>OX415241.1:28184587-33184587 GCA_948330725.1 Sherardia arvensis
TATTTTTCAAATCAATTCAATATTTTTCAGTTAAATATTTTTTAATTTCATTTTAACTCAATTTTCATGAATTATGATGAGATGAAATCCATCTTGATTAATTAGATATATTGATAGTATTTTTCACTTATTAATTTATATTTCAATTCGAACTTGTAAAGTAACTCATTTTAAAGTCGTCTCTTAAATTACTGACAGTTTTTTATAGAAATTAAACTTATACCAAACGGTATACAATTTTTTCTTCTTTTATTTTTCTTTTAAGGTGTGACCAGGATTTTAAATTTTTTATACAGTGTGAGTTTGTTTGGTTGAAGCATTATACAGTATAAAACGCCTTATCGATTTGCATGCGATTATGTATTCGATTTGCCGATTGCAATTAGCTAGAAAAATGTAATGAAACTATGAACGTTGGCACATAATCACATAAATCAAATAAAAATCATATAATTATCACTATTTTCATCATAAATTATAATAGAATAATTATATATGATAGGTTGTCATTTATATTAATGATAAAAGTTCTAAATGTTCATTAACAATGTGACTGGAAGTGGTTATGATTAAATGTTTTCCCCAAATTCTTTTTTTTTTTTTTAAATAAACCACTATCAAGTGGAGAAATTTTATTTGGCACCCTAGACCAAAATAAGACAAGCCTTGAGTTTGTTACAAGGGACAAGCCCATAGAAGCATCTAAGCTTCACAAAATTTTGAGACTCTAATCTACTGGCTATCTGTTGATATTTCTATTTATCAGAATCGATTAGGGGAGCTGGTTAGTGATCGAGTAAACAAATACCGAAGCACAAATTAGCCACCCTTAGATCTGATAAAAAGAAAGTAGATATGCCAAAATATTTACATACAGCCCAAAAAAACCATAAGTTTGGTTCAAAAAATGGTTGATTCCTGAATTATGTCTTGAAATGAAACCTTCTGGCCTGAGCTGGAGTTTATCCTTCTATTTTGGCCTGAGCAGACTAAATATTGCTTTTGTTGTGGAGAGCATCCCCTTCTGAGCTTGCTGTCAGTCCATCTTCTCTTTTCATCTGAAACTCAGTAAAAATCAAGTGAGACTATTCCAAAATTAATAGGAGGTTCTGGCTGTTGCAACCCCTATCCTATCCAGGTTAATTAAGCCCCTTAACTCAGGAGGGACCTGTTTAAAGTCAAGTTGTGAACTCATGCCCTGAGCAATGCATAATTTGGCTATGAAATTTGCAGGTCTGTTGGCCTCCCTTAGAATATGTTGAATTTGAAAAGTCTGTGGGAGTGAATTCTTAATCTGTGTGCAAATATCATAGAGTCTCCATTCACATTTATGAGGAAAATTAGATCCAGTGACTGCACTACTACAGTCAGACTCTATTATCACATTTTGGAAATTCTTTTGCCTTGCTACTGTGATGCCATGTTTTATTGCCAAAAGCTCACCATGAAGAGCTGAGCTTGAATGTGTATGTATCATGTGAAGTGAGACTAGTGAGCCTCTACAATTTCTAATAACAATCCCAATCCCACATTGACCATTTATAAATGATCCATCCACATTGACTTTAATTCCATAGTTAGGAGGGTACCATTTAATTATTTTAACAGCTCTAACCCTCTTAGACCTAATAAATGGGATGAATCCAGAACCTATCATGAATTGATTTCTGTCCATATTACCTGTTAATGGTTTTGCAGTGAAAACCAATGTAGTTTGTTTGATAATCATTTCCAGAATATCTACTGTAGAGAATTTTAGTTCATCATACAAGAGTTTGTTTCTTCTGATCCATAAGTGCTAGAAGGTGATCATCATAGAGACTCTGACCACCTCTGTATGAATCTTAGATAAACCTTTGTATGATAAATAAAAATTCAATCTACTAGTGACATTTCTGAATACTGGTACCTGCATGATCAACTTTCTGTGCATATAATCCCAAATTTCTAAACTACTTGGGCATGCATTAAAGTAATGATTTAAAGTGTCACAGCTGCTACAAAACAGGCATTTTGAACAGATTGAAAATCCAATTTTTTTGAGAATGTTATCAAAAGGCAGAAGATCATTTTTCATTCTCCATAAGAAAATTGCAATTTTTTTTGGTACCTTAGATTTCCATACTTCTTGGAAGATTTGGCTGACTGATCCAGTTTGTCTGAGTGATTGATAAGCTGATTTAATTGTGAACTGCCCTTCCCTCCCAGGCTTCCAGATAAGCCTGTCCTTATAATCTGAAATTTGCTCAGCCTCCTGCAACAAGACAATAATGTTGGTAGCAAAATGTTGCTCCATACAGTTAGTGTAAAAATTCATAATTGTCAGGAATTGTGAAACTGTTAAATTTGGAAATGGTAGTGAAGTGTGTGTCCAGTGGTAGTAGAGAGCACCAACTCCCAACCAATTGGCATTCCAAAAAGAACTCTTCCCTTCTCCACATAAAACCTGAGATTGAGCATTTGCATGTTCTGTTATACCACAAATTCTCTGCCAAGTAGGGGAGGTTTTGTAAGTCTGTGGTAGGGACCAAAGATGTCTGGTCCACATATTTTCATTTCTCTGGAGTTTCCACCAGAGCTTGCAAGAAAAGGCTCTAACAACTGCCCTGATGTCTCTGATTCTAACTCCATTCTCCATTGTTGGCAAAGTTAATTTACTCCATCTTCTCCAACTCCTTTTCTGACCAAAATCTGAGCTTCCCCAGAAGAAAGCAGCTGCAATTCTTTCCATTCTTTTTAGCACCAATTTAGGAGGCTGTAAGACAGAGAAGATATGGGGGGGGGGATAGCCATCAAAACATGGTTTATTAATATCAGTCTCCCTGCCTGTGTCAACCATTGGTTTTTCCAATTTACCAGGGGTTTTTCCATTCTCTCAACCAAGTTCTGATAGTATCTTATCAAGTTCCTTCCATAAAAAATAGGGGCTCCTAGGTAGATAAAAGGTATAGTTCCAATTCTCATCCCCGGAATTCTTTTTATCACTGTCTTTCTTATCAATCTTGTGCCAGGATGAACATAAATTTCATATTTTTCATAGCTTATTTTCTGCCCTGAGACAGTTTCATAAGCATACAAAAAATGCCTCAGTCTTCTCAGGTTCCTATTTCCACCATTTATAAAAATAGCTGTATCATCTGCGTACATTAAATGGGAAACAGAAGGCACATTCCTAGGCAGTGAAAAATGTTCCAGATAATTAATCTGGAAAAGTTTTTTGATCCCCCTGGAGAAAGCCTCTGTAACTATATTATATAGAAATGGTGAAATTGGGTCTCCTTGCTTTATACCCCTGCTGGAAGGGAAGAAGCCAGTTGCTATACCATTTACTATCACTGAAAACCAGGCAGATTCAATGTTTTGCATTATGAGCTTTATAAAAGAGCCATGGAACCCAAACTGAAGCATTACTGAATTTAAGAAGGCCCAAGATACCCTGTCAAATGCTTTTTGCATATCTAACTTGATGATCATATTTCCCAGTTTCTGATTTTAGGGTAATAATCTGGCCATTTCCATCATCTGCAAAATATTGTCAGATATTTCTTTTCCTTGCATAAAGCCAGATTGCTCCTCTGAGATAATATTTGGCATGCAAACCTTTAGTCTGTCCATCAGAACTTTTGAGAACATTTTATTCAGAAAATGTGATAAACTAATTGGTCTGAATTCCTCAAAGGAGCTAGGGTTTGGTTTTTTGGGAATCAAAGCAAGCCATGTACTAGCTATTGCTCTTGGAAGTTTTTTCCCTGACATGAACTCTTCTGCTGCTCCCAGTAAATCCATCTTTATAATTTCCCAGCAACTGGTGTAAAATAGGCCAGAAAATCCATCTGAGCCTGCAGCACTGTCTTTGCTCAGTTCAAAAGTTGCCCTCTTCAGTTCCTCTAGGTTGATGGCTCCTAATAGTTGGGTGTTGTCATGATCAGAGATGATTTTTGGTATAACAGACATAAAGTGCTCCATATACTGCCCTGAAAGATCAGCTTCTTCCTCACTCTCATTTAATAGTTTCTCATAAAAAGTTGCAGCTTCTTTCTGGATTTCCAATGTGTCTGTAATCCATGTACCATCTGCCCCCTTAATCTTGGTGATTTTGGCTCTACATCTTTTTTCTTTGACAGAGTTGTGGAAGAACTTTGAGTTGGCATCACCTTCCTGCAGCCACTTGACTCTAGCTTTTTGTTTCCAAAAAATGAGGCTTTCCTTTTCTGCTGTTATTAACTTGGCTCTCCCTTCATTCAACTCCAGTAAATCTTGTTCAGTGCCACTCATCTGATACTTATCCTCCAATGTTGATACATTCTCCTCAGCCTGAAGCAAATTTTGATGAACATTTCCAAAAGTGGATTTATTCCATGCTGACAATACAGGCTTCAATCTTTTCAGTTTGCATACCATATTAAACATCCCACTGTATTGGCTAGGCAGTTCCCAGCTATTCTTAACCATATCTTTAAATTCTTCTCTATTCAACCACATTTCATGGAACCTAAAAGGTTTTGGGGAGTGCTGAATTGTGTTTTGGATGGTTATAAGTAGGGGATTATGGTCTGATGAGGTTCTATTTAATACATGGATGGATGTGTGTGGGAAATTGGCTATCCAGTCCAGAGAACACAGCCCTCTATCTAATTTTCGTAAGAGTCTGTCCTGTTTAACCCTGTTGTTAGTCCAAGTGAATTGGTTTCCATCAGTTGGTATTTCCTGTAACTGTAATGCATCAATAAATCCCCTAAATTCTCTAATACTTCCTAATGGTGGTCTATGACTACCTATTCTTTCCAAAACAGATGCCACTGTGTTAAAATCACCAACATACATTGTTGGTTGAGGTGGTAAATTACACAGATCAGACCATAACTGTAATCTAGAACCTCTAGTTACATGAGCATACACAAAAATGGAGATCCAAGTTGTCATTGATATCTTTTCTGTGATCTGAACCTGAATAAACTGGTCTGATTCAGAAATGACATCAATGTCAAAATGATCCCTATAGAAAAGCCAAATTTTGGCAGATGAAACTGCCAGACTATGAGTGAATCCTATCTGATGCTGTAAATTCCTAATTTCATTACTATCATGCATTGGCTCTATTAAACATAAAATTTGAATTTTATGCAACAGAATTAATGTTCTAAGTCTTTCCATTGAGGTGCCATAACCTCTAATGTTCCAGACCAAAATATTTGATTTAAAACTAATAATTAAAAATAATTAATTTTTGTTTTTGGTCTAAGGATTCTACTGAAACTTTCAGACAGACCCTTAGCTGGTGAAGGTGTATGAGTTATACCTGTACTCTTTTTATCTGTTGGAGAGTCCATATTATTACCTTGCAGCCTCTGCACTTGTGAGTCAGAAATCCAGCCTGTATCCTTCTGAGCATCATCAAATGTGTCTTCAGAGCTATCACTGAGGCTGTCCTGCAAAAGTTCAAAGGCATTTGATATCTCTATTGGCTGATATGTGACCATGGAGAGATCTTTTGAATTTATAGTTTGTGTTGGCTGTGAAGGGATTGTGATAGTGTGAGTGGTGAGATGTGTGTTTGTGTTGGTGTGATTGTGCATCTTTGACAGTTTTTTCCTCCTGCCTATATCAAGTTCATCAAGTGAGAAAAAGGATACTTGTGACTTTTTCAAGCCTTTGAAGACCTTCTCTCTTTCTTGTGGCTGGTATAGCACCATTCTGGTTTCCTTCTCACAGCTCTTATTGGAGACTTTCACCCATGTTTGATCTTTTTGCTTAGGAGTTAGGCCAGATGAGCTTGCTCCCTCTCTGTCTCCCTGCTTGTAGCTTGGTGGAGCTTGTTGATTCTCCCTCTGCCTCCTCTCCTGCCATGCCTTCTTTAGCTCAGGATGAAGGATCCTGCAATTAGCATTTTGATGCCCAATTTTCCGACAGTGTTGGCAGTAAAGTGGAAGGCTGTGGTATTCAATTTCACAATCCTTGTAATCATCAGGGAACCCGATTTGGATCGATGGCATAACCTCTTTGGTGAGATCCAGTTCCACGCACATCTTCAGAGTTGAGGGTCTGGAGATGTGAGTTGTCGCCGAATCCATTTTGATATATTTGCCGATTTGGTTCCCGACATCTTGAATGAGGGTGTTGTTGTAGTAGTACAAGGGAATGTCTTTCACCGAAACCCAAACTGGTACCACCGGCGACTCGTGCTCCGGCGAGAATTCCGGTGACCACTTGAGTACTTTCATGGATGCTCCTGCAACTAGCCAATAAGCTTTCAACCAGCAGCGTTGATAATCCTCCTCAGAATCGAATCTGATCAGCACGTGTTTGTAGTCCAAAGAGCCAATCTGAAATCGGCCGAAGAAACCCAATTTCTGAAAAGCTGCTTGGATGTTGAACATAGCGGGTTTGGCGCGCTGAAACTTCCCGATGAGTGCATTTTCGTAGTGCTTGGATAGTATCTGGACTGATTCTTTCGTGTACATACATGCCGGCTTGCCGTTGAAAGAAGTTATCGGTCGAATTTCTGGGTTTGAGGGAAGGGGGGATAGAGAAGGGGGTGGAATTGAGGCAGAGAGGATTTGGGCGTAGGATTTTCCGGTGGGAACGCCACCGGAATGGGGCGGGGGAGCCCCCATTTGTGACAGTTTGTGACCGTTACCGGGGAAGTCTGTGCCTAATGGTTATATTGTAACTGGAAAAGTGGGCATTAGTGGGCGGCGCGTGTTGGTAATCGATGAGAGGGGTCAGAGCTTGTTTTTTCTTACATTTTGAACGAAGATCTATATATATCTGCTTATAACATCGAGGCTTCAGCAAATTCTTCAATATAAAGAAGGTCCGTTCTCCTAAAAGTATTAAATATATATACTTTAGTTTAATTTAATATTTTTTAGTTCAGTTTTGATGATATTCAATTTAATTTAGAAATACTATTATTATTTTTAACATATTAAGTTTTATGTCAGTTTTATATTTTTCAGTTTTATTTCATGTTTTCTTATGCAAAAATAAATTATAGAGGACAAACCCTAATTTTAAAAGATGGCCATATAGGAGCAGTTTTATGGTGTTTTGGGTACTTTGAATCTTACACCATGTCTACTTCAGTTAAAATGAACTGAACTAAAAGTTACTGAATTAAATTAAATTAAATTGAAGTGATAATGCCAGATTACTTTTTAGTGTTCAGAACAAAAATAATTGTTCTTACCTAAATTGTCATTCTTCAGTCAAAACCTACTCATATTTAGTCAGATTCATTTAGATTCAGATCATTTCGGGTCCGGTCATATGTTGATCGATTCGATTGTATTTGAATTTGGGTTCAAAATGAGTTTGATGATAGTAATTTTGGATGTTTGGTGGTTTAAATTTGCAATAAACTAACTAAATCGGGTTTAACTAATCAAATGACCAATCTTACTTAACTTTCTATAGGTGCTAACTAAATTGAAATTAAAGATGATATCTTATATGACTTTTGTACACACCGGCTAAATTGAGTTTAATAATCAAAGATCATTCCTCCATTGATTTTTCTATTAAAGATTTTGATTTGGTCTCGGTTCATTTTGATTCGGTTCAAATTAGGTTCGATGCGAACAGATTCGATTATCGGTCGAGTTCGGATTTAATTAGATTCTCAAATCAGATCAGTTTTCGGGTTTAGTTCGGTTCGAGTCAAATTTGATCTTAAACAATGTTTCTCTAGTTAAATTCAATTCGGATGGGTTCGGTATCATTCGGTTCGAATCAGATTGAAAAGTGTTGAAATCTTTTAAACTTGTGAAATTTTATTAAATTGAATTGGAATTGTTAAACTAAAATGAATTATATTGAAATTTTTCAAAAGCATCGACAGTAAGGTGAAGTGTTGGGGATTTTACTATAGATATTGTCATGACGTAACATGCTTTTTTTGAGCATGTGGGTGTAATATAAACAAATGCTTAATTGGGACAACATTATTGGTGTCATTTCCAGAGGTTGGATTATTTATGTATTACCAGTTTACCACCAAACATAAATAATTAATTAGATGGCTGTTCCCCAGTATCTCTCCCTCGGCATTTGATTAAATCAAAACTAATATAAACAAGCAAATAGATTTCAATACCGCCTTCAATCTTAGAATTCGTTTGTTCCAAAGTCTAAAACCATGCTTCATAAAAAATGTATAACCAGAAAGACTAGTGATCCTGTCCAGCTCAATTTATTTGATACTGTGCTAAGCCGATCAGTGTTGTACTGTGCTGTGTTGATCAGTGTTGTGATGTGCTGATCAGTGCAGAACTGTGCTGATCAGTATTGTACTGTGCTGATCAGTGTTGTGCTGTACTGATCTTGTGATGAATAGTCGTATCAATCAATTCCATGAATCAATGATTAAATTAAACCTAACTTTAGACTTAAATTAATTTGTTCCATGTTGGGGGCACCAAAGAATCTTATCATCCTGCTGGCAAATGCCACCACCATTTCTTCATATACCTTGTGCATGAATATCAATGATCACGCTTCCTGGATGATAACTATATATACATGTCCAGGAACACACAGTAAGATATATAGCATGCCAAGATCATAATCAAGAAATCATATATTCGTACGTGAAAGATGAATCATCACGATAGCTCAGCAATGAACAGCAGCAGAAGCTCGAGGATCATACCGCAGAGGGGTCTGATAAAGTCGAGAATCGCGGCGACGATCGCTGCAATGCTTTCAAGGCAGTCGGTGCACCACCGCCAGTCCGCCACCATTCCGACGGAAAGTTCAGCCAAGGAATGATGAGAAAAGCATAGGAAATCGAAAAGCAAACGATGACTAGCTTACATATATATGTTGGTGTACCCTTTATTCCAGATGGCTTCAGTTTACTCCATGACTGCATCAACCTAATATATATTTTAATTAAATTGTTGTTAATTAGCATGTTTGATTTTATTTTTCCATTTTATATGATCATTATGCTTTAACTTAATGGTTTTGATATTTTAGTTTAGCTCTAATTAGTAGTTTGTATTTAATGATCGGTGACTTTCAATTTTTTTAACTATTTATAAAAGTACTACGTCTTATTATTACTTATTATTGTTATTTTCTATAATTTAGTGATGATAAAAATAAAATAATAAAATAAAATTAAAACCAGTGATGATTGATAAATTTGTATGTTTTTATTGGTGATGCTTTTATCTTTTTCTCAAATTGATTAAAATTTAAATTGCATTATAAGTATCTATTATATTATAAATCTGTACATGAATCCACGTTATCTCGTTCATTAAGTACTCGTTTTTCATCGAAATGTTTTATAGTTTTCATTTCATTCTTCTTTTTCTCTCTTCATCACTTCAAAATCAAACCATATCTTTCATAACAAATCCTGGCTACAATTTATATTATATAATCTGCGATGTATCAAATTTGGATCTTTTTATTTCTTTCCACTGTAATTATTGAGTCGGTTCCTTCCACTGATCAACCAGATTCATTCCTAAACATAATGCCAGATATTGGTATTTGAACTTTTACCTAATCTTCCTTGTAAAGAATTGATTAAATTCTAATCAATTTCAATTTAGTTGTACCTGCTAATATACTGAACTGAACTAAAAAATATAAATTTATTAAACTGAAAAGAAAAAATATATATTAATAAAAAACTAAACTTCATCAAAATATTAGTTTTATTACTCTAATTACACTAGGGAGATTATTTGGTAAAATTAGGGTGAAGTCGGTGAGGGAAATGAAATGGGTGAAGTCGGACTAATTATTTGGTAAGAAATGGATTATTATAAAAAAGGAAAACATTTCCCCTCTAACTCGAATCATACCGCGGGTTTCTGAATTAATTAATTAAATCATATTTCCCTATTCCATGTGCCAATGGGTTTTTTCCCAATTCCTTCACGCGTTTTCCAATTCTATAAATAAGACCCCTGCCCCTCCCATTTGCTCATCAGAAACATTTCTCATCTCCAGAAATGGCATGCTTGGCTCCTCCTTCCCAGCCTTTCACATTCTCCAGAAACATCAAATTCTCCGATCAAGTTAAGGAGCTACAATTGATCCACAATGTAAAAAATGCCAGCGTCGGAACTCAAATCAAACGTGTCATCGACTTGCTTCGTGATAAGAAGGAAGCCCTAGATCTCGACCAAATCAAACGGGAGTCTTTCATCGACTTGAAGGCAAACAAGGCCGTCTTCAACAATTTGAAGAACAACCCGGTCATTAAATATGACGGGTTAAAGTTCTCTTACAAGCCGCTGGAGCCAAAGTCCAAGTCCGATGACGTGTTTGCATGCTTAAAGGATCTCAGGTTCGCTATTAATGTCGATCATGACCTCAAGAAGATGTTTCACGACGTCGTTTTGCCTGATATGATCGACATCGGGAAGGAACTTCGGAAACATGGGATGAAGTCGTCGACGGATTCATTGAAGAGGGCGTGAGCTTCTGGATTCTTCCTCCGTGTCAAGGCTGAGCCTAAGAAGAAGAAGGAGCCTATAATGAACAAGAGGCAGAAGAACATCACAAACAAGCACCTTCTCGACCTCGTCTTTTCATGATTAATTCAGAATCTAGAGTTTTAGATAAAAGCTTTAGATTTTTAGGTCAATTTCCAAGTAGGAAAGATGATGGCCTAGAATTTCGGTTATGTAATATTATATTACGATGTGCTTTTGTTGAATCGTTGCAAATATGATTGAAATCTTATGATATGCAAATGAATATTGATTCAAAGTCATCTATGTTTTTGTTAATTTTATGTTTTTATAATTTGATTCATATGTTTTTATTATCGTGGAGTTGTCATTTTGTCATCATATATACTCTTAAACAAGCTACTCTTATAAAATTGAAATAAAATGAGTGAAATTGAGAAAAAGGTAACTGGAGAATGAGGTGAACAGTGTTGGTGGGAGAGAAATGTTCATTTTGTCCATGAAAAATGCAAGTAAGGAGTTGAGTATGATTTTTAATGATGTCCAATAATAAAGTGACTAGAACTTCGAGGAAATAAGAATATGATGACAAAGAATTCAAATTTAAGATAATGGTGAAAAAAATCACTCTTAAATATATATAGACTATAAATTATATATTGATGATGAATTATTCTTTTTGTAAAAATCATAGTCCAAATAGCAAACCCCAATCGAATAGTTAGATCCGTATTGACTCATATAAACAAGATGGTGAGGATACGTTGTTTAGAGTTTTTTATGAATCAGATCAGTTTAAACATTTTTAAATTATTTTTAAGTTAAGTTTTATATATTTACAGTTTGTTTGTCTAAATGATTTCATACTGATCTAAACTGAACTGAATTGAAAATTAATGTATCAAATTAAATTTGATCAAATTATTTTTTTTGTTAAACTGGACTGAACTACTTTACTTATAAGTTCAATCATATGTTTCTATTTCGGTTTAGTTCAGTAAAATATATTTTCACTAAATTCGTTTTCTTACATTTGATTGAACCGATATATGATAAATTTAACATTTTCAATTTAGTTTATTTCAGTCAAATACATTAAAATTATCAATTCAATTCAGTACGTTTTATATCAGTTGTATTATTCGTTTCAATTTATTAACGATACCCTAACTAACTCGATCCAACCCTATTGGGAGCCCAAACCCATCAGGGGTGGAGTTGAGGGTTAACTAAAAGAATTGAATACCGTTGTTGTTCATTCTGGTAGTATAATTGAACCCACCACGGGTGTTGGATGAATCTGGTGTTGGATAAAGATGGACACGTGCTACTAGTTTCAGATG
The DNA here is from genome assembly GCA_948330725.1 of Sherardia arvensis. NCBI lineage: Eukaryota > Viridiplantae > Streptophyta > Magnoliopsida > Gentianales > Rubiaceae > Sherardia > Sherardia arvensis. Next base: position 28,196,367 of record OX415241.1, read on the forward strand.
TACCTGATAGAGGGCGGTTGATATTGCTTTTAGTATTTATTTCCATAGAAATAAAATGCGAGGAATCGATTAGGGGGACCGTCTCTTCAGGACAACACTAGGAGTTGTATGGTGGAGACAAATACATGATAATATCCGACAAAGATTATATGAAGCGATATTTTCTAACAACCTTTGTGGAGGTAAAAGTATCAGTTTTACATCACAATAACACTTGAAATAGTTAAATTTGAACTATATGTTATCACCGGTTCAAAAATTTAAAATAGTAGGAGCCTAATAAACCCCTCAGTCGGGTGAGTTTAACAAATCGAATAATGAGAAAAGCATTAGAAATTGAAAAGCAAACTGTACCGCTGACATAAGATTGATAGATTTTTCGTTATTATTAGAAAATTATATATCCAATTAATTATACCATGTATTTGAATGTGTTACGATATAAATATCATGAAATGAATCATTATGTGTCTACATTTTCTTACCCATTATATCATCATTATCAAATTTAAATAATGAAGGATCTTCATCGTCGTTTTTTTTCATCATAAACCTCCTCCTTCTTATTTTTGATATTTTTACTCTTAATTTTACAAATTATTAACGATATTCGCAGGAGATGTACAAGAATTATGGAATATCATCCTTGAAAGAACTGCATAATCTACAGATCCATCCTCTCATTTGGGTGCAACAAATTTGTGCGAAAATATCCCTATCCAAAACCTAATTGGACTGAAACTTATCGATTACATCGCGGGACGCATTATATTGCTCAGAAATACTTTCCTCTTTGAACTTGGCCAGGTTGGTCAACGTTTGAAATATCAGGAAAGAAATATATTATATATTTGAGCAACTGTTGACACGTACGCAAAGGAAAAAATAATAAAATATACTACGACCAAATTAGTAATAAACATTAAGACTGGAATGTTTAGATTGTGAAATCTCAGCCGTCCATTTGAACTATATACTCACCTCCTGAGGAGGGGCGTCTAGGTTTTACCAAGTATCTCCTTCCCCATTCACTCCCCTCAAATTCAGAGCGGCAAGCGAGAGACGGGAAAATGGCGGCTCCCGGGTTTCCTAATCTAAACTCAATTTCAGGTTATTTCTTTATTTTTGGTTATTAATCATGAAATGGATTTGACCGACAGCATTGCCAATTAAAAATGAAGGGCTTGTTAATTTTTGATTATGTTTAGGAGTTCGGTTAACTTTGTAATCGTTTCAAGCACGATATCTATGTTTGGAGAAATTAAAAATATCGTTTCTGACCAAAAAAGTGTGATTTTTCGTGATCAAAACTTAATACAGAGTAATTAAGGATCTCTTAATTTGCTATTTTATTAATTATAATATTGAATTGCTTTGATGGTTGACATTGAGTTAATTATGGTATCTAATAAATATACTATTCTTTAACAGCTTTGCGCAGAGCTCTGTACACGTGCCCAAATCCGTATGAGACTGTAGTGTTGAATTTTACGGAAGTCCCTTATTTTACTGGTTGTTTGTTACCTGATTTTTTCCCTGGTAATGTTGATAATTTACTCTATACGTTCAAAATATTATACCGAGAAGGGTTTACTGGAATGTGCCAGTTATTTGGAGAGGATGGAAACAGGGTGGTAATCGATGTGTTGACGATGCTTGGAGAAGACTACCCTACTGTAGTACCTGGATTTTCTGTAGTTGGAGATCTCTATTTATTGGGTAGGCGTAGGTGCTTCGGGGATCATGTTGGATTTATGGGACACATTGATGATCCCATCAATTTGTTGAATGAATAGGGGCAGAGCATACAGTGGCATAGTGATAGATTCATCAAATCAAACATCACGGACTTGATGGCTGTAATTGAAAATGAGAAGTCGAGTGTGACGGGAGATGTAGTTGTGCTCATTCCACCATCATTCAATATGGAATTAGCCCGTGAAATGGTTGAGGGGGTTGGACTTACTGTCATAGATGTGGTGGTTGTTCCTCCTAATACTCCAGATGAACCTCATGTTCCTCCTCACTTCCCTAGCTATGGTATTGCTCTTCATCCACGCCCTGAGCGTCTTACTTATGTATATCAGACGCTCGTAAAAATTGTACTTGTGGAGGAAGAGATGGAGTGCATGTTGTGTGAAGATGGTAGGGTATACAACCGCAGGCTGCTTCAAACTCATTGCCTGAATGAACATGATGTGCCACCATCTCCCCAGCCATCTCCTCCACCACTAGTGGAAACACATAGGTTACTCGGCACCTGTTTTACGGCATTTTTATTATAACCGCCTTAAATTTCAGGCGGCGAACTCGCTTCCTTAATTCACTAGCTCTAAAAATATTTTAAGGCGTTTTTTATTTTATTTATGGCGTTTTAAAATGCCGTCTTATGTTTTACGGCGTTTTCCAAATTTATTGCCGTAAATAAAAAGGGGAAAAATATATGCTCTCCACAAATGTTATTCTCGCTCAGTTTTCCCCAAAACCCACGCGAACAGAACTCCAAGGCAGAGCCGAAATTTTCTGGCGGCGGCGAAACAGTCCGGCTCCAGTTTATTTGCAAGGTTTTTCTTGATGATGCGAACTGCTGTGAGGATTGGGTAGCCGGCTCCAGTCGTTGCTGGATTGGGCAGAGGCGGAACCTCGCCGGAGTGGTTATGTTGAGGCAGTAGAAGATGAGATTTCCAAACCGACTCTGATATGGAGGGCGGTGAAATTGCCTATCTATTCTGTTGCCTTGGTTCCACTCACAGTATGTCTCATCATTCTGCTTAGCTCTTTCGTATTTTTTTTATTTTATTGATAAAAATAATTGTAGTGAAATATGAATAGGTTGGAAGTGCAGCAGCTTTTTGGGACACGGGCTTGTTTTCTGCTCGGCGATTTGTTCTTCTGTTTGCCTGTTCTTGTCATTACATGGTTTAATTTGAGGTCAGTCTGAGAATCTGAGAATGCTGATGCAAACCTACGTCATTGATATCTCTTCCCTGTTTGGATCCTTATTCAGACTTGTTTTATTTTGGACAGCAACGATGTTTATGATTTTGACACAGGAGCAGATAAGTACAAGAAAGAGTCTGTAGTAAATATAGTAGGGAGGTAAGACCTCTATTCACATACTATATGATCTTAACCTTTAACTAATCTATTAACTTTCATATTAACTTTCTATTAACTTTCTTATTAACTTTCTTGTTTGTATTTCTAATCTATTAACTTTCTTATATCGTTGCTGGATTGGGCGGAGTCGGAACCTCGCCGGAGCGGTTATGCTCCTGTGCAGGCACTGGATCGAACTCCGACTGAGAAGCCTCCAGAGATTTGATGGGACCAGGGCAAATGTGAAAAGTTATGTACAGAGGCCACCAGAGGTAATCCTCTTCTTGATTTGATCACATATCATTCTAAAATTCGTTTGTGCTTTGATGTGATTTGATGTGTGAATGTACTGATATCTTCATTCGTGCGATTTTTTTGTTGCTTTTTGTACTACTGTGATTTAGCTGGTTCTGTAAAGTTCATGGAATATCTTATTGATTCTTGTGAACACTGTGTTGATACGAGAGTTCTTGGAGATGAAATTCGTGTGATTTGATTTGCATATGTACTGATGTCTTCATTTGTGTGATATTTTTGTTGCTATCTGTAAGTACTTTGGTTTAGACAATTTGATGTGGTTCTGTAAAGCATATAGATTTTTTAATCAATTCTTATGCATAATATGAGGCTTTCTGGAGGTGTAGAGTAGTGATTGTAAATTGCATGTCTCTATAATTGTTGTTGTTGTTTTTGTTGTTGTGATTGCTATGTTGTTGTTGCTTTTATGGCTTGTGGAATATCTGCGCAGCATACATGCATTATCTGCGCAGCATGTGCAGGATTTGTGCTTTATAAGTGCAGCAGTTGTGCATTGTCAGACATATCCAGATTTAAATCGAAGCTAAGTAGAGAGGTTGTAGTCACAAATATCAGCTAAGAATAGAGAGATAACTTTCACAAATAGCAGCTAAGGATAGTTTTTTAAGTATAATCATTTTGATGTGTTCAATAGATGAACATAATTTGTTCTCAGTGATAACTTTCCAAGTTCTTGTACACTTGTTTCTTAATATATGATCGATGAAGAGTATTTTTAACATGATTTTCAAAGAACTTTTCTATATAAAGCTTTGTAGAGTTACATTTTATTGTTAAAATGGATTGGAGAGCTCTTTTTTTATACACTAGCAAAGCACACTTACGAGTTCTTAAGCAGTTTCTCCTATAAGCGGAACCACTTACGAGTTCTCTAACAGTTTCTCCTATGAGCGGAATCACTTACGAGTTCTCAAGCAGTTTCTCTTCTGAGCGAAAACTTTTACGATATCGCAAATGTTTAAGGCGGTTATAAAAAACGCCATAAAAAACTTTGATTTACGGCACAGCCTAATAAGGCACTTCGAAAATGCCTTAAATGGTACGATGGAACCGCCTAGTAACCTATACATGTGCACTAGTGTACCATCTCCATAGGTGGAGCTGTTTTGTAGCCCTCCGAAACTTGTTACTAGTTCTGACTATGAGATACTCTTGAAGATGTTTGGCTATTGGGCTGTAATTTGATCTTTTGTTGCTATGATAGTTATTGATATTAGATGTTGCTTTATTTTTGTTTTTGTCTCTGTCTTGGCACTTTTGGCCTAAAACATTTGACCTTGCTGCTGAGGTGATTCCTTGCATGATATGGAAACCAGTTGCATAATTCTTTGACTTGATCATTAGTACTTGAGGAAACTCTTCACCATTATTTCTATTCTAGTTACCTATTGGCTTGATGATGTGCTTTTCAGTTGCTTCTTTTTCGAGTAGATGATTAGAGATTACCAATTTCTTGATGATTTTGGATAACTTGATATCTGTGTAATTCATCTGCTCCAATGCAGATTCTGTGTTCTACATCTAATGTTTGGAAACATATTAGATAGAGTGGCATCAAGAGAAGCCTATGTCTTGCCATTGTAGTATTGCTGATATGTGTTATCTTAAATATTTGAATAAACCATGTGTATCTGTGTTCTACACGGCCTTGTAGAAGTGTTTTACAGTACCATCCAGGCCGAGTACGACTTGAGTGCTGGTGAGATCGCTTCCACTGGCACTGGGATCTCAAACCAAGAGTTGTCACTTTTCCTCTCCATTCCTCCTAAATCCTAAGAAACTGTTAACTTACAGATTTGTTTGATGATAATTGCTTCCTAGAAGATTATTTTTATTGATAGGTGGACATAGATATTTTATGATAATTCCTCCATGAAAAATGAATTTTCTCCTTTGGTAAAATCTACTTCACATTAAAACTACATCGAAATAGTGAATAGGGTTTGGTAAATTCAAGTGATAAGCATTCAAATTCCATTGCGGATCAAGGTATCAAACCAATGCCTAAGATCACCATAGCCATAACTAAGAAAGTGAGGAGGAGCATCATCTTCAGCGGGAACATCAATCACATCTATAGCCCTAAGTCCGACCTCCTCAAATATTTCACGGATTAAATCCACATTGAATGATGGTGGAATGAGCACAATTACACTGGCCAATATATAGTCCTCGTTGAAACAAATATGGTGGGTTATTCGAGTGATATATGGAAAAATCGTACATTTGTAATTTCATATTTGGGAATTTTGGTATAAAAATTTGTATTTTGTAAATTAGTCCCTGAACTTTTGCGTTGTTTACACTATGGGCATCGAGAAAAAATATTGTTTTTTTGGCCCCAAAACTCATTAAAACATGGTTTGGTAGACCATCTGCCTTATCTAATTGTTGGTCCCAAAATACTCCTTTTCTAATTGTTTATTAGCTTTATATTGTTATTATATATTCATATGTGATTTTGTGATTTACCATGTCTTGATGGAAAGTTTTTGAATTGTTTTTGGTAAGTTTGATTGTGACTGTTATTGTAAAACTGATTTTTTGTTGGAAATTTTGTTACATGATCTTGTCTCAGTTTTAAAAATACTAAATGTGAATAAAGAGATCATAAACATCTGCAACACCACTAAAAAGTTGACATGTGTTGTAAACACCTTGAAATTCATATCGTAGACATATTGAAAAAATAAAATAAACTATTCAAAACCCATATTCAATTAAGATAACAAAATATAAAGGGTTTTAAACTAATTACATATTGAGTTTCAATCAGAAAAATCATTAGAATTTTGATAAAACAGACTGTCATAAAAGAAAATACAACTTAATGAAAACCTCTTATATAAAGATTTGTATGAATTCTCTACATTTATTCAAAAATAAAAGTTAGCAAAAATAGTTAAATATTAAACTTTCCAGGTTTCATGGGAAATGGGGAAGAAGACGATGGTAATTTTAATTTTATGTCTTGTTAATTTACCCAACCTATAGCTTTTTTGTGTTTAACAATTTAACTGTATCAATTTCAATATATATTTTTTCCAACACTTTCTAAGATTTAGGTTATATTCAAGCACTGGTAATTACTTGTGTTACTTGTAATCATAAACATATACTCACGTTATGTTAGTGAGTCAAATGTGTGAAGAAAAAAAAATCAGTGTACATACTCCCTGCATGAGTCCATCCCAAAATCTGTCCTTACACTTTAACTTTTATATTATTTATCATCAAATTTTGACCAAATATTTGAATAGATATATAATTATCAATGATATCAAATTTGATATAATTATAATCATTACAACGCATAGTATTCAAAATTTTTATGTATTATTACAACTTTGCAGATGGTTTTAATGCAGAAATCTAGCAACATATACACCAAACCCAGCCCCCAAGACTTGCACAGTCTCAAAATTCATGGTCCTTAGGGGTGAATGAAAGAGAGACAACTAAACATGCAAGAAAGCCAATGATAGTCAATAATAGATTAGATTAAGTTATCGCAATGAATTTCATCACTTCCCAGATTCTAAAACTGCTAGGAACATAGCAGCAAAGTCACGACGTAGGCAATATTAAAAGTATAGCCATAACAAAATCCACCCTAAACGAAGAAGACATAGTCTTGACAAGAAGCTTCTCTCATCATCCTAACAGAATCATCACAGCTCATCACTCGTCCAGAAGGATGTTCATCATTGCTTCTGTCTCCATCATAGCGAACCTCTCATCTTCTGATATCAGATACTGCAAAAAGGAACACTAAAATTAATCTACTTCTCAAATAATCTACTTCCAAAACCAGCACACCACTAAGACTTCCCAAATAATCTACTTCCAAAACCAGCACACCAGAGAGTTAATGTGAAAAACTATACCAGTTTGTTAATACAGAAATAGTGGTGCAACTTCTTCATGTTGATGAGACTGTTCCTCAACCCTTTAGCATCCTTAATCCTCAAATCCTTCAACACATTGTAGATGGTTTTCACCCCGCGTCCACTCATCTGTGCAGGTAAAAAAATAAGTTCATGGCATTCTGAAACCTCTGTTTATTTTTTATTTTTGATAAGAAAATATATACCTCATTCAAAGCTACAGCCATCTCCGAGATATCAGCTCTAGGATTCATCTTCGTGACCATATGACGAAATTCGGGCAAACTGACACCACGATATTTCTCACGTATACCTGTTTAAAGCAAATTACATTAATTACCGTCATTAATTAACTTAATTTAACAAATTACGAATACATAATAACGGTAATTCCCATAAAATGGGATCTTTAATACATTTCTATATTTAGAGCAACCTAAATTAAGCAAACACTTTAAAATTAAATTATCCTAAACAGCATACACGATATTCAATTAAGATTTCATTGAAAATGTCATAATTATTAAGTAATCTAAATAGGGACTGTGAATCAATTCGTTACCGCGATTGGGAGACATGGCTTTCGAATGATCTCTCAGGAGAGAATTTCGGCGGAGTGATTGCGGCGAATAATCTGTAGGATAAATCTGACTGCGGCGGATAAATAGTAGCTTTTCTTGTGCTTGGCTTTTACGGAAACCCTCGTTCCAACTCTATTCGGTTTGGGCTTCCAATAGAGTTGGATCGGGTCAACTATAATTTCTACGGTCAATCTCTAATATCTATTTAATTTCACTGTAACACTATGGCCAATCTACATCTGCCCATTTTATGTTTGGGCACCAATCTAGACGTGCCCAACCGAATGAGACCGTAGTGTTCGATTTAACGGATATCCCTCATGCACTGGGAGGTGCCGGTTATTTGGAGGGGATGGAAATAAGGTGGCACTCGATATGCTAATGAGGCATGAAGAAGGCTACCCTCATCATATAGTATCTGAAGTTTCAGTAGTTCGGGATCTCTATTTATTGGGTAGGCGTAGGTGCTTTGGGGATCAGGTTGGATTTGCAGTACACATTGATGATCCCATCAATTTGTGGAATGAACGGGGACAGAACATACAGTGGCACAATGATAGGCTCATCAAATCAAGCATCATTGACTTAGTGGATGCAATTGAAAGGAGGAAGGGGTCAAGTGTGACGGGAGATGCGGTTTTGCTCATTCTACCATCATTCAATGTGGAATTAGCTCGTGCAACGGTTGAAGAGGCGGGCTTAGAGTCACAAATGTGTTGGTTGTTTTCGCTAATGCTCCTGATGAAGATGATGTTCCTCTTCACTCCTATGGCTATGGTTATGGTCTTTATCCACCCCCTTAGCCTCAAACTTATTTACATGGCATGATTGGTGAAAGTGTACATGTGGAGGAGGAGATGAAGTGCATGTTGTGTGAAGATGGTAGGATATAAAACCCATGCTATTTCATCGTCATGTTCTGAATGAACATCCTTTCCCACCATCTCCATAGGTCGAGCTGTTTTGTAGTCATTTCTTGGTTCGAAACTTCTTATTAGTTTTTAGGTTTTTGGTTGCTAATCATGCCAAGTTGTTTTCCGCCTATCTGATTGCATTGTTTTGGTCTTCCTTGCAATTTTCTGCTCTAATGGATGTTGTGCCTTCATAAGCAACATGAGATGGTAGAATGATAGACTTAGTAGTTAAAGCATCTAGAACTCTAACTATGAAATACTCTTGAAGATTCCTGGCTATAATATTTTCAATCAATTTTGATATAGGGTTCCCAATTTAGATAACATCAGTATCAAAACTCGTCACTCAAAACCCACTCAACGTCAATGTTGGTGTAGCCACAAAATTTACTTCATTTGTAGGATGTCTATATACAAATAAAATACTTCTTATTGTTAGGAAATAAAATACATTCTAATTCAGTTGAACTAGAATTGCCCAATTGCACAAATTATCTGGAAGAATCTAGTGTGAACACAAAGGAATTTCCTTCTCAAAGTTTTTGTCTACTAGCTTGAATTTGAGTTTGTTTCCTTATGTACATATTATATGTTAATGAATTATTTAGTTCATTGGATATATGATATATTCGTGTTTTATATGTAATTTATTAAGTATCTTTACAGATAAACAGTTATATAAATCAACCTTATAATGGGTTAATTGTCTAGTTATTCATATTTTGGACTCAAACTAGTAATTAGACCATTTTTAAATATACAAAAGTAATGACTTATTATAATACCGTATATTTTAATTTTTTATTATCTTTATGGTGTTATTATATATTCATTTATGATTTTGTGATTTGTCATGTAGGAAAGTTTTTGAGTTGTGTATTGTGATTTTTGTTTTTTTGAAGAAAGATGGCAAGTTTGATTGTGATTGTTATTGTGAAATTGGATTTTTGTTGGAAATTTTGTTACATGATCTTGTCTCGATTTTAAATATTTATAATACATGTGAATTTACGGATTTTTAATGTCTGAAATACCACAAATAAGTTGACATGTATTGTTTAACCGTAAATACCTTGAAATTCTAACTGTATATACCTATTGAAAATATAATATTAAGTATTCAAAACCCAAAATCAAGATAACAAAATCTAAAGGATTTTAAACTAATTATAAATTGAGTTTCGATTAGAAAGATCATTAGGATTTCGAAAAAAAGATTGTCATAAAAAGAAAATACAACTTAAAGAAACCTCATATATGAAGATTTTGTATGAATTTTCTACATTTATTCAAAAAATAAAATTAATAAAAATAACTAAATATTATTTCCCTAGCTTTGCAGGTTTTAAGGGGGATGGGGAAGAAAATGAATGTAATTTTAATTTTATGTCTTGTTAATTTATCCCACCTATAGCTTTTTGTGTTTTACGATTTAATTTTTTTTGATCGGTAATTCATTTTATATTACTGAAAGCTTCCAGTATCGGTTGATAAGAAAAACTGAGGCGGAGAATCCCACACAGTATCACCTATTTCGATTCGCTTAGCATAAGTAGCTAGTGAATGAGCAAACACATTCCGATTTCGGAGTAAAATTATGGAACCTAAGAAGATTACATATATTATCAATTATTTGTGCACACCCTGAAAGCGGCTCCTCCTCACCTCTGGTCCATTTCACCAAACCAAGCAAATCGCCGATGAATATCACATATGTTAGTCCAAGCTGTATCGCCTGCGAGATGGCTGCCTGACATGCCAAGGATTTCGCAAGTCCAGAGTCCGAAACACCTTACTCTTTAACCGAGATCGCCCTGATAAACGTGCCTTCCTCAGTGAGTGTGAAAACACCAAGTCACGCCGTAAAGTTGAGCATCCCAGCATGGAGACTACGGTAAACATGCAGCTGTGAAAAATCCACTTTTCAGTAAACTGGAAAAGATATAGCAAGTAGAAGTACAGTCCAGTGCTACAATTGTCAAGAGGTGGGTCACATAGCTCCTCAATGTACCAAGCCAAGAAAACGGTCTATGATAATTGACAGTGGAATATATGAAACTTCGGAATCAACTGAATTTGACAAGTCTCCTGAGGAACACTTCGAAGATGGTGATTATGGACAGACGTTTGTATTTAGGCGTCTTTGTTTAGATCCAAAAGTTCATGATGATTGGTTAAGAACTAATATATTCCAATCAACATGTACTATCAATGGACTGGTGTGCAAGTTTTTCATCGATGCGGGCAGTTGTGATAATATAATGTCGGAGGAAGCAGTTAAGAGACTGTGTTGAAAGTAGAAAAACATTTGCAACCCTGTAAACGGGCGTGGATTGAAAAGGGGAAAGAGGTTCAAGTCTATCAACGTGCCTTTGTTCCTTTCTCAATTGGACTATAATACAAAGACCAAGTTTGGTGTGATGTTGTCCACATGGATGTTTGTCAGTTATTGCTTGGAAGACCTTGGCAGTTTGATCGAGACGTTAAACATGAAGGGAGAGCCAACACTTACAATTTCGCATTTGACGGTGCTACTATTGTTTTAAGACCTCAGAAGCCTGTGTCTTTATTGGACAAGGAAACTATGGCTAACATCTTAATGTCGTATGCTAAGGTTAAACACGAGGTGAGAGATTGTAAAAAGATGTATGTTCTACGGGCAACCGAGGAAAAATGTACCAATGTGATGCCTGACAAATTAGCCAAAGAAAATTTAGAACATAAGGCCAATAATGTTCAACATCGCCGTCATGTGAAGTATAAGGCCGGAGATTTTGTTTGGCCAATGTTAACTGAAGACCGTTCTTCCCCTGGAGGAAATGAAAAGTTGGGCAGTGAGAAGATTGGTCCTTTCGAGATTGTTGAACAGACAAATCCTAATGCTTATCGTCTATGTTTTCCTAGTCGTGTTCATATATCTAATGTGTTTAATGACCATCAACTACTACCAGTACACGAAGTTTCCGATGGAGATGATACTCACGTGAATTCATGGGCGAATTCTTTCGATCCCGGAGGGAATGATGCAGACCAAGTGAAGTCGAGGACGACTTCTTTCGACCCGGAGGGAATGATGCAGACCATGTGAAGTCGAGGACGACTCCTTTCGACCCCGTAGGGAATGATGCAGATATTAGTGGGTTGAATTATATGGAGCGTTGGGATCGCAGAAAATAAGGCCCAACAACAATTCTTCAATGGAAATGGATTTTATGGGGGTCCATAGTTGACAGAATTTTACTGCTTTCTAGAATTTAGATTTCCTTCAATAAATTGGAAAAGGTTACCTCGTTTCCATATAGATTCTGGTTAATTTTCCTTAGTTTTCCCAGGAGGAATAGGATTTAAATTACTTTTTTGTAATAGAATAGAATCTATGATCTCCTATAAATAAGGCATCAAACCATTGTATTCGACAGTTGTTTTTATATTAATATATATTTTTCTCCCAAATTCAATATTCTTGTGATAGAATTGAGAGTTTAAAGATAATTCTACCTAGGTATTCACAGAATTAAATAGGTAGATTTCATTGGATTACTTTGGTTACTATTGGTTACGCTTCCGCTACGTCAGTTGGTATCAGCGCGAGGTTCAATATCCATGGCACCACGACCAAATCAAGACAAGACAAGACCACTAGAAGATGTTGAGAATGAAGACCGCCTCATGTCGCGCTTTGAAGAACGCATCGCGTCACGCATGGACACGCGTTTCGAACAATTGAGGGCAACTATGATGGAGGGAATCAACAAGCTCATGAGCCGGGACAGAGATGTCGTCAGTACTACCTCATCCACAAGGAATTCTTCCGTACAACGTGAGAAGACTGAAGATCGTCGGTTGGAAGCAGGAATACGCACTAAAATTCCTGAATTTTATGGAAATATAAATCCAGAAGAATTTATCGACTGTATGATGACTGTTGAGGATTTCTTTGAGTTTAAGGACGTTCCTGATCATAAGAGAATCTCCTTGATTGCAACTAGATTCCGTTCAAGGGCGACTGCATGGTGGCGACAAGAAAGAGATCGTCGAAAAGCAATGGGCAAGGAGAAGATCCAAACTTGGGAAAAGATGAAGAGGGTCATGACAAAGGAATTCATCCCCGAAAACTTCCAGTCGTTGATGTTTCAAAGAATTCAGAATCTAAGACAAGGAGTTAGGTCGGTAGCCGAGTTTTATCATCTTCTCGCTAGAACTAATCTCATGGAACGGGAAGAGGTGTATACGGCGAGATACATTGGTGGATTAAAGAGCTCACTTTCAGGCACCATCAATCTTTTTATCCCAAGGACCGTGTCTGAAGCCTACAATAAAGCACGTCAACTAGAACAACAAGGATCGGGAGGTAGCGTGTTTAATACTGAATTCAACTCCTTGTCTTAGATTCTGAATTCTTTGAGACATCAACGACTGGAAGTTTTCGGGGACGGATTCCTTTGTCATGACCCTCTTCATCTTTTCCCAAGTTTGGATCTTCTCCTTGCCCATTGCTTTTCGACGATCTCTTTCTTGTCGCCACCATGCAGTCGCAGTTGAACGGAATCTAGTTGCAATCAAGGAGATTCTCTTATGATCAGGAACGTCCTTAAACTCAAAGAAATCCTCAACAGTCGTCATCCAGTCGATAAATTCTTCTGGATTTATATTTCCATAAAATTCAGGAATTTCAGTGCGTATTCTTGCCTCCCAACGACGATCTTCAGTCTTCTCACGTTGTATGGAAGAATTTCTGGTGGATGAGGTAGTACTGACGTCATCTCTGTCCCGGCTCATGAGCTTGTTGATTCCCTCCATCATAGTTGCCCTCAATTGTTCGAAACGCTCGTCCATGCGTGACGCGATGCGAACTTTTAAGCGCGACATGAGGCGGTCTTCATTCTCAACATCTTCTAGTGGTCTTGTCTTGTCTTGATTTGGTCATGGTGCCATGGATATTGAACCTCCCTCTGATACCAACTGACGTAGCGGAAGCGTAACCAATAGTAACCAAAGTAACCCAATGAATTCTACCTATTTAATTCTGCGAATACCTAGGTAGAATTATCTTTAAACTCTCAATTCTATCACAAGGGGTGTTCATAACCGGGTACCCGCACTTCCAGGTACCCGCACCTTCGGGTAGTAAAATAGGCGACCCTTTCCCTCACCCGGAAATGCGGGTACCCGCACTTTCGGGTCCACGAAATGTTCGGGCCGGGTACCCTATAACTCTTTTACTAAATTATTATGTTTATATTTTGCACATATGTAAGTATAAAAAAATTTTAAAAATTCAACCACTACATTAAATTAAGTAATAATATTTTTATAACTACAAGAAATAGTGTCTTTTTCGTTAAAAATGCTTAAATGATGCAAATATAAGTCAAAAATTTTCATTACATCTCTTTTCTATGTAGTATGTACATGAAAAAATGTGTTATCGAAAATATGTAAAGTGCTAATTAAGAGAATATACATTAAAATTTTTTACGAGTACTCAATATGACAAACATATTTGTTATCATCTTATTATTAGTAATGATAATATTTAACCGGGTATTTCGGTTACCCGGAAACTCAATTTTTGTGACCCGTACCCGAACCCTATTATAAACATAATTATCGGACATTAGCATTCGGGTATTTCGGGTTTCGGGCCGGGTAGTTCGGGTCGGGTAATTTTGAGCACCCCTAACTACTATATAGGCTCAATGCATAAGATAAAGGAGGCAAAGACATGGATTTTCTGAGCTTTGGAGAAGGATTTTCCTTCTTTTCATTTGTAATTTTTTATAAACTGGAACTTAATAAAAATATATATCCATCTCAGACATTTATTCATTCATGTCACCATGTCGTCAATTTACTGAATGATTCCCGTGTGGGTTCAGTCTTTGTTCATTAACCTAAAATGCATTTTTTGAAGTTTGGAGAAGGCTTTGGATGTTTCATATTTGTATACTAGATGAAACCTATCACAGATTTGTTTGTTATTTATCATATTATATTAAATTTGATTGACAAAAATACATGTGAAATATATTTTTGACTTACATTTTATAGAAAAAATTTCACCCATACAATATGCACAATCATAACTTATAAATATTATCTATTAAAATATTAATATTGGTAAAGTTAACGATAGATTCCTCATACTTTGTACATTTGTCATTTTTAATTTTATATGTCAAATTTAATGCATGTAAAAAATCAAGATATAATTTTATACTTTGGGAATTTGTGGTTGCTCAAAATACAATTAATATGTTGGAATCCAACTCAATATGAACGTTTGATTGCTTTTTTTTTTTTTTTTTGACAAAACGTTTGATTGCTTAAACGTTGAATATTGCTTAAGAAATAAAAAAATAATATATAGATAAAAAAATTAACATAATCCTTAATCTATACTATATAAAAAGCCTGAATGCCCCCAAAAACGTTAAGTTTAGCGCCCGTTCCCGGTTTCCCTTACGCCCTTTCTGCCCCAATATTTTATTCTCCTTTCGTCTTTTGGATCGCCGCACGTCGTTTTCTTCACCGCCTGTGGAGGTTGCTGGATTCGAGCGCCGATTTCCATGACCGCGCAACGTGTCGGGCGTCCCTCGACTCTCTTTGACGACCACGCAACGTGTCGACAGCCCATCGATCTTCTATTTCCAGAGGCGACGTGTCGTTCTCTTGTCTTCTCCGGCCGATGACTCATGCCCACTTGTCTTGGGGTTCTCAGGTTTGGGTTCCTCATCTTCTTGACAATCTCCTCTTTTCTTCGATTTGATTATCTTCTCCCCCAAGGTCTGCCCTTTCTGCAGCTCCTTGTCCTTGTGGTAATTCCAACTCCTTGTTAATGGGTATCAGTATTTGTGCTGATTGATTGTTTTTTTATTTCTTTCCCCTTTCTTTGCTACCTGATCAGCAAAAGTTCTCTTGTGTGAGCAAATATGTGGCCTCTTCTCCGGCAATTGAATATTTCACTTTCTGCCCATCACACGTTGTCGTCATATCCCGCTTCTCAGAGCTGCACTCTTTCTTCTCTGACCCTGTCCTACTAAGCAACCTGTTGAAATGGTCCCCATAATTGATTTACTTATCGTAAGTCTTTTGCTCCCTTTTCAACTGCATATTTGAATTTTATGTTTTCTGGTAGTTAAGTACTGGGCACCTGCTGGGTTTATTGAATTCGAGTTCATGATTGTATGCGTACAAATGTGAGTAGCTTCCCAATTCGTGTTTGAGAATCACACATTGCTTCATATATCTCTGGGTTCAAAGATCAGTCCACACATTTAAGTTGTTTGATTATGTGATAAATGATTGCTTCTTTAGAGATTTTGGTTTTGCGCAGCTGTTGATGGTGGCGATTACTCAGTTTCATCATCCGTTGGCTGCCTTTGAGACAAGTCTGCTTCAAAGGTGTTCCTGAGGGTTCATGTTTGGTCCTTTCCGAGCTAAATTTGTCGCACTCAGAAAGCCAGGGAAGCTTCTAAGTAATTTATTAATTTTTCACTGGGAAAGTTTCTATATTAATATTCTTATTGGAAAAGGAACAAATGTTTGTATCGAATAATGAAAATGTTTGTTTTTTCAAACTTTATGTGATTAGTCTGTGGAGATATTGATTAATGACATATAGAATGTGTAGGAGAGCTTACTGCTCAGAAGTATCCACTAGAATATGGGAATGACTACTTACAGATGCATGTTGGGCCGATTGAGATGAGCTGGTGCTCATCTGACGAACCCTCTTGATCTGATTTTGCTAGAGTGTGTCTGTGAGTTCCGGCGGAGTTGTTAAGATTCTGGTTGGGTCTTTTTCGGAGTTTCAGGTGCAGGAGAATCAGAGACTATGGTATGCCAGGTAATTTCTGATATTGAGTTTAAAGATATTAAATTTTTGATTTTGAGGAAGGGTTTGGATAAAATAGCTGCTTTTCTGTCCTGCTGAGGTTCCTGCTTCTTTGTAGCCAAGGTTGCACCCATGGTTGTGTATTTGTCAGACGATTTATGTGTTGAGAGATGGCGGATATTCTAAAATAGCAAGACAATTTTGGAGCGAGTGTTTTTAATACACATTTTATGTTTTGTTTTATCGAATTCCAACGGAATTTTTGGGATTGGATTCGGAGATGATTATGGTCTAAAAAACAATCTTGAATTTGATTTGTGTGTATGTGCGCTTTACCTTGGCAATTAGGTTATGAAATTTGGAGCTGTGGTCTCGGGGGGAAAACATATTGCAAGGATGTGGTCTGATGGGGTATGCTCAATTCTTTTCTCTTGTTCTCTTACACTCAAAGGCTAAAAGTAATTTTCGATACTCTCCATTGTAACTACAGGTAGAGATTCATGCTCTCGGAGTGTAACCAATTAGGATAGTCAACAATTAAGTTTTTGTGCTCAACTTCAGGTGTTCTTCATATACATACTGATTAGGTTCATTGTTCTGAATCCAATTTCTTCTGGAGCGATGATTTGGTGATTTTCATTTATCATCTCCTTCTTTTTGAATGTCTGTGTGTATTTATAAGTTCTGATTCTAAAAGATGCACTTATTTGGTGTTTTTTACAAAACATGAGTTTGTGAGAATTTTGGTTACTAGGAGGACATGCTCTAAATTGTTTCTAAGTTTCTTTTTTGAGTGTAGCTTAGAGCTATGGTATATTGCATTGCTGGTTCTGCTGGCTGGGAACATGAAAAGCCGAGGTTGCAATATCTGATTTCTCTATATGGTGAAGAACTGAGGTGATCAACTTCACTTATCACTTTTTATGTTTATTTGTAAGGATATATACAAAGTGATGGAATAAACTTGTTTGCAGTATTAATGTCAGTGGATGGGACTTGATGATAAATCTTTGTTTCCTTGGAGCTGCTTGGTGGGGCTTCGAATGTTTGGTCAACCCTAAAATCCATATATTCTGCTCTTTTCATTTGTTATTGAGATCATGTTTTGCATATTTCATTTTGCAGCGTTCGAGTTGCTAATGAGTTGGGAAGAGGAGATGCTAAAGCAGTGTAATTTTCGATAAAAGTCCTTTTGAGCACTTCAACTCTTATAGGATTATTCTTTTGGATTGTTTGCTTGACCTTTGGGGATAGAATCGGATACTTATTCTCAAAGGAGAAAGCTGTAGCAGAAGGCGTATCAGACCTTTCTATTCTTATTCTTTTGGATTGTTTGTTTGCCTTTTCAGTTCTGCTCCATAGCATTTATCCTATTCTCTCATGAAAAGACACCAATTCATTCTCTCTCTGGCTGCATTTTTTTTATTATGACCAAGTAAAATTATCTTATTTATAAGTTTTTAATCTTTTTTTAAAAAAACATGGAATGTTGTGTTTTCAGGAGTGGCAGTGGGAGCTGGTCTACAAAGCTCAGCTGCGATTATAAAAGGAAACTTTTAGGCATGTTGGAAAAACTAGAGGAGTCTGAGAAGCAGTTGCTGAGAATGAACAGCCTGCGTTCTGCTCTGCACTAATAGTTCCTGGTGTATACTAAGATGACAAGCTGCTACAGACTCGCATATTCATGGAATCATATTCATCAAACCATGCAGAGAGGTAATCAGATCTCAACAAGTGTGATTTTTGCTGTCTTCTCGAGCTTTGAATCATAAGAGTACGTTCATTTTCGATTATTCATCGTGTTGATACGTAGATATGCGCCGGATTTTGTGTTCTGTGTTGGTTGATCTGTTTTTGGTTACATTTCGTTTAATTAGAGGTTGATAACGTGTGTGTTTGCAGTGTTTTTGGATCGAGAGCTGCGGTGGGGTCGATTTGTCTGTTTTAGTTGTGTCTCGGAATGGGGTGTTGTGAAGGAGAAGTGTTGAATGACGTGGTAATGGAGAGAACTGTGACAGTGTGACCGGGTAGCAGCAGCTTCTGAAGCTGAGCCTTGTGCAAAAGACCAACCTGTAGATTTATTTTTGCTTTTGTTTAGTTGCTTATGATTAGTACCTAAAATGACTCATGTTGGTGAGGAATGCATAGTGTCTGCATCTGCTTATATTTTGTTTTACAGAGGCAAATCAAATAGTTAGTAGGTTGATTGGATGGCGATTTTTAAGTTTGATTTGCGTCACCTGGGTAGCTGACTAGGTAGCAGATCAGAGGTATAGAGCAGCTTAGTTCCATAGTATATAAATGCACATCGTGATCATGTCCATAAAGAAGAGTGACAGACTTACTGCGTTTTTCTTCAAATTGCATTACCATCTTTTAATTTCCCATAAACTTAGCGCCTTCTGTTTCTTAGCACTAAGCGCTCCGTGAGTCCTTTTAAATTGACTAAACCGAAACCACTAATTAAATGGCCCTTAGCTTCTTCTTGGTTGTCATTTGTACTACCATTTCCAGAAGGAATGTTTATCGTTCAAGCATATGACACGTACAGGGAAGTAAAGTTGTTGTCCAGTGAGTTTAAAATTGTTCTCTACGGGGATAATACTAATATGGTATCTGAAGTGCCTTTGAAGACCACTTATATATGTAGAACTGAATATGTAATGGTGCTCTGAAACTAAATCATGTAGACACTTCCAAAATAATCATCGCTACTGTTTTTTTATCTTAAAAAAATATTAGTCTTTCTTATTTTCAAATCATAACTATTCTAATATATCAATGGATGACGCAGATGCACTTACAATATATAACTTGTATTTTTGTTATGTTCTTTATGTTTTTATCTTTTCTTATTGTAGTGTGTTTATTTCATCAAAACATCGCATGTCAGTCGAGAATCCATATGTATGTATCTTACATTTATTTATTGCTTTGAATTAAATTTAAATATACTAAATTAAACTGAAAAATATAAATATGTATAAATGAAATAAATTGAACTGAAAAATATATAAATATATTTTACTTAAGTGAACTGAATTACATAATTTTGAAAAATAAATATCTTTTAAATGTTACTTTATTTGACAGAATAATTTTTTTTTGTGAAAAATGTAATACACTGAATCAAACTACATTGAATTAGAAAAATATAAATATATTTATCAAAACTGAACTAAAATAAAAAAAATAAATATTTATGTGAATTAATTTACTAAATACCTCTAAAAAAACGAGCCTATGCTGTTTAAAATTCGGGTCCGGGTTGCACAAGGTTGCACAAGGTGCAAACCCTCCCCACCTGGTATATAATAAAAGCACGAATCAGGAAGCTACAGTAGTTTTCGTCGGTGCTCATTTTTTTATTGCTTTTTATTACTACACCGTTTTTCTCGTCCAATCAAATACTATCAAGTTAATTTATTTAATTTTTTATGCCGAGGAACTCACTGCGAATCCCTCCCTAATTTTCTTTCCCTCTTCAATCCCTTCTCCAACGATCCTTATCAGTACATGGGTTTGTCTGAGAAATCAGTACATGGGTTTATCTGAGAAATCAGCTGCTACTAGACCGAGAATTAGGTTTGTTGCCCCTCTCTGTACCTCCTATGGTTACTCTGTTTTCCGGCCAACAGCTCTATTGTTGTCAATGGCCATCGGAATCTGGGCTGAAAAAATGATTCCCGAAGAAATCAACCATTTGCAGGCTCTTGCAGCTTCCTTCATATTCAGCTAGAGCTTCTATGGCTACTCAATTGCAGGTTCATACGTGTCTTCTTCAGCTTTGTACCTTCTCTTCCCATATTGCTGAACTTGCTGCAATAGCTTCCCTTTCTTCTATTAATTTTAGTGTAGGGTTATGCAATCAGTCCTTTGATGCATGTACAATTTTGGGCTTCTCTGGTGTCTATTTAAATATTAGTTTTCTGAACACTTTGTAGTTTCTGCAAAATCGATTCTTTCTTGTCTATCGTGAATCCAGAGTTTGTGTAATTGACATTGTATTGAATCATCTGATTCATGTCAGATTAACGTCGTGTTGTTTTCTCATATAAGTCTCAGTTTCTGTTTTTTTGTTTTTTGGAATTCAAAGCTCTTACATTATTAGGCCATAAAGATATTCGAAGAAAGGCCTAAGAAGAGTTTTATTTTTATATAGCTGTAAGTTGGTAGTAGCTTAGGGAAATTATATCTCGTTATATTGTGTTCAGATGTGATGATAATTCATTTCTTTTTCCTGGTACACTTCTCTTCATTTATTGTCAGTTGAATACCCCATTCCTTTTAACGAATATATTACTTCATGTTGTGAGCTAAAGTGGCAGATCCGGAATACAGGAAGTTGGATGGAAATAGGAAACAACATTAACCATTTCGGCATAATGAGTGCACAAGTGTTATTTGTGCTCATGCTTCTTGCCCTAACAAATGTGTATACTAGAGATATCCAAGCTACACCAACCCATCATTTAAACCGGAAAGCCATGTGATGCATCATCATCTACCTTGTGCTATGGTATGTAGTTTCCATCCTTTCCTCCTAGATGACTGAGTAGTCAAATACATTTTGTAATGCGAAGCTGTACATCACAGAGTAGAGCTACATTTGATTAATATATCAAATCTTTGTTAATTCATCTTGTATATTTTCCGTTATAATTACACATTGAGCTTTGTGAAGGAGAAGAACTTAAAAAGTATTAGCTTTGTTTGGCTCTGAACTGTTGCAGTAGTTTGTGGATGGATAGAAAGTTTCGAGCTGCGTTTTCTGCATTTCTTGGACTGCATTTGAGCTGCCTTTTCTGCATTCTTGAAGCTGCATTTTCTGCCTTTATTGGGCTGCATTTGAGCTTTCTTTTCTGCATTTGTGAAGTTGCATTTTCTGCATTTCTTGTGATGCATTTGAGCTGCCTTTTCTCCATTTTTCAACCTGCATTTTCTGCATTTCTTGTGCTGCATTTTCTGCATAGGTAATTCATCATTCCAAGTCCCCAAAGAGCCTGTGAATTTTCAAAAATAATCTTTAGAAACCAACATCTTAATGCACTCTTCAACCTGTTTTCTGAACCTTTGAAGGTCATGTATAAGAACCATCAATTTGTAACAGAAGATTTGGTTTTCTTAGTTAAAACTTGAAAAATCTTATGAATGCGTGTATAAATTTTCCAGATTGATTGCATTGCTCGCATAGCATTCAAAACTGCGAGGAAGCGGCAAGGAAAAATTTGCTCTGTCGATAAAGCGAATGTCTTCGAGGTATGCTTTACTTACTGCATTAGGATTGTTTAGTAATAGTGGTGTTTATTATGATTATTCCCATCAGGTCCACACTGTAGCTTAGCTAATAGCAGAAGAGTCATGCATGAGAAATGTTTTTTAAGCATCAGCTTTGTGATGTTGTTGATGTGAATTTCATGTAGAAGGCATAGCTTATTCTAAAGCTGACATTCCGCATACTAAATTTGCAGTTTGACACAATTGTATGATGTGCATCTAATTCAATGCTTTTGATAGTATGACATAATAAAGTTTGAATGTGCTATTATTACTATGATTTGGTTCAGTTCAGCTGTTTTAAGTAGCAAGAGATGTACAGAGTTCAACTTAGTTTTATTTAGTTCTGTTCACTTTAAAAGAGTAGGGAGTTGGTGTTGGTGTTGGTGTTAGCAAGACATGCTTGAATATTACTACTCGGAGAGAATTTTACTTTGGATATGTTGATTATGAGACGTGATTCTCTGCATAATTAGCTTCAGAAATTAATATCTTTATCATTATTAATATTCAGGTTGAAAACTGGCGCGAGGATTCCTTCCTGAAAAGTTGCTCCAGAGGAAGAAGTGAAAAGATTGTCTATGAAACAACTAATGTTTATTGATCAGCAACTAACAGACATCAATGAGTGTAAAGCCCGCGCGTTAGCGCGGGCGGAAGACCTAGTATACATGAAAAAGGAAAACAAATAATGACATGCTATAATCTATACATTAGTAATCGAGTACAATTTTGTTTTTTGAAAAGGATTACCAACGCAGTTTGATGCCCTCTGTGATAATATAAAAAAAACCTCAAAAACTACACTCACCAACTGGGAGGCCCTAAATCAAGATGTCTGCTGCTAGCATCTTTTAGTACTCTCCCAGCCTCTGGCTGGTCCAACATTAACTCACTTCATTCTAAAGTACATGGTTTAACCACTCACAAGCTGCAATCCTAAAATGAAAACCTCAAAAGTAAGTACACTTTGTCTTCATTTTATGCAAGAATAGAGATTATGTTTAGTGATGTAAGGTTGTTTATCATCATTCTCGCCAAGTAGATATCTTTGTGCTGACGAATAACTTACAAATTGTGCATCATATAATGCTTCAGTTATCATCTACGGAGAACTTTAATGCTAGAATAATACATAGGTCCGGTTAGCCTAGTACATATAAGCGGTAACCATGAACAAAATTATCTATCTATTCTATACACAATGAATTATCTTTCCCAATATTACTTAATAAACCTTTTTGACTGAAATATATCTTTCATCCATACAAATGATGCAGCTTAAGACCCATAACGTATTAGAACTATATCATAGCATCTCAAGCATGATAATTTTTAGTATCCATTGTTGACGAGCTTAGTCTACACAATATTTGCCAAACATTGGGCAGTTTAAGTATGCAGTTTCAAAGAGAGGGAAAAAAGAAGAAAAGAAAACACACCAGTAGAAATGTTTGTTTTGGGAATCTCCTCTAGAGTAGTAGAGCATCAAAACAGCAAGAAGCAATCTCAAAAAATTAAAAACATTGCAGCATAAGAACATATATTTAAAATGATTAGAGATTCTTATACTCTTACATTTATGAATAGATTTCAGCACCATAGGTTCCAATTAAATCAAAAATGCCTTTAGGCTTTAGCAATAGAAACCAACGCATGAAATTGTAAGGTCAATCCTTTTCATTTGTTAAAAAGAGAAAACCAAGAAACAAATGTCCGATGTTATCATAAATTATATTAATCAGACGTTGTAAGGTCTCACCTCTTTCAAACACCCTCGCAGAATCATAATTGACTCCAACTCTGGCATTATTACCATTAACATGTGTTTCCTGTTCGAGATTATTGTTTAGAGATTCAACAGAGAAATCCTTCACATGAAATAAAGCATTGGAATGAAGCAGATTTGTTAATAATGATCACTTAAAAATGTCATAATAAAGATATTGTTCCATCCTAAACTTATTATTTACCACTTTTCAATCAATGAAGCAGAGAGATTGATGGGGACTAATCAATTTATATTTTCAACAATGGCCACCCCTCGAAGAATCAACCTCTGAGGTGTTTGTCCTTGTGGCCCGAAGAAAACTCGGGCGTGGTGTGAATCGTCTACAGGAGGCCAAAGGCTGGCACTTCACTTCCTGTCGGGGCTCGAGAACAGACTCGCTGACTCTTGCAAGGGTTCTCAGCCAGATCAGACAATAGATCGATAACAGTTGATCAAAGAAGACACGCGAGTCCCACTGGGGCTGGGGCGAGCCAAATTGATGGATGTCTTGGGCCCACAGTTGATCTCGAAACGAGCTCGCAAATGGATGTGCAAAACAGACCCAGGAATGGCCGGGAGTAAACACTCTGATGCTTAAATCAGTAAATGGCTTTGGGAAGCAATAAGCATAAAGCGTAGTTTGTATAAGATAGATAGAGATGTTTACCAAATCTTTGTATTTATAGCCCCTCATTCCTTATATTGAAAATGTTTGTATTTCGAGAATGATTGTAACTCTTATGGTAATGATAGTTGTATTCCCATAATTAGAGGAATTGTTTTCCTTGTAGGCAATTCAGAATACGCAACCCATGTTTATCCTAGGTCGGTGGACCCGTTAGCCCACCTTCCGCATCTATTGAGCCCAGAGCCTCTCGACCCTTGAGGTTGGTACGAACGAAGCCCACGAGTGCGAACCACAGAATTATCAATAATATGCAGTTAATTACCTTTGAAGTTGTGCAAGAGGTGTGCAAATTGAAAACTATCGTCCCTCTTTCCTAAGAAATAGGCAGAGTTTTCCACCATACACATGTATGGCAGAGACAACGTTCAAAAAGAATCCTATGTCAAGATAACAACCCACTTGGATTTATGGATAAACCCTAGAGATAGGGAGCATCTCAGATGTTGATCCCGGGGCTACTGATATGTCTGTGATTATCACCTGCATATATGGGCCTCCAAAGCTAAGTCGGAATATATGGCTAGTGGGCCGATGTGCTCTATGGACCACTTTTGATATGGTCTAAGTCCAGTTTGAGTGAATTATATTGTGAATTAGGAAAGAGATAAAGAAGAATATACTAGAGATATTTAATTATGGACATTCGGTCCATTCTTGTGTAGGAAGTAATCCTTTTCCTATACCGCATCGGTTATTGACAACCTAGATGCTGGTGCCTAGGACTATAAATATTGTAATCAACCTAGTTATATTATTCTTTATTTTACAAATATACTATTAAAGGCAATTATTACAGGATAATGATTACAATATTTATAGTCCTATGCACCAGCATCTAGGTTGTCAATAACTGATGCGGTATAAGAAAATGATTACTTCCTACACAAGAATGGACCGAATGTCCATAATTAAAATTTTATTTTTAAATTAAACCACCATAGGTGGGGGGAATTTATTGGCACCCCAGACCATAAGTGCCAAATCTGGCATTAAAATTGTTTTACGTACATGAGCCTGAGCTCTGAAGCAAAAAGCTTTCAAAAAGAATAACCTAGGGCGGCTATTCTGAGTTTCTAATATTGTGGAGAAATGAAACCATTCTTAAAACCCAAATGTTCAGAGAGCATGTTAGTGATCGAGCCAGCAAAGGTCGAAGCACAATTTTTCCACCCAAAGTAAGGCTAAAGAATGGTCATCCACAACATCAGACTAGATCGCCAAAAGAATTGCTAATCTAGCTAACAAGATATATACATGATTGCTGTGAACACTGGAGGTTGTGAAGTGATTTCTTTGCAGCAAATCATCATATTCCATGAGCATACTTTTGCAGTTGGTAGATGTTTTATTCCATACTGGCCAAAGAGCCTGGCTTAGCAATATATGTGTCAGTCAGTGCAGCCCTTTCATTGTAATTGTCATCCCTGTTAGCTTCATAGCAAAAACACAGCAGTATCACATTCCTTTGAATGGAGCTAAGTAAACTGAAATCTAAGACTAGGCATAGATATTATGTCAAGCTCTATAATTCCTTGAAGTTGTCTTGGGATGGTACTGGGATTAAGATCTCTAGATTTCTTGCTTAAAATACACATGTTTGCTATAAAATTAGCAGCCCGATTACCCTCTCTCATGACATGATAAATAGGATGTGAAAGTAAAGCATGGAGTGAGTAGAAGATGGAGTATAAATTCCATGAGGCATTATTGAGATCCTTGATACTATTAACTGCTAGCAAGCAATCAGATTCAACACAGAAACTCTGTAAGCTCATATCAATGCCAGTCTTATAGCCAAATTGGATTGCTATTATTTCGGCATGAAAGGGAGAGAGGAACATTTGGTAAATAGTGAGGTAAGCCTAAGAGGATGTGACCTGTTCTGTCCCTAATGATAATTCCAATTCCAGTACTACCATCATGTGAGAAACAAGCATCAATATTAATTTTGAAATCAGTGTCTGGAGGTATCCATTTAATGATTTTAACTGGCTTGGGCCTGCTCCTTTTAATGAAGGGGACCAAACCATTTAAAATCAGAAACTGGTGCCTTTCCAGATTGCCAGTTAGGGGAAAGGCTGTGAAAATGAGGGATATTTGTCTGATGATATCTTTTGTTACTTTTTGGCAACAATCTAAACAAGATATTTTGTCTGATGATATCTTTCTACTTTAAAACACTCTTACAAGTCTCTTCTCATTGTGGTTCGACCCCTACTTCCCACTATCTACTCTCTAGTAGTTAGAAGTTGTAGGAGATTTATAAATAGTATTTTGATCTCGCGGAGTCCCATTTAACGATGTGGGAAATCGCTTGTCATCATACTTAGTTCTATTTTTCATTTTAGTTCAGTTTAGTAAGAAATAGTCTCACGATAACATTGTCTAAGTAAGATTGACTTTTGATTTGTTAAATTCGATTTAATTACAAGTTTTATAAAGAAGAATTGATTTTTGATTACCACTTATATAGAACGAATATATGTTGGCTTATTTATAACTCGGATTGTGATCATTCGTACATTAAATTGATGTCTAGTTCAGGTTATTCTCAAGTTTTTGCAGTTTCAGTTCATTGAGAAGCAATCTTACGGAAAAAAAAGTCGAAGCAAGATTTAACTTTTGATTAGTTGAATTCATTTAGTTATAAGTTGAAAATAGATTTAAAAGTTAACTTAGGTGAGAACAAAATATATGTTGGATTGGTTATTACTCAATTTGTGATAATTTGTGCATCGATGTCATGTCCAGTTCTATTTATTGTCAAGTCTCATCACTTTTCAATTCAATAAGAAAAAATCTCACAAGATTAAAGCTTTAGTAAGAATTGACGTTTGATAAGTTAAATTCGATTTAGTTGTAACTTAAAGGTTTTATAGAAAAGTACAAGTTTACTTTTGATTATGATCGATGATAACAAATATTATGTTTGCTTGATTATAACTCGAATTGTGATCATTCGAATCGAATAGTTCAACTCAATTAGACATTGTCTAAATGTCTGAACAATAACTTTTGTTTGATAAATCAATGAAACAAGGGTCATAATTGAATTAGATTGAAGTATATCGAATGATATCATTTAGCTAAATGAGTTTAGTTTTATCAAAGCATGTTTGTGTTGAATGGTTACAAAGCACATATTAGATCATGGAAAAAAGTAAAATATAATAATAAGAAATAAAACTATACTGAAATCTATTTAGGAAATACCATTTTTGTTCCATTGCATTTTTACTAGGCTTAGATTTTATTTTTTTGTAAAAATAAGGCATGTTCTCTCTAAGAGTTTTTAATATTTTTTTTGTCTTTAAGAGTTTTTAATGTAGTTTATATCATGTAAGTTTATTTTATTTGTTTCTTTAATCCGGTTTAGTTCAAGTTAGATTTGATGAAAAATTAATTTAATTTAGCTACACTATTAGTACTTCTAGCACATCAATTTTACTTAAATTCAATATATTTCATATTAGTTCAATTTTAATAAGTCATCTTATTTTGGGCAATCAACCACAAATATTGACTATTGACTAATCAATAGATTGGCGGGAAGAATTTTGGTCGGCTTGATTCAGGCGGCAAAATTATCTCTTTGCCAAATTTTCCATGGCGGTATATCGCTAACCAAAACCGCCCCACAACCAAGCTCCAAAATCTTCAGATTGTTAGCCTTGAGCCCTTGATAGCATACCTAATCACCGAATTAAACCTCTCCAGCGCATCCCTCCTCGAAATTCCGCGTGATTTGAGGCTTGCTGTTCAGATAGAACGGCCGCCTTTCCACAGACTCCATGATATCCTGAAACTTGAGATCCTCCATGTACAGATATTCATCATCCGTTTCTTGAAACAGTGCTTGAACTTTTAAATTTTCGGCTCTCCGGGGCGGTTGATATCACGGCGGCGCGGAGAATGAAGGCTCTGGGGATTGGCCGGAGTTGCAGAGTGGGCTTTGGAAGGAAGGAGATTGGGGAATTGTTTAGGGGTTTTGGGAGCAGCGATGGAGAGCGAGAAATAAGGTGGGAATGTGTGGCTGCCATTGATGACGATGGAGCTCTGTAGTGAGTGACTGTGTAATCGAATTGGTACAATAATAATATCTAGACGGTGAGCCTTTCGCCTCTGCATCAACCTCTTCGACCTCCTTGTTAATCCTTTTTTTTATGTTTCCCATATTCTGGGTTGTTGTTATATGTGGAACTTATGCTTCTGCTGTCAGTTTCTTTAATAGATGGGGTTGGATATTAATAAATATACTATCACCACTTTTCTTTTGGCTTGTTCAAATCCTGAAGCTTTTCAACAGGCACTCCAAATCCATTGTAGGATACTGAAGGCTGCATTATACTCTGACCAGGTGGTGAAAGCTTCGTTGATCAATACATACTCAAAAATAGGAGCATTTGAGTTTTCTGAGATTATTTTCAGAGAGCGATCATGTGCAGAACCTGAGAACGTTTGCCATGTTATCCACATTTGCTCAAACCAAAGATTTTAAAAGGGCCATCTACTTATTCCGGGAAATGCTTCGAGGAGAAATCAAACCTGAAAAGTTCTGCACTTCAAGCGTTTTAGCCTTTACTGACTCTCTAGCTTGGTTGCGCCGCTCGTTCAGTGCCGCTGCTCTTTAGTTCGCTTCACTCCCCAGGTATTCTTCAGATACTCTGGGTTCAATGTTGGTTTTGATGTTGTACGGCTATAACTTAGGGATATGAAGAATCTCTTCTTATATGTTTATATTGAGAGGGGGTGTGTGGTGAATTGCAGTTTCAAAATAGATTTTGAATCTGATTGCTGTGTTAAATTATTAAGGGATGAATTGGGTATATGAAAACACAGTAAAAATATGGACTTTGCTAATGTCAAAGTACTGAGCTTTAGAAGCTTGTAACATTGAATCCATACCTTTATACAGGGTAATAATGATAAATTTGAAAACCTTGGATTTAGAGCTACAATATGGTATCAAAAATCGACTGATTTGGTATAGAAAAAGAATCGTGAAGTTGTGCTCTTTTAACTGTTCTGTTTCAGTAGCATAAGAAGAAGTCTGAACTTGAAAAGCCCGTAATCCTTGTAATAGCAATAGCTCTGATTTTGTCATGTTTTATTTCTATGTAATCCTTGTAAGATAAGTTATATTTTAGAACCTTGAATTATTGAAAATGAATAAGTAATGAGTGAGATAATTTGGTTTCAAGACTGCTGCATTTAGTTAATTACGGATTAATGATAGCTAGCGTTCTGAACTTAAGATAAGCACATCTTTCTAACGGAGACTCTGATTTGGTTGAATTTTGTTTGGTAGTGATCTAGAAACATTGAACTGAACTTTAAAATCAGTATGAGTGTAAACGAATAAGTAATGAGTGAGATAATTTGATTTCAAGACTCCTGCATTTAGTTAATTGCAGATTAATGATAGCTAGCGTGCTGAACTTTAGATAAGCACATCTTTCTAACGGAGACTCTGATTTGGTTAATTTTTGTTTGGTAGTGATCTAGAAACATTGAACTGAACTTTAAAATCAATATGAATGAAAACGAATAAGTAATGAGTGAGATAATTTGGTTTCAAGACTGCTGTATTTAGTTTATTGCATATAAATGATAGCTAGCGTGCTGAACTTAAGATAAACACATCTTTCTAACGGAGACTCTGATTTGGTTGATTTTTATTTGATAGTGATCTAGAAACATTGAACTGAACTTTAAAATCAGTACTCCTTTTTATTTGGTTGAAAAAACCAGTGAAAAAAGTGAGTGTAAAACTACAGAATTTTTAAGGCAGCAGAATCTTGTTCACAGAATTCCAAACATGAGACTCTGAATAGATTTTACTAATGATAGCTATAACCTCTCAGTGATCCTGCAGATTCCCATGCATAGCCCTTGGTATCTTCACCATCATAGGATAAACTCAGATGCTCATCTTCTTCATCACAGTTTGCTGTCTAAATGGCCTCAACGATGAAAGAGTTAGAATTGAAGAGGACACCGAGAGTTTAAATCCAGGTATAATCTCTCGGCCTTCCAGCTGGCCTGAGACAGATGAACCTTGTGTTGATCTGCAGATTTAGGTCAGAAACCAAAGTTAAATGCTCATTTTTGCTGCCATGGAAGTAGAAAACTGTCCCATATCCACCAATGAAGCGTGAATCCTGGCACGCTGATGCAGGCCCCTAACCGTTTGGCTTCTGTTCTATAAGTACACACACACTTGGAATGAAGCTTCAAACTTCATATCAAAGGAAAAGAAATGTGCCTAAACAAAGGAAAAAGACTATAAAGTAAAAGTTTCTTACTTTTACATTCAACATTGCATTCTGGCTTGTCACAGCCAATAGTGCAAACATTCTCATTTAATGGGACCAAATGAAACCAAATTAAGTAATTCCAACAAACATTAAGTGCCGCTAATAATGTTGCAATTATATATAACATTTTAGTCATCTGACGCAAATGTGTCCCAAATATGCTTCAAATTTAGCAGTGTGTAGTGTAATTAAGACATTTTTTATGTGTAGTAAATGTTTTGTCGTCAAATTGGGACGTCATATAAAGTGACGCAAACATGTCGCACAAATTGCGACACAGGGGAAAGAATGACACATGTGTGTCACAAATTTGCAACAATTTAATGATTGTGTGGTATATTTAAAACATGTTACTTATGTGTCGCAAATAATATTATGCAATTTCATGACATTGTATGAAATGTTGCATACATGTCGAAAGCAATGTATCAATCCAAAGAAAGTGATGCAATTGTGCCACAAATTCACAACAAATTCATAAATGTGTCACATAATTAAAACATAATTTGATAGGGTCGTAACAATATGTCCTAAATTTGGGACACTTCATTAATGTGGCGCATAAGTGTCATAAAAATTACGACATAGAAAGAGAGTGACGTAAAAGTGTCGCTAATAAGCAACACATTGATACAAAGTGTGGTGAATATACAACTTTTATAAATTGGTCGCACAAAATATGTTGCAAAAACCTAAGTTTCTTATAGTGACGGAAACTCTCAGATTTCTAGTTTTGACTTTGATCACACTTTCAGCTCGGTGGTAAAGGCGGCTACAGTTTGCACATTTCTTGCCATCACCATTCTCAAACGTTGGCCTCTACATCAGTTTGATGTTAAGAACACTTTTCTAAATGGTGTTCTTGATTCTCCGGTCTACATGGATCAACCAATGGGATATAAGTATCCGACTCATACTGACTATGTTTGTCTTCTCAAGAAAGCAATATATGGATTCAAATAAGCTCCCCGAGCTTGGTTTGATCGCTTTAGCTCCTACCTTCGACACCTTGGTTTTCAGTGCAGCACTTTAGACACATGTTCCTACTTCGTTGCGGTTGATGGACATTTTCACCAAGGGTCTTTCAAAGCCCCTGTTTGAGTTCTTTAGATCCAAACTTTGCGTCTCAGTCAATCCAACGCTTAGCTTGAGGGGGTGTTAGAGATTAGTACTGGGCATTGAGCCTAGCCTGAGTTAGCTAAGGTTCATTTATGGTTTTACACATTTACTCTTGTACTCTTGAATATATTCATGAATAATATACTTTTTTTTTAAAATTAAAGCCACCCTAGAGTGGGGGAGATTTGATTAGGCATCCCAAGCCATAAAAATGCCATTGAAATGGCTAGAGTTTATATCAACTAAGATGACAAAATGTGGACCAGAGGTCCTATAGCATAAGAATGCTATCAAAAATAGGCAGAAGCTATGTCTAGCCCTAAAACTACTGCACTGAACTACACAACCAACTTCTTGAAACCTATTAGGGAATTGCGATGCAAAACCCAAGGCGGTACCAAGAGAAAACTGAGAGTCCATTGCTGAGTAGCTGATGATTATCTGTTCAGTTAAGTCCAGGATCATGGAGATGAGGCAAGATATCTGTTCCAGTTTACCACCTGTTTATCATATCTGCACATGTAGCAAAAAATTAAGAGCACCTGTTTACCACTCTTAATGAGGGAGTACCAATTCTATCAAGATGCAAAGCACCAGAGATTGAAGTTGGCAGCTCAGATTGTGTATAGTCAGTGGAGGACTTAGTCAAGTATGCATATTTAGCAAGTTTATCAGAAGGGATATTAGCCTCTCTGAAAACATGACAGATACAATTTTTGGCCTCATTGATTTCAGTTGCTAAGTAAAAACATGACCATGGTGCCTTATATGGATCAGAAGAGGCATTGACTGCATTAAGACAGTCAGACTCCACACAGAAAGGCTGTTGCAATTCATTTCCCAAAATTGAAGCATGTTTTATAGCCACCAGTTCTGAGTGAAAGAGGGATTCTGCTATGGTAAACACTGTTCTAATTCTAACTGCATATCCTTCACAGTTTCTTGCAATGATACCTATCCCTGCAAAATGTGGTTGGTGCCAAGAGGCATCAACATTGATCTTAATGCCATAGGTTGGGGAGGGGGGGACCATTTTAGGCTAAGAATCTGTGTTTGGGGAGGTCTTGTGTGGATTGGGAGGAAGCCAAGAGTAGATAACTCTCCGTCAAAGGGATATTTGAAAGAAGGGGCCTGGCACTGTATATGTGATAAATCTCATCTGTAACAGATTTTCTCAGAGAGGATTCAGTGCAAGAGATGTTATCAAAAAGTTTAGAGATTCTAGCCTTCCAAAGTGTCCAACATATAATGCTAGGGACAGTGTGAAACAATGAATTGTGCAACTTGGTTTTACCATGAAAAGACCAATAAAAGGAGAGCCTATCCCATAAATTTTGGAACTGGAAGTCTTGTGTGCCAACCATATAGTGAAAATATGACCACAGAGATTTAGCTAAATGGCACTCATTAAAAGCATGCTCCAAGAAGTCTACATTATCACAAAATAAGCATTTTGATGGAATACAGAAGCCCATTCTCATAAGAATATCAAAAAATGGCAAGTAGGCATTTACTAATTTCCAGACAAATATGCTTATCTTTTTTTGGACCCTAGGGTTCCAGATATAATTGAGTGAGGGATAAGTACCTCTTGTTTGTTGCAGCGCCACATATCCAGATTTAAAAGAAAAATTCCCATGAGTGGAGGCCATCCAGATCATTCTGTCAGGTCTTTGTGATAGTGCTGCATTCTGGAGAAATTCCACAGCCTCATCTGAGAAATAAGTCAACAATGATGGTAAAAATTGATCTCTAGCAGAGATAAATTCCTGGACAGAGGTATTCAGAGGAATGTTGGTAAGGTCTGGGTTGCAAAGATTGGAAAAGGAACCAAGCCCAGTCCAATTAAAACTCCAGAAGTTACACTGTCCATTCCCATGGATAACTCTAGTCATGGCTTCAGCTTTAGGAGAAATTGCAACAATTCTGTTCCAGTTGGGTGAAGTTCTGTAAGAAGGTGGTAAGGACCAGAGGAACTGGGACCACAAAGTGTCACCCAACTGGCATTTCCACCAGAGTTTTAATGAACATGTTCTGACAATGGTATGAATTGACCTAAGTCCTATCCCATTTTGATCATAAGAAAAACACAGGTCCTGCCATTTCTTCCACACTTTTTTTCTCTGTAATGATGTCTCTCCCCAAAAAAATAAGGATAGCAGCTTTTCAATTTTTTTGATCACACAGGGGGTTTCATCACACTCCAAATATGTTGAGGGATTGAGAAAATACAAGATTTGATCAGAGTTATTAATTTACCCCCTGCTGAGAGCCACTTATTTTTCCAATTTGTCAATCTGTTTTCAATCCTCTGAACAAGTGGCTGAAAATAAGCTACCAAGGTCCTACCAGTATAAATAGGGACTCCTAAGCAACTGAAGGGAAAAGAACCCTTTCTCATGCCTAAAATTTCAGAAATCTGATTCAGTTTGTAGACAGTGGCATGTTTACTCACATAATACTCACTCTTTTCAAAACTGATTTTTTGGCCTGTTGTTTGTTCAAAAATGACCAAGAAGGCTTTAAGTACAGAGAGTGAGTCTTTACTGGCATTAAGAAAAATAACAGTATCATCAGCATAACTAAGATGTGAAATAGGAGTAGGGCCAGTAGGTATGTTAAAATGACTAATCCTACCTATGCTATATACATAAGAGAGACTTCTAGAAAAAGATTCAGAAAATAAATTAAACAAGAAGGGGGAGAGTGAATCTCCCTGTTAGATTCCCCTAGTGGATTTAAAGAATCCACAAGGTTTACCATTTACTAAAAATGGAAAAATAAGCCTGACTAAGATTTTTCATGATCCAGAGAACTATTTTACCATGTATACCAAATTACAGTAATCATGAATAATATACAACCTCTATTATCGAGGTTCCCCTCTATCAGTTCCCTATCCCGGACTTCCATTCAACCTTAATCAGGGACGTTGTGAATTCCATCACCACCCTAGCTAAGCTATACCAAGACTTTGCCCCAGAGGCCCCTACAATCCAACCGCATAAATAAGAACTCTATAAATAAGAACTCTAAAAAATCCTTGGTTCTTTGGATAACTAGAGTGAGAATTAGGTGTTGGTCTGGCAAAATCACTTTGACACGAGAATAATTAAGTTCCTGATTGCGAGAATAATTAACTTCTGCACAAGAGGGCCACACGCAGACGTACGTGATTTTGACACGAGAAAAAAACAAACATGATTCTATATATCAATGACCTTAAAAATGCCAATACTGTTTTAAAATATTGAAATGAAATTCAATAAGTCAGAAGTGAAGTCAAAAATTTCATATGCGGGTCACAGCTGGAGGGAGAGAATATGTTTACTGAGGATCAGAACTAAAATCTCAACAGAAACTGGCCGAGTTTAGATTTTTAATGTGGATTTCCAGTGCCTGCAGAATAATACATTGACTGAAATTAGGAAATCAAGGGTTCTTCAGAGCGAATCC
The DNA here is from genome assembly GCA_948330725.1 of Sherardia arvensis. Taxonomy (NCBI): domain Eukaryota; kingdom Viridiplantae; phylum Streptophyta; class Magnoliopsida; order Gentianales; family Rubiaceae; genus Sherardia; species Sherardia arvensis. The sequence continues at coordinate 28,231,631 of OX415241.1, forward strand.
GGCCGGGACTCCTCTCTGTAATAATAACCCTTTCGTCGCACATAAAAAAGAGTTGTCTTCGAACCAATGACTATATATATCGTAGCCATTTTGTGCCAAAACATGGTTCTGATTTCGTCCCACACCAAAATGCTCACCAAAATTTATAGAATTTTTCAGGAAATTCTGAATTACTGTTTTCAAAGGATTTGTACCCAAAATGTACTGAATAAAAAGATGAGCAATCAGCTCAATTCCATTTCAATCTGAAAAATCTGCATTCTAGGCCTACACATACAGTTACTTTCATGGTCGCGACTAAATTTTAATATTGTTTGTATTTTTCTCATTGCTTTACTTCCCATCCGTTCACTAGCAATTCACTTTGGTTCTTCCATCTTTCGGGAGAATTCTACATATTGCAGCATTTTTTTAGGAATTCTTATATTTTGATTTCATCGATGCCACATCGTTAGATGCTGATATGAGTGCTGAGTTCTGATGATCATATATAATGCTTTCCTTATGAAATTACGTTGTTTTCAGGTACATTACTGATTTTCACTAACTGTTTTCTTTAAATAGGTTATGATTACATCTAATTTTGGATTCGTAATTTTGTATTATCTATGCATGTTTATCTTTGAGTTGGAATATTGCATATAAGCTTGGGGTAGTTAATTAGATTGCTATATTTTTAGAGTCTGAGATTGTTTGATAAAACGCACTACATCGCAGGTTCTAATGGTTCTTTAAGTTGAATAACTTATTAATTTTTTTTTGTGCATTGTGAAACATAGTTCTTGTTCAAATGTGGATGCATGCAAATCTGTTTTTTCATTCTGTATAGAACATTTGAATGATAAAAGTTTTCTAAGAAACTTGATTTAACCTCATTTTCCATCTTTTTAATTAAAATATGAGCTAATTCCACATCATTTAGTAGCTTTGGTTCATTTCAAAAGATAATTCTCACATCTGTTGCTTTTTACTCGAGGTGCATACATTACTGAAAATGTTTTAATTTTCTGTTCAAGTGACTGTTTGAACCAGATAATATGGAGAAATAGTCATGTGAATTAACCAAGGTTGCTCATTGAAGGGTGAGCATATATAGGACTTCTCTTTCCTTTTTTCATTCTTCTTTGTACTTCGGTTGTGATATTTTCTAGCTGATTTTCTGAACAAAGGGTGTCTATGTTTGTGTCCAAGTTAAAATGTACTTGAAAACTTTTTAGTTTTGGTTTACTAAAGATTAAACTTAATTCATGTTTATTGTACAAGAATGTATAATGAGATTTTGACATTAATCTGGTTTTTCATATTGTCTCAGTCTGCTGTCTGCACAACTAGATATTTTGTTTATTGATTTACTCTTGATGGAAAGATTCATTCCCTTGTATTATATTTCCCGAGAAGGGTATACAAACTTTAGTATTATTATTGTTGATTGGAAGTTTCGCGGAATGTCTAGCGCTGTTTTGGTGTTTATATTGGACTTATAATTAGATGTTTTTAGTGCGCCAGATTGGTCAAGTTCAATGATTTTTATGTGATTTTTATGTGATATTTGGTAACATATGTTCAGCAATTCTCCATACATCCTGGTGTTGGACTGTGACATGTTCTGCAACAATTCGGGCTCTGCTCGACAAGCAATGTGTTTTCACCTTGATCCTAAGAAGGATCCGAGGCTGGCGTGGGTTCAGTTTCCTCAGAAGTTCCACAATGTTTGTGACAGATATCTATGAAAGTCAGATCAGAAATATTATTTGCCTGGAAAGGATGGTCTTGGAGGTCCAACAGTGTCTGGTACTGGAGTGTTCATCCCCAGGGATGGTTCTATTGGTAAAGGTAAATTTTATATTATTAAACTTGCAACCAGTGTAGGGTTTATCCATGTCGGGATAAACCCTAGAACTGAAGTGCCTTTCTAAACCTAATGTCATATGTATAGATGTCGGCGAGCTTCGAAAAACAGTTGGTCCATCCCTAGAGTTCATCAAAACAACTGTCAAACAGAACAGCGCGATTGCAGAGAAAAAGAACACTCATCGTTGCAAGATGAGATCAAACATTTTGCTTCTCGTGCCTTTGAAAAAGATACACATTGGGGAAAAGAGGCAAGTGTTTGAGATTGTAAATCTCTTTTTTAGCTTAGTCCAAAACAAATGATCAACTCTGACATATGTTTTCTGGTTGTCACTGTATAAATAGATGTTTTGGTGATTTTTGGTTTTAACAATTTGAGATGTTCTTGAGTTTGAGGCTTAATTGAGCACAGGTTGAGACTACAAATGATTTGGTGCCAGTGTTACAACACCTAATTGAGCACAGTTTGAGACTACAAATGATTAGACTCCATCCTTGAAGGTGTGGGATCTAAACTGGGTGACGAACTCCTTCATGGTTGCAACACAAAAGCCTGTTGGTGCTCCAGATGCCACCTGATGAAGTCCCTCCAACACCCCTTTTGCATCTACTTCCTCAAAAGCATCTATAAACTCCTCATCGGCTGTGTAGGGAGGCAACGGAAACTTGCTTTTCTTCCGAATCCGAGGAGTTGATTGAGGAGAAGCTATCTCATTTTCACCCAAGCCTACGCACGCCACAGAAACTTCCTTCATCAAACTGTCTGCATCCACACCCACAACCTCCACATCCATCAAATCCGCAGAAGCCATCTGCATTTGACAAGTTCATACAAATCAAGCACAACCAGTTCTGATTTCATTACAAACGAAACAAAATCATAAAGTTGTAATTAGGATTCATAGATACACTTGATAAAAACATTCCATTCCAACCAATTCATAAAATTGGGTGTGAGATATTCTAGTCATCTTTTTTTTCCTTGTTTGTTTATTTTCTGCAGTTATTTCTAGAAAATAAAGATGTTAATTAGCATCCGTAGGAAGTAGATATTTTCCTTTCCTTTTTCCGTAGAAATTAGATTATTTAGTTTCCTTTTTCCGTAGAAGTAAATTATTTTGTATTCCTTTTTTCTTTTAGTGTTCGTGTATATAAAATATGATATGAATAGAAAAGCAGTATCCAGTTTTCTGCACAACATCATTGTTCTTCTTTCTCCTCTTCTCAGCTTATCTGTGTGAAAGCTAACAAGTGGTATCAGAGCTTCAACGATCCTATGGCGGACGCATCGAGATCACCGGCACGAACGGAACCACGGGGAGGACGAGGACGCAGCAGGCCACGACGCGGCAACGGCGGCGAAGTTGTCATCCACGAACGTGTCATCCAAGAACGTACCAACCTTGGCGCCAACATTGTGTACCCCACGTTGACGGCAACGAACTACATCGAATGAGCCATCGTGATTAAGATAAACCTACGAGCACAAGGTTTATGGGAGACCACTTCCGGCGTTGGAGATCCGTCCGAACGGGAAGACATGGCGGCCCTCTCGGCTTTGATTCGGGCGGTGCCACCGGAGATGCTACCGGCGCTAGCTGTCAAAATATCGGCACACGAAGCTTGGGAGGCAATCCGGATGATGCGAGTTGGCGTGGATCGAGTGCGTGAGGCCACGGCACAACGTCTACGCAAAGAGTTCGAGCAAATCACCTTCAAGGACGGGGAGTCGCTCGATGCCTTCGGCATGCGGATTACAGGTATCGTCAATAACCTTCGTTCTTTAGGTGAATCTCTAGAAGAGATCAAAGTGGTCCAAAAGTTCTTGCGGGTGGTGCCGAGCCAGTACGCCCAGATCGCTTGCTCGATCGAAACGTTGCTCGATCTGAACGGCATGACAGTGGAGGAACTCATCGGCAGGCTTAGGTCAGCAGCAGATCGGTGCTCCATCAACACCACGAACAACTCCAACGGCCAAGTTTTGCTCACGGAGCAAGAGTGGATCGCACGAGGACGGAGCTCTAGCTCCGAGAACAAAGGTAAAGGCAAGGGTTTTCAGAAAGGGAAGAAATCGAGCCACAAGGGAGACGGCAGCCAACGGGCGGTGAGCGGTGACAGAGACTTGACAAATTTGAAGTGTTACAATTGTAACAAATACGCCGGCCACATCTCCAAGGACTGCCCCGAGCCACGGCGCGAACGGAAGAAACATGCAAACCTCGTGCAAGCTGAAGTGGACGAACAGACGCTCATCGTGGCAAGGCTTCACTCACTCACGACTGGGAACTCAGCTACCAAGGAGCACGTCCTGCTCAATGAGACGCGATCTAAAGCACGGTCAACGAAGAAGTCCGGGTAGAGTGACACGACATGGTTCCTCGACTCCGGTGCAAGTGCCCACATGTGCGGAAGACGGGAGTTCTTCTCCGAGCTAGACACGGATGTACGAGGCTCGGTCAAATTGGGAGACGACACCTCCGTGGAAATAGAAGGCACTGGCACGATCCTTTTTATGTGCCGGAACGGCGAGCACCTAAAGTTGGACGATGTGTATTACATACCACGGCTCCACAGCGGCATTATCTCACTCGGCCAGCTGGACGAGGACGGCTACGACACGAGGATCCAGCACGGGTGGCTCACGTTACGGGATCAAGACGGGCGCTTGCTCGCACAGGTGCCAAGAGGCCAAGGGCGCCTTTACCTCCTTCATCTGAGTTTGGCACGACCAGTGTGCTTTGCGGTGCATGGGTGCGAGGATGGGTGGCGATGGCACGCGAGATACGGCCACATGAACTTCGAGGCCCTTCGACGCATGGCCAGGAACAAGATAGTGGACGGACTCCCACTGCTCGATGACGTTGAGCGCTTGTGTGACGCCTGCCTGGCCGGGAAGCAGAAACGCAGCTCGTTCCCAAGCCAAGCCAAGAACCGAGCGACCGAACGCCTTGGGCTCGTGCACGCCGATCTGTGTGGACCCATCGAGGCACAAAATCCTGGAGTGGCGGAAGCCATCAAAAGGACTGTGGCAGCAGCCGAACGACAAAGCGGGTGCAAGTTGAAGACGTTGCGGACCGATCGTGGAGGTGAGTTCACGTCTCAAGAACTCAGCGAGTACTTTGCCGACCACGGTGTGCATCGACAAACAACGGCGCCATACTCGCCCCAGCAAAACGGCGTGGTCGAACGACGAAATCAAACGGTGGTTAGCATGACACGTTGCCTCTTGAAGGCCAAAGGCATGCCGATGAGATTCTGGGGAGAAGCAGTGACAACGGCAGTCTACCTTCTGAACCGGGGAATCACGAAGAGCGTCAGCGGCAAGACACCCTACGAAGCATGGCACGGGCGCCGGCCGAGCATGAGCCATCTCCGGGTGTTTGGGTGTGTCGCCCCATGTCAAGGCCACGCAGCCAGGGCTGAAGAAACTGGAGGACCGGAGCAAGCCGATGGTGCTACTTGGGTATGAAACTGGAACTGTGGCGTACCGCGTCTACGACCCTGCCACAGACCGGGTGAAAGTATCACGAGACATCGTCTTTAATGAAGACACGGCATGGGACTGGACCACATCGGCACAGCAACAAAACCACGGGCATGGTGAGGGTTCCAACTTCGACCGTTTTGTCTCTTTTGGTGTAGATAGCGAACCAGCCCAGAAAATCCTTCGTTCAGACAATGAGAATTTCACCAGAAGCAGGCCTAGAAGTGAAGTTTCGGTGTCAAGTCCACGGACCCCAAGTGCATCACCACCACCCAACGTAGAATTTGTGTCACCTCCGGCAAACGCATCGGAACCACCCTCCAGAGTTGAGGCACAACGACGGTATCGAACCATGGAGGACCTTCTCAACGCCACCGAGAAGATTGAAGCTGAGGATGAGGAGCTTTGTCTTCTCACAGTCGACGAACCAACGAGCCTAGCTGAAGCCGAGAAGGATGAAGGATGGCGAACGGCGATGACGGAGGAACTTGCAAGCATCGAGGCAAAACAGACTTGGCGCCTCACCGATCTACCACCGGGACACCGCGCCATCAGTCTTAAGTGGGTCTTCAAGCTCAAGAAGGACACGAACGGGGAGATGGTGAAACGAAAGGCGCGGTTAGTGGCAAAGGGCTACGTGCAGCAGCAGGGGGTGGACTACGAGGAAGTGTTCGTTCCAGTTGCGCGAATGGAGACGGTGCGGGTTCTGATCGCGCTTGCTGCACACCATGGGTGGCTAATCCACCACATGGACGTCAAGACCGCGTTCCTCAACGGTGATCTGATTGAGGAGGTTTATGTCAAGCAACCGTCGGGTTTCAAAATTCAAGGCAATGAAGGCAAGGTTCTTCGGCTTAAGAAGGCTCTCTACGGACTACGTCAAGCTCCGAGGGCTTGGAATGCCAAACTTAACAAGAGTCTTCGCGACTTGGAGTTTGTACGATGTGAAGCCAAGCACGCGGTATATCGCCGGAGCAACGGGAAGGAGCAACTGCTAGTTGGAGTTTATGTTGATGACTTGATCATCACCGGAACTTCAATCGAAGAACTGACGAAGTTTAAAAAGGAGATGACGAATCTATTTGAGATGAGCGACCTCGGCGAACTGAGTTACTACCTCGGCATCCAAGTGCAACAACGGAAGGGTTGGTCACTCTTTGCCAATCATCTTACGCAAAGAAGCTTTTACAAAAGGCCGAACTGGAAGAGTGCAATCCATGTGCGGCACCAATGGAGGCACGACTCAAACTAAGCAAGACGGGAGACGGGAGACCGGTGGACGCCACAGACTACCGCAGCTTGGTGGGAAGCCTCAGGTACTTAGTTCATACTCAGCCAGACATTACATTTGCAGTTGGTTATGTTAGCCGATTCATGGAGCAGCCAAGAGTTGAGCATATGGCAGCAGTGAAGCATATTCTACGCTATGTGGCGGGAACTCTAGAGTTTGGAGTTTCATATGGAAAAAGTGCTGGACCTTTACTCTTGGCAGGTTATAGTGATGCTGATTTGGGCGGAGACGTCAACGATAGGAAGAGCACGACGGGGCTAGTTTTCTTCCTAGGTCAATCTCCGGTGAGTTGGCAATCACAAAAACAACGGGTGGTGGCACTCTCTTCGTGCGAGTCAGAGTATATTGCAGCTGCCACTGCCGCTTGCCAAGGTGTTTGGCTTAGTAGATTGCTTGGTGAAATGCAAGGTGAACAGCCACAAGCACCAACGTTATTGGTGGACAACAAATCGGCAATTGATCTTAGCCGAAATCCTGTGTTTCACGATCGAAGTAAACACATTGATATACGTTGCCATTTGATTAGAGATTATCTGGAGCAGGGCGATATTGACATCGATTACATCAACACAGAAGCTCAGCTCGCTGATATCTTGAAAAACCTCTCGGACGAGTTCATTTTCAGGAACTTAGGGGCAGAATCGGAGTTGCAGAGATAAAGTGATGACAAGATTACGGGGGTGATTTGTGAGATATTCTAGTCATCTTTCTTTTCCTTGTTTGTTTATTTTCTGCAGTTATTTCTAGAAAATAAAGATGTTAATTATCATCCGTAGGAAGTAGATATTTTCCTTTCCTTTTTCCGTAGAAATTAGATTATTTAGTTTCCTTCTTCCGTAGAAGTAGATTATTTCGTATTCCTTTTTTCTTTCAGAGTTCGTGTATATAAAGGATGATATGAATAGAAAAGCAGTATCCAGTTTTCTGCACAACATCATTGTTCTTCTTTCTCCTCTTCTCAGCTTATCTGTGTGAAAGCTAACATTGGGGACACTTCATACAAACATCCATCACAAATAAAACTGAGAAAACAAAAAATCCAATCTCTAAATATATACCTTAACTGAAATTAATTAACAGATATATGGAATGCTACCTTGATCCAAAAAAGGGGCCTTAGATTTGAGAGGGAGCGTTTTAGTACTGTGGGGATAAGAATGATGCTACCAGCTTCCAGTCCCGGTCCGGATACGAGGTTGGTCTCCGGTCCGGATGAGGCTTTGTCCGTGCTCTGCGCGCTCTCACCTAAAGACCTGCAAAACAACGCCCCGGAGTATCCCGAGTATAACTACTCCGGCGTGATGATGAAAGAGGGGCCTTTGAATAGGAGAGAGAATAAGGATATATTGAGAGAGTTTAATCTGATAGAACATACCTTTCTCCACAAGTCCAAAACTGTATTTATAGGTGTGAGTGGTCAGCCTCTAGCCCAGAGGCAGTGGTCCTGTCCTTTTGTCCTTACCCGGGGACATGTCATATTCATGTCCCCTTTGTCCTCGGATAACGCCATTCTAGCTGACGTCATATGGACCGGACTACTCTCTGGGCCGGAGCCTAAATATGGGCCAGAGCCCATATCACCACTAGCCCCCCGAGACATGGGATCCGTCCGGAGGTCTCATCCGGAGGAGGGGTCCCGTGTCTCATCACGTCTAGTCTAGTCGTTGGGATCCGCCCGGAGGCATGCAATCCGACCCGGATCTCTGTTCCTGGGTTGTGCATTATGCGTGAGAGCACGCGCTTGGTGCTTGGGTTTCCTGTGTGCGTGTTTCTAGGAGCATTTATGAAGCGTGCTGCGTCGTCATAAATGAGCTGTCTATACGAGAAATTCCCCTTTTTACCTTTTTTCAAAATGGCAATCATGTTGCCTTGGGACTCGGTCCCCCCCTTTTCTTGCTTTTCTAACTTCCATTCTATAAATACTGAACTATTCCCATCACTTTCACTTTTCATTCTTCTGCTCTTCTTCTTTCGTTTTTCTCCATTTTTCTCTCTGCGTTCTCTTTTCTCATTAACTTCCTCGCATATCACATCATGGCTCATGAGAATGAAGAGAATAAGCAGGTTGCCAGCTGGTCCGGTGGGGAAGTTCAGATAGGTCTCAATCCGGAGCCGGAGGTTGATGATCCCTCCGAGAGAGATGACGTCGATATCACTCCAGTAGTGAGGGAACTGGTTGAGGCGATGGTAGTTCCGGTCGCCGTTGATGCTGGACTTAGCTCGTTCGCAGGTGACGTTACCACTGTTGCAGCTATTCCCCGGAGCCATTTCCTTTATGGGATAACATTCCCTCTTTCTCCCCTCTATTCCGCCATCTTTCATCATTTCAGCATCTCTCCGGCCCAATTACAGCCTAACGGAGTCGCCGTGGTCTGGGCGTTCCTACTCAACTGCTATCGATGCGGGGTGACGCGGTCCTTAGACCTGTTCCGGGCCTTCTACCACTTGGAAGGTACTAAAGATGAAGGGATTTTTACCTTTCAGAGACGGAAGGGGATAAAGGATCCGTGCAAGGGTTGGCGCGACAGCTACTCCAACTGGCAGAAATGTTACTTCACCTTTAACACCGATAAATATCCGTGCCCCAGCTGGGGTCATGATGCCAAGAAGGAGGAAAAGATGGTGTCAGTCCGGAGGGACAAGAGGAGAACATCGCGAAGCTGGTCGCCAATCAGATTGACTTGGACCCCTTCTGGAAAGGGAAGTACGTCTTCCCTTTGAGGGCATACGAGCCGGAAGTGTTCACTAAGTGTCGTTTCTATGTCAGCAAGGATTCATCCCGTAAGTTGTTTTATTTATTTTATTCCTTCCCCTGTTTTTCCTTCTTTTTCTTACCTTTTCTTATCCGTTTCGGATGTTGTCAGTATATCCTGAGATAGAGGATGGCGTTGATCCGGCCGGACGACAGCTCAAGGTAACCAAGGCAGATAACCCACGCCAGAGAAGCCGTCCGAGACGGAGAAGAAGAGGAAGCGCTCGCACGAGGATAAATCCAATAAGGAGAAAGAAGCCGCGGCTAAGAAGGCGAGGGAGGCCGCGGCCAAGAGGGCGGATGAGATTGCGGCCAAGAGGGCGGATGAGATCGCGGCAAAGAGGGCAGAAGAGGCTGCCATCAATACCACCGCAGATTCAGCCGAGAATAGGGCCGCCCTCCTTCAAGTTCGGGTTCCATCTTCTTCCGAAGAGGAGGGAGGGGAGTCCTCTCGGTCCCACAAGCGCCCAAAGCTCCGGATACCCAAAACTTCCTGGATTCCGGAGCAAAGCGAGCAGTCCCGCGCTGGTGATCATCATTGGGAGGGGAAGAGGCCGGTGGTCGGCCCCAATGATAAGGCGCACAAGGAGCACACTCACAGCAGCGGACGGAGCGAGACTGGCAGGGTAAGCTAACTTCACTTTCCGGTTCGGTTTTCTCATTTTGTTCGAAATTTCATATTTTCTCTCCTTAGGTCTTTGCTGCTTATCTGATCGCATCTCCTGGGGTCTCCGAGGCCATCAACAAGGCCTACCACGTCCAGCAGACGAGGCTTGCTCTAAAGCTGAGTTCGCTCGAGAGGACCAATGGGAACCTTCGCCGCGAACTTGAGGCATCGGAGATCCGAGCGGCCGAGGCGGATGCCCGGATCAAGGAGCTGGAGAGCTTGGTTTCTTCGTCCGCTCAGCGGGAACTTTGTGTCGCCTTCTCCAACAAAGTACTCTGGAGCCAGGCTTTCGAGGGCAGTCTGACAGAACTCCTCAGTTCCTCCAACCAGATCTCCGCTCATCAAGTCTATCAGAGCATGAGGGGTTGGGTCCCGGAGCCTAAGAGGGGTGGGTTTACAAAGTGCTACTACAAACCGTAAGCCGCCAAGCAATACAACTTTGACGTGGATCAGTTCTATCGAGGCGGAGTCGAGAAGATGAATCCCTCCGTGCTTGAGGTCTTCGAGGAGGATGCCGAGAGTCCAAAGCTGGTGTCGGCGGAGGCCATCCGTGCTTATGACGAGGGATTGGTGGACCTGAGTGTTGTGGTGCCCACACCCGAAGAGAGCACTGATCCTGAATCGCCCGTCAAGCCCAAGTATCTTGAAGTTTTGAAGATGTTTCCCTCCGCGGACGAAGATACCGATGAGGGCAACGGTGGCGGGAATGAGGGTGGTCATCAAGCCGGTGGCACGGACAACGAGGAGACGGATGTAGAATAACTCCTTAGCTTTTATTTGCAGTTCGTTTTATTTTTGTAGTTGCTTCCGTCCCACTAGGTCTGATCTTATTCTGTTTAGTGTAGGAAGGACGGTAGCGACGACTCGGATGGGGATGACAACCCTCCGGACGATGTAATCTTCTTTTCTTTATAAAACGAGTCTTTTTCTACTTCCATTGCTTGTTTCTTTTTATTTATATGCTTCCTTGTCCGCAGCCCAAAGGTCCGGGTCCGGTGCTCCGAAACGGAGGTGCAGGCGACTGTTATTCACCCGTTAGCTCCCAATCGACGAGCCCTCCGTGCTCTAGATGCGCGGAATTAGAGGCGGAGCTGTCCGGATGGACGATGGAAGGGGAACGGAGTCGTGTGCCTCTCGTCCATTCCGGAATGGAGCCTTTTGATGGAAGAATTTCAGGACGTTCCATCTTTGGCCGCTTGCCTTAGAGAAATATCCGAGGAGTTCGGTACCCTATCTCAATGGCAAGATTTCGCTCGAAAACGGATTCGTGCAACCCTTGACGCGGATGAGACGATCTCCATGTTACAGGCGGAACATGAAGATTACAAGGCTAAACTGAAAACCGAGATAGATTTGGTTTGGTCCGTGCTGCCCTTTTATAGCGATAAGTTGAAGTGGCTGGCTAGCCGGACGGATTTTCAGCGGGACTATCTGAGGTTGGAGGAAGAAAATCGCGAGCTTGCCGGCCGGGTGATGGTCCTCCAAGATAATCTGATGACTCTGCAATTGTCATACCATCTAACCGGATTGCGTCTCGGACTCGTCGCTCCGACCATATACCGCAACTTTCCTCGCGATGTGAGCGCGTTGATTGTCCGGATGTTCAAGCTGGGGTGGGACGACCGGGAGTCTCGATACCGTCCTGCATTCGAGGAGGCCGTCGAATGGTGGAAATGGATGCATGCCGGTAGTCCTCTCCCTCCTTCGCTGACACTCATTCCGAGTCAAGTGGCGGTGGATTTTACCTTCGAGAGATATGCAGGCATCCAGGTATCCGTCGATCCGGAAGAGTCCGCCCGTCGCGTGGAGCGGCTTCGCCAAGATGCTACTATCATCCGTCCCTTTATCATTAGGGAGTTGGCCGAATTGGCGAGGCGGCGTCAAGCTCGTATCCGGGGACGGGGTCTTGGCAGAGGGAGGAGGGGAACAGGGAGGGAGCTCAAAGACGTCCATCGCGGGAACGGTCGGAGCCTCAACTGCGTTCTCAATAGAATAGCAAGGGGGAGAGGTGCTCAACAGGTGGTAAGGGGAAGGGGTGCTCCGTCGGTGCGTCGCCCCAGGTTCCCGTCCGGATTCGCTCTCCTTCGCAGTATCCGAGCCAGAATCCGTTCCGTCAGTCGAGGGCAGGAAAGGCTAAAGTCACAAGGGAGACAATGCAGTCCTCCGATTCTGACTCTGATGGGATATTTGGATCCGATCCGGATGCAGCCGGTCCATCAGAGCTTCCGCCCATTCCTCCCTTTCCGTATCGGGGCTCGGTGGGTCAGACCAGTGGTGCCGAAGTCCACGATCTCGACGTCGAAATTCCGGAGCGGACCCCTTCTACCGGCAACCGGGATGGGGCCCAAGATCCAAGACCTCCTTCTCCGGAGAATGGCGCTATGATACCTTCTCCGGAGCCTCCTACTTCGGAACCCACCTCTCCTCCTATCAATTGGAACATAGATTGGCCCAAATAGATAGGTTTTATTATTCTTTGGTGTCTGAGTCCATCCGGACGTATCTGATTGTATAATTGTATCCGTTGTATTTGTATACCAGTCCATACGGACTTGATTTCTTTCGATGCATCATTTATCCAAATGTTTTCTTTTCTTTCAAGACTTAGCTTATTCAAGCGCTTTTTCTTGTTGTTTGATCAAACTGTTTTGCCTTCTCGTTTTGCTCACCCCCGTCAGTTTATTCAAACAATTCGGAGGATTTTATTTGTTCTTGCCTTTGCTCACCCCGTCCGTTTGTTCAAACGATCCGGAGGATGGTAATCATGCAGAATTGAAAAATAGACAAGTATAAAATTCGACAATTCCTCCTTCATTAAAATAGGTGGACTCCCGCCAGAAATACCCTTTGTCTAATGGGGCCGGAGTCTTGTACATAGTAAATAAAACGGAACGGAAACCTAGGCTCAACCCTAGCTAGAGGACCCGAAACTACATACTCGTTGAAAAAAGCAAGCTAGAAAAGGAACTCTATCGGAAAGCATACCTACTCAGGATGCTCCGTAAAACCTTCGCAGGTTGGTGATGTTCCACCTTCTGGGGACTGCACGCCCAGACTGATCTGCCAGCTCATAGCTCCCGCCCGGAAACGAAGCTGTGACTCGGTATGGGCCTTCCCAGTTTGGTGCAAGCTTGCCAGTGGCCTCCTGCAGACTTTTATCATTCCTCCTCATCACCCAATCCCCGGGGACGAATGATTCCTTCCTGACACGTTTGTCGTGATAGCGCTTTATCCGCTCCTTCACCTTGGCCTCGTGCAGCACTGCTTGCTCTCGTTTTTCTTCCAAAAGGTCCAAGTCCAGCAGCCTGCTTGATCCGAGCGGAGAGCTCCGTCCGTCTTGGTCCTCGTCCCAAGTGAGGGTCCGGAGGCTGGGGACTCCCACTTCAGCTGGTATGACTGCCTCCGCTCCGTATACCAAACTGTATAGCGACTCGCCCGTGGCGGATCCTTCGGTTGTCCTGTATGCCCAAAGAACACTTGGCAGCTCGTCGACCCAGTTTCCTCGTGCCCCCTGCAAACGAGTCTTCAGTCCGTTCACCACTGTCCGGTTCGTAACTTCCACTTGACCGTTGGCCTGCGGGTGGTAGACGGATGTAAGCCGCTGTGTAATTCCATATTCTTTATACCAGGAACGAAACGGGTCATTTTCAAACTGGGCTTCATTATCCGTGACAATGTACTCGGGGATTCTGTAACGGCAGATGATGTTCATCCAACAAAACTTGACGCAAGTATTGCCATAGATGTTTGTGAGGGGTTCGGCTTCCACCCATTTGCTGAAGTAGTCAATCGCCACTATCAGGTACTTGAATCCTCCCGGAGCGAAGGGAAAAGGTCCCACCAGATCGATGCCCCATCTATCGAAAGGCCATGAACGGGTGATCCCGACCCTTTCTTCTTGCGGAACATGAATGAGCGGAGCAAACCTCTGGCACTGTACACAGGAGCGGACGTATTTCTGCGCATCTTCAAACAGGGTCGGCCAATAGTAGCCCGTGCACATTATCTTTCTCGCTATGGTCCGAGCCCCCTGGTGACTGCCGTTCGGTCCTTCATGCATCTCCTTCTCAATCCGATCTGCCTCATCCGAGTCCATGCACCTTAACCACGGTTGGAGATATCCCCGTCTGAGCAGGGTTCCGTCCACTATGGTGTACCGTGGTGCTTTCTGTCGGATTCTCCGCGCCAATGCCTTATCCTCCGGAAGCTTTCCGTGCTGCAAATACTCAAACAAGGGCATCATCCATGATTCTTTCGAAACCTCCACTGCTACCACCTGTGAGACGTCGTAACTACGGGCGGATAAGGTCTCCATCATCAAGTTGCTCTCCGGACCCGGCTTGATCTCAGAGAAAGCGAGTTTGCTTAAAGCGTCCGCCTTGCCGTTATCCTCGCGAGGGATCTGTGTTACGGTAATGCCACGGAACTTGGCCAATAACGGCTTAACCGCTTCGAGTGACTTCTGCAAGCTCCGTTCCTTCGCCTCGTACTCTCCGTTCACTTGTTGGACAACTATCTGAGAATCACTGTATACTTCGACGTCCGTGACCCCTATTTCCAACGCCAGCCGGAGTCCGGCTAGGAGCGCTTCATACTCCGCCTCGTTGTTTGTTGCACGGAAACCGAACTGAATGGCATACCTGTATTCTGTTCCTTGTGGATAGGTGAGCAAGACTCCTGCCCCACCTCCATTTGCGTGAGACGATCCGTCTACATGCAGTTTCCATCTTTCGGAAGGTGGTTCTGAACCGGACGGATCTCCTGAGGGTTCGGTCATTTCTACAAAGAAATCCGCTAAGGCTTGCCCTTTGATGGCCTTCCGGGGATGATACTTGATCTCATGCTCTCCGAGCTCTACTGCCCACTTCATCATCCGACCCGAGGCTTCTGGCTTCAACATGATCTGTCTCAACGGATGATTCGTCAGAACCGTGATCGGATGACCTTGGAAATATGATCGGAGGCGCCGGGAGGTATGCACCAGTGCCAATATCAACCTCTCCAAAACAGTGTACCTCGTTTCCGGACCTTGGAGTGCCCTGCTCACAAAGTAAACCGGACGTTGGACCTTACCATCCTCCCGGACCAAAGCGGAGCTTATAGCATGTTCCGTCGCCGCTATGTATAGAAAGAGCTCTTCTCCAGGCAGTGGCTTAGACAAGGTCGGGAGGCTTGCTAGGTGGGCTTTGAGGTCCGTGAATGCTTGATCGCACGCCTCCGTCCACTCGAACGGTTTAGCCCTGCGGAGTGTGGTGAAAAAGGGGAGCTGCTTCTCAGCCCCCCGAGCGAGAAATCGGCTTAGAGCGGCCAGCGATCCGGTTAACTTTTGCACGTCCTTCACCCCCTCGGAGGCGGCATCTCCATAAGGGCCGATATCTTTTCTGGATGGACGTCGATTCCTCGAGCTGACACCATGTAGCCAAGGAACTTCCCTGCTCCAACTCCAATGGTGCTCTTTCCGGGGCTGAGCTTGAGATTTGCCGTCCGGAGCACGTCGAACATCTCCCGGAGGTCGGACAGGAAAGACTCGTACGTCCGGCTCTTGACCACCATATCGTCTACATAAACCTCCAGGTTCCGCCCCATCTGGTTCCGGAAAAGCTTGTCCGCCATCTTTTGGTACGTTGCACCTGCGTTTTTCAATCCGAAAGGCATTTTCCTGTAACAAAAAGTACCAAAGTCAGTAATAAAAGATGTTTTGGGACGGTCATCCTTGGCCATCGTAATCTGGTGATACCCTCGGTGCGTATCAAAGAATGCCAACACTTGGTAACCAGTAATGGCCTCGACCAGCTAATCAATGGAGGGGAGCGGATAGCTATCTTTGGACAGCATTTGTTTAGGTCTGTGAAGTCAATACACATTCTCCAAGAGCCATCGTGTTTCTTCACCAGAACTGGGTTTGCTATCCACTCCGGGTAGGATATCTCCTCCACGATTCCGGCACTTAGCAATCTACCCACCTCCGCCCGGATTTCCTCCACGCGTTCCGGAGCGAGGGGTCTCTTCTTTTGCCGTATAGGTTTCAGTCGGAAAAACGTTGAGCTTATGGACAGCGATCTCTTCCGGAACGCCAGTAAAATCTTCCGTTCCCCAAGAAAACACATCTTCATATTCTGCCAATAGGCGTTGTAACTCTTCCTTCACATCATCTGGCATGTTCTTCCCCACGCTGACTACTCCCTTCTGACCGACCATCATGTCCTCCACTTCATAAGATGGTGCTTCTCCATGGATGGCTCCTACCAAGTCTGCTTTGGCTTTTCCCTTGTCCGAGGCGGACAGCTTGGATTGTCCCTCCCCGGACCGGGCATCCTTGATGGTAGTCAACATGCAGCTTCGGGCGCTTTGCTGCTGCCCCCAGACAGATGCGACACCATTTTCGGTGGGGAACTTCATAATCAAGTGGAAAGGCGAACAGATCGCCCGCGCCTGCGACAGCCACGGTCTTCCAATGATCATGTTGTAAGGAGAAACTACATCAATGACGGCGAAATTACATTCCACCGTTGTCCGCTTTGATGGATCCTGGAAATCCATCAAAGTGACTTTCAAAGAGATGACCCCAAGCGGATGGACCGTCCGCCCGGTGAACCCTGAAAGGGGGGTTTGACACGGTTTTAAATTTTGTCGCCCAATTCTGAGCTGATTGAAGCATTCCGCAAACATAATCTCCACAATACTACCATCATCTACAAACACTCGCTTGATTAGTACTCCTTCGACATCGGCTATTACCACCATCGGATCCGAATGGGGAACCTGGGGAGGTACCGGATCCTCATCCGAAAAGGTGATAGTCTCACTTGGCCTGAACCTCTTCTCTTGTATCTCACCCGGGGGCACGTATCTGCTTTTGGCCTTGATCACTGTCATTGAGCAGAGTCCATCTCCAACTATTCCGTTTATCACATTGATCATTCGGGGCCGAGCCGGGGGCTGTGCTGGTGCAGCTTGTCTCGGTGCCGGATTTGCCGGGTTAGCCTGGTTCCCCCCTCGGGGGCGATTGTTCCTCCAATTCCTCTTCCGACCCTGTCCGGCTGCGGCGGCTGGGGCTTGTGCCGGCCGTCCTTCTCCTGCCACACAGTCTCTCAGCTGGCCTGCTCCAATAAACCTTTCAATATCCGAACGGAGTGCCCTACATCTCTCCGTGGTATGTCTGTGCGACTTGTGAAACTCACACCACTTGTCCGCATTTGCTGGTGCCGGTACGCCAACAATAGGTTGCGGATCCGTAAACAGACCTCGGTGGACCGCGAGGATTTCCGTACGGGTTTTTGAGAGAGGGGTGTAGGTCGGACGAGCAATGGCCGCCGATGCTGGTGCCGCTGCTGCCGGGGCGAGTACTCGTCTGGCTTGATCGGTCCGGGCCGGAACCCGGGCTGCAGTGGTCTGAGTCCCTGTCACTGTGAGAGATCTTTGCTCGAAGAAGCCCACAGTGGTCATCCGGACTTGGTTGGCATTGTGCACCGTACAATGCATCTCCACCACCAACTAGAGATGATAGTATGACGTAGGCATATTCTTCATGAGCTCGATGTAGAAAGTGTTGTCCCTCAGCCCGTTGACAAAGTTGTGGATGATGGCCTTCTCCTGCAAGTGTCGATCCACCACCTTCATCGTCGCGGCTATGTACCTGGTGTAGATTTCCCAAGTAGTCTTTGTTTCCAGCTGCCTCATTGCCAAAACTGTGGCAAGGTTCACAAATGTGTGCTTCATGGCGGAATAGCGCCGGACCAAAGCGATGGCGAAATCCCAGAAATGTCGAAGCGTACCGTTCGGCAGACCTTTGAACCATGTCAAGCAGTTGCCTCTTAGATACGAAGGCAACATTTTACACTGCAACTCCTCCGGAATGTCCCTAGCAATCATGATACTTGCGTAAGTATGGACAAACTCTTCCGGATCTCCTTCTCCGTTGTAGGTTGGAAGTCCGTCCGGAGCCTTGGTTCCGGATGGCCACTTGAAACTCAATACTTCTGGGACCCAAGGTGACTGAGGTTCGATCACATTTCGTCCGATGAGGCGGTTCAATCGGTCTTCAATGGAATCCGGACAAAAAGGTGTCTGAAACCCGAAGCTTCCGGGAAGTCCTCCTCCGGCAGGTGGCATTCCAAACATCATTTGCTACTGACCTCCGGGTGCACCCATCCCATAACCTTGCTGGGTTTGTGCTCCCCAGTAAGCTGGTGCATTTGGATTCAAGCCAGCAGTCTGCTGTTGATGTCCGCCCGGAAATAGGTTTGGGTTTGGCATCCTTGGTTGCTCCGGAGGTGGCTTATCCGCTTCAACTCGCTGAGCTGCCTTCCACGCTTGGAACTGCTGGTACTCCGTCATGTTCGTCCTCAGGATATTGCCCCCATGCCCGGAATCATGACGCCTGCGCTCCTCCCTTCCGACCTTCCGTCCTACTCGGTTCCTAGCCGATCAACTCTGAGCATCGTCCTCCGTGCTATAATCTTCCGGATCGTTCTCCTCCGGGTCATAATCTTCGGCGTCATCCGAGCCGAACTCCTCAGGATGACCCAAATCCGGCGTTCCTTCAATGTTGTCAGTGTCCCCTTCTGACTCTTCGTGGTCCCCAAACTGATTCTGAGCAATGATGCTGCCATAAGACAAGACAAGGCAAGTTTAAAGTTCAATTATTATCTTTTGCATTTCTATTTTAAATCAACATGTCTGTGGTACATAAGGCTTTGTATTACATTTCTTCACAGTTTGGCTCGGATCAAAGTGTATTATATATATCTTCTATTTTATTTTGAAGCAGTTCATACTCTCTAAATACAAAGAGAAACTATGCCTCACAAAGCATAAGTAAATACTGCTGCCTAAAGATACATACGCTTATAAGTGTACGATTGATGCTTATCTAATATGAGCTGTTTAGACTACGTGTCTGAACTACAATCATCTTAGGCCAAAATAAAATAATATACTTATAAAAAGTATATGGTCAAGGACCAAAATGATATGAGTCACACAAACTCACAAAGTTTGGAACTCGACTCTCTACGTGATACTCCTATTAAGGTACACATCACTATTTATTAAGACTATTCATAAGCCTAAAGAGTCAATCTTCTCAAGGATTGCAAAATAAAGACCTTTATAAGGGCAAAATCAAAAAGTGTTATTACACTAAGAAACTTCTTACACCTCGTGAAGGTCTTTATATGTAGGGGTACGACCCCGACCGCGAGAAGAAGTAGAGGCACGACCTCGAACACTCTGGAGGCCACGGCCCCAATTACTTTCCTCTGCCACCCTCATCAACTTAGAGGGCGTAGGGGACCCAATTCTATTTTCTACAGGTCGAGCAGGAGGATTAGTAGAGCCACGAGCTCTAGGAGTAGGTGTCACCTCTCTGCCCCTTCCACATGGGATCCCTCGAGATACACCCCCTTGGACATGAGGCCTTATCAAAGGTCCTGAATAAGGGACACTAGAAGGACCACCTATTTCCCTCCTTGAAGACCCTGAAGTTAGGACAAACACACCTTGGGCCTCTAGCTCCTTTATTTGGAACTTACAAGCGTTATGGTCGACCTGGGACATTCTCAATTCATCTATCCTAGAAGCGATCTTGTGATTCACGGTGATAGTCTCATCTCGGAGTCTGGAAATAAGAAGATCCTTCTCTTGACTTTCACCCTTGACCTTCATTAAGTCACTCTTTACTTTCCTCCATTGTTGGTCATACTCCTTATTGGCGGCCAAAGCCTTGTCGAGCGCTTCTTCCAGCTCCTTACACCTCTTCTGTAGATCGCTCGCTTCCTGATTCAGTTCAGCTCTCCGCTCCAAAGATACCTTCAGCCCGCCACGAAGACTCTCAGATTCTTCTCTTACTATGCTGAAGCAGCTCTTGGATTCATACAAATCTTCCTTCAGTTCCTTGTTCTTCTGAAGGACAACTTCATACTTGACCTGCAAATCAGCACATGCGGCAGAGCAACACTAGACATAAAGGAAGATAAAGACCAATCAATTACGAAGGCAAAACACATGTTAAGAATACATGAAACGCCAAAATCTGGCGAAAAGAGAAAAATCTTTAAGTAAAAGGCAAGGCTCTAAGGAATTACAGTCTTATCCTGCTCATCAGAAGTTTTTGGGTCCTCATGTGAAGTTTCAGCAGCCTGCTTCTCCATCAGGAACGTCAGCTCAGGGTACAAACTGGACAGCTTATCTTGGAACTCTTCCAGAGTCAAAGCCCTCTTCAAAGATTCCAAGCTAGCCAGTAGACTGGTCTCGAACCCCCCAACCTGGCTAAACTTTGCCCGAAACTCCTTCATATTCTCTGGCACTTCCGGCCAAGTGTAGGCAGGAGCAAGACATCCTTGAATTTCTTCACTGAGAAATCCCTTCAGAGGAATCCACATCTTCGAGAGCTCAGATTTATGATAAAATTCGCCATACTCTTGGCGATGAGCCTCCATCTATGGACAATTGAGGCAGAAGTCTATTATCAACCGAACTAGTTGCCTCTGGCTAACGGGATCAGCATACTGGTCTCTCTCCGATTCCACCAATGCCATGTTCCTTTGTAGTTCTAAGAAGGAACCATCAGACAGCCTTTTTGCCTTCTTCAAGGCTTGAATCTCCTCTTCCAAGGCTTTTATTCCGGACATATCTTGAGCCCTTTCATCCTGGAGATGCTTCAGCATATCTGAAGGTTCCTTAGACCTCTTGGACATCTCCCTCTCCATCAACTCGAGCTCGGACTCCTATCCCCGAGAACGGTCATACAGTGTCCGAAGAGAATGTACATATGCCTCATCAGACTCGCAGACTGCAAACTGCAAACGAAGGCAAAGATAATTAGATAACTACACAACTAATCCTATCAGAAGCCATGATGAATCATACCTGGTTAACTTCGGGACAGCCCGGTACCACCTCGACTAGAACCTCAGAAAGAGGAGATGCCACATACTTCTCGAACTCTCCCAATGGTCCGAGTTCGAGCCTCAACTTCTTTGAAGACTTGTTCGAAGAGCTCCCTGAAGCCTCAAGATCCCTCTTCTTCTCATTACTGTTCAACTACCCTCTGGATTCAGCTATCTTGGCCATCAAACCCGCTGCCTTGTTCCCTCTAGAAGCACCCATTGCATATATAAGGAAGGAAGTTAGCGCAAGAAGCAATGGATAAATTGCGGACGAGAATATAACACAAGAAGAAATACCCTTTTGCAATGTATCCGACTCTATCACAGAAGTTATCATCATGACCTCATCGGTATTTTCAATCATGATGGGAGGAACACTAGAAGTCCGAGACATTTCCTTTCTCGGACATCGAACTAAGGCTGAGCCCTCATCCTCTTCCTCATCTGATGGATCTAAAGCCACAGGAACAAACAAGCAGTCTGCCTCCTCAATCACTTTCGGCTGTGATTGAGCCTTATTGGGTCCTTGAACCAACCTTTTAAACCGACGCCCACGTCGAGCATCTTTCATCAGACCCGAGATTTCCTTATTTACCTCTTTCTCGGATATCTCATCTTGGGAAGCTCTCTCTTCTAATGCTCTATAGGCCTGTAATGCCTTAGCTGCACCACCTGGATCCTGCTCCATATACAGAAGGGTTTCATACCAGTCCATCTCAACACCTTCTTGCTGATCATAATGTGACAACTTCAAGAAGCTGTAATTCTGAGAAGTACGGCTGGATAGTTGATTCAACCAGCCATACATTTCTATAGGCCATTGCCAACCCATTTGATGATCTCCAGATACAAACCTACCCTCCCTAAGTTTGATCTTATCTTTCACCAACTCCCCAGCTATATCTAGCAGTTGGCGGGACGACTCCACTTCATGCCAGATCTCATTTTGGACATCTTTATTCCAATCAGGAACTTCATACTTGGTTCGATCAAAGGATAATTTTACCTTATCCCACTTACCGCACTTC
Organism: Sherardia arvensis; assembly: GCA_948330725.1. Classification (NCBI taxonomy): domain Eukaryota; kingdom Viridiplantae; phylum Streptophyta; class Magnoliopsida; order Gentianales; family Rubiaceae; genus Sherardia; species Sherardia arvensis. The sequence continues at coordinate 28,253,593 of OX415241.1, forward strand.
ACAGGGAGCACAAAAAGTTTACCTTAAGTGGTGTCACGGGAGGTCAAGGTTACACTTTGCTTAACAATGGAAACCTTATACATGGTCCGCAACAAGGAGAGACTGGGTGATAACCTTTACGAGCACACCAAGTTATTAAAGCCATAATGATTACTATCACATTGGCATAGAGCTGACCTGGATGAACCCTATAATGCTGAATAAAATCATCCAATAATGGGGGATACTGATAAGTCCATGGTTCGTATTCGGACCTCGTTCATACTCGGACCCAGGCCCGAGAAGGGTCAGGGGCTCGAGATACGCGGAGGATGGGTCCACGGGTCCATCAATCCTAATCCTTATAAGAAATGCGTATATTATGAATGTTCTACAAGGAGTATACATCTTCCCAAAGATGGTAATTCAGCTATCCTAAACATGGTAATACAACCATGTTCAAAATACACTTCTATTATACATGGTAATACAATCTCTATTCCCATAAGAGTTGTATTCATACCATAAATACATATCTTGGTGATCCACGGATTGTAGCCATATAAATACCCTAAGAGGTTTGGTAGACCTCTCATCTAATCTCATACTTTATACTATACGCCTTAAGCAAATATACTGACTTGAGCATCGGAGTGTCTATCCCCGGGACACCCGGGGCCTTTGTCTTGAAGATCAGTTCAAGAGCCTGGTTCGTCGTCGAAGTGTTGGTGTCCTGCATACATCATGTAGCAGAATAGAGTTTAAAAAACCCCATGATGGTAATGCCAGGCCCAGGCCCAACTACCCGGTCACAGCAGGGGCCCGACCCATGATGAGGTAAGCTAATATGGTAGCATCCGGGAGAGTACAACTCGGATAAGGACATACACACTAAGAGCCGACTCGAAGAGAGACCACATGGAGAGCATGGGTGACAGTATAAATAGTGCTTTCTAGCACTATTCCAAGTAAGTATCTTCTCATTATTATTCTAGTGAATACCCATTTTCTCTCCCAAGATCCATCTTTCATCATCACGCCGGATGGTCTACCCTCGGGTACCTCCCGGGGCTCTGTCTTGCAGGGTCAGGTTATTGGATCAGAGGTAGGGGACTCTTCGGACCGACCAGGCAGGCATCATCAAGTTGGCACGCCCAGTGGGACACGATCTCATGTTAGATAGGTTTTATCTTAATAGTCCACCGAGACTACCTGTACTGCCCTAAAGTTATTATTGAGATTAGTCCCACTGCTTTTCAAAAATAGACTTTAAAAGAAAAAATCTTTAAAGCATTTTTATGCAAGACATTCTCAACAAATAGACTTTTATTCCTTTCTTTCCACCCATTAACTCACTTAAAAGAGCAACCTCTTTTATGAATGTCAGAAATTCAGTGTTATTGACATCCAATTTTAAAACCTTTTCTCCAATTTTAATACATCTTCGGATTTATGTGGATACCCGTCCCATATTCGCCCAATTTAAGGGGAATTGATAATTTAATTTATAAGATGGAGCGGGTAATAATTTCCTACCCATCAGGGATCAAGGATGGGCATGAATGTATTTTTTAAACCTGTCCTATACCCACCCACCACACGTCCCCACTCGCTTCATATTACCCGTATAATATTCAGTATAATATAATATATATATAAAATACATCATTAGAAATTCATTAATTATAATTAAATTTTTTTTAACGAAAAACTGTTAAATTTGATAAAAATATGGAAAGTCAAAAAGTAAATTAAAAGTAGCTGAATTCGGCTTGTAAACTAAACTCTTTTTGAATCATATTTTTGTGCGTGTGTGAACTTTTAATATATTGTACCTTTATTTAATTTACGAGCGGGTAAAGGAATAGATATTGTATACTAGAGATTGAGATAGTCTAAACGAGCGGGTAAAGGAATGGATATCAACGTGAATTGGGATGGATATTAGTTTGATGTTACTAGTGTAAGAGCGTCCAACACATGACGATAGATCGAAGTTTACACAACGGTTGCCTCCGCCGTTGTTGGAACTGCCGTCCATCGGTAGCCGTTTTTTGACCTAGAAACATATTTTCACGGTCACCTTAGTCATTCCACTTGAGACTGTCTAATTTCGGTATCGAAATTAAGTGCAACAAAAATCAAACTCTAGAGAATACATGTTATAGGAGATGTTGAAGAGAAAACAATGTGCGATTACGTCTTTGAGCATTTTAATGTTGTTGAACAGATACTTCGACTAGAGCGTTATTTCGACTGGTATGATATGACAGACAAAATTTGAGCCTGGCCGACTAGTTTCATGATGGCGAACCGCACCTTCCTTTCGTCTGTCATATCATACTAGTCGAAGTAACGCTCTAGTGTAGCTAACCAATCCTCAAAAGCTTTAGGATCGATCTTTCCGTTAAAATCAGGCACATCAATACGAACCTTCTTGGTTATATCACCTGCATCGTTATAAGTGTCAGTCTTGAGTCTACTAAACTCAGCCATTAATTCCTCGAGAGGTGTCGTCTTGAGTTCAGAGTTAATCTCCTTCTTCAGATCTACTTGTGGTTTCTCCGGTGTCTTGAACCATGATGTTGACGCATCCTTCGCCAAGAAACTCTCAATCTTCTTGAGTCTCACTTCCAAATCATCCACTCTTTCGGCAATCATGTTGAAAAGTGCAGAAGCTGTCTTTCTCTTCCCCATCTGTTCCCCATTTAGGTATCAAGAGCAAGGTCAAACATGGTGAACTCGAAGTGGCCACACATTCATGAACCTCCGGATGGTAGATTTGGCCCTCGAATATTTGAAGACAATTGATATATAAAAATTCTTTGCGACAAAATCATAAATCTTCAAGAGCGAGCGACTGAAACTTACCCGACAGATGCAAAGTTTGACAGACCCTGAAGCGTGACATAGAAGGACAATATCGTTACTTACAAGTTACAAGTTTTCAAACAACCCTATACATCTTTTCTACATTCATCAACCACAATTTAGCCATTTATTCACCACGTTCGAACCCTAAAATCCGTCACGTAAAACCTGCGCTATCCGTCCTGCATCATTTTGATACCAGAACGTGTAGCGTGGGTTGTTAAACAGATCCTAGGGTTGCAAACGCGGTGAAGAGCAAATGTAAAGAACGTCGAAACTTGTAAATTAGATACAAACCGTCGCGTCACACTTCGGGGTCCGTCAAACGTCGCGCTTGTCGGGTAAGTTTGAGTCGCTCACACTTGAATAATTACGATTGATCGTAAAATGAGTTTATTATTAATTGTGTTTATAATTCTCCATGGGAGATACAATATTTATAGACGGAATAAATCTCTAACCTATTGGAAAAATGTTTCCCTTATTCCTTATTCATAATGGGAAAGGTTTCCCTTATTATGAAAATAAAGATTAAATATGGAAAAGGAAAATAATAGAACATTCTAGATTTTCCAAGAAAATCCTAGAACCTTCATGAATGTCAATCAAGCTCCCATATTGCTTCATTTTCATCTTAATCATGCCAAACTAATGTTCGTGCTTTAGATGAATCACTCCATCTCTGCTTGAGACCGTTGGTGACTTTGCTCCATTTGTCGTCCCAATTACATAGAGTTTTGCAGAATTTTTTGCTGCTATTGTCTCTTGTTGGCGCTTGTATTGTGATCGGGGCAGGATTCTTACGCCTGCGATTTCAGGTTGAGGTTTTTTTTTTCTTTCATTTCATATTTTTTCTGGTGTGATTTTGCTTAATTTGTGAGTTGATTGTGCTTTGGCTTCTTGATTGCAGTGTTTTCTGCAGTTTCTAGTGTTGAATTGGCCATGTATAAAGAGCATCACCAATGTAAGATTTTTGATTTGTCCATGGTTCACACTCTTAGGATTCGTTCAGACTCGGACCGAGGCTCGGGAGGGTCTAGGGCTCGAGATATGCAGGAGATGAGCTTACACGTCTATTGACCTAATCCAAATAAAGATTGCGTATATTTTGAATTGCTTACAGGGAATACACTTCCCCTAGTTATGAGAATACAACTATTATCGCCATAATAGTTGTATTCTTACTTGAATTACAAACCATGCCGATCTACAAATTGGAACTCTACAAATACAAGTGTTTGGTAGACCTCTCGAATTATCTTACATACACTACACATTACGCTTATGTACTTCTCAAAACTGTAACTGACTTAAGCATCATAGTATCTACCCCCGGCCACTCCAGGACTTTGTCTTGCAGATCAGTTCGTGAGTTCGGTTCGAGATCATCCACTGGTTCCAGACATTCATCAATTTGGCATGCCAAGTGGGACGTGCGTGTTCATTTTGATCAAACTGATTTGAGTTCATATCTGATCCTTAAGACAACCTTTCCAGAACCAGGAAGCCACGTCGGATCCCAACAACGACGTTTGCAAAAGTAGTCACATCCAGGGGAGAACTCAAGATGCAGACGGTGATACCGGGGTAGGCCGAGTCCCCCTGGGCCGAGGAAAACCACGAATTTCTACTTCCGACCCTCCATGGACTTCCACAGTAAACTCTGCGAACTACGAACTTCCAGGAGCTACTGGTGCAGGACCCACCAGTCTAGGATCTTCCGGCCTCGCTACGACGGGAATAATTTCATTGGACCCCGGTCCTTCTCGAGCGTGCCCGTTCGTTAGTGGTCCTGAACCATAGATCCAACTCCAGACCGATTTCGGATACCATGATGCCGATCCCCGAGATGGAGCCTCCACTAACTGGGAAGACGAAGAAGAAGAAGATGGTGATCTGTGATAAGTCCATGTTTTGTATTCGGGCCTCGTTCATACTCGGACCAGGGCCTGAGAAGGGTCGTGGGTTCGAGATACGCGGAGGATGGATCCACAGGTCCATCAATCTTAATCCCTATAAGGTATGCATATATTATGAATGTTCTACAAGGAATATACATCCTCCTAAACATGGTTATACAACAATGACCGAAATACACTTCCTCTATACATGGTAATACAACTATTATTTCCATAAGAGTTGTAGTCATACCATAAATACATATCTTAGTGATCTATGGATTGTAGCCATATAAATACACACAAGGTTTGGTACACCTTTTCTATCTCATACTACATACAATACGCCTTACGCCTCATACTAACTTGAGCGTCGGAGTGTCTATCCTCGGGACACCCGAGACTTTGTTTTGCAGATCAGTTCGTGAGCAAAGTTCGTCGTCGAAGTGCTGGTGTCCGCCATATATCAATTGGCACGCCCGGTGGGACGCCACATCTATTGACAACGTCGCCAAACTTTGTATCTGATCTGATCTTGTGCACCTGTTCAACAAGTTTTTCACGCCATGTCTGAAGCCGAGCAACCTAGACGAAGCGCCCGGGTACTAGGGCAAAATCTGGAGGAGAATACAGAAGCAGAGCAGCCTCCTCGAGGACGTTGACGAGGTCGATCCAGGGATCACGAGAGCGTTCTACCTCAGAGCCACCACCAAGCTCTACCATGGGGGCCGGAAACTTCAGCGTTCCGAACTCCTCTGGTCCAAATCCTGCTGCATCCAGAGTACCATCTTCAGGATCAAACCCTGTTGGATCTGAAGCACCAAACTCTGGTTCAAGGATAGTGATCCAAACTGACATGAATCACAGCGAACGCGTCAACAACTCAGCCGGCCTCGACTGAGAGAATGGTTTTGGGTATAGCGGATCTGATTCGATCTTTTTCATGGAAGAACAAGCGCAAAGGGATCGACAAATTCTCGCGGAGAGACAGCAGGAGGAGGAGAGACAAAGGCGTCTCAGGGAAACCTTAAACCAAACCATACGGCATAACCCGCCGGGCTCCGAGCCATCCTACGTCAATCTTATCTCGGACACTCCCCTGAGAGACATAGATATTCCTGCCAATGTCCGAGCACTGATGAGGGACTTACATTCCCAGTATCCTGACTTCATTGCATCTCTGATAAACTCAAGTCAACCACTTCGTGCCCAGACACATGAGGCCCCAAATCGAGTCTCTATCCTAAGAGATCGGACAACACCACCTTCTGATCACAACTAGCAGCAAAGATTCTTGGATGATTTATCCCGAAATCTACCTCCCTACAACAATCAGAGAAGTCTGCCACCACCTCCTGATCCATCCAGCCAATCACCATAATGAGGGCTTAGGGCTGAGCAGAGAGGAAGTGAGAAGGATGCACATCAACAATATCCAGGAAGAACTCAGGCGCGAGAAGAGGGAGCAAACCCAGAATGAATGGCAGACCAGTGCCGATCGGCCTTTCATCCAGGATGGAGCCTATCCTACTAGGGGAAAATACGAGGTCGATCAGGAGATTAAGCGTATTCTCGGACCTCGAGGATAGTCTGCTCGCTCCCTCTTCTCCCGACATATTTTTAATCTCCCCCTCGATGCCAACAAGAATGTTCCAGAGCATCTGCCCACATATGACGGCACCAGCGACCCTGGGGAATTCCTCTCAGTCTTCTTCAAGACCTTGGAAACCATAAACTTCCACGAGCTGGAGATATGCAAGATCGTTCCTAGCTACCTCCGAGGGAAAGCCCATACATGATTTGCTCAGACGAAACCAGAAAGCTTATTTGACTACTGGGATTTCGCGAAAATTCTTCCTCCTTGCTTTCTTCCAAAAGAAGAAATTAACTAAATCTCATCTCGATCATAGCACTCCGTGGCTAGATCCATGTATCTGTGATAGTGTTCTATCACAGTCTCTTCTTCATGGCGAGCCACATACTGCCAAGTGTGATACGGGGCCCAAGCCCAAATACTCCTTGGCAGTATGGGCTTGGCCCGTTACAAGGTAAAGCTAGTCTGGCAGTATCCGGGTTTGTACAACTCGAATAGTGACACACGCTAGAGGACACTCGGAAGATGGACCACATGGAGAGCCTGGGTTATTGTATAAATAGTGCTCCTCAGCACTATTCCAGGTAAGTATCTTCTCACTATTCAAGTGATTACCCCTTTTCTCTCCCGAGATCCATCTTTCATCATCACGCCGGAGGGTCTACCCTCGGGTACCTCCCGGGACTCTGTCTTGCATGGCTAGGTATTGGATCAGGGATCAGGGGACCATCCGGACCGACCAGGCGGGCAGCATCAAGTTGGCACGCCCAGTGGGACACGATCTTTGTTCACAAAAGCATTAAGATGCCGCCTCGAGGTCGGCCGGCGCGAAGAGGTAGAGGAGGAATAAGGCCTGAAGTGGCAGAGGAGGATCTCACTTTACGCCAGATGAGGGATCGAGCGCGTAAGGGGAAGGCCCCGGCGCATTCGGATCCAGACGCTTCTGAGGGAGAGTTAGAGCCGGAAGGAGAAAGGGAACCGGCAATGATGCAGGACGACCGCGACAGAAGGGAGTTTTCTACCACTCAGGAAGAAGAGTACCGTCGTTGGTTGGCAGCAAAGCAAGGATCGGGATCGGGAACAAAGCCGACTGGGGAAGGACAGTCGAACCCTTCGGTGACTGAGGACCGGGTACCCCCGGTTCAGCCCGGGTCAAGATCTAACCTGACCCCGATGGGGCCTCCTGCGGGGTTATCTCCTTTGGCTGCGGAGGTGGTCAGCCGAGGACCTCCTGTCGTCCACGGGCAGGAAAATATTCGGCCTCCAGTTGTGATAGATCTGGAAAGGCATGCTGGGAGTATGGGGCAACCAGCCAGTATTGGGCCGGGATATGGTCAAGGTGGGGGCCCTCTCGGATACGGAGCTCCAGGATACGGGATGTCTCAACCCGGGTATCAGGGGTATCAGGGGTACCCCCCGGCACCCGGAGGGTATTATTCCCAACCCACTGGAGCCTCGGGGGGCTGGGCTCCCGGGATCCAAGGACCGGTGTGGATGCAGAACCAAGTACCGATGGCGGGATATGCCATGGCTCAACCGGCCCCGGTCGCAGGAACCTATGGTGCGTACCCGGTGGTTGTAAACCGGGCTCCGACGGCTCTAAACTCGGTGGAGGAGAGGTTGGATCGGTTGATAGGAAGGAACGGAGGAAGGCCTACCTCCCCCTGGATAGGTTACATCAGCACTTTCCCCTGGCCGGTGGGAATGAGAGTCCCGGAGGGGGTGCCGACCTACAGCGGGGAGACGGATCCGGAGGAATTCGTCAGGACGTACCATAATATCATAGGAACACGTGACATCCGGGAGGAGCTTATGTGCAAACTGGTGAGCTCGTATCTGAGGGGAAGTTGTTTGTCGTGGTTTGAAGCCCAACCCCCGGAAAGTTTTAGAAATTACTATGATTTTTCAAGGGTTTTGATGCACAGATATGAGACCAGAAGAAAGAAGTACCTTCCTTTGGCCGAAGTGGCTCACAGTCGACAGTCGGTAAAGGAGGAAGTCTGGGGTTTCCACAGGAGGTACATGGACGATTCCATGAAGGTGATTGATAGAGACGCTCTAGTGAAGGCCCTGATCGTAGGATTCATCGCGGGTTTAAGGGATGAGGTGCTGTGGGCGAAGCTTATGGAGAATATCCCTACCAATTTTCATCAGCTGGATCTTGAGGTGGAGATGTATTATTCGCTCCTGGAAGGGAGCAAGAAGAGGAAGGAGGAAGGATATTTCGAGGACAAGGGGATTGGAAAAGGCGACAAGGCTCGGATCGCTGATCCTGTCAGGAGAGATGCAGGCCCGGCCCCAGTAAGACCGAGGGTTGACCCCCCTCGGGCCGAAACGTTCACTCCTCTGACCAAGACCCGGTCGGAGATCTTAGCAATTCATCGGAACCTGTTTCAAGACCCGGCCCCCATACCGGGAAATCCGACTCCAGCAAACGCGGCCAAATATTGTGCTTTCCATAAGTCTAATGGACACACAATAGATGGCTGCCGAAACTTGAGAGTGGAGATCGAGAAGTTGATTGAGAGAGGGCAGTTAAGAGACTGTGTTAGCCAGGAGAACCAGCGTCCGGCGGCCGGGCAGCAGGCCGGAGCGGGGAGGAAGAGGAATTGGAGGAATAGGCCGCAGAATGATAACCAGCGAGGGGCTCCTGCACCGGCTGCCCAGCCGGGGGCAGCAGCTCTGGTTATGGCCCCGGAACCGGTTAACCAGGTCCCTCCCCGGATGATCAATGTCATACATGGAGAAGTGGGTGATGGGCCTCAGTCCCACGCGGCGGCCAAAGCCCGGAGTCGGTATGTGCCGGCTGGTGAAGACAGAGAGAAAAGACTGCACCCAACGGAGGTCATCACCTTTTCGGACGAGGATCCGGTGTCCAGTCTAACTCCCCATACGGATCCGATGGTGATCACAGCGGAGATAGAAGGATTTACAGTCAAGCGAGTGTTCATTGATGATGGAAGCAGTGTAGAAATAATGTTCGCTTCTTGCTTCGACCAGCTGGGGATAGGGCGCCACAACCTTCACCCGAGCACCTCTCCGTTGTCAGGGTTCACAGGCCGGACGGAGCATCCTTTGGGGGTTGTGACCTTGACAATGACAGTGGTGGATGACCTTGACAGGAACAAGAAGACCTCGGTCCGGTGCAATTTCGCGGTCATAGACGCCCCGTTTCCTTATAACATCATCATCGGACGGCCGTGGATGGCTCAAGCCAGGGCCATTTTCTCGACATACCATTTGACCATGAAGTTCCCAACCAGTCAGGGGGTGGCGACAGTTCGAGGAAGTCAATCCACGGCTAGAAGTTGCATGCTCACAGCCCTCCAGGAAACCAGGAAGGCCCAGGTCGGGGCAGTGCAGGGAGAAGTGGGTCCGGGAGATGTGGAGGATATGCAGATCGGGACTCGAGGCATGATCAAGGTCGGGAGAAAAATGCCAGTCGATGTAAAGGGACAGCTACAATCCATGCTTTCAAAATATGAGGATGTGTTCGCATGGGAAGAGAAGGACTTCACAGGTGTACCCCCGGAGTTAGCTCTCCACAAGCTGAATGTATACCCAGAGTTAAAACCGATTCGGCAAAAGAAAAGGGCCCTGGCAGGAGATAGGGCTGAGGTGGTAAGACAGGAGGTGTTGAAGTTGCTGGAGGCCGGGGTAGTGGAGGAAATCATATACCCAGAATGGCTAGCTAACCCGGTGCTAGTGAAAAAGCAAAATGGATCCTGGAGAATGTGTATCGACTTCACCGACCTGAACAAGTGTTGCCCCAGTCGACCGGTTGGTGGAAGCCATCACCGGGTATGAGGTCCTGGCCTTCTACGATGCATACCGGGGTTATCATCAGATTCAAATGTCAGGAGAGGACAAGCCGAAGACAGCTTTCATCACAGAGTTCGGTACCTACTGCTACAGGCGGATGCCATTCGGCTTGAAAAATTCAGGGGCGACGTACCAGCGGATGGCAGATTCGATATTTCAGAATCAGTTGGGCCGAAGCATGGAGCTATACGTTGACGACATGGTGGTGAAGAGGCGAAGCTACCCAGGTTTCTTAGAAGACTTGGAAGAGATGTTCGGCATTTTGAGAAAGGTCAACCTGAAGCTGAATCCCGAGAAGAGTGTGGTAGGAGTAGCGGCTGGGAAGTTCCTCTGCTATATGGTGTCTAGCCGGGGAATAGACGTTAATCCGGAGAAGGTGGAGGCGATAAGCCGGATGCAGTCACCGAAGAATGTGAAGGAGGTGCAGAAGCTGATGGGTTCCCTGGCAGTCTTGAGCCGATTTCTGTCAAAAGGCGCGGAGAGACAACTCCCCTTTTTCAACATACTAAGGAAGGCGAAGATGTTTGAATGGACGGAGGAGTGCGAGAAAGCGTTCAAGGATCTAAAGGAATATTTGAGCCGTCTCCCGACCCTCTCGAAGCCGAAGGAGGGGGAGGATTTGCTCTTATACTTGTCCGCATCCGCATCAGCTGTCAGTGCTGTGTTTGTCCGAGAGGAAGACGGGAGGCAATGTCTGGTCTATTTTGTCAGCCGGGCATTACAGGGTCCGGAAACTCGGTACACAAGTTTGGAACAGCTGGTATTGGCGCTGGTTTATGCCTCAAAACGGATGCGCCCGTATTTCCAGGCCCATCTAATTGCGGTCCTGACCAACCACCCCCTGAAGCAGGTGATGCTCAAGCCCGAGGCGTCGGGGCGTTTGATGAAGTGGGTCATGGAGTTGGGGGAGCATGAGATAACATATCAGCCGAGAAAAGCCATTAAGGGCCAGGCAATGGCGGATTTCTTGACAGAATGGTCGGGCCAGACATGACTGCCGAGGAATACCCAAGCCCGAGGTGGACGTTGCATGTGGACGGGTCAGCCCATGCAGGAGGCAGCGGAGCTGGGGTATTACTGACATCCCCGGAAGGAGAGGAGTACCACTATGCGCTGCACTTCGACTTTAAAACTACAAATAACGAGGCAGAGTATGAGGCGTTGGTGGCAGGACTCAAACTGGCCCGGGAATTGAAGATAGGAAAGATCCAGGCCTTCAGTGACTCGCAGATTGTAGTTCAGCAGGTGAACAGAGAGTATGAAGCAAAGGAGCGGAGTTTGCAGAGATATTTGGAGCTGGTCCAACCCATGATCCGGCATATCGACAGTTTCAGTCTGGAGCAGGTGCCAAGAGAGCAAAACGAAAAGGCCGATGCGTTGAGTAAGTTGGCATCTTCGAAGTTGAAGGCGGGTCAGAAAGCACCCCTCAGAAGAGAGACACTGGAGAGGAGAAGTTAGGAGCAGAGTGATGAGATCTTGGCAGTGGAAGCGGTGCCGGAAGACTCCTGGATGGCACCGATCCGGGCGTACCTTCTGACGGGAGAGGTCCCGGCCGACCGGGTGGCGGCCAGAAAAATCCGGGTCAAGGCGCCGAAGTATACACTTCAGGAAGGGGTTCTGTACAAAAGAGGCTATCTCCAGCCGTTGCTGAAGTGTGTGGAACAGCAGGAGGGAAAGTACCTGGTCCGGGAAGTTCATGAAGGACCGAATGGTAGTCATCAGGGAGCCAGAATGGTGGCCAGGAAAATTTTGCGGATGGGGTACTATTGGCCTACCATGTTTGAAGACTCGCAGGACAGGGTTCGCTCATGTCTTCAGTGCCAAAAGTTCGCGCCGTTAGTGCACATACCCCGCGAAGAGATGATGGGGATAATAGGAGCCTGGCCTTTTAGCAGATGGGGACTGGACCTGGTCGGACCTTTTCCCACCGCTCCTGGCAGTTTGAAATACCTGATTGTGGCTATCGATTACTTCACCAAGTGGGTGGAAACCGAGCCCCTGACTAACATCTGGGGAGCTACCTGTGTGAAGTTTTGCTGGAGGAACATTGTCTGCCTGTTCGGGGTGCCGAGAGCAATAGTAACCGACAACGGAGCGCAGTTTGAAAATGATCCTTTCAAATCCTGGTGCGTAAAGTATGAAATAAGCCAGAAGCTCACGTCAGTTTACCATCCGCAAGCTTACGGTCAGGTGGAGGTGATGACGAACCGGACGATTGTGAATGGGATTAAGGCCCGGCTCCAGGGAGCGAAAGGAAATTGGGTACACGAGCTCCCGAGTGTTCTATGGGCTCATCGGACCACGGAAAACTCGGCAACTGGGGAGTCCCCCTATAGCCTGATGTACGGGTCGGAGGCAGTGATTCCGGCTGAGATCGGTATTCCCAGTCTTCGGACGGCCGAGCCGGTCCCCGAGGAGAAGAACGAGGAAGAGAGCAGAACAAATCTAGACCTGCTGGAAGAAAGGAGAGAGAGAGCGGCCTTGCATGAGGCCAAGGTAAAGGAGAAAGTTAAGAAGTACCATGACAGGAGGGTGAGGAAGGAGCAGTTCGAGGTAGGCGACAGAGTAATGAGGCGAAACGACAAGAGTCACCAGGAGCCGGAAGGCAAGCTGGCACCCAACTGGGAGGGACCGTACCGGGTGACAGAAGCCCACCCGGGCGGGAGTTATGTGCTGGAGGATCCAGCGGGGAAGGGAGTCCCCCGAAGATGAAACATAGCAAACCTTAGGCGGTTCTATGGATAGTCTCTGGCACTTGTTGCCTAAATAGAGTAGCCTCTGGCACTTGATGCCTAGGTAGAATAGCCTCTGGCACTAGATGCCTAGGTAGGATAGGTCCCCGGCGGCAGGCGCCCGGGACAGGAACCTAGAGGTCGAATGACCGAAGGGAAGGTAGGAAGATATCCTGGAAACAGGGATTTTTGTAACAAGGGCGTGTCCCTTCTATCCGATTTTAAAAGAATGAATGCGCGCATTGTGATTTTAAAATTGAAAGATGTGTCATAAATTGAAAATTATTATACGTCTGGAATAAATTAAAAGGTTACAACATTGCATGAAGTTCTATCCTATCTACGGGCCCCCGACTTAGAGGCCTCGCCGGGAGGAACTCCCCGGGTCTCGCGTCTGCTCCTTTGGACAGCTTGCTCCAGCATGCGCTGTTCCTCGTCTTGATCCTTCGGGAGGTCCGGATTCTCGCTTCTATCACCCTCCGGCTCGGCAGCTGATCCGGAGGTAGGGACAGAAACACTGGTATGAGCGCCTCGACCCCCTATTCGGACTGGAGGTTGCCTTGCTCTCGGCCTGGCTGGGTTATTCCCAGTTAGGGTAGTTTTCTGTTTTCCCTTTCGTTCATTTCGAGCCGGGCGGGAACCAGAGGCAGAAGAAGAACCAGGAGGTTGATCGGAAGTCGGAGTACTCTCCTGAGCAGGAAACTGAGCGCGGAATCTGGCAGCGACGGTCCGAAGCCTGGTCAAGCGTCGTTCAGAAGCCTCAAGGTCCAGGAGCTCAGGAGTATGCTCGTAGCGTTCATAAGCCAGATCGACATCTTCAAGTGGAGGTATCTGGGAAATAGAGGGAGGAACTATGATCCGGTTCAGAATATTCTTCCTCCAGTCCACAGCCACTTGGTAGGCCGCTGCCCAGACGCCAGAAGTCCTCTCGGAACTCTCCATCCAGGCGATCAGATCGTCAACTGCCTGGGGAACATCGGTCAGCAGGGGAATTTCGACCGCACCCTGACGCGGTTCTAGTAGATGGTATGACAGATGAACCAACACTAGCTGCTGTTGTAGGGTCCGGTTTCTAGTCGCAAGCTTCTCGTTTTCCACTTCAAGTTTGGTGGCGTGTTTCCGGAGCTCGGTTGTGCTTTGCATCCTCATACATTTGCTATAGTATAGCTGAACGTCGTGCCACACCTCATCCAATTCCTTCTGGATCCGGAGTTGGAAATTGCGGTGCTGGGCCTCTTGCTCTGACAGGACTAGGTCGAATTCGAGGACCTTGTCGATGCTCTCAAAAGCAAGTCTGTAACACTTCGGCAGGGAACCAAAGTCTTCTTGGATCTAGTGCAGGCAGGTGATCAGGCAGTCGGCGTCGGGGAAATCGGATATCAAGGGACCGAGCCCCCCGGATAAAAGGTCAGTCAAGCTCGGACAGCCGGCTCCTAATGTAGCCGGGGTAGGGACCGGGGGGCTGAGGACTGCAGAAGGATCCTGGTAACAAGGGGACCGAGTCAGGGTACATAAAAAAAAAAAAGAGAGGAGGAAATATAGACAAAGAAGCAGAAGAAGTGTTGTTAGCGATTGCGAGCAAAAGAAATTTTATTGATAGAATGAGGGTCCGGATAACGGATTACAAAATTAAAATAAACGAAAAGGGAAAAAATCTAACTAACATGCTGGGCTGCTCCTCCTTGGTCGTCCCCGCCATCACTGCTGTCATTATCCGAGCCATCATCGGAGAAGACTAGAGGAGGAGAAGGAGGAGTCTCGGCAGTCCCCGGGTTCGCCAGACCGGCCTCCGGGGATGAGGAGGTCTCAGCCTCAAGATCTTTTGGATTGAACAATCCCCTGTAATGCCCGTATATGGTGCAGTACTGAGTAAAGTTCTCGTCTTCGGGCAAGTCAGATCCGGAGACTGGAGCAGGAGGAAGGGGGCCAGGAAGTCGAACCACATCAGTCGACCAGCTTCGGACATCCTCAGTCGACATCTGCTTCTCCCGCAGGGTATCCCACGGCTTGGGAGAGAGGCCCTTCATACCACCTTTCTGGAGGGTATTCTCCAGATGCAGTTGCTGGTCCTCGGCATTCGGGTTGTACCATTGCTTTTTGAACGAAGCCCGGATTGAAGGAGGGAACAGGCCCCGGACCTGCATGTAAGTATTGTGGCACTGATGGGCATTGGCGGCCATGTTCAACTCAGTCAGACGGAGTGACAGGGTTTGGCTCGCCAGGACCTTGTCGACGACAGCTTCGGCGAATTCCAGACGATCCTTATAATTCGTCGCCCGAGCAGCCTCCAGTTCCTTCTCTAGGGCACTCACCCTGGCTCGAAGTTGAGCTGAGACTTCCCTCTCGGCCCGAAGCTCATTCTCCTTCTCGGACTTGAGCTCCTCTTCTCTCCCCTCAAAGTGACGCCCGAGGAAGGAAGAGAGGGCGGCTTGGAAGGCGGGGGAGTTAGCAAACTCAGAACTGAGAAGTTGAACCTATAGAAAAGATGGGTCAAAAAAAAATAAAAAAAACAATAAAAGGGGGAAAAGAAGAGGAAGAAGAGAGGGAGAACAGGAGAGGGAAACTACCTGAGAGTTGGCAGAGGAAACATGAGGGGTGTTGGTGCGAGAGGATGATGGAATCGGAGAGCCACCTGTCCGATGTTTCTTCCCGCCATGTTCAGAACTTTCCCCCTTACGCTTGCCCGGATCGAAAGGGGGAGGAGGAGGGATCTCAGGGGCAGAAGTGGTGGTATACCTAGACACCGGTGATCTACCATCCCTGGTCGGGGGCCACAGAGGCAACCCTCGGCCAAGTGACGGCCCTGGAGTGAGCACGGGAGTAACAGAGGGATCGGGCGGGGCAAAAGCAGTTTGGTTTCGACAGGATTTTGAGTGGACTCCTGCTGAATTTCCGCTTCGGCCACGTGCCCCTCCTGATCCTTCTGACCGACCTCAAGCTCGGACGTGACATCGACAATTGTAATAGGACCAAGGTTGAGGGGCCCTAAGCCGACAGGAGGATTCTGAACGGTCTCCTTTGTCTTTTTCTTATCCTGTTGGCGCCCCTGCTGCGAGTCAGGACCAACGTGATGGTCCTGATCGGTCTCCTTAGTCTTGTTTTTATCCTCGTCTTGCTGACCCTCCCGCTGCGGGGTAGTTTCGACCAGAGGATTCGGCTGCACCTGCTTGTGCGGGCCACTCTTTTTCTTCTTTTCCACTTTGGCCGGCTCAGGCTCGGCCCCAGTTCCTGCTGTTATTACTTTCCGGCCCTTCTTTTTGGGGAGCGGCACCTCGGGGTTGTTTTCCACAGTAGGAGCTGAAAGGAGGAAAATAGTCAGCCAGAGTTTGAATTAATAAGAAGCAAGAAAAGGGTAGAAATCAAGAGGTGTACCTAAAACAGGCCAGGTAACGACCCAACGGCTGTCCCGGAAAGCACCAGCCGGGTATATAGCGCGGGGGAAGAGGTAAAGGGAATTGCCGGCAAGCCAATACTGGTCCAGGTTAAGAGTGTCGGAGGCCAGGGCTGTGTGACGCGCAAGCTGAGTGTCAGGAAGAAAGGCTTCCCGGGCGTCGAGCACGACACTGTTGTTCCAGCCGGGGACCTTGTAGTGTTCGGGGTTGACCTTCACATACCCCTTTAGTTACCAGTTCTTCGCCGAGTCCTTTTTGCCGAGGATGAAGTCCTGGACGCCGGGCCGCGCTTGAACAGTGTAGATCATCTCCTTACCCGGGCACTTGATAAGCATATAGAAAGACCTCCACAGATTGAAAGAATAGTCAATCTTTAATTGGAAGCTCCTGACCAGAAAGCCCATCATCACGGCAACCACGTTCGGATGCATCTGACACGGCGAGATCTTGTAAAACTCCAAGAATCGGGAGTACAGCGAGGGGAAGGGAAGACTTAACCCCCACATGAAGTGAATACGGGGGATGCATCGGACAGACTTCACGGACTCCTCGGCTGAAACAGAGGCCATCTAAGCTTTCAAAGGCACGGGAACCCCCATGCCGCTGAGACATTTGGCGGTCCAGACGTCGGCTTGAAGAGAGCGAGCCCGGGCGGTGTCAATCTCTCTTTGAGCCCGATTCTTGGAGCGTTTGAATGTCGGGGCGGAAGGAGACACATTGCAACAAAGATGAATCGGCTTGTAAGACGCCGACGAGCCAACAGAAGCTGAGGCTGAAGGAACAGTACTCTGAAGAGAATAGGTGACAACGACATCGGACTGAGCGTTGTTTGATGACTGAGCGTTGTTTGATGCCATAGTGAAGGAGAGGAGAGAGAATATGAAGATTTGAAGAGAGGAAGTGGCAGTAGAACTTTGAAAAATTGAAAGCGATTAATGAAAGCGACTAGAAGGAAGGCTTATTTATAGAGGACGAGAAAAGGAAGGCGAAAAAGCGACAATTAAATGGGTTTGGGAAGCGAGAAAGCAATGATGACAACCATTAATCGTCCTCGAAAAGGGCGCGCCCGTCTCATCATTGTCGGGCCGGGAGCGAATACAGAAAGCCAATCCTCCCGCCCTCGGATCAGAAGAGTTCACACCCTCGGACGGAAGAATCGGCTTCCGGGGGGCTAGTGGTGATACCGGGCCCAAGCCCAAATACTCCTTGGCAGTATGGGCTTGGCCCGTTACAAGGTAAAGCTAGTTTGGCAGTATCCGGGTTCGTACAACTCGGACAGTGACACACGCTAGAGGACACTCGGAACATGGACCACATGGAGAGCCTGGGTTATTGTATAAATAGTGCTCCTCAGCACTATTCCAGGTAAGTATCTTCTCACTATTCAAGTGATTACCCCTTTTCTCTCCCGAGATCCATCTTTCATCATCACGCCGGAGGGTCTACCCTCGGGTACCTCCCGGGGCTCTGTCTTGCAGGGTTAGGCATTGGATCAGGGTCCCCTGATCCCTGAAGCCTACAGGCCCAATCTCGGGGTTCACCGGAAATCCAGTCATACCCCTTGGAGAAATCACACTTCCAGTCACAGTAGCAGAAGTAGCGAAAAAGCCTAACCCTTTACTGCACATTTGTGGTGGTCGACACCGTTACACCCTTTAACAATATCCTTGGCAGACCTTGGATGTGCCAAGATAAGGCTGTATGGTCTCCTTATCATTTGATGCTAAAGTTCCCAACACCACAACCACAAGGAGTAGCTTCCATCAAAAGAGATCAAAGGGTGGCGCATTCTTGCATGATCACGGCCATCCGTGATGCCAGAAAAGTAAGCAACATCTGGGCCATCAACACTGTCCTAGGAGATCTGGTTTCCGACCCTTATCTCAAGTATCCCCTGGTGTTTCACTTCGAGGAAGAGGCCTACAACGAGATGACTGCACTATGGCACAAAAGACGCCATCAAACCTTCCAGGTGGGAGAACTGGTAATGCTAGTTGGCCCGTGGTGCACTAAAAAGCTAGAAGGAGAATTGGAGCCAAAGACTAAAGAACCATACAAAGTCCCCACCGCACAATCCGGAGGATTCTACCTCTTGCAAACTCGCGAAGGAGAGCACCTGGATCCTGTCATCATGGCGCCCTTCCTACGCAGGTACCTCGAAGCTAAAACAAAGTAGATCTTCTCCAAATAAGGAGAAACTACTTCAATAAGGCCTATAGGCCAAGCTTCTTTTTCATTCCATCTTTTTATTTTTCATACCCAAGCTCCCAAACTAGGGTTGTCTTTTATAATTTTGCCGAACTCCCAAGTTCGAAGAATACAATTTCTTTTCAATATATATCTTTTAATTTATTTTGAAGCAGTCAACACCCTCTAATACAAAGAGACACTATGTCTTACAAAGCCTAAGTAAAGACTGTTGCCTAAGGTTTATACGCTTATAAGTGTGTGATTGATGCTTATCTAATATGGGTTGTTTGGACTATGTGTCCGAACCACAATCACCTTAGGCCAAAATAAAATAATATACTTATAAAAAGTATATGGTCAAAGACTAACATGATATGAGTCACACAAACTCACAATGTTTGGAACTCGACTCTCCTTATGGTATACCTACTAAGGTACATGCCAATATTCATTTGGGCTATTAATAAGCCTAACAATCAATCTCAACAAGGTTGAAATATGAAAGACCTTTATAAGGCACAATCAAAAAAGTGTTATTACACTATAAGACTTCTTACACCTCGTGAAGGTCCTTGAAAACAGGGATACGTCCTCGACCGCGAGAAGGAGTAGAGGCACGACCTCGACCACTATGAAGGCCACGGCCCCAATTACTTTCTTCTGTTACCCTCATTAATTGAGAAGGTGTAGGAGATCCTTCTTTGTTTCCTATAATTACAGGTCGAGCAGGAGAACCAGATAAGCTATGGGCCCCAGGAGTAGGTGGTGTCCCTCATCCTTTTCTGTTCGAAGTCCCTTCGGGAGGGTTCATCGCCCCTCGAGATGTACCACCTCGAACATAACACCTTACCAATGGTCCTAAATTCAGGGTTGAAAAAGGCCCACCTACCTCTCTCCTTGACGGTACCAAGGGCGTGACAAACACACCTTGAGCCTCTAGTTCCTTTATTTGGAACTGGCAAGCATTCAGCTCGGCCTGATATATCCTTAAATCATCTATGGCGGTGAAAATCTTATGATTCACATCGATGTTTTCATTCCGAAGGGTAGAGATACGAAGATCCTTCTCATGACCCTCACCCTTGATCTTCATCAAGTAACCCCTGACTTTTCTCCACTCACGGTCATAGTCCTTATTGGCGACCAAGACTTTGCTGTGTTCATCTTCTAGACCATTATATCTTTTCTGGAGATCATTTAGTTGCTTATTCAGCTCAGCTCTCCGTTCCAAGGATATCTCGAGTCCATGACGAAGGCTATCACACTCTTCTCGTACAAGGCAGCAAACGCCTCTGGAATCGTCTAAATCTTCCTTCAGCTTCTTCCTCTTCCGAAGAACAGTTTCATACTTAACCTACAATTCAGCACAGGCGGCAATGCAACACTGGAGATAAAGGAAGATAAAAGACTGATTAATTTAAAATAAGACATGATATTCAGGATACATGAACGCCAAAATATGGCAGAAAGAGGAAAATCCTAAATAAGAATGAAGGCTCTAAGGAATTACAATTTTTGGCTGTCCATTGGGGTTCCCATCGTCCTTAGTTGAAGCCTCAGCAGCCGACTTCTCCACCAGGAATGACAGCTCAGGATACAGACTGCACAGCCTCTCCTGAAACTCTTCTAGAGTCAAAGCCTAAAGATTCCAGACTAGTTAATAAGTTAGTCTCGAACCCCCCAATCCGGCGAAACTTCGCCCGGAACTTTTCCAGATTTCCTGCCACCTCTGGCCAAGTATAAGAAGGAGCCAACCATTCCTAACTTTCCTCACTAAGAACTTCTTGAAGATAGACCCACATTTTCGGAAGCTCATATTTATGATGGAATTCATCATACTCTTGGCGATGGGCCTCCATTTCAGAGCAGTTCAAGCAGAAGTCCATTATCAACAGAACCAGCTGCCTCTGGCAATCAAGATTAGTATATCGGTTCTTTTCTGCCTCCACTAAAGCCATTTTCTTCTTCAGTTATTGAAAGGAGTTATCCGTCAATCTTTTCTCTTTCTTTGAGGACATAACTTCCCTTTTAAAGGCCTCTCTTTTCGCCTTCTCTTGGGCCATCCCATCTTGGAGGTCCTTCACCACTTTAGAAGGCTCGTTGGATTTTCCGGCCGTCTGCTCCTTCAATAGATCCAACTCAACCCTCGTTCTTGGCAACGGCAGTACAATGTTTTAACAGAACCATACAAGTGCTTCATAGGGTTTAAAGACTGTGAAAAAGAGCAAGACAATTAGATAATGACATATGCTATCAAGTTATGATCTAAGTTAAGCATACCTTGTTTACTTCAGGACATTTTGGAGTAATCTCAGTCCTAGCTTCTGAAGCAGGAGGCATCACATACTTCTCGAACTCCCCCAACGGTTCGAGCTCAAACCTAGCCCTTTTAGGAGACTTGGTGGAAGCATCTGTGGAATTCCCGGAGGCTTCAACGTCCCTCTTCTTGCCGTTATGATCTTTTTGCTTCCTCGACTAGACCATCTGAGCCAACATATCCAATGCCTTGTCGGTCTATACATAAAAGGAACGGAGTTAGCATCAGGAAATATGATATAGTATGGACAAAAATTTCATACACAACATAGAAGAAATACTGTCAAGCAATGTATCGGAGACTATTACAGAAGTTAAAGATTCTTAATTCTCAGCCCTACTAGACATGGTGAGTGAAGATACAGACGCCCGGGATATCTCTCTTCTCGGACACCTGACTAAGGACAAACTCTTATCCTCTTCTTCATCTGATGGATCTCGGGCAACATGTACGAATAGACACTCTGTCTCATGACGACCCTCATCTTCTACTTTAGTATTCCTAGGTTATTGGACTAATTTTTTAAACCGATGCCTAGCATCGGGCATCAATCCAGCAATTTCCCTATCCACATCTCTCTTGGACATCTCTTCCCGAGCTGTCCTCTCTTTTATTGCCCTAGAGGCACGAAGCGCCCTAGCTGAACCAATGGGATCCTGCTCCATGGATAGAATGATTTCATACCACTCAATTTCTACACCATCTGGCTGGTCGAAATAAGACAACTTCAAGTAGCTGACACTTTGAAGAGTTCGGCCAGGCATTTGATACAACCACTAATACGTCTCAACAGGCCACTGCCAACCTATCTGGGGATCTCCTGACACAAGCTTACCATTCCTAAGTTTGATCCTCTCTCTCACTAACTCCTCAACTATATCCATCAACCGATCAGAGGTCATAACATCCTCCCAGGTTTCATTTTGGAGGTTATCATTCCAAGAGGGTACCTCATATTTGGTTCGGTCAAAGGTCAGTTTCACCTTGTCCCATCCCACATTCTGTCGAGGAAGAACAAAGGCCCGACCCATGGAAGTATCTCGAACAGATAAAGTTACCAGCTGTTTAACAATAGACACCTTATACAGGGTCCGCAACAGAGCAAGCCTGGGCTTATAACCCTTACGAGCACACCAGGTTATCAGTGCCATTATGATTATTATTACATCAACATGCAGTTGTCCTTGATGCACCTCATTCCACTGAAGAAACCTACTCAACAGTGGGGAAAACGGAAATGCTAGCCCATGCTGCAAAAATCTCCCATATATGACCCCCCGGGTTGGAGTTACTAACTCTGATGCAGACTTATCACCTCCAAAATACATAAGACCAGCATCGGGGGGAATTGAAAAGGGACAATTTTCAGTGAAGATAGCAGCATTAGCACGAGCTTTATCCTCCTTCATCGACCTCTTGCTATTACCTTCACCATTCATGGATGGTCCGCCTGCGGCAGCCTGGATTACCATAGGGCTATTCCCCTCTATCTGAGCCCTCCGGGCCATGGCCATTAATCTCTTCTCTTCCACAGAGGCTTTCTTCTTCAAAACTACAGGTTTTTTCCCACTTGCTACCTCGGCTCTATGACGGACAAGAGAGCTATTCTCCTCATCCTGATTACTTGCATACTCTCCCTCATCATGATGGGGGACAGATATTGTTTCGCTACTATTAATCATGATTACAGAGAGTATGGGGGGAAATACACACACAGAGGAAAAGGAAAACAGCAGACAAACAAATGAAGAAAGAAGATAGCACTTACTGATGATTGAGAAAGCAGAGATTGAGGCTTCAGAGATTTGATAATGCAATGATACGCTTTCTGAACTTGGAAAGAAGAATGATTTGAGAGATTTAATCTAAACCCAGACAACATTTATGATGAGTAATTATCTCGATTCTGGTTCCGATGCAAGCAATTGGAGAGACGGGGGAAAGACCGCCTCTATTAACAAATAAAAGCATGCCACCTGTATTTACCATCTGGATTTCAAAGGAAGCCAATCTTAACCGTCCATATATTTAGATGGAATACGAAATAACTTGAAGATAGATATTCATAAGGTTAAGCCCGAAAGGATAGTCCTTGAAGGACGCCTCGAGCTTAATACCCCGAGACATCCTCCCTCGAGTTATTGGTTTTCCCTCGAGAAACAAGCCTCTCCTTCAACCTTCGAGATGGAGCACTCTAAATTAAGAAGATCTACCTTGGGGCTACTGATAAGTCCATGGTTCGTATTGGGCCTCGTTCATACTCGGACCAGGGCCCGAGAAGGATCGTGGGTTTGAGATACGCGAAGGATGGATCCACATGTCCATCAATCCTAATCCTTATAAGGAATGTGTATATTATGAATGTTCTACAAGGAATATACATTCTCCTAAAAATGGTAATACAACCATGACCGAAATACACTTCCTCTATACATGGTAATATAACTATTATTTCCATAAGAGTTGTAGTCATACCATAAATACATATCTTGGTGATCTACAGATTGTAGCCATATAAATACACACAAGGTTTGGTACACCTTTTCTATCTCATACTACATACAATACGCCTTACGCCTCATACTAACTTGAGCGTCGGAGTGTCTATCATCGGGACACCCGAAGCTTTGTTTTGCAGATCAGTTCTGAGCAAGGTTCGTCGTCAAAGTGCTAGTGTCCGCCATACATCAATCTGTTCCCCACCTATGAGGAGTACAGAATGAGGGCTGACGAAACCCATGCTCGATGACTTTCCAGAGAACTGGAGAGGAGGCAACAACCATCACGGGGAACGAGGACACAAGCTACTGCATATCAGCCCCTCTCGACGGGTCCGAGCTCGAACAATATATTTCTATTTCAACACTATTTTATGAGTATCTGATTTCAGCAGTCTCATAATTAATCACGCCATGTTCGATTTGATGAGACTTTGTTTCTATATGCCGCCCCTTCATTAGATGATAGTCCTACTTCAGACCAGGAACTTTATTCCTTTATTGAGCCCGTGGCCACATCACCGACGATACCTTCATCACATACCCCATAATCTGTATCAGCTCCTTGTATGGTTTGTGACTTCGATGATGTGGTTCGTACTCCTGTTGCCCAGACAGTAACTCTTCCAGTTTCACCAGTCTCATCCGGTTTGACATGACCGTCGATCACTCTACCGTCATCTCCTCCACAAGTGTCACCACTCTATCGTCTGGATCCTCATCGAGTCCTGATTCACCTCCTCGCCGTGCTCATCAAATGATTACTCGGTATCAGGATGGTACTTGACATTTAAAGACGTACCCTGATTTTATTCCCACGCGTCTTGTGCTCAGGTTATGAAGCATTCCGAGCCTCGAGATTATCATACAACTCTTAAGGATTCAAAGTGGGGTCGAGCTATGGATGAGGAGATAGATGCCCTTCGCCATCAGAATGCTTGAGAATTGGTTCCTCGTCCTTCAGATTCCAACATTCCAACATTGTATGGTAGAATTGGCTTTGTCACTTGAAGTATCGACCAGATGGTAGCATTGAGCGCTACAAGGCTCGTTTGTTTGCTCATGGAAACTCTCAGAGTTCTGGTTTTGACTTTGGTCACACTTTCAGCCCGGTGGTCAAGGCGGCTACTATTCGCACATTTCTTGCCATCACCATTCTCAAGCATTGGCTTCTACATCAGCTTGATGTTAAGAACGCTTTTCTAAATGGTGTTCTTGATTCTCTGGTCTACATGGATCAACCAATGGGATATAAGGATCCGACTCATATTGACTATGTTTGTCTTCTCAAGAAAGCAATATATGGATTCAAACAAGCTCCCCGAGCTTGATTTGATAGCTTTAGCTCCTACCTTCGGCACCTTGATTTTCAGTGTGGTACTTCAGACACATGTTCCTACTTCGTTGCGGTTGGCGGACATTTTCACCAAGGGTCTTTCTAAACCCCTCGAGTTCTTTAGATCCAAACTTTGCGTCTCAGTCAATAGAACGCTTAGCTTGAGGGAGTGTTAGTAGTACTGGGCTTTGAGCCCAGCCTGAGTTAGCTAAGATTTATTTATGGTTTTACACATTTACTCTTGTACTCTTGAATATATTCATGAATAATATACAACCTCTATTATCGTTGTTTCCCCTCTATCAGTTCATCTATCCCGGACTTCCATTCAACCTTGATCAGGGACGTTGTGAATTCCATCACCACCCTAAGCTATACCAAGACTTTGCCCCAGAGGCCCCTACAGTCCAACCTACAATCCGACCGCATAAATAAGAACTCTAAAATAAGAACTCTAAAAAATCCTTGGTTCTTTGGATAACTAGAGTACTGAGAATTAGGTGTTGGTCTGGCAAAATCCCTTTGAAACGAGAATAATTAAGTTCCTAATTGCGAGAATAATTAAGTACTCTGCACAAGAGGGCCACACAGTTCTGGCAGACGTGATTTTGACACGAGAAAAAAACAAACATGATTCTATATATCAATGACCTTAAAAATGCCAGTACTGTTTTAAAATATTGAAATGAAATTCAATAAGTCAGAAGTGAAGTCAAAAATTTCATATGCGGGTCACAGCTGGAGGGAGAGAATATGTTCTCTGAGGATCAGAACTAAAATCTCAACAGAAACTGGCCGGGTTTAGATTTTTAATGTGGATTTCCAGTGCCTGCAGAATAATATATTGACTGAAATTAGGAAATCAAGGGTTTTTCAGAGCGGATCCGGCCGGGACTCCTCTCTGTAATAATAATCCTTTCGTCGCACATAAAAAAGAGTTGTCTTCGAACCAATGACTATATATATCGTAGCCATTTTGTGCCAAAAGATGGTTCTGATTTCGTCCCACACCAAAATGCTCACCAAAATTTATAGAATTTTTCAGGAAATTCTGAATTACTGTTTTCAAAGGATTTGTACCCAAAATGTACTGAATAAAAAGAGGAGCAATCAGCTCAATTCCATTTCAATCCGAAAACTCTACATTCTAGGCCTACACGTACAGTTACTTTCATGGTCGACTAATTTTTAATATTGTTTGTTTTTCTCATTGCTTTTCTTCCCATCCGTTCACTAGCAATTCACTTTGGTTCTTCCATCTTTCGGCAGAGTTCAAAATATTGCAGTATTTTTTAAGGAATTTTTATATTTTGATTTCGTCGATGCCATATCGTTAGATGCTGATATGAATGCTGATATATATGAATGTTGAGTTCTGATGATCATGATAATGTTTTCCTTATGAAAACACGTTGTTTCAGGTACATTATTGATTTTCACTAACTGTTTTCTCCAAATAGGTTATGATTAGTTGATGTTACAATCTAATTTTGCATTTGTAATTATGTTAAATTTTTGGAAAAAGAGAGATTCGGCATTTGTATATTTTCCCTATTCATGTTGAAGAACGTGAATTCACCATGTCTGATGTGTATCTGTATTATGTAAAATATATAGAATTATAAAGGTACAAATAAAATATATCTAGACTCGTATGCAGTAATGTACGAATACATGTGTAGTCTTGCAAGTTTATCTTTAAGTTGGGTTGCATTTAAGCTTGGTGTATTTAGATTGCTATCATTTTAGTTGCAGAGATTGTTTGATAAAAAAAGGAGAAGACATCTAATTGATCTACTGTGATTTTAATTTTAATATTCAAGATCTCAGTCGTTTATATTTGCAGATGCTTAACGGGATAAGGAGGCTAAGACAGTATAGAATCCTAAACTCACTGCATTGCAGGCTCTAATGTTTCTTTAAGTGGAATAAAAATTTTTTTTTGTGCAAAAAAAAAGATAAAATAAGAACAAGTTTGTGCAACATAGTTCTTGTTCAAATTTGTATGCAAATGTGCCTTTTCATTCTGTATAGGACATTTGAGTGATAAAAGTTTCTAAGAAACTTGATTTAACTAAATAATGAGCTAATTCCACATCATAATTAGCAGCTTTTGTTCATTTCAAAAGATAATTCTCACATCTTTTGCTTTTTACTCGAGATGCATATACATTTACTCAAAGTGTTTTAATTTTCTGTTCAAGTGACCTCATAGTTATCTCCATATTTCAATTCAACCCTCATTTTATTAGAAACAAAAGCTCTATATTTTTGAAACACTGATCTTAGGCTTGTGATAACCTGAAAACATTGCCTCTCTCATGCCATTGTATTCTGGCTTCTGCGCGTAAGTAGTAAAAACGTTTTACATGTATTTATCTGTTCTGTTTGTATTCTTGACAAGGGGATTTGAATGTTTGAACCAGACATTATGGAGAAATAGTCCTGGGAAATCAACCAAGGTGGCTCATTCAGAGTGGGCATAGGACTTTGAGAATTCTTACTTCTTTTACATTTTGTTTCTTCATTTTCTAGCTGATTTTCTGAACAAAGGGTGTCTATGTTTGTCTACAAGTTAAAATGTACTTGAAACCTTTTTAGTTTTGGTTTACTAAAGATTAAACTGAATTCATGTTTATTGTACAAGAATATATATTGAGATGTTGACATTAATCTGGTGTTTTCATATTGTCTCAGTCTGCTGTCTGCACAACTAGATATTTTGTTTATTGATTTACTCTTGATGGAAAGATTCATTCCCTTGTACTATATTTCCCGAGAAGGGTATAAAAACTTTAGTATTATTATTGTTGATTGGAAGTTTCGCGGAATGTCTAGCGCTGTTTTGGTGTTTATATTGAACTTATAATTAGATGTTTTTAGTGCGCCGGATTGGTGCAAGTTCAATTATTTATGTGATTTTTATGTGATATTTGGTAACATATGTTCAGCAATTCTTCATACATCCTGGTGTTGGACTGTGACATGTTCTGCAACGATTCGGGCTCTGCTCGACAAACAATGTGTTTTCACCTTGACCCTAAGAAAGATCCGAGGCTGGCGTGGGTTCAGTTTCCTCCAAAGTTCCACAATGTTTGTGACAGATATCTATGAAAGTCATATCAGAAATATTATTTGCCTGGAAAGGATGGTCTTGGAGGTCCAACAGTGTCTGGTACTGGAGTGTTCATCCCCAGGGATGGTTCTATTGGTAAAGGTAAATTTTATATTATTAAACTTGCAACCAGTGTAGGGTTTATCCATGTCGGGATAAACCCTAGAACTGAAGTGCCTTTCTAAACCTAATGTCATATGTATAGATGTCGGCGAGCTTCGAAAAACAGTTGGTCCATCCCTAGAGTTCATCAAAACAACTGTCAAACAGAACAGCGCGATTGCAGGGAAAAAGAACACTTCATCATTGCAAGATGAGATCAAACATTTTGCTTCTTGTGCCTTTGAAAAAGATACACATTGGGGAAAAGAGGCAAGTGTTTGAGATTGTAAATCTCTTTATTAGCTTAGTCCAAAACAAATGATCAACTCTGACATATGTTTTGCTGGTTGTCACTGTATAAATAGATGTTTTGGTGATTTTTGGTTTTAACAATTTGAGACGTTCTTGAGTTTGAGGCTTAATTGAGCACAGTTTGAGACTACAAATGATTTGGTGTCAGTGTTACAACACCTAATTGTGCACAGTTTGAGACTACAAATGCTTAGACTCCATCCTTGAAGGTGTGGGATCTAAATTGGGTGACAAACTCCTTCATGGTTGCAACACAAAAGCCTGTTGGCGCTCCAGATGCCACCTGATGAAGTCCCTCCAACACCCCTTTTGCATCTACTTCCTCAAAAGCATCTATAAACTCCTCATCGGCTGTGTAGGGAGGCAACAGAAACTTGCTTTTCTTCCGAATCCGAGAAGTTGATTGAGGAGAAGCTATCTCATTTTCACCCAAGCCTACGCACGCCACAGAAACTTCCTTCATCAAACTGTCTGCATCCACACCCACAACCTCCACATCCATCAAATCCGCAGAAGCCATCTGCATTTGACAAGTTAATACAAATCAAGCACAACCAGTTCTGATTTTATTACAAACGACACAAAATCATAAAGTTGTAATTAGGATTCACTGATACACTTGATAAAAACATTCCATTCCAACCAATTCATAAAATTGGGGACACTTCATACAAACATCCATCACAAATAAAACTGAGAAAACAAAAAATCCAATCTCTAAATATATACCTTAACTGAAATTAATTAAGAGATATATGGAATGCTACCTTGATCCAAAAAGGGGGCCTCAGGTTTGAGAGGGAGCGTTTTAGTACTGTGGGATTAGAAATACAACTATGTATATATAAGGAGGATACGAGAATTTTAATTGATTACAGTGTGATTTCCATGTCCTAATCGGATTTCTATAATCTGATTTCATTTGACTTGTGCCTCGTTTATTAATGCTATTTTTTGTTTTGAAATACGATTTTTTTAAAAAAAATTTAAACCACACCATGGTGGAGTGATTTTATTCGGCTTACCACACCTTAAAGGACCAAGATTGGTCATAATTATTTTACATAGTTTGGTTCAGAAAACAGAAGGAGAAGTAAATGTGATGTGAAGCTTGATACCAAAAGGGAAGTCTTGACTACTCCATAACCAACGAGCAATTTAGCGAATCGATAAACGAAACACAATTTAGCCAATTAGCATGAGTCAGTCAAGACTTTGCATCAAGCATCACTTACAAAAAGAGAGTAAAAGTTGTCCTTAGAGTTACATGGATGAACCCAAAAATGCAGCATGCTGATTATCCATTATAGCATTCCAGGCAGTGTGCCCTGGATCTTGTCCATTGGTGCTGCAATGGGCCTGGAGTATTTGAGTGCTGGAAATTCCTGCAGCTGGGGATGAGACTGAGGCTCCTTAGCATCTTTGATTTGAAAAATTGGGCCAGGTAACAGGTTGCATCTGCAGCTAAGATCCCCATGTAGCAGCAACTTGTTCTTCTTTGTTACCTTAATTCCACCTGAATTAAGGCCTTCTACTCTGAAAAGAAAAGGTGCCAGGGCATTAACTGAGCTCATGGCAATCTCAAATTTGGAGTTCCTATTCTGTCAAGTGCAATTAAGCCATTAAGCTGGAGGGGAGCATCATGTGATTGCAGTTCTCCAGAAAAAGAAAGCCCAAGGCTTCTCTTAGCTAGAAAGTCTGCAACAGAATTCCCCTCTCTTAAAATATGATTTGCAATTAAATGCACTCCTAATCTGTTTAAATCATCACAGAGGCTGAAACACTCCCACTGTGTTTGCTGAGGATTAGTAATCCCTTTAATAGCAAGTAAACTATCAGATTCAATCACAACTGAGCCCGGAAGTCCTATCCCAATTGGATAACCAAATTCAATAGCCATTATTTCTGAGTGTAGAATTGAGAGAGATGTGACATACTTCATTTGCATAGCTACAATACCACCCCTACAATTCCAAATCACTACACCTAGTCCAGCTCTACCCTGTCTCCAGGATGCATCTGTGTTAATTTTAAAACCATGACTAGGTGGAATTAACACAGATGTGTTATTGTTTTGAAATACTAATAAACTATACTAATTTAATCAAAGAACAAAGAAATTAAATGAAAATCGGATTCAATTCAGTAGCATTATATCACATTTCTCACATATATACTTACCAATTTAAGGATTTATTTGGTTAATTTCTTTTCACAATTTCATTACAAGGGATATGATGTGCTACTATATAGGCTCAATGCATAAGATAAAGGAGACAAAGACATGGATTTTCTGAGCTTTGGAGAAGGATTTTCCTTCTTTTCATTTGTAATTTTTTATAAACTGGAACTTTAAAAAAAAATATATCCATCTCAGACATTTATTCATTCATGTCACCATGTCGTCAATTTTTACTGAATGATTCCCGTGTGGGTTCAGTCTTTGTTCATTAACCTAAAATGCATTTTCTGAACTTTGGAGAAGGCTTTGGATGTTTCATATTTGTATATACTAGATGAAACCCATCACAGATTTGTTTATTATTTATCATATCATATTAAATTTGATTGACAAAGATACATGTGAAATATATTTTTGAGTTGAATTTTATAGAAGAAATTTCACCCGTACAACATGCACAATCGTAACTTAAATATTATTCTATTAAAATATCAATATTGGTAAAGTTAATGATAGATTCCTCATATTTTGTACATTTGTCGTTTTTAATTTTATATGTCAAATTTAATGCATGTAAAAAAATCAAGATGTAATTTTATACTTTGGGAATTTGTAGTTGCTCAAAATAAAATTATTATGTTGAAATCCAACTCAATATGAACGTTTGATTGCTTAAACGTTGAATATTTCTTAAGAAATAAAAAAATTAATATATAGATAAAACAAATTAAAAATGTTTTTAAATTAAAATCCATCATGAGATGGGGGAAAATATATAGGCTTCCCGAACCAAAAAGATCAACAATGTCATAGATTTACATGGTGCCTAGGCACAGGAACAAAAGCCCCTAGAAGCATATATGATGCCTCTCAAAATTGCTAACTACTAAAAAACAAGGCTCCCTAATTTGATCCCCAAATCTATTAGTGAATTGTATAACAAAACACAAGGCGACTTAGGCATGAAATTAGTAGAGACCAGGAAACAAAATCTAACATCAGTAGTTGCAGACTTGATTGGAATGTAGAAATAAAAGCACCAGCATGCTTTTGAAAAAGCCTGAGAAAAACATCAGAAGGCCCTAGCTTGACTGCTCCATCTTGATCTGTAGTGGTCATCAGTTTCTGCAGGAGAAAAGCAAATTCATTAGCAGTATCAGTTTATGATCCCAGAGATCCTGATAACTGGAATCTGTTCCTCATCAAGCAAAATGAGACTCTTGACATCAGAAGGCAAGGAGTGCCAATTAAAAATCTGAGAAACACCATTATTGTTACATTGTTTTGAGAGCAGATCAGCAGGCTGATTTTCCTCTCTAAAAATGTGCCTAAATTGATAAGAAGGAATGGCCTCAGTAATAAGATGTAAAATGCCATATAATTTCCAGTGCCAAGCAGAAATATTGCCAATCATATCAATTGCTTGTTTGCAGTCAGATTCAATGTCAACTGAGACAAGATCAAAATATTTTGCACAATTAATTCCAGCAAGTATTGCTTTGAGTTCTGCCTCTAAAGGAAAAACAGCCTCACAAAAAATAGTTTGAGCAACAGTGACCTCTCCAGCAGAGTTCCTAACAATCAGAGCTATTCCCACCTTGCCAAACTTCCATGAAGCATCTACATTAATGTTATAGTCAAATCTTGGCTTAGACCAGTAGATAGGTGTGATATTAGGTTTTGGGGGAATTTCAAGAGGGGGAATGCATTTGTGTAATGCAAGATACCTATCTACTTCATTTAAAATGAAAAAAGGTTTTTTAATAAGTGAGAAGTAGATGAGATTCTGAAGCTCAACAGTCATACTTTGTAAATCAGGTAAGGTGTTCTCAAATAAAAATCTATTTCTGGCCTTCCATAAAGTCCAACAGACAAAAATTGGAGCTGTATGATTTAATCTATTGTGAAGCTTGGATAGACCAGAAAAAGACCAACAAGTAGCTAATTTATCCCATAAATTAAGACAGGTAAAATAGACAAATCCACATATGTGATGCATTTGTTTCCATAGTGCCTGTGAAATACTATACTCATTAAAGAAATGGTGTAGGGAGTCAGTGTGAGTACAGAAACAACACTTAGAAACTTTCTGAAATCCAAACTGACACAGAATATCATCAAATGGGATCATACAGTTTAGAAGCTTCCACATAAAAATAGAAATATTTTTTTGGATGGAAGAATTTCAGAGTTTGGATAATACAGGAAGATTACCTGATTGCACCTTCAACTTACTGTAAGCTGACTTGATAGTGAATTGTCCAGTATTGGTCAATGTCCATACCAGTTTATCTTGTCTCCCTGGTGTGATTTATGCCTCTTGTATAGTAATAATAATATATTGAGGGAGCACCTGAGACAGAAAAGGGAGCAAGGCTGCTTTGTTTGCTACAAAGTTAGCTACAGTACAATGAAGGTGTGCAGGATCCAGTGGCTCAAAAAATTCAATGAGAGGACCTTTCTTAGTCCAATTAGATTCCCAAAAATTGCACTGGCCCTCCCCATGTATTACTCTTGTGTTGTCTGAGGCAAATCTGTCTATTTTACAGATCCTTTTCCATGTATAGGATTTTCTGAGAGAGAGTGGGATAGAGGCTCGGAACTGAGTCCAGGGAGCTATTCCTAATTGATATTTCCACCAAAGTTTAGTGGAAAAGGCTTTAAGTGTAGTGGCTAGATCCCTAATACCAATCCCATTCTGAGTCACTGGATGACACAGAGAGCTCCACTTTTTCCAAGATTTTTTTGGACCTTTTCAGAAACACCCCAGAAAAATATAGCCAGCCTCCTTTCAATCTTTTTCCTCATATGAGCTGTTGGTTCCATCACTGACCAAATGTGTTGTGGTAGTGATTGCAGACAGGCTTGAATAAGTATTAGTTTACCTCATGATGAGAGCCATTTATTTTTCCAGTTAAGTGTTTTCCTATCAATCATTTCCACTATTGACTGGTAGTGAATATTTAAGGATTTACCACTGAAAATTTGTACTCCCAAATATTTAAATGGAAGATTACCATGTTTCATGCCCATTATATTTTTAACATGTCTGAGCTTAGAGTCTGATGCCTTAGAACTTAGAAAAAATTCACTCGTTTCAAAGTTTATTTTTTGCCCTGAGGTTTTTTCAAAAGTGACCAGAAAGGCCTTCATTTTGACAAGGTTGGATTTGGATGCACTGAGAAAAATGGCAGTATCATCAGCATAGCTGAGATGAGAGATGGGATAGAGTGTCTTGGCAGTGTGAAAAATTTCAGTTTTCCAGTGTGAAAAATATATGAAAGGCTCCTGGTGAAAGATTCAGAAAAGATATTGAAAAGAAAAGGAGACAGTGGGTCTCCTTGCTTTATAGCTCTTGTGGCAGGAAAATAACCTACAAGCTTACCATTTATTAAAACTGAGAACCAAGCATCAGACAGGTTTTTAATAATGCAATCCACAAATCTGTCACAGAAACCAAATTTAAGGAGAATTTGTTTTAGAAACTGCCAGTTTACCCTATCAAATGCTTTCATCAAATCCAATTTAAGGATACAGTTTGGTTCTCTAGCCTTTCTATTCAAGAATCTGACCATTTCTTTCAAATAGATTACATTATCAGAAATATCTCTATTTTGAAGAAAAGCAGATTGGTTAGGGGAAATTAATTTAGGCATCAATGAATTCAGACTTTCCATTAGAATATTTGAAAATATCTTATTTGTAAAATTGGAAAGACTGATAGGTCTATAGTCACTGAAGGATATTGGAATTTCTTTTTTAGGGATAATTGTAATCCAGGTGCTAGAAATACCTCTATGCATGTGAGACCTAGTTAAAAAATCATTGGATGCCTATAATAAATTTAAGCAAATAATGTTCCATGCCTTAATAAAAAATTGAGCAGTGAAGCCATCAGGCCCTGGACTACTTGACTTATTAAGGCTAAAAACAATTTACTTCAGTTCAGGCAGTGAAACTGGCTTAGTGAGATCCTCATTTTCTTCCTGAGTGATAACAGAGGGTATCTGAGACAGAAAGTGAGAGGTGAATAGATTTTGTTCAGGGTGTGGGGATTCAGAAAGTAAATCTTGGTAAAAAGAAATAGCTTCATACTCAATCTCCTCACTGTTACTCAACCACTGTCCCTGAGCAATTTTACCTTTGTAATTTTGAGTCTACTTCTTTTCTCCATAACAGAGTTAAGAAAATATTTAGTATTCTCATCACCTTTTTTCAGCCATTTCACTTTTGCCTTATATTTCCAGAAATTATTTTGCTCAATTAAAGCCTTCTTCAGCAGAGCTTTGGCATGCTTAAGTTTAATTAGCTCATGAGTTGAACTGTTAGACTCAAAAACCATTTCCTGGAGATTTAAATTTTCCTCAGCCATAATCACATTCTCATCCACATTACCAAAGACCTCCTTATTCCATTGTTTAAGGACAAGTTTTAGGTTTTTAAGTTTGAGAAAAAAATTGTACATTCCCTGACCTTCAGTATGAATATTCCATTGAAGATTAATTACCTCCATGAAATTTTCTCTTTTAAACCAGGTATTGATGAACCTGAAAGGTCTTGGGACTGAGGGTACATTACTCCCTATTCTAAGAAATAAAGGACAATGATCTGAGGTTTCTTTGTTGAGCATTTGGATAGAGGAATGTGGAAATTTTAAACTCCAATCACGAGTACACAGTCCCATATCCAATCTCTCAACAATTAGCCTCCATTGTTCTCTAATCCTACCATTGGACCAAGTAAAGAAATTACCTACAGTATGTACAGGAATTAAAGACATGTTATCAATAAAACTACTAAATTCCCTAATGCTCTTTTAGACTAGTCTTAGCATGGCCCTTATACTCACTGATGGATGACATAGCATTGAAATCACCTATGTACATAGCAACTGGTGCAGATATAAGCTTAAGATCAGACCACAATTCTTCTCTTTCTTTCCTGGTTCTCAAACCATATACAAAAAACATCTCAGTAGTTTGTTCCAGTATATTGAGTGAGACATGTACTTGAATGAACTGAGTATGGTCTATCATTAAGGATATATCTATCTGGGAGTTCCACATAAGCCAAATATTACAGTAATTAGAAAACATGCAATTTTGGAAGTGTAATTTATTTTTGTATGAAACACATTTGGAGTTATCATGCTGTGGTTCAATGATACATATCAAGTAAATTTTATGTGTTCTAATCAGTCTAGTTAACCTTAGCATAGATGTTTCCATCCCTCTAATGTTCCAGACCAGTGTATTAACTCCCATACTTGTACTAATCATTTACGATTTTTTATGCTTTTAGTGGCAGTCCTAGTAACTATCTTATTAACCTGAGCAAAATAAGTAGGCACTATATTTTTTTCAGAGTTTATAGAAATGTCACTGGCAGTGGAAGTAACTGCCTCAGCATAAGAATGTGAACTTACCTGAGGTGGATTCTCTTGAAGTGGAAGGGTTGTATTTATATCTTGTGGATCCAAAACTTCTGATTTTCTGTAGGCTTACTCTGATCAGGCAGTTCAGACTGATCACCCATGGTAGAGTCTTCCAGTAATAGAGGAAGGAATCTATTACTTCCTTTCCTTGGCTGAGAATGGAAGGTGACTTTGTTAGTCATCTTGAAATCAAAAGGAGCATTGGAGGTTCCCGTGTGCAGCTGTATATCATCCTTAGCATAGTTTTTTGGTTTTTTTGGAGTGCTCCATGGCACCTCTTCAGGACTAGTGTCTTCGCTAAAGCTGATTGGTGGAGTGGGAGGAACTACATCAGGTGGCAGGCTTGCAGAGGTAGCAGCAGGAGACTCAAATACATTCATATGTCAAAGTCACAGCATTATGCAGCTTTGCCAAGAGATCTATCTCTCCACAGAGTTTAACTGCAGATGGCCTAGTTAGACTGGCTGTTGCTGAGTCCATTTTTATGAATCTACCTATTCTGTTACCAATAACTTCCAGCATGGCTGTATTATACCAGAAAATAGGTATATTATGGAGGGTTATCCAAATAGGCATAATGGAGGTCTCAGTATATGGGGTGAAATTTGGAGTCCATTTAAAAACTCTCATGAGAGAACCTTTAAAGGACCACATTGATTTCATCCAACATCTCTGCAGATCCTCTGGATCATCAAAACGGATTAAAACATGCCGGTAATCAATAGAACCGATTTGATACCTGCCTTTGAAGCCAATTGACTTGAAAGCCTGATTCAGGAAGTCATTGATGGTTTAAGCCTGGAGAATTTCCCGATCAGGGCATTGCTGTGGTGCTCTGACAGCACGGCCACCTCCTATGGCGATATTATACAGGCAATTTTCCCCTTGTAGTCTAGCGTCGGACAGATTGAGGGGTTGGATGGCAGAGAGGTAGCAAGTGGGGTGGGTTTAGCAGTGATTGCTTGTAAAAATCTGAGATTTTGGGTGTCTCCGCCGCGGTGAAGCGGCGGTTCCGGCGGCATTATAGCCATTTTTTACCCGTTGGTGAGCGATAATGGTCAGTAACAGTTAAAAGTTGTGAAAAAGAGGCTGAGAACGGCGTGAAAGTTTGGGAGCATTTGTGAGGAGAGAGAAAGATGAGAAAAGATGAGGAACTTTCAGATAAAAAAAATTAACACAATATACATGAAAAAGGAAAACATATAATAACATAATATAATCTATACATTAGTAATCGAGTACAATTTCATTTTTTGAAAAGGATTACCAACGCAGTATTGATGCCCTCTATGACTTTTAAACTTTTATAATAATATATATATATATATAAAACCTCAAAAACTACACTCACCAACTGGGAGGGCCTAAATCAAGATGTCTGCTGCTAGCATCTTTTAGTACTCTCCCAGCCGGTCCAACATTAACTCACTTCATTCTAAAGTACATGGTTTAACCACTCACAAGCTACAATCCTAAAATGAAAACCTCAAAAGTAATACAGAGACACCTTGTCTTCATTTTATGCAAGAATAGAGATTATGTTTAGTGATGTAAGGTTGTTTATCATCATTCTCGCCAAGTAGATATCTTTGTGCTGACAAATAACTTACAAATTGTGCAACATATAATGCTTCAGTTATCATCTACGGAGCACTTTAATGCTAGAATAACACATAGGTCCGGTTAGCCTAGTACATATAAGTATTAACCATGCAAAGGTCGAAGCACAATTTTTCCACCCAAAGTAAGGCTAAAGAATGGTCATCCACAACATCAGACTAGATCGCCAAAAGAATTGCTAATCTAGCTAACAAGATATGTACATGATTGCTGTGAACACTGGAGGTTGTGAAGTGATTTCATTGCAGCAAATCATCATATTCCATGAGCATACTTTTGCAGTTGGTAGATGTTTTATTCCTTACTGGCCAAAGAGCCTAGCTTAGCAATATATGTGTCAGTCAGTGCAGCCCTTTCATTGTAATTGTCATCCCTGTTAGCTGCATAGCAAAAACACAGCAGTATAACATTCCTTTGAATGGAGCTAAGTAAACTGAAATCTAAGAGTAGGCATAGATATTCTGTCAAGCTCTATAATTCCTTGAAGTTGTCTTGGGATGGTACTGAGATTAAGATCTCTGGATTGCTTGCTTAAAATACACATGTTTGCTATAAAATCAGCAGCCTGATTTCCCTCTCTCACGACATGATAAATAGGATGTGAAAGTAAAGCATGGAGTGAGTAGAATATGGAGTATAAATTCCATGGGGCATTATTGAGATCCTTGATACTATTAACTACTAGCAAGCAATCAGATTCAACACGGGAACTCTGTAAGCTCATATCAATGCCAGTCTTATAGCCAAATTGATTGCTATTATTTCAGCATGAAAGGGAGAGGAACATTTGGTAAATAGTGAGGTAAGCCTAAGAGGATGACATGTTCTGTCCCTAATGATAATTCCAATTCCAGTACTACCATTATGTGAGAAACAAGCATCAACATTAATTTTGAAATCAGTGTCTAGAGGTATCCATTTAATGATTTTAACTGGCTTGGGCCTGCTCTTTTTAATGAAGGGGACCCAAACCATTTAAAATCAGAAACTGGTGCCTTTCCAGATTCCCAGTTAGGGGAAAGGCTGTGAAAATGAGGGATATTTGTCTGATGATGTCTTTTGTTACTGCTTGGCATGATATACTTATCCCATCATATATAAATTTTTTCCTCCTGGTCCATAGGGCCCAGAATACCACCATTGTGGATATTTTTATTACCTTGTTATGGATTTTATGTGACAGAGAATATGATTGGTAAAAGTTCAGCCTGTGGCTTACACTCCTAAACTGTGGAGGTGTGAGGGCTAGTTTAGTGTTAATACTAGACCAGATTTGTAAGGAACTACATCAACTGTTAAAATTATGTTCAATAGTATCCTCATTACTACAAAAGGGGCATTTTGATGGCATGTGAAAACCAAACTTAACAAGCATATCATCAAAATGCAGGATTTTTCCTAACTCTCCAAATGAGGACAGACATTTTAGCTAGAGCTGGTTGAGACCATACCTGATCAAGCAGATGGATTTTTGGTTCAGTGTTTCTGAGTGCAGAATATGCAGACCTGATGGTGAATTGTCCATTAGGGGATGGCTTCCAGATAAGGATATCATCATGATCATGCTCCAGCTGAGATACCTGCAATTAAAGTAAGATATTTGTAGCCAAGAAAGGATCAATATGGGTGAGATATGTATCCTTATCTGACAAAAATTGAGACATTGTGAGAGTAGGGAAAGAGACATCCCTGTCATGTGGCCAGTGATAACAAAGATCACCTTTTCCAGTCCAATTAGAGTCCCAAAATGAACATGTTCCTTTTCCACAAACTACACAACTATAACCATTGCAAGTCTCCATGACTGTACAAATTCTCTTCCAGGTTAAAGAAGTTTTATATGTAGCAGGTAATCTCCACAAGAAATTAGTCCATATGGTGTCATTCTTTTGCAACTTCCACCAAAGTTTGCAAGAGATTGCCTTAACTATAGCTCTAATGTCTTTAAAACCTAAACCATTCTCAGTGTGGGAAAGGGCAATCCTGGACCATTTCCTCTATACTTTCTTCTGGCCAGAGCTTGACTCTCCCCAAAAAAAATTGGAAGCAATGTTCTTCATTTGCTTGATGACCTGTTTTGGAGGTCTAAGTACAACAAACACATGTATTGGAATAGCCATCAGTACATGTGTGATGATTATCAACCTTCCAGCTGGTGACAGTCACCTGTTTTTCCAATTTGCTGTTGCACCCTGCATTCTTACAAGGAGGGGCTGATAGTAGGCAATCTTATTCCTTCCTCTAAATATTGGAACACCCAAATATTTAAAAGGCATTTTACCCTCCATCATTCCAAGTGTTCTTTTGATTATTCTCAAACTGTTTGAGCTGGTATCATGGTGAGTGAAAAACTCTGATTTAGAGTAGTTCACTTTCTGACCAGATGTAACCTCATAAGCCATCAGGAATGCCTTAAGCCTTTTCATATTCCTCCTATTTGAGTTAGTGAAAATTGAAGTGTCATCTGCATACATGAGGTGAGTTAGGCTGTCACCTCCTCTAGGCATAGTGAAAGGTTGCATGTATTGTATGTCCACTAACTTCCTAATACCTCTAGAAAATGATTATGTGACCAAGTTATAGAGAAATGGGGATAAGGGGTTACCTTGCTTTAGCCCTCTACTGGAGTGAAAAAAGCCAGTGGCTGTGCCATTAATTATGACTGAAAACCAGGCTGCTTGGATATTATGCATAATGATCTTCACTATGGATCCATGGAATCCAAAGTGTAGCATAATAGAGTTTAAAAAACCCCGTGACACCCTATCAAATGCCTTCTGTATATCCAGTTTAACAATTAGATTGTGATGCCTATTCTTTTTACCTAACAATCTTGTCAGTTCAAGCATCTGAAGTGTGTTGTAAGAAATATCCCTGCCTTTCAAAAAGGGTGATTTCTCTGGTGATATAAGTTTGGACATCAAGGGTTTCAGTCTCTCAGTTAGCAGCTTAGTGAAAATTTTATTAAGGCAGTTAGATAAGCTAATTGGCCTATAATCTGAGAATGTAGATGGCACTTGTTTCTTTGGAATAAGGGCCAACCAAGTGCTAGCTATTGCCTTAGTAATGATGGAACCTCTCATAAAATCAGACACTGCTGCAAGGTGATCACACTTTATTATTTCCCAGAAGTGGATATAAAAGGCTCCTGAGTAGCCATCAGAGCCTGGTGCACTATCTGAGCTGATATCAAATACTGCACTCCTAAGATTCTGTAAGTCCACCGTTTCATCAGATCCAAATTTTCTTCCTCAGTAACCAGCTTTGGTATTACTGAAAGAAAATGTCTGAGATAATTGCCAGAATCTTCAGTGTATGGCTCATTTAGCAGACTCTCATAATATAGGATGGCATGACTCTTAATAGTGTCTGGATCAGTGATCCAGTGTCCATTAGAGTCTTTGATTTTACTAATCCTTGCCCTTCCATGTCTTTCTTAGACAGTATTATGAAAAAAATTGGTGCTTGCATCTCCTTCCTTCAGCCACATAATATTAGCTTTTTGTTTCCAGAAGGTAACTTGCTCAGAAGTGGCTCTGTTTAAGAGGTTTTGGCTTTCATTTAGGACTAGTAGATCAGCCTCTGTGCCTGAGTTCTGATACTGGATCTCTGAGCTGGCCACTTTGGCCTCAGCTTCCAGCAAATTCCGATGGACATTACCAAAATGGTCCTTGTTCCATATCTTCAGAAATGTTTTGAGCCTTTTAAGTTTAAAGACCATATTGATCATGCCCTAATAAGGACTGGGTTCAAGCTAGGACTGTGCATATATTAGGGTATCCACGGGTCGATCCAAGTACCCGCCCCGCCCCGCTTTAAAATACCCATAGGGCGGGGCGAATAATATTATCCGTGGGGCGTGGCAAAAGTTATAATATTATCCAATAAAAACCCCAGTGCCCCAGGCCCATAAAAATTCTTAGAGATGGATTTTACTTATTTTACTAGTGCCTTACAAATGCCTTTATCTTGCAGGTTTTTGCTACTCCAGAAGCAAGCATTGGGCTTAACACTGACAGTGGCTTTTCATACATCCTGATAAATCCGTGGTAAATACATATCTTGGTGATCTACGGATTGTAGCCATATAAATACCCTAAAGGTTTGGTAGACCTCTCATCTAATCTCATACTTTATACTTTACGCCTTAAGCAAATATACTGACTTGAGCATCAGAGTGTCTATCCCCGGGACACCCAGGGCCTTTGTCTTGTAGATCAGTTCGAGAGCCTGGTTCGTCGTCGAAGTGTTGGTGTCCGTCATACATCACATCCTTTCACTCCTTGGATATCTAGGTAAGCTCTATTTTACTGGTTTTATTTATGAAACAATTGGAATGTGGATTGTACCTTTAAAGTCTAAATTCATATGAAGGGGAATACCTGGCCTTAACTAGGGCAAGGCTAAATGGTAAAGAGTTGGTTGCAGCTTGACCGGCAACTCATTTTGTTCCCTTTGAGGTCATTCCAGCATTGAGATCATTCTGTCTCTACATCTCATAAAGATTATTATGACTGATTTGAATGATGCTCTTGAACTAGGTTAGAGTTCTCAGGTCTAAGGTTTAATCGTTTATAGAGTTTTTAAGTGCCGTATCACATAGAGTATGAAAATTATCTCCTTGCATGGTTATAAATGTTGTCAAGATTTTTTGTGTTGAGTCTAAACTTTTGATTTTGTTTAGGCCTTGAAAATGTGAAAAGAATCAGCTGTCAGAGTCTAAACCTCCCTACTGTCGAGTCTAAACTATCGATTTATCGAGTCTAGTAAGCTAGACTATCATGAAGTGGTGGTTTAAAAACTAATTCAGTTGACTGTTGCTACTTAATTCATGAATTTTTATTTTTCTTATTGTAGAGATACTAGAGATAAATGAGAAGCATCCTTTTATTGGAGTCGATGAGTGAACGAAATTGAAAAGTCGAGGGAGGTTGCTGAGAAGCTCAACAGGGAAGCTCAAGAATTGTTGGAGTTTATTGTAGCTCAATTCTGGAGCTGTTTGCCAAAATATTTGAATTAAAACTGTTTTATTTTCTTAACTATTAAGGTTTAATTGACAGTTGAGCTTGATGTTAAATTATATGCATGTATTCTGGTGCGGTGTGCTGATAAATCTGCATATAGAACATGCAAGTGATAGTGGTTTACTTTTTACCCCTTATGCTGCAAATTCATGTAGCCTCTGTTCTTACTTTTGTTGTATAGTTTATCTTAAATTCATGTAAATTCATGCTGCAAATTCATGTGGCCTCTGTTCTTACTTTTGTTCTGCAAATTCATGTAGCCCCTTATGCAAGTGATAGTTTACATTTGTTGGATAGTTGTTTTAAAATCATTTATAATGTTTGATTCTATTAATTTGTATTGTTTAAGTTTTATAAAAAAATTTAATAAAAAAATTATCAAATTGGATCAATCCATCAATTATCCGCGCCCCATGAATAATTTTGCCCCGCCCCGCCCCGCCCCATGGATAATTTAATAATGGGGCGGGGCGGGCGGGTAATACAAGATACAACAACTGCTAACTATTTCCTTAAAGCCATCTCAATTCAGCCCCATAGATTGAAATCTGAAAGGCTTGGGGCTGTGTTCAGTTGCATCCTGAATGGTGAGTAACAAAGGATTATGATCTGATGTGGATCTATAAAGGGTCTGAATGGAACTATATGGGAATCTAGTTTTCCAATCTAAATTACACAAGCCCCTATCAATTCTCTGAAGTAGTAAGTCCTCTCTTTTCCTATTATTTGACCAGGTGAAGAAACTGCCTACTGTA
Source organism: Sherardia arvensis (assembly GCA_948330725.1). Classification (NCBI taxonomy): domain Eukaryota; kingdom Viridiplantae; phylum Streptophyta; class Magnoliopsida; order Gentianales; family Rubiaceae; genus Sherardia; species Sherardia arvensis. The sequence continues at coordinate 28,296,766 of OX415241.1, forward strand.
GGTATCTCATGTAAGCCCATATCATCTATCCAAGAACTAAAATCTCTGATACTAGCTGGGGGGGAGGTTCTGCCTCTACGCTCACCTACCATGCTAACTGTGTTAAAATCTCCCACATATATTGTGGGAGATTGGGGGAGGGAGAGGAGGTAACTCCATAGTGTCCTTCTAAGGTTTCTAAAAACTTTTGCATATACAAAGACTGCATTCCAAGAACTAGAACCTAGGGAGTCAGTAATAGACGTATAAACAAATTGATCTGTTTGTGATAAAACATTTATATGAAAATTTTGATTCAAAAAATTCCATATTTTAGCATGCTCGGCATAAAAGGAGTTTTGGAAGTGTAAGATATGTTTAACAGTGCCACATACACTATTTTCATGCATTGGCTCTACTAAACATAAAATATCTAATATGTGTAAAACAGTGAGAGAGATTAGTCTGTCTATAGAGGTGTTGATGCCTCTGATATTCCAAACTAATATATTACCTATATTGGTGTGTTCAATCATCAAACAAGATATTTAAAGTTTTGTTTAGGTCTAAGGGACCTAACAACACTCTCATTCTGAGCAGTCTTTTTTTCTTTTTTCTTGACAGAGGCTGAGCCAGGTCATGAGTGATTGTGTCTAAATTACTGACAGTTTCCTATTCAGTATCATGCAATACTAGAATATCAGCACATAGTAGGGACTCCAATGAGCTAACATTTTGGTACTGAACATGCATTTTAGGCTCTATGATAGGATCAGTAAAAATTTCAGTGCGGTGAAAGGGTGTACCTCCCTTACCTGTGGAGTGCTCATCCATATCTTCTAAGTTGACTTCATCATCTATAGTTGCTTCCTGCAAAACAGAGAACTTATTGGAGATCTCCATTGGTGAGGTCTAAGGAACAATTTCCAAGTTTTTTTTATAAAAAAACCTATTTTTCAAGTCAGATTTCAATCTTTTAACATGTAAATCATCTAAACCATAGAAGGATACTATGGGAGATGATTTAGGTTCCATTAATTATGAGATAACCATCATGGTAGCAGGCTGTTGAGGCTGAGTTGGGGCAGCTATAAGAGGTTCAGTATTCTGAAACACAACCATGGAGTGAGCATCTTGTTTTGCTTCCAGCTCCGTCTATGAAGTGGTGAGTCCACTTGAGCCCTAGCCATCATTCTTAGGGAGGTCAGTGCTCTCCCTTTTCCTCCATACCCTCTTAAGTTCAGGATGGAGGTGGATACAAGTTGTGTCATCATGACCGATTTTATTGCAGCCTTTGCAATAGAGTGGAAATTGGTGGTATTCAATGGGGCAGTCTCAATAGCTATCAATGCGGCCAATAGGTATGGAGTGGATTCGATCCTCCTTGAGGTCAAGCTCCAAGCACATCTTGATGACACTGGTCATCCCTGTGTAGCAGCGTCCATTTTTATGTAGGTTCCGATCTGAGCTGCCACATCCTTAATCAAGGTTTCGTTGTAATTATGGTGATTACGCCATTAACAGCTGCCATCACAGGGCAGTTGCCTTTTTAAAAAAGTAAAAACCATCCAAGTGGATGGGAGGATTATTCACGGCTCCTCAACCTTTCATAAAGTGGTAAAAATACATGATCGGGTTTTGGTAAACCCAATAATACACATAAAACGTTTTTCGGGTTTTTGTGGCATTTTGAGTGAGATGCAGAGGATTCCACCATAGCCTTACTACTACTCTGCATCGGGTGGCTGCATGTACTACTACTATAAAGGGATACATCGTAGAATCCTAAGGTCAATAGCCTTAGGTATCTAAACTCTCTGACAGGTATAATATTCTTAACTCGCAGTATAAAATACTCAAAGTCTACAAAGTCTATGAACACAAAATCGCCGTAAGTAAACTGTCAAAACTACAAAACGAATTGGATTTCTCCTCAAACTGCATTACATAGACCGAAGCCCAAAGGGTTTTCCCTCCCGCCAACTAACGGGTTAGGAGGAACATGACAAACAAATAGGCAAGGATACTCCATAAATTAGTAAGAATAGTTTTGCAAAAAAAACCACTCCAAATTATATCCCACTAAAAAACAGATATATGTGAACTAATTTCACTACTAGAGTAATTCCAACCTATCCTGGTCTGATTGGCGGGCGGCCAAATAATGGACACATAAATGAAATCTAATAAGATATAAGCATAAAGCATAACCCGACTACAATTCTGATCACAGTGTCGCCAATAGTAAGTATACAAACTACTATGACTCGGATATCTCCTTACTGCACAAACCAGATCGGAAACTAAACAAAAGGACCCGTCAGAAAAACTAAGATTAGCATATCACACTTAGTTCAACATTATGGTACAAACAATAATACACATACCATAAAAAAACAGAAAATAAATTTTAGAAAATATAAAAAAGGAAGTAAAACCACCTTCTCAATCTAATTGGACCAGCTCCAATGAGACCTGCCTATCCATTGACTCGATCAGACCTGACCCGGGCTGACCCGACCGGAACCAACCCGGGCTAAAAACCCCAAATTGCAGCGGATCTGCGGCTGTCTAGTGTATCCGCGGGCCGAGGAAAGTCGGATTAGCGCTGGGCTAAGTCGTCGTCACCGTCGGATCCCGTCCACCTGGTCGTCATCATCGTCGATCCCGTCCAACTGGCCGTCGGCAGCCGTCTTCGCCATCGCGGAGCATCTCTGTCTGGGTCGTTGGGGTCGTCAGGGATCACATATCCCAGATCCATCGATTAGCGTCTGGGCTCGTCGTGAAGAAGCCACCAGGGCCGTCTTCGAGTCATTTGGATCTAAACGCCGTGGAAGCAGAGGAGATATGGTGGCGATCCGCCTCCCACCGGTCTCCAAAAAGTAGATCAAATAATAGATCGGATCTCATTTGGGTTGTAGATTATCGAAAGAGAAAAGGGGGTTCGGGTTATGGTTTGGATGTAGGGCGGTATAGAGTTTTATACTAGGTGGGGGTGGGAGGGGTGGCATGCTTGGCGGCGAGCGCCGGCGGCCACCCCACCAAGATGGGTCTGTTGATGGGCTGTTAGAGAGAAGGGGAGAGAGGGCTGAGAGAAAAGGGGGGAGTATGAGGCCTAGTGGACTGATCATTACTTTTTCCTACACTTTGGGGGCAGTTACAACAATTGAAGGTAGATCGAATAATATAAATAGAGAAGTGGCAGACCTCAAAAATGATTCTGATTATTCCATACTTGCACTCCATATTAATTTTCATTTCAAATGTGCTTTATTGACTTAAGAATCGAAGTGTGTACCCCACACATCCCAGGAGGTTGTTTTGCAGATCAGATCACGAGCATACTGCAAGACGCGTGTAAATTAGGCATCCATCAGACGGTATTGTAAGACAATTTCTTTATCTTTCCTTTTTTATTTCTAATATAGCATTCTAGTGAAAGTGTTCCTATAAGTTTTTTTTTGATAATATAGCGCCTATAAGTTGAGCTTTCGATGCGGAGATTTTTTATATGTGAATGGAATAAAATAACGTCCATCGTAAGATTCAGCAGAATACGGCCAGATTTGATATTTGGAGTTGAATGGGTACAAATTATACCATTTCGGCAAGTAAAACAGGGAAATGAACATAAATCACTAAATTAGTAGTGAGGATCATGCTCTTCAGGCCATTAGAGATTGTTTAAGGCCTCAAAAAATCATTTTAATTTTTTTAGACATTTATTTCTATTTCAAAATGGGTTTATTTTTAGAATAGGGTTTAAGAATAGTATTTAAGAACTTAGTAGTCGCGAAGAATCAATTTATTATATTATATTTTGAGAGTTTTCTCTTCTACTGTGGTTGATTCCGGAATTCTGATGAAAATCAGAGGTTAACCCTTTGGGTTTTGCGCTGGCTGATAAGTCCATGGTTCGTATTCGGGCCTCATTCATACTCGGGCCAGGGCCCGAGAAGGGTCGTGGGCTCGAGATACGCGGAGGATGGATCCACATGTCCATCAATCCTAATACTTATAAGGAATGCGTATATTATGAATGTTCTACAAGGAATATACATCTTCTCAAAGATGGTAATACAGCTATCCTAAGCATGGTAACACAACCATGTCCAAAATATACTTCTATTATACACGGTAATACAACCTCTATTCCCATAAGAGTTGTATTCATACCATAAATACATATCCTGGTGATCTACAGATGGTAGCCATATAAATACCCTAAGAGGTTTGGTAGACCTCTCATCTAATCTCATACTTCATACTTTACGCCTTAAGCAAATATACTGACTTGAGCGTCGGAGTGTCTATCCCCGGGACACCCGGGGCCTTTGTCTTGCAGATCAGTTCGTGAGAAGGGTTCGTGATTAAGCGCGGGTCGTAGACATCCATCAATATGGCACGCCCAGTGGGACCCGCTGGCTGATCTTTAACTCATGGCTGATCCGGCTGAAAACCTTCGTGGGAGTACGAATCCGTTTCTCGGTCCCAACAAGAGTAAGAAGCATCAACAAGGACGAGACAAGCAACGCCAGCAACCAGGGAGCAAGAAGGAGCATCAATGGTGTGCATCGACTGGCACAAGAAGCCTCTCCCTGGGAGTGGGAGAGCAAAAGATCTCGCTCGGACGTAACTGTTACTTTTTCGTCTGAAGATGCAGTTCCTAATCAAATTCCCCATTCAGATCCCTTGGTGATTACAGTTGACATAAACCATAACATGATCAGAAGGGTCCTGGTAGATGGAGGAAGCGAAGTAGAAGTTATGTTTCTCAGTTGTTATGAACAGCTGAGATTGAATAGAAATAACCTCACGCCTACAAGCCCTATCTCGGGATTTACTGGCAATCCTGTCGATACTTTGGGAAAAATATTCTACCAGTACAAACCCTGGATGTACCAGTCCCAGGCTATCTGGTCCCCCTACCTTTTGGTGATGAAGTTTCCTACCAACAAAGGGATTGCCACAATCCGAGGTGATCAACAATTAGCTCGAATATGAACAATTCAAGCTATCCGAGAATCAGAAAAGGAAAATCTTGAACCAGCCAAGTATTCCGAGTCCGAGCCGATGCAACTCGGAGAATCAGGAACCGTTGAGGTTGGAACTCTCCTACCCCCCGAAAGCTAAACTACGAGATCTTCTCAACCAGTACATAGATGTTTTTTCCTGGGACACCAACGACTTGGTAGGAGTATCCCCTCGTTTGGTGGAACATTACCTGAATATCAATCCCTCGCAAAAACCCATGAAACAGAAACGACGCATCTTTGCACTAGGTCGAGTTGAAGCCATTGGAGAAGAGATAGATAAGTTACTTAAATCCCGTATAATCGAATAAGTGCAGTACCCAGAATAGATAGCTAACCCAGTGATGGTCAAGAAACCATATGGAAAGTGGAGAATGTGCATAGACTTCACCAACTTGAACGATTGTTGTCCTAATGATAGTTATCCCTTACCCTCGATCGACCGATTAGTGGAAGCTATCGCGGGATACCAAGTACTAGCCTTCTTTGATACCTTTAAAGGATATCATCAGATCCCTATGGCAGAGCAGGATAAAGAAAAGACCTCCTTTATAACCGACCAAGGAACTTTCTGCTACAAGATGATGCCTTTCGGATTGAAAAATGCCGGAGCTACTTACCAGCGACTGGTAGACAAATTATTCAAATCTCAAATAGGGCGCAACCTCAAGATTTATGTGGATGACATGGTAGTAAAGAGCCGCAGCTACAATACCCCATATACTATGTAAGTAGGGTCTTACAAGGGCCCGAGACCAGATATACCCCTCTCGAGCGCTTGATATTAGCCCTCGTTCATGCTTCTCGACGGTTGAGACCATACTTCAAAGCACATACAATAGTTCTCATAACCAACTACCCGATCAGGAAAATCCTCCAAAAGCCTGACGCTTCAGGATAGATGATGAAGTGGGCCATCGAGTTGGGAGAACATGACATACAATATAAATCTCGGACAGCCATCAAGGGCCAAGCCTTATCCGATTTTAAAATGGAGTCTGTTGAACCAGTGGAGATCGACAAACCAAACCCAACTTCGGATTCCGGAAAATGGCAACTATATGTGGATGGATCCTCCAAATCGGGGGGAAGCGGTGCTGGAGTATTACTCACCAGCCCCAAGGGAAAGGATCATCCTTACGTTCTCCATTTTGATTTTCGAGCCACCAATAATGAAGCAAAATATGAATCCCTCATTACGGGGCTAAAGCTATCAAAGGACCTTGAGGTCGAGGACCTGGAAATATTCAGTGACTCACAAATCATGGTTCAACAGGTTAAAGGTGAATACGAAACTCGAGAGTACAGTCTCCAGAAATACCTCGGGATAGTAAGGCCTCTTCTAAATCAATTCTGAAATTATGAGCTGAATCATATCCCCCGAGAAGGCAACCACAAGGCTGATGCACTTAGCAAACTTGCCTCCTCGGACCTCAACATAAGGTCTTCTCAAGAATTGCTAATGGAAAACCTGGCGAAGAGAAGTTATGAAGAGAGTAGCATCATTGCTGTTGACATCTCAGACACATGGATGAACCCCTACATTGAATACCTTCAAACGGGTACTCTTCCCGAGGACAAGCACCTGGCACGGAAGGTCCGAGTTAAAACTCTGAAATATGTCATCCACAACAGTATCCTGTACAAGAAAGGATACCTCCAACCCCTGATTAAGTGTGTCGGGCCTTCTGATGCGGAACACTTAATACAAGAAACACATGAAGGAGTCTGCGGTAGCCACCAAGGCCCACGTACCATCACCCGAAAGCTCCTACGGATGGGTTATTTCTGGCCTACAATTCTACAAGACGCCAAAGGATATATCAATTCTTGCCATCAGTGCTAGAGATTTGCCAAGATGATCCACGTGCCATAGGAAAATATGATTACCATCCAAGAATCCTGGCCATTTGTTTGATGGGGCATAGATCTCGTTGAACCTTTTCCTACGGCTCCCGGTAACTTCAAGTACCTCATTGTGGCTATCGATTATTTCTCAAAATGGGTAGAGGCTGAAGCCCTAACCAACATAACTGGCAAGACATTTATTAACTTTTGCTGGAAGAATATCGTGTGTCGCTATGGCATCCCAAGATACATAGTGACCGATAATGGAGCACAATTTGCTAATGATCCCTTCAAGACATGGTGTACGAAGTATGGCATACACCAGAAGCTCACCTCAGTATATCAGCCAGAAGCTAATGGCCAAGTAGAGGTTACGAACCGTACCTTGGTAAGCGGTATCAAGAAGCGCCTTGAAGGAGCTAAAGGAAACTGGATCAAAGAACTACCAAGCATGATCAGGGCCCATAGAACCACGCCAGCCACATCAACAGAAGAGACTCCTTATAGCTTAGTCTATGGGTCTGAAGCGGTCATCCCCATGGAGATTGGGGTCCCGGGTCCCCTCTGCCCGTACTTCTCAACCAACTGACGAAGATGGCACGGCCAATAAAGAAAACCTTCGTCTAGACCTTGACCTCTTAGAGGAGAAGAGAGCAAATGCTGCAATCCACGAGGCCAGGGTAAAGGAAAGAGTCAAGCGCAATCATGAAAGGAGAGTCCGCTTGGCCACTTTCATTAAAGGAGACCTGGTAATGAGTTTGAATGAAAAAAGTAAGAAAGAAGTGGAAGGGAAGCTAGCCCCGAAGTGGGAAGGTCCATATCGAGTCCTAGAATCCCATCTAGGGGGAAGCTACCTCTTGGAAACCATGAAGGGGGGACCTATACCATGAAGATGGAATGTGATTAACTTACGAAAGTATCACGGAAGATAAAAACTCAATGAAGAGCCTCACAAAGGTTCGAGACTATCAAGAATGTCCAAGAAGCCTCATCAAGGTCTGAGACAAGTATGCTCTAGCACAAACGGGTACTCAAATTCAAACCCACTATTTACTTTACTTCTACTCTTAAAGTTATAAACTCAGATTGAAGTCATGATATTTTTATACCTATCCTTATAATCAGCAATCTTAAATTCCTTTTATAAAAAGAGGATTGTTGTCTTAAGTATAACCTTGATTGCTATTCAAAACTATATACCTTATAAGGTATATGATTGGTCAACTTATAAGTTGTTTGGATCTAATATTCAAAAACCAATCATTTTGAATAAATGAGATAGGTATGAGATAAAGTACTTCAAAAAAGTGCTTGATTGAGGTCTATAGACCAAAAGGGCAGACGTGCTCAAAAATCAATCATCTCAACATAAAGAGGAGAAACCTCAAAAACAAAAGTTGAAGTTCATATCAAAGGTGTTATTACATCAGAATATGATACTTCTAAACAAGACCATCAAAAGGGCACACATATAGAGGAAAAACCTTGAATATAAATAGTTCATATCAAAGGTGTTATTACATCAGAACATGATACTTCTAAACAAGACCCTCAAAAGGGCACATAAGAGGTTAAACCTCGATCCTAAAAAAGGACATATCAAAGGTGTTATTACATCAGAATATGGTACTTTTAAATATGCCCAATAGGGTTTCCTAGGACTTCATCAGAAGAGATACTAGAGAGATGGGCTATTGTCAACTTTTCTGCACGCTGTGATATTAAAGACCTTGTCAAAAGACACCCAAGGAAGAAGCCCAACAATATTAAGCCCGCGGAGTATTCATCATGGATAATTGCGAGGACTTAATAACTAAGGCTGGTGCTCCTTTCCAGCAAATCATGAACACCGAGGATGACTGAAAGATGCCAGCAAGTAAGGTAGCAAACCTACTGGAACTACTCAGTTGAAGGATTAAGCACCTCTTCAAGAGAAGGTAAGTCAGGATACTTGGCTCTAATAAGCCTCAATAAATCTCCTAATGTTACTACCTTCTCGGAGGAACCCAATGCATCCAAGAACTCAGCCCCAGGAATCCAGCGTTTAGCAGTCAGAGCAGAGAGCTTATCAGCAGCATCTAGATGAGAAAAGATCTCCTCCATCAACTTTGTCTCCTTCTCGGATTAGCATAGTTGCAAGACGCCACCCAAAATCTCATGCAGTTCAGAGGAGTGGAATAAATCCCCATACTCCTCCATATGGCTCTAAAACTCGGGGCTACAAGCAATAAAGGCACTCCAAAGTTTTAGAAGTCGTTTGGTCTCCTCTGGATCTTTCTCTGCAGCTTGGTCTCGCGCCAGCTCCTCTGCAATATCCCGCTAAGTTTCTAGCTCCTCTGGAACTTCTTTGCCAACAACATGTCCTCTTTCTCGGTCTCCAGCTGTTTTATCCTGGCTTCCAGTTGAGTCACCGCTGATGGAGCCTGAACATGATGAGTAGGTGCTGCAGACTCGGTCGTCAGAGTCGAAAGGGTGACCTCCATCTCCTCCTTCTTTGCCCTAAAGGCCCGGCACTTGACATGTAATTCCATTACAGAATCAGACAAATGTCGGATAACATCATTAGCTCTAGGGCCCACCGTGGACAGGTCTGCCATCAACTGTAAAAGAGGAGGACACATAAAAACCCGATATATGAGGAATTCATATAGCAGAATAAGAAAGATAATTACCCTAGCAACGAAGGGATACTTCTTGGAAGATATCCGAGAAGCATGACCATCCTCTTCCTTGGGGCAATCCAGATAATACTTCAGTTTCTTCAGAGGAGCATATTTAGATATCACCAGTTCAAGGTCAGATTCATCATTATCTGAAGACTCCCCAGCCTCAGATTCCACCTCCTCTGCCTCTTCATCTATGACTTGGAGATTGGCTCCCCTTTCTTGCTCTTATTCTTTAGAGGAGAGGCTATATACATAAGGAAGAGCGTAAATACGCTAGATAAAAGAAGTATATCAAACAACTGAGACGATTTGAAACAGAAATTACCCGAAGAAGATTAACTGGAAGAAGATTCACCCTGGCCTCGAGGTGATTTCCTAGAAGCCCGTTTCTTGCCCCTCTTCTTTTCTCCCTGGATTTTATCAGGGAGGGTCCAGTCTCGATCCTTTTTCAGGAAACTAGACGTAGACTTGGACCGTGGAACATCTAGCAGATAAGAATAGGTGATAGCAGGCCACTGCCACACCGAGCCATTAGCCCCCCGCACAAAACCTCCTTCCTGGAAGACAATCCTCTCCTTCAAGAGCTCATCCACGATGCCATTCAGGTGAACAGGCATCTCAAAGACATCAAGAGGCACAGCGTCCTTCGGCTTCGGATTCCAATCAGGAACCTCATATTTTGTCCAATCAAAGGTTAGCCGAATGTCCTCCCACTTGCCGCTATTGTCGGGAAAAGTAAAGACCTTGCCCTTTCGAGGAGTAAGAGTAATGTGCTCGCGATCCTTGAAGCAGAACAGCTTGAACAAGCTCCTAAACAGATCCAGGCTTGGCTCATAGTCCTTCCGGGAACACCAGGAGATGAACGCCACCATTGTCACCACCACATTGGAATGAATCTGACCAGGATGAAGCCGATGATGCTGAAGAAACTGTGAAAACACAGGGGGAAAGGGAAAACTCAAACCCTGTTGCAAGAACCTACCATATACAACCCCTCGAGTGGGGATCACAAGATCCTTGACCGGAGTTGTCTTGTCCTCGAGCCTCAAACCAGCCTTGATGGGGTACGACAACCTGCATGACTTCAAAAACTGTAGAGTATTTTCGTCGACCACCTTGGTGACATCATTCACACCCTCGGCGGCCGGAGCCCGTTTATCAACTTGGGGCTCCACATTAGGGTCTACCTCTGACCCGGAAGCACCGTCGTTTGCCACTATAGCTACCGCCTGCAGCGGCGTAGCAATGGTAACCTCCATCAGTTCACCAGACTCAACCTCCAGGAATAAAGTGCGTAAGTCATGAGCCACAGGGACATCCTCTCCATTGCTAGAGGGAACCCTAGAATTTGCTGACGACATGGCAATACAGAGAATGGGGGGAAAAAGGTTATGAGAAGAAGACGATGAAGAAAGACAAGAGTTTGTTTGAGAATTTTTGCAGAGATAAAACGCAAAATACTTTGATGAAGATTGATGATAAACACAGGGAAAAATTACTTGGTTATATAACCAGTAATTAGCATGTATTTAAGTGGAGTAATTATTTCGACTCGCGAAACGATACAGGCAATTGGAAGGTTGGTCCTCCTCACCGTCAGAAGATACAATGAATCAAGACCACGTGTCAATCCCCCAGAATTTAAGAAGGCAGATTCAGATCCAACCGTCCACTTGTCCTGATGGAATACGAAAGAACTTGAAGCTATATATTCAGAAGGGTAAGCCCGAAAGGACAGTCCTAGGAGGATACTCCAAGCTTAACACCCCGAGTTATACTCCCTCGAGTTATTGGTTTTCCCTCGAGAAGCAAGCCTCTCTTTCAACCTTCGAGATGGAGTACTCTATATTCTGAAGATCTACCTTAGGGCTACTGATAAGTCCATGGTTCGTATTCGGGCCTCATTCATACTCGGACCAGGGCCCGAGAAGGCTCGTGGGTCAAGATACGTGAAGGATGGATCCACAGGTCCATCAATCCTAATCCTTATAAGGAATGTGTATATTATAAATTTTCAACAAGGAATATACATCTTCTCAAAGATGGTAATACAACTATCCTAAACATGGTAACACAACCATGTCTGAAATATACTTCTATTATACACGGTAATACAACCTCTATTCCCATAAGAGTTGTATTCATACCATAAATACATATCTTGGTGATCTACGGATTGCAGCCATATAAATATCCTAAGAGGTTTGGTGGACCTCTCATCCAATCTCATACTTTATACTTTACGCCTTAAGCAAGTATACTGACTTGAGCGTCAGAGTGTCTATCCCCGGGACACCCGGGGCCTTTGTCTTGCAGATCAGTTCGTGAGAAGGGTTCGTGATCAAGCGCGGGTCGTAGACATCCATCACTGGTAACCCTTGATTGTTTTACGGATTCGTGCTGGCGGATCTTATATCAATATTTCATTCTACGTTAGTTGGTATTCAGAGTTGGCTATTCCATTCTTTATTTGATTTATCTAAGATGGAAGAATAGCCCATCACTTGAGCTGATTGGAATGCGATTATCGCATCGTTCAATGCATTGGAGAGGCACATAAAATTGCAGGTGGATCAGCTTGTCAAGCGATTAGACAGGAAATATCCTTGGGAAAACAAATGTTGGATGAAATTTCATGTCCAGATAAAGAAATAGTTGTTGTAGGAGTTCGTCTAAATGAAGTTTTCGGCGTGATGAATGATATTCCCTTATTCTATGGAGGAGGGGAAGATTTTTATTTATTGGGAGATCGAAGTTGATAGGTTCTTTAGCATGAATGATGTTCCTGAGGATACAGAAGCAAAGAAGGTGACGAAAAGGCTAAAGAGTACCGCAACTATATGGTGGGATTGACTGGTTGTCCGAAGACATAGAGAAAACAAGTCATCGATCAAGACATGGAGGAAGATGAAACAGTATTTGTGAGGTAGGTTTCTTCCGATTACGAGAAGATCTTGCGAGAGAGAAAGAAACTAGAAAGAGACAAGGAGGCCGAATTTTGTCATGATGGAGAATGGAATAGGGAATTCGCAAAGCTTGGCACAATTGGCTCATCATCATCATCAAAGGTTGAATTTGTCGATTCTGGTAACAAAGAGAAAGTATTTCTTATGGATGATCATAATTCTTATACTGAGGATGCTGTCTTGGAAGAAGAGGTTGGGCATGTTGCTTGTGTTGTGGATTCAAAGTCTGCTTGTGGAGAGCTTGATGGAATAAGTGGTTTGAATAACTTGAAGCCCATAATTTTGTGGAAGATCAAATCTTTGAGAAAGATCTTGAAGACATTGATGTTATTAGATGAGGGTCACTACTAGACGGGAAGGCTTCCACGGCTGGCATACACAACGGGTTTTGAAAACACCATGTGAGTTCTTGTTCCGATAGCAGAAGCGTGGATAAGTGGTTGGGGCGAATACCTAGGACGACATTTGACGCAATAACGGTGGTAAGTATACGGCGTAAATGGATTTACGGCGGTAAGATGACGGCGGTTAGATGAAACGCCGTGTAGTGTTTAAGTTCCGATACCAGAATGTAATATGTAGTTACATTTACGGCAGTAAGTTGACGGCGGTTACGTCAAACACGGTATACATTTTACGTTCCGCTGGTGGAAGTAATATATAGTGATTTGAGTGATCAATGAGACAGTGTTCCGTGCTCGTAACAACCTCCTAATGTGGTTTTTTAATTATAGTTACGGTATTTTATTGCTTCCGGTAAAGGAACGTATGGAGAATTATAAAATAGATGGGTTGCGATAAATTAAACTAAAAAAAGAATAAATATTACGTGTTCCGCATAAGGAATCTAGTGAATATTGATGTGATGAAAAAGGAATGTCAGGTTCCGATGTTGGAACCTACGAAGCACTTCATTAGTGGTCACAATTGTGGTATTTTATTTGTTCCGATAGCGGAAGTTAGTCAGTACAAAGATATAGATGTGGCCCATTTTGTTTAGAAATTATAATATAAAACAATATATATCTGAATAATGCAATGTGTTCCGAATAAGGAACGCGGTAAAAAAGAAAAGATTAATAATGCATTGTATTCCGAATGAGTAAGGCGCCAAAAAAGTCATTTCCTTAATCGAACGGTGTTTCAGGTGTTGCCTCTGTCTTATAATTGACATGTAGGGTTGAAGATCTTAATTTTGTTCAGGTATTGGAACACGGTATGAAACCAGCTGTTGAGAAAGACTGAACAAACTTCTGATGGAGGAAGTCTACCGGATATATGAAATACAAGTGCATTTAAAGTTCAGTTTTTCATTAGACAAGTTTGAAACACAAGGCAAGAGATCCATAGAACCGGTTCATTAAGGGTCGATTTTCCTGCAGCGTGAGGTATGTTTTCAATTCATAGTAGCCCATACCAATTGTGAATTTTGTTTTGTTGAATGTCTTCCCCAACATTGGTTGTTTGTGTTTTTAGTTGATTGTGAAACTTATTCAGGTTGTGTTTGAATCGTTGATTTGAGTTTATTATAGAGCATGATGATTAAGCTAACTCCAATGTAGGTAAAATGAGCACTGAGCAATCTCGAATTGTTGATATAGGGATTACAACATCCACAAATTACCGCGATTTAATTGAGAATTTATAGTTTATCTTTTGAAGGAGCTAGACAAAAGAAGGTCAGTACTGTGCGATGCCCATGTAAGGATTGTAAGAATAATGCATTTGTAGGGGTTCGAAAACTGCATTGGCATTTGGTATGTCGTGGTTTTGATAAAAACTACAAAACATGGGTATGACATGGTGACAGTGTGGCTGGTGTGAATACAGGCTTGCACGAGGAGACGCATGCAGAGACTGCGTTGGATTATGAAGATGGATGGGACTAAATGGCTGAGAATGTTGTGGAAGAATTTGTAGGAAAGCTAGATGTCCTTCAGAGCATGTTGGATGACAAGGTAACTCCATTGTACAAGAAGTCGAAGCATACTGTTTTGAGTGCCACATTGTTGTTGATGAATTTAAGGGCTAGGTATGGATTCTCGGAATAAGGAATGACAGATATGTTGGGTTTGTTGAGTGAAATTTTGCCAGAAGGTGTAATAAATTGCCTCAAACTTGCCATGTTGCCAAAAAAACATTATGTCCCATGGGGTTGGAGTTACAGAAAATCCATGCATGTCCTAATGATTGCATGTTGTTTAGGGGTGATGATGATAAGGATTTGGACAATTGTAGAGTTTGTGGTGCTTCTAGATGGAAGCCAAAGATAATGACCATAGATGTTGGTGCGGAGAACATTCATAGACCAAGGAAACCTAGTCCCGTGAAAGTGTTATTATATCTTCCCATTATGCCTAGGATTAGACGCTTGTATGCAAACAAGAATGATGCAAAAAATATGACATGGCACAATAAAAGGGAGAGACCGGTAGATGATGTGATAAGGCACACTTCGGATGGGGAGCAATGAAAAAATTTGATGACAAGTACCCAGAATTCAAGAATGAGCCACGTCACTTACGATTAGGTTTGTCTACCGATGGTAACAATCCTTTTGTGAATATGAGCAACACACATAGTTCTTGGTCTGTAATGGTGGTAATCTACAACCTACCTTCATGGTTAATGATGAAAAGGAAATATGTTTTGCTATCTTTGATGATATCAGGCCCTAAGCAACCTGGGAATGATATTGATGTCTACCTTGCTCCTCTGATTGACGATTTGAAGAAGTTATGATTCGAGGAAAATTAGGTTTGTGATGCCTATCGTGGGGAGAGCTTTCCACTAAAGGGTATGATGTTTTGCACTCTAAATGATTTTCCAGCTCTTTGAAACCTCGCAGGGTACTCAGTGAAAGGGCACTATACATGTCCAGTATGTGAGGATAGTACTCAATTAGAACAGTTGGAGAATGGGAGGAAAACTGTATACCAAGGTCATAGGCGATTTATTAGTCATTCTCATCCTTGGCGGAAATGCAAGATTTTATTTAATGGTAAGGTTGAAACTGCCCTGCCCCATAGTCGATTTTAGGCAAAGCAATATGGGAGAAGCTGAAATTTATTGACAACGACTTTGGGAAAAATAGGAAGAAACCACCAATGCAAGGTAGGTGGAAGAAGTGCTCTATATTTTTCCAATTGCCATATTGGATGCACTTGGACGTTAGACATTGTTTAGATGTGATGCACATAGAGAAGAACATATTTGACAGTTTGATCGGTACCTAGCTGATCAGGATGATGTGTGAGAAGATTAGACCAATCAGTTGGATGATTGATATGGGAGATTTGATATGGGGGATTTGATTTGAGTTTGATATGTTTTATATGATTTTCTATTATAAGTATTTTATTTTTGGTAGGATTAGATTTCTTTTAGTCTATATATTTTAGTTTGTTTTATGTATTCAGACATTTTTTTGATGAAATAATATTTTGAGAGTTTTTACTCTATTCCGAACTTGTCTCTTGTGAGAGAATGTTTGAGCCTAAACCCTAGTATTCTCAGAATCAATAGGATTTAGAAGAGGATCATACCTAGGTATTCTAAGAATCAATAGGCTGAACCTTTCGCTACGTTTCACGCGGCATCACTAGCTTAACACACCTGGGAAGAGTAAAGATGGGTTGAAAGCTAGGTTAGACAATGTGAAGATGGGTGTGAAGGAGTCGTTGGGTCCCATTGTAGAGGATGGAAAGACATACTTGCCTCCCGTGTGTTATACTATGTCCACAGCAGAGAAGGAGTCATTCTGTGATAGTTTGAAAAGTGTGAAAGTGCCGACATGATATTCTTCTAACATAAGAAGTTGTGTTAAAAAGGGTGAGTTGAAAATGTCTGGTTTGAAATCGCACGATTGTCATAATTTGATGCAGGAATTGAACGTGATTGCTCTACGAGGTAGCTTACCATCGCATGTGAGAGGTTGCATTTCAAGGTTATGCTATTTTTTCAAATGCATTTTGTCGGAAGGAAATCAGCATGGGAAAATTGGATGAATTGCAATAAATGGTTGTAGATGTGTTGTGCGGGATGGAGATGTACTTTCCACCTTTTTTTTGACATAATGGTTCATTTGATCGTCCATCTTGTTAGAGAAGTGAATTTTTGTGGGCCGGTTTTCTTGCGATGGATATTTCCATTTGAGAGATACATGAAAATTTTCAAATTATTTTTGAAGAATCGATACCACCCAGATGCAAGCCTGGTACAACATTATGTTGTTGAGGAGTTGATAGAGTTTTGTACTGCATATCTCGACCAAATTGATTCAGTCGGTACCCCTGAACCAAGACACTATGACAGTGATTGATATGAACGCAGCCCACCTGTATGTTTTAAGAAATAATGCAGAAATGCAACCATACATTGATATCCACATAGCCGAGCTTGCAGCTCGTTTTCCAAGGATGGAGCCAAAAGATGTGGATTTGTATCATATAAAGACCTTTGCAGAATGGTTGAATAAATATGTGAGGACAGGTGATCATAGTGAGATTGTGAAATTTTTGGCAAGGCGACCAATGGAAACAGTATGTTCATATGGTGGGTATGACATTGGCGGTTTTACGTTCATGACAAAACATGTAGATATGAGTACAACTCAGAACAGTGGTGTAACTTTATTCACTGAGGGTCTAGGTGTGGCAAACTCGAATGATCGGCATTTTGGGACCTTGACTGACATCTGGAAGCTTGACTTTTTTGGTTTGAAAGTGGTAGTTTTCAAATGTGACTGGGTTGAATTGTGACATGGCTTAAAGAGAGAACCGCTAGGGGTCGTACTGGTTGATCGGAGCAAGAAGGGTAGCAAATATGATAAGTTCATCCTAGCTAATCAAGCCGCACAAGTGTTTTATGTTAAAGATCCCAACTCTAAAAATTGGGAATTTGTATTGGATGGAAAGCGTAGTTTCATTGGCGACGACGAGCTTTTTAATGGCACGGGTGTTGATGTCCTCCCCAAAATAAAATGCCCTTTAGAGAGAGTTAATGTGGCAGAAGATGACTCCAGCTTGTATGCTCTGCTTTGTCGCGCCGATCATGATGAGGGAACTTCGATTGACGCAACCGAGAAGTCAACTAGAAGGACGGGCAAAAGGAATAGGAATGGCAAAGGGAAGAATAAGAAGTGAAGCACGTGCACATTTTTTTCCTACATTTGTTATGCTATGTTAAACATTGTAACCTAACAAGCTTAAAATAGTTAAGTAAATGAATGCAATGTCGGTAACCATTTTTTACCATATTTCCCGAGTAATCTTCTGGTGGAGGAAGGTACATCGTACAGGTGTTCCTCATCCGGAACACGTTTAAGATTAGATGTTCCTACATCGTAACGTAATTATGGCACATAATTGACAATGAAACAAAAACAATGTCAACTTACAGTCGCTAGAGCTGAACAACAAGCAGATGTAGGAAGCAAGTAAGACATAATAAATAGTGTAAAATACAATTCTTTAGGTATCGGAACATCTGTAGATTCAAAGAGGTCACATTCATATAGTTTTTGCATTCCACCCCCAAGTGAAAACAGTCAACTTGGGGGCATAATTTCATTCTCCATCATAACATTTAAGTTCTAAATAAGCCTACCATGGCAATTAAGTACCTAATATGTCATAGTTTTGATAAAGTACAAGAGCAAATCATGTGTATATGCTAAACGCACTAATCACATGCAAAAATCAACATTGGTTGAGCACCATGTTGCAAAATATGGTCTTGTACTTGGTGACCCCTACCTAGGCTTGCGTGCTCGGACCAGCTTCCATGTCCACAGCACCATGAGAAGTTCCTGCCACAATACATCGCAACGCCTTGACCTCCTTCTTCGCCATGTAGTTCTCCTTACTCAGTTCACCCAACTCAGTCTCCATCAGCCTCATTGCGTCGAACATAGCATTAAATCTGGCAATCAAAGGAGATTCTACAAAACACATGACGAAGGTGAAGATACAACCAAGTTAAATCAATAACTATATAGATAAAATACCAAGTATACAAATATTGTAGCTACAAAGCCTAACCTTGCGGTGGTAGCTAGCTAGAGCTAGTGTCCTCATAGGGTTTGAAAATCCAGCGGCCCTCACGAACAATCATCCTCCTCCTTTCAAAAAACTTCTTATCATATAGCTTCCATAGCCTCTCCTCCCCAACCAAACTGTATCTCAGTTCCTTGCTCAAAATCAGTGTGATAAGATTTCCATAGGGCATCTTCTTCTTCTCCCTGTTCACAATAGCAATGGAGTGCATATGGCGAAGAATGGCATGGCCTGGATTGATTTTCTACTCCTTCACAAAGTAGTAGAACAACATGATCAAGGATATTGTTGGCTCGCTAATGTGGCCTGCAAAAGGTATACCCGTCCTACCAACAAAATCAAATAAAATGTGATCCTCATGCGTCAGGAAGTCGTGTCTGTAGGTGTCTGGGTGGCCTAAATGTATGCCATCTTGGTTGAAGTACTGTTGGGAGAGGGGTAAAGGATTAACAGGTGGTGGTTCAGCATGAGTAGGCCATGAGTTACGGGAGTAAACATTAACAGGTCCATCTGCCTTTGCAGGATAGCAGTCTGCCAAACTCTTGTAAGGACATCCTATCAACTCATTAATCTTCCAAGCATCTAGTTTAATCTTAGTACCACCAACTAGGGTAGTGACATCACCATTGTCAGATTCCTCTAGATTAGCATAGAACTCACAAGTTCCAGCATGATAGGAAGGCAAGTTCAAACTAAACAGTGAGGTGCAGCGTTGGACATCTAACGTAGCCTTAAACCCAGCAAAAGAATTTCCAATCACATCATCACTATCGAACAGATGAACAACGACCAACTTACTTCTTGCCGAAAGTCGTTCGAATTCGAGTTTGGCTTTTCCGAGACAAAACGGCGCACCGGCTTCCTTTTATTTAACCCGCCGGCGTTGCTACCTGCTCCCTTAGTGCGCGCCATTAGAAGATGGCCTAGGCCGACGATGGCTTAGGATATCGGAAGCGATTTGAGGTTTGGGTGGGCGTGAGGGTTTTTGTGAACTATGATTGAGAGGGTTTTACGAATTGGGGGTTTTCAATACCCGACTCTTCCTTTTATACCCTCATATATAGTTCCTCTATCGAAACATATATTTTTCAGTTGATTTATGGATGTTCCAATATCGGAACAAGCCTATAAATGAATTGTTTTTGACAAAACAATTTTTTATATTAATTCCGGTAGAAGAACATGATAATTTATTATTATAACATGATGTACGGTTCCGATACCTAAACCCATTATTCTTTTTATTAATATACTGCCACATGTCCCGATATCGGAACCGTAAACCCTAAACCCGTAAACCCCTAAACCCTAAACCCCCATTCGATAACCCTAAACCCTAAACCCCCATTCGTTTCAGGTAAAATATGAACAGAGTCCTGATCTTATAGGTCATTCACTAAGATTAACTATTTTTCACTAATATTAAGTATCTGTCACATATTTCACTTTGTTTATTATTGGCAGCAAGTACGGTACTAATCGAGCGAGCTGGTTCGAGTATCGCTTGAATTCAACTCGCTATCACTAATTTGTATATAGTTCGAGTTGAGTTCCGAGTTATTTCGATCAAGTTTGTTTCAAGTAAAGTGTTTAGGAAATTGATAATGTGATAAATATCAGAATAGTAATTTTTGCATGAAATATTATTTTACTAGTATACAGTATATAAACACACAGAATACTATTCTGTTATAAACATTTGAATGAATTAAATATCAATTTTAACACTAGTATACATTATATAAAAACACAGAATACTATTCTATTATAAACATTTGAATGAATAAAATATCAATTTTGACGACCATATTTGTGCAGTCGAGTTACTCACGAGTGAACTCAGTCTAGTACCTCGTTTGTAGCAAGTCGGGTTTTGAGTACTCGCGAACAACTCAGCTCAATAAGCACCCCTAGTCTGTGGGGATGTATTTGTTGAACACCTTATAATAAATTATATGTCTTTCAGTACATTAGTCGTCACTCATTACTGGTTGTTTTTTAGCAACGTCTCTCTAGTTTTAATTCCCATAAACATTCATCAACACAATTTTTTGTTAAATGCCGTCATCAACCCAATTCATATTTTTATACATTCCCATAAACATTCTTAATTATTTTAACTTTCTTTTGTTAAATTTATTGACAAAAGCACGGGGTCATCTAGTTTATTAATATAGGTTCCGATACCGGAACTAGTTGGTTATTACTCTGTTTCTAAATGTTACGATATTGGAACCCATGTATTTTCTCATGCAACCTAATTTAGCTCACTTTCTCTATCAGAACGATCATACACATCAGCTGTAATAGTCTATTGCAGATATTGGAAGTATCTTAATTTCATCCGTGGTACCACTTAGTCACGTTCTTCATGCGGAACCTGGTTGCTTATTACACCATTTCCACACGTTACGATATTGGAACCCTTGTATTTTCTCATTCTACCTAATTTGACTCACTTCCTCGATCGTAACGGTCCTATACTTGGTTATACTTTGCCGCGTTCCTCTTCCGGAACATATACAAGATTTCATATATTTTCAGACTGCTCCTTTAAAACACACACTAAGGTGCAGAACATATGACAACAGATGACATTCAAACATATGACATTAAAACAAGCACAATATGCCAGAAGTTCAGAAATTTGTTCTAAATCAGCCAACATTCAAACGCTAACAAAAGCACTCGCTTTACGAGAACGTCTAGCATTTTAATCAACTTAATCAAAAACCATAAGTCTCAAGTCAGGCATCACTACAACGTCGTGTCCATCGGGTCGCTGCTGCTCACATTTTCCTGGTTTGCTGGGGGTTCTTCCTGCTGAGCCACCTGATCATCGACTGCGGCATCCTTTCCTTTTTGTGCCACCGATTCCTCTGCCGATGCTTCCATTGCTAACAGCACATGCACGTCTTTTTGTGCCGAGGTTGGATGTTCGCTGGTTGCCTCAGAGCTCACAATAACATTAGAATCACCATTTGGGTCTTGAGCAGGCTCCGTGGGAGTAGCTTTTGTCACAGGTTCTTCAGTACATGACTCTGCTTTGGTGAACCGGTTGACAAACACAGGTTTTGTCTCAACATCACTCAGCTCCAACTGAAATGCACCCTTCTCACAAATCAAAGCTGTCTCAGCCCTTGTCTGTTTCACCTCAGCCTTGGCTACTTCTACTTGGACACGCAGCGAACCAAGGAAATTTGTAAGCTTCTCCACCCAACGCCTATGTATCCCTAAATCACACATAAACCTAATTGATCAATATCCCATACATAACAATGCACAAAAGGTAATTAACAACAAATGAATCAACCATAAAGGACATAACACAAATATAAAAGATAGAGTGCAAACCTGCTTGAAGTTCACCATCTCGACCCCTTTTTGCAGACCTGGCAGAAGCTCTTGGCGTGTCCCTAGCCTTGAACCTCCCTGTTACCTTATCAAATTCTATGAGCTTGTGCTTCAGCCAGTCCTTGTCATAGAACTCCATACGCTCTGGTTTGCTAACAGGTAAGATGCCTCGCTTCTCCATCATCGCAGTAACCAAGGAACCATAAGGCAGTAGCTTCCGATCGGTTTCCGCAGTTTTCTCCAAGTACTTAAAGATGGAATAGCCAGGGTTCATCTCAACTCCCTCCATAATGCAGTAAAACAGCATTAGGTTTCCAATGATGCACTCACTATAAGACCCCCCAGAAGGCTGTATACTCATCGTTATTAGCTTGTAAATCATTATGTCCTCAATTGACAGATACGAGAGGGGATAGCGATCAACACTAACTTTGCATGTGCCCTGAATGCCGAAGTACTTCCTACACATCTCAATTATGTCTAGTGGCCCTTATCAGATTCTACAGTCCACCCCTACTGTATCCAGAACTCTACAGGTCCGTCTTTATTATCGGGCTTCAGGAAGGATTGATCTATGTAAGGGCAACCTATTGCTTCATTGATAGTAAATTTATTGACATGAATCACATAGCCATTGACCTTAGTTGAGTCAGGGTGGTTCAAATCACTGCCTGGGTTAGAGTAGAACTGCAGCACTTCATCACGGTGGGTGGGTTTGTTCAAAGTTAGCAACTTACCAAAATTACTCTTTGCAAACTTAGAAACAACATAATCTAAGTTCAGTTTACTAACTTTATCAGCATCGAGAATCCTACATTTAACCAAACCCCTCCTAATCCACTTCACGTACCTCTCTTCAGCCTGTGGATTGAAAAAATTGGCACTAGAACCTGGGTCGATTCTGGGAGGTGGTTGTCCCTTCTCTGCCTGACTTTTTTTCATCAGCCCAAGCACAACCCGACGAGGCTGGTCGTCGCTCTGTGCCTCTTCAACGGCTGAACTGCCTCGCGTTGCTCCTGCTCGACCTGCTGGAGTTGAGACCGATTTGCCGCCACACCTTGGGGCCGTTTTTCTGCCACGCCCTGAGACAGCTTTACCGCCACGCGCTGAGACCGCTTGACTGGACGTCTCTTCAACTTCCGGCTCGGGCTCCGCCTCCGACTCCGACGATGACTCCGGCTCAGACACCAGTCCTTCAACCTCGACCTCGACGGGCGGTGGCTGGGCTTTCCTCCCCTTAGCAGGGATCTTCTTTTTCACCATGGTTTTGGGTAGGGCTTAGTGTGTTCTTGGCTGTCGATTTGGGGAAAAGTTTAGAACGGTGAAAACGTTGTTCTAATTTTAGATCTGGATTGAAAGAGTTGACTTTGATTATGTTAACACTAGGTTTTCTAATTGGTTCCGATATCGGAATAGACAACTGTCAGGCACCATTTATTTCAGCATCGTTAAACAATGATACAAGTACATAACTTAATCCACTCCCGATACCGGAACTGTATTAAAAAGTTTAAAAAAAAATGACTTGGCCTATATAAGAATGAGAGCGTGTGTGGGATATTTCATTGGTTGGGCAGTGAATGAGATTTGGCTTTGGCGGGAATTGACTTTTTCTCTCCACATTTTCACCCTCCTACAAATCTAAAGTTTCATGTTTTTAGGTTTCAATTTCCCATTACCTCTCTACTTTACAACAAATTGTAGTAGATCCTTGCATCTAAAAAAGTTTGAATTTTGGATCTAGTTTTGAAGTGCTTGCGATTTGTTCTTCTTTATTGTTTTTCTTGTTCTAATAGGTACAATCTCCATCCTTGTGAATCAAGCCCATTCACCACATCTATTCTTAATGAAAAATTTGTGTCTAAGTTTCTTTTGTTGTAATTTGTGTTCATTAGTGCCTTTCATGTTCATCCATTGCAAGTTTAGATGTATGTTCTTTGCTAAGTATATGTGTGTATTCAACATCTTAAAACATGCATGCATGTATACATGTTAGTATTTTGTGTGTTACAATCATGGGGGCATTTTGTTTGTTTGAAACACAAATGTCTAATTCTTGTTAAATGTGCACCATAAAATTGTGTAGGATTAATGGCACGTGGTGAGAAAAAGAATGACAAGAAGAAACCTTTCTTAGAGGAAGAAATATTGGATGTTGGCCTTTCTAGTGGTGAAGAGGAGCCATCATTTGTTCCTATGAGGGATAGAACTCATTGTCAAGTTCTTGAAAGGAGAAGGGCAAACCAAATAAAAACCTCTATGGTTTTTAACAGTTTTGGTGAGGCTATATCCGACGAGGGAGCAATGTGGTTGAGTTGGATTGGTAAGATTGCTCGGACAAGGATTGACATCACCATTAAATATTTGTGCAAGGAGGACTTGTCTTTCAAGCTTACACTATGGAGAGATTGCAAGGTAACTTATAAATGCCCTTCTAGTAATATGTTTTGGGTGGATATTCAACTTTCGAGATTTTGTTCATTTGTAGGAACCATTTGAGATTAAGGCTCCCAATATTAATGAGGTTATTAGGCAATGCCTCATGAAATTAGGTAAATGTGCTAGAGACTTTCTAAATGCATTATCTCGAGACTTCATTAGGAAGAAGATTTATGCAAAACTGGCATGGGAAGTTTTTCCATGCATTCAACAAGAGAAGTGGGATATCTTCAAGGCAAGGAGTGAGCTTCGCAAAGCTAATATAAGTTTATCCTTTTTTCAAGTCACATGCACATAACACTAATCAATCGTGATAACACAATTACTTGGTATTATGACACGTTTTCGTAGGGTACAACAAAGGAAAAGGCTCGACTAGCTAACTTAAACCTAAGTCCATTCACGGGAGGACGCGCGGGTTATCGTGGTGTGGGAAAAAAGCTAGTGGTCGAGCATCACAAAAAAGAGGTGAAAGATTGCATGAATGGAGGTATGGGTGAAGAAGAAGCAAGGCAAGCGGTTAAAAGGAAGAAACCAAGCGACTTTTGTAGGCTTGATTTCTTTCTCAGGGGTCGTCAAAACAAAAAGGGTGAATATGAGCATGATGGAAACAAAGCCCTAGCTAAAAAAGTGGTTAGTTGAATTATGTGCATTACTTATAATGAGTTTTATTTCACATACTACCATTCATTAATTTGGGCTTGTACATTCAAATACTTTTGGGTAATTGAATCTATAGGAGGAAACCCAGCTTCAGGAAATAGATGGTAAATTTGTCCCTACAAAAGAGCATGATATCCTAGTTGAGGCAACAAAGAAGACGGAACATTCGGGAAGGGTACGAGGGTATGGTAATTTCATGAAACATTCTCATGTGTATGGGACGGTTAAAGGGTCTCAACAAACCCTATCAAAGTCGGTTGTGAAGGAGTTCAAGATCCGAGATGAAGCCATAAATTCTCATGATATTTTGCTCCGCAAAATTTTCAAGAAGGATGACATTGATCTACCTAAAGATTTGAAAGAAGTTGAAATGGATTGGGAGCCTAAATCCGTTGGCTCACACCACTCTCCTATCGACATAGAAGTGAATGATGAACCGGAAAATCCACAACATGAGAACGAAGATATGACTTTTGATTACACTCCAATCAAAAAGGTATTCATATATAAGTTTTTTTTTTCATTTTTGATGTTTAAATGTTGATCATTTTTGCTTTTTGACACATGTTATTTAAGGCGTTTGATGGGGGCGCGTTTTTTTACGCCTTGATTGAACGTAGCGAGTTCGCTACCTCTTCAAACAAGCAAAAAAAGTTTACATTCAAGACGGAAAGAGGCAGTTAAAGGCGGAAATGGGATTTGACGTTAAAAAATACTTGACCAAGGCGGAAAAAATGTATCCGCCTTAAATTGAATCGGTTGTTGCGATCTCGTAACCTTTGTAGTAATATAAACGTGTCTATAGCGATGTCGTAGGTTAGCTCGGTAGTTGTAGGTTTGTGCGTTGCGATCTCGTAAGCTTTGCTAAACCCTAATTTTAGCAGGCGAGGATGTGGGAGATGTCGTAACTGGGACGGTAGTATATTGCGTTTGATGTTACGGTATCGCTTCTGTGCACGTCAAATTTGTCATTGTTCAATGTACAGTGCATGTGAGGGTGATTGAAATGTTACGAGTTCGCAGGCTATCCGAAGGTGTTAGCGACGTAGTAGCGATATCACAAGCGCGTCTTTATGGGTCACAGATTTAAGTTGAACTGGCCGTTCTAACTCCAAAAACAAAAACTTTAAAAGGGTCTAAACAGGTGGGTATTGAAGGGTGATCAGTTGAAGTGTTCTCGGAGGTCTCATTGTTCCCGTGTTTGTGTAGGTAAGGTTTAACTTGCTTGTCTCTTGATTTTGGTTGATTTTATGCATAATTTTTTGTTGCATTTTGGTTTATCTTGGTTGTTTTGTTAATGCAGTGTGTAGTTTATGTGTTGATCATCTAAAGTCAGTGAGTTAGTAGTATTGTGTAGCTGTTTGTCTGATTTGTGAATTATGGACCGCGAACGAATAATGAAGGAGAATGCTCGATTATCGAAGGAGTACTTAGATTTGGTTGAACAGTTCTTAGATGTTGGGTTGCGACATTGTAGACAGAACAACATAGGAGGGGTTAGATGTCCATGCAACAAGTGTAGAAACAACGCCATATTTGAAGATATTGCAGTCGTGCGTGAACATTTAATTTGTAAAGGTTTTGACAAATCCTACACAGAATGGGTTTGGCATGGAGAAGGCCATTATGGAAGTGACCAGGTGGTGATGGAGGAGGGAAGCGCTGAGGAAATCGTGCAGTATAATGAACAGCTTTCAGACATGTGCGACGATGTTGTTATGGAGTTTGTTGGGAAGAAAAATATGCTGGAGGCAATGTATGACGATAAAAAGACAAGCTTATATGTTGGGGCTAAGCATTCTAGACTGGGAGCAACATTGATGTTAATGAACCTAAAGGCAAGGCATGGTATTTCTGATAAAAGAATGACGGAATTGCTAGAGTTGGTTAAAGAGTTACTTCCTCAGGACAACTTATGTCCTGACAGGGTTTATGCTGCGTGGAAGATATTGTGTCCCATGGGCATGGAGTTTACTAAGATTCACGCATGCCCGAATGATTGATTGTTGTATAGGGGGATTGTTGATTCCTTGAGGGATGATTGCAAGGTATGCGGTGAGTCTAGATGGAAAAAGAAGGAGGGAAAGGTCGAGGTATGTGGAGAAACAGTGACAACATCGACAAAGCAAGGTCCTGCTAAGGTGATGTGGTACATGCCCTTGAAACCGAGATTGACGCGTTTGTATGCCAATCCAGTTGATGCAAAATTGTTAACATGGCATACCGATAGGGTTCGAGAGGAAGATGATGATATTATATCTCACGCTTCTGATGGTGATCAGTGGAAAAAGATGGATGCTATGTACCCAGAATTTGCTGACGAACCTAGACACGTGCGCTTAGGAATATCTACTGACGGAATGAACCCTTTCGGGAACATGTCCAGCACCCACAGTTCATGGCCAGTGATGCTTGTTATTTATAATCTACCTTCATGGTTGATGATGAAACGAAAGTATGTGCTTTTGAACACTATGATCTCGGGGCCTAAGCAACCTGGCAATGACATTGATGTATATCTAGCACCTCTTGTTGAGGAGTTGGAATCCTTGTTTAAGCATGAGATTCATATTCCTGACGGTAGTCGAGGGGACGCGACATTCCAACTTAAAGCCATGTTGATGTGGAGTATCAATGATTTCCCTGCTTTGGGTAACCTTGGAGGGTGTTCTGTGAAAGGGCATTTTGCATGTCCCGTTTGTGAGAGCCATACTAGTCATTGTCAATTAAAGCACGGTGGTAAGCCTGTTTATCTAGGTCATAGACGATTTCTACCTAGAAGTCATCCGTGGAGGAGTGCAAAGAAGTGGTTTAACGGTGAGGAAGAGCATGGTTTTGCCCCAGTCCCACTATCAGGTACTGAAATATTGGAAAAGGTAGCGGGCATGGAGTTTGTGTTGGGAAAGGGAAAAAAGAAAAGCGCTCAAACTACGATTTGGAAGAAATGTTCGATTTTTTTCAAGCTCGATTATTGGGAGCACTTGGATGTGCGCCACTGTCTAGATGTCATGCACATAGAGAAGAATGTATGTGAAGCTTTGGTTGGGACGCTATTGAATACACCGGGCAAGAGTAAGGATGGATTGAAAAGTAGAAAGGATTTAGTCAATCTTGGCATAAGGACGTCACTTGCTCCCGTTCAAGAAGAAGCAGGTACGACATACTTACCACCTGCTTGTTATTCCTTGTCATCTGAGGAGAAGGAGAGTTTTTGTAGAACTCTAAAATCAGTAAAGGTGCCTTCTAAATATGGTTCGAACATTAGTAGTTGTATATCTACCGCCGAGTTGAAATTAGTGGGAATGAAGTCGCACGATTGCCACAACCTGATGCAGGATTTGAATGTCATTGCTCTGAGAGGTTGCTTGCCTTCTCACATTGGAGATGCAGTTGCAAGGCTTTGTTATTTTTTTAAACAAATATGCCGCAAGAGAGTAAGCCGTTGTAAGTTGGATGAATTATAGGATATGGTAGTTGAAGTACTGTGCAGGCCAGAGATGTATTTTCCCCCTTCATTTTTTGACATAATGATTCATTTGATAGTTCATTTGGTGCGGGAGGTGAAGCTATGTGGACCGGTGTACTTGAGATGGATGTACCCATTTGAGAGGTACATGAGCATTTTCAAGCATTTTGTTAAGAATCGTTATCGACCAGATGCTAGTATAGTGCAGCGATATGTCGCGGAAGAGGTAATAGAATTCTGTACCAACTATTTACAGGATGTACCTACTATAGGACTGCCAGTCTCCAGACACGATGGTAGATTGGATGGTGTCGGACTACGCCATAAGTCTAAATTTAGCCCTTCTTCCGATGAAATATCTATAGCACATTTGTACATTCTGCGCAACCATCATTCAGTGAGTCCTTATGTTGATGTTCACCTTAATGATATTAGGTCAGCACACCCGAGCTGGTCGGAACCTAGAGTTCTAGAAGCTCATTGCAGAGACTTTACTAGTTGGCTCAAAATACATGTGCAAAATGGCGGTGAACACCCCGACGTTGTAAAATGGGTTGCCAAGAGACCCTTAAGCACAATTACATCGTTTAGCGGGTATGACATCAATGGATACACGTTTGGTACTAAGTGGAGTGATGATAGGTCCGCAACCCAAAATAGTGGGGTATCAGTACCTGGAGAGGGTGATAATGGTTTTTTTGGTACCATTACTGATATATGGGAAATGGACTTTGTTCATGTCCGTATCGCATTGTTTAAATGTGAATGGGTAGATCAAGGTGAAGGGGTGCGCACAGAGGATTTAGGCATGACTCTAGTTAATAGAGGAATTCTCGGGTCTAGGGATGATCCATTCATCATGGCGGCTCAAGCTCATCAGGTATTCTATGTGGAAGATTCAACTGATGCTCGATGGGAGATCGTTGTTGATGGTAAGAAAACATTCATCTATGGTGACGGCTTGTTCGACGATGACTCCACTGTTTCAACCGACACCATTTCGCCCTCGGTGTACGAAACTCTGGAGGAGGATGATGACATTGTTTGTGCATCGGTGTGCAGAATGGATCATGAGGAAGACATGTGGATTAATCCTGCGGGGAAAACTACAAAGAGGAAGGGGAGGCAACCAAAGAAGAAGAAGACTAAAAAGAGTAAAAAACAAAATTAGCTATTTGATAACCATTGATTTTGAATATTATGCTGTATTTCATGGTTCATGTAGTTAAATTTTGATTTCATTAATTTTAGTACACTAAATCTTCTAATTCTTAAAAATGTGTACACTGCTGTAGACGTGGCGATACCGTAACTAAACACGCTAGAAACCAATGCATGTTAACTTGTTGGGTTGCGAGTTCGTAACATTGGCGAACCGGTTACGCTTTCGCAACAAAAAGCTGAAATTCGCAGATGAGCTTCTGTCTCTAGAGTCTGACAGGTTACGATCTCGCTTGATGGGAACATATTTGTATAAATTTGATTAACTTGAAACCAGCAAAATCGGTAGTAGCTCGCCATGTGAGTAACTTGATACTGGCGAGCTCGCTAGTATAAAGCCACATACCAAAAAATTAGATTTAACTCCTTAGTAAAGTGGTGTTATGTTTTGAAAATTTAGCCACACTAAATAAATAATGGAAGTTTAAATAATCAAATATACTTAATAAAATAGATGACATTCAAATTCAAACATTCTTTGCAATGTTGTTAGAGAAACTGATAAAAACAAATTGAAAATTAAATTGTTTGGATTTGAGTACAACTACTAGCCAACATGAACGAATGCAAATCTAATCATCATTGCTAGGAGGTGGTGTCTGTGATGGTGCTGGTGGATCCCCCTTCGATTTTTTCCTCGCACTAGCCCTTTCAATGCCACGTATCACCTTCTCCATTAACCAGTTTGCGTGATTGATTTTGGCCACCTTATCCCTGAAAAGGTCAACCGTGTCTTCTACACCCTTGTAGTATGCCTCTGAGGGTACACCTGTTCATGTAAGTGAAACAAAAAAAGGGTGAGTATAGCGAATAAATTGTATAAAACAGAAATTAAACTGTAGGGGTTTAGTGTGGCTAACCTTCGACGTTCTCTCTGACTTCTTCAGGATTAAACTGTAGCGGTTTCTTGGGTCCATCCGCTACTTTCTGCCACACACCATCAATCAACTCAAACTTACCTTTCCTCTCAAAATATGACATCGTATAGAAGCAACACTCCTGGGCTATTGGAGATAATTTTATCTTGGGATGCACTGAGGTAAGAAACATGGTTATGAAATTACCGTAAGGGAGCTTCTTGACTGTCCTATTATTTTCGACCACACTTTGTCTCATGTGCTCGAAAATGACATGGCCAGGGTTCAATTGTATCTCCTCCATGACACAGTAAAATAGGCTCATAGTAGTATAGTTCATCTCGGTGATCCAACCACCCTTAGGCACGACACTCCTAGCGACCATCTCATAAACATTCCTCTCCTCACCACTAAGTTTATCCAACTTATACGATCTAGGCACCCCTAAATCGTCAGCATCTCTATCAAAGTACTTCTTAGCATACTCTACAACTTGGGCTCGATCCAAAACCCCATACTCAGGCCATTGCTCTCTAATGTAAAACCCCGGAGGGGGTTGGTTGCTATAGTTCTCGTTAACAGCATAGGACACGTTCAATGCCTTGTTAAAAAATTTCTCCCCAATCTCGTAGTCCTTCTTATTAACCCTGATGAACCACCTACCCGTCTCCTTTTCTTCCTCAATCAACTAGTGAAAATTAGCATAGAATTGGCACGTCTCTTCCTTATGTGCCGGATAATTCAAACCTAACAACTCACCCAACTCATGAAATTGAAATATCTTTAACACATTCCCCAAATCTAGTTCTTCTATCTGATTAAAATCAACAACATAACAATCTAGTAATTGACTATGCTCCATGTAATTAGAATAGGCCTCGGATGCATCCAAACTTACAAATTTTTGCTTATCATATTTGGTTGAACTTGTCCCCGCCGTTGCCCGTGGCTGAGATCCTGAAGCCTGACCTTCATCACGTCGGGCGGCCTGCACAAACGGATTGGGTGCCAAATTATTCGTCCTTGCCATTGCTCGTCGGATGGGTATGTGAGATTTTGGTTGGTTTATTTTTTCTGAGCTCTGAGACGTTCTATCGATGTTTGAAATCAAAAGATCCCCAAATTTGATATTTAAAGGTTTGCGTCTTGCGATATCGTAACTACCAAGACAGCTTATATTCAAGTTGGTTGCGATCTCGTAAGTTTCCTCGCACACAAGTAAACGACACCGTGTAACATGCTGCTAGGGTTTAATTCTCAGCAGTAACACTAGCGATATCGTAACTAATTAAATTCATATTATATTAATTCTCAGCAGTACTACTAGCGAACTCGCAACTAATTGTATTCATATTAACTTAGCGAGTTCGTTACTATTCCAGTCAATGTTTAAACCGTTCTATGTGTCAATCTTTGTTGTTACGAATTCGCAAGGGTAGACATAGTACGCTACGAAATCACTACACATTCTCTAGCCAGGCTCTGTTGACTGAATACGACATGTTGCGATATCGTAAGGACCTCGTAAACAGGCGCTAGTTAGTTGCGATTTCGCTTGGTGTTCTGTTACTAATAAATCATCATGAAACGTGACAGCTACTATATCGCTATGTCCACGCACTATACAAAAAGTAAATGATTTTGCTGATACGATATGGGCTCTTAGGATGAAAAAATAAAATGTAAGGGACAATATATCAAAACAAGAACAAATAAATTGCAAATGTGCCAAAATGGAAAACACAAGTTCATTACAATCGAAACAAACTGGTGATACAAAAATACATAGTAAAGAACAAACAACTAATACTAGTAGATGATTCGTTCACCGAGGACATGAAGCAGTTCCAGATCGCAAGTGCATGCATCACAGGTGATGTCCGCCGGATCAAGGGGCAGCCAGGGATCGTACCTCACAAACTTATTGAGGCCAGCATGCGGAATGCAGCAGATCGGCCTAGGCCTAACTGCTACTTCTGAGAAGTACCTGAGGTAGTGTGTCCAACCCCAAGCGTATCTCAGACCTCTTCTGACGCGTTGCCTAGCTAGACGGAGGCCCTGTTTTTCGGTTCTCTTCATGGTTGTGATGACATTCATGCCTCTTTGAATGTCACCTTCGCAGATTGCAAAAACAGCCAACACATAGGTCGACGGTGTGTGACCTACTGCAGAAGCCTCGGTGAGCCACTGTCGAGCCCACTCGGTCGCTCTTCCGCTCACGTAGCGACGAAGAACCCAGTCGAACTCAGCACGAATCAATACCAGATTTATCATGTCATCTGGTAGGGCGCTGAATAGAGACACATCCATTGGAAGCAGAAGACAAGGAATATGAGAAGGCAGAAGGGAATGTGAAAATGAAGGGTCTAATGAGGTTCTAAATGGAGAAGGGGTTGATATTTAAAGGGTTGAGGTGTTCTATTATTCAAAAATATGTCAGAGTTCCTAGACAAAAAGTAGTCATTATGGTATTAATGGAAGGAAAATGTAAAGGCATTCTCACCTTTCCATGGACACCCCATGCAAACCCCCAAAATAAATTAATTACTGAGGGAATTTCAAAGGGTTTTACTGATGTCACAGGTCAGACAAAGCCCAATACTAAAACTATCACTACTACTACAGCCCAATATACTTACTGATCGTTACGATATCGCTAGAGAATCGCCAGCTAAGCTCTGTTGAATGAATACGATCTGTTGCGATATCGTAAGGACCACGTAACATATAAGCGAGTATGTGAAGAGTTCGCTAGTGTTGATTGTACTAATAAACGTGACACTGACGATATCGCTAGGATTACGCACAATAGCAATAGTAAATGATTTTGCATAAAAAGTAACATTTACGATGAAGCTAGTGATTTAGCGAGCAATTTTGCTGAAAAAATAACCGTTACGATGACAAAATTAAAATGTAAGGGACAAGGTTTCAAAACTAGAAAAGCTATTGAATAATTAAATTAATGAGCCAAAATGGCAGACATATACTTATTACAATCCTAACAAATTTTACATAAAAAACAACAGAATAAAATAAGAAAGAAACTACAACATCCAAAGTGGCGGAGGGGTTAGAAGGACGTGAAGCACTTCTTGCTCGCAAGTGCATGCATCACATTCGATGTCCGCTGGATCAACCCTCGTGTAGCGCCGGTACCTGAAGCCGTGATTGAGGTCAGCATGTTCCTGGCAGCATCTAGTCCTAGGCACTACTACATCGAGGTACCCCAAGTAGTGCGCATTGCCCCAGGCGTAAGCCAATTCGAGGGTGACGCGATCCCGAACTTCCTTGAGGCCTTTCTTGTCGGTTCTCTTCATCTCGGTGATGACATCCATGCCTCTCTGAGCATCACCTTCGCAGATTGCAAATATAGCCAAGGCATAGGCCGACTCTCTGTGACCTATTGCAGAAGCCTCGGTGAGCCATTATCGAGCCCAATCGGTCGCTTGGAAGCTCACATACCGACGAAGAACGTGTCTGAACGTAACATGAATCATTATAAGATAAATCATGTCATCTGGGAGGGCGCTGAAAAGTGTCAAAGCCATGGGAATAAGAATGCAAAGAATAGGAGAAGTTTGAAGGGAATATGGGAATGAGGGCTCTGATGGGGCTCTAAAGGGAGAAGGGGCTGACTTTTATAGGGGTGAGGTTCTACATTTGTCAAAAACATGTGAGAGTTCCGAGACTAGAATTAGTAATTGTTGTATTAAAAGAAGAAAAATGTAAATGCATTCACACCTTTTCATTGACCACATTCACACCCCCAAACAAAATAATTACTGATGGAATTTCAAAGGTTTTTCCTGATGGGTCCGTATACTGTAGCGATATCGCTACTCTCCAAGCCTAACAATTGTTTGCCAGGTGTGTCAAGCTTTGTTGTTACGAACTCGCTACAGAATCTCAAACTAGGCTCTGTCAACTGAGTACGACTTGTTGCGAGTTCGCTATGTGATCATGTGCAGT
Organism: Sherardia arvensis; assembly: GCA_948330725.1. Taxonomy (NCBI): domain Eukaryota; kingdom Viridiplantae; phylum Streptophyta; class Magnoliopsida; order Gentianales; family Rubiaceae; genus Sherardia; species Sherardia arvensis. The sequence continues at coordinate 28,331,286 of OX415241.1, forward strand.
AGCGAACTCGTAAGAAAGATCGCCAACATTTGTCCCACATCGGCTGATTAGAAGGTGATTTTTCAGTTTATATACACTTACATTTTACAAGGGTTCGATAAGTCGCCGACCAGCGCAAACTGAACATGAAACACCAAGGCTAAGGCCCAATACTTACATAGGCTAAGGCCCAATACTTACACAGGCTAAGGCCCAACACTTATACGCCCAATAGAGACCCAAACCCAAAAACACCTTTTTGATGGGTTCTTATCATGTAGCGAACTCGCTTCAAGCCACGTCAATGTTGAGTTTTGTTATTGTGTCAATATTTGTCGTTACGATTTCGCAAGGGTAAAGCAAGCACACTGCGAGGTGATCTCTTGTTAGTAATAAAAATTAATAAACTTATATAAAATGTAAAGGACAAGGTATCACAAAAAAAAACTTATTAAATAATGAAATGTGTCAAAATGGCAAACAAAAGGTTATTACACTCATAACAAATTTGGGCAAAAAAAGATATAACATAATCAAACAACAGAAAAACTAGAACATTTAGCCTAAACGAGGACCGAGGACGTGAACCAATTCCTGATCGTAGGTGCATGCATCCCATGAGATGTCCGCTGGATCAAGCCTCTCCCAGCGATCGTACCTCACTCTGCGATTGAGGGCAGCATGTTCCACGCAGCAGATCGGCTTGGGCGTGACTACTCCATCTCTGAGGAACCTGTAGTACTGCGACCAACCCCAAGCGTTACCCAAACCGGCTCTGACGCGTACTCGAGCTTCCCAGAGGCCTTTCTTATCGGTTCTCTTCAGGGTGGTGATCACATTCATGCCTCTCTGAATGTCACCCCCGCAACATATTGCAAATATGGCCAAGACATAGGTCGAGTCTGTGTGACCTAGTGCAGAAGCGTCGGTGAGCCACTGTTTATGCCATTCTGTCGCTCTTCCGGTCGCGTACGCATGAAGAACCGAGTCGAAGTAAACACGAATCATGATTAGATTTATCATGTCATTTGGGAGGGCTTTGAATATAGACAAATCCATGGGAAGCAAAAGGCAAAGAATAGGAAAAGGGAGAAGGGAATGTTGGAATGAAGGCAATTTATAGTGTTGAGGTGCTCCATTTATGAAAAAGATTGTAGAGTTCCTAGTAAAAAAATAAAGGCATTTTTACCTTTTCAAGATATCCTCATGCAAACCCCCAAAAAAAGTTAATTCCTTATGGAATTTGAAAGGTTATACTGAATTTTTTTGAATGTTATTTCATCAAATAAAACTAAACTAAATTGAAAGTATTGAATTCGTTTGTGGGTTTGTGGGTTTAGGGTTAGGGTTTAACTGTGGTAACGTGCACACTAGCGATATCGCTACCATAGAGGCTACTTAGCGATATCGCTACCATAAGTTACATAGGTTGCGAGTTCGCTAGTGAGGCGCCAACTTGTGAATACTACTTGTTGCGAGCTCACTACATTTCAGTTACATAGTTAGCGAGTTCGCTATTGAGTCACCAACTTGGCTCTGTTGACTGAATACGACTTGTTGCGAGCTCGCTACTTTTCTGTTACACAGTAGCGAGTTCGCTAGTGTGTCGCCAACTTGGCTCTGTTGACTGAATACGACACGTAGCGACATCGCACGTTACACGTAAAGAGGAGCGAGGACGAAGCGATTTTGCTAGGAGCACGCACTATACCAAAAGTACTTGATTTTGCTGAACTGAAGTAACAACTCTAAAAATAATTGAACAACATACATCTAAAAATTGTTGAAGTTATTGACCACATTCATGTAACCAAAACGGCATCTTTGGTGACGCGTACACAAGTGATCATAATCCAAAAACTAGTTAATATTCAAAAAAGTAAATGTTTAAACCAAACTAAACTACGAAATCAGAGGCCTGCGACTAACATATCATGCAAGTCATCAACACACATCTTGTCGCTGCCTTCGGCCTTCTCCCCCGAACTGCCTTCTCCCTCTTGTTGCTTGTCTTGCTCGTTCTAGCCAGCTGGTTGAGCTTCAGTCTCGATGCAGGTGTTCTCTTCTTTGCCTTGGCCCGGTTCAACATCCTCGTCGGGTTCTCCGATCAGCCTCTCTTTCCTAATCATCTCATACCTCGCCGGCTCATCTTCTGCATCAGAGTCGGTGTCATGATGATCACCATCATCACCATCATCACTATCCGCATCTGCATCCCTTACATGATCAGCAACAAGCTTCCCATCGGATGGCTCCTTCCCGCTGGCTGTCGCCAAATCTTCGCTAGGACCCGCGGTGTCTTTTTGCTTGGGAAATGTGGTGCAAAATCAGGTACCTCCTCCTCATCGCTCAGATCGCACTCCACTACCCCGCTGGATATCAGTTCGCCGAGCCGTTCGTTGTTAGCACATGCCCTTTTCTCGGCCATTTCAATCTCATTCAATAACTGGCCCATAGACACCACAAGCCTACCACGGGCATCAAAAACAGCATCTACACAAACAAATCAAGGTTGATAAGAACCAAACATTAACAAATTAAACAACTAGAACCAACTACAGTTAATAACAAGCTAGAATCATACCTGATACTCCCATCCTACCCCTTGCCCTTCTGGCTGCCTCTTCAGCTTCTTTCTTTCTCGCGTACTTCCCATCGGCCTTCAACTCTAACCTCTTGTGCTTGAGCCACTCCTTGTCGTATTTGCCGAGCGGCATGGGACGGCCTCTTGGAAAAATAACCGACATCTTGTGTCTTGATTGGATCAGAGCTACAATCAAATTGCCATACGGAAGCGCGGCGTTCTTGTGTCTGGCCATCTTCATCATTTGGGTCAGAATTGTGAAGTCGGGGTTGATTGGAAGCTTCTCCATGATATAGTAGAACACCATGAGACTGCAAACTGTGGGCTCACATGCATGCCCTAGGGACAGGACCACATTACCGCAGATTAGCTCAAAAACTAATCTCTGCTCCTCGGTAAGCCTGTGGATCGGGTAAAACCTAGCTGTACCCGGCCTATCAGAAGTCCTTTTAAACCACTTCTGACCCATCTCACCGGCCTTCAACGGTTGCTCGGGGCTTACAGAAGGAAACCTCTGCTCGTAATGTACCTCGTACGGACCATCCTTTTTGGTAGGCCTCAGCTCGTTACGAGTCAGATAAGGACATTTCAGAACTTCATTGATGCTAAACTTATCGACCGTAAACTTAACACCCCGCACCATTGTAGTTATTTCCTCCACCCCTTCCTCTAAACCTAGGTTCGCATAAAATTGGAGAACCTCTTCATGGTAAACGGGCTCAGGCAACATAAGCAATGTATCTAGATGTTGTGCCCTAAAATGGTCTAGCACGTAATCTAGTTGCAGCGAAGGCACCACACTACTATCAAACACATTATTATTTAAAGGTTTCTGAGAGGAACAACGCTCATACCTAGCCTCGCCGGCGGCGTTGAAGAACTCAGGAGTGTCCTTCTCCTCACTGGAACTGCTAGGCCCTTCCCCACCATCATTTCTGGCAGCAGCGGCGGCGGAAGGGACGACTGGAACTTCCGGCGGAGGCTGGGTGACTGGAACCTCTTCCTCGGTCCGACGCCGTTTCTTTCCCGTCGCCGGACCATTTCCCCGTCCACTGTCTGAGCCTCTACCACCCCGTCCTCGCACCGCTCCTCTGGTCTTTGGCTGTATTTTGTCGGAGAAGTTACGAATCGTCGCCGGTGATAATGGCAGAAGGGTTTTCAATTTGGGGCTAATTAATTTTAGCCCGGTCCCTTATTTATTTATTTATAGTAATAGTACTTGCGATATCGCTAGCTGATATGCTTCTATATGTTGCGAGATCGCTAGTTCACACGCATCTGTATGTTGCGAAGTCGTTATTATCTCGCTCAAGCCTGAGTATCTAGTAGCGAGTCTTAAAAAGCCTCGCCAGGCAAGCGTTCGAGTAGCGAACTCGCTACAGAAGAATCATTCTAATCAGTAGCGAGGTCGTAACACAAAAAGCCTTTTTTTAATTTGAATTACTAACTAGCGCTATCGCAACCCCGTCGCCTACAGGTTTTCTGGGTTATGTGGGTTTGTGGGTTTGCGGGTTTGTGGGTTTAGGGTTTAGGGTTTAACTGTGGTAACGTGTATACTAGCGATGTCGCTACTACACAAGCTAATTAGATTGTAACTTAAAAATAAAACTTTTTAATTTTTTATTAGCAATTTTCACATTCTAACATATATATTTTTTATATAGATGGAGTACAATAATCTATTTGTTAAATATCCATCATTATATTCACACAGGTAGAGTACATCTTTGTACATAAGCAGTATGACATAACTCTATGTAAAACATCAATAATTCGGTTTAAATTTTTAAACGCAATATCATATTCTTAAATATGTACATTTTATATCCAAACAGTATAATACTCAATTTGGAAAATATCGAACATCACATTATGTCAAGCAGAGTACATCTTAGTACATCAGCATGCAATGTTATTAAGCGATACTCGGTAGTACGATGAGTGATGACAGTTGGTGAGTGAACGTGTGCATGATACTTTGTTTAATTCAATAATCGTGCTTGTAATCACATAAATGAGTTGTAATAAACTAAGTATCTCTAATGAAATGCACTTGAACTGCGCATATATATATATATGTAGTTCATGTGTGAAGCTCTACTATGCTGTTGTCTCTAAAGGTAAGCGATGGATAGCGTTTTCAAGCGTACACATGATGTGTAGAGTTTCTTATTGTCTTACAATTAAAGACTAAGTTTCTTAAAACTCTTTCAGATTATGTAATTGCAGATTAAGTGACCAAATCCCTATCCCGTTCTACATGAGCATACGACGGAACAAATGAAAATTATTCTTAATATAGAATGATTAGTGTCTTATACCATCATTTCGTTTAAATCGTGATTTAAAAATGTATGAGTGCATTAAAAAACAAAAAAAATCTTAAGTAGGGTTCTAGCGAGCATTCCTAGCGAAGTCGCAACATCCTAGTAACATACTTTATTTCAGCTTTTCAGTTACGATGTCACTAGAAGGATAAAGTAGAGCATAAAAGGCAATCACATGAGCACGTAACGACTTCGTAAATAGCCACGTCAGGTGTAACGAGAGAGTTCCGATTTCGGAACAAGGTAAGCTAGAATAAAGTAAACACGTTATAGAACAGAAAAAACACTACACTTTTGGCATCTTATCCTCACTTCTTACGGGTTTCATCTCCAAAAGTTCAAACTTTTGCACATCTTCTCAAATCTCCTCAACTTTCTTCACATCAAATCTCCATTGCCCATCCCATACATCTTCTCACATCAATTGTGTCAAAACAAAGTTGAACTAGCCACTAATTGCATGCAAAAGATTGGTAAGTTTTGCAATAAATTCTCAACCACATTTTTAGGGTTAGGTTTTTTCAATTAATGTCAATATTTATTTGTTCTTGTTCAATTTGGCAACATCCTTTGTTATGGGTAGGAGAGGGACAAACAAGGTAGACCATCCCCAACCAAAATAATCAATTCTACTGACACAACTTTGTCATATACCAAAGGTACGATTTTTTTCATTCTTATTTGCTAAAAATTTGATTTTCTTGTATATAGTGCCTCCATTTATCATGTTATTACTAAATATCATGTCAGAAGCATGTCCTGAACGAAAATCAAGATTTTCTTTTAAAATTCTCCATAGCTTGCTTAGCCCTAAATTTTAGGATTATGAAATATAATGTTTTTACTACAAAGTACAACTTTGATTTATTAGTATTGTGTTAGTCATTAACAAATTTCAATATACAAAGGAAGCTTAATGGAGAGCCCTTCAAGTTCCGTTAACTCCGACTCAAGTGGGGGGGAAAATGTTGTTGGCGGTTCAAGTGAGGTTAGAAGACAACGAGAAGTGACTCGCGCATCGAAAGAAACTCAACTCCTCACACATTGTCGCGAATTAGAGATTAGGATCGATAACAAAATACTAACACATGTCAAGTTTAATGACATTGGTGTTGCTATTTCACCCGACGATGATGCCGCACGATGGTCGAGTTGGTGTGCTAAGACGGGTAGGATACGCACACCATTAGACACAACGGATTGGAGGCTACTAAGCATCGACATCAAAAAGGATATATGGAAGGAATGCAAGTTTAGTGTGGTACTTGTTATTTTTAATTTCAATTGAAAATTGTGAGTGTGACTATTTTTATGATCACATTTGTAGCGCCCGTTTATTATCGAGACAACATCCTATGATCAAGTGAAGAAGAAGGCTCTTCAAATCGCATCAAAAGCTCATCGAGAACACAAATATACCCTTGCCAAGGATTACATCAAACCGAAGGGCACGAGGTTTGGGGAAGATCCAAGTACGCGTTACAATCACATTGTAACCCTTACTTGGGAGGCATTCAAGAAACGATGGTTAGAAAATGACGCAAAGGTTAGTTTACTTACTACATCTTGCAATAATAGTGTCATGCGAATTATCCAAATATTTTTGTTTCGATTAGTGCTTTATTCCTAAAATAACATAGAATTTTTAAAAGGGTTTGGGGGATAGGAAGCGCAAAGCCAGTGCTGATAATGTTATGCCTTACACCGGGGGTAGGGCGGGGTACTTGGGTGTGGGGAAGAAGACCTCAAAAAAAAACATGAAACCGAGGTGAAAGAGCTTGTGGATGGGGGCATGGACGCGAAAGTGGCGAACAAGCTAGTCATTTCCGAAGACCCTACAACATATAGTAGACAACAATTATTCGTCTTGGGTAGAATTAAAAAAGACGGGACTTTCTCAAGTGATGAGGCAAAAAGGGTGGCTAATCGAGTGGTACGCTTTACCTACTACGCCATACCATGTTCCATTTTAGTATCTACAATCACACCATCAAACACAACAATTGATTACGATAATAACTTTTCATTTACTATACTACCTTTTTAGGACGAGGTCGAGCGTGAAGTTGAAGAAGGCTTGTTCATCCCTGTCGGTAAACACGATGTGCTACGTAGGGCACTTGGGAAGGCCGAGCATCCGGGAAGAGCTAAGGGAATTGGTGGTTATGTTACTCAAATAGAGGCGTTTGGTATCAAACGTAGTAGCAAAGACCCTAAACCATCCAAACTCCAAATAGCATTGAACCAAGCCAAAAAATCCGACCAAGAGGTCAAGAAATTGAAAACAATGTTGCCCAATATATGTTCTTTTATAAAGTATCCTCTTCCATCCGATTTTTGTGACACCGATCCAATCAATGGACCCTCGTCTAGAGGTTCACATCCTTCCCCACCACAAAATGAGGTTGACCAACCTATTTTTGACCAATCTATTTTTGACCAACCTATTGTTGACCAACCTATTGTTGAACCCAACAAGGAAATATGCACCCCTTTGGCCCCTATCAAAGAGCAAGTTCACATACAACCATCCGATCCCAAACCAGAGGTACGTTTAATTATTTGCACCTCAATCAAATGAATAATTCTACACAACTCATGATTATTGATATTTTTTAAATATACTCATCCTACATATGTCTAATTCGACCTAATTAAACATGCCTTATTTGTATATTAGAACTCCCCTTCTTGCAAGTTGTACGCTGAATGTGGGATGAATTCTCAGCCCCGCCACGTTGCAATGGGAAACTCATATCCTGACATGGCACTACATCATGAAGCCAAAGTACCTATTGGTTTCGTTAGGGTTTCTATACTACATGTGTTAGTCGAGGATGCGTTGGTACCGGTAGCGGATCAAGAATGCACGACAGTGGGTAAAGGTTTGGGCCGTTTTTTTGTGTGGCCCAAATGGTTGGTCGTTGATGTGAATTCTAATTCTATCCCAATTAATTAAAACACACCTTCACCCATCGTAGACCCGCTAGATTTTCCGGTAGCTAAGAAACCGATGTTGGTGGGAGAAGTTGGATTCATAAAATCACTCCCGGGATTCCTTCGCATGTTTTATGATCTGGTGGGCCACCATAGTCGGGATTCTGTTTACTATTTCTACTCCAATAAACAGGTGTTCGGCGAAGCGAGGGAATTAGTCGTTCCATGGGAAGACTTTGCCCTTTTCTGGCACTATAAAACCCTTCCCGAAACAATCCTTATACTACATCAAATGTAAGCTACTTGATCTCATCTCTTCTATCGTATTGCAAGTTACGAATTTTCATGTACTTGTGCACTATTATACGTTCATATCCCATCTATTGTTTATTTAGGTACATGCAATGCCTTGCCCTAAATGCAAAGACTTTTATTGGGTTTTTGCACCCAATATGCTTGCAAGAAATGAATGAAAGTAATCAATCGCGACTTGCTTATCTCTCTAAGATCCTTAGTGACAAGACCAAGACAATTTACATAGGCCCATATCTAGAGGGGTTAGTTTTCTTTGTTACAATTGGATATTTGCACTTCATAAACATTATAATCTTCGAGACGGGTTCTTACATTTTCATTTCTTAAAATATGTAGCGGCCATTGGAGTTTTGTAGCTATGATACCATCGTTGAAGCGAGTGTATTGGATGGACCCGCTACACTTTGGTCCATCTACAAAATTTGCAGATTTATTAGAGGTTGCTATGCATAGTGCACATGACGACACACTACTTCCCTTCAACATTATACAGATTCAGGTGACAATACAAATCCAATGCTCATTTATTTCCACTATGATTTCATTTCAAATCATTTGTTATACTTCTTCGCTTTCAGCACCGAAAGCAATTGTCAAATTGGGAGTGCAGTTACTATATGATGTTGTACGCAAGCGAGTGTGTAGCTGGCCTTGTTCAAGATAATTTGGAATTACATCGCGTAAGCATTCTTATAACCTACTTATTGTACCTATTACTATTTACGTTGCATTCAATAGCATTAAAAAAACATTTCATATTCGTAGATTATCGAGGAAAATCATGCACCGTACACCAAGAAGGAGTTGGAGGATGGTAGAGATGCGTTGGCTAGACACTTGGTCCTTATTAGATCTCGGTACATCTCTAGGCCTCACATTCCCAATAATAGCTAGTTTCTTTTTTTGTCAAATGGATGCATATATTTACTTTTGAGTTCCATTACTTCCATAAGTTTATAAAGTGTGGTTTGATAGTGTTTCATGTTCATGTTTTGTGCTTAGATACCATGCATCTTGCAATTGACAGCTTAGACAATTAAAATGAAACCCAATTTTAGTGGAAATAGGTGGAAATGGCTCAAATCCTATAATTTTGTGACACTTACGAATTGCATGCGAGCTCGTTACTTCTCTCGCCCGTAACATTAAAATAGTTGCGATCATCTTGTACTATCGCTACTTCAATCGCCCGAATTATATTTCTGAGCTTAGTTTTTGCGCAATCGCTACCCAATCGCTCGTTCTTCTCTGCCTCTCCAATCTGATCTCTGTCGAGGTGGTAACGATACACGCCAAAACCAGGCGAATGTCTAGCTTACTCGTAACGTCATTTTTTTTCTCGCTCACCCGGTGCTAAAACGTCGTCGTTTAATGGTTCTGAGCTTAGTTTTTGCGCCATCGCTACCCAATCGCTCGTTCTTCTCTGCCTCTCCAATCTGATCTCTGTCGAGCTCGTAACCATACACGCTAAAGCCAGGCGAATGTCTAGCTTACTCGTAACGTCAATTTTTTTTCTCGCTCACCCAGAGCTAAAACAAAGTCGTTTAACATTAGCGAGATTAGTAGCGAACACGTTACTACACACATAAGCGATTGTCTTACGATATCGTTAACTCTCTCGAACCAACAACTTTTATTATATTTTTATAATATCATTTTCACAATTTTTATATTTTTACTATTTTTATGAAAAACAATTGTTCGGTTGCGACCTCGCTACGGTGTTACCAGCGAGTAGCTAGTGGCTGTCGTAACCTGGCTCGTTTGGTTTAACTTGGCTTGTAACGAGTTCGCTACTTATGACCGAGCGATTCGCCCCTATTTGTCGTAACCAATCTCGTCAGCAGATAAATATATGACAAACTAGGTTCACTTACGAGATCGTAACCAATATTAGCGATCCGCACGGTGGAAGTCGTAACCAGTCTCGTACGCATTCATAACAGTCTAGGCTTTTCAATGTAGCGAACTCGTTAGTATTTCATCTGGCGATCCGTAAGCTGCGTCGTAACATAATAATCAACCATTTGTTTGGGACTAGCGTTTGCTAGTTACGGTATCGCAACGAGCCAATTCATATCATACAGACTTTCACGCTAGCGAGTTCGTAAGCGTTTAGCAAGGCGTATAAGCCTACATCCAAGGCGGAAACAAACGCCTTAAACCCAAAAACATCTAAGGCGGAAGAGGAACCGCCTTAGATGATTTTTCTCATTCAAGTCACAACCAGAGAAGGCATTTGTTTTCTGCCTTAACCAATGAAGGATGAACTGCCTTAGATGGCTTGATATTCTACCAGAAAAACATCTAAGGCTTGATTTTCTGCCTTGATGAATAGGCTTTACCATGTCATTTATATGTTGATCGTCCAAGTAGTGGGACAACCCTCCATGATGCTAATGGATTGTTCGAACAATCTATGCTTTTTCACCATCATGAGAAAATTTCCGAATGCATTGGAAGGGTATCTTTGGACAAATCTTTAGTACCTAGTGCTAATCTTCCAATCCCCGAAAAGGAGATTTTAAAGGTTGGCAAGGGAGAAGGTTATTTTGTCTTGTGGCCTAGACGCCTAATTAGGGTCACTTCTCTAGGTGAAGGTGTTCCAAAATTCGAGGGGAAAATTCAAAAAATCTTACAAAAAATGAAGCAAAACCTTGCACCTCCGATAGTTGGAGATAGTGCCATTCTTCACCCGATGCCACAATATGTGGCCGTATTGTACAATTGGATGAAAAACATCGATCCTAACTCGACTTATGTCTTTGCGGCCCAAGAAAGAGTGTTTGGTATCGAACGCAACTTAATTGTTTGTTGGAGAGATTTTGATGACTTTTGAGAAGCTAATTTGGTTCCCGACACCATTATGGATCTCAATCAAATGTAAGTTTCTAGAGTACCTTCCTTTGTAAAATTTGTATATGTTGATTTGTATACAACTCCATAGTGCTAACAAGTTTTTTGCGTATATGAAGATATTTAGATGCATCGGGAAACAAGAAGGGAAAAGATTGGATTGGAATGCTATGCCCAACCACGACTTCCTACACGTCTCTCTCCGACAATGATCGTCTATCATATATTCAGCATGCCTTTCGTAATAAAGATAAATATTATTTCTTGGCACCTTACCTAGAATGGTGCGTTCTTCATCTTAGCATCCATACAAGCTCGTCTTTACAAACTTTTAAGTTCACTTCTCTAACTTGTTGTTCATTTTTGTAGCGGGCATTGGAGATTGATGACAATCAATACTAGAACAAAAGTTGTGTATTGGATTGATCCTCTCCATCTCAAACCTTCTCAAGTTATGATGGATCTCGTATCAAGGGCTCTAGATCATGTCAACACGGACACGTACACAAAAATGAATGTGGTTGAAGTTAAGGTATTTTCATTACCTTTCACATTATAAAATCTTTAATTCTAGGTATTAAGATTATAACTTGTAGTTCAATATTGTGTAGTACAAGAAACAAGACGATGGATGGTCGTGTGGCTACTAGACTATGTTGTATGCTACCCATTTAATCCAAATTTTACAACCCAACAACTTAACCGTCCATACTGTAAGCTTCATTTTGCTCTACATTATTCATTTAAGTCTAATTAACATTCCTTGTTCATTAATTTAGACGTCTTTTTTTCCACTATAGCTTTCGCCTAAGGATGTCACTCCTTACACAATTGGGGAGGTTAAATGTGGTGCGGAATAACCTAGCACAATACCTTGTGTCCATCCGCTCGAATGTCATTGGAAATCCCATCATCTAAAGCTAAGAATAAGGTGCAATGCTTGTATTTCTTGTTAGACATTATATTTCAAACCAAGGATATTCCGTTCATGGTTGATTCTTTTGTTCGCGGTATAGCTAGTTCATCAAGCCGTTTCCTGTGTTTTGTAGCTTGCTAGCATAGACACCTTCTTGTAGTCTTTCGAAGGCATGTGTATGGCCTGGTCGATTAAACAGTATTAATTGTAGCCATTATCCCATATTTTACTTCCGTTACCGGAACTAGCTTACGATTTTGTTTCCTTTCTCGGAACATAATCATGTTGCACATTTATTTCTGAAAAAGGATTTTCATACCATAGACAGTCGCGAACACCGAACAACTACCATCATCCGGAACATATCAAATTTTGGAGGGAAATAAAATTTGAAAAGTGACGCCGTTTTGTCATAGCCTCCTCGTCCGGAAGGTGAATGAAATAACCTATTTCAAAAGTGACACCTTCATTACATTCTACATCGGAAGTGACGCGCTGCATGTCTACTTCCTCATTAGGAACCGTTAAAAATAACTCTAATTCCGTTATTGGAACCATAGATATGTTCACAAGCATGCGCCAGCGGAAATACCTCAAGCCAAGAGTACATTATCCTACTTCCGCAATAGGAACATCTATTCACGAATTCCTCATGTTTTCCTCTTCCTCAACCCGAACTGAAAAATGTCAACCGCGCATGTCTACTTCCTGAATAGGAACCATTAAAAAACATATATGATTCCAATATTGGAACCATCAATATGTTCACATGCTTTGGACAGCGGAACTACCTCAAGCCAAGATTACACTATTCATATTCCTTAACCGGAACAATTATTCACGATTTCCACACGTTTCCCCTTCCTCAACCGGAACGGCAAATGTCGTCATTATTCCCAGTCAACTTCCTCAATCGGAACCTAACATTACGCCGTTTTGTACAGAAGAGGCAACGGCGTTCCAGACCGCCGCGTTTCTGCAACCATCGTCCTTATTCCCAGTTACCTTCCGCGACCGGAACATATCAAACGCCGTATTCTGCAGACACAACCACGGCGTTTCAGACCGCCGCATTTACGAAACTGATCCGCGGCGGTTGACCGAAACGCAGTGAATTTCTCCGCATGATCCGCGGCGTGACCCTCAACGGCGGCTTGAACAGCCGCGATAGGAGGGGGGGTAGATCGTCGTCGATCGCATTCTCGTCCATTAGTGGGTGTATCTAAAGTTTTTCTATGAAAACCCTCAAACTTTTCTTGTTAGATATGACAATGGATTCAAAGATGAGAAGGTTCAAGTTCCGAATTTTAAAGATGAGAAGGAATCTCCAAGGTTTGAATGTGTTGTTCAATAGCAAGAGATTGTTTATTTTGAAGAGAATAAATATGAGAAGATCAAGTATATTTAAGGAAAAGAAATTCATGTGGAAGACCCATGCAAGCTTTGACGATAAAGGTTCGTCTTGAAGAAGATTTTTTCGATTTTGTGGATATGTACCATTGATATTTTGCTGGAATTGGAAATAGTTCTTCATATTTCTTATGTGTCAAGAGAACTTTTATGGGGGTTGAAGTTCTTGTGGTGGAGAGGAGGACGCGAGTTCTTTTGAAATGAATGAGAATCACGCGGAGATGTTTTATGTGTGAATGGAATAAAATAACGATCGTCGTAAGATTCAGCAGTTTCCGAGCATATTTGATTCGGAGTTGAATGGGAAAAGTAGGCTAATAAACATAACTCACTTATCCAGTAGTGAGCACCATGCTCTTCAGGCCATTAAAGATTTTTTGAGACCTCAAAAAGACATTTTAATATTTTTAGATATTTATTTATGTTTTAAAATAGGTTTACTTTAAGATTAAAGTTTTAGAATAGTATTTAAATAATTTTTGTAATTGTCAAAAAAAACTATTCATTATATCATATTTTGAGAATTTTCTCTTCTTCTTTGGTTGATTCCGCAATTCTGATGAAAATCAGAAGTTAACCTTTAAAATTTGCTATGACAGCTCTTGATTATTTTATGGTTACGGGTTCTGCTAGCAGATCTTATCGATAATCCATTCTACATCAGCTTTTAGCGCTTATGTACTAATTGACTTTGATATATATATATATATATATATATGAGAGGGATTCCATTACTCTCTTATTTTCACTCAAGTTTTTACTCAAAATCTTGACCATTAAACTACTTTTAATCCAATGGCTTATTTATTTCCCCCCTTTTCTCTCATTAGCTAATTTACTTCTCATTTTTCACACTGTCTATATTTTCTCTCATTTACTTACATTTAATTCCATCTTCCCGTCCAAGAAAGAAAAATCAAAGAAGTATTCTTCTGCCTATTTTCTCTATCTGTTACCGTATTTTTTTAATTTAAAGAAAGAGGATCATTCATGGCTCCTCCCAACAGAAATAATCAAAGAGATACATCGTGAGTTCCAGAAAATTTGTAAGATTACAGGGAAATTTAGTTCTATAGCAATGCAGTACATTCCCTGTATCAAATAAACTAACAGAGCCTTAAACTAAATAATGAGTCTATAATAGATTGTGAGTGAGATCAGAGGTGAATCTGGCAAATATTGTTCTCTAAAACTCTAATTTTGCAATCACTCGCTAGTTCATCTCATTAAATGTTATTTGCATCTCCCCTCGGAGGCAGTAAGAGATTTACCAGCTCACTTTCACAGAATCAAAACATTATAAAAGTTCAATCTAACAGTCACAAGTTGTCTAGACAATAATTAGTCTGTAAGCACTTCCCAATCCATCTCATTAAACATTATTTGCATCTCCCCTCGGAGGTAGTAAGAGATGTTTCAGGTTGCTTTCACAGATAAGTTATGCCTAGAGACAGCCTGTTCTGTCTACAAATCTGATGTACGAACTCGCCAAGAGTAAGTAACCAACATACTCTGACTCGGATTTCTCCTTGCACACAAACACGGACTATTACGGAATCGCCAGAAGTAAGTATTTAAACTACTCTGACTCGGATTTCTCCTTTGCCGCATACCGCTAAGAATCAGTTTGAAGCTAATCACAGTTTAACCTATTCATAGGAAAACTAATGATAGCAGATAAAAACTCCAAAACAATATTATATCAACCCCAAATAAGCGTGTACCCATTATTTAGCCAAATACTGATAGATTTAGGGCAAAATGGACTTGCTAACCCAACTCAATACTGCAGCTTTGATGTGTAGAACGTCACAGGCAACTCAACACAATTCTAGAACCTTAACCAATTCAATTTCTAAATCTTTCCTTACAATCGCGAAAATATTTGAACATTAAACCGTTACAATTGCAAATCTGTTGACCCTCTTGCCTCTTAGCTCCGATTTAAACCCGTGATTTAAGGCCAACAACCTCCTCTTTCCGCCAATATCCACAAGCCCCAACTATATTCCTATACATGTTCATCAAATTCCTTAGTTGCAGCAACTAAACTGTTTCATGTTTCATACTAACCCATAAATATCAGCTACAGTTCCAAATTTTCTCAGTTTGGTCCTTTCGTCCTATCAAGTTGCCTATTTTTCACCACAAACCTCAAAGCTACACTAAGGAATTATTTTAACATGCTCAAGTCATACCTCAACCCGTCTCCTCACTCTAGTGGTGCCAACTCCAATCGTGTCTGAATCTCTGTCCCTGACCCGGCCCGCAACCACGATCCGGCCCGCAACCACGACCCGTCCCACAACCACGACCCGCCCGGTCCGCCCCTGGCCCGATCGACCCTGGGTCGCTGAATCGCCTTTCGCCAGAGCTACCCTGTGGCACGGGCTTCCTGATTCCGATCTGCATCGGCTGAGGCGGTCTTCGTTCTGGAGCTCGTCGGCGGTGAGGGGTGGGTCATTATGGGCTCCGTCTTCAGCATCATTCAGAGGTGAGCGGTCGCGATCCGCTCGTCCGACAACGCTGATCGGAGATGGATCTCCAGGTCCAAAAAAGTGCTGTAATTATTCGATAGAGGGAGGGGGTGGTTCAGGGTTTAGCTATGGTGAGGATGGGAGGGGTGACCGGCGCGGCGACGAGGCGCCGGCGGTCACCCCGCAGAGATCTGCAAAAAAAAGGGGGGACGGCGGAGTCTCTGGTTCTCTGGGAATTTTTTTCCTTTTTTTCTCTATCTGTTACCGCCTACACCAGTATCTAATTTAAACCTGAGTTTTTTTAATTTTATTTTTAAATTACAAATTAAAATATAATAAACAAAAGTTTCATGTTAAAGATGTTGTTCCGGAACTAATTACTTGTAAAATATGTTATGAACATATAATTCTAAAAAAATCAAAGATGGCGACCATTTACATGTAAAATTATTTTAAAAAAATATAGGAATCCGTTGTAGAATACATACGGAAAATTTATTTGACATGTCTAAATAAATTAGATTTAGGATTTTGAAAAGATGTATTAATCTTCAAGTTAAAGAAAATAAATCAAAGGTATTCAATAAAATTATTTTCGGTCGGCAATCAGTAGAAAAATTAATAATTTTTTTTATCTAGAAAAAGTAATAGTTAATAGTCTAGTCAAGAAATGTGATCAATAGTGTATTTTGGAAGAGCATCAGATAAGAGTGAAAATCAAATAGACAATAATCGAAAGAATTTGAATTGATTCTGAGAATTGTCATTAGACCCGGGAATAAATGAGCCATTGGATTAAAAGTAGTTTAATGGTAAAAATTTTGAGTAAAAACTTGAGTATAAATAAGAGAGTGAATGAAACCTCTATATATATATATATGTATATGTATATATATAAATTATTGGGTGGTTCAATATGCAGGTCTATTTTACTTCTGCATATCCAAATTAAATCTGAACTGAGAATAATGTCCCTCTTAAATATGTATTATAATTCACGAAAAAGTAATTGATAATTTGGACACGCGTTCAATCATTATATAGACGGGTTTAGTCATTTAAGGTTAGGATTTTAGAAATATATTTGTAAAAAATAATAAACGAATGAAGGGTAATTATGATATTTTTCCGCTTCCATTGGACTTGCAGTAGTAAACTTGACCTGATTGAATAATTTATTACCTCTGTCTTAGACCAACACAATTGACTTTTCACACTATACAACACACATCTTTAACCAACTCTATCTTTATTTATTTATATTATCAAAAAATTAAAATTTGATATTTGAATATTTTATGTTGCAATTAATATAACGATACTAATATGATAATATTTATGATTACATATCTATTTAAAAAGGGGTCAAAATTTAAAAGAAAATAGTGTCAAAAAGTTAGAGTAAGATAGGGAGAGGGAGTACTAAAATTAGAGTGGAGGATATTCCATGGTGATTGTTTAGGAAAAATGTATGTCCGGATTTTATTTTTCTTTATGAAAAAAAGGATGCATGTATGTTTAGATATTTAGGATATGTGAAAGAGGCTATTGACTTCGTTTCAAAAATATTTCTCCCGTGTAATTTTAATATATTTCCAAGTTGAGTATTCAAATACACTTATCTGGAAACGCATGATGTGTAATTATTTTTCGAATTATACAATTCTATATCTAGTCAATGGTTGTATTCACCTAGCCAAATTATTTATTATTGACGTGTACATCCACGCCAATAAAATTTCAACACTACTATATATATTGAGTTCATCATCCTCTGATAAACCATCCCCTTCTAAATTTTCACTCTCATGGAAGACCAAAACCAAATTATTCCTTCAACCTCAGAGGAAAACCCATCTTCTGAAGAAAATTACGTTCTGGATGAATCAGAACGCAAGGAAATAGAGGATTTGATAGGTTATAGATTCAAAAATCCAGCATTGCTGCAACAAGCTTTCACCCACGTAACCGTTACTGAAGATCCTAGCAAATCATATGAGAGGCTGGAATACATTGGTGATGCTGCCTTAGGTATTATGGTTGCCGTGAAACATTTCTTCGATTACCCTGATTTTCTTCCGGGCAAGTTAACCACTCTCCGATCTGCCAACGTGGATACTGAGAAACTCAGTCGCGCTGCTGTGAAATGGAATCTGCATAAGCATCTGCGGCACAAAAAACCTCTTCTGAATGGACAAGTAAGGCAAAAAGAGTATTTTTGTTTCTATTGTAACTTCTTTTTATGAAATCTCCATCATTAAATAGCATTGAATTAGAACGAACTTAGGATATGAATGATATTATTATTGATGTGATGATTTTTTGGTTACAGATTGAGGAGTTTTTAAAGGAGATTGAAGAGTATCCAACATATTCTGCAGGTCTGGTTCACTCTCCGAAGAACCTTGCCGATGTGTTCGAGTCCTTAGTTGGAGCCATTTTCATCGATACTGAGCTCTCACTGCAAACAACTTGGCAGGTACGCCAATAACCATTTTTTCTTGAGAATTTCTTCACATTTTTTAACAGCAAAAAACTAAAACCGAGATAAAAAAACCTTTCTAGTAAAATGTTTTATCACTATTTTGTAAAGGTTGTGGAAAGGTTATTGGAGCCGATGGTGACTAGAAAAAGTTTCCGTCAACATCCGATGGCACGTCTAAATGAGTACTGTCAAAAAAAGGGTTTGAAGCTGAATTTTAAAGAGAATAAATTGCGGGAAAAGGGAGAAGTTTCTGTTGAAGTTTATGTGAACGATAAGTGTGTTTTTGAAAGGACGTATGTAACCAAGACTGCAAATGCAACCAATAGGGCTGCAGATGATGCTTACAGTAAAATCATCAGTGAGTTTCAAGCTGAAGAACCCGACCATATAATTCCTTCAACCTCTGAGGAAAACCCAGCTTCTGAAGAAAATACCATACTGGATGATGCAGAACGGAAGGATATAGAGGATTTGATGGGCTATGGATTCAAAAATCCAGCACATCTGAAACAAGCTTTCACCCACCCCACCGCCGATGAACATCCCAGTAGATCCTATGAGAGACTAGAGTACGTAGGTGATGCTGCTCTAGGTTTGCTGGTTGCCACCAAACATTTCTTCGATTACCCTGATTTTTTACCGGGGAAGTTAACCTCTCTCAGATCTGCCAACGTGGATACCGAGAAACTTAGCCGCGCTGCTGTGAAATGGAGTCTGCATAAGCATCTGCGGCACAAGAAACCTCTTCTGGATGGACAAGTAAGGCAAAAATAATATTTTTTAAAAACACTTTTCTATAAAAAAAAATAGCATTTCAAATTAGGAACTTATTATATGGTTCACATAATTCTTAAAGTGATGATTTTTTTGTTACAGATTGAGGAGTTTCTAAAGGAGATTGAGGAGTATCCAGCATACACTGCAGGTCTGGTTCACTGTCCTAAGAACCTTGCGGATGTCTTCGAGTCTTTAGTTGGAGCGATTTTCATCGACAGTGAGCTCTCATTGCAAACTACTCGGAAGGTATGATAATAACCTCTCCTTTTTTCTACTAAATTGCTTCACATTTTTAACAGCAAAAAACTAATAAATGCCAAAATAAAAAAAAGCTTTCTAGTAAATGTTTTTTTTACTATATTTTTGTGAAGGTTGTGGAAAGGTTACTGGAACCAATGGTGACCAGTGCATGTTTTCGACAACATCCAGTGGCACGTCTGAACGAATACTGTCAGAAGAAGGGTTTAAAGCTGAAGTTTAAAGATAATAAATTTCCAGATAAGCGAGAGGTTTTTGTTCAGGTTTATCTGAACGATGACTGTGTTTTCGAAAAAACATATCTAACCAAGACTGTGAATGCAACTAACAGAGCTGCAGATGATGCTTACAATAAAATCATCAGTCAGGTTCCCGGAAGCGATGATGTAAATGTTTAGGGAATTGTTCTTTAAAAAACAAAAATCAAATGTAAATGTTTAGGGATTTAATTTAACGATGTTTCGACAATTTTGTTTATTTTAATAGTAAAGAATGACCAGATTCTACTTTTTACTTTCTTTACTTCATTTTATTCATTCTGCTCATTTTAAATGCTTGTAATACCGAGACAATCTAGTAAAATTATATTGCTTGTGATTGATGTATTGGGAAAGGAAAAATAATTGAAAAATTATAAATAATGTAACTATTTTATCAAATTTATAATGTTTTTGAAAACGACTAGAATGCTAAAATGTCTTAATCCATGCCAGATTATGGATCTCTATCACACCTTTCCGTTTCGATCAAAAGCCATCGTGAATTGATTAACCCATATTCCCAGAACTTTCTTCTTTTGTATTTTTATCTTGTCTTAAGTCCATGCTATAGTTTTGGTTGATCTACAAGACAAGAAAAAAGATATTAACAAGAGAAAAATGACTTCCTATTTTATTATATTCTCATCGGTGAAAATGCTATGATCTTAAAATAGATTGCCCCAGTCAAATGTATTTGTTCGTAATGCTGAAGATTTGATGGCTATACTAGCTTGGGAGTCAAGTAACTGAGTGAAATTTGATTTGACATTTCATTTAGCTTGGGAGTACAAGTTATTGTTTATGACACTAGTAGAATATGGGACGGAACACGGCTGTTCCGTCCCAGTTGGACGGCGGTTTTGACCGCCGTCCATGGTGGCGCCGTGCAATTGGCGCCACCGTTACACGGCGGTTGAAACCGCCGAGTAACGTTTCCGAATTCGGAAACTTACCCGGATGTCTATTGTTTCCGAGTTCGGAAAAGGTAGCCGGATAGAACAAAAAAAATGCCGGCCAAATTGGCCGGCGAAATCAAAACCACATGTGCTAATCTGATATTACCAATATCCCGGAGAAGCTCCCAAAATATGTCGAGGTTCTGGCCTTTCCTACGACGTCGAGCATGCGGAAGAGTGGCGGAAGTGGGGCTGCTTCACGGCGGCGTACTGGTGGAGCTTGTAGATGGGTTTCGATGAGCAGGGAAACTTGTTGCAGATCTGGAAGAACTCATGGGTGAGATCAAAGTTGGTGTTGCAGAGCGAGGTGTAGAGTTTTTGGATCTAAGAAGTTCATAAAACCAATTAAACATTGAAGGAATGAAGGAGAAGAAGAAGAAGAAGAAGAAGAATGGAGAAGAAGAAGAACAAGGAAGAGAGTGAGAGATGAGTGAAGGGATAAGAAGAATGAATGGAGATAAGGAGAATGAAAGGGGAGATAAGGATACTCCTGTCTGATAACAAGCATCCGGCTAAGTTTCCGAACTCGGAAACCTTAGCCGGAAGTCAATAAACGGCGGTTTCTTAAAAAGTCACGCGGAACCGCCGTTTATTGAGTTTCGGCTAAATTTCCGAGTTCGTAAATTTAGCCGGATGCCTTGCACGGCGGTTCCCTTAAATTCACGCGGAACCGCCGTGTAGATGCGCCGTGTTCCGGCCAGTTTCTACTAGTGTGATATTTCAACTTGAAATATATTAAAAAACATTTGTTGTTGTTTATGTCACTCATTTATATGTATTGTGTCCTCCCCTCGTACATCCCTATTTGCAATTATACAGAACAATATTCATTGTGGTTAATTTGATAGTTATTATCAGACACTAATAAGAATTCGGCCGACATTCTACAATTATCATGTTTTAATTGGTACGGTAGTTCTAGTAATTAAGCCATAACCTGAATGCATAAAAATTTGTGGATATTTAATTTGTGTCTGAAATAATATATATTAGCCTGATAAATATTAAACTCGTACATATTGTTATTACTATATATATAAATGGTTAACCTAGTGTACTTATAATGTTGTGGATAAAAAGTAGCATTTTCGAATTCATATTTTATGGGGTTTTATACATGCAGGTCCAATTTACTAATGCAGGTCTGAAAAAGACAACATTACCCTTCACCATTTCACAGTTTGGACCTGCACTAACACAATTCAGGGGCAAAATATTATCTTTTTCAGACTTGCATTAGTAAATTGAACATGCATGTATAATTTCTTATTTTATTTGTAATTATGAGTCTAACTAAGTAGGTATACATAATACATAACAATTGGAGTAAGTATGGAAAGTCAAAATATATCATTTAATTTCGATCGGAATGAGAAATGGAGTAGCTTGGCAACAAAGTTATATGAGACATAATGTCTTGGAAAAGAATTTAGAGAATGGAGAGGTTCGCTTGCCTAGAAAAGAAATTGGGAAGAGAGAGTTTTGTTTGGAGAATATCATGATAGGGTGTAGAATTAAAAGTTATAAATTAATTGAAAGTCGGCACCCAATATAACATATACTTCTGTATTCAGAAGAGAACATATACCAAAATAGTGAATTTCAAATTTTTGTCACTAAACTTTAATCACTAATAATTTTGATCAATAAATTTTAAAAAGTATATTTCTGGTCACTGAATAAACAAATATTTATAATTCCATCAACGATACTGTTAATTTACTATTTGTGCTTCGTTTATGCATTCTTAAGCGATAAATACTTGTATTCACTATTCTTTCAAATCTTGATGACCGATAAAAAATGTTGTAAAATTTGTTTTCAAAAATTCCACATTCTCTATTTTGCTCTCGTTTGAACTCCAAACACTTAGAAATTAGGATGAAACATATTCACTAGTTTAGTTTAATATTATATGAAAAACAATTTCTAATACATATTTCTTATTTTATATTTTTCATTTAATATCAAATACAAATAAAAAAGATTACACAATTTGGCTATTACTCCGGCCCTATATATATATATATATATATATATTTTTAATTTAAACCACCATTGGTGGGGTATTTATTTGGCACCCCAAACCATAAAATTAGGCTGAGCCTAGAGTTGTGTTACATAAAAAAAGAGCACTGATCTTAGAAACATCTAACCTTCTCAAAAAATGAATGAATAGATAAGAATGCTAACTGGATTCTGAGGGTTTAACTCTAATAGCCAATGCTTAAATAGGGAGTAGATTAGTGATCGAGAAAATAAATACCGAAACACAACTTATCCACCCATTAGCTTGGTCTAGAGAGAGAGAGAGATCATCTTCCAGTGCACATTTCAAGAAAGAGATTATCCTCCATAGAGAGAGATCATCTTCAATGCATATACACGTCCAGCCTGAATTGGCTCAAAAGTTAGTCTAGTTGATGAGATCCTGTGATGAGTTGGAGCTTGGACCTCCCATAATTGGTTAATCTGCACATCAGCAAACTGTCAAAATACATGTTCTTAACATGAGCTCCTAAGAGAGGGAGTTCCATACATGTCAAGTCTAACTATACCAGAAAGAATTCCTGGTATGCTTTGATATGTGAGGGATTCTGCCAGAATGTTGTTGAGACCCCTCCTTGTCAAAAAGTCAGCTACTTTGTTTGCTTCTCTGTAGATGTGTTTGACAGGGTGTATGCAATGGAGAGGGTGTAGTTCAGTGCAGACTGAGTACATCTTCCATGTGGATTGTGTGGGATTTGTGATATGCTTCTAACTGCCTCTGAACAGTCAGATTCAATTTGAAAGTGTTGTAGCCCAACTCCTGTGCCGCAGCATAACCTTGCTTTATAGCCAACAACTCAGCATGAAGGGGTGAGTCACAACTCATGTGCATATATCTGAGCAGTATTGAATGACCTGTTGCATTTCTAACAATTATTCCTATCCCACAACTTCAATTCTTATAGGAGGCATCAACATTTGCTTTGCAACCCTGATTAGGTGGTTGCCATTTTATAATATTAATCATTTTTTGTCTTTCTGTTTAAAGAAAGGGGCCAAACATGCTAAAATTATAAAATTGTTTCTATTTGTGTTTCCAGTCAATGGATTGATTGTGCAAATTAGATTCACTTCTTTCTTAATCTTAGCAACCAGATCTCTAGAAGACAAATTTTTATTATCATAAACCAGTTTAGTTCTCCTAGTCCACATATTCCAGAGAATAACCATACAAGTAATTCTCAGAATGTTA
Source organism: Sherardia arvensis (assembly GCA_948330725.1). Lineage (NCBI taxonomy): Eukaryota > Viridiplantae > Streptophyta > Magnoliopsida > Gentianales > Rubiaceae > Sherardia > Sherardia arvensis. Next base: position 28,355,064 of record OX415241.1, read on the forward strand.
GTATGAATTTTGGAGAGACCAGTAAATGACAAATAAAAGTGTATTCTAGCTCTAACTATTAAAAAAGAAGGGGCATGTATAAGCAACATTGCATGAATCTGATTCCAAACTTCAAGATTGTAAGAACATGTATTAAAATAGTGCTCAATGGAATCCATGCTATGGCAATGCACACATTTAGAAGGTAAGTGAAATCCAAATTTTATCAGGATGTCATCAAAAGGCAGAAGTTTATTTGTGAGTCTCCATATGAATACAGGAATCTTGCACTATAAGAAATCTAGATTTTTCCGTCCCATAAAATGTGCTCCGTATCATTGATTTTGTGTCGCTAAAATGATTTACGCGACACTAGGTCACATCACTTTTTTTGTATCGTAAAAAGTGAGGTAGTAAATTTACGACATTAATTTTCAAGTGTGTCGTAAAATTGATGACCCATTTTGTGTCATTTTAACTATCTGTCGTTTTTATTTGCGACTTAGTTTTACGTCATTCAAATCAGTGCTGCAACTTTATTGCGACATATTGTGCGTCATTTACTTTAAATGATGCATAATATTTAACGATATTTTATGCGTCAATAATGTTTTGCGATGCATAGTATTTTGCGACATATTATGCGTCAATTTTGCTTTGTGACACAGACTAATTTGCGGCATATTGTGCGTCCATAAACATTTGTGATGCAAACTATTCACGATATTTTATACAACAATCATATTTATTGTTGTATGTATTTACGACACAATATGCATCAATTTTGTTTTATGAGGCATCAATGTTTGCAACACATTATGCATCATTTACATTTTGTGGTGCTCTAGCGACATTATTTAAAAGAGATGTATGTTACTATGACATATGATGTGACAGATTAAAAAAGTGTAGTAATAATTATACTTTTTAAGGTCCTAGATAATGGAACAAATTAAACAACGCTAATTTTAATAAATGTAAATTTTTATTTTTAATTGTAAATACAAACATATTTTAAATAGCAATAATTTGATGATCAACGTTGATTCTTTATTTGAATTCAAAAGCAACTCATAATGTATAAATAATGTCACTTAAATACAAATATGAATATTCAAAAGTAATATAAATGAAATCTAAACTAAATTAAACTCTTATTCCCATATCAAACAAGAATAAGGCATCCAAATATCAAATTACTTTGTCTTCCATTTATTACTTCTGGCCGCTTCCCCTTTTTTTGTCCTATGAAACATTCAAAAGAAAATATTATTACATAACTAAATTGACTTAATAAGTAATTAAGTATTAGTATAATTAATAAAATACCTTTGATTTTGGTGAAGTGCCACGTGAATAAACATTCTCCAAGTGAGATAGCTTTCCAAATACTCATCTGATTAGGGTCCTGTCAAGTTCAACTTATTTTTTGCACCTTGCAGTTAAATTAAGCTAATTTCATCTAATTTCAGCAAGCTGCAGCATGTTTCAGCTAACTGCAGCGTGCTTAAGCTATCTGCAGCTTGTTTCAGCTAACTTCAGCTACCTGCAGCGTGATTCAGCTAACTTCAGCTTGGTTTAATTTTTTCAGTATTTTTTTAAAAAATTTTCTTTTTATCAAAAGCCAATGATATATTTTTGTTTTAATTTATCAAATAAAATTACTTTTTAATATGTTTAGTTTAGTAATCGAGAATAGATCAAATTAATTTATACTCGAAAGTAACAATTTGATCAACAAACCCAAAATGTATATCGGTTGCATCCAATACTAATCACTATCATCTAATGGTTCAATTTCACTAGTATCACCACCTACCGAATTCCAAATCTGTTCAGCTATACCTTCACGCACTTCTGCCATAGCCATTTTTCGATGCTCATCAAACATAGTCAAATCACTAGTTCCTTGTGTAGGCTCGTGAGCTAAAATGGGAATGTCAATCTCTTGCATTCGAATGAACTTATGAAGCGTGAAACATGCAACAATAATTGACATTTGATGACAATCTTCAGTTTGAGGCATTCTTTTTAGCACTCTCCAAGTACTTTTCAACTGTCCAAATACACCTTCGATTTTCATTCTCAATGAAGAATGCCGTTTGTTAAAATGCTCCGCCTTACCTATAGGTGGTGCATGTCTAAACTGCGGTACATGTTTTCTTGCTCTTGTACCGGAAAATGGAGCCATGTATCCAAGAGTGTTTGGGTACCCAGAATCAACCAAATAATATTTTCCTACATAAATTGAACAATACAAACGACATTATAATTTAATAAACGACATCACAAATGATATTATAATTTAAAAAACGACATTATAATGTGAATTAAAAATATTACCTTGTGGCGGATGAGGAAAACCAAATTGGGAATTACCCAACGCATCTCTCCAAACTCTTGTGTCATGTGCACTCCCTCCCATCCCACTTCAATGAATGTGAATATTTTATCAAATGAACATCAAGCAAGGACATTCCAACTCTTACGTCCCTTGCGAGTGAAGAATGGTGTAGCTTGTTCTTCACCTATAACTGCGTCTATAAGAGTTCCATCTAGAGCTCCAATTGCATTCTGGACAATAAAAATTCAAAAAAATACGTCAAAATAAGACTCACATCAATTTATCATTTGTGGGAATATTGTAGAAACCCTTACCGCAAAAAAAGGCGAATATCTTGTATCGTTTGTAACCTCAAGCGGGGTCTCATTCAAATCACGATGAGGTCTAACGATATCGAAAGACAATATCCTCAAAGCTTCCAACACTTGTAGAAAATATTTTCCTATTGGATGTTCTATAACATCGAAATCTCAAGACGGCGTCACGATACCCTACACCCTTAGACAAAATAAATAAACAGATTGCTACCTGTTGGGGTGCCTTCACAAATCTTCCATCTTTTAATAGGTCTCGCGTTCTCATCAATTGAACTAGATGTATGAACATGTTACGTTCAAGTCGGAATTCCACATGACATGAGTCATCGTTTTCCGTTAACAATCTATGTACATACTCAGCACTACTTTCACCTCTTCGAGAATTCCTCGATGATGATTCTGGTTCTTTGCTAGGCAATGGTTCGGTTTCCTCGTCTGAATCAATTTCATATGTCTCCTGCGTTGACATTTGCATTTCGTCTAACACCATCATAAGTGCAACCTGAATAAGTGGGTCATCTATTCTGCATAGACATGGAAAAAAATGTGAACTTAATGGATTAATATACGACTCAAACACCAATCTAAACATTATTTTTCACACAAAATAAGAACGTACTTTATTCCAACAGTATCAAATTTTTACACAAAAAATATGTAGATAACGTCTACATGAATAGCACACAACAAATCACATAATAGAAATCTACTGAAATAACATAGATAAACTCAAACAAACTTAAAAAATGTGAAACGTGTTCGCAGACTACTTCATCGTAGTCTCAGTTCATAATACGTTTTAGGAAAATTCTTTTCCGGTTATCATTCATCAATACCAAAAACATTTCTGCATTCTTAGTATCCTGTAAGTAATGCATTGCGGCTGCGACTATATCATCACCGCCGTCCTCAAACTCCATTCCCATCCTAAATAGCTCACACATACATTTCATGGGAAAGGCCATTTGGGCAGCTTGTGGAGCTTTTGCAGATTCCGCCTCTGCTGCTTGGGCTCGTGCTTCTTTTGCAGAAATCATCCGAATAAATGAGTCAAAACTGTCATTTCTTCTCTTCATTTCAACTACCAAATCTTCATCAATTTTTCTCTTGTTTCCCGACCTTTGACAAACCTTATGTTCAACTTCGATTGTAGCACCAGAGACCATATGGTTCACTTGAATATGAGCATCATTGGCAACAACACCTGCGTCTTTGGTCTCATCACTATTGTCGAACCCTTCCACATGTGCTTCTTCATCTTCTTCAGAAAGGATAATCTTGTTCAAATCCACAACTTTGTTCTTACCATTCTCAATGTAAGTTGCACTTTTTGCCATAGCCGAAGAGAAACACCCACCAACCCCTTGTACGTTTGTGCCACCAAATAGTTGTTCAAGTAATTGCTGATTTAATATGCCACCTCTTGCAACCTTTGCACCATGCTTAAGATATTGCTGCAATATTGAACAAAACAATAGAAACAATCAAATCAACAATTTGATAATGAGTACACATTTTTTTAAAAAATATAGTACAAATAACTATTGTACCTTAAGAAAGGCTTGAAATCTGGGCGATTTAATCTCTTCAGCATCAACTTCGCCAGTAACAGTGTTCATTCCCAATCCAGTCATTGATTTTAAGGCTACATAACACTTATGCTTACCCTGCAACTGATCGTAATGATTCTTAACTTGCAAATGCCCAATAGAGTTCCCTGTTTGAGTGTTAAACATTTCTACAAGAGGTCCAAAAGCAGTAGCTACTCGATTCTTTTCATGAATCCATAACTTTAGCATAGTCTTGGAACGATCTAAAATATCCCACTTAAATCTGTCCTCACCCTTCGGCGCCATATTTTCTTAATAAAACATTATAGTAATTTAGAACCAACAACCAAGCACTGATAATTTACAAAACCAAACATATATGATTCACAAAACCAAACATTATTATTCATATTGTCACAAAAAATATTGCGTGAAAGAGTTGTCTAATACATACAGTGGCCATTAACTATGTCAATAATTTTTGTAAGTACTTTTTATTTTACGTTATTCTAATTTACTCGTTAACGATCTAAATTTGCACGGAGAACAACTGAATTAGATAATAACAACAAACCAATGTCAGCAACTCATTCTCAGAAAAAATGAAATATATAAATACGTACATGCATATATAAGTTGAATGATTGTATATAGAACAAAAGCTAAATAGTGTTTTAGGTTTTCACATGCAAAACCAGAAGGCCTATTTATCTAAAATATAAAACATCTTTCTACAGTTATGCTATTTTGACTTAAACATAGCAAAATGAAAGAATTAATATAAAAAGAGAGACAAAAACTACACACTAATTGATTATACGAGTGGATCGAGTCACTGATGACAACTTAACAACTGTGAAGACAAAAACTACACATATTTATCAAGCATGTGAAGATTCTAACTAAAATATTCAAGAATTTGACAATTTTGTCACATATATATGATCATCAAACATGTAATAGGAGGGTAATCTAACTTTGAGTTGAGCAGGAAGTAGATGAATCAAACGGTATGATTTTCATCCGATTGAGAACCGATGAGTTGAATTTATATCAGCTATGAGGAGGATAATTCGAGATTTCTTTTTCTTTTTGGCAAGAATATGCCAATATTCTTTTTTATTGACAAATATATGTAGAGATTTATTTATTTTTGACAAAAATATGTAGAGATGTGAGATTGAAGGATACAGAGATATTCTTGGGCATGATATTCCACTTGATTTGTTTACATATGTAGTATTGATTATGGATCATGTACAATTTACATATTGATTTCAAAATATAACCATGAATGAGGTGGATATGCCACGGATTCTTCCAAGTTTTGTCCCTATATAATTGATTTTGTGTAATTAGATAAAATTTATTATTTTAATTATATAATTATTTCACTTCTATTTTAACTCGAAACTATTTTTCAACATTTTTTTAATTCATTTGAATGATTTTTAAAAAACACTAAAATACAATTTATTTTACTTTTTAAAAATAATAAAAAATAAAGTTGGTAAAATTGGGGTCTCATTCTTTATTGAGTTGGTCTCTTGAGTGACGGTCACTATATAGTGACGAAGGACTATATTGGAATATAGAAGGAAAGATGTCCTTGTTTATAATTTTGACAAAAATGCACTATTCACTCACGCGCACTGTTCACTCAGTCTAAAAAAAAGCATTTTAGTCTAAAAATAAACGTTAGCAAACATATTTACACAATTTAAAAAACAAGCATTTTATTCCAAAAAACAACCCGTTAAGCGTGAAATACAAGCATGCTCTAAAAAACAAGCATTCAAGGGTGAAATTCAAGCATGCTCTATAAAACTCTCTTTTTTTGCTTCAAAATATATGAACTCTAAAAAGTAACCTGTTAACTGTGAAATGCAAGCATGTTCTAAAAAACAACACGTTTGGTCTAAAAAACAAGCATTCAAGTGTGAAATCCAAGTATGTTGAATGCAATTTGCATAAATTGCAGGAAAAACCCACGCGTGAATGCAATTTGCATAAATTGCAGAAAAACCCCCGTCCCAAACTTCTTTGCATATAAACTCCGTCACCTTCACTATACAGTGTTCGTCGCTTTCAAGACTATTTATTCTTTATTATGTTGCATATTTTTCAAGTCATTTCATTTTATTGATAGAATCATGGTGCTCATTGTGGATGAACTAAAGAGCCATTTAGAAAGAGAAAAAATCATCAAAGGGTGAAATTTTTAAATGATATGTTGATGGGTGAATTAAAACATTTTAACGCTATAATAAAATACTTATTTCAGCAAACTACACCTTTTTAATTATGGTGCTTCAGCTAACTGAAGCGTGCTTAAACTATCTGCAGTTTGCTGCAGCGTGCTTTAGCTACCTGCAGCGTGCTTCAGTTAATTTCAGCTAATTGCAGCGTGTTTCAGCTAATTTCAGCTAACTTCTGTGCAATTCTGCGCAGTTAAGCTGAAAATAAGCTGAACTTGACAGAGCCTAGATCAACATAAAAATAATTATTAAACTCATATAAACAAAAAAATTAATATAATTTAATTAATTGTAATTACCTCAATATTTTCATAGGGTTGAAAAGTCTATGAATCATCGATATGTTGAGATGATGATAAATTGATGGGCGCTAATATACGTATTGAGAATGAGAATGAGAATCTATATCTCCCTAACTCCCTTGTCGTCTCCTCAGATTCCTCATCCTCCAGACCGGAGTAGGGTGAGAAGATTTCTTTCTGGGGCAAAACTTATTCTATATAATATCAGAAATCGCGCCGGTAATCTATCACATATACCCCTTAATCAAGTACCTCCCTCAAACACCTCTCAACTTTGAGACCATGGAGCTTCGAGCATCTGCCATTTTCTCGAACACTGGAGCACTGGTTCCGATCACCAATAATGGTAGAAACTTTCTGCATGTATTCATGATAAACAATCTTTAGAATAAACAAAAATTCCCGAATTACTTACCGAAACTTCAAAAGATTACTCACCGAATTGTAGAGATAGAAGAATAAGACAAGTCATAATTTCACAAATCATATGAATGTTAAGAAGAATATGATCTTGATGAGAGTTGAAGTGTATCCGTGCTATGATTGGGGGATGAAAGGTGAAGTGTATCCATGCTATAATTAAGAAGAATATGAATCGCCTCTAACCTGCCATATCCTCTTAGGCAAAATTAAAACTCAAAATTAATATATAGGAAATTTTTATGCGTTGGGTTAACAACTCCCTTATGTATAGGAATTTCATTCACCCATACTCAAACTTTCCATTTTCTATAAAAGTGTACAGCTAATATACTATATTTAAATAATTGCATAAGTTCTATGTGATCTTATTTATTTGTAAAATGGTCTTAATATGCCCAAATTTTTTACATGAATATAATTGAATAATAATAAACATGCATTGTTTTTCAAATAAAAATAGGAACAACATGTATGGTAAAATATTATATAAGTCTTCTAAATATCCGAAAAATTTTAAAAAACATACATTTAACTTGATTTGGATCATGTTGAATTTAAATTAAAGAATGTCATTTTATAAAACATTATTTTTATTTTCAACTCAAACACATTTACTATTACATGTTAGCTAGGTTAGTTTAACATTTACACTATTTTGATTAATTAAAGCACAATAGTATTTAATTTAAATTACATTGTAATTATAATAATTATTTAATAACTATATGGTAAGCCATGATTTTCCAACACATTATCTTAAAGAGTTGGTCTCTTAGAAGACTTGTACTCTATTATTTATATTTTATTATAACATAAATAAATATAATTTATTTTAGTTTTAAACATGATATACTTCTAAATTTATCATATGTTTCCTATTTAAATTATTCGTTATTTGAAACTTTTATACTTTAAAGGTAAAGACATCTTTTGATAGACCACATTTTATACTTAAGATCAAACATTATGTATTTTAATTAAAATATTATACCTATGAAAGTAATCATCATATTATAAAACATATTTCAAGATAAAGTAAAAGAATGTTTACACAAATTTATACTTTAAACTTTAAAATAAAGGGTTCAAATTCAAGACAGAACTACCATAAGCTTAAAAAGCACTCTGAAAGACTAGTAATATGTTTAAGTGTAATTCAATTCAGTTCATTTCAGTTAAGTGTAGTTCATTTCAGTTCAATTCAGTTAAGTGTGGTTCAATTCAGTTCTATTTTCTATTCTTGAGTTTTTGTTTCTTTACCATTAGGTAGAGATTTCCATTTGATTTGGTTGTAATATCTATTCGATTTCAAACAGTACTACATTGATTTGTTCTTCAATTTCTTTTTGTTCAATTAGGTCAGTTTAATATATTTCAGTTCCATTAAGTTCAGTTTTGATGGTTTGTGATTTGATAAAATACAGTTTCATTTAGTAATATCAATGCATTGATCGTTTTCTTCAATTCAGTTCAATTCTGGTCCGTATTATTTAGTTCAATTTAGTTTAATAAGTTAGGTTTAATTCGTTAAGTTTAGAATTGATGAAATATGATTTGATAAAAATTTGCTAATTTAATTATATCAATGCATACTTTTGTAAGTTCAGCTTAATTAAGTTCAGTTTAGTTCAATTCAGTATTTTTAGTTCATTTATATCAATTTAGATTGTTTTATTAAGTTTGGTGCTGATAAAATTTGATTTGATAAAATATACATATAGCACAATTTGGTTGTATCAATTCAGTCAATAAAGTTCAGTTCAATTCTGTTTAACTTCTATGATCATTTTATCAAGTTTGGTTCTGTTGAAATATAATTTGATAAAATTTAGCTAATTTTGTTATATCAATGCAGTGACTTGTTTCTTCAATTCAGTTTGTTCAGTTAAGTTCAATTCAATGGCTTGTTTTGTAATAATTTTTTTGAGTATAAATATGTTTTATAAATGAAATCAAATGAATATTTCAGTTCAATTTAGTTTTTTTCAGTTCAACTCAGTTCAGTTCAGTTTAGTATTTTTCAGTTCAGTTCAGGTGTATTAAACATGCCCTTAGATGCAATATTAGTCATGTGACTTAACATAATAGAAGTAGACAAAGTATCTTGAACTTCCTAAATATTATAAAACTACCACTATATATATTCAAGGTCAAACACTTTGGTTTTCAATTCAAACAATGTTTATTTTAATGTAAATATATAGTAAAATACGTTTCATTTACAAATCCAAGTAATATTAAATAAAAAGTTATATATTTAAAGTTACAAAATATTGTATAAACATAAAATTGCTAAAAAAAACTTTCATAAAAAATAAATTGTGGAACTTTATAAAAACAATTAGAAAGCTGAACTTTCATAAAAAAAAATAGAAAGTTGAAATTTCTTGAGATTAACTCATACAAGTCACCTAACATAATAATAAAAGAAACTTTCTGATTATATAAAATGGTCACTGTAGACCGTTCCAAGAAGTTGGACTAGCTGAGTTGGTCCAAGTGTGGTATCTCATTCATGAGGTTGGAGTTTTGTAGTCTTGTTGTTATCTATGTTTGTGCCCTTTTTCCTTCAAAATTACTTAAGAGTTATTTTAAACCATATATATAAAAAATATCAATTCTAAACCACTTTTTATATAATAAGACACTTATATAGTATCTTCCAAACTTTTTAATGAGACCCTAACAAACCGTAAGTGTCTTTTAAACTATATAACAAGACATTAAATTTAAAATATATTATAAAATATGTCTTAGTAAATTAATATCTTGAATTATATGCCTTTAGAGCTATGATTTCTTCTAGTGCTCACCCTAAATCAATATTGTATGTGTGTATATATAAAGTCACAGTTTTTCGTTTCATTTTATCTCTCAATTCTACAAATTTGGGTAATCGTAAAAGAAACTAGAAGAGTTATTGCTCTGGTCAATAAATAAATTAATAAAAAGTATTAAACCATGTAGTTTTATTGAAAACCACCACATAACCACCGCAAGTTCAATATATTCCAGCGCCTACCATTTTTATATATTCTTTTTTTGTTTCTTTTAATTAAAAGAGTTTTGATGTAAATTAAATATATACATCCATTTTAAAACTTTATAAAATTATTTCATTTGATATTTTAGGATCCTCAGTGCAGTAATCAATATTCTGTTACACTTCCTAAAATTCATTACTAACTTTATAAAAATATTAATATGATGTACCAAATTATAAAATGTGAAACTATCATTATTCTTTTGTGTATCACTAACCAAATATAAATTCTCTTAAAATATCAAAAAATCATTACTAACCTAAAAGTATTAATAAGATGCGCCAAATTATAAATAGAAATTTACTTATATCTCATAATCATTGTTTTTATAAAACTAATCAAATATACGTTGTTTATAAATTCTAGATTCATTACTAATTTAAAAATATTAATTTCATAACAAATTATAAATGGATGATTACCTCTTTGAAAAATATATAACAATTTACGATTGCTCTTAGTTTTATAAACACATACTTAAAAGAGGTAATAGCAGTAACACGTGGAAAAACGTCTAACGATAACACATACTTATGGATCATTCACTTTCAAAAAACATATACTCATTAAATCAAAATCTCTTACAAATTTATTTGTTTTCTATTATGAAACTAAAACTTATAAGTTATGCACTACATGCTATTATTTTACACGATTCGTTGTGTGGTACAATTTTTGTATGTTAAACTTATATTTTCAATAGGTTAGCTTCTACACTATGTAAAAATAGAGAAAATAGTTTGATCAATTACATTTACTCTTATGCAAATATTATCTAATTCAAGATTTAATTTAATATTTGCAAGTGTTTCAAATTGCACAAGCAGATTTTCAAGTATTAATATCAATGTAGAAACCGTGTATTATTAAAAATTTTGCTTGATTTTGTAATAATAAATTGGTATGTTTGAACTAAATGTATTGAAATAAAATCAGCTAAATTAATTGCATGCGTGATAAAAATTCAATCCAACTAAATCTGTTATTCAAGTTCATACCTAAACTTTAATTTACATTTTGTGCCAAATTAAATTTTTTTAAAAGTGTTCATAATATACCGCACAACGTGCGGTCCAACAAGTTAGTTACATTAAAAAGTATCTAAAATCCCTTTTTAGTTAAGTTTTGAACGAAAATATATAACAAAATCAAATAGAACCAATATAAACATTAATGAGATCAAATAAGAAAAAGGAATTTTAATAGAACCAAATGAAACCAAATTAAGTAATTCCAATAACCATAAAGTGCCGCTATTAATATTGTAATTCTTTAACATTTTAGTCATATGACGCATATCATGTGTCCCAAATTTGCTTCAAATTTAGTATTGTGTAGTGTAATTGAGACTAAAATATTTATGTGTAGTAAATGTTTTGTCGTAATATTGCGACGTCATATAAAGTGACGCAAACATTTCGCACGAATTGCGACACAAGGGAAAGAATGACACATGTGTGTCACAAATTTGCAACAATGTAATGATTGTGTGGTATATTTATAACATGTTACTTATGTGTCACAAATAATATGAGACAATTTCATGACATTGTATGAAATGTCGCATACATGTCGAAAGCAATGCATCAATCCAAAAAAAGTGATGCCATTATGCCATGAATTCACAACAAATTCATAAATGTGTCACATAATTAAAACATAATTTGATAGTGTCGTAAAAATATGTCCTAAATTTGGGACACTTCATTAATATGATGCATAAGTGCCATAAAAATTACGACATAGAAAGAATATGATGTAAAATTGTCGCCAATAAATAACATATTGATCCAAAGTGTGGTAAATATACAACTTTTAAAAATTGGTAGTACAAAATATGACGCAAAAGCCTATGTTTCTTAAAGTGAATTGGCTGGCAATTTTAGATTTCAAACCTTTTTTAGAAGTGAATCTGTTGAACCTCAGCTCCTCAGACTTTGGTATGCTACCTTTATGGAAAAATTCCCATCAGCTCCTGGCTTCCAGACCATCTTGTCCTTATGTGTGTAGTTCTTTTGAGCTGCCTGCAACAAAGAGATATGTGTGGTAGCCAGATGAGTCTCCAATTTGTTAATATAGTACAATTTTTTTAACAAAAAATTGAGCTACACTGATATTAGGAAAAGGTGTTTTAACAGTTGCTGGCCAAATATAGAATAAGGCTCCAACCCCTAGCCAATTGGAGTTCCAGAATGAGCTCTCTCCTTGTCCTATCAGAATCTGAGTCTGTGAAATTTGCAAATTCTGTGATTTTGCAGATCCTCTTCAAGGTTAGAGAATTTCTGTAGACTGCTGGAAGACTCCACATGTATCTTAACCAAATAGTCTGATTCAACTGCAACTTCCACCATATTTTGCGTGAAAAAGCTCCAACCCCTGTTGTAAGGTCCCTAAATCCCAACCCATTTATCTCAGTAGAAACTGACATCCTAGTCCATTTTCTTCAACTCTTTCTCTGCCCCTGGTCTGTCTCTCCCCAGAAAACTTTTGAGGCAATCCTCTCCATTTTCTTAATGACCATTTGTGGTGGTTATAGAACTGAGAAGATGTGGGTAGGCATAGAAATTAACACATGATTGATCAGTATAAGTTTCCCGGCACTGGTCAACCATTTATTCTTCCAATTCAGAATTGACTTTTCCATTCTCTCTATCAATGATTGATAATATCTGATCAAATTTCTTTCACTGAAAATGGGCACTCCTAGATAATTAAAAGGCATCTGTCATTTCTTCATTCCCAGAATCCTCTTGATCTTCCTTTTGTTGTGGACTGAAGTGTTCTTGTGCCTAAAAAAATCAGACTTTGTGTAGTTTATCTTCTGTCCAGAGACAGCTTCACAGGCTCTCAGAAAATGCCTAAAGTTCTTCAAATTCCTTTTTCTGTATGTGAGGAACACAGCTGTGTCATCAACATACATTAAGTGGGAAAGAGGATAAGTATTTGGTGGCATTGTGAAGTGTTGTAGGTAGCCTATACTGTACAGAGCTTTCAAACCTCTTGTACTTCAGATACAATGTTGTATAAGTAAGGAGACAGTGGATCTCCTTGCTTAATGCCTCTACTTGTTGCAAAAAAAACAGAGGCACTCCCATTAATTATCACAGAAAAGTGGGCTGCAGTTATATTCAGAATAACTAGTTTGACAAAAGTTCCATCAAATCCAAACTTGATCATGACTGTGTTTAAAAAGCTCCAAGACACTCTATCAAATGCCTTCTGCATGTCCAATTTCACAATAAGGTTGTTGTCCGCTTGTTGGCTGTTGACCAGTCTAGCCATTCCCATCATTTGTATTATGTTGTCAGCAATATCTTTTCCTTCCATGAATCCAGATTGTTCCTCTGAGATAATATTCTGCATTAGTGGCTTTAGTCTCATCATGAGCGCCTTTGAGTAGATTTTGTTTAGAAATTAGAGAGGCTAATTGGCCTATAATCTCCAAAGTTTTAAGGGTTGGGCTGTTTTGGTATAAGTGCCGGCCAGGTGCTTGATATAGCCTTTGGGAGCATTTTTCCTGTCATACACTCTTTTGCTGAATACAGAAGGTCATTTTTATTGTATCCCAACATGCAGTGTAGAAAATGCCTGAATATCTATCTGCTCCTGGGGCTCCTTCCTTATTGAGTCCAAAAGTAGCAGATTTTAACTCCTCCATGGTCAATTCTTTCAGCAACTCCTGATTGTCCTATTCTGTGATTAATGTTGGAATCACAGCCTTGAAGTGCTCTACGTACTGTCCTGAAATTTCTTATGTATTCTCATTCAGCAAATCTTCAAAAAATCTGACTCCCTCTTCTCTGATCAATCCTGGTGCAGTAATCCAGTTTCCTTCTTCTGTTTTGATTTTAGAAATCCTCCCTTTGCTCCTTTTTTCTCTGACAGAATTATGGAAAAAGGATGAGTTTGCATCTCCTTCCTTTAACCATTTGAAGCTTGATTTTTGTCTCCAAAATACTGTTGTTTCTTTTTCAGCCCTGACAAGTAGAGCCCTACCCTCATTCAACTTTATCAAATCAACATCACTGCCACTGGTTCGGTAATTGACCTCCAATTCACTGACCCTATCTTCAGCATCTAATAGGTTCTGGTGGACATTTCCAAAGCTATTCCTGTTCAATGCCTTCAGTAAAATATTTAGCCTTTGGATCTTGTATACCATATTATACATGCCTTTGAATCCAGTCTCCTGTTTCCAGTTTTCTTCAACCATTTGCCCAACTTCAGCCCTGTGAAGCCACATACTCTGAAATCTGAAAGGTCTGGGTAAGATTTATGTTGAGTCTTGAATTGAGAGCAATAGAGGGTTATGATCTGAGGAGGTCTTGTTCAAAACTTGGATTGATGAGTGTAGAAATTGTGCCAGCCAGTCACTGTTGCAAATACCCCTATCTAGCCTCTGTAATAGCCTGTCCTCCTTCATCCTATTATTTGTCCAAGTGTAGTGATTCCCAACTGTCTGTATCTCCTGGAGCTGTAAGTCATCCATAAATTCCCTGAAATCTCCATGCTTCCTATTGGAGGGGAGTGTCTACCTTTATGTTCAGTAACTGAGGCAATGGTGTTGAAGTCTCCAGTGTAAACTGTAGCACTTTTGCTCAAAGCCCTGAGACCATTCCATAACTCTCTCATTGGTGTCCTAGTTACATGTGCATATATAAACAAATGTTCCCACTCTGCACCTGAGGTGATATCATTGATCATAGCTTGAATAAATTGGTTAGATTGAGAAACAATATCTATGGTAAAATTGTCCCTATAAAAGAGCCTAATTTTTGCATTTGTAGTAGCAATACTATGATGAAAGCCTAGTTGATACTGCAGATTATGTATTTCATTTGTATCATGCATAGGTTCAATTGTGCATAGTATAAAAATGTGCATGGTAATTAGTGACCTAAGTCTATCCACTGATGTTCCATAACCCCTAATGTTCCAAACTAACATATTTGTTATGAGTTTGTGTGACATTAGGAACTATAATTTATTTTTGGTTTTGGTCTAAGCACCCTACTGATACTATCAGATAAAGTACTATTTTTATCTTTTTTTTCTTCTTAGGGTTAGAGGACTTACCTGCCTCTCCAGCTTGCTGTTGATGGTCTATCTGTTGAGTCTGAGCCATTTGATCCTCCTGATTGCTCAGTTCATTCAGAGCATCATCAAAAGACTCATCTAAGCTTGATTGCTTCATTTCTTCCTGCTCATCCTGCAATAAAGAAAAAGAGTTGGATAGTTCCACTCTTTGGTAAGGAATTATTGCTAGTTCCTTACTTCTATGTGGCTGTGTGTGTGGTTGTGTTTTGTTTTTGAGAATTTTTTTTGTAGCGGTTAGGTCTAAGTCATCAAGTGCAAAGGATATAGACTGATTTTGTGTGTGCTTGAAATCATCAAGTTTGAAGGTGGGATTGGAGTGAATTACTTCCACTCTTGGCTGGTATGGTACCATTCTGGTATCACTAACCACCTCCATATTTTGCTGAGAGTCTAATGACTCTTTCTGAGGCTGGAAAGTAGAGTTGCCATGCTTTTTCTCATTTGGAGTGAGACCTGAGGATTCAACTTTCTCTTTAGGTACAGAAGGCTCCCTCTTTTTTCATGTTTTTCTGAGTTCTGGGTGTTGCATCATACAGTTGGATTCCCGGTGTCCCAACTTTCTACAATGCCTACAATAAAGAGAAAGATTATGATATTCAACCTCACAGTCCTTGTAGTCCTCTGGGCACCCAATCTGTATAGATTGGAGCAGTTCAGTAGTCAAATCCACCTCTACACAGAGTTTGATAGAAGAGGGCCTGGTGATTGAAGTTGTGGCTGCATCAGCTTTGATGTACTTTTCCAGTTGATTTCCTACATCTGCAAGAAGAGAATTGTTATAGTAATATAGAGGAACATCTCTCACAGTTGCCCAGATTGAGACCACCGGAGATTCATATTCCGGTGAAAACTCAGGGGTCCATTTAAGGATTTTCACAGCAGTTCCGGCCAAGTTCCAGAAGGGTCTCAGCCAGCAATGTTGATAGTCTTCGATTTCTTGAAATCTTATCAACACATGCTTATAGTCCAAAGATCCTAACTGGAACTTGCCCTTAAATCCAATTTTTTGATGAGAGGTGAGAGGATCTGTACTGAGTGTTTGTCATACATACACGCAGATTTTCCGTTGAAGGAGGTAATTGGTTTAATTTCTGGGTTCGATGGGAGATGGGTTGAAAGTGGTGGGGATTTATCGGATAGAGCTTGAATATGTGTTTTCCGGTCAGCAGTGCTGCCGGAAAGGGGTGGGGTTGCCCCCATAGATGAGTTGTAATCAGACCATTGCGGCGGAGATGCTGTTATAATGTTGGTGATACCAGGTCCAGGCCCAATTATCCAGTAGTAATATGGGCTCGGCCCACTACGAGGAAAGGTAGTTTGGCAGTATCCGGGTTCGTACAACTCGGATAGGGACAGATACACTAGAAGACACTCAGAGCATGGACCACTCGGAGAGCATGGGTACTGTATAAATAGTGCTCCTCAGCACTATCCCAAGTAAGTATCTTCTCACTATTCAAGTGATTACCCCTTTTCTCTCCCGGGATCCATCTTTCATCATCACGCCGGAGGGTTTACCCTCGGGTACCTCCCGGGGCTCTGTCTTGCAGGGCTAGGTATCGGATCAGGGACTAAGGGGACCATTCGGACCGACCAGGCGGGCAGCATCAAGTTGGCACGCCCAGTGGGACACGATCTGTGTTCACAAAAGCATTAAGATGCTGCCCCGAGGTCGGCCGCCGCGAAGAGGTAGAGGAGGAAGAAGACCGGAAGCAGTAGAGGAGGACCTTACTTTGCGTCAAATGAGGGATCGAGCGCGCAAGGGGAAGGCTCCGGTGCATTCGGATCCGGACGTCTCTGAAGGAGAGTCAGAGCCGGAAGGAGAGAGGGAACCGGAAATGACGCAGGACGACCGCGACAGAAGGGAGTTTGCTGCCACTCAGGAGGAGGAGTACCGTTGTTGGCTGGCGGCAAAGCAAGGATCGGGATCGGGAATGAAACCGACTGAAGAACAGTCGAACCCTCCGGTGACTGAGGTCCGGGTACCCCCGGTTCAGCCCGGGTCAGGATCTAACCCGACCCCGATGGGGCCTACTGCGGGGTTACCTCCGTTGGCCGCGGAGGTGGTCAGCCGAGGACCCCCTGCCGTGCTCGGGCAGGAGAGTCTTCGGCCTCCGGTTGTTATAGATTTGGAAAGGCCGGTCGGGAGTATAGGGCAACCAGTCGGTATGGTGCCAGGATATGGTCAAGGTGGGGGCTATCCCGGATATGGAGCTCCAGGATACGGGATGACTCAACATGGATATCAGGGGTACCCCCCAGCACCAGGAGGGTATTACACCCAACCTCCTAGAGCCTCGGGGGGCTGGGCCCCCGGGATTCAAGGACCGGTGTGGATGTAGAGCCAAGCACCGATGGCTGGATATGCCATCGCCCAACCGGCCCCAGTCGCAGGAACCTATGGCACATACCCAGTGGTTGTAGACCGAGCTCCGGCGGCTCTAAACTCGGTAGAGGAGAGATTGGATCGATTGATAGGAAGGAATTGAGGAAGGCCTACCTCCCCCTGGATAGGTTACATCAGCACTTTCCCCTGGACGATGGGAATGAGAGTCCCGGAGGGGGTGCCGACCTACAGCGAGGAGACGGACCCGGAGGAGTTTGTAAGGACGTACCATAATGTCATGGGAACACGTGACATCCGGGAGGAGCTTATGTGCAACCTGGTGAGCTCGTATCTGAGGGGAAGCTGTTTGTCATGGTTTGAGGCACAACCCTCGGAAAGTTTTAGAAATTACTATGATTTTTCAAGGGTTTTGATGCATAGATATGAGACCAAAAGGAAGAAGTACCTTCCTTTGGCCGAAGTGGCTTATAGTCGGCAGTCGGCAAAGGAGGAGGTTCGGAGTTTCCACAGGAGGTACATGGACGATTCTATGAAGGTAATTGACAGAGACGCTCAAGTGAAGGCCCTGATAGCAGGATTCATTGCAGGGTTGAGAGATGAGGTGTTATGGGCAAAGCTTATGGAGAATATCCCGACCACTTTTCATCAGCTGGATCTTGAGGTGGAGATGTATTGTTCGCTTCTGGAAGGGAGCAAGAAGAGGAAGGAGGAAGGGTACTTCGAGGACAAGGGGAGTGGAAAAGGTGATAAGGCTCGGGTTGCTGATCCTGTCAGGAGGGATGCGGGCCCGGCTCCAGTGAGGCCGAGGGCAGACCCTCCTCGGGCTGAAACGTTTACTCCCCTGACGAAAACCAGGTCGGAAATCCTAACAATTCATCGGAACCTGTTTCAAGACCTGGCCCCCATACCGGGAAATCCGACCCCAGCGAATGCAGCTAAGTATTGTGCTTTCCACAAGTCTAATGGACACACAACAGATGGCTGCCGAAGCCTAAGGGTGGAGATTGAGAAGTTGATCGAGAGAGGGCAATTAAGAGACTGTGTGAGCCAGGAGAACCAGCGTTCGACGGCTGGGCAGCAGGCCGGAGCGGGGAGGAAGAGGAATTGGAGGAACAGGCCGCGGAACGACAACCAGCGAGGGGCTCCTGTACCGGCTGCCCAGCCGGGAGCAGCGGCTCTGGTTATGGCCCCAGAACCGGTTAATCAGGTCCCTCCCCGGATGATAAATGTCATACATGGAGAAGTAGGTGACGGGCCCCAGTCCCACGCAGCGGCCAAGGCCCGGAGTCGGTATGTTCCGGCTGGCGAGGACAGGGAGAAGAGACTGCGCCCCACCGAGGTCATCACCTTTTCGGATGAGGATCCGGTGCCCAGTCTAACGCCCCATACGGATACGATGGTGATCACAGCGGAGATAGAAGGATTCACGGTCAAGCGAGTGTTCATTGATGATGGAAGCAGTGTAGAAATCATGTTTGCCTCTTGTTTCGACCAGCTGGGAATAGGCCGCCACAACTTTCGCCCGAGCACCTCTCCCCTGTCAGGGTTCACCGGCCGCACAGAGCATCCCTTGAGGGTGGTGTCCTTAACAGTAACAGTGGTTGATGACCTGGACGGGAGCAAGAGGACATCGGTCCGGTGCAACTTTGCGGTTATAGACGCTCCGTCCCCATACAACATCATCATCGGACGGCCATGGATGGCTCAAGCCAGGGCCATTTGCTCGACGTACCATTTGACCATGAAGTTCCCAACCAGTCAGGGGGTGGCGACGGTTCGAGGAAGCCAGTCCACGGCTAGAAGTTGCATGCTCACAGCCCTCTAGGAGGCCAGAAAGGCCCCGGTTGGAGCAGTACAGGGAGAAGTAGGTCCGGGAAATGTGGAGGACATGCAGGTCGGGGGCCGAGGCATGATCAAAGTCGGGAGAAAGATGCCAGTTGGTGTGAAGGAAGAGCTACGATCCCTGCTTTCGAAATATGAGGATGTGTTCGCATGGGAAGAGAAGGACTTCACAGGCGTACCCCCAGAGTTAGCCCTCCACAAGCTGAATGTATATCCGGAGCTAAAGCCGATTCGACAGAAGAAGAGGGCCCTGGCAGGAGATAGGACCGAGGTGGTAAGACAGGAAGTGTTGAAGTTGTTGGAAGCCGGGGTAGTGGAGAAAATTATATAACCGGAATGGCTAGCCAACCCGCTATTAGTAAAAAAGCACAATGGGTCCTGGAGAATGTGTATCGATTTCACTGATCTTAACAAGTGTTGCCCGAAAGACAGTTACCCCCTTCCCCCAGTCGACCGATTAGTGGAAGCCATTACCGGGTACGAGGCTCTGGCCTTCTTCGATGTATACCGGGGTTATCATCAGATTCAAATGCTGGCAGAGGACAAGCCGAAGACAACTTTTATTACAGAGTTCGGTACCTATTGTTATAGGCGGATGCCGTTCGGCTTGAAAAATGCAGGGGCGACGTACCAGCGGATGGCAGACTCGATATTTCAACATCAGCTGGGTCGAAGCATGGAGCTATACGTTGACGACATGGTGGTGAAGAGCCGGAGCTACCCAGGTTTCTTAGAAGACTTGGAAGAGATGTTCGGCATTTTGAGAAAGGTCAATTTGAAGCTGAACCCCGAGAAGAGTGTGGTAGGGGTAGCGGCTGGGAAGTTCCTCGGCTATATGGTGTCTAGTCGGGGGATAGACGTCAATCCGGAGAAGGTGGAGGCAATAAGCCGGATGCAGTCGCCGAAGAACGTAAAGGAAGTGCAGAAGCTGATGGGCTCCCTGGCAGCCTTGAGCCGATTTCTGTCGAAAGGTGCTGAGAGACAACTTCCCTTCTTCAACATATTAAGGAAGGCGAAGAAGTTCGAATGGACGGAGGAGTGTGAGAAGGCGTTCGGGGATCTGAAGGAACATTTGAGCCGGCTCCCGACCCTCTCGAAGCCAAAGGAGGGGGAGGATTTGCTCTTATACTTGTCCGCGTCCGCATCGGCTGTCAGTGCGGTATTGGTCCGAGAAGAGGACGGGAGGCAGTGTCCGGTATACTTTGTCAGCCGGGCATTACAGGGTCCGGAAACTCGGTACACAAGTTTGGAACAGCTGGTGTTGGCACTGGTTTACGCCTCAAAGCGATTGCGCCCGTATTTCCAAGCCCATCTGATTGTGGTCCTGACCAACCACCCCTTGAAGCAGGTGATGCTCAAGCCAGAGGCATCGGGACGTTTGATGAAGTGGGCCATAGAGTTGGGGGAACACGAGATAACATATCAGCCGAGAAAAGCCATTAAGGGCCAGGCAATGGCGGATTTCCTGACAGAGATGGTCGGGTCAGACACGGTCGCCGAGGAAGTGCCCGAGGCAAGCCCGAGGTGGACACTGCACGTCGACGGGTCAGCACATGCAGGAGGCAGCGGAGCCGGGGTGTTGTTGACATCCCCAGAAGGAGAGGAGTACCACTATGCGTTGCACTTCGACTTTAAAACCACAAATAATGAGGCAGAATATGAGGCGTTGGTAGCAGGACTCAAACTGGCTCGGGAATTGAAGATAGGAAAGATCCGGGCCTTCAGCGACTCTCAGATTGTAGTTCAATAGGTGAATGGGGAATACGAAGAAAAGGAGAGAAGTTTGCAGAGGTACTTGGAGCTGGTCCAACCCATGATCCGGCAGTTCAATATTTTCAGCCTGGAGCAGGTGCCGAGAGAACAGAATGAAAAGGCCGACGCTTTGAGTGAGTTGGCATCTTCGAATTTGAAGCCAGGGCAGAAAGCGCCTCTCAGAAGGGAGACACTGGAGAGGAGAAGTTACGAACAGGGTGATGAGATCCTGGCAGTGGAAGTGGTGCCAGAAGACTCTTGGATGGCTCCGATCCGGGCGTACCTTCTGACAGGAGAGGTCCGGCCGACCGAGTGGTGGCTAGAAAAATCCGGGTCAAGGCGCCGAAGTATACACTACAGGATGGGGCACTGTACAAGAGAGGCTATCTCCAGCCATTGCTGAAATGCGTGGAACAGCAGGAGGGCAAGTACCTGGTCCGGGAAGTTCATGAAGGCCCGAATGGTAGTCATCAAGGAGCCAGAACTGTGGCCAGGAAGATTTTACGGATGGGATACTATTGGCCTACCATGTTTGAAGACTCGCAGGATAGGGTTCGCTCATGCCTTCAGTGCCAGAAGTTCGCACCGCTAGTGCACATACCCAGGGAAGAGATGATGGGGATAACAGGTGCCTGGCCTTTCAGCAGATGGGGACTGGATCTGGTCGGACCTTTTCCCACTGCCCCGGGCAGCTTGAAGTACCTGATTGTGGCCATAGATTACTTCACTAAGTGGGTTGAGGCAGAACCTTTAACCAATATCCGGGGGGCAACCTGCGTGAAGTTTTGTTGGAGGAACATTGTATGCAGGTTCGGAGTTCCGAGGGCTATAGTGACCGATAATGGAGCGCAGTTTGAAAATGATCCTTTCAAGTCTTGGTGTGTGAAATATGGGATATGTCAGAAGCTTACGTCAGTTTACCATCCGCAAGCTAACGGCCAGGTAGAGGTGATGAACCGGACGATCGTGAGTGGGATCAAGGCCCGGCTACAGGGAGCGAAGGGTAACTGGGTGCACGAGCTCTCGAGTGTTTTGTGGGCTCATCGGACTACGGAAAGTTCGGCGACCGGAGAGTCCCCCTACAGTCTGACGTATGGATCCGAGGCAGTAATCCCGGCTGAGATCGGCATCCCCAGTCTCCGGACAACCGAGCCGGTCCCCGAAGAAAAGAATGAAGAGGAGATCAGAACGAATCTGGACCTGCTGGAAGAAAGAAGAGAAAGGGCGGCCTTGCACGAGGCTAAGGTGAAGGAGAAAGTTAAGAAGTATCATGACGGGAGGGTGAGGAAGGAGCAATTCAAGGTGGGAGACAGAGTTATGAGAAGAAACGACAAGAGTCACCAGGAGCCGGAAGGCAAGCTGGCACCCAACTGGGAGGGACCGTACCGGGTGATAGAAGCCCACCCGGGCGGGAGTTATGTGCTGGAAGATCCAGCGGGGAAGGGAGTCCCCCGAAGGTGGAACATAGCAAACCTCATGCGGTTCTATGGATAGTCTCTGGCACTTGTTGCCTAGATAGAATAGCCTCTGGCACTTGATGCCTAGGTAGAATAGCCTCTGGCACTAGATTCCTAGGTAGGATAGGTCCCCGGCAGCAGGAGCCCGGGATAGAAGCCTAGAGGTCGGACGACCGAAGGGTAGGTAAGAAATATCCTAGAAACAGAGACTTTTTGTAACAAGGGTGTGTCCCTTTTGACCGATTTTAAAGAGAATGAATGCGCGCATTAGAATTTTAAAACTGAAAGAGATGTCATAAACTGAAAATTATTATATATGTCTGAAATAAAATGAAAGGTTACAACAGGACATGAAGTCCGATCCTATCTACGGGCCCCTGACGAAGAGGCTTCGCCGGGAGGACCTCCCCGGGTCTCGCGTCGGCTCGGCGGTTGATCTGGAGGTAGGGATGGGAACTCCGGTACGACCACCTCGACCTCCTACTCGGACTGAAGGGTGGGGAGCGCCGGCATGACCACCTCGACCTCCTATTCGGACTGGAGGCTGGGGAACGCCGGCATGACCACCTCGGCCCCCTATTCGGACTGGAGGCTGCCCCGCTCGCGGCCTGGTTGGGTTACTCCCAGTTAGAGTAGCTTTTTGTTTCCCTTTGTCATTTCGAGCCGATTGAGAGCCCGCGGCAGAAGAAGGACCGGAAGGTTGATCAGGAGCCGGAGTACTTTCCGAAGGAGGAAACTGAGCGCGGAACCGAGCAGCAATGGTCCGGAGTCTGGCTAAGCGTCGTTCGGAAGCCTCAAGATCTAGGTGCTCAGGAGTATGCTCGTAACGCTCATAAGCCAAATCAATATCCTCAAGAGGAGGTATCTGAGACACGGAGGGAGGGACTACGATCCGGTTCAGAATGTTCTTCCTCCAATCAATTGCGGCTTGATAGGCCGCTGCCCAGACGCCAGAGGTCCGTTCAGAGCTCTCCATCCAGGCAATCAGATCGTCAACTGCCCGGGGAACGTCGGTCAGCAGGGGAATGCTAACCGCCCCCTGACGCAGTCCGAGCAGATGGTATGATAGGTGAACTAACAAAAGTTGCTGTTGGAGAGTCCGGTTCCTGGTTGCAAGCTTCTCATTTTCCACTTCAAGTTTGGTTGCGTGTTTCCGAAGATCGGTTGTACTCTGCATTCTCATACACTTGCTGTAGTACAGCCGGAGGTCATGCCATACTTCATCCAATTCCTTCTTGATCCGAAGTTGGAAATTGCGGTGCTGAGCCTCCTGCTCTGATAGGACAAGGTCGAATTCAAGGACCTTGTCGATGCTCTCGAAAGAGAGTCTGTAACACTTCGGCAGGGAACCAAAGTCCTCTTGAATCTGGAGCAGGCAGGTGATCAAACAGTCGACATCGGGAAACTCTGAGATCAGGGGACCGAGCCCCCCCTCGGATAGAAGGTCAGTTAGACTCGGACAGCTGGCTCCAGCTGGAACTTGGGGAGGAATCGGGGGGCTAAGGACTCTAGAAGGATCCTGATGGCAACAGGATGGAATCAGAATATATAAGAAAAAGCAATAAATAAAAAACAAGGCCAGTGTCGACAGGAATTGCAAGGGAAGTTTCTATTAATAGATTGAGGGACCGGGGCTAAAGATCCGGGAAGGAAATTACAAAACTGAAAAAAAAGGGAAAAATCTAATTAACATTCTTGGGGACTCCTTCGCCACCGCCATCCCCGCCGTCGCTGCTATCCGAATCCTCTTCAGAAAATTCCAGATCAGGAGAGGGAGGGCCCCGGCAGCCCATGGGTCCTGCGGTTCGGCCGGCGGAGTGGATGGGAGCTCGGCTTCGAGGTCTTTCGGATCGAATAAGCCTCTGTAATGCCCGTACACAGTACAGTACTGGGTGAAGTCTTCATCTTCGGGCAGGTCAGATCCGGAAACCGGAGCAGGAGGAAGGGGCCCTGGAAGCCGAACCACATCGGTTGACCAGCTCCGGACGTCCTCAGTTGACATCCGTTTCTCCCGAAGAGCATCCCATAGCTTGGGGGAAAGACCCTTCATACCACCCTTCTGAAGAGTGTTTACCAGGTGAATTTGTTGAGCCTCGGCATTTGGATTGAACCACCTCTTCTTGAACGAGGCCCTGATTGCAGGAGGGAACCAGCCCCGAACCTGCATGTAAGTATTATGGCATTGATGGGCGTTGGCGGCGAGATTCAGCTTGGTCAGACGGAGCGACAGGGTTTGGCTCGCCAGGACCTTGTCGACAATGGTTTCGGCGAACTCCAGACGCCCTTTGTAGTCTGCCCCCCGAGCGGCTTCTAGTTCCTCCTCCAGAGCGCTCACTCTGGCGCGAAGTTGAGCCGATGTCTCCCTCTCGGCCCGAAGTTCACTCTCCTTCTCGGCCCTCAGCTCTTCTTCCTTCCCCTCGAGGTGACGCCCGAGGAAGGAAGACAGGGCGGCTTGAAAATCAGGAGAGTTGGCAAACTCAGAGCTAAGAAGTTGAACCTGTAGAGCGATGGTTCAGCAAACAAAAAAGAAAGAGAGAAGAAGAAAACAAAACAAAACAATAATAAAAACCGAGAGCAGAACAAACAGGCTACCTTCGGGTTGGAAGAAGAAGCAGGGGGCGTATCGGCACGGGATGATGATGGAGTCCGGGAGTCGCCCGTCCGAGGCTTCTTATGGCCATACTCTTTGTTTTCCCCCTTACGCTTGGCCGGAAAGAATGGAGGGGGAGGAGGAATCTCGGGGGCAGATATGGTGGTATATCTAGAAGCCGGGGATCTGCCGTCCCGGGTCGGAGAGAACAAAGGTAACCCCCGACCGAGTGAGGAACCTGGATTGGGCACAGGAGCAGCAGTGAGCTTCGACAAGTCAACAGCAGGATCCCGAGCGGACTCTTGCTGGGCAACGACTTCGGCCACAAAACCTTCCTCATCCCCTTTGCCGTCCTCAGGCTCATTAGTAATGTCAACCATAAGAGGATTAAGGGGAGGAGGCCCGGAGCTAGCAGGAGGGTTCTGGACCGGGTCACTTGTCTTATTTTTATCCTCCAGATGCTCCTGCCGAGAGGCCAAATTGCCCGGCTGGTTTTGAGCGGTCTCCTTCGGCTTATCCTTGGCTTGCTGGTTGGGGCTCACCAGTGGGTTTGGTTGCTGATGCGGGACGGGGGTCTTCTGCTGGAGAGGTTGGACAGGTTTCTTCCGTTTGTCCGGCTTGACCACCTCAGGATCAGCCCCGGTCCCGGCGGCATTTGTTTTCTTGGTCCCTTTCTTCTTCGGGATGGGGACCTGAGGGTTCCACAGTGGGAGCTACGAACAAAAAACAGTTAAATAAAGCCATTGAAAAAAGGAGGACAAGGACACCAAAGTAAAAGAGGGAGGAAGCATACCTAGAACAGGCCAGGTAACCACCCACCGGCTATCCCGAAAGGCGCCCTCCGGGTATATCGCCCGGGGAAAGAGGTAGATGGAATTGCCGGCCAGCCAGTACTGGTCCAGATTCAAAGTCCCTGAGGACAAAGTAGTATGGTTGGCGCGTTGAGTCTCCGGAAGGAACGCCTCCCGGACATCCACAACGACTTCAGAGTTCCAGGCAGGGACCTCATACAGCTTCGGGTTGACAGTCACATAGCCCTTTTCCTGCTAGTTCTTGGCCGAATCCTTCTTGCCGAGGATAAAATCTTGGACCCCGGGACGCGCCTGGACGGTGAATATCATTTCCTTGCCGGGGCACTTGATGAGCATATAAAAGGACTTCTACAGGTTAAAGGATGGATCAATCCCACACCGCAGACTCCTTACGAGAAAGCCCATCATCACGGCGACGACATTAGGGTGCATCTGGGCAGGAGAGATGTTGTAGACCTCCAGGAACCGAGCGTACAACGGAGGAAAGGGAAGGCTCAGACCCCACATAAAGTGGATCCGAGGGATGCAGCAGACCGACTTCACGGATTGCTCGGCCGAGACAGCGGCCACCCGGGCGATCAAGGGTATCGGAACCCCCATGCCGCTAAGGCACTTGGTGGTCCAGACGTCAGCCTTCAGTTCGTGCTTCCGGGCGTTGTCTATCTCTCTCTGCTCCCGGTTCTTGGAGCGTTTGAATATGGGACCAGACGGAGTCACGTTGTGGCAGAGGTGGATCGGCTCGTAAGACGCCGACGAGCCGACAGAAAGCGCAGCGGAGGAAGCAGTGGTGCTTTGAAGAGAGTAGGTGAATCCGTCCTGGCGCTGGGCATCAGACTGGGCGGTATTGCTCGCCATAGAGTTGAGGATGAGAGAGAATATGAAGATTATAAATTGGGAGAAGATTTTGAAGTTTGAAAGCGATTGGTGAAAGTGATCGACGAAAGGCCCTATTTATAGGGGGCGAGGAAAAGAAGAAAAAGTAATGATTAAAGGGAGTGGGAAAGCGTGAAAACTGATAATGTCGACAATAAATTATCATCGAAAACCACGCGCCCATCTCATCATTGTCGGGCCGGGAAGGAATACAGAAAGCCAATCCTTCCGCCCTCGGATCAGGAAGGTCCCAGCCTCGGCCGAAAGTACCGGCTTCCGGGGGGCTAGTGGTGATACCAGGTCCAGGCCCAATTATCCAGTAGTAATATGGGCTCGGCCCGCTACGAGGAAAGGTAGTTTGGCAGTATCCGGGTTCGTACAACTCGGATAGGGACAGATACACTAGAAGACACTCAGAGCATGGACCACTCGGAGAGCATGGGTACTGTATAAATAGTGCTCCTCAGCACTATCCCAAGTAAGTATCTTCTCACTATTCAAGTGATTACCCCTTTTCTCTCCCGGGATCCATCTTTCATCATCACGCCGGAGGGTTTACCCTCGGGTACCTCCCGGGGCTCTGTCTTGCAGGGCTAGGTATCGGATCAGGGACTAAGGGGACCATTCGGACCGACCAGGCGGGCAGCATCAAATGTTAATATAACGGTCAATTTTTACATGGAAGTTTGTGCGCGGTGGTGTGAGTTAGAGAGAAGGGGAGAAAATAGGAATAGAGAGAAAGCGATGCCATATATAAGAACTCTGTTAGTAATATTGGTCTAATAATTAGTCAACTATTGCTATGTTTGTCAAGGCTCCAGCAACAATCATTTCTAAACCCTAAACCCTAAAATGATTGTTGCTCCTCCATTCATTCACAGTTAATATTTTCCCCTAACATTGCCTCAATGTTTTCTCCCTCAGCACATTGTAAAAAGCATCTACTATCGGCATAAATTTCAACTTATACTGCTTTGCTCTGCATGCCAAACTTTTTCTGAGGCCATCTTCAATGATTTTCCCCCTATTTTTTAGGTGTTACAAATAGTTTTATAGTTGATACAATGAATATAATCCAACGATATTCAGTTGGTTTAGTTCAGTTCAATTCAGTTCAAATCAGTTCATTTTATTTCAGTCTCGTTCAGTTCAACAAAAATGGAATTTGATCAAATTCATGTAAATTTAGACATGCTGATTTTAATTTTCAATTCATTAATTTTCACTTCAGTTCAATTTAGTTTAGTTCGGTTCAGATCATTATGAAATAAGCTCGGGTAAACAAGCCCTATATATTACACAGTTTCTTTCTCTAAATCACAAGTCACACACACACACCTGGCTATCATCATTAAAAATTTGCAGTTTATTCTGCTTATCAACAATAGGAATTCTACCTCTCAAAAACATCTAAAAGAATGCACGCTGCTATGGCAGCTGAATTGGATTCCAAACAACTTTTGACCAAGTGTTCGGTATGGTGACCCCTTTTAGCACATTATATGCTAGCCCATTTTTCAACATTCCCAATTTATCCAAACAATCGTGTACTTGTGGCAGCAATAAGAGGCATGAGCTAATTAAATCTATAAAATGAGAACCTCCAGACTTAGGTTTCAAAATAAACATTGATGGATCATTCATCAATCGGGAAACAACAGTTATTGGTCTGTTTGTGAGGAATCAAAGGGGGAGGGTTTGTCTTATGAGGATCAAGTTAATTTGTATTTGTATTATTCCCTCACATATTGAACTGCTTGCTGTTGAACTTTCCAGACATGTGGGTAGACATGTATCTCCTAATATTATAATTGAGACACATTGCCTTAGTGCTATTAGGGGTATACAAAATCTCTCGTCTGTGAATTGGAAAATTTATGGTCCGTGCCATAAGTTAAATATGATTTTAGGAGACTATAAACTTAACCATGTTCATAGGAAAGGTAATTTAGTAGCAGACTTTCTGACTAAAATATGATGTCAGTCAAAACTTTCAACAGTAATGACAGTGCAGCATTCACCTACTAAATTGAAAGGATTGATCCACTTAGATTTGTATGGTGTTTGCTCTCTCTGATTTTCATAGTTTTAGGTGCTGCTGATAATTGAAAGTTTGGGTTTTTGTTTGGAATTTTGAAAGTCAGGTTTTACAAAATCTTTGTTTTGTTGGGTTGGAATTTTGTAAGTCTGAAACAAAATCTTTGATTGGTTTTTAGGATTTTGCAAGTCTGGACTTTGGGGTCAAAAATAGGATTTTGTAAAACTTGGTGAACCAAACACGAGTTTGAAATTCTAGACTTGCAAAGTCTCAGTTTTCCAGAATCCCCGTGAAACAAACGCAGCCTAAAGATCTAGAGGAAGGCGTCCTCTAGGTTTACTAGCTGGGATGAACAAACTAGGTAGAATAAGACATAACAAGCTTCCACATTCTAAAGTTATCAACTGGTGCCATGCAAGAGTTATGCATCACAGTTATCCTCATTCAAATAGCCTATTCCCGTCACATTTGGCAGAATTGTGCTTTGCGTGCGGTCATTAACTTGCTCGGTGTGATAGGGGATTTTGAACTATTCTGATGAGAGGGTACAATGATCCCGTTTGGGAACTAGCTGTTAGCGGGTTGTACTGTTTTGACTAGTAGTTTTAAGATGGTTGGTCAATAAATGATAAATAGATGTTAACTATTTATTATGTTAAATGACAGAAATGGGCATCAATATAATTTAAATTTTAAAATTTATTCTTTTGTGACTTTTATTTTGAAGCATAAAAAAATATTTCTAATACTTGAATCTATATTTATTTGTATTTGTTTGAGATGATATTCACTAACATATATAAGAATTTATATATATTTGTTAAATTGTACTCTAAATTTTTAAAACAATTATTTTAAAATAAAAATGATAAAAATTAAAATTACTACAAATCAAAAGAATTAATTATGTAAAAACAAAAAGGTTAGCTACTACGCGATACCTTCAAACAAAAGTTTCAAAAACAAAGTTACATAAAAAGGTAAGGATAAAAGAACACTACTTAAGCTATTGTTTTTTAATTAAAACCACACAAGGTGGGGTGAAATTTATTTGGCTCACCACACCATAAAAAACTTTGTAACAAGGTAAAAAAGTACATACAATGTGATTATTTTGAATTTACAAGATAGTAAAAAATAACTATTGTAAATTTGTGATCCTATAATTGATTCTAGTATACACCCATGTCGACATTCTCACAAGCACTTTAGGGTTCGCTAATCGACGCCCAACTTCGCCGATGAGAAGACTCATAACCCGCAGGCAATTTAGGGATCGCAAGTGCGAAGCCCAACTCTGCCGACGGGTACGGGGTTCCCCTAGAATCAAAATAGGATCACCACTAGATGGTACTAGGTCCTGCCCTTTGTTCAACTTTTTGCTGTCCAGCTCTTTGCTCCTCCATTGTTGTTGTTCTTGTACTTCACAGCTTGTAGCTTCCATCTGCAATAGCCAGAAAAACCAACAGTAGTGAACCATTCTAATTGAATCTGAAATTAGGTAATTCCAGCTTATCCAAAGCAACTATGCCTGAAACAAGTCTAGGCAATGAATTCTGAGAATAGATCATGTTAATGTTTGAATCACTTTCTATTTTAGCTAAAGCATCTGCTGCACAATTAGCTTCTCTAAAAACATGTGAAATATGAAAATCGAAATCACCTGAAAATGACCAGATATTCCTGAGAATGCTTATCAATTTCCATGGAGCCTGCTGCTGATTTGTTGCTATCTTCCATAGTACTTGTGAATCTGTCTCCACCTGCACATGTTGACAATCACAGTGAAAAGCCATCTGCAAGCCTAAAGACAAGGCTAGAGCTTCAGCTTCCAAGCAAGATTCTGCACAGATGGATATTGCCTTAGCTTGAATAACCCTGCCAGTAGAATCCCTAAGTATCATACCAGCACCAGATTTCCCATTACTCAAAAGAGAACCATCTATATTCAGCTTAATGTAACCAGCATTTGGCAGATTCCAGTTTACCAATCTTGCAATTGGTGCCCTTATAGTGTGTGTAATACCATATCTTACTGGTGGTTTCAGTTTACTCCAAAACTGAATATGAGACTTCAGAATAGTAATGATCATCTCCTGAATATTCTTTATCATACTAGTCATATTTGGTGATATATTATCAAAGTAATAAGCACATCTGGCACACCAAATATGCCATACTATAATCACAGGCAAGATTCTTGCTAAGGCCATTTTAAAACCAGAAGGATCAATGTAATTCCAATAATAATAGAGAAGATCCCATAAGGTATCTCTATTTATATATTGCACATCAAAGTATTGACTGACTTTGCTCCAGATCTGTCTAACAAAGAAACAACTGTTAAAAAAATGGTGAAGATCATCTGTATGAGCTTTACAAAAGCAACATATTGAAGGCTGATGAATAGATAGGTCCTCAAGGACATCAGCTGTTGGAATCAGCCTATTAACAAGCCTCCAGCAGAAACATGACATTTTCTTTGGCAATACTGAAGACCACATATATTTATAGGATTGAACTTTCATCTTCTTAGGTCTCAATAATTCATAAGCTGAGGCAAAAGTAAATTTTCCACTGGGATCTGGTTTCCATATCATAATATCCTCATAATCATCAAAAATTGGGAATTCTTTACAGATCAACTGATTATAACGATCATCAAAGCCATGCTTCATTAAAGTAATAAACAGCTGTTGTTGAGAACAAAACTCATTTACAGTTAATTCAGGTACTGGCAATTCAAATGACTCATTCCAGACATCTATCAGTGCATCATCACCTAACCAGTGCGAGTTCCAGAATGAAATTTCACCTTTTCCCACATGTATAACTGTATTTTGACTAGCAAGTTCATCCACATCTTTAATTCTTTGCCAAGTTCTGGACTTTTTAAGGTGATCAGGTAAAGACCACATGAATGTTGACCACAGATTATTACTAGTCTGTATTTTCCACCACAACTTCAAGGAGAAACTTTGTACAATAACATGCAAATTTTTCACCCCTAGGCCATTTTCTATAGTGGGATAGCATATTTTAGCCCAGGCCTTCCATGTTCTTTTCTGTACATGCTCATTTGATCCCCATAAAAATTTTGAGAATAAAACATGTAATTTCTCAACTACTCCCCTTGTAGGATTTGACACAGCTAAGATATGTAAGGGTATAGCAGATACTACATGCTTAATCAAAATTAATCTCCCAGCTTGATTCAAAAATTTGTTCTTCCAGCTTGTTAATTTATAAGCCATCTTATCAAAAATTGACTGGAAGTAAGAATGCTTTGTTCTACCCACATAGATAGGACATCCCAAATAGATAAAAGGAAAAGAACCTTCCCTTATACCTGAAACCTGGTTTACCATATTTCGAATAGCTCCTGTAGCATGCTTTGACATGTAATATGCCGATTTGTCCAAATTAACCTTCTGTCCTATAGCATTCTCAAAGGAGATCAAGAAATTTCTCAGATTCTGTAAACTAGTCTCATTAGCCTTCAGGAAAACAACTGTATCATCTGCCAAATTCAGATGAGTTATTTTCCTAGTTATATGTGGCAACTTATAGAAGTCTATTCTAGATTCTGAGTACAGTCTACTAAGATTTCTTGAAAATACCTCTGTTAGTAGGATGAATAAAAATGGGGACAATGGGTCCCCTTGTTTCAATCCTCTAGAAGTACTAAAGAAACCCTTAGGTTGACCATTAATCAGAACAGAACATCTAGTTGCAGCAATGTTACCCATAATGTTATTAACAAAGTGATTATGAAAACCCAGTTTAAGTAAAAACCTTCTCATAAATGACCATGAAACCCTATCAAAGGCCTTAACCATGTCCAGTTTAAAAATGATATTATTACCACCAGTTTTATTGTTCAAAAATCTAGTCATTTCTTGCATTAAAAGCACATTTTCTGCTAGTTCTCTCCCCTGAACAAAAGCTGACTGTTCAGGAGATATTATACTAGGCATTATGGGTTTAAGCCTTTCAGTATACAGTTTAGTGAAGATTTTATTCAAGAAATTTGAAAGGCTTATGGGTCTAAAATCCGTAAATTGGTTTACCACTGGCTTTTTAGGGATCAGTGTTATATATGAAGCTGCAATTGCTCTGGGTACTGGTACACCTGCAAGAAATTCATTAACTGCCATTACCAGGTCCTCACAAATAATATCCCAACAAGCTGTGTAAAATCTGCCAGAAAATCCATCAGGTCCTGATGCCGATTCTCCATCCATACCAAACACCAAACTCTTAAGTTCCTGCACAGCAGTACTTCTCAACAGAGAATTGTTAGTCTCATCAGGTATCATTGAAGGTATATTCTCAAGCAATAATTCAGAGTCCAATTCATTATTATCCCTATTTTCCTCGGTTAACAGGTGAGAAAAAAAATTAATTGCTTCTTCTCCTATTAACTTTGGATCAGTTAGGATAATATTCTGAGAGTTCCTTATTTCTAGAATTTGTTGCCTTGCATTCCTGGACTTAACTGATGCATGAAAAAACTTAGTATTGGAATCACCCTCTTTTAACCATTTAACCCTTGATTTTTGTTTCCAAAAAACTTCCTGTTTTGCTAGGGCTAAAGTGAGCTCAGCTTGTGCTTTACTGAGTTCAGTCCTATTAGCAGTTGAACTAAGATTTTGAAAATCTAATTCCTTCTGTTCAACATTAGTTTCTGCCAATAGAACCTGATCATGAATATTACCAAAACACTCCTTATTCCACTGTTTCAAAATTAATTTCAGCCTCCTCAATTTCAAAGAAAATCTGATCATACCATAATAAGCACAGGGAGCATTCCAACTATCAGAAACCACCATTTTAAAATTATCATGCAACAACCAACAGTTCTGAAATTTGAAAGGTTTAGGACCAGTTGGAAAATTATTATTTTCAAAAGTCATCAACAAAGGAGAATGGTCTGAAGGGGCACTAGACTTGACTCTTACCCTACTGTGAGGAAAAATATTAAGAAACTGATTATTAGTTAATCTCTGCCAGATATTCCCCCTACGCCTTACACCATACCAAGTAAACAAATTCCCCATCGTTGGTAACTCTAGCAGTTCATTAGAATCAATAAAATTATTAAAATCAAGCATACTACTATGACTAGGTGAGGACTGACCCAAATACTCATTTGACTCTCTTATAATATTAAAGTCTCCAGCAATTACAGTTGCATCATTTATTAATGCACCCAATTCATGCCAAAGGGACTCCCTATCAGACTTAATATGTCTGTCATATACAAATACAGCAGACCAACTAGAAGATAATGAAATATGCTTTAACTCAGTTAAGACAAATTGATCATGAATATTTTTAACCGACACTGTATAATTATCATCCCAAAATATCCAGATTTTATCCCTAGGATCAGAGAAAAAATTTGGATATACCAGTGAAAATGCAATGGAACTAATGTGTGATGACTGCAACATAGGTTCTATGATTACAAAAAGGCCTATTTTATATTTCCTTTTCATATTTTTAACTCTCCTTTGAGCTCTACTGCTCCTAATGCCCCTAACATTCCATACACATAAGTTGAGACTAATCATATTAAATAATTTTTGAAGTGACAATTTTGGTCCTGGTAGAAACAGTTTTAGGCACTTGGGAGTAGTCCTTTTAATTATATGGCCTCTTAACTTTAGGCTCCACAGTTAAAGGATCAGATGTGTTCATAGAAGACTCAGATATCAATCTGTTGAACCTATTTTGAGATTGACTAAATGGCTCAAAAATCAAATCTCCATTTCTATCTCCTCTCTCAGTTGACCACTTATCTTTAGGGCTTGTGGGAACACTATATGCCTTATCCCTAGTTATAGGATTAGAAATCATACCTACAAGACTGGAGTATCCAGTCCTGTTGTCATCTGTGTCTTGCTGGAGATTCTCAGAAGGGAGTACATCATTTGAATGACTTGTTTCTCCATCTTGAATTGGTGAGATAACCTTTTGTATTTCCTGATTCTGTCTATCTCCATCTGTACCTGTCATAGCCTCAGTAAAAGAATTAGTAGATAAAGGCTTACCGGGATTGGTATCCTTGGCATGCCCTACAGAATTATTAAAATCAGAAGCCTCATTATTGACCACCTCATTAACCTCTTGCTCATCCTCCCTTAAAGCATTAAAACTGTTATGAGTTTTAATTGGCTCTGCTTCTGGCTGCACAACAGGCTGAGAGGTTAGTCTCTGGTCTGAACCAGCTTCTTGGCTATTCTGCATCTTAGCTTTCCCTTTTGCTTTCCAAGTGAGTCTGGTACCTGCATCAAGACCATTCTTTTCCAAGGTGGTATCCTGAACCAATTGATTAGTAATAACCATTGATTTCTGAGTTTTTACTATGTTATTTTTTTGGCCTCCAGAAATCTTGCTTATGTCTATCATTTTGCTCAGTTTTACATATTGATGCCATATGACCTAGCCTTGAACAATTTGAACAGAAATCTGGGACATTATCATACTCTAGGTATTGCCAGAATCCAGATGACCTATAACCTATCCAAATTCGTTCAAGTAAAGGTTTTGACACATCTAACTCAACACAGACCTTTGCTACATGGGGTCTAGATCGATTTAGGGTAGCCTGATCCACTTTAACTGGGTGACCCACTAAATTCCCAATTGACAATAAAGCATGTTCATCAAAAAATTGTTGTGGAAGGCCAAAGAGGCTTACCCATACCGGAACAACTGGAGATTCAGCATTAGGATTGAAGGATGGACTCCACTTGGTGATTTTCAGGGAATAGAAACCAAAGTCCCACGTTTTATGCATCCAGCGTCGATAATAATCATCTGCAAGCTGAAAGTGAATGAAAACATGACGGGTATCCACTAAATAGATACCAAATTGACCAGAAAAACCAGCTGTGTGAAAATCTCGCCGGAGAAGCTCAAGTTGAGGTCTGGCTCGATCAAAACTTCCGACCAAAGTAAATCTGAGCGGGGCTTCCAGTTTGTCGCACTCCTCATCTGAGAAGTGAACCCCTGGTTCCCCCAAATGCTCAATACTTGGCTTTGGATCGAATGGAGGTCTTTTTTCCGATCTGGCTGCATGAACAACCAGATCTGCTTTTTGGCCGGTTAAAATTTGGGCGTATGATGTCGGTGGTGAAGAGGAGAGCAGTTTGTGATCTGGGTCGCCCGTTGATGGCACCGCCGACATGGCGGCGCCGATCAAAACGACGGCGAAGACAGATGGAAGATAGGGTTTAAGTCGTCAAAATCGCCAGAGCCAACCTTTCTATTCTAAGTTCAGAAATTCAAAAATCGAACACTACTTAAGCTAAAGAAAATAATAAAATAAAAATTTGTAATATTTATCCAGTTAATTACATGTAAAACGCTCCGAGTGTTTTGCAAACAAGTGTTTTCATTAGGGTGGCAAATAATCCCAAAACCCATTGGGTCCCAATAGAGTAAGTTTTTGGGATGGGAAATTATAAATCTTTTTTGTTATTGGGCTAATTTCAAATGGGAGTATTTGGGATTGGGAATTATTGGGAATTTGTTTTGGGATCCCATTTTTCCATTTATCCCATTTTTGTCTTGCCGTCTTCTCTTTTCTGTTTTTCTGTTTTCTTTTCGTAGCTCCTTTTTATTTAATTATTTTTCCATATCTCATTTGGAATGCCACGTTTACTTAATTTGTTTTCTTCTGTTTAGTAATTAATATTTTTGCCTAACCTGAATATATAATTATGTTGTACATTTATTTCCAATTTTTTATAATTGATTTTTTCCTTTATCATGTATTTTCTATATTAGTTAAGTCTTTTGAAAATTCAATTTTCTTAAATGCTATGGAACTAGAGAAACAATTAGATAAGGCAGCCTTATGGTAAGGCATAGGGACCTCATATGGTTCATACAAAAGTTTTGGGGTCAAATCATAATTATTATATTTTAGTTATTTTCAAATCAATTAATTATATGAACTAAAAATCATCTCCTTCATCATCAAATCATTATCGTTCATCATCAAATCATAGACATTCATTACCAAATCATCAACGTTCATCATCAAATCATCGTTGTTCATCAAATTATCACTGTTAATCATCAAATCATTATCGTTCATCATCAAATCATCGTCGTTCATCATCAAATCTTCTTTGTTCATCATCAAATGATCAAATAATCAGTCATTTATCATCAAATCATCGTCCTCATCATCACTAATTATAAAATTATCATCAATAAAAAATCATCAATCATCAAAACAATGTAACAGACATGAATCATCAATCAAAACTCACCAATCATCAAAAATTAATAATTAATCATCAATATCAAATCATCAATCGATCATCAGATACACGGTCATCATGAATCATGTCATAAACATCATCAATCATAAATATCAAATCATCAATTAAATTGTACACATAATCAAATCGTCAAACCGTGAAACTGAATTCTCGTTGGTGAATATATATGAGAATGACGAAAATGAGGTCTATTTAATGATCTAAGCCACGATTCTACGAAAATCTAGTTTCCCGATTTGACGGTTTGATTATGCGTATTTTATAGTTGATGATTTGATGTCTATGATTGATGATTTTTTATTGATCATTAAACGGATTGATGACGAGGATGAGTAATGTTGCTGACCGAGCTATGTTTCTACGTGAATCTAGTTTCCCGATTTGACAATTTTCGATCATTTGTGTATTTTAGTTGATGATTTTATGTTTATGATTGATGATTATTTTTCGATGATAGAAAGGAGTTGACGATCGGATTGACAACGAGTATGAGTAATGTTGGTGACCGAGTATATATATATATATATATACGAGGATGACGAAAACGAGGTCTATTTTATGATCCGAGCCACGATTCTACGAGAATCTAGTTTCCCGATTTGACGGTTTGATTATGTGTATATTTTACTTGATGATTTGATGTTTATGATTGATGATTATTTATTGATGATTCTACGAGAATCTAGTTTCCCGATTTGACAATTTTCGATCATTTGTGTATTTTAGTTGATGATTTTATATTTATGATTGATAGTTATTTTTCGATGATAGAAAGGAGTTGACGATCGGTTTGACTACGAGGATGAGTAATTTTGGTGACCGAGTATATATAGGATGACGAAAACTAGGTCTATTTTATGATCCGAGCCACGATTCTACGCGAATCTAGTTTCCCGATTTGACGGTTTGATTATGTGTATATTTTAGTTGATGATTTGATGTTTATGATTGATGATTAGTTATTGATGATTCTACGTGAATCTAGTTTCCCGATTTGACAATTTTCGATCATTTGTGTATTTTAGTTGATGATTGATGATTATTTTTCGATGATAGAAAGGAGTTGACGATCGGAATGACGACGAGGATGAGTAATGTTGGTGACCGAGTATATATATATATATGTAGGATGACGAAAACGAGGTCTATTTTATGATCCGAGCCACGATTCTACGAGAATCTAGTTTCCCGATTTGACAGTTTGATTATGTGTATATTTTAGTTGATGATTTGATGTTTATGATTGATGATTATTTATTGATGATTTTACGTGAATCTAGTTTCCCGATTTGACAATTTTCGATCATTTGTGTATTTTAGTTGATGATTTTATGTTTATGATTGATGATTATTTTTCGATGATAGAAAGAACTTGACGATTGGTTTGACTACGAGGATGAGTAATGTTGGTGACCGAGTATATATATATATATATATATATATATATATATATATGAGGATGACGAAAACGAGGTCTATTTTATGATCCGAGCCACGATTCTACTAGAATCTAGTTTCCCGATTTGACTGTTTGATTATGTGTATATTTTAATTGATGATTTAATGTTTATGATTGATGATGATTTATTGATGATTCTACGAGAATCTAGTTTCCCGATTTGACAATTTTCGATCATTTGTGTATTTTAGTTGATGATTTTATGTTTATGATTATTTTTCGATGATAGAAAGGAGTTGACGATCGGATTGACGACGAGGATGAGTAATGTTGGTGACTGAGTATATATATATATATACGAGGATGACGAAAATGAGGTCTATTTTATGATCCGAGCCACGATTCTACGAGAATCTAGTTTCCCGATTTGACGGTTTGATTATGTGTATATTTTACTTGATGATTTGATGTTTATGATTGATGATTCTACGAGAATCTAGTTTCCCGATTTGACAATTTTCGATCATTTGTGTATTTTAGTTGATAATTTTATATTTATGATTGATAGTTATTGTTCGATGATAGAAAGGAGTTGACGATCGGTTTGACTATGAGGATGAGTAATTTTGGTGACCGAGTATATATATATATATATATATATACGAGGATGACGAAAACGAGGTCTATTTTATGATCCGAGCCACGATTCTACTAGAATCTAGTTTCCCGATTTGACTGTTTGATTATGTGTATATTTTAATTGATGATTTGATGTTTATGATTGATGATTATTTATTGATGATTTTACGTGAATCTAGTTTCCCGATTTGACAATTTTCGATCATTTGTGTATTTTAGTTGATGATTTTATGTTTATGATTGATGATTATTTTTCGATGATAGAAAGAAGTTGACGATTGGTTTGACTACGAGGATTAGTAATGTTGGTGACCAAGTATATATATATATATATACGAGGATGACGAAAACGAGGTCTATTTTATGATCCGAGCCACGATTCTACTAGAATCTAGTTTCCCGATTTGACTGTTTGATTATGTGTATATTTTAATTGATGATTTGATGTTTATGATTGATGATTATTTATTGATGATTTTACGTGAATCTAGTTTCCCGATTTGACAATTTTCGATCATTTATGTATTTTAGTTGATGATTTTATGTTTATGATTGATGATTATTTTTCGATGATAGAAAGGAGTTGACGATCGGATTGACGACGAGGATGAGTAATGTTGGTGACTGAGTATATATATATATATACGAGGATGACGAAAACGAGGTCTATTTTATGATCCGAGCCACGATTCTACGAGAATCTAGTTTCCCGATTTGACGGTTTGATTATGTGTATATTTTACTTGATGATTTGATGTTTATGATTGATGATTATTTATTGATGATTCTACGAGAATCTAGTTTCCCGATTTGACAATTTTCGATCATTTGTGTATTTTAGTTGATGATTTTATATTTATGATTGATAGTTATTTTTCGATGATAGAAAGGAGTTGACGATCGGTTTGACTACGAGGATGAGTAATTTTGGTGACCGAGTATATATATATATATATATATATATATATATATATATATATATATATATATATATATATATACGAGGACGACGAAAACGAGGTCTATTTTATGATCCGAGCCACGATTCTACGAGAATCTAGTTTCCCAATTTGACGGTTTGATTATGTGTATATTTTAGTTGATGATTTGATGTTTATGATTGATGATTATTTATTGATGATTCTACGAGAATCTAGTTTCCCGATTTGACAATTTTTGATCATTTGTGTATTATAATTGATGATTTTATGTTTATGATTGATGATTATTTTTCGATGATAGAAAGAAGTTGACGATCGGTTTGACTACGAGGATGAGTAATGTTGGTGACCGAGTATATATAGGATGACGAAAACTAGGTCTATTTTATGATCCGAGCCACGATTCTACGCGAATCTAGTTTCCCGATTTGACGGTTTGATTATGTGTATATTTTAGTTGATGATTTGATGTTTATGATTGATGATTAGTTATTGATGATTCTACGTGAATCTAGTTTCCCGATTTGACAATTTTCGATCATTTGTGTATTTTAGTTGATGATTGATGATTATTTTTCGATGATAGAAAGGAGTTGACGATCGGAATGACGACGAGGATGAGTAATGTTGGTGACCGAGTATATATATATATATGTAGGATGACGAAAACGAGGTCTATTTTATGATCCGAGCCACGATTCTACGAGAATCTAGTTTCCCGATTTGACATTTTGATTATGTGTATATTTTAGTTGATGATTTGATGTTTATGATTGATGATTATTTATTGATGATTTTACGTGAATCTAGTTTCCCGATTTGACAATTTTCGATCATTTGTGTATTTTAGTTGATGATTTTATGTTTATGATTGATGATTATTTTTCGATGATAGAAAGAACTTGACGATTGGTTTGACTACGAGGATGAGTAATGTTGGTGACCGAGTATATATATATATATATATATATATATATATATATATATATATATATGAGGATGACGAAAACGAGGTCTATTTTATGATCCGAGCCACGATTCTACTAGAATCTAGTTTCCCGATTTGACTGTTTGATTATGTGTATATTTTAATTGATGATTTAATGTTTATGATTGATGATGATTTATTGATGATTCTACGAGAATCTAGTTTCCCGATTTGACAATTTTCGATCATTTGTGTATTTTAGTTGATGATTTTATGTTTATGATTATTTTTCGATGATAGAAAGGAGTTGACGATCGGATTGACGACGAGGATGAGTAATGTTGGTGACTGAGTATATATATATATATATACGAGGATGACGAAAATGAGGTCTATTTTATGATCCGAGCCACGATTCTACGAGAATCTAGTTTCCCGATTTGACGGTTTGATTATGTGTATATTTTACTTGATGATTTGATGTTTATGATTGATGATTCTACGAGAATCTAGTTTCCCGATTTGACAATTTTCGATCATTTGTGTATTTTAGTTGATAATTTTATATTTATGATTGATAGTTATTGTTCGATGATAGAAAGGAGTTGACGATCGGTTTGACTATGAGGATGAGTAATTTTGGTGACCGAGTATATATATATATATATACGAGGATGACGAAAACGAGGTCTATTTTATGATCCGAGCCACGATTCTACTAGAATCTAGTTTCCCGATTTGACTGTTTGATTATGTGTATATTTTAATTGATGATTTGATGTTTATGATTGATGATTATTTATTGATGATTTTACGTGAATCTAGTTTCCCGATTTGACAATTTTCGATCATTTGTGTATTTTAGTTGATGATTTTATGTTTATGATTGATGATTATTTTTCGATGATAGAAAGAAGTTGACGATTGGTTTGACTACGAGGATTAGTAATGTTGGTGACCAAGTATATATATATATATATATACGAGGATGACGAAAACGAGGTCTATTTTATGATCCGAGCCACGATTCTACTAGAATCTAGTTTCCCGATTTGACTGTTTGATTATGTGTATATTTTAATTGATGATTTGATGTTTATGATTGATGATTATTTATTGATGATTTTACGTGAATCTAGTTTCCCGATTTGACAATTTTCGATCATTTGTGTATTTTAGTTGATGATTTTATGTTTATGATTGATGATTATTTTTCGATGATAGAAAGAAGTTGACGATTGGTTTGACTACGAGGATTAGTAATGTTGGTGACCAAGTATATATATATATATATATATACGAGGATGACGAAAACGAGGTCTATTTTATGATCCGAGCCACGATTCTACTAGAATCTAGTTTCCCGATTTGACTGTTTGATTATGTGTATATTTTAATTGATGATTTGATGTTTATGATTGATGATTATTTATTGATGATTTTACGTGAATCTAGTTTCCCGATTTGACAATTTTCGATCATTTATGTATTTTAGTTGATGATTTTATGTTTATGATTGATGATTATTTTTCGATGATAGAAAGGAGTTGACGATCGGATTGACGACGAGGATGAGTAATGTTGGTGACTGAGTATATATATATATATATACGAGGATGACGAAAACGAGGTCTATTTTATGATCCGAGCCACGATTCTACGAGAATCTAGTTTCCCGATTTGACGGTTTGATTATGTGTATATTTTACTTGATGATTTGATGTTTATGATTGATGATTATTTATTGATGATTCTACGAGAATCTAGTTTCCCGATTTGACAATTTTCGATCATTTGTGTATTTTAGTTGATGATTTTATATTTATGATTGATAGTTTTTTTTCGATGATAGAAAGAAGTTGACGATCGGATTGATGATTGATAATGTACAACGATGATTTGACGATAAACGACGAAGATTTGACGATGAACGACAAACATTTGATGATTTGATGATGAACAACGATGATTTGATGATGAACAATAATAATTAAATGATGAACAATAATAATTTGATGATTGATGATTTAATGTTGATGATTGATGATGGTAATGGTCAATAGGGAGATTGAATGTGGAATATATTCTTATTTCAAAATGGTCCCTGAGTTTTATTAATATTTACTGTAGGGGCACTGAAAAATTAATATTTATATTCCAGCCCCAAAAGTATTTTGCCCATTACCTTATACCCCTTGCCTTACCATAAGGCTGCCTTACCAGAGAGTATCTCATGGAACTACTACTATGTATTTAAAATCAAGTGATACAATTTATGTTAAAATATTGATCATTTTAAAATAAATATATAGTAAAACATGTTTTAATGCAAAAATTCAAGTAATTTAATATAAAAATTTAAAAATTTAAAAAGATGAAATATACAGTTCAAATTAAAAGATACACTTTATAAGTTAAAACGTATAAATATTTTCATGGAAAGTCAGGAAATTTGGGAGTTAAGGAGATTTTCTCTTTTCTATATTTGTTATATTATTTTGTTATAATTCGTGATATGAACATATCATTTTAAAAAAATGAAATTAAATTGTACCGGACTGAAAAAGTAATATCTCAATTAAGTTGAAAAATGCACAATATTATAGTTTACATTATAGTTATGTTGATAATTAAGGCCCTGTTTGTCTGAGTTTATTAGTAAAACATTTCAGTTCACTTTAATTTAATTCATTTCAGTAATTTTTTTTGATCAAATTCAGGTAAATTTAGACATGATGATCACAATTCTAATACATTACTTTTCACTTTAATTTAGTTTAACTCAATCCAATTCAGTTCAGATATATAAGAAATAAGTTAAGGCAAACAAGTCATAAGTAATGATTAGTTTAAATTAGGATTTTAATGTTGGTTATTTAATGGATTCCCAATGAGATTATTCATTTGAGACCCATTGGGATTTAAAATTTCCCATATATCATTTAATCCCAATCCCACCCAATCCCAAATACTAATGGAAAATTAATTTCCCAATCCCAAAATCTCCCATCCCAAAATTTCCCATCCCAAAACTTCCCAATCACTCCCAATTGCCACCCCTAGTTTTCATCCAAAC
This sequence comes from Sherardia arvensis, assembly GCA_948330725.1. Classification (NCBI taxonomy): domain Eukaryota; kingdom Viridiplantae; phylum Streptophyta; class Magnoliopsida; order Gentianales; family Rubiaceae; genus Sherardia; species Sherardia arvensis. The sequence goes on from OX415241.1 coordinate 28,399,372, forward strand.
AGCTCAATAGAAAAAGTTTCTTACCAAACAAGTAAAAAGCTATTTGACCAGTCAAAATATATATTTGGCAAAAAGAGTGAAACTCTGCTTCAAAAAGCGGTTGCCAAACGGAGCCAATAGCTATTATGAGCATTATTCTTTTGGAAGCTCTTGCTTTACACTCTATTCTTTTCATTTTTACAAACATAGTCTGATGTAATATTCTTTTGATGGTTTCGGCTTTTGATTGGTTTTGGGACGTTAATAAATCCCCTCGTCCAAGACGGTTTAAATAATAATAAAAAAAAGTCAAGGTGGAGATTTGTTGGTATATGTTTTGAATGTTGTAATAAACGCTACTATGAGGCAGCACGGATCTCGCTGGTGACTTGGGTCGAAAGTGTGTTTTCGAACCCAATACCGAATCACTTAAATATATATTTTGTTTCTTCTTCTTCACGATTATTTGTTGATTTCTCCATATTATGCACAAAATATCTCATTCAAATTACCAAGGGGGTTTTACGATGACAAACAGCTGAAACAGGAGTCAGCTGTTGCCCGCCGTAAGTATAGCTACACATTATTGCTTATTAATTATGAAATATGTCTTTCGAATCTATTTCGATCTGATCCATACCAATTCATTTTACAGGCTTACCAGCGATCAATTGCTCAATTGTTCAGGGATCTGGAAGTTGTACTTTGAGATCGAATCAATATATCATTGACAGGGGCGGTGATGGTGGACAGATTTTGCAGTTTTATAGCAAGGAAACCATTCCAGATCTAAGCAAGCTTCTACAGGAAGCCTTATTAGTCAGTTGAGCCGAATGAAATCTATAATTGATGAAAAGGAGGTTGGGTTGGATATGGATGCTGGATTTGGAGATGGCAACTCAGACTCCGAAATGACAAGGATAGTTTTTACAGAATGCAAGCTCGGTAACAAAGACTCCCGCGATTGAGAATACAAATCACAGTTTGGAAAACGAAGAAAGTCCGATCGAGCTAGACAAGAAATTTACTGGAAAACAAAGTACATCTGGAATGGAACATGATGGTGTTGAGTGTGGTGAAATACTGAAGAAACATGGTGATTTCCCCATCCATAATTTGCATCAAGTTGTTTATGTTGTGTTGCCATTGTTTGAAGAGTATCCATTAAAGGAAAATGATGAAAAAGTCACTCTTCAGTCAGTGAGGTGTTTAGTGGATTTGAATCAGGCGCAACAGAAAACTGAACTAGAAGGAGATCAACTTAAACAGACACCTGTGGATTTGGGATCCAGAATATCAACTTAAGCTTGCAGAAATCACAGCTGATGGACTTTGAGTTGGGATCCAGAATATCACCGAGCTGATGGACCTCATGTTGGGATAAAAAAACAAAGGTAAGTGCAAATGGTTCCTTGATATTATCCCATGGGTGAGTGTATGGATTGTTGCAGTCACTTACATGTAGTATGAATTATATTGCACTGCCCAACTTTGCGATGCAGAATAACACGGAAGAAGAAGTGCGTGTCGATCTTTCAATGCAATGGACCGTTCTTAATGTAGCTGACAGGATAGCATCCATACTACAATATATTATCCAGCTGAACTGAACGTATTGATTCTGCTTGTGGTCCCAAGGCACAAATCCAGTACTTAGATAGCCAGCTGAAAACAATATACTGAATTTACAATTGTGGTGAATTACGGGTTTAAGTGGTGGTTTCTATACCAACTCATTTCAGATCCAAGATTCTGACAATTTCATTGTATGCTACATTTGCTGCCCTATTTAATGCTATTTCCTTCTTTCTATGGCATTCACCTCTTCCCCGGAGCCGGTTGTCAATGAAAACCTCATAAGAACCTTCTTTTGACCAAAGATCAACAAGACGTATATCAAGTTTGTGCTTTTGACAAAACTCATACAGCTTCTTTACCGGGTTCATCTGGAGCATCTCTGGTGTGATAAATGGTTCAAGTAAATTGCTAGTAACCTAAATAAAGAAATCAAAACCAACAAGACAAACAATTAGATGCAGTCAAATGTAAAGCTACCAGGATTATTAAACTGCATACAGAGATTTGAATTTGGTTTCTAAGAATGAAAATAGTGTCACCATCATGTAATGTATGCACTTTTAAGCCATGGAGTAAAGTTTTTGTAAGTTCCTGTGTTAGAATACAGGCTGCTAAACCTAATTAGGATTCCAACACCTCTAAGCAACATCCTATATAAATCGATTCTCCAAAATCAATTGTGAAAATTTTGATCTTATTAGATGTCAACCTCAGGCTCAGGGCCTTTACTTAGTTTCCATAAACTTCTCTAATCTTTGTGTTATACACTTGAGTTATAACTTACAACCCATCACGTTCCAGCTACGGATAAAAGCTTTTAGGATAGATATTCGTTGTTTTTAGAATGGATAATATGGTTTGTTTTACAGAAACCTGTCATGATTCTATGTTTGCTATAACAGAGACTATCACCCCACAGTCACCAAGTTTTAAGATTTCCATAACTAGATTAATGCCTAGATTAGCATCTATTGTGATTAATGATTCATTCAACCTGGCATAAGCTAGAAGACTCAAAAACATCAACACTTTTAGTTTTAGAGCATCACGTAACTGGGTAGTCATTGTGGTTAAAGTGGTTGTTAGAGGTCCTTAAATTCAAGATAAAATTACAGAGATGCATTTAACAAAATCTTTACATCAAAACAAAGAAAAATACCTTTTTAGAGTAGTATTTACTATAGAGCAATTAAATATTTCTCAATTACTTTAAGATAACAAAAACATGTGATTAGGTAAAATGGACAAACCTCCCATGCAGAATCTATTGAAGCATTGCTATCAATAAACACTGCTCCAATAGTCGACTCAACAACATCAGCTAACACTTTTGGAGCATCAATCAAACCGTGTGAATGCAGAGGATATTTTGGAAGGGCATTGATAAATGAATGAATCTGCCAGATGAAAGAAGGGTGAGTAAAAATGCATGTACACGATCATAAAGCTCAAAAGTAACAACTGACACAATTAGCTCAAGATAGCATAAACCATAAAACTAAGAACTCAAGCATGTTCATACTGAAAATACATACAGATATGTTCATACTGAAAAGACATACAGACATGTTGCTCAAGCAACAAGGATAACTCTGTAAAGTGAGCCCTAGATGCATTTTCAGCATAAGTTTAATTTTAGCTGGAGAGTCTAAGTAAAGGATCGATAATAAAAGAGGCTAAGGCTACGTAGTTGATAACAGCTTTAATTTTAATGATCTTATCAATATAAGTTCATATTCAGATTCATCGTATTAGCTACAAACAATATATTCAATATGATCCTACTTTTAGGCAACTAACACAAACCACCAGCTTAGAAGAGTCTACATCACTTTACAGAAAATGTCTCTCTGAGTGAAAAGAGCCAAGTTGAGATACTGCCATTTTTAAGCTAATGAAAGGGTTATCCACAAGAGCAATTAAAAGAAAACTCAAAAACCTCATGGTTCCTTACCAGAATTTTACATTTAAAAAGAAGGTTATATTCCACATAATATTTTAACTTTAGAATCATCCCCAGTCATATAATAGACACGAGTGCAGGGCTGAACGACAAGAAGTGTTAGAAGAGACTCGTGGGAATAGACTGTATTGACATCAACTGTCATAGAAGTATTGATCATACACCAAATATGTGTCAATGTGGAGTCAAATAAGTGCCATGATAGCAGCATAGTCAGAAGCTAATGAAGGAGAAGTAGAAGCCCCTTAGGAAACTACCAATCCAAAGCAACGATAAAATCGAGAAAAGATCCAATTAATAATTTCAGCAGGACTTACTCGTCTTGCAATAACAGGTTTCTTGTAGCGTAAATATTTATGAAACCCATGCTGAACAGCCACACGTGCCAGCCTCTCTGTGTCGACATTTGCTGCACGAAGTGGAGTCAAAGATCCAGGAGGAAGGTCTGGGTATAACAAAAATTGTTTTTTCGTGATAAGAAGGTTAAGTACAGAATCACCAACATACTCAAGGCGCTCGTACGATATGCAATTACTATCAAATGATGGATGGGTAAAGGCCTGATGAAGCAAGTTCTTGTTTTTAAACTTATAGCCTATAATCTTCTCAATGTCATCAACGTCTCTCCAACCCACATTGCCTTCTGTCTCTTGTGCCTTTCCAGTTTGACTTCCCTTTAGAATATCACTCAAAACAAAACCTGTAAGAATGAATAATTAAAGACCTTATAATACAGTGAAGGTTGATATACAGAAACTAGAAGCAACGAAGAACATAAATTACAATGATGTGAAGCTTATCACATCAAATAAGACATCCAATAATCTTTCTCAATTATATTCAGGCACAGTTAAAAAGTAACATGTGTTACAACAAACAAATACAACATTAACAGAAGTATATACGGTAAAGCAAGGTTGCAAGTAACCTGCTTTTCACCACAATTCTCCATATATCTGCTAGTCTTTCACTTTTAAACACCATTTACTGAAGGGCTTGTGTGAACAAAGTTCTCTACTTTACATTTCCAATCAATGTAATAACAGTGTTTTCCTATTACTTCTCAATTATTTCCCCTGAAGTTATTCTAGCAATTCCACAACAGACAACACCATTGATTTCTAAGGACAATGAATTTCATTCTCTATAAAAACTGATAAAAGACAAAGGTAACCCAGAAGTCATGTCCAAATCACAATGCCAAACAGAAAGTTGAAATGGCTCACCGTATTGGCGTAGGAGCTGAGGAGAATACTTGAGTCGAAGAAAATTTAAGGACTGTAACCATGAGGTAACCATTTGGTTTTTTTAAGGTGAAGGCGGGCAATATTTCATTCTCCCTCGACTCCAGACCCTTTGTTCTTCGTTTTCTTTCAATTAAAAAAATCAGTGAGGTGGTGGCAGGATGGCGGGGATGCGGCGAGGCGGACGAGCGGCGGAAAATCAATCAAGGGAGCCAAGTCGAGTTGATCAGTACTTTTGGGTGGTGGGCGGCCGGAGGATATCGGCGTTGATGTCAGTTTGCAGGTTCGAAGGGTTCGGGAAAGTCTCTCTCAAATCTGGGTCACGACTCACGAGTCATAGGTGAACCGACCGGAGCTGATCTGTTAAATCGGTTTATCGATTAACAGGTTAATACGGAGTAGTTTATAATATTGAACGGTTCGGTTATAGGTTTTAAAATTTTATAAACGTTAGTTCATTAGATTAGGACAAAGTTTCATTAGACAAATATATTAGACAAAGTTTCATTAGCAAATATATTAATTCATTAACATTTAATATTTTGCTTTCTAATAACAACATTTCTACTCATATAAGTTTTCTTTCTCCAAAATTATTTATCTTTTAGGTAACGTGTATTTACATAAATGGTCAATAAAGTAAGGCCGAATTACGTATCAACCGAAAAGAGGAATTGAGATCGCGGTGAAATTTGGGGAGCCGATACGAGGCGGAAGAATATAGTACGCGAAAGGAACACGTGGATGATTTAAAACAAAAAAAACATTGTAGATCATAAATAATCAAATTGCATCCCAACTTTAGTATGTATAGATCAAATTGCATCCCAACTCTAAATTGCATCCCAACTTTAGATAAATTTCAATTATTCAGAAGTCCCGGAAGATAACTAATTTTTACATTGACTCCAAATGTTAAAATTTAGACAAAAGGATACAAATAGAAATATTAGAATAAACATATCTAAAAGTGTTTGGACCATATTTTGGAACTGAAAGTATGGATGGATTTACTAAACACACATAATGAATTTTTGGAAGTATAGTAATAACGAATCAAAAACAAATTTAATTAAAAAAACTCTAAAACAAATGAAAAAGATGATAGAATTGATTATCAGTTTTTGGCAATATAATAGTTTTAGTTCCATTTAAGGATTTGTTCTCTCGGAGTTCACAATTTTTAACTGTTATGCCCATTATGTACCTTAACCTCCTAATCATTGGACAGTGCCAGTGGTATGTTTAAAGGTAATAATATATGTCGAAGAATCACAATAATATATATGAGGGATAAACAAAATAAATTTGTACATTTGAACGACTTGAGGAGGTGGTAAAAGTGGTGCATTGTTGCGAACACATGCAAACCACCTTTTACATGGCAGCGGTGCTGCTCAAATAGTCATCTTCCTCTTTATGTAAAGATATAGTTCCAATCATTGACAAGCCGAAAAAAACAAAAGCAGAGTGTGGAAGTTCGTAGATGGCATCTGAATAAAATACACGTTTTCTGTACGCGGTCCGTATTTTTTTTAATAATCATATATACAATGATTCTATATATAACTGAATTGTAAATGTATGCAATAGAAGTAGTATATATGATGCATATGTCTGATATACATAATTATTGACCATATCATATATATCGAAAGCGTATTTTTATTTTGAACTGCAAAATAAGCAAAATACGGACTGCGTATAGCATGCCCCATCAAATATGACAGCTATTTTGCTAAAAACCTAATCTCGCCTGTGAGGTCCTATAAGTTCAGCTGTTTGGAGCTGCTTGATAACTGCTAAAACTGCTTGGACTGCTTGAATTATTTTATTATTTATGGATTAATATTCGTATGTGGTTTAAATGTTATTAGACAAGTTCAAATGAACAATATTTCATTAACAACAATTAAAGTAACATGTTTAGTACCTAAATTTCAAAACATTTTATTTCTTTTCAAAAAAATTTAAGTCGGATAAAGTAAACTGCTTGAGCTGCTTGGGGTTGCTTGGAGCTGCTTGTAAGAAATTGAACTTGACAGGGACAGATTCATTGATTTTTTTTTATTAGTGAGATTCATTTTCATGTTCAATTTCATTTCAAGATATATAGTTGTTTCCATTTGAACTTTTGACTGTGTTTGAAGCCACACGACTGATCCACACCTTATGAAAAGATTAAGAACTTTCAAACTGTTTATGTCATTCGTCCAACTTCAATTTGTGTTTTAACAATTGTTCTTTGACCGCGTCCGACATTATTTCCAACATTCTATCGATATTGTTTCTTCATAAGTATTAAAATTGATTGACCACCTTTTTTTCTTAAATATGTTAGCATTTGTAATTTTCCTTTTTGTATTAATATTATTTAACTTTAAATATTTGTGAATGACTCCCTAAAATATACTACTAGAGTTATGATTTTTTTTACTATATTTACCTTTGATCTAAACATTCACAAAAATATCAATTCCATTAATTAAAGATCACTTTTATCAAAACATTGACCAGTCATTAGAGGGTAAAGTTACAAAATGAGTACAATAGATCAATTGGAAACCTGTTATTATAGACAAAAAACAGAAGTGGTTATTATAAAACCCACCATCTAACTAAACTAAGCTATAAAGAGGCAATCCTCATTCTACAGTAGCGAAATGGTCTTCGTTATTATATAGTTTTCCTACTATTTTCGTTACTCTATCACTATTAGTTTGATTCTTCACATAAATGCTCCATGCATAAATAGGTTTCGTATTTCTACTTCCATATCAAAATATACACGCGATTCTACTACTCTGATCCACCTTAGGTTATCCTTCCATCCAATTCACGATCTTCTGAATGAATGTATTTCCATTTTCAAAACTTTTTCTCTAATGAAAGCAAACATAGTGATTAACGATTTCAACTTTTCCCTCGACACATGTACTTATTCTGGGATTTCCTACAGGTGTTTTGGGATATTTATTTCCGTTTTCCCGTGATTCCATCTTCTCTAATTCATGGCTTTGAAAATATGTTCTTTAGGGGTTTGTGTTTTTCATGGTTATTCTTTTTTATTGCTTTTAGTTATTTATTATGGTTTTCTTTCCACTAGTGGGCTGTGGGCCTTTAACGGCGGCCGTTAACGGCGGTTCCCCAAGAACGCCGTTTATTTTTGAGGTTCCGATATCGGAACCATGGTGGAGTGGTGCGGGAAAATGATTAGCGGCGTTTGCCACATAAACGCCGCTTGGTTAACGGCGGATAATTGGAAACGGCGCATACGAAACGGCGGTTAGCCATGAACGCCGTTAATATTATGTGTTCTGATTACGGAAGTCTGAAAATTCATTAGCCTTAGTCACCAAGTCCCACCAGTTTCATGAGAATGTTAACATATATGTAAAGGAACACCGACATGATGACCTTCCGGTTAAGGAACATGACTGAATATATAATAGAAACTTATTTTAAATTTTAAAATATCATAAAATATCAAATTTTCACTCTTTAACCTGAAATTTTTGATGATTATGTTCATTTTATTATATATAATATACTTTTCTTGAAAATTTACTTTGGTATTAACAATATTAAAGGTACTTGTAGTGAGAATTTAGTATCATTAACCTGAGAAACATTAATAAGACTAAAACTTGTTACTTAAGTACATATACTTTGGAGACATATTTCCTCCACCATTGTGATCAATTTATTTCCATTTCTGAATTAAGTTAAGCTTATTTGAGTGTTACTGATAGATTTTAACATAAATTCCATGAAATAGCATTGATATAAACGCTTATTTCAGTAAAAATTTGAAAAATGTCATAAAACATCAAATTCTGACTTTTAAACATGAATTTTTGATACTTATGCTGAATTTATTATGCATAATACACCTTTCATGTGGATTTACCACTAGTAGAAGACGTTTAATTGTTGGCACCCATTAATGGCGGAACCGCCCAAAAAAGAGCAAAACGTCAATCTATTGGATTTACGACATCGTAAATCCAATAGTACAGCGATATATTCGATTTTCGACATAGTAAATCCAATAGAATGGCGGTTTGAATACGAAATACGGCGGTTTGAATACGAAACACGGCGGAAATATGAAAGCGCCAAAAAATTGATTATTTTCGCATTCTAAAACAACCAATAGATTGTCATGTAATTTTTTTCAGATTCTAGAAGGGTAACCGGTTGACATTAAGAACTCTAAAACCAATCTATTACGAATACGAGTGTGTTTTATGATATATGGAAAATAAACTATTGCATGAACGATTTCTTAAACTGAAAAGGTTAGAGTTATAAAATTGAGTGAATTCATAATTAAATGAATGCCGCGGGACGGACATAACCGGTGCATATTAAGAAAGTGGTTTGTTGATAGTTTGTCTACCTATTAGGTTTACGAATTCTCAAACCTGTCGCAATTAGTTCAGTAAAAACTTGAAAAATGTCATTAAATATCAAATTCGGACTTTTAAACCGGGATTTTGATACTTATGTTAAATTTATTATGTATAATACACCTTTCATGTAAATTTACTTTGGTATTAGCTGGTACTTGTAGTGAGAACTTCAGTATCAAGAATCGGAGAAACACTACTAAGACTACATAACTTGTTACTTGAGTATATATACTTTGGAGTAATATTTCCACCATAATTGTGATAAACTTATTACTATTACTAAATGAAATTAAGTATTTGTGTTTCTAAGACGTTCTGATATAAAGTTTTGAAATTGCATCGATATGAATGTCAGTTCAGTAAAAAAAAAGTTATAAAACATCAAATTCTGACTTTTAAACCTGGGTTTTTTGATGATCATGTTATTATGTATAATACACTTTTCATGTAAATTTACTTTAGTATTATTTCAGTGGAAGGACGTGTAGTAGTGAAAAATACTACTAAGACTGTAACTTCATACTTAATTACACATGTACCTTGGAAACTATAACTTGGTATTTAATTATATATACTTTGGAGATTAAACTTCATTGAATTGTATTTCGATGAATAATAATAACTAATTTAAATCAATAAGTAAATTTTAATTCACTGTTTTTGTACACTAGCTAAGTTGAGTTCTAATTAAAGTCAAATTTATTAAAGAACACTAAAAACTAAATTGGAATCAAAAGCCAACTGTTGTGCCACTTGTTATCGAATTATACAATTAATATCCTCTTTAACTATGTATATATAAAATTGGAGAGAGTGATGGCGTAAATATAAATATAATACTTCAAAAAATATATATAAAATTCCAATTAGCTTGGAATATATATAAGGAATGATTGTCTATTATTATTGTTTTTATTATAGATAATTAATTTGGAGGCTATATAAGGTGATGTTGATTTATATGGAAAATATTGGGATATCAACACATAATAAACTTCCAATAATTTCCATATAAATCAACCTCACCTTATATAGGCTCCTAATTAAATATAATAGTCCAATTACGTTAATAAATATTTTATTATTTGTTGATATCCCAATATTTTCCATATAAATCAACTTAACTTTATATGAGCTCCAAATTAATTATTTTCTAATAAAAGACAATAATAATAGATAATCACTCCATATATATTCCAACGTAATTGGAGTTTTATATGGAAGACTAGATCAATTTAATAAATTTGGCCTTATCTATCTCTCACTCCTTATATATTCCAACCAATATAATATTTGGAAACACTAATTTTTTAAAATATCAATTAATATTAATATTGAAAACTAATAATTTATGTTTAAATTGAATTTTAAAGAGTATCCCTCATTTAATTCAGTTAAGTTAATATGAAATTATTAAAATTTGCATGTTGCCAAAAAACAACATTAAAAACCTGCTGAAATTGAATTATTAATTTAAAATTAATTTGATTTCATTTGAATCTGAACCGTTAAACAGAATTTTTTGATTTGATCTCAACCACTTATATGTGTGGCTATAAAAGAAAAAAAAATCCTATTCTGAAACATTATCGTCTGGCCAACTCCCTAAACCGAGATCTGCTCCCAAAATCCCAATCAACCCAGAAAGTCCGACGACAACGTCGAAAATAAAGGCTGCGTCGAGCACCGGTGTTAGAAGATGGGTCTCGTGCTGCCCAGAAAGTCGCGTGAGATTCCGATGTTGTGGTCATGGAAGCTCCTCCGACTGACGATTTCACCCGCGGGATTTTGTAGGTTCTGCTTCCCCGGCTCCGGTAAGAATCTGATCTCGATTTCATTTAATTTCAATAGAAAACTCGTAGATTGATTGTCGAAGATGCCCTATTTTTCCACCAAAACCTAAATGTTATGACTTTTGTTCTGTTGTACTGTTTTCCGTCGGAGATCGGCTCGAGCTCAGTTCCCGTCGGAGGAAAGACACCTTGGTTCGATGCTCCGTACACGGAGGAGAACTTATTCAATTCGGTCAACGTGGTGACAACAGGGTCCGTATGGACGTCGTCTCCGCCTCTCCGTCAGCGAATCCGCCCCTCTGTCACCGAATTCGCCATGCCCCTCCGCCTCCCTGGCACCGAATCTGCCCTGCCCCTCCGCTCCTTCGTCCCCGTCCCCGTCCACAACTCAAAAATCGTGTGGAAGCACTTTTTGTGCTGTTGAAGAGCGGCAATTTGACGCTGCAAGCATTGGTAGTAAGTAAATGTGGTGACTTTGAGATAAAATTTCAGTTTTGTTTGAATTGGTTGGTGATTAATCTCTGATATCTGATTATAGACTAAAGAGATGAACTTGTATTTGACTACCCCGGATGATGGCATTCGCTCGAGAGGTACTTTTGTTTGTAGTATATCTTTTTGCTGTTTTGCGTCTTGCTTTTTGTTTTGTTCGTGTTTTCTTATTTTCGACTGTGTGCCAGGTATTATTTTGCTCGCGGAATTGGTATCTAAGTCAAAGGATGAGAGGTTTAAGTGATTCCCAAGTACATACCTTGATAAGATCTTCACGGATAGACTGGTAAGGATTTTTTTACCAATGTTCATGTTTAGACTGATCAAACCAATGATTAGATCAAGAAAAATTTAGAATCTGTGATTTTTTCAGTTCTCTTTTTGTGTCAATGTTTACTATTTTACTAACTCTTTTCTCAGTTGGCTGAGCTTTTGTGCATGTAAAATTACTGGTATATTAGAATATAATTCATCTTACGATAATAACAGGATGACTGGAGGGCATTGCGGGGTGCCCTTCTCGGGTGCTTGGCACTGATTAGGAGAAAAATTGGTAGTGTGGTTAAGGATGATGATGCAAAACCTTTGGCTAAGGCATTTACGCAGTCCGTGCAAGTGCAGTCCTTGGCACAGCATGATCGCAAGGTAAAATTCCTGCTAATGAAATTTATTTGGCATGTGCACGTATCACATGACAAAATACAACAATTGATATAACAATTTTGTCATTTAAATCTGATTGCAGCTTAGCTTTGAACTTCTGGACTGCTTGTTAGATCGATACCCAAATGTTGTTTCAACGCTGGTAATTATTGCTGCATCTGATTCATTTCTGTTCATTGGGGTTGTTGCTTTTGTACTCTTGAAACAACTCTGTAAGAATGCATAGAATGAATTGAGAATTAGCAACACAACTGCTCGAGGACCGTCTTATTTCTTGCTTTCTTCTTTAAACCTAGCTGAATGACATATAAAAGTCCAGCAGCCTCAAGTTCAAGCATGGTTACGTTCTTATTCAAGTATTCAAGTACAAGCATAGTTGGATTAGAATTAGTGTAGAATGTTTATGAGTTAGTGTAGCATGCTAGTTGGATCAGAATTAGTGTAGAATGGTTTATGAGTTAGTTGTAGAATGATATGTGAATTAGTGTAATAATGTTGTAATGACAATTTGGATCTTTAATATAAATTTATAAATTCTGAATTTTATTATTTTTGATTTTACTTTTTATTAATTTCAGCACCAGATTTGGGGAAATCAAAATTCCATTTCGTTATCAAAATTTGTTTGTTCCGTTATCGGAAGTATGTACAAAAAAACTCATTTGGTCCAGCTTCCGGTTGCGTAACCAAGATGGCTTCCACAACCGGAACGAACTCATCAACACCTCATCGTTATATGTGTTCCGATACCGGAACAGTTATGTGACGTTTATAAAAAAAACACAGATACGGCGGTCTGAACCGCCGTTATCTGCGTTCCTTATTAACGGCGGTTAAGACCGCCGTTTTTCGCACACCCCCCACCCACGGCGCAGCCACCGACGGCGGTCAAAACCGCCGGCATAGGGGTGGGGAAACCGCCGGGAATTGTGATGGCGTGCAGTAGTGTTCGGTGGGTTTGTTATTCGGCGATTGTTTGATTATTCATGTCGATTGAAAAGGGGAGAGTGCATGAAGGTTCATTCTTGGAGCTGATTTTACTGGTTTTCTGGGTCGAACTCCGCCTGTGTCAACAAAGAGTCAGCTTAAAGCTAATAACCGTTGTTGCAGAGCTTCCAAAGACATCAAAAGTTTTTCACCTTTGAGTCCTTTTTAAACTCTTTATAGTCATATTGTGTGTGTGTCTTCCCGGTTTTCTAATGAAACTGTAGATCATGGTGTTGAAGAGCATTATCCAGGTCAATTGGATTGGGTTTTTCCCCTTTCACAATCAAAACATGATGAAGTGATTTTCTGAGCAATTGCGCATGCTGCTCATCAAATGTGTTAGGATCTCATTTATAGATGAATTTTGTCTACAAAAAGTATGAAGCGTAGTTATATAAATCTGATTCTTTTTATTAATATTTTATTATAGTATACTTTGTGCCCCCCCACCCCCCCCTCAGGGGTCACCAAAGCCCGGGTCTCTGTGGCGTCATCGACATAAATCAGATCACACTCTTGGGGAAAGAATCTATACTCCCTTCGACATACTCTCAAACCTTTTCCCGACCTTCTTGCACATCCGATGTATCATCGCGCGACCCCTCCACGGTGGCGGTAAAGCGTTTCTTCTTCTGCTGTAAAGGATTTCTGTCTCGGATCACATCCTTAATACCGAAGGGTTTCGGCTACAAAAGTGCCTTCAACAGTGCAATGTTTTTGCCTTTCCCCTTGTGGACCGGAATATTAGAGATCTCTACAGGACATTTTTCGGCGGCAATAGTGGCACGATAGCTTCTAATCTCGGATACGAGTTCTTCCATATTATCATCCTCTATGTTATCTTGTTCGGGGCTGGACTCCGCTTCATACTCGGAACTTGATTGGGACATGATAGCAGAGTGGATGGGAGGAAGATATACGATATGGAAGGAATAACAAGAAAAATCAAACATATATGAGTAATCAGAGAAGGGATTCGAATACTTAGTATTTAAGTAAATGAAGATTCGAGGCTTTTAAGCGAAAGGGCCGAATTTGTAGAAGGTTTTGTCTGCAAAGTTTGAAAATATGAAAAACTGATAGTGAGTATGAAAGGAAATTATTTGGGGGATGTAACCAAAATTAAACATCATTTAAACGGGTAATTACCTTGATCCGCATAACGTTGCAAGCAAGAGGTAGAGTGGAATCAAACTGCCCTCACTACCAAATTATTAGGCAACACGTGTTTCCAGCTTTCAGATTTGAAGAGAATTTAATCTCAGCCGTCCATCGTCAATGACGACTCTTTTGACCGTGAATCCCACCACCTACAACCACATTTGTGTAGTCATCCATGTACCTCTAGTGGTACTGCCTGAAATCTTCCATTGCTGTTTGCCAGCTATGAGCCACCTTGGCCAAGGATAGGCACTTCTTCCGCTTGGTTCGAGACCTGTGCATCAACGCCCTTGAAAAATCATAATAATTCCTAAAACTCTTCGGTGTGTCGGATTCAAACCATGATAGGCAACTCCTTCTTAAGTACGAGCTCACCATCTTTCATTGGAGATCCTCCCAGATATCCCTTTGTACCCATAACATTTTTATATGTCCAAATAAATTCCTCCGGATTCGTCTCTCCATGATACATGGGCACTTCCTCTAGGTAAGTAATGCCTTAAGAATTAAAATATGCTAAGTAGTCTGGTCAATGAATGCTATGATATTATCAAGGGGCAGTTGCAGCAATGCATCTCGAACAAATAAGGTTCAGATCTGTTGATGGAGTCGTCTATCTTCTTAAAGCTTCAAGATGAGGTAAAATGTGAAAAGTAAAATGAAGAGTAGTAAACAATAAACGAACTGATTCAAGAAAATAATCAAAATATTACTATGTAAGTTAAAAAATGCCGTGACATCATATATAAGTGGCCTTTGTGTATATTAAGAAATCAAGTAATTTTGACAGTGAATGTTTACAATTTTATTTTAACCTAACTTTAAAACACAAACACAATTAGGCCGTAATGTAAAGGAAACAAATCAATTTAGTTGATTTGTTGTAATGCCCGATAAAAGAAGCATCATTATAAATAAATTCACTAATCTGTGGGATAGGCTTGCTACAATTTGGTCCTTTCTAGGTGTATCTAAGCTACATTCTAGGCTTAACCATAGTGCTCCTATTATGGTATGTTGGATTCTGTGGAGAGCAAGAAATAGGAAAATATTTGATAATATCCCTCAAGATATTGACTCTATGAAAAAAGAGCTCCGTCAATCCATCTACCTATCACTTTTAAAAAAACCTGTTCATATTCACAACTCAGTTGAGCAATCCAGTGTTAGGTATTAAGATCAATACAGATGCTTCATGGAAGCAAAACCAGGCTGGGATTTCCATTATTATCAGAGATTGCCATGGGGAATTTATTAAGGCTGAAACTTCTTTCATTCAAGCAATTTCCCCTTTGTATGCTGAAATGTATGCCATTCAAATAGCAATAAAGTCCTCTTTATCTTTAAATATTAATCCTGTTTGTATAGAGTCTGATTGGCAACAAGTTATATCCGTGATTTTAAACTCTGACACATGGCATTGGAATCTCTTTAACATTCTGGATGATATTCATTCAATGCTTGGCTCCTGTACTCTAAAGCATATTATGAGAGAAGGAAATCAACCGGCTGATATCCTTTCTAAAATGGCCTACTCTGCTAAAACATCTCAGATTTTCTCTTGGGCTACTCTCCCAACTGTTGTGAAGAGACTAGTCATTTTAGATGCTGAAAGGATACCCACCATTAGGGTTCCTGAAGCATAGGCTTGTTACTGCTAATTCTATCTCTTTCTCTATGCAGGTCAACCAGTGTATACTATAGCCTTCTGCTACTTACTAAACAAGGCATCACGGGAGTTTTTTTCAACCAATCTTCCTCAGGCTCAAGCCCAGCTGAGCAACAAAATGCATTGTTACACAAATGGCTTGGAAACCTGACACCAACATATGACTATATTGGGTGTTTTTAGTCTTAGTTTTTCTCCATCCATAGAGTCTCTAAGATAATGCTGCTTTGTGTTTTGTCTCGACAATTCACTAATAGGCTTTAGTTAATACGAGACTTAGTTGGTAGGTATCTATTACTTTTATTCTTTTGAGAAGCATTACTATGCTTCTAGGGACTTAGTGTCCCTTAACCTTTATAGGAGATGTAATCTTTTTGTCATCTTTGGCTTTGGGTTAGGGGAGCCTAATATATTCTCCACCTTTCATAGGTGTCTTTTTTTAAAAAATTCATTATACAAAAATTATCAATTATGTCAATGAAAGGTGAATTATTCCATATATTTGGTTGATAGACAGTATCCTAGTAAGTCAGAATTAATTTTACACCGATGATTATTTTTTAATACCCAAATTTTCATGATTTTGGTTGTTCATTTATAATGAACGTGCTTGTTATATACGTGCAAGATACGTACGCACAAGTATTTCATGCACTAGCTATTTTAAATATATTACACAATTATTTTTAAAGTAGCACCATAAATGAATATAACATCATTTACTTATTCTTCTTCATCGTAGCCTTGTCGTCGTACAGCTTCGAGCCCGAAGCCCTAGCATGTGGGGCCAAGAACGAGGGCCGGGCTGCTCGGAGAGAGTCTGCGGGCCTGTTAGCACTTGGGAATGTTGCAGAAGGCGACAGGACGGGCCTTTTGAGCTTCTCCTGACTGAAAACTGGCCGAGCCTTCGCAGGTTCAGGCTGCAAAACCTTAGCCTTCACAGTCGCAGGTTTCTGTTCCGAGGAGCTGATGTTTCTCTCAACTTTTTGGATAGCTACTGGAGGTGTGGTCACAGGTTGTGCTGATTTCTTGGGAGTAAACGTTGAGATCGGCGACATCGGAGACGAAGGAGTTGAGTTCTCACGAGAAAGATTGTTTCTCACGAGAACCGAGCTTTTTCAGGTGCATCGAGATGCATGTTGAAACTGTGCTGAATGGATGTATGACAGCCTTGGTCAAAGCTCCCCCTGCTATAGAGAAACCATGCCTTGATGGAGAAGCAGTCTTGTGGCCAATCAAACTACTGAAGTATCTATTATTCTATTATTCCAAGTTTCTTTTGATTACATATAAATAAATAAACATATTTACAATACACATTAAGTACACTTTTACCATATTAACTAGGATTTTTTTTAATGCACCAAAATTTTCATGTTGTTCAGTGCACGTTATGTTCGTGCAAGACATGCGCACGTATAACACACGAATATATTTATAAAAAAGTTCTTTATTTTATTTTGCATTAATTCGGTCAATAAAAGACGTACCTAATAGATTCTCAAGTAGTTTATTTTACCTTTACAGACATTTGTAGAGCCAAATTTTAGTCAATTTCATGTTATTTATTGTGAATGGATGTACGTGCAAGATATGCACAAAAATTCGCCTTTCACAATAAAACACAATTGATCTATCGTATATCTTCCGTATATTCAAGCTTCTAAGATTTTCGGGTGCTGATAAACTTCAACTCACTCTGGTTTTCCAAGTGAAATGGGTGCTCTTGTTCATCTACGATATCTGACGACTTAAAGTTAGAGATACTCATTCTTAAGGAAGTGTTTCTATTCTGCCTTATTGATAACCAGTTTCTGCAATATGCCTGAGAGATTAAAATTGGAACGGTGTGATTATTTGGAAGAGATTCCTGAATTCTTGGAGAACATTGCAACTCTTGAAACAATTGAGGTCGCTTTTAGATATAATGCATACGTATTTCAGAAGAAAATGAGAAATTGTGTTTTATAATTTCAGAAGGAACCTGGCCGAAGACGAATATAGATCTGGCATAGGTATGAGATCTAAGTTTCACATGACTAGTCTTCTGGTGACCAGAGCTCTCAGTCGGAGGATTCGTTTGCACCATTTATTTTAGTCAGACTGTATATTACCCAATCTTTTCCAAAAATAAATTTCAAAAATTGTGCTAAAAAATGAATAACATATAAGGTATTTTTTTAAAAACTTTTAAACCACTATGAAGGGGAGTGATTTATATGCGGCTCACCACACCGCATAAAAGCCTTTAAAGATATCATTCCAAAATTCGTAAAAATATGGTGTGTATAATCGATCAGAATAAATTAATTTTAGTTAAACAAATGTTAACTCTCACAAGCCATTTAGGCATTGCTAAGCGACTCCCAACTTAGCTGATAAGAGGGTTCACTACTCGCAAGAAATTTAGGGATCGCATAGCGAATCCCAATTTTACCGACGAGCGTAGGATTTAAGCTAAAATTAAATTGACTACTAGGAGAGCATAAGCTTATAATCAAAATAGACTCCTTATAAAACAAGCAGACCGCATCTAAAAAGTCCACAATAACTTCCTCATTAGTCTTAATCATCCAAAGTTATGGAATAGATTCAAACAAAGTACTCCAGAAAGACATGACATCTAAACAGGACCAAGTATCTGCATCCTCATTTTGAGTCTTCAAAAATCCTTGAGCTAGATCCAAAACTGGTACTATATTGCTCCAATTAGGCCTCACACCTGAAACAAAAGAGAAAAAACAACAATGTACACATCCCAGAATCATGACTCATTAATCGACTTCTGAAATATGGACATCCTTGTCTATCTAAATCAGCTAGACCTCTTATGTGTCCTGGCAGTGTTTAATGTGTGAAAGTATGCGAAGTGTGTGACTCACTTAGCCAGTTTAGACAGAGCAACTCTATTATTTGATATAAAAAAAATTACATTTTATATGCATACCGTATTATTAGTTAGTACTATAATAATTAGCCAAACAATATGATATAAAAGTTTAGATCGTTCTTCTATAGTTAAGGATTAAGCTCAGATGAATATAATGCATGGATTATATTTACAACATATATAGAGGAAATATGTGAGTTTTAGAGAGAAAAATTGTAATCGATATACATTTATACATACTGATAGGGGTAAGGGAGGAAAACACAACAGATTCGATCCGATAACATTTATTATACGTACGTGATAGTTGATGATGAAGTAAATAAAGAGTGGATTGAACTCATGGACTAAATGGACGATATTAAATGAGCACAGTTTCTGATGGAATCAAATGTTGTTAACGAGTGTCCATGGGCACTCGTTAGAAAAACCGAAATAAAATAGTTAAAAATAGTAAAAGAATAAAATTATGGTTTGATTGTGAGAAAATTGTCAAATAAATACAATTAAAAGTAACATTACGAAATTAACCACTAATAAAATACTAATTACATTCTATTTAAATATACTACGAAACATTGTATTGTTATTATGGTGTGAGGAAGTGAAAAAATTAATGATCTACATACATGTGTTCAGTCAATCTTTTCACTTTTTCATCCTCATACAAGGCTATGTATCTGCCTACTCTGGAACCTTTATTGGATACCATTTTCTTACCATCATTGCAGGAAGTAACCATCCACCACCATCATAAAGATAGGCTTATATGGTATCCATCTGCACATGAAAACTTCAATGTAAAATCTGCTTATATATGGAGTGCTCAGAACTGTTGGAAATGACCACACATTGACACAAGTATGGTTAAACAGAGTCCCCAAAAAAAATCTGCATTTTTATTTGGAGAATGTTCAATAAACTGCTCCCATTTGATGATATTCTGCTCAAATTTGATTTTAATTTACCCTTTAAATGTCCATTCTGCCCAAATATGGATACTTTGAGTCATTGTTTTAACCAGTGCTCTTCAAACATGTTTATCCTCAATTATGTTCATAGACTATTTGATATGCTAGTCCTAATTTTCACATCACTTAAAACATAGTGTATCATTTTATCTACATTATAAGGGATCCTCCAAAACTATCACCAGAGTTGTAACTAATACCTTGATGATTGCACTTTGGTAAATTTGGTTGAGCAGGAATGACTGTCTGTATAATAATGTTACTCAGGATCCATTTGTAAGCATGTTCATCTAGTTTTTAGTAATTTCCCTCTAGTTGGAAATGCATTAAAGCATCAGAGACTGGTTAATATAGGTCTAGTTTCATACCTTAAGGGGAAGAGACAAAAAATTCTTAACATAGTCAAGTGGAAACATCCTGAGCAAGCACTAGTGGACGCAACCAGGAAGGAGGGCGGGGTTTTGGGGATGGCACGGCGGGGTTTTCCCGCCATTACTTGGGCCTCCGTGCTTCGCCGCGGCGAAGAACGGTGGGACAGCCCCGCTTTGCTACTCATTTCCGATTCGGAAATAGTGCGTCTCTTCCAGAAATAATACTTTCCAAAGTCGTAAATGTAGTTTTAGGTTTGGATTTGTAAGCTCCTTCCCGAAATCGTAAAGATGAATAACTGGCCGTGAGCTAATTGATACGGTATCGGAAAAATCTTTGAGAACAAAGATTGCGGCGTCGGAAACGACATTGTGCGAACATATTCCCGATGTCGGAAATGAAGGCCGAAAATCATATTCCGGTAACATTTCCGGGCTCGTAAACTTGAGTTTAAACTGTTCTCTAAATCAGTTTCCGATCCCGTAAATGGATGCCAGTTGTAATGTTGTTTTCTTGTTTACGATGGTGAAAATAGGTCTGGAGGTAAATTTCCGGACATTCTTTCCGAAATCGTAAATGCAGTGAGCGGCTCAATTCTGATTTCGTGAATGTTGTTGCTGGAGACCATTATGGTGTTCTGTTTACGAGCCGGACTACGTGCCGAGTTTTCCTCTGTTTTTTTATGTAGAGGAAACCACATTCCTTACGATGTGGAACGCACCCAGAAAAATTTGTAGAAAGTTTTGTTTGGTTTCCGAACTCGTAATTTATCTAGTCTCGCTCGGCTAATATTTTTTCTACAAATGGACTTGATTAACATACACAAGCGGCTTATGTAGCGTCTAATTTGTGGAGGTAGGGACGTGCGTAGAGAAATGACATTCAATTCTTGCATAAAGACGTGGCAGTCGTGTGATTTGAGTCCCCCCGAGTTTCGCCTCATCAACATTCACACACCGACTTATGTTGGACGAGTAGGTACTAGGTACTTTAATGTTCTTCAAACTTTGACAAAATTTCTTCTTCTCTGAATCAGACATGGTGTAAGAGGTCGACGGCAAATATGTCATGCCATTTTCCTTCACGGGGACCAAACCCGGTCTAACACCCATTGCCTCCAAATCCATCCTAGCTTTCAAGCCATGCCTACTCTTCCCCGGGATGTCTAGTAATGTGCCAATCAGACTCTCGCAAATATTCTTTTCTATGTGCATAACATCCAAACAATGTCTAACCTCCAAGTCTTTCTAGTACGGCAACTCGAAAAAAATTGAAGATTTTTTCCATACACCATTCACTACTGGCTTCTTCTTATTCTTTCCAAAATCATTGGGGATGTCCTTCACAGATACACACTCTCACCAGACACAGGCGTTGGTGCATGCCTCTCATCAACCGCACCATCAAACCGCTTCTTACACTTACGGAGGACATGCTCGTGATTTAGAAATCTCCTGTATCCTAAATAAACTTTTTTCCTCCCGTGTTTAAGTTGAACGTGACTAGTGTCCATCTGACAAACCGGGCAAGCACAATGCCCTTTAACAGAGTAACCTGCCAAATTACCTAATGCAGGAAAATCATTAATGGTACAAAATAGCATCGCTCTAATGTCAAACCACTCTTCCCGGTATCCATCATAAGTCCAGTTCTCAAAATACCACAACTTCCTAAGATCTTCGATTAGGGGAGCAAGATAAACGTCAATGTCATTACCTGGTTGTTTTGGACCTGAGATCATAAGTGATAGTAGAATGTACTTACGCTTCATAGTTAACCAAGGTGGTAAATTGTAAATAACAACCATCACGGGCCACGAACTGTGAGTGCTGCTCAGATCTGCAAAAGGATTCATACCATCAGTCGACAAACCTAACCACAAATTACGCGGCTCATTACCAAATTAAGGGTACAACTCATCAATATGCTTCCACTGATCACCATCAGAGGTATGTCAAATCACATCGTCATCAGACCTGTTCCTATCTGCATGCCAAGTTAAATTTTTTGCATCTTCCTTATTAGTGAATAAACACCTCAACCTAGGAATGATGGGGAGGTACCACACAACTTTAGCAGGACTCCTTTACTTTGTCCTAGGTGCCGTCTCTGCACAAACACCTATTGACCTGGACCTTTTCGTATACCTAGACTCGTTGCAAACGCGACATGTTTCCCTTTCAGCATTTTCGCCCCTGTATAACATACAATCATTAGGGCATGCATGAATTTTTTCCAATTCCAATCCCATTGGACAAATAATTTTCTTTGCGGCATAGGAACTTTTTGGCAACAAATTATCTTTAGGAAGCAACTCCTTGAACAATTCCAACAATTCCGTCATTGCTTTCTCCGTCAAACCATGTTTCACTTTCAAATTCATCATCATCAGCGCAGAACTGAGAACAGTGTGCTTAGCTCCTTCAAACAACAGAGTCTTTTTATCTTCATACATAACCTCCAGCACCTCAGGTCTACCTTTGAAATGCATGGCCACATCTTCCGCCAAATCATCATATTCAAAATCACGATCCATATCACCATTAACACTCTCCTCTTCAATCAAAACTTGGTTTTCTGCGACGACAATACGAGTCTCTCCATGTAATATCCACCTAGTATACGCTCTTGAAAACCCTCTCACAATCAAGTGGGACTTTAAATCACGCACACTCAGACGCACATCATTCTTACAATCTCTACAAGGGCATCGAATTAGCGACTCATTCAATACTCTTGCATACTCATTGGCAACATTCACAAACTCTATCACGATATTCAAATATTCACGCGAAGTCCTCATATTCTCTTGTATAATTCTAGACCGTTCCATTGCAACGTGCCAACTCTACAAACAAACTCCTGAATTGAAAAAATTCAAACTTGATCAACCCTTAGAATCACTAATTATCAAAGCCCATTCATAGAATTACAACATTTTCAAGTTTTCATACATCAAAAACAAGCATGTCATGTAAACAAAAAAATACATACAAATCATAACATGGAGAGAACATCAATTCCACAATTTAACAATGCAAGATTTAAAGATGAGATGACATACCTTAACGATTCAAACTTAGATCAAGAATTCAGGCAACACTTTCCCCCTTTTCTAAACTTTCAAAACTTTTTCCCAAAATACAAATGCAGAGAACAGACTTTTAAATGCCATGACACCGATATGTTTCCGATTTCGTAAACCTGTTACGGACAGTTTACGATTTCGGATACCTTCCCTTCTACGTTTTCGAGCGGTTTCTGATATCAGAATAAATGCCGTTAATTCCGAGTACAAATTATGTTTTATTTACGGGCTCGGAAACTAGCCGGTATCATGTATTTAAAATTAGATATACTGGCACGTGCTTTGCAAGTGCCACGGCCAAAGTTCAGGACTGTATCCGACCTCGGAAACTTTGGACAGCACGGCGGGGAATTGTTCCCGCCGTGCATTCTCACCGTCGTTTATCATAATGCACGGCGGGTTTTCCATTTCCCGTTGTCCTACACGTAAGGCAACGGCTAGCCTAATTTTGACCTCCAGTAGCGGAAGGTTTCCGATTTCGTAAACTAGAAGCACAACGGGAAAAACAAGTTTTCCTTTTCCCGCCGTGCTTCTGCGCTACGCTTCTACCTATTTCCACTAGTGAAGGAATTGAAATAAATGTTGACGCTTCTTTCATTTCTACTAAAATCTATGGTCTGGGAGTAACTGTTAGAGACTGTTTTGGAGCTGTATTGTTGATGCCAATGAAATCAATAACTGCTATCTCCCCCCTACATGCTGAATTGCAAGCTATAGAGTTTGGTTTCAAAATAAATCTTTACTGGAATGCCACATTTGTAATTGAGAATGACAGCTTGCTGGCCCTCAAAAGGATTCAATCCCCTATACTGTGGAATGACAAAGTTACAGTATTTGTCATGATATTAATGCTTTGGAACACACTAACTGTGTACATCATATTTTTAGAGAGGTTAATTGTGCTGCAGATTTCTTAGTAAAACACGGTGCAAAATTTAATTTCTCCGGGAATATGACTACACATGAAGCCTCTCCTATTCTAATAGGCATTCTTGCTCTAGATGCTATAGGTATACCAAATATGAGGCATGACATATAATTTTACTGCGTTTGGATTCAGTTAGTGCTCTCCTTTCTTGATCACAGGTACAGAGTCCAGAGAGACTCCTCTCTCGGGGCTTGGAGTGGATGAAAGGTGGCTCATGCAGCCTGCTGTTGCAGCCACAACATACTGGTGGGGTAAATTGGAACAAGAAGATAGGCATTCCAAGCCTTCCAAGTTTTGTTGCTGAACCTGATATGTACTCATAGCATGGGATTGATCCATTTTGGTTCTACTATAGTGGTTATCAACATACTTAGTTGGCTAAACTGTGCTTCGTTTTGACGATCACTAAGCTGCTCGCTTAGTTTGATGTTTTGACCACTGGTTCCTTTTTTTTAACCACATGATCTCCCTTTAATTGTAATTGAATAGGTAGCACATAATTAGCCCTATTCTTTATTCCTTTTGAAAGCCAAGAGTTTTGATCCTTCTGAAAAGGATATCTGTACAAACTAGCTTAACATCTCCTTTTTGATTAGGCAAGGGGATCTTAAATGAAATTCCCTCCACCAATAGGTGGCCTTATTATTATTTTTTTAAAATCAATCTTTTCACTTCCATGTTCTGAAAACAAATTTAAAAACACGTGTATTAAATATTCCGCATGCTAAACACATGTGGTTTAGCTAATTAACTTGATACATCCACAATTCCACATGCATCTCAAATCCCCATGTTTGCTTTAAGTTGATATTTACGGTAAATTATATCATACCTCCAGGGTATGTATCTCCGATATAGTAAATTATACTTATAATTTATATAATTAAATAGTATATACATAATGGAACATATCACTATCAGAAAAACACGGGCTCGTTTCAACGAACTGTAAACTTTTCGTTGATATGTAGCGCGTTTCAACGGTTATCACTGTTCATCACTCGAATTTTCATGGGTCAACAAAAATCTTTCAATTGACCAAAGGAGACTTGCTGACATGGCAGAGTTGACTGAAAGGAGAGTTGAATTATTTGAGGGCTCCAAACTAATTTCAACGAATCTGATATCATTCGTTGATATCCACAAGTCTGACCAAGGCAATCATTGAATATGTTGACTGGGCCCAAAAACTTTTGTGGGGTTTGATGGATTTTTAATAAAGGGCTTTTGCAATAGGCATGGCCCAACATATATTTCATCGTTCTTTACCGTTGAAATGAGATTTGGCAAAATAGCAACAGTTGGAACCTGCGATGGTCAATTAAAAATTGCAATTGGTTTGACCATGTGGGTTCCACAGACCCCACCAAAATATTCTTTCAACGTTTCAGGTTATATTCGTTGAAATAATAATTTGGGTTTTTGAGTATATTGATGGGCCTCATTATGAGACCAGTAATTTTGGATTCTCAAGTGGGTTGGTAACAGGTTTTTTCAAACTTTTGTGCGAAAAAAACCCAATTTCAGATTTAAACACTTGTCAAGTTGAGGAAGAGCCACGTCGCTCTCGTTTCAACGATATAGTTAGTGTTGAAATGTATAAAAAATTGAAAATGGCATAAAACATCAAATTTTAACTTTTAAAACTGATTTTAGTGATGATTATGTTAATTTTATTATGTAAAAGACACTTTTTAAGCAAATTTATTTTTGTATTAGTTCAACGAAAGGTACGTGTAGTGAAAATTATAGTATCAAGAATCTGAGAAGCACTACTAAGACTATACCTTGTTACCTAAATATATATACTTTAGAGTCATATTTCAAGCATAGTTGTGATCAATGTACTTTCATTACTAAATATGTTTAAGTATATTTGAGTGTTTTGGAGACATTCTAACATAAGAGTACATGAAATAGCATTGTTCAATTCTATATAAAATTGAAAAATGGCATAAAACATAAATTTTTACTTTTAAAACTGATTTTTTATGATTATGTTAATTTTATTATGTATAAGACACTTTTTAAGTAAATTTACTTTGGTATTAGTTCAATGGAAGGTACGTGTAGTGAAAATTATAGTATCAAGAATCTGAGAAGCACTGCTAAGACAATACCTTGTTACCTAAGTATATACTATATATACTTTAGAGTCATATTTCCACCATAGTTGTGATCAATGTACTTTCATTACTAAATATGTTTAAGTATATTTGAGTGTTTTGGAGACATTTTAACATAAGAGTACATGAAATAGCATTGTTCAATTCTATATAAAATTGAAAAATGTCATATAACATAAAATTTGGACTTTTAAATCTGAATATTTTTGATGATTATGTTAATTTTATTATGTATCAGACTGTTTTATGTAAGTTTATTTTGGTATTGGTTCAATGAAATGTACGTGTAGTGAAAACTTTAGTGTTCAGAATCTAAGAAGCTATGCTAAGATTTATAACTTGTTACTTAAATACATACACTTTGGAGCTATATTTTCACCACATAATTGTGATAAGTTTAGTTCCTTTACTGAATAAAATTAAGTAAATTAAAATAAAGTCCATAAAATCGTATTAATATGAATGTTTGAAAATTCATTATCAAGCGTAAAAGTTGCATTTTATATTAATATATTTTTCATGATATTCGAAGTATACAACTGGTATAAATATTAAACACTAATGAATTGTGTTAAAACCTGAATTTTTAAAAATATTTAGTCAATAATTAGAATTATATTAGAATTGATGGGTTAATATATAATATTAAAAATAATATGGTGCGAAAAAAAGCAACGTATAACTGCTGCGAATTTTTAGTTAAATTAAAAGAGCAAAACTTTTAATTCTGAATTTTTTAAGACATTTTTTATTTTGCAAAATCTGATCCATCACTTATTTTCTCTACTTAATCTCAGCCATTAATAGTTTTCTATATGTCTGCACCTTATCCCTCTAAACCCTTTTTTCTATTCTTCCTCCAATCTCCTCCAACTATCTCCTTCGACGCTGCCTGTCTCCTCCCTCCTCTATCCTTCACTGCCTACCTCTTCATATCCACTCCGCCGCCGCCGCGCCACCCCTCTCCGGATCCACTCCGACGCCACCACCCCTCTCAACCATCGCCGGATCCACTTCAGCGACGCCACCCCTCGCCGGATCCACTCCGACCTCGCCCCCACCCCTCTCTAGATGACGACGAAGCAAACCCAGTCTTCTCTCCACGATTCAGGTTCAGCTGATTCAACCCACGAGTTCCGACCATGGTCTGCGAAAAGTGTAAGTATTAATCTCATCTGTGATCTAATTGTTAAGGTTTGCTTGATTTTAATTTCGATTTCACAAAGAATTGAAATTGTGTCGGTGTTTAATATGGTATGTACTTTTGAGCTTTATGAATTCCTTTCTACTTTGGAGATTTTGCAGCAGTTTAAGTAAGATATATATAAATATTGATATCTTTATTTCCATGATGACTTATCAAGATTTCTGTATTTCTAATAATTGTTATGTTGATTTTTAATCAAGATTTGTTAGAGTAAATTCCATTTACTTCTTACTGACTCAAAAAAATCAACTTGTGTGCAGGCATGCTAGGGCATAAGTTGTTTTAGTCTCAGCGGCTAATTCTAAATTGCCTCCCAACTATACAGATTGAAACTAATCAAAGGTGCTGCATCAAATCTATTGAATATGACAGGCTAATACAAGGTTGTTTTATTGGCTAATACTTGCACAGACTGAAGCTGCTGCTAAGAGAGCCTTGGCCCTTGATGGTTCTGACATGTAAGTGACATTTTGTCAACTCTTTCTTCAGCGTTGAATGAAAACTATGTATCTGTTCTTGTGCTGAAATAGTTCTAATGTATCCTTTTTGCAGGGGTGGTTTCTTCCTAAAAATTCAACCTTACAAGCCAGCTAGAGCTGAGAAAGCACCCAAGTTTTACCCTGGAGGGATACAACAGGATATATGCTGGCAACTTATCATATGATATCATAGATGGACACCGTATGGAACAACTAAGTGTGTAAACTGTATCTGATTGCTTGATTAGAATAAGGCAGAGGCATGCCTATATATAGTTACATACAAGGGCCTAAAGCTAAATACTGAAGCTAGCTAAACCCTAGGCACATA
This sequence comes from Sherardia arvensis, assembly GCA_948330725.1. Lineage (NCBI taxonomy): Eukaryota > Viridiplantae > Streptophyta > Magnoliopsida > Gentianales > Rubiaceae > Sherardia > Sherardia arvensis. Next base: position 28,427,705 of record OX415241.1, read on the forward strand.
AGTGCAATATACAAAGTACATACATAATTAATAAATCAGTCCTCCAATTCTTCTTGTATTGTCACACCCCCCTTCAAGCGAAGCGTCGGATTGACTGAGACGCGAAGCTTGGACCGAAAGAAGTCAAACAACGCACGATTGAGCCCCTTGGTGAAGATATCCGCAACTTGTAAGGATGTCGGAACATGACCAACTCGTAGTTTGCCAGCACTAACTAGCTCCCTCACAAAGTGATAGTCGATGTCGATGTGCTTAGCTCTCTTGTGAGCAACTGGATTCTCCGCAAGAAAGATAGCACTGTTATTGTCACAAAGAAGCACCGGAGATCCCTGAAGTGGGAAGCGAAGATCCCGAAGAATATGTAACAGCCAAACTACCTCCGAAGCAGTGTTCGCAAGAGCTCTGTACTCCGATTCAGAGCTTGACCGAGAGACTGTGGGTTGCTTCTTCGCACTCCATGAGACCAAGTTACCACCAAGGAAAACTGCATATCCATAAGTAGAGCGACGTGTCTCCAAGCAGCGCGCCCAATCAGCATCGGAGTAGGCCAGTATCTCCGAAACACCATCGGCAGTGAAGGTCAATCCACAATGTTGAGTGCCTCGAACATATCTAAGAATTCGAGTGACTGCAGCAAAATGATCATCCCGTGGATCCTGAAGGTATTGACTCACAGAGTTGACAGCAAAGGATAGGTCAGGACGAGTGATGATGAGATACTGAAGTGCATATACAAGAGAACGATACAACTTCGGATTGTGAAATGGTCCACTGGTACTGCTGTGTAACTGAGATAACGGAAGAAACGGTGTAGAAACCGGCGTAGCATCCAACATCCCAGCTCTCTGAAGAATATCCCCATCATACTTAGCTTGACCCAAGAACAACCCGGTGGAGGTGGGTGTAACCTCCAAGCCAAGGAAGTAGTTGAGATATCCAAGATCCTTGACAGAGAATTCCCGGTCAGCCCGAGCTATAAAATTCTGAATAGCAACCTTATCATTCCCGGTAAGAATGATATCATCGACATAGATGAGAAGGTAAAGGATGACTGAGCCACGGGTAAACACGAACAGAGATGGATCCGATAGACTGCCAACAAAACCAAGACCCTTAACAAAGGCACTGAAGCGATCAAACCATGCCCTAGGAGCTTGCTTAAGACCATAGATGGCCTTCCTCAAAAGACATACATGATTAGGACGTGCAGGATCCTGATATACAGCCGGTTGAGCCATGTAAACTGGACCGTCAAGAACACCATTCAGAAAAGCATTCTTTACATCGAGCTGATGAAGCGGCCATTTCCTCATTGTAGCAATAGCAATCACTGTACGGACAGTGGCAGCCTTGATAACTGGACTGAAGGTATGATCAAAATCAAACCCCGGAACCTGTGAGAATCCTTGAGCTACCAGACGTGCTTTGTACCTCTCAATAGAGCCATCCTGTTTGTACTTCAATCGATAGACCCACTTGGAACCAACTACATTAACATGTGGAGGGCAAGGCACCAACTGCCATGTCTGTTGCCGCTGTAGTGCATCAATCTCTTCATTCATAGCAGTAACCCATCGGGAGTCCTTGACTGCAGCCTTGAAGTTTCTCGGTTCCTTCTGTACCAGTAACTCAGCAACTAAACCTGTGGCCACAAAATCAGGTCCAAGACTGCGAGCTACTCTTGTTCCATCCTGATGACGAGTGACCATCGAGTGAGCTCTAGGAGCAGGTGGGGCTGCTGGAACTTGTAGAGTTGTGGAAGCAGGAGGAGTCAAAGTAACACTTCCAGACGAGACTGAGTCACCAGGTGAATCGGAGGAACTCGAGGAAACTGGAGAAGGCTCTGGAGTGACTGGTTCAGGTTCATCGGCGAGTGCTGCTGATGTAGATGAAGAAGGCTCATGACATGCCGTACAAGGCTGCTGTGGTGGAAGGGTCTCAACAGAAGATGTCTCTACATCAGGATCAGTGGGGTCAACAAAGGACGAGACATCCAAAGAAGAGAAATGAGCCTCTGTGGATACTCTCGAAAATGGAAAGTGGCCCTCATCGAAGCGAGCGTGACGAGTCATATAAATACGACCAGAAACAGGATCCAAGCACTTAAATCCTTTGTAGTGTGCACTGTAGCTCAAAAAGATACATGGCAGACTACGAGGGGCTAATTTATGTTCAGATGTAGGCCGAACATAGGGAAACACACGGCAGCCAAAAGGATGAAAGTTCGAGTAGTCTGGCGAACGTCCAAAAAGTACTTCAAAAGGAGACTTGTTATCAATCACTGGTGTTGGCAACCTGTTGATCGTGAAGACAGCAGCACTAAATGCATCATCCCAGTGAGATAGCGGTAGGTGTGAATGGAACAACATGGAGAGGCCCATCTCCGTGATGTGTCTGTGCTTGCGTTCAGCTCTACCATTCTGCTCCGGTGTATATGGGCATGAAACTTGATGATGAATGCCACGAGTTCCAAAGTGAGATTGCAACCTGTTGTTGATGAATTCAGTCCCTCCATCACTCTGGAAAACTTTGATTCGAGATGAGAATTGGTTCTCCACGAATGCCTCAAACTGGAAGTATACATCGACGAAATCTGATTTGCGACGAAGAGGGTAGAACCACGAAAAACGCGAATAATCATCCACAAACAAAGCATAATAAGAGAAACCATTTCCCGAAACAACTGGAAATGGCCCCCACAAATCACAATGAATCAAATCCAAAACATTCTTAGCCCGTCTGGGGTTCTCAACAAAAGACAGTTTGTGGCCTTTAGCCATAGCACACGGTTCACAAATACCAGGTTTTGGAAGTACAGAAGTAAAAGACAAAAGTCCATGTTTGTTCAACAAAGATAGAGTAGCAGAGGACACATGTCCTAAACGAGCATGCCAAACTTCAAAAGATGCTCTGTTATTGTTCTTCTTCACCACTGAAATAAGTGCTGTCACACCACGGTCCAACACGTACAGCCCATTCTCACCGTGTCCCTGCCCCAAGATTGCCCTGCTGAGCTTGTGCTGAATAGTAAAAGACTCGTCATCGAAAGAAATAACAGCACATAGCTCCTTGGTAAGCTTACTAATTGACAATAGGTTTTTAGTAATAGCAGGCACAACCAAGACATCAGATATATGCATAGAAGGGCTAACTCTAGCAACACCAACAGCAGTAATAGGAAGAGAAGCACCATTACCAACAGAAACAGAGATATTACCATTGTATGGAGCCAGGGCAGTCAAGTTCGAAGGGGTGGCACTCATATGATTGGTAGCCCCTGAATCAAGATACCAGTCTGAGGCTGTAGGAGCAGTAGCGGGCTGAGTCTGAGGAGCCTGGTACGGAACGTACTGCGGTGCATACACAGGTTGCTGAGGAGCCATTGCCGCAGGAGCAACAGGAGCGGCATAAGTCTGAGCAACAAGAGCCTGAGGAGCAGATGGAGGCCGTGCCAGCTGAGGAGCATAAGTCTGGTACTGCTGCTGGCCATAATACTGTGGTGATGGAGCCACATAACTCTGCGTAGAGTTGCCGCAAAACTTAGAGATGTGCCCGAAACCTCCACATGTGTAACACTGAATCTGAGCACCCAAAACACCAGATCTGGACATACCAGGACCTCCAGGAGCTGCCCAGGGACGACGACCGCCACGGCGACCGCCGAAACAGCCGCCGCCAGCCGCGCGTGGGCCCCACGCGCCGCCGCCACGCGCGGCCTGTCCAGGCGCGTGAGCCCACGCGCCACCGTCTGGCTGCTGGGCGGCCTGGGCAGTCTCCTGGGCAGTCGCAGCGAAGGCTACCGGTCCCACCGGAGCCTGTACCTGCACATTCGTTTTCTCCAAATTCGCCAAAAAAGCCTCATAGCCCTTGGCTTGATCCACAACAGTTATATACGGAGGCAAAGGATCAAGAACAGCAATAGGTGCACTAAAATTTGAATAAGCTTGTCCAAGGGCAGTGAGAAACCACATAAGCTTGTCACGGTTATCCGCAGGTTGGCCCATAATACTCAATTAATCAAAAATTCTAATCAGAGACAGATGAAGATCATGAATCGTACCAGTCTTGCGAAGGAGATTCGCCTGCTGTCTGAGGCTGAAAACACTGATCGAGGTGCTGTGTTGATAGGTGCTGGCGAAAGTGTCCCACATCTCCTTAGCGGTGGTACACCCAGTGATCTCATTCAACGCATCAGCCGTGCATGAAGAGAGGAGCACACTACAGAGTCTCTGATCATCCACGATCCAGGATTTGTAGGCGGCAAGGGCAGCGTCGTAGGCGGCCTGCTCCTTCTGAAGAACAGCAGAGTCCGGTGGTGAGGAGGAGGAAGAGGCGGCCGTTGGCGGCACGGGAACGAGAGGGAGAGGAGTAGAGCCATCCAGATGGCCAAACAGTCCTTGAGGCTTGAATACATACTCTACCTGCTTCTTCCATCGCAGGTAGGTTGAAGCTTCCAACTTGGTGTTGAGAAGATGCACCATCGTGTTGATCGTAAGAGAATCATCCCTGTTAGCAGCCATTGTTATGTGAACAATAAAAAAGAGGGCAGAAAATTTGAACTGAGAGGGGAGGGCAGAAAAAATTTCGTGCGAGAAGGGGAGAGGAGTAGGCGGCGGCCAAAAAAGAGAGAAGAGAGGGAGAAAGGGTTTAAGAACCCTAGGGTTTAAGGAAAGAGGATCGTCAGGCTACTGATACCATGTAAACTGTATCTGATTGCTTGATTAGAATAAGGCAGAGGCATGCCTATATATAGTTACATACAAGGGCCTAAAGCTAAATACTGAAGCTAGCTAAACCCTAGGCACATAAGTGCAATATACAAAGTACATACATAATTAATAAATCAGTCCTCCAATTCTTCTTGTATTGTCACAAAGTGCATGATTTGCAAGCAGCGGGTTCATCAAGATGGCAAGTATATGGCTTTGAAATTTGGAGGTCGATGTTGAACTTGCTTTTGTATTTACGTCAAGGCTATAGCATATGAATAGAAACTATATGTTCAAGTAGAAACTAGCTTTTCAAGTTCAATCTTAGTTATTAGTGTAGAATTGTAATTGAATTAGTGTAACATGTGCTATGTAACAATTTGAAATTTTAATAGAAAATTTTAAATTCTGATATTCTATTTTTATTTTCTATTTTATTATAACTTCACAACCAAATTTGGAAAATTGAAATTCCATTTTCACCAATATTTTTTTTTGTTTTCACTAATATATGTTTCAACGGTTTCTATAACATTGAAACATTAGCTCAAGTGGAATGTTTGCTCAGATGAAACGTGGATGCAAATGTGGAATGCGTGGTCCCCTAGAAAAATGTTTCAACGAAAATTATGAAAAACATGAGATGTCACTGAAACGTTTTGTCAACAACCGTTGATATATCCAAAAAAATTATTGAAACAAATGCGTTTTTTCTCATAGTATATACATATATACAATCGGGATACGATATACAAAGTGAATATTCACAGTCATCCTTTTGAGTAATTATTAATTGAAATCGATATTCACTTGTTTTGATGAAATGTGCTTTTATTTATCATTATGTACAACCACACACATTACATTTCAACCCATATATTCTTTTCTGTTGATGTTTTATTTGTACTACTTTGTCCTGATACTCTTACGCAATTAAAGTTTGACACACTTGGGTCTTTTCACTTGACATATCACACCTTTTGATACTAAATCTGAATTATTAATGACCAATTGTTCAATATCAAGGACTCAGTTCTGCTTCTCTATTTGTATGCTAATTTGAGGAGCACTAATTAGTTTATTCTATTTAGTTTAATTCAGTTTAGATAAATTTAACTTAAATTGTGTTTTTGAAAAAGTGTTTTAACAAATTTATTTGTTTAGGAACTATTTATTATTTATAAGAAAGTTAGAAAAAAATTATCTTGCAAGTAAAATTACTAATGATCCTTATAAAAAACTTTGTGAAACTAATCATTAAAAAACTCCTTTTCATCATAGCTCCAACATTTTGTGGAAAAAAATGAGATTAAACATTTCGAGCCATGCAAATAATATCAACGTGACGTACATAATAATATAAGCCAATAAACATATAGCCTATAAATACAAGTGACTTGTAACTACTCAACTTCATCAGTTCATCCATCAACATTTTTCCATACATCATCATGTTCAGCTTCCAGTCGATATTCACAGTTACAGCCTTGGCTTTCACTGCAATTTGCTTTCTGATAAACTTTCTTCTACGGGTAAGAGGAAAATATTGCCTCCTGGACCAAAAGGTCTCCCAATTCTGGGGAATTTACATCTTCTGGGGAAGAATCCGCACCAGGATTTGTGTAAGTTGGCTAGAAAACATGGGCCAATAATGCATTCAAATGGGGAATGTCACAGCTATCGTAGTTTCATCCCCAGAAGCGGCTGAAATGTTCCTCAAGAAAAATGACAAAGTTTTCGCTGGCAGGCCTTATAATGAAGGCATTTGGTACGTAAGCTACGAGCAGAGGAGCTTAATATTTGGCCAATGTGGTCCTTGCTGGAGAAATATGAGGAAACTCTGCATAATCTTACACATGCTCAGTACCAAAAACATACAGTCACTTCAGCCCATGAGAAGTGAAGAAGTTGGAGCTATGGTGAATTTGCTCAAAACAGCCTCCTTTGAAGGCCGTGCTGTTGATCTTACAACTGCCATTTCATCGTTAAGCACAGACATAGGTTTCCGGACCATTTTCGGGAAAAAGCACCTGGCTAGGGATTGTTGTTGCAGCAACGAGCGAACAAACGAAGCTAACTGAAAATTATGAAAACCAAGAAAAGGATTTTGTGTGCAGAGAAGAAAATTATGAAAATAAAGCAACAGAATAACACCTATCTAGCAATAGCAATCATGCAACGTGCAGCCTAAATACATGCAACGTTCACAACTAAAAGCTACCTAAATCCCTAAAGAATTGTTCAGATATATAGCTAGACAATTTCAACACCCAGACTACCTGACTTTATTTGCCAAAAATAGCCAACAGAAAAATGCTTCAGCAATAATATTGCAGACCAAACCATGAGCTTAACTAACAGGGATGTGGGCGACAAGGGGATTGCTGAGGTCATTAGAGAAGTGGTTCATTATACAGCTGTGAATCTGGGTGAATACATCCCTTGGCTTGCTGTGCTTGATCTTCAAGGGCTCAGAAGGAAATTCAAGAAGTTAAGTAAAGTGATCGATTGTTTCCTGGAGAAAGTTATCCATGAGCGTCTTCAATCTCAAGGGCGACGACAAACCAACGACTTTTGGATGTAATGCTGGAGCTGCTTTTGGAATGTGGAGAAGCAGAATTTGAGTTTGATCGTCGTCATATCAAATCTATCCTATTGGTATGCTTCATATTCCTCTAACTTACAGGATATTCCTCTATCTACCATTTAAACTCTTAACTTACGAATCATGTTGAAGAATGTGAGGTCGGTGGCTTTCATATCCCAAAAATGTCTCGGATTATGATCAACATATGGGCAATTGCACGAGATCCAGATGTCTGGTGTGATCCCGAAAGCTTCATTCCCGAGAGATTCAACGACAGTAATGTGGATATTCGGGGATGTAATTTCCGGCTTATTCCCTTCGGCGCAGGCAGAAGAGTTTGCCCTGGTTTGGAGTTAGGGATGCTGTTTTATAAGTTTGTTTTGGCTCAATTGGTTCACTGCTTTGATTGGAAAATCGCGGGGTGGAGTTCAGCCGCGTGATTTGGATATGTCTGAGGCGTGTGGTGAGCCGCATAAATATCACTCCACTTCATAGTGATTTAAATTTTTCTAAAAAAATACTTTATATGTTTTTCATTTTTTAGCACAATTTTTGAAATTTATTTTTGGAAAAGATTGGGTAATATACGGTCTGACTAAAATAAATGGTGCAAACTAATCCTCCGACTGAGAGCTCTGGTCACCAGAAGACTAGCCACGTGAACCTAGGCCAGATCTAGATTCGTCTTCGGCCAGGTTCCTTCTGAAATTATAAAACACAATTTCCCATGTTCTTCTGAAACACGTATGCATTCTATCTAAAAGAGGTCTCAATTGTTTCAAGGGTTACAACGTTCTCCAAGAATTCAGGAATCTCTTCCAAATAATCACACCGTTCCAATTTTAATCTCTCAGGCATATTGCAGAATCTGATTATCAATCAGGCAAAATAGAAACACTTCCTTAAGAATTAGTATCTCTAACTTTAAGTCGTTAGATATCGTAGACGAACAAGAACACCTATTTCACTTGGAAAACCAGATTGAGTTGAAGTTCATTAACACCCAAAAATCTTAGAAGCTTGAATATGCGGAAGATATACGATAGCTCAATTGTGTTTTATTGTGAAAGGCAAATTTTTGTGCATATCTTGCACGTACATCCATTCACAATAAATAACATGAAACTGACTAAAATTAGGCACTACAAATGTCTGTAAAGGTAACATAAACTACTTGAGAATCTATTGGAAAACTTTATGGAGTAGGTACGTGTTTTATTGACCGAATTAATGGAAAATAAAATAAAGAACTTTTTTATAAATATATTCGTGTGTTAAATGTGCGTGCGCACAAACATAACGTGCACTGAACACCATGAAAATTTTGGTGCATTAAACACAATCATTGTTAATATAATAAAAGTATACTTAATGTGTATTGTAAATATGTTTATTTATATATATGTATTCAAAAGAAACTTCAGTAGTTTGATTGGCTACAAAACTGCTTCTCCATCAAGGCTGCTTTGAGTTTGGATACATTTCATGCCCGCTCACAACCTTCATCGAAGGAGCTATATGCCAAAAACACAGGAGAACTGCCCTTGGAGATCAGAAGCATTAACGTCTCTGGAAGTGAATGTAAATTGGATTGATTTGCTGTTCAGACATGCAAAGGTTTTGTCCTCGAGCCAAACGATTCGATCAAGCTCAGAGTAAACTACCAGCCAGACTTCTCTACACCTACGATACACGGTGACCTTGAACTGGCCTTGGCAACAGGTATCCTCGTGATTCCCATGAAGGCAAGTCTACCTCTTAACATGCTCAGGTACTGTAAGAAGACTATATTCTGGATGCACGTGAAGAAATCCATAGTCGTGATAGTTCTTACTGCCTCTGTGGTTTCTCTCGTGGTGTAGTTCTTCTTCCCCTACGCCACGACCTACTACTCAACCATCATGAAACTTTCGAGGAAAAGTTTTGATCAGTCTTACGTAGGTGAGAAAACTGTCCCCAAGAAAGAAGTTAGCAAGGCCAGTTCTTTTAAGGATATATAGAAGGGTATTACTGTTTCGCCCTCTATCTCATTTGACACCACTGCTGCTCGAGAGACTCCAGAAGCTGGAAATCTGAAGGTCAAAACTGGAAAAGACAAAAGAAGATGGAGGAAGAAGAAGAACACCGTCAATGGCGTGGCTGGGATTTTTGAGGTTTCCAAAAATATGTTCGTGCATGAAATACTGGTGCGTACGTATCTTGCACGTATATAACAAGCGCGTTCATTTTAAATGAACAACCAAAATCATGAAAATTTGGGTATTAAAAAATAATCATCGGTGTAAAATTAATTCTGACTGATTTGGAAACTGTCTATTAACCAAACACGTGGAATAGTTCACCATTCATTGACATAATCGATAATTTGTTTATAATGATGCTTCTTTTATCGGGCATTATAACAAATCAACTAAATTGATTTATTTCCTTTACGTTACATCCTAATTGTGTTTGTGTTTTAAAGTTAGGTTAAAATAAAATGGCAAACAATCATTGTCAAAATTACTTGATTTCTTAATATACTTAAAGGCCACTTATATATGGTGTCACGGCATTTTTTTTACTTGCATAGTAATATTTTGATTATTTTCTTGAATTACTTCGTTTATTATTTGCTACTCTTCATTTTCCTTTTCACATTTTACCTCATCTTGAATCTTTAAGGAGTTAGACGACTCCATCTGAACCTCATATGTTCGAGATGCATTCCTGCAACTACCCCTTGAAAATATTATAGCATTCATTGACCATACTACTAAGTTTATGTTAATTCTTAAGGCATTACTTACCTAGAGGGAGTGCCCTGTATCATGGAGAGACGGATCCGGAGGAATTTATTTGGACATATCAAAACGTTATGGGTACAAGGGATGTCCGGGAGGATCTCCAATGCAAGATTGTGAGCTCGTACTTAAGAAGGAGTTGCCTATCGTGGTTTGAATCCAAATCACCGGAGAGTTTTGGGAATTATTTTAATTTTTCAAGGGCGTTGATGCACATGTCTGAGACCAAGCAGAAGAAGTACCTATCCTTGACCAAGATGGCTCATAGCTGGCAAACAACAATGAATGATTTCAGGCAGTACCACTAGAGGTACATGGATGACTCCACGAATGTGGTTGATAGGGTGCAGTAGGCGAATGCTCTAATTTCGGGATTCATAGCAGGCCTGCTGAATGCGTTGTGAGGGAATTTGATGGCGGATATCCTGACAACTTTCCACAAGCTGGAATTGGAGGTGGAGATGCATTGCTTGTTATTAGAGAGAAGCAAGAAGAGAAATGATGAAGGGTACTTTGATGACAAAGAGTGGTAATGGGGACAAAGGCTGAGCACCGAAGGTGCCCATGAGGGATGTCGCTCCCGTGCAACAGCGACCAAGGACGGATACCCTTGAGTGTTGACATATACTTCCCCAACTAAGACTCGGACAAAGATCCTCACCATCCACAGGAAATTGTTTCAGGCCCGCGCCCATCCCGGGGAACCAGATGCCAGCAAATACTAGGAAGTACTGCGCCTTTCATAAGTCCAATGCTCATATGACAGAGGGGTATTGAAACTTGATAGTGGAGATAGAAAGTTTAATTGAACAGAGCCAACTAAGAGACCGTGTAAGGCATGAAGCACAACGCCAGACGGTACGGCAGCTGGCGGGCGGAGGGCAGAAGGGGAACTGGCGTAACAGTCCTGGGAACGATAAACCTCGGGTCTCCACGCCAGGAAGAGGTTAGATCGGGGTGGTAGCGCTGGTAATTGCGCCTGAGCCAGTGAACCATGTGCCCCCTCGAATGATCAACGTGATACATGGGGTAGTAGGAGAAGGGCCTCAGTCTGATGTGGTTGTTAAAGTCAAAAACAAGAATGTACCAGCAGGAAAGAGTAGGGAGATTTGCCCGAGTGAAGTCATAACATTTTCCAATGAAGATCATGTTCCGTAATAAACACCGCATGCTAAACCGATGGTCGTGACGATGGAGGTGGTGGGTTTCACGGTCAAATGAATCGTCATTGATGATGGACGGTTGAGATTAAATTCTCTTCAAATCTGAAAGCTGGAAACACGTGTTGCCTATTGATTTGGTAGTGAGGGCGGTTTGATTCCACTCTACCACTTACTTGCATCGTTATGCGGATCAAGGTAATTACCTGTTTAAATGATGTTTTCGGTTTATATCCCCCAAAAAATTTCCTTTCATACTGACTATCAGTTTTTCATCTTTTCAAACTTTGCAGACGGAACCTTCTACAAATTTGACCATTTCGCTTAAAAGCCTCGAATCTTCATTTACTTAATCAGTAAGTATTTGAATACCTTCTCTGATTACTCATGTATGTTTTTTTTTCTTGTTATTCCTTCCATATCGTATATCTTCCTCCCATCCACTCTTCTATCTTGTCCCAATCGACTTTTGAGTATGATGCGCAGTCCAGCCCCGAACAAGATAACAGAGAGGATGATAATATGGAAGAACTCTTATCCGAGATTAGCAACTATTGTGCCACTATTGCCGCCGGAAAATGTCCAGTTGAGATCCCCAATAATCCGGTCCACAATGGGAAAGGCAAAAGCATTGCACTGTTGAAGGCAATTTTGTAGCCGAAACCCTTTGGTGTAGGATGTGATCCGAGACAAAAATCCTTTGCACTAGAAGAAACACTTTACCGCCACCGTGGAGGGGTCGCGCGATGATACAACGGATGTGCAAGAAGGCCGGGAAAAGGTCCGAGATTATGTCGAAGGGAGTATAAATTCTTTCCCCTAAAGTGTGATCTGATATATGCCGATGATGCCACAGAGACTCGGGCTTTGGTGACCCCTGAAGGGGGGTTCTTTTGGAGCTTTTTAGAGCAGGGCCTCACCTTTCCTTTCCCTCTCCTGTTCTCGGAGTTTTTACACCATTATTAGGTGATCCGGAGTAGCTGTATCCGAAGTTTTTACACCACCATCTTTGAGATAGTTGATGATAAGTACATGGTTCGTATTCTGGACCTCATTCAGTCTCGGATTAGGGCCCGAGAAGGGTCATGGGCTCGAGGTACGCGGAGGATGGATCCACGGGTCCATCAATCCTAATCCTTAGAAGGAATGCGTATATTATGAATGTTCTACAAGGAATATACATCCTCCTAAACATGGTAAATACAGTCATGACCGAAATACACTTCTTTTATACATGGTAATACAACTGCTATCTCCATAAGAGTTGTATTCCTACCATAATTATATATCTTGGTGATCTACGGATTGTAACATTTTAAATACCCAAAGGTTTGGTACACCTTTTCTATCTCATAACTCATACAATACGCCTTATGTATCATACTAACTTGAGCATCGGAGTGTCTATCTTCGGGACACCCGAGGCCTTGTTTTGCAGGTCAGCTCGTGGGCCAAGTTCGTCGTCAAGCGCCGGTGTCAGCCATACATCAAGTGGCACGCCCGGGGGGACATCGTGTCAATTGACGATGTCGTCGAATTTTGTCTTTGATCTGATCCTGTGCACCTGCCCAACGAGTTTTCAACATCATGTCTGAAGCCGAAAACCTCAGAAGGAGCACCCGGACGCATGGCAGAGTTCCGGAAGAAAATCCCGAAGGAGAGCAAGCTCTCCGAGGACGCGGAAGAAGCCGGCCAAGAGGATCCCGATCATGTTCTAAATCAGAACCACCACCAAGATCTACCGTAGGTGCCGGAAACTCCAACGACTCGACCTTTACTGAAGAAGAGAGGGCGACCGTCAAATCCTTGCTGAAAGGCAACGGGAAAAGGCGAGAGGGAAACGCCTAAGAGAATCCTTGAATCAACCCTTGCGGCATTAACCTCCGAGCTCTGAACAGCCTCATTCAAACCCTATCTCGGACCCTCCCCGAAGGAAATTCCTGAAGATGTCCGAGCATTGATGAGAAACCTGCATTCTCAATATCCCGACTTTGTAGCATTCCTGCTAAATCTAAGCCAGAAACTTCGCGTCCAGACGCATGACGCCCCGAATCGATTGTCAATTCCAGGAGCTCAAACAACACCGCCCTCCGATCCTGCTCAACAATAGAGACTCTTGGATAATATATCTTGGGCTTGTGACTTCAAGAGCACGACATCTCATGCTCACTCCTATCAACCGTTTGGACAACTGATCATATAAAACACCACAAGTTATTGCATTTGCTATGTACGTGAATTTCTATTACTACTCATGTAAGCTTATTGATCAAACACTTTTCTCTTCATTTAGTTCGTTGGTGTTTCGAACAAGTTAATCATCAATAGTGAAAAACCAAAAGAACCTCAAAGTCTGTCTAGTTATTCAAAGATCAACCATTTGACCAAATATAAGTCATAAGATTATTATTATTACTGGTTGGATTTCGAAATATCCAAGACAAACCAAGGTTAATGAAACAAGTAATCAATACATGGAGTTCTAAATACTGTTAAAGGCCTTCATTTCGGCCTCTGTGAGAGAGCAAGGTCAACTTCAACTCCTCCATGCATATCCGAGAGTCGGTGCAACGTGAAACAGGCAGACACACAATTTCCAAAGTAATTCGCAGGTATTGGAGATTCAGTGTGCTCTCGACAATCAGCAGGGAAGAGGATGTGTTGCATCTCATCCCCTTCATGTTTTTTTGGGACCTGACGGTGGACATCCAAATATAGGAGGATACAGCTACGAACGTTGAAGCACGGTACCGGACACTGAGCTCTTGAGTTTTTTCAATTTTTCTGCACTGATCAGAAATGTTTTGCGGACCTTGCTGTTTTTTTTGGGTGGAATCAAACAAAGAGAGATCACTATCCTCACTGCTGATAACTGAATGTTATCAGTTTTCGTACTTTTTTTTTGGCTAGGCCCTTGTTGTCATGGATATGAAATACAGAAATGACCTATTACTTATACTCTTCCATACAACTAATTTCGCCAAGGTGGCGTAGTGAAAAGAGGAGTAGTTGAAAGTATTTTTTTTAATTTCGGTGAAATGAAAACATTTTTATCCGATAACGGTACGGTTTCGGCTTGGATTTTAGTTTTTAGAAGTTTGAGCTAAAATCATGTCTATCTCGATTGGGTCACTGCTACAAGAAATCAAAACGAACGTACATAGATCAAACCGATCTCGGCATCTAGTTCTCTAGTCGATGTCGGAATGAAGAATAGCATATATATATACCATCGTCAGCTCGGTCGCCATTGTTTTGTCTTTGACAGATAACTTTTGCGTTCGGTTTACTCTCGGGTACATTTCAGCAAACATGTATCGCCTTGTATATTTTGCATCTCTGATCACAGCGACGTGGTTTTGTGAAATTTAACGATATTTTTTATCAATTATCGTCTTGCAAATTTACTATCTCTAACCATAGCAATATCCTGTCGTGAAATACGGTGATATTTTCGATCAGTTATTGATTTGCAAACTGCGAATCTCTGAGCAAAGAGATATCATTTCAAGAAATTTGATGATATTTACCATTCGATATCGACTTGCAAATTGTACACCACTAACAAAGCGATATCAATTGGAGAAATTTTATTACAAGTTTACTCCAAGTGTTCACATCGATATCAATTTAGTAATAACGGAGCCGATATCGAATTGTTTTGTGTATGATCACAATTCTATGATGTAAAGATGACATCATTCTACAGATTCCATTCGTTGAGTTAATCGATACCCACTCAAACAAACTGTCGGTTTTGCAGTCCGCTACTAGTTCGACTTCTCTTTCCTATCTGAGATTGAATTAGAGACCATCTCGATATCGATTGAAAGACAGATAGCTGTTTGTAACACCGGGGAAAAACCACCATGCTTCACTGAATCGAAGCACGACGGCTCAAGTAGAGGCGGGGTTGTCCCGCCGTGCTTCTTATGCACCTCCACTAGTGTACAATGTCAAATGATGTGGAATATAGACATATTTCTCCAGACGATATGCAAATTATTATTGCAATTAGGACTAAAAAATAATAGAATATCTAAAAAATACAGTAATTGATGTTAACAGGATCTGTAATAAATAGCAGCAAGACGCACGCACGAGGCAAGAAGTAAGAACCACTAGTGTTTAGTTAGAGTTTTTATTGAAGAAAAAATGGTTTATAAGTTAGAGTTTTAGTTTTGAGCGATGCACCTTATTCATTTCTGTAATATATACTTGGTGTAATTTAATACATATGGATTAATATATGAAGTAGTCAATCATGATAAGGATTAGATATAAGAGCAAGAGAAAACATAAAATATATATGCACATTATCTGCACATTATTAATTATTTCTCTTCAACTCCGACCAATTTAATTATTTTGGTTATATGAAATAATTTTGTTTTAAGACTCTCATTTTGGTTATATATCCCCTTTTCTTTAATTGTTCATTTGCCAAATGGATTTGGATGATCACGAATCTTTTTTATTTTTATTAGACATGTAGTGGAGTTTTGTGGTTCAAGGAGTCAACAGTTAGTATGCTTTGTGAGTTCAGAGACTCCACCGCCACAAGAAAAAAACCATGGGGATGATGAGGCAGAGAGCAAGCCGCCTCGAAGAAACATTTGAATGAGCTGCCGCAGCAACAAGTGCATGCACTTAATTTCATTTAAATTTTACATATCATAAAAAGTCGGTTTTAAATTTGCCGAATTAAATTAGCGAGAAAGGAGTAGTGTCTGATATATAGATATGTGGATTAGAATGTTATCATATAATGTGTGGATTTTTCCGGATACGATACACAGATGAGGAAAAGAGACACATCATTATTATAAAGTATCAAAGTATCAGACATTCACGCAGATCTACTCTAGAAGATCATATGATATGTACTCGCACCACTTATGCACGATATGACTACCTCATGCATGCACGTTAATTGTTTAATCGTACAATTAAATATTTTGCCCAAAATTAATTCATAAGTATCCATTATTTCAAAAATGGCACAATATGAAGTGCAAATAGGTTTAACATTATTTGTGTAGTATGAAATTTAATAGTACAGAACGATTGAAATAAACCAATCAAAGAAAAAATAAACTGACACTAGTAGAAACACGGTCATGCACGGTACCGTTTTACGACATTTTTGTGTAACCGCCATATTTAATGGTTCACAATGTCTTTCCTTATTTCGGAAGTGATGAAATTATTTTTACGGGTTGTTTCAAATTTACGGCACTTTCAAGGACCCGCTGTGTAAACTTCAATTACACGGCCTTTTTTTCAGGAGATCCAATTTCGTAATTCAAATCAAGTGCGCCGTATCATATCCCTATAATATATCTATTATTTCCACGTCCCAAATCCTCTCCTTTCTCAACCCACATTTCTCTCAATAATATCTCCTCCAGCCACTCAAATTCATGAAGACGACAACTACCCTTCTGAGCAATTTTATTTCAAGCGACTTGGTGGTAAACACGGAGGCTAGTAATCGGCTCTCATTCTTCAACTACTGGGAAATCCAATGAGGACCTTAGCAGCACCGTGGTTGACGACGGTCTCCAAAGATGGTGGCGATGGGGCGTTTACCCATGTCCCGGAATCCTCTACTCCCATTTAACATTTTTAGGTTGTAAGATTGCCTATTAACTCCATATTTAATCATGTATGTGTCTCATATGTTGTTCCGTTAGATTTTATGCATAAATATTGATTTTAATTAATGTGATTTAGGGTTATTACAGTTAGTTAGCTAAGTTAGTTCCTAAATTGCTGATAATTTACTATGCTTGTATTGCAAGCAAGGAATTAATGGATGGGGAGATGATAATGGTTTTTAATACTCAACGTTGTAAACTTCTATATTTTGTATCTTTATAGAGTTTGATCAGTTTTTGCCTTGCTGGATGATGCTTCATTAAGACTGCTTATTGCTACTAAATATAAGCTCTAGAGCTAGGGAAAAGGGCAATTAGAATGAATTCATGATAAAAATGTCCATCATCGATATTTTTTGCTAGATTGTAAGTTTTCTTGTAACCCCGTTTCACTATGTAATGGGTATTGATTCAAGTGATCCCATTGCACATTCTCCAAGAGGTGACATGGGCTGCTCAAGAAAGCTCACAAGATCCTTTGAGGTGTTGAGGAACTAATAAAGCTCAAAGACAATCTCTTTGAGTATGTTAAAAAATTAATGACACGTAATCATCATTCTTAATTTCACTCTCTGCTACTATATCTACATCCTCATCTTCATCTTATGTGTTTTCTGCTTCAGATTCTTCTTATCCTGTTTTTTGTCTTGGTGTTTTGAAGGTATTATTTATGACAATATAAATATGTTGTATGCTCGACTTTACAACAGCTTCAGCATTCTAATCAATATCAACCCACAGACACAACGCTTAAACTTCTTTTTTCTACGAATCATGTGTCATTCATCTGCAATCTAAATGTAATTAGTGAGATGGTAATTAGTTAATTATTTTACATTATTGCTTGTGCACTTTATGTTACTTCTGAATTAGATATATAGTTGGAAATTTGAGTTATGCGCCAATCCTCTGCATTCCAAAAGCTTGTTGTTACATTTTTAATTTATTTTCTTATGTTTCTAAAGTACTGTCGTTGCTGCTACTACTGCTCAAGTACTGTTGTTGCATCTACTGTTGTTGTTGTTTTCTAGGTTCTATTTTTTTTGCTGTAGAGCTGATGCCACTATTTTTCTGGTGCTTGCTTGTAAGTTATGTGAACATCTTACAAGTCATTTAATTGGCTTCTTGTGCGGGTGTGGGTGCAGTAATGGTTCTTTAGATGGCAGTGAAGAAGTGGAGATCAGCTTGTGATGGCGATGAATTTTTTAGATTGGCCGGTTATGGGTTCGCAAGGTACTAAAGTTGAACTTGCTGTGAAATTTGAAGCATATGCTCATAGAATTAGATGTTTGAAGCTCATTTTCTTAGAAGTACAGTAGATTATAAATGTAGATAGACTAGTAGTCTCAATTCAACATGATCTTACAGGTTTTAATTATAATAATAGTTATTTAGGTTAATAACAAAGTTTGATATGTTGATATCGAAACGAAAGTGAAAGCACTTGGTTTAGTTTGATGCCCAGTTGCGAGCGTATAAACGAAATCGGAAGAAAAAATGGTGTCCAGGACAAATGTAAGTTACGATTTCGGAAGACTGAAAATTTAATTCCTTGTACAAATTTAACTTACGAAGTTGTAAGTATGAAAATATTTCACGGCATTTTATATATGCGCCATAAATCAAATTTAAACTTTATGGCAGATCTAATTACGTCATACCTGCTACGCCGTGTAGGGGGGTGAACCAACCGCCATGAACGACCTCCGTCTCTACTAATGTATATTGTAAGTTGAATATAGCAATGTGAGTATTTATTTAGATGACCTGATATAAATGTAGGTATGAATTTATTAAGAAAACTTATTGTCAAGGTTTAAAGCATGTGCCGTGTTAGAGGTGATTTTCTAATATTCATTACATACAAAATAACACTAATATTTTAAGGTTTGTTTACAAATATTAACAATTTATTATGGATAATATCACTGTTTTCAGAAAAATGGGTTGCAAAAAATTATTTTATACCGAAAAAAAATTAAAAGGTATAATTTTTTTTTTGCTCTGACAGTAAGTGCAGTAATTTGAGAATGTTTTCGTTAACTAATAACACACTGATACTCATACTATAAACTAACAATATGAGCGAATATACTGCCACCATTGGTATGACTGCAGCCATACCAAAATTTAAGTGACAAGTTGAGAACTATTCAGTGGCGATAAATTTTTTGGATTTAGCCATAGTTGTAGCGATGAAGTTTTGGATAAAAATCCCCTTTCCCTTTGCTAAACACTGGTATTCCAATCAGATGAATCAGATCTTCATTTACTTTCATTCAAATGAAGTCGTTAAAGAAAATTTCAAAAAGGGGAAAATAGAGATACGCATAGATTTCCCCAATCAATAAAATAAGATTTTCTCAATCAGAATTTATCATTAATGTTTATGAATTTTAATTTAGGGTTTGTGGATTTATTTATTCTTAGATAATTAGATTGGAATTTGGTGTTAAATATGTTACAAAATCTGATCGAAACGATATTTTTATTGATCTCAGGTACAATACTGTACTCAATTTGTTATGTTGTGTAGAATTTATAGTTCTTGTTCTTGGGTTGAGTTTCTGTAAAAACAATAATGCTATTCAGCCATAACACAAAGTTTCTGGATTTGCCACTACTCAACAGAACTTATTGAAGTTTTGCAATATGAGTTTCACTGTGCCAACCACTTTGTTCAGTTAGCAAATTTCAACGATAATTGACTATGATCGGATAGAGGAGCTAATCACCTTCCTTCAATTGTTCAACTGCCAAACGGATTTGGACTCTGCGGAATCAGCGTACATTAACGAATAAAACCATATTGGAAGATGAATTTGTTGCGGTTTTGGTTGCAACTAATCTCAGGATAAACTCCAGAGGAGCTCTAAATTGTGGCTAATAAAGCCAAAGCTAGTGGGGATCAAGGTTATGCATAAATTACTGATGTTTTGTAGAATTGTAAATTTCTTTATTATAAAAATACAAACCCATGCATAGCTGTAAAACAAGAGATGTATGATAATAAGCTAGAATATACCAACAACTGGTCCAGAGTAATATTATGATTGTGGCTGAAGGAGATATTATTGAGAGAAATGTGGGTTGAGAAAAAAGAGTATTTGGGACATGGAAATAATAGAGATATTATAGGGATAGGATACGACACATCTGATTTGAGTTACGAAATTGGATCTCTTAAAAACACTGTGTAATTAAAGTTTACACAGTGGTTCTTAAAAGCGCCGTAAATTTGAAAAAAGTACGCCGTAAAAATAATTTCATCACTTTCGAAATAAGGAAAAGATATTTTAAACCATTAAATATGGCGGTTGCACAAAAATGATGTAAAACGGGTACCGTGTATGACCGTGTTTCTACTATTGTTAGTTTATTTCTTCTTTGATAGGTTTATTTCAATCGTTCTGTATTATTCAATTTCATACTACAAAAATAATGTTAAACCTATTTGCACTTCATATTGTGCCATTTTTGAAAGAATGGGTACTTATGAATTAATTTTGGCAAAATATTTAATTGTCCGATTAAACAATTAACGTGCATGCATGAGGCAGTCATATCGTGCATAAGCGGTGGAAATACATATTATATGATCTTCTATAGTAGAGCTGCGTGAATGTTTGATACTTTGATACTTTATAATAATGATATGTCTCTTTTCCTCATTTGTACCACGCACATTATATGATAACATTCTGATACACATATCTATCTACCAGACACTACTCCTTCTCACCAATTTAATTCGGCAAATTTAACACCGACATTTTAATTATGACACCGACATTTTAATTCGGCAAATTCTATGTGCGGCAGCTCATTCGAGTGTTTTTTCGAGGCGGCTTGCTCTCTGCCTCATCATCCCCAAGTTTTTTTCCTTGTGGCGGTGGAGTCTCTGAACTCACATAGAATACTGACAATTGAATCCTTAAACCACAAATCCTATCTACGCTTCTAATAAAAATAAAAATAAACCTGTGATCGTCCAAATCAATTTGGCAAATGAATAATTAAAGAAAAGGTGATATATTTCCGTAAAATCGTTACTATCAAGCTCGAAAATTTTCCAATTTTCAAAGTGTTTTGCATGCTATGAAATTCACATTCCAAGACTTCAAATCAATAAAGTTAAACACAAAGCGATTCTTAATACAAATTTATTTCATATAACCAAAATAATTAAATTGGTCAGAGTTGAAGAAAAATAATTAATAACGTGCAGATAATGTGCATATATATTTTATGTTTTCTCTTGATCTTATATTTAATACTTCTTATGATTGACTACTTCATATATTAATCCATATAAATTAAATTAAACCAAGTATATATTGCAGAAATGAATAAGGGGCGTCGATCTTTTTTTTTTACATTAGGTGCATTGATCATAACTAAAACTCTAACTTATAAACAGTTTTTTTCTTCAAAGGAAAATAAAAACTCTAACTAAACATTAGTGGTTCTTACTTCTTGCCTCGTGCGTGCGTCTTGCTGCTATATATTATGGATCTTGTTTGCATCAATCATAATAATTATAAGATGTTCTATTATTTTTGAGTCGTTTGCAATAATAATTTGCATATCGTCATGAGAAATATGTTTATATTCCATATCAATTGACATTGTAGTTCTCAAATGTAAACATCCAATAAATACAATAAGTGTGCAAATAATTTTATGCTGCAGCAAATGGAACATATATATTAGGTATTGGTACGGAAATGTATACAACATGTTTATAGACAATCAAACGGAATTGCTGAATCACTTGCTAGTCTGATTTAGTCTACTTTAGTGTCTGGTGAAGTGCATTAAGAGGGGGGACTCATAAATTTGGAATCCATAGGACTGTCTAATGTGAGATAGATTGATTTTATTTGGACATGTCAATGCTATGCACTCAATGCAGGTACAGAAAACCTAAAGAATACTCCTTTAAGAAGAACCTGTGCATTTGGAGTTATTTGGGTGGAAATCTCTAATACCACTACTGTAAGGGAATTTTCATCAGGCTTTTCAAAAATTTATTGAAGTCTCATAGAAAATTATATTTTTTAATAGAAGATAAAGTATTGATGACCCGGAAAATTTATAAGTTATTATTTATAACGAATAACATAAAATTTCCGATTTCATAGCTCATAAAAAATAGATTTCATGCCTCTAAAATTTAAAAAAGTATTATTAAATTCTCATTAATTTTTTAGATTCTAATCAGGAATATTTGAGTAAATTCAGTTGTTGGTACTTTTTAAATCTTAAATAATAAGATAAATATTGATGTAGGCATTACGAAGACGTCACTACCATTCAAAAATCGTGACATCTTTTCTACTTATTGTCATACTAAACTAATGCAACAGGATTACATCAATAAAGTGTTTAATTGCTTAAATGAATTACAATAAAATCACTATATAACCATTAATAGAAGTTTGAGGATATTTTTACTAAGGTTTTTTGAGAATCACTATATATCACTAAGGTTTTTTGATAATTAAGATTAGAATAATCAACTGATGTATGGCTGACACCGGCGCTTGACGACAAATTTGGCTCACGAGCTGACCTGCAAAACAAGGCCTCGGGTTTCCCGAGAATAGACACTCCGAAGCTCAAGTTAGTATGATGCGTAAGGCGTATTATATGAGTTATGAGATAGAAAAGGTGTCCCAAACCTTTGGGTATTTATATGGTTACAATCCGTGGATCACCAAAATGTATAATTATGCTAGAAATACAACTCTTATGGAGATAACAGTTGTATTACCATGTATAGAAGAAGTGTATTTCGGTCATGACTGTATTTACCATGTTTAGGAGGATGTATATTCCTTGTAGAACATTCATAATATACAAATTCCTTATAAGGATTAGGATTGATGGACCCATGGATCCATCCTCCTCGTACCTCGAGCCCATGACCCTTCTCGGGCCCTGGTCCGAGACGGAATGAGGTCCAGAATACGAACCATGGACTTATCAGTAGCCCCAAGGTAGATCTTCAGAATTCGGAGGGCTCCATCTCGAAGGTCAAAAGAGAGGCTTGCTTCTCGAGGGAAGGCCAATAACTCGAGAGAGAGTAATTCGGGCCATTAAGCTCGAGGTGTCCTTCTAGGACCATCCTCTCCGGCTGACCCTTCTGAATATCTAGCTTTTAAGTTCTTTCGTATTCCATCAGAACACGTGGACGGTTGAGATTATCTCTTTTCGAAATCCGGAGGGGAGATACACGTGGCATTTGTTCATTTGAAGGTAAAGGCGGTCTGTCCCACCGTCTCTCCAATTGCATGCATCAGAACAAGAATCGAGGTAATTACTCACCTTAATGTCGTCTAGGTTTGGGCTAAATCTCCCAAATCATTCCCATTGTCTTCCTTATTCAAAAAATTTTATTTCAAATTTCAGAAGACGCTTCAGTACTTCATCAATTTCTGAAGCCCCAAATTTCAGCTTCCATAATCATCAGTAAGTGCAATCTTCTTTGTTCGTTATCTTTCTGTGTCTGTTTCTCCTTTTCCCTTGTGTGTTCCCCCCCCCCCCCATACTCTCTGTGATCATGTTTAATAGTAGCGAAACGATTTCCGTCCCCCATCATGATGAGAGAGAGTATGCATGTGCTCAGACCGAAGAGAATAGCTCCCATGACTGCCATAGAGCCGAGGTAGCAAGTGGGAAGAGGCATGTGGTGTTGAAGAAGAAAGCCTCTGATCAAGAGAAGAGATTAATGGCCGTGGTGAGAAGGGCTCAGACGGAGGGGAGTAGCCCCCATGGTGACGCGTGCGCCCGGAGGTGGATATTCTGTGCATGGTAAGGGCAGCATTATGAGGTCGGTGGAGGATGAAAAAGTCCGTGCTTACACTGCTATATTCGCTGAGGCTGCCAGTATTCCATTCCTAGTGATAGTGATCTCATGTATTTAGGGGAAGATAAGTCTTCCTTTGAGTTGGTTACTCCGACCCGAGGCGTTGTTTATGGGAGGTTCCTTCAGCATGGGTTGACTTTTCCCTTTCCCCCGTTGTTGGGTGACTTCCTTGAGTTTTATAAGTAGGGGTGAGAATGATCACGAGCGTTCGTTAAAAAGATCAAGATCGGATCGAGATCGTTCATTTAATAAATGAACCAATCATGATCAAAATTTTATGATGATTTATTAAATGAACGATCTACGATCATGAACATAAAAGCTCGATCATGATCGCGAATAGATCGATAAGGTGATGTGATAGTTATCATAATGTCCTTGATGACTTGGTGTGCCAGTAAAGGTTATGACCGAAGTCTTGCTCTGTTACGGACCTTGTATAAGGTATCCAATGCTAAACGAGTAATAACTTTGGTTGTCCAGGATACCGATATAGGCCGAGCCTTTGCATTGCCTTCAAAGAGTGAGGGGTGGGATAAAGTAAAGTTAACCTTTAATCGAACAAAGTATCAAGTGCCCCATTGGAATAAGGGTTTCAAGAATGAGAGGCTAAGTATGATGTTGAGTCTTCGCACAAACTGCTGAATGTAGCTGGAGAGCTGATGAGGGAAAAGATCAAACACTTTGGTGGCAAGTTTGTGCCGGGAAACCATCAGATGGGTTGGTTATGGCCCCTTGAAACATATAAGTGGTTGTACGATATTCCCGACCGGACTCTTTAGAACGGTAGTTATCTGAAGTTGTCTTGTTTCGACCAACCAAAGGGTGTGGAGATTGAATGGTGTGAGACCATTTTGTCTATGGAGCAGGATCCCGTTGGTGCAGCGAGGGCGTTTCGGGCCCGTAGGGCTGTCGAGGAGCAGCTCAGAATGAGGTGTCGGAAAATCAGGCTCTTTTGGATAGGGAGATTTCTGGATTAATGCCGGACGCTCGGCGTCACCGGAGGAGGTTGGTTCGAGGACCAAGGAAAACTCAATCAAAGGCTGAGGTGCTTGGTGAGGCAAAGTGCTTGTTTGTGCCTGTTGCCCGAGATCCCTCAGATGAGGAAGAAGATGGGGGTTTAGCTCTAGTTCAATGTCCGAGAAAGGAGGTGGCTCAGACCTCTTGTTCTCCATAAACTACCAGTACTAATGAGTACTGGTGTACTATGTTCGGCAGACCCGAGGATGATGATTATGTAACTTCTGTAGTAACCCCTGTTGTGTTACACGAGGGTATCTGTTCTTGTCATGTATATCCTTCTTGTTTGTGATGTACCATTTTTCCTGTTGCTAACGCCATTCTTCTTGTATGCAGTGAGTACTTTTGAGTTCGAGAAGGCAACAGACGTGCTGACTCGGCTGATCCAACAAAGCAGGCTAAAGGAGGAGTAGGCTAGGAAGAGGAAGCCGGAGGCCCAAGAAGGGTAATCTGATGTCTCTGGTAGGTCTTTTAAGAAGGCCAAGCTTGATCTCAAACCATTGGATCAGTTCGAGAAATACGTAGTGCTTTCTCCTCAGGTCTCGGAGTCTGTGTTCGAGATAACCTCAGGGTGTCTTGAGATAAGTCAGGTATGCTTTAAATTAGATTTCCACATGACTCGAGGTTCAGTTCTCTAACTGTTTTGCTTTCCGTTTGCAATCTCTGAATAGTATGAGTAACCATATGAAGCACTTGTATGGTTCGGTAAAAACGTGGCACGACCAATGCCAGGTTGTGGAGCAAGTGGCAGAGGCACATGCGGCCGAGGTGGAACAGCTAAAAGAGCAAGTATCTAGGAAAGCTAGCGAGCCATCAGAGCTGGTTAAGCATCTCCAAGATGAGGCTGCGTGGGAGAAGGCTAAGAGAGAGGCCTTGGATGAGGAAGTAAGAGCCTTAAGGGAGGAGAAGAGATTAAGGGACAATTCTTTCCAGGATCTGAGCAGGAAAATGGCCGCGGTGGAGGCAGGCAGGAACCGATATGCCGATCATGTTAGCCAGAGACAGCTTGTTCAATTGATAGCATATTTCTGCATCAATTGCCCCGAGTTGGAGGTCCATCGCCAAGATCATGGCGAACTCTATCATAGGTCTGAGCTTCCGCGCATATGGGTCTCACTTCAGGAGGTCCTTAGGCCATCCACAATGGAAATACCACCCAAATACAACTCCCTTGTGTTTCACACTTTAAATATTATTAAATCAACTATTAAACTCATCAAACACAACACTCAAACACAACCTCAAACCCATCTCTACGCTAGAAATACAACCCAACAACTATTCATGGAACCCACATGTTTTTTACTAACATATTTATTCATTTTTATTTTTAGAATATGCATATATAATTTATGGTGCTCATGATATTAATATTTTTTGAACAACATATTCGAACTAATATATGCAAAAAGTGAATTAAAATAATTTTACATATTTGATAAAAAAATTTAAAAAGTATCAGTAAAACGGATGTAAAAAAAATAACTCATTTAATTCAACAAACGAACAAGTTATTAATGATGATTATATTACAATAAAAAAGTTCAAATAAAAAATTTTAAATTAAATGCATTCAGAAAAAAAATGGAAAAGAAATAAAAATGGAAGATGTCCACTTGCTGGGCCCGCCATGTCAGGTGAGCCCCACCTGAATTTCTCAAATGCTGGGTTTTGAAGTGAAAACCATCAACCTTGTGTTTGGCCCAAACACCACCCAAACCCATCCCATTGTGGACTATGTTGATATTTCGGTCAGTTTGGGCACCCAAACACCACCCAAACCCATCCCATTGTGGATGGCCTTAGTGATAGTGATAAGGGGTTGTTGGCTCCCAGTTATAATTGGCCTGAGGTGGCAGAGGATTTGGAGAAGTTCTGAACGAGGTTTCGACAGGCAGAGGGGTTCAAGCCCAGCTCGATAGCTAGTTTGGAGTCCTTGGAGAAGGCTTTAACTCTAGAGGAGTTTCAGGAGAAGTTCTGTGGCTTGTATCCTGAGTTGTCGTTCTTGGTAGAGAAGCCTGTTGTAGAAGCTTCTGCAGCCGAGCAGGAGGGGAATCAAGATGGGCATTAAAAAATTGTAACTCCCTAGAGCCTTCACTCTTTATTTAGGATGTTTCTCTTTCCGCCAGATTCTGGCGTTTATGTACTTCGACTAGCATATCTTTTTATGAAATTGATTGGCCTTCGTCTTCCTTTATTTCCAGTGTTGCGTTGCCGCCTATGCTGAATTGCAGGTTAAGTATCAAGCTGTCGTTCATAGAAGCAAAGATCTGGTGGATGAGTTAGAAGATTCCAAGGGCTTTTGTAGCCTAGTCCGAGAAGATTGTGATAGTCTTCGCTGCCAACAGGCAGAGAGTCTTGCACGAAGACCTGAGTTGAACAGACAACTTGAGGTCCTTCAGGAAAAGTATAAGGCTCTAGAAGATACCCACAACAAGGTTCTAGCCACCAATCAAGATTATGATCGAGAAATAAGGAAACCTATGGCAACCTTGAATGGAGTCCGAGATGAGTTGAGGGAGTCTCGGAGCGAGATCCGTCGGAAAGATGCCCGTATAAGTATTCTTCAAAACGAGACTTATGATATCAATCATAAAATAATGCTCGTCACTAAGAATTTGAACAATGTGAGGCCGAGTTGAATGCATGTAGGATCTAAATAGAGGAGTTGGAAGCCAAGGGCATATTTATTACTTCTCAAACGTCTTCAAGAAGGGAGGTAGGGGAGCCTTCCTCAACCCTGAGTTCAAGGAAAATAATGGGACCTCCTATCCGAGGCGGTACATCTCGAGGGACGACTAGTCCTTCTGCAGGGATCTCACGTGGAAGGGGAAGAGGGGCGTCACCTACTCCGAGCTTGAGGCAGATGACAAGACAAAACGCTTCCTGGAGTTCATGGTATAATTGGTTCTCCTTCTCAACCTGCGCCCATAGGAGGTCCTCTACCTTCCCAGCTAATGAGGGTAGCAGGGGAGTGTAACTGGGGTCGAGGCCTCCAGAGAGATCGAGGTCGTGCCTCTACTTCTACTCGCGGTCGAGGACGTACCTCTGTTTTTAAGGACCTTTTCGAGGTGTAGGAAGTATCATAGTGCAATAACACTTTTTAATGTTGCCTTTATAATGGTATTTAATCCTTGAGAAGATTGATTATCTGGCTATTAGAGCCTAACTTATATTAAATAAGTATCGATATGCACCTTGGTAGGCACATTATAAAGAAGGTCAAATTTCAAACTTTTTGAGTTTGTATGACCCATATTATATTGTTTTTGACCATATACTTTTTATAAGTATATTATTTTATTTTAGCCTAAGGTGACTGTGGCTCGAACACGTAGTTCAAGCAGCTCATATTAGATAAGCATCAATCACACGCTTTGTATAAGTGTATAAATCTCAGACATCAGTCTTTACTTATGCTTTGTAAGGCATAGTTTCTCCTTGTGTTAGAGGAATATAGACTGTTTAAAATACAATATAATAGACGTATCAGAAGAGAATTGTATTCCTCGAACTCGTGAGTTCGGAAAATTATAAAGACAACCCCGAGTTTTGGAACTCGGGTATGAAAAATAAAAAGATAGAAAGAAAAGGAAGCTTGGCCCGTAGGCCTTATTAAACTAGTTTCTCCTTATTTGGAGAAGGTCTACTTGGCTTTAGCTCCGAGGTACCTGCGTAGGAAGATCGCCATTATGACAGGGTCCAAGTGTTCTCCTTTGCGAGTTTGTAAGAGGTAGAATCCACCGGATTGGACTGTGGAGAATTTGTAGGGTCCTTTTGGCCTTGACTCCAACGCTCCTTCCAGCTTGTCGGTGCACCACGGACCTACTGGCATTACCAGTTCCCCCACTTGGAAGGCTTGATGGCGTCGCTTGTGCCATAATGCAGTCATCTCGTCGTATGCCTCGTCCTCAAAGTGGAATGCCAGGGGTTGTTCATAATTAGGATTGGGTATCAGGTCCCCTAGGATGACGTTGACGGTCGAGATGTTGCTAACTTTTCTAGCATCACGGATGGCCGTGATCAAGCAGGAACGTGCCACTCTTTGGTCTCCCTTGATGGAGGCCACTCCTTGCCGTGTTAGAAATTTTAGCATCAGGTGGTAAGGGGACCATACAGCCTTAACTTGGCACATCCAAGGTCTGCCGAGGATGACATTGAAGGGTGTGACCGTGTCAACCATCACGAATGTGCAGTAGAGGGCTAAACATTTTTCTCCATATGCTACTGTGATTGGGAGTGTGATCTCCCCGAGAGGTATGACTGGGTTTCCGGTGAACCCCGAGATTAGGCCCGTAGCCTTGAGGTCGTCCTTGGTAAACCCTAACTTTTGGAAACAGTCTTGGAACATCACTTCTACTCCGCCGCCGTCATCCACAAAGACTATCTTCACCATGGAATCTTGTATCGTCGCAGAGATAATAAGAGGGTCAGAGTGGAGCACCTGGTTTGGCACGGCATCCGCGTCCGAGAAGGTGATAGTCTCCTCGGGACGGAGCCTCTTGTTGATCGGCTCGGTGAGGGATATGGCCCACATACTATCCTTCAGCTTCGTGAGGGAGATTGTTTCTCCAGTGTAGCCGTTAATGCCATTGATAACTCAATTGGCTCCGTTTGGCGGTGGCGGAGGAGGATCTTGAGGATTGTTGCCCCCACCCCCTTTGTTGTTGTTGTTGTTATTGTTTCGGGGGCCGCCATTCCTTTTCTGCCAGGGTTTTCCCCCATACTTCTTCAGGGTACCCTGGTTATCACCGGCTATCGAAGGTGCAATCTGTTGCACGATTCCCTGTCGAATCAGCTTCTCAATCTCGTTCTTAAGTTGATAGCACTCCTCGGTGTCATGCCCCCGATCTCGGTGATATTGGCAGAATTTCGGGGACCGTTGACACTTGGCTGATTCCTTCATGGCGGGGGGATCTTTCAAAAGGTGCATGTGAATGGATAAAATCGCAGCCCAAGATCTAGCCAGAGGAGTGTAAGAATCGAAGGTAGGTTTGGAGGGGCCTTCTGTCTTCTCGACCTTGGGTATCTTCATCTTTGGCTCCTTGCTTTTATTCTCTGCATAGGGCTCACGCCCCCTCTTGCCAGTTACCGCATCCGCCTTGTTGGCGTACTTATCCATGATGGCCTGGAGATGCTGGACTGTAGTGGGGTTCTTCGTGGTCAGCTTTATTCTCAGGGTGTCATCCTCTACATTCATGCAGTACATGTTGATCAGGAGAACCTCGTTTCGATCATAGCATTCTGTAGCTAGATTCATTTACCTGTGGTAATGCTCTACCACGGTCTTTCCTTCAAGGCGAGACACATATCCTAGGTCTCCGAGGGATTTAGTGAACTTCTTCTTTTGGAAAAAGGCATGGAGGAGAAATTCGGTGAAGTCCCAGTAGTCAAACAAGCTTTCGTGCTTCGTTTGAGTAAACCATGTCTGGACTTTTCCTCGAAGATAACTGGGGACGATTTTACATATCTCCAACTCGTGAAAGTTCCTGGTCTCGAGGGTCTTGAAGAAGACCGATAGGAATTCTCGAGGGTCGCTAGTACCGTCGTAGGTAGGTAAGTGTTCAGGGACCCTCTTGGTACCATCAAAGGGAAGGTTCAGAATGCTCTGGGTCCTCTGGGTCTGAGGATGCGTTTGATCTCTTGGTTGACCTCGTATTTCCCTCGGGTAGGATAAGTTCCCTCCTGAGTAAAAGGTCGATCAGCACTGGACTGCCATTCGCTCTGAGCCCGCTCTCTTTTTTCTCGCCTAAGCTCCTTCTGATGTTTTCGATGCACATTTTTGCACCTCCTCTTTGCTTACGCCTGAGCCGTCGTTGCGGTAGTTAGCTGGGTCTGGTAGTGGCGGCAGGTGCCTTTGAGTGTTGTATGGAGGTAGGCTCCAAGATATATTATCCAAGAGTCTCTATTGTTGAGCAGGATCGGAGGGCGGTGTTGTTCGAGCTCATGGAATTGACACTCGATTCGAGGCGTCATGCGTCTGGGCGCGAAGTTTCTGGCTTAGATTTAGCAGGAATTCTACAAAGTCAGAATATTGAGAATGCAGGTTTCTCATCAATGCTCGGACATCTTCAGGAATTTCCTTCGGGGGAGGGTCCAAGATAGGGTTTGAATGAGGCTGTTCAGAGCTCGGAGGTTAATGCCGCAAGGGTTGATTCAAGGATTCTCTTAGGCGTCTCCCTCTCGCCTTTTCCCGTTGCCTTTCAGCAAGGATTTGACGGTCGCCCTCTCTTCTTCAGTAAAGGTCGAGTCGGCTCCACAGTATCCTAACCCGTTCTCGCGACTGATTCTTTCTGGTTCGTTCATGAACTCGCTATAGCTCATATCAGTTTGAATCGAGACTCTCGGGTTAGATCGAGCATTGGATGGTCCAGGGCCTGAGTTCGGTACTCCAGATACAACAGGATTTGATCCAGAATGTGGTACTCTGGTTGCAGCAGGATTGGGGCCGGAGACGGGTGCTTCAGATGCGCAGGATTTGGACCGGAGATTGGTGCTCCGGACGCGACAAGGTTTGGACTGGTGGAGTTCGGAACGTTGGAGTTTCCGGCACCTACGGTAGATCTTGGTGGTGGTTCTGATTTAGAACATGATCGGGATCCTCTTGGCCGGCTTCTTCCGCGTCCTCGGAGAGCTTGCTCTCCTTCGGGATTTTCTTCCGGAACTCTGCCATGCGTCCGGGTGCTCCTTCTGAGGTTTTCGGCTTCAGACATGATGTTGAAAACTCGTTGGGCAGGTGCACAGGATCAGATCAAAGACAAAATTCGACGACATCGTCAATTGACACGATGTCCCCCCCGGGCGTGCCACTTGATGTATGGCTGACACCGGCGCTTGACGACGAACTTGGCCCACGAGCTGACCTGCAAAACAAGGCCTCGGGTGTCCCGAAGATAGACACTCCGATGCTCAAGTTAGTATGATACATAAGGCGTATTGTATGAGTTATGAGATAGAAAAGGTGTACCAAACCTTTGGGTATTTAAAATGTTACAATCCGTAGATCACCAAGATATATAATTATGGTAGGAATACAACTCT
Source organism: Sherardia arvensis (assembly GCA_948330725.1). Lineage (NCBI taxonomy): Eukaryota > Viridiplantae > Streptophyta > Magnoliopsida > Gentianales > Rubiaceae > Sherardia > Sherardia arvensis. The sequence continues at coordinate 28,459,536 of OX415241.1, forward strand.
TATGAAGATAGCAGTTGTATTACCATGTATAAAAGAAGTGTATTTCGGTCATGACTGTATTTACCATGTTTAGGAGGATGTATATTCCTTGTAGAACATTCATAATATACGCATTCCTTTTAAGGATTAGGATTGATGGACCCGTGGATCCATCCTCCGCGTACCTCGAGCCCATGACCCTTCTCGGGCCCTAATCCGAGACTGAATGAGGTCCAGAATACGAACCATGTACTTATCATCAACTATCTCAAAGAGGGTGGTGTAAAAACTTCGGATACAGCTACTCCGGATCACCTAATAATGGTGTAAAAACTCAGAGAACAGGAGAGGGAAAGGAAAGGTGAGGCCCTACTCTAAAAAGCTCCAAAAGAACCCCCCTTCAGGGGTCACCAAAGCCCGAGTCTCTGTGGCATCATCGGCATATATCAGATCACACTTTAGGGGAAAGAATTTATACTCCCTTCGACATAATCTCGGACCTTTTCCCGGCCTTCTTGCACATCCGCTGTATCATCGCGCGACCCCTCCACGGTGGCGGTAAAGTGTTTCTTCTAGTGCAAAGGATTTTTGTCTCGGATCACATCCTACACCAAAGGGTTTCGGCTACAAAATTGCCTTCAACAGTGCAATGCTTTTGCCTTTCCCATTGTGGACCGGATTATTGGGATCTCAACTGGACATTTTCCGGCAGCAATAGTGGCACAATAGTTGCTAATCTCGGATAAGAGTTCTTCCATATTATCATCCTCTCTGTTATCTTGTTCGGGGCTGGACTGCGCATCACACTCGAAAGTCGATTGGGACAAGATAGAAGAGTGGATGGGAGGAAGATATACGATATGGAAGGAATAACAAGAAAAAAAACATACATGAGTAATCAGAGAAGGTATTCAAATACTTACTGATTAAGTAAATGAAGATTCGAGGCTTTTAAGCGAAATGGTCAAATTTGTAGAAGGTTCCGTCTGCAAAGTTTGAAAAGATGAAAAACTAATAGTCAGTATGAAAGGAAATTATTTGGGGGATCTAAACCAAAAACATCATTTAAACAGCTAATTACCTTGATCCGCATAACGATGCAAGTAAGTGGTAGAGTGGAATCAAACCGCCCTCACTACCAAATCAATAGGCAACACGTGTTTCCAGCTTTCAGATTTGAAAAGAATTTAATCTCAACCGTCCATCATCAATGACGATTCATTTGACCGTGAAACCCACCACCTCCATCGTCACGACCATCGGTTTAGCATGCGGTGTTTATTACGGAACATGATCTTCATTAGAAAATGTTATGACTTCACTCGGGCAAATCTCCCTATTCTTTCCTGCTGGTACATTCTTGTTTTTGACTTTAACAACCACATCAGACTGAGGCCCTTCTCCTACTACCCCATGTATCACGTTGATCATTCGAGGGGGCACATGGTTCACTGGCTCAGGCGCAATTACCAGCGCTACCACCCCGATCTAACCTCTTCCTGGCATGGGGACCCGAGGGTTATCGTTCCCAGGACTGTTACGCCAGTTCCCCTTCCGCCCTCCGCCCGCCAGCTGCCATACCGTCTGGCGTTGTGCTTCATGCCTTACACGGTCTGTTAGTTGGCTCTGTTCAATTAAACTTTCTATCTCCACTATCAAGTTTCAATAGCCCTCTGTCATATGAGCATTGGACTTATGAAAGGCGCAGTACTTCCTAGCATTTGCTGGCATCTGGTTCCCCGGGATGGGCGCGGGCCTGGAACAAGTTCCTGTGGATGGTGAGGATCTTTGTCCGAGTCTTAGTTGGGGAAGTATATGTCTACACTCAAGGGTATCCGTCCTTGGTCGCTGTTGCACGGGCGCGACATCCCTCATGGGCACCTTCGGTGCTCGGCCTTTGTCCCCATTACCACTCTTTGTCATCAAAGTACCCTTCATCATTTCTCTTCTTGCTTCTCTCTAATAACAAGCTATGCATCTCCACCTCCAAGTCCAGCTTGTGGAAAGTTGTCAGGATATCCGCCATCAAATTCCCTCACAACGCATTCCGCAGGCCTGCTATGAATCCCGAAATTAGAGCATTCGCCTACTGCACCCTATCAACCACATTCGTGGAGTCATCCATGTACCTCTAGTGGTACTGCCTGAAATCATTCATTGTTGTTTGCCAGCTATGAGCCAGCTTGGTCAAGGATAGGTACTTCTTCTGTTTGGTCTCAGACATGTGCAACAACGCCCTTGAAAAATTATAATAATTCCCAAAACTCTCCGGTGATTTGGATTCAAACCACGATAGGCAACTCCTTCTTAAGTACGAGCTCACAATCTTGCATTGGAGATCCTCCCGGACATCCCTTGTACCCATAACGTTTTGATATGTCCAAATAAATTCCTCCGGATCCGTCTCTCCATGATACAGGGCACTCCCTCTAGGTAAGTAATGCCTTAAGAATTAACATAATCTTAGTAGTATGGTCAATGAATGCTATAATATTATCAAGGGGCAGTTGCAGGAATGCATCTCGAACATATGAGGTTCAGATGGAGTCGTCTAACTCCTTAAAGCTTCAAGATGAGGTAAAATGTGAAAAGGAAAATGAAGAGTAGCAAATAATAAATGAAGTAATTCAAGAAAATAATCAAAATATTACTATGCAAGTAAAAAAATGCCGTGACACCATATATAAGTGGCCTTTGTGTACATTAAGAAATTAAGTAATTTTGACAATGATTGTTTTCCATTTTATTTTAACCCAACTTTAAAACACAAACACAATTAGGCTATAACGTAAAGGAAATAAATCAATTTAGTTGATTTGTTGTAATGCCCGATAAAAGAAGCATCATTATAAACAAATTATCGATTATGTCAATGAATGGTGAACTATTCCACGTATTTGGTTAATAGACAGTTTCCAAATCAGTCAGGATTAATTTTACACCGATGATCGATTATGTCAGGATTAAGAACTATCACGACTATGGATTTCTTCACGTGCGTCCAGAATATAGTCTTCTTACAGTACCTGAGCATGTTAAGAGGTAGACTTGCCTTCATGGGAATCACGAGGATACCTGTTGCCAAGGCCAGTTCAAGGTCACCGTGTATCGTAGGTGTAGAGAAGTCTGGCTGGTAGTTTACTCTGAGCTTGATCGAATCGTTTGGCTCGAGGACAAAACCTTTGCATGTCTGAACAGCAAATCAATCCAATTTACATTCACTTCCAGAGACGTTAATGCTTCTGATCTCCAAGGGCAGTTCTCCTGTGTTTTTGGCATATAGCTCCTTCGATGAAGGTTGTGAGCGGGCATGAAATGTATCCATACTCGAAGCAGCCTTGATGGAGAAGCAGTTTTGTAGCCAATCAAACTACTGAAGTTTCTATTATTTTATTATTCCAAGTTTCTTTTGAATACATATAAATAAATAAACATATTTACAATACACATTAAGTATACTTTTATTATATTAACAATGATTGTGTTTAATGCACCAAAATTTTCATGGTGTTCAGTGCACGTTATGTTTGTGCGCACACACATATAACACACGAATATATTTATAAAAAAGTTCTTTATATTATTTTCCATTAATTCGGTCAATAAAACACATACCTACTCCATAAAGTTTTCCAATAGATTCTCAAGTAGTTTATGTTACCTTTACAGACATTTGTAGTGCCTAATTTTAGTCAGTTTCATGTTATTTATTGTGAATGGATGTACGTGCAAGATATGCACAAAAATTTGCCTTTCACAATAAAACACAATTGAGCTATCGTATATCTTCCGCATATTCAAGCTTCTAAGATTTTTGGGTGTTAGTGAACTTCAACTCAATCTGGTTTTCCAAGTGAAATGGGTGTTCTTGTTCGTCTACGATATCTAACGGCTTAAAGTTAGAGATACTCATTCTTAAGGAAGTGTTTCTATTTTGCCTGATTGATAACCAGATTCTGCAATATGCCTGAGAGATTAAAATTGGAACGGTGTGATTATTTGGATGAGATTCCTGAATTGTTGGAGAACGTTGCAACCCTTGAAACAATTGAGACCTCTTTTAGATAGAATGCATACGTGTTTCAGAAGAACATGGGAAATTGTGTTTTATAATTTCAGAAGGAACCTGGCCGAAGACGAATCTAGATCTGGCCTAGGTTCACGTGGCTAGTCTTCTGGTGACCAGTGCTCTCAGTCGGAGGATTAGTTTGCACCATTTATTTTAGTCAGACCGTATATTACCCAATCTTTTCCAAAAATAAATTTCAAAAATTGTGCTAAAAAATGAAAAACATATAAGGTATTTTTTTAGAAAAATTTAAACCACTATGAAGTGGAGTGATATTTATGCGGCTCACCATGTACACCGCATAAAAGCCTTGAAAGGCATCATTCCAAAATTTCTAAAAGGATGGTGTGTATAATCAATCAGAATAAATTAATTTTAGTTAAACAAATGTCAATTCTCACAAGCTGTTTAGGGATTCTTAAGCGACTCCCAACTTAGCCGATGAGAGGGCTCACTACTTGCAAGCAATTTAGGGAACGCATAGCAAATCCCAACTTTGCCAACGAGCGTGAGATTTAAGCTAAAATTAAATTGACTACTAGGAGAGCATAAGCTTATAATCAAAATATACTCTTTACAAAACAGGCAGACCACATCTAAAAAGTCCACAAAAACTTCCTCATCAGTCTTAATCATCCAATGTTCTGGAATAGATTCAACAAAGTACTCTAGAAAGGCATGTCATCTAAACAGGACAAAGTATCCACATCCTCATTTTGATTCTTCACAAATCCTTGAGCTAGATCCAAAACTGGTACTATATTGCTCCAATTAGGCCTCACGTCTGAAACAAAAGAGAAAAACCAACAATGTACACATCCCAGAGGCATGACTCATTAATCAATTTCTCAAATATGGACATCCTTGTCTATCTAAATCAGCTAGACCTCTTATGTGTCTTGGCAGTGTTCAATGTGTGAAAGTATGTGAAGTGTGTGACTCACTAGCTAGTTTAGACAGAGCAACTTTATTATTTGATATAAAAAATTTACATTTTATATGCATACCGTATTATTATTCAGTAAAATAAAAATTAGCCAAACAATATGATGTAAAAGTTTATATCGTTCTTTTATAGTTAAGGATTAAGTTCAGATTAATATAATGCATGGATTATATTTTAAGCATATACATATAGAGGAAACATGTGAGATTTAGAGAGAAAATTAGTAATCGATATACATACATACTTACATACTAATAGGGATAAGGGATGAAAACACAACAGATAAATACTGATAGGGGTAAGGGAGGTATGACTGTGAGAAAATTTTCAAATAAATACAATCAAAAGTAACATTACAAAATTAACCACTAATCAAATACTAATTAGATTCTATTTAAATATGTTACGAAATATTGTGTTGTTATTAGGGTGTGAGGATGTGAAAAAAATTAATGCTCTTTTTCACTTTTTTATCCTCATACAAGGCTATGTATCTGCCTACTATGGAGTCTTAATTGGATACCATTTTCTTACCATCATTGCAGGGAGTAACCATCCACTACCAACATGAAGATAGGCTTGTATGGTGTCCATCTGTACATGGAAACTTCACTGTAAAATATGCTAATATATGGAGTGCTAGAATTATTGGAAATGACCACACATTAACATAGGTATGGTTAAACAGAGTCCCCAAAAAAATCTGCATTTTTATTTGGAGAATGTTCAATAAACTGCTCCCATTTTATGATATTCTGCTTAAATTAGATTTTAATTTACCCTTCAAATGTCCATTCCGCCCAAATATGGATACTTTGAGTCATTGTTTTAATCAGTTCTCTTCAAACATGCTTATCCTCAATTATGTTCATAGATTATTTGATATGACTGTCCCAATTTTCACATCACTTAAGCATAGGGTATCATTTTATCTGCATTATAAGGGATCCTCCAAAACTATCACCAGAGCTGCAATTAAAACCTTGATGAGTGCACTTTCGTACATTTGGTTGAGGAGGAATGACTGTCTGTATGATAATGTTACTCAGGATCCATTTGTCACATTTCAGAATACAATTAAGCATGTTCATCTAGTTTTTAGTGCTTTCCCCCTGGTTGGAAATGTATTAAAACATCAGAGACTGGTTAATATAGGTCTAGTTCCATACCTTAAGAGGAAGAGACCAAAACTTCTTAACATAGTGAAGTGGAAGCATCCTGAGCAAGGAATTAAAATAAATGTTGATGCTTCTTTCATTTCTATTAATATCTCTAGTTTGGGAGTAATTGTTAGAGACTGTTTTGGAACTGTATGGTTGATGCCAATGAAATCAGTAAATGCTATCTCCCCCTACATTCTGAATTGCAAGCTATAGAGCTTGGTTTCCAAATAGGTCTTGACTGGAATGCCACATTTGTAATTGAGAATGACAGCTTACTGCACCTCAAAGGGATTCAATCCCCTATATTGTGGAATGGCAAAGTTACAGTATTTGTCATGATATTAATGCCTTGGGACAGACTAACTGTGTACATCATATATTTAGAGAGGCTAATTGTGCTGCAGATTGTTTAGCAAAACACAGTGCAAAATTTAATTTCTCTGGAAATATGACTACACATGAAGCCTCTCTATTCTAAAAGGCATTCTTGCTCTAGATGCTATAGGTATACCAAATCTAAGGTATATCAGATAATTTTACTGTGTTTCACAGCTCCCCTTTCTTGATCACGGGTACAGAGTCCAAAGAGACTCCTCTCTCTGGGCTTGGAGTGGATGGAAGGTGGCTCATGCAGCCTGCTGTTGCAACCACAACAGAAGAATCCAGAGTGATGAAGTATCCTTGGAGAATGATTGCTCTTCTCAGAAGAATTTTTGATTCCCAGATGCTAATTGGGAACCAAACACACTACATTTTTTGGTTCCCAGATGCTTTTTTGGACTACTTTGTCTTGATACTCTGACGCAATTAAAGTACGACACACTTGGGTCATTTCACTTGACATATCACACCTTTTGATATTAAATCTGAATTACTAATTCATGACCAATTATTCAATATCAAGGACTCAGTTCTGCTTCTCTATTTGTATACTAATTAATTTGAGGAGCGCTAATTAGTTTATTCTATTTAGTGTAATTCAGTTTAGATATAAATTTAAGTTAAATTGTGTTTTTGAAAACGCGTTTTAACAAATTTATTTGTTTAGGCACTATTTATTTTTTATAAGAAAGTTAGAAAAAAATTATCTTGCAAGTAAAATTACTAAAGATCCTTATAAAAACTTTGTGAAACTAATCATAAAAAGAACTCCTTTTTCACCATGGCTCCAACATTTTGTGGGAAAAAAATGAGATAAAACAAGCAACATGTGTTTTTACACATTCACGCATGGCGGCCGGCTGGTGATCGTAATACTAACTATATTTTGATTCATTTTGAGCCATGCAAATAATATCAACGTGACATACATAATAATTAGCCAATAAACATATAGCCTATAAATACAAGTCTTGTAACTACTCAACTTCATCAGTTCATCCATCAACATTTTCCATATGAAATATATGGTTGCAAGTTCAGCTTTTTTCAGTTTTGTTGGTTCATATGAAATATATGTTTTTGAAAACAGTTTAATACACATTAGGATGATCCTGATATATATAGACGTATCAGGAACCAATCAGATAGCGACACGTCATATTTAAGTAATTTATAATAGGGTCACGTATTAAATCATTACCAGGACAGCCCATAATGATTATATCGGGATTATACTGATGAATGTTATTCTCTTTAGAAAAATGGAAAGTGCTATCTACCATTTAAACGCTAACTTTCAGGATTTTCTAGTTGCCTCTATCGACAGCTCAGCCACAGTAGCTGAATGGGCGATTTCAGATCTAATCAAGCATCCAGAGGCTATGAAGAAACTGCAAAGAGAAATAGACCAGAAAGTGGGAATGCACAAAAATGTGGAGGAATTAAACCTAGAGGGTTTAGAATACTTGGATATGGTTGTTAAGGAATCCATCAGACTTCACCCACCAGGACCTCTATTACTCCCTCACGAGTCTGTTGGTTGCTTTCATATTCCAAAAAAGTCTCGGATTATGATGAACATATGGGCAATTGCACGAGATCCAGATGTCTGGTGTGATCCCGAAAGCTTCATTCCCGAGAGTTTCAACAACAACAATGTTGATCTCCGGGGACGCAATATCCGGCTTATTCCCTTCGGCGCAGGCAGAAGAGTTTGTCCTGGTTTGGAGTTAGGGATGCTTTCTTATAAGCTTGTTTTGGCTCAATTGGTTCACTGCTTTGATTGGAAACTCGCGGATGGAGTCCAGCCGCATGATTTGGATATGTCTGAGGCGTTTGGGCTTGTGACTGCAAGAGCACGACATCTCATGCTCACTCCTATCAACCGTTTGGACAACTAATCATATAAAACACCACAAGTTATTGCATTTGCTATGTACGTGAATTTCTATTACTACTCATGTAAGCTTATTGATCAAACACTTTTCTCTTTATTTAGTTTGTTGGTGGTTAGGCAATTCTCCCAATAAATCTTGGACAATTTCTCACCAAGATTTTCTTCCCCATCAAACACTGAATCTTTGTGCCTGAATTTCTCCTTTGATCGTTTTCCCCAACAGATTACATGCCCTTCAAAAACCCTAATACTCCAGTCAAGTCGGTGCAACTTAAACTAGTGAAACAAGCAGACACGCAATTTCCAAAGTAATTTGCAGGCACTGGAGGTTCAGTGCGCTCTCGAGAATCAGCAGGGAAGAGTATTTGTTGCATCTCATCCCCTTCATCCTTTTTCGGGACCTGACAATGCACATCCAAATATAGGAGGATACAGCTACGAGCCTACGTACGAATGTTTTGAGGCACCGGACACTGAGCTCTTGAGTTTTTTTCAATTTTTCTGCACTGATCAGAAATGTTTTGCGGACCTTGCTGTTTTTTTTGGGTGGAATCAAACAAAGAGAGATCACTATCCTCACTGATGATAACTGAATGTTTCCAGTTTTGGTACTTCTTTTTTGGCTAGGCCCTGATTGTCATGGATGATATTTTTATCAAATACACAAATCACCTATTACTTAGACTCTTCTGTACAACTAATTTGGTCAAGGTGGCGTAGTGAAAAGAGTAGTTGAAAGTTTGTTTTTTTTTTTAATTTCGGTGAAGGGAAAACACTTTTAACCGATAGCAGTACGGTTTCGGCTTGGATTTTAGTTTTTAGAAGTTTGAGCCAAAATCATGTCGATCTCTATTGGGTCACTGCTGCAAGAAATCAAAACGAACATAGATCTAACCGATATCGGGCACCTAGTTCTCTAGTCGATGTCGGAATGAAGAACAGCATATCGTCGTCAGCTCGATCGCCACTGTTTTCTCTTTGACAGATAGCTTTTGCGTTCGGTTTACTCTTGGGTACATTTCAGCAAACATGTATCGCCTTGTATATTTTGCATCTCTCATCACAGTGACATGGTTTTGTGAAATTTAACGATGTTTTTGATCAATTATCGTCTTGCAAATTTACAATCTCTAACTATAGCAATATCCGGACGTGAAATATGATGACATATATTTTCAATCAGTTATCAGTTTGAAAACTGAGAATCTCTGAGCAAAGAGATATCAATTCAAGAAGTTCGATGATATTTACGATTCGATATCGACTTGGGAATTGCACACCTCTGACCAAAGCGATATCAATCGGAGAAATTTTATTATATCCACAGTTCAATATTGATTTGCAGGTTTACTCCAAGTATCCACGTAAATATCAATTTAGTAATATCGGAGCCGATATCGAATTTTTTTGTGTATGATCTCAATTCTATGATGTAAAGATATATGACATCATTCTACAGATTCTGTTTGTTGAGTTAATCGATACCCACTCAAATAAACGGTCGGTTTTGCAGTCCGCTCTACTAGTTCGACTTCTTTTCCCTGTCTTAGATTGACTCAGAGACCATGTCGATATCCATTCACAGATAGATAGCTGTTTGTAACACCGGGGAAAACATAATGGCGGGGCTGTCCCGCTGTGCTTCTCCATTCCCCCTTCATGCTTCCTATGCACCTCCACTAGTGTACAATGTCAAATGATGTGGAATATAAACATATTTCTCTTGGCGATATGCAAATTATTATTGGAAAGGACTCAAAAATAATAGAATATTTTAAAATTATTATGATGATGTAAACAAGATTTGTAATAAATAGCAGCAAGACACACGCACGAGGCAAGAAGTAAGAACCACTTATGTTTACCTAGAGTTTTTGTTTTCCTTTGAAGAAAAAAATTGTGATCGATGCACCTTAGATCGATGCACCTAATTATGTGAAAAAAAAGATCGATGCACCTTATTCATTTCTGTAATGTATACTTGGTGTAATTTAGTTTATGGATTAATATACATGAAATAGTCAATCATGGGAAGGATTAAATATAAAAGCAAGAGAAAACATTAAAATATATATGCACATTATCCGCACGTTATTAATTATTTTTCTTCAACTCTGACAAATTTATTTATTTTGGTTATATGAAATAATTTTGTTTTAAGACTCACTTTGTATTTAAATTTATTGATTTGAAGTTTTGAAATCTGAATTTATCCAGCTTGATTATGACGATTTCACCGGAATATATCACCTTTTCTTTAATTGTTCACATGCCAAATGGATTTGAACGATCACGAGGCTTTCTGATTTTTAATTATTAGAAATGTAGAGCGATTTTGTGGTGCAAGGAGTCAATTGTTAGCATTGATGTCAATTGTCAGTATTCTATATATGTGAGTTCAAAGACTTCACCGCCACAAGGAAAAAACCATTGCGAGGATGAGGCAGAGAGCAAGCTGCCTCGAAGAAACACTCGAATGAGCTGCCGCAGCAACAAGTGCTTGCACTTTATTCATTAAAATTTGACATATCATAAAAAGTCGGTGTTAAATTTGCCGAATTAAATTGGCGAGAAAGGAGTAGTGTCTGATAGATATATATGTGGATTAGAATGTAATTATCATATAATGTGCGTGAATTTTTCCAGATACGATACTTTGTTACAGATGAGGAAAAGAGACATATCATTATTATAAAGTATCAAAATATCAAAGTATCAAACATTCACGCAACTCTACTATAGAAGATCACATAATACGTATTTGCACAGCTTATGCACGATATATATGACTGCCTCATGCATGCACGTTAATTGTTTAATTGGACAATTAAATATTTTGCCCAAAATTTATGCATAAGTACCCATTCTTTCAAAACATTTGCACAATATGAAGTGCAAATAGGCTTGACATTATTTGTGTAGTATGAAATTTAATAATACAGAACGGTTGGAATAAACCCATCAAAGAAGAAATAAACTAACACTAGTAGAAACATGGTCATGCACGGTACCCATTTTACGGCATTTTTGTGTAACCGCCATATATAATGGTCTACAATATCTTTTCTTTATTTCAGATGTGATGAAATTATATTTACGACGTATTTGCATCAAATTTACGGCGCTTTCAAAGACCCACCCGTTGTGTAAACTTTAATTACACGGTGTTTTCAGGAGATCCAATTTCGTAACTCAAATCAGATGTGTCGTACCCTATCCCTATAATATATATATCTATCATTTCCATGTCCCAAATCCTCTCCTTTCTCAACCCACATTTCCCTCTATAATATCTCTTCCAGCCACTCAAATTCATCAATACGACAACTATCCTTCTAGGCAATTTTATTTCAAGCGACTTGGTGGTCAACACGGAGGCTAGCAATCGGCTCTGATTCTTCAACAACTGAGAAATCCAATGAGGACCTTGGCAGCACCGCGGATGACAACGGTTTACGGTTGTGCAGGCGATGGGGCTTTTACCCATGTCCCGTAATCTTCTACTCCCATCTAACATTTTTAAGATTGCATATTAGCTCCAAATTTAATCGTGTATGTGTCTCATATGTTGTTCCATTGGATTTTATGCATAAGTATTGGTTTTAATTCATGTGATATAGGTTTCTTACAGTTAGTTTGCTAAGTTAGTTCCTATATTGCTGAAATATACTATGCTTGTATTGCAAACATGGAATTAATGGATGGGGAGATGATAATGGTTTTTAATACTCAATAATGTAAACTTCTATAGTTTGTGTATATATAGAGCTTGATCAGTTTTTACCTTGCAGGATAAAGCTCCATTCAGACTGCTTATTGCTACTAAATATAAGCTCTAAAGCTAGGAAAGATGGCACTTTGAATGGATTCAAGATCGCAGAAACGCAATCGAAGAACGACCGAAAGGTCCATCATCGATTTTTTTTGCTTGATTGTAAGTTCTCTTGTTACCCCGTTTCACTATGCAATGGGTATTGATTCAAGTGATCCCATTGCACATTCTCCAAGAGGTGACATGGGCTGCTCAAGAAAGCTCACAAGATCCTTTGTGGTGTTGAGGAACTAATAAAGCTCAAAGAAACTCTGTTTAAGTATGCTAAAAATTAATGATACACATAACCGTCATTCTTACATTCACTCTCTGCTACTATATCTACATCTTCATCTTCACGTTGTGTGTTTTCTGCTTCAGATTATGTTTCTCCTGTTTTTTGTTTTGGTGATTTGTTGGTATTTTTTATGACAATATAATACAGCAGCTTCAACATTCTAATCAATGTAACTCAGAGACACAACGCTTGAACTTCATTTTTCTACTAATCATGTGTCATTCATCTGCAATATAAATGTAATTAGTTAGAGTGAAAAATAGTTAATTATTTTACATTATTGCATGTACACTTTATGTTACTTCTGAATTAGATATACAGTTGGAAATTTGAGTTCCGCACCAATCATCTACATTTATAAAGCTTGTTGTTGTATTTGCTTCTTTAATTTTGTTTTTTTTTGTTTCTAAAGAACCGATGTTGCTGCTGCTACTGGTCAAGTACTGTTGTCGTTGCTGCTGATGCTACCAGTAAGCTCCGAGATACCAGTTCCGGTACAGAGTAATCCGGGGAGAGCTGAAATCCTAGCCCGCGGCCAATCTCTCACCTAAGTCCTGCAAAACAAAGCCCCCGGGGTCACCCGAGGGTAGACGCTCCGGCGTGATGATGAAGATAGGGCTTTTTGCAGAGGAGAGAGAATATGAAGAAATACAGAGAGTATTTAAGTCTGATAAAACATACCTATTACTGTTGGTCACTCCTCTATTTATAATGGAGAGGATCAGAGAGGGTTTAGGCTAAGTGGACCTCCTCTTGCCGCAACCCCGGGTGTGTCCAAGATAGCTGATGTCATGGGAGGACCACTGCTGGGCTTAACCCTTTCTTCTCCTTTACCAGTATATCCGCTGGACCAGGATATGGGCTAAGGCCCATATCACCACTAGCCCCCCGAGACCCTGGCTTCCAGGGCTTGGCCCGGTAGGCTGGGTCTCTAAAAGGAAAATAGTTGGTCGCAGCTTGCACGGGGCCGTATCACCACGCGCCAAGCGTGTGTTTCAGCGTGCGCGCTTCCTCGCTGTCTGCTCCCTAATTAATGCTCATTATTGCTTTTTCTCGAATGCTGAGTTTACTTTTCCCAACTTCGAGAAATTCCTTATATCCTTCCCTATAAATACCTCATCAAATATTTCACTTTCATTTTTCATCCACTGAGCGCTGTCACTTTCTTTCTTTTCGTCCTTTTTTGCTCTCGTCTGCCATTCTCTCTTCTTCTTTATCTTTCTGATATGAGTAGCAAGGTTCCTACCCCGGTAGAGGATCACTCTCTGGATATTGACGACCTTCCTCTTCCTACTCCATCAGGCGGCAAAGGTCTGATGACGACTAAAGCAAAGGTGGCTTATGGAGCCCCGGAGCCTGCCGACCCGAAAGACCCCGGGAAGACCCCGGTAAACGAAGCGGTGGAGGAATTAGTAAAGAAGATGTATGTGCCGCTGTCATATGACGCGGGGCTAGAGCCATACTCCGGCGAGAAAATCCGGGGAGAAAGGCACCGGGGACTCCATTGGGTCCACGGGGAATCGACGTCTAGCGTTCGCTATTCCCGTGTCCGGGGGACCTCCCCATAAGAAGAAGAAAGCTGAACCTCACTCCGAGGTCTCATCCCGCATCCTCCGGAAGGAGAAGGAGTCTACGGCTGATAGCAGCCTTCACCCTATCAAGGAAATCCAGGGCGACTCCTCTTCCCAGCGCATTTTGCTGGACGGCTCCCAGGTATGTGCCTCCTATCCTTAACATTTTAGTTCTTCGTATGGTGTTTTTATTCTGAATGTTTATTCTTGTGTAGGACCATGCCTCCAAACTACTAGAGTTCCCCGGACTTCGAGAGCTGGTCAATCAAGCGTGCGACTCCCTATCCGAAGATCTTTCCCGGGAGGTGGACCAGTTGAGGTCACAAAATGCTTCTCTTTACAAAGAGCTGTCCGAAGCTCACAGGGAGCTATCCCGGGTGAAGAAGGACAGCAAGCGCGGCATGGCCCCGGCGCAAGAGGCTCTTTGTCGGGCTTTCACCGACCGGGTTTTCAAGAGCCGCTCCTTTGAGGTAAAGATGATGTCCCTCTGCGACGTCTCCAACGAAACCGCCTTGCACGCCGCATACTCAGCTATCCGGGAGTACATCCCCCGGGAGAACCGGGAGGCATTCAGAGAAGCCTGGTATCGCCCGAAAGCTAATGATCATTTCAACTATGCGGCGGACCGGCTGATGAAGGAGGGTATCGACGGGATAGTCCCCGGGGTGCTCGAAGTCTTTGAGGGGGCGCGAAGTGTCGATCCCCAGGATATCGTTGCTTATGCCGGCGATGCCGCCAAACTCGCTGAGGATAGAGCAGACCCCGGACCAGACGACCTTGCCAATCTTGCTGCCATCGAGACCCCGGTGACCTCGGAAGAGGAGGGGAATTCTGATGAGGAAAATGGTAAGTCCCCCATCCAGGAGCGAGAGTTCGAGCCGCCGCAGGCGAACGAGAAGGAGGAGGAGCTGACCCCGGAGAAAGGCAAAGCTCGTGAAGAAGAGCAGTCTCCCCGGAATGAAGATGAAGAAGACGATGATCACGAAGTAAACATAGATACTTAGTCTTCTCATTCTTTCTTTTCCTTTTAATTATGTTTTTAATCTTAATCTCCCCCAGGCTGCTTCCCTGAACCATTCCCTTTTGTAATTCAGGGAGGAGATAATAGCTCCGGGGACGAGAGCGACGACTCTAACGATGTAAGAGTCCCTCTCTTTTCCTTTGTACTTTAAACATTCATATTCATAACATTTGTTCCGGGTTTATTGTTTTTTCACAACTTGTTTTGTTTTATACCTTGCTTAAATTTTGAAATTTCGACCTTTTAATTTTAAATTTCTATCTTTTTTCTCATGTAGCCTCGGGTTGATCCCCCGGGCTTTCATCGACCTTGTTTTAATTCTAAGTCTAAAATCTTTGTGTTTTGTTTTACTCGCGTAGCCCCGGGATGATCCTCCGGATAACGAGAAGCCGTGCCCCCGGTGTGGGGAGTTAGAAGAACAATTGAGTCTCTGGCAACTAGACGGCATTCAGACCCGATATCTTCTTGTTCACTCCGGGATAGGGTCAGTGATTGATGAGTTCCCGGATGTCACTTCTTTAGTAACAAAACTTAGGGAAATATCAAATCAATTTGGATCCCTTTCCCGGTGTCAATCCCTGGCTCGAGACCGGGTGAACGCCGTTCTGGATGCAGACAAGACCATTTCTATGCTACAAGCCGAACACGACGCCTTTAAGTCCCGTCTCAAGGAGGAGTTTGACTTGGTGTGGTCCGAGCTTCCGTTCTATTGCGACAAACTCAAATGGTTGGAGAGGAGGGGCGATCCCCTCAGGAGGAATCTAATGCTGGAAAGGGAGAACCGGGAGGTGGCGGCCCGGAACCTGACCCTCCGGGAGAACTTGGTCACCCTACAACTCACTTATCACTTGACAGGGTTGTGCCTGGGTCGGGTTCCCCCCCCCTTTATACTAATTTTCCCCGGGAGGTTGGGGCGTTGCTAGTACGCATGTTCCGCATGGGCTGGAATGACCCTGAGTCTCAATATCGGCCTGCTTTTGAGGAAGCTGCCGCTTGGTGGCAACGCCAAAGAGAGGGGCAGTATCTCCCCCCGTCCTTGGTACTCCTTCCAAGCCGGATTTCCCTTGATTTCACCGTTGAAAGGTATCTCGGATTCCGTGTTTCGGTTGATCCGGAGGAATCTGCCCGGAGGGTATCTAGACTCCGCGAGGACGCTGCCAGAATCCGGGCTTTCATTGCCCGCGAAGACGCCGCTAAAGAAGAGAGGCGTTTGGCCTGGGAAAGGGGCAAAGGCAAAAGCAAAGTCGTTGCCACGAAGAAGAAGAAGTCTCCCCGTGCTCAAGGACCCGTTATCATCGGAGCTCCCCAAAGGACGCCGTCTCCCGAGGTTTCATCCTCAGACGACGATTTTGACCCGTATGCAGAAGCTGGTCCTTCGGGGGCTGGTCCCTCAGGGGCCGGTCCCTCGGGGGCTGGTCGGTCCGGTTCCCGTCCAGCTGCGGAGCCTAATGTCTCGGGGGATACTGCTACTGCCAACCCACCAAGCCCCCCTGCTGCTAACAATCAGCCTAGTCACCCCGGCCCTCAAGATGACCCGGACTCTCCTATTAGCTGGGATGGTCCTCCTTTCCTTTGTTAGTTTTGTTTAGGTTATTCAAGTTTCAAAGTTGTAAATTTTGTAATCATCAATCATAAGTTAATGATATGTGTGTTATATTGTTCCTTGGTACTTGTTCAAATATTTATTCCAGCCGTTCCCCCGGGTCGCTTATTCAAGCGTGCCCAGGTTGTCTTCCGGGCGCTTGTTCAAGCGTCCCGTATACTCTTGCCCTAGCCCCCCGGGCGCTTGTTCAAGCGGCCCCGGATCGACTTGCCCTAGCCTCCCGGGCGCTTGTTCAAGCGGCCCCGGATAGACTATACTTATGAAAAAATGTTAACTCGCAAAATAATTTCCATAAGCAAAATAAGAAAATGCAAATGCGGGCCACGGGACAACCTAAGCTCAATCCTGGCCAGAGGTTCCCGTGCCGCTCTCATGCTACCGTCCTAGGCATAACTCTTGCCAGAGGGGTAAATGCAGGAAATAGGCTAAAATAAACTAGGCATAATACCTACGTAAGTTTGCGATGTTCCAGTGTCTCGGGACCTTCTTCCCGGCCTTGTACTGCAATTCATAGCTTCCCCCAGGGTGGGCCGCTATAACCTTATAAGGCCCCTCCCAGTTGGGGGCCAGCTTCCCGCTTGCAACCTGTTGGCTCTTGTCGTTTCGTCGCATCACCCACTCTCCCGGGGTGAACTGCTCCTTGCGCACCCTTCTGTCGTGGTACTTCTTGACCCGTTCCTTCACCCGGGCCTCGTGCAGGGCTGCCTTTTCTCTCTTTTCCTCCAGTAAGTCTAGATCCAGCAGCCGGTCGTTCTGATTTGCTTGCTCGTTCGGGAACTTCGATCGGAGACAGGGGACTCCAACTTCAGCCGGAATGACCGCCTCCGCCCCATAAACCAAGCTGTAGGGGGACTCACCCGTGACGGAGCTCTCCGTCGTTCTGCTTGCCCATAAGACACTTGGGAGTTCGTCAACCCAGTTTCCCCTTGCCCCCTGGAGCCGTGTCTTAATCCCGTTCACGAGGGTCCTGTTGGTCACTTCAACTTGCCCGTTAGCCTGTGGGTTATAGACCGAGGTCAACTTCTGTTCAATCCCGTACTCCTTGCACCAGGATTTGAAAGGATCATTCTCGAACTGTGCCCCGTTATCTGTCACTATGAACCGGGGGATTCCGTAGCGACAAATGATGTTCTTCAAGCAGAATTTTACACAAGTACTTCCCCTAATGTTGGTAAGGGGGGCAGCTTCTACCCATTTGCTGAAGTAGTCAACCGCCACTATCAGATACTTGAAACCTACGGCAGCGGTCGGAAAGGGGCCTACCAGGTCCAAGCCCCATCGAATGAAAGGCCAAGTTCCTGATATCCCGATCATCTCCCCCTGCGGCACATGGATCAGGGGTGCAAATTTCTGGCACTGCTCACAGGAGCGGACTGCTTTTTGGGCATCCTCGAACAGCGTTGGCCAGTAATACCCCGTGCACATGATCTTCCGAGCCACAGTCCGGGCCCCTTGATGACTTCCGTTAGGACCCTCGTGCACTTCTTTCAAAAGGTGGCGTGCTTCCTCTCCATCCACACACTTCAGCCAAGGTTGGAGATATCCCCTCCGGATTAACTCCCCGTCCAAGACGGCATACCGGGGTGCTTTGACCCGGATTTTCCGGGCTTTTACCTTGTCATCCGGCAGCGTTCCATTCTCCAAGTACTCCAGAAGGGGTGTAATCCAGGATTCGGCTTCTCGCACCGCTGCAACTTGACTTGGCTGCTCATATCCCCGGGTTGTTATCATCTCCATATACAGATTCCGGTCCTGACTCGGCTTGAGCTCTGAAGAAGCCAACTTGCTCAACGCATCCGCTTTACAGTTTTCCTCCCGGGGAACCTGTGTTAGGGTCACCCGGAGGAAACCCTGTATCATTAACTTCACTGCCTCCAAATATTTCTGCAAATTTCTTTCTTTTGCCTCATACTCCCCATTGACTTGCTGGACCATGATGGCTGAGTCGCTATAAGCTTGTATCACCTTGGCACCTGTTTCGCGGGCCAGGCGTAGTCCGGCAAGGAGGGCTTCATATTCATCTTCATTGTTGGTGGTTTTAAACTCAAACTGCAGCGCATACCGATACTCCTTGCCACCAGGACTGACCAGCACGACCCCGGCACCGCTCCCCCCGGCATGGGAGGAACCATCCACGTGCAACTTCCACTCCGGCTCACCTTTCCCCGGGTTTGTCACGGTGTTGTCAGCCATCTCAACTAGGAAATCAGCCAAAGCCTGGCCTTTGATAGACTTCCTGGCCTGATAAGTGATCTCGTGCTCTCCCAGCTCTATCGCCCACTTCATCATCCGGCCAGATGCCTCTGGTTTCATCATGACTTGCCGAAGTGGGTGATTTGTGAGAACTGTGATAGGGTGACCTTGAAAGTATGGGCGAAGCCTCCGGGACGCGTGCACTAGTGCTAGCAGCAGACGTTCTAGTGAAGAATAACGCGTCTCCGGTCCTTGAAGAGCCCTGCTTACAAAATACACCGGGCTTTGCGCTCTTCCAGACCCTCGAACCAAAGCCGCACTTATTGCCTGATCCGTGGCTGCCAAATACAAGAATAATTCCTCCCCCGGGACCGGCTTAGATAAGGTTGGAAGTTTTCCCAGGTGCTCCTTCAACTCCTTGAAAGCTTGCTCACACTCTGGAGTCCACTCAAACTTCTTTGCTCGCCTCAGAATGTTGAAAAAGGGCAGCTGCTTCTCCGCTCCCCGTGACATGAACCTGCTCAACGCCGCCAGGGACCCGGTTAAACGCTGTACATCTTTCACCTTACTTGGGGAAGGCATGCTCACAATTGCTTCAACCTTCTCCGGGTTCACATCAATACCCCGGTTTGATACCATATACCCCAAAAACTTGCCTGCCGCAACTCCGATGGTGCTCTTCTCCGGGCTCAGCTTCAAGTTTACCTCTCTCAACACGACGAAAAGCTCCCGGAGATCATCCAAAAAGGCATCATGTGTCCTGCTTTTGATCACCATATCATCCACGTATACCTCCATGATTCTCCCCAGCTGGTTCTCGAACACCCGGTCCACCATGCGCTGGTATGTTGCTCCTGCATTTTTGAGACCGAATGGCATTTTCCTGTAACAAAAAGTACCAAAGTCAGTGATAAAAGAGGTTTTTGGCCGATCCTCCGGAGCCATGACGATCTGGTGGTATCCCCGGTGTGCATCGAAAAAGGCTAGAAGCTGGTAGCCCGTTATAGCTTCCACCAGCTGATCAATGGAGGGCAAAGGATAACTGTCCTTAGGGCAGCACTTGTTTAAATCTGTAAAATCGATACACATCCTCCAGGATCCGTCATGCTTTTTCACCAGGACCGGGTTGGCAATCCACTCCGGGTAAGTGATCTCTTCTACCATTCCCGCGTCCAACATCCTCCTCACCTCCGCCCGGACGAATTCTACCCGATCTGCTGCCAAGGCTCTTTTCTTTTGCCTTATAGGCTTCAAATCCGGGTAGACATTCAACCGGTGTATGGCGAACTCTTCTGGTATCCCCGTCAAGTCTTCCGTTCCCCACGAGAATACGTCTTCATACTCCTTCAACAATTTCCGGAGCTCATCCTTCACATTCACCGGGAGGTGCTTCCCAACACTCACCTTCCCCCGAGATCCTACCTCCATATCCTCCACTTCAAAAGAGGCGGTCACCATGCACGGCTCTCACTGTGCTATTCTTCCCGGAACACTCCCCGGGCTCCGATGCGTTTGTTCTTTCTGAACCTCCATTCTTGGCCTCCTTTATCGCGGTGAGCATGCAGCTGCGGGCGGTCGTTTGATTGCCAATAACCGAAGAAATTCCTTGATCCGTCGGAAACTTCATGGTTAGATGGTAGGGTGAGCATATCGCCCGAGCCTGCGTCAACCAGGGACGACCTATGATCATGTTATACGGAGAAGAAGCATTTATGACCGCAAAGTTACACAGGACAGTGCACCTCTTGTTAATATCCAGATGATCAACAAGGGTCACCCGTAGCGCTATAACACCTAACGGGTGGACTGTCCGGCCCGTAAAGCCTGATAGCGGGGACAAGCATGGCTTCAAATTCTGTCGACCAATGTTCAATTGATCGAAACAGTCAGCAAACATAACCTCTACGCTGCTTCCATCATCCACAAAAACTCACTTTATCACCACACCTTCTACTTCAGCAGAGATCACCATCGGGTCAGAGTGAGGCACTTGGGCCGGGACTGCATCCTTCTCTGAAAAAGTGATCGTCTCGTCATGTTTAAACCTCTTTCCCTGGATCTCCCCCGGGGGAACATACCTACTCTTGGCCTTCACCGCCGACAGTGTCTGCGCTCCATCTCCCACTATCCCATTGATCACATTTATCATCCTGGGTGCTCCGGGTCCCGGAACTCCCTGTCTAGGTGCTTGCGGGGCGGGGTTAGGAGCAACGTTGGTTTCCGCGGGGCGATTGCCACCTTGACCTCGGTTGTTTCTCCAGTTCCGTTTCCTCCCCTGTCCTGCCGGAGCAGCCACCGGGTGTGCATCCCCCGCCACACAGTCCCGGAGCTGACCCCGCTCCACCAACTTCTGAATATCCATGCGCAAGACACGACAGCCTTCTGTAGTTTGACCATAGGACTTGTGAAACTCACACCATTTTTGGGCATTGGCCGGGGCCGGGACCCCCTGTATAACAGGGGGGTCCGTGAAGAGACCCCGGTGAATGGCCAAAATCTCCGTTTTTGTCTTGGAGAGTGGAGTATATGTCGGTCTGACCACCAACGTCTGCCCCCCCGGTGCGGGTGCTGCTCCCTGGGCCGGGGGACGTCTTGCTGCCTCCGGGCGGGCCCCCTGGTGAGGAGTGGCCCGGAGGTGTAGGAGGAAAATGAAGAGGAAATCCCACATTACAAGGAACAACTTTCAGAAATGTGTGACGATGTTGTTATGGATTTTGTTGGGAAGAAAAGTATCCCACAGTCTATGTATGCAGATAAAGAGAGAAACTTATATGTTGGGTGTGGGCATTCAAAATTGGGTGCAACTTTGTTGTTAATGAACCTAAAGACAAGACATGAGATTTCTGATAAAGGAATTACTAAAATGCTGGAGTTAGTCAGAGAGTTGCTTCCTTAAGACAACTTGTGTCCTGATCAGGTCTATGCGACGAGGAAGATATTATGTCCAATGGGGATGGAGTTCACTAAGATTCATGTTTGCCCTAATGATTGTATGTTATGCAGAGGAGATGATTCATTGAGGGATGATTGCAAGGTATGTGATTTGTCGAGATGGGAAAAAAGAAACAGTTAAAGTTGAAGTATGTGGGGAATCATTGACAACAGCGACAAAGCTAATTCCTGCTAAGGTGATATGGTACATGCCTCTTAAACCGAAATTGACGCGGTTGTTCCTAATCCAGCTGACGTAAACTATTAACATGGCATGTCGATAGAGTTTGAGAGGATATCGATATTATTTCCCACAGTTCTGATGGTGATCAGTGGAAGAAGATGGATGCTAGACACCCGTAATTTGCTAATGAATTTAGGCACGTGAGACTGGGACTATCTACAGATAGCATGAACCCTTTTGGAAACATATCTAGTACCCACAGTTCAGGGCCAGTTATGTTTGTTATTTATAATATCCCTTCGTGGTTGATGATGAAACGTAAATATGTGCTTTTGAACACTATGATCTCAGGGCCTAAGTAACCTGGTAATGGCATTGATGTTTATCTAGCACCTCTTACTAGGGAGTTGAAATGAACTTACATTGTCGATGAGAGATACCTTGAAGCGAAGACGATCACTTTTACGGAGGAAGTGGCAGTCGTTGGCAAGAAGGAATGTAAACAATGATACATTTTATGACATTTTGTGCTTATAAAGAATATCAAAAATGGGGAAAATGAAAAGAAGGGAAAGGACAGGGATTAGAAAATTAAAAAAACGGCTTACAATATTTTCCGTCAAGCTTCATACCCCACTTGCCCCGTGTCACATTCTAATTAACCCCACATCCTTACACGCAAGAAATTACCACATAAAATATTTTTTCTAGAATGATCCTTTCGTTATACTTAATGCATTAATTTGACTTTTCAATATTAATTATAGAAAATATTTCATTACTTAATATATATGTACTGTTGTAATCATGTATAATTAGATTTTAAAATAATAATATTTTTAGTTGCTTTTACTTGCATATTACATGAAAATATTCGAAATCATTGTTGGCTCAATTTAAATTTTAGAAAATAGAGCTAGATTGTTTTTTTTCAATTTGGAGGGAATGGTTACTTATTTAGCAAATACTTGTCAACTACTGAAAATGTAAAAAAATACAGGAGTAGTTCATTAGAATTTATTCTGCCATGCAAGTGATAGTTTTGTAGGTGAGTTTTGATATTCCTATAGTGTAATAAAATTTAATATTCTTATTAAACGTACAAAACTTTTGATATTATTAATGAGGGTATTTATTTTTAGAATTTAATTTTTCTCAATCCTATATCAGTCCACTATAGAATTAGAACAATCTCATTGTTATTTCGCAATGTATATAACATTTAGGAAAACAAAGTTAAGAATGAAAAGGAAATGATCTAGCTGAAGCACGGTTTCTTACAAACTCGCCCATTGTGTTTTATGTTGAACACAATTTAATGGTATGCTGATTTGCACAAAAACATTACTTTTAAATTATATTATTCAAATATATTAAATCTATAAATATTAAGAAAAGAGATTAAAAAGAATGTGTGAAGAATCAATCAAAACTCGTGTAGAACTCGTGTTTTTGGAAAAAGTAATGAAACGCATGTAACAGCTGACAGTAGAAGAAAAATTTGATTAATTGAAGAGGAAGAATAACGTGAACACAAATGAGGCATAAAAAACACCATCAGAGTATTTAACTTCTCCTATAAAAGCAGCTTCTGGTACACATAATATTTCATCAACAAGCACAATGGAGAATGAAGAGCAGATTAAGCAGTTCTGGAACGGGATGAAGAGAGAAATGGAGCAAATCACGAACTTCAGGAAAAATGAGGTGCCGCTCACTCGCATCAAGAAGATCGTGAAAGCAGATCTGGATGTAAACATGGTGTCTGCTGACCTACCCCCTCTCTTCGCCAAGGCCTGTGAGCTCTTCGTTATGGATCTGACCTTTCGAGCCTTGCTCAATGCTAAGAAGCACCGCCGAATGATTCTCCAGAACAGTGATGTCCTTGAGACGATCCACTGTCGGCCGGAGATCTACGACTTCCTCGACGGTATCATTTCTGAGGCTGGAGGATCTGGTAACGGACGGGAGTGAGCTTTGATAATTTGTATCCATTAAATAAAGTCCCTGTTGGGCTATAGTCGTATCTGTTGATATTTTCAATTTCCTAATTCATATGTCTGTGTTCTTTATATATGCACCTGTATGAATATATAAATTGATGAACTTCAATTTGTCTATATATGTATATGTATGTGTTTTCACTTGAATGTATTGATATCATCGAAGGTGATAGATTAGAACGGTAAATTTGTGAAATTTACTATCGATCAGTTTCAAAAGTTATTAACTAATCTTTCTATTCTAGCACGTATGTTTAAACATAAGACATAGTTTAAACACTGAAAGAAAGAACACACAAATTGCTTACGCGGTTCGGTGATAAACACCTACGTCTGCGGGGCCTTGCCCAGTCTGAAAATCATCCACTAAAATAACCAAGATCAGTTACAATGTTCTCCAAACAATTAACTATCTAGGACTTATCTTAATCGTGTGGATTCGTGAGATCCCCTCACTGCCGGTCAACAACTCCTCGTTGCTGTCTTGACCACTTCCCCTGAAGTATTAGGGCTTGTTGATTCCAGACTGCTGGCGATGGCAAAGGCCTATTGAACTCCATTCAATAAGCTGCTCCAACTGTAAAGCTATTCTGATCGGCAGAATACTTTCTTGTAAGATGGATGCATATTATCGCAGCTTTTCTGTATATTTATAGTCCAAGGCTATGCTTCCGTGTTGATCTTCTCGGTCCTTCAATCACGGCAATGCTGATCTTTTAGTCCAGCTTGTCACAGCTCCATTTAGTTTTCTAGCTATATTCTACCTCTATAGCTAAAGGATAGGAAATATTTTCTTTCCTTATTTAAGACTAATCCTTTCTAATACACAACTCTATTACATATTCCCAAGCTAATCCAATCAGCACAAAATCAATCTTCACTTATCATCTTGATTTCTCGAATATCATCTTTGATCACATAAGAGTTGTACTTTACCTTCAATACTCTTACTTAGTTTCTGATTCCGGTTTAGCAAGTGTTTAAACATCAGTATGTTTAAACATGATAACTTCTACAAAATAGCCAATTATATTATGCTGAGTCTTCTGGACTCTTCAGTCTCCCCTTTTGGCATTTTGTGAAACCATACTACTTATTTTGATGCAGAGATAGTAACTAACTCCCCCTTTCATATAGATCTTCATACTTCAATCATATGTGCATCAATAAATCAGAAACAGCATATACAACCTCAAAGCTCCCCCTATCAGCCAGACATAGATAGAGCTATTCATACACATTTCATAGCATAGTAGTGTTCCAAAATAAATGGACACATCCAAAATAAATGGCCACCCAAGCCATCAAAATATTCATCAAAATAGTCTCCCCCTTGGGAACATAAAACGTGCCAAAGTATCAAATATCCAGAAAAAAAAACAACAAAACATCCAGAATGTAACAGAATACTGAGGACAAAAGAGAGGGAAAGATAAAACATTAGATCTCAGAATGCATCAGAACCACTGGTCTCATCATCAGTCTCTTTAAGAGCTTCCAGCTCCTTTTGAAAGTCCAGCATCTTCTGTCTATGATATCTAATCAGTCCTCTGAGCTCCTTCTTTCTCACAATAGCATAATTCACCTCAGCTGGTTCATCTTCTGAGTCTGCCTCCGCTTCCCCAGCCACTGCAGGTAGATCATTTCTCTTCCGGAGAATAGACTTGTTAACTTGTAAATCATCACAGAAAGTGATCTTATCATCTAGTCCATCAACTAAACCAACATGATATAGCAAGCCTGTAATGAGGGCAGGATAGGTGATGTACTTATCAGATTTCTGATGTTGAGCCACTAACAGAACCCTATCATAGATAAACCATCCCAGATTGAAGGGTCTTCTGGTGCCAATGCAATACATCAAACATGCCATCTCCCCAGTCACAAGAGATACATTGGTAGACATGGCCCATAGATTTGCAACAGCCCTGTACAGACAATAATACTTCTGAGAAAGATAAGCTGCCTTGAGAGTCTTGTCTGCACCCCATTCTCCAGGTGTGCCCCCTGTCAGCTCCAGTGATACCACATCATAATCCAGAGTAAGACCTTCTGGATAAGCACTATTTGGACAGATGGAATCATGTCTCCCTGTCCCTAACACCTGATTGATTAAAGAAGCATCAAATATATAGAGCTTGCCTCTGAGATAGACTTTTCTGTACCAGGCGGAATCTGGAGCACTGTTTGTTCCTCTCAGGTTTGCATAGAATTCCAGCACCAAAGAATGATTGGCCTTCATGCAGAAGTTTGCTGGTCCAAACATGTGAATTCTCTTCATAAAAGCCACAAAACCAGGATGTTTAAACTTCTCAGTCAATCTCTTTTCCACATGCATCTTCCTGTTGACCAATCCTTCATACACAGTCATTACTCTCCTAGAATAAAAAATATCATCCCAAGCATTTTCCAGCAGAGGATTGTCATCTGGAAACACTAATGGCACCTCATCTGCCTCATCACCCTCCTCAGGCTCAGATTCAGAGCTACTACTCTCATTGACTTCTGCAATAGGGTCTGCAGATGGTACTTCTGGAAGTGGGACTTCTTCAAAGTCCAGATTGAGCTCTGGAACTTCATCCCTCCTCAGCTTACTAGGGAAGACTTGAATAACTGGAGGAAGGGACTTCTTTCTCAACTTTTTCCTCTTCAGCTCCTGTAATTTCTCAAATTTTACAGTTAAAGGATGGCTATCCTCACTGTCTGGTGCTGTCTCTGTCAGAGGCTCCATCATGATTCTGACATTCTCCAAAATCCTATCCACATCTACTGCCTGCTCAGCTTCACCGGGCTTCTCTTGCTCCACAGTTTCTTCTACTGCCTGCTCAACTTCAACAGGCTTCTCCTGCTCAACAGTCCTTGTACTGAACACTCCTTGTCCAGTTTGACTTCTCTTCCTCTTCCTCTTCCTCTGATAAACCTGCTTAACAGGTTTTCTTGGTGCTGACTTTTCTAAACCCAAATTCTGCTCAGAGTTATCATCAATTTCTGAACTTTCATAGAAAAAGTTCACATCTGGTCCCCCTTCGAACTCAACCCCTACCCTAACTGTAGGATTACTATCTTGAGCCACGGATTCTGGTGTGGCTCTAGTGGAATTTAGACTAAGTTGTTCAGCCAGAAGCAAATCATCCATAGACTGGGCAGAGGAGATAGAATCAATAGGCGAGTTTGATGGAAGGTTGCCCATGGTTGTTTAGACACAGTAATAGGTTGAAACACACACAACTATTCACATAAACCTCTAAAATCCCCAAATATCACGATTTCTAGATGTGGCAAGCACTCTAACTACTCAGTCAATCAGATAAAAAACAATCTTGGAGCAGTTTAGAGCTAAATACCTTGTGCATGCACTGATTTAGGTTGGAGCTCCGGTCGACCAAAAACCCAGGTTTTTCCTTACTTTTCGGACTCTCGATTTGACAATGTATTGTGCAGATCAGATTCCGGTTGTGATGAGAACCGATCAGAGCACTGGTAGCACGATGAGCTCTGATGAATCGCCGGTGGAGGTTGTGTTGAATTGGGAACGACGGAGCAGCAATAATTATGTGAAAAGGGACAAAGATTTTCCCTCTTATATTTAATTTTTCATAAATTCAAATCCGAACCCAGTTTGGAAAATAAATCATCAATTGCACACTGGTCCCCAATTTCAATAAAATTACTGATTATTCCCCATAAAATAAATATGTAGCCAAGATTGTATCCTCAACCCGTATGGATATTTCACCCCACTGATATCAATTCTTTCAGCCCATTTTCAAGGATTTGACTAGTCAGACTCAATAGACTATCCTCTTCATTTTTGGCTAACTCTTCAGTGTTTAAACACACTAATTTCTCAGAGTTTAAACATACTTGATACCGACTTCCTTTTTTTTGTAATTTTTTCTTTTTCAAAAATAAAAGAACACAAAGCAGTACACACTAATATACAACAAATAAGAGGCGATCAGAGGTACCTCAAATTCGACAAACACCTAAGTGTTGTCTTAGTGTCTCAAATGTTGCAGAGTCCAGTGGTTTGGTGAAAATATCTGCATACTATTCAGTACTAGGAACAAATTCAATGATAGTTCCTTCTTTTCCACCAAGTCTCTGATGAAGTGATGCTTGATGTCTATGTGCTTTGTCTTCTTATGATCAACAGGATCATGGGAAAGATCAATGGCTCCCTTATTATCACATTTTATAATTAGAGCGTCCTGCTGGAATTCATAGTCTTTCAACATCTGCTTCATCCACAGTAGTTGCTGGCAACAACTTTCAGCTACTAAATACTCAGACTCAGTGGTAGACAGTGAGATAGAATTTTGCTTCTTGCTATACCACGACACTAGATTCCCTCCTACATAGAAACATCCTCCAGTAGTACTTTTCCTGTCTTCTGAATTTCCAGCCCAATCAGAATCACTGTAACCGATAATCTCAGCTTGGCTTCCTTTAGAGTACCAGAGACCATAATCAGCAGTCCCATGCACATATCTGATGATCCTCTTGACTGCAGACAGATGAGACTCCTTGGAATCATATTGAAATCTTGCACATAGTCCAACACTCAAACAAATATCTGGCCTACTTGCAGTGAGATATAATAAGCTCCCAATTATACTTCTATACAACTTGATATCTACCTTCACACCATAATTGTCATAAGTCAGTTTCTCTGTAGATGCCATTAGAGTTCGCATATTCTTAGAATCGTCCATCCCAAATCTTTTAACCAAGTTTAAAGTGTACTTGGTTTGATTGATGAAAATACCTTCCTTGTGTTGTTGACTTGAAGCCCCAAACAATACGTCAATTCACCAACCATGCTCATTTCAAACTCACTCTTCATCATTTCTATAAAGCTATCAACCAGCTTTTGAGATGTTGACCCAAAGACAATATCATCTACATAGATTTGGGCAAGCAGAATATATTTTTCATGTTTAAACACAAAGAGCGTTCGGTCTACTCCCCCTCGTCGATAGCCTTTCTATAAAATAAATTGGGTGAGACGCTCATACCAAGCCCTGGGAGCTTGCTTAAGACCATATAACGCTTTTTTAAGTCTGTAAACGTGATCAGGGAGATACGGTCTTCAAAACCCTTGGGTTGTTCCACATATACTTCTTCCTTGACAATGCCATTCAAAAATGCACTCTTCACATCCATCTGAAACAACTTGAACTTCATAATACAAGACATAGCAAGCAAAAACCGAACAGATTCTAACCTTGCAACCGGAGCAAAGGTTGCATCAAAATCAACACCTTCAACTTGAGTATATCCTTGAGCGACCAGTCTAGCCTTGTTTCTGGTGATATTACCATCTCCATCAGACTTGTTCTTGAAAATTCACTTAGTGCCAATGACATTGACTCCTGGAGGTCGTGGAACAAGATACCATACATCACTCCTTGTGAACTGCTCCAGTTCCTCTTGCATGGCAGAAATCCAATACTCATCATTCAATGCTTCCTTATGATTTTTGGGTTCTATGGAGGAGAGAAAACATTGCAACACATGCATTCCAGCATTCATTTTGGCGTAGTCTTTCCGTTCTGTTTGCCTCAGATTGTACATGTTGGGTGGAGGATTGACAGATATAGCTGGATCAGATGTTGTAGCTTCAGATACTGTGTTACTTTCAGAAGCATCAGATGATGTTGTAACATCAGGCAGTGTTATAACATCCGACAGTGTTGTAACATCAGACAAAGATGCATCAATATCTGAATTGATTGGCTGCTCAGGTTCATCTTCAAGTAGGATTCCACTACTGATATCCTTCAAATCTTTAATGACCACATTGTTGGACTCCATCATGACATTTGTGCGATTATTAAAAACTCTGTATGCCCTGCTATTTGGAAAATAACCAAGAAAAATACCAACATCAGCTCGTTTATCAAACTTACCGAGAGGTTCACGATCTCTGAGAATATAGCATGCACTCCCAAATACATGGAAGTAAGAGACGTTTGGCTTCCTCCCTTTCCAGAGTTCATAAGCAGTTTTCTGAGTGAAAGGTCGGAGATAGACTCTGTTTATTGTATGACATGCAGTATGAACTGCCTCAGCCCACCATTTCTTAGGAGTATCATTTTCTGCCATCATAGCTCTTGACATGTTGATGATAGTCTTGTTCTTGCGTTCAACAATACCATTTTGCTGTGGTGTGAGCGGGGAAGAAAACTCATGTTTGATTCCAATTTTTGCACAGAAATCCATCATAGTAGAGTTTGCAAATTCCCTTCCATGGTCACTCCTTACTCGAACCACTTGAAGACCGTCATGTAATCTTTCAGTATTAACTTGTGTAATGAGCTCAATAATTATGCTCACGGCATCAGATTTTTCTTTCAGGAATTTTACCCAAGTAAACCTGGAGAAATCATCTACACATACAAAGATATATTTCTTTCCCGAAATATTAGCTGGACTGATTGGCCCCATTAAATCCATATGTAGCAGTTCAAGACCATGGGAAGTAGTAATTTCATGAAGCTTAGAATGTGGTGACCTAACCTGTTTACCTTCATGACATGGTGGACAGTTCAACTCCTTTGTATAAGAGAGTAATGGTACTCCTCTTACTGCTTCAAACTTTGTTACCTTAGCCAGTGTTTCCAGGTTTGCACGACCAAGCTTATTGTGCCACAGAAGAGTATCGTCCACGCTTACTTTAAGACAACTTACTGACTCATCCAAAATATAGCAGTTATCTGATGATCTAGTGCCAATAAGAACACCCCGCTCATCCTTCCTGACTGTGCATACTTTATCATCAAATAAAACTGTTAGTTTGTTGTCACATAGATGACTAATGCTGAGCAAATTTGCCTTTAGTCCATCCACCAGAAGTACGTCTTGAAATACTGGAAAGTTCTTGACTTGTAACTCCCCCTTTCCAGTTATTCTACATTTCTTCCCATCTCCAAATCTAACAGTTCCAGTCCATGGAACAATATTTCTCAATAACTCACGAGTACCTGTCATATGTCTAGAACAACCACTATCGAAGTACCAGGAATATCTGGCCTATGAGCTATAACATGTATGAACAACATAGCAGTGATTGGTTTTTGGAACCCATGCCTTTTTAGAGTGCTGAGACTTTTCTGATTGTACCATGTTGTAACCTGCTCCTGTGTTATAACTTGCTACAGTGTTATAACCTGCTCCATTTGTTGGTCTTTGCATCAGATCTCGTAGAAGACGAAAGCAACGTCTTTTGTAATGTTCTAGTTGCCGGCAGTAATTGCACCTTGCCTCCCACTATGGTTGAAACATATTTTGTTGTTGCTGATAGATAGGTTTATAGCCTATACCAAACTTTGGAGCTTTGATAAAGTTGCTTGTAGCTTTAACAGGTTGCTCTTTTCTCACTTATCCTGGGTTAGGTTGAATCATCTTCTGGTTCAACTTCAATCTTGTCTGATCAGTCTTGTTGGTCACTTCCATTCCATCATATCCTAATCCATGTCGATCTCCAGCCAATTTTCCCATACCAAGAATGTCATCCAGAGCTGCTGTTCCTTTGTTCAATTTGGTGATGGTTCCTTCAGCTACCTCAGCTCGAATGAGAGCTATCTTCAGTTCTTTCCTCATTGCCTCAATAGTGATCTGTTGTTGCTCAGTTTCTTCATTCAGACTGTGATTGTCTTTCTGTAAGACTTTATTTTGTTCAGTCACACTGATCCAGAGTTTATGGAGTTTGTCGTATGATTCATGAACACCTTCAGAGTCTATGTTTACACTCTCACTTTCTGAAACAATATTAGCACCAAATGCAACATAGGTTCCTTCCTCACTTTCTTCATCACTTAGAACAATGATTGCTCCGAATGCAACATGGTTGCTGACATACTCTTCATCAGAATCTTCTGCATCACTAAACGTAGCATTGTAGGCTTTCCCCTTTTTGTTAGCTGATCCACTTGAACATTGTGATTTAATATGCCCATATCCTTCGCATTCTCGACACTGAATTTTTCCAGCATGTTTAAACACTGGTTTGGATTATGCTTGATCAGTGTTTGTTCTTCTACTCATATTAGAACTTTGCTCCCTTCCTTCGTTTCTTCGATTTTGAGATTTCCTCAGAACTTTTGCAAAGCTTCTTGATATATGAGCAAGCTCATCCTCGTCCATTTCTTCATTATTGTTTCTGATAGAGTGTTTAGACATAGAATTATGTTTAGACACAGAGTTTTGTTCAGCTTTTTTTTGTGCAGCTGCAGTGAATGCCATATCACTCTGTCCTACTGTAGCTAACTCCTTCATTTCAAAGGCTGATAGTGCTTCCATGACTTCATCAACGGTCATCTCAGATGTATCATGTAGCTCCTCCATTGCAATAGTCTTTCCTTTGAATCTTGGTGGTAGAGACCTCAATATCATCTGGACAATATCATCTTCAACAAATGGTTTTCCCAACTGATAGGCTGTGTTGACAAGATCTCTGATTTTTGCATTATATTCAGTAATCGTCTCATTATCATGCATAATCAATGTATCAAATGCTGTTTTTACTGTATGCATTTTTTGTCGTTTCATTTTTGCATCTCCTTCATAGCTAGCTTTTAGTTTCTCCCATGCATCCTTAGCAGTGCAGCAAGTTGAAATCAACCGAAACGCTTCTTGATCAACACACGAGTTGATGCAGTTGAGTGTTTTGCTGTTTAGTCGCTTATCCTTCCTCTCTTGAGTTGACAGCTCTTCTCTGTTTTTCAGAGCACCTTCGGCTGCCCCTGTTGTAGGTGGATGTCTTGCTGGTGACCACTCATTCTCAACCCAATACCATGCTTCTTCATCTAGAGCATCAATGTAATGCCTCATCCTTGCCTTCCAATAACCGTAGTTATTTTTATCCAGCATGGGTGCGCGTGTGTATAGTGAATCATCCTTCTCTTTGTTCGCCATGATCGATCTGGATCTCCACTGGCCTTGTTAAAGGCACAACTCAGTGGACTAGCTCTGATACCAAATGAAATTTACTATCATCAGTTTCAAAATTTCTTAACTAATCTTTCTATTCTAGCACGTATGTTTAAACATAAGACAGAGTTTAAACACTGAAAGAAAGAACACACAAATTGTTTACGCAGTTCGGTGATAAACACCTACGTCTGCGGGGCCTTGCCCAGTCTGAAAACCATCCACTAAAATAACCAAGATCAGTTACAATGTTCTCCAAACTATTAACTATCTAGGACTTATCTTAATCGTGTGGATTCGTAAGATCCCCTCACTGCCGGTCAACAACTCCTCATTGCTGTCTTGACCACTTCCCCTGAATTATTAAGGCTTGTTGATTCCAGACTGCTGGCGATGGCAAAGGCCTATTGAACTCCCTTCAATAAGCTGCTCCAACTGTAAAGCTATTCTGATCGGCAGAATACTTTCTTGTAAGATGGATGCATATTGTCGCAGCTTTTCTGTATATTTATAGTCTAAGACTATGCTTCCGTGTTGATCTTCTCGGTCCTTCAATCACGGCAATGCTGATCTTCTCGTCCAGCTTGTCACAGCTCCATTTAGTCTTCTAGCTATATTCTACCTCTATAGCTAAAGGACACTACACCAAAAAGGGCATTTAGTGACAGAGCCATTTCGTCACTAAACGTTCAAATTTCGTCACTAAAACTCTTTAGTGACCAAAAACGGGTCGTCAGATGGTGGTCGAAAGAGGGTCAATACAGAAGGGTCGGGTGACCATTTTACTGTAGCTTCGTCACTAAATGGTGGCAATTACTGACGAAAATTGTGTCGTCACAAGCTTAGTGACGAAAAATTCGGTCACTGAATGGTGGTCACCAAAGGGATCAGAGTCGTCACTAAAGGGAAATATTGACGACTTATGGTGACGAAAATACTTGTCGAGATGTGATTTAACTGTCAATGTTAACTTGACGGTCAAATACTTTAGTGACGAATTTGTTGTGACGAAAATAATTGGTGGTCCGTTAGCATTTGTTACGAATTTTTGTGACAATTATTATTGGGTCAGCATCCTTTAGGGACCATCTTTTGTGATGACGCAGTTGGTCAGCAGTATTAATTTAAATATTTAATAAATAATAATTTATTAATATATTTAAAATAACCAAAATTTACAATAAAATTGTACAGATTCTTAAAACAGAATACAAAAACAGAGAAAAATGTACATCTAAACCCTACTGCATGCTTCAAGAATCAGGATACTTCACTTCTTTAAAGCTCCCTCGTGCCTCCAACTTTACACTAGCCAGCTCAGCAAAATTCCCTAGAAACTGCATTACAATATCTGAGTTATGATAAAATAAAAACATGACATGTGGTGATAAAAAAAATTGCAGCGACTTAAGACACATAAGATGAGTACGAGTAAGAGAGAAACACACACCGACTTCAGACAAATTAACATGTAATATTAGCAATTGACATAAAATTTGTGTTCGAAGTTTATTTATTTAATAAAACATCACAATGTGGTAATAGGTCACAGAAGAAACTATAAAAGGTATTCACACAACAAAGGTGTTGGTGTAGTTGGTTAATTTTTTGCTTCGGACTAAAATCTCAATTTGAACAATGGAGCCAACCACGTGCAACAATTTTCCTAAGAACTAACACAATATGATAGGAAAATGAGTGCATTAAATGGAATGTACTCACAACAAAGATTAGTACTATAAACTATTAGATAAAAACGACATTTTATATATAGTCTTCTTATTCAATAAGAGATTTTCTTACCAGGAACCATCAGGAAGTTGTACGTCTTCGATGAAACCTATTGCTTTCTCTATGCATTTTTCGACTTCTTTTCTCTGATATTCCGGGTAAAATTTGGTAAACAGTTTGAGAGCCTGAACTGCTGATGAAGTGCATTCCACAAACCTAAATTAATGAAAAAGCCTGATTCATTTAGTGGAATTTGATTAGGACAAAAATAATTGTCAATAATTCACAGATGATTGTATCTTACGGATAATCAATCGCCACACTTCCAAATGTTTCTGATGGATTAAAGATCTGAAACACAACAAACTTTACCAGTACTTGATCTTATAAAACACAGTATCAGTGTAAAAATAAACTACAGTGCTATGAATCTTCATTACCTCCAACCAATTATAAGACCTGGCTAGCTCATAAGAGGCACCTCCATTTGTGCTCTGTCATATTAGAAGTAATTTTCAAATTGGTCAGGTTTGATGATGGGTAAAAATTACATCAATTAAGCAAAAGTGATAATTATCTTTGCCAGAATATGCAACAAATTATATAGAAATGTAAGAACCTTTACACTAAACACGCTAAAACACACAAAAAATGGGAGAATTAAAACAAGAACGAGATTAGGTTTCAACCAGAATATGCAACAAATTAAGCAACTTTACAAAAGCTTACTGTACACAGAACTGCATCACTAAACAAAAAAAGAAAGAACATGAACATGAGCAGACCTGAGA
Organism: Sherardia arvensis; assembly: GCA_948330725.1. Taxonomy (NCBI): domain Eukaryota; kingdom Viridiplantae; phylum Streptophyta; class Magnoliopsida; order Gentianales; family Rubiaceae; genus Sherardia; species Sherardia arvensis. Next base: position 28,495,042 of record OX415241.1, read on the forward strand.
TTCCAGCAGTGTAATAGACGAGCAAAGATCAGGCCACCAAAAAATCCCTTAAATCCCCACGATAGCACCCTTGTTGGGAGCTCTGTTGAAAGAGGCGATAGAAGCAGCGGCAATCCAGGGTGTTATTAACAGCTTGAAGGAAGGCATCTCTAGCTGAAGAGAAGGAGTGGAGCTGCGACTGGAGAGCATACCTGTCCAGCTTCAAGGCCTTGAGGGATTTAACAGCGGCATCGATTTCACCTAGTAAACACACTGTATCTCAACATCTATTGAAGACAGACACTCACATCTTTGTTCAAAGAGAGACAAGAAACTAAACTATATGCAAATTTTATAATTAAATCATTTTCTTCTTTTCTCCACTTCAAAATTGAGGCTATAAAAGACTAAAAGTACCAATCTTCTTTTTGAAAGAAAAACTCTCACATAACATGAAGAACAACAACAATTAATCAATTACCACAAAAAGAATCAATCTTCATAAACCTTTTTCAAATTTTAAGATTCACCTTCAAGACTGGCGGTCGCTGAAGAGTTGGAATGAATCGGCGGTACCGGAGGAGCCTCAAGGCCGATCCTCTCACCTATCCTAGCAACAAAACCAAAAACGAAACCCCCAATTACAACATTAAGATAAAAGACATGATCTTTACACAGATCTCAACCAAAAAATGAACCGATTCTCACCGGAGACGGAGGAGTTATCTATAGGCGGAACTTCCATGGTAGCCAAGTTCCAACAAACCCGCAAATTCCACAACCCTCCCCCGCCACCGTAACCCCGCCACTCCTCCGCCGTAGGCCTGTTCCAGAAATCCGACGAGGTCTCTATCCAGTGCAGCCATAAGCAGCAAAATTATACCGGCCAGCCAGTCCAGCACGGAAGCGGCGACGGTGCGGCCCGTCCACCGTGGTCGAAGAACACCGTGTTGGTTGACAGCTGAGGCAGCGGCGGCGCTAATTCTCTGTGGAGAGGATAGGCTCATCGAGGTAGAAAGAATGCGATGGCAGCCTGAGAGGAAGATGATAAGGTTTTACTATATAGGAAAACATCAACGGCTGAGATTAAGTGGAGACCATTATTTGACGGATCAGATCATACAAAATAAAAACTTTTTTCACAAATTCAGAATTACAAATTTTATTTTATATATTTATGAAAATTAAGCAACAGATATATGTTACTTTTTGGGCAATATATGAATTTTAATAATTGTATAAGAGCCCGTGAATTTTAATATAATTTTCGGATATATATGAAATATTTTTTAAAAAGAATTAAATTTCAACACAAATAATTGGTTTTCGAAATTATTATCAATGTCATACTTTAAATTATACTATTCTTGCAGAAAATAGTGGAATAGTGGCACGAAAAATCTCTCAATTGAACTTTTGATAAATTTTAAATTTACACCTTTAAATTTTGATAAATTATACTCATTTCAAAATGATGAAGTCCACATTTCACACTTAGTGATCAACGATTAATACAAATATTTCTATTTTAGTAAATTATACATGGAATATTAGCATTGAAATAGCAATTTTTACGCTTGATAATTAATGTTTGTATTGTGCGGAATATAAGAAAACAACATATAAACGTAAAGGAAAAAAACCAGAACACAGTGATTTACGTGGTTCACCAATGATTGGCTACATCCACGGGAATGAGACAGATTGCGCTAGATAGGTACCCAAATTACAAGATGTTCATATCGTCTAATGCCTAGAGAACAAAATGAATTAGGTTACAGCAAGTGAACGAGTTTTTTAGAGACTATTTCACTGAACCCTAGGTATTGGGCCCGAAAACACACTTTCGGCCCAAGTCACCAACACCCCAATAAAGAGACTCATACCGTGCTAACTCGCACAGTAGCGACTAATACGACATTCAAAGCATATTCCAACAGTTCGAACATACATCAATATTATTTCATTAACTTTATGTTAAGATGTCTCAAACACACTCAAATTTACTTAATTCATTTAGTAACGGACATAAATTAATCACAACTATGGTGGAAATAAGATTCCATAGTCAATAGTATATAATTAGATAACAAGTTATACATATAGTCTTAGCAGTGATTCTCAATTTTATGTATACATTAGAGTTCTCACTACACATATCTTTCATTGAGCTAATGCCAAAGTGAATTTAAATGCAAAGTGTTTTGTACATACAAAAATTAACATAATCATCAAAAATTCAGGTTTAAAAGTTAAAATTTGATGTTATATGACATTTTCAAAATTTTAATAAAGTATACATTCATATCTGCGATTTCATGAACTTTATATTAAAATGTCTCAGAAAAATTCTAATACACTTATTTCATTTAGTATAATGGAAATAAATTGATCACGACCTATGGTGAAAGTATGACTCTAAACTATACTCAAGTAACAAGTTATAGTCTTAGATGTGCTTCTCAGGTTCTAAATTCAAAAGTTCTCAGTACACGTATCTTTCATTGAGATAATACCATAGTATATTTACATGACAATTATCTTATACATATTAAAATTAACATAAATCATCAAAAAATCAAGTTTAAAAGTCAAAATTTGATGTTTCGTGACAGTTTTCAAAATTTTAAAAAGTGTACATTCATATATGCGATTTCATGACTTTATGTTAGAATGTCTCATAAACACTCAGATATATACTTGATTCATTTAGTATAATGGAGAAATAAATTGATCACAACTTATGGTGGAGATATGACTTAAAGTATATGATGCAATTATCAATAATCATGCATCGATGAATCGTGGTTGGAAAAAAGAGCTCGTAACAAAATATATAATATTTATCGGCAATCACACATAGAAACATATATGTAAAAATATGTTGGCAATAACACTTCCGGAAAAACTGGATTAAACCAATTCCCTCAAAAATTACATTATTTATTGATGAAAATAAATCCACATTATAGTGGAAAAAAGTTTATCTTATTATGGAAAATAGAATCCTAATACGCAAGAAAAATAAAATACATAGAATATTCTAGAAAATAAGCAAATCCAAATAATTCATAGAATCCTAATTAGGTTACCCATCGATATACCTGAGTAGTAACAAGTTATAGTATTAGTAGTGCTTCTCAAGTTTTTGATACCAAAATTCTCATTAAACGTCCCTTTCATTGAGATAATACCAAATTACAGTTAATTAAAAACTGTTTTATACATAATAAATTAGTAAAATTATAAAATTCAGGTTTTAAATTCAAAACACTAAGCCCAATCAACATATTCATCGATGACCAGTAATTACACCATTATAAGAAGTAGATTACAATATGGTGATGTTTGACCCATAATTATATAAAAGTGTAATATCTTTATTTTCAGTTTTAATATAAATTAAATATAACTTTTTGTTTGTAGTTAGTGATTTTAGTTATAATTTAAAAATGAATTAAATTATACAGTTTCAAAAAACAAGGCTCATTTTTAGCCCAAATTGTTGGCCCATAATAATATGTAGAACATAGGCCAAAAATTTCGTACCAACAAAATGGCCCAAACTCAAGGTTCACTTTCGTCACTGTCACAATAGTGACGGTAATCTATTTCGTCACCGTTTTTTAGTGACGATACCCATTTCGTCACTGAGACCTTTACGGACGAAAATATTTTCGCCACCATATTCTCGTCACTGAATCTCGTCAGCTTTTAAATTTCGACACTAAATTTCGTCACTAAAAGTTTTGTTTTGACGAGGCGTAATTTTCGTCACTAAGATCGTCACTAAATAGCGTCACTAAATACATACAGCGACGAAAATAATTTTGGTCGATAATTTTCTGATTATTGTCGAAACTTGTGTGACGAAATTAATTTCGTCACTGTTTCCCCCCATTAGTGACGAACCCTAGTGACGCTTCGTCACTAGAGGCCATTTTTGGTGTAGTGGGATAAGAAATATCTTCTTTCCTTATTTTAGACTAATCCTTTCTAAGATACAACTCTATTACATATTCTCAAGCTAATCCAATCAGCACAAAATCAATCTTCACTTATCATCTTGATTTCTTGAATATCATCTTTGATCACATAAGAGTTGTACTTTACCTTCAATACTCTTACTTAGTTTCTGATTCCGGTTTAGCAAGTGTTTAAATATCAGTATGTTTAAACATGATAATTTCTTCAAAATAGCCAATTATATTATGCTGAGTTTTCTGGACTGTTCAGTTTGTATGAAGCCACCACAGAATGTTTGATGATACCTCGGGTTTACCACCATGGAATGGTAAGCCCGAGGCATTGACTATAAAACATGGTTTACAACCGGTGGAATGGTGGAAGAGTATAAAAATGAAGAGTATAATAATAGTGGAAAATTGATCAAATGTTAATTAGATAATATATGACGATAACAAACATCTGAAATCGCGTACATACATATATATCACATTATTGACCAGTGAATGCAAAATTGCTAACTAGTTTTATGAAATAGGAGGATTTGAAAATTACATAACAGTGAATACATTAAAAAACAATAATATGTATAATATGCAACTTTATATAATATAATTATTTTTAATAAAATGAATTCAAAATATCGCCATATATACATAGCGCATTCACCAAATTGTATTACCTGAATTTCCATTTGATAAATCAGTTTTATTAATTAATACGTGAATTCTTTGGATTTATATGAAAAGATTGTTTTTATATTCACACTCTCTCTATAAATTGAGTGCTATCTTAGTATCTTTCAACTACTGCTATCAAATGGCTCCGAGGAAGAAGAAGACAAAATCCGCTTCCATGGATCTGATGATGAAGAGGGCCAACCAGCTTCTTGACGACGGTGAGGTCTTATCAGAACATTCTCTGGCTCCGATCAAGACTATCAGTGTCCCATTTCGTCCCAAAAAGAAGAAGCATTCGACCATCCTTGTTCCCATCGACGACCCTTCCGAGAGCGTTGCGACTTCATCGGAAAATCCTGCAGAGGCAGAGGCTGCTCAGAGCCTGACCCGAAGGTTCACCCGTAGCAGCCTCCGCAACAAGCAGTGATCCTATTAATTATATGCATTCTAAAATTTAATTTTTTGTAATTCATTTTAATTTCAGATCTCATTTTCTCATTTTAATTTCTCTAAAATTATGAATTGTATTGCAGAAAACAATGAATTGGGGATAAAGATGAAAAATCCAGCAAGATCTTAATTTGTTCCTTTTTCATCCTCGAAAACTGCAGAAACAAACAATGAAAGAAGATTTAAAACTGTGTTGTTATTGTTTTGTCTCCATCTAATTATAACTCCGATTTGCAAAGTCAAAGGCCAACTTAATTTTATCCCAATTGTGGTATATATATTGAATAATGAAAACTTAATTTTATTCTAAACAAATAGTATTTCAAATCTTGAAAATTAATTGGATGTTTTTATTATTCATTGACAGTTTTAGGGTGATGATTATCCAGTGTGAAAGAACACCCACCCACCACCCTATCCTCTCTTATAAATGTAATTTTATCTTTTAGATAGTTGATTATTCTAATCTTAATTCTCAAAAAACATTAGTAAAAATTATCCTCAAACTTCTATTAAGGGTTATATAGTGATTTCGTTGTAATTCATTTAATCAATTAAAAAATTAAATAAAATATATTGACGTAGTCGTGTTGTAGTTTAGTATCATAATAAATAGAAAAGATGTCACGATTCTTGAATGATAGTGACGTTTTCGTAACGCCTGCATCAATATTTATCTTATTATTTAAATTTTAGAAAGTATCAACAACTGAATTTACTAAAATATTCATGATTGAATCTGAAAAATTAATGAGAATTTAATTATAATTTTTTCATTTTAGAGACATGAAATCTATTTTTTTATTAGGTATGAAATAGAAATTTTTTTTTTATAAATGATAGTTTATAAATTTTTCGGGTCATAAAATACTTTATCTTCTATAAAAAATATATAATTTTAGAAGAGGAGAGAAAAGATATGAAATGAGGAAACTGATTTATAATATTTTCATTTCGAATTAATCTAAATGAATTTAATATTGTTTATAACTGAGAGTAAAGCTAAACCCTCCGCCCTTTTTCCTGCAAAAAAAATAAAAACAAACAAACAAAAACCCTCCGTCCGTTCCCCCAATTCCTTCCTTCTTCACGCTACTTTTTGCTGCTTTAACCTTATTTCCCCCAATTCCTTCCTTACTCTCGGTTTTCTCGATTCTGGATTCATTGTTTAAATTTCAGATCCATTTACATATCGATCGTATCTTCATCACACACCATGAACACCAATGGCCTTGATCTAAATGAATGCTTTGGAGATGAAGAAGCAGAGTGGTGGCCACTCAACCCAATCGGAGCCGAAATCAACGGCGGAATGCCGGCTATTTCTTGGGAGGAATATAACGAGGCTCTTGGATCCGTACAGCCGTGGGGCTTAACGCCGCCAGCCGCCGCCGTAGCTCAGAGCAACAACGACCAGCAGCAACTGAACCCAGATCATCATCCGGCTGAGCCACAATCAGGTACTGTTTTGCTTCGATTTTGAAACATCTTTAACTCATTTTCCCGATCGATTATCATATGCGGATTTGGGGTTTTTTTTTGATTTAGCATTGAATGTCATCCGGATCTTTACTTAGGAACCCTAACTGGTGTTGGGATAACTGGAGGATCGAATGATAATAATAGCAGAGTGGCCGGTGTTGGGGATGGTGGTGGCCGTGGCAAAGAGAGTCTGAAAGTGAAGCACGTCAAGGTCGAAAAGAAGTACCGGAAAAAACTAAATGATAGTCTTTACAGGCTTAGATCTGCGGTTCCAAAGATTACCAAGATGGATCGGATGTCAATTTTGGGAGATGCGAAAGCTTATATCAAGGAACTGTCCCAGAAGATTGATGAGCTTGAAACTGAAATTTCGCCTTATCCTTCTCCTTCTGCATCAACTCATCAAAACCATCTTCTCCCTAGTTCAAGTGCTACCATTCCAAGTTCCTTTCAAGGTCAATTTTCTAGCCCACCTGCGAGATCCAGAGTTGAAGTGAGTGTCTGTGGAGGAAGAGCAGTCAATATCCATATGTTTTGTCCGCGCAAACCAGGACTTCTGCAATCCACAATGGGGGCTATGGACAACCTCGGACTTGATATCCAACATGCTGTGATTAGCTGCTTCAATGGATTTAATCTGGATGTTCTTCAAGCTAATCCATGTGTTCTAGGGCAAGAACTCAACCCGAAACATATCAAACAAGCACTGATGAATGCAGCTGACCTCTAGGCGCGCAGTCATGATCCTTCTTGCATTTGTTGCCGGAGATACCTGTCAATAGTTTGTTTCTTCAAGCATTTCTAGTTTCCGTTACATTGTTTTCATTTTCATTTTGTGTGTCAGTCCTAAACATATCAAACAATTGTACTGATGAATGCAGCTGAACTATAGGCGCAGTCTTTACCGGGTTTTATGATCCTTCTTGCATTTGTCGCCGGTGATCTACTGTCGATCATTTAGTGTGTCATATGTATATAAATCAGCGTTGCTTTCTTCTTATATCTAGTTAACTAAAGTCTTACATATGTCATAAAGTCCATATATAACTTGTTATCTCACCATTGATATATATCTTTTTGATAAAGTTGATCAATCCTAACCATCCTCATCATAAGAATGAACAGAAATTTAGTTTCTGATTTACCATTTGGTTTGTATGAAAAAATGTCAGCATATTAGTTTTATCATGTAACAAGGTATAGAAATAAATATATATTTAGATATGAATATCTTGTTGATTAAAGGAAAAAAAAACCCCTTAAAATTGATCCCTCGGCCAGTAATTTAAAAGTTTCATGGGGGATAAAAAGTTTCACAGAGCCTCCAACATTAAGAAACTGAACTGTCACAAAAGACATATATCTGTAGTATATGAATTTGGTTAGAGCGGATCTAGGAATTTATATTAGGGTAGGCGGTAGTGTACAGGGGTGGTGGCATTACAGTTATAACTTAGCCGAAAATTACTATTCACATGCTTGTCCGACGAATTTTAGGGCAAGCTGGCGCCTGCCCAAGCCTGTGGATAAATCCGCCCAAATATTTTGGTGTATTTTAGACATTTTTAATTTTTCTTCTGCAACATATTATTAATTATTTTTGCAAATAAATCTTACGCTCTTTTTTGTTGAGGGAACTGAACTGGATCTTTGAGGACACAGAGTTATGATCACTGAGAAGTAATAATAACACAAACAAACCAAGAAAAACATGAAACATAGACACAAGAAAGTTTCAAATATTTTTGAAAAAGCAAAGGAATGAATTCACACTAGCAAGCATAAATCCAGCATTTAGATCCTCTATCTAAAAATTTTGCTCAATGAAAAAGCAAATTAGTTTAGGAAATTTTAATAATTAACATGTAAAGGAGTGTATGCTGTTGATTTTTCTACAGATATTGTGAGATCACAAGACAGCTCAGAGCAGCAAAAATATCAATTTTACTGTGAGCGTTGGGAGTTGAGTGACATCACCAGAAATGTGTAGATGGCTTCGTGAATGTAAGGTTTGGGGACATGATCCATCACTACACGTTTCTCCAGCTGTACAGTAAAATTGACGAAAGCGACGAAATCTAGACTCTTCAATCTGTTAGAACCAGCTGTGTCTGTGATATCATGTTTTGACCTAACAAAGTTTTTCTCTGAAACCAGACGGATATGTTTAGAATTTCGGACTTATCATCCGGTTCAATTTAATTCTTTATTAAATTTGTGCCTTCATTACGTTCCATTATCAATTTCCAGATGTTATCAACGAATCATTAAAATATTCCGATCAACTGGAACGGGAAAAGGTTACACATTTAATTATTAAGATCTGCAATTTGAAAGGACTACAAATACAAATCCACCGGCTGATTATTTCACGGGATAACATCTGCAACAAGAACAGAAATAAAAAGATACAACACAGGCAATTTGAAAGGAGTACAAATACAAATCCACCGGCTGATGATCATGATATATGAGATATGAGGCCATCATATATAATTACTTGTTGCGGCGGCTGCTTTTGGCTCGGGTGATTCTTGGAGGTTTGCTCTCAGCCTCGTCATCACCATGGTTGGTGGTGTCTTTTTCTGGTGCAGGAATTGAACTCCCAACGCTCTCAGCTGGGCCTGAAGCATACTTCCCGTCACACTTCACCTGCATATTCTTGAAGGGGACGATGATTGTTGAGACTTTGCCGGTGTTCGGCGGGTTTTCTCCGGCCGGAACCTTAGTTTGCTTGTTAGAAGCCATTGATGAATTGAAAACGTAAGCAAAAGAGAGAGAGAGTTGGGTGTGGGGTAGTGAGGAGCTTATGCCTCGCTATTTATTGTTGTGGAACATGTACTAGAAAATTCTTGAAAATTGATGTAAATAAAAAAAAAACGAGTTTAAAATATTATATAATTAGTAATACAATATGGAAAGAGTTTTTGGTTTACAATAAAAAAGGATATATTCACTATAATATAAAATATGAACATTTTAAAAATGGTTTTTAATTATTTTTCTGGGTAAAATGTTTGATGAACGTTGGTGTTTCGAACAAGTTAATCATCAATAGTGAAAAACCAAAAGAACCTCAAAGTCTGTCTAGTTATTCAAAGATCAACCATTTGACCAAATATAAGTCATAAGATTATTATTATTACTGGTTGGATTTCGAAATATCCAAGACAAACCAAGGTTAATGAAACAAGTAATCAATACATGGAGTTCTAAATACTGTTAAAGGCCTTCATTTCGGCCTCTGTGAGAGAGCAAGGTCAACTTCAACTCCTCCGTGCATATCCGAGAGTCGGTGCAACGTGAAACAGGCAGACACACAATTTCCAAAGTAATTCGCAGGTATTGGAGGTTCAGTGTGGTCTCGACAACCAGCAGGGAAGAGGATGTGTTGCATCTCATCCCCTTCATGTTTTTTTGGGACCTGACGGTGGACATCCAAATATAGGAGGATACAGCTACGAACGTTGAAGCACGGTACCGGACACTGAGCTCTTGAGTTTTTTCAATTTTTCTGCACTGATCAGAAATGTTTTGCGGACCTTGCTGTTTTTTTTGGGTGGAATCAAACAAAGAGAGATCACTATCCTCACTGCTGATAACTGAATGTTTCCAGTTTTCGTACTATTTTTTTTGGCTAGGCCCTTGTTGTCATGGATATGAAATACAGAAATGACCTATTACTTATACTCTTCCATACAACTAATTTCGCCAAGGTGGCGTAGTGAAAAGAGGAGTAGTTGAAAGTATTTATTTTAATTTCGGTGAAATGAAAACATTTTTATCCGATAACGGTATGCTTTCGGCTTGGATTTTAGTTTTTAGAAGTTTGAGCTAAAATCATGTCTATCTCGATTGGGTCACTGCTACAAGAAATCAAAACGAACGTACATAGATCAAACCGATCTCGGCATCTAGTTCTCTAGTCGATGTCGGAATGAAGAATAGCATATATATATACCGTCGTCAGCTCGGTCGCCATTGTTTTGTCTCTGACAGATAACTTTTGCGTTCGGTTTACTCTCGGGTACATTTCAGCAAACATGTATCGCCTTGTATATTTTGCATCTCTGATCACAGCGACGTGGTTTTGTGAAATTTAACGTTATTTTTGATCAACTATCGTCTTGCAAATTTACCATCTCTAACCATAGCAATATCCTGTCGTGAAATACGATGATATTTTCGATCAGTTATCGGTTTGCAAACTGCGAATTTCTGAGCAAAGAGATATCATTTCAAGAAATTTGATGATATTTACCATTCGATATCGACCAAATTGTACACCACTAACAAAGCGATATCAATTGGAGAAATTTTATTACAAGTTTACTCCAAGTGTTCACATCGATATCAATTTAGTAATAACGGAGCCGATATCGAATTGTTTTGTGTATGATCACAATTCTATGATGTAAAGATGACATCATTCTACATATTCCATTCGTTGAGTTACCCACTCAAACAAACTGTCGGTTTTGCAGTCCGCTATTAGTTCGACTTCTCTTTCCTATCTGAGATTGAATCAGAGACCATCTCGATATCGATTGAAAGACAGATAGCTGTTTGTAACACCGGGGAAAAACCACTGTGCTTCACTGAAGCGAAGCACGACGGCTCAAGTAGAGGCAGGGTTGTCCCACCGTGCTTCCTATGCACCTCCACTAGTGTACAGTGTCAAATGATGTGGAATGTAGACATATTTCTCCAGACGATTGCAAATTCTTATTGCAATTAGGACTAAAAAATAATAGAATATCTTAAAAATATAGTAATTGATGTTAACAGGATCTGTAATAAATAGCAGCAAGACGCACGCACGAGGCAAGAAGTAAGAACCACTAGTGTTTAGTTAGAGTTTTTATTGAAGAAAAAATTGTTTATAAGTTAGAGTTTTAGTTTTGAGCGATGCACCTTATTCATTTCTGTAATATATACTTGGTGTAATTTAATACATATGGATTAATATATGAAGTAGTCAATCATGATAAGGATTAGATATAAGAGCAAGAGAAAACATAAAATATATATGCACATAATCTGCACATTATTAATTATTTCTCTTCAACTCCGACCAATTTAATTATTTTGGTTATATGAAATAATTTGGTTTTAAGACTCTCGTTGTATTTAAATTTATTGATTTGAAGTTTTGGAATCTGAATTTCATAGTGTGCGAAACACTTTGAAAATTTGAAATTTTTTGAGCTTGATAGTAACGATTTTACCGATATATATCCCCTTTTCTTTAATTTTTCATTTGCCAAATGGATTTGGATGATCACGAATCTTTTTTATTTTTATTAGAAATGTAGTGGAGTTTTGTGGTTCGAGGAGTCGATTGTTAGTATGCTTTGTGAGTTCAGAGACTCCACCGCCACAAGAAAAAAACCATGGGGATGATGAGGCAGAGAGCAAGCCGCCTCGAAGAAACATTCGAATGAGCTGCCGCAGCAACAAATGCATGCACTTAATTTCATTTAAATTTTACATATCATAAAAAGTTGGTTTTAAATTGCCGAATTAGCGAGAAAGGAGTAGTGTCTGATATATAGATATGTGAATTAGAATGTTATCATATAATGTGCGTGGATATTTCCGGATACGATACACAGATGAGGAAAAGAGACACATCATTATTATAAAGTATCAAAGTATCTGACATTCACGCAGATCTACTCTAGAAGATCATATGATACGTACTCGCACCACTTATGCACGATATGACTGCCTCATGCATGCACGTTAATTGTTTAATGGTACAATTAAATATTTTGCCCAAAATTAATTCATAAGTATCCATTCTTTCAAAAATGGCACAATATGAAGTGCAAATAGGTTTAACATTATTTGTGTAGTATGAAATTTAATAGTACAGAACGATTGAAATAAACCAATCAAAGAAGAAATAAACTAACACTAGTAGAAACACGGTCATGCACGGTACCGTTTTACGACATTTTTGTGTAACCGCCATATTTAATGGTTCACAATGTCTTTTCCTTATTTCGGAAGTGATGAAATTATTTTTACGGGTTGTTTCAAATTTACGGCACTTTCAAGGACCCGCTGTGTAAACTTTAATTACACGGCCTTTTCAGGAGATCCAATTTCGTAATTAAAATCAAGTGCGCCGTATCATATTCCTATAATATATCTATTATTTCCACGTCCCAAATCCTCTCCTTTCTCAACCCACATTTCTCTCAATAATATATCCTCCAGCCACTCAAATTCATGAAGACGACAACTACCCTTCCGAGCAATTTTATTTCAAGCGACTTGGTGGTAAACACGGAGGCTAGTAATCGGCTCTCATTCTTCAACTACTGGGAAATCCAATGAGGACCTTAGCAGCACCGTGGTTGACGACGGTCTCCAAAGATGGCGGCGATGGGGCGTTTACCCATGTCCCGGAATCCTCTACTCCCATCTAATATTTTTAGGTTGTAAGATTGCCTATTAACTCCATATTTAATCATGTATGTGTCTCATATGTTGTTCTGTTGGATTTTATGCATAAATATTGATTTTAATTAATGTGATTTAGGGTTCTTACAGTTAGTTAGCTAAGTTAGTTCCTAAATTGCTGATAATTTACTATGCTTGTATTGCAAGCAAGGAATTAATGGATGGGGAGATGATAATGGTTTTTAATACTCAGTATTGTAAACTTCTATATTTTGTATATTTATAGAGTTTGATCAGTTTTTGCCTTGCTGGATGATGCTCCATTAAGACTGCTTATTGCTACTAAATATAAGTTCTAGAGCTAGGGAAAAGGGCAATTAGAATGAATTCATGATAAAAATGTCGCATAGGCGGAATCGAAGAACAACCGAAAGGTCCATCATCGATATTTTTTGCTAGATTGTAACTTTTCTTGTAACCCCGTTTCACTATGTAATGGGTATTGATTCAAGTGATCCCATTGCACATTCTCCAAGAGGTGACATGGGCTGCTCAAGAAAGCTCACAAGATCCTTTGAGGTGTTGAGGAACTAATAAAGCTCAAAGACAATCTCTTTGAGTATGTTAATAATTAATGACATGTAATCATCATTCTTAATTTCACTCTCTGCTACTATATCTACATCCTCATCTTCATCTTATGTGTTTTTTGCTTCAGATTCTTTTTATCCTGTTTTTTGTCTTGGTGTTTTGGAGGTATTATTTATGACAATATAAAATAAATATGTTGTATGCTGGACTTTACAGCAGCTTCGGCATTCTAATCAATATCAACCCACAGACACAACGCTTAAACTTCTTTTTCTACGAATCATGTGTCATTCATCTGCAATCTAAATGTAATTAGTGAGAGGGTAAATAGTTAATTATTTTACACTATTGCTTGTGCAATTTATGTTACTTCTGAATTAGATATATAGTTGGAAATTTGAGTTCTGCGCCAATCCTTTGCAATCCAAAAGCTTGTTGTTGCATTTTTAATTTATTTTCTTATGTTTCTAAAGTACTGTTGTTGCTGCTACTAGTGCTCAAGTACTGTTGTTGCATCTACTGTTGTTGTTGTTTTCTAGTTTCTATTTTTTTGCTGTAGAGCTGATGCCACTATTATTCTGGTGCTTGCTTGTAAGTTATGTGAACATCTTACAAGTCATTTAATTGGCTTCTTGTGTGGGCGTGGGTGCAGTAATGGTTCTTTAGATGGTAGTGAAGAAGTGGAGATCAGCTTGTGATAGCGGTGAATTTTTTAGATTGGCCGGTTATGGGTTCGCAAGGTACTAATGTTGAACTTGCTGTGAAATTTGAAGCATATGCTCATAGAATTAGATGTTTGAAGCTCATTTCTTAGAAGTATAGTAGATTATAAATGTAGATAGATTAGTAGTCTCAATTCAACACGATCTTACAGGTTTTAATTTTAATAATAGTTATTTAGGTTAATAACTAAGTCTAATATGTTGATATCGAAACGAAAGTGAGAGCGCTTGGTTTAGTTTAATGCCCAGTTGCGAGCGTATAAACGAAATCGGAAGACAAAATGGTGTCCAGGACAAATGTAAGTTACGATTTCGGAAGACTGAAAATTTAATTCCTTGAACAAATTTAACTTACGAAGTTGTAAGTATGGAAATATTTCACAGCATTTTATATATGCGCCATAAATCAAATTTCAATTTTATGGCAGATCTAATTACGTCATACCTGCTACGTCGTGTAGGGGGTGAACCAACCGCCGTGAACGACCTCCGTCTCTACTAATGTATATTGTAAGTTGAGTATAGCAATGTGAGTATTTATTTAGATGACCTGATATAAATGTAGGTATGAATTTATTAAGAAAACTTATTGTCAAGGTTTAAAGCATGTGCCGTGTTAGAGGTGATTTTCTAATATTCATTACATACAAAATAACACTAATATTTTAAGGTTTGTTTACAAATATTAACAATTTATTATGGATAATATCACTGTTTTCAGAAAAATGGGTTGCAAAAAATTATTTTATATCGAATAAAAAATTAAAAGGTACAATTTTTTTTTTTTTGCTCTGACAGTAAGTGCAGTAATTTGAGAATGTTTTCGTTAACTAATAACACACTGATACTCAGACTATAAACTAACAATATGAGCGAATATACTGCCACCATTGGCATGACTGCAGCCATACCAAAATTTAGGGGACAAGTTGAGAACTATTCAGTGGCGATGAATTTTTTGGATTTAGCCATAGTTGTAGCGATGAAGTTTTGGATAAAAATCCCCTTTCGCTTTGCTAAACACTGGTATTCCAATCAGATGAATCAGATCTTCATTTACTTTCATTCAAATGAAGTTGTTAAGGTAAGTGGGAAAATTTCAAAAAGGGGAAAATAGAGATACGCATAGATTTCCCCAATCAATAATATAAGATTTTCTCAATCAGAATTTATCATTAATGTTTATGACTTTTAATTTAGGGTTTGTGGATTTATTTATTCTTAGATAGTTAGATTGGAATTTGGTGTTAAGTATGTTATAAAATCTAATCGAAACGATATTTTTATTGATCTCGGGTACAATACTGTACTCAATTTGTTATGTTGTGTAGAATTTATAGTTCTTGTTCTTGGGGTGAGTTTCTGTAAAAACAATAATGCTATTCAGCCATAACACAAACTTTCTGGATTTGCCACTACTCAACAGAACTTATTGAAGTTTTGCAATATGAGTTTCACTGTGCCAAACACGTTGTTGATGTTAGCAAATTTCGACGATAATTGACTATGATCGGATAGAGGAGCTAATCACCTTCCTTCAGTCATTCAACTGCCAAACGCATTTGGACTCAGCGGAATCAGCGTACATTAACGAATAAAACCATATTGGAAAATGAATTTGTTGCGGTTTTGGTTGCAACTAATCTCAGGATAAACTCCAGAGGAGCTCTAAATTGTGGCTAATAAAGCCAAAGCCAGTGGGGATCAAGGTTATGCATAAATTACTGATGTTTTGTAGAATTGTAAATTACTTTATTATAAAAATACAAACCCATGCATAGCTGTAAAACAAGAGATGTATGACAATAAGCTAGAATATACCAACAACAGGTCCAGAGTAATATTATGATTGTGGCTGGAGGAGATATTATTGAGAGAAATGTGGGTTGAGAAAAAAGAGTATTTGGGACATGGAAATAATAGAGATATTATAGGGATAGGATACGGCACATCTGATTTGAGTTACGAAATTGGATCTCTTAAAAACGCTGTGTAATTAAAGTTTACACAGCGGGTCTTAAAAGTGCCGTAAATTTGAAACAAGTACGCTATAAAAATAATTTCATCACTTTCGAAATAAGGAAAAGATATTGTAAACTATTAAATATGGCGGTTGCACAAAAATGATGTAAAACGGGTACAGTGTATGACCGTGTTTCTACTATTGTAGTTTATTTCTTCTTTGATAGGTTTATTTCAATCGTTCTGTATTATTCAATTTCATACTACAAAAATAACGTTAAACCTATTTGCACTTCATATTGTGCCATTTTTGAAAGAATGGGTACTTATGAATTAATTTGGCAAAATATTTAATTGTCCGATTAAACAATTAACGTGCATGCATGAGGCAGTCATATTGTGCATAAGCGGTGCAAATACATATTATATGATCTTCTGGAGTAGAGTTGCGTGAATGTTTGATACTTTGATACTTTGATACTTTATAATAATGATATGTCTCTTTTCCTCATGTACCATGCACATTATATGATAACATTCTAATCCACATATCTATCTACCAGACACTACTCCTTCTCACCAATTTAATTCGGCAAATTTAACACCGACATTTTAATTATGATATGTGCGGCAGCTCATTCGAGTGTTTTTTCAAGGCGGCTTGCTCTCTGCCTCATCATCCCCAAGTTATTTTCCTTGTTGCGGTGGAGTCTCTGAACTCACATAGAATATTGACAATTGAATCCTTAAACCACAAATCCTACCTACGCTTCTAATAAAAATTAAAATAAACCCGTTATCGTCCAAATCAATTTGGCAAATGAATAATTAAAGAAAAGGTGATATATTTCCGTAAAATCGTTACTATCAAGCTCGAAAATTTTCCAATTTTCAAAGTGTTTTGCATGCTATGAAATTCATATTCCAAGATTTCAAATCAATAAAGTTAAACACAAAGCGAGTCTTAATACAAAATTATTTCATATAACCAAAATAATTAAATTGGTCAGAGTTGAAGAAAAATAATTAATAACGCAGATAATGTGCATATATATTTTATGTTTTCTCTTGATCTTATATTTATTACTTCTTATGATTGACTACTTCATATATTAATCCATATAAATTAAATTAAACCAAGTATATATTGCAGAAATGAATAAGGGGCATCGATCTTTTTTTTTTTTTTTACATTAGGTGCATTGATCATAACTAAAACTCTAACTTATAAACAGTTTTTTTCTTTAAAGGAAATAAAAAACTCTAACTAAACATTAGTGGTTCTTACTTCTTGCCTCGTGCGTGCGTCTTGCTGCTATTTATTATGGATCTTGTTTTCATCAATCACAATAATTATAAGATGTTTTATTATTTTTGAGTCGTTTGCAATAATAATTTGCATATCGTCATGAGAAATATGTTTATATTCCACATCAATTGACATTGTAGTTCTCAAATGTAAACATCCAATAAATACAATAAGTGTGCAAATAATTTTATGTTGCAGCAAATGGAACATATATATTAGGTATTGGTACGGAAATGTATACAACATGTTTATAGACAATCAAACGGAATTGCTGAATCACTTGCCAGTATGATTTAGTCTACTTTAGTGTCTGGTGAAGTGCATTAAGAGGGGGGACTCATAAATTTGGAATCCATAGGACTGTCTAATGTGAGATAGATTGATTTTATTTGGACATGTCAATGCTATGCACTCAATGCAGGTACAGAAAACCTAAAGAATACTCCTTTAAGAAGAACCTGTGCATTTGGAGTTATTTGGATGAAACATCTCTAATACCACTACTGTAAGGGAATTTTCATCAGGCTTTTCAAAAATTTATTGAAGTCTCATAGAAAATTATATTTTTTAATTGAAGATAAAGTATTTTATGACCCGGAAAAAATTTATAAGTTATCATTTATAACGAATAACATAAAATTTCCAATTTCATAGCTCATAAAAATAGATTTCATGCCTCTAAAATTTAAAAAAGTATTATTAAATTCTCATTAATTTTTTAGATTCTAATCAGGAATATTTGAGTAAATTCAGTTGTTGGTACTTTTTAAATCTTAAATAATAAGATAAATATTGATGTAGGCATTACGAAGACGTCACTACCATTCAAAAATCGTGACATCTTTTCTACTTATTATCATACTAAACTAATGCAACAGGATTACATCAATAAAGTGTTTAATTGCTTAAATGAATTACAATAAAATCACTATATAACCCTTAATAGAAGTTTGAGGATATTTTTACTAAGGTTTTTTGAGAATCACTATATATCACTAAGGTTTTTTGATAATTAAGATTAGAATAATCAACTGATGTATGGCTGACACCGGCGCTTGACGATGAATTTGGCTTACGAGCCGACCTGCAAAATAAGGTCTCGGGTTTCCCGAGGATAGACACTCCAACACTCAAGTTAGTATGATGCGTAAGGCGTATTGTATGAGTTATGAGATAGAAAAGGTGTCCCAAACCTTTGGGTATTTATATGGCTACAATCCGTAGATCACCAAAATGTATAATTATGGTAGAAATACAACTCTTATGGAGATAACAGTTGTATTACCATGTATAGAAGAAGTGTATTTCGGTCATGGTTGTATTTACCATGTTTCGGAGGATGCATATTCCTTGTAGAACATTCATAATATACGCATTCCTTATAAGGATTAGGATTGATAGACCCGTGGATCCATCCTCCGCGTACCTTGAGCCCATTACCCTTCTCGGGCCCTGGTCCGAGACTGAATGAGGTCCAGAATACGAACCATGGACATATCAGTAGCCCCAAGGTAGATCTTCAGAATTCGGAGGGCTCCATCTCGAAGGTCAAAAGAGAGGCTTGCTTCTCGCCGGAAGGCCAATAACTCGAGGGAGAGTAATTCAGGCCATTAAGCTCGGGGTGTCCTTCTAGGACCATCCTCTCGGGCTGACCCTTCTGAATATCTAGCTTTTAAGTTCTTTCGTATTCCATCAGAACACGTGGACGGTTGAGATTATCTCTTTTCGAAATCCGGAGGGCAGATACATGTGGCATATGTTCATTTGAAGGTAGAGGCGGTCTGTCCCACCGTCTCTCCAATTGCATGCATCGGAACAAGAATCGAGATAATTACTCACCTTAATGTCGTCTGAGTTTGGGTTAAATCTCCCAAATCATTCCCATTGTCTTCCTTATTCAAAATATTTTCTTTCAAATTTCAGAAGACGCGTCAGTACTTCATCACTTTCTGAAGCCCCATATTTCAGCTTCCATAATCATCAGTAAGTGCAATCTTCTTTGTTCGTCATATTTCTGTGTCTATTTCTCCTTTTCCCTTGTGTGTTCCCCTCCCCATACTCTCTGTGATCATGATTAATAGTAGCGAAATGATTTCCGTCCCCCATCATGATGAGAGAGAGTATGCATGTGCTCAGACCAAGGAGAATAGCTCCCATGACTGCCATAGAGCCGAGGTAGCAAGTGGGAAGATGCATGTGGTGTTGAAGAAGAAAGTCTCTGATCAAGAGAAGAGATTAATGGCCGTGGCGAGAAGGGCTCAGACGGAGGGGAGTAGCCCCCATGGTGACGCGTGTGCCCGGAGGTGGATGTTCTGTGCATGGTGAGGGCACTAGTATGAGGTCGGTGGAGGATGAAAAAGCCCGTGGTGATGCTGCTATATTCGCTGAGGCTGCCGGTATTCCATTCCTAGTGATAGTGATCTCATGTATTTAGGGGAAGATAAGTCTTCCTTTGAGTTGGTTACTCCGACCCGAGGCGTTGTTTATGGGAGGTTCCTTCAGCATGGGTTGAATTTTCCCTTTCCCCCGTTGTTGAGTGACTTCCTTGAGTGTTATAAGTAGGGTGAGAATGATCACGAGCGTTCATTAAAAAGATTGAGATCAGATCAGTTAAAGATCGGATCGAGATCGTTCATTTAATAAATGAACCGATCATGATCAAAATTTTATGATCGTTTATTAAATGAACGATCAACGATCATGAACATAAAAGCTCGATCATGATCGCGAACAGATCGATAAGATGATCGATCGATAAGGTGATGTGATAGTTATCATAATGTCCTTGATAACTTGGTGTGCAAGTAAAGGTTATGACCGAAGTCTTGCTCTGTTACGGACCTTGTATAAGGTATCCAATACTAAACGAGCAATAACTTTGGTTGTCCGGGATACCGATATAGGCCGAGCCTTTGCACTGCCTTCAAAGAGTGAGGGGTGGGATAAAGTAAAGTTAACCTTTAATCGAACAAAGTATCAACTGCCCCATTGGAATGAGGAGCTCAAGAATGAGGCTAAGTATGATGTTGAGTCTTCGCACAAACTGCTGAATATAGCTGGAGAGCTGATGAGGGAAAAGATCAAGCTTGTTGGTGGCAAGTTTGTGCCGGGATACCATCAGATGGGTTGGTTATGGCCCTTTGAAACATATAAGTGGTTGTACGAGATGCCCGACCGGACTCTTCAGAACGGTAGTTATCTGAAGTTGTCTTGTTTCGACCAACCAAAGGGTGTTGAGATTGAATGGTGTGAGGCCATTTTGTCTATGGAGCAGGATCTCGTTGGTGCAGCGAGGGTGCTTCGGGCCCATAGGGCCGTCGAGGAGCAGCTCAGGATGAGGTGTTGGAAAATTAGGCTCTTTTGGATAGGGAGATTTCTGGATTAATGCCAGACGCTCGGTGTCGCCGGAGGAGGTTGGTTCGAGGACCAAGGAAAACTCAATCAAAGGCTGAGGTGCCTGGTGAGGCAGAGTGCTTGTTTGTGTCTGTTGCCCGAGATCCCTCAGATGAGGAAGAAGATGGGGGTTTAGCTCTAGTTCAATGTCCGAGAAAGGAGGTGGCTCAGACCTCTTGTTCTCCACAAACTACCAGTACTAATGAGTACTGGTGTACTATGTTCGGCAGACCCGAGGATGATGATTCTGTAACTTCTATAGTAACCCATGTTGTGTTACATGAGGGTATCTGTTCTTGTCATGTATATCCTTCTTGTTTGTGCTGTACCATTTTTTCTGTTGCTAACGCCATTCTTCTTGTATGCAGTGAGTACTTCTGAGTTCGAGAAGGCAACAGACGTGCTGAATCAGCTGATCCAACAAAGGAGGCTAGAGGAGGAGTAGGCTAAGAAGAGGAAGCCGGAGGCCCAAGGAGGGTATTCTGATGTCTCTGGTAGGTCTTTTAAGAAGGCCAAGCTTGATCTCGAACCATTGGATCAGTTTGAGAAATACGTAGTTCTTTCTCCTCAGGTCTCGGAGTCTGTGTTCGAGATAACCTCAGGGTGTCTTGAGATAAGTCAGGTATGCTTTAAATTAGATTTCCACATGACTCGGGGTTCAGTTCTCTAACTGTTTTGCTTTCCCTTTGCAGTCTCTGAATAGTATGAGTAACCATATGAAGCACTTCTATGGTTCGGTAAAAACGTGGCACGGCCAATGCCAGGTTGTGGAGCAAGTGGCAGAGGCGCAGGCGGCCGAGGTGGAACAGCTGAAAGCGCAAGTAGCTAGGAAAGCTAGCGAGCCATCAGAGCTGGTGAAGCATCTCCAAGATGAGGCTGCGTGGGAGAAGGCTAAGAGAGAGGCCTTGGATGAGGAAGTTAGAGCCTTAAGGGAGGAGAAGAGATTAAGGTACAATTCTTTCCAGGACCTGAGCAGGAAAATGGCCGCGGTGGAGGCAGGGAGGAAGCGATATGCCGATCCTGTTAGCCAGAGGCAGCTTGTTCAATTGATAGCAAATTTCTGCATCAATTGCCCCGAGTTGGAGGTCCATCGCCAAGATCATGGCGAACTCTATCATAGTTCTAAGCTTCCGCGCATATGGGTCTCACTCCAGGAGGTCCTTAGTGATAGTGATAAGGGGTTTTTTGCTCCCAGTTATAATTGGCCTGAGGTGGCAGAGGATTTGGAGAAGTTCTAAACGAGGTTTCGTCAGGCAGAGGGGTTCAAGCCCAGCTTGATAGCTAGTTTGGAGTCCTTGGAGATGGCTTTAACTCTGGAGGAGTTTCAGGAGAAGTTCTGTGGCCTGTATCCTGAGTTGTCGTTCTTGATAGAGAAGCCTTCTGCAGCCGAGCAGGAGGGGAATCAAGATGGGCAGCAAAAAATTGTAACTCCCTAGAGCCTTCACTCTTTATTTAGGATGTTTCTCTTTCCGCCAGATTCTGGCGTTTATGTACTTCGACTAGCATATCTTTTTATGAAATTGATTGGCCTTCGTCTTCCTTTATTTCCAGTGTTGCGTTGCCGCCTATGCTGAATTGCAGGTTAAGTATCAAGCTGTCGTTCATAGAAGCAATGATCTGGTGGAAGAGTTAGAAGATTCCAAGGACTTTTGTAGCCTAGTCCGAGAAGATTGTGATAGTCTTCGCCGCCAACAGGCAGAGAGTCTTGCACGTAGACCTGAGTTGAATAGGCAACTTGAGGTCCTTCAGGAAAAGTATAAGGCTCTAGAAGATACCCACAACAAGATTCTAGCCGCCAATCAAGATTATGATCGAGAAATAAGGAAAGCTATGGCAACCTTGAATGGAGTCCGAGATGAGTTGAGGGAGTCTCGGAGCGAGATCCGTCGGAAAGATGCCCGTATAAGTATTCTTCAAAATGAGACTTATGATATCAATCATAAAATAATGCTCGTCACTAAGGATTTGAACAGTGTGAGGCCGAGTTGAATGCCTGTAGGATCCAAATAGAGGAGTTGGAAGCCAAGGGCATATTTATTACTTCTCAAGCGTCTTCAAGAAGTGAGGTAGGGGAGCCTTCCTCAAACCTGAGTTCAAGGAAAATAACGGGACCTCCTGTCCGAGGCGGTACATCTCGAGGGACGACTGGTCCTTCTGCAGGGATCTCACGTGGAAGGGGAAGAGGGGCGTCACCTACTCCGAGCATGAGGCAGACGACAAGACAAAACGCTTCCTGGAGTTCATGGTATAATTAGTTCTCCTTCTCAACCTGCGCCCATAGGAGGTAGAGGAGAATCTCCTCTACTTTCCCAGCTAATGAGGGTAGCAGGGGAGTGTAACTGGGGTCGAGGCCTCTAGAGAGATCGAGGCCGTGCCTCTACTTCTACTCGCGGTCGAGGACGTACCTCTGTTTTTAAGGACCTTTTCGAGGTGTAGGAAGTATCATAGTGCAATAACACTTTTTAATGTTGCCTTTATAATGGTCTTTAATCCTTGAGAAGATTGATTACCAGGCTATTAGAGCCTAACTTATATTAAATAAGTATCGATATGCACCTTGGTAGGCACATTATAAAGAAGGTCAAATTTCAAACTTTTTGAGTTTGTATGACCCATATTATATTGGTTTTGACCATATACTTTTTATAAGTATATTTTAGCCTAAGGTGACTGTGGCTCGAACACGTAGTTCAAGCAGCTCATATTAGATAAGCATCAATCACACGCTTTGTATAAGTGTTTAAATCTCAGACATCAGTCTTTACTTATGCTTTGTAAGACATAGTTTCTCCATGCTGGAATATAGACTGCTTAAAATAAAATAAAATAGACATATCAGAAGAGAACTGTATTTCTCGAACTCGTGAGTTCGGAAAATTATAAAGACAACCCCGAGTTTTGGAACTCGGGTATGAAAAATAAAAAGATAGAAAGAAAAGGAAGCTTGGCCCGTAGGACTTATTGAACTAATTTCTCCTTATTTGGAGAAGGTCTACTTGGCTTTAGCTCCGAGGTACCTGCGTAGGAAGGTCGCCATTATGACAGGGTCCAAGTGTTCACCTTTGCGAATTTGTAAGAGGTAGAATCCACCGGATTGGACTGTGGAGACTTTGTAGGGTCCTTTTGGCCTTGACTCCAACGCTCCTTCTAACTTGTCGGTGCACCACGGACCTACTGGCATTACCAGTTCCCCCACTTGGAAGGCTTGATGGCGTCGCTTGTGCGATAATGCAGTCATCTCGTCATATGCCTCGTCCTCAAAGTGGAATGCCAGGGGTTGTTCAAGATTAGGATTGGGTATCAGGTCCCCTTGGATGACGTTGACGGTTGAGATGTTGCTAACTTTCATAGCATCACGGATGGCCGTGATCATGCAGGAACGTGCCACTCCTTGGTCTCCCTTGATGGAGGCCACTCCTTGCTGTGTTGGAAATTTCAGCATCAGGTGGTAAGGGGACCATACAGCCTTAGCTTGGCACATCTAAGGTCTGCCGAGGATGACATTGAAGGGTGTGACCGTGTCAACCACCACGAATGTGCAGTAGAGGGTTAAACTTTTTTCTCCATATGCTACTGTGATTGGGAGTGTGATCTCCCCGAGAGGTATGACTGGGTTCCGGGTGAACCCCGAGATTGGGGCCGTAGCCTTGAGGTCATCCTTGGTAAACCCTAACTTTTGGAAACAGTCTTGGAACATCACTTCTACTCCGCCGCCGTCATCCTCAAAGACTATCTTCACCGTGGAATCCTGTATCGTCGCAGAGATAATAAGAGGGTCAGAGTGG
This sequence comes from Sherardia arvensis, assembly GCA_948330725.1. Taxonomy (NCBI): domain Eukaryota; kingdom Viridiplantae; phylum Streptophyta; class Magnoliopsida; order Gentianales; family Rubiaceae; genus Sherardia; species Sherardia arvensis. The sequence continues at coordinate 28,519,772 of OX415241.1, forward strand.
GGCACCTGGTTTGGCACGGCATCCGCGTCCGAGAAGGTGATAGTCTCCTCGGGACGGAGCCTCTTGTTGATCGGCTCGGTGAGGGATATGGCCCACACACTATCCTTCAGCTTCGTGAAGGAGATTGCTTCTCCAGTGTAGCCGTTAATGCCATTGATAACTCGATTGGCTCTGTTTGGCGGTGGCGGAGGAGGATCTTGAAGATTGCTGCCCCCACCCCCTTGGTTGTTGTTGTTGTTATTGTTTCGGGGGCCGCCATTCCTTTTCTGCCAGGGTTTTCCTCCATACTTCTTCTGGGTACCCTGGTTATCACCGGCTATCAAAGGTGCAATCTGTTGCACGATTCCCTGTCGAATCAGCTTCTCAATCTCGTTCTTAAGTTGATAGCACTCCTCGGTGTCATGCCCCAGATCTCGGTGATATTGGTAGAATTTCGGGGACCGTTGACGCTTGGCTTATTCCTTCATGGCGAGGGATCTTTCAAAAGGTGCCTGTGAATGGATAAAATCGCAGCCCGAGATCTAGCCAGAGGAGTGTAAGAATCGAAGGTAGGTTTGGAGGGGACTTCTGTTTTCTCGACCTTGGGTATCTTCATCTTAGGCTCCTTGCTTTTATTCTCTGCATAGGGCTCACGCCCCCTCTTGCCAGTTACCGCATCCGCCTTGCTGGCGTACTTCTCCATGTTGGCCTGGAGATGCTGGATTGTAGTGGGGTTCTTCGTGGCCAGCTTTATTCTCAGGGTGTCATCATCTACATTCATGCAGTACATGTTGATCAAGAGAACCTCGTTTCGATCATAGCATTCTGTAGCTAGATCCATTTACCTGTGCTAATGCTCTACCACGGTCTCTCCTTCAAGGCGAGGCACATATCCTAGGTCTCCGAGGGATTTAGTGAACTTCTTCTTTTGGAAAAAGGCAAGGAGGATAAATTCGGCGAAGTCCCAGTAGTCAAACAAGCTCTCGGGCTTCGTTTGAGTAAACCATGTCTAGACTTTTCATCGAAGATAACTGGGGATGATTTTACATATCTCCAGCTCGTGAAAGTTCCTGGTCTCGAGGGTCTTGAAGAAGACCGATAGGAATTCTCGAGGGTCGCTAGTACCGTCGTAGGTAGGCAAGTGTTCGGACCCTCTTGGTACTATCAAAGGGAAGGTTCACGATGTGTCGTGAAAATGAAGAGCGAGCAGACTGTCCTCTGGGTCCGAGGATGCGTTTGATCTCTTGGTTGACCTCGTATTTCCCTCGGGTAGGATAAGTTCCCTCCTGAGTAAAAGGTCGATCAGCACTGGACTGCCATTCGCTCTGATCTCGCTCTCTTTTTTCTCGCCTTAGCTCCTCCTTGATGTTTTCAATGCACATTTTTGCACCTCCTCCCTGCTTAGGCCTGAGCCGTCGTTGTGGTAGTTGGCTGGGTCTGGTAGTGGCAGCAGGTGCGTTTGAGTGTTGTATGGAGGTAGGCTCCAAGATATATTATCCAAGAATCTCTGTTGTTGAGCAGGATCGGAGGGCGGTGTTGTTCGAGCTCCTGGAATTGACCCTCGATTCGGGGCGTCATGCGTCTGGGCGCAAAGTTGCTGGCTTGGATTTAGCAGGAATGCTACAAAGTCAGGATATTGAGAATGCAGGTTTCTCATCAATGCTCAGACATCTTCAGGCATTTCCTGCGGGGGAGGGTCCGAGATAGGGTTTGAATGAGGCTGTTCAAAGCTCGAAGGGTAATGCCGCAAAGGTTGATTCAAGAATTCTCTTAGGCGTCTCCCTCTCGCTTTTTCCTGTTGCCTTTTAGCAAGGATTTGACGGTCGCCCTCTCTTCTTCAGTAAAGGTCGAGTCGGCTCCACAGTATCCTAACCCGTTCTCGCGACTGATTCCTTCAGGTTCGTTCATGAACTCGCTATAGCTCATATAGTTTGAATCGAGACTCTCGGGTTAGTCGAGCATTGGATGGTCCAGGGCCTGAGTTCGGTACTCCAGATACAACAGGATTTGATCCAGAAGGTGGTAATCTAGTTGCAGCAGGATTGGGGCCGGAGACGGGTGCTCCGGATGTGGCAGGATTTGGACCGGAGATTGGTGCTCCGGACGCGATAGGGTTTGGACCGGAGGAGTTCGGAATGTTGGAGTTTCTGACACCTATGGTAGAGCTTGGTGGTGGTTCTGATTTAGAATGTGATTGGGATCCTCTTGGCCGGCTTCTTCCGCGTCCTCGGGGAGCTTACTCTCCTTCGGTATTTTTTTCCGGACCTCTGCCCTGCGTCTGGGTGCTCCATCTGAGGTTTTCGGCTTCAGACATGATGTTGAAAACTCGTTGGGCAGGTGCACAGGATCAGATCAGAGACAAAGTTCAGCGATGTCGTCAATTGACACGATGTCCCCCCGTGCGTGCCACTTGATGTATGGCTGACACCGGCGCTTGACGACGAACTTGGCTCACGAGCTGACCTGCAAAACAAGGCCTCGGGTGTCCCGAAGATAGACACTCCGACGCTCAAGTTAGTATGATACGTAAGGCGTATTGTATGAGTTATGAGATAGAAAAGGTGTACCAAACCTTTGGGTATTTAAAATGTTACAATCCGTAGATCACCAAGATATATAATTATGGTAGGAATACAACTCTTATGGAGATAACAGTTGTATTACCATGTATAGAAGAAGTGCATTTCGGTCATGGCTGTATTTACCATGTTTAGGAGGATGTATATTCCTTGTAGAACATTCATAATATACACATTTCTTATAAGGATTAGGATTGATGGACCCGTGGATCCATCCTCCGCGTACCTCGAGCCCATGACCCTTCTCGGGCCCTAATCCGAGACCGAATGAGGTCCAGAAAACGAACCATGTACTTATCATCAACTATCTCAAAAATGGTGGTGTAAAAACTTCGGATACAGCTACTCCGGATCACCTAATAATGGTGTAAAAACTCCGAGAACAGGAGAGGGAAAGGAAAGGTGAGGCCCTGCTCTAAAAAGCTTCAAAAGAACCCCCCTTCAGGGGTCACCAAAGCCCGAGTCTCTGTGGCATCATCGGCATATATCAGATCACACTTTAGGGAAAAGAATTTATACTCCCTTCGACATACTCCCGGACCTTTTCCCGACCTTCTTGCAAATTCGCTGTATCATCGCGCGACCCCTCCACGGTGGCGGTAAAGCGTTTCTTCTAGTGCAAAAGATTTTTGTCTCGGATCACATCCTACACCAAAGGGTTTCGGCTACAAAAGTGCCTTCAACAGTGCAATGCTTTTGCCTTTCCCATTGTGGACCGGATTATTGGGGATCTCAACTGGACATTTTCCGGCGGCAATAGTGGCACAATAGTTGCTAATCTCGGATAAGAGTTCTTCCATATTATCATCCTCTCTGTTATCTTGTTCGGGGCTGGACTGCGCATCATACTCGAAAGTCGATTGGGACAAGATAGAAGAGTGGATGGGAGGAAGATATACGATATGGAAGGAATAACAAGAAAAAAAACGTACATGAGTAATCAGAGAAGGTATTCAAATACTTACTGATTAAGTAAACGAAGATTCGAGGCTTTTAAGCGAAATGGTCAAATTTGTAGAAGGTTCCGTCTGCAAAGTTTGAAAAGATGAAAAACTGATAGTCAGTATGAAAGGAAATTATTTGGGGGATATAAACCAAAAACGTCATTTAAACAGGTAATTACTTTGATCCGCATAACGATGCAAGTAAGTGGTAGAGTGGAATCAAACCGCCCTCACTACAAAATCAATAGGAAACACGTGTTTCCAGCTTTCAGATTTGAAGAGAATTTAATCTCAACCGTCCATCATCAATGACGATTCATTTGACCGTGAAACCCACCACCTCCATCGTCACGACCATCGGTTTAGCATGCGGTGTTTATTACGGAACATGATCTTCATTGGAAAATGTTATGACTTCACTCGGGCAAATCTCCCTATTCTTTCCTGCTGGTACATTCTTGATTTTGACTTTAACAACCACATCAGACTGAGGCCCTTCTCCTACTACCCCATGTATCACGTTTATCATTCGAGGGGGCACATGGTTCACTGGCTCAGGCGCCATTACCAGCGCTACCACCCCGACCTAACCTCCTCCTGGCGTGGGGACCCGAGGGTTATCGTTCCCAGGACGGTTACGCCAGTTCCCCTTCCGCCCTCCGCCGGCCAGCTGCCGTACCGTCTGGCGTTATGCTTCATGCCTTACACGGTATCTTAGTTGGCTCTGTTCAATTAACCTTTCTATCTCCACTATCAAGTTTCAATAGCCCTCTGTCATATGAGCATTGGACTTATGAAAGGCGCAGTACTTCCTAGCATTTGCTGGCATCTGGTTCCCCGGGATGGGCGCGGGCCTGGAACAAGTTCCTGTGGATGGTGAGGATCTTTGTCCGAGTCTTAGTTGGGGAAGTATATGAGTACACTCAAGGGAATCCGTCCTTGGTCGCTGTTGCACGGGTGTGGCATCCCTCATGGGCACCTTCGGTGCTCGGCCTTTGTCCCCATTACCACTCTTTGTCATCAATGTACCCTTCATCATTTCTCTTCTTGCTTCTCTTTAATAACAAGCAATGCATCTCCACCTCCAAGTCCACCTTGTGGAAAGTTGATAGGATATCCGCCATCAAATTCTCTCACAACGCATTCCGCAGGCCTGCTATGAATCCCGAGATTAGAGCATTCGCCTGCTGCTCCCTATCAACCACATTCGTGGAGTCATCCATGTACCTCTAGTGGTACTTCCTAAAATCATTCATTGTTGTTTGCCAGCTATGAGCCAGCTTGGTCAAGGATAGGTACTTCTTCCGCTTGGTCTCAGACCTGTGCATCAACGCCCTTGAAAGATCATAATAATTCCCAAAACTCTCCGGTGATTTGGATTCAAACCACGATAGGCAACTCCTTCTTAAGTACGAGCTCACAATCTTGCATTGGAGATCCTCCCGGACATCCCTTGTACCCATAACGTTTTGATATGTCCAAATAAATTCCTCCGGATCCGTCTCTCCATGATACATGGGCACTCCCTCTAGGTAAGTAATGCCTTAAGAATTAACATAAGCTTAGTAGTCTGGTCAATGAATGCTATAATATTATCAAGGGGCAGTTGCAGGAATGCATCTCGAACATATGAGGTTCAGATGGAGTCGTCATACTCCTTAAAGCTTCAAGATGAGGTAAAATGTGAAAAGGAAAATGAAGAGTAGCAAATAATAAACGAAGTAATTCAAGAAAATAATCAAAATATTACTATGCAAGTAAAAAAATGTCGTGACACCATATATAAGTGGCCTTTGTGTACATTAAGAAATTAAGTAATTTTGACAATGATTGTTTTCCATTTTATTTTAACCCAACTTTAAAACACAAACACAATTAGGCTATAACGTAAAGGAAATAAATCAATTTAGTTGATTTGTTGTAATGCCCGATAAAAGAAGCATCATTATAAACAAATTATCGATTATGTCAATGAATGGTGAACTATTCCACGTATTTGGTTAATAGACAGTTTCCAAATCAGTCAGGATTAATTTTACACCGATGATTATTTTTTAATACCCAAATTTTCATGATTTTGGTTGTTCATTTAAAATGAACGCGCTTGTTATATACGTGCAAGATACGTACGCACCAGTATTTCATGCACGAACATATTTTTGGAAACCTCAAAAATCCCAACCACGCCATTGACGGTGTTCTTCTTCTTCCTCCATCTTCTTTGGTCTTTTCCAGTTTTGACCTTCAGATTTCCAGGTTCTGGAGTCTCTCAAGCAGCAGTGGTGTCAACTGAGACAGAGGGCGAAATAGTAATACTCTTCTATATATCCTTAAAAGAACTGGCCTTGCTAACTTCTTTCTTGGAGACAGTTTTCTCACCTACGTAAGACTGGTCAAAACTTTTCTTCGAAAGTTTCATGATGGTTGAGTAGTAGGTCGTGGCGTAGGGGAAGAAGAACTACACCACGAGAGAAACCACAGAGGCAGTAAGACTATCACGACTATGGATTTCTTCACATGCGTCCAGAATATAGTCTTCTTGCAGTACCTCAGCATGTTAAGAGGTAGACTTGCCTTCATGGGAATCACGAGGATACCTGTTGCCAAGGCCAGTTCAAGGTCACCGTGTATCGTAGTTGTAGAGAAGTCTGGCTGGTAGGTTACTCTGAGCTTGATCGAATCGTTTGGCTCGAGGACAAAACCTTTGTATGTCTGAACAGCAAATCAATCCAATTTACATTCACTTCAAGAGACGTTAATGCTTCTGATCTCCAAGGGCAGTTCTCCTGTATTTTTGGCATATAGCTCCTTCGATGAAGGTTGTGAGCGGGCATGAAATGTATCCAAACTCGAAGCAGCCTTGATGGAGAAGCATTTTTGTAGCCAATCAAACTACTGAAGTTTCTATTATTTTATTATTCCAAGTTTCTTTTGATTACATATAAATAAATAAACATATTTACAATACACATTAAGTATACTTTTATTATATTAACAAGGGTTGTGTTTAATGCACCAAAATTTTCGTGGTGTTCAGTTCACGTTATATTTGTGCGCGCGCACGTATAACACACGAATATATTTATAAAAAAGTTCTTTATTTTATTTTCCATTAATTCGGTCAATAAAAGACGTACCTACTCCATAAAGTTTTCCAATAGATTCTCAAGTAGTTTATGTTACCTTTACAGACATTTGTAGTGCCTAATTTTAGTCAGTTTCATGTTATTTATTGTGAATGGATGTACGTGCAAGATATGCACAAAAATTTGCCTTTCACAATAAAACACAATTGAGCTATCGTATATCTTCCTCATATTCAAGCTTCTAAGATTTTTGGGTGTTAATGAACTTCAACTCATTATGGTTTTCCAAGTGAAATGGGTGTTCTTGTTCGTCTATGATATATAACGACTTAAAGTTAGAGATACTCATTCTTAAGGAAGTGTTTCTATTCTGCCTGATTGATAACCAGATTCTGCAATATGCCTGAGAGATTAAAATTGGAACGGTGTGATTATTTGGAAGAGATTCCTGAATTCTTGGGGAACGTTGCAACTCTTGAAACAATTGAGACCTCTTATAGATAGAATGCATATGTATTTCAGAAGAACATGGGAAATTGTGTTTTATAATTTCAGAAAGAACCTGGCCGAAGACGAATCTAGATCTGGCCTAGGTTCACGTGGCTAGTCTTCTGGTGACCAGAGCTCTCAGTCGGAGGATTCCTTTGCACCATTTATTTTAGTCAGACCGTATATTACCCAATCTTTTCCAAAAATAAATTTCAAAAATTGTGCTAAAAAATGAAAAACATATAAGGTATTTTTTTAGAAAAATTTAAACCACTATGAAGTGGAGTGATATTTATGTGACTCACCACGCCGCATAAAAGCCTTGAAAGGCATCATTCCTAAATTCGTAAAAGGATGGTGTGTATAATCAATCAGAATAAATTAATTTTAGTTAAACAAATGTCAACTCTCACAAGCTGTTTAGGGATTCTTAAGCGACTCTCAACTTAGCCGATGACAGGGCTCACTACTTGCAAGCAATTTATGGAACGCATAGCAAATCCCAACTTTTCCGACGAGCGTGAGATTTAAGCTAAAATTAAATTGACTACTAGGAGAGCATAAGCTTATAATCAAAATATACTCTTTATAAAACAGGCAGACCACATCTAAAAAGTCCACAAAAACTTCCTCATCAGTCTTAATCATCCAATGTTCTGGAATAGATTCAACAAAGTACTCTAGAAAGGCATGTCATCTAAACAGGACAAAGTATCCACATCCTCATTTTGAGTCTTCAAAAATCCTTGAGCTAGATCCAAAACTGGTACTATATTGCTCCAATTAGGCCTCACGTCTGAAACAAAAGAGAAAAAAACAACAATGTACACATCCCAGAGGCATGACTCATTAATCAATTTCTCAAATAAGGACATCCTTGTCTATCTAAATCAGCTAGACCTCTTATGTGTCTTGGCAGTGTTTAATGTGTGAAAGTATGTGAAGTGTGTGACTCACTAGCCAGTTTAGACAGAGCAACTTTATTATTTGATATAAAAAATTTACAATTTATATGCAGACCGTATTATTAGTTAGTAAAATAAAAATTAGCCAAACAATATGATGTAAAAGTTTATATCGTTCTTTTATAGTTAAGGATTAAGTTCAGATTAATATAATCCATGGATTATATTTTAAGCATATACATATAGAGGAAACATGTGAGATTTAGAGAGAAAAATTTAATCGATATTCATCCATACTTTTACATACTGATAGGGGTAAGGGATGAAAACACAACAAATAAATACTGATAGGGGTAAGGGAGGTATGATTGTGAGAAAATTTTCAAATAAATACAATCAAAAGTAACATTACAAAATTAACCACTAATCAAATACTAATTAGATTCTATTTAAATATGTTACGAAATATTGTATTGTTATTAGGGTGTGAGATATGAAAAAAATTAATTCTCTACATACGTGTGTTCGATCAATCTTTTCACTTTTTCATCCTCATACAAGGCTATGTATCTACCTACTATGGAGCCTTAATTGGATACCATTTTCTTACCATCATTGCAGGGAGTAACCATCCACTACCAACATGAAGATAGGCTTGTATGGTGTCCATCTGTACATGGAAACTTCACTGTAAAATCTGCTAATATATGGAGTGCTAGAACTATTTGAAATGACCACAAAAAAATCTGCATTTTTATTTGGAGAATGTTCAATAAACTGCTCCCATTTTATGATATTCTGCTCAAATTAGATTTTAATTTACCCTTCAAATGTCCATATTGCCCAAATATGGATATTTTGAGTCATTGTTTTAATCAGTGCTCTTCAAACATGCTTATCCTCAATTATGTTCATAGATTATTTGATATGCATGTCCCAATTTTCACATCACTTAAGCATAGGGTATCATTTTATCTGCATTATAAGGGATCCTCCAAAACTATCACCAGAGCTGCAATTAATACCTTGATGAGTGCACTTTCGTACATTTGGTTGAGGAGGAATGACTGTCTGTATAATAATGTTACTCAGGATCCATCTGAGCAAGGACACAATTAAGCATGTTCATCTAGTTTTTAGTGCTTTCCCTCTGGTTGGAAATTTATTAAAGCATCAGAGACTGGTTAATATAGGTCTACTTCCATACCTTAAGAGGAAAGAGACCACAACTTCTTAACATAGTGAAGTGGAAGCATCCTGAGCAAGGAATTTAAATAAATGTTGATACTTCTTTCATTTCTATTAATATCTCTAGTCTAGGAGTAATTGTTAGAAACTGTTTTGGAACTGTATTGTTGAAGCCAATGAAATCAGTAAATGCTATCTCCCCCTACATTCTGAATTGCAAGCTACAGAGCTTGGTTTCCAAATAGGTCTTGACTGGAATGCCACATTTGTAATTGAGAATGACAACTTGCTGGCCCTCAAAGGGATTCAATCCCCTATACTGTGGAATGGCAAAGTTACAGTATTTGTCATGATATTAATGCCTTGGGACAGACTAACTGTGTACACCATATATTTAGAGAGGCTAATTGTGCTGCAGGTTGTTTAGCAAAACACAATGCAAAATTTAATTTCTATGGGAATATGACTACGCAGGAAGCCTCTCTATTCTAAAAGGCATTCTTGCTCTAGATGCTATAGGTATACCAAATCTAAGTTATAACAGATAATTTTACTGTGTTTCACAGCTCCCCTTTCTTGATCACGGGTACAGAGTCCAAAGAGACTCCTCTCTCTGGGCTTGGAGTGGATGGAAGGTGGCTCATGCAGCCTGCTATTGCAACCACAAGAGGAGAATCCAGAGTGATGAAGTATCCTCGGAGAATGATTGCTCTCCTCAGAAGAATTTTTGATTCCCAGATGCTAATTGGGAAACAAACACCTTACATTTTTTGGTTCCCACAGATGCTTTTTTGTACTACTTTGTCTTGATACTCTTACGCAATTGAAGTACGACACACTTGGGTCTTTTCACTTGACATATCACACCTTTTGATACAAAATCTGAATTACTGATTCATGACCAATTATTCAATATCAAAATATTATCTTGCAAGTAAAATTACTAATGATACTTATTAAAACTTTGTGAAACTAATCATAAATAGAACTCCTTTTTCACCATGGCTCCAACATTTTGTGGGAAAAAAATGAGATAAAACAAGCAACATGTGTTTTTACACATTCACGCATGGCGGCCGGCTGGTGATCGTAATACTGACTATGTTTTGATTCATTTTGAGCCATGCAAATAATATCAACATGACATACATAATAATTAGCCAATAAACATATTGCCTATAAATACAAGTCTTGTAACTACTCAACTTCATCAGTTCATCCATCAACATTTTCCATATGAAATATATGGTTTGGTTGCAAGTTCAGCTTTTTTCAGTTTTGTTGGTTCATATGAAATATATGTTTTTGAAAACAGTTTAATACACATCAGGATGATCCTGATATATATATGCAGTGCCTCCGTTTGGCAGCAAGAGGTTACAAGAGGTTTGAAGGAGAGTTTTGGTTTTTTTGCTAAAAATAGATTTTTGACTGGTCAAACAGTTAGTTATGATGTTTGGTGAGATAATGAATCATCTACCTGTTTGATCCAAACCTCTCAATTTGAAAACGCTTGAAAAAGCTGCGTTTCCAACTTAACACAACAATTAATATTACAATTTTCCTTTTTATCTTTTACTCTCAGCTTTCATGCGTACGAATACTTTCAAACATTTTTTCAGGTAACTGAACACAATATTTTTATTTCTTATTATCCTTTTAAAAATTGCAAGTTTTTATTTTATTCTTGTAAGAATGTTAACTAAAAACATATAAAAATATTATACTTGTTAATCAAAAATACCTCAAAAATAAATTAAAATACAACAATTATTAGACATATTTTTCCATACTTTTAAAATAATAGATCACACCCTAATTAAACTAAAAAAACCTTGTAATAAATTTTGATTATTTTTATTTTCTAAAACAATAAATTTTAATTATCTCTAATAAATATAAAATATAAGTATTAAAAATATTTCCATACTTCAAAATAAGATCACACTAAATTTATAAAACTAATGATAAATTTTATTTATTTGTGTCCATTTTTGTCATTTAGCATAACAAACAGCTATCCGCTATTTATTTTTTTACCAAACACTCATTTTACAAACAGCTAGTCAAAACATGTAATACAATCTGCTAACAACTAACAGCTAGTACAATCTGCTAACAGCTAACAGCTAGTACAATCTGCTAACAGCTAACCGCTATCTCCCAAACGGGACCAGTATCAGGCACCAATCAGATAGCGACACATTATATTTAAGAAATTAAAATAGGGTCACGTATTAAATCATTACCCGAACAGCCCATAATGATTATATCGGGATTATACTGATGAATGTTATTCTCTTTAGAAAAATGGAAAGTGCTATCTACCATTTAAACGCTAACTTTCAGGATTTTCTAGTTGCCTCTATCGAAAGCTCAGCCACAGTAGTTGAATGGGCGATTTCAGATCTAATCAAGCATCCAGAGGCTATGAAGAAACTGCAAAGAGAAATAGACCAGAAAGTGGGAATGCACAAAAATGTGGAGGAATTAAACCTAGAGGGTTTGGAATACTTGGATATGGTTGTTAAATTGAACGATGTTTTTGATCAATTATCGTCTTGCAAATTTATCATCTCTAACTATAGCAATATCCGGTCGTGAAATATGATGACATATATTTTCAATCAGTTATCAGTTTGAAAACTGAGAATCTCCGAGCAAAGAGATATCAATTCAAGAAGTTCGATGATATTTACGATTCGATATCGACTTGGGAATTGCACACCTCTGACCAAAGCGATATCAATCGGAGAAATTTTATTATATCCACAGTTCGATATTGATTTACAGGTTTACTCCAAGTATCCACGTAAATATCAATTTAGTAATATCGGAGCCGATATCGAATTGTTTTGTGTATGATCTCAATTCTATGATGTAAAGATGACATCATTCTACAGATTCTGTTTGTTGAGTTAATCGATACCCACTCAAACAAACTGTCGGTTTTGCAGTCTACTCTACTAGTTCGACTTCTTTTCCCTGTCTTAGATTGGCTCAGAGACCATGTCGATATCGATTCAAAGATAGTTGTTTGTAACACCGGGGGAAAACATAACGGCGGGGCTGTTCCGCTGTGCTTCTCCATTCCCCCTTGCTTCCTATGCACCTCCACTAGTGTACAATGTCAAATGATGTGGAATATAAACATATTTCTCCTGGCGATATGCAAATTATTATTGCAAAGGACTCAAAAATAATAGAATATTTTAAAATTATTATGATGATGTAAACAAGATTTGTAATAAATAGCAGCAAGACGCACGCACGAGGCAAGAAGTAAGAACCACTTATGTTTACCTAGAGTTTTTTTTTTCCTTTGAAGAAAAAAATTGTGATCGATGCACCTTAGATCGATGCACCTAATGTGAAAAAAAAGATCGATGCACCTTATTCATTTCTGTAATATATACTTGGTGTAATTTAGTTTATGGATTAATATACATGAAATAGTCAATCATGAGAAGGATTAAATATAAAAGCAAGAGAAAACATAAAAATATATGTGCACATTATCCGCACGTTATTAATTATTTTTCTTCAACTCTGACCAATTTAATTATTTTGGTTATATGAAATAATTTTGTTTTAAGACTCACTTTGTATTTAATTTTATTGATTTGAAGTTTTGAAATCTGAATTTATCGAGCTTGATTATGACGATTTCACCGGAATATATCACCTTTTCTTTAATTGTTCACATGCCAAATGGATATGTACGATCACGAGGCTTTCTGATTTTTAATTATTAGAAATGTAGAGCGATTTTGTGGTTCAAGGAGTCAATTGTTAGCATTGATGTCAATTGTCAGTATTCTATATAAGTGAGTTCAAAGACTTCACCGCCACAAGGAAAAAACCATTGAGAGGATGAGGCAGAGAGCAAGCCGCCTCGAAGAAACACTCGAATGAGCTGCCGCACTTGCACTTTATTCATTTAAATTTGACATATCATAAAAAGTCGGTGTTAAATTTGCCGAATTAAATTGGTGAGAAAGGAGTAGTGTCTGATAGATAGATATGTGGATTAGAATGTAATTATCATATAATGTGCGTGAATTTGTCCAGATACGATACTTTGTTACAGATGAGGAAAAGAGACATATCATTATTATAAAGTGTCAAAATATCAAAGTATCAAACATTCACGCAACTCTACTCTAGAAGATCACATAATACGTATTTGCACAGCTTATGCACGATATATATGACTGCCTCATGCATGCACGTTAATTATTAATTGGACAATTAAATATTTTGCCCAAAATTTATGCATAAGTACCCATTCTTTCAAAACATTTGCACAATATGAAGTGCAAATAGGCTTGACATTATTTTTGTAGTATGAAATTTAATAATACAGAACGGTTGAAATAAACCCATCAAAGAAGAAATAAACTAACACTAGTATATACACGGTCATGCACGGTACCCATTTTATGGCATTTTTGTGTAACCGACATATATAATGGTCTACAATATTTTTTCTTCATTTCAGAAGTGATGAAATTATGTTTACGACGTATTTGCATCAAATTTACGGCGCTTTCAAAAACCCGTTGTGTAAACTTTAATTACACGGTGTTTTCAGGAGATCCAATTTCGTAACTCATATCAGATGTGTCGTACCCTATCCCTATAATATATCTATTATTTCCATGTCCCAAATCCTCTCCTTTCTCAACCCACATTTCCCTCAATAATATCTCCTCCATCCACTCAAATTCATCAATACGACAACTACCCTTCTAGGCAATTTTATTTCAAGCGACTTGGTGGTCAACACGGAGGCTAGCAATCGGCTCTGATTCTTCAACTACTGGGAAATCCAATGAGAACCTTGGCAGCACCGCGGATGACGACAGTTTACGGTTGTGCAGGCGATGGGGCTTTTACCCATGTCCCGGAATCTTCTACTACCGTCTAACATTTTTAAGATTGCATATTAGCTCCAAATTTAATCGTGTATGTGTCTCATAAGTTGTTCCATTGGATTTTATGCATAAGTATTGGTTTTAATTCATGTGATATAGGGTTCTTACAGTTAGTTTGCTAAGTTAGTTCCTATATTGCTAATAATATACTATGCTTGTATTGCAAACATGGAATTAATGGATGGGGAGATGATAATGGTTTTTAATACTCAATAATGTAAACTTCTATAGTTTGTGTATTTATAGAGCTTGATCAGTTTATACCTTGCTAGATGAAGCACCATTCAGACTGCTTATTGCTACTAAATATAAGCTTTAAAGCTAGGAAAGATGGCACTTTGAATGGATTCAAGAGAAAATGTCGCAGAGACGCAATCGAAGAACGACCGAAAGGTCCATCATCGATTTTTTTTGCTTGATTGTAAGTTCTCTTGTTACCCCGTTTCACTATGTAATGGGTATTGATTCAAGTGATCCCATTGCACATTCTCCAAGAGGTGACATGGGCTGCTCAAGAAAGCTCACAAGATCCTTTGTGGTGTTGAGGACCCAATAAAGCTCAAAGACAATCTGTTTAAGTATGCTAAAAATTAATGATACGTAACCGTCATTCTTAAATTCACTCTCTGCTACTATATCTACATCTTCATCTTCACGTTGTCTGTTTTCTGCTTCAGATTATGTTTCTACTGTTTTTTGTTTTGGTGATTTATTGGTATTTTTTATGACAATATAATACAGCAGCTTCAACATTCTAATCAATTTAACTCAGAGACACAACGCTTAAACTTCATTTTTCTACTAATCATGTGTCATTCATCTGCAATATAAATGTAATTAGTTAGAGTGAAAATTAGTTAATTATTTTACATTATTGCATGTGCACTTTATGTTACTTCTGAATTAGATATACAGTTGGAAATTTGAGTTCCGCACCAATCATCTACATTTATGCTACTGCTCAAGTACTGTTGTCGTTGCTGCGTCTACTTTTATTTGTTGTTGTTCTGCTTCTATTTTCTGCTGTAGAGCTGGTGCCACTATTATTCTGGTGCTTGCTTGTAAGTTGTGTGAAAGTCTTACAATTCATTTAATTGGCTTCTTGTGCGGGTGTGGGTGCAGTAATGGTTCGTTAGATGGCAGTGAAGAGGTGGAGATCAGCTTGTGATGGCGTTGAATTTTAAAGATTGGCCGGTTATGGGTTTGCAATGTACTAATGTTGAAGTTGCTGTGAAATTTGAAGCAAATGCTCATAGAATTAGATGTTTGAAGCTCATTTTCTTAAAATTATAATAGATTATTAATGTAGATAGATTAGTAGTCTAAATTCTGCATGATCTTACAGGTAATGTAAGACCCTCATTGTTGTTAATTTTAATAATAGCTATTTGGGTTAATAACAAAGTCCGATTTGTTGATATCGAAACGAAAAAGAAAGCGATTGGTTTAGTTTGATGCTCAGGTGCAAGCGTAAAAACGAAGTCAGAAGACAAAATGGTGCCCACGACAAATTTAAGTTACGATTTTGGAAGACTGGAAATTTAGTTCCTTGTACGAATTCAACTTACGAAATCGTAAGTATGGAAATATTTCACGGCATTTTATATATCCGTCATACATCAAATTTCAATTTTACGGCATTTTATATATCCGCAGTGAATCAAATTTCAATATTATGGCATTTCTAATTACGTCATACCTGATACGTTGTGTAGGGGGTGAACCAACCGCCGTGAACGACCTCCGTCTCCACTAGCGGAAAATATAGTTGATTATAGCAATGTGAATATTTATTTAGATGACTAGATATAAATGCATGTATGAATTTTTTAAGAAAACTTATTGTCAAAGTTTAAAGCATGTGCCGTGTTGGAGGGTTGATTTGCTAATATTCATTACACACAAAATAACACTAATATTTTAAGATTTATTTACAAATATAAACAACTTATTATGGGTAATATCACCATTTTCTGAAATATGGGTTGCAAAAAACCTAAAAGGTACAAAAATATATATTTTTTGCTCCGACACTAACTGCAGTAATTTGAGAATGTTTAAGTGAAGTCTTTTCGTTAACTAATAACACACAGATACTCAAACCAAAAACTAACAATATGGCGAATCTACTGCCACCATTGTATGACTGCAGCCATACCGAAATTTTGGGGACAAGTTGAGAACCATTCAACGGCGATAATTTTTTTGGATTTAGCCATAGTTGTAGCAAAAGAGTTTTGAATAAAATTGCCTTTCATTGAGCTACACACGGGTATTCCAACCAGATGAATCAGATTTTTATATTTTTTTCATTAAAATGAAGTCGTTAAGGTAAATGGGAAAATTTTAAAAAAGGGGAAAATAAAGATACGCATAGATTTCCCCAATCAGTAAAATCAGATTTTCTCAATCAGAATTTATCATTAATGTTTATGAATTTTCATTTAGGGTTTGTGGATTTATATATTCTTAGATAGTTAGATTGGAATTTGGTGTTAAATATGTATAAAATTCAATCGAAACGATATTTTTATTAATCTCGGATACATTACCTTATTCAATTTGTTATATTGTGTAGAATTTATAGTTCTTGTTCTTGGGTGGAGTTTATGGGAAAAAATAATGCTATTCAGCCATAACACAAAAAGTTTCTGGATTTGCCACTAGTCAACGGAACTGATTGAAGTTTTGCAATATGAGTTTCGCTGCGCCAAACACTTTGTTGATGTTTGCAAATTTTTGACGCTAGTTGGTTATGATCGGATAGAGGACCTAATCACCTTTGTTCAATCATCCAATTGCCAAACGGATTTGGACGATCACGGGCCTTTTTGATTTATTAGAAAGGTCACGGAGAGGTAGAGTGGTTTTGTGGTTCAAGGAGTTTGAATGTAAAATGTTAGTAATGATGTCTATGTGATACTATTTAGACTCAGTGGAATCAGCGTACATTAACAGATAAAACCATATTGGAAGATGAATTTCTTGCGGTTTTGGTTGCAACTATAAATCTCAGGATAAGCTTCAGAGGAGCTTTAAATTGTGGCTAATAAAGCCAAAACTAGTGGGGATCAAGGTTATGTATTAATTACTGATGTTTTGTAGAATTGCATATTGTTTTATTATAAAAATACAAACCCATGCATAGCTGTAAAACAAGAGATGTGTGACAATAAGAAGGAAAATATCAACAAATGGTCCAGAGTAATATTAAGATTGTACTAATATGCATAATGCATGAATCATCAAACTGCTCAAACACTTTAAAGTGAGTGCATGTGAGTTGAGATTCACACTAATACAAAGACTCTCATCTAAAGTTCATGTTTAAGGCGTTTGTGGGGAAAGCGCAGATTTCCACCTTGCTACTATGTTGCGAACTCGGAATTAATCATGTGTCTCTGGGGTTAAAAAAGCGTTAAGAAGGAAATGTCCGTATACAAGGCGGATGATGGTTCTATCGTAAAACATTTCATTTTGCGATGGAAAAGTTTTATCCGCCTTAATATATTTATGTTGTTCCGACGTCGAAACCATTCACGTAA
This sequence comes from Sherardia arvensis, assembly GCA_948330725.1. Taxonomy (NCBI): domain Eukaryota; kingdom Viridiplantae; phylum Streptophyta; class Magnoliopsida; order Gentianales; family Rubiaceae; genus Sherardia; species Sherardia arvensis. The sequence goes on from OX415241.1 coordinate 28,537,424, forward strand.
GGATAGATTAACTGTTGCGCTATCACAACTTTTGATCGATGGTAGTAGGTTGAGCAAATGTGTGACTAGCGAAGTCGCAAGCTACCGCTATACATATTTGAAATAGGCGAGGATATGTTACGACTTCGCAACTATTTTTGTTCACGTGAAAATGAAAATATACTAAAACTAGCTACGACTTCGTAACCATATCCCTCACATATTCACTGTTCTGATGCTATGTGTAAGTTGGTCTGAAGTAACGGTTGCGAGATCGTGATGTTCACGTTAGTTGAGGCTTTGTATGTTGCTATTTTTCTAGGTATATCAATTGCCTGACTGAAAACTTGCGAGTTCGCAAGAGACCGGGACTAGCTATGCGTCTGTTTTCCTACAAATGGGCAGCGGCTTTCTAAAACAAAAAAAACAAATTTTGAAAGGTTGAATGCAGTGGGTTTTGATTGATTCCCATATCATTGATTAGTTGAACATTGCTCGGAGCTCACTTCGTATCCAAGGTGGTTAAGGTATGTCCTGACTTGTCACTTGTTTTGATTTGTGTCTTGACTCTTTTTGTTTTTATTTTAAATTTGGCTTTTCGATTGGTTTAGTGAGGGTATTGCGTTATTTCTATGTATATTTTAGGTGGCGACTTTTGGAACGCAGTGGGTTAATTTTCTTGTTGAATGTTAGCGAAGTTGTTAAGTTTGTGTTCCGTATTTTGGACTATGGATTGTGAAAGAATTATGAGTAAGAATACTCGCTTGTTGAAGGAGTATCTAGATTTGGTTGAACATTTTTTAGAAATTGGTTCGCGACATTCTAGACAGAAGAGCATAGGTGGGGTTAGATGTCCATACAAGGACTGTAGGAACAACGCTATGTTCGAAGATGTTGATGTATTGCGTGAACATTTAATATGTCCTACACTGAATGGGTATGGCATCATGAAGGTAAATATGGGATTGAAAACATCGAGGTGGAGGAGGAAAATGAAGAGGAAATCCCACAGTACAAGGAACATCTTTCAGAAATGTGCGACGATGTTGTTATAGATTTTGTTGGAAAGTAAAGTATCCCACAGTCTATGTATGCAGATAAAGAGAGAAACTTATATGTTGGGTCTGAGCATTCAAAATTGGGTGCAACTTTGTTGTTTAATGAACCTAAAGACAAGACATGAGATTTCTGATAAAGGAATGACTGAAATGCTGGAGTTAGTCAGAGAGTTTCTTCCTTAAGACAACTTGTGTCCTGATCAGGTCTATGCGACGAGGAAGATTTTATGTCCAATGGGGATGGAGTTTACTAAGATTCATGTTTGCCCTAATGATTGTATGTTGTACAGAGGAGATGATTCATTGAGGGATGATTGCAAGGTATGTGGTGTGTCGAGATGGGAAAAAAGAAACAGTTAAAGTTGAAGTATGTGGGGAATCAGTGACAACAGCGACAAAGCAAATTCCTGCTAAGGTGATATGGTACATGCCTCTTAAACCGAAATTGACGCGGTTGTTTCCTAATCCAGTTGACGTAAACTATTAAAATGGCATGTCGATAGAGTTTGAGAGGATACCGATATTATTTCCCACACTTCTGTGGTGATCAGTGGAAGAAGATGGATGCTAGACACCTGTAATTTGCTAATGAATTTAGGCACGTGAGACTGGGACTATCTACAGATAGCATGAACCCTTTAGGAAACATGTCTAGTACCATAGTTCGGGGCCAGTTATGTTTGTTATTTATAATATCCCTTCGTGGTTGATGATGAAACGTAAATATGTGCTTTTGAACACTATGATCTCAGGGCCTAAGTAATCTGGTAATGATATTTATGTTTATCTAGCACCTCTTGCTGAGGAGTTGAAATGAGCTTACATTGTCGATGAGAGATACCTTGAAGCGAAGATGATCACTTTTACGGAGGAAGGGGCAGTCGTCGGCAATAAGGAATGTAAATAATGATACATTTTAAGACATTTTGTGCTTATAAAGAATATCAAAAATGGGGAAAATGAAAAGAAGGGAAAGCACAGGGATTAGAAAATTAAAAAAGCGACTTACAATATTTTCCGTCAAGCTTCATGCCCCACTTGCCCCGTGTCACATTCTAATTAACCCCACATCCTTACACGCAAGAAATTACCACATAAAAAAATTTCTAGAATGATCCTTTCGTTATACTTAATGCATTAATTTGACTTTTCAATATTAAATATAGAAAATATTTCATTACTTAATATATATGTACTGTTGTAATCATGTATAATTAGATTTTAAAATAATAATATTTTTAGTTGCTTTTACTTGCATATTACATGAAAATATTCGAAATCATTGTTGGCTCAATTTAAATTTTAGAAAATAGAGCTAGATTGTTTTTTTTCAATTTGGAGGGAATGGTTACTTATTTAGCAAATACTTGTCAACTACTGAAAATGTAAAAAAATACAGGAGTAGTTCATTAGAATTTATTCTGCCATGCAAGTGATAGTTTTGTAGGTGAGTTTTGATATTCCTATAGTGTAATAAAATTTAATATTCTTATTAAACGTACAAAACTTTTGATATTATTAATGAGGGTATTTATTTTTAGAATTTAATTTTTCTCAATCCTATATCAGTCCACTATAGAATTAGAACAATCTCATTGTTATTTCGCAATGTATATAACATTTAGGAAAACAAAGTTAAGAATGAAAAGGAAATGATCTAGCTGAAGCACGGTTTCTTACAAACTCGCCCATTGTGTTTTATGTTGAACACAATTTAATGGTATGCTGATTTGCACAAAAACATTACTTTTAAATTATATTATTCAAATATATTAAATCTATAAATATTAAGAAAAGAGATTAAAAAGAATGTGTGAAGAATCAATCAAAACTCGTGTAGAACTCGTGTTTTTGGAAAAAGTAATGAAACGCATGTAACAGCTGACAGTAGAAGAAAAATTTGATTAATTGAAGAGGAAGAATAACGTGAACACAAATGAGGCATAAAAAACACCATCAGAGTATTTAACTTCTCCTATAAAAGCAGCTTCTGGTACACATAATATTTCATCAACAAGCACAATGGAGAATGAAGAGCAGATTAAGCAGTTCTGGAACGGGATGAAGAGAGAAATGGAGCAAATCACGAACTTCAGGAAAAATGAGGTGCCGCTCACTCGCATCAAGAAGATCGTGAAAGCAGATCTGGATGTAAACATGGTGTCTGCTGACCTACCCCCTCTCTTCGCCAAGGCCTGTGAGCTCTTCGTTATGGATCTGACCTTTCGAGCCTTGCTCAATGCTAAGAAGCACCGCCGAATGATTCTCCAGAACAGTGATGTCCTTGAGACGATCCACTGTCGGCCGGAGATCTACGACTTCCTCGACGGTATCATTTCTGAGGCTGGAGGATCTGGTAACGGACGGGAGTGAGCTTTGATAATTTGTATCCATTAAATAAAGTCCCTGTTGGGCTATAGTCGTATCTGTTGATATTTTCAATTTCCTAATTCATATGTCTGTGTTCTTTATATATGCACCTGTATGAATATATAAATTGATGAACTTCAATTTGTCTGTTAACACGTACGGTATTTAAATTTTAAGGTCCATAGCCACTTCCATTGCAGGGTAAATGAGTTTAATGACCCTAACATTGGCAATCACTTCTGAGGATAATTTCTTTTTTGCATAGACTCAAGTAAGCCCTTATCTTGCTGCTCTCTTTAGCTCTATCTAGTCTTATTGTCAGTTTTGCTTTACATTGCTAGTAGCATGTAAAGTTCAATAGATTCAGAGTATTCAAAAAACTGGTGGTTGAATGATGAATAACCCTTTTAAAAGTGATAATGATCAATTTCTGATTTTCTTTGGCATTTCATCATCACGGCTAGCTCATATATTATGGTATTGTATTGATGGGTTTATTTAATTTATTGTGCAAGGTGGTAGATTGTTTGGAGAAGTGGATGCCCCAAGTTTGTTTATTTCGATGGTCATGGTAACTTCTTTTTTTTGTGTGAATCGCAAAATGAATTCATAAAAAAATGTATTAGGGAACTCGATAAATTCCCGACTTAATTTTCCAACTATATAATTATATAATCAAATATTGTTAACTGTGTATTAGGTTTTTATAATTTCATTGGTATTATCTCTTGTATATGGTAGAGATGATTTGATATTCTTATCTGTAGAAGGATTTGGATTGATTGTATTGCGTAGATTGATCCTATCATTTAATCACTCTTGTATTATATATATTCTCATCGTCAATAGAAAATTAATATTTTTTTCATACACTCATCTATCTCTAGAATTTACATGATATCATATAGCCTTCCCGTTTCCTCAAATACATTGCCCTCGGTTTGTTGCTCATGTCAACTTCGCAAAAGCCATCGCTTACTTCTATCAAGACAATCTAGTGTATCCTTTAAACCCTTCAATTTAGCTCACACTAATTGTCGAACTTTGATGTCTTTTGCCCTTCCTCCGAACTATCTAACTTTGGTTGTCATTAATATGTATGTTTTATTGATGATTGCACCAAATTTGCCTGGTTATACTTCTTGTCACTAAATTTTTAGTCTATTCACAGTCGAACTTTTTCTCAAAATAGTTCAAATCCAATTCTCTACCCAAATCAAAGCCTTCTTGTCTGATTTGGGAGGTGTGTGGATATCTAGTCTCTCAGACTAACACTTGACAGTCTTAACAATGATAAAGTAGATCATATATGACTTTAAGTGAGTAATTATCAAAATTAACATTAAGAGTTAAGATAATAAAAGAGATAAATTTAAGATGTAATTATAGATGAATGAGAAAAAAAAATGAACTCCGCCGAATGACTAAACCAATAAAAGCAAAAGATTTAGTCATAAGAATTTATTTATATTATTGTTTTTCTAAGTGTAGCTTAAAGGGGAAATACATATATAATCACCTTAGTGAATTTAAATAAATTCTAAAATTATACTACTTTGAAAAATGCACAATAGCCTATATATCATTATTGTGTCTCCTAGCTAGTTGACCTAATTTTATTTTTCCCCATTTCAATTATCTACATATGAGATGAAAGACATAAATAATAAAAGTCGTAGTAGTAGTTATAATTACAAAGAAACCCTTTCCCTTTACGTTTTAAAATTGAGCTCGGATTAGAACTAAGGAGGTTTTCTCTCTTTTTCTCTAGAATATAAAAGAGAGTGTTTTTTTCTCCAGAAATGTCTGGCTTTCAATTCAAAAAATTCCCATGAATTCAATTCAGTTTCTCTACATATGAATTGAATCTAGTAAATCAATATTAGGTTAGGTTAATCCGATAGTGGGTGGATCACAAGTGGAGGTCTGCATGTGCTCAACTGGGTTTGTGTGACAATACAAGAATTGGAGGAGTGATTTATTAATTATCTATGTACTTTGTATATTGCACTTATGTGCCTAAGGTTTAGCTAACTTCAGTATTTAGCTTTAGGCCCTTGTATGTAACTATATATAGGCATGCTTCTGTCTTATTCTAATCAAGCAATCAGATACAGTTTACATGGTATCAGTCGCCTGACGATCCTCTTTCCTTAAACCCTAGGGTTCTTAAACCCTCTCCCCCTCTTCTCCTTCTTTGACCGCCGCCGCCTTTACCTCTCTCCCACACGCACGAAAAAAAATTTCTGCCCTCCCCTCTCAGTTCAAAAATTTTCTGCCCTCTTTTTTGTTACTCACACGACGATGGCTGCTACCAGGGATGATTCTCTTACAATCAACACGATGGTTCATCTTCTCAATACCAAGTTGGAAACTTCGACATACCTGCGGTGGAAGAAGCAGGTAGAGTATGTGTTCATGCCTCAAGGATTGTTTGGCCATCTGGATGGCTCTACTCCTCACCCTCCCGTTCCCGTGCCGCCAACGGCCGCCTCTTCCTCCTCCTCACCACCAGACTCTGCTGTTCTTCAGAAGGAGCAGGCCGCCTACGACACTGCCCTTGCTGCCTACAAATCCTGGATCGTGGATGATCAGAGACTTTGTAGTGTGCTCCTCTCCTCATGCACTGCTGATGCGTTGAATGAGATCACCGGGTGTACCACCGCTAAGGAGATGTGGGACACTTTTGCCAGCACCTATCAACACAGCACCTCGATTAGCGTTTTCAGCCTCCGACAGCAGGCTAATCTCCTTCGTAAGACTGGTACGATTCATGATCTTCATCTGTCTCTGGTTAAAATTTTTGATCAGTTGAGTATTATGGGCCAACCTGCGGATAACCGCGACAAGCTTATGTGGTTTCTCACTGCCCTTGGTCAAGCTTATTCTAATTTTAATGCACCTGTTGCTGTTCTTGATCCCTTGCCCCCGTATATAACTGTTGTGGATCAAGCCAAGGGCTATGAGACTTTTTTGGCAAATTTGGAGAAAACGAATGTGCAGGTACAGGCTCCGGTGGGACCGGTAGCCTTTGCTGCGACCGCCCAGGAGACTGCCCAGGCCGCCCAGCATCCAGACGGTGGCGCGTGGGCTCACGCGCCTGGACAGGCCGCGCGTGGCGGCGGCCGGTTCGGCGGTCGCCGTGGCGGTCGTCGTCCCTGGGCAGCTCCTGGAGGTCCTGGTGTGTCCAGATCTGGTGTTTTAGGTGCTCAGGTTCAGTGTTACACGTGTGGAGGCTTCGGGCACATCTCTAGGTTTTGTGGAAACTCTACGCAGAGTTATGTGACTCCATCACCACAGCCCTATGGCCAGCAGCAGTACCAGACTTATGTTCCTCAGCCGGCACAACCTCCATCGGCTCCTCAGGCCCTTGTTGCTCAGACTTATGTTGCTCCTGTTGCTCCTGCGGCAGTGACTCCTCAGCCACCTGTGTATGCACCGCAGTACGTTCCCTACCAGGCTCTTCAGACTCAGCCCACTACTGCTCCTACAGCTTCAGACTGGTATCTTGATTCAGGGGCTACCAACCATATGAGTGCCACCCCTTCGAACTTGACTTCTCTGGCTCCATTTAATGGTAGTATCTCTGTTTCTGTTGGTAATGGTGCTTCTCTTCCTATTACTGTTGTTGGTGTTGCTAGAGTTAGCCCTTCTATGCATATATCTGATGTCTTGGTTGTGCCTGCTATTACTAAAAACATGTTGTCAATTAGTAAGCTTGCCAAGGAGCTATGTGCTGTTATTTCTTTCGATGACAAGTCTTTTACTATTCAGCACAAGCTCAGCAGGGCAATCCAGGGGCAGGGACACAGTGAGCATGGGCTGTATGTGCTGGACCGTGGTGAGACAGCACTTCTTTCAGTGGTGAAAAAAGAACAATAATAGAGCATCTTTTGAAGTGTGGCATGCTCGATTAGGATATGTGTCCTCTGCTACTCTTTCTTTGTTGAACAAACATGGATTTTTGTCTTTCACTTCTGTACTTCCAAAACCTGGTATTTGTGAACCGTGTGCTATGGCTAAAGGCCACAAACTGTCTTTTGCTGAGAACCCCAGACGGGCTAAGAATGTTTTGGATTTGATTCATTGTGATTTGTGGGGGCCATCTCCGGTTGTTTCGGGAAATGGTTTCTCCTATTATGCTTTGTTTGTGGATGATTATTCGCTTTTTTCGTGGTTCTATCCTCTTCGTCGCAAATCAGATTTCGTCGATGTCTACTTCCAGTTTGAAGCATTCGTAGAGAACCAATTCTCATCTCGCATCAAAGTTTTCCAGAGTGATGGAGGGACTGAATTCATCAACAACAGGTTGCAGTCTCACTTTGGAACTCGTGGCATTCATCATCAAGTCTCATGCCCATATACACCTGAGCAAAATGGTAGAGCAGAACGCAAGCACAGACACATCACGGAGATGGGCCTCTCCATGTTGTTTCACTCACACCTACCACTGTCTCACTGGGATGATGCATTTAGTGCTGCTGTCTTCACTAATAACCGGTTGCCAACACCAGTGATTGATAACAAATCTCCTTTTGAAGTACTTTTTGGACGTTCGCCAGACTACTCGAACTTTCATCCTTTTTGTTGCCGTGTGTTTCCCTATGTTCGGCCTACATCTGAACATAAATAAGCCCATCGCAGTCTGCCATGTATCTTTTTGGGCTACAGTGCACACTACAAAGGATTTAAGTGCTTGGATCCTGCCTCTGGTCGTATTTATATGTCTCATCACGCTCGCTTCGATGAGGGTCACTTTCCATTCTCGAGAGCATCCACAGAGGCTCATTTCTCCTCTTTGGATGTCTCTTCCTTTGTTGACCCCACTGATCCTGATGTAGAGACATCTTCTGTCGAGACCCTTCCACCACAGCAGCCTTGTACGGCATGTCATGAGCCTTCTTCAACTAAATCATTGAACCAGATGCTGACAAGAAACATTTCCCAAAGGTTTGTCTGCAAAGGAGTTGCTGACTCATCCCTTCATCACCAAGAACCTCGGCTTTAATCGCATGCCGAAAATTGGAGGAAATGCGGACTAGTGGATCTCTAAAATGGACATGTTCTCAGAGAGGCTGTATAATAGAGAGGTTCCGAGGTTTTTATCTGCGCTTACGAGGCTGACAATGGAACCGGCTGTTGAAACCTGTCATCAACAGAACTCTGCAATAAGCGGCATCAGCTCTCAATTATCTCAAATATTAGTATGAATCGATCCATTTGTTGTAAAACTGGGAAGTTCCCATGTTGTTTGGATAATTTCTGTAAGAAATTCCTATACATAAAAGTTTATTTCTTTCTTAATATGTCGGGCTATCAAGTAAAACTAATATTTAACAATAATTTATTAACCAACTTGTAAACTGTATCTTATTGCTTAATTAGAATAAGGCAGGAGCATGCCTATATATAGTTACATACAAGGGCCTAAAGCTAAATATTGAAGCTAGCTAAACCCTAGGCACATAAGTGCAATATACAAAGTACATACATAATTAATAAATCAATCCTCCAATTCTTCTTGTATTGTCACACCCCCCTTCAAGCGAAGCATCGGATTGACTGAGACGCGAAGCTTGGACCGAAAGAAGTCAAACAGCGCACGATTGAGCCCCTTGGTGAAGATATCCTCAACTTGTAAGGATGTCGGAACATGACCAACTCGAAGTTTGCCAGCACTAACAAGTTCCCTCACAAAGTGATAGTCGATGTCGATGTGCTTAGCTCTCTTGTGAGCAACTGGGTTCTCCGCAAGAAAGATAGCACTGTTATTGTCACAAAGAAGCACCGGAGATCCCTGAAGTGGGAAGCGCAGATCCCGAAGAATGTGTAACAGCCACACTACCTTCGAAGCAGTGTTCGCAAGAGCCCTGTACTCCGATTCAAAGCTTGACCGAGAGACTGTAGGTTGCTTCTTCGCACTCCATGAGACCAAGTTGCCACCAAGGAAAACTGCATATCCATAAGTAGAGCGACGTGTCTCCAAGCAGCGCGCCCAATCAGCATCAGAGTAGGCTAGTATCTCCGAAACACCATCAGTAGTAAAGGTCAATCCACAATGTTGCGTGCCTCGAACATATCTGAGGATTCGAGTAACTGCAGCAAAATGATCATCTCATGGATCCTGAAGGTATTGACTCACAGAGTTGACAGCAAAGGATAGGTCAGGACGAGTGATGGTGAGGTACTGAAGTGCACCTACAAGAGATCGATACAACTTCGGATTATGAAATGGTACACTGGTACTGCTGTGTAACTGAGACAACGGAAGAAATGGTGTAGAGACCGGTGTAGCATCCAACATCCCAGCTCTCTGAACAATATCCCCAGCATACTTGGCTTGACCCAAGAACAACCCAGTAGAGGTGGGTGTAACCTCCAAGCCAAGAAAGTAGCTGAGGTATCCGAGATCCTTGACAGAGAACTCCCGATCAGCCCGAGCTATGAAACTCTGAATAGCAACCTTATCATTCCCGGTAAGAATGATATCATCGACATAGATGAGAAGGTAAAGGATGACCGAGCCACGGGTGAACACGAACAGAGATGGATCTGACAAACTGCCAACAAAGCCAAGGCCTTTAACAAAGGCACTGAAGCGATCAAACCATGCCCTAGGAGCTTTCTTAAGACCATAGATGGCTTTCCTTAGAAGACATACATGATTAGGACGTGCAGGATCCTGATATCCAGCTGGTTGCGCCATGTAAACTGGACTGTCAAGAACACCATTCAGAAAAGCATTCTTGACATCGAGCTGATGAAGCGGCCATTTCCTCATAGTAGCAATAACAATCACTGTTCGGACAGTAGCAGCCTTGATAACTGGACTGAAGGTATGATCAAAATCAAACCCCGGAACCTGTGAGAATCCTTGAGCTACCAGACGTGCTTTGTACCTCTCAATAGAGCCATCCTGTTTGTACTTCAATCGATAGACCCACTTGGAACCAACTACATTAACATGTGGAGGGCAAGGCACCAACTGCCATGTCTGTTGCCGCTGTAGTGCATCAATCTCTTCATTCATAGCAGTAACCCATCGGGAGTCCTTGACTGCAGCCTTGAAGTTTCTCGGTTCCTTCTGTACCAGTAACTCAGCAACTAAACCTGTGGCCACAAAATCAGGTCCAAGACTGCGAGCTACTCTTGTTCCATCCTGATGACGAGTGACCATCGAGTGAGCTCTAGGAGCAGGTGGGGCTGCTGGAACTTGTAGAGTTGTGGAAGCAGGAGGAGTCAAAGTAACACTTCCAGACGAGACTGAGTCACCAGGTGAATCGGAGGAACTCGAGGAAACTGGAGAAGGCTCTGGAGTGACTGGTTCAGGTTCATCGGCGAGTGCTGCTGATGTAGATGAAGAAGGCTCATGACATGCCGTACAAGGCTGCTGTGGTGGAAGGGTCTCAACAGAAGATGTCTCTACATCAGGATCAGTGGAAGGGTCTCAACAGAAGATGTCTCTTCATCGAAGCGAGCGTGGCGAGTCATATAAATGCGACCAGAGGCAGGATCCAAGCACTTAAATCCTTTGTAGTTCGCACTGTAGCCCAAAAAGACACATGGCAGACTGCGAGGGACTAATTTATGTTCAGATGTAGGCCGAACATAGGGAAAAACACGGCACCCAAATGGATGAAAGTTCGAGTAGTCCGGTGAACGCCCAAAAATTACTTCAAAGGGAGACTTGTTATCAATCACCGGAGTTGGCAGCTGATTGATAATAAAAACAGCAGCACTGAATGCGTCATCCCAGTGAGATAGCGCCAGGTGTGAATGAAACAACATGGAGAGGCCCATCTCCGTGATGTGTCTGTGCTTGCGTTCTGCTCTACCATTCTGCTCAGGTGTATATGGACATGAGACTTGATGATGAATGCCGCGAGTTTCAAAGTGAGACTGCAACATGTTGTTGATGAATTCAGTGCCTCCATCACTCTGAAAAACTTTGATGCGAGATGAGAATTGGTTCTCTACGAATGCTTCAAACTGGAAGTAGACATCGACGAAGTCTGACTTACGACGTAGAGGATAGAACCACGAAAATCGCGAATAATCATCCACAAACAAAGCATAATAAGAAAAACCATTTCCCGAAACAACCGGAGATGGCCCCCACAAATCACAATGAATCAAATCCAAAACATTCTTAGCCCGTCTGGGGTTCTCAACAAAAGACAGTTTATGGCCTTTAGCCATAGCACACGGTTCACAAATATCAGGTTTTGGAAGTACATAAGTAAGAGACAAAAACCCATGTTTGTTCAATAAATAAATAACAGCAGAGGACACATGTCCTAATCGAGCATGCCACACTTCAAAAAATGCTCTATTATTATTCTTCTTCACCACTGAAAGAAGTGCTGCCTCACCACGGTCCAGCACATACAGCCCATGCTCACTGTGTCCCTGCCCCAGGATTGCCTTGCTGAGCTTGTGCTGAAGAATAAAAGACTTATCATCGGAGAAATAATAGCACATAGCTCCTTGGTAAGCTTACTAATTGACAACAGGTTTTTAGTAATAGCAGGCACAACCAAGACATCAGATATATGTATAGAAGGGCTAACTCTAGCATCACCAACAGCAGTAATAGGAAGAGAAGCACCATTACCAACAGAAACAGAGGTATTACCATTATATGGAGCCACAGCAGTCAAGGTCGAAGTAGTGGCACTCATATGGTTGGTAATCCATGAATCAAGATACCAGTCTGAAGCTGTAGGAGCAGTAGCGGGCTGAGTCTGAGGAGCCTGGTAGGGCACATACTGCAGTGCATACAAAGTGGCTGAGGAGCCACTGCCGCAGGAGCAACCGGAGCAGCATAGGTCTGAGCAACAAGAGCCTGAGGAGCCGATGGAGTCAGTGCCGACTGAGGAACATAAGTCTGGTACTGCTGCTGGCCATAGGGCTGTGGTGGTGGAGTCACATAACTTGGCGTAGAGTAAGGACAAAACCTAGAGATGTGCCTGAAGCCTCCACACGTGTAACACTGAATCTGATCACCCAAAACACCAGATCTTGACACACAAGGACCTTCAGGAGCTGCCCAGGGACGACGACCGCCACGGCGACCGCCGCCGCCGGCCGCGCGTGGGCCCCATGTGCCGCCGCCACGCGCGGCCTGTCCAGGCGCTTGAGCCCACGCGCCGTCTTCTGGTTGCTGGGCGGCCGGGGCAGGTTGCTGGGCGGCCGCTACAAAGGCTACTGGACCCGCCGGAGCCTGTACCTGCACATTCATTTTCTCCAAATTTGCCAAAAAGGCCTCATAACCCTTCGTTTGATCCACAACAGCAATATACGGGGGCAAGGGATCAAGAACAACAACAGGTGCACTAAAATTCTTATATTCTTGACCAAGGGCAGTGAGAAACCACATAAACTTGTCGCGGTTCTCAGCAGGTTGGCCCATAATGCTTAATTGATCAAAAATTTTTACCAGAGACAGATGAAGATCATGAATCGTACCAGTCTTGCGGAGGAGGTTAGCCTGTTGTCGGAGGCTGAAAACAGCAATCGAGGTGCTGTGTTGATAGGCACTAGCAAAAGTATCCCACATCTCCTGAGCAGTAGTACACTGCGAGATCTCATTCTTCGCATCAGCAGTGCATGAGGAGAGAAGCACACTACAAAGCCTCTGATCATCCACGATCCAGGATTTGTAGGCAGCAAGGGCAGTGTCGTAGGCGGCCTACTCCTTCTGGAGAGCGGCAGAGTCCGGTGGTGAGGAGGAGGAAGAGGCGGCCGTTGGCGGCACGGGAATGAGAGGGCGAGGGGTAGAGCCATCCAGATTGCCAAACAAGCCTTGGGGCATGAACACATACTCTACCTTCTTCTTCCACTGCAGGTATGTTGAAGCTTCCAACTTGGTATTGAGAAGATGAATCATCGTGTTGATCGAAAGAGCATCATCCTTAGTAGCAGCCATCATCTTGTAGAATAAAAAAAAAGAGGGCAGAATACTTTTTGAATTGAAAAGAGAGGGAGAAGGCTGTGGAAAAGCCTTTGCGTGCGTGTGAATAAAGAGAAAAAGGGGAAGGCGGCGGCGGCCGCAGAAGAAAAAATGGAGAGGGTTTAAGAACCTTAGGGTTTAAGGAAAGAGGATCGTCAGGCGACTGATACCATGTAAATTGTATCTGATTGCTTAATTAGAATAAGGCAGGAGCATGCCTATATATAGTTACATACAAGGGCCTAAAGCTAAATACTGAACCCTAGGCACATAAGTGCAATATACAAAGTACATACATAATTAATAAATCACTCCTCCAATTCTTCTTGTATTGTCACACAACTAACAAACATCTTACACACCCACACACACATATATATGTATATATATATATATATATATATATTAATGAAGTAACATGTATAAAGTCGTTTAGCAAATAAAAGTTTCAACTAAATGGATAAAATCATTAACTAATATTTTAAATAGATTTACTCAAAATTAAAAGTATAAATTAAATTAATATTTTCTTGAAGGTTCAGAAAAAATAGTCCTTGATAGAGTTTTGTTGTCTTTCCAATTGATTTTTTATGTTGATCTTGATAGAGTTTGGTATATGTATTAATTTGAATATTTTATTTTTTTATTGATTAGCAGAATTATTGAAGGCTCGGGTTTATGATCTTGATAGAGTTTGGTACATGTATAATTTGGACAACTTTGGCGTAGGAAGAGAGTGCACCTGTAAGAGCATCTCCAATCCTAACCTCTATTTGGTAAAAGTCTATTGCCACGTAGAATTTATTGACTATATATTAAAATAGGTATCACCAATGCTGTAGTCAATCATGAAAATTAAGTCGACGTGGATGAAAATATATCCGAGGCCGTTGGGATGATAGTCGATTCTCAGACCATCAAATTGACATCCGCCTTATGCCAAATCAGCCAAAAAATAGGCAGGCAATCAAAATTTTGTTCATGGCGGCCAAAATTTTTTGTTTAAAAGCATAGGTGCAGAAGCTTGGATTGATCGAGAAATCAACGAAACCCACCCCAATATCCTCCCAGTCCAGTCGCTCCTCCCAGTCCAGTCGTTGTCACCGCCCAATCGCTACTTTTCCTGCTCGTCTTCAAACGGGTAAGATTTTAATCCTAGAAACTTTGTTCTATTGATTAAATTTGGGACTGAATTCATTTTTTTTTTGTATATTCATTGTTCGTCGGTGCTGATTAAAAGTACTTATTTTGTGCATCTTTTGTTCCTGTATCTTTTGCTGTTGCATCTTTTGAAATGTAGTGATTTTGTGCATCTTTTGTTCTTGTATCTTCTGAAAAGTAGCGATTTTGTGCATCTTTTATTGTTGCATCTTCAGCACAAATAGTTATTTTGTGCTCAGATAATGCTATCATTAGACAAAAACTGAAGTTTGTGTGTTTGGGAGATGGATGGATCTTTTGGAGATGTATCTTCTAATGGTGATATTTAGGTGTCTAGTTTTGAGTTTCAGAATGCTTCTCTTCTAGTCAAACTCTCACAAGAAATTTCTACCTATTCATATGTATTTGGGGATCATTGCTTCATTATTATATTCTTAAATAAAGATTATGCTGGGAGGTTTACCACTTCTGCTCTAGATGACCTTAGTTCATTCTAATGCTGGTTTTTGGTTGTTGGCATCAAAATACTATTTTGTAGTGTGTGGTGCTTTGACATACACTTTGGTGCTCAGAATTAGTGTGGATGTATCAATTTTGGCATTGTAATATGCATTATTCTGCTAAATTTTGGTCCGGCTGTGTGCATATTTAGTGCTGTAAGATTGCGTCAGAGAGTTGCACAAGAACATGCATTTTTCTGTAAAATTTTGGTCTAAATGTCCCCACGTTTAGTGCTGTAAAATTGCTTCAGAGAGTTGCACAAGAACATGCAATTTTCTGGTCATTTTTTGTCAGAATGTGCCCAGATTTAATGCTGTAAAACTGCACCAGATTTCAGCACAAGAACATGCATTTTTCTGGTTATTTTTGGTCCGAATGTGCCCAGATTTGATGCTGTAAAACAGCACCAGATTTCAACACAAGAACATGTATTTTCTGGTCTTTTGGTTCGAATGTGCCCAGATTTAATGCTGTAAAACTGCACCAGATTTTCAGCACAAGAACGTACATTTTTCTTGTCATTTTTGGTCCGAATGTGCCCAGATTTGATGCTGTAAAACTGCACCAGATTTCAGCACAAGAACATGCATTTTCCGGTCATTTTTGGTCCGAATGTGCCCAGATTTAATGTTGTAAAACTGCACCAGATTTATGCACAATAACATGCATTTTTCTTGTCATTTTTGGTCAGAATGTGCCCAGATTTAATGCTGTAAAACTGCACCAGATTTCAGCACAAAAACATGCATTTTCAGGTCATTTTTGGTCCGAATGTGCCCAGATTTAATGCTGTAAAACTGCACCAGATTTCAGCACAAGAACATGCATTTTTCTTGTCATTTTTGATCCGAATGTGCCCAGATTTGATGCTGTAAAATTGCACCAGATTTCAGCACAAGAACATGCATTTTCTGGTTATTTTTGGTCCGAATGTGCCCATATTTAATGTTGTAAAACTGCACCAGATTTATGCACAATTACATGCATTTTTCTTGTCATTTTTGGTCCGAATGTGACCAGGTTTAATGCTGTAAAACTGCACCAGAGAGCTGCACAAGAACACGCATTTTGCTGTTAAATTTTTGTCTGAATGTCCCCAAGTTTAGTGTTGTAAAATTTCTTCAGAGAGTTGCACAAGACCATGCCATTTTCTGCTCAATTCGGGTCCGGATGTGCCCAAGTTTAATGCTATAAAACTGCATCAGAGAGCAGCACACGAATATGCATTTTTCTGCTCACATTTTGGTGTGAATGTGCCAAGGTTTAATGTGCCAAGATATTTACCTTGACAAATTGATAGATTCTTAGAATATTTGATGTGGGAAAATAAATTTATGGTTAACACAGTGGTTTGCCGGCTTTGGCGCCCCAGTTTTTTTTTTTGTAGATTTGGTGCTTTTTAATATGCACATTTCAAAAAGACTTTTTCATACCCAAAGTTGGATTGGAGATTGAATAAAGAAAATATTTTCAATCAATAAATTCAGTATTACATCATAGTGAACTTTTATGGAAAGTCCAATAGTATTTTGACATGTGTATCCTATAATTAAGGGAGACTATTGTTGCATTGGAGATGCTCTAAATAAGTTGCACATGTCTGGAGAGTGTCTTTAGATTTGGAAGTCTGGAAATGGCATTACATAATAATGCTGAGTTTTGAGCTACTTAATAACGCATGAGAGACCAAATGCAATTGATCAATCATAATCCCTTCCTCACACCCTAATAAAAATACGGAATTCCTATTTACAAATTTTCTTTTACTAATGCAGTCTGTATTTTGATTGAAACTGATAATATTGTCCTTATTAATTTATCTTGTTCAAACTTTAGCCACTTGGTCGAGGGTGTATTAATCTTTCCTGGAAATAATATGGACTGCAAAAGTAAAACAACCTGCAAATAGCATTGCCCTAAAAATACAATGTTTTGTAGTGTATTTAATTAGGAGTTGATTAGTGGTTAATTTTGTAATTTTATACCCCAATCATACCATAATTTTTTTTTTCATTTGCTGTTTTTAGTTATGATATTTTGCGATTTTATTTAATTTTATATGTTTCATTCTTATTATTTTAGACTTGTTTTCGTAATTATTATTCCGATTTTCAATTTGATTTGGTTAATTATGTAATTTTGTTCCATTCAGTCAACCACACATTCACACCTTATACATCAAGTAATCTTCTATCTTTTTCCCTCTCTGGCGGCGATAATTAGGGTTTAAGAGGAAGTTTTGTCTTGCGCCGACCAACGCTGAAAGTTCAGGAGCACCACCGTGATACAAACACCCTTTGATCACATCATCTAGGCTTCAGGATCATGGAGGAAATTGCATCTAAAACGAGATCCTTATGGCGGAGGAGGAGGCGGAGTTGATCTCGACCGATGAGATCCAAATGGAGGCAGCAGAAGCGGGCAACGTGCTAATCGGAAAACTTATGGGGCTGAGAAGAGTTCCGCATCAGCAACTACAGTACATGTTTGCTAAGGTATGGAATATTCCGGCCGTGGAGTTTAAAACCCTAGGGTTTAACGTGTTTTCGATTTCGTTCCCGAACGGTGTGGAGAGAAGGCTGCCATTCCCTCGAATCAGCCTTGGATATTTGATGTGTGGCTTTTGATGCTTCGTGAACCAATCCCTAGGATGGTTGTGCAACAGATGTCTTTTAATAAAGTTCCTTTCTGGGTGCACGTTCTGG
This sequence comes from Sherardia arvensis, assembly GCA_948330725.1. Classification (NCBI taxonomy): domain Eukaryota; kingdom Viridiplantae; phylum Streptophyta; class Magnoliopsida; order Gentianales; family Rubiaceae; genus Sherardia; species Sherardia arvensis. Next base: position 28,555,150 of record OX415241.1, read on the forward strand.
ATTTACCGCATGATCTCATGCTCGTATCCATGGAAACGGTGCTAGGAAACAGGCTGGGAAATTTCTTAGAGGTGGAGAAGGATGGAGATAGGAAAGTAAAAGGTGAGTTTCTTCGTATCAAGGTAGAGATCGACATTGATAACCCATTGAGAACGGAGCTCCCAATCAACGACCTAAGAATGATAAAGATGCTGGCTTTGAGGTGTGAGAAGCTACCTCTTTATTGTGATTTTTGTGGCTTAATTGGTCATGTTCGTAAGACTTGCAAAGAGCTGGTTGTTGCACCACCGGAAGAGAGGATGGCAATCAACTTTCCGGGCAGCCTTGACGTGTGACCAAACACCTCCCACTTCCCACATATGGCTCAAGGATTTAGAGGTATGTCCTATGGAGGGAGTAACGGCCAGTACTATAGAGCGGTTATGGGGGCTCGAGGGAGCCGAACCAAGGCCGCAATAAGAACAAACCTGGTTCCTTTGCACCGGACAGAATTGGACGGATGAAAGTGAAGGAGCCTCCAGCGCAGCTAGGGCTGTACATGAGCCGGGGTCAACCGGGAAAAATGACCCGGACCCAGACCGGAATTAGTGACCGGACCCGGATTTTTTGCATTTCGGGCCGGGCCCCGGGTCACCATTTTTGTCAGTTCCGGATTTCGGGCCGATCCGGGTCAAACCCGAATTTTTCCGGGTCAACCCGGGAGCCCGGTTATATATCACAAATATGCAATTAATTTATGTAATTAATCTTGTTCTAGTGGTAAGACTTGCCATTTTGTAGTATACAACCAGAGTTCAATCTCACCAAAAGCATTACTTTAATTGTTTTTAAAATAAATTTAACATTCGTATATATTTATTAATCATACAATTTATTAATAAAAATAAATGTGGTCTCACTAGTGCACAAGCATACCTTTCTTGGCACCATATTCAAGGCGTTTTGGCCAAAATTGCGCGGAACCGCCGAGTAAAGGGGTTACGAGTTCGCCTCCTTCCTCTCGCCTAGGGAAGAAAAATAAAAACGGCGTTTTACAGTTAAATAGAAGGCGTTTTCGAAACTGCCTTAAAATGTTGAAGGTCAGGCGATATCGTATCCAAATTTGCTAATACGCGACCAAGGAAGCGATATCGCCTATAAGACCCGATAGAGGTTGGAAAAGTTGTTCGCCAGTTCTGGTTGGCATCTTGTCAATTAGCGAATTTGCTCGTTATTAACGCCTACAGACGAATTATTTCTAGAGATTCGCCTCTTTCATATTTCTGTCGTATGAACTATATTACTTTCTGGCGAAATCGTAACCATATTCGCCTATAATTGGCGAGTTCGCTTAGATGCACGCCTGTTGCTCTCTGTCCATGCAGTCGAGTGAATAGGAGAAATTGCTCTCTCCGACGCCTAGAGTTGAACTTGGTTCCGGTTTTGCTATCAAGCGAGTTTAAAGTATAAATTACAAGACTAATTCCTTTCCCTTTTTCGTTTTAACACTAGAACCATATACTCCATACTCCATCATGAATTAAATCAAAAACAATTTGATTCAAAGAACAAAACATTAATTAAATGAATACTAAGATTGTCACAAGTAGGCAAAGTGGCGAATTTGTAAAAATGTAGCATTACAATTGAAATTAAATTCCTAGAATCAACACGTCTAGGAAGAGTTCTCATTTGCTACGCCTTCCATGTCATTTGGTGTGGCTTGCTGTGGATGCTGATGGAGATAGTCTTTAGAAAAACTCCGAAGAATGCGGGGAGTCTCCCACCCATTCTCTTGGACGTTACCAAGCTCGGTCATCATCGAGAACACAGATTCCTCAAGCCCCTGGTAATAGGCTTCTCTTGGTGCTAATAAATGATAGAAAATGTCAAGTTTTGTTCTGAAGTAAACTACCATCATAAGTACAAAAATCATGACTAAAAATTATTTACCTCCATTTGGTTCTGGCTCCGCCGGCACGTCCTTCTCCACCTTCTCTTGCCAAGTCCCCCCAACCAACTCCCACTTCTTCTTCTGGTAGTACTCCTTTGTGTAGTACTCACACGGCTTCCCGGTGCCGGAGAACTTCAGCCTTGGATGCGTAATGCGGAGGAATTTAGTTATGAAGTTCGCATAGGGCAATTTCTTCACAATCATGTTGTTTTCTACCACGCTCTTCTTCATGTGTTGGAAAATGGTATATCCAATGTTAAGCATGACTTCCTCCGCCACCATGTAGTACTCGATTAAAGTCATGTAGTTTGGTTCGGCCAACCACCCACCTTTAGGCAGATTATTTGTAGCAACCATCTCATACAATATCCTCCTCTCAGGGGTGAGCTTGTATAGCTTGTACTCCTTCTGCGTTCCAAGTTCTGGCTCATCTCGACCAAAGTGTGTCTTGCCATATTCCTTCAACATCTCGTGGGAAACGAGCAACTCACTACGCCATTCTCCCCTTGCGTATAGATCCACAGGTTTATCCTCATCCTCGAACACAACACCGAGGGCATCGTTGAACAGTTTGGGACTTAGTTCGTACTCTTCTTGTTCACCTTGATCTTCCACACGGCACCAGACTATCGGAAATTTGCGTAGAACTGCATAGTCTCCTCCAGATAGCCGGGCCCATTCACCTTCATCAACTTGTGAGCTTCTTGATATTCAAGAAGTTCCCAAACCTCTTTCAAACCTATGTCGGTCACTTGACTCTCATCCACCACCATCAACTCGTTCAAGACAGCCTTGGCATTTTCAAAACTACAATACTTAAGATAAGCTTGTTCACTAACAAACTTAGCCTTATCGTACTTGATAGGCTGGGTCGATTCGGCGGCGGTCTTTTTACCCTTACCCTTTGGAGGCATGTTTGAGATCACAACAAGTACCTAACAGATAGAACCCAACCTTAATCTATGATTGAACCCATAAAAAAACACATTTATCATCACACCTAGATTGAAAGCTAAGCTTTTACATAACGTATTGTCCAAAATAAACTAATAAAACAAAAATATTGATGAAAAAGAGTTCAAGATCAGCGGAACTTACAATATGGGGGAGATTGGGCCGTGAGAGCGCTGATTTGCCGGTGGAAGAGTTTGGGGAAGAGTTTTGATGATTTTGAGGGTTTTAAAATTGGGGATCTGATTTTGAACACATCTGGAGGTTTCAGTTTTACTATTTATAGGCTTGCAGTTTACGAATTCGCCAACCCCATCGTGTATGGGTGATTTAGCAGGCGAATTCGCTTGTAAATAAACAAATTGTAGGCCTTTGGACCTATGAACTATGATATGGGCCAGATCGGGTATGAGCCATGTATGTATAGTGTATATATATTGCATTCAAGTGTTGTTTCATAGGTAATTTACGCGGGTCGGCGACTTATCGAGCCCTTCTATTTTGCCAGCACATATATACTAATAAATTGGCTTTCAATCCACTGATGTGAGATTAATGACACTGGCAGGAGGTGAGTTCGCCTCCTACGACGCCTGCGGGCAAGGAAAAAGGTGAATTCGCTTGTACTACTAGATCCCTTTTTATTTAGGTAGTAATGACACTAATTTTAATCTTTTGATCATTTGTATTTTGTAGAAATTATTATGAAGGACTGGAAAATTATAAAGAATTTCAAAATATGAGTTTTATATAAATTAGTGTAGAATGGTAACCTTTTCCGGTGCTTAAAAATATCGGGGTTTGAGTTAGGCAGAGTTTGGCGTCAATTGCTGGCGGAGTTTGGAGTCCATTCGGCGGAGTGTGGAGTCCATTCGACGGGTTATATACGCCTAGTCTTCCGCCGTTCGCGCCAAATCAACTTTCCGTCGAGTCAACCGATCATGGCGGAACCTGTAGAGCGCCAAAACGATTAGTCGTCGTCAACTAGTCGTCGCTCCCATGTGGTTTTATTAAAGGAATGCTAAACCCTAATTGATACTTAGAAGCGATATCGCCTCTTATTTCATTTATGTATGAAACGGCGTTGTTATTTTATGTTCTATACTTGTGCATCTTATAAAATAATCAACCTGGCGGGCGAAACCGTAAGCTCTTTCTCCTGCAGGTTACGATTTCGCCTCTTTAGTCGACTGGTAGACTCTGTTGCCTTTGGCGAGCCAGGAAGCGACTACGCCTTGAAGATACGTTCATAGACTGTTCAACTTACGAGTTCGCCTAATGGATTCGCCCCTTATTTATTCAACTTGCGAGTTCGCCTCTTCAGTCGCCTGGTAGATTCTGTCGCCTGTGGCGATCCAGGAAGAGAATTCGCTTTTAAGATAAAATATAGACGTTTATATTTACAACTTCGCAGCCTAAATTCGCCTCTCATGTTTTCAGGTAGCGATATCGTCTTCTGTCTCGCCTACTCTTTGAATAAATTTTGTTCACATGTAAATCTAGGTGCTTTTGTGTATGGTTAACATTGAAGAAATACATGAAATGTAATTTTATTATTAAAATACCATACTAAATAAATTCAATACAAAAAACAGCCATTCATGAACCATTGTTTAGTGTTGAAACAAAAGAAAGCTAGACTACACAATAATATGAAGTGAAGCGATCATCATCTTCATCATCTTCGCTTTCATTCTTCTCTCCATCTTCATCTTCATCATCTTCTTCAGACGACTCCGCGGCTGAAGATGATTGGATGTTCTTTGTTCGGCGAACCACTTCAAATACATCGTCGTCTCCATTGACAATGTCTTCACCTCCTTGTGGTTCTTCATCCATGATATCATTCTCAGGTTGCTCTTCATCGGGCTCTGTAGCTGCTCCCTCACCGTCAGTGGGATCTTCATCTTATGCCTCGCTTTCAGGTCTCGCTCGATCTTCAGGAATGTAATCAGCAATGTCGGTCATGGGAGGCAAGCGTTGAACCGAGAAATCTGGCTTTTCTTCATCATCGCTCAGATCCGGATTCAAATTCAGCATTCTACCAAATGCCAGTACCTCCTCCCTGTCTTTTTCTTGCTCCATCTTCACTTCTTCTATCTTACTTGCAAGCTGTCCAACATAGAGGACCAACAGTTCACGCCAAGTGAGATCGTGAGCTGCAAACGGGAACAAAACAATAAGTAAACTAAATTGCCGCAAACATTTATCATAACATGAAAACACTTATTGTATAACAAGTACTTACCTTCACTAAATTCAGATCGGCTGCGAGAACTCGAAGCACCCATGGCCTTCTTCGTCACCACCCCCTCCGCACTGATTTGCAACCCCTTGTTGCGTAGCCAAGTCACGTCATAGTATTTCACTGGCTCGGCCATGCTCACAGGTCTCACACCCTTCTTCTTCATCATAGCGGTTATGAGCTACCCGTAAGGGATCGTGTGATCGGCCTTGTCCTTCGCACGCTTCAGCATGTGCTTCATGATGGTTTACCCGGGATTGATCTTCACCTTCTCCATCAGGTGGTAGAAAACCATCAAGTTGGGGATCGTTGGCTCACATGGATGACCACCTGAGGGCATGATATTGAAGCACACAAGTTCGAACACCAATCGCTCCTCTTGACTAAGGTTCGCAATCTTATACTTCTTCGCAGTACCGGCAACCTTACTACGCGTCTTAAAGAACTTCCTACGCTCGACCACGGGGTCTAGGACGCTCTCATTCAAGGAGGTTGGGAAATTTTGGGTGTGGTATATCTCATAAGGGCCATTTGGATCCAATGGCCTAAGTTGATCAACAGACAAGTAATGGCATCCTATAACCTCATTTACCAAGAACTTATCTACCTTAAACGTCACACCCCTAACCATCGTAGTCGCCTCTTCGGCATCCTTCTCAAACTTAAGATTTGCATAAAATTGAAGACACTCTTCCCTATGCACCGGCTCCCTCAAAGTCAACATCCAATCTATATGAGTGGCTCTAAAATACTCAACTATCTTATCAAGACCCAAGCTAGCTATTTGAAAAGCATCAATGACCTTAACATTTGAAATAGTACGACGAGTATATCGCTGGTACCTCGTCTCCGCTTTCGGGCTGATAAATAGGGACTGCTCCTCGTCCTCGTCATTGTCATTGTTTCCCACGTCGTTCGCAGCAGACCGGGATGCACCGGCGACGGCGGGACCAGGCTGGGCAGTGGTGGTGGAGATTGGCCGAGACTATTGAGTGGTGACGGCATCGGGTGGTGGCTGTGATGAACTCCCAGCAGCTTGGGAAGTGTTTCTACCCCTGTTACCGGTCGGAGCTCCGGCGGTTTGCGTATCCCTTCTCCCCTGGTGACTGATCTGCTCGAGGGTGAGCTCTTCCTCCTCCTCCTCCTGGTTCGCGGCGGCGCCTGTGGTCGGGGCGGTTCTCTAACGCTTAGAAGCGGGTGGGGTGAGGCTTTTTTCGGCTTGTTTGCTCCGACCCATGGTGGCTCTGCAATCGGTCGACAGCGACGGTGATTTTAGGAGTTAGGGTTTGAGAGTCGTGGAAGTTTTGGGGATTCTGATATCCCCAAAACGTGAATATAGTTTAAGTTTTTTTTTGTTTAATTTACCCATTTACGAACTCGACACCACTCTCGCCAGTAACTAATTCCAATGGGCGAGTTCGCCTCTAATTACGACTCAAAGCGAAACTAGTAGCGAAATCGCTTGGATGCACCCTTAAACCTAAACCCTAAACCCTATATATACCATATCCATTCTAAAATGGATTGATCAATCATATTATACTCTATTGATATTGTAACAGGTTTAGCGTTGAATTTACACGAAAACCGATCTGATCCGAGATTCTTGATACGATTCCGACGGAATCAGCACAACTAATCGTAGCACATATTTATAAGCGGGTCATTACCGGTGAACAATTACACACTACTAGTTCCAAATGTTTTACAAGCCAACACTGTAGTGTTATTTCCTCGACTCATCCCGGAACTAATATCCAAATTTTGAAAACATCCATGTGTACTTTAAGATAACCGATGTTACACGAGTCATAGTGTGTTCCTGCAATGTGCTGTTTTGCAGATGACAACCCGACAATAACGTACTTTCCCAATACTGATCAGTAACTAGCATTTTTTATATGGATTTTTGTTATCAATTACAAAAAACAATCTCATAATACGCGGAACTTTCTTAACCATTTCAACAGATAGTGGCCATGATTTCTTGCAGATGTAGTAGTAATGGCCTCTCTCAACAAGCTTTGCTTTCCATAAACGATTTGATGACCTTCCATTATCTCCAGTGATGAGTGAATAAGGAGATTTACTCCCCTCCAGTTCATTTGAAAAACTATGGGGAATTTACTAAACCAAACAAATAAATATATAAATGTTTAGTGAGGATATATGAATTGAAACTATATATAAAAAAAGATAATAATTGGATGAACTAATTAACTTACAATTCCATGGTTGAAATCATATTCCATCAGCAGCAATTGGTCTTCAGTCTTTATTCATCATTTAATGAGTTTCTCTAGAATTGGAAAAGGTTCTGTATGAAATGGGTAAATAATTTTGGAAATTAGAAAAGTTTTAATTCTTCCCACACATCGATCATTTCGAGATTGTTTTAGGGTGTTGTTGTTTACACCCACAGTACAATGACATATGTGCCCTCCGAAGCTGATATATATATTAGGGCATGAATGGATTTGAAATATTCCAACACATTAGTACTTGTGATTTATGACAAATTCTTTCTAAAATACACATACTGTAACATGTTTAATTAAACATTATATTTTTACAAACGCATTTTATATGGAAGACATGAACAAAGAAGAAGTGATATCGCCACCAGTACTCGCCTGTAAGCGATAGCATAGGTGAACTCGCAAATAAGTAAAACAGTAACCGACCAAAAGTACTATTCAGGCATGGTTTGTCCACCTAAACAATGCTATATATATCATTTTACCCGGATTTTCCTACTATCAACCTCATTTCTCCATCCTATCCATCTACCCTTCATTATCTCTCACCTTATCCCCTCCTCAACCTCAAGTCCATTCAATCCAAATCCATTCTCATACCATTCCAATCCGAAAATCACTTCCATCCTAAGCACAATCTCATGCTCAAAGATCAAACCTTGTTCTCTTGCCATGAGCTTAACCCTAGGAACCTAAAAACCCATCAATCAAGATCAACCTTCATTAAAATTTGGGTAAAACCAACAAAGCTTGCAACTTTGTGAAGTAGACATCAACTACAAGCTAAGAGCTTCTTCTACAAGTAAGGTATGTGTCTAAATTTCATGTCTATGTTGAATAGGCATTTAGTTTCCTTTTTTTTGACATTTATTACATGAAAGACATGGTAGAGTAAATTTTATCACTTGTTAGGCCCTCACAAATAACTATTGTGTGTGCTTTTACCATTGCTAGGCCACAATTCCAGAAGCTACCTACCACGTGACAAGATGTTGGTCCATTGCATTTAGTTTTTTTTAAGTTAGGAATTGACATTGGTAATGCACTTGTGTGCACTTTAGTATAGGGTGGTGATTGGAAACTGGCAGGTTTTAATTAGGAATTGACATTGGTAATGCACTTGTGTGCACTTTAATATGAGTTTGTGCCTCTTTAGTATAGGGTGGTGATTGGAAACTGGCAGATTTTTGTTGTATCGGAATACCGATTCATGTTTCGAAAGAAACAGGTCACATTTTTCAAATATTCGCCAATTTTGCAGTGCTTGTAGACGATATCGTAACAAGAGATTCGCTTAGAGATGAATGAAGAAGCACTTTCACCACCATATTTTTCATGCTCCACAATCTACAACCGGACACAAAACTGTGTCGCCTCCACATTCTCCTACACAAGCAATTTTGCCATGCAACTCGCTAGTGAGTCTCTGTTGGCACGATCGTTTCAGGAGGCGAAATCGCACGAAAATTCGCCTATTTCATGAGGCGAGTTCGCCTACATTGTTCGCCTACAAGCTGTATTTGAGGCGATATCGTAACCATTACGGTTTTTTAACATTCCCGGCATTCAATTATTGTCCAAAATTCAAGTGAATGAAATGGCGGTATCGTAACCACTTCAGAGGCGACTGATATGAGCGACATCGCTTCTTCAGGCGAAATGAAGCTGGCGATACCGCCCAGCATGATATCACTGACACCAGGCGGCACCAGCTGGCAAATTCGTAAAATGAATTCGCCTGGTTCACGGCGTTTTCAAAACCGCCGAGAAAAAACTCACTTTTAAGGCACAATCAAACAAGGCGTTTTGGAAACGCCTTGCTTGGTATGATGCAATCGCCTTGCATCCTATGCATGTCCATTAGTGTCTAGTGGTAAGGAGATTGTTAGACAATGGTTTATAACTCGATTCTTAACGGAAGCACTCTTTTTTTGTAAAAGAAAAGTGTAATAGGGTTGTAACCGGGTAAACCGGTCCGATCCGGGTCAAACCCGGAAAATTCCGGACCGGGTCTGGTTCAAGAAACAGTCCAACCGGGCCGGGCCCTGGTCCAAGATTTTTAGATATTCCGGGTCCGAGTCATTCCGGATCCGGGCCGGGCCATGCCGGGTTGACCCGGTTGTACAGCCCTAGACGCAGCAAAGAGATGTCCAGAATTTGACAGCACCTCCAACTCAGGAATATCAAAACCTCATGCAGATGTGTGCGTGTATCTTTGACAAGGATAGCATGTTTGCCTTGTCTCGGATTACAAACTCACTGAAACTTACAAACAGAAAACAATACATGTTGAGGGAGTTTAAGAACTCATGTGACAAGGGAGCTATCGACCAAAGCATTAAGAATGACGTTTCGGATATAATCAAGAGGTTGAGCAAGGATGTGGATAAGATGAAGGGAAAGGCGCAGGAGGAAATCGAGTCGTCAAACATGGATACTGTTCTGGTTGACGCACAACAGGATATCCAACATTCTCGTATGACAAGGGCTGAAACTGGAGAGCTAATACCCCACCGTCCGATTATTTGTCCATCACCGGAGGAAACGCGGAAATTCTTCTTCAAAAAATATGTTTTTGCTAATGTTCAACTGAATAGGATGGATCCTTCGAAGTTAGCCTTGGAAATTCCAAGCTCGGAAAATGAACATGTCGTGAGGGTAGACAGCTCACCAGACCTTCTTTTGGAAAGTTCTAAAGGTGATTTGACTGAACAAAACCCACCTCATGACCCCATTACCTTTGGAGCCACCACCTTTAAGTCCTATGTTGAACCAGGTTCGGGTCAATTTCGACTCTCCGACCAAAAAGGAGGCGGTAGAGATTGCAAGATATAAGAGGCCAAGGATTCCGAAAAAGAAAAGAGCTGCAGCAAAGAAACTAGCTAATATTGTTTCAACAAGGCGTAAAGGAGATGAAGTCAAGCCTGGAACTGCAGCGTCTGCAGAAACCATGAATAATTCCAGGCTCTTGAAGAAAGTGAAGAACAACAGCAACGTGGGATTGGAGGGAACTAGCAACATGGAGGCAACTACAGCCATGCATGCACACGATATCGTCTCAGTTGCTCAACAGCTGGGGGCAAAGCGTAAGCTATTCTTGGACGTGGACAAGGATGTGGAGACCTGTTTGGAGGATGGAGAAGTAACCGGTGATGGAATGACTAGAGCACCCTAACTGTGGTTGGTTCGGGCGATGACAAGGCAGAGAGTGGTGTCACCCAGTCCTGCCACGCCAAATTAGTATCATAAGCTGAAACTGTCACGACCTTGATAGGGGCGCGACAGTTCGCGAATTGCGTACATTGGTGCACCTGAAATCTCCCATTCTCTTATTTTTGTGTGAAACGCATTGTTCTTCAGCTGTGGTAGATAGAATAAAAATTCAACTTGGTTAGAAGCATTTTCAGGTGATTCGCAAGGTCGCTCTGGAGGCCTTGCTTTGTTTTGGTGTAAGAATATTTCAGTTGACATAAGAGACAGTTCAAGTAGCTACATTGATGCTTTTACCACTGTGCTTGGTTCCCGTATCCGCATCACTGGTATATATGGCGAGCCTAATGTTTCTAGGCGTAGACAAGCATGGTTGGAGTTTCAGAGGCTAGCTATGGTACGTACAATACCATGGCTATGCTCGGGGGACTTTAATGAGGTCTTATCGCAAGACGAGTTCCGTGGCTCAGGCCCCAGAGCTGAATGGCAGATACAATCCTTTCGGGACGCACTGGACTTCTGCAGATTGTTTGATATGGCCTATTCTGGTGACACTTTCACATGGTTAAATCTTGCTTCGGATCCCAATACCCAGCGCAGCAGATTGGATCGTGCTACCTGTAACCATGAATTGCACAATCTGTTTCCATGGTCGATGATAACTAACGTGGGAATGATTCCATCGGATCATAAGGCGGTTCATGTGAAGCTTCTCGCGAAGGACCCGGCTGCAAGGACGCAAAGGAGGAAGAAGCGATTCCGCTTCAGAGCTCACTGGATAAAATCAAATGACTGTGAGGAGATGACAAAACAGAATTGGAATAATGAGGATACTTCCCTGCAGTTGAAGCTATCAGAATATTCTATAGGGCTGATAAGATGGAGTAAAGCGGCATTCCCTAACCTCCCGAAGTAAATTGAAGCCTTGAAAAAGGAAGTAGAAGAGCTCGAGAGAGGGGTTATAACAGAAGAGACTAAGAACAATATCAGAAAACTGAAGTAGGACAATGAGATGCTACAGGGAGCTGAGAGTATCAGGTGGAAGCAAAGGGCCAAGCAATATTGGTACAAAGAGGGAGATAGAAACATCTCCTTCTTGAACCGGTTTGCTACAAAGAGAAAGAAGAGCAATCATATTGCTGGACTTAGACACCAGATGCAGGTACTACGTTCAGATGAGGAAGAATTGCAGGGGATCATCCTGGACTACTATGGAGGCCTTATCACGTCATCTAGACCATCTGAGGGGATAACACGTGATGTCATAAGCCGTATCTAGCCGTGTGTCTCAGAGGAAATGGCTGGGAACCTTATGCGGCCATACACGGCTGAAGATGTTAAGTGTGCAGTCAAGCTGATGCACCCGTATGAATCACCCGGGCCAGATGGCATGAGCCCAGTCCTCTACCAGAAGTTTTGGCACATTATCGGTAAGGATGTCACGAACTTCGTGTTGAAACTCTTGAATGATGAGTGTTTGATCATGCTACAAACTACACACACATTGTCCTTACACCGAAGATGCAGAATCCAGACAATTCACACAGTTCCGCCCAATCATCTTGTGTAATGTGGTGTACAGATTGGCCTCGAAAGTGATAGCAAATCGGTTAAGACCGATTATATCTAGTGTCATATCCGACTAACAATCAGCGTTTATACTTTGACGGCTGATAACGTATAATATACTAATTGCTCATGAGATACATCATACCCATGAAGAAGAGGAGATTAGGTCGGCTCGGTCATATGAGTGTTAAGCTGGATATGAGTAAGGCGTTCGATCGTATCAAGTGGTCCTTCCTGTGTGACACGCTAACGAGGATGGGATTTCCAGCACGGTTCGTGGACTTGATCAGGTTTTGTATCTCTTATGTTGCTTTCTTGTTTATTCTGAATGGTGTAGAACTTGGACATCTCTCTTCTAGAGGGGGCTCAAACAAGAAGATCCTTTATCTCCCATCTATTTATCATATGCTCTGAAGTTTTCTCAAGACTACTGACAGACTTGAAGCAATCGGGGAGCCTCAAAGGGATCAAGGCCTCAAGGTTTGGTCCAAAAGTTTCACATATGTTCTTTGCAGATGATACATTGTTGCTCGGAGAAGCCACAGTCTAGGAAGTGGGCAATCGAGCTTTCTGAGTGTGTTTCGGGACAGAAAATCAAGTACGATAAGTTAGGTATATTTTTCAGCCCGAATACATCAGCAGCGGATAGGGAGCAAATCTGCGGCATTCTTCAGATCCCAGAAGTGGCATCACATGAGAAGTATTTTGGTCTTCCATCGGTAATAGGCAGGAATAAAATAGAGGTTTTTCAACACTTGAAAGAGCGAATCAGGCACAGAATGGATGGTTGGAGTGAGCGTCACCTGTCAAAAGCAGGAAAGGAAATCTTGATCAAATTATTTCTGCAAGCTATACCTAGCTACGCCATGACATGTTTTAGCTTAATGGAGAACATCCTGGATGATATAAAAAGCTTAATACTGCGGTTTTAGTGGGGTGAGACAGAATCCGGACGAACGAAGATAGCATGGACCTCGTGGGAAAGCATGGCACGAGCCAAGGTGAATGGTGTACTTGGTTTTCGCAATCTCAAAGCAACCAATTTGGCGTTATTGAGTAAGCAAGCTTGGAGATTTCTGTCCAATCCCAACTCATTGGTAGCTAGAATATATAAAGACAAGTACTTTCCTGGCTCATCAATCTTTGAAGCTGTTGAGGGAAACAATGCATCATGGGCTTGGAGAAGCGTTCTGAAAGGCATGGATGTCCTTCGCTTGGGATGTAGGAAATAAATTGGCTCTGGAAAAAGAACAAGTATTTGTTATTACCCGTTGTTACCAAAGGACCATGGCTTCTTCATCAGGAACCCATAATCTATTCCAGCCGAGCTTACAACTGGTTCCGACCTCGTTGACCCGGACACAGGCTAGTGGAGGGAGAACCTGTTACTGGACCATTTTGACCCTCAGGACGCTGATGCAGTTCGGTCTATTCCGCTGCGGAATCGTGCCAGGAACGATGAATGGATGTGGCACTATCACTCAGCCGAGAAGTACACAATGCGGTCTGCCTATCACCTCCTTGTAGAGTCACCTCACTCAATCTCCATCACCATTCTCCTCAGGTGGCTCCGTCTGAGTTCTGGAGGAAGTTATGGAAACTGAGAGTCCCCCAATGAGCGAATCACTTCACGTGGCGGCTGTGCATGGACTCATTACTAACGTCAGAAAATCTGAGGAAAAGAACAATCGTGGTGGCGAATACTTTCCCGTTCTGTTCAGTTGAAAATAGCACTACCTCCCACTTGTTTTATGATTGCACTTATGCTAGAGAGATTTGGAGAGCAGCCGCAATGGAGCAAACCATCGAGCGAGAAAGGCGGCCAAGGAGTGACGCGTAGTTCTGCAGATTGCTAACGTTATCGGACAGCTCATTGGTGGAGCAGACTCTAATGGGTTGTGACTCTATCTGGTTCCAGAGAAATAAATTGTTGTTCGAGGGCAAGAGACTGGAGCCGTAGATCGTAGCAACTTCAGTTTTTAAAAGACAGGAGAAATCACCTAAGTTTGGATGAGATTGTGCTACATCCTACCTTATGGTAGAATTTATGATTTCTCATATGTTTATGAGTTGGTTTTTATCAATACTAAAAAGTATAGATAGATGTTATGACCTATATTTTCAATTAAAAAAACTTCATTTTAGAAGAAAGAAAACCAATAACAGGGACTCGATTCTCCTGTTTTTTCCCTCTTACTTTTAATAATTTAGATAGTTCGAATTCATTAATAGGCTCTCAGAGCGGAATGTGCGACTTGAAAAAATATAGTGTTCTTATTATTTCTGATGCTAAAATCATCAATTTTTATCTGGTAAATGTTTGTTTTTAATGTTTTGCCTTTTTGACATTTTAATGAATTGTCGTATTTTACATTATTATATTAACTATTTCAAATTGTTAAGCTACGGCCCTCTTATATAAAATTCCTAACTCCGCCCTTGTTAATTTTAATATGTAATTTCAAGATCAGGTAATTATTAAAAAAAATCAAAGCTTAAATTAAATAGACATTACACTACGTAGTAAATTTTACAAATAGACGTGTGTAACAATACAGGAATTATTCTAGTATATATTAATTATGTTTTTTTAGCTAAAATTGTGCCCATGCATGATATACAGTATAACACAATCCAATAATGTTTAGGAAATTTAAACTTTTTTAAGTGTTTTTATAAGAAAAAAAAGTTCATTTTCAAATTCTACCAAAACCTAAAGGGAAGCGGATTAAAAAGGAAAATAAAATTAAAAATCAAAACTTGAAAAGGAAAAGGATGTATGATGAGGACTTATCTCATCATGCACTATAAATAGGGGTAAGAAAGAGTCCCTGATCAACCAATAATTCAATAGATTTTTTAAAACAATTGATAGATAATGTCGAAACTAATCGTGCTTAAAAGTTTCGACGGAGAAACATTAGAGTTGGAAGAGGCGGTGGCAATGAAATCACAGACAATTAAGCATTTGATCGAGGACGATTGTGCAAATAGCTTTATCCCGATCCCCAATGTCACCGGAAAAATTTTAGAGAAGACTTTCGAGTACTGCAAGCGTCATGTAGACGCGGGTGCCTGCTCAAATCCTTCCGATGAAGATAAAGAAAATCTCAAAAAATTCGACTCAGATTTTATCATGGTTGATAAAAATACACTATACGATCTCATCATGGCTGCAAATTATCTGGACATCAAGACCTTGCTTGATCTTGCTTGTCAAACTGTGGCCGATATAATCAAGGGTCTTGAGCCAGAGGAGATCCGCAAGGAGTTTAACATCACCAACGACTATACCCCTGAGGAAGAAGAGTTTGTCCGCCACGATAACTCCTGGGCTTTTGAATGATTACAGGATTTTGTCTAGCTAGTTCAAATTTTAATATGTGTAATTTGATTAGACAGATATTATTATGATCATCATGTTTGAGATTTTTTTGTTAATCTGTAATCTTTTCTTATGCAAAATCAATCTTTGATTGCATATCATTGTATGGTGTAATTCTATTTTCTCTACTATTTTATTACAATTAATAATAAATTCTCCTTGGAGAGGAAAATAAATTTTGAAAAGCACTACGGCGTTAACTTTAGGTGCGCATTTACAGTGACTGAGTTAGCCGGGATAATTTGGTACTTGCTGCAACAATTCTTCTAGTCAAACTACACATATTAAAGCGTATGTATGTTGTTATTGATCAAATAGTAAAAGTACAATGCACATTCACGCGTCATGAACAAGTATATCAAATGTATTATAATGTAGGAATAACTACATATTTTTAAAATGCGCATATTCATTTTTGAGGGACTTTTTGTTAGAACCGTTATTTATACAATGCCTAATTTTTATGAAGGAATGCAATTATTGTCTACTATATATACACACACACACCGTATTTTTCACTTCGAAAAACTCACTTAAAATAAAATTATTTAAGTGCCAAAAAAACGCTTATTGTAAGAAAATATTCCAAGTAAACATAATTTTTACACTTAATATTATAAAATTAATCATTAATTAATTTCTAATTAAATATAAAACGATTGAAAATTCTCTAGAAAGTCCAACTTTCCTAAGTGTTATGGAACTATCACTATATATTTAAACTCAAGTGACATAATTTTGTGTTAAAACATTGATCATATTAAAATAAACATATAGTAAAATATGTTTTAATGCGAAAATTCATGAAATTTTATGTAAAAATTAAAAAGAAACTTAATGATAAAATATACAGTTCAAATTGAAAGGTGCACTATGTAAGATAAAACATATAAAGATTTTCATGAAAATTTAGAAAAGTTGGGAGTTCGGAGACTTTCTCTAAACATTGTATTATTATTTGGATGTGATGATGAGGAGGAGGGGAAAAGTTAAATTTTAGTAAAATTTGTTGATCAAGTACGCTCGGTCTTTACTCTTTTGTATATAAAGTAGTAGTGAATGCTCTCTATTCATATGTGTATTTCTACGTGGGATAAGAGATTAGAATAGATAAGTATAATTTTGGTAAATAATAATCTAGAAAGGTCATGGATAAGCGATGATATGATTAATCACAGGCGATCAGAAGAATCATCACGATGACCAATTAGTTGAAGTCAAATCCATCACAAAGAGCCGTTGGAATCCCACAGGATTAGTGGATTGAGATAATAGCTAGGGTTCCGATCGATTTGGAGGGTACCAATTAATACGGTACACAAGTTTGGAGTATCAGATACCTACGAGCGTACGATTATTACTTTTGATTTCTCGACTGAAGAGTTTAATCGAATGTACCTGCCTCATGACCTGCAGATTGCCGGCGTTTCTTTGTGGACTTGAAATGGTCGTCTCTACAGCTACACGATTTCACAAGGGATATTTCTGGTGTGGATGATAAAGGAATATGGAGTTATGAACTCTTGGATTCATGTTTTATTTTTTGACTATCCTACCCGTCCGACCAGCAATTTGAAGCGCCCATCGCTTTTGTGACCGATGAACGTGAAATCCTTATTCAGTCACCGAATTGGTTACATTTATACGATGTGAAGGAGAAAACACTAAAGAAACAAGTCTCTCTTGAGCATAAGAGAGAGTTAGATACTTGGCGGCGTCTTATATACACTCCCAGTCTTGGAAAATTAGGCCCACTTTGTTGAAACGTATAACTAGTGTATTTTATTTCAGTTTAATTCAGTTCAGTTCATTTCAGCAAAATATTATTTGATCAAATTAATATAAATTTAAACATACCGATTCTATTTTAAATACATTAGTTTACTTTCAATTCAGTTCAGTTTATTTCAGTTCAGTCCAGATCAGTAAGAAATAAGCTCATGCAAGCAGGCCCTTCTCTATAATGTATTTTGAATTCAATTGATCTCTGTTAATATTGTGATTAAAATATTTGAACGGTACTTAAGCATAAACCCTAATCTTGAACGATCCACTAAAACATAAACCCTAATCCTCCTTCATATTCCCCCTATCTCTAGCATGTATGTATCCGAATCATATTTAAATTGATGCGTTATAAGTGTTCTCTTGTAAGAGATTGAATGTAGAATTTTTTTTACTAAAATTAAGATTAAGGACCTACCCTCCCACGACTTATTTTCGATGTACCGTATTGAACAAAAGCAATGCATATAAAACAATTATCATGTGATTGAAATAAGTTGTATTACATTGAATCAAAATTCATTAAAAATTGAATGATAAATTAAAGTAAACAAAATTTTTCAAATAGTATAGATTGAGAGAGATCAAGCACTTTAACTTATATTTTCATTTTTATGCATGTTTGGATTTGTCAAAATAATTTGGTTTTATGTGATATATGCATGAAAGGAAACAAATTTAATTTGCGGATAGGTATGTCCTAAAAATTAAATTGATTTAACTTAAAAATTAAAATTTAAGTTTTAGGCACTAACAAAAACTTTATCAAATAATGAGTCGCTATCTGTGGTGACAAAATATTTTGTTTTATCCAAATAATTTGGCACACTGGTTGATAGTCAATAAATTTAAACATAATACTTTAATTTTACGGTAATTATCATTATAATATCTTTCAATTAGTCTAGCATATACCAAAATCTTCATAAATATTTCTTTTTTAATTCAAAACCATCCAAGTGTACGGGAGAATTTTCACGACTCCTCAATCCTTCATAAAAGCAATAAAAATACGTGATCGGGTTTGGATAAACCCAATGATACACATAAAACTCTTTTGGAGTTTCTGTGACAATTTGAGTGAGTGAGGTACAGAGTGATTCCAACATAGCCGTACTACTACTCCGCCTCGGTGTGACTACATGTACTACTGAAAACAGTGATACATCGTAAGAAAACCTATATCTGATACCCAAAAGTATCTAAACTACCTGACATGTATAATATCCTTAACTCGCAGTATAAATATTCAAAGTATACAGAGTTTACGCATAGACCGGAACCCAAATGGTCTTCCCTCCCGCCAAATACACGGATTAGGAGGGACATGACAAACAAATAGGTAAGGATACTCCATAAATTAGTCAGGACAATTTGCAAAAAAAACCCACTACAAATCATATCCCTCTAGAAACAGATATATGCAAATTAATGTCAGTATTAGAGCAATCCCAACCAATGCTGGTCTGATTGGCTAGTGGACAAATATTGGACAAAAAACAAATGCAATCTAACACGATATAAGGCGAGGCTTAACCGGTCTACAAATCTATTAGCAGTATCGTCAACAGTAAATATTCAAACTACCGTACCTTGAATTTCTCCTAACTATATATATCAGGCCGGAAGCTAATCAAAGTTTAACTAAACAAAAGGACCCGTCAGAATGCTAGGATTAGCAGATCACGTGCAGTCTCATATTTTAGTACTAACATCAAAACACATGTACCATAAAGAAGACTGAAAATAAATTTTAAAAAAGAAAAAAGAAATAAAGCCACCTTCTCTGTCTAATGGTGCCAGCTCCAATAAAACCCCGTCCAAACAAGCTCGACCCGACCAGGCCCGACCCGATCCGACCGGACCAAACCGGCCGAAAACCCCAAATCACCGAATCCGCCATCTTGTGTGCATATCGGAGACGAGAACCCCTTCTGGTCGGCTGAATGGGCCTAAATCTCCAAACCTGCAAAAAGGGGCATGAGCTTTCAGCCATCCACGGATCTCGTTGGGCACGCCGACGTCAACGTAGCCACCGTCGTGGTTTCCGGGCATCTCGTTGGTGGCGTGGACCAAGGCAGTAGTTACTGGATCGACGGTGTGGTGGCGACCCGCATCGCCGATCTTTCATCTGACGTAGCTTTCGACAAAGGAAAAAAACGAAAATGTAGATTTTCAACGAAGAAAAATGATTGCGGGATATGGGATTAGGATTGGGTGGTATAGAATTAAACTATGGTGGAGTGGGTGGGGTGACCCACGTGGCGGCGAGGTGCCGGCGAGGTGCCGGCGGTCACCCCGTGGAATAGATCTGGAAAAGAGGGGCGAAGGGTATGGGAGAGGATAGAGAGAGAAAGGAGAAATGGGGGGAGTTGAATTTATTCTTCATAAATATTCTTCTTACTACCAGATAAATTATAAATTTTAAAGGTTAGAAAGATTATTTCATCTATTTTGAACTATGATATAATCTATCTTGTTCATATCATAATCTCTTTGGGATCTTAATAAAGAAAATTCAATTAGACATAATGTTCAATATTCAAGCACTAGCTATTGCCATCATAAGTTGTTTAAGTAAAAAACTTTAAAAACCCATCATAATTAGGAAACCTTGGAAAAACTTTGTTTCAAATGTCGAAAAGTTTTTTGCCTTTCAACGTTGGTCACTAATTTTAATATGTAATTTCAGATCAAGTAACTATATCAAAACAATGCAGCTTAAATTAAATAGACATTAAACTATACATAATAAATTTTATAAATAGACATGCGTGTAACGTTACAGGAATTATACTTTTTCAGCTAATATTGTTCCCATGCATGATATGCAGTACAACACAATCCGATAATGTTTAGGAATGTTAAACTATCTAAAGTGTTTTTATTAGAAAAAATGTTCATTTTCATATTCTACCAAAACCTAAAGGGAAAAAGATTAAAAAAGGAAAATCAAATTAAAAATCAAAACCTGAAAAGGAAAAGGAAAAGGATGCATGATGAGGACCTATCTCTGCCCTATAAATAAGGGTAAGAAGGAGTCTCTAATCAACCAATTATTCATTACATTTTTTAAAACAATTGATAGACAATGTCGAAACTAATCGTGCTTAAAAGTTTTGATGGAGAAACATTAGAGTTGGAAGAGGCGGTGGCGATGAAATCACAGACAATTAATCACTTGATCGATGACAATTGTGCAAATAGCATCATCCCGATCCCCAATGTCACCGGAAAAATTCTAGAGAAGACCTTTGAGTACTGCAAGCGTCATGCAGACGCGGAAGCCTGCTCAAATCCTTCCGATGAGGATAAAGAAGGTCTCAAAAAATTCGACTCAGATTTTATCATGGTCGATAAAAATACACTGTACGATCTCATAATGGTTGCAAATTATCTGGACATCAAGACCTTGCTTGACCTCGCTTGTCAAACTGTGGCCGATATAATCAAGGGTCTTGAGCCAGAGGAGATCCGCAAGGCTTTTAATATCACCAACGACTATACCCCTGAGGAAGAAGAGTTCGTCCGCCACGATAACTCCTGGGCTTTTGAAGAATAATAGGATTTTGTCTAGCTAGTTCAAATTTTAATATGTGTAGTTTGATTAGACAGATATTATTATGATCATCATGTTTGATATTTTTTGTTAATCTATAATCTTTTATTAAGAAAAAACGATCTTTGGTTGCATGATATCATTGTATTACAACTAATAATTAATTTTTCGAGACAGTGTTGCGTTGTTGAGAGATGCTATTTTTTGCAAGGAATTCAACATTCCTATTTCTAGGAGCCTTCTCCCTCTTCAGAGTTTTGTTGATTTGAAGTCAAGGTATCGCTTCTGTTAGATTGTGGTTACATATTTGGTTACTTGTAACAGTGGGTTTTGGTAGAACATTTCACTTTTTTAAAATAAAATCCTTAACATGTTAAAATATGTAAGTCATATATTTTACAGAATCTAGCGAATCTTGGATTCAAGGAACCGACACCAATCCAAAGGCAGACCATTACAACTATATTATTGATACGATCTTTTCTTTTCTGTTTCTTTTTTTCATTAAGATTTGGTGTTGGTTTCAGTTCTTGAAACCTTTTTTCATTTGGTGGTGAATTATTCATAAAGACGAGCATGCTCGGCATGTGCCCCAACTGGGTCTAGCAAAAATATTGCCTTTGTCTGTCTTACACTGATGAAACTCAGGGTATGTGTGTGTGCATCATGTTAGTGTATTTTAGAAGAAGTGGTGTATGATGGATAAACTATTTACTATCTGCATGTCTCCGATGTTGGTATTCGAGCTGTGATTATTTGCCCCACACAGGAATGCAAGAAGTTGGCTAAAGGGAGGAAGTTCATGATCAAGTTTATGACCAAGAAATTACTAAAAGAGATGACTTTTCAAACCTACCTTGTGATATACTCCTCGCAACACCATTTTGTGTGCAATTTGAAGTTCGTAAAAGGAATTTCAACTTAAGCAAGTGAGTGAGACGACATTAATTATTATCTCCAGCGGATTTTTTTTGATCAAATATTTCTTGTAGTTGAGTTCCTAATCCTCGATGTATCTGATAAGCTATTTAAGAGACCGCAAGGACGAGTCAGAATCGGTAAGTGATTACTGAGTCGGAGGGTAGCCGAAAAGCGACGGCGGCGGGAGTGCTTTTTCTGGTGATGTCTATTCAGAGTTCATGTACGTAAATAGCGTAAAACCATAAAAACGTAGTCAATCTATTTGTCAGCAAACCTCTAGCGCCTGAGTCTAAATTAATCATGGTCCGTTGTTGAGAGGAATCAAGGTACTATTTTATTTAGTATCTTAAAGGCCGAAAAGGAAGTTGATGTGTTCTAACTCATCTTCATAAATTGTTAAATGTGTTATGGCAGCAACTTGAAAGCCCGTTTGGAATGAGACAAGCGCTGGAAATAGTGATTTGTTCCAAAACTTGTTCGTAACAAAAGGCTCTATTTCCCAGGTACTTTTGAATTCATTGTTAGTTTTGATTTCATTTAAAATGTTATGCATCATAATCTGTACAAAATCTTTGATGTTGATCTTCTTCTATTTTGTTTTCAGCCAGCCAAGAATCGGATAGAAAATAATGCTAACTGTTTATAGTTAGGACTAGTCTGCCTGGAAAAATACCTTACTCTCAATGTACTGGAAAACTTTTGCTAATCAGTTGAGCTCCACAACTATTTCCAAAGAAAACTAAAGCCGACAAATAACCAAGGTACTGATTAGTTCCAGCATCCGGAGCCGTAAGTCCTTAAACTTATGCAGTCACAATTACGATTGTTTGAATCCCTTGATACCACATGTGCATTCCAGTAGTATATTGAATAGCTAGACTTCAAGTTCATTAGTTGGTGAATTTTTGGCCGGTTTGCTTCTGAATGTGTAAAGTTGCCATGCGAGTATGTATACAGGAATTGCTGCTCCAGGAGCTAGTCACTCTAGGAGATGAGATGAATTATTAATGTTTATTCACTATATTTATGTTTATTATATTCATGGTGATGAAAACACAGATGAGTAGTGGAGAAGAGATTGTGCAAGGTGGCGTCAGCTTAGCTAATGTTCTCAACCGCATGATAGATTTCTTGAAGGGCTATTTACCCTCCATGTTCTTCTTTTCAGTCCCCATATAAAATGTCGTGAATTGAATTATTTTGTAAACTCATTAGCCCCTTTTTAATTATCTAATATAAAATTAAAATATTAACTAATTAAGTTACATAATTCTATAAACAAAATAATTTTCTCCCTTCCTTAAACATAATAAACAATAATTAAATGTTTAAGGTGATCAGTTCAGATTTCAGATTATACAATGTGTTCTCTCTTGATTATCTCATGGACCATGATAATAATGGTAGAATCAATTATTTTCAACCAATATTTCTTTACCTTTACTTTAAGTATATATCTAACTTACTAACTAAATTAATATGTATATTAATTAAATTTAAAATTTTGATATTTAAAAAATACATATTTAAAATATTTCAAATGTATATCACACGATGATAATACTAGTTATATAATACTTCTAATTGTTAAGTCAAAATTGTAAAAAATAATTATGATATATAGTAGTGTGCCATTATAAAAAAATTGGAGGGAGCAGGAAGTACTAATTAAGCACCATAACCATCAATAAATATTATTTACTTTCTTGAACTAATAAATATACTATTTATTACACAAGAGACTTTCACTTCCAAATTATGCCTAATGGGAAATAAAAAGGGAAAATTTGCATAAGGGGAAGTGGTACTCTCAATCTTTTACTAGGTATATATATAAAAGCAGAAAGTGGCGGCGTAAATAAAAATTAGAAAAAAAACACCGCCGCCGGCCGCCACCAAAAATTATAATTAATATACGAAACTACATCAAAATTTGAGTTTTGATATCTCCGGTCGGTCATGTATATATTATGTAAACCTGTCGCCGGCCTAAAATTTGAGTATTTTTTTATGGTAGTTGTGGCATTTTTAATATGGAATATACTTATTATTTAAACATAGAAAATACTATAGTATAATTATGGCAACGCATCGGGTATTAATACCATAAAATATACTAATACCATAATAACCACAAAATTATATATATCATAAAATATTTCCCTTACCCGTTTTTTTGTTGATTTTTATCAGTCACATAAAAATTTTCTGGAAACGTTCCTATAAATAATAATAATAAAACGTGATAAAGATATACCAAAACATCATATTTTATAAATGTGAAAAGAAATTGATTACCCTAATAAGCAAATATTTTGGAAATTATCTACATATCATTAATTATAAGTGTGAACATGTATTTTAAATAGTAAATCTTATATAAGTTTAATAGACTGTTATTTCCGTTGATTATGAATTATTACCGTACATAAAAATATACACAATGAAATATATAGTTAAATACTCAAAAATAAAAGCTATAAGTCAATATTAAATAAGATTCTCCTTCAACTAGGGATGGCAATGGGGCGGGTTTATGTGGAGACCCGCCCCAGATTCGCCCCATTTAGGTGGACATGCATCACTATATTCATAAGATGGGGCGGGTATGGATATGATTTTTAAATCCATGATGGGTATGGGGCGGGTATGGATATTTTTTTAAAACCCGCCCCATACCCACCCACCCCACCCGCTCTATACCCGTATAATATCCACTATAATATATAATATTATATTATTATTTTATTATTTTATTATTTATTATTTATTTTTATATAAAATAAAACTATCAAAAAAGAAAGTTAAAAGGCAGAGTATATACTATATTCCAATTACCAAATCTATTTAAATAATTGGAAACCGGAGCCTGGAGGAGACGGTTGCCTTCAAGCTAGCTGAGCTGCTGAAAAGTTCATGTCGAAAACTAGACTCTTTTGAACCATATTTTTACGTATTTGAAACTTAAGAGAATTTTATAAGTATGAGTGTTAAATATTTCGTGATTTCTTTATTACGTATATGATATTTTAATATGTCATATTTTTTATATTATAATTATGATGTATATATTGATACATTTTAAACGAACAGATGGATATTCAGATGGGGATGGATATCCAGGTGGGCATGGATATCCAGGTGGAGATGGATATCTTGGTGGACGGGTATGGATCTCAAAATGAGATCCATCATGGATCGGTGGGTGGGGATGGATCTTAAAATTTTATATGGGTATGGGCATGGATATACTGGTATCCATGCCCATTTGCCCCAGTGAACATCTCTACCTCCAACCGATATTAAACTATAAGTCAGGCATCAAACATAACAATTATGTATGTTAATAATTAAAACAATATATTGCTCCTTTACATTTTGATTTAAGTTTAATTTCATGTTATATAATTAGAAAAGTAAATGAGAAAATTTTATATTACATAATTAAATACAATAAATCATTACTATACAAACACTAATTCAAGAATTTTTTTTTATCAACTAATGCAAGAATTGGAAAACAAAGATACTTCCTTTTTCCAAGTGAATGAAACTGAACTGAACTAAACTGGACTGAATTGAATTGAAAAATTAATTGAACTGCTATATTATTAGATTCACAAATAGGGAACTGAACTGAAAATGAATAAATAAATTTAACTGAACTAATAATTTTAATTTTTAAATATATCATTGTATTTGGTTGAAATATAAAATAGTAACAAATATAACTACTGAACTAAATCGAAATAAATTTAAATATATTCATTTAAACTGAACTGAATTCAAAAACGAAAAAACTTAAACTGAACTGAAATAAAGAAAATCTCCGTGTAACATGGCCCAAGTCTAGTTAGAGAAAGGTAGTAAGAATTAGAATAAATCTTGCACATTTTTATGTGGTGTATTTATTGGAAAGATGAGTGATACATTACATGTCCATGTTTACTATTTTGGATGCACTAACACAATTCAGGGATCACATATTGTATTTTTCAGACCTGCAATAGTAAACTGGACATGCATATATAATTAATGTTTGGAAATTTAGCCACTAAACTTTGAAGCAATGTGAGAATTTATCTTATGATTATGTACAAAATAACATTCACAATGGTTGCAGTTTAAAAAACACTTATCCTAACAATGGCCACTCCTTAATGAAGAATAACAACTACTATTTAATAAGGACTACTCCTTAATTAAGAAGTGGATACGTTTTTTATATATAATTAAAAGAGAGAATTATCCATGATTCATTTAACCAAAAAAATTTAAAAGGTACATTATGAAAGGTCAAATCTCCTATTAAGAAAACAATTATTTTTGAACAACAGACACAATCTGTAAAATTACATGGAATTTTATATTATTATGACATTACAATATATTCCCCTGCATCAATATATATAATTAATAAGGAATTGTTACATTTTCATTTGTGCATGGGCAACCAATTAATAATTTTATATTTTTAAAATAAATCATATAGTAAATATAAGAAATGCTCCTTCAAATTTCATTTTATTTCATTGTTAGTAGTTTGTTTTTACTTAATTTTATCAAATTTTAAATTATGGCACACAAAGAGTGCTCCATAAATCCATTACTGTTGCGGATGCCCAATCTCATTGCTATTTTGGATACTCAAACTTGATTTTTATTTTCTCATTATCAAAAAATAAAAACATTTCAAAAGTACCTAAAATATATCGGGCAACGCCCGATCCGGTTAGCCTAGTATTCATAAAGAGGGGATAACTTTCACCTAATTTTTAAGAAGGGAAGTGAATTAAATTAAAAGAACTTGAAAAATATATTTAGTTTGATATTTCCAAAAATACCCTCATTTAATAATACCTTTCATGTTACCTCATATCATTCTACCACCACGGCACCACTGCATCCCATCCGAGCCACCGCGCAACTTGTGTCACCTGTACCTACACCGCCGGCCAACACATGTATAGATATTTCACAGGCTTGTTGTTGTCCATTCTTCGGATCAAATTAACGACGAAATTATTATCTAATCCACCTTTCCATTCCAACAGAAAAAAGACAAGTTAGATCAAAGAATCCAAATTTTTTGTCTCAACACTACTGGAAACCTTCTCGGAGACGTCGCCGTTGCACGTCGGTTGGCCCTTTACGCCACGTGTAAAACTTTACGAATTCGAAACCCAGTTGGGTAAATCATTCCAGAAAAACAACGGCGTATATTTTGCATACGTCATAATTATATGTTTTCGAAATCGAACTTTTCGTGTTTGCAAGATTTTCATATCGATTAAGATTTACATATGAGTTCAAACTTGTAAAAACTGATATCCGAATGTTTGAGAGATCGAAACATGGAATTCAGCTGCGGTTTCGAAGGTGAAAATTTTGAAAAACTTACAGTCCGAAATCGGAAGGTTTAAGAAACTGACGTCCGAAATCGAAAATATTGAGAAGATCATGGTTTGAATTCGGAAGGTTAATGAAACTCATGGTTCGATCTCGGAAGGGTTATGAAGTTGATGGTTTGAACTCTTAGTTTGAAAAGCTCAGCAACTAATTAAATATTCATTAATTCTGCAGCATATGACTGCTGTGTTTCGTTGTCGTAAGTTATGTGGTTTCGAATTCGAAATGAGTGTTTGAATAATTTGAAGGAAATCAGAGCGCCTTTCTATGCTAAAATCATGCGTCAGTAGTTGATCTAACATGACTTTGTCATATTTCGCTTCTTAAAAGGTGCCAGCGTCATTTTTACCGGCTTTTGATATATATTGACTATTTGCTCAATATAGAAATTGGTGATTAGTTGCTAGTAAATAGCATAGATGTTGCATGCAATTAGGAGAATATATAAACAAGGAAAATGCATGGTGAGGTGAGATAAGTCTTTGCTTTCGGTACGTCTTTGATTTTTCAATCAAAATAAATATAGCTCAATTTTGTTGATTTTCGAAATGTGTTTGAAGACATTAGGGAGACATGTGGTTTCGATCTCGCAAAACATGAACCGATTTGGTTTAGAACTCGAAACATCATATTAGAAATCTCCTACTTTGCCTACGGATATGTAATATTCCAGTCCAACTGCTTTTCGAAACCGAAACAATTAACAAAATATTATTTTGTTTATGTATCGAACTCGAATTCTCAGAATTTGGTGCAATATTTATGAAAAATATATCAATTATTAATCTTGAAATAAATAAATTATGAAATCATTTCAAAACAGCTATCTAATTGCAATTTTAAACTATGTTTTTAAAATTTATTTCTTGCTCATTTGAGTTAAACATAATCAAAATAAATATAAAGTATAACTTAATCAATCTTAGTTCATCATATCATATATTTGTTGAGGTACCAATATTCCGATGAAGTAATGAACTTGATATACAAATAATTTCACAGGAACAAGACTTTAGATGGTCAGCATTACTCAAATAAGTATAATCACTAACTAAATTAAATATAACTAATAAAAAAATATAACATATTTGACTTTCTATAAACACTACTTGACTTTTCTATAAACACTGAACAATTGAGTTTATGCAAATTGAACTTAATTAATGGGTATACCAAATCTCATCTTGAATTGATGTAACAATATCTAACTTTCCATAAATGCTAACTTGCAAGTTGTACTACTATCAATCAAGATAATGTTACTTGAATTGTATAAATATTAACTTGTATATAAGCAATCACAAATAAAGATAAAATATTTACTTGTCTTTCTAAGGAGATTTGCTAAATCATAGTTCAAACATTGACTTTCTTGGAATACTAATAAACTAATGAAATATCAATGTATTATCATTTTTTATAAATATCGATAAAACTGAATTTAGTTATTTGACATTCGATAAACACTAAGTAGATGGATATAACTAATCAAAAATCATATCGACTTGTTGTAAACAATAACTAAACTTAATATGATTGACGTTTGACAAATACAAGCTAAATTAAGTATAATCAATCAAAGGTCAAACCTTTATTACTTGACTAGTTATAAACACTAACTAAACAGAGTGATATTAATTAAAAGTCACACCTTGATTACTTGACTTTATGCAAGCACTAATTAACTAAATTGAGTTTAAATAATCCAAAGTCAAAACTTATTTGACATTCTGTAACTACAAACTTAATTGAGTATAACTAATCAAAGAAGGCAACGTTACTCATTTTCTATAACTACTAACTAATATGGATCGTGTAAGACTTTCCATAAACGTTGCTCATTTTTGTATACCA
Source organism: Sherardia arvensis (assembly GCA_948330725.1). Lineage (NCBI taxonomy): Eukaryota > Viridiplantae > Streptophyta > Magnoliopsida > Gentianales > Rubiaceae > Sherardia > Sherardia arvensis. The sequence continues at coordinate 28,584,229 of OX415241.1, forward strand.
TTTAATTAAGTTCATGTAAAATGAGCTAAACTCACGAAAATAATGCATCTTATTTGGTTTCTTTATTAATAAATACTAGTAAATATATAATCTACCTTATAATTGAAATTAGAATCATCAAAATTCTCTTTTTGGATATTGGATTTCGAGGTCGTAACAAGAATTAGATTCCCGAGTTGGTAATTTGTGCAAGAATAATACTAAATTAAAAAGGTAAATTACATGTATTCATCTGAACCGTTAAACTTTTCTATCAAATAAATCACAGCCACTAATACTTTTGTCTATATAAGCAGAAATCTGAAATCTTATCCGTATTCACATGTTCAATATTCTGTAAACTCGCCAGATATGTTGCTCTGTTCTTGGCGACGAGTGGGATGAACCGTGAAGGTGAGCTCGATGCCGATCGTATCGTGTCGGTGATTTAAGCAACATCGCGGTGATCTGGAGGATTGCGACGAGGTGGGTCGAATTTGGGCATCGATCGGGATGATGACGACACCGTGACGGAGCTCGGTGCTTAGAGGGTGAAGCTCGAGATCAGAAGTTATGGGTTCTTTATTTTGATATCCCTTACCTCGAATGCGACCACTACATCAGAGATAAGTCCAATCAAAAAGCTCGCCTCTCGATACTTTCCGTGAAGTGGCGGAGCTATAGGCTACATCGGCGTCACTTACCGTGTAATCAAGGGTGAAGTCAGACGCTATTCAACTCCCTCGCTTATGCTAGTAAGCCCGCTCCGCCGATCTGAAAATGGTATTCCGTTCACTGATTAGATGAAAAGGTATACATGTTTTTCACTTGAGTATGATTGTATTTGTTTTTGGTGATACAGTTTGTATTTCACAGGAATGGTAAATATTCCAGACAAAGGTTTGGTAACAAGAAAACGTTTACAAGATTTGTTGTAGGATTCACTTCATAAGTCTTTTGAGTTTGAGTTTGATGAAATTCATTTATTTGTTGCAGGACTCCAACAACAAAGCTGCTGCGGGGCACCGATGACGAATATGAGGATACTTTCTCAAGCCTGCAAAATCTACTTCTCCTGTACCGTCCTAGCTCGACCTTTTTCATCTCAAATAATTCTTCTTCTTCAACATCATTGATGAAGAGGCGGTGGCTGGGGCGGTGCCACAGCAAAGTTGCAAGAGTACCACCATGCTTCAGATCGGGATGCTAATTTTCCGGCCAAGAAGGAGTAGATCGGAAACTTCATGATGCTAACTTTCCGGCCAATTTGGCCGGATTTTTTCGGAAGTCAGACAAATAAGTTTCGAACTCGTAAGGTGTAAACCTCTCTGTAACAAAATCAGTTTTCGATTCGAAACTATTGGTGCTCACACGGATTGCTTTCGATACCGAAATTCTCAGAATTTTAAATAGTAAGCTTATAAACTTCCGGTTTTGAAATATGGACTGTGATGAGCTTACGATATCGAACATGTTTTTGTTTCGATTCGTAAGGATTTTGTTTGTTTGGGGACAAGAATGGCTCTACCAAACCTTAAGAGTCGTAACTTGCAATCGAACAGGGTTTCGAATTCGAAACCTTACTCGGCGGTTGCTTTCGCCGTGTAAAACTGGAACTCCGATGGACGGCGGTTCCAGTAAGGGCGGTTTAAACCGACGTTGATGACCCGAATTACCAACGTGGGGGCTGTGTTGCTCCACTAGTGCAAATCACTGAAACGATCATCGACTTCGAGGAATTTTGGGATTCTTACTACATCCTTTGATGAATGAATCAGTTGCAGGAACGAAGGATTTGAGAGAGAAAATTATTTAGCTAATCTAACCTAGTAATTGATACAGCTATATCAATCAAGATTATCTTGTTTTTTGATGATTATGGTGTTGGCCGGTGGTGAGGTACATCTGCGGTGGAGGTTGCGTGGCAGCTCACCATCGTGGTGGTTGAACAAGATGAGGTGAGGTGATGGAAAAGGGATATATCAAATGAGGATATTGTTGAAAATATCAAAATAAATAAAATGTTCAAATTCTTTTAATTTAATTCACTGGTGAGCGTCGTTTAACTCACACAAATAATTCCTACAATACGCTAAGAATATATAATGAACTAGCACAATGGTAAGCAGGGTTGAATCCCACAGAGAACGGAGTAATAAAAAGATCAATTTCCTAAGATCAATTTTGGTGTAGTCACCACACTTTATCTTTTTCTTGAGATTGAATTTCTAACAACTAAGAAAACAAATAAGATAAACTAGACTAACTACTAAGATAGAATCAAATAAAAGAAAATAAATTAACTACTAAAATAGAATAGCAAATAACCACGAAAGACATTCGGCTTCGAATAATTCCTCACTAGTTATTATGATCGATCATTGATTCATAAATTAATTAACACCCATGAATCTATCAGTTATAGGACAGCAAGTATTTGCTAAAAAATCCCAATCCTTTCTTACATTCTCGATAGCAAGCAAGTATTTGCTGAACCCACTATTTCTCTTATTAAGATGTCCCCAGAAAGTATTCGCTAAACTAGATACACATGTCAATAGCATGAAGCACAAAAAGGACCCAATATAAACAAACACCCAAGTATTCGCAAGTAATGCCTTGTTCACTTAATTGTTCCACATCCCTGTTATTATATAGTCTGTATCAGTTATTTATTGTATAGACAGGAATTTTGCTACTTTAATTAGCTATAACCTAATAGTATTCAAGTTGATCAGAATCAAAACATCAGGTATAAATTCATACAAGAACAATCAAGAATTCATGGATATCATTATAAACGCATTTAGATCTCACAAATCATAAAACTAGCAATTTATTATTTTACGCCGAACAAACGATTAGCTAAACATAATAATATAATAAAATAGAAAAGAAATCAAACCGAATTGCATTAGTCGAACGATCAAAACCTTGAATAAATCCTCAGCCCGTACGGCCGTCGGTCTCGAGTGGTGATCAAAAAAACAAAACCCTAATCTAATTATTTATTAAACTACCTAAAACCTAATAATTATTTTCGGCCGAACAAGGAGTATATATATACTCCCAGGCCGTTTAAAAACCCAATCCAAATTAAAAACTTTCATGATTGGGCTTGGAAGCAAGGACAAGGAGGTCTTTTCATCACATCAGCTAGCTGGGAAGAGTTAAGCTGTGGCAGTTAGCTCAGTAGTTAACTCAGAATTGGTTAGCTGTGAATTAGTTCAGATCGTAACTACTTTTTAGTCTATATAGCTAGTCTGTTAGTTAGTTAGAGGATCATGCTTATTGTACTGTAAACAATCATCTACCGGATGATCTTCCAACCCCCAAATTCTACTCTAATTCAGTGTTTCTTCTCCCTTTTCTTCCCAATTCTGTTCTTCTGCTATGTTGTTCCTGTAGATTGTTGTCAATTTATTGTGCTATCCTTGTGATCTAACTCAGATCAGAACAAAAACCTAATAAACCTAAATGACACGCACACACATTCACACTACAGGGCCCACGGGCTTTATTTAATATTTAACTAATAATAATAATAATAATAACTAGCAATAATTCAGCCCAATTAAATTGAGCTGAAATTCTTCAATATCTTCACTCTAATTCTTCAGTATTGCCAGTTTATTATTGCTCCTCTTTGAGTATATTGGATCACTACCTCATTAAAAACCCGGTGGGAAAAAAGAGTATAACGAATCCACTTCATTTAAGCTCTAAATCCTCCTTCAGTTTCACCTCAGTCGGGATCGACTTCACCGAGCAATTTAGTGATCGTTACACGAAGCACAACTCTGCCAAATGAAGGATTTCGGAATAAGGCTCAACTGGATTTGCATCCTTTCAGCTTCCAAATTGCTCCAAAATCGTCAAAACCACATCCTTTGTGCATTTAGCTCCAATCTCTTCCATCAATCGAATCTGCATAGAAAACACACCTAAAGTACACATTAATCTGGTAAAAGAACAATATAAAACCCTGAATAAACCAACATATAATCATCACATCAAATATCCTCACACTTGATTCATGCTTGCCCTCAAGTATGATATGAACACATTCCAAGCACTGTTGTTTATTCAAGTTCCCATCCCCCTCAACTGACTCAATAGAAAATAAATCAAAAGAAATTAAACAAACCAAGCAAAATACGAAACTAAAACTCTACTACCCGGACTTTGGTCAAATATATCAGCTTTTCAAACTTTCTTTTCCTCGGCTAATCAACAAACTCCCCAAGTATGATATCAATTTTCCTTTCATAAACAAAGCTGATATCATCCCCCCTTGAACCCTCCAATCAATCCCTCCTACATCAGCAATCACTTGCATATCAATGGTCAAAACAGACGAGAAGAACTCCTCACGGTTTTCACTCAATGCCCTCAGTAAAGTGGGACAATCACTCATATAATATCAACGTGGCAGCATCAAATAACTCATGAAAATCAGAAAGGTCTTTTTATTCAGGTAGGCTAGGGTTTCAAGGTATCATCCTAAAGGCTCTAAGGTTTATATTTATCAACAAATATGCATGCTCTATCTCAAACCATTATCCATGTAGAGTAAGCATTTTTCATCAAATCAAGCTCACTTCAAATGTAGGTGCTTTTTTTTCTTTTTTCTTGTTTTTTTTCCCTTTTCTTTTTCTTTTTTTTCTTTTCTTTCGTTTTTTCATTTTTTTTCTGCACCATTTTACATACTGAAGCTCTACTGTACATGTGACAAGGAAAATTCACATAATGACAAGGAACACAATTTTCAGCTCCAGTGAACACTTCGATTTGGCCAAATTGAGCCTTCTGTTTCCAGAACAAGGTTCCGTTTGGAACTAAAACCTTCTTTTAGGTTCTGGGTACTACAATTGGTACTGCTCTATTGTCAAACAACACATATATTCAGCAATGCCATGTATCCAAAAGTCACACAATGGATGAACATATCAACTTATTCCCAGAAACATGCATAATAGGGTTAAGAGAATGGTATAAACAAGTTTTGGTTATTTATTTTGTGTAGGTTAAACAAAGAAAAAGGTCAAGGCTCAACAGGGCTTACTAAGGATATAAAGGGTAGGCTATTTACGATGTATGGGTGAACCTATTTTGCCTTTCATCATTTTAAAATGCATTAAATTCAACTGCCACAACACTCAGAAAAAATATTGATGTAGAGAGTGCTCTACTCTATACTCAGACCTCACTATATACTTGGCTTTGTTCTTAGATGGCCCTTTCGTCATCCCAATATCATTTACACAAGTGAAGATGGTTTCAAGGGTTTCTCTTTTCAGACTCTTAGGAAGATATCAAACAACTAAGATTACTAATCAGTCTCAACATACAAAGTTCATCCATCTCAAAGCCAATTCCATTACTCATTATCATGCTGAAAATTTGACCGGCTCGATTCAAGAAACAAAATATTTTGTATTTTCAGATTTTTTTTGTTTTTGTTTTTGATAAAAAATGGATTCAAATAACACAAATCTCCTCACACTTAAACCTTGCTTGCCCTCAAGCAAGCTTAGCAAAAATATAAGGAGGACACATAACAAGTAGCAACTAAAAACAAATAAAACAAGGGAGGGAGAGAGGGACTTATCGAGGGTAATCCTGGATCATATATGTCCAGGATATGCAGAATAGCTATCAGTTGAGCACAAGGATGTATCGATTTGCTATTAGGATGCTTACTGATCTGCGTTGCCAGGATGCCTCCGTTTGGCCAAATAGAGGTTGTAAAGGTCCGCCACTCCTTCCAAGTGGGTGTTATTCCAATACAATGACCTATAATATCACAAAATAAAATATAAATAAATAAAAACGAAATCAATCACTTTTTTTTTTGGTTTTTCAAATTTTTTTTTTTTTTTTTGGTTTTTAAAATCAAGAGAAAAGGGAAAGAAATTTGGGTTGCCTCCCAAATAGCGCTTTTCTTTATAATTTTTGGCTAGACTTTCTGCTGCGATCATTGGAGACCTTGAGGAAATTGCTTTCCTCTATCTTTATACCAAGTGATGATATCGGGAACATCCACCTGATCATCTTCAAAACACAACTTCTTCTCCTCACACTTACATGAAGAAATATCCTTCACTACTGCAATCTGATCTGCACCATAATATGGTTTGGGATGATGATGGTAAGGAAGGAGTGCTTGCTCAAAATCTGTGCTTTTGATCTCAGAAGCTCCATTTGGCCAAACAAAGGCCACCTCAGATGAATCAGTCCATTCCAACTCGATCTTTCCAGGCCTTAAACAAGAATTAGATATAAAGAGCAACACTTTCTGATCCACTCTGAACTCCTTGGACATCATATTCTTTTCATGCCACATTTTCGTTTGCTCTTTGTACCACAAATCTTGATCGAAAGCTTCCAAGTGATATTCCTTCAATTCTTGAAGTTGAAACTTCCCAACCTCCTCACACTTGGCTGATTCCACAACCACATTTTCTCTAAACTGACAGGTTGCATCGGTCAATTTGAAAGGCAGATGATAAAATCTCCAATGCACAGCTCCAAGAGAAAAATAGCCAAGTAGCTCTCCAATGGCATTATACAACATCAATAAAGTACAATCCAACCTTGTATCCCACCTTTTTCTCGAAAGGGTCACAATAATTTGATGCCACAAATTATGGAGCTCAGAGGTTTCAGGCAATACGAATTCAAATGTATGCTGAGAGAGTGTTATATCAAGCTGACCTTGGCTGACCAATTCTATCGCCGGCTCTATGCTCGAAATTTCCACCATGGACTGAAAATAAAGTGTGTCTTCTTTGATTTCCTCTTTGCTTGTCTCCACTCCATCAAAGTTATCGAGATCACTTTCTTCATCCAACTCCATGTAGGTTTGACCCGAATCAGCCTCTATGTGGTCCAGGGCAACCAAATCAGTCTCATCATCTTCAAAAAAATCATCAAACTCAAGAGTATAATCCAACTCCGTATAGATTGGTGTCAATGGTTCTGGAGTAGGGCTCTGTTTGGGCAAACAGAGGTTGTCTGCATCAGGCTCTGGGTTCTGCTAATCCACTACAAGGCCACGTTCAACCAAACAGACTTCCTCAGGTCTGCTGCTACTGTGATGAGCTGGTGATTCCAAAATATCTTCATAATTTTCTATCTCTTCAACAGGTGCATAGAATAGAGACTCTGGCGGATCCAACAACTCCTTTTGTTCTTCTTGCCTTTGAGTACCTTCTTGGCTCCTTTCATTCATGCTTTCCAGTAAAGCAAGCATCTCATCCAACTTCTCATGCAATGAGTTCTCATCTTGCACTGGTTGATGTTGAGAATGTTGGTAAAACTCTGCCTCCTGGAAATCTTGGTCATATGATGCTCCTCGATTATCCTCGTAACCACGAAAGTAATTTGGATCTTCCCACTGTGAGTATGGTGTAGTGGGGTACTGAGGAGAATAATTACATTCATAGCTTCAATGCCCATAGTAACGGCAAGTATTGCAGAACTTTCGAGATGGAGGTGTTCCATAACATTCCCAATAACTCGCCATAACAACTTGATCAAGTGAGACTTCCTCAAAATATTCTGCCAGACGACAGGCTCGATTTGGGCAAATTGAGGGTCTGTAGAATCTGTTCACACAAAAACAAGGGTAACCGAGAACAATAGGAGAGAAATTTAAACTAACAACCGCTCCCCGGCACCGGCGCCAATTTGGTGAGCGTCGTTTAACTCACACAAATAATTCCTGCAATACGCTAAGAATATATAATAAACTAGCACAATGGTAAGCAGGGTCGAATCCCACAGAGAACGGAGTAATAAAAAGATCAATTTGCTAAGATCAATTTTGGTGTAGTCACCACACTTTATCTTTTTCTTGAGATTGAATTTCTAACAACTAAGAAAACAAATAAGATAAACTAGACTAACTACTAAGATAGAATCAAATAAAAGAAAATAAATTAACCACTAAAATAGAATAGCAAATAACCACGAAAAACATTCGGCTTCGAATAATTCCTCACTAGTTATTATGATCGATCATTGATTCATAAATTAATTAACACCCATGAATCTATCAGTTATATGACAACAAGTATTTGCTAAAAAATCCCAATCCTTTCTTACATTCTCGATAGCAAGCAAGTATTTGTTGAACCCACTATTTCTCTTATTAAGATGTCCCCAGAGAGTATTCGCTAAACTAGATACACATGTCAATAGCATGAAGCACAAAAAGGACCCAATATAAACAAACACCCAAGTATTCGCAAGTAATGCCTTGTTCACTTAATTGTTCCACATCCCTGTTATTATATAGTCTGTATCAGTTATTTATTGTATAGACAGGAATTTTGCTACTTTAATTAGCTATAACCTAATAGTATTCAAGTTGATCAGACTCAAAATATAAGGTATAAATTCATACAAGAACAATCAAAAATTCATGTCATTATAAACGCATTTAAATCTCACAAATCATAAAACTAGCAATTCATTATTTTACGCCGAACAAACGATTAGCTAAACATAATAATATAATAAAACAGAAAAGAAATCAAACCGAATTGCATTAGTCGAACGATTAAAACCTTGAATAAATACTCAGCCCGTACGGCCGTCGGTCTCAAATGGTGATAAAAAAAACCAAAACCCTAATCTAATCATTTATTAAACTACCTAAAACCTAATAATTATTTTCGGCCGAATAAGGGGTATATATACTCCCAGGCCGTTTAAAAACCCAATCCAAATTAAAAACCTAATAAACCTAAATGACACGCACACACATTCACACTACAGGGCCTACGGGCTTTATTTAATATTTAACTAATAATAATAATAATAATAACTAGCAATAATTCAACCCAATTAAATTGAGGTGAAATTCTTCAATATCTTCACTCTAATTCTTCAATATTGCCAGTTTATTATTGCTTCTCTTTGAGTATATTGGATCGCTACTCCATTAAAAACCGGTGGGAAAAAAGAGTATAACGAATCCACTTCATTTAGGCTCTAAATTCTCATTCAGTTTCACCTCAGTCGAGATCGACTTCACCGAGCAATTTAGTGATCGTTACACGAAGCACAACTCTGCCAAATGAAGGATTCCGGAATAAGGCTCAACTGGATTTGCATCCTTTCAGCTTCCAAATTGCTCCAAAATCGTCAAAACCATATTTTTTGTGCATTTAGCTCCAAGCTCTTCCATCAACCGAATCTGCATAGAAAACACACCTAAAGTGCACATTAATCTGGTAAAAGCACAATATAAAATCTTGAATAAACAACATATAATCATCACATGATTCACTTCCCTTCTTAGAAATTAGGTGAAAGTTTCACCCTCTTTATGAATATTGAGAGTTCAACTTCCCCTTATGCAAATTTTCCCAAATTAAAATAAGCAGAGTCTCTAGAAAGTCAAACTTTCTAGAGATTCATGGAACTATGGAGCTAATATCGAGTTTACAGGATACAGAGGATCTATTTTGTAATTTACGGCAAAGTCTCATCTTCTTCCCCAAATAGCGAAACACTCTTGTCGCAATCTCTTTCTGTGCGTTTTCAAAACCTTCATCATTACTCCGTTGACTCATCCCTTCATTGCAGCGTTCAGCACCATGCTTTCTTCTCTATATTCACGATGCCAACATTCATGAAGGAACATCCACTATGACAAAGCTTCATGATTTGATTCGCCTCCCAAAATCCTTCTCAAACGCCGTCCCCGCGAGGTACCCATCTTGTTCTCCTTGATATTTTATGTTGTTGGCCGCAAATCAGTACAAAGTTTTGTATTTTAACTGTATTTTTTTGATGTGCAGTGTTTGATAAAATGTATTAAAGAAATTACAGGTTTTGGAAGTACTAAATGACGTTGGTGGGGTTTATGACCATATTCGCTACCGCTACTATCATCACCGGGAGGATATTGGGCATGGTTTAAACTAGCTTGACATCGTCACCTCTACGAGCAATTTGAGTATTGTTTGTATTTTGGATTTATTTGTTCTCTGCCATCTCTGCACAAGTTAGTAGATGAGCTCTAAGAAGTGAATGTTTCCCCTCTATGTTAGAGGAACAAACTTCAATTAAGTTAAATTGTCGACCTTTTAAAGTTGATTCTTTCAATACGACATTCATATGTTAATTTAATACATCGAATTCATAAACCAAAACAAACATTCATCATTCTTAGAAGTTAAATTATGGACTTTTTAAAGTTGGTTCTTTTTATACAACATTCACGTTTTAATCTAAAACATCGAATTCATAAAATAAAATAAACATTCATTACTCTTATAAGATAAATTGTCGACTTTTTAAAATTGGGTCTTCCAATACAACATTCACGTTTTAATTTAAAACATTGAATCTATAGACTAAAACAAAAATGCATCACTCTTAGAAGTTGAAATTGTCGACCTTTTAAAATTTGGTTCTTTGAATGCAACATTCACATTTTACTTTAAAACATCGAATTTATAAGCTAAAACAAACATCGATCACTCTTGGAAGTTAAATTGGTGACCTCTTAAAGTTGATTCTTCTAACACAACATTCACTTCTAATTTAAAACAACGAACTTATAAACTAAAACAAACATTTATCACTCTTAGAAATTAAACCTTGTCAATGTATGCATACAATATGGTAATTACTAATAATTACCCAACCAAAAGTATAATAAATCTGACTCGAACTACTTGGAACCATTTTTGACTCGTGTGCCACCTATATTGTTAACTAGTTTTTGCTTCTTCCTAATCAATTTTCCATCAAAAATCAAAGAAATTGATCAGTCTGCCCATCTTGCTTTAAAATCCAATATTGCTCGGGATTGTCAAGATTGAAATTGCAGATACCCCATTGAAAAACTCAAATTTCACGATCCATATCTTCAAATCTCAATTGATTGAGATGCAGCTATTGCAATGATCCCATTTCAACTGGAGATTGAGGAGTTGACGTGGTGGAGTTGCAGCAAAAGAGATCTGAATCTGTCCCCAATTTCCAGAGAGTCATTCTGGCATAATTTTCCGGCCAAATTTTGATTAGCAACCGCCATGTCACACTCCAATCACGTCTTCAACACCACTCTTCAATCGTTAACCGCCGGAACTTTTTGATTGTGATTTGAAGAGAGCTCTGCATTCTTCGACTGTGATTGGGGAGCAAAGGGGGTTTCTAAATTATTATTTAGTCACACATACTTCTATAAATTATACGCATTACTCATAACTTTTGAATAATTTAAGTTCGACCCCGTAGTTTTTGTTTGTACAAGAAAGTAGGATGTTGAGGATTAAAAATATGTGCACTTTCTTTTTTTCCTTCATAAATTATGTGCAATTTTTTGAGTAGAAGAAGTGAGGTGGTGAAATCATATCCATTGAATTAATATCACATCCCAATGTTTTACATCCAAAACCCTCACCTTTATTATCCCTTTCAAATTAGCACCCTAACATTATCCCAAATTTCAATTTTCTCCCAGGCCATAAATAAGCTCCCATTTCATCCTTTCCACCACTTCAGTCCACTGGCCTTTCCCCAACCCTCCCAATGGACAACACCCCCACCATCACCACCAATCCACAGCAGCCACCGGCGGATGCGGCAGCGCCGCCGTACCCTGGGCAGGCTCCGTACCAGCACCTGCTACAGCAACAGCAACAGCAGCTGCGGCTGTTCTGGAATTACCAGCGGCAAGAGATCGAGCAGGTGAACGACTTCAAGAATCACCAGCTCCCATTGGCCCGCATCAAGAAGATCATGAAGGCCGATGAGGACGTGCGCATGATCTCCGCCGAGGCCCCAATTCTGTTCGCCAAGGCCTGCGAGCTCTTCATCCTCGAGCTCACCATCCGCTCCTGGCTCCACGCCGAGGAGAACAAGCGCAGGACCCTCCAGAAGAACGACATAGCCGCTGCCATCACCCGTACCGACATTTTCGATTTCCTCGTCGACATCGTCCCCAGGGAGGAGAACAGGGAGGAGCCACCGCTGCCGCAGGCTGGAATTCCGATGGGCGCTGCTAGTGGGGTCCCCTACTACTATCCGCCTGGGGTGATGATGGGACGCCCGGCTGTGGATCCTGCCTTGTTTGTGCCTCCTCCCTCTCAGGCGTGGCAGTCTGTATGGCACAACCCCGCTGCAGAGGATGGCGGTTATGGAGGCTCCAGTGCTACCAGCGGTGGCCAGGGCAGCCTTGACAACCAGGGGTAATGCATTTTGTATTTTTAGGATCCCTAATTGTGTTTATCTGCCCATAATTGGTTTACATGTAGTTGATTAACATAGGGGATTTTGTGGATAAGTTCAATTTCAGTATATGGATAATTGTCGTGTTTTTGTGCTTTTGAGAAAATGGCAAATTAACACTGAAAGTGGCATGCTTTCTTATAGTAAATACTTTTACTTGGAGTAGATGGTGAAACAAGAGGCTTGAGAATTAAGTTTTAATTGTTTGTTGTTGTGGACATAGTTGTTTTTTCCGTTGCTACACTGTAAATCAAAATGCTGGAGGTCAAGAGTCGGTATTGGTTGTTTGGTTTTTATTGGCTCATCTGAACGTAAAACGGTTTATCTCATCGCTCCACGTAATGCTATATGGTGGAGATTAAGGGTCTGTATTGGTCAGTGGGTTTCTATTCTAGTTTTGTCGACAGACAATTGGCCCGAGAAACTTTTATGTTTCTTAACTGGCTAAGTTGGGATGTCCGCGTAGTTTCAATCATTATGTTTCCTTTTCTTACTTTTCTTAGGCTTGGACCCCCCATTTTACATTTGCGTAACGTGTACAATCTACTTGGATGGTTAGATATTTCATTATCATATATTCGATTATTACCTTTCGAAGGAACTTTTCTAGACTACTTCTCTTCGTGGGAATTTTTCCTTGTTAAATTAATGTAACCACTGAAAGAAAAGCTAGGGATTTTTTGATATGGGTATGGGAATATGATATATAGTTTTTGCATGTTTCCTTATTCATGTTTCCTTGCATTTCAAAACTACAGTTGCAGTATAAAAGTTATATTTTCCTAGGTGATTTACCCCGATGATCTAAAGTGTACCACACAGATTGAGAGCAGTTGAGATGCATTTATACTACCTTGTGAGTGTGTGCGATTAAGATTTATACTGAAACAGATGTTCAACACTTGTCAGGGTCTTAATTTGTCAATCCTTTACTGGTTCTTTATTATTCTACAATAGCTGGAATGAATTATATCCATGGCTTTGTCTGATATTGAGGCTTCCTGGTATAGCTGCATTTTATGTCTCTGGATATGCAGGGTCTGTACAAGGCTAAAATTTGATGGTAGTTTCTTCAAGAGACTGTGATTCTAAAAGATATATTATATGTTCATTTTCACCTTTTCTTTCAGAAGCTTTATGAATCAGTGTAGTTTGTATCTCTATTTTTAGCAGTGGTTTAAAAATGATCCCACGGTTCAAGGTCTTAATTCTTAATGAAAATTTCTGAATTAGATGGTTTCTTCAAAACACAGTTTGTGTATTAACCTTTTCTTTCAGAAGCTGATTAATGAATCAGCATAGTTTGCATCTCTACTTTTAAAACGTATCTGCAGTGGTGTACCAAAATGAACCTACAGTTGGAGGTCTTAATTCTTAAATTGAAATATCTGTGTTAGCCCAGTTTCCGAGGAATCAACCCTTTATGTGTGATCCTCTTTTTTCAGTGGAGTAAAAAAGAGGCATCTACTAGTCTATTCAAGCAGATGTCAGGAACTTTAAATAGTAGATTTTAAGTCTGCTTTTTGTGTTTGTTTAAGGAAGTTATTATTTTATGATTGCAAGGATAAGAGGTCTTAGTGTAGTAGTGAATGGTTAAGTGCTGGAATCCTGCTAGTGTTCTGTCAATAGCCAAGACAACATGCGCTTCTCAGTCTTTTTTTTGGTCACTGGTAGCCAAAGCTATCCCTGTTTGCTTTACAGTATACTCTGTGAGACTGATGTTGATAAGCTGTCAGGCTTAGAAACAGATCTTACGGAAGACATTGTTTTTTATGATCCTTGTGATTAATTAAATCTGGAAAATTTTCAGGTGAGCTGCTGCTGCTGCTGGATATTAGGGCGCAGGGACATCCTAGATCAAAGCAGATTAAGGGTATCTATCATTTGTCCGCTGAAATCCATGGCAGTTGTAATTGATCGGTTCTTTTATAACTTTTGTCATTGTGATTGAACTATTGACCTTCATTAACCGAATTGAAGATGTACAGTAAATTATGTTCAATCATCAATGCCCAGTATTCCAATGGGAATAACTTAAATTATTAATCTGTGCCTCCTCTAAACTTTCAAAAGTTCTTTAGTCCGATACATACATACATGATACATGTGCACACATACATTTACAGATTTTTCAAGTGTGGCATATAACTCTCAAGTCCCAACGCTTCTTTACTTGAGTAGAAAAAACAAGAATGTATGTATACTTGCATTTTTTCACTATCTTCCGGACATTAAATTTACAAGACCTTGATTTCCGTAGAATGATCCTACATCCCAGTCCTCTGTAGTTGATGAGAGTGTCATCAGTGCAACCACAATGGATCTCATTGTGGGTCTTAGTTGAGGATTTTCGTGTGTGCATGCCCTTGCAAGCTGAGCCAACTGCGGGGAAAAACAAACACACCCTAGTCACACAATCTGTAGTTTTGTACTCCAGTGTGTTCAACACAAGAAATACCCTACTAAAGTTCTGTTCAACATTCAAAAGTTCACACGCGAAACCAAAAGCCAGTTTGACAATTTTGGGAGAAAGGATAAAATATTTGAAGTGGTTGGTTTTGGTCGATTTTTCAAAAGTTAGAAACAGTTATTTAGGGTAACACTCATTATATATCTAAAAAGTGATGCAGAGGCTCCAGAATCGAAATATAGGCTACCTTACGGACTGATTCTAGGGAGTAACCGTCTCCAAGTCTTGGATCAACAAGGTTACGAAGACCTTCCTCTGGATCCGGCTGACCAAGAACTTCTTCAAACTGTCATCGGAGGCAAGAAAACCAAATCATTAGTAGTCTATGATTAATAGACATTTTGGATCAGTTCAACTTTAGACTCCTTTAAAATTTATGACAAACCGACAACTATATTTTCCCTTACTGACTCTTCAAAAACTGCAGAGTGGAACTTACCAAACCCACAAGGCCTTTAGATTCTGCAACAGAACTGCCCTTAACTATAGCCTCCTTCGCTGAAATCAATTCATAGATCACCACGCCAAACGCATAGACGTCAACTTTAGGAGAAACGTCGCCATATTGTGCATACCTAAACGCAAATAAACATCATCATGTACCACACAACACATACATATGTACCATAGAAACTTCTTTGAGAACAAAGGAAGAACATCGTCAGGCAATTTCTGGAAGAAAATGGGCAAAACTAATGCAATTGTAAGACCTTACTGCATTGTCCAAGTTCAACTCATAAAGTAAAAATTCCTTCAATCTTAGCTAAACTTAAGTATCGAAATATAGTACTTCTTTGTTCGAAGAAACATGTAGAGAATAGTAAAAGAGCCTTTCAATATAGACATTATCAGTCTAAAACCAGACAGCCTTGAAAGTGGAAGGGCACCAAACCATATCAATATTGCAGTATAATTAATGAAGCACGGGGTTCTCTAGTAGTCCTGCCAGTCTGCCACTGCACAAGGCAAGACAGGATTTTTACCACTTTCCAAACAGGATAAGAATTTTTTTGGAGTAGTATTTTTTTAAGAGAAACTTTTTATAAATCCATTGACTAAAAATATATCGAATAAAAATAAAAAGAGATCTGCAGGTGCTGCAACATAAATTCTCACACATGGTGGTAAACAATCAACTTACTCTGGTGGCATGTAGCCGAAAGTACCCACTAGTCGTGTGGGCAGAGATGAACTTCCAACCTCTGTCAATTTTGTTAAACCAAAATCTGCAACCTACAAATAAGATATTTTCACATAATATGAAGGATCTTGAACATGGTCCATTTTAAATCAAAGCCTAGTAATAGCAAGCACTACCTTTGCATGAAAATTTTTGTCAATCAAAATGTTGGCTGATTTAATATCACGATGTATATAGACGGGAACAGTATGTTCATGTATGTACTCAAGACCTCTAGCTGAGTCCAGCGCAATTTGCACCCTAGTTGTCCATGAGAGAGGATTCACTGAAAGCAGAGAGATACAAAATGTTTATCATGCTAACAGGCTTAAAAGTTTATAAGATGACCAACCATAAACACTACAGAGAGGCGACCTGTACATAAAACCTCTCGGTAAAGCTTTATACATTTTTAGTCAAAATATAATTCTAGATACAGCTAATTACTTGTGGTCGATTAAGCCTATTCATGTATGCTGGTTCGGTTGTTGAATTGTTTTTATTAACTAAAAGAATATCATGCCGTGAGACTGTCCTACAGGAAAGTGCAGGAACAATGGACACGTTTCACTTGCCATAGATAGACATATTATCTACACACAATCATCTCTCACAAGCTTATCAGAAACAAATACTATCAAATATGAAATGATGAACTAGCAGGCATTCATATGTCCCAATTGAAATGATGCTGCTGACAAAAACTCTTGATAACAAACAATAAAAATCACACTAACTGTTAATTCATAATCTTACGTAATTTTTTTAATAATAAATAATAATAATGAAAAACTTTTCTTTCCCTGGGCCATTTTCATGCTCCCATTTAATCATCATTCAAGACTAGCGCTAAAGAGAATTTCAAAGTTCCATGGAATGAACTGGTGATGCCAGTTTGCTCAGCCTTCAACAAAAATAAAAATAAAAAAGTTTACCTGAACCACGGAGATGCTCGGATAAATTGCCATTTTCAATGAATTCATATACAAGGAAAAGAGAACCCTCAACACAGTATCCTATCAACCGCACCTGTTTACCACATAATGGAATACAATTAACAAAAAGAAAAAACCCCAATAATGAGCCAGTACTATACAATGAGCAGAGAGATTTTTTAAAGTGTTGAATTCAACAACAATCTTGCAATAGTTTGCTCATAGCTACATGTGTCAAGTGGCAAAAAATATTCAACCAGGACCGAGTAAACCGTTTGTGTAAGTCTCAAAAGTAATCCCGGGAACAATTGAGACCATGAGTGAATCTAGTGAGAATGATAGATGTAATCAAACATATTTCTTAGAACAATTTTGGCTAAAAACATGCTCTCTCAGAGTACAGCTGCAAGCTTAAACAGGTTTCTTTCCAATTGTATTAGGTCCCAAAACTTAGTAATAGCTTATCTGTAATTATTTTTTTCACAGTGGATTCCATATATTTAGATTGGACTAATAATTTTAAGTCAAGTGATCAATTCTTCAACTGGTCAAGATCGGAGATTATTAGCTAGGCATATCCTGACTAGGATGGCAAATTTTGGCACAATTAGTTGTCTAATTTGAATTCTTTATTTCACTGCCCCTCATTTACTTACCAGCCATACCAATGGCTACATCTTACAAGTTACAGTAAAACATTATATATGTAACCATGATAAAACTGGGTACTTCTTCATTCCCAACGTTTGCTTCCTGCTTACTTTATTACCTCTTTTCCCAAATGTTTTCTCATCCACTAATTTAAAATTCACTCTTTTCATTATTGCTCTTTATTCTCTCCATGTTTTTCCACACACGTTTACTTCCTCCATTCTATTTTTTCTCAATTGACTATACTTCATTTACTGCAATTCAATTATATTATTCAATATACCTTCAAGAAACGGGGTGAGTTAGTGTTCACAAATTCAAGACATTCAAAAAGGTGAGACTGTTATCCTCAAAGGAAAAAGCATAACTAATTCTACTTTTATTTGTATGATCAGGCATGGTTTTGTACTAATTTCTGTAGTGGTATAACCAAGAAACAAAGCACAAGGATCCATCTTTCTTAGGATGATACTTGTGAATGGTGGAGTTAGATACTCCGATAAAAAGAGATGATGTCTCAAAATTTCTTAAAGAAGAGCATTTGAAGAAGAGCAAAATGAAGAAACTAGATTTTATTAAATTTTCATGAAAAATATTGTTACCAGATTCAGATGATGGACATGTGTTAGAACTTTGAGTTCAGCAAGGAACTCTCGTGTCGCCTGCATGTCCATTTTCTTGATTGCGGCTTTCTGCATTCAGGAAATGGTGTTAAACCTAATATAGTGAGATACATCAAGTATATTTATAGCATTAAGAAAGCGAAAGTGTAAAATTCATCTTCCTCAAGCATGCATCTAGTAATGGACATCATATGATATTTTTTAGATTAATTATCAGGAAAATACAGAGAGATGAGCATATGCCACAGAATGGTGATGTACACAAACAAGTCATTTTTATAAAGCACGGAGAGAGAGAAAGAGTGTGAGAGAGCATCTTTATCTTCCCTGAACATAATTTAAGAATGAAATTGCAATGACAAACCTCGCCTCTAAGCTCAGCATAATAAACAGCACCAAAGCCACCTTGACCAATCTTGTTAGCTACACTGAAGTCATCTGTAGCTGTCGCAAGCTCTTCATACGTGAACTCAACAGATTTATCAACAGTTATACCAGTAAGGCCTTGACCACCTTCAGCAGCAGAATCCGTTGACTTAAGTGTACTACCTCCATCAGCTAAATCAACAAAGACCAGTAGGATTAATGAACTAAAAAAAACCAGTACAAAGGAAGTCCACATAATATCAACAAACATGTGGGCAGTGGAACAAAGCAAAAACTCTCTAGTGTTAACCAGTACTCCCTCCGTCCCAGACTATATTGCACAAAGGGTAAAATTTGAGAATATTAAAATTGTAGAATGAATGGATGAGATTGAGTTTGAGAAAGAAGTGGGTGAAATGAGTGGAGGAAAATGAGTGGGGTTTACTAAATAAGTGTGCAATTTAAGGTGGGACATCCATATAAGGAAAGTGTGCAGTTTAGTATGGGACAGAGGAAGTACATGCCAACTCCATTGTCTCACTCACAAAGCACAAAAATTCAAAGATAAAAGGGGAAATAGATCTTCTGTGTACGTGTGTGTGTGAGAGAGAGAGAAAGAGAGGGAGAGAGAGACCACTTGCTACTCGCTGAAATCGATCATCAGATGGCCTTGAGAGCAACGCTACTCTACGAGCCTTTCTCCTCCTATTAATTACAAAGCACAAGTAACCTGTAAGAAGTAATACTGCTACTACCGCCACGGCTATTCCAGCAATAGCTCCACCAGACAACCCTGTTTATGAGAAACAGTAAGTTTTAAAAAATGTAAGTCTACTGTGTTATCTTCAGAAGTATCCAGCAGCTGGAGGTGAAGGAAGTTAATAGTAAACCCACCTGTGCTGCAAAAAGATATCAATGGTGATGTTAAAATTCAAACTTTGAAAGAAACAAAAACGAATCTAAGCCCATCATAGATATCTCAGTATGCTACCTGGATGAAAATGGCCGAAAGCTTCCAGTTTGATCTGCATAACATTGGAATGTTTTAGCATGCTAAAGATAATAAACCAGCATAAATTTGGAATATCTCAAATTATAAACAGCCATCCATTGTATGCCAATGGACTGCTTTTTACTGATATACAAATTAATGAAATAATATATACATTAATCAACTGCTAGCACTCTTTTAGTGCAAGGAAAAAGTATCTCCAGATTGAATGAATCATGGTTTAACTCTATCATCCTTGCTCACAAGACAGTCAAGACCTTGGAAAATTGTATAACTCTTGAAATTTTAAATAATAAAATTTGAGAAGCCAGGACTCATGTTTCAAACTGAAATAAAACTTCCTGATTCTCTATGACGCAAGCAATTTTACAATTAAAAAAAAAACTTTTGGATATCGTTTAAAAAATTGAAAATTGTAGATAAAGTAGTTTCATAACCCCGGAGATGATATAAATCAAAAGGAATTAAAATTGTTTGGAGCTGAAAAAGTTTTTGAGAGGAGATAAATATAAAAATATGAAACTTGTTTGGAACTTCAAACATTTATTAAGAGATGAAAAAAAAAAACAGTAATAGCTGAAAACAGATCCACAACACCAAAGCAGTTATAGGGAATGAATAAATGCCAACTAGAGAATTCAAATCATTCTAAAGAGCACCAAACTGATTGTTATAACATGGATACTAAATCAGGAGTTTTAAACATAGACAAATCTGAGTCCATGATGGCTATAACTAAAATTTCGTGTATGCTAACAAACAAGACCGTCACTTGCACACTATTCAAGACGAATACAAGCATTTAACTTATTAGCATCAGAGTACCAAACTAAATCATGATAAGTATCTGATCACTTAATGATACCAAAATTTTGTATGTTTGTAATTGTGTCATTGAATGCATTCATTCGCAAAGTTCTTTCTTTCATAACATATCAAAATAAGAATACTGAGCCAAGTACATAAACACACCAATACTAGACAGTTTGAATACATATACCATTGCATTCTCGAGAAATAAGCAATAATCACGATATGTACGCACACTGACAGGAAACCTAACTAACAAATTCAGAATGGCCAGTCCAAAACTTATCTCTGCTATATTACCTTGATACTACTTGACAATTAAAAAACGAAACAAAATACACAGACTCACACAGACACACCTGTACTCAACTAAAACATAAACAATCAAGTTTATGCATTGATATCATGTACAGTATCTTAGTAACAAAGTCATCAAAAGGCCAACATTAAACATACTGATTCCCTTGAAAAAACTTTAGCATTCTAAATTAAAATTAGTACAAAAACTTACCTTGTGCAGGAACAAATAGCAAGTCTCTCCCACTAAAATCGGTATCAGGATTATAACTCCTTATCAAGCTTGAACTCACAGTATTATTTGTCGCCACCGTCTCAAAGCTATCACCAGGCCCCACGGGCCAGGTTTTAAACAAACCGTAGTCTTTACTCACAGCCTCATCACCACAAGAACAATTGACCGGAACATTCATAAACCCGCTCGAGGGAATACCAGTATCCGGAAAAGAATTGAAGCTTCGCAACAAAAAAGTATTGGTGAGGTTCGAATAGACATTACGCGACACAGTATCATAAGTATCCCCGGGAAGAATACTATAATTGAAGTTATGAGCTAGGAATTCATCTCTCAAACAACCACAAGAAAAAGGGATGTTGATTCTTGTCCCGGCAATCACAGTGTCCTGGTCGGGAACAGTCCCAGGATTCCAGCTCACGATATCGGGAATTCGGACGCTGAAAATCTGGGCGACTAAGGTCAAGTTTGTGCCTGAAGGAACAATGTAGCTGGCTAAGGCCAAGTCACAGGTCCTGCCACAACTGGAAGCCACTGGGTATGCTTTGAGGGAGATTGAGAGCAACAGAAGAGATAAAAACAGGTTTGCTGATATGGGTTTGGAGAAGAACATCATGGTTGAAGTGGGTTCTGGGAGAGGATTGGAATCATGAGTAGTCGGAATTGGGAGGGACGAATTTGAGGAAATGGTATAACAGGGGTATGATCAATCTGTTGGTTTGAATATTCTTGTGGGAAAGGTTGACTGCGTCTCATTCAAATGCAACTTTGACAGCGAATAATAAACCAAGGTGTGCTGGTCCTGTAATGTTACTGTTTGCTGCGTGATGTTTATCTGTAAGTTTAGCATCATTTTCAGACAAGTAATGTAAGTGAACTGAGGTTAAAATGCTGTGTCAAACTTTTTAGAATCGGATGTGAGAATTTTTAATGAATAGGAGCAGATGGTGAGATTGACCACCTTTAGCCTTTGGTGAGATTGATTGTAATATTTTGAGACTATGAAATATTAAATAAAATATATAATAATTATAAATATAGTAAATTAGTATGTTTTTTTGACGCGTTGTGTCGAATGTTGTCATAATTATGAATAATTAGTCTTGGAAGTGACAGTCACTATATAATGACGGGGTTTATATGCAAAGAAGTTTGGGACGGGGGTTTTTCTGTAATTTATGCAAACTGCATTCACGCGCGGGGGTTTTTCCTGCAATTTATGCAAATTGCATTCAGCATGCTTGAATTTCACATTTGAATGCTTTTTTTTAGACCAAACAGGTTGTTTTTTAGAACATGCTAGTATTTCACACTTAACAGGTTGTTTTTTAGAGAATGTTGCATTTCACAGGTAACAGGTTGTTTTTTAGAGAATGCTTGCATTTCACAATTAACAGGTTGCTTTTTAGAGTTCATGTATTTTGAAACAAAAAAAGATGGTTTTATAGAGCATGCTTGAATTTCACCCTTGAATGCTTGTTTTTTAAACTAAACATGTAATTTTTTAGAACATACTTGTATTTCACGCTTAACGGGTTTTTTTTAGAATAAAATGCTTGTTTTTTTAGACTGTGTGGATATGTTTGCTAACGTCTATTTTTAGACTAAAATGCTTGTTTTTTAGATTGATGAACAGTTCGCGTGAGTGAATAATGCATTTTTGTCAAAATTGCAAATAAAGACCTGCTTCCTTCCATATTCGAATATAGTGCTTCGTCACTATATAGTGACCGTCACTCAAGAGACCAACTCAATTATGAATATTTAAAATTATAATATATGTATTAAAATAGTTGTTTCTTGATAATAATTTATAAGTTAAATTTAAGATGAATTGATATAATAACACAATATTATTGTACACGCCCCTTTTTTTCTCTCCAGACCATTTTCTCTTCAGACCCAAATCAACTCTTCCTCGGAGAGAAGGTCGCCGCCGGTGAACCGTGCATCCTCCCTCAAATACCTAATTGTTTTCAATCCTCCCTCAAATACCTAATTGTTTTCAATCCTCCCTTTCTCTATCCCTAATCCAAGAATCCATTCAACACCAACAAGCTATGATCAGTTTTTAAAAACATATATAATTTTACTTTCTAGAAAATTCGACCGCATCTCGGCCATGAGGTAGCGGTCTCGACGCTGCTCCCATTAGTGAGACCTCACCGAAGCCGAGAAAGCCGATCAACATCTCGGTTGCGCATAGAGCTCCTCATATTTGAAGGTTTTTATTCTTTTCGATCGGCCAATCTAGGTTGTAGCGTCCAGAAGACTTCAGCACATGTTCGTAGGACGGAAGAAACCTCCAACGCATTGGGCACGCGCCGGGTGGGATCCACGCGCAGTCACCGATGCCCGCACTGCCACTGTCGACACTATCTATGATTGTTTTTTAGTCCAAATGGATCTCCGATTCTTTTTTCTTTTTTATTTTACTGCTTTTTAGTTTTTTAGCTTTCATATGGGATGTGATTTAGATTTGTAGTGAATAGCGGGGTTGGTGCTTTGAATTGGGTATTTTGATAGTGTATTGGTTTGGTAACTAGTCTGCTAGTGTATTTTTCTGATCATTTCTTTTGTTTAGAAAAATATGTTAGTTGTCTGATTTGATTCAATAGATGGTCAGGAGAAATCTAAGTCACGAAAGTATTGACTCTCCCTATGGCGATTTTATCTGAATCAGGTTTGTAGTATGTATATGTAGATGTGTCTTTTGACATCTCTGCTTGTCGCAGATGGGCAGCTCACCTGGCTTCCTGATAATGTGTGAAAAAATTAGAAAGTCTTTTACTGTCATAGAGAGTCAGGACGTGAGAAATGAGATGATGTCTTACTGTAAGCTATTACAAGCAATGGGGAACGACGATGCATGAGAAAGTCTCATACAGGCGTAGATAGGACGACAGCATATAGCGAGAAATGAGATTTTCTAGGGAGTGACCATATTATTGCGATGTTGAGCCAGTGTTTAGCCAGTATGCAGTAGGCTAGTCAGACTGGGATTTTCTGAAAGCACTAATGGTTACTACCATGACTTTTTTTTATACCCCTCCTTTCTAGAACTAGTTTAGATATGCTATTACCGGCCAGTTAGTTATGGTGTTACCGCCATTAATGCAGAGAATGTCTTGCATATTAACATGTTCTACAAATTCTATGTAATCATTCAATTAGGGTATGGAGGAGACTCACAGATTGACATAGTTTTTTATACTCCTCCTAATCCCACTAATTGCCTCCATATTTGGAGAATATTTGTACATCATGGTTCATTTTAAGGTGTGGTGAGTCCATATATCTCACTCCACCAATCCACCATGATGTGGTCTTAATCAAATATATGTATTTAATTAAAATATATTAATCCAAAACCTCCCATTCAACTTTATTTCATTCTAAATCGGTGAAGAGTTGGTCTTCTAAGAGACGGTCTATTATTATAGATGAAGGATCGCGCTTCAATTATAGGAAATATGGGTAAATTTCGCGGGGTGGCCCAGCCCGTTTTCAAACCCGCGTATGACATACACGCACCATGTATAAGTCAAACCCCCATTCTTTCACAACAGAACCCCCAAAACGCTCTCGATTTCGTAGACGCCAACGCAAACACATTGTAATGAGATCCACAAATTTGTTCGAGATTTGAGCGGTCTGATCCGTATTATTGATGGATCCATTCGAGATTCAACAGTCGCGATGATTTCCAGATGATTTCATGGAGCAACAATTTCCAGATGATTCCCTAACGGTAGGTTTTCATAATATTAGCTTAGTTAAGGTCGACTATGGGTTGATTTCTCGTTGATTATGATTAGATTTCATGTTTATGATCCAGACTGAACTTATTAACAAAGGAAAAACTATTGCAACTGACATCGTTGCAGATCTAGGTACACATTGATGAATTTGTGTGTTTTTTACGGTTAGATAATGATGTTAAATAGATTAGTCAGCTTTTAAACATATTTGCCCTTTTCTATGTTGGATTACATGTAGGTAGGGTTTCACCCTTTAATGCCTTGATGAGTGTGTCTGATTTCACAGTTAACCAACCAGTTTTTTAAGATTGTCTGCATCTCACAGTAAACACCTATTTTTTTAGAATGTGCCTGCATTTTACACTAAAAAGTGTTTTTAGAGTGTACACATTTCACAATAAATAGGATGTTTTTAAGAGTGTGTCTCCATTTCAAACTAAACAGCCTTGTTTTTAAGAGTTACCTGAATTTCAAACTAAACACAATCTATTTTTTAGAGTGTGCTTGCATTTCACACTAAAACACTTGTTTTTAGAGTGTATACATTTCACAATAAGCAGGTCGTTTTTAAGAGTGTGCCTGCATTTCACTCTAAAATGCTTGGTTTTTAGAGTCTCTGCATTTCAAACTAAACAACCTTGTTTTTAGAGTTCATCTGCATTTTAAACTAAATTAGTTCTTTTTCAGGGTTTCACTCCTTACTGTCTTATTTGTACACTAAATGGATTGTTTTCTCGGGCTATAGTATTTCAAACTAAATAGCTTTGTTATACATTGTCTGTTTTTAAACTAAATAGCTTGTTTTTTATACTACACAGCTTGATTTTTGCGATTTCAGATAATTTATTGAAGCAATGTCCAGTCGATTCCCAAACTATATGGTTTTGAATTTGATTTGACTATGATTTGATTTTGTGTTCTTTATGATTATATTTAATTTTTTCCAATCCAGGTTAGACAGTGTGTCAAGGGAAAATTATTGTAATTGGTGTCGTTCCAAATCAAGGTCAGGGTCTTTGTTTTAGGCTAGGCAGATCTTGTTTTAGTATGTCTGCATTTTATTCAGTCTCAATCTAATTGAACGTAGGTCAAGGTTTCACCTCTTGTTGTCTTTGTTTTAAACTAAAAAGATTGGTTTGTAGTGAAGTAATTTCTTGAAGTAAATAGTTTTCACCTCTTGTTGTCTTTCTTTTTTATAAACTAAATATCATGATTTTTACAATAAATAGATGGGTTTGTAGCAAGTAATTTTTGAAGTGATAGGTTTTTAAAATTAGGTAGGGTTTTTACCTTTTGTTGTGTTTCTTTAAGGCTATATAGATTGATTTTTAGTCCGTCATGTGTTTATGTGATTTTTAGTTTGTTTTAGGCTAAATATGATATTTAACTGTAAAATATATTGGTACATCAGTTTGGTAGCTCGCAAGGCTAACACCTTGAGGTCACGGGTTCAAATGTCGTCTCCACGCTATATTTTTCGCTACTCTTAGGTGACTGATTTTTGTTTGACAGTCCCCAATAATGAAGATCAACATTGTAATTAGACTTCGAAAGAAAGAGATTCTGTTGGAACGGTATTTCACCTTCTCCTATGCAGGGAAGCCAGGCACAACTACATCGCCTACACCTCTATCATTGAAAGATAAAGTTGAGAGTTCGAAAGCTGAGAGTTAGAACATAAAAAGGAAGAGAAATGTATTTCATGCTACAAAAACTGAATGCAAAGTTGGGATTCGGCTTAAATTGGTTAATGGTATTTATTTAGTGAAACATCAAATTGTGCCTCATAACAATGAGATGAATAGGCTAGCTTGGCAGCAATTTATGCGAAGCGAGAGAAAAAATACGCCACAGATAACAAAGGTTATCATGGGAATGGAAGCAGCGGGTTTATAATCAACAGTAGCGTATAAGTACCTAGCACATGAGATAGGTAGTGAATAGGTAGTAGGGCATCAGCCAAGAAATCAGATCAACTTCGTAAATAGGTTTTGAAAGAAAGAGATTGAAACTGGAGCGGCTATGAATATATATATATATATATATATATATATATATATATAAATTGTTACGGTGAATATATATGTTGAATAGGTATAGGTCAAGATTCATTATAGATCAAGACAAACATCTAGATAAACATTTTAGGTCATGACAAATATTTTATATAACGAATAATAATGGATATTTATATGTTATTTTATTTTTAGGTCTACATATACCAGCTCGTGGAAGATGTCGATCAAGAGGAAGAAAAGGCCTTGAAAGTGGCAGTTTGATTTCAGGTAATCTCACTTTTTGTCTCATAATGTATGTGTTATATTTCACCTCCTATTGAGTTATTTAGATATGATAATCATTATAGTTTAAACTTCATCGTACATATTGTTGGTCTATTAATATTACTTACACAAAATAATAATGGATATTATATGTAGCCTTTATTTTTAGGTCTACAGATAATGACTGATATTCATATGTAAAAATGGATAAAAAACAATCAAATTACGAGAGATTTTAAAGAATATAATTCAATAACAACCAACCTAGTATCATAAAAATGTTGTTTATAAATACAAATCTAACCAAAAATCAAACATTATATTTAAAAGTAGAAAACATAAAACCAAGGACTTGTTAGAGTGTTTTAAAGTAGATAATAAGCATACATATATATTATATAGAAAGCAATGTAAACGGGGGGGGGGGTTTGAAGTTGGTTTTGATTACACTACAAAAGTAAAGTAAACTATCATTAGCTAAGCTAAGGGGAAGATTCTAAGATTATGAGGCCTTGGGAGGCAAATGACTTCACTTTCCATCTGTCGACTTATCACCGGGAAAATGCAATTACAAGGGAGTTTAGACCATTTGCCAAGGACGGAAGCTACCTATTCTCTCGAGTGTAGCTAGAGAGGATGATTACACCACTCAAAAACTCTCATTGTTGATTCACCTAGATGATCACATCATAGATAACTTAACAATGGTATTAAGATTAGAGAGTGACAAACTTACTCACATACCCGCGATCACGAGAGCATACAAATAAGAGATTTGATAACTAGGACGAACTAAGACGATGATCACATACAAATCTCAATTCATACTTGCTACTTTGTGATATTGGAGTAAACGATCACGTTCTACCCACAAATCTAGCTATTCGTTGATAATAATCGTACATTAAAAAAGAATCTTCAACTCAAGTATACAACCACATATTAGGAGGACCAATGATCACATTAAATCCTTACCTAAACACATAATTGATTAATCATGCAAGTTCATTAAATTTCCAATTCTAAAAACTTATATTTATCATGGCATTCCTTAACTACAATCACACAACAAGGGGAGAATTTGTCATCACTCAACCCCTTCCATAGTCATTAATCTAACAACTATAGATTATGCTACCATTACACTAAGTACCATCACCATACTAGATTACTCTAACTAAACAACCCTAATTAATGACTATGGAGCATGCAATTGATATAAAACACAAAGCCCATAACAAATTAAGTAAGATTGAACAACATTCATGCATAAGAATTCAAGTTCATTAAATGATAATCAAAACCCAAAGTTTAAGCATAAAGAACCCTCAAAGTTTCAAGGGGAAAGTTAATTCAAATGCTCCCAATGATCAAACTAAGCTAGACTAAAGTTCATGGAATCAAACTACTAAACTAATGGAATTAAAAGCAAAGAAAATGGAAAAGAAGATGAAGAATTAGGGTTCTACATCATGGGAGGCCGTCCTCCAAATGGGGGAGATAAGGGGGTTTATAGCCCCAAAAATTCAGCTCAAGGAGGCAAGTGGGCCGCTGGTTTAGCGACAATTTTTAGCGACGCTTTCTTCTGTCACTATTTTGGCGACATTTTTGGGCAGCAGCGACGCTTCTGGGCAGCAGTGACACTTCCTTCATCTTCAGTGACACTTTCTTCAAATTCAAGCGACGCTTTTCTGGGCACGAGAGACACTTTTATGGGCAACTTCTACCACCTAAGGAAAGGTGGCTTCTTTACACCACTTCTATGATCAATTCATCAACTTCTTAGCATCGAATGTTTAACTCTTTTTTGTCAAAAAAAAAAAATGTTTAACTCTTTGGTATGATCATAGAAGGTCTTCAATTACTTTCATCCAAGTATTTCTTACAAGTGCAAATCAAGGTTAAAATGCACACATTCATTCCTAAATTAAGATGGATGATTTAACTCTAAAGCTCTAGATTTTGGCACAAAATACTACACAAACTAGTTCTCAAATGCTATAAAATAAGAGTATATTTAGGGCTCATCAGTTTTTGAAGATATGGATTTTCAAAATCCAGTTATTGTAAAAGTTATTTGGTTCAACTAATTTTCTAAAATCCTGTTTTTGCCTCTGAAATCCAACCAAACATTATAAAGCCAGACTTTCAAAATTTCAAATAAAAATTCAAACTCTCAAACCAATATGAGACTCTCAAAATTCTTTCCAACCAAACACACTCAAAACATTATTTAAAGAGAAAATGATAGTTTTGGTGCCCAGGTTTTGAGGAAATGTCAACTTTAGTTCCCACTTTTTGAAATGGTTCAGAAATGGTTCCCAAATTTTGATTAAATGTTCCAGTTTGGTTCCCAAATCGGTTGATGACTGGCCATCGACGGTTTCTACCCCACCACTGCCTCCTCTGCACAGCCATCACCACCACGAGTATTCACTGCCATAGAGCCGCCTCACGCCCACCGATGGAAACCTTCCTCATTTCACCTGTTGCCCACCACCGTCGGAGCTTCTCTACTAGTCAGCCCACTACCCAACGCGGGAGCCCATGACCACTTCGTGCTGACATTCATCCCTTAAAAACCATCCAAAATCCAATACACTAAACTCCAACCAGAAAATGGCGGCGGTGGTGGATGGTGGTGATGCAGGTGCCGGTGTCGGTGTCATGTCGACGATGATGACTCTGTAGTGGTGCCCATCGGAGATCAATCTCGGCTGGCGTCGTGGTAGTTAGAGTCGATCATTCTCGGCCTAAGTGACTGAGCGTCACTCTACTACCGGCTCAGCCCATCACCGACTTCACCTCTTATATGTGCAGTGGTTGCGCCTTGGCCGGAATTTGGGGCTCAGCCCGTCACTCTGTTCCACACCATCACGATCCCCGGAGTCCTCGGCGGCAATGCCCAACACATATATCCCAAGGAGTAGAAATGGGGTACTCCGACTGCTGGTTGTGCCAATGGCGGCCGTACTGGGCGTGAGGGCAGCTCAATGGTAGTGGGGTATACGGGGGTGGTGATGACTGTGCAGAGGAGACAATGGTGGGGGTAAACAGTCAATAGCCAGTCATCAAACAATTTGGGAACCAAACTGGAACATTTAATCAAAATTTGGGAACCATTTCTGAACCATTTCAAAAAGTGGGAACTAAAGTTGACATTTTCTCACAAATTGGACACCAAAACTGTCATTTTCTCATTATTTAAAGGTAGAAAAGAGACTCCAACTTCACATGATGGACCAAAACATTCTAACTTTCTGTTTACTACTTATTCTTCCATGCGGTCCATTCTTTACCTTCTTTTGGGGAGACAGTTGAAAGTGCAATTACAAGATAATCTTTCCTCGCATGATTTCATATCATGAAATTATTTCAATGGACATTATTTCCTATTACAACCTAGACAGAGCACTGTAACGACTAACGAAAAACGAGTGCTCTGCTTAATTTCCTTCCACGCTAATTTTTCAACCATTTGAAAGAAAAATATAGAGTTTATTTTTTACCTTATTTGTTTATTAAAGTTTATTCTTGAACCTTCATAAGCAACACAGAAAATAATTGTAATTGTTTTTGAAAAATATGACGGACAATATTTTCAGCGATATTATACCAAACAAATTTCTAATCGATAAATTAATTGTATAAAAATACAAATTAATTTTCGCAAACTTAAGAGCCCTTCTTAAATTGAAAAATCTACATATATAGGTTCTAACTCGATCGATCCCCAAATGTGAAAGCTGCTTTTAATAAGTGCTTATAGGTAGTTGTATGAAATAATGAATATTAATTCGAAAACTTAAATTTTTGGGTCCAGGGATGTATCTGCACATTCACAATCACAGTTTTAATGTATTTGGAGCCAAAATAAAAAATATAATATAATATACCTCTGTAAATCAAAGAATCAGTCAAGAACCACAAAATAAATACTCAACCAAAGAAAATTATATAATTTCTATTACAATATTTTCTATTCATCTAAAAGTATGTTTCAAACTCTCACCAAATTGACTAAATGTTGAATACATATATATATATATACATATATACATATGTATATATATATTAGTAAAATTGTCCCTTTGTAGCTAACTATACAAAAAAGATACAAGAACTACTCATGATATTATGATATATCTCAGATTCTCAGAAATCTATGTCTATAATTGTAGAAAAATCCAAAATATACCTGATCATTATCCAAAAATCCAACACTATATAAGCAGAATATTGCAGGAATATATTTGTCACTTGTTGTGAAGAGGGTTTGATCCCGTTGGAACTCTTCGTTTGTCTGACTCGAAATCTGAACCAACCGGAGGCTTCGGAACTGGCTGAAAGTGCTGATCTTCTTGCCGTTGCCGGCCTTGTTCTCGACGACCATCTGCCGGTGGAAAGGTAACTGCCTTTCTGTTGATAGCAGAAAGCTTGGGACTGAAAATGAGGAGAGAAATGAGGAAGAAGGAGACGTGAAAACGGACCATATTTGGTGTGAATCTGAAAGAATGTGTTTGAGAGGGATGGTGTGAGAGAAGAAGAAAGGTGGTACTGACTGATAATGTCCATTACACATGGGGCATTTGATGGCCTCCTATTTATATCATTACACTACAAGGCTGGGAGAGTTTCGGGACATGTTAGGTGTGGTCTGTATTTTGCGGACTGTATCCAGATTGGGAAATTATTATATATAATAAAGATACAGACGACATCTAGCAGTCCAGTTTTTTTATAACAATACACTTAAGCGACCTAATACACTATACGGATCTTATAACTATCATAATTTAGTCTTACTGTACTTATCCGTACGTCGAGTCATCGAGATACTCACTACCGCTTTGAGTGGGATGAGACTCCCACTCAATACACCAACTGATACACTTCGCTGCTTCATACTTCATACGCCAGTTAATGTATCTTCCGTCACTCATTTAAACACAACTCTTGCAAATGGAAGGAACAGATACTAGAAGATTAGGAGAAATTTCAAGAATTAATTGAGGATAGGATTTGTGAAGTTTCTACCAACCTAGTTTATCAAACTTTCAATGCTAATCTCGTGTCTTAGTCTAAACATTTAAATTTATGTTTAAACATGCAGATGCAGAACGTAAATGTAAAAGAACCCGAGAATTGTTCACGCGGTTCAGTGCTAAAACACCTACATCTGCGGGGCCTTGCCTAGTACAGAAACCATTCACTAGATAATCAATATAATTACAAAGTCCCTCACTTTAAACTATCTATGACTTATCTATTCTTGTGAATTTGTGAGCTCCCCTCACGTGCCGGTCAATGTCAAGCTCCTCACTTGACTAGGTCGAACTCCTCACTCAACTTTCTATGACTACCCCTCCCGAGGTTTCAATGCGTGTGGTTTCCAGACTCCAGTGAAGGCAGAGGCTGTTGATTGGTCGACTCAAGCTCCTTCGAATGTAAAGCTATTCTGGATGCAGAATACTTTCTAAAAAGTTCGACACTTCAAAGAGCTGCGTCCTTGCTGCTCATTGCCTCCTGAAAAGTTGAGGGCTCTCCATCTTCCGTTAAAAGACAGTATGCAACATTACTTTTAGTAACATAATCTGAGTGCCAAGCCGGTCGTCGTCTCTCACGAGTAGGCCAACGACGTTCATGAACATCCATTCGAATTGGTTCTCGTGTATCATTCTCTTGATCAGGGATTCAAGTTCTGGCTTCGGTTCCATGACAACTGTTGTAGTTTCTGGAACCTTTTCTGTTGTGCTATTCTTTTCCTTTTACAGTATTTCACTTTCCGCAAAAATCACATCTCTGCGGATGATCACCTTGTGGGTAGTGGATCCCACAAGCGATACCCCTTAACACCATCAGCATAACCCAAGAACAAACACTTCCGAGATTTCAGACTGAGTTTTGTTCTTTCATGGATTGATAAGTCCATGATTCGTATTCGGGCCTCATTTATACTCAGACCAGGGCCCGAGAAGGGTCGTGGGCTCGAGATACGCGGAGGATGGATCCACAGGTCCTGTTAGAGAGTAGTATTGGGCCTTGAGCCAAATCTATGTTAGCTAGGGTTTATTTAGGGTTTACCACTTTTACTATTATACCCTTGTAATACTTATATATTGGTGAATAATATACAACCTCTATCATGGTATCAGCCTTTCTACGATCCTAAACCCTTTTTATTATACATATACTTATTGTCCTTTTCCGGCCACCTTAGCACCGACGCCTGTACCACCATTGTGTCGCCGCCAGTTCTATTCAGTCGACCTTGTTGCCGCCATCGACATCGCCTCATCTCCGGTCGATCGTCGTTCCCCGGAGCCCAGCAGACCGTATCTCCTTACGCGTCGTTTCGGACCGGATCGTTGCTCGTTGTCGCCGGTCATCTTGGGCGCCATCGCTGCTATCACCACCATCAAGTCATCATCGTCATCGCTCTGCCATAGACGGACTTCGTCGCCGTCGGCATCGATCGCTTCTGTCCAGCAGATCCGCCATTAGAAACCTTCGAGATTAACTCGCCGTTAACTGCCAGCCGCGCGACGCGCGAGTGTCTGTAGGCCCCTGCTGTCTTTGGCCGCGCCTTGCGTGCCTTCAGGTTTTTGGCCGCGCCTTGCGCGCCTGCTGTTACTTGGCCGCGCCTTGCGCGCCAGTTGTTTTTGGCCACGCGCTGCGCGCCTCTTAAGCCCAGAAATTCCCCCTTTGCCTCAAGCCTCTCTACTTTATTTGTTTGGGTATTAAAAGTGTTTCCTTTGATCATAATTGTATTCATGATGATACAATGGTTCATTTGAATCTTTTATCTAGGGAAGATCGCTCAACTAGTTGGATTGCAGATAAAGCATTATCTCGAACTTGTTCGGTTGGTTCAAATCGTCATATTGAGTGGATTGTTGATTCCGGTGCAACATCACACATGACCGCTAGTCCTAATCATCTCGTTAAGGTACAACCCTATCATGGTTCTCGTTCCGTTCTTGTTGGAAATGGTGAAACTTTACCTATTTCTCATATCGGTAAATGTCATCTTTCAAATTTTTCCGTTCATGGTGTATTGGTGGTTCCTAACATTTCTAGGAGTTTATTATCCGTCAGTAAGCTTACCGGTGATTTACCGGTCAGAGTTATATTTGATAATGATACTTTTTCGATTGAGCTTAAACCTACCGGGAGAGTAGTTGGTAAAGGTCGTCATATTGAGGGTCTTGATTATTTGGAAAATGGTGATTCCTGTTTTTTGGGTGAGTTACGGATTGGAAAACTTCGAGCTCCATTTGAGTTATGGCATGCTCGTCTGGGACATGTATCTCATGACACTGTTAAGCTGTTGAATCGATTGGGTCATATATCGGTTTCTTCTGCTGTGCCTACACCGGTTAGTTGAACTTCGTGTCAGATGGCCAAGAGCAGTCGTTTACCCTTCTCCTTTATGATAAAAAGGCAGCTGGTTTGTTGGATAAGGTGCATTGTGATTTGTGGGGACCAGCACCGGTCTTGTCAGCAGGAGGTTTTTCCTACTATGCAGCGTTCGTTGACGATTTCTCCCGATTCACATGGTTCTTTCCGCTGCGACATAAGTCGGACTTCTATGATGTTTTTCAGCAGTTTCAGAAGTTTGTTGAGACCCAATTTTCTGCAAAGATTAAGATCTTTCAGACAGATGGCGGCACAAAATTTACTAATAACCGTTTGCAGGCTCATCTTACATCCTGTGGTATTCATCACCAGATGTCTTCGCCTTATACTCCAGCCCAGAATGGTCGAGCTGAGCGAAAGCATCGCCACATTGTTGAGACGGGTCTTGCGATGTTATTTCACTCCAAGGTACCGACAATCTATTGGGTGGAAGTTTTCTCTTCTGCTACCTATGTAATTAACCATCTGCCCAGCTCAGTTCTTAGAGGCAAATCACTGTTCGAGGTGGTTTTTGGGACGATTCCTGACTACAGCCTATTTCATCCCTTTGGATGTCGTGCATATCCTTGCTTACGTGCCACTACTGCTGATAAGTTTGCTCCTCGCTCCATCCCATGTGTTTTTATTGGCTACAACCCTCGTTATAAGGGTTTTCAGTGCCTTGACACAACATCTAGACGTGTTTATGTCTTGCGTCATGTTTGATTTGACGAGTCTTTGTTTCCATATGCTGCTCCTGTGATGGATGGTCAACCTACTTCGGAGCTGGAAATTTCTTCCTTTTATGAGATTATGGCCGCATACCAACAGTGCCTTCATCACATACCCCATCATCTGTATCAACTCCTTGTATGGTTTGTGATTCTGACGACGTGGTTCGAACTCCAGTCGCCCACACAGTGTCTCCTCCGGTTTCACCAGTGTCATCCGGTTTGACAACACCGTTGATCACTCCACCGTCTTCTCCTCCACAAGTATCACACACTCCGTCGTCTGGATCCTCATCAAGTCCTGAATCACCTCCTCGTCGTGCTCATCAGATGATTACTCAGAATCAGGATGGTACTCGACATTTAAAGACATACCCTGATTTTGTTTCAACTGGTCTTGTTGCTCAGGTCATGAAGCATTCAGAGCCTCGAGACTATCGTACAGCTCTTAAGGATTCAAAGTGGGTTCGAGATATAGATGAGGAGATGGACGCCCTTCGCCGTCAGAATACTTGGGATCTAGTTCCTCGTCCTTCAGATTCCAACATTGTAGGGTCGAAGTGGTTTTTCGCTTGAAGTATCGACCAGATGGTAGCATTGAGCGCTACAAGGCTCGTTTGGTTGCTCAGGGATATTCTCAGATTCCTGGTTTTGATTTCGATCACACTATCAGCCCGGTGGTCAAGGCGGTTACTGTTCGCACAGTTCTTGCCATCGCCACTCTCAAGCGCTGGCCGCTACATCAGCTCGATGTTAAGAACGCCTTTCTTAATGGTGTTCTTGATTCTCCAGTATACATGGCTCAACCAGTGGGGTATAAGGATTCGGCTAATCCTGATTATGTTTGTCGTCTCAAGAAAGCGATATGTGGACTCAAACAAGCTCCTCAAGTTTGGTTTGATCGCTTTAGCTCCTACCTTCGGCAGCTTGGTTTTCAGTGTAGCACTTCAGACACATCTCTCTTTGTGTTCTCTCGAGGTACCACCTTGCTATATCTTCTTGTTTATGTGGATGACATCATTCTGACCGGAAATGATGCCGGTGCCATCAGGCAGTTCATCACCAGGACTGATCAGGAGTTTTCAATCAAGGACTTAGGCTCCCTTAACTATTTTCTTGGCTTTGAGATGTCTGCTACTCCATCTGGCCTTTTCCTTGGACAAGCCAAGTATGCCAGAGATATACTTAGTCGAGCTGGCATGACTAATACTTCTCCGGTGACAACTCCGTTTGTACCACTCTCGCAACTTCATAGCAGCACTAGTGCACCGTTCGGCAACCCAACCCTTTATCGGACTTTGGTTGGTGCACTTCAATATTTGACTATCACTCGCCCTGATCTAGCATTTGCGGTGAATTCGCTTAGTCAGTACCTCCAGGACCCTCGTGAAGATCACTTTGCTGCTGTTACTCGAATCCTTCGTTATGTTGCTGGCACACCTCATCACGGTCTCACATTTCGCTCAGGAGGTTCTTCAACTATTTCTGCTGATGTTTGTGCTTATTCAGATGCTGATTGGGCTCGATGTCTAGAGACTCGCCGATCGACTTGTGGCTGTGCAGTGTTTCTAGGCGGTAACTTGGTTTCATGGAGTGCCAAGAAACAACCTACAGTATCTCGCTCAAGTTCTGAGTCCGAGTACCGTGCCCTTGCCAATACAGCTGCGGAAGTTGTCTGGTTATGCCATCTTCTCCGAGATTTGCAGTTTCCTCTGGATGGTTCTCCATTGTTGTTATGTGACAACAACAGTGCTACCTTCTTAGCTCAGAATCCAGTGGCTCATAAGCGCGCCAAGCACATTGACATCGACTACCATTTTGTTCGTGATTTGGTTGCCTCGGCTAAACTTCATGTTAGTCATGTACCTACTTTGCTGCAGTTGGCAGACATTTTCACCAAGGGTCTTCTAAAGCCCTTATTTGAATTCTTTAGATCCAAGCTTTGCGTCTCAGTCAATCCGACGCTTAGCTTGAGGGGGGATGTTAGAGAGTAGTATTGGGTCTTGAGCCAAATCTATGTTAGCTAGGGTTTATTTAGGGTTTACCACTTTTACTCTTATACTCTTGTAATGCTTATATATTGGTGAATAATATACAACCTCTATCATTGAGGTTTCCCCTCTATCAGGTCCATCAATCCTAATCCTTATAAGGAATGCGTATATTATGAATGTTCTACAAGGAATATAATCTTCTCAGAGATGGTAATACAGCTATCCTAAACATGGTAACACAACCATGTCCGAAATACACTTCTATTATACATGGTAATACAACCTCTATTCCCATAAGAGTTGTATTCATACCATAAATACATATCTTGGTGATCTACAGATTGTAGCCATATAAATACCCTAAGAGGTTTGGTAGACCTCTCATCTAATCTCATACTTTATACTTTACACCTTAAGCAAATATACTGACTTGAGCGTCGGATTGTCTATCCCCGGGACACCCGGGGCCTTTGTCTTGCAGATCAGTTCGTGAGCAGGGTTCGTGATCAAGTGCGGGTTGTAGACATCCATCAATTTGACACGCCCAGTGGGACCCGCAGGCTGATCTTGATCTATACGACATTCCAACTCATGGCTGATCCGGCTGAAAACCTTCGTGCGAGTGCGTGAATCCGTTTCTCGGTCCCGACAGGAGTAAGAAGCATCAACAACGACGAGACAAGCAACGCCAGCAACCAGGGAGCAAGAAGGAGCATTAATGGTGTGCATCGATCGGCACAATAAGCCTCTCCCTGGGAGTGGGAGAGCAAAAGATCTCGCTCGGACGGAACTGTTACTTTTTCATCTAAAGATGCAGTTCCTAATCAAATTCCCCATTCAGATCCCCTGGTGATTACAGTAGACATAAACCATAATATGATCAGAAGGGTCCTGATAGATGGAGGAAGCGAAGTAGAAGTTATGTTTCTCAGTTGTTATGAACAGCTGGGATTGAACAGAAATAACCTCACACCTACAAGCCCTATCTCGGGATTTACTGGCAATCCTGTCGACACTTTGGGAAAAATTATTTTACCGGTACAAGTAAGAGATGGCTCTCGGAGTATAACCCTACATTGCACCTTTACAATCATCGATTCTAGGTCACCGTACAACTTAATCCTTGGAAGGCCTTGGATGTACCAAGCAAAGGCAATCTGGTCCATCTACCATTTGGTGATGAAGTTCCTTACCAACAAAGGGATTGCCACAATCCGAGGTGATTAACAATTAGCCCGAATATGCACAATTCAAGCTATCCGAGAACCATAAAAGGAGAATCTTGAACCAGCCAAGTACTCCGAGTCCGAGCCGATGCAGCTCGAAGAATTAGAAACCGTTGAGGTTGGAACTCTCCTACCCCCGAGATAAAAGCAAAACTACGAGATCTTCTCAACCAGTACATAGACGTTTTTTCATGGGACACCAACGATTTGGTAGGAGTATCCCCTCGATTGGCAGAACATTACCTGAATATTAATCCCTCGCAAAAACTCATTAAGCAGAAACGACGCATCTTTGCACTGGATCGAGTTGAAGCCATTGGAGAGGAGGTAGACAAGTTACTTAAAGCCCGTATAATCGAGGAAGTGCAGTACCCAGAATGGATAGATAACCCAGTGATGGTCAAGAAGCCAGATGGAAAGTGGAGAATGTGCATCGACTTCACCAACTTGAACGATTGTTGTCCTAAAGATAGTTATCCCTTACCCTCGATCGAACGATTAATGGAAGCGATTGCGGGGTACCAAGTACTAGCCTTCTTTGATGCCTTTAAAGGATATCATCAGATCCCTATGGCAGAGCAAGATAAAGAAAAAACCTCCTTTATAACCGACAGAGGGACTTTCTGCTACAAGATGATGCATTTCGGATTGAAAAATGCAGGGGCTACTTACCAGCGACTGGTAGACAAATTATTCAAATCTCAGATAGGGCGCAACCTCGAGATTTATGTGGACGACATGGTAGTAAAGAGCCGCAGTTATGACACATTCTTTGAAGACCTGAAGGAAACCTTTGACACATTACAGGCCTCCAACTTGAAGCTTAACCCCACTAAATGTACCATGGGCGTGGGAGCGGGAAAATTCTTGGGATATATCGTATCCAATCGAGGAATCGAAGTAAACCCCGAGAAGATAGAGGCTTTGCAAAATATGCAACCTCCAAAAACCGTCAAGAACGTACAAAAGCTGATAGGGTCCCTTGCAGCCCTTAGTCGTTTCCTATCCAAAGGAGCAGAAAAAAATCTACCTTTCTTTAATATCCTTAAGAAAGAAAACCAGTTTGAGTGGTCGCATGAATGCTGAGAAGCTTTCCAAGAGCTTAAAAACCATCTTCGACAACTTCCGACATTATCAAATCCAGATAAAGGAGAGACTCTTTACTTATATATATATCTGCATCCCAGCTAGCCATCAGCGCTGTATTGGTCAAGGAAAATGAGGGATTGCAACATCCCATATATTATGTAAGTAGGGCCTTACAAGGACCCGAGACCAGATATACTCCCCTCGAACGCTTGATATTAGCCCTCATCCATGCTTCTCGGCGGTTGAGACCATACTTCCAAGCGCATACAATAGTCCTCCTAACCAACTACCCGATCAGGCAAATCCTTCGAAAGCCTGATGCTTCAGGACGAATGATGAAGTGGGGCATCGAGTTGGGAGAACATGACATACAATATAAACCTCAGACAACCATCAAGGGCCAAGCCTTATCAGATTTCAAAATGGAGTCTGTTGAACCAGTGGATATCGACAAACCAAACCCAACTCCGGACTCCGGAAAATGACAACTATATGTGGATGGATCCTCCAACTCGGGGGGAAGCGGTGCTGGAGTATTACTCACCAGTCCTGAGGGAAAGGATCATCCTTACGTTCTCCATTTCGATTTTCGAGCCACTAATAATGAAGCAGAATATGAAGCCCTCATTAAGGGACTAAAGTTAGCAAAGGACCTAGAAATCTTCAGTGACTCACAAATCGTAGTTCAACAGGTTAAAGGCGAATACGAAACTCGAGAGTACAGTCTCCAGAAATACCTTGAGATAGTAAGACCTCTCCTAAATCAATTCCGACATTATGAGCTGAATCATATCCCCCGAGAAGGCAACCACAAGGCTGATGCGCTTAGCAAAATTGCCTCCTCGGACCTCAACATAAGATCTTCTCAAGAATTGCTAATGGAAACCCTGGCGAAGAGAAGTTACGAAGAGAGTAGCATCATGGCTGTTGACATCTCAGACACATAGATGAATCTCTACATCGAATACCTTCAAACGGGTACCCTTCCCGAGGACAAGCACCTTGCACGGAAGGTCCGAGTTAAAGCTCCAAAATATGTCATCCACAACAACATCCTATACAAGAAAGGATACCTTCAACCCCTACTCAAATGTGTTGGGCCTTCCGACGCGGAACACTTAATACAGGAAACACATGAAGGAGTCTGTTGTAGCCACCAAGGTCCACGTACCGTCACCCGAAAGCTCATACAGATGAGTTATTTCTGGCCTACGATGCTACAAGACGCCAAAAGATATATCAATTCTTGTCACCAGTGTCAGAGATTTGCTAAGATGATCCACGTGCCACAGTAGAATATGATTACCATCCAAGAATCCTGGCCATTTGTCCGATGGGGCATAGATCTCGTCGGACATTTTCCTACGGCCCCTGGTAACTTCAAGAACCTCATAGAGGCCATCGATTATTTCTCAAAATGGGTAGAGGCCGAAGCCTTAACCAACATAACTGGAAAGACAGTTATCAACTTTTGCTGGAAGAATATCGTGTGTCGCTATGGCATCCCGAGATACATAGTGACCGACAATGGAGCACAATTTGCTAATGATCCCTTCAAGACATGGTGTACGAAGTATGAGATACACCAGAAGCTCACCTCGGTATATCATCCAGAAGCTAATGGCCAAGTAGAGGTTATGAATCGTACCTTGGTAAGCGGTATCAAGAAGCGCCTTGAAGGAGCTAAAGGAAACTGGATCAAAGAACTACCAAGCGTGATCTGGACCCATAGAACCACGCCAGCCACAGCAACAGGAGAGACTCCTTATAGCTTAGTCTATGGATCCGAAGCGTTCATCCCCATGGAGATTGGGGTCCCCTCTGCCCGTAATTCTCAACCAGATGATGAAGATGGCAGGGCCAACGAAGAAAACCTTCGTCTTGACCTTGACCTCCTAGAGGAAAAGAGAGAAAATGCTACAATTCACGAGGCCAAGGTAAAAGAAAGAGTCAAGCGATATCATGATAGGAGAGTTCGCTTAGCCACTTTCGTCAAAGGGGACCTTGTCATGAGGTTAAATGAAAAAAGCAAGAAGGAAGTAGAAGGGAAGCTAGCCCCGAACTGGGAAGGTCCATATCGAGTCCTAGAATCCCACCCAGGGGGAAGCTACCTCTTGGAAACGATGAAGGGGGAACCCATACCACGAAGATGGAATGTGATTAATTTACGAAAGTATCACGGAAGATAAAAACTCAATGGAGAGCCTCACAAAAACTCGAGATTATCAAGAGCGTCCGAGAAGCCTCATTAAGGTCCGAGACAAATCTGCTCCATCACAAACGGGTACTCAAACTCAAACCCACTATTTACTTTACTTCTACTCTTAAAGTTATAAACTCAGATTGAAGTCATGATATTTTTATACCTATCCTTATAATCAGCAATCTTAAATTCCTTTTATAAAAAGAGGATTGTTGTCTTAAGTATAACATTGATTGCTATTCAAAACTATATACCTTATAAGGTATATGATTGGTCAACTTATAAGTTGTTTGGATCCAATATTCAAAAACCAATCGTTTTGAACAAAAGGGATAGGTTCGAGATAAAGTACTTGAAAAAAGTGCTTGATTGAGGTCTATAGACCAAAAGGGCAGGCGTGCTTGAAAATCAATCATCTCAACATAAAGAGGAGAAACCTCAAAAACAAAAATTGAAGTTCATATCAAAGGTGTTATTACATCAGAATATGATACTTCTAAACAAGACCATCAAAAGGGCACACATAGAGGAAAAACCCCGAACACAAATAGTTCATATCAAAGGTGTTATTACATCAGAATATGATACTTTTAAACAAGACCCTCAAAAGGGCACATAAGAGGCTAAACCTCGAACCTAAAAAGGACATATCAAAGGTGTTATTACATCAGAATATGGTACTTTTAATATACCCAATAGGGTTTCCTAGGACTTCACCAAAAGTGACACTGGAGAGATGGGCTATTGTCAACATTTCTGCACGGTGTGACATTAAAGGCCTTGTCAAAAGGGCACCCAAGGAAGAAGCCAAACAATATTAAGCTCGCAGAGTGTTCATCATGGATAATTGCGAGAACTTAAAGGCTGGTGCTCCTTTCCAGCAAATCATGAAGACCGAGGATGACT
Source organism: Sherardia arvensis (assembly GCA_948330725.1). NCBI lineage: Eukaryota > Viridiplantae > Streptophyta > Magnoliopsida > Gentianales > Rubiaceae > Sherardia > Sherardia arvensis. The sequence goes on from OX415241.1 coordinate 28,626,629, forward strand.
GAAAGATGCCAGTAAGTAAGGTAGCAAACCTCCTGGAACTACTCAGTTGAAGGATTAAGCACCTCTTCAAGAGAAGGTAAGTCAGGATACTTGGCTCTAATAAGCCTCAATAAATCTCCTGATGTTACTACCTTCTCGGAGGAACCCAATGCATCCAAGAATTCGGCCCCAGGAATCAAGAGTTTAGCAGTCAGAGCAGAGAGCTTATCAGCAGCATCTGGATGAGAAAAGATCTCCTCCATCAACTTTGTATCCTTCTCGGATTGGCATAGTTGCAAGACGCCACCCAAAATCTCATGCAGTTCAGAGGAGTGGAATAAATCACCATACTCCTCCCTATGGCTCTGAAACTCGGGGCTACAAGCAATATAGGCACTCCAAAGTTTTAGAAGTCGTTTGGTCTCCTCTGGATCTTTCTCCGCAGCTTGGTTTCGCGCCAGCTACTCTGCAATATCCCGATAAGTCTCCAGCTCTTTATCCTGGAACTTCTTTGTCAACAACGTGTCCTCTTTCTCGGTCTCCAACTATTTTATCCTGGCTTCCAGTTGAGTCACCGCTGATGGATCCTGAACAGGATGAGTAGGTGTTGCAGACTCGGTCGTCAGAGTCGAAAGGGTGACCTCCATCTCCTCCTTCTTTGCCCTAAAGGCCCGACACTTGACATGTAATTCCATTACAGAATCAGACAAGTGCCAGATAACATCATTAGCTCTAGGGCCCACCGTGGACAGGTCTGCCATCAACTGTAAAAGAGGAGGACACATAAAAACCCGATATCTGAGGAATTCATATAGCAGAATCGGAAAGATAATTACCCCAGCAACGAAGGGATACTTCTTGGAAGATCTCCGAGAAGCTTGACCATCCTCTTCCTTGGGGCAATCCAGATAATACTTCAGTTTTTTCAGGGGAGCATCTTTGGATATCACCAGTTCAAGGTCAGATTCATCATTATCTGAAGACTCCCCAGCCTCAGATTCCACCTCCTCTGCCTCTTCATCTATGACCTGGAGATTGGCCTCCCATTTCTTGCTCTTTTTCTTTGTAGGAGAGGCTATATACATAAGGAAGAGCGTAAATACGCTAGATAAAAGAAGTATACCAAACAACTGAGACGATTTGAAACAGAAATTACCCGAAGAAGATTGACTGGAAAAAGATTCACCCTGGCCTCGAGGTGATTTCCTAGAAGCCCGTTTCTTGCCCCTCTTCTTTTCTCCCTGGATTTTATCAGGGAGGGTCCAGTCTCGATCCTTTTTCAGGAAACTAGACGTAGACTTGGACCGTGGAACGTCTAGCAGATAAGAATAGGTGATAGCAGGCCACTGCCACACCGAGCCATGAGCCCCCTGCACAAAACCTCCTTCCTGGAAGACAATCCTCTCCTTCAAAAGCTCCTCCACGATGCCATTCAGGTGAACAGGCATCTCAAAGACATCAAAAGGCACAACGTCCTTCGGCTTCGGATTCCAATCAGGAACCTCATATTTTGTCCGATCAAAGGTTAGCCGAATGTCCTCCCACTTGCCGCTATTGTCGGGAAAAGTAAAGACCTTGCCCTTTCGAGGAGTAAGAGTAATGTGTTTGCGATCCTTGAAGCAGAACAGCTTGAACAAGCTCCTAAACAGATCTAGGCTTGGCTCATAGTCATTCCAAGAACACCAGGAGATGAACGCCACCATTGTCACCACCACATTGGAAGGAATCTGACAAGGGTGAAGCCGCTGATGCTGAAGAAACTGTGAAAACACAGGGGGAAAGGGAAAACTCAAACCCTGTTGCAAGAACCTGCCATATACAACCCCTCGAGTGGGGCTCACAAGATCCTTGACCGGAGTGGTCTTGTCCTCGAGCCTCAAACCAGCCTCGATGGGGTACGACAACCTGCATGACTTCAAAAACTGCAGAGTATTTTCGTCGACCACCTTGGTGACATCATTCACACCCTCGGCGGCCGAAGCCCGTTTATCAACTTGGGGCTCCACATTAGGGTCTACCTCTGACCCAGAAGCACCGTCGTTTGCCACTATAGCTACCGCCTGCAGCGGCGTAGCAATGGTAACCTCCATCAGATCCCCAGACTCAGTCTCCAGGAATAAAGTGCGTAAGTCACGAGTCACAGGGACATCCTCTCCATTGCCAGAGGGAACGCTAGAATTTGCTGACGACATAGCAATACAGAGAATGGGGGGAAAAAGGTTATGAGAAGAAGACGATGAAGAAAGACAAGAGTTTGTTTGAGAATTTTTGCAGAGATAAAACGCAAAATACTTGGATGAAGATTGATGATAAACACAAGGAAAAATCACTTGGTTATATAACCAGTAATTAGCATGTATTTAAGTGAAGTAATTACCTCGACTCGCGAAACAATACAGGCAATTGGAAGGTTGGTCCTCCTCACCGCCAGAAGATACAATGAATCAAGACCACGTGTCAATCCCCCAGAATTCAAAAAGGCAAATTCAGATCCAACCGACCTGATGGAATACGAAAGAACTTGAAGCTAGATATTCAGAAAGGTAAGCCCGAAAGGACAGTCCTAGAAGGACACCCCGAGTTTAACACCCCGAGTTATTCTCCCTCGAGTTATTGGTCTTCCCTCGAGAAACAAACCTCTCCTTCAACCTTCGAGATGGAGTACTCTATATTCTGAAGATCTACCTTGGGGCTACTGATAAGTCCATGGTTCGTATTCGGGCCTCATTTATACTCGGACCAGGGCCCGAGAAGAGTCGTGGGCTCGAGATACGCGAAAGATTGATCCACAGGTCCATCAATCCTAATCCTTATAAGGAATGCGTATATTATGAATGTTCTAAAAGGAATATACATCTTCTCAGAGATGGTAATACAGCTATCCTAAACATGGTAACACAACCATGTCCGAAATACATTTCTATTATACATGGTAATACAACCTCTATTCCCATAAGAGTTGTATTCATACCATAAATACATATCTTGGTGATCTACGGATTGTAGCCATATAAATACCCTAAGAGGTTTGGTAGACCTCTCATCTAATCTCATACTTTATACTTTACGTCTTAAGCAAATATACTGACTTGAGCGTCGGATTGTCTATCCCCGGGACACCCGGGGCCTTTGTTTTGCAGATCAGTTTGTGAGCAGGGTTCGTGATCAAGTGCGGGTTGTAGATATCCATCATGGATGTTGTACATCACATAAATAGGACATCCAAATACGTGTAACCCGGAGTAATCTGTTGACTTTCCAGTCCACATTTCCATTGGAGTCTTCAAATCGATCGCCGTTGATGGTGACCGATTTATCACATAACATGTTGTTTTGGCTGCTTCTGCCCAAAACGAGTTGGGTTGACCCGCAGTCCTCAACATCGCTCTCATCCGTTCTACAAGAGTTCTGTTCATTCGCTCTGCTACCCCATTTTGTTGAGGTGTGTATGTGACCGTGAACTGCTTTTTAATTCCGTCTTGCCTACAAAAAGCAAGAAACTCGCCATCCTTGTACTCTGTTCCATTGTCTGTCCTCAAACACTTGATCCTCTTTCCAGATTCAAGTTCTTCTTGCGCTTTGAAGTATTTGAAGGTCAAAAATACATATGACTTCTTCTTGATGGGGTACACCTAACATCTCCTGGAATAATCATCAATGAATGTGATAAAATACTTTGCCCCGCCCAAGGATAACACCGGCGATTCCCAAACATCAGAATGGATCAAGTCAAGTATGCATTTACTCCTATAATAAGAACTGCTGAAGCTCAATCTGTGCTGCTTACTCGTAACACATTGCTCACAAAAAGGTAAATAACCGATTTGAGCCCCGGAAGCAATCCTCTATCGGAGAGAGTTTTCAAACCTCGTTCTGACATGTGACCAAGTTTCAAGTGCCACATTGTCGTCACCTTTTCTCCTTTATTGGTTGATGCGAAACACGCATCTACCTCCTGGATTGTCTCTCCTTGAAGCATGAACAGATTGGCAGCGATCTTTTCCGCCCTCATCACAACAAGCGCACCTTTAACAATTTTCATAAGACCATTATCAGTGTTGGTCTTACATTCAAGACTATCCAACTGGCTCATGGATAATAGGTTCTTCTTGAGTCCCTTCACATGCCGAACCTCTTGAATGGTTCGAACTATACCATCAAACATCTTTATTTTGATGGTACCAATACCCTCAATGTCCAAGGCATGATCATCACCCATGTGTACATGACCTCCAGATACCGGTTCAAAATTATGAAACCATTCCCTCCGTGAAGTCATGTGCCATGTAGCGGCTGAGTCCAGTAACAAGACATCAACAAATTGTTTCTTGCCTTCAACTACAGCATCACCATCTTCAGATCTACGTGCTACATTTCCCTGAGCATTTGATGACTCAGGGTTATCAAACCTCTTCTTGCTCCAACAATCCTTCTGAAATTGTCCTTTTCTTCCACACTTGTAGCATTTGAAATTTTTCACATTTTTGGATTTCGACCTACCCTGACTCCCACTGGAACCGCGTTCTACTGATCATTCTCTTGTCATTGACAAGGCTTGCGCCTCTTTTGAACCAGCTTGTCTGTCCTCCCTGTTCTTGCGTCTGGATTCTTTTCTTCCAGAACCGCAGAAGCAACATCGTCGAAGACTAGATAGTCGGTCAATATGTTGTTCGTCAAATTAATGACAAGTTGATCATAGGAGTCTGGTAAACTTTGGAGTAAAATCTATGCACGTTCAGTAGGTTCAATGATGTGACCTCTCGCTGTCATTTGCGAGAACAGAGTGTTCAGGGTGTTGATATGGTCGGTTACTGATGATGACTCCGACATTCGAAGAGAGTATAGTTTTCTCTTCAAAAATATTTTGTTGTGAAGGCTTTTGACCTCATATAGTTGAGATAAAGCATCCCAAATTTCTTTTGCTGTCTTTTTCTCGGCCACGCTTGACAGCAACTCGTCTGCTCACGCTAGATGCAGGTCGGCAATCGCATCGCCATCCATTTTATTCCATCTGTCATCAGCGACACCTTCCGGCTCCCTTTCTATGGCATCCGCACAATTATCTTTTCTTAAAATGGCCTTCATTTTCATCTTCCATAATGAGAAATTATTCCCATTGAATTTCTCAACATCAAACTTCGTTGTACTTGACATCTTTGTTTATTTCCACCCGTGCTTTGACACCACTTGTTGGAAAATACTATGGTGGGTTAAACAAGATAATAACTAAAGTTGAAATGAGAACGAATAAATTGGCACAATATTTAGTGGAAACCCAAAACCAATTCGGGATTATTTCACTAATGTGGAATAGTGGGGATACAATACATTCTCTCTAAATACAATGAGATACCTGTTTTAGTCTCTATTGCACAAAGGAGAAACAATAAGATAAGAAGGAGGAATAAACTTCACAAGCTTTTCTATATGATGTTATCTATTCTTCATTACACTACATCTATATATAGTAGAATGATATTACTCTAGACCTCCCATTGATGGATGAATGTTCATCACCACATTCCCTTCCATTTCTCTGAACCATAGTTTATTTCCTCTAAGCATTATGAATCAATCATTCATAATTTACTAAATACGACAATTGAATTTAAGCCATTCAACAACATTTAATAGCGAAACTATATAAATATATTTGAAGTTGCTAAATAGGGTTGGAGGTTGTCGGAATTCGAAATCATACTATTATGGGGTAACAAAATTAGACGTAAATGTTACAGTAACTTATTAGATTAAACAATATCTTGTTACAATACTTTTTTCGATACATATTATCGACGAGACTTCATAATCTCTTTTAAAATTCATGAAACTCTTTTAGAAATCACGAAATTCATGAAATTTTTTTGGAATTAAAATCCTAAATCCCTAATTCAACCCTAAATTAGATTTATACATAATATACTTATACAAATCAGTGGAGGTTGCTGATTTGCCAGATCATATAGAGAAGTAGAGTATTAATTTGTTGAGGTAGAACTGACCAAATTTATTGAATAAAGAGCCGACGTTGGTTTGATTTAGATTTGAAAAATACCTTTTCTTTTCTGCTGGCGTGCGTTTTTTTAATTTTATTTTTGGGTAATTAGTTTATATTTTGATTTTGATTTTTGTTTATGCGTGCCTTATTATTAGTATAATTTGTTTTTGTTAAAATAAATAACTCTTGTTTTCTATTAATAGAATGATAATGTTCTTTTTACTGTGTAACTTGTATTGTTTCTGTTTAAATTGATCTTTCTATTAATTTTCTAATAATAGAAAGATAATATTTTTATATGGATTAACATACATACTAGCATTAAGTCACTAGTTATACATTCTCGGAGAAACTAGCTGGTTTTTTCATTGTTGCAGCTCTGCGCTGAAGCGGTTGCGAGCGATGATGATCGGAGAAGCGCTGGCGAATGAATATCTCCGACAGGTTAAGGAACATTCTTCCCCCACAGGTGATGGGATGCAGAGGCTGGCACATTACTTTGCCCCAGGGACAGAATGTATGTTATTTCATGTATGTATGTTATTTCATATAAAAATTTTATCATTCTATTAATAGAAAATTAATAGAAAACATCAATTTAAACAAAAACAAGACCAGTTACACAGTAAAAAGAATATTACCATTCTATTAATATAAAAGAAGAGTTATTTATTTTAACAAAAATAAATTATACTAATAATAAGGCACGCAGAAACAAAAGTAAAAACCAAAATACAAACCAATTACCCAAAAATAAAATTAAAAAAAAAAAAAAAACGCATGCCGGCCTTTCACCGGTCTTACACTATAATATAAACTTTGAGATTACCGGGGGTCATTCATTCCGTACAACTTTCTAGTTTCACTGACAGTGATGCACGAGAAATTGGTGCACAATAAGTTCCTCTATATCAATTGATTTTGGTGATTTATTATCAAGTAAATATTCCGAAGATAGTTTACAGTAGTATTATAAATGATATCAATCTATGAATAGATGAATTAAATTAGATTTTAATTTAGAATAATTTTTTTAATAAAAGGAGAAATTTAACCATAACATAACATAAATTGATCAAAAAAACCATAACATAAAGAAATAAAGATTGGAAGATTTAATTTAATGTGTTGATCAGCATGTTGAAAGGGTTTAAATACATATGTTAATTTAGGTAGAAACTGATTGCACTTAATGTTTATGTTCTCTAAATTCATTCATAGAGAACCAAATTCTCTTTCATCAAAATATTATTTTAAAGAACAAGATGAATTATTTATAACATAAATATGAGTTTATACAAAACCTTGAAAGTTGAAATTAATTAAACTTACTGTTATAAAAAATCTCTTTAACCTCAAGAATGACCAAAGTTTTCCACTTTTTTTACTTCTCTAAGTACTACCACAGGGTATCTAATTAGTTACAAAGTGAAAGTTATAATCTCTCTAGCTACTTGAATTCTTTTTACTTTGTATATTGACCATCTATCTGAAACCTTTTTCTTTTAACAACTATCAACCAATTACATTTGGATCACCAATAATCTATGATAAATATGACATCAAAATTTGTGGTAAAATAAAGTGTAAATATCACATTATACAAAGCTATCACATGAATATGGAATCAAAATCCTTCTGCTAAAGTAGTCCTGATCAATCTGTGGCTTATACAGTAATATTATGCTTGGCCTTTCTCATTTTGGTGATCCCATCACATGCAAACTCATGCTAAAGCTAATCTTCATACAGTTGGAAGTTAAGTAATAATCACTTCATACATCAGTTCAGTTGATGCGTATTTTCTTGGTAGTTCACGTTGTTGCAGCGGAATATATATAAATTGCTTTTGAGATATGAAAATCGCTTGAACAGCTGTCAGCCAATTAACTAAAAACCACGAATACCTGTCATGGGTGAGTCATTTGAATCTTCAAATTGAACAACTGTCAATTAATCCGGAAAATCTCATTTTTCTTTATAGTAAATCTCCCTCCAAAATTACAAGGATGGGGCTTATATTTATAAGCTCAAATAAAATCACAATCCTAACATTAATCTGGAAATAATAAATCTAATTCTATAACTATTATGGAAAATAATTAAAATCTTACTAGAATTAAAATACATATTTATAGGAAAATTCTTGGTAAGAGAATAATTCCTAATTAACCTAGTTTTCCATTTATACTCGTATCTTACTCCTCTTTTTCGAATAGAATTGTCAATTATTGGTATTCTTCAAAAAGCAGTATGTGTAATTGCAAATCATTTTGTTTTGAACGTTAGGTCCATCGCCATCACGAGTTTCAATCCCCATTGCAAAATTTGTTGATGTATACACCTTATGTAACTTCTTGACATGATTATTCATCCCACTTATCATCACCGTGTCAATAAACTTTGATCTGGAAAATTTATCCTCTGAATTTTTTTCGAAAAACTCATCTGTATGCAACCTCTCTTCCTTGTAGAATTATTTTTCAACATTGATGATGATTTCATCGTCATTGTCAAGTTCAACATCCTCAAGAATTCGAGTTGTCATCTTCTCAGGTTTATCTTTATCTCTAAAAGGATCAACTTCTTTCTCAACACTTTCATATTGAGATCCAGCAACTACAAAATGAACCAATTCTCCATCTCCATCCTCCAAACCAATATTAAATATTTCTATGTCACTATCATTGAGATCTTCTTTTTTATTCTCAACATCGAATATTTGTATTGTAGAAGAATCATGAATGTCATGTGTAACCACACCAAATAGTAATGGTTTATTTTGAGAATCGTCATCATAAACTGAAGGTTCAGAATTGATCTCGATATCATTGATATTGTCGGTTTTAATTAGTATCAAGTATTTCCATGTCACTTCCATCAAGATCTTCTTCTTTAATCTCATCATGAACATTAAGGACTATAAGACATGAGTACATAACATTCTCGGTTTCAATCAGAGGAGTAAATAATCATTAATATTGTCGACTTCGGTTAGAGAAGTAGAATTATCCTCTTCACCATCCTCAACGATATCTTCAACATTAGCATCAACCCAACAATGGACATCATTCTTTGCCTCAAATTGCTCGTTACTCGCCACAAGTTCAACCACAGACAAAGACCCTTGTTTTAACATATCGGTAGAAGGTAAGAATAGTCGATCAAGATGTTTCTTCAACTTAATCCACGAGTTGATTTTTGTTTTTCCCTGAAACTTTCGCTTTAATTCCAAAATTTTATACCACAAGGATGCACGCGCTGTGAGTTTTTGTATAGCAATCCTGCACCTCGTGCGGTCATCATACTCTTTAAAGTCACAAATTCTCTCACATCGCTCGATCCATTCCAGATAGCTTTCTTGGTTTACTTTTTCTCCAAACTCCGGGATATCCAACTTAAAACCCTGCCTCACGAATTCTGACACAAGCGCCATCTTTTTCTCCAACGAAGCCATACGTTCTTCCATCATACTCTCCAGGACCGTTCACAAACTAGAATTTGTGAAAACCTTGCTCCTGATGCCACTTTGATACGTATTTTCTTGGTAGTTTACGTTGTTGCAGCGGAATATATAAATTGCTTTTGAGATATGAAAATCGCTTGAACAGCTGTCGGCTAATTAACTAGAGACCACGAACACCTGTCATGGGCGACTCAACTGAATCTTCAAATTGAACTACTGTCAATTAACCGGAAAACCTCCTTTTTATTTATAATAAATCTCCCTCCAAAATTACAAGGTTGAGGCTTATATTTATAAGCTCAAATAAAATCACAATCCTAACATTAATCTGGAAATAATAAATCTAATTCTATAACTACTATGGAAAATAATTAAAATCTTACTAGGATTAAAACACATATTTATAGGAAAATTCTTGGTAAGAGAATAATTTCTAATCAACCTAGTTTTCCATTTATACTCGTATCATCAGTACCGGTGATAAAAAAAACCACACTCTTCTTTATTGCCTTATTGATGATTATCATTCATTACACCCAACAATTCTTATATATGGTACTATATATAATCACACTTCTATCCCACCTTAATTTGCATACTTTTAACATTATTCATTATCAAATTTGACCATATCTTGAATAGATATATAAACATCACTATTATTATATGTCATATCATTAGTTGAATCTCAACTTATACTATTTAAAATTTACAATTTTATTAACTACTACTATATTTAACTAAAGACGTGAAATCAAACTTGTGTGTCAAAAAAATGGCAAATTCAGAAATTTTTTTATACTATGATTTGACAACACTAAAAAATAACTAATCCATGCGTACATATATTTTCCTATTTTTCATTTTTTTCCACTTACCTTAATTACGTCACTTCAATTAAAGGAAAGAAATAAAAAAAATTATAATGTTAAAATGCACGATCCTATATTTTTCGGGAACTCTACTGCAGACTATGGCTGTGATAATCAAAAATCCACAAAATTTACCCGCCCTTAATAATTTTAAGCTAATCCCGAAAATTTTGGAATGACTCCGGTTATACCAAACGGCTACGTAGATCCACCCTTGGTGAAAAAAGATTATGCGTAGAATAAGTTGGCATATGCGTATGTGTTTTTTTAACTAATTGAAACTAATTTAATTATAATGTTGACGTATTCCTAAATCTAAGACTTTTAGTGGGTTTTTTTTTCGAAAATTTTAACAATGACTCAATATGTAATTAGATTGAGACCCTTTAGATTTGTGTGTCTCAACTAGATATGGTTTTTGGAATTCTTGATTATGCTTATTCAATGCGTCTATACTTGAACAACACATGTTAATGTATTCGTGTTCTTTTCTCGGACTAAGATTAATCGGATTAATGTTCAATGTTTCAATATTATGATCAATCTGAAATCAAGTTCTTCTACTGGTGGCAAGCTACCAAAGAGAGTCACAAAGAAAGTATGACACGAAGATACATAACTTGAAAAAGTATTTGAGCAAATTGGAACCTTTGGGTAAGAGGACGAGGGAGCACTCAATACTTGAGTTTGCATAACTATGGAAGAAAGTAAGAAAGCACGAGGAGAACACAGACGAGAATTGACTTTCGACTGGGAAACGGAGACGCGGGAAGGAAACACTATGTCCGGTCAAGATATTACCGTTCATGTTGAAGTGTTCCCGGTTCTTAACCCATTTCAAGAGGATTCACAAGTTTTTCAGCTTGTACTTTCAGCAGGAATACAACAGTCAAGGTGTGCTGAATCACATGATATTGACAAAGTAGTCTCAGAAGTTGACCTGCCCTATGAGGAGTTTCAATGCATTAAGGTTATTTCGAATATTGGTGACCACCCGGAGTCCAAGTTCCCCAAAATGGTTAAGAATTGTATTTCAACTAAAGGCTTTCGCAAACAACCAAAGGGTTTATCCTTTAGATTCATCATCTGTATCATTATCATTACTACACGTGATGCTACTCATTAGCCTCTCATCTAACCTAGCGGGATCAACTGAGAATCTATGGAGCTCTAGTGAGGTTGAGATATTCTTTGTGGGAACTGAACACATAGCACTCTCTGTACTTGGTTATGTGTTTGGTTATGCAGATCATTGGAGGCGGAAGGTATGGAACAAAATCTGAAATTTCAAGGCCTCATATAAGTTGGTTTTCATTTGGGAGATGGAGATCGAGGAAATATGTGGGGGCTCACCGCTTTTGAGCGGTTGGGTATGGCAAGTGGGACTAGATCTATTTACTTGCAAGTTTTAATGAAGACCTGTAGGAGAATCATCAAAGCAGCGATCAGGGTTGAAACCCAGAAGATTTGTTGTTTTCTGCATAACTCATTCTTTCAGTGTATAGTAAAAGAGCTCATTAGGAGCGAACTCTTTTATTTTATGCTTTATGATTGCAATATAACTATAAATCAAGTTCATGTAATTTATAACAGTTGGTACTTTTAATTATTATTAATGAAGTGTTATTCATAAAAAAAATAGATAATTCTTGGCTAGTTTTGAAGTGAAGTAGCTTAAAAAACATACCCCTTGATCTAGTAAACTATTCAAAGATAGAAAGGCAAGAAATGATGGGAAAGGGATATGCATGTGAAAGGAACACAATTCTAGTTTGCAGAAAATGGAGTTTGCATGCCGTACGTGTTGCCGTGTTGATCTTCTCGTCGTTAATCACGGCTGTACTGATCTTTCTCGTTTGGATAATCACGGCTGGATTTAGTCTCCATGTTAAATTCTACTTCTATAGCTAATCTGTAGGAAATATAAAATTTCCTTATTTCTACAGAATAAAACTAATTCTAACTAAAATACAACTCATTAGTATATTCTTAATCTAATCAGATCAAAATTTAATATCTTCGAATATCTTGATTTAATCGCACAAGAGTTGTACTGAAACACAATGACAATGACTCGGTTTGCAGTCTTCGATTTTTCACACAAATATTCGAAACCCTGAAAGACTATGTTTAAACATGCTTTGCTGTTTACCCATAATAAACCCCGAATATTCTTCTTCCATATTTATCAAATCATTCACTCCTCATGATTCATGATTGGATATGTTACACGACTGCATTCAACCTTCATGGGATATTCCACATCAAATATGGTATTGCTTAACTCATATATTTAGCTCATATTAAGCACGACCTTGTCTTTCCAAACGACCATGCTTTTCTTTCCATATTCTGATATTCTTTTCTAATTATATCAATTCATCCCAATATTTCTTTCTCGTAAATACTGAATTGATCTTAAATTTCGACTACATTAATCCTATGATAATATTTCATTGTTTAACATAACTGATTTTCAAATACTGTCCAACTTCACAAATTTCCAACGTAGTTGTGAATGTCCACAAAAATGACAACGTACTTTGCAATTTGAACCATGCACCTCTTGCATCTCAAATAGGTTACATGTTTTAATATTTAATGACAGAAAATCCATCCCATAAATTGACTAAACTTGCCGGTAAATTATATATTAGTTTGATTCATAAAACATCATAGAAGTTCCTCATCTTTCTATATTTAAACAAAGTAGCATCCTTTTGTCATCGTTTGTTAACATACTCCATAACTGATAATATTAAATTGTATTTCGTAAATATAAACACACTCCATAACTTAAATTAAATTTTGTATCGTTCAATATTTAATAAATTAACAATAAAAAACCAAACCCTAAAATCTTAATACTTCAGTAAATGTGAGAATTATATATTAATCGTTCAATCTCATTGCAAAATGTTTATGTTAGGTAAAAGTTGTTCTACAATGTTCTTATTAATCCTCAAAATGTTAGTATTTCTACCAAGGAGGCAGAATTAATGCATAATATGTCAAGGACGGTGGAGGGCTGTGGTGGGAGTGGGATCGTGCTGATTAAATTGAATGGCGACGGTGACTTTGCAACTATTTAATATGGAACTTGGAGGAGAAGCCAAACTCAGGTTAGTGCATGACGGTGCCAACTAAAAAGTCTAAAATGCCCCATGTCTTCTAGAAATCAAGAAATCCTCAAACTACACATACATAATTAGTGGACGATCATTCAGATCGATCACACGGTTTGCTGCATGTCTTCTAGGGTTTCGACTAATTAGTACTTCAATTTTATATTTTTGAGAACATTTTTGTTTTTATCATACCTTAGAACATATTATATGTGTTATTATGGAGGGACGGGTTTTTGTGAGATTTGGATCTTGTGATCTTGACACTGTACAAATTTTTGGATTTAGAGTGGATCTTACAAAACATAGATCTGGCAAGATCTTGTATGGTATAAAGATTTGGTTTTGGCTGGGTGTTGCAATAATTTATTAATAAAATAATATTATATGCAAATATATGTATCCTTCTTTTTGGAATAGTTATTTTGGAGTAAACTAACTCAAGATTTGTGAAAATATATCATAATATAATTTTAAGAAGTATAATTAAATTATTTTATATATTTATATTAAAAACATAAAATTTTATTTTTTTATATTTTGGATCAATGCAAGTTTACAATTTTTATTATAACTGGATGGGTTGAAAAATTATGAACAAATCATTTATTTTTTAAAAATAGGCTGGAGTCGGTAATTTTGACCCGATCCATTACAAAATTAAATACTTTTACATATAATATTTCAAAATATAAATATTTTTTCAGCGGCAATTATGATAATATTTGTAACGTTTCAATTTTATTTCAAAAATAAATATCAACATAAATAATATAATGATATTTTAAATATAGAACAAAAAATGTGGCAAAACTTGATTAGATTTTGGGTTTTACTCGTAAATTTCAAAAACCAAATCATGTGCAAAACATAAAAAGTCTTGGATCTTGTAGAATACATCTCAAGATCTAGAACACACGGGGCGTTATATAACAACCACGCTAAAATGCAGAATATACAATTTTAGAAAAGTGGAGGAGCCAGAAACACAACCACTAATTACATTTATGTCAAGAACGAACCAGGTAAATTTTCTCCATATCATGTTATAAAACTATATGCATATTTAATTATGTAGGCTTTAAGTACAAAAACAACTGTCCCAAATCTTTTTCTTTGTTTTGAGAACCAGATTGAGGAAGCAATTAACTGTGATGAGATGCCTGATTCTTATGTATAAACTTCTGCTCCTTTTAAACCGTTTGAATAAGTTTTTGTTGAACTTTCTGTTTGTCATAGAGTTGGGACTCGATTTGCGATACCCAAATTACTTGCAACTAGCGAGTATTCTCATCCGTTAAGTTGGGACTTGCTCATCAATCCCTAAATATTTTGTAAATTAATATTAAAATGCATAGCATAGATCATGTTACTCATCAAATATGTATTGACTTAGCAATATTGGGATTTTAAACGGCGGAGAGAGTCGAATACATTCCATCCACTTCATAGTAACTTTTAAGAATAATAATAAAAGGTTAACAATCAGCTGAAATCCGATAAAAAGATTAGTTTTTTTCTTTTTGAAATTGACGAAATGAATAGCTGAATTGAATTTCCTCTACATTATAATAATATAACATCGTGTATTTAACCATGTAGGCTAAAGCACAGTGAAATCAAGTGTACCAACTCTAATGTTCTTTTTACGGTAATCTGCAAGTCGGCAATTGGAGGGCAACATAGGCAATTGGAAAAACGGAATGTGAAATGCCGACGACGTACTCGATTAGGAAATAGAAATCTTTTGTGAGCAGTGGTTATTGGTTAAAGTGGACTTTGTACAAGAATTAAAGGTGTCACACGGCTGGAGCCTCTCTTGTGCTGTCTGGTACAAAATAATAATTATTAGGATTAAAAGCAAGAGGTACCCCAAGTTTATAAGAGAGTGTCAATGAACCTCCGAGTAATTTAAAAGTGCTGATATACCCCTAAAATTACATTGAATAAAGAAGTGTACTTCTAAAGTCAATTTTCCAACAGTATTTTGTACTAAGAGACAAATTTACCCTCACTCGTTAGGCAATTTTTTCTTGACCCAAATGCCCATGGTCACAAAAAAAAAAAAATCAAGAAATTAATATCATTGAATTACAGAATAAATGCACAGTATTATTGAAAAAGTTAACCTTTATATCCAAAAACTCAACAAATTGAAAGCATTGGTGAACTTATCATAATCTCGCCAACTCTCCTTTGGTAATTTAAACTAGTCACGCAAATTATTACTAGGTGTGGCGGTTTCAGTCCCCCGACTCACACTAATTTCTGGGCACGATGGTTTTGGTCCCCTCGTTTTCAAACGCGTTCATCCGATGAAGTAACAGTGACTGGTATGGATTTGGATTGTCTTGCTTGAGTGGGTGTGAAGCTAAAAGGGAAGCGGGAATTAGATGAATAATGAGGCAGGGAAAGAAGGTTTTTCGGAAGTCTATGAGCTAAATCAGATCTCAGAATTCGATTGATTTGGTTGGAGCATTTTCATCCTAGAATTTTTCTTTTTTACCATTAAATAATAGTGAGGGTATTCTTGACATTTTACATTTGGCAAAAGAAAATTCTGCCCAAATTATACATTTGAGAGTATAGTGGCACTTTAAAAAAACATAGAGGTACATTAGCACTTATTTAAATAGTTGGGGGTATAACAACACTTTTTTCTAATTATTATTTCAGTGGAAGAACTTGTTAATAAGAGATGACTTTTTTATGCCCCCAATTTGATTGACCAGGAGGCCACAAAATGAATACTTTATCTACTCCACTATTTCATCTATTTGACACTACCACTGCGGAAAAAGTCCATCTTTCATCTCAATGGATACATTGAGAAAACACCAACGAGTGTATCTAGTAGTTGGGACATTGCATGCATTGCTGCATGATCCAACATTCGATAATCTTTAATGATAGTGTCAAAATTTCTTACTTGTAAGATTCTTTGTGCGTATCGAAAATAAAAGATAATCAATGAATTCTGAATTTGGATACCGTAACTTACCCATTCATCAAAATATGTGGTATGGGTAAGTGGGACGTTGAGAGCGAGTGAATCGTCTTTTACTTCATGAATACATGGAAAGAACACAAGAAACAATTTAGTAAATGTATAGGATAACACTTGATAGCAATACTGTTTCTTTCGAGATGAATAATTATATTTAAATGTGTAAATAATTACAATCATCAAGTTGCTAATTTTTTGAAGTAGTTGGTTTCTAAAACTAGGTAGGGTTTTTACCTTTTGTTGTCACTTTTTAAAGGCTAAATAGATTTGTTTTTAGTATGTCATGTGTTTATGTGATTTTTAATTTGTTTTAGCTAAATGTGTTGATATTTAATTGTAAAATATATTGTGGGGAAGTACAACAGTTTGGTAGCTCGCAAGGCTAACACCTTGAGGTCGCGGGTTCGATTCCCGTCTCCACACCATCTTATTTGCTAAACTTTAGTGACTGATTTTTGTTTGACAATCTCTAAGGATGAAGATTGCGACATAAATGATTTAGAGGAAGTTGATGTTAGGCAGTGTTTTGAAGGGCTAAGAAGTAGAGTCATAGAATGGATAGAGGAAATTTATAGGCTGCATTCTAATGCATTAGGATTCTGCTACCGGAGGGCAACAAAGCGCAAAGATAAGGGGGTTCTGTTGGAATGATATTTCACATGCTCCTGTGCAAGGAAGCCAGACGCAACTACGCCGCCTACACCTCTACCATTGAAAGATGAAACTGAGAGTTCGGAAGCTGAGAGTTTGAGCATAAAGAGGAAGAGAAAGTTATTTCATTCTACAAAAACTGAATGCAAAGATGGGATTCCGTTTAAGTTGGTTAATGGTGTTTATTTAGTGAAACATCACATTGCGCCTCATAACCATGAGATGAATAGGCTAGCTTGGCAGCAATTAATGCGAAGCGAGAGGAAAATTACGCCACAGATAGCAAAGATGATCATGGGAATGGAAGCCGCAGGTTTATTATCAACAGTGGCATATAAGTTACCTAGCGCATGAGATGGGTGGTGAATAGGTAATGCGGATTCAGCCAAGATATCAAATCAACTCTATAAATAGGCTCCGAAAGAAAGAGATTGAAGCTGGAGATGCTAAGACCCTAATTGGACTACTTCAGGATATGCACAAGAAAGACAAAGACTTTTTCCACAGAGTTTAACAATTATAGAGGGAGATAAAGTGCGATTATTGGCAGCCTTTTGGAGGGATTTAATGATCAAGGAGGATTTCAAACTGTATGGTGATGTTCTTGTGATTGATACCATTTTTCAAACAAAACGTTATGAGTTAATCATTGGATTATTTGTTGGAGTGAATAATCATGACAAGAATTCCATGTTTGGTTGTGCATTCACATCCAATGAAACGACGAAAACATTCATATGACTTTTACAAACTTTCAAGAAAAACATGGAGAGCAAAACACCACAAACTATATTAACCGATCAAGATCAAACAATGGTGAACGCCATTGAACATGTACCTGATATCTTTTGAAGTAGTTGGTTTCAAAACTAGGTAGGGTTTTTACCTTTTGTTGTCTTTTTTCAAAGGTTAGATAGGTTGATTTTTAGTCTGCCATGTGTTTATGTGATTTAGTTTGTTTTAGGCTATATGTGTTGATATTTAACTGTAAAATATATTGTGTGGGAGTACGACTTTTTGGTAGCTCGCAAGGCTAACACCTTGAGGTCACGGGTTAAAATCCCGTCTCCACGCCATATTATTTGCTAAACTTGGGTGACTGATTTTTGTTTGACATTACCTTGAGGATAATAGGGCATCAGCCAAGATATCAAATCAACTTTGTAAAACAGGCTCCGAAAGAAAGAGATTGAAGTTGGAGATGCTAAGACCCTAATTGGACTACTTCAGGATAGGCACAAGAAAGACAAATACTTCTTCAATAGAGTTTTAACGATTATAGAGGGAGATAAAGAGTGACTATTGGTAGTCTTTTGGAGGGATTCAATGGCGAAGGAGGATTTCAAACTGTATGGTGATGTTCCGGTAATTGATACCATTTTTCAAACAAAACGCTATGAGTTAATCATTGGATTATTTGTTTGGAGTGAATAATCATGACAAGAATTCCATGCTTGGTTGTGCATTCACATCCGATGAAACGACGAAAACATTCATATGACTTTTACAAACTTTCAAGGAAAACATGGAGAGCAAAACACCACAAACTATATTAACCGATCAAGATCAAACAATGGTGAACGCCATTGAACATGTACCTAATATCTTTTGAAGTAGTTGGTTTCTAAAACTAGATAGGGTTCTTACCTTTTTTTTTCTTTTTTTAAAGGCTTTATCTTTTTTAATACCTTTTGATTTTTAGTTTGTCATGTGTTTATGTGATTTAGTTTGTTTTTAAGCTATATGTGTTGATATATATAACTGTAAAATATATTGTGCGGGAGTACGGCTTTTTAGTAGCTCGCAAGGCTAACACCTTGAGGTCACGGGTTCAACTCCCTTCTTCACGACATATTCTTTGTTAAATTTGGGTGACTCATTTTTGTTTGACAGTACCCAAAGATGAAGATTGCGACTTAGATGATTAGAGGATGTTGATGTTAGGCAGTATTTTGAAGGGCCAAGAAGTAGAGCCATAGAAGGGATAGAGGAAATATGTAGACTGCATTTTAACGCATTAGGATATATTCTGCTATTGGAAGGCAACAAGACGCAAATATAAGAGGGTTATGTTGGAACAGTATTTCACCTGCTCCTGTGCAGGGAAGCTAGACACAACTACACCGCTTACACTTCTACCATTGAAAGATGAAGTTGAGAGTTTGAAAGCCAGGAGTATTTCATGCTACAAACACAGAATGCAAAGATGTGATTTTGCTTAAATTGGTTAATAGTGTTTATTTAGTGAAACATCACATTGTGCCTTATAACCATGAGATGAAAGCCCGGCAGTATGCGAAACGAGAGGAAAATCCTGCCACAGATAGCAAAGGTGATCATGGGAATGGAAGCATCATGTTTAAAATCAACAGTGACATATAACTAAACGCATGAGATGGGTGGTGAATAGGTAGTAGGGCATCAACCAAGAAATTAGATCAAGTTTGTAAATAGGCTCCGAAAGATAAAGACAGTCTTGTAAGAGTTGTTATATCTTCACTCGAGTGTACACTAACAAAGCACGATCTTATTTTTATATGGAATTGATAGAGTATATCTAAGATGGAATGTCTAATTTATTACCTTCTTTTTTAGAGCGTTTGAAATTTATTACATTAAATTTCAGAGAGAGCGTGGAACATGATTATTTAATTAAATTTTCAGCCTTTAGCAATGTGAAGCAAACTGCCAAAGATCCCTATGGAAAGTTCTTTTGATGTTAAAAAGATAAGCAACGATTAACGAGCCTACTCGATCTACAAATTTGATGTATATACCTGCCAAAAGTAAATGTCTAGTTTTGAATCGAATTTCTTCTTGTCATAGAAGAACGAAATCGCTAGAAGTGTGTAATAGTATTTTATTTAACATTTTAACAATATTATTTCACAGCACCATCCCTATTTTCTTTATGAGTTTTTGGATATAGATATTGTAATTTAGTGGTTTACTGAAATGTATGGCTAATGTCATCCCTTTGTACACTTTATTAGATTACACATAATTTAGATTTATTTTTTCTAATTACTAATTGAGGTAATCTCATGTGTAAAATAGATTGAAGTAACTTTTTGTTAAAACTATTAAAACTCAATAAGTTATCAAACAATTTCACTTTTTTATTAGATAAACCATCCAAAGGATGGAGGGATTTTATTAGACTCCCTAATCCATAAAAAATCACAAAAGTAGTAAAATTGTTACATCTCAATAACCATGGATGGCAAAGAGTTAGCTACAAAACTGTAAGCATGAAGTTTCTAACAGAGGGATAAACTATACCTCTATACACTTTACAAAATAATGATATCTCTAGACATAGTTGTAAGCTTATTAGCGAATTGCCGACACATAACACAAAGTAGCACCCAACTAAGAAGAAAAAAAGTGTACACAAAATAATAAATAAGCTGTAACACATCTCTTCCAAACTTCTCTGGTTAAAATGGCCGACCAGTTGAAATTGGTGCATATGAGTGGCTGCAGAACTTAAATAACAAGGAGTCAGTGTCAAAAGTAGCATAAGTAACCTAGATACTTTCATTGTACTCTCATAGTAGGGATTTGAGTCGCATCTAGTGCCATTAGTCCTTGACACTTTGAGGGAGGGAAGACCAGGAGTGGCTAGAGTTGGATTTTGTGCTAGTAGTCCATTTTGCTAAAGCATCCGCAGGTTGGTGCCCTTCCCTTAGGGTATGACAGAGATGATAGGAACTCAGTAAGGAGTAGATGAATTCAAGAAGATTGAAAAGATTCCAGTGTCTGAGAGAGGGATTGAGAATCATCTTTACTGCCAGCATACAATCTAATTCCACTGTTATATGATTGGAAAATAGGAGTATCCATGCATGAATTCCAGCTTCAACAGCTAAAATTTCAGCAACAAGTGGAGATCAAGCCTCCAGGTATATTCCTTTAGCATGTATGAAATTTCTTGAGCTGTTTCTGATGATGATACCGATCCCAGCTCTGCCTTGGCTCCAGGATACATCAACATTGATTTTTAACCATAGAAAGCATTGTCCCAAATCACATGTGCCATATTAGATTTTGGAGGGATATATGAGATTGAGATGCAGCCCGATAGAGATAGCTCTATGTCTACTTGTCTAGAAAAGGGAACTTGTTTCTTAATAAAGGAACGGTAAAAGATATCTTTGAGCTCCTTGATCAGAAATTCGAGAGAGTGAGAAATGTCTACATACAATTTCTTGTTTCAGGCTTTCCATAGTACCCAACAAACTAGAGAAGGAGCTATATGTGGTTCATCTTTTTTACGAAGCTCAGATAAACCAGCAAAAACCCAGTAAGTAGCCAACTTGTCCCACAAATTTCCACTATCAAAATGAGCCGTGAAATAGATAACATGCATAGGTTTTCACAAGGAAAAAGAGATAGCACACTCTGTAAAGTCAAGCATTATTTGAGTTAGCAATATTTATGAACAGTGAAGACTTTGACATGAATTCATGTCAGGCGCCAAGTTCTTCAGGAACTTCGACATGAAGTAATGTCAAGAAGACGCAGATTCAGAAAAACAACAAACTAGGAAGTCCAAGATTAATTATGGCTGATCGAGCAAACATGGAAAGATGATATTCAGCCGAATCCAATCTTGATTCTATTTTGTGTTTAATTTGGTAAGATTAAAACATATTTGGAATAGAACCAAATTAATATGGTTTATTCCTAATTAGATCTAGATTAGAACATTCTTTCCCCTTATGTAATAGAATAGCGAATATGGAAATCACAATTCATACAGGGAAAAGAAGAGTGATGAATCCGATTGATCATGGGATTTAATGCTCTATAAATACAGAGCCCCATGGCTATATTCAGCATCGATTCAGGAGCTTCAACGTATAAGCATAAACTGGGAGTTTGAGGTTTTTGCTAAAGAAGAATCGACGCAGAAGTTAGAGCCGTGTTTGAGGTTCACTCACAAAGATCGACAAACGTCAACGACAACAAGAGATCGGAGATCAACATAGAAGGAGCTTGTGTTTGGGATAGCTTGAAGAAGTGCAGCCTTGACTCGCGCTAGATATAGAGTAAAGTAGCAAAGGGATTTTGTACTGTAACTGGGCTTTCTAGTGAAATTCTTCAAGTTGGGCAGAAGTTGCCTCGCAGAGTAGGTTGTAAACCGAACTGCGTTATCAATTGCTTTGTTATTTAAAATTCTGCATATTTGACATTATAATGTCCCATACACAGTAACAGATAAACCGATCTAAGTTAATTAATCGATCAGATTTAGGTAGACTCATACTTCAATTGGTATCAGAGCTGGTGCTTAAACAGCCCTTGGTTGCAAGAAGAGCAGATCCGGACAGAGTTCTACCTATGGCGAGCAGAGAAGGAGGATCTACCACTAAACCACCATTGCTTGAAGGAGAGACAAATTATGCATTCTGGAAGACAAGGATGAGGGTTTTTATTGACGTCGTTGATGATTATGCATGGAATGCTGTAATGACAAGTTGGTCTCTACCAGTTGTACCTGAGAGTCAAGAAGAAGGAGCTAAGCAAGTACCCAAACCAAAATCATCCTACACTCCTACAGAATTAAAAAACTGTCAAGCAAATTCAAAGGCTTTGAATGCTATCTTCACAGCAGTAGATTCTGAACAATTCAAGTTTATCTCAAACTGCACAACTGCCAAGGAAGCATGGGATATACTAGAATCAGTACATGAAGGAGATGCAAAGGCTAGGGAGAGCAAACTGAGTGTGCTAACTGGACAATATGAACTCTTGATGATGAATGATGATGAAACCATTGCTCAGTTTAACAGCCGATTCAGAGATCTAATGAATAAAGGGAAAATTTTGATTAAGAGCGGTATACGTTTCATAATTAGAAAGTGGGGTGTAACTTTTACCTAATTTCTAAAAAGGGCGGTAATTTATTAGCCTATATTAATGTAAATTAATTATTGAATTAAAGACATTTATACCCCTATTTTGTAATTATAATTAAGTTCATTTTTATTTAATTCTATTCAATTCAGTTTGACTTGAGCTCACTAACTTACTCTAATTCAATTAAGATTATTTTCTGCACCATCTAAATATTTTAGATTAAATTCAATTCAGTTCAATTTCATTAAATTTTATGAAGTTGAAATAAATTAAACTTATTTTGTATAATTTTAGTTTAGTTCAGTTTCAATAAGTTCTTTCAAATTCAGTTTAAAAATGAAATATTATTTAATTGAATTTAAATAAAAGTTTTGCAAACTTAATAAAACTGAATTGAATTAATAACATTGGGGTGAAACACTAAATTCGATTTATTTTAACCAATATTTTAATTAAATGAACTTCGTGGAATTTAGCAAAATTGAATTGAATTGAATTCTTTCAGTTTGAACTAAATTGAAATTCAACACATATTAAAAATATTAGCCATGGCTGAATTAATTTTTAATCAAGTTTAGAGTCCACAAAACTGAACTAAACTTATAATAGAACTTAAACTATTAAACAGGGGTATATATGTCTTTAATTCAAGAATTAAATTAATGAATATAAGGAAATAAATTACCGCCCTTTTTAGAAATTATGTAAAAGTTACGCCCCACTTTTAAATTATGAAACTTATACCGCCCTTAATCAAAATTTTCCCTATGGTTGCTCTTGGCAAGAAACACAAACAACCGAAGCTGATCATGAAATTTCTCAGGTGTCTGCCAAAGAACAAGTTTGGAAACAAGGTTGAAGCTATCAAAGAGGAAAGAGACTTGACAAAAATGACTCTGAATGAATTGGTTGGGACATTACAAGCCTTTGAGATAGAATATCACTAAGATTCAGACAAAAAGCTCAAGAAGAATCTAGCCTTTCAGACCACTGCAAACAATGAGGATGAGTGCCAAAGTGATGATGTTTATAGTGAAGAAATAGCTTTATTGTCCAAGAATTTCTCCAGGATTTTAAATAAAATCAATAACAGGAACTCCCAAGATAGACCTAATTTCTGGAAACCTAGTACTCAAGAACATAGAAATTTCAGAAGGAATGAAAATTTCAGAAGGAATGAGCAAACAAATCTGCCACCACAAGATCCCAAAAGTGAAAGTAAAGATGATAAGTTGAGGTGCAGAAATTGTGAAGGTATAGGCCACTTTCAAAATGTTTGTCCCAGTGCTAAAAGGAGTGACAG
Source organism: Sherardia arvensis (assembly GCA_948330725.1). NCBI lineage: Eukaryota > Viridiplantae > Streptophyta > Magnoliopsida > Gentianales > Rubiaceae > Sherardia > Sherardia arvensis. The sequence goes on from OX415241.1 coordinate 28,650,895, forward strand.
AGCTATGATCTCGAGCTGGAGTAATGATGAAGATACTGAAGATTTTACTAGCAACCATGTGGCATTTGGAGCTAGAGTTTCTAAAATTTCAACCAAACATTCAAATGTCCATTCCGATAATGAAGATTCCAGCAATATACATGGATCTCTACAATCTGATACTGAGGATTCCAGCAACCCTGAAGATTTATTTGATGGTGAAGAAATTACTCTAGAAGAGATGTATATTGGGAATATTGAGAAATTTAGAGAGCTCTGCATAGAACTGAAAGAAGAAAATGAGTGTTTAATAAAAGAAAATCAGCAACTGAAAAGAGAGAATGAAGAATTGCTGAAAAAATTGAAGGATAGCATTGAAAGAGCAGAGAAAGCAGAAAACTCTTTATACAGGCTAAACATTGGGAAAGCCACATTGGAAGAAGCTCTCATCATGGGACAAACTACCAGACATGGAGTTGGGTACAATCAATATCTCTCTGATCACTCAAGTCTAATAAATAATGAAGATCAACCTGTAGAGGAGGATGTTGAGAATAGATTAATCCAGAAAAGAAGAAGAACCCAAAGGTGTAGCTACTGTAAAAAGATAGGATACTCCAAGAACAGATTTTTTCAGATTATTCGGGACAACAAAACAGAAGCACGTGAAGTTTGGTTCTCAAGCTTTGCAGATAACAATCTTGAATATCAAGACTTCTGGTAGGAATGATGAGCAAACAAATCTGCAACCACAAGATCTCAGAAGTGGAAACAAAGATGACAAATTAAGGTGCAGAAATTGTGAAGGTATAGGTCACTTTCAAAATGTTTGTCCCAGTGCTAAAAGGAGTGACAACGCTATGATCTCAAGTTGGAGTGATGATGAACATACTGAAGATCTTACAAGCAATCATGTGGCATTTGGAGCTAGAGTTTCTCAGATTTCAACAAGACATTCAAATGTCCATTCCGATAATGAAGATTTCAGCAATATACATGGATCTCTACAATCTGATACCGAGGATTCCAGCAACCCTGAAGATTTATTTGATGGTGAAGAAATTACTCTAGAAGAGATGTATATTGGGAATATTGAGAAATTTAGAGAGCTGGACTGGATCTTCAGATTTACTACAACACATTAAGCCTTGCTCTTCTGGTTCTTTAAAGTTAAGTGATGGAAAGATTAGCAAGATTATTGGAATAGGAGATCTCCTAATTGAAGGTTTTCCAGTATTTAAAAATGTGTTTCTAGTTGAGGACTTGAAAGCAAATCTACTTAGTGTTAGTCAATGTGTGACAACAATATGCTAGTAGAGTTTGATGAGCATCAATGCACTGTGAAGCATATTGATGGAATTTTCACTGGATCAAGAACCTCTAATAATTGTTATGTGCTGGAGGTTGATATAATTGCATGAGTACAAGTCTAGAATCAGAGAGATCTGATCAAAAGAAAGATGATGAAGCTACTGATGAAGGGAATGAATATAATGCTCCAGACATTTTAATGTCTTCTGATCAACATGATGCGTCTGATAATAAGCACTATTCAGATGATTCCCTAACTATGGTGCCACAAGGAGGTCAAACAGAGACTATGCATGATCCATTGGTAGAGGAAGTTGAGATACAAAGGACACATCGGATGCAACTTCGACAACTGAGTCCAATAAACTACAAGGAGTTAGCTGGATTTGTTTCTACATTGGATGACTATTCTATGCTTCAACAGAAGGATGAAAAATTCACCAATCACATGTATGGTGAAAAAGTTGAAGAGGTTGAGCAACACTTAGGTGTTGGCTGGATGTGAGGTATTAATTTTTGTATTTAAAAGTAGTGTAGATTTACCGCTTTTTGTAATTATTTTTATAGAAAAACAAAAGAAAAAATATAAAAATATTAGCTAGCATAGTTAGGAGTAGTTAGCTTGTTACTATACTGCTGAGAAGAGCTGAGCTGAGAAGTTGAAGGAAGTATAAACATTCGATTGTTTATATAACCAAGTTGAAGAGTTGGAGTCAGACATTCTAATGTCTCTGAGATCCATGCTGGAAGATGAAGGTTTTGGGCTTGGGCCGAGCCGGGCCAAGAGTGACGGTTTTCTGACCGTTAAATGAGCCATAAATGGCATCTTGGGAGTGGTTACCTTTTTCGGCAAACAAAAAGGGAATTCGAATGTGGAGCAACAAGTTATCCCAATCCATTACAAGAACAGATTTCAATCTCCATCAAATCCTCTCTATAAATCCCCATTTTCCGATCAATCAAATCACAGTTTCACTTGTGATTTTGGATTTCTGATTGTGAGTAGCATCAATCTCGCACTACAATTATGAGGATAAAGAAGACACTAAGGAAAGCAACTCCATCAGAAGCATATAGGATGATGCTTCAAGCAGCAGCAGGGCAACACATGCCAGATCCTAGAGACGTTGAAGATCAAGCCATGCATGTGGAGAATCTGGTTCCAGAAGCCCCAATTTCTCAAGTTGCTGATGAGGGTTTGCAAAACCCCAATGTGGAGATTCCAGCCGCACAAATTGATGCTAACAATCAAGAAGAAGAATTTGTGGATGCAGTTAGAGAGTTTGATAAGCAGGAGGATGATGCTGGGAAGAACAATGATGCTGAGCTAATGATAGAGAAGAATGAAGGTTCTCATATCAAGAATGATGATACTGTTCATGCTTAAGAACAGACTGTTGATGCAGAGAAGGAAGAAAACAGGGTTTTCTCATCAAACCTCAATCTGAGTGGTTTGATGGAGCAGTTGAGGCCTACTGAACCTATGATTTAAGAATTTGTCAGAATGAATGAGCCATTGGATGTGCTTGCTGACATTGCTGCTATTGCCGAGAATCTGAGTCCTGTTGCATCTGAAGATCCAAGACCATTTGAAGAAAGAGTTGATGAACATGCTGATCCTGACATTCTATTGTCCAAGACATCAACTCAACCTGAAGCTGAACAGGTTCAACAAGACAATCTAATGTCTTCTGGCTCAAGGATGAATGATGGGGAAGAGACAGTGGTTACCCCCAAGAAGATGAAGAAGAAAGTGATGGCCAAGAAGAGGTCACATTCTACTGTTGCTATGAAGTCTGGAAGCAACATATTCACCTCTGCAGCAAGGCACAATGCTGAACAAGAAGTGGAGCAACCAACTGCTCCAACTAATCCCACTAGTGAACTTGATCACAGTTCCAGTGATGATGTGCCACTCTCCCAGTTCTTAAAATCCAAGAAGAGAAAAAGAAGAGCTTCCAAGAAGGATGAAGTTTCTGCCCCGAAGGGAAAAGTTGCTACTGGCAGCAACATTCAAATATCCAGTGCTCCAGAAGTTCAAGATGATGGAGCTGCAACTTCAGTGGATGAGGAAGATGGAGAGCCTTCTCAAGCTGCTACAAAGAAGAGGAGAACAAATGCAACAAGGAGAAAGAAGCCAGCCAAGCCAATCAGAGAGAGAAAGATTTGGCCAGAAGTTGAATTTGAGGAACAAAGCTTCATCAGTACAGGTTTTTCTTATTTCCTCAATTACTTAGGTTGTGCTAGTACTGTGAGAGGTTATACTGCATACAATGAAAACCTAGTGTATGAATTTTATGAGGCTATGCATGATGGGATAGATGAGCCAGAATCCCAGTACTTTCATAAAATCCAGCTTAGGGGACAAACTCTAGAATTCTCTCCCAGAAAAATTAGAGAAGTACTAGGTTTGCCTGTTAAGAACAGTGATGCTGCCTTCCCTCTGGATTTTGCATTCTCCATCAATGATGTTGCTTGTTAAGGAAAGAAGATGTTTGTTTTCTATATAAATTAGTATTGTATATGGAATATAGGTTAGACTATCCTTTTCCTTCTGTAATTATGTTATTGTACATTAAACCCACATCGGTATATTCGATAGCTAGGTAGACATAGCTTCCCTATATAATGTAAACTTTCTCATGAATATACACACACGAATTTACCCGAATATCTTTGATACAATTCTTCAATTCTACATGGTATCACAGCTTTCGATCCTCTAAAGTCAATATTTCTCCGATCTCTTTTTCCTCCGCTGCCGCCGTAAGCCTCCACCGTTGCCGCTGTCGAAATCTTCATTCCCACTCCTTTGATTTCTTCTACCGACTTCTGTTCTCCAAAAAAAAATCCGAAAAAAAAAATTTGCTGCTGAAATTTTGTGGCCAGTACGTGTTTTGTTTGCTGGAAATTTTTGAAGATATTAGTTCCCGTCGTTTATTTTATTCCATGGATCCTCGTCACGACAACGTTGCCGTCGCTGGACCACTTCTTCCTACCGTTTCTAAGATTGCTGCTGCCGCACACGATGATGTCGCCGCCGCCGCTGTTCCTGTTACCGCCGTTCCTCGTTCGCCTGTCTCGCCTGGAGTGCCGTTCGCCGGAGTTGTTCCTTCCCCGGGTGAACCCACTGCCGCCGTCGTCATCACCGATTTGGACAGACAGGCTTTCGGCCCCGTCTTATCTAAGAAGCAATGGGGTATAGTTAAGAACATATTTTCTAACATGAATTCTGACAATTCCGGTAAGGTCTCTACACCCTGGATACTTGACACGGGTGCATCTTATCACATGACTGGTACCAAGGACATTCTTCACGATATTATGCCTACTGATGTTGATGTTGTACTGCCTGATGGTTCGGTATCTACTGCTTTATTACATGGCACATTATATTTTGGCGATATTATGCTTCCTCGCGTCTTATTTATTCTAGAATTACGTTGTAATTTGTTATCTTTTGCTAAGCTAACTGCATCCTTAAAAGCTCTAGTTTTGCTTACCGAAAATATATGCATATTTCAGGACATCAGCACGAGGATGGTGACTGGTGTTGGTAGTCAGCGAGGAGGGGTTTATTGGTTGTGTAGTCTCGGGGCTCCACTTTCGCCTGCTCGATCTCTCCATGTGTCTGCTGCTTCTGTTTCTTCATTTGATTTGTGGCATCGACGTTTTGGTCATCCTTCTCCATCGGTGTTGTCATCTATTCCAATATTAGGATTGCGTAGAAATAATACATTTGTTCCTTGCTCAACATGTCATCGAGCAAAACAGTCTAGAAGTAGTTTTTCTTCGAATACCAAAACAGCTAGTAGTTTATTTGATCTTGTTCATTGTGATGTTTGGGGTCCTTATAGTAACCCCTCACTTAGTGGGGCGGTGTCATTTTTGACTATAGTTGATGATCACTCTAGAGCTGTTTGGGTTTATTTACTAGTTAGTAAGTCTGAAGTGTCTTCCAAGATGAAGGAGTTCTTTGCGCTTGTCTCTACTCAGTTTCGCCGCAATATCAAGTGTGTTTGTGCGGATAATGGTACCGAATTTCAGCCTCTTCGTCAGTATTTTTTGGAAAAAGGAGTCCGTTTCGAGACTTCGACTGTATACACGCCACAACAGAATGGTCGTGTTGCGTGCAAGCACCGTCATATTCTCAACGTTGCTAGAGCTCTCATGTTTCAGGCTAATCTTCCAATCGAATTTTGGGGTGATTGTGTTCTTGCCGCTGCTTACCTGATTAATCGAACTCCGTCGCCGCTACTGAAGGATCGCTCCCCGTATCAGCTCCTCTTTGGCCGAGTTCCGGACTATGGAAATTTGAAGGTGTTCGGATGTTTGTGCTTCGCATCCCAACTCCCTAGACCGAGAGATAAATTTGCTTCCTGAAGCCGAAAGTGCGTGTTTTTGGGATACTCTACAGACAAGAAGGCATGGAGACTTTATGATCTAGACACTCGTACGACTTTTGCGAGTCATGACGTTGTTTTCTACGAGGATTGCTTCCCGTTTGCTTCACCAGAGTGTTCCTCATCGACCGAACGTGTTTCTGGGCAATCTGGGCCTTTTTCTGACGTAGTGCATGGCCCAGAAGTATATGAACCCGTCCTGACCGATTTGGACGTGCATGGACCGGGTACGGCTTAACCGGGCATGCATGGGCCGGCCTTGCATGGCCATGACGTGGCTACCACGCGTGCTCACGCGCCTGGAGGGGGAGCTCCCGCGCGTGCTCCTCACGCGCCTGGAGAGGGAGCTCCTGTTTTGCCGACTTCGCCTGCTCAGCTTTCGAAAGCTGTTTCGCCATCGACTGAGCCTTCGACTGCCACAAGCCCGCCGTCGCTGCATACCTCGCCTGAGCCTTCAACTTCCGTTTGGTCTCCGGCGATGGACCCATCTCTCTTGGCATTTGAATCTGACACTGATTCTCCGTCGTCCTCTTCTTCTCATTCGGACTCGGATGTTGAACTGATTGTTACTGCTCCGCCGCCCAGACCACCAAGCACCAGGATTCGCCAACCTTCTGTTCGTCTTCGCGATTATGTCTGTGCCGCCACTGCACCTTCAATAAACCCTCCTCCAGCTGCTTCCTCGTCCTCACCGTCCTCAGGTATTCGCTATCCTATTGCTGATTATGTTTCCTGTAATAATTTTTCGGTTTCGCACTCTAGTTTTTTGGCTGCAGTTATGGCTGGCTCGGATCCAACAACGTTTTCTGAGGCTTCTCTCTCAGTTCACTGGCGTCCAGCAATGGTTGCTGAGATTGATGCTCTTGAACGCAATAAGACGTGGACTTTATCTGCTCTTCCTTCTGGCAAGCGAGCTATTGGTAGCAAATGGGTGTTTCGTACGAAGTATAACTCTGATGGTTCTGTTGAATGCTACAAAGCTCGGTTGGTTGTGCTTGGGAATCGCCAGATAGAGGGGACTGACTTTACTGAGACATTTGCGCCTGTTGCTAAGATGTCTTCTGTTCGCTTGTTCTTGGGTGTTGCTGTCATTAAGGGATGGGAGCTTCATCAGATGGATGTGCATAATGCATTTTTGCATGGTGATCTTGAGGAGGAGGTTTATATGAAGCCCCCTCCAGGATATGTGTTACCTCATCCCGGGCTAGTCTGCAAGCTTCGGAAATCACTCTATGGTCTTCGCCAAGCTCCTTGTAATTGGTTTGCTAAGTTAGCTGAGGCATTGCGAAGATATGGCTTTGTTCAAAGCAAAGCTGATTATTCCTTGTTCTCATATATCCGAAATGGTGTTACTCTCCATGTTTTGGTCTACGTGGATGATCTTGTAATTGCTGGTTCTTCTGGAGATGTTTTGTCTGCCTTCAAGAAGTATTTGAGTTCTTGCTTTCACATGAAGGATCTTGGAGCATTGAAGTATTTTTTGGGCATTGAGATTGCACGTCGTCCTGATGGTATGTTTCTGTCTCAACGGAAATATACTTTGGATATTTTGGCTGATACTGGTTTATTGGGAGCAAAGCCTGCTGCTTTTCCAATGGAGACACAACATAATCTTGCGAAAGATGAAGGTCCTATGCATGATGATCCCGCTCAGTATCGACGTCTCATTGGAAAGCTTATCTATTTGACTATTACTCGTCCAGAAGAGTTATTCAGTTCATACTTTAGCTTAGTTCATGGAGAAACCTCGAGTTGCACATTGGCAAGCTGCGATTCGAGTCTTGCACTATCTCAAGGGCCATCCTGGTCAAGGATTGTTTCTTTCAGCTCGTAGTCCTTTGCAACTTATTGGCTTCTGTGACTCTGACTGGGCTGCTTGTCCTATTACTCGACGATCTTTGACAGGCTACTTTGTGACCCTTGGTGATTCTCCAGTTTCATGGAAGACAAAGAAGCAACCAACAGTCTCTCGTTCTTCTGCCGAGGCTGAGTATCGTGCTATGGCCTATGTTTGTTGTGAGCTTATTTGGATGAAATCTCTTCTCAAGTCTCTAGGCGTATCGCATTCTCAGCCGATGAAGTTGTTTTGTGACAATCAAGCAGCTCTACATATTGCTGCTAATCCGGTCTTCCATGAGCGAACGAAGCATATTGAAGTTGATTGTCATTTTGTTCGAGATTTGATTCAGTCTCGTGAGATAGTTGCTCATCATATTCGTACTACTGAGCAACCTGCTGATCTTTTTACCAAGGCACTTAGACGCTGTACATTTCAGGATTTGATTGGCAAGATGGGCATTCGGGATCCTCATGCTCCATCTTGAGGAGGAGTGTTAAGGAAAGAAGATGTTTGTTTTCTATATAAATTAGTATTGTATATGGAATATAGGTTAGACTATCATTTTCCTTCTGTAATTATGTTATTGTACATTAAACCCACATCGGTATATTCGATAGCTAGGTAGACATACCTTCCCTATATAATGTAAACTTTCTCATGAATATACACACACGAATTTACCCGAATATCTTTGATACAATTCTTCAATTCTACACTGCTGCTGAGATCACAAATCAAGGAGTGATGGAGTGGAATGCTAAATAGGTGCCAGCTTCAAAAATTTGACTCTGAGATACTTCTATCTGTTCAAGATGGGAATACACATTTGGATGCCTACATCAGACATCTCAGAGGTCACAAAGGATCTAGGTCACTTTCTGTATGCACTGGGGACAAGAGCTGACATCAACCTAGGAGCTGTAATGTTTCAGCACATTGCTAAGTGTGCCAACTGTGTCAGAAATGAGAGGTTGATCAACCCAGGCCATATTACCAGAATATTCTCTGAGCTTGCACTGGAAACTGACAAGATTGTAATTATCAAGCAGTACAAGCCTACCCAGAAGGTGACAAATAGGGGGAGAATAATTGATTTGCCCTACATTCCACCAGTAGATAAGACTGATCAGACTGCGATGCAAAGGAATGAGGCAAGACAGGAGTTTCTGAACTCTAGATATGAAGTGTTAGCAGCACAGATGGAGGAGAACACATTTGAGATGCAGATGATTGAGCAAGAAAGGGGTCCTCTGGCAGAAACCATTGCTAATGCTGTTGTTGCTGCTGCTGAAGAACAGAATGCTTCAGCTGAGAATGAGAGATCATAGTCCAGTGAAGATGATAATGAGGACTCTTCTGCTGAGAAGGAGTCAAGCTCTACAAGATCCAGTTCAGAATCAAGTGAAGGAACTGATGGATCAAGTGAAGATACTGAGACTGATGAAGAGATTGCTACTCTCAAGAAGTCAACTTTGGGGAATTGCAAGCATCTGCTGAGTACTGCACCAGCTAAATGAAGACAAGCAAGGTGACTTTGGCATTTTAATGTCCCCCCCAGGGGGAGAGTAGTTTGATATTCTTGGACTTCTTAAACTTTTTAGTTTATTTCCATGTAATATGTTTTTCTGATGTTCTGGACATTCGACTGTCCTCTGCGTGTCCTGTAACTTTTGATGATCAACAAGCTGTTCAAGGATTCAGGGGGAGTTACAACAACACTTGTGCTATGAAGAGATGTTTAAAAGTCAAGAAGTGTTGGGTTCACAAAAATGTCAAAGGGGGAGATTGTAAAGTCAAGCATTATTTGAGTTGGCAATTTTTATGAACGGTGAAGACTTTGACATGAATTCATGTCAGGCGCCAATTCTTCAGGAATTTCGACATGAAGTAATGTCAAGAAGACGCAGATTCTATAAAAAAACAAACAAGGAAGTCCAAGATTAATTATGGCTGATCGAGCAAACATAGAAAGATGATATTCAGCCGAATCCAATCTAGATTCTATTTTGTGTTTTTATTTGGTAAGATTAAAACATATTTGGATAGAACCAAATTGATATGGTTTATTCCTAATTAGATCTAGATTAGAATATTCTTTTCCCTTATGTAATAGAATAGCAAATATGGAAATCACAATTCATACAGGGAAAAGAAGAGTGATGAATCTGATTGATCATGGGATTCAATGCTCTATAAATACAGAGCCCCATGGCTATATTCAGTATCGATTCAGGAGCTTTAACGTATAAGTATAAATTGGGAGTTTGAGGTTTTTGCTAAAGAAGAATCAACACAGAAGTTAGAGCCGTGTTTGAGATTCACTCACAAAGATCGACAAAAGTCAACGACAACAAGAGATCGGGAGATCAACATAGAAGGAGCTTGTGTTTGGGACAGCTTGAAGAAGTGCAGCCTTGACTCGCGCTAGATATAGAGTAAAGTAGCAAAGGAATTTTGTACTGTAACTGGGCTTTCTAGTGAAATTCTTCAAGTTTGGCAGAAGCTGCCTCGTAGAGTAGGTTGTAAACCGAACTGCGTTATCAGTTGCTGTGTTATTTAAAATTCTGCATATTTGACATTATAATGTCCCGTACACAGTAACAGATAAACCGATCTAAGTTAATTAATCGATCAAATTTAGGTAGACTCACACTTCACACTCATTATAGAAATGATGTAGAGAGTCTTGATTATTGCAGAAACAACACTTTGATGGCAAATGGAAACCAAAATGAGTAATAATGTCATCAAAAGGCAGCAAGCAATTAAGGAGTCTCCACATAAAGACATAAAAAAAATTTCTGAAGCTGAGGAGCCCAAATATTTTTCAGAACATGCTTAGTACCCAGTGGTGGTCTCAAATTTTGGTAGCCTGATATGGTGAAATTCCCAGTTAAATCTGGTTTCCGTACTAGTTTGTCCTCTCTTTGTTGAACTATGGTAGCATTATGCAATATTGTAATTAAGTGAGAAGGGAGGATTTGCTGCAGCGAAGGGAGAAGGACTGATTTATTACTAACAAAATCAGACATGGAATATGTCAGCACTGTCATGCTCATAATTATCAATAATTGGACCATAATTATTAATTCGACCATAATCAGCCCAATTAGAGGTCCAGAAATTACAGGAGCCAGTATTATGTATCACTTTGGAATTAGTTTCAGCAAAATTATTAACTTTGCATATCTTTTTCCAGTTTTGTGATGTTTTGAATGTGTTAGGCAGGGAGACTAAACAAGAAATTCATGGAGTTTTCCCAATTTGATACTTCCACCATAAATTACATGAGAAGACTGTAATTATGGATGAAAAAATCTGAAACCAAAACCTTTTTGGGTAACATGATAACATAGTAAGTCCCATTTCCTCTAGGTCTTTTTTTTGGATCTAAGTCTTCACTTATTGGTGGAAATTTTTGGTATATTATCACCATTTTTAAACCATTTTACTTTTCCCTTATGTTTCCATAATTATTTTCGTTCTTACAGTGATTCTTTCAGTGATTTTAAAAATTCTCAAAGCTAATGACCTTATTAATATATTTTTATCATTCTTTTATAATCTTATTTCATTTTTTTTAGTAGCATTTAAGTATCTAAAATCCCCTTTAAAGATATTTCAGTTTGTTTATTTTTACGCCAAAACACACTATTAACTTTACATATATAATCGAAATGATTTAATACTGTAGAAAATGTATGTCATAATTAGTGTAACAAAACTTTACGTTAGCTGTTAACTGTTAGCGGATTGTATTAGTTGTTTTGACTAGCGGTTTTTAGATTGTTGTTTGGTAAATGATAAATAGATGTTACTCCCTCCGTCCCAACCAAAGTGTCTTACTTTCTATTTTAGGATGTCCCAACCAAAGAGTCTTACTTTCAATATTTTCTCATTTGGCAAAAAAAATAGAGTCTATTGTCCATTTTACCCTTAATGAATCTCTATACTCCCTCCGTCCCAACTGAATTTGCACACTTTCCTTTTTAGGTTGTACCAGCTAAACTTGCACACTTTCTAATTTAGAAAATATTTCACATATGAAATGTCACTATTGCCCCTCTCTCACCATAAAACCCTCTTTAATTTTATCCCTCTCACCATAAATTCCTCCTTTCATTCTGCCCCATCTTTCTCCCTTTTCCCAGAAAAGCATTCATCTCTCTCTCTTATCCATCACTCTCTCCCTTTTCCCAGAAAAATCACCATTGTTCCACTACTTCACCTTCCCATAAGTGGTGGGGTACACCATTCCCTACGCTTGATGGTTAACTCCGGGAGGCAGTGCCCGCTCATCAACGACGGGTAAGCCGGCGAGGATCTCACGGCGCCGATGGGGATCGGGGTCTATGCATAATTGGTGTTCTGTGCATTGTCGGGGATTGGGGATCTGTGCGTAGTTGGGGATCGGGGATCTATGCATAGTTGGGGATCCGACCACTCCGAGGAATTAATTTGCATTGGTGGAGATGGTGGGGGTACGGTGGTGTTTCTGTGATGGGGTACGGTGGTGTCTCTATGGTGGTTATGGTGGATGTGAGCAGAGAGGGATGGTGGTAGGGATTGGTAAATGAAGTAAAAGTTTAAGGGCAAAAATGTAATTTTACACGGTCAAAATAAAGTCTCCCTCTTTCTCTCTCTGCAGACTCAGCTGGACCAGAGGGAGTACATTTTTTGAATCACATACTTGTGAGGGTTAAAATAGTCTTTTACCATTCTTTTTGCCACATCATTTTTCTTAAAAATTGAGCCTCCGTCCCCACAAACACTTTGGTTGGGACGGAGGGAGTAGATGTTTGTTATGTTAAATGACAGAAATGGACATCAACATAATTTAAATTATAAATTTTATTTTTTTGTGACATTTATTTTGAAGCATAGAAAAATATTTCTAGTACTTGTATCTATATTTATTTGTATTTCTTTGGAATGATATTCACTTGCATATATAAGAGTTTATATTTATTTGTTAAATTGTACTCTAAAATTTTAAATAATTATTTAAAAATAAAAGTGATAGAAATAAAAATTAGTACAAATCAAAATAATTAATTATGACAAACAAAAATGTCAGCTATTACGTGATACTTTCAAACGAAAGTTTTAAAAATAAAGTTACGTACAAAGGAAATGATAAAAGAATATTATTGAAGATAAAAGAAAAGATAAAAAGGAAAATTTGTAATATTTATCCAATTAATGACAAGAGTTTTCATCCAAAAAGCTCCCTTTTTGAGCGTTTTGAAAACAAGAGTTTTCATCCAAAAAAGTCAATGAAAAACGCTTCTCACCAAACAAATAAAGTAGCTGTTTGACCAGTCAACATCTATTTTTAGCAAAACAAACAAAATTCTTCTCCAAAACGCCGTTACCAAAAGGGGTATCAATAAAAATGCAGTTCAAACAGAATAGAAAGTGCATTGAATTTTAGTTCAACAGTATTCTCTAGTTATTAACAAATAAACCGTACAAATGAGGTCCATATAAATAGCAACGGAGTACAAAATTGTTGCGCAGGAGCCCCAAATCAAGAAAGATGAGTTTTCTAGCAGGAAGATTAGCTAGCACGGAGGGCGCATATTTCCTGCAAGAATCCAAACAGGCCGTCTCCAAACTTGCAGAGAAGGTCAAGACCAAGCTTCCCTCTTCACCATCGGATGCAATTAAGAACGAAGCATCATCAGCCGATGTTCTTCCTGAGGTCTTGAAGCATTCTCTGCCACCCAAGATCTTTCAGTCCTCATCCATCCCGGATTCCTCATCCTTCTCATCTTCCTCCAAATGGGCTCTTCGAACTGATCCCAAAACCTCCAATTTTGCGTCCTCTGATGCTCTCAATCCTCTCCGAGGTTATGTTTCGCTGCCCCAAGTCACATTTGGCCCGAAAAGGTCTGAACTTTTCGTTTCATTTCATGAATTCTAGAAGTTGAGGATTAAAATTGTGCGTTATTATTTCTCAGCGGAAGAAGTTTAGAGTTTGCACTTAGTTAAAGTAATTAGTTTGTGTGTCTGATATGAATATGTGATGCATATTCAAGTTGCAAATGATACAAACGTTAAAACGTGTGACATGTGAGATTCCTGATTTCAAAATATTATTATTTTAAGCCACATGGTTAGAGATGATAATGTGTATCAACTCTCCTGAGTTAAAGTGTGCATTTTGTGTCAACTTTCCAAAGTAAAAGTGTGCATCTTGACCTGTATGGACAGACGATGTAAATACTTTTGATTCAGATGGGGAAGAGAGGAGAATAGAGGTAAAACAGGAAGGATTTTCTATTCACACCGTCCTTAGATGGTTTCAGTTTAATGAGACTTTGTTATTATTCCACAGTTCCACTGCAGATTGTCTCTAGGGCTAAGATTTGTTGTAACAAATAAGATAAAGGGTTCAATCAGAGTGAGTTTTTATTTCTACCCTGCCGATTTGCTAATAGATTGTTTTCTGTTGGATGACGCTGAATTTTATAACTAAGGTAACCAGTCTAAATATCCCGTGGAACGTTTCTTTACGGAGGGGCTTGAGCTAAGGTGGTTGCTCTTTGCTGATATGGATTACTCTTTGCTTACATGATTCTTTGGATCTTACTTGATCTAGATTGTAATTTTGTTTGGTGAAGAACATGCTACCATTAGATTTTCAGAATCTCAAGAATTCTATCCATTTAACTAACTCACTGAGTGTTATACATTTCGAGAATTGCATCATAAACGCATGAATTCATCATGTAATGGTGATTAAAACATAAACGTTTACATACTTGGACTTTTACTTTTCTAATGTGATGAAGCAACAGAACATATTCTCTGTCAAAGATTTTCAAGTATTGGAGTGGCACAAAATAAGTATACTGTTTGATGCATAATGTGGATTGTAGCTCCCAGATTCTGTTTATTGTGCTACATTATGTTTAAAATTCAACTCTACACGTGCAGATGGGAGCTACCCAATTCACAAAGTGGGGTTTTAGCTTCAACAGCAAATGAACTACGCGATGACAAACACACAGCAATTAATCCTGAAAAGTTAAAAGCTGCTGCTGCCGGCCTATCTCAGAGTAGGCCATTCTTTTCTTTTTAAGCTGTTTGTTACTGAAAGTAGAACTGTCTTTGTGTTGGCGTAATAATATGTAATTCTGGTATTAGATACTCATTGCCTTTAGCATGGATTAAAAGTATATAAAAGATATATGTGATATAATTATGTGCTCATAAAAACTATATACTCCCTATTTCCTGATGAAGCTTCTACATTTGATTTCCTAAGTAAAAGAACACATGTTTGTTTGTTAATATCTCATGTTTATTTTTTCTAATTTATGTAACTGTTGTATGTGAAAGGTCAAGATGACAAACTTTTGACTCTGAAAAGTTACAGTGGGTTGGTTAAGTAGGGTTGAAGGGAATATTGGTTTTGCATGATTGGCACATCGAATTCTGGATGAGATACCTAATTCTCAATGTTCAGTGAATTCAGAACTTGCAGGAGTTGGTTAGTGGTTTCACAGTTGGTTAGTGGTTTCACGAATAGAGTTAAGCTAGTTGGCAACACGATGGTTCTAGAATGAATAATGAGTGGGTTAAGTATATGTGATAAGTTTATGTTTATAAATTGGTAGAAAAACAATGTTTAATAAAGATAGAAACAAACAAACAGAGATAGAACACGAGACACAGTTTTTTGTGTTCTGCTCTTTTCTTGAACCATTTATATGCTCCATGTTTTTGTATAACTACAAGAATCAACATTTCATTTCTTACTCAAGTAGCAGGGCCAACCAGTTCCCTAAACTTATGTCTCCTTTCCTGGGAGTCCTGTAACCAACTTATTCTTCCTGTTTCAGTTGGAAAAGCTTTTTTTGCTGCTACTATTCTTGTCTTCGGTGGATCAATCTTAGGTTTTGAGTTGGCAGTTTCTAAGCTTGAGCTGCGTAATGTAAGTATCGATTCTTTGGAGAGAAATGTGATGGTCTTTGGCATTTTGATATTCGATGTTTTTTTTTTTTTTTTTCCATATTACCTATTCGGTTCCCATTTTGTGATCTTGCTATGTTTAGAAAGGCTTAGGTTATATAACTGATATAGGTGCACTTTGGTCTGTCCAAACTTCTATAACTTATTGTTTTGTTCTGTGTTGGACCAAAATTGCTGGAAGCTTGTTTGGTAGTTGTAACAGTTGCTTTTATATTGACACAAGTAGTAAAACTTCTAAATGCATGATTGCTTGGTTATATTCTGAAGAATTCCACGTTGAAAACTATAAAAACGCTTGTAGCAAAAGATCTCTGCAATGACCATATAGTTACACTTGGTATATATTATAGACCATTTGAGTTCGAATAACTTGTTCTTGAAACTGTAAAAGCGGTTTAAGCATTAAAGCTCATCTTAGGAAGTAACTTGTTGATTTTTTGATTACATATGCTTCACTTTTAAGTTTGGTTCATTTCTCGCGGTATCTTCTGTCTGACTTCAGTGTTGTCTTCCTGACTAATTTTTGATAGGGTGATGACCTTCGAACAAAAGGTCATAGCTTTGTTCAATCCAAGTCGGACACGGTTAGGGAGAAGCTAACTCCCATCAGAACTTGGGTAAGGTTAATTGGGAGTGTTAAGAATCAAATCACATCTTATCTGCTGCATTAGCCTTTTGCTTACCTTCCAAGTCTTTCGACATTTTCAGGTTGAAAGCACCTCAAAAAAATGGCATCTGGAGACGGACCAAGAGTTGAAAGAGAAGCGAATAATTAAAGAACTTTCGAAATCATTTCGTTCCAAGTCAAATTGATCTTCTTTACTTGCCAGCTTTGTGCCTTAAGACATGAATATGTGAATCATTGCAGAGCTATCCTTTGTAGTTGTATAATGTCAAATGTATCAGTTACAACCTCTCCACTGTTGTAAATATATGCCTTTGTTAAAAATAACAGTTATCAAAGCTCTGCCTTTTGGGTATATTTAGTGCAAGAAATGTTTATCATAATAAAGTTGTAATTACAGAACCCTTTTTAATATCAAAGTTCAATCTCTAGAAATTCATCTGTAAATTGTAATGTCCCTAGCTAATTCTTGCTTCTGTGTTGCAGATTAAATTACTTTCTTCCGCAGATTTGCTACACTTTTTTCAATGGTTTGCAGAGACAATAGTGTGAATTTTGATGTTGGACAAAACATGCTATGTATGATGAAAATATGTCAAAATAACGTATGATTTGGAATGAAACTGGACCGTTGAAAGTGGAATGCAAGTTGCAAAAAAGATAGGCAGCGATTGTCTCACTACCACAAGTAAGGCAAGCACTCCGTGATCCTTTGGAAGGCCTTGAGCAATGCGTTAAAACTTTTTTGTTTTTGGAAGGCCTAATATGTAAGGGCGGAAATAGATAAATATAATCGGGATCGTTAATCAGGATTGGAGGTTGTCGGAATTTAAATCCGTATTATATTTTTGTTCCACTATAGTAATATATGACGTAATATATATTTTGGGGTTTGTGACACCGTCCCATGCAACCTCTAATTCCGCCACTCTTATATGCATTGTCAAATTCTCTACAAGCTACTACAACACGCTTAGTATATAAATATATCTAACCATCAATTTAATAATATCATCGCAGTTCGATTTATTTCATTCTATTTCATCTTGATTATTCAACCAGATTAGACTTTGGTTTGAATTCATTTGAGTTATGTTTAAAAAACTCATGACTTTTTAACCTAAAAATTAAGTATGAAATGTTAGAAACCAGGTGTAACAATTTAGAAATCAGCCGAATAAAATACTTCCCCTGAATTAATGTTGATACCATCACCGTGGACCCTACCGAGAGGTACAAACTTGTGGACTGTGAAAGGCCGAGCCAAAATATCAAGAAAAATCAGAGAATGTGGCTTGAGAGGCTGCCAAATAAGCAAAGGAAATCAAACCCTCTGCATCCTGTATCATCCAATCAGATCGCAGATAATGATACTGGAAGATAAGCAAAGATAAGGGCAACGGCTCTATTTAAGCAAACCAACTCAGCTTTTCGTACTCACCCATCCATCATACAATTTTTAGAGCTTCTTCTTCTCTCCTTAACTGTAGTCGATCTAGTCAGTCGAGATGGCATCAGCATCAACCATGGGTCTTGCCTCCCCGTCCTTCGCCGGCCAGGCTGTCAAGCTCTCCGGCACCGAGCTGATGGGGAATGGAAGAGTTTCCATGAGGAAGACCGCTAAGCCCAAGCCGAGCGTATCCGACAGCCCGTGGTACGGTCCAGACCGCGTCAAGTACCTCGGTCCATTCTCCGGAGAAGCTCCGAGCTACCTCACCGGCGAGTTCCCCGGCGACTACGGCTGGGACACCGCCGGGCTGTCAGCCGACCCTGAGACCTTCGCCAAGAACCGCGAGCTTGAGGTGATTCACTCCAGGTGGGCCATGCTCGGAGCTCTCGGCTGCGTCTTCCCGGAGCTGCTGTCGAAGAACGGAGTCAAGTTCGGAGAGGCTGTCTGGTTCAAAGCTGGATCTCAGATCTTCAGCGAAGGCGGCTTGGACTACTTGGGGAACCCCAGCTTGGTTCATGCTCAGAGTATCTTGGCCATCTGGGCTACTCAGGTGGTTCTGATGGGCGCCATTGAAGGTTACAGAGTCGCCGGAGGACCGCTCGGTGAGATCACTGACCCGATCTACCCCGGCGGCAGCTTCGACCCATTAGGTCTCGCTGAGGACCCCGAGGCCTTTGCTGAGCTTAAGGTGAAGGAGCTGAAAAATGGACGATTGGCTATGTTTTCCATGTTCGGATTCTTTGTTCAGGCCATTGTCACCGGGAAGGGACCGTTGGAGAACCTCTCCGACCACCTTGCAGACCCAGTCAACAACAACGCCTGGGCTTTCGCCACCAACTTCGTTCCTGGAAAGTGAGAGAGTCGACTGAAAGAGACAGAGAAAGATTGACGTGTTACGGTGTTAGAGTCTGGTGATATTGTTTTACCTTGTATGTGAATACCCTTTTAGTTAATTGAGCTGATGGTTGAATCAAAACTCTAAAGATCGTTTCTTGCCTGAGCTGATATCCGTTTTATAAATTGTTGCAAAAGGTATCCATATCCATGAAAGATGTTTGTTGCAAAATTTGAGGGTGTGTTTGGTTGGACAAGTTTTTGCAAAACTTGGATTATCCAAGTCCAGTTTTGTAAAATCTTGTTTGGTTCACCAAGTTTTCCAAAATCCAGACTTGCAAAATTCTAAAAATCAATCAAAGATTTTGTTTCATACTCACAAACTCAACCCAACCAAACAAGGATTTTGCAAAACCAGACTTTCAAAATACCAAACAAAAACCCAAACTCTCTAAAACCCAAAACAAAATCCAGACTCTCAAAAATCTTGCGAACCAAACACACCCTAAATGTCCATATACAAAATTTTAAAACATTTAACCAATTTTAATTTATAAGTCCAATAATTTCTGAAAGACATAACAAACATCTTTCATGCACGGTTTGATTTGGTTATGGCATTTTTCCCCCTCTCTCATACGCTCCTATCACTATAGCGGATGATCGGCACCGACTTTAGGCGCCACCGGTTCAATCCTCTCCTCCTATATCCTTTGCTAATATCCTCTATAAACATAATCACCCTTATGATTTGATTATTCATACATCAAGATATGAAATTAGGGCACCCTTCAATCCAAAGACTCCGATCGATCATCTGGGGAAACCAGGTATGCATTTCTCTGATGAGGAATGTGATAAGTTGGAGGCCCCATTGAGGTACACATTGATTGGGATTTTTACTCGTGCACGAATGCAATTGGATCGATTGCGCAGAGAAATCCAAACGGTTGGGTTTAAGGGCCGGTTCGAAATTTATTTGGTTGACAATAGACATGTTTTTATACATTTTTAGGTACCAGAAAACTATTACCGCTGTTGGATGTACACCGTTTGGAACTTTGGATTCTATTCGATTAATTAGAATCACAAAGTGGAGCCCCGATTTCAATCCCAACGCGGACTCACCCATTGTTCCAGTCTGAGTATGTATGTTTGGGCGCCCTCATCAATCTTTTGAAAAACATTTCATGCTGTCAATTGGTAACCTATTAGGTCACCCTGTAAAATTCGATCAAGTCAAACTTAAGAAAACAATACCACATGTGGCAAAAGTTTGTGTTAAAATTTATGTATCCAAACCACCTGAGAGTAGGGGTGTTCAAAAACACCCGTCCCGACCTACCCGGCCCGTTGACCCGTCGACCCGACATCAAATAATCGGGTGCTTTCTTATATTTTAGGGACGGGTACCCGTCCCGTTAATTTCGCAATGTACCGGGTCCGCGTCACATAAATGTCATTTTTTGGGTACCCAGAAATCCTGTATAATATGTATTTCTGTTTAATTAATTATAATCTTAATTATAATTTTAACCTTTAATATTGACAATTTTAAAATTAAATACTACTTCATCTTGACTAGACTCAACCTCTTATGTTTTCAATCCACCTCTCCAACCATTTAGTCTTTTGCTTAGATATTGCTACTTCTTTTTCAACACAGGCACACAACGACATCTCACACTGCAATGGAGTACATCCACTAAATTGCCTCGAATGATATTAAATAACATTTAGTTAGTCTTGGACTTTTATACTAATAAAGTATATTTCCTTTTGAAGTATACTGATAAAGTATATTAATTATTAAATAATTAAATGTAATTTGTAGCACTTATAATAAGTAATAAAATAAAATAGGATATCCGGTTATCCGGCCCGCATAATTGGGGTACCGAGTCTGTCCACAAGTTTTCTTTTGGGCTTAGCTGTCACAGTCCACAAGTTTGTTAAGCATATGCATGATCAGTCTATCTTGTTGATTTAAAACACTACGTGGTCTGCTGCATTCATCTATGTTAGACATACTAAAGTTGATAAGGAACCGCTTTGGCATGAATTGAGTGCATTAACTAATCACTGATGATTGCATGAGATTTTAATGTAGTTAGAGAAACTGGTGAGTATTTAGGTTAGTCTTCACCAAGTCATAATAGCATGCTAGACTTCAATCAGTTTATAGAGTCAAATGATTTTGTGGAATTACCAACTGTTGGTAATGTTTTTGCTTGGTATGGGATTAGGACAAGACATCCGAAGTTAAACTATAATCTCTCCCTTGAATGCATTTTCTTCACTCTAAATTAGAAAATGCAAATATACAAAACTTGGTTATCAAATTTTCACATGGAGAGTGATCTTAGGTAGTCTCCATTTCTCTCCTCGATCAGTTGTTGATTTGATTTATTGTTGCACATCCTCCATGTCACTGAATCTATAAATCTGAAAATGGGGATTACTTTGAAGGTGGTTGCGCCATTTTTTACATCTCCGAAAAAAGAAATAAATGTGCCATATAAGGGTTTAAGGGACATGGGGAGGGGTGAAATACTTAATGGATCGCCACTTACCCAAGTCTCATAGCACTTTCTATTCATTTCTAGAATTTATAAAGGAATTCAGAAATTTAAATAAAGTTACATATTTCAGATGCTATATAGCAGCTTGAATATGATCCACTTCTTCAACTCCTTCAAATATTCTTGATGACTACACTCTTGGGGAATGTTCGAGTTCCTTTCCACAATTCTGGGTGAAAGAAAACCCACAAATTCGTCAGATCTAAAACATATTTTTATTCTACTATTGAATTTTACTTTAATTATATATACATTTTAACCCTAACTTTTAATCCTACTATCGTCTTGGTGAAAAGTACCCAAAAAATGATGTATCATAATGTAAAGAAGTATACGTAGGTGCACGGTTGCTGGGGCGACCAAACTTTAATATAATATGTAGATATTTTGGCTGCGTTTGGCGAACCAGGTTTTTGCAGATCTGGGATTTTGGGAGTCCTGATTTGCAAAAACGCGTTTGGTTGGAGAGTTTTAGCAAATCCGATTTTCACCCCACAAAATCTGGTTTTTGTACTGTTAGGTCCAGATTTTCTATCCAAAACCAGTCCGAAAACCAGATTTCCCCAACTATCGTCCCCAACTCCGTCGTCCCCAAACTGCCACCTACGTCGGTAAACTCTCTCCTCCCTCGACGCGTTGTCCCACTCGTCGTCCCCCTGTTAGCCGTCCCGGTGCCGACGACTACCTGTTCACCATACCGGCGCCGCCGCTGCATTCCTCGCCCGCCTCCCGCTGTCGGAGATCCGCCGCTGCATTCCTCGCCCGCCTCCCGCTGTCGGAGATCTGTCCAGCCCCGCCACCAGACGCTCCCGTCGCCGGAGATCCGTACCGGGCCGCCACCAGACCGTCCCGCCGCCTGCACCTCCCGTCCCGACCACTCACGACGCTGGCACTGCAAAGAAGCTAACTTTGTTACTGGGTGAGTTCATCTGCTGACGTTTTCCTTCCTCTGGCCTGTTCTTTTCATCAAAGTTGCAAGCTTTTTCAGTCGTAGTCTTGTTTGGTATTTGATTATTGTAGTTCTAGGATTATTGTAAGAAATATGGTGTCCCAAAACTGGAATTAGGCCACAAAATGATGATAGCTGAAAGGGATTAGTGCTTAAGTAGCTGATTTTTCTTTCCATTGGAGAGTTTGGTATTTATGATACATTTGTTTATCGTCATTACCCTGATTTGGAAATAGGCCAGAGTTTGGTATTAATGATGAAAGTGTTTAAGAAGTTCTTGGCAGTTTTCTGTGCTAGTTTTTCGATTCAAGGTCATCTGTTATACTAAGTTTTGGACTATTGTTAAGTCAAGAAAGAAAGGGAAGTGCATTGATGTGTGGTGATTTCCTTGGAGTCAAAACAAATTCAATTACATATATAGAAAAAAATACAGTTTTTTTTATGGAACTTAACTCAGATACTCACAAATACTCCTCCGGCGACAGGCAATTTCCGGTGGTCTGATTCGGCTCAGTGTTCATCCTTCGACATTCATCGTCTCAACCTCGGACCCTTAATTCCCCGGTTATCAGCTCCGAAAATGGTTGTCCAGCTAGGTGGGGCGAAATTCTGAAGCCATCCGACGATATATTGAAGAATTCTCGCTCATCAGCGATCCTGATTCCGGCGTGGTGAGGCTCGTTTCCCCTGGTCTAATTTCGTTTCGATTTGAGCTTGGTTTTTGACTATTGATGTGTGTTCATGTGATCCATTGAAATGATGGTTGAAAGATGGAATGAATAGGAATGATGGCTGTGATTTTTTTTGTTGAAGATTCTCCCTTAGATGCATCTCTATTTAGAATTTTGTGTGTATAGCTGTTTGCTGAGGCTCCATTGCTGCTTTGAATGCATTTAACTGTTGATGTGTGGAGCCTGTGTTCTGATCTATCAGATCATTTTTCTCCATTCCTTTGTTGATATATGACTCCCTAGGGGATTTTTTAGTGATTTGTTTGTCAAAGATGTTTCCTGTAGAAACGTTTCAGTTCTAACAAATGTATAAATGGTGTCTTTATTAGTTGATCACTAGATCTCAATCTTGGAACATGTATTTAAGAACAGAGAATGCTATATAGAATAGGTTGCTCCTGCTGATGTTTTCGAATGTCCAGATTTTTTCCCTGGTTGGCTGAGGTGCTTTACTTTCAAGTTTGTTGCTTTTGTTAGTTGGATGTTGAAATTTTATGCCGATGAATTCAATTACATATATAGAAATAATACAGTTTTTTTTATGGAACTGAACTCAGATACACACAAATACTCCTCCGGCGACAGGCAATTTCCTGTAGTCTGATTCGGCTCACTGTTGGCATATCATCTGAGAAGAAAATTACTGCCCGGACTGTTGAATCTCCGACTATATCTCCCTCGGAGATCAAATTCGGGTTATCGCATATAACAATACCATTTCCAGCAGAGGAAAGAAGATCACTCGAGTCGCAAGGTGCGATTGTTTTGTTGTAAATGAGAGGTATTTTTGAGAGACTTTCTGCTCCCGGAAATATGCTCCATCCAGCTATACTTAATCCATTTCCTAATGTTAATATTCCTCCAAATGATCGGTCTGTGGTGCTTGCTGCAACAGTCATTGCCCAGGGATGGCCATTGATGGATGTCCCGAGAGCTGGCCCGCTGTTTCCATTTGAACACGACACCAGGATTCCCTTCTCCCTCGGGTTTTCAGGCCAGATGCCGCTGTCAATGACCCCAACAATGACATTTTCTCCAAGATTTGAGGCCGGCCATAGCCCCGTGGTGGGGTTTAATGAGAGAAAGTCAGGGGTGTGGGTGGTGTGCATTTCAGCAGGGAGGTCTTTGTAAGCTGTGAGAAAGCCGTGCGAAATCTTCAACAACTCGAGTTCTTGTTCGGACAAGATTGCGCTGAATCCATGCAGCACATTGTCATAGGTGTATATATGAATATTTGAAGAAGATGGGTCAATTTTGATGGAGCCAAGAATGGAAAGATACCATTGATTGTGGCTGAGGTAAACCTTAGACATCACAGACTTGTCCATATGAACAATATAAGAAGACCTCTTTGCTACAGCTAAGTGGCCATGATCATATCTATAAGCAATACAGAACAAGGAAATGATCAATGATAGAAATGGTGATGTTTTACCCTCCATAATTAATCTGCTGTTTTCTGAACTGATCATAAACTCCTAAATGTAGCAGCAGTGATGCAAATTGCATGTTGATTAATTTATGAATGTGATCTTTTGTTATGGCATGCTGTTTATAGAATCTCTTATGAGTATGCATTGTTATTGATGCGACACCGTGCAGGTCACTTTTGAACTTAAAGGACAAAAATGATTTGCATTTGTATATTATCTGAGTACATATCTCAACCCCAATTTATAGTAATTTAAAAATTGAAACCCAATGATCATTAGTTTAAGATCACTGTTGTTTAATCTGGCTGGAGGTTTTGTACGTAAGCATTCAAATTTAGTGGAAAAAAAGTCTTGTTTTATTCAAATTGTCTTTATAATGAATAATTTAAAATTTAAATTTTGAAACAAAATTAAATTCACACAAACCAAACAAGTATCAAATTTTATAATTTTAAAATTTAAATCAAACCAAATATGGTTTTTGTTTTGGACTTGCAAAATCTTGACGAACCAAACAAGATTTTTGTTTTGGATTTGCAAAATCCTGACGAACCAAACAAGGTTTTTGTTTTGGACTTGCAAAATCCTGACGAACCAAACAAGGTTTTTGGAAAACCAGACTCACAAAAACCCAAACAAAAACCCAACTCCCAAAAACCAAAAACAAAAACCAGACTCTCAAAAACCTGACGAACCAAACACACCCTTTATAACTAGCTAGTTTCATTTATTTACTTTGAAATATTATCAGTAAATTAGAATGAGGGAACATTTTGATTACTTTGAACATTCATAATGAAGGTAAACCTTTGACATAACTGAAACGAGTATAAATGAAAAATTAGGTTAAAATTCAAGCTCAAATTCTCAATAAAATTAAAAGGCAAAGATTTATATTTAAAGTGAGAGACATTTTTTTTCTTACTGATTTGGATAGTGTATAAATAGTTCTACAAAATTAAGTGATCTGAATCAAGAAAAGGAGAGCAATAATATATTGTGGTTGTAGTTCATGCACACATATTAAAGCCAATAAATAACTACATCCCATAATTCAAATCCCATAATTCAAAAGCAATCCTTAATCAAATCTTATGATTCAAAAGCGCACCCCCTCTAGCACCTGTTTTTGGAGGTCATAACACCTGTTTTTGGAGTTTCAGAAACCGGTGCCTATGCGGGGTGGTGCTATAGGATTGGCACCGGTTGGTAAGTTTCCGGTGCTATAATTACAAGCACCAGAACTATGTACACTGCGGTGCTATTAAAATACCGGTGCTAGGATAGTAGAACCGGTTCATTATTGGCACCACCAGTTACATTTACCGGTGCCATAGTTTGTACCGGTTCATATGGATGCACTTTAATTCCGGTGCTCTAATCAACAGCAGTTTATGGGCACCAGTTACTTTACCAGTGCCATTGTTTGTACCGGTTCATATGGATGTACTTTAATTTCGGTGCTCTAATCAGCAGCGGTTTATGGGCCGGTGCCATAGTTTGTACCAGTTCATATGGTTGCACTTTTATTCCGGTGCTCCAATCAGCAGCTGTTTATGAGCCAGAGCCATAGTTTGTACCGGTTCATATGGATGCACTTTTATTTCAATGCTATATTCAACAGCGGTTTATTGGCACCAGTTAGTTTACCAGTGCCATTTTTTTGTACCGGTAAGTCATTCGGATACTCTAAGTTCGAACCGGATTAGGCTTATTATTGTCAACATCATACAAAATATTATCGTGGCATGCTTTATTCTAAGAAATACTAGTCATCATAACATGTATGTGACAACAAAAGCAATTCATATTATTACACCTTGAAAGTATTAACCGACAATGGAAGGCAAATTCCTATTTATATTGGCTTGGGCTCGGCAAATAGGAGCATACTTTTCCACCCAACCTTGGCACCATCTCGCTACAACACCATTTATCTCCTTTCTTGGATAGCATCCTTTATCATGTGGGAATAGCTACATAAATCAAATTGTACATGTCGTTAACATACTGTTGTAAGAATTTGGAACTACTTAAAAATCATGACATTTATCTAGAAAAAGAATGTTGAAATTACCTTTGATATATGTCCACCTCTAAACTGTGCCACAAAGAGTTCCATCCAAAGCATGGTATAATAGCCCCACTCCCACCCTCTGGATAAGAAAGAGTTTATAAGCTAATTTTTATAGAGTTTAAATTTTATAAACAATATATTACATGAATGCATAATTAATTTATAATCAACAAGTTTTACCTGTAAGTTGGTAATTTTCCAAGTGTAGTCAGAAGAGGGCACAATATTTCATCATTCGTCACAAGCATACACCCAAGCTTCACAGCTGCTTAAAGCCAAGTTTCGCATTTCTGCTGCTTATAGAAATGAATTACAGATAATATATACGTGTGTGTGTGAAAGCCAATAGGTTCTAAGAAACAGATGCAGATCACATACCAATTGTCATGTTCCATAGACAATTCCTTGATTGATCCACTTTTGAATTATGACTCTACAGAGCAGATTCTGTAAAAGTGCATTTAGACACTTCTTGTGCAGTATAATCAGAGGTCATTTCTGGTTCATGCTATAAAGTTCCTTCACAACAGCATCAAGCTGCCATAGGGCAATTTTGCAAAGAGAGTTAGAAACGTATTTCAGGCACAAAACTAAATCCACCATCTACAAAATTCTGTTCATAGAGGGGCACATTTACTCCATCTAAGATAGCCACATATTCATCACAGTCATTTATCCATGCCTTGTGATTTCAGTTTTTTTTAAAAATGAATCAGCAAAATGCATATGATAAATGCAGAGGTTAAGTAAAATCATTTGCAAATGTCTTAAACATATGCAGTAGCTCACCTGCACGAAAACAACTTTCTATAACATCTGTTGTTGACAAAGACACTTCCTTGACAGTTGCTCTCAGCTTGTACATTTACTCATAGACCTTGTCTCCCTTCTGCTTCTCCACATGTACCTTCAGGGACATACTCCCTCCGTTTCAAGGATGTTGGCACTTGCTCCCCAGGCCCGTTTACCAAGGGATGACATGTCAACTTAAAAAGTCAGCTGCACATGGGTTTCTATACACCCTGTCGGCTTGTTAATCACACTCTAATCATATTTAACAACTCCCTCCAATTTCCCATAATGGAGGGAATCCACCCCATTTTGAAAATTGAAATTAATTTATAATTTACATATACAGAAGATATTTATACAGATGCTGATTCCAGCATTTAAATAACCCTACTACAGTCTACAAAAGCAAAATATCTGTAACTCTCTCACAAGAAAAGCAAAATCATCTCCTCTTCCAATCCTTTCATTTTCCCATTCATTGGATCATTCACTTGATCCTTCTACACCTCTATATTTTCAACAATGCATTGAAGACCAGCATGGTTACCTTGTCTACTTGCTCCTACTCTCCATTTCGTGTCGGTGCCGATATTTTCCAGCCATAAATTGCATGATTTCAGGCGACATTCTCTGTCATGCATAGAGTCCAGCTTCCAACAGAAAACCAAAGAGTTCAGTTCAGCTTTCAGCCCCAGTACAGCAGCCATAAGTTGCATGCTTTCAGCCGATATTCTCTGTCATCCATAGAGTTCAGCTTTCAACAGAAAACCAAAGAGTTCAATACAGCTTAAAGCCCCAGTACAACAGCCACAAGTTGCATGCTTTCAGCCGATATTCTCTGTCATTCATAGAGTTCAGTTCAGCTTTCAGCCCCAGCACAGCAGCCATAAGTTGCATGCTTTCAGCCGATATTCTCAGACATCCATAGAGTTCAGCTTTCAGCCCAGTACAGTGTCATCCTTACCGTAGAATGGCTCCACGTGTTTCAGATGCGGATAAAGCCCACCTTGGTGTATTCCTACTCCAAAATCAGTTCAAAGGCAAGACATCACCGCTGGCCAGGATGGAAGCTGCTGCTCGTTGGGGCTTGTCTGTCAGAAGCATCAGCCGCATTGCTAAGAAGCAACGACAGCAACAACATGATGGAGAAGTAATTGATCTGTCATCGAAATAAGGAAGGCAGGTGTCAAAGAAGAAAATTTTGGACAAAGATGCTGCGATGGCAACACCATTACAACACAGATGCACTTAAAGACGCTTTGCAAAGGTAATGAATGTAAGTGTTTCAACAATGAATAGATGGATAAAGAATGGTGAGCTAAGGAGCCATTCGAATGCTATCAAACCACAACTAACTGAATGTCATAAAGTGCAGCGTTTACATTTTGTTGTTAGTCATTTAACTCATGATATCTTATCTGCAACAACAAAGTTCAAAGACATGCACCACATCATCCATGTAGACGAAAAATGGTTCTACATAACAAGGGTGGCTGAAAAATATTACCTGCTGCCCGAGGAGGAGGATCCACACAGAACAGTGGAGAACAAACGATATTTGAGGAAAATAATGTTTCTATGTGCGGTGTGTAGGCCTGTACTAGGAGATGAAGAACAGGTTTTGTTTGATGGGAAAATAGGTATTTGGCCTTTTGTTGAAGAAATTTTAGCAAAGAAAACAACCGCAAATAGGAATGCCGGGACAGTAATTATTCAATCAGTGAAATGTGTCAACAGAGCTGTCACAAAAGAGTTCTTCCTACGGTTTCTTATTCCGACTATCAAAATGAAATGGCCCCTAATGGCAAGTACCCATATCTTCATTTCACAAGATAACGCAAAGCCTCATATATTAGACTCTGATCCAGATTTTAGGATGGCAGCAAGTTCAGATGGGTTTAATATAAGGTTAGGATTCCAGCCTCCTAAATCACCGGATCTAAATGTGTTGGATTTAGGGTTTTTTAACGCCATTCAATCACTTCAACACCAGACTGCATCCTACACTATACCAGATTTGATTCAGGCCACTAAGCAAGCATTTGAAGATATGCAAGCTAGTGGACTGAACAAAGTTTTCTTAACCCTTCAATCAGTCATGGTAGAGATCATGAAAACAAAAGGATGTAACAGATACAAGGTCCCCCACATGCACAAAGACAGGTTGGAGCGGCAAGGACAACTTCCTGAAGACCTACATGAAGACCTACAGGTTGATAATGACCTAGTGATGGAGTGCTTAGTGTACCTACAGCTATGCGAAGAAACAAATGGCCTGAATCATTTGATTCAGCAGTTTGAAGAGATGCCACACTAGTAATTAGGTAATAAGGTATCGCTATTTTGTCTAGTTCTTTTGTCAGTTAAAGGTTGCAAGTGTCTAGATGTTATTAGTGCAGAAGAATGTAATTTTAAACCATGTAACTGACACAGAACCTTATATGCTACTACACCTATGACTGAATTATGTTATCGGTATTTAATTTTGACTTATGAAGTATATGCCCAGTTTTCTTTAATCCAGGTCTCTTAAACAGAACAGTATATGTACATGAATGGCTGGCATGCATAACATGCATCATAGGCATTGGAGTCAATAAAAAACAAACAGACGTAAAAGCCATGCATAGGCATTCCTTGACTAGAAAAGAAATTAATCACCTGGTTCAACAGCCGCTCAACAACCAATCCCCCTTCTCTCCCACGTTTAGTGGTCAGAGCATCAACCTGGAAAGGATACAATGAAATCAAGTTCCAGAAGATTGGAGAACACCTAGCAGTTTAGTTAGACACTTTGACGAAGAAATATCTTAGAGCCAGGTTCAATTGATTATGATAAAAACCAGGAAAAGCTGTTCAGGTTTGCGTATGATTTTCTACAGTTCTTGAATCCTCATATTTGGCTCCACAAACTTTCTTTCTTCTTCATCAATAAACCCAGATCATAAGAAAAGCGGCGTTGATTTACTAATAAGTTCTGTTAATTTAGCTTCTTAGACGTATTAGGATTTTTGAGAGTTAAACACGCACTAATAATATATTGGCGTTTCTAGCTGTGATTTAATCTGGTCCAATACAATGAATGAACCCCGTTCACCCAGCAGCTAATAAGTTTGATGTTTTATAAAATGTTGCTAAAAAGAAAGTTTCGAAGATGTCAGAACAATACCTCATCAAAGAAAAGGATGCATGGAGAACATGTCCTTGCACGACTGAAAACAGTACGGACAACCAGCTTTAGATGTATAAAGTTTTCTCCAGCTTCATTGGCAACAGCCTTCGCAATTAATGTTTTTCCACAGCCTGGAGGGCCATAGAGCAAGAACCCTGTCTCTAGATCCACTCCAAAATCCCGAATGCAAAAAAAAACATACAACTTGATAAGTAGCTCAAGTACAAGCCAACATGCAGAGATTTCTGGACAGAATTCAATATGTGACTCATTTGGCAGCAACTAATATATATTTAAATGTAATAGAATGAATATTTATTATTTTGCATTAGCAAACATCATGCTTTACTTCAGAGAAATGCTGCTAGTTTCCACACAGAACCAAAACACCCAACACCGGAACCCAGTTAAACTCAAGTAGGTCTCCTGCCTGAAAATCTACCAAGCAAATGATAAATTTCGTGTACATGGAACATGTGCATTTTTGTAGTTTTAGAGAATACATAGATCTGAAGCTCCTCCTTTTACACAACTACCAAAGAGCAAGAGATATTGGTATGATCCAAGTTTTCATGAGAAAAAAAAGAAAAATCTACCCCAGTTAAATTGCGTGACCAATTTAAATCTAAACTGCTTGCTGGGTTATTTTTACAATATCAGGAAATTTTTTAAATGTTAAAAACACCCACATAAAGCAACATCATTTTCAGTACTGCTACACAATCTGAAACAAACATAGTGTTTGCAGAAACTAAAGTAACCAAGAAGATAGCCTAACTGATAGTTGCAGATTCGGAGTGTCTTTACTTCACTCTAGCAAAAATAAATAAGTTACCTCGTAGTCTTCAGGAAACTTTATGCGCCTAACAATATAGCGGTCAAATTCCTGTCTCAACTGATGCAGCCCCTTGACATCATCCCATTTCACATTTGGAATTGCAGATAACCCTTCCTTCCTGGAAGAAGGTTGAACAGTTGCAGCTGCTTCCTGCCATCAGTCACACACAACAAGTTTAGGTCACCGCCGATATAAAGGCAAAATTTCAAATAAGCTATAATTCCAACATGCACTTTTACATGTATAGAATAATTGATTTTGCAAAACATAATATACCAAGAAAAGGTTGTCTCCAACACACCACAACATAGTTTTTAGTATTGACTCTTTTTCATCTTTCCTCATTCCAACAAGGGCAAGGGAATAAAATGCTAATAACAGCAGATGTCATTGCTTCAAACTATTCACAGCAACTCACAACGACAATCGATTTATTTTCACACGGAACATAAGAGCACAGAAATCGACGGGCATATCCAGCCACTAATAACCAAAAGTAACTAGAACTAGAAAGAATGAAGGAGACAATCTTAACAAGAGTAACATAGACAGTCATAGTCACTGTAGAAGGCAATTAAATCCCGAACCTGAAACTTTAAACAAATAGTAACATGAAGTAGAGCATTTGTCTAAAGAAAATTTACCTCAAAATCAACCACTGTAATGCTTAACGTTTCATCTGAGCCATCCTATTTTTGACATGATCTGTGAAACTCTTTCAAAATCTGGAAGAATTGTACTTCGGAATTAGGTACATATTGAAGCATGGACATAATGACTTCAAATAATGTTGGCTAAAAATTTACCTTACTCATTTCCTTGTGCTTCTCACTGTAGTTTCGTGTCACTGAAGATTTTATATAAGTCAGCATATCCCTGTAAGCATCCATCATTTCCTTGTGCTTTCCCAGCTTATAATATAGTTTAACAGTTTGCTTCAAAGCTTTCAATCCCCTGGAGATTCAGGAAAAATTTACTTTAGGCAGAAGACATAATTCATCAGACAATAACCGGAACAAAGCAAAACACTTATGTTATTCAGACTCATTACCACTCAGCCTTATCAGGCACCATGCAAACTACTTCAGCAAAACCCTCTGGTGCGCCTTCAGGATCAGTTTCAATTCGGATACCTGAAATTAGATATGCCCTGCAACCTGGTAGCCACCCAACACCTGCCCTGCTTACCGCAACAAGACTCAGCAAAACCACAAAGATGAAGTTAGTTCACTATTAGAGTTAGGAAAAATAGACCTGATACATTCACAGTTGGCCATAACTTCTCAAACGTAAGAAGTCACAAGTCAAATTCAACATACATTGAATTACATACTACAATCATACATAGAGGCACGGAGATGATAATGTATGTCATCCTAGGCAGCTATTACAAAACCAGTTACAAGAAAAGCCAGCTTAATATTACAGGACGATTACTGGAAATACATATATACACCTAATGACGAAACACCTGAATATCATCTGGCATCCTCCTGCCAGCTTCAATGGGTTCCTTTAGTTTGGGGAATAAACGAATGACCTGCAAAAGATACAATTTGTAGTTAGCCTTCATATTTAGGTAGGCTCAATATTACTTCAATAACAAATTAGAAGTTGTTGATGAATAAAATCCTTTTACCTCAGACAGACTGAATTCTTTTCCACCCCATGTGACAATCCCTTCTAAACCAGGTGATGCGACCCTTCTGAATTTTCCGAATTGCTCTTGCGACTCGACTCGAACTGGGCTCTGAGACTTTCTGCATATCTGCTACAATCAAGTCCGATCCTTTGTCAGCGAACTCCTCCGTTTCTGGAACGTATGTATCACTGCTACAAAGATCTGGGATAATTGGGTACTGAGATTCAGTCTCAGTTGGATATCCACCTGAAATATCAAAAAAAGGAGGCGAATTGGTGTCAATTTTAGGTGTTTCGGGTGGGTTTTCCGATTTCGTCGGCGATGAGGGCCGACGGTGAAACGGGTCTCATCTCAGTCTTCACGGTAAGGATTTGGGATGGGTTTTTTACGGTGCTTTTGATTCAAATGGGATTTTTGATTTCTGTCATGGGAGGAACACGGGATTCAAAGATGAAGGTTTCTGGGTTTTGTCGGTGAGAAAGGAAAGACCAGGGTTGAGTGGATAGATGTCAAATATGAAGAAGTAATTAGTCTTAAGTGCTGGCCTAATCTTGTGGCAATTTTGTAGATTTACACACACAATGAGGATATAAAAGTCCGAACTGCCATTTGGGCTGAAATACAAAAAGCAAGTGCAAGTGCCAATTTTATGCAAGAATAGTGAATACTACACAGAAAATCCAAAATTGTAAAAGAGAATCCCAGAAAACACACACAGAAACACCTAGAACACACACACAAGATGCATCAAAGAGAACCCTTTTTCACCCTTTTTTCAACTTGAAAAAACCGCTCTGGAACACACATCATCCTCCAGATCCTTTCAAGCACCAACTGAGTCAACTCGCCTTCCTCGCCCACCGGAACACAATTTCTCACGCGGCCGCTCTCCACCGACGCCGGGACCCAAAAGTTCGAGCGGATCGCCGATGAGATCCTCAGCCTAACCAGGATCGAGAAGCATGATTACAGCATCCCTTTCCGGCATAAATTTGGCCTGAATCGGTACGGGCCTACTATTTCCGGCCTGGAGGATCCATCCTTCGGCGACTCTGCCGGCGGAGGGCGGCGGAAGCGCAGGCGGTGACTCTGAAGAAGATAACGAGATAATATGGATAAGGGCTCAGCCTATTTATCCTTTGAGATTGCTTTTATATAGTCAAGGAATTAATGGTTGAGATTATTTGTAGAATTCATTAAGGTTTAGATCAATTCAAAATATATACATTTTTGTTAATTTTTTTTTTAGAATTATTAGTATTATTTAATCACTACTCGATTACACAAATACAATGAATACGTTTTTATTCAAAATATTATTTTTTACGAAAAAGATAAGTTATACTTATTATATTATTATAAATACATTTTCATTATTTATTTTATTAACATTCACTATTACCAACTCAATTATTCAAAACAACATAGAGTTTGTTTCGTGAATATCAAACTTAAAAAATAAATTATGTCTTTCTCATAATGTTTATCATCTAATTTAATTTTTATTTTAAGTCAATTAAGTTAAATTTAATGAAGTTATTAGTGTTTGACTGGTTATTAAACTATTATTTAAAGAGTTTTATTAAAAGTTCAAACTCAACACATTCAGCATATTTCAGTAATTCTCAATTCAACAATTTCCAATTTTACATCTTATTCTTTCACAATTGAACATTCTTTCAACAATTTTTAGCTCATCACCTTTCAGTTCATCTCTACTAGTTAAGGTAGCTAATAAACTTCATAAGTGAGGCTTTTGTTAAACTCACTTTACGTAATAGAATTGATATTATGCAAATATATAAGTATGTGTTGACATTAAGGTTAATGCTTTATAAGTTAAACTTAATATAATTAGTTTCAATTGTACTTACACATAACAAATAAGATTTGACATTTGATTAATTACTCTAATATTAGTTAGTGTGTATACAAGTTCAAGTTAAATATTGATTTTTAATTAGGTATGTATACACATTATAATTTGTGTTAGCTGACATTTGTTTAATTAAATTCAATTGTGCTTATATGAAGGCAATTAACACTGACTCTTCATAAGTTAAAGTTAAATTAATTATCGTCGGAAAAGTTTTTGTCCTCTAATCACATCAATTAGGTATCGGCTATAGAAAGTCGTGTAAGAATTGATTTTTGATTAGTTAAAGTCAGATTAGTTATAATTAAGTAAATTTTGACCTTTGATCAGTATATTCAATAAGGTAATGTCTACATTCTATGTAAAAATCGACATTTGTTGAAATTTATAGTATATATGATCTAATATGTGATTAGTTAAACTCAGTTTTTAAGAGTTTATAGACATTTAAATGAAAAATGATTTTTGGCTTGTTTAACTCAATTTATATATATAATTAGAGTTCCCAAAAAGTAAATAGATGCTAGACAATTGATTAGTTGAACTCAATTTCATTCAGCACAATTCATTCTATTAGTTAAATAGCGTCAATAAAATTAAAGTACAAATTTCATAAAAGTTTAAATATGATTTAAGCATTATTATATGTAGTAAAACAAGTGAGATTTATTTTTTGACCGGTTAATTTGATTAAGCTAATTTTAACATAACGAGCAAAAACGAAATTATACTCTTCAAAAACAAATGTTCAATATCATAATTCTATAAAATCAACATATATGTTATCCAAAAATGAAAAAATCACCATAAAATTTTAACAAACTTCCAAAATTACGGTGGTTATATATATCAAAGCATATTCATATGTCAAATGTTCTTCGATGGTCAGATGGTTAAAGGCGTATGGATTGGTTACAAACCTACCAGGGTTTGAGTCCTAGTTTTGCCAATTTTATTCAATTTTTGTAATTACTACACATACAGCTACAATTCATGTAATACTAATAAAATTTTTCAATACTGCCTAAATGAATAAATTATTCATTTATCGATAAATGAATAATCTCGCTAAATGAATATTTTTATGATGGTCCCAAGAGTATTCATTAATCAAGGTTTAACTGTATTTGGTTGCTAAATCTTGTTTTTCTTGTAGTGTATCATATCGGTGCCATAAATTAACATGGTATCGGTAAAATGGACGGCACCGGTATGCCAATGATTGCGGTGCCACAATTATTAGCACCGGTACATGTCTACGTGCTATCATAACGGTGCCATAAATTAATATGGCACCGGTATGCCAATGATTGTGGTGCCACAATTATTGATTAGCACCGGTACATGTCTACGGTGCTATCATATCGGTGCCATAAATTAACAAGACATCGGTAAAATGGACGGCACCTGTATGCCAATGATTGTGGTGCCACAATTATTGATTAGCACCGGTACATGTCTACGGTGCTATCATATCGGTGCCATAAATTAACATGGCACCGGTAAAAATGGACGGCACCTGTATGCCAATGACTGCGGTGCCACAATTATTGATTAGCACCGGTACATGTCTTATGGTGCTATTATATCGGTGCCTTAAATTATTATCGCACCGGTAAAAATGGACGGCACCGGTATGCCAACGATTGCGGTGCCACAATTATTGATTAACACCGGTACATGTCTTACGGTGCTGTTATATCGGTGCCATAAATTATCATCGCACCGGTAAAAATGGACGGCACCAGTATGCCAATGATTGCGGTGCTACAATTATTAATTAGCACCGGTAACTTTACAAACTGGTTCCATAATCATTTTTACCGGTGTGAATATTTAAGCAGCACCGGTTTCTATTTACCGGTGCGAAAATACCGGTGCCTATGGGGGTGTCATCTAGTAGTGAGCAACAACATCCAAAATAGGAATTAACATATATCCATTACAGATTCAAGGGATGCCAAAAGAAGAACTGATGTATGGCGGACACCACGCTTGACGACGAACTTGGCTCACGAGTTGACCTGCAAAACAAGGCCTCGGGTGTCCCGAGGATAGACACTCTGACACTCAAGTTAGTATGACGCGTAAGGCGTATTGTATGAGTTATGAGATAGAAAAGGTGTACCAAACTTTTGGATATTTATATGGCTACAATCCGTCGATCACCAAGATATGTAAATATGGTAGGAATACAACTCTTGTGGGAATAGTAGTTGTATTACCATGTGTAGAAGAATTATATTTCGTTCATGGCTGTATTAACATGTTTAAGAGGATGTATATTCCTTATAGAACATTCATAATATACGCATTCCTTATAAAGATTAGGATTGATGGACCCGTGGATCCATCCTCCGCCCAACTCGAGCACATGACCCTTCTCGGGCACTGGTCCAAGATTGAATGAGACTCAGAATACGAACCATGGATTTATCAGTAGCCCCGAGGTAGATCTTCAAAATTCGGAGGGCTCCATCTCGAAGGTTGAAGGAGAGGCTTGCTTCTCAAGGGAAGGCCAATAACTCGAGGGAGAGTAACTCGGGGCATTAAGCTCGGGGTGTCCCTCTAGGACCATCCTTTCGGGCTGACCCTTCTGAATATCTAGCTTCAAGTTCTTTTGTATTCCGCCAAAACACGTGGACGGATGAGATTAGCTTCATTTGAGATCCAGACGTGGGATACACGTGTCGCGTATTCATTGGAAGGTAGAGGCGGTCTGTCCACCCTCTCTCCAATTGCTTTCATCGGAACAAGAATCGAGGTAATTACTCACCTTAATATCGTCTGGATTTGGATTAAATCTCCCAAATCATTCCCATTGTCTTCCTTATTCAAAATTTCTTCTTTCAAAGTTCAGAAGACGCGTCAGTACTTCATCACTTTCTGAAGCCCCAAATTTCTGCTTCCTTAATCATCAGTAAGTGCTATTTTCTTTCTTCGTTTTTTTCATGTGTCTGCGTTTTCCGTTTTCCTTGTGTGTGTGTTTCCTCTCATACTCTCTGTGATCATGAGTAGTAGTAGTGAAACGATTTCCATCCCCCATCATGATGAGAGAGAGTATGCATGTGCTCAGGCCGAGGAGAATAGCTCTCGTGACCTCCGCAGAGCCGAGGTAGCGAGTGGAAAAAGGCTTGTGGTGTTGAAAAATAAAACCTCTGATAAAGAGAAGAGATTAATGGCCATGGCAAGAAGGGCTCAGATGGAGCGGAGTAGCCCTATGGTGGCGCATGCGCCCGGAGGAGGAACTTCTGTGCATGGTGAATGCAGCAGTAAGAGGTCAGTGGAGGATGAGAAAGCCCGTGCGAATGCTGCTTTATTTGTAGAGGGTTGTCGGTATTCCGTCCCCAGTGATAGTGATCTGATGTATTTTGGGGGAGATAAGTCTGCTTCTGAGTTGGTTACTGATACTCCGACCCGAGGCGTTATTTATGGAGATTTCTTCAGCATGGGTTGACTTTTCCCTTTCCCATGTTGAATGACTTTCTGGAATGTTATAAGGTTCATCCTGGACAACTCCATGCCAATGTGATAGTTATCATAATGAGATTAATGACCTGGTGTGTCAGGAGAGGTTATGACCCAAGTCTTGCTCTGTTACGGACCTTGGATAAGGTGTCTATTGTAATACAAGCAGTAACTCTGTCTTTCCGAGATGCTGACATAGGTCGAGCCTTTATACTTCCTTCAAAATGCGATGGGGTGGGATAAAGTGAAGCTGACCTTTGATCAGACAAAGTATCATGTCCCCCTTTGGAATAAGAAGCTTAAGAATGAAGCTAAGTATGGTGTGAAGTCCTCGCATAGATTGCTGAATATAGCTGAAGAGCTAGTGAGGGAAAAGATCAAACTTGTTGGTAGTAAGTTTGTGCCGGGAAACCATAAAATGGGTTGGTTATGGCCTCTTGAGACATATAAGTGGTTGTATAAGCTGCCCGGTCGGACTCTTCAGAATGGTAGCTATCTGAAATTGTCTTGTTTTGACCAACCAAAAGGTGTAGAGATTGAATGGTACGAGGCCATTTTGTCCATGGAGCAGGATCCTGTTGGTGCAGCCAGGGCGCTTCGGGCCTGTAGGGCTGTTGATGAGAGAGCGGCTCAGGATGAGGTATCGGAAAATCAAGCTCCTTTGGATAGGGAGGTTTCTAGATTGATGCTGGATGCTCGGCATCGTCGGAGGAGGTTGGTTCGAGGACCAAGGGAAACTCAATCAAAGGCTGAGGTGCCTGTTAAGGCAGAATGCTTGTTTGTGCCTATTGCCCGAGATCCATCAGATGAGGAAGAAGATGGGAGTCTAGCCCTAGTTTGATGTCCGAGAAATGAGGTGGTTCGGACCTCTTGTTCTCCATAAACTACCAGTACAAATGAGTATTGGTGTACTATGTTCGGCATGCCCGAGGATAGTAATTCTGTAGCTTTTGTAGTAACCCCTGTTGTGTTGCCTGAGGGTATCAGTTCTTGTCATGTATACTCTTCTTGTTTGTATTGTTCCATTTTTCCTGTTTCTAATGTCGGCCTTCTTGTATGCAGTGGGTGCTTTTAAGTCCGAGAAGGCAACCGATGCATTGGCTTAGCTGGTTCTGTCGAGGAAGCTGAGAGGCGAAGGGAACAAGAAGAGGGAATTCGAGGCTGCTGGTGTTTCCGGTAGATCTCCTAAGAAGGCTAAGCTCGATCTCGGACCAATGGAGCAGTTCGAGAAATATGTGGTGCTTCCTTCCCCCGAGATCTTGGAGGTTGAGACCGAGATAGCTTCAGGATGTCCTGAAATAAGCCCGGTATGTTTAACTTAGATTTCAACTTGATTGAAGGTTCAATTATCTAACTGTTTCGTCTTCTCCTGCAGTCTCTGAACAACATGAATAACCATATGAAGCACTTATATGGTTCAGTTAAAACCCTGCATGGCCGATGCCAGGTTGTGGAGCCAATGGTGGAGGAGCACGCGGCTGAGGTAGAACTGTTGAGAGCGCAAGTAGCCAAGAAAGCCAGCGAGCCTTCTGAGCTGGTGAAGCATCTTCAAGAGGAGGTTGCACAGGAGAAGACCAAGAGAGAGGTCTTGGATGAGGAGGTCAGGGCCTTAAGGGAGGAGAAGAGATTAAGAGACATTGCCTTACAGCATTTAAGCTGAGAAAATGGCCGTGGTAGAGGCCGAGAGGAATCGATATGCTGATCCTGTTTGTCAAAGGCAACTTGTTCAATTGATAGTAGATTTCTGCATCAATTGTCCCGAGATGGAAGTTTATCGCCAAGAGCATGGCGAACTCTATCATAAGTCCGAGCTTCCAAGCATGTGGATCTCACTTCAGGAGGTCCTCAGTGATAGTGACCAGAGATGGTTGGCCCCTAGCTATAATTGGCCGGACGTGCGGAAGATTTGGAGAAATTCCGAGCGAGGTTTCGCCAAGCAGGGGGGTTCAAAACCAGCTAGATAGCTAGCTTGGAGTCCTTAGAGAAGGCTTTAACTCTGGAGGAGTTTCGAAAGAAGCTCTGCGGCCTGTATCCTGAGTTGTCATTCTTGGCAGAGAAGCCAAATGTGGGAGTATCAGCTGATCAGGAGGAAAACCAAGATAAGCGGCAGAAAACTGTAACTCCCTTGAGCCTATACTCTTTATTTCAGATATCTTCCTTTCTGCCAAATTTTGGCGTTTATGTACTTCAAATAGCACATATTTTTATGAAATTGATTGGCCTTTGTCTTCCATTATTTCCAGTGTTGCATTGCCGCCTGTGCTGAATTGCAGGTTAAGTATGAAGCTGTTCTTCAGAAAAGCAAGATCAGGTAGAAGAGCTAGCAGATTCCAAGGTCTTTTGTAGCCTAGTCCGAGAAGATTGTGACAGTGTTCGTCATCAGCCTCAAGTGAGTTTGGCGCGAAGAGCTTAGTTGAATAACCAGTTAAAGGATCTTCAGCAAACGTACAAAGCTCTCGAAGATGATCATGACAAGGTTCTGGCTGCCAATAAGAACTATGATTGAGAATGGAGGAAAGCCATGAGTGACTTGAGGGATGTCAAGAGTGAAGGTCATAATAAAGACTCTCGAATCTCTGCTCTCCAGCATGAAACCATTGATGTTAATCATAAGATTGCCATGGTCACTGAAGACTTGAGGATATGTAAGGCTGAACTGAATGCTTATAGGATCCAAATAGAGGAACTAAAAACCCAGGGTGTGTTTATCACGCATCCAATATCCTCAAGGAGAGAAGTAGGAGTATCTTCCTCAGCCCCTAGTTCGAGGCAAGTGATGAGGCCTCCTGCCCGAGGCGGTCTATCTCGAGGGATGGTTAATCCTCCTGCAGGGGATTCACGTAGAAGGGGAAGAGGGACGTCACATACTCCTGGAATTCATGGTACAGTTGGTTCTCCTTCTCAACCTGCGCCCATAGAAGGTAGAGGGGAATCCCCTATATCTTCTCAATTAATGAGGATAGCAGAGGAGTGTAATTGGGGTCGAGGCCTCCAGGGAAATCGAGGTCGTGCCTCTACTTCTACTCGTGGTCGAGGATGTACCCCTGTTTATAAGGACCTTCACGAGGTGTAGGAAGTATCATAGTGTAATAATACTTTTAATTTTGCCTTTATAAAGGTCTTTTTAATCCTTGAGAAGATTAATTATCAGGCTATTAGAGCCTAACTTATATTAAATAGGCATTGATATGTACCCAAGTAGGCACAACATAATGAAGGTCGAATCTCATATTTTGTGAGTTTGTATGACCCATATCATATCGATTTTAACCATATACTTTTTATAAGTATATTATTTTATTTTTGCCTAAGGTGACTGTGGCCTAAACACGTAGTTCAGGTAGCTCATATTAGATAAGCATCAATCACACGCTTTATAAGCGTAAAAAATCTTAGGCAGCAGTCTTTACTTGTACTTTGTAAGGCATAGTGTCTCTTTGCATTAGAGGGATATTGACTGCTTAAAATAAAATAGAATGTATATGTCCAAAAGAAACTGTTTTCCTTGAACTCGTAAGTTTGACAAAATTATAAAGACAACCCCGAGTTTGGGAACTCGGGTGTGAAAAATAAAATAAAATGATAGAAAGAAAAGGAAGCTTGGCTCGTAGGCCTTATTCAAGTAGTTTCTCCTTATTTGGAGAAGGTTTACTTGGTTTTAGCTCCGAAGTACCTGCGTAAGAAGGGCGTCATTATGACAGGATCCAAGTGTTCTCCTGCGCGAGTTTGTAAGAGCTAGAATCCACCGGATTGGACTGTGGAGACTTTGTAGGTCCTTTTGGCCTTGACTCCAGCGCTCCTTCTAGCTTGTTGGTGCACCACGGGCCTACTGGCATTACCAGTTCTCCCACTTGGAGATGGCGTCGCTTGTGCCATAATGCAGTCATCTCATCGTAGGCCTCGTCCTCGAAGTGGAATACCAGAGGTTGTTCGAGATTGGGATTGGGTATCAGGTCCACTAGGACGGCGTTGACAGTCGAGATGTTGCTCACTTTTCTAGCATCACGGATGGCCGTGATCATGCAGGACAGTGCAACTCCTTGGTCTCCCTTGATGGAGGCCACTCCTTGCGGTGTTGGAAATTTCAGCATCAGATGGTAAGGGGACGATATGGCTTTAGCCTGACACATCCAGGGTCTGCCGAGGATAATATTGAATGGTGTGACGGTGTCAGCCACTACGAATGTGCAGTAAAAGGTTAAGCTTTTGGCTCCTTCAGCAACTGTGACTGGGAGTGTGATCTCTCCGAGAGGTATGACTGGATTTCCGGTGAACCCCGAGACTGGGCCCGTAGGCTTGAGGTCGTCCTTGGTAAATTCTAGCTTTTGGAAACAGTCTTGGAACATCACTTCTACTCCGCTGCCGTCATCCACAAAGACTCTCTTCACCAGGGAATCCTGTATCGTTTGCAGTGTTAATGAGAGGATCAGAGTGGGGCATCTGGTTTGGTACGGCGACCGTATCCGAGAAGGTGATGGTTTCCTCAGGGCGGAGCCTCTTGTTGATCGGCTCGGTATGGGGTATGGCCCGAACACTATCCTTCAGCTTTGTGAGGGAGATTGCTTCTCCCGTGTAGCCATTAATGCCATTGATGACTCGGTTTGCTCCATTTGGCGGCGGCGGAGGAGGATCTTGAGGATTGTTGCCCAAACCCCCTTGGTTGTTATTGTTGTGGTTGTTGTTCCGGGGGCCATCCTTCCTCTTCTGCTAGGGCTTTCCCCCATACTTCTTCTGGGTACCCTGGCTGTCACCGGCTATTGAAGGTGCAATCTGCTGCACAATTCCCTGCCGAATCAGCTTCTCAATCTCGTTCTTAAGCTGATAACACTCCTCGGTGTCAGGCCCCCGATCTCGGTGATATTGACAGAATTTCGGGGACCTTTGACGCTCGGCTAATTCCTTCATGGCGGGGAGATCTTTCAAATGGTGCTTGTGAATGGATAAAATTTCAGCCCGAGATATAGCCAGAGGAGTGTAGTACTCGAAGGTAGGTTTGGAGGTGCCTTCTGTCTTCTCGACCTTGGGTATCTTCATCTTGGGCTCCTTGCTTTTATTTTCTGTATAGGGCTCTCGCGCTCTCTTGCTAGTTACCACGTCTGCTTTGCTAGCAAACTTCTCCATGATGGCCTGGAGATGCTGGATGGTAGTTGGGTTTTTGGTGACCAGCTTCATTCTCAGGGTGTCATCATTTACACGCATGCGGTACATGTTGATTAGGAGGACCTCATCTCAATCGTAGCATTCTGTAGCCAAATCCATATATTTGTGATAATGTTCTATCACGATTTCTCCTTCAAGGCGGGGCACGTACCCTAAATCTCCGAGGGATTTAGTGAATTTCTTCTTTTGAACGAAGGCAAGGAGGAGAAATTCGGCAAAGTCCCAATTTTCAAACAAACTCTCTGGTTTCGTTTGAGTAAACCATGTATGGGCTTTTACTCGAAGATAACTGGGGAAGATTTTACATATCTCTAGTTCATGAAAATTCATGGTCTCAAGTGTCTTAAAGAAGACCGATAGGAATTCTCGAGGGTCGCTGGTACCGTCGTAGGTAGGCAGGTGCTCGGGGACCCTTTTAGTGCTATCAAATGGGAGGTTCACGATGTGTCATGAAAAAGTAGAGTGAGCAGACTGTCCTCTGGGTTCGGGGATGCGTTTGATCTCTTGGTCGACCTCGTAATTCCCTCGAGTAGGGTAAGCTCCTTCTTGGGTTAAAGGCCGATCAACACTTGACTGCCATTCGCTTTGTGACCGCTCCCTCTTTTCCCGCCTCAGCTCCTCCTGAATGTTCTCTGTGCGCATTCTTCGCACCTCATCTCTGTTTAGTCATGAGCCGTTCTTACGGTAGTTAGTTGGATCGGGAGGTGGTGACAGGTGTCTTTGAGTGCTATATGTAGGTAGGCTCCGAGATAAGTCATTCAGGAATCTTTGTTGTTGAGTAGGATCGGCGGGCGGTGTTGTCGGAATTGATACTCGATTCGGGGCGTCATGCGTTTAGGTGCGAAGTTGTTGGCTTGAATTTATCAGGGATGCTACGAAGTCATGGTATTGTGAGTGCAGATCCCTCATTAATACTCTGACATCTTCAGGGATTTCTCTTGGGGGAGAGTCTGAGATAAGGTTTACATGGGATTGTTCGGAGCTCGGAGGGTGGTGCCGTAAGGGTTGATTCAAGGATTCCCTTAGGCGTCTATTTCTTGCCTCTTCCTGTTGTCTTTCCGCAAGGATTTGCC
Organism: Sherardia arvensis; assembly: GCA_948330725.1. Taxonomy (NCBI): domain Eukaryota; kingdom Viridiplantae; phylum Streptophyta; class Magnoliopsida; order Gentianales; family Rubiaceae; genus Sherardia; species Sherardia arvensis. Next base: position 28,695,110 of record OX415241.1, read on the forward strand.
GATCCCTTTGCGCTCTTTCTTCTACAATAAAGGTCGAGTTGGCCCCACTGTATTCTAACCCATTCTCACGACTGAGTCCTTCCCGTTCATTCATGAACTCGCTATAGTTCATATCAGTTTGGATCGAGACTCTCGGGTTAGATCGAGCATTGGATGGTCTAGGGCCCGAGTTCGGTGCCCCAGGTACAACAGGATTTCGTCTAGAAGGTAGTACTCCGGATGAAGCAGGATTGGGGCCGGAGACTGGTGCTTTAGACGCGACAGGATTTGGACCGGAGGAGTTCGGAATTTTGGAGTTTTCGGCGCCTACTGTAGAGCTGGGTGGTGGTTCTGATGTCGAACGTGCTCGGGATCCTCTTGGTCGGCCACATCCGCGTCCTCGGGGAGCTTGCTCTCCTTTGGGATTCTATTCTAGGCCTCGTCCTTGCATTCGGGCACTGTGCCTGGGGTGTTCAGCTTCAGACATGGTGTTGAAAAATCGTCGGGCAGGAGTACATGATCAGATCAGAGACAAAGTCCGGCGACGTCGTCAATTGACATGAGGTCCCACTAGGCATGTCAGTTGATGTATGGCGGACACCACGCTTGACGACGAACTTGGCTCACGAGCTGACCTGCAAAACAAGGCCTCGGGTGTCCCGAGGATAGACTCTCCGACGCTTAAGTTAGTATGATGTGTAAGGCGTATTGTATGAGTTATGAGATAGAAAAGGTGTACCAAACCTTTGGGTATTTATATGGCTACAATCCGTAGATCACCAAGATATGTAAATATGGTAGGAATACAACTCGTATGAGAATAGTAGTTGTATTACCATGTATAAAAGAAGTATATTTTTGTCATGGCTGTATTACCATGTTTAAGAGGATGTATATTCCTTATAGAACATTCATAATATACGCATTCCTTATAAAGATTAGGATCGATAGACCCGTGGATCCATCCTCCGCGTAACTCGAGCCCGTGACCTTCTCGGGCCCTAGTCCGAGATTGAATGAGACTCGGAATACGAACCGTGGACTTATCAAGAACCAGTTTGATGCTAGCTTTAATCTTCAAAACTTCTTGATAACTGGATTTTTGGGAAACTTTGGATCACCCGTTGATGATCTTGAGCCAAAAAAACACAAGAAAACATCTGATCTGAGAAGCTCTGGGATTTGAGAAGCTCTAAATTGAATCTGAGAAGCTCTAAATTGAATTTTAGAAGCTTACCCTTGGGCTTGTTGTACTTCATCAGGGATCCGTCATGTTTGCAACGGTCGACATGGCCCATGCGTGGCCAAACACGTTGGCAAAGGCTGCAGTGATAGCCGTCGGCGGCGGCCGGATTCAGGGCGTTGGCAGCGGCAGCATTCATGTCTGATGTTAGCTCGACTACTATTTCACTCTGTTCAGTCAGCTTTCTTATTTGTATTACTAGGTATTTAGTTCAATTGGTCGGGGCCCTGGGCTTTAGTTTTTAATGTGCCAAGGACCAAAGAATTTGGGGACATTATTCAAACACCTTGTGATCACCTAGGCATTCACACCTAGGTGTTAATTCTTTTGAAAATCAAGAGGTGTTAATTATCTCTTTCAAACTTTTTAGCAAACACTTTGCAATCGAAACCATTTCATTTGTTACCCATGCAATCTGCAATCTGACTATGTGTTAAATTGAGAGGAGTAAATAATCTCTCTGAGACAGCTAAAGAACTACCTTTCAAACACTATATTTAGACCCAAAACACAATCAATCTGAACAATATTAACGCTCGACGAATTCAAGATGCTAGCCCGAGATGCGATTCTAACGAAATATTGGCTGCTTAAACCTCTCAATACCACTGATGGCGACATCATCAAAGCCCACCGATTGATTTCCTGATAAACTTTAACCCAAAAGGGTCACTATATGTGTCACTGCTGTTATTCACATTCTAGCTTCTCGCATCGGCGGTCGTCCTATTCAAACAGGTCACCTTAATCAGTCCCGCATAATCCTCATTAACAGTTCCCAAACCCATGAGTTTTGGTAAATTTTCACTTTGTTTTGTCTATTGTTTCTGATCAATAATCGAATCAAGAAAATAGAATAAAGATTGATTTGTTTATATTTTGATGTTTTGTCTGGGTATGACGGTGGAGAGAGATCTTCTTGGGAATGATAGCTACGTTGTCTACGTTGATAAGTCCATGGTTCACACCGTGGACTTCGTTTAGACCCGGCTTAAGGGACGAAAGGTTTTGGGCTCGATATACATGGAAGGTGGGCTTACGGGTCCACCGACCTGGCCTAAAAATGGCTTATGTATATTCCGAATTATATATAAGGAATATATTTCTGTAAGTATGGGAAAACTACTGATATTACCATAAGAGTTATAATCGTACTTGAAATACAAACCCTGCTAATCTAATGATTATGGTACTATAAATATAAAGGATTGGTACGCCTCTCTATCTATTTTACATACACTACGCGTTTATGCTTATTGCTTCTTAAAGCTGTTACTGACTTTAGCATGAGAGTGTCTACTTCCGGTCACCTCAGGGTCTGTTTTGCCGATCAGTTCGTGAGCTCGGTGAGATCAACTGTAAGTCCTAGACATCTATCAATTTGGTACGCCCAGTGGGACTTGCGTGTCCTAAATTGATCAATCGAGCCATGTCTGATCCAAGTGAGAACCTTCGCAGGAGCCATCGAATCCGATTTCAAGTCTTGATAGGAGGTGGGGACGTCGACCTTAGGCCCCTACACGTCATCACAAGGAAAGTGGCGCTAGATTCGAGCTCACTCGGACCACTAGAGCAAACACCTCGGGGGCTAATGCCCCGGGAATCAGTCCATCTCGAGCCTTGGCAACCTTTACACATGGTGTGGCAGCACCTCGAGATGTCTACCACCAAGTTGCAGTCAAAAGCAAGGGGAATGGAGATAACCCCCGAGGTCTCTCATCTTCACCACCAGCTGAAGCAGATATAGAGTCATAAATGACGTGCACATAATATCAAAAGAGATTTCCCCTAGAGAGCCAAAGAATAAGAGGTTCCGTCTCGATGAAAGCATTACCTTTTCGGAGGAAGACGCAGTCCCCAACCAAGTCCCTCATTCTGATCCTTTAGTCATCTCCGCTACCATCAACCATACGTTGGTCAAGCGGTTCTTTGTCGACGATGGAAATGGAGTCGAAATCATATTCCTTGATTGTTTCGAGAAGTTGGGTCTAACCAAAGATAATATTCGACCTACGAGCCCGATCTCAGGCTTCATCAGAGACACCATAACACCGCCAGGGGAAATCAATGTACATGTACAAGTTCGGACGGCCATCGCAGCCTAATCCTCATTTGCACCACTGTGGTGATTGATCTATCCCACCATTTAACATTGTCGACCTTGGATGTGCCGGACTAAAGCAGTCTGGCCCCCGTATCATCTCTCTATAAAGTTCCCTACAAACCAAGGGGTATCTACGGTAAGAGGAGGCCAGGGAATGGCACGAATATGCACAATATCTGTCATTAAGGGTGCTATGCAAGGCAAGGACGAACTTTCTACATCAAAGAATATGGAATACTCCGAGTTAGAGCCTATGCAATTAAAAAAAGTCAAGTACCGTTGAAGCAGGCACCTTCATACCCCTCGAGATAAAAACACGGCTCCATGATTTACTTAATCAATACGTGGACATCTTTTATACTTGGTAGGGGTGCCCTCTCATCTGGCCGAACACCACTTGAACATAGATCTGGCGCAGAAGCCCATCAAGCAAAAACATCGCATCTTCGCCCTATATCGAGTCTAGACTATCAGAGAAGAACTGGATAAGCTACTCAAGACAGGTGTAATTGAAGAAGTTATCTATCCGGAATGGACATCAAACCCAGTATTGGTCAAGAAACCTGATTGGAAGTGACAAATGTGCATTGATTTCACCAATCTAAATGATTGATGTCCAAGAGATAGCTATTGTTTGCCTCCCATTGACCGTTTGGTCGAAGCAATAAAACGCTATCAAGTATTAACTTTCTTCGATGCTCACTGGGAATACCATGAAATTCGATGGCGGAGAAAGACAAGGACAAAACCCCGTTTAGCATAGACAAGGGGACGTATTGCTACAAGAAAGTGAGATATGTGATTGTTGCAGAGCTATCCACTGTAGTTGTAGAATGTCAAATGTATCAGTTACAATCTCTCCACTATTGTAAATATAGGCCTTTGTTAAAGAAAACAATTATCAAAGCTCTGCCTTTTTTGTATATTTAGTGCGTGAAATGTTTATCATAATAAAGTTGTAATTACATAACCCTTCTTAATATCAAAGTTCAATCTCTAGAAATTCATATGTAAATTGCATCCTTAGCTCATTCTTACTTTTTAAATGGTTTGCAGAGACAATAATGTGAAGTTTGATGTTGGATAAAACATGTTATTTATGAAAAATTTCTAAATAACGTATGATTTGAATGAAACTGGTCTGTCAAAAGTAAAATGCAATTAGCAAAAACGATACTCCACAACTAGGCAGTGATCGTCTCACTACCACAACTAAGGCTAGCACTCTGTGATCCTTTGGAAGGCCTTGAGCAACGCGATAAAACTTTTTTATTTTCGGAAGGCCTTACATGGAAGGTGGAACTAGACAAACATAATCGGGATTGTTAAACAGGGTTGCAGGTTGCCGCAATCTAAATTCGTACTATATTTTTGTTCCGCTTCAGTTATATAGGATGTAATTATATAATTTTGGGGTTTTCGATGCCGCCCGGTGCAGCCCCTGATTCCGTCATTGCTTATATGCATTGTCAATGTGTCTGCAAGTTATTACAACACGCTTAATATATAACTAAGGCAAGCACTTTGTGATTCTTTGGAAGGCCTTAAGCAATACATTAAAACTTTTATGATCTTGGAAGGCCTTATATGTATTGCCAATGCCTTTGCAAGCTATATACAACCCGCTTAAATATCATTGTCATAGTTTCTTTATTTTAGTATACATCTATTTCTAACAATCTATTTAATAGCATCATCACAGTTCGATTTATTTCATTTTATTTCATCTCGATTAAACTTTAGTTTGAATTCGTTCGAGTTATTCATGACTTTCCATCTTGATTTAGTTTAGCTCCGACTCAACATTGAACATGGTATAAATTTTAACATAAAAATAAAGTATGAAATGTTTAACAAATATCAGGTCAGGTGTAACAAGTTAGAAATCAGACGAATAAAATACTTCCCCTGAAATGTGGGTACCATCACCGTGGACCATACCGAGAGGTACAAACTTGTGGACTGTGAAAGGCCGAGCCAAAATACTCCCTCCGACCTTTATACAATGACCTAGTTTTATTGGCACAATTATAAAGGAGAGCAAAATGAATGGTGGAGATTGTATAAATTATTGGGAAAGTAAAATGTGTGGTTGTGAATGAAGGAATATTGCTAAAAAAGGAAACTAAGCCATTAACTAAAAACCTTTCTAAATTGGTAACTAGTCCATTCTATTAAAACGGGAGGGAGTATCAAGAAGTATCAGAGCATGTGGCTTGAGAGGCTGCCAAATAAGCAAAGGAAATCAAACCCTCTGCATCCTGTATCATCCAATCAGATCGCAGATAATGATACTGGAAGATAAGCAAAGATAAGGGCAACGGCTCTATTTAAGCAAACCAACTCAGCTTTTCGTACTCACCCATCCATCATACAATTTTTAGAGCTTCTTCTTCTCTCCTTAACTGTAGTCGATCTAGTCAGTCGAGATGGCATCAGCATCAACCATGGGTCTTGCCTCCCCGTCCTTCGCCGGCCAGGCTGTCAAGCTCTCCGGCACCGAGCTGATGGGGAATGGAAGAGTTTCCATGAGGAAGACCGCTAAGCCCAAGCCGAGCGTATCCGACAGCCCGTGGTACGGTCCAGACCGCGTCAAGTACCTCGGTCCATTCTCCGGAGAAGCTCCGAGCTACCTCACCGGCGAGTTCCCCGGAGACTACGGCTGGGACACCGCCGGACTGTCAGCCGACCCTGAGACCTTCGCGAAGAACCGTGAGCTTGAGGTGATTCACTCCAGGTGGGCCATGCTAGGAGCTCTCGGCTGCGTCTTCCCGGAGCTGCTGTCGAAGAACGGAGTCAAGTTCGGAGAGGCAGTCTGGTTCAAAGCTGGATCTCAGATCTTCAGCGAAGGCGGCTTGGACTACTTGGGGAACCCCAGCTTGGTTCATGCTCAAAGTATCTTGGCCATCTGGGCTACTCAGGTGGTTCTGATGGGCGCCATTGAAGGTTACAGAGTCGCCGGAGGACCGCTCGGAGAGATCACTGACCCGATCTACCCTGGTGGCAGCTTCGACCCATTAGGTCTCGCTGAGGACCCTGAGGCCTTTGCTGAGCTTAAGGTGAAGGAGCTCAAGAATGGACGACTGGCTATGTTTTCCATGTTTGGATTCTTCGTTCAGGCCATTGTCACCGGAAAGGGACCGTTGGAGAACCTCTCCGATCACCTGGCTGACCCTGTCAACAACAACGCCTGGGCTTTCGCCACCAACTTCGTTCCCGGAAAGTGAGAGAGTCGACTGAGAGAGATAGAGAGATTGACGTGTTAGAGTCTGGTGATGTTGTTATACCTTTTGTGAATACCCCTTCAAATAATTGAACTGATGGTTGAAATGATAACTCTAAAGATCGTTTCCGTTGCTTAAATTGTTGCTCTGGAATTAGGAATTATATCGCGATTTAGAGATAACTTTCCTAAACTAGGCAAATTAGTAAGGCATTGGAAGTTTTTTTGATGAAAAATGAAAAAGTTCCAGCAATAGGTAGTACGGCATTCTCTAATTGCGAAATAGACAATGTCATGCATGCGAAATAGAAAAATTATTTTTTGTTTAATTTTAAATTTAAAATCCACGATGGATATTATACTTGGCATATTTTACATTCTCTAAATGTGAAATAGAAAAAATATTTTTCCATTAATTTTAATAGAAAGTCTCGAAAGAGACCGTCCAGATTATAGACGGGCCTGAAAAAAAAAGGGTAAAAATACGCGGGGGCTATATTGTAAATAAAGCTAATAAGCGAGGGTCTGTTTGCAATTAGCCTAAACTACAATTAATATAAATCTGAAATTTCCATTCATAACAACCCTCTTTCCTCCCCCAATTCCTCCCAATTCCTCCATTCATAATCGTCTCTCCCAATTCCTCCCCCAAAATCCAAAACCTAATCGTCGTTCCCAATCGCCAGTTTTCCGATTCATGCATTGATCGCATAGCAAAGGCAGTTCCACCGTACGCAATAGCAAGTAAACTCCCCGATTTCTTTGTTTTCATAGCGTTCAAGAGCAAATCAAAGCGTTCTAGGTTATACTGATGGTAAAAACCGATAAACTCGTTTGATTGTCTTGATTTTTCGCCTTTATTGATTGATAATATGATTTTGATTGGTTGCTCTGTGCTCCTGTGATTGGGCATTGTTTTGCATGTGTTTTGCATCTGATTTGCATCCGATTGGGCATTGTCTGGTTTGGTTTGATTTTACTATTCAAGGTTTGATTTTATTTATTTGTGGTCATGTTCGTATTCATGTTTATGCTTATAATGTGGACCTTATTTGCTTAAAACCCCATGTCCTGGGCTGTTTGAGGTATGAATGGCTAGATGTGAGGTTTGGTGTGTGAAAATTGGTTAGTGTAGCATTTTTAGATGTTCGTGTTCATGTTTCGGCCTATAATGTGGATCTTATGTGTTAAAATCCCAATGTTCTGGTCTGTTTGAGGCATGAATGGCCAAATATGAGGTTTGGTGTGTGAAAATTGGCTAGGGTAGTATGTTTAGATGTTCGTGTTAATGTTTGGGACTATGATGTGGACCTTATGTGTTTAAAAGTCAATGTCCTGGTCTGTTTGAGGCATGAATGGTCATATCTGAGGTTTGGTGTGTGAAGATTGACTAGAGTAGCATGTTTAGATGTTCATGTTCATGTTTATGTTTATGCATATAATGTGGACCTTATGTGATAAAATATCAATGTTATGGTCTGTTTGAGACATGAATGACCAGATGTGAGATTTGGTGTGTGAAAATTGGCTAGGATAGTGTGTTTAGATGTTCGTGTTCATGTTTGAGACTATAATATTGACCTTATATGTTTAAAACCCCATGTTCTGGGCTGTTTGAGGTATGAATGGCCATATGTGAGTTTTGGTGTGTGAAGATTGACTAGAGTAGCATGTTTAGATGTTCATGTTCATGATTCTGCCTATAATGTGTACCTTATGTGTTAAAATCCCAATGTTGTGGGCTGTTTGAGGCGTGAATGGCCAGATGTGAGGTTTGATGTGTGAAAATTGGTTAGGGTGATATGTTTAGATGTCCGTGTTCATGTTGAGACTATAATGTGGACCTTATATGCTGAAAACCCAATGTTCTGGTTTGTTTGAGGCATGAATGACCATGTGTGAGGTTTGGTGTGTGAAAATTGGTTAGGGTAGCATGTTTAGATGTTAATGTTCATGTTTCTGCCTATAATGTGGACCTTATGTGTTAAAATCTCAATATTTTGGTCTGTATGAGGCATGAATGGCCATATGTGAGGTCTGGTGTGTGAAAATTGGCTAGGGTAGTGTGTTTAGATGTTCGTGTTCATGTTTGGGACTATAATGTGGACCTTATGTGTTTAAAACCCCATGTTCTGGGCTGTTTGAGGTATGAATGGCCGGATGTGAGTTTTGGTGTATGAAAATTGGTTAGGGTACCTTTTTTTGATGTTCGTGTTCATGATTCTGCCTATAATATGGACCTTATGTGTTAAAATCCCAATATTGTGGGGTATTTGAGGCATGAATGACCAGATGTGAGTTTTGGTGTGTGAAAATTGGTTAGGGTAATATGTTTAAATGTCAGTGTTCATGTTTGAGACTATAATGTGGATTTTATGTGCTTAAAACCCAATGTTCTGGTTTGTAATAGTTCTGGACCGTGAATAGTGCATGTGTGAATAGTACCTGTCATGAATAGTGCGCGTGTGAATAACAATGGGTTATGAATTGTGCACGTGAATAGTAATTTTCAAAAATTGCAATTAAGGACCTCCTTGTTTTTATTCAATCATATTTTTACTACTTAATCCCCGGTCTATTAATATAGACGGTCTCTGACAAGACTACCTCTAATTTTAAATGTAAAATTTACGGGGCAGATTTGTGGCATATTTCACATTTCGATGTTTTGCATTTTCCAAATGCAAAATAGCCTTGTTTCGCAATTTCCAAATGCGAAAAAGAAAACTTTTTTTTCTTCATTTTTAAATCTAAAATTAACAGTGTAGTTAACGTAATTAACGGTGTAGTTAACGTGGCTAATTTTGAAATATGCATGTTTCACATTTTTAAAATGCAAAATAACTCTGTTAAATTCCATTTTTTTCTAGAATTTCATGCCGAATTCCCATTTATTTTATATGTTTTGATTTGGTTAATGTTGAAAATTCGAATACCATTTGAAATGATTGAATAAAGGTTTTACTTTGTACTTAACATTAACAACAGATCTTTTTAATTGATTTTCATATATTTTGTTTTGAAGTTAGGGCATGGTTTGTAAATCAATTTAGTGTTATTGAATTGAATTTTTTTTCAAATTTAGTTCCAAAGAATATATATGTAACAATTTATTATATATATATATATATGTATATATACAAAACTTTATATATATATATGACTTTAGTTTAATTTAGATTCTTTAGTTCAACTGAATACATTATACTTTTCAGTTCAATTAAATACATTTATATTTTATACATTTTAATACATTTATATTTTATTGTTTAATTTGTTTGAGACTTTCTATTTTTGTCTACTCGTGTTTCGCTTTCTCTAAATGCAAAATAGATTTGCCACGTATATGCTACCTCATTTCCACCTCATTACCAACTAATAAAAATATTATTAATGAAAATTATCTATTTCGCATTCTGTAAATGCGAAATAGTCATGTCGCATTTAGAAAATGCGAAACACCTATTGTAGGAACACCGCCAGGTATCACCCTATTATCTTCCACAAATTCATTTTTCATAATAAAACAGCAAAAAATTCGCGATTTAGATGACCATGGCTGCTTTTTGTTTTTTTGTTCTAGAAACAAAAGAAATCTTAAGTTTATTCATTTAAGGAAACGTGTAGTATCATTTTTTGACAAAAAGAGTGCTGATATCATCTCACAGTATCCTAACATCTAGACCTTCTTTGGCATAGGCAGCTACAGATTGAGCTATTATATTATTATCTCTAGGTACCCAATATGGGTTAAGTAAATTTTCTATTTGCAAAGTAAGTTTGATATTAGATATAGGGGTGAGAACGATCACGAGCGTTCCTTAAAAAGATTGAAATCAGATCGGTTAAAGATTCGATCGAGATCGTTCATTTAATAATGAACCGATCATGATCAAAATTTTATGATCGTATATTAAATGAACTATCAACGATTATAAATATAAAATCTCTATAATGATCGCGAACAGATCGGTAAGATGATCGATCAATAAGGTGATCGAGACCGATCGATAAAAATAAAGTAATATTATTATATACATTAATAATAATATGGAAATATTTTAATTTTAAAACGCATGTCTATGGTTGTGTATTTTTGACTTCTTTTTCATTAACTTTATAGTTGATCAAATGATCGATCGTTGATTATTGATCGAGCCGATCGTTATCGATCATTAATAATTTGATCGAGCCGATCGTTATCGAGTTGATCACGGTCATCGTAACTTTTAAACGAGCCGATCATGATCATGAATTATTTTGATCATTTCGATCGCGATCGATCGTGATCACCTCAAATTTCAAACGATCCGATCCTGAGACTAGTGATGATCGTGATCGGATCAACTTGTTATCACCCCTAAGTGACGGTGGTTCAAGAGATCCACCATACACATAAGAGCAAGACAGTCACTGACAATTGTTGTCGCCTCCAAATTGAGTTTATTCACCAGACTAATAGCTACTAGTAGAGCGAGACTCTCAGAATAAATTAATAAGGTCTGTTACTCCATTAATCGTCTCCGCCATTGCCTTTATAAAACTTTCACGCTCATCCAAAACAACTACTCCAATACCAACTTTCCCATCCTTAATTCCAGCATCGAAAAAATCTTTGGGCCATGTGGAAGAGTTCTAAGAAGGAAAGTGTCATACAAATCTGGTGATGTCCTCTCATGCCATGCCACCGATTCACATTCTGAAACATCCTGAGGTTGGCACTCACAGAATTTGCAATGCAAATGCCCTAAGTTTCTTTTCCATGAATAGACGGCTATTCCGTTGAGACCATAGAGTGTTACAGAGCATCAAAATAAGCTATGTAGTCTTAGAATCATTATGAACAAGTTGGTTTTTAAACCACAACTCGCCTCGACTCATCTGACAATCATCCACAACCTGCTCCAAATTTGCGGCTCTCCACATATCCCTGGCAAACTGGCATTCAAAGAAAATATGAAGCGAGGTTCCCCCATATGACTGGTGAGTGAAACATTCATTGTTTGAGCTCTTAAATTAGCACTGGTAGGAAGTGAATCCGCAATAAGCCTCTATGCAAAATGTTTAGCTCTTTGTGGAGCTCGAAGACCCCCAAAATATATTCAAAAACTGTTTGTCATTTTGAGCTGGCTCCCTGGTGGTAAAAATCCGACCTAGGAGTTTCAAGTAATAGATGATACGCTGATTTCACTAAGAATCTACCATTCCGATTATAGTGCTACCACCAGTGATCAACTCCTTCCTTTTGGACGAGATCCATAGACAATATCTTATGAACATCCCCATCCTCAAAATATTGCCTCAAGAGATCCAAATTCCACCAATTGGTATCTGCATCAATAAGATCAGCCACTACCGATATATGATCTGAAATTTGGTCCGGATTCTGAATACGAAAACCATCGGATGAAGGAAGTCATGGATCATAACACACTTTGGTATTCATGCCCGAACTTATCTGTTTCATGCACCCATCTGAATAACCTCCAAACCTTTCAAAATGCTCCTCCAAACCAATGACAGATTGTTACTTGGGATTGCTTCTATAATAGATGAGCTACTTATCCTTAAAAATTCTCGCCACAAGGGTATGAGGTTTTGTAAGAAAACGCCATGATTGCTTGCCTAAAAGAGCAAGATTTTTTGCCTTAAGTTCCTAGAAACCATGACCTCCATTGCATTTAGCTCTACTTATCTTTGGCCAAGAGACCCAATGAATCTTCTTCTTCGCTTATATACAATTGTTGTCACCATTGTGTAAAGAATCAAATTTAGAAAGTTAAAGATCGTGGTAAGTTGGGAGAATGGAGAACATGTCTAATTCTAATTCTTGTCCTAAATTATGTACGAACTTAAATCATTTTCCATTCTTTCTCACCTTTTTGTACCAAGCAGTAGCATGTCAGGATGGAGTGTGTGCAAATCCAAACAGAATGTGTCAATCTAGTGAGGTGAGGCTAATAACAAACAAAGTGGAGTTAAGCCACACTTGTCTTACACATTTCTGTAAATCGCATTTTAATAAAATACTTATATTTTTTCCAGTTCATTTTATTATATTTTCTTCTACTTTACTTATGTTCAACATACTCTTCTCTTCTTTTATAATATTTAATTCTCTATATTGATTTTACTTTGTACCATTCAGTTTTTATTAGATTAAATCAGTTTAAATAAGTTCAGTTTAGTTTAGATTACATTAGATCAAATTTATTTTTATTTCAAAGAGAGTAATATACATGGCACATCCCAATCGAAAATAACAAAAAGTAATACATCGTGATACCCCATACTCCTGATAATTAGACAATTTGAGAAATTACACAAAAGTTCTAATAGATATGAATAAATTTCAAGTACTAGCCATTCTGATTTAAACCAAATAGTAAGGTCTTAACAATTGATGTTAAAAATTAAGGTAATAAAAACTAATTCGAGTCAGACTATTTGGTTACAATGTGACATATATTTTTCTAGTTAATACTCTAAATTCTTCAAAAACTTCAGGATCATCTCATATAAAAGTTATTTGTATCCGTCTTCAGAGGCAATAAGGTATTTACCAAATCACTTTTACATCATCATAAACCATTATTAGAGGTTATCAAACAGGACACAAGTTAACTAATGAAATATTAGTGTGTGATCACTCATATCAGTCCATCTAATTGGACGATAGTGATGAACTCTCTCTCTCCCTCTCCCTCTCTCTCCCTCTCTCCTTCTCTCTCTCTCTGCCGACAGAAACTCAAACACAGATTTCCTCACCGCGGGGTGACCGCCGGCCACCCTCCCACCCATACTGTAGAATAGATCTCCAACCTCTCCCTCTCACCTCCATCCCAAAACCCTCTTCTTTTCTGCTCCATCGATTAATAACGGTTATTTATTGCCGGAATTAGATCCCACGTGTTCTGAGTCGATCAACCTATTAATAGCTCGCCGGCGTCAGGTGACGCGACCACCAGTTTTATCACCGTTTTTCGAAAGTCAACGGCCGACAACTTTGAGAAGTCGCTTGAAAATCATGCTTTTCTCAGTCTCCTGAGAGTAGATCGGATAGGTCGACTAAAGATCTAATCTTTTGCTCCAGTTCTGCATCGAATCGATTTTGATCCACCGGAAAGGGACCGGGCCCGCTAGATGGATGGTGAAACAACACGCTATCACAACTAAAATGCGACCGGCCACTTTGAAAGCTCCACGCACGGGGCAAGTGTGGAGATTCCACTCCACGCATAGCCGCCGCCTGAGCCACGCGCAGCCAGACCGCCGTTGTGCCTCTGCCATGTTGATGCCTTAGCTTACTAGTTTGGCTATTCACCACAGTTTGAGATTCTTCTCTTTTTAATTTTTTTTTCCTTTTTTTTCAGCTTTATAATTTTTTAGTTTTTTGGAAAATGATTTTGAACTAGTTTTTTTGCAAAATTGTCCTGACTAATTTATGGAGTAGCCTTGCTATTTTTTTGTCATGTCTTTCCTAAACTGTTAGTTGGAAGGAGGGACCTTTCGGGTTTCGATCTATATATGCAATAAAGTGTAGGAGAAATCCAAGTCGTTTGTAGTTTGGACAACTTTCTAACGGCGTCTCTGCCCACATACACTTTGTAGATTTTGAGGATTTACACAGCGAATTTAAGGATAGTATACATGTCAGCTAGTTTAGATACCTTCAGGTATAGACCTTAGGGTTCTTACGATGTATCCTGTATTAGTACTTGTATTTGTTTATAATCACGTATATGTTGTTATACCAGCATTGGTGTTACCGCTACGAGTCGGAGAAGATTTAGATTTCTATAGCCTTGGTAACTTCTCCTAATTCCAACAAATTGTAAGCCTATTTTTTGGCAACTATTGTTCTTAATGGAAAATGGATAACCCTCAAAAACACGTCAACGACGGTTCAAAATTTTTAAAAATTCATCTCATTATACGTCATTTATATTCTCTTCGAAAGTTATATAAGAAATTTTCCCATAGTTTTCTTAGATAAGCAACGATTAACTAACCCGCCCGGTCTGTAAATGTGAGCCCAGAAAAAAACAGAGATTTGTTGTGAATTTGATTGGAAAAGAAAAGGGGATGAAAAAACGTCCCTTCTTTCTCCTTTACAAAAAATTTCAAAGAAAGAAAGGTTTAGGGCCTGTTTAATACGCCTGAACTGAACTGAACTGAATTGGAAAATACTGAACTGAACTGAACTGAACTGAAAAATACTGAACTGAATTGAAAAATATTGAACTGAATTGAAAAATACTGAACTGAACTGAACTGAAAATACATTTGATTCTTTTATAACATATATGTATATTCAAAATTCTTATTAAAAAACAAGCCATTGAATTGAACTTAATTGAACAAAACTGAATTGAAGAAACAAATCACTACATCGACATTAGCTAAATTTCATCAATTTATATTTCATCATTATCCTAGAAAGTAAACATAGTTGAACTAAAATATACTGAACTGAACTTTATTGAACTAAATTGATATAGCCAAATTGTGCTATATTTTATCAAGTCAGATTTTATTAGCACCAAACTTAATTAAGTTGAACTTACAAAAATTTGCATTGATACAATTTAATTAGAAAATGTTTATCAAATCATATTTCATCAATTCTAAACTGACTTGAACTGAATAATACTGAACTAAACTTAATTGGACCAATCCAATTAAACTTAATTGAACTAAATCATACTGAACTAAACTTAATTGAACTGGATTGAAGAAAACGATCAATGCATTGATATAACTAAATAATGTATTTTATCAATAATATAAAACAGAACTGAATTGAACTACACTAAATTGAATTGAAATGAATTGAACTGAGTGAACTGAATTGGACTACACTTAACTGAAATGAACCGAGTTGAACCATGCTTAACTAAAATGATTTGAATTAAACTACACTTAACTGAAATGAACTGGAATTTCCATATGAACTTAAAATATATAAATTATATTTTTATTGAACTGAATTGAAGAAAACAATCAATGCATTGATATAACTAAATGAGGTTGTATTTTATCAAGAATAGAAAATAGAACTGAATTGAACTACACTGAACTGAATTGAACTGAATGGAACCGACTGAACTGAATTGAACTACACTTAACTAAAATGAACGAGTTGAACCATACTTAACTAAAATGAACTGAATTGAACTACACATAACTGAAATGAACTTGATTTTCAATATGAACTTAAAATCATTAAATTATATTTTCGTTGAACTGAATTGAAATAAATTATATTTTCTTTTAACTGAATTGAATTGTGTTGAATTATTAACATTTAATTTGTTTAATTTTTTTAAAAGTACAATCCACTGAACAAAAAAATACTGAACTGAACTAAAAAATACTGAACTGAACTGAACTGAAAAATATTAAACTGAACTGAACTGAACTGAAAAATATTCAGATAAGTTGTACTAAACAGGCCCTTAATTAGCAATATATTCATACTTATATGATTTCACAGTTAAAGCTCATGCAGGAGCGGCGGTAGTTAGAAAGTAAAGACCGGCGGTGGTGGGATGGAATAACGGCGATTGTCGGAAGTAGAGAACGGTGGTGATGTGGACGTCGTTCACTCATCCGTATGAGTAACAAATGTGTTTGGTAATTTCAGTTAGAAAAAAAATTTATATTTATTTTTATAAGAACTAACATGATGGACCGCGCGTTGCGCGGTATGTTAGAAACAGTTTGAATAATGTAAAATGTACTATTCAGTCTGAACCAAATTTGCCTCACTTTTTCATACCGTTCAAAAATATTTTTTACCAATTAATATATTTACTTATGTGAAATAAAATGTAATGAATTTAATTGAATTGAGCTGACCTTAAATCATTTTAAAGATTTTTAAAAATCATTCTACATGGTAGAAATATAAAAATTATCAGCACAATAATCAATATAGAACTGTACTGAAATGAATTAAAGTGAGTTGAATTAAACTAAATGAATTTAACTGAAATAATGAAACAAATCATCCATGAAAATATTTCATTTACTAATTAAGAATAATAAATTATTATATAAATATTATTATACCATAGTCAGTGAAATATCCTATGTTAAGTAGTAGATCTCAATATCTCATATTTTATTAACTATAATGAAAAACGGAAACTATTCTAGCAAAGTATGTAGAAAATACTACCAATTTGTCATATTCCTCCTGATTGATTATTTGAATTCAAACTGAATCAATCGGGTTATTTAATTGAATTCAATCAATATTCCTCCTACATATTTAAAAACTATTCAATCAATCATAGATAGTCGATCATAGATAAATAGTTTGAATACTATATCAATACATCTATTTTAGAAACTAAATTTCAACAATTAATTAATCAGGTTAAATTGTAAATACAATCCCTACTTAACCATGCATGTAAGGAAAATCCCTAATGTATCAAAAGAAAATTAAAGGGAGCATAATTTTAATATTTCAAAGTTAAAAATTATATCTTGAAACTGGATCTGAAAGAGTATTATTACAATTTGTAAATATTTTCAGGAACTACATGTAAATATATTCTTTCTTTTTTTAAAAAAGTTAAAAAGTAATTCGCGAGGTGTATGTGATCATTTATTAAATGAATATATTACATGACAAAGTGATTTGATTAATTTAATTTCCCGTAAAAAAAGAAGAAGCTAAAAAGCGACTTCTAATTAGAAGTTTTTAAAAGTGAATTTCAATAAATATTTATTTTACTACATAATAATACATGCTTGAAATATATTATTTAAACAACAATTAGAAAATATTTGTCACGTAAGAGATAGAAAATAAGGAAATTAATTATTTTATATTTTAAAATTTAATTATGTCCTCCAAATATAATACAAAATTAATGTACCTGGAAATAGTTAGAAAAAAGATGCTATAATATTTCTTTGGTGAGAAATTGAGGAATAATAATATCCTAAATATTTAGCAAATATTTTAGTACATAATATTTCAATCTATGAAGTTAAATAATTTATAGATATTTGATCACATTCCTCGCTAAAGCTGATGTATGCCTGACGATATCAAAAGGTTGCAAGGTACATTAGCTAGGTAAGGTATTGAACCGAGGATGAGTGAATAACAAAACAAAAGGTTGGTTCTGCGTTATCATTATTAAGAAATTCATTCCTTTGTTTCCATAAACAAATTAGGACATTCACTTTAAATTCTTGACCTTTTTTTAAACTCTCAAATAGGATCGAAACCATTGAACAGGCTATAGGATCAAAAGGTTCAAATATGATCAATAAAAGATGAGAGCTTTCAAACGAAAATATTCAGTTAATCAAGAAAAATGTATCCATCAGTAAAATGGCAAGGCATGCATAATTAAAAAAAAAGTGTTTCTATAGACAAGTGATTCATGTTATTAACAAAACCAAATTCCTAAAATGCATCAAACACAAGACATCTACATCGCGCTCTGATTCGAAAGTTGTGGCATTTAATTGATTTACTGCTTCTCACTCTTATCTACGAGATTGTACGATATTTCGGTTGCACGAATAATCCCAAGTTTCGAAGAAAGTAATCTATATTCCAACAATTTTGATACAAACAAAAGAATTTCGAAGAATGAGCGATGAACCCATTATTACGGGGTCATGATGCATACATGTAAATACCGTATGGAATATGTAGTCATTTCGCTTAATCCCGTTCATTCCCATTTGAACTCCTTTCACTAAGATATTTCTGTCCCATATCTTAAAAAATTAATTCATGTTAATCAAACATAAATGTAACATAAGTGTTTATTAAAAAAATTAATTATAATATTACCTTCCAAGCATCATAATTAATTATAATTGGAAAAATTCAATTAAGTTAATTAATCATGTTCGTTAAATTAATTATAATTGGAAAAATTCAATTGCGTCAAGTAACCAAATGGCAATTGATAATCTCTGCCACATTTTGCAACACATGCTAATTCACACTAAACCTATTTCCAGGGCACTATATAAGGGGTTGAGCAGGCACCTGTAATTACCAAGCAAATTAACTCAAACAATTAATCCAAAGAAAAATAAAATGGAGACCATATCATCTTCAAAATGTTCATCAGCTGTGATAGTTTCTCTCTTGCTTCTTTTCATCTCTCTTGCTTCGCCGTCTCACGGTGCGACCAAGTGCAATGCACATGATAAGGCCGCCCTGTTGCAGATCAAGGCTGCCCTGAACAACCCTTACCACCTCGCTTCCTGGGATCCGTCCACCGATTACTGCTCTTGGTACGATGTTGATTGTGATACCAATGGTCGTATAACCTCTCTCACCATCGGTACTATGAGTCATTGGAGTTGATATCACAATCAATATGCGTTTGGTCATTGAAAACGCCTCCGTCATCATAATCGCTGGCAACCGCCGTGGTAGTGCCATATTGTCATCACCGTATCTTAACACTGCTCCATCGAAAACGCCTTCGTCACCCTCTTCCGCCGCAGGTTCACCGGAAAAGTCAGCATCGAGTGACATTAATTCAGTGAAATAAAAATGAAGGCACAAAAACAAAATGTTGATGGGAAAAGATGTTACATTTAAGTCCATGTCAGTTCTGGCCTCGACCATCGCCTTCTTGTATTTGTAGCTGACGGCGATATCGCCACCGGAAATCCCATTCTTCGCCACCACAGAGGAAGAAAGTGCCTGTAAAAATACAATAGTATGCAATAATCATCAAACTATTGGATCACAAACAAAATAACAACACAAAGGGATCCAAAGAAACTACATGAATAATTCAAAATGATTACAACAAATTGAGTTAAGAAGCGATGAAATCAGATATTTACCACTCCATTAGCAGTTCCCGACGAGAGTGAGACCTTATGATCAGTAGTGTAATCTCTGTTCAACGTATCTGCACCGAAATTCAAGAACCTTCAGTTAAATTTCATCCAAACACATAAGTAGACAACTGATCCATGACCTAAAGTATGAAAATTACGACTCACCTCGTGATTTCTGTCCGAAGCTGGAGAAGAGTCCCGGGCCTTGATGCGACATCGTTTTCTCAGCCTCGAAGGACGATGATGACTTACTCCTGCTTAACTTACCTGCAACCAAAGACATTCAAGAAACTTCTGTTATTATTTTGCAACATCTTAACAAAACCTATGATTTACAGTGCTAACTGCTAAGGTATGATGATATAAACGTGTAGTATTTTTGAAAATAATCAACGAAATATCATTGTCATTGTCAATTGCCAAATGTACATATAGTATAATCATTGTCAAACTCGTTACACGAAATATTTTTGAATGTATAGACACATAAAATATGGCATATGAGCTTTGATGTATACAAAAATACCATATGTACGAATACAAAGAATATATGAAAAAATCAAACAAAAAATTTGTTGAACCATACATAGGTATATATATAAGGAAAGAGGTATATAAGGAAAATAAATAAACATTCCAGTAAAAAACTACGTATTTATATGATATGAATATATAAAAAATGTAGGCGCCGGAATATGGTGATCTTGCGGCAGTTATATGGCGGTTTTAGTCAAAACTACGTAGTTTCATCATTTTTAATTCTTTTAATTAATGTATTTATTGACCGGAGTAATAACTCTTCTAGTTCCCTTTAGGATAATAAATGTATGGAATGGTAAAATAGAGCATCTGTTGGATTTGAGCAAAATATTCTTAGAGATTTTAGAATTTAATACTCTATATTAGAGATTTTTTTACCATAACTTGCTCTAACTATAAAAATTGACGCCATGTGTTGTCTTATGATTAATTTATATTCCGCCTTAAACTTTCACTGAATTTATATATTTAAGAACTTAAACTTTCTATTTTTACTATACTTCAATCAATTTTGTACCTTTACTTGAAAATAATGTTGTACTTTTTAAACTAAATCTAAAAATAGCTATCAATTAGTAACAAACTCATTTCATATTTTACGTTGCTTAGTATTATTTCATTAAAAAAAAACCACTTGTTGAGCAGTTCTCAATTAGTATTGCCAATCCAGAGACACTACTTCAATATTCTTTTTATTGATAGCACATGATGTTGAAATCCAAGTTCGGCCAATTCCAGTCCAAGAGATCAATTTTGAGCATCGATATCTCATTTACCGTTAATCCGATTTGAGTGTTTAAATAGTCAATTTTGTAGTACTCAAAATCACCAAGATCATCAAGAAGAATTCAAAATCACCAAGAACCGAATCCAAATCACATTGAAAAGCACTCAAAATCGAGACCCAAAAGTCGAGTAAAACCCAACTCACGCACCAATTTTCCAACACATGATATTCCATATATCCAGATTATACCAGACTCAAAAAAAAAAAAAAAAAAAAATTAAAGAAGGTGATGGCTGAATTAATTCTACGGATCAGACAGGGAAAAAAACAAGAAAATCAGAGTTTGTGGTTTGAGATGAAAGCAGCCAAATAGCCCGGCAAAGAATATCAAACCCTACCCATCCTATCAACCAATAAGAACACAGACATTGATATTGTAAGATAAATAAGATAAGTGCACCGATCGTAAAATGTCCCTATTTAAACAACCAGGTTTACTCATCATTCTTCACCCATCCATTTAACAGTTTACAGACCTTCTTCTTCTTTTCTCCTAAACGGTAGTTGATCAAGGTCGGTCGAGATGGCAACAGCTGCATCAACAATGGGTCTCTCTTCCCCGTCCTTCGCCGGCCAGGCTGTCAAGCTTTCCGGTGCTGAGCAAATGGGAAACGGAAGGATTTCAATGAGGAAGACCGCCAAGCCAAAGCCAAGCGCATCAGGCAGCCCGTGGTACGGTCCGGACCGCGTCAAGTACCTCGGTCCATTCTCCGGCGAGGCCCCGAGCTACCTCACCGGAGAATTCCCCGGTGACTACGGCTGGGACACCGCCGGACTTTCAGCCGACCCAGAGACCTTCGCCAAGAACCGTGAGCTGGAGGTGATCCACTCCAGGTGGGCCATGCTCGGAGCTCTCGGATGCGTCTTCCCTGAGCTTTTGTCTAAGAACGGAGTCAAGTTCGGAGAAGCCGTCTGGTTCAAAGCTGGCTCACAGATCTTCAGTGAAGGCGGTTTGGACTACCTCGGAAACCCTAGTTTGGTTCATGCACAGAGTATCTTGGCAATCTGGGCTACTCAGGTGGTTTTGATGGGCGCTATTGAAGGATACAGGGTCGCCGGAGGACCGCTCGGAGAGATCACCGACCCCATCTACCCCGGTGGGAGCTTCGACCCATTGGGCCTTGCTGAGGATCCTGAGGCGTTCGCTGAGCTAAAGGTGAAGGAGCTCAAGAATGGAAGATTGGCTATGTTCTCCATGTTTGGATTCTTTGTTCAGGCCATTGTCACCGGAAAGGGACCGTTGGAGAACCTCTCCGACCACCTAGCCGACCCAGTCAACAACAACGCCTGGGCTTTCGCCACCAACTTTGTTCCCGGAAAGTGAGAGTCGACTGATTGAGGAATTGAAGAGTTCATTTTTGTTGTTGTACGTAAATAGCCTTCAATATTAATTTGTGCTGCATTGAGCTCTGATTGTATTAATATACCAAAAGATGCTTTCCTGCCTCCACAATTTTCTATTTCTAATCTATATATGTTTAGCTATGGTACTCTGAATTAATCAAATGAATTGAACAACAACTTGACTGTTAAGATGAATATGGTTGTTTTTTGTACTCCTGAATAAGGCGGAGTAGTTTCTTTCTCACACTTTATAAGTTAGTCCTATGAAGCAGTATAGCAGAGCAATTTTACTGTTTAAGTGTTAAGGTGCATAAGCAAAAGAATAGAATAATATATTTTATCAAGAAAAAAAAGTCCCGTTAACTCTCTTATTTGCACTCAACTTTTTACTCAAAATGTAGACCATTGAAGTACTTCAATCCAATGGCTCATGTATTTCCCCGTTTTCTCTCTCTTTAACTAATTCATTTTTCATTTTTCTCACTTTCTATATTTTCTCCCATTTACTTGTATGGTAGTACTGCAGTCCCGTTTTTTATTTTTTGACTGGAGGTTCAATCCCTGTCTTTACAACCGTTGATTTACTTGCTTTCAATCTGGGCCATTGATTTATAAAAATAATTTTATCAATTCAATTACTTGCAACCGGTTTAGCCAATAATTTAACTTCGTTACTCTGTTTACTGCTCCGTTATTCTGTTCCATCAACCCGCCGGAATCTTGTCTAAAAGATTCCCGCCAACGATCCTAGCAGCGATGTACAAGATTCCCGCCGGCGATCCAACCCGCCATGTACGTTACATTACTTCTCGAATGACACCTAGGCTCACTGCATCTCAGATTTGATGTTCAATCGGGGTCTTTGTTGGAGAGGGATGAATCGACGGGGAACCTCGGCGGCCGAACGTGAACCTGACGGAGGCCGCGGTGATTTCGATTTGAGTCGTGAGCCCAAGCTCCGAAGGTGGAGGCTGGCGTCAGCTTCAAAACGACGTCCTTCCGGGTTGTGTAAGCTCTGGTGGTGAACGTTACGAAGAGCTGGGGGCGGTGGTGAGTTTAACCAAACAGAATACCTTTTGATTTAAGTGGATGATTTAAGTGATTTAACTGTGTTTGACTAAAATTATAACCTAATATCGTGTGTTATTTGCTTTAATAGATGAGTGTAGCAGCAGCAAATACACTGGTGCAATCATCCAGCTCTAGCGACGATAATGACTTTGCTGCATTTCACGATTTAGAGGTGGACCGCGACTCTGATGCTCAACCAAACATTGGAGAAGTTGAAGATGAAGGAGAACACGAGAGAAGTACAAGTGGAAGAATGTGTTGATTTGGATCTTCATAGTAAAAGGCAGAAGATCGAGATTGGGGCAAAAGTGCACAATCTAGGTAACACTTATGGATGTATTTGATTACCAGTAAATACTGCAATTTAAAAGTTTGTAGCTTAATTTCCATCAGAAACAATTCATTTTTTCAAAAATGGTTGCTTTCGTGGCTTATTGAAAGAAACCCTTATGTTAGTGTTTTTTTTTTTCACCTTAGTTTTGTTGAATACTGGATTAAAATTCCAGTTTCACTGTTTGCCTCATCACTTTTCGACTTGAGATGAAATTTTGTGCTAGTTAGTCTTGTCTCTGGAGTTTGAGATCTTCTGTAAATAGTATCAATCCTCTTTATGTTGAATGGTTTGAAATCTTCGGCTAATGATATTCATTTGTAGAACTTTAGGCTCAACAACGAGGAGGTTGATAGGTTGCGTGAGAAAGATCTGCAACACCTGCTTAGCTGAAAAAAGTTTAACCTAGTTCTTGATTTAGATCACACCCTACTCAATTCGGCGTTGCTCATTCACCTGAATGAATAAGAAAAGGAATTCATATGTATGTCTAGCTTGATTAATGCACTAATGACATTTTAATGCTTTTCTTGATGATTTGTATGTAAATTCTAATTGTATATTCCAGCTATATCACAGTACATACTTACATTTATGCAAATGCATTACATGGAAAAAAGCTTTTCGGTTTAGTTTTTATCGATTTCTTGACAAAGTTTAGTCTTTTTCATTGTGATTTTATTTACCCTCACATTAGATTTTTGTATGACTAGTTATAATTGTTTTTAGATGAGCCTGATATCATGATCTGAAATATGTAGATTTTGTTCAGTGAGTCCAAAATATTACTTCACAAGATTGTATTTTTGACCTCCTTATAATATATTGGTTGGCATGTAGCTCCACGGTGTTGTTGCGTGGACTTCGGGAAACCAGATGCTGAAAAGAAAATGAAGAAGAGCTTACATAGACTGGACGGGATTGGAATGGCAACCAAGTTAAGGTCTTTTGTGCACACTATCCTTGAAGAGCTTGTGAGGGGTAATAATAAAACAGCTGTGTATAGAGGAGGCCTAGTTATCAGACTATCTTACCGATGATAAATTAAATTACTTTAGTTTCTTAATTTTAGTGGTTTTTCTGCAGCTGAGTCATTCTTCTTAGTGGGCTGGGATCCTGAAGCCTGCACTGGTAACATCATGTCTTGGTATATATATGTAGAGGTCGGTAGTGTTTTGCCTTATAAATTTATAACATTGTGCTGGATTTGGACAGTGAATATTGCTCTGATATGGTGAATATGTCTATGGCATTCGGAAGCTCCCCATTGCACAGGAATTGTATCAGAATGTATTTCGGCAGAAGATGTCAATAGCCTTCGAGACTTTGGAGCTTGCAACATGTCCAAGGAGCAGGTTTTATTAGCTGCCACCTGTGTATTAGGACAGATGAGGATTATTTAGTGTACGCATGAGTTTGTAAACAACAGTATGCGATTATTTTTCTTGAACCCCTCAATCTGGCTAAATCTCGCCCGAAACTCCTTTAAACCTTCCAGTACTTCCGGCCAAGTGTAGGCATGGGCATACATCCTTGAACCTCTTCATTGAGGAATCCCTTCAGATGAATCCACATCTCCGAGAGCTCAGACTTATGGTAAAAGTCACCATACTCTTGGCGGTGAGCCTCAATCTCTGGATAGTTGAGGCATAAATCTATTATCAACCGAACTAGCCGCCTCTGGCTAATTGGATCAGCATACCGGTCTCTCTCAGCTTCCACCAAAGCCATGTTCCTTTGCAGATCTAAGAAGAAACCATCAGACAACCTTTTTGCCTTTTTCAAGGCTTGGTTCTCCTCTTCCAAGGTCTTCATTTTGGCCTTATCCCGAGCCATCTCATCCTGGAGGTGCTTCAGCATATCGGAAGGTTCCTTAGACCTCTTGGATATCTCCTCCTTCATCAGTTCAAGCTCAGACGCCTGCCCTTGAGAACGGTTATACAATATCCGAATGGAGTTGTACATATACTTCATTTGACCCACAGACTGTGAAAAAAGATAAAGACAGTTAGCTAACTACACAGCTAATTCTATTAAGAGCTAAGCCGAATCATACCTAGCAAATCTCAGGACAGCCTGGTACCACCTCGACCAGAGCCTCAGAAGGAGAAGGTGACACATACTTCTCGAACTCCTCCAATGGTCCGAGTTCGAGCCTTGGTTTCTTTGAAGACTTGTCTGCAGAGCTCCCTGAGGCCTCGAGATCCCTCTTCTTCTCATTACTATTAAACGGACCTCTCGATTCAGCTATCTGAGCCAACAAATTTGCTGCCATGTTCGCCCTAGAAGCACCCAATGTATATAAAAGGGAAGTAGTCAGCATAAGAAACGATTACTACATTGTGGACGAGAATTAAATAAACAAGAAGAAATACCCTCTTGCAACGCATCCGAATCTACTATAGGAGTTATCATCATGACCTCATCAATATTATCAATCATGGTTGGGAGGACACTAGAAGTCCGAGGCACCTCCTTTCTCGGACATCGAACTACGGCTGAACCCTCATCCTCTTCCTCATCTGATGGATCTAAAGCTACAAGAACAAATAGGCAATTTGCCTCCTCAATCACCTTAAGCTGTGATTGAGTCTTCTTGGGCCCTTGAACCAGCCTTTTGAACCGACGCCCACGTCGAGCATCTTTCATCAGACCCGAGATTTCCTTGTCTACTTCTTTCTCGGATACCTCATCTCGGGCAGTTCTCTCTTCTAATGCCCTAGAGGCCTGCAACGCCTTAGCTGCACCAACTGGATCCTACCCCATAGACTGAAGGGTTTCATACCAATCCATCTGAACACCTTTTGGCTAATCAAAATGCATCAACTTCAAGAAGCTGCAATTTTGAAGAGTCCGGCCGGACAATTGGTTCAACCAGTCATACGTCTCAATAGGCCACTGCCAACCCATCTGATGATCTCCTGATACAAACTTACCCTCTCTAAGTTTGATCTTATCCCTCACCAACTCCCCAACTATATTTAGCAGTTTGCGGGAAGAATCCGCTTCATGCCAGATCTCATTTTGGACCTCTTCGTTCCAATCAGGAACTTCATACTTGGTTCGATCGAAGGTTAGTTTTACCTTATCCCACTTCCCGCAGTTCACAAGAAGCACAAAAAGCTTACCTAAAGAGGTATCCCGAGAAGTCAAGGTCACATTTTGTTTAACAATGGAAACCTTATACATGGTTCGCAACAAAGGAAGATTGGGACGGTAACCTTTACGAGCACACCAGGTTATTAGGGCCATAATGATTACTATCACATTGGCATGTAACTGTCCTGGATGCACCTTATAATGCTGAAGAAAATCATTCAACAGTGGGGGAAAAGGGAAGGCTAACCCATGCTGCAGAAATCTCCCATATATGACCCCTCGGGTCGGAGTTACTAACTCAACTGCAGACTTGTCTTCTCCAAATTATATGAGTCAGCATCGGAAGGAATTGAAAAGGGACAACCTTCTGCGAAGATAGCAGCATCAGCGTGTGCTTTATCCTCCTTCAGCGACTTTTTACTACTACCTTCGCCATCCATGGATACTATACATCCGGATGCATGCACAACCATGGGGCTATTTCCCTCTATCTGAGCCCTCCTGGCCATTGCCCTCAACCTCTTCTGTTCCTCAGAGGCTCTCTTCTTCAGCATCACAGGTTTTTTCCCACTCGCTACCTCAGCTCTATGGCGGTCAAGGGAGCTACTCTCCTCAGCAGTTTCTACATACTCTCCCTCATCATGGTGGGGGAAGGAAATTGTTTTACTACTATTACTCATGATTACATAGAGTATGGGGGGAAATACACACACAGAGATAAAAGAAAAAAACAGACACAAGCAAATGCGCAGAGAAAGAAGATAGCTTACTGATGATGGAAGGAGAAAGCAGAAATATGGGGCTTCAGAAATTGATGAAGTACTGATGCGTCTTCTGAACTTGGAAAGGAAAAATTTTCGAATAAGAGAAGACAATGGGAATGATTTAGGAAATTTAATCCAAACCAGACAACATTGAAGACGAGCAATTACCTCGGTTCTGTTTCCAATGCAAGTAATTGGAGAGACGGGGGACAGACCGTCTCTTTTTTCCAATGAAGACACGCCACGTGTATCTACCATTTGGATTTCATATGAAGCTAATCTCAGCCGTCCATGTATTTGATGGAATACGAAAGAACTTTAAGCTAGATATTCAGAAGGTTAAGTTCGAGAGGATAGTCCTAGATGGACACCCCGAGCTTAACACCTCGAGTTAGTCTCTCTCGAGTTATTGGTCTTCCCTCGAGAAGCAAGCCTCTCCTTCAGCCTTCGAGATGGAGTACTCTATATTCTGAAGATCTACCTTGGGCTACTGATAGGTCCATGGTTCGTATTTGGACCTCATTCATACTCGGACCACGGCCCGAGAAGGGTCGTGGGCTCGAGATACGCGGAGGTTGGATCCACAGGTCCATTAATCCTAATCCTTATAAGGAATGCGTATATTATGAATGTTCTACAAGGAATACACATCTTTTCAAAAATGGTAATACAGCTATCCTAAACATGGTAATACAACCATGTCCGAAATATACTTCTATTATACATGGTAATACAACTACTATTCCCATAAGAGTTGTATTCATACCATAAATACATATCTTGGTGATCTACGGATTGTAGCCATATAAATACCCTAAAGGTTTGGTAGACCTCTCCATCTAATCTCATACTTTATACTTTACGCCTTAAGAAAATATATTGACTTGAGCGTCGGAGTGTCTATCCCCGGGACACCCGGGGCCTTTGTCTTGCAGATCAGTTCGAGAGCCTGGTTCGTCGTCGAAGTGTTGGTGTCCGGCATACTTCAGCTGTCAGCAGGTTGATGTATATGTTTATCACCTGTGCAAAGGTTAAATACATTTAACAGATAAAAACGTATACATACATGTACATTAATCGAGGGTAGAGCAAACAAATATATCCAAAGATAATCATCTTACACACCTCTAAATTCAACCATACTCTTGGTTTCAATGTTTGAATGGATGAAAGATTGATGTGTTCGTAGCGAATTTCGGCAATTGCATCGGTCCTATAAGAGTCAATATGGTAAAAGAAACACATATAACATATATAAAATAAACGAAATCGAACATAAACGTACACATAGTTTAAAAAAACCCACCTGCATCTCATCACTGGCTTGTTTAGGTAGTTAAAAAGTAGTTGCTTGTTAAAGGAGTCATCTGAGATATCTACACATCGTAATAACAGAATATTAGGCAATGCCATATTGCTGAAATAATTTCAAAACAAAATTGATTAAAACTACAAGAAAAAATCATCTTACCGACTGCCCGGAATTTCGAGTTGTATATTGTTTGAGAAAGGGTGGCTTCACAGGTGATGCATACTGTTTGGCAGCCTTCTTCACAGGTGATACATGTTGTTTGGCAGCGGGTTTGGCAGACACGGGTGGCACTTGCTCTTTGGCAGTCACAGGTGGCTTTATAGGTGTGTTAGTTTGTGAAAGTTTATCATTAATTTTTCCAACAATACATTCATGAATTTTCCAACAACAAATGCACTGACGTCACTATGTTCTCCTTTCACCTCCTCCTCAACAAGTTTCACTCCATTCCCAACCTTTCCTCCATGCTCAACCTCCACAACCTCCACCTTCTCATCGACAATCCCTCCATCACCCAACTCTACCTTCTCAAACTCAATACCCCTCATGTTTGATAGAATATCACAATTATCATGAGAATAATTGTGATTTATTTGTATATACTTCTGTACAATATTTATACTAGTCTAGATACATTGTATTTGTACTCTTGTAATCCTATATATTTGATATAATACAGACATATCAACTACGGTGGAATACATCCTCTCATGGTATCAGCCTATTCGATCCAATAACCTGTAAATCTGTCAAAAATCCAACCCAATCAATTTTGGTTCCTCTTTGAACTTTTGATTGTGGTGCTTTCGTTTTCGTGTTTCTTCATCCTTTTCCGCTGCTCAATTGGTGTGTCGACGTTCCCGTTATCCACGATCTCACCGGTAGTTGAAAAAAAATGAATCAACCAGCATCCGCCCAGTAGTTCACTGCGCGTGTGGAACACGCGCCAACTTTCCAACAGGCGCGTGTGCACTACGCGCTCGCCATACAAGACCAGCCTCTACACGCGCGTGCACCAAACGCGTGGGGAATCTCAGAGGCGCGTGTGTATCACGCGACTGGCATGCATCAGCCTTCTGATCGCGCGCGTGCACCAAACGCGTGGGGAATCTCAGAGGCGCGTGTGTATCACGCGACTGGCATGCATCAGCCTTCTGATCGCGCGCGTGTGGATCACGCACGTGCATTTCTCCGCCGCTCCCCTTCGCGCGTGTCGTGCACGCGCTTCCAGTAAGCGGTTCACGTCCTTGCCCACGTGTTGCCCACGCACTGGGCAGTCTTCCTGCGCGTGAATTACACGCGCCCTTGGAAATTACTTTCATCATACCTTCTAGCTTGTCTAACCTATTCATTATTGTAATTTCCATAACTACCCGAGCTTCCATGTATGCATTCATCTCGTCGACCATGAAGCTCTCGATACTCCTCAATCTGTCCAACACCTCTACATCTATATTCCCCGTGGTTGACGAACATGGCTGATGAAATAATATGTTATAGTAACGCAATGACTGAACTCATCAAATATGAATCAGATTATGGAGAGGGGGTCATTATCTGGTTGTTCTCTGTCATTATGATCCTGCTCGAACACAATGAAGATCATGACTTCTATGTGATTAAATTAATTCGCCCACACCTAGCTCCTTCTTCTATGCTAATATATTCGGATTATTTGGTTCGTGTGAGACTCGACTACTATAATATAATTTGACTTAAATATTGAATATTCAGGTTGTTTGGATACTTGAATTTGAAACTGAATGAGTTGTTTTGATACTTGAATTTGAATTTGTCTCCTTTTCAAGTAGGTTGTTTGGATACTTGAATTTGAAACTGAATGAGTTGTTTGGATACTTGAATTCGAATTTTCTCCTTTTCATTATCATAAGATGATCCTAGTTCCTTTGATGAGAAAAGAGACCCGAAACAACTCATTTTTCAAACTAATTTTGAAAGATCATCTTTACACGGTACTACATACAAAGAAGAAGATTATATTAGGTCCTGCGGTCAAGATAAACTATTCTACTTATCTCAAGTGAGGTAACCAAATCACAGAATGCACTTTAATAATAATAAAAAATTATCTCATTCGCAGCTCAACCAAAAAAAAGTATTTTTCTCCATAATCAGAAAATACAAACTTCAAAACTTGACGGGAACTAGGATCCATATAAATTGAGATCCTATCCAAAACATCAATTGTACAGACCGAGCAAACGAAAGTTTACGTTTACGGAAATTTACTAGCTCATTGAAGATCTACAACTAAAAAACTTTAAATTAGGATTTATATATACATGAGAGGTGTGTTCGTATTTGGGGGTTCCATCATCAGGCTCTTCCTGGGGATGGAAGCCACGCTGCTTACAGTTGCATATGACAGAGACACCACTTGGTTCAGATAAAGTGAAAATGTTGTGAGGACTGCACGAAGAGATTCAAACAAATAAGGTCAATCCATATATATTTTGACATGAAAAGCATTTACACACACAATCTAAGGGGATCAAATGATCCAATTTAGAACTATTATATAATCTTGTTTTGAGTTACATATGCACAGTATGAATAAATAAAAGACAACAAGCTACCCAGATTTTTCAATTGACCGTGTCATAGTAGAGGGGCAGTTTCATAATATATTTTTCACATCATAACACTTGATTTGGACAAGCAAAGATAAAGGGAATTCATAACCTGCAGATTTCATATAACAATAGCAACGACCATATGTTGCATTAGTCAAAAACACCATAGTTTTTAAACTGAAGTGCTATATGCAGTCCGGTATTTTACTCAGCGTAGTCCTAAATACCAATGAAATGACACTACTGCCCCTACAAGTTGTCTAGTTTCTCAAAAATCCAATAAGTTGAGGTCATTTTTGTACTTTTACACCGTATTTTGGACTACAAGAGTAAAAAACTAAACTGCGTATAACACCACCCTTTTTTAAATAGCCATGAAGGAGTATAAACAGCCAGTTATATTTTTATTTTTTAAACATAATACATAAAGAGAAAGTCTCTGAGGAGACCGTCTATATTATGGACAGGGACTACATAGCAAAACCAGAAACTAGGGGACTGAAACGCAATAAACAGAAACTACATTAATTTTCGCGGGTCGACCCGCAAAATAACCCGTTTTTGCCCGGGTATATAAGTCCTCAAACCCGATAAAAAACAAACTGAAACGGGACAGATTCAACCCCAATTTTGCACCACCGATTCAAACCCAATTTTGCACCGATTCAACCCCAAATTTGCAACGATCCAAGGTGAATCTCACACCTTTTTCCCCAAAATTGCACCGATCAGAGGTGAAACTCACAGTTTCTTCCCCAATTTTGCAACGATCGAAGGTGAAACTCACACCTTCTTCCGGATCGGAGGTCGGATTTCGTTGTTCTCGTCTGCAAATCATATTTCGATCGTTTTGAATCTTCAAATCCATTGATTTGAAGCTTCAATTCAATCGAGATTTGAGCGGATCGAAGGCAACGAGTTTAAGGCCGAAAACATCAAGTTATGGATCAGAAATTGTTATCAATGGAGATTGAACCACTGGTGAGTGTTTTGTGTTGATTTGTAGGATGTTGTATAGGATTTTGGTAGGCAGTTTCATATTGATTGGTTTTTTTGATCAGAATGAGAGAAGGGTGGAAGAAGAAGGAGAATCAAGCTCATTAACGGTGATATCAGGTATATCTAAACCTTATTTAGTTAAACAATGAGGTTCATGTGAAACTGCCTTTGCTTACGTTTTTATGATGTGATGCCGATGTTTGTGGCTATAATATGCAATATCTGTGATAAAAGTCCGATGTTCTGTTGTGTTTGAGTCATCAAAGCCAATTCTGTGAGGTTTGTGTGCTGAAACTAGCTAGGGTAGATTTTTTATGATGTGATGCCGATGTTTGTGGCTATAATATGGAACATATGTGATAAAATCTCGATGTTCTGTTGTGTTTGAGGCATGGGTGCCAGGAATGTGAGGTTTGTGTGCTGAAACTGGCTAGGGTAGTTTTTTTATGATGTGATGCCGATGTTTGTGGCTATAATATGGAATATCTGTGCTAAAATCCCGATGTTCTGTTGTGTTTGAGGCTTGGGTGCCAGGGATGTGAGGTTTGTGTGCTGAAACTGGCTAAGTTAGATTTTTTATGATGTGATGCCGATGTTTGTGGCTATAATATGGAATATATGTGATAAAATCTCGATGTTCTGTTGTGTTTGAGGCATGGGTGCCAGGAATGTGAGGTTTGTGTGCTGAAACTGGCTAGGGTAGTTTTTTTATGATGTGATGCCGATGTTTGTGGCTATAATATGGAATATCCGTGCTAAAATCCCGATGTTCTGTTGTGTTTGAGGCTTGGGTGCCAGGGATGTGAGGTTTGTGTGCTGAAACTGGTTAGGGTAGATTTTTTATGATGTGATGCCGATGTTTGTGGCTATAATATGGAATATTTGTGATAAAATCTCGATGTTTTGTTGTGTTTGAGGCATGGGTGCCAGGGATGTGAGGTTTGTGTGCTGAAAATGGCTAGGGTAGATTTTTTAGATGTTCATGCTCATGTTTGTGGTTATAATATGGAATATTTGTGCTAAAAGTCTGATGTTCTGGTCTTTTTGAAAAAATTGCAGATTGTGGCGGGCTACCTGATTTGGCTGAAATTGATTTCACATCTTGTTTTGAAGACATCAAAGCAAGAACAATACCTGAGCTAGAAAACCTCTATAGACTGCAATCCCATGCACTTGGATTTTCGTATAGAAAATCAACTCAACGGAGAGACAGTAATCGGAGTGTCTATGAAAAGTATTTCACTTGTTCATGTGCTGGAAAGCCTAACTTAACCACCCCTCCAACCCCTATTCCTGTTAGTCCAACCCCTCAAAAGAAAAAGAGAAAGAGAAAAGAGTATGCCATAACCAAAACTGAATGTCGAGCAGCAATACGAGTGAAGTTGGAGGATGGTCTGTTTGTTGTGAAGGAGCACATTGTGAACCACAACCACCCCCTGACCAGAACAGCATGGCAGATGTTCCAGCGAAGTGAAAGAAAATCACGGCAGAAAAGGGCAGGGTAATTGAAGGGATGGAAGCTACAGGTTTAAAACCCTCGGTTGGATATAGATATTCCACATATCTATCAGGAGGTGATCATGCTGTTGGTTATGAGATGCGTGATGTAATAAACTATGTCGGGAGGCTTAGGATGAAACAAATCGAAGGTGGTGATGCAAATACAATTGTCCGGCTACTTGAGGAACGAAGGAGGACTTCAACCTGTTTGGAGATGTACTTGTGTTTGACACAACATCCAGAACGAACAGATATGACCTTGTCTGTGCGTTCTTAGTTGGTGAAAACAACCATGGAAGTAACTCGATGTTTGCTTGCGCATTCATTGCAAATGAACAAGCCGAAACTTTTGTCTGGCTTCTAAAGACATTTAGGAAGAGTATGGGAAACAAGGCACCACAAACAATTTTCACTGATCAGGATCAAGCAATGGCGACAACAATTGAAGAGGTAAAATCTGGACCTTTTTGTCAATATTTTAGAACTATGATGTTTAGTGTCAAAATACTTATGTAAGGGTTTAAAATGCCCATGTTTGGTGACCGGTTTTTCCTGAATCAAACCACAAACTTTTTTTGTAGCATTTGAAACAGAATGCAATTAGCCATTATGGTGAGTTGAAAAAGGATGGGCCTTTCAAGACAGCATTTGATAACTGCTTGACAGGTAACCACAGGTTGTAAATATTATGTTCACAACTTGATGATTAAAACTTTCATGTTTGGGTTCAAAGTAGCTACCTTGGAGTTTAAACATATTACCTTTTGAATCACAGGTTGTAGTGATGAGGATGAATTTGAAGAGAATTGGAAATCCATGATAAAAACTTACAAGCTAGAAGAGGGTCATCCATGGTTCACAAGGTTGTATAATTTGCGTCATAAGTGGAGCCCAGCATTTGGAAAGGATTTTTTTTCAGCCGGAATACTTTCGCACAAAGAAGTGAAAGCACAAATAGTGCCATTAAATCAAGAGCAACTAAGTCAACTTCATTGACACAGTTCTTGACAATTTTTGAGGATACAGTACACACATGGAGGAAGAATGAGCAAAGAGATGAGCATAATTCATTAATGTACATTCCAAGGAGTGCCGATGCTGGTCTTCTAAAGCATGCAGCAGAGGTTAGTTTTGGATTATTTCTTAGGTTGTATCATATAATATCAACCTTTAGATTTAAAATGCCTTTGTTCTGTACTGTGAATATAAATTCAAAGCCTTTTTGTTCTTTCCATCTGCAAACAGGTTTATACGAAAGAGATTTATGAGGAATTCAGGAAACAATTCAGGCGTGGAATGGCGACATCGATAACTGAAATGGAATGCAACCATGGAGGCTACATTAGATCTTTCAAAGTGGCAAAGGAGAGTGATCCGGAGAAACCTGAAACTGTCGTATTAACTACTGAGGCAACAACAAAATCAATTGAAGTATTTTGCTCATGCAGGCTGTTTGATGAGGCATGTTTGTTATGCTCCCATTGCATAAGGGTGTTACACATGCTATCCATATCAAAAATACCCGGGCAGTATATACTGGATCGCTGGACCAAACACATCAAGAGGGACGTCTGGACAAAGTACCTTGAACAGCAGCCTAATCTAAGACTTGAAGATATCACACCTTGGCGCCATGATATGAGCAGAAGATTCTACAATCTTCTACTCAAAAGTGAAGGAAATGAGCAGGCTCGAAAGCTTCTGGAGGATACAATGATAAGAGATGAAGTAGCAGTACAACAGTTCTTAGCCACTAAAGCGCCTCAGATAGCAGAAAGTGATGGACCAGAGCCATCCGAGCCATCAGGTTCGGGTCCAGATGATGAAATGCACTTTGGCAATCCGGAGAGAGTAATGGGCAAAGGAAGGCCTGATGGAAAAAGAATCAAGTATGGGATTGAAAATAAGAAAAAGAAACTGAAGAAACAATCTCAGACTGAGTTTGGATCATACACACCAAAACCGACATTATTTTAAATTGATTAGGAATGTAAGTCTAAACATCAGTGTTATTAGCAACAGGATAGGGGTTTTATATTAGATGCTTTTGTAAGGTTCTGGTTTTATCAACATTGGTATTATTGATCAAAACATTGAAAGTTTATAATTGAAGCTTGTGTTTCCTATATCAAAATGCAAAGCTTGTTAAAAGCATTTTTTTTACATTGTTTATGTTTGAGTATATAAAGAAGACCTTTGAAATTAAAATGCCTTTGTTCCTCAAAATCAAATGCATGAATTGTATTTTAGGTTTGTGTGTATAATGCAGACCCTTGGAATTAAAATGCCTATAATATGGGATCACATTATGGAGACCTTTGGAATCATATTTTTAGATGTGATGCTCATGTTTGTGCCTATCAAATGGGACCTGTGTCCTAAAAGTCCAATGTTCTGGTGTTTTTGAGACATTGGCCTTTAAGATATGTTTGTGTGCTGAAACTGGCTAGGGTAGCATTTTTATGATGGTGTTTGTGATGCTCTTGTTTATGTTTAGGTTTGAGTATATAATGGATACCTTTGGAATTAAAATGCCTTTGTTCTGCAAAATTAAATGCATAACAATGCATGCAAGGTTTGAATATATAATGTGGACCTTTGTATTTAAAATACGTTTGTATTGCTGTGAAGTTAATAGGAACTTAAGTTATTCCCTCTTTTAGTATAAAATAAATAAATTCAACTTGATAGCATCATGCTTTTGTATTAAAACTTTGAGATTTAGGGTTAAAAATTGTAATTTGTAACATAAACTCTAAAATTACTACTTTGTAAATATTGCCAACTTTTAATACTCTATAAAATATATAAAATCCAAACATTGATATTATACCACTAAACATAAATGTTTTAGCATAAAAGATGTTTCACCTACACACATAGTCTAAAATATTAAACATAACAGATTGACAAGTTCACATCTACAAGCCCTCGTCACTTGAGGAGTCAATGTGCAAGTCAAAAAAGTTGAAACTAGTCTCGGCCTTCTTCCGCGCATGATTGTAGACATCGTCCAGCATCTTATGGAAATTTGGATCACACCAAAATTCTTGGCTTCCCCACACCTCCTCCTCACTATCTGGACCAGCATTCACTTGTCTTTTTTCAGCTTGAGCTCGATTAAAGCAGTCCATAAGCCTTGAAGTAGCAACAGCAAGATCTCTTTTGAAGAACTCCAGACCTTCTTCAGCAGTCTAAAAACATCAAAAGACCATGGTGTAAGTAAAAAAGGATATGAAAATGATAATAAAGAACAATAGCAAAGAAAACTCACCTTCAGACCAAGGCTTTTAATTTCATCGTCAGTTTTGATATCACCACCAAGTGGGATGGTAAAACCACCAACATTAAGATTGTCCTTGACCTCTTGTTTGATGCAATCATCCTCAACAGAAGCATGCTTCAACAGCTTCCCACGTCGGGTCAGAGGATACAAATCACTTGTAAGAGGCGCGCGTTCATACTTCCGGGCTTTGATCTCCTGGCACCTCTGATTCACCTTCTCTTGAGGCCAATGCTGCAACAGCGGAAGAGCTACTGGATTTGATTTCCCCAGAACCAGAGCACGCTGCAAGAACTGGACAATGAGAACAAACACACACCCACTGATTGTTGTGTACTTGGTTGTGTAATACCTTTGCACTCCCTTGGACAGCTTCAAATAGACAAACTCGCACCAATCCAAATTTTTTATCTCTGATACATTCTCCACAGCCTTCAAAACTTGCATGTCAACATCCTTGGATGACACTGGAGATAAGAAACAGGTCACAACATACAACACGAAGTATCTGGTGAAGTCTTCACCACTTTCGGGACAATTCTCCATCGCTTCCCAAAGCATGCTCAAAGAGATTCCCTTATCACCTTCAATCTAGAATTTGGTCTTCCACGCTTGCCTTCTCTCGGCTATCGCCTTATCATTCTTAGCAACTCCAGAGCTCGACAAAACCTCCAAAGGTACACATTCACCACCAGTGGGCAACCCCAAAACATCATGGACATCATCAACAGTAATTACATACTGGGCATTACCAACACGCTGGGTGCAATATCCACCATCAAAATTCTCCAGGAGGAAGGAAAGAATACCTAACGGAAACTTCTTAAGCTGCAGCTTCAGAAGTGACCCAAACCCAATAGCTTCAATGTCCTTCTTCTGAGCATCAGTCAAATTACTAATCAACTCAACAAGGACTCCAGGTTGATGAGCCACAGTAAGCTGTTTCTGACACCTACAAAATCAAGTAGCAGTTTAGTTTAAAATGTGAACCTATAGCATTAAAAAACACATGTTATGCTGTAAAACCTTAATCTTTGCATCATGATAAACAGCAGAAAAATAAATTAAAAAGTATAGGTTTCTAAACCCTAAACCCCAAATGAACCCTAAACCCTACACACAGGGTACTAATTCATTACAAACCTTCAGATATTAAACAGTAACCTTTTGATATAAAATATATATGTTTCTAACATTTAAAAATAGTGGATTTTTTTATTCAAAACCTTTTGATATTAAACCTTAACCTTTTGATATAAAAAATATACCTTTTTTAAAAAAGTTAAAACAAATAAAACACTTACTCTGTGCCATCTTTGTTGACATATTTCACAACCTGTGAAACATCCCTCTCTTTTTTTTCTCGGCAGGCTCAACAATGTCAGCTCCCGCCAGAACCTTCCCTTTCCTTTTACTGTTTACAGCTTCACGAACAGGCGAAGGGGGTGAATTCTGAGTTTGAGGGGGTGATTGGGGGGGTGAATTTTGAATTTGAAGGGGTGAAAGAGGGCGTGATCGAGGGGGTGAATTCTGAGGTTGAGGGGGTGAGTGAGGGGGTGAATTCTGAGCAGGGGGTGATTTCTGAGCAAGGGGTGATTGAGGGGGTGTTTGAAAATCATCATCATCATTCTGATTAATAGGATGTTCACGAGCTTTGTTCTTCTTGGCAACAAACTTTGGGACGTTCTTCTTCTTCTGATGAATAGGGCAAGGCCCCTTGTGGTCAGAAGGAGGACATGTAGGGCATTTCTTCTTCTGATTTCGCTTCCGCTTCTGGTTATCTGTATGAAATTGTCATTAAACACATAAGAAACTGAGAACAACGAGTTCACAAAAAAAAGAGTGAAAAACAATTAAAAAACAACCTTCAACATCTGGATTATGCTTCTCGGCGGCAATTCTCTTCGCCTCCTTCTCGGCAGCAAGTTTGTTCGCCTTCTCCTCGGCAGCAATTCTCTTCGCCTCCTTCTCGGCAGCAAGTTTCTTTGCCTTCTCCTCGGCAGCAATTTTCTTCACCTCCTTCTCGGCAGCAAGTTTCTTCGCCTTCTCCTCAGCAGCGTCTTTAATCACCTTCAGCTCGGCGTCCTTCTTCGCCTTCTCCTCGGCAGCAAGTTTCTTCGCCTCCTTCTCGGCAGCAAGTTTCTTCGCCTTCTCTTCAGCAGCGCCTTTAATCGCCTTCAGCTCGGCGTCCTTCTTCGCCTTCTCCTCGGCAGCAATTTTCTTCGCCTCCTTCTCAGCAGCAAGTTTCTTCGCCTTCTCCTCCTCGGCAACAATTTTCTTCGCCTCCTTCTCAGCAGCGATTTTCTTCGCCTTCTTCTCAGCAGCATCTTTAATTGCCTTCAGCTCGACGTCCTTCTTCGCCTTCTCCTCAGCAGCGTCCTTCTTCGCCTTCTCAGCAGCAGCTTTCTTCGCTTTCTCAACAGCGGCTTTCTTCGCTTTTTTCTCAGCAGCTTCTATCTTCGCCTTCTCAGCAGCTTGTTTCTTCAAATTCTTCTGGGTAGCAACTTTCTTCGCCTTCTCCTCAGCGTCTTGCTTCGTCTTCTCCTCAGCGTCTTTCTTAGCATTCTCAGCAGCATCTTTCTTCGCCTTATCCTCAGCGTCTTTTTTAGCCTTTTCCTCAGCGTCTTTCTTGGCCTTCTCAGCTGCTAGTCTTTTCTTTTCAACACTACCAACAGCTTTCAAATAACAAAAAGATGGTTAGAATTCTAAACATCTATAAAAAAACCAAAACAAAAAATAAAATAAAAACAACACCTGCAGTTTCAGACTCAGATTTCTCCAGTAGAGAACCTTCATTATAACCTTCATTATCAGGTTCACGGTCATTAGATAAAAAACCATCAGCCGACATAGCTTTTATAACACCAGAACAAACAGAATTAGCAAATTCTTGACTATCAAAATTTAGCATATCAACTGATTCTTGGGTACCATTAGCATTAGCGCCACCAGTGTCTTCAAACATGACATGAACAGGGACAGCTCCTGTTGTTCCTGTTTACATGCAAAAATAAAACCAAACCATAGTAAGTATAACTTTGATGTTTACATATACAAATTAATTCAGAACCTTCAATAATAAAATCACAACCATAGCATGTTAAACAGTGATGTTTACATATATAACCAAAATCAAAACATTGGACAACATCATGTTAAAACTAAATCATAACAAAGATGTTTACAGATACAAAACTAAATCATAACAAAGATGTTTACAGATGCAAAACTAAATCATAACATTCAACACTAAAAATCCAACCAAAGCATGAAAAACATTGATGTTTACACAAATAAATAAAACCAAACCTTTGACAGTAAAAAAACAACCATAGCATATAAAACAGAGATGATTACACATTAAAACCAAAACCTATAACCTTCTAAAAGGTAAGGTATACTTCTAACAACTTAACCTTCATTACTTAAATACCTACTTTTACAAGTAAAACATCAATGATTATAAAGAGAGAAAAAAGGCGGGAGACCAATACAAGAAATTCAAAACAACAATTATACAAGTTCGCAAATATAACATGCACCTTCCAATACTAAAATCAAAGCTTCTAGAAAATAAATCCAAACCAGAAAACACACATGCAAAACAATGGCAAATCACAGAACACACAGAGAAGCACAAAATAACGGCACAAACATTGCCCAATCAATACTCAACTCAAAACAAGAGTTCAAATACACATATATAAGCACAACCGCCGGAAAACACAAAAACCGCCGGAAAACACAACCGCCGGAGCACAGAAGCACAGATCCGACGATCAAAGCACATTATAAATCAAAAAATCGAAACAATTGCACGAGTTTATCGGTTTTTACCTTCAGTAGAGCCTGAAACGTTTTGATTTCCTCTTGTCAACACCATTGTACTCCGATCTAAAGCACAGAAAAGAAAAAAAATCAAAAACAAACACAAATCCGCATCAAATCGTATATAAAGATGAAAACAAACAAATCGAGAAACTTACTTGCTATTGCACACGGTAGAACACGGTGGATCGATGCATGAATCGGAAAACCGACGGTTAATTAGGTTTTTGAATTTGGGGGAGAAATTGGTTGCGACGGTTCGGGAGGTTCTGCAAAAATTGAAATGGGAATTATGAAAGGAAAGTTGATATTTATATGAATTCTAGTTTAGCATATTTGTGAAAAGGCCCTCGCATTTTAGATGTTTTTGCAAAAAGGCCCCCGCCCAGTTTTACTCTTTTTTTTCAGTCCCGTCTATAATCTGGATGGTCTCTTTCGAGACTTTCTAATACATAAATTTCCAATATCCAAAAGTCGTTTTCTACGATTCAAAAAATGCGATGGTAGAAAATCGGGCTGTCACAATATGCAGAAGATGTTAGAGTACTACTATGCCAAGATGTGTCGGTGGGAGTCATCACAGTAGAAATTGCATCGGGCATCATAACCCGTCAAAAAGGTCTACCAGCTGGATTTTATAAAACACATTGGGATATAGTTGGTGACCAGGTTTCAAATGCAATTTTAAAGATATTAAATGGTGAGGAGCTGCCAAGTGATTAGAATCAGACTGTGATAATTTTAATCCCTAAGAAAAAGCAAACTAATAGACCAGAAGACTTTAGACCAATCTCATTGTGTAATGTGAAATACAAAATTATTGCTAAGGTTTTGGCAAAAAGGTTGGGTCTGGTAATGAATGGACTGATTGATAAGGCACAGTCTGGATTCATAAAAGACAGGAATATAGGGGAAAATGTACTTTTGGCACATGAAATGCTTCACTTTTTGAAGAAAAAGAAAGGTAGAACTGGAGTTGCTGCAGTCAAATTGGACATGAGCAAGGCTTATGACAGAGTTTCATGGCCTTTTCTGTTCAGTGCACTATCACATATATGCTTTCCAGTTACATGGATTCAGTTAATACATAAGTGTGTCACAACAGTATCCATGACTTTGAGGGTGAATGGACAAAATTCTGATTTCTTTTGGCCCAGAAGAGGTTTGAGGCAGGGTTGTCCTTTGTCACCTCTGCTATTCTTAATCAGTCAGCAGTACTTATCTGCTATGATACAGTCAACTTTAATATCAGAAACAGGCTGTGGATATAGCCCTGGTAGAGGTGTTTCAAGGATTACTCATCTGATGTATGCAGATGATTGTTTGATATTTTTGGAGTGCAAAACAGATGCTGTTAACAGGTTGGCTAGGGCTATGGATCTCTTTGCTAGGTATTCTGGCCAAAGGATTAACTT
The DNA here is from genome assembly GCA_948330725.1 of Sherardia arvensis. Classification (NCBI taxonomy): domain Eukaryota; kingdom Viridiplantae; phylum Streptophyta; class Magnoliopsida; order Gentianales; family Rubiaceae; genus Sherardia; species Sherardia arvensis. The sequence goes on from OX415241.1 coordinate 28,737,366, forward strand.
TGAAAAGTCAGGAATTATGGTAAGTGCAAACACAGATCCTCTTATGGTGCAATATATGAAGTTGACTTTGAATATTCATGGTGTGGGGATAGGAAGTAAGTATTTAGGAATGAATATTAATTTCACAAGAAATAAGTGTCAAATATATAAGGATATTTTGGTTAAAATGAGAGCTAAGTTTGATTCCTGGAAAACTAGGTTTTTAAGTTTAGCTGGGAGAGTTACATTGGCTAAACATGTTCTGGCTTCTCTACCTATTTATCCAATGGGAGTATTCAGACTCCCAAAGAGTGTGTTAGAAGGGATAGATAAGATCATTGCTAGATTTATATGGAAGGGGGATGCAGAAGGTAGAGGGGTGCATTGGGTATCATGGAGAAAGATGTGTATGGCCAAGAATGCAGGAGGGTTGGGCTTAAGGTCAGCAGAACAATTAAATTTGGCTTTAGTAGCAAAGCATGCTTGGAATATAATTCAGAATAAGGATTCCTTGATGGTTAAGATTTTAAAACAGAAATATTGTAAAGATGTCTCATTTGCAGAAGTAAAAATGAGGAATTCGGATTCATGGGGATGGAAAAGTTTATTATGGGCTAGGGACTTTATTAAGAAAAGATGGAAGTGGATAGTTGGAGATGGTTCACAGGTAGATTTGTTGGACAACTGGAGTATGGACAAGGAGAATTTAAAGTTAAGGCCTGGAGTAGATTTAAGACAAGGTGAAATGAGAGTAGCTGACATGTTGGATGAGCATAAGCAATGGAATGTGAACAAATTGAAACAAATATTTCAGGATTCAGAGGTGGATAAGGTTTTAAGGATCCATGTTCCTAAGGTGGGAGAGGCTAGAGATAAGATCATTTGGCCTTATAATAAATTGGGAGATTATACAGTCAAGTCTGGGTATAGATGTCAGGATAAATCAATGGAATGTGAGGCTACCTCATCGAATCATATTAAACCAGACTGGAAATCATTTTGGCAACTGAAGTTGCCAATGAAGGTGTTGATCTGTTTATGGAGGGCTTTAACAAATGGTTTGCCAACAGCAGAGAATCTTCATAAGAGGAAAATGCTGGTGTATCATACATGCTGCAGATGTAATGCAGGATTAAGGGAGGATACTGAGCATTTGTTTCTATATTGTGAGGAATCTATAAGAATCTGGAGAGCATCAATATTAGGATTGATATTTGTGCCAGGGGAGGAAGTAACTTTCTCTAATTGGTTCTGGAGATGGATGAAGGAGGCACCAGATGAACAAATCAGAATGATTATATGCTGTTACCTGTGGAACATATGGAAATCCAGGAATGAGGAAGTGTCCAGAGACATACATTTGGACATAGAAAGGGTGCTGGAGCACAGTATGGTAGACTACAAGCTGTTCAGTATTCAAGGAGAGAAAACGGAGTTAAGTCAGATTATTAAAAAAGAAGTACACAGTCAGGCTGTAGAAGAAGGTAATCAAGATCAGCATGAGGAACCAGTAAATATTGGTATGCAAGCTAGGCTAAGATTTGATGGGGCCTTTTGGAACAGATATAAACATGGATCTGCAGCTTGGAGCATAAAAATGAGAGAATCTGAGCAGACTGAGTGGCTACAGAACTGTCATTTCCAAGCACATAGTCCTTTGCAAGCTGAAGCAACAACATGTTTTCAAGGGTTATTAGCAGCAGCTGCAATGAATATTGCAAAGCTGGAGTTGCAAACAGACTCTACAATACTGCAGCAATTGCTGGAGGACAAGGAAATGGAAGTGCCATGGGAAGTTCAAGCTTTAATTATGGATACTAGGAGTATCATGTCATCTTTTATTTATGTTGTTTGTAAGAAAGTTGATAGGAAGGTTCTGTGCAAGGAACATGCTATGGCCAATGGCCTAAGATGTAATAGTTGTTCTAATATTTAATAAAGTAATGTTTTCCTTCAAAAAAAAAAAAAAAGAACCATCTAAAGACTAGGTCAGCTTTAACAACTATATTCTGACTTCCAACAGTCCTTATGTACAGATTATCTTATCTATATTTATCTGGTATGAATGTTGTGTATGAAGATCAACCGATGACATGAAGCATGTTTTTGTTGGATGTGTCTGAAAATCACACAGAAAATATCAGTTGACAAATAGCATGCCATAAGTGAGATCACTATAATTTCGAAGTTCAGTACAAACATATTGTATTTGAAATAAATATAAAAAACAGGAACACAAACTTAGACAATGATCAATTATTCAAAATTCAGGCCAAATTTGTCTCAATGTTAATTGTAAAAATTAATTATGTTGCTCGAGGATGCAAAAGACAAACTGAGTGGAAGTAAGTAGATCCATCCATTCATTCAGAAAACCTCAAACAGCAACACGGAATAAACCCAGGCATATCCTCATCCAGACGCAAATGCCTAAGCTAAGATCTTTGTTAAAACCAAGATCCTTACATCAGGAGATAACAATTACTAGTTGCAGACTTGCATGAATCCAGCCAAGGGAAACAAGAGAATGTTTTTTTTGATACTCAATTATCTCCTCTTTATTGAATGTCTCGCACTGAAGTTACAAAAGTAAAATAAGAATATTAATTACTGACATGGGTAGGCAATGCTTAATATAGCACTGGGAACTGTAAATGGGGACAAATATTTCTGAGTCGAAAGTCCCTTTCTGCTCTGGGACAATAAGGGTGTGTTTGGTTCGTCAGATTTCTGAGAGTCTGGTTTTTGTTTTTGGTTTTTGGGAGTTTAGGTTTTTGTTTGGATTTTGAGAGTCTGGTTTTGCAAAATCCTTGTTTGGTTGGGTTGGATTTTGTGAGTATGAAACAAAATCTTTAGTTGGGTTTTAGGATTTAGCAAGTTTGGATTTTGGGAAATTTGGTGAACCAAACAAGATTTTACAAAATTGAACTTGGATAGTTTAAGTTTTGCAAAAACTTGTCCAACCAAACACACCCTAAATGTTGAGATGCAAAACACCCTGTTTTCTGCATTTGTCAAAAAGATAAATCAGTTAAGTTTGAACATTCAATAAAAAATTTCGGAAAAGACATAATAGCAATTGGCGTCATACAGTTTAATGAAGTGGAGCATTACCAAATTTCCTGTTAGCACACAACATGTTTCCACATTCCTTGATGTTTAATCTTCAGACTCCTGCAGATATTTCAAAAATTCTCAACTACTTAAAAAGCGAACGAAAAAAGTGACAACTTTACATTCATGAACTAAAGGGAATGAGTACTAACAGCTTTTGTAATTGAGAAATCAAGGGAATTTGAAGATTAAACACTATTGTTATCATCATACTGCTTCCATGAAAGCTGAGCAATCATAGCTGTATAAGTTGTAGAAGCCTGTGGCAACTGCAAAACAAAAGAGAGCGAAGTTGACATCGGTTAAATTCAAAATGAAAATATTTGGCTGAAGTTATGAATTTTGAAGGGCTGATTGATGAGCATTTGAAATTGGTGATCAGGCTAGCATATACAGGGAGGAAAAGAATATAATTGACTTGTATATATTGTTGCTAAGATATTCAAGGTGATATTTTCCCCTTCATTTCACGCATATGCTCATTTTTACTGTTCTAATTTTCAAACTATGAGCTTAATTGTGGTTTGTGTGAGCAGTTTGGTGTACTGGGCTGGCATTAGGATACACCAATGAAAAGGTACACACTTTGTTCTTACAGCTAGTCTACTTTTATTATTAGTTTCAAAGCAAATGTATTGATATCTTTCAAGCGTACCTGCCCTATGGATACAGAATACAGAGAATTGTAGCAGGCAGTTGGAAAAAGCAAGACTCACTGATTTGAGCTAAGCATCTATACCAATTATCATTCGAATGAAAAACCCTCTGTTCACCCACTCTTAACACGAAGGAATATCGGCAACGGATATTCAGGCAAGAAGAAAATTAAGCCTCGCAGTACTTGATGCACGATTCATCAAAACTCGACAAAAACAAACATTCATTCTTATAAACAAAAGTTAGGGATTCTTAAATCATGAATAGATAAACAAAGAATTAATCGAATAATCATATTCAAACAGAACTATAAAGCATCATCTAAGAACGAAATAATCAATTCAGAACTCGATCTCATCTAACTCCTTATCTATAGCTCTATGATATATTCCAAATAAAAGGACACAACTAGTTAAGTGCGCGAATCAGGGGCAATTCAAAAATTGAAGTAATACTTCAACCCATTTGGAACCACGGTTTGACGGCAACATATACTCGAGCATGAACTGCTGGTGACGTCTTCGGGTTTCTTGCACACGCTGGTGTAGATGTCGGCGCCGGAGATGAACGTGAAGTCTTCGCAGCCTACAACGCACAACATGTTGAGTTCGGAGAATGTGTAGGTGGTGGAAGATTCATTGTCCGATCGGGTTGCAGCAGTGTCCTGCAACGATTTTGACCATGCATACTTCCTTGTCGGAGATATCGCTCAAGGCCGCCTATATATGAAGGTCGTCGATCTCTCTCCTGAAAAGCGCCACCGGCCGCTCGCTCTTCTCATTCTCTGGTGACGACAAGGACCCCATCCCTCCTCAATCTCGAAATATGAATTGGGTTTGGCCGCTTAAGATTTCACCGGCGTTGTACTTCTAATGTCGCTGCTGGTGTCATATACCCGTTGGTCACCGTCGCACTTCTCGTCCACAAGTTCCACAACGGCCGAGAATCAGCCCTCATGGTGGCGATCCCATCGCTGTCATTCTCGAGCGCCCGCCATAGTGTTGGTGTTGCAGCGACGATAGCAGGTACCGATCCATATCTGAGAATATTGCAAATCAATTTGCAAGGCGTGATTTGACGGCATGGTTAACTAGTCAAACTTTACCTTCTAGAATTAAAAAATAGAAATTGAGACCTACTAAAGCCGGTAATCGTGAATAATATGAATTTCTATTTCTAAATGACCTCACTACGTGTCAAATTACTAAAGGTTCTGAAATGACTGAACGTTTAGTTAAAAAATAGAAGAGTAAATCTCCTGAACTTCCAAGTTTCATGACTTTCCATGAAAGTTTTTATACGTTTTAATTTATACTGTGTACCTTTTAATTTCAACTGTACATTAATTTACTTAAAATTTTTAAATTGTTATATAAAATTTCTTGATTTTTTGCATTAAAACATGTTTTACTATATGTTTACTTTAAAATGATCAATGTTTTAACACAAAAATATATTATTTGAGTGTAAATAAATAGTGATAGTTACATAGCATTTAGGAAAGTTGGACTTTCAAGAGATTTTGCAAAAATAGAAACGGGACAGTAGAGATTCCCACATTTAATTTCCTCTTCACCTTCCAAGAAAGGAAGAAAAAGAAATATTTCTCTGCCTATTTTCTATATCTACTACTACATACGGTATCTAATTTCAACCTGAGTTATTGGTAATTTGATTTTTAAATTATAAATTAAAATATTAACAAAAGTACCAAAACTCATGTAGAAGATATATTGTTCCAGAACTAATTATCTGTAAAACATAACATGATCATCTACTTCTAACAAATCAAAGATGACATCCATTTACACATACAATTATAGACAAACAACAGATCTCTTCTATCAGAATATGAACTGTTGTGATTGTGTTTTGGCTCCCTCAACAACCCTGATGTTCATCTTTTCTTCTGATTAGAAATCTTCATACTTCCAGTCCGGAATCAATTTTTGAAGTCATTCTTTTGGTGCTATAATCTATAGGTTTTTGTGATCTCTTATATCCGGGGGCTGCTTTGTGTTATGCTAGTCATTTCACCCATAGGCCCTTGGTGGTTTTAAGAGTTTTTACTTGAATGTGTAATAGATTAGATGCATTTTCCTTTTGAGCTAAGAATAGCATTACTATGCTTCTATGGTCTAATAACCATTTGTACTTATGGCAATCTTTTGGGTTCAGGAACACCTAATATATGTTCTTATCACCTTCTCAAGGTGATTTTAATTTATATATATATATATAGAGAGAAATCCATTGTAGAATACGAATAATTTATTTGACAACTTTGAATAAACTAGGCTAACCAGACCTGTTTTTATGATGTAATTGTAAAATAATAATAATGAGTATGTCAATATAAAGTAAATATTTGATATAAATAGTATTGTAAATAATAAATTATGTAAAATCAATAATGTTTGTATTATACAAAGCTTGAAAAGTAAATTAATTGAAAATAACTAAATTACAATTAAGGTAAAGTGTTGCATTTAATTCCCCATTAAGACCTCTTGTTCCCAGTTTAAATCATGTTTGATATCGTGTCTCATTTTTGTTTCGATGAGTACTCCTCCTTGCCTAAAATCACCATTAAGATTTGCACAAAATCATCATTTTTCAAGAGTTACTTCACACGAAAATCCCCACACGGAGAGTGAAAGCTACCTTTTGACTGCAAATTTAAGGTTAATTATTTACCTTTCAATAATGCTTTATGGATTGGTTATACAATCACTACATGTACGGATGTGAGTGCGTAATACAATCATTGTTTATTACTTGCTAGGTAATTTGAAAACATCAAATTCCTAAATCTGAAGGCAATACAGCAATCATACATTCTAAGTGGTTTTTAACTCTTCAGTGACGATTTTATCTAGAAGTATCGGCATGTAGACAATTTCAATGTCATGTTGTGGCGGGGCATGTGTAGACAAGCAAGAAAAGACGCATGGGAAAATTAAATACTGCATAATTCAAAGAATTACACATTAAAAAAATATTCAATAGATTTTAGCTTGTACTCATTTGTCGTTCAAAAAAACATGTACTCATTTGGACTGGATTTTTTAATTGAGCCCTTCCATGATTAAAAACCGGAATTAGAATATCAAATTTATTAAGGTTTGCATTAAATTTTATTATAATAAAAAATCAAAGAAATAGTATTAATAAATTATATGCTAAAATTGAAGTTCACATAATATTAGGAAAATATGAAGTCTTGAAAAAGAAAGTACATATTCACCTGAAATATTCTTAAAACTTGAAAGTCTTCTTCTTGGAACCTTACATGAACACGATGCAGATGCAAACTCAGTACTACCAGGGCAACAATAACTCCTAAATTATAAGTTGGGCGATGTTTATATTTTTTATGGCACCCAGATCAAATAGCGTATAGGGAATTCTTTCAAGAAAAATAATACAATTAAGTAACTGAAAAAAAACAGATAAGATAGGGTGGCATAAAATAAAAATGTACATTAATAATAAGATATTTCTCATTTAAATAGAGGAATTAAAATAAAATTAAATCTAGTGATGAACGACCTAAATTATTATAAATGATCTCCGGGGAGATTCTCCACCTCCCTAGTCTATTTATATATGGATGCTGAATATCATATGCATAATCTTCTAAAGCATAACAGTTTCGAACTTTATGGGTCAGTGCATAAATTTAGAACAACAATAACAAAAGAAATTGTTATTCAGATTTAAATCACAAAGGGAAAGCTATAAATTCTGCAGGTTGGAAACAAAAATGTGCATAAGTGAAGAAAACCATTCCAATCATCTCAACAACGGTGTCAATCGGGCACAAGAAGTTGTGCCTCCTACTTGCAAGAGGGTTCAGTGGCATTAGTCTCTGTCTACAGGTAAAACATAAATGTTAAATGATACGATAGTACCTCATAGCCTTGAGAAGACTCTCCAATGGTGTGAGGCCATAGTAGGGTCTCCTAGGAACACGAGACAGAAAATCGAGGCTGGCTCCACACTTGATAAGTAGTTGAGTAGTTTTGAGCATGAAATGAGCTGCACACCAGTGGAGAGGCTCAGAAGAATACGCGTTTACACATGTATGAAAGTCCATAGGTTCACCAGCTTCACCCCTTAGCAAGGCTTCAGCGCATTTAACGCTTCGTTCAATCAAGCTCCAACGAAACACAATGGGGAGAGTAAGCTGGAACTCATATTTCCCTTGTGCAGCCATCCCCCATTTGTTTCTTGCTTTCTTGAGGAACTTTCCACATCGTCCTCATCAATATGACGCCATAGTCCTCCATGAATGTGTCTTGTTCATCTGGTTCCTCAGTGCACAACAAGTCGCAGTCCTGAACACAACATAATTCTGCATCTGTTCATGTTAGAAAAATTAAAAATACATAAACAAACAACATCAACATTCACAACACCATCAGGCTGAGCTAGGGTTTCATCGTAAACCCAGATCGCCTTCGCTGTAACTCGGGTATAGTAAATTCAAACACACCATAAGCCTCATTAGGATTAAAGCCTCATTAGGATTAAAGGCTTTATGAGGCTTATTAAAACACTTATTAAGAATATCCATTTGAATACCTATTGATAATCAAAATCATGAGATAACAAAGAGCAATTCAATGAAAACCCCCTTAGAATGAACAGATAAAAAACAGTGGATGACAATACCTTTGAATGCAGGATGAAAAATATATACCTAGTAAAAAGATTATGATAGAGGGAAACCTCGATAATAGAGGCGGTGTTTTATTCATCAATATATAAGCAGTACAAACCCTAGATAAACCCTAGCTAATACAAGGTGGGCTCAAGGCCCAATACTACTCTCTAACATCCCCCCTCAAGCTAAGCGTCGGATTGACTGAGACGCAAAGCTTGGATATAAAAAACTCAAATAAGGGCTTAGGAAGACCCTTAGTGAAAATGTCCGCCAACTGCAACGAATTAGGAACATGACTAACACGGAGTTTAGCTGAGGCAACCAACTCACGAACAAAGTAGTAGTCGATGTCAATGTGCTTGGCGCGCTTGTGAGCCACTTGTCACATAACAACAATGGGGAACCATCCAGCAAATCTCGGAGAAGATGGCAGAGCCAGAAAACTTCCGCAACTGTATTAGCAAGGGCACGATACTCGGATTCTGAACTTGAACGGGATACTGTAGGTTGTTTCTTAGCACTCCATGAAACCAAGTTACCGCCTAGAAACACTACATAGCCGTAAGTCGATCGTCGAGTCTCTACACATAGAGCCCAATCATCATCCGAATATGCACAAACATCAGCACATATCGTGGAAGAACTTCCAGAACGAAATGTGAAACGGTGATGAGGTGTGCCAGCAACATAACGAAAGATTCGGGTAACGACAGTAAAGTGATCTTCTCGAGGGTCTTGAAGGTACTGACTAACCGAATTCACCGCAAATGCTAGATCAAGACGAGTGATAGTCAAATATTGAAGTGCACCAACCAAAGACCGATAGAGGGTTGGGTTGCCTAACGGTGCACTAGTGCTGCTAAGAAGTTGCGAGAGTGGTACAAACGGAGTCGTCACCGGAGAAGTATCAGTCATGCCGGCTCGACTCAGTATATCCCTAGCGTACTTGGCCTGTCCAAGAAAAAGGCCAGATGGAGTATCAGACACCTCAAGTCCAAGGAAATAGCTAAGGGAGCCTAAATTCTTGATTGAAAACTCTTGATCAGTCCTGGTGATGAACTTTCTGATGGCACTAGCATCATTTTCGGTCAGAATGATGTCATCCAAATAAACAAGGAGATAGAGCAAGGTGGTACCCCGAGAGAAAATAAAGAGAGATGCGTCTGAAGTGCTACACCGAAAACCAAACTGCCGAAGGTAAGAGCTAAAGCGATCAAACCAAGCTCGAGGAGCTTGTTTGATTCCATATATCGCTTTCTTGAGACGACATACATAGTCAGGATGTGATGGATCCATGTATCCCACTGGTTGAGCCATGTAGACTGGAGAATCAAGAACACCATTAAGAATAGCATTCTTAACATCAAGCTGATGTAGCGGCCAGCGCTTGAGAGTGGCAATGGCAAGAACTGTACGAACAGTAGCTGCCTTGACAACCGGGTTGAAAGTGTGATCAAAGTCAAAACCAAGAATATGAGAGTATCCCTGAGCAACCGAATGAGCCTTGTAGCGCTCAATGTTACCATCTGGTTGATACTTTAAGCGAAAGACCCACTTCGACCCTACAATGTTGGAATCTGAAGGACGAGGAACCAACGCCCAAGTATTCTGATGACGAAGGGCATCCATCTCCTCATCCATAGCTCGAACCCGCTTTGAATCCTTAAGAGTTGTACGATAGTCTCTAGGCTCGGAATGCTTCATAACCTGAGCAACAAGACCTGTTGAAATAAAATCAGAATACGTCTTTAAACGTCGAGTACCATCCTGATTCTGAGTAATCATCCGATGAGCACGACGAGGAGGTGAATCAGGACTCGATGAGGATCCAGACGATGGAGTGGGTGACACATGTGGAGGAGATGACGGTGGAGTAATCGATGGTGATGTCAGACCAGATGAGACTGGTGAAAATTGAGGAGATACTGTCTGGGCGAATGAAGTACGAACCACGTCGTCGGAGTCACAAACCATACAAGGAGATGATACAGATGATGGGTTATGTGATGAAGACACTGTCGATGATGTGGCCGCGGGCTCAAAAAAGGAAGAGAGTTCCAGATCCGAAGTAGGTCTACCATCCAGCGAAGGTGCTGCATATGGAAACAAAGTCTCATCAAACCGAACATGGCGCGAGACATAAATACGTCCATATGTTGGGTCAAGGCACTGAAATCCCTTATAACGAGAACTGTAGCCAATGAAGACACATGGGATTGAGCGAGCAGCAAACTTGTTAATAGTTGTGGCACGTAAGCAGGGATATGCGCGACAGCCAAAAGGATGAAAAAGTCTATAGTCAGGAACTGTCCCAAAAACCATCTCGAAAGGGGATTTTCCACTGATAACTGGGCTGGGTAACCGATTAATTATGTAGACTGTTGAGGAAAAAGTTTCGACTCAGTATACTTTCGGTACCAAGGATTGAAACAACATCGCAAGACCAGTCTCAAGGATGTGGCGATGCTTCCGCTCAGCTCGGCCATTCTGAGCAGGAGTATAAGGTGAAGACATTTGATGATGAATTCCGCAAGATGCAAGATGATCATGTAGACGGTTGTTTGTAAACTCTGTGCCTCCATCTGTCTGGAAGATCTTTACTTTTGCAGAAAACTGGGTTACAACAAACTTCTGAAACTGGAGGAAAATGTCATAGAAAACTGACTTATGTCGCAGTGGAAACCACCAAGTGAAGCGGGAAAAATCATTAATAAAAGCTGCATAATAAGAAAAACCTCCTGCAGACAAAACTGGTACCGGTCCCCACAAATCACAGTGCACCTTATCCAACAAACCAGTTTCCCTCCTGTCACTAACAGAGAAGGGTAGACGATTGCTCTTGGTCATCTGACAAGATGAGCAACTAACAGGCGCATGCTTGGCAGAAGAAACTGAAATATGACCCAACTGATGCAAGAACTGAACAGTATCATGAGAGACATGCCCAAGTCGAGAGTGCCATAATTCAAATGGGGCTAGGAGCTTTTCAGCACGTAGTTCACCCAAAAAACAAGAATCACCATTTCTAGATAGTAAAGACTCTCAACGTGACGCCCTTTGCCAATTATTTTTCCCGTAGGCTTATGCTCGATCGAAAAAATGTCATCATCAAATATGACTCTAATGAGTAAATCACCAGTAAGCTTACTAATAGACAATAAACTCCTAGTAATATTAGGAACCACCAAAACACCATGTATAGAAAATCCCGAAAGATGACAATGACCGATATGAAAAATAGGCAATAATTCACCATTACCAACGCTAACAGAATTAGAGCCACGGTAAGGTTGTACCTTATCAAGATGATTGAGATTGGCGGTCATATGAGATGTGGCGCCGGAATCAACAATCCACTGATTATGGGGATGTTGACGAACTCGCAACAATAATTTATCAGCAATCCAACTGGTTGAACGATCTTCGCGAGACAGCATCGCTAATTTAACCATAATTCCAAATTAACAAGTTTACTGATCCACGAACAGCACCAAAAGACCTGCTGTGAATATCTGCGCAATGAGCGATGGCAGCGAGACCGCGCGTGGCGCGATGGCAGCGAGACCGCGCGTGGCGCGATGGCAGCGAGACCGCGCGTGGCGCGATGGCAGCAAGACTGCGCGTCACGCGGTTCCAGGAGCAGAATTTGGGTAAGAACCGCGACTGTCTGTATCTTCTGACTAGCGGAGGCGATGACGAACGGCAGCGGCTGCGATGACGGTGAACAACAGCGTCGGTGGAGATGATGGACGACAGTTGCTGACTGGCGGTGGCGTTGATGATGATGATCGACGAGCGGCCAGATCAAACAAACGTTGAACGGGCAGAGGCGTCGAGGATTGATGCACCACAAAATCAAGGATCAAACAGCGACATAAGTGCAGTGGAACGGCGGCACGGTGGCGGCGTGGCAGCGGCTGAACGTAAGTGCAGTGGCAATAAAATAATAAATTCAAGGCTTAGGAACGTTTTGCAACTGATACCATGATAGAGGGGAAACCTCAATAATAGAGGCGGTGTGTTATTCATCAATATATAAGCAGTACAAACCTTAGATAACCCTAGTTAATACAAGGTGGGCTCAAGACCTGATACTACTCTCTAACAGGTTAGATCTAGAGTTTTGAAAAGGTGTATTAATATTCAAGTTAAGAAAACCAAATCGAAGGTATTCATATAATTAATTATTGTTTCGGCAATCAGTAGAAAAATTAATTGTTATTTTTGTAGTAGAAAAAGTAATAGTTAATAGTCCTGTTCAGATGTGATCAATAGTCTACTTTTGGAAGAGCATCGGAAAAGAGTGAATTTAGCCAATAATCTAATCAAAGTAGTTGAATTTTGTTTAAGAATTGTCATCATGTTAGATCTAGAAACATGATACTGGAAAAGAGGGATTCTTGGCAGAGATGAAGAAATATATACGGATGAAAATCATATAAATAGATAGAGATAAAAATTGAAATAAGTAGTAAAAATAAGAAAAAACACACAAAGAGAGAGAAAATGGGGAAATCAATTAGCCATTGATTAAAAGTATTTCAATGGTCTAGATTTTGAGTAAAAATTATGAAAATAAGAAAGTTAACACACTGCAACAAAAAGTTATTATACCAACAGCGATGTTAGCATACCGTAATATTGTAATGACATTTGAACTTATCCTCATATTACCTTTTTATGTGATAACTCGATGTAAAGCATCCTAATATCTTACTATACTCACGTTTCGATGTGTATTGACAAATATAGTAAACTAACGACCGCATATGTCCTAATATCTTGTTATACCCACGTTTCGATGTGAATTGATAAATATAGTAAACTAACAATAGCATATGTCCTAACATTTAGTTTTACCCACATATCCATATGTCATATTATCTTGCTTTAACCACATAAATATATGAGACTTTAACAAACATTTAGAATTTGTTAGATAATATATATTTAATATATATATTTTTTAAATGATAATTAAATGTAATAAAATCATAAAAATGAAGAAATTCATAAGCGAACCAAATATAATCCAAATCGAATTTATAACTAAAGAATCCAAATCCATAATATATTCTACTATGAATATCCAACAATATTCTAACCGGATGCACTAATCCAACGCTAACATGAAGGATGATATCATCTAAATACATCAAGATATATAACCTAAGTTTTAACATCCTTCATAGTTATCTCATCCTCGCCGAAACGTGTTTAGTTCGGTGACCTGTAAATTCACAAAAATAAAACATCAAACTATTAGCTAAATAATTAGCACTAATGTGTGTTAGTTGGGAAGAGAGGTATATACGTGTTAAAATACATCAAGATATATAACCTAAGTTTTAACATCCTTCATAGTTATCTCATCCTCACGAAACGTGTTTAGCTCGGTGACTTGTAAATTCACAAAAATAAAATATAAAACACTAAACATGTATTAGCTAAATAATTAGCACTAATGTGTGTTAGTTGGGAAGAGAGGTATATACGTGTTAAAATATATCAAGATATATAACCTAAGTTTTAACATCCTTCATAGTTATCTCATCCTCGCCGAAACGTGTTTAGCTCGGTAACTTGTAAATTCACAAAAATAAAACATAAAACACTAAACATGTATTAGCTAAATAATTAGCACTAATGTGTGTTAGTTGGAAGAGAGGTATATACGTGTTAATGAGATTTGACTTACCAAGTTTACTAAAAAAAAGCTATACCAATTACCCCGAGTGTTGTCAGATTGGCAGAACTAGCCAAGCTATACCAAATACCCCTTCGAGGAGCACCAAGAAAACACAACTATTGAAAACAAACATAAAACAAAGAGAGACATAATATATGATCAAGTGATTACCTTTTAGCAGGAGTAAATATGTGAGCTAATAAATTTGGAAGTTAATCCAGCGAGTTCATTCAAAATCAGATCAAATCTGCATTAGTCAAATTTATCAAACCACTCGCACATATTTATCAAACCACTCGCACATATTACATATCGATATTTCATCCTTATAACACACCCTACTAGCACACCACACCCCTTATAGCACAATCTGAGTATAATATTACTAACACACCCATAAATTAGATAATACCGTGATGCAGAAAATAATAATATATGCTTCAAATAACCTCATAGTAAACAAATATCCAAAAATGAAGAAGGATGTACACACTCGATAGAGAATTGATCAAAATTTCATAAAACTAGAACTATAATCGTTCATGGCAATCAAATTCTAAAACGTTATGTTATTGATACCTATATATTACGGGTGGAGATTTAAGCAGCAAACTCTGTCGCCATACCTGCATAGACCGCAATTGATTAATGTGAAATTATGAAATAAAATAGGGATATAGAACAAATTTACTCAAACCCACCTGCAAACAGAGAGGTACTCTGTTTGACTAATCTCTGTTTGACGTATCCGCGATGGAAAAATTTGACCGGCAAACTAGGGTTTAGCGCGTCCATTCTGTACAGTTCCCCTTTCTCCCCTCGTTTCTGAAAGTTAGAGAAACAATTGAGGTTCCGTATTTTTCTTCTATAATTTTTACGTTTTCCCTCAAATACTGCAATAGTGGAAACATGATTGCTATTTTCATCCTTATTTTGTAAATACTTATTCCTTAATGATTATATTTTAATATATTTTGTAAAAATATATAAACTACATAACCATTTTAATAATTACAGAAAAAATTATAAATTTTTTTTGAAAGAGAAAAAATTTTAACTTTTATAAATGTGTGGATCCATCAATCAATATGTAAGTTGCGAGTGGGAAGATCCATAATCAATTTAGCACTCTTTAACTTAAATAGTGCGTGTTTATATTTTAACTGTATATTTTTCTACCTAAAATAAAAAAAAATTTGTATAATTTCTGCAATATTACATTAAAACAAGTTTCATGACACGTTCACATTAAAAGATACAATTTTTAATTATAAAATTAATTATTTTATTTATTTTAGTTATACTATGATAGTTATAAGAATAAATTGAACTCTCACAACACTCTATCTTGAAAAATGTACTATAACCATATAAATTATTATAATTATCATATTAATTAAATGTTAATAATTTGATTAGAAATATATATCGTCAAGGAGATTATCTTTGTTGTCCTTGGAGGTTAAAATCTTGTGGTATACCCCATAGGTGATGAGTTCAATCTAAATGATAATAATTTTACTAAGTGAAAGTTAAAATTAGAGCTGCAACCACTAGTTAAAGTTGTAGCTATAAGAGCATCTTCAATATAATTGTCAATTTGATAAATATTAATTGATACGTCATTATGATAGACGTTTTATACAAAATCATGCCTTAAATGCAATCATACGTGTTAAAATTTTCAAGAGACAATATTAATAAGAACTTCTACTTCTACAATGTCAAGTTGAAATGAGTGTTTTGAATAAATATAAGTTTAATATTTAACATGTCCAAAGAGAATTTTGCTTTGGGAGATCAAAAAATTTAAAACGTCAACATTCAAAAGTTATGTGCACATATATGTCACCTTAAAGTTTCATAATATCATGTCATTTAAAAATACGGAAGACATTCTTAGCATTGAAGATGATTTAATATTCACGCCATATTCACTATAATTTACTAATAGATCAGTCTAGTTTAGTTATTTGATGAAACTTAGTTATACATTGGCTGCACAATATCTTTCAGCACGTTTCTTCCCTAATCAACACTTTTCAGTTTAGCTCATTTTCAATAATATATTGAGAAAAATTGTTGTTTATATGTAACATAATCATTTTCTTTAATTAAGTGATTAAATTGAATATAATTTGAATAAAATATGTGCATATTAAACTAAAAATGAGTGAACATTTTAATATATATATACATATATATATATATATATCCATCTAAACTAGTATAGTTTGATTAAGATCAGTGTAGTTGGATTTATTTAATCATGTTCAACTCATTTCGTAGGTTTCAACTCATTTAAGCATTTCATACGATTTAACGCATTTCAACACTTTTCAGCTCAACACATTACTGCACAATATTAATAAGCAAATCACTGTACAATACTGATCAATACAACACAGTTCATCACATCATCAGTTAACCTCAACTGGACATGACCTTATATTCTCTCCGTCCCATCTCAATTTTCATTATGAACTTTTTATAATATTCATTATCAAAATTTTACCGTATATAAAAAATAGATTTAAAAATAACAATATCATTATGTGTGAAATTTGCGACATTCATCATAAATTGTTCGTTGTCAAAATACACGAATAAACATATTAAAAGTCAAACTTATACCTTTAGGTGTGTGAAAAAGATTTTATAAACATTTTCTCCACATATTTTCTATTTGCTAATCAATATTCCCTATTTATTCTCACTCACTACATTGTTAATTGAGAGAAAGTTTACTATAAGATGATTTTATATTCTAAAATTCATATGTATATTCACTTACCCCATGTTATCTTGAGATTCTTTGCATATTAATTAGTACATAGAATATAATTTAATTAGTTTGCTGAAATATAATTTGTTAAAAACATAATTCAATGAAAACAGAATTTTCTCAAATTTAATTTAGTTTTATCGTATTGATTCTATTTCAATATATTAATTTCAATTTAATTCATTTTAAAAAAATATTTAAGTTACTTTCGTTTAACAAGGTCTGAAAAACCTTCTTTCATAAACATTAATGTAAAGTTACTACAAAAACTAAAATTTGGATAAGATAAATTTCATACTTTTGATGATTTACTTTATCTTCTATGAAGCTTAATTTTTGCTGAAACGAATTAATCTAATAAAATTATATTAGTCTTGGAATAGATAGTCTATATTATAACTATAATATCACTACTACAAAGGGGTGGATGCAAGGCACATATTTAAGGCGTTTGATGGGGGCGCGTTTTTTTACGCCTTGATTGACAGTAGCGAGTTCGCTACCACTTCAAGCTAGCAAAAAAGAATTACATTCAAGACGGAAAGAGGCAGTTAAAGGCGGAACTGGCATTTGACGTTAAAAGATACTTGACCAAGGCGGAAAAAATGTATCCGCCTTAAATTGAATTGGTTGTTGCGATCTCGTAACCTTTGTAGTAATATAAACGTGTCTGTAGCGATTTCGTAGCTTAGCTCGGTAGTCGTAGGTTTGTTCGTTGCGATATCGTAAGCTTTGCTAAACCCTAATTTTAGCAGGCGAGGATATGGGAGATGTCGTAACTGGGAAGGTAGTATATTGCGTTTGCTGTTACGGTATCGCTTCTTAAAAGGTCAAATTTTTCATTGCTCAATGTACAGTGCATGTGAGGGTGATTGAAATGTTACGAGGTCGCTGGCTACTCAAATGTGTGAGCAAGGTCGTAGCGAGTTCGCAACAGACTCTGTATGGGTCACAGATTTAAGTTGAGCTGGCCGTTCTAACTCCAAAAACAAAAACTTTAAAAGGGTCTAAACAGGTGGGTATTGAAGGGTGATCAGTTGAAGTGTTCTCGGAGGTCTCATTGTTCCCGTGTTGGTGTAGGTAAGGTTTAACTTGCGTAATGTACTGGCTTGTCTCTTGATTTTGGTTGATTTTATGCATAATTTTTGGTTGCATTTTGGTTTATCTTGGTTGTTTTGTTAATGCAGTGTGTAGTTTATGTGTTGATCATCTAAAGTCAGTGGGTTAGTAGTATTGTGTAGCTGTTTGTCTGATTTGTGAATTATGGACCGCGAACGAATAATGAAGGAGAATGCTCGATTATCGAAGGAGTACTTAGATTTGGTTGAACAATTCTTAGATGTTGGGTTGCGACATTGTAGACTATACAGCATAGGAGGGGTTAGATGTCCATGCAACAAGTGTAGAAACAACGCCATATTTGAAGATATTGCTGTCGTGCGTGAACATTTAATCTGTAAAGGTTTTGACAAATCCTACACAGAATGGGTTTGGCATGGGGAAGGCCATTATGGAAGTGACCAGGTGGAGATGGAGGAGGGAAGCGCCGAGGAAATCCTGCAGTATAATGAATAGCTTTCAGACATGTGCGACGATGTTGTTATGGAGTTTGTTGGGAAGAAAAGTATGCTGGAGGCAATGTATGACGATAAAAAGACAAGCTTATATGTTGGGGCTAAGCATTCTAGACTGGGAGCAACATTGTTGTTAATGAACCTAAAGGCAAGGCATGGTATTTCTGATAAAGGAATGACGGAATTGTTAGAGTTGGTTAAAGAGTTACTTCCTCAGGACAACTTATGTCCTGACAGGGTTTATGCTGCGCGGAAGATATTGTGTCCTATGGGCATGGAGTTTACCAAGATTCACGCATGCCCGAATGATTGTATGTTGTATAGGGGGATTTTTGATTCCTTGAGGGATGATTGCAAGGTATGCAGTGAGTCTATATGGAAAAAGAAGGAGGGAAAGGTCGAGGTATGTGGAGAAACAGTGACAACATCGACAAAGCAAGGTCCTGCTAAGGTGATGTGGTACATGCCCTTGAAACCGAGATTGACGCGTTTGTATGCCAATCCAGTTGATGCAAAATTGTTAACATGGCATGCCGATAGGGTTCGAGAGAAAGATGATGATATTATATCTCACGCTTCTGATGGTGATCAGTGGAAGAAGATGGATGCTATGTACCCAGAATTTGCTGACGAACCTAGACACGTGCGCTTAGGACTATCTACTGACGGAATGAACCCTTTCGGGAACATGTCCAGCACCCACAGTTCATGGCCAGTGATGCTTGTTATTTATAATCTACCTTCATGGTTGATGATGAAATGAAAGTATGTGCTTTTAAACACTATGATCTCGGGGCCTAGGCAACCTGGCAATGACATTGATGTATATCTAGCACCTCTCGTTGAGGAGTTGGAATCCTTGTTTAAGCATGGGATTCATATTCCTGACGGAAGTCGAGGGGACGCGACATTCCAACTTAAAGCCATGTTGATGTGGAGCATCAATGATTTCCCTGCTTTGGGTAACCTTGGAGGGTGTTCTGTGAAAGGGCATTTTGCATGTCCCGTTTGTGAGAGCCATACTAGTCATTGTCAATTAAAGCACGGTGGTAAGCCTGTTTATCTAGGTCATAGACGATTTCTACCTAGAAGCCATCCGTGGAGGAGTGCAAAGAAGTGGTTTAACGGTCAGCAAGAGCATGGTTTTGCCCCAGTCCCACTATCAGGTACTGAAATATTGGAAAAGGTAGCGGGCATGGAGTTTGTGTTGGGAAAGGGAAAAAAGAAAAGCGCTAAAACTACGATTTGGAAGAAATGTTCGATTTTTTTCAAGCTCGAATATTGGGAGCACTTGGATGTGCGCCACTGTCTAGATGTCATGCACATAGAGAAGAATGTATGCGAAGTTTTGGTTGGGACGCTATTGAATACACCGGGCAAGAGTAAGGATGGATTGAAAAGTAGAAAGGATTTAGTCAATCTTGGCATAAGGACGTCACTTGCTCCCGTTCAAGAAGAAGCAGGTACGACATACTTACCACCTGCTTGTTATTCCTTGTCATCTGAGGAGAAGGAGAGTTTTTGTAGAACTCTAAAATCAGTAAAGGTGCCTTCTAAATATGGTTCGAACATTAGTAGTTGTGTATCTACCGCCGAGTTGAAATTAGTGGGAATGAAGTCGCACGATTGCCACAACCTGATGCAGGATTTGAATGTCATTGCTCTGAGAGGTTGCTTGCCTTCTCACGTTGGAGACGCAGTTGCAAGGCTTTGTTATTTTTTAAAACAAATATGCCGCAAGAGAGTAAGCCGTCGTAAGTTGGATGAATTGCAGGATATGGTAGTTGAAGTACTGTGCAGGCTAGAGATGTATTTTCCCCCTTCATTTTTTGACATAATGATTCATTTGATAGTTCATTTGGTGCGGGAGGTGAAGCTGTGTAGACCGGTGTACTTGAGATGGATGTACCCATTTGAGAGGTACATGAGCATTTTCAAGCATTTTGTTAAGAATCGTTATCGACCGGATGCCAGTATAGTGCAGCGATATGTCGCGGAAGAGGTAATAGAATTCTGTACCAACTATTTACAGGATGTACCTACTATAGGACTGCCAGTCTCCAGACACGATGGTAGATTGGATGGTGTCGGACTACGCCATAAGTCTAAATTTAGCCCTTCTTCCGATGAAATATCTACAGCACATCTGTACATTCTGCGCAACCATCATTCAGTGAGTCCTTATGTTGATGTTCACCTTAATGATATTAGGTCAGCACACCCGAGCTGGTCGGAACCTAGAGTCCTAGAAGCTCATTGCAGAGACTTTACTAGTTGGCTCAAAATACATGTGCAGAATGGCGGTGAACACCCCGACGTGGTAAAATGGGTTGCCAAGAGACCCCTAGGCACAGTTACGTCGTTTAGCGGGTATGACATCAATGGATACACGTTTGGTACTAAGTGGAGTGATGATAGGTCTGCAACCCAAAATAGTGGGGTATCAGTACCTGGAGAGGGTGATAATGGTTTTTTTGGTACAATTACTGATATATGGGAAATAGACTTTGTTCATGTCCGAATCGCATTGTTTAAATGTGAATGGGTAGATCAAGGTGAAGGGGTGCGCACAGAGGATTTAGGCATGACTCTAGTTAATAGAGGAATTCTCGGGTCTAGGGATGATTCATTCATCATGGCGGCTCAAGCTCATCAGGTATTCTATGTGGAAGATCCAACTGATGCTCGATGGGAGATCGTTGTTGATGGTAAGAAAACATTCATCTATGGTGACGGCTTGTTCGACGATGACTCCACTGTTTCTACCGACACCATTCCGCCCTCGGTGTACGAAACTCTGGAGGAGGATGATGACATTGTTTGCGCGTCGGTGTGCAGAATGGATCATGAGGAAGGCATGTGGATTAATCCTGCGGGGAAAACTACAAAGAGGAAGGGGAGGCAATCAAAGAAGAAGAAGAGTAAAAAGAGTAAAAAACAAAAGTAGCTATTTAAATATGTATTTCATGGTTCATGTAGTTAAATTTTGATTTAATTAATGTTAGTACACTAAATCTTCTAATTCTTAAAAACATTTGTACACTGCTGTAGACGTGGCGATACCGTAACGTGACACGCTAGAAACCAATGCATGTTAACTTGTTGCGTTGCGAGTTCGCAACATTGGCGAACCGGTTACGCTTTCGCAACAAAAAGCTGAAATTCGCAGATAAGTTTCTGTCTCTTGAGTCTGACAGGTTACGATCTCGCTTTATGGGATCAAATTTGTATAAATTTGATTAACTAGAAACTAGCAAATTCGCTAGTATCTCGCCAGGTGAGTAACTTGATACTGGCGAGATCGCTAGTATAAAGCCACATACCAAAAAATTAGATTTAACTCCTTAGTAAAGTGGTGTTATAAATTGAAAATTTAGCCACACTAAATAAATAATGGAAGTTTAAATAATCAAATATACATAATAAAATAGATGACATTCAAATTCAAATATTCTTTGCAATGTTGTTAGAGAAACTGATAAAAATAAATTGAAAATGAAATTGTTTGGATTTGAGTACAAGTACTAGCCAACATTAACGAATGCAAATCTAATCATCATTGCTAGGAGGTGGTGTCTGTGATGGTGCTGGTGGATCCCCCTTCGATTTTTTCCTCGCACTAGCCCTTTCAATGCCACGTATCACCTTCTCCGTTATCCAGTTTTCGTGATTGATTTTGGCCAATTTATCCCTGAAAAGGTCGATTGACTCTTCTACACCCTTGTAGTATGCCTCTGAGGGTACACCTGTTCATGTAAGTGAAACAAAAAAAGGGTGAGTATAGCAAATAAATTGTATAAAACAGAAAATGAACTGTAGGGGTTTAGTTTGGCTAACCTTCGACGTTCTCTCTGACTTCTTCAGGATTAAACTGTAGCGGTTTCTTGGGTCCATCCTCTACTTTCTGCCACACACCATCAATCAACTCAAACTTACCTTTCCTCTCAAAATATGACATCGTATAAGCAACACTCCTGGGCTATTGGAGATAATTTTATCTTGGGATGCACTGAGGTAAGAAACATGGTTATGAAATTACCGTAAGGGAGCTTCTTGACTGTCCTATTATTTTCGACCACACTTTGTCTCATGTGCTCGAAAATGACATGGCCCGGGTTCAACCGTATCTCCTCCATGACGCAATAAAATATGCTCACAGTAGTATAGTTCATCTCGGTGATCCAACCACCTTTAGGCACGACACTCCTAGCGACCATCTCATAAACATTCCTCTCCTCACCACTAAGTTTATCCAACTTATAAGATCTAGGCACCCCTAAATCGTCAGCATCTCTATCAAAGTACTTCTTAGCATACTCTTCAACTTGAGCTCGATCCAAAACCCCATACTCAGGCCATTGTTCTCTAATGTAAAACCCCGGAGGGGGTTGGTTGCTATAGTTCTCATCGTCCTCGTTAACAGCATAGGACACGTTCAATGCCTTGTTAAAAAACTCCTCCCCAATCTCGTAGTCCTTCTTATTAACCCTGGTGAACCACCTACCCGTCTCCTTTTCTTCCTCAATCAACTGGTGAAAATTAGCATAGAATTGGCATGTCTCATCCTTATGTGCCGGATAATTCAAACCTAACAAGTCACCCAACTCATGAAATTGAAATATCTTTAACACATTCCCCAAACCTAGTTCTTCTATCTGATCAAAATCAACAACATAACAATCTAGCAATTGACTATGCTCCATGTAATTAGAATAGGCTTGGGATGCATCAAAACTTACAAATCTTTGCTTATCATATTTGGTTGAACTTGTTCCCGCCGTCGCCCGTGGCTGAGATCCCGTCGCCCGTGGCTGAGATCCCGAAGCCCGACCATCATCACGTCGGGCACCCTGCACAAACGGATTGGGTGCCAAATTTTTTGTCCTTGCCATTGCTCTTGTCGGATGGGTATGTGAGATTTTGGTTTGTTTATTTTTTCTAAGCTCTGAGACGTTCGATCGATGTTTGAAATCAGAAGATCCCCAAATTTGATATTTAAAGCTTCGCGTCTTGCGATATCGTCACTGCCAAGACAGCTTATATTCAGGTTGGTTACGATTTCGTAACAGATTTACGCACAAAACTAAACGACGCCGTGTAACATGCTATTTAAGTTTTGTTGTTCTATGTGTCAATCTTTGTTGTTACGAATTCGCAAGGGTAGACAACATACGCTGCGATATCGCTACAGATTCTCTAACTAGGCTTTGTTGACTGAATACGGCTTGTTGCGATATCGGAAGTTCCTCGTAAACATGTGCTAGTTAGTTGCGATATCGCTGGGTGTTCTGTTCATAATAAATCATCATGAAACGTGACAGTGACGATTTCGCTAGGACCACGCACTATACAAAAAGTGAATGATTTTTCTGATACGATATTGTCTCTTAGGATGAATAAATAAAATGTAAGGGACAATATATCAAAACAAGAAAAAAATACATGTACATGTGCCAAAATGGAAAACACAAGTTCATTACAATAGAAACAAACTGGTGATACAAAAATACATAGTGAAGAACAAACAACTAATACTAGTAGATCGTTCGTTCACCGAGGACGTGAAGCAGTTCCTGATTGCAAGTGCATGCATCACAGGTGATGTCCGCCGGATCAAGGGGTGCCCAAGGATCGTACCTCTCAAACTTATTGAGGCCAGCATGCGGAATGCAGCAGATCGGCCTAGGCCTAACTGCTACTTCTGAGAAGTACCTGAGGTAGTGTCTCCAACCCCAAGCGTATCTTAGACCTCTTTTGACGCGTTGCCGAGCTAGACGGAGGCCCTGTTTGTCGGTTCTCTTCATGGTTGTGATGACATTCATGCCTCTTTGAATGTCACCTTCGCAGATTGCAAAAACAGCCAACACATAGGTCGACGGTGTGTGACATACTGCAGAAGCTTCGGTGAGCCACTGTCGAGCCCACTCGGTCGCTCTTCCGCTCACGTAGCGACGAAGAACCCAATCGAACTCAGCACGAATCAATACCAGATTTATCATGTCATCTGGTAGGGTGCTGAATAGAGACACATCCATTGGAAGCAGAAGGCAAGGAATATGAGAAGGCAGAAGGGAATGTGTGAATGAAGGGTCTAATGAGGTTCTGAATAGAGAAGGGGTTTATATTTAAAGGGTTGAGGTGCTCCATTATTCAAAAATATGTCAGAGTTCCTAGACAAAAAGCAGTCACTATGGTATTAATGGAAGGAAAATGTAAAGGCATTCTCACCTTTCCATGGACACCCCATGCAAACCCCCAAAATAACTTAATTACTGATGGAATTTCAAATGTTTTTACTGATGTCACAGGTCAGACAAAGCCCAATACTTACAGCCCAATATACTACCAAAAGCCCTTATCTCCTTGCGATATCACTAGAGAATCGCCAGCTAGGCTCTGTTGACTGAATACGAGCTGTTGCGACATCGTTAGTACCACGTAACATATAAGCGAGTACGTGACGAGTTCGCTTGTGTTGATTCATCTAATAAACGTTATACTCACGATATCGCTAGGTACACGCACAATAGCAACAGTAACTGATTTTGCGATGAAGCTAGTGATTTAGCGAGCAATTTAGCTGAAAAAATAACCGTTACGATGAAAAAGTAAAATGTAAGGGACAAGGTTTCAAAACAAGAAAAGCTTTTCAATAATTAAATTAATGTGCCAATACGGCAGACATAAACTTATTACAATCCTAACAAATTTTACATAAAAAACAACGGAATAAAATAAGAAAGAAACTACACTACAACATCCAAAGTGGTGGAGGGGTTAGAAGGATGTGAAGCACTTCCTGCTCGCAAGTGCATGCATCACATTCGATGTCCGCTGGATCAACCCTCGTGTAGCGTCGGTACCTGAAGCCGTCATTGAGGTGAGCATGTTCCTGGCAGCATCTAGGCTTATCGACTACTACATTGAGGTACCCCCTGTAGTGCGCATTGCCCCAGGCGTAAGCCAATTCGAGTTGCACGCGATCCCGAACTTCCTTGAGGCCTTTCTTGTCGGTTCTCTTCATCTCGGTGATGACATCCATGCCTCTTTGAGCATCATGACCTTCGCAGATTGCAAATATAGCCAAGGCATAGGCCGACTCTCTGTGGCCTATTACAGAAGCGTCGGTGAGCCATTGTCGAGCCCAATCGGTCGCTTGAAAGCTCACATACCAACGAAGAACGTGTCTGAACGTAACACGAATCATTATAAGATGAATCATGTCATCTGGGAGGGCGCTGAAAAGTGTCAAATCCATGGGAATAAGATGGCAAAGAATAGGAGAAGATTGAAGGAAATGTGAGAATGAAGGCTCTGATGGGGCTCTAAAGGGAGAAGGGGCTGAGTTTTATAGGGGTGAGGTTCTACATTGGTCAAAAACATGTGAGAGTTCCTAGACTGAAATTAGTAATTGCTGTATTAAAAGAAGAAAAATGTAAAGGCAGTCACACCTTTTCATTGACCACATTCACACCCCCTAACAAAATAATTACTGATGGAATTTCAAAGGTTTTTACTGATGGGTCCGTGGACTGTAGCGATATCGCTAACCTTCAAGCCTAACAATTGTGTGAAGCTTTTGTTGTTACGAACTCGCTAGGGTATCTCACAACAGGCTCTGTCGACTGAGTACGACTTGTTGCGAGTTCGCTACTATAAGTTACACAGGTAGCGACTTCGTAAGAAAGATCGCCAACATTTGTCCCACATCGGCTGATTAGAAGGTGATTTTTCAGTTTATATACACTTACATTTTACAAGGGTTCGATAAGTCGCCGACCAGCGCAAACTGAACATGAAACACCAAGGCTGAGGCCCAATACTTACATAGGCTATGGCCCAATACTTACACAAGCTAATGCCCAACACTTATACGCCCAATATAGACCCAAACCCAAAAACCATTTTTTGATGGGTTCTTATCATGTAGCGAACTCGCTACGGAAGAATCATTCTAATTAGTAGCGAGTTCGTAACCCAAAATTGCCTTTTTTTTAATTGAACTACTATCTAGCTCTATCGCAACCCCGTCGCCAACTGGTTTTCTGGGTTATGTGGGTTTGTGCGTCTGCGGGTTTGTGGGTTTAGGGTTTAGGGTTTAGGGTTTAACTGTGGTAACGTGTATACTAGCGATATCGCTACTACACAAGCTAATTAGATTATAACTAAAAAATCAAACTTTTTAATTTTTTATTAGCAATTTTCACATTCTAACATATATATATTTTATATAGATGCAGTACAATACTCTATTTGTTAAATGTCCATCATGATATTCACTCAGGTAGAGTACATCTTTGTACATAAGCAGTATGACATAACTCTATGTACAACATCAATAATTCGGTTTAAATTTTTAAACGCAATATCATATTCTTAAATATGTACATTTTATATCTAAACAGTATAATACTCAATTTGGAATATATCGAACATCACATTATGTCAAACAGAGTACATGTTAGTACATCAGCATGCAATGTTATTAAGCGATACTCGGTAGTATGATGAGTGATGACAGTTGGTGAGTGAACGTGTGCATGATACTTTGTTTAATTCAATAATCGTGCTTGTAATCACATAAATGAGTTGTAATAAACTAAGTATCTCTAATGAAATACACTTGAACTGCGCATATATATATATATATATATATATGTAGTTCATGTGTGAAGCTCTACTATGCTGTTGTCTCTAAAGGTAAGCGATGGATAGCGTTTTCAAGCGTACACATGATGTGTAGAGTTTCTTATTGTCTTACAATTAAAGACTAAGTTTCTTAAAACTCTTTCAAATTATGTAATTGCAGATTAAGTGACCAAATCCCTATCCCGTTCTACATGAGCATACGACAGAACAAATGAAAATTATTCTTAAAATAGAATGATTAGTGTCTTATACCATCATTTCGTTTAAATCGTTATTTAAAAATGTATGAGTGCATTAAAAAAACAAAGAAAAATCTTAAGTA
This sequence comes from Sherardia arvensis, assembly GCA_948330725.1. Classification (NCBI taxonomy): domain Eukaryota; kingdom Viridiplantae; phylum Streptophyta; class Magnoliopsida; order Gentianales; family Rubiaceae; genus Sherardia; species Sherardia arvensis. Next base: position 28,764,804 of record OX415241.1, read on the forward strand.
GGGTTCTAGCGAGAATTTGTAGCGAACTCGCAACATCCTAGTAACATACTTTATGTCAGCTTCTCAGTTACGATGTCGCTAGAAGGATAAAGTAGAGCATAAAAGGCAATCACATGAGCACGTAACGACTTCGTAAATAGCCACGTCAGGCGTAACGAGAGAGTTCCGAGTTCTCAACAAGGTAAGCTAGAATAAAGTAAACACGTTATAGAACAGAAAAACCCTACACTTTTGGCATCTTATCCATCACTTCTTACGGGTTTCATCTCCAAAAGTTCAAACTTTTGCACATCTTCTCAAATCTCCTCAACTTTCTTCACATCAAATCTCCATTACCCATCCCATACATGTTGGACACATCAATTGTGTCAAAACAAAGTGGAACTAGCCACTAATTGCATCCAAAAGATTGGTAAGTTTTGCAATAAATTCTCAACCACATTTTTGCCTATAGTTTTTGCAATTAATGTCAATCTTTATTTGTTCTTGTTCAATTTGGTAACATCCTTTTTTATGGGTAGGAGAGGGACAAACAAGGTAGACCATCCCCAACCAAAATAATCAATTCCACCGACACAACTTTGTCATATACCAAAGTTCCGAGTTCCGAGTTCCGAGTTCTCAACAAGGTACGATTTTTTTCATTCTTATATGCTAAAAATTTGATTTTCTTGTACATAGTGCCTCCATTTATCATGTTATTACTAAATATCATGTCAGAAGCATGTCCTGAACGAAAATCAAGATTTTCGTTTAAAATTATCCGTAGCCTAGCTTAGCCCTAAATTTTAGGATTATGAAATATCATGTTTTTACTACAAAGTACAACTTTGATTTATTAGTATTGTGTTAGTCATTAACTAAATTCAATATACAAAGGAAAGCTTAATGGAGAGCCCTTCAAGTTCCGTTAACTCCGACTCAAGTGGGGGGGAAAATGTTGTTGGCGGTTCAAGTGAGGTTAGAAGACAACGAGAAGTGACTCGCGCATCGAAAGAAGCTCAACTCCTCGCACATTGTCGCGAATTAGAGATTAGGATCGATAACAAAATACTAACACATGTCAAGTTTAATGACATTGGTGTTGCTATTTCACCCGTAGATGATGCCGCGCGATGGTCGAGTTGGTGTGCTAAGACGGGTAGGATACGCACACCATTAGACACAACGGATTGGAGGCTACTAAGCATCGACATCAAAAAGGATATATGGAAGGAATGCAAGGTTAGTGTGGTACTTGTTATTTTTAATTTCAATTGAAAATTGTGAGTGTGACTATTTTTATGATCACATTTGTAGCGCCCCTTTATTATCGAGGCAACATCCTATGATCAAGTGAAAAAGAAGGCTCTTCAAATCGCATCAAAAGCTCATCGAGAACACAAATATACCCTTGCCAAGTATTATATCAAACCGAAGGGCACGAGGTTTGGGCAAGATCCAAGTACGCGTTACAATCACATTGTAACCCTTACTTGGGAGGCATTCAAGAAACGATGGTTAGAAAATGACGCAAAGGTTAGTTTACTTACTACATCTTGCAATAATAGTTTCATGCGAATTAGCCAAATATTTTTGTTTCGGTTAGTGTTTTATTCCTAAAATAACATAGAATTTTTAAAAGGGTTTGGGGGATAGGAAGCGCAAAGCCACTGCTGATAATGTTATGACTTACACCGGGGGTAGGGCGGGGTACTTGGGTATGGGGAGGAAGACCTCAAAAAAAAACATGAAACCGAGGTGAAAGAGCTTGTGGATGGGGGCATGGACGCGGAAGAGGCGAACAAGCTAGTCATTGCCGAAGACCCTACAACATATAGTAGACAACAATTATTCGTGTTGGGTAGAATTAAAAAAGACGGGACTTACTCAAGTGATGAGGCAAAAAGGGAGGCTAATCGAGTGGTACGCTTTACCTACTACGCCATACCATGTTCCATTTTAGTATCTACAATCACACCATCACACACAACAAATGATGACGATAATAACTTTTCATTTACTATACTACCTTTTTAGGACGAGGTCGAGCGTGAAGTTGAAGAAGGCTTGTTCATCCCTGTCGGTAAACACGATGTGCTACGTAGGGCACTTGGGAAGGCCGAGCATCCGAGAAGAGCTAAGGGAATTGGTGGTTATGTTACTCAAATAGAGGCGTTTGGTATCAAACGTAGTGGGAAAGACCCTAAACCATCCAAACTCCAAATAGCATTGAACCAAGCCAAAAAATCCGACCAAGAGGTCAAGAAATTGAAAACAATGTTGGCCAATATATGTTCTTTTATAAAGTATCCTCTTCCATCCGATTTTTGTGACACCGATCCAATCAATGGACCCTCGTCTAGAGGTTCACATCCTTCCCCACCACAACATGAGGTTGACCAACCTATTTTTGACCAACCTATTTTTGACCAACCTATTGTTGAACCCAACAAGGAAATATGCACACCTTCGGCCCCTATCAAAGAGCAAGTTCACATACAACCATCCGATCCCAAACCAAAGGTACGTTTAATTACTTGCACCTCAATCAAATGAATAATTCTACACAACTCATGATTATTGATATTTTTTAAATATGTCTAATTCGACCTAATTAAACATGCCTTATTTGTATATTAGAACTTCCCTTCTTGCAAGTTGTACGCTGAATGTGGGATGAATTCTCAACCCCACCACGTTGCAATGGGAAATTCATATCCTGACATGGCACTACATCATGAAGCCAAAGTACCTATTGGTTTCGTTAGGGTTTCTATACTACATGTGTTAGTCGAGGATGCGTTGGTACCGGTCGCGGATCAAGAGTGCACGACAGTGGGTAAAGGTTTGGGCCGTTTTTTTGTGTGGCCCAAATGGTTGGTAGTTGATGTGAATTCTAATTCTATCCCAATTAATAGAAACACACCTTCACCCGTCGTAGACCCGCTAGATTTTCCGGTAGCTAAGAAACCGATGTCGGTGGGAGAAGTTGGATTCATAAAATCACTCCCGGGATTCCTTCGCACGTTTTATGATCTGGTGGGCCACCATAGTCGGGATTCTGTTTACTATTTCTACTCCAATAAACAGGTGTTCGGCGAAGCGAGGGAATTAGTCGTTCCATGGGAAGACTTTGCCCTTTTCTGGCACTATAAAACCCTTCCCGAAACAATCCTTATACTACATCAAATGTAAGCTACTTGATCTCATCTCTTCTATCGTGTTGCAAGTTACGAATTTTCATGTACTTGTGCACTATTATACGTTCATATCCCATCTATTGTTTATTTAGGTACATGCAATGCCTTGCTCTAAATGCAAAGACTTTCATTGGGTTTTTGCACCCAATATGCTTGCAAGAAATGAATGAAAGTAATCAATCACGACTTGCTTATCTCTCTAAGATCCTTAGTGACAAGACCAAGACAATTTACATAGGCCCATATCTAGAGGGGTTAATTTTCTTTGTTACAATTGGATATTTGCACTTCGTAAACATTATAATCTTCGAGACGGGTTCTTACATTTTCATTTCTTAAAATATGTAGCGGCCATTGGAGGTTTGTAGCTATGATACCATCGTTGAAGCGAGTGTATTGGATGGACCCGCTACACTTAGGTCCATTTACAAAATTTGCAGATTTATTAGAGGTTGCTATGCATAGTGCACATGACGACACACTACTTCCCTTCAACCTTATACAGATTCAAGTGACAGTACAAATCCAATGCTCATTTATTTCCACTATGATTTCATTTCAAATCGTTTGTTATACTTCTTCACTTTCAGCACCGAAAGCAATTGTCAAATTGGGAGTGCGGTTACTATATGATGTTGTACGCAAGCGAGTGTGCAGCTGGCCTTGTTCAAGATAATCTGGAATTACATCGCGTAAGCATTCTTATAACCTACTTATTGTACCTATTACTATCTACGTTGCATTCAATAGTATTAAAAACACATTTCATATTCTTAGATTATCGAGGAAAATCATGCACCGTACACCAAGAAGGAGTTGGAGGATGGTAGAGATGCATTGGCTAGACACTTGGTCTTTATTAGATCTCGGTACATCTCTAGGCCTCACATTCCCAATAAAAACTAGTTTCTTTTTTTGTCAAATGGATGCATATACTTTTGAGTTCCATTACTTGCATTAGTTTATAAATTGTGGCTTGATAGTGTTTCATGTTCATGTTTTGTGCTTAGATACCATGCATCTTGCAATTGACAGCTTAGACAATTAAAATGAAACCCAATTTTAGTGGAAATGGGTGGAAATGGCTCAAATCCTATAATTTTGTGACACTTACGATTTACCTGCGAGTTCGTAACTTCTCTCGCCCGTAACATTAAAATAGTTGCGATCATCTTGTACTATCGATACTTTAATCGCCAGGATTATATTTCTGATCTTAGTTTTTGCGCACTCGCTACCCAATCGCTCGTTCTTTTCAGCCTCTCCAATCTGATCTCTGTCGAGTTCGTAACAATACATGCCAAAACCAGGCAAATGTCTAGCTTACTCGTAACGTCATTTTTTTTTCTCGCTCGCCCGGTGGTAAAACGTCGTCGTTTATTGGTTCTGAGCTTAGTTTTTGCGCCATCGCTACCCAATCGCTCGTTCTTCTCTGCCTCTCCAATCTGATCTCTGTCGAGCTCGTAACCATACACGCCAATGCCAGGCGAATGTCTAGCTTACTCGTAACGGCATTTTTTTTTCTCGCTCACCCAGTGCTAAAACGACGTCGTTTAACGTAAGCGAGATTAGTAGCGAATTCGTTACTACACACATAAGCGATATTACTTACGATATCGTTAACTCTCTCGATCCAACAACTTTTATTATATTTTTATAATATCATTTTCACAATTTTTACATTTTTATGAAAAACAATTGTTTGGTTGCGACCTCGCTACGGTGTTGCTAGCGAGTAGCTAGTGGCTGTCGTAACCTGGCTCGTTTTGATTAACCAGAATTGTTTAATTTGGGTTGTAACGAGTTCGCTACCTATAACCGAGCGATTCGCCTCTATTTGTCGTAACCAGACTCGTCAGCAGATAAATATATGACAAACTAGGAACACTTACGAGATCGTAACTACTATTAGCGATCCGCACGGTGGAAGTCGTAACCAGTCTCGTACACATTCATAACAGTCTAGACTTTTCAATGTAGCGAACTCGGTAGTATTTCATCTGGCGATCCGTAAGCTGCTGTCGTAACATAACAATCAACCATTTGTTTGGGACTAGCGTTTGCTAGTTACGGTATCGCAACGAGCCAATTCATATCATTCAGACTTTCACGCTAGCAATGTCGTAAGCTTTTAGCAAGGCGTATAAGCCTTCATCCAAGGCGGAAACAAACGCCTTAAACCCAAAAACATCTAAGGTGGAAGAGGAACCGCCTTAGATGATTTTTCTCATTCAAGTCACTACCAGGGAAGGCATTTGTTTTCTGCCTTAACACATGAAGGATGAACTGCCTTAGATGGCTTGATATTCTAGTAGTGTATAGACGGCCTATTTCTGCAATTAAAATAGGAAAGGCGGCTCCTCTTTTGCAATTAATATTTATGCGGGTCCTTTTTAGCAATATAGGGAAATTGCATGACAGACCCTCCTCCATAAATATATATACCATATTTCTACTTTTTATTTTCCCATCCCTTCTGAAATAATCGTTCTCAATTCCACAAACCCTCTTTCAATCATCGCTCCCAATCCAATCTGAGCATCCAATCAGCGCAACTCAGTACGTTCCCAATCCAATCAGAGCAATCCAATCGGAGCAACTCAGTACTCACCCGTTGACTTGATCTCCGGTGGCAACATTCAAGTTTAGATTGATTTTGATGGAACTGCGCTCGGGATTAACATTGCCATCGCTCCGGTTGGCGTGCCCAAACCTTCCAGGCCATTGATCAGTTTCTACAAAAAACTTGTCGGTGGATTGTGTAGCATTCGATCGCAGGTATTGTTCATCCCAAATACTATCAATGTGTTGGGTCACAATCAATCAAGTTGGTAGAAATCATTGTATTCTCTTGTTTAATCATTCTTTTACGTGGCTCATTGTTTAATCAAGTTGATTTCAACCGGAGTTGTTGCTAGGATTGTGTTAGTTTCTGCTGTTGTAATGCTGATTCTTCATGAAATTTTATGTGTTTAACTTGAAAACTAGGCTTCTTGATTTGTGTTGAAACTTGATTATTTATTGTGAAAACTGTGGTGTTTGTAAAACTTGATTTTTTAATGTGAAAACTGTGATTGCGAAAACTTGGTTATTAAGGTTGAAAACTACAGTGATTGTAGAAACTATATTTTTTAGGCTGAAAACTGTGGTGTTTGTAAAACTTGATTGTTTAGTTGAAAACTGTTTTTATTGTGAAAACTCGATTGTTTAGGTTGAAAACTTTGGTGTTTGCGAAACTTGATTATTTATTTGTGAAAACTGTGATTTTTGTGAAACTTGATTGTTTAAGTTGAAAACTGTGATGATTGTGAATTTTTAGGCTGAAAACTTTGGTGAAACTTGACTATACTTGACACAACATTGTTTAACCTAAACACCCTAGTTTTTATGTACCTAAAATCTGATGTTTATAATATGGAAACTTGTCTTTCTAACCTGAATTCTTTTGTGTTTACAAGTGTTTAAAATCCAGAAATTATATTAACTGATTTGTGTACATATTCTTTGCGTGAACGGTGCGCGTGAACAGTGCCGTGAACAGTGCCGTGAATAGTACTTTTCCCAAATTTTGCAAATAAGAACCTCCTTCTTTTCATATTGTAATTTAGTCATTGGTTTATATTATGGTATAATATAGACGGTCACTCCAGAGACCAACTCAATAAAATTTACTGTAAAAATAAAAAATAAATGATAATTTAAATTATAATAATATCAAATCATCTGTTTTTTACAAACCACTGAAACGTTGTTATCTTCTTAAAATCCTTTTGTGCTTATCTTATCTTACTACTTAAAAACAAAGATTAGCTTATCTTAATTAATTTGACCAATTCAAATAACTGCTTTCGGGATCTTTTTTAGAAAAAGATACTTCGCAAACTAAACAAATCATAAAGGTAAACGAAATATTCTGTTCCCGCGGTTTGTTACGGTAGATCTCGCGCGCTTAGTTTTAGTGGTGAACATTTGCGCTTCAAATCCGTTCACGTCTTCATTTTTTTTAATTTAAAAGAAATCATTGTAAAACAATCGGTTTACAATTTTCAGTCACGTTGATGTACATAAACACAATTTGAGAATGTCGAACGAGCCTAATCACAGTTCGCGGCGACGAATGTTCGGTATGATGTAGAATGGTATGAGAAACAAGATTAGAGATGAAAAATGGTCAAGTATGATGTTGATAGGATGTGTTTTTTCATAATTGACCATTTTTCATCCACATATTGTAATCATTCATAATTCACATCATGTCGCATGTTGAGTCTAATCTTGATGAGATGATGTACAGATTGTAATTGATCTCATTGCCGTATCACTGGTTAGTGCATCTTTGTTTGAAATCTCTGAATTTATAGGCTTTCTTTTATTAGTTCTAAATTGAATTTTCTGATTTTAGAAGGTAAATATGATTTTGATTTTGATGTCTATATGCAATTCTTTGTGCTTTTTAACTTAAAGTTCCTCCCTTGATCTGCAAATTTCGAAGTGTTGAAATGGAAAGATTTTGGGACATTATTATGCAAGTGTCAGTACTGGCAAATATAACTACATTAAATTTAAAAGAAAAATCTATTTATAGTAATAATTGAGTTTCAAGTATTGTGTGATGGTTGATAATGTGAAGATAGGTCAATATTTCAACATTATATGTGTGGTGTTGTTATAACTAATTATAACCACATAAGTTTTTTGTACATATTATGCTTTTCCACTCAAATGTCATAATAGCACATTATTACAACATTAACATATAAATATGATAAAATAAATGTCATGATAATAACATTTTCTTGTAGTGCAGAACCCCTCCCTTTAATTAATAAACTGAACATGTACGGTTATGCTATTTGTAACAAAATTGGTGTCTAGTAGTATAGCAATGTGACGGAGCAAGTCATGGTTTCACCGAGACAGCGAAAACATATCCTTGATGCGTAAGAGTAGTTTAAATTTCTCCTCAGCCTCAACCTGGTGTTGCATATCTGATCCCACCGGAACTCGATCAGGTTGGAACCTCAGCATTGCCTTCCGGTAGGCCAAGCGCTCACCTCAGCCGGAGAGAGACTCGGCTTGGGCTGAGAACACAGAGAAGATGAACAAACCCTAATTTAAGAGGGATGCGTATTCGCCTCTAATGAGCAAACCCGCTAATTATAAGACTTAAGAGAATCTGTAATGGTAAGAAAATAAGGAGTGTTTCTTAAATTTCATATCATCACTTTTGATATTATACAATTTTATACATTAATCATCACCATAAATTAGGAGTTATTATACAATTTTTCAATTAAAAAATGATATAATTGATGATCGATGCATCTTGTTATGTAAATTTGAATGGTGACATGACAAAATCAATTGATAAGATTGGTAGGGTTTATGGTGAATTTCTGTTCTAGTAATGGTGTAACTGTAGATGGGAGACTACCTTTAGGAAGATCTGTAGTTCTTTGGAAGCTACAAGTTGAGCTCCATAAATGATGGTCATTGTTAGGTGCAGGGACCAATTGTTTTTGCAGGTTAGGGTTTGAACTGAAATGCCTAAATTGCCCTCATAAGTTTTCTAGAGCTCAGATTGAATATGTTGTTCTTATTTGCGATTTTGCCGCATGGACCGAAATGCAAATAATTGTTTGTAGGTGGGATAAGACTAAAAGTTAGGCCCCAATCTGGAAATCTTCGAGGATGTAAAAGGCAGAAGTGGTGGGTGAGTGGAAAAAAAATAGTGAAACGGATCTTGTTTTAGGCAATCATATTGAACAATTTGAGAAGATGATTTGGGAGATTTGGGTCGTAAAGATGTGAATCCGAGGTGGTGTGCTTGGCTTGATCGGCTTGCAGCGGTGGGTCTGAATCAGAGGTGGTGGTGCTCGGCATGCGACGGTGGGTCTGAATCCTTGGTGGATCTGAATCAGAGGTGGTGGTGTTCAGCCTGCGCAGTGGGTCTGAATCCTTGGTGGATCTGAATCAGAGGTGGTGGTGCTCGGCCTGCGGCGGTGGGTCTGAATCCGCGGTGGATCTGAATCAGAGGTGGTGGTGCTCGGCCTGCGGCGGTGGGTCTGAATCCGCGGTGGATCTGAATCAGAGGTGGTGGTGCTCGGCCTGAGGCGGTGGGCCTGAATCTGCAGTGGGTCTGAATCAGAGGTGGTGGTGCTCGGCTTGCGGCGGTGGGTCTGAATCAGCGGTGGATCTGAATCAGCGGTGGTGTGCTCGGCCTGCGGTAGTGGGTGTGAATCCCCGGGTGGGAGCGTCAGGCGACGGCGGGTATGAATCGGAGGGTTGAAACGCACGGTGTGGGAGTGGGAGCGTCGACCGGCGTTGATTCAGAATAAGGTAAGGGCGGCGGTGCCGTTTTGAATTTGGTATGTCAGATTTGGCAGTCGAACCATTTTTCCGACGAGTCCAATTTGCTGCACACGGCGCCGTTTCATTAGCAGGCCGACTGGACCAATCCGCTGCACACGGGGACGTTTCATTAGCAGGCCTAATCGACATGAGGCCCATATCAAAAGTAAGTTGATATGTGTGGTTTGGTGAGGCGGGCTGGTTTATGATTGGAAACACGGCCCAGATGAAACCCTAGCAGTACATTTACCTTTCTACCCCTAAGTCAATTCTGTGACTATATATACTTAGTGTGGAAGTAGAAGAGTGAAACAGAGAGTTCTCTGGTTTGTCTCTAAGGGCTCACGAAAGGCAAGTGTCTAATCCCCCTACTGTACACTCTGTATCCATAGCATTTTTATTTGTAACCTTCATCTGGAGTATAAACGCTTATGAAAAATGTGTTGATCTGCAGATTTTTTACAGTTGATATGAAGAGTTAAAAGATGGGTTGTCGTTGAAAGTAAGAATGTTAAAACTCATTTATGTGTGTTGATTTGAGTGTAAAATTTATCTTTGATCTGAAAAAGTGATGGATTCGTTGTTGCATGTAGCAGGTTGAGCTAAATGATGGTTAAAACCCCTTTCTTGTAAGTGGATGTTACATTATTTGGATCAGTTATAAGTTTTTGGTTATTGAACACTGACTGTGAGATTTGGGTGTGTTTTGTTGAAGGTGATGGACAAGGAAGCATATATTTGGTTGCATGTAAGCCGATCTTCATCTATTTTTCCATTTTGTGACATTCATACATCTCTTGTGTTTTTAATTGATAGTACTTATCTGTTTGATGTGACTATATCTCTTGAATTTATTTCCAGCAAAGAAGATCTGGTTTAGTTGTTGGACTTGTGTTCAATTGTTGTTGAAGGTTGATTCACTGTTGAAAAAGGCAGCATGGGAGAAGTAAGTGACTATTCATAAGGACATTAGATCACATGCTTGTCAAATTATTACTTTGAAAATGATTTTATAAAATCTAAATTAGATTTTTAGTTTGTGTGCAATGGGTTGAATTATTTTGATTATGATAATTTGAATGAAATGTAGTCTTGTTTTGCAATGATTAATGGTGATTTTTTGAAAAATATTAGCAGATAAAAAAGTGGAAGTAGCAATGTGAATGTCATTTTATATTACACAAGGGATTTTATGGTATTAGTATAAATAGGTATTTTGATGTAATTATTATATGTATAAACTATAACAAAATAGGGCGGTTGAATATTGAATGCTGTCATTGAAACAATTTTAGTATTTAATTCAGTAGTTGTAAAAATTGAAAATTTTGTGTAAACAGTAGACTACATTGTAGACTGTTATGGAACAGACCTAGCATGTGGGAAATATTTTGCTTAAAGTATAAGCTAGTTCTGGATTTGTCAGGTGAATTTTTTTTAATTTTATCTGAGATGGGCCCAACTGTAGTATTACTTTATCTGATGAAGTGAGGTAAATGAAGGGGTGGCTGCTTTTGCAGTGACGAAGTTGACTTATTTGTCCAATATTTTCCATTTCTTTTGTTAATGGATGAATAATATAATAAATTATTTTGAAAAACTATTATTTTCCAAAAATGGATAATTATAGGGATCTTCAAAAAAGGAACTTTTAGCCCCAACTTATATATTACACACTTTAGAGCCGCAGCATTTAAGTTTGTTTAAATTATAGGCCGAAAACCAATATTCAAATATTTGTAAGTTTATATTTGTAATAGTCATTTTATTTATAATATATTTTTTGTATATAATAATATGTAACAAATATTTTAAAACATAAATAATATAAGATTCTTAAACTAACAACACTCTTCTAATTTGTTGAAATTAATTTTTGTGTTGGAAAAAAAATATTTTTCCAAGTTAATTGTGTAATATTCTATTGATTTTCAAATTCACTTTGAAAATTATGTATATCTAATTTAGTCAAATATGTTACGTTTGAAGACACTTGGAATAGGGTTTAGGTATACCTTATATTAATAAAGAATGGTTAATTATGTTTATGTGTGATGTGGAAAAGCCTGACCAAACAGATATACATTAGAAACTCCATTCCTGGAAAAAAATATCCATGTAAATTGGTCAATCAAATTTATGAAATAAATTGAAGTTAGGTTTCCGAAATGATCGTCTGGATAATGTAATACTTATTTGTTTTTGATAATGAAGTTCATTAAATTTTAATTATTATTTTGATATGGTTTGTTAAAAATTGTGCAGGAGGGCGGTCCTGATTTTACCACACACATGTCGAGTGCTTCAACTGGAATGACTTTTGAGAGCGAGCTGTTTGCTTTCGGGTGGGCTAAAGCCCAAGCAAATGAGAAGCTCTTTAACATCATCAGATCCTCAAGAAGGAAGCGGGCAGATGGGTCCTACCACCATTATTTCACGTGCGAATGTGCTGACAGAAAAGAGTCGGACACGGCAGCGCGGCGTAGGAGTAACAAGAGGAGGAATATTTTCTCAAATTTGGCTGCAAAGGGAAAGAGGATAACATCGTCGAAGAGAGTTGGGTGCCAGTTCCGTGGCTCGATCAGAAAGGAAGATGACGGGCTGTATCACGTTCACGTGTTTAAAGGTTGCCATAATCATCCCCTCACCTATTACATTGAAGGCAACCTTGCATACACACGGTTGACCGATGAAGACAGGCTGAAGATTAAGGAGATGTGGTTTGCTCACTGCGCTCCGAAAGCCATTGTCAAAGCTCTCAAATATGCCGATAATCTGAAGCCGGTGTTGTCAAGGGCAGTGTATAATTACACAACTAAGTTGAAGAAGGAGGCTGCAGAGGGCCGTAATCCAGCAATGCAATTTCTTCAGATGTGCAGAGAAAGAGATTATTTCACAAGGCATGAGCTTGTCCCGGGGACAAGAACGCTGAGAGGTAAAATTTTAGTCGTCCCTTTGATGTACAGAATTGTTTAATTGAGAAGTGACATGAACATACATGAAACTGATGAGCATGTTTATTTGTGCATTGTAGATTTGTTTTGGTGCCACCCAAACAGCAGGAAAATGTTGCGGATATACAGCACTGTGTTTTGTCTCGATTCAACATACTCCACAAACAAGTACGAGTATGCGTTGGTGGAAATCGTTGGTGTCACTCCATGTAACCAGAATTTTACTGCAGCACAAGCCCTATTGCAACACGAGAATAAGGAAAGCTACTTGTGGGCTATGAGATGCTTCGCTGAGCTGCTAGGAGACACGCAGCCGAAAGCCCTTGTGACCGACCGGGAGCTTGGATTGTTGGACCCAATCAAGACTGTTTTTCCTAATTCCCATCACCTACTCTGCATGTTCCATGTGAAGAAAATGATCAGAGCTAAAGAGCTTCATATACTACACTCTGCGAAGGATGCCGACCGATTATGCAATGGAGCTGTTAGGGTGATGCTACATTCTCCAACAGTTGAATTATTTGAGGAGAATTACAACAAGTTGAGGTGCAAGTACGGTTGGGTACGCGGTTTCATTAAGTACATTGACGATACATGGTTACCGCACAAGGAAAAAATTGTTCTGGCCTGGACAAACCGTGCAAGGCATTTTGGAAACAACACCACAAATAGGGTTGAAGGAGCTCATTCTGCTTTGAAGGCATGGATGTCTTCATGCCGTGGTGGTTTAGATACTATGTTTGAAAAGACGCATGCAGAGGTTGAGTCACAAATAGCAGAGATTAAGTGCAGGCTGGAATGGAGTCAATCTAAAAAGCTTCATTGATTTGGTGTCTCCCCATTTACCCTTTTACAGCGCCGTGTGTCGTACCACTGTCTAACGCTGCTTATGAAAGAGTGTACAAAACTGGGAAAGTGCACACATGCATTTAGGACAGTACACGAACTTCCTTGTCGGTGCCAGATTGAGGATCTTCGTGACAAGGGAGATTTCATACAGCTGGAAAATGTCGATCCTTTTTGGAGAACACTGGCGTACGCCGGAGTGGCCGTGGATGTCCCTTACTGCCCCTGCCCCTTTGACCTGGAGAAGATGTTTAGGGATTTGGAAGGGCGAGATGCCGCTGACTGGCGTAGGGTGACCCATTTGGTCCGGGCTGAGATGTACCCTGAGGAGGGGGTGTTCGATGAGCCGGTGCCGAAAGTTACAAAGCGAGGAAGACCGCCAAAGAAAAATGCCAATATGCCTCGTTTGTTGTCAGGGTGGGAGCATACCGACAAACAGTTTCGGTCGAGTCAAACCGAGCCTGCTATCACTGCATCTGGTATGTGAACCTTATTTATCATATGCCACTTTCAGATTTTATAAATTAGATCTTGTAGTGAACACCATGTTAATTGTGCACTCTGTTGTTGTGTAGATGAACTACTGTACATGGCTGGGGGGCGGGATGTGCCATTATTTGTGAGAGAATATCTTGTGGCTATAGATAACGTGGAAGGAGATGGCAACTGTGGGTTCCGCTGTGCTGCCTTGAGATTCTTAAAGTCAGCGAATCTGTATGTCACAGTGAGGTCGTTGATTGTGACCGAGCTCAATGGATACAGAGATATTTACAAGGAGATATACCCTCGTGCAGATGGTAAGCAAACCGCATTGACTGGAAAGGGAATAAGTGCTACATATCTCATTGGATGAAAACGCCATCAGATCTGTTTGCAATTGCTCAGGTTTTCCGTGCCGTAATGACGGTTTACGCAATCAACGACACTGGAGGTCATGAGTGTACCACAGTTCTGCCGTGGAGGGGCAACATTGAGGATTACAGAGATCTCCCTGAGATCGCCCTAATCCTGAGGCGCGGCATGTATCACTTTGTGCTTGGCCACTTCTCTGTGGATGATGACGACGTACCAGATAATCCATTACCTAAAATGCATCCGACCTGGTTCCGGATCCGCAACAAGAGTCTGCAGCCTTGGGAGGAGCGATATGGTGAGAGATTGGAGAGGTTCCAGAATCTCCAAGCCATGTTCTGCGACCATCTTAGAGATACTGCTAGTGAGAATGTGGTAATTGATCCTTGAAGAGGGATATGTTGTGCGTTGGGAGATTGTAATTTGATATGTTTTAAGTTTGTTTTTTATTAAGCGCGATTATGGATTTGATTTGAAAACAATGTTGGAGATGACAGGCTCGGTTTGAAACTCTGATGGGTGTTTGATCACCTCCTTAATAAGTGCAGCATATATTTCCATTTTGAATAAGTGAATGATTTTTAATTCAGTAATTTGTTAAAGTGAATTGAGCACGGTTTGGCAATGTTATTTATTGTAAGACCCGCATATGAATTATTACTTGAGCATATTATTTCAGGATAATGTTGGTACGAGTACAAGAATCACATGAACAGTTGAATAGTTAGCACGGAAACTGGCAACAGTATTTTGTTATGTAGTTAGTATTGAAATAACACGCTTTAATTTTTGGAGGAGGAACTACAATGGGTAGCGCAGTAATCTTCAATCTTGTAGGATTTTGCATATGAAGTCACCCGGAATCGACCTTCTTTACCCATGAACGCTGCCCTTATTCCATTCTTGTACAGTTCATGGTCGGTTCGCATTTTAGCAATCATCTCATCCATTGCTGCCTTGATTCGGGCAATATCATCGTTCATGCATTTCTGTAAAAATAATAAAATCCATGATGATAGAGTTATTTTCGGTGAATTTATGATGTCACACACAATAACACATAAAATACCCGATTTCCGTCTATGATTCCCTCTTGCAGCGCGTCACAGATGTTGCTGGGATCGGGATTCATGGTGTTATGCATGTCTTTCATGAGTCTGAATGAACGAGCCAAATTTTGTTGATCACCATCAAAATCCAGCATTATGGAATCAATTTCTGAACATAAATGATGTCAAACAATTAATCAGAAGGTGCAAATGAGGTACAGAATTGTTGAGCAAAAACGACAGTATTATACCTGATGTGGTTTGCACCTTCACGTCTGCAATTTTGGCCTCAACTTCAACTTCCAATTCTGCAAAAAATGCTATCAGATCATCCATCGAACCAATTTCCTTGGGGGAGGTCATTTTTCGATATGGATGGGAAATGTTTCTTTCTAAGTTGTTGGGAGTATTTCCATTTGCCGTGTTATTGAAGGGCCATTATAGGGGCTGGAAAAAACTACTGTAGCATCACATGTGTGCTTGCACGCTGCTGCATGGAGGTCAGCCTCGGTCAGAGCATCATTTCAGTTTAGGGGTGGAAGCTTTGGCAGACTATGGTCATAAAAATATGCATACATTTGTTTACTTTTTATTATTCACATGTGGAGTAGGGACTTGTCACATCAATCATTTATACATACATATAAATGTCGGTTTCGGATGTAAGGCCATGACAAAGCACCCCTCTTACACATTGATTGAAGAGAAATATTTGAGTTTAGCATCCAATTTAGAAAAATAAAATCTTGTATAACCAAAGCATGGTTTTTGATGAGATCATATATGTTGTATAATTATTCATTTATGTTGTATCATGTAACTGTTGAATTAGTGTAAGCTTCAAAATAAAAGAATGCGGTTCATATGTAGTGGGTAGCGTAAATTATGTGTAATAGAAACAGATTTTGATAGTTCACTGCTATTTAAATGTAGAATATTTACATGCGGAATGTAAGAGATATTCTGATTTATTTAACCGATAAAGTAACATAAAAATTACTACAAATATATCTATACTAATTACTAAAGTAGTAAACACTGGTGACACGTGTCTGTTTCTCGTTAACTTATTATCCGCCAAAACTTTTCTTTACTAATTTTAGCAACTTATGTCAAGTTTCCCAAAAACTATATGAATAACCAAAAATAGTTATCACTATTTTCTTGCCTAATAATTTTACTAATTATAGTAAATTTTACTTTCCCGAATCAGTTTACAAATTTTAATAGAATTTACTAATTTTCACTGATTGTTATACTATATTTTGAATTATGATATAAATATTCAAAGACAAATTTTGCATAGATAGAGAAAATTATTATATTTGTAATATCGCATTATAACAAGCAATAATGTTTTTATTAAAATGAAAAAAATAAGATTAATTAGATCCTAATCAAAATCTCTTTAAGATTAATTGACGATGTTTATCTAATCTAATTGTGTTACTCCACATGTGATTTCTTTCATTAACAACTCTCACTATAATATTCTATTCTTTTAAATTATAATAATTATAGTAATGAACAGTAAATCCACGTGTCGCTTTTTCTTTATCTTATTTTTGTGCCTAAATTTTTTACTATACATAACTTATTTCATTTTTCCCAAAAAAAAAAACATCTGTATAGACATAACAAAAAAAACTTTTCACTAATTGTTTGGCTACTTCGTTTGTTAATTTCATAAAATTCACTTTGCCTTACTAATATATCACTTAATTGTTATACTTTTAGTTATATCTCATACTTTTTGAAATGTTAGATAATTACTATCAATGCTCAACTTTCTATATAGCTAAATGGTTATATTTGTAAATATCATCACATTAAACCATAACTAAAAATACGTTTTACTAAAGGTTTGCCTTTTTGTATACTAATTTAGTAAATTTACCATGTGTTACTAATTTTTCACTGATTATTGTACTATTTGTCTAATTTTTTTTTCAATTGTGAGATAAACATTATCGATGACAAGTTTTGTAAATAGCTATAATAATTAGATTGCAACTATGATAATATCAAAACATACAATTTGTTTTATTAATAATATTTATCATAAAATAGATTAATTATATCCTAATCAAAATGTCTTTTGATTGACGATGTTAGTCTACTTTAAATATGCTATTCGAGTTCTTCCATTGCTACTATCGTTGTTATTGATTTCCAAAATTTTTATCCAATATAACTAAAATATTAATGACGAGTTGTGGAATAAAATTATGATAACTAGAATGACACTGAGATTTATTTGAAAATCTTACATTCAACTATGTTGATAATATTAGAGTTTTTAGTATAAATGGCATCACAAAACCCCTTATAAATGTCACATCATGGTAACGAATTATTTTAACATGTGAATGGGTAACAGAGTAAAGATAATTTAATTTTTAAATTTAGTGTTATCCTCTAATTGTGTACGTGTCTTTATTTCCTCGTCTTATGGTATTTATTTTTTCTTGCAATTAGTTTGTCATTTTATTAAATCAAAAATTCATCTTAATTTGTTTTATAACAAATATGTTTTAATTTTTACATAATTTTATTACAATTTCTTTTTTTCTACTACTATAATTACATTAAAATATAATTACTACTTATTTATCATACACAGTAATTTAAATTCCGTGTATAACACGGGGTATACACTAGTACTAAATACTAAATTAATAAACGCTTGTGTCACATGTCTATATCTCCTTAACGTATTATCCAACCAAACTTTTGTTGACATTTTTTATTGAACTTATGCCAGCTTCACAAAAAGTATATGAATCTTTTACAAAAATTAATTATCACTATTTGTTGCGTAAAAGATGGTGTAATTATAGTAACTGTATGTTTGCCTGATTATTTTAATATATTTTAATAAAATGTAATAGATGTTTCATATTCATTGTCATACTATATTTTCGAAGGATAAGGTAAATTTTGAATGAAAAAGTTTGTATGGATAGCTTAAATTATAGCAATTGTAATTAATATGATCATATGATAACATGCAATAATTATTTGTATTATAACTTCAAAAATGAAATTATGTGGATGCAGATAAAAATATGTTAATAATAATTGACGCTATTTATTTTATCTAATAGGGGTAATTTGCATCTACTTTCTATCATTTCCAACCAGCACTAACATCTTCAATTCTAATATACGCCATGTATCGCTATTTTTCTTTGTGTTAAATTTAAACCCTCCATTTGTGGTGTAATAAATATAAATAATTTTCCGTCAAATAATTACATTTTTTACTGAATTCAGAAATTACATCCTCTTATATATTATACCCTGGACTTTTATAGTCATTTTTAAATTACTACTCTTCTTTTCCAATAATTACATTACAATATAATTAAGACTTATTTATTACATAATATATATAAGACACCATAGCAAGTAATGAAATTGTTTTATGTTGAGCATTTCTTATATCTAATTGATGCAAAGTCGTAGGCAAATGTAAAGGATAATACATCAAATAACATCAACAACTGAAATTACAGAATTACAAACAACTAGTAAATAACAATGACACAACCGTTTCCAGATATAGAATCCTTTCTTGGTTGAAACCATAATCAAGCTAATTAAGTTAGCAACTATGGAAACCAGATTGACGAGTGCCAGTGCCCTGACCATGAAGCAGCAGCGACAAGATGGAAGTGGAACTCCAGTTTCCTGCGTTTCCGTCCTCACCGAAGCCATTGACTGGTTGATAGCTTCTGTATCTCCTCCAATGACTGCCTCCTCCGCCTCCGCCTGGTCGCCCGTCGCACATCTTCCGCCACTTCGCTGACGGAGCTGCTTCCCATAATCCACCAACCACCTCGTCCAGCCATGGTCTGGACACGAGTAGTACAGACGTCCCGAATTTGCCGCCGATTTGGAGACGACTAGATAAGTTGATAGGCCGCATCTGCTGCAACTCACATTCTTCGGCCTGAGGTTTGGGATCGAGCTGGATGAACAAGACTGCGCCATTCTTGCGCCGGTGACTTTGAACCGAGAGGGTGACCGTGAAAAGAGATGAAGATGCAGCAATAATGGAGATGATTTATGCTAGACCAAGCTTCCCCAACACACCATCAGCAGGTCAAATATATGTAGATACACGTGGGTGGGACCGTAGAGAACAAAATTTGTCAATAATTAACTTATGCATATCCCTTATTTTTATTAGACGAGTTTCACTATCATATATGTTATTTTTACGCCTATTTTTATAAGCACAACAATTGAAAATATGGGACAAATGGAATGGCCAAACAATGCAACTCTGCATCTTATTTTACATCCCCGGGTGATGCATTTAGAACGATGCGATTTAAAATCAGTTGATTTTATTTTAATTACATTCAATTTAGTTCGAATAAAATGTGTGAAGAAAATATTAAGTTGGAGGGATTGTGAAATTAAACCGTGACTCGTAATCCGAGACGATAATAATGGCACATAGCCGGTGAAGCTTTGGTAAGGAGATAGATGAAAAGAGAAGAATTAAAAGGGGCAAGTGAAAGGTATTTTTGATAATCGATAAATAATCACGAGTTCGAGTTGAACGTGGTATTATTAAACTCGCGAGTTCTCGAGTCGAGTCGAACACGATTAATATATTTCTCGAGTCGAGTCGAGTTACCCAGTACTCGCGATCGACTCCCTCAATTGGCACCCCTAAGTATGACCAATCTTTGTGTTCACGACACTGAGGTTGTTGTAAACAACTGCATTTTTACTATTCTTTTGTGTATTCTCTAATGTATTGTCGTTATTTTTATCTCATATTTCTTTAATTTTCTAAATGAATCACTCATCTCTATCTTCTTCTATTGCTTCATTATTACTGTCATTATTTTTCAATCTTTATTCTCATATTTACTGTTTCAGTCGGTATGGTCTATCTTCCATTTTCTAAATTAGATTAGTCTCCTTTTCAACCCGTTTTTAAGTTTCTTTGATGTTATAAAACCCCACACAACTCTACTTGAAAACTGGTGCGATAGATGAATCAATTTTGAGTATCATGCCTCCTTTCTTTTCATATTTCTCTGTATAGCTACAATTTCATCAATTAGATGACGATTCATGCAACTGATTTGTAATTTTCCCTCCACGAGTGTTTACTGTTCAGGATCATGATTTCGTCCGTACATGGTTGTTTCATTTTCTAATCTTTATAGTAATAGAGGTCAATGTTTGTGATTATGGTTTTTGATCAATTCCATGGGCCATATTTTGGATGGATCAAGAAATTAATAGGGAGTACTATCATTTTCCTTTGATAATGATCTACAAACATTGTCAAGTTCAATTTCATTACATTCATATCAATTGTGTTCGGTTCGGGATTGTTGAACAAGGGATATAGTATAAAACCGTATTTGCTTATACTAATTGAGTCACGCACGAGATTATAGAATGTAACTGTATTTTTCTTTCTAAAGTCATGTATTCATACAATAATACATATATTTAAATTATACTTTTAATTAGTATATTATTAGTTTATTACCATACTTATTATAATTATAATAAAAGTAGTCACATTTTCTTAGCACTCATCGGATTATTTACTAACATGACAGATGATCCGATCCCTTGCCGAAAATGGAGGGCGAAAAATGTCTACTTCTAAAAAACTTTCAGCAATTTTATTAAATATGATGACTAAAAATGGATTTGTCATTCAGTAACTAATAGATGCCAAATAGATGACAAAACCACCTTCGAATGATTCGGAAACATGTGGGAAGATGTCTGGCAACATATTCAATGGAGACAAAAGTACGAATTTATACATGCCAAAACCAAAATAATGAAAGTTTATGCAGCAGCAGCATGGACTGAGGCCAGCGTTTAAAAAATAAATCCATTGTTTGAACCGGGATCCACACATTTGGTCCCACCATGCACACCAAAAACTTAATGGGAATGCCATCTTAAATACTTCAGTCAAGACATACTTCAAGCAGCAGCTGGTTCTTTCTTTCTAGCCAGAAAGCACGGGATGCGATCATATAGTGCCCTCCGGTTCTTGTTCGACTCATCCATAACAATGAAACACAGGTAGGCGAAACGCAGCTGCATCCTCTTGTGATCCTATAATGAAAATGGATACATACATATTAAGGTATGTATAAGCAGATGAAAAAAACATAAATTGATCTATTAGTGGACAAGTTACCGAGTTCAATCTCATCCCATCCAGAACATATGTTGAACCAGTGAAATGCTCCATCATATACATGACACATATTCCCTTGTCAGTGTACAGAACGGATTCAGTCCATGTTGGGATGATGTGCTTGTATGTGAACTCACGAAATCTGGTCAGAAAGTTTGAGTGCTTCTTAGCCTTTAGCAGCTGCCAGAAACATTCCCCCTGAATATCAATTGGTTGAAATTAAAGTGTTAGTTGTGAAGTAAAAAAAACAATTCATCAAATAGTATGAGGACCATACTTACAATTTTCCGACCCAAAATCGGGAAACCGGTCATGTCCTCAGTTGGCCTTCTCGGTTCAATCATCTGGACTATGTCGTCCATAAAGTTTACAACTACAAGAGAGTAATCACCATTGTACATGACAGGAATGTGCACCTGCAAAACACGAGGCATTTAATTTCGAGTCTAGGACTAGTAAAGCTTGTATAAAGAGGATATGGTTAGCTTACAAAAGCGGCACCAAGAATGCGCAGGTCTGATGCACCCATCCACATCTGCAATTTCTCAACAACCTGCAAGGGGTCAACCTTCTCGATATCCTGGCCCAAGAACACATCACCAAGTTTAATTTTCTATATATTTATAAGGTACCTGTGTTATAATAAGAAAATAAAAGCGAAAATAAGGCAACTTACCACAACTATGACCGTCTCTAAGCAAATTCTTGTGGCCCATTCTCTGCGGCTCCAGTAAGAGTTCAATACCTTTCCAGAAGCATTCAACGTTGATGGATTGACACTCCTATGGGGCGCAAGCGTCCACATTTCAACACGATACAGCAGCGCATCATCATCTGTCTTATGCAGCACTTCCCTTTAATCAAAAAAATTAACGCACAAATTATAATCTGATCATACTGTATCCAAAAATAAATATGACTAATATTTGCAAAAGGTAGAGGAATTTTACGACGCCATCCCGCCGCTTAGGCAGTAGTCTGCTATCTCCAGTTCATGCTGCTTGAAGTTATGGCTGAAAGTGCACATCTCCTGAATTAGGCCTGAGTCATAAGTGGGAGGATAGTTCTACGTCCAGGTACACCAAGGACTGTTGTGCAGCTCTTGCTCGGGGTGCTCGGCATCTAGAGGCTCGATTACTGGGTTTGGCTCATCGTACATTGAATTTCTGACCTTGGCAATGGAGGGTACGACCTCTGTGCACACCTGCAGAAGCTTGTTTTCCACAATGTTGAAACCTGGCCTTGGATCAAACGTCACCACAACATATGCATGAATTTTAAAGCACCCTTGCTTAAGAGATGGAGTCCTCATATCCAAACAGGTGGCATAACCAGATAGCAGCTTGTCAACGTCCCTAAGTATGTGCCATATCCTCCTATGGGGGTCCTGTTGAACATCACAATCACATATTAATTATACTTTTAAAAATACAGAAATAGATAGCAAACACAAGATTCCCATTCATACACAATAGTGTCATTTATTATGTTAAAGTTTTCAAAATAACACCATCACAGCTTCACACACATTAGTTTAAGGCCGGCGTAGTTTAATGTAATGTTAGTTCAATTAAATTGTAACAAATGTAAAAGAAAATTAATATAAATAAAGTACTCACATTCCTCAGTGCTTCTTGCATGTCGTCCTCGTCCAGCCCTTCAACCCTGTCTTTCTCATCCCACAACTCAACCCTCGGTGGCAGCTTGACAGCGGGGACAACGTCGATTAGCTCAGCTCCAACACATATCTTATCTGTGAACATTAGATATCCAAAGCCCTTCGACCTCATCTCCTCCCAAACCCTAAAACCAATCTTATTCCCTCCCCAGTGTCTGAGATAGGGTTCCTCATTCGAGAGAGGAGACTCGGGCCAGATAGTGTTGTGAAAATAAGTCAACTGGAGCAACATCACGCATCCTTCACTCCCTTTGCTAAGACGATCCCCATTCTTACTCTCTTCCAGCTGGTGCATATAAATTGTGTGGCACAGATGATCTACCACATACCCCGCCCAGTTAAAGGTCTGAATTGCCTCTACGTCCCAAAGGCAACTGAGAAGCCCAAGGTCAACGTTGCAGTCAAAAACCGGGGTAAGCAACAGCGTCATTGCTGTCAGCACAAACAGCCTCTTGAAATCTTCACCTCCTCTACCTTCACGGGTTATGAACTCCTTAACCCTTCCCACAGATATGTTTTCAGTAGAATGCAGACAGTACCGTGTCTTCCAGCGCCTGAGAACCCTCCTCGCCTCCTCGTGCCGGCGATTGGCAATCACCGACCTCTCCGGGTTCGCATTCAAGCCGAACACCTTCTTCGCATCGCAAGCAGTCAGAGAAAACCTAATGTCCCCATTCCAGTGGAAGTATTTCTTCACTGGGTCCAGACACCCAACTAACCAGGAATTCATGTCATCCGGGATTTCCTCGACATCGAAGTGGAGCAGTCCACCGAAACCAATCTCCTCTACGGCCTCTCTCTGCCGTCTTTTCAGGTTCTCAACAATCTCCTTGAATTCAGCCATCCTTTTGTTATGAATGTCGTGGAAGAAAAAATGTTCCTCCTCCTCAGCTTCGTAGGGATCCACAACCCGCTTTCTTTTTCCCAGCTGAAAACCTCGCCCACCCTTCCAGCTGCCATCACTGCGGGCGCCAGCACCGGAAGACCGCTTCGACGTCCCCGTATCTATTCTTGATGCAGGTTTCCGACCGGAAGTACAACCTTCTCTGCCATCCCCCTTGGACACAAGCCCAGATTTCTTCGCACTCCCTTTTTTGTTTCGTCTCTGGTAGACCTTGTCTATTTTTGGGGCCTACCCCAGAGAGGCTGCAAGTACAAGAAAATATGTTAGAAAAGTTTTATGGGTGGACCAAAATAATGTACTATATGAAGACAACCATTGACCCTTACCAAGTAAAGAATGATGGGGAAAAAACTACTTGTGGTCCAAATAAAGATTCAGTGTTTTGTGTGTAAAAAAAATAAAGTATTTCGGCTACAAAAGGTCCAATAATTGACAATACAAACCATAGGCACAAAACATCCAACTTCTAGCAAGGAAGGATCGGATCTAGAAACATGTAAGTATTAAAGATTCGACTTTTACAATTCCTTCCTGGATTCGGACTCCCAAACGAAAAGTTGAACTATTTTTACCAAAACATCCAATAAAACGAACATCTTCACAATCAGTTGTCGAATAAACAATTTCATTTATATTTATATCTCAATATTCAACAACCCAAACATAAAAACATGGCGATCTAGTTTCAATTTTAGACAAGACCCTCACAATCAGTTGTGATACTTCAAAAAAAAACCCCAAAATTTAAACTTTGCATGCACTGTCAATAGATCTGAAAGCATCGGTTTTTTAGCACTTACATGGACGCGGCGGTGAATCGCGAGCCCGTGATTCAGTGATCTGAACATCGTTGCATGCCTTATCCATAATCTCGGCGACCGGAGCAGACTTACACGGTGGGAGGCCGGATGAGTTCGTTGAGTCGGAGCTGGAGCTCTCGGTTGAAGAGGATGACCCGGAAGATCCAGAGGGTGTACGGGGAAGATTAGTTTTCGCCATAGGCGCTGGGAATGAGGCAACTTCACACAAAAACCCTTTTTTTTCAGAAGGGTGAAAGTGGAGAAAATGGAGAGTGGTTTGTGAAGGAAGGAGAAGAGGTGGGAGATAATGACAGTTATTTTCGGGAGAGTGGTTTCATTGGGAGAGTGGGCGGTGTTTTAACTTTTGGTTGTCCCGACAATAATAATGAAGCTCAGCCTCATCTTTCTTGCAGACCAAACACATTTTTAATTATTAATTGTAATTAATTTACGCCTTAATTTATGGTTATACTCTCCAAAATATTGTCTGCCCCCAACCCAAAGCATGCTGCAATTTAAAATGGCGTTCAAAATCGCCTTAAGCAAATACTATATGAATATATAAATTTCAATAAACTCATTTGTTATTAATATACTCTGAAATATTTCAATAGTCCTCTAATGTTATGAAATTTCACAATTACATCATTTAGTATGCAATAGCAAATTATTCAACTACTTATTTTGAATCTTGTGTACAATGACAATAGTATCAAATGGGTTTTGATTTATTTTGCTTCACGATAATATTGTAACATATTTTAATTGTATCAATTAGTTTTCACGGTCACAAACGATGGTGATAGTGTGTTAAAAATTAGATATATTGATCGCCGATAGTAATATATTATCCCACTTTACAAGTTCGTGATTGAACGTGAAGCTGACTATACTTGATTCTGAACTTACTTGATTTATTACTATATTTTTCTATCTTTCAACCCGTCTAGTAGTTACCCTTACGCCTTTTAATTTCATCAAATTATAGAGTATTGTAGCCTGTCGTTATCGACCACCGTTCATTTGATCGGTTAGCAACTACTAGTCGATGTCTTCCCGGTCATGCAACGCCTGATTTAGAGGATTTAGAAATCTTTTCAACGGCATTCTACATGGAACTAAATTACATACATGTTAGATAATGATATATTTTATAATTTCATTGCTTACTTAATGTTTTAATGCTATAATCTGAGTTCTCCATACATGTCTGTTGTGCGCATATACACGACATAATATTTTTTTAACATTTCTTATTTATAACATATGAAACATAGAAAATATAATGTAAAAAGGATATATTGAAATATGAACCAAATATATGATATGAGCAAAGTGTTAGGTTTTATAAGGAGAAGAAACAAAAAAAACTTCATTTTTAGGAAAACTATATATATTATGTCAAAATAAGTTTATGTCAACATTCAAATAGATAATCGAGCATTTTGTAATTGTTAAAATATTAAATGGAATCAAGAACAAGAAAAATGTAAAATTAAAGATTCAAACTAAGAACCTATTGTGTTGGAATCTATTGTTCTCAAGTAATCACCACTACTACACTATACAGTACATGATTAAGATGAGTATACATATATAAGTACAATATAAGTGGAGGAACGTGACCCAACCCTAACTCCGCTCCTGCGAAGCTAGATCATGAACATTGATAAAAACCCGATAATGAACAGTCAATACTTTTTTCGGTTCAGGTGTGATCGAGCAGAAACTTGTCAACTTTTAAACAATACCAGCATGAACCTAGTCCTAATCTCATGATCTAGTTTGTGTCAGTTCAGGCCCACACATTTACCAATTTACCCATGTAGGTTTATAAATTTACAATTTACAAAATACCTAAAGTATAAGTTTTTCTACAATATGTATAATATGAGTTTACTAATTCTGTTGGACCAACAAATTATGCAGTTTATCCACGTATACAATTACATATGCTTATCGGTCTAGTAGATCATGGGTAGTGCTTAACTCTACTACACAATTATATTAACCATATTCGAATTAATTAGAGAGCTCGCGATTTTAATAATGAAATACTTAACTTGAACTCATTATTTTTCAATCATCAACGAGACTCGCTACATTGAACTCGAGTGTTATTTTCAGTTTTATAAATATAACTCGCCATAAATGAATAGTATATTAAAACCATGTATAATATATTAATTATGCCGAATATAAATACTATATTAAAACCATGTATAGTATAGTAATTATGCCGAATATAAATACTATATTACAACCATGTATAGTATATTAATTATGAATAGTAATTCTTTTTAATATTTGTCACATTCATATATTATAACCATGTAATATAAATGCTACTACTACGTATTCACATCACCTATTTAAACACATATTAACTATAAAAGGTTTTAATTATACTTGTGCCTTTATATGTGTATACTAATCAAAATATTATTTTCAATCATGCAATTAATTACTTTTTCAATATTGAGTGGTAAGTTAAAGCTAACTTTGTTACATTATTCAATGAATGCAACCTTATAATTTTTATAAATCTATACCTTATCATGCGTTTCTACTTAATGACTATTTTTTCATTTCGATTTAAAGATGGGCTTTTGCTCATTCTCGACTTGTTAACTTTTCTAGTGCAGGTGATTCGAGTCGAGTCGATTTCGAGTCGAGTTTGAGCGACTCGCATGTAGACTGAGTCGATCTCGAATTACTCGCGAGTGATTCAACTCGATTACCACCCCTACATACAACGTCATTTAGCTCTAACCTAACCAATCCTCACCTGATCTACCATTCTTCTACACTCAAACTTTATCCATATTCGACAAATAATACCGACAGTAGGTTCATCGTTATAGGTTTGTTTAAAAGCGCCAATTCTATTGATTATCTCTGAGCAGCCAAGTATACGGGATCCATCAATTTCTCATTTATTCGATAATGATCAACTCAGTCATTAAGTAACGTTGTCGTAACTACATGCTGCCCCAACCTCTGTATTCATTCAAGTAACTCTAAAATACAAACAATATCGTATTTGTTTAATTAATGAACCTATAATTATACACACATATTCAGATCAAACAATTACAACTTTATTACATCATGTTTGTTAACCTTGTTTTTGTTGATCGAGCTTTGTCACCCCAACGACGGATCATGTATCCGAGCATTTCAGATACTTTTTTACACATGCACTTTTTCAGCAACAATTCTCGGTATACGATATATATATTACTATAAAAAGCAATACATATTACGTTTGGAACCGTCTTACTAAAGGGGTCAAAACTAGTCGAAAATATGGGTCTATTACTAATTAGGGTCTATTAATTTTGCAACTTGCCAAGTATGTTGGTGTCTAAATAAAATAAAAATAACACAACATTTTGCTCATTTGTTTCATTCTTCTCTTCACCTTCACTACTGACTTAATATTATTTCCATACACCAAATCCATTTTTTCAAATTGTCTTAATAAATAAAATAAAAATTCCTTACTTTCAAAAATACTAAATAAACTAGTCAACTAAAGATGACTTCAAACCACACTAATGCGAAATTCCTAGAACAATTTGTAGCAGTCCAAATCACCAATTCTTATCTATTCAGCTACTATTAAATTATCATTGAATCAAAATTTGACTTACCACAATTTAAGCCAATGCAATTTAATCAAAAATTTTCCAAAGCCCATTGTTTATTGAATCCGCCTACAAAACCGGCGTCTCTTCCCATCAAAACAACTCAAGTATCTCTCCCTCTTCCCTCTGTCAACTATACTCGTGACCCGACAACTCCTCCCCATCACCGTCGAATCAAAGCTGTAAATCAGCACCAGCTTTACCTCCCAAAACACGCATCTGCAAACCTACCCCCATAAATTAAACCTACTCTCCGACTTACCGATTTATTCCCGATCATAAACTCCCCCCCCCCCCCCCCAATTCATTTGTTCCTTGCCTCAACCATTCCGCAGATTTCCTTCGCAACTTTACCTGATTCATGGTGTTTTGCAACGTTAGTTTTAGGTTTTTTTTCCTCTAGTATCAATGTTTTTGTAAACAAATTTTTAACTTTTTTTTCCCTCACAAACCAAGTTTTTTTTTACAGTCAAAATTACGTTTCAAGTTGGTTAGAAATAGTTGTTCATTTGTTTTGATTTAGGATTTTTAAGTTGGATCTTTGCAAATATTGGAGTTGGGTTTTTAATCCCACACCTAACCTCCCATCACATTTATTTACAGATCCTCTAAGTTTCATATGGAGAACTCTTCAGGCTGCCCTGTTCTTTCAAAGATTCTGGTTTTGTAAAATTTTCAATCTTTTTTCCGCAAGGTTACTATTTCTTGTTGATTTTAAGTCGCAGTTTGGATGATTTGTCTTTGTACACACTTTCGTCGTAGTATTTATCATCGTGGTAGGGACGAAATTTCATCCAGGCTGCCAAGATCCTCCAGATCTAGCACTGCATGAGTAGTTCCAGAGGGGTTAAATCATCGCCGGATTTTTTAAACACGCTTCTACTCAGGTACAAGTATCGAAAACCCTACTTCTCTGTCTTTTAATTTTTCCCAGCTAGTTTAGCCGTACCTGCAGTTTCATTTTTTAATTCCACTTTTCCCGTGTCTGGAATGACTGCACTGCAATTAGTCAAATAGTGCACAGGGAAAGGTGCACACACAGGCCACATCATGTCGTCCCTGCATTAATTCACTGTTTTAGTCATAAACCCTGCTGCATTGACTTTTACAAACATAAAGCATGCCCATTGAGACTGACTCAAAACCAAACTTTTGGTTTTCAGTTTTGTTTCTATCATTTTTTAAACTTTGCATAATGACCATGGGACTAATTTGTTTTTCCCTCACACATTTCATCATACATGCATAAAATCAACTTATATTTTGTTAACACTTTCATTTTTTATATATTCTATTAATTTGATCATGAGCTACGGGTCAGTAAAAAACCACACCATCTACAGAATTAAAAATGTGGAAAAAATACTATTATTTCTACACCAAATTCATTGCTACGCCTATGTTAACCTTAAAACTTATTTACTAACTACATACTTGCTTTATATGCTCACACGATGTACATTCATGGAACCTAGTCGACGAACTCAATCAATTTTTATGGTTATTAATCATAAACCTTGCTTTGAATTTGTATCTTTTTTTTATAGCTATTTAACCAACTAAATCGGCTCATTCATCATGCACAATCACAATCACATTATAAATCAGTTGCCACTTCTCAAATTCAATTGTTTTGAGCTATCTTCCTTTATTGAACATACATGTTTTCTGAATATTTTTCACCACTCTCAAATCACACATCTTGTAATGGTAAATAATTTATGATAACGATTTTCGGTAACAGTCTACAATGCCATTTCACTAACAATTTCAATTTTTTATTTCATATTTCTGAAAAATTACTGTTTTTCGCTATTAGTATTCAATGACTCTCGTTCCCATCAATTACAAATTGTAATTAACCTATCGCCTATTTTAATATTTCTATTTCCTACTTTACTATTTTTATTAGCCCCTACTCCCCATCCACAAACTCCTTTTGTTGGGTTTTTTGCGGGAAATTTTCAACTATATATACAGCCATTTCCCTCCATATTTTTCCCACCAAAGCTGCCTACCTTCTCCCTCCTTTTCAATTATCGCAACAGTTTCCAACCATGAGTTCCAAAGGTCCCAATCCTTTATGTTACATCCACAAAAAAACCCGCAAGATTGAAACCATGAAAACACCTTACATCACCAAGCCTTTAACCAGCAACAACATGATCCCGCTCACGAAAATTGCCTTCCATAAGAAACCGCCGGCAACTAAGATATGCCATTACTGTGGTAGTTTTAAGCAAACAAAAAGGTTCGGTGGCAATAACATGTTTGGTAAGGCCAAGGGAACCATGAAGTACAAGCCCTCGCTCCCTTCAATTCCGGAGAAAGATGATGAAATTCCGCTCATCATTGTGCCTGATACATCCGATGAGGAGACGGCAACCAAGTTCAACGCCCCGCCACAAGTCACGGCTAAACCAGAACCTGAACTGCACGGCAACATGAAATGGGTCTTTATAGACGGAGACATCAAATACGTCGACGTCACCACCATCGACGCCTCCACAGCCTACATTCATAAGCCCTTTGTTCTTGTTGATGAACCGGATTCCGATGCAGATGCCGATGCTGATGAACCGTGGAAGGATGAAGGACATCGCTACTACGATGCTCAACATTTTACATGATGTGCAATGGAATTCACTAGGGGAATGTCATGTTCTTTTGCTATGTAGTACACTACTTTTGTAACTTTTGTACTTGCGCTTCCTGATTCCTTCATCTTTCTTGCTTGTAATTGTAATTCTGGGGTTCAGACTCCATTTTAATATATTAATGTGTTTTCTTTTCTTATTATATTCACAATACCTTGTCAAAACTTGTACCTATTTAACCATCCTGAAAACCAGAATTATACAACCATTACAGTCCTCTTTTCAAGGCCGTTCAATTGTTTTTTTTCGAATGACATGCTCAATTGTATGCTTATTACGGCCCAATTCAGTGCACACCACTCAGTCAATGACATGCTCCATTCTTTTCAAATTATAGCCCAATTCAGTGCACATGACTCAGTGACTCGTCATGCCCAACGCTAGGCTGAAAACTCATTATTTTGGATCCTCTTTGGTCTATTTATGGCCCAATTCAGTGTCTCTAAGGCCCTTTCTTTATGATCATCCTAACAAACTAAAGTCTCAACTGAGTTGAAGGGCTAAGCAGCCCTAGGATGGCCCGTATTATACTCACTCCCGAACAATGTTCAGATGTCCGGCACCGGAGTCGCCTAACCACCGGAATGAACAAGATGTGACTTAACGCCCTCCTAAAAGGGATTGCGCCAAACCACCGACACACTCTATCCCTGCCTCTACACCTGCCTGTGCTGTAACTATCCAGATTAGACCACCCCCATACACCCTTCTTAATGGCCTTGCCTCACACCACCACCGACGACATATTGCCGGCCAAATACCACATCCCAGCACACCAAAACGCAACCTACCCAACCTGTACAAGTTTCTACATCCACAAATCACACCACCAAAGCAGATTCACTTTTCAATTCCATCCCACCGTTCCGGCCAATTTCCGGCCGGGGGCCACCGAATCCACTTAATCCGCTGCCCTCCCCATCTCCTCTACCCACTACACACTATACATCACACATCCGTTTCTAGTCGACCTTTCCCAACTGCAACTCGACCTTACCTCCAAACTGCTCAATTCTCTAAATAAATAGATGAATCAACGCCCAAACACTTCAACTTGGTTTTATCTTTTTTACTTTAGGGATCAGACCCAAATATGTCAACACTTAAATGGCCTCACTTGTAATTCATAAGTTTCCGGGGTTATATGAGCAATGTCAGGAAATCAATTTTGTTGGACTTCACCTAAGAAACTAACTGAGGGCATTTTCGGAATTTCAGTGCAAACCCTAACCTGCAAAAACAATCGGTCCCTGCACCTAAAATTGGCGTAAATGATCTTGTGCAGTTGTTAGATGAAACGATTCATTCGATTCATTCAAATATATTTCACAGCATACCAGAGTATAAAGTTAGACTACAGATGATTGTGGAGGCAAGAAAGGATGTTTTGGTACATTAATAATCAGCTCAATACAATACTTAATATAATTTACATACAAACAACGTACAGAAGAAAACTCTAGCTCATCAATATCTCAATCAGTCGATTCTTACTTGCCGGGAACAAAGTTGGTGGCAAAAGCCCAGGCGTTGTTGTTGACAGGGTCGGCAAGGTGGTCGGAGAGGTTCTCCAACGGTCCCTTTCCGGTGACAATGGCCTGAACAAAGAATCCAAACATGGAGAACATAGCAAGTCTCCCATTCTTGAGCTCCTTCACCTTTAGCTCCGCAAAGGCCTCGGGGTCTTCAGCAAGGCCCAGTGGGTCGAAGCTCCCGCCGGGGTAGATGGGGTCGGTTATCTCTCCGAGCGGTCCTCCGGCGACCCTGTAGCCTTCAATGGCACCCATCAGAACCACCTGAGTAGCCCAGATGGCCAAGATACTCTGTGCATGAACTAAGCTAGGGTTTCCGAGGTAGTCCAAACCGCCTTCACTGAAGATCTGTGAGCCAGCTTTGAACCAGACGGCTTCTCCGAACTTTACTCCATTCTTCGACAACAACTCCGGGAAGACGCACCCGAGAGCACCAAGCATGGCCCACCTGGAGTGGATAACCTCAAGCTCACGGTTCTTGGCGAAGGTCTCCGGGTCGGCTGAGAGCCCAGCGGTGTCCCAGCCGTAGTCACCGGGGAATTCGCCGGTGAGGTAGCTTGGAGCCTCGCCGGAGAATGGACCGAGATACTTGACGCGGTCTGGACCGTACCACGGGCTGCTTGATGCGCTCGGCTTTGGCTTTGCAGTCTTCCTCATGGACACCCTACCGTTTCCCATGAGTTCGGCGCCGGAAAGCTTGACAGCCTGGCCAGCGAAAGAAGGAGAGGAAAGACCCATGGTTGATGCTGAGGCCATCTCGACTGACTGGATCGATCGACTACAGTTTAAGGGAAGAAGAAATAGATTTGTAAATTGTTTGAATGGGTGAAGAAAAGATGAGTTCAGTTGGTAGTTTAAATAGGGTTTGTTGCGATTATCTTAGCTTATCTTCCAATATTGCATATCATTATCGGCGATCTTAATAGCTGGATAGAATGAAGATGTTTTAATTTTCTTTGCCTATTTGGCAGCCTCTCAAGCCAGAATCTCTGATTTTCTTGTTTTTTTGTTATATGTATCCACAGCATTTTAGCCATGCAAGGCGATTTTATTCAATATCTTTGTCCAGTACTCATAAATTAATATTGAATTGTGGCCTGTAGGGACACAAGTGTTGTGGCTAGCTAGTATACTGGCAACTTTGATGAATTTTAGTTTTTTCCTAAGGAATTCATTCCAAATTCCAAATAGAAAAGGTATTTAAAAAAATTTAAGTATAGACGTCTAAAATTCAGGTTCTACTGTAACATTTAAGAAATATGATCTGAAATACTATTTTGCAGTGCACGTGTTAGTCTCAGACATTTCTTAAATTAAGAAAATGTTTACTTTTAAGAGTTTTTATGCTTTTTTAAAAAAATTAAAGTCACACAACGAGCGAGGGATATTTATATTAGGCATCCCATTCCATTTGTGGCCAAATGATGGCAAAAATCACAGAAGAGGTAAAATAGCCTGTGTAGCACTAGAGCTACCAAAAGAATACCTAAAACGCTAAGATACAAAAGATTAATGCCATGTCCAGTTCACCTTCTTGCAACCAGCTCCAAGCATCTAGCAGCTCATGCAGTTTCAAGTAACTCAAGCAGTTCAAGTAGTTTTTAACATCAAACCTCATCCAACTTGTATGTTTTAAAATGAAAGAAAATGTTTTGAAATTTAAGTACTAAAAAAAATATTTTAATTGTTATCAATGAAATAATGTTTATCTTTTTAGGTATATGATTTTTAACATTTCAAATTAACTGTTTTCGTTTTGTTCATAGAGAATATGATAAAATTCTTCCACACTAGCTATTTCAGTGAAATATATATTGAATATAGTTACATTAGTACCGTTTTCCAAAAAAGAATCAAAATGAAAACTTAACTTTTAACTTGTCTAATTAAATTTAAACCACATATGTATATTCATCAATGATAAATAAATTTATACATACATATGAGTGATCATAATTATATAACCGTGCCCGCTATTAATCACTTTCATCTGATAGTTCAATTTCATTAGCATTACCACCTACTGAGTTCCAAATCCGTTCTGTTATACCTTCACACACTTGTGCCATAGCCCGTTTCCGATGCTCATCAAACATTTTCACGTCACTAACTCCTTGTGTACGTTCGTGTTGTACAGCAGGGATCCCAAACTCTTGCATTCGAATGAAATTATGAAGCGTGAAACATGCAAAAATTATTTGGATTTGGTGGTGATCTTCCATTTGAGGCATTCTCTTTAGCATTCTCCAAGTACTCTTCAACTGTCCAAATGCCTCCTCAATTTTTATTCTCAATGAAAAATGACGTTTGTTAAAATGTTCCAACTTACCTACAGGTGGGGTACATCTAAATTCGGCTACATGCCTTCTTGCTCCTCTAATGGAATATGGAGTCAGGTATCCAAGAGTGTTTGGGTATACAACATCGACCAAATAATATTTTCCTGTATACATTGAACAATACAAACGACATTATAATTTAGTCAAAGTAAACATCAACGTTTTTTAATTACAAATACTACCTTGTGGTGGATGAGGAAACCCGAATGATCTTATTCTAAACTTCAGTAAGCTATTCTGAAAATAGTAAACTTTTATGAATTTGTTGGTATCATATTTCAACTAAAATAATATAATTAAAATAATTTCAGTTCAATACAGTTAACTTTCAGTTAACGGTAGCTCCAAGCAGCTCCGAGCAGCTCAACTGGACAGGGCCTAACATGTCAACTATTTCACCTCCATTTTATACAACCTATTAGGGAATTGGAAACCAAAACACAGAGCGGTACCATAGAATTGAGGCAATAAGTCGACCAAAGATTAGTAGTAGAACAATAAGGGCGGATTAAGATGATGTCATTTCATGAACTGAGCCTGAGATAGTAAAAACTTGAATGGCTTCAAGTGTTGCAGCAAGCAGAGTTGACAGAGCAGTGATAACAGTGAATCATCATGTTCTGATAGAGGGAAACTGAGCTTTATCCAGCAGTAGGATAGCTCTCACTTGTGGAGGTACGTAGCTGTGACCAGAGAAAGGTTTCCTCTGACTTGGACTGAAGTGCAATCTTAGCAAGGCAATCAGTTGCAAGATTGCCTTGTCTAAGTGTGTGGATCAATCTGACCTTGAGGCATCTATGAGTTTCATCACAGAGGGAGAACAGTTTCCAATGAGCTATGACTGGATTTAGTATCATGGAGATACCATTAAGGGAATCTGATTCAATAATGAAGTTATGCTGACCATAACCGAAACCAAAATCAAACCCTGCCCTATTGGCTTTGATCTCAACTTCTAATGGTGAATCTGCATTTGTGTACAGGAACTTTGCTGCTACAGTATCTCCATATTCATCTCTCAGAATCATGCCAATACCAAACTCTCAAGCAGTCCAAGAAGCATCCACATTTAGTTTGAAACCAAATTGCGGCTTTTTCCAGACAACCACTGACAGCTTAGGAAGTTTAGTAATGGCTGGGATAAAAGGGGTTGTAGCAATTTACTTATCTATCTTTGTGACAACATAGATAGGATGAGCAGCAAGTGAGTAGTAAAGGATGTCCTTAATCTCATGAATAACATGGTTCTTATTAGGAAACCTATCTTCATATATGATCTTGTTCCCTGCTTTCCACAGAACCAACATATTATACAAGACATCATTTTAATCAGTCTAACTAGAAATCTAGAAAGACCAGGATGAGTAATATAATATGAGATAGCGTCCCAAATAGAGTAAAACTGAGAATCCATAATGCCTATGACAGAAAGCATGTCAGACCAAATTTGTGCAGCAAAATGACAGTCATTGAACCAGTGATCCATAGAGCCATTATTCTGACACAAGTGACATTTGGAAGCCAATTGGAAACCATAATGGTTCAGCAC
This sequence comes from Sherardia arvensis, assembly GCA_948330725.1. NCBI lineage: Eukaryota > Viridiplantae > Streptophyta > Magnoliopsida > Gentianales > Rubiaceae > Sherardia > Sherardia arvensis. The sequence continues at coordinate 28,801,343 of OX415241.1, forward strand.
TTCATCAAATGGAAGAAGAGTATTGAAAAGCCTCCAAATGAAGAAGGTTATCTTTTTTGGCATTCTAATTTTCCAGAGAATAGATAGAGAGTATGAGGTACCTCTTTGTTCATGCACTGTTCTATAAACAGACTTGAAGGATAGGTCACCTCTAAGAGATAGCTTCCAAATTAGCCTGTCTTCATTCTCACTGATGACTGTAGCTGAGAGCAGAAACTGTAAGACATCTTGTGGAACTGCATCAACCAACTGGGGGATGTAAATATCTTTACTGCCTGTGAATTCAGCAACAGTACACGCGGGGTGGGGGGATGTCAGTTAGATCAGCTGGGAAAAGATCTTGTATTGACCAAAACCAGTCCAGTTTGATGTCTATACATTGCACTATCCTCTCCCATGTATGACCAGAGTATGCTGCTCACATATAGAGTTTACAGCACATATTCTAATTCATGTGTGATTTTCTAGCAGTTGGAGAGAGAGAGAGAGAGAGAGAGAGAGAGAGAGAGAGAGAGAGAGAGAGAGAGAGAGAGAGAGAGAGAGAGAGAGAGAGAGAGAGAGACCATATTTTTACTAAGAATGAAAGAATGATAGAGTGCAGTGATCTGAACCCAAGACCATTTTCTTCCACTAGGAAACATAAGAGCAAGTCCAACAGTTTTGCAATAATAGCACATTTGCTCAAATATGGAGAATTTGAGCCTTTTTTGAAGTCCAACAGATTCTCCATCCAATTCTCCATAATGGGGAAATTGAAGAGAAAGAAGATTTGATTCCCCAAATTTGGAGAATGAGAAGAAATTTTTGGAGAACCAAAATTTAATCCTACTTGCATTTTTGTTTGTTATTTCACTCATTAATTGTTTCTCTTCAATAATTTTAAATGATAATATCTTAAAATAATTACAATAAAATTTTATCAAAAATACATATTCTAAAAATATGCATAAAGACGATCGTAACAAGATCTCATATGACTATTTTTACATGTACATATCTATTGATATTTAATAATCAAATATAATCTATTTTCCAATATAAATTTACTAAATTTTAAGGTCATAAATATATTTATTTTGACGTTTTATATAAGTCATAACGTTTAAATTAAATTTTTTTACTAAAACTTTTATTTCTTATGGTTGAAAATAATAACTTGTAACAAAAAATAGAAAAGAGATGAGTCTAATTATTCATAATACATTACAAAAATAGTTATATTGTAACTCGGGATGTGTTATTTTTATAAAATGTAATTTTATCATTTTATAACTTAGAGTAAGTAATTTCAAATATGAAATATTATTGTTATATGTATTTTAAGTTAATTATTTATTTGTTCATCATTATTTGGACTTATTGAATATAGGATTAAAAAATAGAAAACAATAGGATAAATGTATAGTAATAAATGTCAATAAATTATAGGGAATGAAAAATGGGGAAACTGTTGGAGTTGAGGTAAAACAATTTGGGGAATATGGGATTTGCTTCCCTATTATGCAGAATGTGAATAGATAATCTGTTAGACTTGTTCTAAATTTTCTCATTTCCTCCATTTTTTATTAGCTCTAACCTCAGTAGAGCCCCATAAGAAATTAGCAAACATTTTTCCATAATGGAAATAGTGTGCCCTGTGGGAATCATCACTGGGAAGATATGCATATGTATTGCATATAGACATGTTTGGATTAAAGTGATTTTTCCTTCTGAAGAAAGCCATATATTTCTCCAATAACTCAATCCTTTATTTATATGTTCTATCAATGGAAGAAAGTGGCAGTTCTTTGCATTTCATTTAAATATAGGGCAACCTAAATATTTAATAGTTTTTATGTGACACTTATGTAGATAAATAACTTTGTCCCAATGTCTTGAATTGTTTGGATAATAACTTTATAGGAAATAGATAGATGCAATCCGTATTTTACTTATTTGTAATTTAAAATAAAAAATACATTTTAATGTATATTATTTAGATTAAAAGATGCATGTATCATATATATCATTCATATTACATACAATTGCTAATCAATTATCCATTAAATCTATTATATATATTACTATACAATAAAAACATGGAGTTTAAAAAAGCAAATAACAGACTGCATATAGCACGATAAAGATAGGTGTTTGGTTCACACACGCCTTATTCCAGTATGCTCACGGTCAGATCTACAAGGATTAGATACGCCGATGCTTAAATTATTAAAACAATTTAGACAATAAGCATAAAGTACGGAGTGTGAGGGGCTGTTTGCCAGAACTTGTCTGTAAATCAGTTTAGTTCAGTTCAGTTTTTTTAATATTTTCAGTTCAATTCAGTATATTTATAATTTTCAATTCATTTCAGTATTTTTATATTTTTTCAGTTCAATTCAATATTTATATATTTTTTCAGTTCAGTTCAGTTCAGATATATATTTTTATGTTTTTTTAGTACAGTAAATTTCCTCTATATTTTTTATTATAGCTCTCTAAAGTTTTTTTCAGTTAATTCAATATATGTTCAGTTTAATTTGATCCAGTTCAATTCAGTTCATATAATTTGGTGTGAACAAATTTGATTTGATGAATATGTATGCGGATGGGTGTCCAAAATTATACAAACTCTTGGGTAAGACCCTCATACCATAACCTTATAGTAGGATGTATAATTTCTCATATGTACTTTATTAGAATAGTTGTATAAATAAAATAGTAAACAAAGAAGGATACGGTAAAATAAAACTAATGCCGTAATTTTTGGATAAGGCCATCTCCCTTTGTTTTCACGTGGTGTGGAGGCCTGTCAATATTTACTCGTTACCCGCGGGTAAAACGGATAATTGTTTTTTTTATATGGGTACGGGTAAAATACGGATACGGGTAAAGCGGGTATGGGTATAAATGGATAAAAATACGGGTCAAAACGGGTCGGGTAAGATATGGGTCTAATCTGCGGGTTTAACCGTTTTGATATAACATTTACCAGTTTTACCTGCGGGTTATAGCCGACCCATATATTACTCAATCCGTCTTTATCCGTTTTAAAACGGACAAAAAAACGGATCATATCCATATTTTCATATCACTCATTTTTACCCGACCTATACTTTATCCGTTTACCCGTTTGACAACCCGATTAGAGACGAATGGGTAAATGTTGCTTACACTTTCAGCATTCTGCATGTACATTTTATTTTGCAAATTGCATGTTTCAAAACTTGAACTTCATTGCTATATTAATTTTATTCAAAGGCATGATATATATTCTTCTCACTCCGATGAGTTTTATATTAAGAAAAAGAAAATTAAATAATTAGTCACAATAATAATTCAACTTACTGTATGATATATTTTAAATTAAAATAAATGATTAAAAATATCAGAAGAGTCTAATAAAATAATTATATAAACTAATTTTATAAAAATGTCTAATAAAGAACTCTTATCATAAAATTTCAAATATGGGGCAGTCTCACCCAAAATTATTACCAAATACCGTTCAAATTTGGGCTGAATGAAAAGAAAAAAATTTATGTTCCAACATGACATACTAGCCCTCTCCAACAATTAGAAAACAACCATGTGGGCTAGCCCACACGGCTCACATGACCATAGATAAGAATCTCGTCCAGCGGAGGTCAGATGTTCGAATCCTCTCTAGAGCATCATTTCCATACATTTCCTCTGACCTTCCTGGTCAAACCTTCCAAAGTGCTCATACAACGAGCCGGGAGCTGCATCGACGGTGTCCAGAGCACGGGGAGCACCACAGGCCGGTGTATCGGCAATTCAGCATACGGGATAAGTAGAATAGAATAGGTTAGAATAATTGTAGAATCTTTTTACTTGATTCTATATAATTGTAGAATCCTTTTACTTGATTTTATCTTGATTCTATCGTTGTAATTAGAGGACAATAGTTCCTCCTCAAAAACAAAAAAACAAAAAAACAATTAGAAAACATTCACATTCTTGCACTGGAAAACAAAAGGCAGAGATACGTATTGATATATTAGAGAGAGTCTTGAATATCATTCATTATTTAATATCTTTATAAGATAAGTTTATATGTTGATTTATTAAACTTTTCATATGATACTTTTAATTATTTACTTCAAAAAATTCATTTAAATGTTATAAATATGATTATATATTTAGTTGAAGTGTTTATGTCATTTAATTTTTCTAATCTATTCAAATCTGTAAATGAATTAAATGAGTTAGAACGGCAAACAAAAGTTACAAACACACAAATTAATCTAATAAACACATGAGAAATCATAATTCTACCATAAGGTAGGACGGTGGTAGCACAATCTCACCCAAAATTTTATAAATAAACTATATTTCAAAGTCTCTATAGAAAGACCAACTTTCTAAATGCTAGGAACTAAAGTTAAATATCGATAAATGAATACTCTTGGGACAATCATAAAATATTCATTTAGCGAGTTTATTCATTTATCGATAAATGAATCAATTATTCATTTAGACAGTATTAAAGAAATTTTATATTAGTATTCCATGAATTGTATGCATATGTGTTCTAAGTACAAAAATGTACGTATGTGCATTATATTCAAAACTAATAAAAATATACATGGTATGCATTGTATGGAATATGTAGGGTTTTAGAAAATGCAGATAACCCACATTACAAACTAAGGTATGTATATGGACTAAGTACATATCAAGAAATGATCACCTTACAAAACTAATTTATAGCAATGATCATCTTACAAAACTATTTTATAGCAATGATCACCTTACAAAACTACTTTCTACAACACGAGAAGAATGCTCCCGAAATTTTGTTTGCGCTAGGAAAAATCAAGGATGAGATTAATTTTGGTGGGAAAAAAGAGCGAAAAACTACAGACACCTTTTTTTTTTTTTGTAAGAGAATGATTTATTGTATGAACATTATTGATTGAAAAAAAATCTTTCTAATATATATAACTTATGAAATGTGGTGATTATTCATTTATATTTACATAGGGTCTTTATGGATTTTTTAAAAAAATATTCATTAATGCATTTAGAGGGATTATTCATGTACCCCTTAACCCAAGTCGGGACAGGGAAAAATTATTCATTTAGCGAGATTATTCATTTATCGAGGTTTAACTGTACGATTATGTATTTAAAATTAAATGATAAATTTTTGTATTAAAACATCAATCATTTTAAAGTAAATATTAAGTAAAACATGTTTTAATGCGAAAATTCAAGACATTTCATATAAAAATTTAAGTAATAATATATTCAGTTCAAATTAAAAGGTGCACTGTATAACTTAAAACATATGAACACTTTCATTAAAAGTCAGAAAAGTTTGAGCGTATTAAAATTTCTCTTTTAAAACAAAATAAATCAAGTTACCTTAAACTTACCCTCTGCTTTTGTTGCAACGCATACTAGTAGTACTTAGAGCAAATCCGCATGCCCAACAGTTACTTTATAATATAGTTTTTAGTCAAATTTATCCTATTTGCTTATATTATGGCTTCCAACAGCTACTTTATCTCATACTCTAAAATAGAGATATTGTAAAATTGGAAGATTGAAAAGGCATATGAGCATACTTCTTTCATACTCTAAAATTAATGTTATCATTGATTCTTATCTTTTCTTTCCTTTTTTTATTCTATACTTTCTTAATCATTCATATCTTTACAAATAAATATATTAAAATCATAAATTTGCAAATAAAATTAATACTTTGTTTGCCGGATCTTATAAATAGAGAATTTAGTTTAATTCAATTCAGTGCAATTTAGTTTAATTCAGTTCAGTAAAATCTAATTTGATCGAGTTCAAGTAAATTTGATCATAAATAATTTGATTATTTCTGATTCTAATTTTCAAAACATGAATTTCACTTCAATTCAGTTTAATTCAGATTGGTAAGAAATTTGGTCAGACAAACAGACCCTAATTGTGTGCTCTTGGAAGTCTCAAACAGAATTAAATATAGCTATTATTATTTATGGCAATAAAGTCATGGAATGGTAAAATAGAGCAACTGTTGGATGAGGACAAAATAATTATGGAGTTTTTGGAATTTGTTACTCTATAATAGAGATTGCTTTAGAGTAACTGTTGGGCTTGCTCTATAAGAGCATGTCCAACAGTTACTCTATAATAGAGTTTTTGGTTAAATTTACCATTTTTAGCAATGGCTGTTGGGCTTGCTCTTAGACAGATTTACCCTTTTAATAGAGTTTTTAGCTAGATTTACCATTTTTTACTATATTATTGCTTCCAACAGATGCTCTATCTCATGCTCTAAAATAGAGATATGGTAAAATTAGAAGATTGAAAATGCATATGGATTAGACTTCTTTCATACTCTAAAATTTAATGTTATCATTGATTCTTATCTTTTCTTTCCTTTTTATCATATACTTTCTTAATTATTCATATTTTCACACATATAAAATATTAAAATCATAAACTTGCAAAGGCCCCGTTTGCTGGAGTTTATAAATAGAGCAGTTCAGTCTAATTCAATTCAGTAAAATATAATTTGATCAAATTCAAGTACATTTGATCAAGATAATCAAATTATTTCTGATTCTAATTTTCAAAATATAAATTTCACTTCAGTTCAGTTCAGATTAGTAAGAAATAAGCTCAAACAAACAATGTCTAATTGTGTGCTCTTGAAAGTTTCAATTAGAATTAAATATTAACATTATTATAACAATAAATTCATGAAATATAGAAATAAAGCAACTGGATGTGGGTCAAATAATTATGAAATTTATGGAATTTAATACTCTATTATAAAGATTGTTTTAGAATAGTTATTGAACATGCTCTTACTATTCACAGTCAACCACATACTACATTTTGTCACCCCACAGTACTTGTAACTTGTAAGTTCTACATTAAGCCAAAAAAATTTTAAAGAAATTGATAGGTGGGGGTAGAGAAATGTTTTTTATTTTCAATCAGAGGGTAGAGAAATGTTGAGATACAAGCTTGTGGCTTGAAAAATGTTGCGGAGACGGAAAAAAAACCGGAAAATCAGAGTTTGTGGCTTGAGATCAAAGCTGCCATGTGGCCGGGCAAAAGAAATCAAACCCTACCCATCCTATCCACCAATTAGAGCGCAGACAATGATATTGTAAGATAATAAATAAGATAAGAGTAGTAATCCTAAATGCCCTATTTAAGCTGCTAAGCAAACTCATCTTACTTCACCAATTCCATACAACATCTTGCAAAGCTTCTTCTTAAGCATTAGTCGGGATGGCAGCTGCATCAACCATGGGTCTTTCCTCCCCGTCCTTCGTCGGCCAGGCTGTTAAGCTCTCCGGCGCCGAGCTCATGGGAAACGGAAGGGTGTCCATGAGGAAGACCGCCAAGCCAAAGCCGAGCGCATCAGCCAGCCCATGGTACGGTCCAGACCGCGTCAAGTACCTCGGTCCGTTCTCCGGCGAGGCTCCAAGCTACCTCACCGGCGAATTCCCCGGCGACTACGGTTGGGACACTGCTGGGCTCTCAGCCGACCCAGAGACCTTCGCCAAGAACCGTGAGCTTGAGGTTATCCACTCCAGGTGGGCCATGCTCGGAGCTCTCGGATGCGTCTTCCCGGAGCTGTTGTCGAAGAACGGAGTCAAGTTCGGAGAGGCAGTTTGGTTCAAAGCTGGCTCACAGATCTTCAGCGAAGGCGGTCTGGACTACCTCGGAAACCCCAGCTTGGTCCACGCGCAGAGTATCCTAGCCATCTGGGCTACTCAGGTGGTTTTGATGGGCGCCATTGAAGGTTACAGAGTCGCCGGAGGACCACTCGGAGAGATCACCGACCCAATCTACCCTGGTGGCAGCTTCGACCCATTGGGCCTTGCTGAGGATCCCGAGGCCTTTGCTGAGCTTAAGGTGAAGGAGCTCAAGAATGGAAGATTGGCTATGTTCTCCATGTTTGGATTCTTTGTTCAGGCCATTGTGACCGGAAAGGGGCCGTTGGAGAACCTCTCCGACCACCTTGCCGACCCAGTTAACAACAACGCTTGGGCTTTCGCCACCAACTTTGTTCCCGGCAAGTGAGAATCGACTTATTGAAATATTGATGAGCTAGAGTTTTCTTCTGTTGTTTGTATGTAAATTATATGAAGTATTGTATTGAGCTGATTATTAATGTACCAGAACATCCTTTCTTGAGCTGACTGTGTCAGAATGATTTCAATAAATTTTAAACAGATGTATATTAACCTTCTCGTAGAGCATCTCCAAGGAGAAACGCCAAATTTGGTGTGTTCTACGCTACATAAGGTGTTCGTACAGTAATTTTATATTATTTCTTTCCAACCCACAACACTATATTTTACACCAAAAAAAATATTTCATGATACACTATTTAAGATACATTATTTTATGACATTCATGTACTTTTAGCTTTATGTTTTAGAATTGTCTTATATTTTAATGCTAACATGAATATTATTAAAAATGAGGATTCAACTAAATTTAATTCATCAAATTAAATATTGATATCATGTTTAGATTAATTTATACATGAATAAATTATTTTTACATACTCCCTCTGGCCTATAAACAATGGCTGAGTTGTCATTGGACCAAGACCCAAAAAAATAACTTTTCAGTACAAGTATTTATACTATTTTACTCCAGCTATACTTTTGGTCAGAAACACACAGCAAATTATAAGAATTTTGTCTCTTGTAATTAGAGACTCACCTCCATAAACCCAATAAAAAAGTCAACTCTCATGTCCATAATTAAGAGGGGGAAAGTGGAGAAAAAGAGGGGGAAATTGTATGGTTGAAATTCAAATCTGTTTATAGTACAATTTGCCTCCAATTTACACAAAATATCTACATAAATATTCTTATTTATTCATTACTCACTCTATCTCTCTTCATCTCACTGTCCAGAGCTGCCCAATCCTTAAAAACCAAAACAGAGCTTCCTTGAATTTCTGCCCCACCTTCTCTCTCCATCTCTCTTCTTCTCTTTGTCCAGAGATGCCCAATCCATCGAAACCAAAAGCTTCCTTGAATTTCTGCCCAAAACAGAGCTTCCTTGAATTTCTGCCCCACCTTCTCTCTCCATCTCTCTTCTTCTCATTACCTTTCATGGCTATTCCCTCAATCCGTCGTAACCTGAGCAGCGTTGAGCGAAGCGAGCTTAGTGTTCTTCATTCAAAATCAAAAGAATGGCAAACTCATTCGCGGGAAAGCCAAAGAAGCGTCTGAAAAGTGGAATGTCCCCATCAGGACAATCACAAGGTTGGGTGCCCTGCAAAAGAAACAAATGCAATTAAATGTCGTCATCGATCTAAACAAGAAGGTGAAAGGTAAGAAAGGGAGGCTGCCCATTGAGCTCAACAAGGAGATGATTATGGCAATTGCACTACAACGAAGGACAAACCAATGTTCACTTGCTGCCGCACTCCATGTAAGCAAGAGTAAATTGTGTAGTTGGATTAAAAACAAAGACATACGCAAGCATTCCGATACAATCAAACCTTTTATTTCACAGAAAAATCAGTTAAAAAGGTTGCATTTTTGTGTTAGTCATTTGTATCATAGCATTATAACTACAAAGACTACCTTCAAAGATATGCACCATGTAGTGCACATAGATGAGAAGTGATTTTTCCTTACTAGGGCTGCGGAGAGATACTATCTACTACCAAAAGAAACAGACCCGCACCGTGAATGTCAAAGTAAGAGATACATCACAAAAGTAATGTTCTTATGTGCCGTTTGTAGGCCTATTCTTAGTGATGAGGGGAATGTTATCTTTGATGGGAAGATTGGGCTATGGCCATTTGTTACTACAAAGCTTGCAAAGAAGACAACACCGAAGAGAGCAAAAGGTACACCAATTACAATCCCTATGAATGTAACAAGAGAGGTAACAAGGTTGTTCATGATTGAGAAGTTAGTTCCAGCCATCAAGGAGAAATGGCCTCTATTATCAAGCGGGAATATATACATTCAACAAGACAATGCCAAGGCCCATATCTTTGATGATGACCCTGATTTTAGGGCAGTAGCAAGTGCATATGGTTTCAACAATAGAATTGGACCACAACCTGCCCAATCACCCGATTTGAATGTATTGGATCTAGGTTTTTTCAGGTCCATACAAACACTACAACACGAAACTGCATCCTTGACGATTGATCAACTCATTGCAGCAACAGAAAATGCTTTTGAAGGGGTGAATGCAAACACGCTGAACAAGGTATTTTTGTCACTACAAGGAGTCATGATTGAGGTTATGAAAGTGAGAGGGTCGAATAGGTACAAAATTCCTCATATGGGAAAAGATGCGTTAGAGAGGCAAGGAATACTACCTACCGACCTAGAAGTTGATAACATGTTGGTTAGAAACAGCTTGGAGTATCTACAGCTCAAGGGTGCAACTTCTGGTCTCCAGCAGTTAATTGAAACGTTTCAAGAAAGCCCTTAATGTTTAGATTACCTCAGATCTGGTTATCTTTTGATTGATTGTATGCGGTTGCCATTTAGGCTCTAATTTTAAACATGTTGGGTAGATTTTGTAGACATGTTTAACATGCAACCATATATGACATTCATGTTAATTCCTATTTTCTGTTGTTATTAATAAATAGTCTATGTTACTAAGCATATCAATGTGATACCATTTCAATGTGATACCATTTGTTTTATTCCACGTCCAACCAAGTGAATCTAAACTCATGCAGCACATATAGCACCCTAACATCAGCAGGTGTGTAAATACACTATGAAAAAGATAATGTACTCACGTAGCTGTCACATAAACACCTAACATCAGCAGGCTTGTAAATTCAGGGGTATAATGCATTGTGTGGTGAGAAGAACTTATCTTAATTCCACCCAATTTCTGGATCTTCAACCTCTACCGCCTCCATCGGATGAGCCCTGGAAAGCTGTACTGAACACTTCGATGTGGATGTCATTTGCTTATGCTTAAGTGGTTGTGGTTTCTCTGAGTAAGGGCCGATTTCCTTGGAGTTTCTGAGGGTCTTCAAGCCGGTTTTTCAGTTTCTTTCGCACTACAGAAGCCCTTGCCAAGTATCTATCAATCAGGTTGACGGTTAAGTACAGGTCTCTTTCATCAGGTCAAACTTGTAATGCACCTAGACGATGAGAGATAGGTTGGTTCAATAGTCTGGTAATAAAGTCGCAACTTTTACCACCCTGGCAATCAAATCATCACATTTACCTCGATCAGCAAATCAATCAGAATGCTCCTCATCCTTTCGTTGATGTCATATTGACAGAACATGTAGTCTGCAATGTAGAGTTTGCTGGAAGTCTGCAATGCAACGAAATAGAACAAGGTTTAAAAACTTTAAACTCACAGACAAGTTACAAACTTTAAACTCTGAAGCTCATTGTGAAACAGTACCTCAACTTTCCGTTAGTAGGAGAATATATCGTTGAGGTACTCAGTGACAGCTACTGGATTCTTCTTATCGGGGCTTTCAATATCCTCGAACTCAGCATCCTCAACTTCTCAAACTCAGCATCCTACACAAAACGCAATATTATCAAAACTTCTTGAATAATTTTGATATCACACTAGACTATTGCTCTACCAATGAAAACATTATACACATACCATCCTATCGATCTCATCCAGGGTAGTCATCCACATCAATAATGGTGCAGTCTCCTGATTCGTAGTCACTACTAGGCTGATATCACTGGTGGTTTTGACTCCTATTTGCAGTAAAATCCCCAGTTACAAAAAATGCCATCTGGGAACAAATGAAAACCAAAAAATAAAAATGTTAAGGCAGAGAAATTCACACCTGAGCAACGGGTTGCTGCTGCTGAATTCGAGCAGTGAGTTGCCTGTTTGAATAGTAAGAAAACGAAGGGTGAAAAGATTAAACACAGCAATATTGAACAAAATCCAGTTCCCTAAGTGATCCAGTTCCCTATTTGCAACTGCATTTTGGCTGAATAAAACAGCAAGAAACTCAGAACCCAAAGACGGACAAACAAAAAGTTTCAGCCTTGCATAACCGGACAACTAAAGGTCTCCAGAAACTCATGAAGCTCACATAAAATTAGTGTTCAAGGTATTATGGTAAAGGGGGAGGAAGTTACAGCTCATCACAAACAGTCAGTATGGAGATAACAGCTTAAATTCATACCAGAACACATTTCTCGCCCCCTGGGACCAGAGCATGTGAGTAACGGAGGAGAACTGCAGAATTTTCAAGATGACCTTCAAAGAGCTGCAATATATTGCAATATATCAGACATATGAGAATGCAAAACTATTGAGCATGCAAAAATATAAACGAGACACACATTTACTGAAATTATAGCCAAAATGTACCTTCAAACACTAGAGGCTGCCCAATCCCACTCATACGCACTTTGATGTTCGGTGCAGTAAATGAAATAGCATAAATATCGAGGAAGAGCACAAAACTCGATCATATCAAATAAATGTATGCAAGTATAACATCACAAACAACAATTATTTCATACATATACACAGGGTATCAAACAAGCCCGGTGTTACTAGTGCAAAATTTTACAAAACAACAATACCATAGTGGTTAGAGGTCACCAATGTTAGCTAGTTCCATCACTATTACATAGCTAATAGTCTATTTTTCAGCCGGGAAATAATGTGCCCACCCATCAATCCGTCTCTGAGTCAACATACCTTTAACCGTGTCCAGGTAGTAATGGAGGTACTTCTATTTAACCCCAGAATAATCCAGTTTTGCAGACTCATGAAAGCCATCAAGTTTAGGTCCCGGATTGTCCTCCGTAAGTAACTTTTCAGCAGAGGGGAAGTTGTCATCACATGCCAGTTTATTTGATCTAGCACGCCAGAAGGTGTACGGCCCTACACCAAGAGTGATTCTGCTTTCCTCGTCAAACTCCTCATTAAACTCCTCGTATGCCTTACGCTAAATAACATGTAAATTATTGGTAGTTAATTGAAATATATAATACACCTATGCTCCTAAAACAAGAATGTATGCATTAAACGGGTTGTAGATAAACCTTGCTTATTGGCGCACTTTGGAATGGGGCTGGGACTAGGTCTGCAACAAGACTCTTCTTCTTCTCCTCATCGTCATCAAACACATGGTGTACCGGACTCTAAATCAATATAAAAATTATCAGGACAGTGATATGCTATGAATAACAATTTATTTACATACTCTTGTGATGCACGAAACAATCAATCTGACAAAGACATAACCATGCACAACTGACAAAGTTGTTACTCATTCATCAACACTAATGACACCATAGCATTATATAATATTCAAAGGAACAAATGTAAATAACTTTATGTTACAAAACTCTAATAAGGTCTTCTTCCATTTTACTTTCTGCTCAACTCTACTAACCTCTTAATTCTTTGAATAACTCTAACCTTTTCCATTCTGTAGGAGAACACTATAAATGACCTATTAGCAAGGTTCAAGCCTACTCTTCCTAAAGCCCTTACTCACAGTCAAACTCCACTTATTTTGCTTATTTCACTTCTCACCTTTCAATCCTCTTATCCCCTCATTAATCCATTTACATAGTTTTTCGAAAACAACATGATGCTAAAAACAAAACAGATGTTAAAGCCCTCTACTTTATTTACTTTTCAATATCCTTCTGTTATTTACATAAATTTTAACAAATATGACACCAATAAGCAAGTGATAGCAGAAGCAAATAAAGCAAATAAAATTATGTAAATAACCTGATTTTTTGCATCAACGAATCCCAAAAAATTACTGGAAGAAGAATTTGCATCAGGTTAATCAGGTAAAATTTGAATCAACGAATCCCTTTCCAACAAGCTGAGACTCGACAATGACACCAAAATCCCTAAAGCAAATAAAAATAGTCAAGCAGCTTACCTTGGGACTCTGAGATAAATCCAATTTTTTTTGTGACCAAGGAACCAATTCCTTTCCAAGATCCAATGTCTCAGCTTCGGTGTTTGCAACCCACGACTCAACATCATAAAATCCAACTGCATCGCAATCAGCATCTGAGTTGGCTTCAGGTTGGATCTCCGAATCAGTTTTCGTCAGGTCTTGGGTTTCATTGGAATCATACCCCGATTCATGCTCAGCGCGCTCCGGCTGAATCTCAGGCACCGTGAACTCCTGGGTTTAATCAGATGCAGAATCGGTATTGTGCATGTCCATTTCTATGACTATAAAATTTGTTGGATCTATGAAGGGGAAGAGTGTGTTTCTGGATGTCTTTTTTTTTTTTATCATTGTTTCTGGATGTCTTGAGTGAGAAAGGGATATACCTAATTAGAGGGAGTGATAAGAGGATTGATTAGTGTAATCTTTACTATGATTAGGGGATCTGCCCAATTTAGCTAAGTTAAACTTTTACAAAAGGTTGTAAATAAGTGAAATCAATGAGGATAATATGGTAATTTTTCGTTTTTGTCTGGTCTAAAAATGGCAAATTTACAAGAGGGCCAATGTATAATGACCAGGCCAAAAAGGCAACTCGGCCATTGTTTAAAGGCCAGAGGGAGTAACATGAACTTTATTTGTAAGGTTTTTTTCATAATTTTATTAAATTTAAGTTTGTTCCACGGGTTTAGATAGTAATGATGAAAATAAATTAAAATTATTAAAGTTAAATTAGTTTTCAAATTTTATTTAATTTATAAAATTAAACCTAGTAATTTTAGTAGGGTTACATAAATAAGGCATAGTATAATTCATTTTATAAAATTGAGAACGTTCATTAATCTATACAACTATAGCCTAATAAATAAATAAAAATAAATAACACAACAAGCTAAACCTACTCAGATGTAGTAAACAAAGATGACGGGACCCATAAATTCAAAAACGCTAATAAAATAATACTATCCTATATTTAGCATTTTGGTACAGGAAAACCACAAAAGAAGTGTTTTACTATTTCAGCGCATCATATTTGACGCAAATTATACCCACGTTGGACATTCCACAAATATAGCGCATCGGTATATTATATCCGTTACTCACATATAACGCTATTTATAGCGATGGGTTGGAGATGCTCTTAATTCATACACAACTTTTCTATTCTAAAACCCTAAACAAGTGAAATTACAATCCAAACAAAACTCGGTTTAAACGTGTGGTATGGATTCATCCGAAATCCAAATTCCAAACCAGTTTAGAATAAGTATTAGTCACAAATTCAAAATATTAGCACCCCGACCCATCTCTTCTTCTACCATTATTATTTTTCCCCACGCACTGAAGATTCATCGATACAGTTATTTAATTTCAGCAGAGGATTCTATAGGTTCACCTGAAAAATGGATAGTGTTCATGAAGAAGCCCTAGAATTCATAGATAAAGTCGAAGAAGCCTTCTTCCACGCCGATGATTACGACAAAAGATTAGGCTTATTCCTTTCAACCCTAGAAACACACAAAGAAGGAGTTGACAGCACCGAAGCCCTAGTGAAGACGATCAAGAATTTACTACAAGGGCACGAAGATCTTCTTTCCTGGTACACAAACATATTCGAGCCCAAAACCCTTGATGATGATGATTCGAGCCCAAAACCCTAGATTCGAGCTTAATGAAAAATCCAGCAAGAGTACTGCTTGCCATGAGTTCCTGAAAAAAGCCAATGATCGGTTTCCCGAGGTCGATGATAACGATACTTACAGCAACGTGTTGGATGCGATGAACAATATTTACAGAAAAGTGTCAGATGCGCTGAAAGACCATGAGGAGGAGAAGAAGACAAAAACAACTGCACTGAATTTGATCTACACTGAATTATGCACCCTTCTATTAGGCCATCCCGATTTGCTCCGTGAATTTCATGCGATGATGAAATTAGGCGCCAGTGAAGAAACCAAGTTTGAACATGAGAACATGCTGCAATCTGCTAAAGAAGATATCATGTATAATGTGGATTTGGAGTTGGAACAGTATCGTTTGATGATAAAAGCTGTCAAGGAAGGGGCCAAAAAGTTGTCAGCTATATATATCGCAGATGCATTAAAAGAATGTATTTGATGCACTGTAAGGACAATGGTAAAAGGGTTCTGATGAATGATTATGTAAGGAAAATGAAGGAGGATCCTAAGGGGGTTTCTAAAGCAGTTTTACCGCATATGAAGATGAAAGAAAGGGAGCTTAGTAGGAAGAAGAAGTCGGTAGGATCGTCTTTTAAACAAATCCTTTCACATCCCATGTGATTATGAATGAGTTTTAGGGTTCTGAAAGCTGCAGTAAGTGTAATTTACTGTTTTGGAACATATATTTTTCATTTCAATTAAATTATATATAGTTTGTATTACCAATGTTTTTAACCGTCCCAACTACTTGATGCATAATAATGGTGATTCTAAACCTTTATGCATTATTCACCTCACTCACCTTGGGATTCATTATGCTCAGTGATGCTTGCTAAAAATAGAGTGTATCGTACCAAAAACAGTGTTTATATAATTAATTGTTGAATAGTCCAAAAGACTCAGCATTAATTTGTTGGCAATTTTGTAGAAGTTGACAATGTTTAAACATGCACTCATGTTTAAACACTTGCTCAAGAAGATCAGAAACCGAGCAATAATCTTTGAAGTGAAGTACAACTCAGATGCGATCAAACAAGATATTCGAACGAATCAAGATGATATTTGAAGAATGATTCGGTTCTGATTTAATTAGATAAAGAATATATTCTTGAGTTGTAATTTATTTAGAGTTAGTTTTAATCAAGGAAAGAATATCTTTTTTACCTTATAGCTATAAAAGTATAGTATAGCTAGAAGACTAAGTGTAGCTGTGACAAGCTGGACAAGAGATCAGCATTGCCGAGATTGATGGATCGAGAAGATAAACGAGGCAATACAGTGTAGAGCTATAAATAGACAGAGAAGATGCGACAGAAATTATCCAACTTGAGAAAAGTATTATGGAGTTCAGAATAGCTTTGCATTTGGAGCAGCATATTGCAAGGAGTTTCAATAGGCCTTCGCCATCGCCAGGAGTCTGAAATCAGCAAGCCTTAATACTACGGGAGAAGTGGTCAAGACAGCAACGAGGAGTTGCTGACCGGCAGTGAGGGGATCTCACAAATCCACACGGAAAAGATAAGTCTAAATAGTTAATTGTTTGAAGAATATTGTAACTGATCTTGATTATTTTAGTGGATGATTTTCAGACTGGGCAAGGCCCCATAGACGTAGGTGTTTTAGCACCGAACTGCGTAACCAATTCTTGTGTTCTTACTTTTAGTGTTTAAACTCTGTCGCATGTTTAAACATACTTTCTAGAGTAGAAATATTAGTTAAGAACACTGTGAAACTGATCGATATCTATTTCAATTGGTATCAGAGCTTGTTTACTGAGTTGTGCCTTTAACAAGGCCAGTAAAGATCCTTATCGATCATGTCAAACCAGGAGAAAGATGGTTCGTTTGACACGCATGCGCCCATGTTGGACAAGAACAACTATGGGTATTGGAAAGCAAGGATGAAGCACTACATTGATGCACTGGATGAGGAAGCATGGTACTGGGTTGAGAACGAGTGGAAACCTGCCAGAACTCCACCTACAGAAAAATCACCGCAAGGGGTTTTAAAAACCAAGGATGAGCTGACAACGCATGAGAGAAAGGACAAACGTCTTAACAGAAGAACCCTCAACTGTATCAACTCAGCTGTAGATCAAGAAGCCTTCCGGTTGATCTCAACTTGCACCACGACAAAGGATGCATGGGATAGACTGAAAGCCAGGTATGAAGGAGATGCCAAAATGATACGACAAAAAATGCACATGATAAAATCATCATTTGACACGCTGATCATGCAAGACAACGAAACCATTGCTGACTTCAATGGAAAGATCAGAGATCTGGTCAACACTGCCAAGCAACTAGGGAAACCATTTATTGAAGATGATGTGGTACAGAAAATGCTGAGATCTCTACCAGCGAGGTTTAAAGGGAAGACTGATGCAATGGAGGAGTTAAGCGATACTTCTGAGAGAAGTTTGGATGATATCATGGGAGCATTATCAGCCTATGAGATGAAGGAAAAGGCTACAGTGAGACAAAAAGATCTGGCTTTCACGGCTACTGCAAGGCAAGAGTCTAAACACAGTACTGTGTCTAAACACTCTACCAGAAATAGCAATGAAGATATGGACGAAGATGAGCTTGCCCAAATTTCAAGAAGCTTTGCTAAAGTACTGAGAAAATCTCAAGGATAAAGAAATGATGGACGAGAGCAAAATTCAAGTTCAAGTTTTGGTAGAAGGACAAACAATGAGCAAACAGAATCCAAGTCTGTGTTTAAACATGCTGGTAAAATTCAATGTAGAGAATGTGAGGGTTATGGACACATTCAATCACAATGTCCAAGTGGATCATCTAGCAAGAAAGGGAAAGCCTATGCCACCTGGAGTGATGGAGATGAGTCTGATGAAGAGCATGTTAGTAATCATGTAGCTTTTGGAGCAGTTGCTGTACAAAGTGATGAAGAAGATGAAGAGATCTACGTTGCATTCGTGCTACTATAGTCTCTGACGGTGAGAGTTTAAACATGGATTCTGATGACGTTCATGGATCATATGACAAACTCCACAAACTTTGGGTCAAGGTGACTGAGCAGAACAAGATTTTAGAAAAAGACAACCACAGCTTGAATGAAGAAGTTGAGCAAATGCAATTCACTCTTGATGCTATGAGAGAAGAAATGAAGATAGCTCTTGCTCGAGCAGAAGTTGCTGAAGGAATTATTTCCAAGCTAAACAAAGGTACAACAGTCTTGGATGACATTCTTGGCATGAGAAAAGTTGGTGGAGACATGCATGGGTTAGGATATGGTGGAGCAGTGATCAACCAGAACGAACAGACGAAAGGGAAGATAGCTCGAAGCCAATATAATCCAGGCAAAGTCACAAGAGAACAATTTGTCAAAGCTCCAATCAACCTCATCAAAACTCCAAAGTATGGACTAGGGTATAAACCTACTAATCACCAGCAGAGAAACATATCTCAATCACGATGGGAGGCAACGTGCAACTATTGCCGACGACCAGGACACTACAAGCGTCGATGCTTCCGACTTCTAAAAGATTTGATGCAAGGACCAACAAATGGAGCAGGTTACAACACAGGAGCAGGTTACAACATGGTGCAACCAGAAAGGTCTCAGCATTCAAAAAAAGGCATGGGTTCCCAAAATCAACTACTGCTATGCTGTTCAGACCTGTTATAGCTCATATGCCAGAGATGCTTGGTACTTCGATAGTGGTTGTTCTAGACATATGACAGGTACTCCTGAGTTGTTGAGCAATATTGTTCCCTGGACTGGAACAGTCAGATTGGAGATGGGAAGAAATGTAGAATAACTGGAAAGGGGGAGTTACAAGTCAAGAACTTTCCAGTATTTCAAGACGTACTTCTTGTGGATGGACTAAAGGCAAATTTGCTCAGTATTAGCTATCTATGTGACCACAAACTAACAGTTTTATTTGATGATAAAGTGTGTAGAGTCAGGAAGGATGAAAGGGGTGTCCTTGTTGACACTAGATCATCAGATAACTGCTACATTCTGGATGATTCAGTAACCTATCTCAAAGTTAGTGTGGACGACAATCTTCTGTGGCACAAGAAGCTTGGTCATGCGAACCTGAAGACACTGTCTAAGGTGACGAAACTTGAAGCAATAAGAGGAGTACCACTACTTTCTTATACAAAGGAGTTGAACTGTCAACCATGTCACGAAGGTAAACAGGTCAGGTCACCACATTCTAAACTCCATGAGATTACTACTTGAGATGGTCTTGAACTGCTTCATATGGACTTAATGGGACCAATCAGTCCAACTAATGTTTCGGGAAAGAAATATATCTTTATATGTGTAGATGATTTCTCCAGGTTTACTTGGGTGGAATTCCTGAAAGAAAAATCTGATGCAGTGAGCATTATTATCAAGATCATTACCCAAGTTAACACTGAAAGATCACATGATGGTCTTAAAGTGGTTCGAGTAAGGAGTGACTATGGGAGGGAAATTGCTAACTCTACCATGATGGACTTCTGTGCCAAACTTGGAATCAAGTATGAGTTTTCTGCCCCAATCACACCACAGCAAAATGGTATTGTTGAACGAAATAACAGGACCCTCATCAACATGTCGAGAGCTATGATGGCAGAAAATGATACTCCCAAGAAATGGTGGGTTGAGGCAGTTCATACTGCCTGTTATATCATAAACCGAGTCTATCTCCGTCCATTCACTCAGAAAACTGCCTATGAACTTTGGAAAGGAAGGAAGCCAAACGTCTCTTACTTTCATGTATTCGGGAGTGCATGCTACATTCTCAGAGATCGTGAGCCTCTCGGTAAGTTTGATAAAAGGGCTGATGTTGGTATTTTATGTTTCTGCTGCTCCACAACCACTATGAGTGTCAAGTGTTTCATCAAAACACATAAAATTATGAGACAACGCTTCATTCCCATCCTGCATTAAATTTGGAGCTTCTTGTTGCTATTCAGTCAGACACAACATCAACATCTTCAATATCAATAAATCTATGACTCGATTTTTCTTCCTTTGTTGTACCATTCTGTTGTGCCTCCACAATTTTTTACCGTATTATTATTTTAAAGATTAAAATACTCTCTATAACTTTATTATATTATTCTGGTAAACTATTGCCTCATTTCTTCTTTTGTTCCTTCCTGCAATTTTAATGTGTCTCCATGTTTATTCGCCACACATGCTAGCTAGTAAGAGGATGCAAATAAATAAGAAGCATTATACCTAAACAATATAACCAGATTATGATCGATATTGTAGTTTTTTTAATTGTAATATAGCTAGAATCTAATGTTAACGTCGGTCAAATATCATCATAAAATTTTCTTTGCCAACACAAGACGATGAGAGTAATGGGTTACAAGAAAATGTATCCAATTATTTATTGATACTAGCTGATGCACACCGCGCATGCGTGGTGTAGACGTTTTTTACATAACTTTATAAAATTTAATGTAATTTATATTATCATGTTGCTGTTTTCCAGAATTTTTTTTATGTGGGCACTTCTACCATGTGGGGTTGTGGGCCAAATAATAGATTGACACTTGGCAAAATGGTACCAATATTTAATAGAGTAAATTTCTTCCCTTGATTTTATTTTTAGGTCCTTCTTTATTTCCTTTATATCCTCTTTCTCTTAAATCTTTCCCTTTTCTTATGTTTTTCTCCCTTACTCTTACTGTTCAATTTTGATTGAATATGATTTGATCAAATGTAATTTAATTTAAATATACTATATTGTTTTTAATTTTAATGAATTAGTAAATTTATTAACAAAAATAAAATAAAAAAGTAAGTAATTTGTTTCAAGTATTTCGTTCCGCATATTGTGAGCAATTTTTTCTGGAAAAGAAGAACACTCTATAGGAGTGGTGGAGACTGAAGAGGATACAGAAAGGGGAGAATCCAAAGAAAAAGGAAAGAACAAAGAGAGAAAGGCAAAAAAAGGAAACAAACAATGACCTGAAAATAAAATAAAGGAAAGAAATTTACTCTATTAAATATTGGTCCTACTTAGCCAAGTGTCAGCCTATTATTTGACACATATCCCCACTTATAAAAAACACCCACTTAAAAAAATTTCTGGCTGTTTTCATCATCTAATATCGTCTACTATGTTAATAGAGATACCATTATTTAGTATGCAAGGATATATTAACATATTTTAATTTTATGTTAATAATATGCGGTAGATAAATATAGAAAAAGAATGAAATGAGCATTAAAAGAATGCCATAACTTATGAAGAGAAAAAATATGATCTTTCATCCAGTATACATATGATCAATTTGAGATAGTTTGGCACTCCATACAACACTGCAAATAAAGAAATTAATTTAAGACGCTATATATAATTGTATCTTAGGGAGACTATGTCCCATACATTGATGAGATGGTCTGAAAAACATGTTCAGTTGTATCCAATCCGGTGAACTTTGAGTTCTTTTGATTAAATTTGAGAGGCCAAATTTGAGCTATGAGGCGCAGCAACCTTTGGCGTTACATATTCATAAACAATATCATTGATTGCAAGTTTGTTCCAACACCAAACTGACAATCGCCACAATTCGCACATCTTGGACATATGGCCACAACACAATGTTTCCAGATTTCCAGATGTGCTAAAGTTCATCGAAGGTCTAGTTTACATTATTAATAATATTTTTGTGTTCAGTCCATAAAAGAAAAGGTGCAGATGAGCATATACAATAAATAACCGTCCAAACTCTAGGAATCCCACAATCAGAACAAGATACACAAATCATTATACACAAATTCATGTAAGACCAAGTAATCAAGTAGCTGCCGAAATTAAGCAAGACATCCTTAAACCAGGTATATAAATATACTCTAACTTCTTATCTTATATAAACATATACCAACTCGATGGCACCCATCTAAAAATATTTATCATAGAACTATATTCCACATACACAGAGCATATTTTGCAAGCAACAACATAGCAAATAGCGGGAAAGTCTAAATCTATACTTCTACCATCAGAATATTTGGGGAATATTGAGGAAAATCAAGATACCAAATTAAATTGAAAGTATAAACCATCATAAAACACCCAGCAAATTAGTTAAAGAAATTTTGCTAACCTACAAAGAAGTTAACTGAGACAATTCGTCAAACACCTTGTAAGCAAAGAAAACTCAAACGATCATAAGCAAAAATCACAATAATTCAGAGAAGATGCACAACAAAAATTAAGAAAAGGAATTGCTTGAAAGGTGATTTTACCTTCATACATCGCTAACCCATATTTATAGGGAACATCATCACCACCGACATCAATTGTAAGGATCCATAACTCGAAACCAAAGGTAAAGATAAAAACAATCCATTGCCAAGCAAATCGATGATCCAAATGTAGACCAAGAAATGCAGCAAAAATACGGAAATAACCCTGAAAATGACCAAACTTCGAGTTATGAAGCATGGAATTGCCGGGCAGTTTTCTTGTTCTGGGCAGGGACATGGGTAAGGAAAACTGGCAACTTACGCAGAGAGAGTCGAAGAAACGAAGAACAATCCAGTTGAAACATGATCATTTTAAAAATAAAAGTTCTTTCCTCTGTTTCATTCGAATCCATACTCTGACTTTTTGATACTATTTATTTTTAAAGTTTTATCACATATATAAGTAGATATCTAATCATTAATATTTTGATATCTAATCATATTTGATGTCGTTAGATTAACCGCAACATATATTATTCATATATCAAATTTTAATTTTCAGATAATATAAATAATTAAAGATAATGCTAATCAAAGACGTGTGTCGAATAATGTGAAAAATTATCTGGGCATGTCAATGTGACACACACATGGTAGTTAAATGTCAAAATTGGCCCATTCTACGTTTGTTCCAGGTTAGGGCCTGTTTAGTACAACTTATCTAAATATTTTTCAGTTCAGTTCAGTATTTTTCAGTTCAGTGCATTGTACTTTTAAAAAAATTAAACAAGTTAAATTTAATAATTCAACACAATTCAATCCAGTTTAGAAAAAATATATTTTATTTCAATTCAGTTCAATGAAAATATAATTTAATAATTTTAAGTTCATATTGAAAATCCAGTTCATTTCAGTTATGTGTAGTTCAATTCAGTTCATTTTAGTTAAGTATGGTTCAACTCGGTTCATTTCAGTTAAGTGTAGTCCAATTCAGTTCAATTGGTTCAATTCAGTTCAGTTGGTTCAATTCAGTTCAACTCAGTTCATTGTAGTTCAGTTCAGTTCTATTTCTATTCTTGATAAAATACAACCTCATTTAGTTATATCAATATATTGATCGTTTTCTTCAATTCAGTTCAATGAAAATATGATTTATATATTTTAAGTTCATATGGAAAATCGAGTTCAGTTCAGTTAAGTGTAGTTCAATTCAGTTCATTTTAGTTAAGTGTGGTTCAACTCGGTTCATTTCAGTTAAGTGTAGTCCAATTCAGTTCACTCAGTTCAATTCAGTTCAGTGTAGTTCAATTCAGTCCTGTTTTATATTCTTGATAAAATACAACCACATTTAGTTGTATCAATGCATTGATCATTTTCTTAAATTCAGGTCAATTATAGCTCAGTATGATTCAGTTCAATTAAGTTTAATTGGATTGGTCCAATTAAGTTTAGTTCAGTATGATTCAGTTCAATTCAGTTCAAGTCAGTTTAGAATTGATGAAATATGATTTGATACAAATTTTCTAATTAAATTGTATCAATACATACTTTTGTAAGTTCAACTTAATTAAGTTTGGAGCTAATAAAATTTGACTTGATAAAATATAGCACAATTTGGCTATATCAATTAAGTTCAATAAAGTTCAGTTCAGTATACTTCAGTTCAGTATATTTCAGTTCAATTATGTTTAACTTCTATGATAATGATGAAATATAAATTTGATGAAATTTAGCTAATGTTGATGTAGTGATTTGTTTCTTCAATTCAGTTTTGTTCAATTAAGTTCAATTCAATACACTTCAATGGCTTGTTTTTTAATAAGAATTTTAAATATACATATATGTTATATAAAAGAATCAAATGTATTTTTCAGTTCAATTCAGTTCAGTATTGTTCAGTTCAGTTCAGTTCAGTTCAGGCGTATTAAACAGACCCGAGAGGAATTTCCTCACGAAAATTAAAAAAAAAGAAATCCAGGTATTCTTCTGGCGCCGAAATAGTCTTCCCGTTCTTCATCTTCTTCTGGTGGGTCGTTGACTCTGTTTTGTTTTTCATATCGAAGAAGAAAGTTTCGCCATCCTTAACTATGCCGTCTGGGACTTCCTTTCTTTCTCTCAAATCGCTCTGTGGTCCTCTTCCCAGTGATTCCGTTGATACTGTAAGCTACTTATCTGGGCACTTCCTCAAATTTGTTTATTTGTTTAAAAAACGGGTTCTGGCATTGCCTTGTCTTGAATGTATATGTTGTAGACTGATTTTTATGCCTGAATGAAAGCCTATGCAACCTGGGTGATTCATAAGTTCAATTTTTTTCCACCTTCCTGACATTTGGATTGCCTTAGCTGAGTGGTTCATCAAAATTGGATCCGATTTTAAGTGTTTTGAGTAGCATCGACTAAAGCAGAATCTCCTTTAAAAAAAAGAAAGAAGAAGCATAGATTAGAGAAGAATAAATTAAGAAAATGTACATCATTTACAAAATTCCTATAACAGGTTTCTGTTTCTGTGTGTTCCTTTCTCGTGGATTTTCATCGTTCTAATTCACATTTTATTAATTTTAGTGCTTCGTAACTAGAAATATCCCGGTGGGCTTCAGATGCATTAAAATTGGGACTAAGAAAGGAACTCACTCGTTGAGAATAAAGATGTTTGAAAGAAGCTGCTTCAAAGTAGAAGGCATGACGGAAACTGCAGATGGCGCTGCAGTGAGTTTAAGTGGTACATTTCTTTCATCTAACACATGGTTTCTGAAACTTGTGATTGTTAATCTATAGTGCTGATTCAAATTTATAAACTGATGGTAGATGTGAATGTTGGAGCTGGGGTGCCGCCAGTTGAACCCAGTGTCTCCACCATTCTGATGAATTTTTCCAATGAATTCGATCCATATGATGCTTTAAGTACTCCTCTTTATCAAACATCAACTTTCAAGCAGGTAGTTCTTTCCACCAAATAGTAAAATCGTAATTTTTTTAAACTAGTATAATCATGAGGTGATTTAGGCTGTCTACTTTCACGTTCTTTTTCTCATTAAATTGCAATATCTTCTTGGGGGTTAGAATAGTGTGTACTATATTTATATCGTTTTTGTACCTCTGTCCACAAACTGCAGGCTAGGATTGTATGTATCTCTAATAGTTAGGGGACCAATGCTTCTATGTTCCAGTAGTTACTTCATTATTAGTTTTTCTGTATAATATAATGTTTCCCAACATTACAAAATTGCAAACTTTTATCTTGTTTTGGAATCTCTTTCTCATAGTCATATATGTAGTTTGACTTGTGTTTCAAGTTAAACAAAATGAATGCGTCATATTGGTCCATGTCTGATCTTGTTGACGTATTGTTCTATGTTTGCAGCCTTCAGCAACAGAAAATGGCCCTTATGATTATACAAGAAGTGGAAATCCAACTAGGGATGTGTTAGAAAGGTTTTTGTGTCCTGGAAGAATTACATTCCTGAAGTAGTATAAAATAGCTCCCTCTTTCTCATAGAGGTTTTGTTTCTGCTTCTCAGACTCCTGGCTAAGCTTGATAGAGCAGACCGAGCATTATGCTTTACTAGTGGAATGGCAGCATTATCAGCTGTCAGTCATCTTGTTGGAAATGGTACTTTCTTATGCATGTTTATGTGCACCTAATCATCTAACTGTGTCTAACTGTGTCTGTATTTTTTGATGGAGTCCAGTATCTTTACATGTTGATGCATGCTTTGATTTAATCTGGGTTCTTGATGTTGAGATTTTCATCATCTGATTATTATCCCTTTAAAAAGAGTCCAGTTAACAACATAAGAGCCTTATTTGTGTATGACCGTCGTGTTAATCTTGTTGTTTCAATCAATAATAGGGGAGGAGATTGTTGCAGGAGATGACATTTATGGTGGTTCTGATAGGCTGTTATCCCAAGTAATTCCTAAGTCAGGAATTATAGTAAAGTAAGTTTGTCATTTACATTTAGATTAATCATTAGAGTAGATGGATTAATTATGTACCGTAATGCAGGCGTGTTGATACCACTAAGCTAGATGAGGTTGCATCTGCTATGAACTCCAAGACTAAACTTGTTTGGGTGGAGAGTCCGACTAACCCTCGACAGCAAATTTCTGATATTCGTGTATGCCAATTTTCTTAATAATTGTAATTTTCGATTCTCATTATTTTTGTTGGGCACACTTACTATGGCAGCTACTTTGTATTTATTGAGGTAATGTTATTTGATTACACATATTTTCATTACAGAAACTAGCTGATATCGCTCACTCCCATGGGGCCCTTCTGCTGGTTGACAACAGCATTATGTCCCCAGTCTTATCTCAGCCACTCGAACTTGGAGCAGGTACTTGCATGACCTAATCTATTTAGTACAAGAAATTTACCATAATGAGTTTTACTATTAACCATAAGATTTTCAGACATTGTGATGCACTCTGCAACAAAATTTATTGCGGGTCACAGTGATGTAATGGCTGGTGTACTTGCTATTAAAGGAGAAAGGTAAATGTGGTTTGTTCTGAATTATTATTATATATATTTTTGCATCTTGTTTTCTTAGGGAAGGCTAGTATTTTTGATGTGCATCTTTTGTTTGCATCTTGTTTTCTTAGAGAAGGCTAGTATTCTTAGAGAAGGCTACTATCAGAGACAATAGTGTCACTTATTTTATACCTTTCATAACATTTGTATTTCTTGTATCAAACCAGCCTGGCAAAGAGTTTGTATTTTTTACAAAACGCTGAAGGTGCAGGACTGGCACCATTTGACTGCTGGCTCTGTTTAAGGGGCATCAAAACGATGGCATTGCGAGTAGAGAAGCAGCAGGTTCAACTTCTTTCTGGTTTTTTCATTAGGTAGCTCTAAGTTTTTGTTTACATTTTTTTAGACTAGGAAGGGTTGAAATAACAAATTTATTGCTGTTCCTGATTGCTATTGTAAATTAAAGAATTGACTGGTAAAAGATAAAGTCTAGGAAGAATTTCACACTCCATTATTCACTACTTCGCTGTTGGATAAAATGATTAATTGTTCTGAAACTTAGGCTGTCATTATACCATTGATACATATAGAAGGGAAAGTAAGTATATCTATGTATTGCTACTGTGACTAAATATCCAACCAAGCTTCATTTACCAAGAAGGCTAGTTGCTGTATTTTTAAAATTGGAATCTTATTTCTTAATAGCTGTACTGTATATGCATTTAGTGCTTGTTGTTTTACTATTGATATCATCTATTGTATATTTTGCTTGTTGACAGGATAATGCTCAAAAAATAGCAGAGTTTCTCTCCACACACCCTCGGGTGAAGAGGGTTAACTACGCGGGTCTTCCTTCCCATCCTGGACATTCTTTACACAATTCCCAGGTACCAACAACTATACTCTCAGAATTACTTTTGATTTCTTCACTCTCCCAGGCTATTATAATCTCATTGGTTTCTCTGCAAACAGGCAACTGGTGCGGGTTCTGTCCTAAGTTTCCTAACAGGGTCAGTAGCGCTCTCTAAGCATGTAGCTGAAACGACCAAGTACTTTAGTATCACTGTCAGTTTTGGTAATGTACTTGTGACGTTTGCTTTGGCAGTGTCAATCGGGTGCTTTGGCTGTCGGGCTGCTATTTTTTCATTAATTGTGCCTTGTTTTTCCCTTATGTTTGACAGGAAGTGTGAAGTCCCTTATTAGCTTGCCTTGTTTCATGTCGCATGCAAGCATTCCTGCAGAAGTACGAGAAGCGAGGGGTTTAACTAACGATCTTATTCGAATTTCTGTTGGAATTGAAGATGTTAACGACCTGATTGCTGATTTAGACTACGCGCTTAGAACTGGGCCTGAAGCTGCTTGATGATCTAGATCTAAAGTAAATTTTTTTTTTGAACAATTTATTCACAACACGTTATCCGTAATGAATATGCTACATTTTTTTGGACAGAATATATGCTATCACTAATTTTCACTATAATTTTTTTTGTTTATTTCAATATCATCACTGATGAATCAGGTTACAACTGAAGATCCGACTGACAATGGAGCATGGTGTGTTATTGAATGGAAGCTTATTGGTAAAATTTAACTTTCAGCTCATCTTTTTGTTAAAGGTAAAGCGCAGCTGCACTGAACTGAGCTCTATAATGGTATCAAATACCAACCATCACCAGATCTCAAACGACAAACCAGAGAAAAATTTGTGGGTGTGTTTGGTTGGGCAAGTTTTTGCAGAACTTGGATCATCCAAGTCCAGTTTTGTAAAATCTTGTTTGGTTCACCAAGTTTCCCAAAATTCAGACTTGCAAAATTCTAAAAACCAATCAAAAATTTTGTTTCATACTCACAAAATCCAACTCAACCAAACAAGGATTTTGGAAAAGCAGACTCTCAAAATCCCAAACAAAAACTCAAACTCTCAAAATTTCAAAACAAAATCCCAGACTCTAAAAAATCTTGCGAACCAAACACACCCTAAACTTCTCAAGATTTTTCCATACAATTTTTATTCGGCATATCTGAAGATTTTGAAAATCAATGAATTTAGCATCTCTAGAGGCTTCCCTTATAAAAAACTGGAGCCATCTAGAATATGCTAAAATACCTGAATGAGTATCTCTATATATTGCAAAAAAACTCTCTTTCAGTATGTCAATATCTCAAAGAGGAGCCTGCTGAGTTGGTCTGTGAAATTACAGAAATGTAGCTTGTTACAATAACTTTCTTCCATGGATATTGTCCCATTTACTAGTAATTAATTTATCAAATATATTTGCTAAGTTATGGGATGGATGAAACAATGTATGTCACTGATCCGTCTGGGTTGCAATTGTTCATGCTCATTCTAGCAAGGATATAGAGTTATAAATAAAGATAACGGGGTCAATCGGGTTATGGCATTGCGCTTCGCAAATGGTTTGCTTATAGTTGTTTTGAAGAATACGTTAATTAGTGTTGCTGAAGATGTATAGTTTATCAGCCATCAGCTGCTGTAAGCAAAGCATAACTGTCTTCAAATTTGTGTCAAAAAACTCAGCCTTCTGGATGAAAACATGAAAAGGCGAGGTTCAGAGCAACAGCGGAAGTGATTAAACGAGTTTTCATAGGTAAACAGAGAGGCGCTAATGGTGGTGACTAAAAGAGGTGAAATGCTGAGCTCTAGGTGCCCGACCTGCCAAAACTTCACAGAAATGTCTGCAACTCAATGTCCCTTTCTTAGGTAATGCTGCAAAAATACTTACTGCTAATCATAGGGAGCATAATGCTGCCGCGGCTTAGTTCAGCACAGCTCCCTTTTACTTTGCTGAAACCTGAAATCATATGGAGTATTCCATGGCAACTCCATGGTGATAGTTTGATGGCGTATTTTCATAAGAAAACGACGATTCTATGATTTCCTGCTCAGGTTAAAAAGATTTGAGATGATTACGCTTGTGTAAAAACCCTA
The DNA here is from genome assembly GCA_948330725.1 of Sherardia arvensis. Taxonomy (NCBI): domain Eukaryota; kingdom Viridiplantae; phylum Streptophyta; class Magnoliopsida; order Gentianales; family Rubiaceae; genus Sherardia; species Sherardia arvensis. The sequence continues at coordinate 28,831,497 of OX415241.1, forward strand.
ATTACTAATCAAGTGGTTAACCATTTGGTCATATTCCTATAAGAATCTACCTGCTAAACATGAAAGAATCAAAGGGATTATGAGTACATTCATCTGACTTAAATATGCATTCTTAGCTTCTTTTATGATGAAAAATATTGCTAAATTGTTTCTGGTAATCGATTTCTATTGATTTTTTTGGATATATTAATGCTGCTCAAACATTACACTATTGCAAAAAATATTACATCCTATAAGGTACTACACAAAAGAACTCATCAAGACACATCCGTTCAATCTAGCCTCTTGATTTTCTTTTGACACCACGTTTTTTAGTGTCAAGAGCACGAAATTGTTTGTAAAACTGATGAGCTTCAGATCGAACAATAGAAACAGCCCTCTCCTTTTCCCTCAGGGCCTCCATAATCGCAGGCAAACCCTTCCCCGGATCCTTCTTCAACAACTCAATCACCTCCTCACTAAGTTCTTCCCCGTACACTTTCTTGATCGCCATCAGCTTGATCCCCACAAAATTCTCTGCAACAAATTTAGACATGAGCTCTGGCGAGGCTAATCTCTGCGCATACTCCGCGCACTCAATCGAACTCCTCAGTCTGCTAAGCATCACCTCAATCTCGCCCATCTGATCGTCAATGGCAAAGGCGATATCTTTTTTGACCATTCGCCAGATCTCCCCTTCGCAGCACCTGAAAAACCTCTGAAACCCGTGGATCAAATCAGCGTGGCCGAATAACAAATCCACCATTTTTAAACAGAGATTCAGCGTCGTTTTATCGCTGTTTACGTGGCCGTTATGTTTAACAATGGCGTCAAGGAATTCATTATAAGTGTTGGAGTTCGCCCCAAATCTTTCCCTCACTTTGTTCACGTATTCAATGCCTGTCGAATCTCTTTGGGGAGACTGAGGCTCCAATTCGGGTTGTTCTGATTCCGTTCTCTTCTCCTGTGGTGCAGGTGGGGCTGGAATTGCGATCTCCCGGGCAAATTCAGGCCGGAAAATCTCGATCCCTGAAAGCAGATCCGGGTGGGCAGCGAATAAATTCTGCAACTTGAAAAATGAACACTGGGCGCTGATCTTTCCGTCGTGGCACTCCCTGAGCATAGCGAGGAAGGAGTGATATTTGTCGGTCTGTTTCACCTGATCCATGAATCTGGAAGCTCTCTCCAGATCTGTTTCTTCCACTGCGCAAGAAGCCATTTTTCGCTGCTTTGTTTTTGGTGTCATCATTTTGTAACAGCCGATGGAGTCGGCTGCGCAATATACCATTATTTGTTGCTCCTGTGCGTTGGGTTTGGTCATTTTATAGCAACCGGAAAGGAAATCGGAATCCGAATTCATTATGGATTGCCGAGTAAAACCAACTGTGATTGGGTTTGGGTTTCTTTTTTTCTATTTTCTTTTTATTTTTAGAAAATCGTTTTTTTGTGTGTGAAAGGAAAAGAAGAAAATTGTTTTATTTATGATCAGCTTTGCAATATATATATAGGAGTATGTGCACGAAGTAAAATAGGAATAGGAATAGGAAAGGAATATTATTATTGTTATTATATTAGACATTTTATATATCCTGATCCTAAAAGGATTTGTAATTCCGTACAAATATCCGAAAATTAAAATTGAATTACGAGGAGTTTTTTTTTTTTGAATTACAAGGAGTTAACGTTCCTTCATGTTCAATTGTTCATACAAAAACTAACAATTGATTAATAAACAAAATTGTAAAATAGCAAATTTGAATCAATAAACTAACAAAATTATTTTTTAGACAAGCCTTTAGACGGACACATCGGATCTGGGCATGCAGGTATGTGCGGTTTATAAACGAGTCGAGTCGGACGCAATCTCAAATTTTAATAAAATATGTGTGTGAGTGAATTTGAATTCGTTTGAGTTAAATCGATTTCGATTCGAATTATTTATAATTAATTCGAGCTCGACTCGTAAATTTAATCAATTTGATCTCAAGTTAGTTCGACCTCACAATTATTAAATATCTATTTCATTATTTTTCAAATGAAAAACATACTATATATAATTATACTCTTTTTGCTCGATGAGCCTGCAAACTAACTTATATCTGTTCAAGTTCAAGCTCTTATATATTCGAGCGAGTTCGATTTAAAATTAATTTTGATCAACCCAAACACGAATTCAAATTTTAACTGAATCAAATTGTTCACGAGTTTGTCTCATTTACACACCAACACGTGAATCTGAAAACTTCTTGCACCAATGCCTAGAGTCTAGGGATCAGTGGTCTAAAAACACTATGAGAGAAAATTGTTGGTGTGCCTATTGCCAATGTGATCAACTAATTTAGGCGGAATTTTATTATTTAAATATTTAAATATAATTCATATTATAATATAAAATATATAATTAAAACTTAATTTGAAAAAAATATTCACACAAAAGATACAATAGTAATATGCATTCAATAGTTATCATGATTTATAAGATTTATATCCTTCGAGCCTTCATGATCACAGATCAACAATCTCGAAGAACATTCCTTCTTAATGAACTCCAAGATGAAATCTGATTATATTTTCTGAAACATCCATGATCAGTACATCACTATCCATCTAAATTCTCTCGAATCAGTACATCACTAGCCAGGATTTGAGGATCTTCCTCGAGGCTTGAGTTCCTTGGTTTTGATTGGCGAATTTCAGGACTTCATTGTCGAATCAGTACATCACCATCAAGGATTTGAGGATTTTCCTCGAGGGCTTAAGTTCCTTGAGCCAATTACACGTTCATCAGTTTTCAGATTATAAGTTCATGAAATGAGTAAAAACATCATCAGATTCATTTTTTTTAAAAAAAGCACCGAATTGTCAAGCAATTTACTAAAGGTGTTTAATGTCTATTCGCGAAATCCAGTTTAGTAAAATTGATCACTAAATAATGTAGGCTCGCCTCTCTTTCCTCTAGCCAAAAAAACCCCTTCCACACCAAATAAATCGGCGGGGTGACTGCCAGCGCTCCGCCGCCGAGTTGGTCACCCCACCCACCCCTCGACCTTTAGTTTAAGTTTTCTACTCTCCCACCCCTCTTTATCACCAAACCGAGGAGGCTAATCCCACCGATAAGCTACGACTAGATCGAACCAAGATGAGAGTTTGTTATGTTCTCCGGCCAGATTGGCTCCGGAGTTACAGATTTCGATTGTACTCTTATTGGTGAGGCCTCACTGAGATAACCAAGGATGCTGGTCAACCTTTCTCAGATGTGCCAATCCAGAAGGTTTCCTCGCTCTGGTCGGCAACACTAGGTGGCAACCACGGATCTGCGGAATCTTTCGCTGGAGGGTAAAGCTTCGCCACACGTCGCCCACGCACGGCCGCGGCTTCGCGCCTTCACGGGCATCTAATCCAACAATCCATATGGTTTGATTAGAGTATCTCCAATGCAAGCGTCACTTTTGAGCGTCAATTGCTCCACATGGCACATTTTGAATGGAGCTTCTATATGATGTAATCAATACCAATTTTATAGAGGGTTATTCTAAAATTTTTCTCTCCAATGCTAAAGTAAATTAGAATGAATGAATGAGAGAGAGGTGAATTAAATTTGACATGTGGAGTTCATTTATTGGGTGAATGGATGAGAGGGAGAATTGCAAGTGCCAAATTGGGCCTCTATATCTTGCAAGTCTAGTTGGGGCTTCAAAAAAAAAGAAAGCCACGTCATATTGATGTTTTAATTGACTCTTGCATTGGAGGAATTTTTTAGCTTGAGACACAATCAATATGACGTGGATTTGACTTTTCCCAATTAGGAGCCTAGCATTGGAGATGCTCTTAGTTTTCACATTTCCTTTTTATATTTATTTTCAAATTTTAATTGTCTTGGTAGATTGTTTAGTTTCTTTGAATAATAGAGTAGGTGTTATGAATAAGGTTTTTTGATAGACTGTTGGTGTTGTTAGTTGTCTTCCAGTGTATTTCTCTGGCTGGTCCTTCTGTTTAGAAAAATATGTTGGCTTCTGATCTAATTCAACGGATAAATAGGGGAAATCCGAGTCAAAGGACTCTGTCTGAACCAGATTTGTAGTCTATACAGGTAGATGTGTCTTTTGAAATCGCTACTTGATGCAGATAGGTAGCTCACCTGGTGTTCTGATAATGTGTGAACAAACTAGAAAATCTCTTACTGTCATACAAAGACACACCGCGAGAAAAGGAGTTATATCCTACTGTTAGCTATTACCAGCAATGAGGAACAACGATGCATGAGACAGTCTTGTACATGCATAGATAGGATGACATCATATAGCGAGCAATCATACTTTGTAGGGAGTGACCATATTTTTGTGGATGTCGAGCTAGTGCTGTACAACTAGTATATATGCAATATGTTAGTCAGAATGGGATTTCTGACAGCGATGCTAGTTACAACCATGATTCTGTTAAACCCCTTTTTTCTAGTATTAGGTTAGATAGGCCGTTATCGGCCAGTTAACTATGGTGTTACCGCCATTGATGCAGAGAATATCTAATATATTTACATGTTCAGGAAATATTCTGTAATCATTCACTCTAGGTATGGAGGAGGCTCATAATACATATAGTTTTAAACACTCCTCCTAATCCCACAAACCGCCTTCATTTTGGAGAGTGTTTGTACTTGTGGTTTCTTTTTCAGAGTTTAGTAAGCCTATGTGATTTAACTAAAAGAAATATGTAGAAAATTAATAATAACAGATAATTTACTAGAAAATTTTAAGAAAGACCAATTGTGTGTTTTTTGTGTGTGTATTATCGTGCCAGTAATGTATTGTGTGCAGCAAATGTGCATGCACAACTTGAAAATCATCTGCTAAAACTTGTCTTTAGGAAAACAATAAATTTATACATGAAACTTTAGAATTTAAATATATCTTACGATACTAAAAAAAGTTACCATCTATATATTTTGTAACATGCATCTCCGATAAATATTTATGTACCATCAATGTGACGTCAGGTAAGCAAACTCGAATACTGTATTGTACACAGTTTCAGTGGGTGATCATCTGTATATTTTATAAATTCTATTTTATTGCAAAATCATCCACTTTGGATGAGAGAATTATCAAGTCTCCTCAACCCTAAACTAAAAATATGAAGATATATTGTGTATATCTAATTTTACACACAAATTTTTTTCTGATCTTTATGGAAATGAGTTAGATCATAAGACTCTAAAATTATGAACAATTAAAATACTTAAGCTTATGTCAATCTGTCCCCCTAACGGAGTCGAAATAAGATCATAAAGCTCTTAAAAAGTGAAATTTATAATCCCTAATACCTCTATGTTAGTATGATGAAAACGAGATGAGTCGATAGTTCTATAGACCAATAGTACTAGAAAGTGTTGAATCACCCGATAAGTATATATAGTCTTTATAATTCGAATTAGTTAAAAATTATGGTGTTCTATATTGAGAGTCATCTGCCATTCTAGATTCTTGTACTTCTCAAAGGATCTAAAAAAGGAAGGAGGATTTGTTCAAGAATTCTCTAAGAAGTACAAGAATCTAGAACGACAGACGACTCTCGCTATAAAACACTAGAGTTTCCTGAGAAGTACATGAACCTAGATCGGGTAGCGAGTCGGGGGGTCTAAGGGGACGGAGCACACCTTGGCCTTGGGGGTTCAGGGCGGAGACACCCCTGACCGACGGTTTGGGTTACCCCTTTATTGGGTGTTGGTGATTTAGGCAGAAAGCGTGTTTTCGGTCCCAGTATCTAGGGCTTAGTGAAAGAGGCTCTATAAGACTATTTCTCTTGCTGTAACTTATTTATTCTGTTCGAGCATTAGATGATAGGAACAACAGTAATTTGGGTACCTATCTAATGCAATCTGTCTATTTTCCGTTGATGTAGCCAATCACTGGTGAACCATGTAAATCTCTGTGTTCTTGTTTTCTCTTTACCTTTATTTTCCGCTTTCTCAATATTCCGCACAACACAACGCAAGAAGGCTCACATAATATCTAATCAACAACAAATGGTTAGCAGTGTCCATGCTTGAAAAATCATCTTCCAAACCAGCCACATTTTACTAACAGCAGTGTCTTACAAATTATCTACTTCTGACTTCGAAATCAGCCCTCCGCCCGTCCTGAAAACATGATCCTCCACCAATAAAAAACCAGCAGTCTCAAATTGATAGTTTTAACCGATCCTCAAACCCTAGCGTCTGGTAAATTAAATGTGATGTGCTTTGTATATAATGGACGTTAGATAATCGGTTTCATGAATGAAATGAAACATTTGAAACCAGCTCCTAGTTGTAAAACATGAGAGATACTTATGGCAATAATTCCTATGGTTAAAAAGAAGTCAGTTCACAAGTACTGCAAATAAAGAACACTGACAAGCCAGCGGGTAGTTGATTGGATCAAAACCTCTGTAAAATGTCAAAAGGGTCGATTATTTTTAGCAGAGCCCAACACTGTTACAGTCCATAGCTTCAACTGAAAATCTAACTTCATTTGCCATGCACCCTCCCACACCTAAGCATTTCCATGGAGAAGAAGTATAAATACATACAGTGATTGCCTAGAAGCTACGCTACACCCCATATAACGAGCACCTAGGGTTTAGACTAGGGTGGTAATTTGACCATGGGTTTTTGCCCGCCCAAATCTATCGGAGAATTGACCTAAAATACCCCCCCCCCATCAAATTAATGGGCTACGGGGGGGGGGGGGGATTTAGCCCACGTGAAATCAAACGGGTTTAGGGTACCCATGGGTACCATTAAACCCATCCATTTGGTACCCAAATTACCCAAAAAACTCAACATCCTTGTTTTGAACGTAGTACCAATTATGAAAAAATTAATTAAATTAAATAAGAGAAATTGAATAATGCTTACACACGGGAAACTAAAACGACGTTTCAAATTTTAAAAATTAAAAAATTAATTCAATATTTTTAGTACTTGGCATAATGCTACCCATTATGGTACCCTGTCCATTTAAACTCATCCCATTTAAGCCCATTAGCCTAATGAATATAGATGGGTATTTGCCCATTTAATCCCAACCCATTTTAACCCAATCCAAGTCCGCCCAAACCCGCCCAAACCCGCCCATTTGAAACCCCTTATCTCACGCAGTAACACACTAAACAATATTTGAGAGCTCTCACCCATGGATAACAACCCAAGTTTCCATCCGCCGGAAAATCTTCTCCGGCGAAGTTTCCAGCTGGTAATAATCATCATCTCATCTTCTTCATCGAATTCATTACGTTATTTTCCTAGATTTGAGCTTGCTTTTTTTCTCTGCAACTGATCAGTACCCGATCTGTTTTCAGATATCGACGAGGAGATTTGCCGGAAGCTCGATCAAGGAGTTCCGTGTTGGTGTATTTTCTATTTATTGAAAAGACACAACATAAATATTATTTCAAGGGATGTGTATTCATCATGAAATCCCAAGAGGTGTAACTCCAAGATAAGTGACTCTTGGAAAGGCCATTTGAACTCTATAAATAAGGTCTGAAGTATGATAGTTTGGTTTAAGATAAAACCATACATTCATTAAGAAACCATTCTGCTCTTACTCTTTTTACTCCTTTGGTGTTGAAAAAGTAAGTGTAACTTTTGTCGACAAAACTTCATTTTATCCCAAAGGATGTTTGTCCTATATTACACACACATATAAGGGGACAAATAAAGTCTTAAGGAAAGTGTCTACTGCACAACTTGAAGGTTGCTTTATTTTACTAGATTCCTACAATTTCCTTCTACTTACTTGTCAAAACCAGAATAATCCCCAACATTCTTAAGGCTTTATCTTGTCACTATGGCAAGTAAAGTGAAGGATCTAGCAACAAACGTTGTCAAACTTGATAGGTTTGATGGTGGAAATTTCATTCGTTGGAAGAAAAGGGTTTATTTCATTTTAGCGGTTTTGAATGTGTCTTATGTTCTCAAAACTCCCAAACCGGTGGATGACAAAGCTTTGGAGGAACTTCGTCAGAAGCAAACATGGGAGAACGATGATGAAATTTTGCAAATGGAGACAACCTCTTTATCGTGTACCACACGATGGTTACGGCAAAGGAACTACGGGAAAAATTGGAAGCAAGATATATGTCGAAGACTTTACAAGTAAGAAATTTCTTGTCTCAATTTTCTTTAATTTCAAGATGGTAGACAACAAACCAGCCATGGAGCAATTTGCTAAAATTGAAAGAATGTTGAATCACTTCACACAACACAGTATTACTATGGATGAATCTATTATTGTTGGGGCATTGATTGATAAGTTTACCCCCATCTTGGAAAGACTTCAAGAAATATCTCAAACATAAAAAGGATAGGATTTCTCTTGAGAGTCTGGCTAATTCTTTTCATATCGAGGAAGAATTGAGAATGCAGGGAAACCCTCAAATAAAAGAGGATGACAAAGGGAATGATTAATTCACAAAAGTTAACGTGGTTGAAGAAGGCCAAAGAAGTAAGTCGAACAAAAGGACTTATGGAGGAGATCATGGAAATTATCCAAATAAGAAGAAGAAAGGAAAGTGCTTTTATTGCAAGAAAGATGGACACTACAAAATGAATGTAGATTTCTCAAGAAGAAAGGTCCTAACTATTCAAGTGGAGGCAATGATGACAAGTCTCTTGTAGCCATGATTTCTGAAATTAACGTTGTTGATGAATACTTAGGTTGGTGGATTGATTCGGGCGCCACTAGTCACATATGCAAGGGCGAGAGTTTCTTCAAAAACTTGCAAGTGGTGGATGATCCAAGTGCCGTTGTTTACATGGGAAATTCAGCAACCGCTCCCATTAAAGGCAAATGAGAAGTTGATCTTAAGTTCACATTGGGAAAAGTGATTACTTTCACTAATGTGTTGTAAGTTCCTGAACTTAGGAAAAACTTAGTTTCTGCAGGATTTCTTAAAAACCGATAATTAGTTGTAATCTCCAAGGGTGGGATGTATGTAGGAAAGGGGTACTTTTGTGGTATCATATTCAAACTATGTAATTACCTTCAATAAAATGTAAGAAGTTGTTGCTTATTTATGGAAATCTTGAGAATGTGATGAAGAAAAAGAAATATAAGATAAGTTTTCCTTAAAAAAAAATAATAAAAAAAATCTGGATATTTGGTTTTGTGAAATCAAAAGATGCAAGCTAAAGTGCTCTCTTAGGATTTATAAAAGTGCAAAATAATTATTGTGACAATTTGAATGATTTTATGTTCATACATATACACATGAAATTTTTCTGTATTTGGTTGTATACACCATAAAAATAAATTAATTTCAAATAGTTTTTTGAGAATTTGAAATGGAAAGAGAATGTGATATTTGGTTTTGTACAATTATAAGTACCGAGAGAAGTAAAAAATAGCATGCCTAAAAATCTAGTAATCAGCCACGATGACCTGTATACATGCTTGTTCATTCCATGCTATGAAAGTGCATATTTAATTTAGAATAAATTGATCATGGATAAAGAAGTTTATTGAGCATTTGTATTAAAATGGATTGCTGAGTTATAAGAATACGGCATACATGATAATCAATCTTCAATATTATATTAATAATAGTCCAATGCATAATTGGAGTATATGATTGTTTAATTCCGATTTGATTAGGTATATGCGGTACTAAAAGTTAATTAAATATGGCTGAACAATTATTATATTGTACAGCGTAATTTGATTTTTCTGTTTATTACAACAGTCATAAACATACATATATATACTTGCAATTGATGGCATGAAAAATGATTCTGTGTATATGAAGTGATTGAATAAAAATGAAATATGTAGCTTACATATATGATTTTGGTTAATGCATATATAATTCATCGTACTAATTAGGAGAGATTTTACTCGTTGCATCCATGAACTGAGATTGACCAATAAATATATATAAATATATATGGAATAGTGATTACTGTTGAATTCTTAAACATGAAACTGTATGCAATGATATATATGAATAGTCATGGGACGAAGTACTTTGAATAAATATTGCATAAAGTGTTATATTGAATTGTATATTGGTGATGGATGTGTACCTAAACATATGGATGTAATTTGAATTTATAAATCACGATGGTAGAACTCTAGAATATGAATTTGATAGTCTCTGATAAAATTTATTACAATATTGAAAAGAATTGTAAGATTCTTGTAAATAAATTATAATTTTGAGAAGTTCTTAAAATTTAGTTGAGATGTTAAAGGTTTAAGTAATCTTTCATTTGAAAATCCTAGAGATTTTGATTTTGAGTTCTAGAAAAATTATATGGGAGTTGAAAACTCCAATTATGTGGAAGTGATAAAATTCTATAAATTCATCGAACGTAAATTTTGGCATGTATTTGCAATGAAAAAAATATTAGGCATGTATTTGCATATTTTGAAAGTTACAATGACTTGGATTGTCATATATACTTAAAAGTTTGATGAGGAATATATAATCTTTATATGATCAAAGAACTAATTTAATTAGTTGGAATGTGAGGAGACTGTTACTCCTTGATTATGGCCATACATAAATATATTGAAGTTGTGATAAAAAGTGTATTTATAAAGATGTGACGATAAGCGATCACATTGTGAGGGGTGTAAAGGTACTCTTAGTGCCATTGTTGATTTTTTAAACAAAAATTATCCTCATTTGAAGGGAGTATATAAGAAGTACTCTACAAAGAGAAAAAAGAGTTCAACTTTTGAAAAGAAATGAGAAGAGTAAAAACTCTTGAAAAGTTTATAGTGAATCCATGTCCAAATACAGACATGATGTTAAAAACATCTTCTAAGATGAGATTGATAACTTTTATATAGACCATACAATGGTGGAAACCTCAATTCGACGCTAGCACGATCACTAGTTTCGAATTCAAATGAGTGAAAAGTACACTATTACATGGTTGAAGCATTAATTGGTTGTATAAATTGTGCTCATTCCTGCCAGTGTTAGAGAGGTTGGATTATGTATCCTTAAAAAGTTTAAGACATGTCAAATACATTGTATTCATATAAAGTTCACATGAAAGAAAAATACTTCATATGGCGGGGCATATGAACTTAACTATATGAGTGTAGACTTAAAGTCACTCAAAATTCAGGTTTGAATTTTGGAAACAATTATGAAGGGATTGTGGCACATTATTAAGATGCGTTGTCCTTAGCAATTAAGCGAATCTGTGTGTGAATTATATATGTGGCTTGTCAAAAGGGTCATTGGTTCAAAGCTTAGCCTACCAAGCTGGTGATATCAGGCCCAGGCCCAACTACCCCATGGCAGTTCGGGCTTGGCCTATGATGAGGTAAGCTAATATGGAAGTATCCGGGACAGCTCAACTCGGACAGGGACAGATACGCTAAACAACATAGAAAGCATGGACCACGTTAGGAGCATGTATCACTGTATAAATAGTGCTCCTCAGCACTATTCCAAGTAAGTATTCTCTCATTATTCAAGTGATTACTCCTTTCCTCTCCCGGATCCATCTTTCATCATCACACCGGAGGGTCTACCCTCGGGTACCTCCCGGGGCTCTGTCTTGCAGGGCCAGGTTGTCGGATCGGGGATCAGGGGACCTCTCGGACCAACCAGGCAGGCAGCATCAAGTTGGCACGCCCGGTGGGACACGATTCCGTGTTCACAAAAGTATTAAGATGCCGCCTCGAGGTCGGCCGTCGCGAAGAGGAAGAGGAGGAAGAAGACCGGAAGCAGTAGAGGAGGACCTTACTTTGCGTCAAATGAGGGATCGAGCGCGCAAGGGGAAGGCTCCGGTCCATTCGGATCCAGACGTCTCTGAAGCAGAGTCAGAGCCGGAAGGAGAAAGGGAACCGGGAATGACGCAGGATGATCGCGACAGAAGGGAGTTTGCCGCCACCCAGGAGGAGGAGTACCGCCGTTGGCTGGCGGCGAAGCAAGGATCAGGATCGGGAACGAAACCGACTGAAGAACAGTCGAATCCTCCGGTGTCTGAGGTCCGGGTACCCCCGGTTCAGCCCGGTTCAGGATCTAACCCGACCCCGATGGGACCTCCTGCAGGTTTACCTCCGTTGGCTGCGGAGGTGGTCAGTGGAGGACCCCCTGCCGTTCACGGGCAGGAGAGTCTTCGGCCCCCGGTAGTGATAGACTTGGAAAGGCAGGCTGGGAGTGTAGGGCAACCAGCTGGAATGGTGCCGGGATATGGCCAAGGTGGGGGCTATCCCGGTTATGGAGCTCCAGGACACGGGATGATCCAACACGGATATCAGGGGTACCCCCCGGCACCAGGAGGGTATTACGCCCAACCCCCTGGAGCCTCGGGGGGCTGGGCCCCCGGGATACAAGGACCGGTGTGGATGCAGAGCCAAGCACCGATGGCCGGATATGCCATGGCCCAGCAGGCCCCAGTCGCGGGAACCTATGGCACATACCCGGTGGTTGTAGATCGGCCCCCGGCGGCTCTAAACTCGGTAGAGGAGAGATTGGATCGGTTGATAGGAAGAAATGGAGGAAGGCCTAATTCCCCCTGGATAGGTTACATCATCACTTTCCCTTGGCCGATGGGAATGAGAGTCCCGGAGGGGGTGCCGACCTACAGTGGGGAGACTGATCCCGAGGAATTTGTCAGGACGTATCATAATGTCATGGGAACACGTGACATTCGGGAGGAGCTGATGTGCAAGCTGGTGAGCTCGTATTTGAGGGGAAGTTGTTTGTCATGGTTTGAGGCACAACCCTCGGAAAGTTTTAGAAATTACTATGACTTTTCCAGGGCTCTGATGCACAGATATGAAACCAAAAGGAAGAAGTACCTCCCTTTGGCCGAGGTGGCTTATAGTCGGCAGTCGGCAAAGGAGGAAGTTCGGGGTTTCCATAGGAGGTACATGGATGATTCTATGAAGGTGATCGATAGAGACGCTCAAGTGAAAGCCCTAATAGCAGGGTTCATTGCAGGGTTGAGAGATGAAGTGCTATGGGCAAAACTCATGGAGAATATCCCGACCACCTTTCACCAGCTGGATCTTGAGGTGGAGATGTATTGTTCGCTTCTCGAAGGGAGCAAGAAGAGGAAGGAGGAAGGATACTTCGAGGAGAAGGGGATGGGAAAAGGTGACAAGGCTCGGGTTGCTGATCCTGTCAGGAGGGAAGCGGGCCCGGCTCCGGTGAGGCCGAGGGTAGACCCCCCTCGGGCTGAAACGTTTACTCCCCTGACGAAAACCCGGTCGGAGATCCTGACAATTCATCGAACCTGTTTCAAGACCCGGCCCCCATACCGGGAAATCCGACTCCAGCGAATGCGGCTAAATATTGTGCTTTCCACAAGTCCAACGGACACACAACAGATGGTTGCCGAAGCTTAAGGGTGGAGATTGAGAAGTTGATCGAGAGAGGGCAGTTAAGAGACTGTGTGAGCCAGGAGAACCAGCGTCCGGCGGCTGGGCAGCAGGCCGGAGCGGGGAGAAAGAGGAATTGGTGGAACAGGCCGCGGAATGATAACCAGCGAGGAGCTCCGGCCCCGGCTGCCCAGCCGGGTGCGGTGGCTCTGGTCATGGCCCCGGAACCAGTCAACCAGGTCCCTCCCCGGATGATAAATGTCATACATGGTGAAGTAGGTTGGGCCCCAATCTCATGCAGCGGCTAAGGCCCGGAGCCGGTATGTGCCGGCTGGCGAGGACAGGGAGAAGAGACTGCGCCCCACCGAGGCCATCACCTTTTCGGATGAGGATCCGGTGCCCAGTCTGATGCCCCATACGGATCCGATGGTGATCACGGCGGAGATAGAGGGTTTTACGGTCAAGCGAGTGTTCATTGATGACGGAAGCAGTGTAGAAATCATGTTCGCCTCTTGCTTCGACCAGCTGGGAATAGGCCGCCATAACCTTCGCCCGAACACCTCTCCCTTGTCAGGGTTTACCGGCCGCACAGAGCATCCCTTGGGGGTGGTGTCCTTAACAGTAACAGTGGTCGATGATCTTGACAGGAGCAAGAGGACATCGGTCCGGTGCAATTTCGCGGTTATAGACGCTCAGTCTCCATACAACATCATCATCGGACGGCCGTGGATGGCTCAAGCCAGGGCCATTTGCTCGACGTACCACTTGACCATGAAGTTCCCGACCGGTCAGGGGGTAGCGACGGTTCGAGGAAGCCAGTCCACGGCCAGAAGTTGCATGCTCACAGCCCTTCAGGAGGCTAGGAAGGCCCCGGTTGGAGCAGTGCAGGGAGAAGTAGGTCCGGGGGATGTAGAAGATATGCAGGTTGGGAGCCGGGGCATGATCAAGGTCGGGAGGAAAATGCCGACCGATGTGAAGGAAGAGTTACGATCCTTGCTTTCAAAATATGAAGATGTGTTTGCATGGGAAGAGAAGGACTTCACAGGCGTACCTCCGGAGTTAGCTCTCCACAAGCTGAATGTATACCCTGAGTTAAAGCCGATCCGACAGAAGAAAAGGGCCCTGGCTGGGGACAGGGCCGAGGTGGTGAGACAGGAGGTGTTGAAGTTGCTGGAAGCCGGGGTAGTAGAGGAGATTATATACCCGGAGTGGTTGGCCAACCCAGTGTTAGTAAAGAAGCACAATGGGTCATGGAGAATGTGTATCGACTTCACCGATCTTAACAAGTGTTGCCCGAAGGACAGTTACCCTCTTCCCCCAGTCGACCGGTTGGTAGAAGCCATCACCGGGTATGAGGCCCTGGCTTTCTTCGATGCATACCGGGGCTATCTCCAGATTCAAATGTCGGGAGAGGACAAGCCGAAAACAGCTTTTATCACGGACTTCGGAACCTATTGCTACAGGCGAATGCCGTTCGGCTTGAAGAACGCAGGGGCGACGTACCAGCGGATGGCAGACTCGATATTCCGAAGTCAGTTGGGCCGAAGCATGGAGCTATACGTTGATGACATGGTGGTGAAGAGCCGAAGCTACCCCAGTTTCCTAGAAGACTTGGAAGAGATGTTCGGTATTCTAAGGAAGGTCAATCTGAAGTTAAACCCCGAGAAGAGTGTGGTAGGAGTAGCGGCCGGGAAGTTCCTCGGATATATGGTGTCCAGCCGGGGGATTGACGTCAATCCGGAGAAGGTGGAGGCAATAAGCCGGATGCAGTCGCCAAAGAACGTAAAGGAAGTGCAAAAACTGATGGGTTCACTGGCAGCCTTGAGCCGATTTCTGTCGAAGGGTGCTGAGAGACAACTTCCTTTCTTCAACATATTAAGGAAGGCAAAGAAGTTTGAGTGGACGGAGGAGTGCGAGAAGGCGTTCGGGGATCTGAAGGAACATTTGAGCCGACTCCCGACCCTCTCGAAGCCAAAGGAGGGGGAGGATCTGCTCTTATACTTATCCGCGTCCGCATCGGCTGTCAGTGCGGTTTTGGTCCGGGAAGAAGACGGGAGGCAGTGTCCGATATACTTTGTTAGCCGGGCATTACAGGGCCCGGAAACTCGGTACACAAGTTTGGAACAGCTGGTGTTGGCGCTGGTTTACGCCTCAAAGCGACTGCGCCCGTATTTCCAGGCTCATCCGGTTGTGGTCCTGACCAATCACCCCCTGAAGCAGGTGATGCTTAAGCCAGAGGCGTCGGGACGTTTGATGAAGTGGGCCATAGAGTTGGGTGAACATGAGATAACATATCAGCCGAGGAAGGCCATCAAGGGCCAGGCAATGGCGGATTTCCTAACAGAAATGGTTGGGTCAGATATGGTGGCCGAGGAAGTGCCGGAGGTAAGCCCGGGATGGACGCTGCATGTCGACGGGTCAGCGCATGCGGGAGGCAGTGGAGCCGGGGTATTGTTAACATCCCCGGAAGGAGAGGAGTACCACTATGCTTTGCATTTTGATTTTAAAACCACAAACAATGAGGCAGAATATGAGGCGTTAGTGGCAGGACTCAAACTGGCACGGGAGTTGAAGATAGGAAGGATCCGGGCCTTCAGCGACTCTCAGATTGTAGTTCAGCAGGTGAATGGGGAATACGAAGCGAAGGAGAGAAGTTTGCAGAGGTACTTGGAGCTGGTCCGGCCCATGATCCAGCAGTTCGGTAGTTTCAGCCTGGAGCAGGTGCCGAGAGAACAGAATGAGAAGGCCGATGCGTTGAGTAAGTTGGCATCTTCGAAGTTGAAGCCAGGGCAGAAAGCACCTCTCAGAAGGGAGACACTGGAGAGGAGAAGTTATGAACAGGGTGATGAGATCCTGGCAGTGGAAGTAGTGCCAGACGACTCTTGGATGGCCCCGATCCGAGCGTACCTCCTGACAGGAACAGTCCCGGCCGACCGAGTAATAGCTAGGAAAATCCGGGTCAAGGCGCCGAAGTACACACTCCAGGACGGGGCGCTATACAAAAGAGGCTACCTCCAGCCATTGCTGAAATGCGTGGAACAGCAGGAGGGCAAGTACTTGGTCCGGGAGGTTCACGAAGGACCGAATGGTAGTCATCAAGGAGCCAGAACTGTGGCCCGGAAGATCTTACGGCTGGGGTACTATTGGCCTACCATGTTTGAAGACTCGCAGGATAGGGTTCGGTCATGCCTTCAGTGCCAGAAGTTCGCACCGCTGATGCATATACCCAGGGAAGAGATGATGGGGATAACAGGTGCCTGGCCTTTCAGCAGATGGGGACTGGATCTGGTCGGACCTTTTCCTACAGCTCCCGGCAGCTTGAAGTACCTGATTGTGGCCATCGATTACTTCACCAAGTGGGTGGAAGCCGAGCCCCTGACTAACATCCGGGGGTCTACCTGTGTGAAGTTTTGTTGGAGGAATATTGTATGCAGGTTCGGAGTTCCGAGGGCAATAGTAACCGACAATGGAGCGCAGTTTGAAAATGATCCTTTCAAGTCCTGGTGTGTGAAATATGGGATAAGTCAGAAGCTGACGTCAGTTTATCATCCGCAAGCTAACGGCCAGGTGGAGGTAACAAACCGCACAATCGTGAATGGGATTAAGGCCCGGCTACAGGGAGCGAAGGGTAACTGGGTGCATGAGCTCCCGAGTGTTTTGTGGGCCCATCGGACTACGGAAAGTTCGGCAACCGGAGAATCCCCCTACAGTCTGACGTATGGATCCGAGGCAGTAATCCCAGCTGAGATTGGCATTCCCAGTCTTCGGACGGCCGAGCCGGCCTCTGAAGAGAAGAATGAAGAAGAAATCAGGACAAATATGGACCTGCTGGAGGAAAGAAGAGAGAGGACGGCCTTGCACGAGGCTAAGGTGAAGGAGAAAGTTAAGAAGTATCACGATAGGAGAGTAAGGAAGGAGCAGTTCAAGGTAGGAGACAGAGTTATGAGAAGAAACGACAAGAGTCACCAGGAGCCGGAGGGCAAGCTGGCACCCAACTAGGAAGGACCGTACCGGGTGATAGAAGCCCACCCGGGCGGGAGTTATGTGCTGGAAGGCCCAGCGGGGAAGGGAGTCCCCCGAAGGTGGAACATAGCAAACCTCAGGCGGTTCTATGGATAGTCTCTGGCACCTGTTGCCTAGATAGAATAGCCTCTGGCACTTGATGCCTAGGTAGAATAGCCTCTGGCACTAGATGCCTAGGTAGGATAGAGTCTCGGTGGCAGGAGCCCGGGACAGGAACCTAGAGGTCGGATGACCGAAGGGTAGGTAGGAGGACACCCGGGGAGCAGGGATTTTTTGTAAAGAAAAATGGGGGCTTACCCCCTTGTGTCCGGTTTTAAATGAAAGAATGAATGCGCGCATTGGAGTTTTAAAATTGAAAGATATGTCATAAATTGAAAATTATTATACATGTCCGAAATAAAAGGAAATAGAAAGATTACAACTGTCTACAGGTCCGGGCCGCTACAGGCTCAGAAGAGTTATACAATAGAAAACTATCCTATTCGGGAGCCCGGGAGGAAGACGCCTCGCCGGGAGGAATTCTCCTGGTCTCGCGACGACTCCGCTGGACAGCCATCTCCAGCATTCGCTGCTCTTCGTCCGAAGTGTGAGGAACGTCCGAACCATCATTAGGAGTGCCACCTGTCCTTGTCGCCGGGTTAGGCGTTCGTTGTCTAGTTTGGGCAGGGACCCTGTTAGTAGTAGCC
Organism: Sherardia arvensis; assembly: GCA_948330725.1. NCBI lineage: Eukaryota > Viridiplantae > Streptophyta > Magnoliopsida > Gentianales > Rubiaceae > Sherardia > Sherardia arvensis. The sequence continues at coordinate 28,849,513 of OX415241.1, forward strand.
GGACCCCCGATTCGGACAGGGGTTTGCCTTGGAGCTCTCGGCCTGGTCAATACATCCTCGGTCCCAGTGACTTTCTTTTTGCCCTTCTTGTCATTCCGGGGCGGGCGCGAATCGCCGCGAGGTGGAGGATCGGCCCCCTGAGCAGGATCGGAAGCCCTTCCTTGACCAGGGTATCGGGCACGAAACCGGGCTGCGACCGTCCGAAGCCGCGCCAAGCGCCGCTCTGAAGCTTCCAAGTCTAGAAGTTGAGGAGCATGCTCATACCTCTCGTAGGCCAGGTCGACTTCGTCAGGAGGAAGAATCCGCGATAAGGACTCGGGAAGGATTTTTCGACTCAAAATGTTCTTCCTCCAATCCTTAGCTGCCTGGTAAGCAGATGCCCAGCTGCCCGATGTCCGATCAGAACTTTCCATCCACGCGATGAGATCGTCGACGGCCCGAGGAACGTCAGTTAGTACGGGTATGTCGACCTCCCCCTGGCGGAGGCCCAGCAGGTGGTAAGAAAGATGAACTATTACCAGCTCCTGCTGCAGAGTCCGATTCCTAGTGGCCAGTCTCTCGTTCTCGGTTTCCAGCGTGGTGACTTGCCTACGGAGCTCGGTTGTGCTCTGCATTCGCATGCACTTATTGTAGTACAGGATAACATCATGCCACACCTCGTCCAGTTCTTTTTGGATCCGGACCTGGAAATTGTGGTGTTGGGCCTCCCGCTCAGTCATAACTTGGTCGAATTCCAGAACTCGGTCGATATTCTCGAAGGCCATCCGGTAGCATTTCGGCAGGGACCCGAAGTCCTCCTGGATCTGAAGAAGACAGGTGAGCAAGCAATCGGGATCAGGGAACTCCGATATCAACGACCCGAGCCCACCCTCGGATAACAGATCCATTAGCCCCGGACAGCCAGTCCGAGTCTGACCCGGGGAAGGAGGTTTAAGAGGTAGCCCCTAATCATGATGAAACCAGAGTTAAAACGTAAAAAAAAGGGGAGAGAGAAAAGACAGGGAAACAGTTCAAAAGAGACGAACAGTAAGTAGGAAGAGGAACTTTTCATTGATAATCCGGAGAACCGGGCAGTGGGGTACAAGAAGTAAAAAAAATATATATATATATATAGAAAAGAGAAAAAGCCTAACGAACATTGTTGGAGTCGCCTTTCCCCCCATCATCGTCGCTGTCTTCATCCTCCGATCCAAACACCAACTCGGGGGAGGGGGGCGGGTTGGCAACGTTGTTATCAGCAGCACCGGGCCCAGGAGAGGGAGAATCGCCACCCTCGATGTCCTTCGGATCAAAGAGGCCCCGGTAGAGGTCATACATGGTACAGTATGGGGTAAAGTTATCATCCTCGGGAAGGTCAGATCCGGATGAGGGAGCTGGGGGCAGAGTCCCGGGTAGCCGGACGACATCCGAGGACCAGCTCCGGACATCCTCGGCGGACATGCGATTCTTCTGCAAAGCCTCCCAAAGTGCTGGAGATAAGCCCCTCACCCCTCCTTTCTGAAGCACGGTGAGCAAGTGAAGCTGCTGAGCTTCGGAGTTAGGATTAAACCACTGCTTCTTAAAAGTCTCCCGGATCTGGGGAGGAAACCAGCCTCGGATCTCCATGTATGTGTTGTGGCATTGGTGGGAGCTGGCAGCTAGATTGAGTTCGGTCAGACGGCGAGATAAGGTCCCGCTAGCTAGAACTTTGTCCACAACAGCCTCGGCAAAGTTCAGTTGATCCTGGTAGCCGGATTCCTTGGCCGCGGCCAGCTCCCCTTCCAGCTGGCTTATCTTCTCCCGAAGTTTGGCCGACTCTTCCCTCTCGGCCCGGATCTGCTCATCTTTCCTCTCCAACTGACGAGAGAGGAAGGAAGACAGGGCGGTTTGAAACTCCGAAGAGTTAGCAAATTCCGAGCTCAGCCGCTGGACCTACGAGGGAGAAAGTTCTCTTAAAAACATAAGCTTAAGTATGGATAAGAGCGGGGAAACCGGGAAAGAAAGTTACCTGTTGATCAGAAGAGGTAAAAGGGGGTTTGCTGATAGCGGTCGGCTCCGAGGTCAGGGACAGAGACCTGCCATCCCGCGCCTTCTTGGCGTCCTTGCTTAGGGCTTCCCCGGACTTCCGTTTGTTTAGATATGATGGAGGAATCGGAATGACAGGGGCAGAAAGGGTGGTATACTTGGCAGCAGGAGACCTTGTGTCGGCCGAAGTTGTGGGGCGGAATACAAACCGTCCGCGGCCGGAAGACCCACCCTCCCGGTGAGAATCCGTCTGTGCTCCCGAGAAGGGCAGGGAAGGGTCAAGAGGACAAGACCCGGCAGGGGTTAGTTGGAGGTCATGGAGATTTGGATTGGGGATGATGGCAGGAGTCACCTCTGGGGCATCCTCATGCACTGGAGAGTCGATCTCCACCACTTCGGGGATCGGACTGTTGACCTCCTTGTTAACGGATGGCGACGGTTCGATAGTTTGGACAGGGATTTCAGTATTGATGGGAGGAGGGGTAACCACAGGAGTCTTTGGTTTCGGACCATGGGGCCTGCCACTGGCAGATTCAGCCGTTTCAGTCCCGGCTTTCTTGGCCTTCTTCTTCTCCGGGATAGGGGCAGCGGGGTCGTGAGCAACAGCGGGAGCTGTGATAACAAAGAATAAGAGAAGATTGCAAAAAAGCAGAAATAAACAAAAATGGTATAAAGTACTGAATCCGAACCTCGCAGAGACCAGGTCATAGCCCATCGGCTAACCTGGAAGACATCAGCCGGATATATCTCATCCGGGAAGAGGTAGATAGAGTTGGTTGCTAGCCAATACTGCTCTAAATTCAGGGGCTTTGTGGACAGAAGGGTATGGTTCGCCCGGTGCTTGTCCGGCAAGAAGGCCTCCCGGACATCCGCGACTATTTGCTTGTTCCATTTGGGACCGGCATATAGCATCGGATTCACCTTGGTGTACCCCTTCTGCTGCCAACCCTTGCAGGAGTCTTTCTTACCCACTATGAAGTCCTGGACACCAGGCCGGGCCTGCACAGTGCATATCTCCTCTTTGCCGGGGCACCGGATCAGGAGATAGAAAGATTTCCAGAGGTTGAAGCAAGGAGTCACATCAAACCTCTGGCATTGTACCAGGAATCCCATCATCACCGCCACCACGTTGGGATGAACCTGGGCCGGGGACACTTTGTACACCTCCATAAACCTGGAGTACAGCCGGGGGACGGGTAGGCTCAGACCCCACATGAAATGAATCCGGGGGATGCAAAAGATGTCCTTGATCGATTCGTCCGAAGAGACCGCCACGAGTTGGGCGTCGACTGGTAATGGTATGCCCATGCCACTGAGGCACTTTTTTGTCCAGTCATCGGCTGAAAGGGAATGCGCCCGGGCGGTGTCCAGAACCCTCTGCTCGGCGTTCTTGGATCTCCTGAACCTGGGTCCGGAAGGGTGCACAGACCGAGACAAGTACACCGGCTTAAGAGGAGAGGGCGGCCTCTGACCCGCGGGGAGAGGAGGAGAGCTTTCGCGGGAAGTACTGGCCAGAGTATAGGCGGTCGGAGACTGACCGTGGGCATCGTTGCCGGAATCATTGTTTGCAGCAGTTGAAGACATAGCTAACGGAGGAAGGAGGATTGGGGAAGAAAATTCGAGATCTAAAAGCGAAGAGAATATTTGAAATTCGAAAGCAAGAAAACGAGGGTAGAACTGATGCGAAAACGGAGGGGCTATTTATAGAGGAGCAGAATAGGAAAACGAGAAAGCAATGATTAATGCTTTCGAAAAACGAGAAAAGAGCGCAGACGTTATTAAATGGCGCTCGAGAATCGTGGCCACGTGCCACTCTTGTCGGGCAGGACAGAATTTAGGAAGCCACCCCTTCTCGCCTTCGGATAGGCGAAGCCTCCTTCCTCGGCCGAAAGGACCGGCTTCCGGGGGGCTAGTGGTGATATCAGGCCCAGGCCCAACTACCCCATGGCAGTTCGGGCTTGGCCCATGATGAGGTAAGCTAATATGGAAGTATCCGGGACAGCTCAACTCGGACAGGGACAGATACGCTAAACAACATAGAAAGCATGGACCACGTTAGGAGCATGTATCACTGTATAAATAGTGCTCCTCAGCACTATTCCAAGTAAGTATTCTCTCATTATTCAAGTGATTACTCCTTTCCTCTCCCGGATCCATCTTTCATCATCACACCGGAGGGTCTACCCTCGGGTACCTCCCGGGGCTCTGTCTTGCAGGGCCAGGTTGTCGGATCGGGGATCAGGGGACCTCTCGGACCAACCAGGCAGGCAGCATCACAAGCGATTCGGCAAGTTTTAGAAATTTTCACTAAGGCAGGGGTTCAATTGAAAGACACCCATACTAATGCATAGATTTATCAGAATGGGTTCGGCGACCAGTAAGAGTCTTTTCAATAATCGAAAATGGCGGGGGATTGTTGGTGTATTTTTTATTTATTGAAAAGACACAACATGAAGTATGATAGTTTGGTTTAAGACAAAACCATACATTCATAAAGAAACCATTCCGCTCTTACTCTTTTTGCTCCTTCGGTGTTGAAAAAGTAAGTGTAACTTTTGTCAACAAAGTTTCATTTATCCCAAAGGATATTTGTCCTATATTACACACATACAAATAAAGTTTTAAGGAAAGTGTCTACTGCACGACTTGAAGGTTGCTTTATTTTAATATATTTCTACAATTTCCTTCAACTTACTTGTCAAAACCAGAAGAACCCCCAACATTCCGGTCGTTGCATATCTCAGCACTTCTTTCCGGAGAAATCTGGACTCACCGCCGCCGGCTCAAGCTCCAACACCGTTCCTGGTATATTATTGATCCAGTCAGCTAGCTAGCTAGTTGATTCAAATAGCTAAACTAATAACACATATACAAAAACTAAAATCATCAAAAAATAATTTTATTTACATCAAACCCGCTAAACTTAAACTAACCTTGAAATAATTAAACTAATGACTTATGTAAGCGAACTAAAACTAACACTAGCAAAATTAAGCATAATCATTTTAATATTACACATGTTAACTATATAATATTATGTACATTTAATTCAAATATAAATTAAAACTAAACTTTCAAACAAGTAAAATAATGACTTATGTACATGAGCTAAAATTATAAAAACTTGATATTATTGAACAAAAATAATAAAATAATATTATTAAAGTACTAAATCAATATGTAAAACACGAAATAAAATTTTTAAATAAATTAAGTAAAACAAAATTGATATGTTATCTAGCTTATATTATAAGGGGGAATGAGGAAAGTTGGCCAGTTTAGGTACGGTATCCCGTTTCTCCTCCGCCCACAATGCTTCTCCTCCCTGCTCTATTAATTGAAGAAACCCAGTCATCTCACCGGTTACGTCGGTTCCCAGTTTCGTGAGTCTTAGTCGCTGATGTTCATCCTGTTCTCATCTTCTTTAGCCTGATATTTATGACCGAGAGTCCACTGTTGGTAACCCACAATACACGCGTCGTTCCCAGTTTAACAACCTATTTGACGAGCAGGGACATTATCCCAAAAGCCGAACGATTTCAGCGTCCCCAAATCTCTCTCTCGACATTATCCCTTGTTCTTCCTCCCCTTCGAGGTCTCCCTGTGGCGGTCTTCCCGTTCACGAGCTCTTGCTCCACTCCACTTCCCCTCGCTGGAAGTCCAAGGCCCGCGGCTGACGAGGGAGGTGCCCGCAAGAAGCCCAGGAACAAGAACCCGAGTCCTTCTCCCATGCTTCTAAGGCGGTTGGAGGCCGATGACAGGGATTACGACGACGTGCCCAAGCAGAGGAGGAAGAGAAAAACCGGCAGGCCCACCAAGAAGGATAAGCTCGCTTTTGCAACTCCCTCACCCAGTATGTCTAATTGTATTTCAATTTGTTATCATCTCCGTTGTTTCTCTTTCGTGATGCAAAGGACTGTAATGTGGATGGATATGTTTTCCCCCAAATTTCTTCTAATCCTAAATTTCTTCTTTTTGTTGTTGTTTCATTAGGCTGTCAAAAATCTTATCTATGGGTTGGCTTAATCTGATGTTGTTTGTGTCAATGGATTGAGGTGGCCTCTGATCAGTGCACGTAAGGTGTTTGATGAAAGCTCCAATGGAATTTTGAATATATGTGCTTAATATTTATTGTTTCTACTTATCTTATATTGTATCTGGTTCTCTGGAATTGGAAGATGATCTGGGATGATACGTTTTTGCAGAAAAATCTGGATGATATGCTTAAATAACGATAGTAATATTATTCATGAAAGAGGGTGACTGGGAGTTCGGAAAATAGGTACAGAAGTTTGAATGGAGTGAAGATAATGAAGATATAATACTCTCTTGCTGAGATTTTGAAGGTAAATTATTAGTACATCATTTGTTCTATTGCGTCAGTAATGCTGTTAAATCAACTCATTTATGTTATTTGTTGCGCCTTCGCTGCGCGTCTCAAGAACTTCGTCCATAGCGGCCACGGTTGTTGCTTACATGCACTATTGCGTTGAACTTGAACACTCTAATTCCATCTGATCATTTTTTTTAACTTAATGCAGTCGCTCACGAAGCTTAGGTTCTCTAGGACTGACTTGAGTGATGCCGAATAAACAACTTTAAAGTAAGTTCTGTGTGTCGCTGTTTCAAAAAATAAAATTTCAGTTCTGCCTGACTATGAATATTTGTGTGATCGAATTTGGGTCTTGCAGAAACTATTGGTAGATGATGGTTTCTACCGGATCAGAATCCCGACCGATGTATTGAGTTCTCATGGAAGCACCAGTGGTTAAGTTATTTCGTCTATGAAAGCAGTAACTTTCTAACTGTGCTATTGATCATTCGAAATATGCTTATAGAATCGAATATAGTATCCGAACATGTATTCTTTAATGACTTTCAGAGATGTCTTCCACGCAATGGCCTGGATGAGCATATAGTCATTCACATTGTAATACTCTATTCAAAGTATTTAGTCTAGCATGATGATGCATTCTGAAGGGTGTGTATATATGTATATGTATAATATAGAGTTCTCGGGATCAACTTTCAGTGGCAGAGGTTGCAACCAAATTTCAGCCTCTTGTCTTGATAGTATTCAAGAATAGCCAACTCTTCTTCCCTTCCACGAAAGACTCTCTTGATATGCTGCAACACCCTCTTCTCTCCCGCCCTTACTCTGATAGCCATCATATGCCTTGATCCAAGTTTCCCTTCTTTAATCAGTTTCTCATCCTAAACAAAGCAGGTCAGATTCAGATTCTTATATTACTCTTCACTGGAAAACTGTGTTGTACTGTTGATATTGACTTAATGTACCTCTGCAATGGTGGTTTGATAGGCAGAAAGTGCATATTTGCAGGCCTTTTGAGCCACCTGGCATATAAGCTCCTCATTGGCACGGCTAACAGGTGATTCTAGGTGACCCCAGAAGGCGTTCCTGAACAGGGCTTCTAGAAGGAAAGTGTCGGTTCCTCCGAGAGCAACCAGCCGGAGATATGGGAGCATGGTTGGTGGAAGAGGCCGGTCCAGTTTGATGTCAAAGTAAGCCGTCTCACCTAAGCCGTTGGTCTCAACAATGTCCAGTTTATCATCGAAAAACTCATCCGACTCAGAGATTTACAGTGTTAGTGTAATCGATTCATGATTTGTCCCTGATGATGATTTGATGAATCTATAGTCTAATGCCATATCAGCATTGCTCTTGTTGAGATCATATTGGATGAAAACTTGCACACCATCAAAACATATTAAACATCTTAAACTTCTACAGATTTGTTTTTAAAAAGTTTGTGAGCTACTGAATCTGACCTATCACCAACTTTTAAGTCCACAAGTTTGCTACTTCTTTTTCTTTGCTTTCTTTTGCTTCTATTGATTTCGGTTTTGGTGGTGTGAATCTTGGAAGTACCAAAATGTGTCATTTGATTTAGCGAGCTATTATTTGAATGTTCACCTAATTGTATTGAATCTTATTAATTATTACGGTTTCAATGTTCATATATACTCCCTCCGTTTATTTTCTTGTGGCACACTTGAAAATAAACACTATTTGATGGCAAGTTTGACCATCAATAACTTTTGTTACGTATATTAACTAAACTTAAAATTTTAATATTTGAAAAATATATGTTTAAAATCTTTCAAAAGTATATCACATGATGTTATTACTACTCATATAATACTTCTAATTGTTTAGTCAAAATTGGAAAAAAAGAAAATTTGATGAATGGCAGTATACCACATGAAACTATACAGAGGGAGTAGTCCATAGAATAGTCTAAAAATCCAGGTTAAGTTGCACAAAGTGCAACCATCCAAATCTAGTAAGTACTAAATAGGAAAAATTCCTAGAAAGGGCGTAATAAGAGTTAAAATTCCCACTTAGGGCGTAAACTTTTATAATTCCTACTAAAGACATTTGATTTATTATTTGACAACTTTACCCTTTTTTCTTTTTATTCTTAGCGTTAAACTGGTTGAGTCATTCTCGTTCCTTGATAAAAATGGGAAAGGCCAGTTGAACAAGAAAAATATGGTCAAGTCACTCAACGATGCTTTTCCCCGTGAGAAATCTCCTTCGCATGTGATCGAAACACGATTTAGTAAGCAAGATCAAAGCTCCATGATACTGTTTCTTGTGCTTCCATGATCAAAGCTCTAATTTCCCCAAATGTGCAATACTTCCAAGGATCGATGACATAGTAAAGGCATCGATTTGCGCAAGGAGCATATCATGGAAAATATTCAGCGCCTCTTCGATTCTGCCATGATGAACATAACCTGAAAGCAGAGCAGAACAGACAATGTGATCCTTTGTGGGCATCATTTCATAAACTCTCCTAACAGAGCTTATGATCCCACATTTTGAGTACATATTCACCATTGCATTGCCTACGGATATCTGCCCCGTGAAGCCATTACGAAGGCTAAAACCATGTACTTCTTTGCCCGGTCTTGACAAAAATAGAGCCGAGCAAGCAGAGAGAAGCGCACTCGGCATGATCTCATCAGGCATAATGTGCTCAGCGAGCATTGCTTTGAAACAAGCAATAGCCTTAGCAGGGCTGCCATTTTTAACAAATCCTGCAATCATGGAAGCACAAGAAACCGTATTTTTTCCTTCAAGCTTTGATCTTGCTTACTAAATATCACATACGAAGGAGATTTCTCGGGGAAAAATATGGTTGAGGGCCTTGACCACATCTTTCTTGTTCAACTGGCCTTTCCCATTTTTATCAAGGAACGAGAATGTCTCAACCAGTTTAACGCTAAGAATATAAAAAAAAAAAAGGTAAAATTGTCAAATAATAAATCAAATACCTTTAGTAGGAATTATAAAAAATTTACGCGTTAAGTGAAAATTTTAACTCTTATTACACTCTTTCTAGGAATTTTCCCTACTAAATAAAAGGGAAATGCACTAGAATTAGGTGAACTTTAAAGCACATGGTCCCGCACACGTGAAGAGAGTTTCAAAAGGCTATACCTTGACTTTCTTGAAAAAACCCATTTCCTAACCTTATAATCCAGATTCGACCCGCGATTTTTTTTAATGTTTTAAAGAATTGCATCTCAATCCTTCCTCCCTATTTTTTTACTTTTAATTGTTCCTTCATATTTAATTCGGCTGTCAGAGAGGAATTAGAGAAATTAATCATATTTTATTGTTCCTTATATTTAATTCGGCTGCCGGAGAGAAATTAGAGAAATTAATCTTATTTTTTTTATTTACACTAATTATACATGCAGGTCTAAAAAACACAACATGTGGCCCTGAATTATGCTAGTGCACCCAAAATATTATATTTTGGACCTGCATTAGTAAATATGGACACGCATATATTACCACTCTATTTTTATAAGAGATGCAGGGGATTTAACCAGTTGCCTACAATAATTATTCAGGAGAAATCTGATTGGGAATAACAACAAACTTTTAACTATTAGTCGAACAAATTAAAGATGTCGGATTTTTATTTTTGTTGAATTGTTATTACTACTCATCCCACCTAAATCACCACAGTTAATTTTTTACACTATCCAACACACATTTTGACCAACCGTATCTTTATTTACTTATATTATTGAAAAATAAAAGTTTAATATTTGAATACTCTATATTGCGATTAATCTAATGATATCAAATATGATGATATTCATGATTATATATCTATTTAAATAAGCGGTCAAAGTTTAAAAGTAAATAGTGTAAAAAAATCAGAATGCACATTAGACTGACACGGATGGAGTATTATAATTGGCTATAATCAGTGGCGGAGTCAAGATTTGACTTCAGTGGGTGCATTTATATAAATTATATATATTAAAAATTAAATAAAAATAATTATTATATAAACATTAAATAATTGGACTAACATATCAATATATAAAATACATTATTTTACAAGATAATACGACATTTAAACAAACTAAAAAGTTAGTATATTAATTGCACTTTCAGAAGTTTCATACCTTGAAAGCATTGCATTACATCTTCATCCGTAACATTTTGAAACATGTCATATTTTATAATTAAACAATAATTTAGTCACTCATCACCCATCCTATTGCGCAACTTATTTTTGACGTAATCCATTGATAAAAATGCTCGTTGAATAAATTTATTAAATTCATAGTTATATAATCTCATTACATATCATTTATAAAATTATAAAGCCTACATGAAATTAGCCGTAATTCGATGAATGTATGCAATGAAAGAATACATAAATACAAGATCATGATTATTAAATTGATAAGTATTGATAATGACAATCGAATAAAGGATAGGTAAATTAAAACTTATTGGTATAACATACGCGCGCCTGTGCATCCAAGCCAAACGCGTAAGAGTAATAGAATTATAAGTGGTAAACGATAGGTAAACCTCATCCTAGACACACGGTCGGGGTAAAGTAAAGTAAATGATTATTACGTATTAATTGTACGCACACTTTAACATATAAAAAGGCAACAAATTACTAATTTGTGTTATCGAGTTAATATTGTTTTGACCCCACCCCTATTAAAATTTATTGGGGTCAATTTATCCAAAATTACTGTTAGGCCGTGTCCAGTTCAACTTATTTGGTGTTGTGCTGTGCTGATGAGTGTTGTGCTGTGCTGATGAGTGCTGAGCTGTGCTGTGCTGATCTTGTGCTAAAGTGTTGAAAATGTTGAATAGTGTTCATTTGAGTTGAAGAAAAAACACAATGTTTATTACTTAAGAACTAAAAAATTCACTTAATTAATTTTATTTTTACAAAACATAAAAATAGTGTCCATTTAGAGCTTAAATGTGTCGAGCTGAATAAGTGTTGTGCTGACCAGTGTTGTGCTGTGCTGTGTTGATGAGTGTTGTGTTGTGCTGTGCTGTGCTGATCAGTATTGTGTTGTGCTGAAATGTGTTGCAATAAGTTGAACCAGAGAGAACCATAATATTAATAAATTTTACCCGGATAATTAAGTGGGGTCAAATGCACCCAGAACTACGTACATAGTTCCGCCCCTGGCTATAATAACCATACAACGAGGCTATTAACCGAATCCTATGTGTTTTAGGTAGTCTAATAAATTATACCCTAGGCCGCTGAGAACGTACGAAATCTTAATCCAAAATGGTTTCGGGAAAGTCAATCCGGTAAAGTCTATTTATATACAACTACCACAAGTTCATTTCAGAATCCAATTTCTCCCAAACAAAATTCCTTCCTCATATCTTCAAAATGCCTTCAACAGCTTGGTTGCCGCCGCTGAGCCATTACGAGGATCGATGCCAACAAGTTACCAGTACCACATCGGTACAGATATCTCAAACTGAACACTTTCAATCCGACGACTCACAACCAGATGGTTTCATCATCATGAGCTTCGAAGCTTCCGTAGATTTTGTATCAGACAGCGCTGACAGCAACGAAGATATCTTGAAGATGCAGCGTAGGTTCCGCGGATACGAAATCAAAACCTGTTTACGTTCTCCAAATCCTGAGCTCCTCTGGGAAAACATCACCAAAATTTTCCCCTATTTCGAAAAAAGGGTGGCCTGGACGGAAAAGCGTTTAAACAAGGTTTTTAAGTATAAATCGTGCAAACATCAGGACTTGTTCGATTCTATGAGGGGATTTCTGGATGAAACAAAGAGTATGCAGTCATATAGATTGATTATTAACAAGATTATCAAGATACCAGACAAACAGCTCAAATTGCTGCACTCATGGTACGCTGTGATGGACGCAAAAGATGCTGGTTTCACGAAAGAATGGAGAAATAATATCAGCAGGCTACGAACTGAAGAAGAACGAAAAAATGAAGCTAGGGTTCCTGGTGTGCCATGGTTCGAAATGGTGGAGTTTGACAAAGTGAATGGATCAGAGTCTTCTTGCCCTATTTGCTTCAACGAGTTTTCAGCTGGTTCGAGAGCGGTCAAGCTTCCATGTGGTCATATTTTCGACGAAATGTGTATAACGAAGTGGCTCACATACGAAGGACCGTCTGAAAGATGCCCAGTGTGTCGTTCAGATATTCATAGCTAGGTTATATATAATAAGGTCAATATTTATGTATTCGATCCTTCGTTTATATACAATCATATATTATATGTTTATAATTTTTTCATTCAATAAATATATTAATGTTATGGAAGCGACAAATGTCTTCAAGATTTGGGGAAATGAAATTAAGGGGCTTCCTATATGCAGGTTAATTTTACTTCTGCGAGTCTAATAAAAATGGGAAAATATCATAATTACTCTTCATCATATAGGAAGTAACTGAAATAGGGAATAAATTTCAGTTATATTTAGATTTTTATAAATAAATTTCTAAAATTCTAATCTTGAATGTCTAAACACGTCTATGTAATAATTGAACATCAGTGTATTTGTACTAAAAAAGAAGTGCTTTGGGTGCAATGGATGCATGCCTACTATCTAAGAGGTAGAGCTATCAGTAACTGTAAAGCTATTGCAAGTCATAGCTGGGGCTGGAAATCTCTGATGTTGGAGAAAAACCAGATGCTGCATAAGCTTCCTGACTGTGTCTCAGCAACAGGTAAGTTTAGCATCAGAAGAGCCTATAACTTGAAAAAAGGAAGGGTGGAAACTGACCACATGGCACAGCTTGTTTGGCACTCACAGGTGTTACCAAAACATAGGATTTTCTTATGGATGTTACTCCATGCTAGACTGGCTACTGTTGACAGACTTCAGCAGTTCAAGGTGCTGGGATCTCAGCCACCATGTTGCTTATGCCAGTCAATACCAGAAACAGCTTCCCATTTATTTTGTAAGTGTGACTACATCAAAACAGTGTTGGAAATCTTACAGCTTCCTAGTGCTGGAAACTTAAGGCTGTTGAAGAAGCATTTGCTGCAGTTAATGAAAAGGAAAAATTTCAGGAGGTTGGCCCTTTATATCACAGTGCTGTATGGTATTTGGATGGAAAGGAATCAGAGAATTTTTCAGAAATTGTCTCAATCTGAAACTACAGTGGCAACCTTGATGTTAGCTGAGATTAATGGTAGATTTTGATTTTGAATGTTTGTTTTCTTGGTTGTAAAGTGCCAGAGTAAAAGTTTCTCCCTTGATTTTGTAATTTCTGACATATCTAGCCATTTAGAGATCTCACCGAAACTGGGATCTCACAAACGATGGCATATAGATTGTAAGGTTAAATTGAGGGATAGCTTGATCTCTGGTTCATTAGACTAGGCTGTTTTCAGTCGTTAGTTAAACACTAGTTAGTTTGACTGGGAGAGAAGGTCAATATTTTGTACTTGTTTTGGATGATTAATGAAAAAAATGGTTCATCAAAAAAAAAAAATTGAACACGTGTTTAAATCATAAATCACTGCTTCATAAATTATAATACATGTTTAAGATATATTATTATCATTTCAGATTTAGTTTTGATCTTCTAAAGTAAACTGATCCTATCTACCGACCCACCCTAATGAAATCTAGTAATTTTAATCTAGTAAATGTACACTTTTAAAAGTATAAATGTACACTTTTAAATGTAATAGAGAGAGGTATTAGCGTACGTGTACGACTCATAGTTTTCAACGCACGTAGATTTTATAATTTAAGTTAACACTGATTCAATAGTTTTTGACCAAAACATAGATTATATATTACTTCATATAGCCATACGGTGTGAGGAAATTATAATTAACTTCTTGCACTACTTGTTAGGGTGCGTATCATAAATTTCAATTACTTTCATGACAATGATGTCTCGCGAGCGACATGGAAAATTGAGATTTAATTTATGAAAAATATGATTATAGTAAAAAATAGCTTGATAAAATTCTAAAAACAATATTAAAAATAATATCGGTGATGCACAAATATTACAAATTTAATATTTCTTTATGATGCAAAAAAGAAACAGTCGTATGCATGTGCTAGCTAGCTAGAGTGCATCGTTTACTAGTGGATATTTATAGGTTACTACACGGTTCAAATGTATCATTTACGATATTTTTGAAGTATGTTTTTAAGATGTGTCGTAAAAGTGTAAATCATGCACAGAGGTTGCTAAAACGCTACGAAAACGACGCTACACACGGTGGTTGGAAACGCCGTGTATACTTGTTACGAAACCGTGACTGGTATTCGCAAGCACGTTATGACAGCTGACGCCACGAGATCGCTTCCATCAATCGCCTCTGGAAGCGATATCGTTTCCCATCTAGTAGGTTGAACGTGATGGTATCGCTTCTTTCGCATCACCAGTTGAATTACATCCATATCGTAACCAAATTCGCTGACCACATGCTCACGATACCGCTAGTGCTTTTGCTTGAATAAAATGATAATATTAAAATGACGAGAATTTTAAAGTGCGGTATTACCAGTGAAATCGCCTTCATTTCGCTTGGTGTCGGAAAAAAAGTGACACTGGAAATAGTATTTGATTGCCGCTTGCGAAATTGGAGGCGATGTCAACGGCGGTAAAGGAGGTCGGACTAGAGAGGAAGCGGCGAATTTTGATTCGACACCGCGTTTTAGAACGAATCAGAGGCGATGTCGTCTATACATTCACTTGTAGACGGTGGAAAGGAGCGGTTTCGTCTTATGCATTAGTAAGTTGAATTCTGATGGGTCCTTTTTGAGAAATGGCATTGCAGAGATAGAAATGGTAGAACAATACTTGCTAAGGCACAACCAGTGCTAGCACATGATAGTCTTGAAACTGAGGTTAAAGCGTTAGCAATGGAACTAGAGGTTGCCTATTTTGGGGATCACCATGTCTTACATATTAAAGTGGATTCTCTAGTCTTGCTGAAAATTATAAAAAGAAAGTTTAAGATACCTTGGAAGCTTAGTACAGATCTATCTGGTCTCTACAAAGTGAGTTTCCTTTAACATTTTTTCACGTTTTTAGAGAGGCAAATTCAGTTGTTAATCCTTATCAAAATTAGCTAGCAAATCTGAAATTACACATACTTTCTCTCAAAAATATTTACCTAGACATTTACAGGGTCTCGTGGCACTTGATTGTAGGGAATCACCCTACCTGAGAGTTAGACCTTAAATTTGTTGTATCAGATAATGCTCGTTTTTTAATGATTGCAAGTCATGAAGCTGCAAGTTGAGATGCAGGGCTGAAGAATGGAATCAACTATGGTGAAAGTGCAGAATCAACATGAGGTGATGGACTGGCGCCATGGAAAGGACAATAACACTCTGTTGGTGATCTTAGAGAGGAGCAGGAGACAAGCTCTTAATCGTCTTTCCTACCTCGTGCTCGTCGGCAGAGTTGGGATTTGCTTTGCGACCCCTAAAATACTTGCGAGTAATGAGTTCTTTTGCCGGCGGATTTGGTTTTCGCATAGCGATACCTAACATGCTTTTAAAAGTAGACATATGTATAGATAAATGTTATTCACTCTATTATCATATGCCACTTAGTTCTAGTAACAACATTATTTTTTACTCATTTTTCAATGTAAAACTATACTTGGTTGTATTTTATGGTTTGGTGAGCCTGGTAAAATTTCATCCCACTTAGGTGGTTTTAATTTAAAAAAAAAAGAAGAAGCCTAGATTAAGAAAATACTAGATTTTACTGAATTGCCCCTACTTTATCATAATTAAGTTTTTTTTACACGGCTTAATTTCTTAAGAAGTATAATTTTTCACAACAAAATTACACATATATTTGCTTGAGATGACATTTGATAAGCCTTGCATTCAAAATATATATATATGATAAACCCAAACAAGAGAATAATTGGACAAGAAAAAAATTTGCCGATTTACATAAAAGAAATTTAAAGCTATAGATGAACACTTCAAACTAGCAAACATATCAAATAACAAAATGAGATGCTAATTATTAATTAAGCATAGATTAAACAGAGCAACAAACAATTAATTAAAGATGGTGAAGTATACTTATAAACCCATATTCAAAGATGATTCCAAGAACATCTTTCAAAACAGGGGAATCATGGGATTAATTCAAAGCAATAATTAAAACTAAAATCAAACAAGCACAAACTTTAGCTATAGAAGATCAAGTTCGTTCTGTCTCTTTACATCACGAAATCCACATTAGCTAAGCTCATTGTTAACATCATTCAGATTCAATCTTGACAGCAAAAACACAGCAAATGAAAAAAAAAATGATTAAAGAGAACTTTTGATCATAGTTGTGCATTGAGTACTAGAGGAAAAACAAATTAAGAAGATGTGTTGAACAATCACATCTTCCATTACACAGGACACCCATGGAAGCAGGATCATGGGATATTCAAAGCAAAAAACTATGAAATCTACAGACAGATTTTAGATACAAGTTCATTCTCTCTTCTTGACATCATGAAATTCACACTAGAGCTAACTAACTCTGACAGAAGTGTAAAAAAGATGACAGAAAACCTTTGCTTGCAGTAGAGATTCGCGCTGGTTGCAATTTTGAGATCATCCATCGAGATAATGATGACCTGTGAGTAATACACCTAGGTTGATGTAGCGTACAACAAATTCCCTGGTTCGCACAAGATCCTGAACCCTCCTCTCCAGACGATATAACACAGCAATGCGAGAATGGACCAAATCCGCCGCGAACTCAGCTCTCTCCACCGGGTCATAATATACAACTTTCTTGATGGAATTCACCTGACCAGCGGTTAGGTACTGTGGCCCTGCCCTGATTGCCTCAACCGTCATCCTGAGGCGCGCCAATGTCTGGTTAATCTGACGCCGGAATCTCACATCTATGTTGAAATTCCAGTCGGGCATCTTGTCGGCATCGTACGTGAGCACCCTCTCGAACAGGTGTAGCAGATCGGCGTGGCCAATCAGAAGGATGACGCCTTTTGCGTAGGCTTCGCATTTCCTGATCTCGCCGAGTACGAAGGCGTTAATGGTCTGCTGAAGCTCGGCGTGAGTGTTGTGGTGGGGATCTTCCTCCGCCGGAAACCGCTCAAGAACGCTCGCCAGAAAGGTTGCGCGTTCTTCCGCGTCCACTTCTTGAAGTCCTACCGCTGCGTTTTGAGCTCTCCCTGTTACGAAGTAAGTCGGCGACTCAGCTCTTTGGACATAGGCGGCGAACCTCAAGGCAATGTCTCTGAGACGCTCATCATCCATGGTACGTGTTATTTGGGAGAACAGAGAAGAAAGGTACTGTATTTCTTGCTTTCTTTTTGGCTCAGAAAAGATCGAAATGCTTCACGGAATTTTGGAACTGGTGGCAAATCTTTTGTGTATAGCTGCTGCATGGGAGGTTATATAACTGCTCTACGGTTGGATTTCTTGACAGCTTATTGTACGGTTGGGAAGTTTCAGGACTCGCGCGTCCCCTATATTCTAAATTTCAAATTATTTTGTTTAAATAATCATATCTACTGCATGCATATGATCAGTTTTATAAAAGTTTATTGTTTAAGCGTCTATTTAATTTATCGGTTTTTCTAACGAGTGTGGGCACTCGTTCACAACATTTGATTCCTTTGTATTTCGTGTCATTTCTAGATCATTTAATTAGACGAATTAAATTCACATCTTTATCAAATCAGTATTTATCGAATGAACAACTCATTTACTCTCATCATTGATTCGTACGCATAATTAAATTTCTTGTCTATAGTGTTTCCTAATTTACCACTAAGTCATATGCGTGCTTGCACCACCCATCCCTCCAAAACTTTTATACATTTTCCATCCATTGGTATTTTTATCTGTGCGACAGCTATAGATAATACAAATGAAATGGCGCCATTTCTTCCAAACTTTATATATTTTCCCATCCTCCACTGTATAATATTTTTCCCACACAATTTAAAATGATTTACAAAATTCCAAACAAATAGAATTACAAAAATCATAAACATCAATATAATAGTCTAAAAGCATATTATAAGAATTTGAAAGATTTATCTAAAATTTAAGATAAAATATTGGATTCAAATTTTCTACCATATTATCATTCGCTCTCTCGGTTGGAAATGGCGCCATTTCATGTGTATCATCTATATCAGCCGCACAAATAAACATATCCAATGGAGGAAAAATATATATAAATTTTGGAGGGATGGGTGGTGCAAGCACGTATATGACTAGTAGGGTAAATTAAGAAACATTATAGACAAGACATTTAATACGAATCAATAATGACAGTGAATGAGTTGTTCATTCGATAAATACTGGGTTGATAAAGATGTGCATTTAATTCGTCTAATTAAATGACCTAGAAATGACACGAAATACAAAGGAATCAAATGTTGTTAACGAGTCACTACTAGAAAAAACAGGACGTTTCAGCGGTTATTTCGTGTCCTTTCAGCGGTTATTCGAAATCAAAAAACCGCTGTCTATGCTCCCGGTGAAACGTAATGGTCGTATCAGCGCTTTACCGACCCTGGGACCCGTCAGTGTCATGTGGCAATGCTGAGTTGGATTGGGCCTAATTGAAGCCCATCACATTTCAGCGATTAATAAAAACAGCTGAAACGTTTAAATATTAAAAATAAAAAAATTGAAATATTTGAATTTCCAAATTTCTCAATATTCTAAATTGAATAAAATATTACAAAAATGAAAATATAAAATATCAAAATTATACTAAAAATCAAGAATGTAATCAAACGTCATAATACTAATTCCTATACACTAACTAAAATACTAATTCCTATACACTAACTAAAAGAAATCTAACATTGAAGCCCTAGTGTGTTCTATGATAAACCATTATTGGAGAGAGGATGAAACTCACTCTTGAAGTTCCATACTTCTGCAGGAGGAACATGACTTCTAGAATAACAGCTGACACGAGCTTCACCATCACTGCAATACAACAATCAAGCTTTCATCAGAAAACAAGAATATTTGGAATTTTCACATCCATTTACAATATGCATTATACTTACATTGTGTGAATGAAGGAAAGGGTGCTCTCATTCCCTCCATAGCTAACAAGACTGAGTTAAAAAGGGTAAATTTATTCATCAAATAATACACAAAACAACATAGTTTGAGTGAAATGATTAATTAAACAAACCTACCTGAAATAGCAGGAGTGACTACACCGTCACCAATATGCATGCACATCCCCAAAATAGCAATGAAAAGCAACACCCTTCTTGCAACCAAGCTCTCTTCTATGTATCTAGTGAGCCCTCGACCGGAGCTTGAATTCAAAGGTAGACTTTTCGAAGAAAGAATGTCTATGTTCATACTCTTGCATAAGCTAAATCCCAATCAACCTAATATTTTTTTGCTATCTCTTTCAAGACTTTCAGTTTCACTTCACCTGATAGAGTTTTTACTGACAGTTTCTCAATGAGCTGTAAAATTAGACACAACTTTAAGATCAGTGGGAACTAAACAGTGATCACATCACATGCATCCATCAGTAGAAATATGAATGCTAAGAGAATTTGATTACCGTGCAATTTACTCCAGCATTTGGACGAAGATCACTAGCTGCAGACACAAAATCTTTCCCATACTTCTTCTTAAAAACTTCCCGGAGACCCTGTAATTCAGGAATATCTGAGCAGCGAGGGCCTCCAAATATTTAAGCTTGATATCCCTTCTTTCAGATCAGCTGGGCAGTCCCTGACGTAGATGCAACCAAACATTATGAGGCTTTCTAGCTTGATAATAATGCTGACCTCAAAGTTAATACAATAGTTAATGTGTTCAGTATAACATACTTTTGCTTTGCAATGATTTGAAGTCAAGCAACGATAAGCTCAGAGAAGAGCTCAATGAATTCATTTGCAGCCAGTATATTCTGTTCCTGATCACATGTTCAACCTAATAGGGAACAAACATTGGTAAAGTATCATCATGACCAATTCACAAAAAAAAAATCTGCGATTCAGCTTAAAATACATATGCCAGCCCTAATCATATCCATCATTAAAATGCAAATTTCATAGTTTCAAAAAGGGCGTGACAGGTTAATATGACATATAAAAGGCGAAACTGGAAGGAGCATAGTAGAGCTAAAACAAAGTCTTTCAGCTAGAAGCAATTACTAAAAACAACCACAGTTTTCTAACTGATAACTCAAGACTTCTTGTTAGTAATTACTAAATTCCCCCAACTGAAAAGATATACAAAATTTCGATAATTATGTGAACAAGACAAACTAAATCAGTATCTAGAACCCCCTAGTGGGTGATATATTAGCCCCAACACCTATCAAATTATTCAATGTTTATGTCATACCTCAAATTCTCCAATCATGAATTATAACTAACATCAACAGACAGAACAATCAACTGCAAAACAAAATTTTGATCATGTTATAATCAAAAGTGAAATTGTAAGAACCTCGCGAGGTTTTGGAGGAGGGGATCGGCGGAGAATCTCCACCAAGGAAATCAACAAAGCTAGGGATTTGCCGGAGCCGTGGCGGCGTTGAGTTGTCCTCTATTTGTTACATATTAATAATACATATGCCTCACGAGAGCCTCCAGGCATCAATGAGGGGCCATTCCTAGCACCTTCTTCACCACCAGAAACTCCCATACCAAGATAGAGGAGACCCACTTCCTTCATGGCTTTCTCCCTCCTCTCTGTGTTCTCATACCATTCGTTTCCACCATCAATGATGCAGTCCCCTTTCTCCATGAACTTAGTAAGGGTCGCAATGGTTTGATCAACAGGGTTCCCAGCCTTCACTAGAATAATGATGACACGAGGCTTCTGGATCGATTGCACAGATGACTCGGGATCGTGGAACCCGAACAGAGGAAGATCTCCCTCTCTTTTAGCCCGTCCCACCGTCTCATCAACCTTGGAAGTGGTTCGGTTGTAGACAGAGATGGGGAATCCTTTCTCAGCAATGTTAAGAGCAAGATTTTGTCCCATCACAGCTAGCCCGCAAAGGCCGATTCTTGTCGGCTAGGGTCTGAAGCATCAGGAGACGGTGCCACCGCCTGGCCATCGTTTTGGACGCCGTCTGGCCATCGATTTGGACACCGCCGGCCGGGATTTCGCCGAACCGTGTTGCTTAACCGTGTTGCTCGCCATCAAGAAAGCTCCGATGCTGAACCGTGTTGCTCGCCGGTGATGTGTTCTGCGGTGATTCTTCGGCCACCCGAGAAAAGTCACCGTCAGATTGGAAGATTGGGAGCAATCTCGGTTTAGGATTTGGATGGAGATAATGTTTTCAGCTTCTTTTTAATTTATAGCTATAAATATGTCTGGTCGAGATCAAATCATAGAATCCAATCTAACGGTTCAGATTCGAGTTAATCATTATATTTTTAAATTAAAATTCAATTTCCGCAACCATTATATGTTGCTATTTTGCAAAATTAATTATACATATTAACTCAGAAATTTTTATATAATTTTGACAATGGACTATTTAAAATTAAATATGGTTTTAACACAAATCATTGGTTCCAACAATAATATAAATTATAGCATTGAAAATATAGTGGGTTCAATATAAAAACGTAACGTCCATTGATGTTTTATGACATTTATTCATTTTAAGATGATATCGTGCACATTATATGCTTTATAAATAATGATTAATACAGATACTTTATTTTAGTGCATTATAAATGGAATATTAGCAGGGAAAGATAGAAAATGTAACTATTACATTTGATAATGAATGTTCGAACATTCTTATCAATGTTATTTCATGAACTGTCTGTTATAATATCTCAACATCAATCAAATATACATAATTTCATTTACAAATTGAAATAAGTGATCACCACATGATGGAAATATGACTCCAAAGTATATATATTTAACTTCAAGTTATAGTCTTAGTAGTGCTTCTCAGATTCTTGCTACTAAAGTTGTCACTACACGTACTTTTCATCGAGTCAATACCAAAGCAGATTCACATCAAAATTATATTATACATTATAAAATTAACATAATCATAAAAAATCATTATTAAAAGTAAAACATTTGATGTTTTGTGGTATTTTCAAATTGTTACTCAATTGAACATTTGTATCAGTGATATTTCATGGACTTTATGTTATAATGGCATAGAAACACTCAAATATACTTAATTTCATTTAGTATTTGAAACAATTTGATCACAACTATGGGTGAAATATGACTGCAAAGTATATATACTTAACTAAGTTGTAATCCAGTAGTACTTCTTAGGTTCTTACTTCTAAAGTTCTCACTAAACGTACCAAATATCGAGTTAATACCAAAGAAAATTTACATTAAAAGTGTCTTATACTTTATAAATTACCATAATCATTAAAAAAATTCAAGTTTAAAAGTCAAAAATTTGATATTTTATGACATTTTTCAATTTTATATACCAAGAGCAGTAGTTAGTTGGTGCTATGCATACGTGGAGCAGCCATTAGTTGTTGCTATACATACCTAGAGCAACAGTTAAGTGTTGCTATGTATACCTAGAGCACAATTTTTATATGAATTTGGTCTACCAAATCAATATTTCAAATTCATTTGTCGTTTAATCACGCCAAGAAACTATACTATACATAATAAAATTATCATAGTTATAAAAGAACTAGTTTAAAAGACAATATTTGATGTTTTATGACATTTATATGACAATATTTGATGTTTTATGACTAGTTTTCATTACACATATCATTTATTGAACTAATAGCAACGTGAATATACATTAAAAGTGTCATATGCATAATAAAATTAACAAAATTATCAAAACTTTTAGGTATATAAGTAAAAAATTGTTTGTTTTTGACATTTTTTCAAATTTTTATTCAACGTGACAGTCTATCAATGCTATTTCATGGACTTTATGTAATAATGTCTAAAAAACACTCAAATTTACTTAATTTCATTTAGCAATGGAAATAAGTTGGTCAACTATGGCGGAAATATGACTCCAAAGTATATACTTAAGTACCAAGTAGTAGTCTTAGTATTGTTTCTCAAGTTCTTGATACTAAAGTTTTCATTACACGTACCTTTCAATGAGTTAATATCAAAACAAATTTACACGAAAAGTGTCCCATACATACTAAAAGTATAATAATCATTAAAAAATTTGGTTTAGAAGTAATAAATTGATACTAAATGATTTTTTTGTCAAATTTTCATACGTTTCAACGCTTTGAAACAAGCGTTGAAACAAGAGAGACGTGCCTCTTCTCCTTCATGACACGTGTACACATTTTACAATTGGGCTATGGGTGAATTTGTATAGTGTTGGATATGGGTTATGGGAGAATTCGTATAGTGTTGGATATGGCCCATTTTTTGCCATTAAATGTTTCAACGTTTGGTGGTAATATTTAAACCGCTGAAATAACACTTGGGCCTTTATAAATCAGGATCCATTTAATATATTTGTGAAACAGGCCCAACAAAAACCCAATTATTTGGACTGCAAATATAGCCCAATTGTCGAGTCAGCATTCGTTACAGCGCCATCCTCATCTAGCGCTGAAATAATGTGGGGTCCAACCTGAAATTCAACGCAAGCACTTGGTCAATTCGTCCAGTCAGCATTCGTTACAACGTTTCCCTCATGTAGCACTGAAATATGGCGGGGTCCATCCACAAATTCAACGACCAGGTTCCGGTCAATGCGTCCAGTCAGCTTCCCTTTCAGCGGAATGCTTGGCAACGCTGAAAGCAGATTCAGTCATATCTCACGGTTTCAGCGACATTTGGGAAAACCGCTGAAAGTTGAAAGTCAACACTTAAATTCTTGGTCAGACTCCGCGCCCAAAATAGAAATAACCGCTGAAATGTTTGTTTCAGCTGTTATTTTACACGTTATACCAGCGGTGTGTGCGAACACCGCTGAAACGGCTCCGTGTTTTTCTAGTAGTGAGTGCCCATGGACATTTGTTAGAAAAACCGTTAATTTATTGTAATTTCATTTGGTTCTTTTATTTAATTATGTTGCATGAAATTTTCTTTACAATTCCAACGTAAACGTGTTTAAATTGAAATATTTACTTATAAATATTGTTAATAGATCCAAGAAACTATCATGATTAATGTAAAAATGCATAGAACTGTATTGTAAATGGTATTCATATGTATGCGTTTTGTCTTACTAGTTAGCTAGTTGGAGTGTTAATTCATAACTGTATCGATCTCGGATACATAATTAATATAACTGTATTTGGGATACACTAGCTTTAACTTTAACTAGTTTAATTCATCAGTTTAATATTTAGTTTAATTTAATTTAACAAATGTATAAGTTTGGATAAAACATCACTACTAGAAAAACACTGAGTCATAGCAGCGATTTTTGCAAAAATCGCTGATAGGACATGTAAAAAGACCGCTGAAATATTTTTTTGACAGGTTTCTACTATTTCAGAGCGGCTTTTTTCTTGGTCAGATGAAGATTTTAAATTTTGACATTTTATTATTTTGGCGGCTTCTTAAAATTTTACTTAAAACATGAGAGAGCTGTCCACTTGTTTTAACGACGCTACCCTTTTCGTTGATATGAAAGCTGACTGGATAAGTGGAGTGATTGTTGAATTTCCAGATGGACCCCGCAACGTTGCAGTGCTAAGGGAGAGAGATGTGAAACTAATGGTGTGACTCAACAATTGGGCTTATATGATGATTATAACAAATGGATCATGATGTTAAACGGCCCAATAAACATTACAGCGGTTGGGTGGCATATATGATTTCGTGGTAAAATAGCAGTTGTGAACTGTTGCTATCGTTATATTAATTTATGAATAAATTTTAATTGTGGGACTGAATGACCACTGAAATACTCCTTTAGCGGTTTGAGTGAACATAGCGTTGAAACACCCGCGTGCTAGTTGAGTTGATTTGAATGATTTTTAATTGTTCTAGACCCGTAATTTAATTCATAGTTTAGCCCATATCTAACACTATATGAATTTTCACATAACCCAATTGTAAAATATGTACACGTGTCATGCATGACCAGAGACACGTCTCTCTTGTATGAAAGCGGTGAAACATATAAAAAAAATTGAAAAATAAAGTCATATATTATCAATTTTTACATCTAAAACTAATTTTTTTTTAATGATTATGATACTTTTATTGTGCATGGGACACTTTTCATATAAGTTTGCTTTGCTACTAGCTCATTGAAATGTATATGTTGTGAAAACTTTAGTATCAAAAATCTGAGAAACACTACTAAAACTATAACTTTGTACTTAAATGTATATAATTTGGAGTCATATTTCCATCATAATTATGACCAATTTATTTCCATTACTAAATGAAATTAAGTAAATTTGATTGTTTCTTAGACATTCTTACATAAAGTCAATGATGGAAATGAACTGAATTTTCAATATAAACTTAAAATCATCAAATTATATTTTCGGGAAACTGAAATTGAAATAACTTACATTTTCTCTGAATTGGATTGAACCGGACTGAATTATTAACATTAATTTGTTTAATATTTTTAAAAGTAAAATGCACTGAACTGAACTGAAAAATACTGAACTGGACTGAAAATACTGAATTGAACTAAAATGAACTGAACTGAACTGAATTGAAAAATATTTAGATAAGTTGTACTAGTAGGCTCTTAATGGGCCAAAATATGGGTCTAAGATCATGTTGCCCCGATCCGTAGTTCGGTGCAACGATAAATAATATTTTTCGTTTATAATTAAATTATATAGCATTTATTAATCAAGTGTGGGGCCAAACCCATGACGCTCCACATCATTGGATCGACTTTCCGTACTGTTTAACATTTTATATAATATAAAATATTCATTTTGGTAAATATATTCAATATTCCTTCCGTTGCATTGCTGCATTCGGTTCTATGCAACAAGTCAACTAGTCAACCTAATATTCAGACAATGTTACACAAATTATTACTATGCAGTGAACGTAACATTGTCATTGACTTGGTCAAAAGGCAAAAATTAAACTGACTTTTGTAAAAAATTGGTTTAACTCGGCGTTCAACGATCATTTTTCCTAGTAGCGCTCTCTGCCTCTAGCTATTGTGATGATTTGTGTATTCATATTGGTGCGTGTAACAAATTTTGGTATATGAGATTATAGTTAACAGTGATTTGTTCTGTTATTTTGTTCGGGGTAAAATAAAACACATTGATCAATTTTCATTATTTGTACTTGTCTATTGATGTACCGGTAATATTAATCTATTATTAATGGTTAGACAATTTAGCAGAGTTTGTTAGTTCAAAACGCAAAATAATATATATATATATATATATATATATCCCTTTATATATAAAAGCATCGATCGGGATGCTACAGTACTTTCGTCGTCAACCTTTTTTTAATATTTCTGTGCGCTTTTACATTGTTTTCATACAGTATTTTTATTGTTATTTTATTATCCTCCTTCGTCTTCTCCTGACATTTCCAGAGCGTTCCAATTCGCTGTTTATTTTGGATTTCCTGGTCGGAAAATCAAATGTTAGCACTCAGCCTTCCCAGAAACCTCAAAAACAACACAACTTCTGTGCTCCGTCAGGGAAATGGACTATGATTAAAATATATTACTTCATCTTGTCTCCCAGACCGCCTCTCAGCTAATCTCACCTCGCCGCTGATTTTCCCGTTCGAGGTTCATACGAAAACTAAAAAGGCTTACTCCTTCTTAAACCCTTGTTGAATCACATGAACACTCTTTGCCCAATTTGCTCAATTCGCTCCTGCAGCCTCTCCTTGTGGCAAAGCACCGCACTTCCTCCTACTATCAAGTACTACTAATTCTTCTGGATGTGTGTTTTATAAGGTTGTGTTCTTCAACTTATATTTGGTTTTCTTCTGTGTTTCTACTGGTTAAGTATTGTCAATATTGCAGTTTTCTCCTTGCACACCAGGTGTTTGAAATATTGCCCTTGGTGTAGTGTCTCGAGGAAGACTCGGGCTATTATGAGGCATATTGCATCCAGCATTACTTATTTGCCTTGCATATCGGAACCATGTAAGTGTACTTATTATCTCTCAAATGTGTATGCATTCCCAATCTTTTCCATGAACTTTGTCTTCATTCTCTGATATTGCTTTTCTGGCATTTTCCATGTGTTGGTGTATCCCGATACCGATGTTGCAATCTCCTTCACTTGCATTCATTTGACACTAAGTTAAAAGTTTAGCCATTTTCCAACTCAAATTAGATTGATTTAAAATGTGATGTGAACTGATGAGAGCGAACTAATGATACACCACTGTTTTCTTTATGTAGATAAACAAGGTAGACACTCTGGTTTTCGAAGAATGGGATGAAGAAGAGGGATAAAGCTCTCCAATCTTTGCTGCATTGTAAGAATCCCTTGTGATTCAGGTTTCTTACAAGATCGATCTTTGGTGTGAATAATATGCTTAAAGTTTTGATCTTTGTTGCATTGCTATAATCACATCAACTGATCCTCGAAGCTTCGATCGAATTTTCATCCTCAACGCAATGTTCCCAAGTTTCCAGGCCGTCATTTAAGGCATGATCAGGGTCAGTCATTACTCAAATTTCTCTGGAGTCTCAAATTTCTTTATTAATCCCGTGTTACCTTTTTATCGTTATATTTTTTGATTTATTAATCTCTATTAATTCATTATATATTCTTTGTTCTTATTGTGTATGCCAGTTGTTTGATGATAGTACTCGCATAATTTTTTCTCAGTTTGCATGATTTGTTTCCACTATGCATTATGCCCTAAATTTGATTGCTTAATTATTAGAACAAGTACATCTATATGTTTAGCACACAAAGAGAACTAATATTAGAATTAATGTTATTTAAAAGTGCAAACGGAACTACTAAAAAGTATCCATTCACTTGATTATGAGTTCAACTAAGATGTATGTAACTAATGACACACTCTTCCTGCCCTGTCCAACCTTTATGAATTTAAAGTATGAATAGCCAGTTCTATTTTGTCTGTCTGTTGTTCTTATTCTGGGATTTCTGCAATTTCGAATGGGTATTTCTGAAATATGTTTTTCTCTAATTTGCAAGCTGTAACTTCAAGGTGTTATGTTAGGATCAAGAGAATCAGTATTAAAGTTGTTAATCCTAAAAGGATCATCAAATTTTCAGTTGAAATCTAGCTTCAAGGTCATCGACACATTTGTTTTTTTTGGAATGGAAAAGTAAGTTCTATTTCACTTTCACTTTTGATGTAGATGATGCTTATTCTATTTAGAGAAGGTTATTTGAGCCAAAACATTATACTGATGTTGTACTTTGTTGTCAAGTGATTGTGTTTGACTGTGGTTCAATCTGATAATGGTCCTTAAAAGAGACAATATATTCCAAGGTAATTCCATCTTTTCTTTAAGCCTTTTGTAGCGGAACTGTGGTCAAACTGATTGTTTTTTAACTGTTAGAGACTTTCTTAACTTCTTATATCACTCAAAATATAAGAAAATGGCGGGTTCTCTGCTCTCCATATCAAATTCTGTATGGTTGCTCGCGAATTTGAGAACAGAGAGGGTTTGGATCCTCGAAAACCTATGAAAAATTAATGCCACTTGTCAGAAAGGTTGTAGCTTTTCACATGGAGAACAATGCTGCTCCTGAGGCGGTGGATTTGTTAACAACGATTGAGAGTTTAGCATCTTATGCAACTTTACTGATAAGGAGAATTTCAAAAGGGCCTGTTTGTATTTAGAGATCTATGCTAAGTACCTTTCTGAACCCGAGGATGCCAATGTTTTGGATATGGCATACGTGATTTACATAAAATATGAAGATTTTCCTTGCAGGCTGAAGATCGCGCTCAGCCTCGATGATATTAGTTATGTGAAACGGATTTTCGTAGAATGTGAGGATCTTCTGATGAAGAAGCAGTTCTGCTACAAGTCCACAAAAATCTTCATATTTTATGTAAATATGAAGAAGCAGTTCTGCTACAATGTAACTGATGAAGAAGCAGTTCTGCTACAATGCGAATCTGAGTGAAGGATATCTTGCCCTAGCTTGAGATATTGATGTTATGGAAGCGAAATCGCCTGAAGATCTACAAGTATGACTTGCTCGATGGTGTTAATAATGCTGCAAATGTGGACTCAGTGAGGCATAATTTAGCAGATCAGCCAAGTTATTGCTGGTTTTGGTCGAGACAAGTTGATTGCAGATCAGCCATCTGAATCTAATGCCTATTCTACCATCAACTGGCTCTATAAAAATAAGGATCATGGGAGACTAGCGTTGCAGCGAGTTTGGGAATGATTATGCTTTGGAATATTGATTCTGGACTTGCACACAGTCCAGAATCGTTTGTTACTGCATGTACATTGTTAAAAGTTGGGATTGTGAACTTGGAGTGAATAATGAGTGTGATCCTGCATTGGCACTCTTAGCTGAGTATGTTGAGAAGGAGAATGCTTTGGTTTGTGTGTATTTGGGAATTATCGTATGCATGTTCATGGATCAACTAATTTGTAAAAAAAAAGGTGCCAAACCGCGCGTAGCGCGGTTGGCAAGCCTAGTATATATATATATATATATGGTAAACCCAAACAAGATATTAATTGGATAAGAATGATTTACATAAAAGAAAATTAAAGCTACAGATGAACACTTCAAACTAACAAACATATGAAATAACAAAATGTGATGCTAATTATTAATTAAGCATAGATTAAACGGAGCAATAAACAATCAATTAAAGCCGGTGAAGCATACTTATAAGTTATAAACCCATATCCAAAGATGGTTACAAGAACATCTTTCAAAACAGGGGAATCATGAGATTAATTCAAAGCAATAATTAAAACTAAAATCAAACAAGCACAAATTTTAGCCATAGAGGATCAAATTTTAACCACACATCTTCCATTACATGGACACCCATCGAAGCAGGATCGTTGGATTCAAAGCAAAAAACTCTAAAATCTATAACAAATTTTGATCACAGCAGCTAGATCGAGTTCAGGCAGATTTTAGATACAAGTTCATTCTCCCTTCTTGACATCATGAAATCCACACTAGAGTTGACTAATTAACTCTGACAGAAGTAAAAAAGATGACAGCAAACCTTTGCATGCAGTAGAGATCAACAAATTCCCTGGTTCGCTGAAGATCCTCAAGCCTCCTTTCCAGACGTCCCAACACGGTAATTTGATAACCCCTCAGGCTCAAACCCGCCACGAACTCAGCTCTCTCCACCGGGTCATAAAACACAACTTTCTTGATGGAATTCACTTGACCGGCGGTTAGGTACTGTGGCCCTGCCCTGATTGCCTCAACCGTCATCCTGAGGCGCGCCAATGTCTGGTTAATCTGACGCAGGAATCTCACATCTATGTTGAAATGCCAGTCGGGCATCTTGCCGGCATCGTACGTGAGCACCCTCTCGAACAGGTGTAGCAGATCGGCGTGGCCAATCAGAAGGATGACGCCTTTTGCGTAGGCTTCGCATTTCCTGATCTCGCCGAGTACGAAGGCGTTAATGGTCTGCTGAAGCTCGGCGTGAGTGTTGTGGTGGGGATCTTCCTCCGCCGGAAACCGCTCAAGAACGCTCGCCAGAAAGGTTGCGCGTTCTTCCGCGTCCACTTCTTGAAGTCCTACCGCTGCGTTTTGAGCTCTCCCTGTTACGAAGTAAGTCGGCGACTCAGCTCTTTGGACATAGGCGGCGAACCTCAAGGCAATGTCTCTGAGACGCTCATCACCCATGGTACGTGTTATTTGGGAGGACAGAGAAGAAAGGTACTGTATTTCTTGCTTTCTTTTTGGGACAGAAAAGATCGAAATGCTTTACGGAATTATTTTGGAACTGGTGACTATACTTTCGTGTATAGCTGCTGCATGGGGAGGTTATGTAACTGCTCTATGGTTGGGTTTCTTGACGGCTCACTGCTGACGGTTCGGATTTGGGAAATTTCAGGACTTGCTGCGTCCCCTTCATTCTAAATTTCAACATATTTTGTTTAAATCATATCTACCATGATCAGTTTTTTTTTTTTTAAAAGAGTTTATTGTTTAAGCGTCTATTTAATTTATTGTAATTTTCATTTGTTTCTTTTTATTTAATTATGTTGCGGAAATTTTCTATATAATTCCAACATAAACGTGTTTAAATTGACATATTTACTAATAAATATTGTTATTACTAGAACCAAGAAACTACAATGATTGATGTAAAAATGCATAGAACTATTGTAAATGATTTTCACATGCAGGTATGCCTTTTGTCTTCACTAAACTAGCTAGTTGGAGTGACGTTAATCCATAACTAGCCTGACGGGCATAATTGACGTCAGGCTAGTTATGGATTAACGTCACTCCAACTAGCTAGTTTAGTTATGGGTCAATTATGGGCATAACTAGTTTAGTTTAATTAATCCATAACTAGCCTGACGGGCATAATTATGCCCAATTGGGAGGTGGACATAAAAATTCAGTAAAATTTTATCATAAAATTAATTGACAATATGTGAAGTAGCGCACCAAACTTATATATATACTGAATATCACCTACTCGTCTTCGTCTTCCGATGTGAGATATATTCTAACACATTATTTTTAACTTAAACTAGTTCAATTCTCATCAATTTAATATATTTTAATAATTTAATTTAGTTCAATTAAATTTAAAACATATAAGTTTGGATAAAATATGTCCGGCTTCTTACTTGTCACCGAAAAATAATTGCAAGTGTTTTCAATCTACAAGAAAATAAACCATATATTTAATTCCATTTGCCAAGTATAAACTATGATGCATATGTGAAACACTCATGTCTATTTCTCACTCATAATTAATGTGAAAATATAAATATTCTTAAAATCTTGAGATTCAAATTATGAGACTACTTCCTCCATCCCAACCAAAGAGTCTTACTTATAATATTTTCTCATTTGGTAAAAAAAATAGAGTCTATTGTCCATTTTACCCTTAATAGATTTCTATACATTTTTTGAATCACATACTTATGGAGGTTAAAATAATTTTTTACCATTTTTTTGGTCTGTGTCATACTTCCACATCATTTTCCTTAAAAATTGAGCCTCCGTCCCCACGGACACTTTTGGTTGGGACGGAGGGAGTATATATATATAGATATATATATATATGCTAGTAAGGTACGCATATATAGGCTGTCTTGATATGAACGGCATGAACATGTTTTTTATTACCTGATAAAAAAAATAGTATATTAAAAATAAGATTAGTATTACTAAATTGAGCTGGATTATATATTTTTTTTAATTAAACCACCATTGGTGGAAAGATATTATATTGGGCATCTCCAGACCAGAAAATCAAAACATAGACTACAATTATCTCCACAAGTGGAGGCGATTTGTGAGATCAGAAAAGTTTCTAAAGATATGACTATTCTAAATCTTCTCTGTCTGAAGCTACAAGTGCTAAAGCCAGAGTGGCATATCTATATCTAAAAACAACAAATATTCTTCCTCCTTCTGAATATAGATATTTCACCAACGTACATAATTCTAGAGCTCCAAAATATTCACCCTCTTAGTTTACATTGCCAAAATAGCCGAGTCTGTTGAAATAAAGACCCTCTACCTGAACTACAACCTGAAACCCATTGAGTTTGGCGGCCAATGTACCACCGGAAGATAGCAGACCTTTTATGGGTTGGACAGTAGAGTAATCCATTAAACATACCAAACTTACATCTAGCCATGAAAATTGAGAAAGATTCACCTATAACTATTATTAGAGATTTCCATATATATTTCTCTTTTAGATGTGATATAGTCCATCATCAAGAATAAGAAAAAAATAACGAAATCCCTATATCTAAAACGAGAAACCAAAAATAAAGAAAAAAAGAGAAAAACATAAAAAATAGAAGTTACCCGATTCTGTCAGATTCAGGGAGAGCGCAGGGGCTCCGGCGTGGCGGTGCGTGAGGCGCGTGGCCTTCATGCGCGGGCGCGTCGCCAACGTGCAGACTCTTCCGGTACCGTGTGTCGTCACGTCTTACTCCCTTTCCAAATATCCGCTTGCTCCGTCTGTTCCCTCTCCTAGCTGTGCCGGTTCTTCTCAGTCGGATAGCGAAATGCTGAGCTGGATCTAGTCTCACCGGCATCATCGATGGTCGGCGGTGTAGATCTCGGGCTCCGTCTTGACTTGTCAGTTGTTTGGTTTCACATATTGACGCCGATCGGGTCCAGTGGCGGTCAATAGGTGGCCGAAAAAGAGCCGTAATGGGTTGGAGGTTGAAAACGGGTCAGGTTTTGGGGATGGTGAAGGGGTGGTATGGTCTTTTATAGGGTTATGGTGGAGAGGTCACCTCCGTTCGGCAAGATCAGGTGCAAGCCGGAGTTTCCCGACGCTGGATTAGAAAAAGTTACAGAGAGGGGAGAAGTTTCGGGAGAGAGGTTTCGGGAGAGAAAGTTGTTTGGCGATATGATTGAATAAAATTATGGGTTCATATTGAATAATATCTTATCTAAAATAAATTAAATTAAATTGAACTGAACTGAAAATTGTCCGAATTCATGCGGCATGCATATCAATAAAATAATTAAAAGGAAAATTTAACGTTGTTAATTTGAGTTTTTCTTAAACACTCATACTATATTCTTTTGGAAGCAACTATTGTTGCGCTTCTGAGCAATATTTGTTGACCTCATCTTGTCGTCCTATAATATGATGTTTTTGTTTGAATTGAACTTATCAAAATTATTTCATTCATGTATTTCATCTTTTCAATTTTAAAGGGATTAGGGTCTCCAATATATAACATACACAATTAGGTGGTTTCCAAAATGAAAACAAATGTAGTTATTTTGATTAACAATTTACCACATTCACATTAATCAGGTTGATTGATACTTTTATCATTTATTGGTAAATCTCTCTTACGCATACATTGTCTATAGCCGATTACAGTTCACATAAAGTACACCGCGAAAATCAAGCAAAAAGATGCAAAGTGGAAAATAAAATAAGCGCTTGGGATCAAAGGATTGAAACTCAAGAACTTTTGGCGGGAAAAAACATGTCTACGAGTTATGGTAATTAGCGCATTCTTCAACGAGTTCAGTTAGAACGGCATTCTTCAACGAGTTAAATCCATTTCAGCAATGAAACCGTCCAACCGTAGAGCAGTTATCCCCATAACCATATAACCTCTCCCCATGCGATTTCTGATGGTGTATAAAAAGATGAAGCTGTAATTTCACAGATAAATGAACCATTTTTCCTTCTGTATATCTCTCTCCTGATAAGAACAAATCGGAAACAGTGGCATTTCGTTTTCTCCCAATTCTCACATGGAATCAGCTAGTGGAATCAACCTGAGAGACGAGGCCATGAAATTTATCCGCCAGGTCCAAGAAACACTATCGCTGAACCCAGATGCTCAAAACGTCGCCGATCAACTTGTGTACGATGTGGAAGCACGCACAAGTTTTATGGACAATGTATTTGTCCGGTTCCCGCCGGAGGATGATCATCTCCGCATGACTTTCGCCAATCTGCTGAATATTGTGTACCGCTCCGATGCCGAGAGACCCAAAGCCTACGCAGATGTCTGCGTTCTGTTGATCGGCCATGCCGATTTGTTCCGCCAGTTCGAGCAGTTGTTGGACTTGAACGACGCTGAGATCGCTAACTGGCGGTTTCAGGTCAGGGAGAAACTCATGCGTGAAATCGACGTGCTGATCGGACGCTGTAGGATGACGATCGAAGCGATCTGGAACGAACCGAAGAATCTGACCGGCGAACATCAGGATTGCATTGAGAGGCTGTTCTATTCGGAGATTCCTAATCAGATTGAAAGAGAGGAGAAGATGAGGATGCTGGCAATGGAAACCGATCGATATCTCCGTTACGTTTTGCCTGTGTTGAAGACGAAGCTGGATATTCTTCAGAAAGTGCGTGAGTTCGTTTCAAACTTCTTCGTCGAACTGCATTCGCTCGGCGGCGCCGGTTATCAACCGTAAATGGCGGCGCTATTATCAAAGTCTTTCTTTCCGGAGTGAATTCTGAACCTACAGCGTGGTTTTGTACGTAGTCTTGTTGTTGACACTATTATTTTTTGCTTTGATCCACTGTAAGATTGTTTCTGATAGAACTTTTAAAGTTTATTTTTCTTTCATTCTTTCCAGAATGGATTCTGAATGATCTAGATTCTGTGATCATCCCAGGAAGTTTGTGCTTGTACAATTTTTGCTATATGAATTCTATCACCGCTTTGTATAGGTGTTCTTGTAATCAAAGACGTTTTTGCTCGTTTTTGGCAGAGTTGACTGAAAGGAGAGTTGAATTATTTGAGGGGTCCAAACTAATTTCAACGAATCTGATATCATTCGTTGATATCCACAAGTCTGACCAAGGCAATCATTGAATATGTTGACTGGGCCCAAAAACTTTTGTGGGGTTTGATGGGTTTTGAATAAAGGGCTTTTGCAATAGGCATGGCCCAACATATATTTCATCGTTCTTTACCGTTGAAATGAGATTTGGCAAAATAGCAACAGTTGGCAACTGCGATGGTCAATTAAATTTTGCAATTTGTTTGACCATGTGGGTTCCACAGACCCCAACAAAATATTTTTTCAACGTTTCAGGTTATATTCGTTGAAATAACAATTTGGGTTTTTGAGTATATTGATGGGTCTCATTTTGAGACCAGTAATTTTGGATTCTCAAGTGGGTTGGTAACAGGTTTTTTTCAAAACTTTTGTGCGAAAAAACCCCAATTTCAAATTTAAACACTTGTCAAGTTGAGGAAGAGCCACGTCGCTCTCGTTTCAACAATATAGTTAGCGTTGAAATGTATAAAAAATTGAAAATGGCATAAAACATCAAATTTTAACTTTTAAAACTGATTTTAGTGATGATTTTGTTAATTTTATTATGTAAAAGACACTTTTTAAGCAAATTTATTTTTGTATTAGTTCAACGAAAGGCATGTGTAGTGAAAATTATAGTATCAAGAATTTGAGAAGCACTACTAACACTATACCTTGTTACCTAAATATATATAGTTTAGAGTCATATTTTCACCATAGTTGTGATCAATGTACTTTCATTACTAAATATGTTTAAGTATATTTGAGTGTTTTGGTGACATTCTAACTTAAGAGTACATGAAATAGCATTGTTCAATTCTATATAAAATTGAAAAATGGCATAAAACATCAAATTTTAACTAATAAAACTGATTTTTTATGATTATGTTAATTTTATTATGTACAAGACAATTTTTAAGTAAATTTACTTTGGTATTAGTTCAATGAAAGGTACTTGTAGTGAAAATTATAGTAACAAGAATCTAAGAAGCACTACTAAAACTATACCTTGTTACCTAAGTATATATACTTTAGAGTCACCATAGTTGTGATCAACGTACTTTCATTGCTAAATATGTTTAAGTATTGAGTGTTTTGGAGACATTCTAACATAAGAGTAAATGAAATAGCATTAATATGAATGTTCAATTCTATATAAAATTGAAAAATGACATAAAACATAAATTTTTACTTTTAAAACAGATTTTTTTATGATTATGTTAATTTTATTATGTATAAGACACATTTTAAGTAAATTTACTTTGGTATTAGTTCAATGGAACATACGTGTAGTGAAAATTATAGTATCAAGAATCTGAGAAGCACTGCTAAGACAATACCTTGTTACCTAAGTATATATACTATATATACTTTAGAGTCATATTTCCACCATAGTTGTGATCAATGTACTTTCATTACTAAATATGTTTAAGTATATTTGAGTGTTTTGGAGACATTTTAACATATGAGTACATGAAATAGCATTGTTCAATTCTATATAAAATTGGAAAAATGTCATATAACATCAAATTTGAACTTTTAAAGCTGAATATTTTTGATGATTATGTTAATTTTATTATGTATCAGACTGTTTTATGTAAATTTATTTTGGTATTGGTTCAATGAAATGTACGTGTAGTGAAAACTTTAGGGTTCAGAATATGAGAAGCTCTGCTAAGATTTATAACTTGTTAGTTAAGTACATACACTTTGGAGCTATATTTTCACCACATAATTGTGATAAGTTTAGTTCCATCACTGAATAAAATTAAGTAAATTTGATTGTAAAATAAAGTCCATAAAATCTTATTAATATGAATGTTCGAAAATTACAGTTTTAATTATTAGACTAATAGAAGTTCAACTTTTAATTGTTTTATATAATTATCAACCAGTTTGAGTTTAACTAATTACAGTTTAAGTTAATACTTCATACTTCATATAAATACCAAATCAATTCATTTTGATAATTATATTTCACTAGTCAGCCTAACTTTTTTTTTTTTTGATAAACTTTCAATAATACAAATGACTTTAAGACTTGATGTTTTATAAACATACTAACAAATTTAAGTTTAATTCATCAAAAATCATACAATGCAATTTTAATAGTATGCAATCATTGATAAACATAGACTTTTATAAACACCAATAACTAATAATATTAATTTAATCATTTGTAACTAATCGTTTTGTACTATAATTTTGCTGGACTTAATTCTCGTTGTTAGAAATTTTTAGATACTTTGATTTTCAAACATAAATTCTAAATTGTGTTTAACTATATAAATAAATGACATAATAATAATATTTATGAGTTGTACTGATTTTGTTTTTAAAAAAATAAATAAATACATTAAAATATTCTAAAAAAATCAAAACATAATAGAAATACATTAACGTTTGATCTGAACCGTACATGTCTTCTATCAACTCAATCTCAACCATTGCAAATTTATATTTACAAGAGCCTTATCCTTTCTTAAACCCTCATCCTTCCTCATCCACACCCGCTGAACAAGGAGGAGTTCCGACTACTCCACTCCTTCTGCAGTCCGACTCCTTCGCGGCGTCTCACGTCGTACTCCTTTGTCAGCCTGCGATTAAAGGGTTTGGATTTGAGGGGTTTGGAGGCGCGGGCTATCCAGCTTTTGCAGAGTAGGTCATCGATGGATGTGTACGATGGAGAAACCAGGGCGGTCGGCTAGGCATGGCGACGAGGCCTCGCATAGAGCCTTCAAAGGTAATTCTGAGTCTGGTTTCTTTTTAAAATTTGAGTCGGTCGCCGTCAGGCACAACCGCAGGAGCCGGAGAGATAGGAGCCGATCACCTTATTCCTACAGTAGCAGGTGATACCTGATTACTCACAGTGTGTGTAAAGTGTTTATACTCTCACCCGTTTGATCTCTTTGTTAAATCTCAACCACCACAGTGTATTGAATGCTTATCTGGGTGCTGTATTATTATTATGATTAGTTGGATGATGCTGGATTGGATTGATATCCCTGTCATTATGCTTCATGCTAAGATTCAGTTGACACCTGTGTAGAAATTACAAGTTTTTGAATAGCTTTTTCTCTCTGTAGTCTGGTTACATCTGAGAAATTTGCTGATCAATTGACTTGATGTATCCTTCAGTGATATATTCCATGTTGTTGCTCTAAATGGAACCCGAGTTTGTTGGTCGGGATAGTGCCACAATGATATACTTGTTTGTAGTTGTTAAACCTTTTTCCTTGCTAGTACTATATATAAAGAAGGGTAATGTTTTAAGCTGGATGTATGTTTTGTTATTCCGAGTCGCATAGCCGGAAAATAGTTACTTTTTATTGTTATTTGAGTTTAGAGTTTCAGAAGAGTTTTTGTTTTTTACATCTCAATCTCTTATTATAAGAAGACAGAGTATGATTATTTGTATGTATGATTTAAAGTGTGAGCTGTCGAATGAATATCCATTATTGTTTCTTTCAATTGATTTATGGATTTTTGTTTAGGTGCCTCTTCACTAAATCTTTCTTGTTCTACTGTAAAGTTTGAGTCTTTCTGTTTGTTTAGATCAATCTTGCCCTCGCCAGGTTACATCGCTTTTACTTTAGGCACCATCACAGAAGTTGACTGTATGACGTTTCCAGACACTTGGGAAGTTCCGAGGGATTGGCATCATGAATTTCAAGGTGGGTCTCTCTGATGTTCGTGAGTTCTTGCTTCCTGATGAACTTTGTGTTTTACAGACACACTTACGACTGCCTTTACGTAGCAAGTGCTCATAGTCATATGCTGTTATTGTCTGTGGTGAATATTAACAGGCATATCTAGTATTAGGTCTGGTCTCGAGGATTTTCAATTTTCAGCATGTTCTTGTTATGTTAATGTAGAAAATGTTTTTGAAAACCAGATTGCTTTCATTTCTTGTGGACTAGTTGTCATAAAAATAGCTGTTAGGATAAGCTGTTACTCTATAAAAATAGCTTCTTGTGCGTATTATGTTTTCAGATGGCACTGCTAACCGAATTTAATCTCCCTTACAAGCCTCTGAGCAATGCTGAATATGAGGTAAACTAATCTCCCTTACAAGACTCTGCCTAATGCTAGTGAAGTAATCTTGGAGTATCATGAGTTCTCAGAGTTTCATTTACCATTTCTGTGACTTTTCAGAATGTGAAAGACAAACTGAACCAAGTATGCCGTTCAACTGGGCAAGGTATTGTTTTCTTACACAGTTGACTATTGATCATATTATTGGTGATATCAAACTGATCTTCTGACTTTCTTACACATCTGGCTCTATCTTCTCTTTTTCAGTTGATTCTGTATTCTACAACTTCCTGAGTTGCTCTTCCGTTCCTCCTTCATCCCAAAGGGTTCGGAAAGAAGTTTGGACTTCCCTAAAGTAGGGGCTTTGGTGGCCCTTAGTTTGGAGACTCCGGAGGATCTTGTTCATTCTTTCCCCACCGTGCAACATATCGGTGATAAGTTCAGCTAGAATCAGCATTCCCTGTAGTAAGAATCCATTTTCCTTAAAAAGCAATGGTATCTATTTACAGTCTAGTTCTGAAAGATTGCAAGAAGGAAGAGAACTTTTCTCATTAGTTTTACAATTTGTTATTCGTAAATCTCATTTTGTTGTTTTTTTCTTTACCATTTGTATTCAATCTAGAATTTACTACAAATAATCATGAAAAGAATAAAATGGGATTAACGTAAGTGATCATAGAAACTTTAGTTGAAACTCTCATCTTACTTCCGGCCTTGTTTTCTTTGGGAGTACTTTGTATCATGCAAGGGAATTAACATTGTAGTTTTTGTTGTATATAATTCTCCGTAAAGATTA
Organism: Sherardia arvensis; assembly: GCA_948330725.1. Taxonomy (NCBI): domain Eukaryota; kingdom Viridiplantae; phylum Streptophyta; class Magnoliopsida; order Gentianales; family Rubiaceae; genus Sherardia; species Sherardia arvensis. The sequence continues at coordinate 28,890,003 of OX415241.1, forward strand.
TTTGTGTGTGATGCCTTGATGCTCATTGTCATAATCAGCGAGTGCACACTAATCAGCTTCTAAGCAGCAGGTTCATCAAGATGGCAAGTGTATGACTTTGAAATTTGGAGCGATGTTGAACTTGCTTTTGTATTTACGTCAAGGCTATAGCATATGAATAGAAACTATAAGTTCAAGTAGAAACTAGCTTTTCAAGTTCAATCTTAGTTATTAGTGTAGAATTGTAATTGAATTAGTGTAACATGTGTGCTATGTAACAATTTGGAATTTTAATTGAGAATTTTAAATTCTGATATTCTATTTTATTATTATTTCAATACCAAATTTGGAAAATTGAAATTCCATTTTCACCAATATTTTTTTTTGTTTTCAATAATATATGTTTCAACGGTTTCTATAACGTTGAAACATTCGCTCAAGTGTAATGTCTACTCAGATGAAACGTGGATGCAAACGTGGAATGCGTGGTCCCCTAAAAAAATGTTTCAACGAAAATTATGAAAAACATGAGTTATCACCGAAACGTTTCGACGGTTGTTGACTGGTCAACAATCGTTGATATACCCAAAAAAAATCGTCGAAACAGATGCGTTTTTTCTGATAGTGATAGTGCTGATACTTGAATGTAAGAATTGTGTATAAAAGTACGTTTAACTTTAAAAGTCTCAATTATTTAAACAGCAAGTGTATATGCTTTGGATTTGAAATTTAACAAGACCCTTATAGTAACAAAGAACCCTTGAAGAAAAAATAGCATTTTAAGCTTTATACTATCAACACTTTGTTGGTAAAGCATATATTCTGATTTTTTTTTTTGAAAATAAAAATCTTATTTCAAATCTCTGAAAAACGTCCATAATCGTTTGACAAAGCAAAAGCAGGAATATAATCCCAAACTATTCTAGCCATCACACCAATTTTTGCATGAGAATCTAGTGGGTGAGCCATATTGTTCTTTAATCTAGGTATCCAACAAGGAAATTTCATTCTAAGAATTTCCAACTTCCTTCTTAGCCTACCTATCAGTTCTGCACACTCAACACGGGGTTGATCAAGCTCTCGGATTGCTGATTATTACCAGGCAATCGCCTGCTAATGAAGCCTCTCGAAAGTTTTCTTCCGCCGCCAAATCCAACGCTAGTTCCAAGCCCATGGCTTCTGCGAATATGGGATCCGAAATACCTAAGCATTTCATAGTCATGGCTTTAATGAACTGCCCATTTGTGTCCACTTCTACAACTGCTAAACCCCGCACATATGTCCTTTATACCTGCATCAAAAGTGATCAGAGGACCGCTTGGTATTGGCTACAATAAGGAGGCCTCCTCAAGGTCGGCCGAGACGCGTTCCGGCCAGCCAACTGCTTCATGGAACTGTTGGAGGTTTCTGCTCACAGACACATCTACAAATTCCGCTTCTGCTCTCCGATCCGTAAACGTTCGATTATTTCGTTGCAGCCATATAGCGTCACTTAGCATGAGGATGAGCTCCGCTGTTTCATCCTCCGACTGTGTGTGCAAGTGTTTGAACCAATTCTCGCCCCTCCGCCATCTCGAGCGCTCAATATGGAGTGGTAAACCAGCCGCCTCCCATAGTCTGTTGGCAAACTCACACTCAAAGAATAAGTGTGAAAAAGATCCATCTTCTATTTGGCAGAATGGACATGCCAATGGAATACTTTTTAAATTTGAACAAATTATGGATTTATACAGATAGTCACTTTTAAATTCGATAGTATAAATTGTTTAACTATAGATCAAGAAAGAATTTTTTAAAAAAACATTAATACCATATCTTTTTAAAAATGTCACAACAAATAATTGTACCACTAATTAATTTCTACCGAATTTGTAAAAGCGCAAGCTCGACAGAAAAGATCAAAGGAATAATATTGGAAGCATATCATTCGTGAAAAGATAAAAGTTGCATGGCTACAAATACGCATAATTTTAATATACTGATTTAAATTGACTACTCTAGCCCAACTCATCTTTTCATTTTTTAATTAAAATTTTAAATTACATTCGATCATACTCATGTCAGATCAACATGCTTGGTAGAAGAAGATCGCTGACACAAAGGGGGATGGATACTAGCATACACAACCAGGAGCACTCAGACACAGCGGGAGAAATCACTTTGGATCAAATCAAGTTTGGCAGCATTCAATATTTACTTTTCAGAAGTTTGTGTGCTTAGTTTTGATGACTCATTTAAAAAATCAGAATTATTGGGTACGGGTGGTTGGAGAATATGGAAATCATGATGGCCAACTGATTCTTGCATTCAGGGCACAGATTTCTTCAAAGCGGTTACACCGCTAAAAGCGGAGGCTGACCTACTGGAGAGTCTTGAAAGCGTCAATCAGACAAGGTTGTCGTCAAATAAACTTGGTTACCGACTCAATCATACTTGCAGAATCCATCAATAAACCGGATAGTACACCCCTTGAGGTAAAATCCATAATGTTCAGCATATGCCAGCTTCTTCCGAAGTCACTTCTAGAATTTAGAATTATTAAGATTAGCAGAAATAATTTTACAGTTGAACATAGAGTAGCAGCTAATTTAAGTAGAATGTTATGTAATATAAACCCTTGGTTAAATTGATGAAATATCCTTCATCTCAAAAGAAAATTTTCACAATACACTCTCTTTTTTCTATCAAACATTTTATATAATTAACACGTGAATGAAGTTATTAATAATTAAATATTGATAAAATTTAACCGGCCTCCAAATATTACAGTCTCCTAGACTTTCTACCGGCGCGATGCACTAGCTTTTAAGAATGCAATGATTTCACCTCACACTTTATTCAGGAATGTACCTGAATTTGGTTTAAAGTTTTTAAGAAACTTACCTGAAATTTGTTAAAAAATGAACAATTAAGAATCATATTAGCATGAACAATAATTACATATATATACAACACTCTTCTAATGTACATAAAGTAATTTATAAATAACTTCATATATGATTGCAGCAAATTTGAGGAACGGTGATCCTAGTCCCTCAAATTCAACTAACTAAAAGGTACTTTATAGTTACATGGAGTTTCTAACGAAAGCATATATTTATGCATAGAGAGAGTGAGAGAAAGGTCAATTATTTGGCAACGAATCCATAAAACCGACGTTAAATCTTGATCATTTTCATAAACCAGGTTTACTTTTCCAAGGCAACCAAAGCCGAATTTTGGATCTGTAATTTTAGATGGAAGTTGTGTTATAAGCATTCAGACTAAACATGAACTAGGACAGAGATGGTAGTACATAATAATGATTGTAGATCTCAAGAAATGGTAAAGTGTAGTCATGTTCAAAGCCAAATTGTACATTTAACAATTTGCAGGCAGGTCCAACGTATTTTGATATTGGTTGTGAAAATTTAATTATATAGGCCCCTTTACGATAAAAAATATAATAATATTATTAATTGATTAAGAATAATATATATTGGAATTCAAAATAGTTTTATCCAAAAGATTAAAATTAGTGAGATAAGAATTTAAATTTTAAAAGGTCCAAATTCAAAGAAGAAAATGTCATTCAAAAAAAATTAAAAGGTCCAAATTTCAAAGAGAAAAAGGCACTTCATAAAATATTCCAGTCATTACATTTTTTAAAAGTTAAAAAATACACACACATATATCAGTTCCTATACCATATCACGGGTGTATGTACACCCACATACACCCACCTTTAATGTGTGTGTTTTATTTTAATAATTGCGAATTCCATGGATAGCAATTCACATATACTAATTATAGAAACTATAAGTAAAAAAGATTTACAATGCACAATTATACACATAAAAATGCACTTATTTAAATTTCAGAATGCACCAGGGGATACATACCCCAAGTGTATGGTATAATTTGTGCACACACATACACAAAAAATATTATTTAGGTGTATTATATAAATAATATTTTTTGGACCCCTTAAATTTTCGGATCCTGTGCGAGTATACATGCCGCACTGCACCGGACCCGACCCTCGAAAGCACAACCGGCACTGCACCATACATGGCCCTGCGAGATAGAGAATAAACGTGTTAGATATAGTTATATCTAGTTTTAGTGCCCACCTTGCGTTGCACGGCATCCATCTTTTTAAACAAGTAAAATTCTAAAATATATGATATTAATATGCACTTGAAAAAATATTTGAGACATATTTAAACATCCTTAATTTGTGATAAAGACATTTTTAGTTCCATAACAATAGTAAGTACTTGTCATGAAATGTAAAAATAAGTATACGTAAGGATGTGGTCCATGCTTATGCACAAACCCCACTGATTCATGTGGAGTTTTAACAACCCTAAAATTACAGATTCAGCATCATGAATTACAACAACACAAACATCATGAATTACAGAGTCAACCTTCTTCATCGATGGCATAGTATCTGGCATATGATTATGTATAGTAATTATCAATGTAAAATGTTGATATGTTTCGTTTAGAAGAGAGCTAGAATTAGTTGAGTTTAAATGGATTGAGATACGTTAAAAGATGCTTAAACCAATACGTATATATGGTAGAGTTGGAGTATAATTCTACATCGCATCCAACCTCTTAAATATATCACCCTCACATATAGGCAAAATAAATCTCGATCCCTACTTTAAACTCCTTTATCAAAACCCTATGCCTCTCCGCAAGCCCGCCGCCGCAAGAGAATAACGTAACTATAAAACGTACGATTCCGTCACTCCGTATTCTTCCAATTCTCCTATGGAAGGAATCAACCTGAGAGACGAGGCCGTGAAAATCGCCAGCCATGTCAAAGAGACACAATCTCTGAAGCCAGAAGCTCTAAACGTCGCCGTTCAACAACTGAAGAACACAGACGCACGCACGAGCTTTGTGAACGATATCCTCTGCCGGTTCCCTCCGTTGGATGATCCCCACAACACTTACAGCAACTTATTGCGTATCGCGTACAACTTCGACAACCAGAAACCCGATGTCTACGCTGATGTCTGCGTTCTGTTGATCGGCCATGCCGATCTGTTCCGAAGATTTGAGCAGCTGTTTAACGTGAACGACGGCGAGGTAGATAACTGGCGGTTTCAGGTCAGGGAGAAACTGGTGCGTGAAATTGACGTGCTGGTCGTGCGCTGCAGGCTGACGATTCAAGCGATCGTGAACAGGCCGGAGAATCTGACCGCCGATCATCAGGACTGCATTGAGACGATGTTCTATTCAGAAATCCGTGATCAGAAGCAAAGAGAGAAGATGAGGATGCCGGGGATGGAATCCGACGTTTATCGTTGGTATGTTTTGCCTGCCTTGAAGAGAAAGCTGGATGTGCTTCAGAAAGTGCAAGAGTTTGTTTCAGATTTCTTTGCGCAGCTGTTTTTACTCGCCAGTGCTCAACCGTAAATGGGGGCTGTTATATGTGGCGGCGAATTCATTGAAAAAGGTGTTTTTTTCTGGGCAAGACTTGCAATTGGAAGTTTAGATGTGCTTGTATTGTAGACATTCTAAATTGTTGCTGTTTTGAATTCGAGAAAAAGGGAATCGAACTTGTATATGGATTTTATTTGTAGAGATTGGAATTTGTTGCTTTGAATTCTATCACTGCTAATCAAAGATCTATTTACAGTATGCATATAAGCATCTATATAATCATGTATCTATTGGATTATGATTCAAAGTGAAAGATTTGCGAACTGTATACATAATCTCACAAGATTGCACGTACAGAGGTTACACATGGATTAGTATGTCGTGCTAACCTTTTTATTTAGAAGAAAACTTCATACAGAATTAACATATGAACCCCAATAATATTTTGGATGATGTACAAAAATTTGGATCTAAACTCTACCCCAAATCGTAAAACAAAATACGTGTTACCCAAAATTGTAAAATTCAAATTGAAAATTCAACTTTCGATAGAAGATATATAATAATAATGTAAAAAGGTTTGGGAAAATTTTCACAAAGGGTTTAATAAGAGTTGAATTCCTACTTAGGGCTAAAACTCTTAATATTCGTATTAAGGGCATTCAATTACTTTTAACACAAATTTACCCCTTTAATTATTTTTCTAAATTTAATTTTATTATATTTATTTTTGAAACCTAATCCCTCAAACAATACACTCGGTTTTTTTACTCGTCTCGCACCAGTTTTCCGTCTGTACTTGTACTGCCGTCTTCCCCAAAATCATTCTCATTTTGATTCACCCGGAATAATTAATCATCAACAATAATATATCACTTATTGGTGCAACCAACTATACCACCACTACCAGATTCTCGTAGTTCTTCACCGTTACTGTGTTCATAACCATTTGTAAAGTCCTCGACTTTGTTTGTTGTCAAATTTGTGGACATTCACAACTATGCTGGAAAGTTATGAAGTTGGACAGTATTTGAAAATCAGTTATCTTAAGCAATGAAATATTATCATGGGATGAATGTGGTCAGAATCCAAGATCAATTCAGTAATTACGAGAAAGGAATATTGAGATGAATTGATATAGTTGGAAAAGAATATCAAAATATGGAAAGCAAAGCGTGATCTTTTGGAAAGACAAGATCTTGCTTTAATATGTGCTGAATAGGTAAGTTAATCAATACCATATTTGATGTGGAATATCCCATGAAGGTTGAATGCAGTCGTCCAATCATGAATCATTAGGAGTGAATGATTTGGTAAATATGGAGAAGAATATTCGGGTGTTATTATGGGTAAACAACGAAGCATGTTTAAACATAGTCCTTCAGGGTTTCGAATATTTGTGTGAATCGAAAACTGCAAACCGATCAACAGTCATTGTGTTGAAGTACAACTCGTGAGTGATCAAAGAATATATTCGAAGATATTCAGTTCTGATTTGATTAGATTAGGAATATAGTATAGAGTTGTATTTTAGTTAGGATTAGTCTCAACCTATAGAAATAAGGAAAGAATATATTTATAACAGTTTAGCTATAGAATTAAAATATAGCATGGAGACTAATTTCAGCCGTGATTATCTACAGGAGAAGTAGTCATAGAAAGTTGAGTGAGGAGCTCGACCTAGTTAAATGAGGAGCTTGACATTGACCGGCAAGTGATGGGAGCTCACAAATCCATAAGAAAGATAAGTCATAGATTGTTTAAAGTTGAGAAATTTGTCATTATATTGATTATTTAGTGGATGAGTTTCAGACTGGGCGAGGCCCTGCAGATGTAGCTAGGTGTGGTTACACCGAATTGCGTAAACATATTGTGTGTTCTGTTACATTTACGTTCTGCATATGCATGTTTAAACATTATTACTACCATGTTTAAACATAGGTTTAAATGTTAGAGTAAGACACAAGATTAACATTGAAAGTTTGATAAACTAGGTTTGTAGAAATTTCAATTGGTATCATAGCAGGTCACTACGTGTGTCCTTTAACAAGGAGAGTGAGATCCGATCTAACAACAATGAATTTGCAAGGAGAATATTCATTCTTATTACCACCAATTATGGATGATACTATTTATGAGTATTGGAAGGCAAGAATACTTGTATACATTGATTCATCTGATGATGATGATCTCAGGTATTACATAAAGAATGGATGGACACCATCAGAGACTACAGTTGAAGCAACCTGGACTCCAGAAGAAAAGAAGGAAAAGAACTTGAATGACAAGGCATTAAATATAATCTTCAACGCTGTAAATCAAGAACATCTCAAGCTCATATCTGGATGTACTCAAGCAGAGAAGGCATGAGATTATCTGAAGACTTACCATCAAAAGGTGACAGATGCTACAAAAAAAGATGGAGCCAAGAGACAAAGTCAAGAGTCGATGAATGTGCAGTTACGATGTGAGCAGCAAGAGACGTCTTCCGTTGATTCCTGTAGTTATGATGAAGAGGATAAAGAATAAAAAAGACACTTCAACGAGCATGTGTCTGACGGTGACGATGCAAGTATGATTGAAGAATATGACTCCCGATGTTTAAACATCAACACACCATGTTTAAACATCACCGCCATCGCAAAATCTGATAACGAACCAGAAACTGAAGATGATAGAGACATTTATGGCATGTATGACAAAATGCATAGGTTTTGGATGAAGGCAGCTGAAGTCAACAAGGAGCTGAAGAATGAGAAAGAGGCATTGTCAGAAGAATGTATAAAATTGAATTCTCATTCGGATCAGTTACAAGTGAGTCTGGAAGCACAAAGGCAAGAGCTCATCTCTATGAAAAAGCGAGCTGAAGAGGCAGAAGGAACAATCCAGAAATTGAACAAAGGTACAGCTGTTCTAGATGACCTACTTATGATAGGAAAAGTCTTAGGTGACAAACATGGACTTGGATTCAACCACGCTGTAAATCATATGCATGGACTCAGATATGATGGCGTTGCTGGAAACAAGCAAGGAAAAAGACTACTTGGACATGGTGATATTCCTGAAGTGAGATGTAGACAACCTCAAGCCATTAGAGTAAAACCTTAGTCCCCTCGGATGAAGAATGCGACAAGGAGGTGCAACTATTGCATGGTTCAAGGGCACTTAGAGTACCAATGTTTTAAATTGCAAAATGACATCAAGAAGGGGAAGCAAGTCAAGTCATGTGATAACATGGATTTGAAATACCCATCGCGAATGACTAAAAAGGTATGGGTTCGTAAAAACTCACTATGCTATATTGTACGTACATGTTATAATGCATACTCTAGGAATGCATGGTATCTTGATCATGGCTGTTCATGTCATATGACTGGGAATTCAAAGTTGCTGGAAAACATTGTGCCATGGAGTGGAACTGTCATATTTGGAGATGGTAAAACATGCAAGGTTGTAGGTAAAGGTGAACTCTTGATTAAAGGTTTTCCTAAATTCCGTGATGTATTGCTTGTTGAAGGTCTTATGTCAAATGTATTGAGCATAAGTCATCTATGTGATCATAACTTGAAAGTATGGTTTGATGAGAGGAAGTGTAGGTTAAGGCATGGCAACCATGGAGTTCTCAAAGGAGTTAGATCATCAAACAATTTTTATCTACTGGATGGAAGAGCTGTTATGAGATCCATATATACGGCAGTACATAATATACTCGGGAAAGTTGTCTCAGAACCAGACCATGTTGTAACATCCGAATTTCATATACAACAGCAGATTAGAGAAGTTGTTATAACATCAATTTTCGAAGTGAAGCAGTTTCGAGGAATGAGAAATCATGGTGTTGGTGCTACAACGTGTAGAAAACCATATGAATCCCCAAACTATGAAGTACCACAATTGGATATTTGGAAATACAATCTCTGAGATAAAGCAAGAAGAGAATTTCAGCAGCTTGACCGGAGTAAAGATGGGTTTTGGGGTTCATGACCAAGAAGAGTTAACCAGATAAGGAGTTAGAGCATTTTTCAGGAAAGAATTGACAGAGATACCTGGAACACTTCTAGACACGAGGCTCATAAAGATCTACACAAGTGAAGAGATGCACCAATGACTTGGAGTAAGCAACTCAACATCTTTAAGCCCCATAAAGGATTGCATCAAGAAGGCTCCAAACCTATTGCTGTTGAGCATGGTTCAAGATCAAAGAACCTTGCATATATCAATGCAAAGTCGATGCATCTTAGACAACACCAAGGTGTTTGTCATGTTTGAGGTACCAACCCTTACCTCTATGTATAGTTGTATTTTTTTATTTGGTTTTGTTTTTCATTATTTGTGTGTAAAAGAAAAAGAAAAATCCAAAAAAGGGAGGGAAGTTGTGAGATTAGGTGCTACAACATGGAGTCAACAGCAACTGGAAATGGATGTTTAAACATCTAGTTGATCAGACGGTCAGCCAGGGGGATGTATGTGGATTAGGTGCTGCAACATGGAGACAACAACTGGAAATGGATGTTTAAATATCACAAGATTAGACGGTCAGTCAGAAGGATGAAAATGCTGAGAGTGTATGAACAAAAAACAATTGAAGCTCGTCGATTCTACTATCGCCGATTCTACAATTGAAGCTCGTTGATCCCGAAGCAGTCCACACAATTTTCCATCTATCAACTTTAAATATGAGGTTATTCGAAGGATTTCACAAGGGTCTTGATTACTTTTGCTTGAAGACAAGATTATGAGTTTTGTGTATGTTGGTGTGGAAGAGTTTTCGGCAGAATCAGCTATGAGGAGATTCAAGTTTTAAACTATGCTCTACATAGGTTTGGTGTTGCAACTTGTGCAATTATATGTTCCCCTCAAAGGTGTAATCTTGGGATGGATACTTTGATTTGTACTCATTGTGGTGATCAGAGTATGTAATGGTTAGATTAAGAGATGTCTAGGACAGGGGGAGCGAATTCTGGTTTTGGTGTTGACTTTGATGCTATAAGATGTCGCTGATCATGTTATAACATCCAAACTAGACCATGTTATAATATCATATTGACCAGAAGATAGAGCAGGAGTTGTAGCAATCACGAGGTTTTTGATGCTCTGAGGTTGGATATTTTTGATGAAAAATCCGATGGGCCTATGCTATCACATCATATCAGCTAGTAAACTTGTTCTCTAGATTTGGATAGAGTTTCGATTTGCACGTCTTGCTATGTGTTTTAATATTTCTGAAATCAAGTGCAGAAGGAATTGAGTTTGCAAGGATGGTCTGACACTCTGCGATGTTGGAAGGATGGGCAAAGAAAAGTGTTCTTGAATATTACAGAGATAATTAGTGCTGTTTGAGACTGTTTCTTTAGTTGATGGATTGGTTGATTCAGATTCTACTACTAAGCCCTATTTAGAGTCAAAGGATGGAATTCAACGGAAAATGGCTAGGTCCATGCACGAGTGAAAGGAGTAAACTTTGCAGACACTCTAACGAGAGCATTGTATGGTATGATCGTCTCACCCAGTTCTTATTGATAAAGGCTATTGTCGAGGGGGAGTAGATAGCACACTACTGTGAGAGGATGCACCTGAACTGAGAGATATACCTAAAATGAGGATGATTGTGTTTAAACATGGAGTATGTCTTAGCAACGCCTGGAAGTCTGATAGTAGACTGAAATGGGTACGGTCTAACTGGGCTGAATTAGCTGGGATGATCTTTTGGAGAGTTGAAGTCAGATTTATGAGGTTTCCAAGATTATGATATTGTACCATAGAAAAAAAACAGAGTCTGGTACAAACAGAGGAGGCTGCTAACGCGAAGATATTTTGGTGCATCTTTGGCACATTCTATGTTCCCAAGGGGGAGAATATTTTGATGGATGACGGATGGCCATTTAGTTTGGTTGCTTGTTGGGATCAAATGTGTCCATTTATTTTGGAACATTGTTTTGGCCATTTAGCATGAATGACTGTGTTTATCTACTTCTGGTGAGTAGGGGGAGCTTACTGAATATGCATGCATGTTGTTTTCGATTACATTTGATGCTTATACTATGGAGTTCTGAACCTGAGGGGGAGCTATGAAGTTTCTCTGCATCAAAATAGTGTGTTTGGTTCCACAAAATGCCAAAGGGGGAGATAAAGAATTCAGATTTTTCAGGATAATGTAGTTGGCTAGAAGCTACTATGTTTAAACACACTGGATGTTTAAACGCTTTCTCCAGCGGAATCAGAAACTGAGCGACAGTCATTGAGATGTTTAAACACTTGCTCCAGCGAAATCAGAAACTAAGCGACAGTCAACTCTTGTTCGAGCAAGCCTTTGCCATGTTTATGGTCCTAAGGGGGAGATATTTGGAAAGTGGCTGTAGCACATCATGATTGTTACATTATAACATGATACAATGAAGAGTTGTTCTTATAACATGACTTTTTCAGGATTCTCATTATTGTAGGTTCTGAAGGTTCTCTTAGCTTCTTCCACAACATATTCTGCTAATCCTAATGGCAAATTGTCCAGCCCTCCATCACTTTCTGGGACTTCAAACTCCCGAGTTTCAGTTTTGCAGGTCAGTGAAATTGTATCTTGATTTGTTATGCACAAAACGTGCGATCACTTGAATGTGATTCTTCCCCCGAGAAATTTAATGCTATTTTGCCATCATGTGTTCCTTGTGCTGGATTCCCCATTTGAGAAATTCTATGTAGAATGTTTTTTTAAATTGAAATTCAAACAGATGTTTTTAGGTATTTTGGTATGTGAATTGTCGATGTAGCTACATAATGGAATTGAAGACATGATAAACTTTATTTATCTCTTGATTTTTGGGCCAAAACAATTTCCTTAAGTGTTTAGACTTGCTGGATTATTGATTTTCAATTAGCTTTACTATATTGGCATGTTGAGATTTTAAAATTTGGGTCCTCATCTACCTCTGTCAGCTTTTGTCGACCTTGCTGAGATGATTTCAGCCTTCTCCCGCCCCAGCCATGATGGCATCTAGTAAGAGCGAAAGGAAAAAGATTTGTATGTTGAGATCTCGAACACAATGGAGAAACCTTGTTAGCATCATCATTCTCTTTAGTGACCAGGTGCTTTTTTAAATTGCAATTCATGTTTATGGCTACTATTTTTAAGGCATGTAGTTAGATAGAACACACTAGGCCTTCATGTTGGATTTGTTTTAGTTAGATATGAATTAGTATTATGACATTTGATTGACATTCTTGATTTTTAATATAATTTTGATATTTTGTATTTTCATTTTTGCATTATTTTATTTTATTGAGAATTTTGGAAATTCAAATATTTCCATTTTTTAATTTTTAATATTTAAACGTTTCAGCTGTTTTTATTAATCGCTGAAATGTGATGGGCTTCAATTAGACCCAATCCAAAAGGAAATAAGTGGAATGTCTACTCAGCATTGCCACTAGACACTGACGGGTCCCAGTGTCGGCAAAGCGCTGATAGAGCCTATTTCGTTCCAGCGGGAGCATAGACAGTGGCTTTTTGATTTCAAATAACCGCTGAAAGGACATGAAATAACCGCTGAAATGTCCTGTTTTTTCTAGTAGTGGTCCCTCACACCAAGCCCTAAGAGCATGGCAGATTTCGATCAGTTCATTTCCTCTAATGCACTGAATGAAATAAATACAGTAGGGAATACATTCACATGGTCTAATAATTGTCTTCATTCCCCTACAACTGAAAAGTTGGACAGGGGTCTAGGCTCCCAAAACTGGTTAGTGAAGTTTCCAACTTCATTTATCCAGATACTGAATAGGGATACATCAGACCATGCCCGCTTACTGTATACTATAGGTAGCAATATGCCACCAACACCTAGATCATTCCGATTCATCAATTCCTGGTTTAACAGGGATGATTTTCTATCAGTGATCAGTACTGACTGGAATTCTCCTATAGATCAGAAAGGAATGGTCAGGTTCTTCCTGAAACTAAAAAGACTCAAATTCTCCATCAAAAAAGTTGGAACAAGCAAACTTTTGGGAATATTGAGTCTAATTTAGTAAAGGTGCCGAAAACCTTAGAGTGCAGGAAATCATTTATGATGGTGACACTTCTATTAATGAACTTGTTAAGCTCAAACAATGTAAAGCTTTGCACCTCAGAGCTATAAAAGAACAGCAGAAATTCTGGAAGCAAAAATCTAGAATTAAATGGCTAAAAGATGGTGATGAAAACACAGTCTCCTAGGCTTTCTACTGGCGCGATGCGCTAGCTTTTAAGAATGCAATGGTTTCACCTCACACTTTATTCAGGAATGTATCTGAATTTGGTTTAAACCTTCAAGAAACTTACCAGAAATTTGTTAAAAAATGAACAATTAAAAATCATATTAGCAGAACAATAATTACATATACATACAACACTCTTCTAATGTATATAAAGTAATTTATAAATAACTTCATATATGATGGCAACAAATTTGAGGAACGGTGATCCTAGTCCCTCAAATTCAACTAACTCAAAGGTACTTTAGTTCCATGGAGTTTGTAACGAAAGCATTTATGCATAGAGAGAGTGAAGAGAAAGGTCAATTATTTGGCAACGAATCCATAAAACCGACGTTAAATCTTGATCATTTTCATGAACCAGGTTTACTTTTCCAAGGCAACCAAAGCCGAATTTTGGATCTGCAATTTTAGATGGAAGTTGTGTTATAAGCATTCAGACTCAACAATTTTAACATAAACACACAAAAAATATGCACAAACAATATGCACTCAAAGTGTACATGTTGCACCTTACTCGAATCTCTCTCCCCTTTAATCTTCACATTCGGACTAAACACTTTCTCTTCTAACTTCGCTCCTACTTCCATTTGAACCTGATCAGCCAAATTCTCACCATCAGCCTGCTTTCTTCTGAAAAAGTAATTATTTGCAAAAACACTATTGTGATGTAATTGCACAGATAAAGAAGATCATATGTGATAGGAGTTATACAGAAATGCCAAAAGTAAGAATTTGAACCTATTCATTCATTCATTCCTACAATTACCATGAAGGTTGGAATACGCCTAAAACAAAACAAATAAGAACATAACTAGGACATCATACTCTTAAATATGCGCTAGTGCACAACCATAGATCTCTTGGCACTAGATTCACGGCGTTTCGGCCAGATTTGCGCGGAACTGCCGAGTAACATGGTTACGAAATCGATGGAAAAACAGTTAAGCTATCTCAAAATGTTTTGCCATGGTGTTGTATCAGTTCACCTGTTTTCTTGCAGATGCTCTAGGAAATGCTAGAAGCGAATAAAGTATATTTGAACTAAGAGATTTATTGAGTTTACAGAATAAAAGTATTTCTTGGCATCCTAATCAGAGTTATCGTTCATGCAACAAAACAATTAAAAACGTAACTATTATTAGCACATTCATATCATAATCGCACATAATCATCCTTTATATCAAAATACACAAATTGATAGAGATATTATAGATGCAATTAGCATAGATAGGAACCTCCCTTCCCAAGGTGCTTTTAGCGAAGGAACAGGGACGGATCTAGAAATTGTATTGACTGGGGGCATTTTTGCTTAACCACATCATGCAAATTTGATTACAATCTTTTATATTTTCTGCTTATTTCGGAATCAAATGCAAGATCGGTGAAATTAAATTATGATTGCCCTCTTCTTGTTATCTTTTATAAACATTTACAAACACATTTTCAACTAGTGTCGTTTAGAATCTTTTGTTGATTACAATTTCTTCAATTCAATATAGTCTTGTTCTTATAATATCTTTTCACACGTAATAAATTGTACTATATTAATATATTAAATTTAAAATATAATCAATAAGGGTAAGAAACACAATTTTTGATAATTTTATTATCAAAAGAAGACGGATTTGTTAAAATATTATGCTAAGTACTATATATAGATCCATAATAAAGGAATTAGTCAGTAAAGTTAGAAAAAAGAAAAAAGAACGAAAGAAATAGGAGATACTCTCTGATAAGGCAGCCTTATGGTAAGGCAAGGGGTGTAGGGTTAAGGGGCAAAATACTTTTGGGGCTGGAATATAAATATTAATTTTTTGGTGCCCCTACAGTAAATATTAATAAAACTCAGGGACCATTTTGAAATAAGAATATATTCCACATTTAATCTCCCTATTAACCATTACCATCATCAATCATCAATATTAAATCATCAATCATCAAATTATTATTGTTCATCATCAAATCTTCGTTGTTCATCATCAAATCATCAAATGTTTGTCGTTCATCGTCAAATCTTCGTCGTTTATCGTCAAATCATCGTTGTTCATTATCAAATCTTCATTGTTTATCTTCAAATCTTCATCGTTTATCACCAAATCATCAATCAATCAATCATCAGATCCACCGTCATCATCAATCATGTCATAACCATCATCAACCATAAACATAAAATCACCAACTAAAATATACACATCATAAAAAATTGTCAAATCGGGAAACTAGATTCTCGTAGAATCATGCCTCGGTCAGCAACATTACTTATCCTCGTCATCAATCCGTTCCATCTTCAATAAAAAATCATCAATCATAAACATAAAATCACCAACTAAAATATACACATCATAAAAAATTGTCAAATCGGGAAACTAGATTCTCGTAGAATCATGGCTCGGATCATTAAATAGACCTCGTTTTCGTCATCCTCTCGGTCACCAACATTACTCATCCTCGTCATCAATCCGATCGTCAACTCCTTTCTATCATCGAAAAATAATCATCAATCATAAACATAAAATCATCAACTAAAATACACACATGATAAAAAATTGTCAAATCCGGAAACTAGATTCTCGTAGAATCATCAATAAAAAATCATCAATCATAAACATCAAATCATCAACTAAAATATACACATAATCAAAGCGTCAAATCGGGAAACTAGATTCTCGTAGAATCATGGCTCGAATCATAAAATAGACCTCGTTTTCGTCATCCTTGTATATATATATACTCGGTCACCAACATTACTCATCCTCGTCATCAATCCGATCGTCAACTCCTTTCTATCATCGAAAAATAATCATCAATGATAAATATAAAATCATCAACTAAAATACACACATAATCAAATCGTCAAATCGGGAAACTAAATTCTCGTAGAATCGTAGCTCGGTCCGCAACATTACTCATCCTCGTCATCAATCCGTTCGATCATCAATAAAAAATCATCAATCATAAACATCAAATCATCAACTAAAATATACACATAATCAAAGCGTCAAATCGGGAAACTAGATTCTCGTAGAATCATGGCTCGAATCATAAAATAGACCTCGTTTTCGTCATCCTTGTATATATATATGCTCGGTCACCAACATTACTCATCCTCGTCATCAATCCGATCGTCAACTCCTTTCTATCATCGAAAAATAATCATCAATGATAAACATAAAATCATCAACTAAAATACACACATAATCAAATCGTCAAATCGGGAAACTAGATTCTCGTAGAATCGTAGCTCGGTCCGCAACATTACTCATCCTCGTCATCAATCCGTTCGATCATCAATAAAAAATCATCAATCATAAACATCAAATCATCAACTATAATATACACATAATCAAACCGTCAAATCGGGAAACTAGATTTTCATAGAATCGTGGCTCAGATCATCAAATAGACCTCGTTTTTGTCATCCTCACATTTATATATGTGTGTACAATTTAGTTGATGATTTGATGTTTATGATTGATGATGTTTATGACATGATTCATGATGACCATGGATCTGATGATCGAATGATGATTGATTATTAATTTTTGATGATTGGTGAGTTTTGATTGATGATTAATGTCAGTTATATTGTTGATGATTGATGATCTTTTATTGATAATGATTTCATAATTAGTGATGATGATTTGATGATTTGATGATAAATGATTGATGATTTGATGATTTGATGATGAACAACGAAGATTTGATGATGAACGGTGATGATTTGATGATGAACGATGACGATTTGATGATGAACAGTGATATTTTGATGAACAACGATGATTTGATGATGAACGTTGATGATTTGGTAATGAATGTCTATGATTTGATGATGAACGATGATGATTTGATGATGAAGGAGATGACTTTTAGTTCATATAATTAATTAATTTGAAAATAACTAAAATATATGATAAGTCCATGGTTCGTATTCGGGCCTCATTCATACTCGGACCAGGGCCCGAGAAGGATCGTGGGCTCGAGATACGCGGAGGATGGATCCACAGGTCCATCAATCCTAATCCTCATAAGGAATGCGTATATTATGAATGTTCTACAAGGAATATACATCCTCCTAAACATGGTAATACAACCATGACCGAAATATACTTCCTCTATACATGGTAATACAACTACTATTCCCATAAGAGTTGTATTACTACCATAAATACACATCTTGGTGATCTAGGGATTATAGCCATATAAATACCATGAAGGTTTGGTACACCTTTCTATCTCATTCTACATACAATACGCCTTACGCCTCATACTAACTTGAGCGTCGGAGTGTCTATCCTCGGGACACCCGAGCCTTTGTTTTGCAGGTCAGTTCGTGAGCCGGGTTCGTGATCAAGTGCGGGTCGTAGACATTCATCAATTTGGGACGCCCAGTGGGAGCCGCTTGCTGATCTTGATCTATACGACCTTCAAACTCATGGCTGATCCGGCTGAAAACCTTCGTGGGAGTACACGAATCCATTTTCTGGCCCCAACAGGAGTAGGAAGTGCTAGCACCAACCATGACAACGGCGAGACGAGCCACACCGACAACCAGGGAGCAGGAAGAAGCATCAACGACATACACCGGTCGCATGAAGAAGCCTCTCCCTGGGAGTGGGAGAGCAAAAGATCTCACCGGGATGGAGTTATCACTTTTTCACCTCAGGATGCAATTCCTAACCAATTCCCTCATTCAGATCCTTTAATAATCACGGTCGACATAAACCATAATGTGATCAGAAGAGTTCTGGTAGATGGGGGAAGTGAGGTAGAAGTCATGTTTCTCAGCTATTATGAACAGTTGGGGTTGAACAAAACCAATCTCGTGCCCAAAAACCCCATCTCGGGATTCGCTTGCGATCCTATAGCTCCTTTCGGAGAGATCACTTTACCGGTGCGAGTAAGGGATGGTCCTAGGAGTATAACCTTTCGTTGCATCTTCGTGGTCATCGACTCCAGAGCGCCATACAACATAATCCTCGGACGACCTTGGATGTACCAGGCAAAAGGCATCTGGTTCCCATATCACTTGGCGATGAAGTTCCCTACAAATCAAGGGATAGCAACAGTCCGAGGCGATCAACAATTAGCCCGAGTCTGCACAATCCAAGCTATCCAAGAACCGGAGAAGGAGGACCTTGAACTGGCCAAGTACTCCAAATCCGAGCCAATTGATGAGCCCTAAATATACTCTTGTTTTATGACATTTGAGATATATTCTGGGTAGCATTTGGTGCAAAGTGAGGAGCTTTAAAGCTAAATTTGGCGAAGTTACATTTTGAAGAACAAGTGATTCACTAATGTTTTGAAGCTTGATTTTGGAAATGATTTCAAAGGAATTAGATCACATGGGTCATACCATTGGATTTCTCTCATCAAGAGCTTCGAAATTGACTACTAGAAGATGCAAATCGGATCAACGGTTAAAGTGCGCGACCCTTCACAAAAGTGCGCGGAGTGCTGCGCGGCCCGTGCACTGCATTCTATAAATACCCCTTATCCCCTCAAGGAGAAAAAAGGGCCAAGACCATGTAGATCTACATTTTTCTTCATCTTTCTTTCCTTTTCTTCCATTCCTTTCCATTAGCTTAGTAGTTTGATTCCATGTATTGTAGTATAGCTTAGTTTGATCCTTGGGAGCATTTGAATTCATTCCCTTGAAACTTTGAGGGCCTTGTATGCTTAAACTTGAGATTTGGATTATCATTTGATGAGCTTTAATTCTTGTGCATGAATGTTGTTCAATCTTGCTTAATTTGTTATGGGCTTTGTGTTTTATATCAATTGCATGCTCCATAGTCATTAATTAGGTTAGCTTGGTTAGAGTAATTTAGTGTGATGATGATGGTGACACTACTACAAAGGGGTGGATGCAAGGCACATATTTAAGGCGTTTGATGGGTGCGCGTTATTTTCCGCCTTGCTATATATTTGCGAGTTCGCAAGCCTTGCTAGCAAGGAAAAAATATATATATTTAAGACGTAAATCACAGATTAAAGGCGGAAGTGGGTTGTGTCGTAAATAAATATGAAATTAAGGCGGAAAAAGATCTTCCGCCTTAAAGGTAATAGGTCGTCACGACATCGCCACCAATACAGAAAGACAAACGATGCTGTAGCGAACTCGGAACCAAGAGTCGCCAGTAAAATGATTCAGTACTTTGTTTATTGCGATATCGTTACTTATGTGACTCATAATTTAGGTAGGCTTGTAAATGTTTGCCTGTCGCAACTGGGTCGGAAGTGGATGACCGAGAAGGTAGCGTTATCGTGACTTGACACACCAGTTTAGAACTACAGTGCAAGTTTGTGTGCTTGAGTTGTAGCGAACTCGCAAGTTACACTGAAGAGTCAGCGGAATAATGGCGATATCTGAAGGCATCCGGTTGCAGTCGCGGTTTTTTTAAGGATTGGCTTTTCAAACTAAAAAAAATAGATTTTATCAAGTACTTTTGAGGTGGGTATTTTCGGATTCACAAATGGATGATTAATTCATATTGGTTGGAGGTATGACTGTTGCCTTCTTGGATTAGGTACGTAATACCCTCGTAATTTGTTGGTTTTTGTCTTGATTTTGGTTGGTTTTATATAATAATTTCTTTGTCGTTTGGTTGATTTTGTTCTTTGTGTTATTTCAGTGTGTAGTTTATGATAGGAAGTCAGTGGGTTAGTATAATTGTTGAAGGTTCTACGCAGTTGAGCAGCTTTTTGAAGGATTTGTGAATTATGGACCGCGAAAGAATAATGAACGAGAATGATCGATTGTCGAAGGAGTATTTAGATTTGGTCGAATTTCTTAGATATTAGGTTGCGACATTCTAGGCAGAATAGAATAGGAGGGGTTAGATGTCCATGTAACAAGTGTAGAAACAACGCCATATTTGAAGATATTGTTGTAGTGCGTGAACATTTAATTTGTAAAGGTTTTGACAAATCCTACACAGAATGGGTTTGGCATGGGGAAGGCCATTATGGAAGTGACCAGGTTGAGATGGAGGAGGGTAGCGCCGAGGAAATCCTGCAGTATAATGAACAGCTTTCAGACATGTGCGACGATGTTGTAATGGAGTTTGTTGGGAAGAACAGTATGCTGGAGGCAATGTATGACGATAAACAGACAAGCTTATATGTTGGGGCTAGGCATTCTAGACTGGGCGCAACATTGTTGTTAATGAACCTAAAGGCAACGCATGGTATTTCAGATAAAGGAATGACGGAATTGCTAGAGTTGGTTAAGGAGTTACTTCCTCAGGACAACTTATGTCCTGACAGGGTTTATGCTGCGCGCAAGATATTGTGTCCTATGGGCATGGAGTTTACTAAGATTCACGCATGCCCGAATGATTGTATGTTATATAGGGGGAGTGTTGATTCTTTGAGGGATGATTGCAAGGTATGCAGTGAGTCTAGATGGAAAAAGAAGGAGGGAAAGGTCGAGGTATGTGGAGAAACAGTGACAACATCGACAAAGCAAGGTCCTGCTAAGGTGATGTGGTAAATGCCCTTGAAACCGAGATTGACGCGTTTGTATGCCAATCCAGTTGATGCAAAATTGTTAACATGGCATGCCGATAGGGTTCGAGAGGAAGATGATGATATTATATCTCACACTTCTGATGGTGATCAGTGGAAGAAGATGGATGCTATGTACCGAGAATTTTCTGACGAACCTAGACACGTGCGCTTAGGACTATCTACTGACGGAATGAACACTTTCGGGAACATGTCCAGCACCCACAGTTCATGGCCAGTGATGCTTGTTATTTATAATCTACCTTCAGGTTGATGATGAAATGAAAGTATGTGCTTTTGAACACTATGATCTCGGGGCCTAAGCAGCCTGGTAATGACATTGATGTATATCTAGCGCCTCTTGTTGAGGAGTTGGAATCCTTATTTAAGCATGGGATTCATATTCCTGACAGAAGTCGAGGGGACGCAAAATTCAAGGTTAAAGCCATGTTGATGTGGAGCATCAATGATTTCCCTGCGTTGGGTAACCTTAGAGGGTGTTCTGTGAAAGGTCATTTTGCATGTCCAGTATGTGAGAGCAATACCAGCCATTGTCAATTAAAGCACGGTGGTAAGCCTGTGTATCTAGGTCATAGACGATTTCTACCTAGGAGTCATCCGTAGAGGAGTGCTAAGAAGTGGTTTAACGGTCAGGAAGAGCATGGCGTTGGCCCCGTCCCATTATCAGGTTCTGAAATATTTGCAAAAGTATCGGGCATGGATAACGTGTTGGGAAAGGGAAAAAATAAAAGCACATAAACTACGATTTGGAAGAAATGTTCGATATTTTTCAAACTTGGTTATTGGGAGCACTTGGATGTGCACCACTGTCTAGATGTCATGCATATAGAGAAGAATGTATGTGAAGGTTTGGTTGGGACGCTCTTGAATACACCAGGGAAGAGTAAGGATGGATTGAAAACTAGAAAGGATCTAGTTAATCTTGGCATAAGGACGCCACTTGCTCCCGTGCAAGAAGAAGTAGGCACGACATACTTACCACCTGCTTGTTATTCCTTGTCATCTGAGGAGAAGGAGAGTTTTTGTAAGACTTTGAAATCAGTGAAGGTGCCTTCTAAATATGGTTCTAATATTAGTAGTTGTGTATCTACTGCTGAGCTGAAATTGGTGGGAATGAAGTCGCACGATTGCCACAATCTGATGCAGGATTTGAACGTAATTGCTCTGAGAGGTTGCTTGCCTTCTCACGTTGGAGACGCGGTTGCAAGGCTCTGTTATTTTTTTAAACAGATATGTCGCAAGAAAGTGAGTCGGCGTAAGTTGGATGAATTGCAGGATATGGTAATTGAAGTATTGTGCAGGCTAGAGATGTATTTTCCCCCTTCCTTTTTTGACATAATGATTCATTTGATAGTTCATTTGGTGCGGGAGGTGAAGCTTTGCGGACCAGTATACTTGAGATGGATGTATCCATTCGAGCGGTACATGAGCATTTTCAAGCATTTTGTTAAGAATCGTTATCGACCAGATGCCAGTATAGTGCAGCGATATGTCGCGGAAGAGGTAATAGAATTTTGTACCAACTATTTACAGGATGTACCTACTATAGGATTGCCGGTCTCTAGACACGATGGTAGATTGGATGGTGTCGGACTACGCCATAAGTCTAAATTTAGCCCTTCTTCCAATGAAATCTCTATAGCCCATCTCTACATTCTGCGCAACCATCATGAAGTGAGTCCTTATGTTGATGTTCACCTTAATGAGATTAGGTCAACACACCCGAGCTGGTTGGAACCTAGGATTCTTGAAACTCATTGCAGCGACTTTACTAGTTGGCTCAAAATACATGTGCAGAATGGCGGTGAACACCCTGATGTTGTAAAATGGGTTGCAAAGAGACCCCTCGGCACAGTCACGTCGTTTAGCGGGTATGACATCAATGGATACACGTTTGGTACTAAGTGGAGTGATGATAGATCTGCAACCCAAAATAGTGGCCTATCAGTACCTGGAGAGGGCGATAATGGTTTTTCTAGTACCATTACTGATATATGGGAAATGGACTTTGTTCATGTCCGAATCGCACTGTTTAAATGTGAATGGGTAGATCAAGCTGAAGGGGTGCGCTTAGAGGATTTAGGCATGACTCTAGTCAATAGGGGAATTCTTGGGTCTAGAGAAGATCCATTCATCATGGCGGCTCAAGCTCATCAGGTATTCTATGTGGAAGATCCAATTGATCCTCTTTGGGAGATCGTTGTTGATGGAGAGAAAACATTCATCTATGGTGACGGCTTGTTCAATGATGACTGCACTGTTTCTAAAGACACAATTCCGTCCTCTGTGTACGAAACTCAAGAGGAAAATGATGACATTTTTTGTGCATCGGTGTGCAGAATGGATCATGAAGAAGGCATGTGGATTAATCCTGCAGGGAAAACTACAAAGAGGAAGGGGCGGCAACCAAAGAAGAAGAAGACCAAAAAGAGTAAAAAACACAAGTAGCATATTTGATTATCATTGGTTTTGAATACTGTGTTTCTATCAAATGTTTGTTTTAATTCATTGTAATTATAATTAAAGTTCATTTGTGATTGAATTTAGGATAATAAATCATGTAATTCAAACAAAAAAGAACCCTGCTTTAGCATTAGCGAAATCGTAACACCCGTCGCTCAATACTAATGTAACTGAAATTGCTCAGTAGCGAAATCGTAACTGGAGTGAAACTGCCATATGGTACTGCGCAGTTTCATCTTAGGGTGCTCGTTGGTCAAAAATCTGGTAATGAAATTACCATATGGTAGCTTCTCCAATGTTCTACCATTTTCGACAACACTGCATCGCATGTGCTCGAATATCACATGCCCCGGGTTCAACCTTATCCCCTCCACTACGCAGTAAAACATGCTTACCGTTGTGTAATTCATCTCGGTGATCCATCCTCCCTTTGGAACCACAGACCTAGCAACCATCTCATATATTATCCTATCCTCACAACTAAGCTTATCAATCTTATAATCCCTAGGCTTCCCTAAATTGTCCTTTTGCCTACCAAATTACTTCTCCGCAAATTCTGCCACTTGCTCCAGGTCGAGAATGGCATTGTCGGGCCATTGTTCCCTACAATAAAAACCAGGGGTAGGAGGATCGCTGAAATCTTCCTCTACAGCATAAGACACATTTAATACCTTGTTAAACATTTCCTCCCAGATCTCAAAGTCCTTCTTATTTACCCTAGTAAACCACCTACCCGTTTCCATTTCTTCCTCGATAAGTTGGTGGAAATTAGCATAAAACTGGCACGTTTCATCTTTATGTGTTCAAACCTAACAGCTCACCCATGTCGTGGCTTTGAAAGATTTGCATCACTTTTTCTAACCCGAAGTCTTTAATTTGATTGAAATCTACCACATAACATTCTAGCAAGTCACTATGCTCAATGAAATTAAAATAGGCTTCGGAAGCATCAAAACTTACGAATTTGGCCTTGTTAAATTTGGTAGAGCTTGAACCAGCAGCCTGAGTCATGGTTGCCGGTGCCTGAGCTGAACCCGCCTGTGCCGGTGGTCGCCGAGCAGGTACAAACGGATTGTGTGCAAGATGCTTAGTCCTAGCCATTGTTGTTGGGATATTTGAGCGTGAGGGTTTTTGTGTTTGGGTTGGATTCAATTGATTTTCTCGCGTTTTGATTTCTGAAGATCCCCAATTTTTTTATTTATATAACAGACAGTAGCGAGCTCGTAACTTCCTAGCTTGGGGTATAACAATATAGCTTACGATAACACAACTCACTCGTTAGAGTATAAAACGACAGCGTATCAATTCAAAAAATCCCCAATTTTTGTAACTATATACCAGAAAGTACCGAAATCGTAACTGCGTAGCTGGGGGTACAATTATGTATTTGCGAGTTCGTAACCCTCTCGTTACTATGTAAAACGACAGCGTATCATCCGTAACAAGGACATGATTAACTCAACTAGGTTACGAACTCGCTACTTAATTGCTTCATAGTCACGAGATCGCTAGTTGTCTCTCGTGGTAGGCTCTGTTGAAGTTTTACGGTCTTAGCGAGCTCGCAAGAGACACGGAAGGGTAGGCGATTTGGTAACGCTATCGCAAGTGAATCGCGTGCTAGGCTCTGTTAAAGTTTTACGGGTCTTAGCGAGATGGCAAGACGCACGGAAGGTTAGGCGATCGTGTAACGATCTCGCGAGACTCATTTCAGTTTCATTTTGGTAGTAGGCGAGTAACCTGCGATATCGCTAGAGCCTAGTTCAACTAGCAAAATGTATATTCTCACTATTATAACCATGTTTCCAGTTAACATGTTAACATGAAATGTGCTCCAAGTTTAGCACACTGAATTATGACCTTTGCATCACCATAAAGAAACTAAAAAGTGGATTAAACTTGAATGCAAATAGAAATATCTTAACAAACAAAACATGTTGAATCATCCCTATTAAGTCTAGTACATCACAGGCCTGCCACTAAAACAGCGTGCAAATCATCAGTCGAATTATCTTCTACGCCATCTAGCTTCTCCACTGGAGCGTGTTCAACACCCTTCTCCTGGTCATCTTGTGGCTTGCCTTGGTCATTTTCTTCCTTCTCTTGGCCAATTGGAGTGGGAAAATCTTTTGTTTCTTGGAATGTCTTCTCAGCATGGACTTCACTTGATTCCTCGGCGAATTCGGGTTCACCAATCAATCCCTCCTTCCTCTTCATCTCATACTTTTCCACATCGTCTTCCCCATCAGACCCGTCACTATCCACATCGGCTTCTCCATCACTATCGTCTTCCTCTTCGTCAGTACCAATTTCAGCCTCCCCCTTTGCAGGCAACGGATCCTTGGCGCTCTCTTTCGGGTGTTGCACACTTGGCCCGACAGAGCGGTGTTCTTGGGGAATGTAGTTAGAAAATCCGGTACCTCCTCGTCATCGCTCAACTCGAAGTCTATCAACCCACTTGCCACCAACTTGTTGAGATACTCGTTGTTTGCATTGGACCTCTTCTCGGCCATTTCAATCTCATTCACCAATTGACCCAGAGACACTACTAGCCGACCACGAGCATCAAATACAGCATCTACAATACATACAAAACTTGCGATGTGAGCATTATAATACCCGTGAGCACTATCAACTCCCTTATACAAAAACAAAAAAATATGTAAAGATGTGAGCATTATCATACCTGATACACCACCACGTGCCCTTCTAGCAGCCTCTTCAGCTTCTTTCTTTTTCCCGTACTTACCATCAGCCTTCATCTCCAATCTCTTGTGTTTTAGCCACTCCTTGTCGTACTTGCCAAGCGGCATCGGACGGCCTCTTGGGAAAATTCCCGCTTTCCTGATCAAGGCTGTAATCAAACCGCCGTATGGAAGCGCCGCGGTCTTGTGCCTCGCCATCTTCATCATCTGTGTCAGAATAGTGTAGCCGGGGTTGATTGGAATCTTCTCCATGATGTGGTAGAACACCATGAGGCTGCAAACTGTTGGCTCGCAGGCATGACCAAGGTATGACAACACATTCCCGCAGATTAGTTCAAACACTAATCGCTGCTCCTCGGTTAGCCTGTGGATCAGGTATCTCCTAGCTGTACCAGGCCTATTTTATTTTCTCCCAAACCACTTCATACCCATCTCACCCGCCTTCAACGACTGTTTGGGGCTAACAGCTGGAAAGCGTTGTTCATAATGAACCTCGTACGGCCCATCTTTCTTGGTAGGCCTGAGATCGTCACGACTCTTGTAGGGACATTTAAGCACACTGTTTATCATAAACTTATCTACTTTAAACTTCACCCCTCTCACAATAGTAGTGATATCATCCGAACCCTCCTCTAACCCTAGGTTTGCATAAAACTGTAAGAGCTCCTCTAGGTAAATGGGCTCGGGGAGTTGTAGTAAATAGTCTAGATTCTGTTCCCTAAAGTGGTCTAGCACATAATTGATTTGCAAAGTTGGCGCAACACAACTGTCAAACACATTGTTATTGACTATTTTCCGAGAAGAACAACGAGCATACCTAGCTCTGGCGGCGTCATTGAAGAATTCTGGAGTCTCTGCCTCTTCAGTGGCAGTGGCATCATTGGCAGCGCCATCAACATCAGCTCCGGCATCTCCGGCGGGTGGCTGAACAGGAACTTCTTGTGCCGCTGGCGGGTGAACCTCCTCATTCTCGTACTCAGTCCGGCGGCGCTTGTTTCCGACTGCTCCCCGTCCCCTACCACTACTAGAACCCGACGGGCCTCTTCCACTGCAAGAACCCCTGGTTTTTGGCGGCATAACGTCGGCTAGATTGCTGGGATTTAGGCCGGATTTGTCTGTATCGTCTGCTTTCTCTCGGTTTCAATTTGGGGCTAATTAATTTTAGCCCCGGTCTCTAATTTCTTTTTATACTCAGTTGTGTAGCGATGTCTCTACCTCACACGTTAGTAGCTACCTAAACCTACTAGCGATATCGTAAGTAAGTCTCTCATACCTACAGTTTCAGTTACGAGATCTTTAATATGCCCGCAAGTCAAGCGTGTCATTAGCGATATCGCTACAAGCTCTATTCATAATTTTATCAAATTTAATTAAACCTGTAGCGAAATCGCTAGTAGCCAAAAACCCTTTTTTATATACTTATTGACTAGCGATATCGCAACAAGAATTTTGGGGTTTCATGGGTTTGTGGGTCTGTGGGTTTAGGGTTTAACTATGTTAACTCTTAAAGTAGCGATTTCGCAAGTAAACAAGCTAGTTTGAAGATAACTAAAAGACTATTAATTTTTTTTTGAAGCACTTTAAAAGTCTGAAATATACACATTTTTAAAAGAGAGAGTATAATACCATTTTTTGGAAAATATCAGTCATGAGATTACCTCAAGTAGAGTACGTCTTTGTACATCAGCATGGAAATGTACATAAGCAATATAACATAACTCAATGTAAAACCAACATAATTCAGTTTCAATTTTGTTAAGAACAATCATATTCTAAAATATTTTCATTTTTTATATAGACAGTATAATACTAAATTTGGAAGATATCGATCATAATATTATGTCTATCAGAGCACATCTTAGTACATCAAAATGCAATGTTATGAAGCGATAATCGTTAGTATGATGTGTGATCACAATTGGTGAGTGTATGTGTGCATGATACTTTGTTTACTTCATGAATTGTACTTGTAATCATAGACATGAGTTACAGTAAACCAAGTTTCTCTAATCAAAAGCAAGTAAACTGCGCATATATGTAGTTCATGTGTGAACAACAACTCTGCTGTTGTCTTTAAAGGTAATCGTCGGACATCGTTTACAAGCGTACACGTGAGTTGTAGAGTTTCTTAATGTCTTGCAATTACAGATTTAGATTCTGAAACGCTTTATATAGTGTAAGTGCACATTAAGTCAACCAATCCCTATACTGTTATACATCAGCTTATGACGGAACAAATAAAAATTATTTTTACAATAGAAGAATTTGAGTTTAATTCCATAACATCATATTGTTTATATCGTGATCCAAGCATGTATGAGTGCGTTGTAAAAAAAGTCAGATTATGTTATGTAGCTCTGGCGATCATAGGTAGCGAAATCGCAACTACCAAGTCACAAAAATTTTTGTGGCTTTTCAGTTACGATATCGCTAGAAAGATAAAGTACACCATAAAAAAGTTATCACATGAGCATGTCACGAAATCGTAACAACCCTAGTCAGCTGTAACGAGAGAGTTCCGAGTTCGCAACAAGGTAAGCTACAATAAAATGAACACGTTAAAGAACAGAAAAACACAACACTTTTGGCATCTTTTCCATCACATCTTATGGGTTTCAACTCCAAAAATCAAACTTTTACACATCTTCTTAAAATTCCTCACCTTTCTTCACATCAAATCTCCATATCCCATCCCATACATGTTCAAAACATCAATTGTGTCAAAACAAAGTGGAACTAGCCACTAATTGAATGCAAAAGATTGGTAAGTTTTGCAATGAATTCCCAACCACATTTTTCTCTATATTCTTGCAATTAATGTCAATCTTTAGTTGTGCTTCTTCAATTTGGTAACATCCTTTGTTGTGGGTAGGAGAGGGACAAACAAGGTAGACCATCCCCAACCAATATAATCAATTCTCCCGACACAACTTTGTCATATACCAAAGGTACGATTTTTTTCATTCTTATTTGCTAAAAATTTGATTTTCTTGTACATAGTGCCTCCATTAATCATATTATTACTAAATATCATGTCAGAAGCATGTCCCGAATGAAAATCAAGATTTTATTTTAATATTGTCACTTGCAAGTTTAGCCCTAAATTTTAGGATTATGTTTCATAAGGTATTACTTAGAAGTACAACTTTGACTTATTAGCGTTGTATTAGGCATTAAATAATTACACTACGCAAGGGAAAGCTTAATGGATAGCCCAACAAGTTCCGGTAATTCCGACTCAAGTGGGGGGGAAAATGTTGTTGGCGGTTCAAGTGAGTTAAAAGACAACGAGAATTGAGTCGCGCATCGAAAAAAGCTCAACTCCTCACACATTGTCGAGAATTAGAGATTAGGATCGATAACAAAATACTAACACATGTCAAGTTTAATGACATTGGTGTTGCTATTTGGCCTGACGATGATGCCGCGCGATGGTCGAGTTGGTGTGCTAAGACGGGTAGGATACGCACACCATTAGACATAAAGGATTGGAGGCTACTAAGCATCGACATAAAGAAGGATATATAGAAGGAATGCAAGGTTAGTGTGGCACTTGTTATTTTTAATTACAATTGAAAATTGTGAATGTGACTAAGTTTTGATCACATTTGTAGCGCCCCTTTATTATCGAGGCAACATCTTATGATCAAGTGAAGAAGAAGGCTCTTCAAATCGCATCAAAGGCTCATCGAGAACACAAATATACCCTTGCCAAGGATTATCTCAAACCAAAGGGCACGAGGTTCGGGCAAGATCCAAGTACGCGTTACAATCACATTGTACCCCTTACTTGGGAGGCATTCAAGAAGCGATGGTTAGAAAATGACGCAAAGGTTAGTTTACTTACTAGATCTTGCAATAATAGTTTCATGCCAATTAGCCAAATATTTTTGTTTCCATTAGTGCTTTATTCCTAAAATAACATAGACCTTTTAAAAGGGTTTGGGGGATAAGAAGCGCAAAGCCACTGTTGATAATGTTATGCCTTACACCGGGGGTAGGGCGGGGTACTTGGGTGTGGGGAGAAAAACCTCAAAAAAAAGGAAAACCGAGGTAAAAGAGCTTGTGGATGGGGGCATGGACGCGGAAGAGGCGAACAAGCTAGTCATTGCCGAAGACCCTACAACATATAGTAGACAACAATTATTCGTCTTTGGTAGAATTAAAAAAGACGGGACTTTCTCAAGTGATGAGGCAAAAAGGGTGGCTAATCGAGTTGTACGCTTTACCTACTACGCCATACCATGTTCCATTTTAGTACTACAATCAAACAATCAAACACAACAATTGATGACGATAATAAATTTTATTTTACAATACTACCTTTTTAGGACGAGGTCGAGCGTGAAGTTGAAGAAGGCTTGTTCATCCCAGTCGGTAAACACGATGTGCTACGTAGGGCACTTGGGAAGGCCGAGCATCCGGGAAGAGCTAAGGGAATTGGTGGTTATGTTACTCAAATAGCATTGAACCAAGCCAAAAAATCCGACCAAGAGGTCAAGAAATTGAAAACAATGTTGGCCAATATATGTTCTTTTATAAAGTATCCTCTTCTATCCGATTTTTGTGACACCGATCCAATCAATGGACCCTCGTCTAGAGGTTCACATCCTTCCCCACCACAACATGAGGTTGACCAACCTATTTTTGACCAACCTACTTTTTACCAACCTATTGTTGAAACCAACAAGGAAATATGCACACCTTCGGCCCCTATCAAAGAGCAAGTTCACATACAACCATCCGATCCCAAACCAAAAGTACGTTAAATTCTTGCACCTCAATGAAATGAATAATTCTACACAACTCATTATTATTGATATTTTATAAATATACTCTTCATACATATGTCTAATTCGACCTAATTAAACATGCTTTATTTGTATATTAGAACTCCCCTTCTTGCAAGTTGTACGCTGAATGTGGGATGAATTCTCAACCCCGCCACGTTGCAATGGGAAATTCATATCCTGACATGGCACTACATCATGAAGCCAAAGTCCCTATTGGTTTCGTTAGGGTTTCTATACTACATGTGTTAGTGGAGGATGCGTTGGTACCGGTCGCGGATCAAGAATGCACGACAGTGGGTAAAGGTTTGGGCCGTTTTTTTTATGGCCCAAATGGTTGGTCGTTGATGTGAATTCTAATTCTATCCCAATTAATAGAAACACACCTTCATCCGTCGTAGACCCACTAGATTTCCCGGTAGCTAAGAAGCCGATGTCGGCGGGAGAAGTTGGATTCATAAAATCACTCCCGGGATTCCTTCGCATGTTTTATGATCTGGTGGGCCACCATAGTCGGGATTCCGTTTACTATTTCTATTCCAATAAACAGGTGTTCGGCGAAGCGAGGGAATTAGTCGTTCCATGGGAAGACTTTGCCCTTTTCTGGCACTATAAAACCCTTCCCGAAACAATCCTTATACTACATCAAATGTAAGCTACTTGATCTCATCTCTTCTATCGTATTGCAAGTTACAAATTTTCATGTACTTGTGCACTATTATACGTTCATATCCCATCTATTATTTATTTAGGTACATGCAATGCCTTGCTCTAAACGCAAAGACTTTCATTGGGTTTTTCCACCCAATATGCTTGCAAGAAATGAATGAGAGTAATCAATCACGACTTGCTTATCTCTCTAAGATCCTTAGAGCATGCCCAACAGTTACTCTATAATAGAGTGTTTAGTTAGATTTACCCTTTTTGACTACATTATTGCTTCCAACAGATGCTCTATCCCATGCTCTAAAATAGAGATATGGTAAAATTGGAAGATTGAAAGGGCATATGGGATAGACCTCTTTCGTACTCTAAAATTTAATGCTATCATTGATTCTTATCTTTTCTTTCTTTTTTTAGGCTGGTTCTATATGCAGGTCCAGTTTACTTCGGCAGGTCCAAATTAAATTTGAAATGACAATAATATCCCTCTTAAATATGTATTATAATTCATGTAAAAGTAATTTATGATTGTGATACGTGTTCAATCGTTACAAAGACGGGTTTATGCATTCACGGTTAGGGTTTTAGAAATATATTTGTAAAAATTAATAAACGAATGAAGGGTAATTATGGTATTTTCCCAGTTTTATTGGACCTGCAGAAGTAAACTGGACCTGCATTTAGCAAACACCTTTTTTTATCCTATACTTTCTTAATCATTCACATTTTCACACACATAAAAATATTAAAATCATAAACTTACAAATAAAATTAAGACTCGTTTGCTGGAGCTTATAAGAAGAGCAGTTCAGTCTAATTCAATTCAGATCAGTTCAATTAAATAAAATTCAATTCGGTTCAGTAACATATAATTTGATCAAATTCAAGTAAATTTAGACATTCTAATTCTATTTTTCAAAACATAGATATCAGTTAAATTCAATTCAGTTCAGTTAAATTCAATTCAATTCAATTCAGATGAGTAAGAAATAAGTTCAAACAAACATGCCCTAATTATGTGCTCTTGGAAGTCTCAAATAGAATTAAATATATACATTATCATTTATGACAATAAATTCATGAAATGGTAAAATAGAGCAACTGTTGGATGGAGGCAAAATAATTATGGAGTTTTTGAAATTTGGTGCTCCATTATAGAGATTGTTTTAGAGTAGCTGTTGGGCTTGCTCTTAGTGACAAGACCAAAACAATTTACATAGGCCCATATCTTGAGAGGTTAGTTTTCTTTGTTACAATTGGATATTTGCACTTCGTAAACATTCTAATTTTCGAGACGGGTTCTTACATTTTCATTTCTTAAAATATGTAGTGGCCATTGGAGTTTTGTAGCTATGATACCATCGTTGAAGCGAGTGTATTGGATGGACCCGCTACACTTTGGTCCATCTACAAAATTTGCAGATTTATTAGAGGTTGCTATGCAAAGTGCACATAACGACACACTACTTCCCTTCAACCTTATACAGATTTAGGTGACATTTCAAATCCAATGCTCTATATTTCCACTATGATTTCATTTCAAATCATTTGTTATACTTCTTCACTTTCAGCACCGAAAGCAATTGTCAAATTGGGAGTGCGGTTACTATATGATGTTGTACGCAAGCGAGTGCGTAGCTAGCCTTGTTCAAGATAATTTGGAATTACATCGCGTAAGCATTCTTATAACCTACTTATTGTACCTATTACTATCTACGTTGCATTTAATAGTATTAAAAAAACATTTCATATTCTTAGATTATCGAGGAAAATCATGCACCATACACCAAGAAGGAGTTGGAGGATGGTAGAGATGCATTGGCTAGACACTTGGTCCTTATTAGATCTCGGTACATCTCTAGGCCTCACATTCCCAATAAAATCTAGTTTCTTTTTTTGTCAAATGGATGCATATACTTTTGAGTTCCATTACTTCCATTAGTTTATAAAGTGTGGCTTGATAGTGTTTCATGTTCATGTTTTGTGCTTACATACCATGCATCTTGCAATTGACAGCTTAGACAATTAAAATGAAACCCAATTTTAGTGGAAATGGGTGGAAATGGCTCAAATCCTATAGTTTTGTGACACTTACGAATTCGCTGCGATATCGTTACTTCTCTCGCCAGTTACATTAAAATTGTGGCGACCATCTTGTACTGTCGCTACATCACTCGCCTGGATTAAATTTCTGAGCTTAGTTTTTGCGCCATCGCTACCCAATCGCTCGTTCTTCTCTGCCTCTCCAATCTGATCTCTGTCGAGCTTGTAACTATTCACGCTAACACCAGGCGAATATCTAGCTTAGTCGTAACGTCATCTGTTTTTCACGCTCACCCAATGCTCAAACGACGTCGTTTAAATGAAGCGAGATTAGTAGCGAGTCCGTAACTATGCACATAAGCGATTTTCTTACGACATCATTATCTCTCTCGAACCAACAATTTTAATTATATTTTTATAATTTAAATTTACAAATTTTATATTTTTACAATATTTATTATATACAATTTTTCGGTTGCGATGTCGCTACGGTATTACTAGCGAGTAGCACGTTGCTGTCGTAACCTGGCTCGTGTTGTTTAACCCTAAATGTTTACTTAGCCTTGTAACGATTTCGCTACTTTAGACCCAGCGAATCGCCTCTGTTTCTCGTAACTAGTCTCGTCAGCAGACGAATATATGACAAGCTAAGCTACCTTACGGAGTCGTAACTACTATTAGCGATCCGCAAGGTTAAAGTCGCAACCAAACTCGCACAAATTCATAATAGTCTAGGCTTTCCAGTGTTGCGATATCGTTAGTATTTCATCTGGCGATCCGTAAGCTTCTATCGTAACAAAACAATCAATCATTTGTTTAGTATTAGCGTTAGCTAGTTACGAACTCGCAAAGAGTCAATTCATATCATCCAGACGTGCATGCTAGCGAGTTCATAAATACTGAGCAAGGCGGATAAGCCTTCATCTAACGCGGAAACAAACGCCTTAAATCCAAAAACATCTAAGGCGGAAGAGGAATCGCCTTAGATGATTTTTCTCATTTAAGTCACTACCAGGGAAGGCATTTGTTTTCTGCCTTAACACATGAAGGATGAACTGCCTTAGATGGCTTGATATTCTAGTAGTGTGACTTAGCATAATGGTAGTGTAATCTCTAGTTGTTAGATTAATGACTATGGAAGGGGTTGAGTGATGACAAGTTCTTCCCCTTGTTGTGTGATTGTAGTTAAGGAATACCATGATAAATATGAGTTTTTAGAAGTGGAAATCTTATGAACTTGCATGATTAATCAATTATGTGTTTAGGTAAGGATTGAATGTTATCATTGGTCCCCCTGATATGTGATTGTATACTTGAGTTGAAAATTCCTTTTTAACGTATGATTGTTATCAACGAATAGCTAGATTTGTGGGTAGAAAATTATCGTTTACTCCAATATCATTAAGTAGCAAAGTAGGAGTCGAGACATATATGCTAGCATCGTCTTGGTTGTTGCTAGTTATCAAATGTCTTATTTGTATGCTCTTGCTATCGCGGGTGTGTGAGTAAGTTTATTTCTCTAATCCTAATACCTTTGTTGAGTTATCTATGATGTTAGGTGAATCAACAATGAGAGCTTTTGAGTGGTGTTATCACCCTCTCAAGCTACATTCGAGAGAATATGATGCTTTCATCCTTGACAATGGTCTAAACTTCCTTGTAATTGCATTTGCTCGGTGATAAGTCGATAGTTGGAAATTGAAGTCATTTGCCTCCCAAGGCCTCATAATCCTAGTATCATTCCCTTAGCTTAGCTAATGATAGTTTAATTTTCTTTCATAGTGTAATCCAAACCAATCTCAAAACCCCCCTTGTTTACATTGCTTTCTATAATATATAAGTATGCTTATTTTCTACTTTAAAACACTCTTACAAATCCCTTCTCCTTGTGGTTCGACCCCTACTTCCCACTATCTACTCTCTAGTAGTTAGAAGTTGTAGGTAATTTATAAATAGTATTTTGATCTCGCGGAGTCCCATTTAACGATGTGGGAAATCGCTTGTCATAGGAACCGTCGAGGTTGGAACTCTCCTACCCCCCGAGATAAAGACCAAACTTCGAGATCTTCTCAACCATTATATAGAGATGTCTTTTCTTGGGACACCAATGACTTGGTGGGAGTATCCCCTCGCTTGGTGGAACATTACGTGAATATCAATCCCTCACAAAAACCTATCAAGCAGAAACGACGTATCTTTGCACTAGATCAAGTTGAAGCCATTGGAGAAGAAGTGGATAAGCTACTCAAAGCCCGCATAATCGAAGAAGTGCAGTACCCATAATTGATAGCTAATCCAGTAATGGTCAAGAAGCCAGATGGGAAGTGGAGAATTTGCATCGACTTCACCAACCTGAATGATTGTTGTCCTAAAGATAGTTATCCATTACCCTCGATCGACCGATTAGTTGAAGCGATCGCTGGATACCAAGTACTAGCCTTCTTTGGTTCCTTTAAGGGATATCATCAGATCCCTATGGCAGAGAAAGATAAAGAAAAACCTTCTTTATAACCGACAGAGGAACTTTCTGCTACAAGATGATGCCTTTCGGATTGAAAAAAATGCCGGAGCCACTTACCAGCGACTGGTAGACAAATTATTCAAAACCCAGATAGGACGCAACATCGAGATTTATGTGGATGACATGGTAGTAAAGAGTTGCAGCTACGACGCATTCTTTAGAGATTTGAAGGAAACTTTCGACACATTACGGGCATCCAACCTAAAACTGAACCCTGCCAAATGTACTATTGGTGTTGGAGCAGGCAAGTTCCTAGGATATATGGTGTCCAATCGGGGAATTGAGGTAAACCCCGAGAAGATAGAGGCTTTGAAAAATATGCAACCTCTGAAGACCGTCAAAGATGTACAAAAGCTGACAGGATCCCTTGCAGCCCTTTGCCGATTCCTCTCCAAAGGGGCAGAAAAACACCTACCCTTTTTCAATATCCTTAAGAAGGTAAACCAATTTGAGTGGTCACATGAATGTGGGGAAGCCTTCCAAACACTTAAAGATCACCTACGACAGCTTCCGACACTGTCGAAGCCAGATAAAGGGGAGACTCTCTATTTGTATATATCTGCATCCCCGCTAGCCATTAGTGCTGTGCTAGTCAAGGAAAATGAAGGATCACAACACACGATATAATATGTGAGCAGAGCTTTACAGGGGCCCGAGACCAGATATACACCTCTTGAGCGCTTAATATTAGCCCTCGTACATGCCTCTCGACGGTTGCGACCATACTTCCAAGCACATACAATAGTTCTCCTAACCAACTACCCAATTAGGAAAATCCTTCAGAAACCAGATGCCTCGGGACGAATGATGAAGTGGGCCATCGAGTTAGGAGAACATGACATACAGTATAAACCCCGGACAGCCATCAAGGGCCAGGCTTTATCGGATTTCATAATGGAATCCGTTGAACCAGTGGATATAAACCAACAAGATCCAATTCCAGACACAGGAAAATGGCGGTTATATGTAGATGGATCCTCCAACTCGGGGGGAAGTGAAGTCTTACTCACCAACCCCGAGGGAAATGACCATCCCTATGTCCTCCATTTTGATTTTCGAGCCACTAATAATGAAGCATAATATGAAGCCCTCATCACAGGGTTACAGCTGGCAAAGGACCTCGATGTCAGGGACCTCGAGATCTTTAATGACTCAATAATCGTGGTGCAACAGGTCAAAGGCGAATACGAGACTCGAGAATACAGTCTACAGAAGTATCTCGAGATAGTAAAGCCTCTCTTAAGTCAATTCCGACACTATGAGCTGAATCATATCCCCCGAGAATGAAACCATAAAGCATATGCATTGAGCAAACTTGCCTCCTCGGACCTCAACATTAGATCTTCTCAAGAGTTGCTAATGGAAATCCTGGCGAAGAGAAGTTATGAAGAATGCAGCATCATGGCTGTTGACATCTTAGACACATGGATGAACCCCTATATTGAGTACCTTCAAACGGGAACCCTCCCCGAGGACAAGCATCTGGCACGGAAGGTCCAAGTTAAAGCTCCAAAATATGTTATTCATGAAGGCACCCTATATAAGAAGGGATATCTCCAACCCTTACTCAAATGTGTTGGGCCCTCCGATGCTGAACACTTAGTACAAGAATTACATGAAGGAGTCTGTGGTAGTCACCAAGGTCCACGCACTGTTACCAGTAAACTCCTACAAATGGGTTATTACTGGCCTACAATGTTGGAAAACTCCAAAAAATATATTGATTCTTGTCACCAGTGTTAGAGATTTGCCAGGGTGATCCACGTGCCTCAAGAAAATATGATTACCATCCAAGAATCCTGGCCATTCGTCCGATGGGGTATATATCTGTTTGGACCTTTTCCTGCGGCACTTGGTAATTTCAAATACCTTATTGTGGCCATTGATTATTTCTCAAAGTGGGTGGAAGCTGAAGCCTTGACCAACATAACTGGCAAGACGGTTATCAACTTCTGCTGGAAGAACATTGTATGTCGCTATTGCATCCCGAGATACATAGTGACAGATAATGGAGCACAGTTTGCCGACAACCCCTTCAAGAAATGGTGTGAGGATTATGGCATACATCAGAAGCTCACCTCGGTATATCATCCAGAAGCTAACGGCCAAGTGGAAGTTACAAATCGAACCTTGGTAAATGGCATTAAGAAGCGCTTAGAAGAAGCTAAAGGAAACTGGATTAAAGAACTACCGAGCGTGATCTGGACCCATAGGACTACACCAGCTACTGCAACCGGAGAAACTCCATACAGTCTAGTGTACGGGTCCGAGGCGGTCATCCCCATGGAAATTGGAGTCCCCTCTGCCCGTACCTCTCAATCAGAAGGTGATGATGGCACTGCCAATGAAGAAAACCTCCGTCTCGACCTCGACCTCCTAGAAGAAAAGAGAGCTAATGCTACCATCCATGAGGCCAAGGTAAAGGAAAGAATTAAGCGCTACCATGACAGAAGAGTTTGCTTAGATACATTCGTCAAAGCAGACCTTGTAATGAGGTTAAACGAGAAAAGCAATAAAAAAGTGGAAGGGACTGGGAAGGTCCATATCGAGTCCTAGAATCTCATCCAGGGGGAAGCTACCTCTTGGAAACCATGAAGGGTGAACCCGTACCACGAAGTTGGAACGTGATTAACTTACAAAAGTATCACGGAAGATAAAATCAGAGGAGGAGCCTCACAAAGGTCCGAGAACCTCATCAATGTCCGAGAAAACTCTCCGCTAGCGCAAACGGGTACTCAAACTTAAACTTACTATTTATTTCACTTCTATCCATAAAGTTATAAACTCAGATTGAAGTTATGTTATTTTTTACACCTATCCTAATAATGAGCAATCTTAAATCCCTTTTATAAAAGCACTGTTATCTTCGAGTATAACATTGATTGCTATTCAAAACAATATGCTTTATCAAGTATATGATTGGTCAACTTATATTAAATAAGTTATTTGAATCCAAAATTCAAAATACCAATCGTTTTGAATAAAAGAGATAGGTTCGAGATAAAGTACTTCAAAAAGTGCTTGATTGAGGTCTATAGACCAAAAGGGCAGACGTGCTCGAAAATCAATAATCTCAACATAAAGAGGAAAAACCTCGAACACAAAAAATTCATATCAAAGGTGTTATTACATCAGAATATGATACTTCTAAATTCCCAAAAGGAAACATAGAGGAAAAACCTCGAAAACAAATAGTTCATATCAAAGGTGTTATTACATCAGAATATGATACTTCTAAATTCCCAAAGGGATACATAGAGGAGAAACCTCGAAACTTGATACAAAGGTCATAAAGAAGATGATATTACATCAGAATATGATACTTCTAAATATGCCCAATAAGGTTTTCTAGAACTTCACCAGAAGTGGCATTTGAGAGATGGGCTATTGTCACCTTTTCTGCATGTTGTGATATTAAAGGCATTGTTAGTGAAGGACCGAGGAGGAGATCCGCAAGACTTTCAACATCAAGATCGCAGAGTGTTCATCATGGATAACTGCGAAAACCTGATCCCGGAGTATCTCAGCTTTGAGACAGAAGCTCCTTTCCAGTAAATCATGAGACCGAGGTTCATGTGCAAGGGATTTCAGGGCTCGAAGCTGATGAGGAGATACCAAGATTAATCCACCATACTAGGGGAAGAACTGGAAAGCACCTCGTCAAGAGAAGATAACTCAGGATACTTAACTTTAATAAGCCTCAGTAAATTTGCTGATGTGGTTATCTTCTCTAAGGGATCCAATGCATCCAAAAACTCGGCCCCAGGAACCCATCGGCCAGCAGTCAGAGCAGAAAGCTTATCAGCAGCATCCGGATGAGAAAAGACAGTCTCCATTGCCTTTACCTCATCATCAGATTGACAGAGTTGCAGGACATGATTCAAAATCTTGTGCTGCTCGGAGTCATGGAATAAATCTCCATACTACTCTCGGATCCTTAAACACCGGAGTACAAGCAATAAAGGCGCCCCAAATCTTAAGAAGTCGCTTCAGCTCCTTGAAGGCAAGGTCTGCGTCAGCTCATTCACGGTGTCCTGATACATCCTCATCTTCTTTTTCTCGGATTCTCCTACCAGTAATAAAGCCTTGTTCTCAGCCTCAAGTTGTTTCACCCTGTCCTCCAGTTGAGTCAAATCCAATGGAGCTTGGACAGAGGAAGGAGGAACCATCGATTCAGTCATTGAAGTTGAGACATTGGCCGTCATCTCCTCTTTCTCGGCCTGGAGATCCCGGCATCTGGAATGTAACTCCTCAATAGATCTATACAGGTGTTTGATCTCACCTTTGGTCTGCCGTCCAAGCGCGGATATATTTACCATCAGCTGTAAAATATGGGATATATCAAAACCTAATATGTGACACCTAAAAGTTCACACAATAGGATAAGGAGAATCACTACCTTAGAGGCAAAGGGATACTTCTTGAAAGACTTCCGAGAATCCTGACCATCATCTTCCTCGGGACAAATCAGATAATACTTCAACTTCTTCAGAGACTCATCCTCAGGAATCACAAGCTCAAGGTCAGATTCATCGTCATCCAAAGACTCCTCAACCTCCGGTTCCACCTCCTCGGACTCCTCTACCTCCTCCTCTACGATCTCAAGGACCGCTTTCCCATTATTGATCTTTTTCTTGGGGGAGATACTACAAATGAAAGGAGAAATATTAAGATACAACATGGAAGATAGCATTATTATAGTATACAAATCAAGCTATTACCTGAAGGAGACTGACTGGAAGAAGATTCATCCCGAGTCCGGGGTGATTTCCTGGCAGCCCACTTCTTGGCCTTATTCTTATCTCCCTGGATTTTATCAGGGAGGGTCCAATCTCGATCCTTCTTCAGGTAGCTGGATGTAGATTTTGACCGATGAACATCTAGCAAATAAGAATAGGTGATAGAAGGCCACTACCACACTAAGCCATGAGACCCCCGCACAAATCCTCCCTTCTGGAAGACTATTTTCTCCTTCAACAACTCCTCAACGATGCCCTTTAAATGAGCAGGAATCTCAAAGACATCGAGAGGCACAACGTCCTTCGGCTTCGAGTTCCAGTCAGGAACTTCGTATTTGGTTCGATCAAATGTTAGCCGAATATTTTTCCACTTAACCGCTGTTATCAGGAAAAGTGAAGACCTTGCCATTCCGAGGAGTAAGGGTAATATGCTCACGCTCCTTGAAAGAGAACAACTTGAAAAAACACCTAAATAGATCCAAGCTTGGCTCATAGCCCTTCCGAGAGCACCAGGAGATATACATCCTCCTAAACATGGTAATACAACCATGACCGAAATATACTTCCTCTATACATGGTAATACAACTACTATTCCCATAGGAGTTGTATTACTACCATAAATACATATCTTAGTGATCTACGGATTGTAGACATATAAATACCATGAAGGTTTGGTACACCTTTCTATCTCATACTACATACAATACGCCTTACGCCTCATACTAACTTGATCGTCGGAGTGTCTATCCTCGGAACACCTGAGGCTTTGTTTTGCAGGTCAGTTCGTGAGCCGGGTTCGTGATCAAGTGCGGGTTGTAGACATCCATCAATATAATAATTATGATTTGACCCCAAAACTTTTGTATGACCATATGAGGTCCCTTTGCCTTACCATAAGGCTACCTTATCTAATTGTTTCTCAATAAATAGATAGGTCAATTTGTATGTATGTGATTTATATTATAAAAAGTTGAAGGAATTGATGTATGCCGGACACCAACACTTCGACGACGAACCAGGCTCTCGAACTGATCTGCAAGACAAAGGCCCCGGGTGTCCCGAGGATAGACACTCCGACGCTCAAGTCAGTATATTTGCTTAAGGCGTAAAGTATAAAGTATGAGATTAGATGGAGAGGTCTACCAAACCTTTAGGGTATTTATATGACTACAATCCGTAGATCACCAAGATATGTATTTATGGTATGAATTCAACTCTTATGGGAATAGTAGTTGTATTACCATATATAATAGAAGTATATTTCGGACATGGTTGTATTACCATGTTTAGGATAGCTGTATTACCATCTTTGAGAAGATGTATATTCCTTGTAGAACATTCATAATATACGCATTCCTTATAAGGATTAGGATTGATGGACCTGTGGATCCACCATCCGCGTATCTCGAGCCCACGACCCTTCTCGGGCCCTGGTCCGAGTATGAATGAGGCCCGAATACGAACCATGGACTTATCAGTAGCCCCAAGGTAGATCTTCAGAATATAGAGTACTCCATCTCGAAGGATGAAGGAGAGACCTGCTTCTCGAGGGAAGACCAATAACTCGAGGGAGACTAACTCAGAGTGTTAAGCTCGGGATTTCCTTCGGGGATTCTCCTCTCGGGCTTACCATTCTGAATATCTAGCTTCAAGTACTTTCATATTCCACCAGGACACGTGGACGGTTGGATCTGAATCTGCCTTCTTGAATTCTGAGGGGATTGACACGTGGTCTTGATTCATTGTATCTTCTGGCGGTGAAGAAGACTAACCTTCCAATTGCCTGCATCGTTTAGCGAGTCGAGGTAATTACTCCACTTAAATGCGTGTTAGTTACTGGCTATATAACCAAGTAATTTTCCTTGTGTTTATCATCAATCTTCATCTCTTCATTTCAAATTTCCGAAGTCTTTTCTTCAAATTTGTCTTCTTTTCTTCACATGTATTCACTTCCCCCCATTATCTATATTTCCATGTCTTCTGCAAATTCCAGTGTTCCCTCTGGCCATGTAGATAATGTTGTTGAAGGAAGAGCCCCAGTTACTCGTGACTTGAGTAGCTTGTTCTTAGAGGTTGATTCTGGGGAGTTGATGGAGATTACCATTGCTACACCGCTGCAGGCGGTAGCTGTAGTGGTAGATGATGGTGCCTCTGGGTCAGAGATAGACCCTAAAATAGAGCCCCAAGTTGATAAATGGGTTCCGGCCACTGAAGGTGTGAATGATGTCACCAAGGTAGTTGACGAAAGGACGCTAAGGTATCTGCGGTCCTACAGGCTGTCATATCCTCTTGAGGCTGGCTTGAAGCTCGAGGATGGAGAAGTTCCCATTGGAGATCTGGTGAGCCCCACTCGAGGGGTACTTTATGAGAGGTTTTTGCAGCAAGGGATAAGTTTTCCATTTCCCCCTTTATTTCATCAATTCCTGCAGCATTATCAACTGCATCCGAGCCAAATACATTCCAATGTGGAGGTGATTTCCTGGTGAGCTCGGAAGAACTACGATCCAAGGCTGGATTTATTCAGGAGTCTGTATACGTTATTCTCTTTTGAGACTTACGAGTACATTACCCTCACTCCGAGGAAGAGGAAACCCATCACGTTTCCTGATAACAGTGGTGTGTGGGAGGCAGCCCGTTTCACTTTCGACCGAAACAAGTACGAAGTCCCTGATTTGCATCCCCATCCGAAGGACGCTATAGCTCGTGACATGGGTTTCATCATTCCTAATCACTTAAAGGGCATCATCGGGGAGCTTCTAAAGGAGGACATTACCCTTAAAAGAAAGGATTTTGTTCTGGGCGCACATGGCTCTGTATGGCAGTAGCCCAGTATCACTTACTCGTACTTGTTGGATGTTCTTCGGTCGAAATCTACCTCCAGCTTTTTGAAGCCTGATCGGAATTGGGCCCTCCCTGATAAAATCCAGGGAAGAAAGAAGAAGGCCAGGACATGAGGTCCAAGAAAATCTCCTCGGAATCAGGGTGAATCCTCTTCTAGTCGGTCTTCTTCAGGTAGTTCT
Organism: Sherardia arvensis; assembly: GCA_948330725.1. NCBI lineage: Eukaryota > Viridiplantae > Streptophyta > Magnoliopsida > Gentianales > Rubiaceae > Sherardia > Sherardia arvensis. The sequence continues at coordinate 28,934,086 of OX415241.1, forward strand.
TCAAGTCATATACTGTTGTCATATAATATGTTTTTCTTGTGTCATATGCCGAGGTTTACCTTTATATATGTACATCGTCTCCTCCGAGGAAAAAGATCAAGAAGGGGAAGGCCTCTCTTCAAATCATAGATGAGGAAGCGGAGGGGTCCGAGGAGAGGGAACCGGAGGTTGGAAAGTCCTCAGATGATGATGAATTTGACCTTGAGCTGGTGATCTCCGAAGATGCTTTTTTGAAGAAACTGAAGTACTATCTGAGCTGCCCAGAGGAAGAGGATGGTCAGGCTTCTCGGAGGTCTTCTAAGAAGTATCCCTTCGTCGCTGAGGTAACTATCTTTCATGTTATACTATATAGATTCTTCAGAGGCCAGGTTTTAATATGTCTTTGATCTCTCAGCTGATGGCGGATCTGTCCACGGTGGGGTGTCGAGCTATTGATGTGATCCGGCACTTGTCTGATTCTGTGATGGAATTACATGTTAAGTGCCGGTCGTTCAGGGCAAAGAAGGAGGAGATGGAAGCTTCCCTCTTGAATATGACAACTAAGTCTGTTGCTTCTACTCCACCCATTCAGGCTCCATTGGATGTGACTCAACTAGAAGCCAGGGTGAAACAGCTAGAGGTCGAGAATGCGAACCTGCAATTGGCGAAGAAGTCTCAACAGAAAGAGCTGGAGACTTATCGAGATATTACTGAGGAGCTGGCAAAAAACCAAGCCGAGGAGAAGGATCCAGAGGAGCCTAAACGGCTTCTAAAGCTTTGGAGTGCCTTCATTACTTGTAGCCCCGAGTTTCAGAGCCATAGGGAGTATGTGGATTTATTTCATTCCTCTGAACTACATGAGATCTTGGGTGGCGTCTTGCATCTATGCCAATCCGAGAAGGAGGTGGAGATGATGAAGGAAATCTTCTCTCATCCTGATGCTGCTGATAATCTCTCTGCTCTGACTGCAAATCGCTGGATCCCTGGGGCTGAGTTTTTGGATGCACTGAATCCCTCCGAGAAGATAGTAACATCAGGAGATTTATTGAGGCTTATTAGAGCCAAGTATCCTGAATTATCTTTTCTTGAAGAGGTGCTTAATCTTTCTACTGGCAAGGTTGAGTAATCTTAGCAGGTTTGCTACCTTACTTGCTGGCATCTTCTCGTCAGCCTTGATCTCATGATTTACTGGAAAGGAGCACCAGCCTTGGTTGTTAATTTCTCGCAGTTATCCATGATGAACACTCTGCGAGCTTAATAATGTTTGGCTTCTTCCTTGGATGTCCTTTGACAAGGCCTTTAATGTCACAGCGTGCAAAAAAACTGACAATAGCCCATATCTCCAGTGTAACTTCTGGTAAAATCCTAGGAAACCTTATTGGTTATATTTTAAAAGTACCATATTCTGATGTAATAACACCTTTGATATATCCTTTTTAGGTTCAAGGTTTAGCCTCTTATGTGCCCTTTTGAGGGTCTTGTTAAGAAGTATCATATTCTGATGTAATAACACCTTTCATATGAACTATTTGTGTTCGAGGTTTTTCCTCTATGTGTGTCCTTTTGAGGGACTTTTTTGGAAGTATCATATTCTGATGTAATAACACATTTGATATGAACTTCAACTTTTGTTTTTGAGGTTTCTCCTCTTTATGTTGAGATGATTGATTCTCGAGCACGTCTGCCCTTTTGGTCTATAGACCTCAATCAAGCACTTTTTAAAGTAATTTATCTCGAACCTATCTCTTTTATTCAAAACGATTGTCATTCGAATATTGGATCCAAACAACTTATAAGTTGACCAGTCATATACTTGATAAAGTATATTTTTTTGAATAGCAATCAATGTTATACAACAATCCTCTTTTTAGAAAAGGAATTTAAGATTGCTTGTTATAAGAATAGGTATAAAAATATCATGACTTCAATCTAAGTTTATAACTTTTAAGAATAGAAGTAAAGTAAATAGTGGGTTTGAGTTTGAGTACCCGTTTGTGCTAAAGCATACTTGTCTCGAACCTTGATGAGGCTTCTCGTACGTTCTTGATAGTCTCGAACCTTTGTGAGGCTCTCCATTGAGTTTTTATCTTCCGTGATAGTTTCGTAAGTTAATCACATTCCATCTTCGTGTTATAGGTTCCTCCTTCATGGTTCCCAAGAGGTAGCTTCCCCCTGGATGGGAATCTAGGACTCGATATGGACCTTTCCAGTTCGGGGCAAGCTTCCCTTCCACTTCTTTCTTGCTTTTTTCATTTAACCTCATGAAAAGGTCTCCTTTAACGAAAGTGGCTAAGCGGCCTCTTCTATCATGGTAGCAATTGACTCTTTCCTTTACCTTGGCCTCGTGGATTTTAGCATTTGCTCTCTTCTCCTCTAGGAGGTCAAGGTCGAGACAAAGGTCTTCTTCGTTGGTAGTGCCATTTTCATCATCTGGTTGAGGAGTACGAGCATAGGGGACCTCAATCTCCATGGGGATGACCGCTTCGGACCCATAGTCTAAGCTATAAGGATTTTCTCCTGTTGCTGTAGCTGGTGTGGTTCCATGGGTCCAGATCACACTTGGTAGTTCTTTGATCCAGTTTCCTTTAGCTCCTTCGAGGCGCTTCTTGATGGCGCTTACCAAGGTTCGGTTCGTAACCTCTACTTGGCCGTTAGCTTTTGGATGATATACTGAGGTGAGCTTCTGGTGTATGCTATACTCTTTATACCCTTTCTTGAAGAGATCATTAGCAAATTGTACCTCATTATCGGTCACAATGTATCTCGGGATGCCATAGTGACACACTATATCTTTCCCATAAAAACTGATAACTATCTTGCCTAATATGTTGGTCAATGCTTCAGCTTCCACCCATTTTGAGAAATAATCAATGGCCACAATGAGGTACTTGAAGTTACCAGGGGCCGTATGTAAAGGTCCGACGAGGTTTATGCCCCATCGCACAAATGGCCAGGATTCTTGTATAGTAATCATATTCTCCCATGGCATGTGGGCCATATTAGCAAATCTTTGACACTGATGACAAGAATTGATATATCTTGTAGCGCCTTGTAGCATCGTAGGCCAAAAATAACCCATCTGTAGGAGCTTTCGGGTAATGGTACATGGATCTTGATAACTACCGTAGACTTCTTCATGTGTTTCTTGTACTAAATGTTCAGCGTCGGAAGGCCCCACACACTTGAGGGAAGGCTGGAGGTGTCCTTTCTTGTATAAGGTGCTGTTGTGGATGACATATTTCGGAGTTTTAACTCGGACCTTCCGTGCCAGGTACTTGTCCTCGGGAAGGGTACCCGTTTGGAGGTTTTCAATGTAGGAGTTCATCCATGTGTCTGAGATGCAAGTAGCCGTGATGCTATTCTCTTTGCAGCTTCTCTTCTCCAGGGTTTCCATTAGCAGTTCTTGAGAAGATCTTATGTTGAGGTCCGAGGAGGCAAGTTCGCTAAGTGCATTAGCCTTGTGGTTACCTTCTCGGGGGATATGATTCAGCTCATAATGTCGGAATTGACTTAGGAGAGGCTTAACTATCCCGAGGTATTTCTGGAGATTATGCTCTCAATTTTTGAATTCGCCTTTGACCTGCTGAATTTGAATCTGTGAGTCATTGAAGATCTCAAGGCTTTTGACTTCCAGGTCTTTAGCCAATTTTAACCCGGTGATGATGGCTTCGTATTCTGCTTCATTGTTGGTGGCTTGGAAATCGAAAGGATGGTCCTTTTCCTCAGAGCTGGTTAGTAAAATTTTTAGCGCCACTTTCCCCTAAGTTGGAGGATTCCTTGACATATAACCGTCATCTTCCTCGGAGTAAAACATCATAGATTGTTCGAGATCAGGGTTGAGAACTAAATCTCCTATGCTAGCATTGTCGGCCGAGATGTTACTTACTTTTCTGGCGTCACGTATGGTCGTGATCTCACAGGAACGTGCTACTTCTTGATCTCCTTTGATCGAAGCTACTCCTTATGGTGTTGGAAATTTTATCATCAGATGATAGGGAGACCATATGGCTTTAGCTTGGTACATCCAAGGTCTGCCAAGGATAATGTTGAAGTGTGTGACGGTGTTGGCTACCAAAAATGTGCAGTAGAGGGTCAGGCTCTTCGTCCCGTCTACTACTGTGACTGGGAGTGTGATTCTTCCAAGAGGTGTTACGAGATTTCCGGTGAACCCCGAGATCGGACCCGTAGGTTTGAGATCTTCCTTGGTAAATCCTAACTTCTGGAAGCAATCTTGGAACATTAATTCTACCCCACTCCCGTTGTCTATGAAGACTCTTTTTACCAAAGAATCTTTTATGGTTACTGAGATGATGAGAGGATCAGCGTGAGGCACATGATTTGGTACGACATCAGTGTCTGAGAAAGTAATGGCTTCTTCGGAGTGAAGACTCTTGTTGACCGGCTTGGTATTTGGTAGGGTCCGCACACTATCATTCAGCTTAGTTAGGGAAATTGCTTCTCCGGTATAGCCAGTAATGCTGTTGATGACTCGGTTGGCTCAATTTGACGGTGGTGGGGGAGGATCTTGAGGATTGTTGTCTCCGCCGCCCTGGTTGTTATTGTTGTGTGAGCCATCCTTCTTCTTCTTCTTCTTCTTCGGAGTGTTATTACCTACTATCATCCGGTACAGGTTTACCAAGAGGATTTCATCTTGATAATAGCGTCTCGTGGCGAGATTCATGTATCTATGATAATGTTCTATCACAGATTCTCCTTCTTGTTGTCTATCTTCAAGAATTTGTCGATCTCTTTGCGCTCTTCCTTCTGGAGAAAAGATCGAGTTGGTCTACTATACCCCAACCTATTTTCTCTCAGGGGAGTATCCGAGAAAAGGTTGATTTGGAGTGGATCAGAGCCCCGCAGGCTGTTATGTATGGTTTGGTTCAGGGTTTCCCCGAGACGTCTCTGTCTAACGTCCTCCTGCTGTCTTTCTACAAAGATTTGCCGATCCCTTTGTGTTCGTTCTTCTGGAGAGAAGATCAAATCGGGACCACTATACCCCAACCTATTTTCCTTATCCAGGCCATCTGAATTGTTGACGTTCGAGCTGTAATTCACGTCGTTTTGGGTGAAAACCCTTTGACCTGAGTTTGATACTTCAGATCCAACAGGGTTTGTTTTAGGAGGTAGGGTTTTGGATGCAGCATGATTGGAGCCGGATGCTAGTATCCTGGATACGATGGGATTTGATCCAGGAGGTACTCTGAATATACCAGGATTTGGATCAAAGATTGGTGGTGTTATCCCAACAAGATTTGGGTTGATGGATATCGGAACGTTGGACTTTCCGGTACCCATGGTAGAGTTTGATGATGGCTCTAAGGCAAAGTGTGCCCGAGATCTTCTGGGTTGTCCACGCCCTCGACCGTGTTCATGTCCTTGAGGGGGCTGCTCTGCTTCTGGATTATCCTCTGGATTTTGCCTCTGCACGCGGGCGCTTTGTCTGGATTGTTCAGGTTCAGACATGTTGTTGGAGGATTGGTTCTTCAGGTGATCTAGACCAGATCAGAGACAAGGTTCGGCGACGTCGTCAATGAGTGTGAATGGTCCCACCGGGCGTGCCAAATTGATGTATGCTGGACACCAACACTTCGACGACGAACCAGGCTCTCGAACTGATCTGCAAGACAAAGGACCCGGGTGTCCCGGGGATAGACACTCCGACGCTCAAGTCAGTATATTTGCTTAAGGCGTAAAGTATAGAATATGAGATTAGATGGAGAGGTCTACCAAACCTTTAGGGTATTTATATGGCTACAATCCGTAGATCACCAAGATATGTATTTATGGTATGAATACAACTCTTATGGGAATAGTAGTTGTATTACCATATATAATAGAAGTATATTTCGGACATGGTTGTATTACCATGTTTAGGATAGCCGTATTACCATCTTTGAGAAGATGTATAATCCTTGTAGAACATTCATAATATACGCATTCCTTATAAGGATTAGGATTGATGGACCTGTGGATCCACCCTCCGCGTATCTCGAGCCCACGACCCTTCTCGGGCCCTGGTCCGAGTATGAATGAGGCCCAATTACCAACCATGGACTTATCATGAATGAGAAACAATTAAAGGACAGAATATACTTTAAAAAAATAAATGAATGGACATAATAAAATTGTCATTGGAATAAACTAAAATTAATCGAATTTAAATCTGTAATTGATTGCTTTCTAAAAATGATCATATTCTGTAATTGATTATGTTGGAAAAGATGGCATTGATTCGCATATTTAATATGGTAATTTGACTGAATTGACATGGAGATTAGAAAATCATGCGAAATCATGGGGAAATCATGGGGCACAAGTAGATCAAATCCCGAAATAATTCCACGAATATAGGATATTTACTGCCAGTACTTTAATTTCAGTAGGGTCATGTGCCCACAGTTACCCCACCGTAAATCCGCCCCTGCGAAGGAGCCGATGCTTCCTCTAACGAGGCTTCGACATCTCTTCCAAAGCCTGCCGTGTTGAGGATCGTGAAGCCACCACTGCAGTAGTGGTAATAGGGGGCTCCGACGACTACTCAGAAATATGATTCCGGGAATCACATCGCGATCACAAGGATTCAATTTGAGTCGCAAAAGTAAAGTATGAGAAATTTTTGCGCCAAATTTGTTTCGGATGAAATAATTGTTGAGTTGGAGAAGGTCGGTCGTCAATCACAGCCTCGGTAGACCGAGACTCTACTTGACATCGTGTAAAACTAATTAAGCCACATGAGACTGACATTAACTATTGATAGCATTAGAGTACACGCTTTAGGTTGGGAGTCTTTTTATCTAATGTGGCTATTGACAGTTACCTAATTGAAATTAGTATTGGAGATGTTCTAATCAGTCTCCAAATTGTCAATATATGTAGGAAAATGAAAAAGATTGAAAGAAATCCATGTTTCCAAATACATGAACCAAAACAAAGGAATGAGAAGAGTTTTAAGAGCATAGCTCTATTCTTACAAGAGATAACAATGTATAGTACAAGAGATAACAACAAGTGAAATGACTAAATTATCCCTAACATAATACTATTATTACTAACATGCCCCCTCAAACTCATGATGCTACAGCAAGAAGCATTGAGAGTTTGTCAGATTTGAAACAGAAGCGCGCTGATGAATGAGCCTTTGTGAACAAATCAGCAATATGAAGGGAAGAGGGAACAAAGGGCAGTGAGATAGTACCAAGCTGCAAATGATGGCGTGTGAAGTGACAATCAATCTCAATGTGTTTGGTTCTCTCATGAAACACTCAATTACATGCAATATGAATGGCACTCTGATTATCACAATGTAGCGGTGTGGGATGAGGAAGCTTAATGCCAAAATCAGAGAGCAGCCAACGCAACCAAACAATCTCTGCAGTAGTCGAGGCCATGGCACGATACTCAGCCTCTGTAGAAGAATGAGAGATAACATCCTGCTTCTTACTCTTCAGGTAAATGAGTGAGTCACCAAGAAAGATGCAGAAGCCAATGGTGGACTTGCGATCCTCAGGATCACCAGCCCAATCAGCATCAGAATAAGCACGCAAGTCTAAAGATGATGATGAGGGAAAGAGAAGACAACGGAACTGGGTGCCTCGAAGATACCTGAATACGAAGAACAGCACCCCAATGAACTGAAGTCAGAGCAGTGACAAACTGACTAACCACGTGAACATCATTTGCAATATCTGGCCGAGTAACTGTAAGATACACCAAACTGCCAACCACAGTATGATATAGAGTGGGATCAGGCAAAAGAATCCCATCTGTAGAGGAGTAGTGAGCATTAGTCTCAAGTGGAGTGTCAACCGTCTTATTATCCGTAAGACGGGCACGCTAAAAAAGGTCAGCAATGCACTTGGACTGAGATAACAGATAACCTTTAGGAGAAGAGGGTACCTCAATGCCCAAAAAATAACGGAGCGCACCCAAGTATTCCATAGCAAAACAATAAGCCAAATCACGCTTCAATGATTAAATCCTCTCACAATCATCACCGGTAATAATCATATCATCAACATACAAAGAGAGGAGAATACGACCCTTACTAGTATGTTTGATGAACAAAGCAGAATCGTAGTAGCTAGGGAGAAAGCCAAGAGAGATGACCACAGTGGAGAAATTCTCAAACCAAGCTCTAGGAGCTTGTTTGAGGCCATAAAGAGACCTCCGAAGCCTACAAACATGTCAGGGCTCATGCGCAACACCGTGAGGAGGTGTCATATATACCTCATCAGAAAGATCACCATAAAGAAACACATTCTTAACATCCATCTGCGAAATTTTCCACTGATAAGCCGAAGCAACTGCTATCAGAGTGCGAATGGTGGTCATCTTTGCAACTTGTGCAAATGTCTCATCATAATCCATCCCATGCTCCTGTGAATAACCATTCGCAACAAGGCGAGTTTTATATCGCTCAACAGAACCATCAGACTTGGTCTTAATCTTATAAACCCAACGACAACCAATAGTGTGCTTTCCCGAAGGCAAAGGCACTAAATCCCAAGTGTGAGTATGATGTAAAGCAGCAAGTTCCTCAGCCATAGCACGCTGCAAAAAGGTTCACTAACAGCCTCTCTATATGATGTAGGCTCAGACAAAGAATGAAAAGACACAAGGAATGAGGCAAATGCAGGAGAATAGGATGAGTAAGCAAAGTCTGGCTTCTGAGTAGACTTAGAAGCTCGAGTGGACCGATGGAGAGTGGGAGGATCGATCACAATTTCAGAAGATGGTAGTGGAGGCTCTGGAGGCAAATCAATATCACGGACAACAGGCAAATCAGCAGCATGAGGCTCAGTAAGGGGTGCATCTGTGTCTGGAACTAAATCTGGTGGAACATCATCAACAACAACATTAAAAGGATCCATGCTAATAAGATCCGACTAAGTCAAATGGTGTGAACTAGACGGAACTGAGAAAAATGGGATATGCTCCAAAAACACAACATGCCCGGTGACATATAACTTCTGCGTGACAGGATCAAAACGCCAATACCCCTTCTGACCACTACCATAACCCAAAAAGGCACACCAAGCTGACTTTGGAGACAACTTAGTACGTTCAACCTGAGGTAGGGAACAAAACAAGCACATCCAAATACCCGCAAGGAAGAGTAATCAGGTGCATGTCCATACAATGGCTCAAAAGGTGACAAGCCAGAATTATGTGAGGTCGGGATCCTATTGATAGCATGCACAGCTGTAAGAATGGCTTCCACCCAAAATACTTTTGGAACCTCAGCCGACAGTAAGAAGGAACGAGCAGTCTCAACAATGTGACGTTGTTTCCTTTCGGCAACACCATTCTGCTGAGGGGTATCAGTACAAGAGGTCTGTCGGATGGTTCCATTAGAAGCAAGCAACTGGCAAAAGGCATTAGAGGTGTACTCACCACCCAAATCACAACGAAACCACTTAATGACTGCAGAGTGCTGTGTGTTGATAAGAGTTCTGAAGTCACGATAAATCTCAAGAAAATCAGATCTATGCTTCATAAGATAAACCCATGTATAACGAGTAAAATCATCAATGAATGAAACATAATATCGAGAACCTCCTTTACAAGGCACAGGAGAGGGGCCCCACACATCAGAATGCACAAGATCAAATGGAGCAACAGATGAAGGTATACTTCTCTGAAAAGGTAAGGCCGGAAATTTTGCTAGTTCACAACCACTGCAATCAGAGATGTCATGAGAGTGCAACTGACCCAAAGCTCCAGTAGAGGTCAAACGAGATGCAGATTCATGACCCAGACGAGAATGCCACAAGTAAAAATCAGAGGAAGATTGAGTCAAACGAAAGGAAGATAAATCCGCAGTAGAAGCAGCAACATCTGAAACTTTCAACTCGTCCAAGACATAAAGTTTCCCTTGCCTACGGCCAGTTCCAACTACCTGCTTAGACTGTACATCCATAACCACACAAGATGAAGAAGAGAACCAAACACCCAAACCAGAATCACACAATTGACCAACCGAACAAAGGTTAAGTGAGAGACTAGAAATATGATAAACATCACTCAAGGAGACATTAGGGGTGGCAATAGAACCAATACCCTGTAATGGCATGAGTTCCATCAGCAGTCAATACTGAATCAGTAGGTGCAGATGACAGAGTAGTAAAAGAAGGCAAATGAGGAGACATATGATTAGAGGCGCCAGAATTCAAAATCCACAAAGGATAAGAGACAAGTGAGATGGCCGATGATGAAAAACCTGTAGAAGAGGACATGACAGAAGGCTGCTAAAATGCGAGAAACTTTTGAAGCTCATCAAACATATACGGAGTCAATTCAACACTAAATGACTGAGAACCATGATCACTACCACTTTCCATTATGATACTTCAAGGATCCAAGCACACCGAAAATGCCACACAGCCAAAACATTCTCAACACAGAAAGCCAAACTGAATCCAAACCACAATAAACTCCCACAAATCAACAACTCCGAATCAAAATCGAAACCAAATATCAACACCAATCAACAACTCACAAATCCAACAAATACTTCAAAATTCCATATCCATGCAATATCAAATCTCCAATTCAAAAGACCCCAAATTTCATACCAAATCACTAACTATTCTTAACCCACAAAAATCACCACCACGATTCCGAAAAATCCCAAATTAATATCAAATCCAAGAAGCTCCAAATTGAGAGTCAACCATAATTACCCATACAATAATCTCATCCAAGAATGAATCTAATAATCGAAACAAATCGGAAAAAGCTCACAAATGCCGAATCTGAATTTTTTTCAAGAAACAAACAAAACTCACAATTCAGTCCGACGGACACTGCAGAAATTCCAGAACTCAAATGCTCAGTCCGAACAGTCAAATTGTAGATCCACGTCTCTCGAACAACCACCCAAAATTTTAGAATTTTCCATCAGTCGGATGAAAAGATAACTCAAATATATGACGGCTGCGCAGAGAAATCCGAAGCAGAAACTCTTTTGACGAAAATTCAAAAAACCACTTCAACCTTGATCTTGTTGAACCCACAAACCTTCAACCTACAAACCCATGAATCATCGCTCTGATACCATGTCAATTTATGTAGGAAAATGAAGAAGATTGGAAGAAATCCATGTCTCCAAATACATGAACCAAAACAATGAGAAGAGTTTTAAGAGCATAGCTCTATTCTTACAAGAGATAAAAATGCATAGTACAAGAGATAACAACAAGTGATATGACTAAACTATCTCTAACATAATACTATTATTACTAACACAAATATCGCGAGGCATTTCGCAACCCAATTTAACTGTTTATATATATTTGTTTTATTCCGATTGAATACAATACATGTTATCTTAGAACATAACATATATTTATTTAAGTATACAAAAATACTTTAATGTATAATTTACACATTCTTCGGAGAATGTTTTCACACTTTTCAACCTAAGATTTTGACCATTAATATTTTTTTAAGGAAAACCATTATTATTTTTATGATGTATATTATCAAAATTTTAATATTTAAATACTAAGAACATCAGACTTGATACTATTAACGATTATATATATTTATTAAAATATATGACCAAAAATTAGTACCAAATATTTTCTAAGTCAAAGTGTAAACATTAACTAGGACAGAGAAAGTAGTACATAATAATAATTGTAGATCTCAAGAAATGGTAAAGTGTAGTCATGTTCAAAGCCAAATTGTACATTTAACGATTTGCAGGCCGGTCCAACGTATTTTGAGATTCGTTGTGAAAATTTAATTATATAGGTCCCTTTACGATAAAAAATATAATAATATTATTAATTGATTAAGAATAATATATATTGGAATTCAAAATATTTTTATCCAAAAGATTAAAATTAGTGAGATAAGAATTTAAATTTTAAAAGGTCCAAATTCAAAGAAGAAAATGTCATTCAAAAAAATTAAAAGGTCCAAATTTCAAAGAGAAAAAGGCACTTCATAAAATATTCCAATCATTACATTTTTTAAAAATTAAAAAATACACACACATACACACACACAAAATATATATATATATATATATATATATATATATATATATATATATATAATCACTTAAATTTTCGGACGCTGTGCGGTGGTACAGGCCGTACTGCACCAGACCCGGCCCTCAGAAACACAACTCGCACTGCACCAGGCCCGGCCCTACGAGATGGAGAGTAAACGTGTTAGATATAGTTATAACTAGTTTTAGTGCCTGCTGTGCATTGCACGGCATCCATCTTTTTAAACAAGTAAAATTCTATAATATATGATATTAATATGCACTTGAAAATATATTTGAAACATATTTAAACATCCTTAATTTGTGATGAAGACATTTTTAGTTCCATAACAATAGTAAATACTTGTCATGAAATGTAAAAATAAGTATACGTAAGGCTGTGGTCCCTACTTATGCACAAACCCACTGATTCATGTGGAGTTTTAACCACCCTAAGATTACAGATTCAACATCATGAATTACAACAACACAAATATCATGAATTACAGAGTGAACCTTCTTCATCGATGGCATAGCATGTAGCATATGATTATGTATAGTAATTATCAATGTAAAATGATGATATGTTTCGTTTAGAAGAGAGGTAGAATTAGTTGAGTTTAAATGGATTGAGATACGTTAAAAGATGCTTAAACCAATACATATATATGGTAGAGTTGGAGTATAATTCTGCATCGCATCCAACCTCTTAAATATATTACCCTCACATATAGGCAAAATAAATCTCGATCCCTACTTTAAACTCCTTTATCAAAACCCTATGCCTCTCCGCAAGCCCGCCGCCGCAAGAGAATAACGTAACTATAAAACGTACGATTCCGTCACTCCGTATTCTTCCAATTCTCCTATGGAAGGAATCAACCTGAGAGACGAGGCCGTGAAAATCGCCAGCCATGTCAAAGAGACACAATCTCTGAAGCCAGAAGCTCTAAACGTCGCCGTTCAACAACTGAAGAACACAGACGCACGCACGAGCTTCGTGAACGATATCCTCTGCCGGTTCCCTCCGTTGGATGATCCCCACAACACTTACAGCAACTTATTGCGTATCGCGTACAACTTCGACAACCAGAAACCCGATGTCTACGCTGATGTCTGCGTTCTGTTGATCGGCCATGCCGATCTGTTCCGAAGATTTGAGCAGCTGTTTAACGTGAACGACGGCGAGGTAGATAACTGGCGGTTTCAGGTCAGGGAGAAACTGGTGCGTGAAATTGACGTGCTGGTCGTGCGCTGCAGGCTGACGATTCAAGCGATCGTGAACAGGCCGGAGAATCTGACCGCCGATCATCAGGACTGCATTGAGACGATGTTCTATTCAGAAATCCGTGATCAGAAGCAAAGAGAGAAGATGAGGATGCCGGGGATGGAATCCGACGTTTATCGTTGGTATGTTTTGCCTGCCTTGAAGAGAAAGCTGGATGTGCTTCAGAAAGTGCAAGAGTTTGTTTCAGATTTCTTTGCGCAGCTGTTTTTACTCGCCAGTGCTCAACCGTAAATGGGGGCTGTTATATGTGGCGGCGAATTCATTGAAAAAGGTGTTTTTTTCTGGGCAAGACTTGCAATTGGAAGTTTAAATGTGCTTGTATTGTAGACATTCTAAATTGTTGCTGTTTTGAATTCGAGAAAAAGGGAATCGAACTTGTATGGATTTTATTTGTAGAGATTGGAATTTGTTGCTTTGAATTCTATCACTGCTAATCAAAAATCTATTTACAGTATGCATATAAGCATCTATATAATCATTTATCTATTGGATTATGATTCACAGTGAAAGATTTGCGAACTGTATACATAATCTCACAAGATTGCACGTACCGAGGTTACACATGGATTAGTATGTCGTGTTAACCTTAGACAAATTAGTATTATAGCAGGATTTATTATTAATTTTGAAACTAAGTTTATTTAGAAAAAAACTTCATAAAGAATTAACATATGAACCCCAATAATATTTTGGATGATGTACAAAATCTGGATCTAAACTCTACCCCAAATCGTAAAACAAAATACGTGTTACCCCAAATTGTAAAATTCAAATTGAAAATTCAACTTTCGATAGAAGATATATAATAATAATTGTAAAAAGGTTTGAGAAAATTTTCACAAAGGGATTAATAAGAGTTGAATTCCTATTTAGGGCTAAAACTTTTAATATTCGTATTAAGGGCATTCAATTACTTTTAAGACAAATTTACCCCTTTAATTATTTTTCTAAATTTAATTTTATTATATTTATTTTTAAAACCTCTAATCCCTCAAACAATACACTCGGTTTTTTTACTCGTCTCGCAACAGTTTTCCGTCAGTACTTACACTGCCGTCTTCCCCGAAATCATTCTCATTTTGATTCACCCGGAATAATTAATCATCAACAATAATATATCACTTATTGGTGCAACCAACTATACCACCACTACCAGATTTTCGTAGTTCTTCACTGTTACTCTGTTCATAACCATTTGTAAAGTTCTCGACTTTGTTTGTTGTCAAGTTTGTGGACATTCACAACTATGCTGGAAAGTTATGAAGTTGGACAGTATTTAAAAATCAGTTATCTTAAGCAATGAAATATTATCATGGGATGAATGTGGTCAGAATCCAAGATCAATTCAGTAATTACGAGAAAGGAATATTGAGATGAATTGATATAGTTGGAAAATAATATCAGAATATGCATGGAAAGCAAAGCGTGATCTTTTGGAAAGACAAGATCTTGCTTTAATATGTGCTGAATAGGTGAGTTAAGCAATACCATATTTGATGTGGAATATCCCATGAAGGTTGAATGCGGTCGTCCAATCATGAATCATTAGGAGTGAATGATTTGGTAAATATGGAGAAGAATATTCGGGTGTTATTATGGGTAAACAGCGAAGCATGTTTAAACATAGTCCTTCAGGGTTTCGAATATTTGTGTGAATCGAAAACTGCAAATCGATCAACAGTCATTGTGTTGAAGTACAACTTGTGAGCGATCAAAGAAGATATTCGAAGATATTCAGTTCTGATCTGATTAGATTAGGAATATATTATAGAGTTGTATTTTAGTTAGGATTAGTCTCAATCTATAGAAATAAGGAAATAATATATTTATAACAGTTTTACTATAGAATTAGAATAGAGCATGGAGATAGGAGAAGATCAGCAAAACCGTGATTGAAGGAACCAGAAGATCAACCCGGGAGTACGGCATGGAGCTATAAATAGAGGTGCAAGTTACGAGAAGAAGTGTCAAACTTCATAGAAAGTATTCCGCATCCAGAATAGCTTTACTTTTGAAGGAGCTTGGGTCGACCGTTCAACATGTCTTTGTCTTCACCGGAGTCTGAAACCACAACACCTTAATAACCCGGGAGATGTACTCATAGAAAGTTAATTCTATGAGTTAATAAAATAGTTAATTCTGTAAATCTCATGTAAAATAGTATCAAGTGAACTGCCCCAATTAGAAAATATTTCTAAATCCGCCACTTCTGACGGTGCAAGTATGATTGAAGAATCTGACTCCCGATGTTTAAACATCAACACACCATTTTTAAACATCACCGGCATCGCAAATCTGATAACGAACCAGAAACTGAAGATGAATGAGACATTTATGTCATGTATGACAAAATGCATAGGTTGTGGATGAAGGCAGCTGAAGTCAACAAGGAGCTGAAGAATGAGAAAGAGGCATTGTCAGAAGAATGTATAAAGTTGAAGTCTCATTCGGATCAGTTACAAGTGAGTCTGGAAGCACAAAGGCAAGAGCTCATCTCTATGAAAAAGCGAGCTGAAGAGGCAGAAGGAACAATCCAGAAATTGAACAAAGGTACAACTGTTCTAGATGACCTACTTATGATAGGAAAAGTCTCAGGTGACAAACATGGACTTGGATTCAACCACACTGTAAATCAAATGCATGGACTCAGATATAATGGCGTTGCTGGAAACAAGCAAGGAAAAAGACTACTTGGACATGGTGATATTCCTGAAGTGAGATGCAGACAACCTCAAGCCATTAGAGTAAAACCTCAGTCCCCTCGGATGTAGAATGCGACAAGGAGGTGCAGCTATTGCATGGTTCAAGGGAACTTAGAGTACCAATGTTTTAAATTGCAAAATGAAATCAAGAAGGGGAAGCAAGTCAAGTCATGTGATAACATGGATTTCAAATACCCATCGCGAATGACTAAAAAGGTATGGGTTCGTAAGAACTCACTATGACTGGGAATTCAAAGTTGCTGGAAAACATTGTGCCATGGAGTGGTACTGTCATATTTGGAGATGGTAAAACATGCAAGGTTGTAGGTAAAGGTGAACTCTTGATTAAAGGTTTTCCTATATTCCTTGATGTATTGCTTGTTGAAGGTCTTATGTCAAATGTATTGAAAATAAGTCATCTATGTGATCATAAGTTGAAAGTATGGTTTGATGAGAGGAAGTGTAGGTTAAGGCATGGCAACCATGGAGTTCTCAAAGGAGTTAGATCATCAAACAATTGTTATCTACTGGATGGAAGAGCTGTTATGAGATCCATAGATACATAAGAGAATTTCTGTTATGAGCTGTTAAGAGAATTTCAGCAGCTTGACCGGAGTAAAGATGGGTTTTGGGGTTCACGACCAAGAAGAGTTAACCAGATAAGGAGTCAAAGCATTTTTCAAGAAATATTTGACAGAGATACCTGGAACACTTCTAGACACGAGGCTCATAAAGATCTACACAAGTGAAGCGATGCACCAATGACTTGGAGTAAGCAACTCAACATCTTTCAACCCCATAAAGGATTGCATCAAGAAGGCTCAATACCCATGGCTGTTGAGCATGGTTCAAGATCGAAGAACCTTGCATATATCAATGCAAAGTCGATGCATCTTAGACAACACCAAGGTGTTTTTCATGTTTGAGGTACCAACCCTTACCTCTATGTATAGTTGTGTTTTTTTATTTGGTTTTGTTTTTCATTATTTGTGTGTAAAAGAAAAAGAAAAATCCAAAAAAGGGAGGGAAGTTGTGAGATTAGGTGCTACAACATGGAGTAAACAGCAACTGGAAATGGATGTTTAAACCTCTAGTTGATCAGACGGTCAGCCAGGAGGATGTATGTGGATTAGGTGCTGCAACATGGAGACAACAACTGGAAATGGATGTTTAAACATCACAATGATTAGACGGTCAGTCAGAAGGATGAAAGTGCTGAGAGTGTATGAACAAAGAACAATTGAAGCTCGTCGATTCTACTATCGTCGATTCTACAATTGAAGCTCATTGATCCTGAAGCAGTCCACACAATTTTCCATCTATCAACTTTAAATCTGAGGTTATTCAAAGGATTCACAAGGGTGGTCTTGATTACTTTTGCTTGAAGACAAGATTCTGAGTTTTGTGTATGTTGGTGTGGAAGAGTTTTCGGCAGAATCAGTTATGAAGAGATTCAAGTTTTAAACTATGCTCTACAGAGGTTTGGTGTTGCAACTTGTGCAATTATATGTTCCCCCCCAAAGGTGTAATCTTGGGATGGATACTTTGATTTGTACTCATTGTGGTGATCTGAGTATGTAATGGTTAGATTAAGAGATGTCTAGGACAGGGGGAGCGAATTCTGGTTTTGGTGTTGACTTTAATGCTACAAGATGTCGCTGATCATGTTATAACATCCGAACCAGACCATGTTATAATATCATATTGACCAGAAGATAGAGCAGGAGTTGTAGCAATCACGAGGCTTTTGATGCTCTGAGGTTGGAAATTCTTGAAGAAAAATATGATGGGCCTATGCTATCACATCATATCAGCTAGTAAACTTGTTCTCTGGATTTGGATAGAGTTTCGATTTGCACGAATTGCTACGTGTTTTAATATTTCTGAAATCAAGTGCAGAAAGAATTGAGTTCGCAAGGATGGCCTGACACTCGGCGATGTTGGAAGGATGGGCAAAGAGAGTGTTCTTGAATATTACAGAGATAATTACTGATGCTTGAGACTGTGTCTTTAGTTGATGGATTGGTTGATTCATATTCTACTACTAAGCCCTATTTAGAGTCAAAGGATGGAATTCGACGGAAAATGGCTAGGTTTATGCACGAGTGAAAGGAGTAAACTTTGCAGACACTCTAACGAGAGCATTGTACGGTATGATCGTCTCACCCAGTTCTTATTGATGAAGGCTATCTTCGAGGGGGAGTAGATAGCACACTACTGTGAGAGGATGCACCTAAACTGAGAGATATACCTAAACTGAGGATGATTGTGTTTAAAAATGGAGAATGTCTTAGCAAGGCCTGGAAGTCTGATAGTAGACTGAAATGGGTACGGTCTAGCTGGGCTGAATTAGCTTGGATGATATTTCTGAGAGTTGAAGTCAGATTTATGAGGTTTCCAGGATTGTGATGTTGTACCATAGAAAAAAAACAAAGTCTGGTACAAACAGAGGAGGCTGCTAAGGCGAAGATATTTTGGTGCATCTTTGGCACATTCTACGTTCCCAAGGGGGAGAATATTTTGATGGATGACGGATGGCCATTTAGTTTGGTTGCTTGTTGGGATCAAACGTGTCCATTTATTTTGGAACATTGTTTTGGCCATTTGGCATGAATGACTGTGTTTATCTATTTCCGGTGAGTAGGGGGAGCTTACTGAATATGCATGCATGTTGTTTCTGATTAAATTTGTTGCTTATACTATGGAATTCTGAACCTGAGGGGGAGCTATGAAGTTTCTCTGTATCAAGATAGTGTGTGTGGTTCCAAAAATTGCCAAAGGGGGAGATGAAGAATTCTGAAGTTTCAGGACAATGTAGTTGGCTAGAAGCCACTATGTTTAAACACACTGGATGTTTAAACGCTTTCTCCAGCGGAATCAGAAACTGAGCGACAGTCATTGAGATGTTTAAACACTTGCTCCAGCGGAATCAGAAACTAAGCGACAATCGTTGAGTTTCAATACAACTCTTGTTCGAGCAAGCCTTTTCCATGTTTATGGTCCCAAGGGGGAGATATTTGGAAAGTGGCTGTAGCACATCATGATTGTTACGTTATAACATGATACAATGAGGAGTTGTTCTTATAACATGACTTTTTCAGGATTCTCATTATTGTAGGTTCTGAAGGTTCTTTCAGCTTCTTCCACAACATATTCTGCTAATCCTAATGGCAAATTATCCAGCCCTCCATCACTTTCTGGGACTTCAATCTCCCGAGTTTCAGTTTTGCAGGTCAGTGAAATTGTATCTTGATTTGTTATGCACAAAACGTGTGATCACTTGAATGTGATTCTTCCCCCGAGAAATTTAATGCTATTTTGCCATCATGTGTTCCTTGTGCTGGATTCCCCATTTGAGAAATTCTATGTAGAATGTTTTTTTAAACTGAAATTCAATCAGATGTTTTTAGGTATTTTGGTATGTGAATTGTCGATGTAGCTACATAATGTAATTGAAGACATGATAAACATTACTTATCTCTTGATTTTTGGGCCAAAACAATTTCCTTAAGTGTTTAGACTTGCTGGATTTTTGTTTTTCAATTAGCTTTACTATATTGGCATGTTGAGATTTTAAAATTTGGGTCCTCATCTACCTCTGTCAGCTTTTGTCGACCTTGCTGAGATGATTTCAGCCTTTTCCCGCCCCAGCCATGATGGCATCTAGTAAGAGGGAAAGGAAGAAGATTTGTATGTCGAGATCTCGAACACAATGGAGAAACCTTGTTAGCATCATCATTCTCTTTATTGACCAGGTGCTTTTTTAAATTGCAATTCATGTGTATGGCTACTATTTTTAAGGCATGTAGTTAGATAGAACACACTAGGCCTTCATGTTGGATTTGTTTTAGTTAGATATGAATTAGTATTATGACATTTGATTGACATTCTTGATTTTTAATATAATTTTGATATTTTGTATTTTCATTTTTGCATTATTTTATTTTATTGAGAATTTTGGAAATTCAAATATTTCCATTTTTTTAATTTTTAATATTTAAACGTTTCAGCTGTTTTTATTAATCGCAGAAATGTGATGGACTTCAATTTGGCCCAATCCAAAAGGAAATAAGTGGAATGTCTACTCAGCATTGCCACTAGATACTGACGGGTCCAAGTGTCGGCAAAGCGCTGATAGGGCCTATTTCGTTCCACCGGGAGCATAGACAGCGGGTTTTTGATTTCAAATAACCGCTGAAAGTTCCTGTTTTTTCTAGTAGTGGTCCCTCACACCCAAGCCCTAAGAGCATGGCAGATTTCGATCAGTTCATTTCCTCTAATGCACTGAATGAAATAAATACAGCAGGGAATACGTTCACATGGTCTAATAATTGTCTTCATTCCCCTACAACTGAAAAGTTGGACAGGGGTCTAGGCTCCCAAAACTGGTTAGTGAAGTTTCCAACTTCATCTATCCAGATACTGAATAGGGATACATCAGACCATGCCCCCTTACTGTATACTATAGGTAGCAATATGCCACCAACACCTAGATCATTCCGATTCATCAATTCCTGGTTTAACAGGGATGATTTTCTATCAGTGATCAGTACTGACTGGAATTCTCCTATAGAGCAGAAAGGAATGGTCAGGTTTTTCCTGAAACTAAAAAGACTCAAATTCTCCATCAAAAAAGTTGGAACAAGCAAACTTTTGGGAATATTGAGTCTAATTTAGTAAAGGTTGCCGAAAACCTTAGAGTGCAGGAAATCATTTATGATGGTGACAGTTCTATTAATGAACTTGTTAAGCTCAAACAATGTAAAGCTTTGCACCTCAGGGCTATAAAAGAATAGCAGAAATTCTGGAAGCAAAAATCTAGAATTAAATGGCTAAAAGATGGTGATGAAAACACAGTCTCCTAGGCTGTCTACTGGCGCGATGCGCTAGCTTTTAAGAATGCAATGGTTTCACCTCACACTTTATTCCGGAATGTATCTGAATTTGGTTTAAACCTTCAAGAAACTTACCAGAAATTTGTTAAAAAATGAACAATTAAAAATCATATTAGCAGAACAATAATTACATATATATACAACACTCTTCTAATGTATATAAAGTAATTTATAAATAACTTCATATATGATGGCAACAAATTTGAGGAACGGTGATCCTAGTCCCTCAAATTCAACTAACTCAAAGGTACTTTAGTTCCATGGAGTTTGTAACGAAAGCATTTATGCATAGAGAGAGTGAAGAGAAAGGTCAATTATTTGGCAACGAATCCATAAAACCGACGTTAAATCTTGATCATTTTCATGAACCAGGTTTACTTTTCCAAGGCAACCAAAGCCAAATTTTGGATCTGCAATTTTAGATGGAAGTTGTGTTATAAGCATTCAGACTCAACAGTTTTAACATAAACACACAAAAAATATGCACAAACAATATGCACTCAAAGTGTACATGTTGCACCTTACCCGAATCTCTCTCCCCTTTAATCTTCACATTCGGACTAAACACTTTCTCTCCTAACTTCGCTCCTACTTCCATTTGAACCTGATAAGCCAAATTCTCACCATCAGCCTGCTTTCTTCTGAAGAAGTAATTATCTGCAAAAACACTATTGTGTTGTAATTGCACAGATAAAGAAGATCATATGTGATAGGAGTTATACAGAAATGCCAAAAGTAAGAATTTGAACCTATTCATTCATTCATTCCTACAATTACCATGAAGGTTGGAATACGCCTAAAACAAAACAAATAAGAACATAACTAGGACATCATACTCTTAAATATGCGCTAGTGCACAACCATAGATCTCTTGGCACTAGATTCACGACGTTTCGGCCAGATTTGCGCGGAACTGCCGAGTAACATGGTTACGAAATCGATGGAAAAACAGTTAAGCTATCTCAAAATGTTTTGCCATGGTGTTGTATTAGTTCACCTGTTTTCTTGCAGATGCACTAGGAAATGCTAGAAACGAATAAAGTATATTTGAACTAAGAGATTTATTGAGTTTACAGAATATAAGTATTTCTTGGCATCCTAATTAGAGTTATCGTTCGTGCAACAAAACAATTATAAACGTAAACTATTATTAGCACATTCATATCATAATCGCACATAATCATCATTTATATCAAAATACACAAATTGATAGAGATATTATAGATGCAATTAGCATAGATAGGAACCTCCCTTCCCAAGGTGCTTTTGGCGAAGGAACAAGGGTGGATCTAGAAATTGTATTGACTGGAGGCATTTTTGCTTAACCACATCATGCAAATTTGATTACAATCTTTTATATTTTTTGCTTATTTCGGAATCAAATGCAAGATCGGTGAAATTAAATTATAAACATTTACAAACACATTTTCAACTAGTGTCGTTTAGAATCTTTTGTTGATTACAATTTCTTCAATTCAATACAGTGTTGTTCTTATAATATCTTTTCATATGTAATAAATTGTACTATATTAATATATTAAATTTAAAATATAATCAATAAGGGTAAGAAACATTAATTTTTGATAATTTTATTATCAAAAGAAGACGAATATGTAAAAATATTATGGTAAGTACTAAATATATAGATCCATAATAGAGGAATTAGTCAGTAGAGTTAGAAAAAAGAAAAAAAACGAAAGAAATAGGAGATACTCTCTGATAAGACAGCTTTATGGTAAGGCAATGGGTGTAGGGTTAAGGGGAAAAATAATTTTGGGGTTGGAATATAAATATTAATTTTTTGGTACCCCTACAGTAAATATTAACAAAACTCAGGGAGCATTTTGAAATAAGAATATATTCCACATTTAATCTCCCTATTAACCATTACCATCATCAATCATCAATATTAAATAATCAATCATCAAATTATTATTGTTCATCATCAAATCTTTGTTGTTCATCATCAAATCATCAAATGTTTGTCGTTCATCGTCAAATCATCGTTGTTCATTGTTAGGGTCGGGCATCTCACCATCAGGCATGGCTCATCCCGACCCCTCATCCTGCATGACGATCGGGCCAGACCCGACCGCAGATGGCAGCTTTACCTGACCTGACAGAAGAATCTTCCCAGACCGCCTAACGGCGCGGCCTGATCAGATCGGGTCAATTGCCTGCACCATATATATATCCCTTTCTCACAAGAGAGAGGTAAGTTGACTAAACACAATCAATCACATCCCAACTCTCCGAACAGTCTACTGACTTTAGCATCGTAGCGGGAACGGCAATAAGCCGCCCCGCCCTGATTGAGAGTTCCTTGATTCTTAGCAGGTGCCCCTCATCGTGCCATCGCGACGGATCATCAAGGACGCACATTGCGACTGTAACATTGGCGCCGTCTGTGGGGATATAATCAAATATCTTCATAGCCCACGCACTGCAAATGAGCAGAGAAGGACAAGACCACGCTGTCCTCATCGACGAGGTAGTGGTCACAGATCTGGGCGACGAAGGGGCTGGAGTCCCGTTCACCCCTTCAAACCCAGCAGCCACTCCGATCTCGGCGACGCCTGAGCAGGCTCGGCACCCAGGCGCGTCTCCATCTTTCACAACGGAGGATGGTGATGTTCTCTGCCAGATACTGGAGTCACAGGCTACCATCAACAAGCAGCTGCAGGAGCTGCGAGGTACGCCGCCGAAAGCGCGGCGTCTTGAAGGTTTGGCGAAGACGGTCACACCGACAAAACTCTTTGCCGAGTCTGCACGAGCTAAGCGAAAAGCCCCCATCCTCACAGAGCTGGATGATGACGGGAATGAGATCCTGGAAGATTCAGACGAGGAGTGGGGAGATCCGGGCGAGAAAGAGGCCAACCCTAGGTCTCATCCTGGGGAATGGGCCATGACGTATGTTCACAAGCCAAGTGTCAAGCCGAGGGTGCCGGCGAAGCAGAGGCTGTCGGTGTTTTATGAGGCCCCGGATTTCCAGAAAAGAGGGAGCCCGTTTTCAGAGGCAATCACGGAGTTTGTCGCCAACCCTCGTCTCCGGATCCCACCAAATCTAGGTACGTACGATGGCTTGTCGGTCCCAGCAGATCATTTGCACACGTTCACAACTAACATGTCAACGTACGCCACGCCCGAGCCCGTGTGGTGCAAAGTCTTTGCCACCACGCTCAAGGAGGCAGCAAGGGTATGGTTCGCCAACCTGGACAATGGAAGCATATCCAGTTTCGCGCAGCTCGAGGAACTTTTTCTCATCAGGTTCATGCAAAAGAGGAAGTTCACCAACACGACGCAGGACCTGATGAAGATACGCCACAAGGCATCATCCGGCGAGAGCCTGATGGAGTATTATGAGCGCTTCATCGAGGAAAGCAACAGGGTGGTGCACCGTGGCGAGCCGCGGTGGTTGATCGAAATCTTCATGCAAGGCCTGGATCACGAGGCTCTGGATTCGGAGCTCACCCTTCGCGCGGTACACACGCTGGACGAGTTGCATATGGTGGTGGAGATGTTTCACCGAGCCGATGATAATGCCAAGAAGAAGAAGTTGGCAATACAGAAAGAGGCTCGACCTTACTGGTCAAAACAGAAGCCTATCCAGGATGGGAAACCGGCTAAAGCAGAGAAAGCGTCATCGGTGAAGGACAGGCTAGGACCTCGAGTTGCTCAAGAAAGAGTCTTCACCCCGTTGACAAAGACGCCCAGAGAAGTCTTCTTGGCAAACCACGACGTCATCCCACCCCCGCGTGCCAAGAAGATGCCTCCCAACAAGCGAAACTTGAACAAGTTTTGCGAGTACCATGACGACCACGGCCACGACACAGAGGATTGCATCCACCTGAAGAAGGCCATCGAGTCATGCCTGCGCAAAGGGCAGTTAAAACAATTTGCTGCCACCGCCAAAGCTCACAACAAGGCGACATATGCCAACAAGAACGGCGGCCAGGATCAAGGGGCCAACAGGGCGCGTGGTAAAGGAAAGGAGGTGGCGCGGGCCGAGCGACCAGATGAAAAGAGAGCAAAGTATGAGGAGGAGTCATCACCAGAACGAGAACCAGCAAGGCGCGCGAGCAATGATATACTCACTATCATAGGCGGGAATGCCGGAGGGAGCTCGGATTCACAAAGAAAGGCTAGATGCAGGATAGCCCCAGAACACACCTCGACGAGCAGGAGGCTGGGTAGAGATGAATTGATCACGTTCGGCGCCGACGACCCCATCCCCGATCGTCCAGCCGGATGCGATGCGGTCATCATCACGGTTCAAATAATGGATAAGATGGTTCATCGAGCATACGTGGATGGTGGCAGTTCAGCAGAAATAATGTATTGGCATTGTTTCGAAAAGCTGGACGACAACACAAAGGCCAAGTTGATCCCAACAAGCACACCGTTGGTGGATTTCACGGACAGAACGGTGTGGCCAGAAGGAACAATCACACTTCCAGTTGGGGTCGGGGAGAGGCCGACCAGGAAAGAGGTGGACATGGAGTTCATCGTCATCAAAGCTCATAGCCCGTACAACCTAATACTGGGGAGGCCAGCGCTAGCCCAGCTCAAAGGTATTGTCTCAACCCTCCATCTCCTTTTGAAGTTTCCAACCAAAGGAGGGATAGCGACCGTTCGAGGTGATCAGCAAAAGGCGAGAGAGTGCCACAGAATTGCATTAAAAAAGCGGAAGCGTCCAGATGACGAATCACCACCACGACGTCCGGTCCACATGGTCCGGTCAGAGATTTTCAAAGCGCAGATCGGCCGCAACATGGAAATCTATGTCGATGACATGGTCATCAAGAGCGTATCGTATGAAGGTCTAGTGAAGGATCTGGATGAGACTTTGGGAACCTTAAACGCGGCAGGTATGATGCTCAACCCGGCCAAGTGCCAGTTCGGAGTGGGGGCCGGGAAGTTCTTGGGCCTCATGGTGTCCAACAACGGTTTGGAAGTCAATCCGAAGAAAGTCCAAGCCGTTTTGGAAATGAAGCCTCCCAGGAACGTTAAAGACGTACAGAGCTTGAATGGAAAGCTGGCGGCTATGAACAGGTTCTTGTCACGAGCCGCAGAGAGGTCACTCCCATTCTTGAGGATCCTCAAGGGCAGCGTCGGGCCAAAAGGAGCAATCCAATGGGGCCAGGTCGAGGATGAAGCGTTCCTCAAGTTGAAGGATCATTTAAAAGACCTACCAGCCATGTCTCCTCCCGAGCAAGGTGAGACGCTGTATTTATACCTTGCCGCTGGGATGGAAGTCGTGAGTGGCGCGTTGGTTGGGGAAGTGAACAAAATCCAGCGTCCGGTCTATTATGTCAGCCGAACGCTGCAGGGGGCCGAGTTGAGATACAGCGCTCAGGAGAAGCTGGCCATGGCATTGGTCCATGCGGCGAGACGCCTCAAGTCATACTTTCAAGCACACCCCATCGTGGTTCTCACAAACGAGCCGCTCAAAGCAATTTTGACCAGACCGGAGATGTCAGGAAGGTTGGCCAAGTGGGCAATAGAGCTAGGCGAACATGCCATTGAGTTTGCCCCAAGGAAAGCCATCAAAGGGCAAGTGATGGCTGATTTCCTGGCAGAATTGCCATCCGGGATCGAGGAGAAGGATGAAGTGACCATCGACGCACCAAGCGAGCCAGCCGACAAAAAGCAACGATGCGTTGACAGGACAGGATGGTGGAAGCCGCATGTGGATGGCGCATCCGGCGTGGAAGGATCAGGAGCAGGTCTGATCGTGACCGACCCCGATGGCATAGAGACGACGTATGCGTTGAGGTTCCAGTTCCCAGCCACGAACAATGAAGCCGAATATGAAGCATTAATTGCAGGCATGGAGTTAGCAAAGGCGTTGGGCGCAACCAAGTTGGATGCATACGGCGACTCGGCTTTGGTTGCAAACCAGTTCAATGGGTCATACGCAGCCAAGGAGCCATCAATGCAAAAATACCTGGCCAAGGTTAAGAGTCAAGCTACGCAGTTCGAAGGATTTGAGGTGACCCGAGTCCCCAGATCCGAGAATACAAGGGCAGATGCCCTCAGCAAGCTGACCTCCACGGCAAGTAGCCATCTGTCCAAAGGAGTTCTAGTGGAAACACTGCCGACAAGATCAACTGACGGCATGACGGTCGCGGCTATTGAGGCCGAGCCGCCATGTTGGTTGACACCAATGCGGGACTACTTGCTCAGTGGAGCGCTACCACCCGATCAGAAGGAGGCGAAAGCCCTAGAGAGGAAGGCGCTGAATTTTACGCTCAGGAACGGGGTGGTATACAAGAGAGGATACTTGCAGCCGTGGTTGCGATGCTTAACGCCCAGACAAGCAGAAAGAATCCTGAAGGAGCTCCACGAAGGAAGCGGCGGCAGCCATCAGGGGGCCCGGACACTGGCGTTGAGGGCATCCCGAGCAGGTTATTACTGGCCCAACATGAGGGTCGACGCCGACCATGTGGTCAAAACTTGTCATCAGTGCCAGATACATGATCGGGTGTCATCTCAACCCGGCCAACCCATGAAGAGCATCACAGGCCCATGGCCATTTGCAAAATGGGGCATCGACATTGTCGGTCCTTTCCCCCAAGCGACCGGCAAGAGAAGATTCCTGGTGGTGGCCGTTGACTACTTCACCAAGTGGGTTGAGGTGGAGGCATTGGCAACTATCACGGGCAAGAGGATGACAAGTTTCGTGTGGAGGAACATTGTTTGTAGATTCGGCCTGCCCAAGACGATCATCAGCGACAACGGACGCCAGTTTGAAGGAGGAGTCTTCAGAGACTGGTGTAACCAGATGGGCATCCAGCAGAGCTTCACATCAGTAGCCCATCCATAGGCCAATGGTCTCACCGAGCGAACCAATGGAACGATTGTGCAAGGGTTAAAGAGAAGGTTGGACGGCGCGAAAGGGAACTGGGTAGATGAGCTCCCATCGGTGTTGTGGGCATACAGGACGACGCCCCGAACAGCCACAGGTGAATCACCTTACTTTCTGTGTTTCGGCAGTGAGGCCATCATCCCGCCTGAACTCATCATCCTATCAACGCGATCCGCCATCCCGGATGCCGAGGAGGACAACAACCAGCGTCTGAGGGAGAGCCTGGAGGAATTGGAGAGAGCCAGAGAATAGGCCACAATCAAGGAGGCTGCCTACAAGTCATATGTGGAACAATGCTATAATGCCAGAGTCCGCATAAGGAATCTTAAGCAACGCGAATTGGCCCTCCGAAAGAATGAAGCTAGCCGAGTTGAGGGCTTGAAGAAGTTAGATGTCACGTGGGAAGGACCATACGTGGTCGCAGAAGTGCTGAGAAACGGCGCATACAGGCTGCAGACCATGGCAGGCGAAGCGGTACCAAGGACGTGGAACATGGAGAACCTCCGCCGTTATTACGGTTGAGCAGCATCAGACCCATGAGAAAGGTACCAATTAGTTTGTATATAATGGGGAAATGCTTTTGGAGAACGGATTCCTGATAGGATCGCGACTTTTGCCCTCATGAGGGATGTGATCTTGAGGAAATCCAGTTCTCCCGCGCAAAATTGTATCTTTTGTACTCCCCCTTTTGTGTTTTAATGGATTCCAAGTGTCAAGTTCAAGAACACATCATCTCTTTTTTCTGTCTCATTTGTGCCTCTTTTTCGAAAGTCGAATGACATGATCGGAATCGGTGATAATGGACATTAAAAGAGGCAGTTCAGGCCATCGCTCCGGTTACCCGGACAAAGCATTAGAACACTCGACACATCCCTCACTTAGGTTGTGAAGCATGAAAGGCACATCTTTGCTGAGCATCTCGGACATATGTCTGGGATGGCAAAGATGCGTTCAAAAGTGTACCTACACCAATGGGCAAGTCGGATGACACGATCACGATTGTGACCGCCAGGCCGAGACTGAGGCTTAGCCGCCCCATTTTGAGTACTGAACATAGGCGTGGTTTTTTGTTCAAATGCGGATGGGCAAACAGAACAAACCATATCCTCTCCAAACCCGGATAGCTACCGGTTTGGAGAAAAGGTGGGATCTTTTCTTTAAGAAAAACCCATGTCGGACACGGACCGATTAACAAGGACCATAGCTTAGCAGCTTTGGCTTTGAAGAGAAAAACCAAGGAAAGGTCTAGGACCATATACCTTGGTGGCTTGGTCAGGGTTAAGCGACCTCCAAGTTGACAAGAAATTCAAGCCACATCATGGTTCACCCCGGTTAGTTCATCCTGCTGACTCATCCCTCTTCATATAGAAGGATGATGAGTCGCCACCATGAACAGGGGTGAGCAGAATGGCAAGGTATCAACCAAATATTAAGGCAATAGCCAGTGAGGCAAATGCACAAACAAGAGTTTCATCAAGTAGTAAAACAGCCAAACCACTAAGGCAATAATATATGCTGTCAAAGCAAGAATTCAATAACAATGTAAAGCAAATGTAACCCTTATGGGTCATTACAAACCAAAAGGAAATTATTTAGAGGAGTTTAGGAGGAATCCAACAGAAAGAAAGGAAAGGAAAGAAGCAGAACTAATGGTTTTGGGCAGAAACTTAGACATTGTTCCCAGCATCCTCCAAGTCCTTCACCAGCCCTTCTTCGGCGACAACTTCACCATCGACCATAACAGGTGGAACTGCAACATCTGGCTCCCATGCGGCAAGCTCGGCCGGAGTCATCTCACCGTTCAATGTAGAAAAGTACTCAGGGAAGCCATAGCCAACAAAGGCATCGGTGAGCTCAGAAAGAGCAGTGGCATAGGCAGCAGAGTCTTCATACACGTTATCCAGCGCATAAGCCCGTCGAAGGAAAGCAGAAGTGCGCGCGACGGCGTGTTCTGATCGAGCCACCTTGGCAAACACCTCACGCACGCCGGCGGTCAGCACAGACTGATAGTCAATGGCGAGGCTGGCCTTATCCTCCAGCGCCTTCTTCAGTTGACTTTCGGACTCGGCAAAGCGAGCTTGAAGAGTGGCCAGTTCGCCAGATATCTTGTCCATCTGATCAGCTTTCCCAACAGCTTCATCTAGGCGTTTTTGCAGCTCGGTGGTAGATATCTGGGCATCTAGTAGAGCAGCGTCGCTGGTCTCCTTGGCTATTTTCAGTTCCTCACCGTCCGAGATGGCAGACGCCAGTTGAGCGTTGACAGCGTCCAGCTGCTTCTTCAGCGCCTGCTCGGATTCCATCCAGTCATCAGGTGACCACTCAGCATCAGCATCTGTTTTGGCCTTGGCCTCCTCTTGAAGCTGGACTATCTCGTCATCGGCGATGGCCAACTGCCTCTTCACGTCTCCGAGCTCGATGAGGGTGGTGTGATGCACTTTCTTGTCAGCCTCATGCGCCAAGCACAAGGTGCTGAAGTCGGAGATGACGGCGAGGGATGAGCAAGCGCCCTAACAATACAACAGTTAGGAGGACAGAGTCGGGAGAGGAAGTTAAGCATGAAAGGAGAGACAAGAAGATGAAGCTTACATCGAAAACAGACGAAATCAGATTGTTCGTGGCAGTCCTGACCCCATGAAGGTTTAGCGCCGGATTCTTCACCCAAGCCCTGAAATGGTCAAGGGGCATCACCTCCTTGAGATATTCTAAACGACCGGCTGGCGAGTTGAGGAAGACGGTGGAGGAGTTGGTTTTACCTTTGTCAGTTTGAAAGCCACCAGCGTGCGGAGGGGCCCTCTCACCATGCTGCGGACCAGTTGGTTCAGTGCTGCTCTTCAGCTTCTCGGGCACTTGGGGTCGGGACGAGACATTCTCGCGACCGCCGACCCCCATCTGGAACAGCTGGTCAGGTTTCAGCAAACCCCTTGACGACCCCGTATCCTGATAGGGAAGCGAGAAACCTTCAGCATTGCCGTCTTGTCCGGTTTGAAAGGATTGACCATGCGACTGAGTGGACTGGTTCGGGCCAACACTGTCCTCCAACCTCCTGCGCTGCGAGGGACGGACGAACTTTTTCACGTCAATGGTTGGTCGGCGGCGAGCCATATCTGTTGAAAAACATACAACATGAAGAAAATACAGTTGAGGCAAGAGCAAAAGGTCATGACAATGCTCAAAAGGATGAAAGAGAGGGCCAAGTGGGATCTGACATACCTTTATCAGGTCGACCAATCGGAGCGAGTGCCAGAGCAGCAGGAGGGTTGAAGAGATCAACATTTGGGGGGCCGTTGCCCTCGTCCTGGACGGGCTTATCATCATCTGGGATGACAACAGGCTCATCCTGGATGGCAGGAAGCACGCGACGGTGAGGCAGGCCGGAATCCCGCAACCTTTCATCCAACTTCAAGACATCCCACCTCTCCGGTTTCTCCTTCAGAGCCCCGATGGATGCGGCCAAGCGATTCTGGGATACGCCATCTGGAGCGCGGCCGCGCGTATTAGGATCACCAACAAATTGCCTTGGGCGAGAGGCGGCAGGCCCATACACGACATCTTCATCAACAAACATGAACTTTACCTTCCAGTTGGTCGTTTTGGGCATGCCGGTCAAGATGTGCAGATCGGCTTTGGGGCGAACCTTGATGTGGCCCCAACCGTCCTCGTCGCCGCCACCGCCGGTGTAGAAGAACACCCGGAACAGGGTGACGGAGGGAACAACCCCGCGAGCACCGCACAGGGTCTCGAAGCCAATAATGTTGCGCACAGCGTTGGGCGTCATCAAGCCCAGAGTCATGTCAAAGTAAGACAGAATGGATTGGCAGAAAGGAGTAAGAGGGAATCTGACGCTGCAACGAGCCAGATGCTCATAGTAAACAGGAACTTTGCCCGCCGGGGCAGCGTTGATGGTGTCGCTGGGTTTGGGTCGAACGATTGACTTGGCCAGATCCGCGATCGGGAGGCCCCCGGTGTCGCGGCAGATCTGAATGAACTCAGCCGCTTCTTCATCCGTAATCTGGCAAAACGCGCCGGAGACAGGGATGTCGGCCATGATCAGAACAGGCAAAACGCTATAGAGGCGGAAGAAAACAACACAAAGGCAGAAAGGAGGCGTGTGCAGAATATCTAAAGTTGTGAGCAATGAATTCGAGAATGAGATGAAGAAGGCAGAAATGAGGAGCAGTTTCGTATTTGAATGAAGAAAGGGGGGGAGTTATGCGAGCAGTTAAAGTAATAATTGCAGTTGCAAAAGTTGCACAGTTACAAAGACTAAATTTACACGCATCCCTTCGAAAAAGTGATGACACGTGGCAGACATGCAGTTAATATCTGACGGCTCACTGTCGCACGGATCCCAGAAACCCAGGTACAGTCCATCACGCGAACCGTTGCTCCGCGCTCGGACTTGGGGGGACTTGTTAGGGTCGGGCATCTCACCATCAGGCATGGCTCATCCCGACCCCTCATCCTGCATGACGATCGGGCCAGACCCGACCGCAGATGGCAGCTTTACCTGACCTGACAGAAGAATCTTCCCAGACCGCCTAACGGCGCGGCCTGATCAGATCGGGTCAATTGCCTGCACCATATATATATCCCTTTCTCACAAGAGAGAGGTAAGTTGACTAAACACAATCAATCACATCCCAACTCTCCGAACAGTCTACTGACTTTAGCATCGGAGCGGGAACGACAATAAGCCGCCCCGCCCTGATTGAGAGTTCCTTGATTCTTAGCAGGTGCCCCTCATCGTGCCATCACGACGGATCATCAAGGACGCACATTGCGACTGTAACATTCATTATCAAATCTTCATTGTTTATCTTCAAATCTTCATCGTTTATCACCAAATCATCAATCAATCAATCATCAGATCCACCGTCATCATCAATCATGTCATGACCATCATCAATCATAAACATAAAATCTCCAACTAAAATATACACATCATAAAAAATTGTCAAATCGGGAAACTAGATTCTCGTAGACTCATGCCTCGGTCAGAAGCATTACTCATCCTCGTCATCAATCCGTTCCATCATAAATAAAAAATCATCAATCATAAACATAAAATCACCAACTAAAATATACACCATAAAAAATTATCAAATCGGGAAACTAAATTCTCGTAGAATCATGGCTCAAATCATTAAATAGACCTCGTTTTCGTCATCCTTGTATATATATATACTCGGTCACCAACATTACTCATCCTCGTCATCAATAAGATCGTCAACTCCTTTCTATCATCGAAAAATAATCATCAATGATAATCATAAAATTATCAACTAAAATACACACATAATCAAATTGTCAAATTGGGAAACTAGATTCACGTAGAATCGTAGCTCGGTCCGCAACATTACTCATCCTCGTCATCAATCCGTTCGATCATCGATAAAAAATCATCAGTCATAAACATCAAATCATCAAGTATAATATACACATAATCAAACCGTCAAATCGGGAAACTAGATTTTCGTAGAATCGTGGCTCAGATCATCAAATAGACCTCATTTTCGTCATCCTCATATATATGTGTGTACAATTTAGTTGATGATTTGATGTTTATGATTGATGATGTTTATGACATGATTCATGATGACCATGGATCTGATGATCGATTGATGATTTGATATTGATGATTGATTATTAATTTTTGATGATTGGTGAGTTTTGATTGATGATTAATGTCAGTTATATTGTTGATGATTGATGATTTTTATTGATAATGATTTCATAATTAGTGATGATGATTTGATGATTTGATGATAAATGATTTGATGATTTGATGATTTGATGATGAACAACGAAGATTTGATGATGAACGGCGATGATTTGATGATGAACGATGATGATTTGATGATGAACGGTGATAATTTGATGAACAACGATGATTTGATGATGAACATTGATGATTTGGTAATGAATGTCTATGATTTGATGATGAGCGATGATGATTTGATGATGAAGGAGATGATTTTTAGTTCATATGATTAATTGATTTGGAAATTACTAAAATATATGATAAGTCCATGGTTCGTATTTGGGCCTCATTCATACTCGAACCAGGGCCCGAGAAGGGTCGTGGGCTCGAGATACGCAGAGGATGGATCCACAGGTCCATCAATCCTAATCCTCAGAAGGAATGCGTATATTATGAATATTCTACAAGGAATATACATCCTCCTAAACATGGTAATACAACCATGACCGAAATATACTTCCTCTATACATGGTAATACAACTACTATTCCCATAAGAGTTGTATTACTACCATAAATACATATCTTGGTGATCTACGGATTGTAACCATATAAATACCATGAAGGTTTGGTACACCTTTCTATCTCATACTACATACAATACGCCTTACGCCTCATACTAACTTGAGCGTCGGAGTGTCTATCCTCGGGACACCCGAGGCTTTTTTTTGCATGTCAGTTCGTGAGCCGGGTTCGTGATCAAGTGCGGGTCGTAGACATCCATCAATTTGGCACGCCCAGTGGGAGCCGCTTGCTGATCTTGATCTATACGACCTTCAAACTCATGGTTGATCCGGCTGAAAACTTTCGTGGGAGTACACGAATCCGGTTTCCGGCCCCAACAGGAGTAGTAAGTGCTAGCACCCACCATGAACACGGCGAGACGAGCCACACCGACAACCATGGAGCAGGAAGAAGCATCAACGACATACACCGGTCGCATGAAGAAGCCTCTCCCTGGGAGTGGGAGAGCAAAAGATCTCACCGGGATGGAGTTATCACTTTTTCACCTCAGGATGCAATTCCTAACCAATTCCCTCATTCAGATCATTTAGTAATCACGGTCGACATAAACCATAATGTGATCAGAAGATTTCTGGTAGATGGGGGAAGTGAGGTAGAAGTCATGTTTCTCAGTTGTTTTGAACAGTTGGGGTTGAACAAAACCAATCTCGTGCCCACAAACCCCATCTCGGGAATCGCTGGCGATCCTAAAGCTCCTTTAGGAGAGATCACTTTACCGGTGCGAGTAAGGGATGGTCCTAGGAGTATAACCCTTCGTTGCATCTTCGCGGTCATCGACTCCAGAGCGCCATACAACATAATCCTCGGACGACCTTGGATGTACCAGTAAAAAGCCATATGGTCCCCATACCACTTGGTGATGAAGTTCCCTACAAACGAAGGGATAGCAACAGTCCGAGGCGATCAACAATTAGCCCGAGTCTGCACAATCCAAGCTATCCAAGAACCGGAGAAGGAGAACCTTGAACCGGCCAAGTACTCTGAATCTGAGCCAATGCAACTCGGAGAGTCAGGAACCATCGAGGTTGGAACTCTCCTTCCCCCCAAGATAAACACCAAACTTCGAGATCTTCTCAACCATTATATAGAGATGTCTTTTCTTGGGACACCAATGACTTGGTGGGAGTATCCCCTCGCTTGGTGGAACATTACGTGAATATCAATCCCTCACAAAAACCTATCAAGCAGAAACGACGTATCTTTGCACTAGATCGAGTTGAAGCCATTAGAGAAGAAGTGGATAAGCTACTCAAAACCCGCATAATCGAAGAAGTGTAGTACCCATAATTGATAGCTAATCTAGTAATGGTCAAGAAGCCAGATGGGAAGTGGAGAATGTGCATCGACTTCACCAACCTGAATGATTGTTGTCCTAAAGATAGCTATCCATTACCCTCGATCGACCGACTAGTTGAAGCGATCGCTGGATACCAAGTACTAGCCTTCTTTGGTTCCTTTAAGGGATATCATCAGATCCCTATGGCAGAGAAAGATAAAGAAAAAACCTTCTTTATAACCGACAGAGGAACTTTGTGCTACAAGATGATGCCTTTCGGATTGAAAAAAATGCCGGAGCCACTTACCAGCGACTGGTAGACAAATTATTCAAAACCCAGATAGGACGCAACCTCGAGATTTATGTGGATGACATGGTAGTAAAGAGTTGCAGCTACGACGCCTTCTTTGGAGATTGAAGGAAACTTTCGACACATTACGAGCATCCAACCTAAAGCTGAACCCTGCCAAATGTACTATTGGTGTTGGAGCAGGCAAGTTCCTAGGATATATGGTGTCCAATTGGGAAATTGAGGTAAACCCCGAGAAGATAGAGGCTTTGCAAAATATGCAACCTCCGAAGACCGTCAAAGATGTACAAAAGCTGACAGGATCCCTTGCGCTTAGCCGATTCATCTCCAAAGGGGCAGAAAAACACCTACCCTTTTTCAATATCCTTAAGGAGGCAAACCAATTCTAATTCCTTAGTGGCCA
Source organism: Sherardia arvensis (assembly GCA_948330725.1). Classification (NCBI taxonomy): domain Eukaryota; kingdom Viridiplantae; phylum Streptophyta; class Magnoliopsida; order Gentianales; family Rubiaceae; genus Sherardia; species Sherardia arvensis. The sequence continues at coordinate 28,970,092 of OX415241.1, forward strand.
CATGAATGTGGGGAAGCCTTGCAAACACTTAAAGATCACCTACGACAGCTTCCGACACTGTCGAAGCCAGATAAAGGGGAGACTCTCTATTTATATATATCTGCATCTCCGCTAGCCATTAGTGTTGTGCTAGTCAAGGAAAATGAAGGATCACAAAACCCGATATAATATGTGAGTAGAGCTTTACAGGGGCCCAAGACCAGATATACACCTCTCGAGCGCTTAATATTAGCCCTCGTACATGCCTCTCGACGGTTGCGACCATACTTCCAAGCACATACAATAGTTCTCCTAACCAACTACCCAATTAGGAAAATCCTTCAGAAACCAGATGCATCGGGATGAAGATGAAGCGGGCCATCGAGTTAGGAGAACATGACATACAGTATAAACCCCGGACAGCCATCAAGGGCCAGGCTTTATCGGATTTCATAATGTAGTCCGTTGAACCAGTGGAGATAAACCAACAAGATCATATTCCAGACACAGGAAAATGGCGATTATATGTAGATGGATCCTCCAACTCGGGGGGAAGTGGAGTCTTACTCACCAGCCCCGAGGGAAAGGACCATCCCTACGTCCTCCATTTCGATTTTTGAGCCACTAATAATGAAGCAGAATATGAAGCCTTCATCACAGGGTTAAAGCTAGCAAAGGACCTCGATGTCAGGGACCTCGAGATCTTTAGTGACTCACAGATCATGGTGCAACAGGTCAAAGAAGAATACGAGACTCAAGAATACAGTCTACATAAGTATCTCGAGATAGTAAAGCCTTTCCTAAGTCAATTCCGACACTATGAGCTGAATCATATCCCCCGAGAAGGAAACCATAAAGCAGATGCATTGAGCAAACTTGCCTCCTCGGACCTTAACATTAGATCTTATCAAGAGTTACTAATAGAAACCCTGGCGAAGAGAAGTTATGAAGAATGCAGCATCATGGCTGTTGACATCTTAGACACATGGATGAACCCCTATATTGAGTACCTTCAAACGGGAACCCTCCCCGAGGACAAGCATCTGGCACGGAAGGTCCAAGTTAAAGCTCCAAAATATGTCATTCATGAAGGCACCCTCCCTATATAAGAAGGGATATCTCCAACCCTTACTCAAATGTGTTGGGCCCTCGGATGCTTAACACTTAGTACAAGAAGCACACGGAGGAGTCTGTGGTAGTCACCAAGGTCCACGCACTATTACCCGTAAACTTTTACAAATGGGTTATTACTGGCCTACAATGTTGGAAGACTCCAAAAAATATAGATTCTTGTCACCAGTGTCAGAGATTTGCGAGGGTGATCCATGTGCCTAAAGAAAATATGATTACCATCCAAGAATCCTGACCATTCGTCCGATGGGGTATAGATCTTGTTGGGCCTTTTCCCGCGGCCCCTGGTAATTTCAAACACCTTGTTGTGGCCATTGATTATTTCTCAAAGTGGGTGGAAGCTGAAGCCTTGACCAACATAACTGGCAAGACGGTTATCAACTTCTGCTGGAAGAACATTGTATGTCGCTATGGCATCCCGAGATACATAGTGACAGATAATTGAGCACAGTTCGCCAAAAACCCCTTCAAGAAATGGTGTGAGGATTACGGCATACATCAGAAGCTCACCTCGGTATATCATCCAGAAGCTAACGGCCAAGTGGAAGTTACAAATCGAACCTTGGTAAATGGCATTAAGAAGCGCTTAGAAGGAGCTAAAGGAAACTGGATTAAAGAACTACCGAGCGTGATCTGGACCCATAGGACTACACCAGCTACTGCAACCGGAGAAACTCCATACAGTCTAGTGTACGGGTCCGAGGCGGTCATCCTCATGGAAATTGGAGTCCCCTCTGCCCGTACCTCTCAACCAGAAGATGATGATGGCACTGCCAATGAAGAAAACTTCCGTCTCGACCTCGACCTCCTGGAAGAAAAGAGAGCTAATGCTACTATCCATGAGGCCAAGGTAAAGGAAAGAGTTAAGCGCTACCATGACAGAAGAGTTCTCTTAGCTACATTCGTCAAAGGAGACCTTGTAATGAGGTAAAACAAGAAAAGAAAGAAAAAAGTGGAAGGGAAGCTAGCCCCGAACTGGGAAGGTCCATATCGAGTCCTAGAATCCCATCTAGGGGGAAGCTACCTCTTGGAAACCATGAAGGGTGAACCCATACCACGAAGATGGAACGCGATTAACTTACGAAAGTATCACGGAAGATAAAATCAGAGGAGGAGCCTAAGAAAGGTCCGAGAACCTCATCAAAGTCCGAGAAAACTCTGCGCTAGTGCAAACAGGTACTCAAACTTAAACTTACTATTTATTTCACTTCTATACATAAAGTTATAAACTCAGATTGATGTTATTTTTTACACCTATCCTTATAATGAGCAATCTTAAATTCCTTTTATAAAAGGACTGTTATCTTCGAGTATAACATTGATTGCTATTCAAAACAATATGCTTTATAAAGTATATGATTGGTCAACTTATAAAAAATAAGTTATTTAAATCCAAAATTCAAAATACTAATCGTTTTGAATATAAGAGATAGGTTCGAGATAAAGTACTTCAAAAAGTGCTTGATTGAGGTCTATAGACCAAAAGGGCAGACGTGGTCGAAAATCAATCATCTCAACATAAAATGGAAAGACCTAGAACACAAAAATATCATATCAAAGGTGTTATAACATCAGAATATGATACTTCTAAATTCCCAAAGGGATACATAGAGGAAAACCTCGAAAACAAATAGTTCATATCAAAGGTGTTATTACATCAGAATATGATACTTCTAAATTCCCAAAGGGATACGTAGAGGAGAAACCTCGAAACTTGATAGAAAGGTCATAAAGAAGATGATATTACATCAGAATATGATACTTCTAAATATGCCCAATAGGGTCTTCTAGAACTTCACCGGAAGTGGCACTTTAGAGATGAGCTATTGTCAAATTTTCTGCACGCTGTGACATTAAAGGCCTTGTTTGTGAAGGACCGAGGAGGAGATCTGCAAGACTTTCAACATCAAGATCGTAGAGTGTTCATCATGGATAACGGCAAAGACCTGATCCCGGAGTATCTCAGCTTTGAGACAGAAGCTCCTTTCCAGTAAATCATGAGACCGAGGTTCATGTGCAAGGGATTTCAGGGCTCGAAGCTGATGAGGAGATACCAAGATTAATCCACCATACTAGGGGAAGAACTGGAAAGTACCTCGTCAAGAGAAGATAACTCAGGATACTTAACTTTAATAAGCCTCAGTAAATTTGCTGATGTGGTTATCTTCTCTAAGGGATCCAATGCATCCAAAAACTCGGCCCCAGGAACCCATCGGCCAGCAGTCAGAGCAGAAAGCTTATCAGCAGCATCTGGATGAGAAAAGACAGTCTCCATTGCCTTTACCTCATCATCAGAGTGACAGAGTTGCAAGACATGATTCAAAATCTTGTGCTGCTCGGAGTCATGGGAATAAATCTCCATACTCCTCTCTATGATCCTTAAACACCGGACTACAAGCAATAAAGGCGCCCCAAAGCTTAAGAAGTCGCTTCAGCTCCTCTGATTTCCCATCCAATGGCAAGGTCCGTGTCAGCTCATTCACGGTGTCCTGATACATCCTCAGCTCCTTTTTCTCGGAATCTCTTGCCAGCAATAAAGCCTTGTTCTCAGCCTCAAGTTGCTTCACCCTGTCTTCTAGTTGAGTCAAATCCAATGGAGCTTGGACAGAGGAAGGAGGAACCATCGATTTAGTCATTGAAGTTGAAACATTGGCCCTCATCTCCTCTTTCTCGGCCTGGAGAGCCCGTCATCTGGAATGTAACTCCTCCACAGATCTATACAGGTGTTTGATCTCACCTTTGGTCTGCCGTCCAAGCGCGAATATATTTACCATCAGCTGTAAAATATGGGATATATCAAAACCTAATATGTGACACCTAAAAGTTCACATAATAGGACAAGGAGAATCACTACCTTAGAGGCAAAGGGATACTTCTTGAAAGACTTCCGAGAATCCTGACCATCCTCTTCCTCGGGACAAATCAGATAATTCTTCAACTTCTTCAGAGGCTCATCCTCAGGAATCACCAGCTCAAGGTCAGATTCATCCTCATCCAAAGACTCCCCAACCTCCGGTTCCACCTCCTGGACTCCTCTACATACTCCTCTACGATATCAAGGACCGCTTTCCCATTCTTGATCTTTTTCTTGGGGGGAGATGCTACAAATAAAAGGAGAAATATTAAGATACAACATGGAAGATAGCATTATTACAGTATGCAAATCAAGATATTACCCGAAGGAGACTGACTGGAAGAAGATTCATCTCGAGTCCGGGGTGGTTTCCTGGCAGCCCACTTCTTGGCCTTCTTCTTATCTCCCTGGATTTTATCAGGTTGGGTCCAATCTTGATCGTTCTTCAGGTAGCTGGATGTAGATTTTGACCGAGGAACATCAATCAAATAAGAATAGATGATAGAAGGCCACTGCCACACTGAGCCATGAGCCCCCCCGCACAAATCCTCCCTCCTGGAAGACTATCTTCTCCTTCAACAACTCCTCAACGATGCCCTTTAAATGAGCAGGAATCTCAAAGACATCGAGAGGCACAGCGTCCTTCGGCTTCGAGTTCCAGTCACGACCTTCGTATTTGGTTCGATCAAATGTTAGCCGAATATTTTTCCACTTACCGCTGTTATCAGGAAAAGTGAAGACCTTTCCATTCCGAGGAGTAAGGGTAATATGATCACGCTCCTTGAAAGAGAACAGCTTGAACAAACTCCTAAATAGATCCAAGCTTGGCTCATAGCCCTTCCGAGAGCACCAGGAGATAAAAGCCACCATTGTCACCACCACATTGGAGTGAATTTGGCAGGGATGCAGCTGATGATGCTGTAGAAACTCGGAGAACACAGGAGGAAAGGGAAACTTAGTCCCTGCTGCAAGAACCTACCGTATACTACCCCTCGAGTGGGGCTCACGAGATTCTGAACCGGAGTGGTCTCATCCTCGAGCCTCAAATCAGCCTCGATAGGGTATGACAACCTGCATGACTTCAAAAATTGCAGGGTCTTTTCGTTGACCACCTTAGTGACATCACCTATGCCACCGGCCGCCGGAACCCGTTTATCAACTTGGGGCTCCGTATTTGGGTCCGTCTTTGACCCAGAGGCACCATCATTCGCCACTACAGCTACAGCCTGCAGCGGTGTAGCAATGGTAACCTCCATCAACTCCCCAGACTCAACCTCTAAGAAAAAAGTACGCAAATCTCGAGCAGCTGGGGCTTTCCTTCAACAACATTCTCTATAATGCCAAAGGGAATACCGAAGTTTGCAGAAGACATGGAAATACAGATAATGGGGGGAAGTGAATATATGAAGAAAAGAAGAACAAGTTTGAAGAAATTTTTCTGAAAGTAGAAACGCAGAATACATGGATGAAGATTGATGATAAACACAAGGAAAATTACTTGGTTATATAGCCAGTAATTAAGCACGCATTTAAGTGGAGTAATTACCTCGACTCGCTAACCGATGCAGGAAATTGGAAGGTTAGTCTTTCTCACCGCCAGAAGATACAATGAATCAAGACCACGTGTCAATCCCCTCAGAATTCAAGAAGGCAGATTCAGATCCAACCGTCCACGTGTCCTGATGGAATACGAAAGAACTTGAAGCTAGATATTCAGAAGGGTAAGCTCGAGAGGAGGATACCCCGAGTCAGTCTCCCCCGAGTTATTGGTCTTCCCTCGAGAAGCAAGCCTCTCTTTCAACCTTTGAGATGGAGCACTCTATATTCTTAAGATATACCTTCGGGTTCCTGATAAGTCCATGGTTTGTATTCGGACCTCATTCATACTCGGACCAGGGCCCGAGAAGGGTCGTGGGCTCGAGATACGCGTAGGGTGGATCCACAGGTCCATCAATCCTAATCCTTATAAGAAATGCGTATATTATGAATGTTCTACAAGGATATACATCTTCTCAAAGATGGTAATACAGTTATCCTAAACATGGTAATACAACCATGTCCGAAATATACTTCTATTATACATGGTAACACAACTACTATTCTCATAAGAGTTATATTACTACCATAAATACATATCTTGGTGATCCACGATTTGTAGCCATATAAATACCATGAAGGTTTGGTACACCTTTCAATCTCATACTACATCCAATACGCCTTACGCCTCATACTAACTTCAGCGTCAGAGTGTCTATCCTCGGGACACCCGATGCTTTGTTTTGCAGGTCAGTTCGTGAGCCGGGTTCGTGATCAAGTGCGGGTCGTAGACATCCATCAATATAATAATTATGATTTGACCCCAAAACTTTTGTATGACCATATGAGGTCCCTTTGCCTTACCATAAGGCTGCCTTATCTAATTGTTTCTCAAGAAATAGATAGGTCAATTTGTACATATGTGATTTATATTATAAAAAGTTGAATGAATGAGAAACAATTAAAGGACAGAATATACTTTTAAAAAATAAATGAAAGGACAGAATAAATTGGTCATTAGAATAAACTAAAATTAATCTAATTTAAATCTGTAATTGATTGCTTTCTAAAAATAATCATATTTTGTTATTGATTATGTTGGAAAAGATGGAATTAATTCGTATATTTCATAAGGTAATTTGATTGAATTGACATGGAGATTAGAAACTCATGCGAAATCATGGGTAAATCATTGGGCAAAAGTAGATCAAATCCCGAAATAGTTTCACGAATATAGGATATTTACTGCCAGTAATTTAATTTCAGTGGGGTCACGTGCCCACAGTGACCCCACCGTAAATCCGCCCCTGCGAAGGAGCCGATGCTTCCTCTAACGAGGCTTCAACATCTATTCCAAAGCCTGCCGTGTCGAGGATCGTGAAGCCACCTCTGCAGTAGTGGTGATAGGGGGCTCCGACGACTACTCAGAAAAATGATTTCGGGAATCACATCGCGATCACAAGGATTCAATTTGAGTCGCAAAAGTAAACTATGAGATATTTTTGCGCCAAATTTGTTTCGGATGAAATAATTGCTGAGTTGGAGAAGTTCGGTCGTCAATCACAGCCTCGGTAGACCGAGACTCTACTTGACATCGTGTAAAACTAATTAAGCCACATCAGACTGACATTAACTATTGATAGCATTGGAGTACATACTTTAGGTTGGGAGTCTTTTTATCTAATGTGGCTATTGACAATTACCTAATTGAAATTAGTATTGGAGATGTTCTAATCAGTCTCCAAATTGTCAATTTATGTAGGAAAATGAAGAAGATTGAAAGAAATCCATGTCTCCAAATACATGAACCAAAACAAAGGAATGAGAAGAGTTTTAAGAGCATAGCTCTATTCTTACAAGAGATAACAATGGATAGTACAAGAGATAACAACAAGTGAAATGACTAAATTATCCCTAACATATTACTATTATTACTAACATGCCCCCTCAAACTCATGATGCTACAGCAAGAAGCATTTAGAGTTTGTCAGATAAGAAACAGAAGCGCACTGATGAATGAGCCTTTGTGAACAAATCAACAATCTGAAGGGAAGAGGGAACAAAGGGACGTGAGATAGTACCAAGCTGCAAATGATAGCGTGTGAAGTGACAATAAATCTCAATGTGTTTGGTTCTCTCATGAAACACTGAATTACGTGCAATACGAATGGCACTCTGATTATCACAATGCAGCGGTGTGGGATGGGGAAGCTTAATGCCAAAATCAGAGAGCAGCCAACACAACCAAAACATCTCTGCAGTAGTCAAGGCCATGGCACGATACTCAGCCTCTGTAGAAGAACGAGAGATAACATCCTGCTTCTTACTCTTCCAAGAAATGAGTGAGTCACCAAGAAAGATGCAGAAGCCAGTGGTGGACTTGCGATCCTCAGGATCACCAGCCCAATCAGCATCAGAATAAGCACGCAAGTCTAACGATGATGACGAGGGAAAGAGAAGACAACGGAACTGGGTGCCTTGAAGATACCTGAGAATACGAAGAACAGCACCCCAATGAACTGAAGTCGGAGATGTGACAAACTGACTAACCACGTGAACATCATGTGCAATATTTGGCCGAGTAACTGTAAGATACACCAAACTGCCAACCACAGTATGATATAGAGTGGGATCAGGCAAAGGAATCCCATCTGTAGAGGAGTAGTGAGCATTAGTCTCAAGTGGAGTGTCAACCATCTTATTATCCGTAAGACGGGCACGATAAAAAAGGTCAGCAATGATAAGTCCATGGTTCATATTCGGGCCTCATTCATACTCGGACCAGGGCCCAAGAAGGGTCGTAGGCTCGAGATACGCGGATGGTGGATCCACAGGTCCATCAATCCTAATCCTTATAAGGAATGCGTATATTATGACTGTTCTACAAGGAATATACATCTTCTCAAAGATGGTAACACAGCTATCCTAAACATGGTTATAAAACCATGCCCGAAATATACTTCTATTATACACGGTAATACAACTACTATTCCCATAAGAGTTGTATTCATACCATAAATACATATCTTGGTGATCTACGGATTGTAGACTTATAAATACTCTAAAGGTTTGGTAGACCTCTCCATCTATCTCATACTTTACGCCTCAAGCAAATATACTGACTTGAGCGTCGGAGTGTCTATCCCCGGGACACCCGGGGCCTTTGTTTTGCAGATCAGTTCGTGAGCGGAGTTCGTGATCAAGTGCGGGTCGTAGAAATCCATCAATTTGGCACTCCCGGTGGGACCCGCAGGCTAATCTTGATCTATACGACCTTCTAACTCATGGCTGATCCGGCTGAAAACCTTCGTGGGAGTACACGAATCCGTTTTTTGGCCCTGACAGGAGTAAGAAGCATCAACAACGACGAGGCAAGCCACGACAGCAACCAAGGAGCAGGAAGGAGCATCAATGGTGTGCATCAATTGGCGCAAGAAGCCTCTCCCTGGGAGTGGGAGAGCAAAAGATCTCGCTTAGACGGAACTGTTAATTTTTTATCTGAAGATGCGGTTCCTAATCAAATTCCCCATTCAGATCCCCTAGTGACTACGGTTGACATAAACCATAACATGATCAGAAGAGTTCTGATGGATGGAGGGAGTGAAGTAGAAGTCATGTTTCTCAGTTGTTATGAACAGCTGGGATTGGACAAAAATAATCTCACGCCCACAAGCCCTATCTCAGGATTTACTGGCAATCCTGTCGTTCCTTTGGGAAAAACTATTTTACCAGTTCAAGTGAGAGACGGTTCTCGGAGTATAACCCTACATTGCACCTTTACGATCATCGATTCCAGGGCACCATACAACATAATCCTTGGAAGACCCTGGATGTACCAGGCAAAGGCAATCTGGTCCCCTTACCATTTGGTAATGAAGTTCCCCACCAACAAAGGGATTGCCACAGTCCTAGGTGATCAACAATTAGCTAGAATGTGCACAAGTCAAGCTATCCGAGAACCAGAAAAGGAGAATCTTGAACCAGCCAAGTACTCCGAGTCCGAGTCGATGCGGCTCGGAAAATCAGGAACCGTTGATGTTGGAAATCTCCTACCCCCCGAGATAAAGACTAAACTATGAGATCTTCTCAACAATTAACTTGATGTCTTTTCTTGGGACACCAATGACTTGGTGGGAGTATCCCCTCGCTTGGCGGAACATTACTTGAATATCAATCCCTCGCAAAAACCCATTAAGCAGAAACGACGCATCTTCGCACTAGATCGAGTTGAAGCCATTGGGGAGGAGGTAGACAAGCTACTTAAAGCCCGTATAATCGAAGAAGTGCAGTACCCAAAATGGATAGCTAACCCGGTAATGGTCAAGAAGCCAGATGGAAAGTGGAGAATGTGCATCGACTTCACCAACTTGAACGATTGTTGTCCTAAAGATAGTCATCCCTTACCCTCGATCGACCGATTAGTTGAAGCGATTGTGGGATACCAAGTACTAGCCTTCTTTGATGCCTTTAAAGGATATCATCAGATCCCTATGGCAGAGAAAGATAAAGAAAAAACCTCTTTTATAACCGACAGAGGAACTTTCTGCTACAAGATGATGCCTTTTGGATTGAAAAATGCCGGAGCTACTTACCAGCGACTGGTAGACAAATTATTCAAATCTCAAATAGGGCGCAACCTCGAGATTTATGTGGACGACATGGTAGTAAAGAGCCGCAGCTACTACGCCTTCTTTGAAGATCTAAAGCACACCTTCGACACGTTACGGGCCTCCAACTTGAATTTGAATCCCGCTAAATGTACCATAGGCGTGGGAGCGGGAAAATTCCTGGGGTATATGGTATCCAATCGAGGAATTGAAGTAAACCCCGAGAAGATAGAGGTTTGCAAAATATGCAACCTCCAAAAACCGTCAAGGACGTGCAGAAGCTGACAGGGTCCCTTGCAGCCCTTAGCCGTTTCCTATCCAAAGGAGCAGAAAAACATCTACCCTTCTTTAATATCCTTAAGAAGGCAAACCAGTTTGAGTGGTCGCATGAATGCGGAGAAGCTTTCCAAGAACTTAAAAACCATCTTCGGCAACTTCCGACATTGTCAAAGCCAGATAAAGGATAGACTCTTTACTTGTATATATCTGCATCCCAGCTAGCCATCAGCGTTGTATTGGTCAAGGAAAAGGAGGGATCACAACATCCCATATACTATGTAAGTAGGGCCTTAAAAGGGCCCGAGACCAGATATACTCCTCTCGAGCGCTTGATACTAGCCCTCGTCCATGCTTCTCGGCGGTTGAGACCATACTTCCAAGCACATACAATAGTCCTCCTAACCAACTACCCGATCAGGCAAATCCTCCAGACGCTTCGGGACGGATGATGAAGTGGGCCATCGAGTTGGGAGAACATGACATACAATATAAACCTCGGAAAGCCATCAAGGGCCAAGCCTTATCTGATTTCATAATGGAGTCTGTTGAACCAATGGAGATCGACAAACCAAACCCAACTCCGGACTCCTAAAAATGGCAACTATATGTGGATGGATCCTCCAACTCGGGGGGGAAGCGGTGCTGGAGTCTTACTCACCAGCCCCGAGGGAAGGGACAATCCTTACATTCTCCATTTTGATTTTCAAGCCACTAATAATGAAGAAGTATATGAAGCCCTCATTACGGGGCTACAACTAGTAAAGGACCTTGAGGTCGAGGACCTTGAAATCTTCAGTGACTCAAAGATCGTGGTTCAACAGGTTAAAGGCGAATATGAAACTTGAGAGTACAGTCTCCAGAAATACCTCGAGATAGTTAAGCCTCTCCTAAGTTAATTCCGACATTATGAGCTGAATCATAGCCCCCGAGAAGGTAACCAAAAGGCTGATTCACTTAGCAAACTTGCCTCCTCGGACCTCAACATAGGATCTTTTCAAGAATTGCTAATGGAAACCCTGGCAAAGAGAAGTTACGAAGAGAGTAGCATCATGGCTGTTGACATCTCAGACACATGGATGAACCCCTACATTGAATACCTCCAAACAGGTACCCTTCCCGAGGACAAACACCTTGCACGGAAGGTCCGAGTTAAAGCTCCAAAATATGTCATCCACAACAACATCCTATACAAGAAAGGATACCTCCAACCCCTACTCAAGTGTGTTGGGCCTTCCGACGCGGAACACTTAATACAAGAAACACATGAAGGAGTTTGTGGTAGCCACCAAGGTCCACGTACCGTCACCCGAAAGCTCCTACAGATGGGTTATTCTGGCCTACGATGCTACAAGATGCCAAAAGATATATCAATTCTTGTCACCAGTGTCAGAGATTTGCTAAGATGATCCACGTGCCACAGGAGAATATGATTACCATCCAAAGTCCTGGCCATTTGTCCGATGGGGCATAGATCTCGTCGGACCTTTTCCTACGGCCCCTGGTAACTTCAAGTACCTCAAAGTGGCCATCGATTATTTCTCAAAATGGGTAGAGGCCGAAGCCTTAACCAACATAACTGGCAAGACAGTTATCAACTTTTGCTGGATGAATATCGTGTGTCGCTATGACATCCCGAGATACATAGTGACCGACAATGGAGCATAATTTGATAATGACCCATTCAAGAAATTGTGTATGGAGTACCGCATACACCAGAAGCTCACCTCGGTATACCATCCAGAAGCTAATGGCCAAGTAGAGGTTACGAACCGTACCTTGGTAAGCGGTATCAAGAAGCGTCTCGAAGGAGCTAAAGGAAACTGGATCAAAGAACTACCAAGCGTGATCTGGACCCATAGAACCACACCAGCCACAACAACAGGAGAAACTCCTTATAGCTTAGTCTATGGGTCCGAAGCGGTCATCCCCATGGAGATTGGGGTCCCCTCTGCCCGTACTTCTCAACCAGATGATGAAGATGGCACGGCCAACGAAGAAAACCTTCATCTCGACCTTGACCTCCTAGAGGAGAAGAGAGCAAATGCTACAATCCACTAGGCCAATGATGAGCTGTAATTTATACATATTATTATGTGTTTTTATAAGTCTCTATTACCATTTGATGTGCACGGAGGTGTGTTTTTGTGCAGGTTTTATAAGAAAAATGGTTTAATACAATCAAATGGAGTATTGCTGGAATTTATGCTAAAAGAGACGAAATAGAGGATTTTTGGAGTTTATGGAGAGGAGCTATACACTACACTCTTTTTCCCAAAGGGTTTTTTAATGAGGTAGTGTGCTCCAACGGCGATAATAGATCATTATTATTCTATTATCCCGGCAATGAAGAGGCGAGGAGCGAGAAGCAACGAGCTGAAAGCAAATCCCAATACCGATTTCTCTACGGGCGGCTAAGTTGTGCTTCGCGGGTCGATCACTAATCAGCTATACGTTTTGAAGAAATCAGTATTTGGCAACATTTATTATGGGCTAAATTAATATTAAGCCCGAAGCTGAGCAGCTCGAAAGCCCAAGGTGGAATTAATAATTAAATAATTAATATATATATGCTGCATATATATTGCACGTGTGTGTGCATCTTTGTTTGTTTTGGACTAGAATATTTCTTTCCTATTTTAATAAGGCAAATATTGCCACCTAGATTAATTAGTCTAGGATTTTTATTAAACACCCTATGACTCTCGGCCATAGAGGGGAATTCGTACGCAGATTTTGTTGCTCTCTTGGCCGAGACCTTGGACGAACGAAAGCTAGGGTTTTGCAATTTCTTCAATTCGGTGATTTCTTTCTCTCATGTTTTATTCTTATTATTTTGATTGTGTTCATCGTAATATGAGTAACTAATTCTTTAATTCGGCGAGAATAATGAAGCACTAGTCATGAGTATTCTGTGAGATCTAATTGTGCATGAAAATTAACTGCTGTAAATTTTAGTTTATTCTTTGTGCATCCTGTTATATCTGATTAATTTAAGCCTGCGCAACTTAGATTAAATAGGATTATAGCCAATTAGTACCACCAATCCGTAATTGTTGGAAAGGGCTAATTAGTGGTAAAACTATCGTTTAGATAGTGAGAATAAACTGGTAGACAGGTTAATACTTGCGTTCTTGGTTAATGTGTTTAAACTGGGTTCCTTTATATCTTAATGCTATCAAACAACTTAGAACTGGCGTTACCAACTAGGTTTGATTTGATAAGAGAAATAGTTAGTTGTCTCTTGCTAGCTATCGACAAATTAAGTAGGAATTGGGGTATGTCCGCTGCATTAACGGTACACTATAACTGGTTGATTTATGGTCGTTAATAAAATCTCTGCATCAATGATCAGAACATATGACTAGTGTGGAATTATTTGAGCCGGGTTTCTTTCATAAATTGATTTCTCTGCAATTTTAAATCATTCTGTTTGTTTTCTTAGTTATTTATAAATAATTAGTAGTTAATCTCAATCTCTCAAGTTAAAAGTGTGGTGACTAAACACCAAAATCTGATCTTTAGGAATATAAAAGTGTTAATCTGTTCTCTGTGGGTTCGACTCTACTTGCTACTATATTCTTTAATATTCTTTAATATTCTTAGCATTGTAGGAATATTTTGGTGGTATTCGACGTCCACCAAATTGGCGCCGCTGCCGGGGAACAGCGTTAATTATTTTTATTCCTTTTCCTATTGATCTCTGTTTCGTTTTTGTGTGTGTATGACCAGGTCCTCTTGTACTACCATCGTTCCATACGATCCTGAACTGGAGAGAACATTTAAGAGGTTATTTAACTTGGCCAAGCAGACACGAGTTGAAGTTTCGAGCTCTTATTCACCATCGGATTCCAAACAAGTGAAGGAAGAGCAATCTGAAATGGCGGTGAATAGGGCAATTGGAGATTTGTACGAATATGATGATAGTGACCCCCCGTCTCCTATTGTGGTGCCTGAAGGAGGAAATAGCCTTGAACTCAAATATCACCTGCTGAACGCCTTACCTAAATTCTATGGGAAGGCGCGGGAAGACCCGAATAATTTTCTCCATGAGTTCATCCAAATATGCAAGGTGCAGAAGAGGCCTGCAGCGCTTACGGAGGAAAATTTCAGACTCATGTGTTTCCCGTTTGCTCTTTCTGATGCAGCAAATGTATGGTTCCGATCTCTGGAGGCGGATTCGATTACAACCTGGGCAGAATTGAAGAAAGAGTTCCTCCAACAATATTTCTCAGACGCGAGAACAGATAATATCCGTACTCAAATCAGGTCTATTTTTCAGGAATATGATGAGACCATTAATGAGTACCATTCCAGGTTTAGGAAGCTAGTGGATAGTTGTCCTAATCATAAAATAACTGAAGGCGAGTTGCTGAAGTGCTTTTACAACGGGTTAACTCCAGAAGATAAGAAGTTTTTTGATTCTCCCGACACTCCATTTCTGAAGCGTTCAGCAGCCGCGGGTAGACAACTATTGAAGAATGTTCTTGAGACTGCCAAAGGATATGTTGATCTTTCTTCTCGATCAACTAAAAAAGTTTCTGAAGCTAGAAGCATGGATTGGGAGGAAAAGATAGCGGACAAGGTGGTGCAAAAGATGATGTCAGCCAGTTCAAATGTGGACAACAACAGACTATGTGGAATCTGTAAAAATCCAGGGCACTTTACAGATGAGTGTGCTTTGACTCAAGATGATCCAGTAGCTCAAGCTAATATGGCTGGAAATTATCAAGGATGGAGAGATCACCCTAATCTGAGGTGGGGTGGCAATAACAACCAAGGGCAGCAGCAACCGCATCAACCAATCCAGCAGTCGAACTACAATTATAAGCAACCAAATCAGAGAGGATTCTATCAAGCTCAGCCACCAACTCAACAAGGCAAGCAAGGTAAATCGATGGAGGACATGATGGGAGAGTTGATGGGAACTATAAATACTTTCACCCAAGACCAGAAAGCTCAAATGAATGAGATGAGGAATATGACACACCGGAATACGGTGCAGTTAGAGAGTCATTCACATCAGATTTCTCAGTTAGCTAACACTGTGAACGAGCTTAAAGGTAATCAAGGCAAGCTGCCCTCTCAAGTTCAGCACAATCTGCGGGAAAATGTGAACCAAATTTCTCTGCGGAGTGGGAAGCAAGTAGGAGAACCGTTGGAAACTGAACCTACAAGGGATGTAGAAAAAGAAGAATCTGAAAATCATTCCAAGCTGCCCAAGAGAGACAGTCCTGTAGAAAAGAATGAGGTTGAAGAAAAAGAAGTTTCTGGGCAGAAAATTGAGCCTCATAAACCCTTGAGTTTGTTTGATCCAAACATCAAGATTCCAGCACCATTCCCTCGAAGATTAGCGAAGCCAAAAAAGCCAGAACAAGATCCTATGGATTTTATGTCAATTTTTGGGAAGCTGGAAATCAATATACCTTTTCTACAGGCCATTAAAATTCCTCCACTCTCAAAGTTCATGAAGGATTTCATTGCTGGAAAACCTAAAGATTCAGGGAAGATTTTAATGGGCGAGAATGTGTCTGCTGTTATACAGAAAAGCCTACCTCCTAAATGCAAGGATCCTGGTATGTTTACTTTACCTTGCTATATAGGAGACACAGAAATTGAGCATGCTATGTGTGATTTAGGTGCTTCCATAAATGTCATGCCATTATCTGTTTATAATACTTTAACTGGAGTTGAACTAGTTGAAACTAGGGTTGTCATACAATTGGCTGACAGATCATGTGTCTATCCTGAAGGTGTGCTTGAAAATGTCCTAGTTAAAGTACATACCTTTGTATATCCTGCAGACTTTTATGTGGTAAAAATGAATAACAAACAGTCAAAGGATTCTGGTGTGCTCCTAGGACGTCCTTTCTTAAGGACAGCAAAAACATTAATTGATGTGTACAATGGAACAATCTGTTTAGAGTACTATGGAGAAAAGTATACATTCAATATTGACAATGCCATGAAAAATCCTATAGATGCTGAAAATGCTTATTCTTTTGATGTAATTGACCCCATTGTCCAAGAATATCTTGAGACTGAATTCATGCAGGATAAGTTTGAGAAAATATTAACAAAAGGATTTACTGACCTGGATGCTCGTGGAATGAATGATTCTGAACTCAAGGAAGCCATAATGTCGTTGTATGCACTGCCCGAGGTTGTAAATTCTGGCCATGTGATGCTCCTACCTGAACAGAAACAAGAGGACAGGCCATTACCGTCAGAGGTTAAAGCACCAGAACTAGAGCTCAAACCCCTCCCGAAATCTAAAGTATGTTTACTTGGGAGAAAATGAGACTCTGCCCGTGATTGTTAGTAATGAATTGAGCTCAAGTGAGGAGATGCAACTAATTGGTTTACTGAAGAAACATAAAAAGGCCATAGGATGGACCTTAGCTGATATTACTGGAATTAGCCCAGATGTTCGCCAGCAATTTATATTACTGGAATCTGATTCGAAGTCGCATCGTGACCCTCAAAGGAAGCTGAACCCGAATATGAGAGAAGTGGTTTTGAAGGAGATTTTGAAGCTTTTGGCACTTGGTATAATTTATCCCATATCTGACAGTAAGTGGGTGAGCCCAGTTCATGTTGTACCTAAGAAGTCAGGATTCCAGGTTGTGAAAAATGACAAGAATGAGCTCGTTCCCATGCGTTTGGTTTCGGGATGGCGTATGTGCATTGATTACAGGAAACTGAATGCTGCGACTCGAAAAGATCACTTTCCGTTGCCTTTCATTGACCAAATGTTAGAGAGGTTAGCTGGACAGTCATATTTCTGTTTTCTGGATGGTTATAGTGGCTATTTTCAGATTTGTGTTAGCAAGGAGGATCAAGAAAAGACAACGTTTACTTGTCCTTTTGGAACGTATGCTTACAGAAGGATGCCTTTTGGTCTCTGCAATGCTCCGGGCACTTTTCAGAGGTGTATGATGAGTATTTTTTCAGATATGATCGAGAATTGTATTGAGGTATTCATGGATGACTTTACGGTTTATGGAGACTCTTATGATGGCTGTCTATGTAATTTGGATCGTGTTTTAGCTCGATGTGTAGAGAAAAATCTGGTTTTGAACTTTGAAAAATGTCACTTTATGGTGAGGGAAGGCATTGTATTAGGCCATGTTGTTTCTGAACGAGGAATTGAAGTTGATAAGGCGAAAGTGGACCTGATAGCAAAGCTGCCCTATCCCACTAATGTAAAGGAAATCAGAGGCTTTTTGGGACATGCGGGTTTCTACAGGCGGTTTATCAAGGATTTCGCGAAAACTGCTCAACCATTGACTAGATTGTTACAAGCTGAGGTTCCATTTGAATTCTCTGATGATTGTAAGACGGCGTTTGAGTTGTTGAAGAAAAAGTTAACTACAGCCCCTGTTATTCAGCCACCAAAATGGGAAATCCCATTCGAACTTATGTGTGATGCAAGTGATTATGCGGTTGGAGCAGTTTTGGGGCAGAAACTGGGTAAAGAGAGCCATGTAATTTACTATGCCTCAAAGACGTTGAATCCAGCTCAATGTAATTATGCTACCACTGAAAAGGAGCTACTGGCCATTGTTTTTGCTTTCGAGAAGTTCAGATCGTACCTTTTAGGCTCAAAGGTTATTGTTTATAGTGATCACTCGGCTTTGAAGTATCTACTGTCCAAGAAGGAGTCAAAACCTAGACTGATAAGATGGGTGCTCTTGCTTCAAGAATTTGACTGGGAGATTAGAGACAAGAAAGGGGCAGAGAATTTTGTTGCTGATCATTTAAGCCGCTTGATTAGAGAAGATGATGGTTTGCCAATAAAGGAGACGTTTCCTGAAGAGCATTTGTATGCATTAAGCACCAGATTTCATCATGAGGAAGTTAGAGCTACTACGAACAAGTTTCCTAAGGATCCATGGTATGCTGACATTGTTAATTATTTGACAAGTGGGCAGCTACCGTACACCTTTTCCCCAACACAGCAAACTAAATTAAAGAGTGACTGTAAGTATTTTATTTGGGATGAGCCATACTTATGGAATGTTGGAGCTGATCAGATTATTCGGAGATGTGTTCCTGAGGAAGAACAAGGTGATATTCTCTTACATTGTCATTCGTTAGCTTGTGGTGGACATTTTGGACCTAAGAGGACTGCTAGAAAGGTGTTAGATTGTGGATTTTTCTGGAAAACGCTGCACATGGATGCAAATCTGTTTTGCAAGAGTTGCAAGCGTTGTCAACTTACAGGAAACATATCTCGTAAAGATGAGATGCCCCAGGTTCCTATGATTTTCTGTGAGATTTTTGATGTTTGGGGGATGGATTTTATGGGGCCTTTTCCAAGCTCATATGGTAATCTGTACATTTTACTAGCTGTAGACTATGTTTCTAAGTGGGTAGAAGCGAAGGCTACTCGTACTAATGATGCTAAGGTGGTTGCTGAATTTCTGAAAAGCCGTATTTTTAATAGATTTGGAGTGCCAAGAGCTGTGATAAGTGACCAAGGAACACACTTTCATAACAGGACTATTGCAGCATTAATGAAGAAGTACGGAGTTCATCACAGAATGTCTACACCTTATCATCCACAAACGAATGGTCAGGCAGAAGTGTCTAATAGGGAGATAAAACAGATTTTGGAGAAGACCGTGAATCCATCTAGAAAGGACTGGAGTTTAAGATTGGATGATGCTTTATGGGCATATCGCACAACCTATAAAACACCTATTGGCATGTCACCATACAGGCTTGTTTTTGGGAAAATGTGTCACTTACCGGTTGAATTGGAGCATAAAGCTTACTGGGCAGTAAAGGAAGTGAATATGGATTATCTCAAGTGTGGGGAAAGTAGAAAGTTTCAGCTACAAGAACTCGATGAGATACGTTTAGAAGCCTATGATTCAGCTGTGGTGTATAAAGACAGAACGAAAATGTGGCATGATAAGCATATCAGAGGCAAAAAGTTTCAGGTTGGCCAGAGAGTTTTATTGTACCAATCCAAGCTGAGATTAATGCCTGGGAAGTTAAAGTCAAGGTGGATTGGTCCCTTCGAAGTACAGAAGGTTTTACCAAATGGAGCAGTTGAAATTAAAAGCTTGGAAACAGCTAAGACATTTACAGTAAATGGTCACAGATTGAAACCATACCACGATGCTACTGAACTGCAAACAGTGGATAAACTCTCACTGTTGCCTCAATCTCATACCAACTGACCGCTTCCTAACGTCTAGCCAAAGACGCTAAACAAAGGCGCTATTGGGAGGCAACCCAAAATTTCTCGCTTTCTTTTTAATTTCGTTAAAATTTCAATCAAAAAAAAATCAGAAAAATCAAAAGAAAAAAATATATTTACTGCGTTGTTTCATTCTTAATTTTCTATTGATTCTGTGTTATATGATGTTTTGGCAGAGTACAGTCATGCCAAGAAACCAGTACTGAAAAGGAGCTAGAGTCTGAATCCTAAAGGGATTGGGGAAAATTGCAGAATGAAATAAAAAAAAGGGGATTGAAAGGAAAAAGGGAGAAAGTTATGTGTACCTGATCGGCGGTGACTGCTCAGAGAACCTTCAGCACCAGAAAACTTCACCGCCGGAATCTCCATCCACGGCCACCCATCCCCGCCGGAATCCCCGACCATTTTCTCGATGCCCGGCCCTATCTGGCCATCCCTAATCACCATCCCTGCCAGAATCCCCACCACATGAACGTTGTGTCCCCATCGCCATCACCGCTGCCCATCTTCGCCGGTGACCATCATCGTCACCGGAGTTTCCAGTCCACTCACCACCAGAACAACGGCGAGTTCGCCCAATTTCCCCCAATCTCAATCGGCAACAACCATCGGGACAGCCTCTACATCGCCGGAAACATCAGTCACCGCGGTCCGCCCCCCATCACCACTGATTACCACCGCCAGGACCGTCGGGACACCCCTTCCCCGTCACCACGGGCCTTCGCCATCACCGCCGGAATCCCCATCCACGGCCGGAGGCCCCATCCCAGCCTTCACCTGTCCACCGGAACCACCAACATCCACCAGAACTCCACCGCCCGGCCAACCATCGCCATCACCGCTGCACAATTGATGACAGACCGGGCTACCCATCAGCGCCGAGCAGCTTTCCAACCGCGGTTTTGTAACTCAGCGGAAATTAACATCACCATCATCTTACCTCGTTGAGCACGTGCTTGATATTGACAGTGTTAATTTCCGAGGAGCTACTGCGATTTATGGTCGCCGGAATGTTGTCCGGAGAATTCCCGATCTCATTCACTCACGCAAGAAGTTACCTTTCTCTCACTTTGCCCTTTTAATTGTTTATTGATTGAATGTGGGGGATTTCCTTCTTTGTCTGTTTTGGTGTGATTATTGAGATAATATGTGTTAATTATTTGCTTGGGACAAGCAAATTGCTAAGTGTGGGGAGGATATAATATACTTGATTATTGTGATTTTCTGGTATTATGCTATGATTGCTGAAATTTTGAAATTATTTTCAAAATAACTTTGATAAGAAAATACAATATTGGTTTGTTTTGGATGAAGAGGACATATTCTGTGAATTGAATTGAGCTGATTTCACTATGGAACGGGTCTGTGGTAAGATGGATGTTATTCCCCTTTGTGAAAGAGGTCATGTAGTTCTTGCATATATTCTAGTATGATGAACGTGCAATGAAATATTTTTCTAAACCTAGTTATATTGTGAGGAATTTGAGCCCAAGAAAGAGCAAAAGCCAAGACAGAAATAAATAGGCAATAAATTTAACAGCTCTTTGTCTTTCTGAGTGATCATATGTTGGTATTCTTTCTTGGATTGGTTGTCATGATGCGATGCCGTTGAATGATGCTTGAGCATGGAAATAATAAAGGCAAATTAGGATTACCCATACAGCTTAAATAGCCTACCTTTATATTATCCCTAGTTAACCCGCTGAAACCTTGACTATTTTCTTTGAAAGCTCCACTGTATGTATAAACCACAGCCTGTTATATCCCCGTTTTCACCCTATTATGCATATTCTTGAACTTGTCTAAATTCATATATGATACAAATTTGATTACATGGCATTGTGAATTATTTGGAGGAAGTTTACCCATAAAAAAAAAGTTCTGAAATTCATTATGAAGATGGGTACTGTGTAGTTGAAAAAGACCTTGTACTGAAATTTTATGTCTATGGTCTAGCTAGATTGAATGAGTTAATGAGATGTGAAAATAAATTGATGTAATGATCTCATTAATTCATTTTGATTGCTTTGTATTGCTCAAGAAAGGTGCTAAAAAAAAAAAAAAAAAAAAATCTGTTCTGATAAAAAAATCTGAACAGCAAAAAAAAAACGAAAAAAAATTCAGAAAAATTCCAGAAAATAGCACCAGGTTTTTTTATGATTGGAGAATTATTTGGCTATTTATTTAGCCTTGGATCGAAAGTTATGAAACATGCCTACTCTATGTGAATGATGATTTTGTGATGGAATGTGCATAGTATTTTGTTACTATTTGAACCTAGAACCCATAGGATCATACCTTATTGCCTTCTCCCTAAGCCCACCTTTATAAAGTCCTAAATTAATTTGTGCTCATGTGTTTATTGATGCGGTGGAGATATTGACACTTCAATCCTGTTGAATGGAATGCTGGCTATGATATGAGTGACTATCCCAATTTTTGAGAGATTTTTGAGTGACCTTTGTGAGGCTGAATTTCGTTGCATATTTTTGATTAGAATATAAGGATGAAGTGACTTTATAAGCAAAGGGGAATGGTTTGTGGTAAGACGGTTGGTTCTGTAGTGAATGTTGCTTGGTTCAGTTTTATGGAGATGTTTTATTTGCCTATGATGTAATGATTACATACTTGTGGGCAAGCATGAGCTAAGTGTGGGGATATTTGATGAGCTGTAATTTATACATATTATTATGTGTTTTTATAAGTCTCTATTACCATTTGATGTGCACAGAGGTGTGTTTTTGTGCAGGTTTTATAAGAAAAATGGTTTAATACAATCAAATGGAGTATTGCTGGAATTTATGCTAAAAGAGACGAAATAGAGGATTTTTGGAGTTTATGGAGAGGAGCTATACACTACACTCTTTTTCCCAAAGGGTTTTTTAATGAGGTAGTGTGCTCCAACGGCGATAATAGATCATTATTATTCTATTATCCCGGCAATGAAGAGGCGAGGAGCGAGAAGCAGCGAGCTGAAAGCAAATCCCAATACCGATTTCTCTACGGGCGGCTAAGTTGTGCTTCGCGGGTCGATCACTAATCAGCTATACGTTTTGAAGAAATCAGTATTTGGCAACATTTATTATGGGCTAAATTAATATTAAGCCCGAAGCTGAGCAGCTCGAAAGCCCAAGGTGGAATTAATAATTAAATAATTAATATATGTATGCTGCATATATATTGCACGTGTGTGTGCATCTTTGTTTGTTTTGGACTAGAATATTTCTTTCCTATTTTAATAAGGCAAATATTGCCACCTAGATTAATTAGTCTAGGATTTGTATTAAACACCCTATGACTCTCGGCCATAGAAGGGAATTCGTACGCAGATTTTGTTGCTCTCTTGGCCGAGACCTTGGACGAACGAAAGCTAGGGTTTTGCAATTTCTTCAATTCGGTGATTTCTTTCTCTCATGTTTTATTCTTATTATTTTGATTGTGTTCATCGTAATATGAGTAACTAATTCTTTAATTCGGCGAGAATAATGAAGCACTAGTCATGAGTATTCTGTGAGATCTAATTGTGCATGAAAATTAACTGCTGTGAATTTTAGTTTATTCTTTGTGCATCCTGTTATATCTGATTAATTTAAACTTGCGCAACTTAGATTAAATAGGATTATAGCCAATTAGTACCACCAATCCGTAATTGTTGGAAAGGGCTAATTAGTGGTAAAACTATCGTTTAGATAGTGAGAATAAACTGGTAGACAGGTTAATACTTGCGTTCTTGGTTAATGTGTCTAAACTGGGTTCCTTTATATCTTAATGCTATCAAACAACTTAGAACTGGCGTTACCAACTAGGTTTGATTTGATAAGAGAAATAGTTAGTTTAAGCGTCTCTTGCTAGCTATCGACAAATTAAGTAGGAGTTGGGGTATGTCCGCTGCATTCACGGTACACTATAACTGGTTGATTCATGGTCGTTAATAAAATCTCTGCATCAATGATCAGAACATATGACTAGTGTGGAATTATTTGAGCCGGGTTTCTTTCATAAATTGATTTCTCTGCAATTTTAAATCATTCTGTTTGTTTTCTTAGTTATTTATAAATAATTAGTAGTTAATCTCAATCTCTCAAGTTAAAAGTGTGGTGACTAAACACCAAAATCTGATCTTTAGGAATATAAAAGTGTTAATCTGTTCTCTGTGGGTTCGACTCTACTTGCTACTATATTCTTTAATATTCTTTAATATTCTTAGCATTGTAGGAATATTTTGGTGGTATTCGACGTCCACCAGCCAAGGTAAAGGAAAGAGTCAAGCGCTGCCATGATAGAAGACATCATGAGGCACAGCGTCCTTCGGCTTCGGATTCAAGTCAGGAACCTCATATTTTGTTCGATCAAAAGTTAGCTGAATGTCCTCCCACTTGCCACTATTGTCAGGAAAAGTGAAGACCTTGCCCTTTCGAGGAGTAAGGGTAATGTGCTCGCGCTCCTTGAAACAGAACAACTTGAAGAAGCTCTTAAACAGATCCAGGCTTGGCTCATAGCCCTTCCGAGAGCACCAGGAAATGAAAGCCATCATTGTCACCACCACATTGGAGTGAATATGACAAGGGTGAAGCCGATGATGCTGAAGAAACTATGAAAACACAGGAGGAAAGGGAAAACTCAAACTCTGTTGCAAGAACCTGCCATATACTACCCCTCGAGTGGGGCTCACAAGATCTTTGACTGGAGTGGTCTTGTCCTCGAGCCTTAAATCAGCCTCGATGGGGTACGACAACCTGCATGACTTCAAAAATTACAGTCGACCACGTTGGTGACATCATTCACACCTTCGGCGGCCGGAAACCGTTTATCAACTTGGGGCTCCGCATTAGGGTCTATCTCTGATCTGGAGGCACCGTCATCTGCCACTACAGCTACCGCATGCAGCGGTGTAGCAATGGTAACCTCCATCAGTTCCCCAGACTCAACCTCCAGGAATAGAGTCCGCAAGTCACGAGCCACAGTAACATTCTCTCCATTGCCAGAGGGAACACTAGAATTTGTTGACGACATAGCAATATAGAGAATGGGGGGTAAAAGGTTATGAGAAGAAGGCGATGAAGAAAGACAAGAATTTAGTTGAGGATTTTTGCAGAGATTAAAACACAAAATACTTGGATGAAGATTGATGATAAACACAAGGAAAATTACTTGGTTATATAGCCGGTAATTAACACGCATTTAAGTGGAGTAATTAACTCGACTCGCGAAACGATAAAGGCAATTGGAAGGTTGGTCCTCTTCACCGCCGGAAGATACAATGAATCAAGACCACGTGTCAATCCCCTCAGAATTCAAGAAGGCAGATTCAGATCCAACCGTCCACGTGTCCTGATGGAATACGAAAGAACTTGAAGCTAGATATTCAGAAGGGTAAGCTCGAGAAGAGGATATCCCGAGTTAGTCTCTCCCGAGTTATTGGTCTTCCCTCGAGAAGCAAGCCTCTCTTTCAACCTTTGAGATGGAGAACTCTATATTCTGAAGATCCACCTTCGGGCTACTGATAAGTCCATGGTTTGTATTCGGACCACATTCATACTCGGACCAAGGTCCGAGGAGGGTCGTGGGCTCGAGATACGCGGAGGGTGGATCCACAGGTCCATCAATCCTAATCCTTATAAGGAATGCGTATATTATGAATGTTCTACAAGGAATATACATCTTCTCAAAGATTGTAATACAGCTATCCTAAACATGGTAATACAACCATGTCCGACATATACTTCTATAATACATGTTAATACAACTACTATTCCCATAAGAGATGTATTCATACCATAAATACATATCTTGGTGATCTATGGATTGTAGCCATATAAATACCCTAAAGGTTTGGTAGACCTCTCCATCTAATCTCATACTTTACGCCTTAAGCAAATATACTGACTTGAGCGTCGGAGTGTCTATCCCCGGGACACCCGGGGCCTTTGTTTTGCAGATCAGTTCATGAGCGGAGTTCGTGATCAAGTGCGGGTGGTAAACAACCATCATTTTGGCACGCCCGGTGGGACCCACTGGCTAATCTTGATCTATACGACCTTATAACTCATGGCTGATCCGGCTGAAAACCTTCGTGGGAGTACACGAATCCGTTTTTCGGCCCCGACAGGAGTAAGAAGCATCAACAACGACGAGACAAGCCATACCAGCAACCAGGGAGCAGGAAGGAGCATCAATGGTGTGCATCGATCGGCGCAAGAAGCATCTCTCTGGGAGTTGGAGAGCAAAAGATCTCGCTTAGACGGAACTGTTACTATTTCATCTGAAGATGCGGTTCCTAATCAAATTCTCCATTCAGATCCCCTGGTGATTAAGGTTGACATAAACCATAACATCATCAGAAGAGTTCTGGTGGATGGAGGGAGTGAAATAGAAGTCATGTTTCTCAATTGTTATGAACAGTTGGGATTGGACAAAAATAATCTCACGTACACAAGCCCTATCTCAGGATTTACTAGCAATCCCGTCGTTCCTTTGGGAAAAACTGTTTTACCAGTGCAAGTGAGAGACGGTTCTCGGAGTATAATCCTACATTGCACCTTTAAGATCATCGATTCCAGGGCACCATACAGCATAATCCTTGGAAGTAACTGCAAGATACACCAAACTGCCAACCACAGTATGATATAGAGTGGGATCAGGCAAACTCACAGTTCAGTCAGACGAACATTGCAGAAATTCCAGAACTCAAATGCTCGGTCCGAACGGTCAAATTGTAGATCCCCGTCTCTCGAACAAGCACTCAAAATTTTAGAATTTTCCCATGGTCGGGTGAAAAGATAACTCAAATATACGACGGCTGCGCAAAGAAATCCGAAGCAGAAACTCTTTTGACGAAAATTCAAAAAACCACTTCAACCTTGATCTTGTTCAACCCACAAACCTTCAACCTACAAACCCATGAATCATCGCTCTGATACCATGTCAATTTATGTATGAAAATGAAGAAGAATGGAAGAAATCCATGTCTCCAAATACATGAACCAAAACAAAGGAATGAGAAGAGTTTTAAGAGCATAGCTCTATTCTTACAAGAGATAAAAATGTATAGTACAAGAGATAACAACAAGTGAAATGATTAAACTATCTCAAACATAATACTATTATTACTAACACAAATATCGCGAGGCATTTCGCAACCCAATTTAACTGTTTATATATTTTTGTTTTATACCGATTGACTACAACATATATTATCTTAGAACATAACATATATTTATTTAAGTATACAAAAATACTTTAATGTAGAATTTACACATTCTTCGGAGAATGTTTTCACACTTTTCAACCTAAGATTTTGACCATTAATATTTTTTTGAGGAAAACCATTAATATTTTTTATTATGTATATTATCAAAATTTTAATATTTAAATACTAACAACATCAGACTTGATTATATTAACGATTCTATATATTTATTAAAATATATGACCAAAAATTAGTACCAAATAGTTTCTAAGTCAAAGTGTAAACATTAACTAGGAAAGAGAAAGTAGTACATAATAATAACTGTAGATCTCAAGAAATGGTAAAGTGTAGTCATGTTCAAAGCCAAATTGTACATTTAACGATTTGCAGGCCGCTCCAACGTATTTTGAGATTCGTTGTGAAAATTTAATTATATAGGCCCTTTACGATAAAAAATATAATAATATTATTAATTGATTAAGAATAATATATATTGGAATTAAAAATAGTTTTATCCAAAAGATTAAAATTAGTGAGATAAGAATTTAAATTTTAAAAGGTCCAAATTCAAAGAAGAAAATGTCATTAAAAAAAATTAAAAGGTCCAAATTTCAAAGAGAAAAAAGGCACTTCATAAGATATTCCAATCATTACATTTTTTAAAAGTTAAAAAATACAAACACACACACACACATATATATATAATCACCTAAATATATATTTTTGGACCCCTTAAAATTTCGGACCCTGTGCGGGAGTACATGCCGTACTGCACCAGACCCGGCCCTCAGAGACACAACCCGCACTGCCGAACGTGTTAGATATAGTTATAACTAGTTTTAGCGCCCGCCGTGCATTGCACGGCATCCATCTTTTTAAACAAGTAAAATTCTAAAATATATGATATTAATATGCATTTGTAAATATATTTGAGACATATTTAAACATCGTTAATTTGTGACAAAAACATTTTTAGTTCCATAACAATAGTAAGTACTCTTCATGAAATGTAAAAATAAGTATACGTAAGGCTGTGGTCCATGCTTATGCACAAACCCCACTGATTCATGTGGAGTTTTAACTACCCTAAGATAACAGATTCAGCTTCATGAATTACAACAACACAAACATCATGAATTACAGAGTCAACCTTCTTCATCGATGGCATAGTATCTGGCATATGATTATGTATAGTAATTATCAATGTAAAATGTTGATATGTTTCGTTTAGAAGAGAGCTAGAATTAGTTGAGTTTAAATGGATTGAGATACGTTAAAAGATGCTTAAACCAATACGTATATATGGTAGAGTTGGAGTATAATTCTACATCGCATCCAACCTCTTAAATATATCACCCTCACATATAGGCAAAATAAATCTCGATCCCTACTTTAAACTCCTTTATCAAAACCCTATGCCTCTCCGCAAGCCCGCCGCCGCAAGAGAATAACGTAACTATAAAACGTACGATTCCGTCACTCCGTATTCTTCCAATTCTCCTATGGAAGGAATCAACCTGAGAGACGAGGCCGTGAAAATCGCCAGCCATGTCAAAGAGACACAATCTCTGAAGCCAGAAGCTCTAAACGTCGCCGTTCAACAACTGAAGAACACAGACGCACGCACGAGCTTTGTGAACGATATCCTCTGCCGGTTCCCTCCGTTGGATGATCCCCACAACACTTACAGCAACTTATTGCGTATCGCGTACAACTTCGACAACCAGAAACCCGATGTCTACGCTGATGTCTGCGTTCTGTTGATCGGCCATGCCGATCTGTTCCGAAGATTTGAGCAGCTGTTTAACGTGAACGACGGCGAGGTAGATAACTGGCGGTTTCAGGTCAGGGAGAAACTGGTGCGTGAAATTGACGTGCTGGTCGTGCGCTGCAGGCTGACGATTCAAGCGATCGTGAACAGGCCGGAGAATCTGACCGCCGATCATCAGGACTGCATTGAGACGATGTTCTATTCAGAAATCCGTGATCAGAAGCAAAGAGAGAAGATGAGGATGCCGGGGATGGAATCCGACGTTTATCGTTGGTATGTTTTGCCTGCCTTGAAGAGAAAGCTGGATGTGCTTCAGAAAGTGCAAGAGTTTGTTTCAGATTTCTTTGCGCAGCTGTTTTTACTCGCCAGTGCTCAACCGTAAATGGGGGCTGTTATATGTGGCGGCGAATTCATTGAAAAAGGTGTTTTTTTCTGGGCAAGACTTGCAATTGGAAGTTTAGATGTGCTTGTATTGTAGACATTCTAAATTGTTGCTGTTTTGAATTCGAGAAAAAGGGAATCGAACTTGTATATGGATTTTATTTGTAGAGATTGGAATTTGTTGCTTTGAATTCTATCACTGCTAATCAAAGATCTATTTACAGTATGCATATAAGCATCTATATAATCATGTATCTATTGGATTATGATTCAAAGTGAAAGATTTGCGAACTGTATACATAATCTCACAAGATTGCACGTACAGAGGTTACACATGGATTAGTATGTCGTGCTAACCTTAGACAAATTAGTATTATAGCAGGATTTATTATTAATTTTTAAACTAAGTTTATTTAGAAAAAAACTTCATAAAGAATTAACATATGAACCCCAATAATATTTTGGATGATGTACAAAATCTGGATCTAAACTCTACCCCAAATCGTAAAACAAAATACGTGTTACCCCAAATTGTAAAATTCAAATTGAAAATTCAACTTTCGATAGAAGATATATAATAATAATGTAAAAAGGTTTGGGAAAATTTCCACAAAGGGCTTAATAAGAGTTGAATTCCTACTTAGGGCTAAAACTTTTAATATTCGTATTAAGGGATTTCAATTACTTTTAAGACAAATTTACTCCTTTAATTATTTTTCTAAATTTAATTTTATTATATTTATTTTTGAAACCTAATCCCTCAAACAATACACTCGGTTTTTTTACTCGTCTCGCAATAGTTTTCCGTCAGTACTTGCACCGCCGTCTTCCCCAAAATCATTCCCATTTTGATTCACCCGGAATAATTAATCATCAACAATAATATATCACATATTGGTGCAACCAACTATACCACCACTACCAGATTCTCGTAGTTCTTCACCATTACTGTGTTCATAACCATTTTTAAAGTCTTCGACTTTGTTTGTTGTCAATTTTGTTGACATTCACAACTATGCTGGAAAGTTATGAAGTTCGGCAGTATTTGAAGATCTGTTATCTTAAGCAATGAAATATTATCATGAGATGAATGTGGTCAGAATTCAATATCAATTCAGTAACTACGAGAAAGGAATATTGAGATTAATTGATGTAGTTGGAAAAGAATCAGAATATGGAAAGCAAAGCGTGATCTTTTAGAAAGACAAGATCTTGCTTTAGTATGTGCTGAATAAGTGAGTTAAGCAATATCATATTTGA
Organism: Sherardia arvensis; assembly: GCA_948330725.1. Lineage (NCBI taxonomy): Eukaryota > Viridiplantae > Streptophyta > Magnoliopsida > Gentianales > Rubiaceae > Sherardia > Sherardia arvensis. The sequence goes on from OX415241.1 coordinate 29,000,287, forward strand.
TGTGGAATATCCCATGAAGGTTGAATGCAGTCGTCCAATCATGAATCATTAGGAGTGAATGATTTGGTAAATATGGAGAAGAATATTCGGGTGTTATTATGGGTAAACAGCGAAACATGTATAAACAGTCCTTCAGGGTTTCGAATATTTGTGTGAAGCGAAAATTGCAAACCGATCAACAGTCATTGTGTTGAAGTACAACTCATGAGCGACCAAAGAAGATTTTCGAAGATATTCAGTTCCGATCTGATTAGATTAGGAATATATTATAGAGTTGTATTTTAGTTAGGATTAGTCTCAATCTATAGAAATAAGGAAAGAATATATTTATATCAGTTTAGCTATAGAATTATAATATAGCACGGAGACTAATTTAAGCCGTGATTATCTACAGGAGAAGATCAGCACAACCGTGATTGAAGGAATTAGAAGATCAACACGGGAGCACGGCATGGAGCTATAAATAGAGGTGCAAGCTACGAGAAGAAGTGTCGAACTTCATAGAAAGTATTCCGCATCCAGAATAGCTTTACTTTCGAAGGAGCTTGAGTCGACCGTTCAACATGCCTTTGTCTTCACCTGAGTCTGAAACCACAACACCTTAATACCTCGGGAGATGTAGTCATAGAAAGTTGAGTGAGGAACTTGACCTAGTTAAGTGAGGAGATTGACATTGACCGGCAAGTGAGGGGAGCTCAGAAATCCATAAGAAAGATAAGTCATAGATAGTTTAAAGTTTAGAAGTTTGTAATTATATTGATTATCTAGTGGATGAGTTTCAGACTGGGCGAGACCCCGCAGATGTAGCTAGGTGTGGTTACACCGAATTGCGTAAACATATTATGTGTTCTGTTACATTTACGTTCTGCATATGCATGTTTAAACATTATTACTACCATGTTTAAACATAGGTTTAAATGTTAGACTAAGACACGAGATTAACATTTAAAGTTTGAGAAACTAGGTTGGTAGAAATTTCAATTGGTATCGGAGCAGGTCACTACGTGTGTCCTTTAACAAGGAGAGTGAGATCCGATCTAACAACAATGAATTTGCAAGGAGAATATTCATTCTTATTACCACCAATTCTAGATGGTACTGTTTATGAGTATTGGAAGGCAAGAATACTTGTATACATTGATTCATCTGATGATGATGATATCTTGTATTACATAAAGAATGGATGGAAACCATCAGAGACTACACTTGAAGCAACCTGGACTCTAGAAGAAAAGAAGGAAAAGAACTTGAATGAAAAGGCATTAAATATAACCTTCAACGCTATAGATCAAGAAAATCTCAAGCTCATATCTGGATGTACCCAAGCAGAGAAGGCATGGGATAATCTGAAGACTTACCATCAAAAGGCGACGGATGCTACAAAAAAAGATGGAGCCAAGAGACAAAGTCAAGAGTCGATGAATGTGTAGTTACGATGTGAGCAGCAAGAGACGTCTTCCGTTGATTCCTGTAGTTATGATGAAGAGGATAAAGAATCAAAAAGACGCTTCAACGAGCATGTGTCTGACGGAACGGTGCAAGTATGATTGAAGAATCTGACTCCCGATGTTTAAATATCAACACACCATGTTTAAACATCACCGCCATCACAAAATCTGATAACGAACCAGAAACTGAAGATGATGGAGACATTTATGCCATGTGTGACAAAATGCATAGGTTGTGGATGATGGCAGCTGAAGTTAACAAGGAGCTGAAGAATGAGAAAGAGGCATTGTTAGAAGAATGTATAAAATTGAAGTCTCATTCGGATCAGTTACAAGTGAGTCTGGAAGCACAAAGGCAAGAGCTCATCTCTATTAAAAAGCGAGTTGAAGAGGCAGAAGGAACAATCCATAAATTGAACAAAGGTACAGCTGTTCTAGATGACCTACTTATGATAGGAAAAGTCTCAGGTGACAAACATGGACTTGGATTCAACCACACTGTAAATCAAATGCATGGACTCAGATATGATGGCGTTGCAGGAAACAAGCAAGGAAAAAGACTACTTGGACATGGTGATATTCCTGAAGTGAGATGCAGACAACCTCAAGCCATTAGAGTAAAACCTCAGTCCCCTCGGATGAAAAATGAGACAAGGAGGTGCAACTATTGCATGGTTCAAGGGCACTTAGAGTACCAATGTTTTAAATTGCAAAATAACATCAAGAAGGGGAAGTGATAAGTCCATCCTTGTGACACCAATGTAATACAACCTCTATTCCCATAAGAGTTGTATTCATGCCATAAATACATATCTTGGTGATCTACGGATTGTAGCCATATAAATACCCTAAGAGGTTTGGTAGACCTCTCATCTAATTTCATACTTTATACTATACGCCTTAAGCAAATATACTGACTTGAGCGTCGGAGTGTCTATCCCCGGGACACCGGGGGCCTTTGTCTTGCAGATCAGTTCGAGAGCCTGGTTCGTCGTTGAAGTGTTGGTGTCCGGCATATATCAATTTGGCACGCCCGGTGGGACGCCTCACACTCATTGACGACGTCGCCGAACCTTGTCTCTGATGTGGTTCAGTGAACTTGAAGAAACAACTTCCCCGACAACATGTCTGACCCCGAGCAACCCAGATGAAGCGCCCGTGTGCCAGGGTAAAATCCATATGAGAAAGCGGAGTATCTCCCTCAAGGACATGGACGCGGTCGAGGACGCGGGCAACCTAGAATAGCTCGGGCACACTTTACTTCAGAGCCGTCACCAAACTCTAACCTGGGTACCGGAAACTCCAACGTTCTGATATCCATCAACCCAATTTCTGCTGGGATAACACCACCATCTTCTGGTCTAAATCCCGATGTATTCAGAGCACTTCCTAGATTGAATCCCGTTGCATCCAACTCCAATCCGACTCCAATCCTGCTACATCCAGAACCCAACCTCCTGAAACAAATCCTGTTGGATCTAAAGTACCAAATTCAGGTCAAATGGCTTTAATCTAAAACAAGGAGAACTAAAACACGAACGTTAACAGTTCAGATGGCCTGGATCGGGAAAAAAGGTTGGGACATAATTCCGATTTGATCTTCTCTCCAGAAGAACGAACAACAAGGGATCAGTAAATCTTTGCAGAAAGACAGCAGGAGGACGTTAAACAAAGCCATCTCAGGGAAACCTTGAACCAGACCATACAACACAACCCGCAGGGCTCTGATCCACTCCCAGTTGACCTTTCCTCGGACACTCCCCCGAGGGAAAATTATAGGTCCAACTCGATCTTCTCTCCGGAAGGAATAGCACGAACAGATCAACCAATTCTTGAAGATAGAAAACAAGAAGGAGAATCTGTGATAGAACACTATTACAGATACATAAATCGTGCCACGAGACACTATGATCAAGATGAAATCCTCTTAGTAAACCTGTACCGGATGATGTTAGGTAATAACACTCCGAGGAAGAAAAGGAAGAAGAAGGATAGTTCCCACAACAACAACAACCAAGGTGGCGGAAACAACAAACCTCAAGATCCTCCCCAACCACCAACAAATGGAGCCAACCGAATCATCAACAGCATCAATGGCTACACAGGAGAAGCAATTTCCTTGACCAAGCTGAAGGATAGTGTGCGAGTTATACCCCACACTGGGCCAGTCAACAAGAGGCTCCGCCCTGAGGAAACCATTATTTTCTCGGAGGCGGGCGCCGTGCCAAATCAGACGCCTCACTCGGATCCTCTCGTCATCTCATCAACCATACAAGATTCTTTGATAAAAGGAGTCTTCATAGACAGCGGGAGTGGAGTAGAAGTAATGATCTAGGACTGCTTCCAGAAATTAGGATTTACTAAAGATAACCTTAAACCTGCGGGTCCGATCTCGGGGTTCACAGGAAATCCAGTAACACCTCTCGGGGAAATCACACTCCCCGTCACCATAGCAGAAGAAGCTAAGAGCCTAACCTTATACTGCACATTTGTGGTAGTAGACACTATCACACCCTTCAACATTATCCTTGACAGACCTTGGATGTGCCAAGCTAAAGCTGTATGGTCTCCCTACCACCTGATGCTGAAGTTTCCAACACCACAAGGAGTAGTTTCAATCAAAGGATACTAAGGAGTGGCGTGTTCTTGCATAATCACGGCTGCCCATGACACCAGAAAAGAAGATGACGGTTATAAGTCAAAGCATCATCCAACTAGGGGGAAAGCGGTACTAAAAGTTTTACTAACCAGCCTCAAGAAAAACGACCATTTTTGGTTTTCTCACTTCAATCTCCAAGTCACCAGCAATGAAGCCGAGTATGAAAATCTCAGTACCAGACTAAAACAAGCTAAAGGCCTGGAAGCAGAAGACCTTAAAATCGAGGACCTCGAAATGTTCAATGACTCACAGATCTTGGTTCAACAGGTTAAAGGCAAATACAGAACTCGAAAGTATAGCATCCAGATATACCTTGGGATAGTCAAACCTCTCCTAAATCAGATCCAACATTATGAGTTGAACCTTATCCCCGAAGAAGGTAACCGCAAGACTGATGCAGTTAGCAAGCATTCCTCCTTGGACCTTAAAATAAGATCTCCTCAAGAATTGCTAGTGGAAGCCCTGGCGAAGAGGAGTTATGAAGAGAGTAGCATCATGACTGCTGACATCTCAGACACATGGATGAACCCCTACATGGAATACCTTCAAACGGGCACCCTTCCTGAGGACAAGCACCTATCATGGAAGGTCCGAGGAGTCTACGGTAGCTATCAAGGTACACATACCGTTATTCGAAATCTCCTACAGAAGAGTTATTTTTGGCCTATGATGCTACAAAGAATCAAAAGATATATCAATTCTTGCTACCAGTGCCAGAGGTCTGCTAAGATGATCCACATGCCACATAATATGATTACAATCCAAAAATCATGGCCATTTGTCCGACGGGGCATAGGTCTTGTAGGGATTTTCCCTACGGCCCTTGTTATCAACTTCTGCCAGAAAAATATGGTGGGTCGCTATGATATCCCGAGATACATAGTGACCGATAATGGAGAACAATTTACTAATGATCCATTCAAGAAAGGGTACAAGGAGTATGGAATGCACCAGCAGATCGCCTTAATATATAATCCAAAAGCTAGCGGCCAAGCAGAAGCTATGAATAGAGCCTTGGTATGCGGCATCAAAAAGCGCCTCGAAGGAACTAACGGAAACTGGATCAAAGAATCACCAAATATGATCTGGACCCATAAAACAAGACCAGCTACAACAATAAGAGAGACTCCTTATAGCTTAGATTATGGGTCCAAAGTGATCACCCCCGGAAGATTGGGGTCCCCTCTGTTCGTAACGCTCAACCAGATGACGAAAATGGCAAGGCCAACGAGGAAAACCTTTGTCTCGACCTTGACCTCCTAGAGGAGAAGAAAGTAAATGCTACTCCTACAAACCCAAGGTGAAGAAAAGATTCAAGCACTACCATGATTGAAGAGTTCGCTTGGCCACATTTGTTAAAGGAGACCTTATCATAAGGTTAAACGAGAAAGGCAAGAGAAAAGTGGAAGGGAAGCTAGCCCTAAACTGGGAAGGTCCATATCGAGTCCTAGAATCCCATCCAGGGGGAGACTACCTCTTGGAAACCATGAAGGGGGAACCTATACAACGAAGATGGAATGTGATTAACTTAGGAAGTATCACAGAAGATCCAAAACTCAAGAGAGAGCCTCACAAAGGTTCGAGATTGTCAAAAGCGCCCGAGAAGCCTCATCCAGGTCCGAGACAAATACACTCTAGCACAAACGGGTACACAAACTCAGAACCCACTATTTACTTTACTTCTATTCTTAAAGTTATAAACTTAGATTGAAGTTATAATATTTTTATACCTATCCTTATAATAAGCAATCTTTAATTCCTTTTCTAAAAAGATGATGGTTGTTTTAAGTATAACATTGATTGTTGTTCAAAACAATATACTTTACAAAGTATATGATTGGTCAACTTATAAGTTGTTTGGATCCAATATTCAAATACCAATCGTTTTGAATAAAAGAGATAGGTTCGAGATAAAGTACTTCAAAAAAGTGTTTGATTGAGGTCTATAGACCAAAAGGGCAGACGCGCTCGAGAATCAATCATCTCAACACATAGAGGAAAAACCTCGAATCTAAAGAAGACCCTCAAAAGGGCACACATAGAGGAAGAACCTCGAATCTAAAGAACACCCTCAAAAGGGCATACATAGAGGAAAAACCTCGAACACAAATAGTTCATATCAAAGGTCTAATTGCATCAGAATATGATACTTCTAAACAACACCCTCAAAAGGGCACATAAGAGGCTAAACCTCGAATCTGAAAAGGACATATCAAAGGTGTTATTACATCAGAATATGGTACTTTTAAATATACCCAATAGGGTTTCCCAGGACTTCACCAGAAGTGACACTTGAGAGATGGGCTATTGTCAATTTTTCTGCACGCTGTGACATTAAAAGCCTTGGCAAAAGACGCCCGAGGAAGAAGCCCAAAAACATCAAGTACGCAGAGTGTCCATCATGGACAACTGCGAAGACCTGATCTCGGAGTATCTCAACTTAGCACGAGCTCCTTTCCAGTAAATCATGAGACCGAGGTTCATAAGCAAAGGATTTCAGGCTTTGAAGCTGATGAGGAAATGCCAAATACTAGTCCACCTTCTTTATGGAAGAACTAGAAATCTCCTCTTCAAGAGAAGGTAATTCAGGATACTTAGCTTTAATAAGCCTTAGTAAATCTCCTGATGTTACTATCTTCTTAGAGGGATCCAATGCATCCAAAAACTCGGCCCCAGGGATCCAGCGTTTTGCAGTCAGAGCAGCGAGCTTATCAGCAGCATCAGGATGAGAGAATATTTCCTTCATCATCTCCACCTATTTATCGGATTGACATAGAGGTAAGACGCCACCCAAGATCTCATGCAGTTCCGAGAAATGGAATAAATCTCCATACTTCTCCCTGTGGTTCTGAAGCTCGGGGCTACAAGTAATGAAGGCACTCCAAAACTTTGGAAGCCGTTTAAGCTCCTCTGGATCCTTCTCTTTGATTGATTTTGCGACAGCTCCTCGACAATACCTCGATAAGTTCCCAGCTCTTTCGCTTGAGAATTCTTCGCCGACAGCAGGTCATCTTTCTCGGCCTCCAGCTGCTTCACCCTGGCCTCTAGCTGAGTCACATCCAATGGAGCCTGAACGGGAGAAGTAGAAGCGACAGATTTCATTGTCATAGTCAAGAGAGAAGCCTCCATCTCCTCCTTCTTTGCCCTGAACGTCCGGCATTTACCATGCAATTCCATTACAGAATCAGATAAGTGTTGGATCACGTCATTAGCTCGAGGCCCTACCGTAGACAGACCCGCCATCAACTGAAAGATAGTTACCAGAGATATATCAAAACCTAGCATCTGAAGAATCTATATAATATAACATGAAGAATAGCTACCTCAACAACGAAGGGATACTTCTTAGAAGACCTCTGAGAAGCCTGACCATCCTCTTCCTCTGGGCAGTTTAGATAATAATTTAACTTCTTCAAAGAAGCATCTTCAGAGTGGTCAGATTCATCATCTTCGGAAGACTCCTCCACCACCGGTTCCATCTCCTCGGACTGTACTTCCTCGGATTCCTCTGCTTCCTCATCTATGGCCGGGAGTGTAACCTTCCCTTTCTTGATCTTTTTCTTTGGAGGAGATGCTGTCCATATATAAAGATAAACCTCAGCATATAACACAAGAAGAACATTATATGACAACAGTATATGATTTGAAGAGTTACCTGAAGAAGACCGACTAGAAGAAGATTCACCATTATTCTGAGGAGACTTTCTCGGACCCCCTTTCCTGGCCTTCTTCTTTCTTTCCTGGATTTTATCAGGAAGGGCCTAATTCCGATCAGGCTTCAAAAAGCTGGAAGTAGATTTCGACCGAGGAACATCTAACAAGTACGAGTAAGTGATACTAGGCCACTGCCACGCAGAGCCATGTGAGCCCAGAACAAAATCCTTTCTTTGAAGGGTAATGTCCTCCTTTAGGAGCTCCTCAATGATGCCCTTCAAGTGATTAGGGATGATGAAACCTCTGTCACGAGCTATAGCATTCTTAGGATGGGATGCAAATCAGGGACCTCGTACTTGCTCCGGTCAAAAGTGAAACAGTCTGCCTCCCACACACCACTGCTATCAGAAACGTGATGGGTTTTCTCTTCCACAGAGTCAGGGTAATATACTCGCGATCCTTGAAGCAGAACAGCTTGAACAAGCTCCTAAAATGATCCAGGCTTCGCTCATAGTCCTCCCGGGAGCACTAGGAGATGAAAGCCACCATTGTCACCACCACATTGGAATGAATCTGACAAGGGTGAAGCTGATGATGCTGAAGGAACTGTGAAAACACAGGGGGAAAGGGAAAACTCAAGCCATGTTGCAAGAACCTGCCATATAAAACCCCTCGAGTGGGGCTCGCAAGATCCTTGACCGGAGTAGTCTTGTCCTCGAGCCTCAAACCAGCCTCGATGGGGTACGACAACCTCCATGACTTCAAAAATTGCAGGGTATTTTCGTCGACCACCTTGGTGACATCATTCACACCTTCGGCGGCCAGAACCCGTTTATCAACTTGTAGCGGCGTAGCAATGGTAACCTCCATCAGTTCCCCAGACTCAACCTCCAGGAATAATGTGCGTAAGTCACGAGCCATGGGCACATTCTCTCCATTGCAAGAGGGGACACTAGAATTTGTTGACGACATGGCAATACAGAGAATGGGGGGAAAAAGGTTATGAGAAGAAGACAATGAAGAAAGACAAGATTTTGGTTGCATAGATGAAAAACGCAAATTATTTGGATAAAAATTGATGATAAACACAAGGAAAATTACTTGGTTATATAACCAGTAATTAGAAAGCATTTAAGTGGAGTAATTACCTCGACTCGTGAAACGATACAAGCAATTGGAAGGATGGTCATCCTCACCGCCAGAAGATACAATGAATCAAGACCATGTGTCAGTCTCCTCAGAATTCAAGAAGACAGATTTAGATCCAACCGTCCACGTGTCCTGATGGAATACGAAAGAACTTGAAGCTAGATATTCAGAAAGGACAGCCCTAGAAGGACACCCCGAGTTATTCTCCCTCGAGTTATTGGTCTTCCCTCGAGAAGCAAGTCTCTCCTTCAACCTTCGAGATAGAGCGCTCTATATTCTGAAGATCTACCTTGGGGCTACTGATAAGTCCATGGTTCGTATTCGGACCTCGTTCATACTCGGACCAAGGCCCGAGAAGGGTCATGGGCTCGAGATACGCGGAGGATGGGTCCACGGGTCCATCAATCCTAATCCTTATAAGGAATGCGTATATTATGAATGTTCTACAAGGAATATACATGTTCTCAAAGATGGTAATTTAGCTATCCTAAACATGGTAATGCAACCATGTCCGAAATACACTTCTATTATACATGGTAATACAACCTCTATTTCCATAAGAGTTGTATTCATACCATAAATACATATCTTGGTGATCTACGGATTGTAGCCATATAAATACCCTAAGAGGTTTGGTAGACCTCTCATCTAATCTCATACTTTATACTATACGCCTTAAGCAAATATACTGACTTGAGCGTTGGAGTGTATCCCCGGGACACCCGGGGCCTTTGTCTTGCAGATCAATTCGAGAGCCCGGTTCGTCGTTGAAGAGTTGGTGTCCGGCATACATCAGGAAGCAAGTCAAGTCATGTGATAACATGGATTTGTAATACCCATCGCGAATGACTAAAAAGGTATGGGTTCGTAAAAACTCACTATGCTATATTGTACATACCTGTTATAATGCATACTCTAGGAATGCATGGTATCTTGATCATGGTTGTTCACGTCATATGACTGGGAATTCAAAGTTGCTGGAAAACATTGTGCCATGGAGTGGAACTGTCATATTTGGAGATGGTAAAACATGCAAGGTTGTAGGTAAAGGTGAACTCTTGATTAAAGGTTTTCCTATATTCCGTGATGTATTTCTTGTTGAAGGTCTTATGTCAAATGTATTGAGCATAAGTCATCTATGTGATTATAAGTTGAAAGTATGGTTTGATGAGAGGAAGTGTAGGTTAAAGCATGGCAACCATGGAGTTCTCAAAAGAGTTAGATCATCAAACAATTTATATCTACTGGATGAAAGAGTTGTTATGAGATCCATAGATACGGCAGTACATAATATACTCGGGAAGGTTGTCTCAGAACCAGACCATGTTGTAACATCCGAATTTCATACGCAACAGCAGATTCTAGAAGATGTTATAACATCAATTTCCGAAGTGAAACAGTTTCGAGGAATGAGAAATCATGGTGTTGGTGCTACAACGTGTAGAAAACCATATGAATCCCCAAACTATGAAGTACCACAATTGGATCATTGGAAATACAATCTCTGAGATAAAGCACGAAGAGAATTTCAGCAGCTTGACCGGAGTAAAGATGGGTTTTGGTGTTCATGACCAAGAAGAGTTAACCAGATAAGGAGTCAAAGAATTTTTCAGGAAAGATTTGACAGAGATACCTTGAACACTTCTAGACACGAGGCTCATAAAGATCTACACAAGTGAAGAGATACACCGATGACTTGGAGTAAGCAACTCAACATCTTTCAGCCCCATAAAGGATTGCATCAAGAAGGCTCAATACCCATGGCTGTTGAGCATGGTTCAAGATCGAAGAACCTTGCATATATCAATGAAAAGTCGATGCTTCTTAGACAACACCAAGGTGTTTGTCATGTTTGAGGTACCAACCCTTACCTTTGTGTATAGTTGTATTTTTTTATTTGGTTTTGTTTTTCTTTATTTGTGTGTAAAAGAAAAAGAAAAATCTAAAAAAATGGAGGGAAGTTGTGAGATTAGGTGCTACAACATGGAGTCAACACCAACTGGAAATGGATGTTTAAACATCTAGTTGATCAGACGGTCAGCCAGGAGGATGTATGTGGATTAGGCGCTGCAACATGGAGACAACAACTGGAAATGGATGTTTAAACATCACGATGATTAGATGGTTAGTCAGAAGGATGAAAGTGCTGAGAGTATATGAACAAAGAAAAATTGAAGCTCGTCGATTCTACTTGCATGTGATCCTGAAGCAGTCCACAAAATTTTCCATCTATCAACTTTAAATCTGAGGTTATTCGAAGGATTTCACAAGGGTGGTCTTGATTACTTTTGCTTGAAGACAAGATTCTGAGTTTTGTGTATGTTGGTGTGGAAGACTTTTCGGCAGAATCAGCTATGAGGAGATTCAAGTTTTAAACTATGCTCTACAGAGGTTTGGTGTTGCAACTTGTGCAAATATATGTTCCCCTCAAAGGTGTAATCTTGGGATGGATACTTTGATTTGCACTCATTGTGGTGATCTGAGTATGTAATGGTTAGATTAAGAGATGTCTAGGACAGGGGAAGCGAATTCTGGTTTTGGTGTTGACTTTGATGCTCCAAGATGTCGCTCATCATGTTATAACATCCGAACCAGACCATGTTATAATATCATATTGACCAGAAGATAGATCAGGAGTTGTAGCAATCACGAGGTTTTTGATGCTCTGAGGTTGGACATTCTTGAAGAAAAATCTGATGGGCCTATGCTATCACATCATATCAGCTAGTAAACTTGTTCTCTGGATTTGGATAGAGTTTCTATTTGCACGACTTGATATGTGTTTTAATATTTCTGAAATTAAGTGCAGAAGGAATTGAGTTTGCAAGGATGGCCTGACACTCTGCGATGTTGGAAGGATGGGCAAAGAAAAGTGTTCTTGAATATTACAGAGATAATTAGTGCTGCTTGAGACTGTGTCTTTAGTTGATGGATTGGTTGATTTAGATTCTACTTCTAAGCCCTATTTAAAGTCAAAGGATGGAATTCGACGGAAAATGGCTAGGTCTATGCACGAGTGAAAGGAGTAAACTTTGCAGACACTCTAACGAGAGCATTGTACGGTATGATCATCTCACCCAGTTCTTATTGATGAAGGCTATCTTCGAGGGGTAGTAGATAGCACACTACTGTGAGAGGATGCACCTGAACTGAGAGATATACCTAGACAGAGGATGATTGTGTTTAAACATGGAGTATGTCTTAGTAAGGCCTGGAAGTCTGATAGTAGACTGAAATGGGTACGGTCTAGCTGGGCTGAATTAGCTGGGATGATCTTTCTGAGAGTTGAAGTCAGATTTATGAGGTTTCCAAGATTGTGATGTTGTACCATAAAAAAAAATAGTGTCTGGTACAAACAGAGGAGACTGCTAAGGCGAAGATATTTTGGTGCATCTTTGGCACATTCTATGTTCCCAAGGGGGAGAATATTTTGATGGATGACGGATGGCCATTTAGTTTGGTTGCTTGTTGGGATCAAATGTGTCCATTTATTTTGGAACATTGTTTTGGCCATTTAGCATGAATGATTGTGTTTATCTACTTCTGGTGAGTAGAGGGAGCTTACTGAATATGCACGCATGTTGCTTCTGATTACATTTGATTCTTATAGTATGGAGTTCTGAACCTGAGGGGGAGCTATGAAGTTTCTCTGCATCAAAATGTTGTGTGTGGTTCCACAAAATGCCAAAGGGGAGATGAAGAATTCAGAAGTTTCGGGACAATGTAGTTGGCTATTTTGTAGAAGCCACTATATTTAAACACACTGGATGTTTAAACACTTTCTCCAGCGGAATCAGAAACTGAGGAACAGTCATTGAGATGTTTAAACACTTGCTCCAGCGAAATCAGAAACTAAGCGACAGTCATTGAGTTTCAATACAACTCTTGTTCGAGCAAGCCTTTGCCATGTTTATTGTCCAAAGGGGGAGATATTTGGAAAGTGGCTGTAGCACATCATGATTGTTACGTTATAACATGATACAATGAGGAGTTGTTCTTATACATGTCCTAATGATTTAAGTATTCTAAGACTCGGGGGGAGTTACTCTTATTCATGTTCTAACAGTTTATTCATTGCTGTGTCCAAATGTTGATGGGTCCACAAAATACCAAAGGGGGAGATTGTAAAGTTCTCGACTTTGTTTGTTTTCAGTTTTGTGGACATTCACAACTATGCTGGAAAGTTGTGAAGTTGGAAAATATTTAAAGATCAGTTATCTTAAGCAATGAAATATTATCATGGGATGAATGTGGTCAGAATCCAAGATCAATTCAGTAATTACGAGAAAGAAATATTGAGATGAACTGATATAGTTGGAAAAGAATATCAGAATATGGAAAGCAAAGCGTGATCTTTTGGAAAGACAAGATCTTGCTTTAATATGTGCTGAATAGGTGAGTTAAGCAATACCATATTTGATGTGGAATATCCCATGAAGGTTGAATGTAGTCGTCCAATCATGAATCATGAGGAGTGAATGATTTGGTATATATGGAAGAAGAATATTCGGGTGTTGTTATGGGTAAACAGCGAAGCATTTTTAAACATAGTCCTTGTGTGAATCGAAGACTGCAAACCGATCAACAATCATTGTGTTGAAGTACAACTCGTGAGCGATCAAAGAAGACATTCGAAGATATTCAGTTCCGATCTGATTAGATTAGGAATATATTATAGAGTTGTATTTTAGTTAGGATTAGTCTCAATTTGTAGAAATAAGGAAAGAATATATTTTCTACAGTTTAGCTATAGAATTAGAATATAGTATGGAGACTAATTTTAGCCGTCATCATCTACAAGAGAAGATCAGCGCAACCGTGATTGAAGGAACCAGAAGATCAACACGGGAGCATGGAATGGAGCTATAAATAGAGACCCAAGCTGCGAGAAAAAGTGTCGAACTTCATAGGAAGTATTCTGCATCCAGAATAGATTTACATTCGAAGGAGTTTGAGTCAACCGTTTAACAGTCCTTGTCTTCACCGGAGTCTGAAACCACAACGCCTTAATACCTCGGGAGAGGTAGTCATAGAAAGTTGAGTGAGGAGCTTGACCTAGTCAAGTGAGGAGCTTGACATTGACCGACAAGTGAGGGCAGCACAAATCCATAAGAAATATAAGTCATAGATAGTTTAAAGTTGAGAACTTTGTAATTATATTGATTATCTAGTGGATGAGTTTTAGACTGGGCGAGGCCCCGCAGATGTAGGCGTGGTTACACCGAACTGTGTAAACATATTGTGTGTTCTTACATTTACGTTCTGCATATGCTTGTTTAAACATTGTTACTGCCATGTTTAAACATATGTTTAAATGTTAGACTAAGACACGAGATTAGCATTGAAAGTTTGATAAACTAGGTTGGTAGAAATTTCACCATTGGTGAGGTGGATCAGAAAAACGTTATTCTTGGATAAGAAGAATGTTAAAAAGCTGCCCCAAGCAGTTTCAAAACAAGGATATTCTTCATCGCTGCAGTATGCTCAGGCATGCTTCAGACGAGCTAGTTTCCGTTGAGACTCATAATTTGCAACTCCTCGAGATTGCCGATCATAGCCAAGAATGTCACCGGTGATATGATGGTTCGAGAGTTTGAGGATTCGAAACTTAACCCGCCAAATATAACTTGGAATATCGCCGGAGAGATGATTTTCATTGAACTCGATAATGTTGAACAAAGACAAGCTAAAAATCCCTTCGGAATCCGGTGAAGAAATTTTTCCCGGTGTGGATCGTCACTGGGCTTTTGTACGACCCGATTTCATCGGGTATGTATCCGGGGTTTTCAGGAAACTCCATGAAATTTGAAAAACCTTGGGATTCGGAAGGTCGGAGATCACCGGAACCACGTCATGGAAACGGTGGTGAAATAGGAAAATTATTAAAATTAAATTTAGAAAAAGAATAAAAAGGGGTTATAAATTTGTCTTTGAATTAACTGAATGCCCTTACTAGGAATGTTAAAAGTTTTACGTGCTAACTCAGAATTTCAACGCTTACTACGCCCTATGTGGAAATTTTCCTAAAATGTTTTGGCTAGCACCATCTAAACATAAGTTTATGGTAATTAATATGGTAGAGCGAGGAATCATAGAGTTATAATAGAAGTTTATGCTTGTAGTCTTTGTAAACATTAGAATTATTTTTTTTCAATTAAATAATTTCCAGGTTTTCTTGTGCTTGTTTAGTCATATTAATGTAGATATAGATAATATGATATACAATAACTCATAAAATAATCCGAATGCTACTTCATTCTATATCTTAAGTACCATTCAACAGTCTAAGTTCAGGTAAAGTAAAAGACCACTACCTACCATATATCACTAACCTTTTTAGCATGTCTTGCAATTTTTTCACTCTTTCTGAAAAAGCAGACACCAATAGGTTGAGACTACTGAAAACAGGTTAGGGCTTCTCGAACCATGCCATCGGATTGTTTGTCGTATCTTGGGACATTGAAAAATGGGCATATCATCTTTTATATGTAAAATAGGCAGGTTTATGATTCAAATAAAAAATATGTCTACAAGCTAAATAAACAGCTAGTACGACTAAGAAAGCTTCATGCATCCCAAGTTCAAAGAAACAAAACCAAAAATACAGCACACAAAATCCATAACCCTAGTCTCCAATTTCGAGCACAAGAAACATGGTCACTGTGAGTTTGTGATTTTGAATAATCATTATAAATAGATCACCAAAAATAGATGCTGCTTAACATCCTCAAGAAAAACTAGCCTTACGCACCAATCTCTAAGAATAAACCAAAGGTGTTGCTGAACATCTTCAAGCAAAACTAACCTTACACACCAATCTCTAAAAAAACTAAACAATCTTGGAAGGCTTTCATAAGAAGCAATCCATCCACGAAAGAGATAATATCATCGAACACAAGTAGGAAGACCACTCCTTGAAATCTACATCTAATATTGCTTGCATCCGGACACACCCTCCCTGTTTTCATTGAGCTTGTCCCAAGCTTAACTTGAACTACATCCCGTTTCTAGAATAGCTGGTGCATTTTTCCACTCATAAAAATTAGCTTCTTCATCAATAATCAGAGCCTCCTGGTTACAATCATTGAACATAGAGAACCTTGAAGCTCTAGTAAATGCACATGAACAAGTTTCAAAAGCTCTCGTCTCGACATTCTTTCATGTAATTATGTCATTTCTTGCATTTTCTTAAGATGACATGACAACAGATCTCAGGTTCAACTTGTGATCAACTCCCTTTTCAACATATTAAGAAACAACATCTGACACAATTTCAAAAATCAGCCACTTCAGTAGAACAACTAGAATACTCCTTATAAATACCATGGTCCTAGCACCACCTAGTTCAACACTTGACACAAAACCAACTACTGAATTTGGACTACCGATTTCTAGACATCCAATTGAAATTATGATATGAAACAATGTCATCTATAGCAGCCAGAAAATCCTTATAAACTAGACTGTCAAGCCACTTTTCTCCATCAGTAATATTATTTATTCTAATATCCAAATTCTCACTGATGTCGGGATTAAAACACTCTATACTCGCAGTTTGATCAACCAAACTCACAGAATCAATATCAATGATCAATTCACTCTAAATTATTTTTTTTTGAATTAAAGCCACTCTAGGAGTGGTGAGAATTTTATTAGACTCCCAAAACCTGAAAAAGACCTACTAAGAGGCCAAGAATATATACAATTACATTTGGAAAGGTAACATAAAAGAATGGGAGCATATAGCTCTGAAGCTTAGAAAAGCTTCCAAAAGAATAAGTAATAAAGAGGGACATACCCCTCCTAGCTACATCTAACTACCAGTTTGAACCAAATATTTTGAAACCTATTAGAGAATTGAATAGCAAAACTCAGAGCGGTACCGAAACAATGGACAAAAACTGAGGCAGTAGTGAGAACAAAGCAAAATTTTCTTCTATGACAACAATCTGTTGATAGAGCACAAATGGTTCAGAGTGGTTGAGTCTGCATTAGATGGAGAGCAGCAATCTGTGAAAGAGAAGTAATGAGTAGCATCCATTCTAAGTAATCCTAAGAAAGGGAGTGCATGCATTCTAAGTAATCCCTCTTATGAAAGGAGGGAGCTACTGGAAATGTAAAGGAATATTGATCTTGTTTTTGAAAGCATGTTTTGCTAGTGCATCAGCTGGGCAGTTTCCTTGCCTCTTAGTGTGTAAAATAAGCTCTTTAGTCCTCATAGAATATGCAAGCTCAAACAATTTCCATGGGGCTAAGTATGGATTCTGTACTGCCTTGATGGACATCATATATGCAATCAGATTCAAGTAAAAATGGAATCTGATGGTTTACAACCATTTCCAGTCCTTTCTGTATGGCTAACAATTCTGTATGGAGTGGGGATGATGCAGATGGTGTAGAAAATGCTGGAGGAGATAAGATCCCCTTCATGGTTTCTAATGATGACTCCAATACCTGCAAAATTAGTAGAGTGCCAAGATGCGTCTACATTGATTTTAAGGCCACAAGTAGGAGGATTCCATTTAATAGCTGAAATGGATGGTTGGGGAGGTCTGGAGTGTAATGGTAAAAAATCAAGGGTAATAAATTCCATATCAAATTTCAAAAATATGACCTTTGATGGCTTTTTTGATACCTGTTGGATAGGTGATATGTTCTCATATAGGTAGATATTTTTAGCTTTCAAGATGAACCAGACTATGATAGACGGAACAACCTTAAACAGATTAGCATGCCATTTACTTGTGCCAATGAAAGACCGGAAAAAGGATAATCTGTCCCATAAATTGTCAAAGTTCATATCAGAGATACCAACAATATAATGGAAAAAAGACCACATGTTTAAAGCCAGATTACATGCATTGAAACAGTGTTCTAAAGTATCACTGTGGTTGCAGAATGGGCATTTAGATGGTAAGTTAAAGCCCATTCTGACCAGAACATCAGTATAAGGGAGGAAACCATTGATAAGTTACCAAGTAAAGATACTTAGCTTTTTCTGAAGTCTGGGATTCCACATCTTTGCAAGGGACACTGAAACTTTTTTGGAAAGTTTCAGAGTATGGTATGCTGCTTTGAAAGAAAAGTCCAGATTGGTGCCTAGTTTCCATATTAACATGTCATCTCTATCAATGCAACAAACCAGATTCTAAAGAGCAGAGAGAATATTAGAAGGCCAAGTGGATAATAATTGTAAAAATGGGCCTTGTTGTCATAGAAATCTTTGACAGTGAAGTTTGTAGGAAGAGGGGAAATGTCAT
Source organism: Sherardia arvensis (assembly GCA_948330725.1). Lineage (NCBI taxonomy): Eukaryota > Viridiplantae > Streptophyta > Magnoliopsida > Gentianales > Rubiaceae > Sherardia > Sherardia arvensis. The sequence goes on from OX415241.1 coordinate 29,018,457, forward strand.
TAGGAGCAATGTCAGATAAGCACCCTAGTCCTGTCCAATTTGAGTTCAGAAAGCTACAACTCCCTCTCCCCACTATAACTCTTGTATGATTCTCAGCACAATGATTGACATAGGTAATTCTCTTCCAAGTTGGGGAATTTTTGGTATGACCTAGGGAGTTGCCATAAGAATTGTGCCCACAGTATTAGTCCTAATTGGAATTTCCACTACAACTAAGTGAACAAGTTTTAATGATAGTGTGTATGGATACAATTCCTAGACCATTATGATCTACATGATAACATAGATCTCCCACTTTCCTCCAAACCTTTTTAGGTTTCAGTTCAGTTTACCCCCAAAAGAAACGGATAACATTTTCTCTATTTTGTGTATAACTGCTAATGGAGGCTTTATAACAGACCAAAGGTGTTGAGGGACTGAGTATATACAGGACTAGATTAGTGTGATCTTACCCCCCGTAGAAAGCCATTTATATATGCATATATGGTAATACAACTACTATTCCCATAAGAGCTGTATTCATACTATAATTACATATCTTGGTGATCTACGGATTGTAGCCATATAAATACTCAAAGGTTTGGTAAACCTCGCTATCTATTATCTTACATACAATACGCCTTACGCATCATACTAACTTGAGCGTCGGAGTGTCTACCCTCGGGACACCCGAGTCTTTGTTTTGCAGATCAGTTTGTGAGCTAGGTTCGTGATCAAGGGCGGGTCGTAGACATCCATCAATTTGGCAAACCCAGTGGGACCCGCTTGCTAATCTTGATTTATACGAACTGCGAACTCATGGCTGATCCGGATGAAAACCTTCGTGGGAGCACACGAATCAGTTTTCCGGCCCCGACAGGAGTAGGAAGCACCAATGCCAACCACAACGACGAAGAGACAAGCCGCACTGACAACCAGGGAGCAGGAAGAAGAATCAATGGTGTACACCGTTCGCCCGAAAAAGCCTCTCCCTGGGAGTCGGAGAGAAAAATGTCTCGCCTTGACGGAACCGTTACCTTTTCACCTCAGGATGTGGTTTCTAATCAATTCCCTCATTCAGATCCCTTAGTAATCACAGTCGACATAAACGATAATGTGATTAAAAGAGTTTTGGTAGATGGGGGAAGTGAAGTAAAAGTCATGTTTCTCGGGTGTTATGAACAGTTGGGATTGGACAGAAGAAATCTCGTACCCACAAACCCTATCTCGGGATTTGCGGGCGATCCCATAACTTGTTTAGTAGAGATCACTTTACCAGTGCGAGTGAAAAATGGTCCTCGGAGTATTACTCTCCCTTGCACCTTTGCGATCATCGACTCCAGAGCGCCATACAACATAATCCTCGAATGACCCTGGATGTGCCAAGCAAAAGCCATCTGGTCCCCATACCACTTGGCGATGAAGTTCCCTACGAACCAAGGGATAGCCACAGTTCGAGGTGATCAACAATTAGCTCGAGTGTGAACAATTCAAGCTATCTGAGAACCGGAAAAGGAGGATCTCAAACCAGCCAAGTACTCTGAATCTGAGCCGATGAAACTCAGAAAATCAGGAACCGTCGAGGTTGGGACTCTCCTACCCCCCGAGATAAAGACCAAGCTTCGAGATCTCCTCAACCAATATATAGATGTCTTTTCCTGGGATACCAATGACTTGGTAGGAGTATCCCCTCGTTTCGCGGAACATTATCTGAATATCAATCCCTCACAGAAGCCTATAAAGCAGAAACGACGCATTTTTGCACTTGATCGAGTTGAAGCCATTGGAGAAGAAGTAGACAAGCTACTCAAAGCCCGTATAATCGAAGAAGTGCAGTACCCAGAATGGATAGCTAACCCATTAATGGTCAAGAAGCCTGACGGGAAGTGAAGAATGTGCATCGACTTCACCAACCTGAATGATTGTTTCCCTAAAGATAGCTATCCTTTGCCCTCGATCGACCGACTAGTTGAAGCGATCGCTGGATACCAAGTACTAGCCTTTTTCGATGCCATTAAGGGATATCATCAGATCCCCATGGCAGAGCAAGATAAGGATAAAACCTCCTTCATAACCGATAGGGGGACCTTCTGCTACAAGATGATGCCCTTCGGATTGAAGAATGTCGGAACTACTTATCAGCGGCTGGTAGATAAATTATTCAAATCCCAGATAGGACGCAACCTCGAGATATATGTGGATGACATGGTAGTGAAAAGCCGCAGTTATGACGCCTTCTTTGAAGACTGAAAGGAAACCTTTGACACATCACGGGCATCCAACCTAAAGCTGAACCCCGCTAAGTGTACCATAGGTGTTGGAGCGGGTAAATTCCTAGGATACATGGTATCCAATCGGGGAATTGAGGTAAACCCTGAAATAAAAGAGGTCTTGCAAAACATGCAACCTCCGAAGACTGTCAAAGAGGTAAAGAAGCTAACAGGATCTCTCGCGGCACTCAGCCGTTTATTATCCAAGGGAGTAGAAAATCATTTTCCTTTCTTTAACGTCCTCAAAAAGGCTAACCAATTTGAGTAGTCCCATGAACGTGGAGAAGTCTTCCAAGCACTTAAAGACCACCTCCGACAACTTCCGACATTGTCAAAACCTGACAAAGGGGAGACTCTCTATTTATATATATCTGCGTCCCAGCTAGCTATCAGTGTTGTGTTAGTAAAGGAGAAGGAAGGATCACAGCACCCAATAAATTTTGTAAGCAGAGCTTTACAGGGACCTTAAACCAGATATACCCCTCTCAAGCGCTTAATATTTGCCCTTGTGCATACCTCCCGACGGTTGCGGCCATATTTTCAAGCACACACGATAGTCCTCCTAACCAACTACCCGATTAGGAAAATCCTCCAGAAACCGGATGCCTCGGGACGGATGATGAAGTGGGACATCGAGTTAGGAGAACATGATATACAATATAAGCCTAGGACAACCATCAAGGGCCAAGCCTTATCTGATTTCATAATGGAGTCTGTCGAACCAGTGGAGATTGACAAGCGATTTCCCACGTTGTTAAATGGGACTCCGCGAGATCAAAATTCTATTTATAAATCATCAACAAACTTCTAACTACTAGAAAGTAGATAGTGGGAAGTAGGGGTCGAACCACAAGGAGAAGGGACTTGTAAGAGTGTTTTAAAGTAGAAAATAAGCATACTTATATATTATATAGAAAGCAATGCTCGGTGATAAGTCAATTTCCAACTATCGACTTATCACCGAGCAAGTGCAATTACAAGGAAGTTTGGACCATTTGTCAAGGATGAAAGCATCATATTCTCTCGAATGTAGCTAGAGAGGATGATAACACCACTCAAAAGCTCTCATTGTTGATTCACCTAGATGATAGCATCATAGATAACTCAACAATGGTATTAGGATTAGAGAGACAAACTTACTCACACACCCGCGATAGCGAGAGCATACAAATAAGACATTTGATAACTAGTAAGAACCAATACGATGATAACATATATGTCTCGACTCCTACTTTGCTACTTAATGATATTGGAGTAAACGATAACGTTCTACCCACAAATCTAGCTATTCGTAAAGAACAATCAGACGTCAAAAAGGAATCTTCAACTCAAGTATAGAATTACATATTAGGGGGACCAATGATAACATTCAATCCTTACCTAAACGCATAATTGATTAGTCATGCAAGTTCATAAGATTTCCACTTCTAAAAACTTATATTTATCATGGCATTCCTTAACTACAATCACACAACAAGGGGAAAAACTTGTCATCACTCAACCCCTTCCATAACAACTAGAGATTACACTAGAGATTAATCTAACAACTAGAGATTACACTATCATTATGCTAAGTCACCATCGTCATCACACTAAATTACTCTAACCAAGCTAACCTAATTAATGACTATGGAGTATGCAATTGATAAAAAACACAAAGGCCATAACAAATTAAGCAAGACTGAACAACATTCATGCACAAGAATTCAAGTTCATCAAATGATAATCCAAATCCAAAGTTTAAGCATACAAGGCCCTCAAAGTTTCAAGGGAAGTGAATTCAAATGCTCCCAAGGATCAAACTAAGTTGTACTACAATACATGGAATCAAACTACTAATCTAAGGGAAAGAAATGGACGAAAAGGGAAAGAAGGATGAAGAACTAGGGGTTCTACATGGTGTGTGGCCGTTTTCTTGCTCTTGGAGGATATAAGGGGTATTTATAGAATGTAGTGCACGGGCCATGCAGCACTTAGCGTTGAAGAATTGCTGATGGAAACCCTGGCGAAGAGAAGTTATGAAGAGAGCAGCATCATGGCTTTTGACACCTTGGACACAAGGATGAACCCTTACATTGAGTACCTTCAAATGGGAACCCTCCCCGAGGACAAGCATTTGGCACGAAAGGTCCGAGTTAAAGCTCCCAAACATGTCATCCATGAAGGCACCTTATACAAGAAGGGATATCTCCAGCCTTTACTTAAATGTGTCTGGCCTTCTGACGCTGAACACTTAGTACACGAAGCACGTGAAGGAGTTTGTGGTAGTCACCAAGGTCCACGTACTATTACCCGTAAACTTCTACAAATGGGTTATTTCTGGCCTACGATACTACAAGACTCCAAGAGATATATTGATTCTTGTCACCAGTGTCAGAGATTTGCCAAGATGATCCATGCGCCTCAAGAAAATATGATTACCATCCAGGAATCTTGGCCATTCGTCCGATGGGGTATCAACCTCGTCGGACCCTTTCCCACGGCCCCTGGTAACTTCAAGTACCTTATTGTGGCCATTGATTATTTCTCGAAGTGGGTGGAAACTGAAGCCTTGACAAACATAACGGGAAAAACAGTGATAAACATTTGCTGGAAAAACATTGTGTGTCGCTATGGCATCCCGAGATACATAGTGACCGATAATAGAGCACAATTCACCAACAACCCCTTCAATAAATGGTGTGAGGAGTACGGCATACATCAAAAGCTCACCTCGGTATACCATCCTGAAGCAAACGGCCAAGTGGAAGTTACGAACAGGACTTTGGTGAACGGCATTAAAAAGCGCCTAGAAGGAGTTAAAGGAAATTGGCTCAAAGAACTTCCGAATGTGATATGGGCCCATAGAACCACACCAGCTACAGCAACCGGAAACACTCTTTACAGCTTAGTCTATGGGTCCGAAGTCGTCATCCCCATGGAAATTGGAGTCCCCTCTACCCGAACATCTCAACCAGAAGATGAAGATGTCACTACCAATGAAGAAAATCTCCGTCTCGACCTTGACCTCCTAGAAGAGAAAAGAGCCAATGCTACGATCCACGAGGCCAGGGTAAAGGAGAGAGTTAAGCGATATCACGACAGAAGGGTTCGCTTAGCCACCTTCGTCAAAGGAGACCTTGTCATGAGGTTAAATGAAAAAAGTAAGAAAGAATTGGAAGGGAGCTAGCCCCGAACTGGGAAGGTCCATATCGAGTCCTAGAATCCCATCCAGGGGGGAGCTACCTCTTGGAAACCATGAAGGGCAAGCCCATACCACGAAGATGGAACGTGAGCTACCTCTTGGAAACCATGATGGGCGAGCCCATACCACGAAGATGGAACGTGATTAGCTTACGAAAGTATCACGAAAGATAAAACTCGAGGAAGAGCCTCACAAAGGTTCGAGAATATCAAGAATGTCCGAGAGCCTCATCAAGGTCCGAGACAATTATTCTCTAGCACAGACGGGTACTCAAACTCAAACCCACTATTTATTTTGCTTCTATTCTTAAAGTTATAAACTTAGATTGAAGTCATGTTATTTTTACGCCTATTTTTATAATGAGTAATCTTAAATTCCTTTTATTAAAAGAGGACTGTTATCCTAAGTATGACATGGATTGCTACTCAAAACAATATGCTTTATAAAGTGTATGATTGGTCAGCTTATATAAAATAAGTTATAGGAATCCAAATCGTTTTGAGTAAAGGAGATAGGTTCGAGATAAGGTACTTCACAGAAGTGCTTGATTGAGGTTTATAGACCGAAAGGGCAGACGTGCTCAAATATCAATCATCTCAAAATAAAGAGGAAAAACCTCAAAAACAGAAGTTAAAATTCATATCAAAGGTGTCATTGCATCAGAATATGATACTTCTATAAAATCCCAAGTGGAAAACAAAGAGGAAAAACCTCAGACCCAAAAAGATCATATCAAAGGTGTCATTACATCAGAATATGATACTTCTAGAAAATTCCCAAAGGGATACATAGAGGAAAAACCTCGAAATTTGATACAAAGGTCATGAAGAAGCTGTTATTACATCAGAATATGATACTTCTAAATACGCCTAATAGGGTCATTTAGAACTTCACCAGGAGTGGCACTTGAGAGATGGGCTATTGTCAACTTTTCTGCACGCCGTGACATAAAAGGCTTTGCCAGAAAAGGAACAAGGAAGAAGCCCAACAACATCAAGCAGTATGTTCGCAGAGTGTTCATCATGGACAACTGTGAAGACCTGATCCCCGAGTATCTCAGCTTTGTCAATAGGGCGGGAGCTCCTTTCCAGTAAACCATGAGACCGGGGTTCATGTGCAATGGAATAAATCAAGAGCCCTAAAGACGATGAGGAGATGCCAGCGAGCCAGTCAAGGATAATTTTCCTTGCTACCTGAAGGGATGGAAAACCTCTCACCAAGAAACGACAACTCAGGATATCTTTCTTCAATGAGCTTCAATAAGTCTCCTGATGTTTTTATCTTCTCGGAGGGATCCAATGCATCCAAAAACTCGGCCCAAGAACCCAACCACTACCAGTCAAGGCAGAGAGCTTACCATCAGCATCCGGATGAGAGAAGATAGACGTCATCACATCTACCTCCTTGTCAGATTGACACAATCGCAAGATTTTGTTTAAAATCTTGTGCTTCTCAGAGTCATGGAATAAGTCTCTGATAAGTCCATGGTTCGTATTCGGACCTCATTCATACTCGGACCAGGGCCAGAGAAGGGTTGTGGGCTCGAGATACGCGGAAGGTGGATCCATAGGTCCATCAATCCTAATCCTTATAAGGAATGCGTGTATTATGAATGTTCTACATGGAATATACATCGTCTCAAAGATGGAAATACAGCTATCCTAAACATGGTAACACAACCATGTCCGAAATACACTTCTATTATATATGGTAATACAACCTCTATTCCGATAAGAGTTGTATTCATGCCATAAATACATATCTTGGTGATCTACGGATTGTAGCCATATAAATACCCTAAAGGTTTGGTTGACCTCTCAATCTAATCTCATACTTTATACTTTACGCCTTAAGCAAATATACTGACTTCAGCGTCGGAGTGTCTATCCCGGGACACCCGGGGCCTTTGTCTTGCAAATCAGTTCGAGAGCCTAGTTCATCGTCAAAGTGTTGGTGTCCGGCATACATCAATTTGGCACGCCCAGTGGGACATCTCACACTCACGGACGACGTCGCCGAACCTTGTTTCCGATCTGGTCTAGCGCACTTGAAGAATCAACTTCCCCGACAACATGTCTGACGCTGAGCAACCCAAACGAAGTGCCCGTGTGCTAGAGCAAAATCCGGAGGAGAATCCAGAAGTAGAGCAACCCCCCCAAGGACGAGTACAAGGATGAGGGCGCGGTCGACCCGGAGGATCTCGTACACGCTCCACCTCTGAACCGCCGTCAGGCTCTACCGTAGGGGCAGGAAACTCCAGCGTTCCAAACTCCTTTGGTCCAAACCCTATTGTATCAGGAACACCTTCCTCCGGTCCAAACCCCGTCGTATCGGGAATACCCTCCTCCGGTCCAAATCCTGCTGCATCAGGAATGCCACTTTCTGGATCGAATCCTGTTAGATCTGAAGCACCAAACTCAGGACCAATAGTCTCGATCCAGACGAACATGAGCTACAACCAACGCGTCAACAACTCAGAAGTCCTTGTCCAGGAGAATGGGTTTGGATATAACGGACCTGATCTCGATCTTTACCGCTGAAGAACAAGCACAAAGAGATCGACAAATCCTCGCAGAAAAACAGCAGGAGGAGGAGAGACAAAGACGCCTTAGGGAAACCTTAAGCCAGACTGTACGAAATAACCCTCCAGGTTCTGGGCCATCTTATATCAACCTTGACTCGGATACCACTCCGAGAACGATCCCTGAAGATGCCCGAACACTGATGAGGAACTTACATGCCCAATATCCTGATTTCGTCCCGTCTTTGATAAACTCAAGTCAACAACTCAGTGCACAGATGCATGAAGCCCCCAACCGAGTATCTGTCTCAGGAGGTCAAACTACACCACCTGCTGATTCTACTCAATAGCGGAGACTCCTCAATGACTTATCTAAGGATCTGCCACCTTATAATGCTCAGAGCAGTCTACCACCACCTCCTAATACATCTAATTACCAGGGTGAAGGCACATGATTAAGTAGGGAGGAAGTGCGAAGGATGCGCATCATCAATATCGAAGAAGAACTCAGACGCGAGAAGAGGGAGCGAACTCGAAGCGAATGGAAAAATAGTGCCGATGGGCCTTACACCCAGGATGGAGCCTACCCTACCCGAGGTAAATACGAAGTCGACCAAGAAATCACACGTATCCTCGGACCCAGAGGACAAGCTGCTCATTCTCCCTTCTCACGGCATATTGTGAATCTCCCCTTCGATAACCACAAGAAGGTCCCAGAGCACTTACCCACATATGATGGCACTAGCGATACTAGAGAATTTCTCTCGGTCTTTTTTAAGACTTTGGAAACCAGGAAGTTCCATGAATTCAAAATTTGCAAGATCGTCCCCAGTTACCTCTGAGGGAAAGCGCCGACTTGGTTTACCCAGAAGAAACCAGAAAGTTTATTTGATTACTGGAATTTCGCCGAGTTCCTTCTTCACGCTTTCTTCTAGAAGAAGAAGTTTACAAAATCTCTCGGAGATCTGGGGTATGTGGCCCGCCTCGAAGGAGAGACTGTGATAGAACACTATCATAGATACATGGATCTAGCTACCGAATGCTATGATCTAGATGAACGCCTCCTGATCAATATTTACCGGATGAGCGTGGATGATGACATTCTGAGGATGAAGCTGGCAACAAAAAATCCAACAACCATTCAACATCTCCAGGCCATCATGGAAAAGTACGCTAGCAAATCAAATGCCGTGATGGGCAAAAGACCCCCAGAATTCCTTATGTACAGAAAAGAATCCAGGGCGAAGATACCGAAGGTCGAGAAGACTGATAACGCTCCAAAGCCTACCTTCGAGTCATACAATCCTCTGGCGAGATCTCGGGCTGAAATTCAATCCATTCACAGGCACCTTTTGAAGGACCCGCCCGCCATGAAGGAATCAGCCGAGCGCCAAAGGTCACCAAAGTTCTACCAATATCACCGATATCAGGGGCATGATACCGAGGAGTGCTATCAACTCAAGAACGAAATCGAGAAGTTAATTCGCCAGGGAATTGTGCAACAAATTGCACCATGAACAACCAGCGATAACCAGGGGACCCAGAGGAGGCATGGGGGAAAGCCCTGGCTGAAGAAGAAGGATGGCCCCCGTAACAACAATAACAATAATAAGAACTACGGTGGCGGAGGCAACAATCCTCAAGATCCTCCTCCCCCACCACCTAATGGAGCCAACCGAGTCATCAACGGCATCAATGGCTACATAGGAGAAGTAATTTCCTTGACCAGGCTGAAGGATAGTGTGCGAGCTATACCCCACACTGAGCCAGTCAACAAGAGCGATTGAGATTCATACGCTTATAAGTGTACGATTGATGCTTATCTAATATGAGCTATTTAGACTACGTGTCTGAACTACAATCATCTTAGGCCAAAATAAAATAATATACTTATAAAAAGTATATGGTCAAAGACCAACATGATATGGGTCATGCAAACTCACAAAGTTTTGAACTCGACTCTCCATGTGATACTTCTATTAAGTTACACATCACTATTTATTAAGGATATTCATAAGCCTAAAGAGTCAATCTTCTCAAGGATTGCAATATAAAGACCTTTATAAAGGCAAAATCAAAAAAGTGTTATTACACTAGGAAACTTCTTACACCTCGTGAAGGTCTTTATATACAGGGGTTGACCCCGACCACGAGAAGAAGTAGAGGTACGACCTCGACCCCTTTGGAGGCCATGGCCCCAATTACTTTCTTCTGCCTCCCTCATCAATTGAGAGGTCGTAGGAGATCCCCTTCTATTTCCTGTAATTACAGGTCGAGCAGGAGAGTCAATTGGGCCACGAGCTCTAGGAGTAGGTGTCACCTCCCTGCCCCTTCCATATGGGATCCCTCGAGATATACCCTCTTGGACATGAGGCCTTATCAACGGTCCTGAATATGGGACACAAGAAGGACCACCTATCTCCCTCCTTGAAGATCCTGAAGGTGTAACAAACACACCTTGAGCTTCTAGTTCCTTTATTTGGAACCTGCAAGCGTTCAGCTTGGCCTGACACATCCTCAACTCATCTATCCTGGAGGCAATCTTATGATACACGGTGATATTTTCATCTCGGAGGGTAGAAATACGAAGATCCTTCTCGTGACTTTCACCCTTGACCTTCATTAAGTCACTCATGACTTTCCTTCATTCTTGGCATACTCCTTATTGGTGGCCAAGACCTTGTTGTGTGCTTCTTTTAGGTCCTTATACCTCTTCTGAAGATCACTCAATTCCTGATTCAGTTTGGCTCTCCTCTCTAAAGATGCCTTCAGTCCGCCACGAAGACTTTCACATTCTTCTCGCACGATGCTAAAGCAGTCCTTGGATTCACCCAAATCTTCCTCCAGTTTCTTGCTCTTCTGAAGGACAGCTTCATACTTGACCTGCAAATCAGCACATGCGGCAGAGCAACATTGGACATAAAGGAAGGTAAAGATCAATTAATTCCAGAAATAAAGCATATGTTAAGAATACATGAAATGCCAAGATCTGGTGAAAAGAGAAAAATCTTGAGTAAAAGACAAGGCTCTAAGGAGTTACAATCTTCTCCTGCCCATCGGAAGTCTTCGGGTCCTCAGTTGAAGTTTCCGCAGCCGCTTACTCCACCAAGAATGACAGCTCAGGATACAAACTGGAGAACTTGTCCTGGAACTCATCAAGGGTTAAGGCCTTCTTCAAGGATTCCAAACTAGTCAGTAGACTAGTCTCGAACCCCCCGATCTGGCTAAACTTCGCCCGAAACTCCTTCAAATTCTCCGGTACTTCCGGCCAAGTGTAGGCAGGGGCAAGACATCCTTGAATCTCTTCATTGAGAAACCCCTTCAAAGGAATCCACATCTTCGAGAGCTCAGATTTATGGTAGAATTCACCATACTCTTGGCGATAAGCCTCCATCTCCGGACAGTTGAGGCAGAAATCTATTATCAACCGAACTAGCCACCTCTGGCTAATGGGATCAGCATACCGGTCTCTCTCCACTTCCACCAGAGCCATGTTCCTTTTCAGATCTAAAAGGGAACCATCAGACAGCCTTTTTGCCTTTTTCAAGGCTTGATTCTCCTCTTCCAAGGCCTTCATTTTGGACTTATCCTGAGCCATCTAAGTCTGGAGGTGCTTCACCATGTCAGAAGATTCCTTAGACCTCTTGGAGATTTCTTTCTTCATCAGCTCAAGTTCAGAATCCTGCCCTTGAGAACGGTTATACAATGTCCGAATGGAATTGTACATATACTTCATCTGACTCACATACTGTAAAAGAAGATAAAGACAGTTAGCTAACTACACAACTAATCCTATTGAGAGCTAAGCCGAATCATACATGGCTAATCTCGGGACAGCCTGGTACCACCTCGACAAGAGCCTCGGAAGGAGGAGGTGACACATATTTCTCGAATTCCTCCAATGGTCCGAGTTCGAGCCTTGGCTTCTTGGAAGATTCGCATGCAGAACTCCTTAAGGCCTCGAGATTCCTCTTCTACACCCCCCTTGATTCAGCTATCTGAGCCAACAAATTTTCTACCTTGTTCACCTTAGAAGCACCCACTGCATATAAAAGGGAAGAAGTCAGTGTAAAAAGCAATTGACACATTATGAACGAGAATAAAATAAACAAGAAGAAATACCCTCTTGCAACACATCCGAATCTACTATAGCAGTTATCATCATGACCTCATCAAAATTATCAACCATGGTTGGGAGGACACTAAAAGTCCGAGACACTTTCTTTCTCGGACATCGAACTAGGGCTGAACCCTCATCCTCTTCCTCATCTGACGGATCTAAAGCCACAGGAACAAATAGGCAATCTGCCTCCTCAATCACCTTAAGCTGGGATTGAGTCTTCTTAGGCCCTTGAACCAGCCTTTTGAACTGACGCCCACGTCGAGCATCTTTCATCAGACCCGAGATCTCCTGATCTACCTCTTTCTCGGATACCTCATCTCGGGTAGTTCTTTCTTCTAATGCCCTATAGGCCTGCAACGCCTTAGCTGCACCAACTGGATCCTGCTCCATAGACAGAAGGGTTTCATACCAACCCATCTCAACACCTTCTGGCTGATCAAAATGTGTCAACTTCAAGAAGCTGCAATTTTGAAGAGTACGGCCGGACAGTTGATTCAACCAGTCATACGTTTCTATAGGCCATTGCCAACCCATCTGATGATCTCCAGATACAAACTTACCCTCTCTAAGTTTGAGCTTATCTGTCACCAACTCCCTAGTTATATTTAGCAGTTTTCGGGAAGACTCCACTTCATGCAGATTTCATTTTGGACTTCTTCGTTCCAATCAGGATGTTCATACTTGGTTCGATCGAAGGTTAGTTTTACCTTATTCCACTTCCCACAGTTCACAGGAAGCACAAAAAGCTTACCTAACGAGGTATCCCGAGAGGTCGAGGTCACATTTTTTTTAACAACGGAAACCTTATACATGGTCCGCAACAAGGGGAGGCTGGGACGGTAACCTTTATGAGCACACCAAGTTATTAAGGCCATAATGATTACTATCACATTGGCATGTAACTGCCCTGGATGCACCCTATAATGCTGAAGAAAATCACCCAACAGTGGGAGAAAAGGGAAGGCTAACCCATGCTGCAGAAACCTCCCGTATATGACCCCTCGGGTTGGAGTTACTAATTCAGTTGCAGACTTGTCTTCTCCAAAGTACATGAGGTCAGCATCAGAAGGAATTGAGAAGGGACAACCTTCTGCGAAGATAGCAGCATCAGCGCGTGCTTTATCCTCCTTCAGCAATTTTCTACTACTACCTTCGCCATCTATGGATACTATACCCCTGGCTGCATGCACTACCATGGGGCTATTTCCCTCTGTCTGAGCCCTCCGGGCCATTGCCCTCAACCTCCTCTCTTCCTCAGAGGCTTTCTTCTTCAAAACTACAGGTTTTTTCCCACTCGCTACTTCTGCTCTGCGGCGGTCATGAGAGCTACTCTTCCCAGCCTGAGCTTCTACATACTCTCCCTCATCATGATGGGGGACGGATATTGTTTTACTACCATTTCTCATGATTACAGAGAGTATGGGGGAAATACACACGCAGGGATAAAAGGAAAAAAACAGACACAAGCAAATGCGCAAAGAAAGAAGATAGCACTTACTGATGATGGAAGCATAAATTTGGGGCTTCAGAAATTGATGAAGTGCTGATGCGTCTTCTGAACTCGGAAAGGAAAAAATTTCGAATAAGAGAAGAGAATTGGAATGATTTGGGAAATTTAATCCAAACCCAGACAACATTGAAGACGAGCAATTACCTCGATTCTGTTTCCAATGCAAGTAATTGGAGAGACGGGGGACAGACCGTCTCAGCTTGCCAATGAAGACACGCCACGTGTATCTACCATCTGGATTTCAAAGGAAGCTAATCTCAGCCGTCCATATATTTGATGGAATACGAAAGAACTTTAAGTTAGATATTCAGAAGGATAAGCCCGAGAGGATGGTCCTAGAAGGACACACCGAGCTTAACAACCCGAGTTAGTCTCCCTCGAGTTATTGGTCTTTCCTCAAGAAGCAAGCCTCTCCTTCAACCTTCAAGATGAAGTACTCTATATTCTGAAGATCTACCTTGGGACTACAGATAAGTCCATGGTTCTTATTCGGACCTCATTCATACTCGGACCAGGGCCCGAGAAGGGTTGTGGGCTCGAGATACGCAGAAGGTGGATCCATAGGTCCATCAATCCTAATCCTTATAAGGAATGCGTGTATTATGAATGTTCTACATGGAATATACATCGTCTCAAAGATGGAAATACAGCTATCCTAAACATGGTAACACAACCATGTCCAAAATACCCTTCTATTATATATGGTAAAACAACCTCTATTCCGATAAGAGTTGTATTCATGCGATAAATACATATCTTGGTGATCTACGGATTGTAGCCATATAAATACCCTAAAGGTTTGGTAGACCTCTCCATCTAATCTCATACTTTATACTTTAAGTCTTAAGTAAATATATTGACTTGAGCGTCGGATGTCTATCCCCGGGACACCCGGGGCCTTTGTCTTGCAGATCAGTTCGAGAGCCTGGTTCATCGTCGAAGTGTTGGTGTCCGGGATACATCAGTCTCCATACTCCTTCGGTGATTCTTAAACTCGGGGCTACAAGCAATGAATGCGCCCCAGAGCTTAAGAAGCTGTTTAGGCTCCTCCGAATCCTTCTCCGCAGCCTGCTTTTGAGCCAGCTCCTCCACAGCATCTCGATACACTCCCAACTCATTTTCCTGAGACTTCCTTGCCAGCAGTAACTCCTCATCAGCTGTGAAATAGGGGATATGTAAAGACCTGATACTTGACACCTAAGAATTCATATAACATGACAAGGAAAATCACTACCTCAGAGATGAAGAGATACTTCTTGAAAGACTTCCGAGAAGCCTGACCATCCTCTTCCTTCAGACGACTCAGATAATGCTTCAACTTCTTCAAAGGAGCATCTTCATGGACCGCCAGCTTAAGGTCAGATTCATCGTCATCCGAAGACTCCTCAACCTCCAGTTCCATCTCCTCGGACTGCACTTCCTCGGACTCCTCGGACTCCTCCGCTTCCTCCTCTATGGCCTTGAGAGCTGCATTCCCCTTCTTGATCTTTTTCTTTGGAGGAGATGCTACATACAGAAGAAGAAACTTTAATATACAATATGGAATGAAAAATTACTACAATATGCCAATCAAGAAATTACCTGAAGAGGACCGACTAGAGGAGGATTCACCTTGGCTCCGAGGCGACTTCCTCAAAACCCGCCTCATGGCCTTTTTCTTTCCTCCCTGGATTTTATCAGGGAGGGTCTAATTCCGTTCAGGCTTCAAAAAGCTGGAGGTGGACTTCGACCGAGGAACGTCCAACAGGTACGAGTAAGTGATACCAGGCGACTGCCAGACAGAGCCATGTGCGCCCAGAACAAAATCCCCTCTTTAGAGGGTAATATCCTCCTTCAAGAGCTCCTCGATGATTCCCTTTAAGTGATCGGGAATGGTGAAGACCCTGCCACGGGCTATAGCGTCCTCCGGCTTGGGATGCAAATCAGGGACCTCGTACTTACTTCGGTCAAAATTGAAGCGGTCTGCCTCCCATACACCACTGTTATCAGGGAATATGATGGGCTTGGTCTTCCTCGGAGTAAGGGTGATGTACTTGTACAAACTCCTAAATAAATCCAGACTCGGTTCATAATTCTTCCGAGCACACCAGGATATCACAGCCATGATCAATACCACCACATTGGACTGAATATGGCTCCGATGCAGCTGATGATGCTGTAGGAACTCGTGAATTAATGGGGGAAAAGAAAAACTTATCCCCTGTTGCAAAAACCTCCCATAAATTACCCCTCGAGTGGGGCTCACCAGATATTAATTTGGGACCTCTCCATCCTCGAGTTCAAGCCAGCATCGAGGGGATACGACAGCCTACATGACCGCAGATACTGAAGCGTCTTTTCATCGACCACCTTGGTGACGCCACCTACATCACCAGCAACTGGAACCCGTTTTTCAACTTCGGGCTCCATATTTGGGTCCACATCTGACCCAGAGGCACCATCATCCACCACCGCAGTCACAGCTTGCAGCGGCGTAGCAATGGTCACCTCCATCAACTCCCCAGACTCAATCTCTAAGAACAATGTACTTAAAGCACAAGCAGATGAGGCTCTTTCTCCAACAACATTCTCTCCATTTCCAGGGGGAACACTGGAGTTTGTTGATGACATGGCAATATAGAGAATGGGGGTAAGAGAATGTATATATGAAAAGAAAGAAGACAAGTTTTTGAAGAACTTTTCCTGAGATTGGAAACGCAAAGTGTTTGAATGAAGGTTGATGATAAACACAAGGAAGAATTACTTGGTTATATAGCCAGTAATTAGCACGCATTTAAGTGGAGTAATTACCTCAACTCGCGTAACGATGTAGGTAATTGGAAGGTTGGTCTTCTTCACCGCCGGAGGATACAATGAACGAATGCCGCGTGTCAGTTCCCTCAGAATTCAAGAAGCCAGATTCAGATCCAACCGTCCACGTGTCTTGAAGGAATACGAAAGAACTTGAAACTAGATATTAGAAGGGTTAGCCCGAAAGGTTAGCCTTAAGCGGACACCCCCGAGCTTAATGCCCCAAGTTATTCTCCCTCGAGTTATTGGTCTTCCCTCAAGAAGCAAGCCTCTCCTCCGGCCATCGAGACGGAGTACTCCATATTCTGAAGATCTACCTTGGGGCTACTGATAAGTCCATGGTTCGTATTCTGAACCTCATTCTAACTCAGACCAGGGCCCGAGAAGGGTCGTGGGCTCGAGGTACGAGGAGGATGGATCCACGGGTCCATCAATCTTAATCCTTATAAGCAATGTGTATATTGTGAATGTTATACAAGGAATATACATCCTCCTAAACATGGTAATATAATCATTACCGAAATACACTTCTTTTATATATGGTAATACAACTACTATTCCCATAAGAGTTGTATTCATACCATAATTACATATCTTGGTGATCTACGGATTGTAGCCATATAAATACCCAAAGGATTGGTAAACCTCGCTATCTATTATCTTACATACAATACGCCTTACGCATCATACTAACTTGAGCGTCAGAGTGTCTACCCTCGGGACACCCGAGGCTTTGTTTTGCAAATAAGTTCGTGAGTTAGGTTCGTGATCAAGGGCGGGTCGTAGACATCCATCAGATACTTCATCACCCAATTTTGAGTGGCCAAACCTCTGTCAATTTTTTTGTTGTGGCAAGCATAGACCAGTTATTAGACCATGTATAAATGTTGCCTACAGTGTTTATATCTAATAATGCAGCTGTAGAAATAAAATGGTTAAAGTCACTCATGCTTCTCATGCAAGGCTTAGCAGAACCCTTATATTCATGGACTGATGTTATGGCATTGAAATCTCCTATCAAGAAGCAATCATCTAAATGTTTTCCAGCTAGTTCATCTCATAGGAAATGTCTTCCAGGGACTGTTCTTAATCCATGAACAAGAAATCCTTCCATAGATGAATTTAGAGTATGGCTAAAGATTTGAACTGATAAAAATTGAAGGTGATCCTGAAGTAGGGTGACACTAATATTGTTGTTCCACATCAACCAAATCTTTCCACAGTGAGAGTAGATTGAACTAGAAAAATGTAATTTTCTTCTGTAGATGTCACACTTATGATTTTTATGCATAGGTTCAATGATGCACAGTAAATCCAGTTTATTTTCATGGAACAGGTCAAATAATCTATCCAATGATGTCCTCATCCCTCTAATGTTCCAAACTAAAAATCTAATTTTAAAAGTTGTATCAACCATTAAAAACTATTTTTTGAGCTTTTTGATCTAGTGAGCACCTTATTAGGTGATGGAATTTTTTAAAGCTTTTTTGGGGTGAATTTCCTGTTTATTTGAGTGAAAAAAGTAGCAATTTTAGATTTATCTGAAACTGAAATTGAAGATGAGTCCAAAAGTGACTGTTTTCAATCAAAGCTAGAGGAGCAGGGTCGGATAGTTTCACCTGTGTTGAAGTGTCCACTACATTATCATCCTCAGAAGACTCAGTGGAGATATCATACTCAGAGGGATTGTCCTTGTCACCAGTGTCATTCTTAAATTCCAGTAATGGAAGAAACCTGTTTCCTTGATGTCCTTGGGAGAGAGAAGATTTGTTAGGTGATAATGGAAAATCAAAAGGGAAGGACTTCTTACCTGCACCCACTGTTATGTCATCTTTTGCATAACCAATAAGAGCCTTGCTCTTGTTGGTACCAAAGTGATTGGAGATTGGCATTCTGTCAGCAGAGAACGATGGCCTTCGTAAAATGGTGATTGATGGGGGTTGTGGTTTACGATTGGATTCAGAGGTAACAGAGATGATAGGTGAGGGATTTTTATAGGTGGATTTTGGAGGTGAGAGTGGAATATTTGTGGTGTTCTTCTAGGAAGCAGGCTGAGTGTGGCCTGTTGGGATAGCTGCTTCTTTGCCTTTAGTGGCAAGGGAGTAGCCTGAGGGTCCTGCAGCTGACTGTGGTGGAGGGTTTTGTATAGGTTGAGAGGGAGGGGGTGGAGGGGGCTGAGTGTCAGGATTTTTTGCACTGGGATCATAGGGGTCATTGGTTTTATCTGTAACAGCAGGGTTCTTCTCATTTGTAGGTGGCCTTAAAGGTTGTTTTCTATGCAATTCTGGGTGGAGAATACCACAGTTCTCATCTAGGTGACCAATCATACAGCAGAACTAGGGAAATCTTCATATTCCATGGGATACCTAGACACATTATCATTAATTCGTAGTTTGATGTGGCTTTGTAATTTCTTTCTCAGATCAATCTCCACACACATTTTCAGCACATTTGGTCTAGTAAGAGAGGTTGTGGCTGCATCCATTTTAATAAAAGTGCTTATTTCATCTCCAATGGATTTAATCATAGCATCATTGAAATAAAAGAAAGGCATTTTCCTGATAGTCACCCAAACTGGGACTGTAGATGATTCAGCTTCAGGTGAGAAGTCAATAGTTCATTTCAGAACCTTCATCTGAGCACCACCAAAAGTCCAGTATACCTTAAACACGCATCATCGGTAGTCTTCAGGATCCTCATGTCGCATCAGAATGGGGCGGAAATCGTTTGAACCGATTTGGTACTTGCCTTTGAAATCAGCATATCGGAAAGCTTCGTTGAGCCGGTCCATGGATGGTTTGCCTCGTGATAACTTTCCTATTAGAGCATTGTTGTAGTGAGAGCCCAGAGTTTCTTCTTGCTGGCGTGTTACAATACAAGCGATTTCTCCTCGGTGAAGAGTGGTCGGGATGATTTCCGGATTTGTGGATAGAGCAGAAGAAAGGGGTGGAGGTCGATTAGAAAGAGCTTGTGGGAAGCTCTTTCCCGGCACAAAACCACTGTGTAGAGGCGGTGGCGCCACTGGTTTGTGACCGTTATGTGGTCGTTGTAGGTGGTGGTTTTTAGACAACGGATAAATTAAGATCCGCTGTGTGGTTTTCAGGCGAGAAAGTGGGGAAAAAGAGGAGAGAAGTCAGAGCATTAGTTTAAGAGAGAGAAAAAGATAATTGACTCTAAATTTGAGCCATGTTACCGCTACCTAGACTCCATTTCCACAAATGTCAACATGGATATCATTTCTATCAAGAGAATTAAAAAATTATTGACCTGAGGCGGTATGTCTATTCCAGCATTAAACAAATCCCCTGCCGCTCCTCCATATAAACTCCACCCTTAGACTCTCCTGTCCTGTCCGGGGCTCTTATAGATATGGAGTCTGGCAGGTGTACTGGTGCTTGAACGACTTCATCTCGAGACCAACCAAACTTTCATGTTTGCGTTGGATCTTAAACGGAAACGTAACCTCCATAAAAAAATTGCTTTCATTAATCCACTGGAGGTTCATCCTGCTCTGCACCACCACTACCGGAGGTAATCCTGCTCCGGCACCACCACCACGGGGTCGCAGGAGTGGAGTGAGTACCATTCCTGGTCAACCAAAAGAAGACACCCTAGGGTATAATTTGGGGTATCCATCTAATCTGGTATAGTTAACTCAAATCAATGTATTTGCTTTGTTTCATCACTTTTCAACTCATCTCATCAGTTAATACTATTCAACTTTTTCATCTCAACACTAATCATCACAACGCTCGTCAGTAACAAAGTTCATATAATATTTAAACTTTTTTTTTGAAAAGAATATTTGTCTTAAACTACAACTATTACAAGTTGTAAAACCTAGATAGTAAACTTAAGGTAAGTCAAATAGATTGTGTAAATGAAACTATTATAATGCATGATAAAAATACTTTTAATATATGGTTCAGTAAGAATTGATTAGACTTTTTGTTGAAGGAAAATAAGTTATATCATCTCAAATTATTAGAAACCGTCCAGTAACGTTTGACAAAAGAAAGTCTAGTGTGGAGTTCCACTCTATACTATTCGAAATATTAGATCTGACAAAGATAGCTACCAAATGTGCATCAGCATTATTATTTCTTGATACCCAACATGGCCATTTAAATTATCTTCTGGTGAATCTTGTTCAAATTTCCTGGATTATCGCACCACAAATATAGTGCTCTCTTATTTGCCATGAATCATTTATGTTAAGTTCATTAAGTGTCCCACAAACACCACATATGTCCACTGTAGGTCCTCAACTAGGGTTAATGCTTCCTGGAGAGCTAGCGCTTCGACGTACAGTACATCTCTAATACCTTCAAACCCCTTTGATCTAGCTCTTACAAAGCTCCTGTCCAGCTCCGCTGCTAGCCTGCTACTGCTCCAACATGTGTTGTTCCATCGACTAGTTCCACATCAAAATTGATGGTTCTTCTTTCCTAAGGTGGCCTTAGCTTCTTCCAGCATTTTTGAAACCCGTTCCGGCCAGCCATTTGCTTGGGTGATGTTAATCAGAGTCGTGCGGACTGAGGTTGCCAAATACAGTCACTAAAATGCTCTTATCTTGGAAATTTTTGTTATTTATCATCATCTCTTTTGTCTTCTCATTATCTAGCATTAGCTGTCTGAACCACATGTCTCCTCTGACTCTTTCGCTCCCCCAAACCTTCGTTTGCAACCCTAGGGTACTCCAAACTCGTCCAGCATAATTGCATTCAAGGAATAGGTGCTTTGTAGTTTCGTTATCTTAATCACAAAGTTGGCACTTTAAAGGAATGTGTATGGTTCTAGAATTGAGGTTCTCATACGTCGTTAGTGAATCCATGTAGAGCCGCCATGCACAGTGTTTTGCACTTGCTGGGATCCGCAGCTTCCACTGTTTTTGCCAGAATTTTTTGGGTAGCCCTTGTACCCTTCCTTAATCGCTCAGAAGATATTTCGACCTTCTATCCTCCTTAGGCACGTGGTACATTAACTTCACTAGAAAAAACATGCCATGTGGTCCATGATGCCATATCCATCTATCGCTACCTTTTTGTCCGTGCAGCTGGATTGCTAAGATGTTCTCCACGCCAGCTTCCACAAAGTTGGCTCTCATTTTCCGGGCATCCCAGCTTCTCATGTCTGGATCTATCAAGTTTAAGACTCTACTTAATGTTCCGTCAACTCGATTAGGTTCTCTCACTTTGAAGTCCTGGGTTGATGGGATCCATGGGTCCTGAGTAATACTAATGTTTCTCCCAGTCGATAGCTGTTTCCGATACCTCCACTTCAGTGCTCAAACTCATTTAATTATTCCACTTCATGCCCCAGACGGTTTGTTTCCTTTTCCGGCCTCCAAAATGCCACATTTCGAGAAGTATTCATCTTTGTACACTCTTGCCAGTAGTGAGGTGGGATTCGTGAGCATTCTCTAAGCCAAGTTACTCAAGAGAGCAATGTTCATTGCCTTTAAGTCCCTAAATCTCAATCCTCCTTTGCTTTTCGCTCGTGTGATCTCCGACCACGGTATCCACTGAATCTTCCCTCTTGAGTTTTGTTATCCACCCCACCAGAACTTACATATCATGTTTTGGATCTCTTATAGTATGGTTTCCGGAATGCAGAAGCATCCCATTGGATAGCTTGGTATAGCTTGCAGGACTGATTTGATCATGATCTCCTTCCTAACTTTTGAAAGGTTCTTTCCACTCCATCCATTCATTCTCCCACTGATTCTTTCTATAATAGATTGTGTAAAAGAAACTATTTTAATTCATGATAAAAAAAACTTTTTTATATATATATGCAGTAAGAATTGATTAGTTTGTGATTAAAAATTATTCAATGTTAACAAGAAATAAGAGGGTTCAATAAAGATTGATTAGTTTGTGATTATAAATTATCAATTTTAAATAAGAGGTTTCTTCGTTATTATTCTCAAGTTAACATTTATAGTTCCATTTATTTGATATTTATTTGCTAATGATGTATTTTTACGCAGTATATATTTAGGATAAAAAATTTATGAATATATTAAGAAAGTTTACATTTATTAATTTTCCGCAGGAATTGCTACAGATTAAAAAAGAGAGAGAATTTATATTCTATTAATTATTGGATTATCTATTATTAATTAATATAGAATTTTTTTAGTTTTTAACAATTCTGTAAAATATGAAAGAAATGACTTGGTTCAAAGAATATGTAGAATTTTGGCTGGCTCAAGGAAAATGATAGCAAAATGGCGGAGGGTATTGTAGAACATATACAAATAATAAGAGCAACTAGATGAAAGTTGGACAACCAATAAGTCAATGAGCATGTTTTCCGCCAACATGGCTTCAACGTGATGCTTGCGTGGAGGTCAGGGTCAACCACCCCAATGGTAAATGAAATATAGACGTTTTATTTATTTTTAGCAGTGTTTTGATAAACTATAACGTGGACATTTTCCAGTCATTTGCAGCAGGATTAAATACATAGAGTTTTCCCATATTTTCAACTTTAGATATTAACCAACTGAATCCATTCAATGCATCAATATAAGGAAATTAAATTGGGTTCAACTCGCACGATACACCCGGTGCCAGATCAGACCTTTTAAATTACATAAGATAGCCTTTCAAAGGTATTATAATTCAAACAAATCCATCAAGAAATGTCTCATAATCCATGGTCCCAAATGTCTCAAACTTAAAGCACGGGTATAGGGCCTTCTAATATCGAATACAATTATTTTGAATATATCTCTACATGTGAATAATACTTAGTGAATAATGACATACGCATGTCGTACGCACGTGTAATTTGAAAAATGTACAAATAATGGCCCTTTCATTTTTTAAATTATAACCATATTTTAGACGGTTCACTTAGAGACCTACTCATAATTGCATTTTGAAATACTTTAAAGCATGCAAAAAGACAAGCCTGCTATTGGAATGCTAACTTTTTCTAGTTTTACGAAATACGTTCTTAAGTGAAATGGTTAAACAATAAAACATATGTGGGACAGTCTACGGGAACGCGAGTATTCCACGCATCCCAGTGAGATACAAGAAAAACAACCCCAAGGCTTGAGAAACAGTGTCAATGGGAAAACAAAGCAACCCCGAAAACAACAAACTATCCGGGAAAGAAAAGAGGCAGAAGTTAAGAAAGCGAGGCCGAGAGTGAGAATAAACTCACTGCCCTAACCTCAAGAAAACCGCTTTTACCCCAAACAAGCGAGACCTTCATGATAATCAAGTTGCAAAAATCGAGCGATTGTGAGATGCAAGTCCAGCATGGTGAACTGGACCTATATATTTGACCCGTAAAAACTGGCCCTTCAGTGTGCCTTATGCAGTCCTTTCTCCAAGATGGTGAGTGTGGCCAATCCTTAAAACATGCGAGCAGCTGGGAGCGGTCTCGGGTCTTGAGCTGGTACACCAAAGGGATAGTTGATGATGATGGTGCTGGTATTGGTGGGCTGGCTGGACGATGGTGATACTCCGTCCAGGTGAAGTATCGTGCACAATCCTTGTACCACAAAGTGTTGAAATCGTCTCTAACCAAGGTTGGCCTTGGAAGGCAGCTTCTGCCATACATCCACAAAAAAGGGATATGAAGATGTTGATGGTTGTCATTGGAAATCTCTATGAAGACCCAAGGATGAGTATCGAGGTATGAAGACCCGAAATACTTTCATAAATTACTAATATAAGAAGGTCATTTATGCAAATATATCACCATATGGACAAGGTAATGCTATCACTCAAAATGTGGTATGTATTTATAGTGAAATCCATTTATTTGACACAGTTAATGGTTCAGGTCCACCACACTCCTCTGATATATTGTAATTCCATACCGTTAGTAATGTCTTGTATTCAATGGTTGTTAAGAAATGCCACCTAGTTTCTTTCGATCTAAGTAAAGAGAAGTGTAGGTGCATCAAGATATCAATAAATATATATAAGATCTATTAAAAATACGTGTTTATTTTCACATTAAAATACAAAAATTAGGTGGTAAAGGAAAGAAAATAAATCAACTTAATTAATTTTCATCCATTAAAATCTTCATCAATTATATCTGTAATTTAAAATGTACCATTTCATAGATTTTGTGTGCCATAGTAGTTAGGTTATAACTAATTTTTCATTGTTGAGCATTTTCTAGTAACTGAATTTTCATATCGGTGTTGTTCATAAGAAATGCACGCGCTTGTTATTATTTTCGTGCAAGACGCGCACGCATAAATGAAACTACATCCAGATTCTCATTTGGGTTTGAATCATATTCTAGATATATAAGAGTGTGGTTATGGAAGCGCATCGGCTCGATAGTTGGGCTTTTATTAGCTTATTGTTTTCCACTTGGACATATATGTTTCCGGGCCTATGCATGGCAGATTTAGTTTAGTCACTATATATAACCTTTTTCTTTTTTGAATAGAGAATTATTCATGGCTCCACCAACCAAAAAAAATCAAGATACATCATTATGCTGAATACTCCTAATAAGGAGACAATTTGTAAGATTACAGATTACATTATAGCGCTATAGGATTAAAATATATTCCTCTGCATCAATAACCCATGTAGCGACCTAAACTAAACAGTGAGAACTAACAAACGAGGGTGAATACAAAAGTAACTGGCAAGTATTGGTCTCTAACACTCTAAATTTTGCAATCACTTCCCGGATTATCTCATTAAATGTTATTTGCTTCTACCATCAGAGGAAGTAAGAGATATACTATGATGCTTATACATCATTAGAGCATTATAAACGTTCATCTAACACGCCACAAGCTAATCAAGCAAAGATTAGTCTGTGAATACGCCCCAATCCATCGCATTAGACGTTATTTGCATCTCCCCTCGGAGGCAGTAAGATATTTTCAATATTTGTTTTCACATATAAGCAACGCTTAACCATTCACTATAAATAACCTCTTTAAACCCTAGCTGTGTGTGGCAAATCTATAATCTTGCCACTGCCGCCTCTAAACGAGGAGAAGTGTAGGTGCATCAAGATACCATTAAACCTAATACATCAATAAAAGATGTTTTTCTTTCATATTAAAACACATAAATTAGGTGAAAAGGAAATAAATTAATTTAGTTAATTTTCTTAAATGCACGATAAAAGAAGTATTACTATAAAACTTCACTAGTTATTTATATGTGTCAATGAAAATGTACTATTCCATAAATTTTGTGTGCCAAGGTAGTATTGAATTTTCATTGATGAGCAATTTCTAGCTAATAACCAAATTTTCATGTTGTTGGTGATGTTCATAAGAAAATGATGCACTTTTTATTATATTCGTGCAAGACACGTGCACGTATAAATGAAACTCCATTCATATTTTCATTTGATTTTGAATCATATTCAAGATATATAAGAGCCTGGTTTTGTTTTCTTTAGGATTGTTATTATTTTTACGAAAATAACACCATCATAACACCGATTTCTTCATTCATGATGATTGATTGAATGGATGACTTCATATTTGAATTGGCGATATGGGATTGTTGTTGAATTTGAGGATGGGACTGGGAGCTCTATGAACCCTAATTTCTATGATTTGGGCAAGAACGAAATGAGTGGGGATGTTTTCGTGTTAGGGGTTGACCCACGTGTTTGCGATGCCCCGAGGGATGCAGATGAGATCTTATTCAAGGTCCAGCAAGGGGATACAATCGTTGCTGCCACAGACGGACAGTATGATGTCTTTCCTACTGAGATTGAATCTCTAGTCACAGGCTCAACTTCTTTAGAATGTGGCGCTTCACCAGAGACCACTAATCTTATCCTAGGTAACATGGCCTTAAAGGCGTCACTTGGAAATGAAGTTAGCCCGTTTACTATTGCAGCGTCTAAGGCCCGTTTACCATGCTTCGGCTTCCCAATCTCTCCTGCATCCTTATTATTATTTGACTTTGGGACAAAAGGCATGTTGGAATCTCCCTCCATCATCCTTTCTTCTCCTGAAACAGCAGAAATAAACTCAATCACTTGTGTCTAAATGAACTTAACAATAAATTATGTGAAGAGACTATAGTTACGAAATTAGTGAAGAGATTATGTACTTTAGAATCTTGAACAGAGTGAATATAAACCTTTATTTCAAAATCAAAATCGACGCGTAATCGCTGATTCTTTTTTGGATCTCCAGAATTGTTTTAATTTTTTTTGGATCTCTGTAAATTATATATTATTCCAGATGTTGCACCCTAAGCATGTCATCGTATATAGAGATCCCAAGTTTTTAATTAACAAAATCTCAACACAAACTTTAAGATTCCATTCTTAATATTTACCCCAACAAAAATTTTCAAAATTGACAATAACCAAATTATTTTATTTTTGTGTTGTAAATGCGGAAGTGGCAACAGTTTGCTTGGTAACATGTAAATAAATATATTTACAATATTACCATCAAAATTTGCATGATTTTGGTGTTGCGCTCAGTGAAGAAAATTAGGTTGCACGTTATGTTCGTGCAAGACATGCACACAAATATTTATAAACCATTAAACTTAATGAAAATAATAAATTTGTATTTAGATTAAAATCATAAATAAAAGATCAGTCAATTTAAATATCAAAGTATATTAATTTGAAGACATTCCCCAAAAAATTTCAAGAAATCACATCTCCACACATTCGAATTCGAAACACGAGCGCATGATCCTCTATATTCAAATTTGTAAACACTGACATGCGTGCATGTAATTTTCAATATTAATTTAATTCGATGATCAACTAAATAAACATCTGAGCCGTATTCTGGCGCGATGACCCGTATGGCATATGAATTCAACCGGTGTTTGCAACCATGGTGGTCTTTAACCTGAATACACTGATCTGAGCCTTATATTTTCTCCACTCAACTAAAAAGATACAACGTTGATGAATGTCTAGAACCCGCACTTGATCACGAATCCAGCTCACGAACTGATCTGCAAAACAAAGCCACGGGTGTCCCGAGGGTAGACACTCTGACGCTCAAGCTAGAATGATGCGTAAGGCGTATTATAGGTTAGATAATCGATAGAGAGGCTTACCAAACCTTCGGTATTTATATGACTACAATCCGTATATCACCAAGATATATAATTATTGTACGAATACAACTCTATGGGAATAGTAGTTGTATTACCATGTATAGAAGAAGTGTATTTCAGTCATGGTTATATTTACCATGTTTAGGAGGATATAGATTCCTTGTAGATCATTCATAATATATGCATTCCTTATAAGGATTAGGATTGATGGACCCGTGGATCCATCCTCCGCATAGCTCAAGCCCACGACCCTTCTCGGACCCTAGTCTGAGACTGAATGAGGTCCGGAATACGAACCATGGACTTATCAGTAGCCCCAAGGCAGATCTTCAGAATTTGGAGGGTTCCATCTCGAAGGCTGAAGGAGAGGATTTCTTCTCGAGGGAAGGCCAATAACTCGAGGGGGAACAACTCGGGGTGTTAAGTTCGGGGTGTCCTTCTAGGACTATCCTCTCGGGCTGACCCTTCTGAATATCTAGCTTCAAGTTATTTTTGTATTCCATCAAGACACATGGACGGTCGGATTTGAACCCATCTTCTTAACTTCTGAGGTAGCTGACACGTGGCATCTACTCATTGTATTTTTTGGCGGTCGAGGTAATTACTCGCTTGAATGTGTGTCAAATACTGGTTATATAACCAAGTAATTTTTCTTGTGCTTATCATCAATCTTCATCCAAGCAAATTTGTGTTTTCAATCTCAGAAAAACAAATTCTCTTCAACAGTTCGTCTTCTCCTTTTCATACTTTCTTCCCCCCATTCTCTTTATTGTCATGTCTTCATCAAACTTCAGTGTCCCCCCTGGCAATACAGAGAATGCAGTACCAGTGATAAATGTTGAAGAAGTAGCCCCGGCCGCTCGCGACCTGAGCACTCTGTTCCTGGAGGTGGATTCCGGGGAGTTAATGGAGGTGACCATTGCTACACCGCTGCAGGTTGTAACTGCGGTGGTCAATGAAGGTGCGTCTGGGTCAGATTTGGACCCGAATATGGATCCCTGAGT
Organism: Sherardia arvensis; assembly: GCA_948330725.1. Lineage (NCBI taxonomy): Eukaryota > Viridiplantae > Streptophyta > Magnoliopsida > Gentianales > Rubiaceae > Sherardia > Sherardia arvensis. The sequence goes on from OX415241.1 coordinate 29,046,889, forward strand.
TGATAAACGGGCTCCGGTTGCCGGTGATGCAAGTGGCGTCACCAAGGTGGTCGACAAAAGGACGCTGCAGTATTTGAGGTCATGCAGATTGTCGTATCCCATCGAGGCTGGTTTGAGGCTCGAGGATGGGACGACCCCAGTCCAGAAGCTGGTGAGCCCCACTCGAGGGGTAATTTAAGGGAGATTTCTGCAGCAAGGGATAAGTTTTTCTTTCCCCCCTCTATTTCATGAGTTTCTACAGCACCATCAGTTGCATCCGTGCCAGATCCACTCCAATGTGGTGGTGTTGATTATGGCTGTAATATCCGGGTGTACTCGGAAAAATTATGAACCGAGCCTGGATTTATTCAGGAGCTTGTATAAGTTATTGTCGTTCGAGAAATACAAGTTCATCACCCTCACTACTCGGAAGGCTAAGCCCATCTTGTTCCCTAACAACAGCTGCGTTAGGGAAGCTGACATCTTTACTTTTGATTGGAGCAAGTATGAGGTCCCTGATTGGAATCCCAAACCAAAGGATGCTATAGCTCGTGATAGGGTCTTCAAGATTCCTACCCATTTAGAGGGTATTGTTAAGGAGCTCCTGAGCGAGAAGATTGTTCTTAAAGGGGGAACTTTGTGAGGGGAGCTCATGGATTCGTCTGGCAGTAGCCTTCCATCACTTACACTACTTATGGAACGTTCCTCGGTCGAAATCTGCATCCAGATTAATGAAGCCAAAACTGGATTGGACCCTCCCTGATAAAATCCAGGGGAATAAGAAAGAGGCCAGGAAGCGGGGTCCGAGGAAGTCTCCTAGGGACCATGGTGAATCCTCCTCGAGTCGGTCTTCTTCAGGTAATTTCTTGCATAGTATACGATAGTGATGTTGAGTGTTCTTCCTATAACATGCTGATGTTCTTGTTTCTTGTATATAGCACCTTCTCCGAAAAAGAAAATCGGGAAGGGGAAGGCCGTCCTCAAGACGATAGAGGAGAAGGTTAATGAGTCCGAGGAGGTGCAGTCTGAGGAGGCGCCTTTATTGCTTGTAGCCCAAGTTAAAGAGTCACAGGGAAGAGTATGGGGATTTATTCCACGACTCTTGGCAGCACAAGATTTTAGACAAAATCTTGCGATTGTGTCAATCCGACGAGGAGAAAGACGTGATGATGACTGTATTTCTCATCCGGATGCTGCTGATAGGCTCGCGCTCTGTCCGCTAGCCGCTGGGTTCTTGGGGCCGATTTTTTGGATGCATTGGGTCCTTCTGAGGAAATAAAGACATCGGGAGATTTATTGAGGCTTATTGTAGCCAAATATCCCGAGTTTTCCTTCCTTGGTGAGATGCTCTCCATCCCTTTTGATAGCAAGGCAGATTAGCCTCGGCAGGTTTGTTGGCATCTCCTCATCAGTTTTAGGGTTATGGGTCTATTCCTTTGCACATGAACCTCGGTCTCATGGTTTACTGGATCGGAGCTCCTACCCTATTGACGAAGCTGAGATACTCCGGGATCAGGTCTTCGCAGTTGTCCATGATGAACACTTTGCGAATATACAACTTGATGTTGTTGGGCTTCTTCCTCGGGCTTAATCTGTTGTAGTAACGAGGTTTTTCCTCTGATAAGGCCTTTAATGTCGCAGCATGCAAAAAAGTTTACAATAGCCCATCTCTCAAGGGTCACATTTGGTGAAGTCCCTGATAACCCTATTAAGTAAATCATAATCTGATGTAATAACACCTTTGATATGAACTGTTTAGGTTCGAGGTTTTTCCTCTATGTATCCACTTTGGGATTTTTTAGAAGTATCATATTCTGATGTAATAACACCTTTGATATGAACTGTTTAGGTTCGAGGTTTTTCCTCTATGCATCCACTTTGGGATTTTTTAGAAGTATCATATTCTGATATAATAACACCTTTGATATTAATTGTATAGGTTCGAGGTTTTTCCTCTATGTATCCACTTTGGGATTTTTTAGAAGTATCATATTATGATGTAATAACACCTTTGATATGAGTTTTGACTTCTGTTTTTGAGGTTTCTCCTCTTTATTTTTTGAGATGATTGATATTCGAGCATGTCTGCCCTTTTAGTCCATAAACTTCAATCGAGCACTTCTTTAATGTACTTTATCTCGAACCTACCTCCTCTATTCAAAACGATTGGAGGTTGAATTTTGGATTCAAATAACTTATTTTGTATATGCTGGCCAATCATATACTTGTTAAAGCATATTGTTTGAGTAGCAATCAATGTTGTACTTAGGATAACCTTCCTTTTATTAGAAAAGGAATTTGTAATTGCCCGAAGTAAAGATAGGTGTAGTTTGTAAGTAATATAAGTTCAATCTAAGTTCATAATTTTAAGAACAAAAATAAGGGAAATACTTGATCGAGTTTAGTACCCGTTTATGCTTAGAGCATAGTTGTCTCGGACTTTCGTGAGGTTCTCGGACTTTGGTGAGGCTCTCGGACCTTCGTGAGGTTCTTTCTCGAGCTCTATCTTCCGTGATACTTTCGTAAGTTAATCACGTTCCATCTTCGTGGTATGGGTTCTCCTTTCAAGGTTTCTAAGAGGTAGCTTCCCCCTGGATGGGATTCTAGGATTCGATACGGACCTTCCAAGTTCGGGGCTAGCTTCCCTTCCACTTCCTTCTTACTTTTTTCATTTAACCTCATGATAAGGTCCCCTTGAACGAAGGTAGCCAAGCGGACTCTTCTGTCGTGATAACGCTTAACTCTTTCTTTCACCCTGGCCTCGTGAATAATAGCATTGGCTCTTTTTTCTTCTAGGAGGTCAAGGTCGAGACGGAGGTTTTCTTTATTGGATGTGCCATATTCATCTTTTGGCTGAGAGGTACGAGCAGAGGGGACACCAATATTCATAGGGATGACCGCCTCGGACCCATAGACTAAGTTATAGGGAGTTTCTCCGGTTGTTGTAGCTGGCGTAGTCCTTTAGGTCCAGATCACACTCAGGAGTTCTCAGATCCAGTTTCCTTTAGCTCTTTCTAGGTGCTTTTTGATGCCGTTTACCAAGGTTCGATTTGTAACTTCTACTTGGCCATTAGCTACTGGATGATACACCGAGGTGAGCTTTTGGTGTATGCCGTAATCCTCACACCATTTCTTGAAGGGGTTGTTGGCAAATTGTGCTCAATTATCAGTCACTATGTATCTTGGGATGTCATAGCGACACACAATGTTTTTCCAGCAGAAGTTGATAACTGTTTTGCCTGTTATGTTCGTCAAAGCTTTGCTTCCACCCACTTTGAGAAATAGTCAATGGCCACAATGAGTTACTTGAAGTTTTCAGGGGCTGTGGGAAAGGGTCCGGCGAGGTCAATACTCCATCGGACGAATGGCCAATATTCTTGGATGGTGATCATGTTTTCTTGAGGCACATGTATCATTTTGGCAAATATTTGATACTGGTGACAGGAATCAATGTTCCTTTTGGAATCTTCTAGCATGGTAGGCCAAAAATAACCCATTTGTAGGAGTTTACGGGTGACAGTGCGTGGACCTTGGTGGCTACCATAGACGCCTTCATGTGCTTCCTGTACCAAGTGCTCTGTTTCGGAGGGCTCGACACATTTAAGTAAGGGCTGAAGGTATCCCTTCTTGTATAAGGTGCCTTCGTGGATGATGTACTTGGGAGCCTTAACTTGGACTTTACGTGCCAAATGCTTATCCTCCGGGAGGGTTCCCGTTTGCAAGTACTCAATGTAGGGGTTCATCCATTTGTCCGAGGTGTCCACAACCATGATGCTGCTTTCTTCATAACTCCTCTTTGCCAGGGTTTCCATCAGCTTTTCTTGAGAAGACCGTATATTGAGGTTCGAGGAGGCAAGTTTGCTCATTGCATCCACTTTATGGTTGCCTTCTCGTGAGATGTGATTCAATTCATAATGTCATAATTGATTTAGGAGAGGCTTAACTATCTCGAGGTACTTTTGGAGACTATATTCTCGGGTTTCGTATTTACCTTTGACCTGCTGTACCACAATCTGTGAATCACTGAAGATCTCGAGATCTCTAACGTCGAGGTCCTTAGCAAGTTTTAGTCCTGTAATGAGGGATTCATATTCAACTTCATTGTTGGTGGCTCGGAAGTCAAAATGGAGAACGTAGGGATGGTCCTTTCCTTCGGGGCTGGTGAGCAAGACTCCAACACCACTTCCCTTAGAGTTGGATGATCCATCGACATATAGGTGTCATTTTCCAGTGTCCGGGATTGGATTTTGCTTATTGATCTCCACTGGTTCGACAGACTCCATTATGAAATCAGATAAAGCTTGACTCTTGATAGCTGTCTGAGGTTTATATTGTATGTCATGCTCTCCCAACTCAATGGCCCACTTCATCATCTGTCCCGAGGCATCAGGTTTCTGAAGGATTTGTCTTATTGGGTAGTTGGTTAGAAGCACTATTGTATGTGCTTGAAAGTATGGCCACAACCGTCGAGAGGCGTGCACGAGGGGTAATATTAAGAGCTCGAGAGGGGTATATCTGGTCTCGGGCCCCCGTAGGGCTTTACTAGACATAGTATATAGGGTGTTGTGACCCTTCCTTTTCTTTGACCAACACAGCACTAGTGGCTTGCTGGGATGCAGATATATATAAATAGAGAGTCTCCCCTTTGTCTGGTTTTGACAACGTCGGCAGGTGTCGGAGATGATCTTTAAGTGCTTGGAAGGCTTCTCCACATTTGTGTGACCACTCAAATTGGTTAGCCTTCTTAAGGACGTTGAAGAAGGGCAAGTGTTTTTCTGGTCCCTTGGAGAGAAATCGGCTAGGGCCGCGAGGGATCCTGTTAGCTTCTGTATATCTTTGACGGTCTTTGGGGGTTGCATGTTTTGAATGGCCTCTATCTTCTCGGGGTTTACCTCATTCCCCAATTGAATACCATGTATCCTAAGAACTTGCCTGCTCCAACACCAATGGTACACATAGCAGGGTTCAACTTTAGGTTGGATGCCCGAAATGTATCAAAGGTTTCCTTTAAGTCTTCATAACTGTGACTTATCACTACCATGTGGTCCACATAAATTTCGAGGTTACGTACTATTTGGGACTTACACAATTTATCCACCAGCCGTTGGTAAGTGGCTCCGGCGTTCTTTAATCCGAAGGGCATCATCCTACAGCAAAAAGTGCCCCTGTCGATTATGAAATAGGTATTCTCCTTATCTTGATCTGCCATGGGAATTTGATGATACCCTTTGAAGGTGTCGAAGAAGGCTAGCACCTGATATCCACCGATCGCTTCCACTAGGCGATCGATCGAGGGCAGATGGTAGCTGTCTTTAGGGCAACAGTCATTCAGGTTGGTGAAATCAATGCACATTCTCCACTTCCCGTCCGGCTTCTTGACCATTACTGGATTGGATATCCACTCGGGGTATTGCACTTCCTCGATTATACGGGCTTTGAGTAGCTTATCTACTTCCTCTCCAATGGCTTCAACTCGGTCTAATCCAAAGATGCGTCGCTTCTTCTTTATAGGGTTCTGTGCATGGTTGATATTCAGGTAATGTTCCGCTAAACGGGGAGATACCATTACCAAGTCATTGGTATCCCATGAGAAGATATATATATACTGATTGAGGAGATCTCGAAGTCTGGTCTTTATCTCGGGAGGTAGGAGAGTTTCAACCTCGACGGTTCCTGATTCTCCCAGTTGCATCGGCTCGGACTCGGAGTATTTGGCTGGTTCAAGATCCTCCCCTTCTGGATTGTGCAAACTCGAGCTAATTGTTGGTCGCCTCGGACCGTGGTTATCCCTTGGTTCGTGAGGAACTTCATTGACAAGTGGTATGGGGACCAGATGGCTTTCGCTTGGCACATCCAGGGTCGTCCGATGATGATGTTGTACGGTGCTCCAGAGACAACGACCGCGAAGGTACAGCAGAGGGTTACACTCCGAGGACCGTCTTCAACTCGCACTGGCAAGGTAATTTTTCCCAAAGGGGTGACAAGATCGCCGGTGAACCCGGAGATGGGATTTGAAGGTCTGAGACTGCTCCTGAGACTGCTCCTGTCTAGTCCCAACTTCTTATAACAGCTGAGAAACATAATTTCTACCTCACTTCCCCCATCCACTAGGACTCTTTTAATCACGTTGTGGTTTACAGTGACCGTGATTACTAGGGTATCTGTGTGGGGGAATTGATTAGGAATTGCATCTTTTGATGAAAAACTAATAGTTCTGTCCAAGTGAGATCTTTTGCTCTACCGTTCCCACGGAGAGGCTTCTTCCGGCGATCGGTGTACGCCGCTAATGCTCCTTCTTACTCCCTGGCTAGTGGTGTGGCTTATCTCGTCATGGTAATGGTTAGCGTTGATGCTTCTTACTCCTGTTGAGGCTGGAAAACGGATTCGCGCGCTCCCACGAAGGTTTTCATCCAGATCAGCTATGAGTTTGAAGGTCGCATAGATCAAGATCGGCAAGCGGATCCCACTTGGCGTGACAAATTGATGGATGTCTAGAACCCGCACTTGATCACGAATCCAGCTCACGAACTGATCTACATAACAAAGCCTTTGGTGTCCCGAGGGTAGACACTCCGATGCTCAAGTTAGTATAATGCGTAAGGCGTATTATATGTAAGATAATCGGTAGAGAGGTTTACCAAACCTTCGGTATTTATATGGCTACAATCCGTAGATCACCAAGATATATAATTATGGTAGGAATACAACTCTTATGGGAATAGTAGTTGTATTACAATGTGAAGAAGAAGTGTATTTTGTTCATGGTTATATTTACCATGTTTAGGAGGATGTAGATTCCTTGTAGATCATTCATAATATACGCATTCCTTATAAGGATTAGGATTGATGGACCCGTGGATCCATCCTCCGCGTAGTTCGAGCCCACGACCCTTCTCGGGCCCTAGTCTGAGACTGAATGAGGTCCGGAATACGAACCATGGACTTATCAAATGTAGCCTCACAAATAATGCATGCATGCTTTCAAGTGCACTATCTTGCTATCCTTATCCTTGAGATGCTCTTTTAGCTCCACAATCTCTCTTCAAACTGCATATTGAAAGCCAAACCTGCTTCTTAAAATGATGAACAAAGTCTGCCAAGCAATCTGTACACATTTCTTATAATGAAGCCGATATTTCACTATAGTTGGATGAATTATTTAAATCTCCTGTTTATTAATTACTCCGTTAGAAGTAATTAATTAATCATGAGTTTGTTAGGTGTTTTAGACGCATTTCTTATAATAAAACCAATATTTCACTGCATTTTGAATTTCAATCTTCTATTAATTAATTAATGCCTTTAGAATTTACTAATCACGAGTTTATGAATTAGGTGATTTTCAAATCAGTTGAGCCCCAGTTTGTTAGGTCATCTTAATGAATCAATGAATGCCATCAACAATAGTATCAAGGAGGAGTGCATCTGATCTCCTTTTCTTTAAGCATTCATACATGAAGTTGTTAGTTAGATCTTCTCAAAACTTTTAGATTACGAAATATTTGAGGATTGCGGATTTCACTCTAGGTTCTGAATCCCCTATTGTTCCAATCTAGGTAACAATTTCAAACATTATTGTTCTTTTCTATAGTAAAGCTATAATGGAGTTTATAGGAAGTAGGATAGGAAATTTGATAAAAATGGATGTTGCTACTGCCTCTATAGCCAGACCATCAACTATAAAATAACGTGTTGAAGTTGATTTCCAAAAGAACTTGCATTATGAAATTACAGTTGGTATTGTTGGAATGGTATCAGACCCGACTATGGAATATGAGCAACTCCCAATCTACTGCCCATATTATAGACAATTGGGCCATGCTTATGAGAACTACAACTCTGGTCACCCAGAATTGAAACAGATTAGCGGAGATAGGAGAAAACCTTTTGATCTGGGATCAAACAACCATTTCCAACAAGCAGCACCCATTGCCTCAAGTAAACCAGTCTCTAAGCCAGCTTAGAAAGAGGGCTCATCTGGAGTCACTTCAAAAGAGAAGGAAAATTCTTGAAAAACCAGTCTCGGCTGGTGTATGTTAGAAAAGAGACTCAAACTCTCTCAACACATCAAGGACAGCAAAATGATGAAAAAGGAAAACATAAAGTGGTGGAACATTACAACAATGAGGAGGATATAGTTTACATTGAATCACCCATGTCCCACAAGCCTGGGGCTCCTCTAACACCAAGTTCAATTAATTATCTAATCCTTTTAACAAACTAAACTAAAGAAAGAAGTACATAACCATTCTTTCTACACATGTCCAGTATTACCACAATAGTGTAGCAATCAATCAAAATCATAAAAGCATTCATATACTACAGAATAGAATACCACCATGATAAAAACATGGCAACTCCACCTGTATGTATTAACCGAACCTCAAGCAATCTTTGCTTAACTCCTTCAGAGGCTACTCTGCAAAACCCATAAGCTTGTTCAGAATAATCTTATCCAACATAAGAGAGAGCTGCATATATTTAGAAGCAATAATCCACTTTCTGAAACTATTTCTAGTTAGTTTTTCCAATCTCAATCTACAATAACAGATATGAAACACATAGAACACTTATTGCCCTTGAACACCAACACTTATGGTCATCAATCAGTGTCGTTCATTGACATGTGCAGTACGTGCAGTTGCACTGAGCCCCAAAATTTTGGGGACCCTAAATTTATTTTTACTATGTGTATATATTTTTGGATTTTTTTTCCTTTTCAAATATGGTAAATGGATAATTAGTTCCTAAATATAATAAATAAATTTTATAAATCTTAAATAAATTCTAAATTTGTGAGTCTTCATAAGAATCATTCGTCTACCATAACATAGCCGACAAGTACCGACGGAGATTTTTTTGAATTCTTTTTTACATGTGTCTATGGTCGGTGTGGTGGCATCATGGTGAGACCTCTCAACTTTGCTAATTCGAATTTCATCAAGGAAAACCATTCTAAAGTTTCATCTCTTCACTCAGCAAGTCTCTGTATATCCAAAAAATTTGCAATTCTCTGAATATGCTCATGTTTGATGAAACTAAAACAAGGTAATCATTTATTATTGTTTCTATGAATTTCGTTATTGCCATATTTTAGCAATCCAGAATATATACGGTTTAATTTTCTGTGTGCTTGAATTTTGAAGATAAATATGATGATGTATATGGAGGCTTTCGGCATGACACAATATAAAATTGTTTCGCTTACATTCTTAACACATCTGTTGGGTGGAGATCTATAGTAACATAAAGGTGCATTATGTTTGAAATTTTCTGAGAATATGAGTGAAATTTTAAATACTTTTCTTGCTCGTTAAATGATCACATTCATAATGAATATTTATAAATTTTATCGAATGAGTGTATTTGAGGGGTTCCAAACTTTTTTTGCACTAGGCCCCCAAATTTACAGGGACGGCTCTGTCATCAATTATAAAATACTTCTTGAGCACCACCATACCTCATTGCTCTTGATCCTAAAATTGTTGCTGAAGTGTGTCAGAGATGGCAGAAAACGTGTGCGCTCTGACATAAAATCATGAAATTTTCGAAGGTGACGCGAGTGAGGAACTATTGCTGGCGAGTCACAATGACGATGTAATAGGTGCAATGAGGTGGACTGGGAAAAGATGGGAAAAAGGAAAATTCAGAAACTATAGGCACGGATTTTTGTGATATCCTAAAAAAGCCCCCTAAGAGTACATATTTACAAAATTGTCCACAGTCAACCAAAATAGAAGGTAAACTCAGTGCCATTGTAGAAAAGAGTTAAGACTCACTTGTGATGTACGTGCAAGACACGCGCTTGATAACAAAAAAATTAACTAATAATCTTAGTAATTTTATGGGAAAAAAAACCGTTTAACTATGGCTCACTTCTCATCAGATCTTGTAGGAAAAATAATGATATCTGCATCAAGAGCAGCCCTTCTAATAAAAATCAGATCTTTTAAAGTATAAAAAGTAGTATCTTTCAAGATATTATATAATCTACGGCCCCACATGTTATCCATATTTTGTCACTAATATTTGACAACCTCAACTGGAAATGAAATCAAGAAAATTAATCAAGCAATTAATAAGCGGTTCACTTGAGCAACTAACGAGATCCAAATTAGGACTTAGAGATCTTTCAGAAGGGGTGAAAAACACAAAAATTTCATAATTGTTGGAAGAAAAAGGCACCTAAATGAGTGCATGTATGAAGCATGATAGATAGTTCATTTCGATAAAATCAAGGTAAGATTAATTATGATCAAGGACATAAGAAAGCAAAAAATAACACAATTCTGAAAATCAAGGTAAACTTAAATCATCATCAAACTATAAGAAGCGCTCAGATAGTCAGGGATATTCAAGCACAAAGAAAGGAAGTATTGCAGGTTAATTCATTATGTTTAGAAGACTTCTTTGTTAGTTCCCTTTGAGCTGCATTAGTCAATGTTCATCCGTTACATGTATCAATGAAAGTGTACTATTTCATAAAATTTGTGTGCCAAAGTAGCTAAGTTAGTATTAATTTTTGCGTTGTCGAGCATTTTCTATTAACCAAATTTTCATGTTTTTATGAACGTGCAAAACATACGCACGTACAAAAGAAACTCCACCAAAATTATCATTTGGTTTTGAATCATTTTCGATATATAGGTATTAATTTTACTATTTAGACTGTTATATATATTCCCAGCATCATATGAACCTGTTATTTTTAATGATTAATCAAAGCACTACTTGGATTGTTATGTTTGATTTTTCTAGTAATTAAACATGTAAGTAGACTATTTAAAACTTGATTTTTCTATTTATTCAACTTTTAAAAACTTTATTAGAATATGATTCAAAACCAAATGATAATCTGAATGGAATTCCATTTATACGTGCGCGCGTCTTGCACGTACGTAACAAGTAACAAGTGCGCCTATTTCTTATAAAAAATATCACAACCATGAAAATAACAAATACTCATCAATGAAAAATTAATTCTAACATATCTAGCTACTCATCTAACAGATAGTTCTTTTATGGCCCTGTTTGGCACGGCTGTTCTTATAAGAAAAGGTGGTTTCTTCTTATCATTGAAAATAAGCAGCTGAAAAGAAAAGCAGTTATTCTGTTTGGTAATATCACATAAAGCTCAGAACTTGACAAGCACGTATGATTCAACTTCTCGAGCAATCACATAAAGCTCAGAATTTGACAAGCAAATATGAAAGCACAAACTCTTAAACACATAGCTCATTGATTAATTCATCAAAATTGTGAAATTCAAGAACTAAAGTTTCGATTTTTTTGATAAATACAACCAAACTGGATGGAAAGCTTAGAATGTAGAAGAAAGTAACATACCCCATGAGATTACTGCACGGTAATTGATGAGTTGAAGGCACGGTACTTGGTAGAGAGCTAAGGTTTCGCAAAGCTCAGGTTTTGAGAGCTCAGATTTCCGCGGTGAAGAAGGGTTTTTACAGTATGGAAGTGAAGGAGGGATACGCGAGATTTCTTTCATAAGCAGGTCTGACCAGCTTCTGCTTATTTACTCAAAATAACTTATGCTTTTTTAAAAAGCACCTCAAAACTGAATAACCAAACACAAAAAACGAGTGGGTTTATAAGCAAAGTATCCAAAAAAGCCCTGTCAAACAGAGCCATATAGAACAGGCCATATACAATTTAAGCCACTTTTCGTTATATATAAGATTAAAGAAGCATTGTTCTTAAGGAAGATGCTCAGGGTTACGACAGACCATTATGTGAATAAACCCTAAATATGAAATCAAAATCCTAGCATGAAATGAGGAATAAGGGTTTAGCGCATGAATAAATAGAACAAATCTGGAATCGAGCGTGTTGGGATCAAACGAATCTAGAATCAATCGGCCACATCTTGAATCGATCGAATTGGAAATCGAAGATCGGGAACGGGGGCCTTTGAAGTGTCGATTTGAAAGTGGTCAAATATATTTGCCTTATTAACACACAAAACATTGGGCATAAAGGAAAAATGCCTAATCAATTTAGTTAATTTATTTTAATGCACGATAACAGACTAGTAAATATTTTAATAGTTACGTGCATAAAAAGTTGTACACCGATGGGTTAGTATTAACTTTACATTGATGGACATTTTATTGGTATTCGAATGTTCATTATTTTGATTGTTCAATTAAAATGATCACCCGCATTATGCACGTGTGGAAAGCACGCGCACCGCACCCGCACACAAATATATTTTAAAGATTATATACTACCACTTTTATTAAAGTAACACTATAAATAATAAAATTGCATACATGTTTGCTTTTTGTATATAAACTCAAAGCTTAGACAGAATAAAGGAAATAAAATGAATCATGCCGGGGGGAATTTTAAGAAACCCTAAATTTCAGCCTAAACTCGATGATACGTTGTAGCTCCCTCGTCATCAAGATGGCTAAGCTACAGATCCAGAAAGGCTCCCAGAAGGTTTTATTCATGTGGATGATTTTGTGAGTGGATTTCTTTCTTTGGTTTGTTTGAAAATATTTGTTAAAATTGCTCAGAGAATAAACCACCTAGAGGCCTACAAGAAATCTAGTCTTCTGTCTCACACAATATCTGTAACATATCAATGAGTGTGTGTTCTAATATGATTTAAAGCACTATATTGCATATTTTTTGTGTTGTAAAAAGTGAGGTAGTAAATTTACGACACTATTATTCGAGTAATTTTTCCATCAATAGTCAAGTTTCTCTAATTATCACATATACTCATACGACAATGGAGGACGGTTTCTGAGAAATTGCAGGGCCGTTGCTTAACATAAAATTGAGCCCTCAATAAATTATAATGAAAATGATTACTGAACGTGATAATTAAGAAGAATCAAAGAAAATAAAATATTGAAGTGAAAACACTGAACTTTTGTTTAAAACTCACAATGCATGAACATATGCGAGTAAAATACGTGCAAGACATGTGCAGTCGTGCATTTTTTTATAATCAAATTTTCATAATTTTGTTATTGTACTTATAAAATGTACACACTTCATATATACGTGTAGGACAAGTGCCTGCATAAAATACCTAAAATCTGCATAATATACTCTCACAAAATTTTATGGTTGTTGATTTGTTTGTATTGGTAGGTTGTCATCTAAACTATGAATTCATATTTCAATCATGTTTTCAAATCAAAAAAATCTACTACGAATATAACTTGACCTAGAATATACTAGGGTTAAATCCCAACTCGTTATGAAGAAAAAAACACCATAGATTTGTTGACCTCAATAATTTAATTTCTAACCTCTCGTTAGGTGCAACATTTAACTGACGGATAGAGCGCTAGCACGATAATCTGAGACTTATTTTTCCGGCGATCATTAAAATCACGAAAGTGTGGAAAGATCTCATTTATGCATGATAACTCTTAAATTTGTCACTTACATTGTATCACAACGGATTGCTAGATTTTTCTAACCATTATCATATAATTATATGTTAGATTCTGAACAACTTTTATATATACATATATATATATATATAATTGCTTTAAAAAAAACATCATCCCTGCCAACTGAAACTTTTCACTATTAATAATTTCTCTAACCTTAAATTTACAAAGGAATGCGCCTGATATATTTTAACACAAAACTAATTTTGCTTTCACTGGTAACACTGCTAGAAAAAACAGTACGTTTCAGCGGTTATTTCGTGTCCTTTCAGCGGTTATTCAAAATCAAAAAACCGCTGTCTATGCTCCCGGTGAAACGTAATGGTCGTATCAGCGCTTTACCGACACTGGGACCCATCAGTGTCATGTGGCAATGCTGAGTTGGATTGGGCCTAATTGAAGCCCATTACATTTCAACGATTTATAAAAACAGCTGAAACGTTTAAATATTAAAAATAAAAAAAAAATTGAAATATTTGAATTTCCAAAATTCTCAATATTCTAAATTGAATAAAATATTACAAAAATGAAAATACAAAATATCAAAATTATATTAAAAATCAAGAATGTCAATCAAATGTCATAATACTAATTCATATCTAATAACTAAAAGAAATCCAACATGGCCTAAGTGTGTTCTATCTAACTAGATGCTTTAAAAATAGTAGCCAATTCTTACGCAATACACATGAATTGCAATTTAAAGAAGCACCTGGTCACTCAAGAGAATGATGATGCTAACAAGGTTTCTCCATTGTGTTCGAGATCTCGACATACAAATCTTCTTCCTTTCGCTCTTACTAGATGCCATCATGGCTGGGGCGGGAAAAGGCTGAAATCATCTCAGCAAGGTCGACAAAAGCTGACAGAGGTAGATGAGGACCAAAATTTCAAAATCTCAACATGCCAATATAGTAAAACTAATTTAAAAACAATAATCCAGCAAGTCTAAACACTTAAAGGAATTGTTTTGGCCCAAAAATCAAGAGATAAGTAAAGTTTATCATGTCTTCAATTCCATTATGTAGCTACATCGACAATTCACAAACCAAAATACCTAAAAACATCTGTTTGAATTTCAGTTTAAAAAAACATTCTACATAGAATTTCTCAAATGGGGAATCCAGCACAAGGAACACATGATGGCAAAATAGCATTAAAATTTCTTGGGAGAAGAATCACATTCAAGTGATCACACGTTTTGTGCATAACAAATCAGGATACAATTTCACTGACCTGCAAAACTGAAACTCGGGAGATTGAAGTCCCAGAAAGTGATGGAGGGCTGGACAATTTGCCATTAGGATTAGCAGAATATGCTGTGGAAGAAGCTGAAAGAACCTTCAGAACCTACAATAATGAGAATCCTGAAAAAGTCAGAGACCAGCCCCAAAATCATAACAATTTGTTGAACATACACTGAAAATATTGCTGCTTAACGACTACTTACTGATACAGCCGTAACTAATCACACCCAACTCAAACAAATGTGAAATTTGGACCATTGCAAACTACATTGTAAGAGCTTCCAGTAGACATATTAAACTCTAAATTTCACAAATTTTATCTCCCTCAACTGATCGTTTCCATGTGGCTTAACTGAATTGAGAATCTTAACTCTAAGCCAACTAATCAATATCCAAACTCAACTTTGAAGCCATATGCCGTAAAATACGCGTACTGAAAAGAAATCATATCCCAATTTTCTAAACCATAGTGCTAATGTCATAAAAAACATAACAAGATAGAGCCAATATCAGATCATAAATGTGAGCCGGCTGTACATGAAAATAATGAAACTTTCAATGGCTACTATCCTAAAGGGCTCATGCTTACAGTAATCTTCCAAGCGCATCAATTTGATTATTTCTAGCACCACCACTGCTGCTACTGCCACAACCACAGCGTCACCTGCCTCCATGCCTCTCTCTGGTGTTTTCATTCATAGTCTCTGTACTACCTCCCATTCTTCAAAAGAAAAAAACACTTTCATCACACAATCAGAAGCTAAGAAGAGGCACAATCAAACCAAACCAAAGAGCCACAAAATATACAAAACAGCAATTACTATTGCTACTCATTAACTCAGGCTCATACTTACACTAATCTATCAAGTTCATCAACCTTGTCATCAGCAGCACCGCCACGGCAAAATACGATCGGATTAATCAATCAAAAATAAAAATTTGTGCAAAAGAAAAGGGCAAGAGATTTTGATTAATACTAACCCGCGAGAAGAATGAGTTGAGGCGGAGAATGAAGAGGCGGGTTTGGGGTTGGGATCCATGGAAGTCATGCCGATGACAAGCCGCCCTCCACCGATGAAGATCTCAACGAAGAGAAGGCAGTGATGCAGGAGCGATTGAATAGCTCGAGGTAGAAATCTCTGCGCTCTACCAAGCCGCGAAGCAGCTCACCGAGAGGAACGATGACGCCGCCGCCGCCGAGCGACGCTCGATCGGTCAGAAACTTCACGGGCAGGTGAATAGAGCCGCGATCAGAAGAGGGTTTACGATTAGGGATAAGATTTAATGGCGAATCGACGGATCGGGTTTCATGGTTTGCGGCGGATTGGAAGAGGGTTTCATGACAATACGATCTGGTTTGAGATTAGGGATTTGCAGATCGGCGAAGGGTTATAGAGTAAACGATAGAGATGTCGAATTGAAAAGGAAAAGGAAAAGGAAAAGGAATGTGATAAAATCTCAGACAGGGAATTATATAGTTAAAGATTTAACGGTTCAGATTAAGTCTATTAAATTAATTGATGGATCAGATCAATGCAAATAAATAATATTAAAAAGAATTCTGAATTAATATGCTTATTCTTATATAATTATGAAAATTTCGTAACAACTATGGTATACTTAATAAAATTATCATAGTCATAAAAAAACTAGTATAAAAGTCAAAATTTGTTGTTTTATGATATTTTTCAAAAATATTCATATCAGTGATACTCCGTGGAATATATCTTATAATGTTATTATAGAAGCACTCAAATATACTTAATTTCATTTAGTATTTGAAACAAATTGATCACAATTATAATTGAAATATGACTCCAGAGTATATATATTTAACTACATGTTATAGTTTTTGTAGTGCTTCTCAGGTTCTTGCTACTAAAATTATCACTACACGTACCTTTCATCGAGCCAATACCAGAACAAATTTACACAAAAAGTGTCTTTTATACACTATAAATTAACATAATCATTAAAAAATTCAAGTTTAAAAGTCAAAATTTGATATTTTATGACATTTTTCAAATTTTTATTAAACTAAACATTCATATCATTGATATTTCATGGACTTTATGTTATAATGGCATAGAAACACTCAAATATACTTAACTTCATTTAGTATTTGAAACAATTTGATCACAACTATAAGTGAAATATGACTGCAAAGTATATATGCTTAACTAAGTTGTAATCCTAGTAGTACTTGTTAGGTTCTTGCTTCTAAAGTTCTCACTAAACGTACCATACATCGAGTCAATACCAAAGAAAATTTACATAGAAGTGTCTAATCCATTATAAATTACCATAATCATTAAAAAAATTCAAGTTTAAAAGTCAAATTTTGATATTTTATGACATTTTTCAATTTTATATACCAAGAGCAGCGGTTAGTTGTTGCTATGCATACGTGGAGCAGCCATTAGTTGTTGTTATGTATACCTAGAGCAACAGTTAGTTGTTGCTATGTATACTTAGAGCATAATTTTTATATGAATTTGGTCCACTAAGTCAATATTTCAAATTCATTTGTTGTTAAACACGTCAAGAAACTATCGTACACTTAATAAAATTATCATATTCATAAAAGAACTAGTTTAAAAGACAAGATTTGATGTTTTATGACATTTTTATGACAAGATTTGATGTTTTATGACAAGTTTTCATCACACATATCATTTATTGAACTAATAGCAACGTAAATATACATTAAAAGTGTCATTTGCATAATAAGATTAACAAAATCATCAAAACTTTTAGGTATATAAGTAAAAAATTGTTTGTTTTTGACATTTTTTCAAATTTTTATTCAAACTGACAGTCTCTATCAATGCTATTTCATGGACTTTATGTAATAATGTCTAAAAAACACTCACATTTACTTAATTTCATTTAGTAATGGAAATAAAATGGTCACAACTATGGTGGAAATATGATTCCAAAGTATATATACTTAAGTACCAAGTAGTAGTCTTAGTATTGTTTCTCTAGTTGTTGATACTAAAGTTTTCACTACACGTACCTTTCAATGAGTTAATATCAAAGCATATTTATACGAAAAGTGTCTCATACATACTAAAAGCATAATAATCATTAAAATTTTTGTTTTAGAAGTAATAAATTGATGTTAAATGTTTTTTTTCAAATTTTCATATGTTTCAACGCTTTGAAACAAGTGTTGAAACAAGAGAGACGTGGCTCTTCTCCTTCATGACACGTGTACACATTTTACAATTGGGCTATGGGTGAATTCATATAGTGTTGGATATGGGCCGTGGGAGAATTCGTATGGTGTTGGATATAGCCCAAGAGCAGGCTTTTTTGCCATCAAATGTTTCAACGTTTTGTGGTAATACTTAAACCGCTGAAATAACATTTGAGCCTTTATAAATCACGATCAATTTAATATATATGTGAAACAGGCCCAACATAAGCCCAATAATTTGGACTGCAAACTAAGCCCAATTGTCGAGTCAGCATCCGTTACAGCGCCTCCCTCACCTAGCGCTGAAACATCGCGGGGTCCAACCACAAATTCAACCCAAGCTCTCGGTCAATTGATCCAGTCAGCATTCGTTACAGCGCATCCCTCACGTAGCGCTGAAATATGGCGGGGTCCGTCCACAAATTCAACGACCAGGTTCCGGTCAATGCGTCCAGTCAGCTTCCCGTTCAGCGGAATGCCTGGCAACGCTGAAAGCAGATTGAGCCATGTCTCATGGTTTCAGCGACATTTGGGGAAACCGCTGAAAGCTGAAAGTCAACACTTAAATTCTTGGTCAGACTCCGCGCCCAGAATAGAAATAACCGCTGAAATGGTTATTTCAGCTGTTATTTTACACGTTATATCAGCGGTGTGTGGGAACACCGCTAAAACGGCTCCGTGTTTTTCTAGTAGTGTAAGTACCCTTCCTCAATTAAGTTATTTGAATTCATTGTTCAGTATATTTATTTATATGATGCTCCTGCTTCTCTCTAAAAAAGCCTAATTTCTGACCGTTATTTCCAACTGTTTTAGCCGTTGCGCCATGGCGGAACCATCGCCGGAACGCGGCGGCGCTGCCGGAAACCGTAGTTTTTTTAGTGCTCTCACCTCCAAACCTCCTCCACTATCATCTTCTCTTCCCTCTGATCCCCAAATTCGACCAACAACCGAATTCAAAGGCAAAGCATAATCACCCCTGATGAAGTTGTCAAACTCTCCGACCACTATAGCAATGCTCTCATCGGCAAGTTTGCTAGGATGAAGCCGTCCATGGAATATCTGTATGAAGCCTTTAAATCTGCGGCATTTAAAGGTAGGTACCAACTCGGTTCGATCGACCATAGACACGTCCTGATCCGGTTTGAAGAAGCCGAGAATTATCAGCGATGCTGGATGAAGACGCGGCTGGCTTTCAAGGGTCTAATCATGAAAGTTTTCAAATGGACGGCCAATTTCTCGCAGGAAACGGAGACCTCAATAATCCCAATCTGGATAACCATTCAAAACATCCCTCTATGTTTTGGTATAATACCGCTATGTTAGAGATGATTGGAAATAGCATTGGAAAATTCATAAAGATGGATCAGGCTACTGCCAGTCTTACCCGCCCTTCAGCTGTTAAATTGTGTATTGAAATTAATCTGCTGGCTAAAATACACAATTTTATCACTCTCACCACCTTACTCAATGGAGATACTGCAGAATTCCCTATAGAGTATGAGCAACTGCCCTTATACTGTAAGCATTGCCATAAGCTAGGCCATGAAATCCCTCAGTGTAGAGTCCTAAACCCTGAACTCAAACCCCAGCCTTACCCTGTTAGACCAGTAAACCAACCTTTCAGAAAGCATACTCCATACCCCAACTACACTAAACCTTACCAGAAGCACAATGCTCCTCCACTTCAACAGCAGAAATCAAATGAAGCAAGCTCTTCTGGAGTCTCAGCAACTGAAAAATCTATGACTCTAAATGCTCAGTCTCACACTCAGGAACCAGTGATGAAATATGTAAAGAAGACCACCTCCATGGATGGCCACACCTCAAATGAAGATACACCAGCACCTACTAAGTTGGCACCTCCCATGGCTCTTACTCATGTCACTACCACCCCATCTAGCTCATCTCTCTCAGATAGCCCTCCTCCAATTGTGACTCTTTTAGACTCTGACAGTGAATATGATAATACTGAAATTAATACTTAGAGGGCCAGTGAAGATATATCTCAGGAAACTACATCAGACAACCAAGCCACCACAATTCCAACACTATTCCCATCTGGTGACAAAGCTCAACTCAGCACCCCAAGGAGCAAATCAAAGTCTCCACAAAGACTAACAAAATTTTCTTCTGATGATATCAACATTCACTTAGGTAAGCTTCTTGTATCCCCAGACAACTCATTTAATACTGACGGTTTCAGTTTTTACTCTCAGCCAAGGAATACAGGAAATGGATTCTTTCCTCTAATAGAGGAAGGAGTTGAAGATGAGATTACAAAGGATCTAGAAAGTGAAGAAAGGGACTCCAATTTACAGGAAATAGATGCTCCTGATCCAATCTCCCAAGTGGTCAATTTAAATGCTGAAAATACAGTGGTCTCCCCCCCCCCCCCCACAGGTAAGCTCTAATTCCTCTACTTCCTCCCAAATGCCATCAGCTGATAATAACCCTATTGATACTGAAAAAAGTAGCACTTACTTTACTCAGATTAATAAAGTTGTTACTAGAACTGCAACTAAGAGCATTAAATCTCGTAAAAAATGATTAACAAGACCTTAGGAATCAATTTGCTGGTGTGGAATGTTAGAGGAATGGAGACTTCAATGTTGAGAATTGAAAAATTCATTAGAATTCACAAGTTGGAAATGATCTGTTTTATTGAACCTCAACATCACTTTTTTGAATGTGTAACTTACTGCAAAAATCTAAATTTCAAGCACTGTTTATACTCCTCTCTCTGCAATATTTGGATCATGTGGAACAGTCAACTTGATGTAGTGCAAAAAATAGACAATGGTCAATTCATTTCAGTACAGATAACTAGTCATACACTTAATGAAGTCACAGACTTTATTGTAGTGTATGGCCAGAGATCTAGGAAAGAAAAAAGGGACCTTTGGTTAGACCTCAAAAATATAAATCTTCTTGTAGCTGTGTATACAGGGTATTTTAATGCTATGATTTCCATAAATGAGTACCAGACCACTCTTCTCCTCCCTTAGGTAGCATGCAAGATTTTAATAAGTTTATAGATGAAATGGCCTTACAGCATGTTAACACTGTAAGAAACTACTTTACATGGTCAAATGGTAGAACTAGGAACAGTGGGGAAAAATTAACCATAGAAAGACTGGATAGGGCTCTATGCAGTAGTTCATGGCTAAATAAATTCCCACTATCCTCAGTACAAGTTCTAAATAGGCTATCATCTGACCATAGTCCTTTATTACTTAGAATTTTTAGTAACACTCCCTCAGTCCCTATACCATTTAGATTCATCAACACTTGGTTTAAAAGGCATTATTTCATGGACCTTATTAGGTTTCACTGGAATCAGCCACAAGAAGGTCAGGGCATGCTTAAAATTTTCTTGAAACTAAACTACCTCAAAATTTTTTTGAAAAAATGGAATAGAGAGGTATTTGGTAACATTGAAGAAAATGTTAAAAAGGTTGAGGAACATTTAAGAACCCAAGAATTAGCTTTTGAAGCTGATAGCTCAACTGATGAGTTAATCAAATTTAATAAAGCTAAAGCTCTTTTGCGGAAGGAATTAAAAGAGGAACAAAATTTTTGGAAACATAAAGCTGAAGTTAAATGGCTAAAAGAGGGTGATGAAAACACCAAATTTTTCCATCAATCTGTTTTGAAAAAAAAGAGGTAGATTACAAATCACAAAATTTAAAAACTCCACGGGTTCATGGTTGATAGAAAAGACTGATATTGAGAATGAAGCTATTTCTTTCTATCAGGATTTGCTAACAGATCAGCCACACCCTAACCAGGATGTTTTTTCCTCTCGTTTTCTGTCAAAATTTCCTAAAGTCATCACTGAGGAAGATAATGACAGTTTAATTAAGCCAGTAACTTTGACAGAACTGAAGCAAATAGTCTATGGCATTAATAAGTCTAGCAGTCCAGGTCCTGATGGTTACACTGCTCAATTTTTCATTAAAGCATGGGACTTTGTTTGCTTAAATGGTTTTTTTCTAGGTCTCATATTCATAGGGGTATATCCAGTACTTGGATCACCATAATCCCTAAAAAAGAGACACCAATCACTTTCAGTGATTATAGGCCTATAAGTCTTTCCAATGTAACGAATAAATTTTTTCCAAAATTTCTAATGAAAAGACTAAAGTTTTTGATGCCTAAATATATCTCACCACAACAGACAGCCTTTCTGAAAAATAGAGACATTTCTGATAATGTCATCTATCTCAAAGAAATGCTAAATTTTTTTAAATAAAAAGGACAGAGACCCTAACTGTATATTCAAACTTGATTAAATGAAAGCTTTTGATAGGGTAAGCTGGACTTTCTTAAAAAAACTACTCCAAAAATTTGGTTTTAACAGGAAGTTTATTCAGTGCATTATTAAGAATCTGTCTGATGCTTGGTTTTCTATCCTCATCAATGGGTCACCTGTATTTTTTTTAGAGCAACTAGAGGCATTAAACAGGGTGACCCCCTCTCCCCTTTCCTATTTAATATTTTCTCTGAGGCATTTTCAAGAAGCCTGGCCTTTGTTTTTGAATCTGGGAAATTATCATATTATTCTTTACCCAGAAATTCAATCCCTATTTCTCACCTCAGTTATGCAGATGACACTACCATTTTTCTTAAGGCCTCCAGAACCAATTTGATCAGAATGAAAGCCTTTCTAGTTAAATTTGAAGAAATTTCTGGACAGAAAATTAACTTTGAAAAAAGTGATTTTTTTGTCAAAAAAATGTTTCAGTTGCCAAGCTAAGACAAATTAAATCCATAGTGTTCATGAAACATGGTAACTTTCCTTTTAAATATCTTGGAGTACAGATTTACACAGGCAGGACTCTAAATATTCATTTTCAGCCTATACTGAAAATGATTGATAGTAGAGTCAGAAATTGGAAAAATGTGTGGTTATCTGTAGGGGGCAGATTGACTCTGATACAATCTTGTCTATACTCCTTACCACAACACATATGGGCTGTTATGCTTCCCACCAAATAGATCATCAAAAAGATAGAGAGGAAACTCTCTATTTTCTTCTGGGGAGTGACAGACACAGGCCCAAAAAAGACATGGAGGAAGTGGGATTTTTTATGTTACCCCACTTCACAAAATGGACTTGGTTTCAGGTCTCTGTCCACCATAGTGCAGGCTTTCTCCTGTAAACTATGGTGGAAATACCAAGGGGGGAAAGCTCCATGGTCCAACTTTCTTGCTTCCCTACCTGACACAGCAAAAAATAAATCAAAAATTTGGAAAAGGATCTGTTCTGTTAACTTAATTGCAGAATCCTTTTCCAGAGTGATACATGGGAGGGGAGACTGTAACTTATGGACATCTAATTGGACTGACTTTGGTCCATTAGAATATTTTTATGAGCCTACTACTGATGATGTATCCAACTTAACAGTAGCTCAGTTTGTCCTCAACAAAAGTCAACTAATGCCCTAGATAGCTCAAATTTAACATATACAAATCTCCCCCTTTTTGCAGTCTGCCACCATATCTTAGAGGCCTGACATGCTCATTTGGAAACCAGATCCCCTAGGGAATTTCACCTTCAAAACTGCCTATGCTATTCTTAGTGAATCCAAACAAAAATTTGCAGTTATGTCAATAATATGGGCTCCTAAGCTTCAAAAGAAAATATCCATTTTGATGTGGAGAATGCTAAATGCATTGCTTCCATTTGATGACATTCTCACTCACTTTGGTTACCACCAAGCTTCCAAATGTTTTTTCTGTCAAAGTCCTGATTCTATTCATCATTTCTTCTCTGACTGCCAGGTTGCAACCACTCTGTGGGAATATATGCACAAGATTTTCTTTTCTGAATTTTTCAGATGCAAAAGCTTATGGGATAGGCTGGCCACCTGCTGGGCTTTTACAGGTCTATCTAGAGCTCATACAAAGATCAATCACGTGGCTCCTCCATTGGTGTGCTGGATTTTGTGGAAAGCAAGAAATAAGATGATATTTGAAGACACTCCACCATCATCTGAACAAATGGCAAATGAGCTCAAAGAATCTTTGTTTCTGGCCTTTAAAAAGAAACCATTGAAACTGACCAGGGAAGTGGACATTGAGATTGCAGAATCAGGTGCCATCCCTCATCCATGCATCCCACCTAAGCCTAATTTTATCCATATTCAGTGGTACAGACCTATTTTTGGAGTTAAGGTCAATGTGGATGCAGCTTGGACTGAAGGTAAGGCAGGGATAGGTATTATAATCAGAGATCAACATGCTGCCCTGATTGGTGCTAAAGCTTGCTACACAGCATCCAGTTCCCCCCTTATTGCTGAGATTTTGGCAATTGAGATGGGAATCCTCACTGCCAGGGCTATAAATGCTACTCACATCTCACTAGAAACTGACTGTCAGCAGTTAAAATGATCCTAAATCCAGAAGTCAGGCAATGGAGACTCATACAAATACTAGAAAGAGTTCACAACCTTCTGGGAACTCTACCATCACTCATACTCATAGAGAGGGCAACCAGCCTGTTGATGCTTTGGCAAAGTCTGAACTCACAAATAGGGAAGATCAGACATATTGCTGGAATTCCCTACCCCCTAAAGTCAAAGGTCTAGTGATCCTTGATGCTGCTCAGGTCCCTTCAATCAGGGCAATTTCTTGAAGAGGGGAGGATGTACTCTTATCCATACATTTTGAACAGATTGATTACTCAATGCGGTCTAGGCATTTTTGTTCCCTTTCCATTCTCCCAATTCCTTGTAACAGTTGTGGCGGTTGAATTGCTCTTCGTTTAACATTGGCTAAAAAGTTTATACAACTAGATTGCAAGTTCAAATTGGGAGAGTGAGGATGACACTTTTTCTGTCATCTAAAGGTCGAGTTTTGATAGCCTAGTACTCTAGGCCCTGTCTGTAACAAATTGAGCTGTTATGCTCCTTTATTTTTTCTGTCTTTCATTTTTGGCTTGGGGTGCCTATAAATTCCCCTCACCTTAACTGGTAAAATTCAAAAAATGAACAGTATATTGATTTAAAATGTTTCTATCATATTCAAAGTTTGAAATTGAGAATCACACAGATTTTCAATTTCTTATTGGAGCTGATGTGTTATCTAAGTAGGGTTAAATGCGAGTTTTTTGCTCAAGTAATACTCTTTCTCAAACTAATCCCAAACTAACACACTTTCAATATTAATTCCAAAAACAATACACTTCTTACCAGGTAAGATGCCATGTAATTTTATATTTTCATCTGTATATTCAACATTATTTTATTCTTTCTATTTCTCAAATACCTTTTACGCGGCTACTTTTATCCATACGGATCCAGGTCTGACGGCGACCAGGCGATTCTTTACTTACCGAGCAAATGTGACGGCAACCATACTTACCGGCGACCATGCGACTCTCTACTTACAGGCGAATATCTACCTGAGATACAAGGGGTGGGCGGCGAATGCCCTGCGGGTAAGTTAAATGCGTGATAGTATAAATTCAGCTTCGATCGATGGTGTCATTCGGGTTTACAGTAGCTCCGGGCGATGGCAACCTCGTTCCCCATATATATTTATATCCCTTTTAAAGGTAAAATTTCAATTTAATGTTCACTTTCATGTTGTTTATATCAAATTGAAATTTCATATTTGTCTTTTTATGATGGTATTATATAGGGTTGAGGTTTCAGGCAAATTGACAGCAACGAGGTAGAGCCCAAGTTTGGACAAGAGAGGTTGTGTACAGGTTTTCTGTGCTCGTCACACTTTTGCTATTTCTTGAACTTTAATTGTGTGTTAGGCTTAATATTACTCTTAATCGAGGTTCTTTAAAGTCTGTGATGATATAGTATGGAATTAGTGTGCCAATAGTGTGATGCTTAATACATTAGGACGTGATGGCTTACTTAAGTTCCAAAATGCCGATGAAGTTAAAGATCGTGAACCTATAAAATAGGTTAAAATCAAAGTTATAACTTGAAATATTGTCATTGCTCATTTTAAATATCTTAAGTAACTCGAATTTAGTAAGTAGGAATTGCTATATTGTTGGTGTTTGAAGATATAGGCTTTACTAGTGTTAGTTTTATCGGAAATGTCCATATCATTATGCATGCACTATTTTTCTGCTTTTGAATTGCTGAGCTTTTGTTGATGGTTTTATACTGCTATTGAGTTAATGTTGATGATGTTTTTTGCTGCTTAAGTTGCTGTTCTTTTTTTGCTTCTTTTGTTGCTGCTGTTTTTTTGTTTGCTTCTGTTGCTGTATTTTTTTCTACTGATGTTGCTGGTGGTGGTGGTTTTTCGCTGCGGTTGTTGCTGTTGTAGAGATTTTGTTACTGGTTTTTCGCTGCTTCAGTTGCTGTTTTTTTCTTCTGCTGTTTTGTTTTTTTGCTACTACTGCCTGATGTTGATGTTGTTTTTTGCTGCTTCTGTTAATTTTTCGATGTTGTTGCTGCAGCAGAGTTTTTGTTGCTGGTTTTTCGCTGCTGCTGTTGCTACCGTAGAGCTTTTGTTGCAGGTTTTTTTGCTTCTGTTGTTGCTTCTATAGAGCTTTTGATGATGTTTTTCTGCTATCGCTGATTTTATTGTTGTTGATTTTCGACTCACTTTTGAGCTGTTGAAGAACCTGCTGAGTTGGGATCCATCCCAGTTTTCATTTAGATTAGTTTTGTTTTTGGTTAGCTTGTTAAAAATAAGGAGGTTGACATCATTTTGTAGTGATTGGTTCTTGATAATAGGCAGATTATGCCTTTCAACATAATAAATATTGTACACAACATTTTTTATCGGAAATACACACCATTTTGAAGCTTTACTTTATGATGATGGTTGCAATTGAGAAAATTAGATATGTGAGTCAGGTCAAATAATGCTCCCTAAGATTGCTGTCCAAGAGCCAGAAATTTTATATTTCTACGCTGAATCTGCTTTGGAGAGGTTGTTCACCGAGTCCTCCACGGAAGACGACGGAAAGTATGAATATAAGATATTGAATATTTCTATAGAGGTTTCCCGATATAAGTTTAAAAAGGTTTTAGAAGCCTGTATTTAAAAAAGCCAAAATTATACAGGTGGAAAAATCAAAATGACGTGGCATCTTACATGGCAAAAAATGTATTGTTTTGGAATTAATATTGAAAGTGTGTTAGTTTGGGAATTAGTTTGAGAAAGTGTATTATTTAGGCAAAAAACTCGTTAAATGCACTAGCCTGATTAGAAACATCAGCTGACATTTGGAGAGATCATTAATTCATAACTCTCATAATAAAAATTTTAATAAATACGCTTACTTAATTATGGATGTACATTTTTTAGGAAAATATAGAATTTCATAAATGATTTATTTGAGTTACAATGTACGGAATACTATTTAGAGATGACAAAGAGTTAAAAAAAATCAAAGTAGGAAAAAAAAATAGCTTTTGTTATTGAAATTGAGTTTAGATTATAAACAATGTCGTTTGTTATAATGAATATAGATATCTTCAAAATTGATTTAAATTTTGTCGGATCATATATTGGTAATATTTGATAATCTCTATTAGTACATCGCATTTATTAGTATATCACTATATATTTTAGCTCGCTAATTAATATGGACATGGGATAAATTAGATAATGCATCAGTATTGATCAGTTGACATTGGAGATTTTAATATGAGACATAATATATTAATACCCACGCACGCACTGTGGAAGTATTTAATTAGAATTAGTTTTTTAACTGATTTATAATGTTAAAAATGTGCCATGCATTAACGATCGAGTTCAATCTGACAGGTTCATTCAATTAATTTAATAAAGTCAGCTATATTGTATACATTATAATGATTTAATTTAATATATTGATTTTAATCTAGTATAATTTAATCTGAGCGTAAATTTAAAGTGCGGTAATACTTGTGAAAATCACCAATATATATAGCGCAGATGCACCGCGGGGAATTCAAGACATCTCAGCAAAAAGCAACACTCTCTCTCCTCACAAATGCTCCCAAACTTTCACACCGATCTCAGCCTCTTTTTCATCACTTTTAACTGTTACTGACCGTTACCTCTCACCAACGGGTAAAAAACGGCTATAATGCCGCCAGAACCGCCGCTTCACCGCGGCGGAGTCACCCAAAATCTCAGCTTTTTACAAGCACTCACTGCTAAACCCACCCCCCTTGCAACCTCTCTGCCATCCAACCCCTCGATCTGTCCGACGCTTGACTACAAAGGAAAAATCGCCTGCATCATATCGCCGGAGGAGGTGGCAGTGCTGTCAGAGCACTACAGTAATGCCCTGATCGGGAAATTCTCCAGGCTTAAACCATCAAATGACTTCCTCAACGAGGCTTTCAAGTCGATTGGCTTCAAAGGCAGGTATCAAATCGGTTCTATTGATTACCGGAATGTGTTAATCCGTTTTGATGATCCAAAGGATCTGCAGAGATGTTGGATGAAATCAATGTGGTCCTTTAAAGGTTTCCCTCATGAGAGTCTTTAAATGGACTCCGAATTTCACCCCAGATACTGAGACCTCCATTTTGCCCTATTTGGATAACCCTCCACAACATTCCTATTTTCTGGTATAATACAGCCATGTTGGAAGTTATTGGCAATAGAATAGGTAGATCCATCAAAATGGACTCAGCTACAACTAGTCTGACTAGGCCATCTGCAGTCAAACTCTGTGTTGAGATTGATCTCTTGGCAAAGCTTCATAATGCTGTGACTCTGACAGACAACA
The DNA here is from genome assembly GCA_948330725.1 of Sherardia arvensis. Lineage (NCBI taxonomy): Eukaryota > Viridiplantae > Streptophyta > Magnoliopsida > Gentianales > Rubiaceae > Sherardia > Sherardia arvensis. The sequence continues at coordinate 29,075,455 of OX415241.1, forward strand.
TGGATGGAGATGTGGCTGATTTTGAAATTGATTATGAGCAGCTCCCACTCTATTGTAGACACTGCAAGAAATTAGGGCATGAGATACATGAGTGCAGGATCTTAAACCCTGACCTTAAACCTCTTGTTAGGAGAAACACTAAACCTCCCCCTCCAAAAACCAGTCAGCCTCATGAGCCAACTCAAAAAAATAAGGCACCAGAGATTGGCACTTCTGGTGTTAACAAGCCCCATGCTGATACTAGAAGCCACCTTCAAACTCAACCCTTGGTCTATGTTGCCAAGACTCTTCAAGCTGATAAGCCAGCCTCAAAAAAAGGAAAGGTTCCAATGATTGATCTTACTCCTCATCTTTCCCCTTACCTATCCCCTCCTCCTATCCCAATCCAACCTACAACCTCACCCACCCCTCTGCTCCTCACTGACACTCCCATTGAGGTTATTTCAGACACTGAAATCCCAGATCCTGAGGTTCAGCAGCTAGACCCTGTACTTATAATCTCCTCACCTTCTGAGAATGACCATAATGTCAAGATTTTAGAGCCTTCTGCTGCTATCTCTGCAAGCCTGCCAGCTGATGTAGAGTCTCCCACTCCACAAATCAACTCAAGTGAATACACCAGTCCAGATGAGGAGCCATGGAGCACTCCAAAAAAAACAAAAAACTATGCCAAGGATGATATACAGCTGCAAAAGAGAACCTCCAATGCCCCTTCTGATTTCAAGATGACTAACAAAGTCACCTTCCATTCTCAGCCAAGGAAAGGAAGTAACAGATTCCTTCCTCTATTACTAGAGGATCATACAATGGGTGACAAGCCTGAAAAGTCTGATCAGAGTAAACCTACAGAAAATCAGAATCCAGTGATTTTGGATCCACCAGATTTAAATGCAACTCTTTCACTTCAAGAGTCTTCAACTCAGGTAAGTACACAGTCTTATGCTGAGGCTGTTACCTCCACTGCTAGTGACTTTCCTATGAACTCTGATAAAAATATAGTGCCTACTTATTTTGCTCAGGTGAATAGGATAGTTACAAGGACTGCCACTAAAAGCATAAAAAATCGTAAATGATTAGTTCAACTATGAGAGTTAACACACTTGTCTGGAACATTAGAGGGATGGAAACATCTATGCTAAGGTTAACTAGACTGATTAGAACACACAAAATTGACTTGCTATGTATCATTGAACTACAGCATGATAACTCAGAATGTGATTCATACAAAAATAAATTACACTTTCAGAATTGCATGTTTTCCAATCATTGTAATATTTGGCTTATGTGGAACTCCCAGATAGATATCTCCTTAATGTTAGACCATGCTCAGTTCATTCAAGTACAGGTCTCTCTCAATATACTGGAACAATCAACAGAGATGTTCTTTGTATATGGTCTGAGAACCAGGAAAGAAAGGGAAGGTCTGTGGTCTGACCTTAAGCTTATATCTGCACCTGTTGCTATGTACATAGGAGACTTCAATGCTATGTCATCCATTAGTGAATATAAGGGCCATGCTAAGACTAGGATCAGGAGCATTAGGGAATTTAGTAGTTTTATTGATAACATGTCTTTAATTCCTGTACATATTGTAGGTAATTTCTTTACTTGGTCCAATGGTAGGATTAGAGAACAAGGAAGGAGGCTAACCGTTGAGAGATTGGATAGGGGACTGTGTACTCATGATTGGAGTTTAAAATTTCCACAGTCTTCTATCCAAGTGCTCAACAAAGACACCTCAGATCATTGTCCTTTATTTCTTAGAATAGGGAGTAATCTACCCTCCGTCCCCAGACCTTTCAGGTTCATCAATACCTGGTTTAAAAGAGAAAATTTCATGGAGGTAATTAATTTTAAATGGAATATTCATACTGAAGGTCAGAGCATGTACAAATTTTTTCTCAAACTTAAAAACCTAAAACCTATCCTTAAACAATGGAATAAGGAGATCTTTGGTAATGTGGATGAGAATGTGATTAAGGCTGAAGAATATTTAAATTGCCAGGAAATGGTTTTTGAGTCTAATAGTTCAACACATGAGCTAATTAAACTTAAGCAAGCCAAAACTCTATTGAAAAAGGCTTTAATTGAGCAAAATAATTTCTGGAAATATAAGGAAAAAGTGAAATGGCTGAAAGAAGGTGATGAGAATACTAAATATTTTCATAACTCTGTTATGGAGAAAAGAAGTAGGCTCAAAATTACAAAGATTAAAAGTGCTCAGGGATAGTGGTTGAGTAACAGTGAAGAGATTGAGTCTGAAGCTATTCCTTTTTACCAAGATCTAATTTCAGAATCCCCACACCCTGAACAAAATTTATTCACCTCACACTTTCTGTCTCAGATACCCTCTATTATCACTCAGGAAGAAAATGAGGACCTTACTAAGCCAGTATCACTACCTGAACTGAAGCAAATTGTTTTTGGCCTTAATAAGTCAAGCAGTTCAGGGCCTGATGGCTTCACTGCTCAATTTTTTATTAAGGCATGGAATATTATTTGCTTAGATTTATTACAGGCATCCAATGATTTTTTAACTAGGAATCACATGCATAGAGGTATTTCTAGCACCTGGATTACAATTATTCCTAAAAAAGAAATTCCAATATCCTTCAGTGACTATAGACCTATCAGTCTTTCCAATGTTACTAATAAGATTTTTTTCTAAAATTTTAATGGAAAGGTTGAACCATTGATGCCTAAATTAATTTCACCTAACCAATCTGCATTTCTCCAAAATAGAGATATTTCTGATAATGTTATTTATTTGAAAGAAATGGTCAGATTCTTGAATAGGAAGGCCAGAGACCCAAACTGTATCCTTAAACCGGATTTGATGAAAGCCTTTGATAGGGTAAACTGGCAGTTTCTAAAACAAATTCTCCTTAAATCTGGTTTCTGTGACAGATTTGTAGAATGCATCATTAAAAACATGTCTGATGCTTTGTTCTCAGTTTTATTAAATGGTAAGCCTGTAGATTATTTCCCTGCCACAAGAGGTATAAAGAAAGGAGACCCACTGTCTCCTTTTCTTTTGAATATATTTTCCGAATCTTTCACCAGAAGCCTTTTATATATTTTTCACACTGGAAAAATGAAATATTTCACACTACCAAGACACTCTATTCCTATCTCTCATCTCAGCTATGTTGATGATACAATCATTTTTCTCAGTGCAACCAAATCCAACCTTGTAAAAATGAAGGCATTTCTGGTCACTTTTGAAAAAACCTCAGGGCAAAAAATAAATTTTGAAAAGAGTGAATTTTTTCGAAGTTCTAAAGAACCAGACTCTAAGCTCAGACAGGTTAAAAATATAATGGGCATGAAACATGGTAATCTTCCATTTAAATATTTGGGAGTACAAATTTACAGTGGTAAATCCTTAAATATTCACTCCCAGTCAATAGTGGAAATGATTGATAGGAAAACTCTTAACTGGAAATATAAATGGCTTTCATCAGGAGGTAAACTAATACTTATTCAAGCCTGTCTGCAATCATTACCACAGCACATTTGGGCTGTGATAGAACCAACAGCTCATATGAGAAAAAAAATTGAAAGGAGGCTTGCTATTTTCTTCTGGGGAGTTTCTGAAAAAGGTCCAAAAAATTCCTGGAAAAAGTGGAGCTCTCTCTGTCTTCCAGTGACTCAGAATGGGATTGGTATTAGGGATCTAGCCACTACACTCAAAGCCTTTTCCACTAAACTTTGGTGGAAATATCAATTAGGTCTAGCTCCCTGGACTCAGTTCCTAGCTTCATTCCCACTTTCTCTCAGAAAATCCCATACATGGAAAAGGATCTGTAAAATTGACAGATTTGCCTCAGATAACACAAGAGTAATACATGGGGAGGGCCAATGCAATTTTTGGGAATCAAATTGGACTAAGCATGGTCCTCTAATTGAATTTTTTGAGCCCCTGGATCCTGCACACCTTCATTGTACTGTAGCTAACTTTGTAGCAAACAAAGATGCTTTGTTTCCTTTTCTGTCTCAGGTGCTCTCTCAGGATATTATTAGTACTATACAAGAGGCAGAAATCACTCCAGGGAGACAAGACAAACTGGTATGGACATTGACCAACACTGGACAATTTACTATCAAGTCAGCCTACAAAAAGTTGAAGGTGCAATAAGGTACTCCGCCTGTATAATTCAAACTCTAGAATTCTTCCATTCAAAAAATGATTTCTATTTTTATATGGAAGCTTCTAAACCGTATGATTCCATTTGATGATATACTGTGTCAGTTTGGATTCCAAAATGTTTCTAAGTGATGTTTCTGTGCTCACACTGAATCCCTACACCATTCTTTTAATGAGTGTAGTATATCACAGGCACTATGGAAACATATGCATCACATATGTGGTTCTGTCTATTTTCCATGTCTTAATCTATGGGATAAATTAGCTACCTGCTGGTCTTTTTCTGGCCTATCCAAGCTTCATAATAGATTAAATCACACAGCCCCAATTTTTGTCTGTTGGACTTTGTGGAAGGCTAGAAATAAAGTCTTATTTGAGAACACCTTACCTGACCTACAAAGCATGACTGTTGAGCTCCAGAATCTCATCTACTTCTCACTTATTAAAAAGCCTAGTTTCATTTTAAATGAAGTAGATAAAGATCTTGCATCACACAAATGCATTCCCCCTCTGGAAATTCCCCCAAAACTTAATATTACACCTATCTACTGGTCTAAGCCAATATTTGGTTATAAGATTAATGTAGATGCTTCATGGAAGTTTGGCAAGGTGGGAATAGCTGTGATTGTTAGGAACACTGCTGGTGAAGTCACTGTTGCTCAAACCATTTTTTGTGAGGCTGTTTCACCTCTAGAGGCAGAACTCATAGCATTACTAGTTGGAATAAATTGTGACATTGAATCTGACTGCAAACAAGCTATTCATATGATTGGCAATACTTCTGCTTGGCACTGGGAACTAAATGGCATTTTACATCTTATTAATGAGGCCATCCCTTCTTATCAATTTAGGCACATTTTTAGAGAGGCAAATCAGCCTGCTGATCTGCTATCTAAAAAATGTAACAAAGATGGTGTTTCTAAGATTTTTAATTGGTACTCCTTGCCTTCTGAGGTTAAGAGTCTTATCTTGCTTGATCAAGAACAGATTCCAGCTATCAGGATCTCTGGGATCCTTAACTGATACTGCTAATCTATTTGCCTTTCCCCTGCAGGAATTGATGACCACTACAGATCAAGATGGAGCAGTCAAGCTAGGCTTTCTTTCTTCAGGCTTTCTCATAACAGACTGGAACTTTATTTTTTACATTCTAACCAAGTCTGCAACTACTGATGTTAGATCTCTTTTTTTTCTAGTCTCTACTGATTTCATACCTAGGTCGCATTGTGTTTTGTTATACAATTCACTAATAGATTTGGGGATGAAATTAGGGAGATATATTTCTAGTAGTTAGCAATTTTGAGAGGCATTATTTATGCTTCTTGGGGCGTTTGTCCCTTGTGCCTAGGCACCATGTAAATCTATGACAATGTTGATCTTTTGATTCGGGAAGCCTATATATTTCCCCCATCTCATGATGGATTTTAATTTAAAAAAAAAAAGGGAATTCAAGACATTCTTTTCCGGCCGGCGGGGAATTTTTGCTATGTTAATTAGATTGATATTAGAAGTTTTGAGATGGTGACCTTGACTAAATTATATTCACTCTTAGCATTGATTTGAGGTGAAATCACAAGGTTCACCCTACATTTCACAAGAATCGGGCTTTTTTAATTTCTTTTAAGGTAGTTTGAGTTACAGTTATTCGATTATATTATTTTGACTTTTGACTCTTGATTTAAAGCAACATTTGATGTATTGTTCTTATTTTAATTTAGGTTTAGTAAAATGAGATAGTTAATTAATTATTTGCCACAAAAGCCTTGAAAATGCTATTACAATTAAGTGTGTGTGTGTGTATTTGAATAAAGTTTCATCTAAAGCTAAGAGAAATTTGTGTAAAGGTTCACGCTGAGACAAACCATAAAGAGAGGTTTTTATTGACATAAAATGAAATACACTGATCTCCTCTATGGGAGGCAATTTGTAAATGAAATACACTGATCTCCTCTATGGGAGGCAATTTGTAAGATTACAGAGAGGTTTCTAAAGATATAACTATTCTAAACCTTCTTTGTATCTGAAGCAGGAACTAAAGCCTTAGTAGCTAGATACAGCCATACTAATTCACTACTTCGATATTGGTACCTAAAAAAGAGATGAGTCGAAAGATTCCTAAACGACCGACACAAAAGCGTCAAACTACTTTGACAGGTGTAATATCCCTAATTTGAAACATAAAGTCTGCACTAAATGCTCAAATCTACAAGTGTATGCACAGAGACGCCGATAGTAATTTTAAAGAAATTACTACGACTTGGATTTCTCCTCTACTGCAACTGCATACACCGAAGCCCAAGGGGTCTTCCCAAAAGAAAGAGGGAGGCGACAAACAAATGGGTAGGGATACTCAATAAATTAGCCAAAGAAATTTTGCAAAAAGTCGAAGTTCTAATCACCCATCTCTTAAAATCTAAAAACTCTAAGAAAGCAGAAAAAAGAATCAACCCACAATCCTGTCCAATATAAAAGCATCGGTAAAGAGATATCACCGAATAAACCTGCGTGGCACATGGAAAACTCCGGCGTAGTGCGACAGCATCCTTGTGGGGCAACCGGTGACGCACAACTGGTATGCCTGGCGGCGGCGCTTGGAGTACCGGTGACACCCGCTTGAAAAGCCGGCTGAACTCAACGAAACCTGATCGGACCAAAACCTGTCATCTCAAACTAATTGGGCCATCTCCAGTTGAAACATGTCCTAACCGGGCCGACCCGATCCGACCCGACCCGGCCGATCCGACCCGACCCCGACCGACCCGAGTCGAAAAACAGTGCCCAAAAAGGCCCAGCCGACCCAGTCCCAGTAACAGGCCCAGCCGAGCCAAACCAGCCAGGCCCAGTCAGGCCATACTTCTCCCGTGGTCGCCTGCAATCGGAGACCTCATCTTCTGTTCCGGATCTATCCCAGACCGGCTGGCCTGGCCATGAGTCGCTCATCATCTCGGTCTGTTCGGAAACCCGCGCAGCGTCCTAGTTCTTGCAGCTCCCTGGCCGGATCCGCACGCAGCGTCGAGTCCCTGGCCGGATCCGCGCGCAGCGACGAGTCACTGGCCGGATCCGCGTGCAGCGTCGACTGAGCAGCGGATCCATGGTCGCGCAGCGATGGACGACGGAGCGACGGAGTAGATCTCGTCGGTGCGAGCAGTGGCTACTCCGTCGATGGAAAACTGACCGGTGATTTCAAAAATAGGTGTAGTTGGTCGATTGAGGTGGGGTTTTGAATTGGGGGTTGGGGGTTGGGATGAAGATAAATACTAAGGGGTGGGAAGGGTGGTCAAGCTCGGCGGCGAGTCGCCGGCGGCCACCCCGCCAGAGTTGGATCTGGAGAGGGTACTGTTTGGGGGAAGGGGAGAGAGCGTGTCTCTCGTGAGCCGAAATTTTTTGAAATGACGCTGAGACAAATGCTACAATAAATAATCATACTAATGTAATTTATGCCAATGACTCAACAATATAGGAGAAAATAAATTGTGTCATGTATAATTAAAGAACCAAATTATTTTGATATTCAATGTTTTTTGCTTCAAATATTGAAGTATTGATATTTGTATTATTATTATTATCATTATTATTATTGTCGTTGTTGTTGATGGAATTGATCTGTTTTGACTCAATTTGCTTCAAAACAAATGGTGAATACCGTACTCAATAAATCCAGAAAAATCTTAGTTAGAACTTGGAAGGAAAAAAGGTTCAACGAATTCAAAGTACCAAACAACTGAAATCTTATTCAATTTCACATCATGTATATAAAAGGCATAGCCATATTCAATCGAGCTAACAACCTTTGTATATCTAAGAGACTAAGAGAATCGCCGTTTTAACCGAGTCTTCTCTCGACGTAAAGTAATGCCATCTAAGTTGTAAGGAAACCGGTTTCTTTATGCCAACATATGGAAGGAGGAGGGGGAAAGGAAGGGCTGGAGCCCCCTATAAAATCCGACAAAGCAGTAATTTTTTAAATTGTACTAATCTGCCACCATGAAAAATAATATTTTAAGAAGAATTAGGATCAGCCCGCAAATAGTTGTAGAATAAAAATTAAGTTCAACTATTTCGGTCTCTATGTCGCAGTTGTGCCGCCGTCTCTGTTTACAGAACCTTGTGTGAATGTTTGATGAAGAAGAAGGAGTTGGAGATTAAAGGTTAATGGGTTTAATTTTTGATTTGGGCCTTTCATGAATAAAAATCCCAATTCGTGTATTTTTAATGCCCAAAATAAAAATAAAATAAGCCCAATTTTCAGTTTCCTTTACAAACGAATTTTAAACTTAAAAGATAATATTTTCAGCCCCAACTCCCAAATATCCTTTACGCAGAGAAATCGTATTTCGTTCAAATCGTCGCCGTCGAGAGATGTCACCGCCGGCCTGTCGCCCTCCTGCACAGTCATCGTCGACTCGTCTACACCGGACAATGGAGGATTGGTGATGTTGGATTGATCCATCTTATACTCCGTGGATAATTTAGTAAGTATTTTCTGATTCTCTATTTTATAATCTTCAATTTTAGGTTAAGATTAGGGCTGAATATAATTTGGTTATTGATGTGAATTTGGATGCCCAGATGTGTTTTAGTATATTTATCTAGTCCCATTCGACAGTGAATATGATTATATGAAGTTCAGTTTGTTCAGACATGTATTTTGGTTTAATTTCTAATTTTTGGGAATTGGGAATTTGGGATGAACAAATTTGAATGAATATCAAACTAATGTTTTCTGATCTTTTAAGCATATATTATATGACAGGTTATGGAAAACTATTATGGTAAGAAGACTAAAGATGAAGGAATTAGTGGTATTAAGCGTGCTCGTGTGGAATTTGATGTGAATGATGTTCTAAGTGATCCTGGACTGCGTCGGCCTATCAAAGAATTTGATGTCAACATTAGAGATCAAGTCAGAAGAGAGTATCTAGTGAGAGGTCCTCATCAACTAACCGATCGTAAGTTTCCGAACAGGCAACAACAAGGGGTTAATAGATGCTTTCAGACTTCATGGTATGAGAAGTATAATTGGTTGGAATATAGTATCTCTAAAGATGCAGCATATTGTTTTTAGTGCTATCTTTTTAGAATATCAGGAGGTCGACCTCAGGATGAAGCCTTCTCTCACAAAGGTTACACCAATTGGAAAAATGCTCTAGAGAATTTTGTTACACATGTTGGCGTGAGCGGTGGAGCTCACAGTGCTTCTATGGTAGAGCTTCAGCAATATCGAAATCAAAGACAGAGTATTCAAGATCTAGTACAAGCACATTAAACTGAGACAGAGCGTGCTTATCATATTCGTGTGAGTGCAGCTCTAATTGTGACTAAGTTTCTTCTCAAGCAAGGTTTGACTTTTCGTGGGAATGATGAGTCGGTTGATTCTCCTAATAGAGGAAACTATTTGGAGTTGCTTGAGTGGTACACTCGACGAAACAAGGTTGTTGCTAAGCTAATGAACGAGAACGCTCCTCGAAATAGTCAAATGACATCTCCAAAGGTGCAGAAGGAACTTAGAAAGGGTTGTGCTAGTGAAGTTAGAAAGGTTATCCTTAGTGATGTTAGAGATAAAGTATTTACTCTTATGGTTGATCAGTCTCGAGATGTATCAATGAAGGAGCAAATGGGAGTTTTTTTGAGATATGTGAACAATCAAGGTCATATTATTGAATGCTTTCTTGCAGTTGTTCATGTTCCTAATACTTCCTCTATGTCTTTGAAACTTGCTATTGATGCTTTATTTACAAAGCATAATTTGTCTATATCCAAGTTGAGAGGACAAGGATATGATGGAGAATCCAATATGTGAGGCGGGTATAATGGATTGAAAGCTCTTATATTGAGAGAGAACTCAGCCGCGAGGTATGTCCACTGTTTTGCTCACCAACTGAAGTTGGTTATAGTTTCTGTTGCTAAAAGTAATAGATGTTGTAAGTGATTTTTTCAACTATCTTGGGATGATTGTGAATGTCACTGGAGGTTCATGTAAAACAAAAGAGATGGTTTTGCAGCTTGAACATGATAGGCTTTTAGAGCGTTTGGAAAATGGAGAGATTGTAAGTGGAAGAGGGAAAAACAAGAGACTAGTTTGAAAAGGCCAGGGGATACTCGTTGGGGTTCTCATTTTGTTACTATTGTTCGTTTGATGTCTATGTGGCCTTCGATTATACAAGTGCTTGAAAATGTGCATGAAGATGGTGATTGTGTTGATAGTAGTGGTTTGGCAGTAAGTTTGATCGAAAAATGGAAGCTTTTGATTTTGTGTTTGTGATGTATTTGATGCAATACTTGTTAGGGATCACAAACAAATTTTCTCTTGCTTTGCAACAACAGGATCAAAACATATTGTTTGCTGTGACTTTGATTCTAACAATGAAGAAACATTTGGATGAATTTAGAAATGAAGGATGGGAAAATTGGTTGGATCAAGTGAGCTTATTTTGAAGCAAGAATGACATATCAATTCCAAGGATGGAAGATAATATGGCTTTTTGTGGTCGTAGCAAGCAAAGTGGACAAACAACTACCAGTCTTCATCACTTTCGTGTGGATATTTTTATTGCGGTATGGGATATGTCACCATCTTTAATTATTCATCAATTTTTATGTTGTATCATGTATGCATGCCTTACATTTTAATTTCAAATACAGGTGCTTGACGCGATGATTCGAGAGATGAATCATTGATTTCCTGAATCAAATTCAGAGTTGCTTGAATGTATTGCTTGTCTTGATCCATGAGATTCATTTTTTCAATTCAACATTGGTAAGTTGCTCAAACTTGCAAGATTTTATCCCGATGATTTCTCAAATGCCGATATTGTCATGCTTGAGTAAGAGCTTAAAACTTTCATTGTTAATGTTCGAGCTGATGAGGAATATTTACTGATTGAGAATTTGGGATGTCTTGCTAAGAAGATGGTTAAAACGAGTAGAGACTCGATTTCCAATTGACATATCATTTAATTGAGTTAGCAATGGTACTACCTGTTGCAACTGCTTCTGTTGAAAGAGAAACTCAGAATGAAAAATATCAAGACTGATTTGCGCAACAAAACGGGAGATGAATGGTTGAATGATAGCATGGTGGTGGTTTACATTGAAAAAGAGGTATTTGTTGGAATAGAAAATGAGGTAATCTTGCAAACTTATCAAAATCTGGAGACGCGTAGGATGCAACTCTCGCCATATGATCATGCATCTGATCCTCATGCCATAAATTATTTACTTTTAAGAACTTTTTAGTTTAAGACAACTTTTGTATTAAAACATCGCTTTAAGTTATATTATTTTGTAATATAATGATTATATCTACTTGTTGTGTGTTGAATGAAGAAATTGTTTTTTAGTATCTTGTCCTCCATAAAAAATTAGTCTGGTTCTGTCACTGATTACATACATACAACTTACCTGCTGCAACCACGGTTATCAGATCTGATAAAAAATGTTCGATTTTTTTACAGATCTAAATAAACAATTCGAACACTTTTTATTAGATCTGTGATTCTGATAAGGATAATCTTTGCCTTTATGGTTTATAGATCTTGAGAAGGATAATATTTTCCTTTATGGTTTTCCCAAGGACAAGCGAGAAGTTAATTAATCTGCCTGCTATGTCCTGATCTTTGCAAGTTTTTAAATTACTCATCTTTGCTGAATTCTCATCTTTGCCAGTTATCATATGTTCTGATAAAGTTGTATTCTCAAATTTGGAGTGTTTCACCGAGCCACTGTAACTATCGTATGGCTCAACGAGAAAAGAATTAAGAAGCATTGTGTTGATGATACAGTGCCACGTTCTCGTCGTCGTTCATTTGTTTCTCTTCTCTCTCGTTTCAGAAAGTCAATTTAAATGGGGGTTTATACATTCATGTCCATTTTACTAATGCAAATCTGAAAATTTAAAAAAAAAATCAAAATTTTGGGTATATTAGCACAATTCAAGGGAAACATTTTGTGTTTTTTAGACTAGCATTAGTAAATGGACCTGTATGTATAATTCCCCATTTAAATTCTTTTAAGTCTCCCCTATATTTTAATAGATGAAAATGATGGATCAATTTTTGTACTATAAAAGAACTTATAACAAATTTGGATATGTATTTACCAATGATGAATACATGCAAATAAGTCCATTTCATATCACACAATAAAAGTGAGTTCTTTACAATGAACTATATATAGAAATGATTTTCTCCTCTGTGAATTTGTGGACGCTTTTACAAGATGAAAAGAAAGATTTGATTAAATTGATGTATTTACCATCTTCCAAATGTTTGGGGTTGTTTCAACTTTTGCTAAAAATAAAAATATTAAAACCGGAAGTACATAGTATTCTTCAGTTTCCATCGAAACAAAATAGGCCAATTTGGGTTAAAAATTGACCCCCAAAAATCATCACATTGAATTTGTTTCATCAACTTACAAATTTCATTTTTCTTGGACGTTTTACCTTATTTCAGTCAAAAGATGATCTTAAATGCAAAAGACGCCATTTTAACTTGCAAAACGTAAAATACAAATATGTAGTCTAGTTCATCTCAATGATCTCATAATCGATTGATTCAGAGTGCAATGTGTCTCAATAAAAACATATTCTAGATCCAATTACATCTTATAATTAAAATACGTTCTTGAATTGAAAACATTTGATGATCCATCTTATAATACAAGCGCTTGAATTGAAATGACACTTAATCGATCCAATACATTACATCCACACACAAATATTGCATTGGTATTTCAGCACCCGCTTCCCAGGTGCCGTCTGTGAACACGTGTCCATTTTTTCTAATTTTTTACCATAATTCGATACATAAATGATAATGGTTAATGGTCACAAAAGAAAGACAAAGCATATCTCAAGCAAGAAATAACACACATTTGAATTTCTGAACCAAATCCCAATCCATTTTCCATATCTATGTTTATCGAAAAAAATGTTGATTACTGAAGTATTTTTCCAAGATGACTTCTAAAGGCATCCTGAATTCCCGATAACGTAATATGGGCGTGAATCAGTGGCCGGAGGAGGAGGATAAGGGGGAGAAGGGGACGGAGAGTCTGAGTGAGCTTTGCTTTGATGCCACAAAGGCCCCTAATATTTCACAATTTTGCATTTAGATCCAACGGATAACCCACCTGTCACTTGCGAAACGACCACGTTTCGATCGGTATAAAATCCTAATCGCAAAACCCTAGTCCCCAAACCCCAAAATTTCAAGGCTGCGTTTGGTTCCTAAGGGAGAGGGTTTCGAACGGAAATGGCGTCGCCGGTGCCGTCGCGTTTTCTCACCCGCAGAGGATTCAGAATACTGCTTTCATGGGTCCGCCGCTTCACAACTTCGGAGGAGAAATTGTTTGAAACTCATCTCGGCCCGACCGAAGAGGAGGTATATCTGATTCTCTATCCATGTTTTTAGGTTTCACTTTAACAATATTTCGAACAGATTCGGACCATTATCGAGAAGGATCCATATTTGGCAGCAAAAAAGCGGAGGATCTACGTGGCTGAATTTTATTACGACGATGATTACTATGAAAGGATCAACGGCATTCCTTAGTGTCTAGGTCTCCATGGTATGTACCTCAAACCGAAGGTGCGTAGTCATAGGACAGGGGTCAGCAATAAGGAGGTGCACGAGGCGTTTGCGCTCTACAAAGCTCAACTCTATGATATCGTGGATTTGCCTCACCCACGCCCCATTCTTAAGCTGACTTAAATATAGAGGCACATTTTCCACTCTCAAGTCAATGGCTCTCTGGTACTGAAATATTTAAAACACGACGCAATTATTGTTGTTATATTAAGCTAAACCATTCTATGCAATATATAAAGTATAACTTCAAAGCTATATCGACATAAATCAACTTCGAAGTTGGCTCCCATAGATAATTATATATTTCAACCATTAATATGCATTTGGATCATTTATGTCAGGCAAATGATAACATGTTGAGGATACTACAGAAATTGGTGAGGGAAAAATGTTCCCCCCTAGAAACTTAATGGCTACATTTTATAACCAAGACTATGCTAGGGTACATGCTTATTTTCAAGCCCTCCAGCTTACTTCCAAGAATATTTTATTATTATTATAGTTTAGGTGATGTTACGCCAAAACATGACTTTTTGTTCATTCTGAAATTCCACTAATCGACTTCTATTTTAGAGAGAAATACACCCTCAAATACACATGGAGGAATGGTGGCTGATGTAAACAGGTACCTACTTGAACAACAAGCTTATGTAAGTTCAAGATTTGAGTGTTTAAAGGTTTTACTACACTTACATGTTGTGGTAAATGCAGATTATTTTCAAGAAAAAGGGGATCTTTCTCCCACAATTTAAGGCCATGAATCTGATTAAAGAAAAGTATTATCGTACTTGCAATATTCTCTAGACTAGACAATGTTGGCAGTTGTATATTCATTGCAAGACAGCTTCCAGGATGAACTGTGATATCAGAATATTGAACCCCCCAATACACTGTGGATTTGGTGATGAAGGGGCAGTAGAGAAGAAGAATGAAAAAGAGGAGGCAACCATAGGTGGGATGCGTGGAGAGCGGAATTAATGAAATACTAACTTAGCAATGTTGATCAAAGGACAAAAAATCAATGTTCACCAAAGGTACGAAGTACTATTCACAAGGGATTCTGCCTTTTAAGCATAGTTGATATGTATTTCTACAAGGTTTATATAGCTTGATTACAATCTATGCTATAATGATCAATTTAATCCAATACTAAAAAACTGAAAGCCAATTGAAAAACTCTCTAATAATTAGTTAGGTTTTTGTTTTGATAGTAATTAAAGCTATTTTTTTCAACCAAACAACAAAGAAATAAGATTTTATCAACTTACATTAAGCTAGCTTGTTTGATCGTTATATAAATTAAAAAAAACAATTGAAATGCGTATGTCTTAGGTTAAAATGTGGCACATATTTTTGAACAACCACTATATAAAGGGTTCGATCATTTGCCTAACATCATATTTACCCCAACGGTATTCACACAAAATTCAACACACAAACAGAACCAACAAAATCCAAAAGTGAGATATATATCACCATGAGTCAAGTCAATGATGATCTGCGGAAAATTGTTGAAACCATGAAGAATCTGAGCCTTGATTCTATGGAGGTCGACAAGCCACTAGAGACCAACGATACCGTGATGAAGGATGCCGAAGATAATTCCGACGATGACAAATCTTCCGACAAAGGTTCCGGAGAAAATTATGAAGAATCTGACGATGAGATTCCAGAGGCAAGAAGAATATGGCCATGAAGAAGCTCTTCTAAATATATAATTGTTAACTGAATTCTACTACAATTATTAGCTATATGGTACTATTTGCTAGGTTCATTTTAGTTAAATTATTGACTATAATTATAACATAAAAAGGCATGATCATTTTGAGCAATCCCTTGAATTATCCCTAACACTCTCCTTCTACCACCAAAACTACAGACGCGTCAAAGGGAAGAGTGATGTTCCTGCCACGGAGGAAACTAATGGTGGGAGGTCGTCGTTGTACCTCTCCAAAAATACAATTTATATTGCGCTCACAAGCTCTACACACAACTAAGAATATAGTGGCAAGTAAGGTTCGTTTCCACAGAGAAGAGGAGATATTCAAGTATTTCAAATAGATTTACTACTCTAACTACTATAAAACCTATAATATAATAATATATAAAAGCGATGTAAGTAGGGGGGGAATTTTGAGTTTGGTTGTAGAAAACACTACAATATTATGCTAAGAAAGAGCTAAAGATAACAACTAAATTATATAAAAGATTGGTTAACTATGAGATTACTAGACTTGGGGCATTCGACTTCAACTTTCGACTCGAGATTAATCCTTGAACTACAACACATTGCATTTTAGGGTTTACGATTACTTATCGAGATTAACTACTTTCGAAAGCGAAGATAGATAATCATTCTCTCGTTTATAACCAAGAAACAATGTAGCATTATTTCAAAGTTCTCACCTCTAGATATAACAAGTGAAAGCACTATGTTCAATCTAGTGGTGGCATCGGATATGAGAATCGATAAACATGTAAGCAAGGCAATTGAATACTAGATAGGGAACAATGGATGAAAGCATACAAAACACTATTCCTCTTAGCTCTAATCATCAATTAGGAAAAATGGAAGCATTCTACCCATGGATTTAGCAAGTATTCAACACATTCAACAATTAGAAAGAAAGCCCAATCAATTCATGCATCAAATTCATATGAAATCATCACATTCAATTGCTAATCACAATACCCATAAACAATGCATAAAGAGTTCTCATAATCAAAGATCGAAAGTCTACATCGAATGCTCCCAAGAGTTATTTAGCCTACTACAATCATCATAGAAATCAAAAACATGTTCATAGAATCAAATGGGTAAGAAAACCTAAGAGAAGAGAGAAAAATGGAGTTCTTGGGGCTGAAATTCGTCCCCCTTTCCTTTGGGATAAGAGGGGCTTTTATAGCCACAAAAGTCAACCCGCTGGAGGGGTCAACAAGCTGGAATTTTAGTGACACTTGTTTAGCGACGCTTGTTTTGGTTGCTATTTCTTGGCTCTACTTCTTCATAAAGAGCAACGCTTTTCTGGGCTTAAGCAACACTTCCTTCAACCATGAGTGACACTTCCTTCAAGCATGAGTGACACTTCCTGCAAGTGTGAGTGACACTTCTCTTGGAAAGGGTGACACTTTTTTGGGCAAGGTCGACACTTTTTCTGGGCAAGGTCGACACTTCTTCTGGGCAACTTCTATTACTTCTATCCCTTCCATCAATAGCTTCCAAAACATGTATTTTACATAGGATTTCACAAGTCTTACCCATAGAGCATTAAACTAGTAATCGACTTCAAAATCCTACATCAAGTGTTAAATAGAGTTCGATATAGAGCTTAAATGTGCTAAAGATTAGAGTATATTCAGGGCACATCAAACTCCCCCACACTTAGTCTTTTACTCGTCCTCGAGTAAATCACCCTATGCACTCCCTCATAATATGAATCTCACAAAATACCCCCCACTCTATGTTCTACATCTCCTCTTCTGAATCACTCAAGGTCCCCCACACTTATTGTTAAACATCTCTAAATCGAGAGTCAAAGATTAAGCTATAAAGTTGGGGAACCTTCCCTCCTAGGGACTACCCATGTGATCGACTCCAACGATCCACATCCCACTAAAATTTCATCGCCAATCACAATTCTAACCCCATGTAGTGGACTTATAACGATCCCCATCCGATAAAATCGGATAGTCCACCACATATCCTAAGGGTGCCTCTCTAAATCACCAATGCTCGAAAGCATAATGTAGGCACCATCTAACATGCCAATCTACTCATAGAAAAAATATATCATGGCATCAAAACCTCCACTAGGCATAGCAAAATGATACGGCTACATCAACGTCCATAGCTATCCTAGTACACATTCACCTTTTAGAGTTCTAAGCACTTAAAATCATGGAATCATATAAAGATCGCTTAAACTCTACTCCAAACACAATCATCCCGCCAAACAAGTTTGCTTCAAAATGAAATCATTAGAACAAAAAGCAATAAACCTCTCATTCTGCCTATGTGCCTCTCGGTTTTTACATAGCCTCTCTTTAAACCTCTTACTTTTTCCTAGGCCTTGTTAATTTTGTTTAGACCTATCCGGGCTTTTAACACTCACTCTCTTTAAGCCTCTCACTCCTGTTAAATTTTTTTTTAATTTTTTTTTGGTGAACTAAGCAAAACAGAACATTAAACCTCCCCCACACTTAAAGCTAACATTTTCCTCAATGTTAAAAGGAAAAGTACAACAAGAGTAAACAAAAAGGGAGGTACCGAAAGCACAAGATCACAGATACACTAACCAGAGCATACTCCACAGGAAGTAAAAGGCCACAGTACACGCACAATCATTAGTTATATATTCCATCGCCAATCAGAGGATATCAGTGTATGACCAGGATTCATAACCATAAGAAAACAAGTAAGAATAGGACCTGGGAATAGCGAGCCTGGTCGGGACAGGTTGGAAAGTGGTGAAGGTTGATTGTTGGTTATGACGGTGAGGAGCAGAGTTGGTGAAGCTGCACTGGTGGTGTCAGAAAACAATTGTCGAGGCGGCGATGGTTCCAGCGGATGTCGGGGAAGAATGGTAGTGCCGACGGGATGGTGGTCGTCGGTGGTGATGGACGGTGCCGCGCGATCATAGTCACGACCTGGCGGAAAAGTGGAGGTGACTGGTGGATGGGCTGACGCGGCGGCACGACGAAGAAGATGGTGTCGGGTGTGGGGAGCTCGGTCGGAGAGTGATCACCGATGGTCAGGTGTCGACCGGAGAAGGTGATGTGTCGGTGGCAGACGGAGATCGTGATGGATGGCTCCAGCGAGGCTCGATCAATCGGCAGTGGTAATGTTGGTGCTGATATGCAGAGGTGTTGATCAGCGACGGGTCCAGGCGAGCAAGAGATTGACGGTGGCGCATGATTCCGGTGAGCAGTGGCCGGCGGCGATTGATCAGCGGAGTTGCAGAGGTGGAGATTGATGGAGCAACGGTGGGGACTGGGCTGGTCGGGGATGATGATTGAACAGTGAAGAGGGTGGTGGTCGAAGGTGGGTGGTTACAGGTGATTTGGTGGCGGAGATCGGCGATGGGGTTGAGATGGTGGTGCTCCTCGGCGGAGATGGTGGTTGAGAGGGTGACATGGTGGTCGGAGAAGGTGGTGGGAGATGGTGATCGGAGATGGGGTGGATATAGTGAGGGTTGGTTACGGGAATATGTCAAGGTGGGGGTGAGTTTGGCTTAGTATGAAAGGGGGAAGAAGATGAGGGATGATATTGGCTAAGTATAGAAGTGGGGATGTTTCAACCCGAAACGCTCGGGGTGAGCATTCTTGGTTGAGCGTGGTTCATGCCAAAATGCTCGGGGCGAGCTGTTTCGGCCGAGTATTTCCCTTTTTTTTTTTTCAATTCGTCATGAATCCTCGAGATTACTCCGGACTAATTCCTGCACAATCAAACACATACCGAGCGTAAAATCTCCTCAAAATAGAGATGCATAATACTAAACTACAAATAAACAAAATTAACTAAATAGAAAATAGAAAAGAAGTCATCGTTTGATTTATTTGAAAAAACAAGAACGATCAAAACCGTTTATTTAATTTCGTCGGCACGACTTACCTCCATTGGAATTACTCGTAGATTGGATCGGCGAGATCCATGTCGTCGAGAATTTCCGTGCTAAAGTTTTCAATGTACGGCTTCAAGCGTTGACCGTTCACTTTCAAAATCTTGGAGGTCTCTTCACTCTTAATATCCACCACACCATGTGGATATACTTTCACTACCACAAACGGTCCCATCCATCAAGAACGCAATTTCCCGGGAAATAGACGAAGGCGAGATAGAAATAGGAGAACTTTTTGACCAACTTCAAAGTTCTTCCTAATGATCATCTTATCTTGCCAAGCTTTCGTCTTCTCCTTATAAATGGCGGCGTTCTCGTAGAACTCGTTCCTTAACTCCTCTAGCTCTTGTAGTTGCAACTTCCTTTCCTTCCCCACTTCATCTAGATTGAGATTGAACTCCTCAATCGCCCAATAAGCCTTGTGCTCCAACTCCACCGGAAGATGGCATGGCTTCCCAAATAATAATCGATACGGAGACATACCAATTGGTGTTTTAAAAGCCGTCCTATACGCCCACAATCCGTCATCTAACCGAGTACTCCAATCCTTTCTAGTCGGCTTAACCGTCTTTTCAATGATGGACTTGATTTCCCGATTGGAAACTTCGGCTTGTCCATTAGTTTGTGGGTGATAAGTGGTGGAGGTCTTGTGAGTGACACCATATTTCTTCAATAATGCGGCGATGGTTTGATTGCAAAAGTGGGATCCTCTATCACTAATCAATGCGGGGATTCCAAACCTAGAGAAGATGTTGGCTTTGATGAACGCTGAAACCACTTTAGAATCATCAGTTTTAGTGGGGATTGCCTCAACCCACTTGGAAACATAATCAACCGCAAGCAAGATATATTTGAAACCGAAAGATTTTGGAAAAGGACCCATAAAATCAATACCCCACACATCGAATAATTCACAGTATAAAGGAGCACTTTGGGGCATTTCATTTCGAGACGAGATATTCCCTACTCTTTGACATTTATCACAAGACTTGCAAAAACTATATGCATGCTTATTCAAACTAGGCCAATAAAAACCACAATCTAGCACTTTCGGGCGGTTCTCCTAGCACCGAAATGACCACCTACATAAGAATGGCAAAAGGTAAGAATAGAATTAACCTCACTATCAAGGATGCATATCCTCACAACTTGGTCGGAACAATGTTTCCAAAGATATGGATCGTCCCACACATAGAACTTTGCATCATGCCTCAATTTGTTCTTTTGAGATGTGGTGAAACGAGAAGGAAACTTGTGAGTGACAAGATAATTTACAATATCAACATACCATGGAAGAGAAACACTAATGGCATATAAATGCTCATCAGGGAACTCTTCTTGAAGACTTTCTTGTCGCCCATTTGTTTCGCCACCTATCCATGGCACCAACCTACTCAAGTGGTCGGCCACAAGGTTTTCGGCACCCTTCTTGTCCTTCACTTCCAAGTTGAATTCCCTCAAGAGTAAAATCCATCGAAGCAACCTTGGTTTCGTGTCTTTCTTCGTCATTAAATAATGAAGTGCTGCATGATCAATATAAACAATAACCTTGGTACCAAGCAAATAAGACCGAAAATTTTCAAGTGAGAAAACTACTGCTAACAATTCTTTCTCTGTGGTAGAGTAATTTATGTGAGCCTCATTAAGAGTCATGGATGCATTCCTTGACTCCATGAAAAAAGAGCCCCACCAATTCATCTACCTATCCCTTTTAAAAAAGCCATTGCATATTCACAACTCAGTTGACAGAGAGTTGGCTGAGCAAGGTGATGAGCCCTAAATATAATCTTGTTTTTATGACATTTGGGTAGAATTTGGTGCAAAGTAAGGAGCTTTATAGCTAAACTTGTCGAAATTACATTTTTAAAAACAAGTAATGCACTAATGTTTTGAAGCTTGATTTTGGAAATGTTAGAAAAGGAATTAGAGAACATGGATCATACCGTTGGATTCCTCTAGTCAAGAGCTTCGAAATGGACTACTAGAAGATGCAAATCGGATGAACGGTTAAAGTGCATGGCCCTTCACAACCAGTGCTCTACCTGGTGCATGGCCCCTGCACTGCATTCTATAAATACTCCTTATCCCCTCAAGAGCAAAAACGGTCTCCCACCATGTAGATCTCTTTATCTTTCTTTCCCTTTTCTTCCATTCCTTTCCCTTAGATTAGTAGTTTGATTCCATGTATTGTAGTATAGCTTAGTTTGATCCTTGGGAGCATTTGAATTCATTCCCTTGAAACTTTGAGGGCCTTGTATGCTTAAACTTGATATTTGGATTATCATTTGATGAACTTGAATTCTTGTGCATGAATGTTGTTCAATATTGCTTCATTTGTTATGGGCTTTGTGTTTTATATCAATTGCATGCCTCATAGTCACTAATTAGAGTAGATTAGTTCTATGGTCAAGGTAATCTAGTCTTAGAGTAATTCTAGTGTAATTGGAATGGTGATGAATTGTAGTGTAATGTAATCTCTAGTTTGTAGATTAGTGACTATGGAAGGGTTAGAGTGATGACAAGTTCTTCCCCTTGTTGTGTGATTGTAGATAAGGAATGCCATGATAAATATAAGTTGTTAGAAGTGGAAATCTTATGAACTTGCATGATTAATCAATTATGTGTTTAGGTAAGGATTGAATGTTATCATTGGTCCCCCTAATATGTGATTGTATACTTGAGTTGAAGATTCCCTTTTAACGTATGATTGTTATCAACGAATAGCTAGATTTGTGGGTAGAACGTTATCGTTCACTCCAATATCATTAAGTAGCAAAGTAGGAGTTGAGACATATATGCTATCATAGTCTTGGTTCTTGCTAGTTTTCAAAGGTCTTATTTGTATGCTGTCGCTATCGCGGGTGTGTGAGTAAGTTTGTCTCTCTCTAATCCTTGTTGAGTTATCTATGATGCTATCATTTAGGCTAAATGTACCAACTCGCTAAGAGTCGTACTCATTAGACAGAGCCTAGCTTGAGATTCCCTAGCGATTTCTTAACGACAAAGCTTGACACACCTGGCAAACAATTGTAGCGCTTGGAGAGTAGCGATATCGCTACAGTATACGGACCCATCACGAGGACCGAGGACGTGAACCAATTCCTGATCGCAGGTGCATGCATCACATGAGATGTCCGCTGGATCAAGTCTCTCCCAGCGATCGTACCTCACTCTGCGATTGAGGGCAGCATGTTCCACACAGCAGATGGGCCTGGGCGTGACTACTTTATCTCTGAGGAACCTGTAGTAGTGCGCCCAACCCCAAGCGTTACCCAAACCGGCTCTGATGACGCGTACTCGAGCTTCCCGGAGACCTTTCTTATCGGTTCTCTTCAGGGTGGTGATGACATTCATGCCTCTCTGAATGTCACCCCCGCAACATATTACAAATAAGGCCAAAACATAGGTCGAGTCTGTGTGACCTAGTGCAGAAGCGTCGGTGAGCCACTGTTTATGCCATTCTGTCGCTGTTGCGGTCGCGTACGCACGAAGAACCGAGTCGAAGTAAACACGAATCATGATTAGATTTATCATGTCATTTGGGAGGGCTTCGAATATAGACAAATCCATGGGAAGCAAAAGGCAAACAATAGGAGAAGGGAGAAGGGAATGTTGGAATGAAGGAAATTTATAGGGTTCAGGTGCTCTATTTATGAAAAAGATTGTAGAGTTCCTAGTAAAAAAATAAAGACATTTTTACCTTTTCAAGATATTCTCATGCAAACCCCCCAAAAAAGTTAATTACTTATGGAATTTGAAAGGTTATACTGAATTTTTTTGAATGTTATTTCATCAAATCAAACTAAACTAAATTGAAAGTATTGAATTCGTTTGTGGGTTCGTGGGTTTATGGTTAGGGTTTAACTGTGATAACGTGCACATTAGCGATATCGCTACCATACAGGCTACTTAGCGATATCGCTACAATAAGTTACTTAGCGACTCACTAGTTATATCGGTAGCGAGTTCGCTAGTGAGGCGTCAACTAGGCTCTGTTGACTGAATACGTCTTGTTGCGAGATCGCTACTTTTCAGTTACACAGTTAGCGAGTTCGCTAGTGAGTCGCCAACTTGGCTCTGTTGACTGAATACGACACGTAGCGATCTCGCACGTTACACGCAAATAGGAGCGAGAACCAAGCGATGTCGCTAGGAGCACGCACTATAACCAAAAGTACTAGATTTTGCTGAACTGAAGTAACAACTCTAAAAATAATTGAACAACATACATTTAAAAATTGTTGAAGTTATTGACCACATTCATGTAACCAAAACGGCATCTTTGGTGACGCGTACACAAGTGATCATAACCCAAAAACTAGTTAATATTCAAAAAAGTAAATGTTTAAACCAAACTAAACTACGAAATCAGAGGCCTGCGACTAACATATCATGCAAGTCATCAACACACATCTTGTCGCTGCCTTCGGCCTTCTCCCCCGAACTGCCTTCTCCCTCTTGTTGCTTGTCTTGCTCGTTCTGGCCAGCTGGTTGAGCTTCAGTCTCGATGCAGGTGTTCTGTTCTTTGCCTTGGCCCGGTTCAACATCATCGTCGGGTTCTCCGATCAGCCTCTCTTTCCTAATCATCTCATACCTCACCGGGTCATCTTCTGCATCAGAGTCGGTGTCTTGATGATCACCATCATCACCATCATCACTATCCGCATCTGCATCACTTACATGATCAGCAACAAGCTTCCCATCGGATGGCTCCTTCCCGCTGGCTGTAGCCAAATCTTCGCTAGGACCCGCGGTGTCTTTTTGCTTGGGAAATGTGGTGCGGAAATCAGGTACCTCCTCCTCATCGCTCAGATCTCACTCCACTACCCCACTGGATATCAGTTCGCCGAGCCGTTCGTTGTTAGCACATGCCCTTTTCTCGGCCATTTCAATCTCATTCAATAACTGGCCCATAGACACCACAAGCCTACCACGGGCATCAAAAACAGCATCTACACAAACAAATCAAGGTTGATAAGAACCAAACATTAACAAATTAAACAACTAGAACCAACTACAGTTAATAACAAGCTAGAATCATACCTGATACTCCCATCCTACCCCTTGCCCTTCTGGCTGCCTCTTCAGCTTCTTTCTTTCTCGCGTACTTCCCATCGGCCTTCAACTCTAACCTCTTGTGCTTGAGCCACTCCTTGTCATATTTGCCGAGCGGCATGGGACGGCCTCTTGGAAAAACACCCGCTTTCCTGATCAGAGCTACAATCAAATTGCCATACGGAAGCGCGGCGTTCTTGTGTCTGGCCATCTTCATCATTTGGGTCAGAATTGTGAAGCCGGGGTTGATTGGAAGCTTCTCCATGATATAGTAGAACACCATGAGACTGCAAACTGTGGGCTCACATGCATGCCCTAGGGACGGGACCACATTACCGCAGATTAGCTCAAAAACTAATCTCTGCTCCTCGGTAAGCCTGTGGATCGGGTATAACCTAGCTGTACCCGGCCTATCAGAAGTCCTTTTAAACCACTTCTGACCCATCTCACCGGCATTCAACGGTTGCTTCGGGCTAACAGAAGGAAACCTCTGCTCGTAATGTACCTCGTACGGACCATCCTTTTTGGTAGGCCTCAGGTCGGTACGAGACAGTTACGGACATTTCAGAACTTCATTGATGCTAAACTTATCGACCGTAAACTTAACACCCCGCACCAATGTAGTTATTTCCCCCACCCCTTCCTCTAAACCTAGGTTCGCATAAAATTGGAGAACCTCCTCATGGTAAACAGGCTCAGGCAACATAAGCAATGTATCTAGATGTTGTGCCCTAAAATGGTCTAGCACGTAATCTAGTTGCAGCGAAGGCACCACAGTACTATCAAACACATTATTATTGACAAGTTTCCGAGAGGAACAACGCTCATACCTAGCTTCTGCGGCGTTGTTGAAGAACTCAGGAGTGTCCTCCTCCTCACTGGAACTGTTGGGCCCTTCCCCACCATCATTTCCGGCAGCAGCAGCGGCGGCAGGGACTTCTGGAACTTCCGGCGGCGGCGGGGCGACTGAAATCTCTGCCTGAACTGCAGGCTCCTCAGTCCGACGCCGTTTACTTCCCACCGCCTGACCACTTCCCCGTCCACTGTCTGAGCCTCTACCACCCCGTCCTCGCACAGCTCCTCTGGTCTTTGGCCGCATTTTGTCGGAGAACTTACAGTTTCGTCGCCGGAGAAGGGTTTTTCAATTTGGGGCTAATTAATTTTAGCCCGACCCCCTTTTTATTTATTTATAGTAATAGTACTTGCGATATCGCTAGCTGATACGCTTCTATATGTTGCGATATCGCTAGTTCACACGCATCTGTATGTTGCGAAGTCGTTAATAACTCGCTCAAGCCTGAGTATCTAGTAGCGAGTCTTTAAAGCCTCGCCAGGCAAGCGTGTGAGTAGCGAACTCGCTACAGAAGAATCATTCTAATTAGTAGCGAGGTCGTAACCCAAAAAAGTCTTTTTTTTATTTGAACTACTAACAAGCGCTATCGCAACCCCGTCGCCAACTGGTTTTCTGGGTTTGCGGGTTTGTGGGTTTAGGGTTTAGGGTTTAACTGTGGTAACGTGTATACTAGCGAATTCGCTACTACAGAAGCTAATTAGATTGTAACTAAAAAAATAAAACTTTTTAATTTTTTATTAGCAATTTTTACATTCTAACATATATATATTTTATATAGATGCAGTACAATACTCTATTTGTTAAATATCCATCATGATATTCACTCAGGTAGAGTACATCTTTGTACATAAGCAGTATGACATAACTCTATGTAAAACATCAATAATTCGGTTTAAATTTTTAAACGCAATATCATATTCTTAAATATGTACATTTTATATCCAAACAGTATAATACTCAATTTGGAAAATATCGAACATCACAATATGTCAAGCAGAGTACATCTTAGTACATCAGCATGCAATGTTATTAAGCGATACTCGGTAGTATGATTAGTGATGACAGTTGGTGAGTGAACGTGTGCATGAAACTTTGTTTAATTCAATAATCGTTCTTGTAATCACATAAATGAGTTGTAATAAACTAAGTATCTCTAATGAAATGCATTTGAACTGCGCATATATATATATGTAGTTCATGTGTGAAGCTCTACTATGCTGTTGTCTCTAAAGGTAAGCGATGGATAGCGTTTTCAAGCGTACACATGATGTGTAGAGTTTCTTATTGTCTTACAATTAAAGACTACGTTTCTTAAAACTCTTTCAAATTATGTAATTGCAGATTAAGTGACCAAATCCCTATCCCGTTCTACATGAGCATACGACGGAACAAATGAAAATTATTCTTAAAATAGAATGATTAGTGTCTTATACCATCATTTCGTTTAGATCGTGATTTAAAAATCTATGAGTGCATTAAAAAAACAAAATAAAATCTTAAGTAGGGTTCGTGGGTTCATTTGTAGCGATATCGCAACATCCTAGTAACATACTTTATGTCAGCTTTTCAGTTACGATGTCGCTAGAAGGATTAAGTAGAGCATAAAAGGCAATCACATGAGCACGTAACGACTTCGTAAATATCCACGTCAGGTGTAACGAGAGAGTGCCGATTTCGCAACAAGGTAAGCTAGAATAAAGTAAACACGTTATAGAACAGAAAAACACAACACTTTTGGTATCTTATCCTCACTTCTTACGGGTTTCATCTCCAAAAGTCCAAACTTTTGCACATCTTCTCAAATCTCCTCAACTTTCTTCACATCAAATCTCCATTACCCATCCCATACATCTTCTCACATCAATTGTGTCAAAACAAAGTGGAACTAGCCACTAATTGCATGCAAAAGATTGGTAAGTTTTGCAATAAATTCTCAACCACATTTTTAGGGTTTGGTTTTTTCAATTAATGTCAATATTTATTTGTTCTTGTTAAATTTGGTAACATCCTTTGTTATGGGTAGGAGAGGGACAAACAAGGTAGACCATCCCCAACCAAAATAATCAATTCTACCGACACAACTTTGTCATATACCAAAGGTACGATTTTTTTCATTCTTATTTGCTAAAAAATTGATTTTCTTGTACATGGTGCCTCCATTTATCATGTTATTACTAAATATCATGTCAGAAGCATGTCCTGAACGAAAATCAAGATTTTTTTTAAAATTCTCCATAGCTTGCTTAGCCCTAAATTTTTGGATTATGAAATATAATGTTTTTACTACAAAGTACAACTTTGATTTATTAGTATTGTGTTAGTCATTAAAAAATTTCAATATACAAAGGAAGCTTAATGGAGAGCCCTTCAAGTTCCATTAACTCCGACTCAAGTGGGGGGGGAAAATGTTGTTGGCGGTTCAAGTGAGGTTAGAAGACAACGAGAAGTGACTCGCGCATCGAAAGAAGCTCAACTCCTCACACATTGTCGCGAATTAGAGATTAGGATCGATAACAAAATACTAACACATGTCAAGTTTAATGACGTTGGTGTTGCTATTTCACCCGACGATGATGTCGCGCGATGGTCGAAATCAAAAAGGATATATGGAAGGAATGCAAGGTTAGTGTGGTACTTGTTATTTTTAATTTCAATTGAAAATTGTGAGTGTGACTATTTTTATGATCACATTTGTAGCGCCCCTTTATTATCGAGGCAACATCCTATGATCAAGTGAAGAAGAAGGCTCTTCAAATCGCATCAAAAGCTCATCGAGAACACAAATATACCCTTGCCAAGGATTATATCAAACCGAAGGGCACGAGGTTTGGGGAAGATCCAAGTATGCGTTACAATCACATTGTAACCCTTACTTGGGAGGCATTCAAGAAACGATGGTTAGAAAATGACGCAAAGGTTAGTTTACTTACTACATCTTGCAATAATAGTGTCATGCGAATTAGCCAAATATTTTTGTTTCGGTTAGTGCTTTATTCCTAACAAGCTAGTGGATGGGGGCATGGACGCGGAAGTGGCGAACAAGCTAGTCATTGCCGAAGACCCTACAACATATAGTAGACAACAATTATTCGTCTTGGGTAGAATTAAAAAAGACAGGACTTTCTCAAGTGATGAGGCAAAAAGGGTGGCTAATCGAGTGGTACGCTTAACCTACTACGCCATACCATGTTCCATTTTAGTATCTACAATCAAACAATCAAACACAACAATTGATTACGATAATAACTTTTCATTTACTATACTACCTTTTTAGGACGAGGTCGAGCGTGAAATTGAAGAAGGCTTGTTAATCCCTGTCGGTAAACACGATGTGCTACGTAGGGCACTTGGGAAGGCCGAGCATCCGGGAAGAGCTAAGGGAATTGGTGGTTATGTTACTCAAATAGAGGCGTTTGGTATCAAACGTAGTAGCATTGAACCAAAGACCCTACACCATCCAAACTCCAAATAGCATTGAACCAAGCCAAAAAATAGCACCGAAATGGAACATGTTACTCAAAGACCCTAAACCATCCAAACTCCAAATAGCATTGAACCAAGCCAAAAAATCCGACCAAGAGGTCAACCTTATACAGATTCAGGTGACAGTACAAATCCAATGCTCATTTATTTCCACTATGATTTCATTTCAAATCATTTGTTATACTTCTTCGCTTTCAGCACCGAAAGAAATTGTCAAATTGGGAGTGCGGTTACTATATGATGTTGTACGCAAGCGAGTGTGTAGCTGGCCTTCTTCAAGATAATTTGGAATTACATCGCGTAAGCATTCTTATAACCTACTTATTGTACCTATTACTATCTACGTTGCATTCAATAGCATTAAAAAAACATTTCATATTCTTAGATTATCGAGGAAAATCATGCACCGTACACCAAGAAGGAGTTGGAGGATGGTAGAGATGCATTGGCTAGACACTTGGTCCTTATTAGATCTCGGTACATCTCTAGGCCTCACATTCCCAATAAAAGCTAGTTTCTTTTTTTGTCAAATGGATGCATATATTTACTTTTGAGTTCCATTACTTCCATAAGTTTATAAAATGTGGCTTGATAGTGTTTCATGTTCATGTTTTGTGCTTAGATACCATGCATCTTGCAATTGACAGCTTAGACAATTAAAATGAAACCCAATTTTAGTGGAAATGGGTGGAAATGGCTCAAATCCTATAATTTTGTGACACTTACGAATTGCCTGCGAGCTCGTTACTTCTCTCGCCCGTAACATTAAAATAGTTGCGATCATCTTGTACTATCGCTACTTCAATCCCCGAATTATATTTCTGAGCTTAGTTTTTGCGCCCTCGCTACCCAATCGCTCGTTCTTCTCTGCCTCTCCAATCTAATCTCTGTCGAGCTCGTAACAATACACGCCAATGCCAGGCGAATGTCTAGCTTATGTCTAGCTACACACATAAGCGATTGTCTTACGAAATCGTTAACTCTCTCGAACCAACTACTTTTATGATATTTTTATAATATCATTTTCACAATTTTTATGAAAAACAATTGTTCGGTTGCGAGCTCGCTACGGTGTTACCTGCGAGTAGCTAGTGGCTGTCGTAACCTTGCTCGTTTGGTTTAACTTGGCTTGTAACGATTTCGCTACTTATGACCGAGCGATTCGCCCCTATTTGTCAAAACCAGTCTCGTCAGCAGATAAATATATGACAAACTAGGTTCACCTACGAGATCGTAACCAATATTAGCGATCCGCACGCTGGAAGTCGTAACCAGTCTCGTAACCTGTCTAGGCTTTTCAATGTAGCGAATTCGTTAGTATTTCATCTGGCGATCCGTAAGCTGCTGTCGTAACATAACAATCAACCATTTGTTTGGGACTAGCGTTTGCTAGTTACGGTATCGCAACGAGCCAATTCATATCATTCAGACTTTCACGCTAGCGATCTTGTAAGCTATTAGCAAGGCGTATAAGCCTTCATCCAAGGCGGAAACAAACGCCTTAAACCCAAAAACATCTAAGGCGGAAGAGGAACCGCCTTAGATGATTTTTCTCATTCAAGTCACTACCAGGGAAGGCATTTGTTTTCTGCCTTAACACATGAAGGATGAACTGCCTTAGATGGCTTGATATTCTAGTAGTGCATCTTAGGTTAGTTTAGATGTAACTTTGCATCTTTTGTGATTTTCTTGGTTTAGGGAGTCTTATATAATCCCTCCATGATGGTTTCAATTATCGGAATACACGTCTGCTATATATATATATATATATATATATATATATATTTGTCCTGCGTCTCTCAACATAATTTCAAAATAAATGGATTGTGTTAAAAGAGATGCGCTTGTATTTTTACTTGCTGAAATTTATCTGGCTAAAGCATTTCAAATGTTTGGTTTGAAAATTTTCAGGACACGACTTCATTGTGGCTAATCAGTTGTAGAAAACAAGCGCTTTGTGAGCTATTAAATATTTATTCATTTAAAGTGGTGAAGGTTTTCCCAAGTTACCATTTAACATCCCTTAAGAAGAAATCGAGATTATAGAACAATGAAGCGCTTTTATACATATCAGAGCAAAGTTGATGCTGTACTATCTAGCCATCCTGACTACGCCTTTATACATTATTGTGGTTGATGCTTAATTAGTTGTTTATTCTTGTTCTTTTGATTGAAGAATTGAATACAAAACCCACTTACATAATCAACACCAGAGATTAAGAAATATGAAAGATAAAGTACATGTTTTCAAACAAAACTAAGTAATTTATTCATCACTAGTAGTTGTAGTTGATAGTATTCATGAGCATATATTACTCAGAAACGTTGGATCTTGTCGGCCTTGACAACGGGATTGGCCTTGGCGATGGCCTCCTTGCCCTGCTTCTTGAAATTAAAGTTGCAATTGTGCTCCTCCGGGTACCTGTGCTTCCCGCAGTACATAACGCCGCACCTGCACGCAAACCCCGTGATTCCCACCTTCTTGTTGCAGCACCCACAACGGTTGATCTTGCTCACCACCTTCTTCTCCTCCTCAACTCCGGCATCGATCGCCGGCACCACCACCACGTCCACCTTCTTCTCCGCCGGCGACGTGTTGCCGAATACGGACTTGTTGAAAGCCAAGCTGGCATCCGCAGCGGTCTCCTCCTCGATCCTCCGATCTCTAAAGCATTTGGAGCAGAGATTGTTGGTCGCCGCCGTGCCAAAAAACCCGCACCCGTTGGCACATGGGGTCGGCTCCGATGGTTGCACGGTTCGTTCGCTCATCCTTGTTTTCTTAGATTTCTTGTTTTAGCTAGACCGACTTTTTCTTGATCGACTAATGAATTGTGAATATGTGATGCCAAACCATGACTAATATATATAGGGGCCAGAAAGGAGTCCGTTTCTGAAATGGAAAACCACTTCTCATTTGGAATGGGAACAAAGGTTTTCCTATGTGTACTAGGAATTTGATTTGTTACCATTTTTTAAAACTACAAAATTATCCTCTGTTCCGTCAAACCCGAATTTTCTTATTTAATTAAAAAAATCTCGTTTTCCAACAAAAAGAATTAATACAAATGTATTTGTACAAAGGTTTAACCACGAGTATTAATTAAAGGGTACTAAACAGCACCATGAAAGTAAGAAGTTTTACCTTTCCATACTGCTAAGACTAAGAGCAATGGCCAATGGGGAAGAAAAGGTAATGCATACTTGTAAAGAGTATCTGATTGCTTGATTAGAATAAGCCAGAAGCATGCCTATATATAGTTATATACAAGGGCCTAAAGCTAAATACTGAACCTAGCTAAACCCTAGGCACATAAGTGCAATATACAAAGTACATACATAATTAATAAATCAGTCCTCCAATTCTTCTTGTATTGTCACACCCCCCTTCAAGCGAAGCGTCGGATTGACTGAGACGCGAAACTTGGACCGAAAGAAGTCAAACAACACACGATTGAGCCCCTTGGTGAAGATATCCGCAACTTGTAAGGATGTCGGAACATGACCAACTCGTAGTTTGCCAGCACTAACTAGCTCCCTCACAAAGTGATAGTCGATGTCGATGTGCTTAGCTCTCTTGTGAGCAACTGGATTCTCCGCAAGAAAGATAGCACTGTTATTGTCACAAAGAAGCACCGGAGATCCCTGAACTGGGAAGCGCAGATCCCGAAGAATATGTAACAGCCACACTACCTCCGAAGCAGTGTTCGCAAGAGCTCTGTACTCCGATTCAGAGCTTGACCGATAGACTGTAGGTTGCTTCTTCGCACTCCATGAGACCAAGTTACCACCAAGGAAAACTGCATATCCATAAGTAGAGCGACGTGTCTCCAAGCAGCGCGCCCAATCAGCATCAGAGTAGGCCAGTATCTCCGAAACACCATCAGCAGTAAAGGTCAATCCACAATGTTGCGTGTCTCGAACATATCTGAGTATACGAGTAACTGCAGCAAAATGATCATCCCGTGGATCCTGAAGGTATTGACTCACAGAGTTGACAGCAAAGGATAGGTCAGGACGAGTGATGGTGAGGTACTGAAGTGCACCTACAAGAGAACGATACAACTTCGGATTGTGAAATGGTCCACTGGTACTGCTGTGTAACTGAGACAACGGAAGAAACGGTGTAGAGACCGGTGTAGCATCCAACATCCCAACTCTCTGAAGAATATCCCCAGCATACTTGGCTTGACCTAAGAACAACCCGGTAGAGGTGGGTGTAACCTCCAAGCCAAAGAAGTAGCTGAGGTATCCGAGATCCTTGACAGAGAACTCCCGATCAGCCCGAGCTATGAAACTCTGAATAGCAACCTTATCATTCCCGGTAAGAATGATATCATCGACATAGATGAGAAGGTAAATGATGACTGAGCCACGGGTAAATACGAACAGAGACGGATCCGACAGACTACCATCAAAGCCAAATCCTTTAACAAAGGCACTGAAGCGATCAAACCATGCCCTAGGAGCTTGCTTAAGACCATAGATGGCTTTCCTCAAAAGACATACATGATTAGGACGTGCAGGATCCTGATATCCAACTGGTTGCGCCATGTAAACTGGACCGTCAAGAACACCATTCAGAAAAGCATTCTTGACATCGAGCTGATGAAGCGGCCATTTCCTCATAGTAGCAATAGCAATCACTGTGCGGACAGTAGCAGCCTTGATAACTGGACTGAAAGTATGATCAAAATCAAACCCCGGAACCTGTGAGAATCCTTGAGCTACCAGACGTGCTTTGTACCTTTCAATAGAGCCATCATGTTTGTACTTCAATCGATATACCCACTTGGAACCAACCACATTAACATGTGGAGGGCAAGGCACCAACTGCCATGTCTGTTGTCGCTGAAGTGCATCAATCTCCTCATCCATAGCAGTAACCCATCATGAGTCCTTAACTGCATCTTTGAAGTTTCTCGGTTCCTTCTGTACCAGTAACTCAGCAACTAAACCCGTAGCCACAAAATCAGGTCCAAGACTGCAAGCTACTCTTGTTCCATCCTGATGACGAGTGACCATCGAGTGAGCTCGAGGAGCAGGTGGGGCTGCTGGAACTTGTAGAGCTGTGGAAGTAGGAGGAGTCAAAGTACCATTTCCAGAAGAGACTGAATCACCAGGTGAATCGGAAGAACTCGAGAATACTGGAGAACGCACTGGAGTGGCTGATTTAGGTTCATCGGCGATTGCTGCTGGTGCAGTCGAAGAAGGCTCATGACATACCGTGCAGGGCTGTTGTGGTGGAATGATCTCGACAGAAGATGTCTCTAAATCAGGATCAGTGGGGTCAACAAAGGAAGAGACATCCAAAGAGGAGAAATGAGCCTCTGTGGATACTCTCGAGAATGGAAAGTGACCCTCATCGAAACGAGCGTGACGAGTCATATAAATGCGACCAGAGGCAGGATCCAAGCACTTAAATCCTTTGTAGTATGCACTGTAGCCCAAAAAGACACATGGCAGACTGCGAGGGGCTAATTTATGTTCAGATGTAGGCCGAACATAGGGAAACACACGGCAACCAAATGGATGAAAGTTTGAGTAGTCAGGTGAACGTCCAAAGAGTACTTCAAAAGAAGACTTATTATCAATCACTGGATTTGACAGTCGGTTGATAGTGAAGACAGCAGCACTGAATGCATCATCCCAGTGAGACAGCGGCAGGTGTGAATGAAACAACATGGAGAGGCCCATCTCCGTGATGTGTCTGTGCTTGCGTTCTGCTCTACCATTCTGCTCAGGTGTATATGGGCATGAGACTTGATGATGAATGCCACGAGTTCCAAAGTGAGACTGCAACCTGTTGTTGATGAATTCAGTCCCTCCATCACTCTGGAAAACTTTGATGCGAGATGAGAATTGGTTCTATACGAATGCTTCAAACTGGAAGTAGACATCAACGAAGTCTGACTTACGACGTAGAGGGTACAGAAGTAAAAGATAAAAACCCATGTTTGTTCAACATAGAAAGAATAGCAGAGGACACATGTCCTAATCGAGCATGCCACACTTCAAAAGATGCTCTATTATTGTTCTTCTTCACCACTGAAAGAAGTGCTGACTCACCACGGTCCAGCACATACAGCCCATGTTCACTGTGTCCCTGCCCCAGGATTGCCCTGCTGAGCTTGTGCTGAATAATAAAGGACTTGTCATCAAAAGAAATAATAGCACATAACTCCTTGGTAAGCTTACTAATTGACAACAGGTTTTTAGTAATAGCAGGCACAACCAAGACATCAGATATATGTATAGAGGGACTAACTCTAGCATCACCAACAGCAGTAATAGGAAGAGAAGCACCATTACCTAGGGCTGTACATGAACCGGGTCAACCCGGAAAAATGGTCCGGCCCGGGACTGGAACTGGTGACCCGGACCCGGATTTTTTGCATTCCGGGCCGGGCCCCGGATCACCATTTTTGTCCATTCCGGATTTCGGGCCGATCCGGGTCAAACCCGGATTTTTCCGGGTCAACCCGGAAGCCCGGTTATATATATTATATATATTATAGATATGCAGTTACTACACATAATTAATCTTGTTCTAATGGTAAGACTTGTCATTTTGTATTAAACAACCAGAGTTCAAATCTCACCAAAAGCATTACGTTAGTGTTTTAAATTTAATATCCGTATATATTTATTAATCACACAATTTATTAACAAAAAGAAATGTGGTCTAGTGGTAAGGAGATTATTACATAATGGTCCATAGTTCGATTCCTAATGGAAACATTCTCTTTTTATAATAATAAAAAAAGTGTAATAGAGGTTGTAACCGGGTCAACCGGGCCGATCCGGGTCAAACCCGGAAAAATTCCGGACCGGGTCCGGTTCAAGAAACAGTCCACTCGGGCCGGGCCCTGGTCCAAGATTTTTAGTCATTTCGGGTCCGGGTCATTCCGGATCCGTGCCGGGCCGGGCCGGGTTGACCCGGTTGTACAGCCCTACCATTACCAACAGAAACAGAGATATTACCATTATATTGAGTCAGAGCAGTCAAGTTCGAAGAAGTGGCACTCATATGGTTGGTAGCCCCTGAATCAAAATACCAGGAAGAAGTGGCACTCATATGGTTGGTAGCCCCTGAATCAAGATACCAGTCTGAAGCTGTAGGAGCAGTAGCGGGCTGAGTCTGAGGAGCCTGGTAGGGCACATACTGCGGTGTGCATACACAAGTGGCTGAGGAGCCACTGCCGCAGGAGCAACCGGAGCAGCATAGGTCTGAGCAACAAGAGCCTGAGGAGCCGATGGAGTCTGTGCCGACTGAGGAGTATAAGTCTGGTACTGCTGCTGGCCGTAAGGCTGTGGTGGTGGAGTCACATAACTTTGCGTAGAGTTCCCACAAAACCTAGAGATGTGTCCGAAACCTCCACACGTGTAACACTGAATCTGAGCACCCAAGACACCAGATCTGGACACACCAGGACCTCCAGGAGCTGCCCAGGGACGACGACCGCAACGGCGACCGCCCAACCGGCCGCCGCCGGCCACGCGTGGGCCCCACACACCGCCTTCTGGTTGCTGGGCGGCCGGGGCAGGTTGCTGGGCGGCCGCTACAAAGGCTACCGGCCCCGCCGGAGCCTGTACCTGCACATTCGTTTTCTCCAAATTTGCCAAAAAGGCCTCATAGCTCTTGGCTTGATCCACAACAGTAATGTACGGGGGCAAGGGATCAAGAACAGCAACAGGTGCACTAAAATTTTTATATTCTTGACCAAGGGCAGTGAGAAACCACATAGATTTGTCGCGGTTATCCGTAGGTTGGTCCATAATGCTTAATTGATCAAAAAGTTTAACCAGAGACAGATGAAGATCATGAATCGTACCAGTCTTGCGAAGGAGGTTAGCCTGCTGTCGGAGGCTGAAAACACTAATCGAGATGCTGTGTTGATAGGTGCTGGCAAAAGTGTCCCACGTCTCCTTAGCAGTAGTACACCCGGTGATCTCATTCAACGCATCAGCAGTGCATGAGGAGAGAAGCACACTACCAAGTCTCTGATCATCCACGATCCAGGATTTGTAGGCAGCAAGGGCAATGTCGTAGGCGGCCTGCTCCTTCTGGAGAACGGCAGAGTCCGGTGGTGAGGAGGATGAAGAAGCGGCCGTTGGCGGCACGGGAACGGGAGGGCGAGGAGTAGAGCCATCCAGATGGCTAAACAATCCTTGAGGCATGAACACATACTCTACCTGCTTCTTCCACTGCAGGTATGTTGAAGCTTTCAACTTGGTATTGAGAAGATGAACCATCGTGTTGATTGAAAGAGTATCATCCCTGGTAGCAGCCATCATCGTATGAACAACAAAAAAAAAAAAAAAAAGAGGGCAGGAAATTTTTGAACTGAAGGGGGAGGGAAGGATTTGCGTGCGTGCGTGAAGGAGGAAGAGAATGAAGGCGGCGGCGGCCGCTGAAGGAAAAAAGGGAGAGAGGGTTTAAGAACCCTAGGGTTTAAGGAAAGAGTATCGTCAGGCGACTGATTGTTTGTAAAGAGTATCTGATTGCTTGATTAGAATAAGGCAGAAGCATGCCTATATATAGTTACATACAAGGGCTTAAAGCTAAATATTGAAGCTAGCTAAACCCTAGGCACATAAGTGCAATATACAAAGTACATACATAATTAATAAATCAGTCCTCCAATTTTTCTTGTATTGTCACAATACTGCTAGTTGAAAAGTTATGAGCAACTCTAGACTCCATTCCATCTCAAGAGAGTATCGTCATATGATGCTTATATCTCGTTTAGAAATGGACTGCAAAACAAGTTTAAAATTAAACAGTAAGAGAAATGTGCAAAAACGTTATTTTCCTTAGGCAATGTGCCAAAAGAACACGATGAATGAGTAAATTAGACCCCAGAATAAGTAGTACACAATGTAGAAGACAAACCAATACACTTAAAACAAACTATGTTGCTAAGCAACCAAAAGACAAATATCACAAGCAACAGAAAACATAGCTCAGGTCTGGAAATCCTTAAGTATTGGACTAGAATGTCTTAAGACAAATTTTAAATAGCCGATACACGAGAGTAGTTTTCAGTTAATACACTACAGAAATCTAGTAAGCTTGAAAGATATGCATTTCGCGATAAAGCTGAAGCTTCTTGACAGACATCGTAAAAGAGTAGTAACTTAATATTTACACTAAAAGGTTATCATATTGCGCTAACTTCTGCCCAAAAATTTGTGACACAGCTATTATTACAATATGCTCCTTAAACATGAAGAGCCCCAGATTTGACATCGTGTACAACTATAATATACTGCACCATTGAAAAGCTAAATGAACAAATCCTAAAACTGTGGCTTGTATTTTGACTGGCGAGTATTACACCAGAGTTTATCAAATTAGAGTAGAAACTCAGATCTAGAACAATACAGAGAAGGAAAATTGGGGAGAAAATGTTATTTATCAATCACCCTTGAACTTTACAGATCCGGCCATTATATAGGCAATCGGAATCAGAGAAAAAGTATGAGCTAACTAGAGCTAACTAACTAGTTAACTGCTGTAACAACCATGCAGTAACTTCATTATTTAACTGTTTACTAACAACTTGACTAAGCATTGACTAGCTAGCTAACACTAACTAACTAACTGCAGCAGGTGACTAACTGCATCAACATTATTTCAACATCCCCCTCTCAAGCTGGAATGGAACCAGAAGACATTCTAAGCTTGCTAAGTAGAAAAGAAAATCTAGGAGCAGCCAAAGCCTTTGTGAAAAAATCAGCCAACTGCAGTTGAGTAGTCAAGAATTGTGGATGAAGAAAACCTTTCAAAAACTGATTTCTCACCACATGACAGTCCACTTCTATGTGCTTAGTTCTCTCATGGAAGACTGGATTGTATGTGATGTGTAAAGCAGCTTGGTTATCACAGTATAGAGGAATAGGTTTGAGCAA
The DNA here is from genome assembly GCA_948330725.1 of Sherardia arvensis. NCBI lineage: Eukaryota > Viridiplantae > Streptophyta > Magnoliopsida > Gentianales > Rubiaceae > Sherardia > Sherardia arvensis. Next base: position 29,114,113 of record OX415241.1, read on the forward strand.
AGAAATGTGTAGATCAGTCAGAAGATAGGACAACCACTGTAATTCTCTAGTGGTAGTAGCCATACTCCTATACTCAGCTTCTGCAGTACTACAAGATATAGTAGACTGCTTCTTGGTCTTCCATGAAATGAGAGAATGACCAAGAAAAATACAAAATCCAGTGAGAGATTTCCTAGAGGTTTTGCAAGCTGCCCAGTCAGCATCAGAGAAGCTAGTGAGATCCCTATCCACTTCTGCATAACTGGAAACATTGAAATGGCCTCCAGAAGCATAGAATAAACCAAGTGTGGGACATCCAGAAAGATATCTGAGAATGTGAACAGCAGCCTTAAAATGTGCCTCAGTGGGAGAGTGAACAAATTGGCTAAGATGTTGAACAACAAAGCTTATATCTGGCCTTGTAAAATTAAGGTTGAGAAGCTTTCCTATTAATTTTCTATACTGAGTGGGATCAGACACAAGAGGAGTCTTGTCTTCAGTGAGCTGAGTGCCAGGAGGTAGTGGTGTAGCAACAGGAGTTGTGCTATCAAGACCAGCCTGATGCAACAGATCAATGATGTATTTGTGTTGGTGAAGAAGTAAACCAAAACTACTTCCGGAAATTTCAATGCCAAGGAAAAATTTAGCAAGGCCTAAATCTTTGATAGAAAATTGCTGATGTAGAAATAATTTCACCTCCTCAATGGCTTTAGAAGAATTACCAGTCAAGAGGACATCATCAACATAGACCAGAAGAAGTAGGAAAGTAGATTCGGTTTGTAGAAGAAACAAACAGGGGTCATGAGGAGATTGCAGAAAACCAAAACTGCACAACTTTTCAGTAAAAATATGGTTCCACTGTCTGCTGGCCTGTTTTAGACCATAAAGAGATTTTTTTAGCAAACACTTGTGTTGAGAAGATGGTACATCATACCCAGGAGGAGGCTGCATATATACCTCTTCATCCAAAGTGCCATGTAGAAAAGCATTATTTACATCAAACTGGTGCAAATCCCAGTTTTTAGATGCAACAAGAGCTATAAAAACTCTGACAGTAACTACTTTAGCAACTGGAGAAAACACCTCAGTATAATCTTCACCAAACTTCTGAGTGTACCCTTTTGCAACCAATATGGCCTTATATTTATCAATGGATCCATCAGGATTTTGTTTTATCTTATAAACCCACTTACAGCCAACAACCTTCTTGCCTTTTGGCATAGGAACAATATCCCAAGTCTGATTTAGTTCTAGAGAATTTAACTCCTTCTGCATTGCCAATATCCATTCTCCTTGTGTAACAGCCTCATCATAGGAACTAGGTTCAGAAACATCAAGAGGAATAGAAACACTGTTGACAACAAAATCTCTCATCCAAACAGGCCTAGCTCTAGATCTTGGAGGCAAAGGAGGAAAGTTGACTGGAGATAGATCAATAGTGTGTTCATCATCCATTGGTGGAGGAGAGGAGATAGGTGGAGAAGGAGAAATAGGATCAACAGAGATAGGATCATTTTCAGCTACTGGAAGAGGCAATATAGTACCAGTTTCATGAGATGGAATAGCAGTGAAAGGGAAAAAAGATTCATAAAATGTCACATCTCTGGACACAAAAACCTTTCTATCAACAAGATCATAAAGTTTGTAACCCTTCTGGCCTGCAGCATAACCAATAAAAACTGCTTTCTTAGCCCTAGGATCAAATTTAGATTTTGCTGGAAATGTGTTTGAAGCAAAACACCCACAGCCAAAAACTTTTAGGTGTTGTAAATCTGGTAGCTTGTTGTATAGCATCTCATAGGGAGTTTTCCATTTCAAAATGCTGCTTGGAAGCCTATTGATCAAATAGGTAGCAGTCAAAACAGCCTCACCCCAAAATTTTAGAGGTAAAGAGGCTTGGAAAATAAGTGCCCTAGCCAGTTGAAGGAGATGCTGATGCTTTCTCTCCACCACACCATTCTGCTGGGGAGTGTAAACACAGCTCTTTTGGTGTAAAATTCCATGCTGAGAAAGATAGTCTTGAAAATTAGAACTTAAGAACTCAAATCCATTATCAGTCCTGATGGTTTTTATGGAAGTAGAAAACTGAGTCTGAATCATTCTGACAAAGGCTTGAAAAATTGAAAATGTCTGAGCCTTTGAAGACATGAGAAAAGTCCAAGTACTTCTGGAAAAATCATCCACTATGGTAAGGAAAAACACAGCACCACACAATGACTTCTGTTTAAATGGTCCCCAAATATCCAAGTGTATTAAATCAAAACAAAACTGTGCACAGTGATCTCTGATAGGAAAAGAAAACCTTTTCTGTTTTGCTAAAGGACACACTTCACAGAAATTGTCTTCAAAAGAAAAAGATCCATTAATAGGTAAATGTTGTAATACAGCATGTGATGGATGGCCCATCCTTTGATGCCAAAGTCTACTCTTAGGCACACTGTCTACATGATTACAACTAAAATTCACAGCCTTAATTCTTATTGAAGAAAAATATTGCATCAAATCCTCCACTGCCTTCTGAATTGTCTTCTGATTGAAAGAATCCTTTGTGATTATATACAGTTTCCTCTCCACTTTTCCCACTGCCACAATTTTTCTAGTCTTGAGGTCCTGAATATAACACACATTAGGATAAAAAAGACATCCTATCATCTGATCACTGCCAAGCCTGTTCACTGATATCAGATTATATTTGAAACCAGGTATATGAAGACAACCAGTTAAATGAAGTTTATTTTCCAGTCTGATACTTCCAGAGTGTTTAACATATTTGATAGAACCATCAGGCAAGTAAACAGGAGTTGTTTCACCCATTAATTCATAAGAATCAAGAATATCTTCACTTGAACACATATGCATAGAGGCTCCTGAGTCTATTATCCATGTATCATTAAGTTCTGTGTTTAGAAAACTTAATGCATAGAAAGAACTCATACCTGCAAAATCTTCGAAGTGTGCAAAATTTATCATAGCATGATCCTCATCACTCTTGCCTTTTCCTTTCATAAGCTGCCTCAGTTCTTGTTGAATAAGAGACCTCAAATTTCCTCCATCAGTACCTCCTGGCTGATCCAACTGAGAAGAACAGTCATCAAAAAACACACCATCTGCCATATGTGCATAAACTTTTCCACCATGCTTAGCCTTAGTGTCCCTTGAACCTTTCCACCAAGTAGGGAAGCCTTTAATCTTGAAACAGGTGTCTTTAGTGTGACCTATTTTCTGACAGTAATCACAGTGCAACTCCTTCTTGTTTGCAACATCATTCCTCCTAAAAACACCTTTAACTTCTGATATAGGATTAATCAAAAATGCATTCTGATTTGCATCCTCAGACACAGCAGCAAAAACATTCTGCACATTTTTCTTGTTCTCAACTTGCAACATCATATTGAACACCTTAGTAACAGTAGGCACAGGATCCATAACAAGGACCTGATCTTTTATATTGTCAAACTCCTCATTAAGCCCCATCAGAAACTGCACTATTTTGGCTCTATTTTCTTTTGCAATTAACTTCTTAGATATTCCACACACACAGCCAGCACATGAGCAATAATCAACAGGATCAACAGTAGCAAGCTTATCCCATAAACCTTTCATTTTATTGAAGTATGTAGCAAGTGAGCTGTTACCTTGTCTGAGTGAACTGATTTCCCTTTGCAGTTGATAGATCTGAGTGCCATCAGGAACTCCAAACCTTTCTTGCAGCTCTCTCCAAATTTCCACAGCACTTCCTGCATACATAAAGCCTTCTGCAACCTCTGGTGATATGGAGTTCAGTAACCATGAAGTCACCATGAAATCCACCTTCTTCCATTGCTCAAAATTAGACTCTCCTTCATCAGGTTTGGGGATTTTTCCTTCAACAAAATCAAGCTTCTGCTTTGCTCCTAGTGCGAGCCTCATAGCCCTACTCCACTGTGCAAAATTGCTCTCAGTTAACAGCTTGGTGACTAGCACAACACCAGGGTAGTCAGAATGATGGAGATCAAGCAATTTTCCGGCTACAGTTTCGCCGGCAGCACCTCCCATTCCATTGTTCTGCGCAGCATTCCCGTTCGCGCCAGATCCTGCTGCGTTGTTCGTGCCAGAGCTACCAGCTCCTTGAGTAATTGCCATGTCAGTTGATGAAGCAGAAAGCCGACCAATTAGTGTCGCCGGAGTTCACCGGAAATCAGTTCAGAACCGAGCATGAACCCGCTCTGATACCATATCAAATTAGAGCAGAAGCTCAGATCTAGAACAATACAGAGAAGGAAAATTGGGGAGAAAATGTTATTTATCAATCACCCTTGAACTTTACAGATCCGGCCATTATATAGGCAATCGGAATCAGAGAAAAAGTATGAGCTAACTAGAGCTAACTAACTAGTTAACTGCTGTAACAACCATGCAGTAATTTCATTATTTAACTGTTTACTAACAACTTGACTAAGCATTGACTAGCTAGGTAAGACTAACTAACTGCTAGACTAACTAACTAACTGCAGCAGGTGACTAACTGCATCAGCATTATTTCAACAGAGTTCCGAATCAACTAAATTTAGCAAAAAGTAAGAGATAACATGTTACTCAAATATTTAACCTAAGAGGACAAGAGATTGTCACCTGTGCTTTTGGAAAGCCATCAGAGCACCATTCAGGGACTTTCCAGACCAACCATATCATCCAGCAATGATAAGGGCTTGAGTACAACTATGTCAGAGTCAAGGTAGATTCCACCATATCTACAAAATGCATAGATTACATTACAATTTACAAGTTAGGATTGTAAATTATATGATCCCATTTTAACATAAATTAAATCATGAACTGATGTATTTTGTTAAATTCCAAGTAGTTAAGAGATTGAAATAAATCACATGTGGTTTTACAGAATATAGAAGACCTGAGACCTGAGAATCGTATTAAGTATTAACATCTCTTTATTGGGATGATCGAGGCCATATTTGCTTAATGCAGATGAAATTAGACAAAACATGACAGAAGAGTTTACTGTAGTATTATGCTTCAATTTGTTCTGCTATTTCTCTTACTTATATGCATTTGTGTTTTTCACGATCAAAAGAGCAAGATTAAAAATTTGTTGTAATTAATAAAAAGATAGTCCGAAAGCATCAAGTACAGATTTTCCCAGCTGAGCCTTAACTATTTCATATCATAGATTCATAGTCAATTGAAACAGTTGTAAACAAAAGGGACAGCAAACCTTAGTATATATGCATACTTTTAAAGGGCAACAAGCCTAATAAGTTCACTGTAATATCGGGGATGTTCTTGTCTTCTCCCATTCATGCCGAACAGAAGAACAGATGTGGTTGAAAACAGCTACACTTTCACAAGAATGACAGTTGCAAAAACAAGGATTATCCATCCTGAAAAAATCACCAGCCCTGAAACTTGGGAACGAACCGATCCTTTGTTTACAGGTTAGAGCGTCTAGGTAAACTGAATCAATGAAGAAGAAGAGTCTCGAAAACAAAAGCTGTTGGATTCAAATATCACAAGGAATCTGGGAAGGGGAGAGAGACAAGAAGGTGTATTCAAAAAGGAATATTCTCGAGAGCACTACTGATCAATTAATTAAGGAAAGCAGGAAAATAGGACAGGAGTTATATAAAAAAGGAAAAGAAGGTCAATATATAAAAGCATAGCCACGCCGCCGCACCTGAATATACATCAGATCTCCAACTCCTGCAAACACACAGAGTGCGTAAAAATGGCTACCAGGTTGTGGGCATCAAAAACTGCTTCATATTTCAGGATCTCTGTTTTCAACAGAGGCTTCGCCACTGGTAATATATCTTGCCATCTTTCTTTTGGATCCTTGTGATTTTTTTTCTCGCGCTTTCATAATTTGATTTTCCTGCTGGAATGATCTCGCTTCTTACAATGAACTAATTGGAGTTGAGGAGGTACGGGCTTCTTATAAGTTTAGAAATTAGATGATAGGATAGGACGGACGACGGTCAGGTGTCAAACAATTTGCACTATTGCATCATGTTTTTTAAGACGCGATGACCTGGAGTCATGATCTGCTCCTCTAATTCCTGGCTGCGCTGCGGCGGCGGAGGCGGAGGAACTCGACTCTCATCGGCCACGCCACCACTGATTCACCGGCTTGAAGAGGATCTTCGTTCGAGTCATGGGCTGCCTCTTCAGCTGCTTCCGCGTCCGCGACTCTAGCCCTAGCTCCGGCGATTCTGCTTCGAAATCTGGCGGCTTGCCGGGCGCTGCTGTTGTTAAGAAGCAGCAGCGTAGTTCGTTGTCTTCGCTGCTTGTAGTCTCGGAAGAGGATAGTGCTGCTTGTAGTCTCGCAATGATATTATGAGTGCTGGATCAATTTTTAGTTCAACTGGTTCATCTGTTACTCCTGCGGATGCTCCTCTTACTGGAACTTGCAAGAACAAGTCTGTTCGGTTTGATTGCGACTCTAATATGTCTTCAGCTTCATCAAACTGCTATTCCTCTGGTCAAAATTCTAAACAATCCTGATCGAGCAGTTCAAGTGGTCCAAGTATTTCACCATACCCGACTCCTCTGAGACTATCTGATGTAATGCAAACACCTGGTACTGTCTTTCCAGCCTCTATGGATGGTACTGGGCAGGGCAATACTCGTATCAGGTGCCAGTATGTGCATCCTATGGAGAGTTTTCCCGAGTTGAAAGAGATGCAGGATGATTGTTCTTATTCTGATTACCAGAACCATCCCAGTTGAAGTTGATACAGATAACAAATCTTCAGGTGAAAAGTACTCAAAATTTGAGGCTGCTTGTCTCCTTGGTTGAGAAGAGATCCTCACTTAGGTGATAGCCATGAAGAACTCAACGGCTCAGCTGCTGTTCGAAAAGTTCGACCTGGAGATAGGCCCATTCTTGGGATGGTTGCTGCACACTGGATGACTGGAATGACGATGAATCTACTCAAAATTCACCCAACTGGTGGGGTATATTTGGAAACCCAAATTCAACAAACAAGTACAGAGAGGATCAGAAAGTAAGCTGGCATGCAACTCCATTTGAGGAAATTAAGACTTGAAAAGGCCTTGTCAGATGAGACCATTATTTCACGGAGGAATCAATTCAGTTGGACACCTCCACCCGCTTTCAGCGAAGCTGAGGAGTCTGACACTGCTGTGTCTCAAATGCAGCCTCCAAACCATTTTAAGCCTGCTGTCTTGGTCTGACATCCTAGGCAAAGACCGTTAGCGTGAAAGCCAAGATACAAGGAGATTGAGTGCATCAGTTTTAGCCTGGAAAATGACTTCTAAATTAGCTGTAGGAGGATTACAAGTTTTTTGGTTTGGAAAATTTTGTATTTTCCTGGGAGGCTTAGTTAATCCGCTAATTGAATATCGGGGTAGAGCTGCTTTGTTACCTAATGTGCTTCCTCTAAATAAAAAGCATCATGTTTTTTAAGAGGTCATTCTTGATGGATTTTGGTATAGTGTAGGCAAGATATAAATTTGTACTCTTTACAATTTTCTATTCTTATTTTTGCAGTTGTGAAGGATCTAAAGTATGCAGACTCTCATGAATGGGTGAAAGTTGAGGATAACTTGGCTATTGTAGGCATTTCTGATCATGCTCAGGATCATTTGGGTGATGTTGTGTACGTGGAATTACCCGAAGTTGGGACCGGAGTGACAAAGGGAAGTTCGTTTGGTGCAGTTGAGAGTGTCAAAGCTACGAGTGATGTTTACTCTCCTGTTTCCGGGAAAGTTGTCGAAGTCAATGAAGAGCTCAATGATTCTCCTGGCTTGGTATGTTTTTCGTTCTACGTTGATAAATGCATTTAATAGCTTCAGCTATTCTGATACATAGGATGATGTACTCAATTTTTTCTTCTGTATACTTTACTATCCTTTTTAGCTGAACTTATACTCGATCATCTTATAAATCAATTAGGTACGTAAATTTGTTCGTTTTCAAAATCTTGCGATGCATCTGCATGTGTTGTGAAACATTTTCAACAGCAAAGTAGATTCACTGAGTTATAATTTTGGTAGTGTCTTTTTCACTTGTTAAATCAAAACAAGTTATGCTTTCATACTATTGTTAGTTTGCTACAAACCACTCTGCCTTTGCATTATTTTATGTATCTAAAGTTAAGAAAGACAGCTAACAAGTTGTCAATTTTGGTAAATAATATGTGTAGTTCAGTAACATCATTCAATCTCATTCTTTATTTTGAGTTTGATACTGGATTTTACATTGTTCAATATTATTCCCAAATTAGAAAACATTTATGTGAACTTTTTGTTTGAACATTGATTGAGATAATAAAAATTGGTTAAAATTGCACATGAAATGTCCGGTCATAACTTCTCGTATCTTTGGTATCTGCATTGAAACCCCTGAATACATCTTTTGGCAGACTACTAAGATGCCATTGTTTTTCAGCTTGCTTGGTGTCTAACCTGGTTGTTAGCCATTAATTGAAACATATGGTTGGTTTTCTCGTGTGCCATTTACATTGAAGCTGATAATGATTTTGAATCGATATCCAATGGTTGATTTTGTACAACTCAGAGTTCCCTACACCCCTTGTTGCGCATTTGTTATTCTTACATTCCGATGAATCTTCTGAGTGATTGACAATGAATGAAATGCAGGTAAACGGTAGCCCATATAATGAAGGATGGATTATGAAGGTTGAGATAAGCAGTAAAGATGAGTTGGAAACTTTGCTGGACTCCGACCAGTACACCAAGTTTTGTGAAGCTGAAGATGCAAAGCATTAAGTTTGCCTTGCTAACTTTACAGAAATATTGACTAGATCATTTGCTGCAATTTTCATTGTTAGGGAATATCTTTTGTTTGCTTTCGGTATCTGCATTCTGCTGAGAATATTAATTTAGAATACATTTGGTTTTACTCGAGTATGTTGCCACTTAGTTCATGGTTTGGAATTTGAATCCCTGTAAAAATAATTGCTTGCTTGGTTCTTAGATTTTTACGTCTTCGATTTCATTTCCACAAGTCCTCTATGTTTAGAAGAATGAGTATCATTTCACTTAATCTTCATCTGAATATCGGGTTTTTAGTGGGTTGGATCTCATTATCAAACACAAAAAAGCAAACATGGAAAATGCTATCCCTCGGGAATTTTGCATGAGTGTGAATATTGAAATATGGAAACTAACAACCTGACACGAACTGACACACTTGAAATGATCTGTTTATTCAATTCAGTTTAGTATTTTAATATTTTTTTCAGTTCAGTTCAGTACATATAAACATTTTTATATTTTTCAGTTCAGTTCAGTTCAGAAAATTATTTTTATATTTTTGCAGTTCAGTTCGGTTCAAATAAATATTTCCAATTTGTTTTCCAGTTTAGTACATTTCTTCTATATTTTTAATTACAGCCCTCTTTAGTTTTTTCAGTTCAGTTCAATTCAGACCATATCAGTAATTTTTTTTTTTTTAAATGTGATTTGATGCAATCCAAAATAATTTAGTCATACTATTTTTAGTATAAACATTTTTTGTTCAATCTTAGTAGTTCAAATCAGTTTTATTTTAAAGTTATTTGATGCTATTTGACCTAATGTACACTACTGCAAAATTATAGTATTCAAGGCGGTTCCTCTTTCATGTTTTTTTAAGGCGGAAGACAAATGATTTGGTTGGATGTGTCTTAAAACCGGAAAAAGCTTTAAGGCGGTTCCGCCTTAAATTATTTTTCCGGTTTTAAGGCGTTTGTTACCGCCTTGCAGCGCATTGTTTCCACCTTAAACAGAGCTTGCGATATAGCAAGCCTAATCATTGGTAACTCATGAATTACTCACTTGCGACAGTGTATGCTATATTCGCATATTCAAAATCAGCGTGAGATTTATGGATTAAGACAACACCTTGCGATTCGCTAAGATAGGGCATGCGATGTCGCATATAAGCATTACCTAGTATTTGTGATTTGGACGTACGAGATAGGTTACGAAGATACCTTGCGTATCGCTAGGAATATGCTTGCGACCTCGCTACACATCTTCGCCTTGGATTTCATATTGGCACGTAAAAGAATAGTTACGACGACACCTTGTGTATCGCAAGGTACATGCTTGCAAACTCGCTAAACAGCCTTGCTAGGATTGAGCTTCCGAACTCGCTAGTTGGCCGGACCTATGATTTCTTATTAGAATGTAAGATATTAGTTACGAAATCATCAAATAATTGGCTAATGTTATCATTGCGCTATCGCTAGTAATACTGTGTTTACGTAACGGGCTCGTAAGACTAAATCGCTTGGTTGACTGTCGTCGTTTAATGTTAGATGAGGCAATGACAACGCTTCAGTTGCGAAGTCGTGTGTACTTTCAACAAGGGTGACGAAAATGGTTATGATGGCACAACGAATCAGAATGGGAAGAGTGCGAAGCCACAAATTTCAATTGCGTTAGGTTGGTGTTTGCGATTTGTGTTGCGCAGTTGCGACCTCGTATGTAATTTTGGCAATGGTGACGAAAATGATTACGATAACGTTACGAATCAGAATGGGGGAGACAGTTTGTATCAAACGATATAGGCTGCGAAGCCGCAAATTGCAATTGCGTTAAATAGGTGTTTGCGATTAGTGTTGTGAAGGCGCATGCTACTCGCTAGTTTTTAATGGACACTAGCGAGTCGTCTAACGAAATCACAAGAGATTACCTCCGTTTTACTAAATTTTATTTTTTGCTCAATTTCCACCGAAACATTAATTGGTATGGTAAATCTTTATAACTAACATGTCAAATGCAAGATACATATAGTCTATGCACACAATATAAATGGAAAAGACTCACAAGTAAAAAATTAGAAAGGTTTTGAAGGAGTATTATTCAATTCCATGTATAACTAATGTAGAAAAATGTATTAAATTTTTGAAGTAAATTGTGTTTTTAAGTTTTTGTTTTTTTGAAAAAAGTTACGAGTTTATATATGAAAAACATGCATTTAATTAGTTGGTGATAAATTCATTGATGGTTGAATTAATCCGGGAGTAATGTAGCATCTTTTGATTAATATTTGCTCATATTTTATACGCACGTATGTAGCACGGATTATCTATTAAATATATTTATGTATCTTAACAGTGCATGTCTTGCACGAACATAATGTGCAGCCACTGAACAACACCAAAATCATTATGGTTATAATCTTTGTAAATTTAATAAATATGTGCTTAATATATTGCATATTAGGATATCTAAAAAAACCAAACAAACTGCTGCCACTGCCGTAGTTACCACTCGATGCATGGTGTGTGGTGTTTGACAAATAGGAAGATTCCCCGACATGGGGCGTTGCAAAGACTGTGAGGATCGATACAATGAGGATCACTCAGGACTGGGATGAATCAACAGGAGAATGGAAGATTCGCGGAGACTGGACTTTCCTCGAGATGCTTGCAGAAGTGCAGAAAATTTGGCCGTTTGAAAGCTTCTCAGAGGTAGGTATTGCTCGAGATTCAGATGAAACTCGGCTCAGTTATGGTGCTGGATTGGACTCACACGTCGAGGGAGTTTTGCAGTAAATTGTGTTTTTAAGTTTTTTTTTCAAAAAAATAAGTTATGAGTTTGTATATGAAATGTGTGCATTTAATTAGTTGATGATACATCTATATATTGATGGTTGAATCACTCTGGTAATAATGTTAGCATCTTTTGAATACTAATTGTTCATATTTTATACGCACGTATATAGCACGGATTAAAATATGTTTGTGCACACGGATGCATGTCTCGTGCGCATGCATCCATTCTCAGTAAATGTCCATCAGAATTAAATTTACAATAATTAACCTACTTAATTTTTTGCAATTTGGCCGATATAGGCAACAAAAACATTTTTTGTTGTTTTCTATTTAATAGGTCCTGGTTGTTCTTCTCTTAGCTATGGAGCAATGGAAGAATTTGGACCATTTCAAGTTGGCAGTGATGAAAAAACTCTATTCAAGAATAAAGTCGCCTGGAATTATGATTTGTATAAGACTTTTTTTAAAAACTAAAATGAAGATAATATAACTAATTAAGAAATTAATCACAACTTGAAATAAAATTTAATTAGTGAATCTTTTTATGAATTGATATACAAAATCTAGCCGCAAACGTTATATTTCTGGAGTCACCGGTTGGAGTTTGATTCTCTTACTTCAACACAACATCGAATGTAAAAATTGGTGGAGAACAAAAGACACACTAGGGCACATTTTTTGGTTACAAGGCGATTCAAACGTACCATTTAAGGCATTTTTGAAGTGCCTTTTTAAGATGTTCGTTAAAACTAAATTTACTATGCGGCGTTTCTGAGTCTTATAAGTGATTGACAATGAAAGAAATGCAGGTTAACAGTAGCCCATATAATGAAGGATGGATTATGAAGGTTGAGAATAGCAGCAAAGATGAGTTGGAAACTTTGCTGGACTCCGACCTATACACCAAGTTTTGTGAAGTTGAAGATGCAAAGCATTAAGTTTGCCTTGTTGATTTTACAAAAATTTTGACCAGATCATTTGCTGCAATTTTCATTGTTAGTGAATACCTCTTGTTTTCTTTCATGTATCTGCATTTTGCTTAGAATATTAATTTAGAATACATTTGGTTTTACTTGTTTATGTTGCCACCTGGTTCATGGTTTGGAATTTGAATTCCTATAAAAATAATTGCTTGCTTGGTTCTTAGATTTTTATGTCTTCGATCGATTTCATTTCCACAAGTCCTCTATGTTTAGAAGAATGAGTATCATTTCCACTTAATCTTCATCTGAATATCAGGTTTTTTAGTGAGGGTGATCTCATTATCAAACACAAAAAAGCCAGCCGAAAAAAGGCCTAAAGTCAGTGCATTACCTTCGTATGGAAAGAAATATTTACTAGAAGCAAGATCAATAAAAGCGTAGAGGAAGAGAGTGCCACTCAAAATCCTTCTTATTGCAATCAATTCAAATGGGGAATAAAAGAGAGAACCATGCAAACAACCATAGAAAGAAATTAGCAATGTAAGTTGTTACACCACTAGACTGAAAGGTTAAAAACAAGTTATGAGGCATTAGGATCCATGCATCTGTTTTGGTATCCCATCTGCTCGAGTACATACGTGAGGCGGGCGTGTTTTGCATTCCACTGCTCGGCCAATTTCTGCTCCTTGGCCACAGCATCTCGCCTGAATCCGACCAGATACTCTCTGTACTCCTTCGATCCTGTCCATCAGTGGCGTAGCCAGTATTTCACGAGTGGGGTGGCAATTTACGTTAAATTTTTTTTCATACTCACAGTAATTCAAATTTTTTTTTGCATACTTACAATAATTCTTGTAAAAAATAAGATATAATAGGGAAGGGATGGAGAATTTGTGTTTTATATTTGAGGTTTTTTTAATTTATAAGGTTTGGAATTAATGAAAATTATTAAAAATTTTATGGACACTATAACCATTTCCAAGTAGTGGGGCAATATTTGTAATTTTCAAAATTTAACCCTATAAACCTTTTTTTTCAGGGTGACAGTTGCCACCCTTTGCACCTACATTGTCTCCGGCCCTGCTGTCCAGCACAACCTTCTGCTCTTCCCTCAGAACCTTCACCTTGGCTTCGGTTTCCTCCATCTTCTTCATCCTCTTGCACGCCTTCTCCGACTCCAACTGTAGCTCAACCCTCCTCAGTCGCCACGCTGCTTACTTATGTGCCATCAGAGCCGCAGGCTTTTCCTTGAGCTCCGTCCATCATCAGCACATTCTCTCCGAGAGATGATGAAACCTGTGGTACAGAAGGTGAAAGGGTTAATGTCACTGAGGGTGATGGAGGCCTGATACTGGTGTAATGGAATATATAAAATTTAATGGGTGCAATACTATTTAAATGTAGTTCAAAAGTTCTTATAATTTATGTTGTGACCCCAGCATATATATAGGAGTATTACTTTCGAAATTCGTTTCGAAAGAGTGTTATTTTGAGATTTAATTTCAAAAATAAGGTTAGTTAGGCAAAAAACTCAATCTTCACCCTACAATCCAACTCAATCTAATGGTTATTTTTTCTCCTCTTTTCCGTTTTTACACTATCTTAAAATCAGATTCCTTTTTTCCAAACTTTAATTTCATTTTTTACATTTTTTTTCTCCCCTTCCTTGCTATCCTCCTGAGTTTGCTCCCTTTGCATCTCCCTATTTCTGCCATCTTCTCTTAACGGAAAGTTAAGGTGTTTGCTATATGCAGGTTCTGTTTGCTTCTGCAGGTCCAATGAAAGTGGTAAAATACCATAATTATCATTCATTCATTTTTACAAATATATTTCTAAAATCATAACTTTGAATGCATAAACCCGTCTATGTAATGATTGAACATGTGTCCAAATTATAAATTACTTTTTCGTGAATTATATTAAATATTTAAGAGAGACATTATTGTCATTTCAGATTTAATTTTAACTTGCAAGAGTAAAGTGGACCTGCATATAGAACCACCCAAAGTTAATGATCTGGCCGGGAGGATCCGATTTGCATGCAATCATCTCGTATGTTTAATACTGACCTCTTCTGGTCAGCCTGTAAGTTTTTTTTTTTTTGAAAAGCAAACATTACTATTAATTCCCAATAGGAAGGAGTGAGTTACGATTACAAGTACTAAAAGATTGCGCTAAAAAATGCGCCCCAGTAACGAACATCCTGTTAACTTTTATTATCGAACGTTGGGAAAATCCCATCGATAACAACCTGATTTCGGTAATTATCTGACGTACGTCCGGTGGGACATTAGGATAATTGCTGATGTAGAGCAGCGCTTTGGAGCAGTCCGTCGAGATTGCGATCTGCTGGAGATGCCTCCTATTAGCTTGGTGCATGTCCCATAGTATGGCTTATAGTTCCACCTGTACTGCTGATGAAGCCCGTAGTGTTGCAGCTCCCTTCCAGTTATAGTCCATCCCCGTGCCTCCAGCACACCAAGCTGCCGTTCCATTCTCTCTTTGTGTTTGAAAGGCCGCATCAGTAACAATCCGCGCCCCTGTTATAGACGTTGCACTGACATATGCTCCCTTTCGTAGACATACAGCCTGATATCCCCAGCCTCCGGAGTCTGCGTGATGATAGCTTCCTCGTCCGTTCCTTGCTGACGCTCTCCAGAAGTCCCAATTGAGTCATTGTTGATGCCTCTGTTAGTTGTTTCTGCCTTGGCCTGAACTGCTACCAACTGGTCAATGATCGCCTGAGCTCCCTCCAGATTCACTGTTTGACACTCGAACGTAGCTGAATTCCTTGAGCACCAGATTGCCATGCTAGCTCTTTGTCCTCTTTTTCCGGTGCTTTCTTGAACCACATAGCCAACCACTCCCTTAGCGATACTGGGACTGCCGACCAAAAGTCTAGGCCTAACCTACATCTCCTCCAGATCCTCTTCGACACTTGGCATTCAAAGACCATATGCTCCACATATTCCTCATGGCAGTGACACATAGCACACATTGAAGAAATATGAAGCCCTCGTTTCCTCAGGTTTGGGTTTGTTGGACAAGCCCCTTGTATCATCCTTCAAATGAGAAATTTGTTGTTCTCCGGTACTCTGTTGTACCATAGTTGTTTCCACATCTCGCTCCAGCACTCTTCTCCACCACTCGAACCTGATCTGGATGGTGTAGAGTTTCGTTTCATCTCTACTGCCACATAGTACCCCGACCTAACTGTGTATCTACCTAGTATTTCCTTGTCCCACACTATGAAGTCTGAACCTCATAACGTGTGCCACGCCACATGGATCTTGGTGATCTCCTGAATAATATCGTCGTCGAAAAACATTTTAAGGAGGGGGAGTCTCCACCTCCTTTGGTCATCAATGGCATCAGGAACCGAGAAGTTTAACAGCTGGAAAATTCCCTTGTTGTACCTAATAGGGTTCCTCCTGTTTGGGATCCAGTTCGCATGCATCTCAACTTCCTTCCCCGTCACTATCTTCCACTTTAGGTGTTGTTTTAGTAGGTCTGCTCCCCAGAGGATCCCCCTCCAGCCCCATGAGTCCCCAACCCTAGGTTTCGTTTGTAGGAAACCTTGTTTGGAGCAATATTTTCCCAGAAATAATTTTGCAAAGAACGACTCCTGATTTGTAATTATTGACCATGCCTGCTTCCCGAGCATTGCCTGATTCATTTGTGCCATCGATCTCATGCCTAATCCCCCTAATCCTTTGGATCTGCACAATGCTGGCCACGCCTTCCAGTGAATCCTCCTTCATTCTGGGTCCCCTGCCCAAATAAATCTTGTCATATGTCTATCCACCTCCTTGGCAACTGTCTCTGGGACTCTAAAGGTGCCTATGGTATACTGAGCTAGGCTCGTTAGGACATGACGACATAGTGATACCCTTCTCATGAATGATAGATCGCTCTTCCTCCAGGTGGCTGTTTTTGCTATCACTTTCTGCTGCAACTCCTTGACAATGGCTACTTTTGACCCCTTAAAGTCCATATTGTGGCCCAGATACTTTGACCGCAATAGGTTTGGTTGGAAATTAAATGTCATTTTTAAAATGTCTGCCATATACCCCTACGCATTTGGGCTAACCAGGTAGGATGATTTGTCAAATTTTTATTCTTTGACCAGAGTATGCAGCAAACAGGTTGATGGTTGATGCCAATTTACGCACCCCCTCTCTGTTACTTCTAGAAAGAGAATACAGTCATCCGCAAACATTAGTTGGAGACTCGGGGTACCGCCCTCCCTAGTTGAATCCTAGCACACACACTCTGAAACTCCTCCGACATGATCATCGCAGAAAAGGCTTCCTGGCATATAATGAACATGAACAGTGATCGTGGGCACCCCTGCCTAAGACCCTGAATTGGTTTGAACAAGTCCGAGCATGCCCCATTCACGCTGATAGAGTATGAGACCGTCGATACACACTCCATCACCCATTCTACCCACTTGCAGGGAAAACCCATTCTTTCTAGCACTCTCTTGAGGAAACCCCACGGCACCCTATCGTAAGCTTTGCTCATATCAATTTTCAACGCCCCTCACACTATTCTCTCTTTCTCCCTCTTCTTAATTCCTACTATCATCTCATGCGCAATTAGCGAATTTTCTACAATCAATCTAATTCTGACGAAAGCAGCCTGGTTACCCGATATCAGATAACCCATAATGCTCTTAAGCCTATTAGCCAGTACTTTTGCCACAATTTTGTATTTAACATTACACAGACTAATTGGACGCGGGTTAGAGGCAGATTTAGGTACCTTGGTTTTGGGGATCAGAATGATGTCCGTTTGATTCCACTCTTCCAGCATCCTTCCAGGATCGAAAAATTCCTGCACCGCCTTTACAAGGTCAACCCCACCTCATCCCAATAGATCTGATAGAACCCTGATGGTATCCCATCCAGTCCTGGCGCCTTCCATTTTCCCATCCGAAACACCTCCTTCTTCACTTCCGCAGCCAAAACCTGAGCTGTAAGGCGTGACTGTTGTAGGATCGTGACTGCAGGCTTGGTCATGGACATGACATCCTCCACCATAGACTGACCATAGGCATCTTGTGGCATTACCGACTCCTTTGTGAGTACCGTACTGATATGGTTTACCACCAACTCTTGCAGGGCTGCTGGGTCCGTCACCACTCCCCCTGCGCATTCCTCAGTTGGAGGATCCTATTTCGATTCCTCTTCTTCTTCACCCAGGTATTATAGAACCTGGTATTCCTGTTACTGTCCCTGAACCACGTTATTTTAGCCCTTTATTTCCAGTACACATTTTGCAGGTCTAGTAGGGCATTCAATTCGTCCTTCCTCTCCTTTGATGCCTGGAACATACCAGTCGACTGGCACCGATCTATTTCAGCTTCCCTGTTTCTCATTTCCTTGTCTAGACAACCTACGTTGTCATATCTCTAGTTCTTCAGACTCCGCATCGTAACCCTTAGTCTGACATCCAGCCTCATCCTATTCTCGGTGGGCGGTTGCGGCAATTGCTGTTGGCCTGGGATCCGCCTATCAGTACCCGCACTCCATCTACCGGAAGACTCTTTGACAATGCGCCGAGCATCTGGTAATTTTACCCAAAAGGCCTCGAATTTGTGCCTGCCCCGGGGTCTCCTGATTGGTATGGAGAAGTGAGTCTCCAGGACCAGAGGCCCATGGTCTGACCTTGTGATTGCCAGATTGTGAGTCTATTCTTCGGAAATAGCCTCATCCAGGCTTGATTTGCGAACCCCCTATCCAGCCTCTCAATAATGTGCTGCCCATATGACCTTTCATTTGACCATGTGAACCACTGGCCATGGTTATCTATTTCCTTGAGGCATAGGAGCCGAATCAGTTTCCTAATTTCCTCGGTCTCTTGATCGTTGACTAAGGAGCCTCCTTGTTTATCCTCATTACCGATAACCTGGTTGAAATCTCCAACTATTGCCATTGGCGCTTCTGTGGTAGTCACGTCCGCCATTAAGTTGTCTCAGATTCCTTTCCGACGGGGTTTATCTGGATGTCCATAAAGCAAAACGAGTTTCCATTCCTTACCCCTTAATCAGGTTACATTACAAATTAAATAGTTAAGAAACTTTTTTTCTACTAAGAGGTGAATGTCTTGTGTCCAAACTACACACAGACCACCACGGGAACCAACAGAGTCTACTACATCCCAACTAGTGAAATAAGACTTATCTAGCCACTTGACTAGCCTACTACGATTACACTTAGTGTCCATTAAAAACAACAAATTTGGATTATACTGCTTAATTAGGGAATTTAGTGCATTCACTGTCAGAGGGTGCGTCTACCCTCTGCAGTTCCAAGAGAGTATATTCATGTATCTCTTGGTGGTTGTTCTGAACCAACCACCGAAGTACCACACAGTGTAGCAGCCTCCGTTGCCGCTTCTTCCCCAGTCTCTTCAACCGTCGTGACAATCTCTATAGTATCAGTAAAGACCCTTGCTCCCGCTACTGTAAACTCACCCTGTTCCGCCCCCGCTACTCGGTCAATCTCTGGAAAGTATCTGATTATCTCTTCAACTGTCCCTGCCTCATCCTGTTGGACACATTTCCTCTTCCGGAATGCCACCTCAATCAGTTCAACTTCCAAGTCAACCTTTCTTTTTCTTGAGAGAGTGCTAGCTGCTATCATGTATTCTCCCATGGCCCAATTCATCCCGGACCGCTGATTCTCTGATGGAACCCATCCGGTGCTACTTGCAGATGTTCGTGGCTGAGTTGTGAAGCATCTGTCCCGATTCTCCCCCATCGCGCTCGGAAAAGGTCGCATTCCCAGACTCCCCTCAATTAAATCTGTGTTGGTAGTGTAGACTTTCTAGCCGTGAGTCTGACAATTTGCCTTTTCCTTGGTACCACAATGTCCTTGCAACATGAAGGTCCCATAGAGTTTGGATCCCCAGCCATTTTTGTTTCTTCCCCAATTACAGTCATACTCTTCCCATCGTCGCCCACTTTGACGAAATCGACGGATTCCTTCCCTTTGGTGGTGTTACTGCAGCTATCAATCGGTGAGACTGATCTCCGGCCATGTGTTAGTGGGCTCGCCTGGTTCCCAACTCCAAGAAGGTTCTCCGGCCTCCAACGTTTAAACGCTAGTAGTCCCCCCTCCACAGTAACAATGGCTAGCATATGTCCTTTGTTGCTAAACTGGAATGTAAAGAATGAGACATGCTTTGCTAACACTCGCACCCCCTCTCCCCAGTGCATTTTAACGTGATTTTGCATTCTTTGCGCACTAAAATCACGGTAGTCTACGAAGTACCCAATTAGTGCAAACTCAAAGGTACGTATACCTTGAAAATAGGCCTCCGGATCACCTGACACGAGAGGACCTCTTATGGCCGGTTGGTAGCTGCCGCTATCAAACTGACGGCCTTGCGGCATATCCCTATATTCCTCGAAGATTTGATCTTCCCTTTCGGATCGATCATTCAGATGTGTGAGTTCAGGTTTTTGCTTCTATGGATTTATTTTATCTGATTTGATTCTAATTTATTTACTAAAGATGCTTATAAGTTTTATATATATGTTGTATATATCTAGATGGCAATCCTTAAGTAAATAATTTGATAAATAGTCTCTATCTCACATGTGTAACAAAACCCATTAATTTGTATTAATTTGATAATACAAATGTAAAGTATTGTTTCTTCAATGTATTTTGTTTTAATTTATCAAATAAAGTTATTTTTAATAGTTCTAATTTATACTCAAAATTAACAAATTCAACAATAAGGGCCTGTTTAGTACAACTTATCTGCATATTTTCAGTTCAGTTCATTATTTTTCATTTTAGTTCATTTTAGTTCTGTTCATTTCAGTTCAGTAGTTTCAGTTCAGTACATTATACTTTAATTAAAATTAAAACAAAATACATGTTAATGATTCAGTCCAGTTCAATCCAATTCAGAGAACTTGTAATTTATTTCAATTCAGTTCCCCGAAGATATAATTTGACGATTTTAAGTTTATATTGAAAATTCAGTTCATTTTTGTTAAATGAAGTTCAGTTCAGTTCATTTCAATTAAATGTAGTTCAATTCAGTTAAGTGTAGTTCAATTCAGTTCTATTTTCTGTTCTTGAACTTTTATTTCTCTACCATTAGATAGAGATTTCCATTTGATTTGGTGCAATATTTATTCGATTCAGTTCAGTTCAGCTCAGTTCAGGCGTATTAAACAGGCCCTGATTACGAATATGTCCATTAACAAACAAAATAATTATTGCGAAATATTATTTGATCAAATAATTACTGCGAAATAAAGTATTTCATTTTTTGATTTGTATGATGTGTCATTTTTGAAAAACCATTGTACAAATAAAATAATTACTTTAAAATCTTTATTATTTGATCAAATTTGATGTTGAATGTTTGAACTCAAATTAATAATAATAATAATAATAATAATAATAATAATAATAATAATAATCTTATTATTATTATAATTATTATTTATTATTATATATGATTATTATTATTATTATTATTATAACATTTTGTAGTTAATTTCAACACACTTCAGCAAACTTCAGCGGACTTCAGCGAATTTCAGCGGATTTCAGCGAATTTCAGCGGATTTCAGCGAATTTCAGCGGATTTCAACGAATTTCAGCGAATTTCAGCGGAAGATGAAAGAAGATGGCAATGTACGTACCATTTATTTGGAGAAGGCATTGAGTATATAATTACCATTGTTGTATTGTTGGAAATGATGAAATAGAATTAAAGCTGATCACTAGTGATTGACATCAGTCAACCAACTAGACCAATTTTTCCGAAGGGCAAGATAATAAAACAATTATGATCGCTGAATTTCAATTTCAATAGTGTAGAGTAGAATTTTGGAATTGAAAAGTGAAGTGGTATTAAATTTGACCTTTTTAAATTTGATCTTGGTTATTTATTATTAGAATTTGGACTTTTATACTTTTTGAAAGGTCCAGACTATATATTAGACCATTAAACTTAGATCTACTGTATTTCGTGTTCTTCGTAAACACTTCTTTCATACTTTTACCTTTCGTAAATGGTGAACCGCGGCGCGTAAAGAATTGAGTGGCTGAATCTAACTCTTATTCTACCAATAATTCCGAATTAAGTCTAAATCTTCTTATAATAATGTTTCTTAAGAGGCTCTTTCAAGCATTGTTTAAAAATTAACATTTCGTTGTCGGAATTTAGGGGGGATGCCAGCCCTTGCTCGGCCCTACCCGTTCCGTCATTGATGGACACTAATTGATTCAAGTAATCTATTAATCGGTCACTAAAGTCTATCTTGAATTCGAAATCTAAACCTTGTTTTAGATAGTGATTATTGCTAAAATTTTAATTATTAATATAATTTAAGTCATTATAAATTTTGGTTATAAAATAATATTAATTCTAACTGAATCCCAATCACTATAACTCTCAAGACCTTAAAGCATATCTGCCATCTAATCATTATGATTGGGGTTCACAACACTAAATTAAAGAGAGGGAATTTCGAGATTTAAACTCGTTCTATTCGGACCATGTCGCTGTTTGCCTATTTGCTTATGTATTTGACTCAGTCTAGTTTCAAAAGTTACCTAATATTGTTTCAAGATTATCTTGTCACAAGTCAAATGAATGTAGGTGGTGGCAAAAGTTTCAAGATTCGGTATAACTAAGCGTGATGAGTCTGATGTATCTGTCTCATCTTGTCAACATTAGTTATTAGCCAATACTTAGATGCTCATCCACAACAAGCCAGGTCTTAGAGACATTATTACTTCTTTCGAGATGATATTAAAGAGTGGAGAAGAAGATCGAGGAGGTGGTGATGGGAAGAAGGAAATTTTATTGTGGCATGTTGATCAGCTGGTATGTAGATTCTCAGATCCTTAATGAAAAGATGTTCAAATCTTACACACTATGTTTTAAAATACTAAAGAAAATGTACACAATAGTTTTGGGTCTTTTATTTCCCAGTAGTTGTTGGAGAAATAATTCAACCTTACTTGCGTTAGTTACTTGCTTTTGAACCTTGTTCTTATAGTTTTACATTTAATCATTACAAATACAAGTAGAAGTTGATTGTGTCTTTGGTTTTAATTTTCTAGTTTATGTTGGCTTGATTGCCTTAGGAAGGTTTTTTGACAACAGATATGAACTCTAGCGCTTGCGTGAATCTGAAACTGTGAATAGGCCTCATCTCCTGCCTTGTTTGTTTAGTTAGTTGAATTTGAGCCCTACCTTGTTTGAAACTTTAGAAGTTGCGTGATTTTATACCTTCTCATTGCCATAATCCTTCTACTTTATTTTTCATATGCTAGCTCTTGGAAAGTTTGAAACAGTATTCAAGTTCAGTCAGCGTCTCACGCATGATGAACTGAGCAACTTGCTGGGATGTTTCCTTGACATGAGTGCTGCCATTTGATGTGCCTTGAATATACTCTAATCTTTAGCACATTTAAACTCTATATCGAACTCTATTTGACACTTAGTGTAGGATTTTGAAATCGATTACTAGTTTAATGCTCTATGGGTAAGACTTGTGAAATCCTATGTAAAATACATGTTTTGGAAGCTCTTGATGGAACGGATAGAAGTAATAGAAGTTGCCCAGAAAAAGTGTCGACCTTGCCCAGAAAAAGTGTCGACCTTGCCCAGAAAAGTGTCACCCTTTTCCAGAGAAGTGTCACTCATGCTTGAAGGAAGTGTCACTCATGCCTGAAGGAAGTTTTGCTTAAGGCCAGAAAAGCGTCGCTCTTTATGAAGAAGTGGAGCCAAGAAATAGCAACCAAAACAAGCGTCGCTAAACAAGTGTCACTAAAATTCCAGCTTGTTGACCCCTCCAGCGGGTTGACTTTTGTGGCTATAAAAACCCCTCTTATCCCAAAGGAAAGGGGGATGAATTTCAGCCCCAAGAACTCCATTTTTCTCTCTTCTCTTAGGTTTTCTTACCCATTTGATTCTATGAACATGTTTTTGATTTCTATGATGATTGTAGTAGGCTAAATAACTCTTGGGAGCATTCGATATAGACTTTCGATCTTTGATTATGAGAACTCTTTATGCATTATTTATGGGTATTGTGATTAGCAATTGAATGTGATGATTTCATATGAATTTGATGCATGAATTAATTGGACTTTCTTCCTAATTGTTGAATGTGTTGAATACTTGCTAAATCCATGGGTAGAATGCTTCCATTTTGCCTGATTGATGATTAGAGCTAAGATGAATAGTGATTTGTATGCTTTCATCCATTGTTCCCTATCTAGTGTTCAATTGCCTTGCTTACATGTTTATCGATTCTCATATCCGATGCCACCACTAGATTGAACATAGTGCTTTCACTTGTTATATCTAGAGGTGAGAACTTTGAAATAATGCTACATTGTTTCTTGGTTATAAACGAGAGAATGATTATCTATCTTCTCTTTCGAAAGTAGTTAATCTCGATAAGTAATCGTAAACCCTAAAATGCAATGTGTTGTAGTTCAAGGATTAATCTCGAGTCGAAAGTTGAAGTCGAATGCCCCAAGTCTAGTAATCTCATAGTTAACCAATCTTTTATATAATTTAGTTGTTATCTTTAGCTCTTTCTTAGCATAATATTGTAGTGTTTTCTACAACCAAACTCCAAATTTCCCCCCTACTTACATCGCTTTTCTATATTATTATATTATAGGTTTTATAGTAGTTAGGGTAGTAAATCTATTTGAAATACTTGAAAATCTCCTCTTTTTTGTGGAAACGAACCTTACTTGCCACTATATGCTTAGTTGTGTGTAGAGCTTGTGAGCGAAATATAAATTGTATTTTTGGAGAGGTACAACGACGACCTCCCAAATTTTGGCGCCGCTGCCGGGGAAGAGGCGTATTTTTAGGTGTTGATTGTAGTTCTTCTCTAACTCTATTTTCTTTGTTTTTGTTTCTTTTTCTTGGAGACGTATTGCTCTAACTCTTGGTGCATGGTTCATACTCGTTCCTCGAACCAAGACCCTTTGCACTACGACTCCGAATTAACTAGGACTCTTAGACAACTAAGAAGGAGTACACAAGAGAGTGTCTCTTCCAACAATCTTTCAGAAAGTGAAGCATCCAATTCCAATATGGCAGGGGAAGAAGTACCCCGTGATACCTTTTTCAACCCATTCCACCGTCCCAACAATCCTCCCACCAACATTCCTATGAGGGGATATATGCGTCAAGCCTATGATCAAGACCAATTGAGTATCGTCTTTCCGACAGGTACCGAATGTGAGATCAAGTCGGGGGTTATACATGCACTTCCATCCTTCTATGGTCGAGATACCGACGCTCCCAACTACCATCTCGATTCCTTCCTTCGAGTTACTAGTAGCATGAAACCCCCTGGAGTTAATGAGGATCATTTCAAAATGAAAACCTTTCCTTTTACCTTGAAATACAAAGCCGGGGTTTGGTTGAGTCGTCTTCCGTCCAACTCCATCACCTCATGGTCGGAATTAAAGGAAAGGTTTCTTGACAAGTTCATTCCCCCCTCTAAATCCTCGGTGATAGTTAAAGCCATTAGCAACATTCTTCAGGAGGATGAAGAGAGCTTCCAAGACTATTGGGAGAGATTTCAAATGCTTGTAGCAAGTTGCCCCTACCATGGCTACACCGAACCTCAATTGGTTGCCTTCTTCTACAATGGTCTTAACGAACAAGATTCTCGGCTAGTGAAGAGTGCTTGTCTTGGTTCCATTTCCTTAATTGGATCCACCGATGCTATGGAGTTATTTGAGCGTCTAGCACGTGAGGAAGGACCTAGAAGAAGTAGAAGGGCAAGGCCGATAGTAACTAGAGATGACAATGCTCAAGCGGAGATAAGAGAGCTCACGGCCGCGGTAAAGAGCTTAGTAGTAGCACAAAGTTGTGGAAACATGGGAAACAATAGAAGGCAACAAGTATTGACATGCGACACATGTTCTCTTAACCATCCCACCAATTCTTGCCCCCAAACTCAAGATGACTACGAAGAAGAAGTGAATGCCATAGGATTTTATGGGGGAAATCAAGGTGGTAGAGGATTCCAAGGAGGTAGGAGTTTTCAAGGTGGTAGGGGCTACCAAGGTGATAGACCTAGAGGGTATCAATGTGGTCAAGGCCAAGGGAGTGATAGAGGTTTTCAAAGAAGATATGACCCTTATGCTCAACAATATAACCCCGGATCTAGAGATCATCCTAACTTTCGGTGGAGAGATGAACCGAGGGAGCAACAAGGCCAACAAACCTCCTCCAATGACCAATCCTACCAAAGTCAAGGTAATTGATCCTATGATAGAGCACCTCCCCAACAAAACTATCCTAGAAACCAAGGAAATCAAGGTTATGGGGGGTATCAAAGCTACCAAGATCAAGGGTATCAAGACTACCAAGACTACCAAGGAGAAGGATACCAAGGTGACGGGTATCGAGGATACCAAGATAATCGCAACCAATACTATCAACCTCCACCTCAACCATACCCTAGGAATCAAGGCCAAGAGAGATCCTACAATAGGGGATCTCAAAACTTCCAAAGGCTTGAAGGAAAATCACATGACCAAGGGGAAAGCTCGGGGCAAGCCACACAAGATCCCCTTATGAAGACTTTGGAGGTGCAAATGAGTCAAATGTCTACCACTATGGGACAATTGGCGGCCCGAAACTCCGGGAAGTTACCCTCTCAAACGGAAGTGAACCCGGGAGCCAATGCGAGTGCCATAACTTTGAGAAGTGGTAAAGAGGTCCAAAAACCCGAGGTCGTAGTTGAAGAAGAGGCCAAGAAGGGGTTTGTTGTGAAACACTTGACTAATGAGGTGGTTGAAGAAACATTAGCCAAGAATGATGTTGTATTGGTGAAGGAGACCGAAGAAAGAGCCGAGAAAAGGGGTGTAGAGAAGATCTTTAAGGGAAAAGGGGTTGAAACGGAGATACTTGTTCAAGGGACATCACCTAATGGCGAGCCACCATCTCCTCCATTTTCTCCCCCTCACAAGAAGAAGAAGGAGACTCAAACATTTGATGTGGAGCCCCCATACCCCGAGGCGTTGAAAGATACTCGAAAGAAGGAGGTTAACAAGGACATTTACGAAGTCTTTCGTAAATGTGAGGTAAACATTCCTTTGCTCGATGCTATTAGTCAAGTTCCTAGATATGCTAAATTTTTGAAGGAATTATGTGCTAATAATCGTAAACAACGTTTGAAAGATGCCACTAAAGAGGGGGTGAATGTTAATGTCTCGGTCCTATTTCAAGTTAAACTCCCTCCTAAATGTGGTGACCCCGGGATGTTTACCATTCCTTGCACCATCGGAGGGATATTTTTTCAAAAGGTCATGCTAGATTTAGGTGCATCAATTAACTTGATTCCCTTATCGGTGTCTAAATATTTGAATATTGGGCCTTTACTTAAAACCGGGGTAGTAATTCAACTTGCCGATCGTTCTAGTGCATACCTTAGGGGTATTGTAGAGGACGTGTTGGTTAAGGTCGACAAGTTGATTTCCCCCGCGGATTTTTACATCCTTGACATGGAACATGATAATTATGCCGCACCAATTTTATTAGGGCGCCCATTTTTGAAAAAGTCAAGGGCCGTGGTTGATGTGTTTAATGGTAAACTCACCATGGAATTTGATGGGGATAAAATAGAATTTCACAATCATGATGATATGGAATCCCCAATTGATGACCATTCTTGCAATTCTATTGATGTGGTTGATATTTGTGTGCAAGATGTTCTTATAGATGGTGCTCATGACCCTTTGTTGAATGCTATTGAAAGGAGTTTGTGTAGTGATAACTCAACCTTTCGTAGTGAGGGTGCTAGAGTGAGAGAGAGTGTGAGTGCACTAAATTCATATGAAGAACTTTCCCTTGATACGCCTATCTTAGGTCTTTCCGACTTGAGAGCATCGGGAGACCGATCTTCTCTCGAGACGTCTCCGGTGGTGGAATTGAAACCACTACCCCAAGACCTCAAATATGCTTATCTCGGTGAAAGTACGAAACTTCTTGTGATCATATCTAGTAAACTTACTGAAGAGCAAGAAGTGAGGTTGATGAAAGTGCTACGTGATCATAAGGAGGCCATAGGGTGGACTATATCCGACATAAAGGGTATTAGTCCAAGCACATGCATTCATAGGATCTTGTTGGAGGATGAGGCCAAACCAGTGCGACAACCTCAAAGGCGGTTAAATCCACCTATGATGGAGGTGGTAAAAGCCGAGGTGATCAAATTGTTAGATGTGGGGATAACCTATCCAATCTCTGATAGCAAGTGGGTGAGTCCAACACATGTAGTGCCTAAGAAAACCGGTGTCACAGTGGTGGAGAATCAAAAGGAAGAGTTGGTGCCTACCCTTGTTCAGAATGGATGGCGAGTTTGCATAGATTACCGTAGGTTGAATGCCGTAACTAGGAAAGATCATTTTCCTTTGCCATTTATTGACCAAATGCTTGAAAGGCTTGCAGGGCATTCTTTCTATTGTTTTCTTGATGGCTATTCAGGTTATTTCCAAGTTCCCATCGTGCCAGAGGATCAAGAGAAGACCACATTCACATGCCCCTATGGTATGTTTGCTTACCGATGTATGCCTTTTGGACTATGCAATGCACCATCTACTTTCCAAAGGTGTATGATGAGTATGTTCTCAGAATATGTGGAAAAGTTTATTGAAGTTTTTATGGACGATTTCACCGTCCATGGAAATTCTTTTGATGATTGTTTGAAACATTTGTCATTAGTCCTTCAAAGATGCATTGATTTTGATCTTGTGCTTAATTATGAGAAATGTCACTTTATGGTTGAAAGGGGCATTGTGCTAGGTCATGTGGTTTCTTCTAAGGGTATTGAGGTAGATAAAAGCTAAAATTGATACAATCCAAACTTTTCCTTATCCTACTTGTGTGCGTGAAGTTTGATATTTTCTTGGTCATGCGGGTTTCTACCGCCGTTTTATCAAAGATTTCTCAAAAATTGCTTCTCCTTTGTGTAAGTTGTTACAAAAGGATGTAGAATTTGTGATGGATGAGAGTTGTGAGAGGGCATTTGATTGTTTAAAGCTTATGCTTGTGTCCGCCCCCATCATACAACCTCGTAATTGGTCTCTTCCCTTTGAGATTATGTGTGATGCAAGTGATTATGCCGTTGGCACGGTATTAGGTCAAAGGGTAGGTCAAAGGGTAAGTCTAGCATGCAGTTTGGATAGCCCTAACAAAGACCAATTTGTAGCAAGTCTGTCCCATAGGTTGGTGCTATTGAAATATAGTGAGGCGCATAAAAAATGCATATAGTTCCATAATTCTATAGCAACATGACATTCATTATAGAAATGATGTATATTATCAGTATTATTTCAGAAACAACATTTAGAAACATTTTGGAAACCAAATTGTTTCATAATATCATCAAATGGCAAGAGACAGTTCATAAGTCTCCACATAAAGACTGATAATTTCTTCTGAGTATATGCATTCCAAAAACTTTTAAGGACAGGGAAAGTACCTGAACTCTCTTTCAAACTTGAGTATGCTGACTTGACTGTAAAATTTCCCGGCAGGTCCAGCTTCCACACTAATTTGTCTTCCCTATGTTGAGAGATGGCAGTGTTTGAAATGATATTGATGATAGAAGCTGGGAGCACCAGTTGCAGCATAGGCATTATGGAGGGTTTATCAGCTACAAACTCTGCAACAAACATATTAAGAATGGAGGATATGGATGGTTCATAGATATCAATCAAAGGACCTTGGTCAGTCCAGTTGGATGACCACAAATTACACTTCCCATCCCCCACTATTACTTTAGTATTATCCTCAGCAAAAATGTTTATTTTACATATTCTGTGATTTTTTGTGGGTTGCAGGTAGTGAGGCCAGGAAAGTTGTCCAGGGGCAATGCCTATCTGAAATTTCCACCAAAACTTACGAGAAAAAGCTTTGATTGTTTCTGTTAAGGATCTAATACCGAAGCCATTTTGAGTAACTGGACAGCAAATTGATTTCCACTTTCTCCAAGATTTTTTAGGTCCTGAGTCAGTGGATCCCAAGAAAAAAATGGCTATACTTCTTTCTATTTTTTATCATCCATTTTGGTTGCTCCATTACAGCCCAAATGTGTTGGGACATAGACAGGAGGCATGATTGAATTAAAATTAATTTGCCTCTTGTAGAGATCCATTTATTCTTCCAGTTAAGAATTCTTCTGTCAATCATTTCCAACAGAGACTGAAAATGAATATTAAGATTCCTTCCACTGAAGATTTGTACCCCTAAGTATTTAAAAGGCAGTTTACCATGTTTCATTCCCATTATTTGTTTAACCTGTCTTTGCTTGTTCTCAGTGGCTTTAGAGCTCAGAAAAAACTCACTTTTTTCAAAATTTATTTTTTGGCCTGATGTTTCCTCAAATTTAACCAGAAATGCTTTCATCCTAATTAAGTTCTTCCTAGAGGCTGTAAGTAATATGACAGTATCATTAGCATAGCTTAGGTGGGAGATATTTATGGCATTTCTCGGAAGGGGGAAAAATTGCATTGCACCAGTTTGGAATACATAGGATAAGCTCCTGGTAAATTCCTCAGAGAAGATGTTGAAGAGAAAAGGAGACAGTGGGTTGATGTATGCCAGACACAAACACTTCGACGACGAACCAGGCTCTCGAACTGATCTGCAAGATAAAGGCCCTGGAAGTCCCAGGGGTAGACACTCCGACGCTTAAGTAAGTATATTTGCTTAAGGCGTATTGTATAGAGTATGAGATTAGATGGAGAGGTCTACCAAACCTTTAGGTTATTTATATGACTACAATCCGTAGATCACCAAGATATGTATTTATGGTATGAATACAACTCTTATGGGAATAGTAGTTGTATTACCATGTATAATAGAAGTATATTTCGGACATGGTTGTGTTACCATGTTTAGGATGGCTGTATTACCATCATTGAGATGATGTATATTCCTTGTAGAACATTCATAATATACGCATTCCTTATAAGGATTAGGATTGATGGACCTGTGGATCCACTTTCCACGTATCTCGAGCCCACGACCCTTCTCGGGCCCTGGTCCGAGTATGAATGAGGCCCGAATACGAACCCTGGACTTACCAGTAGCCCCAAGGTAGATCTTCAGAATATAGAGTGCTTTGTCCCAAAGGTTGAAGGAGAGGCTTGCTTCTCGAGGGAATACCAATAACTCGGGGGAGATTGACTCGGGGTGTTAAGCTCGGGGTGTCCTTCGAGGACTCTCATCTCGGGCTTTACCCTTCTGAATATCTAGCTTCAAGTTCTTTCATATTCCATCAAATATATGGACGGCTGAGATTTGCTTCCTTTGAAATCCAGATGGTAGATACACGTGGCGTGCCTTCATTGGAAAGTAGAGACGGTCTGTCCCCCGTCTCTCCAATTACTTGCATCGGAAATAGAATCGAGGTAATTGCTCGTCTTCAATGCTGTCTGGGTTTGGATTAAATCTCCTAAATTATTCCCATTGTCTTCTCTTATTCGAAATTTTTTTCTTTCCAAGTTCAGAAGACGTATCAGCACTTCATCAATTTCTGAAGCCCCAAATTTCTGCTTTCTGCTTTCTCCTTGTGTGTATTTCCCCCCATACTCTCTATAATCATGAGTAGTAGTAGTGAAACCATTTCCTTCCCTTGTAATGATGAGGGAGAGTATGTACAAGCTCAGGCCGAGGAGAATAGCTCCCATGACCGCCGCAGAGCTCAGGTAGCGAGTGGGAAAAAACCTGTAATTCTAAAGAAGAAAGCTTCTGAGGAAGAGAAGAGGTTGAGGGAAATGGCCAGGAGGGCTCAGATAGAGGGGAATAGCCCCATTGTAGTGCATGCATACGGAGGTAGAATATCCATGGATGGCGAAGGTAGTAGCAAGAGATCGATGAAGGAGGATAAAGCACGCACTGACGCTGCTATCTTCATAGAAGGTTGTCCCTTTTCGATTCCTTCTGATGCTGATCTCATGTACTTTGGAGAAGACAAGTCTGCATTTGAATTAGTAACTCCGACCCGAGGGGTCATATATGGGAGATTTCTGCAGCATGGGTCAGCCTTCCCTTTTCCCCCACTACTGAATGATTTTCTTCAATATTATAAGGTGCATACAGGGCAGCTACATGCCAATGTGATAGTAATCATTATGGCCTTAATAACTTGGTGTGCTCGTAAAGGTTCCAATACCAGTCTCCCCTTGTTGCGAACTATATATAAGGTTTCCCTTTATTAGGGTAAAGGCTAGTATAGACTTTTCCATGTAAATATTGAGTATATAAATGAGAGCCACGGCTACCACATTGGTACGCTTTTATCATTATTTGTACATTGTATCAAGAGCTTAGGTTTCAAAAACAAAACAATTTTATTCTCTTTGCTTCTCCGATGGAAAACATCCCGTCGAGAGAAGAATCAGGCCTGCCGCCATTCAATCAGCCTGTCGATGGTTCTCTTCATCTGGCTGGGGCAGTGCCCAGTGACGCCCGATTAACTTCCGCTACCGCTGTGACGTCTCCAATTGAATCGGTTTTGACTGATTCATCATCGTTGCTTCAATCGGTGTCACCAATGTTTACCCCGGCTCGATCGGCCGTTTCTGCGCCGCCAGCATTGCCAGGATTCTTGGCTGTCCAGCCTCCAAGCGGTGCAACCTCCGCTGTCCAGCCTCCAAGCGGCGCCTTCACGTTGGCCGTCCAGCCTCCTAGCGGCAAATTCTCGGTCGTCCAGCCTTCAAGCGGAGCCTTCACTCCGGGATCACAGCTTCAAAATGCCAGAATCGCGGAAGGTTTAATATCCTAACAAGATGGAGCGTGGATCTCACGCGCCACAGACGCGGCCCACGCATCAGGCGTGTGGATCTCACGCACCCCAGAAGATGCCAGCGCGTCGGGCGCGTGGATCTCACGCGCTCCAGACGCGGCCCACGCGTCCGGCGCGTGGATCTCACGCGCCCCAGGAGATACCAGCGTGTCAGGCGCGTGTATACCACGCGCCAACGTCCCAGCCATGGTCAACGTTTCTGACGCGTGGATCGCACGCGCCCCTGGAGCGGGCCACGCGTCAGACGCGTGGGTCCCACGCGCATTTGTACCAGACGCGTCTTCCCTCCATGCCGGGTGGGGTACACGCGCCGAAGTTGCTACTGTTCACCCGAACCCCTATGTCGCTTCGTTTCAGCCACACCAGTCCATTACATATTCTCCGTTTCAACAGCATCCATTATTAGCAACTCTAGTTCAGCAGAATCAGTTTGTAACTAGTCTTTATCAGCAATTCCCGACCACTACCATGAACAATCAAGGTTTTTTCGGATCTTCTACTGGATAGCAAGGTTTCTCCCTTCCGCATTTGTCTGCTCCAAATCCTTCCAATTTAGTCACGTTTCAATTGTCATCTCCAGAAGATTACTTGCTCTGGAAGATTTAGATTACTTGTCTTTTGGTAGCACATCAGCTACTCGGCTTTGTTGATGGTACTATGTCTCTCCCCACTCCTTTTATTTATGATGCCAATGGGGGTATGATTCAAAATTCACAATATTCTGAATACCTACGTGTTGATCAACAAGTTAAAACTTGGATTTTTGCTACGATATCTCGGAATGTGTTTGTTGATGTTCATGAGCTGCATACTTCTCGTGATATTTGGGTTCGTTTACAGTCACGTTTTATGCAAGCTAGTATGGCTAAAGCTATGGAGTTGAAGGGTAGACTAACTAGGCTACGAAAGGCTGATTCTCAATCCACGGATGAATATTTGCGTGATGTTAAGATGTTAGCGGATTCTCTTGCTACTATCAAGTGTCATGTCTTCAATCATGATTTGGTTCAGTCTACACTCCTTGGTGTGGAAGGAGACCCTGATTATGCTCATTTGGTCACAACTTTGATTCATTATCCACTAGAGCTGAGTTTCGATGATCTACGTCCCAAGTTGTTACTACATGAGCAACGTCTGAAACATTCGAAGGATCTTGGTGAGACGTCTTCCCATGCATTCGTGGCTCTACAGTCATCTGGTTCCTCATCTACTGGATCCAAGAATTCAGGGGGTGACAAGAATACGAACAAAAACAATCGCAACAGAGGAGGTCATGGTAACAATAATCGTGGAAATTCAAATCGCTCAGAAGGATCAACGGTAGGCAGTGGAGCTGCAAATAACAGCAGAAATCGTAACAATGGTATGAGTAATATTTCTGATTTGTCATGTTCATTATTTCCTTTCAACAAGTGTGTTACTAATAATGTGTGCTCAGCAGGAAGTAATTCATCCGATGGCAATTTTATCTCTACTCCCTCTCCCGATTCTTGTTGTTTCTGTCTTACTCCAGGTCATGTCGCACAGTTCTGTCCTCACAGATATAATCCAAATTTTGTGCCCCCTGGTCAAGATAGTGTTACTAGAGCCTTCGCTGTCTTGTCTGTTGGTGGTGAAGCAAATGACTCTGTCTGGTATCCGGATTCCGGGGCTGCTTCACACATGACTCATCAAGAAGGTAAACTCTCTTTTACAGCCCCTTATCATGGTTCAAGTTCTGTTGTTGTTGGCGATGGTACCACTCTCCCAATTAAACATGTTGGTAAAATGGAAATTCAAACACCCTCACGCCTACTTAGCTTATCCTCTGTTTGTCATGTCCCCGGTCTTAAACATAATCTCCCCTCTGTCAATAAGTTGTGTAAAGAAAATGCATGTATTATGAGTTTTGATGATTCTTCTGTTTGGTTTAAGGACAAGGAAACGAGGGAGGTGCTTCTAGAGGGGGCCAGTAAGAATGGTTTCTATCCATTCCAACCAGCGTTTGTGAGTGCTCAGTCATCCGTACCTTCTTTTCTAGCCACTAAGGAGTCTGGTGATATTTGGCATGCTCGTTTGGGTTATACATCTTCTAGAGTTATAGGGAATTTGATTTCAAGTAATAAACTTTCATGTAATTCGAAATTTCATGACGATTGTGTTTGTTGCAAATTGGGAAAAATTCATTGTTTGCCTTTTGAACCAGTTCAACATTCTGCTCCATATCCCTTATATATGATTCATAGTGATGTTTGGCAATCTCTAGTATTATCAAATCAGTCTTTTCGATATTATGTTGTGTTTGTTAATGATTTCTCACGTTTTTCATGGGTTTATCCTTTACGTAGAAAATCCGAGGTTTACTCACAATTTCAAAAATTTCAAAAAGATGGTTGAGAATCTGTTTAATTGAAAAATTAAGATTTTCCAAAGTGATGGAGGTCGGGAATTTGATAATTCTTCTTCTCCAACATTTTACTGAATGTGGAATAATTTTTCGGATATCATGTCCCGGTACACAAGCTCAGAATGGAGTTGCTGAACGCAAACACCGCCATCTCATTGAAATGGCGCGCACAATGCTTGTTCAGTCAGATCTTCCTGCTCAATTCTGGGTTGATGCCGTGTTTCAAGTTGTTTTTACTGTTAATTGTTTGCCAAGTTTGAACTTAGGTGGCGTGTCTCCATTTGAAAATTGTTTCATCGTTCTCCATCTTATGATTTTTTTAAAGTCTTTGGTTGTGCTTGTTTTCCTCTTTTAATGGATCCTAAAATCAACAAATTACAACCTAAATCAAAACATTGTGTTTTCATTGGTTATGCATCTGATTTTAAGGGCTATAGGTGTCTTGATCCTATCACTGGTCGAGTTTATGTTAGTCGTAATGTTCTTTTTCATGAAAACAATTTCCCTATCGTAGTCTCCTTCCTTCTCAGTCGAGCATACCTTTTTCCTCACCGCTTGATCTTTCTGAGGGTTGGTCACCTACTGTGGTGTCTACGGGATCTAGTTCGTCTACTCAGTCAACATTCCCGTCATTATCGTCATCTCCTTCTCCAGTGTCTCCTCCTCCTATCACGTCTCTAGTATGTTCTATTGATTCACATCCTATCTCGCCCTCTTCCGCGTCGCCTCCTAGCTCACCTCCAGTTACGATGGATCATGTGTTGCCAGAAATTGTGGATAGGTCGAGTTCATTGTTTAGCCCGGTTACTGAGTCAGTCTCTCCTGTCTATCGATCTCCCGCGTCTAGCCCGGTTCATAGTCCGGTTGTATCTGCGTCTCCTGAGCTTCGATCTGCTGACTCCACTTCCTCTCCATCACCGTCTAGTGTACCTTGCCAATCGGTCATCCATCTGAGTGTTTCCTCTCCTATTTTTCCTTCCATTGCCTCTTCCTCACAGTCGTTGGTTTCCAATGCTCATCCCATGGTTACTCGTATTAAAGCTGGTATTTCCAAGCCTCGTCGGTTAATGAATTTAAAATCAAATATTGTAGAATTAGAGCCTTCTAATTTCAAACAAGCGTCCAAAGATTCTCGTTTGCGATAGACTATGCTTGATGAGTATAATGCATTACTTAAAAATAATACTTGGGAGTTGGTACCTCGCGACTTCAATCGCAATGTGCTTGGATGTAAATGCATGTATAAAATTAAATACAATTCTGATGGGTCATTGGAGCGGTTTAAGGACAGACTTGTTGTTTTCGGAAATCACCAGCAGGCAGGTATTGATTATTTTGAAACTTTCAGTACTGTTGTTAAGCCTACTATTGTGCGATTGGTTCTATCTCTTGCTATTTCTCTTAATTAGACTGTCCGTCAACTTGATGTTAAAAATGCATTTTGCATGGTTTTTTGAATGAAGAAGTTTTTTATGCGTCAACCACTAGGTTTTGCTGATCCTTCTCGTCCTCATCACATCTGTCGATTTCGTAAGTCCATTTATGGGTTACGACAAGCTCCTCGAGCTTGGTTCTCCGGATCTAGCAATTTCTTATTATCCATTGGTTTTAAATGTAGCAGTTGTGATTCTTCTATGTTTGTTCTTAAATATAAAGGTCACATGCTTATCTTACTTCTCTATGTGGATGATATAGTCCTAACCGGTAGTAGTAATGACTTGGTTCACAAATTCATCTCTGTTCTGTCTTCTGAGTTTGATATGAAGGATTTAGGGGATCTTCATTATTTTCTAGGTTTACAGGTGTCTCGTACTCCTAAGGGTATATTTTTTTCTCAGCAAAATTATGTGTTTGATTTGTTGCACAAGTTTCATCTTCACACAGTTGAACATGTACGGACCCCTAGTGTTTCTAGAGTTACATTGTCATCTGTTGATGGTGACCTTCTTGCTGATCCCACTGAATATCGTAGTATGGTTGGTGCATTGCAATATTTAACTATGACTCGTCCAGATATTGCTTATGCTGTTAATATGGTTTCTCAGTTTATGCGTGCTCCCCGTACTACTCACCTTCATGCTGTGAAGAGGATTTTCAGGTATTTGCAGGGCACTATGGAGTTTGGTCTTTTTCTCCATGCCGCAAATTCTCCGGAGATGGTGATTGCTTATTTCGATGCTGATTGGGCTGGTTGTTTGGACACTCGTCGCTCTACCACAGGCTATGCTGTGTTCCTGGGGAAGAATTTGATTTCCTGGCACTCTAAGAAACAACCCACTGTGTCGAAGTCCTCTACGGAGGCAGAATATCGTGCTATTGCTTACACTGCGGCTGAGACTATTTGGCTTCGTCAATTGCTTGCAGATTTTGGGTACTATCTTCGTCATCCGGTCACTCTCTATTGTGACAATATTTCTGCGACATATCTTGTTGCCAATCCGATTCAGCATGATTGTAGCAAACATATTGATGTTGATTATCATTTTGTTCGAGAAACGGTTGCCCATGGTGGTCTCCGAGTTCATTCGATTCCAACACAGTTGCAGGCAGCTGATATATTTACTAAGGGTCTTTCTAGTGATTTGTTTTGTAAACATAGATCCAATCTATCCGTAATTGAACCCCGTAAAGATTGAGGGGGTGTATTAGGGTAAAGGCTAGTATAGACTTTTCCATGTAAATACTGAGTATATATATGAGAGCCAGGGCTACCACATTGGTACACTTTTATCATTATCCGTACACCTTGTTAAACAATATGTGACCCTGACCTCTCGGGATACCTCTTTAGGCAAGCTCTTTGTTCTTCCTGTGAACCGCGGGAAGTGGGATAAGGTAAAACTAACCTTTGATCGAACAAAGTATGAAGTTCCTCATTGGAACGGAGAGGTCAAAAATGAGATCTGGCATGAAGTTGAGTCCTCCCGTAAACTGCTAAATATACCTGAGGAGTTGGTGAGAGATAAGATCAAACTTAGAGAGGGTAAGTTTGTATCAGGAGATCATCAAATGGGTTGGCAGTGGCCGATTGAGACGTATAGATGGTTGAATCAATTGTCTGGCCGGACTCTTCAAAATAGCAGCTATTTGAGGTTGACACATTTTGATCAGCCGAAAGGTGTTGAGATGGATTGGTATGAAACCCTTCTATCTATGGAGCTGGATCCAGTTGGTGCAGCCAAGGCGTTGCAGGCCTCTAGGGCACTAGAAGAGAGAACTGCTCGAGACGAGATATCCGAGAAAAAAGTAGATAAGGAAATCTCGGGTCTGATGTAAGATGCTCGACGTGGGCGTCGGTTCAAGAGGCTAGTTCAAGGACCCAAGAAGACTCAATCACAGCTTAGGGTGATTGAGGAGGCAAACTGCCTATTTGTTCCGGTGACTCTAGATCCATCAGATGAGGAAGAGGATGAGGGTTCTGCCCTACTTCGCTGTCCGAGAAAGGAGATGTCTCGGTCTTCTGATTCTTCGAAAATCTTGTGTGGTAGGACCAAGAATGAATAGTATCTAACTTCCATAGTAGTGTCTGATATTTTAAACATTCTCGCCTGTACCATTTTATTCTCTCCAATGCTGACTCCATTCCTTCAGTATGCAGTGGGTGCTACCAAGGATAAAAGCGCATCGAAGATGCTAGCTGAATTAGCACAGTCGAGAGGGCTGCCAGGCAGTAGTGATAAGAAGAGGGATTTTGAGACTTCTGGGGACTCTTCCAACAAGTCTCCAAAGAAACCAAGGCTCGAGCTCGGACCACTAGAAGAGTTCGAGAAATATGTGTCACCTCCTCCCTCCGAGGCACTGACCGAACTGATTCCAGGATGTCCTGGAATTAACCAGGTATGATCAACTTGGCCTTTAAAAGAATTGTAGGTATAGTTATTTGACCGTTCTTTATTTTCTTTCTTAGTCCTTCCACCATATGAAGCATATGAACGAGTCCCTCCGAACCTTATATGACCGCTATCAAGGGCGGGAATCTGAGCTAGAACTGATGAAGGAAGAGATATCCAAGAGGTCGAGGGAGCCTTCTGATGTGGTAAAACGCCTTCAGGATGAGGTGGCACGGGAGAGGGCCAGGATGGAGGCCTTGGTGGATGAGAACCGGGCTATCAAGAATGAGAAGAGGTTGGTGGATGGTTCTTTCTCGGAGCTGAAGAGGAGCATGGCTTTGTTGGAAGCAGAGAGAGGTCGATATACTGATCTCATTTGTCAGAGGCGACTAGTCCGGCTGATAATGGATTTCTGCCTTAACTGCCCGGAGATGGAGGCCCATCGCCAACAGTATGCCGATTTCTACCATAAGTCCGAGCTTTCTGAGATGTGGATTCATCTTAAGGGATTTCTCAGCGAGGAGGTTCAGGGATGTTTAGCCTCTGCTTATACTTGGCCGGAAGTACCGGAGAAACTGAAGAATTTCCGAGCAGAGTTCAGCCGAGTTGGGGGGTTTAAAATTAGTCTATTGACTAGTTTGGAATCCTTGAAGAAGGCATTAACTTTTGAAGAATTCTAGGATAAACTGGTCAGTCTGTATCCCGAGTTGACATACTTGGTGGAGAAGTCGGCTATGGAAGCATCCCTTGAAAATTCTGAGAATCAGAAGGAGGAACCTAAGATTATAATTCCTTAGAACCTTCTCTCCTTATTTAGGAATTACTTTTTTACTCAGTCTTTTGATATCCATGTACTCTGAATAATATGTTTCTTTCATAAATTTGATAGTTCCCCGTCTTCCTTTATGTCCAGTTTTGCATAGCTGCTTGTGCTGAATTGTAGGTTCAGTATGAAGTTGTCCTTCAAAAGAACAAAGAACTGGAGGAAGATTTGGGTGACTCCAAGGGCTGTTTTAGCATCGTGCGGGAAGAATGTGAGAGTCTTCGCGGCGGGATCAAGGAGGCTATGAAGAGGAGAGCTGAGCTGAATCAGCAGTTGAGCGATCTTCAGAAGAGGTATAAAGATCTAGAAGATGCACACAGCAAGGCCTTGGCTGCCAATAAGGAGTATGACCAAGAATGGAGGAAAGTCAAGAGTGACTTAATGAAGGTCAAGGGTGAAAGTCACGAGAAGGAACTTCGTATTTCTACCCTCCGAGATGAAAATATCACCGTGAATCATAAGATTGCCTCCAGGATAGATGAGTTGAGGATGTGTCAGGCCGATCTGAATACTTGCAAGTTCAAAATAAAGGAACTAGAAGCTCAAGGTGTGTTTGTCACACCTTCAAGATCTTTAAGGAGGGAGATAGGTGGACCTTCATATGTCCCATATTCAGGACGGTTGATAAGTTCTCATGTCCAAGAGGGTATATCTCGAGGGATCCCATGTGGAAGGGGCAGAGAGGTAACACCTACTCCTAGAGCTCGTGGCTCAATTGACTCTCCTTCTTGACCTGTAATTATGAGAAATAGAAGGGGATCTCATACGCCCTCTCAGCTGATGAGGGTGGCAGAAGAAAGTAATTGGGGCAGTGGCCTCCAAAGTGGTCGAGGTCGTGCCTCTACTTCTTCTCGCGGTCGGGGTCGTACCCCTGTATTTAAATACCTTCACGAGGTGTAAGAAGTTTTTTAGTGTAGTAACACTTTTTGATTTTTCCTTTATATAGGTCTTTATACCGCAATCCTT
The DNA here is from genome assembly GCA_948330725.1 of Sherardia arvensis. NCBI lineage: Eukaryota > Viridiplantae > Streptophyta > Magnoliopsida > Gentianales > Rubiaceae > Sherardia > Sherardia arvensis. The sequence goes on from OX415241.1 coordinate 29,154,382, forward strand.
GAGAAGATTGACTCTTAGGCTTATGAATAGCCTGAATAAATAGTGATGTGTACCTTAATAGGAGTATCACGTGGAGAGTCGAGTCCCAAACTTTGTGAGTTTGTATGACCCGTATCGTGTTGGTCTTTGACCATATACTTTTTATAAGTATATTATTTTATTTTGGCCTAAGATGATTGTAGTTCGGACACGTAGTCTAAACAGCTCATATTAGATAAGCATCAATCATACACTTATAAGCGTATGGATCTTAGGCAGCAGTCTTTACTTATGCTTTATAAGGCATAGTGTCTCTTTGTATTTAGAGAGTATAGACTGCTTCAAAATAAATAGAAGATATATGTTGAAAAGAAATTGTATTCTTCAAACTTAAGAGCTCGGCAAAATCATGAAAGACAACCCCGAGTTTGGGAGCTCGGGTATGAAAAGATAAAAAGATGAAAAGAAAGGAAGCTTGGCCCGTGGGCCTTATTGAAGTAGTTTCTCCTTATTTGGAGAAGATCGACTTGGTTTTAGCTCCGAGGTACCTGCGTAGGAAGGGCGCCATGATGACAGGGTCTAAGTGCTCTCTTTCGCGTGTTTGCAAGAGGTAAAATCCACTGGATTGTGCTGCGGAGATTTTGTATGGTCCTTTGGTCCTTGGCTCCAGCGCTTCTCCTAGCTTGTTAGTGCACCACGGGCCAACTGGCATTACCAGTTCCCTCACTTGGAAGGTTTTGTGGCGGCGTTTATTCCATAGCGCAGTCATCTCGTTGTAGGACTCTTCTTCGAAATGAAACACCATAGGTTTTTCGAGATCAGGATCGGGGACAAGATCTCCTAGGATAGTGTTGATGGCCGAGATGTTGCTTACTTTTCTGGCGTCGCGGATGGCCGTCATCATGCAAGAATGCGCCACTCCTTGATCTCCTTTGATTGAAGCTACTCCTTGTGGTGTTGGAAACTTTAGCATCAGATGGTAGGGAGACCATACGGCTTTAGCTTGGCACATCCAAGGTCGGCCAATGATAATGTTGAAAGGTGTGACGGAGTCGACTACCACGAATGCGCAGTATAGGGTTAAGCTCTTCGTTCCATCTGCTACTGGGACTGGGAGAGTGATTTCCCCGACAGGTATTGCTGGATTTCCTGTGAACCCCGAGATCGGACTAGTATGTTTGAGGTCATCTTTAGTAAATCCCAGTTTCTGGAAGCAATCTTGGAACATTACATCTACTCCACTCCCGTCGTCTATGAAGACTCTTTTTACCAGAGAATCTTGTACGGTTGCTGAAATGATGAGAGGATCAGAGTGAGGCATCTGATTTGGTACGGCATCCGCGTCCGAGAAAGTAATGGTTTCCTCGGGGCGAAGCCTCTTGTTGACTGGCTCGGTATGTGGTATGGCCCGCACACTATCCTTCAGCTTAGTCAAGGAAATTGCTTCTCCGGTATAGCCATTGATGCCGTTGATGACCCGGTTGGCTCCATTTGGCGGTGGTGAAGGAGGATCTTGAGGATTGTTGCCTCCGCCGCCCTGGTTATTATTATTATTGTTGCGGGAGCCATCCTTCTTCTTCTGCCAGGGTTTTCCCCCATATCTCTTCTGGGTACCCTGGCTGTCGCCGGCTATTGAAGGTGCAATTTGTTGCACGATTCCTTGACGAATTAGCTTCTCGACTCATTCTTGAGCTGATAATACTCCTCAGTGTCATGCCCCCGATGTCAGTGATATTGGCAGAATTTCGGGGACCTTTGGCGCTCAGCTGACTCCTTCATGGTAGGTGGGTCCCTTAAAAGGTGCCTGTGAATGGATAAAATCTCAGCCCGAGATCTACCAGAGGAGTGTATGACTCGAAGGTAGGTTTGGAGGCGCTTTCCATCTTCTCGACCTTCGGTATCTTCATTCTGGGCTCTTTTTTGTCCAGATGGGAGTCTGGAGGCCTCTTGCCTGTTACAGCGTTTGTTTTGCTAGCATACTTCTCCATGATGGCCTGGAGATGCTGAATGGTTGTTGGATTCTTTGTTGCCAGCTTCATCCTCAGAGTGTCATCATCTAAACTCATTCGATACATATTGATCAGGAGGCGTTCATCTCGATCATAGCATTCAGTAGCTAGATCCATGTATCTGTGACAGTGTTCTATCACAGTCTCTCCTTCAAGATGGGCCACATATCCCAAATCTCCGAGGGACTTGGTAAACTTCTTCTTCTGGAAAAAAAGCGTGGAGAGGGAACTCAGCAAAATCCCAGTAATCGAACAAACTTTCTGGTTTTGTCTGTGTAAACCATGTTTGTGCTTTCCCTCGGAGTTAACTGGGGATGATCTTGCATATTTCCAACTCGTGGAAGTTCTTAGTTTCCAGAGTCTTAAAAAAGACCGATAGAAATTCTCTAGGATCGCTAGTGCCATCGTATGTGGGTAAGTGCTCTAGGACCTTCTTATGTGGGTATGTGCCATCGTATACAGAGGTTCACAATATGCCGCAAGAAGGGAGAACGAGCAGACTGTCCTCTGGGTTCGAGGATACGTGTGATTTCTTGATCAACTTCGTATTTACCTCGAGTAAGGTAAATTCCTTCTTGAGTGAAGGGCCGATCGGCACTGTTTTGCCATTCGCTTCGCGCTCGTTCCCTTTTTTCGTGCCTGAGCTCTTCTTCAACATTGTTGATGCGCATCTTCTGCACTTCCTCCCTGCTTAATTCGGCTCCTTCATTCTGATTGTTAGTTGGATTTGGAGGTGGTGGCAGATTACTCTGAGGATTATAAGGCGGTAGACCCCTAGATAAATCATCTAGGAGTTTCCGTTGTTGAGTGGAATTAGCAGGTGGTGTTGTTTGAGCTCCTGAGATAGATACTCGATTGGGGGCCTCATGCGTCTGTGCACGGAGTTGTTGGCTTGAGTTTATCAAAGATGCAACGAAATCAGGATATTAGGAATGCAAGTCCCTCATTAGTGCTCGGACATCTTCAGGGATCGTTCTCGGAGCGGTGTCGGAGTCAAGGTTGATATAGGGTAGCTCAAAGCTTGGCGGGTTATGCCCTACAATTTGGTTTAAGGTTTCCCTAAGACGTCTTTATCTTTCCTCCTCCTGCTGTCTTTCTGCGAGGATTTGTCTATCCCTTTATGCTTGTTCTTATACGGTAAAGATCGAATCAGATCCGTTGTACCCAAGTCCATTCTCTCGGTCGAGGCCGTTTGAGTTGTTGAGGCGTTCGATGTAGTTCATGTCCGTCTAGATCGAGACTCTTGTTCCTGAGTTCGGTGCTTCAGATCCAACAGGATTCGATCCAGAAGGTGGCATTCCGGATGTAGCAGGATTTGGACCGGAGGAGCGTGTTCCTGATACGACAGGATTTGGAACTAAGGAGTTTGGAACGTTGGAGTTTCCTGCCCCCACAGTAGAGCCTGATGGCGGTTCAGAGATGGAGCGCGTACGAGATCCTCCGGGTCGACCGCGTCCTCGTCCTCGTCCTCGTCCTTTGGGGGGTTGCTCTGCTTCTGGATTCTCCTCCGGATTTTTCCCTAGCACACAGGCGCTTCGTCTGGGTTGCTCAGCGTCAGACATGTTGTTGGGGGAGTTGCTTCTTCAGGTGCGCTTTGGACCAGATCAGAGACAAGGTTCGGTGACGTCGTCAATGAGTGTGAGAGGTCCCACTGGGCGTTCCAAATTGATGTATGCCGGACACCAACACTTCGACGATGAACTAGGCTCTCGAACTGATCTGCAAGACAAAGGCCCCGGGTGTCCCGAGGGTAGACACTCCGACACTCAAGTCAGTATATTTTCTTAAGGCGTAAAGTATAGAGTATGAAATTATATGGAGAGGTCTACCAAACCTTTAGGGTATTTATATGGCCACAATCCGTAGATCACCAAGATATGTATTTATTAGTATGAATACAACTCTTATGGGAATAGTAGTTGTATTACCATGTATAATAGAAGTATATTTCGGACATGGTTGTGTTACCATGTTTAGGATGTCTGTATTACCATCTTTGAAAGGATGTATACTCCTTGTAGAACATTCATAATATACGCATTCCTTATCAGGATTAGGATTGATGGACCTGTGGATCCACCTTCCGCGTATCTCGAGCCCACGACCCTTCTCGAGCCTTGGTCCGAGTATAAATGAGGCCCGAATACGAACCCTGGACTTATCATGGGTCTCCTTGTTTTATGTTTCTAGAAGCAGGGAAAAATCCTACTGGTTTGCCATTTATTAGTACTGAGAACCAAGCATCAGACAGATTTTTAATAATGCAATGCATAAAACTGTCTCTCAATCCAAACTAAATGAGTATTGCTTTAAGGAATTTCCTACTGTCCCTATCAATTGCTTTCATAAGATCTAATTTAAGAATACAGTTAGGGTCTCTTGTTTTCAAATTCACAAACCTAAACATTTCTTTAAAAATGAATTAAATTATCTTAAATGTCCCTATTTTTAAGAACTGTTGTCTGGTTTGGTTAAATTAATTCGGGCATCAAAGGTTTAAGCTTTTCCATAAGAATTTTAGAAAAAATCTTATTGGTAACATTTGAAAGGCTTATAGGTCTTTAATCTCCAAAAGTCACTGGAATTTCATTTTTAGGAATAATGGTGATCCGGGTACTGGAAATTCCTCTATGGAGATGTGATAGAGATAAAAAAATCATTGGATGCCTCAAGTAAATCTTGGCAGATTATGTTCCACGCCTTTATAAAAAATAGAGCAGTATAGCCATCAGGCCCCGGACTACTCAATTTATTAAGATTAAAAACTATCTGCTTCAGTTCAGCTAAGGTAACTGGCTTGCAAAGTTCATCATTATCAGGTTCAGAAATAATGGAAGGTATTTTGGACAGAAAATGAGATTAAAATTGTTCTTGTTCAGGGTGTGGTGAGTTAGTAAGCAGGTTCTGGAAAAAGGAAATAGCTTCATTTTAATTGTCCCTTGCTTCAGTCAACCACACTCCTTCAGAACTTTTAATTTTTGTGATATTGAGTCTACTCTTTTTTTCCATAACAGAATTATGAAATAATTTTGTATTCTCATCACTTTCTTTTAGCCATTTTACCTTAGCCTTATGTTTCCAGAAATTGTGCTACTCTTTTAGTGACTTTGTTAATTGAGCTTTTGCTTGTTTAAGCTTGACCAGTTCTATATTAGAGCTATCAAGTTCAAAAACTAATTCCTGGACTCTTAAATTTTCCTCAGCTTTCATAATATTCTCATCAATGTTGCCAAACACTTCTCTTCCATTTTTTGAGGATAGGATTGAGATTGCTCAGCTTGAGAAAAAATTTCGCGTTCCCCTACCTTGTGAGAGAGAGTTCCAGTGAATATTGATTACATCCATGAAACTCTCTCTTTTAATATAAATCTAAAAGGTTTGGGAATTGAGGGGAGTTGACTGCCGAGTCTAAGTAATAAAAGGGCAATGGTCAGAGATGTCCTTGTTAAGAACATGTATTGATGGCTGAGGGAATTTGTTTAACCAGGACAGAGTACAAAGCCCCCTATCCAATTTCTCCACTGTCAAAATTTTTCCTTGTTCCTTAACTCTACCATTTGACCAGGTAAAGAAATTTCCTACAACATGGGGGTTAACTAATGCCATGGAGTCTACGAGGGAGCTAAATTCCCTAATACTCTAAGGCTGGTGGAGGAGTATCCTTTATATTCTGTTATGTTTACCATTGCATTAAAGTCTCCTACATAAATGGACTCAGGTATATTCAAAGACTTAAGGGAAGACCATAGTTCCAGTCTTTCTTTCCTAGTTCTCAATGCATACACAAAAACCATATCAGTTGACTGATTGAGTGTATGTAGTGAGACTTGTACTTGAATAAATTGGGCATGGTCTAGCATTAAGGCTATGTCAACTTTATCATTCCACAGAAGCCAGATTTTACCGTTAACATAATATATGGCATGTTTGAAATTAAGTCTAATTCTGTAATCCTCACACTTAGAATTGTCATGCTGTGAATCAATAATGCATAAAATGTCAAGTTTTTGATATTGTATTAGTATAGCAAGTCTATGTATAGAGGTTTCAATGCCTCTGATATTCCAGATCATAACATTAATACCTATAGTTGTATTAATCATTTACGGGCTTTAATGCTTTTTGTTGCTGTTCTAGTTATCACTTTATTGATTTGATTAAAATAAGTGGGGACCTTATCATTATCAGGTTCAATAGAGCAAGACTCAGAATTAGCTGTGGGAGTGTTTGAAGCAACTATATTAGCATATGACTGGGAACATACCTGTGGAGTGTCACTAACTTCCATTTGAGAGATAACAGTATTATCCTTGCCTGTTTCATTATTTTTCTCTATCTCAGACTCTTGTACATCCTCCATGATGAGGGGAATGAATGTATTTCCTGTTTTTCTTGGTTGAGAATAAAAGGAAATATTGTAAGATTTGAGATCATTATGTGGAGATTGAGAGACCTTACCTGAGAGGAGCTTTATATAATCATTAGTATATGATTTTGGCCTTTTTGTGGTAAGCCAGATTTGGTCAAGCTCCTTATTTGAATCATCAATTCTGTGACCAAGTTCTGAGGTTGATGATGATGCCTGTTGAGTTTGTTCATTTGGATGTTTTGGTGATGAGACACTTGTGCAGTCTTTAACACTAGTGGAAATTGGTAGAAGTGCAGCGCAGAAGCACAGTGGGAAAAAGGAAACTTGTTTTTCCCGCCGTGCTTCTAGTTTCTGATTTCGTAAACCTTCCGCTACTGGAGGCCAAAATTAGGCTAGCCGCTGCCTTACGTGTAGGAAAGCGGGAAATGGAAAACCCGCCGTGCATTATGATAAACGATGGTGAGAATGCACGGCGGGAACGATTTCCTGCCGTGCTGTCCAAAGTTTCCGAAGTCGGAAACAGTCCTGATGTTTGGCCGTGGCACTTGCAAAGCACGTGCCAGTGTATCTAGTTTTAAATACATGATACTGGCTAGTTTCCGAGCCCGTTAATAAGACAGAAATTGTACTCAGAATTAGTGGCATTAATTACGCTATCGGAAACCGCTCGAAAACGTAAGAGAGAAGGTATCCGAAATCGTAAAGTGGCTGGAAAAGGTTTACGAAATCGGAAACATGCCGGTATCACGGCGTTTAAAAGTCTGTTCTCTGCATTTGTAATGTGGGAGAAAGTTTTGAAAGTTCAGAAAAAAGGGAAAGTGTTGCCTGAATTCTTTATCTATGATTGAATCGTTAAGGTATGTCATCTCATCTTTAAATCCTGCATTGTTAAATTATGGAATCGATGTTCTCTCCATGTTATGATTTGTAAGTATTTTTTTATTTACATGACATGCTTGTTTTTGATGTATGAGAACTTGAAAATGTTGTAATTCTATGAATGGGCTTTGATAATTAGTGATTGTAAAGGTTGATCAAGTTTGAATTTTTTCAATTTAGGAGTTTGTTTGTAGAGTTGGCACGTAGCAATGGAACGGTCTAGTATTATACAAGAGAATATTAGGATTTCGCGTGAATATTTGAATCTCGTGACAGAGTTTGTGAATGTTGCCAGTGAGTATGCAAGAGTACAGAATGAGTCGCTAATTTTCGATGCCCTTGTAGAGATTGTAAGAATTATGTGTGTTTGAGTGTGCGTGATTTAAAGTCCCACTTGATTGTGAGAGGGTTTTCAAGAGCGTATACTAGGTGGACATTACATGGAGAGACTCGTAGTGTCGTCGCAGAAAACCAAGTTTTGATTGAAGAGGAGAGTGTTAATGGTGATATGGATTGTGATTTTAAATATGATGATTTGGCGGAAGATGTGGCCATGCATTTCAAAGGTAGACTTGAGGTGCTGGAGGCGATGTATGAAGATAAAAAGACTCTGTTGTATGAAGGAGCTAGGCACACTGTTCTCAGTTCTGCGCTGATGATGATGAATTTGAAAGCGAAACATGGTTTGACGGAGAAAGCAATGACGGAATTGTTGGAATTGTTCAAGGAGTTGCTTCCTAAAGAAAATTTGTTGCCAAAAAGTTCCTATGCCGCAAAGAAAATTATTTGTCCAATGGGATTGGAATTGGAAAAAATTCATGCATGCCGTAATGATTGTATGTTATACAGGGGCGAAGATGCTGAAAGGGAAACATGTCGTGTTTGCAACGAGTCTAGGTATACGAAACGGTCCAGGTCAATAGGTGTTTGTGCAGAGATGGCGCCTTGGACAAAGAAAAAGAGTCCTGCTAAAGTTGTGTGGTACCTCCCCATCATTCCTAGGTTGAGGCGTTTATTCGCAATAAGGAAGATACGAAAAATATAACTTGGCATGCAGATAGGAATAGGCCCGATGACGATGTGATTCGACATGCCTCTGATGGTGATCAGTGGAAGCATATAGATGAGTTGTACCCTGAATTTGGTAATGAGCCGCGTAATTTGCGTTTAGGTTTGTCGACTAATGGTATGAATCCTTTTGCAGATCTGAGCAGCATTCACATTTATTGGCTCGTGCTGGTTGTGATTTACAATTTACCACCTTGGTTAACTATGAAGCGTAAGTACATTCTGCTATCACTTATGATCTCAGGTCCAAAATAACCAGGTAACGACATTGACGTTTATCTTGCTCCCCTAATCAAAGATCTTAGGAAGTTGTGGTATTTTGAGAACTGGACTTATGATGGATACCGGGAAGAGTGGTTTGACATGAGAGCGATACTATTTTGTACCATTAATGATTTCCCTGCATTAGGTAATTTGATAAGTTACTCTGTTAAAGGGCATTTTGCTTGCCCGGTTTGTGAGATGGACACTATTCACGTTCAACTTAAGCACGGAAGGAAAACAGTTTATTTAGGATACATGAGATTTCTAAATCACGAGTATGCCCTCCGTAAGTGTAAGAAGTGGTTTGATGGTGCGGTTGATTAGAGGCGTGCACCAGCGCCTGTGTCTGGTGAGAGTGTGTATGAATCTGTGAAGGACATCCCCAATGATTTTGGAAAAATAGGAAGAAGCCAGTAGTGAACGGTGTATGGAAAAAATCTTCAATTTTTTTCGAGTTGCCGTACTGGAAAGACTTGGAGGTTAGACATTGTTTGGATGTTATGCACATAGAAAAGAATGTTTGCGAGAGTCTGATTGGCACATTACTAGACATCCCGGGGAAGAGTAAGGATGGCTTGAAAGCTAGGATGGATTTGGAGGCAATGGGTGTTAGACCGGGTTTGGTCCCCGTGAAGGAAAATGGCAAGACATATTTGCTGCCGGCCTCTTACACCATGTTTGATTCAGAGAAGAAGAAATTTTCTCAAAGTCTGAAGGACATTAAAGTACCTACTCATTCAACATTGGTCGGTGTGTGAATATTGATGAGGCGAAACTCGCGGGACTCAAATCACACGACTGCCACGTTTTGATGCAAGAATTGAATGTCATTGCTCTGCGCACGTCCCTACCTCCACATGTTAGACGCTGCATAAGCCGCTTGTGCATGTTTTTCAAGTCCATCTGCAGAAAGAATATTAGCCGAACGAGACTAGATAAACTACAAGAAATGGTTGTCGAAGTTTTTTGTCGGATGGAGATGTTCTTCCCGTCCTCATTTTTCGATATAATGGTGTATCTTATAGTTTATCTTGTGCTTGAGATGAAGTGTTGTGGTCGAGTGTTTTTGAGATGGATGTACCCTTTCAAGCACTACATGAAGATTTTGAAGCATTTTGTGAAGAACAGATACAGGCCCGATGCCAGTATAGTTCAGCGTTATGTAACTGAAGAGTCAATAGAATTATGCACCGCGTACCTCGATGATGTTGAGACTGTTGGTGTCCCAGAGAACATGCATGCGGACAGGATTGAAGGCCATGCATTTGGTAGTGGAACATATGTCACGCCCACTAATGCTGAGTTGAAGGTTGCACATCTATATGTGCTTCGTAACCATAAGGATGTGGTTCCCTATGTTGGCCTTCACATGGATGAAATAAGGAGATTGATGCCGCTTCTAAAAACTGAATATGTCCATAAGCATTTCCTAGGTCGTAAACTTTTACCTGAACTCTGAACTCATTTTATTTGTGCCTATTTTAAATCCTGTGGATTACCCGGATGGCGTTCCGACTCGGAAAGTTTTATATTCAGGGTATTTTCCGATTTCGGAAACCTATAGTAACAGGGCATGTGTATGATTTCCGATTTCGGAAACCAATCCTGTACAAAAAAAAAAGTTGCAAACCAGGAATTTGCATCAGATACTCTTAAAATTGAAATACATTACAAATATAAAAACATATGAAAAGAATGAATGATCTTAATTGAAAGTAATATCATTGTATTATTGAATTTCAAAAGAAAACATGTTTCTAGATAAACTACAATCCGACTATTTAGAAGACGATGTGGTTCATCACATCATTGTCATCGTCGTTCTGGTTTTCATGTGCTTGATGAGCCTCGGAACCAGAAACCGGCCTCGATTGTGAGCCGCCGCTTCTCCACCACCCGTGCCCTGTATAAGTGCCTCGCGCTCGGCTCTACGAATAGCTCGCTCCCTCTTTTCAACCAACTGAGCTTCCTTGCTCACTTACAAGAAATCTGGGATTTTTGCCTTCATGCTCTTGTAAAAAAATTTCCACCCCACATTCTCGTCAATTTCTGCCATTAAAATAGAATACATCATGTCTTATGTAATAACTAACAACAAATTCATTTCTAAAAAACAAATGTTATAGAATATTACCTTGCTTCTCAACATTTTGCTTCCTCTTGTTGTTTGTTTTGGGTGGCTTGTTCATCCAAGCTCCATCAACTACCACCATGTCTCTATTGTCAAAGTAATCTAGGTCATACTTCTCCGACCTAATACCCGACTTAGAACTAAATGGGAAAGATTGCTAGTACGACAACATGTGGCTTCTCGAAACAAAGTTATAAAACTACCATAGGGTATATTATCCCGTGGTTTTTTCCCCTTCACAATCATTTTCATATGCTCCAAGATGGTGAATTCAGGGTTTGTCAATTTGTTCTCTACAAGATAGAAGAACTCCATGGTAGTGATGGTGGTTGGCTCTGTGGCATACCCTGCACTTGGTACTATGGTCTTGTGCATAGTCTCATACAAAATCTTGTCCTCTAAGGCCATGAACTTTGTATTGAACTTGTTGGCTGCAGCTCCAGGGTTGGAGTTGTGGCTCCCAAAGTACTTCTCAGCTAAAGATACTTTATCCAGGTCGTGACACTTATCAGGGTGATCTGACATATGGCCCTTGTAATGAACATTGTAAGGGCCATCTGCTTTTTGAGGGTGGCAGTCATCAAGTTTCAGGTAAGGACAACCTAAAACCTAGTTTATCATATTCCAACTAACTTCCATTTTCAAACCATTCACCCCTGTGGTGCAACTACCATCCTGCTCCTCATGCAAATGACCATAAAACTGACATACCTCTTCAGTATAAGTCTCACCATTATTAAACGCCAAATCATTCAAATAGTGTTTATCTAGGGTTTCTACTACATTACCTAGCACCAACTCATCCACATCATCACGATCAACATAATAACTCTCTAAAATATTGCAGTGATCACGAATATACTCATACCTCTCTTCGTGTGCCTTGGAGAAAAAGATCGAATCATCATAGTCGTCGTCTGATTCCTCATGGACTGGTGCAGCCTTGGTTTTTGACTTCTTGGGTGCCATGGGTTTGCGATGTCGGAACTGGTAATATGGTAAAAATCCCAACTTGATGGATTTGGACGGCTGATTGGTGACTATAGATGGGCGTTGAAAGTGGAGATGGAGTTTTGAGAGTTCTGATTTGGGACATAAGACTGCAGATAAGTTAATTTTTGTTTTATATGTCTCCCGTTTCCGAAATCGTAAACTAGCCGAAAATCATTTCCGAGCCCTTTACGGTTTGGGAAATTACGCGGACTTAATTCATTTACCCCCATTTTCATTTCCGAAATCGTAAAGCACTCGGAATGGAATAATGTTTTCCCCATTTCTATTTCCGAAATCGGAAATACACAATTAAATGGTAATCCGGCTAATTTCCGAAGCCGTAAATAAGTCACATTAATCAAGATTAATTCAGTAATTATACTTTCGAAGTTAATTCAGTTTAACAACAAAATCCAATTAAATATAAGGTTGCTACATATCATGAATTTAAGTTCATAAAAATCGCAAAACAGCCTCAATTAAATTTGGTATCTAAGTAAAATATTTAATCATATTATGTAACGTCTGGAATTCATACTATATTATGACCAATCAAACTTAGTAGCAAGCTACTAGGAGCAGACTACCAACCAACTCAAATGTAAACAAATAAAAAAAACAATAGAAGAAAGTATTTCACTGAAACATTATCGCAAACAGAAAGAGGGTGAACCGGAATGAATGACGTCAGCTTCTGGTTCTTCCATGGCCGTCAGAGAGAAGAATAAACCAGTAACAGTTACAAATGTTTTATGATTATAAGATAAGATGTAGAGTATTATCAAAGATAATAATGACAATTGAATATAAATTGAACAATTTTTAACATTTGCCCATACAACGGTCATTTTCCATTTTCTTGATCTTATTTCGGTGTAAAGTCAGTACTCACAAAGGAATTATGGTTTATTAAAGGGATTTATTACAGTGAATTTCTATCTGACTATCTCTGGAATCGGAAAAGGTTGTTGTAATTAATTACATTTCAGTATTCAAGATGGCGGAATTACTAGTAGGGTGATTGTAGGCAAACCGGCATGAATGATTGTAAGATAGTATGTAGAGTATTCAGTAAGTGCAAAACATAACATAGGACGCTTCAGCTTCACAGTTTCCCTCTCTTTACTGTTTGATCGATTTCTGCTAGAAAATATGACCAATCCAACTTAGCTAGCTACTAGTAACATAATTAATTTATTAATTCCAAATTTATTGATGTCTTTATTTTCATTTGTTCATCTAAAATGTACTTTTTACGATTTCGGAAACAGTTTGCAGCGGCTCTGTTACGATTTCGGAAACAGCCCTCAGAATTTCGTTCCAGCCAGCTTCCTACCTCGTGAACTATTCATGATCAAAATTATATAATTATTTACGCTATCGGAATAGCTAGAGTTTTTTTTAATAGACTTGTTCCAAGAGCTTTACGAGATCATAAACCAAAAGATAAAATCTCCGGCCCCTTTCCAACTTCGGAAACCAGTTGCATAACAAAAACAAAAACATGATCAACTTGTTAAACATGATAATGACAATTTAAAATTGATTTGAAGGGGAAAATTGAATTAAAAAGATTGTAATTAATTCATACAAGTTGTAACACATGATCAAATTGTAATAGTCTTCAAAGTACACAATATCTTAAGCAAAATTTAAAACAAATGTTTCAACAGCTCAAAGGATCTACAAATAAACCTAGCCATCAAATCCTTGAAAGGAACCATGCTGGGTGAAGTCGTGGTCTTGTGAAGTTGAGGGGCCACGGGGAAGTGAGGGGCCTTGGGAAGTTAAAGGGGCTTGTGAGGTCGACGCGGCATTAGAAGTAGAGGCGTTATGTGTGGCATCATGTGTGGCCTCTTCATCGTCACTCACTAGCGCAAGGTCGCCATAATACACATCTTCCTCATCATCACTTAGCACGATCTGAAGACCCTTCTCTTGGATGTACGCTTCTTGATCAGCTTTGATCGCATCCAGTCTCTTCTTCGTCGTTTCCAGTTGGCTAGAAAAATAACAAAACAAGTTCGAGATATTTGTAAAAAGCCCCTTCCATTCACCTACAAGTCAGACACTTAATTGGTTAGGGGGAAAAAAACCAAAAATCAAACTCATAAACAAATATAGTGTCTGAATTTAGTGGAACTCACCCGCATCAGTTTTTACAGCGGCGGCATCCTCGCGAGCTTGTCTTCTCCTTGCCACCTTTGCCTGTGCACCAGGTTTTAGAGTCTTCTCCTTGAATTTTCCTGTATCGGTGTCGAACACCCAACTCTTCAGGTCAATCCACCTGTCATCATGGTAGGCTTGCATAACCGGCCGATCCAAGAGAGGCACATTGGCTTTCCTTAAAATCTTAGTGATAAGCCCACCGTACGGAAACCTTTTATCCAACAAAGGAGCACACTTTCTCATGTACTCATAGATGGTATGTCCAAGATTTAGTGGGATGCCCTCCATCAGGTAGTAGAATACAAGCAGACGACCAGTGGTGGGCTCGGTGGCATGCCCTCCCGTGGGCAGAACATTATAACAAACCCATTCAAAAACAGACATCTGTTCCAGAGTCAAGACATCTATCTTATAATCAGTCTCTGCAGTCCCTTACCCAATGACTCATCTAACTTGAAGTACTTACGGCCCATTTCAGTCATGTCTAAAGGCTGTTTGATAAGTCCATGGTTCGTATTCGGGCCTAATTCATATTCGAACCAGGGCCCGAGAAGGGTCATGGGCTCGAGATACGCAGAGGGTGGATCCACAGGTCCATCAACCTAATCCTTATAAGGAATGCGTATATTATGAATGTTCTACAAGGAATATGCATCTTCTCAAAGATGGTAATACAGCTATCCTAAACATGGTAATACAACCATGTCCGAAATACACTTCTATTATACATGGTAATACAACCTCTATTCCCATAAGAGTTGTATTCATACCATAAATAAATATCTTGGTGATCTACGGATTGTAGCCATATAAATACCCTAAAGGTTTGGTAGACCTCTCATCTAATCTGATACTTTATACTTTACGCCTTAAGCAAATATACTGACTTGAGTGTCGGAGTGTCTATCCCCGGGACACCCGGGGCCTTTTTCTTGCAGATCAGTTCGTGAGGAGGATTCGTGATCAAGCGTGGGTCGTAGACATCCATCAATTTGGCACGCCCAGTGGGACCCGCAGGCTAATCTTGATCTATACAACTTTCTAACTTATGACTGATCCGGCTGAAAACCTTCGTGGGAGTACACGAATCCGTTTCTCGGCCCCGACAGGAGTAAGAAGCATCAACAAATTCCTCACTCAGATCCCCTAGTGACTACGATCAACATAAACCATAACATGATCAGAAGAGTCCTGGTGGATGGAGGAATCGAAGTAGAAGTTATGTTTCTCAGCTTTTATGAATAGCTGGGATTGAAAAGAAATAACCTCACGCCTACAAGCCCTATCTCAGGATTTACTGGCAATCCTGTCGACCCTTTGGGAAAAATTATTCTACCGGTGCAAGTAAGAGACGGCTCTCGGAGTATAACCCTACATTGAACCTTTACAATCATCGATTCCTAGTCACCGTACAACATAATCCTTGGAAGACCCTAAATGTACCAGGCACAGGCGATCTGGTCCCCCTACCATTTGGTGATGAAGTTCCCCACCAATAAAGGAATTGCCACGGTCCGAGGTGATCAACAATTAGCTCGAATATGCACAATTCAAGCTATCCGAGAACCGGAAAAGGAGAATCTTTAACTAGCCAAGGACTCCGAGTCCGAGCCGGTGCAGCTCGGAGAATCAGGAACCGTTGAGGTTGGAACTCTCTTACCCCCCGAGATAAAGACTAAGCTACGAGATCTTCTCAACCAGTACATAGATGTCTTTTCCTGGGACACCAACGACTTGGTGGGAGTATGCCTTCGCTTGGCGGAACATTACTTGAATATTAATCCCTCACAAAAACACATTAAGCAAAAACGACGTATCTTTGCACTAGATCGAGTTGAAACCATTGGGGAGGAGGTAGACAAGCTACTTAAAGCCCGTATAATCGAAGAAGTGCAGTACTCGGAATGTATAGCTAATCCAGTGATGGTCAAGAAACCAGATGAGAAATGGAGAATGTGCATCGACTTCACCAAGTTGAACGATTGTTGTCCTAAAGATAGTTATCCTTTACCCTCGATCGACCGGTTAGTTGAAGCGATTGTGGGATACCAAGTACTAGCCTTCTTTGATGCTTTTAAAGGATATCATCAGATCCCTATGGCAGAGCAAGATAAAGAAAAAACCTCCTTTATAACCGACAGAGGAATTTTCTGCTACAAGATGATGCCTTTCGGATTGAAAAATGCCGGAGCTACATACCAGCGACTGGTAGAAAAATTATTCAAATCTCAGATAGGGCACAACCTCGAGATTTATGTGGACGACATGGTAGTATAGAGCCGTAGCTATGATGTTTTCTTTGAAGATTTAAAGGAAACTTTCGAAACATTACGGGCCTCCAACTTGAAGCTGAATCCCGCTAAATGTACCATAGGCGTGGGAGCGGAAAAATTCCTGGGGTATATGGTAAACAATCGAGGAGTCGAAGTAAACCCCGAGAAGATAGAGGCTTTGCAAAATATGCAACCTCCAAAAACCGTCAAGGATGTGCAGAAGTTGACAGGGTCCCTTGCAGCCCTTAGCTGTTTCCTATCCAAAGGAGCAGAAAAACATCTACCCTTCTTTAATACCCTTAAGAAGGAAAACCAGTTTGAGTGGTTGCATGAATGAAGAGAGGCTTTCCAAGAACTTAAAAACCATCTTCGGCAACTTCCGACATTGTCAAAACAAGGTAAAGGAGAGACTCTTTACTTATATATCTGCATCCCAGCTAGCCATCAGCGCTGTATTGGTCAAAGAAAAGGAGGGATCGCAACATCCCATATACTATGTAAGTATGGCCTTACAAGGGCCCGAGACCAGATATACCCCTCTCGAGCGCTTGATATTAGCCCTTGTCCATGCTTCTCGGAGGTTGAGACCATACTTCCAAGCACATACAATAGTTCTCCTAACCAACTACCCGATTAGGCAAATCCTCCAAAAGCCTGACGCTTCGGGGTGGATGATGAAGTGGAACATCGAGTTTGGAGAACATGACACGCAGTATAGACCTCGGACAACCATCAAAGGCCAGGCCTTATCTGATTTCATAATAGAGTCTGTTAAACCAGTGGAGATTGATAAACCAAACCCGGCTCCGGACTCCGGAAAATGGCAACTATATGTGGATGGATCCTCTAACTCAGGGGGAAGCGGTGCTGGAGTCTTACTCACTAGCCCCAAGGGAAAGGACCATCCTTACGTTCTCCATTTTGATTTTCGAGCCACTAATAATGAAGCAAAAAATGAAGCCCTCATTAGGGGGCTAAAGTTAGCAACGGACCTCGAGGTCGAGGACCTTGAAATCTTCAGTGACTCACAGATCGTTGTTCAACAGGTTAAAGGCGAATACGAAACTCGAGAATACAGTCTCCAGAAATACCTCGAGATAGTTAAGCCTCTCCTAAATCAATTCCGACATTATGAGCTGAATCATATCCCCTGAGAAGGTGACCACAAGGCTGACGCTCTTAGCAAACTTGCCTCCTCGGACCTCAACATAAGATCTTCTCAAGAATTGCTAATGGAAACCCCGGTAAAGAGAAGTTACGAAGAAAGTAGCATTATAGCTGTTGATATCTCAGACACATGGATGAACCCCTACATTGAATACCTCCAAACAGGTACACTTCCCGAGGACAAGCACCTTGCACGGAATGTCCGAGTTAAAGCTCCGAAATATACCATCCACAACAATATCCTATACAAGAGAGGATACCTTCAACCCCTGCTTAAGTGTGTCGGGCCTTCTGACGCGGAACACTTAATACAAGAAACACATGAAGGAGTCTGTGGTAGCCACCAAGGCCCATGTACTGTTACTCGAAAGCTCCTACAGATGGGTTATTTCTGGCCTACGATGCTACAAGACGCCAAAAGATATATATATTCTTGCCACCAGTGCCAGAGATTTGCCAAGATGATCCACATGCCACAGGAAAATATGATTACCATCCAAGAATCCTTGCCATTTGTTCGATGGGGCATAGATCTTGTCGAACCTTTTCCTACGGCCCCCGGTAACTTCAAGTACCTCATTGTGGCCATCGATTATTTCTCAAAATGGGTAGAGGTTGAAGCCCTAACCAACATAACTGGCAAGACAGTTATCAACTTTTGCTTTGAAGAATATCGTGTGTCGCTTTGGCATCCCGAGATACATAGTAACCGACAATGGAGCACAATTTGCTAATGACCCCTTCAAGACATGGTGTGCGAAGTACGGAATACATCAGAAGCTCGCCTCGGTATATCATCCAGAAGCTAATGGCCAAGTAGAGGTTACAAATTGAACCTTGGTAAGCAGTATCAAGAAGCGCCTCGAAGGAGCTAAAGGAAACTGGATCAAAGAATTACCAAGCGTGATATAGGCCCATAGAACCACACCAGCCACAGCAACAGGAGAGACTCCTTACAGCTTAGTCTATGGGTCCGAAGCGGTCATCCCCATAGAAATTGGGGTTCCCTCTGCCCATACTTCTCAACCAACTGACGAAGATGGCACGGCCAACGAAGAAAACCTTCTTCTAGACCTTGACATCTTAGAAGAGAAGAGAGAAAATGCTACAATCCACGAGGCCAGGGTAAAGGAAAGAGTCAAGCGCTATCATGATAGAAGAGTCCGCTTGGCAAATTTCGTAAAAGGAGACCTTGTAATGAGGTTGAATGAAAATAGCAAGAAAGAAGTGGAAGGGAAGCTAGCCCTGAACTGGGAAGGTCCATATCGAGTCCTAGAATCCCATCCAAGGGGAAGCTACCTCTTGGAGACCATGAAGGGAGAACCTATACCACGAAGATGGAATGTGATTAACTTACGAAAGTATCACGGAAGATAAAAACCCAAGGGAGAGCCTGACAAAGGTTCGAGATCATCAAGAATGTCCGAGAATCCTCACCAAGGTCCGAGACAAGTACGCTCTAGCACAAACGGGTACTCAAACTCAAACCCACTATTTACTTTACTTCTATTCTAAAATTTATAAACTCAGATGGAAGTCATGATATTTTTATACCTATCCTTATAACAAGCAATCTTAAAATTCCTTTTCTAAAAAGAGGATTGTTGTCTTAAGCATAACATTGATTGCTATTCGAAACAGTATACTTTATAAAGTATATGATTGGTCAACTTATAAGTTGTTTGGATCCAATATTCAAATACCAATCGTTTTGAATAAAAGAGATAGGTTCGAGATAAAGTACTTCAAAAAAGTGCTTGATTGAGGTCTATAGACCAAAAGGGCAGACGTGCTCGAGAATCAATCATCTCAACATAAAGAGGAGAAACCTCAAAAACAAAAGATGAGGCTCATATCAAAGGTGTTATTACATCAGAATATGATACTTCTAAACAAGACCCTCAAAAGGGCACACATAGAGGAAAAACCTCGAACACAAACAGTTCATATCAAAGGTGTTATTACATCACAATATGATACTTCTAAACAAGACCCTCAAAAGGGCACACATAGAGGAAAAACCTCGAACACAAACAGTTCATATCAAAGGTGTTATTACATCAGAATATGATACTTCTAAACAAGACCCTCAAAAGGGCACATAAGAGGCTAAACCTCGAACCTAAACAGGACATATCAAAGGTGTTATTACATCAGAATGGTACTTTTAAATATACCCAATAGGGTTTCCTAGGACTTCACCAGAATTTATACTTATGAGATGGGCTATTGTCAACTTTTCTGCACGCTGTGACATTAAAGGCCTTGTCAAAGGATACCCAGGGAAGAAGCCGAACAATATTAAGCCCGCAGAGTGTTCATCATGGATAACTGCGAGAACTTAGGCTTAAGCTTCTTTCAAGTAAATCATGAGACCGAGGCTGACGAGAAGATGCTAGCAAGTAAGGTAGCAAACCTACTGGGATTACTCAACCTTACCAGTGGAAGGATTAAGCACCTCTTCAAGAGAAGGTAATTCAGGATACTTGGCACTAATAAGCCTCGATAAATCTCCCGATGTTACTATCTTCTTGGAGGGATCCAACGCATCCAAAAACTCGGCCCCAGGGATCCAGCGTTTAGAAGTCAGGGCGGAGAGCTTATCAGCAGCATCTGGGTGAGAAAAGATTTCCTTCATCATCTTCACCTCCTCCTCGTATTGCCATAGTTGCAGGACGCCACCCAAGATCTCATGTAGTTCGGAGGAATGGAATAAATCCCCATACTCCTCCCTATGGCTCTGAAACTCGGGGCTACAAGCAACGAAGGTACTCCAAAGCCTTAGGAGTCGTTTGGGCTCCTCTAGGTCCTTCTCCGAAGCTTGATTTTTTGCCAGCTCCTCGGCAATATCCCGATAAGTCTCCAGCTCCTTTTACTGGAATTTCCTTGCAGACAACAGGTCCTCTTTCTCGGCCTCCAGTTGTTTTATCCTGGCTTCCAGTTGAGTCACCTCCGACGGAGCTTGAACAGAAGGAGTAGGTGCGGCAGACTCGGTTGTCAGAGGCAAAAGGGCAACTTCCACCTCCATTTTCTTCGCCCTGAAGGCCCGACACTTGGCATGTAACTCCATTACAGAATCAGACAAGTATCGGATCACATCGTTAGCTCGACCTTCCACCGTGAACAGATGCGCCATCAACTGTAAAAGTAGAAGACATATGAAAACTCGATAGCTGAGAAACTCATATAGCAGAAGGGGAGAGATAAATACCTCAGCGACGAAGGGATACTTCTTAGAAGACCTCCGAGAAGCCTAACCATCCTCTTCCTCTGGGTAGTTCAGATAGTACTTCAGTTTCTTCAGGGAAGTATCTTCAGACACTACCAGCTTAAGGTCAGATTCATCATCAACTGAGGACTCCCTAGCCTCCACTTCCATCTCTTCTACCTCCTCATCTATGACCTGGAGATTGGTCTTCCCCTTCTTGATCTTTTTCTTTGGAGGAGAGGCTGTATACATAAGGAAGAGCGTAAATACGCTAGGTAAAAGAAATATATCAAAAAACTGCGATGATTTGAAACAGAAATTACCCGAAGAAGATTCACCCTGACCTCGGGGTGATTTCCTAGAAGCCCGTTTCTTGCCCTTTTTCTTCCCTTCCTGGATTTTATCAGGGAGGGTCCAGTCTCGATCCATTTTTAGGAAACTAGACGTGGACTTGGATCGTGGAACGTCTAGCAGATAAGAATAGGTGATAGCAGGCCACTGCCACACCGAGTCATGAGCACCCCGCACAAATCCTCCCTCCTGGAAGACAATCTTCTCCTTCAAGAGCTTCTCAACGATGTCCTTTAAATGAACAGGCATCTCAAAGACATCAAGAGGCATAGCGTCTTTTGGCTTCGGATTCCAATCAGGAACCTCATATTTTGTTCGATCAAAGGTTAGCCGAATGTCCTCCCACTTGCCGCTATTGTCGGGAATAGTGAAGACCTTGCCCTTTCGAGGAGTAAGAGTAATGTGCTCGCGATCCTTGAAGCAAAAAAGCTTAAACAAGCTCCTAAACAGATGGTATATCCAAGATTTAGTGGGATGCCCTCCATCAGGTAGTAGAATACAAGCAGAAGACCAGTGGTGGGCTCGGTGGCATGCCCTCCCGTGGGCAGAACATTATAACAAACCCATTCAAAAACAAACATATGCTCTAGAGTCAAGACATCTATCTTATAATCAGTCTCTGCAGTCCCTTACCCAATGACTCATCTAACTTGAAGTACTTACGGTCCATTTCAGTCATGTCTAAAGGCTGTT
This sequence comes from Sherardia arvensis, assembly GCA_948330725.1. Taxonomy (NCBI): domain Eukaryota; kingdom Viridiplantae; phylum Streptophyta; class Magnoliopsida; order Gentianales; family Rubiaceae; genus Sherardia; species Sherardia arvensis. Next base: position 29,175,935 of record OX415241.1, read on the forward strand.
TGATAAGTCCATGGTTCGTATTCGGGCCTCATTCATATTCGGACCAGGGCCCGAAAAGGGTCATGGGCTCGAGATACGCGGAGGGTGGATCCACAGGTCCATCAATCCTAATCCTTATAAGGAATGCGTATATTATGAATGTTCTACAAGGAATATGCATCTTCTCAAAGATGGTAATACAGCTATCCTAAACATGGTAATACAACCATGTCCGAAATACACTTCATTTATACATGGTAATACAACCTCTATTCCCATAAGAGTTGTATTCATACCATAAATACATATCTTGGTGATCTACGGATTGTAGCCATATAAATACCCTAAAGGTTTGGTAGACCTCTCATCTAATCTGATACTTTATACTTTACGCCTTAAGCAAATATACTGACTTGAGCATCGGAGTGTCTATCCCCGGGACACCCGGGGCCTTTGTCTTGCAGATCAGTTCGTGAGGAGGGATCGTGATCAAGCGCGGGTCGTAGACATCCATCAATTTGGCACGCCCAGTGGGACCCGCGGGCTAATCTTGATCAAGCGCGGGTCGTAGACATCCATCACTGTTTACTACACTTTGTTTCCCACCTATTGAATGTGAAAATATCATAGGGACCCTGCTTATTTGCAGGCCTCAAATGAGTAGAATCAACCCACGGGCATTCTAGCACCTCATTTATCACAAACTGGTCAACGGGTACTAAAACACCATTCACCAAAGTCGACATCCTAGTGGTTGTGTATGTACCTAGATTAGCATAAAACTGTCTAACCTCATCTTTGTAGGTAGGCTCATCACACATGATTAGGTTATGCAAATAACTAGGTCAAAAAAAATTAAGCGACTCATTAAAACCTAAATCACAAACAGAGGTAGATTTTAGCACCTTTGAGTCACACATGCCACGCCTAATCCACTTGACGTAGTTCTACTCGGCCACTGAATTGTAAAATCATTGGTTGTGACCTGGTCTTCTGCTCTCATCGCCACCTCTATCATGCTGCTGGGAACGCCCGAGTTTTACCGGCCTTCTTAGCGGCTCCTCCTCGACCTCCTCCTCCTATTACACATATTCCCCACCCTCTCCATGGGTACCCTCAGGCTCCTCCTCACTGCTAGACCCCAACCCATCCATCTCATCATCTGACTCGGTTTCAATTTCAGGTGGGGTGGGGGGCTTCTTGGATTTCTGCTTCTTTGCCATAGATTGTGTTGGCGGGGATGATGTTTCAGCGTCGGGTGATTGTGGGGCGCCCCTCTTAACGGGCTGCTTCGGCCTTGATCGTGGAGGCATGATTATGTCGCCGGAATTGATTAGATGGGGTTCTAGGTTTTGTGATTTTGTGATATGGGGTTTTTCTGAATCACAAAAACGCAGTTGACTATATATACCATCCAAAGTTTACGAAATCATAAACCACCCGCTAACACATCTTTTCCATTTCCGAAATCGGAAACGGGTCCGGAAATTAGTTGAATTGGGGAAAATTGCTTTTAACCGGCCACTTTACGAGTTCGGAATTTCTAAGCTAAAAAAATTAAATTCTGAGAATTAAAATCCAGTGACAAACCCGGCTACACATCCGGCTCGTAAACATTTTTATTCCGGGTGGTTTAAGATATCGTAAAAGTTGTGCCCCATCCGGAAAATATTCTTACGACCCACTTACGATCTCGGAATTGCTAAGCTAAAAAAAATTAAATTCTGATAATTAAAATCCAGTGACAAACCCGGCTACACATCCGACTCGTAAACTTTTTTATTTCGGATGGTTTACGATATCGTAAATGTTGTGCCCCATCCGGAAAATATGCTTACGACCCATTTACGATCTCGTAAATGGAAGATCAAGATGACTTCATTCTGCTTGATTAAAAAAGTCAACCCGGTCTGATTGCACCATCGTAAATAGTTTGGACAAGTCACTTTACAAATTCGGAAATGACTTTGTACATAAAAGAATGACATTTCCGATGTCGTAAACCCACCACGTGGGTTTATTCATTCATTATCTTTCCAACCCATTTGTTTGATCCTCATTATTTCTCCTCCTACACCACTCGTCCCTCTCAATAACTTATCAATTGTACAATATCACACTACCCAAATCCAAGAATCCAACTAAAGAACCTTATAAAAAGTTGAAATTGTACATTTATTCTACAAGTTCGACTATTTTGGGGGTGTTTCGTTCCAAAATAGAGGTACAATTGGTTACCTTTATTAACCCATTTGTATTGCTTTGTCACGTGTGATGCAAACAAACAAATGGGTTATGAGGTAACCAAGTATTATCAAATCCAAACCCTAATCTAGTTGATGCATTAGTTATCTATTTTAGGGTTAATTTATGTTATTTTCTTTTGCTTTGTTAGCTAAATCTTTATACTAATATCTTCTTTTTTTGTTAAATGCACCCTACCTATTTTATTGTCGGTGAAATTGAAAAATTTTAGTTGTTGTTATTTGTAGGTGAATTAGTGGACAAGTGCTTGTATTGGGTATTAGTGATTAATTTGTTAATCATGGCTCCTACATGTAAACAAAACAAAAATAAAATTCCTACGAAGAAGAAGGTCAAGTCATCCACAAAAGAGCAATTTGTTGTAGATATAAAAATTCCTAGAAACTTATGTCGAGAAATACAAAGGCGTTGGGACGCGGGTATTTCCACTCTAATGGAATTCAATAGGTTAGGAATAGCCATAGGGGTAGAGCGTAAATATTGGTCTAGTTGGGCTGTTAAAATCGCAAGAACAAGATATGATATTAAATGGTTCGATTGGACCAAAGTACCAATGGAGCGTAAATTAGAATTGTTGGAAGAATGCAAGGTATGATGTGGTTTTTTTAATCGCATTTTACTACATGTTTTACAATCGTGAGGTGATTATAATTTAAATCATACTATCTACAACTAATCATTTGTGTCATTATTTTAGGAACCGTTTACTATTACCGCCCCCGACATGGCGATGTTAAACCGTTTGACTTTGCAAAAGATCTCGAAGTGTACACGTCAACATAGTTCTATGCTAAGGAATGAGTATATCTACGGAAATAAGAAGAACATCATGCCATGGACGGTGTATAAGGACATCCAACCCGAGAGTTGGGAAATCTTCAAAATTCATGCACAAGAGCTATTGGACGATGTAAGATTTTTTCTCTTCTTCAAATTATACTATAGAGTTCGATGTTTCTACTTATGTTAGTTGATTTTAAAATAGGGCACTCATGATGATATGGTAGAACTAGCGAAATCAAACAAAATGATTCATCACTATAGTCGCTCAGGATATTATGGAGCGGAGGAGGACTTCATAGAGGAGGAATATGAAGATCGTGTCAAACAAAAAATGGACAAGGGTATGGCGGAAGAGGAGGCAAGGGAGACTACTACTAGGATGACTCCCGACCAAATTGAGAGGTGAGAGTCGTTCCTTAAATTGAGACAAAATCCTAGTGGCGTTTATGAAGCCGACGAAACTCTTGAACTTGCCAAAAAAATTGTAAGTCAATTAGAAAATGTGATTGTATGATATGTAGTAGAGAAATGTTGTTTTTTATCTATCTAATGAAATTATTGTCATGGTTTCGCCCACTTTAAAATTAGGCCTTGGCTAAACAAGAGGAAGCTTATGCAAAATTCACCCCTACGGAAAGGTGTGACATATTGAACAAGGCGATGGGGGATGATCATCCTGGCACCGTTAGGGGGTATGGTTCTCCTGTCTGACCTAAGGATGTGTATGGTAAACATCCTTTAGCCTCAAATAATGCTCAAGATGCCAAGTACAAGAAGGCGAGGAAGGAAATTGATTCCATTAAAACAACCATGGAAAATGGTTTTAAGTGGTTTGCTCGCAAACATGGAATCATTTTACCCGCCAATTTTGAGGATTTAGGTGAAGATTGGGAACCCCCCTCTTCGGGATCGCGCAACGAACCCTTACAAGATGACCTTGATGAGCCACTAAATGTGGCTAATCCACCCTTTGTCACAACACCCTTGGACGCGGCAAGTGGGGGTGAGACTTCTACTCCCAAAAAGGTTAGTCTTCTTGTTCTTATGTTCCAAGTATTTGCTTTTCTTTTCCAAATTTCTACAATTACATGATTTCAATCTCCATATAATCTTGTGTAAAATTAACTGGAATTTCTCATGACAATTTCAATATCTAGGTAGATTGTCCATACAATTTGTACATCGATGTGAGTACCACCCAACCCCCTAAATTAGTAGCCATTAGAAATTATGAGGAGGCCATTAAATTACACCATGTGGAGAAGATTCCAATAGGCTTGGTTAAGGTGTCTATAACAAAAGAGATATGTGGTGATGCCCACGTCCCGATTCAAAAAGGCCCACCTAAACTAGTTTCCAAATCAAGGGGAGAACTTCTTTTGTGGCCTAGGAGATTAGTACAAATTCCTAGTAAAGGCAATAAGGAACCACAAAATCCTTGCCCACCAACTAGAAATGAGAAATCTAAGGTGCCAACCACAACTCAATCGTGTAAATCCAACGGGCCAACCAAAATTCCATCTCCTAAATCCAAGGTGCCAACCACAATTCCATATACTAAATCCAAGGCGCCAACCACAATTCTATCTCCTTCACATCCATTTGAAGATAGCCAACCTTCATCGTCACTCCGCCAACTTTTTGACAAGTTATCAAAGCATCCTAAACTTAGTACAGATAACTTTCCCGCACCAAAATCTGTTTTTGGTGTTGAAATATTAGTAGTACTATGCAAGCAAGACTTTGACGATATATGGCGACCTCAAAGGCTACTATCTACGACAATGTGCCTCGTTCAGCTGTAAGTCTTCATTTTCAAAAAAAAAACTATTTTATATTCCAAATACAATCAACTAGGTAGTAACACTATCTCTATAATTTATTATAGACAATCGCATCATTTGGCACAAATTCGTTCAATGGGATTTCTTGGCTTCATATGCCCCGACTCCGTACAAGTGGGGACCCACTCAATAGAGGAGAGGCTAGCTTATTTGAAGGTTTCCTTAGGAGATCGAACGAAATACTGCTTCATTTGTCCATACTTTGAAAAGTAAGTAGCATTTATATGTTACTAAATTTGTTGGTGTTTACCTAACATTGATGTTTCCATCAACGAATACTCATGTACAAATTTTCTTGTGGATTAGTGAACATTGGCGTTTAGTGACGATAAACACGACCTCCAGAGAAGTATATTGGATTGATCCGCTTAACATTCCTCCAAGCCAATCATTTAACGAGATTATCAAGGAAGCCGTGAATTTCGTTAATCTAAAATCATCCAAATTTAAGGTCTGCCAAATTAAGGTAATCTATTCTTATTATTCCTCATATTTGAACCTTATTAGTACCTAAATTGTGTATCTTTTGTCACTATTAGTAAAAGGTCCAAGATAATGATTGGGTATGCGGTTACTACACCATGATGTTTGCATGGAAGTTGGTTGCACGTGCAAGGCTTTCAAACTTAAACATTCATAGTGTGAGCTTACTCTTCCATTCTTTATTTGATTTAATGTAAATCCTTGTAATTTGTTACCAACAAACCTAAAACTAGATTTACGATTTCGGAAAGTTTTATTTCCGGATTAGGCGAGATATTTCCGAAATCAGAAATGTGTAGCACAGCGGGGCTGTCCCGCCGTGAATCGCTGCGGCGAAGCACGACGACCCAAGTAACGGCAGGACAACCCCGCCGTGCTATCCCCATATCCCCGCCGTCCTTCCTAGTTGCGTCCACTAGTGTGATGATCATGCAGTCTGGAGTTTGTTCCTCCCTGACTGATTCTGGAAGGCTGTGAATGGGGCATGGATCATCTAGTGGTGGAGTTGGCTTAGTGACAGCAACAAGAGTTTCAATAACCTTCTCTTTTCCTTTATCAAGAGATGACTGGCCTGGGTCTTTTGTGGGCTTCATGACTGGGGGGATTCTGTCATCAGAATTGGGGACTGTTTTGATGGCATTTTTGGGGACATACACCATGTTGGATCTGATTTTCTTCCTATTATATTCTTTTGGGACTGGAGGTAAAAGAGACTGTTTGGGATGGTTTGTATGTGGAGCAGGAGCTTGGAAGGAGTTAGGCCTGGTGGTGATAGGTCTCGTTTCTGGATGAAGGATCCTACATTCCTGGACTTCATGACCTAGTTTCCTGCAATGCTTACAGTATAGAGGGAGCTGCTCATACTCTATAGGAAAGTCAGCAACCTCCCATTCTAGATTGACTGTTAAGGTGACTGAATTGTGTAGCTTTGCAAGCAAATCAATCTCAACAAAAAGCTTTACTGCAGAAGGCCTTGTAAAACTGGTTGTGGCAGAATCCATCGTAATAAATCTACATATTCTGTTCCCTATGGATTCTAACATTGCAGTATTATACCAAAATATAGGAATATTATACAAGGTTACCCAAATAGGCATGATAAAAGTCTCAGTATCTGTAAAAAAACTAGGGGTCCATTTGAATACCTTCATTAGAGCTCCTTTGAATGACCAGACTGATTTCATCCAGCATTGTTGAAAATCCACCGGGTCTTCAAATCTGATTAGAATGTGTTTGTAATCGATTGAACCCAACTGATATCTGCCGTTGAACCCGATGGACTTGAAGGACTCATTGAGAAACTCCATGGACGCCTTGACTCGGGGGGAACTTCCCACTAGTGGAATATGGGACGGAACACGGCAGTTCCGTCCCAGTTGGACGGCGGTCAAAACCACCGTCCATGGTGGCGCCGTGCAATTGGCGCCACTATTACACGGCGGTTGAAACCGCCGAGTAACGTTTCCAAACTTGGAAACTTACCCGGATGTCTATTGTTTCTGAGTTCGGAAAATAAACCGGATAGAACAAAGAAAAACGCCAGCCAATTTGGCCGGCGAAATCAAAACCACCCATGCTAATCCGAGGTGGGGCTGCTTCCGTCTATGTTGACATCATAGAGGATAGTTTCCTCGCACTCATCAATCTCCATGTCAGTAACTTGTTTGTTGGTCTTATGAGGCAGCACGCTTTCAAGAGCCTTGCACTTCTCTGGGTCTAGGGAGTCTGGGAATTCAACATTAAAGTGAATGTAGAGTTTGCCCCTCATGAATGGCCTCTGATAAATCACAATCCCTTCATCATTTATTGCCTTGAATGAATCTGCCAATAGAACAGAACATAAGTCCAGAACTTTCATGAGGATTTCAATTGAACACAATCGATTGGGAGAGGTGAAATTAGTAAAGCGTTCTTGACTTACCAGGCTTGATCACTTCTCCAGGCTGGGATTTGATGAGAAGATGCCTGCCATCCAAGTGAGTCAGAACAAACTGGAAGCCACAGAGAGCCTCAGTTAGGGAAGAATGGATAAGAAGGGATAAGAATGAGAGATGAGTGAAGGGATAAGAAGAATGAATGAAGATAAGGAGAATGAAGGGGAGATAAGGATACTCGTGTTTGATAACAAGCATCCGGCTAAGTTTCCGAACTCGAAAACTTAGGCCGGAACTCAATAAACGGCGGTTTCTTAAAAAGTGCTGCGGAACCGCCATTTATTGAGTTCCGGTCAAGTTTCCGAGTTCGGAAACTTAGCCGGATGCAATAAACGGTGGTTCCCTTATATTCACGCGGAACCGCCGTCTAACCGCGCCGTTTTCCGGCCGATTTCCACTAGTATCCCGATCAAAGCGTTCCTATAATGATCGGAAAGTTGGGCTACCTCCGCCGGCGTTAAGATGCAGGCAATTTTCCTTTTATACTCCGGAATCGGCGTGATAGTAGGGTTGGAAGGGAGAGTATCGGAGAGTGGAGTTGATCTAGCGGTCAGGGCTTGAAGGAAACTAAGGTTGTGGTTGGCTTCGCCGCGGTTAGGCGGCGGTTCCGGCGGCATTTTACCGTTGTTACTGTTGAAGGCAGACAGCGGTTAGTGACATTTAAAAGCGATGAAATTTAGGCGAGGAAGAGTAGAGAGAAGTTAAGTGAGAGAATTTGTTAGCTAGAGAGAAAGTTTGCGTGCCTTGAAAAAATGATGATGCGAAACCGACTGTAGTTTTAGTTATCAATCAGTAATATTCAAACAAAATGGTACACGACCACGGAAAAAATACTTATTAACCACAGTTTGTATTTTTATTAGTGCATTTTTATTATTTAGTTTTTTTTAATAACAATTATACTTATTTGTAGCATATGGTTGTAGTTCCGTTTTATTGCTGATTTTGGTTAATTATGGTTAATTATTGGTTGTTTTAGTTCACATTTTCTTTCAAATTTCTGTATTTCTTATGTAATGCAGAAGAGTATATAATAAATAATTCTACATGATTCTAGATTAAAGTAAAAGTTCTTTTTTTGATAAACATAAAGGAGAGTATTTTAATAATATAAAGATTATCTTTTCATTTATGTATTAACCAACCTTTTCCTTGCAAATTTATTTATACTATGGTAATGGCATGCTAATTTATTTATGATATTGAAATTCGATGCAAATTTAATTCAAATAGACATTAAAATTACAAACGACATCACAAAAAAATATAACGCTAATACGCACGAGTAAATGAAATCAATTTAGTTTAAGTAGCATGTAAATAAAAATAAATTAAAAATTAGTTGAATGTATTATTATATTAATAAAAAAATTTAGTTCATTTTCGTTCAAGTAGATAAGCCTATATTATCATGTAGGTTTTCACTATATTTGGTAAATAATTGAGGGCTTTAAAAGAAATCAATATCAAGTCATTCACATATTTAGTCAAATAGATACAATTCTACAAGCCGCGCATCGCGCGGCATAACCAACCTAGTTTACAAATACGTTCGCATTAATTCTTTTGGTTGGATAACGAGATATTGTTTATTAAATAAGAAAAATCGTGTTTAAGTGACGGAGCGGAAGATAATTTTTTAGCTTAACTATGTTTGGTTGTAACGCGCGATGCGCGGTTATTTATTTGGATTCTTCTGACAATTTATATGATTAAATATGATTAATTAGGAACTTAATTTATTCATTTAATTTACATAAATCCAAGCTCCGGCTTGAGCTCCTCGCATCCTCACGCCTTGACAGTATTTAACCAATGAATTAATTAAATTGTTTTAAAGTAATTGACGGTTAAAAAAACTAACCTATGATACAAGCTTGTGTAAGTACAAAATAAAAAAATGAATTAATATGACGAACTTGAATACTTTCTCTCTCTAAACTGAATGCTCCTCCTTCTCTCTACCTAGTTTTCCCAATTTCCCACTTTCCGAGTACTTTTCACTGTCTTTCACTATTGAATCTAACTATTCATACCAATAACGGTAATATAACGGCCACCTCCATGGCGGAGGCGCCGCAGCTCCGCGGCGGCATCCCTAATTTTCGCTCCTTTGCACAAGCACTCGCCACCAAACCACCCCTCTATCACCCACACTCCCCGACAATCCAGAAATCCAGCCAATCGAGGAATACAAGGGAAAGATAGCTTGTATTGTTTCCCAAGACCAAGCCAATCTTCTAGCCACGCACTACCAGAATGTTCTCATAGGGAAGTTCGAGAATGGTATGTCGTCGATGGGAGCACTCAACGAGGCGTTCAAATCAGTGGGGTTTTCAGGAAAGTTTCAGATCTGGTCTATCGACTATAGACACATTCTGATTCGGTTTAAAGACTTGGAGGATTACCAACGTTGCTGGCTTAAAGGCTCCTGGACGCTCAAAGGTTCACACATGAAGGTTTTAAAGTGGAGCACAGATTTCAGCAATGGTTCAGAGTCATATGTGGTTCCAGTTTGGGTAGCCATTCCAAATGTGCCTATTTTCTTCTACAATACCTCCATGCTTAAGTTTATTGCCAATAGAATAGGCTCCTTTATTAAGATGGATGCTGCAACAGCAGCACTGACTAGGGCTTCTGCTGTCAAACTTTGCATAGAGTTAGATCTCCAACAAAAACTCCACTCAGAAATCATTGTAGGTGTTGCTGGACTAGTTGCTGATCTAGAAATCATTTATGACCAACTACCACACTACTGCCACCACTGTAGAAAGCTTGGACACAACTTTGATAGCTGCAGGACTGCACACCCTGAGCTTAGATATACTCAGAACCATAGCAAAGAGACACCAATCCTTCCAGAACCAAAGCTTAGTCCATCCTCCCTCCTTGTGAACAACCTCAAACCTCAGTCATACAAAGGTGGAGGATCTGGAATCTTAGGAATGGAAAAGGCAACTCTCATTAAAGAGCAAGCCATGATCTATGTTAGAAAAATCCCACAGCCTACTCCCATCTATGAGCCTACTCCAACTGTAAACAAAGGAAAGGAAAAAGTCCCACTGGTCATGATCCCAGACTGCTGTGAACCAAACTCACCTACCATACCTACTCCTTCCCCACTCAAAAATGCACAAACTGATCAACCAGAGAAATGTTTCAAGCCAAAAATCTATGCGAAGGATGACTCTGCACTCAGCCATGGTACAGAAAAATCTAACACTAATGGAACTTTTATTACTAACCCTATTATGTATTTCTCTCAGGAAAAAATAACAAGAACGGATTTTTACCACTTTAGGATTGCACATAAGATGAGGACAAGGAACTCTCTGATGACACCAGCCAGAATCAAACCATAGAAGAATCAAACCTACCATACCTACTCCTTCCCCACTCAAAAATGCACAAGCTGATCAACCAGAGAAAAGTTTCAAGCTAAAAATCTATGCAAAGGATGACTCTGCACTCAGCCATGGTACAGAAAAATCTAACACTAATGGAACTTTTATTACTAACCCTATTATGTATTTCTCTCAGGAAAAAAATAACAAGAACGGATTTTTACCACTTTAGGATTGCACATAAGATGAGGACAAGGCACTCTCTGATGACACCAGCCAGAATCAAACCATAGAAGACTGTGAAGAAAATACCCCGACTTCTGGCTCTCAGTCCTCAGTTCCAGACCCAAAGACTAATGATCTGGAAAATACTCCAAGACAAGAGGTAAACACAACTCAGGTGAGGAATTCCAATAGGCTTATGGCTAAACAGACACCTGCAATAAAACTTCACACCTACTTCACACAACTGAACCAAATTATATCAAGTTCAGCTACAAAAGGCTCAAAAAATCCTTTTAAATGAATAGCACAAACCTCAAGCTTAGTTTCCTGATCTGGAACATTAGGGGAATGGAAACATCATTAGAGAGACTAGAAGAACTTATTTCCACTCATAACTTTGAACTTGTCTGCATCATAGAACATATGCATGATAATATGGAATGTAACTACTATAGAAATATTCTTAGATTCCATAAATGTCTTTTTGCACAAAATGAATGGATTTGGTTATTCTTGAATGATGACATCCAAGTGTCTTTGCTCACTGATAAGTTACAATTTCTGCATGTCTCAGTCCATAGCCGAAAACTTGCATCCTCTATGGAGGCAGTGTTTGTATATGGACTAAGAACAAGAAAAGGAAGAGAAGACATGTGGATAGATCTACAGAACATAACCTATCCTGACACTATTTTTATTGGGGATTTTAATGTCATTTCCTCAGTCAAAGAGTATACATGTCCCTCAACTCCAAGCTTACATAGCATCATAGACTTTTCTAAGTTTATTGATGATATGGCACTGGAGGATATTAATACTGTGGGCAATTTGTATACTTGGACTAATGGGAGATATCAGATCCTCTTGATCTGAGCCCAATTGGGAGGTTAAAAACTCCAATTGTGTAAAGAATTGATAGAGGCATATGTACTGCTTCTTGGGAGAGTACTTTCCCTGACTCCTCAATCCTAGTTATGAATAAGCTCACTAGTGACCACTGTCCCCTTCATTTAAGTATTGGAAGCACTATTAAGTCAACCCCTAGACCTTTTAGATTTACAAACACATGGTTCAAAAGAGATTCATTCTTGGATGTGATAAAAAATAATTGGTCTGTGGGGCTAAATGGCACTGGCATGTTATGTTTTTACCTTAAACTTCTTAGACTCAAAAAAGTTCTCAAAATTTGGAATAGAGAAGTTTTTGGTAACATTAATGCTAAGGTCATACAATCTGAGGAAGCACTTAGATTGCAAGAACTGACTTATGATCTAGACCAGTCAAGGGCTGAACTGGAAAAATTGAAAATTGCTAAGTCTAATCTATCTAAAGCCATTAAGGAAAAGAATCATTTTTGGAAACACAAGTCCAAAATTAAATGGCTTAGAGAAGGTGATGACAACACTAGTTTTTTTCATAACTCAGTAAAGGAAGGAAGAGCAGAATGAACATTACAAAAATAAAAAATTCTCTGGATGTCTGGAATGAAGATCCTTCTGAAATTGAAGCAGAAGCTGTTTTATACTATTCTGAATTGCTTACTGTAGAGGATAATCAAGACCAGAGAAAATTTTATGCTCATTTTCGGTCTCAGATCCCAGTCCTTATTACTTCAGAAGACAATCATAAACTGATTCAACCTGTTACCTCTGAAGAACTTAAATGCATTGTTTTATCATTAAATAAACTGAGTAGTCCTGGCCCTGATGGACTTACTGCAAAATTTTACATTAAATGTTGGGACATTATTCACATAGATTTACTGAGTGCAGCCAATGATTTTATGAGCAGTACTGACATCCCTAAAGGAATTGCCAGTACATGGATAGTCATAATACCTAAGGTTGATACTCCATCCACTTTTTTTAGTGATTTTAGACCAATTAGTCTCTCAAATGTGTTAAATAAGATTTTTTCAAAAATTTTGATGGAGAGACTTAAGCCTCTTATACAGAAACTCATTTCATATCACCAGACTGCTTATCTTAGGCATAGGGACATATCTGACAATGTGTTATACCTTAAGGAAATGATCAGATTCATAGATAAAAAAGGAAGACACCCTAATTGTATTATAATATTGGACCTTAGAAAAGCCTTTGATAGAGTCTGTTTGAAATTCCTCACTAGCATTCTAATTAAATTTGGATTTCATGGCCAATTCATCTATTGCATCATAAAAAACCTATCTCAAGTATGGTTCTCTGTGTTAGTTAATGGTAATCCAGTAGGTTTTTTTCAAGCCACAAGAGGTATCAAACAAGGTGACCCCCTATCTCCTTTTCTCTTTAATATATTTTCAGATGCTTTCACAAGGAGTTTGGCTTATATTTTCCAAATTGGTAGATTACAGTACTATAATTTGCCAAGGCATGCCATTCCAATTTCTCATTTGTCATATGCTGATGACACAGTCATCTTTATGCAAGGAAGTAAATCTAATCTGATAAAAATGAAATCATTCCTTGCATTATTTGAGAATGTGACAGGCCAAAAAATTAATTATGATAAAAGTGACTATTATATTAGTAAGCATGCTACTCCCAGTAAAATTAATCAGATTGCTTCCATCCTAGGTATGAGAAAAGGAGCTATGCCTTTTAAATACCTAGGTGTACCTATTTTTTCTGGTAAAGTAAAAAATATACATTTCCAGCCTGTTCTTGAAATGATAGATAGGAAGATGCATAACTGGAAAAATAAATGGCTATCAACTGGAGTTAGGATTATTCTTATCAATGCATGTCTATATTACTTACCTCAGCACTACTGGGCAGTTATGAAACCAACTGTACATGTCATTAAACTAACTAGGAGGAAACTATCAATTTTTTCTTGGGGGACAGTAGATGATAGGCCAAAAAAAACTTGGAGAAAGTGGAATGATATCTGTTATCCTATTTCTGAAAATGGTTTAGGGTTTCAGAAATTTATCAACTATAGTCACAAGTTTTTCTATCAAATTGTGGTGGAAATACCAAATTGCAAAAGCCCCTTGGACTTCATTTCTTGCTTCTCTTCCTAAATCATCACAGACTTCTCAAACTTGGAAAATAATTTGTGAGGTCACCCAATTTTGTGAAAGAAATTCCAAGGTTATAATAGGAAAAGGGGATTGCAGTTTTTGGAATTCAAGTTGGACTGATAGAGGGCCTATCATTGATTTACTGAACCTTGATGATTTTGATATTCCACTAAATTGTTCTGTGGCAGGTTTTTATCAAAGAAAAAATATTTTTCTGCCAACAATTGCCCCTCATATCCATACTGATCTCCTATTATATTTGCAGGAATCTAAGTTGGCAGAACACAAGGAGGACAGATTAATATGAAAGCCAGAGCAGAAAGGATCCTTTACCTTCAAATCAACATACAAAGCTTTAAGACCAAAAAGAGGTACTTCTGTTTCACTTCAAAAAATATGGAATTCTAGAGTTCTAAAAAAAATCTCTGTTTTCATGTGGAAAACAATGAACTCATTGCTCCTTTTTGATAATGTCTTGAGATTTTATGGCTTTAATATTGTATCAAAATGCTGATTCTTTGCAAATTCTGACTTACATGACCATTTTTTTAACAAATGCCATCTGGCAGAGAAAGTCTGGTCTGGGGTCAACTCCTTTATAGGAATTAGAACTCCTAATTTTGACACAATTTGGGGTAGGATCAGTTACTATCTTACTAGACCTTGGATTACCTCTGTGCAGACTATGCTCATTCATAACATCTCTCTTTTTGCATGCTGGACCCTCTAGAAAGTTAGAAACAGATTTCTATTTGACTCAGTCACTCCATCTGTGAATGGAATGTTGCACGAAATTAAATCAATGATCTATGACTCATGTGCGGCAAAGCCAATTTATATTCAGAACCAACATGATATTGATTTAGCATAAAATGGTTACTTTCCTCTTTGCAAAAAACAGCCTAGACCCTCTATAATTAGAGTTAAATGGTCTCCTCCTCCTGTAGGTCTCAAAATTAATATTGATGCCTCTTGGACATCAGTACATAAAGAAACAGGAATAGGACTTATTATTAGAGATCAGGTTGGGGGCTTTATCTGTGCAAAAACTTTGTTTACTCATGCTCAGTCCCCATTGCATGCTGAAATCCTTGCCATTGGTTTTAGTCTAACAAATGTTGTTCCAGGTATACCATGCATTATAGAGTCAGATTGCTTGCAGGCAATCCAAATGATACACAAACCTGAACTTGCTCCATGGTCCATTTTCCCCTTAGTAGATGATATAAACATAGCCAAAGCAGATACTGAAATGATCCACTCTTTCAGAGAGGGGAATTTAGTTGCTGATTCACTGGCAAGACTTGCTATCTCACAAAAATTATCTGCAAACTTTACCCTACTTTCTCTCCCAACTATAACTAGAGGCTTATATATTCTTGACAAAGTTGGTACACCTACCCTTAGAGTCCACCCTCCCTAGAATGGATGCTACTTATATTTCTTCTAATATGTCTTTTCAGGAGAAGAAATCAACACATGAAGGAAAGCAGCTCACTGCAGGTTCTTATCTACTGCCAGCAGAAGCAAATACTCACCCCCAGCCATTGAGTCATAGCTTGACATGGATTACTCTCAACACTAAACACAAATGCAGAGACTACAAGAACTCCTATTTTTTTAGGTTGATGTTATTTTTCCTTGGTGCCGCTTAGAGTTTTGCAATGAAATTCTCTTATAGGCTTCAAGAAATAATTCATCCCTATCATTTCTTTTTTATAGTCATCCTATGTCTTTATTCTTTGGCAAAATCATTGACATGCTTTTGGAGCTAAAGCTCAAAACCATCCTTTGAAAAAAGGTTATGGATTGTAAAATTTACTTGTTTTCTATCTTTTACAAAGGTTTGGGATGCCTAATATAAACTCCACCACTAATGGTGGTTTGCCAAAAAAAAAGTACAAAATAAATAACTAAGTAAAAAATAAATTAAACTAAAATAACTTAATAAATCAGTATCATATTATAAAATTTAAAAAGCAATTAAAATAAAATAAATGACGGTATCTAAAATTCTATAGAAGTCCTAAACCATAATAAGTGGAATTCGTAATAAGCGAATATAAAATTCAATAAATTCTGTGGGTGAGACAGAATCATCCAAATCCACAAAAACCGAAACATCCAAAGTGTTTGGAGCAACAGAGGTTGAATCTGCAGCTGCCGGAAAAGAGGTCTCACCAAATTGAGCACGGCGAGTGAGGTAGACCTTCTTGGATGAGGGGTCAAGACAACGGAAACCCTTATATTGAGAGATGTACCTAATAAAGATGCAAGAAACACTTCGCAGCGCGAGTTTATGAGGTGCAAAAGGTCGGATATAAGGATAAAATCTACACCCAAAGGGGTGGAAGTTAGTGTAATCAGGACGATGACCATAGACCAGAAAGTGGGGTGAGACTTTGCGAAGAACCGTTGTTGGGAGACGATTTATGGTATAGACTACAGTAGCAAAAGCAACATCCCGGTAAGATGATGGTCGCTGAGAGTGCATGAGCATCGAAAGTCCCATCTCCGTAATGTGCCTATGTTTGCGTTCGGATCTACCATTTTGTTCAGGTGTAGCTGGAGAAGAAATCTGATGAAAAATTCCTTTGTCTGAATAATGAGCCCGCAGACGTGAATTGGTGAATTCAGTGCCTCCATCGCTTTGAAATATTTATTTATAGCAGCAAAACTGATTCTCAACCAAATTCTGAAACCGCACAAATGTCTCAAAGAAGTCCGACTTGTGCTTCAATGGATAAAACCAAGTAAAGCGAGAAAAATCATCAACAAAGATAGCATAGTTTGAAAAACCACGTTCTGATAAACAGGTGCAGGACCACAAATCACAGTGTACCAAAGAAAGTAAAGAGTTAACCCGTCTGGAATTATCCATAAATGAAAGTTGTTTATCCTTTTCTAGTTCACATGAAGAACATAAAGAACATAAAGAGGGTTTAGGCAAAAAAGAAACAATCTTAACTTGGTTCAACTTATTTAATAAGGAAATAACAGATATGGAAGTATGGCCCAGCCTGACATGCCATATGTCGAAAGAATCCCTATGTTTATTTGCTTGAATGTAAGCAAAAAAAGCAGAACCCCCCCCCCCCCCCCCGTTCCAGCACATACAGACCATTCTCACAGCGACCTCGGCCCACGATTTCCGTCGTGGCCTTTGTCTGAATAACAAATATATTTTCATTAAAAAAAATCACAGATTTCAAATCCCTGGTAAGTTTACTAATGGAGAGAATGTTTTTTGTAATATCTGGAACTACCAGCACATCAGATACATAAAGATTACGAGAAAACCGACGATGACCAGGTCTACCATAGCAAGAGCGACAAAACGATTACCGTTATAAGGAGCAATGTTGTCAAGAATAGATGATGTGGACGCCATGTGGTTGGTTACACCAAAGTATAGATACCAGTCAGAAGAGTTGTCGAGGGACACATTGGACTGAAACGCATCAGCAAGAATTGACTCCAGATTGGGATTTGTGCATGATTTTGCAGTGTGACCGAACTCATCGCAAAGTTGGCATTTTGGATTCCACTTCTTGCGGCCACGACGATTGCGACCACCAGAAGATTGACGACCACCACCAGATTTTCCGCCAGAATAACCACCACCAGAGTGGCAGAGCGTGGCAGCCGATGCGCCAGACGGCGGCGCGTGTTGCCCACGCGTCTGGCTAGGTTTTCCAAAACCCTGCAGAGTTGACACAGCAAAGGCTGCTGGGACTGATTCCGGCTCCAGCGATGCTCCATAACCATCAGTGGGCAGGAGAATCTCATGGCTGCGAGCCCCAGCGACGATCTCGGCATAATGCGGGATCGGAGACAATGAAAACTGGATTGTGACGAAGGTATCGAATCCGGCACCGAGACCTCGGAGAAAGAGCAGAACTTTGTCCCTGTTTGCGACCGGAGTTCCAATGGCAGCGAGTCCATCGGTGATGAGCTTGAAACGGCGGTGAAATTCCATGATGGTGGAGAAGTCGCGGCGTGCCAAGTGAAGCTCGTCGTGAAGCTGTATCTCACGGGCGTCGGAGGCGGCGACTAGAGCCTTCCACATGGCTTGAGCGGTCGGACAGCCGATGGTCTCAATGATGGATTCGTCGGTGAGGGACGAACGGAGCAGGACTTGGATGAGTTTATCTTGGGCCGTCCATGATTCCGATGACGCGGCTAGAGCGGCGGGGGACTTCGAGGCAGCGTCAGAGGCATCAGCCGAGGAGTTGGGCACGGCCAGAGCAGAAACGAAGGGCTTGAAGATGGAGCCGTCGAGATAACCAAAGAGACTCGTCGACTCGAATAGGGTTTGCACCTGCGAACGCCAAGCCATGAAGTTGCCGGATCCAATCTTAATTGACAGCATATAGATCATGGTGGTGTAGGTAAGAGAATTTCCGGCATCCATGGCGGTGGTCGGAAAAGCGGGGAGCAGCAACAGGTTTTGGCAACGGAAGAGAAGCACCTAGAACGCAAATCTAGGGTTTGAACGGAGCACCTAGGCACGGCCGAGATACCTAGGGTTTTGATCGGAGACACCTAGGCACAGCGGAGACGGCTAGGGTTTTGATCGGAAAGCCCCTAAAAATGTCGGAGGCTAGGGTTTAAGGGGACACCTAGAGCTTTGACGGGTAGGGTTTGCAAGTTAGTGTTTAGGGCACCTGACAAAATTTTAGGGAAAAATTTTGGAGATCGATAACCAAAACTGATACCATGTGAATGTGAAATTTAGAATAAATTCATTGATACGAAAGTGTACAATATATTGTATAAGAGAGCTAAACTAGGCTACTCTAAAATAGAAATGGATATATTCTACAACTACACATGAATATGTCTAAACTAATTAGAACATTCTATTAAATGTATTATTATATTAATTAAAATGTTAGTTCAATTCCGTTCAATGCAGTTAAACTTATTATCATGTGAGTTTGCACTATTTTTGATAAATAATTGAGAATAATTATTTAGTCAAATAATATCAAGACACATAACCAACCTATTTATGAAAACAGTATTAAGACACATATTTAGTCAAATAGATATAATTCGATATGTCGCGCATCGCGCGACATAACCAACCTAATTTACTAACATGTTTGTATTAACCTTTTTGGTTGGATAACGAGATATTGTTAATTAAATAAGATAAGAAAAATCGTGTTTAAGTGACGCAGCAAAGGATAATTTTTTAGTTAAAAAAATGGTATATATATAACTAATCAAAGTCCAAATACACATAGGAAAACCTTAGTTCCCATTCCAAATGAGAAGTGGTTTTCATTTCAGAAACGGACTCCTTTCTGTCCCCTATATATATTAGTCATGGATTGGCATCACATATTCACAATTCATTAGTCGATCAAGAAAAAGTCAGTCTAGCTAAAGCAAGAAATCTAAGAAAATAAGGATGAGCGAACGAACCGTGCAACCATCGGAGCCGACCCCATGTGCCAACGGGTGCGGGTTTTTTGGCACGGAGGCGACCAATAATCTCTGCTCCAAATGCTTTAGAGATCGGAGGATCGGGGAGGAGACCGCTGCGGATGCCAGCTTCGCTTTCAACAAGTCTGTATTCGGCAAGACGTCCCCGGCGGAGAAGAAGGTGGACGTGGTGGTGGTGCCGGCGAACGATGCCGGAGTTGAGGAGGAGAAGAAGGTGGTGAGCAAGAAGTAATGGTTTTTAAAAGAAGCTAAATGATAATTAACATGTTAGATGGTATTTCTTTTCAATCCAGTAATTGTTTAGTAATATATATATATTTTTTTTCTGTTTAAACTTCACCCTGTGGGTGAATGGGAATTTATTAGGCTCCCGGGCCTATAAAAAAAAGCCGACAATGGCAAGAGTTTTACATCTCAAAAATAGGATGGCCCTATGAGAGCTACTAAGCTCATAGAGTACACTAGTACTCTCAAAAGAATTAATGAATGCACTAACTTTACATATTTGACTAGATGCTAATCCTAGTTGTGTGCCTATTAGCGAATCGCCAAAGCAAAACACAAAGCGGCCACCATGGACTAGAATAGAGCATAAAAGTGGTTCCAAATGTGATGGTCTGTAAATATTTGTAGCCTAAAAGTAGCCCTGCCTCAGCTTGGAACAGTGAAGTCATGAGATTCTGAGTGTTGGAGACCTGTGAGTTTTTGTGCTTCAGCAATGTAGGGGCCATTGTGCCCCTCTGAGAAACTGTCCTTTGCGATATAGTCAGCCACCATGTTTGCCTGTCTAAAACAATGGAAAAGAGGAGCAGTAAGCTGAGATTTGATGTTATAAGCCAAGGAAAAGACTCTCCATGGAGCACTATAAGGATCTGTGATAGCCTTTATTGCTAAAGAGCAATCAATTTCATAACACATAGGATCCTGATATTCTGAGGTAAGCTCAATAGCCCTAAGAATGGCTTTTAATTTTGCCTCAAGTGGTGACTGGGCAGTGACATAAGTACCATAAGATGATATCACCTTGCCCAGTAAGTTCCTAATGACTATTCCTATACCAGCCCTATTGTTATGGTGCCAGGAGGCATCCATGTTCACCTTAAGTCCTGTCACTGGAGGGGACCAGCTAATAGGAATTATTCTAGGTTTAGGGGGCCTAGAGTGAATGGAAGGAATCCCAGTTGGAAGATATCTGAATCAAAAGGAGAAACAGTAGGCATAGGCCTGGCAGTGAAAATTGCAAAAATATCATCCCTAATATTATGTATCATTTTTTCAGTATCGGGAATGATATTATCAAACAAAAATGCATTTTTACTCTTCCATAACAACCATCAAATAATACTTGGAGTGATTTGCAATAGAGTTGAGTGTAATTTTGTCTGGCCTTGGTAAGATAGGTAAAAAGAGATTCTGTCTCAGATATTGTCAAAATCATGGTCTGTTATTCCTACCATATAATGAAAAAATGACCATAGACCTCTAGCAACACTGCATTTGTTAAAATAATGCTCAATAGAGTACATATTGTCACAATTTGGGCATTTAGAGGGTAAATGGAACCCCATTCTAGTAAGTATTTTAGGGAATGGAAGAAATATGTAAAAAAGCTTCCACATGAAAACACTTATTTTCTTTTGTATTCTAGGGTTCCAGAGTTTTTTTAGAGATACAGAGGTACCTGAATGATTGGACAATGCCGGATATGCTGTCTTGAAAGTGAATGAGACTGTAGGTCCAGGTTTCCAGATAAGTCTGTCTTTCCTCTGCAAATTGTACTCAACTTCCTGCAACAAAGAGAGAATATTATTTGGCAGCTGGTTCTGTAATTGGGGCAAATAATCTTGTGGGATAGAGATATTTGACTGGTCACAGATATCAGCTAAAGAACCATTGTCAGTTCAATTAGATTGCCAGAAACTACACTCCCCTTTTCAATGTATGACTGTGCACAGAGACTCAGCCCTCAAACTTATTCTTGATATTCTTCTCCAATTTGATGAAGTCCTGTAAGAATTAGGGAGGTTAGCAAGAAATTGGGACCATAAGGTTTGTCCTTGTTGATATTTTCACCATAATTTCAAAGAGCAAGCTTTGATTATTGTGTGGATTGATCTGAAACCAATTCCATTCTGATCAACTGGCACACAGAGTTTTGACCATTTTTTCCAGACCTTTTTTGCTTTTAAATTTGTCTCACCCCAGAAAACAGAAAGAATTTTTTCTATCTGTTTAATGACACAAACTGGAGGTTGTAATACACTCCAAATGTGTTGGGGGATAGAATATATGCAGGACTGAATCAATGTAATTCTACCACCAGTTGAAAGTCACTTGTTCTTCCAGTTAGAGATTTTATTCTCTAACCTTTGGATAAGTGGCTGGAAATGTTCTTTACAAGGCCTTCCACTAAAAATAGGGACCCCAAGGTATTTAAAAGGTAAATTACCCTGTTTCATACCAAGGATGTCTCTAACCTAATTAGTTTTTGCCATAGTAGCCCATTTTCCCAGAATAAAATCACTTTTCTCCAAGTTTACCTTCTGGCCAGAAGTTTGTTCAAAAGCAAAAATAAAAGCCCTAAGTATAATAAGGTTTTGTTTGGATGATCTGAGGAAAATGATTGTATCATCATCATAACTCAGATGTGAGATGGGTGTAGGGCCTGAGGGAAGGTCAAAAAATTGTATTTTTCCAGTAGAGAAAACATATGCTAGACTCCTTGTGAACACCTCAGAAAAAATGTTAATAAGAAATGGGGAAAGAGGATCCCACTGTTTAATGCTCCTAGTTGACTTAAAAAATCCATTTGGCTTCCCATTAATTAGAACTGAGAAAAATGCACTTGAAAGATTTTTCATAATGCAGTGGACAAATTTCCCATGAAAACCAAATTTTAGAAGCATAGAATTTAAAAACCCCCAATTTACCCTATCAAAAGCTTTGGTGAGGTCTAATTTCAAAATCAGGTTAGGGTTTCTATTTTTCTTGTGTAACAGTCTGAACATTTCCTGGAGGTATATAACATTATCAGATATGTCTCTGTGTTCCGGAAAAGCAGATTGATGGGGTGATATTAATTTAGGCATGAGTGGTTTCATTCTTTCCATCAAGATTTTTGAAAAAATTTTATTTATGAAATTAGACAGACTGATAGGTCTAAAATCTTGGAAAGAAGAAATTATCTCTTTTTTGGGGATTAGAGTGATCCAAGTAGCAGAAATGCCTCTTGGAATTTGTGACTCACTCATAAAATCAAGGACAGCCCTGAGCAGGTCATCCTTAATGATATCCCATGCCTTTGTGTAGAATTTGGCAGAGAATCCATCTGGACCAGAACAGCTATTTTTATTTATGTTAAAAACAGTGAACTTTAGCTCTTTCATAGTGACTGGTTTCAGCAGTGAAGTATTATCTTCTGCTGAAATCAATTTAGGAATTTTGTTTAAAAAATGGTGATAGTAATCACCCTTTTCAAGACAGATAGGTTCTGACAGAAGTTCAGTAAAGTAATTTACTGCTTCTGATTCTATTTCAGAAATTTCATCTGTCCAAATTCCATTGGAATTTTGTATCTTAGTGATACTGAGACTACTCCTCTTCTCCTTCACAGAGTGATGGAAGAATTTGGTGTTCTCATCTCCCTCTTTGAGCCACTTGATTCTGGATTTTTGTTTCTAGAATTTTTATTGTTCTTTGAGGGATCTAAGATGATTAGCCTTTAGTTTTTGAGTTTGATCATCTCATTGTCTGAGTTGTCATTGTCAAAATCTAGTTCCTGGAGTCTCAAGTCTTCTGCAGCTTTGGAGACATTAGATTCTATGTCTCCAAACTGTTGCTTATTCCAGGTTTTTATAGAATGTTTCAGTCTATTTAGTTTGAGAAAGAAACATAGCATTCCTTTCTCTTGAACTGGAATTTTCCCGCGATCAGATATTACTGTCATGAATTCATCTCTACAGAACCATGCATTAATAAATGTGAATGATCTAGGAGAGGAAGGGATTGTGCTACCTACCCTAAAAAGAAGTGGAGCAGGATCTGAGGTGTCTCTATTGAGCACCTGGATTGATGATGATGATGGATACATCACATTCCAGTTCATAGAGCACATTCCTCTGTCAAGCTTCTGTGTTGTTGGATTTTTCAACCAGTTGTTAGTCCATGTATATAGATTACCAACTGTATTAATTTCCATTAGAGCCATAGAAGCAATGAACTGATTGAAGGCAGCCATGCTTCTAGGTCTAGGGTGTGAGGAACCTTTGTATTCTGATGGTGATCTTATTGTATTAAAATCTCCAATCAAAAAACAGTTATCTAGGTTAAGTTTAGTAAGCTTATCCCATAGCAATTGTCTGCCTGGAACAGTTCTATGTCCATATATGAAAAAACCTTCCATGGAAGAGTTTAATCTGGAGCTAAAAATGTCCACATACATAAATTGCAAGTGATCTTGCTTAAGTGTCAGTTTGATATGGCTATTCCACATCAACCATATTTTCCACTTTCAGCCACTAATGAATCACTGAAATGGAGTTGTCTTCTGTGTGTGTCACATTTTAGCTTTTTATGCCATGGTTCAATTAGGCATAAAAGGTCTATATTGTGATGGTTAACAAGATCTTGAAGTCTATCTATAGATGTTTTCATTCCCCTTATGTTCCACACCAAAAAAGTAATTTTTAGGGTGTTAATCATTGGGAAACTGTTTGAAACTTTTTGATCTTGTTAACACTTTGTTAGGAGAAGGGATTCTCCTTGGTGTAAACTTCCTATTCTGTTGAGTGAAGAAGTTTGCAATTTTAGACTTATCACCAGTGTTAGCTGGATTGCTAAGTGCAGTTCCTTTAGTCATCGGATTAGGAGCATTGTGTTGAGAAGTTACCTGTGGTGGTGTTTCCAGATTGTTATCTTCTGGTGATGCAGTGAGCCTATCATCTTCAGAAGATTCAAAGATTTCACCATCAGATTTAATGTCCCCTGGATCATTATCACAAAGGATGGAGAACCTATTGCCTGTTTTCTCATGTGACAAAAAAGTTTTGTTAGGAGAAATTGGTATATCACACAGTTTGGTAGGCTTACCTGTGCCAATGGTGATATCATCAGTAGCATATGTTCTATTTCCATGGCCTTTCATTTGCTGAATGAGCATGGAGTCAGAGATAGGGGAGGCATGGTTCCTGGGGAGTGTAGTTTCTGGTTGTTGCTTGGAAAGGCTTAAGGTATAAGGGGTTGAGGGTGTGGGGCTGTTGTTTTGTGGAGGGGTGGTTTGAGTGGTGTGGTGGTGAGACTGTGCATGTATAGGTGATTTGGGAGGTGAGTGAGAATTGGCTTTCTTCTTGGTTTTGGCTTTATGCTTGTGGAAATTGACCTTCTGCAGTTCTTTGCTTTGAAGAGCCTCTTTATCTTTCTGAGATGGCTGTAGTCCAGATGTGCCTGCCCCTCCTGTGACCTCATCTATCTCGTCATCCTCTTTGTCTGATATTGTGATAGTGTGATTTGAGCTTTGTACTGCAACTGGCTTGGCTTGAGTATCAATCACCTTCAAAAAGGGCTTAGGGACCATATCCTTCTGTGCATCATCAGCCTTGTTGGGACCAGTACCATTGTGAGGCCTTAATTTCTGTTTGAGCTCCGGGTGAAGAAACACACAAGCCTCATCATCATGGCCTATCATACTGCAGTGGTTGCAGTATTTTGGTAGGTCTTCATACTCTACAGGATACCTGGCAACATTCTCATCCTCTATGCCTAATTTAATGAAGGTTTTCAGTTTTTTGCGCAGATCTACTTCTACACAAATCTTCACAGTTGAGGGCCTAGTCACAGAGGCTGTTGCCATATCCATTTTTATAAAAGATCCTATTTGATCTCCCATGGCTTGTATCATAGCAGAGTTGAAGTAGAAAAATGGTACCTTGTGGATGGAAACCCAGACCGGCACAATTGACAACTCTACCTCCGGTGAGAAATCTAGGTTCCACTTCAATAATTTCATCGGCGATCCACAGAAACTCCAATGGCCCTTCATCCAACACCGCTGGTAATCTTCAGGATCCTCGAATCTGATCAATATGTGCCGAAAGTCAATAGCCCTAATCTGAAATTTGCCCTTAAAGTCTGCACAACTGAAAGCCTCGTTCAGTTTCTCCATAGTTGGTTTGCCTCTGGCAAATTTCCCATCTGTAGGAGCTTTCGGGTAACGGTGCGTGGACCTTGGTGGCTACCACAAACTCTTTCATGTGCTTCTTGTACTAAGTGTTCAGCGTCCGAAGGCGCCACACACTTGAGTAAAGGTTGGAGGTACCCTTTCTTGTATAAGATACCTTCGTGGATGACATATTTGGGAGTTTTAACTCAGACCTTCCATGCCAGGTGCTTGTCCTCGGGAAGGGTTCCCGTTTGGAGGTATTCAATGTAGGGGTTCATCCATGTGTTTGAGATGTCAACAGCCATGATGCTAGTTTCTTCGTAACTCCTTTATGCCAGGGTTTCCATCAGCAATTCTTGAGAAGATCTTATGTTGAGGTCCGAGGAGGCAAGTTTGCTAAGTTCATCAGCCTTATGGTTGCCTTCTCGGGGGATATGATTCAGTTCGTAATGTCCGAATTGATTTAGAAGAGGCTTAACTATCTCGATATACTTTTGGAGACTGTATTCTCGGGTCTCGTATTCGCCTTTGACCTGCTAAACCACGATCTGTGACTCACTAAAGAACTCGAGGTCTTTAACTTCCTGGTTATTAGCCAGTTTTAGTCAGGTAATGAGGGCTTCATACTCTGCTTTATTGTTGGTGGCTCGGAAATCGAAATGGAGAACATAAGGATTGTCCTTTCCCTCAGGGCTGGTCAGTAGAACTCCAGCACCACTTCACCCCAAGTTGGAGGATCCATCGACATATAACCGCCATGTTCCTGTGTCTGGAACTGGTTCTTGTTGGTTGATCTCCACTGGTTCAACTGACTTCATTATGAAATCCGACAGGGCCTGGCCCTTTATAGCTGTTCGAGGCTTATACTGTATGTCATGTTCTCCTAATTCGATGGCCCACTTCATCATTCGTCCCGAGGCGTCCGGTTTCTGGAGGATTTGCCTAATCGGGTAGTTGGTTAGGAGGACTATTGTATGTGCTTGGAAGTATGGTCGCAACAGTCGAGAGGCATGTACAAGGGACAATATTAAGCGCTCGAGAGGTGTATATCTGGTCTCGGGCCCCTATAAAGCTCTGCTTACATAATATATCGGGTGTTGTGATCCTTCCTTTTCCTTGACCAGCAAAACACTAATGGCTAGCTGAGATGCAGATATGTATAGGTAGAGAGTTTCTCCTTTATCTGGTTTCGACAATGTCGGAAGCTGTCGAAGGTGGTCTTTAAGTGCTTGGAAGGCTTCCCCACATTCATGTGACCACTCAAACTGGTTTGCCTTCTTAAGGATAATAAAGAACGGTAGATGTTTTTCCGCTCCTTTGGAGAGGAATCGGCTAAGGGCTGCAAGGGAACCTGTCAGCTTCTACACATCTTTGATGGTCTTCGGAGGTTGCATGTTTAGCAAAGCCTCTATCTTTTCGGGGTTTACCTCAATTCCCCGATTGGACACCATATATCCTAGGAATTTGCCTGCTCCAAAACCAATAGTGCATTTAGCAGTGTTCAGCTTTAGGTTGGATGCCCGTAACGTATCGAAGGTTTCCCTTAAATCTTCAAAGAAGGCGTCGTAGCTGCGGCTCTTTACTACCATGTCATCCACATAAATCTCGAGGTCGCGCCCTATTATCTGAGATTTAAATAATTTGTCTACCAGTCGCTGGTAAGTAGCCCCGGCATTTTCAATCCGAAAGGCATCATCTTGTAGCAGAAAGTTCCTCTGTCGGTTATAAAGAAGGTTTTTTCTTTATCTTGCTCTGCCATAGGCATCTGATGATATCCTTTAAAGGCATCAAAGAAGGCTAGTACTTGGTATCCAGCGATCGCTTCAACTAATCGGTCGATCGAGGGTAATGGATAGCTATCTTTAGGACAACAATCATTCAAGTTGGTGAAGTCGATGCACATTCTCCATTTCTCATCTGGTTTCTTGACCATTACTGGGTTAGTTATCCATTCGGGGTACTTCACTTCTTCGATTATGCGGGCTTTAAGCAGCTTATCCAATTCTTCTCCAATGCCTTCAACTCGATCTAGTGCAAAGATTCGTCGTTTCTGCTTGATGGGTTTTTGTGAGGGATTGATATTCAAGTAATGTTCCGCCAATCGAGGGGATACTCCCACAAAGTCATTGGTGTCCCAAAAAAAGACATCTATATATTGGTTGAGAAGATCTCGAAGTTTGGTCTTTATCTCGGGTGGTAGGAGAGTTTCCAACCTCGACAGTTCCTGACTCTCCGAGTTGCATTGGCTCGGATTCGGAGTATTTGGCTGGTTCAAGATCTTCCTTCTCCGGATCTTGGATAACTTGGATTGTGTAGATTCGAGCTATTGTTGATGCCCTCGGACTGTTGCCATCCCTTGGTTCGTGGGGAACTTCATCTCCAAGTGGTAGGGGGACCAGACGGCCTTTGCTTGGCACATCCAAGGTCGTCCGAAGATTACATTGTATGGCGCTCTGGGATCGATGATCACGAAGGTGCAATGAAGGGTTATACTCCGAGGACCATCTTTCACTCGCACTGGTAAAGTGATCTCTCCTATAGGAGTTATAGGATCACCCGCAAATCCCGAGATGAGATTTGTGGGTACGAGATGGGTTTTGTTTAATCCCAACTGTTCATAACAGCTGAGAAACATGACATCTACCTCACTTCCCCATCTACCAGAACTCTTCTGATCACATTATGGTTTATGTCAACCGTGATTACTAAAGGATCTGAATGAGGGAATTGGTTAGGGACCGCATCTTGAGGTGAAAAAGTAACAGTTCCATCCAGGCGAGATCTTTTGCTCTACCACTCCCACGGAGAGGCTTCTTCGGGTGACCGGTGTACACCGTTGATGCTCCTTCCTTCTTCCTGGTTGGTGGTGTCACTAGTGCACAAGTATAGGTTTCTCGGCACCATATTTACGGCGTTTTGGCCATATTTCTGCGAAACCGCCGAGTAACTAAGTTACGAACTCGTAACCTGTAGCTCGCCTAGGGCAAAAAAAATACACGGCGTTTCCAATTTATAAGACGGCATTTTGGAAAATGTTTTAAAAATGTAAAGTTCAAGCGATATCGCAACCAGGTTCGTTAAAAAGCGAATTTATTAGCGATATCGCTACAAACACACGCCAAATGTTTGAAATGTGGTTCCCCATACATGGTGGAAGATTCAGATGTTCCGATTTCGCCAGTTGTGAACGCCTGCAAGCGATATTGCCGGCAGCGAGTTCGCTTTTAGTTTCGACTACAACTAGAATGATTTACGAAATCGTAAATCATTCGCCTGTTCTGACAAAGGGATAGCGAGTTTGTAAGCGTGATGTAGGGAGGGAGCGAATGTGTTTTGCGATGTATAAACTTACTCACATGTTAGTTTGTGATATTCTCCACGCTAAGTTACATAATTGGTTGATATTATCATTGTATATATGTACTATCCTTGCATTGTTATTTATTAGACTATTAGAGTGATTATCATTTATATTCGTTATTAGACTAGTAGAGTGATTGTTATTCATTGTTATTTATCATTTCGAGTGAATAATAAGTTGATAATGTTTATAGATTTAACATAAAAGAAATTTGTGATTTATATTATTTGGTTATTAAAATTTAAATTGTATTTTCGAAAGGAAAAGAAAAAGAAACAAAAATAAATTACGAAAAAGAAAGAAATCTATTTCGAGTAAATTATAGTTTGTTGGTTAATTATAAATCACACAATTAAATTTATTTGAAATTATCTTGATTTCACAATTAAATTTATTTGAAATTAACTTGATTTATATGACTGGTTAGAGTCTTTGATTCCAATTCTAAAACTTGCATATTTTTTCTATAAATATCCAGATTATGAGTATTCGAGGGAGTGAATTTTAGAATCATTTACAAATCTATATTTTATAATAAAAGCTTTTTTAAAAAAAACAAAATCTTGAAGATGATCATCAATATAAACTGCATATACATTGTTTAACTGTATGAGTATAAAATTTGTAGGGGCGAATTTATAATTTCTATAAGTATCTATTAAGAGCTTTTTTTGCCATTTTTTACATTATTTTTTGCATGAATCGTGTTATTCAAAGAATAAAATTGACATTAATGTTGAAAACCAATGATTGTGTTTAAATTTAAATTTATTTTAAACTATTTAGTTTGTTATTTAAATTTATTAGTTTGTATTCAAATATTAAAACTGACATTTTGCAACAAAAAAAACATATAATTGTTGCATAATTTTCCTAATTTAAAAAAAAATAAAAATGGTAATCCTACTTTCTTTTTAACACTGTTTGTTTAGCATTAATCTTAGCCGTCAATCACATAATTTGATCTAATCTCAGCTGATTCTTCATCTATATAGAGACACCTTATCTCCTCACACATTTAACCCCAATTCTCCTTCTCACAAATCCGGAACCCTCTCTCTCCGGCGGAACGAGTTCCCGACTCTCCCACCCCTCCCTCCCTCCCTTCCCGCCGCCGTCTACGCCCTCCCCTCCCGCCGCCGTCCACGCCCTCCCCTCCCGCCGCCGTCCACGCCCTCCCCTCCCGCCGCCGTCCACGTCTCCGTCGGATCCCTCTAAAGAAGACGTCTCCCCGCCTACTCAACACCTTCACGGGATAAGCAAAACCGGAGGGATGTCCAAACTGCTTCACGGGCTTCCTGACGTCGTTGCTGTCCGGCTGTGTGTGCCTCGACCTCTTTCAATCGCAGGTTTTGATTGTATTAGCATCTCTCCTCTTCTTGTTGTATTGTTATTATTGTCAATTGAGAAAGTTTGGATTTTGATTGTAGTTTCTTAATGGTTTCGAGCATAAAGTTTGGATTTTGATTGTAGGTTCTTAATGGGTTCGAGGAGATTGATGCCAGGAGTTATTTACCTTTCTTTTTGGAGTCAAAATTGATTTTCATCTGGGTCTCTGGTTCCTGTCGGAACAGGGCTCGTCGGAAAGTTCTTTCTCCCACTTGCGAAGTACTTTCGATTTCGTAAGTACGTCTCGCAAGTGGGGAATTTTTTTTCCCAATCCTAAACAGGTTACGACTTCGTAAGGCTATTCGCCAGTGATCGAAACCAGTTGCGGTATCGTAACGAGTTACGGTGTATTGAAAAACCGTCGTGCCATCAAATCCATTTTTACGGCACGTCTCGTTACGGCACTTGCAAAACGCCTTGTATGAGCCGATAGAACCGCCTAGTATCCTATGTGTGTGCACTAGTGTCTGGCTCATCTCGTCGTTGTCATGGTCGGCATTGATGCTTCTTGCTCCTGTCAGGGCCAAAAATCGGATTTGTGTACTCCCACGAAGGTTTTTAGCCGGATCAGCCATGAGTTTGAAGGTCGTATAGATCAAGAATAGCAAGCGAATCCCACTGGGCGTGCCAAATTGATGGATGTCTATGATCCGCACTTGATTACGAACCCTGCTCATGAACTAATCTGCAAAATAAAGCCGTGGGTGTCCTGAGGGTAGACACTCTGACGCTCAAGTCAGTATATTTGCTTAAGGCATAATGTATGAAGTATTAGATATAGAGGTCTACCAAACCTTTGGGTATTTATATGGCTACAATCCGTATATCACCAAGATATGTATTTATGGCATGATTACAACTCTTATGAGAATAGTGGTTGTATTACCATGTATAGAAGAAATATATTTCGTACATGGTTGTGTTACCATGTTTAAGAGGATGTATATTCCTTGTAGAACATTCATAATATACGCATTCCTTATAAGGATTAGGATTGATGGACCTGTGGATCTACGCTCCGCGTATCTCGAGCCCATGACCCTTCTCGGGCCTTAGTCCGAGTATGAATGAGGTCTGAATACGAACCATGGACTTATCAGATCACATGTAACACAACTGCTTTTGAGAAACATGAAATTATGATTGTGTGTTTAAGCTAAGAGTTCCAATTCTTGACTTAAAGGTTGTTTGTTAGCTAACTATTGTATAATTCTTAGAAATCCAGTGTTATGTGACCAAAGCCTTCTCAGTTTATGATAAAGGTTGCATACAAAGTTTGAAAGATCACATGGCTAAGCTAAAACAACACTTCAATAACAACTGCAACTCAAAAAAGGGTAGAATATTAAACATTGTACATGTAACTATACATATCACTTGTTTAAGCAAAACGATCGTGTTTGTAACACTTCAACCAAAATTTCACAGTAGCTAAAATTTCTCACAGATCGCACATTTCTTATAATGCTTTCAATATGGCTAATTCAACATGATTTATTGTTATGTACCAATCTTAAAACAATTGTGGATTTGATGTTATTGTACAAATCTCATTCTTCGACTTTCCCGACTTCTTTAAATATGATTTGTATCTTTTTGACTTCCTTCCTTTCGTCATTGCATGCAAAGGATCAAGCTGGCGGTCAGGCTATTCTGTGACTGCTCCATTCGATTCAGTGACTGTAACTGCACTACGTGATTCAGTGGTTGTAAGTGTTTCGGTTGATAACATTGACAGAACACCGCTTGTCAAACTGAACTACATGATTGTTGCATCACCCACAACGGTTGCTCTTGCTTACCACCTTCTTCTCCTCCTCAACTCCGGCATCGATCGCCGGCACCACCACCACGTCCACCTTCTTCTCCGCCGGCGAAGAGGCCGGAACATGATAATAAGTTTAACTACTTGAACGAAATTGAACTAAAATTTTAATTAATAATAATAATACATTTAATAGAATATCATAATTAGTTTAGACATATTCTTGTGTAGTTGTAGAATATATCCATTCCTATTTTAGAGTAGCTTAGTTTAGCTCTCTTATACAATATATTGTACACTCTCGTATCAATGAATTTATTCTAAATTTTATATTCACATGGTATCAGTTTTTGTTATCGATCTCCAAAATTTTCCCCAAAATTCTTTTTAGGTGCCCTAAACCCTAACTTGCAAACCCTAGCCGTCAAAGCTCTAGGTGTCCCCTTAAACCCTAGCCGCCGACAGTTTTAGGTGCTTTCCGATCAAAACCCTAGCCGTCTCCGCCGTTCCTAGGTGTCTCCGATCAAAACCCTAGGTATTTTGGTCGTGCCTAGGTGCTCCGTTCAAACCCTAGATTTACATTCTAGGTGCTTCTCTTCCGTTGCCAAAACCTGTTGCTGCTCCCCGCTTTTCCGACCACCGCCATGGATGCCGGAAAGTCTCTTACCTACACTACCATGATCCATATGCTGCCAATCAAGCTTGGATCCGACAACTTCATGGCTTGGCGTTCGCAGGTGCAAACTCTCTTCGAGTCGACGGGTCTCTTTGGTTATCTCGACGGCTCCATCGTCAAGCCCCCGTTTTCTGCTCCGGACGTGCCCAGCTCCTCGGCTGACGCCTCTGACGCTGCCTTGAAGTCCCCCGCTGCTCCAGCCGCGTCGTCGGAATCAGCCCTTACCCACACTGTGATATGTGGGGTCCTACACCTATTTTATCAGAAAGTGGTTATTCATACTATGTTATCTTTGCTGATGATTTTTCTCGCTTTACTTGGTTTTATCCGTTGAAGCGGAAGTCAGATTTCTTTGAGACATTTGTGTGGTTTCAGAATTTTTTTGAAAATCAGTTTTGCTACTCTATAAAAATATTTCAAAGCGACGGAGGCACTGAATTCACCAATTCACGTCTGCGGGCTCATTATTCAGACAAAGGAATTTTTCATCGGATTTCTTGTCCAGCTACAACTGAACAAAATGGTAGAGCCGAACGCAAACACAGGCAAATTACGGAGATGGGACTTTCGATGCTCATGCACTCTCAGCGACCATCATCTTACTGGGATGTTGCTTTTGCTACTGTAGTCTATACCATAAATCATCTCCCAACACCGATACTTCGCAATGTCTCACCCCACTTTCTGGTCTATGGTCGTCATCCTGATTACTCTAACTTCCACCCCTTTGTGTGTAGAGTTTATCCTTATACCCGACCTTTTGCACCTCATAAACCTGCGCCGCGAAGTGTTCCTTGCATCTTTATTGGGTACAACTCTCAATATAAGGATTTCCGTTGTCTTGACCCCTCATCCAAGAAGGTCTACCTCACTCTCTGTGCTCAATTTGATGAGACCTCTTTTCCGGCAGCTGCAGATTTAATCTCCATTGCTCCAAACACATTGGATGTTTCGGTTTTTGTGGATTTGGATGATTCTGTCTCACTCACAGTCTCGCGTCCAGCATCGTTGGTCGACACGGCTTCATCACAGTCAACTATCTCAACTCCAGCTCCATCACCTGTTTCATCGGTAAGTCCATCACCGACCTCTTCTTCACCGACTTCACTGGTCTCGTCTCCACCGGTTTCTCCTGCTCATCCCACTCCTACGATTTCCCCAGATTCGTCGCCCCCTCCTCAGCGACGCATTACTACTCGGTTGCAAACTAGTAGTCTTACAGAAAATTGTAGGTTTGGTGATTATAAGATGACTGGACTCCTTGTTGCCTTGCTTGCTGAGACTGAGCCACGGGGATTTCGCTCGGCTATGAAGGATCCTCGTTGGATTGCTGCCATGGATGAGGAAATGAAAACTCTTCGCCAACAACACACTTGGGATCTTGTCACGCGCCCTACTGATGCGAATGTTGTTGGCTCCCACGCCTTTGACTTCCTTCCTTTCGTCATTGCATGCAAAGGATCAAGTTGGCGGTCAGGCTATTCTGTGACTGCTCTACTCAATTCAGTGACTGTAACTGAAACATAAACACTTCTGATATCACTTTAAAAAACCTACTTATAGTATAAAATCTAGTAACTATTTTGATGATAAAATAAATTGCATATATATTAGTAGTTTGGGTTTATAAACTGAAACATCAATCATGTTAGGGTTAATGCAAAAAAAAGAGTATATAAACTAGCATCAATCATGTTAGGATTAAATCATTCAAATTCAGTGATATACAATAACAGTGTGGGGTTATAAACTGAAACATCAATCATGTTAGGGTTAATGCAAAAAAAAGTATATAAACCAGCATCAATCATGTTAGGATTAAATCATTCAAATTCAGTGATATACAATAACAGTTTGGGGTTATAAACTGAAACATCAAAGGGTCGCAGACTTGTACCTTCAAATGGTTGCAGCTGACCTTCTTGTTGTTCAATCATGTCTTCAATCCTTCTTACGTGCCTTGATCCCCTCCTCCACCATCTCACTCACCTCCACCACATCATGGATACTACTCACCCCCACCCCTCCTGCTTATAAATCTACGCCTTCACCATCTCACTCTCCACCACCTCCACCACCTTCCTTCTCTCCACCTCCACCGTTCTCATCGCCTCCCCCTCCCTCTTCAACACCACCACCTCCAAAACATAGCATATCCCCACCGCCACTTTCATACTCATCTCCACCACCACAATTTCAGTTCGAAAAAAAGATGAATCTTACAACAATAATCGACGAAACTTACCGGCTTTTGATCGCTAATCATCATATCTTCGATCCGATCATAAGATATGGGGGAAAATAATTTCGCAACCGCCGGAATGACTAGGGAAAGAATTGGGGGAAGAATATGGTGTTTTCCATGTAGTCATGTGCATCGCGCGCTGCAGGCCCAATATTTTCTACAATTTACGCGTGCTGGCCCAATAGTTTTATATATTCCTATTTCAACCTCGTAGTTCCTATTCTCTAGGAAAGTAGAACTTTTAGGAGATTTTCTCCCGAAAAAATACTTATTAACCACAATTAGTATTTTTATTAGTGCATTTTTGTTGTTTATATTTTTTAATAACTATTTTACTTGTTTGTAGCATATGGTTGTAGTCCCGTTTTATCGCTGATTATGGCTAATTATTGTAAATTATGGGTTGTTTTAGTTCACATTTTTTAAAAATTTTCTATATTTGTTATTTAATGTTGCAGAGTATATAATAAATAATTCTATATTAAAGTAAAAGCTCTTTTTTTTTTCAAAACCATCCAATTGGACGGGAGGATTATTCACGGCTCCTTAACCTTTCATAAATGCGATAAAAGATACATGATCGTGTTTGGATAAACCTAATAATACACATAAAACCCTTTTGGGGTTTCTGTGGCAATTTGAATGAGGTGCAGAGTGATTCCGGTTATGCCGTACTACTACTCCGCCTCAGGGTGACTACATGTACTAATTAAAAGGGGATACATCGTAAGAAAAAACCTAGGTCTAATACCCGAAAGTATCTAAACTACCTGACAGGTATAGTATCCTTAACTTACAGTATAAATACTCAAAGTCTACAAAGTCTAAGCACAGAGACGCCATTCTTAAGGTGACAAACCTAAAAACGACTTGAATTTCTCCTACCTCTTGCATAGACCGAAACCCAAAGGGTCTTCCCTCCCGCCAAATACACGGGTTAGGAGGGACATGACAATTAAATAGGCAAGAATACTCCATAAATTAGTCAGGACAGTTTTGCAAAAAGACCCACTCCAAATCATATCCCACTAAAAACAGATATATGTGAATTAATCTCAGTACTAGAGCAATCCCAACCAATCCTGATCTGATTGACTAGTGGCCAAACATCGGATAGAGCAAACGCAATCTAACACGACATAGGCTTAAAGCTTAATCAGGTCTACCAATCTAGTATCAGTATTGTCAAAAGTAAGTATTAACACTACTTTGACTCGGATTTCTCCTAACTGTACTAACCAGATCGGAATCTAATCAAAGTTTCATTGAGCAAAAGTACCAGTCAGAAAACTAAGATTAGCAGATACATTCAATCCAATATTTTAGTACTAAAATCAATACACATATATCCTAAAAAATACTGAAAATAAATTTTATAAAAAGAAAAAAGAAGTAAAACACCTCCTCAATCTATTGGTGCCAGCTCCATGAAAACTTGTCTGATCCGGTCCGACCGCTGCCCGACCCGAACCGGTCCGACCCGACCGGTCGTACTGGCCGACCCGACCCTATCGGTCTAACCAGCCTGAAATCATCCTATCTGCCGATCATCTCTGTAACCCGCCACGTGGGGCCAGCCTCTGCCGAGCGCCCAGGCGCAGTTGACTAAACCGGACATAACTTCCGTCCGTTCTTCACATAGCTGCCGGATCTGCACACATCGGCGCCAGATCTGCACAGATCGGCCTAGTAGCCGATAATATAAGAAACGAAGACTATCTTTTCATTTATGTATTAGGATTACGATTCCAACTTTTTCCTTGCAAATTTATTTATGATATAGTAATGACATGCAAATTTATTTATGAAATAGAAATGTGATGTAAATTTAATTCAAATAGACATTAAAATTCCAAACCAAATCCCAGAAAAATATAACAATAATACACACGAAAATGTAAATAAAAATAAATTAAAAATTAGTTCTGAAAATGAAATCAATATTAAGACACATATTTAGTCAAATAGATATAATTTGATATGTCGCGCATCGCGCGACAAAACCAACCTAATTTACTAATAGGTTTGTGTTAACCCTTTTAGTTGGATAACGAGATATTGTTAATTAAATAAGATAAGAAAAATCGTGTTTAAGTGACGGAGCAAAGGATAATTTTTTAGTTAAAAAAATGGTATATAACTAATCAAAGTCCTAATACACATTGGAAGTTCCCATTCCAAATGAGAAGTGGTTTTCATTTTAGAAACGGACTCCTTTCTGTCCCCTATATATATTAGTCATGGTTTGGCATCACATATTCACAATTCATTAGTCGATCAAGAAAAAGTCGGTCTAGCTAAAACAAGAAATCTAAGAAAACAAGGATGAGCGAACGAACCGTGCAACCATCGGAGCCGACCCCATGTGCCAACGGGTGCGGGTTTTTTGGCACGGCGGCGACCAACAATCTCTGCTCCAAATGCTTTAGAGATCGGAGGATCGTGGAGGAGACCGCTGCGGATGCCAGCTTCGCTTTCAACAAGTCTGTATTCGGCAAGACGTCCCCGGCGGAGAAGAAGGTGGACGTGGTGGTGGTGCCGGCGAACGATGCCGGAGTTGAGGAGGAGAAGAAGGTGGTGAGTAAGAGCAACCGTTGTGGGTGCTGCAACAAGAAGGTGGGACTCACGGGGTTTGCGTGCAGGTGCGGCGTTATGTACTGCGGGAAGCACAGGTACCCGGAGGAGCACAATTGCACCTTTAATTTCAAGAAGCAGGGCAAGGAGGCCATCGCCAAGGCCAATCCCGTTGTCAAGGCCGACAAGATCCAACATTTCTGAGTAATATGCTCATGAATACTATCAACTACAACTACTAGTGATGAATAAATTACTTAGTTTTGTTTGAAAACATGTACTTTATCTTTCATATTTCTTAATCTCTGGTGTTGATTATTTAAGTGATTTTGTATTCAATTCTTCAATCAAAAGAACAAGAGTAAACAACTGACAATATCTAATCCATAAACGTTCTTAATTATAAGTTTGAAGTTATGAGAGAAATTAAATATATGTAAGGATTATTACCTCTCTTTGATTTGTTTATCTCCGAGAAGTCACCAGAATGATGTTGGTATTCAATGTGGATGTCGTTTCCTTCATGTTCTGTTTGAATTAGTTGTTGGGAAGAGGTAAAATTTTCTAAAGGTTGATTGTGTTGTCTTAGATGCTGCATATTTCTGTCGGCGTAAAGAATTTATTCGGAATTTTTATTCAAGAGGTTTAGTGTTATATTTTTTATCTTCTTCATTTATTGACAAGAGCACGCGGAATATTTGGTGATAAGCTTCATTTTCGTTTTGATGTAGCTGCAAATTAAGTTGATGATGATTAGTTAAGTAATGATTTTTGAAACAAGTTAAATGATAATTAAAATATATGTTAGATGGTATTTCTTTCAATCCAGTAATTTTTTAGTAATAATTTATATTCGTGTCATGTTAAAATGATGTATATATAAATGAATAATATGCATTACCTATATTAGGATTTGTGTTGAAGGATGAAGAATCAGCAGTATATGGGATATCTGAACAAAGCTGAAGATGATGCTGATCTGGTTGGACATTAACCTGAGATCCATTTCTTGCACAAAGAGTCAATCCTGTGAAATGACATAAACAAGTTGATTCTCTCTTCTCCGCCGACAAATCACTTCACTTTCCTCTCTGTTAATCCCAACTGTTCTCCAATAATTTTTAATATCCTCAAACTGAGCGCCCTCAAGTGGAGTTTGTTTGGATGCAAAATTCAGTGTGTATCTACGTTTTTGGTTTAGTGATATTTGAACTGATCAGTGTTTGTAGAATCGGGCGACGGTGTATAGGAAAAGAGTATGGTAACTTTTTTGTGGAGATACGGAAAAAAAATGAGAAGTATGATTTTTTATAATATACATTACTAAAATACCCCTCAAACTAACTGAACTAACAGAGAAAATTAACCAAAGTCTAGAAATTTTATATTTTTAGAATGTAGGGTATTAGAAATTGAGCAATTTGAATGTTGGGTCTAAAAATTAGTTATTTTGATCAATATTTGGTCTAGTTTTTGCACTTAGTCGTTGATAATTCTGCCATTCTAATTCTATAATGCATATGATAAAATTATAATAGTTGTAAATAAATATGGGGGATGAAGATAGCTTCCCAGTTTATGAGCTAGGAAAGCACTCTGAATTTACATACGAACAAGTTTACAATCAATTTTGACACCACAAATTGGCTTCCACATAAATGGCTTCCACTCTAAACCGTGCTGGATAACAATGGATTTTAGAAATTTATTGGTAAAAGTTAATAAATTAATAAAAAATAATTGTTATATTTTCAATTTCATTAGACTGATAAAGTAAATTAAACATGTAGCAAGCTCCTTTTATTTTTGACGGTTTGGTTAGTTTTCAGTTAAAGTTTGGGCCTCGACGTCAGCAACGAGGAGTCCCCAAAGTCTAACCGTTAAGCAGTTATCCGTATGAGTTTTAAGCGCCTCCATGCGATTTATGATGCAAAGAATTTTCACGCAAAGATCCTGAACCAGATATCCATTTCTTCCCTCTCATTTGAAAAGAATAAAAACTCTGAGAAACAGTACGATTTCGCTGATGGAATTGGCATTCGAGATGCAAGAAATCGATCGGAGCCTGAGATTCGAGGCCCTGAAGTTCGTCGGCCATGTCCGGCAAATCCAATCGCCGACGTATTTCGTGCCGGAAGCTAAAACCGTCTCCGTATCGGCTGGCCACGAAGTAACCCAGGAAGAAGCCATGCTTTTTCTGGAGAGAGTATATCCCCGGTTCCGGCCATGGCAGGATCCCCACGACACTCTCACCGAGCTGGTTCGCCCGGTGTACGCCTCCGGTGACGGAATAATGCAGAGATCCGAAGCCTACGCAAAAGCCTGCATTCTTCTGATAGGATACGCCAATCTTTTCCACCAGTTCGAGTGGCTGTTGAACGACGCCAGGGTCCCTGTTTGGCGGATTTGGGTCAGAAAAAGCAATTCATCCGAGAAATTGACATGTTGATCGCAAGCTGCAGTTCAGCGATTGAGACGATCAAGTACGGGCTCCTGGAGGATCTAACCGACGATCATCACGATTGCATTTGGCGACTGTTCTTATCGGAGATTGAAGATGAAAAAGAAAGAAAAAAG
Source organism: Sherardia arvensis (assembly GCA_948330725.1). Taxonomy (NCBI): domain Eukaryota; kingdom Viridiplantae; phylum Streptophyta; class Magnoliopsida; order Gentianales; family Rubiaceae; genus Sherardia; species Sherardia arvensis. The sequence continues at coordinate 29,216,015 of OX415241.1, forward strand.
ATTGCGGATCGTTTATGTTTCAGTTACGGGCAATGGCGTTATTTCCATCAAGTTTTGCCTGGTCTGGAGAACAAGCTTGAGGTGATTCTGCAGATGAAAGATTTTGTTACAGACTACTTTGACTCTGTGTTTTTACTCGCCGGAATTGTGCCCTGAATGGCGGCTGACGACGTTATCAGAGAGGCGGCGAATCCATTGAAGGTTTTTTGAATTTCTACAACAGACTTTTTTTTTCGTTTTATCTTTTTTTATAAGAATGGCAAAGAAAAGGTTAGTACAAAAGTTGATTTTTCATTAACTCAAAACTCCTATTTATATACAAGGATGTCCTAATAGTAATACAAAAAGAATTCCCGTAATACAGGTAAATCAAATATTCTATGATTAAAATAAAATATACTACAACTCATATACAATTAATAATAACCAATAATGATCAATCTAAATATTCTCTAATACCCTCCCGCGAGCTCATGTTCGGGCACGAACAAAAAGTTTGGAACGCAAGTCTTTGAATCTAGACGTCCCAACGGCTTTAGTAAATACATCAGCAACTTGATCAACTGAGCTAACATGTCGAACCACAAGGGAACCATCACAGACTTGTTCACGAACAAAGTGAAAATCTAGTTTGATGTGTTTCGAACGGTGATGAAGAACAGGATTGGCTGTGAGAAAAGTTGCACTCAGATTATCACAAAGAACTGTCGGAGGGCCAGAAAGAGTAATATTCATTTCCTTGAGAAGTTGTTGTAACCAGATTAATTCAGCAGCAGCAAACGCAATGGCACGATATTCGGCTTCAGTACTGGAGCGAGCAACAGCACCTTGTTTCTTGGATGCCCAACTCACCAAGTTGCCACCGTAATACAAGCAAAACCCATGTTGAGAACGACAATCATCAGGATCTGAAATCCATCCAGCATCAGTGTAGCAAACAAGGCGAGAATCCAAAGCCGGGCGGAAATAAAGTCCAGCAGTGATGGTGCCTTTGAGATAGCGAAGAATGCGTTTGACAGCAAGCCAGTGCTCAGATGTTGGTTTGTGCATGAACTGACAGACACGGTTCACAGCATAAGAAATTTCAGGGCGAGTGATGGTAGCATACTGAAGAGCTCCAACAATGCTGCGATAAAGATGCTGATCTGGTTAAGGATCACCGGAACTCTGGAGCCGCGAGCCAGGAGTAGCTGGATAAGAAATAGGTTTAGCACCAGCCATGTTGCTACGATCCAAGAGATTCAAAATATACTTCCTTTGAGACATAAGTAAACCTGAGGAAAGATGGTGTACTTCAATGCCAAGAAAAAAATTAAGACGACCAAGATCCTTCAGAGAGAAAACCGAGTTCATGTAAAGAACGAACTCATCAATGAACTTGGAATGAGAACCAGTGATAATCAGGTCATCAACATAAACCAACACATAAATGACATGATCACCATGAGACTTGATGTAGAGGGAAGTATCTGAAACACACTGCTTGAAGCCGTGTTGAAGTAGAGCATGACTGAACTTCTGAAACCAAGCTCGGGGAGCCTGTTTGAGACCATAAAGAGACTTCTTCAACCTGCACACATAGTTCGGATGTGAAGAAGAAACAAACCATGGTGGTTTTTGCATGAACACGGTCTCTGAAAGATCCCCATTCAGAAAAGCATTGTTGATGTCAACCTGACGAAGAGCCCAGCGCCGAGTGACAGCAATACTGAGTACAAGACGAATAGTAGTAGGCTTGACAACAGGACTAAACGTATCAAAGTAGTCCACTCCTTCCTCTTGGTTGAATCCCTTTGCCACTGACCGTGCTTTGTAACGTTCCACATTACCGTCAGCCTTCGTTTTAACCCTAAAAATCCACTTACAACCAACAACATTAGAAGTAAAGGGCTTTGGAACTAAGTCTCAAGTCCCATTAGTCATTAAAGCATCATATTCTAACTGCATTACCTGTTGCCAATGAGGATGTTTGGCAGCTTGTGTAAAAATTTTTTGTTCAGGATGAGAAGAGTCACGATTGACAGGATATTTAGTGGCAGTTAGAGCCTTAGGTTTAAGAGAATTGGTGGCTGCACGAGTGGTCATGGGATGCTAAGAAGTGTCTGATTGTCTGAAGTAAGAAGGGACACGTGGAGAAGGAATAATGGCCAGAGAGGAAGAGGATGCAGAAGTGGACTGGTCAATGTGAGTTGACTGGTCAAAGACAGGTGAAGAATCGGCTTGCTGCGTTGGCGGAGACTCGGCTTGGACCTCCGGCGATGACAACAGGGACGCGGCTGACTCGGTCATGAGGCTGGTGGACACAGCCGATGACTGAGGGCCAGCGGAGGAGGACTGAGGTGAGACGGATGATGACAGAGATCCGGAGGGCGAGGGCACACTCTGAGACGCTGACCTAGATGAATATTGACGGCCAGAAGAATCGGACGAGGACTGAGGTACGGACGACGACGACGGAGATACAGCGGGCGAGGACCCATCCGTAGACGCTGCCCCAGACGACGGCTGACTGCCGGAAGAAGAATTTTGAATGCTAGGACAGGGCAGAATTTCAGATGGAGACTGGGCAGAACCTAACAGAGACAGATCATAAACTAGAGGAATTGGGGATGGAGACTGAGCAATTTGAGTAGGATAGGGAAACTGGGATTCATCAAATACGACATGGCGAGCTATGTAGGTCCTAGAAGTTGGAGCATGGAAACAAAGATAACCTTTATGTTTTGCACTATATCCCAAAAATATACAAGCTACGGAACGAAACTCAAGTTTGCTGGTACTGTATGGTCTTAAATAGGGAAAACATAAGCACCCAAAGGATTTTAAAAATTGATAATCAGGTTCCCGTTTGTAAAGACAAGAGTAGGGAGATTTATAATCTAGAATAGGAGTGATGGTTCTGTTATTTAGATAGATGGCAGTGTGAAAAGTTTGTTCCCAAAATTCTATAGGAAGATGGGAATGAGCTAACAGTGCCAAACCCTTTTCCACAACAATACGGTTCCTCCTTTCAGAAGCACCATTTTGTTCATGTGTGTGAGGGGAAGAAATTTGATGTAAAATCCCTTGAGTTTGAAGAAAAGTTGATACATTACGATACTCACCACCCCAGTCAGATTGAAAAGCCTTTATTTTCGCAGAAAACAGAGTTTCGACTATAGTTTTGAAAAGTTGAAAGGTAAAGAAAACCTGAGATTTAGTTTGGAGAAAATAAATCCACACAAATTTAGTGCAATCATCAATGAATAAAACAAAGTACCGATTTCCATTTAACGAAGGAATATAGGCAGGACCCCAAACATCTGAATATATTAAATCAAAAGGTTCACTGGATGACACATGAGAAGAAGGTAAATGCAACCTATGACTCTTGCCTAATTAACAAGCACTACAAAGAGGTAAAGATTTATTCGCAGAAATAGGTAGATTAAAAGCAGACAGCTGACGACGCAGAACAGACTCGTGAGGATGAGCAAACCGATGGTGCCAGCAAGCAACAGAAGCACGTTCACCAACAAAAACTCTAGGGCTGGGAGATGATGGGGAATTCAGACAATACAGACCATTCTCAACGATTCCCTTGAGAAGTTTTTGACCATGAGGATCCTTAACAAAACAATGATCCGCAGTTAATTCAACCGATACATTATTATCTCTACATAATTTTGAAACACTGATGAGATTTTTTGAAACCTTGGGTACAACTAAAACTTCATTAAGAGAAAGAGGTTTATTGGCAACATGCAACGAAGAAAGACTACGAGTACCGGTATGAGTAATGGGAAGGGACTTACCATTGCCAACAACTAAGTTGTCAGTGCCAGTGTAGGGAGATTGAAGATTGAGAGCATCGAGGTCCGCTGTAACATGGTGAGTGGCTCCAGAATCCATCACCCAAGGATCAGTGAGAGCCGATGGACTGGTGTATGCCACATGAGCCTGCTTGCGAGCTGGATTGCGCTGCTTCTGACGTCCCGCTGATCGGCGATTTGTAGGTGGATAGTCCACATCGTTGAAGCGGTTGTGGTAGTTCTTAGCAGAGTGATAGGGCTTGTCGCAGATTTGACAGAAAGTGCGAGGTGGATCACTTTCGGCGGCTGCCCCTTTTGACGGCTGAGCAGAGACAGTAGAAGCACGGCGGTGAGCAACGAGCGCCGTGGGAGCCACGGAAGCACACGAATCTAGAATTCATTGTTCCTCTTGGAGAAGAAGGCCGGGGAGTTCATTGGAGGTGACTGAATCACGCATGCTGATCGCCGTCTTGAAAGCGGCGTACTCAGCACCCAGGCCGAAGAGGACGTATGATACAAAGTCATCATCAGAGACGGCTGAGAGGCATTCCGCCAGTGAATCGGAGGTGCCCCGTTTCTTCTCGACATACTCCATGATGGACATGGAGCCTTTGGGGAGAGACTGCAGCTGCTGTTTGAGGTGATTCTGGCGTGCTCGTGTCTGAGACTGAAACATCTGGGAAAGCATGGTCCAGACATCAGCGGCAGAGGTGGCACGAGCAACATGTCCAAGTATCGGAATGGTGAGAGTGGTACGCAGCCAAAGGAGAACGAAATTGTCATTTCGTTTCCAAGGTTTGTACGCCGGATTAGGGGTCGGCGTGGTTGACTCCGAGTCTCCAGTCGGTGTAATGGTTTTGGCCGGAGTCTGGTCGGAGAGAAGGTAATCATCAAGCTCGAAGGCTTCAAGAGCCGAGCGCACAGTACCTTTCCACAGAGAGTAATTACTGTGGTCTAGGCGAATGGAAAGGGTGGGAAGCTGGAGGGTGGTGGTGGTTCCGCCAGCAGTCATGAGGAGATTCTGCGCTGAAACTGAAGACGCAGATGATATCGATGAAGCGGAAGACGTAGATGAGGCCATCGGTAAGGACCGCGTGTTAAGCTGATACCATATAAATATTGCAGAGAAAAGATTACTGCAAAGGTTGATTTTTCATTAACTCATGACTCCTATTTATATACAAGGATGTCCTAATAGTAATACAAAAGGAATTCCCATAAAACAGGGAAATCAAATATTCTATGACTAAAACAAAATATACTACAACTCATATACAATCAATAGTAACCAATAATGATCAATCTAAATATTCTCTAATAACAACTTGGCTGTTTACTTGACTTCTGACCATTTCAAACTGTTAATTTGCTCCTCCTCTAGTAGACTAGCTAGTACTTTGTGAGCAAACATGAATCTCATTTTGTAAGATGTATGTTTGTAGATATACTTTTAAGAAATAAATGGACAAATCATTCTAATATCTTTTTACTCCACTTTTAATAGAGGATGTGCATTTATTCTAATACCTCTTTTTATTTTACATTTTTATGAAAAGTAGTTTATGTATTTATTTTATTAGACCTAAATGATTTTTTTAATATTTTTTTAAAAATATTTAAATATTATAATTATGTCTATACACTAGTGCAAAATAGCACATTATCGACACACAATATTTTAAACGATTCCTCTTTACTCAGCTGGACACTAAAGGATAATAACTGCCGAAATGGAAGTATAGTGGATGTGTTGCCAATGTCTGGTGATTCGAGGGCATGGAAATCAGTTTGTTTGGGGAGCTCAGTTGCCAAACAGTAATTATACATGTAGGTCCAGTTTATTAAGGTAGATTGGAAAAATACAATATGTGGCCCCTAAATTGTGCTAGTGCACTCAAGATATTATATTTTTCAGACCTGCATTAATAAAAATGTACCTGCATGAATCACCACTCTTGCTGAAAGGAAGGTTGAAATGGCAGGTTGTGAAAGGAAATAGTATAGCTATTGATCAAGAATGGATACCAGGAACAACAAATCCACTACCTATAAGTCCTTGGTGGTGTCAATAATTATCAATGAAGGTGGAGCATTTAATTGATGGGTTGTAAGAGTGGTGTTCAGATTTGGTTACAACGATTTTTCCTCCGGAGACTGCTACAAGAATTATCAGAATGTATACTCCGCAATAGAGTTTTAGTTAGCAGTAGGATAGACTGTAATTACTGGCGCAAAGACGGGAGAATACAAAGTTAAAAGGGGTAATAGCTTTTGAAGCTAAGAATTTATACTCCTCCTTAGTTATCTTTCAATCCCTCGAATACGTACGTCTGATTTTTGTTGGAAAAAAAAAAGGGAATGTAAGCTGTCACAAAGAGTCATATTTCTAATCTGGAGAATTTTAGCCAAGGCATTGTCATCGGGAAAAGCATCTTTAGCAGTCCAATGTGTGGCTGATCAGATTGAATCATCCGACCACATTTTTAGTGGCTGCAAATTGCTAAAACAACATGGATTGGAGACTAAGCTCTCTCGAGTTTGACTAGGCTCTTTTACCAATTGGCTCGGGAGTTTGATCATAGAACACATGATTCAGAAGCGTTGAAATCATCATTTGGGAGACATGGAAATTCAGAAACGATGTGGTGTGGTCACACTGCATCAGGAAACATTTACTGCGCACATCTGGTCTAAGGCTAAAGAACTCATGTTGGCGCCGAAAGCTTTAAAGGGTGGATACGGGATTAATGAGATCACGCATCATCATTAATTTGAGCAAATGGTTCTGAGATGGATAAAGGACAAATAAAATCGACGTGGTGGCATGGTGTTTAAGTTTCCAACAAGGGAAAGCAGACGACCATGACTATAGTATCGTGCAAGCGTATGCTGCTGAAGAAGTTGAATTGATGGTTGTTGTGTAGACCTTGAAAGAAGCCATTTCAAATTTGGACTGACTCAGTGATATGCCGATTGAAATCGTTGGCAACGAAGCTTAAACTTTTGTTTTTGTATGAACTGGAATGCCGACAAACTTTTGTTAAGAAGGTTGGCAACAAGTAGTAGAAACTCGTAAAACAATCTTCAATTCTTGTTTTTTATAAAAAACGTTAAACCAGTGCCTATCACTGTTTTTCATTTCTCATTTGTACCTTGCAAGTAACTGTAGTTTTGCAAAGTTACTAGTTTGTGTAGGATCCACGTAGTAATTCATTGTATTTTGACTAAAATAGTATTTAATAACAAACGTGAATAGAAAATGCAGGTTAAAAACTAATGTAGCTTAGAACATAACTTGCTACATAATTTGTTTGAAATTAATGTAATAAGACAAGATTTAACTTCCCATTGAAGATGGTCTAATATAGCTAAGCATATTTGTAACCAAATAATCAATAAAATAATATTTCCAAAAAAAATAAATTAATAAAAATCTCTGTCACCCTCTTCCACTTTGTACAACTAACGCCACCATACACAATCCAGTCTCACACCTAATTTACAATAACCGTCGTCACCAAAAACTACTGATAAACAACAACAAAACTACTGAAACCAACAATGCAAACCCCAAAACTTTTTGGGTGCGTTTGGTTGGTAGAATTGGTATTGAAATTGATATTCTAATACCATAGAATTGAAATAGTGAATTAGTGTTCAAATATTTTATAAATTCTAGTGTTTGGCTAACACTAGAATTACTTAAGAATTGAGATTGTAATTCCAATTCTTGTGTTTGGATAACTAAACTATTGACATGTAATTAGAATTAGAATTGTCATTTATTATTTTATAATTTCTTTTATTTTATTTTTCAAAACAAACACACCCTTATGATTTGCAATTTTGGCCTGGACTATTTTCTGCACTGCTGCTCTTCATTACTCCATCAGATTCTGCATTTCATCTGATCTTGCATCCAAGCTGCTTCTCAAACCAAACTTGCAAAAACCTGGTGCACTTTCCAGTCTGCATCGTCTCTTTCTCCTGCATCACCTCTCCATGGCCATCCTCATCTGCAAAAGCTCCGCCAACCTTTGCAGCAACTTGCTCGATCAGCTTCCCGACCTCATGAAGCACCATGGGATAATCAGTCATCTTATGAAAACCTTGAGACATCAAGCTCCTCGACTTCTGAACCGCTGCCTGAAGAACATAAGTATCCACAACATCCTCGGCTTCCTCAAGGATCTTCCTGATCTCGAGGAACCATTCAAGTCATTGTGACAGAAGAAACTTACATGGTCTTTAGGTCAACTTTATTTACAATGTATTCTGGGATAGGACCTATGATAGAGCAGTTTCTCAACATCCTGAAATAATCATGTAAATAATATAAAGCACTTGCAACTGACTATTATGAAAGAACACAAATAAATTCATAAGAACCTCGTAGATGCTTCCTACTCACAGATGAATTAAATTGTCTGCACCTTCTATATTGGGAAATTCACTGCTTGAATTGGCCACCAAATCAGATACCCGTCTGATATCAAGAAAGAAAAGAAATGTTATAACATGAAAAGTATCTCTTACTCAAGAGAGATGAAAAGAAGATGAACACGAATTTAAAGACAGAAAAAATCATCTCGCATTTCAAGCAGGTTTATGAACAGGAAAGTGCTGAAGATAAAGGTCCTTGCATTTGTGTGCTTAGCAAATCTCTGCAACCAATTTGTTCATGCATTTGCTCATCCAACTAGAAAATAGGACTAAAGGAGTATTGCTGTTCAATTTTTTTTTGAAGTATACTTACAGTCTAGTAATGTTTGTCCAGTTGCCAATAAATTCAGGCACTCTTTAATTTGTGAGTACTAACCTGAGGCGCTTGCTCAATGCCATTCTGGAAGGGATCACCAACTTTACGCCTTAAAGCCCTAGCTTTTGATTTCTCCAAAAACTCATCATAAACTTTCTCATGAATAAATGTACGTGATCCAGCACAGCAAATGGGTTTCATCTTCTACAATGCCAAAACTAAAACTCATCCTTTGAAACTACTATCTTCACAAGGTAATAATGTGAAATTCTATGCCTTCTTTTTTAAAGATTGGCATATAAATTGGGAAATCTTGCAATTAATATTGACATATGGACAGAAAATGCAGTAAAACTCCAATCTTTACTGGTTTCGCTCGGCAGCAGCTGCCTCACATGAATTCTGCCAGCGACATATAATGATAGAAACAGAACCCAACTTAAATAGAACTAGAACACCAAAAACAAAGTTATATATCCTAAGATTGGGAGGTCCGATCACCAAAGCAACCTTTAAAACAACAAATGAAAGGTAAATTTTTTGACAAAAATATAAGTTATATACAGAACTCGTGGTCGCCACATTTAAAAGTAGACATCAAAACTTGTCCTGGAAATCAAAATCCCCACTCAGAGCAATATGAGTTACAAAAAAATTTTGAATAATTGAACCAGCTTCAAATACCAACTAAATGAATACTCTTATATCCACTTTTGTTAGATTTTGTAAACACAACATAATCAAAAGGTCTAAATCATATTGTCACCACTCACCAGTATGCCCAGAAAATAAATCATGTGTGTTTTCACATCATAGTTATAGACTTCCATAAATAGCCAATAAACTACCACCCAAACTTACTTAAATAAGCAATGAGACGAGACAATTGCTTTGTAAAGAAAGCTGCATTTTATTAACCACTAAAACAATTGCAGATATATAAGAAGCATATGCTCAAAAGTTCATGCAAATCAAACATCATCACAGTCTAGTTAGCCTTTTTATAACCACTTTTCTATTCCATGCCTATAATAGAATCAATGAAAATAAGGAAGCAGTTGGGATCCTGAATCAAAATGAAATCCGAGTAATCAGTTTTTTGTTTTTATCTGTAATCCAAATAGAAACCAGAAATAATGCAAAGTAGGATCAAAAGTATGCAACATCAAAAGTATATATCACATCACAATCCCGGAATCGATCCTAAGCACACAAATTACGCAAACCCAGAAATTTAAACCATCAAGCAATGAACTTCAAACCCAGAAGAACCGTAGTAAAGATTTGAAATTGGTGAAGTAAAATAGCAAAAGTATTGAAAATATCACTGACCCGCATAGTCACTGATTGCATACGGGGTAGCATTAATGGTGGAGGCGGTGGTGCTTGATGGCCGGAAGCGGTAAACGGTGGTGCTTGATCGCCTGGGGAAGACTGTCGGAGCGGGCGATTGCAAAGAAGAAGAGAATACAAAGATCCGAATTAATTGTTATAACCCGAACATGACCCGAGTTGACCCGCGAGATTTTATCAAAACTGCGGAATTGGTGTTCAAAAACTTTGCCCCATCAAAAGAATTCAATCCATGGAATTCAAGGCATCATAATTTTCGAAAACCAATTCTATACCAAAATTATTTTGCAACCAAACAGCAGAATTGATCCAATACCATAGAATTTGAATATTATGCTCCAATTCTATGCAAAACAAACACACCCTTTAAGAATTTGAACCATTTTAATTTACACTAAGGCTCCGTTTGATAAAACTTAAGTCTGAAATCTGAAATCTGAACTCTGAAGTCTGAAGTCTGAAATCTGAACGAATAAGTGGTGAAATATGAAAATCTAAAATTAGTAAATTTATATGTCTGAATCTGAATTAAGGTGTTTGATAAAATTAAAGGGCTGAAGTCTGAAGATAATTAAGTTTTACATTATTACCCCTATGTGATACAAAAATTTGAAAAAAAAAATTATCATCTTCATTTCAAATAAATATCATCACAAAATTAAATATTAGAAACACAACATCTTTACCATATCTTAAAATAAAATCATAATGTGTCTGAAGAAGATTAAAAAATTTGTAACAACAAATAACTAGGAAAATAATTTACAAATTAATCAAAATGAATTTTTAATTTGATCACGCAGGTTGTTCATAAATTCACGATCACGATCTCTTGTTGCTCCACGACCAGATTCAACCGTCGTATTTTCACCAAACATCTCTTCTTGTTGTGGATTATCAACCACAATATCTTCATCTTCAAATTCCTGAAAATATATATCATTTGAACCAATCTTCCGGAGATAATTATGAATAGTTACACAAGCTACAACAATGTTGCGCTGTGTTTTAAATGGATACGGTGACATCGTTTTAAGTATTGGAAAGCGTCTTTTCAGCGAACTAAAACTTCGCTCAATAACATTCCTCAACTTTGCCTGCACTTGATTGAACTTCTCCTCATTTGTTCTTGCTCGACCACCCCTTCGAAAATCAGACAACCAATAACGCACATTGCGGAAAGGTGGCATGAATCCACGAGTGAGGGGATATGCAGCATCACATAAATAATATTTCCCTGTAACATAATATGACATTGCTTTTAAATTTAATTTTGAAATTAAAAATTAAATTTAAAAGTTGCTTACTGTCACTACAAAGTTACTGTTGCTAACAAAATTAAGAAGAATAAACAAACCACAACCCCACAAGTATGAACACATATAAGTAAGAAAGTGTATTATAAAATTCATGTACGTCGCTCTAGATTTTAGAATATTAGTAGTATGAAAAATTACCTGATGGTGGGAATGGAAAGTTACTTGTTTCATCTCGCACAACTTCCGTCAAAACTCTAGAGTCATGTGCCATTCCTTCCCAACCAGCTCATAAAAAAGTATAAACCATGTTAAAATCGCATATAGCAAGAACATTTTGAAAACAATCTCATTTTCCCCTCCCTCGATATGGAGTTTGATGAGCGCGTGGTATTATAGCATGGACAAGTGTTCCATCCAATGCACCAATAGCACCCTACCAAAATCATTAGTAAAAATTAATAAATATTACTTAGAAAATATTGATACCAAGAAAATAAAAATAAATCAAAATCAAAATTATTACCGGAAACCACGTGTCATGTAGTTGGCGCGTTCGATGACTTGGATATATGGTTGGATTAAAATTGGGAACGATCATTTCTTTTGAGAAGATAAGCATTGCATGAAGCACCTCATAAAAATATGTATGCACCGTCTGGGTTGAATGTTGATAACGTCGTTTCACAACTCGATTTGTGTGATGTTGGCCCAAAGTTGTTAGAAACATTGCCATTTGCTCCTCCACTGATATATATCGACTGTTCTTTAACCAACCTCTAGTTCGAAATAGCTCACACAATCTTATAAAAGCATGTTTCTCCATATGCAACATATCAACCGAATGTGCCAGATTCCCCTCAAGAATTTCATCAACGTAGGCACTACCAGTTAAAGCTGAGTTTGTGTCTGGCATTCGTGGTCTTCGTTTGCTACGACGTTTTTGCAACATCTTCCTTATCATAATTACCACCACCAACTTCAACATCTTCTGCTTTCTCAATTTTATCTGCATTACCTGGTCATGCAAGAAAATGTTAAGAACAATGTAATACACTTACAATATTAAACTTGAGAAAACATCTAAAAATGGTACTTAAATGAAATTATTGAGCAAATAAAAAGTATGAAACCATAATTCAAATACAGAAAAGAAGAACAATAGCATGCGCATGATATCTAGATTCTAAAGTAAACCCAATCTTTTGGCATTCATAGCTATCCACTTTTCCTGAATTTCCTCCCCCTTTGAACTTAATCGAACCCACTGCTCCCTATACACCTTGCCTTCACAAAATATAGACATTGCTGCAATGTATAAGGGGTCTATCATATCGAGCGATTCCATCTCATCTAAAATCTTGTTACACTCATCTAAACTTGGTCCATCGGACTCTTCCAACGTTTTGAGAGCCGCCACCAATCTGTCATCCATATCATCAGATTTCTGCCTCTTTACACGCTTTCCTTCCTTCAACTTTTCAGGTTTCAGTTGACTTGAAGAAGGCTTGTCACTCGCGAAAGGTGTACTATCTTCATTCACTTTCAACATCAATAGGCGATGAACCTAAATCGTTGCTAGGAAAACCTTCCTTCGAAGGACCCCATGCATCTTTTTCGGTAGCCATTAGACCATCAAATAATGATCTCATCTCATCTGGATACTTCAAAGGTTTATTTCGAAATACACTTGCATCGGGATTTTTCTGCATTATAATATATTAATCAGGATTTTTATGTTAATTAATGTATAGATTAATTTATAAACAAAGTAATAGTTAATAAGACCAAAACCTGAATGTATTCATCCCATTGTTCTGCGCTCCAATTAATCGTATTTGTGATTGGATCGTAATGTGTATTTCCAGTAATTCCAACAAGTCTCGTCCAAATCTGAGTTTTCTTCTTCAAATAATCCCACTTATTCTTCAGTTGCTTTTGAGCCAAGTTTAACTCAAACTCAACTTTCAAAACATGCTTAATCTTCTCCCATGATTCTATCTTTAAACTACTCCCAGAAGTATTCTTAGCATTCACCTCTTCCATACAGAGGTCTATGTATCGCCTAAATAGCTTTGGATCTTCCCAACAAGCTTTGTCATATTTCTCCTCCTTATCTGATTTCTTTTTCGGTTTCTTTTCCGATTTCATCTTAATTGATTTCATCGTCCTATAGCATGATTTAATTAATATTGCATAACAATATTGAAAATCTATAGATATAGTTACATATACACACACGCACACTATTTCAAGTAACTAGCTAGGAAATACAGTTCAAAATCTTGTTTTATAAATTTCAAAAGGTTTTCACACAACTATGTAGAGAGAACTGAGAAGACATTACATATAAATACAATCAAATTGGTTATAGACTTAAAAAATAATATTAGAGAAAATGCAAAAGAAAAATGCAGAAGAAATATGCAGATGATTAATTAGCTACATAATATTCCTTCTTAGGGTTGCATGCATGATTTATACTCACGCAGTAATTACCACAAAGTTTCTGATTGCCATACCAACCAACAGTTTCCAGTTTATAAATTCCCTACAACTACATATCAAAATACAATACAATCATAATGTACATGAGAAATTAAACTAATCATGATTAGACGAACTAATAAAACTGGTTTGGTATGCATAAATACTGGTATTCATGCTAACCCTGTGCTCCTTAAAAACCCTCTCATAAAAATATTGCATTTAGAGCTACTGGTTATTATGCAGAAACATGTACTTGTTGAAATCAGGCCCTTTTAGCTTTAAAAAAAACATCTATTTTATACACACATATATATTCATTATGAATGTGATATACTCAACTTACAGAAAAATTGAAAGCTATTCAAAGAGTAAAACCTACTAGTTAGAGACGGAATGAAGATCGCCTTCTCAGCAATAAGATTGATCCTGCGCACAGCACACACAAATTGTCCGACCGTCAAGTTAGCTGGAGCAAGGTACCTAAACGAGAGAAGCATATCACTGAACATTAGAAAATAACCATAATGACGCTGAATTAATAAATAAGAAAGAGTAATTTCTAACTAATCATGAAAGGAAAACACAATCACTTGAATTAGTCGAAGAAAAAAGATGTGTTTTCCTGAATCAGAACCTTAAATTCTAAAATCAATCAATTCTCAACAAAGTGATGTCTAAAAACAGCAGTACATATTGAAAAAATAGTTAAGCTCTTTAAGATGCAAGGCACTTCAAGATACAAAATAAAAGATATAACAATATCTCAATGGATCCTTTATTAAGATATAATAATAGCTAAGTTCATATATTCTCATATATTTTGACAAACAAAATCAGGATTAAGATGACAATCAATCTCAAAAACTGTGGTGCTGCAGCAGAAAGAATTAACACAAAGAAGTTATTTGCAACCTGTGTGTCGAATACAGTACCAACCTTCATTGTTTAAGGTCTAAAATAACAATATTTTTGAAAACCACACTTATACCATCACAAAGGTTATTCAAAATCATTTGTCAAGTGCAATGTAGAGCCGTGTAATCTTTGTTTACAAATAGTCAAATGTAAATAATAAAGTACTTCACCAACTGAAAAGAATGCCATAGACAGTATAACATGCTTAATATTTCATCCACTCATAAACTTTGAGTCATTCTTACAAACTATATGTTAATTGAGCCAATCAACAATACAGTTCAAAAGTCCTCTAGTTGAGCAATATAAAAAAATGAAACATAGAAATAAGACACACAACTTTACTCAAAAAACACAGAAGATAAATAGGATGTAATCAGTATGAGAATATATGACGATCAATCTCAAAAAACGTCACTCTTTTCTGACCTCTAAACAATCACCTGCAATCGTATAGAGAATAGAATGGCCCCTCTCATTTATACAGAGCAAAGACATATACATTTTTGAGGAATGTGTTTAACAGAAACTAAAATGTAGGGACTTTCTCAACAGAATGTATAACGCAAGTAAATTTTCAACAGAATATGTAGGGATTTTTCTGACTGAATTTATAATGCAGGTAATATTTTTAGCAGAATATGCAGGGATGTTTAACTGTAAATAATATTAACAGACCAAAAAAATCTCAACAAAAACTGAAATCACCTGATGCTAAGCATGTCAAACAGTCGCCTTAAAACTGAAGTCTGGCTATTTGACTTCCTCCTCCTAATTATACGTTTAAGCTTGCTTCTTCTCCGCCTCATCCAATCTTTTCTTGGTGATTGAAACTTGATGACACTCTGCCCATCGCAAGGTCAGCCATCACCAACACCGCTGCCACTCGATTGCTTCTGGTACTGCTGCTTCACCCCATCGTCGTACCAGCCACCATCAACATCACCACCGCCGTTTCAGCTGGGAATGGGTTCACCGACTCACGTGTTATCGTCGAACGTTTTTTTGGTTCGAATTCACATTTGATTTTGGCTGCGATGTATGCTTGGGAGAAGAAGACGAACCAAGAACGAAAAGACAGGGGTAATAATGGTCCAAAATTATTTTACTTAAATTAAAAATCACGAGTGGGTTCAGATTTCAGCGATAAGTGAAAATTAAATCACTTATTTGGAAGGGACATATTGTACTTGGTGATTCAGATCCACTTTTTCATTCAGATTCTATATTTAGCATTATCAAACAATCAAAATTTTAATTAAGTATTTAATCATTAAGTTAACCACTTAATTGGGTTATCAAACAGAGTCTAAATCTTATAGAGTCAAACTATATGACTCGGGAACGATTTTAATTTGCGCTAAAGTCGTTGCTAACATTAATATCGCCGATCGATCCAGTTTACTAGCTTAAATTTAATTTAAGGTCTGCTCGAACTACGCTAACCAAACAAACTGTAATCTCGTTTCATCATACAAAATTTTGGTCTTCACCCTTCAAATGAATCTAGTTAATTTTAAATTCGTATTAATTAAATTAGTCATACGTTATTCATATTAGGGGTGTAAATATGAATTGAGTTGTTCGTGATCAAATTTCAAGAAACTCGGTCAAAATTCTAGTTCGATTTCAGGTTGACTAAACTGGGAACTCAATTTCGAACTCGTTCGATTGTGTAACGAGTCGAGTACGAACTTATAAATTTTATCTCGATAGACTCGATGAGTTTATCGAGCCTATTTGTACAGTTATTCATTAAACATATTATTAATATTATGGATTTTTAGGAATTGAACAAGGTCTAATCAAAACTAAATATAGCTTTACTCCTTTATATACAGGTGTGGTTACTATATTTTTATTAAAATTTATTAAGTTAATTAAATTAACTTGGTTTAAAATTAATCTTTTTAAGTTTAACAAGCTCCCATCACTCAAGTTGGTACTTGAATTCATTTAGATTGTTAGTCGGTCTCGAGTTCATAAAAATTATTAATGAATTGAGTTTGAGTTTATAACTTTTTTTATATTCAAAAAAATTCGAGCTAAAATTCTATCTCACAAAATAATTTAACGAGTTGAATTGGACCACAGTCTTGTTCCGTCTCAACTTGACTCGACTGATTACACCCATAATTGATATTTCATATACATATACAGAAAAAGCAAATCTATACAAATACAATTGGGAAGGTGAGCACATGAATTGCGGCGGAATTAATTTTTGTACAAAAAATCAGGTCTGATAAAAATGAGTAGCTCCCAATGATTTCAGAGTCGTATTGACTAATTCATACAAAATATTGTGCTTGATGCCTTGAAACAAATAGTTCTTATCCAGGAAAGCTATACATTGAAAGAGTTAGATGTTACCACTATATTCAATTGTTATTAAATAACATTAATTTTATTTATTTAAAGTACTTTACTTATGGCTATTAATCTTTGTCTTATCATAAGATTATAGTATGAGATACTTTAGTTTTTGTTAAAGCGATCACATGTGGTTGATTAAATAAACTCCACTACTATTACACATTTAAAGGTATTTTTTCATCGAAAATTGATCGTGCATGGGACAGGACCGATTCAAATAACTGGTCTTAGATCAACCCTAATATCTACTCTAAAACTATCTTTATAATAGATTATTAAATTTTAAATACTCTTCAATTTTAAATACCCCTATTATTTTGTCTAATAATAGGGGTGCAAATGGGTCGAGTCGTGACTGAACAAGATTATGCTCAAACTCGACTCGTTAAATATTTTGCGAGCTTGACCTTGAGCTCGAACTCTTTCGAACATAAAAAATTATACTCAAAATTCAACTCATTAATTTTTTATCATGAGTTCGAGTTTGACTCGCGAACTTAATAAAATTCGCGTTCGAACTCTAACCAAGTGAGCTCGTTAAACTCAAAAAGCTCAATCTCAATCAAATTTAATATAATTTGCTCAATTCTACATTTTCATCCTTCAATACAGAGAATTTTTATCATTCATTGTCTCTGTAATTTGGAGATTACATTTTTAATTATCCTCAAAGAAACCCCTTTATTAGTAATATATCTAAATATATATATATATATATACTTATGTATTTTCTCGATAAGCGAACTTATCAAAATAAAATTAAAAAGTTCAGACTCGACTCGTTACATATTTGAACGAGTTCGAGATCAAGGTTGAGGTTGATCAACCCGAACTCGAACTTTGACTGAGTTTCTCGAGATTTCTCAAGAACGAATCATCTCATTTACACTCCTACCCAAGAGCAAACAATTAATTATATTTGCAAGTTTATATTGTTAATATTTTTATGTGTGTGAAGATGTGAATGATTAAGAAAGTATAGGATAAAAAAGAAAATAAAAAGTAAGATTCAATGATAACATTAAATTTTAGAGTATGAAACAAGTCTAACGGCCATATGCCTTTTCAATCTTCCAATTTTACCGTACCTCTATTTTAGAGTATGTAGTAGAGTATTTGTTGGAAGCCATAATATAGCTAAAAATGAAAAATTTAGTTTAAAATTGTACTATAGAGGAGTAACTGTTGGTCATACTCTTATAGATTAAATCCTCCTTATTTTACTGGTCTTCTAGATACATTCAATATTTTACTTATTTTCCGTCCATATTCTTATTATATATATATATATAATAATTTTGATATTTAAGTGATTTGCTATTGTATGTAATATAAATAATATACATATAATGTCAATAACACGTATTTTTTATTTTAAACTGTAAATGTAAAATACATGATGCATATATAGGATGAACTTGTTTTACATTTTACTCCCCGTTTGGGAGCTAGCGGTTAGCTGTTAGCTGTTAGCGGATTGTACTAATTGTTAGCTGTTAGCAGATTGTAGTAGCTGTTTCGACTAGTTGTTTGTAAAATGAGTGTTTGGTAAAAAATAAATAGCGGATAGCTGTTTATTATGCTAAATGACAAAAATGGACACAAATAAATAAAATTTATCATTAGTTTTATAAATTTAGTGTGATCTTATTTTGAAGTATGGAAAATATTTTTAATACTTACATATTATATTTATTAGAGATAATTAAAATTCATTGTTTTAGAAAATAAAAATAATTTAAATTTATTATAAGGTTTTTTTTAGTTTGATTTGTGTGTGATCTATTATTTTAAAAGTATGAAAAAATTTGTTTAATAATTGTAATATTTTTATTTATTTTGAAGAATTTTTTATTAACACATATAAGATTTTTTATATGTTTTTAGTTAATATTCTTACAAGAATAAAATAAAAACTTGCAATTTTTAAAAGGATAATAAGGAATAAAAATATTGTGTTCGGGTACTAGAAAAAATGTGAAAAAAGATTCATGCGCATGAAAGCTGAGAGTAAAGGATAAAAATAAAAATTGTAATATTAATCGTCGAGTTAAGTTGGAAACACAGTTTTTTCAAGCGTTTTCAAATTGAGAGATTTGGATCAAACAGCTAGATGATTCATCATCTCACCAAACACCATAAGTAGGTGTTTGACCAGTCAAAAATTTATTTTTAGTAAAAAAATCAAAACTCTCCTTCAAATCTCTCGCAACCTCTTGCTGCCAAACGGTCCATATATTAAAATGAAGTATTCAAACCAGCAGAGCAGCTATAAATATGGGAAGTAACTAGATAGCAATTTCATTTCTCTTTCTTCTTGGTTCCTCCGAACTCTCTGTATTCTCCTCCAAACCCCGATGGGAAAAAAAGGAAACTGGAGCTGGACCTCCGCCTTGGTCGGCGCCGCCACTGCCACCGCGGCGGCGACTCTTTTGTCGTCGAGGCCACGTGACCCGAGTTTCAACCTAATCTCCATCAAGTTCAACTCCTTCGACCTAAACTTCCCAGCTCTAGACACCATAGTTGGGCTGACCGTCCACGTGTCCAACCCGAACACGGCGGCCATCCAGTACTCCTCCACCAAGATGTCCATCTACTATGCCGGCAGCCTCCTCGGGTCGGCTCCGGTGGAATCCGGGTCGCAGAAGGCCCAGTCGTGCAAGGTGCTCCAGCTGCCGGCTCGGCTCAGCGGGAAGCTGCTTGCTCAACACGCCAAGCAATTCTTAGCCGACGTCAGTAAGCGGGAGATGGTGCTTGAAGCGAGGGTCGATATCCAGGGAGCTGCTAAGGTGCTATGGTGGAATCAAAAGTTTAGAGTTCATGTTGATAGTCACGTCACTGTTGACCCTGTGCTTCTTGAGGTCATCAACCAGCAGAATGAATCGAAAATGGTGGTATTTGGTGCGTAATTAATTGCTCTGCTGAATTCAGCGTTTAAATGTCTGTGCCGTTGACATGTCATTCATTATAATCGAGCAGAGAGATTGACCACCTTTTATTATATATTTTTATTGTATTTATTTGTTATTTGGTTGCACGGGTTATCATTTTTCAAAAATAATTTATGTTTAAATATCCATGTGCTTGAACAGGTGTGTACTATCTGCACACATATTTTACGTTAAAAAATGCACAAATATACGAACACTGATCTAGCGTCACGACGTGTGTTTTTCGCTGGGCTCAGGCCCACCTTACACGCTCAAATGGGGCCTTCAAATGGGGACCGCATAGTTGAAAATTGAAGTACAAAGTTTTTATAGCGGGGAGTTTGACATTTCAGTTTCAAGCAACAATGGCAGTGAGAGGAAAAAGTCTGTGATGCCCTTTATACAAGACCCCTGAATGACATGGATACCCTCTCTATGCGACCTTGTTAAAGGACATCAGTGTCCCTCTTTCCTGTACACTCGTAATTTCAATATACACTGTTATCATAAAATGGGAAGAAGTTGCAGGGAGAAGCGAAGATTGTCGCCGGAGACGATGAACAGAGCCGCCCCCTGTGACAATGAACAGACGATGAGCAGAGTCGCCGCTAGAGAAGAAGAAAAGAGTTTTTTCACTAATCCTTTGATTGGTTGACCTGTGCTTCTTAGTTCATTGACCAGCAAAATGAATTGAAGATGGTGGTCTTTGGTGCCTAATTAATCGCTCTGCTGAGTTTGGTGTTTAAATGTCTGTAACGTTGAATATCAGTCATTAATTAATCGAGTAGGGAGATTGACCATTTTTTATTATATTTATGGGTTAAAAGCTAAGTTACCCCCAAGTTTATAACAAAGTGTCAATGTACCCCGAGTAATTCAAAAGTGGTGATGTAATCTTATAATTATATTGAATAAAGAAGTGTACCCCTAAAACCAATTTTCCAACATATTTTGAATTAAAAGACAAATTTACCCTCACTTGTTGAGTTTTTTCCCTTGACCCAAATGCTCATGGGCACAAAAAAATCAAGAAATTAATATCACTCAATTACATAATAAATGCACAGTATTATTGAAAGGGGCATGCTAGATGCAGTCCGTATTTTGCTTATTTTGTAGTTCAAAATAGAAATACAGTTTCGATATATATGATATGATCAATAATTATGTATATCAGACATATGCATCATATATATATATATATATTATTTTTATTGCATACACTTGCAAACCAGTTATCTATCATAATTATAATGATTATATAACAAAATACGGACTGGAAATAAGCAAAATACGGACTGAATCTTGCAGACCAGTATTGAAAAAAGTTAACATTTATATCCAAAAACTCAACAAATTGAAAATATTGGTGAACTTACCATAATCTCGCCAACTCTATTCTCTCATTTTCTTTTGGTATTTTGAACTAGTCACGCTAATTATTACTGGGTGTGGCGGTTTCGGTCCCCCGGCGCACACTACTTTATGAGCACGGTGGTTTTGGTCCCCTCGGCGTCAAACACGTTCATCCGATAAAGTAACGGTGACTGATAGTATGAATTTGGATTGCCTTGCTTAACTGGGTGTGAAGGTAAAATAGAACCGGGAATTAGATGTATAATTAGTAGCGGAGAATTATTCATTGAATTGGTTGGGCATTTTCATCCTAAATTTTTTCTTTTTTATCATTAAATAATAGTGAGGGTATTTTTGACATTTTGCACTTGGCAAAAGAAAATTCTGCCCAAATTATACACTTGAGGGTACAGTGGCACTTTTGAAAAATATAGGGGAACATTAACACTTAGTTAAATAGTTAAGGGTACAATAGCACTTTTTTCTATATTTATTTGTAATTTTGTTGCATGGACTACCACTTTTTCAAAAATGTTTTATGTTTTAATGCCCACGTGCTTGAACAAGTGTATACAGACCTATCTGCACACATATTTCACGGTAAAAAACGCATAAATATACACATATCCTATGCTGCATGCCCGCATATGTACATAAGTAATTTTCAATCAAAATCAATTTAGATTTCCTCAAAGAAAATCAATTCAGATTATTATTGAAAAACATAAATCCGGATAGTAAACAAAAGTATTATCTATGCAATCCCAAGTAGATTTTTGTTTAGGTTTCAGTCAAATTGACTTTATTTATACTGTTATTTTTTATATAAAATATTATTTGATTCATTAATTATATATCGTGTATTTTAAAATAATAAATTTTATATACTCTTTATTTTTGGTTAAATTCATGTATTTTAGCCGTTAATATATTAAGAGGTAGTCTTGTGAGAGACCGTCTATATTATAGACTGAGGACTAAATAGTAAAAGTATGGTTGAATAAAAACAAGAATGTCCTTATTTGTAATTTTTGAAAATTACTATTCACGTGCACTATTCATAACCCAGTACTATTCACACACGCACAATTCATGCCCAATACTGTTCACGCACGCACTATTCACGGCCAAGAACTATTTACAAACCAGAACATTGGATTTTAAGCACATAAAGTCTACATTATAGTTTCAAACATGAACACGGAGATCTAAACATACTACCCTAACCAATTTCCACACACCAAACCTCACATCTGGCCATTCATGCCTCAAACAGCCCACAACATTGGGATTTTAACACATAAGGTCCACATTATAGGCAGAATCATGAACACGAATATCTAAAAAAGCTACCCTATCCCATTTTCACACACCAAAACTCACATCTGGTCATTCATACCTCAAACAGCCCAGAACATGGGGTTTTAAGCACATAAAGTCCACATTATAGTCCCAAACAAGAACATGAACATCTAAACATGCTACCCTAACCAATTAATACACACCAAACCTCATATATAGCCATTCATGCCTCAAACTGACCAGAACATTGGGATTTTAACACATAAGGTCCACATTATAGGCAGAAACATGAACATGAACATCTAAACATGCTACCCTAACCAATTTTTACACACCAAACCTCATATATGGCCATTCATGCCTCAAACAGATCAGAACATTGGGTTTTAAGTATATAAGGTCCACATTATAGTCCCAAACATGAACACGAACATCTAAATACACTACCCTAGCCAATTTTCACACACCAAACCTCACATCTGGCCATTCATGCCTCAAACAGACCATAACATTGAGATTTTATCACATAAGGTCTACATTATAGGCAGAAACATGAACATGAACATCTAAACATGCTACCCTAGCCAATTTTCACACACCAAACCTCACATATGGCCATTCATGCCTCAAACGGACCAGAACATTGGGTTTTAAGCACATAAGATCCACATTATAGTCTCAAACATGAACACGAACATCTAAACATACTACCCTAGCCAATTTTCACACACCAAACCTCACATTTGGTCATTCATTCCTCAAACAGACCATGTCATTGAGATTTTATCACATAAGGTCCACATTATAGGTATAAACATGAACATGAACATCTAAACATGCTACTCTAGCCAATTTTCACACATCAAACCTCAGATCTGGCCATTCATGCCTCAAACAGACCAGAACATTGGGTTTTAAGCACATAAGGTCCACATTATAGTCCTAAACATGAACACAAACATCTAAACATACTACCCTAGCCAATTTTCACACACCGAACCTCACATTTGGCTATTCATGCCTCAAACAGCGCAGAACATTGAGATTTTAACACATAAGATCCACATTATAGGCAGAAACATGAACATGAACATCTGAAAATGATACACTAGCCAATTTTCACACGCCAAACCTCACATCTAGCCATTCATACCTCAAACAGCCCAGAACACGGGGTTTTAAGCACATAAGGTCCACATTAATTATAGGCAGAAACATTAACACGAACATCTGAAAATGATGCACTAGCCAATTTTCACACATCTAACCTCACATCTAGCCATTCATACCTCAAACAGCCCAGAACACGGTGTTTTAAGCACATAAGGTCCACATTATAGGTAGAAACATGAACACGAACATGACCACAAATAAATAAAATCAAACCTTCAACAGTAAAATCAAACCAAACCATACAATGCCAATCAGATGCAAATTGGATGCAAAACACATGCAAAACAATGCCCAAACATAGGAGCACAGAGCTGCCAATCAAAATCACATTATCAATCAATAAAAGAAAAAAAATAAGACAATCAAACGAGTTTATCGATTTTTACCATCAGTATAGCCTAGAACGCTGTGATATGCTCTTGAACGCTATGAAAACAAAGAAATCGGTGAACTTACTTGCTATTGCTCATGGTGGAACTGCCTTTGCTATGCGATCGATGCATGAATCGGAAAACCGACGATTGAGAATGACGATTTGATTTTGGATTTTGGGGGAGGAATTGGGAGAAAATATTTGGGAGGTTCTGGAAAGATAGAAAATGGGTGGTTGTGAATGGAAATTTCAGATTTATATTAATTGTAGTTTAGGTAAATTGCAAACAGACCCTTGTGTATTAGCTTTATTTTCAATATTGCCCCCGCACATTTTTACCCTTTTTTCAGTTCCGTCTGTAATTTGGACGGTTTCTTTCGAGACTTTCTAATATATTAACTATGTGTGATAGCAAGTTGATGTTTTGAACAACTATATGTTATGAAGATTCTAACAAAACAAAAGGATAGTTAATTCTATGTTTGAAAAATCAAACTAAACGATTTAAATAGGACGGAAGGAGTATCAGTTAGGGAGATTTTAATAAGTCCATCTGGACGTAGACAATGGTGGTTTGATTTTAATAAGTCCATTACTCTAAATTTGACAATTCTGATTGAAATAGTACAAGTGTTTGATTAAGATGGTGATGGAAATTAAAGAGTACACGTGAATAACCCTATTTATATTTTACATTTGATTTATTGACTCTCTAAAATGTAAAAATTAAGGTGTGTGCTTGCTTTAGAGGTTGTATTCTTACAATATATCTTTCCATCAGTTGATTCAAATAAGTCCAATTTAATTTGATGAAATATTATTTAATAAAATTCAATGTATTTGTACTATCACCGTTTTCAATAGTTTAACTTTTATTTAAAATAAATGGACTTCCCGCCATACACAAGTACTGGGTAATATAGGACCATTCCTGCCGGCTCAGTAAATTGCATGCGAAGTTCTTCATCTCTCTAACGAATTCGTTGACTATCCAAGTTCTACATCTCAATACTAATCTTTTTTGTGCCAAGAAAGGGTGACATGTTACTAATCTTACATTACATTTTGAATTGGTATATATATCTATGTTGTCATCGGTAAAGATTTTACACTTGGTGCAATGGAATAGACACTAGATGGACCTTGTTGGATTTTGATTTCCATCTATTCAGACCAAAATAACCTAAAAAAAACAACAAAGAAATGGTAAGTAGCGCATCTGTTCATTATGATATTCTAATTGAAGGTGTTCCTAATCTATCAAGGGTTAGCAAACCCTTAGCTTTGTCTAACAATTGGGAATGGTGAATATCTTTGTAAAATTGAGCGGAATAGTTTCTCTTGCTAAGAAATATGCTCCCATATCTCTCTGTCTCAGGATAAGGGATATAATCGTATATAGGGGCTGGTTGGCATGTGGAAGCAAGATTAAAAAAAATGTTTTCATGTAACTCTAAAAAGATCTTCAATTGCTTGAAAAGCTCTAACACAATCAGATTTTATAGCACACGAAGCATTGTAATATAGGGTAATGTGGAGGGCTTTTTGAATGGCCATAAGTTCAGCCTTCATAGGAGCTGGAGCATCTATATAGAAACAGTGAGAGTAAATCAGAGGTCTCGGAATGATACCAATACTAGGTTTATTTGTGTATTGTCACGAGACATCCACATTGAATTTAAATCCACTGGTTGAAGGAACCATTTAATCAATCTAATTGATGGTTGTGGTGGCCTAGTATGAGGTGGCAAGAAACCCAAGTTCGTCAGTTCAGTATCGAATATAGACAGAGTAGAGATAGGTTTAGCACTTAAAGTAGTATAGACTTTATCTCTAACTGGTTTTTTAAGAAAATCTACATTAGGTTTCTGATTTTTAAATGTGTAAGAGCATTTAGCTTTCCATATCCTCCAACAAATAATGCTTGGCACAATTCTGAACAAGCATGTATGTAATTTTGTATTGCCATGGTAGGAAAGATAAAAGGAGATTATATCCCATAAGGCAGAAAATTGTGTATCTACAATTCCTACCATATCCTCTATGTCATCAAGATTATCACAGGAAAAACATTTTGAGGGTAGATTGAAGCCCATTATTATGAGAAAATTGGAGAAAAATGGAAAGACATGTACCAATTTTCACATGAAAATACTGATTTTCTTCTGCAATTTAGGATTTTCTTCTATAATTTATTATGTACTATTTAAGTTGATATAATTAAATTATAACTATATCAACATTCACAGGAAAATCTATCGAGCGTGCAATGCACGTGCATCTAAATATATGTTATAGTTTGAGTATGGCAAAGACAATGAGAACTTGATGTGTTCTCATTGTGTTAAACATAAAGGGACTAAGCCGTACTGGATATGCAACATGTGAGCATACTTTATTATCTTTTTTGTTGCCAATTAATTTCTCTAATATGGCTAGCTGACGATGACTGTGTTCTTCTTATACCAGCTCTTTTTTCTTAAAGCGAAGAGGTATAAAGCCACTTGGAATAGTCATTTTCAAAGGTATGCTTGTGTGCATTTGTTTCTATATTTAAGATAGCTCCATTTTCTTTGTGTTGAGGATATGGTATATTTCTTTGTTGTTTTTGAAAATATAGCCCGAAAGGTATGGGACACGAGTCTGTGGCACATTAACTAAGTGACAAGCTTCAGAAAGCGGATAAAGCAAAAATTTGATGATTGATATTGATGGTAAGCAAGATACTGTACTTATGCTGACCATAGCTTCTCAAAGATATCTATTTTGATTTTTTAATTAGGCCAAATTGATATGTTATAGATTGCCAAACTAGTATATTATAGATTGATTATGCAATTTAGGATTTTCTTCTATAACTTATTATGTACTATTTAAGTTGATTTATATATATTATAATTATATAAATATTATTCCTGGGAAAATCTATCCAGCGTGCAACACACGTGCATCTAAATATATGTTAACCTTTTAGTTTGAGTATGTCAAAGATAATGAGAACTGGATGTGTTCTCATTGTGTTAAACATAAAGGGACTAAGCCGTACTGGATATGCGACATGTGAGCATGCTTTATTATCTTTTTTGTTGCCAATTAATTTCTCTAATATGGCTAGCTGACGATGGCTGTGTTCTTCTTATACCAGCTCTTTTTTCTTAAAGCGAAGAGGTATAAAGCCACTTGGAATAGTCATTTTCAAAGGTATGCTTGTGTGCATTTGTTTCTATATTTAAGATAGCTCCATTTTCTTTGTGTTGAGGATATGGTATATTTCTTTGTTGTTTTTGAAAATATAGCCCAAAAGATATGGGACACGAGTCTGTGGCACATTAACTAAGTGACAAGTTTCAGAAAGCGGATAAAGCAAGAATTTGATGATTGATATTGATGGTAAGCAAGATACTGTACTTATGCTGACCATAGCTTCTCAAAGATATCTATTGTGATTTTTTAATTAGGCCAAATTGATATGTTATAGATTGCCAGACTAGTATATTATAGATTGATTATGCAATTTAGGATTTTCTTCTATAACTTATAATGTATTATTTAAGTTGATTTATATAAATTATAATTATATGAACATTATTCATGGGAAAATCTATCGAGCGTGCAACGCACGTGCATCTAAATATATGTTAACCTTTAAATTTATGAATGTCAAAGACAAAAAAGAATGATGTGTCCTTGATGTAATGAAGGGAAATGAACTAAGCCGTTAATGGATATGCATGTGAGTATATTTATTATCTTCTTTGTTGCCAATTAATTTCTCTAACATGGCTATCTGAAATTGTTCTTCTTATATATACCAACTCGTTTTTTTTTTTTTTAAGCGAAGAGGTATAAAGCCACTTGGAATAGTCATTTTCAAAGGTATTCCTGTGTGTATTTTTTTCTCTATATTTAAGCTAGCTCCATTTTATTTGTGTTGAGGAGATTGTATATTTCTTTGTTGTTTTTTGAAAAATTTAACCTGAAAGATATGGGACACGAGTCTGTGGCACATTATGCTTTTGTGCATGCTCAATAGATTGACGTCTTGCTTATTAAGATCTACAATTACCTTGATCTTGTTGAATAAAAATTCAAATTTGTTATCTTATTGGTACAGTAATTTTATTTTTTGAAAACATGTTCAAAATTTATAATGAAATTACATTTGCATAAAGTAATTTGGTGCATATATAGTGCATATATTTATGTATGTTCTTCGCTCCGATTAAGATGAGAATGATTAATCTTATTAAGAACCCATTAATGCATTCACAAAGGTGTATATATAAGGTGCACTAATGAACGTGCACCTAAATTTATTTAAAGAATTTATGTACATTCTTACAATAATGAGAGCTCCTACTGTTCTATCTCAATTGTTGCATGTATCTCACTCCCAACATATGTACATTCACCGAAATTATAATTAAAAATATCTCTGTTGCTAGAAAAGTTTAATGTGAGAATCAATCTCAGTATTTTACTAGGTACTAAACTTCAACTTTTGTTCTAGAAGAATTCATCCACGTACGCTAATGTGAAAATCAGACTCATCATTTTATTAAATACTCTGTTTTACCTTGTTTCCTCTTCTTCCAGAAGTGCTTCTCTATCCCGGGTTAAGGAGGCAAAGAACTGTCACATATCGCCGTCGAGTAATTTTTTTTTTTCAGTCATCATAGCAATAAAATATAGTACATTTTGCTCTATATTCCCGTTAGGTTTGCAAATGATTAAACTATCATTTACCGAGTCTTATATATTCTATATACCATTTTTGTTTTTAAAGTCAAAACCATCGAAGTGGACGGGAGGATTCTTCATGACTCCTCAACCCTTCATAAAAGCAATAAAAATACATGATCGTGTTTGGATAAACCCAATAATACACATGAAACCCTTTTGAAATTTCTGTGCCAATTTGAGTGAGGTGCAGAGTGATTCCAGCATAGTCGTACTACTATTCTGCC
This sequence comes from Sherardia arvensis, assembly GCA_948330725.1. Taxonomy (NCBI): domain Eukaryota; kingdom Viridiplantae; phylum Streptophyta; class Magnoliopsida; order Gentianales; family Rubiaceae; genus Sherardia; species Sherardia arvensis. The sequence continues at coordinate 29,245,056 of OX415241.1, forward strand.
TCGGTGTCTAGTCTATATACCAAAATTAAGGTATATCAATATTCATGGGATGATCTATCAAGTATGTTCACTTTTTAGGACAAGTAAATTCGATTTTCTTCAACATATTTCAATATTTTCCAAAAAATATAATTAATGTTATATCAGTGAAGAAATTTCATGAAAGTAATTGTGTCAGGTGAAATTCCCACGCATATTCCTTAGAAAAATTGGCAAGGCATTAGGGTAGATCAGAGCCGACCCAATAGGTGAAACATGTGAGGTCAGCGTTTCATGCCTTCAAATAATGTGTTAAAATAAGGCTCCATTTTTCATTAATAAAAAGTCAAAATAAAGCCCCATTTTTATAAAATAAATTCAGATTTTAATATTATAAAAATTATTCTTTAAAACTAGGCTAGTCGGACCGCGCGCTGCACGGTTCTAAAATATTTTTTAATAAAAATCTTTAAGTTTAAGGTGATTTACAAAACATGTTTTGAGTAAAATTGTAAGTTTAAAAGATAGTCTTCTCTATATTAAAGATAAGAGTGTAGGAGCAAGTCCAACAGTTTCTCCATTCATATTCTCCATAATAGAGAAGCAAACTTCATATTCCCTATATTTATTTGCCTCAACTTCAACAATTTCTCCATTTTTCATTCCCTAAAATTTATTACTAACATTTAATACTACATATTTGTCCAATTTTCTTCTATTTTTAAAGTCATATATTTAATAAGTTTAAATAATAATGAACAAACAAATAATGAACTTATAATAAAAGTTATAATAACATTTCATATTTGACATTACTTACTCCATAATATAAAATTATAAAAATATATTTTATAAAAATAACACATTACGAATTCCAATAGTATTATGAATAATTAGACTCGTCTCTTTTTAATTATTTATTACAAGTTATTTTGTTTCAATCATTAAAATAAAATGTTTGTCAAAAGAAAATTTTAGTTTAGACGTTATGACCTATAAACAAACGTCAAAATAAATATATTTATGAACTTAAAATTTAGTAAATTTATATTGAAAAATATATTATATTTGATTATTAAATATCAATAGATATGTACATGTAAAAATAGTCATATGAGATCTTATTACAATCATCTTTATGCATATTTTAAGAATATATATTTTTGATAAAATTATTATTGTAATTATTTTGAGATATTATCATTTAAAATTATTAAAGATAAATAATTAATGAATGAAATAACAAAAAGCAATGCAAGTAGCATTAAATTTTACTTCTCCAAATCTTCTCCCTCATTCTCTAAAATTGGAGAACCAAACCTTCTCTCATCAATTTTCCTATTATGGAGAATGAGATAGAGAATCTGTTGGAGCTCAAAAAAGGCTCAAATTCTCCATATTTGAACAAGTTTGCTATTATAACAAAGCTGTTGGGCTTGCTTTAATATATCACATATGTAAAGCCAAAATAAAATGTGTGAAGCGAATTAATTAATTGAAGTCAAAATAAATTTAAATATATTTTTCAGATGATATCAAAGTATAAGATATATTATGTATGTGTAAATATTAAAGTTTTGCAATTGAGTAAATAGAGGAAATGTAAAAATATAAGATATTAAAATATTTTGTCAATAATAATTTGGAATATCTAGTTAACTAAGTTAATTATATACAATGTGAGGTAAGGAAATATTGGTTTGAAAATATCATATAATTGATTTACTATACAACATTATGTACAACCTTATATCAACTAAATTATATTTTACCATTTTGACCAATTCCTTTATAAAGTTTGGATTTTGAAATGCACTAATTCAATTCTTCATCAAAATGTGTAGTTCTTTGTAATTAACTTTTAAAATCACGCCCTTCTACTGAATATAAAGAGTGTAATGGTTTGAATTGTTATAGTAGTGGTTTTTATTTTATTAGTATAAGTTTGCGTAGAATATGATCAATTATTTTATGAGAAAAACATTCATGCGGATGATCCTGATGCAGGCCTTATCAGGCACCAATAAGATAATGACACGTGTACAATTGTAATGTTTTAATTGGTTAAGATATTTTTAGTAAAGTTCTAAAACCCTAATTTAGAATGCCTAAACCCGTCTGGGTAATGATTGAACACGTGGCCCAATCATAAATTAGATAAAGATGATGTCTCGTTATTTAATTGGTGCCTGATATTGCCAATATCAGGATGATCCTGATATATATTAAACTGTTATTTTATACACTATAGAAATGCATTTACGGTTTCAAATCATGATAACAAAAATATAGACATATTCTATTGATAGGAATAAAATAAAATAAATATGTCCATTTAATGGTACAGTGACTAGAAAGGAAGATAATGATTTTATCTATTTGTAGTAACTTAGAACATATATATTTACAATCAATCATGTATTACAATATATTTCTTCAATAAAAGTTTACCTGAACTTTTAATCATACACCTTAGAAGTTTATAAACCATCGAGTCATAAAGGAATTTATGTCAAAATTGATATCATTCTTGAAAGATTTTTTTGTAATAATTCAAAATGAACTTAACTTACATGCATAGAAAGCCAAGAGAATTGTCAAACTTTGAAAACGCTTGTACAGAGGTCTGCTTTAGCAATGAATTGAAGGTTAAAATATCTCATTGCCAAAAGTACTATCACACACTTTTCAATTGTATTACCAACAAAGAAGAGAAGAAGATCAACAATATTGGCGGGATATCATAGTATTCTCCCAACGGGAATCAAACCCTAGGTAGATTACTTCCTGTTATAGAAGAGTCAAGAATGAAGAAAATTTATCATTGCAATTGGTATAGCTGCACAGCATCAACTATCAACTATTGTTCTATTCATCTTTCTTCTCTTCAGGCACCTAAATTCGCCAAGTGATTTAGTCTACGTATCATATTTATGCTATGTGCTTACTGAATGTTTTCATTGCGGTAATCAAACCCTAGGCCTCTGCCTCCTTGGAATCCAATGAAAAACAATCCAAAATAGTAAGTGGGATTCGTCAATCGTCACTGATTAATCTGCCATAAATTATAAAGACTCCATAGAGTGGCAAGTTTAAAAACAACATCAGTATATATATATAGGGAGGAGTTCCATTCACTCTCTTATTTTTACTCAAAATTTTACTCAAAATCTAGACCCTTCAATCCAATATAATCTTGTGGCTCACCTTTTTTCATTTTTTCTTCTTCTCTTTTCCTTTTGTAGCTATATTTTAAAATCAAATTTACCTTACAAATACGCACACGCTTAATTCACACCAGTTTTTTCCACTAACTATTTAGCCTGAACAAAAAGCTAAAAAGAACTTGCGTCTGTTTATTAAACTGAAACAAATCATTATGCTTCAGATACTCTTTGAAATCCATATCAACTATGATTTTTTCAGTTTATGCTGCAAGTACTCTTCATCGTCCGCCCTTTCCAACCGCAAATTCAGAATCGTACAGAAACTCCAACCTTTCCTGCTTGCTGGAGAAGAAGAAGAAAATTTCAAATCAGAATCCAGAAGCCGTAGTCCAATCTAATAATAATAAAACTCAGAAGAATAAAAAGAATAATATTGAAGACAGACGGAAGGAGGCCGGCTTGTTCCTGGAGGAGGCGGATGTCAGAACGCTCCCGTTCTTCGAAAATTTGCTTCCGAATCTTCTCCAGCTTCTTTTGTTCGGTTAAAAATCCGGGTAAAATCACCACAGTACTGCCAGTAAAGAGATTGATTACTAGTGTATGAAAGAAAGTTCATCTAACAGGTGGTTTTGCACTGGTTCAGACATTGGCTTCTTATGTGGGGCCTTACCTTATTGAAATCCTAGTTGAATTTCTTTATGGGGATAGGGAATTCATAAATGAGGGGTATGTTTTGGTCCTATCTTTCTTCATTGCGAATTTTGTGGAGTCCTTGGCGAGTGAGCATTGTATGTTCAGTTTGGAGTAAGCTGCGTTCCGAGCTCGAGTAGCTTTAGTCGAGAAAATTTGCAGTATTGGCTTAACCCTTTCTTTTTCAATCCAGGCAAGGGCAAAGCAGCGGTGAAATCATCAATTTGATGGCTGTTGATGCTGAGAGCATCAGTGATTTTAGTTGGCACTTGCATGAGCCTTAGTGAGTGGTATTACAGATTGTTCTTGCCTTGATTCTGCTGTATAGAAACCTTGGGCTTTAATTGCTACATATTTTGCCACTCTTCTGGTGATGTTGTTCAACTACCCGATAGCCAAGTTTCAGGAGAACTTCCAAGGCGAGCTAATGAAGTCAAAAAGAAGGTAGCAGGATCACAGGGGAGAAGAAAGGAGATTTGGGGAAGCAGGAGAAATGTTAAATAGGGTAAAGAATAAAGAGAAGGGGAAATAATAAATAAGAAATTCTTAAAATAGTAAAAATATCTAATTAATTTATAACCATTAGATTAAAACTTGATCAAAGGCTAAAATAAAGAGTAAAAATTTGAGTAAAAATAAGAGAGTTAACGGAACCCCTCCCATATATATATATATATACACATATATGGCGTCTCTGAGACTACTTTACTTCTCGAACCCTAAATAAACTCGAGGATGTCCCCCAATCTGAAAAAATCTGGAAATCTTGGCAAAAAATCTGAAAAAAGAAACCTTTTGATTGACCTTTTCATTCCTCCTCGATTTCGAAATTGAAGAATATGCTGAAAACAACGATTCTCTTTTTGGTGCATAATACTTGAAATCCTGAACAAAGATCGGCAGCCCTCTTTAAGAAATAAAATTCGATCACTATCATTCTACAACACCAACAACAACAATAACAAAAAGATAACAACGTTTCAGTGCAACTGAAATCGATGCTAACGATAATCAACCTGACAGATGATGTTGTCGACGACAATAGTAATAATGATGAATTTGTGTGAAATTATTGAATCCTAGGCAATAGCTTGTCGGCATATCATTCGTGCATGGTCTGTTTGAAGATGAATTAAGCGGTTGACATAATATTGCGTAATGAGATTTAGGTTATATTTTGTTTTAGGAAAGATTTAGGTTATATAAGTTGATTATACGTTTTAGCATCAAAATAAAATATATAAATACCATATTACAAAATAAAATATGTAAATACCATAATCCAATATATATTAGCGTGCGTGGATAATAAAAGGAAACAAACTATGTTATGGTAGTAATTATAGTATGGCATATTCGATCCTATATCGAATTATAGGAAGATGTGTGCGTCTAATTATGAAAATTAATTAGCGGTGAAAACACAAATATATATATAGAAACACAATTATATTCCATGTTTAACAAGTAGATTCCATGTTTAGAAGGAATTATCACGTAAATACAAATATATATATATATATATATATATATATATATATGGAATAATCGTAAATGGCAGGCGCCGGAATATGGTGAACTTACGGTGATTATGTAACGATTTTAGTCAAAACTACGTAGAATATATGTGGTGGTTATGTGGTAGTTTTATTCTTTTTAATTTTTTTAATTTATTTATTAACAGTAGCCATAACTGTTTGAGTTCCTTTTAGTAAAAATGGGCCCAAAAATAAATTCATAATTTTTTAAAATCCATAATTTTAATTAATCTTAATTTATTTTTTCCTATATATATTAAAATTATTCGGACCCTCTAATAGAACTTTTTTTTAAAAAAAATCGCTTCAGATACCAAATCCCAAGACGATGGATTAACGATGGTTATGAAGTGGTTTCATGCATGGCCGTTTGGAACTGTCGTATATGTTCTTAGCCCAGAATCAAGTTAGGGACAAAAAAATATCACAAACCAAAATTAAACTCAGCATCATCATCCAATAGGTAGTCGGTAGACGGTCATAAATAAGCCAGAAAGTAATGCCTTTTTTTTTCATCAAAACCACAATTTTGGTGGAGGGGATTTATTGGCACCCCTTAGGCCTGAAAAGGGACTAAATGTTTTACAGCCATTGAACAAATTTACAAGAGTTTCTAAGCTCAGCCCTAAGGCTCAAAAGAATGAATAAATGATATAGCAGTTTAAGCTCCATCCCTAGCTCTCTCCTCCACCGAGCATGTTAGCGATTTGTTAGAACAAAACACAGATCTGCCAAGTGTGAGGAGAAAAGGGGGGAGCATGATACAAAAAAGGGGTGATCAGTTTCATTCACTTTGCTGTTGTTTGAGTTTGCTTTGCCTGTCTGTTTCCACCCTGCATGGAATCCCAATGGCACCTCCATTGGGTCTTCTATTTTCTGCAAGTAAAAATCAGTAGCTTCTGTTCTCAAATTCTTATATTACTGACACCACACTACTCAAGGAATATCATACTTTTTAACACATCAGGAGCAGATAGTACAGATATAGAGGAGGAGATGAGTTGCTGACTGCTCATCTTTGCCAAATAATCAGCTATTGCATTACCCTCCCTGAATGTATGCACAATTTTTTTGTCTCTAGCCAACAGATGTATTCTGTGGTAGACACTATACAACTTCCAGTTAGCAGATAGAGGTCTTTGTATCCAGTTAATTGCATGCAGACAATCAGACTCAATCATTTTATCAAAGAATTGTGAACCAACTTGCAACCCCAGTTCTATAGCCAGTAATTCAGCCTCTATGGGTGAAGAGGCTGACACTAGTCTGATCTCCATATTCAGCCTCAGTAATTCAGTACCTCAGTACTCAGAGAGTAACGCCTAAGATAATTTCAAATCTAAAAACCATAAAGAAATTCAACATCTAACCTTTACTTTCGGTCTCGCGCGATAGCGCTTGTTGGTTATTTAGACCAATACATTTAGGTCACAAATTGAATTTCCAAATTCAGAAAGAGTCATGATATATTAATGGATGACATTCATAGAATAAACAAAAAAAACCTGTTAATAAGTTATGTGAATCGACCATTTGAAAAGGCTATGATGGAAATTATAATATGAATGATATTGAATTAATTTGAAATTATAATATAATATTAATTAAAAATATTAATCCATTTAGTCTAATCAACCTACCACTTACCTTATAAATTATATATATTTATTTCATTTTTGACCGGTATATAAGAAATTGTATTAATTGACGTTTTGTATTATAAGTATATACTTGCAGGAAGCAAATATTAAGGACCACAGGGAAGACAAATTGATCTGGAAGCCTAACATTAATGGTGCTTTCACCTTCAAGTCAACCTACAACCAAATCAGGCCCAAAAGAGGTACTTCTGTATCTCTAACAAAACTATGGAACTCTAGAATCCCAAAGAAAGTTTCTATATTCATGTGGAAAAATTTAAATTCTCTTCTACCTTTTGACAATGTTCTCAAATATTATGGTTTTAATATAGTTTCTAAATGCTGCTTCTGTAGTAATTTAGATTCTCTGGACCATTTCTTCAATAAGTGTCAACTGGTTGTCCAAGTATGGGAGGGTGTTAATAATTTTATAGGAATCAGAACCCCTCTTTTCTCCACAATTTGGAATAGAATCTCATACTATTTGACCAAACCAGGAATCACTGCAATCCAGTCCCTCATGACTAAGAACATGGCTCTTTTCTCATGTTGGATCCTTTGGAAATCTAGAAATAAATTTATCTATGATAACATTACTCCTAGTATCCCCAGTATCCTCCATGAGATTAAAGCTATGATCTATGACTCTTTTGTGGCCAAACCTTTCTATATTCATTCCCATCATGATTTAGACCTGGCAGCAAATGGTTACTTCCCAAAAACCATCAAACCCCCTAAACCAATCATTTCTAAAGTCCTATGGACCAGACCAGCCTATTTTAAGGTTAACTCAGATGCCTCTTGGCATACTCAGTCAACAGGTTTTGGTGTTATCATAAGAGACTCACAGGGGAGCCTAGTGACTGCTCATTCTATGTATACTCAGTCCTCTTCACCATTGCATGCAGAGTTGTTAGCCATTGGTATAGACCTCAAAATCAGTACTGAAATGAACCTCACATGCACATATGAGTCTGACTGTAAACAAGCATCAAATATAATTAAAAATCCAGATGATGCTCCATGGAGACTGTTTCCATTAGTTTCTGACATAGCTCAAGCTTGCCTACACTCTGAAATTATACACATTTTTAGAGAAGGGAACCAGGTTGCTGATTCCCTGGCTAAGTTTGCCATTAAAACTAAACAGTCTCATGTTTTCAACTCTCAACAGTCTCTTCCTCTATCTGTAAAAGGCTTATACATTCTTGATAAAGAGGGAACTCCATCATTAAGATTACATCCCCCTTGAATTGATACTACTCTCAGTATATTTCTGTCTGTGTTCATGCAGATACAATGCTAAAGATGAGGACAAACAAGACACCAAGTTTCAACCAGGATGCTGATTTTCAGACATATCATGAATATATGGACCATTTGCTGATCAGAGACATAGTGGCCTGGATCACACTCCCTCAAGTCTCTGCATTCACTGATCTCAGGCCTTCAAGCTAATTGTTGATAAATGAAGTTCTAATTCTCTGGGTACCGCTTTTAGTTTTGCCTAGCAATTCTATAACAGGTTTCCAGTTTATCTTAACTTCATTCTTTTTTGTATTGGGCTTATAGAGCCTAATCTCTTTTGAAAAGCATTTCTAATGCTTTTGGAGTTTATCTCCGTACAATTCTTGCCTGTTACCGGGGTAATAGTTGTATCATTGTTACTATTTTTTGTGGTATGGGATGCCCAATATAATTTCCCCCACTTTAAAGTGGTTTGCTTTAAAAACCGTATTAATTGAAGTTGTATTAATTAACGATGAGTGAGATATTTAATATATATTTTTGTAAAGCTTTAAGAAATTGTATATACATGAGTGAGGGTACTTTTTTTTGAAGTAAACACTATTAATTAATTACTCGAAATATTGCAGATTGTTCGACCTAGACTGAGTGCAATTTTATACTCCACAGTCAAGGCGTCTCGACTAACTTTTACAATAGAGAAAGAAAGGAAATTAGACGCAACATAAGCATTAATATCATCTACTAAGTTCTTTATCTCCCATGGCGCATTGTTTGGTTGATTCAAAGCCGCCACTAATGTTGTTGAATCCGTGAGCATCTGGACATTTTGACTCGGTCCTTGCCGTTGCTCTGATTGCCCTCCAAACTGCAATAACTTCTGCCTGTAGAGGGGTATTACATAGGAAGAAATCTGAGCCTGTGATCTGCATGAAGTTCCTTTGTCTTTGTACTTTTATCGACCATCCAGCACTTCCAACTTTCCTTCTCCTTTGAAATGAGCCATCTACCTTTATTTATGTGATGTCTCCATTCTCTAGATAATCTGGTTGTTGTTGCTGTTGGTTCGCCATTGCTTCCTCCATGCTTGCTTCTTTTTGGCTATGTATCAGTTGCTGATTTAACTGGAAATTCTGCAAAGCTAAAGCTGTGGCCCCAATTGGATCTGAGGTTTGACCTCCTACTGCCTTTTTGCATCTTATGGTCTAGATTTCCCATAAGATAAAGGCTGACTTGATTAGTTTGTCAAGTCTGTAGTCTGTGCCCAAAACTCTATTCATTCACCAAAACTGGTCATTTTGGTTTGTGCCTGAGCATCCACTGCCTGCTCCATATTTGCTTCCTTCCACATTTGAATTGAATCTGCACATTTCAGCAATAAGTGCACCTCTGTTTCTTCTGCTGCATTGCATCTGGAACAGATTTTAGAAGCAAAGATCTTCCTCTTTGCTAGGTTTACTGCAGTTTGGAGAGCACCTGATATTGTCCTCCACAGAAAGATTGATATCTTATATGGAACCTTTAAATTCCATATCTTGTTCCACAGTTTCTTTCTCCTTAGATCTAGGAACCCAATGGCTGTCATGCTGCAATGATACCCTTTTTTGATAGAATACTTTCCATTTTTATTCAGCATCCACACAGGTTTATCCTCCCCTTGTCTCTGCTATTGTATATCTATGGCCTGGATGTGTGGAATCACTTCAGCTGGGAAAATTGCAAGCACAAGTGGCATTCTCCACTGTCCTTGATCTTTTATTAAGTGCCCCACTCTTAGGTTTGTGTGCTCTATTGCAGCATGGCTCCCTTGCAATGGATTTGAGATGGTTGGGATCCATTGTTTTGTAACTTTGATGCTTCTTCCATTCACCACCTGCCAAGCTAGGTTACCAGTAACTATATCCTTAGCCCATAAAATTGATCTCCATCCCCATGAGTCCCCAGGCTTTGATTGTATGTCCTTGAGATCTTTCCCCTTCACATACTTTGCCTGATAAACTTTGCTAAGGAGTGATGAGCTATTGTTGACTATGTTCTATACCTGCTTTGCTAATAAATCTTTGTTCATTCCTAATAAAGATCTCATTCCCAGTCCTCCTTCTTCCTTTGATTTTGTAATGTGCTTCCAGGATCTCCAGTGTACTGTTTGTCCTTCCATTTCCCCTCCCCATATAAAGGCTGCTGTGAGCTGATCTATTTTCTTCAGTACAAATTTTTGGATCCTGAATATACTCAAAGGGTAGATAGCCATGGAGCTTAGGACATGCTTTTCCAGTGTGATCCTTCCTGGCAAAGATAACAGTTTGGCTTTCCATGTTCCAAACTTTTCTTTAAACTTCTTGATCAATCCTTGATATAGTTCCTTCTTCTGCTCCTGAAAATTCACCTGCATTCCCAGATATTTTCCCTCAAGTCCTTGCTGATGTATGTGTAAAGTATACATCATGTATTGTCTCATATCTTCAGGGGTGTTTGGGCTGAATAATATTGAGCATTTGTCAAAATTCAGTCTCTGTCCTGAATGTCTGTCATAAAGGTCAATTGTTTTTGCCATATCCAATGCAGACTGATGTGTTACATTGGTGAAGAGTATAGTATCATCAGCATACATAAGGTGGCTTATGACTGGTCTATTTCTTGATACTCTAACTCCCAAACTTTTGTTCTCTTCAAGTTTATGCTCTAGCCAAGATGACATGAACTGCTGCACAATGATGAATAAATATGGAGACAGTGGACATCCCTGTTTGAGTCCTTTTTTTGGGATGAAAGTCTCTGAAGTTTTCCCATTGACTGTGAGTTGATATGATACTGATTGCACACACCACATAATCAGATTGATCCACCCATCTGGGAAATTCATGTTTCTCAATGCTTTTTTCAGAAATGACCATGAAACTCTATCATATGCTTTGTTCATGTCAAGTTTTATTGCTGCAATCCCTTCATTTCCATGCTTTTTCTTTCTCAGATGGTGAATAACCTTATGTGCAAGCAGTACATTTTCTACAATGCTTCTGCCTGGCACAAATCCATTTTGATTTTCATAAATCAGTGTGCCTATACACCTTGTGAGTCTGTTTGCTATTACCCTTGCTATGATCTTGTACTTTACATTGCAAAGTGCAATAGGTCTGAAATCAGATGGTTTCTGAGACATTTTTATCTTGGGTATGAGCACCAACTGTGTTTTGTTCCAGCTCATTGGGAATTCTTCCTGTTTCAAGCATTTCAGTACTGTTGTAGTTAGATCTTTTCCCAATATATTCCAATATTGTTTGTAAAACCCTGTTGGCAAACCATCTTCTCCAGGTGAGATCCATGACTTCATTCCTTTTACAGCTTCCCAGACTTCCTTTTCTGTAAAATCCTTGCTCAGGCTGGCTTTCTGATTGGGAGAGATCCTTTTTATATTTCTTCCCATGTAAGTGTCTCTATTGACATCTCATGTCATCATTGGAGGGTACCACTCATCTTGTACAAAGATATCATTAATGTGGTCTGTCAGTATTTGTAAAATCTGATTCTCTTCTGTCATCCATGTTCCATGCTGATCTTGCACTCCTTGTACTGTGTTGTTATTTTTCATCTTTGTAGCTCATTTGTGGAAAAAGGCAGTGTTTTTCTCCCCCTCAGTCATCCATTTTAACTTGGCTCTTTGTCTCCAATACTCAGCTTGCTTATCTAGGAGATCCTGCAGCTCAAACTCTAAACCTCTGATTGTTTGCAGCTATGATACTGGGTTCTGATGTTGTTGTAGCCTCCCTATTATGTCTATCAATTGCTTAATATTTTTCTCTAGATTTCCAAAGGTCTTGTTGTGCCAATTTGATAAATGTGCTAGAGACCTTGATAGACCTTCATCCATTTGTCCAACTGTTAATAATCTTGAAGCTCCCTCTGTTGCTTTCATCTCTTTCCACACTTTCTCTATTATCTGCTTTGGTGGCTCCATTCTTGCCTAGAAAGCTTCAAATATTGTGATTTTCCTTCTGCCTCTGTGCTGTGGTTATATCTCTAAGTGCACAGGCCCATGGTCAGATTACAGCATTGGCAAGTTGTTTACCATAGCATCAGGAAATGTGGCTAGCCATTCCTCATTTCCAAAAGCCCTATCTAACCTCTCAATTGGTGGTTCTCTTTTATTTGACCATGTGAACCATGATCCTTTATGCTGAATTTCTTTCATTCTAAACTTCTCCAGAATATGATGCAAGCATATGGTTAGGAACTGAAGATCCTCCTTTTTTATCTTGCTGGCTTAAAATTTGATTGAAATCCCCTATGAGTAATGTAGGGAGGGTGTTGATGTACATAAAGGTGCTAATTTCATTCCAAACTGCTGCCCTATTGGGTATTTCAGGTGCACCATACATCAAACCCATGCACCACTTGATCTGGTTGTGGTCATGAACAAAAACAAAAATAAAATTTAAAGACACACTAACTACTTCTACTTCTACTGAGTTATCCCACAAAAGTACTAGTCCCCCTGATCTGCCAACTGGTTCCACAAACTCCATGCCAACAAAAGATGTTTTGTCCTTCCACTTTTCTAAAGTAGTTATGCTTGCCTTAGTTTCCATTAGGCCCAGAATTTTTGACTACCATTGTCTCACTAGTCTGCAGACCATGCTTTGTGTAGAGGCTCTGTTAAAGCCTCTACAATTCCATACTAATGTACTCATGGCGAAGAGGAGAAGTGATTTGGCTCACTTCCTAAAAGCCTCAGCATACCTTGGGCTTCAACACCTTGATCTGCTTCCTCCTACAGTGTTGTGCCCTTGTTCAGAAATGCCTCATTGCATCTAAGGTCCTATTCTTCCTTATCTTTGCTGCCTTTCTCTTCCCCATCTCCTTTCTCCTCCTTAGTTGATCTTGGTGATCTGTCCATCTCCACCTGACCATCTGCTGCTCCCTGTTGGATGTAGTTAAACTTTAGCTTCTTCAATGGGGTCTTTACTGTGTAGATCATGGTATCCTCATCAAAACCTGCAACTGAGCTGGCCCTTTTCTTTAACAGTGTCTCTGGTATGTTTAGTGTGGGTTCATATTTTGTGGGATCTTCAGCACTTCTGATCCAGACAGTAGGCCTCCGATTCTCCCTCCACCTCATATCCTCTGTTCTCTCTCCCTGGTTCTTGGTTATCAAGCTCCTCCCCTGTCTTGTAGAACTTCCTGTTACTACAACTCACTTCTGTTGGGTGCATGTGTGCCTGTAAGTGGTTTTGATGAGTCCATTTTGTCCCAGGGAGAAGTTGTACTCACTGAGTTTGACCTTCTTGCTCCTTTCCGCTCCCTCTTCTTCAGAGCTTGTCTATTCTTGTTGTTGTTCTACCTCTATCAATTTTCTCTTTCCCTTAGTCCTCCTCCTTGATGTAGAATCATCATCTTCACTACTGTCTGAAGGGATGATCACCAGTTCTGGTTGGGATGATTCTTCAGTTGATTGACTTAGATCCTGCTTGCTAAGTTCTCCAGGTTGTTCACCTCCTAGTAATCTGGAAATTTCTCCTATTGAGCTCAGTTGATGCTCCTGTCCCCTGTTAGCTACTTGTTGATGAGGTTCCACATCTTTGTGGCCAATTTCCATGCCCTGAGTGTTACTTGCTCCTCCTCCTGTCTGCATCTGCAATTGTATCTCCTGACTCACAACATCCCATATATTGTGTTGTATTATCCAACCTCCTACTTCATTTTCATGTGCTTCCAACAATCCTTGCTCAACTGCTTGTTGTATTGTGATGTCAAGAAAGGGTTCAGGTGGTGCTAGCTACCACATTTCCTAGCTCCACTATCTCCATCTCCACCTCAGGGATCTCTGGGTTGTCTTGTTCCATTGCTTGTTCTTGGGCCTGTGCATGTGCTTGGCCTTGCATCTGTTGGTTCCCAAAATATGGATCAAATCTTCTTAAGTGTGTGAGTGTATTGCATGGAGGGCCATTTCCACCATTACCATGTCCTGAGCTCCCCTCTCCATCAGCTCCACCAACAAATCATTTTCTAAAGAGATCTGTCTCTCTTTGCATTGATACTATGAAGCCTTGTTGCGCCTATTCATCCCTCATTTCTCCATATCTTTGCCATATGGATTCCATGTATCCTGGCGGTATATTTGTGTTCCTCTTCTCGTCGAGATGTAAGTATGCTTTTATGGTGACTAGGAACATATTGCCGCTGGGGTCATACACCAGATCAACTTCTCTCCGCATTATGCTTCTGCACAACATTTTCCACAAAGTTTTCCAGGCTTATGTCATATGTTATGGGGCATTGGTTCATGTTATGCCCCATTATTCCACATCTTCTTCACAAGATGAACAACCTTTCATACCATACATCTAGCCATATGTATTCTCCATCTGGCATTTTCGCATAGAATTCGCTCACAAGTGGAGCTTGAGGGTCCACCCACACTTGTGCTCTCAGAAACTTGACATATGGCGCCAGCCTAGTGTCAATGTCAGCGTCCACCGGTTCTCCCACCATGTTGATAACTTTGATTGATGCTTTAGGAACAAATCCTTCTGTTGGAAGACCATGGATTTGCACAGTCATCTTGATCTTCTCCACTTGGACCCTTCTCAGAGATATTCCTGCTCCCCAGCGTCTCAACACTAGCAAACCACCATCTATGTTATAAGGGCTTCGCTGCATTGCTGCCAAAGCTTCTTCCCTGCTCTCAAATTTGATGACATAGAAGTTATGGCACCTGTGTTGCGCCACTGCCTTGATTGACCAATATTGCTGAAAATATTCATTCATCCTCTCCATACTAAAGTTTCTGTAGTCTATCCAGTATGCTAGCAGGCAGTTGCTCTCCATTTCCACCGCGTCTGCTATGTCTTCTTGCCTGATCTTCACCACTCCTCCTCTTCTGCTCGGCCTGGTGATGTCTGATAACTCAGTAGTGCGTGGATTGGTGACTCTTCTCTCCTCCGTGTTAGGAGATCCAGGAGGAATGAAGTATGCAACTGGATTGTTGAAAGACGTTGGATTGCTATACATTTTTGCCTTTGTATTTGTAAATGACTTGTTTTTGCTTGTCTGTTGAGTTGAGTCTGTCTGTTGAATTTCACTCCTATTTATAGCCTTCTTAATTCTCCAGTCCCCTAAAATTCCTTCTTGATCCTTGCCCCTGAATTTATGCATTTTCGATTTCCAATCTGATCTTAATTTATTGACACGGCAATTCATATTTCCCAGATGACTACACACTGCGCCGCCTATTAACTGCATAAAGTTCCCCTTTTTATACCTAGATTTTCTAAAAAGCTACTACTTTCCCCTTTTCCGATCTTACTTTCCCAATAATTCCCCCCACAATAATCTTTAAGACATATTTAGTATAGAAGTTACCTCGTGATGCTCACGCGTGGCTGTTGACTCCCCAATCAGGCGATTTTGCCACCGTATCTCCTCCGAGGCCCTATTTTCAGACTCTAGGCCGTGTGTGGATGGATTTAGGATTTGGATTTTGGGATTTGAAATCCAAAAATAGCCAAATCCTTGTGTGGCATGGGTGGATTTGAAATCCGGATCTCAGTTCCGGATTTCAGCCCAGATTTTCCAAAATTATTAAATCTTGGAGAAATGGAAAATAAATATTATTTTGATTAAAGTCAACTAAATTAATGCATTCAATATTGATATATAACAAAATATAAAAAGTCAACTACATTAATGCATTAAATTTTAATATGTATCAAAAGTAATGTATGTCATGCATATTACAAAAACAAATATATCAAAATATAAAAATTCAACTAAATTAATGCATTTGATATTGATATATAGCAAAATATAAAAAGTCAACTACATTAATGCATTAAATATTAATATGTATCAAATTATAAAAAGTAACGCATGTCATGCGTATTACAAAAAAAAAATCAAAATATAAAAATTCAACTAAACTAATGCATTCAATATTCATATATAGCAAAATATAAAAATTCAACACATTAATGCATTAAATATTAATATGTATCAAATTATAAACAGTCAACTAAATTAATATATTCAATATTGATATATATCACAAAATAAAAAGTCAACTATATTAATTCATTGAATATTGATTTTCCTTTTTATTTAAATAATTCAATTTAAAATCCAAATCTATACGAAACAAGGATTTGAAATCTCAAAAACTCAAAATCCAGATTTCAAGTCCAGGATTTTCAAAATTCTAAGACCAAATCCAAATCCTCCAAATCCTCCAATCCACACACACCCTAGATTCCTTGCTTGGAATGAGTACTCCTATTTCACGCCTCCTTCGCACGTACTGATAATCCTATTCTCCCTCTTTTCCACACGATAGCTGCTAGATTCCTTGATTTGTTTGTGAATTGTCGCCTTCCGATCTGAACTCCGGCGAATCTCTGGCGGGTGACTTTCCCAAAATGACACGCCTCTCTCTAATTTTTTAGAGAGAGAAAGTAATCCTCAAACTTGAGACAGAAATATTATATGACCGAGTTCTAACACTTATGGAAAGAGGAAAAGTGATGTATCGAGTGAGGGTACTTATATTGTGACAAAGGACTACATTAGAGTGTGTGGAAGGTAGGAGGTCTTTCTTCACAATTTTGGAAAAACAGGTACCATTTGCTCACGTGTACTTGCACGAGCACTGTTCACAATTGGATACTATTCATGCGAATTTATTTCAAACAATAAAACATGTTAGCCAAAAAAATAGAGATTTTGTAGAACCCAAAATAGTCACACGATCTAAAAAAAACATTTTATTATAAAAATAGACATTTTAGACTGAAAGCAACATAATGACACTGTCTAAAAAATAATTTTTTAATTCTAAATAACAGAAAATTTAGACTGAAAGCAAACATAATCACACAATCTAAAAAACAAGTATTAAATTCTAAAAAGCAGACGTTTTAGACTGATATCAAACATAATCACGCAGTCTAAGGAACAAACATTTTATTCCAAAAAACAGACATTTAAGATTGAAAGAAAACATAATCACACGATCTCAAAGACACTCATTTATTTTAAAAATAGACATTTAAGACTAAAATGATACATACTAACATAATCTAAAAGACAATCATTTTATTCTAAAAAATAAACAATTTAGACCAAAACCGAACATAATCACATAGTTTAAAAGACAAGTGTTTTAGTCCAAAACAAATAGACAATTTAAACTGAAATCAAACATAATTACATGAGAAAATCTCTGGAACTCCCAACTTTCCTAACTTTCCATGAAAGTATTTATACGTTTTATCTTATATAGTGTACCTTTCAATTTGAACCGTATATTTTATCACTTAAATATTTTTAATTGTTACATAAAATTTCTTGAATTTTCGCATTAAAACATATTTTACTACATATTTATTTTAACATGATCAATGTTTTAATACAAAATTATATCACTTGAGTTTAAATATATAGTGGTAGTTCTATAACACTTAAAAAAGTTGGACTTTCTAGAGAGTTTACCTAATTACATGGTTTAAAAAAAGTATTTTATTTTAAAAATTGACATTTTTTGGACTGAAAACAAACATAATTACACAGTTTACAAAAAGGTAAAGTCTCTAGAAACTCCAACTTTCCTAAATGCTATAAAACTACCACTATAGATTTAAACTCAAGTGAAACAATTTTGTGTTAAAATATTGATCATGTTAAAATAAACATACAGTAAAACATGTTTTAATGCCAAAATTCAAGAAATTTTATGTAAAAATTAAAAATAATTAAGTGATAAAAAATACAGTTCAAATTAAAAGGTACATTATATAAGTTAAAACGTATAAAGACTTTCATGTATATCTTAAACCGAAAAACGTATCTTAAACATCTTAATACGTATCTTAAACAATCATTTTATCATATAAAGTAGACATCTTAATTAAGCCGAAACCAAAACATATTCATACAATTAAAAAAAAACAAGTACACCTCAAAAAAGAAAAACTAGTACTTCAATTTAAAACACAGATATTTTAGACCCATTTTGCTTCCACGAATCCAAAAGAATATATACCCGTTATGAATAAAAAATATTTAAGGTAATTTTCTAGGAGCTCCCGTGAGAAAACTAGCAGCAAGTATCTTTTGCCCACGCTTAACGCGGGCGGTTGGTTATTTGGCTAAGCTCCAAATCTATACTGTACTCGGTTTTTGTTTGCAACTTTTCCGAGAGGAGGTAAGTTAATTTTTAAGGGAAAATATTATGAATCCTTGAGTAAACACAACTATATTTTACCACACATATTCTCATATAGCTGAGGAAATATTATGCATATACCTAAGCATGGTTTACAAATTCTCATGTATGATTTTAAGATATTCTTAGCATTAATTTGATTGCTTCACCTGCTCTTCTCCAGATTTTGCAGGCTTCTCAGAAGCTGCTGCTGTTTCATTAGCCTTACGCCCGAGGGCCAGCTCTGTCGTCACAGGCTTTGAGGAGAGATTTAACACGGTTTATTGGCTTGGATGGAGAAGATATTTTTTGAGATAGAACATTTTGATGAAAACTTGAATGCAGCCTCAAACATGTATCATTCCATTTCCTCTGCCACTCATTAGTCTTCTGCTTAGTAAGTAATTTCCATCCCTCTTCTGAAAACTAAGGAACAAAACACATTCATAATTCCATTTGCAAACGCCTTCTTCCACACCACGGATATATCAATGTATACAAAACCAATAAAATAAAAGAGGTACCTGAGATGGATCTGTCGGGATTAGAACCTTTAGCATTCTGCAGCCATGAGGGCAGAGGATTCTGAGCTGGTTCTGATTTGATATCAAGAGATGAACTTTCAAAATCTTTCATCGCAAGTCTAAGCTCTTGCATAAGTCGCATTTATCCAAACATTAAGGGCATCATGACATTCTTCGCGACATGTCAAGATCCTTAGCTCATCATAGGTATCTTCTTCAACGAATTCAAAGGCTCGAAGGGCTTACCCAGTGACATCCTTTCAACTATAGTCTATGGGCCTGCACATAATTAAGAAACAACAAGAACAAAGAAAAAACAATTTTTTGGAACTACACAAGAATACATCTAGAATGCATACAATAAAAACAAAATGATGAACCAAAACTTCCATTACAACTCCAAATCAAGACTGCAATTTTGGACAAGATTATCATTTATAACATTGACATCATATATCCACATTAAGATACAAACAGTGATTTTTTTATAGCATTAGGCCAATCAACTTAGTACATGAAGAGCGGTTGATATCTGGTGAATTTAAATGAGAAGGGTAGAGATTTTAATACCTCGAAAACATCATATCGGGAATGAGGGATCTGGGAGATACGTGAACAGGTTGAAGACCCAATCATTCTCCGTTGTAGGATGATAGACCTGGCATCTAATATTTCCAGAAACTTAAGCTCTAAGTCCTTAATCAAGGTGAAATTTCAGAGGACAAAGAGGACATCAACAGATTAATGACATTTCAAATTTATAGCCATCCAATTTACAGGAGATAAACAAATTACAAATCGTTCCAAGTATAATCGAAATAAGGGAGAAACTATGTTTATTCCAGAGATTCAGCTTATATAACCTGGCCAAGTGAGTTTTCTTTAAGAGAGACTTCCTGCTTGAGTTCAACTAGTCTAACAATGGCCACTGTCTTCACAACTATTTCAGATCATGCCAATGTGAAGTCAGTTTTCTGTTATTCACAACATGCATCAATAGAATATGCAAACCAATTTTTTTTATGTAGAACATACCGACAATATATCCTGAAATTTCCGACAACAGAAACAAACCATATAAGGCAAAACACCATCTGGTTCCATTTCTATCAGAACATTTAAAGCAGGATTTGGTAGTATTGTAGGTTGATAAGTATTTAGAAGCAGGAATTAAGCAGGAAGCTGACATAAACACCAGCAAAGAAAAATGCTATCAGATGCTACATAGTGCATCCCTACCCCGCGCCTGCCCTGCAATAGCATCATAATAAAGTGCAATAATAACTAATCCAGATTCATAGAAGATCACAGTGAAATACAATGCCTACAAGTTTGGATTTGAATGCAATGCGTTTATTAGGGATCAGTGAAACACATATTATGGGATCTTTATTCAAAAGGCCATTGCATCAATATGATCTTGAAATCAAATGATCCCCTTACATTTCTTGGGAACCTGAAAGAAGGATATCCATACTGCTGTCAAACTAAAATTACATCTCAGCGGGTAAAGCTTCCGGTTCGGGTAATCAAGGAGGTATGTACATTAAACTTTTGGACTTGCTGAAATAAAAGGTATGATGTTGATGCACAAGGAGTTATGTTCAATTACGAAGAGTAAATGTTCCCATTTTCGCTACGTACGTAAGTTGCAAGACAAACGGGAAAACTAAAACATGTTTATCAAAGCTGGTAATTTACTGCTGTATCACTCCATATTGTACCACCAAAGGATTGAAAATACAATGAGAAAAAATGCATACAGACTAGAAGGCCAACTTTGCTTGTTAAAACAGTCAAATTTCAACTTACAAGTACTGAAATTTCATACAATGTGAAAAACTAGAAGTATTTCTAAACGTTCATAGCGCATCTGATCTTCTCTTTTAGTCCTTTTCATGATTATTAAATGACCTTGCCAATTGTTCTAATGTATTTCATAAACTAGAGATATGAAAGATGGTAACGGTCAATTTATCAACACAGTAAATAACAGCAAGAGCAACTTACAACAAGCCAGGATAAAGAACCATGACCTTCTTCGAATCCACACCCGTTCTGCATCATTTAAAACAGAAACATGCAATACATTGTCAAATATTACTAACAAAAAGAATGTTACAAAACAATATATTCTAGCACAGCCTCAATTTTCTTTAGACATCACGTTTACTCTTAAGAGCATGAAATTGTCGTAAAAATTGAAGAGAAGCAGATCGAAGCATTGAAACAAGTTTCTCCTTCTCCCTCAATCTCACCAACAACACAGGCAAAGCCCTTTCTGGGTCCTTCCTCAAATAGTCGATCATATCCTCACTCCATTCTCCATACAACTTCCTGATGCCCATCAATTTCATTCCAACAAACTTATTTTCCACGAATTCCGACAATTTAGAAGGGGGAAATCGCAACGCATCCTCCACACATGCAATTGAACTCCTCAGATTGCACAGCAACACCTCAATCTCACCCATCCGGTCATCAATGGCAAACCCAATGCTCCGCTCCACTTCTCTCTGGCTTTTCTCATCGCGATCATTGAAAAATGACTTGAATTGGTGTATCAAATCAGCATGTCCGAAAAACAGATGTACGATTTTGACACACAGATTCTTGATTTCCTCGAAATTCTGAGGGCTGAAATCAACCACGGCATCGATGGTATTTAGGAATTCACTGTAAATATGGGGAGCCTCCGCGAATCTATTCCTAACTTCATTCACCAATCGGAGACTAGAATCCAAACCGCTCGTAAAGGAGCCATCCACAGTCTTTAAGTACTTGAGTTTGATCTTGAAACTCTCTCCGCCTGAACTAGAGCCTTCCATAGCCGTCATCGTGAACAGAATTCAAGCTTTCACAAAGAAATTTTCTTTTCACTAGAGAATTGCAGAAATACAAAACACAGGCTACAAAGAAGAGCTAGCTTTTCAACAGAGAAACCCTAGACTCGAAAAAACAAAATTTTATCGAAAATCAAAATAATAAGAATACGAGTTTGAAACCAGAAAATAAGAGATGTAATCAAACGATTTTAGGATGTAGTGATGACAGGGAATTATAAGCAAAAGGAAGAGATCTAGTAATAAAAGGAATATATTAAGACGGAAGTTTAAAAAATGGTGCAAAGGAATGACCTAACCCAGACGAGAAAAGGAATATATACGGGATGATTCTATTTACACCACCCTAATTGATATTTGCACCACCCTGTCCCACTTTACTCAAATCAACATGCACATTAATTAGTTAGACTATTTTCATTCTTATTTGAGAATAACATTCATCCGGATGATCCTGATATAGGCCTTATCAGGCACCAATAAGATAATGACATGTGTACAATTGTGATGTTTTAATTGGTTAAGATATTTTTAGTAAAGTTCTAAAACCCTAATTTAGAATGCCTAAACCCGTCTGGGTAATGATTGAACACGTGGCCCAATAATAAATTAGTTAAAGATGATGTGTCGTTATTTAATTGGTGCCTGATATTGCCAATATCAGGATGATCCTGATATATATTAAACTGTTCTTATTTTATTGGTCAAGTTAAACTTTTTCCTTTTAACATTATTATTTCTTAACATTTTAATTTTATAAATTAAATATATTTGATCAAAAATAAAAAATTTATGCAGATTAATAAAATGTTAAAGTAAACATTTTATTAAAATAAATGAATTTGTTTTCTTGTTATATAATTTCAGGTGTTTACACATCTATATAATAATTTTACATGATCTATGCTCTTCATAATAAATTTCTTCTCCTTCATTTCTAGGAAGCTAATATATTAAACAATATTTAAATTAATATACACAAATAAATACTACACATCAGGCATAGTAAATATAAAAATTTACAAAGTTATTAATTATAAAATATTTAATATTATTTTACTTGATGTCTAAACAATACTCACATATTTTTATATGAGTTTGGTTGAATTACACAAACTAATTTTTGTGATATATATATTTTATGAATTCAAATGATTATAGAAGTTGTGATATAGTATTTGATAATAATTATAAGTGTGTTGTATTGTGTCATAAATCAATTTTAAGTAAAAACCTTTCTATTATATATTAAAACAATTTGTGTTTATATACAATAAAAAAATTTGAAATATAACTTAAGATTTTAATATAAGCACATTTTTCAATAGAAATTATTTAAATATTAAAAGGTTGATTAAAAGATGGGTGCAAATAGCATTTGTTTTTATCTACACCATTATGACCTAACAACTTTTTACTATCCCAAGGTTATTTATACCACTAGGTGGGTGTAAATAGCAACACCCATATATACGAGTAATTAAATCGTGTTGACCAAGTAGTTAATGTTGTTAATTATGGGTTTTCTTCATCGAGTTAAATTAGCGTTGCAAATTTAAGAAAGGTATTGTACCGTGAAAGTCAAATCCCTTTCTAAACTACATTTGCATGGCTCACGGTATTATATTAAAACTAGTATTGTCAGGTCGCACAAGGTGCGACCATGATCCAATTTTCAATTTATATATAAGATATATTAATATGGTCAAATATAATACATATATTTACTTTATCAAATTAACCGCATGTATAATATGCTATATTTCAAACAAAACATTTTTTTGAAAAAGTTGTATGATAATTCTTTGCAACTTTCTTTAGTTGTTCATGCTATTATCTAGTAAATACAAAAATATTGTGTATATGTTATTATGATTTTATTTGTTGCATATTTAGATAAAATCATTTTAAAAAATTTAGATGAAGGTAAAACATATTTAGCCATATACATTAATTTTTCAAATAAAAAGAGAGAAAAGAGACTATAACTAATAGCACTTTTACGTATCACAAAGTGCTTTCCCTTACATTTAACAAACGCGTGAGTATAGTATGAGAAATCTTATTTTCCTTCTGCTACATAACTATCGATATGACTGGTAGCATCTAAAATATGGATCCCTGTGCACAATTGATGAAAGAAACTCTCAAGACATTTTGCCCAGCTAAAAATCTGTGCAATCTTCCTAGGGTTAAGGTTGAAAATGATGAATATGGATCAGTCTGTGCATCTTTGGACCTAAACCATATATATATACACCTTTGATGGTTTCCACTGATGCATGCATGGACAGCCTGCGCAAGAAATATATATCTTGTTAATAATATTCTTCTAATCAAGACATGCATCACATAAGTTTTATGACATTGAAGTTAAAAATTAATGACAGGTAATCCATGAGGAGAAACTGTCCAATACTCTTATTGATAAGTATAGGCTGTGTTATTGATGAGTTTTACTTGCTCTTTCTGTACATCTTTCTCGATAAGAGTCTTTTTTATCAATTTCTACAAACCCTGTACAATGACAAAGAAATAAAAGTTATAACCAACAAATGTAATCTGATAGCTGAAATATAATCACGATCAGGATTTTCATATAGCTATGCACAATATGGGTCAAAGAATCAAGCAGAGAATCAAACAGAAAAATCACAAACCATGGCCTATAATAAGGTAATACTTGAAAACTGAAACAACCCAAAGAGTCATGATTTTGAAAATCAACACGATTCAACCAATAACAGAACATCTTTACCTAATCTATGTCATACGATTACAAACCTTCTTGTGCTTGCTGATCCACGATTGGGTATCATCATACCAATTTATATAAGAAAATTTGAGAAGATAAACTGACAGGATTAATGACGTGACTGAAACTGAAGAAGAATGGAATAGAATAAATTGGATTAAAACCATCAAATAAACAAACAATAAATTGGATTGATGGAATAAGGAATTTGAATAAAAAATATTAAGCGGGGATTAAATGCAATCTCAACTGAAGAAGAAAATTAATAGGAAGAGGAGGATTAAACACCTCTGAATTGAAGAGGAGAATATGAAGAGATCAAGAGGAAAGAGTTTGTGGTTTGGAAACGGAAAGGGTCTCACAATAAAAATCAGGTTAGTAATATAAAGGGTTGGGAATGAATTTAATGAGTGGTCGGGCGGCGAGATGGGGGGGGGGGCTGAATCTGGTGGCGAGGAGGCGGAGGGACGGGCGGGGATGGAGTGTGGTCGGGCGAAGGCGAGATGGCGGAGGCCGGAGTATGGTCGGCGATGGGCGAGGTGGGGGCGAGGTGAAGGACGAGTCTGGTCGGAGGGGGAGAAGAAGAGGTGAAGGTAGAGAATTGCAGAAGACGCTTAAACGTAGAGAATGAGGAAGTTGATTGGGTTAAGAAAAGCTGAATTTAATAAAATTAAAAATAGTACGGCAGAAAAAATGGAAGGAAATTAATGGGTGGGCCAGACTATGAGGTGGAACTGATGTGGCATGTGATGTGGCATGCCACATGTCAGGCAAGAAGGAAGCTTTCCTTAAGAATGCCTGTCTTTTTATATATGGTAGATATGCGTAGTTCAAATTTAAGATTAAACACTTTAAGTAAATTAGAAAAGTTGGTATTACAAGATACCAAAAGTCATATTTTGGTTTATACATATTGAAAATAAATTTCAAGATAAAAATGCAGGAAACTTAATGTAAGTTTGTATAATTTTTAAAGTAAATTATACATAATTCAAATGTAAATTTATATCTAAATAATGGTCACTATATTGAAAAAAGATTTGATTTCTACGATGTTATTTTTATACATTTTAATAAGTTAGATATTGTTCAAGATTTAAAATTTGTTGTAGTTAAATTGAATGCTTTTATCATATTAAAGAAAATATGAAATTATAGATCTAGAAAACGAAAGAGATAGAAATACAGAAGTTTTGGACGTTAAGACTGAATGTAAAACAATCTATTATATAGGATAAGACTTCTTAAATATCTACGGAAAAAAGACAAGTCATGATGGTGATAGCACGGCCAGTGGTGCGGACAGGCGAGCGGCATGGTGCGGCCAGTTGCGCGGGACGACGATTAGGCGCACGCGGCCAGTCGTGCTGGAACACGGTCAATCGCGGTTCTTCCCAGCTTGGCACGGCCAATTGCGCGTGCGGTGGGGCCAGTCGTATGCGAGATCTTTTTTTGTCCAGCTCCGCCAGTTGCAGGCAGTACGCGGCTAGTTGCGCGGTTTCACGGTCAGGCGCGCTCGGCTAGACACGCGGTTTTGCGGTCAATCGCGCGCGGTGTATTTTTCATTCTTCTTTGCTTCTTTCTTCTCTTCTTGCTTCTCCGTTTCCTTGTGTTATATAGAAACTTCTTCTTTTTCGTCGCGTCCTCTTCTTGTGAATATTTGGCAACCTCCACTCAGAGGCGAATCCAGAAATATATTTATGGGGTAACAACCTTAAATATAAAAGTTTTCGAGTTCCGAATTCCTGATTTAACCCTAAAGTCACTTCTGGAAAGCAAGGCTACAACGGCGCCCGAAAACGGCGTTTTTCCATAAACGTCGTGCTTCTTAACGTTCCGATATCGGAACGTTGGTGATGATGAGGGCCAACCAGAATTTACGGCGTATGGCTCATAAACGCCGCACAATTTACGGCGGAATTTGTTAACGGTGCTTGTGTGACGGCGGAATTCCAAGAACGCCGTTCTCTGTGTAGGTTCCGCAATCGGAACTAATCAGAATATGTGTTTGTGTTGAGCGGGTCCCACTTGTTAAGTCATAATATTTAAGGTGGAACAAGAAAGCCCGTGTTATATGGTTGAACATAATGTGGTTTCGGTTCAGGAACACGACTTGATATATAATCCCAGTCAGCGGATTAGATGCTATCTTTCTACCCACAATGTTATCTTCTCACATTCATCCCCAATTCTCCAAACTTTCTCCCAAATTTATTTCTATCTTTGATTCTACTCAAAATCTCAATCCCAATCACTCTCTTCTCTAAATGTTAAATATTTTCCTTGATCTCTTAACTCTTTTCCATGGAGATTCAATCATAAAGAGGTAATTTGTAATTTTCATTGATTTTTTTGTGAATCTTAGTTTCTTGATTTTGATTGCATCGGAACCCATTTCGAATTTATGTATCTAATCGATGAATTTGTTGTTGTTGAAGTGTTAGAATATAATGTTATTGATGGATCTCTATAAATGTGTTGTTGTTGATGAATTTACATAAAACTAGTTTTTTGTGATTGATTTGAGGTTGAAGTTTTTTTTGGTTGATGAATCTATTGTTGATGAATGTGTTTTTGAGTATGAAGTTGTTAGTGTGATTTGTAGGTAAATTTCTTGATGTTAGGATGAATCTATTCTTTGGTGTTGTTAGGATGGATTTGTTCTTGACATTCTTCATGTGCTCTTCATGTTCATCTGAGTTTTTTTTGTGTTCATCTGGTTTGTTCTTCGTGTTCTTCGTGTTCATCTGGGTTTTCCGATTTCGATCAGAAAGCCCATATTTTTTTTGTTGAATTCTTAACTAGTTCCGATATCGGAACACCTAATCTAGTTAGGTTCCGATATCGGAACCTATAAACGGCGGTTCCATGAAACGCCGCTAACGGGTGAACCCCTACGACGTTACAGCCACCGAAGGCAGTCGGAAACGCCGTCATAGGGGTGGGTCTTGCGCCGTGATAGCTGTATGCGTCCAGTAGTGAGTTTCCGAGTGCTGAATCCCCAATTTAAACCCTAAAATTAGATACATAGTATATTTATACATGCCAGTGGAAATTGCCGACTTTCCGGACTAAATAGAAAAGCAGAGTGTTAATTTATTGAACACCAAATATGTTGAGGAAAAAGCTGACTTGCTTTGATTTACGTTTGAAACTGGCATTTTCTTCTTCCTCTTCTCCTATGTAATTTTTTTTATGTGGCATCTGCGTGCTTTGTATTTTTTTTGTTTTATATTTAGTTGACTTAACTTTTTTTTTCTATTGATAGATTTTTTGTTTCTGATTAAATCAATCCTTCTTTTCTATCTATTAATAGAAGAGTATTATTTTAATTTTACATGTGTCTGCCCTTCTATTCTATTAATATAAGAGTAATATTTCTTTTACTTGTGTTCGTGCGTATGAACTCTGCGTGTGCTTTTTTTTTCTATTAATCTACGGATGTTTTGGATTTGCTTGAAAAAACTGAACGAATATTATACTAAGGATGGATGGTTATTTATTCTCAAACCCTACGGCAAGTTTGTGTTCAACAACAAATGCAATATTTTAAAAACTCTTAATTCCTGTATCACTGTTATTTTCTAATAATCGAGACAATCAAATCACATTCAATATATATTTTTGTTGAAAAAGAAAAGGTACCAACCAGCATTAAAGACCGCAAATATATGGTTGATTGCCATCACAGACCTGTGTTTGTTGTTGGCTTTGTTGAAAAGGAAAAGGTACCAACTAGTCCAAACAATAATAGATGTTCAATGTATATTATAAGCACGGGTCGCTAATGGTTAATTGGTAGAAATCTCACCCAATATAAGAAATTTTGTTAACTGAAATTACATAACTTATCCAATTATTTACTAGGTTAGATTCAATAGAAAAACAATTAGATAAAACGGACTTATTCTAAGATATGACTTGTTATATATTTAAAAATGAGCGTAATTATTAATTTGAGTTCAAAAGTTAAAAAATTAGAATTTTACCTTATCATAAAGTTGACTTACACAAGTATTTTTCGATCTGAAAATTAAACTAATCAATCATTTATTTAATGTGAAAGATTCATATATTTCATTTTCGTCAAGGGTGTTGAAAATGGTTTGATTGACATTCACATGACATTGAAACTATGACTAGTTTGCCGATCTACAAATTAATATTAGGGTAGACGACAGTTCAGAGTTGTAGTGAAGCTATAATGATAGTAAGCTAAGAATTATTGTTCGGCAGAACGTTTGACCTAACATAAGTATAGATTGTATTTGATCTTGTTCTCCTACGGTTATTTGTTGTTGAATTAAACGGGAGTAAATTGAATGTGTGAACATTAATATATTAAAAATTATATAGAATTAAAATGAATTTAATTAATTTATATTAAATTCCACTAATTATAAACTCAAGAGATCAGGATCTAGATATCAATCAAAATTATAATGGGCAATGAGCTGAAGTATTCACCTTCTCCCAAAAGCCTAGCTAGATGAGAAGTATTCAACAGATCTAAGGAGAAGTATTCAAATTACAGGAAAAAGAATTTGATGAATATATTTGTGAATAAAGACTTTTAAAGATATATATAGTATCATAATTTATAAATCATGATCAAAAAAAATTTAAAAAATCAAAAAAAAAAGTGAATACGACATTATTGCTATCATAAAATTAATTAAATCAAACATTATAATAATAATTTAATTAATGCGAATAATGCAAATTACCAATCCAATCAGTCAAGCAACCTCTTGTTTTTTTGATAATAGAGCAACTTCTTGTTGATCCCCACTAGAAAGCGAAAACAATTAGCTAGCTTGTGACATAAACCAGTCAATTGGGCCGGATCAGATTTAAATGATGTATAATCAAACACTTAATTGATAATAATGATGAATGGTTGATAATAATCAGTTTGGTATCCAGAGCCGTTCTATGACATTTGCGATCCATGCGATCACACTGGACCTGAAAATTAACGGGCCCAAAATTCTTATATTTTTATTATTAATTGGACGTGTTTTAAGAGAATGAAATGGTGATATATCAATTTATATTCAAAATAAAAATAAAAAATCAGGTAACATGAAATATTACTGCAATTCAGCAGCTTATTATTGATCAATATAAATAATAATACACATTCTGGATTATATGAAAATGACAGGCACTATGTATATGCCATGAATTGATGGGATGACAGGCACTATATGCCATGAATTGATGGGATGCTTTGCTCATTTCTGAAGAAATTGTTTGGATCTACCTTTGTCTTAATATGCACCAACCTGTCAAAGTTTTTCTTGAAATATTTAGTTCCCCAAATTCTTGCTGATTTGTACTTGCCATTCACATCTGCATCATCACTGACCAACTCTCCCAGATCAAGATCTCTGTAATTAAAATATGCACCCCTTGGAGACTTGGATACAAACGGTGCCATGAAGCTGTACAGACCTCTTGTCCAATTCAACCCAGCAATAGATTCTGTTTCATCCTTCCATGAAACCGCATAATGTATCATATAAAGTGTCCCTGCTCTGTGAGGAAATGGTGTTGCAGATTCCGAGATTTCACTCATCCTTCCTCCATGAGGACTAAACTGCATCTGAAAGGAAAATTCGCCTTTTCCCAAAAGTCTGTCAAATATCGCCTTGAAGCCATTTTCTGAGATTGGATGAGTCACAAAGTCCGACTTTCCCTTGAAATATAATTTAGCTAAAGTTCTGTTGAGAAGATCGTCAACGCTGGGTTCATTCGGAAGAAATGCAGCTGCATTGAAAAGTATCGATTTTATCCACTCCATTTCCTTGCAGTCCTCTTCCTTCAGCCCTAGCTCGGGGAAGCTGTTTCTCATGATTGAAAGAAGCTCACCAGTTCCTCCAAGAAATAAGGAACGGAAAGACACATACAAGCTTCTCTTTCTATCCGCAACAGAATAAACACTTGTTATCAAAACCCTAATCAATAGCCTTTTATCAATTCTACTCGAAACCTGTTGCCATTTGTGCAGAAGAATTGTAGCATTTTGTTCAGGTGTTTTTGTTATATTGAACATTGTTACCTTTTCTGGTATTGTGAGTAGCTTTATCTTCCAAGCAAGTACAAAGCCAAAGCTTGTTCCACCACCTCCTCGAATAGCCCAGAAAAGATCTTCTCCCATGGATTCTCGACTGTCTAGTATATCTCCGTCAGCATTTATTACTTTTGCGTCGATGATGTTATCAGCTGCCAATCCAAATTGACGAGACATCATGCTATATCCTCCGCCGCTGAAGTGTCCACCGACGCCAACCGTGGGACAAACTCCAGCTACAAAAGCTAGGGTTTCACTTGTGGCTGCTATTTTGTGGTATAGTTCGCCAAGAGTAGCACCAGCTTTAATCCAAGCTGTGTTTTCGTCGGTATCAATCGATATCGAACTGAAGTTTCTGAGATCGATGAGAACAAATGGAGTGGTTGAAGTAAAAGAAAGGCCCTCGTAATCATGGCCGCCGCTGCGAACCCTAATCTGAGTGCTGGTTTTTGCTGCACAGCGTACGGCGGTTTGGATCTGGTACTCATCGGCTGGTGTGATGATGAGATTAATCTTTGAAAGAGTTTTGGGTGTTATTGGCCGGAAGTTTCCCGCTGCGGAATATAAAATGGATGTAAATGATGAGTTGTTTGGAGAATATGTAGCTCCTGAGTTCTGAGAATGAAGGCAGCGAAGATATCCATCGTGAATGTGAGCTGGGAATTTAACTTGTTGGCAGGCTACAAATAAAAACAAGGTAAATGATACAAGAGAAATAATGCCCATTGATGACTGATGAAATAATTAATTTATCTGACAGAACGAGCTTTTTTTTTTGATCATAGAACGATTCTATTCTATAGAGAGTTTGCATTTTTTTTTTTCTGTTTCAAGTAGGGCAGAGCGAACATACATCAATAATTCAGAAGTCTAATAATTAGATTCAAATATAAAACTTCCCGCGCGTGTGTTAATGCCAAAATTGATTGAAAAGACATCAAATGTGGAAAAGGTCTCGGGGGAAACTATAATCTTTAATAGAAATTCTCAAAAGAAACACTCCAAATTATAGACCGGACCAAATTAAAAGAAAATAACACGCAGGGATTTATTGCAATTACCTCAAATAAGAGGGTTTTTTTTTTGTAATTTTGTAAAATAGTTATAGTATAAATATCAAAACCCTCTTTCTCTCCCCACTTTTTCATCTTCTCCAAAGCCACTCCCCTCTTTCCCCTCTTTTGCTCTCGCTTTTCCCCAAATCTAAACTTTAAATTTATTCCCAATCTGATGCGATTTTTCGATTCCAATAGCGATGAGAATGTGCGCGGTATCAAGTAAAGATTCTTACCTCTTTAATTTCGTCTGCTTTGTCGATTTGTTCGCGGATTTTGTTTTTTTGTTTTCGATTTGCTAGTGTTCTGTGTTGTAGATCGGAGCGTCATGGTGTTCGTGTTCATGTTTAGATGTTTAGATGATTTGATTTGTTTAGAAGTTTGTGTTCAGGTTTGGGACTATAATGTTGGCCTTATGTGCTTAAAATTCCATGTTCTGGTCTGTTTGAGGCATGAATGGCCGGATGTGATGTTTGATGTGTGAAAATTGGCTAGGGTAGCATGTATAGATGTTCGTGTTCATGTTTGTGCCTATAATATGGACCTTATGTGGTAAAATCCCCATGTTCTGGTCTGTTTGAGGCATGAATGACCAGATGTGAGGTTTGGTGTGTGAAAATTGGCTAGGGTAGCATGTTTAGATGTTCATGTTTGAGACTATAATGTGGACCTTATGTGCTTAAAACCCCATGTTCTGGTCTGTTTGAGGCATGAATGACCATATGTGAGGTTTGGTGTGTGAAAAATTGACTAGGGTAGCATGTTTAGATTTTCATGTTTCTGCCTATAATGTGGACCTTATGTGTTAAAATTCTCATGTTCTGGTTTGTTTGAGGCATGAATGGGCAGATGTGAGGTTTGGTGTTTGAAAATTGGCTAGGGTAGCATGTTTAGATGTTCATGTTTATGTTTCTGCCTATAATGTGGACCTTATGCGCTTAAAACCCCATGTTCTAATCAGTTTGAGGCATGAATGGCCAGACGTGAGGTTTGGTGTGTGAAAATTGGCTAGGGTAGCATGTTTAGATGTTCATGTTCATGTTTCTGCCTATAATGTGGACCTTATGTGTTAAAATCCCCATGTTCCGGTCTGTTTGAGGCATGAATGGCCACATGTGAGGTTTGGTGTGTGAAAATTGGTTAGGGTAGCATGTGTAGATGTACATGTTCATGTTTGTGCCTATAATGTGGACCTTATGTGCTAAAATCCCCATGTTCTGGTTTGTTTGAGGCATGAATGGCCAGATGTAAGGTTTGGTGTGTGAAAATTGGTTAGAGTAGCATGTTTTCATGTTCGTGTTCATGTTTAGGTCTATAATGTGGACCTTAATTATGTGCTAAAATACTCATTTTCTTGTAGAAACAAATGCAGAGATCATAACGCGGTCACCCAGTGAATAGTGCAGCCCAGTAAATAGCGACGAATCAGTTTATAGTGCAGCCTAGTGAATAGTGACGAATCAGTGAATAGTGCAGCCCAGTGAATAGTAACGGACCAGTGAATATACCAGTGAATAGTTCGCGTGAATAGTAACTAATTTAATTAAATTGCAATTAAGGACCTCCTTGTTTTATTTTACTGCATCATTACTATATAATTCTTGGTCTATAATATAGACGGTCTCTCCAGAGATTTTCTCTCTAGTGAATAGTGCAGCCCAGTAAATAGCGACGGATCAGTGTATTGTGCAGCCCAGTGAATAGTGACGAATCGGTGAATAGTGCAGCCCAGTGAATAGTAACAAACCAGTGAATAGTACGCGTGAATAGTAACTAATTTAATGAAATTGCAATTAAGGACCTCCTTGTTTTATTTTACAACACCATTACTATATAATTCTTGGTCTATAATATAGACGGTCTCTCCAGAGAGTTTCTCAATTTTTAAAGTAGTACGGGTATATAATTTTTAAGTTTGAATGTTAAAATTATTAAAAAAAATAAATTATGAATTTGAAAGTTAAAGTGTTTAAATGAATTTTAAAAGTTTTTTTTTTAGGAAAAGCGCTCATATAGATAAATTAAAACAACGAGTCATAAAATTACAAATATTCCTACCAAGGTTAGAGGCCATATTGTGCTCCTTATTCAAGAAAGAACGTTTAACCTTGAAAACTGAAAACTCTATGAAAGAGTCTAACAGACGCCTAATATTGGAAACAACCCCTTTTATCTCCATTGGTGAGATGCTTGGGTTTTTTATTGAAGAAACCAGGACCGTTGAGTCTGATACTAGAGGCGCCCTAAGTATTCCCATCCAGTTTGCTGCTTTGAGAGCTCTCCAACAGGACTCTGCTTCCGCCTACAGTGGTGTGACAAAAGTGAAGAAATCTGAACCAGTAATAGAATATCAAAATTCCAGTATGGTTTCCAAATCCTCCACCCTCCCGTGCTAAACGCCTCTTTGACAACTTTCTCAACATCCCTTTTTTTATCAAGTCCAAGGGGATTTTCTTGTCTTGCCCCTTCTTCCGGAAAGTAATCTCCCATCTGGTCATAAACTAGACTTCGATGATTTTGGTGTGAATGCATCAAAAATCAGTTCTTTGCCTTCTCTAAGCACAACTCGAGCCTGACTATGATATCATCAAAGATTTTCTTGTTCCGTTGCTTCCAAATCTCCCACATTACGAAAATTAGATGAATGAGGAGCTCCTCCTGTACATTCCCTGTAAATATTGTGAAGAACCTCTACTGGAGGAAGAGCATGAACACGGCGGTTCAATCTGGGAAGGACGGCGGTTTTGACCGCCGTCCATGGGGTGGCACCGTGCAATTGGCGCCACCGATGCACGGCGGTCATAACCGTCGTGTATTGTTCCGGCTAAGTTTCCGAATTCGTAAATCTATCCGGATGTCTATAAGTCCGGCTAACTTTAAGAGTTCGGAAAGTTAGCCGGATAGAACAAAAAAAACTGGCCGGCGAAATCAAAACCAGTATAAAAAAGTCTCACCCCCAGATCATGGTTACTTGTGCCCCGAAATCTCAAAAACACATAAACTATCATCCTAATCTATTGATTTTCGGCCTAAATCATATGAAGAACACATTAAATTTAAAGTCAACTTTTTTGCTTAGAAGAAGGAGAGGGAGAGGGAGAGGGAGAGGGAGAAAGAGAGGAAAAGAGGGAGAGGGAGAAGAAGGAGAGGGAGAGGGAGAGGAAAAGAGGGAGGGGGAGAAAGAGAAAGAGAGGGAGAGGGAGAAGAAGGAAAGGGAGAAGGAGAAGAGGGAGAGGGAAAGGGAGGAGAAGATTGAGAGGGAGAGGGAGAAGGAGAAGAAGAAGAATGAGAGGGAGAGTAAGAGGTAGAGGGAGAAGGAAAAGGAGAAGATGGAGAGGGATAGGGAGAAGGAGAGGGAGATGCAGAGGGATAGGCATCCAACTAAGTTTCCAAACTCGGAAACTTAGCCGGAACTCAATAAACTGCGGTGTTTTAAAAATTCACGCGGGACCGCCGTTTATTGAGTTCCGGCTAAGTTTCCAAGTTCGGAAACTTAGCCGGATGCAATGCACGGCGGTTCCCTTAAACTCATGCGAAACCGCCATGAATTGGTGTTGTCTTCCTGCCTAATTCTACTAATGAAGCACTGTGAGAAGCCACCTGATGGCAGAGTGGGTATGTTAATCGGCAGTCCCGATAATGTCCGACTTGTCTTGACTCTGAAAATGTTAAAAACATGTGGAATTCATCTTCATCACATGTACCACATCTTGAGCAAGTTGCATGCTGATCCAACTTGCATTTCACGCGATTAACCGCAGTTGGAAGACATCCTGTAGTGCTCTCCATATGAAGATTAGAAACTTCTGGGGCAAGTTTAAGATCCATATCATCCTCCAAAACTTTCTGGCTTGCTCACTTAGTTGATAACCTCCTGAATTTCCCGCCTGCAGTGTAGCCATGGCCACATGATAGCCTGTTTTAGCAGTATATTGACCATCTTTAGTCCATTTCCAGAACAGTTTATCAGTGTCAAAGACTACTGGATGAATGGCTTGAATATGGGGCATCATATTTGCAGGAAAAATACTCCACAATAAAGGAAGCCTCCAGGTCCCATGAGCTTGATCTATCAAGTGTTCTACTTTTAGATTTGTGTGCGTAGAAACCACAGATGAACTTTTAACTGGGTTGTGAGCTGTTGGAATCCACTGATCAAACACCCGAATTTTATTCCCATTCGTCACTCTCCATGTAAGATTTGTAGCCACCAAGTCTCGGGCCCACAACACTGAGCGCCATCCCCACGAGTCTCCGGCATTTGATTTTACCTCATATCCTCGTGCCTGAGATATTTTGCTCGGTATACTCTGTGAAGCAAATAATTCTTGTCTGATATTATACCCCACACATGCTTAGCTAAGAGAGCTTTATTCATACCCCGAGATGATTGCAAACCTAGTAAATCATTCAACTTTGATTGAGAAACCCGCTTCCAAGATTTCCAGTGCAATTTTCGGCCCTCCATGTCTCCTCCCCATAAAATTGGGCTATCATACTTTCAATCTTCTTCAGAACCTTTGGAATCTGGAAGATACCCAGTGGATATATTGCTTAAGATCCCCAGCACATGTTTTGCCATTGTGACCCGTCAAGGGAGATTTAAAAGCTTAGCCTTCCAAGAGTTATATTTCACCTTAAACTTCATCACTAAGCTCTTGAAAATTTCTGATTTCTTAGCCTCAAATAGGATTGTATTCCCCAGATAGTTTCCACCAAGACCTTGTCCATGTATGTTCAAGGTGTAGGTGTACCTCATAAACGACTGTATGCTTTTAGGAGTGTTCGGGCTGAATTGTATTGCACACTTCTCAAAATTAAGCCTTAGACTAGAATATCTTGCATAGAGGTCCACAATCTCAACAAGATCCATAATGGCTCTCTCCGTGCACTTGGTGAACAAAATGCAGTCATCCGCATACATAAGATGCGTTAGTTTTGGTCAACCCCTAGACACATGTATCCCTAATATGCAATCACTGAGTACTCTTTTCTCCAACCATGCAGACATGTACTGTTGTGTGATAATAAACAGATACGGTGATAGGGGACATCCTTGTCTGAGGCCCTTATTTGACACGAAGAAGTGACTATACATCCCATTCACAGAGACTTGGTAGGTCACCATCTGGATACACATCATTATCACATCCATCAATCTTGATGGAAAATCCATAAATCTGAGAGCTTTCTCCAGGAATTGCCACGACACTCTATCGTACGCCTTGCTCATGTCAAGCTTTATTGCTGCCAGACCCAACTTTGATGTCTTATATTTCTTCATATGCTCCACTATTTCATGAGCTAGCAACACATTTTAAGCAATGCTTCTGTCTGATACAAAGCCATTTTGACTCTCTGCTATTAAAGTAAAGAGTCGGAAAGTTTTCGTATGCTAAAAGTTTAACTTTTAGAAGAGAGGGTCCCCGTATGCTAATTAAATTAGTAAACTCATCATCACAAATAAAAGTCAATTTCTATGAATTATTCGATTAAATTAAAAAGATTGTGTTTCCTAAGACATGTTTATTCAACTTCTTTAATTAATCATATTAGAGATGGCTTTGGATAGTACGGTTTCACCATAAGGTTATGATAAGACCGTTTTTTATTTTACATTTTTATAAGTTAACTTTATGTGTTTGTTATATTAAACTTTTAATATGACACTTTTAATTATCTATTCTAGCAAAAATTTCATTTAAATGTTGTGAATATGTCTATATAGCTAGTTCAAGTGTTTCGGTCATTAGTGTACATTCCTCCATTTGCTAAGTTTTCAAGTTTGTTTATATGTAATCAGTGAATTAATTGTGTTAGAAAACGACCATCAAAGATTACAAATATGCAAATTATCACCATAAACATATGATAACTCAGTGATCCTATCATAAAGTTACGGTGAGACAATCTCACTCATGACTTTGTAAATCATACATACAGACATATTTATAATATTTAAATAATTTTTTATTAGAATAGATATTAAAATTAAATATTTGGAAGTATAATGAAACAAACACATAAACCAATTACATAAAAATGTTAAATAAATAGTCGTTCTATTATAATTATTATAAGTTACTAGGATAAGTGGACCGCACGTTGTGCGGTGTGTTTGAACCATTTTGATAGTAAATTTAGTAGATGGATATTGAAAATTGCAAGGAAATAAGATTAATAAATTCTTTTTTTTTCCAGAAATTGGATCAAATTGGGGAATTTACATATGCTTCATGTTCTCCTCTGTCTCAACTATATATTACAGCCATGTTTTTACCAATTTAAGTTGCAAAATTGTTTTCTTCTGTTATTGTTTTCAATAAATGAATTTTGTACAAACAATAATGATAAAATAGTTACATATTATCAATATGATTCGTTTTGGTAAAATAGAACATGTTTTATCCGTACTTGATTAAGGATGTGTATTATGTAATATTTTGGATTTTACTTCAGTTTAATTTATTTCAATTTAATTCATATTTAATAAAGTATTATTTGATAAAATTAAGTGTAATTCAACTGTAGTGTTATTCTATAGAGCACCACTATAGATAATTTAAAGTTGTGTATACATCAATAATAAATAACATATTTGATTAGGAAAAAAATATTATACATCTATATATATATATATAAACACAATATTTCATGTATAAATTTAAATATAATATTTACCTAGCTAGTTCAGCAAACAAAAGAGGATTAGCACTGATACAAAGGCACTCTACAAAGTTGCCATCTGCTTGCTGTTCGGTCTGAGCATAGCTTCTCAGCATGCTCCAAGTATATTAATTCTCAGCATGCTCCAAATTTCCACACTTTGCATAAAGGTCAACTGAACATCCGAAAAATCGTTTGCAGTTGGAGTTTTGGTGTATAGGGATCATAGTGATGCAATAACTTCAAATATTTTCCCGATAGATCATAGTATTCAACACCACAACTGATGATTTCTCACACCAGTCGAGTTCAACACCACAACTGATAGATCTGATAGATACATACCAAAACGATACTGATAGATCTGATAGATGCATACCGATAGATTTGAATAATTGCCACTAAGAAAGACAGACCGAGATGATGCATTGAATGAATAACGTACTCGAATTTGTGTAGGGTTTGAAAAAAACTTCTGATCGCATCCTCCGGGAAGGGTGTAAACAACGTAACTTCTACCTCCAGCGGAGATATAGTATCTCTCAAACCTCTTCTAAAATCCTTAATAAAAAGATATCAATCATAACTTAAAATAAAGAAAAATCTCATGAATATATCCAATATCATCATCACATGATCACTCAAACTCAATGGAACTAATGCTGCTCTGTTCATCACGTCAGGAAACAGTTCGGTAGCTAGCTATTCAGTTTGTTGTAATCGGGAGCATCTTTTTCAAAAATCAAAGGTAGGCGCTTGAGATTGTGATGCCTCCTCAAAGCTCAAGACTAACAAATTGTGATCGAGATAGGCCTTTTAACGTCGATCGTGCATTACATGTACAACAAGAGACTTTGCGCAGGACTCGTACGTAAACTACCGATCGCCGCGGTTGTGCGCTGGACTCTCGTGATCCCGGACCGGCAAAGCCGTCGTTCATAATTTATAAAGAAATCCAGCAAAAACCTAAAATTCCTGTAAAAATTAACCAAACAAATCAACCTTGTTGATGAAGTGTGTCGACGACGGGTTTTACCAAGAACTTGAGAGGGTTTAAATTAAATATAATGTTGCCGGAAGAAATTATATAGTAATAGAGTTTATGTAATCAATCGTACCGTTATGGTATCAAATTATAATATACTAATACTATAATTATAATATATTGTGACAAAACAAATATAATGAACTTTAGTTTATACCATAGTAGAGAAATTATATCATCCATATATATTACGCTCATGCTCATGTGAAACATACAAAAAAGGCTATAATTAATCGTATCGTTTCGATATCAAATTATAATATATTAATACCATGATTATAATATATTATGACAAAATAAATATAATGAACTTTAATTTATACTATATTAGTGAAAGTAAATCATCCACAATGTATTACGTCGTGCGAAACATACAAGAAAAAAAAGGCTACCGTGTAAATTAGCACGAAATTAGCGTGTAAATTAAAATTTTATAGGTGGAATGAGTTGTATTTGTAAAAACAGAAGGCGGAATATTACCCTGTCAACACTGCACAAGAATTAAACAATAAAATTAAAAGAATCTAAAAATATATATAAAAATGGTAGCCGTCGGAATATGGTGAACTTGCGGTGGCGGTGGTTATGTGGCGGTTTTAGTCAAAACTACGTAGTTTAATCCTTTTTAATATTTTTATTAATTTATTTATTGACCGGAGAAATAACTCTTCTAGTTCCCTTTAGGATGATAGTACTGTCCTACCTGTTTGTAATGAAATATGCGTAAAACACTATAGAGGAAACGAAAAGTTTGGCAGATCAATCCGTTTTAGTTTTTAGTAGATGGAAATGGAGTAATGACTTGTTTAGTACAACTTATCTGAATTTTTTTTAGTTCAGTTCAGTATTTTTTATTTCAGTTCAGTTTAATTCAGTATTTTTAAGTTCAATACAATTCAGTTCCGAATTTTCCAGTTTAGTGCATTATACTTTAACATTTTTTAAACAGAATATGTTAATAATTCAGTTCAATTCAATGCAATTC
This sequence comes from Sherardia arvensis, assembly GCA_948330725.1. Classification (NCBI taxonomy): domain Eukaryota; kingdom Viridiplantae; phylum Streptophyta; class Magnoliopsida; order Gentianales; family Rubiaceae; genus Sherardia; species Sherardia arvensis. Next base: position 29,285,459 of record OX415241.1, read on the forward strand.
AGAGAAAATATAATTTAATTCAATTCAGTTCATCAAAAATGTAATTTAATGATTTTAAGTTTATATCGAACAATCAGTTCATTTCAGTTAAATGTAGTTCAATTCAACTCTATTTTATATTCTTGAGTTTCAGTTTCTCTACCATTAATTAGGTAGAGATTGTCAAATTCTTGTTGCTATATCCATTTGATATGGTTGCAATGTCAATTAGATTTCAAACAATGCATTAATTTGATTCTTCAATTGATTTTTGTTCCATTGAGTTCAGTTCAATATACTTCAATTTAGTTTATAAAGCTAGGTAAAGTTTATTAAGTTCAGTTTTGATGAAATATCATTTGATAAAATACAAATTCATTTAGTTATAGCAATGCATTGAGTTTTTTCTTCAATTCAGTTCAGTTCAGTATAATTCAGTTTAATATGTTAGGATTAATTTTTTAAGTTTAGAATTGATGAAATAAATATTATTCGATATAATTTTGCTAATTTAATTATATCATTGCATACTTTTGTAAGTTCATTGTAATTAAGTTCGGGGGTTAGTTCAGTTAATTATGTTTCAATTCATTTCAGTTTATCAAATTAGGTTCGATTTATTAAGTTTAGAGCTGATAAAATATGATTTGATAAAATATAGCATAATTTGGTGATATATCAACACATTGATTTTTTTTCATCAATTCAGTTCAATAAAGTCAAGTTCAGTAATTTCAGCTCAATCTTCGTTTAATGTCATGATCAATTTATTAAGTTCTGTTCGGATGAAGCATAATTTGATAAAATTTAGTTAATTAGTTATATCAATGTAGTGATCTGTTTCTTCAATTCAGTTTTGTTCAGTTAAGTTAAATACAATATATTTCAATGGTTTTTTTTTTTGTAAAAAATCCTTGAATAAAAAAATTAAATGAATTTTAGTTCAGTTCATTTCAGTTCAGTATCTTTCAGTCTAACTCAATATTTTTTAGTTCAAATTATCAAGAGCGCAACATGGAAGCAACAGGATAAAGTTGAGGATTATTGAGAAAAATATATAAAGACGGATTTTGGGAAAGAACTATATATAAAACCTAATTACAAAGAGATTAGAAAGCTACAAAAGTAATAATAATCTCGTAAACTCTATATCTAAATTCTATATAGAGATGCCCTATTTATAGACAAAACCCAATGAATCCTTTTCCACCAAGGATCCAAACACCAAACCCAATCTAACAGTGATTGGGATAATAATCTTAATGCAGGAAGGAATAGGAGATATTTGATGCATCCCAACAATCTCCACCTTGCATCAAAATTATCGGTGTAAAGTCAGCTTCAGCACGCTGAACAACCAACTAAATCCAAGAATTACTCGAATTTAGTAATATGGAGAGTTTTAGTGAGCATGTCTGCAGGATTCTTCGAATATTGAATCTTCTCCACAACAATTTTCCATAAAGCAACAATATAAAACCCCTTCAAAAAACGCAAAATCCATTTGACTGCGTCCCAATATTCCTTATGAGGGTTATGCTTGTAGCGGCTCACAACGCTTACTGCATGAGCTAAATCAGGTCTAGTACACACCATTTCAACTTTGGAGTTAGGAATAGTCTGTATAAAAGCAATATCAGCATCGGATGTAGGACATAGTTTTTCGTCCAAGTTAAGATGCGCACCAAGTGGGGTTGACACGGGTTTACAAGTAGACATATCAGATCGATCGAGCACTTTCTCAATATAGGTTTTATAGAGAAAGATAAAGTTTTCTAGCCTGACGATCTCTACAAATCTCCATAGCATGGATTTTATTAGCTGCACCCAAATTCTTCATCTCAAATTTGGAACTCAGTTGACGTTTCAGTTTTTCAATCAGAAACTTATCAAGGGAAGTGATAAGCATATCGTCAACATAGAGTAAGAGATATACAAAAGAACTAGCAGCAAACTCCTTGAAATAAACACAGCTATCATACTGACTTCTGGAATCGAATTATAAAAGCGTCAAAACGCTTGTACCACTGTCTCGGTGCTTGCTTCAAAGCATAAAGGAATATTTTCAAACGGCATAAACATTTCTATTTTCCGGGAACTAAAAAACCCTTAGGTTGTATGTAAAGCTTTTCATTAAGCTCACCATGTAGGAAATTAGTCTTTACATCAAGTTGCTCCAACTCCAGATCAAACAGAGCAACAAACGAAAGCAAAACACGAATAACCAACCGTGCTTTCCATCTTGCTTTCTAAACTCCCGAAATACCGTCTTTCTTTGATATAAATCCACTTATAGCTTAGTGGATGTTTCCCTTTATGCGGTGTAGACGGATCAAGTTGGACATACTTGAATCCGTATTAAAATCAACAATAGACTGCACATCAAACTCCACCTTCTGCCTAATTTTTTGCTCATATTCTGTACTCGGAACTGTCGACGTAGGTTCTTTTCCAATAGAAAAGAATGTAGTTTTATTAACACCTCGGCTCAAAATGACCTTCCGTGGATCCGAATCCCATAAATGGTAGCTTTTGGATTCGGAGTCATAGCCAAGAAACTTGCATTTGATAGCCCTATGATCTGATTTACCAGTGCTAGAATGAGTATAAGCGGGACATCCAAAAATTCTAAGTGTAGAATAATTAACAGGATGACCAGACCAAACCTCTTTAGTGATTTTAAAATATAATGAGGTATGTGGATAACGATAACATGCTGTTGAAATAGGTTCAGCCCAAAAACCATGTTGACTACATAACCCACCAGAGAGCATACTTCGAGTACGCTCCAAAATAGTCCAATTCATGCGCTTAGCAACGCCATTTTTCTGGGGTGTATAAGGCATGGTTTTATTCCTAGAAATGCCCATGGGTCTTACAAAAATGATTAAATTCTGCTTCACAGAATTCAAAACCATTATCCGTCCTGAGCTGCTTGACTTTTTTTTGGCGAGAAAAATCAGCAATAAAAGACATAAAGTATTTATAACCTCCAAGAGATTTAACTTTAGTCGGTTCCCATAAATCAAAGTGAACATAATTCAGAACATTTTTGGTACAGTGTGTTGCAACGTAGAAACTACTTCTTTTCAGTTTCCCAAAAATAATGTGCTCGCAAAAATTCAATTTACTCGTACCATGTTCACCCAAGAGGCCTTTATTGCTCAGGAAATGTCATGCCTTTCTCACTCATTTGCCCAAGGCGCATATGCCATAAAGTACTGCCTTGCGAAATATATAAACTTCCAACACGCTTAGCTCTAAGAATTTCGGTAGAATATTTAACAGCTTTAAGAATACCATCATCTCCAATGTATCTACAACCCTGAGCTTCCAGGGTGCCCAATGATATCAATTTCGTTTCAAGTCAGGAGTATAACGAACATTTGTAATGGTCTTGACAAAATGATCATGATTTTTGATCTGAACACTTCTAATTCCATGAACGTCGCACGAAGAGTCGTTACCCATGAAGAAAACTCCACCATTAACCGGCTCAAAAGTAGCAAACCAGTCTCTATGAGGACACGTGTGAAATGTACAACCAATGTCCATAATCCAGTCACCTTGGTTCCGTTTTTCAATGGAACTAACAGTCATCAAAACATCAGCATTGGAATTAGTATTAACAATATTGGCTTCAGCTGACTCTGTAGATGGTTTCTTCTCTTCCTTGTTCTTCAGTTTCCAACACTCGGAAACTTCAGTTTCCAACACTCGGCAACTATCCAATTAAGTCTGTCTAAGGAAGTTCTTCGCGATGTGGTTACTGAAACAACCGCAGAAAAGATTTGGTTAAAACTAGAGTCGCTTTACAGTACCAAATCTCTTGCCAATAAACTGCGTTTGAAGGAAAGACTCTACACCATACGCATGCCGGAAGGCACTCCTATACAATCTCATTTGGATGAATTCAACTCTATCCTTTTAGATTTGGAAAATCTAGAAGTTGAAATTGACGATGAGGATCGCGCTGTTCTTCTACTTATGTCACTCCCTGCACCATACCGCCATTTTAAAGAAATCATGTTATATGGAGGTTCTACTGTTCTTTCTTATGACAATGTTAAATCAAACCTTCTTTCGAAGGAGAAATTTGATGTTAACATTTCCGATAGCAAAGGAGAGGGTTTATTTGTTAAGGGTCACACGTTTGAAAAAGAGAATAATAGCGACAATAAATTTCGATCCAAATCGATAGGACAAAATTCTTCCAAGCACTGTAAATACTGTAAGAAACCTGGTCATGAAGTTTCAGAGTGTTGGAAACTGAAGAACAAGGAAGAGAAGAAACCATCTACAGAGTCAGCCTGAAGCCAATGTTGTTAATACTAATTCCAATGTTGATGTTTTGATGACTGTTAGTTCCATTGAAAAACGGAACCAAGGTGACTGGATTATGGACACTGGCTGTACATTTCACACGTGTCCTAACAGTCATCTAAACATCAGCATTGGAATTAGTATTAACAACATTGGTTTCAGCTGACTCTGTAGATGGTTTCTTCTCTTCCTTGTTCTTCAGTTTCCAACACTCGGAAACTTCATGACCAGGTTTCTTACATTATTTACAGTGCTTGGAAGACTTTTGTCCTATCGATTTGGATCGAAATTTATTGTCGCTATTATTCTCTTTTTCAAACGTGTGACCCTTAACAAATAAACCCTCTCCTTTGCTATCGGAAATGTTAACATCAAATTTCTCCTTCGAAAGAAGGTTTGATTTAACATTGTCAAAAGAAAGAGCAGTAGAACCTCCATATAACATGATTTCTTTAAAATGGCGGTATGGTGCAGGGAGTGACACAAGTAGAAGAACAGCGCGATCCTCATCGTCAATTTCAACTTCTATATTTTCCAAATCTAAAAGGATACAGTTGAATTCATCCAAATGAGATTGTATAGGAGTGCCTTCCGGCATGCGTATGGTGTAGAGTCTTTCCTTCAAACGCAGTTTATTGGAAAGAGATTTGGTATTGTAAAGCGACTCTAGTTTTAACCAAATCTTTTCTGCGGTAGTTTCAGTAACCACCTCGGGAAGAACTTCCTTAGACAGACTTAATTGGATAGTTGCCAACGCCTTCTCATCCAATTCTTCCCATTGAAGATCATTTATAGTGCTCGGTTTCTTCGATTTACCGGGAATAGCCTTTTTTAAACCATTCTGAGTAAGAATAACCATCATCTGGATTTTCCAAATGGAAAAGCTAATTAATCTTCCTGTCGAACTTCTCAATATCAAACTTCGTAGTCATCACGAAAACAATCTCAACTCCCCAAAAGTCAAAACCAGAAGATCTTGACCAAGCTCTCGATACCACTTGTTCGGAAAATATCAGGAGTGCAACGCGGAAGCAACAGGATAAAGTTGAGGATTATTGAGAAAAATATATAAAGACGGATTTTGGGAAAGAATTATATATAAAACCTCCTTGAGAATATTACAAAGAGATTAGAAAGGTACAAAATGAATAACAATCTCGTAAACTCTATATCTAAATTCTATATAGAGATGTCTTATTTATAGACAAAACCCAATGAATCCTTTTCCACCAAAGATCCAAACACCAAACCCAATCTAACAGTGATTGGGATAATAATCTTAATGCAGGAAGAAATAGGAGATATTTCATACGTATTAAACAGACTCTAAATACTACAAGGTAAAAAGTTGTGAACCAAAAAGATAAATAATTATTACTATGAGTAGTACAAAATTTACACTTTGAGGGGGCACGAGCAAAATCAAATAGGGTGTGATTTAATTTTATTAAAATACACACAACAAACAATTCGTATATCATACCCAAGGGGCTACCCCACCTTTGGTGTGTGTCTACAATTATAGTTGTGGATTCTATTTGCATATATTATTTATAGAAATCATAAGCAAAACAAAACTACAATGCACATTTATACACATAAAAAATACATATATTTTTATTTTAAAATGCACGTGATATGTACCCTAGTGTATGGTATAATTTGTGCACAACAAAACTATACGCCCAATGTAAATCCTTGTCTACCTTCTCAAAACCGTCCAAAACAGTATCCATATCCAAATCTTTAAAATCACCACCCAACACCTCCCTTAAGTAGCTCCGATGAACGGCCGTCAACTTCTCCGGCGCTTCCTTCAGCGTCTTCATCGTCGAGTCGTTTTTTTCAAAATTCTCAGCCAGCTCTCTCAGCGAATCCTGCTCTATCCGAACCCGCAAACCCTGCACTTCCCGTTTGGTTTCTTCGCTGCCGTCGAGAAAGATCATCGACTCGAACTCGAGGAACAAATCGGGGCAAGACTGTAAAATACAACAAACTTTTCTGTAAAATTCGTCTCTCCCCAATCTGCCATCGGAGTAGTCGACCACGGAATCCAGGAAAGCTCTGTAACTTCCGTCGTGTTTTTCCCCGAACCGCTTCTCTACTCTACTTAAGAACTCTCTCGTTCTTCTTTGTTGGATTTCGGGTGCAATGAAATTCCGGTAGCCGTAGATGAGATTTTCGTGGCCTTCGAACAGATTGGTGAGCTTCTGTACAAGGGCTTCGTGGGTCATTTCTTCGTCGTCGAACCGTCTCAGGGCCTTAAGGAATTTGCTAAATTTGTTGCTGGAATCTTTGGTGCTGAGGAAGGTCTCTCTGACTTCGTCCAAAAATATCAACGCTTCTTCATGCTTTGAATCCATTTTACAGTAAATATCACTTTTGCTTGTAGAAAATGGCGGGATCTGAGGGCCCATGCATATATAGACGTACGGTGCGATAATCCGAATCCAGACCGGAACAGTATTTGAAACCTTTCTGTTGTTTCCCGTCCCCTTAAAGGAAAGGTTGTGATTTGTGAACAAAATTTGGGAAGTTCCTTTGGCCCGATTTGACGGTTTGATTATGTGTATATTATAGTTGATGATTTGATATTTATGATTGATAATTTTTTATTGATGATCGAACGGATTGATGACGAGGATGAGTAATGTTGCTGACAAGGCTACGATTATACGAGAATCTAGTTTCCCGATTTGATTATATATATACGAGGTCTATTTTATGATCCGAGCCATGATTCACGAGAATCTAGTTTCCCGATTTGACGGTTTGATTATGTGTATATTTAAGTTGATGATTTTTTTATTGATGATTGAAAGGATTGATGACGAGTATGAGTAATGTTACTGACCAAGCTATGATTCTACGAGAATCTAGTTTCCCGATTTGACAATTTTTGATCATATGTGTATTTTAGTTGATGATTTTATGTTTATGATTGATGACTATTTTTCGATGATAGAAAGGAGTAGATGATCGGATTGATGACGAGGATGAGGAATGTTGGTGACCGAGCTACGATTCTACGAGAATCTAGTTTCCCGATTTGACGATTTGATTATGTGTATATTTTAGTTGATTATTTTATATTTATGATTGATGATTATTTTTCAATGATAGAAAGGACTTGACGATCGGATTGATGATGAGGATGAGTAATGTTGGTGACCGAGTAATAATTTCAATAATAATTTGATGATCGATGATTTAATATTGATGACACTAGTGGACACAAATGGGAAGTAGGGCGGGGAAAAGGGGGAAGCACGGCGGGGTTGTCCCGCCGTTACTTGAGCTGCTGTGCTTCGCCGAGGCGAAACACGGCGGGTACTCTTTTCCGATTTCGTAAATGTCTAGCCTCATCCGGAAATAAACATTTCTGATTTCGGAAATGTCTAGTCCCATCCGGAAAGGTTTTGATTTGTGATGTCCTAAATAGCATAGCTATCATGTCAAACCACTCTTCCCGGTATCCATCATAAGTCCAGTTCTCAAAATACCACAACTTCCTAAGATCTTCAATTAGGGGCGCAAGATAAACGTCAATGTCGTTACCTGGTTGTTTTGGACCTGAGATCATAAGTGATAGCAGAACGTACTTGCGCTTCATAGTTAACCAAGGTGGTAAATTGTAAACCACAACCATCACGGGCCACGAACTATGGGTGCTGCTCAGATCTGCAAAGGGATTCATACCATCTGTCGACAAATCTAACTACAAGTTACGCGGCTCATTACCAAATTCAGGGTACAACTCATCAATATGCTTCCACTGATCACCATCAGAGGTATGGCGAATCACATCGTCATCGGGCCGATTCCTATCTGCATGCCAAGTTAAATTTTTCGCATCTTCCTTATTAGCGAATAAACGCCTCAACCTAGGTATGATGGGGAGGTACCACACAACTTTAGCAGGACTCCTTTTCTTTGTTCTAGGCGCCGTCTCTGCACAAACACCTATTGACCTGGACCGTTTCGTATACCTAGACTCGTTGCAAACGCGACATGTATCCCTTTCAGCATTTTCGCCCCTGTATAACTTACAATCATTAGGGCATGCGTGAATTTTTTCCAATTCCAATCCCATTGGACAAATAATTTTCTTCGCGGCATAGGAACTTTTTGGCAACAAGTTATCTTTAGGAAGTTACTCTTTGAACAATTCCAACAATTCCGTCATTCCTTTCTCCGTCAAACCATGTTTCGCTTTCAAATTCATCATCATCAGCGCAGAACTGAGAACAGTGTGCCTAGCTCCCTCATACAGTAGAGTCTTTTTATCTTCATACATCGCCTCACCTCAGGTCTACCTTTGAAATGCATGGCCACATCTTCCGCCAAATCATCATATTCAAAATCACGATCCATATCACCATTAACACTCTCCTCTTCAATCAAAACTTGATTTTCTCCGACGACAGTACGAGTCTCGCCATGCAATGTCCACCTAGTATAAGCTCTAGAAAATCCTCTCACAATCAAGTGTGACTTTAAATCACGCACACTCAAACGCACATCATTCTTACAATCTCTACAAGGGCATCGAATTAGCGACTCATTCTGTACTCTTGCATACTCAGTGGCAGCATTCACAAACTCTGTCACGAGATTCAAGTATTCACGCGATATCCTAATATTCTCTTCTATAATTCTAGACCGTTCCATTGCAACGTGCAAATTCTACAAACAAACTCCTACATTGACAAAATTCAAACTTAATCAACCTTTAGAATCACAAATTATCAAAACCCACCATAGAATTACAACATTTTCAAGTTCTCATACATCAAAAACAAGCATGTCATTGTAAACAAAAAAATACATACAAATCATAACATGGAGAAAACATCGATTCCACAATTTAACAATGCAAGATTTAAAGATGAGATGACATACCTTAACGATTCAAACTTAGATCAAGAATTCAGGTAAGACTTTCCCCTTTTTCTAAACTTTCAAGACTTTCTCCCAAAATAAAAATGCAGAGAACAGACTTTTAAACGCCATCAAACCGGTCAATTTCCGATTTCGTAACCTACCCAAATACCTACCTTTCGAATTCGGATTATTTACGATTTCGGATACCTACCAAAATACCTTTTTGAGTGGTTTACGATGTCGTAAGAAATGCCACTATTTTTGAGTACAATATGTGGCTTATTTACGGAATTGGAAACTAGCTGGTGTCATATATTTAAATCCAGAAATACTGGCACGTGCTTTGCAAGTGTCACGGCCAAAGTACAGGCCCATTTCCGACATCGGAAACATTGGACAGCACGGCGGGAAATCGTTCCCGCCGTGCATTCTCAACGACGTTTTTCAAACAGCACGGCGGGTTTTCCATTTCCCGTTGTCCTATACGTAAGACATCGGCTAGCCTAATTTTGACCTCCGATACCGGACCATTTACGATTTCGTAAAGCAGAAGCACGGCGGGAAAAACAAGTTTCATTTTTCCCGCCGTGCTTCCGTGCTGCGCATCCACCAATTTCCACTAGTGTGATTGATGATGGTAATGGTTAATAGGGAGATTAAATGTGGTATATATTCTTATTTCAAAATGGTCCCTGAGTTTTATTACTATTTACTGTAGGGGCACCGAAAAATTAATATTTATATTCTAGCCCCAAAATTATTTTGCCCCTTAACCCTACACCCCTTGCCTTACCATAAGGTTGACTTATCAGAGAGTATCTCTTTAGATAACACTCTTCTTTCTAGTTTGTTGAATGTGCGCATCACAGTAAAAAAGAATGAGCATAGTTCATTATCTAATCAATTGTTAATTTGCTTAAATTATAACACTAGAGAGATATAAAGAATGGATGTGCACATTGAAAATTAACAAAATGAGTTTAGTTATAAGTTAAATTTAATTCAAATTAATTAATTACATTTTTAAATATGATTAAAATAAACTTTGTTCAATTTTACGTTGTAATTTTATTTACTTCACTTTATTCAATTTATTTCATTTTAATTAAGCGGGTCTGTTATGATGGGCAACATATTATGAATTGTTGGAGGAAAAATGTCAACTGCGAAAGCATAGGAGGGGCAAGATTTGGTCATACTTCCTTCGTCCCAGAGTAAATTGAACAAATGATAAAATTTGAGATTGTTAGCGGATGGTAGAATGAGTGTAATAAAATTAATCGGGTTTCCAAAATAAGGAAAGTAAACAATTTAAAATAGGACATCCGAATAAGAAAGAATTTCAATTTTGCATATCAGTCCTTGATGTTTCATAAAGAACTTAAAGTTACCGTAAATTTACATATCATGTCTTCTATTCGTTTTTTTGAGTACATTACAACGGTCTAATCGACTTCATACATGAATTCTAATTAAACCTAATCTAGCCTATTCTACTGATCCGTACGTCGAGTGGCCTGAGGTGCTCACCAACGCTTTGAGTGAAGTGAAGCTCCTACTTACAACATCTAGCCTATTCTACCGATCCGTACGCCGAGTGGCCTGAGGTCCTCACCAACGTTTTGAGTGGGGTGAAGCTCCCACTTACACCATCTGATGCAGCTCCCGTTACTCACTTGAGCACGCCTCTGTGGGACTGGAGACTTCAGAGAAAGCCACAGGGGGACTGAATTGGGGGAGGGGGGATTTGAACCCTGGACCTCCTCCCATCCAAGATCTTATGTCAAGACTTTTGGCCAAGTGGGTTAGGCCACTTGGTTATGTCTTCTATTCATTATTAATTAACAACGTAAAAAGTTTTGTCTACCATTGTTCTCTTACTTAACCTATTTTGTGCAATATTAGGAGGGTCTTTTGTGATTGTGCCCGCGTAGGTTATACCTTTTTGAAAGAATATTCATTCAATTAATTATTTTGGAAGCAACCATTGATTCATCAATTAAAATATAATTAAAATTAATTAATTAACTAATTTAAATATGATTCAATTAAACTTTGTTCATCGATGATGATGGTAGTATAATTCTTTGGCCAATTTTTGAAGCATGTGTTTCCTCTGCTCCAACCGAGTCAATTACCTCGTGAAAATTTCTTTATTATTTCGTCTTGTTGTTACTCAAAATAATCAAGTCTCTGACTTTCTAGTTTAATGTATTGATCTACTACATATTGTTGAAAGAGACGTCCGATTGCAAAATATATGATTCGTAGTATAACAACATCAGAGAGGTGGAATTTAAAATGTTTGATACTATTTGTAACTTTAGTTATTTATAATTACAAACTTTTCACTACTGGAAACACCTAGACTATACGACACTACATTTAATTCTTTTTGGGAATTTTGCGCAGAACCGCTGTGTGGCCTGGTTTCGAGTTCGTAACCGGTCATTCACATGTGTGGGGGAAAACCGACGGTATTTTTTTTCTGAAATAAGTCGTTTTCCAAAGTGCCGCATGGAAGAAATTAAGTGGCGAAATCGCTATCCTATTTGCTATAATCGAATGCGTGTGCAATGTCGAAACCATAAGAAAGAAAAAATAAGAGGAGTTGTTTGCTCGTACAGTTTTGGAAGTTTTGATTAAGCGAATTCACTTTTAGATAATGGTTAGTGGTGAATTAAACCAAGCGATATCTCTTGACTCTATGACTACAGGCGATAAAGGTTGTGACTTCGTCTTGAATATTGTCATACCTAACGAAGTAGTTATTATTTCGTAACCATGGTTTAAGTTGAACCTATAAAAGCCGATTTTTGCGGGATGAAAAATAAAAGTACAACACATGTGGACTATCCTTGCTTCTTTTTTTTCTCCAGTTCCCTCACATATTTTGGCCGATATTTCACCAATGATTGCAAAGATATGTGATTATCAATTGTAATTCATGGTAGTGGAATGGGTAAACTTGTTTATATATAGTTTGTTTCTTTGTTTCTATGGTTTGTATAGTTGCATTTTTTGGTAAATGTGGGGAAGTTTTGAGGAATCGTAGCAAATCTTTGTTGTAAGTATTATATTAAGGATTAGTCATAGAGAACAAGCGTCTTTCTAAAGGTCATAAAGAATTTCTTGATCTTGGTTGGAAGGATTCAATAGGAAAGAAAATGGGTGGGTTTAGATATCCATGCAAAGACACACCAACTATCCTCATATCGAGAAGTTAGGGAATGTACAAGTGATCTTTCACAATCCTCTAGGGGTTCTCAACCTTCGCCTCATATTGTAGAAGACGTGCACTAGTGGAAACGACCATCATTCACGGTGGTCCCTCCCCAATATTCACGGCGTTTTGGAAATGTCGTGCACGGTTGTGCCGTAAACAAGAAAAGTTTCACACCGTTTTCAAGAAAATGCCGTAAAAAGTTACAAATTCATAAAAAGGGTTCGAAGAAGGTTAAGAAATCTTAACTGATAAAAAAATGGTTAAGAACTCCTAAGTGCTTTCGAAAGGAGTTAAAAATTCGTAAGTGCTTTCGTAAGAATTTAAGAATTTGTAAGTGCTTTCGTAAGGAATTAAGAACTCGTAAATGTGTTTCGTATTTGTAAAAAAAATGAGTTGTTCGATCCGAAATGGACCGAAGAGCTATTTAATATGAAATGTCACTATTCAACTGAGCTTATTGATCAAAGTTTTATAAAAACAACGTTAAAACAACTCCACACTTGTCAATTTCAAAGCATGTCCATGAACACGGTTATCAAGAAAAAGACACCAATACTTATCAACTTATCATACTGACAGTGGTTTCACATTCGCATTTGCTCCTGGTTTTCAACCAACTCAAATGTTTATTGCATACAAATAAACTGAAGTTCAAATTCAAGTGACCCTTTAACACTTAATCACCACATTGCTATGTTATAAACCAAGTACAATGTTGCCGAACCACCCAGATACCTTGACTCATTCCAATATGCAGCTACATAAAAATCAGGTAAAACAAAAGCAACCTTCTTCTTCAATCACAAAACTGCAAATTAATTCAAAAAACAATGCAACAGAAATCGGAAAAATTATATAACAAAGCAACTAGGAATACAGCAAAGAATGAACACTTAAACTAATGCAATAGCATCATCAACAATAAGAAAGAACATAGAAATATAATGCATGTTTTTTTCATAGAGTTAATTCTCAACAAAAATTAGCACGCCTAATAAATTAATATTAATTCGTTTTGTACTTGAATAGTTATAAATTTGAACCAGGAGTGAGGAACCAACAACATAAAACAGAAAATAGAAAGATGAAGGAAATAGAATTTGAACTTGTTTACACCAACAAAATCACAAATGCGTGAATAATTACATGATAAAAACACAGAGAACTAAACCTTTAGAAACATACAGTATTTTTTTCGACACATACTGTCTACGAGAATTTATAATCTCTTTTAGAATTTATGAAACTCTTTTAGAAATCACAAAGTTCATGAAACTTTTTTAGAATTAAAACCATAAATCCCTAATTCAACCCTATATTAGATTTATATATAATATACTTATACAAATCAGTGGAGGTTGCCGATTTGCCGGACCAAATAGAGAAGCAGAGTATTAATTTATTGAGGAAGAACTGGCAAAATTTGTTGAGTAGCTTTGATTTAGATTTGGAAGTTACTTTTTCTTTTCTGCTGGTAAAAGACTGTGTGCCTTTTTTGTGTTTTGGTTTTTGTTTTTGTTTCTGCATGTTTGGTTATTAATATTAAGTTATTTTTGTTAAATTAATTAACTTTTCTTTCCTATTAATAGAAGTGTAATATTCTTTTTATTACATGACATTTTTTGAATCTGATTAAATTGATCTTTTTTCTATTAATAAAAGGGTAATATTTTTATATAGAGTAACATATATACTAATACTAGGTTTTTTTTTTACCATGTGTTACCCCATGCTCCTAAGTGGCTCCGCCCCTGCCAATGATTGTCACCGATTCGATAATGTTAGCATGCCGTTGTGTTGTCTCCTCCGTCGTGTAAGTTATGCAAAGTCTCCATTTGTAACTCCAAGCGGTTTCGAGGTGCTTCAAATTAAAGTTCACATACGCAAAGATTAAGATCATCTCCAATGTAATAGTCAATTTGATAAATATTGATTGACATGTCACTATACTAGATTTTCTATATAAAATCATACCTCCAATGCAATCATCACTTAATATAGTCAATCCTACGTGTTTAAATTTTATAGAGACAATGTCAATGAGAACTTCTACTTCTTGATGCTCAACTTGACATTGTCTTGTATTAAATTCAGGCATTAATAATCAAAAACCTTCCTTTTCTTTTAAATTTATCCAAATTTAAATTATTCAAAAACCAACATGATTCTAATATAATGAGATTTATTATAAACATTTTAATATATTTTATGTCATAAAACATAGTTAGTATAAATTTCAATTTTTATGTATATATTACTTGAATATTTTGAGATTTTAAATTTATTATAAATAAAATTATAGTAATGACTTCTCGTTATACTTTTTTTTATAAAATTTTAAGTTTTTGTTGACATTAGATTTCAAATGCTAAATTTTAAAATTAATTGGATTTTAATAACATAGTATATATTGTTTTGTAATAATTGTTGATTAGAATTATGAACATATCTCATTACTTTCAATTATATTTGAAATGAGTGTTTTTAATAAATATAAGTTTAATGATTAAAATATTATTTAACATGTCCAGAGAGAAGTTTGCATTGGGAGATCACAAATTTTAGAATGTCAACATTCAAAAGTTACATGCTTATGTCACCTTAAAGTTTTATAATATCATGACATGTGTCACCTAAAATTATGGATGACATCAATAGCATTGGAGATGCTCTAAGATTATGAAGATATGGTGACCAAACTGATGATCTTTTACTATAAGCCACCTTTTATAAACACAACATTTATAATTAGCCTAAACAAACATATTCATACTTTTCAATTAACCTGATAAAAAATCAAGAAGAGACATTCATCAGCATAGTTAACAATTAGTTTATTAATGCAAACTCATAACATTAGATGTCTGAGCTAGTTCACTGGAATATTATTATTCAATAGATCACTTATATCAACAAGAATAATACAAGAAAAATTCCTCATTCAATCTATGTCCTTCAAGTACACAAATATGCTTCCTCGTGCATGGATTAATGAACACATATTTGATAGAGAAATACAACAAACAGATGTATGTACACTAAGTAGAAGATTATTCTTCTTACTTGGGAGTATGCCAAAAAAATCGCAAAGGTGCTCTGTCTCAACCACACCCTCATTAGCCTCCTCCTTCCCAAGTCTGACGGGAATCAGGCTCCAATCACTCGCGTTTAAAAGAAGAGGTGTGTCATCATTCCAAATACTTTAAACAACTGCATAAAGAGCCAGTGTACATTTTCCCAGCAAAAGGATGTCACAGGCACATAATAACATAGCAATATGATGTATCATCATTTCTTTTCTTTTACATATGATAAAAAACACATTTTAAACTACCACTTCATATTATTTTCTTTTACATATAGAAACAACACATTTTAGACTACCACTTCATATTAGTACTGGAAAATAAACCAGCTTTCAAGCAAAATCACCACACATTCAAAATAGAAGGCAATGGATTAAAGAACTCGAGAAATTCATATGAAGTTAAGTATCTGAGACACATACTCCTCCTATTGACATTAACTCTATAGATGTATAAAGCAACGTTCTTTTGAATTAAACTACAATTCAGTTCACTTCAGCTCACTACAGTTTAAGTGTAGAAACACAAGGCAATTCAATTTATACTTTTTCATCTACAAGGTTTATCAATCGTCACTTATTAATAAAATCAAGCTAATGTAAAAGATAAATAAAGCTAATGTAAAAGATCAATAGAGGAGATATCTCACAGTCTGATACACATAACTATTGAGCTAATCCAGGGCTTCATCGGCCGGCAACAATTCGCCAACGCAACAATCTGAAATCGGAGAGACACGGAGCCGGAACTGGAACGCGTACTTCAACAGCCTCTCCAAGCAAGCCGACTACGGCACCATCGACCGTGCTCCGGCTCTCTGTCGACCGTTTCTCGCTGTTCGTTGACATCGTAGACTCGTTGCAGGGTTCGCTGAAGCAGATGCGGCGCCTCGAGAGCAAGTCGTTCCAGATGAGCAATGCGCAGACGTGGATGAGCGCCACGCTGACGACAGATTCGAGGGCATCGCTGGTGAGGTGGTGGTCGATCGCCGGCCGGCTCTTGTATTTGGGGAAAATAGATAAAGGATTTGGGGATATGTAAGAGCATCAGTTATGCTAAATTCTCAATTCCAAGTTTTCTCCAAAAATTTCTTAAGAATTCATTCAAAAAACCATTCCCCGCTATTATAAAAATTCTCACCTAATTTCCACATCATCTCATCCATGTCCCATTTCAATTTCTCTCTCATCCAACAAATCATTCTTTTTCTTTTACATTATCGTCATCGTTATAGCCATATATAACTAATTTAATATTAAAATAAGATTTTATAGTGATAATTACATAAAATTTAAAATTATATAGAATAATGTGAATTTAAATAATGCAAACTTGCTTTAAAGTACATCGTACAAAAAAAATATTTGAAATTATATATCAAAAATTCCACAAAATTAAAGAACGTTTACAAAAATTACTTGACACTTTAAATTTTCGTTAAATCTATTTTACTTCAACTTTTATTGAACTCAGTCTATTTTACTTCAATTTTTATTATTTTACTTTACTTTATTAAATCTATCTGAATAATTTTTACTACAATTCAGTTCAATTTAGTTGGTTTATTATGTATGAAATATAATTGAATTCAATTCAGTTTAATTGATGTTTTTCTTACATAGTTATTAAAAATGTTAATTTAACAAATCAAATCCGAAAAATAATAAATGATTACTATCATAAAATTCTAAAATCTAAATGATATACTACCATAATAATTCATGTCATGTTTACAATGCAAACAAAAGAAACGAACTGTCAACGTGATTGTAGGGCCAGAATGGCTGAGTTGGAGAGTTTTTGGGCGACTACGAAAGAGTAAACCCAGATGGAAATTCTAACCTAAATTCAAGGGATAATGCGGGAGGAATCTTCCATAATGGGGAAGAATTTTCATTCCTTCCCGATTCCAGCCATATGAAATCCTTCAAAATTCCTCCATAAATGATGCTCTAATATATATGCTTTCTACTTCCAAAGTTACGAGTTCGTAACTAATTTTACTTATGGCGGTAAAGTAGGAAAACACCGTAAAATAATACACGGCATTTAAAAGTGTCGTAAAATTCGGGCAAATGCTGTAAAAATAAATATGGTACGAACTTAATTAAGTTACGATATCGAAAAGTAATTTTTACGGTGGTTGATCGATAAATACACAACAACACCATAAATTGATGCCGTGGATGAGGGTTTCTCTATTAGTGGTGCAAGAGAATGTTGATGTCAATGAGGAAGTCGTGGATCATTCTCCGCCATTATTTCCCATCTCCATTCTTAGCAAAGGTTAGTACCATATATATTTCACAAAACCTTGTACTTTTATATAGTTATTATCAACATAGGATGATAATTTTTCTTTCATGCTTTCAACATTGATTGAACCTCCCTTACAAGCTATTTGTTTCTCATCGTCCTAATTCTACCCCAATACATGTCACTAATGACACTTGCTACGAAACTATGGTTCCCATCATGGGGATGTCCCTGAGGGATAAATTTAGGGCTACCATTACAAAGGTGTTGAACAGAGAGAAGTTGCTACCCGTGAATGAGCTCCACTACTACAAAGGGGTGGATGCAAGGCACATATTTAAGGCGTTTGATGGGGGCGCGTTATTTTCCGCCTTGCTACATACTTGCAAGTTCGCAAGCCTCGCTAGCAAGGAAAAAATATATATATATTTAAGACGTAAATCAAATATTAAAGGCAGAAGTGGGTTGTGTCGTAAATATATATGACATTAAGGCAGAAAAAGATCTTCCGCCTTAAAGGTAATAGGT
Source organism: Sherardia arvensis (assembly GCA_948330725.1). Taxonomy (NCBI): domain Eukaryota; kingdom Viridiplantae; phylum Streptophyta; class Magnoliopsida; order Gentianales; family Rubiaceae; genus Sherardia; species Sherardia arvensis. The sequence goes on from OX415241.1 coordinate 29,303,741, forward strand.
CGTCACGACATCGCCACCAATACAGAAAGACAAACGATGCTGTAGCGATGTCGGAACGAAGAGTCGCCAGTAAAATGATTCAATACTTTGTTTATTGCGATATCGTTACTTATGTGAATCATAATTTAGGTAGGCTTGTAAATGTTTGCCTGTCGCAACTGGGTCGGAAGTGGATGACCGAGAAGGTAGTGTTACCGTGACTTGACACGCCAGTTTAGAACTACAGTGCAAGTTTGTGTGCTTGAGTTGTAGTGAACTCGCAAGTTACACTGAAGAGTCATCGGAATAGTGGCGATATCTGAAGGCATCCGCTTGCAGTCGCAGTTTTTTTAAGGATTGGCCTTTCAAACTAAAATAAAACTGATTCTATAAAATACTTTTGAGGTGGGTATTTTCGGATTCACAAATGGATGATTAATTCATATTGGTTGGAGGTATGACTGTTGCCTTCTTGGATTAGGTACGTAATACCCTCGTAATTTGTTGGTTTTTGTCTTGATTTTGGTTGGTTTTATGTAATAATTTCTTTGTCTTTTGGTTGATTTGGTTCTTTGTGTTATTTCAGTGTGTAGTTTATGATAGGAAGTCAGTGGGTTAGTATAATTGTTGAAGGTTCTATGCAGTTGAGTAGCTTTTTGAAGGATTTGTGAATTATGGACCGCGAAAGAATAATGAACGAGAATGCTCGATTGTCGAAGGAGTATTTAGATTTGGTCGAAAATTTCTTAGATGTTGGGTTGCGACATTCTAGGAAGAATAGCATAGGAGGGGTTAGATTTCCATGCAACAAGTGTAGAAACAACGCCATATTTGAAGATATTGTTGTAGTGCGTGAACATTTAATTTGTAAAGGTTTTGACAAATCCTACACAGAATGGGTTTGGCATGGGGAAGGCCATTATGGAATTGACCAGGTTGAGATGGAGGAGGGTAGCTCCGAGGATATCCTGCGGTATAAGACATGTGCGACGATGTTGTAATGGAGTTTGTTGGGAAGAAAAGTATGTTGGAGACAACGTATGACGATAAACAGACAAGCTTATATGTTAGGGGTAGGCATTCTAGACTGGGCGCAACATTGTTGTTAATGAACCTAAAGGCAAGGCATGGTATTTCAGATAAAGGAATGACGGAATTGCTAGAGTTGGTTAAGGAGTTACTTCCTCAGGACAACTTATGTCCTGACAGGGTTTATGCTGCGCGCAAGATATTGTGTCCTATGGGCATGGAGTTTACTAAGATTCACACATGCCCGAATGATTGTATGTTGTATAGGGGGAGTGTTGATTCTTTGAGGGATTATTGCAAGGTATGCGGTGAGTCTAGATGGAAAAAGAATGAGGGAAAGGTCGAGGTATGTGGAGAAACAGTGACAACATCGACAAAGCAAGGTCTTGCTAAGGTGATGTGGTACATGTCCTGAACCGAGATTGACGCGTTTGTATGCCAATTCAGTTGATGCAAAATTGTTAACATGGCATGCCGATAGGGTTCGAGAGGAAGATGATGATATTAAATCTCACGCTTCTGATGGTGATCAGTGGAAGAAGATGGATGTTATGTACCCAGAATTTGCTGACGAACCTAGACACGTGCTCTTAGGACTATCTACTGACGGAATGAACCCTTTCGGGAACATGTCCAGCACCCACAGTTCATGGCCAGTGATGCTTGTTATTTATAATCTACCTTCATGGTTGATGATGAAACGAAAGTATGTGCTTTTGAACACTATGATCTCGGGGCCTAAGCAGCCTGGTAATGACATTGATGTATATCTAGCGCCTCTTGTTGAGGAGTTGGAATCCTTATTTAAGCATGGGATTCATATTCCTGACGGAAGTCGAGGGGACGCGAAATTCAAGCTTAAAGCCATGTTGATGTGGAGCATCAATGATTTCCCTGCGTTGGGTAACCTTGGAGGGTGTTCTGTGACAGGTCATTTTGCATGTCCAGTATGTGAGAGCAATACCAACCATTGTCAATTAAAGCACGGTGGTAAGCATGTGTATCTAGGTCATAGACGATTTCTACCTAGGAGTCATCCGTGGAGGAGTGCTAAGAAGTGGTTTAACGGTCAGGAAGAGCATGGCGTTGCCCCCGTCCCATTATCAGGTTCTGAAATATTTGCAAAAGTATCGGGCATGGATAACGTATTGGGAAAGGGAAAAAAGAAAAGCACACAAACTACGATTTGGAAGAAATGTTCGATATTTTTCAAACTTGGTTATTGGGAGCACTTGGATGTGCGCCACTGTCTAGATGTCATGCATATAGAGAAGAATGTATATGAAGCTTTGGTTGGGACGCTCTTGAATACACCAGGGAAGAGTAAGGATGGATTGAAAACTAGAATGGATCTAGTTAATCTTGGCATAAGGACGTCACTTGCTCCCGTGCAAGAAGAAGTAGGCACGACATACTTACCACCTGCTTGTTATTCCTTGTCATCTGAGGAGAAGGAGAGTTTTTGTAAGACTTTGAAATCAGTGAAGGTGCCTTCTAAATATGGTTCTAATATTAGTAGTTGTGTATCTACTGCTGAGCTAAAGTTGGTGGGAATGAAGTCGCACGATTGCCACAATCTGATGCAGGATTTGAACGTAATTGCTCTGAGAGGTTGCTTGCCTTCTCACGTTGGAGACGCGGTTGCAAGGCTCTGTTATTTTTTTAAACAGATATGTCGCAAGAAAGTGAGTCGGCGTAAGTTGGATGAATTGCAGGATATGGTAATTGAAGTATTGTGCAGGCTAGAGATGTATTTTCCCCCTTCCTTTTTTGACATAATGATTCATTTGATAGTTCATTTGGTGCAGGAGGTGAAGCTTTGCGGACCAGTATACTTGAGATGGATGTATCCATTCGAGCGGTACATGAGCATTTTTAAGCATTTTGTTAAGAATCGTTACCGACCAGATGCCAGTATAGTGCAGCGATATGTTGCGGAAGAGGTAATAGAATTTTGTACCGACTATTTACAGGATGTACCTACTATAGGATTGCCGGTCTCTAGACACGATGGTAGATTGGATGGTGTCGGACTACGCCATAAGTCTAAATTTAGCCCTTCTTCCAATGATATCTCTATAGCCCATCTCTACATTCTGCGCAACCATCATGAAGTGAGTCCTTATGTTGATGTTCACCTTAATGAGATTAGGTCAACACACCCGAGCTGGCTGGAACCTAGGATTCTTGAAACTCATTGCAGCGACTTTACTAGTTGGCTCAAAATACATGTGCAGAATGGCGGTGAACACCCTGATGTTGTAAAATGGGTTGCAAAGAGACCCCTCGGCACAGTCACATCGTTTAGCGGGTATGACATCAATGGATACACGTTTGGTACTAAGTCGAGTGATGATAGATCTGCAACCCAAAATAGTGGCGTATCAGTACCTGGAGAGGGCAATAATGGTTTTTTGGTACCATTACTGATATATGGGAAATGGACTTTGTTCATGTCCGAATCGCACTGTTTAAATGTGAATGGGTAGATCAAGCTGAAGGGGTGCGCTTAGAGGATTTAGGCATGACTCTAGTCAATAGGGGAATTCTTGGGTCTAGAGAAGATCCATTCATCATGGCGGCTCAAGCTCATCAGGTATTCTATGTGGAAGATCCAATTGATCCTCTTTGGGAGATCGTTGTTGATGGAAAGAAAACATTCATCTATGGTGACGGCTTGTTCGATGATGACTGCACTGTTTCTAAAGACACCATTCCGCCCTCTGTGTACGAAACTCTAGAGGAAGATGATGACATTGTTTGTGCGTCGGTGTGCAGAATGGATCATGAAGAAGGCATGTGGATTAATCCTGCAGGGAAAACTACAAAGAGGAAGGGGCGGCAACCAAAGAAGAAGAAGACCAAAAAGAGTAGCATATTTGATTATCATTGGTTTTGAATACTGTGTTTCTATCAAATGTTTGTTTTAATTCATGGTAATTATAATTAAAGTTCATTTGTGATTGAATTTAGGATAATAATTCATGTAATTCACGTAATTCAAACAAAAAAGAACCCTGCTTTAGCATTAGCGAAATCGTAACACCCGTCGCTCAATACCAATGTAACTGAACTTGCTCAATAGCGAACTCGTAGCTGGAGCGTGTTTGTTACGAACTCGCTACAACCGGCTTCAAATCGCAGATTAGTTTCTGTCTCTCCATTCTGATTGGTTACGATATCGCTAGGTCCCTTTTTTATTGATTTTATTTGCTAACTTGACTGTTGCGACATCGCAAGTAAGTCGTCACTTCAGAAGAATTTAAATTTAACTCATTTGTAAAGATTATTAATATTAAACAAAGCACAATATTATTACTAATATAAGTACATATATTAAAATAGAAATATTATTCAACATATATAACAGAAAGAATTATTCGATACTAATTTGTTGGAGACACAAAAATTTATAAAAAAAACCCTAAATTCGAGAATTTAGTACAAGTACTAGCCAACATAGTATGCTAATCTAATCATCCTTGCTAGGAGGTGGGGTCTGTTTTGGAGCTTGTGGATCGACCTTTGTCTTTTTCTTGGCATGCAATTTTGATTTATCCAGGTATCACCTTCTCAATTCCACGTATCACCTTCTTCGTTATCCAGCAATTTTGATTTATTTTGGCCACACGCTGCCTCATAAGGTCGACAGTGTCTTCTAACCCCTTGTAGTACGCCACCGAGGGTACAGCTGTTCATAGAAGCAAATCAAATTGAAGAATTATGTACTAAATAACATGTGATAAACCAATGAACAAGAAATGTAGTGAGGCGTACCTTCGACAGTTTCTCTTACTTCTTTTAGATCAAATTCAAGTGGTTTTTTGGATCCCGCCCCTGTTTTCTTCCACTTGGCGTCAACCAACTCACATTTCCCTTTCCTCTCAAAGTAGGACATTGTGTAGAAGCAACACTCTACCGCATTAGGAGACAGTTTCAAAAATCTGGTAATGAAATTACCATATGGTAGCTTCTTCACTGTTCTACCATTTTCGACAACACTGCGTCGCATGTGCTCGAATATCACATGCCCCGGGTTCAACCTTATCCCCTCCACTACGCAGTAAAACATGCTTACCGTTGTGTAGTTCATCTCGGTGATCCATCCTACCTTGGGAACCACAGACCTAGCAACCATCTCATATATTATCCTATCCTCACAACTAAGCTTATCAATCTTATAATCCCTAGGCTTCCATAAATTGTCCTTTTGCCAACCAAAATACTTCTCCGCAAATTCTGCCACTTGCTCCAGGTCGAGAATGGCATTGTCGAGCCATTGTTCCCTACAATAAAAACCAGGGGTAGGAGGATCGCTGAAATCTTCCTCTACAACATAAGACACATTTAATACCTTGTTAAACATTTCCTCCCCGATCTCAAAGTCCTTCTTATTTACCCTAGTAAACCACCTACCCGTTTCCTTTTCTTCCTCGATAAGTTGGTGGAAATTAGCATAAAACTGGCACGTTTCATCTTTATGTGCCGCGTAATTCAAACCTAACAGCTCACCCATGTCGTGGCTTTGAAAGATTTGCATCACTTTTTCTAACCCTAAGTCTTTAATTTGATTGAAATCTACCACATAACATTCTAGCAAGTCACTATGCTCCATGAAATTAAAATAGGCTTCGGAAGCATCAAAACTTACGAATTTGGCCTTGTCAAATTTGGTAGAGCTTGAACCAGTAGCCTGAGTCGTGGTTGCCGGTGCCTGAGATGAACCCGCCTGTGCCGGTGGTCGCCGAGCAGGTACAAACGGATTGTGTGCAAGCTGCTTAGTCCTAGCCATTATTGTTGGGAGATTTGAGCGTGACAGTTTTTGTGTTTGGGTTGGATTCAATTGATTTTCTCGCGTTTTGATTTCTGAAGATCCCCAATTTTTTTATTTATATAACAGACAAAAGCGAGCTCATAATTTCCTAGCTTGGGGTATAACAATATAGCTTATGATAACGCAACTCACTCGTTAGAGTACAAAACGACAGCGTATCAATTCAAAAAAATCCCCAATTTTTGTAACTATATACCAGAAAGTAGCGAAATCGTAACTGCATAGCTGGGGGTACAATTATGTATTTGTGAGTTCGTAACCCTCTCGTTACTATGTAAAACGACAGCGTATCATCAGTAACAAGGACAGGATTAACTCAACTAGGTTATGAACTCACTACTTAATTGCTTCCTAGTCACGAGATCGCTAGTTGTCTCTCGTGCTAGGCTCTGTTGAAGTTTTACGGGTCTTAGCGAGATCGCAAGAGACACGGAAAGGGTAGACGATTTGGTAACGATATCGCAAGTGAATCGCGTGCTAGGCTCTGTTGAAGTTTTACGGGTCTTAGCGAGCTTGCAAGACGCACGAAAGGTTAGGCGATCGTGTAACGACCTCGCGAGACTCATTTCAGTTTAATTTTGGTAGTAGGCGAGTTACCTGCGTTGTCGCTAGAACCTAGTTCACACTAGCAAAATGTACATTCTCACAATTATAACCTTGTTTCCAGTTAACATGTTAACATGAAATGCTCCAAGTCTGAATTATGACCTTTGCATCACCATAAACAAACTAAAAAGTCTATTAAACTTGAATGCAAATAGAAATATCTTAAAAAACAAAACATGTTGAATCATCCCTATTAAGTCTAGTACATCACAGGCCTGCCACTAAAACGGCGTGCAAATCATCAGTCGAATTATCTTCTACGCCATCTAGCTTCTCCACTGGAGCGTCTTCAACACCCTTCTCCTGGTCATTTTGTGCCTTGCCTTGGTCATTTTCTTCCTTGTCTTGGCCAATTGGAGTCGTATCATCTTGTGTTTGTTGGCATGTCTTCTCAGCATGGACTTCACTTGATTCCTCGGCGAACTCGGGTTCACCAATCAATCTCTCCTTCCTCTTCATCTCATACTTTTCCACATCGTCTTCCCCATCAGACCCGTCACTATCCACATCGGCTTCTCCATCACTATCGTCTTCCTCTTCGTCAGTACCAATTTCAGCTTCCCCCTTTGCAGGCAACGGGTCCTTGGCGCTCTCTTTCGGCTCTTGTACACTTGGCCCGGCAGAGTCGGTGTTCTTGGGGAATGTAGTTAGAAAATCCGGTACCTCCTCGTCATCGCTCAACTCGCAGTCTATCAACCCACTTGCCACCAGCTTGTTGAGATACTTGTTGTTTGCATTAGACCTCTTCTCGGCCATTTCAATCTCATTCACCAATTGACCCAGAGACGCTACTAGCCGACTACGGGCATCAAATTCAGCATCTACAATACATAAAAAACTTGCGATGTGAGCATTATAATACCTGTGAGCACTATCAACTCCCTTATACAAAAACAAAAAAAAAAATGTAAAGATGTGAGCATTATCATACCTGATACACCACCACGTGCCCTTCTAGCAGCCTCTTCAGCTTCTTTCTTTTTCCCGTACTTACCATCAGCCTTCATCTCCAATCTCTTGTGTTTTAGCCAGTCCTTGTCGTACTTGCCAAGCGGCATCGGATGGCCTCTTGGGAAAATTCCCGCTTTCCTGATCAAGGCTGTAATCAAACCGCCGTATGGAAGCGCCGCGGTCTTGTGCCTCGCCATCTTCATCATCTGTGTCAGAATAGTGTAGCCGGCGTTGATTGGAATCTTCTCCATGATGTGGTAGAACACCATGAGGCTGCAAACTGTTGGCTCGTAGGTAAGACCAGGGGATGGCAACACATTCCCGCAGATTAGTTCAAACACTAATCGCTGCTCCTGGGTTAGCCTGTGGATCGGGAATCTCCTAGCTGTACCAGGCCTATTTGATTTTCTCCCAAACCACTTCATACCCATCTCACCCGCATTCAACGGCTGTTTGGGGCTAACAGCTGGAAAGCGTTGTTCATAATGAACCTCGTACGGCCCATCTTTCTTGGTAGGCCTGAGATCGTCACGACTCTTGTAGGGACATTTGAGCACACTGTTTATCATAAACTTATCTACTTTAAACTTCACCCCTCTCACAATAGTAGTGATATCATCCGAGCCCTCCTCTAACCCTAAGTTTGCATAAAACTGTAAGAGCTCCTCTAGGTAAATGGGCTCGGGAAGTTGTAGTAAATAGTCTAGATGCTGTTCCCTAAAGTGGTCTAGCACATAATCGATTTGCAAAGTTGGCACAACACAACTGTCAAACACATTGTTATTAACTATTTTACGAGAAGAACAGCGAGCATACCTAGCTCTGGCGGCGTCATTGAAGAATTCTGGAGTCTCTGCCTCTTCAGTGGCAGTGGCATCGTTGGCAGCGCCATCAACATCAGCTCCGACATCTCCGGCGGGTGGCTGAACAGGAACTTCATTGTGCCGCCGGCGGGTGAACCTCCTCATACTCGTACTCAGTCTGACGGCACTTGTTTCCGGCTGCTCCCCGTCCCCTACCACTACTAGAAACCGACTGGCCTCTTCCACTGCCAGAACCCCTGGTTTTTGGCGGCATAACGTCGGCTAGATTGCTGGGATTTAGGCCGAATTTGTATGTGTCTTATGGTTTCTCTCGGTTTCAATATGGGGCTAATTAATTTTAGCCCCGATCCCTAATTTGTTTTATACTCAGTTGTGTAGAGAAATCGCTACCTCACACGTTAGTAGCTACCTAAACCTACTAGCGACATTGTAAGTAAGTCTCTCATACCTACAGTTTCAGTTACGAGATCTTTAATATGCCCGCCAATCAAGCGTGTCTTTAGCGATGTCGCTACAAGCTCTATTCATAATTTTATCAAATTTAATTAAACCTGTAGCGAAATCGCTAGTAGCCAAAAACCCTTTTTTTGTATACTTATTGACTAGCGATATCGCAACAAGAATTTTGGGGTTTCATGGGTTTGTGGGTCTGTGGGTTTAGGGTTTAACTATGTTAACTTGTAAAGTAGCGATTTCGCAAGTAAACAAGCTAGTTTGAAGATAACTAAAAAAATATTAATTTTATTTTTTTTGAAGCACTTTAAAAGTCTGAAATATATACATTTTTAAAAGAGAGAGTGTAATACCATTTTTTGGAAAATATCGGTCATGAGATTACCTCAAGTAGAGTATGTCTTTGTACATCAGCATGGAAATGTACATAAGCAATATAACATAACTCCAGGTAAAACCAAGATAATTCAGTTTCAATTTTGTTAAGAACAATCATATTCTAAAATATTTTCATTTTTTATATAGACAGTATGATACTAAATTTGGAAGATATCGATCATAATATTATGTCTATCAAAGCACATCTTAGTACATCAACATGCAATGTTATGAAGCGATAATCGTTAGCATGATGTGTGATCACAATTGGTGAGTGTATGTGTGCATGATACTTTGTTTACTTCATGAATTGTACTTGTAATAACAGACATGAGTTACAGTAAACCAAGTTTCTCTAATCAAAAGCAAGTGAACTGCGCATATGTGTAGTTCATGTGTCAACAACAACTCTGCTGTTGTCTTTAAAGGTAATCGCCGTACATCATTTACAAGCGTACACGTGATTTGTAGAGTTTCTTAATGTCTAACAATTACAGATTTAGATTCTGAAACGCTTTATATAGTGTAAGTGCACATTAAGTCAACCAATCCCTATATTGTTATACATCAGCTTATGACGGAACAAATAAAAATAATTTTTACAATAGAAGAATTTGAGTTTTATTCCATAACATTATATTGTTTATATCGTGATCCAAGCATGTATGAGTGCGTTGTAAAAAAAGTCAGATTATGTTATGTAGCTCTGGCGATCAGAGGTAGCGAAGTCGCAACTACCAAGTCACAAAAATTTGTGTGGCTTTTCAATTACGATATCGCTAGAAAGATAAAGTACACCATAAAAAAGTTATCACATGAGCATGTCACGAAATCGTAACAACCCTAGTTAGCTGTAACGAGAGAGTTCCGAGTTTGCAACAAGGTAAGCTACAATAAAATGAACACGTTAAAGAACTGAAAAACACAACACTTTTGGCATCTTTTCCATCACATCTTATGGGTTTCATCTCCAAAAATCAAACTTTTACACATCTTCTCAAATCTCCTCACCTTTCTTCACATCAAATCTCCATATCCCATCCCATACATGTTCAAAACATCAATTGTGTCAAAACAAAGTGGAACTAGCCACTAATTGAATGCAAAAGATTTGTAAGTTTTGCAATGAATTCCCAACCACATTTTCTCTATATTTTTGCAATTAATGTCAATCTTTAATTGTGCTTCTTCAATTTGGTAACATCCTTTGTTGTGGGTAGGAGAGGGACAAACAAGGTAGACCATCCCCAACCAACATAATCAATTCTCCCGACACAACTTTGTTATATACCAAAGGTATGATTTTTTTCATTCTTATTTGCTAAAAATTTGATTTTCTTGTACATAGTGCCTCCGTTAATCATATTATTACTAAATATCATGTCAGAAGCATGTCCCGAACGAAAATCAAGATTTTATTTTAATGTTGTCACTTGCAAGTTTAGCCCTAAATTTTAGGATTATATTTCATAAGGTATTTCTTAGAAGTACAACTTTGGCTTATTAGCGTTGTGTTAGGCATTAACTAATTACACTACGCAAGGGAAAGCTTAATGGATAGCCCAACAAGTTCCGGTAATTCCGACTCAAGTGGGGGGGGGGAAATGTTGTTGGCGGTTCAAGTGAGGTTAAAAGACAACGAGAATTGAGTCGCGCATCGAAAGAAACTCAACTCCTCTCACATTGTCGAGAATTAGAGATTAGGATCGATAACAAAATACTAACACATGTCAAGTTTAATAACATTGGTGTTGCTATTTGGCCCGACGATGATGTCGCGCGATGGTCGAGTTGGTGTGCTAAGACGGGTAGGATACGCACACCATTAGACACAAAGGATTGGAGGCTACTAAGCATCGACATAAAGAAGGATATATGGAAGGAATGCAAGGTTAGTGTGGCACTTGTTATTTTTAATTACAATTGAAAATTGTGAATGTGACTAAGTTTTGATCACATTTGTAGCGCCCCTTTATTATCGAGGCAACATCTTATGATCAAGTGAAGAAGAAGGCTCTTCAAATCGCATCAAAGGCTCATCGAGAACACAAATATACCCTTGCCAAGGATTATATCAAACCAAAGGGCACGAGGTTCGGGCAAGATCCAAGTACGCGTTACAATCACATTGTACCCCTTACTTGGGAGGCATTCAAGAAGCGATGGTTAGAAAATGACGCAAAGGTTAGTTTACTTACTAGATCTTGCAATAATAGTTTCATGCCAATTAGCCAAATATTTTTGTTTCCATTAGTGCTTTATTTCTAAAATAACATAGACCTTTTAAAAGGGTTTGGGGGATAAGAAACGCAAAGCCACTGTTGATAATGTTATGCCTTACACCGAGGGTAGGGCGGGGTACTTGAGTGTGGGGAGAAAGACCTCAAAAAAAAAGGAAAACCGAGGTAAAAGAGCTTGTGGATGGGGGCATGGACGCGGTAGAGGCGAACAAGCTAGTCATTACCGAAGACCCTACAACATATAGTAGACAGCAATTATTCGTCTTTGGTAGAATTAAAAAAGACGGGACTTTCTCAAGTGATGAGGCAAAAAGGGTGGCTAATCGAGTTGTACGCTTTACCTACTACGCCATACCATGTTCCATTTTAGTACTACAATCAAACAATCAAACACAACAATTGATGACGATAATAAATTTTATTTTACAATAGTACCTTTTTAGGACGAGGTCGAGCGTGAAGTTGAAGAAGGCTTGTTCATCCCAGTCGGTAAACACGATGTGCTACGTAGGGCACTTGGGAAGGCCGAGCATCCGGGAAGAGCTAAGGGAATTGGTGGTTATGTTACTCAAATAGAGGCGTTTGGTATCAAACGTAGTAGTAAAGACCCTAAACCATCCAAAATCCACATAGCATTGAACCAAGCCAAAAAATCCGACCAAGAGGTCAAGAAATTGAAAAACATGTTGGCCAATATATGTTCTTTTATAAAGTATCCTCTTCCATCGATTTTTGTGACACCGATCCAATCAATGGACCCTCGTCTAGAGGTTCACATCCTTCCCCACCACAACATGAGGTTGACCAACCTATTGTTGAAACCAACAAGGAAATATGCACACCTTCGGCCCCTATCAAAGAGCAAGTTCACATACAACCATCCGATCCCAAACCAAAGGTACGTTAAATTCTTGCACCTCAATGAAATGAATAATTCTACACAACTCATTATTATTGATATTTTATAAATATACTCTTCCTACATATGTCTAATTCGACCTAATTAAACATGCCTTATTTGTATATTAGAACTCCCCTTCTTGCAAGTTATACGCTGAATGTGGGATGAATTCTCAACCCCGCCACGTTGCAATGGGAAATTCATATCCTGACATGGCACTACATCATGAAGCCAAAATCCCTATTGGTTTCGTTAGGGTTTCTATACTACATGTGTTAGTGTAGGATGCGTTGGTACCGGTCGCGGATCAAGAGTGCACGACAGTGGGTAAAGGTTTGGGCCGTTTTTTTTGTGGCCCAAATGGTTGGTCGTTGATGTGAATTCTAATTCTATCCCAATTAATAGAAACACACCTTCACCCGTCGTAGACCCGCTAGATTTCCCGGTAGCTAAGAAACCGATATCGGTGGGAGAAGTTGGATTCATGAAATCACTCCCGGGATTCCTTCGCAAGTTTTATGATCTGGTGGGCCACCATAGTCGGGATTCTGTTTACTATTTCTATTCCAATAAAAAGGTGTTCGGCGAAGCGAGGGATTAGTCGTTCCATGGGAAGACTTTGCCCTTTTTTGGCACTATAAAACCCTTCCCGAAACAATCCTTATACTACATCAAATGTAAGCTACTTGATCTCATCTCTTTTATCGTATTGCAAGTTACGAATTTTCATGTACTTGTGCACTATTATACGTTCATATCCCATCTATTGTTTATTTAGGTACATACAATGCCTTGCTCTAAACGCAAAGACTTTCATTGGGTTTTTGCACCCAATATGCTTGCAAGAAATGAATGAAAGTAATCAATCACGACTTGCTTATCTCTCTAAGATCCTTAGTGACAAGACCAAGACAATTTACATAGGCCCATATCTAAAGAGGTTAGTTTTCTTTGTTACAATTGGATATTTGCACTTTGTAAACATTCTAATCTTCAAGACGGGTTCTTACATTTTCATTTCTTAAAATATGTAGTGGCCATTGGAGTTTTGTAGCTATGATACCATCGTTGAAGCGAGTGTATTGGATGGACCCACTACACTTTGGTCCATCTACAATATTTGCAGATTTATTGGAGGTTGTTATGCATAGTGCATATGACGACACACTACTTCCCTTCAACCTTATACAGATTCAGGTGACATTACAAATCCAATGCTCATTTATTTCCACTATGATTTCATTTCAAATCATTTGTTATACTTCTTCGCTTTCAGCACCGAAAGCAATTGTCAAATTGGGAGTGCGGTTACTATATGATGTTGTACGCAAGCGAGTGTGTAGCTGGCCTTGTTCAAGATAATTTGGAATTACATCGCGTAAGCATTCTTATAACCTACTTATTGTACCTATTACTATCTACGTTGCATTTAATAGTATTAAAAAAACATTTCACATTCTTAGATTATCGAGGAAAATCATGCACCATACACCAAGAAGGAGTTGGAGGATGGTAGAGATGCATTGGCTAGACACTTGGTCCTTATTAGATCTCGGTACATCTCTAGGCCTCACATTCCCAATAAAAGCTAGTTTCTTTTTTTGTCAAATGGATGCATATACTTTTGAGTTCCATTACTTCCATTAGTTTATAAAGTGTGGCTTGATAGTGTTTCATGTTCATGTTTTGTGCTTACATACCATGCATCTTGCAATTGACAACTTAGACAATTAAAATGAAACCCAATTTTAGTGGAAATGGGTGGAAATGGCTCAAATCCTATAATTTTGTGACACTTACGAATTCACTGCGATATCGTTACTTCTCTCGCCAGTTACATTAAAATTGTTGCGACCATCTTGTACTGTCGCTACATCACTCGCCAGGATTCAATTTCTGAGCTTAGTTTTTGCGCCATCGCTACCCAATCGCTCGTTCTTCTCTGCCTCCCCAATCTGATCTCTGTCGAGCTCGTAACTATTCACGCTAACACCAGGCGAATATCTAGCTTAGTTGTAACGTCATCTGTCTTTCTCGCTCACCCAATGCTCAAACGACATCGTTTAAATGAAGCGAGATTAGTAGCGAGTCCGTAACTATGCACATAAGCGATTTTCTTACGACATCGTTATCTCTCTCGAACCAACAATTTTAATTATATTTTTATAATTTAATTTTTACAAATTTTATATTTTTACAATTTTTATTATACACAATTTTTCTGTTCCGATATCGCTACGGTATTACTAGCGAGTAGCACGTTGCTGTCGTAACCTGGCTCGTGTTGTTTAACCCTAAATGTTTACTTAGCCTTATAACGATTTCGCTACTTTAGACCCAGCGAATCGCCGATGTTTCTCGTAACTAGTCTCGTCAGCAGACGAATATATGACAAGTTAGGCTACCTTACGGAGTCGTAACTACTGTTAGCGATTCGCAAGGTTAAAGTCGCAACCAATCTCGCACACATTCATAACAGTCTAGGCTTTCCAGTGTTGCGATATGTTAGTATTTCATCTGGCGATCCGTAAACTTCTGTCGTAATAAAACAATCAACCATTTGTTTAGTATTAGCGTTGGCTAGTTACAAACTCGCAGAGAGTCAATTCATATCATCCAGACGTGCATGCTAGCGAGTTCGTAAGTACTGAGCAAGGTGGATAAGCCTTCATCTAAGGCGTAAACAAACGCCTTAAATCCAAAAACATCTAAGGCGGAAGAGGAACCGCCTTAGATGATTTTTCTCATTTAAGTCACTACCAGGTTAGGCATTTGTTTTCTGCCTTAACACATGAAGGATGAACTGCCTTAGATGGCTTGATATTCTAGTAGTGCTCCCATGTGTAAGAGTTGGTGAAGGTAAAGGTTTCTTCTTTCTTTGGTCTAGATGGTTGGTGCTTGATCAAAACTCCACATCCATACCCCGTAGAAAACCCCAACCTCCCCAACCTCCTCAAAACCCAGGGATATTTTTCCTATTGCTAGACAAGCAATGGACTGGATACTCGCGGACTTTCTTCAAGGTCTTCAACCCTTTTTTCGATTATTGTTTCATTTGACATCCTCTCATAGCAATTATGGAAGTTATGCATTTCTCGGTAACGAGAAGTGCTTTGGTATGACAATTGGCATCTTGGTGCCATGGGGTGACTTCGAATATTTTTGAAATTTCACTCAACTTCCCGCCACCATTCGTTACATCAATCAATTGTAAGTAATTCGTACTTGTTTTACAAAAACAGCACATGACCATAAATTGATTATTTACTAAAAATTCTTGTCTATTATATTCAACAGTACTTGCATCAGGTTTCTCTACAATCGTTTGATTTTACAATGCTTTTTGTGAATTGTAATGCTCATTGAAGCTTTGTTGCTATATTACCCGCTTTGAGGCGTGTATATTGGATTGACCCCCTCCACTACCCTCTTTCAAGAGTATATACAGATCTCCGTGAAGTTTCAATTCATGAAGTGAATGAAAATACTCTCCTCCCATTTGAACTAGTAAACATTCGTATTAGATGTTATGCGTATGCATTTATGTCATTTCAATTCAATTTGTTTAACCACTAGCATTACTAAAACCACTATAAATTTTGCGGTCGAGGAAGGAAAATTCAAACTAGGAATACGGGGTCGATGGTGGTTGATGGTGTTGACCAAGATATGCTCAATCTTGAAAAGGTTAGCTTTCAGTTATGAAATGTACACTACATATAGCCTTCCCTTCCCATTAATGACTACTTCATATTAAGCATGATTTTCAAGCGTAGATATTCGGGGATGACACCAAACCTTTCACCATTCAAGAGGTTAACGAGGGAAGGAATCGATTGGCCAGCCACGTGGTTCATAATCGTGCTTATAGCATTTCAAGGTCCAACCTCCCTAATCCGTGACATAGTTGCATCTTTGAATATGACATTTTTTGGAGTGACTTCCATTAGTAATGAACTTTTTTTATGCACTAGACATTTAAGTCTGGTTTTTGCTTCACACACTTTCAATGTAATTTTTAGCCTAGGCATATAGTGTTTTGTGGATTGGAAATTTACAGGTTTGGGTTTAATCGATCGGCATCCCAATTGAAGTTTCGAAAGAAACTGGTCCCATTTTTCAATTATTGAACACACCCGCCATGCACAAATACGATACCGGAACTAATTTCGCCAATCAACAAATAAACAAACGCTATTGCTAGTAGTCCCAGCTGATTATTACAATATTAAGGCGGTCTCAAACCAAGCTCGCCACCACATTCGATAGCACAAGCGATACCGTATGTACAATCGTTGGTTCCTCGCCGTTGCCACCTTCATTACGTCCACAACATCGCTTACAATTTCGCTAACCATTAAAAAATTCTAGTTCCGACATCGCTTCACATTACCTTCTTTAAGAAAATTTGAAAACGAACTCGCCAGTCATTCGATAGAACAGGCGATGTCGTATTTACAACGCTCCCCTGTTGTTGCCACCTCCGTTACTGTCCGCGGCACTACTATTCTGCTAACCATTAACAAATGCTAGTTTCGAAATCGCTTGCTATTCAATTCACTAAGTGAATATGAAGACGAGCTCGCCGACAATACCGCATTTTAAAATTTTCATCATTATAATATTGTCGTATATAGAAGCGAAGAAGTGGTGATCTCGTGCTTCAATGGTGAGCGGATTTGGTTACGATAACGCAAGCAACAAAAAGTGAATTCATTTCAATTGGTGATTAAAGTCAAGCAGTATTGTCAACTTCTACCTGCCAAATGGAAAGCGATATCGCTTCCAGAGGCGATTGTTGCAAGTGATATTGCATGCGCAACTTAAATTTCGTGGTTGCGAATAGCGGTTACGGTATCGTAACTAGTTTACATGGCATTTTAAAAAAATTGCACTCGGCATTTTTAACCGCTGCTCATAGACGTTTCAGAAACGCCGTGTGTGAGACGCTCGTTTGAACCGCCTTGTAACCTACAAATAAGCTCTAGTTTTTGTTCAGAATTTCTTATAGTTGAAAGAAAATTCAGATTAAAAAAATCAAAAATTTGCAGAGGTTGTATCTTCAAATTGGTACAAGAATTTTACAGGATAAAAATAAAATCAATTGAGTACAAAAATATATTGACAATAATTTTGTATGCAACAAAATCTCTCCACGAACAACTAGATTAAACTTAATAAACAAGAACCTCCACTAACTTTATCATATTTCTTTAAGCAAAATCAATAAATTAACGTCTATCAATGTATTGAATTCCAGTGGACCGGAAATTGTTTAATGAATGAAATTTTTACGTACAAAAATTTGCAGCGGCCGGAAAGAAAAAACTGAAACACACCAACATTTATCACAATAGCTACCAAAACTCCAAGAATTCCCTGTAACAAGAATCCCACTCCTAAGAAATTGAAAAAAGAAAAAAAGAAAAAAAAAACTTATAACAATAAAATTGTAATATATAAGAAATTCAAGGTGAACATTTTCGATCGATCTAATCAATACAATCTCAAAACATAAAACTGGCTAGCTAGTCGGAAATGCTATCATGCTCGACAAACACGCTGTCGAACAACAGGTTGCCTTCTTCATCGGCTTCAGATTCAGGAGCGCTAGCCTCCAAATAGGTATCGGAAGGATCTTGAACAGTGGGATAACTATGCGCCGGAATTACGTCGAATCCCAAATCCTTCAGCTCAGTTCCACTGCACACATCCTCTTGGAACTTGAGGATTGGACTGATCGGCGGCGATTGAGGAACGGAATTGGTATCACCCAGTCTAGCTCTCTTGGAAGGTTTCCATACTTCAAAATTAACCGGTTCTGGCGACGGCGGTCTTGGTGGTGGTTTTGCTTCTTCCAGCTGCTGGTTTTTGTCATACAAACACCGCATCAGCTTCTGAAATCTTTTCAGATCGAACTTCTCGACATCATCCGGATAATCAGCACTAGCTTCAACGTGTACCTCCACTAAATCTGTCAATTTCTCGACTGGATCGCTGACTTCTCCCGACTGGATCACTGGAACCTCGACTGCATCACCATTCTCAGCCATTGAAAACGAAGAAAAACGGCAGATCCACCTGTTCCAATCGCAGATACAACCATATAAAACGAAAAACCCCATAAAATCATACCAACAAAGCACAGAATAAACAAATAATTCCGATCGAGAACCAGCAAATCCAAAAACCGAAGCAAAACACCAACTCCACCTTGTTCCAATCGCAGATACAACCATATAAAATGAAAAACTCATAAAATCATACCAACAAAGCACAGAATAACAAATAATTCCGATCGAGAACCAGCAAATCCAAAAACCGAAGCAAAACAGCAACTCCACCTTGTTCCAATCGCAGATACATCCATTTTAATAGAAAAAACTCATAAATCAAGCCCTCAAAACAAAATAAATGAATGATTACGAGAACTAAGCAATCCACATACAGAAAATCAAGCATCGGCGAGATGTAAACACAAACAACAAAAGTTTGGGATATGCATTACTTAGTGTTGTTTGTTCTTAAGCGTATAGATTTGTGCAGAGGAGGTACAAAATTTTGATTGAGTGATTCTGTATTCGGATCAAAAAGATTATCCTCTTTATACTCTTTATATAGAGGCGAATAGTCGTCGCTCGTGTTTGGTAAATGGTTGGGGGAAATGACTAAATATCAATTGCAATTAATGACCGGTTTTTTTTATAGATGATCAATTCAATTTAGTTTAGTTAATTAAGTTTAATTTGATGAAATTCAGGTTAATTTAGTAAATTTAGTATAATCATTTCATTTATTAATATATAACATTTCACTTGATTTAGTTCAATTCAATTTAATTTAATTAATTAAGTTTAATTTGATGAAATTCATGTTAATTTAGTTAATTAAGTTTATTAAGTTTATTAATATTGTTTATCAGTTGTGTTTTTAACATGAGAAAAAAAGTGTTATGTTATCCATGTTATGCCTTTGGTAAACCTCTACGTTTTAAGAATTAAACTGAATGGAGGTTTGAGATTTTGAGTACTCTGATGTTATATTTATGGGAAAAAACAATATTTAGATTAAAAGAACTCATAATGTGAAGCAGTCACATGATGTTGACTCTTGATGGTAGACTCATGTTAACCACCACAAAAATAAGAGTAATAGAAATGAATTGTAAAAAGAATGAAAAAGAATGCATTCTTAAGAAATTCTATATATAAATGGTTTTTATAATTATCTTTTTTCTACAATATATCATGTTATTTTATATGTTTAAGAAACGCTCATTTGAGACCGTCTTAAAAAACTAGTACTAGAAATCTATACTAATATTTAAAATAACATACACTGAACTTATGTGTTAATATATATCTCCTTAACCTATCTTTTGCCTAAACCATATTGCACTAATTATAGTTTGTGTATATGTGTGATTATTTTCTGCTCCTTTCTCGTAAAATCATAATCGAAACCAATTAAAAACCAAGAAGAAGCGTAGGAAAATAATATAGGATACCTGGGAATAAGTTTGTTTCTTGGACTGGGATTATTGATGGCTACACGCGGCTAAACATTTTTGTGAAGTTTTCAAGGGAAATGGCTCGCAAGGGAGTGAAGCAGAGTAAGGGTTACTCTCTTGCGATTTTCCCGGCTGTGTGAGTGTTGGGTGTCTTGAGGATTGTCAAGTGGCAGAGACGGAAGAAGAATGGCTCCAGACTCAGTTTTGGTGGGACTATAATGAAATGGAATTTTTTATGCTGATTACTGCATCTGTAACCTTCTTTATTAGGTTGCATGGACAAGAAAGGATTTCCTCCGAGTGTGGTATCTCATACTGCTCGCATAGAAGCATATCGCAAAGGGGGCAATAGGCAATCTTCAGGACCTGAACCTTCTTCGTTGACGTATCAGAAAATTCTCAAGTGTTTTGTTGAAGTGAGGATTCTTTCATTTCTCCTTTAAATTGACTGCACATTTTTGCAATGTCCTTTCTCGGAAGCTTATTACAGTTTAGGCTTTTCCAGCATAGATCACTTCCCTACTGGGGCCTTTATGTTTCTTTGACCAACAGTTTCTGTGATACAAGTTCCTAATTTTTCTTCATAACAGATTTAGATAAGAAAATACACTTGACACCATGATGTATGTACTTTATTTGTTATATCACAAGATTATCCTTTACTATATCTGATTTAGACCTTTCCATCGTATGGCTAAATCTGTAATCATTTTTTGTCTTACCAGCTGGAAAATTAGGTCTTGATTCAGTTGTATATATATGTAAGCACATTATTGTCCTATGACTGCTATAATTTTCTCTTAATTCTGTTGTTGATGAGGAATTCTGGATTAATGCAGGGTAAAAAGTTTAGAGAAGCAGAAGAGGTTTTCAAAAAAAGTTGTTCAAACGATAATGATGCTTCTCCTCTCAAACCAGATCAGAAGATGTTCACATGATGATGTATATGAAGGCTGGGAATAATGACAAAGCTCGACACTTATTTTCATTAATAACGGAGCGAGGAGTTTAACAAAGTACAGCTACTTATATTATCTTGATGTCATTGGAGAATTACTACTAGGAAGTGTCAAGGATACGAACCCAGGTAAATTTCATATTCATGTATCTCCTATAGCTCAGCAGTCTTAATAAAAATATTGAATTTGAATCAACTCACAGCGATAGAATAAAACATCAGCAGTCTTTCAAGCGTATAAATTCCCCTAGTCAACTTGATTTTTTGCTCATGATATAGATGCAAAGAGCCAAAATCACCCCCAGATTCTGTAAGCTGTGCCCTGCTCATCAAGGCATATGGAGAAGCTAGAATAGAGGATGAGTCATTATCAGTTTTCGAAGAGAAGCTTGATGCTGTTATCAGGCTCTTAATTGATTTCCTTCCGTTTCTTTTACAAGCTCAGATACCTTCTCTTGCAATTTTAATATCTTGTTTAAACTTCAAGGCCATCTCGAAAGTTGTATAATATTCTGCTAGATGCCTTTACCATCTCGGGAATGATAGAGCAAGCTTGCACAGTCTTCAAAAGCATGCGAAGAGACAAGTAATTGTTCTTACGCTTTTGATTTGCATTGAACCAATCTATCTGTGGTCTGATAATACTTTCCTTTATTCAGATGCACACCGGACCTTCTCCTACACGACAATGTTATCAGCCTACATCAATGCATCTGATATGGAGGGTGGCAAAGCGTTCTTCAAAAGGATTAGACAAGATGAATTCAAACCCAATATCATCACCTAGGGTACCCTAACGAAGGGATACGCCAAAATCAACAGTATGGAGAAGATGTTGGAGAAGGACGAGGAAATGCGAGTTTCTGGAATCAGACCAAATCAGACCATCTTCACCACAATTATGGATACACATGGGAAGAACCTTGGTTCTGGTACAGTGAGATGGGATCTTCATGCAGGCCTTGTTCTGATCAAAAGGCGAAGAGTATCCTTCTTTCTCTGGGGAAAACGGGTGAAGAAAAAGTAGAAGCAAACCAGCTGGTGGGTACACAGTACAACAGGATGATGAAAAGACGAATATGATGATCACGATGATGTTGAAGATAGTAGTAAGGCATCATTTGAAGGTTAGCAGATTCAAGAAACCTTCTTGCTTTGAGAATGCTTCAGGTAGGAGGTTGGCTTTCCACCTCCCCTATTTCTGCTAGCATGCTAAACCTTCTGCTTTGACGTATCAGACAATTCTCAAGTGCTTTGTTGAAGTGATGATTCTTTGATTTCTTCTTTAAAATGACTACGCTTTTTTGCAATGTCCTTTCTCGAAGCTAATATAGGCTTTTCCAGCATAGATCACTTCCATACTGGGCTCTTTATGTTTCTTTGATTATCAGTTTCTGTGATGCAAGTTCTATGATACAGAGATATTCAAGTCCCTATTTTTTCTTCATGACGGATTTAGATAAGAAAATCCACATGAAACCATGATGTATGTACTTTATGTGTTGCAAGAATATGTTTTTAGGTAACTGATTTAGACCCTTCCTTCGAATGGCTAAGTCTTTAAGCCTTTCTGTCTTACCAGCTCGAAGGTTAGGTCTTGATTCGCTTGGATATATATTTTAGCACATCATTGTCCTATGACTAACTCTATGCACTAGACTTGCTATGATTTTCTCTTATTACTGTTGTTGATGAGGAATTCCTGGATTAATGCAGGGTAAAGAGTTTAGAGAAGCAGAGGAGGTTTTAAAAAAAAAGATGTTTTAAATGATGATGATGGTGTATATGAAGGCAGGGAATGATGAAAAAGCTCGACGCTTATTTTCGTTAATGATGGAGCGAGGAGTTAAACAAAAAACAGTTACTTACAATAGCTTGATGTCATTTGAAAATAACTGCGAGGAAGTTTCAAGAATATTTAACCAGGTAAAATTTCATATTCGTGTATTTCCTATAGTTCAGTCTTAGTAAAAATATTGAATTTGAATCTATTCACAACGATGAATAAAACAAAAGCAGTCTTTCAAGCGTCTGAATTCCCCTGATTCCCCCCAGTTGCTGTAAGCTTTGCCCTGCTCATCAAGGTATATGGAAAAGCTAGAAGAGAGGATGAGTCATTATCAGTTTCTGAAGAGATGCTTGATGCTGGTGTCATGTTCCTAATTGATATCCTTCTGTTCCTTTTACAAACTCGGATACATTTTTTATGCAATTATAATAGCGTGTTTAAACCTCCAAGCAATCTGAAAGTCGTATAATATTCTGGTTGATGCCTTTGCCATCTCGAATGATCGAGCAAGCTTGCACAGTCTTCAAAAGCCTCCAAAGATAGAAGTAATTTTTCTTACCCTCTTGATTTGCATTGAACCAATCTATCTGTCGTCTGATAATACTTTTGTATATTCAGATGAACACCGGACCTTTTCTCCTACACGACAATGTTATCAGCCTACATCAATGCATCTGATATGGAGGGTGGCAAAGCGTTCTTCAAAAGGATTAAACAAGATGAATTCAAACCCAATATCATCACTTGTGGTACTCTAGCAAAGGGCTACGCCAAAACCAACAGTGTGGAGAAGATGTTGGAGAAGTACGAGGAAATGCGAGTTTCTGGAATCAGACCAAATCAGACCATCTTCACCACGATTATGGATGCACATGGGATGAACCTTGGTTCTGGTACAGTGAGATGGGATCTGCAGGCCTTGTTCCTGATCAAAAGGCGAAGAGTATCCTTCTTTCTTTGGTGAAAACAAGTGAACAAAAAGCAGAAGCAAAGCAGCTGGTGGGTACACAGTACAACAGGATGATGAAAAGCGAAGATGATGATGATGACGATGATGTTGAAGATAGTAAAAAAGCATCGTTTGAAGGTTAGCGGACTCAAGAAACCTTCTTGCTTTGATAATGCTTCAGGTAGAGGTTTGTTTTCCACCTCCCCTTTTTCTGCTAGCCTGCTAGCTGCATCGGCGAATTACATGTCTGTCATTTCGATGCTATTTAGGCAGACTGCCAAGGATGGAGCAGTGAAGAGGAATCAGCACTCCTGGTGCGAATGGGATCTGCCCGACAAGCAAACAGGCAACATTAGGGGTGTTGGATTCAGTTCCAACCCACCACTCTGATGTTCACAAAGACTCTTAAAGATGAAATCTAGGCAGCAAATGCAGCAGTTCAAAGAGTTCGAAAAATAGGTGAAACTTTCTTTCTAAATTGTGGGATTCTGCAATCATAGTTTTCGGGTTGAAATCCGAGGCTCTCTCATACAGCTCAAGGGCTGACATTTTACTCATTACGGAAAATTCCATCCAAGTTCGATAATTTATGCATCTTCTGCCGTCCTTGAAATCAATCTGCAGATTTGACCAAAGCTCCTTTATTTCCTAGAATGTACTGACTTATTTTCTGATTTCCAATGCTCCAGCTGAATTTTGAGTTTTGAGATTTTAAGTTGTATGGTTCATTTGGAATGATATAAAGGTTGAATTGCATTTTCATTTGCCATTCTGGTCCAAGCTGTCTTTTAACATATTAAGACTTGGAAAATGAGAGCAACTACATCTGCCTTGTCAGTTGTCATTTATCCTACAGTCCTAGTGTATTTTGTTATATGCAAGAAATGCTATTAAAAAGATGCATAATTAGTGCTCAACATTGCTATTGGTTGACTGTGATTCTGTGAAGGCTGAGTTTTGTAGCATGAATGGAAGGAATCTTTAGAAGCGCAGACTAGACAAAAATAGAAGCAATGTAATAACAGGAATAAAGCAACAAGAAAAAGGAGATGAGATGATGATATATATTAGTAATCAAGAAGAATGTGTTTTACAAATTTACAAGATACAAAACATGATTCTTGACATTCACATTTGCCTCTTTTTGTCTGAAGCAGAGACGGAGACAGAGGACTTCCTCTTCTTGTTGCCGGTGATGACGACTTTCCCGCCAATGTTGGACTTGTTGGTCGCCCCTCCTGATCTTACAAAGAACCTGATTCTGCCAGCCGAGGATTGCGGATCTCCGGGAAGGCCTCACCGGAGATTCCATATTCGTAAATTGTCCATTGGCAGACAGTCTCTTCACCATTGTCCACCAGAAAGAGAGGATCCTCTGATTTCCGATGACAGTCCTTCATCGGTGACCGTGACCACCGAGATCGGCTTGCCGGTCACGTCCGCTACCCGTGCTCCTCTTTTCTGAACGAAGCTCGACCGTGACCACCGGGATCAGCTTGCCGATCACGTGCCAGGTTCCGCTACCCGTGCTCATCTTTCCAGCAATTCAAGTAAATCCGACAAATCTCTTTTGATTGGCAGTGTTCAAGTTTAACGGTCGTATTTGCTGACGTGGTTTACACCGTTTCAAAGAAGTCAGCTCCTTTTAAAATTAAACTACTAATATTTTGTCTTTGTAATTATATTCAAATTACAGTGTTAGTGATATTTATTAAAATTATGGTTTTTCAAAACTAAATTATGGTACAAAATCAAAGCTCCACCAAGGAAGAGGCTGTCCGGCGATGAAAGATGTGGCACAACAGATGGCAGCAACCACTTAGAATGGAGCATTATTGGAGGAGATTCTAACTCTTGCAGGACGGATCAACAGAAAAATCACTGAGAGCAGTAACAAAACTAAACCACCAGGAACCGAGATCGTAGGCCCAAAACGTAAGTGGGTTCTAATAGAGGATGAAGAAAATGTTGATGAGACTGCACGAAAGAAGACAAGAGGAAATGGCGATGAGAAAACAAATTATACAGCAACTCCTACTTTGGCAGGTTCGAGCGAAGATGAGGCAGAGGCAGATACTCCGCCCTGCCAGGGCCAATGAATATACTAAGTTGGAACTGCCGCGGGTTGGGGAGAGTTTGGGCAGTTCGGGAACTGCGCATGTTGATGCGCCTGAAGAAATCAGACATTGTATTTTTATGTGAGACAAAGAGTTCGGTAGAAGAAATAGATGCTCTGAAATCGGATTTCAACTTAGATGGTTATTGTGTTGCTTCGCAGGGTCGTCGTGGTAACTCTGGCGGGCTTGCTTTGTTATGAGGAAAAAACAAAAATATAGAAGTAGTTTTGAATTGTTCTTCCAGTCGTTTCATAGATGTTTTTGCTATGTTGGGGATAATAAGATCAGTAAGGTCAGCCGGAGGTGCAGCTTCGCCGAAGGTGGTGGGAAGAATTCCAGCGTCTAGGAGACGAGCAGGAGACTCCGTGGCTGTGTGTGGGAGACTTTAATGAAGTCTTGTCCCAGGATGAATTTGTTGGGGTTAGATCGAGATCAGAATGACAAATAGATTGCTTCAAGCGAGCATTGGACTATTGTGGCCTTTTCAACATGGGATACTTGGGTCCTGCATTTACGTGGCTAAAGAACTCCGCAGCTCCAAACACTACAAAGGGCCGTTTAGATCGAGCTACTTGGAACCACTTGTTACATGATCTCTACCCATGGTCTACGGTTATGAATGTGCATACCATGCAATATGACCATCTCTGCGTTTTGGTGAAACTATGCTCAAAGGATCTCTCAGCCAGAAACTTCAGGAGGAGAAAGAGGTTTCGTTTTGAAGCAAAATGGATAAAATCAAAGGGTTCTGAACGGATGATACAGGAATCCTAGGACAGTAACACCGCGTCTCTTCTTGACAAGTTCGAGATTTGCTCGCTTGGTCTTCTAAGATGGAGTAAGGACTAATTCCCGAATGTCCCTAAAAGAATGGTTGAGGTGGAAAAGGAAGTTCAACGACTATCAATCGGGACGAATTACTGAGGAAGTGAAAGGCAGAATTACAAAATTGAAGACGGAACATGAGCTCTTACAGGAGGCGGATTGTATTCAATGGAAACAACGAGCAAAAAAACATTGGTACAAGGTTGGAGATAGAAATACTAAATTCTTCCATCGGTTCGCTTCTCAGAGGAAAGTAGTTAACAGAATAGAGGGTCTAAAGAAAAAAGCAGAATATCAAGTCTTACGGAAGGATGAATAAATTATGGAGAGAATTTTGTAGAATTACTTTGGTGGACTTTTCCCGTCTTCAGATCCGCAAGAGGAAATAATAAAGGAGGTGCTTTCACGGTTCCAGCCTAGGGTTACGGCAGAAATGGCGGCAGACCTTTCTAGACCATACAAAGCAGAGGAGGTTGCTCGTGCGGTTAAACAAATGCATCCTTACAAGTCACCAGGACCAGATGGTATGAGCCCTGTCTTTATAAAAAAAAATTGGCATATTGTTAGACATGATGTTACTGCTTTTGTGCTGACTTTGCTAAATACTGGAGTCTTTAATCCTACGGTTAATTACACACACATTGTGTTAATACCAAAGGTTAACAAACCTGACACTATTACCCGGTTTAGGCCAATTAGTTTATGCAATGTAGTCTATAGAGTAGCATCGAAGGTGGTGTCAAACAGGTTACGGAGGATTATGCTGAATATTATTTCGAGGTTAATTACTGATAACATCCTGATCGCTCAAGAATTCCATCACAGTATGAAGAAGAGGACACAGGGGTCGGTGGGACACATGAGTATTAAGTTGGATATGAGTAAGGCATTCGACAGACTGGAGTGGAGCTTTATTTATGCTACTTTGACACGGTTTGGTTTCCCAGATGATTTTGTGAAGCTCATCAAGTCGTGTATCAGCTTAGTATCCTTCTCCTTCATTTTGAATAGGGGGAGCTAGGCATGTTGAAGCCTAGCGGAGGTGTCAGGCACGGGGATCCTCTATCGCCGTACCTGTTTATAATGTGCTACGATATATTTTCGCATATCCTAACAGACATGCAGAGGGTACAACGATTGAAAGGTATTGGAACCACTGCTTATGGGCCAACATTATCGCATCTTTTCTTTGCAGATGATACCTTGCTATTTGGAGAGGCCACAGAATCCGAAGCGGAGAATATGCAATGGGCTATCTCCCTCTATGAGAGCAAATCGGGTCAAAAAATAAACCCTGATAAGTCCGGTATTGTCTTTAGTCCTAACACGACTACTCAGCTGAGAAGAATAATCTGCGCACTCTTGAAAGCTCCAGAAGTAGAGTCTCATGGATCGTATCTCGGATTACCATCAGAGATTGGGGGAAGCTAGAATGAGGTTTTTCAGCCGCTTAAAGACAAAGTTCGGAAACGGGTTGATGGATGGTCAGAGAAATACTTGTCGAAGGCCGATAAGGAGGCTTTACTGAAATCTATGATACAAGCAATCATACGTTATTCGATGCAATGTTTTGAGATTCCAGGAAAGGTGTTGAATGATATTGAGTCTCTGATGAAGAAATTTTGGTGGGGTTATTCCGAGACAAAGAAGAAAATTCATTGGGCGGATTGGAAAAGGTTGACGAAGGGGAAAGCTTATGGTGGTCTAGGGCTTAGAGATCTTCATGCAATGAATCTAACGCTACTTGGAAAGCAAGCTTGGTGTTTTCTTACTGAGCCACATTCTTTGGTCTCTAGAGTTTTTGCGGATAAATATTATCCGGGAGCCAGCATTATGGAGGCGTATCCGGAACCTGGTGTATCATGGGCATAGAGGAGTATATTGAAGGGTGTAGAAGTTGTTCGACAGGGAGCCAGGAAGCAAATCCGCTCTGGTTTGAATACGAGAATTTGTTATGACCCCTGGCTGCCAAGAGGAGCAAATTTCAGAGTTCAAAATCCTGATGTTATTCCCGGCCATGTACACTTCGTGGCCGATATAATTGATCATACTACCGGATGGTGGAATATGGACTTGTTGCACCATACAACCACTGGAAAGTTTACGGTAAGATCGGCTTATCATATGCTAAGAGAGAGTCAGTCTCATAGTACTCAACAACAGCAGAATGATCGAGATACAGAGAAATGGTTCTGGACAAGATTTTGGAAGTACAAGATTCCTCAGAGAGAAAACATTTTGCCTGGCGGTTTATTACAGACACTCTCCCAACCATCTCTAACCTGAGAGCTAAAACTTTAAGTATTCCATTGGCATGTCCATTCTGCCAAATAGAAGATGGATCTTTTGCACACTTATTTTTTGAGTGTGAGTTTGCCAACAGACTATGGGAGGCGGCTGGTTTATCACTACATATCGAGCGCTCGAGATGGCAGAGGGGCGAGAATTGGTTCAGACGCTTGCTCACACAGTCGGAGGATGAAACAGCGGAGCTCATCCTCATGCTAAGTGACGCTATATGGCTGCAACAAAATAATCGAACATTGACGGATTAGAGAGCAGAAGCGGAATTTGTAGCTATGTTTGTGAGCAGAAACCTCCAACAGTTTCATGAAGCAGTTGACTGGCTGAAACGCGTTTCGGCCGACCTTCGGAAGCCTCCTTATTGCAGCCAATACCAAGCGGTCCTCTAATCACTTTTGATTAAGGTATAAAGGACGGATGTGCGGGTTTAGCAGCTGTAGCAGTAGACGTAAATGGGCAGTTCATTAAAGCCATGACTATGAAATGCTCAGGTGTTTCGGATCCCATATTCGCAGAAGCATGGGCTTGGAACTAGCGTTGGATTTGGCGGCGGAAGAAAACATTCGAGAGGCTTCATTAGCAGGCGATTGACTGGTAATAATCAGAGCAATTCAAGAGGTTGATCAACCCCCTCGTTGAGTGTGCAAGACTGATAGGTAGGCTAAGAAGGAAGTTGAAATTCTTGGAATGAAATTTCCTTGCTGGATACCTAGATTAAAGAACAATATGGCTCACCAACTAGTTTCTCATGTAAAAATTGGTGGAATGGCTAGAATAGTTTGGGGTTATTTACCTGCTTTTGATTTGTCAAACGATTCTGTACGTTTTCCAGAGATTTAAAATAAGATTTTTACTTTAAAAAAAAACTATATTACTTCGGTTTTTAAAAGATTGGCATAATCACTACTAAAAATATGTGGTAAAATGACGTCAAGTGCTGGAATTTTATACCAAATAACTGTACCAACTATACCATTAAATTGGTTATCGAGCCTTTTGGTACGGTATACCGGAGTTGTTTTTCCTAACTAACCTTGTTTTTTAAACCAAATCGAGCAGTTTGGTACGCGCGGGCGAGCTTCGTCGGGGTTGGAGCCGGAGATTAGAGGCGCCGGACGATCCTCCGCTGTGTCAGGCTCGAGCAGTCGGAGCTCCACCGCGCTCCTCGACTTACTCCTCGACCCGCACGCGAGTTTCGCTGGCGATTACCGGCTATTCGAAGGCCGGCGATTAGGAATCCGGCGAGATGAAGATTATCCGGCGAATGACTGGGAGTGAGGTAGTCGGGACTCGGGGAAGATAGGTTGACATGATTTTACATGTATTTGCATTCCAGCCCCTATAATATAGAGGTCTTTTAAGGAAATCCCCGCAAATTTTATTTGTTTTGTGCTTATTTGCATTATACACCTTTTAGTTTAGAGGTCTTTTAAATGTGACCCCCACAAATAAGAACTCCCTCTTTAATCAAATTTTAAATATTTTTAAAATTTAAATATATAAATGGTACTACTAGTTAAACCTGAAAGTACTACATGTAATACTTGAAAGTACTTCCAATATAACTTGAAAGTACTTCACACAGAATTTAAAATGATTTATTTTTTATCAAAATTTGAATGTTTAAATTAATGGTACTACTAATTAAACTTGAAAGTATTACATGTAATACTTTAAAGTACTACATGTAATACTTTAAAGTACTACGTGTAAAACTTTAAAGTACTTCACATAGAATTTAAAATAATTTATTATTAAACAAATTTTGAATGTGGCTACTGCATTCCTCGGTACTGCATGTATAACTTGAGAGTATTGCGATCTTGTAATGTGGGTACTGCATTTTTCGGTACTGCAGGTATAACTTGAAAGTACTGCGAGCTTGTACCATGGGTACTGCATTCATTGGTACTGTAGGTATAACTTGAGAGTGTTGCGAGCTTGTGTTGTGGGTACTACATTCCTCGGTACTGCACTTATACCTTGAGAGTACTGCGAGATTGTACTGTGGGTACTGCATTCCTCGGTACTGCGCCTATACCTTGAGAGTACTGCGAGCTTTTGCTGTGGGTACTGCATTCCTCGGTACTGCGCCTATATCTTGAGTGTACTGCGAGCTTGTGCTGTGGGTACTACATTCCTCGGTACTACATGTATAACTTGAGAGTGCTGCGAGTTTGTGCAGTGGGTACCTCATTCCTCAGTACTGCGCCTATACCTTGAGAGTACTACGAGCTTGTGCAGTGGGTACTGCATTTCTCGGTACCGCGCCTATACCTTGAGAGTACTAAGGATGAAGGGATCTTTACCTTTTAGAGACGGAAGGGGGTGAAGGACTTTTGCAGGGGTCGTCGCGACAACTACTCCAACTGGCAGAAGTGCTACATCATCTTTAACACCAAAAAATATCCGTGTCCTAGCTGGAATCATGATGCCAAGAAGGAGGAGAAGACGGTGTTCAGTTCGGAGGGACAAGAGGAGAACATCGCGAAGCTGAGCTTCAATCAGCTTGATCTAAATAGCTTCTGGAAAGGGAAGTATGTCTTCCCTCTGAGGGCGTACGAACCGGAGGTGTTCACCAAGTGCCGCTTCTATGTTAGCAGGGATCCGGCCCGTAAGTCGTCCTTTGCTTCTCTCCCTCCTTTTCCTTCTTTTCATTTTTACTGGTATGTTTTTGTGTCTCATCCGCTTCGAATGTTTGCAGTGTATCCTGTGGTAGAGGACAACACCGATCCTTCGACCGGACCGGTCAAGACGAACAAGACGGATAAGCCAACAACCGGTTCGGGGACTGGCATGAAAACCCCACAAGAAAAGGCAGCAGAAGCTGAGAAGAAGAGGAAGCGGGTGCAGGCTTCTAATGAGGAGAAAGACAAGAAGGAGAAGGAGGCGAAGAAGGCCGCAATCAAGGCTGGTGATCAACCTCCGGCAAGGGAGAAGATGGATGCGGCTACGGAGTCGGCTGGAAATAGGGTTGCAGCCCTTGTTGTTCAGGGTCCCCAGTCGTCCGAGGATGAAGAGGATACTAATCCTCTCCAAAAGCGTTTAAAACTTAAGACACCTCTACGCCCCGGAAGCCGGAGGACAGCCAGGACTCTCACGCGGGTGATCCTCACGGAGAGAAGAAGAAGGTTACGGATAGGCGAGTGGTCGACCCGGCCAGTGAAGTGGGCAAGGAGACCACTCAAAGCAGTAGTCGGAGCCAGACTGGCAGGGTGAGTTATGTTTCTTTCCCCGGTACGGAATCACTTGATTGTATTTCTCACGTGTTATCTTTTTTAGGACTTTGCTGCTTATTTGATCGCCTCTCCTGGAGTCTCCGAGACCATCAACCAGGCCTACCATGTCCAGAATACGAGGCTCTCTCAAAAGATCAGCTCGCTTGAGAGGAGCAATGGGATTCTCACCCGCGATCTTGCAACGGCGAAGATCCGGGCCACCGAGGCGGATGCTCGGATCAAGGAGCAGGAGACTCTTGCATCTCTGTCCGTGCAGCGGGAGTTGTGTGTTGCCTTTGCTGACAAAGTGCTCCGGAGCAAGGCGTTTGAGGAAGATTTGACAGGACTGCTGCGCTCCTCAAACAAGCTCTTCGCCCACCAAGTTTATCAGAAAATGAAGGGTTGGGTTCCGGAGAGTAAGCGTGGTCCGTTCACCGAGTGCTACTATCATCCGAAAGCTGCTGATCAGTATAACTACGATGTGGACCAGTTCAACCGAGGCGGCGTTGAGAGGATGAAGCCTTCCGTGCTTGAGGTGTTCGAGGAGGATCCTGAGGGAGTCCGAAGCCGGTGTCCGTCGAAGCCATCCGTGCTTTCGACGAAGGGCTGGTGAACCTGAGTGTCAAGGTGCCTCCCCCCAAGAAGAGGACTGCCCCTGAATCACCCGTCAGGGCCAAGTATCTAGACGTGTTGAAGATGTTTCCTCATCCGGATGCCGATGAAGATCATCAAGATGAAGCTGAAGAGGATAATGGTGGCGGGGATGGAGGTGGTGCCAATCAGGATGTCGGCTCGGACAGCGAGGAGACAGATGTAGAATAACTCCTTAGCTTTTATCTTGTAATCTTTTGTAGTTGCTTCCGTCCAGCTAGATCTGATCTTCTTTTGTTTAGTGTAGGAAGGACGGTAGCGACGACTCGGATGGGGATGACAACCCTCCAGATAATGTAACTCTCTTCTTTTGTTCTTATAAAATGAACCTTTTCTACTTCCGTCTCGTGTCGTCTTTTTATTCATAACTCTGTTTTATGTCCGCAGCCTAGAGGTCAGGGTCCTGTGCTCCGAACCGGAGGTGCGGGTGAGTGTCCTTCGCCGGCTATTTCTCACTCGACGAGCCCTCCGTGCCCCAGATGCGTGGAGCTGGAGACGGAGCTGTCCAGATGGACAATGAGAGGGGAATGGACTCGCGAACTTCTCATCCGATATGGGATGGAGTCTCTTATGGAAGAGTTTCCAGATATTCCGTCTTTGGCCGCTTTCCATAGAGAATATCTGAAGAGTTTGGTACCCTGTCTCAGTGCCAAGAGTTTGCTCGCGAACGGATCAGTGCGACCCTTGACGCGGATGAGACGATCTCCATGTTACAAGCTGAACATGAGGACTTTAAGGCCAAGCTGGAAACCGAGTTGGATTTGGTGTGGTCCGTGCTCCCCTTCTACAGCGAGAAGTTGAAGTGGTTGGCTAGCCGGACGGATTTCCAGCGAGACTATCTGAGGCTGGAGGAAGAGAATCGTGCGCTGGCCGGCCGGGTGATGGTCCTTAGGGACAATCTGATGACTTTGCAGCTGTCATACCATCTTACCGGACTACGACTCGGGCTTGTTTCTCCCACCATATACCGCGATTTCCCTCGTGATGTGAGTGCGTTGATCGTCCGGATGTTCAAGTTGGGATGGAATGACCGGGAATCCCGCTACCATCCAGCGTTCGAGGAGGCTATCGAATGGTGGAAACGGATGCATGCCGGCAGTCCTCTTCCTCCTTCACCTGTACTTCACTTTCGAGAGGTATATAGGTATCCAGCTATCCGTCGATTCGGAAGAGTCTGCTCGTCGTGTGGAGCGGCTTCGGCAAGATGCTTCTATCATCCGTCCCTTTATCATTAGGGAGTTAGCCGAATTAGCAAGGCGACGGCAGGCTCGTGTCCGGGGCCGGGGTCAAGGCAGAGGGAGGCGGGGACTCCAGGGGGATCTCCAGGGTGCCCGTCGCGGAAATAGTCGGAACCTCAACTGTCTCCTTAATAGAATGGCGAGGGGAAGAGGTACTCAACAAGCGCGCCGTCCCCAGGTTCCCGTCCGGATTCGTTCTCCGTCGCGATATCCGAGCAGGAACCCATTCCACCAGTCAAGGGCCGGGCTCTCTGTTAAAGGCAAAGGAAAGGCTAAAGTCACTAAGGAAGCGGTGCAATCCTCCGACTCGGACTCTGATGGTATATTGGGATCTGACCCGGATGCAGCGGGTCCATCAGAGCTTCTGCCAATCCCTCCATTTCCGTACCTGGGCCAGGCGGGTCAGACTAGCGGTGCTGAGGTCCAGGATCTTGATCACAACACTCCGGAGCGGACTCCTGTCGCCAAAAATCAAGGCGCATGCCCTCAAGATTCGAAACCTCCTTCTCCGGAGAATGGTGCCATGATACCCTCTCCGAAGCCTACGTCTCCTCCTATCAATTGGGACATAGATTGGCCCAAGTATTGATAGGTTCTTTTATTTGTTTGTATCTTAGTCCGTCCGGACTTAATAGATTATACCATTGTATTTGTTGTAGTTGTATACCGGTCCGTTCGGGCCTAGTCTGTACACTTAGTCCATCCGGACCGTGGCGTATTTCATTTATTCAAATGTATCATTTATCCAAATGTGTATTCTCTTTCCTTTTAAGATTTAGCTTGCTCAAGCGCTTCATCTTGTTGTTTGATCGAACTGTTCATTCGTTTTTACTTTGCTCACCCCGTCAGTTTTTTCAAATGATACGGAGGAATTTATTCATTTTTACCTTTGCTCACCCCCGTCAGTTTATTCAAACGATATGGAGGAATTTACTCGTGTGGAATTGAAAATAAACAAGTATAAAATCTGCAAATTCTTCATTCATTAAACCAAGTGGACTCCGTCCGGACATACCCTTTGCCTCTGAGAGCCGAAGTCAAGTACATGGTGAATAAAACAAAATGGGGCCCTAGGCTCAACCCTAGCCAGAGGACCCGGAGCTAAAAACTCTACCGGAAAGCATACCTATTCAGGAAGCTCCGTAAAACCTCTGAAGGTTGGTGATGTTCCACCTTCTGGGGATAGCCTGTCCGGACTGGTCTGCCAGCTCATAACTCCCGCCCAGAAATGAAGTTGTGACTTGATATGACCCTTCTCAGTTTAGTGCCAGCTTGCCGGTAGCCTCCTGCAAACTCTTGTCGTTCCTCCGCATCACCCAATTTCCGGGGACGAATAACTCCTTCCTGACGCGTCTGTCGTGATAACGCTTCACTCGTTCTTTTACCTTGGCCTCATGCAGCACTGCTTGCTCTCGCTTTTCTTCCAAAAGATCCAAGTCTAACAGCCTGCTTGATCCGAATGGAGAGCTTCGTCCGGCTTGGTCTTCATCCCAGGTGAGGGTTCGGAGACTGGGAACTCCCACTTCGGTTGGTATGACCGCCTCCGCTCCGTATACCAGGTTGTAGGGTGATTCGCCCGTGGCGGATCCTTCAGTCGTCCTGTATGCCCAAAGGACACTAGGCAGTTCATTCATCCAATTTCCTCGTGCCCCCTGCAGACGGGTCTTCGATCCGTTCACCACTGTCCGGTTCTTAATTTCAACTTGACCGTTGGCCTGTGGATGGTAAACGGAGGTGAGCCACTGCGTAATTCCATACTCCTTGCACTAGGATCGAAATGGGTCGTTTTCAAATTGAGCTCCGTTGTCCGTGACAATATAATTGGGAATTCCGTAATGGCAGATAATGTTCTTCCAACAAAACTTGACGCAAGTGTTACCACGGATGTTTGTGAGGGGTTCCGCCTCCACCCATTTGCTAAAGTAATCGATCGCCACTATCAAGTACTTGAACCCTCCTGGAGCAGAGGGGAAGGGTCCCATCAGATCGATGCCCCATCGGTCAAAGGGCCACGAGTCGATGATCCCAACTCTTTCTTCCTGAGACACATGGATGAGCAGAGCAAACCTCTGGCACTGCACACAGGAGCAGACATACTTTTGTGCATCCTCAAACAGGGTCGGCCAGTAATAGCCCGTACACATTATCTTCCTCGCGATGGTCTGTGCACCCTGGTGACTGCCGTTTGGTCCCTCATGCATCTCCCTTACCAAACTATCTGCCTCGTCCGAGTCCACGCATCTTAACCATGGTTGGAAGTATCCCCGTCTGAGCAAGGATCCGTCCAAAACGATGTATCGTGGTGCCTTCTGCCGAATCCTCCGCGCCAATGCCTTGTCCTCCGGGAGTTTGCCGTGCTGCAAGTATTCAAACAGGGGCATCATCCATGACTCTTTGGACATTTCACCGCTGCAATCTGAAGGGTGTCGTAGCTCCGAGCGGACAAGGTCTCCATCATCAAGTTGCTCTCCGGATCTGGCCTGGATTTCCGAGGACAAAAGATTGCTCAAAGCGTCCGCCTTGCCGTTATTTTCACGGGGGATCTGCGTCACGGTAATGCTACGGAATTTAGCCAGTAACGATTTGACCGCGTCGAGGTACCTTTGCAAACTCCGCTCCTTTGCCTCGTATTCCCCGTTCACTTGCTGAACCACTATTTGAGAATCGCTGTAGACTTCTACATCCGTGACTCCTACCTCCAACGCCAGTCGGAGTCCGGCTAAGAGCGCTTCGTATTCCGCCTCGTTGTTCGTCACTCGGAAGCTGAACTGAATGGCATATATGTGTTCTGTTCCCTTTAGACAGGTGAGCAATACCCCTGCCCCACCACCACTCGCATGAGATGATCCATCCACATGCAACTTCCATCTATCGGAGAGTGGCTCTAATCCGGACGGATCTCCTGACGGCTCAGTCATCTCCACCAAGAAATCCTCCAAGGCTTGTCCTTTGATGGCCTTCCGGGGCTGATACTTGATCTCATGCTCTCCAAGCTCCACGGCCCACTTCATCATCCTACCCGAGACTTCCGATTTCAGCATGATCTGTCTTAATGGATGGTTTGTCAGAACCGTGATCGGATGTCCTTGGAAATACGGCCGGAGGCGCCAGGAGGCGTGAACCAGGGATAACATCAATCTCTCCAAAGCGGTGTACCTGGTTTCCGGGCCTTGGAGTGCCCTGCTTACAAAGTATACCGGACATTGAACCTTACCATCCTCCCGGACCAGGGCAGAACCGATGGCATGCTCCGTTGCGGCTATGTATAAAAAGAGTTCCTATCCGGGCAGTGGTTTGGACAGGGTAGGGAGGCTTGCTAAGTGGGCCTTTAGATCCGTGAATGCTTGATCACATGCATCCGTCCACTCAAATGGTTTGGCCCTACGGAGTATCTTGAAGAAGGGAAGTTGCTTTTCCGCCCCGAGCAAGGAAACGACTCAGAGCGGCCAGCGATCTGGTTAACTTCTGCACGTCCTTCACCCCCCTTAGAGGGGACATCTCCATGAGCGCCGATATCTTTTCCAGATTTACGTCAATTCCACGAGCTGACACCATGAAACCAAGGAACTTCCCTGTTCCGACTCCAATGGTGCTTTTTCCGGGACTGAGCTTGAGGTTCACCGCCCGGAGCACGTCGAACATCTCCCGGAGATCCGACAAGAAAGACTCATAAGTCCGGCTCTTAACCACCATGTCATCCACGTAAACCTCCAGGTTCCGTCCCATTTGGTTCTGGAAAAGCTTGTCCGCTATCCGTTGGTATGTTGCACCTGCATTTTTCAGTCCGAAAGGCATTTTCCTGTAACAGAAAGTACCAAAGTCAGTAATAAAATATGTTTTGGGACGATCATCCTTGGCCATCGTGATCTAGTGATACCCACGGTGCGCATCAAAGAATGCCAACACTTGGTAACCAGTAATGGCCTCGACCAGCTGATCAATGCAGAGGAGCGGATAACTGTCTTTCGGGCAGCACTTGTTCAAGTCTGTGAAGTCAATACACATTCTCCATGAGCCATCGTTCTTCTTCACCAGAACTGGGTTTGCTATCCACTCTTGATAGGATATCTCCTCCACGATCCTGGCACTCAGCAATCTTCCCATCTCCGCTCGGACTTCCTCCACGCGTTCCGGAGCAAGAGGTCTCTTCTTCTGTCGTATGGGTTACAGTTCCGGGAAGACATTGAGCCTATGAACGGCAATTTCCTCCGGAACACCCGTCAAATCCTCTGTTCCCCATGAAAACACATCCTCATACTCCACCAGCAAGTGGCGTAACTCTTCCTTCACGTCATCTGGGAGATTCTTTCCCACACTTACTACTCCTTTCTGACTGACCATCATGTCCTCCACTTCGTATGATGGTGACTCTCCATGAATGGCTCCTACTAAGCTTACACTGGCTTTTCCCTTATCCGGGTCGGACAGCTTTAACTGGCCTCTCCGGATCGTGCATCCTTGATGGCGGTGAGCATGCAACTCCGGGTGGTCTGTTGGTGTCCCCGGACCGATGCAATACCGTTTTCCGTGGGAAACTTCATAATCAAATAGAATGGCGAGTAGATGGCCCGCGCCTGTGACAGCCAGGGTCTTCCAATGATCATGGTGTAAGGAGACACCGCATCGATGACGGTGAAATTACATTCCACCGTTGTCCGCTTCGTCGGGTCTTGGAAATCCGTCAAAGTAACTTTCAAATGGATGACACCGAGTGGATGGACGGTCCGTCCGGTAAACCCTAATAGAGGGGAATGACACAGTTTCAAGTTTTGTCGCCCAATTCCGAGCTGATCAAAGCATTCTGCAAACATGATCTCTACACTGCTCCCATCATCTACAAACACTCGCTTGATCAGCACTCCTTCCACATCTGCAATCACCACCATCAGATCGGAGTGAGGAACCTGGGGAGGCACCGGGTCCTCGTCCGAAAAGGTGATGGTTTCACTTGCCTTGAACCTCTTTTCTTGTATGTCGCCCGGGGACACATATCTGCTCTTAGCCTTGATCGCTGTCATGGAGTTGAGCCCGTCTCCAACTATGCCATTGATCACATTAATCATCCGGGGCTGAGCTGGGGCTTGTGCTGGCGCGGCCTGTCTCGGAGCCGGATTGGCTGGGTTGGCTTGGTTTCCTCCCCGGGGGCGGTTGTTCCTCTAATTCCTCTTCCTCCCCTGTCTGGCTGCTAGGCCGGAGCCGCTGCTTGCCGTGTATCGCCCGCTACACAGTCCCTCAACTGGCCTGCTCCAATCAACCTTTCGATGTCCGAACGGAGCGCCCAACACCCTTCCGTGGTATGGCCATGCGATTTGTGAAACTCGCACCACTTGTCCGCGTTCGCTGGTGCTGGTACGCCAATGATAGGTTGCGGATCCGTAAACAAACCCCGATGAACAGCGAGGATCTCAGTACGGGTTTTGGAGATGGGGTATAGGTAGGCCGAGCAACTGCTGCCGGAGCCGGGACCGCTGCTGCTGGAGCAGGTAAGCGCCTGACCTGATCATTCCGGGCCGGAATCCGGACAGCTGCGGTCTGGGTTCCGGTCATTGTGAGAGTCATCTGCTCAAAGAAACCCAAAGTGGTCATCCGGACCTGGTTGGCATCATGCACCGTGCAATGCATCTCCACCACCAACTAGAGGTGATAATACGATGTTGGCATGTTCTTCATGAGCTCGATGTAGAATGTGTTGTCCCTCAATCCGTTCACAAAGTTATGGATGATAGCATTCTCCTGCAAGTGTCGGTCCACCACCTTCATCGATACTGCTATGTACCGGGTGTAGAACTCCCAAGTTGTCTCCGTCTCTAACTGCCTCATTGCTAAAACTGTGGCCAAGTTTACGAACGTGTGCTTCATAGTGGCGTAGCGCCGAACCAAAGCGATGGCAAAATCCCAAAAATGTCGGAGTGTACCGTTCGGCAGACCTTTGAACCATGCTAAACAGTTACCTCGTAGATACGAAGGCAACATCTTACATTGCAACTCCTCGGGAATGTCCCTGGCTTACATGATACTTGAATAAGTATGGACAAACTCCTCCGGGTTTCCCTCCCCATTGTAGGTTGGGGGTCTGTCCGGAGCTTTGGTTCCGGATGGCTATTTGAAGCTTAACACTTCCAGAATCCAAGGTGATTGAGGTCCAACTCCATTCCGTCCCATGAGGCAGTTTAGAAGGTCTTCAATGGAGTCCGGACAAAAAGGCGTCTGAAATCCAAAACCTCCGGGAAACCCTCCCCCGGCAGGTTGCATTCCGACCATCATCTGATGAGGTCCTCCGGGAGCACCCATCCCATAGGCCTGTTGAGCTTGCGCTCCCCAGTATGGTGGTGCGTTTGGATTTAGACCGGTGGTCTGCTGTTGGTTCCCTTGTGGTTGGCCCGGATGTGGATTTGGATTTGGCACCCTCTGTTGTTCCGGAGGAAGCATATCGGCTGCAGCCTGACGAGCCGCTTTCCACGCTTGGAACTGTTGATACTCCGCCACGTTTGTTCTCAGGATACTGCCCCCAAACCTAGAATCATGGCGCTCACGCTCCTCCGTTCCGGCCTTTCGCCCCAATCGACCTTTACCAGATCGACTCTGAGCGTCCTCCTCCTCCGTGTCGTACTCCTCCGGATCGTACTCCTCCATGTCATCTCCATCCGATTCGTACTCCTCCGGATTACCCAGGTCCTCTGTTCCTTCCAAATTATCTGTGTCTCATTCCGACTCCGCACGGTCTCCGAACTGCCTCTGCTTCTCCGCCTCCCTCGCAGCCCGCAGTCGTTCCTTGTTCTCACGTTGTATCTCAGCCAACGTCCGTTCCGAAGTTTACTTATTCCCTTTGGCCTTCTCCGCTGGCAAGCGCTGTCGTCGACGTTCCTCAGCTGCAGCCTTCGCCTCCGCTGCTGCCTACTTGGCTCGGAGAGCTCGTTCCTTCTCAGCCGCTAACTGTTGGGCCCTGATC
Organism: Sherardia arvensis; assembly: GCA_948330725.1. NCBI lineage: Eukaryota > Viridiplantae > Streptophyta > Magnoliopsida > Gentianales > Rubiaceae > Sherardia > Sherardia arvensis. The sequence continues at coordinate 29,344,444 of OX415241.1, forward strand.
GTTGCGGCTGCCCTTCTAGTCTTTGGCCCTCCATCCGCTTCTTCCTCCGGCGGAGGAGGGTTCTTCCTTGGCCGTCCGCGCGACATGGATGTAACTTATGACTGGGAATGTGAGGTCCCACTTGGCGTGCCAACTGATGCTACCAGCTTCCTGTCCCGGTCCGGATACAAGGAGGTCTCCGGTCCGGATGAGGCTTTGTCTGTGCTCCGTGCGCTCTCACCTAATAGACCTGCAAAACAACGCCCCGAAGTGTCCCGAGGATAGCTACTCCGGCGTGATGATGAAAGAGGGGCCTTTGAATAGGAGAGAGAATAAGGATATATTGAGAGAGTTTAATCTGATAGAACATACATTTCTCCACAAGTGCAAAACTGTATTTATAGGTGTGAGTGGTCAGCCTCCAGCCCTAAGGCAGTGGTCCTGCCTTTATGTCCTTACCCGGGGACAGGTCATATTCATGTCTTCTCTGTCCCCGGATAGCGCCATTCTAGTTGACGTCACATGGACCGGACTACTCTCTGGGCCGGAGCCTAGATATGGGCCAGAGCCCATATCACCAAACTGCAGGGTGATTCAGCTAACTTCAGCTGGTTTTAATTTTTTTCAATCATTATTTTTGAAATAAAGTTACTTTTTATCAAATGCCAATGATATAATTTTATTTTTATTTCAAATAAAATTACTTTTTAATATGTTTAGTTTAGTAATCGAGAATAGATCAAATTAATCTATACTCGAAAGTAACAATTTGAGCAACTATTCCCAAAATGCATATTGATTGCATCCAATACTAATCGCTATCATCTGAAGTTCAACTTCACTAGTATCGCCACCTATCAAATTCCAAATCTGTTCAGCAATACCTTCATACACTTCTACCATAGTCAATTTTCGATGTTCATCAAACATAGTGAGATCACTATGTTTCACGCTTCATAAATTCATTCAAATGCAAGAGATTGACATTCCTTATTTTTTGATGTTTATCAAACATAGTGAGATCACTACTTTCTTGTGTATGCTCGTGATCTAAAATAAGGAATGTCAATCTCTTGCATACGAATGAATTTATGAAACATGAAACATATAACAATAATTGACATTTGATGACCATTTTCAATTTAAGGCATTCTTTTCGGCACTCTTCAAGTACTTTTCAACTGTCCAAATGCACCTTCGATCTTCATTCTCAATGAAGAATATCGTTTGTTAAAATGTTCCGCCTTACCTCTAGGTGGTGCATGTCTAAACTCTGGTACATGTTTTCATGCTTTTGTACCGGAAAATGGAGCCATGTATCCAAGAGTGTGTAGGTACCCAGAATCAACCAAATAATATTTTCCTACATAAGTTGAACAATACAAACGACATTGTGGATTTGTATTAGAAAAAATAAAATTAATTAAAAAGAGTGGTAAAAGGAGAATATATTATATTGTGTGCCGAATATATGAGATTTTAGGATGATTCAGATGAATCTTATTAAAGGAAATATAGATAAGTTTTGAGATTTAAAAAAAGTGGAAGAGTAAGATTAAAAAGTTTTTAGAAATTGTTTAGTGCATTTAAACAAAGGAAGGAGGAAAGTTAAAAATTTAATAAATTTTTATTTATGTGCTAAAAGTTATAAGATTTAAAACTAGATATTTTTTAGCTTATTATAGCAAACTGTAGCGTGTTTCATCTAATTGCAGCATCTTTCAGCTAACTGCATCTTGCTTCAGCTAATTTCAGCTGACTGCAGTTAGGCAGCCAACTGCAGCGTGTTTCAGCTATTTGCAGCTTGCTTCAGCTAACTGTAGGTTACTTCACCTAATTTCAGATAACTTCCGTGCTGTTCAACACAGTTAAGCTAAAAATAAGCTGAACTTGACAGAGTTTAGGAAAAAAACTCCGGTGTACCATACAATAACTTAATATTTGGATGGTATTGGTATTGGTTTTTAACCGTTCCGTACAAACTCATATATATATATATATATATATTATTTGAATATTAATAAAACGATACACTATAATTTTATTTATCATTAATTTCTTTCCCTTCCAAGTCTCTTATTACTTTTCTTACACTTAAATTCCTTAAACATGGCCAACTAAATTTCTATTTTCAAGATTACTCTATTAATTTATCTAATAATTTGAGTTACTAATTAGTATATAGAGATTATAAAATCATTAGCATTCTATAAATTTATAATAAAAAATCTGATGTAAAGAAACTCTATTTGACGCTCTTCAAACGGTTTTAATTCTCAATCTCATCCACTAATGTTAAATTTTCATGTGATGTGTTTTGATGTATAGATTTGTGTACTTTGAGAAATATTATTCTGCAACTCTATTGTACTTTTAAATAAGCAACTATTGTAATGTAACATTTTATGTTGTCTTTTGGTTGATATTTAAGATTAGTAATGCAATTTAAGTATTTTTAATTCGAGATTTTTAAGATTTCTTACACTTTTTGTAATCTTAGAGCGGTAATGATATATACCGACCGACCGACAAAATAGTACATCCAAAAATTTAGTAGGTATTGGTTATAAATATTTGTTTATCAATTATATTGTTATGATGCATAGTATTGGGGAAAAAACATGATATTTGTACCGATTCCAGGCGACACCGCAACTTTGCTTTCTACCGATTAGTTATCTTGATTTTCTTTTTGTTATGTTCAATTGTTTTCAATCCAACTCAAATTAGTATAGTTTTACTATATTGTACTTATTCATTTTTAATTTAACTCATTTTAATTGAATATATTTCAATTCAGTTCAGCAAAAATAAATAATTAATAACAATTCACAATAATGTATCAAAATTCAACAAGAAAATAGAGGAAAGAAAGTGATTTATTTTATTCAGTTACTACTATCACACAAGTTACAAGGTTTAGTATAAACTTCATCATAAAGGGTGTGCATAAATTTGATCGAAATAATTATCCCAGCTTTTAATATTTTCCTCGATCCCCCTCACTTTCATGGCCATGCGAGGTACCACACCTTTCCGCAAATGATTGGGATCCTTCCTCCAATGCTTCGCAAGATCATTCATTCTCTTCTTTATTCCTTCTTCATCGGAACAGTACATTTCAGCAGAGCATCTTAGATTCATGTCCGATAGAGCCTCTATCGACGGTTCATGCTCGATTGCCTGAATTGTTGACCTGTAGTTTTCTAATTTCGCTGTCACATCTGCCAGACACTTTACCTTAGCCTGATCCCTCAAGCTCATAATTGTGCTCCGGCATCCTTCGCTACCGTCGAATGACAGCGACTCATACAATAAAAATATATCGATATGGCCAAAAAGCAATGCACATATCTTGATGTATGTTTCAGCTTTCGTAAGTGTCCCTTGTTTCTTACCCATTAAGACAACCTTTATTTTGTTGGAAGTATTGGTGTCTATGGCCTGGAGTTTATTAAAGAACTCAACACGTTTCTGATTTATAGTAGCATTAGTGACGAATTTTTTATAGCTACAAATCAGATTTTCGTGGCCTTGAAACAGCTTGATGAGCTTCCGCGTGAGGGCTTCACCACTCGTCAGGTTCCCGTGGAACTGATGAAGGATTTCCACGAACTGACTATATTTGTTGCAAAAATTGTCGGGGTGGTGGAAGGTTTCGTCGACCTCGTCGATAAATCTCAAAACTTCTTCTCGGAGAGTTTCTAATTGCCGCTCTGGATTCATGTTTACTTGTTGATTGAATTTTGTGTGCTACTATTGACCGTGTCCACTTCTTTATATAGGGATGTGCTGACTGCGGAAAATCCCGATCACAAACTGGAATTGGATTTGAAGGCTAGCACGTGTTTACTTGTTGACATTTGACAATGTCAACCTCTATATATAGCGAGCAGGATTCCCTATCACAAACTGGAATAGGATTTCGAAGCTAGCACGTGCAATCCAAATTGAATTTGGATTTGGATTTGGATTTGGAAGCTGCGGAAAATCAATAGGGGTTCATTTTAAAAAATTAAAATATTTCTCCTTTAAAAATCTGCCCAAATTTCATTTTATTTTTCTCAAGATGAACTGTAGTGTACTACCATGCATCCTTTAAACTTTTAATTCAAAACTTTTCCAATCTCAGAATCATGATTCTCCCAATTTTAATTAAGTCGGAACTAGTACAGTGCGGGTTGTACACCTACACAACAGCACAAGACTCAAGATTTGTAGGTCAAATATTTTTTAAATGTATTATATATGTGTATTTTATAAAGATAATGATTATTTTATTTTCTGAAGGTCTTTTTTCTTGGAATTTGGATATTTTAATTTTTTGAAGGATCATTTTCTTTGAATTTGGATTCTTTTAATTTTCTTAAGGACCTTTTTATTTTATTGTATTTCTTATCTTTATTTAAAGATATTTAAAATTAAAATTTTGTGATGAACCTCAAAATACGTTGGATTGACCCTAACTCTCTTCTTATATAAATTTTGTCACTTGTCGTATAATGTATTTTAATTTCTCCAGGTAAAGACAAGATTTGGTATATAAATTATGCAGTTTGATCATTTTAATTTCAGGCAAAAGTTAGATAAATTTTAAGGTGTATATTAAGGTAAGATCGTGTGCATTACAGATGTAATCTTTTGAGTGGAGATCACAAAACAGGTTTAGGTGCATTTGTTTGAATATATATGTGCCGCATAACCATTGATAAACGGTACATATATAATCGCATATTTTTATCAATTTTGTATATTTTATATATAAATGTGCATTATTTTCTTTTGTGCATTTTAGAATAATTGTATTGTATGGGAAGTTAGTTGCAGTTACACGTGCATTATAAATGAAAATATATTCTTGTTGTGCAATCTGCAGAGATTAAACATTAATGATAAGAGGATTGTGTATAAGTTTTGGTTTGGTTATGATGTCGTATGAACTTTATCTAAGAAATTTGAGCAGTCAATTTATTTTCGTAAATTCTGGTGTTTTTTGCTGTAATTTCAGAATAGTTGTGCTTCTTTTTTATTGAAAATGTCATTCTAATAAAAATTCATGCTATGCATGAGGGTGCTACGCATGAGGGTTGCTATTTTTTGGGCGAAATCTTTTGACTTAAGGGTCAAATTGTGTTTTATTGTTTTTGGATATTTAAAATAATATTTTAAGTTAGGAAGAACCTTTTTATGATTTATTATAATCAGTAGCAATTATGATTTAGTATAAGAACATTTTTCTCCATATGTTGTAAGACTTCTTTTGATCATTAATAAAATTAGTTTCGAGGGATTTTATTCCACGTCTGTCAATTATGCTTTTGTTTTCATGAATTCAACAAGGATTTGTTGTTTCTTCCACGCACGCTGCATCAGGTTATATCTCTGTGGTCTGATTGTAATAGTTTATAAAATATAGTTTTATATATGTAATAATTCATACTGTATTTAAACTCTTTTTTCAATTCAGTTCAAATAAATATATTGAATTTTTTCCAGTTCAGTTAAGTTCGTTATATTTATAATTATTCAATTCAATTCAACTCAACATATTTATATTTTCAGTTCAGTTCATTATTTTTATATTTTTTTAGTTCAGTTCAGTATTTTTATAAAATAAAATCAGTTCAGTTCATACCAGCAAGAAATAAGCTCCAGCAGACAGCACCTAAGAATATAATGTTTCATAGTGTATTTAATTGCATATTTCATAGAGGGTGATTTTTGTAATTTTAGATATAATTATTTTTATTTAGAATATTTTTCCCAATCATACCATAATTCTTTTCTTTTGTTATTTTTGTTTAAGATATTTAACATTTGTTTTTGTTCTACATGTTTCTTTCTTGTTATTTAAGACCTATTTTCGTAAATGTTTCCTTATTTTTTCTAATTTTCAATTGATTTGTTAAATTTGTAATTATGGTCCATTTAATTTCATTCAATTTTGGTATCCCTTGGTCTTCTATTCTCTATCACTATTCAATTTCTTAAATATTTTTAAAAATATACTTATTAGATACGTCACATATCATTAATTAATACAATTTCTTATTCGCCGGTTAATAATGAAATAAAGTTTTTATAATTTATTTTGTTATTTTCATTATCTCAAGTTTTTGTTTTTAATTTAGTATTATTATTTTATATTTATACGGGTCATATATATGTTCTCGACCAGAGAGATGTCTCGTCTCAGACGAGTCTTACATTACATGAAACATCCACCTTTCTTTGCCCACAAAATGTAATGGCCTGATAGAAGAATCTGATTTGGGGATAAATGTTTCAGAATTTTCAATACGTTCTTTCACTTTTCGCGCAACATACACTATCGCACAAGTCATAATATTTTAAGACTAATTTTATCACCATATAATTTAGTTAAAATTAAAATAGTTTACGTATTATTAATTCGTAATAAAAGTTGGTGATTAAGAAAAATACAATAATTTACATTCTTGATGATGTTTATATATATGTATATGTATATATATATATATATATATATATATATACAATTTTAGTAATGAGATACAAGATTCAAAATTGTTCATCTCAATGTATTTAGAAAGAGTCTCACAATGATACTTAAAATCATCCTCTTTTGTATTAAAAATCAATGACACCAAATCTCGTTGTCAATATTTGACAGCTCATTTTACACTTTTCAGAGTCAACATGCACTCATTCTGACTATAAAATTCAATAACAAAAAGGCAAATGTATTATTAGAAGAGATTTTGCGACAATTTAACGTTAACAAATGTTATCAAAACTTTAATTGTTTAATCAACGTATAAACTTGACAGCTCATTTTACTTTTTCCAAAATCAACATTCAATAATTTTGACCATAAGTTTCTATAATAAAAAGGTAAATGTGCTATTAGAATGGATTTTATATAGTCTTAACATCAATCAATGCATCAAAACATTTCTACCATATATAAGAAGACAAGCATTTTTAACAACACTAACCTCCTTGTTTGACGCGTGTCTGCCACATCACCTGACACCTCATTCACACCTAAGCATTCTGGCCCACTCAACAGTATACTATCTTTGTTTTTAATTGTAAACTCTTTCAATTTTCTAACCGCGACACTTCACCTCCTCGACTCCTCCTCTTCCATCTTCTCAGATTCAATTTCATCAATTCATGACTCCTTTTCAATGTCATTAGTAATCGTTTAAATGTCCAAACTGAATACTCCTTCACATTTTTTCAGTTTATTATCGTATCAGTTACTAATAAATCATAACTTCAAACTCTTACTCTTCAACTTCTTCCTTTGAATATTATAAATTATAGCTGCATATCACCGGGGATTTCCAGTCTATTGACTAGAGTACTAATGGTGGTCCTTTTATTCGACGGCACAATAGCCCGAGAGCAGAACACGTCAGATAACAACAGTATGAGAGCAGTTTCAGAACATCATTGAATTGTGTGTTATTTGATTTCTAGAACGTGTTTCTTGTTTAATTTCTTGTATATTCTTCATTCTAAAACCCTCATGTGTCTTTGAAGTATTACATTGGGAGTGTTTGATTGTTTTCATCTGTTCTAAACGCTTTGTGGTAGGCGCCTTTCTTGGATCCTTAGATTTGTTGGTAGAGATACCAGTCTAATTGAAACTTGTAATGGTTTTCTTTTTAACATATTGCAGACATATGTGAAATATATTCTAATGATTTTTCTTCAGGGTGCAGTTCTTCAAATACTGATTATTATTATTTTCTTCACGATTACATGCTTGCAGGTTATTGCAAGGCCTCAAGGCTACTCAGGGATCACCACTTCTAATTAAACTCCAGTTATTGATCAAAAGCATGATATGTTGTTGTAGGGCTTAATACCTGACATGTGATGATTGTAGCAAATCAATTTTTTAATAGCTATAAATTATCTACAGACCCTCTCATTTGCAGACTTTTCTTTTTCTTGTTCTTGTGCAATTGTAGACATGGAGGCGGTGGAGGTTAGAAAGGTCTAATAGTACAATGTAAGTACACAGTTTTCCACCATTTATTTCATGCATTCTAATTGTGTGTTTTTCTTTTTCAGTTAATGACGCGTATGTAATAGCATGCAAAATGAAGATCGTAGAATCAGTGGATCTAATTAAACACAAGATCTAGAGTCATGATCGCCTTTGCAAATCACATATAAAGAAAAATGTCCCTGATATGTTTTTGATTTTTACTGATATGGTCAATTGTTCTGTTTGTTGCTTTGCTATGTTGCTGCAATATATTGTTTCTATTTTTCACTTCATTATTTCCACTAACTACTGATGCATCTCAGATAGTTGCAAAAGTATGGGGTTCTGTTGCTCAAATTATGAAGTATGTTGCTATTTCTTGCTCCAGCTCTGATTGTTGTTGCTGGTTTTTGGATGTTTCATGGTGTTAAAATAGATTTATGAAAATTGTAGAAGAATTTGTTACTACTTCTTCAAGTATGTTGCAGGTTCAATCAAATTCATATGTTTTTACCAGCATCATTTTTGTTCTAGGGTACTGTACTAAACAAACTTTCATATTTTTTAGGTTTACAGGCATAGGTTATATTTTTGTGATGGAGACTATTTACTGCTGCATTCATTTTATTGGCAAGTGAAGTGCATAATTACACAACTAGACATGATTACATAATTAAATCATCAATTTTAGAAATATGAAATTCTACAACCACTTAAAATTAGCTAATTCTAACTTTAATGTGGAATAAAGTTTTCCAACTGTAAGTGTATTTATTGTAATTATTTAATATTAATATTAGATTTTGAATGTTAATGCAATGGATATTCAAAAATAATTCAAAACCTAAGGTAGAAAATATACTCTATAACTTTAGTGTCCAAAAACTGTACAGTATATATATATATATATATATATATATATATATATATATATATATATATATAATCTTCGTTGAAAAAACTGTGAAGAACATTTTTTATTGTATTTTCCTATTTAAAATCGTTAACTTTTATGTATACACAATATACACAGTATATATAAAAGTTATGCACTAATTTTAAAATTATTAATTGGGCAATGATCGCACCTTGTGCGACCTGACCATGCTAGTATTGTATTATTATGAAACATGATATTAAAATCTAGTTACCACGTACGAATCTACATCTGCGACGCAGGACTTATTGAGATTTGGTGGAGAAACGCGGTTGGATTTGATACAATCCATCAGTTAGGGGTTGATGGTGTGTGTTTTTGTTTTTGAACAAGTGATAACAGTTTTTTAGAGCTTTATGCTCATGTACACCAAGGCTTGCATTTCACTTAGAGTGCGTATTTAATCATTACATAAACGGGTTTAAACATTTAATATTAAAATTTTAGAAATTTCTTTAGGTGTATCTATTGTCCACTATTAGATATGACACATGATTGAAGGTGATCCGTCGATTTTTATAAATTTGACACACTCATTATTTTTCTACATTTTTAATAACAACTATTTTTTATGTTAAAACTATTTTATTATATTTTTTTCACTCTATTCTTAAATAAATTCTCCATTTTAATTTGTTTGTATGTTTTACTCTTATCCATCTATATTAAGACTTAGTACTAGTACAAGGACTTACCATAAACATAATATTTTAAACAGAATCATTAGTTTCAAGCATCCATAAATGATCCAAGGCAATCACCAAAATTACAATCTGAGTCCATCGTATATTTTTAAACATCCATAAATAATTCAAGACAATCACCAAAAATTACAAAATAAACATCCCATCCCAAAATAGTACTAACACCCTTGCCCACATCTATTTCATACCCAGGAGGAGGGTTCTTAGGAGGATTCTGCTTCGCCCGCTTCTTTTCTTTGGTGTCAATTTCTTTTGATTTGGCTTGTTTGCAATCTTAATTGCATCTTTGGGGGCAACATCTATCAATTTCATACTACCCCTTTCCCCACCAGAACCACTCTGAAACTCGTACAACGACTGCAATACATAAGCAAAGATATTGCCTTGATTGTCAATCTTGCAGCTCACACATACATCATAACCAATCTTCCTCTTTATGTTGTCTCTTAACTTCCGTGCTACCTCCAATCTCACTTCCATCCCATATATTTTGACTACCTTTCCATGCTCCAAAGTAGTCGGTTTCAGTGATGAGATTTCGACCACCTCTTTTCCAGCCTCCTCCAGTGTGTCTGCGGAGATAAATAGGAAGTGCATTAACTCACTAATTCAAGGAAATGCAGAGATAAATAGGTTGTGTTTATGAATGAAAGTGCTTACCTTTAATGGCACATTCAATTCCAGGTGCAACATCATCGTATAGAGCTCCATTCAAGCCAAAGTAATCATCTGGAGTCCAATGTAACCAACAACCACGCTTGGACCATTGATGATCCATGTCATCCCTTGACATACTTCCCATGCAACTTCTCTTTGTGGATTCTATTTCCTTCACTTTTATCCAACACATTTGATTCTTTATCATTACGCTTCTCTGAATCTACACTCCAAAAATCATGCGCTTTGAGGATTTGATCCTCTCTAAACTCACGTGGATCCCATGGATCTGATGGCTCTGTTGGCTCTGATGGCTTTGATCGCTCTGTTGGGATGTGATTGTTATATTCGGTGGGTTGGATAAGAGAAGATTTCCTCAAAGATAATGAAAGTTTGAAGCGCTTGTCTTTGGAAATGAGTTTGTTCGGCAACCAAGGATACCTAAAAGTCTGTAATTAAAGAATTGAAATTTGAAAGTGATTAATGCTCTATTGAAAGTGTAAAATTGGCCAATGAGTAAAAACAAAGGGAAATTAATGGCAAAAATTTCTAAATAAGTGGGGATGATATAGGATAATGTAATGCACATAGAGAATTATGTAATTCACTTAGAATCTTAATAAGTGGGATATATGATTAATAGAGCTATACAGTGGATATTCTAAATTGGCCTAAGTAATTGCAGACGTACCTGGGAAGAGGAAGAGAAAAAACTCAAAGTTTCAAAGTCCAAGGCGTCACTCAATCTTGGGAACAATTTGTTGGTGCTATCTCTAATGTGAAAAGCAGTGATTGCTCCAACGTTGCACCTCACAGCCTGCAATTAAGGAGACAAGTTTGAGTATGTCATGCATGAACACAAACATCATAGGATAAACACTATCTATAAAACTTTGAGCAATAGATTACAAATGTATGTTTTAAAGCATCTTATCACAAAATAAATATCCCATCACAAAATACTACAGATAAACACCCTTGCCCACATCATACCTAGGAGGAGGGTTCTACTTCGTCTGCTTCTTTTCTTTTGGAGTCATTTCTTTTGCTTTGACTTGTTTGCAATCTTAATTGCATCTTTAGGGGCAACATCTATCAACTTGATACCACCCTTTTCCCCACCAGAACCACTCTGAAACTCGTACAACAGCTGCAATTCATAAGCAAAGATATTGCCTTGATTGTCAATCTTAAAGCTCACACATACATCTTAACCAATCTTCCTCTTTACGTGTTCCCTTAACTTCCGTGCTACCACCAATCTCCATCCCATCCCATATATTTTGACTACCTTTCCATGCTCTAATGTAACAAACGTGATCAACTATACTGATTATAGCAGACGCGATCAACTATACTTATGTTAATTTCTTACTCTGAAGATGACTCTATTATCCTTTATTAGATATGACACATGATTAAAGGTGATTCACCCATTTTTATAAATTGGCACACTCATTATTTTTCGATATTTTTAATAATCATTATATTTTTCATGATACAACTATATGATTATTATTATTCACTCTATTTTAAAATAATTTCTCCATTTAACTTTGTTTGTATGTTTTACTCGTAAATAATATGTATTAAGACTTACAAAGGACTTACAGTCAACCCTAGAATAGTGTCACCTTTCCTCTTATAACATCTATCATCCATATTTTTAATAATCATTATATTTTTCATGATACAACTATATGATTATAATTATTCACTCTATTTTAAAATAATTTCTCCATTTAACTTTGTTTGTATGTTTTACTCGTAAATAATATGTATTAAGACTTACAAAGGACTTACAGACAACCCTAGAATAGTGTCACCTTTTCTCTTATAACATCTATCATCGAAAATTCATTATCCACATTTTAATGTATACATTCACTAAAATGACCTAATTTAGTACATGAATCATACATTTATCGTAATATAATCTTACTCTATCCTAGTATATAAAATATAAGTGGTAATACTAGTTTTTTTTTTCCTTTTTATAATGTTTTGGTTTTTCTTATGGCATTTTTCTTTTTTGTGTATGGAAAATAAATTGCATTATCTAATTTTGAAGAAATGTTTCTGACTGAAAACTGGATTTAGATTTTACTTTGATAATGAAAAAAGGAAAAATAATTGATTCCAACTTAATGTTCAATAAATTTTGTAATTTATTATTTTTCATATTATGGCGGTTAACCACTGAATAATTAGCTTCCGAAACTGATACAACGGTTAATAAATTTTATCAATCAAATTTTACAGTTAACCGAACCGAAAAACATGAACGGGTAAAATTTTTGATTAAGGGCGGTGTAAGTTTCATAATTTGAAAGTGAGGTATAACTTTTCTAAAAGGGCGGTAATTTATTCGTCAATATTCATGTAATTTAATTTTTAAATCAAATACACTTATACCCTCTTTGTAGTTTAAATTTTATTATAAATTTAGTTCAATATTGTGGACTAGTCTAAATTTGATTAAAAATTAATTCGGACCCGGCTAATATATCTTACTAATATTTGTTAAATTCAATTTAGTTCACCTTGAAAGAATTCAATTCAGTTCAATTATGTTAAATTCCATGTATTCAATTAATTAAAATGTTGGTTTAACTTCAGTTAAATTTAATGTTTCATCCAAATTTTAATAAGAGAAAGTCTCTGAGGAGACCGTCTATATTATGGACAGGGATACATAGCAAAACCAGAAACTAGGGGACTGCAACGCAATAATCAGAAACTATATAGATTTTCGCGGGTCGACCCGCGAAATAACCCGTTTTTGCCCGGGTATAAAAGGAATGAAACCCGATCAAAATCAAACAGAAACGGGACAGAATTTGCTTCCCCAATTTTGCACCGATTCAACCCCAAATTTGCAACGATCCAGGAGAATCTCACACTTTCTTCCCCAAATTGCACCGATCAGAGGTGAAACTCACACTTTCTTCCCCAATTTTGCAACGATCCAAGGTGAAAGTCACACTTTTTTCCGGATCGGAGGTCGGTTTTCGTTGTTCTCGTCTGCAAATCATATTTCGATCGTTTTGAATCTTCAATTCCATTGATTTGAAGATTCAATTCAATCGAGATTTGAGCGGATCGAAGGCAACGGGTTTTAGGCCGAAAACATCAAGTTATGGATCAGAAAGTGTTATCAATGGAGATTAAACCACTGGTGAGTGTTTTATGTTGATTTGTAGGATGTTGTATAGGATTTTGGTTGGATTATTCATATTGATTGGTTTTTTTGACCAGAATGAGAGAAGGGTGGAAGAAGAAGTAGAATCAAGCTCATTAACGGTGATATCAGGTATATCTAAACCTTATTCAGTTAAACAATGAGGTTTCATGTGAAACTACCTTTGTTTACGTTTTTATGTGGTGATGCCGATGTTTGTGGCTATAATATGGAATATCTGTGATAAAAGTCCGATGTTCTGTTGTGTTTGAGTCATGAATGCCAGGGCTGTGAGGTTTGTGTGCTGAAACTGGATAGGGTAGTTTTTTTATGTGGTGATGCCGATGTTTGTGGCTATAATATGGAATATCTGTGCTAAAATCCCGATGTTCTGTTGTGTTTGAGGCTTCAATGACAGGGCTGTGAGGTTTGTGGGGTGAAACTGGCTAGGTTAGCGTTTTTATGTGGTGATGCCGATGTTTGTGGCTATAATATGGAATATCTGTGCTAAAATCCCGATGTTCTGTTGTGTTTGAGGTTTCAATGCCAGGGCTGTGAGGTTTGTGGGGTGAAACTGGCTAGGGTAGCGTTTTTATGATGTGATGTTGATGTTTGTGGCTATAATATGGAACATTTGTGCTAAAACTCTGATGTTCTGTTGTGTTTGAGGCTTCAATGCCAGGGCTGTGAGGTTTGTGGGGTGAAACTGACTAGGGTAGTTTTTTTAGATGTTCATGCTCATGTTTGTGGTTATAATATGGAATATTTGTGCTAAAAGTCTGATGTTCTGGTCTTTTTGTAACAAATGCAGATTGTGGCGGGCTACCTGATTTGGCTGAAATTGATTTCACATCTTGTTTTGAAGACATCAAAGCAAGAACAATACCTGAGCTAGAAAACCTCTATAGACTGCAATCCAATGCACTTGGATTTTCGTATAGAAAATCAACTCAACGGAGAGACAGTAATGGGAGTGTTTATGAAAAGTATTTCACTTGTTCATGTGCTGGAAAGCCTAACTTAAACCACCCCTCCAACCCCTATTCCTGTTAGTCCAACCCCTCAAAAGAAAAAGAGAAAGAGAAAATAATATGCCATAACCAAAACTGAATGCCGAGCAGCAATGCGAGTGAAGTTGGAGGATGGTCTGTTTGTTGTGAAGGAGCACATTGTGAACCACAACCACCCCCTGACCAGAACAGCATGGCAAATGTTCCAGCGAAGTGAAAGGAAAATCATGGCAGAAAAGGGCAGGGTAATTGAAGGGATGGAAGCTGCAGGTTTAAAACCCTCGGTTGGATATAGATATTCCACATATCTATCACGAGGTGATCATGTTGTTGGTTATGAGATGTGTGATGTAATAAACTATGTCGGGAGGCTTAGGATGAAACAAATCGAAGGTGGTGATGCAAATACAATTGTTCGGCTACTTGAGGAACGAAGTAATAATCAAGAAGACTTCTTTTTCAGAGCTTTGAGGAATGATGACAAGGACAAGACACTGGCAGCTCTATTTCGGAGGGATTCAATGATGAAGGAGGACTTCAACCTGTTTGGAAATGTACTTGTGTTTGACACAACATCCAGAACGAATAGATATGACCTTATCTGTGCGTTCTTAGTTGGTGAAAACAACCATGGAAGTAATTCGATGTTTGCTTGCGCATTCATTGCAAATGAACAAGCCGAAACTTTTGTCTGGCTTCTAAAGACATTTAGAAAGAGTATGGGAAATAAGGCACCACAAACAATTTTCACTGATCAGGATCAAGCAATGGCGACAGCAATTGAAGAGGTAAAATCTGGACCTTTTTGTCAATATTTTAAAAATATGATGTTTAGTGTCAAAATACCTATGTATGGGTTTAAAATGTCCATGTTTGGTGACAGCTTTTTCCTGAATCAAACCACAGACTTTGTTTGCGGCATTTGAAACAGAATGCAATTAGCCATTATGGTGAGTTGAAAAAGGATGGGCCTTTCAAGACAGCATTTGATAACTGCTTGACAGGTAACCACATGTTGTAAATATTATGTTCATAACTTGATGATTAAAACTTTCATGTTTAGGTTCAAAGTAGCTATCTTGGAGTTTAAACATATTACCTTCTGAATCACAGGTTGTAGTGATGAGGATGAATTTGAAGAGAATTGGAAATCCATGATAAAAACTTACAAGCTAGAAGAGGGTCATCCATGGTTCACAAGGTTGTATAATTTGTGTCATAAGTGGAGCCCAGCATTTGGAAAGGATTTTTTTTCAGCCGGAATACTTTCGTCACAAAGAAGTGAAAGCACAAATAGTGCCATTAAATCAAGAGCAACTAAGTCAACTTCATTGACACAGTTCTTGACAATTTTTGAGGATACAATACACAC
The DNA here is from genome assembly GCA_948330725.1 of Sherardia arvensis. Taxonomy (NCBI): domain Eukaryota; kingdom Viridiplantae; phylum Streptophyta; class Magnoliopsida; order Gentianales; family Rubiaceae; genus Sherardia; species Sherardia arvensis. The sequence continues at coordinate 29,360,268 of OX415241.1, forward strand.
ATGGAGGAAGAATGAGCAAAGAGATGAGCATAATTCATTAATGTACATTCCAAGGAGTGCCGATGCTGGTCTTCTAAAGCATGCAGCAGAGGTTAGTTTTGGATTATTTCTTAGGTTGTATAATATAATATCAACCTTTAGATTTAAAATGCCTATGTTCTATACTGTGAATTTAAATTCAAAGCCTTTTTGTTCTTTCCATCTGCAAACAGGTTTATACGTAAGAGATTTATGAGGAATTCAGGAAACAATTCAGGCGTGGAATGGCGACATCGATAACTGAAATGGAATGCAACCATGGAGGCTATATTAGATCTTCCAAAGTAGCAAAGGAGAGTGATCCAGAGAAACCTGAAACAGTCGTATTAACTACTGAGGCAACAACAAAATCAATTGAAATATTTTGCTCATGCAGGCTGTTTGATGAGGCAGGTTTGTTATGCTCCCATTGCATAAGGGTGTTGCACATGCTATCCATATCAAAAATACCCGGGCAGTATATACTGGATCGCTGGACCAAACACATCAAGAGGGATGTCTGGACAAAGTACCTTGAACAACAGCCTAATTTAAGACTTGAAGATTTAATACCTTGGCGCCATGATATGAGCAGAAAATTCTACAATCTTCTACTCAAAAGTGAAGGAAATGAGCATGCTCGAAAGTTTCTGGAGGATACAATGATAAGAGATGAAGTAGCAGTACAACAGTTCTTAGCCACTAAAGCGCCTCAGATAGCAGAAAGTGATGGACCAGAGCCATCCGAGCCATCAGGTTCGGGTACAGATGATGAAATGCACTTTGGCAATCCGGAGAGAGTAATGGGCAAAGGAAGGCCTGATGGAAAAATAATCAAGTCTGGGATTGAAAATAAGAAAAATAAACCGAAGAAACAATCTCAGACTGAGTTTGGATTATACACACCAAAACCGACATTATTTTAAATTGATTAGGTATGTAAGTCTAAACATCAGTGTTATTAGCAACAAGATAGGGGTTTTATATTAGATGCTTTTGTAAGTTTCTGGTTTTATCAACATTGGTATTATTGATCAAAACATTGAAAGTTTATAATTGAAGCTTGTGTTTCCTATATCAAAATGCAAAGCTTGTTAAAAGCATTTTTTTTTACTGTATTTATGTTTGAGTATATAAAGTAGACCTTTGGAATTAAAATGCCTTTGTTCTGCAAAATCAAATGCATGAATTGTATGTTTAGGTTTGTGTATATAATGCAGACCTTTGGAATTAAAATGCCTATAATATGGGATCACATTATGGAGACCTTTGGAATCATATTTTTAGATGTGATGCTCATGTTTGTGCCTATCAAATGGGACGTGTTCTAAAAGTCCAATGTTCTGGTGTTTTTGAGACATTGGCCTTTAATATATGTTTGTGTGCTGAAACTGGCTAGGGTAGAATTTTTATGTGGTGATGCTCTTGTTTATGTTTAGGTTTGAGTATATAATGGATACTTTTGGAATTAAAATGCCTTTGTTCTGCAAAATTAAATGCATAACAATGCATGTAACGTTTGAATATATAATGTGGACCTTTGTATTTAAAATACGTTTGTTTTGATGTGAAGTTAATAGGAACTTAAGTTATTCCCTTTTAGTATGAAATAAATAAATTCAACTTGATAGCATCATGCTTTTGTATTAAACCTTTGAGGTTTAGGGTTAAAAATTGTAATTTGTAACATAAACTCTAAAATTACTACTTTGTAAATATTGCCAACCTTTAATACTCTATAAAATATATAAACTCCAAACATTGATATTATACCACTAAACATAAATGGTTTAGCACAAAAGATGTGTCACCTATACAGATAGTCAAAAATGTTAAATATAACAGATTGACAAGTTCACATCTACAATTCCTCGTCACTTGAGGCGTCAATGCGCAAGTCAAAAAAGTTGAAACTAGTCTCGGCCTTCTTCCGCGCATGATTGTAGACGTCGTCCAGCATCTTATGGAAATTTGGATCACACCAAAATTCCTGGCTTCCCCACACCTCCTCCTCACTATCTGGACCAGCATTCACTTGTCTTTTTTCAGCTTGAGCTCGATTAAAGCAGTCCATAAGCCTTGAAGTAGCAACAACGAGATCTCTTTTGAAGAACTCCAGACCTTCTTCAGCAGTCTAAAAACAACATCAAAAGACCATGGTGTAAGTAAAAAAGGATAGGAAAATGATAATAAAGAACAACAGCAAAGAAAACTCACCTTCAGACCAAGGCTTTTAATTTCATCGTCAGTTTTGATATCACCACCGAGTGGGATGGTAAAACCACCAACATTAAGATTCTCCTTGACGTCTTGTTTGCTGCAATCATCCTCAACAGAAGCATGCTTTAACAGCTTCCCACGTCGGGTCAGAGGATAAAAATCACTTGTAAGAGGCGCGCGTTCGTACTTCCGGGCTTTGATCTCCTGGCACCTCTGATTCACCTTCTCTTGAGGCCAATGCTGCAACAGCGGATGAGCTACTGGATTTGATGTCCCCAGAACCAGAGCACGCTGCAAGAACTGGACAACGAGAACAAACACACACCCACTGATTGCTGTGTACTTGGTTGTGTAATACCTTTGCACTCTCTTTGACAGCTTCGAATAGACAAACTCGCACCAATCCAAATTTTTTATCTCAGATACATTCTTCACAGCCTTCAAAACTTGCGTATCAACATCCTTAGATGACACCGGAGATAAGAAACAGGTCACAGCATACATCACGAAGTATCTGGTGAAGTCTTCACCACCTTCGGGACAATTCTCCATCGCTTCCCAAAGCATGCTCAAAGAGATTCCCTTATCACCTTCAATCTGGAATTTGGTCTTTCACGCTTGCCTTCTCTCGGCTATCGCCTTATCATTCTTAGCAACTCCAGAGCTCAACAAAACCTCCAAAGGTACACATTCACCACCAGTGGGCAGCCCCAGAACATCATGGACATCATCAACAGTAATTATATACTGGGCATTACCAACACGCTGGGTGCAATATCCACCATCAAAATTCTCCATGAGGAAGGGAAGAATACCTAACAGAAACTTCTTAAGCTGCAGCTTCAGAAGTGACCCAAACCCAATAGCTTCAATGTCCTTCTTCTAAGCATCAGTCAAATTACTAATCAACTCAACAAGGACTCCAGGTTGATGAGCCACAGTGAGCTGTTTCTGACACTTACAAAATCAAGTAGCAGTTCAGTTTAAAATGTGAACCTATAACATTAAACAACACATCTTATGCTGTAAAACCTTAACCTTTGCATCATGAGAGACAGCAGAAAAATAAGTTATAAGTATAAGTTTCTAAACCCTAAACCCTAAATGAACCCTAAACCCTACACACAGGGTACTAATTCATTACAAACCTTCAGATATTAAACAATAACCTTTTGATATAAAATATATTTGTTTCTAACATGCAAAAACAAAGTATTTTTTTATTCAAAACCTTTTGATATTAAACCTTAACCTTTTTATATAAAAAATATACCTTTTGTTCCATGAAAAAAAAATTAAAAAAGAGTTAAAACAGATAGAACACTTACTCGGTGACATCTTTGTTGACATAATTCACAACCTGTGAAACAGCCCTCTTTCTTTTTTTCTCGGCAGGCTCAACAATGTCAGTTCCCGCCAGAGCCTTCCCTTTCCTTTTTTTGTTTTCAGCATCACGAACAGGCGAAGGGGGTGAATTCTGAGTTTAAGGGGGTGATTGGGGGGTGAATTTTGAATTTGAGGGGGTGAAAGAGGGGGTGATCAGGGGGTGAATTCTGAGTTTGAGGAGGTGAGTGAGTGGGTGAATTCTGAGCAGGGGGTGATTGAGGGGGTGAATTCTGAGCAAGGGGTGATTGAGGGGGTGTTTGCTGAGAATCATCATTGCTCATAAACACAGGCTGTCTCCCAACCGTGACAGTAAGTTTTGGCACCTGAAGGAAGAAAAAACATATCATATTTTTTAGCCAATTCGCATCTGTAATATAAGTCAACAGACTCAGATGAAACTTTTCATTAAAAAAATACCTTTTTTTTGTTCTTCGGCTCAGGAGTTTGAAAATCATCATCTTCATTCTGATTAATAGGATGTTCAGAAGTATGAGCTTTGTTCTTCTCGGCAACAAACTTTGGGCCATTCTTCTTCTTCTGATGAACAGGGCAAGGCCCCTTGTGGTCAGAAGGAGGACATGTAAGGCATTTTTTCTTCTGATTTCGCTTCTGCTTCCGGTTATCTGTATGAAATTGTCATTAAAATCAAAACACATAAGAAACTGAGAACAACGAGTTCACAAAAAAAAGTGAAAAACAATTAAAAAACAACCTTCAACATCTGGATTTTGCTTCTCTGGAACATCTTTATTCGCATTGGCAGCAGCTAGTTTTTTCTTCTCGGCGGCAATTTTCTTCGCCTCCTTCTCGGCAGCAAGTTTCTTCGCCTTCTCCTCTGCAGCAAGTTTCTTCGCCTCCTTCTCGGCAGCAAGTTTCTTCGCCTTCTCAGCAGCAGCTTTCTTCGCCTCCTTCTCAGCAGCTGCTTTCTTCGCCTTCTCAGCAGCAGCTTTCTTCACATTCTTCTCAGCAGCGATTTTCTTCTCCTTCTCAGCAGCTTCTTTCTTCAACTTCTTCTGGGTAGCAACTTTCTTCGCCTTCTCCTCAGCGTCTTTCTTGGCCTTCTCCTAAGCGTCTTTCTTGGCCTTCTCATCAGCGTCTTTCTTGGCCTTTTCCTCAGCGTCTTTCGTCTCCTTCTCAGCTGCTAGTCTTTTCTTTACAGCGCTACCATTATTATCATTCCCAGCAACTTTCAGATAACAAAAAGTTGGTTAGAATTCTAAACATCTATTAAGAAACCAAAACAAAAAATAAAATAAAAACAACACCTGCAGTTCCAATTTGCTGGTCAGGCTCAAGATTCTCCTGTAGAGATGTGGTCCTTATACCATCAGGTTCAGGGTCATTAGATAATAAACCTTCGGCCGACATAGCGTTTATAACATCAGAACAAACAAAATTAGCAAATTCTTGACTATCCAAATTTAGAATATCTACTGGGTCTTGTGTACCATTAGCATTATCGCCACCAGTGCCTTCAAACATGACTTGAACAGGGACAGCTCCTGTTGATCCTGTTTACATGCCAAAATAAAACCCAAACCATAGTAAGTATAATTTTGATGTTTACATATACAAATTAATTCAGAACCTTCAATAATAAAATAATAACCATAGCATGTTAAACATTGATGTTTACATATATAACCAAAATCAAAACCTTGGACAACAGCATGTTAAAAACAAAGATGTTTACAGATGCAAAACTAAATCATAACATTCAACACTAAAAATCCAACCAAAGCATGAAAAACATGGATGTTTAGACAAATAAATAAAATTAAACCTTTGACAGTAAAATAACAACCATAGCATGTAAAACAGAGATGATTACACATTAAAACCAAAACCTATAACCTTCTAAAAGGTAAGGTATACTTCTGACAACTTAACCTTCATTACTTAAATACAAACCTTTACAAGTAAAAAATCAATGATTATAAAAAGAGAAAAAAGGCGGAAGAGCAAGACAATAAATTCAAAACAACAATTATACAGGTTCGCAAATATAACATGCATCATTCAATACTAAAATCAGACCTTCTGGAAAATAAATCCAAACCAGACAAAACACATGCAAAACAATGCAAAATCACAGAACACACAGAAACACAAAATAACGGCACAAACATTGCCCAATCAAAACTCAACACAAAACAAGAGTTCAAATACACATATATAAGCATGTAAACACGAAACCGCCGGAAAACACAACCGCCGGAGCACAGAAGCACAGATCCGCCGATCAAAGAACATTATCAATCAAAAATTCAAAACAATGGCACGAGTTTATCGGTTTTTACCTTCAGTAGAGCCTGGAACGTTTTGATTTGCTCTTGTCAACACCATTGTACTCCGATCTAAAGCACAGAACAGAAAAAAATCAAAAACAAACACAAATCCGCATCAAATCGTATATAAAGATGAAAACAAACAAATCGAGACACTTACTTGCTATTGCGCACGGTAGAACACGGTGGATCGATGCCTGAATCGGAAAACCGACGGTTAATTAGGTTTTTGAATTTGAAGGAGGAATTGGTTGCGACGGTTCGGGGGGTTCTGCAAAAATTGAAATGGGAATTATGAAAGGAAAGTTGATATTTATATGAATTATAGTTTAGCATAATTGTGAAAAAGCCCTCGCGTTTTAGATGTTTTTTCAAAAAGGCCTCCGCCCAGTTTTACTCTTTTTTTCAGTCCCGTCTATAATCTGGACGGTCTCTTTCGAGACTTTCTATTATATTTTATATTAATTATGAGTATGTTATTTTTTATTATACAATTACATTATACTAATTTTGAGTATATTATTTTATTATTATACAATTATATTATATATTAATTATGAGTATAATATTTGATTATTATACAATTATACATAATGAATATTGGTATGGATAATATATAATGACGTGGATAGTATATACTGATGGAAAAGCTAGAAAATGAGAATTTTGGAAGAAAATAATGGATGAATAACCCATATTTGAGCTTCTCCACTGCAGGTGCTCCGTGCTCTTAGTGAATTCCAGTTTGATTACTAACTGTTGGAATTATGTCCTTTAATCAATGTGCACTTTCCTAATATAGTTCGAGGTTACGTTAATTACGGAGATAATTAATTCAGTCATTTAAGTGATTAGAATGTTTAGCTGGAAACCGCTTCTATCAGCTAGTAGCAGCTTACTATGACTGAACCTGTAGGGTCACACACAAGGCATGAAATTGGGAAAAACTAATTATCAATTAGACTTAGAGTCTAATTGTAATTATATGAGATAAGTCATGGAATCCAATCGGATTAGGATTATCTTATCCAGTAGGATAGAGATTATCTAATCCAGTAGGATAGAGATTATCTAATCCAACTGGATTGGGATTATCTAATCCAACAGGATTGGGATTACATGGACTAATTCAGGTTGGAAACTAATTCAGTTTAACCAGTATAAATAGATGGTACTGGGTTAAACAGAATTCATAATTTATTCTAGAGTTCATGTGTTGAACAAGCAGAATAAATAAACTCTGAAATTCTCATAAAACAACCTCATCGTAAATCGGAAGAAGGAAGGCGGTCGCCGGTCCTGCTTGCTGATCCGTTCTAAGCTGACAACGGTGTAGGCGTTCTGATCGTGCTGTGTGGATACTTATAGAGGAATCACACTTGAGATTCTTGTCTCCGGAGTGGATTGCACCTGAAGGAAGAACACGGTTGAAGAAAGTCTTTTGCTCCGCACAGATTTATTCTGTTCTACAAGGTAATTCTAAACACTCATTCAGATTCATATTAATGACATGCATGCGATCTTTGGTTTGGTAATTGATATTCCGCTAAATTAGATTTAATCAATTCCATCAGTGGTATCATGAGCTACTTGCATGTATTAATTTGATCTATGATTATGTGAATTAGATTTGCATGATAGGGGTGTTTATGTTATGTTCATAATTTTAAATCAAATAAATTATTGGATGATCTTATTTGATTTATTCCACTCAAAATTTTTTCAGTTTTATTATGAATATTAATGGACAGATTTAGAGTTTAGAAACTCTAATTTGTTGGGCCAATTTTAGGCATTGGGCTAGGCCCATCCCTAATTTTGATTTTAATAATCTGGTTGGACCAGATTTGCCCAACATGTTTCAAATCTGTCTGGGCCGAACAGAACTGGGCCGGGCTGACTGGGCCGAACCGAACTGGTCCGGGCCTGCTGTTCAGTATTTAAAAAAAAATCTGAAATTGAGTGGGAGTAATTTTAACTTTGGAAGTGCAAAATTAAAGTTTATGAACATGGAATGTTGATTGAGGTTGATAACTTTAGAAATTCATCAACTTAATTAAAATTTAAATGAATTTTTATAAATTAAGGCATTGGATGTGCTTAATTATAAATGATTATATTTTTTTAATTAAGACATTGGATGTGCTTAATTATAAATTATTTTATTTTTTAATTAAGGCATTGGATGTGCTTAATTATAAAAGTTAGAATGTGCACACAATAAATTTTTATTAAGGCATTGGATGCGCTTAATTATCGAAATTATAAATTTGTGAAAAGTAATTAAGGTTAATAATTTTAAAAATTAGTTAACTTAATTATTTTGGGCATGTTTTATTATGTAATTTCATCCCACGTTATTGATATTTCAATTACCTAATAAGTTTCTTTAATAATTTGGAATTATTAAAATGTGACAGAGCAATAATTAGGTTTCATAATTTTGGAAATTGATGAACTTAATTATTCTATGTTGAGAATTATTTAGGTATTAATATCAAAATATGTTAATTTAATAATTTGGAATTATTAAGAAGTAACATTAAGTCTAATAATTATTGCATGATTGATTGTATGATTTTTTCGGCAAATATTTGGGAATGCATGAAATAAATTCAGCATATATTTATGTGTATTTATTTGTCACATGTGTTATGTGATTAATATGTTGAATGCATATGATTAGTTTATATGTATGGAATGATTATGCGATTGTTCACTAGTAATCAAACAACATTATGAACCAAGTCCCAAAAGAATAATGAGCTATAATTTGTCTTTCCGAAACAAGTAACACCCATTAATCCTTCGATCATAGTGACAGATTTCGCTAAAGCGATGATGTCATTTTTAATCTTGGGACAAATGCGGGTAGGCCTAGACTAAGGGGTCTACGTGTTAGTTTTGGTTTGGTCATCAATATCGGCAGAGGAGTCCTCGGATGTTGAGACAAAAGGAGATAGTGTTACATGTGATGTATACTCTATCAACCAAGAGTAGTATTGGAAACTATTAGCAATGGGATTGCTTACCTGAAAATCAAAGCATTTAAGATAAGCTAAAGCATGCTTAAATTCTTGTGATTTTAGGATCTTGGAATCATTTTATTCATGGGACAAAATTTATGAATAAAATGTTGAATAACTTTGATTGCTTGTGTGCTTTTCTTTATGTTATTCTGTTTAGACGGTTTTTATTGCATTTATTTATGTCATAATAATCATGTTTTACAAGTTGACAACAAACAACAACTCTTCTAATCTGTGTTCAATCCTTTGGAAGGATGAATTGAATGACAGAAACTTGGCAAAGGAACTTAAGTTTGTTCTATTGCAAGTAAAGAAGAAGTATGTCGTTATATTCAAATCATTGATGTCAAGAGTCTTATAATGAATAGTGTTTAGTACATAATTGCTAGGCAAGTTTTGAACTCGTATACTTACCATGTCAATATGGAGCTCTGAAATGTGATTCAGGAGCAGTCCATGATTGAGAGGTTTGAGCCATCTGAGACTATTCTTAAAAGTGATCTCATATTTTGAAAAATGATTGGATTATTTTGAAAAATTATGGAGATTAATGGTTTGCTCATGGTTGAGAGCCAGATATTGACATCATTTCTATTCATTTCATATATGGGTTTGAACCATTTTAGTGGAAATGAATACAATTTGATTGAACTGCATGAGATGCTTAAATATGTTTAGTCAAAACTGAGACTGTGAACGAGGTTCTATTAGTGCAGTGAAAAAAAATGGATTTGAATATGACATGGAAGATTGAGGAAGTGAAATAGGGCAAGGACAATCAGTGTGCCTATGCGCTTATATTCTAACACTTCTACTGTAATTGTGTATGTCATTTAGAAATGATATTCATATTACAGTTATCTACATTATAGACTATCTCTATTGTAATACAATACTTATTGGTATTGGATACCATATGGTTCTCATAGAAGAAAGAGACACCAGAGTATGAGTTAGATAATGAGATGTCAAACTACACCAGTGTAATGAAGCAATAGTTGCTGCATTGACAGTAGGAGTTTATCTATACCTTAAGATATTGCACTAGATCATATAATGGTCATTTTGATCTTAGTGGCACACCAACATGCTCATCATTTCTATGTTGGACATGGAAATGTTTCAATTATGTTGCAAGTTTGCAAAATTGGACAAAGGTCTTTATTTGCTAGCTATGGATAAACAAGTTTATGATGTAAATATCAAAAAGGCTACACAAATGATTCAAGTCTGGCATACCTCTGTCAATTAGGCCACAATGACATTAAGCATAGATGGTTACTCCAGTTGGAGGGAACTGTGAAATCATTTGATTTGGAGTCAATTGATACTTTCAAGTTATTGTGTTGGGAATTGACAATAACCCTTCATAGTGATGGGTGATGGAGTAAATGAACGTTTTATTTACAAAAAATGGTTTGTAGATGGGTTCAACTCAAAGAGGTAAATATATCACTTCATTAGTTTCATCATGATTTGAGTAACAATTGATGTTTACACTACTACAATTTTGCAGCATTTAAGGCGGTTGGTCCTTCACGTTTCAAGGCAGAAGACAAATGCCTTCTCTGGTATTGCCTTAAAACCTGAAAAAGCTTTAAGGCGGTTCCTCTTCCGCCTTAAAATGTTTCTGTTTTAAGGCGTATCATCCGCCTTAGAAGTATGTCATTTCCGCCTTTATGACGTGTTGCGAGCTCGCAACAACTACTCAATGAAAACCTAACATACAAGGTGGCGAGTTCGCTAGCTTAAACGCAAGGCTGAAATTATGTGTGAGTCTGACTAGTTACGATGGCTGTTGGCGATTCGCTAAACATTTATGTAGCGAGTTCGCTACAATTCATATTAGACAGGGTTTATGGTCTAGGGTTTAGGGCGTCACTTGAGTAGTTGCGACACCAACAAGCGATCGCACGTTATATACTTGCGAGACCGCTAGTTTGCCAAGTCAAGATCTTAGATAGTGAACGAGGATACTAGCGACATCGATTGTGGCTCGCCTAAAACTGTCCTTGCGAGTTCGTAAGTGTACTCTCAGGCATGATTATGGTCTAGGGTTTAGGGCGTCACTTGATTAGTTGCGACACCAACAAGCGATCGCAAGTAATATTCTTGCGAGTCCGCTAGTTTGCCTGGTCAAGATCTTAGATAGTGAACGAGGGTACTAGCGATTTCGTTTGTGGCTCGCCTAAAACAGTCCTAGCGAGCTCGCTACGCCATCCCTTATTATTTTGTAGCGAGGTCGTAAGTGTACTCTCAGGCATGATTAAACGACGTCGTAGTTTCTGAGATTAGGCGATTTTAGTAGTTTATTGGCGAGCTCGCTAACTTGCTCGGCAGGTTTGACGAGTAGACTGGCGAAATCGCAGGGTTTGAGACTGGAGAGGCAGTGGCTAACGAGCGATAAAGTTGCGAATACGCTAGTAAACTGTGATTGGGGTTGATTTCTGATGAATTGTGGCGAGATCGCTTGTATATTTCGCTAGTCTTGACGAGTCAGGTTGCGATAGCGTTAGACATAATATTGGTGAGACAGAGTTCAACCTAGCGAGCTATGTGGCGAAACCGCCACGCGAGCTTGACTACTTGCGAGTACGCATGTAACTCGCATAAGCGATTTGGTGCCTAACGAGAAAGGTAACGAGCTCGCCAGGAAAAAAGCCTAGTACATTAATTTTTGATTTTTGGTAAATAACCCGCACAAATAGTATAATTGGCATATCTGAACCTGTCAATTGCAAGATATATGTAGTCCACTAAATGGCAAACACAAAGAACTCATAAATTATAATCTTTTGCATGTATAACAAATGTAGAAATACGACTTAGGTTTTACATGCATCCTTACGTGGTACGTGTGGTCTAGATATGAATCGAGCTCTAACGATGACCAAGTGCTTTGCAAATCTATCTCTCCCCAACTCTAACTCTTTTTTAGTGTATGCCGATTGATTTTCCTCGAGTATCTACGAATGAGATACATTTATTAATAAAAACTAAGGTAATTTGTAGGTAATAAATAGAAACTTTCATATTGTAAGAGTACTCACGCGATGTAGTTCCAAATTGTCACTTGTAAGGGTCTCAATGCACTCGTAGGCATACAACATCATGTAGTATCCACACTCCCAGTTGGACAATTGCTTGCGGTGCTGAAATTGAAGTAGTTTAACATATGGTATGTAAATGTATTTAGCTGCAAATACGTAATAAAGGAGTCGATATTTTAACCTGAATTTGAATAAGTTCAAAGTTAAGGAGTGTGTCGTCATTCACAGCATGCATAGCAATCTCCAATAGATCGGCGAATTTTGTAGATGGAGCGAAATGTAGTGGATCAATCCAATAGACACGCTTCAATGATGGAATCATTGCAACAAAACTCCAATGACCACTATATATCAAACAACATGCACCTCAGACTATAACATAGATTATGTAGATTATGTGCAGTTGAAACTAATATCTACTAATCAAACAATTAGTAAATACATACCCCTCTAGGTATGGCCCAATGAAAATGGTTTTGCTCTTGTCGTTTAGCAACTTTGTAAGGTAAGCAAGCCTCACATTATTACCTTGTTGGGCTTGTTGCAAGCAAGTCGGGTGCAAAAAACCGATGAATGTCTTGGTCACGCTCAAAGAGACGTATTGCATGAACCTACAACAATCTTAGAGCATAAAGTATCGGAAGAGGTATATAAATACGGACACAATAAAGTAACACATAAATACCACTAGGTTAAACAATAACACTTACATTTGATGTAGGATTAGTATAGTATCGGGAAGGGTTTGTTTGTGCCAAAATAGGGCAAAATCTTCCCAAGGAACAACCACTTCCTTTGCCTCGCCAAAAACCTTGGAATTGGCTACAAAATAGTACACAGATTCACGGCTATGATGACCTAGCATGTCAAATAGTGTGCGAACAAAACCCGGGAGAGCTTTCATGAAGCCCACACACTCATTAGAGAGAGTAATCTTAGGGATTGGGAAATTAAGGTCGGCAATCTCTGTTGGTTGCTTTGTGTTCTTGGGGATGCATGTTGAATTAGCATCTACAACCAACCACGCGGGCCATACGAAAAAAAATCCCAAACCTTGACCAACTGTTGTGCATTCATCATCCTCAGTCACCGGCAACAAGGCATCTTCTACATACACCTCAACTATGGATACCCTTACGAAACCCTTAGGGACTTTTGATTTGTGATGCAAAGTCATATGAGGATAGGAATTCCCATTAGCAACGTGTATTGGTTGAGAATTATTACCTCTAACAACGTACAACTTGCAAGAATGGGAAATCTACATTAAAGAAAAAAAATTAGTTTGTTATCATAGTATTTTCAAAAAGGAGTAGATGATTAAGCGTAATTAATTTGAATGTAAGGCTTAGACTAGGGTGATAACCTAACCTTTGTGGTTGCTTTGGGAATTTGTATATCAACTTGCGGAAGTTGTACATCAACTTGAGGTTGGCTAGGAGCCAATGGCGTGCATATGTCGATGTGGTCGAATGGAGGATTTGGTTGGTCAACCTCAACTTGGGGCGGGGATGGATGGGAGCCTCTGGATGATGGTCCATTACCTTGATTTGTTAGACACAAATCATCGGGAATAGGATAATTCACAAAAGCACAAACATTGGCTAAGATGGCTTTCAAATTCTTGACATCTTGCTCGGATTTTTTAGCTTGGCTTAAGGCTACTTGGAGTTTAGAGGGTTTAGGATTTTTGCTACTACGTTTGATCCCAAAAGCTTCAATTTGGGTCGCATATCCACCTATCCCCTTTGCTCTTCCAGGATGTTCATCCTTACTTAGTGCTCTATGCAAGACATCATGTTTTCCCACCGGGATGAATAAACCCTGTTCAACTTCAAGCCCTACCTCATCCTACTCACAATAATAATCAAACAAATTGGTTGTTCGTATTTTAAATACACTATGACGTTCTATTTTAATTTTAGTAACATTAATAGTTTTGAGAAGTATGTAAACTTATATAACACGTACCACTCGTCCGGCAATTCTCTTTGCCTCTTCGCTTGAGAATTTTCCGTCGGCCTTAATTCTACCAAGCACGAATAACTGTTCTCGAGTATATTTTGTTGGGTCTTCGGCCGCGACTTGGTTTTTTGCCTCTTCTAGGGGGGTGCCACCATCTACTAGTTCCTTAACCTCTTTATCGTATTTGTTTTTAGATGTCTTCTTCCCCACACCCAAATATCCACACCGTCCACCGGTGTAGGGCATATTATTAGCAGCAGCTGCTTTACGCTTATCATCACCCACACCCTTTATGAATTTTATTGGTTAGTAAGGATAAACTAATTTAGGGAACAATTAAAGGTGTATAGGAAAAAAAATAAATTAAGCAAATTGAATGTTAGTACTAACCTTTAAATCATTTTCTAGCCATCGTGCCTTGAATATCTCCCAAGTAAGTGGGACAATGTGATTGTAACGATCCTTAGGATGTTGACCAAACCTTATGCCCTTGGGGTTTATGTACTCCTTGGCAAGAGTATATTTATGCTCGCGATGCGACTTTGATGCAATTTGTAATGCCTTCTTCTTCACTTAATCGTACGATTTGGCTTCGATCACAAAGGGTCGCTAACATTGATATAGTATAGATGGTAAGTCCTATTAACAAGGTATTACTAAATGGAAAAAAATAAAAAAGTGAACTTCACCTTGCATTCCTTCCACACACCCCTTTTAATAGCGGGGTCTAGAAGCCTCCAATCCGTAGTGTCTAGCGGCACATGAGTCCTACCTATTTTCCCACACCAACTAGACCACCTTTGGGCATCATCATAGGGCGCAATAGCTACACCGATGTCATTAAATTTTACATGTGTTAGAATTTTATTGTCGATTCGTGTCTCTATCTCGCGACAATGGGTCCTCATTTGTTCTTCTTTTGAAGCGCGACTAAGCTTCCTTGTTTTACGTCGTCGCGAATCTAGAACAACATTTTCTCCACCACTAGATGAGTTGGAAGAAGTCGAGTTTGTTGGTTCACTCATTGTCCTTTCCTACGTTTAGAGACCAATTTGTTAGTGGAAATGACAAAACATTTATATAGTCCACTTTCCCCAATTAATGAATGCCTACAAACATGGTCATGAATATGCATTTACACACAAGTTAAGTATAATTTTGTTTACCTAGACACAAGTACCTAAAACAAATAAAATGTAACAATTTTGATGGACCTAGTGGTGATTAATTAATGATGAATCATAAGTTTAACACTCCAACGAATATAAAAACCCTAATGACCCCTTAAAACTCACAAAATAAGTGTAATCAACTAAAAACCCATACCTTTGCAATTATCAAATAGGTAGATGTAGAATTGATTGTAGTGTTAAGGATGGGTCTACCTTGTTTGTCTTTCTCCTACCCACATAAATTGTGCTACTAAATTCCAAAACAACAAGTACAAAATCATAAAGACAAGCATATGGGTAGAGAAACAAATAGTGGAGAAGTAATTGAAAAGCTTAGCAAATTGCTTACACTTTGGATTGACCCACTTGAGATGTAGTTGAATTTATTGAAGGGTTTGTGTAGATTTGATGGAAGATTGATGTGGAAAGAGTAGAGAATATGTGAAAAGAGAAGAGATTTGGAAGAAAGATTCGACCATGAAAAGTGATAAGATGCCAAGTTTGTGGTCTTCTTGGCTTGGAATTATGCTGTTGACGACCAGAGGCGGGCCAGGTTGCGAATTCGCTAGTTATAAGCTTTGGGTTTCGAGCACCATGCGACAGCGCTAGTAATGAAACTCATGCATTCAATACCTTCACCATTGTGACTTGCGATTTCGCAAGAAGTCCAGTTCATAAATTTGGACCCTTGCGAACTCGCAACTGCAGAATAAGGTGTATATCAAATATATTTCGGCGTTGCGAGTATGTTTGATACTACACTAGTTAATTACCACGTGTAAAAAGGTATAAAGTTGGTGACTATAGCGTAATATTGAAGTGGAGGTTAATAAATTAGTTTCATTATAACTAAGTGTGACATAAGGTATTTAATGAACAGCGACTATACATGGCATGCAGTTATCAATCTATTATTTGCAGGTGTATATATGTATGACTATTGAAAAGCATATCGTACTCTGAACTCCCAGATGTTCATCGTTTATTCAAAAGTTGTTATGAAATAGCTGGACAGGTACTAGCTGGTTGTGACAACATTAATGTGAATATAAGTGTGGAATAAGGTATTTACTTGCGACTATGTCATGGAATAATCATTCGATTAATTGCAAGTGTATATATGTATGACTATTGAAAAGCATATCGTACTCTAAAGTCCCAAATGTTCATCGTACATTCAAAAGTTGTTATGCAATAGCTTGCCAAGTACTAGCTGGTTGTGACAACATTAATGTAATTAGGTTGATGAACTTGATAATCAATGGGAATATATTATGGTAACCATCGAATCATGTAATGTAAAAAAAGAATTAGATCATCCTCATTAACATTGTTGTTGGTAAATACTGCGTAAGTGTTCATAACCAGTAGTCGTCACGTACATGTAATCTAGAACAAAGTACTATTAGTGTTGGATGTAATAAATGTACAGTAATGACTGATTAGTTCAAATGAAGTCAAAAATTAAAGTAAAAACATAACAAGTTCGACAACTTTTGAACGTAACTTTTGCTATTAAATCGCACCTGTGACATAAGATGAAATGATTTTACAAACATATATGTTTTTCACTTCCGCAACTCAAGTTTAATGGGCAAAATTATATTAAATTAAAGTACACAATAAACTATTTCATAAATGTTTATGTTACAAATGTATATAAAATATGTACAATTAACAAAAATGATTTGAGATAGAAATTTTATACATGAACCCTAGTGCTTGCGAGCTCGTTAGTGTCAAGGTTGGTAGTATAAACCCTAAACCCTAAGCCCACAAATGAACTGGCGAGCACCTTGCGAGCTCGCTACATTTAAACCAAATAACCCTAAACCCAAATTACTGACCCTCCATGTGCGAGCTAGTGGCGAACTCGCTAGTGTGTATAACAACCAAAAAAATTTGGGGGTTGGGCCTTAGTCATTGATGGGCTGTAGGTGGTAGTATAGTTCTGTATAAAGTATAGATTGGGCCTACTTGGCTTGCATATCAATGTGTGTGTTTCATGTTCAGTTTGCGCGGGTCGGCGACTTATCGAACCATTCAGAAAACTTGAATAATATAAACTGAAAAACTGACTCCTGATTTGGCGATGTGGGAAAACTGCACGCGAGCAGGGTTGCGAGCTCGCAAGTAATGAAATTAAATTTACAACCAAGTGAGTACGCTGGCGAATTCGCAAGCATGTGATGTATATACAAATAAGCGAGGATGGTGCGATCTCGCAAGTAGTGAAATTAATTTTGACAACCTTGCGAGTCAACTGGCGAACTCGCAAGCATGTGTAGTATATAAAAAAAATTAAGGGTCGGGCAAAATTAATTTTGCCCCAAATTAAAAACCCTAGCCGAGCCCTCTGCGATTTCGCCGGAGATCTAGCTATGCCGCCCAAAACCAGAGGATCAGGCCGTTCGCAGGGGAGTGGGAGAGGCCAGGCCGGTGCCGGGTCCAAGAGGAAGCGAGCCGACGGTGAGGAGGTGGTCGAGCCGCGATCCAGAGGTGTAAACCGACCAGAGGCAGATGTGCCCGCCGGAAATCAGCCGGGACAAGGCGGCGAGGAGGCGGAAAATGCCAACGACGAGCCACAGTTCTTCAATGACAAAGCAAGAGCTAGGTATGCCCGCTTACAGTCTCGTTCTGTGATTAACAATAAGGTGTTTGATAGTACCACTGTGCCTGCTCTGAAGTTTGATTATGTACTAGACTATTTTAGGGAACAAAACCTAGATCAGCTTTTACAGCTTCCCGACCCCATCTACTATGAGGAATTCTTGCAATTTTATGCTAATTTAGGGTTAGAGGAGGGGGTCGATGAAATAACCACTATAGTTAGAGGGGTTAAGTTTAAGGTTGATAAATTCATGATAAATAGTGTGTTGAAATGCCCCTACAAGAGCAGTGAAGATCTTAGGCCTACCAAGCCCGATGGCCCATACGAGGTTTACTATGAACAGCGTTTTCCAGCCACTAGCCCTAGACAGCCACTGGATGTAGTAGAGATGGCTCAAAAGTGGTTTAAAAGGACCTCGAATAAAGCGGGTAGAGCTAGGACATACCCAGTGTATAGACTAAGCGAGGAGGCTCGGTTAGTCTTTGAAATGATATGTGGGAATGTGCTGCCTACTCTAGGCCATGCCTGTGAGCCATCGATTGCTTCTTTGACGCTATTTTACTATATCATGGAGAAGATAAAGATCAATCCCGGCTTCACGATCCTTAGCCACATGATGAAGATGGCAAGGCATAAGAGAGCTGCAATTCCGTATGGGGGTTTGGTCACTGCCTTGATCAGAAAAGCCGGTATCTTCCCAAGGGGTAGGCCAATGCAGATTGTTTATTACGACAAAGATTGGTTGCGTAATAAAAGGCTGGAATTGAAGGCTGATGGGAAGTACGGGAAGAAGAAGGAAGCTGAAGCGGCAGCGAGAAGAGCTAGGGGTGGTGTATCAGGTAATAAAAATTTTAGCTCATTTTAAAAATAGTTGCATAAGTCCATTCATAACTGATTCTATGTTTTATTAATTGCAGACGCAGTGTTTGAAGCTCGTGGTCGGTTGGTAGTCAAAATGAGCAAGCTGGCCAATGAGATTGAAGTAGCGCAGCAATGTTCACGGGCGAACAACGACGCACTCAATCGACTTCTTGAAAGCGGAGCCATCGACTGCGAGTTGAGCGACTCTGAAGACATCCCAGATTTTTTACAACAACTGCGTGATGAGGTGAGCACGCCAGGGGGGAGCGAGGATAAAGGGAAAAGCAAGGCCACAGATGGCTCAGATGGAAAGGTGGCGGGCCGAGAAAAGGATGACGAGGTTGATGACAGTGACGATGACGATGATGAAGAGGACGACCTGTCAGATGGCGAAGACGCAGCGGAGAAGGCTGAGATGCAGAGGAAGGAGGCAAGAATAGCAGAGGAGGCTGGCACAAGTGCCACCAATCAAGTCGAAGGGACTTAAGACATTGCCAACCCGCAACCTAACACCGATGCTTCGCAGAACATGACTAGTGAAGAACTACATGATGTTTTAGTTAAGGGGTTGTGATTTAGTTTAATTTCTTTTGTGATAAAACATTGGCCAAACTATGGCCTTTTTTTAAGTACAATTTGATCAGTAAAAGTTGTGGTAGTATTTGATGAAGAATTGTGAATGAGATGATCCTAGTTTAGGCATCTGTTTATGTTGAAATATGCCATCAAATTTTGCTCAGGTTTTTTTTTGTACCTAGATTACCGTGTTGCGAGCTCGCCAGAACAGGCGACCACAGCTGACGAGCTCGTTAGTGACTTGAAATCTTCAACAGAGCCTACCATCAGTTAGACTCGCGAATTCGCTGGAGTCTCGCCAACCCCTGACGAGATCGTAACTTACTCGCAATATTCAAATTTGCAAAATATGAGTTACACTTGCGAATTCGCTACTATGTCGTCTAAAAGCTGACGATCTCGTAAGAAACTTGAAATCTTGAACAGAGCCTAAGAAGAGTCTCACTTGCGAGCTCGCTAGTAAGCTGACGAAGAGGCTCTAAATACTCACGATCTCGCAAGTAACAAGCCAAGAGATCTTAGGTTGACGTGTAACTCGCGAGTTCGCAAGAAGGTACTATTATAACCACCAGAGCTGATCCTCCATGTGCGAGCAAGTGGCGAGATCGCTAGTGTGTATAACCACCAAAAAAATTTGGGGGTTGGGCCTTAGTCATTGATGGGCTGTAGGTGGTAGTATAGTGCTGTATATAGTATAGATTGGGCCTACTTGGCCTGCATATCAATGTGTGTTTCATGTTCAGTTTGCGCGGGTCGGCGACTTATCGAACCATTCAGAAAACTTGACCAATATATAGTGAAAAAATGACTCTTGCTTTGGCGATGTGGGAAAAATGTAAGCGAGCAGGATTGCGAGTTCGCAAGTAGAGAATCTCGCTACAGTTAATATTTATTCAACAGAGCTTAGGTTGACGTGCACCTAGCGAACTCGCTTGAAGTTTGACATACAAGTGGAGAACTCGCTACATTTAATATTAAACCACCAGAGCTGAGTTTGCGTGTAACTAGCGAGCTCGCTTAAAGTCTGAGATATAAGTGGCGAGCTCGCTACGGTTAATATTCAACCAACAGAGCTGAGTTGACGTGTAACTAGCGAACTCGCTAGCTCTTGAGATTATAGTGGCGATATCGTAAACATTTACCACAGAATTTAATTGAAAAATTAGATTAAAACGACAACGTTTTGATAGTAGACGAGCAGGGTGGCGAGATCGCAAGCATGTTTTAGTATAAAACTAAAAAAGCTGTGCAGTTCTATTCCAAACGCGATCCCCAATTTCAAATCAAGGAAAAACCCCCAAATCTAACCAAGCCCAAATTTCCCAGTGATTCCTATCAGCCATGGCAAGAACAAAGCACCAAGCCCCAAATCCATTTGGTGCCAGTCGCAGAGAGGTAGCGTCGTCTTCCACCAATCAACCGCCGGCTTCCTCAACCGCTTATGACAAGAAAAAGTTTGTAAGTTTACTTGCTTCTGATGCTTATTCTGATCTAATGAAGCATGCTACGCTGCTAGATTGCTATGTGTTAGATTTCGATCAGATTAAGCAACTAGGGTTGACTAATGTAGTAGAAACCTTTAGAGATCATGACTTGCATGATTTATTAGGACTGAACTACCCCTCCCATAAGGAAGAAACCTGTCAGTTTTATGCCAATTTCCATCAGCTTGTTGAGGAGGAGAAGGAAACGGGGCGTTGGTTTACTAGGGTAAACAAGAATGATTTTGAGATAGGAGAAGAGTTTTTTAACAAGGCTTTAGGCGTGTCGTATGCTGTAGAAGAGGATTTCAGTAACCCTCCCCCGGAAGGTTTTTATTGTAGAGAAAAGTGGCCTGAAAGTGGTGGATTTGACGAGGCTTACCTTCAAAACTTAGGTTTCAACTACTTTGGCCGGCCTAAGGGTCCTCTCGGTAAGCCGAGGGAATACAAACTTGAGAAGTTGACTTGTCACCAAAGGATCTTGTACGAAATGATAGCTAGATCAGTTGTGCCGAAAGGTGGGTGGATAACCGAGCTTAACTACACAACAATTGTCATGTTTTATTGTGTGATGGAGGAGCTAAGGTTGAACCCTGGCTATGTCATATTTGAGCATATGAGGCAAAGTGTAGTTTAGAATCGACGCCCTGTGACTAAGCTTCCATATGGTAACTTCATTACCATGTATCTCACAACCACTTTCCCGAAGATGAAATTGTCCGCAAAGGCTCAAGAGTGTATGTTTTACACTATGGAATACTTTCAGAGGAAAGGTAAATGTGAGCTGGTGGATGGCTCTTGGCAGGCGGTGGAAGATTCAACCAGTAAGCCGTTGGTGCTCGACGAGGGAGAGGTCAGAAATCGAGTTGAAGGTACACTAATTTAGTCATGATGCATTCTAAATATGTCTTCCAATATGCTATTATATTGTAAGATCTTGTATGTAACTAACTTGTTGCTTCCAATGTTTGTTCAGAGCTCCAACCGGAAGCATACTACAAAGGCCTAGAGGAATCAGTCAACGTTATGAGAGAACAAATCGCGCATATTAATCAGGAATGCTGGTGTACCGAAAAGGTGATACGTGGAATTGAACGGGCACAAGCGAGTAAGAAGGCCAAGAAGACTGTTCCGTCTCCAACACCACCTACTGAAGGATAGATTAGTGTTTTCTGTTTTTTTTATATCACATTGGATGATAAGTTCTCTTGTACGTTGTGCGCTACAATTTGTTTCCTTCTTTTGAAGTTTTTGTTGGATTTAAATCGAATTTATTGTCTTCAAAAATTACTCTATACATCTCCCTCATATATTCAACAGTATGTTAACATTACTTTGTTGTCCACTGTAACCAATAATTATGAAATTTGAAGCTGAATATTGCAAAATGACACTAAGCGAGTTAATTGACGAACTCTCAAGAACCAAGCGAGTCAGGTAACGATATCGCAAGCATCAAAAGTCATGTCAATACTATATTTTTGAAAATTCAATGATGGAAACTGGCGATCTCTCAAGACCCTAGCTGGGTGCTGGCGAGCTCGCAGGTAGCTAGAACAGAGTGACAGAGCTTAGCAGGCGAAATATGAATCTCTTCTCACGATATCGCTGCGTATAAGGCTACCTTGCGACTTCGTAACCTTCCTCGTCTGCATCTGCGTGCACATGTGCGATATCGCAACACGCCTGCACAGTTACCTAAATTTATGGTGATCATGTGAATCCAATCAAATCAATTATGGTAAATTTATGGTAATTTACAAACAATTTATATCTGCCAAAACGTATCATATATCCAATCAATTCATTTTATTTTACACACCATACAAAATAGAAACACTACAAATGTATTGTATACGCTTATTAGACCTCCTCATCTTCTTCCTCATCCTCTTCTTCATCTTCTTCTTCTTCGTCAGTTACTAACTTCTTATTCTTCTTCTTCTTATTCTTCTTCTTCATAGTCGCCTTCTTATGCTTCTTTGATTGCTTCCTCTTCCTTTTAGTAGTTTTTCCTGCGGGGTTTATCCACGTTCCTTCATCGTGGTCCATCCGACATATAATTCGGGCAACTATGTCATCATCGTCTTCCAATGTCTCATAAATCGACAATGGAATGTTCTCACTAGAAATGTTGCAGTCATCGTCAAGCAAACCATCACCATAAACAAACGTTTTCTTTCCATCTACCACGACCTCCCAGCAACAATCTACTGGATCTTTAACATAAAACACTTGATGAGCTTGTGCGGCCATTATGAAAGGATCTTCAGTTGAGCCTTGCATGTCTCTGTTCACTAGAATCATCCCCAACTCCTCCAGACGCGTGCCTTCTGCTTGATCAACCCACTGGCATTTAAACAGTGCTATTTTTACGTGGACAAAATCCATTTCCCAGATGTCAGTGATTGTACCAAAAAAAGCATTTTCCCCATGCAAACCACCCTCTCCGGGTACTGATACACCACTATTTTGTGTCGCCGATCTATCATCGCTCCACTTTGTACCAAATGTGTAGCCATTTATATCATACCCACTAAACGACGTAACTGTGCCCAGTGGTCTCTTAGCCAGCCATTTGACGACTTTTGGATGCTCATCCCCATTTTGCACATGAATTTTCAACCAACTAGTGAAATCTTTACAATGTAATTCAAAAGCCCGGGGTCCTAACAAACCGGGATGCGCGGCCATAATCTCTGCTAGGTGAACTTCGACATAAGGACTCACAGCAGAATGGTTGTGTAGGATATACAGATGGGCTTTAGATATCTCATCTGAGGAAGGGCTGAACTTTGACCTATGCCGTAGTCCAACACCATCAGCTCTCCCATCGTGCCTAGCAATTGGTAGCCCTATTGTTGGTACATCCTGTAAGTAGTTGGTGCAGAATTCGATCACCTCTTCGGCCACGTACCGCTGTACAATACTTGCATCTGGACGATATCGATTCTTGACAAAATGTTTGAAAATACTCATGTACCTCTCAAATGGATACATCCATCTTAGGTACACGGGACCACACAACTTGACCTCCCTTACAAGATGGACTATCACATGAATCATTATGTCAAAAAATGAGGGGGGGGAATACATCTCAAGCCTGCACAACACTTCTACCACCATCGTTTGCAACTCATCCAATTTACACCGACTAACCTTCTTGCGACATATCTGCTTAAAAAAAAAGCATAGCCTTGCAACCGCCTTCCGAACGTGTGTAGGCAAGCATCCACGGAGAGCGATGACATTCAAATCCTGCATCAAATTGTGACAGTCGTGTGATTTCATTCCAACCAATTTCAATTCAGCAGTCGATACACAACTACTGATGTTTGAACCGTAATTAGAAGGAACTTTCACTGACTTCAGAGTTGCACAAAAACTTTCCTTCTCTTCAGATGATAATGAATAACAAGCAGGTGGTAGGTACGTTTTACCTACTTCTTCTTGCATGGGGGCAAGGGATGTCCTAATGCCAAGATTCACTAAATCTTTCCTTGATTTCAATCCATCCTTACTTTTCCCGGGAGTATTCAACAACGTCCCCACCAAAGCCTCACATACATTCTTCTCTATATGCATCACATCCAGACAGTGCCGTACATCCAAATGCTCCCAGTAAGGAAGTTTGAAGAATATAGAGCACTTTTTCCAAATGGAAGGTTGTTTACTCTTCTTATGACCCTTGCCTAAAACATATTCTATCTCAGACACCTTGCCAAAAATTTCTGAACCCGAGAGTGGGACAGGGGCTGCACCGTTTTCTTCCTCACCGTTAAACCACTTCTTAGCACGCCTCCATGGATGACTAGCAGGCAAAAAACGTCGATGACCCAAATAAACAGGCTTTCCTCCATGCTTTAACTGACAATGACTAGTATTACTCTCACATAGCGGGCATGCAAAATGTCCTTTCACCGAGCACCCTCCGAGATTTCCAAGCGCCGGAAAATCATTAATGCTCCACATAAGCATTGCTTTAAGTTCGAACTCAGCATCCCCACGACTACCATCGGGAATCACCATACCTATCTCAAATAAAGATGATAACTCTTCAACAAGAGGTGCTAGATAAACATCAATGTCGTTGCCAGGTTGCTTAGGGCCTGAGATCATAGTGTAAAAACACATATTTTCGCTTCATCATCAACCAAGAAGGGAGATTATAAATAACAAGCATAACAGGCCATGAACTATGGGTACTAGACATGTTACCAAAAGGGTTCATGCCATCCGTGGATAGTCCGAGTCTCACATGTCTAGGTTCATTAGCAAACTCAGGGTACCTAGCATCCATCTTCTTCCACTGATCACCATCTGAAGCGTGAGAAATAATATCATCTCCCTCTCGAACTCGATCGGCATGCCATGTTAATAGTTTCGCATCACTTGCATTTGCAAACAAGCGCGCCAATCGTGGTCTAAGAGGCATGTACCACATTACCTTAGCAGGACTTTGCTTTGTCGATGTTGTCACTGTTTCCCCACAAACCTCAACTCTACCTTCCTTTTTTTTCCACCTTGACTCACCGCACACCTTGCAATTATCCCTCAAAGAATCATCTTCCCCTCTATACAACATACAATCATTCGGGCAAGCATGGATCTTGGTAAACTCCATTCCCATTGGGCATAAGATTTTCCTAGCAGTATAAACCCGATCTGGACACAAGTTGTCCTGAGGAAGCAACTCTCTAACTAACTCCAACAACTCAGTCATTCCTTTATCTGAAATCCCATGCCTAGCCTTAAGGTTCATCAACAACAATGTTGCACCCAACCTTGAATGGCTTGAGCCAACATATAACTTTGTCGCTTTATCAGCATACATAGCCTCTAGCATACTTTTTTTTCCCACAAATTCCATAACAACATCGTCGCACATATCCAACAATTGATCGTTATACTTTAGCATTTCCTCCTCGTTTCCCTCATTCACCTCCATGTTCTCACTCCCATAATTGCCCTCACCATGCCATACCCATTCAGTGTACGATTTGTCAAATCCTCTACAGATTAAATGTTCACGCACAACAAGAATATCTTCATATATAGCGTTATTCCTACAATCCCTACATGGAAATCTAACACCACCTATGCTCCTCAGCTTACAATGTCGCAACCCAACTCTTAAGAATTCTTCAACCAAATCTAGATATTCTTTCGACAACCGAGCATTCTTATTCATGATGGATTCACGATCCATAATGCACGACACGGCGCAAACTCTAATCAACTAAGAAATCGTTGAACAAAAAAGCTAGCCCACAATGGTATATCACTCACAAACCTACAATCAACATGAAACTATCACAAAATCATCACAAAAACAACAACTTTTTAAGAACACAACAACATTAACAAACAAACAACCACATGGTAAGGCGGAAAATAGCTTACCCACCACCTTGCAAACGATCGGAATTCCAAAAAAAGAGGTTACCTAATCAATCTTATGGTAAGCAAAGGGAAAAATGATACATACAACCTTTCAAATGTCTAATTTGTTGTTTACAAATCCGCTAGGAGCTGCTATTTTATTATATAGTCTTCGGTCTTGCGAACTCGCAAGTATTCACGCATACCTACTCATTTGACTAGCGAGTTCGCTACACATATGTCACACTCAACTTATGGGTGGCGAACTCGTTTCATAAACAAATTTTTCAATGATATTAGTGGCGATATCGCCACAACATCAGCGAGCATGCATGCGAACTCGTGACCAAAATGAGTTTATTTACTTTCTCATCTACGAGTTCGCTAGATCCTAGCTTGCTAAAATTACCCTAAGCGTTCATTACATGCGAGCTCGTAACTATTACGACAGACCTAACTTACTTGTTGCGAACTCGCAACAACAAACAGGTTTTTAAGGCGGAAATGAACTTTCCGCCTTAATTCTTCATTTTTAACGGCACATACGACTACCGCCTTTTAAACGGTCATTTCCGCCTTTAAACATGTTTTTAAAACCTAGCGATTGTGGCTTGCGAACTCGCAAGTAAGTAGTAAGGCGGAAGATTTTGAACCCGCCCCAAACGCCTTAAACTTGTGTCTTAAATGAAGGTGATTGTAGTAGTGTTACTTCATGAGAGGAAATTTTGAATCCTTTATAAAATTTTAGGAGTTCAAAAATGAAGTTTAGAATCAATTTGGCAAGAAAATTCAAACGCTCAATTGGATTGAGGTGGTGAATATTTGAGCCAGAAATTTGTTGACTATCTTATTGGAAATGAGTTTCCATGATGGTTCAAGCCAATCTTTCATGGATATATTTCTTAATAATAGTGTTCACACTAAATTTGGCCTTGTCAGAAGTTTAAGAAAAGACCATATGGCATATGGATAGGATTGGTTCCTTAAATGTCTTTTCTTATGATATTTGAGGTTGTGAAGCATATGTGGGATGTTTCCAGTAAGCTTTGCATCAAATCTGATATTTGTCTCTTTATGGAAATATTGAGATAGGGGTTTTTCTTCTATATTCCGAGAACTTTATATTGTTGCTCGAGAATGTGTCTTTTTGGAGAAGTGTCGTCTTTCCAAAATGACAAGTGGGAGAAATTTAGACCTCGATACTTTCAAGGTGAGCAACAATCAAAACCATAAACATTGATCACTTCTTTAGATGTGGTGAAAGATGAATATGGAAAAGTCTTGGAGATTATTGAAGTTGCTCAAGCCCTATGTAAGCCAGTAAGGCATAGATTTCTTGCAAAGGCACATTTATGTTCTTGCAGCTGAAAGCTATGAAATCATACTTTTAGAAAGTGATGAACCTATACATGACTTACAGTTATAGCTTTGACAAGCACTGACTCCGCAAAGTGGTTTAAGACCATGAAATTCGGAACAGATTCTATGTATGAAATCAAGTTTGGAATTTGATTGAGTTACAAAGAAAGGCTAGGTTAGTAGTTAAAGAGTGTAAACAAATCCATGTGATGGATTGTGTTGAGACCTTTACTCTAATTGGAATCCTTGAGTCTATTCTAAATTCTGGAAAAAGCAGCTCATTGTGATTATGAATTTAGTATATAAATTTCAAAATATACCTTCCTTAATTGGATTATGGAAGAAGATGTGCATGTCACATAGTCTGAGAGCTTTTATACTGTTGGGAATGAATACAAGTTTCGGTATCTATTTATGGATATTGAGGCAAGTATTAAGGAGTTAGAAAATATATTTCGATGAATCAATTTAGAGATTGACGCTCAAAGAAATGTGATCTTGTGCATACAAGGAGGTTAGTGGGAGCAATATTGAATTCCTAGTTCCTTATGTCGATGACATTTTATATATTGGAAATGACAATCTAACTAGAGTTCATGGAGACTTGGTTTGGAAAGTATTTTGCAATAAAGGACTTAGGAGGAAATGTACAGTGCATCTTGGGCATCGGTATCTAAGGTAGATTGAAATTGATGATTGACATATGTAAACACTTATTGAGTAGTGTGTTTGATATATTCAATATGAAAGATTGTAAAAGATTTTCAACCCAAGATTCATGGCATGACTCTTAGCAAGATTCAGTGTCTATGTAGACATGATGAGCGAAAGAGAATGAATATGACTGCTACTGCATCGACAATAGAGTCTATCATGCCTGCTATGATATGTACCTGCAATGATATTTCAAATACTTAGAGTATAACAGATATCAAATGCAATAGACTGGGAAATGGTGCAATGGTGTGCGTCTAACAAAATTTCATAGTGCCTGAAAAGGACTATGGATAGATTCCTATGTCTATGCTGAAAATGAGTTGGTTGTGAAAAGCGTTGTTGATTATACATTTGCATTGAGTACACTGATGCTTTAGAAGCAGCAAGATAAAGTATTTGAATTTGGAATTCATCACTAGTTTGTGTATGGTGGTTCTTGACTTAGTCAACTCGATGACTAAAATGGTAGAGTCATTGCTTAGACAAGATAAGTCAATAGGACATCAAAGTCAAACTTTATACTTGGTAAATTTCACATTCTTCAAATGTGTATTGAGAATGGTGAAATTGTTTTATGAAATGCAATAATGGATTGTTAATCCATAACCTAAACCTCTTCCACAAATATTGTTTATGGCTCATATATTTGTGATAGGAATCAAGCACTTTGGACAGTGGCTGTGATTTCTATGATGTTCTAGTTATTACAATTCTGTAATTTAGACATTGAAGAATGGACCGTTTGAAATATTATGAGATTATTATTTCTTATTCATTTAACTTGGTTTAGTGTTAAATGAAAGTCCAAAACAATTTACAATTCCAAATAGGTTATCAAGATAAGGTCTTGGATAATGAAACCCTATTTAGTGAACTGGAATGTAAAATTGTTTGAGTCCCTAGTCCAGGTCATTGAGAGTGGACACAAATGACTAAAGAAGACTAGTTTGCAAGGTGATTTATAGCGCTGTTTCTTGGGCTCAAGGACATGAGATGTCTGAATCAATTGCATGGATACACGTTGGGAACTTGTATTGGACAGACCCACCATGAGAATACTTTAAGATATATGGAATGTTATAAGTATTTCTCATTGACTATGGAAACATATTCCTCAGACCTGAGTAATTCATTGTTTAAGATATATGGATTGGACATTTTAATTTCTGTCAAACGCCTTGCCGTAAAAGGGGGTTATAAAGACAGCTATTGGATTGCCATGAATCAAGTAGAGAAAACTTGAATGTACAAGATTGGAATTGTCCTCTCATTAACATGAGATTGTTGTCTTATAGGCCTCTCGGAGAGTTGAGACTGTAAAACGCATGGCCATGCTCAGATGGATTAGAGATTAATCATCTGTCTTTAACAGTTCACTCAGGAATTCGAGAAATGCATTTGAACTTGATAAGGATAACATGTTATCTTACCTTATGTTCGAATGAAGACATTAAGTGACAAGGGTATATGAGTGCACACTTGTCTAAAAGGACAAGTGGGAGATTGTTGGAATTATGTCCTTTAATCAATGTGCACTTTCCTAATATAGTTTGAGGTTACGTTAATTACGGAGATAATTAATTCAGTCATTTAAGTGATTAGAATGTTTAGCTGGAAACCGCTTCTATCAGCTAGTAGCAGCTTATTATGACTGAACCTGTAGGGTCACACACAAGGCATGAAATTGGGAAAAACTAATTATCAATTAGACTTAGAGTCTAATTGTAATTATATGAGATAAGTCA
Source organism: Sherardia arvensis (assembly GCA_948330725.1). Classification (NCBI taxonomy): domain Eukaryota; kingdom Viridiplantae; phylum Streptophyta; class Magnoliopsida; order Gentianales; family Rubiaceae; genus Sherardia; species Sherardia arvensis. The sequence goes on from OX415241.1 coordinate 29,390,128, forward strand.
TGGAATCCAATCGGATTAGGATTATCTTATCCAGTAGGATAGAGATTATCTAATCCAACAGGATTGGGATTACATGGACTAATTCAGGTTGGAAACTAATTCAGTTTAACCAGTATAAATAGATGGTACTGGGTTAAACAGAATTCATAATTTATTCTAGAGTTCATGTGTTGAACAAGCAGAATAAATAAACTCTGAAATTCTCATAAAACAACCTCATCGTAAATCGGAAGAAGGAAGACGGTCGCCGTCCTGCTTGCTGATCCGTTCTAAGCTGACAACGGTGTAGGCGCTCTGATCGTGCTGTGTGGATACTTATAGAGGAATCACACTTGAGGTTCTTGTCTCCGGAGTGGATTGCACCTGAAGGAAGAACACGGTTGAAGAAAGTCCTTTGCTCCGCACAGATTTATTCTGTTCTACAAGGTAATTCTAAACACTCATTCAGATTCATATTAATGACATGCATGCGATCTTTGGTTTGGTAATTGATATTCCGCTAAATTAGATTTAATCAATTCCATCACTAACTTAGCTTCTTACATGCTCTGACAGTTTACCTTATAAAAATGTGGAACAATTCAAAAACACCTTATAGAAATGTGGAACTCAAGAAGGATAGGACTAGTGAGCTCCCGTAAGAGATTCTCGTGTTCATCCTCTCTTTGTCAGGTCTTATATATATGTTGTTAGGATGAGAGTCAAGTGTTGGAAGGATAAGTGAAAGTTGCTAGTCCGGCTTGACTTTGATGCTTCAGAAGCTCTTGAAAAGATTGCATCTGTAAGGAGTGGTATCCGGTATAAAATGACTAAAAAGTGGTGGTGCGAGTGCGGTGATAGTGCAGCATATGGCAGTGAAGGAGAAGATCAGCTTGTAATGGGCTGTAATTTTTTCAGATCGACCGATGTTGGGTTTATAAGGTACAAATATATATATGGCTTGAAATTACTTGATAGATTATGATTAGTAGTCTCAATTTCCTCGTGATCTTGCATACATGTAATACTCTATGTTATTAAATTAATAACAATTATTCAGTTTTACAAAATAGTCTGCTTTTGAAAGTTTCATATTTATTTGTTTCGGAATCGAGACAAAAGCGTTTGATTTGCAGAAAGAAACGCTGAGTGGCAAAACGAATTCGAAATAAGATGACAAATTATATATACGAATTCAGAAGAATACAAAATGGTACCCCGGACGAGTTTAATTAACGAATTAATTCGGAAGTTTAGCAAATTTTACGGTCAAATTTAGATTTACGGTACAACCAAATACGACACTTCACAAACACCTTATAGGGGTGAACGGACCGCTGTAAATGACATATGTTTCTACTAGTGAGTGATTTTACTACATTTAATATAGAACATCGAAAAAGAGTTATGATAGAAGTTCGTGAAACTGAACAAATTTGGAATTCAGTATATGATAATACTAGTGAAATGGAACCATCAAATGATAGCGCCTAGTGGTAAATGCAACCGGTATGCATTTTGGCAATGTATGGACATGTTTGTAATAGTTGCTCAAACTGTTAATCTCGAGTATAAATTACTAAAAATAACTTTATTTAATGAATCAAATCAAAAACATATCACTAACATTTACTAAAAAGTAAATTTATTTCAAAACATTTTATTGTAAGTGAAAAGAATTGAAGCCAACTGAAACAAGTTGAAATTAGTTGAAATTAACTGAAATCAGATGCAGTTAGATTAACTTAATTGAAAAATACAAAAAATAAGTTGAACCGGATCAGGTTTCAGTAAATGCACCTAGGTATAAACCAGCATGTTAAATTGAAAGGATGTGCGCTACTTTGTATAGCTGCGCATTCTTACATTTCTATTTAAAATATTAAAATGCATATATTATCATGATAATGTATAGTTATGATAAAACTAATGCACAATAAATGGTACACCGGTTTGTGTGCATCGTACCCGGCCTTATTTTGTCTCCGTCCATAATAGTTAATAGTTTTTTTAAAAAAAACCATAATAGTTAATACTTTGTTTCATGAGAAACAAATTAGATAAAACAGCCTTATAGTAAGGCATGACAATTTATGGGGCTAAAAACTAATTAATATTGTTTGGCGTCATAGTGTAAATGGTGCAAAAGGTGAGGGACTTTGTTGCTAATTCTAAAAGTTTATCCCTAAATAAGAACGGGATTAGGGATTTCACTCTGGCGTTCTGCAATCCATTGACGATGAACTCAATGTTCTTCTCTGCAATCTCAGGCGACGACTCTTTGTTAGGATTTTGGGCGGTGCTGGTAATCAATCGTCGTGGAATCGATGCCGCGACTCCTAATCGTCTTCTATCGGTGAGTGCTCGAGCTGGGGAGGTCATCATTGGGAAAGCTCATCGCTGTCGGGATCTTGATTCACAGGGCCGTTTGAAGGTCTGTTGGATGTTTGGCGTCGCGCAACAACTGCAAATTTTCATCATTCGATTTTATTCATTTTGGGCATAAAGTATGGATTTTGATGATTGTAGCTAGATCCTTGCAAGAGAAGGAAGAATGGAGAAGGATGCACAGATTGGGAGTCTCTGCATGTACCTCTGATGCGTGAGTATGAGGTTCTGAATTTGACTGCGAATTTTTGTTACTCGATTTGATTCATTTTGGGTATAAATTTTGGATTTTGATGACTGCAGATCCTTGCAAAGAGATGGAAGACTGGAGAAGCATGGACTGATTGGCGAGCCTCTGCCTAGTGTGAGTTGATTCTGTTGTGATCACAGAGGGACGAGCTTATTCGAGTCCATCCGTAGTTGAGAATGGGCTGAAATCCGTTGACGAACGACGAGAATTTGATGATGAAGACTATGATTTGATGACGGACGATGAGAATTTGATGATGTGGATGATGATTTGTTGATGAACGATGATGATTTGATTATGAACGATAATGATTTGATGATGATGACGTTGATTTGATGATGAACAACGATTGTTTGATGTGAAAAATAATAATTTGATTATGATGAACGGTGATATTTTGACAATGAACGATTATTTCATGATGAGTACGATTATTTGATGATAAACGATGAAAATTTGATAATTTTATGATGAACAACGAATATTTAATGATTGACGAAGATTTGATGATAAAGAACGATGATTTGACGATGAAAGACGAAAAATTTGATTATGAACGACAAAGATTTGATGATGAATGATGATGATTTGATGATTAACGGTGATAATTTGATGAACAACGATGATTTGATGAACAGGAAGATAATTTGTAGTTATGTAATGAATTGATTTGAATGTAACTAAAATATAATAATTACGATTTGACCCCAAAAATTTTGTATGAACCATAAGGCTGCCTTACCAGAGAGTTTCTCTTGTTTTCATAGTGTATTAATTATTGGATCATTTTTATATTTTTAATTCCAATTTTAATTATTTGAAATATTTTTCTTTTAGATGATACAATAATTTTTCCTTTTCAGTGTATTTTTGTAATTTTGGTACACTTTTGGTTGGTTCTACATGTTTTATTCTCTTTACTTTAGACCTATTTTTTGTAAGTTTTCTCTAATTTTGGTACCTATTGGGCTAATTTTGTTCCATTCAATTTTGGTATCTCTTCCTTAAATATGTTTTTCCATTTTCTATTACAATATCACTACACAATCTCCTAAACCTTAATATAAAATGTACTAGATACGTCACTCATTTTTAATTAATACAACGTCAATTAATACAATTTCACACTAGGTTATGTTATGATCAACTCAAACAAGCACACTTTTGTGAGTTTTGACAAAGATAGCGGAACATGAGAATTTAATGAGTATATTATCTTTGAAATCTGAATTTTCCCACAGGAAGATTGTAATTTGGGATTTGAACAATTTGGAAGGTAATTATATACAAAAACTTGAAGCTGTATTTTTCCAATTTAAATACATTAAAATGTACCTGACAACTTAGGTGGAATGATTACCTTAGAAAGGATTGGTCTGGCCTCAGTTAGGACTCATTATTAATTGTTTTCAATAAGACAGACAGTGCTGATTTGTTGTGTAACTCCAGGTACTGCAACATGGGGACAGAGGAGCTAAGCACACTGGTTGCAAGGAGATGAAGATCAGACAATATCAGATCATGCTCATAACTCATAGTCTATGATAATTTTGTACCTAGAAACTTATCAAGTTTGGCCAATTCTGGTAACAAATCCTTTGGGTGGCTAAGTTGTGCTTCAGTCTTTTTTGACTCGATCACTAAATTGTTCCCCGTTTGTGCACTTGTTATTAGAATTACGTTTTTGCACTTGGTTAAGGATTAGTGATAGGTAGATCCTATTCATTATTTTTTTGGAAACCAACTGGTTTCAAGAGCAATGCTCACAATGTATAAAACTTATGATCCTTCGGGACTTTGATAGGTTTGGGGTGCCTAATAAATTCCTCCCACCAATGGTGGTTTAAATTTTAAAAAGAATACGTTAAAATGTATTTAAGATGCCGTTTTTGGTATTATTATTAAAAAATTCATAAAACCTTTATCTTAAACTAGGTCCGGAAAATTGTATCCGTAACACGCGGGTAAACGGGTAATTAATATTTTTATTCATATGGGTATGCATAAAATATGTGTATGGGTTGAATGGGTATGGGTTAAATGAATAATTCAAATGTGGTATGGGTATGGATTGGGTATGGTTAACCTCCGGTTGAGGTTGAATTTTCCCATATCACGGGTTTACCCATTAAAAAACTCCATTTAGACATTGAAAGAGCATTGCCATATGGGTACTTCCGTATGTGTTGTACTATAGACCCATATGGGTAAAATAATTTTCAACTCATTTACCCATGTGAATAAGTGGGTTTCACCCAACCCATTTTTAACACAAACTGTCTCTACCAGTTATAAAAAAGGTAAAAAATGGATTATACCCATAATTTTAAATTACCCATTTAACACGACTCATTTTTTACCCAACCCGTTTTTACCCGTTATAAAAAAGGATAAATTATGAATTATATCCATATTTTTAAATTACTCATTTAACCCACCCATTATTTACCCGAATACCCGTTTGTCACCCCTATCTTAAACATAAAATAAATTAAAATTAAAAATCAGATATTTCAACTAGTCTATATGAAATCAAATGTAAATTATTTATTATAAAAATTAAAGGTTGCATATTTGTCATAAAAAGTACTATATAATAGTAATAAACTAATCCAAAATAATAACTATTTTAACATATTATATCATAATTCTCAATATCTCTAATTGATTTATCACAAACCCTATTTGCAGAGCCACATTCCCTATTTGCAGAGCCCAAATCCAACAAAAATACAAAATTACCCTTAATAGACAATAGTACATTTTCTTTAATTTTGACCCACTTGTTCCACTTAATTTCATCTGGTATCAAAACCTTGGCAGCGCCACCAATTTTGCCCACCAGCCGCCGCCACCGACCCGATCCGATACGCCAACCCAATCCGGCTGCTGACCCGACCGAGTTCATCGACGACCGCCGACCCGACCCGATTCATCGACCCGACCGCCGGCATGACCCTCTTCGTCAACTGACAGCCGATCCGAATAGTCTGTCGACCCGACTGCCGATCCGTTGGCCCTGACTGGCCGACCGCAGTAGGGATCCTTCCCTTGAAACCTCCGCTGACCCCCCGACAGCTACTGACGGTGGCTGCGGCGTCGAACTCCGGTCTGACTTCGGGCGGTGATGGCTCGCCCGGATACGGATCAGATGGAATTTGTACAGAACACAGAAGATTTCGATTTATACAAAGGGAGGGATTCGGGGAAAAAAAGATTTTGGTTCCTGGTGAGAGAAAAGGAAGAGAATATGGATTGGTGGTTTCAGGTGGAGAGAAAGAGCCAGAGATTCTGGGGAAAAGGAATTTCGGTTTTGGTAGGAGAAGAGGGAGAGATTTTGGGGATTTGGTTATCCTTTTTAAATGGGAAAGGGAGAGTAAATTACGTGTAACCATTCGTATAACATTCAAATTTAGATTTTAATTACTACAAAGCTGCTTTTTATATAGGATTCTAATTATTACCAAGTTATTTATAAGATTCCATTAGTATGCTATTAATAGATCCTTATCACACACTAAGATTGTTTCTTTTTCTTTTAATTTAAATTTATTTTAATCTAATCATATAGTTTAAATTAGTTTTTGATATAATTCGACAACCTTTTCTTCAATTATTCTTTTATGTAAAAATCAAATATTTAAGTATTTATCTTGATCTTTATGAATATCTAATTATTAATATTTAGATAACTAACTGATCTGAAAAATAATCAAATGAGAAGAACATAACCTTTCATAATAATGATATAAATAATGATATAATGATGTTAAATTGCTTCTTAGTGATAACCACCTGTTTAACTTGCAATACTACCAGCTTCAAATTTCCCATCAAATTTACGTATCACATAATCAATCCATTCTTCATCAAATATGATACAAAGTATTCCAAAAAATTAAAAAAAAAACAAATAATTCTCGATTGTTCTAGTGATTGAACCTGCTTCACAGATACTCTACTAGAAATTTATAGAGCTTTTGTATATAATAGCAAGTGATAAAGATTTGATGAATAAAACAACAAAACCAAGTGAAATGACACAAAAACACAACACAAGTATGCACAAAACACAGCATAACTAGGACAATCCACTAAGTGAAAAGGAAAGAAAAACAATCCACTACACTCAATATTCTATAATCGTCATTCTGACATACATAAAAACATACCGGCCCTCCATTCTAGATTTTTTGTATAAAACCTAGGTTTTGGCCATGACTCCCCATCACTCCTTCTTCTTCTTCTTGTTTCCCTCCCCCTTTGAAAAATATTATGTTTATCAAAAAAACCAAAAAAATAATAATCTATTTTATGTATTAAAATGCAATGACTAAATATATTTAATACTTGCAAAATAATAGGAGTATTTGTAGACCCATTTCTTATCCGTACTAATTGTACTAAAATCTGAACACGGTATGTTTAAAATTTGTCTGATAATCAATTTTAAGTAAATAGATATGTATTTTATATGGGTATCAAACCTTGACAAATTAAAAAAATTGCACCAATCTGAAATGAATGTAACTATTATTTTACGATGTATAAAATTGCACCAATCTGAAATGAATTGCACCAATGAGTTTTTTTTTACACTTTACGCTAACATTGTCGGCCAAAAATGGAATTTATCGATAATTGGACAGATGTGAATTGAATAAAACTAGAATATATAAAATTTTATATATATCCCGAACTGAATTATAATAAATCTTAACATAATAAATCACCAATAAAATTTAAACTCAACTACATTGAACTAATTTACAGATAATCTTAAGATTAGCAGTTTTATGGCAATTGAACTTGTTGTTATTAGTAGAAAAAACAATTTCACTTCATGATATAATTATATTTTTCATAACTTATCTGACTGTATCTTAATACATTTTGAACTTATTAATTAAGTCCGTTTAAATCTTAAATTCAATTTATTTTAGAATAACTGATTATATATGACTTTAGTGAATGTCTTCAAAATAAAGAATAATGTGATTAAATAAAAATTAGTGATAAGCAAGCAAAATCAAGTTTTAACAAAAATGCACATCTATATTAGATTTACATAAGCGTATATTTAAACACTTAATTAATGAAATGTTTAATAGTAAACTCGACCAGAGTTTTGACTGAAATCTATAAAATTTGTAAATTAATTGTCTTCATTAATCATTATACATTTGTTAATTTATTTATTTATTTATTTATTTATTTTCAATAAATGCTCTTCAATTTTTACTAATTTATCTATTTTCCTTTTTGTTTTTTTTTTCAATATTTCCCTAGTAAAAGCGTGGCATCGTGCCGAACGAATGTAGCAAAGGTGGGTGAGTTGTGCATTCATGCACTTGTCCGCCTATATATGTATATGTCAAATCTTCATCCAATCCATTGTAACTTTTATAAATAACTCTGACAACGAAGCATGCGTTCAGGTTATCACACGCGTTCATCATGCAAGAAGATTTTTTTGGAAACCATTCCAAAGAAAACCATTGCTCGTTGCACTCCATCGCCAAGAAGGACGAACTCTTCGCAGCAGAGAATATGTACTCCTACCACCTATCATACGCGCGTCTAGCGTGTTCCAAAGTTTCATTGGACGACCATCGTCCCACTCCATCAGCAAAGAAAAATCTTCAGTTCATAGCGACAAACTCCCACACTCCCTCACCTACTGTGAATAGAAGAACTCCCCAACGTCGTCGCATCGTTTACCGTCGACAGGATCATGTCAGAGATAATATTCAGTTTCGTGTCCTGATTCGTGAGATGCTTATTACATTTGGTCAACAACATGTTAGTTCGTTTATCGCCAACATCACCATTCCCATTCCCACTGCTGAGCGGATATATGAAGAAGAATTGGAAGCCCACCATGTGGCATATAATTCTCGTGTTTCTATTCTTGTAGTTGACCCTTCCATAATGAGGAACGAGCAGGTGTAGATTGGAAAACTAGCGATGGGAGATATATCCAATGGATTTGTTTTGAAAGTTGTTATCATTTTTATTATGCAGGATACTTGTCCTAATGGATTATTTTTCTTTCCCTTTTCACTTAGTTATGTTTTTATGTATGTCAGAATGACGATCATAGAATATTGAGTGTAGTGGATTGTTTTTCTTTCCTTTTCACTTAATGGATTGTCCTAGTTCTGATGTGTTTTGTGCATACTTGTGTTGTGTTTTTGTGTCATTTCACTTGGTTTTGTTGTTTTGTTCATCAAATCTTTGTCACTTGCTATTATATACAAAAGCTCTATAAATTTCTAGCAGAGTATCTATGAAGCAGGTTCAATCACTAGAATAATCGAGAATTATTTGTTTTTTTTAATTTTTTGGAATACTTTGGATCATATTTGATGAAGAATGGATTGATTATGTGATATATAAATTTGATGGGAAATTTGAAGCTGGTAGTATTGCAAGTTAAACATGTGGTTATCACTAAGAAGCAATTTAACATAATTATATCATTATTATGAAAAGGCATGTTCTTCTCCTTTGATTATTTTTCAATTCAGTTAGTTATTTAAATATTAATAATTAGATATTCATAAAAGATCAAGATAAATACTTAAATATTTGATTTTTACATAAAAGAATAATTGAAGAAAAGGTTGCCGAATTATATCATAAACTAATGTAAACTATATGATTAGATTAAAACTAATTTAAATTAAAAGAAAAAGAAACAACATTAGTGTGTGATAAGGATCTATTAATAGCATACTAATGGAATCTTATAAATAACTTGGTAATAATTAGAATCTTATATAAAAGACAGCTTTGTAGTTATTAAAATCTAAATTTGAATGTTATACGAATGGTTACACGTAATTTAATCTCCCTTTCCCATTTTGGAGATTTAATCCCCAAAATCTCTCCCTCTTCTCCTACCAACACTGAAGTTCTTTTTCCCCAGAATCTCTAGCTCTTTCTCTCCACCTGAAACCACCGATCCATATTCTCTTCATTTTCTCTCACCAGGAACCAAAATCTTTATTTCCCCGAATCCCTCCCTCTATATAAACCGAAATCTTCTGTGTTCTGTACAAACTCCATCGGATCCGTATCCGGGCGAGCCATCACCGCCCGAAGTCAGACCGGAGTTCGACGCCGCAGCCACCGTCGGTAGCTGCCGGGGGTCAGCGGAGGTTTCAAGGGAAGGATCCCTCCTGCGGTCGGCCAGTCAGGGCCAACGGATCGGCGGTCTGGTCGACAGACTATTCGGATCGGCTGTCAGTCGACGAAGAGGGTCATGTCGGCGGTCGGGTCGACGAATCGGGTCGGGTCGGCGGTCGTCGATGAACTCGGTCGGGTCAGCAGCCGGATTGGGTCGGCGTATCGGATCGGGTCGGTGGCGGCGTTCCGGTGGCGGCGGCCGGTGGGCAAGATTGGTGGCGCTGCCAAGGTTTTGATGCCAGATGAAATTAAGTGGAACAAGTGGGTCAAAATTAAAGAAAACATACTATTGTTTATTAAAGATAATTTTGTATTTCTGTTGGATTTAGACTCAGCAAATAGGGATGTGACTCTGCAAATAGGGTGATGCAACGCATAGAAAGAAAATCTAGTATGACTGAGCTAAAATAATTTATCCCATGCATACCACAATGAATTTGCGGCTCGATAGAGTTTATTATGTACAGTAAAATAGTAAAAATAACTAATTTAATCCAAAATGCACACTTTCGAGGTTCAACAAGAGAATAGAAGAAGAAAGTGATTTGTTTATTAAATTACTATCACAATAATTACAAGTTAGCATACACTTCATCATAAAGGGCGTGCATAAATTTGATCGAAATAATTATGCCAAGTTTTAATATTTTCCTCGATCCTCCTCACTTTCATGGCCATGCGAGGCACCACACCTTTCCTCAAATGGTTGGGATCCTTTCTCCAATGCCTCGCAAAATCATGCATTTTCTTCCGTATGTCTTCTTCATTGGAACAGTACATTTCAGCGGAGCATCTCAGATTCATGGTCGATAGAGCCTCCGTTGACGGTCCATCGATTGCCTCAATCGTTGACCTGTAGTCTACTAACTTCACAGCTGCATCTGCCAGACACTTCACCTTAGCCTGATCCCGCAAGCTCATGATTATGCTCCGACAATCTTCGCTGCCGTCGAACGACAACGACTCATACAGTAAGAATATATCGGCATGACCAAAAAGCAATGCACATATGTTGATGTAGGCTTCAGCTTTCGTAAGTCTGCCACTTTTCTTATCCATTAAGACAATCTTTATTTTGTTAGAAGTATTGGTGTCTATGGCTTTGAGTTGATTTGAGAGCTCAATGCGTTTCTGATTTCTAGTTGCATTAGTGACGAATTTTTTGTAGCTAGCGATCAGATATTCGTGGCCTTGGAACAGTTTGGTGATCGTCTGCTGGAGGACTTCGTCGGTCGTCAAGTTCCCATGAAACTGATGCAGGGTTTCCACGAATTGTTCATATTTGTTGCTGGAATCTCCGGAGCGGCGGAAGGTTTCATCGACTTCGTCGATAAATCTCAAGGCTTCTTCTCTAAGAGATTCTAATTGTTTTTCTGAGTTCATGTTTACTTGTTGATTGAACTTTGTTTGATACTAGGATTGACTGTGTCCACCTCTTTATATAGTCATTCATGTGTTGACTGGAAAATCCATTCCCAAATAGGTTTTGGATGAACAATTCGTATGTGATGTGTTAATTTGAGAATCCGATTTCAAACAAGAATTAGATTTGAAAAATTCAAATGTATGTGTTGACTGCATAATCCCGATCCCAAACACGAAATGGATTTGAGCAATTCATATACAGCCGTGTACTCGTGGAGTTTTTCAAAAAAAAAAAAAGGTAAACAAAAAGTGGTGCCGAAGGTGATGGTGCCGACGGAAGGCGGGCATGAGGTGGCCGCGGGGTGGTGTTTGGTGGTGATGATGAAGTTCAGTGGAGGCTGCAGATATATAAAGACCCGAATTAATTGTTATAACTCGAATTCGACCCAGAAAAGATCCATGAATTTTTGCCAATATCACGGAATTGGTGTTGGAAAACTTTGTCCCATCAAAAGCATTCAGCCCATAAAATTCAAGGCTTCATAATTTTTGAAAATCAATTCTATGTCAAAATTATTGTACAACCAAATAACAGAATTAACCCAATATTATAGAATTTGAATATCATGCTCCAATTTTATGCAAAACAAACGCACGTTATCGTAAATTTTAATTACAATTTTAACTATTTTGAGAGAACTGACGCGGGTTAACTAAAACTACGTACCAATCCTTTATCAAATAGGCACGTATATCAGATTATTTCTCGTTGAATATAACTATATTTAAATAAATATAACTATATTGAATGGGATTGATAATAATATCAATATATTTAATTGAAGTGAAGTGAAAAAATATAAACTGGAATGAATTTAAATTCTTTTAAATATCATTAAATGTGATAGAAATATAATTTATTTTAGTAAAAAAATCATTTACATTATTAGAATTTTAAGTGAATATAATATAATGAACATTTTACAATTCTTCATTCTTGAGAAATGAAAACCGGTGATATTTGATTATATAGTTTCATTAAAAATTTTAATATAACATATAAATTATTCATATAATCAATTTTTATATTTACATGATTTATAACGACTTTATTATGATTTTACAAATACTTTTTACAAACTACTATAATGTATACTTTAAAATATCTTGTATAATACGAATATTATATATATAGAATTTAAGTGAATATAAATATATTGAGTAAAACTGTATCAATGTATTTAATTGAACTGAACGAAAAAATTATAAATTAAACTGAACTAAATTAAATTGAAATAATTTTAAATTCTTTTAAATGTCATTGAATGCGGTAGAAATATTTATAAACAATATAATTTGTCTAACTGAACTAATTTACATGAAGTTTTAAGAGAACAAGCCCTATATGCACTATGCTCATGCCTTTGTTCTCTTCTGTTTCGTGTTAAATGGCTAGTTGTGGCTTGTATGCTCTCTGAAATTCTTGTGGTTTGAAATTTTTTAGATGATTCATCCTTTTTTTTGATAGCCAATACTAACAGTCCAATTAAGTACAGTTCAGTATAATTCAGTTTAATTTAGTTTAATAAGTTCATCCAATTTATTAAGTTAAGCTCTAATCAAATATAATTTGATAAAAACTTTGTAGGTATTTGTATATTAATGCATTCATTTGTTAGTTCAGTTTAATTAAATGTGGTTAAATTTCATGTCTAACTTTGTAGCTATTATTCTTTTTTATATACATTCATTTATATTTAGTTCAGATTAATAGATTTTAGTTTAATTTAATTCAGTAAATTTCAGTTTAACAAAAATAAGTGACGAAAATAATAAAGATTCAACAAAAAAATAAAAGGTAAAATTGGAAGAATGGGATTAATTTTTTCAATTACTATCACACTAGCTAACTACAACTACACTTCACAAAGCCTTCATAAAAAAATAAAAATAAAAAACTACACTTCACTGAGGGTGTGCAAAAATTTGATTGAAATAATTGTGCCATTCTTTAACGTTTTGCTTAATCCTTTCCTCTAAAGCTTGGGATCCTTCCTCCAACGCCTGCAAGACATTGTATTCTCTTCTTTATTTCTTCTTCATCGAGACTGTACATTTCAGCGGAGCATCTCAAATTCATTACTGACAAAGTCGCCGTCGATTCCTCGATTGCCTTAACCATTGACCTGTATTCTTCTAACTTCAGTGCCGCATCAGCCCGACACTTTACCTTAACCCGATCCCTCCAAATCATCAGATTGCTCCACACAAACTCTCAAACAGTAAGAATAAATCAGCATGGCCGAAAAGCAATTCACGGATCTTGATGCAAGCTTCAACTTTCGTAAGTATACCTCCTTTCCTAGCCATTATGACACTCGTTATTTTGCTGCAAGTATCGGAGTCTGTGGTCTGAAGTTTATTCATGAACTCCATACGTTTCTGATTTCTAGTAGCATTAGTGACGAATTTCTTGTAGCTAGAGATAAGATTTTCGTGATCTTGAAACAACTCATTGAGCGTCTGCTCGAGGGCTATCGGATTCCCGCGGAACTGATGCAGGATTTCCGCAAATTGTTCATATTTGTTGTCGGAATCGTCAGTGCTGAGGAAGGTTTCGCTGACTTCGTCGATAAATCCCAAAGCTTCTTGTCTGAGAATTTCTAACAACTTCTCTAAATTCATGTTGAATTTTGATTGAACTTTGTTTCATACTACTCACCGTGTCTTGCTCTTTATATAGACCGTGTTTTTTATTTCAGCCGTTGCTAAAAAGATCCAGATCCGAATATGATTAGGATAGTACATTTTCTGTTTTTTGAAAGGATTAGATAATACAACTACTAGTTACTACTTATACTAGTAAATCCGTTTTCCGAAAGGAAAAGGGAACCTTTTTCCTTTTTCTTTCTCTATAAATTCCCAGGGGTAATCGGAAATATTGCTCACAGTCAAAAAACAAACTTAGGTACTTGTTTAAAAATCAAGATCTTCTCTCAAGATATTCTTTTGCATTCTCACCAATTGAATCCCGAGAATTTACATGGACGCGGGGACAAGAAAGCGAGTTCTTTTAGCAAGGGCTCCCGGGAAGACTGGTTTTGTTCAGAATCCCAGTAGTCAAGTCTGCAAGTTCTGGTTGCAAGGGAAGTGCAACCGCAATCCTTGCAAGTTTCTCCACTCTGAGCCGAAGGTGCAGCAGCCATCTCAGCCCCAGCCCCAGCCCACACAAACACAGATGCACAAGCGTCCCAGTTCCTCAATATCTGACGACGATGACAAGGAAAATAAGAGGTACACATGGAGAAGAGATGCAGCTGAAGGGGCGGTGAACATTCCAGAGAAAATTATTAAAATCACTAAGAAAGAACCATCGGATTCTATGCCTACAATCACGAAGAAAGAGCAGCCAAATTCAATTGCTACAACAACTAGGAAACAGAAGAAGCTTTGCCCTTACTGGTCTAATGGCAGTTGTGATCGTGGTGACAACTGCAGCGATCTGCACTCATGGTTCACAGCCCCGGGGCTGTCATTTGTGGCAAGGTTAGAGGGGCACAAAAACGCTGTTACAGGAGTGGCTTTTCCAACTGGATCAGACAAGCTTTTCAGTGGAAGCAGTGATGGGATTCTCTGTGTGTGGGATTGCAAGAGTGGCCAGTGTACTAACACGGGTCGCATGGGCACTGAAATTGGATGTGTGATCAGTGAGGCTCCATGGGTATATGTCGGCCTGGAGAACTGTGTAGAGGCATTTAACTTAGATACCCAGACTGAGCTTCATCTCAGTGGACCAAATGGTCTAGTTCGTTCCCTGACTGAGGATGCTGGTACAGTATTTGGTGGAGTTCAGGATGGTTCAATATTGGTATGGGAAACTACGGCTGAATCCAGCAATCCTGTTATAGTAGCTACCTACAAGGGCCACGAGCTAGCTGTGCTCAGTCTTTTTGTGGGAAAAGGTGTTATATTTTCAGGATCCGAGGACAAATCAATAAGAGTTTGGGACAGAAAAACCTCGGCTTGCCTGCTTGTACTGAATGAGCATACAGCTTCTGTGACATCTGTCATTTGCTGGGAAGCTTATTTGATATCTGGCTCCCTCGACAACTCAATAAAGATCTGGGGGTCAACCGAAGATGGATGTTTGCAGGTCGTGGCCAAATCTGAAGATGATAGTGGTGTACTTGCATTGAAAGGGATATACGACAAGAACGAAAATCCAATCCTACTCTGCTCCCGAACTGATAACACTGTTCGCTTATATGACCTACCAAGCTGTACAGAAAGAGGCAGAATCTCCACTAAAGGGTTAGTTAAAACCATTGAGGTTGAAACCATTAGGGCAGAGACCAATAGGTTGTTTTTCACCGGTGAAGCTACTGGCCAGATAGGAGTTTGGAAATTGGACTGACAACTGAATGAAGGGAATGAAAAAATCTTGAGAAACCCTTCTCTCAGAACTCAACCAAATAGTTATTTTTTTGTCGATATCAACTGTACATGTATATCAATGTAGATTGAATTCTCCAGCAATTTTTATATGTGAAAATTTATCATCGGTAAATTTGCCAATTGTAGTTAAAGATGTAAGTTTTTACTAGATTACCCTAAAACCTAAATGTCAAAAAAACAAAAGCAGTTCTTTAGACCTTACTCGAGTTTATTTACCAGATTATCCTACGGTGTGATACAACGTCTTTATCCACGACAAGCAAGTAAAATATTATTTGCAAAATTTTTTGTTACAGTAATTGGAAAGGTACAAAGTTAACCAACACCAAGATATCCAACAAATTACAAGGCAACGATTACTTACAAGCTCTATACTGCAAGTCTGCATCTCTTCTTTTGAGCGTATTCTTTCACGTACAGTATATACCTTCTGTATAACTCAGACTTTGTAGTCTAAGCCTGCTCCATATTTCCAAGCATCAAGGCGGCGATTCCATTCGTATCTAGCCTTGGGGGGCAAATTGGGTATCGATGACCTAAAAAAGGAATATTCAGGGTAAAGCTAGACATAGATGCTGAACAGGTGTTTCTAGGTATTGGCGTACTTACCGAATCCAGGAGTCTAAGAAGGTGGAAAGTAATGTATAGTAGCCCAACATGAAAAAATGCCCAGTCCAGTCTAGCAGCACAGGGATTCCTACCTGTATAGAAAAGCATCAATGATGTCATCTTCACCAAAGAGAGAAGGAACAAAAAAATCATCATAAACTGGAAAAATAAATTTGGCAGAACAACTAGCTTCCTTTAAGGTTCAAAGTGGAATATGAATCTACTATTGATGATTACTTGTAACCATCTAAAGGGTCAGAGAATGAATAAATATGAAATAGAACAGAATATAATCCCACGCTAAGTATGTGTGATTCACATAGAGATGAGTGTACAACACTACATCAGATCCTCGGGTTTTCTTGAAAACAAAATTTCAGGTTTGGTTCATCAGCGACAAAGTTGACATGGAAAAGTCATCCAACAGATTATGGTCAGAAAATGAACTTATAAAACAGTACCAAATGCATAATTACCTGCTTAAAAATTGATGGAAGTATTTCAGGCTTTGACAACATTACAAGGCCCAATGTTTTCACCAGAGGTCCAAACTGAATAACATCCTAATTAGCAAAGTTAAAAATGTGTGGTTAGTAATAGATTCTTTACAACATGCAAAGAAATAATATGCATTAAAAGCAACTTGGATTACCTGAAGAAATGGTCTCAACACTGGATCCCCTAATTTCTTTACAAGCAAGAAATTGGCAGCAAGAAAAAGGAGAAAGAAAATGATGAGATCATAAAAATATACGACTAACTGGCATTGATATTGAGATTTTGGCATATGGAGAATGGTGGATAATTCGCATAACCTAAAAGCTACCTGCATGCTCTGAAAATTGGCATATAGAAGCTCATTTATGAAGTCCGGAGATACATTTGGCTCTTTTTTGGCTGACATTGCTCTTTGAAACAGCCAGGATGCGCTCAAATTGGGCTAAAACAACATTCCCATCAGTTGTAATAACAAAAAGAAGTCATGAAGCATGATATTATGACTAAAGTGAGAACAAATTACCAAGTAAGGATTCAACAAGGACAAGCTCTGATAGTCTAGGAAGTTCCCATTAATTGCTTCATAAAGGCCTAAAATCGCAGGAAGTTAGACGTGAGAAATAGAACTGAAGCAACTTCTTCAAAAGATGATACAAATTATAGATGATAAGATTGTTAATTGTCTCTAAAGTACAGTTCTGAAAGAAACAAAAGTTTCGAGTTAGTCTTGTCCAGTCTTTAGTATATGCTGAAGCAATGTAAAACATTAGAAGATTATGTTTTGCCCCTGAGGATATATAGAGCAGTGACACAATATTTGTATAAAGGTAGCATTTATATACAAATGATCCTCACAGTAGAGAGGCAGAAAATAGATATGTCTTCATTGGGTTCAAGAGCTTTCAGTGCGATAAATAAGAATAAACTACTTTATGTGACTTTTAAGCCTTAACATTGTAAGTTAAGAGATAATGGTTTGGTGTCTAGTGTTTTCACATCTATACTTAAGAAAGTCAAAGAACATGTGTCCATTGTCCTTTGTAAATATAGGGAAAACTAGACATGAAATTAAGCAACTGAGTTTTCTAAAGCCATGACCAAGTTCCTACCTTCTGTCAATCTCCCAAGGTGTCTAGTCAAACTCCCAAAACCACCAAAGGACACCGGAGACTGTATACCACTGGCATCTCCAAACTATCAGGAGAAGATTAACATATAACTTTTGATATGGTGAAAATATAATGTTGTAAAAATCATATGATGTAAAGTACCTGTACAATACGATTATAAGCAGCTGGTAATGGACTGCAAACCAAATACAGGACAAGTCAAAAGAAACAGTGTTAGTCATTGGCAAGAATGCTTTGGAAGTTTTTTCTTCGCAAGACATTACTGATGATTATAGTCAAAAGTCATCTATCAGATACACAAATATCAATTTAAGGATTGATGTACACAAGGAGACACTAAACGAAAAAGACGTAAACCTATTACCTGTCACAATAAGTAGGAAAGATGCCAAATATAACTCTCAGGATCTGCATTTTGTCAAGAGATATTCCCTGACAAAAAGCATGGCATCAATACAGCATATTCAGAAGAACAAATTTTCAAACTCTTAATTTCTCTGGTTTCTAACAAACAAGAAATTGACATTTTAACGATAATAGAAAATCAATAACAACCTGATACTTTGGCATCAAATCCCAGTAATCTTCCAACAATTCTTCTAATTTTGGAGATCCTGGTTGGGGATCAATATAGGTAAACATATAGGTGGTCCGATCAGTTGGACCTGAGCCAGCTGGGAAGGCCTGTAAACAATTAGAACAAAGTTTACCAGATACTAGTAATTAGCAAGTTTTTTTCTAACTGAAAAGTGAAAAATATAACTCAGAACAATAATAGTGACCATCACCTCCCAAAAATACTGAGCTTTTGACTCTCCAACATCCTTTACAGAGGCACTGCTATATATTACATCACTGTTTATATTTTCCTCAAATCCTCGACAACAGGAACCAACCACAAGGCAAACACCATCAGGTTTCCTACCACATCTAATCTGCAAGATTTCTGTGGGATAAGAAGTATTTAAAAGCTGGATTTTGTATGCCCACAACATAAGTATTTATTCAGAAGTCAATGAGTTTAAGTGGGTGGCCTGAACTGAAATAAATTCTAGTATCAAATGCTAAACAAAATACTCCACACTCGACAAAAAGGAACAGTGGACATATCAACAAAATCAATCATTGGTATAAAATAAACCTTTTTTTGCGAGGAATCATACTGATGCAAGAAAAACTAAACCACAATGACTTGAAATGAATCTGAATAGAACTCAAGAAAGTGAAGTCTGACCTGCTTTACAATGGGGGAGAAATTTCCCATTGCATCAATTATGAGACTGGAAGACAAGACCTTTCCCTGGGACAGCTCAAGAACCTGAGAGAAGAACCAAATCAATACTAAGGAAAAATTACTACATGTTGTACATAAAAAATCTGATAAATTACACGTGTACACAGGATATGCACTCAGACAGGGTTATTTTTTCTCTTTAATGGCTAGGAGTGCCAATGAAGAAGAGAATTTTCTACTTCCATCCCATGATTGAGCTCTAAGGTTTTGAATTGGAAAATCTATTGATTATAAGTCAAGCAGACAGAGACATATTTACAAAACATGCTCTTGCTGCCATGCCTCAATATGTCTCCATCCAAGCATATTAATAAAACACATGGAAAATGTCTGCTCAGATTTTCACATACTGAAAATAAGAATAGGAGACATTGAAAATCTTCAGATGATATCTGCTATCCTACAACTGAAAATAGTCTAGGTTTCAGGGAGTTTATATCTCGAACAAGAGAAATCAGATTTGGTTCATACTAATGGTGTACACTGTTGAGGCTCTTTAAATTGAATGGGAGATGAAAAATGAAAACATAAACTTATAAGTTGTGTTTTATGCATTATCAAGTTCCCAATTTTAACGTAGTCTATTTATTACCTTAATCAAGTTAACACCCATACATGAAAATGGGAAAAAGGAAAAGATGTACTTGTAATATGCACTCAGAATAAAAATACTGAAATTTTCAAATTCAAAGAACATGCAAAAGGAATTTAAATGCATACCGAAGCTAGTCAATTTTCATCATCTACTGAAAGCACTAGGTTTATCTGTATGACATTCATATGTTAACCCACTGCATTCCCTAGTCCAAAATAAGAGGTACACTCTCCTATAAGATCATAATAGTGAAAGTAAAAAAAGGTTACATATCTAAGAAAGCTAGTAACCTTACTGCTGCATCATCATATACGTTTATGCTACAGAGACTGTATCCCTCCAAAATTACACCACCAAGGGATTGAAAGCGCATTTTCATGGCTTCAATTAGCTTTGCTGGCCTTCATTGAAACAGAAATGCAGGGAGATACATAAAAGTTTCCAAACAATACAGATAGCTTTAGGAGAAAAACATGCAAAGAAATGTGTGCTCCAAAGCTAAATATGAAAGTAAAAGATTACTGATTAAGAACATAGATAAAATAATAATTTTAAATAGTGAGAGCAACTTACGAAATACCAAGGTGAAGGATATCCTCAACCCAAATCTCACCCTTTTCTTCAAATCCACATCTGTTCTGCATGTTAACATATAAAAGTTAACTTAGAACTAATTGAGGGAGCAAAGTCTTAAGGTGCTTTTTTCTAATATTTAGTGTACACATATACCGGGTTGAATGAAGCTGCTACTGCATGGTCTATGTCATCTTCTGTCAAGATACCAACTTCTACTAGTTCCAAAAGCTCTTTTCTTGAGATGTTCCATTCTTGTTCCCTCTAATAATGAAACATGTGTCAAGGAACTAATGCAGCAATCCCATATAATAGATACCTAGATTACATATTATGTAAGCTATCCCTAATGTAATGAAAATTAATACCCCTTTTAACAGATTCCTCTCGACAATCCCAACGCGTAGACCTTTGGAGCTGAGTGCTGTAGCAATAAAAATACCCAATGTACCTCCACAAACAACGACATCAAATGCATCCTCGATTTTCTCCACAAACTCAGAGTTGCTAAGCAAGCCGGGAACAGTTGAAACTACTTTCTGAGGTTCTTGGACAACTGTAATCAAAGATTTTTCAAACCAGCCTTTATAATTAAATAAATCTCAAACCAGCGAAACCCAACGAATGCATAAGTCCAATACTCAGAAGTAAGTACAACAACATACCCTTGGAGGCAGAACAGATGCCAGACCATAACTGGTCTAATCTTTTCAAAGCATTATAAGAGTATGAACCACCAGCACCACCGACTTCCTCACTGACAGAAATGCTCTCCATAATCCTCTACACGGATTAAATCTTCAATACTCATAAAAATCTCCATCTACCTTAATCCATTAACTTACTAGAAAATAAGTAAAACTATTTTGTATGCACATATTTGAATGTAATTTGGCATACATTTACAATTATCATTTCATCTTAAACAATTCTATTTCATTCTTTCTGTTGTAGAGAAAAAGAAACGAGAAAAATGGACCAAGGGGTGACCTGGGTTCTGGAAGCCATGGCATGGGGTAACAAGGAAAAATTCCTTTTCCTCCGCACCGGGGAAGCTCCATAGCCATAAGAGCATCCGAATACTCCATTTTCCACTGGTGAGAGATGAAGCTGAAGCCCCAGCATATTCAAATTCTGCCTCTTCAATTGAGTAATGAAAGTTTGGAGCCTCTTCAGTTGAGTTGCCACTTACTTGTACTAGCTTAATCATGTTTTAGAATCCACAAGGATACAAGAGTAGGATTCAGACACGTAGAGCCTCCTATATCCCACCCGCCAACAAGTCGGATCAAACTACAAATTCGGGCCTTCAAATTTTGCCACTTTATTATACTATGATAAATAAATGAGTTGGTGTCTGGAGTGACCGTTTATATTATACCATAATATAGACCAATGACTAAATTACAATATGGAAGGAAGGAGGTCCTTATTTGCAAAATTTGGGAAAAGTACTATTCACGGTACTATTCACGCGCACTGTTCACGGCATTATTCACACGCACTGTTCACGGCACTGTTCACGCAAAGAATATGTACACAGATCAGTTAATATAATTTCTGGATTTTAAACACTTGTAAACACAAAAGAATTCAGGTTAGAAAGACAAGTTTCCATATTATAAACATCAGATTTTAGGTACATAAAAACTAGGGTGTTTAGGTTAAATAATGTTGTGTCAAGTATAGTCAAGTTTCACCAAAGTTTTCAGCCTAAAAATTCACAATCATCACAGTTTTCAACTTAAACAATCAAGTTTCACAAAAATCACAATTTTCACAATAAATAATCAAGTTTCGCAAACACCAAAGTTTTCAACCTAAACAATCGAGTTTTCATAATAAAAACAGTTTTCAACTAAACAATCAAGTTTTACAAACACCGCAGTTTTCAGTCTAAAAATATAGTTTCTACAATCACTTTAGTTTTCAACCTTAATAACCAAGTTTTCACAATCACAGTTTTCACATTAAAAAATCATGTTTTACAAACTCCACAGTTTTCACAATAAATAATCAAGTTTCAACACAAATCAAGAAGCCTAGTTTTCAAGTTAAACACATAAAATTTCATATGCAGACAAAAACCACATTAAGCAGTCTAGTTTTCAAGCCAAACACAAACTTTCATAACAGACAGAATCCACATTAAAAAGTCCAGTTTCCAAGATAAACACATAAAATTTTAAAAGCAGAAACACATCACATTAAACAGTCTAGTTTTCATAGTAAAACACATAAATTTCATTGAAGAAATTTGCAGAACAGTCACAAAGTACAAAAAAACAACAAAAAAGGACTATCACCTCGCTTATTAACCACCTCCTCTGGATTTAGACGTACTCATTGTTTTCAGATCTGCAGAATACAAAGCAGTACATGAAAAACAGCACAAAACAACAGAATCATGAAAATATTAAGCTAAAAATAGTTGGATTAATACCTGAATCTCTGATTTTGGCACGACGGCGTGAAGGAGGAGGAGGTGAGCTCCGGTTCGGAGACGGTGAAGAAGTAGCTGAAGAAGTAGAGGAGTTTCCGGGGAGTTCGGAGACGGCCGTGGGGGAAGTACGCCGCCGAGCTTCGGGATTCGACCGGGAATGGAATCCGGGTCTGACTGGGGACGTTCGACACGGCGGAGGAGGCGGCGCTGGCTTACGACCAGGCGGCATTCTCGATGCGGGGAGCCATGCCGATTGGATTGCGCAGATTGGGAACGACGATTGAAAGAGGGTTTGGAGATGGGAAATTGGGAACGGTGAATGATTTCAGAAGGTTTTGTAAAATAAAAAATAGAGATAAGGTATATATATTTATGGAGGAGGGTCTGTGATGCAATTTCCCTATATTGCTAAAAAGGACCCGCGTAAAAACTATTTGCTAAAGAGGAGCCGCTTCCTATTTTAATTGCAGAAATAGGCCGTCTATATTATTGCTATAATATAGACGGTCTATTCCAAGACTAATATTAAATAGATTCCTAAAAAAAACTTGTATGATAAAAAAATAAAAATAAAAATTATGTGCATTCTCCAATCTTATTAGTGACTAATTAAGTTATTTTACAAATTACCGAAACCCCAATTTAACTAGCAATTTTAAATTGAAACTCTAACTAGGCTAAATATTTTAACTAAGAAATGATTAACATTAATTCAAATTGATCCAATCTTGAAAATTGTGAATTTACTCTTGTAAATGAATTTTGCTACAACTTTAAATAATAGTTGGAGTTTGTAGTTTTTTCTCTTTAAACTTTAATATGTAACTAGATTTGGGAGTTTACACTTCATGTAATTTAACTCAGATTTAACCCAACCTTAAATTGTAATTTTTTTTATTTTTAAAAAATTAGAAACTGTAATATTTGTAGTTATTAAAAGATGAAAATATTAGAGTAAGTTGCAAATGCATCAGAGTCAAAATTTATAGAACAAAAGTGACCATTAGTTCTTCTGCTATGGTTGATGTAGCGAATGCGAAGAGTTTCTCATTATGATCATTTTTTTGTGCATTTTTCTGAATCATTTCTGAGTTGCATTGCATCTACAGATATGCTCATTCATGCTGTTGTGCTGCTTGTTTTTATATTTCTCAGTCTCGACATTATTTCAGGTATGCTTACAATGTGTTGTATGATCATTTGTGTAAACTTGCACCTTCTAAAAGCAATTAAAACTTGCTCTTGTGGTTTCTTTCTTCTTAGTGTAAAGATGAATGTTGTTCTTTTTGCTCCGCGCCTTTGCGTATCATCATGATGCAGCAGGTTGACTTTAAATCAATTGCATTGCAGAATCAAAACATATTTTCCTCATGCTTCCTGAGTTGATATTAGCACGCTTTCTTATCAGATTTAGGCTAGCATAACAAAAACAATGATGCACAGAACATTTCAAATTTCATAAATAAGGAGCACATTACAAATTTATCAAGCAAACAACAAAAAAGAGCAATCCATACTTTTAAACACAACAAAGTAACATATTGTATTCTTCAGGCTTATATGAACTTCACGTAAGCTTTCAAAAATCATAGTATCAGCTGTGCAGCCATATAATGAGCTCAAATAATTTAAAGTTCAAAAATTAACCTTAAAAATGTAATCTCCAACATTTCGAACCAGCTCATGATCCAAAATATTCAAAATACTTGCAACCTGAATGAAACACACAACAAACATGAGCTGCACTTTAAAAATTAGGATATGATAGTTAGCCTCAAATTGAATTAAAAGAACATAAACCACTACACATTAATAAACCCCTAAATTCCAGTATATGACAAGAAAGAAATTTTGTGATAGAGGGAATAAAAATTGCCTAAACTTACAGAAACAGCCGTATAGCAAGCACGGGCATCTATTTTTCCGCCATCATGCATCCTGCATGAAACAAATTACAAGAAATTCTTACAGCGAAGGACAATCTCAAATATAAACGAGCCAGTGAAAGCCATTGTTTTATCCTTTTGCTTTTTAAAACTTCACACAGACTAAAGAATGTAACAGTATAGCATCGTCTAAGCGCAAATGATATTGTTTTAGGGACGAAAAATAGATGTAGTACATAAGATCACCACTAAAATAATGTGTACCGACAAATGAATAATCGAAAAATTACATGACAAACCTGAAGGCTCCTCTTGCATCTTTCATCCGAATCAAAAAATTGCGCAGTTTTTCCCTGTCACATCACAAAATCAGATAAAAAGTTTCCAATGGCTCAGCACATACACAGAACATAACCATAATCAACCAAACCTGTTTATTGATGACAAGGCCATCTCAAGAAGCCTTCCAAGAGCAGTCAAAGTAGCGGATTTATTGCTTTCATAAGAAGCTTTGTTGGCATCGATAGAGATTGCAGCATCATAAAACGCCAAGGCTTCTGCAAACCTCCCATTCTTGTAATCCTCATTCCCCAATATCTTCAACTGCTCTGGATTCATATGAGTCGAAATAGCCCTGCAAAGCGACACAGGCTTCTCCTCGGCTTTCCTAACCACATCATTACCCCGAACACTCCTCTTTGAGACATTGGAGACACTCTAACATCTTAGACAGAATCCAAAGCTCATCCACACTCTAAGAGAGGGTAACGGCCAGCAGGTGACATATCCAAATATATTATGCTGAATAAATATGACATGGAATTCTACTGGCCCTCTTTACCTCCCAAAACATGGGGACTCATCCTGATGGACAAGCTCCACATTCCCTCTATCAGTACTCCACACACAAATCAGACTGATAGTGTTGATATACTCTTTCAATACTCAAATTACAACCCACATTCCCTCATCTTGATGGACAAGGGTACACTTTGATAAAACATGTCTTCCAACATAGTATATATGCATGTAGATATGCTAAACTTTATTGGTTCTGGTCACATTCATCAGGTTTTAAACATACTTTAAACAATCTGTTCATCATTCATGAATATTTAAAACCTACATGTTTTATGATAAGATCCTATTCTCGTATTAAACATGCTCTAAAACATTCTTGGCTCTGGTCATACTCATCATTCATGTAGGCCTCCAACTTACAAACCATTCTGAGGTATGATGAAAAGCTGTATGTAGAAGCCTATTCTAGAACAAAAACACATAACTCAAATAGCATCCCTAATTTGCAATGAAAAAGCAGCAGATCAAAACCCCTTCACCCCTTGAACATAGCAAACCAGCAGGGCAGACCTAAATCGAGCTCATATGCATATTAATCCAAAATAAATCAAACCACGCAGAAACAAAATATAAAAGGGGTCGTGTTTTGGGCATTAAATTTACAGACATCCCAGAGGCAAACCAAATCCCACACGGCAACCCACGGCAAACAAACAGGAAAGCGACAGGGAAAAAAATTCAGTCTGAAAGAGGGGAAAGAAAACTTTCCTGAAACTACAAACCGGAATGGATTATTTGGTGGGATCAATAAGAGAAGCAATTGGGCGGGGCGCCCAGACCAACGCTATGACTCAGGCAGGTACGTGTCACCGTTCTGGGCAGAGGAATCAGGGGGAGGGCACGTGGCAGTCTTCGTCTCCAAAATCCGCGCACCGCGTACTGTGCGAGAGAGGCCGGTCATCACAGCCAAACGGAGGTTGAGGAAGAAAAGTGAAGCGAGAAAACTGGCCACCATACCTAAACTGACCGAGTTTCATCATTCCCCTTATAATATAAGGTATAGATATTTAAGAAGTGTTATTTGACTATGCTTTTGGAGATGTTTTTATAGTGCCAATTTCATATTATGTCACTAATGCTTCAGGAGATTTTGAATCATGTCACTATATATATATATATATATATATATATATATATATGTACTGTTGGTTTATGTCATAAAGCCAATTCATATTTACTACCAATGTGAGTAGAAACCTAAAGGGTCACACTGTCACACACATAAGGATTGTGGACCAGGTTAAAATGATTAATAGGTTAATTTATAAGATAAATTAATCTAGGGACTATTTGATAAATAGGCATAGGGTTTACTAACTAGTTAGTGTCCCAAGCCCATTTATATGGTATTATAAATACCGTAGTCTAGACTATTGGAAAGGGATCTCTCTCATACATTTAGACATCGCTAGTCATTCCAATAGTTGATCAATCCTATGAGATAGGATCTTGGGAAGCAATTCGTGTGGACTTGATAGAGATCGGACACTTGTGCGACTTGTGGTCAAATCACCTTTGATGGATTCATCTCGATTGAGGTAGTATTTGGATTAGTATTACAAGGTATGTAATCGATCTCTTATATTTATATTATTCATAGATTACAAAGTGATCCTGGACGAATCAATCTGTTTATCCGTTAATATATTTATATGATAATATATATTATGATTGATCAGTTACTAACATGTACAAGTTGGGAACAAAATTTGTAAAGATTAGCAATTCAGAATCAACTTAACAT
The DNA here is from genome assembly GCA_948330725.1 of Sherardia arvensis. NCBI lineage: Eukaryota > Viridiplantae > Streptophyta > Magnoliopsida > Gentianales > Rubiaceae > Sherardia > Sherardia arvensis. The sequence continues at coordinate 29,417,389 of OX415241.1, forward strand.
TTGAAAATTTAAGTTGACTCTACTATTTAATTTACAAGTTAATTGAAAAAGAGTGGAACTTTTTCAAAATTTGAAAATCGTGAAAAATTAATGAACTATGCAATTTGATTTCAGATGAAGGAAGCATTTAGTTGCATAACATGATAGTTATATAAATATTCAAAATCCCTTATATAATGTTAGATGTAAGTTTTTGGTGCTGTTTTGGAAGTTTAGAGTGCTACAATGAGTGAAACACTTTGTCTATCGATTATTTTCATTCTCATTACTAACAAGTGTGAATCTTCGAGTACGAACGATGGAAGTAGCAATCATGTATATGTTCTGTAGTTTTGAAGATAAAAGAGTTGCACATCCATTTTTGAATGCGATTTTGCCAAAAGAATGCGGAGGATGACATGTTATGATAATTATATAGAGGATGCGAGAATGGGGAGACGAGAGCATATTTAAAAGATTTTGGTGCTAAATGATTTTCAAGTTGTGGTATGAATGCTTATACTATGTGATGCACTCTGTATTTAAATAAATCAAAGAATATTTACGCATAAGATCCTTGAATCCGAGTGCATTGTTTTACCGGCTAATGCAAATGTTTGTAATTTCATGATACAATCGGCTAATTCAAATGTCTGTAGCTTCATGATACAAATTGTTGGCTGGAAAGGTCATCTAATGAGATAGGGGAGTCTGCCTCACTTAGATCAGCGCTTGTTGGCAAGAAATTAATGCTTGATGCTAGTGTTAAGGATGGAATGCTAGAATTGTTGTACTTCTCATAGAAAATGGAGAGTTTATGACAACAAATGTTATATGTGTGTAAATGGAAGCCACCGATCCTATCTGTGTAAAAGGAATGTCGTAAATGGAAGCACTTCACATAGTGATACAATATGCCTTGGAGGAGATTGTTTCACCGAATATGAATCCCATGGTGCATGAGGAACTAGAACAAACTCTTGCATAATCTTAATTGATAAATGAGATTCAGTATTTACTAGTTGTTAGGAATTGGAGTTTTTTTTCTTAGGATCAAGATATTATATCTTGTTAACTAGTTACCTCAAGCATAAAGTAGGCTAAACATTTTGACATTTTAAGAGAATCCTCCAAACTTTTTGTTATCAAAAGATGCTAGACGTATACTAGTGACATAGAGAAATTTACTTTGATTTTTTTGTGTAGTTTGATCATAACTAGAGTTGGTTTGTTTTAATTAAAAATACACAAATTACCATGGCATATTTATATATCCTACTAAATGATACCCGGGCCCATGCCCCGTTAACTTTAAAAAAATCAAATGTGAACAATAATTGAAAGAAAGAAAAAAAAATTGTGTGAGCACCATGTGTGACAAAAGAAGCTTGTTTTTATTTGTAATAATATAGATATAATTAGTAGATGATGGAGACACAAATGCACATCTTGAATAATAAATTAAAATGAAAGACTTCATGCATCAATAACAAATATATACTCCATTGTCACTTCCAAGTGATGTTTATCATTAATTTTAACTTACTCATACATAAAATCAGTGAAATTACCGATAAAGTTTAAACTTACAAAGTGGCCATGAACTTCTGCCAACCTCTAACATTCTAATTAAGTCATTGGATATGTACCTAACAGTAGTGTAGATCAAGCAGTATGTTGCAGGTCAAGCAGTGGTTAAAGAATGAACAAAAATATCACTTCACACTTAAGCAACCTATGGTTATTTTAGAAGTATATCCAGGTACCAATGCAATCTCTCTTTGCCCAAAACAACCTGAAAAGTGCTTAAGTAGCAACTGTCATATTATCACTTCCAAACCCCTTAAATATAACTTTCGACTGTACAAAGAAAACTATGTATTTAAAATTTCTTATAGAGTGTCTAAATATCAAACTATACAAAGAAAAATATATATTTAAAAACTCTTATAATAGTCTAAATATTAAAATGGATACTTCACAAGCGTGCACCATATAAAAATGGAACGTTTGCATCACTCCAACCTACATCAAGAGAAATTTGGTTAGTCAACGTCTAACCTTTAGAAACTAACATTATATATATATATATATACACACACACACACACACACATATATATATAGGGAGGGGTTCCATTCACTCTCTTATTTTCACTCAAGTTTTTACTCATCATCCTAGCCTTTGATCAAATTCTAATCCAGTAGTTACAAATTAATAAGATTTTTTTACTATTTAAAAAAATCCTTATTTATTATTTCCCTTTTTCTTTCTTCTTTACCCGATTTAACCCTTCTAATTCTTCCCCAAATCTCCTGCTACGATTCTTCTGTCCTGCGATTGTGTGTTTTTATTAAATAAAATTTTAGGAAGAGCCCATTATTAACACCGTATTCCAGCTTCGATAAATAGAGATTGATCCCGCATCCTGTGAATTACAAACCAAGAAATAACTTATGATTTTGCGCTGAGGCATGGAAATCAGGAGGTTACGCAAAACAGCATCTGGCTTCAGAACATATGCCAATCTTCCATAAACATAAGCATGAAACTCATCATCATCAAACTCATAGCCAAGGTCCTGCGCAAAGCAAACGATCAAGATGGCAGTCAGAAAGTTGCTCATGGATTTTCCATACCTTTAAGCCAGCCATGATGTTTCTGTATATTTATTTCTTAGTTTGTATTGCAAGAACGGAGCAAGCCGCGGATGAAAGGAAACGGGATGAAAGGAAACGAGCAAGAACGGAAACCAAGGGCGGCAAGGGAAAGTCGAAGTCCGCTGCCTCCGTTTCCCGTTCATCGAAGGCCGGCCTTCAGTTCCCAGTCGACAAAATCATGCGGCAAGTATGCTGAACTTGTCGGCGCCGGAGCTCCGGCTTATCTTGCCGTCTGAGGTTTGGAATTGGCTGGCATTGTTAATGCTGCTAGGGATAACAAGAACAACATGTGCTCGCCTTCAGCTTGCAGTGAGGAACGATGAGGAGTTGAGCAAGCTTTTGAGCGCGGTTACCATCGCTAATGGCGGATTTTTGCCCAACATTCACCAGAATCTACTGCCGAAGAAGGTCGTCAGCGACAAAGACATCGGTTCTACATCTAAGGATTTTTAGATGATCGCCCGTAGCTAAATAGGGGTTGGTTTTTGCCGGTAGTAATTGTTCTTGCTAAACCCTCTGGAATTTGGTCACCATCGTGATCCGTTAAGAATACTTTAATTTATAAAATAAAAAACTTGTAATGCTGAATTAAAGAAAGGGTAATTAAAGAAGAAAAGGTAAATGTGATTTTAAAAAAGAGCTAAAATGGGAAAAGAGGAAAAGAAAAGGTGAAAAAAGGTGAGCCACAAGATTAAATTGTATTGAAGGGTTTAGATTATATGGGAGGGGTTCCATTCACTCTCTTATTTTTAATCAAAATCATACTCTTATTTTTAACCGTTAGATCTAATCTAATCTAATCCCTCTAATTAACCACTTTAATTATAGGATTGGCTCAATCCGATTGAATAATACTTTTTATTTCAAATTTTACCAAAAATAGTTGAGGCCTTCACCGATTTTCTTCTTGCAAATTCAACACTCATCGTCCGCATCATTCATTGTGAACGAACATGGAATTTAGTTGGATTGGATGAGAGCGGCCGGTCTTGACTACTGGGCACAATGACGAGATTGGATGAGATCATCAAAGTGCTCAATTGGGAATTGAACGGAACCTGGTCGAACCAGCCCGAGCGAGACCAGCCAGGAGAGTCTTTTTTAAAAAAATTTAAGCCACCATAGATGGAGGGAATTTTATTTGGCTCCCTAAACCGTTTTAAATGCCAAAAACCATGAATGTTGACATTATAGCATATGCTTATAGAGCAGAGAGCTATCAAAAGCCAAACAAGAATGGCCAAAAAGAATGCCTATTCTCTAAGTCCTAGTTAATGGTTTAGTGGTATTCTGATTTCATTGCACGAAAGGGGAGCAATTTAGTGATCGAGTCAACAAAGACCGAAGCACAATTTAGCCACCCGAAGGAATGAAAAATCAGAATATTTACCATTAACAAAGGCACTATATACACAAAAAATTTCTGAAGCATGAGAACTGGAGCTTGCTTGAGTTAAGTTTCTTCATGACTTGTTTATGATGTAATCCAGGTTCAGCTTCTGATTGCTGATGAGAGTCCAGAGATCCATGTGTGGAGATAAACCTGCACATGTAACATACCATATAGCATCTATTTCATAGAACTCTGCATACTGCCATACCTAGCCTATCCAGCCTGATTAAACCATTAAGAATATCAGGAGCTTGAGAAAAAGTGATTGTATCTGATAAACGCAGATTAAGGCTCCTTTTAGCTAGGAAATCAGCAGGATTATTTCCTTCCCTCAAAACATGTAAAATGGGAGTGCCAACATGCATTCTTTGGATTTCAGTGCATAATGAATAAAGTCTCCAGACAGTTGAACTGGGGTCAGATATTCCTTTCACTGCCAGTTGACAGTCTGTTTCAATGCAGATTGTGACAGGTCCTCCATGAGAGGCTTCTGTGAGTCCCTCTTTAATGGCAAGAATCTCAGCATATATAGAGGATATGGCTGGCATGTATCTCATTCTTAGGGTTTTAGTAGCTCCCTGACCATTCCTTACAATGATTCCTATCCCACATTATCCATTTTTATAAGCAGCATCAACATTAAATTTAAGCCCCATAACTGGAGGAAACCACTTAATGATCTTAATCAGTTTTGGTCTTTTCTGGATCAGAAAAGGTACCAGTTTTGAAAAGACCAGGAAATGGTTCCTGACTGGGTTCCCAACTAATGGATGTGCAGTAAAAATTAGTGAGACCTGTTTAAATATTTTTTTGCACATTTCAGAGTTAGATATATTACATTCATCATACATGAGTTTATTTCTCCTTAGCCACATTTGCCAGTAAGTGACAAGGGCAGTGATTCTGATCACTACAGAATGAGCTTTGGAGAAACCCTTGCATGATAAATAGTAAAGTAATCTAGCTCTGAAATTCAGGAAGGTAGGTGGTTGAATTAACAAACTCCTATGCATTTGTGACCAGACATGACCATTCAACGGACATTCATTAAAGTAGTGATCTAGGGTATCCTGGTTACTACACATCAGGCGTTTATATGGATAATGGAAACCTATTTTAACAAGAACCTCTGGGAAAGCCAGTAAGTTATTCCTAAGTCTCAAAATGAAAATAGATACCTTTTTTGGCAGAAATACTTCCCAGGTTTTGGCAATGTGATCAACATTGGAGTCCCTTGTTCTGAGAGCCTGATATGTTGAATTGATAGAAAAATCTCCATTTGCTCCAGGCTTCCATATGAGTCTGTCAAGGTGCTCATATTTTAGTTCTGCTGCCTGCAATACACAAATTATAGTGGTGGGCAAGTGTGGCTCCAGTATGTTAATATAGTACCCCTTTCTGTTAAAAAATTCAGAGATTGTAATGTCAGGAAAGGGAAGATCTATATGTTGAGGCCATTTATAAAAAAGAGCTCCATCCCCCAGCCAGTTTGCATCCCAAAAGGGGTTGTTCCCTTGTCCCACCAAAACTTGAGAGTGAGAGTTTGCCAATTCAGTGACTTCACGGATCCTACTCCAGGTCTGAGATGATTTATAAGTTTGAGGAAGAGACCAAAGGTGCTTAGTCCAGAGAGTTGAGTTATTTTGCAATTTCCACCAGATTTTGCATGAGAAGGCAGTGATGATTGCCCTGATACCCCTGATTCCCAGCCCATTCTCAGTAGTAGGAAGACACAGGCCAGACCATTTCTTCCAGTTTCTCCTTTGGCCATAATCTGATTCACCCCAGAAGAATTTAGAGCAAATTCTTTCCATTCTCTTTACCACTGTTTTAGGAGGTTTGATCACTGCAATTGTGTGAGTGGGGATGGCCAGCAACACATGGTTAATTAGGATTAATTTACCAGCACTTGATAGCCACTGAGTTTGCCAGTTCAATGTGGGCTTTCCATTTTTTCCAGCAGTGGAAGATAGTGTCTCACCAAGTTCCTCCCCCTAAAAACAGGAACTCCAAGGTAAGCAAAGGGAATTTTTCCAAGCCTCATTCCAAGAATTCTTCTTGTCACTCTGATCTTGTCTGTTACAGTTCTGTGTTGAGGGAAGAACTCAGATTTAGTGTAATTGATCTTTTGGCCTGAGACAGATTCATATGCTTGTAAGAAGGCCTTCAACCTCCTTAAATTCATCTTCTTCCCGTTAATGAAAATGGTTGTGTCATCAGCATACATAAGATGGGAGACAGAAGGGATATTTCTGGGCATTGCAAAACTCTCCAGATACTGTATTCTCATTAACTCCTTGATACCCCTAGAAAATGCTTCAGTGATGATATTATATAGGAAAGGGGAGATAGGGTCAACCTGTTTTATCCCTCTAGTTGATGCAAAGAAGCCAGTTGCTGTACCATTTATCAATACTGAAAACATAGCAGCCTCAATGTTTTGCAGAATCATCCTGACAAAGCTTCCATGGAAACCAAACTTGAGCATTACTGAGTTGAGAAAGGACCAAGATACACTATCAAAATCTTTCTGTATATCAAGCTTTACAATAAGGTTGGAGGAGTTTTGGTTGGGGTTTAGAAGTTTGACCATTTCCATCATTTGTAAGATATTATCTGTTATATCCCTTCCATGCAGAAATCCAGATTGCTCCTCTAAGATGATCTTGTTCATGTATGGCTTCATCCTCTCCATCAGCAGTTTAGAGTAGATCTTGTTGAGGTAGTTTGAAAAACTAATAGGTCTGAAATCTCCAAATGAGGTAGGGTTGTCTTTCTTGGGTATAAGAGCAAGCCAGGTACTAGAAATGGCTTTTGGTAGTCTCTGGCCAGACATGAAATCAATGGCTGAGTGTAGCAGGTCTAGTTTGATGATATCCCAGTAGCAAGTGAAGAAATGCCCAGAAAAACCATCAGAACCAGGGGTGCCATCTCTATTGAGTCCAAAAGTGGCTGCTTTTAATTCCTCCATGTCCAGTTCTTTCAGAAGATGGCTATTATCCTCCTCAGTGATGAGTGTGGGGATAACCTCCATAAAATGCTTGTGATATTGACCTGTGAGGTCCAACTCATCCACTTTTTCATTGAGTAGATCCTCGTAGAATCTGGTCCCCTCTAACTCGATTTCTGCTGGATCTCAAAGCCAGGTGCCATTTCCATCCTTCACCTTTGTTATCCTTGTCTTGCATCTCTTTTCCTTGACTACATTATGGAAGTACTTTGAATTAGCATCCCCTTTCCTGAGCCATTTCACACTTGTCTCTGCCTCCAGAATTCAGCAGCTTCTTTTTCTGATCTGATTAGTAGAGCCCTCTCCCTGTTCAAATTTATTAGATCTTCATCACTCCCAGATTGCTGATAGGCCTCTTCCATTGCTGCCACTAAATTTTCTGCCTCAGTCAAATTCTGATGAACATTTCCAAATGAATCCCTATTCCATTGCCTGAGTTTGATTTTCAACCTCTTTAACTTGAATACCATATTGTACATTCCTGAGAAATGTGAGGGTTGCTCCCAACTCTGTTTGACTACCTCCAAAAAATCTGGTCTGCCCATCCACATAACCTGAAATCTAAAAGGTTTGGGGGATTGTTCTACTGAATCTTGGATAGAAATGGGAAGTGGATTGTGGTCAGAGGTGGTTCTATTCAAGACATGAGCTGAGGTATGGGGGAATTTGTTTATCCAGTCTAGAGTACACATTGCCCTATCTAACTTCTGGAGAAGCCTGTTCTCTTTAACCCTGTGGTTTGTCCATGTGTAAATGCTCCCAACTGTGGGGATATCCAGTAGTTGTCTGCCCTCTATAAATTCCCTAAACTCACTAATACTGCGCAAGGGGGGATTGTGTCTTCCTCTTCTCTCAATTACTGATGAAACAGTATTGAAATCACTTGCAAATAGTGTAGGGTTGTGGGAATCAGCAGTCTTACCTATGACTACTGAGGGGATACCTGTATTGGGAGAAAGAAGTTCCTTCTGCATATTGGTTGTGACCATGAGATTCTTGTCCTTTGTAGGGGTAAGAGCCTCATTATTGCCATTCTGGTCATCTTCTGAGTTCATTTGAGGCTCATCATTTGTATCTTCACCACTGCTTTCCTCCAGTGGTTCTGGATCCTTCTCTATCTGAAGAATTGAAAAAGAATTGGACAATTCCACAGGTTGATATGGTACTATAGCTAAAGTGTGAGCAACCATACTCGAGAGATTGCTAGCTATGTTGTGCAGGTGTGTTTGATGTTTTTGTTTGGAGATCTTTTTGTAGCCATCAATATCAATTTCATCCAGTGAGTAAAAGGATACAGCTGGCTTATTGACTCCTTTGATAACTGAGGTAGGGGCAGGAGGTTGATAGGGCACCATCATAGTGTCAGTGTTGGAGCTGGTGCCCTCTTTGACCCTAGATTGCTTCTGGGCATCCCTATTCTTCTGGTTAGATGATAAACCAGATGAGCTTGCTTGCTGTGTAGCCTGCTGTGAGGGTATGTTCTTGTCATTCCATCTCTGTGCCCAGGCCTTTCTCAACTCCGGGTGTTACATCCTGCAATTGCTGTCTGAGTGCCCTAATTTTCTACAGTGCTTGCAGTAATGTGGCAGGCTTAAGTACTCAATTTTGCACTCCTTGACATCCTCTGGGCATCCCAATTGTATGGATCCAATCTGTTCTTCAGTCAGATCGACTTCCACACAAATTTTGAGGGTTGAAGGCCTTGTGATATGATTGGTGGCAGAGTCAACCTTAATGAACTTTCCGATCTGATTGCCTACATCTTCAAGCATGGTGGTGTTGTAATAATAAAGTGGGATGTCTCTTACCAGTGCCCAGACCGGGACTACTGGCAATTCATACTCCGGCGAGAACTTCGGGGACCATTTTAAGATCTTCATGGAGAAGCCAACTACGGTCCATAAGGATTTCAACCAGCATCTTTGGTAGTCCGTTTGATCTTGGAAACGAACAAGGACATGCTTGTAGTCCAGGGAGCCAAGTTGGAATTTTCCAGTGAAACCAATGGCATGAAAGGCGGCCTGAATGTTTGCCATCGTGGGCTTGGCTCTCTGAAACTTCCCGATGAGTGTGTTGCTGTAGTGGCCGGCCAGAATCTGGACTGAATTTCGGTTGTAAAGGCATGCCTTTTTGCCGTTGAAATTGGTTATGGGGCGAATCTCGGGGTTTGATGGAAGGGAGGAGAAAAGGGGAGGGGTTTCTGATGCTAGAATTTGACTGAAAGTTTTTCCGGCAGAATCTATGCTAGTAACGGTAATAAAAGTGGTCCAAAAGCATGGTAGTTGGGGGCGAGTGACGCTCACTCTATGAGAGAGGGCAGAGCGAAAAGTATGGTGCAATTTTTTGTGTCGGCCAGGAGAGTCTAGTGGTTGTGGATGGTGATGAGTTTCGGAGATCATGCCGGCTGAACCGTCTAAGGGTTGAGGATTATAAGACTGGAAATTGGCATCAACAGATATGATTTTAATCTTTTCGCAGTATCTATTTTAGTCGAATTTGAATGAAGAAATTATGTAATTGGGGGTGTCGAAGTGGTTCTTGACGCTGCCAAATCTGGTACAGTTTTCTACTGAATATTACTTCTTCTTTTTTTGTAATAGAACGTAGTTTTAGAATGATTAATGTGTGTTTTTTGTATATAATAATACCCTGGCCTTATCTTAGAATAAAAGAAAAAAATTCTGACCTTAGTATGTATACTCACAAATTATTCATTAAATGTGTTACTTAACTCCAGTTTTACATTATTCATCTACTGGATTGAATAGTTATCCCCTTGTCGTGATAGTTTAGAACTTGATGCAGTCATATTTACAGGTAAAGTTTTTTTGATGAAACCTTTTCATTTGAAATCAAAACTCACGTGTATATGTCACATATATTTGTGCTTATTTCTGATGTTCTCTTTGCATCCTGGATTAGGAGAATTCCCAAACGCAGAAAGTACTGCAGCAAACCTATTGGTTTTGGTTTTTGAGGAAGCAAAAATATGTGATGCCGAGTTGATGCGGGGCAACGGAGATTGAGTATACAGTAAATTGGAGTTCAATATTATTGACAGCACTTGGAAGAGATTTATGAGATGGGATTATTCTGCAGAGAGATGAAGTTGCAGGGAGATGAAGTACTTCTATCGTAATTGTAATTTCAGTAAAAGTGGAAAATTATTATATCGCCTGGAGCCAAGCGGTTTAATTAAAGTAAGTTATTAGATGGATAAAATTAGATGAGATCTAACGGCTAAGATTATGAGTAGGATTTTGAGTAAAAATAAGTGAGTGAATGGATCTCCTCCCTATATATATTTTGTATGTGCTTTGGGGAGCCAAATTTCCCCCCATCTTTGGATGGTTTAACTTAAAAAAGAAAGTTATATATATAGGGAAACTCACCAAAATATTAATTTTGGCTATAGTTATAAGAAACTCACCACTAAATAAAGTGGTAATCAAAAGAATAAAGGCATACTGGCTCAATACACAGCCATGAAGCAAGATTGCTTCCAAAAATGGTGGAACCTATACATAAACTAAATAGGTATATAGAAATAACTAAGACTAACATGAGAAAGAGTAGTCGTAGAGCCTATTAGCGAATTGATAAACAAAACACAAAGCGGCACTAGAAAGATCTGTCCATGTTGTCCAAAATAGGCTGATAGATTTGGAGTGGCATGTTATAACATGAGAGCCTGGATTAAGTAGTTTGTGCTGTGAATAATAGCACCTTTCTTGTCATGTTCCCCTTTTGATAGTCTGGGCTGTAAACCTGCAATGATAGAGAAATAGACTAATGAGCGTAGCAGTTTAATCTAGGGAGGATGCAATCTGATAGATGGAGTTCCTAATTTATCTAAGTACAGCAAACCCCTAGCTTCCAAAGGAATTTGTGAAAAAGACACAAATTGTTCACTATGTTTAGATGAAGCAGCTACTTTTGCTAAACAGTCAGAGACTAAGTTTCCATCTCTATGAATAAAATGCAAAGGAATATGCAGGTGTTGATGGATGTCATCTACCAAGTTAAATAAATTCCAGTGAGCAGTACTAGGATCATTAACCATTTTGACAGCTTCTGCACAATCAGATTCAGAGACATGCATGGTCATTTCATTTTTGCAAAATTCATTTACACTCATGCAATTTCCTCTCTACATGCGGAAATATTAGCAATTGGTCTAGGTTTATTTGTATCGGAGTCCTACCACCAAGTTTTTTTTATGGAAGATATATATTTCATTGCATTCCAACAAATGTCACTTACATATCATAGCCTTCACTCCAGACCTTTTGAATAACAAAATAAGAGAAACTTTCTAAGATAATAATAAAAAAACAAGCTAAAGCTGAGACAGTCTACTGCCCAAAACCAGGCTAACTCTCTATTATGGTCCAATTCTGGTGACTCCACCTTTTACAAGAGGAGTCCGATTTGGACTAAGGGAGAAAAGTCTGACAGGCTCTGAGCAGAAACTGTTAAAGCTCAAGATTCATATCTGCCAAAAGACTGCTAAAATCATAATGGTAGAGAACTTCCACTTACTTCTGAATGGCTTCAAAGGTTGGCTTTTGTACTGGAAAATCCTTTTGTTCCTCTCAAGCCATAGCTGGTAAGCACAGCTAACCATCATCACAAAATTCCTCTTTCTTCTCCTACCTCCAACACTGCTGAGTATCTTCCTGAATTCCCTCATGTTCGGAACTGATTTGAGAGATAATCTCTGGTACAATTCCTTAGTAAAAGAGCATTGGATAAACATGTGCTGTGGTGTTTCCAGAACAGGTTCTTGGCAAAAACAACAGCAGTTGTGTACCCCTCTTAACATACCAAATGATTGTAGTCTAGTAATGGTAGACAATCTTCCCTTCAACAACATCCACAGGAAAAAGTTGTGCCTTGGTAATAGCTTATAGCTCCAAATGTACTTAGTCATCCTATCCTTCATGTCAGCTCCCTTTAAGAAATCATATGCCTTTGAGATGCTGAATTTCCCCTTGCTGTCAACACAATCTTTCAGATTTGGGCCTATCTCATCCCTAATCTGCATCAACACTTTCCAGTATCAAGTTGTCCAACCCTGTGATGAGTTAGGGCAGTATGCATCCAAATACTTCCCCTTTAGATAGTATGCTTGTATCCATCTCAACCATAGTACATCCTTTTTGGAATGAACATCCCATAAAAGACTGCAAAGTGCAGCCCTATTCCAAATAGAAGGGTCCTTAATTCCCATTCCTCATCTCTCCTTAGAGATGCAAAGGGTTTCCCAGGAAATAGGGATCAGCTTCCTCTGATTTTCATCTCTTTCCCACAAGTAGTCCCTACACAATTTCCCAATTTCCTGGTTTACACTCTCTGGGATCTTGAATGCTCTCCCCCAATAACTATTCAGGCTCAGCAAAACAGAATTTATAAGGTATAGCTTACCAGCATAAGCTAAAGATCTGGATTGGAGAGAGGTCATCTTTTCCACCACTCTTTCTACTAATTGAGCACAAGTAATCTTGTCCCAAACTACAGTTGAAAGGGGAATTCCCAAGTATTTAACTGGGAATGCTCCCACGGGAATTTGCAAAATATCAGCCAGAGTTTCATAAGCAGGGTCCTCAAATCTGAAGAAATAGACAGAGGACTTACTCTCATTGATAGCCAAACCTGTAGTCAGATAAAATTCATTGAGAATCTTCTTCACTCCAGCCATAGACTTACTAGTGGCCCTGCAGAAAATCAACAGTTCATCTGTAAAAAGAAGACTGTGGAGTGCCACTCTGTTGCATCTTTGTTGATATTCCAGCTCTTTAGTCTTAAAGGCCAAAGACAGTCTTCTGGATAAGAATTCCATGCAGATCACAAAAAGAAAAGGGGAGAGAGGATCTCCCTGTTTTACCCCTTTTTTCCCTGGAAATGTATCAGTATAGCATCCATTGACAGATAAACAGAAAGCAGAGCCCTCTACACAAGTTCTGATCCGTTTGATGAAAGGTCCAGGAAATTTCAAACTAGTCAGCCAGTTGAAGAGGAACTTCCAATCAAGGCTATCAAAAGCCTTTTTGATATCCACTTTAATCATGCAGCTAGGAAACATTCCCTTCTTGTTATACTTACTGAGCAACTCCTGAGCTAGCAAGACATTGTGAGTAATACTTATTCCGGAAACAAAAGCTCCCTGATTCTCATTAATCAAAAAAGGAAGTACCTTTCTCATTCTGCTGCAGAGGATTTTGGTAACCATCTTGTAAAGTACAGAATAGCAGGATATAGGTCTATAGTCAGAGGCTCTCTGAGGGTGCTGGGTTTTAGGGATCAAGGCAAGGACTGCCTTGCTAAAATCTGCTAGCATTTGATCTCCCTTGAAGAAACCTTCAATTGCTGTACAGATATCAGAACCAATAATAGGCCAAGCTTCCTTGAAGAAATGGCTGGAGTACCCATCAAAACCAGGGCTTTTGGAGGATTTAATCCCTTTCAAGGCAGAATAAATCTCCTCTCTGGTTACACCTTGAATTAAACTCACTTGTATTTCCACTGGGAGGACTGGACCTTCATTTGTTATCAGCTCATTAATCTGCATGGTAGGTGCTCCAGCTCTCCCCAACAGATTCTGATAGAAGTCCAGTAGAGTGGATTCAATGCCCTTCTGATCCTCCACCAAAATGTTGCCATCATACAGACTCAGAATTTGGTTCTGATACTGTCTTTTCCTCAATGATTGGTGAAGCTGTTTTGTAGGTTTATCTACATACTTCATCCAATCCAATTTAGCCTTTTGTTGAATAAACTGAAATTCAGCCTCCCCCAGACCCTCAGCTTCCAATCTGGCCAGTTCCTCCTCCTGCTGCAAAGCCACGTTTGAGGTGTCATTCATAAGATCCAGGTAAAAGTTCTTCCAGTGAGCTCTTGCTGCTTCTGCCCTCATCTGAATTTTGGAGAATTCCCTCTTATTCAGCTTAAGTAGGGTAAACTCCAGAAATTGTAGAGCCTGAAAAACTCCTATCATTGTACTGCTCTGAACCTGTTTCCAGGTTGCCTCCACCAGGCTCATGAACTGTGGGGATTTAGTCCACATATTAAAAAAATTGAATGGTCTTTTCTTCTTATGTACCTTCTCTGTCTTCAAATGCACCACCACAGGAAAATGGTCAGAGTCTAGTGTAGGCATCACCTCACACCCTACTCTTATGAAATGCTGCATCCATTCTCCATTAATAAAAGCCCTGTCCAGCTTACTGTAAATCCTTCCCACAGCCCTTCTATTGCTCTAGGTAAATTTAGGACCCCTGGTTCTCATTTCTTGTAGCTGTAAGTGGTCAATCACATCCTTAAAAGGCTCAATCTCACTCGGTGAACTGAAACACCCCCCTCTCTATCCTCAAAGTCCAAGGGGCAGTTGAAATCACCCAAAACAAGCCAAGGGAGATCCTGGTGATCTAACAGCTTTAGTTACTGCCAAACCTTCTTCCTTGCTTCTGGAAAATTAGAGGCATATACAAAAGTAATATAGAATTCTGATTTTCCCTGCCCCTTAATGATACAGTGTCCATCAATTAGCTGCACCTCCTTCCTCAAAATTTTTATGTCAAAACTGTCTTCCTTCCATGCCATCCATATTCTACCCACTCCAGCAACGTCACTGTTTGTGCATAGTTTCCAGCCTAGCCCAATCCTCCCCCATATGTCATCCTCCTTGTCCGGTTTCACTTTAGTTTCCAGTAAGCCAATTAAGCCTACATTGTTTCTAAAGAAAACCTCCTTACACTGCTTGTGCCTCCTAGCCTGGTTTAGTCCCCTCACATTCCAGGTTACAATGTTTTTACTCATTGATCAGGGGGGTCAGGGAGTAATTGAAAGTTATTTCTACTTCCACTTAACTGAAAGCTTTCACTCTGTACAGCTGCTCCATCATTCTATTTTCTCCCATGTGTCTGAGCTTCTGCCCAAGTTACAGCAGCATTTCCAGCCTCTAGTTTCTGCTTCCCCTCCCTTTGTGTAAGAGGGGATGACTCTACTTCCTTCCCAACCTTCACTGATTCCTTAGGAGGGGATGGCTCCACTTCCTTCCCAACCTTCACTGGTTCCTTAGGAGGGGATGGCTCCACTTCCTTCCCAACCTTCACTGGTTCCTTAGGAGGGGATGGCTCCACTTTCTTGGACTGTTCCACTGGTTCCTCTTTTGCTGCCACTTCTGAGGAGCCTGAACTGGGATATATTTCCTATTCCCTGCCTCAGTTTTTCTTCCTCTCCACTTACAGTCTTCCATTGAGTGTCCTATAAGTTTACACTCAACACACTGAGTAGGATACCATTCATAGATAACCTCCTGCTCCTGTATCACGTCATTTTCATCAAGAAAAGAAACCGTTTCTGGGACACTGTCACTAATCTTGGCTTCAATTTGAATCCTGGCATAGTGCAGTCTATCCTTATCCAGAGTAGGTTTATCCAGCTTGAGGGGCTTCCCTAAAGGGCTCACTATTCTGCTAAGGATTGAGGGATGCCAATACACCACATTCAGCTTAGGTAGTTGGATCCACACTGGAAATGCAGTAGGGGATTCAAAATCCATATCTTTCTTCCATTCTTGAATCAGTATAGCCTTTATGTTATAAAGAATGTTGCCCCTCTCCATGACAACATTTTTGTAGGTTTTGAGCTTAAACCTAACCATGAACACACCTGGGCTCACTTTCCACAATTTATCAATCTGATTTTTCCAATATTGGTTGAATAAACCCTCAATTACCTTCAAAGGGGGAAAACCACCTATAACTCTGCACACTATAGTATTTTCCCACCACTCCATGCTCTCCTTAACTTCAGATTTAGGGATTTTCCCCATAGCTCTTCCACCTATATCCACAGGTTCGTAGAAACGAACCTTGTGTTGATTGATCAGATTAACCCATGGTTGTGGTGGAGGGGCTACCTGATCCGGCTGGAAAACCATTTCATCATCTCCAGTCTGCCTCTGAATCGATGCATCCGTCAGACCCTTTTCCATCTCTGCTGTTGGTTTTTCCTTGCTTCCAACTTTGCGCTGCTCCGACGCGTTCGACTCCTTCTCCATCCCTTTGATAGGGCGACACTTCATAATTTTAGAGAATGGTGTCAAGACCACCATTCCGCTGCTTCTTTCTTCCTCCGGCGGGGTAGTGGAGCCCAAATGCAGTTCTGAGGTATCCGTACCAATCACCTTGTTGCCCTACTTCGTAACCACATTCCTAGGTTCCTCACGGAGGTCCCCACATACATCGTTTAGGCCGGCGAGTTCATATCCCGCCGGATTAATCTGTCCTCATCCGTAACCATATCCCCAAACAAATCCTCACTATTGAGCTGAGATTTCCCCAATCGAAGTTCCCGACTACGAGCTTTCTTCCTACCCTTTGATCCTGACATGGCAGATCAACACGGCGTGCCGATCATCGGATTTAGAGTGAAAGAATCCCAGAAATCAGTTTCTCTTGGTCATTTGGTCGAACATGTTGTATGCATGATGAAGACTGCGCGGGAAGGTCCCACCACCAAGTTATGAGCATTGAATCTGATTATATATATATATATATATAACATAAATTAGCTCTCTGAATGGTCTGAAATAAAATGATTTAAATCATTCAACGTATCATGCCAGCAAGGTATGCACCAAGTGGATCAATCCATGGAAAGCTAAAAAGAGAAAACCAAGAAGATCTGTCTAAACTAACATGATAAACTCACAATCCAACATTCTGACATATATAACAATCAACTTACAACTGAGCTCACCACATATCAATCATCAAATTTCCAATTTGTTACAAACATAGCTTACAGTCACCATCAAGATTCAAATCTTAACATTTCAAAGAATTTACTTAATGAAAGAATCCAGTGATGTATAAAAAATTTGGTATGGAAAAAGAATTATAACGCTAATATAACCTGTTTTGAATTTACGATCGACCTACCATCAAACCATCGGCGAGAACTACGATTGTATCGTGTAATTTGTCTACTTTGGAGGGTGGTGAAACTTTTAAATATGACACCAAACTTTACTTTTGTTGATTTCAGTCGTTCCTTGGCGAGATAACTGAGCGTTATAATTTGTGCTGATGTTCTTGATTTCTTAGCTTAGCTCTAAACTTGTCTACTATGTGATAAGTCCAGGGTTCGTATTCGGACCTCATTCATACTCGGACCAGGGCCCGAGAAGAGTCGTGGGCTCGAGATACGCAGAGGATGGACCCACAGGTCCATCAATCCCAATCCTTATAAGGAATGCGTATATTATGAATGTTCTACAAGGAATATACATCCTCTCAAAGATGGTAATACATCCATCTTAAACATGATAATACAATCATGACCGAAATACACTTCCTTTATACATGGTAATACAACTACTATTCCCATAAGAGTTGTAGTCATACCATAAATACATATCTTGGTGATCTACGGATTGCAGCCATATAAATACCCAAAGGTTTGGTAGACCTCGCTATCTAATCTCATACTACGTACAATACGCCTTACGCCTCATACTAACTTGAGCGTCGGAGTCTACCCTTGGGACACCCGAGGCTTTATTTTGCAGGTCAGTTCGTGAGCAAGGTTCGTCGTCGAAGTGTTGGTGTCCGGCATACATCAATTTGGCACGCCCAGTGGGACCCCACATCTATTGAAGACGTCGCCGAACTTTGTGTCTGGTCTGATCTTGCGCACCTGTTCAAAAACTTTCTCATGCCATGTCTGAAGCCGAGAAACATAGGCGAAGCGCCCGTGTACTAGGGCAAAATCCGGAGGAGAATCTAGAAGCAGAGCAACCTCCCCAAGGACGAGGACGAGGACGAGGACGCGGTCGACCCGGAGGATCTCGTACGCGCTCCACCTCTGAACCACCACCAAGCTCTACCGTGGGGGCAGGAAACTCCAGCGTTCCAAACTCCCTCGGTCCAAACCCCGTCATATCCGGAGCACCCTCCTCCGGTCCAAATCCTGCTGCATTCGGAGTGCCACCTTCTGGATCGAATCCTGTCATATCTGAAGTACCGAACTCAGGTTAGAGAATCTCGATCCAAACTGACATGAACTACAGCGAACGCGTCAACAACCCAGACGGCCTCGACCGAGAAAACGGTTTTGGGTACAATGGATCTGATTCGATCTTTTCCGTGGAAGAACAAGCACAAAGGGATCGACAAATTCTCCCAGAAAGACGCCAGGAGGAGGAAAGACAAAGACGTCTCAGGGAAACCTTAGACCAAACCATACGGCATCACCCGCCGAGCTCTGAGCCGCCCTATGTCAACCTCGTCTCGGACACCCCTCCGAGAACGATCCCTGACAATGTCCGAGCACTGATGAGGGACTTACATTCCCAATATCCTGACTTCGTTGCATCTCTGATAAACTCAGGTCAACCACTTCGTGCCCAGATACATGAGGCCCCAAATCAAGTCTCTATCTTAGGAGACTGAACAACACCACTCTCTGGATCAAACCCTGTTGGATCTGCAGTACCAAACTCCGGTCCAAAGATAGTGATCCAAATTGATATGAATCACAGCGATCGCATCAACAATCTGGAAGACCTCGACCAAGATAATGAGCTGGGTTACAGCGGATCCGACTCGATCTTGTCTGTGAAAGAAAGAGCACAAAGGGATCGACGAATCCTTGAAAGGCAGCAAGAAGGAGAGTCTGTGATAGAACTCTATTACAGATATATGGATCTCGCCACGAAATTCTATGATCGAGATGAAATCCTCTTGATAAACCTATATCGAATGAGTATAGGCAACGACACTCTGAGGATGAAGTTGGCAACGAAGAATCCTACCACTATTCAACATCTCCAAGCCATCATGGAGGAATACGCTAGCAAAGCGAATCCAACAATAGACAATGAGGGAAAGGAACCCAAGATGAAGATACCGAAGGTCGAGAAAACTGAGGGCACTCCCAAACCAATCTTCGAGTCCTACACTCTTCTAGCTAGATCTCGGGCTGAGATCTTGTCCATTCACAGGCACCTTTTAAAGGACCCACCCGCCATGAAGGATTCAGCCGAGTGTCAAAGGTCCCCGAAATTCTGCCAATATCACCGAAATCGGGGGAATGACACTGAGGAGTGCTACCAGCTCAAGAATGAGATCGGGAAATTGATCCGACAAGGAATCGTGCAACAGATTGCACCTTCAATAGCTGGTGACAGTCAGGGCACCCAGAAAAGATATGGGGGAAAGCCCTGGCAGAAGAAGAAAGATGGCTCCCGAAACAACAACAACAATAACCAAGGTGGTGGGGGAAACAATCCTCAAGACCCTCCACCACCGCCGCCAAATGGAGCTAACCGAGTTATCAACGGCATCAACGGCTACACGGGAGAAGCAATTTCCCTTACCAAGCTGAAGGATAGTGTGCGGGCCATACCCCACACTGAGCCAGTCAACAAGAGGCTCCGCCCTGAAGAAACCATCACCTTCTCGGACGCGGATGCCGTGCCAAACCAGATGCCCCATTCTGACCCGCTTATCATCTCCGCAACAATACATGATTCCCTGGTAAAGAGAGTGTTCGTCGATGACGGGAGTGGAGTAGAAGTGATGTTTCAAGACTGCTTCCAAAAACTAGGATTTACCAAGGACGACCTCAAGCCTACAAGCCTGATCTCGGGGTTCACCGGAAATCCAGTCATACCCCTTGGAGAAATCACACTTCCAGTCACAGTTGCAGAAGGAGCGAAAAGCCTAACCCTTTACTGCACATTTGTGGTGGTTGACACCGTTACACCCTTTAAAATTATTCTTGGCAGACCTTGGATGTGCCAAGCTAAGGCTATATGGTCTCCTTATCATCTGATGCTAAAGTTCCCAACACCACAAGGAGTAGCTTCCATCAAAGGAGATCAAGGAGTGGCGCGTACTTGCATGATCACGACTATCCGTGACACCAGAAAAGTGAGCAACATCTCGGCCGTCAACACTATCCTAGGGGATCTTGTCCCCGATCTTGATCTCGAACAACCCCTGGTGTTTCACTTCGAGGAAGAGGCCTACAACGAGATGACCGCACTATGGCACAAAAGACGCCACTAAACCTTCCAAGTGGGAGAACTGTTAATGCCAGTTGGCCTGTGGTGCACTAACAAGCTAGGAGGAGCGCTGGACCCAAGGACCAAAGGACCATACAAAATCTCCGCAGCACAATCTGGTGGATTCTACCTCTTGCAAACACGCGAAGGAGAGCACTTGGACCCTGTCATCATGGCGCCCTTCCTACGCAGATACCTTGGAGCTAAAACAAAGTAGATCTTCTCCAGATAAGGAGAAACTACTTCAATAAGGCTTACGGACCAAGCTTCCTTTCTTTTCATCTTTTTATTTTTTCATACCCGAGCTCCCAAACTCGGGGTTGTCTTTTATAATTTTTCCGAACTCTCAAGTTCGAAGAATATAATTTCTTTTCAATATATATCTTCCATTTTATTTTGAAGCAGTCGATACCCTCTAATACAAAGAGACACTATGCCTTATAAAGCATAAGTAAAGACTGATGCCTAAGATTTATACGCTTATAAGCGTCTGATTGATGCTTATCCAACATGGGCTGTTTGGACAATATGTCCGAACTACAATCACCTTAGGTCAAAATAAAATAATATACTTATAAAAAGTATATGGTCAAAGACCAACATGATACGAGTCACACAAACTCACAAAGTTTGAAACTCAACTCTCAGTATGGTACACCTACTAAGGTACATGACACTACTTATTCGGGCTATTCATAAGCCTGAGAATCAATCTTCTCAAGGATTGAAATATAAAGACCTTTATAAAGGCAAAATCAAAAAGTATTATTACACTAAAAACTTCTTACATCTCGGGAAGGTCTTTAAAAATAGGGATACGTCCCCGACCGCGAGAAGAAGTAGAGACACGACCTCGACTAGTATGAAGGCCACGGCCCCAGTTACTTTCTTCTGCCACCCTCATTAATTGAGAAGGCGTAGGAGACCCTTCCCTATTTCCTATAATTGCAGGTCAAGAAGGAGAGCCTGATGAGCTATGAGCCCCAGGAGTAGGTGGTGCCCCTCGTCCTCTTCTATACGAAGTTCCTTCTGGAGGGTTCACAATCCCTCGAGATGTACCACCTCGGACACAAGGCCTCACCAACGGACCTGAATTCGGGGTTGAAGAGGGCCCATGACAAGCGATTTCCCACGTCGTTAAATGGGACTCCGCGAGATCAAAATACTATTTATAAATCACCTACAACTTCTAACTACTAGAAAGTAGATAGTGGGAAGTAGGGATCGAACCACAAGGAGAAGGGACTTGTAAGAGTGTTTTAAAGTAGAAAATAAACATACTTATATATTATATAGAAAACAATGTAAACAAGGGGGTTTTTGAGGTTGGTTTTGATTACATTATGAAAGTAAACTAAACTATCATTAGCTAAGCTAATGGGATGATACTAGGATTATGAGGCCTTGGGAGGCAAATGACTTCAATTTCCAACTATCGACTTATCACCGAGCAAATGCAATTACAAGGAAGTTTAGACCATTGTCAAGGATGAAAGCATCGTATTCTCTCGAATATAGCTAGAGAGGATGATAACACCACTCAAAATCTCTCATTGTTGATTCACCTAGATGATAACATCACAGATAACTCAACAATGGTATTAGGATTAGAGAGAGACAAACTGACTCACACACCCGTAATAGCGAGAGCATACAAATAAGACATTTGATAACTAGCAAGAACCAAGACGATGCTAGCATAGATGTCTCGGCTCCTACTTTGCTACTTAATGATATTGGAGTAAACGTTAACGTTCTACCCACAAATCTAGCTATTCGTTGATAACAATCATACGTTAAAAGGAATCTTCAACTCAAGTATACAATCACATATTAGGGGGACCAATGATAACATTCAATCCTTACCTAAACACATAATTGATTAATCATGCAAGTTCATAAGATTTCCACTTCTAACAACTCATATTTATCATGGCATTCCTTAACTACAATCACACAACAAGGGGAAGAACTCGTCATCACTCAACCCCTCCCATAGTCATTAATCTAACAACTAGAGATTACACTACCATTATGCTAAGTCACCATCATCATCACACTAAATTACTCTAACCAAGCTAACCTAATTAATGACTATGGAGCATGCAATTGATATAAAACACAAAGCCCATAAAAAATTAAGCAAGATTGAACAACATTCATGCACAAGAATTCAAGTTCATCAAATGATAATCCAATCTCAAGTTTAAGCATACAAGGCCCTCAAAGTTTCAAGGGAATGAATTCAAATGCTCCCAAGGATCAAACTAAGCTATACTACAATACATGGAATCAAACTACTAATCTAATGGAAAGGAATGGAAGAAGAGGGAAAGAAAGATGAAGAAAAATGGAGATCTACATCATGTTGGCCGTCTTTGCTCTTGGAGAGGATAAGGAGTATTTATAGAATGCAGTGCAGGGGCCATGCACCAGGTAGAGCACTAGTTGTGAAGGGCCATGCAGCAGTGCAGGGGCCATGCAGCAGTGCAGGGGCCATGCACCAGGTAGAGCACTGGTTGTGAAGGGCCATGCACTTTAACCATTCATCCGATTTGCATCTTCTAGTAGTCCATTTCGAAACTCTTGACGAGAGGAATCCAATGGTATGATCCATGTTCTCTAATTACTTTGCTAACATTTCCAAAATCAAGCTTCAAAACATTAGTGCATCACTTGTTCTTCAAAATGTAACTTCGACAAGTTTAGCTTTAAAGCTCCTTACTTTGCACCAAATGCTACCCAAATTAGATCTCAAATGTCATAAAAACAAGAGTATATTTAGGGCTCATCAGCCCACCTATCTCTCTCCTTGAAGATACTGAAGGTGTGATAAACACACCTTGCGCTTCTAGTTCATTTATTTGGTACCTGCAAGCATTCAGCTCGGCCTGGCATATCCTCAAATCATCTATGGCAATGACAATCTTATGATTCACGTTGATGTTCTCATTCCGAAGGGTAGAGATACGAAGATCCTTCTCATTACCCTCACCATTGAGTTCCATTAGCTCATTCTGGCTTTTCTCCACTCATGGTCATAATTCTTATTAGCATTCAGAACCTTACCATAATTATCATCGAGAGTCTTGTATTTCTGCTGCTTATTCAGCTCGGCTCTCCGTTCCAAAGCTATCTTGAGCCCACCATGAAGACTATCACACTCTTCTTGCACGAGGCTAAAACGGCCCTTGGAATTATCTAAATCTTCCTCCAGCTTCTTGCTCTCATGAAGGACTGCCTCGTACTTGACCTGCAAATCAGCAGAAGCGGCAAGGCAACACTGGACATAAAGGAAGGTAAAGACCAATCAATTCCAGGAATAAGGCACAATATCAGAATACATAAAACGCCAAAATCTGGCGGAAAGACCAATATTTTGAATAAAAGATAAGGCTCTAAGGAGTTACAATCTTTTCCTGTCCATCTGAAGTTTTCTGGCCATCAGTTGAAGTTACTACAGCCGACTTCTCCACCAGGAATGACAGCTCAGGATACAAACTGCACAGCTTCTCCTGAAACTCTTCTAGAGTCAAAGCCTTCTTCAAAGATTCCAGACTAGTTAATAAACCAGTCTCGAACCCCCCAATCCAGCGTAACTTCGCCCGGAACTTCTCTAGGTTTTCAGACACCTCTGGCCAAGTATAAGCAGGAGCCAACAATTCCTGACCTTCCTCACTAAGAACTTCTTGAAGATAGACCCGCATTTTCGGAAGCTCAGATTTATGATAAAATTCGCCATACTCTTGGCGATGGGCCTCCATTTCAGGGCAGTTCAAGCAGAAGTCCATTATCAACCAAACCAGTTGCCTTTGACAATCAGGATTAGTATATCGGTTCTTCTCTGCCTCCACTGTGGCCATCTTCCTCTTCAGTTCTTGAAAGGAGTTGTCCGTCAACCTTTTCTCCTTCTTCAAGGACATGACTTCTGCTTCAAAGGCCTGTCTCTTCGCCTTCTCTTGGGCCATCTCATCTTGAAGACGCTTCACCATTTCAGAAGGCCCACTAGTTTTTCTGGCCATCTGCTCCTTCAACAGCTCCAACTCAGCCTCCCGCTCTTGACAACGACAGTACAACGCTTTAACAGAACCATACAAGTGTTTCATATGATTCAGAGACTGTAGAGAAGAGCAAAACAATTAGACAATGACATATGCTATCAAGTTATGATCTAAGTTAAGCATACCTGGTTCACTTCAGGACATTCCGGAGTAATCTCGGCCCTGGCTTCTGGAGGAGGAGGCATAACATACTTCTCGAACCCCCCTAACGGTTCGAGCTTGATCCTAGCTCTTTTGGGAGACTTGGTGGAAGCACCTGTGGAATTCCCCGAGGCTTCAACATCCCTCTTCTAGTCATGATGATCTTTCTGCTTCGCTGACTTGACCATCTGAGCCAACATATTCAATGCCTTGTCGGTCTGAGAAACACCCACTATACGTAAAAGGAACGGAGTTAGTATCAAAAAAATATGATATAAAGTGGACGACAGAGGAAACATGGAAGGTGACTGCCGGCTATACTTACCACTATCTTAATATCGACTAAAGCATACCATATTTGCCACGTGGCGCTTCCACAATTATTTCCAAAACTTAGCAAATATTTTTAAAATAAAATCCATTAATGAAGCATGCTCTATACTTTTTGCTTTTCTAAGCCATTTGATTCCCAAAATTTCCCAATTCTTTGTCTTCCTGAGTATGCCTCTTTTTCTACTTCTCCACTCCGCGAATCTTATCCACAATCCATTTGAAATTCATTTTCTTGAAAAACTTGCCCATAAATTAAGACTGATATCGATGAGTGTTTTCCTTCGTACACTTCTCTGTACTCTTTCGCCTTCAAATATGGAACAAGAAATATGGCCAGTCTCCCTTATGGAGACTTATTCGCCACTTCATTGCAATTTCCGATCTTATTCGGCCTCTTCGTTTCAATTTCTGATGCCCAATTCTGAAACGGATTCCCCACCTGTTGGCTAAATTTGGTGAATTTGGATATGCGATATACGCTAATCCATCGACGTGATGGACATAAAATATAATCTTTTGATGAGGATAAAGTGTTCGATATAATGTCAGTGAGAAAGATACTCAACATAGAGTTGATTCTACTCTATCTTCTCTTAATTAAGCAATCAGGTCAACAAGTGGTCGATTTGAATCAGAAAAGTTCATGTATCTACTTGAATTCCTTTTAGTGTTCAGCATCATAAATATCCATGTTTTTGTTTGATCATTTTCCAGTGTATTTCTTTTGATATGATAGTGCTAATAATTTATATAGAAAACTTTATGGGCAAAAGCTTAATTTGTGAGATTTTTTGTGCTTTTGAGAGCAGTTTTTTTGTGTGATCTTGATAGTTTATTAATCATTGCTAAACTCTTCTCGTGGCTTTTTTAGTTTCTAATCTTCTGAATTCGTTTCTCGAGTGACTTGGATATTTTGTTGATCTGTGCCATAAAAGTTGGTCCTTTATTGTTACACGGAGTTACTTACATATGCATACAGATGAACAATCTTTTTTTGAATTTGGTGGATTTTCATTTTTGTTTATAGGTAAAGCTCTTCTTATCAGAAGATAATCATGCACATGTAGTCTATGGTGCACAAGATCACCTTCAACCGAATGCATGTCAGTCACACTCAAACTTTTCCTTTGCTGATGACAACTTACCAAGGTTTGAAGGAGGACCGCAGCCATCAAGTATCCCATGGAATCAGTTGTCCCAAATACCTCTTATCAAATGGTGATTCCCTCCTAGGGTTACTGACTTGACTCTACATTATTCTTGTGTTGAATATATGGAATGAGAAATTGTATAGACAGAATCAAGTCACTAACCATATGAGGACATCGCCATTTGATAAGAGGTATTTGGGACAACTGATTCCATGAAATACTTGCTGGATGTGGTCCTCCTTCAAAGCCTGGTGGTAAACTGAAATCAGCAAAGAAAAAGTTTGAGTGTCACTGCCATGCCTTCGGTTGAAGGTGAACTTGCGCACTAGAGCCTACCTGTGCAGGATTATCTTCTGATAAGAAGATCTTTACCTGTAAACAAAAATGTAAATCTATTAAACTCAAACACAAGATTGTTCATCTGTATGCATATGTAAGTAACTCCGTGTAACAATAAAGGACCAACGTTTATGGCATAGATTAACAAACTATCTAAGTCACACGAGAAACAGAATTCTAAAAGATAAGAAACTAAAAAAATCATGAGGAGATTTTAGCAATGATTAATAAACTATCAAGGTCACACAAAAAAACTGCTCTCAAAAGCACAAAAATTCTGACAAATAAGCTTTTTCCCATAAAGTTTTCTATAGAAATTATTAGCAATATCATATCAAAAGAAATACACTGGAAAATGATCAAACAAAAACATTGATATTCATAATGCTGAACACTAAAAGGAATACAAGTAGATACATGTAGTTTTCTGATTCCAATCATTACTTGCTGAACTGATTGCTTTATGAGGATGAGATAGAGTAGAATCAACTCTATGCCTATCGTTCTCACTATCATTATAACGAACACTTTATCCTCATCAAAAGATTATCTTTCATTTCCATCACGTCGATGGATTAGCGTATATATATATCATACACCAAATTTAGCCAACAGGTGGGGAAACAGATTCAGAATTGGGCATCAGAAATTGCAACGAAGTGGCAGAATAAGATCTTAAATTGCAATGAAAAGGCAGAATGAGTCTCCATAAGGGAGACTGTCCTTATTTCTTCTTCCATATTTGAAGGCGAAAGAGTACAAAGAAGTGCACGAAGGAAGACTCTCATCGATATCAGTCTTAATTAATGGTCAAGAAAGTTTAAGAAAGCATAATACACAACTTTTAAGTTTATGTTTTCATTTTTCATCTCCCATTTAATTTAAAGAGCCTCAACAATGTACAACATCATGAACCAAATCTAATTTATTTTATTCGAGGTGTAAACTCCCTGAAACCTAGACTATTTTCAATTATAGGATAACGATATCATCTCAAGATTTTCAATGTTTCTTGTTCTAATTTCAGTATGTGAAAATCTTAGCAGACATTTTCCATGTGTTTTAACAATATGCTTGGTTGGAGACATAACTTACCATGTATATTGAGACATGGCCGTAAGAACATGTTTTATAAATATGTCTCTGTCTGCTTGAAGTAATCAATAAATTTTCAATTCAAAACCTTTGAGCTGAGTTTCCCAATCATGGGCTGGAAGTAAAAAATTATCGTCTTCATTGGCACTCCTAGTCATTAAAGAGGAAAATAACCATGTCTTGCCTGTTAATTAAGATTGATATCGATGAGAGTTTTTGTTCGTACACTTCTCTGTACTCTTTCGTCTTCAAATATGAAAGAAGAAATATGGCCCGTCTCCCTTATGGAGACTTATTATGCCTCTTCGTTGCAATTTATGATCTTATTATGCCTCTTCGTAGCAACATCTGATGCCCAATTCTGAATCTGTTTTCCCACCCGTTGACTAAATTTGATGTATTTTGGATATGCGATATACGCTACTCCATCAATGTGATGGAAAAGAAAGATAATCTTTTGATGATGATAAAGTATTTGATATAATGTCAGTGAAAAAGATACTCAAGACATAGATTTGATTCTACCCTATCTCCTCCTCATAAAGCAATCAGGTCAGCAAGGGGTCAATTTCAATCAGAAAACTACAAGTATCTATTTGAATTCCTTTTAGTGTTCACCATTCTGAATATCCATATTTTAGTTTGATCATTTTCTAGTGTATTTCTTTTGATATGATATTGCTAATAATTTTTATAGAAAACTTTATGAGAAAAATCTTAATTTGTGAGATTTTTTGTACTTTTGAGAGCAGTTTTTTTGTGTAACCTTGATAGTTTATTAATCATTGCTAAACTCTCCTCATGTCTTTTTTTAGTTTCTTATCTTCTGAATTCTATTTCTCGTGTGACTTAGATAGTTTATTAATATATGCCATAAAAGTTGGTCCTTTATTATTATGCACAGTTATTTACATATGCATACAGATGAACAATGTAGTGTTTGCTTTTGATGGATTTATATATTTGTTTACAGGTAAAACTCTTCTTATCAGAAGAAGAAGATAAACATGCACAAGTAGGCTCAGGGCCGGACCTGGTGCAGTGCGTGCTCCCGCACAGGGTTCGAAAATTTAAGGGGCCTAAAAAATATATTTATGTGTCTTATATATGTGTATTTTTAATTTTATAAAAATATAATGCAATGAGTTATTTTCTGAAGGACATTTTTCATTTTGAATTTGGGTCTTTTAATTTTCTCTAAAGCCATTTTTTAATTTGAATTTTGAGCCTCTTAAAATTTTAGATATGAAATACCATAAGTAACTTTTATTGAACTAATTTTAGGGTAACTTTTATGGTATTGAACTAATACCATAAAAAATTGAACTATTTGAATTGAAACCAAATTCACTAAATATAATAGGACTAAACTAAAACTAAAAATTAAGATAAAGCCGAAATTAGGATGACTCTTGTATCGAAGTGAAACGAGCTAAACTAAAATAAAAATAACCTAGATCAAAAAAATCATAACCACGTGTATGAACATAATGTACAGATTCACAAAATCATAAATTCATATATTTATCATAAATTCTCTTAAATTTATTAATAAAATGTCCTCCATATATTTTGAAAATACTCTTTCAAGATTCCCTGTTAAATTTCTGACTTCTCATTTCTTCAAGTACATAAACAAATGCAGCAGCAGGCCAGCAGTACAGTGTGGGTGTTCTGAAGTTGACTTGCTGCTTTTCTTTCCTTTTTTTGTTAACCGACTTCTGAAAAGAGGATTGTTTGCTTTATACTTTGGAGCTAATGGATTTGAGAAATCTTGCATTTCTGAATCGGTTCTCACCACACAGTTCAAGAAGAAAGGTACTTTCCCGGTTAATTTTGGGGCTCGTGGCCTCATTTTCTGTATTGAGTGTTGTTTTTTTGAACGCCTCCCCTAAGTTGCAAGGTGTGAATGCCTATTTTCCTAAGGGCACTGTTTCTTGTTACCCTAATTCCAGTAGTGTAGCTTGCATATTGGACAATTCCATGCTTTTGAATGGTAATGTGTCAAAGAATGGCCATGAAATTGTACATTTATATGATTCCAAAGGGTCTGTAGATACTGTAATTGTAAAATCACATGGAAAAGATGGGAACTTTACTATTTTGGGGAACCATAATATTTCTGCTGGCCAAGGAAATGGGGTATTAGTAAAAACTGAAATTGAAGAATTACATGGTGCAGATTGGAACATTTCGATGTTTGGGAAGCATAATATTTCTGTCGGGCGAGGAAATGTTGTTATAGGAGAGACTAATATTGAAAAATCACCTGGTAAAAATGGGAACTTTACTATGTTGGGGAGGGATAACATTTCTGCTGGTGAAGGAAATGTAGTAGTAGTTGAACCTGAAGAGCTGAAGTCAGAGCATTTTCAAGTTAGAGGAGATGAGATCCGGAAGGAAATGAGTGGGTATTGTGACCTCTATAAGGGTAGATGGGTAAGAGATGAATCAAAGCCATTGTATCCTCAGGGTTCTTGTCCATATATTGATGGGCGCTTTAATTGTTACCGTAATAAGAGGCCAGATAAGGAGTTCTTAAAATGGAGATGGAAGCCTTACGATTGTGAGATGCCTAGCTTGAATGGTACTGACTTTCTGGAGAGATTGAGGGGTCAAAGGTTGGTTTTTGTAGGGGATTCGATAAATCGAAACATGTGGGAATCACTTGTTTGCATCCTTCGCCATAGTTTGTCTAACAAGAGAAGAGTTTACGAGTCCAGAAAGAAGGGTTTCTATTCATATTACAGATTCGAAGATTATAAGTGCACTGTTGGATTTGTAGTCTCTCCATTTTTGGTAAGGGAATCATCATTATATGGTGAAAATGGAACATCCTTTGAGACCCTGAGAATGGATTTGATGGATAAAACAACTGGACTATATAAAGATGCCAATATTCTGATTTTCAACACCGGACATTGGTGGTCTCACGAGAAAACCAGAAAAGGGGTAGACTATTATCAAGAAGGTGATCATTTGTACAAAAGGATGAGGCTCCTAACTGCATACACTAAGGCTCTTGGTACATGGTCAAGATGGATTGATGCAAACATAAACCGCAAGAAGACTCTAGTTATCTTCAGAGGATATGCTGTGAAGCATTTCTGGGGAGGACCATGGAACTCGGGGGGTCATTGTCACGAACATACTCAGCCTATATTCAATGAAACACATTTAGCGGAATACCCTCCCACAATGCAAGCCCTTGAGCGTATTATTCATGAGATGAAAACGCCAGTGGTTTACATGAACATAACTAGGCTTGCTGATTTTAGGAAAGACGGGCACCCTTCGATTTACAGGAGAGTGTACAAGACGGCAGAAGAAAAACGCGTGGGCGTGCTTTCTCAAGATTGCAGTCATTGGTGCTTGCCTGGAGTGCCGGATACGTGGAATGAGTTGTTATATGCTTCGCTGTTGCAGAGAGGACGAGTTTCCTGGGGAAATTGAAACTGGCAAATCTTACATTGTACACTGTAAGTTAATCTTTACATATTGTTTGCTTGAGTAATAGAGTGCATATCTCATCCATGATAAAACTGAGTTTGCTATTTTTGATTGGTTCATTTGTTTTGTTTCCCTATTCTGTAGCCTTTTCTGAGAACCAAATGCATGTGCCCGCCATGTATATTGTATAATCAACTGGAATTGCAAAAATGCCATGAATATTCCAAATCCTGACAAGACAGAACTGTGGTGCTCCTTAAATTGATGGGAAATTGTGATAGGAATTTTGAATCATGGTTTAGGGTAACTAGGTTGGCTTTAAATTTATTTTTGTGGTTTTATTATTCAGTCTTGTTCTACATCGCTCAAATACAGATAAGGAATAAACTTTTAAAATTTTACAAACTTTACTTCAAGTAACTAGGCTGTAACTTGTTTTGATTTTTCATCATTTTGTAACTTGTTCTTAATACCTTCCTCAATACCAGACAAGTAAAAATCTATTTACTTATTTGCAGAAATTCACCTCTGCAGGTTAAGTAACTGAAAAGTTGCTGTAAATGTTTAAAATTTATTTTAATCCGTATGGAACATATTATTTTGTTGATTTGATCTTTAAATGCTCATTTTTAGGTCTTGTTTGTCTCTAAACTTGTCAGTTGTGTCTCTGGCAGGTAGACTCCCTATTAGATTGTTTATCCAAATTTGTGAAGACTCTGATGATTTAGAATATGTAAAAAAAACCTTGGTTGGGACGAATGACGATGGTTAGAAAACTGATAACTTTGAGTGACCAAAGAAATCACAGTTCTGGGTTTTTGAAGCTGGCAAGGAACTAAACTAGGGTAACCTATCAAGTGTATTAACTACCAAAGCTTTCTCTTCCGCTTCAAGGCAATATACCATTGTTGGTGCTATGTTTTTGATATTTTCTTATGGATTTCTTGGGAAGAAAGATTGGTGATGCCAATAAAACACTTCTGCCCGAGTTTTTCCTTGCAAATCTTCCTTTGAAAATAGTACATGTTTTTGCTGGATGTGAAGGAAATTTACGAAATCAGCACTGGAATAGGCTGGCGATACAAGAGGCGTGTAGATGAAATGATGATGAACATATGGAATCTTGCTCTCTATCAGATGCTCCTGCTGCAGATGTAAAGTATATCTCATTCAGTGAATTGAGCCAAAGACCAAAGTTAGAGATTCTTGCTTGGGACCTTGGGTCATGAACTGCTGGATGAATTCTTAGCACTTCTAGTGTGTGTGTTCAGGAATCCCTTCGGCGTATAGAGTTGAATACTAATTCGTGCCTCCTTTTTTTATTGTACAGTGTGATAACCAGTTTTGATTCTCATTAGTTGATTGAACACCATTCTGAAGGAATTTATGTGTTTTCCCACCCTAAATTAAAGATAACAGAATTTGATATCTTTGCCTTTTGGGATTGGGAATTTGAAATACAGCTGAAGGGTTGAGTTCTTTGGGGTAGTCTTCAATTTTCCTGCAACCATGTACTCCCCAGGAATGATTCTCTATTTTTAGCCCACTTTTTTTTTTTGAAAAATTCATTAATAATATCGCTTGCTGTTTTTGGTAAGTTTTTAAATTAATCTCAACTACACAATTTACTTTCTCTCTATATTCATTTTTACCATCTATTTATCAGTTTCATAAAAATTATGTTCATTCTCCTGTGACACATAAAAGCGAATCGGAGGGAGTATTTAAATATATATCACGGCCCGTACTATTTTATTTACAACTTGTTCTGAATTCGGCATGTCTAATAAATTAGTACGAAATTGAGATAGGACATTATCATGCATGGTCAATATTATTTAAACACATATCCCGCCGAATCGATCTCCAACTTGCTAGTAATAAAACATTTAATCCGTAAACTAGACCAATAATTAACCGATCCTTTTCAAAAAATATATATAAAATTATAAACACACATGACACAACCAACCAGACATGTAAATGCCACATTTGCAGAATCTCATTTCAACAACCATGAAATTGACCGAATGGGTGCAGAGATTGATGCAAGACCCTCAGCCAGACTATGGTGATATTGATATGAGTGATGATCTCTACAGGGCAGCTCTCTCCGGCGATGTCGGAGCCATCCAGCGTTTGCCGGAATATAAGATAAGTACTACTCCCAACGGGAACAACGTGCTCCATGTCCTTTCCCAGGCCGGCGACTCATCGGCAAACGCAGTCAAACAGATCCTTAAAGAAACACCTGATCTTGCTTTCATGAAGAATGGAGATGGAGATACTCCACTCGTAGTCGGGTCAAAGAAAGGGCACTCCGAGGTTGTGAGACAGCTGATTCTCGCTGTCGGAAATGATATGAAATCAGCTGCGGTGCTTGAAGCAGTTAGGTTTAACAGGTGCGAGGTCATCGAGCTATTCCTCGAACAAATGCCTGAGTTATTTGAGGAAGAATCGCATCAGATGGTGAAGCCAAGATACCTGGGCGGTGTCATTGCAGAGAAACTGGTTAGTTTTATGCTAATCAAGAAGAAGAAGAAGAAGAAATATATACATGTTGAGAGTCCTTTATATTTAGCCATCGAAAGGGAACACCATGATATTCCTCTCTTCCTCTTGCAAGTCATTTGCTTGTCATGGTCCTGACCAAAATCTAACCGCTCTCCACGCTGCAGCAATAACAAATTCTCCAGGTCAGTCATCTTTTCCGTTTTATCATATGTCACTAATACTTATAAGTGTCTAAGTTAATATAGGCTTAAAAGTCCGGCCTCTAATGGATATTCTTTAAACTTTTTTAGAGTGCATTAGAATGATATGCAACAAGATAGCAATAGATGTTGTAGACTTGGCGGGCAAGGATGGATGGACTCCATTACATTATGCGGCTAAGCTCGACCATATTCAAATAGTGAAATTACTATTTTCTTTGGACAAATATATGGGTAATTTTGTGGCAAGAAATGATGAATGGAAGACTGCACTTCATATAGCAGTAATCAATGGACACTTGGATGTGATGCGAGAAATCATATACCACTGTCCTCAATCTTGGGAGAGCACTACTATAAAAGGGAAGAACATACTTCACCTTGTTATTGAGAATGAGCACAAACAAGTGCTAGAATGGATCTTAGGATGTTCTTGGGTTTCTGAGCTCATCAATCAAAAAGATATCGACGGAAACACTCCTCTTCATCTCTACGTTTTCACTGAAAACTTGGAATCGGACAACCTTCTGAATCAAACAATCAAGGCTTGACTCCTTTGGATTTGCTTTTACAGTATGCCAATTCCAAGCAACACCCCGGTAAATATATTTCAATATAAGTTTGTCTTCTCTTAAATAAATATCTGACTATTGTATTTTACTTTTGATTCAGCATCAGGCTTCAATTAGAGCTGAGTTGGAGAGATCAGGCGCTAAAACAAGTACGAGGATGATAAGGCATGAATCAGAAAGATGTGACGGAGATGGCATTTGCAGCTGGAATTACCATACCATGAAGGGAAACGAAGGTATGGCTATTCTAGGAAAGAAAGCTGCATTTATAATCTTTGCAATCTCTGATACAATGGCAATGCTGCTATCCATCGTTGTTGTCCACATGCAACTCCGGTCTAGAGACAAAGTGTTCATGTCGAGAAAACTGCCTGCGCTCTGGTTCGGTTCTCTTAACAATCTGTCTTTTTTACGTGATACTAGTAAGATGTACATCACGTATGCTATGGCTTGGTTGCTTACAGCGTTCATTAGTGGGATGTGCGCGATCATGCCAGTTTTACCACTCAAGATATACATTATAGTCATGGGATCCATCTCTTTCTTTCCACTCGCGCAATGCACTCTCTATTCGTTTCTCGAGGCTCTTGAGCATACAATAACATATTGAATACATCCTTTTTATTAGCAGTTGGACATGAAAATATGTACTACTTTTTCAACTTACTGTTAGCTTTTGATTAAGATTACCAGAATACAAAGTGTACAAGAAGACTCGCTCAGAAGCGGTGAAACAGATCCTCGCTGAGAAACCTAGTTTGGCTTCTCCTTGTTTAATGCTATTACATCTAGTATATACCTCGATGAAAACATAAGTTTCCTCGATCCACCATAGTCATCATCATGAACTAATGTACAACTTGATCATCTATATATATCTACAATTTTTCCTTATTCCAAAACGTAAAGTTCGGAACTAAAAGAATCTAATATATAACAATGGAATTTCAAGCTGAACTTGCATGCATGCTTTGATTTGAACTGATTTGCTGTCTTTATTATAATCTAGAAAGTAAAAATGTGGGTTCTTTCTTGCCTCAAAAATAAAAAATAAATTATACCAATATGTGATTGTCAATTGTTATATGTAACCAGTATGAGCTACGTGATGAGATACGCAATGTATATAATACAATATCTTGATTGATAATAAAGATATTCTTGTATATATTTTTGAGTGGAACTGAAGTATATAATAAATACAAGAAAATTAATTTATGCAACTTTAAAATAGAAAGAGATATATACAAGAATATCTTTATAATCAATCAAGATATTCCATTATATAGGTTGCGTGTCTCGCAAATTCAAGACGGTGAATCCAATGTTTCATTAGGATTGGAATTCGGTGACTTAATATTGTTTATTTGCACAAAGTATTTTGATTTATGCCTATATCGTCCATTCATAAAAGCTTGATGACATGATAAATTTACAACCTCTCCTAGTCGGTTTGAGTAAAAGTTTATGCATGTTTTGAGTCTGTTTTCTAGTTTAATTGGAGTTTGAAGCAGGAAACGGCCAGAAGTTGGAACAAGGAAAATTGAAGCATATATATTATGCGTGTACTATTTTCGTTTTATTTTATTTATTTATTTACATTCACGAAGTGAAAACGTAGCAGGAAAAAGATTTTGAGTTATCTTATCTTTTCCTAATTAGAATTAGGATAACATTATTATTCTTTTTTATATACGTCATGATCTTCTAATTATAGAATAGTTCGGATATAAAAGGAATTAGAGCATTGCACAAGCTGTAGAATTCTTTGCAACCTGGTATATATAAAAAAGTAGGTCCTAACTATTTTGTATACCAGAATAGAAGAATAAACCATCTCTTGAGTGCAAAGGAGGGCGAGGTCCGGAATGGCGACAAAGCAGGGAGCTTCGATCAACAGACCGCCATTGCTGGAAGGTCATGAAAACTATGTTTACTGGAAAGCTAGGATGCGAGTATTTATTGACAGTCTACATGAATATGCATGGACATATGTTCTGAACGAGTGGAAAGCTCCTACCGAGACAAAGCAAGTAATGAATGCCGATGGAACCAGCTCCTCTATACAAGTGGAGAAAACAACACCATATTCTTACACTGCTGATGAGAAAGCAGCACGTTTGGGTAACGCCAAACAGGAATCAGTTCTACTTGATCTGGAATTGTAACACTGCGAAAAGCGCGTGGGATATTCTGCAGACTGTGTATGAAGGAGATTCCGAACTAAAACGATGCAAACAGCAGCTGTTGATTGCAGAGTTTGAGAGGCTCCAAATGAGAGACGATGAGAATGTTGTCGAGTATATTGGCAGGGTTAGAGATGTCTCTAACAGAATGTTTGACCTTGGTATGAACTGCAAAGAGGCAAAGCTGGTGAAGAAGGTGCTCAGATCTTTACCGGAGAGATTTAAGGCAATCACAGAAGCCAGAGACTTGAATAAGATGAGCTTGGATGAGCTGATGGGGAATCTCCAGACTTTTGAGATGAATATTCTGAACAAACAACATACTATTTCAAGACAAGTTGAAGAAACTTTCAGTGAGGATGATGTTGTTTTAATGACAAGAAAGTTTGCAAGAGTGATGAAGAAAGTAATTAGCAGAAGAAATTCGCAAGACAGACGAGCACTGTAAAGCCTGCCGCTCAAGTATTCAGAGGTTTCAAACCACAGAGATCCTGAATCAAATAATCATGCAGCAAATTTCTATTTCCGCTACCACTAATTTTGTTTCAAGTTGAGAATTATCTTCGTATTTTGGCCATCTTCTTTTGCACCTCAAAATATACTTTTTTTTAGCTCAGCCCATATTGGCCATCTGATGCATATCCTACGCAATGTGTAATGTCATTAAATTAATACATTGAGGATATTCACTTGCCAGCAGGAACATGTCAAGATCAAGAAACAGATTAGTGGATATGTTGAAATAAATATAATTCAGCTTCATCATGAAACAGAAAGTGTGCTCATCAGGCTAACATTGCATAAAGAAAGCACAAGTGAAGAGAACTGATGATCCAAAACTTGAGCATTTGGCTGAGTTTACGAGACTCGTAGCTTTAAATATCATAATTTCAACTAAAATGGTCAAGAATTTGTACTGGATAATGACATATCATGTTCAAATTACAGCCACAAATTCATGGTCAAAACAGGAGATAATTCAGGTAGGAGATGAGACTACGTTCCACAAAAGTGAGAGGCTACGTTTTACAACAATTTTTTGATCTAATAATTCCAGAGAATATGAGGACCTCCCAACATCCAGCATTTGACCTCAGCTCGTTATCTTTTTCTGCGCTTGGGCTCCACCTACAGTCACACATTACACAAGAGTATCCAGTCACTATGCATGTACAGATAGAAAACACAGAAACACATCATTTAACAGACAAAATGAGATATAAATATGAAAAGCCAAAGCTAAGGCCACACTAATGTACACCATACAAGTTGGTTGTTTAAACCATACAACAGACGAACAGGAATACTTTAGGCTCGTAAAAAAAACTACATCTTGGTCATTGTTAAGCATAACAAGCAAAATACTCGCACTTTATTGTTTTGTAATTTACACAAAGTCACTAACAGTGTATTGTAATTACATTTCCATGTTCAGATTACCCACTCTATAATTTTCACTTCAGAGCCACAAAGATGCAAGTAAAGATGAATATAAAAAGCAGCTCACACTTCTACACATGAAGACCAATAAGTCATACATCATACATAGCTAGAATAGGATTGAAACAGAAAATGCTTGATTATATAGGATGCCAAACTTCACCAGCATTTGTTAAATAAACGCCTATTCAAGGACATAAGTCATGCTTACCTTCTCAGGTGAG
Source organism: Sherardia arvensis (assembly GCA_948330725.1). Lineage (NCBI taxonomy): Eukaryota > Viridiplantae > Streptophyta > Magnoliopsida > Gentianales > Rubiaceae > Sherardia > Sherardia arvensis. The sequence goes on from OX415241.1 coordinate 29,455,212, forward strand.
ACATGGAACCCATTCATAGGCCTTTTTGTATCATCTTCAGAGGCACACTCTGAACACATAAAGTGCTCTAGCTTTTTTGCATCTTCAATTGACATGCCCATACAAGAAGGGTGGAACCTGCAACAAGAAGAACTTATAATAGACCAATTTCTCTTTGATTCCATAGATCAACTCTTCAGCAATGCACTAATGACTTAAAATCAGAGAGGAAGACAATTTCTGATGCTAATGAGTAAGGATTATTAACTTAAAAGAACATTCTTGATTCACTAACCAGTAGGAACCTTCTTCAATTACACCTTTACCAACAATGACATATATATTAACTCTTCAATGACTATAATATAGAAGAGGAACACAATTATTTCCTCTTCTCTGTTTAACATGCCTACTACCTTATAACAACATGACATAGCATCAGACCTGTCTGGTAGAATTAAGATAATTTTTCACATGAGGAAAAAATCATATCTTTTTTGTCAACAGCCTCTAAAGAAGAAAAGAAAGAAGAGAAAGATCAGAGATCAATATTGATAAATTAGAGAAACCGCTTATCCTATTTTCTCTAAGTGGAGCAGAACATGCCATTCTTTAGATAGATTGATCAGATTTGGAGATAAACACGCCTGACTATATAAGCATTCTTTTGGTTATATGGAGGCAGGAGATCAAATCTCAGAGATTAGGACAGAAAACAAAAATAAGCATTCTTGACGTATGAATTGCTAAAGATATACTGCAATCCATGCATCCTGCCTCTAAATGTTGAAAATGAATATACTCTAGTTCAGTAATCCAACATGAGTTTCTATATGGATCCAAATGAAACTAGGCTGTGGGAGGAAATTCTTTATATTTGAATTTAGGCTCTATCCATCAGGATGGGCAGAGGAGATAACATGTGTCAAGTGCCACATAAGGTGTGGCTGGTTATGGCTAATGAATAGACTATAAAGGAGTTTAATGCATCAAGTGCCATACGGAAATCCTTTCAAGGCAATTCCGACCAGAACAACTAAGGAGCTAATTGACATGAAAGACATCTTGACATTACACTATTGACCTCAACTGAAGGTAAAGGAATTGTTATGCAGATAGTAGGCATTCCAAATCAATTTTTTTGGGTATATCTTTAGAAGTAATACCATTCAGTGTCTTTCAAGATTCAAAAACATCCCAAATCAAAGAAATTAATCACATTAAATGGATCATGGATCATGGATCACATTAATTAATCACAAATTTATCTGCTGCATCTGCTCATTAAAGACTTTTGAAAATCAAAAGAGCGCCTAATAGAGGTGAAACAGACAAAACATATTTAGATTTCTGAAAGGAAAAAACAAGTAATAAGCTTGAATTGAGTCCATACAAATTGAAAAGTTCAATGAGAATTAATGAGCTAGAAGAGAGATTTTACCAGTCTTTGCACTCTTCACACTGTACCATGAGGTCATCAGGATTGTAAGGCATCTCGCACTTACAATACCTATAGAAAAAAAAAACGGAAAATATAATAGCACTACAACCCCAATCAGTGAAACTTGTATGATAAAGAAAGCTAAGGATAAAACTGAAAACTTACACAGCAACACGATCAGGTGTGAATCCTCCAGTAGCAGCTTTGTACTCAAACCTTGAAAAGTAATCCTCAGTACCAACATTCTCAAGTTTGGTGTAACTCTTGAAGGAGTGCACAATGCACTTTCCTTCAATAGTGTGGGCACTCTGCACGTCAAAGTGATCAGACAGAAACAGTTCCTTAGCACCATGGAACTGCCTACGGCCCCCAATAGACTCTTCAGGCCTGTAGTACCATCTCACCCTGACCTTTACATTGTTCCTGTGATCAGCTTCAATCTTCTCTACTCTTGCCACATAAGGGGGCTTGTCCGAATCTGATGGTCGCATCAGAACACAATCTCCAGCTGTAAAAATAGAGATTGAAAACAGTTCATATCAGTAAATAGTGTCCTGCTATTAATGTCATGTAGACAATTAGGGGAGTGAGTGAGAGTATATGGTAATATGTGGTATAAAAAGTTAGTAACTTGAACTAAGCTGCAGTACTTACTTCTGAATATAGAAAAAAGATGTAGTAAATAGAAAATAAGAGCTATTAAAGATTTAACTTTTAAGAGTCATTAGAGCATAAAACAGAATGTGAATAGATGCCAATGTCTAAACATAGTTGATGGTACCTAGCAAAATGTAATGTAGCAAAATAATGTAGTCAAGCCATGATGATACTATCTCTACAGGTAAAATAAAACAAAATGGTAAAACAAAGCTCCAGAAAACTCCACAACGCTCCAGAATGGTAAAGTACCAAAGATTGCAGCACTTGCACAAATCTTAAAAATTTAACCTTTTTAAGACAGAAAACTTGAAATGGTAAACATTAAAAAACAAATGTACTCTATCAAACATCAAACACCCATTCATAATTACATTGAATTCATTCCCATATAGGGGTTAATTCAATCCAAATCAAGCCATGACTGTAAATTAAGTAAAATTTGTTTCCCAAAAATCACAGCACTTGCATAAAGCTTCAAAATTTACACCTGTTTCAGACAGAAAACCCCACAAAACGGCAACGCAGAACAATTAAAACAAATGTACTCCATCAAACACTAAACCCCGATTCATAATTTAAAACATCCACAGAATGCATTGAACCTAGAACTAAATCAACAGGAATTCAAGGAGAGGGTAGTTACGTTTCACAAGTTTGTTGGTGCCCTTGATGTAGTAGGAATCGACGTCCTTCCTCCCGGGCTTAGTCTTCGCCATATCTGCAGAAATCCCTAAATCTGGAAACCCCGAAGCGTCGATTCGAGAGAAATGGGTTCTTGGGAGGAGACTCGGGAGTGCTGGAGAGAGTGATGGGGTTGGGGGAGATGGGAGTAAAACCCTAATTGCCGGAGAATAGGAGGGAAATGGAAGGACTGCAAATCTATAGGCGCGTGCGTGAGAGGCAGAGAGGCTTTTCGATTAGATTTAAATCCAGTGGTGCATTATCCGCCGTTGGATGCTGCAGCTGAGAACAACTACTACAATCTCTAGGTCATGTGGGCCATGTGTTGGGATCCTTCTGGAGTGTTGGATTTTAATGTTGTTCAAAATTTGAAACCAACCATAAACCACTATCCATCCTATTTACTAAAATTAGCATCTTCAAAATTGCAGTAATTACTTTAATAGTTTAATAATCTTTAGATGAGATTATCATAATTTAGGTGTTTTTTATTATTAAACTAGATAACATCGGGTATACCAGTTGATTGCAAATAAATGACATTTAAAAATATTAAGAAATATATATAAGTTTATATAGAGTATTCGGGAAGATTGATACACTAATATATCTTGAAAAGTCAGAGTAGTGGGAATTATTTATATATTTTCTAAAAACTCTTCCATCAATCTAGATATTATTTCTTTTATCATAGAATAAATATGGACGTGTCTAGAAAATTGGAACGGATCAAATTGGGAAATAAAAAAAATTAAAATTTAAATAGTAGTAAATTAAATGTGGAAGGAGAATGAGAAAAGGTTTATGTGCTAGAAGGATTTTTATTTAAAATGTTTTTGGTAAGTTTGTTGATATTTTGTGAGAGTATCACATGACAAAAGTGGTCTCTTTTAATAGATACTAGATATTACCCGGGCATATATGCTCGTTCATTGCAAATAAATGATATGTAAAAATATTAAAAAATATATAAGTTTATAGAATACTCGGAAAATTTGGTACATTAATGTAATTGAAAAGTTCAACGTCCTGGAAAAGATTTTTTCATTTTTCAAATACTATTGCATCAATCAAGAATATCAAGAATATTTCATTTATTTCACACTTTTTAAGTTAAGTTTATGTGTTTGTTTTATTAGACTCTTAATATGATACTTTTAATTAACTATTTTAACAAAAAAAATCATTCAAATATTGTAAATATGTCTATGTAGTTAGTTCAAGTGTTTCGTCCATTTGTTGTATATTCCACCGTTGCTAAGTTTTTAAGTTTCTTCAAATATTATCGGTGAATTAATTGTGTTAGAACAACCAACAAAAATTACAAAGATGCAAATTATCACCATAAAAATATGAGAACTCATTAGTCCTACAATAAACTTATGGTGAGACAACCTCACCTAAGATTTTGTATATTTCATTTACCATAGAATGAATTTGGATGTGTTTAGAAAATTGGAACTAATGTAAATTGGGAAAGCAAAAAACTTAAATTTTAAATAGTAATAAATTAAATGCGGTAGGAGGAGGATGAAGAATTTATGTGTGAAAGGAATTTATGCTTGAGTTTTTTTGGTAAGTTTACAGAAATTTTGTGAGAGTTTCACGTCACTCACGTGGCAAAAATGGTCTCTTTTAGTAAATATATTAAAATTAAAACAAGATACACTGAAAAATCAGTGGAATTGATGTATGGTATTGTTTGTCTACGGTCAATAGAAATTATAGTAAAATTGATATATAATATTGTTTGTATTACGACCAATAGCAATTACAGTGGAATTTAAAAAATGATATCATTTGTACAATTACGGATTTAGACATCCTAGTAAATTGTAATATTTTCTTCACGGGTATTTTAAATTGCTAACCATGAAACATATCAATACCACTTGACAAAGAGAAATTTCTCATATATCAATCACTGTGATAAACATTGATCTCCTACAACTACAACAACACTTGATTAAAAATACAATCTAATTTCAGTAAATTGCTAGCATCTTGAAAGACATAAATCACGAACGAATATGCGACATGTAAACTAAATTGAGAATAAACATGACATGTAAACTATATCGAGAGCAAAACACAACATGTGCAATAAGGGCGAAAAAGACCATCGACTTGAAAAACATATTAAGCATTGTAGGTACAAAAAATAAACAATCAAATTGATAAATTGAAGAAAAATGCCAATATGGATAATACACATGTATTCAATAGCAAGACTAACTTATGAGGATAATTCACAAGTATTCAACAACAAAATAAATAAACGTAATTAATGGCTTACTTCCCCATTAATGTGTTCTAAATTCTATTTCTTCTAGATTTTTGAGATGATGATGATATATATATGTGTGTGTGTGATTGGACCTTAATATTTCCAACATAAATCTGATTGAACATATCCCGTTTATTAAAATTATATCATTCGAAATGAATGGTTATAAAAATTGATAGTTTACGGTTGTCGGAATAATGCAAGAAAACATGCAATGCGAGGAAATTTTGCAAAAGTATACATAAACAAGGATAGAATATAAATTTTTCAAAGAAAAATGAATAAAACATACATATCAAGTGATTAGTCTTAGGCATTTGTACACTTGGATCTATCAAAGGCAAAATATCATATGTAAAAGTAATGCATAAAACCATGAACATCTAGTCAATCTTTAGGAATGAGAAAAAGGTTTATGTGTGTTAGAGAATATAGAGAATATATTTTGTTAGACAATTGCGAAAATGTCTTATGTACGCTTATTCTTGGCTGTGGCAGTTGTTAAAGGCTGGGAGCTGCATCAGATGGACGTGCATAATGCCTTTTTGCATGGTGATCTTGCGGAGGAGGTATATATGAAACCGCCTCCAGGTTATGCTTTTACTGGTCCTTGTCTCGTTTGTAAGCTTCAGAAATCATTACATGGTCTTCGTCAAGCTCCTAGAAATTGGTTTTCTAAGCGGGCTGAGGTTTTACGACGTTATGGTTTTGTCCTTAGTCGTGCTGATTACTCCTTGTTTTTCTACATGAGGAATGGCGTTACACTGCATGTTCTCGTTTATGTTGACGGTCTTGTGATTGCTGGTTCATCTGGTGAAGTTTTGTCAGCTTTCAAGAGTTATATGAGTTCGTGTTTCTACATGAAGGATCTTGGTGTTTTAAAGTATTTTTTGGGTATTGAAATTGCTCGTTGACCTGATGGTATGTTTCTGTCTCAACGGAAATATGCTCTGGATATCTTGGCAGATACTGGACTATTGGGAGTAAAGCCTGCGGATTTCCCAATGGAATAGCAATATAATCTGGCGAAGGATGAAGGCACTGTATGAAGATCCTCTCCAATATCGTCGTCTTATTGGAAAGCTTATTTATTTGACTATCACTCGTCTGGAGTTGAGCTATTCGGTTCATACTTTGGCACAGTTTATGGAGACACCGCGAGTTCCTCATTGGCATGCCGCTTTGCGGGTTTTACACTACCTTAAGGGTCATCCGGGTCAAGAATTGTATTTTTCGGCCCATAGTTCCCTGCAGCTCACCGGTTTCTGTGATTCAGATTGGGCTGCTTGTCCAATTACTCGACGTTCTTTATCTGGCTATTTTGTGATCTTGGTGGTTCTCCAGTCTCTTGGAAAATGAAGAAGCAACCCCATTGTTTCCCATTCTTCAGCTGAGTCAGAGTATCGTGCTATGGCCTATGTATGTTGTGAGTTGATCTGGCTCAATTCCTTGCTTCATTCTTTGGGTGTATCTCATTCCAAGCCGATGCATTAGTTCTGTGACAGCCAATCAGCTCTCCATATGGCTGCTGATCCCGTCTTTCATGAGAGAACGAAGCACATTGAAATTGATTATCATTTTGTTCGTGACTTGATTCAGTCCGGTGAAGTGGTTACTCATCATATTCGTGCAACTGATCAACCTGCTGATCTGTTTACAAAAGCTCTCGGTCGCAAGACATTTCAGAGTTTGATCGGCAAGATAAGTATTCGGGATCCTCATGCTCCATCTTGAGGAGTGTTAGAGAATATAGAGAATATATTTGGTTATTCTAGAGTATTCTTTCTTGTATATTAAATTACACTAGTATATTCCTTTTCCTTACCGAACTCTAGGTTTCGATCTATATATTGCAAACCTTTACGTTGAATATAATCACAACTTCACATTCTACAATGTGCCAATTTGAAATCCAAAATCAATATCTAGTAATTCAAAGTGAATGGAGATAAAAGCACAAACATATTTCATTCTCATGAATATAACTTTGCCAATATTCAAATGTTGGAACGATGATTCTCATTAATCATATACTGTTATTAATTGCCTCTTTTTCGGGAACGAGTCGTCGAACTGAAAGGGTTGATTTGGGATAGAGATATTTATATCGACGTGTCAGTCGGATCATCCTTATTTTAGTTCGGCGGGGGCAGCCAATATTCCAAATGTTATGCCATTCGGTAATTTGTTCTTTGGCCCTGTCAAGTGCAGTTTTATCTCATTAGCATTAGCATCTAGTAGCTGACAGCAGCTCGGAACAGCTGACTTCATCTTACTTGAATTTTTTTTAATAAAACTTTTTAAAACTTAGGTATTAAAAAGTTATTTTAATTGTTGTCGGTGAAATATTGTTTAATTTGTTTTAGCCATATCATTTATAGCATTTGAATTTAAGTGTTTTAGTTTTATTCATACAGAATTTGATAAATTCTTCTACACTCGAATATAATGTATGTTGATTAGTGCTACTTAATCCCTTACTCACACCCTAATAAGAATTCTTGGTATTTAATTAGGATTTAATTAGCCATTTAATTTGGATTTAATTTGTGGGTAATTTTGTAATTTTAGTTTTAATTGTTTTTATTTGAAATTTTTCTCCCAATCATACCATAATTGTATTATTCTACTATTTTTAGTTAGAGAAAGTCTCTGGAGAGACCGTCCATGTTATAGACCAAGGACTATATAGTAATGGTATGGTAAAATCAAACAAGGAGGTCCTTAATTGCAATATACTCAAAATAGTTACTATTCACGCGCTAAAACTATTCACGCACACTATTCATTGGTTCGTTACTATACACTGAACTGCACTATTAACTAATCTGTCACTATTCACTGGGCTGCACTGTTCATTGGGCGGCACTGTTCATTGGACTGCACCAAATCTTACATCTGGCCATACATGCCTAAAACAGACTAGAATATGGGGATTTTAACATATAAGGTACACATTATAGGCGGAAACATGAACATGAACATCTAAACATGCTACCCTAGCCAATTTCCACACACCAAACCACATATGCCCATTCATGCCTCAAACAGACCAGAACCTGGGGATTTTAATACAGAAGGTCCACATTATAGGCAGAAACATGAACACGGAAATCTAAACATGCTACCCTAGCCAATTTCCACACACCAAACCTCACATATGCCCATTCATGCCTCAAACAGACCAGAACCTGGGGATTTTAATACAGAAAGTCCACATTATAGGCAGAAACATGAACACGGAAATCTAAACATGCTACCCTAACCAATTTTCACACACCAAACCTCACATATTGCCATACATGCCTCAAACAGACCAGAACATGGGGATTTTAACACATAAGGTCCACATTATAGGCAGAAACATGAAATGAACATCTAAACATGCTACCCTAACCAATTTTCACACACCAAACCTCACATCTGCCCATGGGGTTTTAAGCACATAAGGTCCACACTATAGTCCCAAACATGAACACGAACATCTAAACATGCTACCCTAACCAAATTTTCACACACCAAATCTCACATATGGTCATTCAAGACTCAAACAGATCAGAACATGGGGTTTTAAGCATATAAGGTCCACATTATAGTTCCATACATGAACACAGACATCTAAACATGCCACCCTAACCAATTTTCACACACCAAACCTCACATCTGATCATTCATGCCTCAAACAGACCGGAACATGAGAATTTTAGTACATAAGGTCAACATTATAGGCACAAACATGAACATGTACATCTATACATGCTACCCTAACCAATTTTCACACCATCACATCTGGTAGTTCATGCCTCAAATAGACCGGAACATGGGGATTCTAACACATAAGGACCACATTATAGGCGGAAACATGAACATGAACATCTAAACATGCTACCCTAGCCAATTTTCACACATCAAATTTCACATCTTGTCATTCATGCCTCAAACAGACCAGAATATGGGAATTTTAACACACAAGGTCCACATTATAGGTAGAAACATGAACATGAACATCTAAACATGCTACCCTAGCCAATTTTCACACACCAAACCTCGCATCTTGTCATTCATGCCTCAAACAGACCGGAACATGGAGATTTTAGCACATAAGGTCCACATTATAGGCACAAACATAAACATGAACATCTAAACATGCTACCCTAACCAATTTTCACACACCAAACCTCACATATGACCATTCATGCCTCAAACAGACCAGAACATGGGATTTTAACACATAAGATCCACATTATAGTCCTAAACATGAACACGAACATCTAAACATGCTACTCTAGCCAATTTACACACACCAAACCTCACATCTGGCCATTCATGTCTCAAACAGACCAGAACATGGTGTTTTAAGCACATAAAGTCTACATTATAATCCCAAACATACACAAACATCTAAGCATGCTACCCTAACCAATTTTCACACACCAAACCTCACATCTGGCCATTCATGCCTCAAACAGACCAGAACATGGGGTTTTAGCACATAAGGTACACATTATAGGCACAAACATGAACACGAACATCTACACATGCTACCCTATCCAATTTTCACACACCAATCCTCACATCTGGCCATTCATGCCTCAAACAGATCAGAAAATGAGGTTTTAAGCAATACAGTCAACATTATAGTCCCAAACATGAACACGAACATCTGAACAAATCAAATCATCTAAACATCTAATTAAACATGAACACGAACACCATGACGCTCCGATCTACAACACAGAACACTAACAAATCAAAAACAAACAAAAAAATTCGTGAACAAATCGACAAATCCGACGAAATTAAAGAGATCCGAAACTTTACTTGATAGATCGCACATCCTCATCGCTTTTGGAATCGAAAAATCGCATCAAATTGAGAAGAAATTTAGGGTAGCATTGAGAAGATGAAAACGAGAGCGAAGGATTTGGGGGAAAACGAGAGAGAAGGATTTTGGGGGAAAACAAGAGCTCTGGAGAAGATGAAAAGTGGGGGAGAGAGAAAGAGAATTTTTATATTTATACTATACTATTTTATGAAATTGCAAAAGAAGTCCCCGTGTATTTCATGTCTTTTCAACACAGCCCCGCGCGTTTTTTTCCTTTACACTGAATATAGTCTATAATTTGGACGGTCTCTTTTGAGAATTTCTATTTTAGTTATGTTAATTTACTATTTTGTTTGATTCTATATGTATCATTCTACTATTTTTAGTTATGTTAATTTACTATTTTGTTTGATTCTATATGTATCATTAAGATTCAATTAGACTTGTTTTCGTCATAATTTCCTGATTTTCAATTGATTTCAATTGAATTGGTTAATTATGTAATTTTGATCCATTAAATTAAATTAAATTTGGTATACGTATTATTCAGCATATTAATGAAAAATTATAAATGGTATTGAATGGTTGTTATACATGGTTAAATTATATTGAAGAAAATTACATATAATAACTATATATTCATAGATTACCCACACCGATATTCATAGATATTCATAGAAAATCAGCATCTTCCTTTTTCGAATCAAAAGATATTCTTATTCTGTAAATTCATTCTATCCATTTTAGGAAACCAAAAGATCAAATTATATATGTACTTATAATTTTATTGAAATTCAATTAGATTTAGTCATATTAATTATATTTTAGGTACACTAGGCTAACCGGACCGCGCGTTGCGCGGTTTTTATGATGTAATTTTAAATAAGTAGAAGATAATAATGAGTATGTCAACACAAAGTAAATATTTGATATAAATAGTATTGTAAATAATAAGTATGTAAATTGAATAAATTTTTGTATTATAGAAATCCTGAAAAATAAAATAATTGGAAAGAACTAAATTGCAATACATAATTAAGGTAAAGTGTTTCTTTTAGTTCCATATTTTTGACTTCTTGTTTACTTCAGAGTCAATTTCGGTGTATTCTCGTATTTGAATATCCGCAATCTTTGTGTTTTTGTTCATTCGTAGTTGTATTATTGGAACGTCGTCTTCATCATACTGAGGTAAATGTGTCATCATATTCACCTCTCGCAAATAAACCACTAAGTATCTACTATGAATTTCTCTCCATGTTTTAGTTTTGGAGATTGAAGGAACACAATGTACTTTATACTTTCAATAATATTCTTTCCTTTTTCTAGGAAATTCTATTTTACAACAGAAAATAGTATAAGTCTATATAAGAATAATTTATTTATAAATTGGTTTATGTGAATACATGTGATATTTCGTGCATTACTTCCTCCGAATTTAACCCTAGTATAGTTTCAGTCGTGTACCCAGAAAGGTAGTTGTATTGTTCCATTATCCTCTGTTAAGTTTGCGTAGAGTATGCACTTGAATATTTGGGAAATCGTTATGAATTGAAGAAAAAAAAGAGGTTTGAATAATTTTAATAGTTTTATTTATTATTCATCGTAGTATTTTTGTTTTATTATTCATTGTAGTGTTTTTGGATTTGTTTTGATATTATTCATCATTGATTTCAATTACATATATTGAAATTATAAATTTTTATACATATATTGAAAGTATAAGTGTTAATGATTTGTCAAACAGTTTAACATATATCAGAATCATCCTGATATTGGCAATATCATGCACCAATTAAATAACGACACATCATCTTTAACTAATTTATGATTGGGCCACGTGTTCAATCATTACCCGGATGGGTTTAGCCATTCTAAATTAGAATTTTAGAATTTTACTAAAAATATCTTAACCAATTAAAACATTACAATTGTACACGTGTCATTATCTTATTGGTGTCTGATAAGGGCTATATCATGATAATCCGGATGAATGTTATTCTCTTTGTCAAATGTAGATATTTAAGTGATGATTACCATATACTTTCATGTATGATATAACCTTTATATTATCATTATCATCATCATATATGTATCAAGTTCTTATTGTAAAATCACCATTAACTTAAATTATATAGCACCATTTAAGCCCTGTCAAGTTCAGATTATTGGAAAATAATCTCAGTTAAATTAATCTCAATTCAGTTAATTTAATCTCAGTTCAGTTAAATTAATATCAATTCAACTAAAAAAATCTCAGTTCAATTTAATTAATCTCAGTTCAATTAAATTAATCTCAGTTCAACTGGAATATAAGCTGAGATTAATTTGATTCAATAAAATAATTAATTTTGCTTTATTTCAATTGGATACAAAACATTGAACGATTTAGGTCATGTTTGCTAGAGTTTATAAGAACAGTCCAGTCCAGTTCAGTTCAATTCAATTCATCCCAGTTTAGTTCAATTCAGTTCAGTTCAGTTTACTTTAGTTCAGTTCATTTTAGTTCAGTTCAATCAAAAATATTATAATTTGGTAAAATTCAGGTAACTTTAGACATACTGCTTCTATTTTTAACACATTAATTTTCACTTCAGTCCATTTCAGTTCAATTCAATTCAATAAAGTTCAGTTCAATTCAATTCAATTCAATTCAGTTTAATTCAATTCAGTTTCATTCAATTCAATTAAGTTTAGTTCAATTCAGATTAGTTTAATTCAGTTCATTTCAGCTTAGTAAAAATATAATTTGATTAAATTCAGGTGAATTTAGACATGCTAATTCTATTTTTCAATACATTAATTTTCACTTCAGTTCAATTCAGTTCAGTTCAGTTCAGTAAGAAATAAGCTCAGGCAAACCGCCCCTTAGGCCCTATTCAGTGGACCTTATCAGTAGTTCAGTTCTTCAATTCAATTTAGTGAAAATATATTTTGAACAAATTCAAGTAAAATTAGATATACTGGTTCTATATTAATACATTAATTGTCACTTTAGTCAAATTCAGTTCTACACAAAATAGCTCGGGCGAATATGCCCTTATTTTAGACATAATATTCTCTTTTCAGTTAAATTAATCTCAATTCAGTTAAATTAATCTCAATTAAATTAAATTAATTTAAGTTCGACCAGAAAAATTTCAGTCTAGTTAAATTAATCTCAATTAAATTAATTTCAACCCAACTTGACAGGGCCTTAATATATCATATTTCAGCCAAACCTAAATATCATATTTATGATGAATATTTTATTACTTAATCAAAATAATATACTCTCTCTTAAAAGGAAACCAAAAGTATATATTATATTTAATTATATATATATATATATATATATATATATTATGTAAATAATACATACGGTTGGCGCCTGATGTATTAACACTAAATTAATATGGAATCAAAATTCACCTTTTAAACATAAAAGGAATAACCGTAGTTATATGGAATTTAAATAAAGGGCTTTATATAGAAAGACAAACTTGAATGTATTATGCAGGTAATAATATGCAACTGTCCATATATTAACCATACACATGTGTGTGTATAGTAACTTAGATCAAGTCCAATAGATTATCTACTCACATTCTCCATAATAGGGAAGCAAATCCTATATTCCCCATATTTTTTTACCTCAACTTCAACAGTTTCTCCATTTTCCATTCCCTATAATTTATTGACATTTATTACTAGGGAAAATATTGATTAAGGGCGGTATAAGTTTCATAATTTAAAAGTGGGGTGTAACTTTTGCATAATTTCTAAAAAGGGCGGTGATTTATTAGCATGTATTCTTTTAATTTAATTCTTGTATGAAAGACATTTATACCCCTGTTTTATAGTCTAAGTTTTATTATAAATTTAACCCATTTTTGTAGATTCTAAACTTGATTAAAAAGTAATTCAGCCCTGGCTATAACTTATAATATTTGTTGAATTCCAATTTAGTTGAATTTCAATTTAGTTCACATTGAAAGAATTCAATTCAGTTTAATTTTTCTAAATTCCATGAAGTTCATTTTATTAAGATGTTGGTTAACTTAAATCAAATTGAATGTGTCATCTCAATTTTAATAATTTTGTTCAGTTTTATTAAGTTTGCAAAAATTCTGATTTAAATTCACTTAAATAATATTTGAATTTTAAAATTGAATTTGAAAAAACTTAACGAAACTAAAATTATACAAAATAAATTTAATTTTATTTAACTTTACAAAATTCAATGAAATTGAACTGAACTGAATTTAATCTAAAATATTTAGATGTTGCTGAAAATAATCTTAATTGAATTAGAGTAAGTTAGTGAGATAAAACCAAACTGAATTGAATATAATTAAATAAAAATGAAATGAATTGTAACTTCAAAACAGGGGCAAAAGTGTCTTTAATAAAACTTAGACTACAAAACAGGGGTATAAATGTCTTTCATACAAGAATTAAATTAAAAGAATATATGCTAATAAATCACCGCCCTTTTTAGAAATTATGTAAAAGTTACACCCCACTTTCAAATTATGAAACTTATACCGCTCTTAATCAATATTTTCCCTTATTACTATACATTTATCCTATTATTTCTATTTTTTGATCATATATTCAATAAGTCCAAATAATGATGAACAAATAAATAATTAACTTAAAATACATATTACAATAATATTTCATATTTGAAATTACTTATTCTAACTTATAAAATGATAAAATTGCATTTTATAAAAATAACACATCTTGAGTTACAATATAACTATTTTTGTAATGTATTATGAATAATTAGACTCGTCTCTTTTCAATTTTTTGTTACAAGTTATTATTTTCAACCATAAGAAATAAAATGTTTAGTAAAAAAATTTAATTTAAACGTTATGACTTATATAAAACGTCAAAATAAATATATTTATGACCTTAAAATTTAGTAAATTTATATTGGAAAATAAATTATATTTGATTATTAAATATCAATATCTGTAAAAATAGTGATATGAGATCTTGTTACGATCGTCTTTATGCATATTTTTAGAATATGTATTTTTGATAAAATTTTATTGTAATTATTTTAAAATATTATCATTTAAAATTATTGAAAAGAAACAATTAATGAGTGAAATAACAAAAACAATGCAGATAACATTAAATTTTGGTTCTCCAAATCTTCTCCCTCATTCTCTAAATTTGGAGAAGCAAACCTTCTCTCTCTTCAATTTTCCTATTATGGAGAATGGGATAGAGAATCCGTTGGAGTTCAAAAAAAGCTCAAATTCTCCATATTTGAGCAAATTTGCTATTATAGCAAAGCTGTTGGACTTGCTCTTAGAGGTCCGGCGGCTTAAAACGCATAAGTTGTGCCGTTTTATGTGTTAATTTATTATTTCCGGCGGCAGTGTTTTCTTTTTTATTTATATTTACGCCGCCACTTTCTGCTTTTATATATAAATATCTAGTAAAAGATTAATTTTCACTTCAATCAATTTTGATTAGTTCGGTTCAGCTCAGAAGAACGAGGCTGTAGGCATGCTCTCCTCAATTATATTTTAGTTAACTGAACTGAACTAAATTAAACTGAAAGTACAAAATGTAAATCAAAATTAATGTATTAAAAATAATAATAATATAATCAAATGAAGCTATATTTTTTCATTAAATAAATAATTTCAAAATTAAATTAAAAATATACTGAATTAAACTGAAATAATTAAAAAAGAATAATTGCATCACCTAAGAAGTACTACTATTATAGTATTGATATATATTCTTTAATCCGTATAAATTAAAATTAAAACTCATGGAAATTTGAACTTATGTAGTTCTCTCTTAGTAGTAAAAGAAAACGCATTCTTTGTAATTTTCAATATTTTTAAATTGACTGAGTAGCCAATAATTATTGAATTGTGGTTTTAGCTATTTCACCTTATTATTTTATCACGGAGCTATACAAAACATTCATACAATAGCCAATATTTATTGAGTTTTGATAAAATTTTAGCTACTTCATCTTATTAATCTGCCACTATTACTGCTATTAGTGCTATTCAGTCATCGATAAGTTCTCTAGATCCTCCACTGGTCGTCATGGCGCCATTTCCGGTCACGTAGATAACATAGCTATCCTTACTGACAAGATCTTTGCCCACCGTGCCATACTCAGATAAAAAAATTTAGAATTTAAACAAATCGATCTTTATTCTATTTCATTCATTCAATTATGGATAAGAAATGATGGACAAAACAAAGTGAAAATATACCAAAAATCAGAATATAAACAAATCTATCTTTATTCTATTTTCTTTATTCAATTATGGATCAATGGACAAAGTGAAAATTTACCAGAACTCATGGTTCTGAGAACTGTGAATAAATATTCGACGGGACTGATTATGATGGCATGTTTGATTGTAAAGTGATGTGTGGCGCAACAAATCTAGTTTAATGAAATATAAATGGAATGGAGTTACATTAGTAGCAATTACTAAAAATGATTCAAAATTGAAACTTAACTTTTAACTTGCCTAATTACAGTTAAACTATATATGTATATTCATAATATATATCAGCATCCGCTACTAATCGCTTTAATCTGATGGTTCAGTTTCATTAGCATCACCGCCTACTGAATTCCAAACCCGTTCTACTATATTTTCAAACACTTGTGCCGTAACTCTTTTCCGATTATTAAACATAGTGACATCACTGGCTCTTTGTGTAGGCTCTTGATCTACGACAGGAATCTCAACATCTTGCATTCGAATGAAATTATGAAGCGCGAAACATGCAAAATAATTTGGATTTGGTGATGATCTTCATTTGAAGCATTCTCTATAACCCTCTCCAAGTACTCATCAACTCTCTAAATGCCTCTCTATTTTTATTCTTGATGAAAAATGCCGTTTGTTAAAATGTTTCATCTTACTTTTATGTAGTGCACGTCTAAAATTTACATTCATAAAGTAAGCCCATCCTTTATTCATTTTTCTTATTTCTATGTTCTTATCTTATAAACATATATCGGACTCATAGAGTGAGAGTCGCACACATACTTATTTTCTTTTGTTTGTTTACATTTTTGAAATCCTTCTAATGATTGAAATCGTGGTGTCTGGTGTCTGGTGACTGGTGAATCGGAGAGAAATCCAATGTATGGAAGAAACAAAATCCCATCACACCATGCGCACACCAGAGCATTCAAAAACGAGAAAAGAATAATGTTGTCCAAATATCAACGAAAGTATATATTTATTTTTGGGCATAAAATTTCAATTAGTAGTAGCACATCTCTATTTCAACTTCTAATTCTATGTGAATGCTCAAGATAAGATGACAAAGATATTGGTGTACAATGATGACTATAAATCGCCTGTTGACAATATAAAAAAATAGCTTGATAAACTAAAAGAAATATCTTAGCTCAATTCGCAAGTCATACAACCAAATGAAAAGGTAGAGAAAAAGCACAAGGTTTTTCAACAAGAACACATCTTAAGTCAGATCATAAAGATCCAAATGAAGTAAAAGAAGCCTGCAGAGAGATAGACTTCACAGGAAGAGCCTAGTTAGACTTTCCCAACAAAGCGAGGAGGAAGGCTTTGTAGTGACTAGATGTCTCCTTGCTGATTGCATGGTCAAGGGCCACACTGTTTCTCTTGAAGTATATGTCCTTGATGTGCAGCAAGTCCTTCTCAGCCCTCGTCACGATCACTCGAGTCAAGGCATCCTCATCAGTTCCCGGCTTGTTTATCGCGTTTCGCAGCACCTAATATGCACAAATCAGAGTGTATTTGGTCAACAACCACATTCACCTAGCTAGAGTGACATAAGCATACCATTTTTTCTTAAGTTTGGTAAACCAAAAGGGATAAGAAGTCACAAAAGAGTAATTAACATGTCACAAACTCGTCGATTTGCTATCATTTCTGTTTACTATTAAATATAGTCACAATGCAAGTAAAAGGACACTGCTAACAGACAGTAAGTACCTTCTCAAAGTACTTCTGAGGATTATTGATGCCTCTGATGGCCGCGAGCAGTGCAGCTGAGTAAGCATTCTCTGGATCACCCTTCAGAGCCTGAAAAGTACAAATTGCATGAAACAAAGTTATAATTTGGATATATCAATTAAAATAGGCCTTTTTCGATGTTTGACTGATATATATATATATACACACACACACATACATACATACCTTGGTGATTGCAGTCCCATGGCTGTCCTTGTAGGTGTTGAGAGTAGCAACAATCTGAGCATTGCTTCTAGTGCTTATGATTCTAATGATCTCATCATCAGTCAGAGCCTTTTCCTGAACTTTGTCGAACAGAATGCCCGCCTCAGACTTTGCTAGCTTCACATTAATCTCAACACCACCATGGTACTTGTATGGGCTAGCCAGGGCAACCAAGAGCTTCGAAACAAAACAACCAGACGCATTAACAACCAAAAGCATCTAATGACAGTCATTTCAGCTTACATTTTGAAAACACTTGCATAAGAACATACTAATTAACCAATAATACCTTGCGAAGATCTCCAGTAGTGTGCTCAGCTATATCTTCTTCCACAGAGCGCTTGTAGCGTGCCTGATAAGCACGCTTGATGCCGAGCAGCTCTTCAGGCGAGTAGATTGTTGAATACTCAACAATGACACGGTAGTCCACAATAGGCTTCTGCTTGATTGCCACATTAAGCAGAACAGCATCTCTATCCTGTGCCTCCAGTATCCATCTGAAGATAGCTCTCTGCAAGAACAAATATGTTTCCAATCATGAGTATCTCTATAAATTACAAGACGAAAACGCAGAAAATTTCACAGTTCATGGTGTTGAAATGCCATGTTATCAGTTATGGTGTTCATTGATCTAAGAATATGAGGTAACAATAAAATGCACATTTTTATAAGTAGTGAAGGAAAATTGTGCAGAAAAAAGAAGTTTAAAGTTAAAATAATGCTCCAAAAGCTAGTAGTGAAATGTAGCTAATGGACAAGAGTCGATGAACCCTATACACCTATGCTATCGTTTTCCTTTTGTATTCTCCCCAATTTTTCTTTTGTTTTGTTTATTGAAATTGTGGTGTGGCAATTCGGAGATGAAACCGATGCAGAAAAGAAACACAATCCTATCATCTAATCATGAATTCTTTTCATTTTATTTAAGTTTTGTTCACAAAATTTGTAAAATAAAATTTTTAAAAAATAATTACAAAATAAATCTAATAGTGTCACATACTCACATCTCCATCAATAATTCTCAAGATCGAGTTTGTATTTATTTGATAACAAGTTGATAATCGGTTTTTAAAATGACAGATGGATTACAAGACAAGATCGATAACCAAAACAAGTTGAGGATGGATAGATCTAGAGAGAGAGACCTCAAAATCACCAGAAAGCTCAGATTCCAGGCGCTTCACAAGATCTTCACCATAGGTTTCCTGGTAGGTTTTCCTTATCAGCTGCCTCTGAACATCATTCCTGTGTCCGAGAATCGCGATGATCGCCTTCTCATCCGTTCCCCATCCTGAAACAGATCCGATCCATCCAGATCAATCGCCAAAAACAGACAAGTGAAAAACAAAAACTAAAAAACCAGCAGATCAGAACTGAAACAAAAAGAAGATATACGTACCATGAAAAGCCTTCTTGAGGGCTTCTGCATCAGCAACGGGGGAGGGGTGGTCAGGGCAGAGGAGAGTAGACATGTTTTGCTGAGTTTTTTGGGAGAATTAGTTATGAATGGATGTTTTTGTAGAGTGAAAGCTAGAGAATGGTGTGAATTTATATTAGCTGTAGAGCAGCATAGTTGGTAACGCCTTTGGCATTGATGAATTAGGTGGTAACATTTGTATAGACATGCATTGCAACATTTGGCACTTTAATTTCTTACGAATATGGAAAATTGCGTTACAGCTTTGACTTGGCCGGTTACGAGGGTAGCCCGAGCATTTACTCATGTGATTTGGTTGATTCAATGTCCAAACTTTCTTATTTAGTACATGTTCTCTTGATTTTAATCGTGGCTGAACTGAATTAAATTGAACTGAACTAAATTAAACTGATTTAAATTAAGCTAAACAAATGTGAAGATTAATGTGTTGGAATTACAATGACTAATTTATATGAATTTAATTAAATTTTATATTTTATTAAACTGAATTGAATTAAATTAAACTAAATTAAACTGATATATTGATGAGCTAATGAGAATAGGACATTAATCATGGTAATTGTATAACTTTTCTAATTTATCTACTAATCTTGTAAAAATGTAAGATTAGATAAGCGTGCTATTATTTTTATATACACAATATTATGATTTCAATAGCCCCTCAATTCAAAATCAATAATAATATGCTCGTATGAAAAAAAATGTCAATACTATATTCGTATCAAAAAAGAAAAGTCACTTTTATTTTTAGTGTGTCAGGGAAATTGGTACAAGTGTCACCATATAATATGCATTATTTTGGTATATGTTACTCCGTTAATAGATGATTAAATATAGAACGATCTCAATTAGGTATGTACTAAAGTAAATATCATGAAATATAAATATAAAATTTTGATTAATTTATAGAAAATCGTTTGTTTTATTCCAATTCGATTTAAATCAGTATGAAACTAAATCAAAGAAAATGGGACATAAAAATATCAGAAAATGAGGTAATTTACAGCCACATCCAAAATTTAAATACTACAATCTCAAATTAAAAAGAGAATTCACTTTTGTGGTAGCCTTGTCATGTGCAGCATAATACGTGTATGGTTTTTTTTTTTTTTTTTTTTTTGATAAAGCCATCTTGACAGATTGGGGAAAAGAAAAAGGATAAAAAATAAATGTGTATGGTTTTTTTTTGTTGTAATATTCGCATGAATACTCCAATTTTGTCAAAGGCGTTAATTACTATTTTTCTCCTAGAGGTGCATGCAAATATCTCAGTTCGTCCGCACAAATTTATTTTCAGAATTTCAAACCGTTTCTAGAATTTTATTTTCTTTTCAAAAAAACACCCCGCCTATTTTTTTTTGAGACATGTGGCACCCACGTTTAAATTTTCGGGAACTTAAACTTATTATTATTTTTAAAAATTTTGGATAATAATTCAAATTTTTAATAGTAAAAATTGGGTCGGAGGAGGAAGAGGTTTAATAGGACCGTTTAAAAATATATTAAGAAAATTATCATCAATTAAGAACATTTTAGTAAATTTATAAAATTTAAAATTTGTAAATAGGAAAAATGAGATATACAAATAGGCGTATGTGTAATTCAATTGAGTATCCAATGATATAAAAAAGAAGAAGAAAATAAGAGTATCCAATAATATTTCACCCGCTCTCCCCTTGAGAGTTGAACCCATGATTTATCAATAAATCTATCGTTGTTTTCCTATTGGAGTCATTTTCAATTCTCAAAAATCTTATTCTAAAGGGAACTAGAATAGTTATTGCTCCGGTCAATAAATAAATTAATAAAAATAATTAAAAGGATGAAACTACGTAGTTTTGACTAAAACCGCCACATAACCACCGCAAGTTCACCATAATCCGGCGCCTACCATTTTTATATATTTTTATTTTGTTTCTTTTAATTAATCTACGAACTTAACCGTATATATATATCAATCACATACATCAATCATCCGTAATTTCAAGGATTCAGTTAGCATAATTGTGTTTTCAATATATATAATATATGGTATGCATATATTATTGCATATTTTTATAGCATACTGAATAGTTTCCGGTTTCTATTTTTACAAATACAACTCATTTCACTTAATTAACACGTCTACGAAAGGAAAACATGAATATTATATCAAACAATTAACATGAATGCCTCGATTATTCATAATTAATTAATTAAGTATGCCATTTTAGATCAAGAATTCAGAGATTGAAAAGTGGTTAATTCTGGAGTGCTTGGACTGAGAATCGTGAATTGACCTATTTTCCAATTTTCATACAATTTCTTTATATTCTACACATAAAATATTGCATTTATATATTAATATATGGATACAATATGCTTATGATGAATATGTTGTTTTGCATAAATATATTAATTAATAGTATGAATATATATATTTTGTACTAGAAAAATTTATACGGACAAATCATGTTTTCTATTTTTGTAATAAAATTATATTTAGTTCTTATTTGTCTGAACTTATTTCAAATGAAATGAACTGAATTAAATTGAACTGTATTGAATTAAATTCAATTGAACTGAACTGAATCGAATTGAAGTAAAAGTTAATATATTGAAAAATAAAATCAGCAGGTCTAAACTTACCGAAATTAATGTATTTAAAAATGGACATAATTACTAATTTGGGCTCAAACATAAAGGATAAATCATTGTCTTACCATAAGATCACATTTTACTTTTTTTAAGGATAAATCATTATCTTATCAGAAGGCTGCACCTTACTTTTTTACTGATTTGTTATACACGATCCAGTATTTTACTCAACGTAGTCTAAAATACCATTGAAATTACCGGTACTTTACTCAGTGTAAATTAAAATACCATTGAAACTACAATACCGCCACCTGAATTTTGCTAAGTTTTCCAAATGAACCTAATAAGTGAGGACAATGTCGTAAATTCATACCGTATTTCGAATTGCAAGAGTAAAATATCGAATTGCGTATAACAACCCCATTTTATTAAATTAATTTTTTTAAGGTATTCCAAATATATTGCACAACGTGCGGGAGAATCATGCTAGTTATTTTATAAAAAGAAATCAAAATACTAAAAATTTTGTACAGATTTCTTAATTTATAAGTGCAGGCACATGAGTCCTTGTTTAGAAATACATTACCTTAAATGAAAAAGGTCAAAAGGGTATACATTACCAGATTATTTTCAATTACAATATATACGTATGATGCTTGCAATTGCCTTAAATACACATTTTCTCACTTCAACGACAGGCCCCATTTGGGAACTACCTGTTAACTGTTAACTGTTATCGGATTGTATTACCTGTAAGTGAATTGTACTAACTGTTTTGACTAGCGGTTTTTAGATTGTTATTTGATAAATGATAAATAGATGTTAGTTGTTTGTTATGTTAAACGACAGAAATGAACATCAACATAATTTAAATTATAAATTTTATTTTTGTGTGACATTTATTTTGAAGCATAGAAAAATATTTCTAGTACTTGTATCTATATTTATTTGTATTTCTTTGGAATGATTTCACTAACATATATAAGAGTTTATATTTGTTAAATTGTACTCTAAAATTTTAAAGTAATTATTTAAAAATAAAAGTGATAGAAAAAAAAATTAGTACATATCAAAATAATTAATTATGTACAAACAAATATCTTTGCTATTAATTGATATCTTCAAACGAAAGTTTTAAAAATAAAGTTATGTACAAAGTGAATGATAAAAGAATATTACTTAGGATAAAAGAAATGATAAAAAGAAAAATTTGTAATATTTATACAATTAATGACAAGAGTTTTCATCCAAAAATCTCCTTTTTCGAGCGTTTTGAAAACAAGAGTTTTCATCCAAAAACCTCAATGAAAAACGCTTCTCACCAAACAAGTAAAGTAGCTGTTTGATCAGTCAAAATCTATTTTTAGCAAAAAACACAAAACTCTCCTCCAAAACGCTGTTGCCAAACGGGGCCTGTGTCAATTTAATTTGTTCAACCGATTCTAACTAGAGTAAAAGGATTTCGAACCAAAAACATTTCAAATTGAGTCAGTAAAGTTTTATTTATCGATTCGTAGTGATCGAGTTGGGTTACATCAATTTAAGTTCAAGTTTAAACAACACAAGTGATTTCTTCCGACAGAAATGTTTTTATGATTTAACGAAAGAAGATCGTAATTGGAATTCGTGCTTCAACAGTAGATTGGCGAACACCACCGGACTTCATGCGTCAGCAGCGGATGACGAACCACAGCAGGCTCTGGTCATCACCAGTAGATCGGCGATTAATGGAGAATATGGATGTCATAGCGAGGTGTTATGGGAAGTTAAAACTAACGTTGGAGGAGGAAGATACTCTTGATCCGGGAGGAGGAGGAGGACCGTAGTTGGTGGACTGGGATAAGGTGTTAGTCGAAAAGTTGATCGCCCCGAGGCGGTTCCGCCATGACGGGATACAGGCAATTCTCTCAGGAGTCTGGAACTTGAGGGGCTCGCTGCGTGTTCGTAAAATATATGGTGGGGAGATACTGAGACATGTAGGAAATTCATTGGTTGGATTGGATAAAGTTGACAAGAGGAAAACGGAATGGAGACCTAAGTTTCAGGGATTTGAAAGCAATGAACTTGACTCTTCTGGGGAAACAAGCATGAAGACTTCTTACTGAACCACAATCATTACAAGTAAGATTTTTCCGAGACAAATATTACCCGGGATCTAGTATCATGGAGGCTTATCCGGAAAAAGACATATCTTGGGGTTGGAAGAGCATTCAAGAAGGTGTGGAGGTTATCCGGCGGGGCATAAGGAAGCAGATCCGATCGGGATTATAGACACGTGTTTGTTATGATCCATGGATACCATCTGAGGAGAATTTTTGCATCAAGGAGTCTGATAAATTTCTTAACCACAATAATGTTGTGGCAGATCTTATCGATCCGAAGACGCGCAGGTGGAATACAAGATGGTTGCACATATATTTTGATCCGGAAGATGCTGCAAAAACCCTTTCAATCAAGCTCGCTTATAGAACAGGGCCAGACTACTGGTGGTTACGGTTTACGATTAGCGGGAAGTATTCAGTCCGGACGGCTTATCATCAGCTTGATTTGTGTGGTGTTCGACGATGACATACAGTTCTTTAATTTGACCGTCAGAAAGCGCGAGGAAAAAACTTTCAGGAACCGGACTCTGAATACCAAATTTTGAGGTTCGATGCCTCATTACCATCCTATTAATTTTTTCTAAGAAACAATTTTGTGAATTTATATTTGATTGATAATTGATAATTGAATGTACAAAATAGGAACATGATTTTTTTCAGCTGTACAAATCAGGGCTCTGGGCGACTGAAAATCCATTTGGGCGTTTTCCGATCTCAGCCAATCTCCCAACCTTTTCCGGCGCCGCCTTGATGGCGGAGCCTCCTAATCCCGCAATAGCCCCGCCTGTGACCTATGCGCAGGCGGTGGCAAACAGTCAATCAATCCATAGGGCTGCTTTTCCGATTGGAGCTACCTTTAATCCAAAAGCTAGGGTAGATCACTTGGGGGAACCGGGATTGCATTTTTCCGATGAAGAATGCGATCGATTGGAAGAACCCCTAAAGCTAACCCTGGTCGGAAAATTTGCAAGATCACGACCCCGATTGGAGAAACTCCGTCGGGATTTTATGACGGCCGGATTTAAGGGCCATTTTGAAATATATCTCCTTGATAATCATCAGGTACTAATGCATTTTGACCTTGCAGATGATTTTTACAGGTGCTGGATGCATAAGATTTGGAACTTCGGGGCATATTCAATCAGGATAACGAAGTGGAGTCCAGATTTTGATCCAAATGCGGACTCACCAATGGTTACGGTATGGGTTGCTTTGTATGGTTTAAAGAGGCAATTTTTTGATGAGCATGCTTTACTGTCTATTGGGAACTTGATAGGTACACCAGTAAAGATTGATCAGGCAACTTTGAACAAAACCAGACCACATGTAGCTAAAATATGCATTGAAATAGATTTAACAAAGCCCCTACTGAAAAGGATATGGCTAAGCTTTAGAAACATTGGTTATTGGCAAAATATTGAGTTTGAAAGCTTACCTTTTTACTGTTCAAACTGCTCTAAGATAGGTCATCCAAACACAGCATGTAAAAGTGAACCTAAGCCTAGGAATATTGTGCCATGGAGACCTACACTTACAGATAATACAGTATTTAATACAAATGTGAATGATCAAAATGCATCCACTTCTAGTTTAACAAATAAAGAGAAAGGGAAAATACATACTGATATTGCTATTAACCAAATTCCTTCTGAGAACATCTCCTTAGAAAAGAGAGGTACATATGATGCAGGTGCAGGTTATAGACAAGTTTGGAAGGAGAAGACAGGCACAGCTAAAAGAGTTCATATTCACACAGACATTAGGCAGCCTGTATCTAACTCACAGCCAGTTATACCTCAACAGGCTATTTCACAAAAACTGATAGCTCATCATGATACATCTCAGGAAGACTTTGCTTCTAATTCTTTATCTTTAAATAACACTCAGTGTAATGTCACCATAACTGGGCTTGATGGAGATGCCAACAGGAGTTCTCCTTTGGCTCCTGATGTTACTAATCTTTTATTTGAGAATAATACAGGAAAACAGGTGATAATCACAGAGGATGGGAATGTCACAAAAGAAAGCAGTGATGAGGTGCTTGCTATACAACAAACTGAAAATCAGGGGACTATCATAGAAGATGGGAATGGCACAGAAGTAATCACTGATACCTTGCTCACTATTCAGCAAACTGAAAAGCAAGGGATTTTCATAGAAGATGGAAATGCCACAAAAGGAAGTAATGATGCTGAGGTAGCAAACCAACAATTAGGTAAAGGAAAGGAAGGAAGCCTACAGGTAAGACAGGTAAATAACTCTCCTTTATCCTTAGAAGAGCAAAGCATGATTGATAGTGTTTCTCCCATTCCAAAGCTTCAATGGTCACAGGAGAAAAAATCAAAAGAGGATGGAGATTTTATTTTAGAACCTATAGATAATGACAGGTTTGATAGATTTTTACTTGAGCCTCATACAGATGCCAGTACCCAATTAATATCTACAAGGAAAAAAAGGGGTAAAAATAAAGATTATACTTCTTCCCAAAAGACAGTGCTCACTAGGTCTCAAATTGATGCAAAATCCCTAGTTTAATCAATGATTGATTTCTGCGTATGGAATGTTAGAGGGATTAAAAACAAAAATACACAGGCCAGAGTTTTGAATATTAAGAGGAAATATAAAATAGGCCTTTTTGTCATTATTGAACCTTTTATGAAAAGCAGTAGAATTTCTTCAATTGCTTTTGACTTAGGTTATAATCACCATTATTCATATCCTAGGGATAAAATATGGATTTTCTGGAATGATGATTTCTCATTGAATGTTTTATCTACTCATGATCAATATGTAAGGGCTGAAATTAAACATCACTCTATAAATACTGTTTGGATTGCTTGTTTTATATATGCAAGGCATAATGTGATAGCAAGGAGAGATTTATGGGCTGAATTGTCTAGTTACAGGGATATGTCAACTATATATATTGGGGACTTCAATGTTATGAGATTTACTAGTGAGTATATAGGACAGTCTGCTCCTAATCTTGATGCTATGATGGAATTCAATGAATTTATAGAAGATAATGGGTTAAATGAGATTCCATCTTCTGGTAATATGTACACTTGGGCTGGTAATAGGAGAGCTAGAACGGGTATCACAGGGACAGTATGGGAAAGGTTAGATAGAGGGCTTACCACTAGTAATTTTCAATCTGTATTTCCTAATTCTAGTATCAGAGTAAAATCAAGGGTAGGTTCTGATCATGCACCTTTACTAGTAAGGCTAGAAAATCAAGGACTGAGTATAAACATTAGATCTTTTAAATTCCAACATTGCTGGTTTACTCATAAAGATTTTTTAGATATAGTTAAGGAGAGTTGGAGGGTTGATACTGGAATATATGGTATGTTAAACTTCTCAGTAAAGCTTAGAAGACTCAAACTTAAATTGAAAGAATGGAATAAAAATGTCTTCGGTGTTCATGATACACTTAAGATAGCTGAGGAAAAGGTAATTCAAACAGAGATAGCATATCAGTCAGATGAGAGTGATCAGAATAGAACAGCTTTACATTTAGCTCAGGCAGAATTTACACAGGCTTTGATTAGAGAAGAAATTTTCTGGAAACAAAAGGCTAAAATTAAATGGCTAGAGGAAGGTGACTCTAATACAAAGTTTTTTCATGCTACTGTAAAAGCTAAGTATGCTAAACAAAAGATTGCTATGATCAAAAATTCTTCAGAAGAATGGATTACCAGTCAGGATGAGATTGGAGCAGAAGCAGTGAATTTTTATAAATCTTTACTATCTAATGAATCTCTAGAGTTTGATGATAGTTCTACAGGAGAAATGCTTCACAACATTCCAGCAATTGTCACTGAGGAAAATAACACTAGTCTGAGGAGGATGGTTACAAATGAGGAGCTGAAGCACATAGTTTCATTAATGGATGGGGAAGCTGCTCCAGGACCGGATGGTTATTCAGGTAAGTTTTATAAGCACTGTTGGGAAATAATACATGATGATTTGCTAAATGCTGTGAATGAATTTTTATTGGGGATTCCAATTCCTAGAGCTATAACTGCAACATTCATAACATTAATTCCAAAAAGGCAAGTAAATACATCTTTTTCAGATTATAGGCCGATATCACTCTCTAATTTTATTAATAAAATTTTTTCTAGAGTGATAACGGAGAGGCTAAAGCCCATAATGCCTCAACTTATTTCCCAGGAACAATCTGCTTTTATCAAAGGCAGAGAATTGGCAGATAATGTGTTGCTTATGCATGAACTCACTGAATTCTTAAATAATAAAAATGGTGGATTCAATGTATTTTTCAAATTGGATATGATGAAAGCATTTGACAGGGTAAATTGGGGATTTCTGGAAAAATTATTGATTAAGATAGGCTTTCATACTCAAATAGTTTCACTTATCATGGGCAATATTAAAGCAGCTAATTTTTCAGTTTTAGTAAATGGACAGCCATTTGGTTTTTTTAAAGCTTCAAGAGGTATAAAACAGGGAGACCCACTTTCTCCATTTTTGTTTGTACTTCTAACTGAGGCTTTTACTAGATCAATTGGTTTTCTATTTAATTCATCTAAAATTGATCATTATGGCTTGCCACATTCAGCTACAAAGATCACTAACCTCAGCTTTGCAGATGATACAGTAGTGTTCCTAAAGGCTAATAAGCACAGTCTTCAGAACTTAATGAATTTTTTAGAAAAGTATGAAGCTGCTACTGGACAGAAGATCAATATTGAGAAATCAGCTTACTATCTATCAAATTTTGCTCCAGCTTTCTACCACAGACTTGTACTGGAAGAAACAGGTATTCCTAAAGGTACTTTCCCCTTTAAGTATCTAGGATGTCCTATATTTACTGGTAAGAAAAAGCATAGTTATTTCCAGCCATTATTCGATAATATAGTGGCAAAGCTGATAACTTGGCAGAATAAATGGTTAAATATGGCTGGTAGATTAATACTTGCAAGACATGTTCTTACTGCTATACCCTTACATACACTTACAGTGATAAAACCTACAAAGGGGGTTTTAGATAGACTGCATGTGATCTTTGCTAAATTTCTTTGGGGTAGATTTGAGTATGGGCAAAATAAGACATGGAGATCATGGGAAAATATTTGTTACCCTTTTCTGGAAAATGGACTGAATGTTAAAAACCTTCACACTCTGGTTGATAGCTTTTCTCTAAAAATTTGGTGGAAATTACATAATGGAAATAGCCTGTGGTCTACCTTTATGTGGTCTTTGCCAGATTCTAAGAAGAAATCAAGAACATGGAGAAGGTTTACTGAAATGGATGAAATAGCAAAAGATAACACTATGGTACAGGTAGGGTCAGGTAATGTATCATTTTGGAATAGTAATTGGTTGGATACAGGTTTTTTAACTGACTTCTGGGACTATGAACATGAGCTATTATTTCCAGATTTAACAGTTAAAGAATTTTTTTACAACCAACATGCTTTGATCAATGAATTAAGACATGGACTACCTGATCATATTTGTGTATTACTGGCAAATGATTTTCCAATTTTTGAGGAGTATGGTGATGTTTTAATATGGAAAAATGAGACATATGGTAATTTTACAATTTCATCTGCATATGAATTGTTAAGAAAGAAGAAAACAGTGGTTACTTCTTATACATATTTATGGATGAAAATTGTACCAAAGAAGATATCAGTTTTTAACTGGAGACTTCTAAACAGATTATTGCCACTTGGAGAAATATTAAATGAACAAGCATCCTATCTAATGTTTGTTTGTAGTTTTTATGGGCAAGCAGCAGAGGAAATTCATCATGTCTTTCATAATTGTCCTCTTATATGTAATCTGTGGTCATATTTTCATGATATGTTGGATTTGGCACCACTAAACTGTAATAACCTATGGGACAGAATGTATTTTTACTGGAATCAACATGTTAAGCATAAATTGCAAAGAACACTAGTAAGACTTATGCCAGTTATTGTTAACTGGATAATATGGTGTTCTAGGAACTTATATATATATGAAGGTTTAAAACCAAGTTTGAATAGGATGAAGAAACATGTACTTAATGTTTTGCAGTCTGTTTTAAAAGTGCACAGGTTGTGCTTGATGCAATCTGATATAGCAAGTCTGCATCCTGAACTGGTGAAAATGGTACAAGTTTCCTCACCAAAAGCAAGACCATTAACTCAGCTTGTAAGATGGAAGACTCCCCGGAGTTATAAGCTTAACACGATCATCATTAGGCAACCCAGGATATGCAGGAGCAGGAATGGTTATCAGAAATGGACTGGGTCTGGTGGTGGCAGCAAAAGCAATTTTCATACATAGAAAAACAAGCCTTGAAGCAGAAGCTCTTGCACTGGCAGAAGGATTAAGTTTGGCTTATTCTGAAGGAATTGAAGAACTAGAAGTGGAGGTGGATTCACTAGTCCTTCTCAAAATGATCAGAAGAGAATACAGAGTGCCATGGAAGTTACAACAAATCATCAGATCTATTTGGCATCTACAAAGTGAGTTTACTATATCCTTATCTTTTACACATATATTTAGAGAAGCAAACTCAGTGGCAGACTCATTAGCAAGACTGGCTAGTAAGGAAAAACAAAATTTTGTATTTGATCAAATGAACCTTCCTAGAAAAATCAAAGGAATGGTTATACTAGACAGTAATGAAATGCCATATATAAGATTGTGATATGATAAAATACATGTTACTGCTGATATTTTCTTTGCTTATCAGGCGCAAGGCCAGTCCCAGAAGCAGAGGAATAATGAATCAAAGGAATACACTGGAGCTAGCACAAAGTCAGAGAGAGAGTTCTAAAAGACCAACACCACATGGAGCTATGGCACTGTTCTATTATACTTTCAATTTTGATACATTCTCCATTTATTCTAGTGACAATCCGTACTTGTCGGCAGAGTTGGGTTTTGCCTTGGCAATCCCTAAAATGCTTGCTAGTATTGAGTCTTCCCATCGGCAGAGTTGGGCTTCGCATTTGCGATCCCTAAATTGCTTGTGGGAATCGACATGGTTGTACACTAGAAACGCTTTAATGGTAGATGTATACTATAAAACAAAATTGTATGAACTATATGCCTTTTCTAAGGTTTTCGAGGTTTGGTGAACTAAATAAATATCACCCCACTATTTAGTGGTTTTAAAAAAAAACAAAGTACAAAACAGGAACATTGACGTCATTTTATATAGGCTTCCCCATAAATAATTTACTAAACAAAAAATGTAAACTCTAATTACTATTGCCATCGTATAAACCTTAATTAGAATTACATAAGGAATTGAATCTCATAAAAAGAGTTTAGGGAGTGTTTGTTTCGAGTTTAGGGAGTGTTTGAACTTTTCGATTTCCCAACTACGGATATATAAGAGCCAAAACTGCTAAGGGCATTCCATCCAACGTAAGCATCTGGATAATTTGGAATGCGACGTGGCATACCCGAAAGCCCTAAGAAATGCATGGGAAAGAAGGTCAGATTAACCCCGAAAAAGGTTATCCAAAAATGAATTTGACATAAAGTTTCAGGGTATGTCCGACCAAAGATTTCACCTACCCAATAGTGAAATCATGCAAATAAAGCAAAAACGGCTCCCATAGAAAGTACATAATGAAAATGTGCAACTACATAATAAGTATCATGTAGAGCAATGTCTAGTCCAGCATTTGCCAGAACTATTTCAGTGAGTCCTCCTATGGTAAACAAAAAGATTTTTTTTAGGTAAAACCATCATAGATGGAGGGATTATATAGACTCCCTAAGCCATGAAAAACCACTAAAGTGGTAGAGTACATGATCAGAATGGAGAGTACAAGAGAACAACTAGTTACTGCTAATCCTAAACTAAATCTAGGAGAGGATAAACATCCTCATTGCACTTGTCAAAACCTCAAATAAAATTGGTGACTTATTAGCGAATTGCACAGCAAAACACAAAGTAGTCCCTAACTAAAATGAGCCAAGTGCAATCACTTGTAGTATACCTAGCATATCAAAAGGAATCAACAGCTAATAAGTAAAAAACAACCTTTAGTCTGGAGCAGCAGGGATTGATATCCTTATGGTTAGGATGACAACAACATCCATGTTCAGCAAACCTTTTGTAACAGAGGGTAAGTTGGAGCTGATGAAGATAGAGTCCAATTTGTGTAGTAGAGCCCACTTAGCTAGGGAATCTGCTGGCTGATTCCCTTCTCTCAGTGTATGGCATAGATTGAAAGGGAGTGGATGTGCTGAAATGGAGTCTAGCAAGTGTATGAGTCTCCAGTGTCTCTTTGAGGGATTGAGAACCATATGCACTGCTTGCAGACAATCAGATTCAATTGTAATGTCTGAGTGAGTAAGCTCTTGAGCAAATTCAACACCAGCATGTATGGCCATCAGCCCAGCCAATAGAGGATCTGAAGCTTCCTTGTATAGTGTTCTAGCTGTGATGAGCATTCCTGAATTGTCCCTAGTAATAATGCCAATACCTGCTATACCATTCTGCCAGGAAGCATCCACATTGACCTTGTATCCCATGAAAGCTTTATTCCATACCACTGGCATAAAATTAGGTTTAGGAGGAATGTAGGGGCTTGGAACGTAACCTACTGCTGCAAGCTCAGAGTCCACCTGTGCTCTCAGAGGCATAGGGTGCCTGATCTGTGCCCAGTATAATTCTTGTTTAAGATCCCTTGTCAGCCGAGCCAAGGATGGTGGAACTTCTTCAAAAAGAAACTTATTTCTTGCCTTCCAAAGTAACCAGTAAACTATAGAAGGGGCAATGTGATTAATCCTTGTGTGAATAGCTGATAAACCTGTAAAAGCCTAACATGTAGCAAGTCTATCCCATAAGCTGTCAGTTGTAAAATATGTTGAGGAATAATAACTGTGCATAGATCTCCACAGTTCAACAGAAATAGGACACTGAGAATAAAAGTGGTGTAGAGAGTCTTGGCTGTTACAGAAACAACACTTTGATGCAGTGTGGAAGCCAAAGTGTTTGAGGATATCATCAAAGGGTAACAGGGCATTAAGTAGTCTCCACATAAAAATTGATATCTTTTCTGAAGTTGTGGAGCCCAAATTCTTTTCAGAACAGGCATAACTGGGAGGGGAGGTCTCAGTTTCTGGTAGGCAGATTTTATAGAGAAGGAGCCTAGAGTATCTGGCTTCCAGATTAGGAGATCATCCCTATGTGGAGCTATGGTGCTATTCTGGAGAAATAGAAGGAGGTTAGGGGGAAGGTGGTGCTGCAGAATAGGCATTAGGGTGGATTTATTCAGTATAAAATCTGCAACAGTAGCCTGCAGAAGATGGTCAGAATCAGGTTCATAGTGATCAATTATTGGACCAAAGTTAGTCCCATTTGATGTCCAGAAATTACAGGTACCAGAACCAACTATAACCCTTGAATTTGATTCTGCAAAGAGATTAACCTTGCAAATTCTCGTACAATTTTGGGATTTTTTGTGTGTAACAGGCAGGGAGGCTAAGAAATGTGTCCAAGGGGCACTTCCCATTTGGTATTTCCACCACAATTTACATGAGAATGCTGTAAGAGTGGATGAAAGGGACCTGGATCCTAGACCTTTTTGAGAAATAGGGTAGCACAAAGCATCCCATTTCTTCCATGTTTTTTTTGGACCTTTATTAGTGGAGCCCCAAAAAAAGTATTGAAAATTTCCTCTCAATCTTTTTTATTATCTGTTTAGTTGGCTCCATGACTGCCCAAATGTGTTGGGTAATGACTGTAAACATGACTTAATTAGAGTCAATTTACCCCCAGCTGATAACCAAATCTTCTTCCAGTTTCTAACTTTTCTATCAATTATTTCCAGAATGTTCTGGAAATGGATGTATAGAATTCTACCAGAAAATATCTGTACCCCCAAATATTTAAATGGCAAACTACCTTTTCTCATGCCTGAAATACTCAAAACATGTCTCTGCTTGTTCAGTGTAGCATGCTTCCCTAAAAAAACCTCACTTTTTTCAAAATTTATTTCTGTCATGTGGTTTCTTCAAATTTGACTAGAAAAGATTTAATCTTGACTAAATTTAGTCTAGATGCTTTCAGAAAAATCACAGTGTCATCTGCATAGGAGAGGTGAAATATTTATGGCATGAGGTGGAAGGTTGTAAAAGGACATATTTCCAGATTCAAAAACAAAGGCCAGACTTCTAGTGAAAGCTTCTGATAATAGGTTAAAGAGGAAAGGGGATAAGTGGTCTTCCTGTTTAATTCCCCTTGAGGCTCTGAAAAACCCTACAGGACCACCATTGATCAGCACAGAGAATCAAGCATCAGAGAGGTTTTTAAGTATACAGTCGATAAATTTGCCATTAAAATCAAATTTTTTGAGGATTTTTTTTTC
The DNA here is from genome assembly GCA_948330725.1 of Sherardia arvensis. NCBI lineage: Eukaryota > Viridiplantae > Streptophyta > Magnoliopsida > Gentianales > Rubiaceae > Sherardia > Sherardia arvensis. The sequence continues at coordinate 29,489,761 of OX415241.1, forward strand.
AAAAAAGACCAGCTCACCCTATCAAAAGCCTTCATCAAATCTAATTTCAGAATGCAATTAGGGTCCCTGATTTTTTTGTCCAGAATTCTGAACATTTCCTTCAAGTAAATTACATTATCTACTACATCTCTATTTTGAAGGAATGCAGATTGCTGTGGGGAAATTAATTTAGGCATCAATACCTTCAGTCTTTCCATTAGGAGTTTGGAAAATATTTTATTTGACACATTGGAAAGTATGATAGGTCTATAATCACTGAATACAATTGGAGTCTCTTTCTTTGGAATTAGTGCAATCCAAGTACTTGAGATGCCTCTGTGTATATGTGATTTAGACAAAAAATCATTTGATACCTCCAGTAAATCTAAGCAAATAAAGTCCCAGGCTTTAATATAGAACTGAGCAGTATAACCATCTGGTCCTGGACTACTCAATTTGTTTAGGCCTTTGACAATTTGCTATAACTCATCTAAAGTAACTGGCTTAGTTAGCATCTCATTATCCTCACCAGTCACTAAATTAAGGATTTTTGATAGAAAATGAGATGCAAAAAGTTCATGTTCTGGATGTGGCTCATCAGATAACAGATTCTGGAAAAATTGAATTGCTTCATTTTTTATATCAGAAATGGCATCAAGCCAAATCCCTGAACTACTTTTTTTTTTTTTTAATTTTAAACCACTTAAATAAGTGGAGTGAAATTTATTCGGCTCACTATACCGTAAAAAGCCTATATAGGCAAGTACGTTACAATTCTACAATTGAAATTGTAAACCACTAGAAAGGATCCCTAACCTTACCCATGTCAAATTTCACAAGCATGTTAGGTCACGCAAAAGCGATACCCAAATCTGCCGATGAAATGACTCAATACCTGCAAGCATATTAGGGTTTGCTACGCAATACCCAACTCTGCCGACAAGTACGGGGCTTGAGAGAAGGATCCCCTCCCTTATACTCTTCCCATGTCAATTTTCACAAGCAATTTAGGTCACGCCAAGGCGGTATCCAATTCTGCCGATGAAAAGACTCATAATTTGCAAGCATATTAGGGCTCGCTAAGCGATGCCCAACTCTGCCGACAAATACGGGGAAAAGTTAAGGGATGAGTTCTCTAAAGCATTTTACCAAAGAGAATGATAGTCTATGCTATTACAATTTAGATAACATTAATTTGACACTTAGCAAATCAGAATAAATGACTTCTCATCTTCACTTGTAAGGTTTCCAGCCTCTAAATTCATGATTCTCCATCTTCCAGGTCTCAGGTCCAAATCCAACCCTAGCTTCAGTACTCCAGCCAACAGCCCATAGTTTGATGATGTGATCCATCCAATAAACCTGCAAATTACAACAAGAGAAACCAGCAGTATCCAGGTCCTAGAAGAAAAATATCATCTAGCAATAATATAAGGATATTCATTTCTATCCATAGCAACAAGTCCTTTAATATGTAATGGTAAGTTTTGATCATTAAAATTCAAGACTTGAGCAGGTTCAGTAACTAATTTAGACAGTGAATCTGCAACAGCATTAGACTCTCTTAAAATATGATTATAAGAGACTGAGAAATCACCTGCTAATGTCCATATGTTTCTGATTATATTCAGTAGCTTCCATGGAATTTTATACTCCCTGCGGACAATCTTCAGCAGTATCAATGAATCAGTTTCCATATTAATCCTCCGATATCCTTGAAAGAAAGCAGCTTCCATTCCCAAGGCCATTGCCACAGCTTCTGCCTCTAAGCAATCCATAACTTGCAGGGAACATGCCTTAGCATATAGAACCTTCCCTGTATGATCCCTGCACACAACACCAGCTCCACCTTTGCCACTCTTTAAAAATGATCCGTCAGTGTTAATTTTTATAAAATTTTCCTCAGGAAGCTTCCAGTTTACTATCCTGTGCCCATCAGCCATTCTTATTCTGGTTTTAATCCAGGATTTACCCTGAACTCTCTTAATATCAACCAACATATCCATCACCTGTTTGACTATCAAATGTTTCTGTGGTGCAATATTGTCAAATATATAAGATACTCTTGCACACCAAAGAAACCACAGAACTGTAACTGGCAAGAGCCTGGCAATTTTCATTTGAATAGGTGTCAGACCCTTTATATTCCAATAATAATAGATCAAATCCCATAGTGACTGTGAACTATGGAAAGTGATATCACAATGATCACTAACTGACTTCCATATCCATTGAACCTGTGAACAGCTATTAAAGCTGTGATGAATTTCATCCCAATATGATAAACAGAAGCAACATATGGATGGTTGATGTATACTCAAATCCTCTAAAACATCAGCAGTAGGAATAAGCCTGTTTGTTAGCCTCCAACAGAAAAAGGATAATTTTGCAGGTATCTGAGAGGACCATAGGTGCTTAAATGATGGTATGACCCTCTTTTTAGGTCTCAGTACTTCATAAGCAGATGCCATAGTAAAAGTCCCAGTAACACTAGGTCTCCATATCATAATATCATCAGCATCATCAAATAAAGGGAAATCAACAGATATCATTTCAAAAATAGTATTGTTAAATCCCATTGATATCTGCTCCAGGTAATACTCTTGATTTAAACAGAATTCTTTGACTGTAAGTTCAGGATAAAGAATATCCCATGATTCATCCCATAAATTAACAAGAGGTTCAGTACCTATCCAATTGGCATTCCAGAAAGAGACATCTCCCTTTCCAATCATTACTTTAGTATACTTAGATGTGAAACTGTCAACCTCTTTAATTATTCTCCATGTTTTAGATTTCTTTAAATAATCAGGAAGACTCCACATGAATTTAGCCCACAGACAAGTACCATTTTGAATTTTCCACCAGAGCTTCATGGAGAAGCATCTAATTGTTAAGTGAAGATCTTTAACTCCCAGACCATTTTCACTGAATGGGTAACATATATTTTTCCATGACCTCCACACCCTTTTCTGTACCGAATCATTTGATCCCCAGAGAAACTTAGAAAATAGGACATGTAATTTTTCTATAACCCCTTTAGTAGGTTTAATCACAGTTAAGATATGTAAAGGGATTGCAGAAAGAACATGTTTAATGAGAATCAACCTCCCTGCTTGATTTAGCCATTTATTTTGCCATAAAGACAATCTAGATGCTATTTTATCATATAATGACTGGAAGTAAGAATGTTTAGTCTTGCCACTGTATATTGGACATCCCAGATAATCAAAAGGAAGTGAACCCTCCTTAATTCCAGAAATTTCAGAAACCAGAGACTTAATTGATGAATTAGCATGTTTAGTTATGTAAAATGCAGATTTTTCCAAATTAATTTTCTGCCCAGTTGCATTTTCATAACAAATAAGAAATTTCCTCAGATTGTTCAAGCTTGTTCTGTTTGCTTTCAAGAAAACCACTGTGTCATCAGCAAAGTTCAAGTGTGTGATTTTTTGTGAAATATGTGGCAGCTTATAGTAATCTATCATTGATTGATTAAACAGCCAGCCAAGATTTTTAGAAAAAACCTCTGTAAGTAAAATAAACAAAAAAGGAGATAAAGGGTCTCCTTGTTTTATACCTCTGGAAGTTTTAAAAAAACCCCTTGGCTGCCCATTCACAATAACTGAGAACTTAGCTGCATTCATGTTGCCCAAAATATTATTAACAAACAGTGTGTGAAATCCAAATTTTATCAAGAATTTTCTCAGGAAGGACCAGGATACTCTGTCGAAAGCCTTAACCATGTCCAGTTTAAAGATAATATTAGAACCCCCATTTCGGTTATGTAAAAAATCAGTTAATTCACTCATTAGGAGAACATTATCTGCTAGCTCCCTCCCCTAAACAAAAGCAGACTGTTCAGGTGAGATTAAGCTATTCATTAAGGGCTTTAATCTCTCTGTGTAGATTTTTGTGAATATCTTATTGAGAAAATTTGATAAGCTAATTGGCCTGAAATCCGAGAATTTATTGATCACTGGTTTCTTGGGTATTAGTACTATATGTGTTGCAGCAATAGCCTGAGGTATTGGTATTCCCATTAAAAATTCATTCACAGCATTAATCAAATCAGGCCCTATAATATCCCAGCAATAAGTATAAAACCTCCCTGAAAAACCATCAGGCCCAGGGGCTGACTCCCCATCCATACCAAAAACAATCTTTTTCACTTCCTCATAGTCTGACAATTTTATAAGTTCAAGATTGTTTTCCATAGTCATAGTAGCAGTAATATTATTTAATAGCATTTCTGTGTCATTAGAGGTTTGATCTTGATTATCCTCAGTTAACAAATCAGAGAAGAAAGATATAGCTTCAGCATTTATTGCCTCTGGATCTGTCAAAAGTTCATCATTTGAATCTCTGATGGCAACTATTTTTTGTTTCGCATGTTTCGATTTAATAGAAGCATGAAAAATTTTTGAATTTGAATCCCCATGTTCTAACCATTTGACTCTCGATTTTTGTTTAAAAAAGATTTCTTGTCTATGAATAGCCAAAGTTAACTCAGCCTGGACTTTATTTAGTTCTGCTCTGTTAACTTGAGTATCATTTGATTGATATTCCCTCTCTTTCTGATCAACTAAATCCTCAAGTAACTGGACTTTATCATGAACATTTCCAAATATCTCCTTATTCCACTCTTTTAATTTCAGTTTTAACCTTCTAAGCTTTACAGAAAATCTCAACATTCCATAAACTTCACATGGTATATTCCAGTTATCAGATACAATATCCTTAAAAGAATTATGTGTAATCCAACAGTTCTGAAATCTGAAAGGTTTAGGCCCCGATTGAAATACCTGAGTTTCCATATTAATTAAGAGTGGAGAGTGATCTGATGGTGCCCTGGATTTTGTTCTTACCCTGACATTTGGGATTAAATCAATGAATTGATTATTAACTAGAACCCTATCCAGCCTTTGCCAAACATTACCATTACGTCTAACACCAAACCAAGTAAATAAATTACCTACTGTAGGTGGCTCAATTAATTCATTATCTTCTATATAATTATTGAAGTCCATCATACTACTGTGACTTGGTGATGATCTACCTAAATATTCACTAGACTCTCTGACCACGTTGAAATCTCCAGCAATCATTAGTGCATTATTATTTAAGGCACTCAATTCTTGCCAAAGAGGTTCTCTGTCTAACCTAGTGTGTCGACCATACACAAAAGCTGCAGTAAAGGAAACAGATAGAGGCAAATAGGTCAAATCAACACACAGAAATTGATCATGCATATGTTTAACTGTAACTGTATATGACTCATCCCACATAATCCAGATTTTATCTCTAGGATCAGATAGAAAAAATTTATAACCAAGTTTAAAGCATATAGAACTAATCTGATCAGCCTTAAGCATAGGTTCAATCAAAACAAATAATGATATATGATGCTTCCTTTTAATATGTTTAATCCTAGTCTGAGCCCTCTTACTCCTAAGACCCCTAACATTCCAAACACAAATATTGAAACTAGACATACTTAACAATCTTTTGAAGAAACAATATTGGACCTAGTGGTAACTGTTTTTTGAGATTTGGTGTAGTCCTTTTTATTATATGCTCTTTTCCCTACACCTCCCCTCAAAACTGACTCAGACTGAGAATTATCAAATAATATTTTTGTTAATCTTGTCTGAGACTGTATAAGGGGTTCTATAATAAAATCACCATTGTCATCAATTCTTTCTGCAGATTTAGGGCTATTAGGCATACTTTGAGAGATAGGAATTTTACCTTGAGGGCTGCTATACTCCATATCCTTAAGTTCTGGGCTTAGATCTGTCTCTGTATCATCCACAGTAATCTGATCTTCCTTTCTGTTTTCCTTCTCCTTGTCATTTGTATTCTTTGGATTTTGTTGCCCTTTCAAGGTTGGATCAGCCATGTCCTCTTGCTGCATGATTTCCTCATTTTCTGGTTCCTCTTGATCAAGGGCAGCAAAGTTGTTTTGTAGTTCAACCTCCTTGCCTCCAGTAGCCTGTTGAAAGGGCTTTTTTATTACAGCACCTGAAGCCCACTTGCCATGCTCCTTTGTCTTCCATATATACCTGTTAGCACCTGCAAAAGTACCTGTCTTTTCCAAGGAGGTGTGCTTAAGATAAACATTAGTTTCCAAAACCTCATTCACATTGTCTTTCTGTGATGCATTTTTAGTATTAGGAATATCAGGTCTAGGTCTCCAAAATTTGTTTTTGATTTTAGCAGATGCATCAATACTACATGAATCAGCAAGATGACCAAGTCTTGAACAATTTTGACAGTAATTGGGTAAACCCTCATATTCAACATATTGCCAAAAACCTTTGTCCCTATATTGGACCCATACTCTTTCTACTAAAGTTTTTGAAACATCAACTTCCACACATACTTTGGCCACATGAGGCCTACTTCTATTTAGTGTTGCTCTATCAACTTTCACAGGATGTCCAATTAAACTACCTAAAGATAGCATAGCACATTCATCAAAAAGTTGCTGAGGCAAACCATACATACAAATCCATACCGGCACCACAGGGGACTCTGCATTTGGGTTAAAGTCTGGGCTCCATTTGGTGATTCGGATCGAGTAAAACCCGAAGTCCCATACCTTGTGCATCCAGCATCGATAGAAGTCACCTGCAGTTTCAAAATGGATAAAAACATGTTTGTTATCAACTAGATAAATACCAAACTGGCCGGAAAACCCAGCAGTTTGGAAATCTCGCCGGAGCCGTTCTAGCTGAGGCCTAGCTCTCTCAAAACTGCCAACTAGGGTATATTTAAGTGGGGCTTCCAGTTTATCGCACTCCTCATCGGAGAAGGCGATTCCTGGTTCCCCCAGATGATCGGATCTAGGTTTTGGATTGAAGGGAGGCCTAATCTCCGATCTGTTTGAGTGAACAACCAGATCTGAAGTGGCCGAGTGGGGATTGAGTATTTGCGCATAGGTAGTGGGTGGGGTGGATATCAGACTGGGAAGATCGGGTTTCGATGGCACCGCCATCGCGGCGGCGCCGGACATTGAGATGATGAAGGTATTCAGAGAGTCGCGAATCGCCAAATCAGAAGAATATCAAGCAATAATTAGCGGAATCCCATAATGTCGCATTATCTGAACTACTTTTTATTTTGGTGATTTGAATTTTACATCTTTTTTCCTTCACAGTTTGATGGAAAAAATTTGTATTTTCATCACCTTCTATAAGCCATTTTACTTTTACTTTATTTTTCCAGAAGTGTTTTTCCTCTTTTAGTGATCTGACTAAAAGGGTTTTAGCTTTATTTAATTTAATTAGTTTATCAGTTGAACTATTTAAATCAAAATTCACTTCCTGGAGACTTAACTGTTCTTCTGCCTTTACTACATTATCATTTATGTTGCCAAAAATCTCTTTATTCCACTTTTTCAGTTGAACTTTGAGATAATTTAGCTTGATAAATAGTTTAAACATGCCTCTTCCCTCCTGAGGTTCATTCCAATGAAATTTAATAAAATTCATGAAATTATCTCTTTTAAACCATGTGTTCATGAATCTAAATGGTTTTGGTACTAAGGGGATATCACTCCCTATTATAAGGAGTAAGGGGCAATGGTCAGAAGTTAATTTATTTAGGACTAGGACTAAAGATTGTGGAAATTTAGCTAACCACTGGAGAGAGCAAAGGGCCCTGTACAGTCTCTCAATTATGAGGAATTTCCCATTCTCTTTAGTTCTGCCATTAGTCCATGTGTGAAAATTACCTACAGTGTTGAGTGTGTGTAGAGCCATTGTGTCAATGAAATTGCTAAAATCCTGAATACTACCTGGTTTAGGTGAGGAAGGACCTTTATACTCAGAAATTGTAGACATGGCATTAAAATCACCTATATATAAAGCATCAGACATGCTTAAATTTTCAAGATCAGACCATAAGTCTTTCCTTCCTTTCCTTGATCTCAAACCATGAACAAAAACAGTCTCCATTGACTGGTTGAGTTTAAGGCTATTGATCTGTACTAACAAGAATTGGTTATGATCCAATCTGAGATTTACCTCTATCTGATCTTTCCACATAATCTAGATTTTACAGAGTGTTGAGTGCATGCAGTGTGTGAGATGAAGTTTGTGACAGTAGTCTATACATTCTTCATTCTTGTGTTGAGGTTCTATAAAGCAGATCAGTTCCAGTTTATGGACTCTAATAAGCTTTTCTATCCTCTCTAGTGAAGTATCCATACCCCTAACATTCCAGACTAGTGTATTAATACCTAGGGTCTTATTAATCATTTTTTACGGAGTTTGATACTCTTTGTGGCAGTCCTAGTAAGGACCTTGTTAACTTGAGGAAAAATGGTAGGAATATTACCTTGATCTGGCTCAGTGTTTGTGTCAGTAGCTGGATTGAGCATGTCTGAAGTTGCAGTTAGGACTTGTGATGTAGCAAGGTTCCCATATTCTTCAATTTTTTCCTCTTCATCAGAAGAAACTAAATCTAGCTCTTCTCCTTCTTTGAGTAAAGGTAGGAATCTGTTTGAGACCTGTCTTGGTTGGGAATAGAAGGCAAATTTGTCAATATTTTGAGAGCTATCTGAAGAGAGAGAATCCTTACCTGGATGAATCAGGATATAATCTGATGCAAAGTTGGTTTTCTTTGGAGAAGACCATTCTAGTTCCTGAATAACCTCCATTTCATTTGAGACTGTCTCTTTATTGGGATTGGCATTATGGAGAGTCAGAATTCTCTGATTGTTGGAGTGGGGGAGTAGGATCTGATGCTTCTGCCTGAGAGGTTGTATCTTCAATATTGATGATAACCACTTCAGGATCAGTGATCCAGGTACTATCTGGTTGGGGATGTTTGGGTGACTCATGCATTTTGCTCTTCCCTTTATCCGCTACTGTAAGGATTGACTTTAGTGGGGCAGTAGTATTGGAGGTAGGCTTCTGGACATAGGCAAGGTTTTGTTGGCTTTTGAGAGTGTGCTCCTTGTTTCTAAGAGTGGTACCAGAAGTTCCAGGTTGTTTTGTCATTGGTTTAACTGGGAGGGCATTAGGGTTCCTAGTTGGAGGAGGTCTAACATGTTCATGCCTATTGGGGAGGGGCCTCAAATCAGGATGGAGGACCCTGCATTCCTAAGCTTCATGTCCCAATCTTTTACAATGCTTACAGTAGAGTGGGAGATACTCATATTCTATTGGGAAATCTGCTACCTCACCTTCAAGGTTTATGGTTAAAGATACTGAATTGTGCAACTTTTCTAGAAGATCTATCTCTACACAAAATTTGACTGCAGAGGGTCTTGACAGAGTAGCAGTGGCAGCATCCATTTTTATAAAACTTGCCTATATGGTTACCTATGGACTCTAGCATAGCTATATTGTACCAGAAAATAGGGAGTTTGTGCAAAGTTACCCAAACTGGGATGATCGAGGTCTCAGTGTCCAGCGAGAAGCTTGGGGTCCACTTGAAAACCTTCATCACGGCACCCTTAAAAGCCCATTGAGATTTCATCCAACACCTTCTGTAATCTTCATGTTCTTCAAAACTGATCAAGATGTGCTTGTGGTCTATGGAACCCAACTGGTATTTTCCAGTAAAACCAATCGATTTGAATTCTTCTTGCAGGAACTCCATGGACGGCTTAATCCGAGCGTATTTTCCGACAAGAGCATTGTCATAGTGGGCTGAGAGGGCGGCGACCTCTTCCGGCGAAATAATACAGGCAATCTTGCCTTTGCAGTCGGGTTTGGGATGAATTGCAGGATTGGATGTGAGAGAGGAGTATAGAGGGGGTGGTTTGGAGTTAAGGGCTTGTGCAAACCTGCGGGGAGGGGCTGCTCCGCCGCGGTCTTGCGGCGGATCCACCATAATTGTAGCCGTTATTTGACCGTTGTTACTGGAAACGGTCAGTAATAGTAAATGAAGTGGGGAGTTTCAGGCGGAAAAGAGGAGAGAGAAGAGAGCATTTGAGTGATGTGGGTTATTTGAATGGTAAACAAAAAGATGATCAAAACTAAATGTTATGGAACTACCACTATATATTTATACTAAAGTGATACAATTTTGTGCTAAAATATTAATCATTTTAAAGTAAATATATTGTAAAACATGTTTTACTGTGAAAATTCAAGAAATATTATGTAAAAATTAAAAAAAATTAAGTAACAAAATATACAGTTCAAATTATAAGGTAAAATGTATAAGTTAAAGCGTATAAAGACTTTCATGGAAAGTCAAGAAAGTTGGGAGTTCAGGAGATCTTCTCTTCGAATTTAGTCTTATGCGCCATTGGATACATAGCTTAATTTTTTAAATATAAAATCTATGTTCAATTCTTATTCTTAAAAAAAAAGAAGAAGAATATATCTTAATTTTTCTATTATTGGTGTTTTGAAATACCAGTTTTCTCGGTCTTTTATGGAAATGTTAATACGTTTTTTTTTTTGAAATGAAATGTTAATACGTTTTAATTTAAAGAATTGACCTTTTAATTTGAACTGCATTATTTATTTTTAATTTAAATTTTTTTACAATTTATTTAAAGTTATATATTTATCATTAACATTTTTATTATTAGACACATTTTAATTATGTTTACCTTAAAATTAATAAATTTAAGTGTTTGTATTCGAATGTAAAAAAGGTCATGTCTTCAGGAATTGGTTTTTAAGAATTAATTTTAAAAAAGTTGGACTTGAAGATATTTTCCAAAATATATTAATGAAACATTTTTAATATGCATGAATATCGGTTCAGAAACCAAAATCCAAAACCAATTCGAAATAGGTTCCTCTCCACGTCTTATCCGTCTAAATACAACACGTAATACCTTTTCCTTTTCCACAAAGGTTTCGTCATCGATCTGCTCCTATTTTTCTATAAATACATTACACCCTACTCTCAAATCCCTGTACCTTCAATCGATTAGAACGAAAAACAATTATTCCCAGACCATGGCTCTTGCGGAGCATCAGGAGAATATGATTTGGACTTTTCTCGGCGTAGCCGAAGGCTCCTCGTACGACATCGCCCACCGCCATCTCGAGGCCGCAGGATGGGACCTTGAAGACGCTCTCTGCCGCTTCTTCTTGGGCGGCGCGGATCATGCTGCAGCACCAGATCATAAAATGGAAGGGAATGAAGACGTGTTCACATTGTTTCCAGATTTGGCAAAAAGCGACGACGATATGGACTATGAATACGAAGAAGAAGAAGAGGAAACGGAGCAAGATTATGATGAAGATGTTGATGATATTTTTGAGTCGTTTCCCTCCTTCTACGAATTGAAGTTCCGAGGAAGCTTCTGGGATGCTAAACAAGAAGCGAGGCGTAAAAACAAATGGCTTCTGGTGAACCTTCAAGATTTCAGCTCTGATAATATTTCGTGGAACGAAAAGATTGCGATGACTGTGAAAGAGAACTTCATCTTCTTTCGAGAGAGTGCTGAAACTGAGGATGGAGATTGGGTTCAAAGGCATTACAACTTGGAAACTTTTCCTGTTGTTATGGTGATCGAGCCTCTCACCGGAAGGAAAATCCAGGTTTTGTTCGGTGCGATTCCGCCGGAAGATCTCCTAGAGACTCTCCTGAGTTGTTCAGAATCAACCCCCGTGGATTACTGTATGAAACCGTACATTCAAAAAGAAGAAAAACTCGAAGATTTACTGGAACACTTGAAAATAGAAGATGAGGTGGTCAATAACGTCGAGGAAGTTGCTGAAGATGTTAATGATGTTGTTAAAGATCCCGTTTACCCGCCTCTGCCGGAAGAACCGGTCGGAGATTGCCGGTATTCTGTTTGCAAGGTCGGAGTCCGACTTCCCGGTGGCCAGAGAATCCAGAGGAAGTTCTTAACAACTGATTCAATCCAGTTGCTGTGGTCATTCATTTGTTCTGAGATGGAAGAAGCTTCCAAGAGGCCGTTCGGCGTCGGATTCTCAACTCCGGGAAGGTTTGACTGTTTGGATTATAATTCTGGGGCGACTTTAGGAGAGTCCGGTGTTGGGAATTGCATGCTGTCCTTTAAATGGGATTGATGATGTTTGATGATGAACACACATTGCATGTAATATGATGTTAATTGTATATCATGGTTTGATGGCAACATTATTCAATGGAATTTAATTTGTTTCTTTACATGCATGATAAAGTAATGATCGTGATTATTATTTCTAGTTGTATTATAATTGTTTGTTTGTTTAATTTGTTGGGCTAACCATCTGAGGATTTTACTAATTTCAATTAAAGCGACCCCAATTGAATTTCTACAATATTACATGTCACCAAAACTAAAATTTAGCAATCAAATTCAATGAAACCATAATATGCTTTGAGTGCAGGGACATGCTAAAATAATGTAGAGATATGCTAGAAGAGTAAGAGTATAAACCACTTGGATCAAGAGTATATGAACATTCTTAAAATTCCTAGCACGACGGAGGACACAGATCACGAATAAACACATAACATGTAAAATCAGATTGAGAACATAAGTACACATCCATTATAAGTAGATCGAGAACATGATAATGACATAAAAATTAGATGAGTATTTGCAGATAATTTACACTTATTCATTCGCAAACTAACCAAACTAACCAAGAGTAAAAGTGTAAACCCCTTGGATCAAGAGCATATGAATATTCTTAATATTTCTAACCCGGTGGAAGACACAAATCACGAATAAAAATACAACATGTAAAATCAGATCGAGAATATAAATACACGTCCATTGTAAGTAGATCAAAAATAGGACAATGACATAAAGTCCAGCTGAGTATTTGCGGAAAACTCACACTTATTCAATCGCAAACTAACCAAACTACTATCGACATAAACAATTCACACAATGATTATATGCTTACCCATTTTTCCAAAGAATAATGATGAAGTAGATGGAAGAAAAGAAAACAACTTTGATGGTTAGAATTCTTATTATACTTAGTCAAACTAAACAAAACTTAATCAGTATATATTGTGACAATAGAAGACTCGATTGGTGGCTCAGGGCTTCTCTCAGGTTCAGGGTCTTGATTTTGATCTCGCACCTTCAGTCCGTTGATCAAGCCTGCAATTGTCCGCACTGTGCTTGCTATTGCCACTATAGAAAGTGGCCCCTTCATCAGTTGGATGTCAAGAATGCTTTTCTGAATGGTATTCTTGATAGTCCAGTTTACATGGCTCAACCGGCTGGATATCAGGATCCTGCTCGACCAAATTATGTTTTCAGCTGAACAAGGCGATCTATGGTCTCAAGCAAGCTCCCAGTGCATGGTTTGATCGGTTCAGTGCTTTTGTTTCGTGGCCGGTGTTGGCAGTCTTTCAGATACTTCCCTGTTTGTGTTCACACGAGATTCGGTTATCCTCTACCTCCTCATTTACGTTGATGACATTATTCTCACTGGAAATGATGGTGTTGCCATTCGCAGTTTAATCGCTCGTGCGAATTAGGTGTTCTCTGTCAAGAATCTTGGACGCCTCTGCTATTTTCTTGACTTGGAGGTGACTTAATTATACTACTACTGGACTGTTCTTGGGTCAGGTCAAGTATGCTAGGGACATTCTTCAGAGGGCAGGAATGTTGGATGCCACACCGATCTCTACACCATTCCTTCTGCTGTCCCAGCTTCATAGTAGCACCAGTGGTCCGTTTCACAATTCGAATCTGTATCATTCTCTTATGGGTGCCCTCCAGTATCTTACCATCACTCGATCTGATTTGTCCTTTGCAGTCAATTCAGTGAGCCAGTATCTTCAGGACCCACGAGATGATCATTTTGCTGCCGTTACTCGGATACTCAAATATGTTCGTGCCATGCAACATTGTGGTCTAACTTTCACTGCTAATGGTGTTTCGGAGGTTTTACCATATTCTGATGCAGATTGGGCACGCTGCTTGGAAACACGTCGTTCCACATGTGGTTATGCTATTTTTCTTGGTGGCAATTTAGTGTCTTGGAGTGCGAAGAAGCAACCGACTGTCTCTCACTCGAACTCGGAATCTGAGTACAGGGCTCTTGCCAATACTGCTTCAGAGGTTATCTGGTTGATTTACATTCTTCGGAACCTTCGTTATCCACTTCTGGGGTCGCATGTCCTTCTTTGTGACAATAACAGTGATATATTTCTAACTGAGAATCCTGTTGCTCACAAGAGGGCGAAACACATTGATATTGATTGTCACTTTGTACGGGAGTTGGTTGCAGCCGGCGTGTTTCGAGTAGGTCATATTCCTACGTCGTTACAAGTAGCAGACATTTTCACTAAGGAACTCAACCGTGCGTTGTTTGATTTCTTCCGGTTCAAATTTCACGTTTCGATCAATCCGACGCTTAGCTTGAAGGGGGTGTGACAATAGAAGATTTGGACGACTTAGAAGATAATTAGTTGTAATTCTTATATATTGCATGTATGTCCTTAGGGTTTAATGTGTAACAGATAGGATGCTCTCTGTAAATATAAATTACTACTTGGTATGTCAATACAAATTACGTTGAAAATTAGTTTTTACATATATGATTTTGATTAGTATCGTTTAGAGAAAGTAATCAATAAGGAAAAGGAGAGTTGGCGCGATTTTTCTTTCATATATAGTTGGTTCAACTTCAAACAAATCATATTTCATCCTCTGGTTTACATTTGATTGATAGTTGTGCTTACTTTGACGATGATAAATGTTGTTATCAATGATCGGGTGTTTCGAACAATATATTCTGAAGGCACAAGCCTGTGCTTAATTCTGCACTAATTAATCCATTCTCAATCGAATAATATAATTTTGGTTGACAATAAAATATACTTTTTAATCAATGGTGCCATGAACCATTAATAACAATAGAAATGACCATATTCCTACAAATTAAATGGTGATCTAGTACGGTCTCTCATTTAAATGGTGATAAATAGAGATGACCTTCCGCTCTAGTTTTTTGCAGATAGCTTCAAGTACAGCACTAGAAAGAGAATATATATATATATATATGTTCTAAATTATTTCCATAGATTTAGGTGGTTCTATTTGCTTCAACAGGTCCGAATTAAATTTGAAATGATAACAATATTCTCTCTTAATATGTATTATAATATGATTTGGACATATATAGCAATCATCACATATACGGGTTTAGATATTTAAGATTAGACTTTTAAAAATTTATTTGTAAAATCTAATGAAATAATGAATGGTGATTATGATATTTTCTCATATCCACTAGACTTGGCCAATAAACCAGACATAAAAAGTGCTAACATACAAAATTTTCTGTACATACCAAAGTACCAAACCCTTTAATAAATTGTAGTTTCACCACTCCATCCGTTCCCGTTGAAAGGGTACACTTCTTTCTTTATCCCGATTCAAATTGCACATTTTTTTTGTTTTATGATTATACTTCATCATTTTCATTCAGTAATCATTTTACCCACTGTTTTCATAAATTTAATTTCCACTCCATACACCTCACAATCCTTAGTTCAACTTTCATTTTTTTCTGTAATATGATATACAAGATCAATTAAATCTTACCAAATTCATTGTGAACAAAAATTTAGAAAAGTCTAAACTAGCTCACTCCAACGTCATCTTGGAACCATACGGACGGAGTCAATCTCACGCATTTATCCGTCAGGAAATTAGGACCCTGCTGAGATGCTCTCCCTGCATGTTCAAACACCAAACAAACCCCAAACAAATATATAAACTATAATATAATATACATTTGCCACGAGGTCAATTAATTCAATTTTCTTGTGTGTGGCCACTCTCAAATCCTGCTCATTTATGCATACGTCAATCCCATGTGAACAGCCCCACACACCCAAATTGGGCAAGCAGTAGTATCTATCATGCGCGATTCATCATCCAAAAATCTATAAATAATATACGTAGTGTGGTATCTTATTTTTATAATCTAAAATACTATATGAATTTATGTAAATATAGTTGTTAATAATGATTATTGAAAAATTTAACAATATTTAATAGTCGGTATTGTAATTTTAATGATAGTTCAAACTGTGATGCGTAAAATACTGAATTATGTATGACAATGCAGTGAAGATATCACACGGTTGATGGTTGACCATAACACGTCTTTCCTCCGTAGGGCTTACTATATATGCATATCCTAAGTGGCCTCAAATATAGATACAGTATATACTTATCAGTAACTTGAGAAGAAAATTAAAGCAATTTGATAAACTTCAAAAGGAAATGGTGAGAGCTCCATACATTGACAGGAGTACCGGACTCAGAAGGGGTGCTTGGAGTGAGGAAGAAGACAACAAGCTGCGGACCTTTGTCCTGACATGCGGCCACCGGAACTGGCGCCAACTGCCTCGATTAGCCGGTAATTAGTAGCAGAGACTATATATATCTGCATATTATTATCATCAAGTCATTCAATTTTAATTAGAACTGTAATTTACAGATCTAGATTGGATTGTGATGTAATTCTTACTTATTTTCAGGCTTAGCTCGATGTGGGAAGAGTTGCAGACTGAGATGGATGAATTACCTCAAGCCAGGGACCAGAAGGGGAAACTTCAGTTCTAAAGAGGATGAGCTGATACTTTCATTGTATAAGGAGTTTGGCACCAAGTAATTATAATCTACTCACTCACATAATATTCAATCATTTCAGTTATATATATGTATTTTTAGGGCTATTTCTATTCTAGCTAGTTCTTAACTGCAATTGTTTACAAAAATTAGATTTTTTCCGGATATGTTTGTAACAGATACTGATATTTGTAACAGATGGGCATTCATTGCATCAAAATTGCCCGGAAGAACTGACAACGATATAAAGAATCACTGGCACTCTAATTTGTGGAAGCACGGCGTGAAGTACATACCCAAGACTACTGCAGCAGCTGGAGAAACACCAGAAATCCATAACGGTGAATCTGAGTCTGAGGATAATTTGTCAGATTCCCTGGATTCATCATATTCAAGTGGGAAGAGTGCTGATGAAATCATGGATCCACTTATTGATGATATCTGTTCCCCAGATTGGCAGATCTTAACAGAAGTTTTGAGTCCTCTGGAAGAAGTAATTAGGAATCCATTTCCCTCATACCACTACACCAACATGGATACTTTTCTTCTTCATCATCATCAGCAGCAGCAGTTGTCTCCGTTAATGGAGCAGGAAGGTTCTGATCAAGTTGTGTGCCCTATTGTGGAGGAAGACGCATATGGTATCATTTGGCTGGATGATTTGTTTTAATGAAAACAAGTTTCTGGTCTTCAAAATTACTATTAGGTCATAAATATTTCCTTGCACATCTTTTGGAACAATTGTGTTTCGCCATTTCACTAGTCAGTAATCTGCGTTTGAATTTCACAGTAATATATATCCCGGTCGAAAATTTTCAATGTTTAACCATTATTATATATATCATTTTACTCCATGTCCAACTTAAAAGATTCAGTTAATGTATTTTGTACTAGCTATGTTTTTAACTCCACGCTACTATTATTTAGTGTATTTATAACACTATAATTATTATTGTTATTATTATTCAACATTAATATCTAAACCAATAATATTGATTTTTATGTGTTTTGTACACTAGTTATAATAAATTAATTATGAAAGTTAGTCTGTATATCACAGAACAATTTATGAGTAAGAATAATTTTGATCATGGGAATGAGGAATTCCTTCATTTTTTTGTTTGGAAGTGTGGATATTGTTAGAGAATATAGAGAATATATTTTGTTTAGATATATTCTCTATATTCTCTAACAGATATCGAATAAAATAATCTTTTTAATATGAATTAAGTTAGCTATGCTGTTATTGGACAATTTAATAATATTATTGTGAAAGAATGTTTAGTTATCTTTTATATATTCAGAAAATTTTCTGTAACCACTCGGGTGTAGTTTAACCTAAACTACAACCGGAGAAGATAGATCATGGCAATGGCATTAGTATAGCTATATCTCCACTTATCGAGAGCATTTATACTATCTGATCTTTGATCTTTTTTTGAGAATGTTGTGAACCCATGATTTCACCCACCCTGATATAGTTTCAATTAAATAATGTAGTGGAATAATCAGTGTGCCTATTTTTTGTTACAAATACCCGAAAAGAAGAATAAAGTACAACTGATGTCAACATGGAAATACCTCTTCTCCATAGTCCAAGATTTTGAGTCTCAACAGTGGTAGTCTGCAAATTTCTTATTTGCAAAATTTCTGTATGCGTTGAGATAAAGAATACTCAATAAATCCTACCTCTGAAATATCATAACGTATCTTTATGTGGACGACTGGGACGGTGAGTACAAGCGAATCGCCTTTTGTCACTCCATGAAAATACATCTTCTAAGTTATAATTAAAATTCAATGTAGATGCATCATTTAATCATAATAACGCATCATTTTTCAAGATAACGATCAAGCTACTTTTGTAGATTAAACGTAGTATGGTGTTTAACTATTATTTCAAAATATTATTGAAATAATAGTATATTTTCATAAAGTATTTTCATGATGATCCTGATATACCAGTTTCAGATACCAATAAGAATATGACACGTGTATAATAGAAATGTTTTAATTGGTTAAAATATTTTTAGTAAATTTCTAAAACTATAATTTTAAATGCCTAAACTCGTTTGAATAATGATCCAATACATGACCAGATTATAAATTATTTTAAAACGACGTGGTGCGTGATACATGCATGTATATTAGGATGATTCTGATAAATATTAATCTAGTATTTTATATTATAAGAGCAATATGAGAGTAAAGGTAGCCAAACCCTTCATTAGGTGGAATGATATAGAGTGGGAAACTAGGGTTCAAAGTAAATCTTCTTTCATTACTTATCCCTACATTGTGGACATGGTTATGCCCACGCAGTGCTTTAATTAAAACGTTGTCTTTCATTCGAAGTTTCCTGAACCAAACGTCAAAGACTGACAGATTGGCCTTTGGATTTTTTTCCTTTTCTTTTCGTCCTGTCAGTTTAAACGACCTTTGTAATATCCTGCAAAAGACTTTTTAACATTTGAGTAGCATTCGAATATTAATTGAAAGCAATTTTTTAGGGGGGGTGTATCTTATGTATAAATGAAATAAATGTTTTATAAATCGATTTAAGTTGATACCGATGGATGGCATGAAAACGTGCATGAAACAAAAAGTGGGGATGGGTTTTGCTCACAAGCTGACGTCATATAAGCTGACGTCACAGCTAGGTTTTATCAGCTTTTTAAATTGTATTGTTTCAATTTTATTTTTTAATATAATACATATTTAGAAATTACTCAAAATTTAAAACGTAAGATTATATATTTCATCATAATATTTTGGACATAAAGTTGGATCTTTAAGCAAAAATTGATCATTACTCCTTAAACATATCAAATACTCATTTGGTTTGGATATGGTAATTTTTATTTTGTACTTTTTGTCCGAATTTTCTTCGGCTTGGTTTTCCCCCCTAAGCGCATATATACTATAATTTCGTTTTGTTCTTTTTTTTAAAATTAAACCGTCAATTACGGGGTGTGTTTATGAATTCCCAACCCTATCATATGTAATCAGATAGAGAATTACATTGATCATATTCACAGGCGAAGCTACGTATTAAAATTTGGGTGCAATTGACTCCACTCAATGGTTGTATATTAGATTATTATAAAACAAATTTAATAATTTAATTGATTTTAATCAAATTGACCACAGTAAATTTAAATGACAATGGAGTTAAAAAATTATGTGGTATGAACGAAACTAATGTATCACAGTTTAAACTTATTTTGAACTACTAAATTATCATATCGAATTATATAGATGGGAAGGGATCAAGAGACTCCCTTATTTTTACTCCAATTTTCACTCCAAATGCTAGCCTTTGGATTAGATTTAATCCAGTGGTCATAATTAAATCTATTTTAGCCAATTAATTCTAATTAACTTCATTCCCAAAATTACTTTCCTGCTTTTATTTTTACTCTAATTTATACTCATGATTTTAGCCTTTGATCAGGTTCTAATCCAATGATTACAAATTAATAAGATTTCTTTACTAGTTTAAGAATTTCTTATTTATTATTTTCCTTTTTCTTTATTCTTTACCCGATTTAACTCTTCTCCTTCTTCCCCAAATCTCCTACTGCTATTCTTTTCTTCTGCGTGTTTCATTCCCTCGGGGTTCGGTCACAACCTATCTAGGAAGACCGTGGCAGCAATATTCAAGGACGGTTTTCATGAAACGTATATGGATAGCTTGATAACTCCGGCAGGATTGATGCTTGGAGCGGAAACTTTGCCTTGGATACTTTATTTTACGGTGAATATGCTAATACTAGTCCCAGTTCATCAACTGCTAGAAGAGTTAAGTGGAAGGCATACCGGGTTTATTACGAATCTGGCGGAGGCATCGAGATTCACTGTTGGAAGTTTTCTTGCCGAAAAATCTTGGCTGCCGGCTTCCTACGTGCAATTCACTTCCGGACTCTGATATATATGTTGATCAATTGATCGTTTGTTCTTTTGTATATGGCGCAATATCTATCTTTGAATGTAAGAATAGTAGCAGGAGATTTGGGGAATAAGCAGAAGGGTTAAATCGGGTAAAGAAGGAAGAAAAGGGGAAATAATAAATAAGGAATTCTTAAAATTAGTAAAGAAATCTTATTAATTTGTAACCATTGGATTTGAACTTCATCAAAAGCTAAAATCATGAGTATAAATTGGAGTAAAAATAAGAGAGTGAATGGAACCCCTCTATATATATATATATATATATATATATGTTAATAAAATGTGCAGTTTGTGTGCAATTTTTTTTCTTTATATGATGAGTTGATGAATTCAATTCTAAACTATTAAAATATCATATAAAGATGAATAAACTATATCTTTAATAATAATGACACTAATATATATACACATATATAAATGAACCCACTATCATGAGAATTTAGCTCTGCCGCTGATCCTATTTCTATTACAACACTTGAGCGCAAGCAACATTTTCAAGAGGTACTACGTACAAAGCTCCAATAGGGAAAATCTACATAGAGATGTAGAGTAATTCCCATAAAAAACAACCTCTCAAGGCGGAAAAAATCTACATAGAGATACAACCTAATTTTCAATTGCAAACTCTAGGATGTAATAAATTTGCAAGCTGCTACATATGCAAGGCAGTAACCCCTATGTTCGGCCCACAGCTGAGCATAAACTAGCCCCTCGCAGTCTGCCCGGCGTCTTTTTGGCCTATAGTGCGCACTACAAAGGATTTAAGTGCTTGGATCCTGCTTCTGGACGCATTTATCACTAGTGCACAACCATAGGTTACTCGGCATGGTGTTTTTGGCAGTTTTGCCCGGAACCACCGAGTAACAAGGTTACGAAATCGTAACCGTGCATTCGCCTAGGCCAACAAAAAAAGATGGCGTTTCTGATTTTGAAGACGACGTTTTACAAAGTGCCGTAAAGAAGAAGATTAGAAGAGATATCGCAACTCAGTTCGCTCACAATCGAATAATCGAATGCAGTAGCGATATCGAAACTAGCAAAAGCCAAATGTCATACTACATCCTACGATACCGTAATTTCATTCGCATGCAAACGATATTAAGTTACGGTATCATACTTACCTTCGCTTATAGGATGAGATGGTGTGAATGTGTTTTGTGATGTTTAAATCTTCTCACCGTATTTGTTTGTGATATTCTCCACACCATATTACACAACAATTTGTTTGATGATATTATCATTGTATATATGCATTATCCTTGCATAATTAATTAGAAGTTATTTATCTATTCCAGCAATTCATAAGGTGAATAATGTTTATTGATTTTACATAAAAGAAAATTAGTGATTTATATCGTTACGTTTTTAAATTTAAAATTGTATTTCCAAGAAAAAAAAAGAAAATAAATGAAAATAAATTACAAACAAGAAAAAGAAAGAAACATATTTTGAGTAACCAATCGTTCGTCAATTAAATATATTTGAAACTATTTTGATTTACTCGAACGATTTATTAGTCTTTGATTCCAAGTCTAGTATTCCTTAAATATCTCAAAATAAAATCATTAAAGTTATTAATCACTTATACATAATTATCCAAAAATACACAGTTATTGTTACATAATTTTTTAAAATAAGAATATTAATCTTTTATAGGACTATTTTCTTTGCATTAATCTTATCCGTCAATTAATTTATTTGACTTAATCTCAATCGTTGATTATATATATATATACATGTATATATACCTTATCTCTTGATCTAATCACAATCCCTTTCTCCTTGAACTCCTCTCTCTATCTCTGTCGTAACCTCTCTCTTTGGGCGGAGATCTGTTCTTCGCCGCTCCCACAGTTAACCACCTCTACTCGCTACTCCCTCGAATCCCATGAAAGACGTCGACTCCCTCGCCTATTTGACTACGCCGTCGAGAGTGTCCAGAAGGCGGAGCGATGGCGGCAGACGAGCAGAACCGACCGGCCGCGCCGAGTTTTGCTCGTCTGCCGCCATCGCTCCGACTTCTGGACACTCTCGGCAGCGATGGCTTTGCTGTCTGTGAGCTCTCGACTCCACTCTCTCACTACTCCGCCGTGACTCATGTGTTGAATCAATCCCTAATGTAAGCATCTTTCCCCTTCTCATGGGATTTTGATTGTTATCAATTAACCAAGTTTGGATTTTGATTGTAGATTTGCAAAGTTTGGATTTTGATAGTAGTATTGTAATGGGTTTGAGCAGATCGCTATAAGGAGTTTTACACCTTTGTTTTTGGAGTGGGTATTGGCTTTCATTTGGGCTACCGGAGCCTGTCGGAACTGAGATCGGAACGGAGCTCATAGTCCACTGGTGAGATGTACTTTCGATATCGTGAGTACGTCTCGCAAGTGGAGAATTTTTTTTTTTCAATCCTAAAGTGGTTACGAGTTCGTAAGGCTATATGTAAGCGGGCGAAACGAGTTGCGGTACCTTAACTTTTTTTAAGGCGTTTTGAAAATTGCCGTGCCACCAAATCCACTTTTACGGCATAACTTGTTAAGGCGTTTGCAAAATGCCGTGTATAAGCCGATGGAACCGCCTAGTACCCTATGGCTGTGCACTAGTGTATATGACTCGCCATGCTCGCTTTGATGAGAACAATTTTCCTTTCTCGAAAGCATCCATAGAGGCTAAGTTCTCTTCACTGGATGTTTCCTCCTTTGCTAACCCCACTGATCCAGATTTAGAGACTGCCTCTGTTGGGATCATACAACCGCATCAGCCCTGTACGGTGTGCCATGAGTCTTCTTCGACTGCACCAGTAGTGATCACTGATGACCCTGATCCGACTACTCTAGTACCTTCTCCAGGATCCTTGAGTTCATTCAATTCGCCCGGTGATTCAGCATCATCTGGGATTGGTTCTCTGACTCCTCCGGTTT
Source organism: Sherardia arvensis (assembly GCA_948330725.1). Lineage (NCBI taxonomy): Eukaryota > Viridiplantae > Streptophyta > Magnoliopsida > Gentianales > Rubiaceae > Sherardia > Sherardia arvensis. The sequence goes on from OX415241.1 coordinate 29,513,146, forward strand.
CCATGACTCAACAGGCTCCGACAGCCCCACATGTCCCTCGCGCTCATCAGATGGTCACTCGTCATCAGGATGCGACAAGAGTATCTCGCAGCCTTGGACCTGATTTTGTGGCTACAGGATTGGTTGCTGAGTTGTTGGTACAGAGTGAACCTCGCAACTTCAAAGCTGCAGCGAAAGACTCACGTTAGGTTACTGCTATGGATGAGGAGATTGATGTGTCGATAGTCGAACCAACTGCCACGTTTGTTGCCGTTGGAGGAACCAATTGCATCAATCTCCTCATCCATAGCAGTAACCAATTGCATCAATCTCCTCATCCATAGCAGTAACCAATTGCATCAATCTCCTCATCCATAGCAGTAACGTTCCTCCAAATCCAATTTCTTCTTACTTTGTCGATAGTCGGCAAGAATAGTTAAACTGACTATTTCACTAATCAAGATACAACCTAGCCGGAATAGCCTACCTAGATTTAATACCTCAACAACATTAAGCACCAAAGAAACCCGATTCAGATAATTTATAATCAGAATAACTGTCACAAATTATCTACCCTGTATTCCCAACTATTGGCGTATAGTTTCGCCACTAATTGAATCTACCCCCTAAATACAGATAAATAGAGGAACTCAATTGGAACTATTCCAAATAACAAAAGACTGATCATATCTCAAGCAATTCAGAAATAAACAGGATACACAGAGAATAACAAGGAATCCACACAACATAATTATCAAGCACATTTAGGTCTCACATATGAATCATAGTTAATGCTTCAAAACCCTTACCAGAAACTAATCTAGCTACTAAGCATATGAAAAACAATCAAATAATTAAACATGAAACTAATTATAAAGAAAAGTAAAAGAAAACTTAGTCTTGATCAATGATGAAAAACATATGTGTTGGCTAGCTCCAAAGCCTACGGATTGCCTCCAAACTCCGGAACCCCCAAAATAATATAATGTCTAAGTATATATAGGTTTTAGGGTAAACAAAACCCTAATCCGATTATTACAAGGAATTGGACTAATAAATTAATATATTATAATTTAATTGGGCCTTCAAATAAATCTTCATTGTCTTCTCCATGTAGCCCAGTTAAACCCAATTTATTAAGACCGCGACTGTGTCATGGACTGGAGGTTGACTGGAGGTTGATTGAAGGGTAGAATGGTAATTCACTAATGGAATATATTAGGTGAGGAATTGGTTATTTTGGGAACGAAGTGCAGACGGGTTGTTGTGGGCGGTTACGTCGACGGTGAATCGGAAAGGTAACGGCCGGCTAGTATATATGAGAGAGAATAGGGATTTACTGATTATCTTTTTGGCAATGGAACTCTGATCATTTTGATCCTATTTTCCCTTTTATTTTCTTAATACAATTCATTCTTCAGTAATTGTTGTTGAAATATCTCTTGAATCCTTGTTAATCTTGATGTATCTGACAATTTGGTATCAGAGCGCGGTGGTTCTCGGATTTAAAGCATGGGGAATCGAGCTTGGGAGGTGACGATGCAGGAATTGGAGCAGAAGATTTCCGGAATGTGTCAACATGCCGATGATCGGTGTTCTGAAATGCACGGCTAATCTTCACAAATCAATGACGGATGTAAGCGCTCAGATGCAATTGATCATACAGAAGTTGGATCGCATGGAGGAGAAGCCTCAAACCGAAATTCCGGAGAGTTCTACTGCCGCAGCACTTAAGGGAAAAGGAGTATACGGTCAATACGATCAGGTACACTTCGAAATGTTTGATGATAAAATTCAGAATGAAGAGTTTGGCAATTTTGAAAGTGATCGTAGACAGACTTTGAATAATGTGAGAATGCCTGGTAGTATGCATCCTAGGATTGAGATGTCTGCGTTTTCTGGTGAGTATCCTGTGGAATGGTTAAGAAAATGTGAGAGGTTTTTTGTGTTCTAAAAGATTCCTGAGTACCAGAAATTAAAGATTGTTGAGCTGTGTTTAGAAGGAAAGACAGCTGTGTGGTATCAATCTCAGCAGAGATATGCTAAGATTCAGTGCTGGGAAGAGTTTCATGAGGCAGTGTTGAGGAGATTTTCTGAGCATGGGGAGACGACTGTGACTGATACTTTTAACAAGTTATACCAAAGGGGGAATGTAAGAGAGTATATAGAGCAGTTTGAGGAGTTGCAGACTATGATGATGAATAAGAATGCTCAGCTCAGTGAGGAGTATTTTATGGAGAGTTTTGTGAGTGGATTTAAGGAAGATTTGAAGCTTTTGGTCATGGTAGCTAGACCTAATTCTATGGATGATGCAATGCACACTGCTATATTGTATGAGAAGAGTCTGGAGAACTCATATAAGAGGAATAAGGTACCACAAGTTGCTGGTGGTTTTGGAAAGAAAGAACTGCCAAAAGTTTCATGGAAGAATACTGGTCCTGAGAAGAGAGTTGAAGGGGGTGGTTTTAAGAAGATCACACCAGAAGAACAACAATATAGGAGGGAACATCATTTGTGCTACAAATGTGGGGAAAAGTATGGCCCTGGGCACAACTACAAGTACAGACAGGTGTATATGATCACTGGAAAAGAGGATGGGGATGAAAAAGACATTATGGTGGCTGAAGAGGATTGTGAGGAGCTGCAGCAGCTAGGGGAGGAGCCATACCAGCTGGAATTGAAATGTATTGGTAAAGGTGCAAGGACAAATACTATAGCTGTGCAGGGTCAGATGGGAAGTTGTAGTGTTTGTATGTTGCTAGACACTGGTTCTACAGACAGCTTTATGGACCCTAGAGTGGTGCAGAACTTGGGATTGAAGATGGTGAAAACCAAGCCGTTTGTGGTGACTATAGCAGATGGTTCACAGTTGGGGGGAAACACCATGTGTCCTAAAGTGATGTGGAAAATAGGTGACCATGAATTCACTTTTAACTTAAAGGTGCTCAATCTGGGAAGGTTGGATGTAATCTTTGGAGTGGATTGGATGACACCACTCAGTCCCATAGCTTTTGACTGGGTGAAAAATGATGTGACATTTTGCTGCAATGGGGATAAATGGACTGTGGAAGGTTTGGGAATGGGTTCCAAGTTCAAAGTTTTGAAGGGAGCTGAGGCAAAAGAGGTGAGTGAGTACAAAAGGCATAGGAGGGCTTACTTTCAGTTGTATGGGGAGTCTGAAGGTGTGTTGGATGAAGACAGAGGATGGGCAGAATGTTTTGGGGTGACAGAATTTTGAGTAAGAAGGGAGAGGAGAGTATAGTGGGTGTCGAAATGGAAGTGATTCCAGAAGAGCTGCGACAAGTTGTTGAAGACTTTGCTGATGTGTTTCAGGTTCCCAAGTCATTGCCTCCTGTTAGAAAGATTGACCATCAAATACCACTAAAGCCAGATGCCCAGCCTTTGAAGATCAAGCCTTATCGATACCCCCATTCACAAAAAAGATGAAATTGAAAAGCAGGTTCAAGAACTGGTTAACAACAAGGTGGTTCAAGACAGTACTAGCCCCTATTCATCACCATTCCTCTTGGTAAGAAAAAAAGATAATACCTAGAGGTTATGTATTGATTACCGGAAGTTGAATGAGTTAACGGTCAAAGATAAGTTCCCGATCCCCATCATTGATGAGCTCCTGGATGAGCTACATGGAGCTACTTTCTTCACTAAGTTGGATCTCAGGTCTGGGTATCATCAAATAAGAGTGAAGAAAGCTGACGTTCACAAAACAGTGTTTCAAACGCATAGTGGCCATTTCGAGATTTTAGTGATGCCATTTGGGCTCACTAACGCCCCTGCGACCTTTCAAGCCCTGATGAACAAGATTTTTCAGCAATATCTCAGAAAATTTGTTTTGGTATTTTTCGACGATATCCTCATCTACAGCCAATCACTGAGTGAACATGTGAAGCATGTACAGTTAGTGCTGGAGGTCATGAGGGCCAACCAGTTGTTTGCCAAGGGAAGTAAATGTGTGTTTGCTCAAAGGAAGGTAGAGTATCTTGGGCATTTGATTTCTGAGCAAGGGGTTGATATGGACAAACAGAAGATTGATTGTGTTTTAAAATGGCCAGTACCTGCAAATGTGAAAGAGTTGAGGGGTTTTCTGGGATTGACTGGCTACTACAGAAGGTTTTTAGAAAATTATGGGATCATTTGCAAGCCTTTGCACAATTTGTTGAGGAAGGATGCATTCAAAAGGGATCACAATGCTACAGAAGTTTTTGAGAGTTTGAAATCAGTTATCACAAGTGCTCCAGTGCTCAGGATGCCAGATTTCAGCAAGCCTTTTGTAATGGAAACTGATACGTGTGGTACAGGGATGGGATCCGTGTTGATGCAGGAGGGTAGACCCATTGCGTATCTCAGTAAGGCTTTTAGTAATCATAATAAGGGCTTGTTCACCTATGAAAATGAACTATTGGCTTTGGTGATGTCTGTGGAGAAGTGGAAACATTACCTAGTGAGGCAGCACTTCATAATTAGAACGGACCATCAAAGTTTGAAGTATTTGTTGGATCAAAGGCTGAACAATGCTATTCAACACAAGTGGTTCACAAAGTTATTGGGGCTCAGCTTCGAGATTCAATACAAGACGGGCAAATCTAATGTTGCTGCAGATGCTATTTCTAGAGTGCCAGGGGACAACTCTGAAGCTCAAAACAATGAAGGCATGTGGATGGCTATGAGTGCTTCTTCTGTGGTGCCTATGTGGATCCAATAGATTGAGAGCAGTTATGAAGAGGATGACTTGGCTCAGAAGGTGATAGTGGAGATCACTTTTGCTAATGGTGAGTTCAAGGATTGGAGTTACCAGAATGGCGTGTTGAGGAAAGGCAAGAGAATCTTTGTAGGCTGTGGTGGTTCTACCAGGGCTGACATAATTTCAACCCTCCATTCTTCTGCTATTGGGGGTCATTATGGGCAGAACACTACGATAAAGAGAGTTATTAGCACTTTCTACTGGCCATAAATGAAGGAGGCCATAGTCAATTTCATTAAGACTTGTGATGTGTGCCAAAGGAACAAAGGAGAAAACTGTCATTCCCCGGGGTTATTGCAGCCATTACCTATTCACATGCAAGCTTGGAAACAGATCTCTATGGACTTCATTGACAGGTTGCCAGATTCTTTTGGTTTTGATACCATTATGGTGGTGGTGGACAGGTTGACCAAATATGCTCATTCATAGTTATGTCTCATCCTTTTACAGCTAAAGTGGTTACAGAAAAGTTCACGGATGAGACATATAGGTTGCATGGCCTTCCTGATAGTATTGTGTTAGGTAGGGACAAGATTTTCACTAGCTATTTTTGGAGGGAGCTATTTACCATGTTACAGGTGAAGTTGCATTTCAGCACAGCATATCATCCCAAATCTGATGGCCAGACTGAGAGAGTTAATCAGGTTTTGGAGAACTATTTGAGCTGGTTTTGCTGTGACAAACCGCAGAGTTGGAAATCTTGGTTGCCCTTGGCTGAGAGATGGTACAATACTACTTATCATTCCAGTATTCAGATGTCTCCACATGAGGCTTTGTATGGAGTGAAGCCTCTGAATTTACCTTTGGGGTTACTCACAGACTCTATAATTCCAGCTGCTCAAGATATGGTGTTGGAGAGGGACAAGGTGAGTCATAAACTGCTGGAACATTTGAAACAGGCTCAGATAAGGATGAAGCAGTTTGCTGACAGAAACAGGACTGAGAGGAGTTTTGTTGTGGGTGACCGTGTTCTGTTGAAGCTCAGGAAATACAAGCAACAATCTGTGCAGGAGAGGAGTAATGCCAAATTAGCTGCTAAGTTTTTTGGTCCTTTTGTGGTGGAAAAGAAAGTGGGTACTGTAGCCTATCAATTGAAGTTACCAGTCACAAGTAAGATCAATCCTGTCTTCCATGTATCTCTACTGAAGAAATACAATGGAACCTTCCCTGATACAGATGTGGAACCTGAGTTGCCAGTTGTTACTCTAGACCCTGTAGCTGTGCTGGAACCTTTGAAGGTACTACAAAGAATGTGGATTGAGAGGGGTAATGAACAGGTGGTACAGTGGTTGATAGTTTGGAGGAATTTACTAGAAGAGGATGCTTCTTGGGAGGATGCTACCTTCATTACTTATCAGTTTCCTTATTTCAAAGCTTGAGGACAAGCTGTTCTTAAGAGGGAGGGAGTTGTCATGGATTGGAGGTTGACTAAAGGGTAGAATGGTAATTCACTAATGGAATATATTAGGTGAGGAATTGGTTATTTTGGGAACGAAGTGCAGACGGGTTGTTGTGGGCGGTTTCGTCGACGGTGAATCGGAAAGGTAACGGCCGGCAAGTATATATGAGAGAGAATAGGGATTTACTGATTAACTTTTTGGCAATGGAACTCTGATCATTTTGATCCTATTTTCCCTTTTATTTTCTTAATACAATTCATTCTTCAGCAATTGCTGTTGAAATATCTCCTGAATCCTTGTTAATGTTGCTGTATCTGACAGACTGCAACAATTTAGCCCAATACTGATTTCTTCAAGAACGTATAGCTGATTAGTGATCGACATGTCGAAGCACAACTTAGCCGCCCGTAGAAAAAACCAGTAATAGAATTACATCTTCAACTCGCAGGCGTCTTCTTCTTCCTGGAAAAATGGAATTGACGATCCATTATCCGTTGGAGCACACTAACTCATTAAAAAAACCTTTCGGAAAATAGAGAGTTGTGTCTAGCTCCTCTCCATGGTTCCAAGTGCTTGATTTTGCATCTTTTTCACCAATTCTCCACTTGATTGTATTCCACCATTTTTCTTATAATTCCTGCACCAAAACACCTTCGTGCACATCAAATGGCAAAAGAGAGATATAAAATCATATAATTAGATGCATAAAATACGCCTTATCAATGTGGTTGGTTCCAAGTAGGTTTATCGATTGAAGTACAAACATGATGGATCTATTAATGAGAGATATAAAGCACGTCTGGTGGCTCAGGACTTCTTATAGGTTCCGGGTTTCGATCATACCTTCATTCCTGTTATCAAATCTGCTACTGTACAGACGGTGATTGCCATTGCCACTATGAAGAGGTGGCCACTTCATCAGCTAGATGTCAAGAATGCCTTTCGGAATGGCGTTCTTGACAGTCCAGTTTACATGGTACAACCAGCTGGGTATCAGGATCCTGCACGTCCTGATCATGTCTGTCTTCTGCGGAAAGCCACCTATGGTCTTAAGCAAGCTCCTAGGGCATGATTTTATCGCTTCAGTGCCTTTATTAAAGGACTTGGCTTTGTTGGCAGTTTGTCGAATCCTTCCCTATTTGTGTTCACCCGCGGTTCAGTCATCCTATACCTTCTCTTCTACGTTGATGATATCATTCTCACCGGAAATGATAAGGTTGCAATTAGCAGTTTCATAGCTCGTGCTGATCGGGAGTTCTCTGTCAAGAATCTTGGACACCTCAACTATTTTCTTTGCTTGGAGGTTACACCTACTTCTACAGGGTTGTTCTTGGGTCAAGCCAAGTATGTTGGGGATATTCTTCAGAGGGCTGGAATGTCGGATGCTACACCGGTCTCCACACCTTTTCTCCCATTGTCCCAGCTTCACAGCAGCACCAGTGGACATTTTCATAATCCGAAATTGTATCGGTCTCTTGTTGGTGCCCTTCAGTACCTTACCATCACTCGTCCTTACCTGTGTTTTTGTTGTCAACTCTGTGAGCGAATATCTCCAGGATCCACGGGATGATCATTTTGCTGCAGTTACTCGAATCCTCAGATATGTTCGTGGCACGCAACACTGTGGTTTGACCTTTGCTGCTGATGGTGTTTTAGAGGTACTAGCATATTTTGATGCAGACTGGCGCGCTGCTTGGAGACACATCGCTCTACATATGGATATGCTGTCTTTCTCGGCGGGAACTTGGTCTCATGGAGTGCAAAGAAGCAACCTACAGTATCTCGCTCAAGCTCTGAATCGGAGTACATAGCTCTTGCCAATACAGTTTCGGTGGTAGTTTGGCTGTTACACATTCTTCGGGATCTTCGCTTTCCACTTCAGGGATCTCCAGTGCTCCTTTGTGACAATAACAGTGCTATCTTTCTTGCTGAGAACCCTGTTGCTCACAAGAGAGCTAAGCACATCGACATCGACTATTACTTTGTGAGGGAACTTGTAAGTGCTGGCAACTTCGAATTGGTCATGTTCCGACCTCATTACAGGTTGCAGACATCTTCACTAAGGGGCTCAATCGTGCGCTGTTTGATTTCTTTCGGTCCAAACTTCGCGTCTCGACCAATCCGACGCTTCGCTTAAAGGGGGGTGTGACAATAGAAGAAATGGAGGACTGATTTATTAATTATGATTAGTACTTTGTATATTGTACTTATGCGCATAGGGTTTAGATAGCTTGTTGTAATTAGCTTTAACCCCTTGTATGTACTATAAATAGGTGATGTACTGCCTTATTCTAACCAGTCAATCAAATACAGTTTACAGTCTTTGTGCTGCATGTATCATGATTCAATCAATTCTTTCCCGTATATAAAATTTTTTGTTCTCTACTTCAGACTTTGTTTTCTGAAAACATATGTCTTTTATATTATATGTTCTGAAGTCATTCTTTCAAATGATATAGTTACAAATATCAACTTTCGATTTATGTTTGATGACCTAATTCTTTGCTCTTTGCCTCTTTTGTGTGTTAAAAAAGGGTCATATGATGATTAATATAAATGAGAGAAGATGTCCTTTACTAAAAGTTGGGGGTTACCTAATATCAGATAGTTCAACCTTTGTATATCATTTCTTGGTTGGCATACAAAATTATTTTTATCAATATTATCTTCAGCTTGTGTTACTGATGTGTGTTTATTTTTTTTGAAATGTACTGATGTGTGTTTATGAAAACCTGTTGAAGTAAATATTTTTTTACACTATCCATTTGTTAGCATAAACATTTGTATACCTTTTCTTCTTTTCTTGGCTGATATTCAGACATTTCACACTTTGTATTCCTTTTCTTGGCTGGTACAACGAAGTATTTTACAAATGTTATCTACGGCTTGAGCCAGAATTGTCTTTGCAAATTAACCTTTTCTTTTTCGATTAAAATAATCCAACCATTTCGATTTAGTCTTTCGTGTGTTCTTAGCTTGCTATAGTTTGTTATGATTGAAACTATCTTGACTATTCTACAGTACTATTTTTCATGTTTGTTCATACAACTTGTTTTTTATACACACCATGATATCCCCTATTTTCTTTTCTCTTGTAGATAATTCGTATCGATGTTTTCAGGAGTGAAGAAAAAAATCAAGTAAGGCATTAAATCTTGAATATAATCAATTTTTAACTTATATTTTATGAATCAAAAATTAATATAGTTTGCTTTCATGGTTTAGATATGGATGAAATGTGTATTAATATTAGAGATTTGAATGATACAAGCTACAGAAAGAATAAGAGATGGTATTCCAAAGTGATACTCTTATCCAGAGAATTGGTTGTCGGTCCCAAAAAAAAAGGAGGGATCCACCTGATTCCTTTTTGTTGATAAACATGTTCGTATACATTTGTACATATTTGTGACATATGTTTATTATGAACTAACTATGAATTTGATGAATTTTCATTAATTTCATTGGCAGAGTACGATTATCCAAGCTATAGTTTCTGGTAAGCATGTGAATGCTTTGGGTCCTAGACTTCTTCCTTTCAGTACATTCTACGTTGGTCACAGCCCTGTTGATAAGATTGACAAAAAGTTTCAATTACGGTTCTGTTCCCTATCAGATTACTTTAAACAAGATGAGTTTCATCCAACAAGTTTCCAAATATGAATCTTATGAACTATCTGACTGCTTGAAAATTACTCCATTCTGGGAGATTTATAGTTGACCCGAGAAAGATGGTGATTTGCTAAGTAAGAAATTATTACACATTTTTTGTTTTATCTGCTAACTTTTTTAATTATTACTCACTAATACTCTTATAGAAATCAACAAATATGATATGTGGTGTGATCCATATATGTTGCTTTCAACTGTTGTTTCTTGTTCAAGGATTCGTTGTAGTAAATCAAGAGTAAGTACAATCAGTTATGCTATGCTCGTTACTTTGTCTTTTATTAAATTTTCTAATACCCATAACTTCTAACAACTTCATCTTGTGCTGGGTACTTAGTATCATCATACATTATATTAATCACCATTTTTCAGCCTCTATATTTCATCTGTTTTTCTTAGATTTGGTAGATCAGTATGAATTTAGGTCATTCTGGTGAAGAACACCAAGAACACCTAGTGAAAAACACACAGTACTTATAGTCTAGAACCAGGAGCTAAAATCCAAGCGTGAATAATGCCAGAAACAGCTGGCTAAGCAAATGGGGAAAACAGAAATGTAACAGAATGATGACTGTACAGAAAATGCATAAGTCAAAGGTGATGGCTTGACTCTTGGGCATCAGAATTGTGGCGCCAAACTCCAGTCTGACTTTCTTGACTTAGCCGTTGAAGCAAGTCGGTGTAAACATTGTAATCCCCTTTTTCTAAGCTGTCAACACAATCAACCAGTAGAGCAGTGGATGAATTCTTCACACCCCCCTCAAGATGGACTTGGGGAACTGCACAAAAGTTCATCTTGGAGAGAAGAAGATGGAATGGAGCAGCAACTAAGGGCTTGGTAAAGATATCAGCTATCTGCTGCTTGCTGAAGATAGGACAGGGAACTAGAAAACCTTCCTTAAACTTGTTTCTAGTAATGTGACAGTCTATTTCAATATGCTTTGTCCTTTCATGAAACACTGGATTTTCAACAATTTCCCTAGCAGCCTTGTTGTCACACCAAAGAGAAATAGGAAGCTGGAGGGGAATCTGAAAATCAGTGAGAAGGTAAGAAATCCACTGGAGTTCTGTGGTAGTGAGAGCCATACTTTTATACTCAGACTCAGCAGAAGATATTGAAACAGTTTGTTGCTTCTTGGATTTCCAGGAAACCATGGCTGAACCAAGAAACACACAGAATCCAGTAATAGATAGTCTAGTATCCTTGCATCTGCCCCAGTCAGCATCACAATAAGCATTAAGCTTGAAATCATTGATTCTAGGAAAGAAAATACCCTTAGATGGAAAAGCACTGAGATACTTAACCACATGTAAAGCCCCAACCAAATGATGTTCAGTTGGAGAATGCATGAACTGACTGAGCTGGTTCACAGCATAAGTCACATATGGTCTTGAAGTGTTGAGGTAGATCAATCTTCCCACTAACCTCCTATAAATGTGTGCATCAACAAGAAGTGGAGAGCTACATCCATGTCCCAGGTAGCAGGCAGTGGAGTGGAGGAATGAGAAACAGATGTACAACCAGAATCTTTAACAATTTCTGAGATGTACTTAGCTTGAGTGATGTAGATCCCAGAGGTAGATCTAGCCAGTTCAAGTCCCAAAAAGAACTTAGTCTGACCAAGATCCTTGATGGTGAATTCAGAATGGAGAAAACTTTTCACAACAGCTATGGCATTCTCACAGGAGCCAGCAATGAGAATGTCATCTACATACAAAACAAGTGCCAAACTGTGAGAAGCATTGTTGAGGAGGAAGAGACAGTGATCATGTGGTGATTGAGTAAAACCAAAAAGCAATAGCTTCTTAGTGAGTTCTGAGTTCCATTGCCTAGAGGATTGTTTGAGCCCATAGAGTGACTTTCTGAGCTTGCAAACTTCACCTGGCTGAGCTTTGGAGTACCCTTCTGGAGGTAACATGTAAACCTCCTCATCAAGAAATCCATGCAGAAAAGCATTATTAATATCTAATTGATGCAAGCTCCAAGATCTTGCTGCAACAATTGCCAAAAATAATCTAATAGTGGTGGTTTTAGCAACTGGTGAGTAACTGTCAAAATAGTCTATACCCTCAATCTGGTTATAACCCTTGGCCACCAGTCTTGCCTTGTATCTGTCTATGCTCCCATCTGCCAAGCATTTAACTTTATATACCCATTTACAACCAATAGCTCTTTTGCCTGGAGGAAGAGGAACAAGTTCCCAGGTACCATTCTGTTCCAGAGCCTGCAATTCAGAAGACATAACATCCATCCAATGTACAGATAATTTTGCAATTTTAAATGAAGTAGGCTCATGAATTTCTGACAATTGTGCTAGAAAGGCCTTATATGACTCAGTAAACTCAGAAGGACTATTAGGATCATGCAAAACAGTAAGGACAAAATCATTCTGCCAGGCTGGCTTTTGAATTTGCCTTTTACTTTTTCTGACTGGTGGAACTGGTTCAGGGATGAGTGTAGGACTAGGTAGTGTTGGATGAGTGTGTGTGGGGGTTCTATAAGTGTGAGTGAGGCTGGGAAAAGATTTCTCTGATAGATCAATATGAGGAAAAAATTCAGAATCAGGTGATGAGACTGAACTGTGAGTACATGTGTTTTCTTGGTTTTCTGTGGTGTAAAATGGAGGGATATATGTATCAAGATCTGAGCAAGGAACAGGTAGAGGTGTAACTGGGATGGATTTATGTGTAGGAGAGTAGGGGAAAATAGTTTCATGGAAAATGGTGTCCCTGGAAACTATGACTTTTTGATGAGTGATATCAAAAAGTTTATAGCCTCTCTTGTCTGGAGGATAACCAATCATTATACATGGATTGGCCCTGGGTTGAAATTTTTCTTTATGGGGAGTAGTGTCTGTGGAAAAACATAGACATCCAAAGGCTCTAAGTAGGGTATAGTCTGCTGGCTTTTTCATTAATATGTCATGAGGAGTTTTCCAGGATAAGGTAGCTGTAGGAGTCCTATTTATGGTGTAGGTAGCTGTGAGTATTGAGTCACCCCAAAACCTCTTAGGAACATAAGATTGAATCATAAATGCTCTAGCTACATTCAGCAAATGCTGATGCTTTCTTTCTACTACCCCATTCTGTTGGGGAGTATAAGAACATGTTTTCTGATGCAAAATTCCTAGTTCATTAAGAACATCTAGTAGGGTAGCATTAACAAATTCTGTCCCATTATCAGTCTTAATAGCCTTTACACTTTTCTGAAAATGGTTCTGAATAAGTATGAAAAATGCTTTAAGAAGATAAGGAACTGATTCCTTTGTTTTAACCAAGACAGTCCATGTGTACTTTGAATGATCATCTACTATGGTCATAAATATCTAGAACCAGAAATAGATACAGTACTATATGGCCCCCACAGATCTATATGCAACAGGTCAAAAACATCATCATAAGTTTTGTCCCTGACTGGAAATTCAAGTCTCTTTTGTTTTGACAATGGACAAATTGTACATGTATAAGAATCAGGAATAGGTACATTTATAAACTGTTTCAAATGTTTGACAGCAATATCTGAAGGATGACCAAGTCTACTATACCATACATGAAAATCAGCATCTCTAGGTCTATGTGAATACAGACAATGAAATGATCTAATCATGCATGACAGATTCAGGCTGTGGATGGCTACTTGTACTGTGGCTGTATGGAAGGATGTCTGACTGAGTATATATAGGCCCTGACTCTCTTTTGCTACTGCTATAACTTGTCCATTTTTAAGGTCCTGCAGTAGGCAAAAGGTTTTGAAAAAGTCAATATGTATGTCATTAGTATTAAGCAACTTACTTACTGACAAGAGATTGAAATGAAAGGTAGGACATGAAGACAGTCATGTAAGGTAATGTTGCTGGGTAAGTCCACTTGTCCACTGAGTGAAACAAGCTTTACAGTATTATCTGGGAGGAACACTGGTGTAGGTAAAGTAACTGGTTGGCTGGTGGTAAATAGATCTAAGTTACTGCACATATGACTACTAGCACCACTATCAATAATCCATGAGACAGTATCATTCAAAATCACAAAATTACAGACATGAGATAAGACACTACCTGAGAAATCTGTGAGATGTGCAAGGTTGGCAAAATCTGTTGGTGCTGCTTGCTCTATTGCTTTCCCTTTCAATGCTCTCCCCAGCTCTTGTTGCATCTGAGCTAGATTTGTCATAAGTGTTTGTATCTGGAGCTGCTGCAATGACTCAGAGTTTGGTGTATGTGGCTCAATTGATCCTGAACCATTGGTTTTTGTAGGTGGAGTTCCAGCTACAGCATTAGCATGAGGAGGATATCTTGATTTGGAGTCTCTTTCTTTGTTGCCATAGAACCAGTCTGGGAACCCTTTCAGCTTAAAGCAAGTATCCATGAGATGTCCAGCCTTCCCACAATGTGTACATTTCAAATCTGGATTTCTGACTGGCCTTTGCTGGTATTCATTCTTCTGTGCTCCATAGTTGTTAGTCCTGTTGTTGTAGCTATTCCTGACTGCCATAGCTGCATTCCCACCTAAGTCACCTTCTGAGAAGTAACTATTATCAGTTTGAGACACCAGAGCTGAGATGTTCTGGCCTTGGTATCCAGTATGAGCTTGCCTTTGTTTTTCAACTTTTCCTACAATGGCTGTGGTCTTAGCTAAGCTTGGAAGAGGCTCCATCATTGTGATTTGATCAATGATGGCCCTGTAATCATCATTCAGTCCTCTGAGGAACTGATGAACCCTAGCTTCATCCCCATCCTTAATTAGATCCTTATAATACCCACACTTACAGCAAGTACAACAAGTACACCTCCTTCTTGGCTTAACACATGCTAAATGATCCCAAAATCCTTTCAGTCTTGTGAAGTAAAGAGCAATAGAATCATTACCTTGCTTAGCATCACTTATATCATTAGTTAACTGATGAATTAATGCACCATTGTTTTCACCAAACCTATCTCTCAACTCTTCCCACAGTTCCTTAGCATCATTAGCAAACAAAAATCCATTCACTATATCCTTAGACAAAGAGTTCTGAATCCAAGCAATTAACATAGAGTTTACCCTTTTCCATTGTTTATACTTCAAATCTGTCACCTCAGGCTTTTTCACATCACCAGTAAGAAATCCTAGCTTATCTCTTGTTTCAAATGCAGTTATCATGGCACGGCTCCAATGCAAATAATTATGCTCAGTTAAAGGTTGTGTAACAAGTACCTGATGTGATTGATCATTCACATGAAGATAAAGTGGATCCTCCACCTTTGGTCTGTAATACCCTTCTGATTCATCATCATCTCCTGGATTTTGTTGATCTGCACGCCCCTTTCCATTGTTGTTGTTCCTCCGTACACCTCCGGTCACAGAATTGTCTCCACTTGAAGCCATCTCTCAGATCTGGAGTGGGTTTGCAATATTTGGTTAAATTGAACTAAATAATCCGTAGGGTATGATCGCAATGTTGTATGGATGCGATTGATCAACTGGAAGGCTCTGATACCATCTTAGATTTGGTAGATCAGTATGAATTTAGGTCATTCTGGTGAAGAACACCAAGAACACCTAGTGAAAAACACACAGTACTTATAGTCTAGAATCAGGAGCTAAAATCCAAGCGTGAATAATGCCAGAAACAGCTGGCTAAGCCAATGGGAAAAACAGAAATGTAACAGAATGATGACTGTACAGAAAATGCATAAGTCAAAGGTGATGGCTTGACTCTTGGGCATCAGAATTGTGGCGCCAACCTCCAGTCCGACTTTCTTGACTTAGCCGTTGAAGCAAGTCGGTGTAAACATTGTAATCCCCTTTTTCTAAGCTGTCAACACAATCAACCAGTAGAGCAGTGGATGAATTCTTCAGTTTTTGTTTTCACACATATCATCATAATATTATAATAGAATTGCTCACTTTATTTAGTTATTTATTTCATTTTTCCCGGAAATCAGATGCAGTCCTATCCTTCTATCATTTTGGGAAAGTTATAGAGAGGTCCCGAACTTCAAGATCTGACTAGTTGCATTCAGAAATGAACATCTGTCCTTCTCATAGGTGTCAAGCTTGAGTCTTTTAATGGTATGATATTTGATAATTATGATTAAAAATACTCTCATTTCAATTACCATTCATCCTAATGCATTGAGCTTTATTCGTTTATATGACACATGTGTTTTCCTTGTTGCACAAACAAACACAAGAATAGTTCTGGATCCACCTATTCCCCATATGATGTCCTTAAATACATGGTTGGCTCTTATTATTTGATTTATATTAACATTTAAATCTCATGTATGCATCTGTACTTGTGCTTCAGATATCTAATATATGAGCGTAAAATTACATGTTTTATCATGAATATTCTATGTGCATGTATGATATGTGATGAGTAGGGGAAGTTTTGGTGGTCATAACTAAGTTAGTATAAAAATGCCTTTCCTATTGTAGTTTTCCTACTGCACTAATAACAAAATATGCAAATGCGATAGTTTCAAGTTTTGGTTCCTGTGAATAATCTGTCAAGTTTCTCGACAGTGTTTATCCATTTTATGTGTTTGATCTAACGATCCCTGCTATATCATCTAAAGTTAGTACTAAGTTGCATTTGAGACCGTTTAGATATAAATTATGAAGATGTGTGGTTTATCATGATCAACTTGTGAATCTTCTTTATAAATAAATTTTGTTTTTATTTCAGGGCTTCAAACGATTAGTTTTGTTTTTGATTAATTAAAAACTCTTTCCCGTTTAATTTAATATACAAGTTTTAAAAAAATCGATGGAAAATTAAATCGCAACACAAAAGAATAAAATAAAATAATACTAAGACATCAACATCGATACGACTGACGTTCATATATACATGTTTGTCACAATAGAATGCCACTTGCCAAATAAAATGCTTGAAACTTCTATGGAAAGTGACAGCTCGAAGTTGACTAGCGCGACTTCGATGCATCTGCCCATATCTGCAGCAAATTTAGTCGGTTTGTATTTATCTAAAGTGTTTCTTTTTTATCACAAAACAATTATTGCATTTTTACGATAGAAATTAGTGGAAAGAAATATTCAAGAAAATTTGACGAAAATAGTAGAACTCTATCTCAATTTTCAATATTTGCAAATCGAATAAGGACACAGTAACACTAATTAAATATCAGAAAATTCATTAAAACCACAAATTTTGAAAAGTCTATCTATACTGATCAAGTTGAGTCTACAATAATATTATTAATCTTGTTTATCGACGTATTTGATGGAACCTGCTGGGGCCTGGAGCTCTCACTGTACATGTTCAAACACAAAACAAATTTGCACAAATTTTTATTTAGTTTAAAATAAATAATTTTGATTAAATTAATAATTATTACGTATATATATTGTGATTGAATTCGTCAAAATCTCATCTTATATAATAATTTGAAAGTTTTATGTACGTTTAAAGGATATATATTAACGTTAAACACAATACAGACAGGTAAAAAAAATTCTTGAATGACTGCAGAGGCAGAGATAGAAATTTGAAAGCGGGGATAACAAAGTTGTTTTTTGAAAAGTGAAGACAGACATTTGGAGAATTTAGATTCTACCCCAATTTAATATAAAAGTATGTAGAAGTTCAGTAATTATACATGCAGTACCACGTTTACTTAATGCATGTCTAAAAGATATAATATGTGGTCCTGAATTGTGCTACTGCACCCAAAATATTATATTTTAAACATGCATTAGTAAACATGGACCTGCATGTATCACCACTCTAGAAGTTATAATGGTATTAGTAATATTTTCAAAAAAAATAACAAAATTATCATTTTATAAATTTTGTGCATAAAAAATATTTTAAAAATATTTTTATTTTTACTGGATAGCATTTGCTACTATTTGTTTAACTAACATTGGAGTACTAAATACATTCGACCACGAGGTCAATCAACTTAATCTTCTCTTGTGTGGCCAGTTTTAAATCCTTCATCAATAATCCATGTCTACAGTTTTCAAAAATAAAAATATAAAAAAAAACTAAAATTAGGACAATTAGCAGTAGTATCTATCACGAGCTGCAGATCTAGAAATATGACGGTTGATCGTTGACCAAAACACGGTTGATCCGCTTTAAGGCTTTATCAGACCAAATTAACCTCTGCTATATATATCCTCCTGTTGTCAAATATATACTGAGAAAATTATTAAACTAAGTGAAAATGGTGAGATCTCCATATATTTACGAGGATACTGGACTCAAAAGGGGTGCCTGGAGTGAGGAAGAAGACAACAAGCTGAGGAGCTTTGTCCTAACATACGGCCACCCGAACTGGCGACTGGTGCCTGAATTAGCCGGTAATAGTTGCAGACAATATTTGCATTCATTCTTAGATCTGTAATAATTTACAGAAGGGATGGATCGTGATGTAATTTAACCTTTTCAGGCTGAGATGGGTGAATTACCTCACAGGGTGTAAAGGAGTAAAGTCAGTAAACTATACTCGTGAAGAGGATGAGATCATACTTTCATTATATCAGCAATTTGGCAGCAGGTAATTTTAACATAAATCTAGAATCATTCCAAGAAGGTACATGTATTTTTTGAGCTCTGTGTACTAGTATTGATCTCCATGTATCCTGATACACAGATGAGTTATTATCTGCAATTTTTACAAATTAGAATTTTTTTTTTCCAGATATTTGTAACAGATGGGCATTCATTGCATCAAAATTGCCCGGAAGAACTGATAAAGATATAAAGAATCACTGGAAGTCTAAATTATGGAAGCACGGCGTGAAGCACATACCCAAGACTACTGCAGCAGCTGGAGAAACACCACAAAATCATGTGGAGGAAGATGGTATTCCTATCGTTTGGTCGGATGATTTGTTTCAATGAAAACAAGATTTTGTCTTCAAATTTTTGTTTTCAGGATATCATTTGCAATTGGTCGGATGATTTTGTCTTCAGGAATATTTTCTCAGTGTTGGATTATCTGCATTTTGCCATTTCACTGTAATTTCCCGATCAATCGGAATTTTCCAATGTTTAAACCATCAGTGTTTCAGTTTACTGGTTCAACACAAGATTCAGCATTATCATATATTCATGTATTATTTTGTACACTAGTATGTGTTTATAATTCACACTATTATTATTATCATTATTATATATTATCATTTCTATTATTTAGTGTGTTTGTAACATTATTGAACATTTCATGTATTTTGTACACTACCGTGTAATGTATTATGAAAGTCTGAATATCACAAAGTTCAAACTGTGAGAATAACTTTAATGATGGGAATATGGGAATTTCTCATATTTCGAAGTGTGTAAAACTAACGATATATAATTGAATAATCAATGTAGATAAACTGTTTAAACAATATTATTTAGGGTGCATCAAACATAAGCTGAAGTCTTATACATAGTCGACATTTTACTTAATATATATCATACAAATTACAAAGTGTCAACACCGAATAAAACGGCAAGATTAAGATTCAGTGTGTGGTATCCAGAAAACTATTGAAATAACAATATTTCTCGATCCCTATAATATGCCTAATTTTCTAAAATAAAATATCGAAACCTATGTTATAGGTATTTTGTATTATATGTGTAAAATATGGAATTGAATTTATCCATACTTGCTGTGTATTTGCATCAGTGTGAATAATGCGAGCCAGGGTTCAAACTACAAACTTCATTCCTACATTAATGTTGACATGCTTATGAAGACGCAGTGGTTTTTAATTAAAACGTAGTCTTTCATACGACTAAGTTTCCAGAACCATATGTACAACTATCCTTTTTATTTTTCTTCGTCCTCCTCCTTTGTAAATCCTGCAAAAGACTTTTATTATTTTAATAAACAAAAAAGACTTTTAAGTATTCGACAATTAATTGAAAGATAAAAAAAATAAGTGGTGAATACTTAATTTGATTTTCAACCCTCGCGTGGTAAACACTGGCATTGTTTTAAACACAGCTTTGAATAAGCTAGCTAGGTTTTGTTCTTGTATCAAAACCCAAGTTTAATTTAAGTGTAAAATTTTAATTTTTCATTAAATTATATACCAATATATTTTATTAAATATATTAAATTAATAAACATTAACAAGAGTCAAAATGTTAATCATATATTAGATTACATATTTCATCATAAACTTTTGGAAATACGAAGGTTGGATCTTGATCATTTACCTTAGATCAGATTATCATTCATCAGAGATGTCTGTGTGAGTGCCTCTACTCCAAACTAGGGATGATAATTAACTGGTGTTTGCTATATGCAGGTCCTGTTTGCTTTTGCAGGTCCAAAAAAAGTGGGAAAATACCATAATTACCCTTCATTCGTTTATTAATTTTTACAAATATATTTCTAAAACCCTAACGTTGAATGCATAAACCCGTCTATGTAATGATTGAACACGTGTCCAAATTATAAATTACCTTTCGTGAATTATAGTAAAAAATTAAGAGGGACATTATTGTCATTTCTGATTTAATTTGGACCTGCAGAAGTAAAGTGGACTTGCATTTAGAACCACCCTAATTAATGGGGCTGAGACCGGATCCAGACTCTGCGGGTTTTATACCCGCTGGGTCGGGTATGAATCTAATTTTTTTAACCCCATCAGATATGGGTCAGACCTGAATCTATGTTTTTAAATATAAATTGGATACAAATATAAGATATCAAACCCATACCTAATCCATATCCATATTCAGATCCATTTACACATCAATATATTATAAGTATTATATTTCTATGTATAATATCAATGTGTCGTACATTCTTGTACTACATTAATTTCAATTTCACTAAGTTGTTAAGTATTTGATGTGTATTATGTATTGATAATTCACTATGTATATTAACAGTTACGCTTATTGTAAAAATAATTAGATATGTTACTCGTACTATTTTTGAAATATCTAACATCAAAATAATGAATTTATAGATAAAAATTTTGATCCGTTTAAAACCCATAGACAATGTGGATATGAATACGGATTTTAAAATTTTAGACCGTGCTAAAATCGGTCAGATCTGAATCAGACGTTTTTAACAGGTTGACTCCGAATTTAGGTAAATTAGACTCAAACCCGTCCCATGATCATCCCTACTCCAAATATACGATCTGTAAATCATACACCAGATCGAGAGTAAGACACGACTTTTTAACCTAACCTGAGAACAAGACATCTATTTGAAAAATCAGATTAAGTACCGTGAATGCTCCCAAAGAAAACTATCCTCTTAAATATTAAATCTAAATACATCAAAGGTATGTTTGAGTGCCCCCTTCTCCGAACATATGTACAAATGATCACTAAACAACATCAGGAGAGGAAGATGGTAATTCTACATCCAACGAGGATTCACATTAAATCAGATTCTCGATTGCTTATTTTCTCCTACAAGCTAAAATAGAATGCCACTTGCCAAATACAATGCTTGAAACTTCTATGGCAAGTGACAGCTCGAAGTTGACTAGCGCGACTTCGATGCATGCCTCGTATCTGTAGGATATTTAGTCGGTTTGTATTTATCAAAACTGTTTCTTTTTTATCACAAAAAAATTATTGTATTTTTATTCGCAGAAGAGTTTTGTGTTTACCAAATTCTGATAAGATAAAGTAATTAAATACTATATATCTAGTAGGTAATCGATATGCAGTTTCTGGCAGGAAAAATAAGGATCGTACGTACCGTTCATTACATTTCTTCAGTTAATTTACTCCTTTCCAGGGAGAATTCTTTTCCATTTGACTTCTGTTACGGGAACATATTATTAGATTATAGTAAGTGTAATAAGCAAGTAACTTTTCAGTTTAATTAACCTGATATATACTTTTTGCATGGTAAATGAGCGGAATTCCCATTTGCAGGTTTTCTTTTATTAATACAGTCTGTATTTTGAGTGGAGCTAACAAAATTATTTTTATTAATTTATTGAGAATAATATTTATCCGGATGATCCTGATATATCCCTTATCAGATACCAATAAGATAATGACACGTGTACAATTGTAATATTTTAATTGGTTAAGATATTTTTAGTAAAGCTCTAAAACCCTAATTTAGAATGTCTAAATCCGTCTGGGTAATGATTGAACACGTGGCCCAATCATAAATTAGTTAAAAATATGTGTCGTTATTTAATTGGTGTCTGATATTGCCAATATCAGGATGATCCTCATATATATTAAACTGTAATATCAGGACATATTCGTCTTTCCTGAAAATTTAAAAGTAAAATATAACCTATAAATATCACTGGCCTAAATAATTCACGTTATTATTATTTGATGATTAGATTTTAATATTTGAACGTTTCCCGTTATAATTCAAGATATATGTGTATTTTTGGGGCTAATATTTATGATCCAGATACACACTTGAGTTCTTAACTGCAATTTTTACCAGATGGTCATTCATTGCATCAAAATTGCCCGGAAGAACTGATAATGATGTAAAGAATCGCTGGCAC
Organism: Sherardia arvensis; assembly: GCA_948330725.1. Taxonomy (NCBI): domain Eukaryota; kingdom Viridiplantae; phylum Streptophyta; class Magnoliopsida; order Gentianales; family Rubiaceae; genus Sherardia; species Sherardia arvensis. The sequence goes on from OX415241.1 coordinate 29,535,415, forward strand.
TCTAAATTATGGAAGCGCAGCGTGAAGCACAGACCCAAGGCCACACCAGTACTCCATTCTGAGGATGATTTGTCCAATTCCGGATCCAAGCTGGCTTCTTCATCAGATCTTAGCAAGAACAATATTGATGAAATAATAGATGCTAGACTTGCACTTATTGATGATATCTGCTCTCCAGACTGGGCGGTCTTCTTGGAAGGAATTTTGAATCCAGTTCCCTTTGATGCATCATGCCAATACACCAGCATAGGCACTTTTCTTCATCAGAAGCTGCAGTTGCATCTGTTAATGGAAAAGGAAGGTTATGAACTCATGTGCCCTAATCATGTGGAGGAAGATATTATTCCTATCGTTTGGTCGGATGATTTGTTTTAATAAAACACAAGTTTTTGTCTTCAAAATTACATATCTTTCGGATTATTTTGTGTTTTGCCATGTCACAGTAATCTGCCGCTAGATCGGAGTTTTCCAATGTTTAAACCATCAATATTCTAGTTTACTGCTGTTTCAACACAAGATTCAGCATTATTATGTAGGTCTAGTCACTGTTCCTAATCCCACAACTATTAAGATAATGGAATAATCAATATAGATAAACTGTTTAAACAATATTATTTAGGGCTCATCAAATACAAGCTGAAGTCCTATATACAATCCGATAATTTACTTAATGTAGGTAGTCCAAAATGGCATACAAATTACAGCACACCGCGCTCTCTGTATGTTACTAAGTGTCTCATCAATACAATGATTCATGCTGTATTTTGGCGTGAAAAGTGAAATATTGGAATGTGTATAGCAACGTCGAATATAAACACAAGACTAATTAAGATCAGCAGCATGTGGTATCTAAATAACTACTGGAATAATAGTATTGTTCGATCCCTAGTTTTTCCTGAATAAAATATTGAAGCCTATTTTATCCAGTGTATATGCATCAGTGTCAACAATGCGAGCTAGGGTTTGAAAATACAAACTTCATCCCCACATTGTGGACATGGTTATGAATAAAACGTGGTCTTAATTTCATGCTAAGTTTCCAGAACCATTTGCAACTGTCAAAGATGCTGCCTTTTACTTTCTCTTCGTCCTTCCTTCTTTGTAATATCCTGGGAAAGGAAAGAAATAAAAGGTGGAATATGATAGTATGATAATTTATGAAGTGCCACGAATATTTTCAGTATTTATTCAAAAGTAAATGTGATTTTCATAAATAAGAGTATATCAAGTATTTTAAATACAGATACGGATTGCAAAAGTAATATTGAACTACACCTATCAATTGTCATAAATTTTGACTGGGTACGACTCGAAAACTGTGCAATATTATTTATTTTTAAAAATATTGTATAAATACATGCATTTATTGTTTACACATTGTTCAATATTATTTATTTATGTATTTTCTACACATAAATTAAACACACATTTATAATATATGCAAATATGCAATTATATACAAATTAAGTTTCACTTCTGATACAATATGAACGGAATTGCGACCCCCACATCAACATCCGACTGTACGTCCATTTACATGTTTGTTATAAACTACACTGCAAATTGCCAATGATTCCAATTGCCAGCTCGAAGTTGACTACCACGACTTTCTGCATGCCACGTATCTTGGGTTCCTTATCGTTACAAACTTAGAATTGTTGAAAAAATGTTATATCAACTTGCTCTTTGAGTTTACACCGGAACACTACTACAAAGGGGTAGATGCAAGACACATATTTAATGCGTTTAACCCTCACGCGTTTTTTTACGCCTTGATGGTATGTAGCGAGTTCGCTACCTCTTCAAGCTAGCAAAAAAAAATTACATTTAAGACGGAAAGAGGCAGTTAAAGGCGGAAATGGGTTTTGACGTTAAAAAATGCTTGACCAAGGCGGAAAAATGTATCCGCCTTAAATTGAATTTGTTGTTGCGATCTCGTAACCTTTGTAGTAATATAAACGTGTCTGTAGCGATTTCGTAGGTTCTCTCGTTAGTTGTGGGTTTGAGCGTTGCGATCTCGTAAACTTTGCTAAACCCTAATTTTAGCAGGCGAGGATGTGGGAGATGTCGTAACTAGGACGGTAGTATATTGCGTTTGATGTTACGGTATCGCTTTTGTGCACGTCAAATTTGTCATTGTTTAATGTACAGTGCATGTGAGGGTGATTGAAATGTTACGAGTTCGCAGGCTATCCAAAGGTGTTAGCGACGTGTTAGCGATATCGCAAAGGCGTCTGTATGGGTCACAGACTTAGGCTGAACTGGCCGTTCTAACTCCAAAAACAAAAAATTTAAAAGGGTCTAAACAGGTGGGTATTGAAGGGTGATCAATTGTAGTGTTCTCGGAGGTCTCATTGTTCCCGTGTTGGTTCTCAATTGTAGTGTTCTCTGTTGACTGAATACGGCTTGTTGCGAGATCGTAAGGACCTCGTAAACAGGTGCTAGTTAGTTGCGATGTCGCTTGGTGTTCTGTTCATAATAAATCATCATGAAACGTGACAGTGACGATATCCCTATGTCCACGCACTATACAAAAAGTGAATGATTTTGCTGATACGATATGGGCTCTTAGGATGAATAAATAAAATGTAAGGGGCAATATATCAAAACAAGAAAAAATTAATTGTAAATGTGCCAAAATGGAAAACACAACTTCATTACAATCGAAATAAACCGGTGATGCAAAAATACATAGTAAAGAACAAACAACTAATACTAGTAGATGATTCGTACACCGAGTACATGAAGCAGTTTCTGATCGCAAGTGCATGCATCACAGGTGATGTCCGCCGGATCAAGGGGCAGCCAGGGATCGTACCTCACAAAGTCATTGAGGCCAGCATGCGGAATGCAACAGATCGGCCTAGGCCTAACTGCTGCTTCTGAGAAGTACCTGCGGTATTGTGTCCAACCCCAAGCGTATCTCAGACCTCTTCTGACGCGTTGCCTAGCTAGACGGAGGCCCTGTTTGTCGGTTCTCTTCATGGTTGTGATGACATTCATGCCTCTTTGAATGTCACCTTCGCAGATTGCAAAAACAGCCAACACATAGGTCGACGGTGTGTGACCTACTGCAGAAGCTTCGGTGAGCCACTGTCGAGCCCACTCGGTCGCTCTTCCGCTCACGTAGCGACGAAGAACCCAGTCGAACTCAGCACGAATCAATACCAGATTTATCATGTCATCTGGTAGGGCGCTGAATAGAGACACATCCATTTGAAGCAGAAGGCAAGGAATATGAGAAGGCAGAAGGGAATGTGGGAATGAAGGGTCTAATGAGGTTCTAAATGGAGAAGGGGTTGATATTTAAAGGGTTGAGGTGCTCTATTATTCAAAAATCTGTCAGAGTTCCTAGACAAAAAACAGTCATTATGGTATTAATGGAAGGAAAATGTAAAGGCATTCTCACCTTTCCATGGACACCCCATGCAAACCCCCAAAATAAATTAATTACTGATGGAATTTCAAAGGTTTTTACTGATGGCATTCACACCTTTTCATTGACCAAGTTGGCATCCCCAACCAAAATAATTACTGATGGAATTTCAAAGGTTTTTCGTGATGGGTCCGTATACTGTAGCGATATCGCTACTCTCCAAGCGCTACAATTGTTTGCCAGGTGTGTCAAGCTTTGTCGTTAAGAAATCGCTAGGGAATCTCAAGCTAGGCTCTGTCTAATGAGTACGACTCGTAGCGAGTTCGCTACAATAAGTTACACAGCTAGCGAAGTCGTAACAAAGATCGCCACCATTTGTCCCACATTGGCTGATTAGAAGGTGATTTTTCAGTTTATATACACTTACATTTCACAAGGGTTCGATAAGTCGCCGACCAGCGCAAACTGAACATGAAACACCAAGGCTAAGGCCCAATACTTACATAGGCTAAGGCCCAATACTTACACAGGCTAAGGCCCAACATTTATACGCCCAATATAGACCCAAACCCAAAAACCCTTTTTTGATGGGTTCTTACCATGTAGCGAACTCGCTTCATGCCACGGCAATGTTGAGTTTTTTTTTTGTGAATCTTTGTTGTTATGATCTCGCTACAGAATCTCTAGACAGGCTCTGTTGACTGAATACGACATGTTGCGATATCGTTAGGACGTCGTACACAGGCGCTTGTTAGTTGCGATTTCGCTCGGTGTTCTGTTACTAATAAATCATCATGAAACGTGACAGTGACGAAATCGCTTATTAATAAAAATTAATAAACTTACATAAAATGTAAAGGATAAGGTATCACAAAAAAAAACTTATTAAATAATGAAATGTGCCAAAATGGCAAACAAAATGTTATTACACTCATACCAAATTTGGGCAAAAATGGTAAAAAAATATAATCAAAAATACTAGAACATTTAGCCTAAACGAGGACCGAGGACGTGAACCAATTCCTGATCGCAGGTGCATGCATCACATGAGATGTCCGCTGGATCAAGTCTCTCCCAGCGATCGTACCTCACTCTGCGATTGAGGGCAGCATGTTCCACGCAGCAGATCGGCCTGGGCGTGACTACTCCATCTCTGAGGAACCTGTAGTAGTGCGCCCAACCCCAAGCGTTACCCAAACCGGCTCTGATGACGCGTACTCGAGCTTCCCGGAGGCCTTTCTTATCGGTTCTCTTCAGGGTGGTGATGACATTCATGCCTCTCTGAATGTCACCCCCGCAACATATTGCAAATAGGGCCAAGACATAGGTCGAGTCTGTGTGACCTAGTGCAGAAGCGTCGGTGAGCCACTGTTTATGCCATTCTGTCGCTGTTGCGGTCGCGTACGCACGAAGAACCGAGTCGAAGTAAACACGAATCATGATTAGATTTATCATGTCATTTGGGAGGGCTTCGAATATAGACAAATCCATGGGAAGCAAAAGGCAAACAATAGGAGAAGGGAGAAGGGAATGTTGGAATGAAGGAAATTTATAGGGTTCAGGTGCTCTATTTATGAAAAAGATTGTAGAGTTCCTAGTAAAAAAAAGGCATTTTTACCTTTTCAAGATATCCTCATGCAAACCCCAAAAAAAAGTTAATTCCTTATGGAATTTGAAAGGTTATACTGAATTTTTTTGAATGTTATTTCATCAAATCAAACTAAACTAAATTGAAAGTATTGAATTCGTTTGTGGGTTCGTGGGTTTATGGTTAGGGTTTAACCGTGATAACGTGCACACTAGCGATATCGCTACCATACAAGCTACTTAGCGATATCGCTACAATAAGTTACTTAGCGACTCAATAGTTACATCGGTAGCGAGTTCGCTAGTGAGGCGCCAACTTGGCTCTGTTGACTGAATACGACTTGTTGCGAGATCGCTACTTTTCAGTTACACAGTTAGCGAGTTCGCTAGTGAGTCGCCAACTTGGCTCTGTTGACTGAATACGACACGTAGCGATCTCACACGTTACACGTAAATTGGAGCGAGTACCAAGCGATATCCTAGGAGCACGCACTATACCAAAAGTACTTGATTTTGCTGAATTGAAGTAACAACTCTAAAAATAATTGAACAACATACATTTAAAAATTGTTGAAGTTATTGACCACATTCATGTAACCAAAACGGCATCTTTGGTGACGCGTACACAAGTGATCATAATCCAAAAACTAGTTAATATTCAAAAAAGTAAATGTTTAAACCAAACTAAACTACGAAATCAGAGGCCTGCGACTAACATATCATGCAAGTCATCAACACACATCTTGTCGCTGCCTTCGGCCTTCTCCCCCGAACTGCCTTCTCCCTCTTGTTGCTTGTCTTGCTCGTTCTGGCCAGCTGGTTGAGCTTCAGTCTCGATGTAGGTGTTCTCTTCTTTGCCTTGGCCCGGTTCAACATCATCGTCGGGTTCTCCGATCAGCCTCTCTTTCCTAATCATCTCATACCTCGCCGGCTCATCTTTTGCATCAGAGTCGGTGTCAGGATGATCACCATCATCACCATCATCACTATCCGCATCTGCATCCCTTACATGATCAGCAACAAGCTTCCCATCGGATGGCTCCTTCCCGCTGGGTGTCGCCAAATCTTCGCTAGGACCCGCGGTGTCTTTTTGCTTGGGAAATGTGGTGCGGAAATCAGGTACCTCCTCCTCATCGCTCAGATCGCACTCCACTACCCCGTTGGAAATCAGTTCGCCGAGCCGTTCGTTGTTAGCACATGCCCTTTTCTCGGCCATTTCAATCTCATTCAATAACTGGCCCATAGACACCACAAGCCTACCACGGGCATCAAAAACAGCATCTACACAAACAAATCAAGGTTGATAAGAACCAAACATTAACAAATTAAACAACTAGAACCAACTACAGTTAATAACAAGCTATAATCATACCTGATATTCCCATCCTACCCCTTGCCCTTCTGGCTGCCTCTTCAGCTTCTTTCTTTCTCGCGTACTTCCCATCGGCCTTCAACTCTAACCTCTTGTGCTTGAGCCACTCCTTGTCGTATTTGCCGAGCGGCATGGGACGGCCTCTTGGAAAGATACCCGCTTTCCTGATCAGAGCTACAATCAAATTGCCATACGGAAGCGCGGCGTTCTTGTGTCTGGCCATCTTCATCATTTGGGTCAGAATTGTGAAGTCGGGGTTGATTGGAAACTTCTCCATGATATAGTAGAACACCATGAGACTGCAAACTTTGGGCTCACATGCATGCCCTAGGGACGGGACCACATTACCGCAGATTAGCTCAAAAACTAATCTCTGCTCCTCGGTAAGCCTGTGGATCGGGTAAAACCTAGCTGTACCCGGCCTATCAGAAGTCCTTTTAAACCACTTCTGACCCATCTCACCGGCCTTCAACGGTTGCTTGGGGCTAACAGAAGGAAACCTCTGCTCGTAATGTACCTCGTACGGACCATCCTTTTTGGTAGGCCTCAACTCGTTACGAGTCAGATAAGGACATTTCAGAACTTCATTGATGCTAAACTTATCGACCGTAAACTTAACACCCCGCACCATTGTAGTTATTTCCTCCACCCCTTCCTCTAAACCTAGGTTCGCATAAAATTGGAGAACCTCTTCATGGTAAACGGGCTCAGGCAACATAAGCAATGTATCTAGATGCTGTGCCCTAAAATGGTCTAGCACCTAAAATGGCCCTTCCCCACCATCGGCGGCGGCGGCGGCAGGGACTTCCGGCGGAGGCGGGGCGACTGGAACTTCCGGCGGAGGCGGGGCGACTGGAACCTCTTCCTCGGTCCGACGCCGTTTGTTTCCCGTCGCCGGGCCACTTCCCCGTCCACTGTCTGAGGCTCTACCACCCCGTCCTCGCACCGTTCCTCTGGTCTTTGGCCGCATTTTGTCGGAGAAGTTACAAATCGTCACCGGTGATAATGGCAGAAGGGTTTTCAATTTGGGGCTAATTAATTTTAGCCCGATCCCTTTTTTTTATTTATAGTAATAGTACTTGCGATATCGCTAGCTGATACGCTTCTATATGATGCGAAATCGCTAGTTCACACGCATTTGAATGTTGCGAAGTCGTTAATATCTCGCTCAAGCCTGAGTATCTAGTAGCGAGTCTTAAAAAGCCTCGCCAGGCAAGCGTTCGCGTGGCGAACTCGCTACAGAAGAATCATTCTAATTAGTAGCGAGATCGTAACACAAAAAGCCTTTTTTTAATTTGAACTACTAACTAGCGCTATCGCAAGTCCGTCGCCAACAGGTTTTCTGGGTTATGTGGGTTTGTGGGTTTGCGGGTTTGTGGGTTTAGGGTTTAGGGTTTAACTATGGTAACGTGTATACTAGCGATATCGCTACTACACAAACTAATTAGATTGTAACTTAAAAATAAAACTTTTTAATTTTTTATTAGCAATTTTCACATTCTAACATATATATATTTTATATAGATGCAGTACAATAATCTATTTGTTAAATATACATCATGATATTCAATCAGGTAGAGTACATCTTTGTACATAAGCAGTATGACATAACTCTATGTAAAACATCAATAATTCGGTTTAAATTTTTAAACGCAATATCATATTCTTAAATATGTACATTTTATATCCAAACAGTATAATACTCAATTTGGAAAATATCGAACATCACATTATGTCAAGCAGAGTACATCTTAGTACATCAGCATGCAATGTTATTAAGCGATACTCGGTAGTATGATGAGTGATGACAGTTGGTGAGTGAACGTGTGCATGAAACTTTGTTTAATTCAATAATCGTGCTTGTAATCACATAAATGAGTTGTAATAAACTAAGTATCTCTAATGAAATGCACTTGAACTGCGCATATATATATATATGTAGTTCATGTGTGAAGCTCTACTATGCTGTTGTCTCTAAAGGTAAGCGATGGATAGCGTTTTCAAGCGTACACATGATGTGTAGAGTTTCTTATTGTCTTACAATTAAAGACTAAGTTTCTTAAAACTCTTTCAAATTATGTAATTGCAGATTAAGTGACCAAATCCCTATCCCGTTCTACATGAGCATACGACGGAACAAATGAAAATTATTCTTAAAATAGAATGATTAGTGTCTTATACCATCATTTCGTTTAAATCGTGATTTAAAAATGTATGAGTGCATTAAAAAAACAAAATAAAATCTTAAGTAGGGTTTAGCGAGCAATTGTAGCGAAGTCGCAACATCCTAGTAACATACTTTATGTCAGCTTTTCAGTTACGATGTCACTGGAAGGATAAAGTAGAGCATAAAAGGCAATCACATGAGCACGTAACGAATTCGTAAATATCCACGTCAGGAGTAACGAGAGAGTGCCGATTTCGCAACAAGGTAAGCTAGAATAAAGTAAACACGTTATAGAACAGAAAAACACTACACTTTTGGCATCTTATCCTCACTTCTTACGGGTTTCATCTCCAAAAGTCCAAACTTTTGCACATCTTCTCAAATCTCCTCAACTTTCTTCACATCAAATCTCCATTACCCATCCCATACATCTTCTCACATCAATTGTGTCAAAAAAAAGTGGAACTAGCCACTAATTGCATGCAAAAGATTGGTAAGTTTTGCAATAAATTTTCAACCACATTTTTAGGGTTTGGTTTTTTCAATTAATGTCAATATTTATTTGTTCTTGTTCAATTTGGTAACATCCTTTGTTATGGGTAGGAGAGGGACAAACAAGGTAAACCATCCCCAACCAAAATAATCAATTCTACTGACACAACTTTGTCATATACCAAAGGTACGATTTTTTTTCATTCTTATTTGCTAAAAAATTGATTTTCTTGTACATGGTGCCTCCATTTATCATGTTATTACTAAATATCATGTCAGAAGCATGTCCTGAACGAAAATCAAGATTTTCTTTTAAAATTCTCCATAGCTTGCTTAGCCCTAAATTTTAGGATTATGAAATATAATGTTTTTACTACAAAGTACAACTTTGATTTATTAGTATTGTGTTAGTCATTAACAAATTTCAATATACAAAGGAAGCTTAATGGAGAGCCCTTCAAGTTCCGTTAACTCCGACTCAAGTGGTGGGGAAAATGTTGTTGGCGGTTCAAGTGAGGTTAGAAGACAACGAGAAGTGACTCGCGCATCGAAAGAAGCTCAACTCCTCACACATTGTCGCGAATTAGAGATTAAGATCGATAACAAAATACTAACACATGTCAAATTTAATGACATTGGTGTTGCTATTTCACCCGACGATGATGTCGCGCGATGGTCGAGTTGGTGTGCTAAGACGGGTAGGATACGCACACCATTAGACACAACGGATTGGAGGCTACTAAGCATCGACATCAAAAAGGATATATGGAAGGAATGCAAGGTTAGTGTGATACTTGTTATTTTTAATTTCAATTGAAAATTGTTAGTGTGACTATTTTTATGATCACATTTGTAGCGCCCCTTAATTATCGAGGCAACATCCTATGATCAAGTGAAGAAGAAGGCTATTCAAATCGCATCAAAAGCTCATCGAGAACACAAATATACCCTTGCCAAGGATTATACCAAACCGAAGGGCACGAGGTTCGGGGAAGATCCAAGTACGCGTTACAATCACATTGTAACCCTTACTTGGGAGGCATTCAAGAAACGATGGTTAGAAAATGACACAAAGGTTAGTTTACTTACTACATCTTGCAATAATAGTGTCATGCGAATTAGCCAAATATTTTTGTTTCGGTTAGTGCTTTATTCCTAAAATAACAAAGAATTTTTAAAAGGGTTTGGGGGATAGGAAGCGCAAAGCCAGTGCTGATAATGTTATGCCTTACACCGGGGGTAGGGCGGGGTACTTGGGTGTGGGGAAGAAGACCTCAAAAAAAACATGAAACGCGAGGTGAAAGAGCTTGTGGATGGGGGCATGGACACGGAAGTGGCGAACAAGCTAGTCATTGCCGAAGACCCTACAACATATAGTAGACAACAATTATTCGTCTTGGGTAGAATTAAAAAAGACGGGACTTTCTCAAGTGATGAGGCAAAAAGGGTGGCTAATCGAGTGGTACGCTTAATCTACTACGCCATACCATGTTCCATTTTAGTATCTACAATCAAACAATCAAACACAACAATTGATTACGATAATAACTTTTCATTTACTATACTATCTTTTTAGGACGAGGTCGAGCGTGAAGTTGAAGAAGGCTTGTTAATCCATGTCGGTAAACACGATGTGCTACGTAGGGCACTTGGGAAGGCCGAGCATCCGGGAAGAGTTAAGGGAATTGGTGGTTATGTTACTCAAATAGAGGCGTTTGGTATCAAACGTAGTAGCAAAGACCCTAAACCATCCAAACTCCAAATAGCATTGAACCAAGCCAAAAAATCCGACCAAGAGGTCAACCTTATACAGATTCAGGTGACAGTACAAATCCAATGCTCATTTATTTCCACTATGATTTCATTTCAAATCATTTGTTATATTTCTTCGCTTTCAGCACCGAAAGCAATTGTCAAATTGGGAGTGCGGTTACTATATGATGTTGTACGCAAGCGAGTGTGTAGCTGGCCTTGTTCAAGATAATTTGGAATTACATCGCGTAAGCATTCTTATAACCTACTTATTGTACCTATTACTATCTACGTTGCATTCAATAGCATTAAAAAAACATTTCATATTCTTAAATTATCGAGGAAAATCATGCACCGTACACCAAGAAGGAGTTGGAGGATGGTAGAGATGCATTGGCTAGACACTTGGTCCTTATTAGATCTCGGTACATCTCTAGGCCTCACATTCCCAATAAAAGCTAGTTTCTTTTTTTGTCAAATGGATGCATATATTTACTTTTGAGTTCCATTACTTCCATAAGTTTATAAAATGTGGCTTGATAGTGTTTCATGTTCATGTTTTGTGCATAGATACCATGCATCTTGCAATTGACAGCTTAGACAATTAAAATGAAACCCAATTTTAGTGGAAATGGGTGGAAATGGGTGGAAATGGCTCAAATCCTATAATTTTGTGACACTTACGAATTGCCTGCGAGATCGTTACTTCTCTCGTCCGTAACATTAAAATAGTTGCGATCATCTTGTACTATCGCTACTTCAATCGCCCGAATTATATTTCTGAGCTTAGTTTTGCACCCTCGCTACCCAATCGATCGTTCTTCTCTACCTCTCCAATCTAATCTCTGTCGAGCTCGTAACCATACACGCCAAAGCCAGGCGAATGTCTAGCTTACTCGTAACGTAAATTTTTTTTCTCGCTCACCCAGAGCTAAAACGACGTCGTTTAAGTTTAGCGAGTTTAGTAGCGAACTCGTTACTACACACATAAGCGATTGTCTTACGAAATCGTTAACTCTCTCAAACCAACGACTTTTATGATATTTTTATAATATCATTTTCACAATTTTTATGAAAAACAATTGTTCGGTTGCGACCTCGCTACGGTGTTACCAGCGAGTAGCTAGTGGCTGTCGTAACCTGGCTCGTTTGGTTTAACTTGGCTTGTAACGAGTTCGCTACTTTTGACCGAGCGATTCGCCCCTATTTGTCGTAACCAGTCTCGTCAGCAGATAAATATATGACAAACTAGGTTCACTTACGAAATCGTAACCAATATTAGCGATCCGCACGCTGGAAGTCGTAACCAGTCTCGTAACCTGTCTAGGCTTTTCAATGTAGCGAAGTCGTTAGTATTTCATCTGGCGATCCGTAAGCTGCTGTCGTAACATAACAATCAACCATTTGTTTGGGACTAGCGTTTGCTCGTTACGGTCTCGAAACGAGCCAATTCATATCATACAGACGTTCACGCTAGCGAGTTCGTAAGCCTTTAGCAAGGCGTATAAGCCTACATCCAAGGCGGAAACAAACACTTTAAACCAAAAAACATTCACCACTCTATAATAAAATATTGAAGCCTATTTTATCCAGTGTATATGCATCAGTGTCAGCAATGCGAGCTAGGGTTTGAAAATACAAACTTCATCCCCACATTGTGGACATGGTTATGAATAAAACGTGGTCTTAATTTCATGCTAAGTTTCCAGAACCATTTGCAACTGTCAAAGATGCTGCCTTTTACTTTCTCTTCGTCCTTCCTTCTTTGTAATATCCTGGGAAAGGAAAGAAATAAAAGGTGGAATATGATAGTATGATAATTTATGAAGTGCCACGAATATTTTCAGTATTTATTCAAAAGTAAATGTGATTTTCATAAATAAGAGTATATCAAGTATTTTAAATACAGATACGGATTGCAAAAGTAATATTGAACTACACCTATCAATTGTCATAAATTTTGACTGGGTACGACTCGAAAACTGTGCAATATTATTTATTTTTAAAAATATTGTATAAATACATGCATTTATTGTTTACACATTGTTCAATATTATTTATTTATGTATTTTCTACACATAAATTAAACACACATTTATAATATATGCAAATATGCAATTATATACAAATTAAGTTTCACTTCTGATACAATATGAACGGAATTGCGACCCCCACATCAACATCCGACTGTACGTCCATTTACATGTTTGTTATAAACTACACTGCAAATTGCCAATGATTCCAATTGCCAGCTCGAAGTTGACTACCACGACTTTCTGCATGCCACGTATCTTGGGTTCCTTATCGTTACAAACTTAGAATTGTTGAAAAAATGTTATATCAACTTGCTCTTTGAGTTTACACCGGAACACTACTACAAAGGGGTAGATGCAAGACACATATTTAATGCGTTTAACCCTCACGCGTTTTTTTACGCCTTGATGGTATGTAGCGAGTTCGCTACCTCTTCAAGCTAGCAAAAAAAAATTACATTTAAGACGGAAAGAGGCAGTTAAAGGCGGAAATGGGTTTTGACGTTAAAAAATGCTTGACCAAGGCGGAAAAATGTATCCGCCTTAAATTGAATTTGTTGTTGCGATCTCGTAACCTTTGTAGTAATATAAACGTGTCTGTAGCGATTTCGTAGGTTCTCTCGTTAGTTGTGGGTTTGAGCGTTGCGATCTCGTAAACTTTGCTAAACCCTAATTTTAGCAGGCGAGGATGTGGGAGATGTCGTAACTAGGACGGTAGTATATTGCGTTTGATGTTACGGTATCGCTTTTGTGCACGTCAAATTTGTCATTGTTTAATGTACAGTGCATGTGAGGGTGATTGAAATGTTACGAGTTCGCAGGCTATCCAAAGGTGTTAGCGACGTGTTAGCGATATCGCAAAGGCGTCTGTATGGGTCACAGACTTAGGCTGAACTGGCCGTTCTAACTCCAAAAACAAAAAATTTAAAAGGGTCTAAACAGGTGGGTATTGAAGGGTGATCAATTGTAGTGTTCTCGGAGGTCTCATTGTTCCCGTGTTGGTTCTCAATTGTAGTGTTCTCTGTTGACTGAATACGGCTTGTTGCGAGATCGTAAGGACCTCGTAAACAGGTGCTAGTTAGTTGCGATGTCGCTTGGTGTTCTGTTCATAATAAATCATCATGAAACGTGACAGTGACGATATCCCTATGTCCACGCACTATACAAAAAGTGAATGATTTTGCTGATACGATATGGGCTCTTAGGATGAATAAATAAAATGTAAGGGGCAATATATCAAAACAAGAAAAAATTAATTGTAAATGTGCCAAAATGGAAAACACAACTTCATTACAATCGAAATAAACCGGTGATGCAAAAATACATAGTAAAGAACAAACAACTAATACTAGTAGATGATTCGTACACCGAGTACATGAAGCAGTTTCTGATCGCAAGTGCATGCATCACAGGTGATGTCCGCCGGATCAAGGGGCAGCCAGGGATCGTACCTCACAAAGTCATTGAGGCCAGCATGCGGAATGCAACAGATCGGCCTAGGCCTAACTGCTGCTTCTGAGAAGTACCTGCGGTATTGTGTCCAACCCCAAGCGTATCTCAGACCTCTTCTGACGCGTTGCCTAGCTAGACGGAGGCCCTGTTTGTCGGTTCTCTTCATGGTTGTGATGACATTCATGCCTCTTTGAATGTCACCTTCGCAGATTGCAAAAACAGCCAACACATAGGTCGACGGTGTGTGACCTACTGCAGAAGCTTCGGTGAGCCACTGTCGAGCCCACTCGGTCGCTCTTCCGCTCACGTAGCGACGAAGAACCCAGTCGAACTCAGCACGAATCAATACCAGATTTATCATGTCATCTGGTAGGGCGCTGAATAGAGACACATCCATTTGAAGCAGAAGGCAAGGAATATGAGAAGGCAGAAGGGAATGTGGGAATGAAGGGTCTAATGAGGTTCTAAATGGAGAAGGGGTTGATATTTAAAGGGTTGAGGTGCTCTATTATTCAAAAATCTGTCAGAGTTCCTAGACAAAAAACAGTCATTATGGTATTAATGGAAGGAAAATGTAAAGGCATTCTCACCTTTCCATGGACACCCCATGCAAACCCCCAAAATAAATTAATTACTGATGGAATTTCAAAGGTTTTTACTGATGGCATTCACACCTTTTCATTGACCAAGTTGGCATCCCCAACCAAAATAATTACTGATGGAATTTCAAAGGTTTTTCGTGATGGGTCCGTATACTGTAGCGATATCGCTACTCTCCAAGCGCTACAATTGTTTGCCAGGTGTGTCAAGCTTTGTCGTTAAGAAATCGCTAGGGAATCTCAAGCTAGGCTCTGTCTAATGAGTACGACTCGTAGCGAGTTCGCTACAATAAGTTACACAGCTAGCGAAGTCGTAACAAAGATCGCCACCATTTGTCCCACATTGGCTGATTAGAAGGTGATTTTTCAGTTTATATACACTTACATTTCACAAGGGTTCGATAAGTCGCCGACCAGCGCAAACTGAACATGAAACACCAAGGCTAAGGCCCAATACTTACATAGGCTAAGGCCCAATACTTACACAGGCTAAGGCCCAACATTTATACGCCCAATATAGACCCAAACCCAAAAACCCTTTTTTGATGGGTTCTTACCATGTAGCGAACTCGCTTCATGCCACGGCAATGTTGAGTTTTTTTTTTGTGAATCTTTGTTGTTATGATCTCGCTACAGAATCTCTAGACAGGCTCTGTTGACTGAATACGACATGTTGCGATATCGTTAGGACGTCGTACACAGGCGCTTGTTAGTTGCGATTTCGCTCGGTGTTCTGTTACTAATAAATCATCATGAAACGTGACAGTGACGAAATCGCTTATTAATAAAAATTAATAAACTTACATAAAATGTAAAGGATAAGGTATCACAAAAAAAAACTTATTAAATAATGAAATGTGCCAAAATGGCAAACAAAATGTTATTACACTCATACCAAATTTGGGCAAAAATGGTAAAAAAATATAATCAAAAATACTAGAACATTTAGCCTAAACGAGGACCGAGGACGTGAACCAATTCCTGATCGCAGGTGCATGCATCACATGAGATGTCCGCTGGATCAAGTCTCTCCCAGCGATCGTACCTCACTCTGCGATTGAGGGCAGCATGTTCCACGCAGCAGATCGGCCTGGGCGTGACTACTCCATCTCTGAGGAACCTGTAGTAGTGCGCCCAACCCCAAGCGTTACCCAAACCGGCTCTGATGACGCGTACTCGAGCTTCCCGGAGGCCTTTCTTATCGGTTCTCTTCAGGGTGGTGATGACATTCATGCCTCTCTGAATGTCACCCCCGCAACATATTGCAAATAGGGCCAAGACATAGGTCGAGTCTGTGTGACCTAGTGCAGAAGCGTCGGTGAGCCACTGTTTATGCCATTCTGTCGCTGTTGCGGTCGCGTACGCACGAAGAACCGAGTCGAAGTAAACACGAATCATGATTAGATTTATCATGTCATTTGGGAGGGCTTCGAATATAGACAAATCCATGGGAAGCAAAAGGCAAACAATAGGAGAAGGGAGAAGGGAATGTTGGAATGAAGGAAATTTATAGGGTTCAGGTGCTCTATTTATGAAAAAGATTGTAGAGTTCCTAGTAAAAAAAAGGCATTTTTACCTTTTCAAGATATCCTCATGCAAACCCCAAAAAAAAGTTAATTCCTTATGGAATTTGAAAGGTTATACTGAATTTTTTTGAATGTTATTTCATCAAATCAAACTAAACTAAATTGAAAGTATTGAATTCGTTTGTGGGTTCGTGGGTTTATGGTTAGGGTTTAACTGTGATAACGTGCACACTAGCGATATCGCTACCATACAAGCTACTTAGCGATATCGCTACAATAAGTTACTTAGCGACTCAATAGTTACATCGGTAGCGAGTTCGCTAGTGAGGCGCCAACTTGGCTCTGTTGACTGAATACGACTTGTTGCGAGATCGCTACTTTTCAGTTACACAGTTAGCGAGTTCGCTAGTGAGTCGCCAACTTGGCTCTGTTGACTGAATACGACACGTAGCGATCTCACACGTTACACGTAAATTGGAGCGAGTACCAAGCGATATCCTAGGAGCACGCACTATACCAAAAGTACTTGATTTTGCTGAATTGAAGTAACAACTCTAAAAATAATTGAACAACATACATTTAAAAATTGTTGAAGTTATTGACCACATTCATGTAACCAAAACGGCATCTTTGGTGACGCGTACACAAGTGATCATAATCCAAAAACTAGTTAATATTCAAAAAAGTAAATGTTTAAACCAAACTAAACTACGAAATCAGAGGCCTGCGACTAACATATCATGCAAGTCATCAACACACATCTTGTCGCTGCCTTCGGCCTTCTCCCCCGAACTGCCTTCTCCCTCTTGTTGCTTGTCTTGCTCGTTCTGGCCAGCTGGTTGAGCTTCAGTCTCGATGTAGGTGTTCTCTTCTTTGCCTTGGCCCGGTTCAACATCATCGTCGGGTTCTCCGATCAGCCTCTCTTTCCTAATCATCTCATACCTCGCCGGCTCATCTTTTGCATCAGAGTCGGTGTCAGGATGATCACCATCATCACCATCATCACTATCCGCATCTGCATCCCTTACATGATCAGCAACAAGCTTCCCATCGGATGGCTCCTTCCCGCTGGGTGTCGCCAAATCTTCGCTAGGACCCGCGGTGTCTTTTTGCTTGGGAAATGTGGTGCGGAAATCAGGTACCTCCTCCTCATCGCTCAGATCGCACTCCACTACCCCGTTGGAAATCAGTTCGCCGAGCCGTTCGTTGTTAGCACATGCCCTTTTCTCGGCCATTTCAATCTCATTCAATAACTGGCCCATAGACACCACAAGCCTACCACGGGCATCAAAAACAGCATCTACACAAACAAATCAAGGTTGATAAGAACCAAACATTAACAAATTAAACAACTAGAACCAACTACAGTTAATAACAAGCTATAATCATACCTGATATTCCCATCCTACCCCTTGCCCTTCTGGCTGCCTCTTCAGCTTCTTTCTTTCTCGCGTACTTCCCATCGGCCTTCAACTCTAACCTCTTGTGCTTGAGCCACTCCTTGTCGTATTTGCCGAGCGGCATGGGACGGCCTCTTGGAAAGATACCCGCTTTCCTGATCAGAGCTACAATCAAATTGCCATACGGAAGCGCGGCGTTCTTGTGTCTGGCCATCTTCATCATTTGGGTCAGAATTGTGAAGTCGGGGTTGATTGGAAACTTCTCCATGATATAGTAGAACACCATGAGACTGCAAACTTTGGGCTCACATGCATGCCCTAGGGACGGGACCACATTACCGCAGATTAGCTCAAAAACTAATCTCTGCTCCTCGGTAAGCCTGTGGATCGGGTAAAACCTAGCTGTACCCGGCCTATCAGAAGTCCTTTTAAACCACTTCTGACCCATCTCACCGGCCTTCAACGGTTGCTTGGGGCTAACAGAAGGAAACCTCTGCTCGTAATGTACCTCGTACGGACCATCCTTTTTGGTAGGCCTCAACTCGTTACGAGTCAGATAAGGACATTTCAGAACTTCATTGATGCTAAACTTATCGACCGTAAACTTAACACCCCGCACCATTGTAGTTATTTCCTCCACCCCTTCCTCTAAACCTAGGTTCGCATAAAATTGGAGAACCTCTTCATGGTAAACGGGCTCAGGCAACATAAGCAATGTATCTAGATGCTGTGCCCTAAAATGGTCTAGCACCTAAAATGGCCCTTCCCCACCATCGGCGGCGGCGGCGGCAGGGACTTCCGGCGGAGGCGGGGCGACTGGAACTTCCGGCGGAGGCGGGGCGACTGGAACCTCTTCCTCGGTCCGACGCCGTTTGTTTCCCGTCGCCGGGCCACTTCCCCGTCCACTGTCTGAGGCTCTACCACCCCGTCCTCGCACCGTTCCTCTGGTCTTTGGCCGCATTTTGTCGGAGAAGTTACAAATCGTCACCGGTGATAATGGCAGAAGGGTTTTCAATTTGGGGCTAATTAATTTTAGCCCGATCCCTTTTTTTTATTTATAGTAATAGTACTTGCGATATCGCTAGCTGATACGCTTCTATATGATGCGAAATCGCTAGTTCACACGCATTTGAATGTTGCGAAGTCGTTAATATCTCGCTCAAGCCTGAGTATCTAGTAGCGTGTCTTAAAAAGCCTCGCCAGGCAAGCGTTCGCGTGGCGAACTCGCTACAGAAGAATCATTCTAATTAGTAGCGAGATCGTAACACAAAAAGCCTTTTTTTAATTTGAACTACTAACTAGCGCTATCGCAAGTCCGTCGCCAACAGGTTTTCTGGGTTATGTGGGTTTGTGGGTTTGCGGGTTTGTGGGTTTAGGGTTTAGGGTTTAACTATGGTAACGTGTATACTAGCGATATCGCTACTACACAAACTAATTAGATTGTAACTTAAAAATAAAACTTTTTAATTTTTTATTAGCAATTTTCACATTCTAACATATATATATTTTATATAGATGCAGTACAATAATCTATTTGTTAAATATACATCATGATATTCAATCAGGTAGAGTACATCTTTGTACATAAGCAGTATGACATAACTCTATGTAAAACATCAATAATTCGGTTTAAATTTTTAAACGCAATATCATATTCTTAAATATGTACATTTTATATCCAAACAGTATAATACTCAATTTGGAAAATATCGAACATCACATTATGTCAAGCAGAGTACATCTTAGTACATCAGCATGCAATGTTATTAAGCGATACTCGGTAGTATGATGAGTGATGACAGTTGGTGAGTGAACGTGTGCATGAAACTTTGTTTAATTCAATAATCGTGCTTGTAATCACATAAATGAGTTGTAATAAACTAAGTATCTCTAATGAAATGCACTTGAACTGCGCATATATATATATATATATGTAGTTCATGTGTGAAGCTCTACTATGCTGTTGTCTCTAAAGGTAAGCGATGGATAGCGTTTTCAAGCGTACACATGATGTGTAGAGTTTCTTATTGTCTTACAATTAAAGACTAAGTTTCTTAAAACTCTTTCAAATTATGTAATTGCAGATT
Organism: Sherardia arvensis; assembly: GCA_948330725.1. Taxonomy (NCBI): domain Eukaryota; kingdom Viridiplantae; phylum Streptophyta; class Magnoliopsida; order Gentianales; family Rubiaceae; genus Sherardia; species Sherardia arvensis. Next base: position 29,555,258 of record OX415241.1, read on the forward strand.
AAGTGACCAAATCCCTATCCCGTTCTACATGAGCATACGACGGAACAAATGAAAATTATTCTTAAAATAGAATGATTAGTGTCTTATACCATCATTTCGTTTAAATCGTGATTTAAAAATGTATGAGTGCATTAAAAAAACAAAATAAAATCTTAAGTAGGGTTTAGCGAGCAATTGTAGCGAAGTCGCAACATCCTAGTAACATACTTTATGTCAGCTTTTCAGTTACGATGTCACTGGAAGGATAAAGTAGAGCATAAAAGGCAATCACATGAGCACGTAACGAATTCGTAAATATCCACGTCAGGAGTAACGAGAGAGTGCCGATTTCGCAACAAGGTAAGCTAGAATAAAGTAAACACGTTATAGAACAGAAAAACACTACACTTTTGGCATCTTATCCTCACTTCTTACGGGTTTCATCTCCAAAAGTCCAAACTTTTGCACATCTTCTCAAATCTCCTCAACTTTCTTCACATCAAATCTCCATTACCCATCCCATACATCTTCTCACATCAATTGTGTCAAAAAAAAGTGGAACTAGCCACTAATTGCATGCAAAAGATTGGTAAGTTTTGCAATAAATTTTCAACCACATTTTTAGGGTTTGGTTTTTTCAATTAATGTCAATATTTATTTGTTCTTGTTCAATTTGGTAACATCCTTTGTTATGGGTAGGAGAGGGACAAACAAGGTAAACCATCCCCAACCAAAATAATCAATTCTACTGACACAACTTTGTCATATACCAAAGGTACGATTTTTTTTCATTCTTATTTGCTAAAAAATTGATTTTCTTGTACATGGTGCCTCCATTTATCATGTTATTACTAAATATCATGTCAGAAGCATGTCCTGAACGAAAATCAAGATTTTCTTTTAAAATTCTCCATAGCTTGCTTAGCCCTAAATTTTAGGATTATGAAATATAATGTTTTTACTACAAAGTACAACTTTGATTTATTAGTATTGTGTTAGTCATTAACAAATTTCAATATACAAAGGAAGCTTAATGGAGAGCCCTTCAAGTTCCGTTAACTCCGACTCAAGTGGTGGGGAAAATGTTGTTGGCGGTTCAAGTGAGGTTAGAAGACAACGAGAAGTGACTCGCGCATCGAAAGAAGCTCAACTCCTCACACATTGTCGCGAATTAGAGATTAAGATCGATAACAAAATACTAACACATGTCAAATTTAATGACATTGGTGTTGCTATTTCACCCGACGATGATGTCGCGCGATGGTCGAGTTGGTGTGCTAAGACGGGTAGGATACGCACACCATTAGACACAACGGATTGGAGGCTACTAAGCATCGACATCAAAAAGGATATATGGAAGGAATGCAAGGTTAGTGTGATACTTGTTATTTTTAATTTCAATTGAAAATTGTTAGTGTGACTATTTTTATGATCACATTTGTAGCGCCCCTTAATTATCGAGGCAACATCCTATGATCAAGTGAAGAAGAAGGCTATTCAAATCGCATCAAAAGCTCATCGAGAACACAAATATACCCTTGCCAAGGATTATACCAAACCGAAGGGCACGAGGTTCGGGGAAGATCCAAGTACGCGTTACAATCACATTGTAACCCTTACTTGGGAGGCATTCAAGAAACGATGGTTAGAAAATGACACAAAGGTTAGTTTACTTACTACATCTTGCAATAATAGTGTCATGCGAATTAGCCAAATATTTTTGTTTCGGTTAGTGCTTTATTCCTAAAATAACAAAGAATTTTTAAAAGGGTTTGGGGGATAGGAAGCGCAAAGCCAGTGCTGATAATGTTATGCCTTACACCGGGGGTAGGGCGGGGTACTTGGGTGTGGGGAAGAAGACCTCAAAAAAAACATGAAACGCGAGGTGAAAGAGCTTGTGGATGGGGGCATGGACACGGAAGTGGCGAACAAGCTAGTCATTGCCGAAGACCCTACAACATATAGTAGACAACAATTATTCGTCTTGGGTAGAATTAAAAAAGACGGGACTTTCTCAAGTGATGAGGCAAAAAGGGTGGCTAATCGAGTGGTACGCTTAATCTACTACGCCATACCATGTTCCATTTTAGTATCTACAATCAAACAATCAAACACAACAATTGATTACGATAATAACTTTTCATTTACTATACTATCTTTTTAGGACGAGGTCGAGCGTGAAGTTGAAGAAGGCTTGTTAATCCATGTCGGTAAACACGATGTGCTACGTAGGGCACTTGGGAAGGCCGAGCATCCGGGAAGAGTTAAGGGAATTGGTGGTTATGTTACTCAAATAGAGGCGTTTGGTATCAAACGTAGTAGCAAAGACCCTAAACCATCCAAACTCCAAATAGCATTGAACCAAGCCAAAAAATCCGACCAAGAGGTCAACCTTATACAGATTCAGGTGACAGTACAAATCCAATGCTCATTTATTTCCACTATGATTTCATTTCAAATCATTTGTTATATTTCTTCGCTTTCAGCACCGAAAGCAATTGTCAAATTGGGAGTGCGGTTACTATATGATGTTGTACGCAAGCGAGTGTGTAGCTGGCCTTGTTCAAGATAATTTGGAATTACATCGCGTAAGCATTCTTATAACCTACTTATTGTACCTATTACTATCTACGTTGCATTCAATAGCATTAAAAAAACATTTCATATTCTTAAATTATCGAGGAAAATCATGCACCGTACACCAAGAAGGAGTTGGAGGATGGTAGAGATGCATTGGCTAGACACTTGGTCCTTATTAGATCTCGGTACATCTCTAGGCCTCACATTCCCAATAAAAGCTAGTTTCTTTTTTTGTCAAATGGATGCATATATTTACTTTTGAGTTCCATTACTTCCATAAGTTTATAAAATGTGGCTTGATAGTGTTTCATGTTCATGTTTTGTGCATAGATACCATGCATCTTGCAATTGACAGCTTAGACAATTAAAATGAAACCCAATTTTAGTGGAAATGGGTGGAAATGGGTGGAAATGGCTCAAATCCTATAATTTTGTGACACTTACGAATTGCCTGCGAGATCGTTACTTCTCTCGTCCGTAACATTAAAATAGTTGCGATCATCTTGTACTATCGCTATTTCAATCGCCCGAATTATATTTCTGAGCTTAGTTTTGCACCCTCGCTACCCAATCGATCGTTCTTCTCTGCCTCTCCAATCTAATCTCTGTCGAGCTCGTAACCATACACGCCAAAGCCAGGCGAATGTCTAGCTTACTCGTAACGTAAATTTTTTTTCTCGCTCACCCAGAGCTAAAACGACGTCGTTTAAGTTTAGCGAGTTTAGTAGCGAACTCGTTACTACACACATAAGCGATTGTCTTACGAAATCGTTAACTCTCTCAAACCAACGACTTTTATGATATTTTTATAATATCATTTTCACAATTTTTATGAAAAACAATTGTTCGGTTGCGACCTCGCTACGGTGTTACCAGCGAGTAGCTAGTGGCTGTCGTAACCTGGCTCGTTTGGTTTAACTTGGCTTGTAACGAGTTCGCTACTTTTGACCGAGCGATTCGCCCCTATTTGTCGTAACCAGTCTCGTCAGCAGATAAATATATGACAAACTAGGTTCACTTACGAAATCGTAACCAATATTAGCGATCCGCACGCTGGAAGTCGTAACCAGTCTCGTAACCTGTCTAGGCTTTTCAATGTAGCGAAGTCGTTAGTATTTCATCTGGCGATCCGTAAGCTGCTGTCGTAACATAACAATCAACCATTTGTTTGGGACTAGCGTTTGCTCGTTACGGTCTCGAAACGAGCCAATTCATATCATACAGACGTTCATGCTAGCGAGTTCGTAAGCCTTTAGCAAGGCGTATAAGCCTACATCCAAGGCGGAAACAAACGCCTTAAACCACAAAAACATCTAAGGCGGAAGAGGAACCGCTTTAGATGATTTTTCTCATTCAAGTCACTACCAGAGAAGGCATTTGTTTTATGCCTTAACCAATGAATGATGAACTGTCTTAGATGGTTTGATATTCTAGTAGTGGAAATTACACGAAATTTCTTTAAAACACTGCATTCACCACTCTATAAATGCAAAACACTATGTTCTTCCTAATTCATATCCAAAGAAAGAAAACTCAGTGATCAGTACAATAAACAAAACCTAATTTATATATGGATCTCACCACAATTCTGCTTTACTCCGTTCTCTATATTGTCATCTGTCTATGCGCTTATACTATTTGTGATAACAGACCCGTCACATATAAACCAGAAACAAGCCACAAGGCCCAGATAGTTTCTGCACATATAAGCCCATTGAGATTCCAACATAAAGCCAATTGGCTATATGTGGATTGACCCACCAACCTTATTACTGAACTTTCAGCCACTCCGTTTCCGATGTGAGTTTAATCTCAACACTATCGCCTGTAATTTAAGATTACGTTCATCGGAAGCCAAATCTCCTCCAGGTCCGTACAAGTTTCCGATCATCGGAAACCTGCACCTAGTCGGCCAGAATCCTCACCAATCATTTGCGAAACTCTCCCAGAAATACGGACCACTCATGTCTCTAAGGCTAGGAAGCAAGCGAGTCGTGGTTGCATCAATCGCTGAAATGGCGAGAGAAATACTTCAGAAAAACGACCAGGTTCGCTCCGGCCGAAGCGTTCCCACAGCGGTCGAAGCAATCGATCACCACAAGTTCTCCGTCGGTTGGATCCCGGTTTCGAGCACGTGGCAATACATAAGAAAGCTCTGCAAAGAGCAGATATTTGCCCCACATCGACTCGACGCTAGCGAAGAGCTTCGTCAAGAAAAGATTCAGGAACTGATTCAGCACGTGAGAAAATGCAGCGAGAAAGGTACGGCGATGCATATTGGTGCAGCTGCGTTCATAACATCTCTGAATCTTATATCCAGGACTCTCTTTTCGATGGATTTCGCGAATTTCGATTCGATCTCTTCTCAGGAATTGCAGGAGGTTGTGTGAGGCGTGACCATGAAGAACGTTGGTGCTCCTAATCTCTCTGATTACTTTCCAGTTCTCCGATTATTCGATCCACAAGGAATACTGCGAGCCAGCAACTTGTACTACGGGAAGGTGATGGACATCTTCGACAGTATCATAAGCGAGAGGTTGCTGATCAGGGAGGCATCAGACGGATCACCCAGAGAAAAATGATTTGTTGGAAACCCTATTGGAGGAAAAGTCAAAGAACGGGTCGGAATTGAACATCAATATCCTCAAACATCTTCTCATTGTGAGTACTCCTATAAGTTGATTAATTAATATTTATGCTTTGAGTATATATCGATTGAGTATGCTAATGCGCCTTGACGGTTATATTATTATCATTACGGTAAATAGGGGATCCCTGATCAGGAATTTTGAAATAAGGAAAAACTTAAATATTGAAATAAGGAAATTTTGAAATAAGGAAAAACTTTTATATAATGCACTTGAACTGAAAAGGTTAAATCTATTTTAATGAAATAAATTTGAATACTATTATGTTAAAAAATATTTAGTTAAGTTTATTTATTTTAATAAAATTAACACTACAACAAAAAGTTTCAAAAAGTTTCAGTCAAATTTCCAGTATTTTTGTGAATTAATTAATCAAATATGAAATGTCATGGGATTATTAAAATATAGTACAACTAAGTGAAGCTAAATACCATCAAATTATATATATTTCATCAAATTTGAGTTTAAATTACCGATCTGATCTTATTTGAGCCGAAATTAATGAATTGACATGATTTTTGACATGAAGCATGACTACATATATGGAGAACATGTCTTGGAATTAGCGATAGTAAGATTATATTAATCATATTTCATTAAATCTAAACTGAACTAACTCTAATCTTAACTGAACGAATTTGAACTAACTAGATTTATCAGATTTAAAGTAAAAATAAATGTATTAAATTAATAATAGTAATGTTAAATCATGTCATCAAATCAGATTTTATCAAATATGAATTGAACAGAATCAATTTGATCTAAATTAAAATAAAATAAATTTGAACTAGTCTGAATTGAAAATTTTAGATGAATTCGAAAACACACCCTAACCTAAGATTTCCATTTGAAAACTAATCTTATATTAGTAAAATCAACAAAAAAATAACATAAAATATAGGTAATTTTTCTTAAAATGAAGAGAGGAATACCCTCAGCTGAATTGGAAAATGTTTAAGTATATCTATTTGAACTGAACATAACAAATTTAAATTTGTATATTTAATAAACTAAAAATAAACTATAGGTATTTTACTGAACGACTAAATTCCAAAAAATGAATCCAACATTGGTAGAAATGTCAATTTTAGGACCCAACATTCAAAAGTGTCAATATTTGGTACCCAACATTCTGAGAATGTCAATTTTAGGACCCAACATTCAAAAAGGTCAATATTTGATACCCAACATTCTGAAAATGTCAATATTTGGACTTTCATAAAATTCACCTGTTAGATCTATTAATTTCAAGGGCATTTTGATAATTTTCACCAATGTTAGGTCCATTGGTGGAATGGGCGTATAACGAATATAATTTTCACAAGACAAATATAATTGCAATTGTAGTATAACGAATATATATATAATTATGAATCTTGTTAAGGACTTATTTGTGGCTGGCATAGACACGACCTCAAACACGGTGGAATGGGCGATGGCGGAACTGATGCGCAATTCAGAAGAGATGGAAAAGGCAAGATCGGAGCTGAATCAGTGTTCGGAGAGAAGGGAATGAGAATTCAAGAATCAGACATTTCCAGGCTGCCATACTTGCAAGCAATAGTCAAAGAAGTGTACAGGCTTCAATCTTCATCCAGCAGCTCCATTTCTGGTTCCTCACAAAGCCACGGAAGACGTCGAAATCGGTGGCTATCTTGTCCCAAGAGATACTGGTCAACGTGTTGGCTTCCGGCCGAGACGAGGCAACGTTGGAGCAGCCGGAAATTTTCATGCCGGAGAGGCTTTTGGGGAGTGAGATTGATGCGAAGGGAAACCATTTCGAGCTGATTCCGTTCGTCGGAGTGGGGAGGAGAATATGCTCATAGGTCGGTGCATCTTGTCTTGGCTAATTTCATTCATAATATTCACTGGGAATTGATGGCGGGATGAAGCTGGAAGATCTGGACATGGATGAAAAGTTTGGGCTGACTATTCAACGGGCTTTACCTCTTATGGCAATTCCGGCGATGATGTAATTCTCAGACCATGCATGCTACGTATACGTACTACACTCAGTCAATGCTACATGAAAAACACAGTTAGCTTGACCTACTAATTAAATAAGGTTAAATACAGCCAATGTTTAGTTACAAGATATATATGCTGTATATTTGAGCTTCTAATTTTCATTCCGTATTTTATTCTTTATTGCACTTCAAAGTTTTTTAATAAATATTTTCAGTTTCAGATATATTTATATCAAACATATGGTTGGAATTTATAGGAAATATGTTTAGTTTTTGTATTAATGTTCCTTTATAAGCAAAAGGTATAATAGAAACCATGAATATGGTTCGAATTAATTTGCAGAAAACATATTTAATTTCACGGATTAAACTAGGTTAAAGTTGAAAATTCAGGAGATTTTCTAAAATTATATCGATTTCATGCGTCGAAACCCTAAATTAATACTCACGAGGCATGCAAGACACGAGGAGCTCGACCGTTCATCCTGATCAGTATCCCTACTAGACCGGAGCTCAGCTGATGAAGCCGGCCGAGAGCGTTATTACATTTCCCGACCATGAAAATGTTCATGGAAATTGCAAGTAAAACTAGAAGAAAATATTTAAGATTACCAAACAGAATTGGGAATCGGAATTTATACATTTATTCTGTACATTTATTCTGAATTACAATTATATAATTTATAATATATATTTTGGGATTGTTAGTGTCGTCCGGTGGAAACTCACTTCCACTAAGAGCATCTCCAATGGTTGCATTTTTGAACTTGTTTGGCAATTTTAATAAAATATTTAGCTCTAACTTACCATTGTTTTACCATTTACAAGCACTAACTTCACAAGCAACTAGTCTTGACAAGCAACTAGAATAAGTAGGCCCCACATCAATAATTCAATGTATTTAGATGTATATTAGAATTATGTGGAATCATGGAAGTTAATTTATAATATTAATAACCATTGGAAATACTTGTAATTTGCTAGCTAATTAGCTTGAATTAATGTAAGTTACAATGTATTGTAGTTTACCGTTGAAGATGCTCTAATGCATCTGACTAACATTATTTTGTTTCTTCAAAAAGCTAACCTGAATTATGAACAAGAATATTTTATCCTACTTATCTAAAATACTTAATGTTTGATCAACTTCTTTTTGCCGTATAAACTCGAGAATTTCAAAATAATAGTTTGGTAGATATTTAATTACTATCTAATTCAATTCGTTACTGTTATATCTAAGTTTGTTGTTCTGAGATGGAGGAAGCCGCAAAAGGGCCGTTCACAAACAATTCAGCGTCGAAGTTTCTACTCCGGTTTGACTTTGGAAGAGTCGGGTGTCCTTATATATATAAGGTAGGAATATTATTGATGATTTTAAATGTTGATACAAAATTGTATTTTTTTATCAGTATCTTATTCAATGAATTTTTGTTTCTTCTTAGATGATGATGCATGATTTTCATGATAGAAGTAAATTTTATGCTGTATGATTAATTAAACTCGTAGAAGGCCTGTTAATTATATTATAGCTCTTTATGTCACGTGCGTTTTAATTGTTGACTACATATAATCCAATTTAGTCTCGTGCACCCTTTAACCTCTGATCTTAATCCTCCTTCACTTTTGAATCTTGATACGCTACTCCTATTTGTTTTATGCTCTTTGGATTTACTATAACTTTTATCATTTACCTCTTTGAGGTTGCGATATTGATTGTGGACATATACAAATATTATAATGGTCAAATATGCTTTAATTTATTTTAAAATATAATTCATGGTATTGAAAGACGTTCGTTAGTGATTAAGTAGAATTTACATCCAGTTCAACTAGTTTATTATAAGATATCTAGCACGCTATTAATAAGAAGGTCGTGTCTGTAGTCGGTATAATAATATTACAAAAATAGAAATATATTATCTAATAAAACTATAATAACATTCTCCGGATACATATTTTGTTGACAGTGAAAATACCAAAACCGTTTTGTAAGGAGGAGTTTCTCATATATCAATCACTACGCCAAATATATTAATCTGATACAATCGTAAGTCGTAACACCAATGCCAATTGATTCACAAATCATGAATGATAACACGATCAGTAAAACAAAATTGAGAAAAAGACATAACATTTACGATCAGATAAAAAAAAATATCAATAAGTAAAATCAGGTATTATGGATACAAGATGTAATTGACAAATTAAAAATAATGCAAATGAGGACAAACCGCATGCACTTGTTCAATAGCAAAATAAAATTTGATCAATATTTACTTTTACATTTTCCGACCATGGAAAGATGAAAGAGTAGAAAAGACTCAAAATAGAATTTTGGCGGACAAAATTTTAGTAAAGTTTCAAGTAACAAAAGGTTCAATGAAAATTTTCTTTTATTAATAGTTTGATTGTATATGAAATTATAAAATATAATTTCACCATTTAGTTGAGTCTGAGTACCAAAAGTATATTAATTAAATATTAAAAATTCAATCAACAACCAAAATTTAGAAAAGTATAAACTCAAGAAGTCCTCCCGAATCTTGGATAGGATGTTGGATAGGATCCTGCAGGGATGCTTCTGTATGTATCATCCATATATGTTAAAATACCAGACACATTATTCTAAAAATATAAACATTTGGTAACGAGGTCAATTAATTTAATTTTCTCTTGTGTGGTCAGTTTTAAATCCTGCTTCTCACTCACTCACCCCACACCCAAATAGAGACATAAAACACGTCTTTCCACTGTAGGGCTTCAGACCAAATTAACCTGTATATATACGCAGATCTACTACTGAACTGGGAATATATATTAGAGTGATAAACTTCAAACAAAGTAAAAGAAAATGGTGAGAGCTCCATATATTGACAAGATTACTGGACTGAAGAAGGGTGCTTGGAGTGAGGAAGAAGACAGCAAGCTGAGGACCTTTGTTCAAATCCACGGCCACCGGAACTGGCGCCAACTGCCTCGATTAGCTGGTAATTAGTAGCAGACGATATATATTGTCGATTCATTCGTCTTCATAACTGTGATTTTACAGAATTCATGGTGATGATGTATTATTTATTCTTTTCAGGCTTAGCTCGATGTGGGAAGAGTTGCAGACTGAGATGGATGAATTACCTCAAGCCAGGGACCAGAAGGGGAAACTATACTTCTGAAGAGGATGACATGATACTTGCATTATATCAGCAATATGGCACCAGGTAATAATCCAGTCAAGCACTCAGATTTTTATTCCCAGATAATTAACTTGCATTCTATTAGTGATCCATCTCTGTATAAATTAGAATTTTTAGGGATGATGATCATGATAGGACCCGATCTAGATCTAGATCTATCTCCGTATAACCTAGCTAGGGAATTATATTAACTACGTTTTCTTAAACAGATGGGCACTCATTGCATCAGAATTGGCTGGAAGAACTGATAACGAAATAAAGAATCACTGGCACTCTAATTTGTGGAGGCGCGGCGTGAAGCACGAACCCGAGTCCATGGGGACTGCAGCTGGAGAGACGTCACAACAACTCCATCAGGATATTGCTAGTAACTGTAATTATGAGGATTATTTGTTCAACTCTGTGGCTTCATCAGATTCGAGTGAAAAAAGTGATGAAATAACAGATGCACTTTTTGATGATATCTGTTCTCCAGACTGGGCGGTCTTGGCAAAAACTTTGAGTCCTTTGGGAAACAATATTAATCCATTTTCCTTTGATACATCATACGACTACGTAGACACTTATCTTCATCAGCAGGAGCAGTTGCCTCCACTAATTTTGGAGCAGGAAGGTTATGAAGTCATGTGCCCTGATGTGGAGGAAGATGGAATCATTACGTTGGATGATTTGTTTCAGTGAAAACAAGATTAATAACTCTGATAATGATGGAATGAGGATTGAAAGAATTCTTAATTTCTTGTATTTCAAAGTGTTGATCATCTTAAACATGGAAAAAACCTTCTCTAGGTTATAAATATCAGTGCATCATTTTAAACATGCATGATAGTGATGCATCATCTATAAATTAAAAATCAATGTAGATTCATGAATGTCAACAAAGACTCATAGTTTTCAGTGCGAGCTTTCAGTACGTTGTCTTCATACTAACAGATCAGTTCCTGGACCAATTGTCAAAGATAGGCTTGGACATTTTGTCCTTCTTCTTTTAGCCTGTCAATTTTAATATCCTTTGGTAAGATTATTCCTGCAAAAAGATTCTAAACATTCCGACAATTGAAAGAGAAAAGTCAGTGGTGTGTGTATATATATGCACAAAATATTGGTTGGTGAACGAAAGAAATTTTGTAACTCAACGTTCATTGGAAATTCATATGATCTCTCTGATGTTTAATTTTCAGACCCCTCCAGGGAGGAATCTCTGAATCTGGTAAACAAAAAGTGGGAATGGATTTAAGAAGAATATTATGTCTGGCAATATTATACACTGCAAGATTTCTTCGAAAGCGTTGCCTGGTAATAATTAGCTAGGTTAACTTTGATCATTTATTCACAGATCTTATATCTTACAAAGTTAGAAACTTCTCTCGTTTATTATTATTTGAGTTCTTATATATGGTTTTGGAGCCTCGCTTTATTAAGTTTGATCCAAAAATATATGGAGCAAATTAACCAGCTTATATAACATCTCTTCCCAGTTTTTTTTTGTGTCATTTGTTTCTGGATCGTCCAGAAACGCTGAAATTGAAAGTTATATACTTAGTTTTCAAAATGATAAATACAGTTATAAAACAGCTTTTGAGCTATGTGTGCATTTGGTTCACCAAAATTTTGTTAAACTAGACTTTCAAAGTCCAGTTTTCAAAAAATTTGTTTGGTTTACATAGTTTTAGAAGATTTTCCACTACAAAGTCTGGTTTTTGTTCTTCCAATTCCAAACTTACAATTTTTGATTTTACACACAATTTTTGTGTTATATTTGCAAAATCCTGACGAACCAAACAAGGATTTTGTTTCCGACTTACAAAATCTCAACCCAACCAAATAAGATTTTTGTAAAACCAGACTCCCAAAATTCCAAACAAAAATCCTAACTCTCAAAATCTCAAAATAAAATCCAAACTCTCAACCCTTATTTTTCTTTTCTTTTCTACTTCACACAATTTCATAATATATATCATAATCACCTTGAAATATTTGTCACCTTGAATGCATAATTGCATACGCTGAGTTCGCTAGCTGATCGGTCAACAGGACAAGTGGATCAAAACCAAATATTGATTAAGTTTGTGCCTAATTGTCACTACGCATGCATGTGTATACGTTTATTTGGAAGTTCATTATATTTTTGCAACAATAAAAATACGAATTTTTGTGTAACATTCACTAAGAAGTATAGTTTTTCGAAACTAAAATACACAGAGGTATATCGGGTACCATTGGTTATTTATTTTGCATTGCATCAGGTTTTGATGTGGAAGTTATGATATCAACCACAAAAGATAATATCTATGGCAACATTTACTAAAGAAAATGTTGATTTATTCTTTAAGCATACATTTCTAAATAATTAGTAAATGAGATCCGTACAAATGTCGTGCATGGCGCGGCGGACATTAAAACTAGTAGCAAGAATTTGTGCTATCATGCAAACTGAATTTCCTTTATTTTAACATAAATATATATCTCCCAGCATAATAGGGATTTTATTTGACTCACAATTTAATGAACATTCAATGAATTTGTTTGCATATTTATAACGCTTTCAAGATATAAAACTATATTCAATTATAAACATTAGGTCTTCCACACATTAAATTTGACTCTAACGTCATACTCCCTCCGTCCCAACCAAAGTAAGATAGAAAGCATTACTTAGACTCCTGGCTCTTCCTTCACAAGTCCAATATAGAGTCGATACTAGTTGCCATTGAGGGATAATAAAAACGAACTTAGAAACCTTAAAAAAGAAAAACGGACTGTAAACAAAGAGAGTTAGTATAGTCCTCCTTTGACCACTGAATATATTAATAGAACCAGAGACGGAAATAGATGTTGGAAGAAGTATAACAATCATCAAAATCGACTGATAAATTTTCCAGCATCGTTAAAGAAATGGCCATAGGGTCAAAATGCAAACTCTCAAGAATCTGTACCAGAGATGTGCACTTCAAAACCAATCATGTACATTGTGCAACTATAAATAATGATTAGATCTGCATTATTAGCAGATGTATCCTAAAATTAAGCATATTGAGATCAATCAATAGCTTTCATCCGTCAATTTAGTCAAAACCATTTTACGCCCATACCAGATTCTTTAACTTCCCTGAAGTCTGGGGAAAAGGCTAAACTTCATGTGCCTCAAATAAATCTAAACTCATTCTGAACTCACACAAAATACCATAATGAAGCTTTGCAACAAAACATACCTATAAGGATAACACCATTGAGAAATGGCCAAACTAAAAACCTAAACTCTCTCTGATTCAGAACTCAAAATCCAAAGGGGTTTCCAATGGTACAAAATGACACAAATGTCCAACATTTGATTGACCACATTCCCAAGTTCCGCTTTTTTTCAGTTTGTTGACTTACAAAATGTTAAGTGTTTCAAGTTGTGCTACATTTTGCTTGCCTATTTGTTTGCTGCTTGCCTATACTGGATGAAACTGGGGCTGGAAATTATTAAGCATGTAATGTGGTTTAACTGGAGCTGTTCTGTATAATGTTAGACTGTTAGTGTGTTTCTTGAGGTTTGTTCTAGGTTTTGATCCACAAAAACTAAAACTTTCAGAGGAAGTAGGGTTTAAAGGTCCTCGCTTTTTATATCAGAGATCAGATAGACTCTGGAAGAGGCGTTAATCCCTTTACGGTAACTTAACGCTTAATAAAATCTACAATTTCTGTTGCATCAAAGAAAACCTATGTGGGTGTATGTGACTTAATGCTTAATAAAATCCATAATATCTCTGGCGTCTAGAAAGGTTTTGTGCACGCTTAATGTAATCTGTTTTGTGCACCTTTTTATGGCGACTATATCCTTGCTTTTTTTGTACATCAAATGGTTGTTTTCTGTAATACAAATAATAGCACTATTGATCTTTTGTTAAATCAGGCTCCATTTTGCGTGGAAGGTTGGATGAAGCTCTTCATGAGATTGGAAAGTTGTCCTATGAAACAGTCTTATCACCACAAATTGCAGAATCTCTTCTTAAATCTGTCGAGGATTTGCCAGTGTTGGTGATTGCAGGTGCTGAGGATTCTCTCGTCCCTCTAAAATATGTCTAGACTATGTCTTCTAAACTTGTAATTTCTGTAAGTTCTTCAACTCATAACGTTTGGCACAATTTAGTTCATTTTTCTGTTTTCTGTTTCCGGTAAGATGGTTGTTGTGTATTTACTTCATTTTTAAGCAATATTTTGGTTGTGTGATCTCTTAACACATGTTATTGATTCATTTCTATGTTAAATACTGTATGGCTGTGCTGCTAAGTATTCCATTATGCCAGCTGCTGGATGGACGATTAGCAATGCGCTGAGGCTTCCACCATACCTCTCAGTTGCCTTAATATTACTTTCTTGCTGCCCTGGTGGCACTGCCTCCAATATGGTGAGCTTCACAATCTTGTATCTTCCTTTGTGAAAAAGAAAACCCTCTTTTTTCTGTTTTTAGGTCCAGTAAGATGATTTACTTTTTGTAATTAGGCTGCTTGAACAACAAAGCATTAGATTATGGTAGTTGTATGATGGTGGCTCAAGCTATTTGCAAATTTTAATTAGGCCGTGAAATATCCCTGCTTTTTAAAAGCTGGAAATTAGTTTCCTGTGCATATTTCAACTGAACCGCAACTATGTTCATATCTGTTTTTTTAAACAAATATGTGCATATATCGATAAGGATGTGCAAATTCAAAGGATAAGATAACTTTTTCTAAATTCTCATCTCTTAATCGAGGTTTATTTCTTATTTATTTCATTTATTTTCTGTTCAACTTTGTTATGATTTCATTGTTCTTTTGTTGCAGCCGGAAAGTAGAAGCTGGTGAACTTCTAAACCGTTAAGTAATTTATTTAAGATATTTCCTTTGATGCAGAACCACCACAAGCAGGTTTCATAACTTTTTCGCTCCAGTTGCTTTTTTAGAAAATCATTGCAAATTGCACCTTCTGCTTTGTTCAGATCGAATTACTGTGATTTGTGTGATCTGGATTATTCAATAATTTGCGCAAGCTGTGCATACTTGTATGCTTTAGGAAGTCATTCACTCTTTAAACTCATTTTTTTAATCTGTGATTTTTGCTTGCTTTGTTTCGTGCAATATAAAAGCATGAAGAATAATGATAGTGTGTTTTGTAATTGTTGTTCTGAATATGTTTATCACATCTAAAGAAACTGCTGAAAGACACATATAATTGCACTCTGGTTCAATAATATGAATGCAAATTTGCAGAAAGTTGGCCAACGTCTCTACTCCTTTTGTTTTATCATGCATTCTTTGTGATTAGAAACTGAATAACGCTACTCATAATGGAGTTTTTCATGTCTTCTCTATCTTCAATTGAATTCATTTGTACTTACTCAGTCTTTATTTATGATGTTTCTGAAGTCTTAGATATTCTAGATGAACAAAACATGACCATTCAAGCAAAAATCAAGGCTTATAAGTTAAGAGGAAGCAGTAACCTGAGCTTCCGATTCTTCAATAAGAATGGATGTTCAAGAAGAGTAGGCCATGTTAATCTACTCTACTCTGGGGAACCTAATCATGGGATTTCAGCCATAATATTGACTATTGAGATCATAACACTGTTATTTATTACATATTATTCAAAGCAAGATTTAATGTGAGGGTTTTGATGCCATGCATTTTTCTGATTCTTGTGATGAGTTCATTGTAAGTTGTAGTTATGTGCATATTATTAGTTTGATGAATATTTGTGCCTAATCGTCACTACGCATGCATGTGTATACGTTTATTTGGAAGTTCATTATATTTTTGCAACAACAAAAATACGAATTTTTGTGTAACATTCACTAAGAAGTATAGTTTTTCGAAACTAAAATACACAGAGGTATATCGGGTACCATTGGTTATTTATTTTGCATTGCATCAGGTTTTGATGTGGAAGTTATGATATCAACCACAAAAGATAATATCTATGGCAACATTTACTAAAGAAAATGTTGATTTATTCTTTAAGCATACATTTCTAAATAATTAGTAAATGAGATCCGTACAAATGCCGTGCATGGCGCGGCGGACATTAAAACTAGTAGCAAGAATTTGTGCTATCATGCAAACTGAATTTCCTTTATTTTAACATAAATATATATCTCCCAGCATAATAGGGATTTTATTTGACTCACAATTTAATGAACATTCAATGAATTTGTTTGCATATTTATAACGCTTTCAAGATATAAAACTATATTCAATTATAAACATTAGGTCTTCCACACATTAAATTTGACTCTAACGTCATACTCCCTCCGTCCCAACCAAAGTAAGATAGAAAGCATTACTTAGACTCCTGGCTCTTCCTTCACAAGTCCAATATAGAGTCGATACTAGTTGCCATTGAGGGATAATAAAAACGAACTTAGAAACCTTAAAAAAGAAAAACGGACTGTAAACAAAGAGAGTTAGTATTCCTCCTTTGACCACTGAATATATTAATAGAACCAGAGACGGAAATAGATGTTGGAAGAAGTATAACAATCATCAAAATCGACTGATAAATTTTCCAGCATCGTTAAAGAAATGGCCATAGGGTCAAAATGCAAACTCTCAAGAATCTGTACCAGAGATGTGCACTTCAAAACCAATCATGTACATTGTGCAACTATAAATAATGATTAGATCTGCATTATTAGCAGATGTATCCTAAAATTAAGCATATTGAGATCAATCAATAGCTTTCATCCGTCAATTTAGTCAAAACCATTTTACGCCCATACCAGATTCTTTAACTTCCCTGAAGTCTGGGGAAAAGGCTAAACTTCATGTGCCTCAAATAAATCTAAACTCATTCTGAACTCACACAAAATACCATAATGAAGCTTTGCAACAAAACATACCTATAAGGATAACACCATTGAGAAATGGCCAAACTAAAAACCTAAACTCTCTCTGATTCAGAACTCAAAATCCAAAGGGGTTTCCAATGGTACAAAATGACACAAATGTCCAACATTTGATTGACCACATTCCCAAGTTCCGCTTTTTTACAGTTTGTTGACTTATAAATCAATGCATAATCATCTAAAAAGCTAATGATTCTTTTCTGGTATTCCAGAAAATGGAAAAAATTGGAAGAATTGCTGTCACAAAAACTGTCGGAACTTAAACTACCTTTTAGGAATTTTTAAGTACCAATCTGAGCAAATGTTCCACGACAGTCTACAAGCTCTTCTTCTGTCATTCCAATGCCATTGTCTCTATAAACAGAAAAATAAGTGTAAATATGCAAAACTTAATAACAAATTTACAAAGATATAACAGAAATACAGTGGTACATATAAATTTTACAAATATTCATATTTTCATACATTACAGTTAACAATCCAATTCTCAAGCATCATCATGTGTGCTACAAATTTCCAGATCAACAACATCCCCCAAAAACCAGTACGAGTCACACTTAATAGCCTCAATTGTGGAGAGAGTTGCTTGCGTTGCTGCAACAAAGAATGACTCAGTAAGAAATTAAAACATAAAAATCCCCAACACAGCTCATCTCCAAGTTCCTACACCAATAGTAAATTGCTTCCCAGAAACAAAATCATACAAAGTTACCAAATGACAAACGAAAAAAGCATCACCTTCCTATATAACTAAGGAAGCAAGCATGACAAGCTCACCATACATATAAACTTTACAGGCAGTAGGATCATGCATATTCCAAACAAGGACCGGCAGCATACATTAAACAACGTGACCATCTCTGCAACCATATACAAAACATACTTAACATCATTGAACAATTTCATCAAATACAACATCATGTGATCTTTATTAAAAAGCTTTCATTAGAAGTTCATAAAACATTGGGAAGAACAAATTTCCTTTCCCCTTTCATACAGAAAAATGAATGCCTTGTCAATGTAATCTAACTTCAAAATAATCATACTGCAAACCCTATATTTTTATACTCAATTCAATATAAACAGAATATTAATAAGTAAATCATGTGTTTGAACAAGCTGCCAATAATAAAAGTAAAACTATAAATAATATTAACTTACATCCGGAAGAAGTCTTTAGCCAGCTTCTTGGGGTCAGCTTGCACGGTAGTGTTGCGCTCAAAATACTATTCCTGCAAGACAAATTAAAACATGTGATATACTGTGATTCGTTCAGATAAGTATACAGACACACACAACACCTATCTGGTAGCTATCCCAACATAGATCCTTCAATTTTGATGGTACCAGAGTAAGAGGACTATAGTTGAGTGGAAGTGAAAATTTGTACCTATTTAGACGCGGACTCTGGGTGAGCATGCTAAATTAACTTGGTAAGTCCTGTGAGGAACAAAACAGGGAAGATAAGACTGTGATTACATCAAAAACTTGAAATACATGTGTATAAAAGAATTGCGGATGGATCGCTTAAGATAAGAAACCTAATACAGGACTGAAGATAAAGGACTTGGCATCCTGCAGGGGAAGGTACTAAACACAAACACAGTGCAGTCACACATTCGATCTTCGGAGAACAAAATACCCTCACCGTCTAACTATTTTACTGACATCATGATAGACATGGAAAATGGAAACTAATTTGTACAGACGTTAAAAATAACTAAAATTAATAAAAGACAACAAAATTTAAACTGACGTTATAAATAAATAAAATTAATGAAAGACAACAAAATTTAAACTTACTTGCAAAGTTCACTCTTCTAAGCCGAATATTCTGACTTTTGAGTTTTTTTGTATGAATGGTATCATAGACTCTGAGGATACAAGAGATCCAGGTACATCGATGGTCTTTAACCAAATAGATTTCAAAAGAATGCTAGTTGGGATGTCCTTCAGCCCCAAACAACGTATTAGATGAAGTTTTTTAAGTAAACGAAAGGATAGAGTCCGTTTGGTTGAACCTGCAGAAATGTCTATTTGTTCAAGATCAAGATCGGATAACTCTAGGTAATCGAGGTATTTGAACTCTCCAAATTTCAAATACCAGGTAGTCCCAATACACGCCCATTTACGTAACTTGAGAACTTGAAGACAAGGTAGGCTCCCAATTGTTGACATGGTACTCCACGGAAGTCGACATTCCTCCAAAACCAGCTTCTCTAAAGACTTGGTAAAGTTTAGCAATGATTGGTCTGGAATTATCAAGCTACTCCCACCATAACAATTATTTACATGCAAAGACTGCAGTTTCTCCAAGCTTCCAAACCACAAGGGATCCAGCACTCCATTGCAACAACATTTGAGCTTTCTAAGCACTTGTAATCTTCTCATAAACCCCTCAACCTTAACACCACACTCAACAAGTATACCACCAAGTGCAACAATCTGCATATCGGACTTGGACTCATCAGTTTGGGAGGGAAGAGATATCCGGTCAATATGAACATGTGTTAAACTTTTATTCGCCCAAAAGGTATTTGGCAACTCAACACATGATAAAGATCCACGTTTCACAATGAGAGTCTCCAAGTTGTGCAAATCAGTAATTAAGGGTGGGATACATTCTATGAAACCACGTAATGTCAGGCATCTCAAATGAATATTGAGCAATATTACTTGAGGGAATTCAGGCAGATACAACTCCTCCAAATCCAATATGGTTAGAACATTAAACTGACTAAGAAAAGAGGACAAGCATGGACGCATGTTAGAATGAAATCCAGACCACAAAATAGAATGAACCTGACTAGTTAATGATTGCTCTTTGGTACAAGTAGATTTTGATGGGATGAAAGAGCCTGCTTGATGAATGCAAAACCGATGCTGGAAATTGAATCCATGCTTCTGAGAACTGGAATAGCATTCACCCAATATAGTATTTTCATCTATCCGATGTAAGTAATTATCCTTAACAGCTTTATCTAGGCAAATGTCATATAAAAGCTCATGAACCTTGCAACTCTTAACCCAACCATTGAATCTAGTTTCAGCAACAATAACCAAACTATCAGAAATAAGCTTTCTCAAGCAATCTGTTGCCATATACTCCCAAATTCTCCCATCAACTAATCTTTCAGCCATCCACAGTATTTCCAATTTTTTGACAGAAATTTTTTGACCCCTTAAGAAAGATCCGAAGTAGAGAAAACAAGGTTTCAGTTTATCCGGCAATTGTTCATAACTCAGAGCTAATACGTCCGTAAATCCTTCACGGGCAAAGTGTGATGGCAGATTTGAAGCTACTTCCTCCCACAACTCCAATAGCTTATCTCTTCTTTCAAGGACGGATGCAACAGTAGCAACTGCTAAAGGCAAGCCTTTACAAGAATTTTCCAATCCTTACGAGTTGTGGAGGACATAAATCACAGTCAAAAACCATTTTTTGGATCACTTCCCAACTTTCATCATCCGTAAGAAATCGAAGCCGGACACGAAATGATTCTAATTCAGGATGGTAGGCTGACTTAGCTTTATCAACCAAAGTCTCATTTCTGCTAGTAAATAGAATTCTGCTCCCATTTTTGTCATTTGGTAATGAACATTGCACCAATTTCCAAAGGTCCAGATTCCAAACATTATCTAGAACAATGAGGTATCTTTTTCCCTTCAAACTACGACTTATAAGCTCAATTAAATCTTCATTCTTGACATCGATGTTTCCGCCAAGATCACGTCCAATGTTCACCAACAATGTTTCAGAATTGCATGGTAGAGAGACAGAGCACCATACCTTTTTGATAAAGTGATAGTGAATCGAAGGATGATTGTATATAATTTTTGCTAGCGCCGTCTTTCCTTGCCCTCCCATTCCTAGAATTGACAACATTGCTAGTTCATCTGTTCCCTGCAAAAGTTTATCGAAAATCTCTACTTCCTCCTCCTTGAAGCCTATAAAAAGCTCTCCAATGCTTGAAGTTGGAGCTTTTGGCAGGAAGACATCGTCATCTTCAATCTCTCCCACCTTAGAATTTAAAAGCTCTATGTCTTCAATGAGGGCTGGAAGGCAGAGAATACCATACCATACAGACGTAGTTTTGCTTGAACAGTAGTAGGCAACATATCCTTCAAAGTAGGCCACGTGCACAGCTTGTGTCAAGACATCTCGTAGTTTCTGCTGCTCTTTTTTCAAGTCCCACTTATCTTGGATGAATGAGCGAATAGATGCCAGCTCCCCCTGGCCCAATGACATTGTAGTTTTGATAGAAGGAATATTATACACACCCCTATTTAGTATGTCCTGCAGGTGTGTTAAGAAGGAATCAAGAATGCATATTCCCTTGGTTCCGTGTACCCTATCTTTAGGAAATTCGCATTGTGGTGGGAATGGTGTAGCAGCATACAAGTCTTTCACTTTGATCTTAACAATATCAGTGCGATGTAAGAGAGCAGAAAAGTTAGGAGGGTCAGGAATCTTAATAACAGATGGTAACTCAGTTGTGAGGATATCATAAATTTCGACTACAATCCCTTTTGCTTCCTCTGAGCCATTATATATAGGTTTTCTTGTAGCCATATCCAAGAGAAACGATAACAAGAATACCAGTCCCTCGTGGAGAATTTCAAAACCAGATGATACCAAGGGCTCGAGGAGGAAGTTGATGTAACTTTCAAGGATTTTGGAAACCAAGTATGAAGGTCTGAAGGCCATGAGCACATCAAGGTGAAGCGCTATGACTCGGGGAGTGTAAGGCATATATTTTTGCATCAAATCCGATAGCATAATCCCAAAATTTGACGTGACATCAGCCGTCCAATAGAAGCATAGAAGATGGGATATCTGACATACCCAAACTCGAGTATGAGATATGTACTCCTCAAATACAGCTGCGGTATCTCTTGAGCCATGTGAGAAAAAGTATTAAACAGTTGAAGTTTTTTTCTAATGGATGAAACCTCCATCTCCATGGCAGCTATCAGTTCCACTTTTTGTTCGTACTTAATCAGATAATGACTAGCAAGAACTAAAGGCCGAAGGAGCAAGGCTTGAGAATAAAGTTGGGTAGACTTACAGGTACAAGTATAGGAGAAATCTGAACCATTATTCAAGAGAAGAATGCAGATTTGGTTCACCTCAGGCTTGCACTCCTCCGTCAGCTACTCCAAACCACAACACATCTGATCCAAGTTTGCAGTCTCATAATCTGCACCTTCAAACTCCTCTGCTATCTTCTCAAACCTGCGCTTCATCGTGCCGGAGCGCAGAGCCCAATCATCTTCATAACAATCGTTCGGACAAGGCAGCATGGCGAAGAATATGTTGTACAATTCCATCAGTTTCCTCGCGCGAAAACGATGTTTGTAGGGGAGTGCCTCCACAGCCCGCCGCAGCACTTGAATTGGAGCATAAACAGCACAACACAAGAACATGGTCGGATCCATTTTGATAAGCTCAAAGCTTTTCTGTTCAAACTTGAAACAAACAAAAATGTTTTCAAGAATCCACTCACTTGCAGCCATGTGTTTTTTTTAATCTTGAAATGTCGATATTCAGGATGTGGACCCAAATAGATTAAAAAATTGACTTTGGAAAAAAAATGGATGAAAAGTGTTTGATCAAGTCCACCATCCATAGGTCGGAGGCTTATAAATCAACATCCGGGGTCGTCCACCTCCCCACGTGTAATTTTATCATTGGATTAATTTTAAATTCATACAAAATAAACTTCTACAAATATAGTCTCAATAATTATACGTGATCTATACGCGCTTTGACTTTTTAGTAAAAATCTTTTTACCATCCCGGAAGAAACACGATCACCCCTCTCCAGCACGCAGAATTTCGATCACCGGAAACCTTTCCTTCATCCTCTCACCACCTGCAAAACCGCCTCTTTCTTCGCCTCGCTCAGGCCCTCCTCGAACTTCAGAAACCCCACCCGAAGCGCCGATCCGGCTGTGATCTTTGGTGAGTCGGCTTGACGTGCGGATCTCCGGTCATCGCCTATCCGGTTTTGCATCTGATCGAAGGCACGTGAAAGATTCTGCTGGTAACTGGACATCTCAGCCATCTTCTTATCCACCCGTTAGCTGAAGGTAATATAAAGCATTCATAGTGTTCATACTTATTCAGTGAGAGGAGACGTCTTTTTTCTTATGCATTTGGGACCGCCGCCGCCGTAGCGGCGGAGGACGGTGGCGCTAAAGATACTTTCTTTGCTCCAGAAAATGTGACGTGGGGTTCTATTGGTGTGTCCAATTTGGTTGCTGGAGCTCTGTCTCTAGTTGGCTTGGATAGGCCCTCTTTGGTTCAGGTACTCTCTTTGTTTCTAATGCATTTGTTTGCTTTGTGTTCTGAAAAGTTAAGACTATTTTTTAAGTTTGTAGAGGTTTTTTTTTTACAGTAGATTGTTTTGCTCAGGACTATTAAATGTGTCAGTGACATGTTTTATATGACTTGTTTTGGTGTTCATTAGTGGAGTGGAAACAAAAGTGATTATATGATTTTGCTCTGAAAATGTAAACTTATCTTGTTATATTAATGCTACCTAGAATTCTCGGACAAATAAGCTTGCAAAATATATTACAGATAAGTAGTTAGAGGTGTAGTAGAGCTAAATATATCTGTATAAATTAAGAATTAAGTGAAATCAAAGTATTCACCTTTTTCTGGTATCTTTCACATTCAAGATTGCATTTTTTAAGAATCCATGTTACACATTGCTATAATTTTGTATGTATTGGTAAAATGAAGATTGGCATTCTTTTGTAGAGGAGAAAAGGGGAGTGATATTGAATGATATTTGTCTTATATACTGTGCGTGATTCTTGATCCCACCCACCCCAAAATATTGTTTAAAAAGACGTGTTTTTGATGTTTAAATCCTGTGTATTAGCTTTTAGTTTTCTTGCTTTGGTCGGTTTTGGTTTAGTGGAAAGGCTCTGGGAATAATATGATTGAAACTTGAAATATTATAAAATGATTTTTGCCTATTTTCTTATGCTTGTTACTGTGTATTGCCAACTGTGTACATTTACCCCTGTTTAGTTGTAACTTGGATGCTTACGAAGTTTTCCGAAACTTTCAGGCAGCTTGCATACCGAGTATCTTTTCAGGAGCCGATACAGTAGTTTCTGCAGAGACTGGGAGTGGGAAGACTCATGGATATCTGGTTCCTTTGTTTGATATGTTATGCAGAGCTTCTGATGATTCAGAAGACCTGTCTGAAGGAAAGTTGAAGAAGCATCGTAATCAGTCCCTTGTTCTTTGTCCAAATGTCATGTTGTGTGAGCAAGTGGTCCGCATGGCTAATTCTTTGGTTAACGAATTTGGTGAACCACTGGTTAGTGTGGCAGCTGTTTTTGGCCGCCAGGTACTGGTTTCTGCATGTATATAGAATTGTCGAATGACACTAGTTTAACAGTGAGACTTTTTTTTTAGTTTTGTTAATGCTCTATATTCTCACTTTTACTCCAGGGATGGCCAGCTCTTGAGCCTGACATTCTAGTATCAACGCCAGTTGCACTTCTGAATTACCTTTATGCAATTGATCCAGAAAGAAGCAGGCGTTCTAACTTCATACGTGCAGTGAAATACATCGTACGAACTTCCCCTCTTATCATCATTGTTATCCTTGTCTTGGTGTATTGAATATCATGGAGATCTCATTTATAAGTTCAAAATAAAGGTTTTTGATGAAGCAGACATGTTGCTTTGCGGAAGTTTTTAGCCAGGGGGCTGCAACTGCTCTCTATTCGGCTACTTGCTTCGCTCAGGGAACATATGGAAATGGAAGGCCTTACCTTGTCAATCTGAGGGCTATCATCAGTTTGAGTGGCTGGCTGCCTGCTTCAAGGTATCAATGTACAGCTGATCATCTGCTAAGATGATTTTATATTTATTTTTATACGAGGCTATATATATGCAGCACTTGCTAACATCAGACATTGATCAGGAACATTAGGGCTAGGATTGAAGGATCACACGAGGCTGCGAGAAGAGCTGCATCATTGCCAATTCTGCTCTGCCATGGAGATAGTATGTTTTAGACTTTTAGTTAACCATTATTTACTGCTAATGGAGAAACCAGCATTTGACCTCTTTTACCATTTCTCATGTTGCAGTTGATGAAACTGTACCTTACGAATATGGGGAGAGGTCTGCTCAAGTCCTGAACTCAGCTGGATTTTAGATCACTCGCGTTCAGAAAATACCTGCAGTAAGTATTCATGACAGGCCTTTTTGTACAACTGCTGATGCCGATGTTCAGAATCTCTAAATGTTCTTTTACCTGATATTGTAGGATCGGGCACTATACTGTGCCGAAGGAAATGGATGAAGTCTGCCTTTGGGTGAATGGACGACTCGGGCTAGAAGGATCGCGATAAGTGCTGACAGCACGAATGGCAAACTCGATCATATCATCTGAGGAAGAGTCTGTGTGGGGGAAGTATATAAAGCTATATGTTATCTATAGTTGAGAGTGGATTATAGGATGTAGGTTATCCTCAAGGTTTTGGCTTATGTTGTACCAAAAACATGATACATACAGATTTTTTAGCATAGGACATCTGGTGGATTTGTACAGATGTTTTGTAACATTTTGTACTCGTGATTTTGAGCCGTCAAACTAATTTTGCAGAATCTTCTAGCCTCATCAACTTTTGCTCTGAGATATAAAGGTCACGTCTGTGGATTCATTTGATGGGCAAATCTTTGAACATGCAAAATACTTTTCAATATATTGCATGTTCAAATGCCTGATGATCATTCATAATTGCAAAATCAACCAGAAGACTTGCAATATATGGTATAACATAGAATGAGAAACAATTGATGACACTCCAACTGAGCACACACGCACGCACGCATACAATAGAAATTTGATTTAGTTTATCTGTGTTGCAGCTATGTGACAAGCTATCTAATGAATTGGGAGCACAGTCGAGCGAAGAGAGCTTAGTTGCTGAACTATAGCCAGCCTACGCTTCCGATTGATGCACCTAACTGTATATATATCTAGTGATATACTTTTGCTATATATAGGAAACTAAAGTACCACATATACAAGAAAACAGTTACTCCGGAGTCAGTTTATTATAATACCAGAACCCTGAGTTCTTTGATTATGCTCCTCCATGTTCACAACACAATTCTGTTGCTGACTGTCATTCACATCCAACAAATTAAAACAACTTTCTTTTTAATTCGAAAAGCCGATTTCTCTAAAATAACAATTACCAATTTATCTAAAACAAGTATCATCTGGGAACACACAATCCAACTGATTAACTTTCAACTTGCATAACCTGTATGGGAATTTTAATAGCTTCTTTCAACATTTAACTAACAGTGTCCTTAAGCCTCAATTTACAACAACTAATCAGCGTAACTTCATTATATGCATACATGCATTACAGTTTCAGTACAAGCTAATTTTGTAGAATAATAACAGGTACTAACACACAATTCAAGTGATTAACTTTCAACTCCTAATTGTTTTACTCATAACGGATAACTGATAGTGTCTTTTGGCCTCATTTTACTACAAATAATCATTTATACATGTACTTTGCTATATACGTATATATGGCCACTATGTAGTAGTTGTTATATTTAAGGGAACTCAAATCTACAATCTCATCACTCCCTTACTTGAAATATACAAGAAGCCTTAGTGGTCGCCATAACCACTGGTATCTGATAGTTGAAGCTTCTCATCCAGTAGGGTTCTGAAGCGATCATCTTTGCCATTCATCAATTCCACCTGCAACTCCACCTGCATGAAGAGCGTATATGTACACGTTACTGATTCAGGAATAATAACAAGAATCTCCACACACATGCTCAAAAGACGGTGCATAAATATGAAATGAAAGGAGTGGTATTTGAAATCTGGACCTGTGCCTGAAATTTGTGAAACTCGTCAGAGCTGAGAGAACCATCACTATTTGAATCAAGGAGCATCATCATCTCATGAGCATCTTCTCCTCCAGCACCTAGCTCTTCCATTACCTGGGTAAGTTCTTCGATGCTTATCTTGCCATCATTATTCTTGTCAAGGAGGCCAAAAACATGATCTTTGTTGGAGCTAGGCAGGTCAGGGACACGCACAGCAACAAGCTCAAGGGTAGCAATCATAATAGCTTTGAGACGCTTTGCCTGCTTGAGCAATCAAAAACAAAAGCAAGGAGACGATGATGAGTCCATTCTTGCAATAATCTAAGAAGGGCAAGTGACGCTAAATGTGAAATCATACCTCTATAGCAGGCCTTCCTCAGGCTTTATGCTCCCCAGCTGAATGCGACCTCTTATGCCTCTTCCTGCCACCATCAGCCTGCTTCAACAGCAAACTAGCCAACCCACTGGGCAGAAAGGTGGAGGAGAGCACGCTAGTAGCGGGCGTCTGAGAAGCAGAGGCATCCTCCGCATCGAAAGGAGAGCGCGGACAAAGAGCTTTCCGAGCTTGGGTGAAGAAATCAACTGAACAAGTGGAAGTTTCCGAGCGTAGCACTTTGAATCTAAGCTTACACATACACCAGCATGTTGAATTAAAGCATCTATAAATACTAACACAACACAGCAAGAAATATACACACTATACATACCAGTACTGCAACGAACACAGACTCCACTGCAGAGAATGATAGAGCTGCAAACAATCAATCCGTTCAGTTGGTCACTGACAATCAGTCGATCAATCCGCTCCAGCTGCCTTGCTGGCACCTTTCTTCCTCGGCGCCATTAGAACAAGAACACAAGCCCCCAATGAAAACCGAAAAAAGAGAAAACGAACGGTGGCAGGAAATGATGATTCTTAATTGAATTTGTGGGTTACCGATAATTCGAACGGTGGGTTTCTTGATTGCCCGGTGTGGTGGAATTTCTTGATGTCGAATTTGTGGGTTACCGTACTATCTCCAGTATGATCGGAGTAAAACCGCTTTGAAGGAAAAGTTACCTCGAATATTTACCTTAATAAACCTTTGACCTATGAGTAAATCAATTAGCGCGTGCGCAAAACAATCCACACGCCTGATTTATTATCTTCCTACCATTAAATTTAGTAATTAATTTAATAATGACACGTCAGAGGGAGGTGGACTACCTCCGGGGTTAGAAATTCATTTTCGCCATAGGTCAAAGTTATTGATTTCCTGGATTCCATTATTCACAATATGCGGGATCTTTTGGAATACGCTTAATAATTCTGTAAAAGATCATGTTGAGAGACTCAACATATATAAGACAGGCTCCCAATTGTTAAAATGAAAAATCTGGGGAGATGATTTGAGCTTTTTAATCCCTGGTAATCTTCTCGCAGACACCATAATCAACAATTATACAGCCAAGTGCCACAATCTTAATTGTTTCTGCACTATATATGGGACTCGCCATTTTGGGAGGGAAGAACTATCCGGTCACTATGAACATTGTTAACTTTCACAGAGATAAACTGAGAAGAGGAGAAAGAAGAACAGTGATGTTGTGCAGAAAACTTCTTTGCATAAGATGATTGACAAAGAGTGACCAAACCCTTCCGTTGTTGCACTTCGATGCCGAGGTAGTAACTTAGTTCGCCGATGTCGCTCATCTCAAACAGATTCGTCATCTTCTTCTTGAACTTCATCAATTCTTCGATTGAAGTTCCGCTGATGATCAAGTCATCAAAATAAATTCTAACTAGCAGTTGCTCCTTCCCGTTGCTCCGGCGATATACCGCGTGCTCAGCTTCACATCGTACAAACTCCAAGTCGCGAAGACTCTTGTCAAGTTTGGCATTCCAAACCCTCGGAGCTTGACGTAGTCCGTAGAGAGCCTTCTTAAACCGAAGAACCTTGCCCTCGTTGCCTTGAATATCGAAACCCGGCGGTTGCTTGACATAAACCTCCTCTATCAGATCACCGTTGAGGAACGCAGTCTTGACGTCCATGTGGTGGATTGGCCAACAGTGGTGTGCAGCGAGCGCGATCAGAACTGGTATTGTCTCCATTCGCGCGACTGGAGCGAACACTTCCTCGTAGTGCACCCCCTGCTGCTGCACGTATCCCTTTGCCACTAACCGCGCCTTTCGTTTCACCATCTCCCCGTTCGCGTCCTTCTTGAGCTTGAAGACCCACTTAAGTCCGATGGTGTGGTGTCCCGGTGGTAGATCGGTGAGGCTCCAAGTCTGGTTTGCCTTGATGCTTGCAAGTTCCTCCGTCAACGCCGTTCGCCATCCTTCGTCCTTCTCGGCTTCAGCTAGGCTCGTTGGTTCGTCGACTGTGAGAAGACAAAGCTCATCGTCCTCAGTTTCAATCTTCTAGGTGGCGTTGAGAAGGTCCTCCATGGTTCGATACCGTCGTTGTGCCTTAGCTCCGGAGGATGGTTCCGATGCGTTTGCCGGAGGTGACACAAATTCCACGTTTGGTGGTGGTGATGCACTTGGGGTTCTTGGACTTGACACTGGAGCTTCACTTCTAGGCCTGCTTCTGGTGAAATTCTCATCGTCCGAATGAATGATTTTCTGGGCTGGTTCGCTACCTACACCAAAAGAGACAAAACGGTCGAAGTTGGAACCCTCACCATGCCCGTGGTTTTGTTGCTGTGCCGATGTGGTCCAGTCTCATGCCGTGTCTTCATCAAAGACGATGTCGCGTGAGACTTTCACCCGGTCTGTGGCAAAGTCGTAGACGCGGTACGCCACAGTTCCATTTTTATAACCAAGTAGCACCATCGGCTTGCTCCTGTCCTCCAGTTTCTTCAGCCCTGACTGCGTGGCCTTGACGTGGGCGATGCACCCAAACACCCGGAGATGGCTCACGCTCGGCCGACGCCCGTGCCATGCTTCATATGGTGTCTTTTCACTGACGCTCTTCGTGGTTCCCCGATTCAGGAGGTAGACCGCCGTTGTCACTGCTTCTCCCAAAATCTCATCGGCATGCCTTTGGCATTCAAGAGGCAACGTGCCATGCTAACCACCGTTTGATTTCGTCATTCGACCACGCCGTTTTGCTGGGGCGAATATGGCGCCGTTGTTTGTCGATACACACCGTGGTCAGCAAAGTACTCGCTGAGTTCTTGAGACATGAAATCACCTCCACGGTCGGTCCGCAACCTCTTCAACTTGCACCCGCTTTGTCGTTCGGCTGCTGCCACGGTCCTTTTGATGGCATCCGCCGCTTGATCCTTCGAGATCAACAAGAATATCCACATATATCTACTAAGATCATCTACCATTAGTAGAAAGTATCGTTTACCTCCGGGAGTTTGTGGCTCGATGGTCCACACAGATCGGCATGTACGAGCCCAAGGCGTTCGGTCGCTCGGTTCTTGGCTTGGCTTGGGAACGAGCTGCGTTTCTGCTTCCTGGTCAGGCAGGCGTCACACAAGCGCTCAACGTCATCAAGCAGCGGGAGTCCGTCCACCATCTTGTTCCTGGCCATGCGTCGAAGGGCCTCGAAGTTCATGTGGCCGTATCTCGCGTGTCGTCGCCACCCTTCCTCGCACCCATGCACCGCAAGGCACACTGGTCGTGTCAAACTCAGATGAAGGAGGTACAGGCGCCCTTCGCCTCTTGGCACCCGCGCGAGCAAGCGCCCGCCTTGATCCCGTAACCTGAGCCACCCGTGTTGGATCCTCGTGTCGTACCCGTCCTCGTCCAGCTGACCGAGGGAGATGATGCCGCTGTGGAGTCGAGGTATGTAGTACACATCGTCCAATTTTAGGTACTCGCCGTTCCGGCACGTAAAAAGGATCGTGCCAGTGCCTTCTATTTCCACGGAGGTGTTGTCTCCCAGTTTGACCGAGCCTCGTACACCCGTGTCTAGCTCAGAGAAGAACTCCCGTCTTCCGCACATGTGGGCACTTGCACCGGAGTCGAGGAACCATGTCATGTCACTCTGCCCGGGCTCCTTCGTTGACCATGCTTTAGATCGCGTCTCATTGAGCAGGACATGCTCCTTGGTGGCCGAGTTCCCGATCGTGAGGGAGTGAAGCCTTGCCACGAGGAGCGTCTGTTCATCCACTTCATCTCGCACGAGGTTGGCTCGTCCCTTCCGTTCGCGCCGTGGCTCGGGGCAGTCCTTGGAGATGTGACCGGCGTATTTGTTACAATTGTAACACTTCAAATTCGTCAAGTCTCTGTCACCGTTCACCGCCCGTTGGCTGCCGTCTCCCTTGTGGTTGGGTTTCTTCCCCTTCTGAAAACCCTTGCCTTTGCCTTTGTTCTCGGAGCTAGAGCCACGACCCCGTGCGATCCACTCTTGCTCTGTGAGCAAAATTTGGTCGTTGGAGTTGTTCGTGGTGTTGATGGAGCACCGATATGCTGCTGACCTGAGCCTGCCGATGAGTACCTCCACTGTCAAGCCGTTCAGATCGAGCAACGTTTCGATCGAGCAAGCGATATGGGCGTACTGGCTCGGCACCTCCCGCAAGAACTTTTGGACCACTTTGATCTCTTCTAGAAATTCACCTAAAGAACGAAATTTATTGACGATACCTGTAATCCGCATGCCGAAGGCGTCGAGCGACTCCCCGTCCTTGAAGGCGATTTGCTCGAATGCCTTGCGTAGACGTTGTGCCGTGGCCTCACGCACTCGATCCACGCCGACTCGCATCATCCGGATTGCCTCCCAGGTTTCGTGTGCCGACGTTTTGACAGCTAGCGCCGGTACCATCTCCGGTGGCACCGCCCGAATCAAAGCCGAGAGGGCCGCCATGTCTTCCCGTTCGGACGGATCTTCAACGCCGGAAGTGGCCTCCCATAAACCTTGTGCTCGTAGATTTATCTTCATCACGAGGGCCTATTCGATGTAGTTCGTTGCCGTCAACGTGGGGTACACAATGTTGGCACCAAGGTTGGTACGTTCTTGGATGACACGTTCGTGGATAACAACTTCGCCGCCGTTGCCGCGCCGTGGCCTGCCGCGTCCTCGTCCTCTCCGTGGTTCCGTTCGTGCCGGAGATCTCGATGCGTCCGCCATAGAATCGTTGAAACTCTTGATACCACTTGTTAGCTTTCACAGAGATAAGCTGAGAAGAGGAGAAAGAAGAACAATCAAGTTTTCTGTACAACATCATTGTTCTTCTTTTTCCTCTTCTCAGCTGTGAAAGCTAACAAACATATGCTAAACTTTTATTAACCCAGAAGGTATCTGGTAACTCAGAAATTGAGGGTGGGATGTGTTGGAGGAATAATGAACTTGACTTGTTGATGATTGCACAAGCAGATGCCTAATGAACTAATCAAGATTCAGCAATGTATTCTGAAGCTAAGAAACACGCATCTCTAATTAACCTCCTAAATACACAATTGTTAAATTCTATGTGATCATTTTTTTAATCAACTGTGAGCGCTTCTTTGACGTGTTATATATAAACAGAAGCCATTTTCAACTCCATTGGTCATGGTAGCAGAGAAGTACTTATCAAAAATACAATTAGGGAAAGTAAAGAATCAAGTGATAAGAATGGAATATAATACATTATACATACTCCAAGTGTTGGACTTATCGGATAGTCTGCTACAAGAACAACAAAGAATATTTATCACTTTGATATGTAGAAGAGATTCCAGTCATTTACTCAAGGACTGATATTTAAAAATCAAAGTTCATCTTACACACTCAGTTTTACATTTAAGAAAAAGAAGAACGTAAAATTATAACATCGTTATATGATGATGCCTAGTAAATACTAAAACATGATGATACATACATAGAGAGAATTGATTTGTACAGAATCAAGAAGAAGAAATTTTCTGTACAAACATGCATCCTGCTACACTGCAATTTAAATTCACCATTTCCCAACACACATGCCCACTTACGCAACTTGAGAACCTTAAGACGAGGCTGCAACTTCCCGATTGCTGACATCACACTCCATGGTAGTCCACATTCCTCCAAAACCAGCTTCTCCAAAGAGTTGGGGAAATGTAAAGCTGGCAATGAATATTGGTCTGGAAGCATCAAGCTACTCCTGCCATTGTAACAATTTCTTACATGCAAACACTCCAGTTTCTTCAAACTTACAAACCACTTTGGATCCAAAACTCGATTAATACAGTAGCATTTCAGCTTCTTGAGCCATTTTTATCTCCTCCACCTTATCACCATACTCAACAACTATACCTCCAAGTACATCAATATGAATTGTTCATGCACTGTAGGACTCGGACTGGTATATACAGCCTGGTATTTCAGCCAGAGACCCGAACATCATAGTCAGGTCCGAATTAGGTCAAATCAGGCAAAGAATTATGTAGAAAAGTTCCAAAAAGTTTGCTAGGAAACCCTATATATAAGTTAGTCTTAATTCATTTGTATGATTGGTTCATTAACGTTGGACTTTGCTTTAAACCTATAAGGTCTCCATTTAAAGTCCAGTTTCGTGTAGATAACAGGGATCAAGAAGCGTATGAGATCGGATTGCCCTTCATCAAGAAAGCTGGAGTTGAACTCAAAATAAATTTCATCAACTCTCTGGCTCATCGTGCACTGGATCATCTCCTGAAAAACGTTAGTCTTTATGACTTTCGCTTTTGTTGATGCTGACAAATCGAACACGAAAAGCTGATGAAACTGGTGAGACGTGGGGGGATAATTGTGTATGACAACACACTCTGGTAAGGAACAGTTTCAGAGAAAGAAGAATCAGTGCCCGAGTCTCTGAGAGAATCAACGATTTACATTTAACAAAATGATCGCTGCGGATTCCCGTGTTCATATATCTCAGCTTCCCTGTGGTGATGGCATGACCATATGCAGGCTTCTTTAGCTATATTCCCAGAGTTAACTTTATTCCTGCTATTCCATAATCTGTATGAAATCATGAATGTGTTACTTTTGATACTTCATGATTTCTCATGAAATTTTACAAAATAAGTTTTCACAGCATTTGATATATTGTCTAGTTTCATCAGGAAGCATCACTAATGCTGCAAACAAGACCAGCTGACTAGACTTCATATACGATTTTCAGTTCCTTATGCGAGGATTTGCGTCCATGGAAATTTTTTGACAGTGTAAAGCAAGGGCCACGAGATTAGGGGCTTAT
This sequence comes from Sherardia arvensis, assembly GCA_948330725.1. NCBI lineage: Eukaryota > Viridiplantae > Streptophyta > Magnoliopsida > Gentianales > Rubiaceae > Sherardia > Sherardia arvensis. The sequence goes on from OX415241.1 coordinate 29,589,526, forward strand.
AAAATCGGGGAATTTTAAGCCAATGACCGGATGAATTGGCCAACGTAATTAGCTAGCCCTACTTCGACCCATGGGGCATAAGGGGCGACATGATTTTAAAATTATAAATGTATTAAAATTTTGCAAATATTTTTATACAAATTTAAATTAATCAATATAATTCGAAAATTTAGCACAATTTGAACTTCGCAAATTTCAAGTGTTATTACAATTGTAAAACTTACTATATGAGAAATCCGTGATTCACTATAAACTCATGATAGAAACGTCTCTTCTGAGACTTTATATATTATTATATTATGTAATTTCAACATATAATTATCTGTGAATTCATCTCTTTCATGGTATGAAAAAATATTATGAATTTCATTTTGAAGAAATTTCGAGACGCTTTTGTACAATCCATATAGATGATTTCATTTTGGACAATTCAAGATTTTTTTCAAAAAATAATATGGTAAGTGTTTTTATAGAGTTTGTAGTTTTAAAGTCTAACAGACACAACAACGTAGCTTTAATTAATAAAATCAGCTCTATCATATTTTCTGTAAAACTGAGACGATCGAAAAACATCAATTTCTCAATTTTCTACTTTATAGTTGGAGATAATTATTTTCGTCAAAATAGTGAGGGTTTTATTAATTTCTTTTTATATATGTATAAATATAGCCTCCATTACGTAAGAGAAATTAATTTAGATTACACGTGGAAGGCATGCAAATCCTCCACCTTCCTTGTCATCTTCTCCATCCTTCCATTACAACTTTTCTTTATAAACCCCTGTACTCATCTGCAATTATGCATGTATCCTACCACCAACACCTGTCCCTACCTACTTTTTTCCTCTCTTCCACCTTCTTCATCTAGATCTGCAGTTCTTTTGCCACCTCCTAATTTTTTCTTAATTCCTTTCTAATTCAGACAGGATTTTCCTCTTTTGAAGAAGGTGAGCAGTTTTCCGATCATGATTTGGTTATTGTATTGATCGGACAAGTATTGATTATTAGTCTTTTGTTTGAAATTTTAAGGATCTAATTTTGAAGGAAGAAAAAATGGATATGAAGATTTGCATGAACGGGGCGTGCTGCGTAACCATGTCTTCGGAGTGGAAAAGGGGATGGGAATTGAAAGGTGGTGGATTCGCTACCCTCTGCGTAAGCTGCGGGTATGTATAATCCCTAAATCTGACTGTATCGAATTTTGCTTCTGTGATTTTATATGTGAAAGATTTCATTTTAGTATGATGATTTTGATTCTTTTGGGGTTATTGAACTATTTGAAACTAAATTTAGGGCTTTTTGGGGGTTGAAAATTTGTGAGAGATTTGTGTGTTTTTGTGGGGGTTACTGATCTGGGATTTTAATTGTGTGTAAGAATTTTTAATGTATAGTGCTAACATAATAAGATTGTATTGATCTGCTAATTTGAGAGAGATATACACTTTGCGGTTTCTGCTAATAGTTTATAGCTGAGCTTTTTCCCGATTGAAGGCGGTCGTGTACCGGTTCCGATATCTAGCTTGTTTTGGTATTTGATTTAAAAAGAGTTCTTATGTTCACCTTCGATCGGGTGTTTAAAATATTTTCCGGCGACGGATTCAGGGATGGGAGGGGTGGATCATGTTGAATAGAACCCTAACCACGACTTCGATCAATTGCCATTAATTTCGATCTGACTGAATTGACGGCTATTGGAAGATGACAACACCACGATCTCATTATGAAAATTGTATAACATTATCATCTAATATATTTTATACTTGAAAAAAATTTCATCAGAATTGACCTTTATAGAAATTAACTTGTAACAAAAAAACGGTTGAGTGGAATATTGCTTATAGACTTTATAATGGCCTGAAATATGCAAATTTTTTGAGTCATAAAACATTTTTATAATTTTATAAAATATTCAATCTTTTATCAATATTATTTTCTAAAAATATTGTATTACACATACCACTATATATTTTCCTACATAGTCTGACGGTTGCAAATGCATCTAGGTAAATTGTTTTCTTTTGCTTCAGTAGCTATATTTTGATTTATTTGACAAATAAATTTACACATGCCTTATTTAAGGATTCCAATTCTTTAAAATTTACTAAATATCCTTCATTAGCGATACTTCTATTTATTTAATTTTAGATCCCAAAAAATCATTGAATTTAAAATCAGCATCGTTTTGCCGTCCGGTAGAAGCTGGCCGAGGAGCCTCTCACCGCCACTATCAGCGCCGTTGGAACTCCGCTCGGCGATCTTCTGAAGATCAGAGAGCATGGGAGGGTGGTATATCTGAGAGTCGGCGATTATGGGATCCCAATATTAAACGGTGAATGCGGCGACTTTGCAGTGGCGGAGAGGGGAGGAGTGGCGGCGGAAATGCGCTCGACGTCAACCACACTACGCAGATGCGACTCGGAGAGGACGACGATGGTGATTTCCTTCTCGACTGGATCAGAATGCCTGTCGCGGATGGCGGTGGTCTTGATTTTCAGCAGATCACCGAACGGAGTTCCAGCGGCGCCGATGGTGGCGGTGGGAGGCTCCTCTGCCAGCTTCCCGGACGATGATGAGATACTTTATTTTAAAATTTCATGATTTTTTGTAGGCTCAAAAAATATTTGTACCCTTTTAAATTATACCAATTTAGTTCTTAGTTCTATATCCACTCCACCGACAACCACCACCTCGTCACAGCCGCCATCTAACAATCACCCTGCCAACTGTCAACCATCAAGAACAATCTAACTGATGAAAAATTAGATGATTTCAGATAGGCAGAGGATGGGTGAGATTTAATTTCAAATCTAGTAAAAACGGGGGGGGAGGGGGGGGGGGTGGTGGGTGGAATAGGTAGAGTAAGTAATTTTGTAGAGAAGAATTCCTGGGGCAATAATGTCTTTGTCTTTCTTCAACTTTCCAATGATAGAAAGTGTGGAATTTCAAAGATAAAAAAGGTAAGTGTGTAGTTTGATTTATGACGGAAAGAGTAATAGATCATGATGCTCTTGTTTATAGACAAATGCAATGCTCTTGTTTTTTTTATTCTATAGATCATGATGAATTACTTTTGATGTTTAAACCTTTTTTCTTCTGATCTCTTTGATATTCAGAATTGCATATGAGAAATTTAGTTACTGCAATTCTTTCCATAAGAATGAAGACGGGTGGAGGAAATGTAGGATTTGTGGAAAGGTAACAATTAAATTCCTTCAAGTAAATTTTGCAAAAATATAAATTATTACGATAGTTATACATATTGATAAAATTACTTATATCACAGCCCGTGCACTGTGGTTGCTCTGCTTCAAAGTTGCACCTTGAGATATTGGATCTGGGTGGTGTGAGATGTAAAACCTGTGTTCAACGCTTAGATACAAATGTACTCCCACTTTCTGCCTCATCTTCAATTCCAGCCCAGGTAAACGCTCTTAGTTGATGTATTTAACCAAGGCCGAACCTAGTGCAGTGCGGGCTGTGCTCCAGCACAGTGCCCAAATATTAAAAGGGCTCAAATTTTTCTTAAAGTGTATATTATATATGTGAATTTTTTGAAAAAAAATATTATAGAGGTAATAATTGAATTATTTCCTAAAGGGCCATTTTTCTTTCGATTTTAGTCTTTTAATATTTTTGAAGGGCCTTTTTTCATTAAATTTAGGCCTTGTGACTTTCTGAAAGACTCTTTTTCATTTTATTGTCTTTCTCATTTTAATTTAAAACGACCTAACTTTTCTTTTTTTGCACTGGGTCTCAAAAATATGTTGGGCCGGTCCTAATTAATTTAAACTTACATATATTTTGTTGTAGCCCTAATGATCACGTTGATACATGTGATTTCTGAAATACATATAATCATGTTGATCAAATTATTATGCTTTCTTCAGGTTGAAGATGGCAATGTACCATTGGCAAAGGAAATTTCAGGCCCTGTTGAAAGTGGAACCAAGAGCAAATATTTAACTGAGATCATGGAAACGGGAATCAGACTGAATGATAGTGGTTCACAAAAGCTACCCAAAACTCTAAATTTTAAAGCAAATGAATCTCAGTCCTATTCTCAACAAAGTAAAGATAAAGGAAAGATGGTTCCTTTTGGGTCGAGGGAAGCGAAGCATCATCGAGCTTTTATGGCAAATCATGCTCAGTTGCTTCCTCAGTACATGCCAAAAACTACCAAACAGAAATTGCAACAGATTTCTGAAAAGTATCCTTTTCTTTAACATTTGTGGTTTGCTCGTCATCCTTGCATTAAATTTTTATTATATTGACATTTTTTTACGGGTTTGCTTATTGCAGGATGGGATTGTTCTGCAGGACCAATTTCGTAGCTGAATATTGACGATAATATCCCTACAACTTTGAAATTATTGGCCCGCAATTACAACATGTTAATGGACTGATGTCAATTTGAAAAGCGGACCAATAACTCCAAAGTTGCAGGAATATTATCGTCAATTCAACTCCGAATTTGGTCTTGCAGGAGCAAAGCGCCGTCCTGCAATTACAAAGTCCCATTTTTTAGAACCAGGAGCATGATTTTCTAGGTGTGCGCTCATTGCGTGCAATACTTGCATACTTTTTACGTGCACATGCACAATTTGCTTGCATTTTGCATATATACATGCACAATGCGTGCATAAAGGTTATTTGCCCGATTATATAAGTTAAACTTAACTCAATCTCTCGAAGACTGGAATCAACTATTGTTCCATTGTTTGAGAAGATTCTTACCACATCTGATGTTGGTAAGATGGATCGTCTTGTTTTACCTAAATCTTGCGCGGAGGTAAGACATTGCTTTATAGAATCCATTTTTGTGTATAAAGAAAAAAAATACAGGAATTTATTAAATAATTTCTGCAGGCATATTTCCCACCTTTGGATCATTCAGAAGGTGTTCCGCTGTACATCCAGGATGTGAATGGTGGGGAGTGGTTTTTTCGGTACAGGTTTTGGCCGAACAACAGTAGTAGGATGTATGTTTTGGAGGGGGTCATTGCATTCTTTATGCACATGAAACTTCAAGCCGGAGATACAGTGACATTTAGCCGGACACACCCTATGGAGAGATTGGTCATGGGATTTCGAAAGATGGCGAGAGGTCCTGATATGTCCAAAGTACAGACTCCCCATGATTCTTCGGAGAAAACTGTGAATGTTAGTGTTAACTAAATTATTATTCCTGTCTTTTGTTTTTCTTTTTTATAAAATTTTCAAAATTAACTTTTGAATATTTCAATCGTTTCATAGGTTCAATCTCCGGCGTTGGGAAACACGGCCGGATTTACTATGGAACCATCAAGGTATGACTAAATTAATTTGCATGAAACATGCACAGAATCCGCACGAAAAATGTTTAATTTAATATTCACCAAGTGAGTTCTTTAAGTTCTTGGGTGACCTCATAAGTTTTTTTAATTATAATTAATTAGCTTTTTCTAGCATTATCACTTTCTTGTTTGTGTATGTATATTAACACGTTAATGACTGAATTAATATGCACGAAACATGCACGTAATCTGCACGAAAAATGTAAAACATATGCAATAATTAATTTAATATTCAAATTAAGTTTCTTTATAATTATATGGTTTTTCTAGCATCATCACTTTCTTGTTTTTATATGTATGTTAACACATTTTTCTTGTATTCTCCATCTTGAAGTTCATCCCGTGGCGCTACAAATGAGATAAATCTGATGGAACAAGCCACTTCCGTTGAAGGTAGCTCGGGTATGTATGAAAGGAAAAAAGACCTTTGTCCATAGGTTTTTTAACTGCTTTTAATTCATTGTGATGCATGGATTTTCTCATTTTGAAACTAATCAATGCAAATGGTTCTTAGGCCATGAGAGAGAAATCATGGAATGCGCAGAAAGCAATGAATGTGAGCCTTCAGGACTGGATATATTGGCGACAACGGCTCTTTTAGCCGAAAACATGATAGACGGGGTCGAAACTGAGCAACACTGAACCAACCTCAGTCGCACCGCCCCGGGATTAGAGGTAAGGAAAAGAAACATCTGAAGCATTGATGTGCATTGTCTTGTTTATCATTAAGTGTTATGACATTGTGTATTGTTGCATATGAATACCAAAGGGACAATGTGGCATATCAATGGAGCCTCACTCTCGAGATGTAAAGAGTAATTGACATGATTTATTGGATGACTGTATGATATCATTACATCAAACTTCACTTGAGAGGTTTTTATATATATATACAATGTTATGTAAATCTTGATGTAATATTGTTTCAATTATTATTATTTATCACCATAAATTAATTTTTATATGATATGAATTGTGAAACACACATGCGGTTATCGGCTTCCGGTTTCTGTTCCTGCCAAACTTGAATTAGAGTGTCTAGGCTTTAGTAATTAACATATACTACTCACCAGCAAAGAGGTTAGCGATGTATGTCACACTTCTTCCATCAAGTAAGAGATTAGGAAAGTAAAGAATGACAAAAATACCGCCTCCATCAAGTAGGAGATTTATATTAAGAAGTTCATTTAGGGATAAGAACTGTGAGACATGAAGTCCAAAGCCTCCAATAGATCATTCTTCAATTGTGATGAGAACTTCATGTTCTTGAGCAAGCCGTCTAATCAAATCTCCATCAAGCGGCTTGCAGTATCGTGCATCGGCAATGGTGGCTGAAATGCCCACATGTTCGAGAACTTTTCCAGCGGCTAAGCAGTTCTGAATTATATATAGTGTCGTACCCCAATATAGCAACCCTCGAAATTAAGAAATCTCCTCCCTTCCATCTTCGAATGCATCACCTTTGATATATAGAAGAGAATCCAGTCATTTACTGAAGGACTGATATTTATAAATCAAAGTTAATCTTGCACACTGAGTTTTACATCTAAGAAAAACAAGAACATAAAATTATGAATAGAATGCTAGTAGTTAATAAAGGGAAGTAGTGTTTTCCAGATGAAATGCAACATAGTTACCCTGCATTGTATTGGGTATGTGTAGTAAATACTAAAACACGATACACACATACATAGAGAGAATTGATTTGTACAGAACCAAGAAGAAGAAATTTTCTGTACAAACATGCATCCTGCTAGACTGCAATTAAACTTCAAGTGCTCATTATCTTAAATCAACTCAACAATGCTAACCTTCAAACTATTCATACTGAAAGTGAAACAAAGGGAATCATTGTATATATAAGAAGAAAAATTTGAATAATAGAACAAAATTTAAACTTACCAGCCTCAACTTTTATTCTTCTAAGCCGAATATTCTAACTCTTGGTCTTTTTTTCATAAATGGCATCATAGACTCCGAGGATACACGAGATCCAGATACATCAATGGTATGTAAAAACTTCTGGCGCATGAAAACACAAGCTGGAATGTCTTCCAGTCCAAAACAACGTATTAGAAGAAGTTTCTGAAGCAAATAGAAGGGCTTATCACTACCAGACTGGATAGCAGGATCATCTATCCGTTCAAGGTCTAGATCAGACAACTCTAGGTAACTGAGTTCCTTAAATTCACCATTTCCCAACAGCCAGGTAGTTCCAACACATGTCCACTTACGCAACTTGAGAACCTTAAGACGAGGCTGCAACTTCCCGATTGCTAACATCATACTCCATGGTAGTCCACATTCCTCCAAAACCAGCTTCTCCAGAGAGTTGGGGAAATGTAAAGCTGGCAATGAATATTGGTCTGGCATCATCAAGCTATTCCTCCCATTGTAACAATTTATTACATGCAAACACTCCAGTTTCTTCAAACTTACAAACCACTTCGGATCCAAAACTCGATTAATACAGTAGCATTTCAGCTTCTTGAACCATTTTAATCTCCTCATAAACTCCTCCACCTTATCACCATACTCAGCAACTATACCTCCAAGTACATCAATATGAATTGTTGATGCGCTGTAGGACTCAGACTCATCATTTTTGGAGGGAAGAACTATCCGATCAATATGAACATACCTTAAACTTTTATTCACCCAAAAGGTATCTGGTAGCTCAACAGCTGATAGAGATCCGCGTTTCACAATGAGGGTTTCCAGGCAGTGGAGACCAGTAATTGAGGTTGGGATATGTTCAATGAGACCACATAATGCCACATATCTCAAATGAGTATTCTGTAATATTACACAATGGAATGAAGACAGATATAGATCCTCCAAATCCAATATGGTAACAGCCTTAAACCGCCCAAGAAAAGGAGACAAGCATCGACGTGCATCAGAATGAAATCCAGACCACAATGTGGAATGAACCGGACTTGTTGATGATTGTTCTCTGGTGCAAATAGATTTCGGTTGGGTGAAAAAGCCTACTTCATTAATGCAAAGCCTATGTTCATTTTGAAATTCATACTTCTGAGAACTTGAATAGCACTCACCCAAGATGGTACTTCCATTTACCCGGTGTAAGAAATTATCCTCCACGGCTTTTTCCAGGCACATGTCATACAAAAGCTCATGAACCTTGCAACACTTCATCTCACGATTAAATCCTCTTTTAGCTACAACAACCAAACTATGAGAAATCAACTGTTTCAGGTAATCTTCAGCTGTGTCCTTCCAATTACTACCCTTCTTCACCAATCTCTCAGCTATCCACTAAATTTTCAATTTTTTTACATGAACTTTTTGACCCCTTGAAAAAGAACCAAAGTAAAGAAAACAAGGTTTCAAGTTATTTGGAAAACATTCATAACTCAGCGCTAAAACATCCGTAAATCCTTCTCTAGCAAGGTGCGATGGCAGATTTGTCGCTACTTCCTCCCATAACTCCAGTAACTTATCTCTTCTTTCAAGGACTGATGCAACTGTGGCAACTGCCAAAGGCAAGCCTTTACAAGAAACTGCGATTTCTTTTCCAATCCTTACAAGATGTGGAGGTCCTGGAGGACATTCATCAAAATCAAACAGCTTTTTTTGGATCACTTCCCAACTTTCCTCATCCGTAAATTATCTAAGCCGGACACAAAAAGATTCTAATTTAGCATGGTAGGCTAACTTAGCTTCATGAACCAGACTCTCATTTCTGCTAGTAAGTAGAATTCTACTCCCATTTTTGTCATTTGGCAATGAGCTTTGCACCACATTCCACGGGTCCTGATTCCAAACATCATCTAGAACAACGAGGTATCTTTTTCCCTTCAAACAACGACTGATATGCTTAATTGCATTTCCATCTTGTCATCGATGTTGCAGCCAAGATCACGAGCAATGTTCACCAATAATGCTTCTGGATCACTTTGCACAGAGACAGTACACCACACCTTTTTAAAGAAGTGATGGTGAATGGAAGGATGATTGTAAATCATTTTCGCCAGAGTTGTTTTTCCCTGTCCTCCCATTCCTAGAACTGAAACCATTGCAAGCTCATCTGTTCCCCATATAAGTTTTTCAAATATCTCTTCTTCCTCCTCCTTGAAGCCTACAAAAACATCTCTGGTGCTAAAAGCTGAAGCTTTTGGATCACCATCATCATCATTATCATCATCTATCATCTCTCCCACCTTAGAGTTTAAAAGCCTTATATCTTCAAGAAGTGCTGGAAGGCAGAGAGTAGCATACCACACAAACCTACTTTTTCTTAAGAAATAGTAAGCAACACATCCTGCAAAGTAAGCTGCATGCGCAGCTTGTTTCCAGACAGCCTCTAGTTCCTTTTGCTCTTTTTTCAGATCCCACTTATCTTGAATGAATTTGCTAATTGATGCTAGATCATCCTAGACCGATGCCATTGTATCATTGACAGAACACAGAAGGAATACAATACGCCTTTTTCTTCAGCATCCTCTGCAAGGGTGTTAAGAAAGAATCACATTGTATCTCCCCAACTTGTATGCTCGTACACCACTTCCACCATTTCCTGGATTACCCAAAGAGAGGTAATACAATACGCCTTTTTCTTCACCCAAAGTTGGGGAGACTTGCATGTGTAGCAGAAATGTGAACCATTATTCAGCAGAAAAATGCAGATTTGGTTCACCTCAGGTTTACACTGCTCCATCAGTTCCTCTAAACTGCAACATATTTGATCCAAGTTTGCAGTCTCATAATCTGCAGCTTTAAACTCTTCTGCTTTTTCCTCAAACCTCCGCATCATCGAGCCGGAGCGCAGAGCCCAGTCATCTTCGGAGCAATCTTTCCGGCAAAGAACGTTTCGTAAAATCTCATCGGGCGATTCAGTCGAACGGTATATTTTTCTGGTAGTGCATCCACAGCACGCCGTAGGGGTTGAATTGCAAGATAAATAGTACAGCATAAGAACGTTCCCGACTCCATTTTCGTACTCTAAGAGCTTTTCAGTTCAAACAAAACTGTGTAATCAGTCGTTTCCTTGTCTTTCAACCTTTAGATAAAGCTGTGGCATACTTGCAGCCATGTGAATTTCTTTTTTTTTAATAAAAAGAACAGAAAATTAAACATGAAGTGTTGAATTTTCATTTCTCTAATATTGAACCGAAAATGGAAATACAAGCAAAATTAAGAGTCCAGCTGCAAATCTCTATTACACTATACAAAAGTTATAATGAATTTTTGATAATTAATATTCCTCCTTATCTGCCTAAACCGCAAAATTCACTATTTATTTGGTCAAAATTGACAAATTTCAACGTTTCACATTAACATAGATTGACAAATTTTCTCATATATATCAAACTTTGTACATGAGAACATAAGAATTTAAGGGTGTGTTTGGTTGGACAAGTTTTTGCAAAATTTGGACTATCCAAGTCCAATTTTGTAAAATTTTATTTGGTTCACCAAGTTTTCCAAAATCCAGACTTGCAAAATCCTAAAAACTAGTCAAAGACTTTGTTTCATACTCACAAACTCAACCCAACCAAACAAGGATTTTGCAAAACTAGACTTTCAAAATCCCAAACAAAAATCCAACTCTCAAAAATCCAAAACAAAATCCAGACTCTCAAAAACGTTGCGAACCAAACACACCCTAAGTGGTACACTTTATTAATAGGAAAAAAAACAACTTTGGTAAGAAAGAAGAATGGACCCAAACGAAACAATTAGTAGACTAATGTTTTCATGTTGAGGATGAGGTCAACGGCTAGCAGTTCCAGTCCCAGCTAAAAGAAGAACCCTTGAATATCTCCTGCTTAAAGAAGAAACCCGAAGCTTTGTCACGGAAGGAGAGATGTGTTCCTCACCGACGTGGTAAGTGTCTCTTGACCGATTTTCTGACTATAATTTCCGTTTGTTTTCCTGTGCTTTAGCTAATGTAGGATGATTAACGCGTTTAGAGCTATTCCTTTGTTGAATTTGTGGTTTTCTCTGCTTGTAATGCTACTGCTATTTGCTTTTCCATTTTAAATTGGAAATGATTGAGCTACTTGTCAGAAGAGATAAATGAAGCATGGTAGCAATACTTGGTAGTTTTCCCCCCAATGTAGGTCTTTCCGTGGATGATAGAGATTAGAGGTCTATAATGAGACCTTTCCATAGTTGTCGGCATTCCTGGAAAGTTTTTTGCAGTTATAAATCCGATTAGGACAAAAGCGGCTGCCATTAGAAAGGGCTGTCCATTACATGGGGTTGTTGTTTAACACTCTACATGTTGTTCTTCGTATGATGGTTTTGTAGTAAAAGATTTGTACATATCGATATGATATGATGGCAATATTTATCCTTTAGGAATATGTTATATGTGGTTTGTCCCTTTTCCAAGGTTCAGTAAGCATTCAATCTAATAATGATAATGATCCAGCCATCCAGGTGATTTGGATAGGTGAAAACAGGACCTTTTTAATAGGCATAAAAAAGTTAATTCTTGTTTAGATCTTCCTAACTTGGACTGAAACAATGATCGTGATTTACACATCCTGCTGTGAATCAACTATTGGAATATAAACTGAATTGAACCAGAATAAAGTGAATGGTTTTTAAATTTTGATAAACTTGGGCGTACATATTTGGTAGGTTATCTTTCAAAATTTACCGAAAAGTCATAAGCTAAAACTCAGAATTTCTCATATTGTTTTCATACATCAGTGTTTAGTTGGTAACAAAAGAAAAAAAGAGAAATCTGAAATCAATATTTGGCGTGTGATACTGTGACTGTACTTGTAGCTTTTGAAATGTTGAATCTTTTTGTTGTAACTGTAATTCTCTGCAAGGAGAAAAATGGTGTGATGTAGATAACTTATGAGTGATTTTCACTCGTTGCAAGTAAGAATAACACTTAGGTCAAATCCTCATCTAGTTAAAATGGAAAACTCCCCACCTGTCTCAGACAGGGCTGCAATCTGTAAATTTTATGATAAATTTGAGTTGGCATGTCAGTAAGAAACGAGAAACTCTTTGTTAAATTCGCTATTTGTATATTTTCGAGCCATGGCTTTGATTTTTATAAATATATTCAATTATGATGAAGCTAACTTCATCCGTCATTTTTCATCTGGGAATTTTTTTGGAGGGTGTTTAAATTTTTTGAAAAATGTCTGAATGCCTTGTTTATCATTATTGTATACAGATAAAAAGTTGGATTTGGTGAAAAAAGAAATAGTCCCAAATTAAGGTGACCAACGTTTAGATACTATGAGAATGAGGTCAACAGCTAGCACTCCTATTCCATGCTCTTCACAATCTCCAGCTTAAAGAAGAATCCAGATCTTTTTAGGAGAAGGAGATGATGTGTTCTTCATCGACAAGGTATGTGTCACTTGTGCGAACTTCTGATCAGAAAGAAATGAAATTATTTTTAAATCTATTTTTGCTTGTTTTTAGCAGTTGGACTTGATAAATGTTTAGTTACTGTAAGGTGATTAACATGTTAATTGTTGTTTCCTTACATTTTGTATATATCTTTTTAGAGTGTAATATAACTACTAGTGTTTCTTAGTTTGGTTCTCTGGATATGTAGAAAATTAGAGAATAATTAAGTCGGTTAAAGGAAGATTAATGAATTATTTCACTTAAAACAAGCCTGATACTAACACTTTGTAGTGTATAGCCAATGTAGGTTCCATCCATGATCAATAAAGGTTGTATTGCCTCTATTAAGAGCCCCTATCGAGACCTACTTACTGCAGTTGGAATTCCTGGAAAGCTTGTTGCAACTATGTATGAATTAGGACAAAGGAGACTAATACTAGAAAATGTTAGAAGATGAGGTTTTTTTTTTTCTTCTCTCTCTTTGGAGAGCATCTAATAAACCGTGTTATTTCAGCCTAATCTGTAAGGGAAGGTTCTTACCTACATAAACAGAATTGAGGCATAGAAGAACAGTTACATCTGACTGATGATAGAATCATAGATTCAAGAAGAAATAAAAATTTTGAAGGAAACTTATGGATAAGGCTAAAATTAGGAAAAATAGAAGAAACTACTTTGATGTTCTTGTTCGCTCGTCACCGAGCGAACAAGAGATGTCACTTGAGGTTGCTAACCTGCAACAGTCAAGAGCCAAGAGACTTCGTGGCACAGATATGGGGTTTTTCCCTATGTTAGAACTGGATAGCTTAGCTTCAGGATGTCAACTGTATCACCACCGCCGCACCTCCTATACTTTTTGGATCTTCTCCCTCTTTCCTAAATGTGTTGTTTTGCCTCAATTATGACTTTTGTAATTTCTCGCCTAAGCTACTTTCTGTTATTTTCATCATTATAACAATCTTATAGCAGCTTGAAATTACCATTTTTTCTTAAGTATCTCAATCATCATTCACTTTTGAATCTTCTAATATGATTTTCGTCATTCTTTTGATTTGGTTTTGCAGTTACATTTTTCCACCCATCAACTACCAGTTTAGGATAAAGCTTAAAAAAGCATATTTGCTAAATTGTTTTTCTAGATTTGAGAAGTATGGTGGATTCCCTTAATCAATTGGTTGTTTTTAGGTCCTTTGTTGTGTCATCAGTCACTCTTTTTGATATGATTTTCTACCACTTATGCTGTGAAGCAAACTATTTGTGACTTATGAAGTCTGCCTTCTATAACTTTGAACACTAAGTTCATTTCCAGCTAAATAATATAGTTAATTATGGCCACATGAAGTAGATTTTTTCATTCATTACATTCCATTTTAATCCCATAACTGCCATGACTCCTTTTATAATAACCATTTTACATGTCATGTAGGTCCCATTCTATCATAATGAGTTTATATTCTTGAGAATTCAAAATTTAATTTTTGTCTCTTATTTTCTCAGTAAGAAGATTTACATGTGAAGCTGATTTTGGTGCCTGCACCAGTCTCATAATTGCTGAGAGATATGGCGGTGAATTATGTTCAAACGGCCTTGAAGCTTCTGAAGCCAATAGAAAACCGATTACCTGATGGGGAATCATCTCGATGTGTGGACCTTGAAGTGTTGCTGGGACTTCTCAGAACATTTTGTATGCTTGGGAGGAAATGGGGAAAAAGTGAAAACTGTAAATCAAGCCTGCTTAGTATTGAGGAGGTTGTCAAGTCCACTTGTCACAAATTGAGTGATGGTGAGGATGATCAGGTGATTGGCAAAACATTGCGTCATCTGCACAGGGATGCATCTAAAGCTATTGTACACTTTTATCACTCATTCTGGCGAGAAATGGAGGAATCATGCTTGTCATCCTCACAGGGTTCATTGGTAACTAGCTCTTCAACTGAGGAGTTCAAAGTCATTGATGTGTTGGACTCCCTTCTTCACAATATGTGGGATCTTTTGCAATACAGAAAGCTAAATATTTCTGTAAAGGACCACATTCAGAGACTGGAAGAGCTTGTAAGATTCTTGAAGAACTTCTTTCTTTTGGCCACGTTTGCAGATCTTAATCACGGGCAGGTGGAAGGTCTGTTGACCCACATTGAAGTCTTAGTTCTCGATATCACACGCTTCACTTTCAGTTCCTGGTATTACAACTCTCCTGATATTATGAGGTATATGCAACTTAAGGAAAGAATTGTTCCTTTTGAAATCAATGTTTGTGGGGTATATGTCCAAGTTCTGCAGAGCATAAGAGTTGCTGGATTATCACTGCCTCCCCACCTTTCCACTTCACTGACTTCAGAAGGCGATAGAGTTGTGCTGGGAGATTTTGTTGATTCTCTCCTTGGCCTTTCTTGGAATCCATTATACTATCATAGCCATTACGCTGAAATCTTTAACCCTCAACTGCAAAACCTGTATGGAGTACTGATATTCTTGAGAACCATGCTGAGGGATCACCATAAGAAGTTTGATGAGCTATACAATGAAATGCATGATTGTATAGTGGTTGTGATTTGTGAGGCAGGAAATATACTTTGTTTGTTCATTGCAGAAGAATATGAAGGGCTGGAGAGTCGATTTTCAGAGTTTGAGAAAAACTACAAGCTTATCAAGGATGAAAAGGAGAGAAAGGAATATCCATTAATGTTAGCATCCTCATTTCCTCAAACCAACCTTCTGGGATTTGTTCATTTTGTCTTGGAAAAGCTAGAGTTATCCAGTCCATTAGTAACTAATATGGTTTCTTTGACAGAGGAAAATCGCCAAATTCTTCTTAATGGTATTATGAGTACAAGAACATTTCTGCGTGATGCTATAGTGCTGGGGCGGGACCAAAATGAGGAACTCAAAGCTATATGGAGTCAGGTTGTTTCTGTAGTCTATGATGCTGAATTCATCCATGATTCTCTGGTGGTTGGAGATTCTCTTCAGAGCTTGCTTGTGCTTGACAACATCACAGAACAGATCAAACTTGCTGAAGCCTCGGGAGATCCTGATAGGAGGAGGGAGATAATCTCATCTCAGAGTATCGCTGAAACTGATAGTAAGATGGCACTGGAAAGTGAAATGCCATCTTCTAATGAACTTGTGGTAGGCTTGGATTTGGAGGCAGATCAGATCATTGAGCAGCTCATGAATCATACAGAAAAACTGGACATTGCTTCAATCGTGGGTATGCCTGGGCTAGGCAAAACAACTTTAGCCAGGAAAGTTTACAGCAATAAGAGGATTACCTATCATTTTTCTGCTCGGTCGTGGTGTTGTATTTCTCAAGTATACAATAAGAAGAGTTTGTTACTCGAGATTTTACGTGGGTTTGGTGATATCAGCACAGACAAACATTCCGATAAAAATGCATCTGATTTGGCTGATGTGCTACGCAAATATCTGAAGGGAAAAAGGTACCTCATTATTCTGGATGATGTTTGGAGTACTGAAGCGTGGGACATATTACTTGAGTCCTTTCCAGACGATAGGACCAGAAGTAGAATTCTCTTAACCAGTCGAGACCGTAATGTGGCTTTGCAGATCCAGCAACATGGAAACACTTACAGTCCTCATTTCCTCGACAAAGAGGAGAGCTGGGAACTTCTGGAGAACAGAATGTATCTTGTACAAGCCTGTCCTTCAGAACTACTTGATCTTGGAATGAAAATAGGCCAACATTGGGGTTACCACTAATGATATTAATCGTTGCTGGACTGCTTTCAAAGCTGGAGCCAAAAAGAGATACTTGGGCAGAAGTTGAGGAAAATTTAGCAAAGGGTGATCTACCTATCGAAGAGCAGTATCAGAAAACTCTGAATTTGAGTTATCTTCACTTGCCTGACCATTTGAAGTCATGCTTTCTTTCTTTTGGAGAATTTCAGGAGGACCGCACAATACCTGTACAGGAATTGTTGTGGCTGTGGGTTGCTGATGGGGCTGTTGGCAGAGCTGAAGGAGAATTCTCGGAAATATATGCCGAAAACTGCATGATGGAGTTAATTCAAAGAAATTTAGTTATGGTTGGAAGAAGAGGATCCAGAGGCAAGGTCAAATCTTGTCTTCTTCATGATCTATTACATGAATTCTGCAAGAAGAAAGGCAACGAAGAACACTTCCTGTATGGATTAGATGGGCCTGAGCTTGGTACATCCATTGAGCCAAGCATATTATATCGCCTGTGTGTTTACTTTAAGAAGAAAGAGGATTTTGAAGGGTTGAGACTACTCTGCCCTCGTTTACGCAATCTGTTCATGTATGTTCCCCTTTCTGATGAATGGTTTCCACAACATCGCTATGATATGTTTTATAAGATTGCACTGTCTAAACTTTTAAGAATTCTGGACTTGAGGGGATTCAAGTTGGGTCCATTCTTTCCAGGAGCAATTGAGTTACTTGTTCACTTGAGGTTTTTGGCTCTGAATTTTCTTTCTACAGAACTTAGCATCCCATCATCAATTGACAGGCTCTCAAACCTGGAGACATTCATTGTGAAAGGAGTTTCCCTAGGTGTCTTGCTGCCGACACTGTGGAATATGAAATCGTTGAGGCATATGTGTACTGCTAGACCTACATACTGGAAGTTTCCAGGAGAAAATCCTAAATACCAGTCCAATTTAGAGAATCTCAAGACTCTTTCTACTGTAGTTTTTTCTTGTCAGCACGATATGAAGGAGGTATTGACAAGGGTTCCAAATGTCCGCACACTGAAGTATGCTGTAGCAGGAGAATGCACTGACGACTGCAAGATTCTAGCTCTAGATTTTATGGCTCAACTTGAGTCACTTAACATCTCTCAGACTCAAGGAATTGAGGATCTGTACTTCCAATTCCCCATGCATCTGAAGGAGCTAGTTCTCTCAGGCTTTCAACTTCCTTGGAGTAAAATTTCAGCAATTTACGAGCTTCCAAACCTTGAGGTTCTCAAGTTACTGAGTGGTGCATTCAAAGGGAGAATATGGGACATGGAAGAAGAGGTCCAAGGGGAATTCTCCAAGCTCAGAGCCTTGCGACTGTCACGCATGGATTTAGGTGAATGGATAGCTTCAAGTGATAATTTTCCTTCACTTGATAAAGTAACATGGGATGCATGCCCGTACCTGAAAGAAATCCCTTCCTTTTTGGGTCAAATTTCAACACTTGAACTAATTGAGGTGGACTCTGGGATTTCTCTCACTTCAATAGAGAAATTTGGAGAAGTGGAAGTGAAGCGTATTTAACCTTATGGTTAGCTTGAGAAGGTAAAGCAGCTAAGTATGCTTATATTTTTTTTTTTTTGAAGGATAACACTATCATTTAAACATTAGTAATATTACATAATGTTCTGCCTAGACCGTGTGCAATATTATGCTCCACCGTTAGGGCTTCCCTACTAACTTTTATACCAGAAAATGAAATAAAATTCAGCCTAACATAATCAATTATTTCTTCTACTATGTTCTTGATTTCCCATGGCGCATTTTCTGGTTGATTCAGAGCCGCCACTAGTGTTGCCGAGTCCGTTAGCAGTCTGACGTTTTGACATCCAGTTCTCGACGATGCTTTGATCGCCCTCCAAGCCGCAATAGCTTCAACTTGCAATGGGGTGCTGCACACAAAGAAATCTGAGCCCGTTATCTGTCTAAAGTTTGTGTGCCTCTGCATCAATATGGACCATCCAGCACTTCCCACATTTCTTGCCCTCTGAAACGATCCATCCACTCTTATGTCTGTTAGCTCAGCATTGTGGTTCCCATCTGATGTGCACTGGTTCCTCAGTCCCTGATTCTCCATCTTGAGCACCATATCCCTCTCTCTCTGGCTGAGTATGAACTTCTGATTTAGCTCAAATTTTTGTATCGCCAGAGACGCAGCACCAGTTGGATTTGTGGTTTGACCTCCCACTACCTTATTGCATCTTATGGTCCAGATTTCCCATAAGATGAAGGCTGACTTGATTAGCTCTGTCAAGTCTGTGGTTTCTAACCAGACCTCCATCCATTTACCAAAGGTTTCCATTCTAGCTTGTGCCTGAATATTCACAGCTCTCTCCATTCCAGCTTCCTTCCAAATTTGGATTGATTCTGAGCACCCCAGTAGTAGATGCACTTCTGTTTCCTCTGCTGCCAAACATCTTGAACAGATTGTGGAGTTTGTTATTTTCCTCTTTGCAAGATTAACTGAAGTCTAAAGAGCTCCTTGTTAGAGGGATAAATGTCAATACTGAGGTGTGTCTGATATTCACCATAATATAGACCGTACATGGGTACAAAGGGAAAGCAATAAACCCTAGCTAAACCCTAGGCTAATACACATTGGGCTCTAGGCCCATAATACTATCTAACACCCCCCCTCAAGCTAAGCGTCGGGTTAACCGAGACGCAAAGCTTGGATCTAAAGAACTCAAATAAAGACCTTGGAAGACCCTTAGTGAAGATGTCCGCTAACTGCAACGAAGTAGGAACATGACTAACACGGACCTTAGCCGAAGCAACTAACTCCCGAACAAAGTGATAGTCGATGTTGATGTGCTTGGCCCGCTTATGAGCCACTGGATTCTCAGCTAAGAAAATGGCGCTGTTGTTGTCACATAACAACAATGGCGGACCTTCAAGAGGAAACTGTAAGTCTCGAAGAAGATGACAGAGCCAGACAACCTCTGCCGCTGTATTGGCAAGTGCACGGTACTCGGACTCTGAACTCGAACGAGAAACTGTAGGCTGTTTCTTAGCACTCCAAGATACCAAATTACCGCCTAAAAAAACTGCATAGCCATAGGTCGATCGTCGAGTTTCCAAACAACGGGCCCAATCAGCGTCTGAGTAAGCACAAATATCAGCACAAAGAGTAGTCGAACCTCCGGAGCGAAATGTGAGACCATGATGAGGCGTCCTAGCCACATAACGTAGAATCCGGGTAACTGCAGCAAAGTGATCCTCGCGAGGGTCCTGGAGATATTGACTAACAGAATTCACCGCAAATGCCAGATAAGGACGAGTAATGGTCAAGTACTAAAGTGCACCAACCAAAGACCGATAAAGAGTCGGATTGTTGAACGGTGCACTAGTGCTACTGTGAAGCTGCGAAAGTGGTACAAATGGAGTTGTTACCGGAGAAGCATCTGTCATACCCGCTCGACTAAGAATATCTCTGGCATACTTGGCCTGTCCAAGAAAGAGGCCAGATGGTGTGGAAGAGACCTCAAGACCAAGAAAGTAGTTTAAGTACCCCAAATCCTTGATCGAAAACTCTCGATCAGTCCGTGCGATGAACTGGCGAATGGCTCCAGCATCATTACCAGTAAGAATGATATCATCCACGTAGACCAACAAGTATAGTAGAGTAGAACCTCGTGAGAAGACAAACAACGACGTGTCAGAAGAACTACACCGAAAGCCAAGTTGTCGAAGATAAGAGCTGAACCGATCAAACCAGGCACGAGGGGCTTGTTTGAGTCCATAAATGGCCTTCTGCAGTCGACAAACATAGTCAGGCCGAGATGGATCCTTATAACCAACAGGCTGAGCCATATAAACCGGAGTGTCAAGGACACCATTGAGAAAAGCATTCTTGACATCAAGCTGGTGTAGAGGCCACTGTCTCAAAGTAGCAATGGCAATCACTGTACGCACCGTTGCAGCTTTAACCACTGGACTGAAAGTGTGGTCAAAGTCAAAACCAGGAATCTGAGAATATCCCTGAGCAACCAGTCGAGCCTTGTAACGTTCAATGCTACCATCAGCTCGATACTTCAGCCGAAATACCCATTTGGAGCCAACTATGTTTGCATGCGATGGTCGAGGCACCAACTCCCAAGTTTTCTGATGGCGAAGAGCATCCATTTCCTCATCCATAGCACGAACCCATTTCGGGTCTTTGAGAGCTGCACGATAATCCCGAGGCTCAGAATGGTCCATAACCTGAGCAAGAAAACCGGTAGTAACAAAGTCTGGGCGAGATATCACACGGCGAGTACCATCCTGGTTCCTGGTAACCATATGATGGTTGCGGTGAGAAGGAGAATTTGAATCAGTGGTAGAGTCGGAATCAGATTCAGAAGAAGTCGGAGAACCTGATGGAGATGGCGGAGATGGTGGAGATGGAGGAGATGATG
Organism: Sherardia arvensis; assembly: GCA_948330725.1. Lineage (NCBI taxonomy): Eukaryota > Viridiplantae > Streptophyta > Magnoliopsida > Gentianales > Rubiaceae > Sherardia > Sherardia arvensis. Next base: position 29,610,321 of record OX415241.1, read on the forward strand.
GTGGTGATGAAGTAGCGAGCAACCTCGGTGAACTTGGAGTCGGAGCAGCTGGAGATGGTGAATGGTCATCTGACAGGCAGATAGAACAAGACCTGGAGGACGACGTTTCGGGCGATGACGACTCGACCTGTGTAGCCAACAAAGGCTCAGCTGGTACAAATGGCGAACGGTCGACTGGTGCACCTGCTGGCTCAAAAAATGATGAGACTTCCAAATCCGAAACATGTCTTTCCCTAGAAGTTTAGACATAGGGAAAACATGTTTCATCAAACTGGACATGGCGAGAGAAATAGACACGTCCACTAGTAGGGTCGAGGCACTGAAAATGGTTGGGATAAACACGTCCATGTTAGAGGGATAAACCTCAATACTGAGGTGTGTCTGATATTCACCATAATATAGACCGTACATGGGTACAAAGGGAAAGCAATAAACCCTAGCTAAACCCTAGGCTAATACACATTGGGCTCTAGGCCCATAATACTATCTAACACTCCTGATATTGCTCTCCACAGAAATATTGCTATCTTGTATGGTACTTTTAAGTTCCATATCTTGTTCCACAGTTTTTTCCTCCTCAGATCTAAACATCCAATGCTTGTCATGCTGCAATGATACCCTTTCTTGACACAGTAATTTCCGCTTTATTCAGTCTCCATACAGGCTTATCTTCTCCTGCTCTATGTTGTTTAATATGTATAGCCTGTATGTGTGGTATCACTTCATGTGGAAAGATTGCACGTACCAGTGGCATTCTCCATTGGCATTGTTCTGTTATTAGGTGCTCCACTTTTATACTTTTATGATCCATTGCACCATGTTTTCCTTGCAGAGGGTTGTAAATGGTTGGGATCCACTGCTCAGTCACTGCTATCTTTCTCCTGTTTACTACTTGTCAAGCCATATTATCTGTGATTATGTTCTTTTCCCACAGGACTGATTTCCATACCCATGAATCTCCAGGTTTAGGTTTCAGATTTTTGAGCTCTCTTCCTTTGATATATTTAGCCTGATATACTTTGGTGAGGAGTGAGGAGCTATTACTGACAATGTTCCAAGATTGCTTTGCCAATAATGCCTGGTTCATTCCTAGGGCAGACCTCATACCTAGGCCTCCCTCTTCCTTTGATTTAATTACATACTTCCATGACTTCTAATGCACTGTTTTTCCTTCCCTTTCTCCTCCCCAGATAAAAGCTGCTGTGAGTTGATCTATTTTTTCAGTATAGATTTATGGATTCTGAAAATACTTAGGGGGTAAATTGCCATAGAGCTTAGCACATGCTTAGCTAAGGTAATCCTCCCTGGCAAGGACAGTAGTCTGGTTTTCCAAGATCCAAATCTTTCTCTGAACTTCTTGATCAAACCCTGATACAACTCATGTTTCTGCTCTTGAAAATTGATCTGCATGCCCAAATATTTTCCTTGGATTCCTTGTTGATGTATATGCAGAGTATACATCATATATTGCATCATATCATCTGATGTATTTGGGCTAAAAACTATTGAGCATTTGTCAAAGTTTAACCTCTGTCCTGAATACCTGTCATATAGATCAATTGTCTTTGCCATGTCCAATGCAGCCTGTTGTGTTACTTTTGTGAAGAGTATGGTGTCATCTGCATACATTAGATGACTTATGACTGGACCATGCCTTGATACTTTGACTCCCAGGCTTCTATTTTCCTCCATTTTGTGTTCCAAACATGATGACATGAACTGTTGCACCAGTATGAATAAATATGGAGATAATGGGCATCCCTGCCTGAGTCCTTTGTTTGGAATAAAGGTCTCTGAGGTCTGTCCATTGACTGTGACCTGATATGAATCTGACTGGACACACCACATAATCTGGTTGATCCACTTCTCTGGAAAATTCATTTTTCTCAATGCTTGTTCCAGGAATGGCCATGAAACTCTGTCATAAGCTTTGCTCATGTCAAGTTTGATTGCAGCAATCCCCTCATGTCCCTGTTTCCTCTTGTTCAAGTGATGCATTACCTCATGTGCCAACAATATATTTTCCACAATACTTCTCTTAGGTATAAAACCATTCTGATTTTCAGATATTAATGTCCCCATGCACTTTTTTAATCTGTTTGCTAATACCTTTGCTATGATCTTGTACTTCACAGTACAAAGTGCAATTGGCCTAAAATCAGAAGGTTTGTGTGGCATTTTTATCTTTGGGATCAATATCAGCTGAGTCTTATTCCAGCTCATTGGAAATTCCTCTTGTCTCAGACATGTTAGTACAGCCTCTGTGAGATCCTTTCCTAATATTTTCAATACTGCTTGTAGAATCATGCAGGCAATCCATCTTCTTCAGGTGATGTCCAAGCCTTCATGCCTTTGACAGCTTCCCATACCTCTTTTCCTGTGAACTCCTTGTTCAGTATTTCCTTCTGATTTGTGGAGATTTTTTTACTGTTTTTTGTCATATATTATTCTCTGTTGACATCTTTTGCTATCATTGGAGGATACCACTCCTCTTGGACAAAAACCTCCTTTATATGATCTGTCATGGTTTGTAGGATCTGAGACTCCTCTGTCACCCATGCTCCACTTTGGTCTTGAATTCCTTGAACTGTGTTGACATTCTTCCGTTTTATTGCCCACTTATGGAAGAAGGCAGTGTTCTTTTCTCCCTCAGTCATCCATTTTAATTTGGCTCTCTGTCTCTAGTATTCAGCTTGCTTGTCAAGAAGATCTTGGAGTTCAAACTCTAAACCTCTAAGTGCATTGAGTTGTGATACTGGATTTTGATGTTGTTGTATTTTCCCAATCCTGTCCATTAGCTGCTTGATTTTCCGCTCTATATTTCCAAATGTCCTATTGTGCCAATTGGATAGATGCAGCAATGACCTGGATAAACCAACATCTACTAGCTCCACTGTTAAACCTCTTGAACCTTCCTCTGATGCTTTTAAATCCTTCCAGACCTTTCCATTATCTGCTTTGGAGGTTCCATCTTTGCCCATAAAGCCTCAAATTTGTTTATCTTCTTTCTGCCTTTCTGTTGTGGCCTAGTTTCCATGTACATTGGCCCATGATCAGACTGTAGCCTTGGCAAGTTTTTCACCATGGCTTGTGGGAAAGTTTCTAACCACTTATCATTTCCAAATGCCCTGTCTAGTCTCTCAAAAAATGTGTGTGGAGGTTCTCTCTTGTTTGACCAAGTGAACCAGGCTCCCTTGTGCTGTAATTCTTTCATTCTGAACTTCTCCAAAATCTGATGCAGGCCAGTCCTCAAATGATTGGGTGTTGCAGACCCTCCTTTCTTATCTTGCTGACTCAAAATTTGATTGAAGTCTCCTATCATAACTGTTAGGAGGGTGTTGATGTACATAAAAGTGCTAATTTCATTCCAAACTTGTGCCCTGTTAATGACTTCAGGAGCACCATACATCAAGCCCATGCACCACTTGATCTGACTGTGGTCATGCACAAAAACAAACATGAAATTTAAAGACAAACTAATAACTTCTACTTCTATTGAGTTATCCCAAAAGAGTGCTAATCCCTCTGATCTGCCAACTGGTTCTACAATTTCCATGCCAACAAAAGAAGTTCTATCTTTCCACTTTTCTAAAGTGTTTCTACTGGCCTTAGTCTCCATTAGGCCTATGATCTTTGGCTTCCATTGTTTTACCAGTCTGCAAACCATCTTCTGTGTAGGAGCTGTGTTAAAACCCCTACAGTTCCAGACTAGTGCACTCATGGGGAAGAGGGGAGGTGATTTGGCTCACCTCCCACAAGTCTCAGCCTTTTTGGGGTCACAACTTCTTGATCTGCCTCCCTCTGCAGTGCTGAACCCTTGTTGAGAAAGTCCTCATTGCATTTGATGTCCTGTTCCTTACCTTTATTGACTTTCACTTTGCCATTCCCTGCATCCTCCTCAGTTGATTGTGGTGATCTGTCCATCTCCTCATTCTCAGCTGCTGCTCCCTTCTGAACATAGCTAAATTTCATCTTCTTCAGAGGTGATTTTACAGTGTAAATCATGGTCTCTTCATCAAATCCTGCAAGTGAACTGGCCCTCTTCCTTACTTGTGCCACTGGAGCATTCATAGTTGGTTCAGATTCAGTTGGATCCTCTGCACCTCTGATCCATATTGTAGGTTTTCTTCCCTCTTTCCATTCCATCTCCTCTATTTCTTGTCCCTTGTAGTTAGTTGCTGAGCTCAACTTCTGATCAGTAGTATTTCCTTTTGCAGAGGCATTTTTCTGGTAGCTGCCTGAGTGTTTATATGCAATTCTGACATGTTCATTTTTCCCCATAGAGAAGATGTATTCATTTTTTTAGCTTTCTTGGGGCTCCTCTCACCTCTATCTCTCTCTCCAGTTTCCACCTCTTCATGTTCAGTTCCCAATTCTTGTATCTTCCTTTTTCCTTTGATTCTTCTTCTTGAAGTTGCATCATCATCTTCACTGCTGTCTGAGGGGATGATAATCAGCTCTGGTTCAGTTGATTGGCTGTTGATTTGCTGACTGGGTTCTCCTGATTGATCACCTCCTAATAGCCTTGAAATCTCTCCAATTGAGCTTAACTGATGCTCCTGTCCTCTTTCCACATTTTGCTGAAGATGCTCCATATTCTGATGTTCCAGTTCTGGACTCTGAATTCCATTATTTCCTTCTCCTAGTTGCATTTGTAACTGCAACTCTTGAGATACCACATCCCATACGTTATTATGCACTATCCATCCCCCTAGTTCCTGATCATGATTCTCCAATAATCCTTGTTCTACTGCCTGCTGCATAGTTATGTCCGGCAAAGGCTCAGGAGACGCCACCACATTCTCTGGTTCCACTATCTCCATTTCCACTTCAAGGATATCTTCTTCCTCGCCTCCTTGGACCAGCATTTGCCCCTGAGCTTGTATCTGGCCATGTTCTTGTGGCTGCTGACTTCCAAAATATGGGTCAAATCTCCTTAGGTGCGTAACTGTGTTGCATTGAGGACCATTTCCACCACCTCCATAGCCAGATCCTCCTTCTCCATCAGCACCTCCCACATATCTCTTTCTGAAAAGATCTGTCTCCCTTTGCATTGACATTATGAAACCTTGTTGTGCTTCCTCATCTGCCATGGCTCCATACCTCTGCCATTTAGACTCCATATACCCTGGTGGTATGTTTGTGTTCCACTTCACTTCCAAATGTAGGTAAGCTTTCATAGTGACTGGGAACATATTGCCACTATGATCATACACTAAATCAGCTCCTCTTTCTGCATTATGTTTCTGCACAAAAGTTTCCAGAAAGTTTTCCAAACTAATGTCACCTGTGAAGTTGCATTGGTTCATGCTGTGACCAATTATACCGCACCTTCTGCACATGATGAAGAGCCTCTCATAGCGAACATCTAGCCAAATGTATTCTCCATTTGGCATTTCCACATAAAACCCACTGACCAGAGGAGACTGTGGGTCCACCCACACCTGCGCCCTCAGAAACTTCACATTTGGCGCCGGTCATGTGTCGATGTCAGCATCCACCGGCTCTCCCACCATGTTGATTACCTTTATTGCTGCTTTTGGTACAAACCCTTCAGTTGGGAGACCATGAATTTGCACCGTCATCTTGATCTTCTCCACCTGCACTCTTCTTAGCGAAATACCTGCTCCCCAGCGTCTCAACACAAGCAATCCTCCATCTATGTTGTAAGGACTTCTCTGCATTGCTGTCAACGCTTCCTCTCTGGTCTCAAACTTGATGACATAATAGTTGTGGCATCTATGCTGTGCCACTGCTTTGATTGCCCAGTATTGTTGGAAATACTCATTCATCCTTTCCATGCTGAAGTTTCTGTAATCTATCCAGTACCCCAACAAGCAGTTGCTCTCTATCTCCACTGCGTCTTCTACGTTCTCCTGTTTGAACTTCAGCAGTCCTCCCCTTCTGCTCGGCCTGGTGATGCTCGTCAGATCAGCAGTACGGGGATTGGCGACTCTTCTCTCCTCTGTGTTAGCTGAGCCAGATGGAATGAAGTATGTGACTGGATTGCCTAGTGAGGTTGGATTGCTGTCCATTTTTGGCTTTTTATCCGATAATGACTTGTCTATGACTGTTCGTTGGGTTGAGTCTGTCCTTTGAGCTCCGCCTCTATTTATAACCTTCTTTATTCTCCAGTCCCCTGAAATTCCTTCTCGATCCCTGCTCCAAAATTTCTGCTTTTTCGCTTTCCAATCCGATCTTACTTTATCAACACGACAATTCATCTTTTCAGATGACTACACGTTGCGCCGCCTATTAGCCGCCTAAAAACCCCCTTTTTATACCTAGATTCCCTAAAAAATGCTGTTTTTCCCTTTTCCGATATCGTTTTCCCCAATAATTACCCCCACAATAATCTTATAGAAAGATTTAGAGAGGAGGTTACCTTGATATGTGTACGCGTGGTATTTGACTCCCCAATCAGATGGTTTTTGCCACCGTATCTCCACCGTGCCCCTATTTCCGAACGCTAGATTCCTTGCTTTGAGTAGCTTCCTCCTGCTTCAAGCCTCCTGCACACCTACTACTGCTCAGATTCCTTTGAATATTTATACTATAGCAGCTAGATTCCTGGTTTGTCCAGTTGCTGACGCGGTTCTGCCTAGCTCCGGCGAAATTCTGGCTGGGTTTATTACCCAAAATGACGAGCCTCTCTCTAGTTTTATTAGAGAGAGAAAGTGTGTACCATCATGTGTGTTTTGTGTTGACTCGGGGTATGAAAGTATGCTTATATGTTTTACTGTGAATGGTCATCTTTGTACTCTTTCTGATGCCATGCTTAGTGGAATATATATGTATATTTTCAATTCGTTGTGACGGAAAACGTGCACTGTGTTTTCCCTTGACATGCTAGTTTTTTATATTGTGAATGTGAATTATAATAATAATACAACTTTTTAATGTTTAACCAAATTGGAATTCATGCACTTAAAGGGCTATGTGAATGTGTAGAGGAGAAATGTAGAGAGATTTGAAAGTAAAAATGAATAAGAAGAATGAAGGAGGGAACCAAGTGGGCTAGCCCACTTGGCCAAAGGCATCTTCTTAAGAGATTTGGTTGGAGAGAGGTCCAGGGTTCGAATCCCCCTTTAATAAGCCCCCTGTGGCGTGCTCAACTCAAAGCAGTTCAGACCACTCCGACATACGGATTAATAGGATAGACTAGAGTAGGTTTAGAGTAGGTTTAGTTAGGATCCATGTACTTGATTAGGCCCTGTTGTAATGTAATGATAAAAAAAAGAATGGAATGTTGGGACTGCCGAGCCCACCACAGCTCAAACTAGTATGATATTGTCCGCTTTGGGCCGCATGCAAAGCCCGCACGGTTTTAAATAATGGGTCAATTCCCAAAAGGCCTCATACTAGTGTGGTGAGACTATTCCTTATAAGGAGAGGAATGAAACTCTCCGTTTCCAATGTGGGAATTGGGTTGACCACACCCAACAATCTCCCCCTTAAACCAAGGACCACATGAACAAGTGTCTTTCACCTCAGACCGTCTTGCACCGCCGCCAAACACAAGCGGGACACGCTGCCTGACAAACCCTTGGTCAGACAGACTTTCGATACAAGGGACAAATTTGTCTCTCCAAGGGAATGAATGAGGGTCACCTCCACATCAGGCAACAAAGGCAATCCCGTCCCGAGCGTAACCAAGCTCTGATACCACTTGTTGGGACTACCGAGCCCACCACAGCTCAAACTAGTATGATATTGTCCGCTTTGGGCCGCATGCAAAGCCCGCACGGTTTTAAATAATGGGTCAATTCCCAAAAGGCCTCATACTAGTGTGGTGGGACTATTCATTATAAGGAGAGGAATGAGACTCTCCGTTTCCAATGTGGGAATTGGGTTGACCACACCCAACAATGAGGAGGGTGGGAGTAAACTCTGGAATGGTCCAATAAGAAAGTGGAATGTAAACTCTGTGACGAATGGTGACATCTGGAACTGTAAACCCATTTACTAAATGTTTAGGTTTAAATTGAATATTCTTTACTATTTCCAGTGACCATGAGAGCTCAAGATGATACCTCTTTCTTTTAAACATTATCTTGGCATTGTTCGGGCTTCGTGAATACCTAATGGTAATGCATTTTTTGGTTTAGGAATGCTAAACTTCAGTATATTTTGATTTAGTTTTGTTATTATACGTGCAAAGTTAAAACTGTTTCAGTTTTTCCGTTGATAGTACTGTGTAAGATTTTGTTTTTGACCCGTCTTAGGAAGTTAGGCTTTGGACTGAATGCTCCATGAAAAGGTTGATTGATTTGTTTCTGTTTATAGAGATATGTGTTCAATATGGATGATGGAATTTGTAGTGTTTGTACGGCTTTGGAGAATGTTTGCTTTTGTACCCGGTGAAATGGTTTTTTCTGAGAAATCGTTCTTTAATGATCTTGCTGTTTTTGCAGAATGGATCAAGTGTCTTGTTGGCTAGAGCCGTTTCTTCACGATATATTATTTCTAAGTGTCTTGTTGTCTGGAGCCATTTCCTCGTGAGAATTCATTTGTAATAGACTTATCAGGAAGAAGGATGTGCTACTTGAGCCTGAGGGAAAATTAAGGACACAAAAATACAACGTTAATGAATCTGAATTTGTGCGTACTTTACCATTAGTTCTTGGTCTTGACTCTTCAGTGTGAAAAGCAGGTTGAGTTTCTTCTTTCACCTATTCTTTTCACCCTATCTTAGTATTTTGTGCTTCTCGCAGCACAGAATGTATTAGATTGCAAGGATCCAAAGGGTATAAACCTGAAAGAAATGCACTTGCCCTCTAAAAAATGACAAGATGTGTTATGCCTATTTTTGTAAGAGATTTTCATGAACACAAATTTTCTTGTGTTGAAAACATGAAGAGAAAGGTGAGATCAGAAGCTTGTTTGACAAAGAAATACACTACACTTACCCCCGTTGTCCTGTAATCCTGAATCTTGGTCTGAAATTTAGGACATTGAAGTAGGAGATGTTCTGAATTCCTTCAGCTTTGCAATATGTTGGCGTGGTCGGCAACCTGGTCTAGAATCTTTGAGGCTGGTGTTTATGCTCTTGTTGTCAAAATCTCGGAGTATAGATCACCATTTTTATTTTTTATTTTTATAAATTATATGGTATGACTCTACTAAAAATTGACGGAGTATCTGAAAATTTACCGAATTTTAAAAAAATCTATTTAGCTTATTAATTCACTACGGAAGTCATAATCAAAATTGACGGAGTATCCCTTATTATTGAACTGCAAATTATTTTAGCTATTTCAGTTTATTAATCTATTGTTATCAATGCTCTTAGTACTGTACAACTATATCTCAAATAATTTTCTAGATTCGCCACTAACTGTGTCCATGAGTTCGAGACTCGAGAAAGATCAAAGTAGTTGAGTTTTTGCATCTCTTTTCAATGATTCTCTCGAATTTGATCGGCATCACAAATTTCTGATGATCGAAAATGAAAATAAAAAGGTAAAGTGTTTAGTGTACAGTAAGGGTCTGTTTAGTACAATTTATCTGAATATTTTTCAATTCAGTTCGGTATTTTTCAGTTCAGTGCATTGTACTTAAAAAAACAAATTAAATGTTAATAATTCAACACAATTCAATCCAGTTTAGAGAAAATATAATTTATTTCAATTCAGTTAAACGAAAATATAATTTAATGATTTTAAGTTCACACTGATGCTACCAGCTTCCAGTCCCGGTCCGGATACAAGGTTGGTCTCCGGTCCGGATAAGGTTTTGTCCGTGCTCCGCGCGCTCTCACCTAAAGACCTGCAAAACAACACCCCGGAGTATCCCGAGGATAGCTACTCCGGCGTGATGATGAAAGAGGGGCCTTTGAATAGGAGAGAGAATAAGGATATATTGAGAGAGTTTAATTTGATAGAACATACCTTTCTCCACAATTCCAAAACTGTATTTATAGGTATGAGTGGTCAGCCTCTAGCCCAGAGGCAGTGGTCTTGTCCTTTTGTCCTTACCCGGAGACAGGTCATATTCATGTCCCCTTTGTCCCCGGATAACGCCATTCTAGCTGACGTCATATGGACCGGACTACTCTCTAGGCCGGAGCCTAAATATGGGCCAGAGCCCATATCACCACTAGCCCCCCGAGACATGGGATCCGTCCGAAGGTCTCATCCGGAGGAGGGGTCCCGTGTCTCATCACGTCTAGTCTAGTCGTTGGGATCCGCCCGGAGGCATGCAATCCAACCCGGATTTCTGTTCCTGGGTTGTGCGCTACGCGTGAGAGCACGCGCTTGGCGCTTGGGTTTCCTGTGCGCGTGTTTGTAGGCGCATTTATGAAGCGTGCTGCGTCGTCATAAATGAGCTGTCTATTCGAGAAATTCCCCTTTTTACCTTTTTTCAAAATGGCAATCATGTCGCCTTGAGACTCGGTCCCCCTTTTCTTGCTTTTCTAACTTCTCTTCTATAAATACTGAACTATTCCCATCACTTTCACTTTTCATTCTTCTGCTCTTTTTCTTTCGTTTTCCTTCATTTTTCTCTCTGCGTTCTCTTTTCTCATTAACTTCCTCGCATATCATGGCTCATGAGAATGAAGAGAATAAGCAGGTTGCCAACTGGTCCGGTGGGGAAGTTCAGGTAGGTCTCAATCCGGAGCCAGAGGTTGATGATCCCTCCGAGGGTGATGACGTCGATATCACTCCGGCAGTGAGGGAGCTGGTTGAGGCGATGGTAGTTTCGATCGCCATTGATGCTGGACTGAGCTCGTTTACGAGTGACGTTACCACTGTTGCAGCTATTCCCCGGAGCCATTTCCTTTATGGGATAACTTTCCCTCTTTCTCCCCTCTATTCCGCCATCTTTCATCATTTCAGCATCTCTCCGGCCCAATTACAGCCTAACGGAGTCGCCGTAGTCCGGGCGTTCCTACTCAACTGCTATCGATGCGGGGTGACGCCATCCTTAGATCTGTTCCGGGCCTTCTATCACTTGGAAGGTACTAAGGATGAAGGGATTTTTACCTTTCAGAGACGGAAGGGGATAAAGGATTGTTGCAAGGGTAGGCGCGACAGCTACTCCAACTGGCAGAAGTGTTACTTCACCTTTGACACCAATAAATATCTGTGTCCCCGCTGGGGTCATGATGCCAAGAAGGAGGAGAAGGCGGTGTTCAGTCCGGAGGGACAAGAGGAGAACATCGTGAAACTGGTCGCCAATCAGATTGACTTGGATCCCTTCTGGAAAGGGAAGTACGTTTTCCCTTTGAGGGCATACGAGCTGGAAGTGTTCACTAAGTGTCGTTTCTATGTCCGCAGGGATCCATCCCGTAAGTTGTTTCATTTATTTTATACCTTCCTCTGTTTTTCCTTCCTTTTCTTGCTTTTTCTTATCCGTTTCGGATGTTGTCAGTATATCCTGAGATAAAGGATGGTGTTGATCCGGCCGGACAACAGCTCAAGGTAACCAAGGCTGATAACCCACCAACCGGTTCGGTAACCGGCATGAAAATACCGCCAGAGAAACCGTCCGAGACGGATAAGAAGAGGAAGCGCTTGCATTAGGATAAATCTAATAAGGAGAAGGAAGCCGCGGCTAAGAAGGCGAGGGAGGCCGCGACCAAGAGGGCGGATGAGATTGCGGCCAAGAGGGCAGATGAGATCGCGGCCAAGAGGGCGGAAGAGGCGGCCATCAATACCACCGCGGACTCAGCCGGGAATAGGGCCGCCCTCCTTCAAGTTCGGGTTCCATCTTCTTCCGAAGAGGAGGGAGGGGAGTCCTCTCGGTCCCACAAGCGCCCAAAGCTCCGGATAACCAAAACTTCTCGGATTCCGGAGCACAGCGAGCAATCCCGCGCTGGTGATCATCATGGGGAGGGGAAGAGGCCGGTGGTCGACCCCAATGATAAAACGCACAAGGAGCACACTCACAGCAGCAGCCGGAGCGAGACTGGCAGGGTAAGCTAACTTCACTTTCCGGTTCGGTTTTCTCTTTTTGTTCGAAATTTCATATTTTCTCTCCTTAGGACTTTGCTGGTTATTTGATCGCATCTCCTGGGGTCTCCTAGGCCATCAACAAGGCCTACCACGTCTAGAAGACGAGGCTTGCTCAAAAGCTGAGTTCGCTTGAGAGGACCAATGGGAACCTCCGCCGCGAACTTGAGACATCGGAGATCCGAGCGGCCGAGGCGGATGCCCGGATCAAGGAGCTGGAGAGCTTGGTTTCTCCGTCCGCTCAGCGAGAACTATGTGTCGCCTTCACCAACAAAGTACTCTAGAGCCAGGCTTTCGAGGGCAGTCTGACAGAACTCCTCCGTTCCTCCAACCAGATCTCCGCTCACCAAGTCTATCAGAGCATGAGGGGTTGGGTCCCGGAGCCTAAGAGGGGTCGGTTTACAAAGTGCTACTACAATTCGAAAGCCGCCAAGCAATATAACTTTGACGTGGATCAATTCTACCGAGGCGGAGTCGAGAAGATGAATCCCTCCGTGCTTGAGGTTTTCGAGGAGGGTGCCGAGGAGAATCCGAAGCTGGTGTCGGCGGAGGCCATCCATGCTTACGACGAGGGATTGGTGGACCTGAGTGTTGCGGTGCCCCCACCCGAAGAGAGCACTGATACTGAATCGCCCATCAAGCCCAAGTATCTTGAAGTCTTGAAGATGTTTCCCTCTCGCGGACGAAAATACTGATGAGGGCAACGGTGGCGGGGATGAGGATGGTCATCAAGCCGGTGGCACGGACAGCGAGGAGACGGATGTAGAATAACTCCCTAGCTTTTATTTGCAGTTTATTTTATTTTGTAGTTGCTTCCGTCCCACTAGGTCTGATCTTGTTCTGTTTAGTGTAGGAAGGACGGTAGCGACGACTCGGATGGGGATGACAACCCTCCGGACGATGTAATCCTCTTTTATTTATAAAGCGAGTCTTTTCCTACTCCCATTGCTTGTTTCTTTTTATTTATATGCTTCCTTGTCCGCAGCCCAAAGGTCCGGGTCCGGTGCTCCGAAACGGAGGTGCAGGCGACTGTTATTCACCTGTTAGCTCCCAATCAACGAGCCCTCCGTGCTCTAGATGCGCGGAGTTAGAGGCGGAGCTGTCCGGATGGACGATGGAAGGGGAACAGACTCGTGAGCTTCTCGTCCGTTCCGGAATGGAGCCTCTAATGGAAGAGTTTCGAGACGTTCCATCTTTGGCTGCTTGCCTTAGAGACATATCTGAAGAGTTCGGTACCTTTTCTCAATGTCGAGATTTCGCTCGGGAGCGGATCCGTGCCACCCTTGATGCGGATGAGACAATCTCCATGTTACAAGCGGAACATGAGGACTACAAGGCTAAACTGAAAACCGAGCTAGACTTGGTTTGGTCCGTGCTACCCTTTTACAGTGATAAGTTGAAGTGGCTGGCTAGCCGGACGGATTTTCAGTGAGACTACCTGAAGCTGGAGGAAGAGAATCGCGAGCTTGCCGGTCGGGTGATGGTCCTCCGAGATAATCTGATGACTCTGCAATTGTCGTACCATCTAACCGGATTGCGCCTCGGACTCGTCGCTTCGACCATATACCGCAACTTTCCTCGTGATGTGAGCGCATTGATTGTCCGGATGTTCAAGCTGGGGTGGAATGACCTGGAGTCTCAATACCGTCCTGCATTCGAGGAGACCGTCGAATGGTGGAAACGGATGCATGCCGGTAGTCCTCTCCCTCCTTTGCTGACTCTCATTCCGAGTCAAGTGGCGGTGGATTTTACCTTCGAGAGATATGCAGGCATCCAGGTATCCGTCGATCCGGAAGAGTCCGCCCGTCGCATGGAGCGGCTTCGCCAAGATGCTACTACCATCCGTCCCTTTATCATTAGGGAGTTGGCCGAATTGGCGAGGCGGCGTCAGGCTCGTATCCGGGGACGGGGTCTTGGCAGGGGGAGGAGGGGAATAGGAAGGGAGCTTAAAGATGCCCGTCGCGGGAACGGTCGGAGCCTCAACTGCGTTCTCAATAGAATAGCAAGGGGAGAGGTGCTCAACAGGTGGCAAGGGGAAGGGGTGCTCAGCCTGTGCGTCGTCCCCAGGTTCCCGTCCGGATTCGCTCTCCTTCGCGGTATCCGAGCCAGAACCCATTCCGTCAGTCGAGGGCCGGGCCCCAAGTTAAGGGTAAAGGAAAGGCTAAAGTCACAAGGGAGACAATGCAGTCCTCCGATTCTGACTCCGATGGGATATTTGGATCCGATACGGATGCAGCCGGTCCATCAGAGCTTCCGCCCATTCCTCCCTTTCCGTATCGGGGCTCGGTGGGTCAGACCAGTGGTGCCGAAGTCCACGATCTCGACGATGATATTCCGGAGCGGACCCCTTCTATCGGAAACCGGGATGGAGCCCAAGATCCAAGACCTCCTTCTCTGGAGAATGGCGCTATGATACCTTCTCTGGAGCCTCCTACTCCGGAACCCACCTCTCCTCCTATCAATTGGAACATAGATTGGCCCAAATAGATAGGTTTTATTGTTCTTTTGGTATCTGAGTCCATCCGGACGTATCAGATTGTATAACTGTATGTGTTGTATTTATATACCAGTCTATTCGGACTCAATTTATCTTGGTGTGCCATTTATTCAAATGTGTTTTCATTTCTGTCAAGATTTAGCTTATTCAAGCGTTTTCTTGCTGTTTGATCAAACTGTTTTGCCTTTTCGTTTTGCTCGCCCCCATCAGTTTATTCAAACGATTCGGAGGGTTTTGTTTGTCTTTGCCTTTGCTCACCCCGTCCGTTTGTTCAAACGATCCGGAGGATGGTAATTATGCAGAATTGAAAAATGGACAAGTATAAAATTCGACAATTCTTCCTTCATTAAAATAAGTGGACTCCAGCCAGACATACCCTTTGTCTAATGCGGCCGGCGCCAAGTACATAGCAAATAAAACGGAACGGAAACCTAGGCTCAACCCTAGCCAGAGGACCCGAAACTACATACTTTTGTTGAAAAAGCAAGCTAGAAAAGGAACTCTATCGGAAAGCATACCTACTCAGGATGCTCCGTAGAACCTTCGCAGGTTGGTGATGTTTCACCTTCTGGGGACTGCACGCCCGGACTGATCCGCCAGCTCATAGCTCCCGCCCGGAAATGAAGCTGTGACTCGGTATGGGCCTTTCCAGTTCGGTGCTAGTTTCCAGTGGCCTCCTGCAGACTTTTATCATTCCTCCTCATCACCCAATCCCCGGGGACGAATGATTCTTTCCTGACGCGTTTGTCGTGATAGCGCTTCATCCGTTTCTTCACCTTGGCCTCGTGCAGCGCTGCTTGTTCTCGTTTTTCCTCCAAAAGGTCCAAGTCTAGCAGCCTGCTTGACCCGAGCGGAGAGCTTCGTCCGGCTTGGTCCTCATCCCAAGTGAGGGTCCGGAGGCTGGGGACTCCCACTTCAGCTGGTATGACTGCCTCCGCTCCGTATACCAAACTGTATGGTGACTCGCCCGTGGCGGATCCTTCGGTTGTCCTGTATGCCCAAAGAACACTTGGCAGCTCGTTGACCCAGTTTCCTCGTGCCCCCTGCAGACGGGTCTTCAGTCCGTTCACCACTGTCCGGTTCGTAACTTCCACTTGACCGTTGGCCTGCGGATGTAGACGGAGGTGAGCCGCTGCGTAATTCCATACTCTTTACACCAGGAACGAAACGGGTCGTTTTCAAATTGGGTTCCGTTATCCGTGACAATGTACTTGGGGATTCCGTAACGGCAGATGATGTTCTTCCAACAAAATTTGACGCAAGTGTTGCCACGGATGTTTGTGAGGGGTTCCGCTTCCGCCCATTTGCTGAAATAATCGATCGCCACAATCAGGTACTTGAATCCTCCCGGAGCGGAGGGAAAGGGTCCCACCAGATCAATGCCCCATCTATCAAAAGGCCATGAACCGGTGATCCCAACCCTTTCTTCTTGCGGAACGTGTATGAGCGGAGCAAACCTCTGACACTGTACACAGGAGCGGACATATTTCTGTGCATCTTCAAACAGGGTCGGCCAATAGTAACCCGTGCATATTATCTTTCTCACTATGGTTCGAGCCCCCGGGTGACTGCCGTTCGGTCCCTCATGCATCTCCTTCACAATCCGATCTGCCTCATCCGAGTCCACGCACCTTAACCATGGTTGGAGATATCCCCGTCTGAGCAAGGTTTCGTCCACTATGGTGTACCGCGGTGCTTTCTGTCGGATTCTCCGCGCCATTGCCTTATCCTCCGGAAGCTTTCTGTGCTGCAAATACTCAAACAAGGGCACCATCCATGATTCCTTCGAAACCTCTACTGCTGCCACTTGAGGGACGTCGTAACTCCGGGCGGATAAGGTCTCCATCATCAAGTTGCTCTCCGGGTCCGGCTTGATCTCGGAGGAAGCAAGTTTTCTTAAGGCGTCCGCCTTGCCGTTATCCTCGCGAGGGATCTGTGTCACGGTAATGCCACGGAACTTGGCCAATAACGGCTTAACCGCTTCGAGAACTTCTGCAAGCTCCGTTCATTCGCCTCGTACTCTCCGTTCACTTGCTGGACAACTATCTGAGAGTCACTGTATACTTCGACGTCCGTGACCCCTATCTCCAACGCTAGCCGGAGTCCGGCTAGGAGCGCTTCATATTCCGCCTCGTTGTTTGTTGCACGGAAACCGAACTGAATGGCATACCTGTATTCTGTTCCTTGTGGACAGGTGAGCAAGACTCCTGCCCCACCTCCATTTGCGTAAGAGGATCCGTCTATATGCAGTTTCCATCTTTCAGAGGGTGGTTCCGATCCGGACGGATCTCCTAAGGGTTCGGTCATTTCTACCAAGAAATCCGCAAAGGCTTGCCCTTTGATGGGCTTCCGGGGATGATACTTAATCTCATGCTCTCCGAGCTCAACTGCCCACTTCATCATCCGACCCGAGGCTTCTGGCTTCAACATGATCTGTCTCAACGGATGATTCGTCAGAACCGTGATCGAATGACCTTGGAAATATGGTCGGAGGCGCCGGGAGGCATGTACCAGTGCCAATATCAACCTCTCCAAAGAAGTGTACCTCGTTTCCGGACCTTGAAGGGCCCTGCTCACAAAGTAAACCAGACGTTGGACCTTACCATCCTCCCGGACCAAAGAGGAGCTTATAGCATGTTCTGTCGCCGCTATGTATAAAAAGAGCTCTTCTCCGGGCAGTGGTTTGGACAGGGTCGGGAGGCTTTCTAGGTGGGCTTTGAGGTCCGTGAACGCCTGATCGCACGCCTCCGTCCACTCAAATGGTTTAGCCCTGCGGAGTATGTTGAAAAAGGGGAGCTGCTTCTCAGCCCCCCGAGCGAGAAATCGGCTCAGAGCAGCCAGCGATCCGGTTAACTTTTGCACGTCCTTCATCCCCCTCGGAGGCGGCATCTCCATAAGGGCCGATATCTTTTCCGGATTGACGTCGATTCCTCGAGCTGACACCATGTAGCCAAGGAACTTCCCTGCTCCAACTCCAATGGTGCTCTTTCCGGGGCTGAGCTTGAGATTGGCCGTTCGGAGCACGTCGAACATCTCCCGGAGGTCGGACAGGAAAGACTCGTACGTCCGGCTCTTGACCACCATATCGTCCACATAAACCTCCAGGTTCCGCCCCATCTGGTTCCGGAAAAGCTTGTCCGTCATGCTTTGGTACGTTGCTCCTGCGTTTTTCAATCCGAAAGGCATTTTCCTGTAACAAAAAGTACCAAAGTCAGTAATAAAAGATGTTTTGAGACGGTCATCCTTGGCCATCTTAATCTGGTGATACCCTCGGTGCGCATCAAAGATTGCCAACACTTGGTAACCAGTAATGGCCTTGACCAGCTGATCAATGGAGGGGAGCGGATAGCTATCTTTCGGACAGCATTTGTTTAGGTCTGTGAAGTCAATACACATTCTCCAAGAGCCATCGTGTTTCTTCACCAGAACTGGGTTTGCTATCCACTCCGGGTAGGATATCTCCTCCACGATTCCGGCACATAGCAATCTACCCACCTCCGCCCGGATTTCCTCCACGTGTTCCGGAGCGAGGGGTCTCTTCTTTTGCCGTATAGGTTTCAGTTCCGGAAAAACGTTGAGCTTGTGAACAACGATCTATTCCGGAACGCCAGTCAAATCTTCCGTTCCCCAAGAAAACACATCTTCATATTCTGCCAATAGGCGTCGTAACTCTTCCTTCACATCATCCGGCATGTTCTTCCCCACGCTGACTACTCCCTTATGACCGACCATCATGTCCTCCACTTCATAAGATGGTGCTTCTCCATGGATGGCTCATACCAAGTCTGCTTTGGCTTTTCCCTTGTCCGAGGCGGACAACTTTTGGCCCTCCCCGGACCGGGCATCCTTGATGGCGGTCAACATGCAACTCCGGGCGGTTTGCTGGTGCCCCTGGACAGATGGGATACCGTTTTCGGTGGGGAACTTCATAATCAAGTGGAAAGGCGAACAGATCGCTCGTGCCTGCGACAGCCACGGTCTTCCAATGATCATGTTTAAGGAGAAACTGCATCAATGACGGCGAAATTACACTCCACCGTTGCCCGCTTTGACGGATCCTGAAAATCCGTCAAAGTGACTTTCAAAGAGATGACCCCAAGCGGATGGACGGTCCGCCCGGTGAACCCTGAAAGGGGGGTTTGACACGGTTTTAAATTTTGTCGCCCAATTCCGAGCTGATCGAAACATTCCGCAAACATAATCTCCACACTACTACCATCATCTACGAACACTCGTTTGATCAGTACTCCTTCGACATCGGCTATTACCACCATCGGATCCGAATGGGGAACCTGGGGGGGCACCGGATCCTCATCCGAAAAGGTGATAGTCTCACTTGGCTTGAACCTCTTCTCTTATATCTCACCCGGGGGAACGTATCTGTTTTTGGCCTTGATCGCTGTCATGAAGCAGAGTCCATCTCCAACTATTCCGTTTATCATATTGATCATCCGGGGCTGAGCCGGGGGTTGTGCTGGTGTAGCTTGTCTCGGTGCCGGATTTGCCGGGTTAGCCTGGTTCCCCCTTCAGGGGCGATTGTTCCTCCAATTCCTCTTCCGACCCTGTCCAGCTGCGGCGGCTGGGGCTTGTGCCGGTCGTCCTTCTCCTGCCACACAGTCTCTTAACTAGCCTACTCCAATCAACCTTTCAATATCCGAACGGAGCGCCCTATATCCCTCCGTGGTATGTCTGTGCGACTTGTGAAACTCACACCACTTGTCCGCATTTGCTGGTGCCGGTACGCCAAAAATAGGTTGCGGATCCGTAAACAGACCTCGGTGGACCGCGAGAATTTCCGTACGGGTTTTTGAGAGAGGGGTGTAGGTCGGACGAGCAACGGCCGCCGGTGCTGGTGCCACTACCGCCAGTGCGGGTACGCGTCTGGCTTGATCGGTCCGGGCTGGAACCCGGGCAGCAGTGGTCTGGGTCCCTGTCACTGTGAGAGACCTTTGCTCGAAGAAGCCCACCGTTGTCATCCGGACTTGGTTGGCATCGTGCATCGTACAATGCATCTCCACTACCAACTGGAGGTGATAGTATGATGTAGGCATATTCTTCATGAGCTCGATGTAGAAAGTGTTGTCCCTCAGCCCGTTGACAAAGTTGTGGATGATGGCCTTCTCCTGCAAGTGTCGGTCTACCACCTTCATCGTCGCGGCTATGTACCGGGTGTAGAATTCCCAAGTAGTCTCTGTTTCCAACTGCCTCATTGCCAACACTGTGGCAAGGTTCACAAACGTGTGCTTCATGGCGGAGTAGCGCCGGACCAAAGCGATGGCGAAATCCCAGAAATGTCGAAGCGTACCGTTCGGCAGACCCTTGAACCATGTCAAGCAGTTACCTCTTAGATACGAAGGCAACATTTTACACTGCAACTCCTCCGGAATGTCCCTAGCAATCATGATACTTGCATAAGTATGGACAAACTCTTCCGGATCTCCTTCTCCGTTGTAGGTTGGAGTCCGTCCGGAGCCTTGGTTCCGGTTGGCCACTTGAAACTCAATACTTCTGGAACCCAAGGTGACTGAGGTCCGGTCCCATTTCGTCCGATGAGGCGGTTCAATCGGTCTTCAATGGAATCCGGACAGAAAGGTGTCTGAAACCCGAAACCTCCGGGAATTCCTCCTCCGGCAGGTGGCATTCCAAACATCATTTGCTGCTGACCTCCGGGCCCTCCGGCAGGTGGCATTCCAAACATCATTTGCTGCTGGCCTCCAGGTGCACCCATCACGTAACCTTGCTGGGTTTGTGCTCCCCAGTAAGGTGGTGCGTTTGGATTCAAGCCAGCGGTCTGCTGTTGATGTCCGCCCGGAAGTAGGTTTGGTTTTGGCATCCTTGGTTGCTCCGGAGGTGGCTTATCCGCTTCAACTCGCTGAGCTGCCTTCCACGCCTGGAACTGCTGGTACTCCGTCATGTTCGTCCTCAGGATATTGCCCCCAAGCCCAGAATCATGACGCCTACGCTCCTCCCTTCCGGCCTTCCGTCCTACTCGGTTCCTAGCCGATCGACTCTGAGCATCGTCCTCCGTGCTATGATCTTCCGGATCGTTCTCCTCCGGGTGATAATCTTCGGCGTCATCCGAGTCGGCCCCCTCGGGATGACCCAAATCCGGCGTCCCTTCAATGTTGTCTGTGTCCCCTTCTGACGACTCCTGGTCCCCAAACTGGTTCTGCCTCCGTGCCTCCCGCTCGGCCCGCAGTCGCTCCCTGTTCTCGCGCTGTATCTCCGCCAGAGTCCGTTCCGGAACCGCCTTCTTCCCTTTTGCTTTCTCCGTTGCCAAGCACTGTCGTCGACGCTCCTCAGCTGCGGCCCTCGCCTTTGCTGCCGCCTCCTTGGCCTGGAGAATCCGTTCCTTTTCAGCCGCTATCTTTTGGGCCCTAATCGTAGCGGCTTTTCTAGTTTTTGGCCCTCCTCCCGCTTCCTCCTCTGTCGGGAGAGGGTTCTTCCTTGGCCATCCGCGCGGCATGAACGCAGCTTGTAACTGGAAATATCTTCTCCCACCGGGCGTGCCAACTGATGCTACCAGCTTCCAGTCCCGGTCCGGATACAAGGTTGGTCTCCGGTCCGGATAAGGCTTTGTCCGTGCTCCGCGCGCTCTCACCTAAAGACCTGCAAAACAACGCCCCGGAGTATCCCGAGGATAGCTACTCCGGCGTGATGCTGAAAGAGGGGCCTTTGAATAGGAGAGAGAATAAGGATATATTGAGAGAGTTTAATCTGATAGAACATACCTTTCTCCACAAGTCCAAAGCTGTATTTATAGGTATGAGTGGTCAGCCTCTAGCCCAGAGGCAGTGGTCCTGTCCTTTTGTCCTTACCCGGAGACAGGTCATATTCATGTCCCCTTTGTCCCCGGATAACGCCATTCTAGCTGACGTCATATGGACCGGACTACTCTCTGGGCCGGAGCCTAAATATGGGCCAGAGCCCATATCACCACACACTACTGGAAACCTGTTTGTAGACGTCGCCGTTACACGGCGGTTGGATGTTTGTGCCACCTATAAATGTTTTCGACTTCGAAAACTGATCGAGGAAGTCGTCTTAGAAAAACAACTGCGTATGTTTTGCATACGTCGTAAATACGAGTATTCGAAGTCGAAAGTAGGTGTTTTTGCAATATTAACATATCGGGTGAGATATACATACAGAGCCCGAACTTGTGGAAATTAATATGCAAATATTTTCTACGTCGAAAGGTTTAATTGTCAGGATTTAAGAGATCGTAAGGTCCATGTATCCATGTTTTATATTAAACATTTTGTAGTTACACTTATTTCGAAAGTGAAAGTAATTTTTTTTACTTTCTATACAGAAACCGTCGACGTCGATAAAGAATTGTTGCATGAAACTCTGCCGAAGTCGAAAAGATTACATAAATTTCAAGTACTTTGGTTTGTGTCCACGCAAATTTGTGCATATACTGAGGCCCTATTGCAATCTAAATTTCGATATCGTTTGATGATTATAACTAAATATGTTCGAGTTCGTAAACACAGTACGGTAAGTTTTACATTGATTTTTGAATTGGAATCCAATAAGTTCAGCATGAATTTTGAAGTTTATTTATTTATCTACTACTTTGATAATTAAAGAGATTGGTGATTAGTGGAGTACTTAAGTCGTGTTCCTTGTATATAGCATAAAAGTTGCATGCAATTAGGAGTGTTACAAGACTTTAACTATTTTATTATTCAACCAAAACAAATATGCTCAGTTTTCGGCATCCATTCTCGTGCACCCCCGATTTCGAAATATATTAGAAGAGATTGCAGATACATGGTTTCGAGTCGGAAACCTGGATCGCTTTTGTTTAGAATCGAAAACATGGATCGATAATCATATTCACTTGTAGAGATATCTTCTATACTCTACTTCCGTGTGCCGTAATGTTGCATTCGAAATGATTTTCGAAATCGAAAGATTTCCAAAATTTTATATTGCTTCTGTTTCATTCTCGAAAGTCTCACGAATAAATCAATATTTCATTTAGTCTAATAATATATAAATCATGGAATCCTTTTAAAATTGTTACCTGACAACACTTCTTAAACCACATTCTTTTAAATCTTGCACTAAATCAAAATCAATGGATATATATATATATATATATATATATATATATATATATATATATGATAATTGAATCAAAGTGTAGTTCATCAAATCATATTTCGTTGAATTAGATTATACCTTAATTAACTAAACAAATGAAATATCACGAGAATAAGACCTTAAAATTTAGCATTACTCAAATAAGTAGAATCACTAATAACTAAATTGAGCATAATTAATAAAAAAATAACATTACATCACTTTCATACACACTAACATGTAGTTTTCATATAAACATGAGATGACTTTGTAGAAACGTTACTAACTTTACTATAAACAGTATCTAAATTGAGCTTAATTAAAAAAATACCAAATCTAACTAAAACTTATGTAATATCATGTACTTTTTCATGAATACTAACTTGTATAACCAATCAAGTAAGATACATTACTTGAATTTGTATAAACACGAACTTGTAACTAATCAACAATCAAAGATAAATCCTTCATTCATATTATATGGAAACTAACTAAATCATATGTCAAACCTTGACTTTCTACAAACACTAATAAATTGAATATGATTACACTTTTTAAAATCTTATTTGAATCATATGTATAATAATTAGTTAAATATCAAAGGTTATTTGAAATTTTGTAAACACTAATTAAATAGAGTATGATAGCTAATCAAATATTTGGATATTCGATAAACACAAACTGACGTGGTATAACTTTGATATAAAAGGTTGTAATGATTTCTGAAATGCAGTAACTAAATTGAATATGATTAATTAAAGGTTAAATTTTATTTGACTTTCTATAAAAACTGAGTATAATCAATCAAAGATTACACCTTGATTACTTGACTTTATGTAAACACTAGACAGTTAACCCAATGTCAAAACTAATTCGACTTTTGATAAATACTAACTAAATCTAGTACAACTAATCAAACAAGATAAGATTATTATATATAAACTAACTATTATCGATCATATAAACATTATTCGACTTTTAATAACGCCACTTTAATTTCTATAAAAATTACTTACCTTTATGTAAATTGGGCTTAGTTGATAAAGATACCAAATCTTTATTAATTTCTTTATTAATTAATATTTATAAATATTGATGTCAGCCTATAAATAAATTATTAGCATTAAATTCTATGTCTAGGATGTTCATAAGAATATTTAGTTGCCCTTTATATTCAAGGTCGTAATAACTTAGGAATAAAAATGCTAGTATGTAAATAAAAAGGTTAAAAGCCACGTGCACTGCGTAGTCTGAACCATTGATCTTCCAAGGCAAATAAATCTCAACCATTAAAGCACAATCTGAAATCTTATCCTTATATTCCAACCCTCATTCTTCTAAAATCTTATCCATATTATTCTAGCTCTCATCCTAAAATCTGAACTCGACCGATCTGAGGCTATGTTATGGGTGACGAGAGCTAGGGATTTGAGCAACGCCGGTGATGTCGTGGGGCGGTGATCTCGACGATTGCGGCGAGACTGCAATTGGGCGCCGTAGGGACGCTGGCTGCGGCGTGATGGTTTAGAGCTTTGAAGCTATAGTTTCTCGGTCAGGCACGCCGTGATGTCAAATACGGGTCTCCCGAAACTCGCCGTGAAGGTGGCGGAGATAGGCTACATCGGCACTGACAAGTCAGACGCTTACCGGTGTTCGATTCCCCACCTCCCTCGCTTCTGTTATCAAGCTTGTTGCGGCAATCGGCAAGGGGTATTCTGTTCACCGCTTCCGGTAATACGAAAAGGTATAGATATATTTCCCTTGAGTATGATTGCAATTGTTTTTTAGTGGTACAACAGAGGAAATAGATTTATGCCAGTTTCAGGACAGAGGAAATAGGCCATGAATCACTTGAATCACTTCATAAACCTTTGCAACATGTATTCCTCGAGTCTGATAAAATTCTGATATTGTGTTTGTTGCAGGATTCTAACTAGGGAGCTTCTGAGAAGGGCCTTTTTCACCTCGAATACTTCTTCTTCTTCAACACCACCGACGAAGGAGCGGCGCCACTAGCAGAGTTGCTAGAGTTTTGTCTATGAGTTCGTCATTAGCTCTTGTTCCGGGCGAACACAGATCCAGAAAGGAGCTCTTGTTCCGGGCAAAAAACAGATCCAAAAAGGGTATATCGGTATCGGAAGCATTTGGCATGCCTAATTTTCCGGCCAATTTGGCCGGATATTTTTTTTGGTAGCCGACGAATAATTTTCGAACTCGTAAGTTGTAATACTCTATGCCTAAACAAAATATTTCGATCTCGGAACAGTGGGCATTCATGCTACTACTTTTCGATACCGAAATTCGTTGAATTTGAAACACTAGTGTAATTTCGATTTCGAAAACTGGACAAATATTGTGTTTTTATTTCGATTTCGCAAGGATTGTTTTGTTTTGGACTGGCATGAGACTTTGCGAGTTCGCACCTTGTATACTGACAGCTTCGAACTCGAAAACCTTACACGGCGGGTACTTCCGCCGTGTAAAACTGGACCGCCGATGGACGGCGGTTCCAGTAACGATGGAACGGTGGGTACAACCACCGTGTATACCCCGGATTACCGCCGTTGGGGCTATCAACCTCCACTAGTGTCATATTGAAAATCCAGTTCATTTCAGTTATGTGTAGTTCAATTCAGTTCATTTTAGTTAAGTATGGTTCAACTCGGTTCATTTCAGTTAAGTGTAGTCCAATTCAGTTCAGTTGGTTCAATTCAGTTTAGTGTAGTTCCATTCAGTTCTATTTCTTTTCTTGATAAAATACAACCTCATTTAGTTATATCAATGCATTGATCGTTTTCTTCAGTTCAGTTCAATGAAAATATAATTTATATATTTTAAGTTCATACGGAAAATCTGGTTCAGTTCAGTTAAGTGTAGTTCATTGTAGTTAAGTGTGGTTCAACTCGGTTCATTTCAGTTAAGTGAAGTCCAATTCAGTTAAGTGAAGTCCAATTCAGTTTAGTTCAATTCAGTTCTATTTTATATTCTTGATAAAATACAACCTCATGTAGTTATATCAATGCATTGATAGTTTTCTTCAATTCAGTTCAATTAAGTTTAGCTCAGTATGATTCAGTTCAATTAAGTTTAATTGGATTGGTCCAATTAAGTTTAGTTCAGTATGATTCAGTTCAAGTCAGTTTAGAATTGATGAAATATGATTTGATAAACATTTTCTAATTAAATTGTATCAGTGCATACTTTTGTAAGTTAACTTAATTATGTTTGGTGCTAAGAAATTTTGACTTGATAAATACAGCACAATTTGGCTATATCAATCCAGTTCAATAAAGTTCAGTTCAGTATACTTCAGTTCAATAAAGTTCACTTCAGTATATTTCAGTTCAATTATGTTTAACTTCTAGGATAATGATGAAATATAAATTTGATGAAATTTAGCTAATGTCGATGTACTGATTTGTTTCTTCAATTCAGTTTTGTTCAATTAAGTTCAATTCAATATACTTCAATGACTTGTTTTTTAATGATAATTTTGAATATACATATATGTTATATAAAAGAATCAAATGTATTTTCAGTTCGGTTCAGTTCAGTTTAGTAATTTTCAGTTCAGTGCAGTTCAGTTTAATATTTTTCAGTTCAGTTCAGTTCAGGCGAATTAAACATGCCCTAACAAGTTAACTTCGTCATGCACTACTTTGCATACACCACTTTGTAGTTGCCAGACAAACCATATAAGCCTGAACTTGGATGTATAATTTGGTCACGTAAAACTATCCAAACTCGTAACTTTCTTCTTCACTCGACCTCGTGACCGACGGCAACAACCGCGTAGGCATGCATGTTGCGGCGTATGGATGGTTGACGATCTCTAACTTGCAAGTTGACGAATCTAGAAAAATAATATTATAATACATATCTTAAATAAAAATTACATTTGATCTTTATTTCCAACAAGTTTTAAAATTATTCAACAATGTCTGCTATAAGTTGATCAAAAATGATTTTTATCAACAAATGGTTACAATTATCAAATTCAAGTATAACATAAATTAGATCGTGAAATTTTAATTTTTGGATGATTGTTATTTTTAATTATGCATTTTTATAATTACATATTCTATTATGTTTTTGGTTTATGAATTTAATATTTTAATCAAGTAATTTATTTTGTGAATATATTCAAGTATGGTGGAATTGATTTTAATGTATTTATTTTTGTATTTAATTTGGTTGGATGAGATGATTCATAGATATGTATTTATACAGACAATATATATTTTGAATAGTTATTTGTGTATGATAATGATTTCCATTTACATTGATTTTGAATACATGTCTTTTACGATGTTTTCAAACTTGAAAATAATCGTAGTCATAGAAAGCCCAATCAATTCATGCATGGAATTCTTATGATTGGACTCTCTGCTTATTTAGCTACTTTAGAAAAAGTCACAGGACAGAAAATAAGTTATGAAAAGAGTGATTTTTTCATTAGTAAACATACTTCTTTAGCTGTCATAAATCAGGTTAAAAATATCCTTGGAATGAAACAGGGTTCTTTTCCCTTAAAATATTTAGGTTGTCCTATTTTTGAAAGGAGAATAATGAACTGCTATTTTAATCCATTGCTAGAACAGATCAGTAAAAGGTTAAGCTTTTGGAAAAACAAATGGCTCACCTCAGGTGGAAAAATCACACTACTACAGTCATGTTTATATGCTATTCCACATCATATTTTCTTTGTGATGTCACCTACAACACACATCATTGAGACCCTTGAGAAACTGTTTGCAACTTTCCTCTGGGGCTCTACTGCAGTTAAAGCAAACAAAAAATGGAGAAAATGGCCTAAACTTTGTTTCCCCGTGGAACAAAATGGTTTAGGTTTCAGATCTATCCACAATATTGTTCTTCTGTAAAATTATGGTGGAAATTTCAACAGGGCACCTCTCTTTGGTCACAATTCATTCATCACATTCCACTTACAACCAGACACTCACACACATGGCCCAGAATATATGAAGTAAACTGTATTGGAGAGCATCAATCACTGGTCATCCATGGAAACGGAACTTGTAATTTTTGGACCTCCAACTGGTCAGGGATAGGCCCTGTACAAGATCACTTCCCAACAATACTCACTCAAATTCCTTCTTGCTGTTCAGTGTCTGATTTTATACAGAATAAAGATGAATATCTCCCACGGCTTCAAGGGGCTATCAGTACAGAATTGTTCCAGATTCTTCATTGTGCAGCATTCATTCCAACAGGGAGGACAGACTAATTTTGAAACCCACTCCAGATGGCAACTTCTCTTTCCGTTCTGCTTACAAAGTTATCCAGGATCATAAGCCTATATATCCTTCACTTGCTAAACTGTGGCAAATCAAGATCCCAAAAAAAATCATTTTCTTCACCTAGAGACTCCTTAATTCCCTGCTACCATTTGATGAAGTTTTAAACCACTATGGTTTTCAACTTGCATCAAAATGTCATCTCTGCAACAACTCCGACTCAATGGATCACTGGTTCAGCTCTTGCTATTTCTCTACTTCAATCTGGAAGGAAATGCTTGCTACCATTGGGATCCTTGACATGCCTTTTTCTGCTATCTATGACAGGTTATCCTATTATACCACTCATACTGGTTTGTCATGCCTTCAGGCTAGACTTATTAAAATGTTGAGCGGTATAATAGTTTGGTGCTTATGGAAAGTCAGAAATAAACTTCTTTTTGAGGAGGTGAAGCCTTGTAGAAGCAGTGTCATCAATGAGATTAAGGAAATCATGTATTACTAATTAGCAGCCCAACCTTTGTTCTCTTCAAACCCTGTGGATTTAGATATCACAGCTGCAGCATACATTCCAACAAACAACAACAACCAACACAACATCACATATATAATTAGCATAAAAATTCAGCAAGACTTTGAATCATGACATGAAATCACAACAATCAGAGCATACATAGAGATCACAGAACCGATCAACAGCTAAAAACAACAAATCCTAACATTCGAAGTATAAGCAATGATCTGATCATTGAATCGTGGAATTAATATGAAATGAGAAGTTATCATGCGCGGGAGCCGATCAATCAAAACGCCGATCTGAACAAAGCGTCGGGAGCGCCGGGAGAGCGACGGGCGAACGCCGGGAGAGCGCCGGGAGAACACGGAAATTTTGGGGAAACTTCGGAGCCCCGATCTGAACGGAATTGGGAACGACGACTGTGATTCAACTATATATATATATATATATATATATGAAATAGGAAATTGCAGAAAAAAGACATGTCCAAAAGTAATTTACAAAAAGGGGGCCGTGCATAATTTATATTGCGGAAAAGGGGCCGTGCACAATTTATATTGTAAAAAGAGACCGTATCTATTCAAAGACTAATATTTGTTATTTTAATAATATTTTGAAGTATGCCGAATAAAATATCGACATATAACAATTCAGAATAAGAATTCGGTTTCGTTGGAGCAATCCAGATGTGTACACATGGGCAGAGCTAGGAATTGTATATGAGGGGGGCCGGAACTTAAAATTTTGAATTAACTATTAAAATAATATAAAATATGAAAATTCATTGAAATGTAAAAAATAGAACATTGAAGACAAATACTGGTAGATAAATATATAAAATTGATTAATTTAGCATCATTATATGGACCACTATATTTTTCAAGTCGCACATTCCTCTCTGAAAGCCTATTAATGAATTCAAACTTGAGATCCTATCAATGAATTCAAACTAACTGAATTATAAAAAGTAAGAGGGAAAAAACGAGATAATTAATCAAGTATCTTTTATTGATTTTCTTGCTTTTAAATAGAAGTTTTAAAATTTTTTTGAAAATATAGTTTATAACATCTAGTATTGATAAAAGGTTGCTCATAATTTAACTCAAATTATAATATTGTGAATCAATGTTTTTATATAATATTGCCTTATTGAATATAATATTATTAAACTACCTTATTTGTTCAAAAAAAGTAAAGTAAATAAATCTATTCCTATATGAGATTGATATATGATTATATTATATTTAAGAAAATATTATTTACAAGATATTGTAATCAATCGATATTTGAAAAAAAATACAATTTAACTATATTATTCCTATATTTAAGAAGATTTAAAAGAATCATATTCTAATTTTGTTTGATTGTAATTACATAATATTATACTAGTTATGGTCTCATTTTTCTTTTATAACTCATCATTCTAAATATTTCAATAAAAAACAATTTATGAGAGGGGCCACATATTGCAATTTACCCTAACAATACAAATTTAAAATTTAACTAACAATTATAATTAGGAAAAAAATTAAACATTGTGGGGGCCGTGCATAATTTATATTGCGGAAAGGGGGCCGTGCACAATTTATATTGTAAAAAGAGACCGTGTCTATTCCAAGACTAATATTTGTTATTTTAATAATATTTTGAAGTATGCCGAATAAAATATCGACGTATAACAATTCAGAATAAGAATTCGGTTTCGTTGGAGCAATCCAGATGTGTACACATGGGCGGAGCTAGGAATTGTATATGAGGGGGGCCGAAATTTAAAATTTTGAATTAACTATTAAAATAATATAAAATATGAAAATTCATTGAAATGTAAAAAATAGAACATTGAAGACAAATATTGGTAGATAAATATATAAAATTGATGAATTTAGCATCATTGTATGGACCACTATATTTTTCAAGTGGCACATTCCTCTCTGAAAGCCTATTAATGAATTCAAACTTGAGATCTTATCAATGAATTCAAACTAACTGAATTATAAAAAGTAAGAGGGAAAAAATGAGATAATTAATCAAGTATCTTTTATTGATTTTCTTGCTTTTAAATAGAAGTTTTTTAAAAAAATTTGAAAATATAGTTTATAACATCTAGTATTGGTAAAAGGTTGCTCATAATTTAACTCAAATTATAATATTGTGAATCAATGTTTTTATATAATATTGCCTTATTGAATATAATATTATTAAACTACCTTATTTGTTCAAAAAAAGTAAAGTAAATAAATCTATTCCTATATGAGATTGATATATGATTATATTATATTTAAGAAAATATTATTTACAAGATATTGTAATCAATCGATATTTGAAAAAAAAAATACAATTTAACTATATTATTCCTATATTTAAGAAGATTTAAAAGAATCATATTCTAATTTTGTTTGATTGTAATTACATAATATTATACTAGTTATGGTCTCATTTTTCTTTTATAACTCATCATTCTAAATATTTCAATAATAAAAAAATTTATGAGAGGGACCACATATTGCAATTTACCCTAACAATACAAATTTAAAATTTAACTAACAATTATTATTAGGAAAAAAATTAAACATTGTGGGGGACCGGGCCCCACCAATCCCCCATTCCTCCGCCCCTGTGTGTACACAAATGCATACAGAGATGGATATTTGGATAATCGTCAGCTTTGACGGCTAGTCCCATCATTTTTATCAACGTTGAGGGATGCTAATCGAGCGAGTCGATCGCGAGTATTGCGTAACTCGACTCGACTCGAAAATTATATTAACCGTGTTCGACTCGACTCGAGAACTCGCGAGTTTAATGATACCATGTTCAACTCGAACTCGTTATTATTTATCGATTATCGATTCGACTCGCGAGTTCGAAATCGAATTGTTTTTTCCCTTTTTAAATAAAAATTTAACTAATTATTTCACAAATTAATAATTTATTTTAAATTATTCAGTAACCTTCATCCAAACCATTAATACAAAATATCTTTTTAAATCACTTAATTAAAATAATAAAATAATTATTTTTTATATTTGACATTAATATTTTATAATCATATTAAATAAATGCTAATACTACCATGAAAAATATACAAAAAGTAAAATGCATAATCAAATGACATATTTAAACACGTCTGTACTATAAAAATTTCTAATTATATATGTGTCTTCACATATACATAGTAAAATTATTGTTTTAAATACCAATGCTAATAATTAGTTTGTTCAATATTGAATATTAAATGAAAACTAATTGGATTAGATAATTTAACTAATATAGTATAATCTTATAATATTATAAAACTATAACTGATTATACTTATCGAGTTACTCACGTGTTTTTCGAATCGATTTAGGATTTGGTCAAACTTGACTTGTTAACCTTTCGAGTCGAGTCGATCTTGAGTTGAACTAAATCGAGTCGAGTTTTGACCGAGTTTTGACCGATCGATCTCGAATTATTCGTGAGTTGACGGACTCAATTAGGACCCCTACGCTCAACTAGTCAGCTGTTTAAATGTTCATTCTTGCCAGAGCCCAGCTAGTCAGAAAAGTAGCAAAAGCTTGGAGAGTGAAAATGTATTGTGTTCATCCTGCAATTCAAGTTCTGGACCGGGCAGTTGATGCCCTGCCCCAAATATATGGTGACCGCATCAGGGCTCCGATGGGATTCTTCAAAATGTTCTTTTCCGCGTTGCCTGTTCGGGAAGATCCTACTGACGAGGACTGGGCACTACGCTCTGCTGCGATGCTGCGGAAGTTTGAGGAAAAAGCTGAGGAATTCGAAGCTGCGGATGAGATGGCAAACTGGGAGCAGATGTGCTCTTCTTTGGAGGAAATGATGGAGCAGTGTAAGCCTGTCGCAGAGGCAATCTCCCATATCTATTTGGATGCAGCAAGTAAGTATTATTATACTCAATCTCAGCACCTGGGATACGGAATGAAAATCTCCACCTACATTCAAATGAATCAGACAAGTCTTGAGAATCTTGAGTATGCTACACATCTAACTGCTCCTCTAGAGAAACAATTTGCATTCATTGCAGAAAAACTCAGGCTGTTCAAAACAATTGAACGTTATGCTGCGGACTTACCGGCTGCTTCAGATATAAGAGCATGGGAGCTCATAGCTCATACTGCAGTTTGGGCTCATCAGGTATCCCATCTTGTGTGCTTCTACTGGACTGCTCCAGTTTTGAATGACAGCCTCGTGGCGACTACAGGGATTATGCTTTCTGATTTGATGCAAAAATATATGCCTTGCACTGTACAAGTTATAGAATTATACCTGAACGTGTTTTTGTCCTTCAGATATATTAAGCGGGCACATTCTAGGTCCAGGTCCCTTGTGATGGATTATGTAAAATTCCTCCTAGAGCCTTTTGTGTTATCCGGTATTGAAAGTCTTCGCGAGGGACTGGTATTCTTGTTTTCATTTGTCTTGGATTTGGATACTGAGACACCTGATTATAAGGTCTGTGAGGAAAGAGAAGAAATCGCTTTGGATATATATGATATCATAATCGCTGAGGGGGTACCTGTTATTTGCATGCCTCACAATACCAGTAACTTGTCGACTTTCTTACACAGCATTGATATGGTTATGATCAGAGTGAGAGACTTGTTTGCTTTTACACCGCTCTCACCCCGATTTTCAAATCTCCCCATGCCAATGGAATGGCACTTCTTGATATGCTCTTGGTGAAGTTGCAGGACACACTACACGGGAAGGTGAACTTCATTCCCTCTGTTAAGCATCGCATACAATTGGTTGAGGAAGAGCTGGCACTACTTCGCTCATTTGTCCAAGTAGAGCTGGACCAGAAAAGAGAGCATACGGAACTATTGGTTGTCTGGAACCAAATTGTAAATGTGGCCTACCTTGCTGCATATGTTGCCGACTATTGTTCAGTCTCAACATTGTTTGTATGGTATGGTATTCTTTGCCTTCCAGCCCTTATTCAAGAGACTAACCTTGTAAAATCTAATGCAAAAGTGATTGAAAATGATGTTTTCACTTTCGTACCAAAAGCTGTGTCTTCAAGCCTTGGCTGGCTCTTTATAGGCTTTGAGCAGGAGGTAGGAGTGATAATAGGAAAGCTTATCAGTGCTACAAAAAATCTCGAATTCATTTCCATTTTAGGCATGGCAGGGGGAGGCAAGACAAGCCTGGCAAAAAGGTTATACTATGATCCTTCAGTTCACCATCACTTTTTTGAAAAGGTGTGGTGCCTTGTTTCCACTGACTTTAACCCACAATGGCTGTTGTTGAATATTGCATGTGCTCTGGATGCAGTATTGGTTTCAACGAAGAGATCAATTACCTAACTCAGCTTATAAGTCATCGCTTGAAAGGGAAACGATACTTAATCATATTTGATGACATTTGGGACGTTAACTTTTCGAAAGTGTTGAAATGTTCATTTCCGGATGATAGGAATGGAAGCCGAATCCTATTTACCAGACGAAACCTTAATGCATGTAGAGATCAGTACACAAATTCTTTTCGTTTTAAGCTTCCATTTTTTACTGATGAGCAAAGCTGGGAATTGATCAGTGCAGCGGTTTTTGACCGTGATAGCTGTCCTCCCGATCTTGCAAGGATAAGAAAAAAAATCGCAGTTTCTTGTAAAGAGTTACCTTTGGCTGCTGCTCTGATTGCTTCAGTCCTTGCAAACAAAAAGAAAGTATATGAGTGGGAGGAAGTAGCTGTAAATCTGATATCATACCTTGCTAGTGAAGGGTTTATGGATATAGTTGGTATGAGTTACGAGCATTTGCCCGCTCATTTGAAACCTTGTTTTCTCTACTTTGGATCTTTTCCTAGGGGTCAAAACATTTCCGTAAAAAAGTTGAAACTCTTATGGATAGCTGACGGATTGGTGAAGAAGGATAGTTGGACGGATTTGGCATGTAACTTCTTGGATGCTGTTGGTATTTGTATTTTGGATGCTCTTGAATGTCATAGTTTGGTTGTTTCAGATGAATTTCGATCCATGGGTAGGATAAAAACTTGCAAGGTTCATGAGCTTTTATATGACATGTGCCTAGATAGAGCTGTGCAGGATAATTTCTTACACTTGGTTGATGGAAACACTATTGTGGGTGAATGCTATTCCAACCCCCAAAAGTGTGAGTTCCAGCTCCACCGGCGGCTTTGCATTCATCAGGTAGGCTCTTTTACCCCACCCGAATCTGTTTGCACTAGAAAGCAGTTATCAGCTAGCCAGGTTCACTGCATATTGTGGTCTAGTTTTCATTCAGACTTGCGTCAGCATCTGTCATCTTTTCTTGGCCGATTCAAGGGTCTTACCATATTAAATTTGGAGGGTTTGTATATGCCTACTTTTCCCCAAGTAATATTGCGCAATATTCATCTGAGATACTTGGTATTACATGGCCTCATTGAACACATCCCGCCCTCAATCGTTGATTTGTGCAACTTGGAAATTATCATTGTGAAACGTGGGTCTCTATCACCTGTTGAGTTACCTGATGCGTTTTGGGCGATGAAAAGTCTGAGATATGTTCATATTGACCATGTAACTCTCCCCTCACCATATAACGAGGCCTATAAAGAAGCACCATGTCAGATTTTGGTACTTAGCGGTATTATTCTTGAGTATGGTTTTAAAGGAAATGAGTTTATGAGAAGATTAACAAAACTTAGGAAGCTTAAATGCTATTGTTATGGATTCTTGGATCCTGTATGGTTTGAATGTTTGGAGGAACTGGAATATTTGCTTGTAAGGAATTTTTATGGCGGGAGTAGCTTGATACTTCCAAAATCATTGTCTGCTTTGCATTTCCCTGAATCTTTGAAGAAGCTAGTTTTGGAAGAATGTGGACTACCATGGAGCGTCATGTCAGCAATTGGGTACCTGCCTCATCTTAGAGTTCTCAAGTTACGTAAGTGGGCATGTCATGGGCCTACCTGGCATTTGAGAGATGGGATGTTTGGTGTACTCAGATATCTGGAACTATCCGATCTTGATGTTGAACAAATAGATGCAGCTGCTTGTAACTACCCATCCTTTCCTAGGCTTGCGAAACTTTTTCTAATACGTTGTTTGGGACTTGAAGACATTCCTTCTTGCTTCAATTGCTTACCTTGGATATTGACCATTGATGTATCTGGATCTTCTATAGCCCCGGAAACAGCAAGGAAAAAGAGTAATTTATGGGCATGCAAGGTAGCCGACTTAGAAGAATAAAAGTTGCTGTAGGTAACTTCTAGTTCTGTTGTCTTTTATTTTACTTTATTTCTTCACAAACTCTTAGTATTTTATTCTGCTTCTAGTTCTGTTGAATAACATCTTTCTGTATTCAGTAGTAACTTTTTTCCGTCGTTCACACGATGATTCATATTTTCCCACTTTCTAAATGCGCCAAAAGTTTGGCTATGATGAGATGACTTTTCAAACTGTATGATATTTGTTGCAACTGACCTGTGAGTAAAGAATACATTTGGATAGATTATCTCCATATCCCAAAACTGTAGTACAATGTACTCGTAGAAATGATTGGTTTGGTTAAGCATGTATTACTCAGTTTACATTAACTTGTGTTTCCTCGTAATTTGCAGATGATTACCATTCCATAAATGGAGACTCATTTACACACTCTATTCACTTCTATTCTTAAATTGTTATCGGGGAGTTTTGCATAAAATATAGGTGAAAAGGTAAGTTTGTCTCTCATAGTTTATTTTATGAACGTTAAAATCCATTCTCATTCTTATTTTTTTGGCTAATATGTAATTGATGAATACTTCTCAGGACAATTTTGAAATGGGGAATGCATATAACACATCAAACAAATGCTGAAAGTTGATGATAAGCAGTTAAATTCTCTAAAAAGATTTCAAGACTGATACATTGAACAGAGGTTAAGGAGGTTAGCAGTTGAAAAGTCTTTACTCTTCATTACTGGTTAGAAGCTTTCTTTGTAAACACTAACTATCTGCTCATCTTTTATTTATCCTTTATGAACAACAGACAAGGGCTGTTAAATGTGTATCTCATGAAGTGAGCCGTATCATGGTATCAAAAAACCATTTTTTAGATCTCATATGGAAATTGAAGAACAAAAGTAAGTTAATCCATTTCTTAGAATTTTCCATGCATTCTTTAAAATAAAATGCGCTATTGTTTAGTATGAATATTTCCAGTCCTGCTTTAGGTCACGATAATGACATGAATAGAAAAGGTGGAATCTGGGTACTGCAGGCCTTACATTTTGTTGTATGTATTGTATTTGATAATTTTACTGGTGTGAATGTAAAATTGCAATTGAAATTCCTGTATCATTTAAAAGATTAAAGACATTAGTTTTATTAGCCATCAGATTCCCTATGAAAAACATAACCTTAGTAAAATTTGTGTCAGATGTCTCGACTTGAATGCTTTGAAAAGTGAGGTTCAAAGAGATAAAGAGATAAGCAGAGAAGGAGAAATGGAGATGAAGTGGGATGCTTAAAGGAGAAGAATGATCAAGAATATGAAGTTTCAATCAGGTTTGAACCTCAACTTAGTTTGTTTGGTATTCTTTTGTTTCTATTCCTTGATGAAATGTTATATGATGATTAATGTTTAGGTGGATTTTTTGTGCTTGTTTGTTTCATGTTTGCGCGGCATTTCCAAAGAGTTTGTAGTTTTTGGTTTGAAACTTTTGCTAGCTAGTTATGAAAATCTCGGGCAGAAAATTAGAAACTTGTACCTGTAAAATCCATTTAGTTAGTTGAGCAGAAGTGTTATAAAGATCGGTAGCAATGAAAGAAAGAAAGGACATAGTGTGAGGGAAGAATGGGAGGTCCAGAGAACCGTCCATATATTTGACAAAACAAGTGCTGCAGATGTCTTTCACACTACTACCCTTCTAACTATATCAAATAGATAAAAGCTTGATTCTTCAGTTACAGTCCTAACTTTTTTCTGAAGGATATATGCACCTTCAGATACAAACAACAGGTTTTGGCCACACAGAAACCCACTGCATATATATGCACCTTACTCACGCTTCATCAGTTGCCAATCTACCTCGACAGTAAAAGAAAATTCACTATCTTCATTATTTCGTACGGGTGTGACCTTGCGGAGCATATGAATATACTCAAACAGTGACAACTTCTTAGCGAAATCCTTTCCAAATGATAGGTCAAATGTGAGAATTATAGAAGAACCTGATGGCACATGAGTCTTAGTCCTAGAAAGTGGGATTGTGCGATTGCCTTCATCTGTTTTGAAACAAACTGCATCAGCTGCAGTCCTCCTCTCAAACAACACGCTTGAATAACAATCCTCTTCATACTTTGATGGATGATCAAAGCAACTGTAGCGAGCTTTAATACTCCCGTAAACCTTTGAATTATCGTCAACATCAGTTAGATCGTCTGATTTAATAATGATCTTGATATCTTGAGCTACAGCACCAGTTGAGAATATGGAATAGTGCACTGCAGCGAATCCGTTCTGACCTCGAATCACAGCACATAGCATTTTATCAAACCACAAGTCAGTATCAAGAAAATGTGCCTCCCAATTCTCATAGCCTTTAACAGTCAGGCTCTTAGCATCCCTTATGTCAACCTCCAATTCCAATGGCACGTACTCCTTCAAATCATGAGATCCATCTAACACATGAATAACTTGCGAATGTTTTGATAACATCCAGGGATTGTTTTTGTTGTCACCGTTGAAGATAGAACAGATCATCTCATCTTTGGACGAAACTTTGATTGAGCCTTCTAGCTTTTCTGTTGGCGGGTTGACCAGACCAATGTAGACTGAGAATACCTCCAAAAAATGCATTGGAGGTGGCCGCGGATGCCACCTAAGATAAGGATTTCAAGTTAAGCAACATATCGAATCAGAAATCTTGACATTCGCTTATTGTAAGCAAGAGTACTAGTTCCTTCATCTTGATTCTGATAAATTAAAGAACAAAACTCAGATATGGATGTGTAAGAGCTACATACCATGCATCACTTTCACGAAAAACGATCCAGCCATCATCAGGAACATACTGAAACAAAATAACGAAGAGTGAATAAAGAAAGAAACGCACTAACAAGATAAAATAGAATTGAGGCTAAACCTCCTCTTGCTCGGTGTCCTCGTGCTCTTCAGGGTAGGGAGGCCACTGGCAAAACAAGCAAATCAGGTTTCAAAGAGAAGAACAGAACAAGAGTTAATAAAAGACCATCCATATGCATAACATAATGTGTCTCACATGATAATCAGGAGAGAACCATCCCACATTTGCAGTGACAATGTAATCATCTAGGACAATTGAATCATCCGACGCCCCACCTTGTTGAGGGAGCAGCTCGACAGAGTCATTAACAGTTGCATCCTTAACATCTGTTCCAGATATCGATAAAATTATGTCAAAAACAAGTGATGAGTAAGCTGGCACAGCCACCCAACATCTAGAGAGCTGCAAAGAACCCCCCTCATCAACCGTTTCATGTTTGCTTCCCTGCTTATCGAAAAGGATGAACTCTATCTCCTTATATTCGTCATGCCTGTTTCCATACTTGGCCACAATTTTTCCACTAACACTAAGAGAATAATCTTCTCTACTGGAATGTCTGCAGAAAATGGAGATTCCTATGCAACAACTAACACCAAATGGGATCACTAAGTACCTAAGAGTGGCCCCTGCAATGGACTTATCAGACTTGACACCTTCATCATCAGACTTGACACTTTCTTCATGCGGAATGAATTCGGATTTGACACCTCCATAACTACCATCCTCAAATTCAACATTCAAGTAAAAGTTTCTTGGAAAACATTGTTTTGAAGAACCGTGAGACAGCTCCAGGTTCACATAAATGCTATCTCTGACTGGCAGCAATGGCAAGCAAGCATGATCCCGCGCAGATGAAACATATGGATCATTATTAAATGCCAAAACACCGTCGGTGCCAACAAACTGAGGATCATCTTCCTTACACTCGTAGAGTTTATGCTTAGTATAATATATACTCAATCGAGTATATGAAACATTTATGGTACCATATATTGCAACCGATTCCTCTTGAGATTTTACAGTCAAGGATAACATAAACACTAGAGGCTGCGCTTGAATGGCTCTTTCGCCAAGTCGAATCCTTGTTTCCTTGTCTCTGTGCTTATACCTGGCTGTAAACGTAAAAGCATCCTCAGAATCAGAAAGGGCGATACACTTTCGAAGCTCCTCATCAGTAAGGCTAGAGAACATTTCTCTATACTTGTCATCAACAATAATATCCTTCAGAGGCAACGGTTGTGCCGGGTTAAAAGGGTCAGGGATTTCCCCTTTTGTTCCAACTTCCGCCATATATAACAGTCTTCATGATTATACAAGCAAGAAAAAATTATTAAAAAGATGAAAAGGGATAAGTAAAACTGCAAAACACAGTATAGCAATCACAAAACTGTTTAACATGTTATAAACTTTGATGGAAACTCTTCTGCTTTCAGTTTAATCAAATACGACAAAATCAAAGTTTTTGCCACTTAGATACCTGAAGCTGAAGTGGGCAAGCAGCTAGCGGCGGCAGATTCTCACCGGAGGATTCAATTGATCACTTGATATTGTGGTGGTAGGGAAGTGATCATATATATAGGAAATGGACAATCCTGGTTGCATAATGGTTTTTTGAGCTTTTGGAGAGCATCTCCTCCAAAATAATGACTTTTTGTGTTTGTAATATATATAAATCACCGAGTAAAATAGTTTTTGTATATTATTACATGATACATGATATATCGCTTATATCATCAATTATATATGAATATATAAGAATATCGCTTATCAGTTACCAATTATAAAAATATGACATGTGAATAATATAGATCGATCAAATTAAGATATTTATCGTACATTAGATTTTTTTTAAAAAATAGTATACTTATTATGGCTTCTTTTGCATACTCCCCCCAATTCTTTATTTTTAGCATACATCCTTTTTTAGAAACTTCAAGTTTTATATTAATCTTACTTTTCTCTCAATATTGAGTAATAATCTTTCGCATATTTCTTTTCTTCAGTGCTGCTGCTTTTAATTTTTTATAGTCTTTTGTATGTACTGCGACTTTGGTAGCTACAACCAGAATATATAATTAATATATAGATATATGCCCAGAACGGCCAGAGGAACAAACAACCTCCTGACGTATCCTCTTCTCTGAGCTTGACATGAATGATAGTAAATTTATATACTCCCTCTGGATTTTTAACAATGGCTGAGTTGCCATTGGATCAAGACCCAAAAAAAAAACTTTTCAGTACAAGTATTTATACTATTTTACTCCAGCTACACTTTTGGTCAGAAACACACAGCAAATTGTAAGAAAATTGTCCCTTGTAATTAGAGACTAACCTCCATAAACCCAATAAAAAAGTCAACTCTCATGTCCATAATTAAGAGGGGAAAGTGGAGAAAAAGAGGGGGAAGTGGAGAAAAATAGAGGGAAATTGTATGGTTGAAATTCAAATCTGTTTATAGTACAATTTGCCTCCAATTTACACAAAATATCTACATAAATATTCTTATTTATTCATTACTCTCTCCATCTCTCTTCTTCTCACTGTCCAGAGCTGCCCAATCCTTAGAAACCAAAACAGAGCTTCCTTGAATTTCTGCCCCACCTTCTCTCTCCATCTATCTTCTTCTCTTTGTCCAGAGATGCCCAATCCATAGAAACCAAAACAGAGCTTCCATGAATTTCTGCCCAAAACTAAGCTTCCTTGAATTTCTGCCCAAAACAGAGCTGCCCAAAACAGAGATTCCTTGAATTTCTGCCCCACCTTCTCTCTTCTTCTCATTACCTTTCATGGCTATTCCCTCAATCCGCCGTAACCTGAGCAGCGTTGAGCGAAGCGAGCTTAGTGTTTTCTTCATTCAAAATCAAAAGAATGGCAAACTCATTCGCGGGAAAGCCAAAGAAGCGTCTGAAAAGTGGAATGTCCCCATCAGGACAATCACAAGGTTGGGTGCCCTGCAAAAGAAACAAATGCAATTAAATGTCGTCATCGATCTAAACAAGAAGGTGAAAGGTAAGAAAGGGAGGCTGCCCATTGAGCTCAACAAGGAGATGATTATGGCAATTCCACTACAACAAAGGACAAACCAACGTTCACTTGCTGCCGCACTCCATGCAAGCAAGACTAAATTGTGTAGCTGGATTAAAAACAAAGACATACGCAAGCATTCCAATGCAATCAAACCTTTTATTTCACAGAAAAATCAGTTAAAAAGGTTGCATTTTTGTGTTAGTCATTTGTATCATAGCATTATAACTACAAAGACTACCTTCAAAGATATGCACCATGTAGTGCACATAGATGAGAAGTGGTTTTTCCTTACTAGGGCCGCGGAGAGATACTATCTGCTACCAGAAGAAACAGACCCGCACCGTGAATGTCAAAGTAAGAGATTCATCACAAAAGTAATGTTCTTGTGTGCCGTTTGTAGGCCTATTCTTAGTGATGAGGGGGATGTTATGTTTGATGGAAAGATTGGGCTATGGCCATTTGTTACTACAAAGCTTGCAAAGAAGACAACACCGAAGAGGCAAAAGGTACACCAATTACAATCCCTATGAATGTAACAAGAGAGGTAACAAAGTTGTTCATGATTGAGAAGTTAGTTCCAGCCATCAAGGAGAAATGGCCTCTATTATCAAGCGGGAATATATACATTCAACAAGACAATGCCAAGGCCCATATCTTTGATGATGACCCTGATTTTAGGGCAGTAGCAAGCGCAGATGGTTTCAACATTAGAATTGGACCACAACCAGCCCAATCACCCGATTTGAATGTATTGGATCTAGGTTTTTTCAGGTCCATACAAACACTACAACATGAAACTGCATCCTTGACAATTGATCAACTCATTGCAGCAACAGAAAATGCTTTTGAAGGGATGAATGCAAAAACGCTGAACAAGGTATTTTTGTCACTACAAGGAGTCATGATTGAGGTTATGAAAGTGAGAGGGTCGAATAGGTACAAAATTCCTCATATGGGAAAAGATGCGTTAGAGAGGCAAGGAATACTACCTACCGACCTAGAAGTTGATAACATGTTGGTTAGAAACAGCTTGGAGTATCTACAGCTCAAGGGTGCAACTTCTGGTCTCCAACAGTTAATTGAAACGTTTCAAGAAACAGCCCTTAATGTTTAGGTTACCTCAGATCTGGTTATCTTTTGATTGATTGTATAGGGTTGCCATTTAGGCTCTAAGTTTAAACATGTTGGGTAGATTTTGTAGACATGTTTAACATGCAACCATATATGACATTCATGTAAATCC
Source organism: Sherardia arvensis (assembly GCA_948330725.1). Taxonomy (NCBI): domain Eukaryota; kingdom Viridiplantae; phylum Streptophyta; class Magnoliopsida; order Gentianales; family Rubiaceae; genus Sherardia; species Sherardia arvensis. Next base: position 29,652,942 of record OX415241.1, read on the forward strand.
CTATTTTCTGTTGTTATTAATAAATAGTCTATGTTACTAAGCATATCAATGTGATACCATTTGTTTTATTCCACGTCAAACCAAGTGAATCTAAACTCATGCAGCACATATAACACCCTAACATCAGCAGGTGTGTAAATACAGTAGGAAAAAAATAATGTACTCACGTAGCTGTCACATAAACACCCTAACATCAGCAGGTGTGTAAATCAGGGGTATAAAGCATTGTGTGGTGAGAAGAACTTATCTTAATTCCAGCCAATTTCTATTTCTTCAACCTCTACCGCCTCCATCGGATGAGCCCTAGAAAGCTGTACTGAACACTTCGTTGTGGATGCCCTGGAAAGCTGTTGTATGAAAGCACAACGAAAGTGTTGTATGAAACACACTTTGCTTGAAGTCTGCATTGCAACGAAGTAGAACAAGGTTTAAAAACTTTAAATTCACAGACAAGTTACAAACTGTAAACTCTGAAGCTCATTGTGAAACAGTACCTCAACTTTCCGATAGTAGGAGAATATATCGTTGAGGTACTCACTGACAGCTACTGGATTCTTCTTATCGGGGCTGTCAATATCCTCGAACTCAGCATCCTCAACTTCCATCTCAAACTCAGCATCCTACACAAAACGCAATATTATCAAAACTTCTTGAATAATTTCGATATCACACTAGACTATTGCTCTACCAGTGAAAACATTATACACATACCATCTTATCGATCTCGTCCAGGGTAATGGTAGTCATCCACACCAATAATGGTGCAGTCTTCTGATTCGTAGGCACAACTAGGCTCTGATATCACTGATGGTTTTGACTCCTATTTGCAGTAAAATCCCCAGTTACAAAAAATGCCATCTTGGAACAAAATAAAACCCAAAAATCCCCGTAAAAAGGTGCTTTTTCTCCCTCCACCATAAGTTCTAGGGGTATTGTCCTGGTCTTCTCTGTACTGGGGTCAATGAAACCCTCAGCAGGCCCTTCTGGATCACCAGTTTGAACCACGAAACGATCCGCTGCATAATGTCAAAAATTTCTTAATAATGTAAAGGAATTTTTAGTTTTCAACATGGGATAATTTAACAATGGATACTTTGTCTAACCTCTTTGAATCTCCATGCCATCATAAAAATGCCTCTCCACCGAGTCCACAAAATTCCCAGCTGTTACCGGGGCATTGTAACCATCTAGAACAATATGGAAGACACAATCGCCCACATTGGGATTGTCTTTCACCTTCACCTTCATATCCACTGCTGCTCTGCCTTTAAGTAGTGGCATATTTTGATATTCTTCGGGTACTTCATATGGAAAGCCTCCAACCATATCTTCTTCTACACTGCGAAAACCGAATGCCGCAGGAAGATCTCAGCTGCAGTCATTGACAAGGGTCTAAATGAGAATTAAGGAATCTCGGGATGACTGACTGTCTCACTACCCACCTCCTACTTTATATTTCATTTTTAATTTGCTTTAGCTGATTCATAAAACCTAAGGGTAAGAAACAATAACAACATAGGCACATAAACTCAATTCTTCAAGAAATGCATGGACTCATGGTAAAGACCTGTTAACATTACATAATTTGTCCAGAGTATTCAAATTCAATTTATGCTTAATACGCAAGTCTTGCAACAGGCAGGTAAGAAGGTTTTGATAAAACTCACCCTCCAACATAGTTGAGAAGTTCCTTCTGCAAGGGGGCAACTGCATCTCGATTTCTCGACTCAACAACATTCTGAAAGACACTGACTTGAACACAAAGAAGGTGTGTCGTCTTGTCCAGATCAAATAATGTCTAGGATATGTCACATGTCCATAGATATCATTTACCTGATAATAAAGATATTAAAAGATGATTTATGACAGGAAAACAAAAATTTGATAGCAATCACGTAAATTTATCTTCCATTATTCCATATAAGTATAATTAAGGCTATGAACTAAGTCAAAATTCGATCATAAAACTAAGCTTGATTCTGTTCAAATTGGAAAACTTACCTTTCAAACTTGCCATGCGAGGTAAGTTTTTTTCAGAGCTAAGCTGTCAAACGAGCTGAACACATCAATTCCCCTCATGTGAACACGAGCTGAAACCTGTCAAATAACACCGGCAATAATGAAAAATAAATCCAACAGTTAGGTCAACTAATCCCCAGTTTAAAAGAAATAACGATGGAAGTGTGTAGAGAACTAGAGATACAGAAAAGAAAAACACAATCTTATAAATAACATAAAAAGAATACACCAAACTGGTCAGTTGCATGGACTGAACATCCACAATCATCAAATACACTATAGCAGTAAAGCATAAGACTTCAGACATATAATAGCAAGTGATCATGTCTTAAGATAAAAGCTACATAATAAGAGAGAAATTAAAACAAGTTCAAAACCAAAAATGAATGAAGACAAATCTAGAAAAAATATTAGAACTTTTTCTGGAATCCAAAGGTTCACTTCTTTTTTGCCCTGGGAACTTAGTTCTCTCACAGTCTTTACTCTAACAATGAATGAATTGAGTGGAAAAATAACAGGGTACACAGTACAACAAGTTCCTGTGTACCGTAACAATTATCAATGATTGTTCTAGATGCTCTGAAAAAAACTTACCTTGCATGGCAAGTTTGAAAGGTAAGTTTTCCAATTTGAACAGAATCAAGCTTAGTTTTATGATCGAATTTTAACTTAGTTCATAGCCTTAATTATACTTATATGGAATAATGGTAGATAAATTTACGTGATTGCTATCAAATTTTTGTTTTCCTGTCATAAATCATCTTTTAATATCTTTATTATCAGGTAAATGATATCTATGGACATGTGACATATCCTAGACATTATTTGATCTGGACAAGACGACACACCTTCTTTGTGTTCAAGTCAGTGTCTTTCTCGAATAAACGATTCCATCCCAGCTTCCAGTTTGTTCAGCAATTCAACCCCTTCATCAATCTTATATTTCGCTAAACCTGAAACAATCATTTCCCTCCCTTGCTTGAGGGCCCGAGATGCTTGCCTCACATTCAGAGTTTCAAATGATCAACAATTCAATTCAGCTCGATAATTTGAGACTCAAAACACAAACTGAGGGGAACAGCTAAGAAATCTTACCCTCTCGACAGAATCAAGAGCTTTAACACCAGCAATCTTGAGACTCTCAGTAATATCCTCAAGAGGCTTCTGCACTTCCCTAATTGCCTTGTTATCAATGGGCAATGCGTACCTCAGCAGCGCTCCGGGGTCCTTAATTGGCGGTCCAGAAATCAAAACGGACACATCCGGCAATGGCATCCAGAGTTGCCATTCCAGTAATCAACCCGACCGCCAACGCAACAGAAACCGCACATTTCTTCAAAGAGAACGTCACACTTCCCTGTTCAAAACATCAAAACACATTTCAAATTTTCAATCATCAAATCATCATCAGAATTCAAGAAATATTTTTATCAACATCAGAAATCATCATCGGAGTATTTATTATCAACTTTATATATTTTTATATCTTATACATTAATATCAGTTGATGATAGTAAACACTATATAGTAAACTTATCGATATATAATGTTCTTTTGTATCTGTCGGTAAATTATTTTAGTTCGGTTATAATTTATTGAATTAATTCAGCTACATTTAATTATTAATTTAATTTATTTATGTCAGTTCAATTAAAATAAGATCAAGAAAATAAGGTTTAATTATGATGCATGTGCTTAGTTACTATAAAAATGATTGGCTGTAGTTACTATTTATTAAACAATGATATTATATTTATAATTATTAATAATTGATGAAATATGTGATATCAACACATTAATCAAAATATATAACATTAAAGTATTAAAATTTTATTGACAGACAACGTAATTAAAAATAATTAATAATGATCAAAATATTGTGTTGCGAGTGTGAAAAAAATTATCTCTAGTAAATTTTAGGGAGCTGCTGCTATAAAACTCTTACGGATCTCACTAGTGTTCCTCATCTAATCATATTAGTCATGGCCCAACAAGGTGAAAGAGCAGCGGCCTCCACTTCCGCCACTCTCCCCCAACAAGATGCAGTGGCGCCTGAACCTTTTTTGTATGTTCCTTGCTAACTTTGATACTCATACTTTAGTTTTCATTTATTTGCTCTTTTGCATTTATGTTTCTATTCCGATCAGTTACAGGGATATTCCAGATGATAATAAGACGACGTTTAATATCGACACAGAGGGTTATCAGAACTACAGGGAGGTCATTCACTGGCTGAGGAGCAAGTGTTATAACGAGGAGTTTGATGTTGAAGGGATTCCAACTCTGTATAAGTCGATGGGTTTAGTTGAGGTTAAGGTCGTGGATCCAGGGAAAAACAAATCTGCCAGATTCATTATTCGTAGAAATGATTTCTATGTGATTGCTTTCACTGCTACTGCTGCAGAAGCCTGGTTTCATTTCAGCGGTAAGAATCCTATTAGTTACGAAAAAGGAACGGGAGAGGAAACTGGGCAGATTATCGCGGTCAGTATGTAGATGTCGACACTACTCCACCCTGGCTGGATATTGGAGTTGAAGGTATGAATAAAGAGATGAATATAGCTGTGGCGGCGCTTTGGAATAAAACGTCATCTGATCAAGGAAAAGCAAGGGCAACCCAGGTGTTCTTCTTCTATCTCTGTGAGGCTGCTCGGTTTCGTCTAGTTGAACTCATAGTCTGCAAACAGCTGCGTCCCAGCGTGAGCTGGATTGATTTCCAAGAATGGATGTCTGTAGATATTGCTGAGGAGGGGAGGAGAGAGAATTTCAGGATGTCGATCAGAGATGAAGAGGAGAGAGAATATGAAGATGATTTATATTCTCGAGTATCAAAGATGCAGATTCATGAGCCCCACCCAGATTTCGCAAGTTTAAAATACCTCAAAACACTCGTGCGTAGCTACAGCAAGCTCAGCACGTTATGGTATGCGCATTTCTTCCAAGCAAATAACAGGTTCAGGAAAGACTTGCCTGGCTTGAATAAGAAGCTGCTGGATTATTTTCGTATGAGGTCTGTAAGAAGCGTGAGGTTCACCTTGGCTGTTCTATGCCGCCCTAATCAGGAAACTATCCCAAAATTAATAGGTAGATACACTGAGGATGGCAAAAAACTCATGACCATGAGCGACTCAGAATTGGAGGTTGAAATGCTGAAATTCAAGGTTCTCTAAATTAATATTGCATTTATTTGCTTTACAGATTCATCAAGTTAATTTCGAGTGCAACCATTCTATCAACTGTTTTATTTTGTGATGAAATGTAATATATTATGTCAACAAATTTTCATTGCTTTGTCTGTTAATTTGTTCAGCGAAAGATTAAAACAACTTCCAGCACACAAAATTACAGAAGATCAATAATATTAATATTAATGATATCAAAATCCAAAACTCCATAATCAACCTTTGTGGAGTCTCTAAAACACCAATTTTCTTAAATACTATAAAACTACCACTATTTATTTAAACTCAAATGATATATTTTGTGTTAAAATATTGATCATTCTTATAAACTTAATTTATCGTACAATATATTTTATATTTAAATATTTTATAATTTATGTTTATATTTTAATATAAAAATGCAAGAAATTTTATATAAAATTTTAAATAACAAATATGTCGTTCAAATTATATAAAATGAATGGTATAAATTAAAACGTATAAATATATTTGGAGTTAGGAGATAATATTTTTTTTTGAAGTATACACTACAACGACCTAATCTGATACATGGATCCTACAGCTATCCTAGTCTAATCCTATGCTATCCTATTCTATTGATCCAGTATGTCGAGTGGCCGAGATCCTCACTTTGCTGCTTAGAGTGGGGTGAAACTCTCACTTTGGTACACCCGTTGATGTACTTCGCCGCTTCACACTTCATGCACCAGTTGATGCAGCTCCGATACTCACTTGAGTACGCCACAGGGGTAGGAGATTTGAGGAGACTGGAAGAAGTTACAGGGGGCTTGTTGGAGGGGGATTCGAACCCTGGATCTCTCTCCAACCAAGATCTTAAGGGAATTGTTTTGGTCAAGTGGCTACACCACTTAGATTGGAGATAATATATTTGGAGTTAGGAGATAATTGGGAAAGTTTGGAGTTAGGAGCCTTTTTAATTGACATTTAGTTAGTAGGCTGTCAACATCTTTTATGACAAAAAGAAAAGGTGGCCGGCCGACTTGGGTTTTATTACACTTTTATATTATTAAACGTTCAAGGAATCTAAAAAACACCACCAACTGTACTTTAGAATTAGAAAAGACCACACTTTCAAATAAAAAAGTCAAGTTGTTACATTATCTTTATAATCAAATACAACTATGACAAAAAAAAATTTATATGCACGATGACAATTAGATGCTTGTGTTGGATCATGATCATGCATGCTCACAAATGTATTGGATATATGGCAACTGGTGAGTGATTTCTCAACACCTTCTTCTATTACCTTTGAGCACATATATAGGGAAGCAAACTCTATTACTGATGCTCTTGCAAGAATAGCAAGTAGGGATAGACAATCTTCACTTTTTACACATGACACACTTCCAATTAAAATTAGAGGTTTAGTTTTATTGGATAGCAGAAATGTACCATATCTAAGAGTCTAGTTACTGCTGTGTTTGTTTCTGTATTACAGGCGCAAGGCCAGGGCTGGAATTTTGCTGTTGCTGCTATTGCCAAAAGCTTGATTTATCATAAGGCAGCTGAACAAGTCAAATTGAGGATCACACAAGACAACTGGACAAGACAACTGGCATTACACATAGAGGATTACATTCTGAACAAATCAAATGAAGTATGATACTCATAGATTAGAACAGAGTTTTTTTAGATCCCCGTACTTGTCGGCAGAACTGGGCTTCGCATAGCAATCCCTAAAATGCTTGCAAGTTACGTGTCCTCAAGTCGGCAGAGTTGGTCTTCGCTTAGCGATGCCTAAGTTGCTTGCTAGAGTAGACATGGGATTTTAAAATTTCACTTCCTTTCCTATTTTACTACAAAACTTGTATGACATTTTTTACCCAATGGGTTCTTTAAGGGTTTAGTGAGCCTAATAAATTCACTCCATTTAAAAAGTGGTTTTAATTAAAAAAAAAAAGGTATTGGATATAATTTGACTATCATAATGATAGCTCAGAAATTAAACCATTTCTAAAATATATAGTCATAATTTAAATATTGATTTTAAAAGTGAAAGTTTCTTTCGACTTAGACCCTGTTTAGTACAACTTATCTGAATATTTTTCAGTTCAGTTCAGTTCAGTTCAGTTCAGTTCAGTATTTTTCAGTTCAATTCAACATTTTTCAGTTCAGTTCAGTTCAGTATTTTCACTTCAGTGCACTGTACTTTTAAAAGTAATTGAACAAATTAAATGTTAATAATTCAACACAATTCAATACAGTTTAGAGAAAATATAATATATTTCAATTCAGTTCAACGAAAATAAAATTTAATGATTTTAAGTTCATATTGAAAATCCAGTTCATTTCAGTTATGTGTAGTTCAATTCAGTTCATTTTAGTTAAGTATGGTTCAACTCGGTTCATTTAACTTAAGTGTAGTCCAATTCAGTTCAGTCGGTTCAATTCAGTTCAACTCAGTTCAGTGTAGTTCAATTCAGTTCTATTTCTATTCTTGATAAAATAGAACCTCATTTAGTTATATCAATGCATTGATCGTTTTCTTCAATTCAGTTCAACGAAAATATAATTTATATATTTTAAGTTCATATGGAAAATCCAGTTCAGTTAAGTTAAGTGTAGTTCAATTTAGTTCATTTTAGTTAAGTGTGGTTCAACTCGATCGGTTCATTTTAGTTAAGTGTAGTCCAATTCAGTTCAATTCAGTTCTGTTTTATATTCTTGATAAAATACAGCCTCATTTAGTTATATCAATGCATTGATCGTTTTCTTCAATTCAGTTCAATTAAGTTTAGCTAAGTATGATTCAGTTCAATTAAGTTTAATTGGATTGGTCCAATTAAGTTTAGTTCAGTATGATTCAGTTCAAATCAGTTCAAGTCAGTTTAGAATTGATGAAATATGATTTGATAAACATTTTCTAATTAAATTGTATCAATGCATACTTTTGTAAGTTCAACTTAATTAAGTTTGGTGCTAATAAAATTTGACTTGATAAAATATAGCACAATTTGGCTATATCAATTCAGTTCAATAAAGTTCAATTCAGTATACTTCAGTTCAATAAAGTTAAGTTCAGTATATTTCAGTTCAATTATGTTTAACTTCTAGGATAATGATGAAATATAAATTTGATGAAATTTAGCTAATGTCGATGTAGTGATTTGTTTCTTCAATTCAGTTTTGTTCAATTAAGTTCAATTCAATATACTTCAGTGGCTTGTTTTTTAATAAGAATTTTGAATATACATATATGTTATATAAAAGAATCAAATGCATTTTTTAGTTCAGTTCAGTATTTTTCAGTTCAGTTCAGTATTTTCAGTTCAGTTCAATTCAGTATTTTTCAGTACAGTTCAGTTCAGTTCAGGCATATTAAACAGGCCCTCAGTCAGGACATGTTTTTGAGGAGCTTAATTTAATGAAGGTTGGATTAGGATTTAGGATTGAGTTTTGGTTTTCTTGAACCATTCATTTATCACTAAAATAAGTGATATATATATATATATATATATAACGCCATTTTTTAATAGTGAAAATCTCTTGAAAAACTAACTTTTCTAAATGCTATGGAACTACTGTTATGTATTTTAATTTAAATGATACATTTTTATGTTAAAACGTTGATCATTATAAACTAAATATATATTAAAACATGTTTTAATGCAAAAAATCAAAAATATTCATATAAAAATTTAAAATATTTAAGTAACAAATATATAGTTCAAATTAAAATATACATGGTATAAGTTAAAACATATAAACACTTTCATGGTAAGGGAATCTTCTAATTTGGCCAACCTGGATATCATCGAGTCCAGCAGTTCCAAGCGCACTTCAGCCTCCTTCGGCTTGCCATTGTCCAGAGTCAGCTCTCGCCGGGCCAAGTTGGCCTCATCCAAGGCAGCTTTCTTTTCCAAGCCCAAGGTCTGAACAACAACGCTCGGCTCCTCCACTCGAGCTTCAAGACCATGTGAACCAGACTAAGAGGCAGCTAAGTTGAGGGCATTGATGGCCTCCTCCTGCTTCTGGTTGAGCTAACGACCAGATAGCAATTAAGACGGCTTGCACTACTACATCGGGGTTGATGCAAGACATATATTTAAGGCGTTTGAGCCTTCCGCATTTTTTCCGCCTTAATTGACACTTGCGAGTTCGCAAGTTCTGAAAGCAAGGGAAAAAAATAAATTTAAGACGGAAAGAAGTTGTTAAAGGCGGAAATCAGTTTTGACTTAAAAATATACATGTCCAAGGCGGAAAAAACGTATACACCTTGAATTGAATGAGTTGTTACAAACTCGCAACTTATGAAGTAAGATGAACATTAATTTTGCGAAATCGTAATGTAAACTCGTTAGTATCATGACTTCAACTTTTGTGTGTTGCGAACTCGCAAGGTAGGCTAAACCCTAACTTCAGTAGGCGAGAATATGTAAGCATGTCGTAACTGGGATGCTAGGGTGTGGCGATTGACGTTGAGGTGTCGCTTCTGTGCACGTCATATATGAGCTTTTAAAATGTACAGTGCATGGGAGGGTGATTGAATTTTTACGAGTTCGCTAGTTACTCTAGTTGGTTAATAGGGAAGTTGCGAGTTCGCAAGAGGCTCTGTATGGCTCCCAGATTTAATCTGAACTGGCCGTTCTAAACACCAAATTTTTTTTTGTAAGGGTTTAAACAAGTGGGTATTCAAGGATGATGAGTTAAAGTTTGCTCGGAGGTCTCATTGTTCTCGTGTTGGTGTAGGTAAGGTTTAACTTGCGTAATGTATTGGCTAGTCTCTTGATTTTGGTTGATTTTATGCATAATATTTGATTGATTTTTGGTTTATTTTGGTTTTTCCTTTAATGCGGTGTTTAGTTTATTTGTTGATCATCTCAAGTCAGTGGGTTAGTAGTATTGTGTAGCTGTTTGTCCGATTTGTGAATTATGGACCGCGAAAGAATAAAGAAGGAGAATGCTCGAATATCGAAGGAGTATTTAGATTTGGTGGAATATTTCTTAGATGTTGGGTTGCGACATTCTAGGCAGAATAGCATAAGAGGGGTTAGATGTCCGTGCAACAAGTGTAGAAACAACGCCATATATGAAAATATTGTTGTAGTGTGTGAACATTTAATTTGTAAAGGATTTGACAAATGCTACACAAAATGGGTTTGGCATGGGGAAGGCCATTATGGAAGTGACCAGGTTGAGATGGAGGAGGGAAGTGCCGAGGAAATCCTGCAGTATAATGAACAACTTTCAGATATGTGTGACGATGTTGTTATGGAGTTTGTTGGGAAGAAAAGTATGTTGGAGGCAATGTATGACAATAAACAGACAAGCTTATATGTTGGGGCTAGGCATTCTAGATTGGGCGCAACATTGTTGTTAATGAACCTAAAGACAAGACATGGTATTTCTAATAAGGAATGACGGAATTGCTAGAGTTGGTTAAAGAGTTACTTTCTCAGGACAACTTATGTCCTGACAGGGTTTATGCTGCGCAGAAGATATTGTGTCTTATGGGCATGGAGTTTTACTAAGATTCACGCATGCCCGAATGATTGTATGTTGTATAGGGGGAGTGTTGATTCTCTGAGGGATGATTGCAAGGTATACGGTGAGTCTAAAGGGAAAAAGAAGGAGGGAAAGGTCGAGGTATGTGGAGAAATAGTGACAACATCGACAAAGCAAAGTCCTGCTAAGGTGATGTGGTACATGCCCTTGAAACCGAGATTGACGCGTTTGTATGCCAATCCAGTTGATGCAAAATTGTTAACATGGCATGCCGATAGGGTTCGAGAGGAAGATGATATTATATCTCACGCTTCTGATGGTGATTAGTGGAAGAAGATGGATGCTATGTACCCTGAATTTGCTAATGAACCTAAACGCGTGCGCTTAGGACTATGACTATGTATCTACTGCTGGAATGAACCCTTTTGGCAATATGTCTAGCACCCACAGTTCATGGCCCGTGATGCTTGTTATTTATAATCTACCTTCATGGTTGATGATGAAAAGAAAGTATGTGCTTTTGAACACTATGATCTCGGGGCCTAAGCAACCCGGTAATGACATTGATGTATATCTAGCGCCTCCTGTTGAGGAGTTGGAATCCTTATTTAAGCATGGGATTCATATTCCTGACGGAAGTCGAGGGGACGCGAAATTCAAGCTTAAAGCCATGCTGATGTGGAGCATCAATGATTTCCCTGCGTTGGGTAACCTTGGAGGGTGTTCTGTGAAAGGTCATTTTGCATGTGCAGTATGTGAAGCAATACCAGTCATTGTCAATTAAAGCACGGTGGTAAGCCTGTGTATCTAGGTCATCGACGATTCCTACCTAGCAGTCATCCGTGGAGGAGTGCTAAGAAGTGGTTCAACGGTCAGGAAGAGCATGGTGTAGCCCCCGTCCCATTATCAGGTTCTGAAATATTGGAAAAAGTCTCGGGTATAGAGAATGTGTTGGGAAAGGGAAAAGGGAAAAACACTCAAACTACGATTTGGAAGAAATGTTCGATATTTTTCAAACTCGGTTATTGGGAGCACTTGGATGTGCACCACTGTCTAGATGTCATGCATATAGAGAAGAATGTATGTGAAGCTTTGGTTAGGACGCTGTTGAATACACCAGGGAAGAGTAAGGATGGATTGAAAACTAAAAATGATTTAGTCAATCTTGGCATAAAGACGTCACTTGCTCCCATGCAAGAAGAAGTAGGTACGACATACTTACCATCTGCTTGTTATTCCTTGTCATCTGAGGAGGAGAGTTTTTGTAGGACTTTAAAATCAGTGAAGGTGTCTTCTAAATATGGTTCGAACATTAGTAGTTGTGTATCCACTGCCGAGCTGAAGCTGGTGGGAATGAAGTCGCACGATTGCCAAAATCTGATGCAGGATTTGAATGTCATTGCTCTGAGAGGTTGCTTGCCTTCTCATGTTGGAGACGCAGTTTCCAGGCTTTGTTATTTTTTTAAACGGATATGTCGCAAGAAAGCAAGTCGGCGAAAGTTGGATCAATTGCAAAATATGGTAGTTGAGGTATTGTGCAGGCTAGAGATGTATTTTCCCCCTTCCTTTTTTGACATAATGATTCATTTGATAGTTCATTTGGTGCGGGAGGTGAAACTGTGTGGACCAGTATACTTGAGATGGATGTATCCATTCGAGCGGTACATGAGCATTTTCAAGCATTTTGTTAAGAATCATTATCGACCAGATGCTAGTATAGTGCAGCGATATGTCGCGGAAGAGGTAATAGAATTCTGTACCAACTATTTACAAGATGTACCTACTATAGGACTGCCAGTCTCTAGACACGATGATAGATTGGATGGTGTTGGACTACGCCATAAGTCTAAATTTAGCCCTTCTTCCAATGAAATATCCATAGCCCATCTGTACATTCTGCCCAACCATCATGCAGTGAGTCCTTATGTTGATGTTCACCTTAATGAGATTAGGTCAACACACCCGAGCTGGTCGGAACCTAGGATTCTAGAAGCTCATTGCAGAGACTTTACTAGTTGGCTCAAAATACATGTTCAGAATAGCGGTGAACACCCCGACATTGTAAAATGGGTTGCCAAGAGACCCCTCGGCACAGTTACGTCGTTTAGCGGGTATGACATCAATGGATACACGCTTGGTACTAAGTGGAGCGATGATAGATCTGCAACCCAAAATTGTGGCGTATCAGTACCTGGAGAGGGTGATAATGGTTTTTTTGGTACCATTACTGATATATGGGAAACAGACTTTGTTCATGTCCAAATCGCATTGTTTAAATGTGAATGGGTATATCAAGCTGAAGGGGTACGCACGGAGGAATTAGGCATGACTCTAGTTAATAGAGAAATTCTTGGGTCTAGGGAAGATCCATTCATCATGGCGGCTCAAGCTCATCAGGTATTCTATGTGGAAGATCCAATTGATCCTCGTTGGGAGATCATTGTTGATGGAAAGAAAACATTCATCTATGGTGACGGCTTGTTTGACGATGACTGCACTATTTCTAAAGACACCATTCCACCCTCGGTGTACGAAACTCTGGAGGAGGATGATGACATTGTCTGTGCATTAGTGTGTAGAATGGATCATGAAGAAGGCATGTGGATTAATCCTGCGGGGAAAACTACAAAGAGGAAGGGGAGGCAACCAAAGAAGAAGAAGACTAAAAATAGTAAAAAACATAAGTAGCAATTTGATAAACATTGTTTTTTAATACTCTGTTTCTGTCAAATATTTGATTCATGGTAATTATAATTATGGTTAAATTATTAAGGCTAATTCATGAGTTTATTATACTAATTCATGTAACTTCTAAAAAATGCACCATGTTGTAGCAGTTGCGAAACCGTAACAAACCTCGCTCAATACTAATGCAGGTTAACTTACTATGTAGCGAGGTCGTAACTCTAGTGTATTAGTAGCGAACTCGCAATAAATGGCTTAAAATCGCACATGAGCTTCTGTCTCTTGATTCTGATAAGTTACGATCTCGCTTGCTGTCTCTTTTGTTGAATCTATTTGCTAAGCTTGACTGTAACAAGATAGCAAGTACATCGCCAGTTACCAGGAATTAAAATTTAACTCATCTGTTTGTAAAGCAGTGTTGTACATTCAACCATACTAAATGTAATCACTACTAATGGAAGTAGAAATATTCGAATAGACAGAGTAAAATAGAAAAATTCAAATAGAAATATTCATTACAACATTGTTTGAGAAACCGAGAAACAGAAATTGAAATTGATTTTTTTTTGGAATGGAGTACAATTACTAGCTAACATGAACAAATGCAAATCTAATCATCTTTGCTAGGAGGTGGTGTCTGGTTTGGTGCTTGTGGATCCAACTTCATTTTTTTCCTGACATGGGCCCTTCTGATTCCACGTATCACCTTCTCCGTTATCCATGATTCTTGATTGATTTTTGCAACTCGATCCCTCAAAAGATCGACCGTGTCTTCTAGACCCTTGTAGTATGGCTCGGAGGGTACACCTGTGCATGTAAGTGAAACAAAAAGATGGTGAGTATAACAAAAAAATCGAACAGAAGTGTTAAGTGCATGGTTTTGTGTTGCTAACCTTCGACGTTCTCTCTGACTTCCTCATGATTAAACCTTAGCAGTTTTTTGGGTCCATCAGCAACTTTCTCCCACACGCCATCAACCAACTCAAACTTACCTTCCCTCTCAAAATATTGCATCGTATAGAAGCAACACTCCTCGGCAATCGCAGATAATTTCATCTCGGTTGTTTCAGAGGTAAGAAACATGGTAATGAAACTACCGTAAAGGAGTTTCTTGACTGTCCTATTATTTTCGACCACACTTTGTCTCATGTGCTCGAAAATGACATGCCCGGGTTCAACTCTATCTTCTCCATGTCGCAGTAAAATATGCTCACAGTTGTATAGTTCATCTCGGTGATCCAACCACCCTTAGGCAAGACACTCCTAGCGACCATCTCATAAACATTCCTCTCCTTACCACTCAGTTTATCCAACTTATAAGATCTAGGCACCCCTAAATCTTCAACATCTCTATCAAAGTACTTCTTAGCATACTCTACAATGTGCGCTCGATCCAAAACTCCATGCTCAGGCCATTGTTCTCTAATGTAAAAACTCGGAGGGGGTTGGTTGCTATAGTCCTCTTGAACAACATAGGACACGTTCAAAGCCTTGTTAAACATGTCCTCCCCAATCTCGTAGTCCTTCTTATTAACCCTAGTGAACCACCTACCCGTCTCTTTTTCTTCCTCAATCAACTGGTGAAAATTAGCATAGAATTGGCACGTCTCATCCTTATGTGCCGGATAATTCAAACCTAGCAACTCATCCAACTCATGATATTGAAATATCTTTAACACATTCTCCAAACCTAGTTCTTTAATCTGATTAAAATCAACAACATAACAATCTAGTAATTGACTATGCTCCATGTAATTAGAATAGGCCTCGGATGCATCCAAACTTACAAATTTTTGTTTGTCGTATTTGGTTGAACTTGTCCCCGCCGACGCCTGTGGTTGAGATCCCGACGCCTGAGCTCCATCACGGCGGCTCTGCCCGAACGGATTGGGTGCCAAATTCTTGGTCCTAGCCATCAGTCCGACCAAAGTAGTGTGTGAGAGTTCTTTGTGGTTTATGTTCTAGGCTCAACTAATTTCGATCGCATTCTGAGTTCTGAAGATCCCCAAATTTGTAATTTATAGGTTAGTGTGTAGCGATTTCGTAACCTTCACGTCAGCTACTAGTTAAGTTAGTAGCGATCTCGTCAGCTTGCACGCACACATGTAAACGACATCGTATTAAATGAAGCTAGGGTTTTTTTTATTAAAACCACACAAGGTGGGGTGAAGTTTATTTGGCTCACCACACCATAAAAAACCTTGTAACAAGGTAAAAAAGTACATACAAAGTGGATATTTTGAATTTACAAGATAGTAAAAAAACAACTATTGTAAATTTGTGATCCTATAATTGATTCTAGTATACACCCATGTCGATATTCTCACAAGCACTTTAGGGTTCGCTAAGCGACGCCCAACTCTGCCGATGAGAAGACTCATAACCCGCAAGCAATTTAGGGATCGCAAATGCGAAGCCCAACTCTGCCGACGGGTACGGGGTTCCCCTAGTAACAAAATAGAATCAACACTAGAGGAGGGTGCTAAATCCAGCCCTTAGTTCATCTTGTGTTGTCTAAACTCTTTGCTTCTCCACTGCTCTTGTAGTTCACAACTTGTAGCTTCCATCTGCAATAACCAGAAAAACCAACAGCAGTAAACCATTCTAATTGATTCTGAAATTAGGTAATTCCAGCTTATCCAAAGCAACTATGCCTGAAATAAGTCTAGGCAAAGAATTCTGAGAATAGATCATATTAATGTTTGAATCACTTGCTATTTTAGCTAAAGCATCTGCAGCACCATTAGCTTCTCTAAAAACATGTGAAATATGAAAATCGAAATCACCTGAAAATGATCAAATGTTTCTGAGAATGCTTGTCAATTTCCATGGAGCCTGTTGCTGTTTAGTTGTTATCTTCCATAGCACTTGTGAATCAGTCTCCACCTGCACATGTTGACAATCACAGTAAAAAGCCATCTGCAAGCCTAAAGACAAGGCTAAAGCCTCAGCTTCCAAGCTGGATTCTGCACATATGGACATTGCTTTAGCTTGAATAACCCTGCCAGTAACATACCTAAGGATCATACCAGCTCCAGCTTTCCCATTTCTCAAATGAGATCCATCTGTATTCAACATAAGGTAACCATCACTTGGCAGTTTCCAGCTTACCAATCTTACAGTTGGTGCTCTAATAGTGTGACAGATACCATATTTTACTGGTGGCTTTAGTTTACTCCAAAACTGAATATGAGACTTCAGAATAGTAATGATCATCTCCTGGATATTCTTTATCATGCTAGTCATATTTGGTGTAATATTATCAAAGAAATAAGCACATCTGGCACACCAAATATACCATACTATAATCACATGCAAGATTTTTGCTAAAGTCATTTTAAAACCAGAAGGTTCAGTGTAATTCCAGTAATAATAGAGAAGATCACATAAGGTATCTCTATTTATATATTGCACATCAAAGTATAGGCTGACTTGGCTCCAGATCTGTCTAGCAAATGAACAGCTGTTAAAACAATGGTGAAGATCATCTGTATGAGCTTTACAAAAGCAGCATATTGAAGGCTGATGAATAGATAAGCCCTCAAGGACATCAGCAGGTTGAACAAACCTATTTACAAGCCTCCAGCAAAAACATGACATTTGTTTTGGTAAAACTGGTGACCACATATATTTATATGATTGAACTTTCATCTTTTTAGGTCTCAGTAGTTCATAAGCTGAGGCAAAAGTGAATTTTCCACTAGGGTCTGGTTTCCATATCATAATATCCTCATAATCATCAAAAATTGGGAATTCTTTACAGATCAACTGATTATAATGATCATTAAAACCATGTTTCATTAAAATGGTTAAATGTTGTTGCTGGGCACAAAACTCATTAACAGTTAATTCAGGTAAGGGTAAATCAATAGCCTCATCCCAGACATCTACCAATGCATCATCAACTAACCAGTGAGAGTTCCAGAAAGATATTTCACCTTTACCCACATGTATAACTGTATTATGATTGGCAATATCATCTACATCCTTGATCCTTTTCCAAGTTCTTGACTTTTTGAGGTGATCAGGTAAGGACCACATGAAACTTGACCATAGATTATTACTAGTCTGTAGCTTCCACCACAACTTCAGAGAGAAACTTTGTATAATAATATGCATATTTTTCACCCCCAGGCCATTTTCTATAGTAGGATAGCATATTTTAGCCCAGGCCTTCCAAGTTCTTTTCTGAACATGCTCATTTGATCCCCATAAAATTTTAGAGAATAAAACATGTAACTTCTCTACTACTCCCTTGTAGGATTTGACACAGCTAAGATATGTAAAGGTATATCAGATAGTACATGCTTAACCAAAATTAATCTCCCAGCTTGATTCAAACATTTATTCTTCCAGCTTGTTAATTTAGAAGCCATCTTATCAAAAATAGACTGGAAGTAAGAATGCTTTGCTCTACCCACATAGATTGGACATCCCAAATAGATAAAAGGAAAAGAACCTTCCCTTATACCTGAAACCTGGTTCACCATATTTCTAATAGCTCCTGTAGCATGCTTTGACATGTACTATGCAGATTTGTCTAGATTAATCTTCTGTCCTGTAGCATTCTCATAGGAAATCAAAAAATTCCTCAGATTCTGTAAACTGGTTTTATTAGCTCATGTAAGCTAGGGTTTAATTCTCAGCACTACTACTAGCGAATTCGCAATTAATGTAATCCATATTAATCTAACGTGTAATGCTAGCGAGATCGCTACTATCTACTTCACAATTTATGTTAGTTCAATATGATGATGTGTTGTAGCGAGATCGTAGGTAGTCTCGCTTACATTTGTCCCACATCGGCTGATTAGAAGGAGAATATTCAATTTATATAGACATATATTTTTTAATGGTCCGATAAGTCGCCGGCCCGCGCAAAATGAACATGAAACACCAAGTCCAATGCCCAATACAACAAGGCTAAGGCCCAATACATACTCTATCATGATATATAGCACAATATAGACCCAAACCCAAAAACCCTTTTTTGATGGGATCTTATGAGGTAGCGATCTCGCTAATAGCAACGTTAAAATTTGGTTTTTTAATTGTGTCAAGCTTTCTTGTTACGACCTCTCAAGGGTGAAGCAACTCCATGGCGAGTTCGCTACACAATCGCCTGCTAGGCTCTATTGAAGTTGTACGACAGGTAGCGAGCTCGTAAGTACAACGTAAATGGGAGCGAGTCTGTAGCGAGCTCGGCAGGTGTTCTACTACTACTCAATCATCCTGAAACGTGTCGGTTACGATCTCGCTAGTATCACGCAGTAAACCAAAAGTAAATGAATTTTCTGAAATGAAGTAACAATAACTCTTACAAAATTGAACAATTAAAATCTAAAAAGTGTAAAATTCAATGACTAGAGTCTTGTTAGCAAAACAGAAAAGCCCATTACACAAGATAAGTGTTAATATTCCAAAAAGTAGTTAATATTCAAAATAGTAACGACTTAAAACTAACTACACTACGAAATCACAGTCCGGCGACTAAAATATCATGCAAGTCATCTTGACACATCTTGTCGCCATCTTCGGCCTTCTCCTCCGTACTGCCTTCATTTTTCTGCTTGTCTTGCTCGTCCTTCTCTGCTGATTGAGCTTGAGTCTCGCTGCAGGTGTTATCTTTTTTGCCATGTCCCGGTTCAATATCCTCGTCGGGTTGCTCTGCGATCATCTTCTCTTTCCTCCTCATCTCATATCTCGTCTGCTCATCTTCTCCATCAGAGTCGGTGTCCTGATCCCCATCACCATCATCACTTTCTGCATCTGCATCCGGCACAGTAGCAGCAACCAGCTTCCCATCCAATGGCTCCTTCTCGCTCGCTTTAGGCAATTCTTGGCTAGGACATGCATAGTATTTTTTCTTGGGAAATGTGGTGCGGAAATATGGTATCTCCTCCTCATTGCTCAGATCGCACTCAACTATCCCGCTGGTTATCAGTTTGTCGAGCCGTTGGTTGTTAGCACTTGACCTTTGCTCGGCCATTTCAATCTCATTCAATAACCTGCCCAAAGACACAACAAGCCGACCACGGGCATCAAAAACAGCATCTACAAAACAAATGGTAGTTGATAAGAACCAGTTACTATAGAATACAAAAAAGTAAACCTATTAAAGTTACAAAAATACTAGAATCATACGTGATACTCCCGTCCTACCCTGTGCCCTTCTAGCTGCCTCTTCAGCTTCTTTCTTTTTGGCGTACTTCCCATCAGCCTTTAACTCCAACCTCTTGTGCTTGAGCCACTCCTTGTCGTACTTGCCGAGCGGCATCGGACGGCCTCTTGGAAAAATACCCGCTTTCCTGATCAAAGCTACAATCAAATTGCCGTACGGAAGCGCAGCGGTCTTGTGCCTGGCCATCTTCATCATTTGTGTCAAAATCGTGAAGCCGTGGTTGAATTGAAGCTTCTCCATGATGTAGTAGAACACCATGAGGCTGCAAACTGTAGGCTCACATGCATGCCCTAGGGACGGCACCACATTCCCGCAGATTAGCTCAAAAACTAATCTCTGCTCCTCGGTAAGCCTGTAGATCGGGTAATTCCTAGCTGTACCCGGCCTATCAGAAGTTCTACCAAACCACTTCTTACCCATCTCACCCGCCTTCAAAGGTTTCTTGGGGCTAACAGAAGGAAACCATTGTTCATAATGAAACTCGTACGGACCATCCTTTTTGGTAGACCTCAGGTCGTTACGAGACTGATAAGGACATTTTAAAATGGAGTTGATGCTAAAATTATCGCCCTTAAACTTAACACCCCGCACAATGGTAGTAATATCCTCCACCCCTTCCTCTAATCCTAGGTTCGCATAAAATTGGAGAACCTCCTCATGGTAAACAGGCTCAGGCAATTGCATCAAATACTCTAGATGTTGTGACTTAAAATGATCTAGCACATAATCTAGTTGCAGGCTAGGAACAACAGAGCTATCAAACAAATTGTTATTGATAATTTTCCTAGATGAACAACGCTCATACCTAGCTCTGGCTGCATCGTTGAAGAACTCTGGAGTGTCAGCCTCCTCACTTGCATTGCTAGGGCCTTCACCATCATCAACTCCGGCAGCAGCGGCGACGGGCACAACAGAAACTTGTGGGGCGACAGGCGCCTCCTCTACCTCAATCTCTTCCTCCTCAGTCTGCCGGCGTTTGTTACCCACCACCACCCGTCCCCGTCCCCGCCCTGAACCTCTACCGCCCCGTCCCCGCACTAATCCCCTAATTTTAGGCGGCATTTCTGTCGGAGAGGTTGCAGGTTCGTCGAGAGTTGCAGGTTCGCCGCTATGTTGGAGAGGTAGGGTTTTCAATTTGGGGGTAACTAATTTTAGCCCGATCCCCTTTTTTTTATAATTTACTAACTAACGATATCGCTACCTGACACGCTAGTAACTAGCTACAATATCTAGCGATCTCGTTACCAGCACGCTAATGTATAAGTTTGTATCTAGCGACATTGTTACCATCACGCTAAGACATAAGTTTGTACTTGCGAGATATGAAAAATCTCGCCTGGCTAGCGTGCCACTAGTGAGCTCGCCAGAATATAATGTCTATATATGAGAAAATTCATAAAAATTTGTAGCGAGATCGTAAGTATGCTCGCCAACATTTGTCCCACATCGGCTGATTAGAAGGAGAATGTTCAGTTTATATACACTAACATTTCTCAATAGTTCGATAAGTCGCTGACCCGCGCAAATTGAACATGAAATACCAAGTCTATGGCCCAATACAACAAGGCTAAGGCCCAATACTTACACTATCATAATACTACAGCCCAATATAGACCCAAACCCAAAAACCCTTTTTATATGAACTGGTAACTAGCGATATTGCAAGGGTTATGGGGTTTTGTGGGTTTGTGGGTTTAGGGTATAGGGTTTAGGGTTTTTCTATGTGAACGTGTTAACTAGCGAAATTGCTAGTGTACAAGCTTGGTATAAGATAACTTAAAAAAAATTCAGTTTACATTTTTTATAAGGCCTTTCATATTCTAAAATATATAAATTTTAAAGGAGAGAGTATGATACTCAATTTGGAAAATATCGATCATGAAATTATGTCAAGTAGAGTACATGTTTGTACATCAGCATGCAATGTACATAAGCGATTTAAAATAACTCAGTAATTCAATAATTCATTTTACATTTTTTGTATCATATTCTAAAATATATAAATGTTATGAGGAGACAGTATAATACTCAATTTGGAAAATATCGATCATAATATTATGTCAAGCAGAGTACATCTTAGTACATCAGCATGCAATGTTATGAAGTGATACTCGGTAGTATGATGAGTGATGACAATTAGTGAGTGTACGTGTGCATGATACTTTGTTTAATTGAAGAATTGTACTTGTAATCACATACATAAGTTGTAATAAACTAAGTTTCTCTAATCAAATGCACGTGAACTGCGCATATATGTAGTTCGTGTGTGAAGCTCTACTATGCTTTTGTCTTTAAAGGTAATAGGCGGACATCGTTTACAAGCGTACAAATGATTTGTAGAGTTTCTTAATGTCTTACAATTATAGACTTAGTTTCTGAAAATCTTTAAAATTGTGTAAGTGCAGATTAAGTCAACCAATCCCTATCCCGTTATACATCAGCATATGACGGAAGAAATGAAAATTATTTTTAGAATAGAATAATTTGTGTTTTATTCCATAACATCATTTTGTTTATATCGTGATCCAAACATGTATGAGTGCATTGTAAGAAAAAATCATATTCTCTTCTCTAGGGCTCTTGCGAGCATATGTAGCGAATTCGCAACTAGCAAGTCACATACATTATTTCAGCTTTTCAATTACGAACTCGCTAGATGGATAAAGTAGACCAT
The DNA here is from genome assembly GCA_948330725.1 of Sherardia arvensis. Taxonomy (NCBI): domain Eukaryota; kingdom Viridiplantae; phylum Streptophyta; class Magnoliopsida; order Gentianales; family Rubiaceae; genus Sherardia; species Sherardia arvensis. The sequence continues at coordinate 29,675,152 of OX415241.1, forward strand.
AAAAGGCAATCACATGTGCATGTTACGATCTCGTGACAACCCTCGTCAGGGCTAACGAGCTAGTGCCGAAATCATGACATGTAAAGCAAGAATAAAGTAAACACGTTATAGAACAGAAAAACACAAAACTTTTGGCATCTTATCCATCACATCTTACGGGTTTCATCTCCAAAAATCAAACTTTTACACATCTTCTCAAATCTCCTCACTTTTCTTCACGTCAAATCTCCATAACCCATCACATACATGTTGGACACATCAATTGTGGCAAAACAAAGTGGAACTAGCCACTAATTTCGTGCAAAAGATTGGTAAGTTTTGCAATAAATTCTCAACCACATTTTTTCCTATAGTTTTTGCAATTCATGTCAATCTTTGTTTGTTCTTGTTTAATTTGGTAACATCCTTTGTTGTGGGTAGGAGAGGGACAAAGAAGGTAGACCAACAACAACAAAAATAATCAATTCTCTTGACACAACTTTGTCGTATGCAAAGGTACGATTTTTTCCATTCTTATATGCTAAAAAATTGATTTTGTTGTACATACTACCTTCATTTATCATGTTGAATGTGGGACGAATTCTCAACCCCGACACGTTGCAATGGGAAATTCATATCCTGACATGACACTACATCATGAAGCCAAAGTCCCTATTGGTTTTGTTAGGGTTTCTATACTACATGTGTTAGTCGAGGATGCCTTGGTACCGGTCGCGGATAAAGAGTGCACGACAGTGGGTAAAGGTTTGGGTCGTTTTTTTGTGTGGCCCAAATGGTTGGTCCTTGATGTGAATTCTAGTTCTATCCCAATTAATAGAAAGAACCCATCACCCGTCGTAGACCCACTAAATTTCCCGGTAGCTAAGAAGCCGATGTCGGCGGAACAAGTTGGATTCATGAAAGCACTCCCGGGATTCGTTCGCACGTTTTATGATATGGTGGGCCACCATAGTCGGGATTCCGTTTACTATTCATACACCAATAAACAAGTATTCGGCGAAGCGAGGGAATTAGTCGTTCCATGGGAAGACTTTGCCCTTTTCTGGCACTATCAAACCCTTCCTGAAACAATCCTTATACTATATCAAATGTAAGCTACTTGTTCTCATCTTTGCTATCATATTGCAACTTACAAATTATCATATACTTGTGCACTATTATACGTTCATATCCGCTCTATTGTTTATTTAGATACATGCAATTCCTTGCTCTAAACACAAAGACTTTCAGTGGTTTTTTGCACCCAATATGCCTGCAATAAATGAATGAAAGTAATCAATCACGACTTGCTTATCTTTCAAAGATCCTAAGTGACAAGAGAAAGACAATTTACATAGGCCCATATCTAGAGAGTTTTGTTTTATTTTTTACTTGGTTATTTGCATTTTGTAAAAATTCAAATCTTTGAGTCGGGTTCTTACATTTCCATTTTAAAAAATATGTAGTGGCCATTGGAGTTTTGTAGCAATGATACCATCGTTGAAGCATGTTTATTGGGTTGACCCGCTACACTTTGGTCCATCTACAAAATTTTCAGATTTATTAGAGGTTGCTATGCATAGTGTACATGACGACACATTACTTCCCTTCAACCTTATACAAATTCAGGTGACATTACAAATCCAATGCTCATTTATTTCAACTATGATTTCATTTCAAATCATTTCTTATACTTCTTCACTTTCAGCACAGAAAGCAATTGTCAAATTGGGAGTCCGGTTATTATATGATGTTGTATGTCACCGAGTGTGTCGCTGGCCTTGTTGATGATAATTTGGAATTACATCGCGTAAGCATTCTTACAACCTACTTATTGTACCTATTGCTATCTACATTGCCTTTAATAGTTTTTAAAAAACATTTCCTATTCTTAAATTCTCGAGGAAAATCATGCACCATACACCAAAAAGGAGTTGGAGGATGGTAGAGATGCATTTGCTAGACACTTGGTCCTTATTAAATCTCGGTACATCTCTAGGCCTCACATACCCAATAAAAGCTAGTTTTTTTTTGTCCAATGGATGCATATATTTTTGAGTTCATTACTTCAATCAGTTTATAAAGTATGACTTGTTAGTGTTTCATGTTCATGTTTTGTGCTTAGATACCATGCATCTTGTAATTGACAGCTTAGACAATTCAAATGAAACCCTAATGCTTTTGATTTGGGTGGAAATGACTCAAATCCAATAACTTAGTGATACTTACGAATTCCCTGTGAACTCGTTACTTGTCTCGCATGTTGCATTAAAATCTGACGATGAGCTTGCTCTGTCGCTACTACACTCGCATAAAACATATTTCTTAACTTTCTTGTTGCGCCTTCGCTACTCAATCGCTTGTTCTTCTCTGCCTCCCCAATCTGATCTCTGTCGAATTCGTAAGCATACACGCTAGTATCAGCCGAATTCACTAGCTTACTCGCAACGTCATTTGTTTTTCTTGCCCACCAACTGATCACACGACATCGTTTTCGAGTAGCGAATGTGTTACGTTGTCGTGAGGTTTCAAGCACCCACATTCTTAATTAGATGGGCTCTTCCTGTTGCGAACTCATAACTAAATTACTAGTGACTAGCACGTCTCTGTCGTAACGTGCCTCGTTTAGGTCACCTTCAATGTTGGCTTTTCCAAGTAGTGAGTTCGTAGCTTTAGATAAATACATGACAAGCCAGGCAGCCTTTCGATATCATAACTAATTTTTAGCGATCCGCACGATAGATGTCGCAACCAGTCTCGGACACATTTATTTTATAATCTAGGCTTTCCAATCTAGCGATGTCGCTGGTATTTCAACTGGCGAAACGTAAGCTGCTGTCATAACTACATAATCAACCAACTGTTTGGTACTTGCATTTGCTACTTTCGACCTCGCAAAAAGGAAACGCATATCATACAGACTTTAATGCTAGCGAGTTCGTAACCTCTGAGCAAGGCGTATAAGCCTTCATATAAGGCGGAAAGAAACGCCTTAAACTTAAAAACATCTAAGGCGGAAGAGGAACCGCCTTAGATGATTTTTCTCATGTAAGTCACAACCAGGCAAGACATTTGTTTTCTGCCTTAACACATGAAGGATGAACTGCCTTAGATGGCTTGATATTCTAGTAGTGTTGACTGTCCAAATCGTCAGATGCGAGCTTGCACTTGGGGGACTTATCGGGACCGTGTCCCGGCCCGATCACTGTACAATTAACCCAGCATTAGGGTCGGCCCATTAGGAAAATCCAGCCCAAACGACTCGGGAAGGGGAGTCTCGACTCATGCTAGTGGGTAAGAATTTAGACTTACCGATATGAGGATAGTGGCCCCGCGATGAAGGGATAAAGAGGAAAGAACATGTGAGGAGAGGGTAAGATCTCTGGTCTTCTATTCATAACAGTATACAAAATATCTTCAACGATGGTAACTCAAGCATCAGAGCGGAACGGCACCGACCATCCCGTCCTGGCCCTAGTCTCATTGTTGTCTCGACAGGTTGTCTGGAGAAGGAGCACGCTCATTGTGAAGCCCAAAATTACCGCCATAACAGGCGACAACCACTGAAATTAAGTTGGATGTTCTATGTAGCCGGCGATGGCGTAATCAATAGTTTTTATTAATTACTAGCTTGTTGGACCGCACGTTGTGCGGTATATTATGAACAATTTTAAAAGAATTTAATTTGGCACAAAGTGTAAATTAAATTTTAGGTATGAACTTGAATAGTAGATTTAATTGGATTGAATTTTTATCATGTATGAAATTAATTTAGTTGATTTTATTTCAAAATATTTTAGTTAAAACAGACCAATTTATTATTACAAAATCAAGCAAAATTTTTAATAATACACGGTTTCTACATAGATATTAATACTTGAAAATTTTCTTGTGCAATTTGAAACACTTGTAAATATTAAATTAAATCTCGAATTAGATAATATTTGCATAAGAGTAAATGTAATTGATCAAACTATTTTTCTCTATCTTTACATAGGTAGAAGCTAACCTATTGAAAATATAAGTTTAACATACCAAAATTTTACCACACAACGAATCGTGTAAAATAATAGCATGTAATGCATAACTAATAAGTTTTAGTTTCATAATAGAAAACAAATAAATTTGTAAGAGATTTTGATTTAATGAGTATATGTTTTTAGATAGTGAATGATCCATAAGTATGTGTTATCGTTAGACGTTTTTTCACGTGTTACTGCTGTTATCTCTTTTAAGTATGTGTTTATAAAAATAAGAGCAATAGTAAATTGTTATATTTTTTCAAAGAGCTAATCATCCATTTATAATTTGGTACATCAAATTAGTATTTTTAAGTTACTACTGAATCTTGAATTTTTTAACAATGTATATTTGATTAGTTTTATAAAAATAATGATTATGAGATATAAGTAAGTTTCTATTTATAATTTGGCGCATCTTATTAATACTTTTAGGTTAGTAATGATTTTTTGATATTTTAAGAGAATTTATATTTGGTTAGTGATACACAAAAGAATAATGATACTTTCACATTTTATAATTTGGTACATCATATTAATATTTTTATAAAATTAGTAATAAATTTTAGGAATTGTAACAGAATATTGATTACCGCGCTGAGGATCCTAAAATATCCAATCAAATAATTTTATAAAGTTTAAAAATGGATGTATATATTTTATTTCCATCAAAACGCTTTTAATTAAAAGAAACAAAAAAAAAGAATATATAAAAATGGTAGGCGCCGGAATATGGTGAACTTGCGGTGGTTATGTAGTGGTTTTCATCAAAACTACGTAGTTTAATATTTTTTATTAATTTATTTATTGATCGGAGCAATAACTCTTCTAGTTCCCTTTAGGATAATTATATTTGTATTTTTTTATTTTAATATACTAAAATACCCTGAAAAGATACACATAATCGTGATGCTATGTAATGTATATTGCGCATTTTAAACTTTTAAGCGTTACGTATGTTACGTATTCTAAAACACCCCTAAATTTTTTATTACAATGTTCAAATTCAAACGCTACAAGCCACTAATTAAAATCCAAATTTACAATATGATGGAGCCATCATTTGTAGGGTTGAGAATGATCATGAACATTTGTTAAAAAAATTAAGAACGTTCATTTTTTTTAATAAAAAAATTGGGCAATAACTCAAGTGAGCTTCCAATAAAATTCCTCCCATTTCCCCCTCCTATAAATGAATCGATCATGATAAAACATTTTAATATTGTTTAAAATGAACGATCAACGCTTATATCCATTAAAATTCACTCATGATCGCGAACAGATCAATCGATCAAAAATAATAGAGATCGATCGAAACTCTTATCAATCGAACCTTGATTATAGATCGATAAAAATAATATAATATAATTACATATATTATTGGAATAATAGGTAATAAATAGTAAATTTATGGATATTTTTAATTTTACATTTTTAATCATTCTAATAGATCATTGATCAATTAATCAAACCGATCGTTATCGATCATTTATCATTTGATCGATTAGCTATAAAGACCCAACCGAGTTCGATCACGATCTTTGTATCTTTTTAACAATCCGAACACAATCATGAATTATTTTGATCCTAAACCATGACAAATCGTTCATTGATCATTGATAGAGCCGATTGTTATCAATCATTGACTATTTGATCGATTAGCTATAAAGAGCCACCCACGATCGATCACGATCTTTGTATCTTTTTAACAATCCAAACACGATCATGAATTATTTTGATCGGTTTGACGCGATCAATTGTCGATCATAATCATCCCAAATTTTAAACGATTCGATCATGAAATAATGATTATCGTGATCAGATCGGTTTGTTATCATCCCTTTCAAGCCTTTCGAGGTTCCATTTTCATTATATTTGGATTCAGGCCCAGCCCGGCCATGAGGCAAGTGAAACCCGCGCTTCAACCCCTAAAAAATGGGCTAAAATAGGCCACATTTTTTATAAAACAGGCTAAAATAGGCCTTGTTTTTAAGAAAATATTCTTTGAACCCCTATATTTTTATTGTTTAATTATTTTTCTTTGAACCCTCAATTAGGACTCTTTAAAAAATAATATTCGGCTCAGATCGCCAAATAGTTAGAGCTCGTTTTACTTTGTAATTTCTTCTTTTTTCATAGATTCAAAGGTCAATCAATTCAACATTGATGAAATTCAGCTTACCGAAGTACAAATAGAAAATAAAGAAAAATGTATACTTCCTGTAGATGTAGTGAATTCGAAGCACAAGGCGTGGCTATGAATTTGGGGCAGAGGGTCAATCATATTTTTCCCTCCATGAGTAAACAAGAAAGAAGAGCCATGAAAGTGCAAGAACAAAGTCACCAAGCAGCTGCCTAGGCCAGTCATTGGCCAACTCCTCAACCCTCCTCTCAAAACAAACCCTCCAAAGACCTACCAAGAAATGAACAACAATGAAGCCCCTGGCAAAGAAGCTCTGAAACTCCCTGTCCTTAACAAAGGCCACCATAAACAGCAAGTATCCGATTACGACCAGAAGCAGCCCTGCGAATGAACCTGATGTCTGTATCAGCAGCTCATCGTGTGGCGTCGATCCCATGAGCTTTCGAGCTGTTTCAGCACCGTGCCCCACCACAGAGATCTCCTTCAGGTAAAACATTATGAAACCGCCACAAGTTATAGCCACTGCTGAATGCAGAAGGCAGATGATGAAGAAGCATCCCATCATACTAATATTATCTCTGATATGCCCAGAAAGCTGCCTATTTGTAAAGTGATATTTTCTAACAGTTCTGAACGTGCTGATTGTCAAAATAATGCTCAAAGTGAGCCTAAATTGAGGGTGATATCTGGATGGATGTGCTGATGAAGAATTAAAGATAGATGAGGACAACATTCATTGAGTTTTTCAATGTGGAAATGGGAATAGTGGCCATCCATAGGCGATCCCATATTGGTAAGTGTGCAGTTCAACAAGTTGGATTCATTATTTCACTCCTGGGAATTTTTTATTCTTCTTCACGTTTAAAGCATATCTGAACAGCTTCAGTATGCAGTTTAAGTTATATATATACACACACGTCACACTGTGAGCTCACATACGTCACAGTATGCAGTTGAAGTCATGGATGTGAGCTCACACCAATTCTAAACCAAAGTGTGTAAACTAAGCACTTATCATAATTCTAGAAATGGCAGTTTGATATGTATGACTTGCAGAATGCGTGAAAGCTTCTCTACACTACACGGTTTAATGCAGTATCATTTAAGTTTAACCATACAATTTCTACCTCTCACTCATCATTCCTTCATAGCTTTTGCTTCCATACTTAAACAAACTTTTGAGGCAGCAGACACAAATACTCCCCTCATAGCCTGCTAAAAGGAAGGGCAGTGAGATACAACAGATCAACATATCGAGAATATCAACTAGCTAGAAACAGTTTAGAAATGCCACACACAGAAAACCATTAGCACACTGCAAGAGATCAACAAGGCAAAGCAAGGAAAGAAAAAAGCCATAAATTTCTAGTAATTGTGCTCAACAGAACTGATAGTGGAAAAAAAAACAAAATCAAGAGTTCATGACTCCATCTTTTTTCATAATTCATTGGTGGTTTTAGCCTTTTATTTCAATGTTTTCAATAAGAGGGCATCCAGATATCTGACGCAAAAACCTTGCATTGGTTACGTGAATATCATTGTTTCAAATATCAATGTATCTACAAAGGTCATTGTAGCTAATAACATTGAAAACGAGTATTGATGAACCATGTTAAAATGATAAGAGTGTATTCTATCATTTATAAAGGAGCAATGATAGAGAAACTTTTTCTGAACAAGAGCAGGTCTTTCCTACTGGAAGAACCTCGAAGCTTCCTCCATATTAATTAAAAGATAGGGATCAATCTACAATTCACGGGGAAACTAAACTAACACCTATATGTGAAATAAGCCCGAAATATGTAGCATGTCTAAATCATGCTCATATCTGCTCACTTTATATTATTATGAAATGATAATATTAATTGCAAGTAATATGTGAGTGTCTACTTTACACAATAGAATAAGTAATGTGATTAAAAGACAGCAAGACACAAGCTTACCCCCACTGCAAATTTTAGTCCTCTCAGCTGGATGGTTCTCTCATGAGAGATTGTAAAGATTCTGCCAAAAATAGCTCTACTGACTTCGGATTTCAATAGATGGTCACTATACCATGCTTGGTGAAGCAAGATGGAGTATTCTCAACTTCTCCCAAACAACAAGACCTAGATCAGAGAGTTACAGATGACTGATAATTAAGAACTCCCTCGAGAGCCAAGGAGACCCTACACAGCCCACTTACGTAACTTGAGAGCAACAAGGCTAGGCAGCCTGCCAACCATTGCCATGATGCTCCAGGATCATTGAAGATCCTCCATTACCAACTTAGACAAATGCTAATACTGTCGTGAAGACATCGCATCTTAAAACCAGATTCAAGAACTATACCACTAAGAACCTCAAGATTAATTATTGCTGAAGTATAGAACTCTTCGGTTGGCAGGGGTACACACATTTGATCGATGTGAACATATTATAAACATCTAAGGTCATCAGACAAAGGTTTAATATTCTACTGTATCAAAAGGAGAAACTGATTTTTCAAAACAGTTTATAATGTTCATTGAGCTAAACCAACAAATGCTTTCTCAAGCTAACAAACAAAAATATGTAGATGTAGTAAAAGTATTAGCATTACATGTTGAAAACCACTTTAGGCTGCAAGAACATGTTCATGCAATACTTGGAAGAGGCAGATCACACATTTACATGTCTCAAATTGGGGGTTTTGTATAGAAATCTGCTAAATGAGCCAAACCAGAAAGAATTTCAAACTTAATTTATAACAAAAGGAGTTACCATTCATAGTTAAAGGAACATAAAATTTCATATATTAGCAAACTGCATTAAGAAGCAAAGAACCCCTATCAACATACAAAAGAAAGGCTAATCAATTCAGTAAACAGATGGCTGCGAAACTAACAGTAATTCATTTCTTCTTGGACAGCCTGGGAGAGCTCCTTGTTGTGGCTGCCTCTTTTCCCTTGGCTGCCTCTTTTCCCTTTTTGCCCTTGGCTTGCTCGCATTCCCCCACCTCGGTCTCCGGGATCTGCTTCCTCACCGCCGAGAGAACCGCCGCTCCAACGCAGCCGCCTCTCACCGGATTCTCGTTGGCCACCCTATCAAAGTCATCCCCCAATTTCCTCGCCGTCTTTCGACCCACCCGCTTCTTCTCCACCAGAACTCTCAGCGGCTCCTCCTCTTCCTCCGATGACTCCGATTCCTCCGATTCCTCATCCAACAGAGTCATCATCCTCCTCCTCCGCTTCGCCGCCACAGGAGCTGGTGGCGTTTTGGGACTGCCGATCATCGCGCTCTTCTTCACGATCTTCCCCTTGAGGGACTTTTTGAACGACTTCTCGCGCTCGGCCCGGAGCTTCTCCACGCTCCCTTCGATCCGGCCTTGGAGGCGGAGGCGCTTGCAGTTCACGCCCCCCATGGACCAGTGGGCCTCCTCCGCCCAGCACATAAACGGATCCGTCACGGAAACCGGCGGATCGACGCGCTCCTTGCTGAATTTCACATCGGTGTAGAATCTAGGCCTGGGCAGGCTGCTGCCGTAGAATTTACCGGGGCCTAAGGTCGCAACCATGTCTCTTCTTCTAGATCTAAGAAAATGCAGAAAGGCTTTCAATCTTACTGCGTGACTGTGTGATACTGTGTGTGTGAAGATATTTTTTGAGAGTTGGGGATTTGTTAGTGGTATATAAAGAGGGGATTAGGGCAATGGCGGGAGAACGGGGCGGGAGATCGGGGCGGGAAATTTGCCGCCAGAAAGTCCCGCGCTTGGGATTTGGGAAAATTTGCCGCTCTCTCAAATTTCTCCCCATTATTATATGGCTCGGCTTTCCTATATTTTTAAACAAATTCCCACTTTTCATTAAAATTAAATAAAACCTAAATGGTACACCTTAATCTGTATGGCTATGATTCATGAAGAAAAAGTAATTTTGATAACAAAGAAATCTCAAATGGTGAGTGACAATAAGTATTTTATGTTATTTTCGATTTAGGGCCTGTATGGTAAAGTTTTTATGTAAAGTAGTTAAGTTTAGTTGAATAAATTTATATTTTTTTCAATTTAAATAAATATATTCATATAATATTTTCAATTCAGTTCAGTTCAGGTAAATATATTTATATTTTTTTAGTTCAGTACATTCCTCAATATATTTTTAAATAAATAAAGTTCTTTACAGTTTTCCAGTTTAGTTTAATTCAGATCAGATCAGTCAACTTAATTTATTTTAAATGTGATGTGATTGATATCTAAATTAGTATAATCATACTATTTTCAGTATATTTACTTTTACTTCATTTTAGTTACGTTCAAATCAGATCAATCCAGTTCAATCAACTTTTAAAGTTCATTGATAATATTCAATCTGATGTAGTTGTCTATCACTATTTTGGTACATTTACATCTAAATTAAGATATCTTATTCGATCAAATTAAATTTGTTCAGGTCAAATCAGATCATTTAAGTTCTGATTGATCAAATCATATCATATATTTAATTTTAATTCAATTCAAGTTCAATTTATATAAGATCTCTGTCTTCATGTGGAAAACAATGAATTCACTGCTCCCCTTTGATAATGTCCTCAGATTTTATGGCTTTAACATGGTATCAAAATGCTGCTTCTGTGCAAATTCAGACTCACTGGACCATTTTTTCAATAAATGCCAGTTGGCAGAGAAAGTCTGGTCTGGGGTCAACTCCTTTATAGGAATTAAAACTCCTAATTTTGATACAATATGGGGTAGGATTAGTTACTATCTCTCTAGACCTGGGATCACCTTTGTGCAGACTATGCTCATTCATAACATCTCTCTTTTTGCATGCTGGACCCTCTGGAAAGCTAGGAACAAATTTCTATTTGACTCAATCACCCCAACTGAGAATGGAATGTTGCATGAAATTAAATCTATGATATATGACTCATGTGCAGCAAAGTCAATTTACATTCAGAATCAACATGATATTGATTTAGTATCAAATGGTTACTTTCCTCTATACAAAAAACAGCCTAGACCCTCTATAGTTAAAGTTAAATGGTCTCCTTCTCCTGTAAGTCTTAAAATTAATTGATGCCTCTTGGACATCAGTACATAAAGAAACAGGAATAGGACTAATTATTAGAGATCAGGCTGGGGACTTTATTTGTGCTAAAACTTTGTTTACTCATGCTCATTCCCCTTTGCATGCTGAAATCCTTGCCATTGGTTTTGGTCTGACACATGTTGTTCCAGGTACACCATGCATTATTGAATCAGATTACTTGCAGGCAATTCAAATGATACACAATCCTGAACTTGCTCCATGGTCCATTTTCCCCTTAGTAGATGACATTAACATAGCCAAAGCAGATACTGAACTGATCCACTCTTTCAGAGAGGGGAATTCAGTTGTTGATTCACTGGCAAGACATGCTATCTCACAAAAAATGTCTGCAAAATTTACCCTACTTTCCCTCCCAGCTACACCTAAAGGCTTATATGTTCTTGACAAAGCTGGTACTCCTACCCTTAGAGTTCACCCTCCCTAGTATGGATGCTACTTATATTTCTTCTAATCTGCTTTTCAGGTGAAGAAAACAATAAATGGAGGAACCAACTCACTGCAGCTTTCCAGTCAACTGCTAGCAGAAACAATTACTCACCCCCAGCTTTGAGCCATAGCTTGACATGGACTATCTTTCAAAGTCTACAAGAACTTCTATTCTTTTTAGGTTGATGTTGTTTCCTTGGTGCCGCTTAGAGTTTTGCAATGCAATTCTCTTATAGGCTTCGAGAAATTATTACATCCCTATTTTGTATAGTCATCCTATGTCTTTATTCTTTTGCGAGCTTAAAGCTCAAAACCATCCTTTGAAAAAAGGTTATGGATTGTAAAATTTAGTTGTTTTCTGTCTTTTACTAGGGTTTGGGATGCCCAATATAAGTTCCCCCACTAATGGTGGTTTTGCCAAAAAAAAAAGTTCAATTTATATAAGATCAAATCAATTCAAAAGTAGAATGGGATAATGACTATATTCAAATTTATAAGTTAAAATTAGCTCATAATTGGGAGAATAAGTTCATTTCAGTTATGAACAAATGTAATTTGATTAATTGTAGTTTAATTTAATCATACCGTTATTGTCTTCAATTCATTGAACTTTACTTCAGTTTAATTTAATTAGATATGAATAGATGCGATTTGATGGAATATAGTTGCATTCAATCATGCTACATTAAACTTATTTTCTTTCAATTTCTATTCATTTCAGTTCAGTCCAGTCGATATATATAGGCTATGTCCAATTAGCCCAATTGACCAAAATAGTCTAACAGAATAGGATACATACAGTTAGAGCCCAAAATCAATACATGTACTGGATAAGCACAAACGGTTAACATTCTTCTAAAAGGAAAAAAGCCACGATGCCACAATTTAAGTAGAGGGAACGATTCGTAACTGGCGGAGACAAATACAACGATTTACCACTATAAATAGGGGAGACCAGAGGAAAGAAAGATAAGCACTCTCGTCTGAGAAATAGACAAATACATTTATAACTATTAATCTCCGAAAAACCTCCAGGGTCTTTCTTGTAGGTACATTCAATATTCAAAATCTGGAAAAAGCTCATAATCAAGGAGACACTACTACAAAGGCCAGCATCCAAGTCACATGTTTACGGCGTTTACGGGTAATGTGCGGGTTTACGCCTTGCTACTAAGTTGCGGTATCGTAACTTGCCTCCGTTAGATAAGAAAAATAATTTTTAAGGCGGATCAGTGAGTGTGTAAAACATTCTCGGTTAAGGCGGAAACAAATTTTCTGCCTTTAAAAATGATCAATGTAGCGAACTCGCAACCCGTGCTGCTAGACCATACGTTGCTTAAGTGATTACGCAAGCTACAGTCGCTCATTATATATTACACTGACGTATTAGTTACGATCTCGGAAGAGTGTTACAGTGTGATATGACAATGGGGTGGATAGGTAACAAAATCGCCACTAAAGCCGGCTGATTGAATAAGAGAATAGTTTGTGACTTGCGAGATCGTCACGATACCCGTCTGATATGATTATTTAGGATGCCACGTGTCCAGTACCTTAACCGTAATGATTCACTTCGTCCTGAAAGCTTGTGACATCGCAAGAGTCTATCACAGAATAATGAACTACAAGTCGGCCGCGGCCAAATAAAAAACAAAACTTTGAATGTGTGTTGTGCTTGTTTGATTTCCAAAGGGATTAGAAGTCAAATTGTTTTAGTCTATTGGTCTGTTTCTGCGGTTAAGGTAGGTTCCTAATCTCTGATTGTGTTTGTTTGTTTCTTGATTGTTGTTTAATTTCCAAGAAAATGTCATTTGTTATTGTAGTTTGGTTGATTGATGGTGTTTTGTTATAGGTGGGGAGATTTGTAACCCAGTGGGTTAGTTGTGTCGTTGATTACCAGTTGGGTTGTGAATCGGTTTTTAAGTATTTAGGTACATGGATCGTGAAAGAATTATGAACGAGAATGCTCGCTTGTCGAAAGAGTATCTTGATTTGATTGAAAATTTCTTAGTAGTTGGTTTGCGACTATCTAGGGAGAATAGCATAGGTGGGGTTAGATGTCCATGCAGGGATTGTAGGAACAATGCAGTATTCGAAGATGTTGATGTGTTGCGAGAACATTTAATTTGTCGAGGTTTTAACAAATCTTACACTGAATGGGTATGGCATGGCGAAGGTCATTATAGTTGTGAGAATATCGAGGTAGAAGAGGGTACTGAAGAGGAAATTCTACACTATAATGAGCAGTTGTCGGAGATGTGCGATGATGTTGTTATGGAATTTGCAGGGAAGCAAAGTATGCTAGAGGAAATGTATGCGGATAAGCAGACAAAGTTATATGTTGGTTCTAAGCATTCGAGATTGGGCGCAACTTTGTTGTTAATGAACCTAAAGGCTAGGCATGGTCTTTCGGACAAAGGAATGGCAGAATTGTTGGAGTTAGTTAGAGATTTGCTTCCAACAGATAACGTGTGTCCTGATAGGGTGTATGCGGCGAGGAAGATCTTATGTCCAATGGGGATGGAGTTTACAAAGATTCATGCTTGCCCAAATGATTGTATGCTGTATAGGGGGGAAAAGATTCTAAGAGGGAAGATTGCAAGGTATGCGGTGAATCGAGGTGGAAAAAAAGGAAGGTAAAGTTGAAGTGTGTGGGGAAACTGTGACAAGATCCACAAAGCAAAGTCCAGCTAAGGTGATGTGGTACATGTCTCTAAGACCGAGATTGACGCGGTTGTTTGTCAATCCAGGCGATGCAAAATTGTTAACTTGGCATGTAGATAGAGTCAGAGAAGGAGATGATATTATTACGCATGCTTCAGATGGTGATCAGTGGAAGAAGATGGATGCTATGTACCCTGAATTTGCAAATGAACCTAGGCATGTAAGACTCGAACTATCTACAGATGGCATGAACCCTTTTGGAAACATGTCAAGCACCCACAGTTCATGGTCAGTTATGCTTGTTATCTATAATCTGCCTTCATGGTTGATGATGAAGTGTAAATATGTTCTTTTAAACACTACGATATCAGGCCCTAAACAACCTGGGAACGACATAGATGTTTATTTGGCACCTCTTGTGGAGGAGTTGGCATCTCTATTTGAGTTTGGTATTGAGATTCCAGACGGGAGTCGTGGAGATGCGATTTTTAAACTGAAATGCATGCTAATGTGGAGCATTAATGATTTTCCTGCACTAGGTAATCTTGGAGGGTGTTCTGTTAAAGGCCATTTTGCTTGTCCACTATGCGAGAGTAATACTAGTCATTGTCAATTAAAGTATGGAGGCAAGCCGGTGTATCTAGGTCATAGACGATTCCTACCTGACAGTCATCCATGGAGGCAAGCTAAGAAGTGGTTTAACGGGCATGAAGAGCACGGTGTAGCTCCTGTCCCACTGACGGGTAACGAAATATTTGAAAAAGTGTCGGTTATGGAATAAGTGCTAGGCAAGGGGCAAAAGAAAAGCACACAAGGTTCAATATGGAAAAAGTGTTCTATATTTTTTAAACTCTCTTATTGGAAACACTTAGATGTACGCCATTGTCTTGATGTGATGCACATAGAGAAAAATGTATGTGAGGCATTGGTTGGGACTCTGTTGAATACACCTGGAAAGAGTAAGGATGGATTGAAAGCGAGAAAGGATCTAGACCATCTTGGCATAAGGACATCCCTTGCACCCGTGCAAGAAGAAGTAGGTAAAACATACTTACCACTTGCTTGTTATTCATTATCGTCAGAAGAGAAGAAGAGTTTTTGTGAGACTTTGAAGTCAGTGAAGGTACCTAGTAATTATGGGTCGAACATTAGTAGTTGTGTATCAACTGCAGAGTCGAAGTTAGTTGGGATGAAATCGCATGATTGTCACAACCTGATGCAAGATTTGAATGTGATTGCTCTTCGTGGCTGCCTGCCTTCTAACGTTAAACAGGCAATATCTCGTCTATGCTACTTTTTTAAACAGATATGTCGCAAGAAAGTAAGCAGATGTAAGTTGGATGAACTGCAGACTATGGTTGTTGAGGTGTTGTGCAGGCTGGAAATGTATTTTCCTCCTTCCTTTTTTGACATAATGATTCATGTGATAGTCCATCTAGTACGGGAGGTGAAGTTGTGCGGGCCAGTGTAATTGAGATGGATGTATCCATTTGAGCGTTACATGAGCATTTTCAAGCATTTTGTCAAGAATCGTTATCGTCCGGATGCGAGTATAGTTCAGCGATACGTTGCAGAAGAGGTGATCGAGTTTTGTACCAACTACTTAAAGGATGTTCCAACTATAGGGCTTCCAACTTTAAGACATGAGGGGAGAGTTGATGGCGTTGGACTGCGGCATAAGTCAAAGTTTAGTCCTTCTTCTAATGAACTATCAAAAGCACACCTGTACATCCTTCGTAACCATTCTGCAGTAAGTTCTTATGTTGATGTTCACCTGGCTGCGATCAGAGCTACACATCCTAACTGGGCTGGTCCTAGGATCCTTGAACCGCATTGTAGAGATTTCACTAGTTGGCTTAAAATTCATGTCCATAATGGTGAGGAGCATCCCCAGGTTGTGAAATGGTTGTCAAAGCAACCACTAGGTACGATAACGTCGTTTAGTGGCTATGACATCAACGGCTACACATTTGGCACTATGTGGAGTGATGATAGATCGGTAACTCAAAATAGCGGGGTATACGTCCCTCGAGAGGTTGGATTAACTGGTATTAACAGGTTTTTTGGTACTATCACAGATATATGGGAAATGGATTTTGTTCACGTTGGAATTGCACTGTTCAAGTGTGAATGGGTTGATCAATCAGAAGGGATGCGCACTGAGGATTTAGGGATGACTATAGTAAACCGAGCAATGCAAGGTTCAGTTGAAGATCCATTCATAATGGCAGCACAAGCTCATCAAGTGTTCTATGTCAAAGACCCAGTTGATCCACGATGGGAGGTTGTGGTGGATGGAAAGAAAAGCTTCGTTTATGGTGATAGTATGATTGATGAGGACATCATAATTTCAAACGACACCATACCTTTGTCGGTGTATGAAACATTGGAAGATGATGATGACATTGTTACTGCGTTCGTTGGTCGTATGGATCACGAAGAAGGAATGTGGATCAATCCTGCAGGGAAAACTACGAAGCGGAAAAGGTCTAAACCGAAGAAGAAGAAGACTAATAAGAATAACAAACGTAAATAACTTATTTGTCGCATTATAGTAATTACAACTAGAACCATTTGTTCAGCTTGACATTTTAAACTTTGTGAATCATCCGGGGTTGAATGATGACTTAAAGTTCATTTTCACTAATGCATTTCTACAAATAATTGCTAACCATTTTCTGTCCTGCTATCATGGAGGGTTGCGATATCGCTAGAGTAACCGCCTACAAAAAAAGGTTATAAACAATACATGTTGCGAAATCGGCAGCATGTATTATAACCTTGTGAGCTCGCAACTTAAAGGGCTTCAAACGCAAACATCTTCTCTGTCCCTCTAATAGACGTGGTTACGAGGTCTCAACATAGATCACCCAAAACATGTTTAACATTATTAGGTGTTGCGATTTCGCCACAAATGTCGCTTGCATCATAAATATGAAAACTGGCAAATTTGTAGATAATTGCATTTCAGCTTGCATTTCAGCTTTGATGTACCTTGATTTGCTATATATTAAAATTCATTTTAGATGGTTGATATAAGAAATTTGCAAGTTCGTATGACATTAAAGTTGTCTGAATCGAATTTAAGTGTAAGCATGGAGTACAATAAGTATTCAAAACAACACGAAATTCAACAAGTCATAACATCCAAGAACTAGGGGTTGAATACATTTCTACTCAGAGGTAGGAGGTGGATGTGGTGGAGGTGGTGCATTTCCCTTTGCCTTCTTCCTAGCTTCTGCTCTTTCAATGCCGCGTATAACCTTTGAAGTTATCCAGCACTAATGATTTATCTTGGAAACATGCTTCTTCATAAGGTCGACCGTGTCTTCTAAGCCTTTATAGTACGCCGCAGAGGGTACAACTGTTAAGAAAATTCAAACGCACAAGCAAAAATGTAATAATTTTAAGGATGTACATTCGTAACATATGCATTCTGACTAAATAACAAATACATACTTTCGACACTGTTTCTCACATGACCCGGGTCTAGTACCAACTTGTCCTTCGAATTATCCACCTTTTCAGTCCACTCGCCATCCACCAACTCCCATTTGCATTTACGCTCAAAGTAGGACATGGTGTACACTCCTTCAATTGAGGCGACAATTTGATCTTAGGGTTTGAAGTGGTGAGGTAGAAGGTAATGAAGTTACCATAGGGGAGCTTTGTAACTTGGCGATTATTCACAACTATGCGCTGTCGCATGTGTTCGAGAATAACATATCCAGGGTTCAACTTAATCTCTTCTATGATACAGTAGAATATCATCACCGTGGTGAAGTTAAGCTCAGTTACATACCCACCCTTAGGCACTACAATTCTAGCCACCATCTCGT
The DNA here is from genome assembly GCA_948330725.1 of Sherardia arvensis. Lineage (NCBI taxonomy): Eukaryota > Viridiplantae > Streptophyta > Magnoliopsida > Gentianales > Rubiaceae > Sherardia > Sherardia arvensis. The sequence goes on from OX415241.1 coordinate 29,693,291, forward strand.
ACAAAATCCGCTCCTCACATGTCAACTTGTCGAGTTTGTACTGCCTAGGCTTACCAAGGTCACCCAGTTCCCTACCGAAATATGTCTTTGGTAGTTCTTGCAGATAACTAGGCTCAAATTCACCACCTTCGGGCCATTTTTCTCTAGCATAAAACCCGTCAGGGGCCGGGTTATCAAAATCCTCTTCTACCGCGTAAGACACATTTAAGTCGGACGCTCATAATCTTCCTTATTAAACATTTCCTCACCAAACTCATAATCTTTCTTATTGACCCTAGTAAACCAACGACCAGTCGGACGCTCTTCCTCAATCAACTGATGGAAGTTAGCATAAAATTGACATGTCTCATCCTTGTGAGCAGGATAGTTTAAACTTAACAGCTCAGTCAATTCATGGTATTGAAAGGTTTGAAACACATTAGTCAATCCTAGCTCCTTTATTTGGCTAAAGTCTACCACATAGCAATCCATAAGCTGACTATGTTTCATGTAATTTGAATAAGCTTCAGAGGTTTAGAAACTTACAAATTTCGACTTGTCATAACCAGCTGAGCCTGAACTAGATGCAGAAGCCGACTTCTCAGCCCGTGCCGGAGCAGGGGCTTATGGCGCAACTTCCCGGGGCCTGGGACCTGCGGAATTGGTCGGCTGCTGCTTCGTCCTTGTCATCTTTGTGAAGGGGTTCACAGGTTGAAAGTGAAAGGGATTTTTGAGTAACGAGATTAGGGTTCTACTCGACTGTAATGTTCAGATCCCCAAATTTAACTTATATACTATAGTGTGTTGCGATATCGCAAGTGGCTTCGTTAAACAAAAATACGACGTCGTTTGTTAACATGCTGAGGCCCCAACACATGGTAACTTCCAAGTTCGCTTCTATTTTGTTAACTAACTAGCGATTTCGTAAGTTTAAACTGCTGTGTGGCTCTGTTGCAGTTTTTTAGTCACAAGCGAAATCGCAGCTAGTATTACTAGGCTTTCGAATTCGTTACAATGTACGCCACCCTCCAAAAAATAAACTTTCCGAGAACGTGGCGAACTCGCAAGAACTAATCATAACCCAAAAAAAAGATTGCGAGTTCGCTTCTATTTTGTTAACTAACTAGCGATATCGCAAGTTTAAATAGCTGTTTGGCTCTGTTGCAGTTTTTTAGTCACAAGCGAGGTCGCAATTAGTATTACTAGGCTTGCAAATTCGTTACAATGTACGCCACCCTCCAAAAAATAAACTTTCCGAGAGCGTGGCCAACTCGCAAGAACTAATCATAACCCAAAAAAAAAATGCCTGAATCAAATTTAAACATTAAAAGAACATCAACACAAATTTAGATTTCTAACAAGCATGCCACTTGTTTAGTTCAACAAAAGATATGGTTTAGCAAAAGACTAAGTCTTAAAGGCACTCAAAAGCCTTCCTAAATATTACAAGCCAGCTACTAACAACTGTTGGAGGTCGTCGCTCGTTATCTCATTTGCAAGTTCCTTAGTATGATCCTCCGTGCCGCTGCATTGTGGCTCAACTGCGACCTTCTTATTGCTTGATTCAGCCTGGTTATCCTTGGTTGTCGCTGCTTCGTTTTCTTCAGCTTCTTCATCAACAGACAATGGTACATCGGCAATGAATTGTTCCTTTGCCATCACGACATACTTCTCCGCGTCATCCTCTCCATCAGATGCCTGCGAACCATCATGATTTTCTCCATCTTCATGAGCCTCTTTCTCAGCCACAACTGCATCGCCTTTCTTTCCTTCTAAGTCCTCGGTTGCGATGGTTTCTGTTGGCTCAACGCTAGGTCCTGCAGTGTCGGTGGATGTTGGGAATGTCTGCAGAAAATCTGGGGTATACTCCGAATCACTGAGGTCACACTCAAAAGCTCCACTATCAAGCAGGAGATTCAGCGTATCGTTGTTTACCTTGGATCGATTTTGGGCCATTGTAACTTCATTCACCAGCTGGCTGAGTGAAACGACCAACCTAGAATGCGCGTCCAAGACATCGTCTGCATCAACATTCAATATTATCACTTCTGAGAATGAACTGAATGACGAAATTCAATCAAATATTAATTATTGTAGTACTTGTGTTCTTACCTGTGACAGAAGGTCCACGCCTGGCTTTTCTAGCGGCAGCTTCAGCCTCCTTTTTCAGCCCGTACTTGCCGTCTTCCTTCAACTCTAACCTTTTATGCTTCAACCAATCTTGGTCATCATGTAGAATTTGCATAGGTCGGCCTCTAGGGAATATGCCAACTTGTCTTATCAAGGCTGAATCAGATTACCATAAGGAAGAGCAGCAGCTTTGTGGCGAGCCATCTTCATCATGTGAGTAAGGATCGTGAACCCAGGGTTTATTGGAATCCTTTCCATGATGAAATAAAATAGCATGAGCTCGCAAACCGAAGGCTTGCAAGCATGGCCCAGAGATGGTAGCACATTCCCACAAATAAACTCGAACACTAACCTTGCCTCCTCGGTTAGTCTATAAATGGGGTAAGTCCTAGCACTGCCAACAGTCCTAGTGTTTCTATGAAACCACTTATTTCCCATATCTAAGGCAGACAATGGTTGTTTAGGACTAACGGAGGGGAATCTCTGCTCATAATAGACCTCATACGGTCCATCAGGCTTAGTCGGCCTTAGATCACTACCAGACTTATAGGGGCATTTCAGCACCCTATTAATCGTGAATTTATCGACTTTGAACTTTACACCCCTCACAATTGTGGTGATCTCATCAACCTCTTCTTCTAATCCTAGGTTTGCATAAAATTGCAAAAGCTCTTCATGGTAAATGGGATCGGGGAGTTGCAGCAGGGTGTCTAGGTGTTGAGCTTTGAAATGATCAAGCATATAGTCGAGTTTAAGGCTATGAATTACTGTGCTATCAAAAACCTTACTGTTAATAACAAGGTGGTTTGAGCATCTCTCATACCTTGCTTTAGCCAAGTCACTGAAGAAATCAGGAACCTCAGCAGCGTCTGGTTGAGCTGTTTTTGTGGCTGGGGCTTGACCAGAAGCAGTTCCAGCAGCGGCTCCGGTCACCGGTGGCAAAGATGGCTCCACAACATTTTCTCTGGCAGCGGGTTCTTTCACACGACGGCGTTTGGCACCAACTCTACCGTCAGATCGGCTGCCTCCTCTTCCCCGGCCTGCTCCACGTGTTTTGGGTGGCATGGATTGATGTGAAGCGAATTCGCGACGAAGACGCCGACCAACAGGTAGGGTTTACAATTGGGGATGAATTTGGAAACCCAGATCTACTTTTTACTTAAATATATGAATAACACTTGCGAACTCGCTAGTTGATCGTATTTAAAAAGTAAATTTGACGACATAACTTGCGATATTGCAAGCATACACGGACACATTTATCCCACATCGGACACAGACTGGCATGAAGTTCAGTTTAAATTAGTTTTTATTTCAAAATAGTTTGATAAGTCGCCGACCCGCGCAAACCGAACATGAATCACTCCAAGTATGCAATTGTGTTGCACTTTGGGCCCTAAGCCCCAACCACCAGTATGCTACCTCAAGCCCATACTCCATCCTTAAATGTAACCAACTTTTTTTAAAATATACATCAATTATACTTGCGAGTTCGTAAGGGTCTGTCGCTTAAAATCAGGGGTTTAGGGTTGAGGGTTGAGGGTTTTGGGTTCAGGCGAGGGTGGTTGAGAAGTCGCAAGCAGGATCATCGTACCATGAATTCAATTTAATCAAAATAGAAACTTCACATATATTAAGTTACTAAATTGTAATAATCTTGTCATACTGAGCTAATTTTTATACAATTTATTTTGAAATATTTAGTATATAATTCTAGTAGTATATTAAGAAATTGAGGATGGCAGATGAACTCTCCTACAAGGATAAGTAAGTAAGGAATGGAATTAGTTGAGATTGAATAACAACTTAGAACAATAAAAAGTTGTAAGGAGTGAATTATTATCTTAAAGTCGTAATAACGCTCATATACCAACTAACCAACATGTACTAAGTATGTCTACTATAAAAACGACCAGTACAATACTTCCTTCAATTTGATTAGACATGTACATCGATGGGTACATTTCTTTGATGATGTTGTGGTACATGTTAACTAATTTGTTTTGTAGGATGTTTAATACGATTACATTTGCACTTCTAAATGCGTTGCAGGACTATGTATTGGCTTAAACAACAGACATTTGTGTCAGAACGTTTGTTCATCATACCATACATCGAGTTCGCTTCTTCAAATAATTATATTCAAAATCGTCCTTGCCGTGGCAAGAGCGATACTCGAACCGACTCGCTCAATAAGCACCCCTAGTCGCCACTATGAACGCACTACTTATCATATCTTCGCATGTATCCATTGCAGCACAGGAAACAATTGTCAAACTGGGAGTGCACTACATGATGATGTATGCTTACGAGTGCGTTGAACGACTGACCGCTAATAATCTAGAATTACATAGCGTGAGTACTCTTACAAGCTTCTTTGTTAATGCAATGCATTAACATAATTACCTTCATTGTTGTAATAAACGTTTTCCTTTGGTAGATTTTGGAGAAAGATCAATCTGCATACACTAGAAAAGAAATGGATGCTGGACGAGAAAAATTCGCAAAGCACTTGGTCATTATAAGAGCTCGGTACATATCTAGACCTCACGTACCACCTAAAGTTGCATGTAAAGTCTAGTTTTGTTTTGTTCATTTATCATACGTTGAATTAACTCCTACTTGTTCGTTACCTTTCTCAATTCAGTATTTTTAGTGTTTTACGTTTGTATGTGTGTGAATAAATCAGAGGAATCTTGAAATTGAAAGCTTAGTAATGAGCATTATCCAGCCCGTTTCTATTTTTGGAGCAAATTTGCAAAATCAGATTTTGGGCGTGTAGACGTACCACCCAGCGACTTCGTTAGTTGTCTCGCTTCAGACCATAACAAACTAGCGACTGATCTGCGCATTCGCAACTTGTCAAGCAAGGGTGAAGAGTAAATTTGCGCCTTCGCAACCTAAATCGCTTAAAACCTTCTGTCTCCCCAACCTGCTGTGTAGCGCCTCCGTAACATTAGATGTCAACATTGCCGGCATTTATAACGAGTTCGCAACATGAACACGTTTATCACCTATGCTACTAAAATACGACGTCGTTCACATATGCGACGAGGCCTTACGATATCGTAAGATGAACACCAACAATTACACTAGTGAGTCCGTCACTAACCACTTTCACATACCAAACAATACATTTGGCTAGCGAACTCGCATGCCAATCACCTTCCGGCATGCAGTTACAAGCTCGCTATAAATTTACAAGCGAATATCCAGCAATCTCGTAACTGCTTTGGTTCTCTCACAAACCTTTCAGTTGCCGGGACACACTTCCGAGCTCGCAAGGGTTCGTCCTGTGACCGGTAAACTCTGTCGCTACTAGTTACGCACGTTCATTTCTTAAACTGCTAGCGATATCACTTCTCCTGACTTGGCGTATCGCAGATGTCTGTCGTAACAAGTCACGCACGTCCACGTCACATAGCTTAGGATCCTCATAGGTGCAAGGTCGCAGGTATCATCCTTAGCGACCGCAACTACCTATCGTAAGCCATCATGATGGAACTTGTTTTATGTGTGCGTTGCTTGCTTACGAGCTCGCATGTGATTACCGAATCATAAAAATACTATGGTACTTACGATTTCGCAACTTATATTCACGGCGGAAAACCAGAGCTGCAAGGTGGAAACATACGCCTTAGAATAGAAAAGTTTTAAGGCAGAAGAGGAACCGCCTTAAAGCGTTTTTCAATTTTAAGACATATCCAGGGAAGACATTTGTCTTGTGTCTTAACACAAGAATAAGCAACCGCCTTAAATGCCGTCGGATTGTAGTAGTGAGAGGAAGGTTCCACTTCAGTGTCGCCGTCCGTGAGGACCTTGTCTTTTCATTGTTTGTGGTGGTTACTAGAAGTAGTGTTAGTCATACACAACATCAAACAACTAGAAATACCCTCAATCGTCTGCAAAACATGGACGAACAAGAGGAAGCTCCTAGAGATGAGGAGCAAGGCGATGGTTCTGATTCTCCTTCAAACGATCAACAACACATGATGGCGTTTGAGGCATTTCTTGAAACTCTTAAAGAAGCCTTGTATGCACAATTCATACAAGCAAACAAGCTAAAGAATAAAGAAAAAAGAGATGAGTGCACACTTTCGAACGAAAAAAGGATAAGAAACCACTATGGGAAGAAGCGGAGTTAAGGTATGGGGATGAGTTGAAAAATATTGTGCCAGAAGATGAAAGTGATTTTTCGCCTTTGTCAACTGAAATACAAAAATATCCCATGCCGGAAAACTTCATGTTACCATTACATGTAAAACTGTATGATGGAAATTCATATTCAAAAGACTTTCTTCAATCCTATCATAATAGCATGCGATTTAGAATGTTCCTCCACTGTTAGTTTACAAGGCTTTCCCCATATTTCTGACAGGACAAACAATCACTTGGTTTGAAAGATTGCCTAAAGGAAGTATTCACTCATGGGCGCAACTCTCCGATCTATTTTTAGGTCGTTTTTATCGAAATAAAAAAATTTGTGAAAATGATTGCGGATCTAATGAATGTAAAGCAACAAAGCACAGAGATGGTGGTGACTGTCATGCACGATTGGTGTTAGAAAGCTTACATGTCAAGGAATTGACCTGCCAAATGCTTTTGGGGGCTTTCATGAATGGCCTAAAACCGGGAGACTTATATACAAAGTTGAGGGCAGAGATACCAAGCAACGAAAAAGAACTCCAAAAATTGGTTGAAAAATACATTCACACGGAAGAAGCGAACAACAAAAAATTGGAGAATGAAAGAGGGGAAAAGAGGGGAAAGGAGAGGACATGATGACGATCATAAATCATTTCCAAAGAAAAGAAAAGTTACATCCTCAACAAAGACAAAAGATGTGGCGCGAAGTAGAGATGTCCATGATACTCCATTCACAAAGACAGGAAAAGAAATCCGATAGAGTAACAAAATCTTTTTCAGGGATCCTCGCCCCATGTTGGCACCACCAGATAAGATAACAAGGAAATATTATTGTTTGTTTCACAAAGATCATGGTCATGATACTGAAGAATGCATGGACTTGAAAGGCATATAGAAGAGAATCTTCGTCAAGGTCACAAACTGCAGTACAAAAAAACGGAGGGCAAGGATCGAAAATCGATGGATATGGAGGAGGATGACCCCCACATACAAATGCAATAGAGGGAAGCCAAACCAATGTCACATCAGTCGTAGCACATGACAATGTGGTGCATCAGATAGAGTCATTCTATCTATCCATGGCACTACAGAGTTAATGCCCAACCATGCTTGGAAAAAATGGCCATATACGTTCCACCCCAAGAGCCAAGTGAAGAGACTTAAGATCTGAGAGACAATCACGTTCAACGAGAATGACGCGGTTCCTGATGCATCACCCCACAATGACCCACTAGTGATCGTTGCAAAATCAGAAATTCTACAGTACATCGAGTGTTTGTGGATGATGGTAGTGCAGTGGATATATTTTTTGGAGACTACTATGATAAAGTGGGCTTTCAAAGAACAGAACTGAAAAATCCAACATCAGCTCTAGTTGGATTTACAGGCAACATACAGTTTACCAGTAACGATCGGCGAAGATAACAAATGTTGTACGGTCTTATGTGACTCTGTCATGATGGAAGCACAAAGCCCATTCAATGCTATCATAGGTAGATCTTGGATGAACACTGCACGAGCTAAATGGTCACCATACTATCTAGTAATGAAGTTTCCTACGCCAAGGGGAATTGCCACTGTCTGTGGAAATCAGCAAACTACGAGACAATGTATGGCAATCGCCATGAAGCCGTCAAGGAATACTCCAGTAGTACACTCACAAATGGTCCATGCAGTCTCTACAGAGGATAGCAAGGATGAACCATATATAATCCAGGGGAAAAGGTCGAAGATTTCTTTATAAATGAGAGCGACCCATCGAAATTCATCAAGATTGGAAAAAATCTACCTCTAAAAAAAAAAAAAGTAAAGTATGTGCTTCGGAAACAAATCAATGTCTTTGCCTAGTCCTTAAATGATATGGGGGGTGTTGATCCCAAGTTAGCAACTCATGGTCTGAATATAGATCGGTCAGTTAGGCAAATTCGGCATCAACTAATAAATTTTGCCTTTGATCGACAACAGGCAATGGAGCATGAGGTACGCACACTTGCAGAAGCAGGAATACTTAGAGAGGTTGAATACCCAATATGGTTGGCTAATCCAGTAATGGTTGCAAAGAAGATGCGGGTTGACGAATGTGTGTTGATTACACAGACCTAAATAAACATTGCCCATAAGATTGTTATCCATTGCCAAAAATCGACAAACTAGTTGAAACAATTGCAGGATACACAACAATGGATTTCCTAGATGCATATAAGGGGTATCACCAAATATTGATGAATCCGGAGTATGCTATAAAAAATAAGACACTTTCAAATGAAAAAAATATATATTTAAAAAACAAGCATTTATTCTTAAAATAAGACAATATATACTGAAAAATGGAATCATTTTATAAAAGCACAATTACACAGCTAAAAATCAGCATTTTATTCTAAATATAAGACCATTTAGACTGAAATAATCAGACTGTTAAAGCAAGAATTTTATTATAAAGAGAACACATTCGACTAGAAAAAAATAGAATAAAAAAAGGACTTTATTCTAAAAATAAGACAATTTAGACTGAAAAAATAAAAGAAATTTATAGAAGAACAATCACACAGTTAAAAAACAAGCATTTTATTTTAAAAATAAGATAGACTGAAAAAATAGAGAATAAAATACAAGCATTTTATTCCAAAAAAAACACTTTCGATTGAAAAAAATAAAATTAAAAAAAACTAGCATTTTATTCAAAAAAATAAGACACTTTAGCTTGAAAAAAATACTACAAATCAACACATTTAGTTATTTAGAAGCATAACTACAAATTTATAAACAAGCATTTTATTCTAAACATTAGACACTTTAGACTAAAACAAATAGAGTTTAAAAATAAGCATCATCACCGAGCCTCCTCGCGGATCTCCCTCCTCCTCTTTTGCATCACCACCGCCGAGCCTCCTGATGTATGTCGGACACCAACACTTCGACGACGAACCTTGCTCACGAACTGATCTGTAAAACAAATCCTCAGGTGTCCCTAGACACTCTGACGCTCAAGTTAGTATGATGCGTAAGGCGTATTGTATGTAGTTTGAGATAGAAAAGGTGTACCAAACCTTGTGTGTATTTTTATGGCTACAATCCGTAGATCACCAGGATATGTATTTATGGTATGACTACAACTCTTATGGGAATAGTAGTTGTATTACCATGTATAGAGGAAGTGTATTTCGGTCATGGTTGTATTACCATGTTTAGGAGGATGTATATTCCTTGTAGAACATTCATAATATACGCATTCCTTGTAAGGATTAGGATTGGTGGACCTGTGGATCCATCATTTGCATAACTCGAGCCCACGACCCTTCTCGGGCCCTGGTTAGAGTATGAATGAGGCCCGAATACGAACCATGGACTTATCAGTAGCCCCAAGGTAGATTTTCAGAACCTAGAGTGCTCCATCTCGAAGGTAGAAGGAGAGGCTTGCTTTCTCGAGGGAAAACCAATAACTCGAGGGAGGACATCTCGGGGTGTTAAGCTCGGGGCGTCCTTCAAGGACTATCCTTTCGGGCTTTAACCTTCTGAATATCTATCTTCAAGTTTTTTCATATTCCATCTGAATATATGGACGGCTGAGATTAGCTTTCTTTGAAATCCAGATGGTAAATACACGTGGCGTGCGTTTATTGGTAAATAGAGGCAGTCTGTCCCCCGTCTCTCCAATTGCTTGCATCGGAACCAGAATCGAGATAATTACTCGCCATAAATGTTGTCTAGGTTTGGGTTAATTCTCCCAAATCATTCTTCTTGTCTTCCTTATTCAAAATTTCTTCTTTCCAAGTTCAGAAAACGTATCAGTGCTTTATCAAATCTCTGCTTTCACAATCCTCAGTAAGTATTATCTTCTTTCTTCATTTGTTTGTCTGATTTTTTCCTTTTCCTCTGTGTGTGTATTTCCCCTCATACTCTCTGTAATCATAAGTAGTAGTACCGAAACGATTTATGTCCCCCATCATGATGAGGGAGAGTATGCATGTACTCGGGCTGAGGAGAATAGCTCCCTTGTTCGTCATAGTGCTGAGGTAGCAAGTGGGAAAAAGCTTGTAGTTTTGAAGAAGAAAGCCTCTGTGGAAGAGAGGAGATTAATGGATATGGCCCGGAGGGCTCAGATAGAGGGGAATAGCCCCATAGTAATGCAGGCTGCCGCAGGCGGACCATCCATGAATGGTGAAGGTAGTAGCAACAGGTCTATGAAGGAGGATAAAGCTCGTGCTGATGCGGCTATCTTTGTTGAAAATTGTCCCTTTTCGATTCCCCCTGATTCTGATCTCATGTATTTTGGAGGGGATAAGTCTGCATCAGAGTTAGTAACTCCAACCCGGGGGGTTATACATGGGAGATTTTTGCAGCATGGTCTAGCATTTTCGTTTCCCCCACTGTTGAGTAGGTTTCTTCAGTGGTATAAGGTGCATCCAGGGCAACTGCATGTTGATGTAATAATAATCATAATGGCACTGATAACCTGGTGTGCTCGTAAGGGTTATAAGCCCAGGCTTACTCTGTTGCGGACCCTATATAAGGTGTCTATTGTTAAACAGCTTGTGACTTTATCTGTCTGAGATACGTCCATGGGTCGAGCCTTTGTTCTTCCTCGACAGAATGTGGGATGGGACAAGGTGAAACTAACCTTTGACCGAACCAAGTATGAGGTACCCCCTTGGAACGATGACCTCCAAAATGAAAACTGGGAAGATGTTATGACCTCTGACAAGTTGATGGATATAGCTGAGCAGTTAGTGAGAGAGAAGATCAAACTTAGGAATGGCAAGTTTGTGTCAGGAGATCCCCAGATGGGTTGGCAGTGGCCTATTGAGACGTATCAGTGGCTATATCAAATGCCTGGCCGAACTCTTCAAAATGGCAGCTACTTGAGGTTGTCTTATTTCGACCAGCCAGATGGTGTAGAAATTGAGTGGTATGAAATAATTCTATCCATGGAGCAGGATCCCATTGGTTCAGCTAGGGCGCTTCGTGCCTCTAGAGCAATAGAAGAGATGGCAGCTCGAGAAGAGTTGTCCGAGAGAGATGTGGATAGGGAAATTGCTGGATTGATGCCCGATGCTCGTCGTCGGTTTAAGAGATTAGTCCAAGGAACTAGGAATACTCAAGTAGAAGCTGAGGGTCGTCATGAGACAGAGTGTCTATTTATACATGTTTCCCGAGATCCATCAGATGAAGAGGAGGATAAGAGTTCAGCCCTAGTAAGGTGTCCGAGAAGAGAGATATCTCGGACTTCTGTATCTTCGCTCACCATGTCTAGTAGGGCTGAGAATGAAGAATCTTTAACTTCTGTAGTAGTCTCTGATATACTGCCTGAGGGTATTTCTTCTAAGTTGTGTATGACATTTTCGTTCATATTATATCATATTTCCTGATGCTAACTCCATTCCTTTTATGTGTAGTGGGTGTTTCCAAGACCAAGAAGGCGTTGGATAAGCTGGCTCAGATAGTCGAGTCGAGGAAGCAAAAAGATCATAACAGCAAGAAGAGGGACGCTGAAGCTTCAGGGAATTCCGCAGGTGCTTCCACCAAGTCTCCCAAAAGGGCTAGGCTTGAGCTCGAACCGTTGGGGGAGTTCGAGAAGTATGTTATGCCTCCTCCTCCAGAAGCTAGGACCGAGATTACTCCTGAATGTCCTGAAGTAAACCAGGTATGCTTAACTTAGATCATAACTTGATAACATATGTCATTATCTAATTGTCTAGCTCTTTTCCACAGTCTTTAAATCATATGAAGCACTTGTATGGTTCTGTTAAAACATTGTATTGTCGTTGCCAAGAGCGAGAGGCTGAGTTGGAGCTGTTGAAGGAGCAGATGGCCAGAAAAACTAGCGAGCCTTCTAAAGTGGTGAAGCACCTCCAAGATGGGATGGCCCAAGAGAAGGCGAAAAGAGAGGCCTTTGAAGGGGAAGTTATGTCCTCGAAGAAGGAGAAAAGATTGACGGATAACTCCTTTCAAGAACTGAAGAAGAAAATGGCTTTAGTGGAGACAGAAAAGAACCGATATACTAATCCTGATTGCCAGAGGCAGCTGGTTCGGTTGATAATGGACTTCTGCTTGAACTGCCCTGAAATGGAGGCCCATCGCCAAGAGTATGGCGAATTTTATCATAAATATGAGCTTCCGAAAATGTGGGTCTATCTTCGAGAAGTCCTTAGTGAGGAAAGTCAGGAATGGTTGGCTCCTGCTTATACTTGGCCAGAGGTGGCAGGAAATCTGGAAAAGTTTCGGGCGAAGTTTCACCGGATTGGGGGGTTCGAGACTAGCTTATTAGCTAGTCTGGAATCTTTGGAGAAGGCTTTGACTCTAGAAGAGTTTCAGGAGAGGCTGTGCAGTCTGTATCCTGAGCTGTCATTCCTGGTGGAGAAGTCGGCTGCAGAGGTTTCAACTAAGGACGATGGAAACCCCAATGGACATCCAAAGATTGTAATTCCTTAGAGCCTTCACTCTTATTTAGGATTTTTCTCCTTCTGCCATATTTTGGCACTCATGTATTCTGAATATCATGCCTCTTTATGAAATTAATCAGTCTTTCATCTTTTTTTATCTCCAGTGTTGCATTGCCGCCTGTGCTAAATTGCAGGTTAAGTATGAAGCTGTTTTTCAAGAGAGCCAGAAGCTGAAAGAGAACTTAGATGATTCCAAAGGCTTTTGCAGCCTTGTACGAGAAGAGTGTGATAGTCTTCGTCGTGGGCTCGAGATATCTCTAAAGCGGAGAGCTGACCTGAATAAACAGCTGGGTGATCTTCAGACAAAGTATAAAGGTCTAGAAGATAAACACAGCAAAGTCTTGGCTGCCAATAAGGACTATGACCGTGAATGGAGGAAGTCATGAGTAACTTGATGAAGATCAAGGGTGAGGGTCATGAGAAGGATCTTCGCATCTCTACCCTTCAAAATGAAAACATCGACGTGAATCATAAGATTGTCACCGCCATAGATGATTTGAGGATGTGCCAGGCCGAGCTGAATGCTTGCAGGTTCCAAATAAAGGAATTAGAGGCTCAAGGTGTGTTTATCACGCCTTTGGTACCTTCAAGGAGAGAGATAAGTGGGCCTTCTTAAACCCCGAATTCGGGACCATTGGTGAGGCCTTGTGTCCGAGGTGGTACATCTTGTGGGATGGTGAACCCTCCAGAAGGGACTTTGTATAGAAGAGGACAAGGGGCATCACCTACTCCTGGGGCTCATAGCTTATCTGGCTCTCCTGCTCGACCTGTGATTATAGGAAACAGAGAAGGATCTCCTACACCCTCTCAATTAATGAGGGTGGCAGAAGAAAGTAATTGAGGTCCTGGCCTTCATAGCGGTCGAGTTCGAGCCTCTACTTCTTCTCACGGTCGAGGTCGAACCTCTACTTCTTCTCGCGGTCGGGGACGTATCCCTGTTTTCAAAGACCTTCACGAGGTGTAGGAAGTTTCATAGTGTAATAACACTTTTTTTATTGTTCCTTTATAAAGGTCTTTTATATTTCAACCTTGGTGAGATTGATTGTTAGGCTTATTAATAGCCCAAATGAATATTGGCATGTACCTTAGTAGGGAGAGTCGAGTTCCAAACTTTGTGAGTTTGTGTGACTCATATCATGTTAGTCTTTGACCATATACTTTTTATAAGTATATTATTTTATTTTGGCCTAAGGTAACTGTGGTTCGGACACATAGTCCAAACAGCTCATGTTAGATAAGCATCAATCACACGCTTATAAGCGTATAAATCTTAGGAAGCATTCTTTACTTATGCTTTGTAAGGCATAGTGTCTCTTTGTATTAGAGGATGTTGACTGCTTTAAAATAAAATAGAAGATATATATTGAAAAGAAATTGTATTCCTCGAACATGGGAGTTCGGCAAAATTATAAAAGACAACACCGAGTTTGGGAGCTCGGGTATGAAAAATAAAAAGATGGAAAGAAAAAGAAGCTTGGCCTGTAGGCTTTATTGAAGTAGTTTCTCCTTGTTTGGAGAAGATCTACTTTGTTTTAGCTTCGAGGTACCTGCGTAGGAAGGGCGCCATGATAACAGGATCCAGGTGCTCTCCTTCGCGAGTTTGCAAGAGGTAGAATCCTCCGGATTGTGCGGTGGAGACTTTGTATGGTCCTTTAGTCCTTGGCTCCAGCGCTCCTTCTAGCTTGTTAGTGCACCACGGGCCAACTGGCATTACCAGTTCTCCCACTTGGAAGGCTTGATGGCGTCTTTTGTGCCATGGTGCAGTCATCTCGTTGTAGGTCTCTTCCTCGAAGTGAAACACTAGGGGTTGTTCGAGATCAGTATCGGGCACCAAATCTCCTAGGACAGTGTTGATGGCTGAGATGTTGCTCACTTTTCTGGCGTCACGGATGGCTGTGATCATGCAACGTGCCACTCTTTGATCTCCTTTGATGGAAGCTACTCCTAGTGGTGTTGGGAATTTTAGCATCAAGTGGTAAGGAGACCATACAACCTTAGCTTGGCACATCCAAGGTCTGCCAAGGATAATGTTGAAGGGTGTAACGGTGTCGACCACCACAAATGTGCAGTAAAGGGTTAGGCTTTTTGCTCCTTCTGATACTGTGACTGGGAGTGTGATTTCTCCAAGGGGTATGACTGGATTTCCGGTGAACCCCGAGATTGGGCCTGTAGGATTGAGGTCGTCCTTGGTGAATCCTAGTTTTTGGAAATAGTCTTGGAATATCACTTCTACTCCACTTCCGTCGTCGACAAAGACTCTCTTCACCAGGGAATCCTGTATTGTTGCAGAGATAATAAGTGGGTCAGAATGGGGCATCTGGTTTGGCACGGCATCCATGTCCGAGAAGGTGATGGTTTCCTCGGGGCGGATCCTCTTGTTGACTGGCTCGGTGTGGGGTATGGCCCGCACATATCCTTCAGTTTGGTAAGGGAAATCGCTTCTCCCGTGTAGCCGTTGATACCATTGATGACTCTGTTGGCTCCATTTGGCGGCGGTGGTGAAGGATCTTAAGGATTATTATTCCCGCCGCCTTGGTTGTTGTTGTTGTTTCGGGAACCATCCTTCTTCTTCTGCCAGGGCTTTCCCCCATACCTCTTCTGGGTGCCCTGGTTGTCACCGGCTATTGAAGGTGCAATTTGTTGCACAATTCCTTGTCGGATCAATTTCTCGATCTCATTCTTGAGCTGATAGCACTACTCAGTGGCATGCCCCCGATCTCGGTGATATTGGCAGAATATCAGGGATCTTTGACGCTCGGCTGAATCCTTCATGGCGGGTGGATCCTTTAAAAGGTTCCTGTGAATGGACAAGATCTCAGCCCGAGATCTAGCTAGAGGAGTGTAGGACTCGAAGGTTGGTTTGGGAGTGCCCTCAGTTTTCTCGACCTTCGGTATCTTCATCTTGGGTTCATTTCCCTTATTGTCGAGGTCTCGGGGTATTTTGCCCGTCACTGCATCTGTTTTGCCGGCGTATTTCTCCATGATGGCCTGGAGGTGTTGAATGGTGGTAGGATTCTTTGTTGCCAGCTTCATCCTCAGAGTGTCATCATCCACACTCATGCGATACATGTTTATCAAGAGGATCTCATCTTGATCATAGCACTCTGTGGCTAGATCCATGTATCAGTGATAGTGTTCTATCACCGTGTCTCCTTCGTGGCGAGCCACGTATCCCAAATCTCCTAAAGATTTGGTAAATTTCTTCTTCTCGAAGAAAGCAAGGAGAAGAAATTCCGCGAAATCCCAATAGTCGAATAAGCTTTCTGGTTTTGTCTGAGTAAACCATGTTTGGGCTTTCCCTCGGAGGTAACTGGGGACGATCTTGCATATATCCAGCTCATGGAAGTTTCTGGTTTCCAAGGTCTTGAAGAAGACCGAAAGGAATTCCCTAGGGTCGTTGGTGCTATCATATGTGGGTAGGTGCTCTGGGACCTTCTTGTTGGCATCGAAGGGGAGATTAACGATATGTCGGGAAAATGGGGAGCGAGCAGACTGTCCCCGAGGTCTCAGAATACGCTTGATCTCCTGATCGACCTCGTATTTTCCCCTAGTAGGATAGGCTCCGTCTTGGATGAAAGGTCGATCGACACTGGTTTGCCATTCGTTCTGGTTTCGCTCCCTCTTCTCGCGCCTGAGTTCTTCCTGGATATTGTTAATGCGCATCCTTCTCACTTCCTCTCTGCTCAGCCCCAAGCCTTCATTGTGGTGATTGGCTGGATCAGGAGGTGGTGGCAGATTTCTCTGACTGTTGTAGGGAGGTAGATTTCGGGATAAATCATCCAAGAATCTTTGTTGCTGGTTGTGATCAGAAGGTGGTGATGTCCGATCTCCTGGGATAGAGACTCGATTTGGGGCCTCATGTGTCTGGGCCCGAAGTGTTTAACTTGAGTTTATCAAAGATACAACGAAGTCAGGATACTGGGAATGTAAGTCCCTCATCAGTGCTCGGACATCGTCAGGAATTGTTTATCGGAGGGGTGTCCGAGACAAGGTTGACATAGGGCGGCTCAGAGCCTGGCGGGTTATGCCGTATGGTTTGGTTTAAGATTTCCCTGAGACGTCTTTGTCTCTCTTCCTCCTGCTATCTTTCTGCAAGGATTTGTCGATCCCTTTGCGCTTGTTCTTCCATAGAAAAGATCGAGTCAGATCCGCTATACCCCAAACCATTCTCTCGGTCGAGGCCGTCTGAGTTGTTGACGCGCTTGCTATAGTTCATGTCAGTCCGGATCAAGGTCCTCTGACCTGAGTTCGGTATTTCAGGTCCGGCAGGGTTCGATCCAGAAGGTGGTACTCTGGATGCAGCAGGATTTGGACCGGAGGAGTTCGGAACGCTGGAGTTTCCGGCCCCCACGGTAGAGCTTGGTGGTGGTTCCGAGGTAAAGCATGCTCGAGATCCTCTGGGTCGGCCACGTCCGCGTCCTCGGGGAGGCTGCTCTGCTTCTGGATTCTCCTCCAGATTTTGCCCTAGTACCCGGGCGCTTCGTCTAGGTTGCTCGGCTTCAGACATGGCGTGAAAAACTTGTTGAACAGGTGCACAAGATCAGATAAGATACAAAGTTCGGCGACATCGTCAATAGATATGGAGTCCCACTGGGCGTGCTAATTTGATGTATGTCGGACATCAACACTTCGACAACGAACCTTGCTCACGAACTGATCTGCAAAACAAAGTCTCAGGTGTCTCGAGGGTAGACACTCCGACGCTCAAGTTAGTATGATGCGTAAGGTGTATTGTATGTAGTATGAGATAGAAACGGTGTACCAAACATTGTGTGTATTTATATGGCTACAATCCGTAGATCACCAGGATATGTATTTATGGTATGACTACAACTCTTATGAGAATAGTAGTTGTATTACCATTTATAGAGGAAGTGTATTTCGGTCATGGTTGTTTTACCATGTTTAGGAGGATTTATATTCCTTGTAGAACATTCATAATATACGCATTCCTTGTAAAGATTAGGATTGATGGACTTTTGGATCCATCCTCTGCGTAACTCGAACCCACGACCCTTCTCGGGCCCTGGTCCGAGTATGAATGAGACCCGAATACGAACTATGGACTTATCACCTCCTCCTCTACATCACCACCGCCGTCCTCATCTGCCTTCCGAGCCTCCCCGCCGATCTCCCTCTTCCTGATCCTCTCAGCCGCCTTGCTCCTCTCGGAGACCATCACAATTCTCCCTTTACCGTTGAATCTGTTCTTCGCGATCGCCGGAGCGGTGTTCTTCCTCAATTACTCGATCTTTGCAGCTTTTGCTTCGTTCCAGACATCTGATCTCCAGGCGGAGTGTGACGCCGTTGCTGCGAGAATCCACGCGCTATTCGCCGGCGCGTGTGTGGTACTCGCGGTTGCACCGCGGCTGTTTGTGGCAGACACTGATGTGGCTGTGAAGAATATCACCATGACATCACCATGACATCATCATGATGGAATACAAACAAGGCGCGTGTAGCGCGTGACCTTGGACTGATGCGGTGCCGTTTTAGCTAGTTTTTCTGTTTTTACCAAAGTGCTAGTTTTTAGCTGTTTTTACTATGCCGTTATTTTCGAATTTACTATGTACTGGCTATATAGCCTTGTCTTTGCTCAAAATTCTGATTAAGAAAATTAAGCAGATAATTGATACTCTTCTTCCTCTCCCTATCATATTCTCTCTCCTCAAACTAGATCTAAGATTATAACATGGTATCAGAGCAATTCCGATCCAATCTGTAATCATCACCGATCAGGCAGCAAAACACTATGGCAATCATCTCAGCAGGAACTGGTCAACCCAGCAATCCCCATCCTACTCGAGCTCCACCAGCTGCCCAGCCTCAAGCCAATCGAGCTAATGAATCACAGAACAAGTATGGTAACAGTGATCCCCTCCATCTACACTCTTCAGATCATTCTGCTTTGTTGTTAGTTTCAGATCTGTTGACTGAGCATAATTACATCACATGGAGTCGGAGCATGATCATAGCACTAGGCACAAGAGATAAGTTGTCATTTATCAGAGGAGAAGTGGCAGAACCAGATCTGGATGATCCCTCATACAATCAGTGGCATAAGGTTAACTCTATGCTTCTCTCTTGGCTTTTCAATTCTATGGATAAGAGGCTTGCTAAAGGATTTCTGTTTTCCACAAAAGCTAGTGTACTGTGGGATACAATTAAGGAGAGATTTGGTCAAAGCAATGATACTTTGATAAATCAACTTAAGAGAGATATCATGAATTTAAAACAAGGTGATAATCAAGTCTCAGTCTATCTCAATGATCTTATGGGCTTATATGATGAATTAGCTACCCTTAGGCCTAGGGATTTTTGTTCATGCTGTCATTGTGGAGTTGTCAAAACAGTCATGAAACAAGATGATAATGATAAGGTGCATCAGTTTATCATAGGCCTTAACAGTGAATATACTAGTGTGTGTAATCAGATGCTGTTGATGGATCCTTTGCCAAATATAGATAGAGCTTATTCTATGATCTATAAGATAGAAAAGCAGAATTCAGTCCAACATGACATGGAAGAGGTTCAGAGAAACTCAGCTATGGCAGTCAGGACCTTCAGGAACCAAAACTACAATCCTCCTCAGAAGAACAATTATGGTGCTCCACAGCAAGGCTTCACTGCTCCTCATCAATCATTTGCTGCTCCACACTCTTATAATAGGCCTGCAGTAGTTTCAGGGGATGGGATACTCAGAAGACCTGTCAGAAGGCCAGACTTAAAATGTACTTTTTGCCATGCTTTAGGACATCTCAGAGAAGGTTGTTTCAAGCTAGTAGGGTACCCTGAGTGGTGGCAAGGCAGCAGAACTGATCAAGTCAGAGATAAACTTCTTGGAACACAGATGGCTCATACAGCTGCTACTCAACAGCAGATGACACAACCAGACAGCCCTCTTGATTCAGATGGAATAGAGAGCATTCAACAGATGATGACAAGTCTGCAAATGCAAGTTGACATGTTGATGAAAGGAAAAGGAAAATTGGATAGCTCTACTTCAGCTTCTGCACCAACTTCAGAAGGTATCAACTTTGCTTATTACCAAGATTTTGCAGGTAGTGTTCTTTTCCACTCTTCTGGTAGCAATTTTGTTTTTGATTGTGATTCCTGGATACTAGACAGTGGTGCAACTAGTCATATGTGTAGTGTGAATTCTTTCTTAGTCAATCCTAAACCAGTCAATTGCCTTACTCCAGTATATATGCCTGACCACTCAGTAAAATTTGTGCACTCTACAGGTTCAGTAAGCCTAAACAACAAATTGATCTTGTCAGATACACTATATATCCCTGACTTCAAGTGTAATCTAGTATCAGTCAATAAGCTAGCCAAAACCTCAAATGTTTACTCAAAATTCCTTGCTTCTTGTTGCCTCCTACAGGACCTCAAGACTGATGCTGTGATTGCAGTAGCAGAAGAGGTCAAAGGACTCTACATACTTTCCACTCACTCTTTTCATCCAGCTCAAATACATTCCAAGCTTCAGTCAAGTCTCACATCTTTCATCCCTCATTCTCCATCAAGCCACCAATTTCTTGTTGCAGTTAGGGACAACTGGCATTATAGATTAGGTCATCCATCTAAGGATGTGCTGAATTCTCTAAATTTGAAGTGTAATCATGTTGAACCCTGTAGTATTTGTCCTCTTGCAAAACAGCATAGACTGCCTTTCCCATTAAGTACTACTAAATCAAAGTCTGCTTTTGAACTGATTCATGTTGATTTATGGGGTCCATATAAAGTTCTTAGCTTGAATGGTTCAAAATATTTCTTAACAATTGTTGATGATTTCAGTAGAACCACATGGACTTTTTTGCTCAAAACTAAAGATCAGACTCCCTCAGTGCTTCATACATTTTTCAAAATGATTGAAAACCATTTCCAAACCACTGTCAAAACTCTCAGGTCAGATAATGGCACAGAGTTTCTGAATGCTGTATGTTTTAAGATATTTTCAGATCTTGGAATTATACATCACAGATCTTGCCCTCATACTCCCCAACAGAATGGCATAGTTGAAAGAAAGCATCAACACTTACTTCAAATTGCCAGATCACTCCTTTTCCAATCTCATCTCCCAAAACATTTTTGGGGTGATGCTATTCTCACATCCACATATCTCATCAATAGGCTTCCAACACCAGTTCTTCACATGAAATCTCCTTATGAGTGCTTATTTCACAAAATTCCAGATTACTCTCTTTTGAAAGTTTTTGGTTGTTTAGCTTATGCCTCTAATGTTTCTCCCAGTAAAGACAAGTTCAGTCCTAGAGCATTCCCTTGTGTATTTATTGGATATCCACCTGGCCAAAAGGCTTATAAGCTGTATGACATGAAAAACCACAAGGTCATTCACTCTAGAGATGTGATTTTTCATGAGAATATTTTTCCTTTTAACAAATCCTCTTCTTTATCTTCTGATATCACCTTACCCCCAGATACCAACTCCAGCACCACTATACATTCTGTCACACCAACACCCTTACACACATATACTCAAAATTCTCCTAGCACACAGTCACCAGTACATGTACCTCTCATGCCTGACTCTTCTCTTCCTCCTCCTGAAAATATGGATTCCACATTTTCTTCACCTCAAACTACTGCACCTCCACCTATCACTGATACTTCTCCCTCTCCAACTTCTGATATGTCTACACTGTCTCCTCTACCTAACCACATACTCACTCCTCTAGCTCCCAGAACCAGAAAACCTCCTTCTTGGACAAAAGACTTTGTTCTTTCTTCCATAGAAGATCCTTCTTCTTTTCCATAGGCCTTTTGTTGCTAATCTTGCTAGTGTGCAGGAACCTCCTTCTGCTACACATAGGGCTTTTGTTGCTAATCTTGCTAGTGTGCAGGAACCTCACTCATACAAACAGGCTTGCTCTCAGAAAGAGTGGATACTGGCTATGGAAGAAGAGCTTCAGGCCTTAGAGACCAATCACACTTGGAGTCTTGTCTCATTACCACCTGGAAAGAAAGCCATAGGCTGTAAATGGATCTACAAAATTAAATGTAACCCTGATGGCTCAGTAGCTAGATACAAGGCCAGGCTTGTAGCTAAAGGCTTCAATCAGTTACATGGCATTGATTTCACTGAGGTGTTTTCTCCAGTTGCACATACTGTGACCATCAGATTTCTACTTGCCTTGGCTGCAGCACATTCTTGGTATATCCACCAAGTAGATATCAACAATGCTTTTTTGCATGGCAGCATAGAAGAAGATGTTTACATGGCTCCTCCTCCTGGTGTTCCTATTTCCTCACCTGATCTGGTTTGTAAACTCAACAGAAGTTTGTATGGTCTCAAGCAAGCTTCTAGACAATGGAACAAGGAATTTACTTCTCATCTACAATCTCTAGGCTTCACACAGTCTGTAAATGACTACTGCCTGTTCATCAAAGTTTCTGGTTCTATTTTCTTGGCTGCAGCTGTGTATGTAGATGATGTGCTATTAGTTGGCAATTCACTGGAGGCCATTACTGCCATCAAGTCCTCTCTGCATAGTGCATTCACAATCAAGGATCTACAGGAAACAAAAAATTTTCTAGGCATTGAGCTGGCAAGGTCATCCTCAGGTTTGTATCTTAGCCAAACTAAATACATCCTTGACATTATCAATGACTGTGGTTTATCCAATGCCACAGCCACTGCTACCCCTTTACCTCTTTCCTGGAGGCATGATGATTCATCACCCCTCCTTTCTGATCCTAGTCTTTTCAGAAGGCTTATTGGCAGACTATTGTACCTTCATTTCACCAGACCTGACATTACTTTTGTTGTTCAACAGCTCAGTCAGTTTGTTCAGGATCCTACTGAGCATCATCTTAAGGCAGCTTTGCACATTGTCAGGTTCTTGAAAGCTACTCCCTCACATGGCCTACTCTATCCAGTTCAGTCCCAGCCTTCACTTTCTGGTTATAGTGATGCTGACTGGAGTACTTGCAAAGAATCCATGAGATCAGTTACTGGCTTTGCCATTTTCTTTGGCTCTGCATTAATTTCATGGAAATCCAAGAAGCAATCTACAATCTCCATGTCCTCTTCTGAATCTGAATATAGAGCTATGTCTATCACTGCCAGAGAACTCAAGTGGATTAGTTTCCTGGCTACTGATCTTCTTCATCCTCCTCAGGGCCCTATTCCTCTATTTTGTGACAATGAGGCTGCATTGTACATATGTGAAAACCCAGTTTTTCATGAAAGGACTAAACACTTGGAGAATGATTGTCATCTTGTCAGAACCTACTATCTTGCTGGTTTTCTCATGCCCACTCAGGTCAGTACTAGAGTCCAATTAGCTGACATTTTTACCAAGGTTTTAACTGCTCCTGCTTCTCGAGCTATTCTGTTCAAGCTTGGATTTCGGTTCTTCACCTCTGTCCAGCTTGAGGGGGGGCTGAAGAATATCACCATGACATCACCATGACATCATCATGATGGAATACAAACAAGGCGCGTGTAGCGCGTGACCTTGGACTGATGCGGTGCCGTTTTAGCTAGTTTTTCTGTTTTTACCAAAGTGCTAGTTTTTAGCTGTTTTTACTATGCCGTTATTTTCGAATTTACTATGTACTGGCTATATAGCCTTGTCTTTGCTCAGAATTCTGATTAAAAAAATTAAGCAGATAATTGATACTCTTCTTCCTCTCCCTATCATATTCTCTCTCCTCAAACTAGATCTAAGATTATAACAGGCTGCCTCCATATGTCTCTAGGCGTTGTGGGTGTTTCAAACTGGGCGCTCGCTCTATGTCGACACGTTTATCCCTGAGGGGTGCCACAAGCTGCTAGATGTTGTCAGTGGTGTGGAGGACTCGAATAAGTGTGATCTCGATGACTCTAAACTCAGGGTAGTTGAGATACTTGATTTGTTGTTCTTGTTCTTGCTCCACGCCTTCTGAGCCTCCCCATCGGTCTCCCTCCTCCTCTACATCACCACCACCGTCCTCCTTCGCTCCTCCGACCCTCCGACGTCCCCGACGTTACCAAGGAGCTCGTCGGCGATCTCCAATCACTCCAGCGAGTGTTTTGGATTTAGGGAGGGAGAGTTTTGGATTTGAGGGTTTTGGATCGAGTTTCATCTGCAGAAATTACGCAATAGAAGAAAATCAATTTTTATATATATTTTTCATATATTTGCAAAAAAAGATCTATAGAATACATATTTGTAAAAAGGTCCCCGCATCAATAATTTCTTTGCCACAGACCCGTCACTTTTTATAAACGTTCTATTTCAATACCAATTCTTAAAACTATACTAAATACTTTAAAGACTCCCTTTAAGTAATTAGTACTTGAGTACAACTCTAGCTAGTACATGTAACAAAAGTTATTGATAGTCAAAACTGTCGACAAAAGTTTTTTCTGGTCAACTGTGCCGATGTAGAAAAAACGCAGGGATCATTGTAAAACATAAATTAAATTAAAAGAAAATTTTTGAACTCCCAATTTTCCTAACTTTTCTTAAAAGTGTTTATATGTTTTAGCTTATAAAGTGTGTCTTTTAATTTGAACTGTAAATTTTTAAACAATTTTTTTTGAATTTTTGCATTAAAACATGTTTATTATATATTTATTATTTTAAAATGATAAATTTTTTAACACAAAAATATATCATTTGAGTTTAAATACACAATGATAATTTCATAAGGCGGTCTTTCAAGATATTTGACATTAAATTAAACATAATCATTATTTTATTAATTAAAAATGCTTTCCAAACCTATATATGTTAACCATATATAGGATAGGGCAAATGCCACGCCGGATCTGGTTTATGTACACCTCAAGGGCGCATCTCCAAATTATAGCCCGATTGCCCGGTTGGAGGTACCGTGTTTTTCTTGTGCTGTTTAAAGTATCAAGTTCCTTTCTTTTTAGTTTTTTGTATGCGGATGTGTTTGTTTATGGAGCAGTGATGCGTTGTTTGTTCGATTATATAATCTTTGGTGGTGTGTTTTCTGGAGCTGGCTTTCTAATTCGAACTGAGGGTTTGATTATAATCTTTGTTGCGCCCAATGTGCAATCATGTGTAGTTTGCAAGTGTTAATTTCGCTGTAAACAACGTTGGGGGCAGGTCACAGGAGTGGTTCCGAAAATGTTTAAGATACTGTCCACCAAGTCATTAAACATATGTCTGATTTCCCTCTGTAGAGCTAGAAATTTGAAGAAAGCAGAAGCTGTGTTAATTGATGGTATTAGACTAGGAATACTTCCGGATGTGGTGACGTACAACACGCTGATTGGTGGTTACTGCCGATTATCTGGTTTGGAGTCTGGCTATTCCGTTATTCCGAGATTGAAAGAAGCTGGTTTACAGCCAAATGTTATTACATATAACACTTTGTTGTCCTGTGCATGTAGATATAATTCGGTGTCTCTGTCTCTAGACGTGTTTGAGGATATGCTTAGCGAGGGCATTCTTCCAGATATATGGAGTTATAATACACTGATGCATTCTTTTTTCAAGTCAGAGAAACCAGATGAGGCTTATAATGTTTTTAAAGATATACTTTTAAAGGAGTTGAACCCTTCTCCAGCAACATATAACATTATGATTTCCGGGCTTTGCAAGAATGGTTATGCGGACAATGCCCTTAGGCTACTTCGATCTCTCAAGCATAATGGATTTATGCCCCAAGTAGTTACGTACAATATTATTATTGATGGACTGTGTAGGTCAGGAAGGCATAGAACCGGAAGACTGCTTCTGGAGGATATGGTGAAAGACGGCCATTGCCCCAATGCCATTACTTACACGACATTGATGAAATCTTGCTTCAGGGATGGGATGTTTGAAGAAGGGCTCAAGTTTTTCTCAGAGATGAAGGAGAAAGGATATACTTTTGATTGTTTTGGATACTGCACGGTAACCGCTGCTCTGCTTAAAGCAGGGAAAACAAAGGAGGCTCATGAACATATTGGAAATATGTTTAGAGTTGGCATAGACCTTGATATGGTTTGTTTCAACACCTTAATCAAACTGCGCTGTAAGGAAGGTAAGTTTGAAGACGCATATAACTTGGTGGAGGAGGCAGAAAAGAGGGGGTTGGAGTGTGATGAATACACATACTCTATTTTTATCGATGGGCTGTGTAAAGGAGGGCATATAAAAGAGGCACAAAGACATTTGAAATACATGCAAAAGGAGGGTGTATGGACAAATTTGGTTGCTTCAAATTCTTTCATTGATGGGGTCTGTAAAAATGGCCAAATTGATTATGCAATGCAGATTTTTGAGTCAATGAAAGTAAAAGATGGTTTTACTTATTCCTCGATTGTGCGTGGACTTTGCAGATCTAGAAGGTATCACTTAGCAGCAAAGATACTACATTCTTGTATTTTGAAAGGAATCAGAGTTCTGAGGTCTGACAAGAAAGCCGTTATTCAGGGTCTTCGTTATTCAGGTTTTTCTCCTGAATCCAAGAATCTCCAGTCGAAAATCCGTTGGGCTAAATTACGTTACTGTTAATGGACCTGGGGACATTGTTTGCTGCTGTAGTTGATGCATTTGATTCTTTACCTCATTTGACCACGGATCTTGGTTCAACATCATGATGTAATATCACACTATGGTTTACTGAAGAACGTGGATATTCACACTATGGTTTACTGAGGCCCAATGTCAGTGTTAATGGCTGAACAGCTCCTCACTCCCCTCCTCTTTCTACTACTCTCCAGGTAAACATCATCTTCCTTTATAGGCTTTTATTGAGGTTTATGTTGCATATTATTGTTCTAAAGCAGCATAGAGGAAGATTTTAATTCAGTATAAGATAGAATTAGGGTGACAATATTTGATGCTTGAAAGCATTGGTGAAGTTCATAGCTAATTGACATTATGGATGAACTGATAAGTCGATGAACCAAGTTTACTTCCATTGGAAAGTTAAATTTTACTTGCCTTTACTCGGATATTGCTTATCCCTGGATTTTATATTTACTCTAGAAAATGACATAAAACAACTTAAAAGTGTTCCTAATTCTTCCAAGCTCTTTCACGGTTTGGTTTTTATTTCAGTTCATCCTAGGGAAGTTCTGCTTTCTGATTCTAATAAAATTCGTTCTTCATCCTCTTCTCTTCATCAATACATATTTTACCTTAGCAAACTTCAAATTATTACAACGGCATGTGAAAAGTATTGCTACAGTACTTTCGCATGTAAGACTACGTTCTAACTTCTAGTCTGTGAACCAATGCACCAGTGCACATGTTTTTATCAAAAAAATTGTATTGCTATATTTTTAACATTCATGTCCTGTGAGCCCTTGTTAGTTTTCTTAAATTCTAATTTCAATTTTATCATGTTTGTCATCTCCACAGTGCTCCAGATACTTTCTCAAAATGAGTTTGCAGGGAGAAAAAAGACGGAAGCTTTATACTACCGAAAGCTCATATTAATTAAACCTCTTCAACATCTCTTGGAGTTGGGTTGCATAGGCAAGGTACATCTTCAGTTACAACCTTCTGTGCTCTGATGCCATTGAAGGGCTATGTTTTAGATGCGGAGGAAAGATGGATGATGAGTATGGTGTTGCACTCTCATACACAAATAAGGATTTAAGGTCTCTAGCGGGGAGATTGCTGGATTGCGTGATAAAGACATGAGGAACCTGCTTCTCCATAAGAAGATTTACCTGGTCCTTCATTTGGATCACACTCTGCTACACTCAACTAAGCTTGATAACATCAATGGAGATGATTTATATTTGAAGGGCCTAAAGAAGATTCACCCGATGCTCTAAAAACCACCCTGCATAGACTCGACAAGGTTAGGACTGTGACCAAGTTATTCAGGCTGCAAGAAATGATCTCGGTATAAATCTTAGTTTACATGGATGTAAATATAATTGCATGTTGATTTTTTTACAGATTGGTGTCAGTAGTACTTGTTCTTTTTGTGATCATTCCCATCATCATAGGCTTCGGACTCACAATGCACTTAAAACGTCTTGGCATATAAGAGCAAGTCCAATAGATCCTTTAAAATGGAGATTTTGATCAATTTTAGGGATTTTGTACTCCAATAGGTTTCCTAAAGTTATTGCAGGTTGTACTTGATCATTAGTTTCTTGGCGGGGCTGATCTCACCAAGTCCTCGCCGGAGACGAATCCAAGGGTCAAGGGAGGGTGATTGTGCCATCTCTCGCCCGATCATCAGCTTCTTGGCGGGTGGATCACGCCGGAGTCCTCACCAGACTAAGCTTAGGCTCAAGGGAGGATAATTTGGGGGAGGATAATTGTGATTGATCCACACAATGCGTGCACTTGTAGCGGAGATTTTTGAAATTGAAGGAAGAAAAAGAAAATTAAAAATATATATTAATTCTAAAGGGAATTGGAAGAGTTATTGTTTCGATCAATAAATTAATTAGTTAAAAGTATTAAAAGGGATGAAACTACGTAGTTTTGACTAAAGTAACCACATAACCATCGCAAGTCACTATATTCCGGTGCCTATATTTATTTCTTTATTAAATTTAATTCCTTTTCCCAAAAGTGTTTCCGCATTCTATAATTTCATTAAATTTATTGTAGACGTTATCTATTATAGGACGGTATATATATAATAATATATGCTTTGTAAAATAATATTTTCGACAACAATAATTTAGAAAAAAAGTATTCTAGGTAGAGAAAGATGCATGTGTTCGTTTTATGGCACTAATTTAGAGTTCTTTTCAAAATATAAATATGGTACTAAATTAGAGTTGCATGGTCTCATGAGGAAAAATGTTTAATCCGTGTGTCTTTTAATTATGAATATTTTAAATATAAAACGTCCTGCATTCCTTGAAATAAATTTTATTAAAAGTTAATTTCATAAAAAAGATGCTTCTTCTGAAAAATAAAAACATTATAAATCTCAGCCATTATTTTACCATTTTTATCCCCTATTTTAATTTCAATTTACCATTTATTTTTATGTCAGTCGTATTTTTAAACTCTAGACCTGACCATCTCCAATAAAATCTAATATTCAAGTTCATACCTGAAATTTAATTTACGCTTCGTGCCAAATTAAAATTTTATAAGAAAATCATAATATACCGCACAACGTGCGGTCCAACAAGTTAGTTTATTTAAAATTTTTACCTAGAGTGTAGAAGGTCTTGGGGATGATTGGAAATAGTTTGGGAAAATATGGAATAAGGACAGTATAGTTTAGGGAAGATAGATATGGAATTTGCATAAATCCTGTGAATTTCACTTAGTTGGAATTTCACTTAGTCGGAATTCCTATTTGTTTTTACCTGACTCAATTTTACCCAGTTTTAAACGGATAAAAAAGGGTCATACCCATATTTTCACATTACCTATTTTATCCGACCCATATTTTACCCGTATGTCGGCCCTAATTAAGACCCAAAAAATACTCTTTAAACTATATACAAAATTCGTGTTGTTTGTGCTAGCTTATTTTATACATTTTGGTTTAAAGAGAAGTAAATAATTTATACATTTCTATAATTTTCTGAAATAAATAAATAAAATATGTTCTATGAAAGATTGACTAGCCTTGTATATACCAATACCATTACAAAATAACTGATAAAGAAAACTCATTTTATATGAAGATTGAATAGTCTAGTATTAGTATATTTTATTTGAACTTAAATGGTAGAGTTGAATGTTAAAATAACTAAAAGTCAGGCCAAAAATTAATATTGATGCATCTTGGACATCAGGCCAAAAAGAAACAGGTATAGGACTAATTATTAGAGATCAGACTGGAGACTTTGTTTGTGCTAAAACTTTGTTCACTCATGCTCAGTCCCCTTTGCACGCTGAAATCCTTGCCATTGGTTTTGGTCTGGCACATGTTGTTCCAGACACACCATGTAGTATTGAATCAGATTGCTTGCAGGCTATTCAAATGATATATAAGCCTGATCTTGCTCCATGGTCTATTTTCTCTTTAGTAGATGACATTAATAGAGCCAAAGCAGACAATGAATTGATCCACTCTTTCAGAGAGGGGAATCTAGTTGCTGATTCACTAGCTAGATATGCTATTTCACAGAAAATGTCTGCAACCTTTACTCTACTTTCCCTTGCAGCTAAACCTAAAAGGCTTATACATTCTTGACAAAGCTGGTACTCCCTCCCTTAGAGTTCACCTCCCCTAGTATGGATGCTACTTATCTTTCTTCTAATCTGCTTTTCAGGTGAAGAAATCAATCAAAGGAGGAAGCAACTCACTGTGATCTCTCAACCTATTGTCAGCAGAAACATGATCTCACCCCCAGCTTTGAGCCATAGCTTGACTAGGACTATTCAGAGCCTACAAGATCTTACATTCTTTTTTAGGTTGATGGTTTTTTCCTTGGTGCCGCTTAGAGTTTTGCTATGCAATTCTCTTATAGGCTTCGAGAAAACATTTCATCCCTATTTTGTATAGTCTCCCTATGTCTTTATTCTTTTGCAAAAGCATTGATATGCTTTTGGAGCTTAAAGCTCAAAACCATCCTTTGAAAGAAGGTTATGGAATGTAAAAATTTATTTACTTTATGTCTTTTACAAGGGTTTGGGAAGCCTAATAAAAATTCCCCCACTATTGGTGGTTTTGCTCAAAAAAAAAAAAAAAAACTAAAAGTCAGTCAACGATGACTTTTCTGTGGCTGATTTAAAATTAAAGTTTGTTTAAAGATAACCATCGTACTTAGAAAATCTGGTGCAGCAATGTTTCATCTGCGTTTGAAAAAAAGGAAAAACAAATCCATCTGCTCTCAGAAAATGTTTCACCGGCTTCCCATTTTCCCCCTGTTACTGGTGATCACTGTATTTCACATCCCGCAATCCTTGAGCCAGACTCAAGAATACGCTACGTGTGCAGAGGTTTATCAAACCGACCAGAGTATTGTGGATATCCTGGTTTTGAAGTAAGTTGCCTGGATAATAATATTTCCCGGATTACAGTTTCATCCATTACCTATCGGATTATTCAATCTCCAGACACCGGAGAAAACGATAACTGTGCTAGATGCAGCCAAGGGAGCGGGCAGTGTGGATACAAATCATTTGCCTGCTACTGTCTCGACGGAACTCAAGATTGCTACACAACCGCTCTAGATGGACCTGGTACGTATTTTCAACTCCTCACGTTATTTACTAACTTACCACAAAAAAGTATTTAGTGTACTAACATTTTCCCCTAATATGAGATTGCAGGGGCACCGATGTCATTGATCATTGGTAAGACTCGTTATTTCTAAGAGTTGAAAGATATGACCATGCTGTTCATCAATTCATAACTTCAGTTAGCTTAATGCAGGTCTCTTAACTGGTCCTGCGGTCTTGGTCATGATCAGTGTAATGATTTATTACCTTGCCAAAAGGTACTCGTGTTTCGAGCTAGTATTGGGATGGAGATCAGATGAAGGAAGCGATCATCTTGTGGATGGATTCATGAGGAATTATGGATCCACTGCTCCTAGGTTATACACCTATGCAGAGATCAAGAAGTTGACTAACTCATTTGCTGACAAATTAGGCCATGGAGGATATGGTTGCGTTTATAGAGGTACTCTGTCTGATGGTAGAGAGGTGGCTGTGAAATTGCTGAATGATGATAAGGGAAATGGTGAGGATTTTATCAGCAGAACTTCCCATGTCAATGTTGTTGCTTTATTAGGGTTTTGCTGCAGCTCTGATCTACGAGTTCATGCCTAACGGATCTTTGGACAAGTTCATCGGTGGAAAACATGTTGAATGGAAGCTACTATATGAGATTGCTGTTGGAATTTCAAGGGGTTTGGAGTACCTACACAGGGGATGCAACACCAGAATAGTCCATCTCGACATCAAGCCTCAGAACATACTTCTCGACACTCATTTTCATCCCAAGATTAGTGATTTTGGCTTAGCCAAACTGTACAAAAATAAGGAGAGTGTTTTGTCAGCAATGGGTGCTAGAGGAACTGTGGGATACATTGCTCCGGAATTGGTTTTCCCAAGCTACGGAGGCGTGTCTCATAAATCTGACGTGTATAGTTATGGAATGATGATTCTTGAAATGATCGGATTGACAAGGAAACCAGACATGGATTCACAACAAACGAGCGAAACCTATTTTCCCAATTGGATACACGAGCGTGTGGAACTCGGACAAGAATTTCCACTCAAAGGCGTTGGAAATGAAGAGGAAAAGGAGTGTGTGATGCAGATGATGTATGTTGGATTATGGTGCATCCAACCAAATCCATCAGAACGACCATCAAGCACCAAGGTGGTGGAAATGCTGGAGGGAACCTTTGATTCCTCGAGGATTCCTCCAAAACCTCATCCAGAACTTGCACCTATGAGCTTCAACCCAGAATCATGGACAACTCCATCGATGTCCAGTGATGTAGCCATGCTGGGAACATACCAATGTCTGATCCATAAATGCAATATTTTGTACCATGCATGAGTATTCCCTGAACCATCATGTGTTCATGCTTGTTATATTTTCAGTTTTTCATTCGTAGTTGTTATATTTTTGGATTCCCACCAAAGTCTTGGATGTCTAGTATTACAAAGGTGTAAATACTTGCAAATATTTATTGATGCTTGATATTGACTAGTCTAATATATTTTATTATGTTTTTCGACAAGGGACATCTACACATATGGGCATAAAGTATGAAAAATAGACATATGGCCAGGACAGGCAAAACTCTACTTTTTGAACATCCAATTTTTTCAGCATTATGACTCCAAAAATCCCATGTTTTGACACCATCGTTGTGAATTTGTAATTTTTAAAAGTAGAAAAAAACGGAAAACGTAACCTTCGTAACAAAGTTGTTTATGTTTGTAAATTGAGGGCAAAGAGAGATCAGAATTTTCACTAAAATGTGTTGGAGATAAAATCTTCCTGTATACTAAGATATTTCTATGCAAGCGAAAGGGAGAGAAAGATTAGAGTAGAACATTCCATCTCATTTATAACAGTTTAAACACGTTCATTTCCACATGAACATATATCTCCAAGAAAAATTCTAGGTTTAAAAGCTATAAACCCCCCCACCCCCACATACAAAAAGAATTAAAAGAAAAGTAACGGTAAAAATATAGAAAAGATGCAAAAAGAATCAATTCATTATCAGCACAGGCACCAAAAAGAAAAGAGAATTCAGCTTTGATCCCTACTGGGCAACAAGCGTGTCTTCAATTATCTAATTGCCCTACATATTCGCTACCCATTTATCAAAGTTTCTGGATCACGACTGAATTGGCCAGCCCAGCTTGTTCAACAGTCTGGTCCAAGTCAGTAAGCTGCTTTGGAGGAAATCCAACTGTCTGAAGCAAGTACCCCCTCGATCCACCTGGTCTAGATGCATCAATGAACCCACGAATGTCTCTCAGTGTGTGGTGGAAGTTGAAGCGTGACACCATGCGAGTACCATCAGCCAGCCTCAGCTGAATTGAGGTAGAAGGTAGTGCTTGATCAACGATCAGGCCAGTGGTTGGCGGTGGTGGTGCTGTGGTGGTGATGGGCGGGGAAGCAACTGCAGCAGGCACCACAGGGGTCACACCACTTTCACCGCCTACAGTTCTACCAACACCTTGAAATGAGCGAACAGACCTAGGCCTTTGTGATTCCTGCACAAACATTTTAGTGAAGAATAAAAGATTAAACAAACGATAATGAGGAAAAATTAGGTTAAAAAGTAGCAAATACTGATTCTACAAGTGACAGCAGATAGCAGACATACCACGTAGTCTGTGTCCTTTCTAACAAGATGGCAATGAACAGGAGTGCTCCTATTAGCTGGCTGCAGCTCGTCTGGGCACTCGGAATTTTTTATGCTCTGCATTCAGAAAAAGAGAAATAAGTATAAAGAATGTTCCTGATAACACTACACTTAAAAGGATGAAGCTTTACACATATGCTGTCCACCACGTCCGAATTTACTCATCTCCTCTAGATTGAGAAGAAAGGGGGAAATATAGCTAGTTTTTGAAGTTGAGTATATTGATTAATCTGGACGTCCAATCAATATTTAATGGCTAAGCTTAGAAGTAAATTGAATACGACGCATCTCTAGATGTGTAAGTATTCCCTTACTAAGTTATTTAAACCACTAATTGACATATAAAACACACTATACATCCTAAAACATAAGCTATATATCACCAATACTAATCTTCATATCATGCCACATTCTCTTGATGTAATATATTGTAAAAGGAATAAAGAACAAGTAATACCTCCAGAAACGGCGCATTCTCAGGATCATCGAATCTCCGGAGCGGACCATCATCTACCGAGAATCCATTCCTCCACAAAAAGATGCTGTTGTGGACAGGCGCAGGAGGCTGCTGTGGGCTAGCGTGGGACACAGTCTCTCCTGAGAGCAACCTTGCAGTTCCTGTAAATCTTCCCGACCTTGTAGACGGCTGTGCCACCTGGTCTGGATGCAACTCCACAGCCCCAGCCTGCCTTGCCTGATTATAAATTGATTCCACATCATTCCCCCTTTTGGATGGATCCTGAACCATCATTCCACTGAAACAATAGGATACAGACCAACAAAACATCACCACCATTGATTGATTAATAATCAACAAAACTACATATCAGCAAATGTAAGCAATTGGAGAATCAGAATAATGTGTCACCTATTCCTGTTCTATTTATAGGATACACAACAGCACCACTATTGATGATTAAATAGAACAAACAAACTAGACAATGCAATACAGACCAGCAAGATATCACAACCAAAACCAGCATTGTTCAACATAAATAGAACAAACATTCTATCAACAAACATTCTATCAACAAACTACACAGTAATTAGGGTAACAAACATTCTATGAACAAACATACATTGATATAT
The DNA here is from genome assembly GCA_948330725.1 of Sherardia arvensis. NCBI lineage: Eukaryota > Viridiplantae > Streptophyta > Magnoliopsida > Gentianales > Rubiaceae > Sherardia > Sherardia arvensis. The sequence continues at coordinate 29,727,830 of OX415241.1, forward strand.
AATAGAGCAAACACAAATTACCAACATTGATTGATAAAAAGAGCAAACTAATTAATAATTAGGGCAGCACAAAAGCAATTGGAGAATCAGAAGCAATAATAATAACGATAATGTCTCACCTCTTCTCTCCCCCAGTGTAATACCCCTGGGGCTCGTCGTCGGAATCAGAGTTGCCCTGGCGGTTCAAATCAGAGAGGGTGCGAACCCCGCTCACTCCTCTCCGGCTATTGCCACCAGCAGCGGCGGCGGCGGCAGGAGCAGGATTCGAGCTAGACGCGGAGCGGAGATTGTATGGCTGGCGTCTGGGGGACGGGGATCGGGAGCGGGACGGCGATGAGGAGTGGGAAGGGGAGTAGGCTTCTTCAGGTTCTTCTGGTTCGGGTTCAGCAGCGACGGTCGGATTTGGGTTCGGGTTCGGGGCCCCGAGTTGGGCTGCTTCCGGGTCGGCGGATTCGAGGAAGGTGGAGAGGGCGGAGCTGAGATCGAAGTTGTGGGACTCGAGGTAGAATTGGGCCTCGGCGGGGGCGGCGGAGGTGATTTCGCAGAAGGTGGTGATCAGGGTGGCGTTGTCGGGTTGATTCTCCATGGCTACTGCTTTTTCAAGTCGACGGCGATGATGTTGGGGATGTGGGAGAGTCACACTATGTTGATCTTCTTCTGCTCTATTATTTCATCTCTCCTTTTTCTTTTATACTACCTTTTCTAACAAATTATCAACAAAACACAGTAATTTTCCCTTTTCTTAATGAATTTTGGTTATTCCGCCATGTTTTTTAACTTAGAAATTTCCTTCTTCGAGTAAAAATTGGTAAAACCCTGGTTTACAAAATCCTTTACCTTTAAAAGCCCCGATCTCTTAGGAATATGTAACGATCCCGGGATCGGAATTTGGATTGAAAAGACAATTAGAATGAAAACAAAGTGTTCATTGATCAAATAAATGAGGAGAGAGAATAGGAATGCTCAAAGAGTTTTACAAATTGATCTTCACATCAAAAATGTTGATTCCCTACTCTAACTACCTACTAATATGCTAGTCTAAACTCGGCCGTTGCAACTGCCGTCCTCGCCGGAGCAGTTTGCCGGTAAACGAGTCAGTTACAGCTTTGACTGACTTAACTTGGTCTTAACTGCATATTTACACAAGTAGTCCCTCATTTTAGTATTTAATTCTGTAAAGCCCAAATCATGACAATCCATCCTTCTTAAAAATAAGCTTGACCTCAAGCTTTAAAATCTGGAAACTGAGTGATAATGAACTCATGATCTTCCCATGATGCATCCTCCTTGTGTGTGTCTTTCCATTCAATCAACCACTGCAACACAGTCTTCTGATCCCTGGAAATGAGTCTCCTTTGCAGCACTCTCAAAGGAGTTAGAACAGGCAGATCTTGTACTTCATTAGGAGGATGTGTGATAGCTTGCTGAGGAGAGGATCCATAATACTTCTTTAATAAAGAAACATGAAACATTGGGTGTATTCTGCTATGAGGAGGAAGTTGTAATCTGTAAGCTACACTGCCAACTTTCTGTATGATCAAATATGGTCCATAAAACTTAGGAGTTAACTTGACATTTTCCCTCGCCACCAAAGAATTCTGTATATACTTTTGTAGTTTCAGATATACCCATCTCCTTCCTTTAGATCCCTTTCAGACCTTCTCAAATCAGCAAACTACTTCATCCTTTCTTGTGCTGTTTTTAAGTATTTCTGCAACAATTGTTGCACTTGATCCTTCTGGTACAAAAGGTCATGAGCAGCAGGTATAATGGAGTCTGTAAGTACTCCTAGTGGAAGTGTTATAGGTTTAACTCCATATAAAGCCTCAAAGGGAGTCATATTAATACTAGCATGATGTGTAGTATTATACCACCACTCTGCAGTGCCCAACCAATCACTCCAAAACTGTGGCTTATCACCACAAAAACACCTCAAATATTGCTCCAGTACTTGGTTCACCCTCTCAGTCTGACCATCTGTCTGAGGATGGTATGCAGTACTCAGTTGAAGTTTAATATTCATTTTGCTCATCACTTCCTTCCAGAAATTGCTAGTAAACAACTTATCCCTGTCAGAAGTTATAGTGACTGGATATCCATGGAGTTTACATACCTCATTAATGAACTTATGAGCAACTTTTGAAGCTGTAAATGGATGACTTAAGGCTAAGAAATGGCTGTAATAAGTAAGCCTATCCACCACAACTAAAACAGTATCATAACCATTGGAATTGGGAAGTTTCTCCACAAAATCCATAGTGATTTGCTTCCATGAATGAGTGGGAATTGGAGAAGTCCAGGAGAAGAGCAATGCTCCACTTTATTCTTCTGACAAATCTCACACTTTTTTATGTACTGTATTATCTTATCCTTCATTTCAGGCCAGAAAATAAAGAAAAAGCTCTCTCAGTAGTTGCTGTTTGTCCAGAATGCTCTCTTATAGGAGAAGAATGAAGAGCATCCAAAATGCTTTGTCTGGCATTTCCTCCACTGCCAACCACCATCTTAAAACCTTTCCTCAACAATCCTTGAGAATAGCTATATTCTTTCTGTGTAGACTGCTCAGTTGGAGTTAAAACAATGTTGTTGATCAGATTCTGACAGAAAGAATCACCTTCATAACTGGCTTCCACCTGTACCATCCACATAGGTATCACAGAAGTACTAGTCTGTGCAGCAGAACATTGTATGAACTTATCTAAATTCACATTACTCCCTTCCATGTCATCTCCAACTGTTGTACTATCTTCAGTTAAATCCTTGCTATGGTCTTCATCAAAGGAGATGGAAGAATGTTGACCTTCCAGTTGCTCCTCCAAGCCAGAATAATGAAGGGGTTGCCTTGATAGGGCATCTGCTACAACATTGGCTTTACCAGCCTTATATTGTATTTCAAAGCTGAGACCTAACAACTTTGTAATCCACTTATGCTGAAGAGCATTAGTAAGTTTTTTCTCTATCAAATATTTAAGACTTTGGTGGTCAGTCCTAATTATGAAATGATGTCCAGTAAGGTAGTTTTTCCATTTATCAATAGCCATGACTAAAGCCAACAACTCCTTTTCATAAGTTGATAGTCCCCTATTCCTGTTGCAGAAAGCCTTGCTCAGAAAAGCAATAGGTCTTTGATCTTGCATTAAAACAACCCCCATTCCAACTTCTGAAGCATCAGTCTCAATAATGAATGGCTTGTCAAACTCAGGCATTTTAAGGACTGGAGCACTGGTCATTATATGTTTCAATTGCAGAAAAGCTTGAGTAGCATCATCCTCCCAATGGAAATCATTTTTTCTCAGAAGTTTATGCAAAGGCTTACAAATGATCCCATAATTGGCAATAAATCTTCTATAGTATCCAGTGAGTCCTAAAAAACTCTCAATTCCTTCACTGTTTTAAGAATATGCCAATTCTGAATGCATTTTATTTTCTCATCATCCACAGCCACTCCTTTGCCAGAAATAATATGGCCTAAATAATCCACTGATGTTTTTCCAAAAGAGCACTTTGACATTTTTGCAAACAATTGATTGTGTTCTAAAATTGACAACACAGTTGAAAAATCAGTGAGGTGCTGCTCCCAAGTTTTGCTATAAACCAAAAAGTCATAAAAAAACAAGTACACTTTTCCTCAGCTGCTTCTGAAAAATCACATTCATAAGACCTTGAAATGTTACTGGAGCATTACACAATCCAAAAGGCATCACTACAAATTCATAATGACCACTATGAGTCTGAAAAGCAGTTTTTCCTATATCTTCTGCTCTAACTCTTATCTGATGGTATCCACTTCTCAAATCCAGTTTAGAAAAATAACAAGCACCAAACAATTCATCCAACAATTCTTCTATCATTGGAATAGGGAATTTGTCCTTCACAGTAGCAGCATTGAGTCTTTTGTAATCCACACACATTCTCCAAGAAGAATCTTTTTTTCTTGACTAAAATGACAGGTGAAGCAAAAGGACTATTGCTGGGCTGAATGACTTTATTCTGCAACATTTCTTCAACTTGCTTCTCTATCTCATCTTTATTGCAATGTGGATACCTGTAAGGTTTTATTTTGAAAGGTTGAGAGTCTTTCAAAATAATCTTATGGCCAATACTCCTAACAGGAGGTAACTGGTTAGGAATAGAAAATACTTTAGAAAATTTTTGGAGCACCTGTTTAAGATCTTCTAGAACTTGTAGTAACTTGTCTGTCTCATCAACATGCAACCTCTTGTTATCCCTCTTGTTGTCAGTAATGGTCTCTAGCTCCTCTTGCACATACTCTTCCAGTTCCATCAACACATGCCTCTTTTGACAACTAATATCCTCCTTACCATTTCTGATTTTGCTCCTAACTCCATCAGTTCTCCCTCTGAGTGTCCAAAATGAATCATTGCTGAAAATAGACACTTGCTGCAACTTCCAATTAAAAATAACTGGATCAAACTTGGATATCCAATCAACTCCATAAATTATATCAGTTCCTCCCAAATTCATAACCTTGAGGTCAAACACAAACTGATGATTTTGCATTTCCCAAACCACTTTAGGGCACATCCTAGCACCAGTAAGTGTAGTTCCATCTGCAATCCTGACTTCATAAGTCTTCACTCTCATAGTCCCTAACCCAATTCTTTGAATTACCTTAGGGTCAATAAAGCTCACAGATAGGGCTGTACAACCGGGTCAACCTGGCCCGGCCCGGATCCGGAATGACCCGGACCCGTAATATCTATAAATCTTGGACCGGGGCCCGGCCCGGTTGGACTACTTCTTGAACCGGATCCGGTCTGGAATTATTCCGGGTTTGACCCGGATCGGACCGGTTGACCCGGTTACAACCTATATTATATTTTTTTTTTACAAAAAGATTGATTCTGTTAAGAATCAAACTATAGACCGTTGTGTGACAATCTCCTTACCACTACACCACACTTATTTTTGTTAACAAATTGTATGATTAATAAACATATACGGGTGTTAAATTTATTTTAAAAACAAAACACAAAAGTAATGCTTTTGGTGAGATTTGAACTCTGGTTGTATACTAAAAAATGGCAAGCCTTACCATTAGAACAAGATTAATTATGTACAATAGTTGCAAATATATGATATATAACCGGGCTCCCGGGTTGACCCGGAAACATCCGGGTTTGACCCGGATCGGCCCGGAACCTGGAATGAACAAAAATAGTGACCCGGGGCCCGGCCCGGATTGCAAAAAATCCGGGTCCGGGTCACCAATTCCGGTCCCGGGTCGGGCCATTTTTCCGGGTTGACCCGGCTCATGTACAACCCTACTCACAGAAGCTCCTGTATCCAGTAGAATACTCACCACCTCACCATAAACTTTGGCATGAAAGACTAAAGTATTGGGAGCTCTCTTCCCTCCTTCAGTACCAACAGAGTTTAGCACCACCTGCTCATCATCCTCAGAACTTTCCAAAGCCTCTAATAAAGCATCATCAGCCTCAATCACCATAATAGTTCCCGGCTCTAATTTTTCCTCTTCACAGCCAATATAATGCACCTGCACCTCCTTCATTCTACAAACATGACCAGCTCCAAACTTATCTCCACATTTGAAACACAAACCATTCTCCCTCCTATATTTCATTAAAGCAGTAGAAAGCTTAGTATAATTGCTATGCTTATTCTCTGTACTACCTTCAGAATTACTACCTTTCCAAGCCACTTTCTTGTTCACCATACCAGTTCCCATTCCATTTCTGAACTGTGGAGCTTGATGAAATGGATGACTCACCACCTTCTTCTTATTAGCCACCTCCAATTTCTTTTCCTCCCAAAAAGCTAACTCCATTGCTCTATGTAAAGTGACAAGACTCATCATCATAACTCCAGGCTGTAATTCCTCTTTTAAGCCACTTATGAAACTAGAAATGTAGTATTGTTCAGTAGGCTGTAAATGCTTATCAGTCAATAAGGTTCTCAATTCGTCAAACTCTTCCTGATACACTCTTACAGTAGACTTCTATTGTAGTTTATTAAATTCTGCAACTTCATCCCTCAAACTAAAAGGAGTAAATCTCTGCAAAAGTAAAGCACTAAAATCCTCCCAAGATAGATTCTCTTTCCCAGAAACAGTCAACTGATACCAAATTCTAGCATTTCCAGTCATGTAAATTTCAACAGCAAGATATTTTTGATGGTTAGGAATCTGATAGAAGTTGAAAAAGGTTTTACAACTCCTCAACCATTCTTTAACCCCCTCTCCATTGAAACTTGTCAAAACAATTCTAGCCTGCTGAATCTCAGTACCTTTACCCAACCTAACTCTCTAATCATCTTGCAACATTTCTTCTGTATTCAAAGACTCATCTCTATCTTTATACCCATACTTGTACTTATAGTTGAAATCCTGATTAGGTTTATTGTTCACAGTAAAAGCATTTCCACCATTATTCAATTGAGCATGCTTAGACCCTGAACTAATAATTACAGGATTTTCAATACTCATCTTCTCAGCATCATTCATCCTAACCTTGGGATTAATCAATACATTTCCCCTGGGTAAAACAGATAAATTCTCATGCAATTGTTCAGAGAAACCAGGAGTACCTAGCACCGACGGAGGAGGAGCATAGCTTGTACTCGGTCTGTCTCTGTCTAGCACAGCTGGTCGAGCTTGCATCAATGCCACCAAATTTTCATAGTTCTTCTGCGCCTGCACTCGATCTGCTTCTCTATCAGAGACTCTCGTTGCCTCCAATAACTCCAGCTTCTGACGATTCTCCTCCACCAAATTCTTCAGTGCATGAATGTCTCCGGCGAGCTGCTTCATTTTTTGAGTAACGCCGACCAACCGCGCGTCGAGCTTCTGCTCCATCTGAGTTTCCCAATTCTTCGGTGGGCGAGTTCCTTCTGCCATCAAGCCAGTAGATCGATGGCTCTGATACCAATTGTAACGATCATGGGGATCGGAATTTGGATTGAAAAGACAATTAGAATGAAAACAAAGTGTTCATTGATCAAAAGAATGAGGAGAGAGAATAGAGATACTCAAAGAATTTTACAAATTGATTTTCACATCAAAGATGCTGATTCCCTACTCTAACTACCTACTAATATGCTAGTCTAAGCTCGGCCGTTGCAACTGCCGTCCTCGCTGGAGCAGTTGGCCGGTAAACGAGTCGGTTAAAACTTTGACTGACTTAGCTTGGTCTTAGCTGCATATTTACACAAGTAGTCCCTCATTTTAGTATTTAATTTTGTAAAGCCCAAATCATCGTTCCCAAAATCAACAGTGTGTAACAATTGACAAATGATCTGAGGGCTGCTCGGTAAATCTGGCCAGAAATCGGCAAAACCGATCACAAGATATTTATCAAAAACCCGATAATGCCAAATGTATTGTGTCAGCTAGCTATATCCTAGCTGACCATTGACTTCAAATGAAATTACAATTAAGCCCCTCAACATTCACTAATTATCATAACAAACCCCCCTTGTTAAACTCAGCTTGTCCTCAAGCTGTCAGACAGGAAATGTAGGAAACTGCTTCTTAATGAAGTCTGCATCCTCCATGATGCTTCCTCAGCTTGAAGGTTCTTTCATAATATGAGCCACTGGATCTGTTTCTTCCCTTCCCTTGTGATTATCCTGCGCTGCAATATCTTCTGAGGCTGGAGTGCTTCAAGTTCTGACAAGCTAACATTGGGGTAAGAGCTGGCAGCCAAAGTGGGGTCACCTACAAACAGTTTGAGCAAGGAGACATGGAACACAGGGTGCACTTTGCACTCTATAGGAAGTTTCAACTCATAGGCCACCTCCTCCACTTTCTTTGTTACCTGAAAATGACCATAGTACTTAGGTGATAATTTAGATCTTGCAAGTTCCTGAATGGATTGTTGCATGTACTTGTTCACTTTGAGAAGCACCCAATTCCCTACTTCAAACTTCCTTTCACTCCTCTTGTTATCAGCATTTTGTTTCATTCTTATCTGAGCCTGTTTCAGATTCTCTTGAAGTTTCTGATATACTGCAGCTCTTTGTTGAAGCAAATCTTGGGCAGCAGGGAAAATGGAGTCAGTAAGTGTACCAAAAGGTAATGAGAGTGGTTTAACTCCACAAATGGCTCCATAAGGAGTCATTTGTAGGCTGGAGTGGAAGCTTGTATTATACCACCATTCTGCAGCTGCCAGCTAATTCTTCCATCCATTTGGAAACTCTCCACAGAAACACCTTATATAATTCCCAATCACTTGATTCACTCTCTCAGTCTGGCCATCAGTTTCAGGGTGATAGGCTATGCTGTATTTAAGTTTGACTCCCAGCTTCCCAAAAAGCTTATTCCAAAAGTGGCTAGTAAAGACTTTATCTCTGTCTGAAATAATTGAGTCTGGCAGGCCATGTAGTCTATGAATCTCATCCAGAAACAACTGTGCAACTTCTTTGGCTGAGAAAGGGTGAGCTAATGCTATAAAATGGTTGTACTTAGAGTACATGTCAACCACCACAAGAATAGTGTTATATCCTTTTGAAATAGGCAGCTTCTCCACAAAATCCATGGTGATGTGCTTCCAAGCAGTAGTAGGGACTTGTAGAGGTTGAAGAAGTCCAGGTGAGAGGCAATGTTCAGTTTTGTTGACTTGGCAAGGAATACATTGTTTGATATACTCCACTACATCCAATTTGAGCTGTGGCCAAGTTAACACAGTAAATATTCTTTTGAGAGTAGCAGTCTAGCCAGAGTGGCCCCCTATGGCTGAGGAATGCATGGTTGCAAGGATCTCCTTCCTGATACTACCAGAGCTGCCAACATAGATCTTATCTTTATGTCTCAGTAAACCATTGCTATAGCTCCATTCATCTCCTCCAGTTGAAGGCTGTTGCTGGAGTGTCTTCTGTGCAATCAAAATCTGAGCTTCACTGTCTCCCTCATAGCTGCTCTCCAACTGCTTCATCCACTCAGGCACCAATGTTGAAGAAATGGCCAACAGTGTACCTTTTTCCTTATTTTCATGTTATTGTTCTGGAGCTCTAGAAAGAGCATCTGCTGCAGCATTAAGCTTCCCACTTCTGTATTGTATCTCAAAATCTAGCCCCAACAATTTAGTTATCTATGTTGCACTGCTGTATGGAGTTTCTGTTCCAGTAAAAATTTGAGGCTCTGATGGTCTGTCCTGATAATGAACTTGTTTCCCACCAAGTAGTGTCTCCACTTCTCTACTGCCATCACTAGTGCAAGTAGTTCCTTCTCATATGTTGATAATCCCATGTTTTTAGTGCAGAAAGCTTTGCTCAGATAAGCAAGTGGCCTCCCCTCTTGCATCAGAACTGCTCCCATACCAGTGTTGCATGCATCAGTCTCCACTATGAATGGAAGGTTGAAGTCTTGCATTCTGAGAATGGGGGCCTCAGTCATCAACTGCTTCAGTCTTGTGAAGGCTAAACTGGCTTGATCATTCCACGCAAAAGCATCTTTTTTAAGCAAATCATGTAGGGGCCTGCAAATCACACCATACCCCTCAATAAATCTTCTATAGTACCCAGTCAATCCCAGAAAACCTCTCAATTCCTTAATAGTTTTAGGAAGTGGCCAGTTAAGAATACAGTTGATCTTGTTGTAGTCCATCTCCACTCCAGCTGCTGAGATAATGTGTCCCAAATACTCAACTTTCTCCACTGCAAAAACACACTTGGAGGCCTTGGCAAGTAGTTTCTGTTCTCTCATTGTTCCCAGGACTATTGTTAAATGCTTTAGGTGCTCCTCTTCTGACTGACTATAGACTAGGATATCATCAAAGAAAACCAAGACAAATTTCCTCAGAAAAGGTTGGAAAATAGAATTCATGAGAGCCTGAAATGTAGCAGGGGCATTGGTAAGACCAAATGGCATCACCAAGAACTCAAAGTGGCCAGTATGAGTAGCAAATGCTATTTTTGGAACATCCTCCTCTCTTACTCTGATTTGATGATAACCAGATCTTAAGTCTAACTTGCTGAACACCCTTGCATTGTGTAACTCATCCAGTAGCTCATCAATGACTGGAATTGGGAATTTATCTTTGACTGTTAAATCATTTAGCTTCCTGTAGTCTATACATAACCTCCAAGCTCCATCTTTCTTCTTCACCAGTAATATAGGAGAAGCATAAGGGCTAGTGCTGACTTGAATGACCTTATTTTCCAACAGGCTTCCCACTTGAGCTTCAATTTCTGATTTGTGGAAATGAGGATATCTGTATGGTCTAACTTTGAAAGGTTCAACATCAGGTTTCAGATTGATTTGGTGATCAATGTCCCTCTTAGGTGGTAGTGACTTAGGCTCCTGAAATATGTCTTCAAACTTCTGTAACACTTTTCTAACTTCTGATCCCACTTCTAGACCCTCCTTGCCAGTCTTCTCTCCCTCTGCTATCTGATACAGTCTGTCCTCCACTGATTGAAAATGCCTCTTTCTCATGTTCTGGTACTCCATTTCTGCCATTGGTCTCTCCTCTATAGGTTCCATGTAACCACCCCCATATGAAGCAGGTAAGAGACTTTTTCCACTCCATACTAGGTCAGTAATATGAAAGTTCCAGGGTTGTTGCTGAATTGCCATTGCTAAAGCATTCCTTCTTCTTCTGAGCATGGCCAATTCTCTGGTTTCATCTCCCCTCATCAAGCTAAATTGAGGACTGTTGGAATTCCCCTGTAAACACCATTGTGCTCCCTTACTTGTGATGAAAATATCATCAGTATTGAAATCAAAGGCTATAGGACTCAATAGAGCCATCCAGTCAGCTCCTAGAACCATATCCAAACCTCCCAAATGCATCACTTTGAATTGAAAAGTGAACAAGTGGTTCTGAACCATCCACTGTACTTTAGAGCATCTAGAAATACCTCCTACCATACTGCCATCTGCTATCCTTACTTTGAAAGGTCTAGTAATCACTTCCTCCAATCCCAACCTCCTCCTCACTACATCAGTGTCTATGAAACTAGTGAAACTGCCAGTATCCAAGAGCATTCTGATTTTCTTTTCATTCACATCCCCAGTAATGGCAATAGTATTGGTTCTATCACTGTTTACACCAATGGTTTTTAGTTCAAACTCCTCAGGTTCTTCCTCTAATTGCATAATCTCATCATTGTCCCCATCTACCACCAATACATCTTGATCCTCACTCATTTCAGGGTTGGAAATCACATGCACCTGTCTATACTTACACACATGGCCTGGGGTGTACTTTTCTGCACATTTGAAACACAGTTGATGGTCTCTTCTGTACTGCTGCTCTTGTGGGGATATTCTTTTGAATGCCTCAGATCTTTTTGCTCCTCCCAACTCTTTCTTCTCTAATGGATTTCCTCTCCAATTATCATTTGGCTTGTCCCTCCTATAACCACTAAACTGAGGACTAGACAGTGGTAGTTTTTCTCTTTTCTGCACAGACTCCAAGTGTTCTTCTTGCCAAATTGCCAATTCCATTACTTCATGTAAGGTAGATGGTCTGCCAGACCTCACTAAGGGCTTCAGTTCTTGTTTCAAACCACTCATGAAACTAGATAAAAAATGCTGCTCAGACTGATGGGGATTAATCAATAGCACCATAGACTTTAAGTCTTCAAATTCTTCCACATACTCTCTAGCTGACTTCCTCTGATACAATTTATTGAATTCTTCAATAATATCTTCATTTCCTTTCCCAGAAAACCTACTGAGTAGTGCAGACTGGAGTTCCTTCCAATATTCAAAAGATCTGTGATGCCTCTCAGAGTGATACCATATCTCAGCCTTCCCCTCCAAAAACCATATTGCAGTGTCCATTCTTTCCACATCACTTAAACCATGGTAAGTAAAATACCTATTACATTTCCTCAGCCAATCCCTGGGATTATCACCACTGAACATAGGCAGTTCCATTTTAGGATAGATGTGATGATTAACCCTAGTATTCTGACCCCTTCTAAAATTATCCACCAACTGTTCCTCATAAACTCCTTTCCTCTCATCAAAAAACCTACCAGCATTACTCTGACCCCTTCTAAGATTGTCTACCAACTGTTCCTCATAAACTCCTTTCCTCTCATCTAGAAACATACCAGCATCATCTCTCTTATAAATCCTCCTAGTCCCCACATACAAATCTTCAGTACCAGCAAACTTTCCCCCAAACTTTTCATTCTCATTTCTAGCCCCTTTATCACTATGCATAGCAATTTGTCTAACATCTTGAGATCTATGATGCTGAGCAAAATCCAAACAATGGTCTAAGTAAGGTACATATTTTACCTCAATTGGTGATGCAGCAACTGTTGTTTTTGGTGGTGAAACACAGATTTGCGGCAGATCTGAACGTCTGGTGTCCTCCACTGGAGCTTTGTCTTTGATTGCCGTCATGATCAGATCCCGTAGATTCTTATCCTCCACCATCCTGGATTCTCTATACCTGCGCGTATCCTCTTCCTGCCGCTGGGATTCCGATAACTCCGATCGCAGGGCTGACAAAGCAGCCTTCACCCGATGAAGCTCTGAAGTGTTCGCCTCTCCCTGAATTCGGTTCACGTCCATCTGAGTCTGAAACTGAGCTGTCAGGATCTCGATGTCCGCAACCCGTCCGTCGAGTGCATCAGCTCGATTCGTGCGTGTCATGGCCGAAGATTCGCCGACTCTGATACCACGTGTAGACAAATGATCCGAAGGCTGCTCGGTAAATCTGGCCGGAAATCGGCAAAACCGATCACAAGATATTTATCAAAACCCCGATAATGCCAAATGTATTGTGTCTGCTAGCTATATCCTAGCTGACCATTGACTTCAAATGAAATTACAATTAAGCCCCTCAACATTCATTAATTATCATAACACAGTGTTCGTCCCTCCATCAACAGTAACCTCCGTCTTTTTTGATGGGCCGCTTAAAGACTTTGAATTGGCCCATACATCTAATACCTACGTTTAACATATATGGCCCATTAATCTAATAGGCAAGTTATCTGATATTTACCGCATGTTCTGCCGCCTTGGCCACTCTCTCTTTCGCCGCCTTCTCCACTCTCTTCTCCGCCGCCACACCTGTCCCTTCCCCACTTCTCGCCGCCCTCATTCCTCACTACGTGTCAATCCCCCAACACTTATCCCTATCCTTATAACGATTTTTTACTGGAATCCAAAATTGATTGGATGTAGAATTTAGTTATTTGTGAATGTTTGGTTAACATGTTGATTGTGAAGGAACAAGCATTGCGAGCCAGACTGAAGAATTATGCAACGAACCAGTGGGGGTGGACAGGGAAGGAAATATTTGGATTCTACATTTCAAGTGTCACTGCAACAAGCGCTATCAGATGCTGCTTTCTGGAAGTGAGTGCTACTACAAGCTAAACTATTTCTGACATAATCAATTTGAATCTATTCTGTGATCTTTACACAGAATATGCTCCTTGAAGATTGTGTTTTCCCTTTAACAAAGATTATGCTCTTTGAAGATAGTGATTTCTTCATGTAATAATAATACAAGGAACTCGTATCTTCCAAATTATATTACAGGCATGTTTTATCCATTCTTTTTGTAGTACTTGGGCTGTCAAATTTACTTTGAAGAGATGTTCAGTGTTATTTAATGCTAATTCTAACAGATGTTAAGAGTTTTAGGTATGTAGTCTATAGTTGGTTTTAAGTTCTGCGAACTTAGGATGTATTATTAAGATGAGACTTTGATGATGTTGGTTTTCCTGTTGATGTTCCTTTACAGATGCCCATGCTTTGATTACATGCCTTTTATAGTTGATGTTTTGTATGTAAGACCTGGACTTTGAGGATCTTGCTTTTCTTGTTGATGCTCTGATGAGTCTGATCAAGATATTAGGCTTTAATATTCTGGCTTTTGTACATGATGTTCTGTATATGAGACCTAGACTGCACTGAATTGATGTTTTGTTTCAGAAGGCTATGCTTTGATTAAATGCCTTTCATATTTGATTTTCTGTTTTAGAGGCTAGGATTTGATTTTCAGGCTTTTTGTACATGATGTTCTGTATACGAATCGCATTTTTTTAATATCTTCCTCTTTTTGTTGATGTTCTGTTTCAAAAGCTTATGCTTTGATTATGTGCCTTTTACATTTAATGTTTTGTCGACTTCGTGACTGTTATATTTGAGCTCTTGGGTTTTATATTCTGATTTTTTTTGTTATCATGTTAAATAGAGGTCGGTTTGCTGATCTGCATTTTCTCTTTGATGTTTTTCAGGTATTGCTGGTGTGAGTGGTAAACTAAAAGGCTGAATCAAATAGATTGCGTCCCTTTGATTATTTGGTTGCAAATGCTTGCAAATTGAACGGCGTGATGATAATTCGCAGGTACTAATATGCCTTAAGTTCAGCATTTGTTTCAGCTAACATCTTATTCTCAGAAATGTACTGACCACAGTTACTCTCTGCCTCACAAACTTTTCTTAGAAGATCCTCAATGACATTTTGAGCTGAAGTTAACTGGAGGGAAGTCTGCTCCAACTCCTCCTTGAATGCAACACACTTCTCATTCGAGTCAGCCAACTGTCTTCATACCTCTTTACTTGATCTTCAAGGAACGTCAATTTGTCGCTTAACGATTTCGACACCAAGTCTTTGCTGGCAAAGGCTTGTTGGAGTTTTGTTTCATGTAAGGATTAAATCTCTATGGTCCTTGCTGTTGCACTCTCCAGTAACTAGCCGTGATGATCCAGCTGCTCCTCGGGAAGACTTGAGCTTCTCCATCAATCTAGATTCCTTTAGTCCAGCAGCCCTGAGATCATTTTCGAGGCTCTCCAGGTTCTCCTGGGCAGTCTCACTCTGCAAGACTTGAACGAGCTCTTCTGGTTCAACTAAGCTTCTGGACGTGGTCTCCTTTTACTCTCAGAATACTGACAAGTAGATGAATTCCCAGTCTAATGATCCAACGGTTGCGTTACATTCACTGCCAGTTCGAGGGAGACCTCTTTTTTTGATGCAGTTTCTGCCCAGCTCACTGTCAAGGTAATATTATGTAGCTACATTCTGAATTGACTGATCTCTTCAAGTAGTTAAATATATCAGCATATACTTTTAAGTTTTCTGTATATTTTTGAATGTGAGGTTGAATGTTTGGCAACTAGATTGAAACAGGCTTACTTTCATAACTAAGAAATTGTTGATTTTGTTAGTAATATGTTTGTTGTCTTTTTGGCCTCAAAGAGTGCATGATCGGTCCCAGTTAAAGGTGAAACTGTGGCCAAACTGAAGGTGGCGATTAACGGATTTGGTCTCATTGGCAAAAACTTCCTTAGAAACTTGAGGCGTGAGCGGGCTGCAGCACTGAACATTGTTCAGACAAGCAAAGGTGCAGCAAAGGCAGTGTCCTTAATGCTGCCTCAGCTGAATGGGATCGCCAGTGTCCAGCTTTTAGTCTGTCCAGCTTTTCTTGTTTTATGGCACCAAGAAGATTCTTGTCCATGTCGAAATTTTCTTGCTTTATGGTAATGTACTAAGAAGATTCTTGTTCTAAGTTTCATGTCCATTTTTTGATGTGTTTCAGGATATAACAGGAGTTTGAAAAACCTGGTTTCAGAACACATAATTTGAGTTAGCATGGCTAAAGAACAGCCGCAAGTGATTAATGCTCTTGATGTTGCCAAGACACAATGGTACCATTTCACTACTATAGTGATTGCAGGGATGGGATTCTTCACTGATGCTTATTATGATCTCTTCTGCATCTCCCGTTTGCTTTTGTTTGGCAAATGTATAATAGCCCGCGCTTCGCGCGGGCATGAATTACTAGTATTATGAAAAGTTGAAACCAAACACATATCTAAATATCACATGAATTGAAGAAAATGAATATTCGGAATGAAATTTTATCGGAATTCATAGAAAAATACATATTTCTAAACTATTAAAACAACAAA
The DNA here is from genome assembly GCA_948330725.1 of Sherardia arvensis. NCBI lineage: Eukaryota > Viridiplantae > Streptophyta > Magnoliopsida > Gentianales > Rubiaceae > Sherardia > Sherardia arvensis. Next base: position 29,743,695 of record OX415241.1, read on the forward strand.
ATATATTGAACATGACATTGTATTTGGTACTTTTGTTTAAAATGATGGTTTTAATTTAAGGAAAAATAGTTATATCGTTTTATAGTACTGGAAAAATGTCCGATAATGTTTGATAAGATGAATTTTGGTATGAAATCTCATAACACATAATTTCGGAATCACTATTCTTTCCAAAACTATCTACAAAATATGCATCTGTCTTGTCATTCTTTGGTATCTAGCATGACCGTTTTATCCCTATTCTCATGAATTCTGACGTTATATCCATCTCATGAGCCCTATTGCACAATTCTCCAGCTTCACGTTCAGAGGGGCATTTTTTGAATCCCAACTTCTTCGATCATTTTCTCACACTCCACTAACTTGATCATTTGGTTTCAAACCTGAATCCCCTTTGGGATTGATACAACAAGTATCTATCTCGAGAACAACAAAAACAAGAATTCAAATGATGCACCTGCAAGATGTGACATGTTAACTTCTCCTGCAAATGCATGTGCAGTTAGGCAATTTTGAGCCCATTTGAATGTTTTATTGTTTCTTCAATCACATCCCAACTAAAGATGTAGGAAATGTAAGAAAATGGCGTGTATGAGTGAAGAGGGAGTGCAATGATTGTGCTTCATCACATATCTTTAAGCCCTAATCTGGAAACTTTAAAATTGCACTAATAACTATATTTAGGGATTGATGTGTATGCTTCCTATAGAATACTCTTTCTACTGATGTGTTCATTTATATAGTTGTGCTCTAGATTGTTGAATTTAAAATGCAACTCAAAAGCAAATGAGTCAACGGCTAGTAGCAAGTAAGAATTTCAAGGGGAAGGTTAAGCGAAACTCTTTTATTGCATTACATACCCATTCAAAAATGAAAGGATTAGCTCACCTTCATATTGGCCAAGATACATGCCACCATTACCAATACCGTGGAGCCAACTTTTACCGTTGGCATCTTTCCAGGTCTCTGGTCCGATAATTTCATTTGACACTAAATGATCATCGAGCACCAGTTTATCAATGTGCATTTCAGCTGGTTTAATCATTCAATATGATCATCTACATCAAGACAAGTTCTAAGAGCCTAAGATGCAGATACCCTTAAAAAAGTGACTAAGTTTAGCAACGACGGTGTTGCATACGAGTGTGGTGGTGTAAAAAGATGTTGATATTTTGAATTAGGTGATTCTTAGTTGGATGATATTGATATTTGTTAAATTTTCAAGATCCTGATTCCTCATTAATTCTCCATTCTACATTCATAACTCTAAAAACATGATGTAGTTAGAATTTTAACCAAGAGATCCATAAAATTGAGCCGTTCCTCGTCGAAATATCTACGTGTGGTTTCTTACTCTCTGTTATAAATAATTGTTTGTTTCTTAAGTCAAATCAACAAAACTATGCACAACTCTCAGTTTAAAAAATAACAAAGGTACAACATTCATCGACTAACAATAGAACATCACTAATAAACAACATAAATCTAAAAGTCTAGGAACTACCACTCCAAACATCATCATTATAAGAAAAGAGTACTACCATGAGATTCTTTATTTATTAAGCATATCATCTAATGAAGGTAAGGTGAATCTCAGTTTGAAAGATGAGTCTAGATACTTGAGAGAGGCATCTCAAGCCAGTTTCGGACATTGGAGAAGCACCACAAGATCTAATGCTCTATAAATAACCATTCTACTGGTAGTACTCTTTTATTACCTGTTATGATGATTCATCGGCATGATTTTAGGAGCTAATCAACAAACTAAAGGTTATTGTGATGCAGATCTTCATCTTCAATTTCATCAGTGGGATAAGGCATGCTGGAGAGGTGAAGAAAATCCTCCGGGCTCACCGGAAGGGTGAGGAGATATAGTACTTATGATTCGGGAGCTAATCAGCATACTTGACCTCTTAAACTATGAACATGAGCAACACCTTCTTAACTCTAACAACATGATGCGGTTAGTTTGTTAAAGATCGACATTCATATAAATGAGTAGCTACAACTATTTTCACCATATAAAATTATAAATCTCGTCATCTGGTTTTTTACCTCTGTTATAGGTAGATAAATGCTTGTCTTCTTAAGTCAAAGCAACAAAACATACACAACTCTAAACTTAACAAATAACAAAGGTCAATCATTCATCGGCAATAGAACATCACTAACAACAAGTGAACAACATAAACTAGAAGTTCAGCAATTAGCAACTCTACACATCATCATTATAGTTAATAAAAGAGTACTACAAGTAGTTATTTATATAGGATTAGAACGAAGGTAAGGTGGAACCTCACTCTTGGGGTGATTGTTGGTCTTTGAAATTGAACTGAGATCACACGTGGCACTAAAACTTGATGCCCACGAATGGCTGATACCAACTCCCGTTGGTGCACTTGCAAATTGTGAGGTGAGATACACTGGATTCTAACTTCTTCACTTGCAGAATGCATGTGCAGTTTTTGAGCCCTGTTTGAATTTTTGACTCATGTTGATCGTGAAAAAATGGAGAATCTCGAATCAATACTTGCAACCTACTAAATTGCGAATAAATTGTTCTGTTCACCACTAGTAAGTAGTTATTTTATTTGTTAGATGAGTCTTGTTTGATGAAGTTTGTATTTCCATTTACAATTTATATCTTTTGTTACACTGTGCTTGATAATTTTATTGTTTTATCTTCCTTTTGTGTGTGGCATTTGGATATTGTTTCCATTTCAAACGGGTAGCTACGTACATACAAGAGTCGATATGCTCATGCAACGTGACATTAGTATGGAGACTAATATTTGTTAAGACTGTTAAGATAATGGTGTACAAGTGAAGAGGGAGTCCAATGAGTGTACTTCATCGGATATAACTAATGCCTAACTTAGACATCTTGACACTGCAGTAGCAGATGTTTTAATGATCTAGGAGGGAAAACTCACTAAATAACTATGCTTAGGGATTGATGTAGATGCTTCTCAAAGGATAATCTCTCTGTGATGACTGAACAACTAGAACAAGTAAGGATTTCAAGGAAAGAGTTAAGCTGAACTCTTTTTGTATTACATATTCATCCAAAACTAAAAGGTGCGGTTTAGCTCACCTCATCTTTCCAAGTATAAAGTCCATTAGTTTTGCATTCAGATACACAAAACACATTCAAATAAGGCATTCACACGCTGATACACATACAGACAAGTTTCACCATTTACTAAGAATCTCTCCAATTACTAAAAGAGCAACAAACTTGGCTCACTCAACAATGCAGCTAAAAAATGCTCACTAGATATTATAATGAGTCACACCAAGTATCTATCTCAAGAACAACAAAAACAAGAATCCAAATGAAGCACCTGCAAGATGTGATGTGTTAAGTTCTCATGCAAATGCATGTGCAGTTAGTTAAGCAATTTTGAGCCCCTTTGAATATTTTAATGTTTCTTCAATCACATCCCAGTTAAAAATGTAGGAAATGTAAGATAATGGTGTGTATGAGTGAAGAGGGAGTGCGGTGATTGTGCTTCATCCGATATCTTTAAGCCCTAAACTGAAAACTTTAAAATTGCACTAATAATTATGTCTAGGGATTGATGTAAATGTTTCCTATATGATACTCTTTCTATTGGTGTGTTCATTTATATAGTTGTTCTCTAGATTATTGATTTAAAATGCAATTCAAAAGTACAATGAATCAACGGCTAGTAGCAAGTAAGAATTTCAAGGAAAAGATTAAGTGAAACTCTTTTTTGCATTACATACCCAATCAAAAATGGAAGGATCAGTTCACCTTCGTACTAGCCAAAATACGTGCCACCATTACCAATACTATGGAGCCAACTTTTACCGTTGGCATCTTTCAAGGTCTTTGGTCCGATAGTTTCATTTGACACTAAATGATCATCGAGTACCAGTTTATCAATGTGCATTTCAACTGGTTAAAAAAATAAAGTGACTAACCATTCATTATGATCATCTATGACAGGTGAAATTCTAATAGCCTAAGATGCAGGTATCCTTAAAAAAACATGATTTTTGTTCGGTAATCTCTTATGTTAGAATAGAAGATGAAAAGGTAGCCATGAAAACATATTGCAAAGGATATATAAAGCATTCAATATTGATCGAATGAGCAGTAATACGTAAGACTAAAATTAAATTTCATTTTTTGTACTTAACATTGATTAAACCGTTAATTTTTGTACTTAATATTTAAAGTGTTCAGATTGCTACCTAACATTCCAATACTGATCAATTTTTGTACCCAATATTTAAAATGTTCAAAATGTGTAACTATCATTCCAATATTGCTCAATTTTTGTAACTCACGTTAATTTGAAGATGAAGTTTTTTGGGCATTCAAAAATACTGAACTGAACCGAAAAAATAAAAAAAATTTAACTGAACTAAAAAAAGAAAAAAAAACTGAACTGAACTGAAAAAAATAAAAAAAAAATACTGAACTGAACTGAAAAAAAATAAAAAAATTTTAATTGAACTGAAAAAAGAAAAAAAATTGAACTGAACTGAAAAAAATAAAAAAAATATTGAACTGAACTGAAAAAATAAAAAAATATTGAACTGAAATGAAAAAAAATATAAAAACACTGAACTGAAAAATAAAAAAATATTGAACTGAAATGAAAAAATAAAAAATAAATACTGAACTGACTGAACTGCTTTACAGAAAAACTCTGGCAAACAGACCCTTAGAAGTATTAGGGCTGTATGTCAAGCTTTTGCATGCAAAATGTGATGGAAACTACAACAAAACAACACTCTTTGGACATCTTACATATGGTCTCTTCCACAAACTTATAGAACATCACAGGCATGGAAGAGGGTGTGCAAGATGACGGAACATGCAAATAGGAACTCAAGGGTGTTGTTAGGAAATTGATTATCACCTTTCTGGAACTCTAATTGGAGTGGACTAGGAGCTCTTTGTTATGTATGGCCTGATCATTTAGATATTCATTTCCCTTATATAATTGTGGCAAAGTTCTGTACTAACAAGCCTGCTTTTTTACAAGTAATGGAGCCAGTAATGGCTACCAATATCATCTCCATTTTACAGGGAACACAGATACAACACTCTCATTCTGATATTATAATTTGGGAGTCACACAAGGCTGGACAATTCTCAATAAGGACAGCTTATCAGACATTGAGACCAGCAAACACTGATGTGCATTCCATAAAACAGGTATGGTCCTCAACAGTACCCACTCAATACTCAATTTTGGTGTGGAGAATTAGCAATAGATTATTGCCTTTCAGTGATATTCTGAGCAAATTTGGTATTCAATTGCCCTCAAAGTGTCCTATGTGCAATTATGTAGACTCACTGGAACATTTCTATAATTCTTGTAAGATTAATGTTATTATTTATAACTACATGCATAGTATATTGAGGATGCCAGTACCTACCTTTTACAGTGTCAACCACAGAATCAGGGTTTATTTTACATATATAGGCCAAACTAAATTGCACACTAAGTACCACCATGGTTGTTGTGATGTGGATGTAGTGGTGTAGGAGGAATAATATTCTTCAGAACAACACAACAACTACTAACCAGACAGTGGTGGAAACCATAATTAAGAAGGTCAGACTCATTTATACAGCTTTTCCACAAGTTGGATCTATAGTAAAACATAGGCATATGATCCTAGCAGGCATTATTCCTTTTTTAAAAAAGTGGAAAAAGCTAAGATTGTTAGGTCAGTTAAGTAGGAACCTCCTGATTTTGGAATGAAGATCAATGTGGATGCTTCCTACTTAGCACAAGAGAGAGTTGAGCTTGGTATGGAGATTAGATATAATAGAGGAAGAGTGGTTGTCATGCATATGAAATTTATTACAACTCCTTCACCACTCTCCTCTGAAATCCTGGCAATACAGTTTGGTTTGGAAAAGGGTAGAGAATTGAACATCCAATTTTGCATACATTCTGATAGTCAGTTAGCTATTAAAGGCATTCAATTACCTGAATAGGTGGATTGGAAATGTTATAATCTGTGTAATACTATTCAGAGTCAGGCAGTTGGTGTTCTTATTGATCATATATATAGGGAGGGTAATTGTGTGGCAGATTTCATAGCAAAAATTAGTGCACAACTTCAACTTTCTGGACATTTACCCTTGGGTCTTTCCTCTCCATTACTAAAAGGTTTAATCATGCTAAAACAAATGGGGATCCCTAATATTAGGAGAGGATGAATTTCTCTTTCTTCTACAACATACTATTGTTTTTTCCTTTTCATTGACAGGGACAAAGACCCACTGGAAGGAAGTGCCTAGTGGGAAGAAACTTTCTGAGCAAAGGGGATCACTGCCAACAGGGAGCTTCACTGCCACAAGCTTCCTTTTTTCAGGAGGATACAAATGCAACAACAAAAGTACTAGGCCACTTGATTATCATTCTTGGCCCAGTCAACCCTCCTCAACCTTCTATTTGGCAGTCTTTTGAATTTGAGTATTTGCTTACTCATCCCCTAATATGCTCGATGGTTAAGGATGAGGGGGGAAACTGAGCCAAAAAACAAATGTGGATCCCTAATATTAGGAGAGGATGAATTTATGTTTCTTCTACAACATATACTGTTGTTTTTTTCCTTTTCATTGACAGGGACAAAGACCCAATGAAAGGGAGTGCCTAGTGGGAAGAAACTTTCTGAGCAAAGGGGATCATTGCCAACAGGGAGCTTCACTGCCAGAAATTTCCTTTTTCTAGGAGGATACAAATGCAACAACACAAGTCGTGGCCCACTTGATCATCATTATTGGCACAATCAACCCTCCTCAACCTTCTATTTGGCAGTCTTGAATTTGAGTATTTGCTTAATTACTCATCCTCTAATATGCTCGATGGTTAAGGATGAGGGGAAAAACTGAGTCAAAACTAGAGCCTACACTTTTATTCCACTTTTCATTTGTAATTTAGACTATCTTCATGCATCTTTTTGTGTAGAATCCTTTTTAGGGATTTTGTGACAAACGTTATTCTGGTTGGAAGGTCGGAAGTCAGTAAATTTTCCCCATTGTCAAGTGGTTTAAAATTAGAAAAAACAAAAAAAACAAAAAACCTCATATTCTCAAAGCAAGCAATCACACATACTATCACTGTTCTAACTTCTAAGAGCAAGCCCAACAGCTACTCTAAAACAATCTCTATAATAGAGTACCAAATTCCAAAAACTCTATAATTATTTAGACTCCATCCAACAGTTGCTCTATTTTACCATTCCATGAATTTATTGCCATAAATAATAATAGTTATACTTAATTTATTTGATGCTCTCAAGAGCACACAATTAGCGCATGTTTGTCTGGGCTTATTTCTTACTAATCTGAACTGAATTAAAGTGAAATTTATGTATTGAAAAATAGAATCAAAATGTCTAAATTTACTTGAATGTGATCAAATTATATTTTACTGAACTAAATTGAATTGAAGTGAAATTTATGTATTGAAAAATAGAATCAGAATTTCTAAATTTACTTGAATTTGATCAACAAACATTCCCTAATTGTGTGCTATTAGGGAGTCTACAATAGAATTAAGTATATCTATTTTCATTTATGGCAATAAATTCATGGAATGGTAAAATAGAGCAACTGTTGGATGAAGGCTAAATAATTATGAAGTTTTTGAAATTTGGTACTCTATTATAAAGATTGTTTTAGAGTAGCTGTTGGGCTTGCTCTTAGAGCATGCCCAACAGTTACTCTATAATAGAGTTTTTAGATAGATTTGCCCTTTTTGACTATATTATTGCTTCCAACAGATGCTCTACCCCACACTCTAAAATAGAGATATGGTCAAATTTGAAGAATGAAAAGGCATATGGAGTAGACTTGTTTCATACTCTAAAATTTAATGCTATCATTGATTCTTACTTTTTCTTTCCTTTTTTATCCTATATTTTCTTAATTAAAAATATAAAATTGCAAATAAAATTAAGGCCCTGTTTGCTGGAGCTTATAAGTAGAGTATTTCAGTCTAGTACAACTCAGTTCAATTCAATTCAGTTCAATTCAATAAAATATAATTTGATCAAATTCAAGTATATTTAGAAATTCTGATTCTATTTTTCAATACATAAATTTCACTTTAGTTCAGTTCAGTTTAGTAAAATATAATTTGATCAAATCAAGTAAATATAGACTTTCTAATTCTTATTTTCAATACATAAGTTTCACTTTTATTCAGTTCAATTCACTTCAAATCAGTAAGAAATAAGTTCAGACAAACACACTCTAATTGTGTGCTATTGGGAGTATAAAAAAGAATTAAGTATAGATATTAATATTTAGGGTTAAAAGCTCATGTACCCCCAAGTTTATAAGAAAGTGCCAATGTACCCCCGAGTAATTTAAAAGTGCTGATGTACCCCTATTATTATATTGAATAAAGAAGTGTGCCTCTAAAGCCCATTTTCAACACCATTTTGAATTAAAAGACAAATTTACCCTCACTTGTTGGATTTTTTTTCCCTTGACCCAAAGGCTCATGGGCACGAAAAAAAAATTCAAGAAATTAATATCACTGAATTACAAAATAAATGCACAATATTATTGAAAGGGGCAATTCTAGACGCAGTCCATATTTTGCTTATTTTATAGTCCAAAAAAATACATCTTTGATATATGATATGATTAATAATTAAGAATGTCAGACACATGCATCATATATATATATATATATATATATATATATATATATATATTATTTCTATTGCATACACTTGCAAATCAGTTATATATCATAATTATTGTATATATGATTATATAACAAAAATACGGACTACAAATAAGCAAAAATCGGACTAAATCTAGCAGGCCAGTATTAAAAAAAAGTTAACAGTTTTATCCAAAAATTCAACAAACTGAAAACATTGGTGAAATTACCATAATCTCGCCACCTTAAATTAGTCACGCTAATTATTATTGGGTGTGGCGGTTTCGGTCCCCCGGCTCACACTAATTTCTGATTACAGTGGTTTTGGTCCCCTCAACTTCAAACGCTTTCATCCGATAAAGTAATGGTGACTGGTGGTATGGATTTGGATTGCTTTTCTTAACTGGGTTGAATGTAAAAAGGGAAGCGAGAATTAGATGAATAATTAGGTAGGGGAGGATTATTCATTGATTTGGTTGGGGCATTTTCGCTAAAAAAATTTTTTTACCATTAAATAATAGTGAGGGTATTCTTGACATTTTACACTTGGCAAAAGAAAAATCTGCCCAAATAATACATTTGAGGGTATAGTGGCACTTTTGAAAAACTTAGGGGTACATTAGCACTTTTTTGAATACTTGGGGGTACAACAGCACTTTTTTCTAATATTTATGACAATAAATTCATGAAATGGTAAAATAGAGCAACTGTTGGATGGAGACAAAATAATTATAGAGTTTTTACAATTTGATACTCTATTATAGAGATTGTTTTAGAGTAGGCGTTGGGCTTGCTCTAATGCGTTTTCACATGAATATTAATGTACCGTATCAAAGTTTCAGCATTTACTTAAAAAAAACTTTCAGCATTATTATTAGACTAGGTATCAAGCCCGAGCGTTATGTAACCAAGAATCAAAGAAAACCTGTTATGTCAAAAATCAAAGAAAAAATAAGAAAAACCCTCTTTAACTCATTGTGAAGAAAGCAATATTACAGTCCAAGCAATTAATCTGTACACTATAGAAGGCAGAAGCTTTCTGGTATATGTATCTTCCATGTCCAAGATAGCTTTGAAATGAGAAACATAGTAGTAAAAAAAAAGAGAAACATAGTAGCAAAGGTAAATAGTTGGATTTTTCTATATAGCTGAGCTGGATTTGATCTCCAGGCTAATGCAATCAATATATAACCTATCAATGACACAAAAAGGGATTGTTGAATCGATGAGGAATCAAGCTTGTTGAGAAGTCTGAGTAGGATCAGTTTCTCAGCTCTTGTACAAAACAGTTCATATGCCTCAACCTTAACTTTACAGCCATATGATAATGCAATTGCATTCCCTTTAATGGCCTGCAAACAAACAACAACACAAACTATTGGATTAGATTTCAGTAATTCATCAAGGTACACAGTTCCAAATTTACGCCGGTCTCATAATTAAATCAAACAACACTTTTCTACAGAATCGAAAATGAGTTTTCACAGAATTTCAAAGATGTATAAGTGTACACATTCAAAGCTGCAGAACAGTATTACAAGCATACTATAACAGCATTTCTCCAGAAGAATGCCGAAAAACATCAAGAAAACAGCGCATTCATATCCAATGACTACTAAATCATCATCAAAAAGTTAAATATTCTATGAAAATGGCAGAATCACAAACTATCAGATGAGATTTCAATATTTCATCAAGTCACTACACATTTCCAAATTTAAGCCTGTGTCATCATTAATCAAGCAATCATTTTCAACATAATCAAAAATGATTTTTCACAGAATTTCGAAGATGTATGCATTGAAAGCTGCACAACAGTATTACAAACACACATAACACCATTTCTCCAAAAGACTACAAAAGCATAAAAAACACAGCATTTCGATATGTAATGACAACTAAATCATCATCAAGAAGTTACATATTCTATAACAATGGCAGTTTCACATATCATCGGATTAGATTTCAATATTTCACCAAGGCACACAGTTCCAAATTCACGCCCATATCATAATTAATCAAAGAACAATGTTCAACAGAATCAAATTTACAAGAGAGCATTCATGAAAACAGATTTACAGAATTTCGAAATACCTGGCCGGAGGCGGCGCTGGCAGGGTCTGTCACGAGCTTGCCGGAGACTTTATCATCACCATCATGAACCACCGGAGCACCATTTTCAGAGCTCAGCTTCGATCCCTTGAGTTGGCGAGAACACAAGGGACGATCAACATCCACCATTTCGATACCATCTTCTTCTTCCACAATGCCCTGCAACAATCTCTGCAATTCTGGTTTTACACAAGCTGTCGCGCGGGCTATATTACTAAGACAAGGGTAACAGGTACAATACACAATGACTTCACAAGTATTAGCATCCTTATACTTGCAAAGATCAGCAGATGGCGATTTGCACCAGGAAGCAAATTAGCTCCCTCCCACCGGAATTACAGCCAAAAGACAATATCTCTTATGAAAATGATGATCATACTATTGCACAAACAAAATAGCGTGCAAAGAGGACTTACCACGATCATGGTGAGTAACGATCTAATGAGTACCATAACCAAACCTGAGAGAACATAGAAAGAGCTATGTAATTAATCAATGAAATCAGAAGAAAAGGCCCCATTACTCTACAACTTCAATATCAAAGACATGGTACTGAATAAACATCACAGCAATCAGAAAGTCTGACATAGCATTAAACTGAATTCAATGCATCATACATAGCATGCAGGGACTTAAAAATCAATTGATTATTCAAATTGCAAAGTGATGCAGTATCATTACTATGAACTACTTAAAAGGAATATCCACATCACCTCACCTCACCATACCATCACTACAACAAAATTAAGCTAAGTGTTCAGTATTAGCAAAGCTACTTGATTACATCCTGAGACGAATTAGCATGATGTGAACTCAGATTGCATGTTAAATTATGGCTTCATGCAGACTGTGTATGATATGCTTTAACCTACCTTTGGATCCTGTATTTTGCAACGCTTCTCGAATTACAGAACTATTTTTTGTCAAAATCTTCGCTTCTTTGGCTCCTTTAGTGATATCTTCAACTCCTGAAACAGAACTATGTACTTGATCGGTGACAGAAAGAACAGGCAAGTCAATCAAGTTTATTAACCTTCTTTTAAACTAGCGAAATAGCCAATGAAAACAAGCCATCACCTCTAGGAATCATATAAAATAATGGATCTTAGGTAACCTACACACAGTGTAGAAAGTAAAGATTGCCAGAAGTACCTTATTTTGCCATTACCAAGCGACTCCTCTTCATCCATTGAATTTGAACAACGAATTTGAACATACTTATAACACAAAGTTTTTCGATGCGGGATTTGGTTTGCTGTGTAATCTTGGTAGCGAAAAGAGACTTACATGGCATAATAGAGGGACTGTATTCCTTCAAAAAACTGTTGAAAAGTGCAGGTAATCAGAGGCTAGATGTAACCAGGCAGATCAAATGCGAGTGAATTTGAGATTGTTCTGATAATCACTGCTCTATTGCCATCTTTATATCCTAAGTTGGTTCAACTCCCACCCTCCTTAAAAAAACAGAAACTTTATATTAAAAATATTGTCAGAGATGTCACTGGAGCCCTTACACCAAAGTTTTGCATCTAGTGACTTCAAAACTACACCAAAGCAACTCTCTTTGCCTATTATATTCCCAATAACTAATACTTTGATGCTACAGGGACAGTGGAACAATCATTAGAATAGGCATCTGGTATGTTTAACCGGTCTTATTCCTAACATCCACTATTAAAAGGCTAAAACTACCTCACCCTAAGCAAAATAAATAAATAAAAAAGGTCTAGAAAACACGAAACACAAACAAAATCCCCACATATTACAATATGTTGCAACCATACAGAATATGTAATTGATATGGAGTGCAGAGAACCAACGGTTTTCTTATACTTTGAGTGATATAAGAAGTTAAGAAAGTATCTGCACAGTTAACCATTAATAACAGTTAAAACAGATAATCAGCTTGACCACAGTTCTGCTACAAAAGCCTTAAAAAAAGATGGTATTACCTTGGGATATACTGTCTCCTTTAAGGACCAGTATCAGCTTGAACCCCAGTCAATTTCACAGTGGTTGGTAGTTTCAAACACAATCACTTGACCACAAAATACAACATCAGTATAATGTTTTGGCTCAAATAACCTTCTCTAAATAGAATAAGCATCATCTACATCAAAAGTGAAAGTGAAATGGAACTTACTTTTCCATTCCAAAAAAGCAAATGTTCGGTGACCTTGAAGCTAAATTTCAACTGAAAAATTTGATGATCCTTTTAGGATTAGCAACTTAAATACTGATTCTCTTGAGCCTAAGTGCCTAACATCAACACCTTGAAGCCACAGCCTGCAAAATTAGAGAAAAACATACTTCAGAAATGTCTCATTTGAAGCTTACTTGAAGATAATTGCAGAAATCCCAGAATAAGAACAGCAGGCAGACAAAATAGAACTGGCTATCATACTTTAAATTCATAAAGGTTGGATAGGAAGAGTGAAAAAAAACTTACTTTCTCCCTGTCATGGTTATTGGCTATGTTAGTTTCACAAGAAATCCACTTCTTCTTATGAAAATCAGTTTTGTATTCATCACCTTCAGCAAGGATTTGATCAAGCATCTCTGTCTTCAGCTTTTCCTTCTCTTCCAGTGGGATAGCATTTACTCTAAAATCAATGTAACAAGCAATTCGTCAATCAACTACGGAGAACATATACTGATATACAAATTGACAATCTTTGAATCGAGTATTTATAGTCACGTCAATTCCTGATATCCCCTCCATAACAACACAATCGAAAACAGGACGGATCCTTGTAATGCGTGTGATTTCAACAGTTCACATGTTACAGGAACTTCGCCATATGAAATTGCTAAATATGAAATTCCAATTAAGTAGATGATAAATATGAAATTCGACTAATTTGTTCAGAAATTAGGCAAAACTCTCCAGAAAAACAAAAGCCAAACAGAAGAAATGTAAACAAGAATTTCATCGATTAAAGAGAAATCACCTCCTGAGAGTGTAACCTTCCTCTAGCAGCATCTCGGACGGAGGCGGCGGAATTGGACGGCTCTCCGGCACCTTCGTGCACCACATCAGCACTGAATCCGGTGCCGGAAACGAAGATCGGATTCGGAGACGGTTCACAGCCGTTTTTGAACGGAGCAGATGTGATGTCAGTGATGACTGATTGCTCATGATAACAATTCTTAAGGTAAATGGATATATACTGGTTTCAGACAGAGGCCCTATCTGGGTTTGATGTTAAGTATATGCTGGATGAAATTTTCTGGAAACAAAGGAGAAACTGAGAGGAAGAATTAAAAAACTATTAAATTACTGTACGGAAACCCAAAGGAAGCGCAAAAGATATTTTTTAAATGACGACGAAACTGAGACTGTAGCATCCGTTCGATGCTTTTAAAGATGTTTTTGTCACATTAATTTGTGGGTTTGCAAAACTCTCAGCCAAATCCGAGTCAGAAAGACTCTGTTCTCCTTATGTGATAGGCTTTTTCATCGAGTAGGGAAAGTGTATGATGAACCGCAGAATGAGAGAAGCTGAGATGAATGCATCACCAATGTAATACAATTTTCAAGTCTATAATTCATAGCAATTGTAAGAAGTGCTAGAGTCTGCAACACAAACACGCCTATTAAAGCTCACCCTCCAGCGTAAGAGAGAGTGTTTTCATCGAATCAGCAATGCAATTCAGGGCTTCAAACAATTTTAAAACATCTACAGAATCATCATCACCATCATCATCATCTGAGTGATGTGAGCTGAGTGTCTTGAGAATGACAGGAAGAGCTCCCTTAACTTGCTGCAGAGCCCGGCGCTTCAACTAAACAAAAACCTTTGGAACAACATTTAACAAAGGAATGAAGTAAGCTGGAAGCCTGAACATGTGAGGAGGTGCTTCTAATGCATCGGTGAATACGGTGAGCATTACACATTCCGGCGAAACATTCCACAACCGACTCAGCCATGGTAAAGCACCTTTGAGATGCACAGCCAAACCTAGCAGCTAATTTTGGGAGCACGAATGATACTGCACTGATAGTCTCCTGAGTTCGTGAAGAAGAAGCAATGAATTGATGGATTTGGGTGAGGATTTCGAAAGTGTAATGGCACAGAAGCATCCAGCATCTCATGGACAACTCTAAAAGGGAAACACTATGGGCTTCGATGAAGCATTTAGCAGTAATCATACTCCTGGTTACTTTCGGGGAGGTTGATGTGTTTGTCAATCACTGCCAATTCAATTACTTATGCAATATCAGTCTGGAGCCTAGCGAAACAAGAAGTTCAAAAGTGCTTCACTCTCTGATGAGATTGTAATATCCGAAGCAGATATTGTGTTCAATAAAGTCTAAGAAGGCCGTAAATGATATGATGCTAGATTATATGTAAGATCTCACAGAATTCAGATACGAGCATCACAAGTACAGGCCAGCATCCAACTTTCCTACTTGCTAATCAAGACATTTATAAAATTGAGTCATTGCAACTATCCCTGCCATCAAAACCTCTTGATAACCTGAGTACATGAATGTTTCTTTTTTCTCAAAATCAAAATGCACAACTCTACACTCAAGTTAATATCGGCATCATCTAGTATAAGCGAGCAAGCGAATAACAATAGAACAACAAACCAAGACTAATGTAGTAATGTTATCTTGACTGTTAATGATCATCTCTTAAAGCATGCATCTAATAAGATATATGGAATGATAATTATCCATCATCAGGAAGATTGCAAATATTTCACTGGGCTTACTAATACACCTTATAGGTGTTTAAGGAATGTAACCTCATAAGCTCTTCATATAGCACAAGTTCCACTCCCCAGGCCAACAACACTCGCTAAACACACACCTATCAACAGGTTTGGTGCTGTCAAAAGCAAGAGGAATTCTCTAAATCATCAACATACTATACATTCAAACACTTCTCCAAACAAAATGAACTGAGGACAGTGAGCAACAAACAGTCAATATGGTTATACATCATTACATTCATCCAATTCTATCTTCTGTAGCTCTAACTACACAAATCAATATAATGTTCAAACTATTCCAAACCCACTTAGCACCTGTGGGAGTGTGGGACTGATATTCCCTTTCATAGCATTTACAGCACATCACAATTAGAGAGCCTGGTATGCAAACTATATACGGCAAGACATGATTCCTGACTCATCGCTCTGCCAACCATAAACATTCCACAAAACCAAATTTCCTACATCTTAAGGACAAAAACACAACAATCCTGAAATGTTTACACATCTACTATAAGTGCATACTTCATGATCCAACAGCACAATCACTAGCACTTTCCCTGAACATGACATGACATGACACGATTTATTCCTAACTCATCGCTCTGCCAACCGTAAACAATCCACAGAACCAAATTTCCTACATCCTAAGGACAAAAACACAACAATCCTGAAAGGCTCATTCATCTACCACATTTTCACACTTCATGATTCAACAGCACAATCAATTCATTATTCGAACAACAATATCTAAATTGAAGCAACAGAATCCGGATCCAAATTTAAACAAGGAATAAGAGCTTACACCAAGGAACAAAATATGAGTTTTGGTTAAAGCAACAAAACATGCACAACTCTAAGTTTAATTCATCGACAATAGAACATTACTAACAACATAAACAAAAAGTCAGCAATTGGCAACTCTAAACATCATCATAATAATTAATAAAGATTAATACTAGCCACCAGGGCAAGGTGGAACCTACTCCAAGGGAGTGCGTTCAATGCCTCCAATGGCATCAAGATTAGCTCCCATAATCATACCACCGAATTTCCAGCGTATTTCAGATGTAAATTGCTCGATCAACATAGTCACATGAATAGAGTCCACCACGAACTGGCCTTGGAAACGAATCTTATCCTCAGAATCATCCTCTTCTTGCCAGAAAATGCAACTGAAGAGGAGGATGATTCTGAGGATGGGATTCGTTTCCAAAGCTAGTTCGTGGTGGACTCTCTCCCTGTGACTATGCTGATCGAGCCATTTACATCTGAAACACGCATGAAATTTGGTGACATGATTTCGGAAGCTGATCTTGATGCCATTCTTGGAGGCATTGAGCGCACTTCTTGGAGTACTGAGGTGGAGTTCGATATCAAAGTTTCTAAGTGACCTGAATCTGTATACTGGAGGAGAAGCATCTCAAAACCCTCAAATATAATAACAAAAAGTTTGGGAGCGTGGGTGAACCCAGTAGCTACATAGTAGATATAGACGTATTGTACTCATCCACATCAGGTGTAGCAATGGTATTGGTAGGTGTTCGAATCCATTTGCTTACATTTCATTTTCTATTTTATTAACTCCTCCAATAAATGTACTCAATTTTTATTATTTTCATATATTTTATTTATTTTTCTAATCAAGGTTTATTATTTTTCTCCTTCTAAAATATATTATTTTTGTTCATTTTTTTATATATATAAAGTTTTGATGCATTAAATTATTTAAACTACGTAAGAGGTTTTTTTACCATTATTTATTCCTCAAAAATAAACAAAGGATTATTTAATGATTACTTTCATTTTCTTTGTATAAATTCTTTTTTTTCAATACTCTTCTTTAGATTATATTTGTTATTTTGCTATGTTATATTCTTCAAATTAGTCAATCCATAACAAAATGCATTTTTATACGACATAAATTCATTTGCAACGCACATTATAACATTAAAAATGATCATGTAACCATTTTAGTAATAAAATAGTTAATTGTGTAAAACTTATGTGATTTAGTACAAGTGAAGTGCCCCCATTAGAAAATATTTCTAGATGGAAAAATTCCCACAAAGGGCGTATTAAGAGTTGAAATTTCTACTTAGGGAGTAAAACTTCTAATATTCCTACTAAGAGCATTCATTTAATCAAATACAAATTTACCTATTTTTATTCTTTTTCTAAATTTAGCTTTAATGATTCACCGGTTTCACAGCCGTTTCCATGATTAGCGTACATCTCCGACCTTCGCAACCTCAAGGTTTTCAAATATCATGGAGTTTCATAAAAACCTCGGATCCACACCCGATTAAATCGGGTCGTACGAAAAATTTAATGAAGATCCGTGCTTGGAAAAATTTCTTCGTTTGATTCTGGTGAGATTTTCAGCTTGCCTATGTTAGACATTATCAAGTTCAACAAAAACCATCTCTCTGGCGAGATCCCAAGTTCAATTTGGCGGGTTTAGTTTCGAACGCTCGTACTCTCGAACAATCATATCACCGACGATATTCTAGCAATGATCGGCAATATCAAGGAGTTGCAAATTCTGAGTCTCGACGGAAATTAGCTCGTTGCAAAGATGAAAAATATGCTTGTTTTGAAACTGCCCGCGGAAGCAAATTAGCATTCTTATAGTCCAAGAATACCGTTGTTTTGATCCACCTCGCCAATAGTTATCGACGCAATATAATGAAGAGCTATGAAAATCTCGTAGTGGTGGTATAGTTGGTTGCATCAGCAAGTGATATATTAATGTTGATGATCAATTATTCCGAGCGAATCAAAATGGGAATGATTTAAGGGAAGACGGCAGTGCAAGCGACGGAAGACTGGTGTGAGGTGAGCATATATACCGAGTGTATGTTTGAGTGATTATATTTCAAAAATAAATAAAATTAAATTAAATAAAGTTAAATTTAGAAAAAGAATAAAAGGGGTACATTTGTTTTCAAGGTAATTGAATGCCCTTAGTAGAAATATTAAAAGTTTTACGCCCAAAATAGAAATTTCAACTTTTATTACGCCTTTTGTGGCAATTTTTCCTTTCTAGACCCGCCCTGATTGGTGCACTTGCAAATGAAGAGGTGAGATACGCTGGATTCTAACTTCTTCACCTGCAAAATGCATGTGCAGTTTTGACCCTTATTTGAATTTTTTACTGATGTCCTTTTCTTTTTATTTATCTTTACATACATATTTGCTCATTTTGTATCATAAAAAAAATGGAGAATCTTATCGCAATACTTGGAACCTACATAATTGTGAATAAATTGTTCTATTCACCCCTAGCAAGTAATTATTTCATTTGTCAGATGAGCCTTGTTTGATGAAGTTTGTATTTTCATTTACAGTTTATATCTTTTGTTACACTGTGTTTGATAATTTTGTTGTTTTATCTCCCTTTTATATGTGGCATCTGGTTATGTAGCTACATACAATAATACTAATGTTTTTTTTTTGTAAAAGTCGATATATGCTCATACTAAGTGACATTGGCAATTTGGACAAGAAACTGGCAGGGCTGGAGAAGGAGTTAGAAAGATTGCAAAGAGGAAATGGACTGTTTTTTAATGATGGGAAAATTAAGGCTTTGAACATTCAGAAGAAAGAATTGGAACAGCAGAAATCTGACTATTGGCAACAAAGGGCCAAGGTGAATTGGATGAATCAAGGGGAGAAAAACAGCAAGTTCTTCCACAAATGGGCTACCAGAAGAAAAGAAACCAATACAATCCAGGGACTACTTCTACCTGAGAGAGAATGGATAACCGATCAAAAGGAGATGCTATAACAAATGACAAATCATCTGAAGGGCATTCTGACAGAACAGCTTCACATCTCCAGCAATTATCAGGAGGGCTTAGAGGCAACCTGGAACCCATTATTCCAAGTAAATGATAAAAAGCTCACAGTAGCACAGGTGAACCAACTAAGCAAGGAATTCACCAGTAGAGAGGTGTGGGAAGCCCTGAGAGATATGAAATCATGGGGAGCACCAGGGGAAGATGGAATTCCAGCTGGTTTCTTCAAGAAATACTAGAACAAGGTGGGATCAGAACTAAAATCTGCTATACTGGATGTGCTCAAGGGGCAGACATTCCCAATACACTGGAACAAAACTCAAATCATCCTGATTCCTAAGAAGAAGCTCCCAAAAATGGTGACAGACTTCAGACCTATCTCTCTTTGTAATGTCAAATACAAAATAATTGCAAAGATAATTGCCAGAAGACTGAAATCACACATGGAGTCACTGATTGATCAATCACAAAATGGTTTTGTACCAGGTAGACAAATAGCTGAAAGTGTTTTGCTAGCTCATGAGGTGATTGATCACATCAGAAGGTATAAAACAGCAAAACAAGGCTTGGCTGCTATAAAGTTGGATATGAGTAAATCTTATGACAGAGTATCTTGGCAATTCTTGGAGAAAGCTCTAAATTTCATCAATCTTCCCAGGGAACTGATTCAGTCCATCATGTTGTGTGTCCAGACTGTCTCCTATCAGGTGGTGATGAATGGATCACAAAGCCATTCCTTTACCCCAACTAGGGGACTAAGACAAGGATGCCCTCTCTCACCTTACCTCTTCATAATTTGCCAACAATTCCTTTCAGCTGGACTCAGGTCATTGGTATCAGCCAATAAATCATTGGGGATCAAGGTTTCCAGAAATGGGCCACAGATTACACATGTCATGTATGCTGATAACTGCCTCTTGTTTACTAAATGTACCGAACAGGCAGTTAGGGATCTTAGAGACATCCTTCAAGTATACACATCTGCAGCAGGCCAGAAGCTGAATACAGAAAAGAGTGCTATATTTTTCAGCCCTAATACATGTGTTGAAGACCAGAATTGTCTAAGACAGCATCTCAACATCCAAGCCTGTGGTATTGGGGGCACATATCTAGGTAATAATATCCTTTTTTATCAGAGCAAGACAGAGATTTTCAAGCACCTGACCTCAAAGCTCAGGCACAAATATGATTCCTGGAAGACCAAGCTGCTGAACATTCCTGGGAGAATCACAATGGCAAAACATGTGCTTCAGTCATTGGCGATCTATCCTCTGGGCATTTTCAGAATTCCGACAACTATTTTAAGGAAAATAGATGCCATGACTGCAGCCTTCATCTGGGGTGGTAAGTTAGATGGAAGAACATTGCACTGGAAATTTTGGAAATATATGTGCAGGGCAAAATCAGAAGGGGGATTAGGACTAAGGTCTGCTGTAGGAATGAACAAGGCTTTGCTTGCAAAACACGCTTGGAATATCATCTCGAACAAGGACTCGCTACTGGGAATGGTATACCGAGCCAAGTACCTTAGACATCATGACATCCTCAAAGCTGGGGCAAAGCCAGGAGATTCATGGGGTTGGAAATCAGTTCTATGGGTTGCAGAGTTGCTGAAGAAGAACTTAAAATGGAAGGTGGCAGATGGGAAAGCCATACATATTCATGATCAATGGATTCCCACAATCCAGAACCCACTTCAGAACACAACAGTAGTGTCCACCCACACAAATCTCAAAGTCTGCCATCTCATTGATCAACAGAATGCATCATGGAGACTCCCTTTACTCAGGTTAATCTTTCCTCAACAACTAATCCCTCATATAGAATCAATACATGTGGATCTTCAGGGTAAAGATGAAGCCTACTGGGCATGCACCAAAGATGGCAAGTATACTCCTAAATCTGGCTATCACAAAGCAATGGGAGAACTGGAGGGCAACAACCACCAGACCAGACTAAGTCCAACAGCCAGAAAATTCTGGAATAGAATCTGGAAGCTTAATATCCCACAAAAACAACTCATTTTTATTTGGAGAATGATCACAGGGAGCCTGGCTACTGGTACAAACAGGGAAAAAAGAAGACTAGCAGACAATGCTATCTGCTGCCGGTGTCAAAATGCCAGAGAGGATGAACAACATCTCTTCTTGACGTGCAACTCCTCCAGACAAATCTGGATTGCCTCGACTGCTCAGTTACACCAACCTCCTAACACACCTTTCAACTGTTGGTTTTTCAATGAGGTAATGAACATACAGGAATCTGAGCAGGAGATCAAACTCATTGTTACTCTATGGGAAATCTGGAAATTGAGGAATGCAAAAATTTTCCAACAAGAAGACATCTCACCAGTCCAGTGTGCACAAAATATTCAAGCGGAGCTGGAATTCATACTCAAATATAACTACCACCAAGAGGAGGATGCAGGAAGCCAACATCCCCTGGAAACAGGGACAGATCGCAGCACAAGCAGGCAAATTTCTGTACAAGACATTAGAGATGGATCATTTACCGAAGGACTACCCCAAGCATGTGTAATCAGGTTTGATGGATCCTTCAGGCGTGAGATGAACCTTGGAGCTGGCGGTTGGAGAATCTGGAAACCAGGATGGGACTTGCACACACACATATCAGGTTCGGACTTTTTTACAGCAGTCACACCCTTGCAGTCAGAAGCTGAAGCCTGTTGGAGAGCCCTAAAAGCAGGAAGACGACATGGTATCCAACGAGTGAACATCGTTACAGATTCTATGGAACTCCAGAAATCAATCAAAAATCCCGAATTGACCCCTATGGAGGTCAAGGGGATCATCAATAGCATTAGGATGATACTCAATTCCATTATGGAATTTGAGGTTATCAAAGTATAGAGATGCTAATATTTGTAAGACTGTTATTCTTTTTTCTTTTCTTTTTTAATTTAGATGTGTTATACTCGGATGCATATGCTTGGGTCGAGCATTTATAGGTGAAATGTATATTAAATTTTCAGAACAAGATATAAACAAATACAACACTAAAATTGTCACTGAATGGAAGGCCTAGGATATCATCTGTGAGACCTGTAAGTATACCATCTGCGTGTATCCATTAAACACAGAAGGTTCAAGGCTAGATAACCCGAGCTTTCTGAACAAACTGAATTTTCCATCTGGAATTATAGGACTGGTAACCCTAGCAGGATCGTATCGAGTTTGATGCGTAAGTGAAGGGCCTGCCACTGGAGGCAGCTCCCAGCATGTATCAAGAACTGACTCTACAAACCGACTGTTCTGAAATGCTGATAGTATGAAATTTGCTTGTTGCTGTGGTTGAAATCGTCTCGCATTTGGCCTCTCACACACCACCATGCATCACCGGGACCACATAGTTCGTCTATATCAACGGCCTTCTCCCAGAACTTCTTTCTTCTATCTTGCATCCTGTCTTCATTGCCATCTTTGAAGCAGCTGTGGCCACCTCCTGAAAGAAAATGGGTAGTCTCAGGTCATACAACCCGAGAATATATGGAAATGAAAGTGTGTTTTGCTAGCACAAAGCACCTATCTAGAACAAGTGAAATACAATTGACAAAGTTATGGTCAAATTCACGCCCATTACTTGATGTGATTGGCCATACCCTTGAAGTATTTATGAAAAGGCAAATCCCATACTACAAGCTTTTGGGCAAGTTCTAGTGGGCAACAAAGTTATGATAGTTTTTCAGTTCTAGTGTCACGCCCATTACTTGATGTTATCGCACATAGCATTGAAGAGTTCTAATATGAAAATAATACTACCATAATACTTTCAGATATAGTACCAAGAAAGACACAAGAAGATCAGTTTCTCCTGACATTGGAAATGGATAACACATTCAGATGTCATACTTGTAAACAATAATGGCAACAGAAGCATGAGAGAAATTAGATAAGCATCAAGTATGCAGCAAACATATGGATACAAAAGCAAGGTCACCTCCACCCCCCTTCAATGCAACTTTGATTAGGTTTTAGGAGAAAGCCCACCTCTTATGTAAAACTGGTCACACAATCTGTCTGAAGGAATAATGATCCCCTGTTCCTGTGTCATAGTTACCCTCAAAAATGAGATGCCTTAAGCCAGCTTTGAGTGCTTGCTTTAATCTACGAATCATGCACAAAAACCCAAGAAGAGAGCAGATAAGAACGTCAAAATGAAGCTGGGCATAAATGGTAATGATAGACTGTGATAAACAGCAATGGTCAAGTAGTTTTACATGTGGCTGCTGATAGTAATCAAAGGCTACCACTTTACTTGTAACACATGAACTAAAATTCAATCAAGAAACAAAAATATATACTACCTTTTCAATTCATTCTGATGTTCATCAAAGAGGACAAGAACCTTAGAGAGATAATTTATCCGGTGTTTCCTCACAAACCTTTCCCCAGTCAAGACTCCCAAAATCTAGAAAATCCTTTCCTGCAAAGTATGTGCAGTTCCCATCAACAAAAGCAGGGCCTTTCTTGAGACTTCTCAGGGTGCCGAGGTGAAAGTGATACAATAGGTGTATCTGGCATAGCTTGTTGTAAAACCCATGTCGAGTGCCCCTTGAATGCTCCACTCTCAATCATCAACTCTGGCTTCAACCATCTAGCAACAAACCAGAGTCCAAAGCTGTGATCAAGTCCCATGCCATACATGTTATTCTTGATTGGCATTGTTTCATATATTGGTATAAACTCCTCCAAACCTTTCAGCATATCCTTTGTTGTCTACTCAACGGTTTTTCCCAGTTTCGATCTGCCTTTTGACAAGGAAAACAATTAAATGGGATTAGACAGAAAACCAATTATTCCATAGCTTTCAACTTCAATGTCTAAAGCAATCAGTCATTGTAAGTATTTCTACATCTATGTGACAAGACAGAATTACAAAGGATGACTTCTCAAAATCATCAACATACTATACATTCAAACACTTCTCCAAACAAAATGAACTGAGGACAGTGAGCAATAAACAGTCAATATGGTTATACATCATTACGTTCACCCAATTCTATCTTCTGTAGCTCTAACTACACAAATCAATATAATGTTCAAACTATTCCAAACCCACTTAAGCACCTGTGGGACTGATATTCCCTTTCATAGTATTAACAGCATATCACAATTAGAGATCCTTGTATGCAAACTATATACGACAAGATATGATTCCAAACTCATCGCTCTGGAACCATAAACATTCCACAAAACCAAATTTCCTACATCTTAAGGACAAAAACACAACAATCCTGAAATGTTTACACATCTACTATAAGTGCATACATCATGATCCAACAGCACAATCACTAACACTTTCCCTGAACATGACATAACAAGACACAATTTATTCCCAACTCATCGCTCTGCCAACCATAAACAATCCACAGAACCAAATTTTTTAAGGACAAAAACACAACAATCCTGAAAGGCTCACACATCTACCACAATTACACACTTCATGATTTAACAGCATAATCAATTCAATATTCGAACAACAATATCTAAATTGAAGCAACAGAATCCGGATCCGTATTGAAACAAGGAAGTAGAGCTTACACCAAGGAACGCCGAGTGATCCAAATCCGATTCGGAGTCGTCGAAGCCGAAGAACCGAGGCGGGCGATCGGAGGTGTAGGAACCCGATCCCATCTGAAAAATGCTTTTCATTTCATGAGGAAGGATCACTGAGCACCAGTTCATGTCTATGTGAAGTACTGCAGATTTGTTATCATATGACTTCCAAATGAATGAAGTTTTCTAACCATTCAATTTGATCATTTGATAGGACAGCTTGCTAACTGCATATTGCTTAAAAGAAAGTATGATTTCATTAGTGTTCGTATTTGCAGAATTAGCTTGACCTCTTGTTCTCTTATATACTAATAGAATATGGAAATGGAAACCAGGAATCAACCAAGCCACAAAATCCTGTACCTTAGTCCTTACTTACCCAACAGTCAAACTACGAAGTGCATTAGCTATTTCGAAGGCTATTTTGCATACACATGATTCAATTATGACTAACTATTGAAAATCAACACAAAAACATCAAATGGACACCCTACAGTGTTAAGCAACATTTCCACTGCTAAGCATCAGTTGGTTCTTTCTATACTAAAAAGGTCATTCAAATAAGGCATTCATATGCACGAACACAAGTTTAAACCAAGAAACAAACTCTAGTCCATTATGTTCCAAACAATGCATTAAAATAACTCATGCATAACTATATCCTCTTTACATCCGAACTTCACACCTAATGAGCAACACAAAACAAGAATCCAAAACTCAGTCAACTCAATGAAAGTTTATTAGAATGGAAAACGCACCGATGAATACACGAGTGAAGTACATTATCAATTCATCACTAAAAACACACGCTAGCATACACTTCTTAGTCATTGGCAGTAGCGAGCTGCATCGCGAGCAAATCCTCCTCGGGTATGGTCCGAATCCGACAATCCGACCTTGGATACGCCGCGCAGAGCAGCGCGTAGCCTCGCTCCACCACATCGTCACTGAGCATGCCATCGCTCTGATCAACCTCCCCGCTGAGGAGCTGAGCCGGGCAGGTCATACAAACGCCGAGCTTGCAGTCGTAGGGCACCGACATTCCGCAATCCAGCGCCTTGGATAAGATGGTCTCATCGGGGTCCACTTCCAGCTCCGTGACCTTCCCCTGGTGCTCGATCGACACCTTGTAGGACCGCACGGGGCGGAGAGAATGGCGGTTTGTTCGTGGCCAGGGCTTTCTTCTGAGCTCGAAAGATGCAAAATTGGTGGTGGTAATGGGATTGAGTGGATACAAGGATGGTGATTTTGTGAACTGGAGAGCTGCCATGGAAATGGAATGTACACTACCTGTTGAGTGTTTTTGAGTACAGAAGAAGTGATAAACCAGATAAGGTTTCTTCTTTCAATTAATTTCCTATTTCCTTTTCTCATTCTATGTTTTTTTTTTTGAAAGTAACATTCTATGTTTTTTTTTAAAAATAAAACATCACGAGCTAGTCTGACCGGGCCGCGCATTGAGCGATTTATAGTATTTTTTTCTACAATTTATATGTGATCGCTTTGTGTTCAAGTTTTTTTATTTATTACGTGAAAAATCAAGACAAAAAGTCTTAATTGCATAAATATTTTATCATAAATAAATGCAACTCAAATTAAGAAAATATATCGTGTCAATATTCAATTTTAGATAAACCTTTTTCAAAATTAAAGAACAGTTCTCCACTTAGATAAACCCTAATCGTCTAACATGGTAAAGTGAGTGGAATTGTTGTGGGTTTTTGTAATTGTTGTGAGTATTTGAAAAACTACACGTTCGATAGTCGTCCAACATAGTTACAACACACGACTCGGTTGTTGATTTCTTCTTTCACTTATGAATATCCATCTGAATTTTCATCTCTTTTGTAAAGCTCAATCTGCCGTTGCAGAATCTCGTCTCTTTTGTAAAACATAAATTTCTCAAAGTCCTCCAACATTAACATATATTCATCTTGTCCTTCACTTGTAACTGTCTATCTTGCAGTTGACGCAGCCGTTGCAGAACTTCATCTCTTTTGTAAAGCATAAATTTCTCCAAGTCCTCCAAAATTAACATATTCATCTTTTCCTTCACTTGTAACTGTCTATTTTGCAATTGACGCAGCCGTTGCAACTCCAAAAAACTCATCCCTCCAAAATCTTACTTGTGCAAATTGCAGATTTCAGACCGCCCACTTGAGCCTTGACACATTCTTTGGATCAATGAATTTAAGAAGTAGTGAGAATTCTTGATCTTTTAACACAACAATGATCTCAAAATACAAATTCACAAAAAAAGTGTAGAACAATCAACGTCATTTTCACATCTTCACTCTCTCAACTTCTCCTCCTACAAACACGAATCCAACAATGGCGGTGGTGATGCAAAAAAAGCACACACTACTACACGTAGTGATAGTGTGGTGGTGGTGCATTTGAAGCGTTTATTTTTCCGTCAACGGTCAAATGCTGCCGGTGGCCGGATCGCCGACGTCGTGGTGCGTGGCGAGAAGCTATGTCGGCAATCAGGCGCTGTAGACGGCTTTAGACTGCGCCAGAGCTGACTGTGCTCCGATTCAGGCGACTGGACTCTTCTTCCTTCCGAGCACGCTTCTAGCGCATGCTTCTTATGCATTCAACAGTTTCTTTCAGCGTAAGTCTATGGCCCCTGGATCATGCAGCTTCGCCGGAAACACCACCGTCGCAAAAACCGATCCAAGTAAGCGTATTCAGCCAAAATATCAGTTACATGCATGTCGGTTCAGGAAGTATAATTTGATGAAACTAAATTTAATTATACTGAACCAAATTTTCAATACATTAAATATTTATAAATAGTTATCTGAATTGAACTGAACTAAGAAATATAAAAATATTTAATAGAACTGAACTGAACTAAAAATATATAAAATATTGAACTGAACTGAAAATATAAATAAAGCCTGTTTGCCAGAGATTTTTTGTAAAGCAGCTCTGTTTAGTTAAGTATTTTTTTTTCAATTCAGTAAATTTATATTCTTCAGTTCTATTAAATATTTTTATATTTTTCAGTTCAGTTCAATTCAGATGAATATTTATGTATTCTTTTTTAGTTCAGTAAATTTCCACTATATTTTCTAATTATAGATCTCTACAGTTTTTTCAGTTCAATTCGGTTTATATTCACTACAATTCAAATCAGATCAGTCAATCAATTTTTTAAAATGTGATTTGATGCAATCCAAAATAATTTAGTCATACTATTTTCAGCATGTTTACTTTTTTGTTCAGTTCATAATAGTTTAAATTAGTTTTTTTAAGAGATCGTTGATGTTGTTCAATAAACCTTGTTCGATTAAATTATTCAGTTCAGTTCAAATCAGATCAATTAAGTTTTGATTAATATTTTTAAACAAGTTTTGATTACATTTGATTCTATACTACCCAGCTTAATTTAGAAGTAATATTACTCTTTTTTTATAACAATATCTCGTTTTCATACATTTAATTTTAGGGAAATTTTTGATTAAGGGCGGTATAAGTTTAATAATTTGAAAGTGGGGTGTAACTTTTACATAATTCCTAAAAAGGACGGTAATTTATTAACCTATATTTATATAATTATATTCTTGTATTAAAGACATTTTCCCTTAATTTTCCCTTATACCCAGTTTTAAACCATATCAAATCATTTCAAAATTAGTTCATAATGAGGAGAATGTTTAATTCAAAACAACAATACAATTTATATATGTTACAAAATCATCATTGAGGTAATGATAAATTCAAATTGTAGAACATTTTCCAAATAAAATAATGACATTTAATTCACTCTAGTTTTCAGTATTTTCATCATGAGGGTATAAATTGAAAAATCCAGATCATTTCAATTTTAATTAAAATTTAAATTAATTCTATTTCAATCATGTACAAACGTAATTTGATCGATTTCAATTTAGTTTAGTCATACTGTTATTGTCTTTACTTCAGTTTAATTCAATTTAGTTGCATTTAGTCAGTATTTCAATACATTACACTTTATCCGTTCTATTTCTATTCAGTTCAGTACGATCTAGTTCATTTTATTTGTCAATAGTGAATCTTTTTACTACATTTAAAATTATTTTTAGTTCAGTTCAAATAAATGTATTTAAATTTTTTTAGTGCAATTCAATAGATTTAAAAAAATCAGTTCAATTCAGTATATTTATACTTTTCAGTTCAATTCAGTATTTTTTTTATTATTTCAGTTAACTACAGTATTTTTATATTTTTTCAGTTCAATTCAGTATTTTTTTATTTTTTTTCAGTTCAGTTCAGTATATTTATGTTTTTCCAGTTCTCAATTCAGTTCTTTTCAGTGAAAAGTAATTAAGTTCCAGCAAACAGGGCCTTATTTCTCAAACCAAATGTCTTGTAGAACACTTCCAATATATAAGGTGAGGTTTATTATTAGAGAGAGTCTCGTGAGAGACCATCAATATTATAGACCGGGGACTAAATAGTAGTTATATGATTGAATAAAAACAAGGAGGTCCTTAATTGTAATTTAAAAATATTACTGTTCACGCGGGCACTATTCACAGCACGGCACTATTCACAGCCATGTACTATTCACACGCGTACTATTCACGGCCAGGTACTATTCACGACCAATATTATTCATTTCTCAGTACTGTTTTGATACGTTGTACATTAAAATACCGAGATTTTTAATTAAAACTATGATGTTTGATATTTTTTAATGATGTACATTAAAACACAGATGTTGTTAAATAAAAGTATTAAAAGTACGATGTTTGAATTTTTTAATATGTTGTACATAAAAACACGGAGGTTATTAATTAAAAGCAAAATGTTTGATTTTTAATATATTGTAGATTAAAACACGGAGGTTGTTAATTAAAAGTAGACTGTTTGATTTTTAATAGATTGTAGATTAAAACACGAAAGTTGTTAATTAAAAGTCGAATGTTTGATTCTTAACATGTTGTACATGAAAACACGGAAGTTATTAATTAAAAGTAAAATGTTTGATTTTTAATAGATTGTAGTTAGAATATGGAGGTTTTTAATTTAAAGTACTATGTTGATTTTTGAACGGGGTGTGGATTAAAATATGGAGGTTTTTACTTAAAAGTCTAATATTTATTTTTAATTGGTTATAGGTTAAAATACGGAAGTTTTTAATTTAAAATAAAAAGGTTTGAATTTTAAATATGAAGGTTTTAGTTTAAAAGTGGAACTATTTTAAATTTTAATAGACGGTGGATTATAAGGTAAATGTTTTATTTAATATTAGTTATATATATATATATATATATATATATATATGTAAAATAACATTCATCCGGATGATCCTGATATATCCCTTATCAGGCACCAATAAAATAATAACACGTGTACAATTATAATGTTTTAATTGGTTAAGATATTTTTAGTAAAGTTCTAAAACCCTAATTTAGAATGCCTAAACCCGTCTGGGTAATGATTGAACACGTGGCCCAATCATAAATTAGTTAAAGATGATGTGTCGTTATTTAATTGGTGCCTGATATTGCCAATATCAGGATGATCCTGATATATATTAAACTTATATATATATATATATATATATATATTTATAAGCTAAGGAAGTCATCAAAGATGAGTTGATCCAGTGGCAAAGGCAACACATTTTTGCATTAAAGGAGGAAAGATGTAATTAAACATGTGGGTCCCACCCTATAACACGCGCGCGTGATTTTAGGAGGGAGACTTAAATATTTAAAAATTGCAACTTAATCCCTCCGTGTTTTGCAAGTAAGGACCTTTATATTTTCCTAGTTAATAAATAGCCTAGTCCAAATTATAGACGGTCTCTTTGAGACTTTCTATTATTATTATAAAAGAAATAATTTGATTTGGTAAATTAATATATATATATATATATTTGATTTGATTTTATTTTATTTGGTAAATTAATTCAACCGAAAGTAAATATAGCGGATTTGGTAAATTAATATATTTGATTTGATTTGATATATTAGTTCTAGCGAAATTCAACTATGCGTTTTCATGGTAATTATAGTGGATTTGGTAATTTGATTTGATTTGGTTTGGTTTAATTTTTAATTTGGAAATTAATTCAACCAACTGGCTAAATGGTAAGTATGTGAACCGAAAGTACAAAATTCATTACAAATTATAGATTTTTAGAGATCGGTAGCTTTCTCTCTCTAGCTTTTGCTCCCCCTTCTCTCTACCATCTAATTAATTGCCGACACAATTCCCGACCTTTGCCCCCCTTTTTCATCTTTATGTGCACTGTTCTTCACTGATAACGTTATAATAACGGTAACCCCCAAATCGCTCTTTTCTTCAAGCCCTTAAGCCAAACCTCCCCCTCTCTCTGATGCTCTTCCCACAAATCCCGATATCACTCCAATCGGCGAACACAAGGGCAAAATTGCATGTATAGTGTCACCAGAACAAGTTTCAAAATTGGCCGACCATAATCAAAACGCTTTGATTGGCAAGTTCGAACAAGGCAAGCCGTCGATGGATACCTTGAATGAGGCATTCAAATCCATTGGATTCTCATCTGGCTTCCAGATTGGATCAATTGACTACCGGCATATTTTCATTAGATTCTAAGATCAGGAGGACTACAATCGATGCTGGCTGAAGGGCTTATGGAACCTGAAAGGCTTTTCTATGAAGATCTTGAAGTGGACAACTGATTTCTCCCCGGGTACTGAGTCTTCCATTGTTCCTATTTGGGTTACAATTCAATATGTGCCAATTTTTTTCTACAACACTGCTATGCTTGAATTCATAGGCAATAGAATTGGGAATTTCATAAAAATGGATTCAGCCATTGCCTCCCTCACTAGGTCTTCGGCAATGAAGTTGTGTGTTGAAATCGACTTGCAGGAATCACACATAAAAATCCACAGGGAGGATAAGTTGATTTGGATGCCAGATAAAAAAGGGTGCTTCTCTTTTAAATCCACATACAAATTGATAAGACATACAAGGGGAAATTCTTTATCATTGGAAAAAATCTGGGACAGCAGGGTTCCAAAGAAAATATCAATTTTCATGTGCAAAGTAATGAACTCAATTTTGCCTTTTGATAATGTTCTCATTTTCTATGGGTTCAATATAGCTTCCAAGTGCTGTTTCTGTCAACATGCTGATACCCTAAATCATTTTTTTAATAATTGCCATATTGTTGTGGGAGTCTGGGCTGGTATAAATCAATTTATCAATATAGTAGCTCCTGGTTTTAATTAACACAATCCGGAACAGAATAAGCTACTATCTATCCAGGTATGAATTTACCAGACTTCATTTTATTCTAATTCGCAATGTGGTACTTTGTACTTGCTGGGAAATCTGGAAAGCCATAAATAACTGTATTTTTTATTGTATTAGTCCCAGTATTAGTCATATCATTTAGCAGGTTAAGTGTTTTGTTTTTAACTCCTTTGCAGCTAGACCTTTCTATATAAGTTCATCTTTTGATATTGATTTGGCATCCAATGGATACTTCCCTAAATGGCTCAAACCACCTAAACCTATAACTGTAATTGTTATTATTAAATGGGTAAAGCCAATCTAGGGACTGAAATTTAATGTGGATGCATCATGGATTAGAGGTACTGGAGATACAGGTTTAAATGTCATAGTCATAGATATGCATGGACACTTTATTTTTGCTAAATCTATATACACTCGTGCAATTTCTTCCCTACATGCTGAAATTCTAGCAATTGGCCTAGCCCTATCTGTATTCTGAGTCATACAACCAAGTTATAAGCATTGAATCTGATTGTGCAGAAGATGTTAAAATGGTTAATGATCCTTGCCAGACACATTGGAATTCATTTAATTTGGTTGATGACATTCATCAGCACTTACATATCCCATTGTTGTTCATTCATAGGGAAGCTAACTTATTCTCTGGCTGTCTTGCAAAACTTGCTGCTGCATCCAAACAAAGTGAACAATTTTTGTCACTTTCACAAATTCCACTAGAAGCCAGAGGTTTATTGAATTTAGATAGAATTGAAACACCATCTCTCAGACTGCATCCTCCTTAGTTCAGCCGCTACGCTCATGTGTTTGGTTCTTGATGTATGGCGGACACCGGCGCTCGACGACGAACTTGGCTCACAAACTGACCTGCAAAACAAGGCCTCGGGTGTCCCGAGTATAGACACTCCGACGCTCAAGTTAATATGATGCGTAAGGCGTATTGTATGAGTTATGAGATAGAAAAGGTGTACCAAACCTTTGGGTATTTATATGGCTACAATCCGTAGATCACCAAGATATGTAAATATGGTAGGAATACAACTCTTATGGGAATAGTAGTTGTATTATCATGTATAGAAGAAATGTATTTCAGTCATGGTTGAGTTTACCATGTTTAGGAGGATGTATATTCCTTGTGGAACATTCATAATATACGCATTCCTTATAAGGATTAGGATTGATGGACCCGTAGATCCATCCTCCGCGTAACTCGAGCCCATGACCCTTCTCGGACTCTGGTCCGAGACTGATTGAGGCTCGGAATCCGAACCATGGACTTATCAGTTCTCTCTTATTGCAGGTTCTAACAAAGGGAGTCATGCCACAGATGGTGCCACCAACTTTACACAGCTTCAAATATCTTCAACATACTCAAGTTGCTCTAACAGTTCATCTCATTTCAAGCAGCTCAGCTTTGACAAACATGGAAAGATTTTCCTAGTGCCGCCTTGTGTTTTGAGTATTCAATTCGCAAATAGGCTCCAGGACTTAGTTTTTCTTGTGTTAGTCAAAAACTTGCTACATTTTAGCAGTAGTCATGTATAGGTTCCACCATTTTTGGAAGCAATCTTGCTTCATGGCTGTGTGTTGAGCCATTATACCTTTATTTTTTTGACTCCCACTTTATTTAGTGGTGAGTTCCTATAACTAGCCAAAATTTATTTTTGGTAATTTTCATATGGTTAGGGGAGCCAAATAAATTCCCCCCCATCTAAAGATGGTTCCATTTAAAAAAAAAGTACAAAATTAAAAATATGGTAATTGTATTTACCATAAGTATTGAATAAGTATGTTAATGCGTAATGGTTGAATATTGTGTTTACATGGTAAGCGAAGGCAGCGTTTGGTGGGGAACGCAGCATTATCAGTCGTTTTATGTATTGCCATTACAATTTCGGGCCGGTTCCGAAACGGTATTTCTTTTACATTTATATTTATGCCGTAATTATTTCTCTGTTCATCAACAATATATACTAAAAGATTAAACTTTAGAATTGGTCCTTGGAAGTGTCAAAAATATTATATGTTTTAGTTTAAATGGCGTATCTTTATATTTGAATCATATATTTTGAAAAATATAAACTATACATTCTTATGTAAAACCCTTGAATTAATTTATATCGTTAAATATGTTTTATTATATTTTTACTTTAACCAAACAATCTCTTAATACAAAGATAAAATATTTGAACTTAAATGTATATTGATAGTGTCATCATATTCTGAAAAGTTAAATTTTTAGAAAACTTGACTAATATTTTATCTAAGTTTTGTATATTTTAAGGTAAACAAGATGGGCCGAAAACATGGTTGTATTTAAATTTAGTTTTATTTTGCTTGAAAATTATTTTGGTTATGGGGAAATTTTGGATTTGGAGCAATGGAACTTTAATAATTTTGAAAAGGGTCTAAACTTCATTTTAATAAAAGATTATTGTTTGGTGGAGGAACAATTTGATTTTGCAAGGGTTGGCTGCGTTGAATCGGTTCTTGGCCCGCGGAGCTTAGAAGCAGCTCCCATTCTTCAACATACTACGGAAGGCAAAACCATTCGAGTGGACGGAGGCATGCGATCAGGCGTTCAGTGACTTGAAGACTCACCTGGCAAGCCTCCCCACCCTGTCCAAACCGGTGCCCGGAGATGAGCTCTTCTTGTACATAACTGCGACCGAGCATGCTATTAGCTCCACTCTAGTGCGAGAAGATGGTAAAGTTCAACGCCCGGTATACTTTGTGTGCCGGGCAATTTAAGGTCCGGAGAAGAGGTATACCGCCCTGGAAAGACTGATACAAGCGCTGGTTCACACGTCCCGGCGGCTCTGTCCGTATTTTCAAGGACACCCGATCACTGTTCTAATGAACCACCCACTGCGACAGATTATGCTCAAACCGGAAGCCTCGGGCAGAATGATGAAGTGGGCGGTAGAGTTGCGGGAGCATGAGATCAAATATCAACCTCGGAAGGCCGTTAAAGGGCAGGCGTTGGCCAAGTTTTTGGTAGAAATGACCGAGCCAGAGGGAGATCCGTCCGGGTCGGAGCCGCCCCCAGATGTGTGGAAGCTGCACGTGGATGGATCATCACATGCTAATGGTGGCGGAGCAAGAGTGTTGCTTACATGTCCATGGGGCACGGAACACAGATATGCCATCCAGTTCGGCTTTAAGTTGACCAACAACGAAGCGCATTATGAGGCACTTCTGGCCGGATTGAGATTGGCATCAGAAGTAGGGGCTAAGGACGTTGAGGTCTACAGTGACTTGCAGATAGTGGTCCAACAAGTAAACGGGGAGTATGAGGCAAAGGAGCGGAGCTTCCAAAGGTACTTAGAAGCAGTCAAGCCACTACTGAAGAAGTTCAACAGTATAACAGTGGTGCAGATCCCCCGTGAAGATAACGGCAAGGCGGATGCCCTCAGCAAACTTGCCTCGTCGGAAATCAAGCCCGACCCGGAGAGGAATCTGTTGATGGAAACCTTGTCCGCACGGAGCTACGACGCCCCGCAAGTTGCATCAGTGGAGGTCTCTGTGAGCTCATGGATGAATCCTATGTTCGAGTACTTACAAGATGGCAAGTTCCCGGAGGATTTGGCAGAAGGCACCACGTTACACTATCCTGGACGAATCCTTGCTCAGACGGGGATACCTCCAGCCTTGATTAAAGCGTGTAGATTCGGACGAGGCCGAGCGATTGGTGAGGGAAATGCATGAAGGACCCAACGGCAGCCATCAAGGTGCCCGAACCATTGCTAGGAAGATTATGTGTATGGGCTACTACTGGCCTGCCTTGTTTGAAGACGCGCAGAAGTATGTCCGAGCTTGTGTGCAGTGCCAGAAGTTCTCCCCACTCATCCACGTGCCTCGAGAAGAAAGGGTAGGAATTACCGTTTCGTGGCCCTTTGACCGATGGGGTATCGATTTGGTCGGTCCATTTCCCTCCGCCCCCGGGGGGGGGGGGGGGTTCAAGTACTTAATTGTAGCCATGCATCGATTACTTCAGCAAATGGGTGGAGGCGGAACCTCTCACTAATATCCGTGGTAGCACGTGTGTTAAGTTTTGTTGGAAGAACATCATCTGCCGGTATGAAATTCCAAAGTACATAGTCACGGACAACAGAGCACAGTTCGAAAGCGATCCGATCTTGGTGCAAGGAGTACGGTATCACCCAAAGGCTCACCTCGGTTTACCACCCACAGGCAAACAGTCAGGTTGAAGTAATGAATCAGACAGTGATTAACAGACTGAAGACCCGGCTGCAAGGAGCACGAGGCAATTGGGTGAATGAGTTGCCAAACATGTTGTGGGCATACCGGACTACCGAAGGATCAGCCACCAGAGAATCTCCATACAGCCTGGTGTACGGAGCGGAGGCAGTGATACCAGCTGAAGTTGGAGTCCTTAGTCTCCGGATCCTCACTTGGGACGATGAGCAAAGCAGGCGGAGCTCTCCCATGGGATCGAGTAGGCTGCTGGATCTGGACTTATTGGAGGAGAAACGGGAGCAGACAGCGCTTCATGAAGCCAAGGTGAAGGAGTGAGTGAAGCGATACCACGTCAGGCGTGTGCGCAAGGAGTCATTCATACCCGGAAATTGGGTGATGCGGAGGAACGACAAGAGCTTGCAGGAGGCGACCGGCAAGCTATCACCAAACTGGGAGGGCCCTTATCAAGTCACGGCCTCATATCCAGGCGGAAGTTACGAGCTGGCAGATCCGTCCGGAAGAGCTATTCCCAGGAGATGGAACATCACCAACCTCCGAAGATCTTACGGAACTTCCTCAATAGGTACGCGTCCTGGTAGAGTATGCATCTCCGGGTCCTCTGGCAAGGAATCCGCCTAGGCCCCATTTTTTATGTTCTTTTCTACCTTGTATTGTGCTCCGACCCAAGAGGGCAAATGGTATGTCCGGGCGGATTTTACTTGGTTTAATGAATGAATGACGAAAGAGTTTGCACTACTTACATTTATTTACTTGCATTATATGACGCTTATCGGTTCCCCCTGTTCTGTTTGAATAAACTTGCGGGGGTGAAGGGAGGAAGGATCAGAAAGTTTGAACAAAGATAATGAAATAGATGCTTGGATAATCAAAGAAAAGAAAGGCTTTACAAGGAAAAAGCTAACATTTGAATAAATGAAAAGAAAGGCTTTACAAGGGAAAAAGATAACATTGGAATAAATGTGATATCATGAATAAGAATAATAGTCCGAACGGACTTGTATGCATACAAAGGAAAAGAAATACAAGGAAAATAAAAAGGTATACATGAATCATGAAAAAGTATGTGACCCGAATGGAACCTATACACACACTATCTACATCCGAGGATCGTGGGTCCCTGAATGAGTATAAGGGCCACGATGTTCGGGCCAGTCAATATTATCCCACTTGATGGGAGAAGTTGGTCTCGGAGTAGGTGGTTCTTGAGTAGATGCTGGAGCAGGGACCTCCGGATCGGATGGGTTACCTTCGGCCGTGGATGGATTGACCTCCGCCTCCACAGGAGTCCGCTCCGGAGTGTCGAGATCGAGGTCATAAACGGTCGACCAGCTGGTCTGGGCCACCTGGCCCAAGAAGGGATATGGAGGAATCTCGGGCAGCTCTAAAAGAGAGGCCCGTACATGAGATACGACCATATCCTCGACCAGGGTGGTCGACGGCTCACCCGGATAAATAGAAGATGGACCTTGTGGCTCAGGATAATGAGGGACGTGTACTTCCGAGTTGGAGCCGAATATGGTGTCCGAGAAGTAGAAGCAGATATCTCTTCATCAGAAACCTGGGCCTTGCCGTTGGAAGAATCAGAAAATCGGGCCTTGCCCCGGGGTGAAATTTCGGCCCTCGAGAGCGGGACGGTGAACCAATCCTTACGGGACCGGAGGACGTGGACCTATGTAATCCTCCACGGTGTCCTCCTCGGCGCCTTCTACCTCTCCCTTGGATACGAGTGAGCCGCTGCCTCGCCAGTTTAGCTAGCTCTTCCGCGATGAAGGGGAGGATGACAGCAGCGTCCTCACGAAGACGCGTGATGGCGAGCAGACTCTTCTGGGTCGACAGATACTTGGATCCCTATGTACCTCTCGAAAGTAAAGTCGATGGAGGCACGACTCAGAAACAGTATTAGCGACGGGGGGAAGGTACATACCGGCGTGCATACGCTTCCACCACTCAACTGCCTCCTCAAAGGCCGGACGATAGCGGGATTCACGATCATTCCAACCCATCTTGAACATCTGGACGATTAACTTGCTCACATCGTGGGGAAAGTTCCGGTAGACGGGCAAAGAGATCAATCTAAGACAGAGGCCGATAAGATGATACGATAGCTGCAGGGTAACCAAGTTCTCCTGCAGAAGCCTATTCCGTCCGGCCAACTCTCGGTTCTCATTTTCCCACTTAAGATGAGCTCGTAAATCCTTCCCCCTCTTTTCCAGCCACTTCAACTTATCACAATAAAAGGGCAGATCGGCCCACACCTAGTCCAGCTCAGTTTTCAGCTTGGCTTTGTAGTCTTTGTGCTCAGCCTGAAGCATGGAGATGGTAGCATTCGCGTCAAGGGTGGCATCGATCCGTTCTTGAGCAAAAATTTGGCATTGAGTCAGAGTTCCGAATTGATCAGATATCTCCCGAAGACGAGCAACCAAAGATCGAATATCCGAAACTCGGCCATCAAGGGCTCCATTCCGGATCGGACAAACAGGTCCCTGGTCTGTTGCCCGTCCAGTTGCCAACTAGCTAGCTCCGCCTCTAGTTCCTGACATCTAAGGCACAAAGGGCTTGTTGAATGGGAGCTATTTGGAGAAGGGCACATCCCGTTACCTCCGGAGCGGAGTGTATGACCTTGACCCCCAGGCTAAGAGTAGCAAGATGAGAGTAAGACAGGAATAGCCAATAAACGCAGGAACAGAGTAATACGAAGGAATGAAAAATAACAAAGAAACACGAAGGAATAAGAAATAACAGAGAAATACGATGAGAATTCATTAAGAATAGAGGATTACATTATTCAGAGGATCATCGTCCCGTCCGAGTTATCACTTCCGCCCTTCCTATACTAAACAAAAGAAGGTTAAGATCCTATCCGGACGTAAATGACTTGACAAAACTACATTAAAAAAAGAAAAGCTAAGGAGTGTGGTCTACATCGCTATCTTCGCTATCATAGCCGCCATCTCTCCCTCCGTCCTTTCCTTCCTCATCTTCACCTTCTTCTTCCTCTTCCTTCTCTTCCTCATCTTCTCCGACCCGGAGGTCACCTTCGGCTCAGGGCGGGGAGAACAACTTAAGAACTTCCAAGTACTTGGCCCTCGCAGGTGACTCCGGGGCCTCAGTCTTCTCAGGTGGAGGGACTTCTTTGCTCAGATTCACCAGCCCATGGTTAAACGCTCGAACAACGTCGGCTGAAAATGGTCATTGGGTCTCCACCTCAAGGTCTTCATCAAACACCGACGGGACGGAAGGCTTCATACGCTCGACTCCGCCTCGGAGAAACTGGTCCACATCATGGTTGTACTTGTCAGCAGCATTGGGATTATAGAAGTATCCGCCATACTCACCCCGGCGACTCTCCGAAACCCAGCACTTCATCTTCCGGTAGACCTGATCAATTGATAGGTTGTTGGAAGCCCGGCATAGGTCGGTCAGGTCCCGCTCAAAAGCAAGACTCTGGAGGACCTTGTCGGTAAAAGCCACGCAGAGTTCCTTCTGTGCGGCCGGAGAAGCGGCATCTTCCAACTCCTTGACTCGGGCCTCCACCCCTTCCAACTCTTTGATCCGGGTCTCAAAAGCAAGACTCTTTGATCCGGCTCAGGTTGCTGTTGGTTCTTTCCGGCCCACTTAGCTTCTGAGCCAGCTTAGTGTTCTGGGCATGGTATGCCTTGTTGATGGACTCAACAACGCCCGGAGCGTTAAAAAGGTAGGAGGCAAAATCCTGAAAAGGGTGATACATTAACAAACAATGAATGATTCACACACAAGAAGTATGAAAGCAAAGTCTAGTTACCCGGTTCAGCGGCAGACTGCTGATCCGTGACTCTGAACCTGGAGTTAGCTCCTTCCCTTCATTCTGATCACCCGCTTTGGAGTGCTGGCCGTCGGTCGTCCTCCGGGACGTCGACGGAATCTTCCGCCTTTTGGGAGACGGAGGCTTCTCTTCATTAGAGGATAGGGGCCCAGGGACACTGAGGGCAGCCACCCGGTTCGTAGCCACAACAGCTTCAACGGCCGTTTTCTTAACCTCCGACCCAAGTACGAATAGAGGGACTTTGGTTTTGGCCGACAACTCTGAGCCACGAGTGTCCGCGCCAACAGCCTTGGGCTGCTCCGGGACGCGAGTATCCAAGTCCACCTTTGGGTGCTCCGAATCGTTAGCATCCAGCTCAACGATCTCCGTCTCCACAAATTCTTTCTCGTCCTTGAGGGATGGTTTCCTTCTCCGTCTCATTGTCTTTTGGAGTTTTGTTGCCGATCTCGAACCGGTTTTGCCTTCGATCGTCTTCCTGACCTTAATGGTACTTGGAGGAGGATCGACGGCAACACTGATTAAAGGGTAAACTGTAAAAGAAGAAAAAATTAAGGTAAAAGAACAACGGAACGGAGTAAAACATGAGAGTGAGAAAACTTATGTTTCGGGTCTTGCTCGACATAAAGTCGGCATTTGGTGAAAACCTCTGACTCGTAAGCCATGAGGGGAAAGATGTACCTCATGTCTCTCATGAACTTAGTGAGATCTAGCTGATTCGCACTTAGCTTCATGTGGTCCGCCTCTACGTCAACGGGCCGGAGCTCCATCTTATCTTCTCTCTTCGCCTCGGAGTTCCACTTCGGGCGAGGATACCGAACGGTATCGAAGACAAAGTGATGATGCTGCCAGGAGGCGTAGTAGTCATGACGGCCAGTACAACAATCCTTCACCTTCAGCCGCTTCTACATAGTGAAGACACCCTCATCCTCCGTGTTCTCCAAATAGTAGAACGACGGGAAGAGGGCAAGTGAGGGAGTAATGTCGCAACGGTACCAGTTCAACAGAAACGCCCGGATGACGGCGATACAGTTAGGCTGAAGTTGAGCCGGAGAAATCTGAAAGTGATAAAATATATCCAGGAGCAGCTGGGGCAAGGGAAACGTCAGTCCATATAAAAAGTGAATCCGGGGGATGCATGCTACTTCAGTATGATCCCCCTCCAACGGAGCTAATTTGGAGTCCCATGAAAGAGGCACGTCCATCCTCTGCACCAGAGCTTCCACCTCCGAATTGATATCAACATTGGAACCCGGAGCAGGATCCCCTTCTTCAGGCTCTACGTTCAAACCGACAGTCACCACACCATCAACCTCCACATCTTCTAAGGACGGATCGATGGGCTTTTTCTCCTCTGCTTGATTGGGGGTAGGGTTGACAACCTTATCCTGAGTCTTAGGGTTAGAGGTATTCCCAACCATAATTATGAACAAGGACGAGAGAGAGAATATGAAGGCGAGGAGTCAGAAGAAGGGAGGAGAAAACAAGAAAATAAGAGAGCGAAATGTGAAAATGAATGATGGAGACCTCTACTTATAGAAATCCATCAGACATTTTCAAAAGGGAGTCAATTCCCGAGGAGACATGATTTCTCCCTTGAAAAAGGGAAAAGGAATTTATCGATTACAACACCACATTTATG
The DNA here is from genome assembly GCA_948330725.1 of Sherardia arvensis. Classification (NCBI taxonomy): domain Eukaryota; kingdom Viridiplantae; phylum Streptophyta; class Magnoliopsida; order Gentianales; family Rubiaceae; genus Sherardia; species Sherardia arvensis. The sequence continues at coordinate 29,785,481 of OX415241.1, forward strand.
AGGCTGTCACACGCCTGTCATAAAAATACGTGCTGGCACGCACCCGCGCGTGCAGGAAGATTAAAAGGTAAAAGTGTGATCGGATGCGCACGCTCGACTGAAGAGACACGGGGTCCCCCCTCCGGATCAGACTCGAAACCTCCGGACGGACCCCACGCGTAGGAAGATTAGACAAACGTGATCAGACTCGTGGGCTCGACAGAAGAGCCATCGCGAGATGAAGAGACACGGGATCCCCCTCCGGATCGGACTTGTCACCTCCGGACGGATCCAATGTCTCGGGGGGGGCTAGTGGTGATATAGGCTTTGGCCCATATCTTAGCTCCGGCCCATGTACTGGTCCGGTCCACAAGTGACGCCAGCTAGAATGCGTTACCCGGGGACACAAAGGATATGAATATGACATGTCCCCGGATGAGGACAAACAGGCAGAACCTCTGCCTTTGGGTTGGGCACTCACCACCTCACACCTATAAATACAGTTTTGGACTTGTGGAGAAAGGTATGTTCTATCAGATCTGAACTCTCTCAATATATCCTTATTCTCTCTCCTATTCAAAGGCCCCTCTTTCATCATCACGCCGGAGTATCTATCCTCGGGATACTCCGGGGTGTTGTTTTGTAGGCCTATTAGGTGAGAACGCGCGGACCACAGCCGGACCGGAGACACCACCATACTCCGGGCCGGGACTGAAAGTTGGTAGCATCAGATATTGCTATTTCTTCTTCAACACAGGCGCACAACCACATCCCACACTGCATTGGAGTACATCCACTAACTTGCCTCGAATGATAGCTATTTCATAATTTTATTGATATTTTCATATTAAATAATATTTAGTTAGTTTTGGTCTTTTATACTGATAAAATGTTTATTATTAAATAATTAAATACGTTTTGTAGTACTTATTATAAGTAATAAAATCAAATAGGGTATCCGATTACCCGGCCCGCATAATTGAGATACCCGATTGTACGGGTACCCGGTAATTTTGGGACGGGTCACGGCCGTATTTTCAACTACCCGCATATACGGGTACCCGGGTACCCGATTTTTGAACACCCCTATTGGGCATGCTCTTAGTTAAAATATTTCGAAGAATATTAATTGACCGAATATCATTCTGATCATGATAATAATTTTCGAGTATAAATATGTTCACACTTATCACATGAATGGCGAATAAAACCATTCCTCATATTTATAAATAAGATACAATCATATCCGCTGAAAGAGGTAATGTGTAATGACAATTATATCAGTTTTATCGTATTATGGTAATCAATTATATTTATCGTGTTTGTGTCATATTTTTTTGATTGATTAACATGATCTGACATATCAGATTACATTATATATAATATTTACATTATGGTATTATACTAGTATATAAAGGGGGTCACTAAATCATTCATTTAGAGAAGAAAAGAAACGAGTGAATATGAAATCCCTTCACCTCTTATCACTTGTTGTAATAATCTCATTTTGCTTTGGTAAGAATGGTGTTGGTGCAATTAGCATATGGAACCAACACTACAAAGTGATAATCAAGAACGACATTGACAGCCCAAGTCCGCTCTCCATTCACTGTTACTCTACTGATGATGACATTGGCTTCCATTCCCTTCCCTTGCACAGCGATTTCCGATTCGAATTCGGATTTAATTTTCTGGGGACGACGCATTTTTGGTGCGACTATTGGTGGACTAAATCGCACGTGGTAAGGGATGTTTTCAACCAGGGGTTGGCTAAAGAACATTGTGGGTTGAATCGTCACAATGTTTGCTTTTGGTCCGTGCAAACCACAGGATTTTACATTTCCAACAAAGAGAATCCATCTAGTTCTGAGTTGGTTAAAGTGTATGATTGGGCTTGAAAGAGTTTTTAATTAGTGTATGATGATTATCAATTGGATGTAGGGATAATTGTATTCTTTTTCATATCACCTACAAAGTTTATGATATGTGACTGATATTTGCAGAGTTTTTAAAAATCTTATTCATGCTAAAATTTAAGCACTGTCATTTTATAAAATCCACCCATTAAATTATTAGTTTAAAACATTCTCCAATATGTTGATTTTATAATTAAATTTTTGTTTGGTCTCAATCATTTTACAAAATCGCTAAACTGAGAACCTTTAGACAATTTAAGTGTAACACTCACTCTTTCCATTCCTAATGTATAATCCTAAACGAAGACCTATTTTATTCATTTCTCAATTCTAACTTCGAACCTCCATCAACGTTCCACCACTCCTCTCGACGCCGTGCATGACACTTGTCTTAGAACTTATGACACTTGTTCCATTTCCCTCACATTCAAGTCAAAAATCCATTAGCAAATACCTACCTTCACTATTTGTAACTTCGACATCGGTTAGTAAAATCTCACTCACACTCATCATCATGAAGGGAAAGCTCTCAATTCGTCATTGCTTTATTGGTATGCTTATATATATATATATATTTTGTGTGCATTTGAATTTGTGTTGTTGACGAGCAGTTATAAATATGTGTCCGTAGTAGAAGCAATCAGGACATGAAGTGGAAGTAAAACTACAAGGCTTCCTGAAATGTTTTAATACTTGATGACCACAAATACCAGTGGTTAAAACAAACTCATAATGGTGCGCTTGCAAAATGTGAGTTATTTTGGATTCTTATTTCTTCTCAGGCAAAATGGATGTGCATTTAGTTAGGCAGTTTTGAGCCCTTTTAATTTTTTTGACTAAAGTCCCTTTCTTCTTATTTATTTATCTTTATAGTAAAAATCAAAAGTTGTATTATTTATATTTACTCAAAATTGTGTGATGAAATGTATAGGATGAAATGGAGAATCTTGTCTCAATACTTGGAGCCTACAGAATTGTCAATATATTTTCCTATTAACCACTGGTATCAATGAATATGAAATTCACAAATAATATCGATCAATTTAATTATTCAAACTGTTAAGTAATCAATCAAAAGGATATAAGCACAGTTTAAAAATACTTTAGGACATATAAATAATTTCATAAAATTTTAGGGTACATGAGAGTTTTGCTTTTTTTTTTTGTTAAAAAATGGAAACTTGTTTTTATTTTCAATCATAAAATATAAAAAAGTTCAATATTCATCTCTCAATCTTATCTGAATTGAGTCCCATACTTGGGTGATATTCATAATTCTTATCACCTTGGAATAATCTTCCACTAATTTATTGCCATTAACGTCACATAACTGGACTTTGATTTTTCTTCGCTGTCGCAATCTTTTCATTTGAAAAACAGGTTGACGGGGCTTTCCGATCCTGATTTATTCTGGTCCCGACAGTTAACTCTTCTCCTATCATCTCATCCTAAAGGTTGGTGATTAATGCTGTCTTCAAAATCCCTTATTTTCATTAACCGTGTCTTCAAATTCCCTTCTGCAATTACTTCAGTTTCATGGTTATGGTGGAATTTGATCAAGAAAAGAAACTGTTTTTACTGATTGTCATGATTGTATTAGAGTTTACTGCTTTGATTTTGCACCCTGTTCTGATGGATAAGATGGCTAAGGAAATGTTTTTGTTTGTTTGTTTTTGCTACAGGTTGGAAATCGCATATAGCAAAAGATGGCAGAGGAAAGGGTTGGGATTGCAAAGGATGTTACTGAAGTAAGTATGGTCAACTTCATCCGTTGACTTCATAAAAATATGTTCTTGTTTTATATCTATGTAAAAAGAGTCTTGAGAAAAGATGCCATTTTGATATTGATTTTGGCTGTGGTTTAAGTTGATTGGCAAAACCCCATTGGTGTATCTGAACAATGTGGTGGAGGGATGTGTCGGCCGGATTGCAGCCAAGCTGGAGATGATGGAGCCATGCTCAAGTGTGAAGGATAGGTATCCTTTGATGAATATAAGATCATTTATCTATTTAGGGTGCTCGGTTACCTGGAAGAGCGATACTAAAGTGTTTTTTTATCATCATCCAGGATTGGTTATAGTATGATTGCAGATGCTGAGGCTAAAGGACTTATTACACCTGGCGAGGTAGGTTATAATTACAAACACCTTTAGAAACATTGTGAATAAGTATTGTGATTTGCTAGGTAGCTCGAACATTGTGATTTTCTTGATTTGGTGTTGCATGAGATTAAATGGCGTGTTTATTATTGCACTAAAGCCTGACTTGTTTTGTTGTTTTGTTTGTTGTGCTACTGAAGAGTGTTCTCATTGAACCTACTAGTGGAAACACTGGGATTGGGTTGGCGTTTATGGCTGCAGCTAAGGGCTACAAGCTTATCATTACCATGCCTGCTTCAATGAGTCTTGAGAGAAGAACTATTCTGATCGCATTTGGTGCTGAATTGGTTCTCACTGATCCCGCCAAGGGAATGAAAGGTGCTGTTCAGAAGGCAGAGGAAATAAAGCAAAAGACCCCCAACTCCTACATTCTACAGCAGTTTGAGAACCCTGCTAACCCAAAGGTATGGTGCATATTGGTCAAGTTTGGTCTTGATGACTTGTCTTATCTGTTAAAACTGCTTTAGGTACACTATGAAACTACTGGACCTGAGATTTGGAAGGGTACTGGTGGGAAAATTGATGGTTTTGTTTCTGGAATTGGAACTGGTGGTACAATAACAGGAGCTGGGAAATATCTTAAAGAACAGAATTCTAATGTAAAGGTGAGGTTGATCTTTCATTGTTTGAGAACCAGCCTGGTTTTCAGTTTAGTCCTTTTTGCTTCGTTTATGTTGAACCGTTACCAACTAACTGTGGTACTGCTCCCTTTGTTCTTACTGTAGCTTTATGGAGTAGAACCAGTTGAAAGTCCAATTCTATCTGGAGGAAAGCCCGGTGAGTGATATCACCTCATATTCAAGTTGAACACGTGTTGCTGAAATTTTGAAGAACTTTTTGATTCCTGCAAGTATATTTTAGAAAAGGATACACTTCATTTGTTTCCCAAAATTGCAAAATCTTGTTTCTACTATTTTGTGTAATTTACTCGGTGATTTTTCTTTTTTAGGCCCACATAAGATCCAAGGTATTGGTGCTGGTTTTGTTCCTGGAGTTCTGGATACCAGTATAGTTGACGAAGTTGTTCAGGTTTGCACCTTTTATTATTTTGTTGTGGTCAGACATTTTTTACTTTACTGTGCTTGCTATGATGCCATGTGTTTCTACTGAATGTGGTGGTGAAATATGATCAATAAAATAGGTTGTACATAAAGGAATAAAGTCTGGCATATATATGGCTGATTTTGTTATGGTTGTGTTATCTCTCTAGACATGATTGGTAGCCTGAAGTAATTTCTGTGTATATTGGAAAACATGTTTAGAGTGCAATATTACAGTGATTTCTGTTTATTATAACTTCAATGATATTCTTGTTAATGTCATAACCGTGTTTACTGCAGATCTCAAGTGAAGAGGCCATTGAAATGGCCAAACTTCTCGCTGTGAAAGAAGGATTGCTTGTAAGTTAATCTTTTCAATAACAGTTGCTCGCCTAAAATTTTTTAATCTGTATCTTGTAAGAACATGATAGTTTCTTTTGCTGAGCGTGCTTGTTGATCTCCTTATTTTTGCATGTAAATTAAAATGATGTAGGTGGGAATATCATCTGGTGCTGCTGCTCTTGCTGCTATCAAGATTGCAAAACGTCCAGAGAGTGCTGGAAAACTCTTTGTTGTAAGGCTTAATTTAACTCGATCCTACATATATTATTGAATCGACATCAATCTGCACTTTTCCGATATATAGTGAAAAAGCAGCCTGGGAGTAATAGTTGAAATGATTTATACATTGATAAGAATATGCTGCTCTTACATTTTCATAGGAAGCTTTTCAAGTGTTATCTTCTTAATAAACCAATGACTAACTTTCCAGACCCGTTTAATTGTTCTTGTTAGTAGTCACTGAGACTTTTGCTTTCATATTATGGCATCTTTAGAACTCTTCTAGACGACAAGGTAGGATTTCCACCTGTTTACACAAAATAGGCTTTAAAACTCAATAATTTCTTGTTGTATCTGACTTAGTTGAACTGAGCACCCTTTCATTGAGTATCTGTGCTGGACCCTGCTGGTTGGAATATTTTTCGTGCAAACTTTAAGCAATTTACTGACAACAAAAATGTTTGAACCTGTAAAACAGGTGATCTTCCCTAGCTTTGGGGAGCGATATTTGTCAACCATCCTATTTGAATCGATAAAGAAGAAGGCGGACAGCATGACTTTTGAGCCCTGAGCTACTCTTAAAAGGAAGATACACTGATACTGCATGCAAGAATGAGAAGGGCAGGCCATTTCGAAGATGATCTGCAGTGTTTTCTCTCTTACATTTCAATAAATCCAGTGCCTTGGGCTGTCTAGGGACCCGGGCCATGTACCTACATATACTTGTTCGTTTTATGAAAGCTTTTACCGCACATCTCTTGTCTCCTTCATCATTTATCAAGAATAAAACATGGCATCAGAAAATGCATGATTGAGCTGTCGGATTCTTCTACGGACCTGAAAATTCGAAACCGAATTTTTGGATGCCAAAACATAAATAATGTGGCGACATACATCAAAATTAACCAATTTGACCAAAGAATGAAAATTAGGCTATGGATGAAGTGGAAAACTCTTAGAATGAAGTCGATTCTCTGATTACCTGCACAAGCTAACCAAGTAGCTACAACGCATGGAGAGGAACTTTGCTAAATTCAGTTCTACATCTGGAAAAGTATCATAAACAGTATCATAAATTATTATTTTCTCTAATTGCATCTATTGATTGAAGTTGTAGAAGAAATTGCAAGGTGACTAGGGATTTCACATTGTTGTCTGAAGGATAACACTTGAAAGACAAGTTTCTTGTTAAACTTTATGTTTTGATTCTCTTAAAATAATTATGCAAAGTAAAATTATGAAAAGAAGGTTTCTGGACAATTGCGTCTTTAGGCATGTACTATCCAACTTATTTTTTTAATCGAATTGAATAGTATTGAAATGAATTGAACTAAGAATAAATGTATTGGAAATAATTATAGTATGACTAAATTAAGTCGAATTTTATTTTAAAAAAAGAATTGAATTGAGGTGAAATAAACTGAAAAAATCAGATAAGAAACTTAACGGTTCAACAAATTCTTTTACCGAGATCTAAATTCATATTATGTTCCCTAGTTAAGAAAACACGCTTGGCCTTTACAACTGAAAACTTTATGAAAAAGTGTCGTAACATGCGCGTAATAATAGAATGATCCCTTTCATGATCATGTCATCGGGAAGGAATTGAATTTTTTTTATTGAAGGGAGTAGAATTGCAGAGTCCAATACTTGGGTAGCTCTTAATTGGTGTTTTATGAGTCCTTTAGTAAGTCTCTGCTTCCAAATGAAAAGGTGTGACTGTGATGAAGAAATCCGAACCATTTATCAAAGAGTTCAGGTGCCAACCTGGCTTCCAAATTCTCCATCTACCAATTTCAAGTGATACACAATTCTTGAAAGAACCATCAAAGTTGATTACACATGTATTTAGAACTGCGTCTTTTATGTCGATCCTATTTGATCAAGTATATGGAGATTTCTTGGTTCTATGCTTCATCTTCAAATGCATTGCTCATTATGATGTGAGTTTTGACAGTAACACCACTCCAGCGTAGCTAGCTCCAAACACGTCCGAGGACTGGTAAAAATGTTATTGAATATTTATATCCATTGAAATGTGTATATTAGTTGACAAGTTTCATAGTGAACCTTAGACAAAAAAATTCAAAACTTGAAACCGTATATACCAGCAATATTATCATGCGATAATCAACATATATTGCTAGTTCACATTATGGACTCTATTTTTTGAAGTATCAAAATTTTAAATGTCCTTAGTAAATGAAATAAAATTATCAATAATGTGACATATTAAAGTTGATGTTACACTAGTAGAATCAGGCCGGAACACGGCGCCGTTAGACGGCGGTTCCGCGTGAATTTAAGGAAACCGCCGTGTAAATCATCCGGCTAAGTTTACGAGTTCGTAAACTTAGCCGGATGGTTTACACGGCGGTTCCGCGTGACTTTTTAAGAAACCGCCGTTTTACAACCATCCCGCTAAGTTTACGAACTCGTAAACTTAGCCGGATGGTTGTTATCAAACAGATTTCTCCTTGCAAGTTATAATCTCCTTCTCCCTCTCCATCTTCTTCCTCTCTCATTCTTCTCCTTCTCCCACTCATTCTCCCCCTCTCCCTCTTCTTCTTCTCCTTATTCTCTTTCTCCCTCTCCTTCTCCTTCTTCTCCTTCTCCTTCTCCATCTCCCTCTCCCTCTCCCTCTCCTTCTCCCTCTCTTCTCCCTCTCCCTCTCCTTCTTCTCCTTCTCCTTCTCCCTCTCCCTCTCCTTCTTTTCCCTCTCCCTCTTCTCCCTCTCCCTCTCCCTCTCTCCCTCCTTCTCCTTCTTCTAACAAAAGGTTGACTTTAAATTATGTGTTTTTCATAAGATTTAATATGAAAATCAATAGATTAGTATGATAGTTTGTGTTTTTGGGATTTCCGGGTACGATCTATTCGATCTACAAGTACCCATGGTTTGGGGATGAAACTGTTTTTATGTTGGTTTTGATTTCGCCGGCCAATTCGGCCGGCGTTTTTTTTTGTTCTATCCGGCTAACTTTCCGAGTTCGTAAACTTAGCCGGATTAATAAACATCCGGATAGATTTCCGAACTCGGAAACTTAGCCGGAACAATACACGGCGGTTATGACCGCCGTGAATCGGTGGCGCCAATTGCACGGCGCCACCATGGACGGCGGTTAAAACCGCCGTCCAACACCGATGGAACCGCCGTCTTCTGGGTCATATTCCACTAGTGTTAAAAGTATGTATTATGAGTTGCCACAAATAAAAATATTTGATTTTAAAGAAGGTAAATCTCAAACATGGGAGATTTCAACTTAAAAATGGAATATTATATAAATCACCTATTACAAGACCTACTTTAAATTACTCGAGTTAAGTCGATGTTGAAAACCTTAATGATAGAGTATGGACCAACAATAATTAGGGGTGTTATTATTCGGGTATCCTCACTTTTGGATACATCACACTGATTCGCACTTTTAGATAGTAAAATATGTGATTTTTAAGTTGATCCAAAAATGCGGGTACCTGCACTTTTGGGTACTCAATAAGTTCTGACCGTGTACCCTTAACCCGTTTACAAATTATTATATTTATATTTGCACATATGCATAAACAAAACCTAAAATTCAATCACTGCATCAAATTAAATTATAAAATTTTTGTAACTACAAAAAGAAGTGCTTTTTCGTTAAACATGCCTAAATGATTCAAATGTAAGGCAAAATTATTTATTATTTCCCTATTTTACGTAAGATGTAGATAAAAAAATGTGTTATAAAAAAATATAGAGTACTAAATAAGAAAATATAGATTAACATTCTTTTACGATTACTCAACATAACAAACACATTTTTCTACCATCTTATTATTAGTAATAATATTTAATCGGGTATTTCGGGTATTCCGGAATATCAATTTTTGTGATTTGAACCCGAACCCTATTATAAACATAATTATCGAGTTGGGTACCCAGCCTAGGGGCGGATCCGGGATTTATAGAAATTCCTAATGAAATTATAAGAATAACGGTATATCAAAGTAATTTATTTAAATATATAAAAAGAATCATATATATAAAGACTTATTATTGTTAAAGAAAAAATATATTTTATCTGAATCTTACTTTTCTCTCTTTGATCATCTCAAAAGTGTCGATAATTGAATCAATGAGAGTGATCTTTACAATCTCTCTTTCAATATATAGCACCATATATAGAAAGTCATCTTAAAGAGACTTTTTTCACAATATTCATGCTGAAAAGGCCCGTTCAAATGTTGCATTAGATGCAGGAAGAGTTAAGACAAAACATAATAGCATATAAATTAAGGGATACACATTTACCTTCCTCGTAGTCACAAATCCACGACATAAATCACCAATATTTGACAAGTTTGTGTCTATATTCTTTATATTTCATATATTTATACTATCTTATAATTATTCAAATTTCAATCGAAATTAAATTACAATCAAATTCCAGTGACATAAGTATGACTTTTTATTCATATTTTATAGAATTAATAAAATAATACTAATAGGATATCGTGAGAAAGTTTCTGAAATTCCCAACTTTCCATGAAAGTGTTTATATGTTTTAACTTATACATTGTACCTTTTAATTTAAACTGTAAATTTTGTTAGTTGAATTTTATTAATGTTTTAATGTAATTTCATTAATTTTTGCATTAAAACATGTTTTACTATATGTTTACTTTGATACGATCAATGTTTTAACACAAAATTGTATCATTTGAGATTGAATACATGATGATAGTTTCATAACATTAAAGAAAGTTGGTCTTTCCGTAAATTTTGCATATCGTACAAGAATTAAAATAAAAACAAAAACAAAGTACTAATAGAAAACTATAAAATGTGTGTGGTTTCTACTGACAGTTCACTATTTCAATTAGAACTCTAGTTTTACTAAAATTTTCAACCATCATGTATATACGTTGATTTTTTTTGAAAGGGATCCACCATCTCACTTCTTTTACAAAATACTATTTAATAAATATAGAATAGTGGAGTGGTTTCTGGAGTGACTGTCTATATTATAACTATAATATAGACCAAGGACTACATTAAAATATGGAAGGAAGGAGATCCTTATTTGCAAAGTTTGGGAAAGTACTGTTCACGCGCACTATTCATCGGCACTGTTCACACACTATTCACCTGCACTGTTCATGCAAAGAATATGTACTCAAATCAGCTAATATTTCACTTTAAAAGCTACAGTTTTCAACCTAAACAATCAAGTTTCACAGACACCACAGTTTTCAGACTAAAAAATCAAGTTTCTACAATCACTGTAGTTTTCAACCTAAATAACCAAATTTTCAGGCTAAATAGCCTAAACAAACAATGACAACAGTTTTCAGACTAAATAATTAAATTTTCACAATCATCACAGTTTTCACAATAAATAATCAAGTTTCACAAACACCAAAGTTTTCAGTTTAAACAATCAAGTTTTCACAATCATAACAGTTTTCAATCTAAACTATCAAGTTTCACAAACACCACAGTTTTCAGCCTAAAAAATCAAGTTTCTACAATCAGTGTAGTTTTCAGGCTAAAAAGCTAACAAACAATCACAGCAGTTTTCAGGCTAAAAAGCTAACAAACAATCACAGCAGTTTTCAGGCTAAAAAGCTAACAAACAATCACAGCAGTTTTCAGGCTAAATAAGTAAGTTTTCACAATCATCACAGTAATTTTCACAATAAATAATCAAGTTTCACAAACACCAAAATTTTCACCCTAAACAATCAAGTTTTCATCCTAAACAATCAAGTTTCCACAATCACAGCAGTTCCGAAAATTAAACACACAGTTCCAGCATCACGAGTTAAAAAGTATCGAAGATTAACGAAGAAAGGATCGACAGTTCAATATTCATCAGGTTGAACACATACACATACACACAGAGTTCCAGCATCACTACATAAAAATTCAACAAGACTTTGAATCATGACATGAAATCACAGCAATCAGAGCATACATAGAGATCACATTCGAAACATCGATGATCTGATCATTGAATCGAGAAGTTACCAGGTGCGGGAGCCGATCAATCAAAACGCCGATCTGAACAAAACGTGGGAGAGCGACGGGAGAACGCCGGGAGATCGACGGGAGAACGCCGGGAGATCGATGGGAGAACTTCGGGAGAGCATGGAAAATTTGGGGAAAATTCGGAGCCCCGATCAGAATGGAATTGGGAATGTGATTCAACTGTATTTATATATTTATGAATTGGGAAATTACAGAAAAAGGACCTGCCCAAAAATAATTTGCAAAAAGGGGCCTTGCATAATTTATATTGCAGAAAGGGGGCCGTGCATAATTTATATTGCAAAAAGAGACCGTCTATATTTTATAGACGGTCTATTACAAGACTAATATTAGAATGGTATAGCAAAATTTTGAAGTGGACCAAGTTTGTAGCTCCGCCCCTGATCAACCCACTTCTATTTCTAATTACCTGAATAATAAAATTCGGGTATTTTGAATTTTAGATGGGATAGTTTAGGAGGAGTAATTTTAAACGCCCCTACCATTACCAACGATAGCTGCATTATTGAATACCTCCATCATTGTTGGTAGAGGAGTAAATCGGCTTAAAAAGCACTTGAGATAAATCTCTTGACGAAAAACGGAAACAACCAAAGGAAAGCTTTGTCTGAACTCAAAGTTTGAAGTCAAAAACCCCCACGTGCATCCTATAAAAGGAAAAGGAGTAATCTCAAACCGAGTTAGCTTCGTATCTGACTTTCTCCATTCCCATCATCCTGGACCGGACCCAAACCAGAAAGCCACCACCTTAGCTTCGATTATCTGTACGGAAAACCTTAGCTTTAAGGAACCTTCTTTTCTTTGCTGTTCCTTTTCTGATTCCATTCCATGTATTGAAGCTTTCGAAGATCGTAAAGGGTCCGAGAGGGGGCCTATTTGGAGGGGTCTTCTACATATTTCGGTGGTGATTCCAAGAGTTGGTCACATTTGGTACGGAATTCAAAATTTTATGATATTGAGTGTGAAGCTTTGTTTCTTGTTCCTAAAAGTTTTTGTCACTTTTGAATGTGCCATCTGGTTTGATGACTCTAAGTGATCTACTTCAAAACCTGCTTTGTGTTCCTTTTTACATATATGATTTTTATAAGCGAGGAGAAGTAAATGGTGTAGCATCTGCTTGAAAATCTCTTATTTAGAGTAGTGGTTTTATTCTGTCTTTTCTAATACTATGTATATCATTGCCTCATTTGACCCTCTATTTCTTGTACTTTTTGGACATTGGTGATCAATTGTTTCCTATGTTTTGGAAATTTTATGGTATATGGGCTGTACTTGCGACGGGCTTGCGTAATGAATTTGTTATGCTATTTTCTGTGATTGAGTGAATTTATGTGTCTGCAAGAATATGTAGTGGTGTGGACCGTGGAATAGTGGGTGTGTGAAATTGTGAATTGTCTGGTGTCAGTAGAAAACCACTAATTCTACCCTATTGATGGGATTTCTGTTTGAATCTTACTAACTTAGTGTAAATCTCTAGGGTGTTTGATGAGCTGCTTTTGGATTTAGTAGTTTAATGGATTTAACAGCATAAAGTAGAAGACTTGATACCTGAAGGCGCCTCTTTTGAACTATGTATCATTAGGCATTTCATCAATAAAGCTGTCTAATTCTAGAATGATGAATATGGTTGAGAATTTGTGGTACAGATGTTTCATTGTAGCCATGCTGAATGAGACTCTCATTTATTTTTTCCTGTCCAGGCAAGCACCACCTCCTCGACACTCTGTGGAAGTCACCAGCACTCATTAGACACCCAGGGCAAGGTACTTTCAAATCTTAATATCAAGGATGTGATTTTGAGACACTGAGTGCCTGCCTTCTGAATATATTTTGAGTACTAATTGGTGGTTTGGAGGCACCATTGTTGTGTATACGTGCTGTGTAATTTGAGTGTGCTGTGGCTGTAATATGATGTTTCACTGCAGACTTTGGGGTTGGTGTTTGGTTTATGTGTCTATTTACCTGTACTATTCATTACATTGTAAGAGTTTGCTTTTGAAAGGGTAGACTTTGGAATAAGGTTCTTGTTTTACCTCAATGATACGATTGTTGTAAGACATCCAGAATTTACTTACCTCTTTTGTTCTAGTTTCCTATGAACCTTAAATGCGAAAATAAGTTCCTGGAGGTAGTTTTATCAAATTAAGATGATTGTTTTGTTAAGCATATCATTGATACTATATTAGTTGCTACACTTCAAAGTTCAAATAAAATAATTAAACTGCTGCCACAATATCCTCTTGACTGTTATTCTGCCATCCTTTTTGAATTGATGTAAATATACATACTAATTCTAGTAAAAAAGTGTTTGTCAGGAGTCAATTTGTTGATGGTTAAAATGATTTGAAAATAGTAGTTACAAGTATTTATTGAACACGGGGCCCTGTTCTCCTGAGCATATTTTTTAACAGAACTGAAGTGAAAATGTCTTGAAAAATATTATGACTGGTTTAAATTGAATTTTGTCATTTATATTTTGCTGAACTGATTTAGAGACAAGCTCAGGTAAACTTTTAACTCGAAATATCTGTATCCAACTAGTCTGATTGAAAGAGGAAGGCATTTGTGCTGGTATCAGAACTGATTGATTTTTTTTTTCCCAATACTTTGGGGCCCTACTTCTGGATTTTAGGACAATTAAGTAAATCATTTGAGAAAGGCTTGTGCTAACGGGCATTAGACATGGATATAATGATTCATCCTTCTAACTTCCTCCTCCCTCCTCCTCCTCCTGCAACTGCCGCTAACCAGAACTCAAACGGTGGTCCAACTGCTTCACCAACCTACGCATTAGTTATCCTCAACCAGCACCTACCACGACTCACTCCTCTTCTATGGGAGCACGGTAAGTATATTTGGTTCCCCTTCCAATCCTTTTCTTTTATCTGTTGTTTTTATTGGTACTTGTGTAATTTCAAGTGGTTTTGCAGCACGATTACGTGTATGTGCTGATGGAGGAGCAAACAGATTGTATGATGAAATGCCTAATTTTTTCCCCACGGAAGATGCCCTTGCTGTTCGCTGCAAGTAAGGATTTTCTTTCTTTCATCCTTTTGAATTCCTCATTGCATTGCTTGTTGGGTAAACTTTGTTCCATCATGGATGTCCTTAATTAAATATATTTTGTCAAAGCTCTATGTTTCTGTTGTCTACTTGATTAGTTAGTGGCAATATGTTTGTTCGTGTCCTGGAACATGAACCTTTGATATTTCAAATTCTGCTATGCTTCAATAATGTTTGTGCTTTTTGAAAGGTACAAACCTGATGTGATTAAGGGAGACTTGGATTCAGTGAGGGATGATGTTGTAAACTTCTACTCAAACATGGTGAGTTATTTATTTTATTCTTCATCGTTTTTATTCATTCTTTTGCTGAGTTTGCGCATTAAATCTAGATGAAATATTCTCAGTGACATTTGAAGTTTTGATATCTTTACTTAGGTTTAACTTGTATAGCCACATGCAGTGAAGACTTGGTACTACATAATGTTCAAGTGAGCTATGTATCGAGTGATTAGAAAAGGCCTTCATTTTTTTTTGTGAAGTTTAGGTTCTAATGACTAGTTATATAAATTATTTGAATTGATATTGGTTACGCTGATGAAAATAAAATAGTTGTTGATACCCAATAATTATAATGGTTCGGAAACCACGTACCAATCTATTAATCTGTTTTAACAATTATCAAAATGAATGCATGTGGGGGTAAAATACAGTGTTACATCCATGCTTTTAAGTTTAAATATCACATTTGTCATTCCTCGACAAAGGACTTTTCAAGGGCAGATGCTTAATATGTGCAGGGAACCTCAGTAGTGGACGCTTCTGATGATCAAGACACTACAGATTTGCACAAGTGTGTTTTGCACATTTGTGATGTACCTGATCTGCAAAACTTGAACGTGAGCCTCGTATACAGATTATTTAGTTCTTTTATTCTTGCATAGGAGTAGTATTTTGTTGATCTTAGAATCGTCCTTTGAAATTTATGAATTTCCTTTAAGATGGCTTATTTTTCTCCCACTGAGTTAAAATTTTGGCATCTTTGCAAGTTATGATGTGATGAGAGAGAAGGGTTTGGCTACTTTTAGTGTGTGATTTCATATATCTATTGGTTAAGACTATTTGCTATTCATCTCAGCTACACATTCTCGTTGTTGGGGCTCTTGGTGGAAGATTTGATCATGAGCTTGGGAACATTAATGTATTGTACAAGTTTTCGAGCACGCAGATTATTCTTTTGAATGATGATTGCCTCATCCAGCTTCTTCCGTGCACCCATCACCATGAGATACTCATTAACTCTCAGCTTGAGGGCCAACATTGTGGACTAGCTCCTATAAGTATGCCTTCAGGGAGTACCACAACCACTGGTCTCCAATGGAATCTAAGTGAGTGTTTCCCTATATTTGCGTTCACATGTTGATATGGTTTTGTGTTTAAGGTTTAATCAATGAGCAAGATTAACTTCATGTTATGTTGTAGGAATACTTAGAATTTGTAATGCTGATTCAGTACGTTATGGTGTGTACAGGCAATACAGAGATGAAATTTGGTGGCCTAATTAGCACGTCAAATATTGTGAGAGGAGATGTTGTAACTGTGCATTCAGACACCGACCTCATATGGACAGTTTCCATCAAAAGCAAATGAGGGGTTTCTTCTTTTCCTTAGTGGTTCGTTGCATTAGCTCAATTTATGATAGGAATGATTAAATCCCTCTATAAATAAGGTAGTCCAATAGCTCGAATACTTTCTTGTATTCAAAGCCGATTGTTGTAGCATGCTTTCGATGTGACCGGGCATCTGGTTGTACGTAGAAGCGTAGATATTCTTTATTTGAACTATTACACGTACTGATATCTATTCTAGAGTCTACTTACATAATTGCATTATATTTAAGAGCTTTGATGCTTATGGAAACATCTACTATTGAGTTTGGAACTGAGAAAGAAGATGATATCCAGTCTGGGCATTTCAAAAGGTTTCATTAGAATTGCTGTGGTGTCTAAGTTCTGTATTTGTGAAGATTCCACCCTTTCTAAACTGTACACATATGTGTAGATAAATATAAATGGAGAAAAAGGATATATGTAGAATAACCAGTAATAAAATGAAAAGTAAAATGTACTTTTATACAAGGTAATGAACTGTAATACTTGAGTGAGTTGGTATTTACAGAGGATAACTTTTTCACATACTCAACTTAGTACACTGCCTTGCACCATTCAAGTAATGTACACCTTGGAATCCAATGAAATCATAGATTTCTTGAAGGAATTTCAAGGAAATGCCTTGATGCCACCAACATAAGTAGCTTCGACAGCAACTGATCCTTCAGCGAAAGATTCCCATGAATTGGTGGAAAGCACGGTGAAATCTGCCAGCTTTCCAGGGGACAAGGATCCAACTTCCTTCTCAAGGAAGCATGAATAAGCAGCCCAGATAGTGTGCCTACAAGAAACATAACCATAAATGGATCATGCCATTATTTCAAACCTTACAATGAAACACGACAGACGACAATGGAAAGTAATTCAAGAACAAAATGGTGTGCTTACGCTTTCAGAGCATCATTCAGATTTATCCGCTCCAGTGAAGCCCAAGGACGATCCCATCCAGGTGGGATCCGTTTCATTGCTGTCTGAATGCTACTCAAAGGGTTGATATCTGAAACCTGAAACAACATCGTGGCAAATTAACAATCAAATAATGCAGTTAGTTCACTTAAAAGGAGACCAAGAAAGAGAAGTGTTGATCCTAACCGGCCAATCAGAGCCGAACGCTAGAGTTGCACCACCAGCCAATAGTGATTGGAAAGGATAAGAACCATTCTCTGCTCTTTCAGGACCAAGTTTTTTAATTGCAGAATCAGCATCATCTAGCATGTGATCAGGCTGTTGGGGATAATAATTGACTGATTACTACAACGTACACACTCAAACAGGCACAAGAATGAAATCATAGATACCTCTTATCCTATACATCAAAAGCTCCACCGTGGCATTTGCATCGAATTTTTAAGCAAACAAGGAAATTGAGCCTCTCCTCCACCCAGAGATGTGGAGATATTCATAAGAGAAATTAAGGATGCAAAAGAGATACCTGGACGGAAGCAATAACAGCCTGATCACCAAAGCGAGATGCTGTACCAGGAGCCAAATGCTGAGCATGTTCGATCTGCAAGCATTAGGAAAAGAAAACGCCGCGTGATGCGCATGTAAATACAGCAAAGCTCTTTAGCTTAAAAAAAAATGTATATGTATGTGTATATATATTGTGCACTCTCTTTTTGCATCACGACAGGAAGAGGAGCTCAACCAGAGTGCACAATGTGACAGGATATCATAAGGTGCATGCTCTACTTCAAATTATCAACGAACTTCAATAGCTTTATTACTTACCCTAAACCTCCTGTCCCTAATTCCATTTTGAGAAACCACTGATGCATACATGTCCAAAATCAGGGAATTCGCTTTGTCACCTATAGCATGAATGGTCACCTGAGAGCAAGTTATTAGCATAAGTTTTTTTTCCTTTTTTCTTTTTATACGAACTAGAAAATGGATGCTCATGGTGTATATGAAGCATGAAATATGTACCTGAAGCCCAGCTTTATCTGCTGACCGAACCATATCATGCAGGCTATTCATATCTGCTACTTCTAGACCAAAATTATCAGGTTCATCTATATAAGGCTGTGAGTGCCCCAACATTAAAAAAAAAGAGGTTTCACAGAAACATGCATATCAGTCAAAAAAGGAAATAATCAAACATATGAAGATAAAATGCATGCAACAATTGTGTGGAAGCTCATGTGCATATATGTTTTGCTTCCAAAGACCCCAAATGAGAAATAAAAAGGTTCTCCCGCTCTTGAAGGAGTAATTTTATTGAGAGAAAAAAAAAGAATGTTTACCTCATGAAAAAGTGCACTGCCGGATCCCAATGATCCATCAGCAAAAGCCTTTAGACCACCCAAGTATATCTTTTCACTTCTCCTAAAGCTCCCTTGAATCATATATTCCTGAATACAAATGTGACTGGCTACAGATGAAGGTAACAAATAGAGCATGATATAAAAATTATTTTTGTGGCACAGAACTTTGTTGCATATTGCTGTCTTTCTTCATCGTTATTTTTTTTCTCCCACTTTGAAATTATATGCTATTAGAATGCTCCAATAAGATTATTTCACTTCAATTAGTAGTAAGTTTTAATGTAAATTTTAATGAAATTTCACTTGAAAATTTGAAGAAAGACAGTGACTTATGTATTAGTCAACTGTCATTGTCTTTCAAGAGAAAGAAAAGAAACCACTGTATAATTCAAAAAAAAAAAAAAAACTCTGGTCAATACAGCCCAAGAAAACAGAGAGAGCAATCCAACAAGAATGTCAATACACAGCAAGCAAAAGAAAGTAGTGGCAACATTACCAATCATATTTCAGTGCAAAGGATCAATAATTAATTCCTAGGCTATCAAATAAATAAATGAAAATATTCTTAAGAAATTTATCAGTGTAATCAATTAGAAAGTTCATATACCAGATTATAAAACAACTACACCAGAACCAAATAGAAAACAAGGGATGAAAAAGACAACTGAAATAACATGTAAGAGATATTCACAAAAGGAAAAGAATGTGAAGGACAAAAATAAAAGTTCATTAAATTGTAGAGCAGTTGAAATCTAAGTCCTAGTAATCATGAGAATTGGATCCTAAGCAAAGATGTACCACTGACTCTAGTTTTGTGTTAAAATTCAGTTTCCGTAGATCTCTTAGATTGAGTTACAACATAATAATAATGTAAATACACTACCAAGGACGCTTAGGTGATTTCTTTCTAATCCAACTCATTACATGTAAAACACAAATCATTTGTCAGGATTGTAATGAACTTAAATCTCACATGTAATCGGGCCCATGTCTCCATTGGAAAGAATAAACAGACCCTGATTAACATCTTTTCAATTGAATCCGCCCATGTATACACATCTGCAATATTCAAACAATGCTCAGGTAGAGATTTATATTGGAATTTGGCATTTATCAACGCACACAAAGATGTATGACAAATCATAGGCCTTTTGTTGCATCAAATCACAGGCCGTTAAGTCATCTGAACTGAATTAGTACTTGTTTTCTCTGTTGTCCTTCGAGTTGCCTAGTTAATAAAAGGACAGACAGGAAGGAGGCTGTATGGCGTGACATTCATTTTATGACGTCCTAAAAAAAACGTATTTTATGATTCATTAATAGTTAAAAATAAATATATTTAAAATAGTAATAAACAGGAGTTACTGGATTTATAAGGGTTTATTATTCAATAACAGTGTTTTACTATAGCATTCTGAACTCTGAAAACCAAACATAAATTGTCTTTAGTAGCGTCAAAGGTCAAACTATGCATTTCCTGCCGAGTGATTACATTTCTTACTCACAAGGGAACACTTGTTTACCAGATTTCTTATCGAGTGATTTAGCTCACCGTAAAATCAAGTATAATGAATCTATAAAAATTTAAAAACCTTTTTTTTTTCTTTTGCAGATAAATATCAAAAGATAATTCACTCACAAAAAAGAAATTCTATCCAGAACCTGTGAAATCGTCCCATGAGGGTTCAGCAGATAAACCAGGAAAATATCTCCCAACATCAACTACAGTTGTCACACCCCTCCTTAAGGCAAGATTGCCAGCTCTGTAAAGAGCGTCCCTTCTTTCTTCTACTGAGACTTCTGGTATGCAGGATATGATGAGTTTCATAGCAGAATCAATCAAGAGCCCAGTAGGTTCTGCATTCAATAGATAAAATACACAAATAAGAGCCTGTGTTTTTGTTTGGGGTAATAATATATTCACAAGAAGGAAGTAAAAGTGCATGCTTGATGCAGTAAGAAAAATATGGGAAATGGAAGAATTAATCAAGAGTCCAGTAGGTTCTGCATTCAATAAATATAATACACAAATAAGAGCCTGTGTATTTTGTTTGGGGTAATAATATACTCACAAGGAGGAAGAACAAGTGCATGCTTGATGCAGTAAGAAAAATACGGGAAATAGGTAAGGAATGCTATTCTGTTAGCCTGGGGTGGTATTCTTTAGTTTTGCAAGCAAAACCTTCTGATAAGTCCCAAGAGTTGCTTTCGTAAAGACGAGACCTGTTAAAGTACTTAGGTAACCTGATGTGAGCAATTAATGACTGTTTATCTTATCCGCAAGAACCACTTCAGCTGTTAAAAATAAAGCCTCAGACAAAAATACAATTGCAGGTAAAACAGACTGATCCCAGATATTACATGATAGTAGACCTTAAAGATGCTACTTCAACTTGTAAAGCATTGCAAAGAAATAGTGACACAATTAATAATATATACCATTCAATAAGAAACACATTTCTGAACTTACAACCTGCCTCATTATTTCTCATGATAGCTCCACCATCTGGATCATTTGTGTGCTTGGAAATTCCAGCAACTTCAAGAGCAAAAGTGTTAGCCAATCCCATATGACCATCCATCCTTGAAAGCCAAACCTGCATGCAAATGAATAAGCATTTACAGAGAAATCCGCTAATAATAAGCTTTATAGACGGAAAATCTTCTTACAGGATTATGGGGTGTAATTTCATCAATCCAAGATGCCATAGGCAGTTCTCCGCCCCAGAAATCATTGTTCCATCCACCACCCAATAACCATGCACCATTCTTTATGTCTTTTGATATTTTATGTAATAAAGAAAATGCAGATGCTCAAAATTTAGATTAACTATTATAATCCTCATGCAAGAAAAATAATGCAGCATGAATAAATTAGTCAGGTAAAAAATCAGAAAACAATTTAATAAATGGGGCCATGGAAAGAACTTGAGTGTTTTACGTATTGAAAAAATTCAGGAAACACTGGTTACAATCAGTTGAATTACAAATGCACATATACAGCTATGATGGTGTTTCCTGACCTGTGGAAACCCAAATTCATGTGGGTAAAAAGATAACCAGAAGATTCACAGCATTCTAAAATTTTGAATGATGATAGAGATCAGGCGTGACAGTTGTCTAACAGAATTGAAGATGCTATGAACAAACCAGATCATGAAAACTTATGGTATTGCATAAGTTATGAAGATGCATAAGAAAATTCAGCAGTGACTGACATCTTTCTTTTTGAAGTTCTAAGCATGTGAAAATCTAAAATTATTAGCCAAGACATTCTTGTCACATCTTACTATCAGAAAATTTAAAAGCAAACAACTCTTCCTTGCTATTCAACTACAATGCCTTTCCTGGCCCTCCATACAACACCTAGTATGTAAAACAGTTCAATAGTCTTGCAAAGAGACTCTCTAAACCCCACCTGAAAGAGGAACATGTTCTACTTGGACATAAGAAGAAGCGCAAGCAACTAAATAAGAATATAAAGGAAACAAAATTCATGTTATCCACTATAGAGGAATCAGTCAACCCCAAAAATAATGCACATTTTAGTGTCATACGTAAAGTTGTAAATTCTATATCAAACTAACATACTCCTCACAGCTTCTTTGACCTTATTTAGAAATTGATCCTTGGTTTTGACTCCACGAAGTTGAACGCGAGCCATCTGTTCCAAATCAAGGATCAATGTTAATTATATACTTCAGCAAGACATCATTAATCACATGAAATAACAGTTACTGAAGGAGAGGAACTCTTAAATAAAAATGTCAGACATGAGAATTGAGGTGTAAGAAATCTGAGTTTAAAAAAAATTATTTTTTTGGAAAGCTTTCAATCAAAGGATATTCTGCAATAGAAAATAAGAACTCGTCTAATACGTTAGATAAAAAGTTCAAAGCATAATAAGTACTTGAGTATTTTTTTAAAGTCAGCCGACAGAAATCCACACTTCTGAAAAGAACACAACTTTGTTCGGAATCTATCCACAAATTCTCTCAAGGATCAATAGGGAGCCTTTCCTACCATCCCCATTCTGCAGTGTCTTTATAAAAGGTTCAACTCAGCATTATAAAGACAACTTTCTGGGATTGAAGTCAAAATAACATATCAAAAAAAGCCCTTCCTAACATTGTAGGATATCAACACTATAAGAATCTTAAGTATTCCCTATAAAACTCTACAATATGATCCTATTTTTTAAAATCTTGACATCTGAACTAAACAGAAAATGTTAGATATAATGATAGAAGCACTAAACCTGTAATCCTCCGGATATAAGATGCACATGGGAATCAATAAATCCAGGAACTACTATCTTTCCATCGAGGTTCAACTCTCTACAACCAGGTCCAGCCAGATCCTGTATCCATATGTAATCCAAGTCAGAGACAATTCAGATTGCAGGTTTCTAACAGTATCAGTAATCCAACTAGTCTACTATATTAGTATTTTCACATCAAAGAAAATCAATTAATTTCCCTTTTAGCAAGCAACTAAGGCTAAATAATCACGTTGACTAAAGCTGTCAATCGTGCCTTGTTAAGTTGTTATTATCATAGAAGATCAAGCTAAGTGATGAGTGATAAGTTTTGAAACAAGCTTCTGATTGATCAAGGTTTTGTTTGAAATCTAAAGTCAGATAAATGATCGGGAATAATCAGAAACCAATTTACATAATATAAAACTTAGAAACAAACATGAAAAGGAACTTTAAGATACATTGAAGTTTTAATGGATCAAAACGAATGTTTTCAGATGAAATTTGGTCCATCCATCTGAAGCTTAGAAAATAAGTTCAGTCTTTAAAGTAAAACTAAATGTCTAGCAAAACACTCTCTATACACTCCTCGCAAATAAATGCATCTTATTGCAAACCTCCGTGAAATACAATGGCTATACCTAATTCCCAATCATTTCTTTAATAACCATTGACATCACTCTCAGCCCACAATCTTAGTTTAAAAACTTGAGTGAACAAACAATAACTTGAAGATCACTACTCTTTTCAAATAGAACTAAAAATTAACAGTAGCATCAGCCTCATCAGGCCAAGTCACAAGTAATAAGATTAATCGAATTACAAAGAGTTCTTAAACAAGTATAAGATATAGATAACCTTGAGCGAAGAGTAATTGCCGATTCTGATAATTCGGCCTTTGAAAATGGCCATGGATTCAGCGTACGGAAGAGCGTCATCACTGGTGTAAATGGTTCCATTCGTCACAATGAAATCGGCAACTTCTTGTTGAGCTACTTTGTTACTTGAAAATAAGCCTGGCAGAAACACCAGCAGCAAGTTCAGTTCACAATGTTGAAAAGAAAATCAAAAGCCAAAAGAAACAGTGATGTTTTGGTACCAAGAAATGGAAGCGAGACTATGGAGAGAAGAAGTGCCAGTGTGGCGGAGATGGTCACCCACCATTTCCTCATTCTCTTCTTCTCTTGACTGACGAAAAGGTTTGCGGTGTGCTTTGTTGTGACAGCGAGAGATTTGAGACTTTCATATTTCAGATAGGGCCATATTTCATCCACTTCTCCTTTATTGGCACCTTCAGTTGCTCTCCTTGTCAAATGGTTTAGAGAATTCGTTTACCCTTCTATCTTAGTGATAAGAGGGCCACATGCTTAATGGAGAAAGTACAATGTGATATGTGGGGGACAGTTACGACTTATGTTGCATCCCCGCTAGGCTTTTCCTACTACTCTATATTTGTCGATGACTTTTCACGGTTTACGTGGTTTTTCCCACTCCGACATAAGTTAGACTTTTATGACACGTTCATCGTGTTCTAGAAGTTTGTTGAGATAATTTTCATTGAAAATTAAGGTTTTCGGATTAAGGTGGTACATAATTCACTAATCATCGCTTACAAGCACACTTTGTATACATCATCAGATGTTATGGCCCCATATACCTGGTCAGAATGGACAGGCAAAGCACAAACATCGTTATCCTAAGATTGACCTTGCTATGTTAAATCACTCATATGTGCCGCATTTTTACTGGGTGAAAGCATTCTTTTCGACTGTTTACATAATCAATCGTCTTCCCAGCTCAATTCTTGGTGGAAAATCACCCTTTGACGTTGTCTATGGGACTACTCCAGACTACACAATCTTTCACCCTTTTGGTTGTCATGGGTATTTGTACTTGTGCGCTATTGCTGAGAATAAGTTCGCATCTCGCTCTATTCCATGTGGGTATTGGTTATAGCCACAATTACAAGGGTTTGCAGTGTGACCCTACTACTGGACACATCTATGTCTCTCGTCATGTCTAGTTTGATGAAACATTGTTTCCCTATGTCTTATTTTCTGGGGAAAGACCTGTTGCGAATCTGGAGGTCTCCTCATTTTTTGAGCCTGCAACTGCACCAATCGACCGTTCGCTAGTTGCACCAACTGAGCCTTTGTCGCTGTTACCTTACCATCTCCGCCATCTTCACCATCTCCGCCATCCTCGTCAGACTCTCACCAAACTTCTGGTTTGATTTTGACTCTATCACTCACTCAGATTCTCCTCCTCACCGCAAACATCAGATGGTTACCAAAAATCAAGATGGTACTCAACGTGTGATATCTCGCCCACATTTTGTTACTACTACCGGTCTTCTTGCTTAGGTTATGGACCATTCTGAGCCTCGGATTATCGTGTAACTCTCAAAGACCCGGAATGGGTTCGTGTTATGGATGAGGAAATGGATGCATTTCGACATCAGAATACTTGGGAGTTGGTGCCTTGATCATCGCATGCCAACACAGTGGGTTCCAAATGGATATTTCGGATGAAGTATCGAGCTGATGGTAGCATTGATTGCTATAAGGCTCGAATGGTTTCTCATGGATATTCTCAGATCCCAAGTTTTAATTTTGACCACACTTTCAGTCTAGTGGTCAAAACTGCAACAGTGCGCACAGTGATTGCCATTGCTACTTTGAGACAGTGGCAGCTAAATGTCAAGAATATTTTTCTCAATGATGTCCTTGATACTCTGGTTTATATGCCTCAACCTATTGGCTATAAGGATCCAACTCGGCCTAACTATGTTTGTCGTTTGAAGAAGGCCATTTATGGATTCAAACAGGCTTCTCATGCCTGGTTTGATCGCTTCTGCTCTTATCTCCAACAACTTGGCTTTCGGTGTAGTTCTTCTGACACGTCATTGTTTGTCTTCCCACGAGGTTCTACTCTACTATACTTGTTGGTCTATATGGATGATATCATTCTTACTGGTAATGGTACTGGAGCCAGTTTTCGCACAAACTGATCGAGAGTTTTCGATCAAGGATTTGGGGTACTTGAATTACTTTCTCGGCCTTGAGGTGTCTGCTACACCATCTGGCCTCTTTCTTGGACAGGCCAAGTATGGCAGGGATATTCTTAGTCGAGCAGATAGGATTGATGCTTCTCTGGTTACCACTCCATTTGTACCAATTTCGCAGCTTCACAGTTCTGACTCTCTATCGGTCTTTGGTTGGTGCACTTAAGTACTTGACCATTACTCATCCAGACCCGTCATTTGCTGTGAATTCTTTTAGTTAATATCTCCAGGACCCTCGCGAGGTTCACTTTGTTGCGGTTGCCCGTATTCTTTTCGTTATGTGGCTGTCACACCTCATCATGGCCTCACATTTCGCTCAGGAGGTTCTTCTACTCTTTGTCCTGATATTCGTGCTTACTCAGACACTAATTAGACCCGTTGTTTGGAGACTCGGCGATCGATCTACAACTATGCGGTAACTTGATATCTTGGAGTGCTAATAAACAGCCTACAGTATCTCGTTTGAGTTCAGAGTCCGAGTACCATGCCCTTGCCAATACAACTACGAAGGTTGTTTAACTCTGTCATCTTCTTCGGGACTTACTATTTCCTCATGAAGGTCAACCATTGTTGTTATGTGATAATAACAATGCCATTTTCTTAGATAAGAATCCAATGTCTCATAAGAGAGCCAAACACATCGACTATCATTTTGTTCGGAAGTTAGTTGCTTCAGTTAAGACCTGTGTTAGTCATGTTTCTACTTTGTTGCAGCAGGCAAACATCTTCACCGAGGGTCTTCCAAAACCCTTGTTTGAGTTCTTTGAATCCAAGTTTTGCGTCTCGATTAACCTGACACTTAACTTGAGGGGGTGCGTGTTGTGTATATGTTAGATGTGTCAATGTGCCTTGAGTCAATGTGTATTAGCCTAGGGTTTAACTAGGGTTTCTCGCTTTCTCTTTGTACAATGTACTGCTTATATTATTGTGAATACTATACACATCTTAGTATTGAGGTTTATCCGTCTAACAGAGTATCTCATCTAATATAGCAAATTTAAAATGCAGTGCGAAAGAAATTTTCTACGATATTATGAGATAAAATGAGTAAAATACATGACTACAAATAACAAACCCAATTATTTTCACACACGTGGAAAACAAAAAAGGTTTAATACGTACACTAAAATATTTAATGTCTAGACATGCCTTTTGGTATATTTATCTCTACTAGTCTTATCAGCACCCGCGAAGCGGGTGAAGTCATATAAGACAGATGCTATGCATTCTAATTTTGATTGTATATATTCTAATTTTGCAAAATGAAGAAGCAGGACAAGCTATGGATTCCAGTAGCTATTGTTTTCACTCAATTCTCATTGCATCCTGATTAGAGCTTGTATCTCATAACTTTGTCAACATACTTCGGGACTGTCGAGTGACCCCTTCCTAAGAATAAGTGCTTCAATCTCCTTCTGCTGGGCTCTGACACTGTTTTGAGATGAATGGAAAAATTCACCAGCCTAATTAACAAGATGGCTAAAAGCTAATAAACAAGATAAAAACTAATAAAGAAAGAAGTCACAAAGGATAAGGTGTTACCTTCTGCATTACAAGCTTATACTCTAAAAGCTCATTGTGTTATCGTTGTAGCTTTATCATTATTTGCATTCACCATTATCAACTCTCCCTCAAGTTCTCTAACTTTCACCTAATAGGGCCATTTGGTAAATCATTTGTAATAGTGAGGACTGAATTCTTAAATGCAATCCTATTGTTGCTGATATGTTGTATTTAAAGATAACAAGAATATTTGAAACAGAACTTAATTCTAAATCATCCATACTATCACTACCTAAGGTAGGCCTTGATGATGGTGAGATGGCAGCCTTTTTCATATGTTCTTTAATGAACCAAAGCTTCCGAGCCAACTCTCCATATCTTTTTATCCATACATGGTAAAATAAATTTTATTAACAACACCATGGAGCTGTTACTTATTGTGTGAGGATAGATTCTTTTAGTTGATTTAATTAGCTTGTTAACCTCCATTGACAATAAAGAGCATCTAAATACTCATACATTAGCATGATTCAAATTAAATACTATTGATGCAGGAATATAATCCACTTAGAAATATAATGAAAGCCCAAAAGTAAACAAATCTGTGCAGCATAGTCCTCTGCAAAGGGCTCTTTTTAGTATTAAGCTCGTAAAACAAACAAAAATGGAAGTTAACGACATTTGGAAGAAATTGGGAACAATTGGTATCTAATGTTTGCACAGATAAGAAAAGTTTTTTTAAAAAAATCTACCAGTAATCAATCCTGACATATCAGAAGGTCAATACAGAATGAGTTTAAGGGTTATGGTGGCCAGTGAAAGTTATAAAACATGAAAAAGTAGGCATGAAAAGGCCAGTTGATGCATGCAATATATCTCTTGAAACACATAATGATGACACTAATTATATCAGAAGCACAGCTTAGAGCCAGTAAGACACTTAATTAGCCTTCCCTCTGTATTCATTTATTTGTCATCCAAAATGACATAATTGCTATGAGATATGCTGTAACCATGAATTTCCTAGCTACACTTGAAAAATAACTACATCAAAATAGACTAAAAAGAACCCGATCGTCATCACCTAAGTGGACACATGACTCGCCTCTTATTCAATTAGATTTAAAACTAAAGACATCATCACAATGAATCGGGAATATACATTGAAACCTCAAGAAGCCAATTATGCAAGGCAGATACTTCCAAAGAGAAGGTTAGTTTTATGCTTTAGCAGGCAGCTAAACAGATAACTCACGCATTCTAAAGCTTACTTGAGGTTTCTCTTGTTCAGGAGAAGAGATTACACATTATCTCAAGACAAAAATGGAATTTTTATTTCATTATCCTGCATGGATAGTAGGTACAAACACGTTCTTTTATCAGAATGAATTCTAAAGTTAGAGTTGTCATTATTTTTGCTTTATGATAGTTTAGATTCTAACACACAACTATTTCAGGGTGTACATGTATAACATACTTCAGTTCGAGAATGGTCCTGTTAGAGCATTTTCATGATGTCGAATTGACTCATTTTTTGTGAAGTTATGCATGTTTGGTATAGCTGTTCATTATAATACAGTGGCCATGGATCTTTCTCTGGTGCCTCTCTGATTATAATACACTCCCCTCTCCTCTCAAGTATGATTTTTGTTCTTCCAATTCAAGACTTTACTTCAAATAAGTTTTTGATTTTATACTTCTAAAATCTCAATCAAACCAAACAAGATATTTGTTTTGGACTTACAAAATCGCAACGAACCGAACAAAAATTTTATTTCACACTTACAAAATCAAAAACCAACCAAATAAGATTTTTGCAAAACCAAACTTACAAAATCCAACCAAACACACCCACACCCTGTTATCATACCATATGGACTTTGGCACTTGATCACTAACTTAGTCATCACTAGCTTAGTCGAATTGCAAAAGCCTTAAAGCCTTACGAGACGATTGTTACTTTTACATTACCAGACACCGACTTTTGTAGCTGATGTGCTAGCTTCCTTGCTTTTTCCTTCTTTTTAATCGTGAAGATTGGGGTACTATAAATAACAGTTGTATTATTGCGCGGGTCCAAAACAAGTTGTTCAACAGCAACTGCATTGTCTAGTATGTGCATGATGAGCTCATCTTCAGGTGCATGGCCATAATATCCCAAGACTTCGACCACCTTAAGGTTTACCGGTTTCAGGGGAAGCTTGATTCTTTCATATGCGCCTTTTATTCTCGACTGCATATACAAGATTTCACAAAGATAACAACTTCAGTTCTCAATTAATTTAACAAATATGCGGAGCCTGTAACCTTAAAGTTCATGGAAAAGGTCATAGGTATCAGAAATATTACCTGCAACACAAACTTGTGCAGATTGGGGCAGGCATTTACGAAGCAAGTAACTCGAGTGAGGCTTTCATCTTTCCATACAGCAATGCTGATCGTCAATGTCTTCAGATTAATCAATTCAGGAACTTCTCCAAAGTTCATAACACTCTGAAAATTAGTAACAAGTCAAAAAACAAGACAGAAATATAACAATATACAATTGTGAGCATATGATCAAGTAGTCTCACCTGTAGGTCCCTGGTGTGTAACATAAGAGCCTCGAGGCGAGAAAGATGGCATAAGAGTCCCATTCTTAAGGAAGGGGTGGGAAGCTCCGACAGACCGTATACTTACAACTCAGAAAGCATTGGAACATCGGATAGCATCACCTCACCTTCATTTTCTATGACTAGGGTCCGGAGATTTGGACAACTGCTAATCTTGAATGTTATCAGAGGATCAACATTATATGTTACGTTCAAGTACTTGAGGGAAGAACTAGACACATCCAGATTTTCCATTTCGGAAGTGCCTACCACTGTGAGTCTCTCGAGGCAACGAAATTTCTGTAAGAATAACTTAATGTGTTCCTCTTCAACCCACACTCCTTTCAAATTCAGTTCTTTCAAGGAATTAGCGTAAGTAGAGTGGTCATAATAGTGTATCGACATCCACGCAGAACATATTTTTAACATACAGTTCCATTCTCGGAAGATGTCATGGCAAAATTGAGGTGGTGCTATTGGCCTTGAGTACGCAGAAGAGTAGTCGAGAAGGTCCAAATCCAGCCTCTTAGTCTTCCTTGGTAAAGCATTTCGCAATGTCGGAAACACAGACTTCAAATTGAAATTTCTGTGATCGAGACGAACAGAAAACTCATCCAAAGCAAGGGATCTATGCTGCTGCAGTACATGGCTGAGCATTGATGAATACTTGGAAGAATCTTCAGTTTCATCTAAGCCCTTAACTAGTCTCAAAGAAGCAGAGAAATCAAGTCTAGAAGTATACAACCACAAGGATGTCCATCTTGTGGAAAGGATACTTGTTCTTACAGCATCCTCAGTGGAAAGAAGAGATAAGATTATGAGCAGAATTTCGTCGGGCAACCTACTGATCCGATCATCTGCACCCGGTTCCCTATAACAATACTAAACAGCACAAACACAATCCTATCAAACATAAACGATATGGGAAGAAGAGAAAGAGGCTCCAGAACTCGGAACATTTCATATCAAAGGAAACTAAGAAAAGACTTTGAACATCAATTAATCTGGGAGCCAAAACTACAGATCGAAATCCCTTAGGTTCATCGAAACACCACCAGATCAGATCAAAGAAAAGAGAGAAAAACATTTGAAAGGAGCAAAGACAAAGGAAGAGGTACCCGGTGTTGAATTCCAGACATCTTTGATCGTCTTAGATTTGATTCTGAGTTTCCGACGAACTTCACTGGGATGGGTTCTGAGTCTTCTGACGCCGGTGCGTGGATCAAACAACTAACTTCTGTTGACATTAGCAGAGTTGAGTATACTTATCTCTTGATCGCTTGACTTGGTCGAAACAAAACCAGATGATCAGATCAAAGAAAGTGAGAACAACTTACAAAGGAGAAAAGGCAAGCATTGAATCGCAGAAGATTTGATCGCCTTAGGTTTGATTCTGACTTCCGAGTTCCTACCGACTTCTCTGGATTTCGAAAATCCTAGAATAGCAGAGCAAGTCCAACAGCTTTGGTATAATAGCAAATTTGCTCAAATATGGAGAATTTGAGTCTTTTTTGAACTCCTACAGATTCTCCATCCCATTCTCCATAATAGAAAAATTGAAGAGAGAGAAAGTTTGCTTCTCCAAATTTAGAGAATAAGGGAGAAGATTTGGAAAATCAAAATTTAATGCTATCTGCATTGTTTTTTGTTATTTCACTCATTAATTGTTTCTCTTCAATAATTTTAAATGATAATATATTAAAATAATTACAATAAAATTTTATACAAAATACATATTCTAAAAATATGCATAAAGACGATAGTAACAAGATCTCATATGACTATTTTTACATGTACATATCTATTGATATTTAATAATCAAATATAATTTATTTTCCAATATAAATTTACTAAATTTTAAGGTCATAAATATATTTATTTCGACGTTTTATATAAGTCATAACGTTTAAATTAAAATTGTTTACTAAACATTTTATTTCTTATGGTTGAAAATAATAACTTGTAACAAAAAATTGAAAAGAGATGAGTCTAATTATTCATAATACATTACAAAAATAGTTATATTGTAACTCGGGATGTGTTATTTTTATAAAATATAATTTTATCATTTTATAAGTTAGAGTAAGTAATTTCAAATATGAAATATTATTGTAATATGTATTTTAAGTTAATTATTTATTTGTTCATCATTATTTAGACTTATTGAATATATGATCAAAAAATAGAAAACAATAGGATAAATGTATAGTAATAAATGTCAATAAATTATAGGGAATGGAAAATGGAGAAACTGTTGGAGTTGAGATAAAAAAATATGAGGAATATGGGATTTGCTTCCCTATTATGGAGAATGTGAGTAGATAATGTGTTGGACTTGCTCTAAGTCGTGAGATCGCGGGAAGTTGATATGAACATAATCTTACCTCTTTTATCCTTTTTAAATTTATATTCTGACCCTTGTATTTAAGTGGTACTATATTTGTAACAGGAGTATCTTTGTCTATGTTCCAATGACAATGAGGCATTGTCTTGATAAATTTTCAATACAAAGTTAAATTAAATTAAATTCTTTATTGTTTAGTGTTCAAGAAAAAAATTTATGTCTCTCAAAATAAAAGTATTTCGTAAAAATCTTGCTATGAAAAAGTACAAAGTTGATCTCATTATTACGAGGTAACATTTTTGAGGTATCCATTGAAAAAAATTAGACTTGATGTCTCTATATTATTTTATTTTTTGAAGATTGCATACAAAATAATCATCCTACTCTTGATGTAGAATATTTGCGTGAGCAAGGAAATATATGAACGGGACTATCCATGTGGTTGCCGGAGGAGTTGAGGCTGGACTAAATAATGGATTGACACTTCAGGGCAAGATATATCCTGCTGAATATCTGCTCAGAGTTTCTGTTTAGGATGTTTGATTTGGTGTCCAATGTTTAGGATGTTTGATTTGGTGTCCGATGATTAGTGGATGACTTCTCTTTCTTCCTTCAATCTCTCTCCTCTTTTCGCCGAAATTCTTCATCGGAATCATACCCAACGGATCCTTTTTTCCCGTTGTCAGTCATTAACTCAACCGCAACGGCTAAATAACGGTCACAACTGAGTTACGCCATGGCAGCGCCACCGCGCGGTGGTTTTACACCAGGAAAGAGTTTCTCACAATGTGCGAACCTAATGATTTTTTAGGCCAAGCAGAAGAATAAAACAAGGGGATCCACTTTCCCCTTTTCTATTCAATATCTTTTGTGAGTACTTCTAAAAGTTTGTCATATGTGTATGTTATAGGTAATATAGATTATTTTGATATTCCTAAGGACCTGCACATATTTCCCGTCTGACCTATGCTGATGACACAATCATATTTCTCAAAGTTACAAAATCTAATCTGGTCAGAATAAAAGCCTTGGTTATTTTTGAATAGCAAACTGTCCAAAAAATTAACTTTGAGAAATCTGAATTTTATATCATGAAACATGCTTCTAATTTTAAAATGAGACGGGTCAAAGATACTATGGGAATGAGACAAGGTGTTATGCCTTTTTTTATATTTAGGTGTTCCTATTTTTACATATAGAGCACTTATTTCTCACTTCCAGCCACTGATGCAAAGAATAGAGAATAAACTCTCTAATTGGAAGTACAAGTGGCTATCTACAGGTGGTAAGATTACCTTGATTAAATATTGCATATATCAGTTCCACGGCATTTATGGAGTGTGCTCAAACCTCCCATATCAGTGAATAAAAAGATTGAAAAACTGCTCTCACTATTTTTTTGGGAGGAAACTGATTCGAGGCCTAAGAAAGTTTGGAGACAGTGGAGGGATTTGCGTCATCCCATAGAAAAAAATAGTCTTGGAATTAGGTCTATCCAGATTATTATCAAAACATGCTCCATCAAATTGTGGTGGAAATTCCAGTTAGGTGTAACACTTTGGTCTCAATTTTTGTGATTACTGCCTAACTCATATAAAACCTCTTCCACTTGGAAAAGAATCACGCAGCCAACACCACTGCTGAGAATTTAACTAGAGTGATTGTTTGGAAAGGGAATTGCAATTTTTGGAGTTCCAATTGGACAGGTTTAGGTTCTTTATCTGATCACATCCCTAACCATCTATCTGTCATCCCCATGGAGTGCATTGTACAGGAATTATATAAGAACAAAATCAACTTTTACTCCTACAAATCTACTTGGTCTGCTCATATTTTCAATGATTTTCATAACATCTCTTATAACAATGACATGGAAGATAGATTGATTTGGAAACCAAGCACTAATGGTGATTTCACATTCAAATCAGCCTACAATACTATGAAACTTTCAAGGGCCAATTTCCATTCCCTATCAAAGATGTGGAATCCCAGATTTCATAAGAAGCTAAGTATTTTTATTTGGAAACTAGTCAATGGTTTCCTATCTTTTGCTGATATTCTGGTTAGAATGAGCTTTAATTTGCCATCTAAATGTCCTTTTTCCAATCACGGCGATAATCTAGAGCATTGTTTCATTCATGCAATTTGGCACTACAAATGTGGTCTTATTTCCATTCCATGGTTGGTAATATTGATATGAACTTTAAAAATTTATGGGACAGATTATCCTTTTACTGGTCATATCATGGCACCACTGCACTCTAATCTTTTTCACGTTGATTCTATTGTGTTATGTTGGTTTATCTGGAAAGTTAGAAATGATTTCTTGTTTGAAAATATTATCCCAATCCATTAACTCTCAAAAACACTACCGGGGATTTTGTTTTTAGCATTTATAGAGCTACTAGACCTCTAGCTGATGTATCTACTCATGATAAGGAATTAGCTAGCATGGGCTTTCTGCCTTTGCACACTAGACCTCCACAACCAACTTTTTCTGTTATAAGATGGAACCCTCTTATGACTGGCCTCAAAATAAATGTTGATGCTTCTTGGTATCAAACTAACAATGCAGGTACTGGTGTGATCATCAGGAACAATGAAGGAGATTTTATCTCCTCATTCCATGACTATTCAAGTGGATTTTATCTTCTCAATTATGAACTTAACAAATTGGACCTAACTTATTAAAGTGAAATGAACTGAAGTATATTGAACTGAACTTAATTGAACTTAAATGAAGAAAACAATCAATGCATTGACATAACTAAATCAAATTGTATTTTATCAAATCGTATTTCATCATAAGCGGATTTAATAAAATGAACCTAGTTTAATAAACTATATTGAACTAAAGTATATTGAACTGAACTTAATTGAACAAAAAGAAATTGAAGAAACAAATCAATGTATTGTTTGAAATCGAATGAATATTGCAACCAAATCAAATGGATATAGCTACAACAATTTGGCTACCTCTACCTAATAGTACAGCAACTGAAACTCAGAAATAGGAAATAGAATTGAATTGAACTACACTTAATAAAATGAATTGAATTTTCAACATGAAATATTAAATCATAAATTATACTTTCACTGTACGGAATTAAATTATATTTTCTCTGAGTTGGATTGAATTAAATTGAATAAATAACATAACATGTGTTTTAAAATATTAAAAAGTATAATGCACTGAACTGAATTGAATTGAAAATATTGAACTGAACTGAAAAATATTGAATTGAACTGAAAAATATTCAGATAAGTTGTACTAAACAGGCCGTAACTTCAATATTCCATTCATACTATAAACATATGCTTGTGGACTAGGGATGAGGGAAGTTTTGATGCAAGAGGGGAGACCAATAGCCTATCTGAAAAATCTTTTTGTCAAAAAAACATGGGATTATCCACTTACTAGAAGGAGCTTTTACCATTGGTCATGTTGTAGAGAAGTGGAAGTATTGTCTGGTTGGAAACAATTTTATTATTAAAACTGACCATCAAAGTTTGAAATATTTGTTGGGACGGAAATTGCACATAGCACTCCAGCACAAATGGATAACTTAACTCCTAGGTTTGGATTTTGAAATTCAATATAAGCATGGGAAGGCCAATCTGGCTGCTGATGCACTATCTAGGATGCCTCGTGATAAAGAAAGGGAAAATGAGGAACCTCTGGACTGCAAGGTTATGCTATCTTCTAGCTTAGTTCAGAGTGGATTGCTCATCTAGAGAATATAAATGAAGGGGATGAGGAAGCTCAGAGATTGATTGCAGCAGATGTACTGAGTCTATAAGGAAGAAGGGACTACACCTATGTTAATGGAATGCTGAAGAAAGGGAACAAAATTTATGTAGGAGACAGTGTAGGGATCCGGAGAGATATTTCATCTGTCATGCATTCATCTGCCATTGGGGGTCACTCGGGATAAAGTGTAGCTACACAAAGGGTACGCTCTATTTTACTGGGCCCCATCTCTAAGCATATGTAGTGAATTTTATTAAAGGTTGTATTCCTTTCCAGAAAAACAAAAGTGACCACTTCCACCCTCCTGGCCTACTTCAACCCCTCGCCATCCCAACCACGGCTTGAAAGCACCTTACCATGAATTTTGTGGTACAATTGCCTCAGTCCAGGGGATATGACACTATACAGGTGGTGGTTGACGGGTACTCCAAATATGGTCATTTCTTGCCTCTTTCCCGCCCATTTTCTGCTAAATAGGTTGCTCAACTGTTTTTAGATGAGATCTATAGGCTCCATGGTCTACCTGATTCCATAATCTCTGGTAGAGATAAATTTTCACCAGCCACTTCTAGAATGAACTGTTTGGGAAGTTGGGAGTAAAATGAAATACGGATCAACTTATCATCCAGAGACTGATGGACGGATTGAGAGGGTAAACCAGGTCACCGGGAACATTCTGAGATGTTTTTTTGGAGATTTTCCCAATGAATGGAAGGACTGGATTACTGCAGCAGAATGGTGGTGCAACACCAATTATCACACTAGTCTGAAAATGACCCCTTATGAAGCTGTTTATGGGGTCAAAACATTGTCACTCCCACTAAGGATAATGACTTATTCTATATTTCCAGCAGTTGGGGATGTGCTACATCAAAGGGTAGTAGTGCATCAAAAACTACAGGAACGTCTCAAGGCAGCTCAGATGAGGATGAAAGAGTATGTTGATGCCAAGAGGGCTAAGAGAATTTTCAAGGTAGGAGATTGGGTGTTGCTGAAGGTTAGCAAATACAGGCATCAATCCATTCAAGAAATAGCTAGATCAAAACTGTCAGCAAAATATCATGGTCCATTTCAGGTGATGAATAGAATGGGAGATGTTGCTTACAAGCTCAAGCTGCATGTAGAGTGCAAAATCCACTCTCTATTCCATGTTTCAAAGCTCAAGTTATTTTTGGGTGACCATATACATGTTGTTAGCTCCTACTCCAATGTCAGTTTAAGTGAACTGGAATTCTTGTCCCCTCTTAAAGTGTTGCAACGCAAGTTAGTTGTTAAAAAGGACGGGCAAGTGATACAATGGTTAATCTTGTGAAAGAAACCTTGATGCAGATGGAGGTTCGTGGGAGGACTCAGAATTCATTCAAGATCAGCTTCCGAATTTCCACGTGTGAGTAAGAGCTTGAGGACAAGCTAAGTTTAAAAGGGGGGTTTGTTACGAATATCATATATAAGAAAAAGAAACAAGTGCGTACATGACCCTGAGTTTTCGGTTATGTGCAATTAAAACCCTCCG
Organism: Sherardia arvensis; assembly: GCA_948330725.1. Classification (NCBI taxonomy): domain Eukaryota; kingdom Viridiplantae; phylum Streptophyta; class Magnoliopsida; order Gentianales; family Rubiaceae; genus Sherardia; species Sherardia arvensis. The sequence goes on from OX415241.1 coordinate 29,823,130, forward strand.
TTCTTAGATTGTGCGATTATAACCCTAAATTTATATTTTGGTCAACTTCTGACGATTGAGGATCGGAGATCTTAAGAAAGACGAACTTAACCTTGTATTAAAATTAATTTAAAAAATCAGATTTATGGAAAAGACAATTATATCCCTCATCGGATTCCCTTCCATCAGTCCCGACGCCCCAATCCCCAACCATCGTTGATTGAAACCTAAATAGGAGTTTTGAAATTTCTTCATCGTCAATGTGTATGAAAGGTGTAACACAATTAATAGGGGCACTCTTGTCCGAAAAGTATTAGTTTAAACAATATGGGTAATTTTATCTTTTTACACAAGTTATGAGTCGGAATTAAGCAGTGAAGACGTCGAAGGTTATGCTTCAAAAAAATTGATTAATAGGGAATTATAATTACATATTTAAAGAACCGAGGGTTAGATTTGCACGCATATATCCCATAAATAAAAGAAACGTCAAATCAATCAAGGAGTAGTCAATCGAGGGAATCCTCAACGGTCAAAGAAGGAATGTTCACTACTTGCCATTTTTGAAAATCAACTGTTTTGCGTTTAGCCATTAGCTTAGCTGTTATTTGGACTAGGCTAACCGGGTCGCGCGTTGCGCGGTTTTTATGATGTAATTTTAATATAATAATAATAAGTATGTCAATACAAAGTAAATATTTGATACAAATAGTATTGTATATAATAAATTATTTAAGAAATAAATGTTTGTTTTATAGAAATTCTGAAAAGTAAAATAATTGATAAGAACTAATTTGCAATAGTTAAGGTAAAGTTTTGTCATACGGACTCAATTTTCACATTTATAGTTTGCAATCTGATTTCGTTCTTGAGGGTGGGGAATCACCTGAATAATATTGTTTTCGTCGATTTTTCTGCTCCGAAATACCAATAACTCTTGGTTATAACGTTGAACTCAAAAATGAATTAAAAAAGAAATATTTGAAAGAACATAAAAGTTGAAATCGGTGTTAACGTTTAATTGGTAAATGTGAATGTAGTCGCTAATATGTGAAAATGATTCATCAATGGTGAATTTGAAAGAGAGAACATAATTTAGCTTCTAGATTGAATCAAATATATGGATTTGGGAGTCACATTCGTATACACTTTAAAGGATGCTTAGAATACGTTAATAAAAATATGATATTCTTTAAATAAATGAAAATTAATTTTTGCATCTATTATTCTTTGCAAAAAACAAAAATTAAAATCAAAATCTACTTAATCAAATTATTATAAGTAAATTTTAAATTAACGTGTTTTACTATGTTTGAGTTGCGCGGTTATTAGCTCTGATTTTTAGAATAAATAAAAACACAGTCCAAAAAGTATTCAGTACAATTATTAAATTACTACACAATAATGATTTTTTTATCCTCAGAATCTGGATGTTTTAGCTATTTATATTTTCAAGAGGTAGAGAGTATATTGAATTAAATATATTATATGAATAGATCGAGTTATTGCAATTTATAATGAAGCACACAAAATGAAGGATTTGTTCTTGCAGAATTGAATTAAGTTGAACTGACTTAATAATACTGAATTGAGTTGATAAATTTTATCAAAATATATTTAATCACAACTTGAAAGGGATCGAAAATTGCAACGGTATCAAATTCAAGTAATTAAAATGACCTCAAAACAATTGAGAACATAAAAAATATATATATTCCGTAAAACTGTCCATGCAACAGTTAAATTTTAACGTGCTATAAAATTAACATTAAAAGTATCATAGACAGAACTTAAATTAAAGAACTAAAACTAAATTGAATTTGACGAACTAAACTAAATAACGGTTGAGTTGAAAAAAAACATGTCCTAATATTAATATTGGCACACTACCTATTAGGTTTAGTTGTTTCAGAGCTACTACTCATCAAGGCACTCTTCAATAATTCTCAAAACCCCAAACCTCTCTAGAGCTGCTGCTAATTTTTCTTTATCATTCAACTGTCTCTTTAATGCAACACAAAATTTACATTGTAGAATGCTTGAAATCATGATTCACCAAAATCAATTCCAAATGATATATATATCAAGCGCACATTCAATAATCTAATACTTTTTAAAACCACCAATCAATCTAAATAACTGAATTTCATGTGCGAACAAACAGTCAAAACTTCAGTTTTAGAGTAAAGGATATACTAACAAACCTTCAGTTTCAGAGTTTCATGTGCTACACTTACTTCAATCTAGAATTTGTGTAAACACAACCCTTTCAGTGCAATGCAATGATAAAATATACTTGTTACAATGTTAGCACTTGAAGAGGAAAATAACCACAACTAACACGTTATTAAGCTCCAAACCAGCGAATTGAGAGTAGAATAACATACCTTGACATGCTAACTGCTAAGGCATAGCTGACACACACACACAAAAGGCAGAGATCATGCGAGTTCAACCTGTATGCACATAACTACTATTACTGCAAACAAAATAACTATATACACCAATATATGAGCAGCAACTGACCTCACCACTAATTTAACCACATTCAATCGCCCCTTTGCATCTTGAGCCTTATGCTAAAACAAATCTGAAACCAAATACACCAATTATACAAAATCATCTTTGATACCTTTTCCCGGAGAGAAGAAAGCAGTTCACTACATTTTGAGATATTCATGAAGGTAGTACAAAGCAGAAACTTTCTCAAATCTTAAGAAACCCTGATGTTTCACTTTCAAGATCAACATGCATGTCAAGGTTGCGGTTAGGAATGTAATCACAAACCATGTATTTGTTCACAAACAAAAAGGTTTACCATCTTTAGCAGCACAACATTGGGATGAAGTTGATAATTCTCGGCTAGCGTTATAGAAACGGTAAGCTCTGCTGTGATAGCTCCTTGATATATAAACATGAAGTCAATATAATATTTATTGATAAAGAACATAAAAAGCTAACATTAAATATAAAAACACTCATCAAAGAGAATGTGACCTAAAACTTTTCAAACAATTTTGAATTTCGGAGAATGCTTACTGAGAAAGGACGATGCAGAATGGTGAATGCAGGACAACGTGTGTGAACTCCACCTTTGGATATGAACATATTTTATGACTGAAACCCTACCTTTTCCGTATGTATGTAAGCCCTTCCATATAAGGAGGTGGTTTATTTGAGCGGCGATTTATGTAAATATGACAGGGGGCGGATCGGCATGTGTTGGAGAAGAAGAAAGAAAAAGGTAATATACCGTGTTTAAGACGTTAGAGTGTGGCCGAAATAATTTAGCCGGATGTGTTTACATAGGTATGCTATAAACGTATGTATAAATATATTGCGTTTCCATAGTTATGCCTCCCATATATGCCTCTCATATATATATATTGCGTTGTTTCCATATATAAAATGCATTTCCATAGTTATGCCGTACGCCGTAAACGTGTGTGTGTATATATGCATATATGAAATTATATGGAAAGATGATTATTCCATAAACATGTGGGCGGTGTGTTTGTTCTATAAACGAATTCATTCATTCAGTCCGTATTCCATAAATATGTTGGCGGTGTTATATATATATATATATATATATATATATATATATTGCGTTGTTTCCATATATAAAATGCATTTCCATAGTTATGCCGTACGCCGTAAATGTGTGTGTATATATGCATATATGGAATTATATGAAAAGATGATTATTCCATAAACATGTGGGCGGTGTGTTTGTTCTATAAACGAATTTATTCATTCAGTCCGTATTCCATAAATATGTTGGCGGCGTGTTTATTCTATACATATGTTTATTCCATGAACACACGACCGACGGCGGAATAGAACGCAAGACTATGCGTCGTTTAAAGAATTTTTTTTTCTAATTAAGAGCGGTGAAGGGGCGGTGACGGATAATAAATGTTATTTTATGCTGTCACTTTCTACATATTTTATACATTGATTTTGCATCAATTTAATTAAATATATTTTATTTTAGTTCAGTCATCACCAAATAAGATGTGTGTTTTTTAGGAGAAGGAAATGTAAAACCTAAATTAAAAAAATGATAGTTAAGAAATAATGGTTATAGATGTCATTTTCCAAATAAATAATTATTAAAACAATCAGAATGTCCTTCATAATAAATATTAAATAGTTACGCCCTTTCTGATAATTTGGAATCTTTCCACGCCTTTAATAGAAATTTTCCTAATTTTAATTTAGAATTATTTCAATCGAGGTAACTAAATGGTAAATACATTAATCAAAATTAATTAAACCGGCATGTAGAGATTCTACATGGTAAATACTGAATTTAATTAAAATATGGTCAGCGAAAATATTCCTTTCCTAACTATGTTAATTCCTTTCCTAATAATCCTAAAGGTAACTAGAAGAGTTATTGTTTCGGTCAATAAATAGATTAATTAAAAGAATTAAAAAGTATGAAACTAAGTAGTTTTTGCCTAAAACCGCCACATAACCGCCGCAAGATCACCATATTCCGGCGCCTACAATTTTATATATTAATTAAATTTGCTATTATTCGTATATTCCTTTTTGGTTTCTTTAATATTGGAAATGTGTTTGGTATGGATTAAAATATAATATAATTATGGTATTAATATATTATAAAAATCGGTCTTTATTTTTTCAATGTTATTATCATGATATATCATATAAACAATCTGCGTAACCTTTTTTTACCTTTTATTTTACATAACTAACACGGTATAATATAATTAGTTTGCTCCAATATAACATAATTATGGTATTAATATATTATAATTTGATGTCAAAATATATTATAATTACGTTTATCGTCGTCATCATCCCAAAGATTCCGTCTTCGAGTTTACAAGTATATATATCATGTAATTGGTTGTTTTCAATATTTATACAGGTTGATCATGATTTGGTTTAGTTTTCTTGGGTTGTAGGCAAGTTTTTGCTCTCCTCTTCATCTGTCCCTCCTGCATTCACTCCAGGATTCTATATATTTAATTAGTTTCCTGATTTACACTTGGATTTGCTAAGAAATATTTGTGACCGTGAGTTTTTATTTTTTTCATGGGCAGATTCGTTTCCTAGCTAGGTCTTTTGCTGTACTCGGAAATCATCTTGGACAGCAGAGCCATGGTTTTTGTTGGCCTTATGGACGGTTGTAAATTTAAACTTAATTTCTCATTCTTTGTATTACCCCGGCAACATCTTCATCCAAATTTCTTTGGTTCGGATCGGAACACGGTAGATGTGATCCGATTAACAAGAGTTAATTTTGATGTATGATTTTTTTTAATGAAAAGTTATTAGCTTATTATTATTATTAGGAAAAGGCTTTACATCGATGAGCATGTGCCTCCGTGGTGGCGATTTATTCGATGATCGATGGGGATGGTGATGGGAGGACGGGTGGTGACTCCATCAATGTGGTAGTGAAAAGTCAGCCTGGTCGAAAGCGTCTTTCTCAAAATTATATATCTTTTAAGCTGTGTATATATATGCTTTATTTTTTTATTGATTTCGTGTTGCGATCGTATTATTTTTTAGATAAGTTGAATCTCCCGATATTTCAGGGTTGAGGCCGGTCGGATGTCAACCGAGTAGTTGACGTTAACAACATCCGACCGGTTTGAACATCTGACCGGCCTCACCTTTGTAACATCCGGATGGTTGGAAAATTATAGTCGTATTTGGAGAAAGAGAGGTTAATGATGATTGGACTTTTTGAGTCTTGTGATTCAGATCCATACGAACTTGGGCACCTCCGATGGTGAAGGGAAAAAAAACAAGGCACTTTTCTTCTTTAATTTTGTTTTTTTTAACTCTTTTTTTAAAATTAGTTTAGATCTAATCAGATGCTAATAAAATTTTATAATGTCTTGAAGAGCATGTAACAATTAGTTACCGAAGAGTATATAATGACCCCGTTTGCGAGCTAGCGGTTAACTGTTAGCTGTTAGCGGATTGTACTAACTGTTAGCTGTTAGCAGATTGTATTAGCTGTTTTGACTATCTGTTTGTAAAATGAATGTTTGGTAAAAAATAAATAGCGGATAACTGTTTGTTATGCTAAATGACAAAAATGGACACAAATAAATAAAATTTATCATTAGTTTTATAAATTTAGTGTGATCTTATTTTGAAGTATGGAAAATATTTTTAATACTTATATTTTATTTTTTAAATTAGAGATAATTAAAATTTATTGTTTTAGAAAATAAAAATAATAAAAATTTATTATAAGTTTTTTTTTAGTTTGATTAGTGTGTGATCTATTATTTTAAAAGTATGAAAAAACATGTCTAATAATTGTTGTATTTTTATTTATTTTGAGATTTTTTTATTAACATATATAAGATTTTTATATGTTTTTAGTTAATATTCTTACAAAGATAAAATAAAAACTTGCAATTTTTTTAAAAATAATAAGGAATAAAAATATTGTGTTCAGTTACTAGAAAAAATGTTTGAAAGGGTTCGTACGCATGAAAGTTGAGAGTAAAGGATAAAAAGGAAAATTGTAATATTAATTGTTGAGTTAAGTTGGAAACACAACTTTTTCAAGCGTTTTCAAATTGAGAGGTTTGGATCAAACAGTTAGATGATTCATTATCTCACCAAACACCATAAGTAGCTGTTTGACCAGTCAAAAATCTATTTTAAGCATGCAAACCAAAACTCTCCTTCAAACCTCTTGTAACATCTTGCAGCCAAACGGGGCCAATAATTAGTTATTGATTTGTTGTTCATTAATTGGTACATTGGCTTGGCATGATAAATATTTTTTTAAATGAATTAATATTAGCTAATCTTTCATTATCTTTTTAACTTGTTGTATATGAAACTAATCATAGTAAATATAGGAATATAACTACAATACACACCATATATGTACTAAAATTTTGTGCTGCCTAATCATGATATGATATGCTAAGTAAATTTATATATTTTATTTTTGTAATATAAATATTTTACCATCACTTAAGTAAATCAATTTCTAATTTTAGTGACAAATGTGATAATCTGTAAATTATTTATAATGATAAAATATTTGTGTCTAAAATGAATATTGACATCCTATTTGATCGACCAATTATGTGCTAAATACATAGAATACAAAATATTGTATTCTACGAAATATGCTAAAAATAAACCGTTCCTCAATATCTTGAGAAAACAACATTTTACCTTTTTCCAAATTGTAGCCCCGTTTGCTAACTGTTAGCTATTAATGTTAGCGGATTGTATTAATTGTTTTGATTAACTGTTTTGACTAGCGATTTTTTGGATAATTGTTTAGTATATGATAAATAAATTTTAGCAATTTGTTATGTTAAATGATAAAATTAGACATCATTATAATTTAAGTTTTAAATTTTATTTTTTTGTGAAGCATAAAAAAATATTTATAGCAGGAACCAATACTACAATATTAACCAAATCAATTGAATGTTAGAAAAAATTAGAAACTAATCATGGAAATAATTCCAAAATAATAAGAATGATACATGTATAATTATACAAAATCGTAAAATATCAGATCTAAAAATAACAAAACAATATATTATGGTATAATGATTGGGGGGAAATGTCCCATATAAATTCAATTACAATTAAAATTATAAAATAAAGACTAATTAACTCCTAAATAAATACAGTAGGAAATATAATATATTATTATGGTGTGAGGAAGAGATTAATATATTCCCCTACTCATACAATTAGTTAATAAATACACGAAATCATTCCATCCGATATATAGCATTGTATTTTTTACTTTATATCCATTCCCTTTATTGGTAAAACTTTTTTTGTACAAACAAGGAAATATGAAACAAAATATTTTCCTATCAGTAATTTAATTTATATATCTTCGTAATAAATATATCTACTAAAAATTCCATAAATAAATTTCTACTTTTATCTATTCACGTCAATATTTTCATTCTACCTATATGTATAAATATATACAAAGGATTTGGCTACATTTTTTATTGTACGATTGTTTATCGAATGTCTCCAATTGTTGCCTTAATCATCAATGCAACAAACATAACACATTTAACATAAACAATATGTTATAAATGTTCTTATTAACATAACCCTTATTATATTTCAAAAAAAAACATAACCCTTATTAAACAAACTCCCCATTTGATACCATAACATCAATACTACAAATAAACCTACGCATGTTCATTTCATCATTTAATCATTTATATACTAACAATTAACTAATCAATTACTAGATAGATCAATATTTTAAAAATTAAAGGAGATCAGTATTTTAATGTATATAATAACAAAATTTACCAATAATTATTAAATTTAATGTTATTCGTTTGAAGTAAAAAAATCAACATTCATCATATTTTTATTCAAATTTATTTATTTTTAATATTTATTCAGATGGGAATTCTATTATCAAAATATAAACAAAACGGTTATAATTTATCATGTTACGAATATCATATTCAATACTTGAAGTTTACCGCGCATCGCGCGGTCCATCATGCTAGTAACTATGTAAGAAGAATCAATTCCAAGTGCTCAGTAGGGGTGGCGTTCCCCCAAAACGCAGATTTTATGTCGTTTAATGTTTTGTCACTATCTTTCCGGCGGCGGTGTTTTTTATATATTTATATTTATGCCGCCATTTTCTGTTTTTCAATATATACCTAGTACTAATTTTGGCTAGTATTTTATTTTTACTTCGATCCATCTCCGATTCAATCGGAGATAACCATTGTTAGCAGAACAGGCCTTCTATACGCAGTCCGTATTTTGCTTATTTGCAGTCCGTATTTTTTTAAATATTCATATATATAATGATTCTAATATATAACTGAATTGCAAGTGTATGCAATAGAAGTAGTATATATGATGCATATGTCTGATATACATAATTATTGACCATATCATATATATCGAAAGCGTATTTTTATTTTGGACTGCAAATTAAGCAAAATATGGACTGCGTGTAGCATGCCCCTAGCAGAAAGATGGCGAATGTTGGTGAGCTCTGGCAGTGGAACCCGAACGGACCGGCCCAGTCACTCGAAACCCTTTCAACTTGGTTATGACCGGGTCGTGGGTTACATGAGTTGCAAGGCTTGTAACAATGTGTATGAAAAGACCATCATGTTTGACCCTGCCGTTGAGGAGCCGCGCCTCCAGCTGGTGGCGAGCCGCGAGCAAATCTTGGCGAGTGACACACGCAATTTGGATTTTGCGCTCTCCACCAAGCTGATTAAGGAGGTTTGTGAAAGGCCTGACTGTCGCAAGAAGCATGCGAGCCCAGTTATCCCCGTAGAGAACAAGGCGAATCTCCACCTTCCTTCAAAGCCAGGAAGAGGGCGTCTTTCAATCTGCTCTTCCTCTTGCTGTCCAAGACCCTAAGGTGAATCCTAGCCCTAGGACCAATGCTTTTCGATCTGTATTTCTTGTGTCTTTACTTATATTCAGGTTTGTCGATGTGAAGGATCTGAAGTTGATAATGATGGAGTTTGGGTTTACAGCCGCCAATCTCATAGCCCAGACTCTCTGCGGTCACAAAGAACCGAAATCCCTATACGTGCCTGCAGTTACTTATTTGCTCATGCAGAGCTTGTTCCCGAATCAGGTTGAAAGCCTCAGGCTCGGAGCTTGGCCACATGCTGAGGCAGCACTGCCGTGGAACTAGGTAATTAGCCCTTGAAAAAGTGTTTTGATTGTCGAGTGCTCTATTGAAGTAATGGGGTAAAATGTTGATAGTCTTAATCCATTAGAGTGGTGTATGTCTAGAAAGTAGAATCCCATGGTTGTTAAAAGCGCAACAATCTGTTGCTGGAAAGTTGGTTTTCTTAGAAACATGGTATCGTATCTCATATCTTTCCACGATCTTTGTACATGTTAAATGCCATAGCTCGTTATTGTGTATTTGTTTGGTAGTAGAATTTAAGTAGTTAACCAAGACCAATATGTCAATCTGTGTTGACTGAGTAGAAAATATAGACCAATATGGTTGAGACTATTGTGCCAGTGTGTGATTTTAAGTTCCTTTATGGTGACTGAACTGTAAAAATGGTTATTAAACTTGAAAACAATTTTGACTGATGGCCCGTCAGATATTTTAAATCGTGCCTTAATTGATTTTTGCAATGGCAGATTTATATTCTTGTGTGTAAGTTGTTGGCTGGAAAAATTGGTTATTTCATATTTTACATTTTGCGTGGTCTCTTTACATGTAATAGCAGTTTCTGGTACAGTGTCTTAAATCGTATCCTAAATCTCTTTACGTGTTTAATGCAATACCCGTGTTTGAAACGTGGCATCGTATCTTAAATCTTTCAATGATCTCTTTACCTGTGTAGTATAATATCTTGCTTAGTAGTTGCTGTATAAGTGCTTTTTCTTGAGACTACTCTTTTGAAAACAAAGACCAATATGTCAATATGATTGAGACCAATGTGCCTGTGTGTGATTTTAAGTTCCTTTGCGGTGACTGAACTGCAACAAAAGTTATTAAACTTGAAATGCATTTTGACTGTATGGCTTGTAAGATTTTTTTTAAAACCGTGGATGAATTGATTTTTGCAAATGGCAAGTGTTATATCCTTGCATTTAAGTTGTTGGCTGGAAATTGGTTATTTCATATTTTACATTTTGTTTGATCTCTTTACATGCAATAGCTGTGTAGATTATAAATTTGTGTTGTGGATTGTAGATTTGTGTTCTAGAAATGTATCTTCTAAGTTTGTGTTGTTGTTTGTTTGATTAGATGGACCAAAGTTTCTGAGGAACCAGAGGTAAGCCAGGAAGCATAATAAGATGGTTGATGCCTCTGAGTAGATCTGAAGAACTGGGAGATGATGCTTAGTGACTATGCTTAAGCTTGCTGTGTTTTATTACAAGCACAGAGACATACTTAACAGCAATTATGTCAAAGAATCATATCTTCACCAGAAAGAAAAAGCATAAACCAAATCCAACACAATAAAACATAAACTCAGCTCGATAATTCGCCAACATCACCAAAATAAATTATCAGAGGCATATCGAGATGATGCTTAGTGACTATGCTTAGTGTTTGTGGTACAGAGCATTCCACATTGTTTGATTATGCATGATGAGTAGGCTAATTACAATTCTTCTCTCTATCAGAGAGCTTCAAGTTTGTAGGCTATTTGCTTTGTTAACCAAGGTCTTGGTGTACATGTGGTGTTGGTAATTATTATAATGAAGTTATGCCATGTATTTTCTGTGTTTGGGTGTGCAGTAGAACTGAAATTGAATTTATGTTATCCAGTTGATTTGAATATCCTATGGGTAAATGGCCATAGAAACCGGGATTGTTCAGTCTCTCCTGTCTTACTGATCGTGCAGACATTCTTTGGCATTATTAATTTGAATGCATGTATTGTGTGAAACAATGGGATTGTCTGCCAGAATATGCTTCTATTAATTGGTGGATTTGTAGTATGTATGTTTTTAAAAAGTGAAATGGTTTTATGAGAGAGCAATTGATGGTGTGTTGCTAAGTGCTCGCAATGCCTGTTTTTCTCAATTCTTTGTGTTTGATTATGTAGCTCGTAGTACAAACAGAACAAGTAAATCCCATGTGTTGTTGTCACGTTCTTTCTTTGGTAAGTTTGTTCCGGTTTATCTCTGAGCCACTATAGCTTGATGTGTGCACTCAATGTGTATTTTATTGAATCTTTTGTTCTGGTTGTGTATACTTCTTAGGTCTTACCTCTAAGCTGCTTGAGCAATATGTGTTAGCTAGTGTGTGTATTCAGTGTGTTTTCATCGTATACCTCATAGATTTTACTGCAACAAGAGAGCAGATAAATTTGGAATCCAGATTTCTGTGCTCCATGTTATCTCCAAGTTCCCTTAATGTGTTTTGGCTTAAACATTTTTCACACTAAATTTTCTGACCAGAAGAAATCGCTTGCAAATTGTTTTCTCGAAATAAACAGTAATCAACAACTGTGATTCAATAGAAAGACTGATTTAATTTTTGAATGGAGCATTTTCATTTCGCTGTAGTTGAATTATTCATTTTTATTTTACATAATCTGATTCTTCCGTCTTAATAAGAACAAGTGGTGATTGAGTTTGACGCAACTCGTTAACAAAATAGAGCACCCTTATCATATGCACAAGCAAACAGGCAGGATATTGCAATCACAGAGACAGTAATTACACCAATCATGTCATAATAAACTAATTATGAAAGGAAAGCATAAACTAGGAACCAAATCCAACACGATTAAACGTAAACACCAGCTCAATAATCTTCCAAAATCACCATAATCTATCATCCAGTGTTGAACAACACCATTGTACTAAAACAAACTGATCCGAATCATTAATAAGCCTAAGCATCTTCCCTAAGCTGATCCGATATGACACTTAACAGAAGTCCCTAAGCATCTTCCCTCTGATGCGAATCTACTCAGGTTGTTCCTTCATCGACCTTCTTGTTGTGCTTCCTAACGTACCTCTGGTTCCTCAGAATTTTTTTGGGTCCATCTAATCAAACCAACAAAACACAGCCCAAATTCAGAACACGCCACATCTTGAAACCCTCATTGAACAAGAAACTAAAATTGAAGAAATTAACTGACCCCTCTGGTGGAAGAGTTGCGCTGCTTCCTCGCCTTCTTGATGCCCTTCCTGTGAGCCTTGTGGGACTGGCTGTAAGCTGTGTGATTATTCGACTTGGTCATTGTGTTCTTCCTCTCTGCATGTAAAAAACAAAACGACGGATTATTAGATGAATCCAAACAGAAGGTTGAGTTTCAGTCATGTCAAGCTTAGGAATCATCAGGGAAATTGGACACCTGGAAGGGAGAAATTGAGTTTCAGCCAAAGCCCACTTTTCATTGCCTGCAAAAGAAAGTAAACTTTATTTAGACAGAGTTCTCAACCAAGCAAAGATAAACTAAACTAAGAAGGAAGTACCTGATGGGCAGATCCCATCTCTTTCAGCTACCCACTTATTGATGCAGTGTTCATGAAAAGCATGGCTGCACTTAACCGTGTCGAGTACCACTCAAAAGCAATGATAATTAGCAGAAAAAAAAGAAACACTATACCTTTGATATAAATACACAGAGCCAACAACATTACATCATCTATGAAATCAAGAACCTTGGGGAGGGATTTCAAGAAAACTCATCTGCAAGCGAAAGTCTATAAAAATGATAAAATAAAGGCCTCATTACAAAAAATATATTTTACAATGAAAAAATGGTAACATAAAGGCCTACATTAAACACTGAAGCTTGATAAGCAAAAAGAAATTGTTGCTCAGCAAATTTCATGTATCAAAAGTCAAATTGCAAACACACAAGATGATGCATGGATTAGCACAGCATCATAAACTACTCAAAGGGTAGTAGGCAAGAAAAATAAGACATTAGAATAGTATAAACTTCAATCTGCTTTCAACTTCAAAAAGAGCATAGACTGCATCATAGGCCTAGACAGTAGCCAATCAACCAAGAAAATAACAATAAGCCATAGTATAAGAAGAAAAAACCCATGAAGTGAGGAAACACTGTTACACCTATTTAACATAGCAAGGTTGGCAGTGGACCAAAGGAGATAATGATGCTGAACCAGTTAAAAGATTCGTTAAAGAGAAGAAATTGGAGCATATACAATTGAGATGATGAGAACAGTCAGCCAAATTATAAAAACTATGTCATTAGCTTTCCCCTTCTTTCCGGAATTGGTCAAAACAGGTTGAACCTTGTCTTAGAACCAGTCTACACGTGATAAATTTAGTATATTAAAACAAATCTACTAAAGCAGACTTTCAGGGCTTCTGTACCCTGGATGGAAGCCAGCATCCCTGAGTGCCTGATGCATCTCACTTCAGCCACGCTTTTTATAACACATGTAAACAATATCATTGTCACTCCTGCTTGATCAGCAAATGGTGCTGATCATCACAGAGCTGCCATCAGTTTTGGGGAAAATTCAAAATGCACAGGAGGAAAATTTGGATAGACATCAGTGATCCTCCAATGCATTTTCCTTTTTTTAAAAAATGAAGTGTGTTTTTAAGTTAATAATGTGAAAGCTAACTACATTCTAAACAAGATTCATTCAAAGAAAGACAAAACAAAAATAAAACAAAAAAGAAGAGAGGAATTGTACTATAAAATTGTCAAAGAAGAATAGAGCAGTTCACCGAATCAAGATACTACGCATCTAATGTGAATTTGAACTCTAAACAAGTTGCTGTATTCTTAGGCACAGAAAATAATGTTTTTCACTGCAAATGAACATACATGGTTTTAATTCCACCTGGGATGTTTCGGCGTGTGTAAGATTTGCAATAACAGTGATCCTGTGAAGTTAACTAAATAGTCCTTAATAAATAAGATTCAGCAAAAGAGGTATTTTAATGTTCAAGACTATGCACAAGATATAAAAGGTGTGATAGTGACTCAGAATTGCAATCAAACTGTTGAAATATGTCAGGCTCACAGCTGCAGCCTGCAGCTACCTTATTGTAGGTTTATCTGGCCATACCAGTTGAGTTTTATAATATTGTAACAGCAACATATTATAGAATATAATTATACAGAATTTCCCTCCTGTACAGCACGTATCCATTTAATTTATTCATAAGCATAGAGAAAACCCACATCCATTCAGAGACCGAACTAATAAAATGGGAACGCAACTTACAGAAGCTAGGAATAAAAGACATGAAGAAGAGCCAAAGATGTAAAAGCCATGAAAGACCAGTTCTTTTTATCAGCACAGTTGCAAATTCATGTTCATGAAGAAACTTAATATCACACCTCAAAGATGACAAAAAGTTTCCTCCAGTAATTGCAGGGAAACATTCTTTTGAAAAGCAGAATAAAAAACAAATGTTGAACTCTCATGGGAGATAGTAACTAATTCAAAGAAAAAAACTATTGTACCTATTCTTGAGACCTTGAGCCATATCTTCTCGGCCAGTCTTCCAAAGTTGCTTAAGAATCTTAAGATAAACTCGAAAATTAGGCCTGAGATCCATGTCCATCATCTGAATCATAATATCATGAGCATTGGTAACATCTTCTTTACCAAGATGAAGGCCTGCAAGCAAACTGTAAACTGCTGGGCCTGATTGCTGACATTTGACACTAGAATCAATCACATAGTTGTGCGCCTCCATGTATTGTTCTGCTTTGAAAAAAGCTTTGACAATTGCAGAATGGGTACTTAAGCGGGGTAAAAGTCTGTCTTCTTTCATCTTATTTAACAAATGTGTTGCAACATCCAATTTCCCATTGATGCATGAGTTGATGATGAGAATTTCATAAGTTATTTCATCTGGATGGACCCCGTTTTCTCCCATCTCTTCCACCAAGCTACACACATCATCAATCAAAACATTCTTACACAAACTTCCAAGCAAGTAATTGTAACTCTTGACAGTGGGACTCTGCATCGCCTTTATTATACCGCGTGCCTCTTCAAGATGGCCCCTCTTGCATCTGTGGCGAAGCAATATGTTGTAGTGTGCATCGTTTCTTTCTGTGATCTCTATTACAAAATTGGCCATGTCAAACAAACACAGATTACATAACATCTCAATTAATGCAAAAATTCCAGAATTACGGCAAGAACCACCAACATCATCCAACAAACTCAGAACTCTTCTAACTGAATCCATCATTTCATCATTACTCGAAGTTAATAAGGATAAGAAGGTGAAGGCAGTTTCATCAAGGCAAATTTTTTCTGCTCTAAACTCAAGCAACAAATCTTTCATAGTTACAAAATCGCCTAAATATCCACAGTTACTAACAATTAGGCTACAAACTTTGGCACTGAAATGCCACTTTGGATTATTACGGCGCAGCCATCTGAAGAACCTCAACCCAGAAATCCTCTGGTGATTCAAGACCCGGAAAACCTCAGTAATAGTCACGAATCTAAGCACTGCATCGACCAAATTCAACTTGTTCTCCATATCTTCATTTCCACGCTTAATTACCTCCACAATTTGCGAGCTTACAGAAGAGCACACCTCCACTGTACCACCTTTAACGGCATTAGACGTCACAGAAAATGATCTAGTCGAACCAAAGGGACTGAAAACCTGACAGACACTACTGCTACCGCTACCCTTCAACTCAGGCAAAAAGGAGTTGATATGATAGAAACTCGAATATAGCCCACAAAATGATTGAGCTAGAGTATGCATCTTACGAAGAGGGCATTGTGAGGCATTCGAAGGCTCCCTTTTCTGTAAAATTCTTTCGGAGTGGCAAACTGGAAAAATCAACGAATCAAACTGACAGGCTGAGGGTGACCTAGATGACCCTAAATTCTTCTTGATGTGGGAGATTCTTAAGAATCCCATCACTCCTCCGAAATGTTCTAGTGATTTCAACCCTCAAAAAGAAAAAACAGAACTGAACAACAACTGATAAGAATCGTAAGATGCCACAAACAACAATACCTCTCGAACTCAAATCCCGTGCCTTTTGCTTAGAGGCTGGTGTTATCCTGCCATCATCTGAACCGAACCCACTCTACTCCTCAATCACCTGCGACCACTGACGGCGGTTTCAAGTTTCAGAGAACAGGGGGTTTGATAGGTTGACGGTGACGAAATAAGGGAAAAAGACACTCGTCGAACCATATCGGCTGCTCGCAGTTTATTTCCTTTTTAATAATTTTATATTACCTCCGTTTCATCTAATTTGAAACTTTGATTTGGGTAATTTTTTTCCCAAGTTTGATCATCGTTAATTTGAGCTACATAAATTAATTTGCTCTAAAATTTTAATATCTGAAAAATAGACATTACGGAGAATCCAAAACTATATTATACAACAATATCATTATTTATATACTAGTACAAATTAATGGTCAAAGTTGGGCACAAAAAATTGCCCAAGTCAAAGTGGTAATGCAGATGAAATGGATGGAGTACTTATACTACACTTCCAAGTTCCAGTGTGGAAAGAACACAAATTTTCTCAAAAATATTACAATTACATGGAAATGTTTTTTTTGAGTACATTACAACGGCCTAATCGAGTACATACATGGATCCTAACTAAACCCAATCTAGTCTATTCTACTGATCCGTACGTCGAGTGGCCTGAGGTCCTCACCAACGCTTTGAGTGGGGTGAAGATCCCACTTACACCGTCTGATGCACTTCGCCGCTTCGCACTTCATGCGCCAGTTGATGTAGCTCCGGTAATTCCGAACTGCTTTGAGTTGAGCACGTTATTGGAGACTTTTGGAGACTGGGAGAAGCCACAGGGGGCTTGTTGGAGGGGGGAATCGAACCCTGGACCTCTCTCCAGCCAAGGCTCTTAACAAGATACCTTTGGCCAAGTGGGCTAGGTTATTACATGGAAATCTAAACAGTAGTACAGTTAAGTTATATGAAAACTTTAAAGATTGTAAAGAAATGAGCATTTTAAGTCTGTTATGTTGAGCTATTTTCTTACTGATTTAAATATAAATAAACTAAATTAAGTTGTAGAACTAAAAGTCATTTAAGTATATATAATTGAACTAAAACAAATTTACATTTTTTTTAAGATAAACCACCGTGGGTGCAGGGATATTTATTAGGTTCTCCAAACCTTAATAACTCTTCTCCTCAGAGAGACACAATTTGTGAGATTACAGAATAAGTGGTTATCTAAACTGCATCTGAAGCGCGGATACACGCTGTTCCTAAAACTAAAAAGTGCGATGAAATACATCTGAACATCCTAAAGTCTAATGCCTGAAAGCACCTAAACTATGTGGCAGGTAAAACATCAATAACTTGCACCAACTTGAACAGTAAAGTCCGAATCGATCAAGTCTACCACTCTAAATCCATTAACAGAATCGTCAAAAGTAAGTTGTCGAAACTACTCCGACTTGGATTTCTCCTACACTGTTTATAGAGTAGAGACTAGAAGCCGAGGGGATTTTCCATAGCGCAGCTAATCCGTTTATAAGACAAAACAGCAGGTAGGCAATGATACTCGATAAACTAGTCCACACAGTTATGCAAAAAGACTCAATTGAGGGACATATTTCATCTAACAAAAATAAAAAGAATAGAAACCAACTCTCACGTTCAGATTGGAGTACCAAGAATGACACTCTATTCTTCTTCTATTGATGGCGTGTGGCGTGTACTCGCCCTCCTTTGCGCGTTGACCGGCTTGATGGAGTGTGTATCGCCGGCGAAGCGTCGGTGACGCGATGGAACTCCAACTTGTTCACTCACGCGGCGGCGCACGGCGGAGCTTGTCAGCCTTACTAAGATCACTTTTTGTCAGTTCTGATGAATTCCTCCCTGTTCGAGCACCCCTAGATTTTCCGATAAGTAGAAGAGGATCGTCATTTTGTGACTTATGTTGCCTGGGAGTGGGTCATGGTGGAGCTCCACCTCCGGTCAGATCCAGATCGAGGAAGCTCGTCGGTCGGTGTCGGCGTCGATTCCCGCCCGTCGACGAAAAAAACCACGGACCCATGCTCTTCCGGTTGCAGATCGGCAGCTTAGGGACGCGACTGATCGGAAAAACTACAAATCATAGTTGGTCGGAGTGGAAAGAGGGGTTTCCGGTGGAGGATAGATATATGGGTGGTTCAGAGAAGGGGAAATAGGGTAGGGTTGAGGGTGAGACCGGGCGACGGCGTGGAGCGCCGGCGGTAGCCCGTCCGGCCACCCTCCGTTCAGGTAGATCTGGTCTTGGGTTTCTCCGCCTAGGAGAAAATATCGCCTTTAGAGAAAAAGTCAAAAGGAAAGAGTAGATTAAAACAAAATTTACATATATTTAACTAAACTAAATTGAAATTAATTTAAATATATTTGAACTAAACCAAACTGAACTAAAATAAATTTTAATATTATTTACTAAAATATATTATATTTATGACTACAACTATTCTTCTTAGGGTTGTAAATAATACGGCTAATGGCGATGATTTTATCTTAGTAAGATTTCACAAGCTCTTGTGAGATTGAGAAACCAGAGAGTACTTCTTCTATGAAAAGCATACTGGCCTGCTAGATGCAGTCGGTATTTTGCTTATTTGCAGTCCGTATTTTTGTTAAATAATCATATATACAATAATTATGATATATAACTGATTTGCAAGTGTATGCAATAGAAATCATATATATTATGCATATGTCTGATATACATAATTATTGATCATATCATATATATCGAAAACGTATTTTCATATTGGACTGCAAAATAAGCAAAATACGGACTGCATCTACCATATGCCCCTAAGCATATCATAAGACAACTACTCCAGGTAGTTCACAACTTCTTCTTTTTAAAAAGTTCACAATTTCAGTTTCACTATCTAATGCAAAATTCACAAATTTGTGACATTTATAGAGAGAGGTAACTTAAAACATAACTTCAGCCATAACAAGTTTACAACTGTAAATATTGTCCACCACACTGCTACTTTAGATGCTCTGGATTTTCGGCCCCGACTCATTTGAAACCCAAGTGCTTATAGCAGCACCAATCGACTATGGCACACAATAATGCAGTGTAGCAACCATGAGCTTGTAGTTGACTAAACGAGACATTAATTGTTTCAGAAAAATACTCAACCATATGTTGTGTCAAAATCGAAGAAAATGGTGACATGCGCTATAGAGAATACTGAAGTTTCAAGTTAAGGATTGGGCAAGAAGTCCGGAAAGCAAGGTCACAATTTCAAATGTCCACCATTTTAACTGGCCATGGATATATATAATTATCGAAAACTAATCCAGTAATCACGACCAAATTATGAACTGATGTTGCTCGAACAAATGAAGTGGTCATTGTGAAGTGTCAATCATACATGCAATCGAGCATATTTAGCCTGACCCAACAATATCTCTGTCGCAATAAGATGACCTCAAGACCAAGGAAATAGTTCAAAAATTCCAAATCCTTAATCGAAAACTCTCAGTTCTGGAGATGAATCGTCGAATGGCACCAGCATCAATCCTATCAAGATGATGTCATCTATGTAAATTAGAAGATATAGTAACATGGCCCCATGAGAAAAGACAAAAAGTGAAGTATCCGAGTTGCTGCAGTGAAAGTTGAGCTGCTGCAGATAAGAATTAAAATGATCAAACCACGCTCTAGAAGCATGCTTAAGGCCATAAATAGCCTTCTTAAGGCCACAAACATAGTCATGATGAACCGAATCTCTACAACCTAGTAGTTGATCCATGTATACTGAAGCATCAACAACATCATCGAGGAATGCATTTTTGACATATAACTGGTGAAGGGGCCAATGTTTAAGTGTGACAATAGAAAGAACAGTGCAGACAATGACTGCTTTGATTACCGGTCTAAAAGTATGATCAAAATCATAATCAGGAATCTAAGAGTATCCTTGAGCAACCAGACGAGCCTTATACCGCTCAATGCTTCCATCGGGTCTGTATTTGAGTTGGAAGACCAAGTTGGACCCAACGATGTTGGCATTCAAAGGACGAGGGACCAATATCCAAGTCTGTTGATGACGAAGCGCAACCATTTCTTCATTCACAACTTGGACCCATTTAGGATCTTTGAGAGCGATATGATAATCTCAAGGCTCAGACTGCTTCATAACCTGAGCAACAAGTCTCGTGGGAACAAAATCAGGTGAGTCTTTAAACTCCGCGTACCATCCTAATGCCTGGTAACCGTCTGATGAGTACGATGAGGAAGAGAATATGAACTATTGGACGAGCCAGATGAGGTAGTAGAACTCGGAGAAGACGGCGGTGTAGCTACTGGTGAAGATAAAATAGGTGAGTCTGGGAGGGACTGGATTGGAACATTTGGGGTTGCATATAGTGGAGCAGTTGGGGGCTGATGGAGTTGACTCATCCGGAAAAATCGAGCATGGGCCTGATCATGAACATGTAGAAAATGGAGGATCGGACAATGCAATATCATCAAAACTGGGATCAAAGTAGGGATCAATGAAGGCACAGACATCCAAAAACAAGAGGAAAGATCCCATTTCCGAAGCAGAGGGAAAGCAAGTCTCTTCAAAGCGGGCATGATTAGACTTATGAATTCGACCAGTAGCTCAATCTAGGCACCTGAAACCTTTATATTGGTGATCGTAGCCGATGAACACGAATGGTATGCTTCGAGGAGAAAGCTTGTGTTGTGCATAAGGACAAACATAGGGAAACACTCGACAACCAAAATGATGAATGTTAGAGGAACATCCATTAAAGTGAGAGAGCTTCAGTAGATATTCATAGCCGAAAAGTGACGAAGATGGGGTTATAGTTCTGTGGCAATTATAAATAATCAGGAACAAGCGATGTTGGAAAAATTGCTAGATAAGAATGACTCTGGAAACAACGGAAAGCGACGAAGGAAGTCAAAAGGCAGGAAAATAATTATAATAATCAAATGACAAGAAGAATATTATAATAGTCGACTACTTAATGTATTGTAGCATTCGTATCGATGCTTTATATATAGTGATTTTGTAATCATTACTGACTAGATAAAATTAATCAATTATGTGGTTTCTCTCTTTACGAAAACTCAGGGATGAAATGTCATGAAATTTCTAAAATACCTATTAAAATTGATCAAATATGTGACTATTATATATTTATAGTTAATAGTCTGTATGGCCAATCTGGAGGCACATGTGGTTCGAGCAAGTCATCGCCAGTACCGTATAAGACGTCCATGGAAGGTATCGTAAATTTCTTGGTTGCACATCGCACAGTCTAATCTGGCACAATGAGCACGCCCGTCTGTAATAATTCTACACCATGTGAATGTTGATCCCTCATAATGCAAGACGAAGAGGCGGCAATGGTCAACATCATCTTTAAAGCAATCAATTTTTCAGTTCGCCTGTCTCTCTGAGCCGACGAATTCTTCCTGGTATAGAACTTCATTGAAATCTCCAATACAAATCCAAGACATCTGTGCATCATGCACCGCTAGAGTTTTGAAATTAACCCATCCTTGTCGTTTTGTAGAGACATTTGGTTCACAATAGACCCCAGTTATGCGAACATATTTGACATCCAAACTGGCATGAACATCGATGTAGAAATCCGAATGTGATTGAATAGAAACTGGAATATTTTGTCCCATAACATGGGCCTCCAGACTGGCCATACTGGCCCATCACATCCACATTAAAAGAATTCAAATGAAACTGATTTCTAATTCTAGCTATGAAAGAAGATTCATACTTTTTTCGCAAAGAAAATAATGCGAGGGGATATTTGGCGAATAACATCGTGCAGCTTCTGAACTTTCCGGTTCTCCATCAAACCTCCCCGACAGTTCCTGAAGATTGATCACTTATATGAGATTTATGAATGGTTCAATATAATACCTCAGTTTGTAACATTTATTTTTATGTTTATGTGATTAATTATCACCAGCTAGTAGTACGAAAGATGGCTGTCGTCGAGACGCTGGTGTTGTTGGGCCAGATAACCTAAGGAATTGGAACCCAAACCGACAGTCTAGTAGTTGGAAATCCTTTTGGAGATGGGTTACGATCAAATCATGGTCACATGACTTGTACGGCCTGTAAGGGCATCTTTAACAAGATGATATTGTTTTAGCCCATTGTAGAGGACTTGCACTTTCAGCTCAGGGCGAGCTGCAATCAGGTTTTAACTAGTCAGACACTCGAATTGGATATCACAGCTTTAATGCTTTTAAGAAAGGGATCTGTGAAATTCCTAACCGCGGCAAGACGAAGGCAAGTCCGGTCCTTCCCTTCTTTGAGAAAAGAGATGGTGAATTCACGTAGATATTCAGCGTCAGGAAGCTGGAGTCTACCAACCTTTTGTTACTCCTGCTTCCCAAAACCTTCAGGTGAATCCCTAAAACCAATAATTATGAATTCATATTTAATTTGTCTTTACTAATATTCTCTTCTGCAAACTAGGTTTCTCGATGTGAATGACAAGTTGAAGCCAAACAGCCACAAATCTCCAAAATCCCACTTCCCTCACCCCACAATAATATGGAATGTGAGCTGTTGATACTTGAGGGGTCAGATGGCCTAAAATCCTAGACCCCCATTTCCTATAATAAGGTTCTCACCCCGATAAGTGGCAACAAAGCTTCGATCTACAATGCTCAGGACATCAATGGAAGTGATCGAAGGCTAGAAGTCAGTAGCACAATTGTGGTCGAAAAACTGTAGGGGACTGACACGATAAGGCTAGGAAAGAAAAAAATAAATATGGGGATGGATGTTTTTTTGTATGGCCTCCATTGTTAAAGGAAAAATAAACAAACAAGAGAAACAATCTCAAGTGTATTGGCAAATACAACTCTACATATCCCGATGATTGTAGATTTCAACCAAATACTTTAAAATGAGGAAAACTCAGGTGGAAATTTGGCTTACCAGAGTGGAGACTTTTGATCTAAGGAACATGCTCAGGTGGCCTGCAAAACTTATTAGGAAGGTAAAACGAGCCATGGGCAATATCAAAAGAAATGGGAGAAATAGAGTGCTTTCAATAAGAGTTAAGAAATTAGAATATATTATCGTAATAAAATGATTTATGGAAACAAATAGAAAAATGAGAATGATTCAAAATTGGAAACAAAATTTTGAAGTTCTTCCATGTGTGGGTTATAAAAATGATGTTGTGAAAAAAAAAATGATGCCGCAATCATGTCTTACAGCTGAACGAGAATGGCATGTGGTTATCAAAATCAAAAGCCTTGGAAAAATTAGTGGTGGATAAAGTAAGCGCAGTTTTTATCAACAAGGCAGAACAAGGTCAAAGCACCGAAAACATGCTTAATATCGAAGAAGTTCTCAAGTTCATCCAACCATCGGTATCACCAGGCCTCATGGCACCAATATCAGAGAGGGAAGTGTATACGGTTGTATTCTAAATGGGAAAATGGAAGGTACCGGGACCATATGGCATTCCACCGAGTTTTTATCTATACTAGTGAGAAGAAATAGGTGATGATTTGATGCAAGCGGTGAAGGAGTTCTTCAACACATGTCATATACTAAAGAGGAAAGTACGAGGTTGTATTCTAAATGGGCAAATGGAAGGCACCGGGACAAGACGACTTTCCATCATATTATATTAACAATCCTGGAAAGAAATTGGTGAAAATTCGATACTAAAGGTGGATGAGTTCTTCAACACATGCCATATACTTAAGGCGTGGAATTTCACATATCTTATGCTTATTACAAATACTAAGATACCCAATGTCCCTCTCTACTAAGACATGTTAGGTTGTGCAATGTTACATACAAAATGATAACAGAGGTTTAGCAAATAGACGAGGGTTATGTGGTACCTCATATGTGGAAATCAAACTGCCATTGTACAATAAAAATCAAATATGTAAAATTTCCTTATTGCCCATGAAATGATTGAGGGAATCATGAAAATGACAAAAGGTAAGAAAGGGTTGCTCTCAAGTCCAACATGAGTAAAGCATATGATGGAGTGTCGTGGAGTTTCCTAGGAAGAGTTATGGCATGTATGGTATTCCCACAAGATATGTATCTTGGATCATGGAATGTGTAACAACAGTGACGTATACCATAAAATTTAAGGGCATATGCTCTTAAACATTTACACCAAAATAAGGCCTGAGATTTTTTTTTATTTGATGTCCACTTTCCCATTTCTATTTATTTTATGTGTATCCCTATTTAATACTTACGCATTACGCATTCCAACAAAAATGTGAAGGAATTTAGATTGAAAGAATTGTGTCTCGAGTCTCACACCTTATGCTCGCAAATAGGAATGATATATGGCGGTAAAATGAACCAAATTTTTATCTTTAATAACAAAAATGAAGCATATGGATTTAAATTTTGTAAAATACCCATAGATAATATAGCACACATTTAATTAAACAAAAAAATCTAAAACTAAAATACCATAAATAAAATTAGTAGATATTTATAACTAAGAATATTTTTCATTAATGTTTACTTAACTAAATTATATTGTTATTTTTTATTGGTAAGATCATATTTTGTCTTAAGATAAACT
Source organism: Sherardia arvensis (assembly GCA_948330725.1). Taxonomy (NCBI): domain Eukaryota; kingdom Viridiplantae; phylum Streptophyta; class Magnoliopsida; order Gentianales; family Rubiaceae; genus Sherardia; species Sherardia arvensis. The sequence continues at coordinate 29,848,130 of OX415241.1, forward strand.
TGGTAAGAAATTGAATCATCACATTGCAGGAATGTGGGGAATAAATATCCACTTCACCATGACATATGATAATTTTTTGCTTAATTAAATTTAGTTTTTTAAATATTTAAGAGAGCATTATTCATGATTCCTCCCAACCAATAATAACTCAGAGATACAACATGAAACTCAATATTCCTAATTAGGAGATAATTTGTAAGATTACATGAAATTTCTTATTAATACATCATTACAGACTTACAGTGCAGTTCCCTGTATCAAATACTCTAATAGCGGCATAAACTAAATAAATGGGCTATAATAAAAAGATTGAAACCAGAGGCAGAAACTACTAATGGGTTAATCCGTCCGGCAAATATTGGTCTCTAACGCTCTATTTTTGCAAACACTCTTTGAGTCATCTCATTAAAAGTTATTTGCATCTCCTCTCGTAGGTAATAAGAGATTCACCGGATCGCTTTTACAATATCAAAGCATTATAAAAGTTTATCTAACACGACACAAGATTAGTCTGTGATCACATCCCAGTCAATCTCATTAGACGTTATTTGCTTCTCCCCTCGGAGGTATTAAGAGATTTTCTAGATTATTTTCACATATAAGCTATGATTAATCAGCATTCTCGGTCGACAAATCTAATGTACAGACCCGGCAGAAATAAGTGTTTAAGCCACTCTGACTCGGTTTTCTCCTTGCTGCACAAATGCGGGCTGATACAGAGAGTCAGAAGTAATTAATTGAACCACTCTGACTCAGATTTCTCCTATACTGACGTACCGCAGAAAGATCACAGTTTAACCTACTAATGACTCGTAGGAAAACTAGTGTTAACAGATAAACTCCAGAACAATAATTTATCAAATTCCAATTTAGCACAAACCCAATATTAGTAGAAAGTAATAAAAAAGAAAAAGAATAAAACTTTGTTCGACTGTGATACGTCACTGACCGTCTAGTCTGATTGATCCGATTCTCTCTTATAGCACTGACCTCATGTCTGGTATGTTCTTCATTGAGCCCAACACGGCCCAAGTCTGTCCACCGGCGAGAGCTCTCGCAATTTTTTGGCCATCCGTTTACACTGATCAGATCGATCGATGACGAACACATCGAAATTGGGGATCTCCGACCGGAGACCCCGTCGATCCATGAATACCTGTTGGTGGTCTTATTCCCCAACCGAACAAATATTGGGTTTCTCAATCCGGATTTCCGGCTATCCCGACAGAAGAACCCATCGATCAAAGGCTGCGATGAAGAAGCGGAGATGCGTGACTGGCGGCTGCAAATTTGAGAGTAATCAAAGGAGATCGTTACTTGTTGACGGCGATAACAAAAGTTTTGGGCTAGGAGTTTGAGAAAAGGGCGTAGACATCTATTTATAGTTGATGGGGTGGAAGGCCGGCGGCCAATGGATCGCCGGTGGCCTCCGATTATCGAAAAGTTTTTTGTGCTCTGCGGCGGTTGCGTCTGCAAGGGTTTTGGGGTCGGTCATAAACTTAATTTAGTTTAGTTTAAGTGATTCACTTCAACTTCAATTCGATTTAGTTTAGATATGATCAGTTCAATTACTATGAAACATGATTTAATGCACTTAAGTTTATTGAATTAGAGTATTAAATTATTCCATGCATTCATTTTTAAACTGTAATAATTCAGTTAAAATAAATTTAATTCAGATCATTTCGGTATAGACCAATTAAGTTTAGGATGACCTGCCTTTATTCAAGCAATATTTTATCATCATCATCAAATTAAAATTAGTATATCCTACCCCCGTTCCCCTATTCCGGAACGGTGATATTCCCCGGCCGCCAGCCATCGCCAATGTTCGTTTGATTATGTCCATGTTTGTAACCCCTAATTGGACCTGATCTGGCCAAAGCTGTAATCTTTCGTCATTTTCTGCCGGTAGCTTAAACCCTCCTTAGACCCTGCCTGTTCATCGAAGAAATGCTGCGGAGAAACCTCAGTGCACTGTTAGCAACTTCAATCCGCAACTTCCCTGTGAAAAACGCAAACCCCTTTTCGCATATTGCCCTAAAGCCAACCCCGTTTGATGAATTCCTCCATCGTCGACCACATTGGTTTGATGGTTTGCAGGGCAGTAGGGCCTATTCGAGGCTGTTGGCGCTGAACAATCTGTGCGATAACAAGGGATCCAGGCAGCAGAAGACCCGGAAAGGCCGCGGTATCGGGTCGGGTAAAGGGAAGACTGCTGGGAGGGGACACAAAGGGCAGAAGGCTAGGGGGACACACAAGTTTGGATTTGAAGGTGGCCAAACCCCTCTCCGCCGGCGTGTTCCCAAACGTGGGTTCAAGAACCCAAACGAGCTTGTTTTCCAGGTATCTCTAATGTCAAAATGATCTTGTGTTTTGGTCACATGATTGAACTGTGTCTTGGATTGATGTTTGCTTTTCTGATGGAATTTTTTGGAACTAAGAGGCTTTTGTAAGGATTTAATGGCTCCTGCATTAGAGTGAAGTATATTATGGAGGTACAAGGTCTTGGAGATCGGTAGATTGTTGCACAATAATAGGTGGTGTTAACCGTACTGGGAACCATTTTATCGTTAAATATGAAATACTTGCCAGAGACACTGCTGTTGAAATTTTAGATTAGAGGGGGTTGCTGGGGAAACATTTGTTTGTTAGAATTAGATATGTGAATGAATTAGTTTGGAGTGTGAATTTAGTGATTACTTGATTAAGATTATCAAGCTAGATAGATGTCAATGGCAGTCCCCTTTTTCTGCATTTCATGTAGGGAGTCAAAATTAGGATTACTAGTTGCATGACAATAGTTGCCTCAGTTATTAGGGCTGTGAGAAACAGAAAAGAGAACTGGGGAACTCTTCCTCAGTATGTGTTAGGAAACAAAACATACTCTGCGTTAGTTTTCTCTTACGCAAGCTTGTGCTCAATTTGGCAGTGGTTTAGGAGTGTCTCTTATGAGTTTTACGGATTAACTACATTTCGTACATGGAGTAGAGCTTAATGTTTTGGTGGGGAATGAATTCAGTGTACCAAGTTGTAAGAAATATACTAGATTTTTGCATCTTGTTACTGTTTGGTACTTAATATGAACTCAATGTGTGGTATTTGATGAATTTATTGTGTTGGAGCTTTGATCAATCCTGAACCTAAGGGAGAGCTCTTAAGTTGTGCTGTGCTAACTGGTGACACATTGAAAATTAATCTAAAATTGGGCAAATATATATTTTCCAGCAATGTTCTAATTTTATTCATGGATGTCAACTATAATTGAAAGGACACAGAGAACTGACCTAAGAAGTCAGAACTTATTAGTGATTTTATTAAGTATTAACCATATGCATACTGTTTTGAGTTATCATGATCCTCTGTCAGAAGATTGGTCTGGAAGATAATTTTTGTTGTTCTTTTTCAATGGCAGCCATGTGGCTTAGGTAAGATTGCCAAATTAATCAATTGTGGGAAGATAGATTCATCAGAGTTGATCACCATGAAAACACTCAAGGTAATTGCTCAAAATAAGTATAATTATCTTTTACTTGTAATGTGAACTTTTTATGAACTATTATGCTTTATGAACTAGGATGCTGGAGCAATCGGGAAGCAGATAAAAGACGGAGTTAGGCTGATGGGACGAGGTTCTGAACAAATTCAATGGCCTCTTCATATAGAGGCAAGCCAGCAAATTTTGATTGAAAAGTGCTTCAAGTTACCATTGATACCTATATGCCATTGTGAATTATATGAACTCATGTCCCATTTCTGCTGAAATTGCATCCACTGATTTTCCAGTGTCTTGCTAACATTTTGCCTACCTCATGATTTGATTGCTTTTTGACAAGAGGGCCTCATTCTTTAAGTAAACATACCTGGGTTTTTCTTCTTTAATGTGCATTGTTGGGATTTTCTTACATACTTTCTGCCTTCAGCTAGGTAGATACAACTACCACCATAGCATGACGTAGCATTGAGTTTTTTAATGTCTTCCCGTTCCCTTTTTACTTTATAGTTGTGTTTAATTTTCTGAAGGTCTTACTGGAAATGAGAATAATTCTTGAAGATATTGCTATGGCAGGTTTCAAGGGTTACTGTTAAGGCAAAAGAAGCTATTGTAGCTTTAGGTGGAACCGTTAGAAGGGTTCACTACAACAAATTAGGACTGAGAGCTCTGCTGATGCCACATTGGTTCGAGAAGAAAGGCAGGTTGCTTCCTAAATCGGCAAACCCTCCCCCAAAACTGAAAGATAAGGTGGATAGCACCGGACGTCTGCCTGCCCCCACCAAACCGATTCCTTTTATTTCTTCTGAAGAGAAAGAAGAAATGGCTGCAACTCCAGCGTGATTTTTCTTGTTTCAGGGCATCTGCATCCAAGTTCTTAAGTTCATCTAGTGTTGTCGATCTACCGTGATTTTGTTAATTATAGTCATGAATTCCTTTCCCCTTTGAAGAGACTGCCGGTGGAGCAATATTCAGTTTAAATTAGTGCTATATGAGATACTTTAATTCCCCTTCTTTTTTGCCCTCTTTAGTGGCTCCACACTCAATAAAACTTATAAACAAGGTTCAGGATGAGACTGATTGATGAGTTGTAGAGTTTTGATTTTCAAGTTACAATTTTGTAATTTTGTCTCTTGCCCTGACTTCAAAAGTAAAGAATTTAGGATGTCTTTGAAATTTTACACTCCCTAGGATGTTAAAGATTAAAATATCTCTCGAGCAAGGTGAAAAGAATATGGCATGCAGAATAAATGTTAAGAATCAAGTTTAGGATCCAAGACAAGGTATTCCACAAAATAACTTTTCATTTCTATCAGCGTACAGCTCTAATCATCCTAAACAAAACAAAGAGATGTGCTCTGCAACGCTTCATAAATAACACAACCTAAACTCTCATCATCAGTGCAGATAACAGTTTGTGCTTGTTTGATTTCTATCAAGGCAGTCGCTTTCTTAATCTTCTCCACCACGTATACAAGTGAAGTCTTTTCAGAACCATTATTTACTTCTTCAATTCTTGTCTCCATTCCCAGTTTCTGCAAGCTTGTCAGAAGACTTTGCAAGTCGACACTGCCCAAGCACAGTAAAGACCTAGCCTCTGAGGAGTGAATCGGCTCATTTCCAATACCTAGTCGGATTTTGCCTTGTGATACAAGCAACTCCCCTTTTAGTCGAGCAATACTGATGTCTTCTTTTACTAATTTTGCATAGTTAAGCTTACTGGCCAAGTCAATCTCAATGTCTACTCTAGTACCATCGCTTAGTTTTGGTATGCACAATGTTTCATTTTCATTGTAATATATGAACGAATATGATTGACTTATGTGGCTGGTCACTGGCTTCATTTTCTCAGGCAACTATCAACAACATAACAGATACAATTTGTAAGAACAAAATAGCAAGTTTTAAAATGAAACAGGACAGGAAGGATGTTCAAGAAATTACCAGCACATATTTGGGCTTCAGAAACTTGAACAATGATTTAGCTTGCTGCAGCCTGTGAGATGTAACAAATGCAAATGAGAGCTTGCTAATAAAATAATAGTAAGAAGCACAAAATATATAGAAAAGAACCTTTCAAGTTTTAACTATGACGACATAAAGCTCATGTATGACTAAAACAAAAATCACCTTATTCCTTTGGGATTACTGAGATGAATATATCCATCAACTAAATTGAGTAAAAACTTTAACAAATTTAGTGTTGTTTACAGTAAACACATTTAATAATCTTCTAAAATGGAAGCAAAAAAGAATGAACTCAGGCAAATATTATTAAAAATTTGACAAAGTATAGCTAACCTCATTTTGTAAGGAAATGAGTATTGGAGAACTTTCATTGCCAGTGGTTGAAAAGGTAAGCAAGCCACATTTGCTTCAACTAATTCCTACATCAGGCAACATAAATTAATACTACGACAAACAAACATCAGGTAGCGTAAATTAACTCAGGATAATTTAGCAGGATATCGTATAAGCATCTAGAAACCATTTGAAGTTAAATGCACACCTCAATAATAAGTAATGACTTATCCTCCGGGCACCAATGACGAAGAAAATGAACAGAAGGACCAATACGTAGGCTCCAATGAGGACAGAACACTATACATGGCTCCTGCCATATTTCTCTACATAAAGGTAAAATCATTCAGCAAGGACCAGTGTTTTTATAAAACAAACATGATGAATTAGAGATTAACATTCCAAAACAAACATCCGATGAAAATGATAAGAGATATCTTACAGTAACCGTGGAGAATGAATAGCAGGAAACAAATGGAGCCTCTTCTGGCTTAATAGATCCATGAAGGAAAATAAACTCTGGCCCAAGTAAAACTGCAAGGCCAGTTTGCAGAAAAATTAATCAACTAGAATAAGATACGTTCCTAAAAACATGAAGCGATCCCCAAAAACAAAATTTAGCACAATACCTTCTCTTGACGATGTTTGCATACCCATTCAGGGATGATATTTAAAAAGGCAATCAACTCTTCAGCAATGGAAGAAATGATGTATATGGAAACCTGAATCAACAACCAATGGATTACATTTTGCAATGATACATGGAGAAAATCTTACATTTCATACAAAAGAACTTTAAGAATAGGCCTCCCCTAAATTGATTTAAGTTCTACTACTACTGGTTTATTAGATAATTCAATTGACCATCCAAGTTAGTTATTTGATTTTTATAAGTTTACTGACTTGCAATATGATTACATGTAACATTATTTACATACCCCAAAAGCAATTACACAAATGTTACTACTACTTTACGCAATTATGCTAGGTTAGAAGTAAAAGGGTATACCTTCGAATCTGATGATTGCAGAAAACAAGTTATCTGCTCCAATAGTTGTAGCATCAATCCAAGTCGCGAAATGGGAAAAAGAACTGAACCTCCATTGTTAATAGAGTCCAGAACCAATGAACACAAGAAAACCAATTTCTTTGACTCCTCAGCAATTTCTTCATCCATTGGATGGATACCTGGAATTCTTTCACTTGGATCATCCTTATCACTGCATATGGAACCAGTTTCTTTTACGGAAAAACAAATCACAAAAAGAATAATTTCGGTAAAATAATTTTAAGTTCCCTACAGTAGCCTTAAAATAATCTTGCTAAATAACAAGAGTATTGAAAAACAACCATGATTACCTTAGACTTGGAAGATGAGTTTCAACTGCATCCGAGCCACCGAGGTTGTCATCAAGATCAGTACAATATGAGAACAGGATCACATCACTACCCTTAAGTGCATTGTGATCAAATTCTGTTGCAATTTCAGATGCAAAAATGGAGCTTGAGAGATATGCAATACTTTGCTTCGGACTAGTGATACTCCAGTTACAAGTCCCTACGTCTAAACCGGAGCTAAATGCTTTCAGACACAAAATGCCATTATAACAAGCTTCTTCCCCAAACTTAAGAGATTGGACCCTTTGCATGCAGTTATCTACATCAGCTGCACTGTAAAGTGGTAACAATCACAACCTTATAAGGCCCATTCAACTAAGAAAATAACATAAATTTGATAAACAAATGTAGTGGATGACTGGATATATAGTAAAATGATGATGTGAGAAAGAAAATCAGGTACGTCTTGTGGCCTCTAATTTGCACATTGTGGTGAGGAGTGTGTCAAATAAGTGAGTTAGGAACTCAACCAGATAAAAACACCAAATAGTGGCTGGAAGCTTGAATTTATATAGTTAAATAAACTTAGATCCTCCAACTGTTTTCTATATGCACATGTGTCCGTTTGGTTCACATCTTTTTTACCGGTACAAACAAACTTCATACTTCAGAAAAGAACAATAACATGAATTGCATGCTTTGTACACTCAAGTCAAGATTTTTGCTCATATAAATCAGTATGTACATGCAATAATATAACTCACACAGTGGAAATAAGGCAATTGAGTTTTTTCCTTCCTGTGGTGGGGGATTTATGGTTCATATATAATAGGTTTAAACACTACTTATTGGGTAAATCACTTGATACACCATTCTGCAATTCGCGACACTGTTTTCTATTGTAGAGGCTGCCAGTACACAGTCTTGTGAAATTGCCTAGATGAAATTGCAAGGGATGTAAGTCAAGATGAAATCCAATATAAATGCAAAAACACATGGAAAGTCCTGTTTCCATAGCTAAGATAGTCTGCTTTAACTGCTATTTCACACAATAAGGAACTCAGTTGGCTTGGTGAGCCAAGATAAGGAAACATAAAAATATAAGTTTATTAGCATTTATTTAGATATATTTGCTTAATTCTACTGTACTATGAGAATAGCTGAACAGGCAAAGGTTTCAGATTTGTCAAGCAATTAGCCCCATTCCCATCAACTTAATTTATTACTAAAACCAAGAGCCTAAATCATTTACTGCAAACACAAATATCTGACTGCAAAAGTAGTCACAAGCATGCTTCGAACATAATAGCTTTGGTTACCTGTACAATGGCATCCAGCCACCAAAATCTCCTCCATCTTTGCCAATAAGCATCTCTTGGAGAGCAGATGGAAGTAATTCCACATCATCCCATTTGAGCCATTCTGGGTAAGGCTCTTTGGGTCCATAAAACTGCTTAATTTCCTTGTGCATTGCAACAAGGTCTTCCATCATTAGCCGTCCAATCCTGGCAGCTGCTTCTGTCACATAAACCTAGCCAAATTACAAAAAGGAAACCAGTCAGACAATGATACAGATATACAGAACACATATAGGCCTAACAAACTCGACTTACAGTAGCTGCAAAATCTCCATCTCTGGTTAGAAATGGCAATCCTAACATACCCGTTGGACTACAAATCAGCAATACATCGACGAGAGATGTATCCCACTGCTTCAATCTCTTCACCGTCTTATACCATGGTTCAGCATGAATTAAACTTCCTGCGTCAAGAGGCTTGGCAATTTTCATCCTCTCACCAAGGCCAACCTCTGAATGCGAAGAAGCACTGCGACATTCACCCGACGTCAAAGAGCAAGGATAGAGAGGCAGGGGAGAGAAAGCCGAGAGAGCGGAGAGGTCGAGTGGGCAATCAAACAATACTTGAAACCCATGAATCCTGAGTATGTTGCAGGGTGGGCAATGGAAACCCTTGCCTTCGCTCAAACATGTCTGCAAAAGGGGTGAGAATTCATTACAGTTTCGAAGCATAAAAACAGATTATAATTGGACTAAGGGTTGGGACATGAACTCACAAACTTCATTAGGATTAACGAGAGGGATGAATACAACTGTACAAACTCCTCTTCAATAGAGAGCCATACGAACCTGAATAATTCGAACCAAAATTAATCTTTAAGTTTCGCTGTGAGAATAAAAAAACAGAAATGCACGCAGCTACAAAATTTAAACTGCACCATTTAAGAAGCAAAACATTTAGTAGGGACTTTTATCATGAGCTCACACTGCCCGGAAATGCAAGCCTCTTTCAGACCAGTCAAAAGTTGGTACTCAATGAATACACGAAACATATTACTAGAGCTAGGATACAGTGAAAAAAGTTTACAACATTTCTGTAGGGATTCTAGAGTGGACAACAACGGAATTATTCATAATAGACGATTAACAAATAATGATGCAATCTAAATGTCCTTCCCGCAAATATCTTTCAAAAATTATGCATCAGAACAAATGCTTCAACTTTCCAACAACTCTGATAAGTCACAGGTGCAAGAGACAAGAAAACAAAAAAGATGAATAACTCAATTGCAGTTTTCAGCAATTAAATGTAGAACTTTTAAGGATCCAAGACCACTTATGTAACGGTGTATGATAATATGGTCTTCAAACACATATTGTGGAATTTCATTTAGAAATACAACCTTCTCAATTCTTGAGTATAGAAAATTATGGTTACAATCAAAACAAGGAAAGAACAAGGGAGAGCAATAACTACCTAAAGACTGAAATATGAACAGAATAAAAAACAGACACTGGATCATAAATGTCTTGCCACATAGCAAGACTAGGCAACAGCTTTCAAAATTCAATTGTTAAGATTAAGTAGTAGGAAAATTACTTTTAAGTTACTTGCTTTTCATGTTCTCATAGAAATCAGTTATAATCTTCTAACAGAAAGCATCAGAAGCTAGCAGAACACGAAACAGAACTACATTTCACTAAAATCAGGAGAGGAAACAATATATTCCATAGGAACTGCTCAGTATATTTCAGAATCAAGAATCATCCAAAAAGGGCAACAACCACGTGTCATATAGTGACTACTCTTAACTCAAGAAAGATCACCACGAAATTGAAATTTGAAAGCTACAGATATTAAAACACATGTTACTTTGCGGATATGGAGTGTACTGAAAACGGGAGAATACAGTGAAGATCAATGGAGATGCAGTTAAACAGATTGAGCTAAAACACAGCAGTAAAACAGATTGAGCATAGGATGATTAATTCCCATACATGTTCGATTTTCAATGCTCATAATCAGCTTCAAAAAAATAAATAGATCAATCAACTAGTCAAGGTCTTGCTCTCACCATTACCATATACTAAAATGACTTCAAATAATCAACAGGAACATATTTTGATAAATTTAAAATTCAATCACTAGAACAGTGGGCATGTGCAAGACTTAAAGAAGTTCACTGGACTAAATCTTGTTCTTGTACACTTTTCTCAGTACCAACTTCTGATTCGATGAGTTCTCAATCAAACCTTGCACGATAGACAAACGGACAAACTGCTGCATAAAAGTACAACCTTTTTCACTCAATTCAAAAAACTAAATACCAAAACAAAGATAAAACTCTACAGAACATCAAAACCTATTCCACCAACAGGAGCCAAAAATCCCAACCAAAAAAATTTAGTAACTCCTAGAGATTGAGCATGACCCACAAACTATTCGCCATTAAAGCACTAATATGGCTAAAAAATGGAGAAATTTAAACCATAGAGTAATGAAACCTCAAACCTAGAAAAACCCTAGTAAAGATAAAAAAATTGGTGAAGAAGAATAACGGAAATTATCACTGACCCATACTGTCGCTGAGTGCAGATACGGTGGCGTTAATGGCGGAAGTGGCGGCGCTGCTGGAAGAAACGATGGTAAAGCGAAACAAGAAAAAGCGGGCATGAGGATTTTGAAGAGAAGAAGGAGGACCCGAATGAAATGTTATAACCCGAATTGACCCGGTTTTAACCCGCCAAATTTTTTTAGAACAAAAATTTTTAGTGTTGGAGGAAAGCTTTGCTTAAACAAAAGAATTCAAGATTTTATGCAAAACAAACAGATATTGGCTAAAATATTAATCCTAATTTTTGTTACATCAAAACGATCTTTTTTATAAAGACTAAATTTTGTGATATGTCCTAACATTGTCTAAAATGTCAATTTTTAGTTGTTCATTCAAAATATTTAGTATTCAATATTCGAAAATATGTAATCCTTGTAATCCATTAACTAAGGGTGTGTTTGGTTGGACAAGTTTTTGCAAAACTTGGACTATCCGAGTTCAGATTTGTAAAATCTTATTTGGTTTACCAAATTTTTCAAAATCCAGACTTGCAAAATCCTAAAAACCAATCAAATATTTTGTTCTATACTCACAAACTCAACCCAACCAAACAAGGATTTTGCAAAAACAGACACTCAAAATCCCAAACAAAAATCCAAACTTTCAAAAACTCAAAACAAAATCCAAATTCTCAAAAATTTTGCGAACCACAGACACCCTAAATCTTTCTGCAAATTCTCAAACTTACACAATTTAGCTACAGAAGAACAACTTGGAAGTCAAAGACTCTTGATATCTATAGTTCAAAGATTAATTCCTGGACAAAAGAAGATTATAAGGGTTGCTTTAACTTACATTGGACCTGTGTGGATTGGAGGATTTTGGAGGATTTAGATTTGATTTTAGGATTTTAAGAGTGTGTTTGGTTGGGCAAGATTTTGCAAAACTTGGACTATCCAAGTCCAATTTTGTAAAATCTTGTTTGGTTCGCTATTTGAAAAGTCCAGATTTTTCCTTACAAAATTCAGGTTTTACTTTACAAAGTCCAGTTTTTGGAAAAGGAAAGTCGAAACAATTTTTTTGTTATAAACTTCCAAAATTCACTCAAATCAAACAAGGTTTTTGTTTTAGACTTACAAAATCCCAAACCAACCAAACAAGGTTTTAGCAAATCCAGACTCTCAAAATCCACTCCAGCCCAATACGCCCTAAGAATCTAGACTTGAAAATGAGATTTTGAGTTTTGAGATTACGAATCTTTGTTTGGTATAGATTTCGATTTTGAATTGAATTTATTAAATAAAAATAAAAATCAATATTAAATGAATTAATTTAGTTGACTTTTATATTTTGAACTACTATTCATGTCTTCCCTCATCTGCACAGTTGACTTTTCACACTATCAAACACATATTTTAAACCAAGAGTATTTTCATTTACTTATATTATCAAAAAATCAAAATTTGATATTTCATCTGACGATACCAAGTATGATACTTATATTAATGATTATATATCTATTTACATAAACGGTCAAAGTTTAATAATAAATACTATGAAAAAGTCAGAGTGCACATTTATATGAGGCGGATGTAGTATATTTATGTGTAATAGGCATGACAGAAACTTTTTAATTGTGACAATACATGACAGAAGATTCTGGATTGGCAAATGGGAGGAGGGAGGTTGACTATTGCTATAATGTGTACTACTTCTGTCTCACTAATCCGCACTCTGAATTTTTTACACTATTTATTATCAAACTTTGATCACGTATTTAAATACATATACTGCAACTAATATTTGACTGTTTAAAATAGTTGACTTTTACATTTTGCTTTGAATTACTTAAAATAATATATTTTTGATTTGACTTTCTATATTATTTAATCTTAAAGGGAACTAGAAGAGTTATTCCTCCGGTCAATAAATAAATTAATAAAAAGAATTAAACTACGTAGTTTTGATGAAAATCACCGCATAACCACCACAAGATCACCATAATTTAGCGATTTTCCTTTTTTTTAAAAAAATTTCCGGCGCCCACAATATCTGTATATTCCTTTTTTATATTGTGAAAATAAAATATGTGGAAACTTTGATACTGTAGAAATAAAATATGTGGAAACTTTGATACTGTAGAAATAAAATATGTGGAAACTTTTAGATTATGGAATACATAGAGTTGAACATAGTAAAATAAGAAATTGAAAGATTTCGTGGCCTGTTTTTAATTACCTCAACACAGTGAAAAAATTGCACGACGGTGCCTCCAAAATCGCCGTGTCTACGAAATCCCACTGGAGAGCTAAGCTCTCTAAGAATCACGTCGCTCGACGATGACGAGGAAAACGACGTTTCGGCCCCAACATCACTCGCTGGTGGCACATTTGTAAAGAAAAACATTTAATTTCTAATAATGTTTAATGTTGTTTATGATTGAATTTATAAATGAGAAAATGACAGTTTTGGTGTCCAGGTTTTGAGGAAATGTTAAGTTTGGTTCCTACTTTTTGAAATGGTTCAAAAATGGTTCCCAAGTTTTGATGAAATGTTCCAAATTGGTTCCCAAACTAGTTGATGACGGGCCATCGACGGTTTCTCCCCCACCACTGCCTCCTCTGCACAACCATCACCACCCTGAGTATTCACTGCCATAGAGCCACCTCACGCCCACTGACGGAAACCTTCCTCTTTTCATCTATTTCCCACCACCGTCGGAACTTCTCCACTGGTCAGCCCACTACTCGACGCGGGAGCTCATGATCACTTTGTTCTGACATTCATCCCTTAAAAACCATCCAAAATCCAATACACTAAACTCCAACCAGAAAATGGCGGCGGTGGTGGATGGTGGAGATGCAGGTGTCGGTGTCGGTGTCGTGTCGACGATGATAACTCCGTAGTGGTGCCCATCGGAGATCAGTCTCGGCTGGCGTCGTGGTAGTGAGAGTCGATCATTCTCGGCCTAAGTGACTGAGCGTCACTCTACTGCCGGCTCAACCCATCACCGACTTCACCACCTCTTATATGTACAGTGGTTGCGCCTTTGCCGGCATTTGGGGCGGCCGGAATTTGGGGCTCAGCTCGTCACTCTGTTCCACATCATCACGATGGTACTCTGACTGTTGGTTGTGCTAGTGGCGGCCGTATTGGGCGTGAGGGCAACTCTATGGTAGTGGGGTATACGGGGGGTGGTGATGACTGTGCATAGGAGACTTTGGTGGGGGGAAACAGTCAATAGCCAGTCATCAACCGATTTGGGAACCAAATTGGAACATTTATTCAAAATTTGGGAACCATTTCTGAACCATTTCAAAAAGTGGGAACTAAAGTTGACATTTTCTCATAAACTGGGCACCAAAACTGTCATTTTCTCATTTATAAATTGATAGTTTTTATGAAGAAGAGGTTTAAATTAATTTGAGTGTTGCAGTAGAATTTGGGCATCTGCTGCGGCCATCAGGGCTACCTTCTACTAGGAATTTGGCTACAACTATCAGGCTTGTTTCATGCTGTTATTCAGCATTTCATATATGTGAAACTGTATATGATCTCTAGGCAGCTGTTTAAAATGCGGTCGTGGAGTGTGATCACTCCATAAGTCAGTAACATGAACCTGCAACAAACCAACATGAACCTGCAACAAACCAACAATTTCCTGGTGAAACATGGCTCCTTGTGGAAACTGGCCTATTATGCTTCATGTCCATGCGTGGTTCATCAATCCAACTTTGTTGCATTGCCAATTTTAGGTAGCATTTTATAGCTTTCCTTGATTACTGATTTTATTCGCACGCGTTTTCTTTAACTGACATTAAGCGTATTTCTTATACTAAATTAATTATGTTTATTATGGTAATAATATATTTTACTTGAATGTCATAAGGACATAGTTTATCTTGATCACGTCTCATTCTCCCGTAACTTTATTTTTAATTTCTCACAACCAAAGTATAAGAAAGAAAGGAGGGGAAACCTTAAATCATCCTTGCTAATGTTTTCTTGAAGCAATGTCAGTGAAATCATGTTTTCTATTGCTAAATGCAATATGTTTCCTCGTGCATAAGGAAATCCACTTTTGAGGTTTAAGTTTTTGAAGACCGGTACACCAAAATAATTATTTGATAAATCCATACCAAGAAGAAGATTATATGATATCTTAACAAAACGAAGATTATGATACTTATATATATATAGCTTATTTGCATGATTAGTGTTGAAGCTGTGATTTCCAGTATTTGATTTGAAAAAGAAACTGTTTAAATAACATCTCTTTCTTATGTCACGGTGAGTGTAATTGTATATGTATTATATATCCTCTTGAAAACAAATATTTTCTTAGCGTTTAAATTATATATATATATTCCAATTTGATTGTGTATATGATAGTTCATATTAGTAAAGTTTATATGATATATAAATAAAATAATATTGATTTTCCAAACAAACATATTCATATACGGAGAAAATCTTATATTCAATATTTCTCGTGTCCTCATAGTTGAAAAAATGTATTTATATAATATTTTAATAATATTTCTTTCCTGAGATAATTGAAATATAATTGATTTCAGAATATTCTATACATGGTAAATATCAACATATTCTTAATGACACCAAAATTTTGCATCTTATGTATTAGAAAATATTCAATTGATCGAGATAAATACACTGAAATTATAAATAATTTAGTAATAAGTGCACTTCTCATCAAATAGTAAATTGATTTACTATTAGTTATGGTAAAAAGTGTATATTTATTAAGAAATAAAAAAACTAAGTTTATTAAAAATGTATCTCATTAGTTAATAAAAAAAAAGAAACGGAGGTAAAATAGAAACAACATTATAACACGTATTTAAATGTAAAGTAAATTTTAAAAACAAGGTCCTTTGAAAGTATAATTTTTCTAAATTCTATAAAACAATCACTATAGTGACGGTCAGCTACGCCTACTTGTTCATGTGAGTAATAGTTAGGTTGATGAAAAAATTGGACTTTATAGTGACTTTATCTTTTATTTCAATTGAAATTTATAAAATGTTAATATCTTATTAACAATAATAAGTGTGTTAAATTTACCGCACAACGCGCGGTACCATCATGTTAATTTATTTTTAATAAATAATAAAATTGACCAAAAACTGGTTTTTAAGATTTGGTTTGCAAAATCAAATCTTACCAAACAAGGATTTGGAAAAATCTGGATTTTAAATCCAAAAACCCAAATCCTAAGTATGCCACACACTGTGATACTAAGTTACTGTTTCCAATTTTTTTTGAGGGTACTAATTCTATATTACCCTGGTTTAATTTTAATCATCAAGATATTCTGAACCAACTCAAGTGATCAACGCTTTTATGGTAAATTTTGTCATATTTGGGTGGTTGCCTTTGTCTGAGCATGACTCCAAATAGCAGTTAAAGGAATTACAGATGTTTGAGGTATGGACCATGAAGAAATATGGAGACGAGGATTCTTATTTTACCTAACACTAGGTGAGGTACACCGCACAGAGTGCGGTGTATGTCATTTAATTTTTAATTTTTCTTTGTAAGTAAAATAAGTTTTCTAAAATATTTAGAATAATGTGTACTTTTAACCAATATTTTGTAATAATCAGGTATCCTAAATTATACTTCTAATATTAATCTTTTATATAATTTATAATATTATTTAATGTAATGTAATTCCAAAGTATGCTGCCTATTTTAATTATTATATTGTCTTATGCCTACGTTCCCACAAGTGTCACCTTTCCTGTGATATTAGACATTCAATTCAACCGCAATCAGTCCCCCACCCTGGACTTCTGGACTGCCTTAATCTCACCACTATTTTTCGTTCCTTGGCTAAACCAAATCTAGGAACCTTTACGTTATATTCCTAAGAGAGCACAATCCAATCAATATAACAAAATGCTAGTAAATTTATATAAAATAAAATGTTCATTACCACAGTTTCATAAGCTCAAAACTCAAAACAAAACATCTTACATATATAGCCAATTATATCATCCTGCTCTTATCTACAAACAAAGGCAGTGCAATATTGCACCAAAACAAGAAGTTGAAACAGCTCTAACAAAGTACTAATAATTTGTTTACAGACAGAGTGATAGGATCTTTCGAATCTCAAGATCTCAAAAAATATCGTCGTCACATTCACATCAGAAATCAGGAAAAATCATTTGAGCAATATAAAATTATCCAATGCAGATCACAAGTTTTTGACCCTTACCTACAAAAAGAAAACTATACACTGAAAGTACAACTTTATACTTGGACCGAACATAAAAAGTTATAAATTCCCACCTATCACCTTTCTGTGGTAATATGATAATGGCATTTGCTTTGGCAGCGGCAGCTCTCTCAAAAGATTTTGTCAAATTCAAAATGCAACTGTAGCATCAGAAGTTTCAAGTGTAAGATTAAAAACACAATGCATTCCATAACCTATCAAAGGAACTTATACAAACTGGCATATGCAAAAGAACTACATACTATCTTTTAAGTCAATCTTATTATGGTTTCACAATGAAAGTAGCTAACCTCTTTGATATGATATCGAGATGACTGAGATCTTTAGCAATGCTGGCAGCTATCCTATCCAACTGCTTTTGTGGAAGATCTGATAATAAAAGAATTTTCCGTCTCCTAAGAACATGAGCCTACTGAATCATAGGTGCATCGCCTTATGTAAAAATATAAGGAGACCAAACACAACGCATTAAGCCACTACCTGGAAGTTGCAGTACCTAAACAAACTGCAAATTCATGATACTTGTTTAACTGCTTGAGAATGAAACTCAGATGGCTATTCATTCCACATATAATTACATGGTCAGTTTGTCAGAACCCCTTCTCTGACTCTTTGCATGTTATGCTGCAAAATAGTTTGTCAGAACAAGCCTTGTAGAGAATAAACTTTTAAAAAAAAGACACATACCCTAAATTGCCCGGTCATCGTGCTCAATAAGCGAGAGTAGAACAGAATACCCCATACAACAAGAACAAACCCTATTACACGTTCAATTTGCGTTCTTTGCTGTTGAAAAAACACTCTTAGCAAATGTGCAATGACAAGTATAGGAATAGCCATATAACCTATCAAAGTAGAGATCAGATATGTCAAGCGAGTCGAACTTTCAGATGTGCAGATGATGAACAAAGGCACGCCCAGGCCTCCTAAAAGCATTCCTCAAGGGACTGTGATTCACCCCTGCATATCATCATACAGTAAAAAAACACAAAAATATAACTGGGAAGGGCTGACTATATCCTATTCTAGAAATTAAAAATTACTCACACTAATGGAGTCAAATAATACAGATTTCAAAAGCTTTACTTCATTTTTATCACTACCCTAGATTAAGCTATCTATGGAAGAAAAATCTTGTCAGGGGATTAAGATGAACATATAACCTTAATCTGTGGAAGAGGAGACCACCAATAATCACGAATGAAAGGCATGATAAGAGAAGCGCTACAAAAAACCTGCACACCCCAACAAGAAATTCATGAAGCATAAATCATAATTTGTTGGATAAATATGTAGGAAATGACAGGCAGAGATACATCACACACACACACACAAAATAAAAAAAAATGCACCGTGTAAACCACAAATATTGGTTCTGATGTACCATTGTTTAAAAGCTGAATAAATTCTTACTCATAACTGAGAACTAAACCACAAAGTCTTATTTCCTATACACCAAGTTTGTCACCTTCACATGTATTAGTGATGTAAAAGACTGACCAGCTAATCCCTGAAGACATTAAGCTATGAAAAAGCATACACATACAATATTAACTTAAGTTCTAAGATGCTACTGATGCATTTCACGGACAAATACAAAAACAAACAAGTGACTACTCACGTGGAAACATTTCTCTCAAGCCGCACATTGAACAAATATATTAGCCTGGATAAGTTCCATCTGATATCTTGCAACAAATGGCAACGAAACATCCAAATGAAGTGGAGTTGGTTTATTCACAGAATTAGAGATGCAATCAAAGGGCAAACTTCTAGCTGAATATGTACAAGCCACGTGAAAGAAAAGCTCTTGTAGTGCATTTGGTCTTGTATTGGCATTCACACACTGTATCAGTTTCACAATAAAATAAGCTGATGTGAACGCTATCATGAGTTTGGCCTGTTTTCCCTACAGAAGCTGAGCAAGAACGTCATTCATCAGTCATAAGAAAAATTATTTTTCAATTAATTGCAGATAGAAAAATCCTTAATAATTTAACCATGGTGAAAGTATGTCAATAAGAAACAACTGTGTAACATTTTCTCCTATCAAAATATAAATTTCCATACTCGATAAGGAATATGATCAAACTCTGATGAAGCAAAGCTGCACATAATTTGGTTTATGGTACTTTCAAGCTCAAATTCAGGATTAAAAAAACCAAATTGTAGTCTTAATTTTTACTTTCAAGGAAGCATCATGCACCTGAAAAACACTGTGCACCAGAGTCTGCGGGAATCTAGCATTAGATTTATTATTGAGGACATTCTTATTTTCTGTAGGTTCTGACTCCACACACTTCATTTGACAGTTGATCTTCCATTTTCCTAGCATAAAGATAAGGAAAGTGGTGATTTTTAATACGCTAAAATATATACTAAGCAGATCAACAGTGTGTGTATCGAAAAGAAGAAAGCCAATGTGGGAAGCTTTAAAACAAACAAATCCACCATCCATCTGTTGGATTTGTTGTAACTTCACACTTGCCAAACTGTGTAACATGCAATCACAAATACTCTAACAATTTTCTTAAAAGTGGCGGAATATATGACAAACTACATTTATCCACACATTTGCATTCAAGAAACACCTAAAACTACTGACCTTTGTTCCCAACCAACAAACCACCAGGACACAAACATGTATTGAGACAGTACCTGCAGTCATCCAGCATTGAATATCAGAATATTAAACAATTGCTAAACAAAATGAGTGAAAAAAATCAGATCTAAAACTGTGGCTTTGTTTAGGCAGCTATCCATTTAGACGACTTTCAAATGTCCAGCAACAAGCATTACAGCCAATTTCCTCAATCATTTGACAGGCACATAATAAAAGGTACTGCATTACACTAAACTTCTAAAAAAAAACAGAAATCCGATACTGTAAACTCATCAGGATTATGCTGACGGAACTCAAGAAACTGTTCATGTACATTCATAAATGACTTTCTCTCACACACTCAAAATAATAGATTGACTTTCTGAATGCAATTAGAAACAAATGCATGGATTCAAATCATACTCCAAACAAGACTTTGACTTTCTAAATGCAATTAGAAGCAAATGCATGGATTAAAATAACACAAACATAAACAAGCACAAGAATCACCTTCTGAACAAAGAATTCCGATCCAATCTCTGCATAGGGCGTCTCGAAACACAGGGCCTGGAGCCACACAGCTGAAGCTGGAGCATCCCTCTATTCTCCTGTGAACAAAAAGAGTGACTTTTGGAAGGAGAAGACAAAAGAGAGCATTAAAAGGGATTTTTAATACCAACATGTGATTTTTAGACCAAAAAAATGGGATTTTTAAAACCAATTTGACACTGAAATCTGAACCTCAATCAGTAAGAGATGAAAGTATAAATCATCATAAAGCACACAGCAAATTAGTTAAAGAAATTTTGCTAACCTGCAAAGAAGTTAACTGAGGCAATTCGTCAAACACCTAGTCAGAAGTCTTTGTGCTTTACGTTCTCACACCACAGACATTAACTACATTCCTAGCTGCACTTTCCATCCCTTGCGGTGTCCATATTTAAGGTTTACACATGCTTCTTTTCCAGCCAAAAGTGGCCAACTTTATCAATCTAATCAAATTTCACTGAACATGCTTTAAATGTGAGATTCATGAAGAATACTTAACCGAAGAACTTCAATATTTTGACTTTAGCTAGCAACAGAAGCTTCAAGTTTAAATACGAGATGTAGCTCTGCAACAGTATACATACACATATATGATACATCTTGTTTGCAGATGTGCTTTACAACAGAACCAAGGATTAAACAACGCAAAAAGCTACAAACTCAGACTTTTTTATGCTATGAATGCCAATAAAGGATATGGCTAAAGATTGGCTTTAACCCTCCTAAGCGTGCAAGAATGCATAGAGGTTATCAATCTGTATTTTTTGATGCCTTTTTCGTTTATAAAACTGATGGAAATAGCACAATAACAGATCAAAGGTGAAAGATGTAGAGATTACTACTCACATCTAGCTCATTGATTTCAGAGGTGTGCCATCAAGAAGGTCTAAATATTATCAGTAAATATTTGTTTCTCAAGGTGATAAAAAAAATTGTACAATAGAGCACATCATTTAAAACTGCAGGTTGTGAATAAAACGACTTCGTCTCAGGTCATGAACAAAAAGTATGAGAAGCAAACATGGCACCAGGGATTTTTAACAACAGAAACTTTGACTAACCTGTATAGAACTGGGATTAATTGGTTCAGTGCTTGGAAGTAGAATGGGCCTTATTCTTCACTTCAACTGTAACCTACACGCACAAAAAAACCAACACTGAGTGAGACATTTCATCGAACGCTTGACAGGCACATAAACAAATAATCTAGATTGCACTAAACATCTAACATCTCATAAAACCAGTACTTCTAGAATTTAAGGACGGAAAAGTAACCATTGAGAGCACAAAAAATTAAAACCTTTTTTTAGAAATCCATTGTAAAAAAGAGCCAACAAAGCTGTAGAAGAACACATGGAAAAATTTGAACTGCTTGAATGTCTGATTCCATCCCACCCATATTTGAACTGCTTGAATGTCTGATTCCATCCCACCCATATATATACACTACAATGCGTGTATATTATATACATATTCAGGAGGCTGAAAGTCACACCAACCAACCTTTCAGTGGACCCGTAACCGAACACACGATTGAGATTGAAGAATTTCACCGACCATCAGATCTAGGGCACACGATCAAAACCAATGCCTAGACCAAAGGCGGTGAATTGTCGAAAATCACCCTCCAGACAACCACAATCAACTTCTCGAGCATGGAAATTTTGGGTAAAAATTACTGTTCGGTCAAGGAGATTTGGGTAGGGAAGAAGAAGAAAGAGGGAGGAAATAAAGAAGAAACGGCGTCGTTCGCTTCCAACTTTGGAACGACCATTGTGGCAACCCCTTGGGGGTTTCTACTGTTTTTTGATAAAACCAGCTCGCTCATTTTTACCCTAGGTCACTGTATAGTCTGTATTCGTACGATATGGAGAGTAAAATAACTGAATTTTCAGTTGAATTGAAAATGCAACAAAATTTTCAGTTGCTCAAGTTAAGAGATCCACGTGCTTTTGTTTTTCACTCCAACCCTCCGAGAACCGTAATTAGTAGGAGGACAAGAAGATAACATCTGGCCCAATAATTCCTACTACTATAAACTTTGCTAAATACAGAGGCAGGATCATAATTGCCTCTCATTTGCAACAGAAAGAATGAAAAAGGAAACAAAAGTCTATGCTAATTGCTACGGTATAGAACTAATAGAAGCTAGAATACAAGTATACAACAATGAGTCCACCCACCAGTCTGCTGCATACCTCCTTATGACAACATAGACCAAACCTCCATCAAATATTCTCGGCCACTATAATTTGGCTCGTGAAGGAAATGCCTAAATGGTGATGGGTTCTTCAATAAAACCAGGAGGCTGTTGTTTGGGGGATGAGAAGGCAGCATCTATACAATAAATGAACATGCCTACAACAAGGGTGATGGCACCTGCGACAAAGCCGGGAGGAAGGGGAGCCGCAACTTCAAGATATGGCAGCGGGAGTGTGAACAGAAACACAGATATGGGCACTGTAATAGAGAACAACATGATCAACAGTATACATCTAGAAGACAGCAAAAACATGGACATAATATAGTAGGAAAACAGTCACTTCCATGCACAAGTCATTTTATCTTTTCCTGAGCAAGTTTACACAAGGATACAATTTTTTTGCAGTCTATAATTTACATAAGCTATTCTACGATTTCCATTATGACCCTGCCAGATTAAAATATTCTGGAGAAAACTCTACATTGTAATATGGTTCAGGAAGTTTTGCTGAGTTACAGTATTTACAATATTTTAAAATAGTAATGATTTTCCACCATGCAAAGCGTCTTTTAGTAATGCCCGCAAATCATCAGATATGTGGCAGTCAAATAGATTTTCTGAACATATTAAATGGAGCAACCTAGATTCACTAGTAGTATGCTCACGTTTTAAAAGACACACGGCTATTTGTGTAGGCTCCTAACCATTAATAGGTACAAATTTGACAAAATCTATCAAAATCAACATACCTGAAACCGTAGAAGCCAAACAGGACACAACAGCAGATGAGATCTTCAGTAGATGCAACAAAGATATATTGTAGCCCATGTTTACAATGACAAATAAAAGGGGTAGTAGGGGTGCACCAGCACAGCCTGGATAACAGCAAAATGAAATCATTGAGCAGAAATAAATATAGATAGGGAACATATTACATATATTGAGAATAAAGTGTATCAGATTGTCAATATATGTAATATGTTACACTTTATTCATTATAACCTCATCACAGAGCTATCGATCACTAAAAAGCTCCCCTCTAGGCTTCTGATTCATTATAACCTCATCACAGAGCTATCTAGTTATCATAGGTATTTTTGGAAGCTTAGTTGCTTCTGAGATCTGAGATCTCTAATGTAACAAACTTTAGGCTTGTCCTAATTTTGGTTTGGGGTGCCAAATAAAATCCCCCCACCTATGGTGGTTTATTTTTTTAAAAAAAATACATATATTGAGAATCCTACAAATCATGTTTACATGAACTGGTAACCCAGAATATAACGAGTACTGTCTAACATTCATCTTGGTTGTTATATATTATAAAATATATCGAGTTTCGTTCTTCTTATGCAGCATTTCATGTGAGAGATTGTGTTCATATTTACATTGGTTAGGTTGATGTAGGGAGCAGTAACATGGTTAGGTTAAGTTCATATACCAGTTCAATGCCAATTGCCAAGAGCCTAGATTAAAAGAAAAAAGATAAAGAAAGACTTGCAGTGTTGGTGCTGATGAAGCAAGTAAAGAAGCTAGGAGCCATTCTGAGCATATTCACAAAACCTATTTTGACCAACTTTACATGATTACTTGTCAAGTCCGGGTAACCAATGCAATGCTTGATGAAGACTTAAAGTTAACCACATGCTAGAATATTTGCCATTAAAACCCGTTTATATATTGTGCATTGATACCTAAAACAATCTGCCTCATCCCAGCAATAAGCTTCTGGTATAAAATTTTAGTCAAGTGTTTCAAGAAAATCTCTGGTTTGAATAAGATGAAAAGGATTATAGCATAGCAGGATACCAGGTTCCATATAAGCAATGTCACAGCAAAGACATAAAGAGTTTTTATCTGACAAATGGGTTAATAAGACAAGACTAACATCTTTGACACAAAAAGAAAAGAGGAGCACAACAAAATTGACAAGAGTTACCACTTGATAAATTGCCAACGTTCAGAAAGCAGGCTGCACCATCTTTAAGATAGTATGGTAGTTGAGCAAATGGGATACCCCATAACTTTGACAGGAAGGGAAGGAGGAGGCAAATAAACATAGCCTGCAAAAAAGTTACAGGATTAGATCATTATCTTTATCAGCCCTAAAAAGCTGAACACTCAACTACTAGTAGTGGAATTGGGCAATGAAAAAAATTATCTCACCTGAAAACCGGACCCAAAGGAATTTACAACAAATAGATCAACCGATCCCCCCTGCAATACATGAAGATATATACATATCATTCAGAATATATCGTACAAAATTAGACCAAAGAGGCAACGTGCTTTTTAGAATTTTCAATCAAAAAATAACATTTGAAGAGTTTTAAATTTTGGTGTTCTTTTTGGCACATTTAGGACCCTTATGTTCAGACTTCAAAATGAAGATGGTAGCATCATCTAATTAATAAAGTAGGGGTCAGAAAGGTAGCATAGAATTTGCTCACAGAAGCTCCTATACCAGTTAGGTCTAATGGTGTCAGGCAAAACAGTACGATTATGATGACAAAAGAAATTCGATCAAATTTGAGGCCAGAAATACAATAATGCATTTAAGTTCATTGTGGAATAAATACTGTACTTCTTAAGGAACTACAAACACTTAACCATAAAAGAGTGGAAACAATACCTTCAGCCTCTGCTCAGCATCTATAAATATTATTTCCTACAGATAAAAATCGTAACTTGTAAGAAAATAAAATTTGTAAGATAATCATCAACATACCAAGTTTGATTTTAAAGAAAGCAATCAACCTTTAATACAGTATCAGCAGCTTGGAAGAAAAACGAAACTATCATCAAAATACTCCAAAATATACCAGCTTCCATCAAGGAGCCAGCACTTGATCCACTGTAGAAGGAGAACACTAACAGGGTAAGCTTGATTTGCCCCCATACCCAAGGAGCTGGAGCACTTTGTACTAAAGGACAACTATGGTAAGACAGAACTTGAGAAGAAATATAAACATGTTTGCACAATCTATAATTTGTACATGAGACTAGATCACACTAAGAAGATTTACAAAATTAAATTAGAAAGGAAAACTCTGGGTAAATGTAGCAATGGGTAAATTATCAGAACAGGAACAGAAAATCAAGGGTGTTTAAAACAAAGTACACAGACCAACCTTTAAAATGGCACATAGCAATGAGCTGTCTAGTAGTACAATACTTTATTTGGAAGCAATTCTGATCAACACATCTAATCAGCAAATTTGAAGCACAAAATTAAGTGTGCGCGTATCAAAAACCCCATAAACTAAAAACTCAATCACGTGTGCCAATAAAGAAGAACTGGACAAGCAATACGTATTAGAAAATTTGTGGAAGTAGAGATCCTCATCAGCCTCTAAAAAGCACACAATTTGAGGAAATAACTAATTTGTGAGTCTATCATGTTCAACAAAATCATAATTCTTAGTTTTCAAGCTCCTTCACCAGGCATTATTTTGGTTAGACACTGAAAGCAAGAATAAAATAGCTTTCAAAGGCATGGATTGCTTACCTTGCTACTGTTATTATTACACCGACAGCTACAAGAAAGCACCCAAGTAATTGGTTGAAATGATACCTTCTTCCTAGAAATATATATGACAGTAGAAGTTGCCAGACAAGAAAGCTCTGCAAAGTGAGTAGCAAATAACCAACTGAATTTTATTTTCTTACGTTGGAAAATAAAAACTAAAAAGAACAGAGAGGTTCCATAGTATATAAGGTACAAACATCCATACTGGGTACATATCGAATTGTAAAGTAGTGGAAGCATCTATAATTCCACTATATCGTGATTTTAGTGCACCAAGTTATATAGCCATAGCAAGTATGTTAATGTCCAACTATAAAGAGTCGGCTAAACAGATCACACATACAATGTATACTATGTCAAAATTCATGGTCAAAGTTATGTTTGAATATCATATATCTTTTCCTATAGAAATTTAAATTTTTCTCAAATATCCTTTTTCTTTTGGTGCACACGCATAGGATAAAATCCTTCAACCATCTTCCTTAACTCTGAATAAAGAGATGCCATACAATAATAATAAAAATTAGCCTTCTTCCATACAATATATATACAAAGGGAAGGATGCTATATTTTCACCTTAGAATCATTGCTTCTGTCTGATTACAAAACGCTGCATACATGATACATTCCGGTTTAACTCTTTTCTAAAACAAGATCTTTTGATTTAAAGCCTTCATAACTTGGCAGTCATTCTTTTCATGTCAATTTTCAACAATATATTAACCAAAAATAACTTAAATTGAGCAACTGTGAATGTATTCCATGATAAAGGCAAAACAGGTGTAACACATACACACATATAACAACTATATAAGCTATTCTTACTCCAGTAAATCTGATCATGTGCCACTTTATCTTGATAGATATTTATCTACTTAATGAATAATGTTTCTCTCTCAATAATACTCCTTCTGCACCCTTTGAATTTCCTACCTCTCTCCACTCTAATTTTAACTATTTCAAAATAATTTTAACTTATTCATATTGTGTAATAAAAATTATACATGTAAAAAAGATATGCTAATTGCTAAACACACGCATGATGCATTACAACGATAGTAGTAAGATCTAACACGACAATTTTTATATTTTTCATAATTATGACTTTTTACAATATGAACACCGTTGCATAGGAATAATTCAAAAGGTATGGAAAATATATTCAGGTCAACTAGTCAATTTCCTCAATTTTATCTATACTGATCTTCTAAACACTCATTTTTTATCAGTCTTGCATACATTTTAATGTATGGGAAAGGTTAAACATCCATCGGTGAGGCATTTTAATAGTTTCATTTTAAACACATGCATGATGCATTACACCGATAGTAGTAAGATCTAACACGACAATTTTTATATTTACATAATTGTGACTTTTTACAACATGAACAGCATTGCATAGGAATAATTTAAAAGGTGTGGATAATATATTCATGTCAACTAGTCAATTTCCTCAATTTTATCTATACTGATAGTGATCTTCTAAAACCTCAATTTTTATCAGTCTAGCATACATTCTAATGTATGGGAAATGTAAAACATCCATCGATGAGGCATTTTAATAGTTAAAATTGCAATCATATCATGTTATTTTCCTAAGACAATCGCAAGCCTTAACAGAAAGATCATCTGAACAAACTTCAGAATTTCTCAGTATGATATGTGCTATTTTGCTTGCGAATTTCCTTAATTTCACTACATAGATATCTAAATTGATCTTTGGTGCAACAACTCAAGCAATTTATTTTAGCCTATATCCCCTTAACTCATGGCAATACTGTTGTCTATGTTCCTTTCACAATTCTTGTCATGTGTGCACACCATTTTTACAGTGCAATTACCATAAACTACAAATTTAAGAGGTAAAATACCTGCAAAATAATTAATGCATTTACCTGGGATAACACAGGAATAGCTGCTCCAGAAAGAATAGCTGTTTACAAAAATAATAGTTGTAGCCAAGTTAGCCAGCATTCTTTAACATCATAATTAAGGAAAATTTAAGTCTATCAAGTAAATTTACTAATGTTTTGAATATGATATGACAATGTCACAGACCAGTACATGTTATTCTGACAAGTCAAAGCAGATGGAAATTTTACTTTTTTGGGGGGGAAGTTTCTAGAAAGTTGTAATTATCTCTCAAGCTCCTGTCATTCCAAAACACAGTGACTTTTCAAGCCTCAGACATCAGATTAAAGGACATTAATGGAGTAGTCATGCATAAATACTGAAATTAACAAATCAGGTAAATATGAGGTACATAGAGGGGTATATCCTATGCGAATCTGGAAATATGGCCTGCTAGAGCAACAAAACACAGCTTCCCCCATCCAATATGACCTCTGATTGCAGGGGCCCTAGTAGACCGAAAATGTTTAGAAAAGAGATATGATGAGTAATGGAGGTATCTAGAGGTAACTAATAGTATGTTAATTGTCAGAAAAAACTAGAGCCTTTACTTTCCTGTCAAGTGTAAATCGATAGTGAAGGAAAAAATTCTTTTTAAAGACATAGAAACTTAATTTATTTACAACCTCCAAGAACTATTGTATATGGTCTGCCAGTGAAAAATTTTCACCTTAAAAGCAACAGAACTAAATACGCCCACACTTATTATTATACAACAGATTCTTACATCATAACATTTTGAGTTTTGACAATGAGGACTTAACTTAATAGCAGCCTAATAACAGGGTAGTTCAGTTAGCAAACCATACACCATATCAAATGAGAATACCAAACACAAGCAAGGGCCGACATCATTATTGCCTTTTCAACAGAAATGCCATTATTTGTCCCTTCGTTGTTGGATACAACTTCACTCTTCGTATTTTAGGAGAAAACTCTACAGCTCATTGATTGGCTTTAAAGTCCTTTATTAGCTAAATTTTATCTAGAGCTCCCCAACTTACAGAACCTTGGTTGATTTTATGTTTATAGATGATAATCTTTATATATTTAAATGTAAAACTTGCCAGTAACAAAGTCAGATTTAGAGTATACACTGTATCATCAATTGATAAGATAGACTACAACATCATCAGTTGTTACTCTTTGTTTTCTGCAAATACATTTTAAACCTTTATGAGTATAAGACTGAGGGGAATTTTTTTTGAGAGAGGGCTGACTTCTGAACTGAATCCAAACAACTTATATTGCACAAAACGGTCAATATCCCTCTGACTGAATACCAGTTTCCATGGTTTACTCCCACCCAACTTACTTGCTCACTAGATTCAAAAATCAGTTATAGGTCAAATACTGAAGATGTTTATGCAAAGATTGTAATGGAATACTAATTTAGAGATAAACACAAGCATGTAAAGGTAAAAAAAATCCCAAGTCTGCACTAGAAAGACGATGAAAAAAATGGAGAAGGAGTTTGAAAGTGATAGTTGAACAGTACCTGCAGCAGCCATACCGCAGGCAGCACCAAGAGCCTCTAGTAAACCAACGGCGAGAAAAGGCATTTTAGGTAAGGAAAGCATTTCACTTGTTACCTTGCCAGCACGGATGCGGACGTACAAAATAGAAAAGTAGACAAGAACATACCTAGCAATCAATACAACAAGAAAAATATAAGGATGCATATTATCAGATAATACATAGAAAACCTAAAGTAATTTTAAATCCATTACATTAAGTTCAGTAATAACCGTGAAAGGCTGATCAAAGAATTTTACTTTGAAAATGTAACTGAAAGGCCATACTTCAAACCCATGTCTAGACTCTGAGAATCTTATGGTATATATTCTAAAATGAACCTAACTATCTGATTCATAAAGAAATTATTTACCCTATTAGATATGCTTTAATCCTATAGGTAACATCTTATTGAATTTCTTCATCTTCTTCATTTACAGATTCTAGGAACACAATTTTTTCAATTCATATTATTACTAATTTTTCAGCTCACATATTCAAATTTAGCTTTTACCAGTGGTGAAACATTTCTAAGACCTCCCTCCAGGATTCTTATTCTGGCATTTGGCTACAAGAGATTAGCATTTTTCTAGGCACTCCCTAATTGTGTGTGTGTGTGTGAGAGAGAGAGAGAGAGAGAGAGAGAGAGAGAGAGAGAGAGATAGAGAGGGGGGAGGGAGAGAGAGAGAGAGAGAGAGAGAGAGAGAGAGAGAGAGAGAGAGAGAGAGAGAGAGAGAGAGAGAGAGAGAGAGAGAGATAGAGATAGAGAGGGGGGAGGGAGAGAGAGATACCCAAAGGTAGCGAATTGAGCTAAAAAGAAAGGATATCGCTTGAGAGGAATTAAAGCAAGCTTGTAGAGCACTCTATTTCCCACACCCATTACAACAGTCACTGAAGCTGCAAGCAGGATCTCCATCTTCCCATGTTTGCTCTTCTTAACAAACTTCTTGTGCTCCACACTACCCTCCTCCACCCCCCCAACAGCATATGGACAACACTGGTTTGCATTTCCATTCCTCCCATCGCCAGCATCTCCACCATCTGATGCTGCTAAGGTTGCTCCTTTATCGGATGTAGCAGCCACTATCACCCATCTTCTAGATCTCAGACCAATCAAGTCATGTGAGTTACGTTCAAGGCTTGTGGTAAGTCGCCGAAACTTCAACACCCGAAGAGGTAATCTTGAAGGGTCTACATGACAGCTGGCCACCACTCCGGAGGTGCTGCGAGCAGTGAATTGTTCACAACGCAACATGGCTTAAATAAAGATACCAGTACCTGGAATTCATTCAGTTTTTATCTTAAAAAAAGTTTCTTTTCAAATTCATACAAGGTATTCACCAGTAATCTAAATCCAGCTGAGAATAAACACAGAGTTAAACTTTATCCACATACCAGATCAACATATTCTTCCCATCATCTAAAAACAAACTATATGACGTTTCCACCTACTAGTACACATAACTACAACCTCTACTACACTACATTCAGGTAGATATTCATCAGAGTTTATGAACAATTATAACAATTCAAAGAGCAAATTGTGCAAAACCAAGGGCAGCTCACCTTGAGTCCCGCGGAAATCCTCCACCGACGTTCCACCGCCAGCAACCGTCGGACGGAATACAGTCCTAGCGAGCATGGAAAGGATGCCCCAATGCAAAGCAGAGAACAAAGAGAGAAGTCAAACTCGGATGCGGCGGCGCAGGTGATCTATGAGGCCGTGTATGTAGACAGCGGGAATGTGCGATGCGGGGCATAGGCGTGAGCGCCAAAAGGCGCAGGGGGAAATGATTATGGAATGTGGACGTGGCCCCGTGGGGAATAACAAGCTTTTCTCTGTTCTTTCTATTTATATTGGCAATTCCAATTTCGCCTAGTTTTCCTACCCACCTTGTCCGAGATAAAGCGGTGGTGCTGGAATTATGATTGGGGACCACTAAAAAAATCAAATTATAAAATCAGGAAGATCGTACTTGAACTAAAGAGCAACTCCAACACATTTTCAATGTACTTATTAAGAAAAAGAGAAATGCCTCCCGAATTCTTTTATAAGTTTCATTATAATCGTAACTCTAAATTTTTTAAAAAGTCTACTTGTAAATTTGTACTGCAAAAAAAGTTCATTATCTAACCGCATTGAAGGTAAATTTTGGCTATATTATTATTTAAAAAAGACTAAAATAATACCTAAACAATACTTCTTAAATTCACTGATGATAGTAGTTAAAAATAATAATGAGAATTTTCGTATCTCAAGAATTGCTAAGAAAGAGTCTTTTCATTTAAGAGATAGTTTTTCTCGGGAAAATTCAATACAAATATTTCTCTATTCACAAATTTAGGTACTATTTTATAAATTGATTAAATTCTACGTTTATTTTTATATTTTTAGTGAGAATCTTCTAAAATAGAAAAGAGTACGGGAGAGAATTTGAATGTGTTTAAAAATTTAAAAATAAAAATTAATGCATATCTTGTGATATTCGTTCAGCAAATAATCTCAATTATAGGAATTTTTGTGAGAAAAATAGTGAAGCCAAAATGAATGTCGATTTCACAGAAATGGTACGTCTGCTGTATGTGATGTATAAGGAGGCTAGCCATCAATTATATTGCTTTGTTCAATCTTCCTTTTTTTAAAACAGGAGTTCTTGTAATTTGGATGACTTGATTTCGAGTTACTTCAATATAATTGAGTGAGTTGAAAATGGCTCGAGCTTCATCCACCACCGCTAAGAAGTGTAAGAGCTTTGCCAGCTGGATTGAAAGGAAGAACATATTTAAATTAACTAATGCCTCTACCAAAACATTGTACCATGCATATAAATATATATACATATATAGCACATATTCATGACTTGATGTTCATATACAATATGTGAAAGCAGCCTGGAAACAAACACAAACCATTATATCTACGTTGCTTAGTCAATTAGTATGATTCTCTAAAT
Organism: Sherardia arvensis; assembly: GCA_948330725.1. Classification (NCBI taxonomy): domain Eukaryota; kingdom Viridiplantae; phylum Streptophyta; class Magnoliopsida; order Gentianales; family Rubiaceae; genus Sherardia; species Sherardia arvensis. The sequence continues at coordinate 29,880,640 of OX415241.1, forward strand.
CGAGCAATATCAGCAATGTTCCCTTAATTAGTAACCAGAAGTTCATGATCATCTTGCAGAACTGTAACTTCCGTAATGAGAAGGCGAAGGGGAAGAGCTTTGACACAGAAAACCAGGTTAGCGCAACAAAAGCTAACTGTAATTATACATGCATCTCCTAGTCCCGTTTATAGCTATTTAGCCTTGAATTACTGATTGTCTATCTTAATAGGAAATGTGCATATAACTTGCTTAAGAGAATATTGATATTTGTTTAAGAGAATCATAATTTCGTGAGTTGTGGTTGAGAAAAGAGAATTATGGTTGAGAAAAGAGAATATTGACATTTGTTCGCGAGTTATGTTATCATAATTTCTGAGAAAAAAGAATATTGATTTTTGTTTAAGAGAATCAGGCATCATAATTTCACGAGTTATGGTTGAGAAAAGATGGTATTGGTATATAATTTTTTTAAAGAAAATCAGGCTGTGATTGATGCTAATGTGTAGCTATACTTAGTAGATTATAGTTGCTGATTGATGCTAGTAATTAGTAGATTATAGTTGCTGATTGATGCTAGTAATTATCTATGAAGATGCCAAACTATGAGTATATATACTTCTTATATAACCAATGTTATTTCCACATTGTTTATTTTGTTTGTAAACATAAATATATGTTGTATTACAAATAGTTTCATTGTAATAATATACTTAACCTTGCAACCTTAAATTATTGAGAAGTTTTGTGCAGATCATGATCGCTTTTAGGTTCTTTCTCAACTGTTATTTTTTGACCTCTATATATTTAGTGATATAGAGGAGCTTCAGAACTCGCATGAAACAGACAACAGATAATTCAAATGCACAAGCAATAATTAACCTGAAAAACAAGGAAAGACAGGATTAAACTATTCCTGTGTGAGTAAACTGGTACAGAACCACAACAAATAAAGGTCTAGGAAAAGAAATAGGTGTGGTAATTAACAAGGAAAAGACCAGAAGGGTGGACATTGTGGCCGGGGGAAAAATGGTCCAACGGAAATCGTCCGAGTTCTGTTATGCGCAGCCTCATAAATCCTTATTTCAGTCACAGGACCTTGATCGTTAGTGATCATTTGATAAATACAATTGGGCTTTAAAAATTTACCAGCGGTCGGAAGATCATCAGCGGCAACACAAAAAGCAGCTTTCTGAGAAATAAATATGGCATCAGTTCCGATATCATTTTTCGGTCTCAATTCTGCAGGCTTCTCAGCGCCAAGATCAGCAGCGGTTATGGAATTAAAAGACATGAAATCATTTGCGTCGCGCGTAATCAGCAGCAAATCGCCAGAAGATGATTCTGCGATGTAAGGCGTGGCAGTACCATCTGCATTTGGGAATGTCAGAAGGAGTTGCATGTCAATTTCATGATCAAAGGGATCCCAGCTCCAGAGACGGGAATCGGAGTCAGTTGCATACATTTTGTCGCCACAGTAACCAATGTTTGTGAATCCTGATTCTTTATCTATCACAGTCCATTCATCTATGCCTCCATTATTCTTCCAAAATCCGATGACATCATTCATCAGCACAAACACCATGAAATTAGACGTCTCACATGGATTTGCTGAGAGTATGACATTAGTTGCATTAAAACCAGGTTCAAATCTGGGAAGATCAATGACTCGGGTTGTGTAATATGGGGTGGACAAATCAACGTCGCCACCACAAGATGATATGCTTATAACCCATCCATATCTTGCATGCATGCATTTGAAAAAGTCGCGATCATCGTTATCAGCAAGCATAATGACAGTAGATTTACCTTCTGTTGATGAAATCTTTGAGATATCCTTACCTATCGCGGATCTCCACCACCTACAAACCCCTCTCAACGCCGTAACTTCTTCCATAAATATCAGTTTTTTCGCTATCTCCACCAACAACTCAGCTGGCAGATCTGGCCAGGTTTCTATCCTATTCTGCAACTTCGATGTTTTTCTTCTTTGTATATTAAAGATATTATACAAGGATCGAGGAGAAAAAGGAGATCATAAAGCAATAGATAGCTAGAGTACAAGTTTGATCTGGATTGTAACTTGTTCTGATACACATTATGAGTGAAATTACTAATTGTACTAGGATTTTGTTATCTGGACCCTGTCAAGTTCAGATTATTAAAAAAAATCTAAATTAAATTAATCTCAGTTTAGTTAATTTAATCTCAGTTCAGTTAAATTAATCTCAGTTCAACTAAACAAATCTCAGTCAGTTAAATTAATCTCAATTCAACTGGAATAAATTGAGATTAATTTGATTCAATAAAATAATTACTTTAACTTTATTTCAATTGGATACAAAACATAACGATTTAGGCCTGTTTGCCGGAGTTTATAACTTATAAGAACAGTTCAGTCCAGTTCAGTTCAGTTCAATTCAACTCATCCCCGTTTATTTCAATTCATTTCAGTTCAGTTCAATCAAAATATAATTTGATAAAATTCAGGTAAATTTAGACATACTAATTTTATTTTTCAATACATTAATTTTTACTTCAGTTCAATTAAGTCCAGTTCAGTTCAATTCAGTTCAGTTCAATCAAAATTTAATTTGATAAAATTCAAGTAAATTTAGACATACTGATTCTATTTTTAATACATTAATTTTCACTTCAATTCAATTCAGCCTAGTTCAATTCAATTCAGCCTAGTTCAATTCAATTCAGTTCAATTTAGTAAAAATATTATTTGATTAACTTCAGGTGAATTTAGACAAACTAATTCTATTTTTCAATTCATTAATTTTCAATTCAGTTCAGTTCAGTTCAGTTCAATCAAAATATAATTTGATAAAATTCAAGTAAATTTAGACATACTGATTCTATTTTTAATACATTAATTTTCACTTCAGTTCAATTCAGTCTAGTTCAATTCGATTCAGTTCAATTTAGTAAAAATATTATTTGATTAACTTCAGGTCAATTTAGACAAACTAATTCTATTTTTTCAATTCATTAATTTTCACTTCAGTTCAATTCAGTTCAGCTCAGCTTAGTAAGAAATAAGTTCAAGCAAACCGCCCCTTAGGCCCTATTTTGTGGACCTTATCAGTAGTTCAGTTCAATTTTATTCAGTTAAGTTCAATTTAGTGAAAATATATTTTGAACAAATTCAATTAAATCAGACATACTGATTCTATGATTAATACATTAATCTTCACTACTTCAGTAAAATTCAGTTCAACATGAAATAAGTTCGGGCAAAAAGACCGTTATTTTATACATAATATTCTCTTTTCAGTTAAATTAATCTCAGTTCAACCAGAAAAATCTTAGTTCAGTTAAATTAATCTCAGTTTAACTAAACAAATCTTAATTAAATTAAATTAATCTAAATTAAATTAATTTCAACCCAATTTGACTCGGCTTATAGTATACATACACCGGAGATATATGTACGTTCTAACAACTAGGTTGTTACAAGGCTTATGTAATTATATATTTTATTTATTGATTTTAGCTTGATGTCTAATTTAAGTTGAAGCTTTTGTTTTACTCATGTTGGTAATTTTTAGTCTAAATTGAGTTAAAATAAAATTCATTTTTTAAAAGAATTTCAGTTTAAAAGAATTAAACATAACTACTATAAAAATGTGTAAATAATTAAATCTTTTAAATTCTGAATTTAAACCGTAAAAAATTTTAAACTCAACTTTTGGAAAAAAATAATTCATTTTAAGTGAAATTACCAAAATACACTTGATAAAACAGTAAAAACAACAAACTCAATTTTAAATTAACTTGATTTACAAAAATTGAGCAATATTGAAATGGTAGGTACACATTTTGTACACTTTGAATATTTGGTAGAAACAATTTACACTATGATCAATGTTAGATACTTGAAATTTAATCTTTCAAAAATAATAATATAATTTCATTTGAAGATATTAGTCTTGGAATAAACCGTCTATATTATAGCAATAATATAGACGGTCTCTTCTTGCAATTGAAACTGGACGCGGCTCCTTATTTACAATTTACATTTGAGCGGGTCCTTTTTCTGTAAATTCCAAAACTTACCTCACAAATATATATATATATATAGCTATTTTCTTTTATTTTTTGGCCCACTTCGTTCCAGAACCCCAATCCCAATCTGCTCTCAAAATTTTTCTCCAATTCATTCCAAAACCCCATCGGCGATCCAATCTTCGTCCCTCAACCGTCATTATTCCGGCGATCTCCGGCGCAATCCAACGCAATCCGACGTTCCAGTTCTCTACCGCAGGCGTACTTCACCTGCTTGTTGCTGAGATAGTAATCGTTCCAATTGCTCCGGCCAACTTCCGGGTCCTCGCTGACCCGAATCTGGAGCTCCAGACCCGCCAGCGTCTCCATTGAGATCACCATGTTATACCCCCTCGATTCCACCGCCACGTCGACCAGATCTATAAGATTTTGAATGCTCAGGCGGAGATTGACCGGGAGTAGTCCATCAGAAGGTCATAATCGCGGTGGTTATTCACTCCAACGAAGGTGATATCCGGGTCGGATAGAAATCGGTGGAGCGAATCCGGCACGCGTGGCGCGTGGAAGAGCTTGAAGATGAGGCAGTGGTGGCCGATGCATATCTGGATCGTCGCCGGTGAGTTCTAATCTAAAAAGTGTAAAAACTGTGGAAACTTGATTATTTAGTTTGAAAATTTAAGTGTTTTACTATGAAAACTAGACTGTTTAATGTGATGTCTTTCTGCTTATAAAATTTTATGTGTTTATCTTGGAAACTGGAATTTTTAATGTGGATTATGTCTTGTTATGAAATTTTATTTGTTTAGTTTGAAAACTAGACTGATTAATGTGGTTTCTGTCTGCATATGAAATTTTGTGTGTTTAACTTGAAAACTAGGCTTCTTGATTTGTGTTGAAACTTGATTATTTATTGTGAAAACTTCACAATGGTGTTTGTAAAACTTGATTTTTTAATGTGAAAACTGTGATTGTGAAAACTTGGTTATTAAGGCTGAAAACTACAGTGACTGTAGAAACTATATTTTTAGGTTGAAAACTGTGGTGGTTGTAAAACTTGATTGTTTAGGTTGAAAACTGTTTTTATTGTGAATTGTACAACTTGGATAGACTTGGTTTACCTTCAATTAGAACCTTAAGAATGGATGCTACTCATTTACATATTTGATATGCAGGTGTGTAACAAATGTGCTACCGAAGACAAGCCTCACCAACCTCAAATCTATCATCTACAAATCCAGCTATCTAAGAGCTTTCAATCTTTACCTTCAATGTTGTAAATATGTACATCTAAATCTGGATACCGCATAGTGTTTTGCCTTGCAATTCACTAATAGATTTCTTGATCATAGATGGAGATCATTCTTTTGTATAGTGGAGTTTCCTCCCCATTCTAGGCCATTTTTTTGGAAGCATCATCATGCTTCGAGAGCTATAAGCTCTCCATTTTGTACTCACTCTTATGAGTGGGAAATACTCTTGCCAGTATTTTGGTTTTTTTATGGTTTGGGGAGCCAATAAATGTCACTCCACTTCTTGAAGTGGTTTAATAATTATTTTTTTTTAAAGAGAATTTCTGTATCTCAAGAATTACTACAATAGAGTCTTTTATTTCAAGAACTCAATGTTAAGAGAGAGTTTTTCTCTAAAAAGTTCAATACCAATAGTTTCTCTATTTTACAAATTTAGGTACTGTTGTGGGTTCGGTACTCCACATCCCCGTATATGTAAGGTAGCATGGAGTTCCATTTCCACATTCTTGCATGGTATATTAATTCCGGGCAGAGAAATCCATTAAACGCGGTGAACAAAAGTTGTTTTTAGTTTTATTGTTAAACTTCCGGTGGCGGCATTTTATTTAATATCTATTTCTATGCCGCCATTCTCTACTAGTCAATATATACTTAGTAGAAGATAAAAATGACGATGAGCATAAAATTTGCTGAACGAATATCAAATTATATGCACATTCCAATTCTCTCCCATACTCTTTTCTTTTCTACTAACTCTAAGATGATAGTAGGCTCCCAGTAGGTAGGCTTCCCACAGGGTTTGTTGCTTGACTTGTGGCTAGGGGTGAAAGGCCAACCAAGATCGGATATAGCTGGTTTTCCGCGAAATCTATTTCAGTAGAGCGTATGATGTCGATGGCCCGAGGTAGAGCACTGAATGGGCTAGGGTGACCCCATTTCGCCTTACCAACCCCAAGGAAACTCCAAATACAGGCCTAGATCATTTGTACTATGAAGGAGACTACGGATTAGCATGTCTGTTAACCGGAAATAAGAACTCAAGCTCCTAGCTACAGAGCTCATCAACAGCTATAGAACTCTTAGCTACTGAGATGCGAGAAGAGAAAATGAACTTTTGCATCTATATAAAATGTAAAAGGTATGAGTCCAGATGAGCTCTTACGAGGAAAAATTGGATTGCTAACTTTCACAGATATGTCAGACGTAAATTCATTGATCTGCAAGACCGTTTATTAGGGTAGGTAGAAAAAACTCATAACTCGTAGCCCAACCAGTTGTTCCGATTGACAGCATTGATTCCCTTATTCTTTCGACACATGCGACTACTGCTACCATTAGGAGGTATCCCTTTACTCAGACAGAAGAGAAGCGGATTGAACAGGACAACCGGGAGGGGAAGCCTCACATTGATATTGATTTGAATGAATTTCTCGATATCTCATTCTAATCTCAGGGATTGGATTCGGGCAGCTCAACAACCAGCTCCTAGCTCAAGGTAACTTAAGGAACTAGAGCTTATTAATTTGTCTCGCACCTCTTCCTGATAGTCTATCTTCTGATTATTCTCTTGTGGTCTCGTGGCTTTCACTCCTACTCATCTGCGTAACACATACCTAAGAAACGAGTAGCTCACTCCGGTAGTGACCCCTATTGGAGGGTTCCCTCCCTCTCCTTACACCTTACAGTCGAGCTAATTCATTGGATATATATATATATATATATATATATGTATATGTATATATATATATATATGTATACCATGCAAGAATTTGGCATAATATGGTAGTTTGGCATAATTCTATAAATTTTGATTTCACGTAGAAAACATATATATTATTATATACCCATCCACTTAATTCCTTCTATATTACGTAGATCGATTTCATAGAATATATACCTTATTAACTTATCAGCTTATTACTGTTTAAATATATATACGTCATTTTGCTCTTCTTAATAAACCCTACGTTTTATACTCCGTTTCTGTTTCGATCCATGAAAAGTCACGAACCCTAATTTCAGAGTTTTTCGGATGATGAAGGCGGTGAATTACATGTTTTCTAGGATCATGCCTTGCCAATATCAGGTTAATTGCTTTTGTTTGCTCCAAAGTTAATCTCAGGCTAGGTAAAAATACATAAAACCCTTTCGTTGAACCCTTTTGATGAACAGAAGCCATGCACGCTAGGTTATTGGTTATACGAGGCAGTGGAAATTCCCCTTTGGAGCGAGATCGCTTATCCTCTGCAACAGGTATAAGCCAGAGATCGCTTAAGTTATCAATATTACGCATCAATATTATGGAAGTTTGCGGTGGGTTATTCAATTATTATATTAACTATGCGGGAGGAGTACTCCTCATCATCGGTGGCCTAAGCAAGAGAGGTTATAGGTCATCTGCTACAGAAGCAAAGGTTTAGGGTTCTTCAAAGTTCTGGAGTTTATAAGGTGGTTCTCGACCAAGAAAGGTAGTTTGAGAAAACCATCGCTACAGAACCCATGATAATCAGCTTAATCTGTTTTATGATTACGTACATTCCTTACCGCAAGTCTGAAACCTTGACATGCTGATCTTTAAAAGTAAAAAATCGGGGTTTCTTAAGATTTAAGAAAGGTTCAACTTTGTACTACCTTCATGAACAACTTAAAACGTAGTGTGCTGATCTCCAATAAGAGATATCAAAGTTTTGTATAATTGGTATATGTGCAGCTTTGTAAACCAATTATATATCACTACCATATCATTTTATTTTGACAGTAAAAGGTAAAGTAGCTCTGAGGTTTGCATATTCTAATATTTTTACTTTCATTTCTCTTTCATATATACAAAATCTTATAGACTTAGTTAGGGCCTTTTTAATACGCCTGAACTGAACTGAACTGAAAAATATTGAACTGAACTGAACTGAACTGAAAAATACATTTGATTCTTTTATATATCATATATGTATATTTAAAATTCTGATTAAAGAACAAGCCATTGAAATATATTGAATTGAACTTAACTGAACAAAACTGAACTAAAGAAACAAATCACTACATCGACATTAGCTATGTTTCATCAAATTTATATTTCATCATTGTCATAGAAGTTAAACATAATTGAACTGAAATATACTGAACTGAACTTTATTGAACTGAACTATACTGAACTGAACTTTATTGAACTGAATTGATATAGCCAAATTGTGCTATATTTTGTCAAGTCAAATTTTATTAGCACCAAACTTAATTAAGTTGAACTTACAAAAGTATGCATTGATACAATTTAATTAGAAAATGTTTATCAAATCATATATCATCAATTCTAAACTGACTTGAACTGAATTGAACCGAATCATACTAAACTAAACTTAATTGGACCAATCCAATTAATTCAGTTCAATTATAGCTCAGTATGATTCAGTTCAATTAAACTTAATTGAACTGAATCATACTGAGCTATAATTGAACTGAATTGAAGAAAACGATTAATGCATTGATACAACTAAATGAGGTTGTATTTTATCAAGAATATAAAACAGAATTGAATTGAACTGAATTGAACTGAATTGGACTACACTTAACTGAAATGAACCGAGTTGTACCACACTTAACTAAAATGAACTGAATTGAACTACACTTAACTGAACTGGATTTTCCATATGAACTTAAAATATATACATTATATTTTCATTGAACTGAATTTATGAAAACGATCAATGCATTGATATAACTAAATGAGGTTGTATTTTATCAAGAATAGAAATAGAACTGAACTGAACTACACTGAACTGAGTTGAATTGAATTGAACCAACTGAACTGAATTGGACTACACTTAACTGAAATGAACCGAGTTGAATCATACTTAACTAAAATGAACTGAGTTGAACCATACTTAACTAAAATGAACTGAATTGAACTACACATAACTGCAATGAACTGAATTATTTTTTAAGATTAAACCACCTTAGTGGGGGAAATTTTATTCGGCTTCCCAAACCTATAAAATAGATCAAAAACATACAATCAATGCCAGGAATAACAGGCAAAGTGAACTTTTCTTTGCGAAGTTGAACATGCGTTTTAACTGATCCCTCTACTTTCTCTCTCTAGCTTCAGAGAGTAGTTTCAGTTCATTTTCAATCAAATCACCACCAATCTGAGTGATTTTTGATTGAAAGCTTGGGGTTTTGTCAATTCAATCAGTCATAAACACGATAGTGGCCTTCAATTGCACATGCAAATTACTTCAACAAGAGGGTTTGCAGAGTGAATTTGGGCTTTTCAGTTGGAGGTATATGTTTGGCAAAGATTCTCGCAGCGTATTGGTCGGAGGAAAAAGCAGAGATTGGCCGGGAAAAAGTGGCGGTGTCTCTGTGCAGGAAAAGTGTAGTTAGCGTGCTACAGTAAATTCGGAAGCTTCCCGAGGCGTCAGAAGAGCACGAGGTGAGTGGTCTTTTAATTTCCTCATTGGGCGTTTTTAATAAAAGCAGGGACACATACATCGTTTCCGCAAATTGATAATCACGAGGGTGGGAATTCCCACCAGAAAGTTCAAATCAGACGCAATTAGATGTCAGGAGTCTGAGAAGATGCTATGGAGAAAAGGATCTATAAATACACTAAGGGGAAAACCTTCTCATCTTCATAACCAACCAGTTTCATCTTTCAATCCCCATCAGAGAAAATCCAAAAACCCCCCTTTCGATTCAAGTCTCAAAACCAAGCCTCCTTTATCAATGGAGGACAGTCAATCCCTGAACTCAGTGGAGATGGCTCTCTCTCCGGATGGATCAGAATATTCAGAAGAGAGAAGGGAAGAACCAGCGGTGAGAGTGAATTTTGACACTTTTGCTAGGCCAACAAGGAGAGGAGGCATTCTGTCACAGACAAGAGCAGACATAGTGGAGGCAGTGCCGGTGGAACAGAACTGCTTGTTGGCTTACTGGCTGGATAACAGAAGGTTCACTGAAGCAGATTTAGAGGACTATTTCAGGAGATTCTGGTCGGTGAATGCAGAGGTAATCCATAGTTATGGTAGTTTCTTTGTGGTTAGGCTTGATACAAGTGAGGAAGCATTGGCAGTGTTGCATCGTAGCCCGTACGCAATGGCAGGTGGAATGCTGGCGTTCAGGATGTGGGGATCAGGCATTGTGCTAAGATATGTCCAGGTAGAGAAGGTCAAAGTTCGGATCCAGCTTCATGGGTTGCTGGCGGAGGCTTTCGCTTCAATGGCAACAATCAAAGTTGCGAATATGGCTGGGGACATAATCGATGTGGAAATCGATCCTCCTCCGGCAAGAAACGTTCGTTACCTAAGAGCAACCATGTGGATTGTCCCAGGAGAGCCGTTGGTGACAGGCTTTTATGTAGATTTGGAATACGTACACTTGCCGGAGAATAGGAGACTTTGGGTGTCGGTGAGGTATGAACGTCTGTTTAGGTTTTGCCGTAGATGTGGAGTGGTAGGCCACCCAATAGACAGGTGCCCAATCGTTAGCGATGAGGTACTGGATGAGTTTATTGAACATAAGGTTCGCACGCACTTTGAGCAGCGAGGAGTGGGTATCATCTATGATCCCAGTAGGCAGATGTTTGCTGGAGAGGTTCGGGCGTATAACCACAGAAGAAGGCACAGAAATACCAACATTCCTGCTGATTACATGGATTCGAGATGGAGAAGATATAGGCAGCTGATAGGGATGTTCAGGAGGACTTTCTGATATCAATGAGAGTGGAGCCAGGCTTTAATAGGAGATTGAGAATTGGTGACAGGCTGGAAGGAAATCCGTTTCAACCACGGAGTCAGACTTTTGATCCTTATTTTGGAGAAAGAGTGGAATATCAACCGATGGTCCCCCCAACTGTTCCCTCCCCTCCCACAGATATGCTCATTGACCCTGAGCATTATAGTCCCCAACTACAATTTTCAGATCAACAAAATCTGGGAGCATGGGTAACAAACCAGGAGGGATTGGAGGAGGCCATGAGAGTTGAGATGGAAAGAGTCACAGTGGACCTCAGGAACTTGGAAGTGGCGGAGGATGCGTTGACTGCAATAATGAATTCTGATCTCCAAGCTGATCCTGATATGATGCAGCTGAGAGTTTCAGTGAGGGGAGCTTCTGCCATTCCAGGGTGGGTTGGTGCAATCTCAGAAATCCCTTCCCCTGCTGTGGATTGGCTAGAGCAGAGTACAGATGCATTGGAGAATGAGATCATTGTTATTTCTTCAGGAGATAGCGACTCAGAGTCTTCAGGGGATGATTCAGGATCTTCCAGTCTAACTAGAGGTCCAGCTATTGTGATTGGAAGGTCGTGTAGGCAGAAGAGACAGAGACAGGAGGCTGAGGATGATAGAGATAAGAAGAAAATGAAGGTGGAGATGGAGAAGTTTAAGCAGAGGAGACGCAACAGGAGAACAAGATTTGTATTGAGAAGAAGGAGGCCGAATTTTGAAGTTGGACAATCTTCTAGACAAGCAGCAATGATGGAAAATGTATCTCAGTCAAATGAATAACTAGGCCTGGAGGAGGAGAATGAGGTTCTGTTGGAAGTTGAGGAGAAAGAGGAGATGCTGGGTGAGATTAAAGATATTCCACAGGCACAAATAACCACTGAAGTAATGGATAGAACTTATAATTGGAACATAAGGGGAGTCAACAGAGCTGCTTCAGTGCCAGTCACTCAATCATCTTTAAGCAGGCAAGTAAAAAGATCTCGTTCAGCAGAAGACAAGGAATCTGAAGATGGGATACCAACAGACATGCATTCCCCGAAGAGAAGAAGGATCATTCTGAATCATGTGATCAAACAAGTTTCGGATCAAGATAAGGAAGATCAGCAGAGTACTGCTTCTGCACTAGGGAAAGAGGTTATAGTGATAAACTCGAGTGAATCAGAATCCTCAGAAGGAGAAGATGTACAGGAAGAGTCAGATCATGTGGAACAAGTTGAAGAAATTCTGGAGGAATTGAAGGATGAAGAAGAAGAGACTTCAACCAGCTCTGGCGAGGACGAGGTGTCATCCAGAAGGTTGCCGGTGCTGCAGCGGGTAGGGGTGTTCAAAATTACCCGACCCGAACTACCCGGCCCGATACCCGAAATATCCGAATGCTAATGTCCGTGTAATTATAAGTACAAGCGGGTCGGGTACCCGGGCCGATAATTATGTTTATAATAGGGTTCGGGTACGGGTCACAAAAATTGAGTTTCCGGGTACCCGAAATACCCGATTAAATATTATTATTACTAAAATAAGATGATAACAAATATGTTTGTTATGTTGAGTACTTGTAAAAAATGTTAATGTATATTCTCTTATTTAACACTTTACATATTTTCCATAACACATTTTTGATGTACATATTACATAGAAAAGAGATGTAATGAATACATTTGGTTTATATTTGCATCATTTAAGCATTTTTAACGAAGAACACACTATTTCTTGTAGTTATAAAAAACTTTATGACTTAATTTAATGTAGTGGTTGAATTTTTAGATTTTATTTATGCTTATATATGTGCAAAATATAAACATAATAATTTAGTAAAAGGGTTATAGGGTACCCGATACCCGGCCCGAACTTTTCGGGTACCCGAAAGTGCAGGTACCCGCATTTTCGGGTCAGGGTACGGGTCATATATTTTACTACCCGAAGGTGCGGGTACTCGGAAGTGCGGGTACCCGAAAGTGCGGGTACCCGGTTATGAACACCCCTAGCAGCGGGCAGAAGAAGGAGCTCGTCTCCAAGGTTTTCCGGTGATTGAACCAAATCAACCACCCAATCAGCCATGAGGGGCGTTGTGTGGAATTGTAGGGGCTGCAATAATGCTCCTACAATGACAGCGATCAATCAGCTGCTAAATAGGTATAGACCTAGTCTCTTGTGTTTGCTAGAAACAAAGACCAGTGAGAGTCATTTTGCTCGCTGGCAAGAAAATACCTATTTTAGTAATTCTAGAATAATAGATGCAGCTGGTAGGTCGAGGGGAATAGCTCTTTTCTGGTCTGATCAAGTAGATTTAATGGTAGATCAGTTTAGTAGTAACCATGTAGCTTTTATTTTGTCGGCGGCAAATGATCAGAAGTGGTGCCTCATGCTAGTCTATGGACCACCATCTGCTTCAGCCAGGCCTCCTTTCTGGAATTATATTTCATCTTTGCAGTATTTCTCTGGACTCCCTACAGTGATGGTTGGAGACTTTAATCAGATTCTGAGTCAACAAGATAAGAGAGGGGGAGTCTTAGTGCCTTCTAACCTCAATTCAGAGTTACACCAACTGCTGAACTCACACCAGATGGAAGAAGTTGCATCAGCAGGATTATGGTATACTTGGTCCAATAATCAAGCTCATCCACATACAGTTGTGGAGAGATTGGATAGAGCCTTTGCTAATAAAGCATAGAGGGAAATATGGCCAGCTACAAAGGTAAATAACTTACCTTTCTCAGTTTCAGATCATAACCCAGTTGTGCTGGATCTTATCCCTCAAAGGACAAGAAGCAAGGGCTTAAGAAAATTTGAAGCAATGTGGACAAACATGGATCCTCCTAAGCAAATAATTAGTAGAGTTTGGAGTACACTTCTTCCTGGGAATCAGAATGGTACAGATCCAGTACAAGAGTTGTCACATAAACTCAAAGTATCTTTGATACATTTGAGCAATTGGCATAAACAATCTTTTGGCCACATGGATAAGAAAATACAAAAGGTATCTCAGGAGCTGGAGCTGGCACAAGCAGGATCAGGTCTTTATTTGAACCATTCCAAGATCCAAAGTCTCATTTTGCAGAAACAGGAGTTAGAACAGAGGCAGGCAGAATATTGGCAGCTAGGAACCAAGATAAATTGGATGAATTTTGGAGAAAGAAATACAAAGTTCTTCCACAAATGGGCTACCAGAAGGAAGCAAGCAAATTGTATTCAAGGTATTATGGACTCAAGTGGAGTATGGGTGGATGACCAGCCTCAGGTGATACAGATTCTCAACCAACAAATCAAACAGATATATATTTATCAGCAAAATCTGGTGGATAGAGTTCAAGGACAACCTTCTGGACCTTTTGGACCTTCTGGACATTCTGGACCTTCTGGATCTTCTGGTGTCACTGATGTTGATGCTAATGGCCTAGATATCTGCTTTATGGAGGATTTCTTACAAGTTAACCACCAGATATTATCAAGTGAGAAAATTCATAGGCTACAAGCTCCTTTTACCAAGAAGCATGTTTGGGGGGCAGTGAAACAGATGAAGCCTTGGGGAGCTCCTGGTGAGGATGGAATCCCAGCTGGATTCTACAAGCATTATTGGGACATAGTTGGAGACTCACTGTCATCAGCAGTTCTCAGTGTCATGCAAGTTAACAGCTTTCCTATTGATTGGAACTGTACCCAGATATACTTATTCCCAAGACTAAACTACCGAAGACACCCTTAGATTTCAGACCAATTTCATTATGTAATATGAAATACAAAATCATTGTAAAAATGATTGCTAATAGGCTAAAAGCACATATGGGTTCTTTGATATTTGAGAGTCAGCAAGGGTTTGTACCTAGGAGGAATATTTTAGAAAGTGTTCTTCTGGCTCATGAAGTAGTGGAATATATAAGAAAGCATAGAGGATGTAAAGTTGGTTTGACAGCTATTAAATTGGACATGAGCAAGGCTTATGATAGAGTCTCTTGGAAGTTTCTAGAAGAAGCTCTGTGCCATTTGAGGGTTCCACAATCCCTGGTGAACCTCATCATGATGTGTGTTCAAACAGTAACATACCAGATAAAGATCAATGGTGAGGTAAGTCAGACTTTCTGTCCAAATAAAGGTCTCAGGCAAGGCTGCCCATTGTCTCCTTACCTTTTTATCATATGCCAACAATATCTATCCACATGGCTAGAGAGCAAATTGTCAAGTAATAGGAATTTAGGGGTCCAAGTTTCAAGAGAAGAACCTGTGGTTTCCCACATCATGTATGCAGATGACTGCATATTGTTCACTAAGTGTACACAGGAAGCCATCATGGATCTGGAAAAGGTGCTGGATACTTACACAAGTTTTTCAGGTCAGATTCTAAATCATGCCAAGTGCTCCATAAAGTTCAGCCCCAATACCTCAGACCAGATGATCAATTATGTTCGTTCAAGACTAAATATACAGGGTGAGGGAATGGGAGGTAAATACTTGGGTACTGCTATTATCTTTGATCAGAGGAAATCACAGATATTTCAGACTCTGATTCAGAAGGTGAAGCAAAAATTTGAGTCTTGGAAAGTAGGCTTACTTAATTTCTCTGGCAGATTATTTTTAGCCAAACATGTTCTACAATCATTAGCAGTATATCCTTTAGGTATCTTCAGAATCCCTCTGAATATCTTAAAGAAAATGGATGCAATGACTGCTAAATTTCTGTGGGGAGGAACAGATCAGTCTAGGCTAGTATATTGGAAATCTTGGAGTTACATTTCTAGGTCTAAGCTAGAAGGAGGATTAGGGCTTAGATCAACTATGGCCTTGAATAAAGCTTTACTAGCCAAGCATTCCTGGAATCTATTCAAAGATGGCTCATCCCTTCTTAGTAGAGTGTAGAAAGCCAAATACCTAAGGAAAGAGTCCATGAGAACAGTTGCTGCCAAACCAGGTGACAGTTGGGGTTGGAGATTAGTAATGTGGGTTTCAGAACTGACCAGAGGGAATTTACACTGGAAGGTTGCTAGTGGAAAGGAAGTTAGAGTCCATGATCATTGGATTCCAACAATACAGAATCTTGTTCAGAACCCAGCTGCCATTTCTACACATACAAATATAAGAGTGGAGCATCTAATTGACCAGCAGAATAATACATGGAGGCACTCACTACTTAGGTGTATCTTCCCATCAGAAGTGATCCCACACATTCTGTCTATACATCCAAATGCTGCAGAACCTGATATCCCCTTTTGGAGATGGACCAAAAATGGGGAATACAACACAAAGTCTGGATACCATATTGCCATGAACTCTATTATGCCAAGAACTCAGAATGTCAGATTATCATCTCAGGTAAGAAAATTTTGGGCCAGATTATGGAACATAAAGGTTCCTTATAAGCAGAGGCGGATGCAGTTAGGAGCATGGGGTAACACTTGTTACCCCATGGTAAAAAATAATTACCTATTATTAGTATGTATGTTACCTCATGTAAACAATTATCACCTTTCTATTAATAGAAAATAAAATTTAATTTGACTAAAAAGAAAAACAAAGCACTTAGACGGCACGTTAGAGTCCATCACACATGTAAAAGAAATATTACTCTTCTATAAAAAAAATCCTATTAATAGAAAATAAAAGTTAATTTAATTTAAAAAAACAAAAACGAAGCACAGAAAGCTACATACAAAAATTTACATACAAAAAAGAAAAGAAAAGGTTAGTTTCAAAACCTAAATTAAATCAAGTCACCTATTTTCTCAGCATATTTGGTGTTCAACAAATTAATACTAAATTAATACTGCGCTTCTCTATCTGGTCCGGCAAATCGACAACTTCCACTGGTCTGTATAAGTGTATTATATATCTAATTTAGGGTTTAAATTGGGGATTCGGAACTCGGAATGAATTGGGGATTTAGGATTTTGATTCTAAGAGAGTTTCATGAATTTCATGATTTGTGATGTTGATTTGAAATTACAGAGCTCGGGGTAATCATTTGCATGTGCTAGAGAAAATATGCCTTTGTTGGTGGTGTATAGTGTCAGTGCTCTGTTTTGCTTTCTCCTTTGCTGTATTTGTGTGAATTGTGATGAATTGTAATATGTTTTAGGATAATTTCAGAATGACTAAAAGGAAAAATGTTCGTATTACTAGTTTTTATGGAAAAAATAAGCAAGGGATGATTCTAGTGAAATTGAGATTATGAAGTCTCGCAGACAGTATGTGTCGAAAAATTTGTTATAATAAGACATTGTTTAATATATAAAGTTAATGTAATTTTTTATTTAATGTTGTTACCCCATAAATATATTTCTGGATTCGCCTCTGCTTATGAGCAGATTACTTTCCTCTAGAAAGCACTATCAAAATGCTTACCAACACAGTTGAATAGACAGAAAAGAGGGCTCACAGATTCAAGCACTTGCAGCAGATGCAGTAATGCAGTGGAGGATGAATCCCACCTATTCCTCAACTGTACGGAATCAGAAAGGATTTGGTCATTGGCTGGATTCACAAGACAGCAACAGAATCTGGCTTTCAATGCTTGGATTTTTTGTTTAATAATGAACACAGAAGATGAAAGGAAGATCGTGCAATGCATAGCAATTCTGTGGGAAATATGGAAACAGAGAAATCACAGGATCTTTAATCAAGATTTGCTACCTTCTCAATGGTGTGTGGATCATGCAATCTCTGAGTGCAAAATAATGATTGACAGGGTGCAAACAGTCTGGAGTCAGGAGAGTGTTCCAAGATCTCAAAATCAAGAAACTGACATTCAGGAGCTCACCTTAGATGAAGTGAAAAGAGGTAATTGTCCCCACCTCTTACAGGAGGCTTGTGTAATAAGTTTTGATGGTTCGTTTAGGAAATCGCGTTGGCTGGGAACAGGGGGCTGGAGAATTTGGAAGCCAGGGTGACCATTTCACTTGAGCAGTCAAGGGTCAGATTTCTTTCCGGCTGCTACTCCTTTACAGGCCGAAGCTGAAACATGCTAGCGTGCGTTAAAAGTTTCTATAAGGCAGGGCTGTCGAAGGATAAACATGGTCACTGATTCGGTAATCCTAGCAGACTCAATAACCGATCCAAAAAAAACTCCTTTAGAAACCAAGCATGCGGTATCCAGTATTTGTAATACTTTAAAGTCTTTGGTAGATTTTACAATAATCAAAATTAGTAGAAGTTATCTTCAGGTAGAGCATAAATTAGCAAATGGTTTGATTAGAAGACTTTGTAATCTAAACTCCTTAAGTTAATATATATAAATCTCTCTTCAAAAAAAAATAACAGGCAAAGTTTGTGTTCAAAAATGATAGAAGCTTATACAAGCTCTATTCAAAAAAGACGATTCTCAGTACTCCTTTTAAAGCCTGTTAAAGAATTGTGTAGCAAAACTCAATGTGGCATTAAAAATGAGACTAAGCAGTCATGAGGAGGCAGCTAATACTGTCTGATCTGAGGTTAAAAAAACTCTAGTTTCAATTAGTCACAGGCTTTACATGTCCAGAATCGGGGATGGAAATTAGTGAGCATCAGACTGTCTCTGTGTTGTCCTTCCTTCCATGAACCTTTTCTGAAAAGTAAATCATAGAAAGAAAGAAAATAGATGAGAGTAGTAACTGTTCATGGAGGATGCAGCCTAAGAGATGGAACTCCACATTTTTCCAAAATATATAGACCTTTTACAGTTTCAGGCAAGTCCACAGATTGGTGGTAAACATATGAAACTTTAGATTGCATAGCATGAGTAGCTAAAGAGTCAGCAACCTGATTGCCCTCTCTAAGTGTATGAACCAAAATGTTTTCATTCAGTGCAACATGTAGTTCATCAACTAGAGAGAAAAGTTTCCATGGAGCTAAAGTAGGCTGTCTAATCATATTAATTGCCTTTTTACAATCTGTCTCAAATGAGCATGGGCAGTTTAAATTGACTGAAATGGACAGACCTAAGCCAATAGATAGAAGTTCAGCATGCAAGGGAGATTGAGCTTTAGTGTATAAGCATTGTGCATGAAAAAATTCTCCCTCAGTGTTCCTAATGATAATGCCAATCCCTGTAACTGAATCTAATGATCTCCAATTAGCATCAGTATTTAATTTATACTGGGAGGAAGGTTTTGACCAGAGGACTTTAGATATGGCAGGTTTTGGAGGTCTTAAACGGGGAGGGAAATATTTGTTTGAAGCAAGTTCCAGATCACAGGTTCTATGAATGTAAAATGATTTGGCTGCAAAAGAGTCATAGATCATTGACTTGATATCATGGAGGACTTTAGTGTGGTTGGGGATAATATTTTCATAAAGAAAATTATTCCTTGCCTTCCATAGAGTCCAGCATGATATTAAAGCAATCTGTTTTATAAGAATGGTCTGAATTGCAGAAATTCCTGGTCTGGAGAGATAATAAGAAATTCTAGCCCAGATGGTGGTAAAATTAGGGGTTCTAATACCTATGAAATTATCTACCTCTTTCCATATCAAGGCAGCAAACTGGCATTCATTGAAAAAATTATCTAAGCTATCTGTATTTTTGCAAAAACAGCACTTAGACACGAACCTGAAATCCATAATAAGCCAGTACATTATCAAATGGGAGCAGGGAGTTAAGTAATTTACATATAAATACAGATACTTTTTTCTGAATTCTTGAGTTCCATAATTTTGAGAGGGAGATAGATGTGCCTCTTTTTGGTCTCAGTTGATCATAAGCATATTTAAAGGTGAAGGCTCCAGTGATCTCTGGTTTCCATATTAATCTATCTTCCCTGTGTTCTTTGATGGTAGTTTCCTGCAACATAGACAGTAAGTTAGCATCCATAGAATGGGCAGCATTTGGAAGAGTGATATGTCTAGTCTGTAAAAATTGGGCCACAGTGCTATCCATGGGAGTGTCTATCTGTTGAGGATTCAGTATGTCAGATAAAATTCCAATCCCTGACCAATTCGATTCCCAGAAATTACAGTCTCCTTTAACCAGTATAACCCTAGTGTGTTGTTCACAAAATTGGCTAACTTCACATATTATTTTCCAAGTTTGGGAAGTCTGGGATGTTTTTGGTAAGGAGGCTAAAAAAGTGGTCCAAGGAGCATGTGAATTTTGGTATTTCCACCATAGCTTTACTGAGAAGGCTTTAGCAATGGTATGTAAATTTCTGAACCCTAGTCCATTCTCAGCAATATGAAAGCATAAAGAATTCCAGTTTTTCCAAGCCTTTTTTGGCCTATCATCTACTGATCCCCAAATGAAGACAGACATTTTTTTTCTAATCTGTTTGATCACATGCATTGTGGGCTTCATTACAGAACATATATGTTGTGGCTAAGAGTACATACAAGAATTTAGCAGAACCATTTTAGCTCCTGTAGATAACCATTTATTTTTCCAGTTATGAACTTTTCTATCAATCATCTCCAAGATTGGCTGGAAAAAAATGTTTTTAGTTCTGCTAGAGAAAATGGGAACTCCTAAGTATTTAAATGCGAAAGTTCCTTTTTTCATGCATAAGATTGTGTTTATTTCTCTGATTTTGGCCACAGTAGCATACTTTTTTTTTTTTGATGGAAATAATATTGCATTAATAACCAAACAAAACAAGTACACTTTAGGCCTTCACTCCTAGCCATTACAAAATCATCTAAGCACTAGGAAATCATAAAGAAATCTCCTATACTATCAAATTTCCAGTTCAGCAGTTGTTCTTCTGCTCAAATCTTCAGCACTCAGTCTCCTGTTCTGAAAGATTCTCCTATTTCTCTCCAGCCATAGCTGATATAATGAATTCACAATGTCAAACAAAGGCCCTCTGTTAGCTCTACTTGCAAGACATCTGAGCAGTTTCTTCAGACCTCTCATGTTTCTTCCCCATTTCAGCTTTCTGTTTTCCTGGAACTCTATAGTGAAAGGACACTGGAGGAATAAATGAGCAGCATTTTCATTCTCCAGTCCACATAGGCAACACATACTGCTTTGATCCTTCAACATCCCCTTGGACTGAAGCCTATCAACTGTTGATAACCTCTTCTTCACCAGCATCCAAAGAAAAAATGAATGCCTTGGTTGCATGCCTGCCCTCCATATAGTTCTTGAGAAGGCATCTTGCTGTTGCACCCCCTTAAACCAGTTATATGCAGTTCTGGTACTAAAAGTACCATTCTTCCTGATGCAGTTATTCAGTTCAGGCTTGATCTTCTCCTTGATTCTCACTAACATCTTCCAACCCCAACTCAGATGTGGTGATACATCATTGTAGTCCAGAAATGCCTTCTTCTTCAGGTAGTAAGCTTGTATCCATTTCACCCATAACACATCTTTTTTGCTTGCCAGGTCCCAAACCAGCCTACATAGAGATGCTTCATTCCATATAGATGGATCTCTCAGCCCTGCACCTCCTCTATTCTTAGCAATGCACAGTGTATCCCAAGCTACTGGAATTAGCTTTCTTGTGCCCTCTTTTTTACCCCAAAGATAGTCTCTGCAACATTTGATTATTCCCTGATGGATGCTTTCAGGGAGCAAAAAGGCATTTGCCCAGTGGCCAGCCATACTGAGTAGTACAGAGTTAATGAGTTGGATTCTCCCAGGGTAAGCCAAGTTCCTGCTGCCCCATGAGTGGATCTTCCTTGTAATCTTATCAACCAGTAACTCACAGCTCTGTCTAGACCACCTCCCAGTAGTGATAGGAATCCCTAAGTACTTGACTGGGAACTCCCCTAACACAACATTAAGTGTAGTTGTTAATAGGTTGATTTCCAGTTCAGGCATTCTAGAGAAAAACACTTCTGATTTGGCTTCATTGATGGCCAGTCCAGTAGTCCCCTTGAACTCTTCCAACACCTTTTTCACTCCAGCCATGGATTTCTGATTAGCCCTACAGAAAATGAGTAAATCATCTGCAAACATGAGGCTTTGTATTTCAACTCTCTGGCACCTCTGATGGTAGTCAATCTGTTTCTGCTTCATGGCCAGCTTGAGCTGCCTAGTCAAGTATTCCATTCCAATTACAAATAATAAAGGTGACATGGGGTCACCTTGTTTTACCTCTCTCTTCCCTTCAAAACAATTTGTGTAAGTTCCATTCAGAGAAATGCAGAAGTTAGTGTTTAAAATACACTTTCTAATCCACTCAATGAACATAGGTGGGAATTTTAAGATAGCTAACCACTTGAATAGGAAACTCCACTCCAGAGAGTCAAAAGCTTTCTGGATGTCTATCTTCACCATGCAGCTAGGTACTAGATCCCCCTCCACTTTGTATTTACTTAGCAGCTCCTGAGTCAGTAAGATATTGTGAATGATACTTCTACCCTTCACAAAAGCCCCCTGGTTGCTATTGATCAGGTAAGGTAGCACTTCTCCAAGCCTATTACTCATGATTTTAGTAACCACTTTATAAATCACTGAGCAACATGAGATTGGTCTGTAATCTTTTGCCTTTTGTGGTTGACTTACTTTAGGGATGAGTGTAAGAACTGCCCTATTAAATTCACAGGGAGGATCAACTCCATTGAAGAAGCTCCTAATTCCAGTATTGAAATCAACTCCTAAAATAGGCCATGCTGCTTTGAAGAACTGACTTGAGTATCCATCAAATCCAGGACTTTTTGCTGCACAGTAGCATACTTGCTAACAAAATAATCGCTTTTTTCATAATTAATTTTTTGGCCAGACACACACTCAAAAACAGCCAAGAAAGCTTTCATTTTTGAAAAATTAGGCTTACTAGCTTGCATGAAAATAACAGTATCATCAGCATATGTTAAATGAGATATCACAGTAACAAATCTGGGGAGATTGTAGTACTGTAAACTTCCTATGTGAAAAATATATGCAAGACTCCTAGTGAATGTTTCAGAGAATATATTAAAGAGGAAAGGAGAAAGTGGATCACCTTGTTTGATGCCTCTGGTAGCCTGGAAAAAACCTACTGGACTACCATTAACTAACACAGAAAACCATGCATTTGACAGATTTTTTATAATGCAGAAAATAAATTTACCATGGAAACCAAATTTGATGAGTATACTAGTTAAAAATTTCCAACATACTCTATCAAAAACCTTTCTGAGATCCAGTTTCAAAATGCAGTTGGGATTTCTGCCCTTTTTGTCAATAAACCTAACCATTTCTTTTAAATACAAAACATTGTCTGAAATATCCCTCAAAAGATCCATGTAAATGATGTCCCAACTTTTAATGTAAAATTGAGCACTAAATCCATAGGGCCAGGGCTACTTTGCTTATTCAGAGAAAAAACAATGGCTTTAAGCTCATCAGATGAGACTGGTTTAATTAGTTGCTCATTGTCTTCTCTGGTAATAAGGCAAGGGATCTGAGTCAAAAAATGAGCATAGAAATCACTCTGTGATGGATTATCCTCTGCAGTAAGAAGCTCAGAATAATATTTAATAGCTTCAGCTTCAATATCTGCAAATTCATCTAACCAGACATCATTGGAGTCCTTAATTTTGGTTATACTCATTCTACTCTTCCATTCCCTAACTGTATTATGAAAGAACTTAGTATTATCATCACCTTCTCCGAGCCACTTGATTTTGGATTTATACTTCCAAAAGTGGTGTTGCTCTTTTATTGCTCTAGAGAGTAATGTTTTTGCATTTTTGAGAGTGACCAGATTTGTTTCACTCTGATCACTGTCATATGCCAGTTCTATCAATCTTAGTTCTTCTTCAGCCTTAACAACATTATCATGGACATTACCAAAAACTTCTCTGTTCCAGATCTTAAGGCATTTTTTTAGCCTGAGAAGTTTAAGGTAAAGTCCAATCATGCCAGTGTTGTCAACCTATTTCTCCCATTTTTCCTTAATCACTTCAAGAAAAGCAGGTCTCTTGAACCAAGTGTTAAGGAACCTAAATGGTCTAGGAGAGGATTTAATAGTGCTGCCAATTGTTAAAAGTAGGGGACAGTGATCACTGGACAATTTACTAAGCACAAGGATGGAAGAGTCGGGGAATTTGAATTTCCACTGAGCCTTGGTAAGACCTCTATCCGGTCTTTGTATTGTGGGTAGTTTAGATCTACCAGTAATACTCAGATCAAGAGGAAATTTCTTTCCACCATTACTCCAAGTGAAAGGATTGCCAACAGTATTATTATGTTCTAGCACCATATCATCAATAAATTTAGAAAAATCACTGATGCTTTTTAAGCTGGGAGTAGAACTACCTTTGTACTCAGTAAGTGATGCTATAGCATTAAAATCACCAATGAAAATAGTTTATGGGTAAATTATGTTCTGTAAATCAATCCAGAGGTCCTCCCTGCCCTTTCTAGTTCTTAATCCATAAACAAAAACAACCTCCATGGAGGAGTTCAGTTTCTGACTATGAATTAAAACATGTAGGAATTGGGCATGATCAGTTAACATGGAGACTTGAATATCATTTTTCCAGAACAGCCAGATTCTTTCATTCTGAGCAGCTAGGCAATTTTGGTATTTAAGGACTCTCATGTAATGCAAAAATTTGGATTTTCATGCATAGGCTCTATTAAGCACACAAGGTCAAAGCACTGAGTTAATATCAGTTCATCAAGTCTTTTCAAAGATGTTTCCATTCCTCTCACATTCCAAACAAGGAATTTAATTTTGAGGTTTGTACTAATCATTAAAAAGATTTTTTAGGGCTAATGGTTACAACTCCAGCTATAATTTGGTTAAGCTCTGTAAATATGTGTGCATTTTAATAGAGGGAGTATGTTTAGCAATTAATCTGGATGATTTTCTCACCTGAGTGTTTACCTGCCCCTTGTTGTGAGGTTTAGTTGGATCTTTCAGATGCTCATCACTTTGTACCTGAGTATCAATCACTGGGGATTTTTCTGAATCAAGTGCTTCATCTACATCCTCTCCAACCTTTAAGTTGGTTTCAGCTTCCTGTCTCAGCAGTTGTAGTTGCTCATCTTCTATGAGGGGTAAAAATCTATTGTGCCTGTTTTTGTCCTGAGAAAAATAGGGAACCATATTAGAAGCATCTGTTGCATGTTCAAAAGAAGATTTACCTGTACTCAGTACTGAATCATCAGAGGCATATCTTTTAGGTTTATGGTTCATATTCAGCCAGTCATTCTCTTCTGGTCTAAGAAACTGTAGGGGTTTTGTGTGATTCTGTGCAAATGGATGAGGGACTCTAGGAGGGTGAGGAGTGTTTGGAGAGAATATCATTGTCCAGACTTGGGGAATTTTGGGATTTTTTAGTATGTGAGGGAGTAGCACTGCACTGTGGAGCCTTGCTTGGAGAGGGAGGGCTATCAATGGAATGTGACTGAAGGGTATCTTCCTCTAGCATTTTTTCTTTGCCCTTGTTGAGGAGTGATGGTGGGATGGTAGGTTGCACTAGCAGTGATGGTTGCACTAACAAGGGCTCCTTTCTAACATAAACCATTTGAGACTTTATAGCTCTATCTTTTTCCTTAGCAGTAACTCCAGATATTCCAACTTTCTGAGTCTGTCTTGGAAGAGTAGTAGTATCAAGTGCAGAGGCTGGTATATGAGGATGGTTGGATGGAACAAAAGACATTGGTTTTCTAGGGTTATAGGGCTGTCTAAGCTGGGGGTTTGCAGAGATACAGTGTTCCAGATTATGTCCAAGTTTAAGACAATGAGAGCAATAAAGGGGTAGGTCATCATAAATGATTTCTAAGTCAGTACCTTGCCCAGTAATACCTACTGCTATCTCATAATGTAATTTCTTTTGTAAATCCACCTCAATACAATGCTTAACTGCTAATGGTCGTGTCAGCGAAGCAGTGGCAGAATCCATTTTCAGAAAGCAACCAATTTGATCACCAATGAACTCTAGCATAGCAGTATTATAGAAGTATATTGGCAAATTAGGGATTGTTACCCAAACAGGAACTATGGATGATTTACAGTTGGGGCTGAAATCTGTGGTCCATTTCAGCACCTTCATAGGGACTCCTTTGAAGCTCCACATTCCCTTAATCCAGCATCTCTGGTAGTCTGAGGGGTCTTGAAATCTGATTAGCACGTGTTTGTAGTCAAGTGACCCAAGTTGGAAGGAGGATGAGAAGCCGATTGATTTGAAGGATTTGTTGAACACTTCAATGGATGGTTTCCCCCTTTCGAAGTTTCCTATCAGAGCATTTTTGTAATGGCTCGCCAGTAACGCAGCCTGATCTGCAGAAACGATGCAAGCAATTTTGCCTTTATGGTCTCCAATTTGGTGGGTTTCGGGGTTTGTAGGTAGTGTGGATGCTAAGGGAGGAGGTCTGGTTGAAAGGGCCTGAGCAAAAGTGCGAAAAAATGGGTTGCCACCGCGGGGCTGCGGTGGCTCCGCCATGCTTGTTACCGTTATATGACCGTTTCAGGCGAGAAATGGTGGGGTCATGTGTGGAATTTTAGGATTCTGACTGGAAAAGTGTGTATTTTGAGAAACCAAGGAGGAGAGAGAAAGGAGCGTTTTTTTTTGAGAGAAAGGAGCGTGTCCCTCAATGAACTGAATTTTCAATATGAAATTAAAATCATTAAATTATATTTTCGTTGAACTGAATTGAAATAAACTATATTTTTTCTAAACTGGGTTGAATTGTGTTGAATTATTAACATTTAATTTGTTTATTTTTTTAAAAATGTACAATGCACTGAACTGAAAAATATTAAACTGAACTGAAAATATTCAGATAAGTTGTACTAAACAGGCCCTTAATCTTCGTCTGGATTAATCTTCAGCTTCATTTTTATTGTAGCTTTCTTTTGCAATTATTGTCATAGAAAAACCCTGTGCATATGCCATATTCATAATTATGGTATGTGATTGTGATATCTTTTATATAGCTCCGTGTGTTATGCATTTTTCTGATAGAAGACTTAAAATAAGACAACTTTAGTTAATTGGAATTTGCTTCTTTTATAAAATCAGACGTTTTCATTTTGACATTGTAGTGCTCGAAGTTGTTTATGGAAGAAAGATTGCTTAATCCTGTTTGCTAGAAATCTCGTTGAACTAAACTGAAAATGAAATACTGAATTGAACTGAAAAAAATAAAAATACTGAATTGAACTGAAAAAAAAATAAAAATATTGAACTAAACTGAAAAAAAGTATTTAAATATTGAACTGAACTGAACTGAACTGAAAAATTTAAAATATATTGAACCGAACTGAACTGGTTAACTATTGACATTCTTCTCAACAAAACATTGTGGAAAGGTCATTTGGAAACTTGAAGAATAGATGGCATGCTTAAGACGATGCCTTAAATGAAGGAGGAGTGACAAATGACTATAATAGTAGCAACAATCACGCTTCATAACTATACGTGAACAGAAATGTTTGGGATGACTGTTGTACCGTACGGCATGGCGATAATTTTCAAGAAACAGCGGATAAGGAATTGCTCAGGTCTCAAAGGAATGAAGAATTGAATCAAGTTCGACTGAATATAGCAACAAGAATTTTGCAGTTTATGCCTTCATGATGAAGATACTGAAGTGAACTAAAGGTCATTATTTTGAATTGATTTGATATAGTTTGAAACTGAGTTGATTTGTATTAAAATTAAATGTATGACAAAAGAGTAATATTACTTCTGAATTACTTTGATCGAATAAGATTTATTAATTTAAACATACTCAAATACAAATAGTACACCTACATTAGGTTGAATAGTATCAACGAACTTTATAAAAAAACTGATTTGAATTGCTATGAAATGAACAAAAAGTAAATATACTGAAAATAGTATGACTAAATTATTTTGGATTGCATAAAATCATAATTTGAAAAAAAATTAATTTTCTGATCTGATTTGAATTGAACTGAATCGAAAAAACAGTAGAGAGTTATAATTAAAAAAATAAATATATATATAGGAAATTTATTGAGCTGAAAATGTATAAAAATATTTATTTGAAATGAAAACAAGTATAAAAATGTTTATCTGAACTGAAAAAATATTAAACTGAGATGAAAAAAAATAAAAAGTACTGAACTAAACTGAAATAAATAAAATAATGTTGAGCTGAAATGAAGAAAATAAAAAAATATTGAACTGAAGTAAAAAAACAAAAAAAAAACTGAATTGAATTGAAAAAGAATAAAAAAACGTTGCACGTAACTTAACTGCTTTACAGAAAAATTCTGTCAAACAGACCCTTAATTACTCTCTCGAATGATGTGATTATATTTTTATGATAGAGAATTGGGTAGCAAATCGGTTGGAGTTATAAAATTAATTAAATTCTCAAAACATATGTTTATTATAATACCATATATAGAGAGTTAGATATGATACTATTGGACTTTCTCTAAACAGAATCTCAATTGTAGGAGTTTTAAGTAAGTATCATATGCTGTTTGGTAGTCAGAAACATTTTGCACATAAAAAAGAGTGGTTTTAAAGTGGTTTTAAATGCATTTACTTTCCTCGCCATAACCTCTAAACTGTCTCATTTAAAATTGTGTGTAATAAAAATTAAGGATGTGAATGAGATTGGTCGTTTGGGATAAAATTTTAAAAACTTCGGTTAAAGTTCGAGTTCGAGTTCGAGTTGACCAAACTCGACCACGATTTCGAACTCGTTCGAATATGTAACGAGTCGAGTATGACCTTTTTAATTTTATTTCGAGCAAATATATACAATTAAATATATTATTAATAGAGGGGTTTCTTTGAGAATAATAAAAAATATAATAGCATCTAAATTCAATATTGAGATATGTACGATCGTAATACAACTTCCAGAACTGTAACTTCAAGATCGGCTCCTATTGCCGGTGCAGTAGAATCATTGACATGATTACACAAGACAAAATGTACTGCAGAACTGGAACTTCATGATCGGCTCCTAGTGCCGGTGCAGGAGGATCATTGAGATGATTACACAAGACCATATGTACACATTCTTTATAAACAATCTATCTGGAGCAAAATGTATTATCTACTTATAAATTTTATTTCAGTAGCCCATGTGTATACTTAAACATATTATTAATATTATGGATTTTTAGAAATAAAATAAGTTCAGACCTAATCAAAACTAAATTTAATATTAGTCATTCATATTCATATAAATGTGTTTTAATTTTTTTAGATTGGTGGTTACTATATTTTTATTAAAATTGATTAAGTTAATTAAGTTAATTTGATTTGAAATTGAACTTTTGATTTAAAGAGTTCCATTGACTCGAGTTGGAACTCTAATTTATTAAACTCGTGAGTCGGTCTCGAACTAATAAAAAAAATCAACGAGTTGAGTTTGGCTCAAATTTTATGTTCCAAAGAGCTCGAATCTCGCAAAAATATACAACGAGTCGAGTTTGAACACACCCTCATTTGTTCTCGATTCGACTCATTTACGCCCCTATTTCTGAAGAGAATAAAAGGTTTTGCCTTTATTAATTTCTTATAATGCTCAGATTGCTGTTGGCGAGCTACGGCATGTCTTATTAAGAAATCTACGGCGACCAGAAACCTCCTAAACTAATCAATCAAAAGAATCATCCCGTAGTAACAACTCCACTGAAGCATTGAAATAACATTAATGTTTGCTTGAAAATCAATTAATCCTCATCCCAATTAATCCGCACACAATGAAATTAATTTGTGCAATTGATCCTCTAACAGGATGGGTGATTACATTTGTCTTTTTAGAATGTATGGTTTTTGTAAATGTGAAGTTCAGAATGATTTCGTTGATACAAGAGTATACAATATATAATACAAGAGAGCTAAACTAGACTACTCTAAAATAGGAATGGATATATTCTACAATTATATAAGAATATCTGTAAACTAATTAAGATATTCTATTATCCCCTCAAGTGAAGCATCGGATTCGAGGAGACGCAAAGATTGGAACGAAACAGCTCGAATAGCGACGAGACAAACCTTTGGTGAAGACATCGGCCACTTGAAGAGCATATGGAACATGACTAACACGAGCTTTTTACAGGAAACAAGCTCACGAACAAAGTGATAGTCAATGTCAATATGCTTAGCCCGCTTACGAGCAACCGGATTTTGAGCCAAAAAGATTGCACTACTGTTGTCACAAAGCAGGAGCGGAGTTGAAGACCGAGGAACTCGAAGTTCACGTAGAAGTTGGCACAGCCAAGCAAGTTCTGCAGCAGTGTTCGCCATAACACGATATTCAGATTCACAGCTGGAACGAGAGACAGTAGGCTACTTTTTAGCGCTCCAAGAAACAAGATTGTCACCAAGGAAAATAGCATAGTCATAGGTGGAGCGGCGAGTTTCAAGACATCGAGCCCAATCAGCATCGGAGTAGCCAAGAACGGGAAGACCAGCAGGCGAAGGACGAAACATAAGAATTAACCGCATAAGACAAATCATGTCTGGTAATCGTCAAGTATTGCAGCGCACCAACAAGAGAGCGATAGAGCTTAGGTTTTGAAAAAACAGGACCGGAAGAGCTGACAAGCTGCGAACCCAGAATAAACGGAGTAGAGACAGGAGCAGCATCGGTCATACTAGCTCGCTGGAGAACCTCCATGGCATACTTAGCTTGTCCCAAAAACAACCCTGCCGGAGAGCGAGCAACCTCAATCCCAAAAAATAATGAAGGGAACCAAGATCTTTAACAGCAAACTCAGCGTCAACTCGAGTAATGAACTTGCGGATAAGCCAGTAAGGATGATGTCGTCAACATACACCAATAAATAGAGCACAGTCAATCCTCGAGAGAACACAAATGATGAAGTGTCAGTTAAGCAGCACTTGAACCCCAATAGCACAAGAAAGGAGCTAACCGCTGAAATCAAGTCTGCGGAGCCTGCTTAAGCCCATAGATAGCTTTCTGAAGACGACAGACAGAATCTGGATGAACATGATCAGAGTAACCCGCTGGTTGTTCCATGTAGATCGGCTCATCCAGAACGCCATTTAGAAACACATTTATAACATCCAGCTGATGGAGCGGTCATGAAAATGTAATAGCCAGAGCAAGGATGATGCAAACAGTAGAGGCTTTGACGACAAGACTAAAGGTATGAGTGAAATCAGACCTAGGAAGCTGAGTAAACCCTTGAGCAACAAGACGAGTCTTGTATCTATCAATAGAACCATCGGGACGATGCTTGATCCGATAAACCCATTTGGAGCCAACAACATTCGCATCAGTAGGGCGTGGGACAAGATCCCAAGTGCGTTATTGGCGAAGAGCTTGCATTTCCTCATCCATGGTAGAAATCCAACGTGGATCCTTCATAGCCGAGCGAAATCCTCGTGGCTCAGTCTCAGCAAGCAAGGCAGAAAGAAGTCCAGTCATCTCATAATCACCAAACCTACATTTGCTGTAAGACCACCAGTTTGCAACCGAGTAGTCATGCGTCACAGAGGAAAGGGGGACGGATCTGGAGAAATTGCGGGAGTGGGATGAGTAGGAGAAGTCGGTGGAGACAAGGCCGGTGAAGTCGGTGGAGATGAGGCCGGTGAGGGATTGACAGATGAAACCGGTGATGAAGCTGAAGTTGAGACAGGTGACTGTGTTGGAGCCGTGGCGACCAACGGTGCTGGAGACGAGACTGTGGTTGAGACGAAATCATCCAAATCCACAAAAACTAAAACATCCAAGGTGTTTGGAGCAATAGAGGTTGAACATGCAGCTTCCGGAAAAGAGGTCTCATCAAATCGAGCATGGCGAGTGAGGTAGACCTTCTTGGATGAGGGGTCTAGACAACGGAAACCCTTATATTGAGAATTGTACCCAATAAAGATGCAAGGAACACTCCGCGACGAGAGTTTGTGAGGTGCAAAAGGTCGAGTATAAGGATAAACTCTACACCCAAAGGGATGGAAGTTAGAGTAATCAGGATGACGACCATAGATCAGAAAGTAGGGTGAGACATTGCGAAGCACTGGTGTTGGGAGACGATTTATGGTATAAACCGTAGTGGCGAAAGAAACATCCCAGTAAGATGATGATAGTTGAGAGTGCATGAGTATCGAAAGTCCCATCTCCGTAATGTGTCTGTGTTTGCGTTTGGCTCTACCATTTTGTTCAGGTGTAGTTGGACAAGAGATCTAATGAAAGATTCCTTTGTCTGAAAAATGAGCATGCAGACGCAAATTTGTGAATTCACTGCCTCCATCGCTTTGAAATGTTTTGATAGAGCAGGAAAACTGATTCTCAACCAAATTCTGAAACCGCACAAATGTCTCAAGGAAGTCTGATTCCGCTTCAACGGATGAAACCAAGTAATGCGAGAAAAATCATCAACAAAGATAGCATAGTATAAAAAATCACTTCTGATAAAACAGGTGCAGAACCCCACAAATCACAGTGTACCAAAGTAAGTAAAGAATCTGCCCGTCTGGGATTGTCCATAAATGAAAGCCTTTTTCCCTTTGCTCATTCACGTGAAGAACATAAAGAAGGTGTAGGTGAAAAAAAAACAACCTTTACTAGGTTCAGCTTATTTAATAAGGAAATAACAAATAGGGAAGTATAGCCCAACCTAGCATGCCATATGCCGAAAGACGCCCTATATTTATTCGCTTGAATGCAAGCAACAAAAGCAGCAGCACCCTGTTCCAGCACATACAGACCATTCACAACGACCTCGGCCCATGATTTCCTTTGTGGCTTTTGTCTGAATAACAAACATATGTTCATCAAAAGAGATCACAGATTTCAAATCCCTGGTCAATTTACCAATGGAGAGAAGGTTTTTCGTAATATCCGGAACCACCAGCACATCAGATACATAAAAATTACGAGAGAACCGACGATGACCAATATGAGTAATATGAACAGGTCTACCATTAGCAAAAGCGACAGAAATATTACCGTTATAAGGAGCAATGTTGTCGAGACCAGACAATGTGGACGCCATGTGGTTGGTTGCACCAGATTCTAGATACCAGTAAGAACATTTGTCGAGGGACACATTGACTGAAACACATCAGCAAGATTCGACTCCGGATGGGATTTGTGCAGGATTTTGCAGTCTGATCAAACTCGTCGCAAAGCTGGCATTTTGGATTCCACTTCTTGCGACCACGACGATGGCGATCACCAGAAGATTGACCGGCACCACCATTTTTGCCACCAGAAGAACCACCACCAGAACGGCCGCGTGTGGCAGCCGACACGCCAGACGGCTGTGCGTGTTGCCCACGCGCCTGGCTAGGGTTGACTGGGACTAATTCCGGCGCAGGCGACACACCATAACCACCATAAGACAAGAGGATCTCATGGCTGTGAGCCCTAGCGACGATCTCGGTGTAAGGCGGGATCAGAGATGTCGAGAACTGGATCGTGACGAAGGTTTCGAATCCGACGCCGAGACCACGAAGAAAGAGAAGAACTTTATCCCTATTTGTGTCTGGAGTTCCAAGAGCAACGAGCCCGTCGGCGATGACCTTGAAGCGGCGGTGAAACTCCATCACCGTGGAGGAGTCGCGGCGAGCCGAGTGAAGCTCGTCGTGAAGCTGCATTTCACGGGCGTCGGAAGCGTTGTCGTAGACGGTGACCAGAGACTCCCACATGGCTTGAGCGGTCGGACAACCAATGGTTTCCATGATGGAGTCATTGATAAGGGACGAACGGAGTCAAACCTGGACGAGTTTGTCCCGGGCCGTCAATGATTCCGGCGTAAGTGCAGGTTCCGGGGACGTGGCTGGAGCGGCTGGGGACTTCGAGGCAGCATTAGGGGTGTCACCCTAGGAGCTGGGCATGGCCGGAGTGGAAACGGTGGGCTTGACGAGTGAGCCATCAAGATAACCAAACAAGCCAGTCGATTTAAAAAGGGTTTGCACCAGGGAGCGCCAAACCATGAAGTTGCCGGATCCGAGCTTGATCGCCAGCATATGGATAATGGTGGCGTAGATCAGCGACTTTCCGGCGTCCATGAAGGTGGTCGGAAAGCACCTAGAAGAGAATCTAGGGTTTGAACGTAGAACACCTAGGCATGGCGGAGGCAGCTACGGTTTTGATCGGTAAACACCCAAAGCTGTCGGCGGCTAGGGTTTTGAGGAGACACCTAGAGCTTGATGGCTAGAGTTTGCAAGTTAGGGTTTGAAACACCTAACAAGAATTTTGGGAAAAATTTTGGAGATCGATAACCAAAACTAATACCATGTGAATGTGAAATTCAGAATGATTTCATTGATACGAGAGTGTACAATATATAATAAAAGAGAGCTAATGATGCAGGACGGATAGCGCGGGTTTTACGTAACGGATCCTAGGGTTCGAACGTGGTGAATAACTGGTTAAGTGGTAGTTGATGGATGTAGAAAAGATGTATAATCGCCTGGAAACTTATAAAGTAACGATATTGTCCTTCCACGTCACGCTTCAGGGTCCGTCAAACGTCGCATCTATCAGGTAAGTTTGAGTCGCTCGCACTTAAAGATTTACGATTTTTGTCGCAAAGAATTTTATATATCAATTGTCTCCATAATTCTCGAGATTACATTATATATTACCTAAGAAAAGTAAATCTAGAAAGGATTAAAATTTCCTCTATTTTCCTATAATAATAATAATGTCCTCAAACTAAAAGGAAATAAATAAAACATACTTAAAATAAACCTTCTAGAATCATGGATACCATTTTTAGATTATATGAATAATCTAAAAATAATCACTTCTCATTCCTCATCATTCTCACCCGCTTGAAAAAACTCGACTCCCGGCGAGTTAAAATCATAGGTAATCTCAGAAGGCTCCAAATCTGTATACCTTGAACATTCTTCACGTGGATGTTCCTTCCATCGAACTAGATACTTCCAACGAACAAGATATTTCTGGCCATGTACTAATTTTGGAATTTTTCTGAGACGTAGCACATCCTTACTTCCACCATGTGATACACCAGAAACTACCTTCGGCAACCTAGGAAAATACTTCACTTGAGTTTTAGTAATCTTCTTAACTCCCCCAAAAGATCTAAATACAGATATAGTTGGCTTGTATTTCCTTTACCTCGAGCAATTTGGCATAGGAACCTTTCCGATAAACCTTGCACATGATATATCCGGACCAAGAAAAATTTGAACTTCCGGGACTGAATTAGTTGCTGATCTTTCAACATTTCTCTCTTCTGCAACCGTTTTTTCCCTCTCGAAAGTCTCTTCATCGGGGTTCTTCTCAAACATTGGTTTGCATTGCTTATCCTTTTCAACATCTTCAACCACCTTAAAATGCTCAAAGTCGTGGTCGCACTTTGTTTTCTCTTTCGGCATCTTCTGTAACATGTACATTCTCTAAAGTTTGACTGCACTTTGTATCTTCCTCGCTTGCTTCAACCTTCTCAGTCATTACCTTAGCGCTTGTTGGCTTTACAAATTTCTACAAACCTTCTGGACTCAAAGACTTTAAGATAATGTGCTCATTGTTGAAGTTAAAAGAGTAAGTATTGGCATGACCATCATGTGAAACATTCCGATCATTTATCCAAGGACGACCTAAGAGAATATGAGTAACCCTCGTAGGCACAACATCACACCAAACTGAATCTGAATATCTACCAAACATCTCTTGTTTACCAGAATAGAAGAATTATTCATCCAAGCAATTTTGTATGGTTCAGGATGTGGTTCAGTTGATAGTTCAAGTCTCTCAATTGTAGTTTCTGAAACCATATTAGTACCGCTACTTCCATCAATGGTGAGTTTTCGGTATTCCCTCCCACAATTCACTGTAGTCTGGAAAATTGTTGACGGGCCACTAAAGATCCTTTTGCTAAGATTCAACAAATACTCATCTTCTTTCTCTCGTTCATCAACACTTGGTGATTCAACTTGGGACTCAGTAATTGCAGTTTTATTGAAACTCTTCGGCAGTGTGAACCTCTTTGCAATTCCTTCCCGTGTAGTGTTCACCTTCTTGAAAGAATGAAGCCGCAGACTCTTCTCAAATTGAAGAGCTAGTTGAAAGGTTTACCTTCTTGAAAGAATGAAGCCGCAGACTCTTCTCAAATTGAAGAGCTAGTTGAAAGGTTTCAGTGACAGTACCAACTGGGTGAGGTATTATACAATTGCGGATCTCTGGCTTAAGGCCTGACTTGAATCTAGCCAAAGCCATCTCTTCGCCCTCATGAACTCTGCAATGAACCTTCAATTCTTCAAACTTGTTCATATATTCTACGACTGTCATGCTTCCTTGTTCAAAGCTCACTATGTCTTCAAATATTCGAGGGACAAATCTACCATCCGGGGGTTCATATGTGGCCACTTCGAGTTCATCATGTTCGACCGAGCTTTGATACCAAAATGATGCAGGACGGATAGCGCGGGTTTTACGTAACAGATCCTAGGGTTCGAACGTGGTGAATAATTGGTTAAGTGGTAGTTGATGGATGTAGAAAAGATGTATAATCGCCTGGAAACTTATAAATTAACGATATTGTCCTTCCACGTCACGCTTCAGGGTCCGTCAAACGTCGTATCTGTCGGGTAAGTTTGAGCCGCTCGCACTTGAAGATTACAATTTTTGTCGCAAATAATTTTATATATCAATTGTCTCCATAATTCTCCATAGGAGATTACATTATATATTACCTAAGAAAAGTAAATCTAGAGAGGATTAAGATTTCCTCTATTTTCCTATAATAATAATGTCCTAAAACTAAAAGGAAATAAATAAAACATACTTAAAATAAACCTTCTAGAATCATGGATACCATTTTTAGATTAAATGAATAATATAAAAATAATCACTTCTCATTTCTCATCACCTAAACTAGGCTACTTTAAAATAGGAACGGATATTTTATTAGTTTTAATTAATTTTTAATCAAGGTCAAATTTGTTTCGCACTTTGAAAGTCCGAGCTCTTTTTATGTTCAACGGATTGAAGTTTTTTGTTTCAATTTATTTTTATTCATTTTATCTTTTTATTTGCAATTGGTTTATAGTACTAGCGATTACATTAAAATTGACATTCAATTTAATTAATCTATTATATAAGTACCAATCTGCTCAGGCCAGATAGAGAAAGAAGCTTACTCAGAAATCACAATATTCCTCTACAAATGGCCATGTTTTGAACCAAGATTGGTTGTTTCTTTTGGCCAGTGTAAATATTTTAGTCTCTGTTGGTTTTTCTTTGTGTTTCAGACTTAGAGGGTGGCTGATCTGTACTTCAATATTTGTTTACACGATCACTAAAAAACTCCCCTCTATTGTTTGATCCATAAAAGCCTGTCGAACAGAGCCATCTAGTTTTTAGTCAATTTTGTGAAGCTTAATTGCTTCTGTGATCAGAGATCTATTTGTACAAAACTCTAGGCTTTTGCCTATTTTGGTTTGGGGTGCCAAATAAAATCCCCCCACCAACGGTGGTTTATCTTTAAAAAAAATAAAATAATCTATTATATAAGTAACAAAATTACATAGCGGTCAGGCTTATACAATGTGCACCATTACATTCATTAGAAAATAAAATTGTGATCCCACAAACTTTTGCGAAATTCCATTAAAAAATTAATATCATACTTGTTTTCCAAAAATATAAAAATTAAACGGAATTCCTATATGCAGGTTGAGATTTACTAATGCAGTCTATATTTTGACTGAAATTGACGGTATTGCCCTTATAATTTATCAACTTCAAACTTAACCCAGTGAACTAATTTTGAATTGCTTATTTGCAATCACATCCCTATCAATTGTTTGTTTCGTTTTGCCAAGATCCCTCTCTTCGTTCTTCAAAAATTCCATGTGTATCACAATCCAAATTCCATGGTCATCATCCCGCCGTCAGCTTTCTTAATGACGGGTTCACCAGTTAGCTCTTGGAGCCGCCCATCACCACTCTTGACTTCACCGATGACTTCTCCATCGGGTTCTCTGGAGCGACGACGACAGCTCTGACTGATTGGGCAATCTTCCGACAAGACCTAGGCAGTGTGGCCTTTGCATCCGAAGCCCCCTACCAATTTATACATTCTTGACTTTTCCATCGGGTTCTCTGAAGCGACGACCGATGGCGGCTCTGACCGATTGAGCCAGAAATGAGGATGAGAAAAAAAAAAAGAAGACCAGATTGGATTTGAAGAGGAGGAGCGTGCTTTATGTAATTAGGATTGGGAAAAATAGAGGGAGAGGGGTATGGGGTGTACCCATTAGTTTATTCTGCTCCCTTATGCCCTGCAGCATCGCCGGTGCATCTCCATAACTCCAGAATTTCG
Source organism: Sherardia arvensis (assembly GCA_948330725.1). Taxonomy (NCBI): domain Eukaryota; kingdom Viridiplantae; phylum Streptophyta; class Magnoliopsida; order Gentianales; family Rubiaceae; genus Sherardia; species Sherardia arvensis. The sequence continues at coordinate 29,918,704 of OX415241.1, forward strand.
TCTAGTAAGATAATTCATTTAGGATTTCTATTAATGCTTCAGAAGGTTTCGAAGCTAGGCTGGGGAGGAGTTTTAAGGTGGTTGCGGTGGCCGGAAAAGTGCACTTGAGGACCACCAATGTTAAACGAATTGGAATTCATGGAAAAATAATTTTAGGGTGGCGATATTGCCATAGCAGTTTTTAACATTCAGAGCAGAATTAATTGATTTTACCTAAATTGCGCTTTTTCCGTCAAAGTCTACTTATTACCTTTTTTTTTTTTTACGAATTATCCAAATTACATTTTTCTTATTTCCTTTTTTTAACCGACATAACATTCTATTTTTTAGGTATCGAATTGATTAAAAACAAAAGTCTAGACGTAAATTGAATGCCAAATGTCTTACAAAACCTCAATTTTAATAGAAGAAAGAACCAAAGACCGCAAGATAAAATCAAACATCAAAACTTAATATAAAAAATTTATCATTTTTGAACAATGAGATGAGTAGTATCGTTCGAACTATAAGCTCGGCATAAAAAAATTACAATATTAAAATAGCCGAAAAAAAGTGCAGCAACATTTAATTTTGTTGTAATTGTTAATGCTAATTCAATTATATCTTTTAAAAAATATAAATTTTCAATCTAAATATTTTTCACTGTTAAAATTTTTTTCCCATCTTTATTCTTCATACTTAATTAGAAATTAAACCGTTTTTCAAATGTATCAGTATCTATATATAGATACGTATACTACATTCATTTGATTTTTCATCAAATTATATTTTAATCGAAATCGAATAAAAATGAAAACTTTTGACTGAAGATCAGGAACTGGAAGATTGGCTCAGTAACTTGTAGAAAAATAATTCAGTAAAAAAATAAATAAGAAAAAGGTAATAAGTAGACTTTGACGGAAGAAGGATAATTTGGGTAAAAATACTTAATTCTGCTCTGAATGCTAAAAAGTGCTCTGCCAATGTTACCACCCATAATTTTATGTGTTAAACTTTTTCCAATTTGTAAACAAAGTGCAGATGAGAACAATACGGGATGATGTACCTCATTTCTTGTTATTAATATTGGGGGCGTATATACCTTTTCCAAAAATTATATAGATTACAAAAGTAAAATACGACCTGCAAATAGTTTTGCCCAAATTAAACCAATCATTTCCTTTTAATTCATCTTCCATTTCCTAATAATTCAATCATCCATTACTTTAAATATCAATTGCACAACATTATTAAAAATTAAAGAAGGTTAAATCCAGTCCGCGCGCTTATAAGGTTATTGGTGCCATGCGCGCTTATACAGTCCGCGCCACTTACCTGATTAGTGATTAGTACACAATTTTTATCCCTTAGTTAAACCTTCTAAAATGATTTACTCCATGTTACGGTATCTAAATCAATTTTTTCCAAATAAATACTAATAAAAAATGAGAATAACATTCATCCGGATGATTCTGATATAAGCCTTATCAGGCACCAATAAGATAATGACACGTGTACAATTGTAATGTTTTAATTGGTTAATATATTTTTAGTAAATTTCTAAAACCCTAATTTAGAATGGCTAAACCCGTCTGGGTAATGATTGAACACGTGGCCCAATCATAAATTAGTTAAAGATGATGTGTCGTTATTTAATTGGTGCCTGATATTGCCAATATCAGGATGATCCTGATATATGTTAAACTGATAAAACGCATAATAGTGTTAATCTTCAATTTATATTTATTGAACTGAATCCAAACTAAACTAAATTAGTTTGAAAAGTTTTCAGATAAAAAAGAGAGTAAAATTTATAATTGAACATCGAACATTGCTAAAATTTCAAGGATACGGAAGATGCATAGTTCAATTTATGTTGTGATGATATTGAGCTTAATTGTTCATTCACTATCCTTGTGATATTAATTCATCAATGAATCAGAAAATCTATAGACTAGTGCGCAAAGTCTACACTTCTCTTGCAAGGGGATTCACCCTCCCCATGGATCCCACGTTTTGTGGACTCTTAGATGGGCCTGCAGGGGCCTTTATTGTTTCTTTTTTGACAATGAAGGGTCCCTCCCTATTCATCAAATTATCAAATCACCATATCAAGTAAAATATTAGACTGTATTTGATTTACCCGATTTGTAAAAAACTAAAATTTAAAAGTTCAGTTTTAAAATTTTATGTTTGATTCGTATAAATTTTAAAAAATTAGATTTTGTTCCTCCCAGATTTTTTGTGTCATGATATTTTATAATTCAATCACAAACCTTAATTTTTCGAATCTTATAAGAATCATATGATTTAAAGATACTTATATATCAAGTTCTGTGAATATGTTGGAATAAGAAGAAAATGAATAATTCATATAAATTATATTTACAAATTTATTTCAGAAAAATAATAATATTTAAATTATTATCCGTGCAAATGTACGGACATTATCTAGTAGGACTAACAATAGACAAGTAACAAAAACTTACGGTGAGTGCTGTGAATTTACAAATCAATCACAAGGATAAAAATACCGGCCTGTATGCAGTCCATATTTTGCTTATTTATAGTCCGTATTTTTGTTATATAATCAAATGTACAGTGATTATGATATATAATTGATTTGCAAATGTATGCAATAAAAGTAATATATGTGATGCATATGTGATATGTCTGATATATATAATTATTGATCATTTTATATATATCGAAGACGTATTTTTATTTTACACTGCAAAATAAGGATTGCATCTAGCATCTGTCTACAAACAATGAGGTCCACATGAGTCCTGCTGGGCCATCAATAAAATATAAATAGAAAAACATTCAATTAAAGGACCAATAGGAATTCATCACATTGTGGAAGGGAGCCTCCCTTGGGAGGGAATCCTATCACTCTCCAAACGAGTGGCTAAAAAATGGAATATCAAGTTAATTCAGAATTTCTCCACCACGTGGTTGGTAGAGTCACGCGCCAAAAACCTCCAAAGTAATTGTTACACTCTCTTTTCTTTGTCCCCTCCCCTCTACACCACTTTCTACTATTTTGTGGTCCCTTTTTTGCTTGTTAAACCTTTTTAATTTGGAGTATTTTACTTCTTTATCGCAATCCTACTCAATTGATTATTAACGGCTCTCCAAATAATGATCAACCTCGATAGTTCTTGGCTTTATGTAAAACCGTTTCTTTTTATTTTTACGTGCCTATTTAATGGCGGTCTGGAAAAGTGTAGTTGATGAACAGTAACTAAATCTTACCAGGATCACATGAACTATATAGACCTGACACTCGTAGAATTACGATATAGGTCTGTCATGTAGGATCGCATAAAGACGTCTCAATTATCTAAACGTAGTTCCTATTCCTGCCTCATATAGGATAAATCCCTAATCATAGTAGTTTGTTACAGCTAGCTTATCACTCAAAAACTCAAAGATACATCAAATCAGTGAAAATCTAAAGAACATAAAATGGTTGCAAAAAAGCTTCAATCCCACCAAACACAAAACTCATGCGGATCGTTCATACTCATCAACAAATACAACATCCCACCAAGCAACAAGAGCCAAAACAAAATCAAAATTTTCAATAACTCCCCAAACAACAAACACTTCACGTTTCTTCCATCGATTACATAGAGCTAATTAAACAGTAATTCTATACCACTTAGTACTTCAACAACATTATAGGAAGAAGCAAGGGTTTGCACAAGTGCAAAATAAGTAACTCCCCGATAATAAAGTATATAGTTTAGGGACTAATTATGTAATTATATAAACTTAAAAATGCATTGCATGAAGAACTACATTGATTGGGTTATCTCCTAATTATATGAGTGTATTGAATACTTGCTATATTCATGGGTAGATTATGATCACTTACCTATTGTGATATTGTACCGAAATGGGAGTCGTAATTTATATGTGATCATTGTGTTGATTCCTATGAACATTCAATTGGCTTGTTTTATGTTTTCGTGATCCTAGAACATAATTAACTTTATCGATTCTCTAAATTTGAATGCTACTATTGAATATACTTGAAGTGTGATCATCTAGGCTATTCAATAGCAAGGTATCTGAAGTAATGTGATCATTCTTCTTAGGTCCTGTCCAGTTCAACTTATTTGGTGCCGTGCTGTGCTGATGAGTGCTGAGTTGTGCTGATCAGTGCTGTGCTGTGCTGATCTTACGCTGAATAATGTTGAAAGTGTTGAACAATGTTCATTTGAGTTGAAGAAAAAACACAATGTTTATTACTAAAGAACTAAAGAGTTTACTTAATTAATATTATTTTTACAAAACATAAAAACAGAGTCCATTTAGAGCTTAAATGTGTTGAGCTGAATAGGTGTTGTGCTGACCAGTGTTGTGTTGTGCTGATGAGTGCTTTGATGTGCTAACCAGTATTATGTTGTGCTGAAATGTGCTGCAATAAGTTGAACTGGACAGGGCCTTAGTTGGAAACGAGTGAATATGATAGTTACTTTGAAAGTAACCATCCTTGATAAATTTAAGTAGTAATGCGTTATAGTGCAATGATAAGTTGATTGTCAAGAGTTGAAGTACCCAAGACTAGTAATCTCATACTTAATCCATCTTTTAGATAATTGCATACTAACCTATTTGTGGTTTTAATTCAATTATGAACTAGAAATGAAGACCCATTTACAACACATTGTCAAACCATTTACAACCTTTTCTTTCATTCTTGTAACCGAATTTGGAAAATACAGGACTCTTTTCGGACATCAAATATACTCTAGCATCTTTCAGTAAAATTGAGTGTAAGAAAGTATCAAGGCATAAATTAGCTAAGGAACATGTAATGCAAGTGGCTGATACGCAAGTGTGGCCTCCACTGATACCTGTGCAGCCACACCAGCAGGTCTGTTTAGTGTGGGTGTAGTTATATCAATGTTCTTGAGATATAGTTTCAGTTATCCCATATTCATGAATTAGGCACATTAACTATTCTTGGTGTTTACCACTAGTGGACGGAAAAACCGTTTAGGGCGGCCGGAACGGCGGCCACACGGTAATTTATATAGTTACCACTGCAAATATGAGATTGGTCTCTATCTTTCTTGTTACTGATTCAACCTCTTTTCATGTGGCTTGCATATATTTCCAGCAAATTAATCAACAACAAGGGCAGTAGGTCAGTTTACAAATGATTCAAATCTAGCTTCTTTAAGTTCTTTGAATGACCCTTGTTCTTTGAATTTCTTGCAATGTCAAGCTGCTGCTGTTCTTGAACAACTCTGTGGTATGATTAAAGAACTTGATGCAGAATTGAAATATGGTCTTATTGAGGAACCTCACGATGGGAAAGAATTACAACTCGTTTCAAGTCAAGTCTCGATGGTATGATGTGTGAGGTTGAAAACACAAACGGAAATTCCGAACACAAGAAGTGGCTCGATGAGGCTTGTCTCAACTACCGCAATTTGCCCTCGAAATGAAAGTTGGATGATTCTCTTCACCATGCCTGGGTTGTGACACTTTGTGTAGTTGGATTCCCCTTAATATTTACATGATTTGTATGCAAACACAAAGTTGGAAAGTTCTTACTCTAGTTTATAAAGAACTTATCGACTACAAACCTATGACCTCTAACCTTAGTAGCTAGCTCTAGCTGTTTCACCTTTTTCCATCCCTAGATTAGCATAGATTTACCTAACCTCTTCATAGTGAACTGGACTTAAGGTTAAATAATCCCACCAAGTGTTGAGATTCAAAATATTTAAGCAATCAAACTTCATTTTTTGCACAATTATTTCATCAAAAATGTTACGATCTACAAATCTCTACTTACGTTATCGAGATAACTCTATTTGGTGCTGAGATTGAAGAACAAAGATACCTCCTCCTCCTCATCACTAGAGTTTTCCGCAGTTGTGAGTTTGGCGCCGAGGGGTCTTCCTTGGGGTTGGACATAGAAGCCTCTGATCGGCGGCGATTCTGGACGGGATTGGAGGTCTTCTTGGGAGCCATATTGTGTCTTTTGCTAACCTGACTTGATCTAAAATTGTCGGTTAACACTTGACTTTTTGGAAACAATAACAACTCAATTGACTTTTAACTAAACAACGATCAATCCTTATTTAAATTTCTATAATCGCTAATAATCATATTATGTGAGTAGTCTTAAAACATAGCGTCATTTCTTACTTGATTACGAGTCAAAAGCATATTAAGTTTTATTATTGACAAAAATCAACTTTCAAGTTGAGTTTGGATTTAAGAGCATATCATGTTGGTCAATTTGGTTCGGGTCTGGTTGTTAAATAAGTTCTTAACGGGGTGAGTTCAGATGGATGAGTCACGTCCTATCGAGTTGGTCAAATCTTAATATCTCTTAAATTATAATTAGATAATCATGTTATTTTGGTTGGGTCTATATGTGTCAAATTGTTGGGTCGTGTAAGAAATTGACAATACTACCCAAAACCATCTCCCTCACATATTCAAAAGTTGACAATATTAGTTGTAAATCTTCACTTTCCATCTAAGTGTCATGCATACATATGCATAGTTCAATATATTCCTTAATTTGAGATTAGTACTAGATATAGTGTGAGAGTTTCAATCTTTATTCTATACATGACTTACAAATAATATTAATTCAGAAATAATCTTTAAAAGTAAGGTTTTATCATGGTGGAGGCGATCGAATGAGGTATCATGTACGTAGGCATTGAGTGGGAGAAGTTGGGGGAAAATGTGCTATGTTCCCAGCTTAGATCACTTTAAGAACTTTAATAGTCATACGTTTGATGAAATTCGGTAAATTTTATCTTTTATTAATGTATATGATTCTTATGTATTAAAAATTATTAAAATATGATGTGATTAATTCGGTTGGTGGGAAGTTTAAATAGTGGATTAGAAACTTCGTGGCTCTCTCTCTCGATGTCTCCTTCCAAAACGCTCTCTAGTTTTCCTCCCCAATTACTGTTCCTAAATTTCACAACAGTATTATTCCTCCCCACTTTTCCGACACTGACACGATAACGTATCTAAAACGGTCACAAAACGGCTTCTTCCATGGCTGAGCCACCGCATCCCAGCGGTGGCGCCGCCGCCGGAAAATCATTTCTAGCCGCTTTAACCAATCCCCCGCCTCCCCTATCAACGTCACTGCCCTCAAACCCAGAAATCACTCTGATTAAACTTTTCCGAGGAGAAATTGCATGTATTGTCACCCGTAATCAGGCGGAATCACTAGCATCTCACTACTCAAATGCCCTTATAGGCAAATTTGCAAGGGGTGAACCTGCTATGGAACGTCTTCATCTGGCCTTCCAATCGGCCGGTTTCGCCGGAAAATTCCAAATAGGCTCCGTTGATTTCAGGCATATCTTAATCAGATTCGAGGATGCCGAGGACTATCGCCGCTGATGGATGAAAGGTCTGTGGAGCTTCTGTGGATCTCAAATGAAAGTCCTGAAATGGACGGTCGATTTCTGTCTAGAAGAGGAATCCTCCATAGTCCCTGTGTGGGTTACAATTCCCAAGGTACCCTTCTTTTATCATAACTCTACAATGATACAATCGATTGAAAATCAGATTGGTACTTTTTTAAAAATGGAAGTTGCGACCTCCTCCTTTACCCGTCCATCAGCTATAAAAATGTGTGTTGAGATTGATCAAAGGAAGAAGCTTCAATCATCTATTCATTTGGGTATTTAGGATGGCAGCATCAAGAGATATCCTATAGAATATGAAGATTTGCCAAAATATTGCAACAAGTGATGTATGCTTGGTCATGAAGATGTAAATTGTCTGGTCCTTCATCCTGAACTTTGACAACCAATTTGACCCACCCAGAAAAGCCACAAAGTTGATGTCTTGCCCCCCAGAAGGTAGCTGTTATTAAGGAACATGGCATTACTAATAGTCAGATAATAGACCTCACCAAGGTGGATCAGGATGTTATGGTTGAAACTGGTAAAGCCAAAGATAGTTCCAATGAGATTCCTACATCAACTGAAACAGGTTCCTCAGGTCTCTCTCCCCACACCAAAGATCAGGAAGCCTCAACCAAGGTCATCCCTGCTGCCAAAAATAAGGCCTCAAAAAAAAAAAAAGTCCCTCATCCTTTTCAATTCCCGGTCACTCCTTGCCCTAAACCTCAAAACCAATTTACACCTCCTACACAGACACATGCTCCCTCTCCCATACAGACTCCAGAAGATACACCACCACTGATACACCCCCTCCCTCACCAGTCACCACCTCAGAACCACCCTCCCTCACCAGTTTCCACCTCAGAAATGACCTCAGACCTCCAACTTCTACAATAAATACCCTCTCAGCAAACTCACAATCTAGTGTATGCAAAAGATGACATGCAAGTGGATACAAGTAAGTCCTCTAATTCAATTGAGTTTAACTTATCACCTAACAAAATGCATGTTCTTAGCTCATCAGATAATAGGTTCCTCCCTCTGCTGGAAGTTGAGCTTGAATATGAATCTGGCACTCCCACAGCTTCAGAATCTTCAGAGGATGACACCCTTGTTGATCCTCCTCAGGTTATCCCTAACTCCCAAACTGATTTGAGTCTAGACAGACCTTTAGATGAATCTTTAATCCCAGTGATTTCTAATAAATCTAAGATCTCTACTTTCTTTACTCAAATAAACAAAACATTTACTCCCATAAAGTCTGCCAAACCTCAATCTCCAAATCTAGTTTTTACTAGGTCAAAGAGCACTAAAAATAATTCTAATGTCTGACACCATTAAAATTAGATTTTTAGTTTGGAATGTCAGGGGTATGAGGACATCCATGCCCAGACTACTTGATTTGGTTAGACAACACAGGCTTGAACTTTTGTGCCTTATTGAACCATGGCACAAAAGTCATAAATGTGACAAATTTAGGAGAGAACTTCATTTCAGTAATTCTATTACCTCACAGAGTGGTAAAATCTGGCTCATGTGGAATGAGTCACTAAAAATCACTCTAAATTATGACCACCTGCAGTTCTTGTCAGTGGATATTTTCAGTTACAGTCTGAACTCCAATATGGAGGGCATATTTGTCTATGGGCTGAGAACTATCCCTGGCAGAGCTTTTCTTTGGGATGCACTGTCTCACAGGAATATGCAAACCTCCTTTCTCATTGGTGATTTTAACACGGTTAAATCATCACATGAATACAGAGGTCCATCACAGCCTAGCCCTAGAAGTATGGCAGAATTTAATCAATTTATCTCTGCCAATGCTTTACTAGAATTAAACACAGTTGGTAACACTTTTACTTGGTCTAACAATTGGCTAAGGAATCCCACCACTGAATAATTGGATAGATGTCTGTGCTCTCAAGATTGGATGCATAAGTTTCCATCTTCTTCTATCCATATCCTAAATAGAGACACCTCAGATCACTCTCCAATGTTGTTTAATATAGGCAGCAACCTTACTGCTTCCCCTAGTTCTTTTAGGTTTCTTAATGTTTGGTTTAGTAGAGAGGATTTTATGTCTGTTATTGAAACAGACTGGAATCAACCTGTTGACCATTCTGGCATGCTTGGGTTTCATTTGAAACTTCATAGACTTAAGCTCAGAATCAAAACCTGGAATAAACAGGTACTTGGTTCTATTGAGAATGATGTCAAACAAGCTGCTGAAAACCTGAGACAACAAGAAATTATTTTTGATAATGATAATTCAATAGATGGATTTTTCAAAATCAAAGAATTAAAAGCTTTGCATCTCAGAGCCCTCAAAGAGCAATGTTACGGCCACAAATAAGTGCTTCTCCTTGAACGGTACTGTCAACGGGCTACCTGCACAGGGAAAGAGAATGGCTGGGTCAGCACGGGGAGGGCGATAGCCGTTCCCGCTCCGATGCCAAAGTCAGTCGGTTGACAGTGTTTGTGATCTATCTCTTTCAACAGTATTTGTGAGCTTACCTTCCTTTTTCTCCTGCCCCTTCCTTTTATAGCTCATGCCAAGGTTCTGCGTCTAGGGTTTTAGGCACGCTGATGGGCCTCTGATGATCTCGGCACGTGCCTGTGCCAGCCCATGCCAGTCGTCCATTCCAGCAGCATCATTGGGCCTCTTGGGCCTGTCCTTGACCAAGTGGCATGATCCGTTGACTTGGCCCACGATCCTCACAAGTCCCCCCAAGTGCGAGGCCGTGTTGCCAAACGCGGGCGAAGAACTGAAGAGGCGAGGATCCGGCCGTCATGGCATCACGCGCGCGGCTTTAACCTTCGCCTTTAATGCATGTCGAACGCGTGTCCCTCATCTTCTTTTCTCGATGGTGCGTGGGCCCGCCTCGATCACGTCTCCCCACGCAGACTTAATTCCTCATCTGCCTTCTTTTGTTTGAAAATAACTCCCCCTTTTCGTCTTCTCCTTCTATCTCATTTCCGAACCATCATACCGCTGCGCTCTTCTGCCCTCTTACAGGTACTCTCCCTTCTCTGCAACTTCTTTTATTCAGGCGACCTTCCCCACTCCCTCGGTTTACCCTTAATGGCTCTCCGACGCATGGGACCCGGGCTGGGCAGTACTACGACCGCTGGTGATGTCGAAGGTTTCCGGGAACGGTGCCGTCACACCGTCGGGCTGCAATTTACGGATTTGGAGGTGCAGATCCGCCTCCCGGAGGTCGGGCAGTTGGTGGCGGAAGCCCCTGAGGGTTTTACCGCCGTCCACTGTGAGTACCTCTTTTCCTGCGGTCTGCGCCTTCCGTTGACCGGCTTTTTCAAACAGGCACTGGCCTTCTTCGGGCTTGATCTGCGCTACCTTCAGCCTAACTCCGTCAAGGCGCTGATCGGTTTTCAGATCGTGTGCTCCCGCCAGCAGGTTGTCCCCACCTTGCCCCTGCTCAGGGTATTCGCCTACCCATGCGTGGACAAGGGCTTCTGCCACATCAAGTTCCGGCCGGCGGCGGGCAAGTCTCTGCTGCAGAAAAGGCCGAAGAAATCCGGATGGGGATCCAAGTTTGTGTATGTGGATAACGACCTGGTATGGGGTCCTCGAGCGAGTCGGGTCAGATACCCGGTAGGTGATCAAGCGACCCGGGGGCTCCATCCCAGCGATGGCGAGGCGGCCGTGTTGGATCCGGAGGTACGCAAGCTGAAGCAGGGCACGATGTTGTGGACGACCGTGAACTCCGACGAGCTCTTGAGCCAGTGCGGACTCCCTCACTGTCGGCTCGATGTGGTGATGCAATCGCCGAGGCGTTCAGTCCCGTCTACCGAGGGTCCGGGGGAAGGTCGACCAGCGTTTTAGCCATGCTTTTATTTTTTTCTTTTCTTCCTTTTGTCACTCCTGTTTTGACCAATCATGTCGTTCTACTGATTCCTCTTTGCTCTTTTTCTTTTTATTCGCGACAGCTTCTAGGACTGTTGACGGCGAGACTGATAGTCATCCCGACGTCCACTCGGACGCTCAGTTCGCCGACTCTGACATGGAGAAATACCGTCGCCGATCCGAACGTCGCCAGGCTCGCTCGTCTGCCTCTGCTCTTGCCGACAGTCGCGCTCAACATTCAGAGTCTCAGTTGGACATCTCCGAGCCTAACGTCACGCGTCCCGACTTCATCAACCTGGAGGGCGACGACTCGGGTGACCACAGGAACCCCCATAAGAGGCCGGCTGACGCGATGAATGTCGAGGTCACCTTCGAGGGAACGTCTCAGCCTCCTCCCGACGAGCTGCATCGCAACAAGCTTCTCCGGGCGGAGTCTCTGCCTCCTCCGGCTGGACCGGTGCTGACTACCCCGAAGGGTCGTGTTGACTTTCTGGCCTTAGCTTTCCCCAGAGGTCATCTTGAGGCCTGGCGCGCGAGCCCCCTGGTCAACTTTCACAGCTCCGTCAGTCTGATGGACCGGTTTGACTCAGTCAGCCTGGAGGTATGTCTTTCTTCTTCTGTTTCCATCCGCTACTGTTCAAGTAGGCATTTTATTTTACGGTCATCCTCCTTGAACTTCCAGGTGGCCTGCCTTTCTGCTTCCCTCAGGGGTGAGTTGGGCCGTCTGCACTGTGAGGCGTCCCGCTCTCGCGGCCAGCTCACTTCCTGTCAGGCGGCTCTGGAGGCAGCTCGCGACCTTAACCGGAAGCAGGAGCAGATGATCGGGGAGCTGAACGCTCGTGCCGCCGTCGACCCGGTCGATCTCCAAGCTCAAGTGGACGAGTTGACTGCGTCTGTCGCCGCTCTGAAGGTGGAGAAGGATGCCGCCGTCGCTGAACGGGACTCGGCTAGCGGGAAGCTGAAGGAGGCCAAGGTTCAACTGGAGATGCTCGATCTGATGCGCGCCAAGCTGCAGAGCGCTGAGGAGGCCATCGCCGGCCACGACTCTCGGATCGCTACTGCCGTCGCTAAGTACAAGTGGGCCATCGAGGTCGGTCTCCCCGATGTCTTTCTCAAGGTGGCCTCAAGTGACAACGCGCGTCGTCGTTTCCGCCGGGCGGTCTACCGGTCCTTCGACTTGGACGAGATATACGAGGGTGATGCCGCTCGGTTCAGCCGTTCACTGGATGAGCTGTTTTCTGTCTTCGGTAAGTACCCATTCACAGAATACTTCTCTGAGTTGTCTGCTGAGATGTCGCCTGAGGCGATCGTGGGGTGGACTCCCCCCAGCGCTCTGAGCCTCAGCCGCCTTCTGCCGCGTCGACGACTCACCCGTCCGGCCAGGGTCCTGTCGAAGGGGTTGCCATGACCGCTGAGAAGGACGCGTCTGATGACCTGTTGGACGACCTCCAGGAGGCGGGATTGGTGGGCGAGGCGCCGGCGCACAAGTCGACCGTGGAGGGTGACGGCGAGAAGACCGGCGGCAACTGAAGCGTCTGAATGATCCGCCCTGCGTGGCGTTGTTTTGTGCCATCTGTGGCTTTGTCTTATTTTGCTACTCATAACAATATTTCTTACCTTCTGCACTATTCGGATATTGTCCACTTCGGACTATTTTTATTCTGGTATTGAATCCTTCGCTCTTCCCCGTTTTTCCCTTATGGGTCCATCGACGCGCGTCGACGGTGGCTGGGCATACTGATACGATCGTTCATCCGGACGTCGAATTGGTCGTCCGGTGCAGCCGTGTCCTCCATCATCCCGAGGGCAACGAGCTCGGCCGGCGAGGCCAACGGTGTTATTAACTTAGCTGTGGGTTGCCTCGACACCTCAAGGAACTCGCCGTCGGGTTAACCGTCGAGCTTCGACCGCCCGTATCATCGTCGGATCGGCTGACGCGGCGGAGCCCTCAGGTCGCTCGAGGGCAGCGAGCTCAATTATTCCGAACAGCGGACTGGATTAGTTAAGTGTAGCTCCGGCAACCCGCGGCGTTCGCCGTCGGGTTTGCCGTCGGGCTCACCTGTCCATTTATTCCATCGGGTGACTGAGGCGGCTGAGCCCCCAGGTGATCTTCGGGGGCAACGAGCTCAGTTATGTCGGCCAGCGGCTGAAATTAGTTAAGTGTTGCCTCGACACCCCACGGAACTAGCCGTCGGGTTCATCGTCGGGCTCACCTGTCCATTTGGACGTCGAGGCGACTGATGCGGCTGAGCCCCCAGGAGGTTCTTGGGGGCAACGAGCTCAGTTGTGTCGCCTAGCAAACGAAATTAGTTAAGTGTTGCCTCGACACCCCACGGAACTAGCCGTCGGGTTCATCGTCGGGCTCACCTGTCCAGTTGGACGTCGGGGCGACTGATGCGGCTGAGCCCCCAGGAGGTTCTTGGGGGCAACGAGCTCAGTTGTGTCGCCTAGCGAACGAAATTAGTTAAGTGTTGCCTCGACACCCCACGGAACTAGCCGTAGGGTTCATCATCGGGCTCACCTGTCCATTTGGACGTCGAGGCGACTGATGCGGCTGAGCCCCCAGGAGGTTCTTGGGGGCAACGAGCTCAGTTGCGTCGCCTGACGTGTGCACAAATAACATTCATATCGCTGAGCCTGTTTTGCATTACTTGCTACAAAAGAGGAAAGCGAGTCCCCTGACGATCATTTCCCCGCTAAGCAAGCGAACGGGGCAAGGTGATCGCGTCGGGAACCCGACCAAAAGTGTTTCCTTCGCCCACAGGTTAAGGCGTACTGTCTATATACATACATAAATATCCAGGCTGATACCTGGTTATCCGTAGAACTTCCGGAGGTTGCTCATGTTCCAGGTGCGGGGAACTGGTTCTCCCGCCAGAGTGTTGAGCTTGTACGCCCCGTCGCCCAGCACCTCCGCTACCTGGTATGGGCCTTCCCACGTCAACCGGTTTAATTGTCAAATACTTCTGCATCGACGGCTCCTTCGCCTGATAGGTTCCGTTGAACTGGTTGGCCACCAAGGCCGAGTCACCATACGCATCCAGCTTGTTCGCTCCCAATCTCTTGGCAATCTCCATCCCCGCTATCAACGCCTCGTACTCAGCCTCGTTATTCGTTGCTGGAAACTCGAACCTCAGAGTGTAGGTGGTCTCCTGTCCGTCGGGGTTTGTGACAATTAAACCGGCTCCCGCCCCCTCGACGCCTGACGCGCCATCCACGTGGAGCTTCCACCAATCCGTCCTGTCCTCCCGACGTCGGGTCCGGATCGGGACGTCCGCTGCCTCCGTTGCCGGGTCCTCGATCGTGACCTTCGTCGTCGAGGGGATCTCCGCCAAGAAGTCTGCCATCACCTGTCCTTTAATCGCCTTCCTGGGGGCGTACTGGATGGCGTGTTCTCCAAGTTCAACGGCCCACTTGGCTAATCTCCCCGATGATTCCGACTTAGCTAAGATCGCTTTCAGAGGCTCATTTGTCAAGACGACCACAGGATGGGCTTGGAAGTATGATCTCAACTTCCTTGCCGAGTGGATGAGGGCGAGGGCCAACTTCTCCTGATCAGTATACCTGGTTTCTGCCCCCTGCAACGTCCTGCTAACGTAGTACACGGGGCGTTGCACTTTGCCTTCCTCTCGGACCAACGCTCCGCTGACCACTTCCGATCCCGCGGCTAGGTACAGAAAGAGGGTTTCTCCGCTTTCTGGGAGCGACAAAGTCGGCAGCACCTTGAGGTGCTCTTTCAGCTCTCGAAACGCTTCGTCTTCGGCGGGCCCCCACTGGATAGCCCCAGCCGCGCCGACGCATCCCTTGAGAACCTTCAGGAAAGGTAGCGATCTCTCCGCCGCCCGAGACAAGAAGCGGTTCATCGCGGCCAACTTCCCGTTGAGGCTCTGGATGTCCTTCACTGTCCTGGGAGCGGGCATGTCCACGACCGCTTGCACCTTCTTCGGGTTGACGTTCAAGCCGCTGTTCGAAACCATGTGACCTAGGAACTTCCCTGACCCGACGGCGAACTGGCACTTGGCCGGGTTCAGCTTCATCCCTATCTCCTTCAGCCTGCCTAATGTCTCGTCCACATCCTTGATCAGATCATCGAAACTTTTGCTCTTGATGACCATGTCATCCACGTAAATTTCGACGTTGCGCCCTAGTTATTCCCGAAAGACGCGATCGACCACCCTTTGATAAGTGGCCCCCGCGTTCCGCAGTCCGAACGGCATCATTCTGTAAGCAAAAGCCCCTCTCTCGGTGATGAAGGCGGTATTATTCACGTCTTCGGGCTTCATCGGGATCTGGTGATAGCCTTTGTATGCGTCTAAAAAACACTTGATCGGGAAGCCCCCGAGCGCGTCCACCTTCTGATCGATGGCCGGGGTTGGGTAGCAATCCTTCGGGCACGCCTTGTTGAGGGTCTTGTAGTCGACGCACATCCTCCAACTGCCGTCCTGTTTTTTGACCAAAACAGGGTTGGCTAGCCAGACCGGGTACGGTACTTCCACAAGAATTCCCGCGTTGACGAGCTCATTGACCTCCCTATTGACTGCTTCATTTCTCTCGCGGCACAAGGGCCTTCTTTTCTGGATGACCGGCCTGTGTGAGGGGTTGATATTCAACGAGTGCATTCCGAGTTCCGGGGAAATCCCGGTCATGTCCGACGGTTTCCTCGCGAACACGTCCCCGTGTCTCTCCAGCACCCTGATCATTGACAGCTTCACCTCGTCGGGAACGCTCGCTCCGACCTGTATGGGCATCGCTTGGTCCCCATGTAGGTATACGGTTTCTACCTCGCTTCCCAACTCTTTGACGACGGCTCTTTCCTTCGGGGATACCATTTGCATCCTTCGAGCCGACGTTCTGCCGGATGTCCCACCCGACGGTTGTCCGGACGGTTCCTCGGGGTTCTTCCTCTTTTTGAGGGCCACTCGATGGCACTCCCTGGCCTTTTGCTGATCGCCCCGCACCGTCGCTATCCCTTCCCTCGTGGGAAACTTCAGCAACAGATGGAGGGTGGACACGATCCCCTTCAAAGCTGCTAGTGCCGGCCTGCCGAGTATCAAGTTGTACGGGCTGTGCGCCTTGATCACAATGAACTCAAGGTCCACGATTTTCCTGCGGGGGGCCGTGCCGACCGCCACCGGCAGGGTGATGATCCCATCGGGCCAAACAGTCCGGTCCGCAAAGTCGACCAACGGCGTCGCCGTCGGGGCCAATCCTTTGCGCGTGTTCTCATCCAGCCTCTCGAAACAGTGCCAATACATGATCTCCGCCGAGCTGCCACCGTCAACGTACGCGCGGTGCACCAACTTGTCCATGATTTGCACCGTGATGACCACAGCGTCACCCCCAGCAGGTCGGTCGGGTACAGGATCTTCAGAACTGAAGGTGATCACCTCCTCCGGCGTCAGCCTCCTTGACATAGGCGTCGGCTCGGGCGTCTTGCGGCAGCGCGCCTTCCTTTGAGACTCTGTGGCTCCTCCTGCGTTCCCCCCGATGATGGCGAGTATCGCGCCGGTGGGAGCGGTTGGTTCTTCATCCTGCGAAGAAATGTCTTCGTACCTTCTCCTCTTTCCCAACTCTTCCTTCTTCTCGGCCCGTTGGACTTCCTTGGACCTAGGTCCAGTCGACCGATCGCGTGACCATTCAGCTCCATGCTCGCTTCCTCGTTCAGTCCGTCGTTCACCTGACCGCAACGAGTACTGTTCCCTGTTGTACTCCCGGGCCTCCTTGGCATACTTCTTGAGATGCCCTCGCTTGAGGCAGGCTTCGATGGCCTTTTTGAGGTGTATGCACTCGTCGGTGTCGTGGCCGTGATCCTTATGGTAGTCGCAGTAGAGGCTCATATCCCTCTTGGAGGGTGGTAACTTCATCTTGCGGGGGACCGGGAGAATTCCCTGATCCGCCACGGCCATGAAGATTTGCTTCGGGGTCCTGGTCAAAGGCGTGAAAGACCTGTCCTTCGATGGTTCCTCTCTGCTGCCCAGCCTATCCTTCACGGATCCTCTCGACTTGTCCTTCCTTGACTCCCCTCCAGAAGTGATGTCCTTGGTGGCCTTGTCACCTCTGTGATACTCCTCGACTTTGATGTGGAGCTCGTATAACGTGAAGACAGGCTTTTTCGACAGCCGAACCTTCAAGAGGGTGTGGGTTAACCCTTGCACGAAAATCTCGACTAGCCATTTCTCGTCCAGCCTGTCCTCCACCTTGTTGCACTCGGTGATGAACCGCTCGTAGTAGTCCATGAGCGATTTGCCCGACCGTTGCCTGATCCGCAGCACATCTTGTGTGGTGAGGGCGAACTTCTTCTTCTGCATGAACCGCGTCAGGAAGAGGTCCTCCAGTTTCGCGAAGTTGGAGATGCTGTCGTTTTCCAGATTGGCAAACCAAAGTCTCGCCGCCTCCTTGAGGGTTGTGGCGAACGCCCTGCACCAGATCGGCTCGGGGGTGCTGTACGTCAACATGGACGTCGTGAAGGTATGGATGTGGTCGGCCGGGTCCGTTGAACCGTCATATGACCCCAAGTTTGGGGGGATACGGATCTTCGAGTCGGCCACGAACTCCATCACCGACCGGGTAAACGGGCTTCCTCGGAGCTTCTCTCCCTCCGGCGGGGTCCAGTTCACGGCGAGGCGCCGGTGAACCGGAACCCGCGGCGGGACTTTCGGCTTGTGGATGTATGAGGTCGCCCATACCTGCTCCGGGTCTTCGTCTTCCCCTGAGTCCTCACCATCACGGGTGATCGGGATGGGGTTTGTCTCCACGCCCTACGCCGGCGGTTCCGACTCGTCGGGCGCCTTCTGCTTCATCGCATTGACACCCTGGAACAGGCGCTTCGGGGTGATCTTTCCCGCTCTAGCGCTCAGACTCTGCAGTTCGTGGATCTGGCTGGCCATGCGCTCTTGGGAGTTGACGATGCGCTGAAGCAGATCCATGCTCTCCTTTGCTTCCCCCAGGGTAGGGTTCGGCGTCGACTCCGGTCCCACCACTTGGCTCGACAGCCGGCGAGCGGCATGATGCTTGACCGAGTATTGGTCGAGCTCTTCATCTTCATCGTCCTCGCGTCCCGTCAGATCGGTCATGGGCGGGATCTGACTGCTGGTTTCTCCACTCATCGATTGAGTGTGTGGGCTGTAAGAATAACAAGGATCCCCACAGACGGCGCCAATGTTACGGCCACAAATAAGTGCTTCTCCTTGAACGGTACTGTCAACGGGCTACCTGCACAGGGAAAGAGAATGGTTGGGTCAGCACGGGGAGGGCGATAGCCGTTCCCGCTCCGATGCCAAAGTCAGTCGGTTGACAGTGTTTGTGATCTATCTCTTTCAACAGTATTTGTGAGCTTACCTTCCTTTTTCTCCTGCCCCTTCCTTTTATAGCTCATGCCAAGGTTCTGCGTCTAGGGTTTTAGGCACGCTGATGGGTCTCTGATGATCTCGGCACGTGCCTGTGCCAGCCCATGCCAGTCGTCCATTCCAGCAGCATCATTGGGCCTCTTGGGCCTGTCCTTGACCAAGTGGCATGATCCGTTGACTTGGCCCACGATCCTCACAAGCAACAAAAATTCTAGAAACAAAAGTCCAGAATTAAGTGGCTCAAAGATGGAGATGAGAATACAAAATTCTTCCATCATACAGTGAGGGAAAAACATAGCTCACTTAGCATCACAAAAATTAAAGACTCTAATGGGGTCTGGCTTGATGATATGAATGATATACAATCTGAAGCTGTCAGATATTATTCAGACTTGTTATCTGAACCTCCCTGTCACTCACAAGGAGATTTTTATTATCACTTTACTAGCCAAATCCCCAAACTTATTGATGATTCTAATAATGATCAATTGGCCAAGCCAGTTGAAATGGAAGAGTTAAAAGCTGTTGTTTTTTGTATGAATAAAAACAGCAGCCCAGGGCCTGATGGCTTTTCTTCAAATTTTTTTATGAAGGCATGGGAAATAATCAAACACAACTTATTAAGTGCTGTACGTCACTTTCCGAGTGGTGCCAACATCCCTGTAGGTATCACTTCTACATGGATTACATTGATTCCCAAAAAGGATGTGGTATCAATTTTTGATGATTTTAGACCAATTAGTTTGTCTAATTTTATCAATAAATTTTTTTCCAAACTCATTATGGAGAGAATGAAACCTTTGATGCCTAAAATCATACCCCCCCACCAATCTGCTTTTCTCCTAAATAAGGACATCTCTGATGGTGTGATTTATTTAAAAGAAATGATTAGATTTTTAGATAGGAAAAATAGGAGTCCTAACTGTATTCTGAAATTGGACCTGAAAAAAGCATTTGACAGAGTCAATTGGGGTCTTCTGAACAAAATCCTGCTTCAGTTTGGTTTTAATGGTAGAACAGTTTTATGCATAATGAAAAATCTGAGCAATGCTTACTTCTCTGTGCTAATAAATGGTAGACCTCATGGTTTTGTTTAGAGCTACTAGGGGTATCAAACAGGGTGATCCCTTATCCCCCTTTCTCTTTAACATCTTCTCTGAGGCATTTACTAGAAGTTTAGCATTTGTTTTTGCCACTGGTAAACTGGAGTATTTTAATATCCCCACTGGTCTATCCCCAATCTCACACCTTAGCTATGCTGATGACATTATTGTTTTTTTAAAAGCCTCTAAGTCTAATCTTGTAAGGATCAAGGCCTTCTTAGTAATTGTTAGGGCCGAGCATCCGGCTGACCTGATGGCTCATCAGGACCAACGGCTCGGCCCCTTAGCACACATGGCGCCCGGGCCAACCCGGACGCGGCGTCAGATCAGAACCCCAATTGTCTGGGCCAGGCATCTCGCCATCCTGGATGACTCATCCCGGCCCCTCGACACACATGTCATCCGGGCCAGACCCGATCGCGGTTAGAACCCTACTTGGCCTGGCAGGAGCATCTTCCCATACAACCTGTTAGGGTCGGGCATCTCACCATCCCGCACGGTTCATCCCGACCACTCATCCTGCATGACGATCGGGCCAGACCCGACAGCAGATGGCAGCTTTACCTAACCTGGCAGAGGAATCTTCCCAGACCGCCTAACGGCGTGGTCTGATGAGACCAGGTCAGCTGTCAGCACTATATATATCTCTCTTTCTCACAAGAGAGAGGTAAGTTTACTAAACACAATCAATCACATCCCAACTCTCCGAACAGTCTACTGACTTAAGCATCGGAGCGGGAACGGCATTAAGCCACCCCGCCCTGACCGTGAGTGTTCATATGGTCTTAGCAGGTAGATTTCATCCGTCATCGAGGCGGATCAAGAGACGCTGCAGTACGGCCTAGATCGACAGTCCAGGCCACGGTCCAGCAGCACCGTTAACGATCTGGATATTCCTCCGAGGGATTTCCCGGTCGTAACATTGGCGCCGTCTGTGGGGATTAAACGCCTAGTCACCCACGCAGCTCGGAGATGTGAGCGAATCAGCCTCCAACGAGCACAACTGAAGCACATCTCCAAATCTGAGCAAACAAAGAGCCTCTAAGTTGGTTTCTTGGTAAAAAGGTACAAACTTTCACCAAAAATGCCTTCTCTAGAGCCTAAACTTTCAGATCTGTTAAGCACAGCTTCAAGAAAGCTTAAACAGATCAAACCCATTCTTTTTTAGCCAAAAAGGAGACGACTTTCACCAAAAAATCCCTCCTTTAGAGCCGAAAATTTCAGATCTGTTAAGCATAGCTTCGAGAAAGTTTAAACAGATCAAGCCCATCCATTTTTAGCCAAAAAGGAGATGGCTTTCTCCAAAAAAATCCCTCCTTTAGAGCTGAAACCTTCAAATCTGTTATGTATACCTTCAACAAAGCTTAAAGACATTAAACCCGTTCATCTTTAGCCAAAAAAGGGAAGATTTTCAACAAAAATCTGACCTTTAGAGCCAAACCCCCATATATGTGTGTAAAAAGCCATTGAAAAGAGGAAGAAGAGGATATCATGCATCTGCCATATTTGTGGGGTACAAAGAGACACGATCCTGAGAAAAAAAAAGGGAAATTTCTGCAGTTTGACTTCCTCTAGCTGATGCATCAAACCGCCCAGATGAGCGGACCGGACGCCCCGTCCAGATGAGCGGACCGGACACCGTGCCCAGATGAGCGGAAAGGATGCCGTGCCCAGATGAGCGGAAAGGATGCCGCGCCCAGATGAGCGGAAAGGATGCCGCGCCCAGATGAGCGGACCGGACGCCGCGCCCAGACGAGCGGAGCAGTCGTCGCGCCCAGACCAACGTATCGGTCGCCGCGCCCAGAAAAGCGGACCGGTTAGCGCAGACGAGATAACATATATATGAAGGTCATCAACGATCGGCCATGATATACCCACATCGGTAAATACCATCATGGTCATAGTTCATCAGGCCACTTCAGCGAATACCACATAGGCCAGTTCATCAGGCTAGTTCATCAGGCCACTTCAGCGAATACCACATAGGCCAGTTCATCAGGCTAGTTCATCAGGCCACTTCAGCGAATACCACATAGGCCAGTTCATCAGGCTAGTTCATCAGGCCACTTCAGCGACATCGGCTAGTTCATCAAGCCACTTCAGCCACGTCGCCCTGTCCATCAAGTCACTTCAGCCACGTCGTCCAGTTCGTCGACTCTCTTCGGCGACATTGCCCAATTCGTCGACCCATTTCAGCGACAAGGCCAACCACCCGGTTTATCGATCATGTCCACTTCCCAAAACCGTTTCATCAACCCAGTTCAGCGGCCTCATTCGCCATCCCGAGCTTATACGGCAACGGTGCTTCATGTCAACACTCATCCAGACGCAACTCCTACCAAAGGACGATTAGGACTGCCAACCCAGGTGATGACGCTGGTGATGACGCTAGTTAATGAAGCCCAGGCGAGCCGACCATATGACGACCCATCCAGGATCAGGACCAAGGTGATGACGCTGACACATGAGTGCATGGCAACCTGGTGAGCCAACTAGATCAGAAACGTCTCTTAGACAGTTGAGCCAACTAGGCGAGCCGACCAGATGACGAGGTCAACCCCGCTCTGAGCCGACCAGATGACGAGTCCAACCCCGCTCTGAGCCGACCAAATGACGAGGTCAACCCCGCTCTAAAAAGGTACCCCATACCACCCAATATTTCTAATGCTAGTCCCATGACATTTTCTCAAGCATAGTTTCTAGAGAGATCACAATGTTTTCCCTAATAAGGGAGTGGTCTTAGGGAACACTATTTTTCCCGTGCAAAATTGTAGTGTTGTTTTCTCCCCCACTATTAATGTATTTCAAGTGCTAAGTTCACGGACATGTTTCCCCTTGTTTATCCATTTGAACCTTATTTCGAAAGTCGAATGACCAAGTCGAAATTTACAACAATGGATACAACGAAAGGAGGTTCAACCCACCGCCCCGGCCAGCCGGACCGGGCGGAGAGAACACATGGCACATTTCACACCTTGATTGTAAAGCGTCCGAGATGCATCTTTGTTAATGAGCCAGGATTGTTGCCTGGAGAAACAAGGGTGTACTTCTGTGCATTTTACTCTCAAGGGCAAGTCGGTCGACACGGTCACGATCGTGACCGCCGGGCCGGGACTGAGGCTTAGCCGCCCTTCTCGCGCACCGAACATAGGCGTGGTCCTGTTCAGACGCGAATACGCAAAAGGGGCAGACCATATCCTTTCCCAACCACGGGTAGCAACCGTTTGGGAAAAAAGGTGGGTTTCTTCTTCATTGAAGACCCATGTCGGGCAAGGACCGATAAAGCAGAGTTTGAGACTTAGCAGTACCAACTCTAAATAAAAAATCCCAAGAAAGGAATGACCATTCCACAAATCTTGGTGGCTTGGAAAAGGTTTAGCGACTCCCAAGTTTCAGGCAACTTTGCCCGGAATTCAAGGCCATGCGCGCCAACTTCCATCAGAACCAGCAGGCATCCAGGACCGTCCATCCGGTCAAGCCATCCCTCTTCCTGAAGGGGACGACCCATGTGGACAAGATGGCCCATCCCACTTGGTGAACGGTAAATGAAACAATCATTATAAGCATGCAGGTTGTAAACTAATGAAAAAATGCTAAAGTGGCGTAAGCTTAACAATTTATTATGCAAACATATAATGTTTCAAAAGAAAACAAGCATAACCAAATGTATCCCCTTATGGGTTATTACATAACCTGTAAATTGTTCAAATGGCAAAACGCAGGAAAGGAAAACAAAGAAACCCAACTGGACTGGTTGCCTTGGCCGGCAGACCAGTAAACACAAGAGGGACGACACGCCGCGAAGCGCATGCCCTTCCAGGATCGCCATCTTGAAATCGTGCGAAACATGGGAGGTCTCCGTGACCAACGCCAATCGGCACAACGAACATGTACAAGCAATATGCTATCACGACCCAGGTCAGCATAAATCAACATGCTCTTACACGCATCACGACCCAGGTCAGCATGCTAAGCACAGTTGAAAAATGCGTATGCCTAAGATAAGATGTCGATCCAAAAAGGGCCAACTGCCCAGATCGCGGTTCCGACTGTCAGCCCAGGCCGAGGCTTTGCCATCCCAGATCGCGGTTCCAACCGCCAGCCTGGGCCAAGCCTTTTGCCATCCCAGATCGCGGTTCCGACCGCCAGCCTGGGCCAAGGCTTTTGCCATCCCAGATCGCGGTTCCGACCGCCAGCCTGGGCCAAGGATCTGCCATCCCGAATCGCGGTTTCGACCGCCAGTCTGGGCCACAGCTCTGCCATCCCGGATCGCGGTTCCGACCGCCAGCCTGGCCCACCGCTGTGCCATCCCTCATCACGGTTCCGACCGCTATCATAGGCACGTTTCTGCCATTCTAGATTGCGGTTCCGATCGCCATCATAGACATGTTTCTGCCATCCTAGATCGCGGTCTCGTCAGCCATCATAGGCACTTTCCTGCCATTCTAGATTGCGGTTTCGACCGCCATCATAGGCAATTTTCTGTCATTCTAGATCGCGGTTCTCACCGCCATCATAGGCACGTTTCTGCCATTCTAGATCGCGGTTCTCATCGCCATCATAGGCACGTTTCTGCCATCCTAGATCGCATTCCAGTCTGCCATCATAGGCACGTTTCTGCCATCCTAGATCGCGGTCTAGTCTGCCATCATAGGCACTTTCCTGTCATCCTAGATCGCGGTCCCGACAGCCATCATAGGCACATTTCTGCCATCCTAGATCACGGTCCCGTCCGCCATCATAGGCATTTTCCCTGTCATCTTAAATCGCGGTTCCGACTGCCATCATAGGCACGTTTCTGCCATCCTAGATCGCGGTTCCGATCGCCAGCCTGGGCTACGGTTCTTCCAACCTAGGCCACGGTTTCAACCGCTCAATATTCATCAATCATCCGCAGCTCCCTCTTCTAGCCAACGAGAGCTCTTCAACTCTCACTAGAAAGAGGGAAGAGAGACCAGATAGGTCGTGAAGCCGGACAGCCGATCCTGCTAAGTCAAGGGAAGTTCGGAACAAAGATCAGCCCAGATGGAGCGTCCGGTTGACGAACTGGAAAGCCAAGTGGTGTAATGGTTGAGAGAAGCGGATAAACCAAAGAAATTAATGAATGAAGTCACTCCGATAAACCACCTGGCCTAACATGCCGAGATGCAACATGCCAAGAAGCGCAAAGGCCGACAATACAATTCACCTCAAGAGGATTACGAGTCAAGGTGTAGCAAGAAGATGAAGGCCCCCACGACCACGGTCACGGACCACACGTGGCTATGAACCTAACCAGAGATCCCGCTTGATGATCAATCCTCACCAGGTTAAGGAATCACGCAGCAACCCAGATTGTGATGTGGGATGCCGAACCAATCTTGTCCAAACGAGGAGCCCAGATCCAGAAGTTGGGTTACCAGATGATACTATTGAAGG
Source organism: Sherardia arvensis (assembly GCA_948330725.1). Classification (NCBI taxonomy): domain Eukaryota; kingdom Viridiplantae; phylum Streptophyta; class Magnoliopsida; order Gentianales; family Rubiaceae; genus Sherardia; species Sherardia arvensis. The sequence goes on from OX415241.1 coordinate 29,943,827, forward strand.
CAGTTGTCGGATGATGCTATTCAAGGCAGTTACCGGATGGGGTTATCCACGGTGGATCAAATGTTAAACTCAACGAAATGAGAAGTTCGACTAAGAGGCTTCGGGCGTCAGCCCAGACCGACCTCCCAAACCAGCTGGTTCATCCGCCAAGTCCGTCCAACATGTCTGACCAACTGGCCCATGCCACAGGACGATGTGTACCGAAATTGCAAGCATGCCCACGACCATGGCCTCAAAGGAAATTGTCTCCACCGAAAGCAACATGGTCTAGGCACAAATCCACGAAAATCTATTTTTCCCCGACAAATATGGCGAACAAAATATTGAGTCACAAAGCAGTAGAGAGATCCAGAATCCCACTGCGACAATCAGTTGATGAACCGGACGTCTCATCGAGGCGGCTCGCCAAGACAATGATGAAACCACACCAGCAGTCCGATCCGCCCATCCCGACGGGGCACCATGGCAACAGGACATCTACAACCAAACTCATCAACCAGATCAACGATCTGGGTCAAGTAAGAACCATCATGGTGAGAACACGACACGGTGCAAAATCATCACACCTACCTACGACCCAGACGCCTACCCTAGGCGACATCGTGATCCAGCTCCATGGCCAAGGCTAGCAAAGCCCGTTCGGCCCAAATGGATTACATTGCAAGTAAAAAAGGGGCACGTGAGAAGTGGAGGAATTTTTTTTACCATGAATCTTCCGACGGCGTGAACCCTGCTTGTTCAAAATGGTCCAACGACCCAAGCAACGTTAACGATCTGGATATTCCTCCGAGGGATTTCCCGGTCGTAACAGTAATTTTTGAACAAACAACTGGTCAAAAAATTAGTTTTGAAAAGAGTGAATTTTTTCTAGGGAAACATGCCACTATTTCTAAATTGCATCGGGTTAAATCTCTCCTTGGCATGAAACATGGTTCCTTTCCTTTTATATACCTAGGAGTCCCAATATTCACTGGTAGAACCCTTAAAGCCTATTTCCAACCTCTGTTACAGAGAATCCAAAATAGATTGACCAACTGGAAAAATAGGTGGTTATCTACTGGTGGGAAAAATTACATTGATTAAGTTATGTATCTTTTCCATTCCTCAGCACATTTGGAGTGTAATGGCTCCTCCAGTCACAGTCATTAGAAAATTTCAGAAATTATTGGCCCAAGTTTTTTGGGGAGAAACTGACCTGAAACAAAAAAAGGTTTGGAGGAGATTGGAATATTTGTGTTATCCTACTGATCAAAATGGTATTGGTCTGAGATCCATCCATAACATAGTTAAGGCATGTTCCTTAAAACTATGGTGGAAATTCCAACAATGCAGTACACTATGGTCTCAATTTTTATGGGCTTTGCCAAAGTCATATAGGACATCTCCAAACTGGAAAAGAATTCTCTCTGTGGATGATAAGGCACAGAATCTTACTTGAGTCTTGCATGGGGAGGGTAGTTGTAGTTTCTGGGAAGCTAACTGGACAGGCCTTGGCCCTATCAGTCTGATGATTGACCTAGAATCAACCTTAATTCCCCTATCTTGCATAGTCTCAACTTTCTGTCAGCAAAAAAGCACTTTTTTGCCCTTTTTCTCTGAACTGAATGATACTAACCTTTTACTGATTCTGCAGGAATGTACCTGTCTTGAGGAAAGGGCAGATAAACCATCTGGACTCCTGATATAAAAGGTAATTTAACTTTTAAATCTGCATATGCTGTTTTGAAACAAACCAGAAGCACTTCAGAGTCTTTAAACAAAGTCTGGAACCCCAGGATTCAAAAGAAAATTAGTATTTTCATGTGTTTTTACCATTTCCAGACATCCTCATGAAAATGGGTTTTAACCTTCCCTCAAAATGTCCCTTTTGCTGTGACAATGACTTCATTGAACACTTTTTTAATGACTGTCCTGTGGCCAGAGAACTATGGACTGAATTCCACTCTATGGTGGAAATCAGAAACCAACAGTTCTCATCACTGTGGCACAGACTCTCTTACTATTGGTCATATCATGGCAACACAAAACTACACACCATTATCTTTCATATTCTTCCTAGTTTTATATGTTGGTTTTTGTGGAAATCCAGAAATGCTTGGATTTTTGAGGATTTTATGCCATGCACTGTTACCATGAAACTTACAATCATGGACCATGTTTTCCAAACTTTCTGTACTAAACCATTCATCATTTCTACTAATTTTGATAGAGAACTATATGGCCTTGGCTTTTTACCTCTACATGCTAGACCCCCCAGCCTATAATTGTTCCAATAAAATGGTTCCCCCCCAGTACAAGGCTTTAAAGTGAATGTTGATGCCTCTTGGCATCAAGACAAAAAAGCTAGGATTGGGATTGTGATTAGAAACACTGCTGGTTCTATTATCTCACTCTATACAGGTTATATCTCTGCCTCCTCCCCCCTTGAGGCAGAAATAATAGCCATTGACAAAGGCTCTCAACTGGCTGATCATCTAGGCTCTCAATATATGGTTGAATCTGACTGCTCTCAGGCAGTTAAGGCTATTCAAGATCCTAACACTAGTCCCTGGCTTTTGTTTAATCTTGTATCTCCTTTAAGGCTAAAGGTTGGTTCAGTTTCTCATATACTTAGAGAAACTAATGCCCCTGCTGATGCTATAGCTAAAATGGCATACTCTAGCCAAATTTATGGATCCATCTCCTATCAATTCCTACCTCAGAAGATCAAAGGGCTACTGAACCTTTACAGGCTAGCTGTTCCCACCCCTAGAACCTTGCCAAACAGATGCTACTGACATTTGTTTCATGTGCAGGCCTGTTCAGCTCCACAGCTAGGACATCATCAAGTTTCTAAAAGAAATCTCACACTCAGCAGGAACCTGAAGCTGTACACTATGTAATAGTATAGTTTTATTTAGTGCTTCTCTTCTGTCCTAGTTCCATCTCTAGTGCCGAATTGTGTTTTGACATGTCAATTCACTAACAGGCTTTAGAGTACTGAGAATTACGACTTTGGAGTTAGCTTGGACTGCAATCTGCTTTACTTGCAATCCCATTGTTGGAGCTTCTGCTCGGGAGTTTTCACTCCCCTTTTGTAGTCATCTTAGGATGCAGACTATTTTATGCCTTTTAGGCTATTTTCATGGGTCAGGGAAGCCCAATATATCTCCCACCACCTTCGGGTGGAATTTTAATCAAAAAAATAAAAAAATAAATAGTGGATTAGAAAAAAAGGATTTTGTCGGTGATTCTTGTTAAAATTTTGTACATTGCATACTCTTGGATGTGAAATATTTGTATATGTTTTTATATGGGGACATTCAGTTGAAGTGTTTGAGTGCATTAACAATTGCGGAATCCCAAGATTGACATAGTAAGAGATTCGAAACTCAAGTTTACACGACTATACCTCTGCCTAATGTTTTGTACAAAATTTTACAAAGATAAATTTATCTCCGCCTATAATAAATTTATTGTGAGATCTAAGAACCATTGAGTTCAAGTTAACCGTGAGAGTTAGCATGCATCATTCGTAATTGTACTACATCATCATAAATCATTATGTTTATATCAAACTTTACAAGAAATTTTCAACAGTTAATTTCAGAAAAACAATCTCTCACTAAGTTAATCATTAACAGATTCGATCAAGTTTGATCTTGTGAATACTACTATTGAAATATGTGAATGTTTAGTTTTTAAAAAAGTACTGCTACAGTATGTAGTTAAGTTCATGTAGTGCAACTCTTTTTTCTTTTTTTGCTTGTTTTTGAAAGTTAATATAATTACATAATTAGTCTCTATACTATACTATATTATCATGGAACTACTTCTTTTTGGGGTAACTGGTAAAAAGTGGATCGAGGTAGTCTAAACTCGTATTTCGCCCGTAGCATCGCGCCGCTCTAGTAAGCCCTTCTCTGCAAACCCTTGCTTCTTCCTATGATGCTGTTGAAGTATTTATTGGTATAGAAATGCTATTTAATTAGCTCTATGTAATCGATGGAAGAAACATGAAGCGTTTGTTGTTGGGGGAATTATTGAAAATTTGATTTTGTTTTGGCTCTTGTTGCTTGGAGCGATGTTGTATTTGTTGATGAGTATGAACGATCCGCGTGAGTTTTTATGTTCGATGGGATTGGAACTTTTTTGCAACCGTCTCATGTTCTTTAGATTTTCACTGATTTTGATGCATCTGTGAGTTTTTGATTAGAAAGATCTCACTGAAAAACTAGCTGAAACAAAGTACTATGATTAGAAGTTCATCCTATGTAAGGCAGGAGGGGGAAATGCCTTAAGATGAATGTTGGTAGAAGCCCCCTAAATGCCTCAGTATATATGCTGGTATTGATGTATCCAATCATAAACAGCACATAGTGAATAAGGGCCTGGCTATTGCTCTTCATAGCGGTATAGAAGAATGCTGACTCGCTAGTAAATATCTAGTCGATATTGCTGATTTGTATCTGAATGACGTTATGTAAACTGTTAGTGTGAGGTACTAGTAGAATATTTACAAGTCTGCAAGCTTAAGCTTCTATAATAGCTAATCACTATGTAAGTTTTATATATATGTTTGGGTTTCGATACAAATATAAGTATAACATTATATTGGTGAAACCTCTTATGCTAGTTTAGCATTGTAGAATTTATGCATTTGTTTCCACTTATCTCTCTTGTCACTTGAGTTTGTAGTTTCAATAAGGGTAGTTACATGCTTTCATTTTCATTCAGTAAGACTAGGACAGTCTCTTTTTCGGGAGCCAATCAGATAGAAGTAAAAGAATGCCATCTCTCCAAAGAGCTTTGCCTCCAGAGCTTGCTGATAATGTTATCCGAGTGAGTACAACATATTAATTTTCTTCTCTGAGTACAATTTGTTCACTTTAGTAGCTATATTGACTGGTTTTCCATTTCAACTTCAGCTAATTGATTCTATGTAACTGATTATCTTCTTCTGTTTGAGGTGTGTAGCTTTATCGAGAATGCTTGCGAAGAGCTAAATACGTTGGCCATAAGGTTTGGTCTTTGATCTACTTTGCTCTCAACACAATGCATACTTGAACATGAATCTGTTTTCTAAAACACATTACGTAAACCTTCATTCTTTCAAATTTGGGGTACAGAAGAAAAAGAAGTGTGTGCAACTATGAACTGCATTAGAAACATAGGTATCTTGAACTATATCCTCTTCTTGAACTAGAGGATATAGTTCAAGATACCTTTAAGAGGATGTAGTTCAACTTTTCCTTACATTGCCCTCTTAGAGGTTTCTACGTAATTGCCTACAGTGATCATATATTGTTCTTTTGGAGAATAATCTGGTTGAGTTAATTGATACAGTAAATGCAAACTAAGTCGTTTGTCTGCTCTATGGCTTTGCAGCAACACAATACTGAACTTGTCGTAGGCATGGTGAGGGACCAGTTCAAGAAACATATGCATGAGACGGATCCGGAGAAAATTCAGAAGTTGAAAGATGAGTAAGTTTAGCTCATGCTTAATTCACAATTTGACATGTTTCTTGTAAGTTGGTGGAATTTCAGCATCACATAGTGGATTTGTGCCCTTGTTTTCTTATAATTTTGTCATGAAAATAGGAGGTAGAATATTTACTGTTGAAAATTTGCTTGCCATGGTATATTGAAACTGTTACATCTTATGCATCTGTGATTGCAGTGCTGCCAGAGGACTGATAAATCACATAATATACGAAGCGGAACATATTACTGGTCGAAAGTTTCAGCCAGAGCTCATGAAAACGCTAGGATGATGTAGGGTTTATTGGATTTCATTCCAGCAGTTTTAGCTTTTCTCACCTGTTTCCCCTCTTTGGCTGATAACTTGGTTTTCATTGTGGAATCTGTTGACATGTCATTTGGTTTTGTAGAATAAAAATTCCTTTTCACCAATGTCCTAGGTTTGACAATCTCTCATTCTCTAATCGTTCGAATATCTCTATAACTTTTATGTTCACCACCGAAGTTTCAATATTCGTTCTTAAAAAAGATTGAAAATTTTGTTTTAGAATTCATTTTCCCTAATTTACAAAAATTAATACTTTCAACTTATTGGCATTATTATAATTAGTTAACAATATATATTTTAAAATTTGTGAATAATTTCAAAACTAAAAGTAGTAGACTTTAAAGAGACGCATTTTATATGTTGCACTAAAACTCAGAACGGTTAGGAATAACAATTAGAAAAGGCAGGCTTACCATAAGGCAACCTTTATAATTATGGGTGGTGCCCATAATAAGAATTTTAACAAATACAGGCCCTTTTGTGCAAGAAACGAAAAGTATCCCTGCCTATATATACCTCTCAATACATTCTCTCTCCTCATATTCTCACGAAACTCCATTTTAGAAAACCGCTCCGGCGACGTTCTCGTGATTTAGGGTTGAAAGCTGTCTTTCGGCGGCAGTTTCCGGCAATGTTTTCCGGCTATTAGAGGTGCGATTAACTCTATCTTCATGATTAATTGTTCGATCTCAATCTCCGTATTGATTTTTTTCATCTGCGTTTTGATCGATTTCTATTTTTTCGTTCTAGGGTTCTCACAAATTGGTTGCGGCTGCGGATCCGGTGAATACAGGTATTATAACTCTATTTGATTGAGGATTTACTTGATCTCAATTCGTTGATGATTGATTTCAGTTTTTTGTGTTTTTTCATCAGATTGGAATGGGGAAGGACAATATAAGCGAACAACTCAAAAAGCTCGAGGTGTCATTTGATCTCAAGACACAGGAGCAAGTATACTCCGGCCGGCGAAACTCAGGCCGAAACCGCCGGCGTAACTCCGGTCAACGCTGAAGCTCCGGCCAAAACTTAAGGTTTATGATGTTCTTTGTTGTTGATGATGATTTTCTGTTGTTTATTTGTGAATTGATGAATTAATTGTTGTTGTTGATGATTTAGTCCTATGTATGGATGTCTAGTGTTGTTTTTAGTTGACTTTATTTGTTTTTTGATGAATTACTTGTTTCTTTTGTTGATCTAGGTCTAGTTGATGTCCAGTGCTATCTTAGTTGATTTTATTTTTTGTTTTGATGAATTATTTGTTGTTGTTGATGGTCTAGTCCAATCTGTTGATGTCTAGTGCTATCTTAGTCGATTTTATTTGTGTTTTTGATGATCTGGGTCTAGTTCTTGATATCCAGTGCTATATGAGCTTAATTTTGATGATATGGTCTTATCTGTTGATGTGCAGTTTTATTTTGAATTGAGTTTTGATGATCTTGTTCTTTTTTGAGTTGAGTTGTTGCTTTTTGTCTACTTGTTGATGTCTTGTGCTATATGTGTTGAGTTTTGATGATTTAGGTCTAGTTATTGAGGTCCAGTTCTATCCAAGTCGATTTTATTTGTGTTTTTGATGAATTAGTTGTTGTTTTTGATGATCTAGGTCTAGTTCTTGATATCCAGTGCTATATGAGCTTAGTTTTGATGATATAGTCTTATCTGTTGATGTGCAGTTTTATTTTGAATTGATTTTTGATGATATTGTTCTGTTTTGGGTTGAGTTGTTGATGATTTTTCTCTACTTGTTGATATCATGTGCTACATGTGTTAAGTTTTGATGGTCTAGGTGTAGTTGTTGATGTCTAGTGCTATCTTAGTCGATTTTATTTGTGTTTTTGATGAATTAGTTGTTGTTTTTGATGATCCAGGTCTAGTTCTTGATATCCAGTGCTCTATGAGTTTAGTTTTGATGATCTAGTCTTATCTGGTGATGTGCAGTTTTATTTTGAGTTGATTTTATTTGTGTTTTGATGAATGATTTGTTGTTTATGATGATTTAGGTCTAGTTGTTGATGTCCAGTGCTATATTAGTTGAGTTTTGATGATCTAGTCCTATCTGTTGATGTGTAGTTCTATTTTGAGTTGAGTTTTGATGTTATTGTTCTATTTTTGGGGTTGAGTTGTTGATGGTCTAGGTCTACTTGTTGTTGTTGTTGCTGATCTAGTCCTATATGTTGATGTCCAGTGCTATTTGAGTTGATTTTATTTGTGTTTCGATGAATTCATTGTTGTTTTTGATGATATAGGTCTAGTTGTTGATCCTAGATCTTGATGAAATAGTGAGAAAGGCGACGAGAAAGTCAATTTCAAACTTTGGTCCATATGTTCAGCCAGCAGCAGACGTTTTGAAGAAGACTGACAAGAAGAAGTGCTGCAACAAATAGATGCATGTTTGTTAGTGTTTGACTGGATTATTTTTTGAAGTGCTTCAGACTCTGTAGATGTTTAGGTCTTTTTGTTCCCTGAATTGATGTTTCAGGGTTTTGAATGGATGTTTGAAACACTTGAAGATTCAGTAGATGTTTAGGTCTTTTGAATTGATGTTCTAGGCATTTGACTGGATGTTTTTGAAGTGTTTCAGACACTTTAGATGTTTAGGCCTTTTTGGCCCCTGAATTGATGTTTCATAGGTTTTAACTAATGTTTGAAGTACTTGCAGATTCATTAGATGTTTTGTGCTTTTGAATTAATTTTTCAGGGATTTCACTGGATATTTTAAGCACTTGCATAATATTAAGATGTTGAAGTGCCTTGAATTCATATTTGAAGTCTTCTGACTTCATTTTAAGGGTAGGAAATTGTGTGTTAACTCCTCAAAATTTATAAAGTCCTTTCAACTTCTTGAATATTCTCGAATTAGATAGATCTTACAAAGCTCTAACTAACTAAATATTGTTCAAGGTCAACTTTGAATTGAAAACATGAGTTGATCTTTTTGTTTAATTATATTGATGTTTCAAGATTCAGTAGATCATCACCCCTATTTGACTGATCATCAACTTCAGTAGATAACACAAGATCATCACACAAACATATATCATCATCACTCCCACTCAGCAGCATCAAAAATATCAATAACAATGTGATAGATCATCAAGTAAGAGAACTTTATTACAATAGTTCATCAAAATGCAACTAACAAAAATTCCTTCATTTTTCTCCCGTTCTCTGAGCATTTCTATCAACTTTTGAGTGTCTCCAATGTCCACTTGCCTATTACTATACCTGTTTACAAAATAAATTTAATATCAATAAACATCAACAGATCATCAAGCACTACTCAGTATGGACAGAAAAATCAATAACAACCAATAGATCATCAAGCATTTCTTAGTATGGACAGAACATCAAGGAAAAACAATAGATCATCAATCATTACCTGTACACAAAGTTCAAGTGGTCACCCATAAGATGACCGACAACGTATTTTGTCTTTTCACCTGCTGATCACAAGAAACAACAGAACATCAATTAAAAGTTACAACTATTCACGCCAATTGAAAATAACAGACACTTATCATCAAGTACTTCACAAGTTCAACTTATTTTAACATAAAATCATTCAAAACAGGTGGATCGTCAAGTACTTCACATCCAGGTTATCATCTCATCTGAACCACCACATGATCAGGTTTTCTGATTTTGAACACAAATCATTCCAAAATTACACAACTTCAATCCACATACACTGATCATCAATTATTGATTTATTTCATCGGTACTTCATTCTAAACTGAGATTTCATCAACTACTGCACATCAAAACAGAAGCTAACATATTATCAACTCATTATATAAACAGCATCAATCCAGATACGTTGATGATCAATTATCAATTTATTTGAACAGAAAGTCAATTAAAACAGAGAGTTCATCATTCACTGCACATCATCTCCTCAGTCTGACAAAAAAAACTAAAAAAAAAACACAATATCGTCGCGTTTTACCTTTCACCATCATCAAATGATGAATTTGGGTGTGCTTGACTAGTGATTCGGCCGAAATATCCATTGTCCGGATTCTCTTTCGACGCTTTATTGATGATTAGCAGATCCAAAACGAATCGAGCGTGTTCATAACTTCCATGAGTTTTGATGAATTCGATTTGATCGATGAACTCGCTTTGATCTTTGTGGACAATTAGCTGATCCAAACTTGAATCCAACGTGTCCATATTCCATGATGCATGATGAATTCAATTTGATGAATTTGCTCTGATGAATCGGGTGTGAATCGGGCTGTGATGAATTGGGGTAATTGGGGGTTTGATGAATCGTTTGTGCTGAAATTGGGGATAATTGGGGGTAACTGGGAAAAGTTGTGTGAGTTTTGCACATTAGTCTCTCATATTTTTCGGTTATTCCACTATTGCTCCGAATCTATAATATTAATATTTATGGCCCAAAACTAGTAGAAAGGGGGTTCGGATAATTTCTAACCTTATGGTAAGGTTGCCTTATCAGAGACTTTCTCAACGGTTAGTATAAAGCCGCGAGACTTGATTTTTGCAAGGACGCTAGTTTACATATAATTTTTGTCAACACACACCAACATTTGCTCCAACAACAAAATAAAAATAAGATTATAGAATGGATAAACGCAAAACTTTGACCTTTCGCGTGAGTGCTTGAATAAGAATTTTGGAAAAAATAAATGAAAAAGAAAGAAACTTAAGACTTGCCACTTTCAAAATAACATTTATCTTTCTGAAGTGTTATATACAACTTAATATTTTACTCATAATAATATAAAATATTATTAGAATTATAATACCGTTTTATAAATATTACTAAATTTTTCAATAAATATCATACATAAATATTACATTCATACTATATTTTATATACCATAAAAATATAAAATGTCGATCTGCATACAGTAATACTTTTATTTTTTATCACTCAAAGTAACATTTTAGTCCACGCGTGTTTTGAAATTTAAATTGACTAGTTTAATTTTCATGACATACACATATTAGGAATACGTGATTGGCACGCTTCTATTTATCCAAAAGAAGTGATTATGTAAGTTATTTCCATTTGGTCGTACCCTCTATTATTAAATTAGAACAAGCCTTCTGCTAAGTAGTCACCAATTATATAATCCGATATTTTAGCATCATTTAAAATACTATAAAAATTATAATATCAGTCTTTAAATATTGTTAAGTTTCTAAACTAATATAATAAATAAAAATGTATTTAAATAAATTCATAACATATTTTATAGAGCGTATATAACAGTACCCCACTTATTCTAATGTTGGCAATTCGTATCAATACTAATTAAAGTGTCAACTAATATCAAGAAAGAATGTTGCCTTGCCTCTACGAATCGATCCTCTGACTTGATATGACAATTGAACTAAGGTTTAATTATAAATATATTATTTGTCGGTGCAACCATTATCAATTTAAAACAATAAAATTAGAATTTTGTACAGCAATAGTATTATATTAGTGCGACTTCTATCGTTTATCAATTTTGAATTGTTAAGGCAGATGAGCGAGATTGAGAATGATGGGAAGAATGGGAGGCCAAATATTAATGTCTTGAATACGATATACAATAATATTGATAAGCAAATCTATTAAATAAATATTATCAAATTTTAATGGTATATAATGTTAAATAAAAGTGTGTTATGCATTATATGAAGTATGATTTACAAAAGGTAAGATCGGTGTGTATTGTAATTTACCTTACCTTTTGGAATAAAACACGATAACTTAAATAAACAAAACATCACATGTGCAAATCTACTACGAATTATAGCCTCAGGACCACATTTTATGCATAAGTATAATTTTCTCAATTACCAAATAATTGAAAGAGGTTAAATAATTTCATCACATCTCAAGAAGATCATTTCACTTTCATCCTACCACTACCACATTTTATTTTCATTAATGAAACATACAAATGCAGGTATACAACAACAATAATTATTATATTAAAACATATACGCATTTATAATTTCATTAGTATTAGAAAAAACCTAAGGAAAATAGGGCCTATATATGAATCAAGGAAAATTTGAGATATTCTAAGAAAGTTTACTCATTACTGGAGAAGACAAAAGCAAGAATGATTCTCAAGTTCCATTATGAATTCATGATGATGATGGGATTAGTTGATCGATTGACAATTTTAATATGATAAAAAAATAAAATAATTTTGCGTACATAATAGTTTATAATACACAAACTATATTAGAAAATATTACGTACGTAGTAAGACATTCACTTTTACCTTTAATTTATAAGGAAAATTATCTATTCTCCTATCGATGATTTTTTCAAAACAAAATTAAGTTTTATTTTAGAGTTCTGAATATTGATTTTGAGTTTCATCTTTTAATTAACAAGAAACTCGATTTTAAATAGTTTGACAATGCGCGAGTTATAAAATTTCTGAAATCTAAAATTGCTTAGATTTCGATTAAATTTCATTTTGATCTGCCGAAAAGCTCTCTAATTTTTCTCTTACAATAAATTGTACAATATACGGCTGACAATTATATACTTCTTTCTTGATCTTCTACTTGCCATCTTTTTTGATTTTTCTCTTGAGGGCATTGAAATTGGTTACGTAAGATAGTTATAGTATAAGGTAAATTAATTAAGTAAAAATATTATAAATTTTTTAAATTTCAAATAAAACCAACTTAGAATACTTATACAATATCAATAAGACTCTCAGTGAAATCGACGCAGTCAGAACCTACATTATTTTTAGATATTTTATTGGATACATAAAGATCGGAACTTTTAATCTCATTCTTTAGATAGTTTTTTAAGAATAATAACGATCTGAATGTTTATAGAACCTTGAAATAATATGTATGATTTCTAAAGAAACATCAATAATTGTCTTATTCGATGATGTTGTGTCTTGCTCAAGGGCGGAACCAGGCAAATATATTGGGGGTTACTAAAAAGGATTAAGGTTGTCGATATTCAAACTGTACTATATTTTCGTTCCGAACTATAGTAATATAGACTACAATGTATATTTTGAAAGTTGTCGACACTACTACGTGCAACTCCTATTTCCGCCACCGATCTTGCTAAAAGGCATACAACTCAAATTAAATAAAAAGCTCAACTTGTCTGCCTTTTACAAAGGCACCTTGGTTCAGGCTAACCACTGAAGGCAACACCACTCCCAGCCTTGTGCACAATATTTTAGCCACCATCTTGTATAGTACTGAGCAGCATGCAATTGGCCTGAGGTCATTGGCTGTTTGTGGCAAGGGACATTTAGGGATTAGGGCTAATACTGCTTGGTTAAAGTCAGTTGGCATTGTGTCCCCAGCAAAAAAACCTTTTACTGCCCTTATGATACCAGGACCAGTTATTCCCCATGTCTTCTTAAAAAATTGGCTGGTAAAGCCATCTTGACCAGGACTCTTGGATGAGCCAATACTCTTCAATGCACCATATATCTCCTCTGAAGTAATGTCTTGAATGAGTGAGGCTTGCTGGCTTACTGAGAGTGTACCCCCCATCTTCAATGTATTGCTCACACAAGAACTCATCCAAAAATACCACAACAGTACAATGAGACCAAACTGCTTGCTTCAAATAGACATCAGAAAAGCTTTTGACAATCTGAGCTGGGAGTTCTTGTTTGATTGGCTTGCAACTTTGAAGTTCCCTCCACTGTTCATGACATGGCTCCAGAGGTGTGTCCTTACATCCTCTTTTTGCATTTCAATTAATGGAGGCTTTACTGCTTCTTTTAAGGGTAAAAAGGGAGTCAAGCAAGGTGACCCTCTATCACCTTTACTTTTTGTTATTGGAATGGAGTATTTGACCAGAATGCTGGAGTCCAACTATTTAGATAACTCCATCTAGTATCACCAAAGATGTGGAAGGGTAGGAATCCACAGCTTAATTTTTGCTGATGATTTGCTAATTTTCTGTGGTGCAAATGCCCAATCTATGAGGGGCATCAAGGCCTGTTTGGAGGAATTCAGAAGCACCACTGGCCTGGGAATAAATGAAAAGAAATCAGTAGCTTTCTTCTCAGTGATGGAAGAGGGAGAAAAAGATTTACTGGCCTCAATTCTAAATGTATCAAGGGGTGAACTTCCCCTAAAATACTTGGGACTACCCCTCTCAACTTGCAAATGGGACAGAGAGACTTGTGCAAACTTATTGGACAAGATAAGAGTAAAGATAGCTGGCTGGAAAAGCAGGCATATGTCTCATGCAGGGAATGTGCATGTCATCAACACTTTACTACTTAGCTTAACAAGCTACTGGTCAAGTGTTCTGAAAATTCCTGAAGAGATCCATGAGGAGGTGGAAAAGATGTGTAGAGCATTCTTATGGGGGAAAGATCCAAACAGCAGGTACTTCACATCAGCAGCATGGAGCTCCCTTTGTATAGGGAAAAAATTTGGTGGCATGGGTATAAAAGATCCTTCAATGTGGAATCTGGCATCCTTGTGCAAACATGTGTGGGATATTCAGCAGAAAAAAGACATATTATGAATAAGGTGGATCCAGGCCTTCTATCTAAAAGGAAAGTTTTTTGACACTTATCAAGCTTCAGAAGGGCACAGCTGGATATGGAAGTTGCTTGTGAGGTTGAAAAATACAATGATTGGCAAAATGCAGCTCTGTACAAGGAGGGATGGAGGATTCTCCATTACTGCTGCATACAACATCATGAAAGGGGCTGAGGAAGAAGATATTGGGGCTAAACTGATCTGGCACAGCAAGCTACTCCAAAAACACAGGTTTTTCCTATGGCTTATGCTAAAGGGGAAACTAGCCATAGTGGATAAACTTCAGAAATTCAAGATACTTCAACAACAAGCAAATTGCTGTCTTTGTGGCTTGGAGGAGGAGACAGCTCAACACTTATTTGCCAAATGCAACTTTTATAAGGAAGTCTTGCTATCACTGGGGTTGAAGGAATTGAAGACACTGAGGGATCTAAGGAGAAGATTATTGATATGGTGCAGAACAGGTCAGGTCAAAAAACTTTTCTATCTAGTTGCCACACTCTATCATGTCTGGGAGGAGAGAAATAGCAGGATTTTTAACCACAAATCAGTGTTAGCTGGAAGAGTGGGAAGAGAATTGAAGATGAGTTCAACTGGTGCAAAGGTGTTTTCTCAAGTGATTAGAAAAGTAGTCTTTTTGAACCTAGAAATAGGTTAGGAATTTTGTAATAAACTGAGAGCGAAGGTCTAAACTTGTAATAGTTTTTTTTATTAATTAAGAAAAGGGTTCATCAAAAAATAAAAAGCTCGACAATAACCGCTGGTAAATGAAAGCTGCGGCATGGTTTCATTGGTTCCAAGTGGAAAAGAAGGCGAAAGAAAAAACAAAACCACGAAAAGACAGGTGAGGAAAAACATGGTTCCCATGACTCTGCAACTCACAAACCACAACCAGGCGATCAAACCCTCCAATCACAGCCGAAAGCGATGCTCATTTACTAATTAAAACACTAATCAAATCGAATTTGGATCAAAACTTGGAAATCAAGATTATAATACTCGAAAAGGGTGGCCTTTTGGCCGACTCAAGAGCCACACTATTATATAAATTTTATCCAAATCGAGAAAATATTGAATCTGTCGCATTCTCTTTTCCTGCACTGCTGGCACTCAGACACTTGTATCCAATTATTGGACAATTAACAATCAATATATCGGTTAGGGAGTGGAGAGTGGCGTATATATGAATTCTGTATATATATCCATGGATGGCGATCGGCCTTGTATTTACACTAGAATCTGATCCAATCCATACCTGAAAGTAAACATACCACTATAACACAAACACGTTTCTCCACTTCTCGTAGCAGCATTTCCCAGATTATGGAAGATCTAAATGATGATCCTCCTGCAGGAGAAAGGTATTTAGCTCATCTTTTCTGCTTCTTTCTGCATCGTTTATGATCTGGGGTTCATATGAAGCTTTCTCCCGAGAAATGGGAGCTCAAGAAATGAGTGTAATTTTGTTATATTTGCTGTTAAATGTGTCATTTCATGAGCTGAGTGGCTGAATTTGAGGACTGTTGGTCTCATCACTCTGGATCGGCTAGCAGAGTGTCATACTGTGTACATTTTAAATATGTCATTTCAGAGCTGAGTGGCTGAATTTGAGCAAACTTTTGGTCTGATCACTCTGGATCGGCTAACGGATAATTCTCAGAAACGCCTCCAAAACGGGGGAAAAAAAAACTTCAAATCTGATGTTTTTATTTGATTATTAGGAACATGTTTTTTCCCAATATAATTTCTGTTGATTTCATTTTTTGGAATATACATAATAGGTTAGGTGCACAGGTTTCCATTTTAGTCTTTAAAAATAACCAGTTAATAAGTGTGACGAAACTTGAGTGATTCTGTTTTGATCATCCGCTGTAAGGAATTCTGCTATCACAACCGCAGGCAATGGAATTTTTTAATGTAATAAGGAAAAAAATGTCCAAATCTGGCAATATTAGTGGCGTCAAAACTGATTCAAAATAGTGACCCCAAAAAGTGGGCACTGAACACCATTTCCAGTCACACAAAAATCACCTGAGACTAAAGTTAATTGTTTATTATTTCAAATGATTTCCAAATAAAATGTAAACAACAGATTTATAATTTCGATTTAACTTGATTTACCACCTGAATGCTCAAACTTCCTGCTGTTTCTCAGTGGAGAGCTCGTTGACGATGTACCCGATTCAGATAACGGGAATGCTGGAGAGGATGCATCTTTCGAATTCCAGGCTGTGCAGCATCCACAGCCTCAAGTTGTCACTCACAATGTTGTGTTGTGGAGAAATGGTTTCACAGTTGATGATGGTCCTCTCAGGGGATTAGATCATCCTGAGAATGCATCATTTTTGGAGGTCAGTCCTGTTTCAGAAACACTCTACATAGGCTTAACAATATTTGCTGCTAGTAGCAGTATCTTTCCCTACTTCTACTAATCACTCAATCTAAATGTAGAGCGTCAGAAATTCTGAATGCCCGAAGGAGCTTCAGCCTACAAAGATGGGCACTGCAGTCTTTGTTAATCTCGTAACGAAAGAAGAAAGCTATAGCGTATGTCTGTTGCAGGTTCTCCTTACTTTTGATAGTTTACTGCATATTTCTAACTAGATTGTGGTGCAGGGGGAAGAATGGCTAACCTTGGAGAGCGATCCGAGTATCACGCCCATGGAGTCCGTAAACACCTCATCTCTTACCCCTCCAGTATATCCAATGCCACCTTCGTCATCACTTGTGCATTATAATGATGCTGAAGGTGAGGAGAGAGATCCTGAGAGTAACACGCTTAATCAACCGCTCCTGAAGAGAAACCTTACACTTTCCTCCAGCCCACTAGCCATGGTTGGTGCCAAGGTTTCCTATATAGAGAGCTTAGACTATGAGTAAGTAAGCATATTGGGCTCCCTCATAAAGCTTCAGTCGCATAACCTTTTGACAATGGAAATGTGTACTTGCTTGCAGGATCAATGAGAATGACCTTTTCAAGCACGACTGGAGAAGTAGATCAAGAACACAAGTTCTTCAGTATATCTTCGGGAAATGGACACTGGCATTCCTAGTAGGCCTTCTAACAGGGATCATTGCCACCCTTATTAATCTAGCAGTTGAAAACATAGCAGGCTACAAACTACTTGCTGTGGTCAAGTACATCGACAAAGAAAGGTACTCTGGTTTTCTGTCAGCTCTAAAATGGTTTGTAAATTGCGGTAAAAGAGAGATGAAGGTTAACACTGTTTTCTCTGTGCAGATACCTGATGGCGTTCTTAATTTTTGCCGGGGCAAATTTCCTTCTGACATTTGTAGCTGCTTTTCTCTGCGTGTTTTTCGCGCCCACTGCAGCTGGACCTGGTATACCTGAAATTAAAGCTTATCTTAATGGGGTTGACACGCCCAACATGTACGGTGCTACAACATTGATTGTAAAGGTGGGATAGTTTAACACGCTACTCTTAAGATTTATGATATCCCAACATTCAATCATGGAACAGGGTAGACAGTTTTGTACCTTTGGGCTGAATGATTCTAGAAATGATTTGCCACAGATATTTGGAAGCATTGGAGCTGTCGCAGCTGGACTAGACCTGGGAAAAGAAGGCCCTTTGGTGCACATTGGAGCCTGTATTGCATCCTTGCTAGCACAAGGCGGGACAGAAACCTACCGAGTCAAATGGAAATGGCTTCGATACTTCAACAATGATAGGGACCGAAGAGACCTCATCACTGCTGGTGCTTCTGCAGGAGTCTGCGCGGCTTTCCGCTCACCAGTTGGCGGTGTGCTATTCTCACTCGAGGAGGTGGCAACATGGTGGCGAAGCGCTCTTCTGTGGAGGACTTTCTTCAGCACGGCTGTTGTGGTGGTGGTGCTCAGAGCCTTCATTCAAATCTGCAAAAACGGAAGCTGTGGGCTGTTTGGAAAAGGAGGGCTCATAATGTTCGATGTTAGTGGTGTTTCTGTTACTTATAATGCTGTAGATATCATCCCAGTCATCCTCATCGGTGTCATTGGAGGGCTTCTTGGAGGCGCCTACAACCATGTTCTTCACAAGGTTCTCAGGCTTTACAATCTCATAAATGAGTAAGGGTCCTTTCTTCTACTGCAATTATTGCTCTCAATGTTTTGAATTGCTTCTTAATCTCTACATAAATGTTGCAGGAAGGGAAAATTCCACAAACTTATACTTGCTCTAAGTGTCTCCATCTTCACATCTGTATGCCTATTCGGACTGCCATTTCTTGCTTCCTGTAAACCCTGTGACCCCTCCTTCCCGGACACATGCCCTACAAAAGAAGGGGCGGGAAACTTCAAGCAACTGAACTGCCCCAAGGGATACTACAATGACCTAGCCACTCTCTTAGTAACCACCAATGATGATGCTGTCCGAAACATCTTCTCCCTCTACACGGGAAAAGAATTCGATTTCTTTTCCCTCTCCATCTTTTTCCTCCTGTACTGGATCCTTGGACTCATAACATTCGGGATTGCCACCCCTTCTGGTCTCTTCCTCCCTATTATCCTCATGGGATCTGCATATGGTAGGATGCTGGGAATGGCCATGGGAAGGTACACTCAAATCGACCAAGGTCTTTATGCCGTGCTTGGGGCAGCTTCTCTCATGGCTGGTTCCATGAGAATGACAGTTTCAGTCTGTGTCATATTCCTTGAACTCACAAACAATCTTCTCCTTCTTCCCATCACTATGCTGGTTCTCCTGATTGCCAAAACTGTTGGAGACTGCTTCAACCCGAGCATATACGAAATCATCCTGGAGCTCAAAGGGCTTCCTTTCCTCGAAACATACCCTGAGCCTTGGATGAGGAATGTAACCGTTGGGGAGCTAGCTGATGCAAAATCTCCAGCAATCACTCTCAACGGAATTGAGAGAGTCGGGAGGATTGTGGATGTCCTCAGGAACACCACCCACAATGGGTTCCCTGTGGTGGACAAGGAGTCCAAGCCACCGGGGGCTTCCGAGGAGCTGCACGGACTGGTGCTCAGGGCACACCTTCTCCTGGTGCTGAAAAGGAAATGGTTTTTGAAAGAAAGGAGACGGACTAAGGATTGGGAAGTCAGGGAGAAGTTCAGCTGGATGGATTTGTCTGAGAGATGGGTGAAGATTGAGGACGTAGCGGTGACAAAGGATGAAATGGACTTGTACGTCGATTTGCATCCTCTGACAAACACCACACCCCACACGGTGGTGGAAACCATGTCTGCGGCCAAAGCAATGGTACAGTTCAGCCAACTGGGACTACGTCACATGCTTATTGTTCCCAAAGGTCAAGTAACTGGGGTAAGTTTCCAATCCCAGAATGCATCTGTTTTTAAGATTAACTGATTATCAACTGCTGGCATTTCTCCCCACACCATCATCCAGTTTTCCACTAAAATGTCAACATAAATAAAATTTAGTTTACTTGGTCCATATAAGGATGTTTAATTTTTGGGACAGAAAAGCATAAATATCAGTATATTAGATTTTCAAGGTATTTATTTCACAAACTCTATAATTTTTAAAGTTACTTTGTTTTCGTCATTCTGACACTTTAGTCCAAAACTATTTAAGGTTAGTGTCAATCAGAAGGGGGGAGTGTCTTTTAACCCTACAAAGAAATACATTAAGGTTTACTTTTAAAGAAAAAATTAAAATTAATTATTGCTGTTATTTGTTCCTTTGATAGGTATCTCCAGTGGTGGGTATCTTGACCAGGCAAGACCTAAGGCCACACAATATTTTGAGTGCTTTCCCTCATCTGGCAAGGCCAAAGAGAAAGGAGCACTGAGAAACACCTCATGCCCAGATATATATCTGAAGTTTTGCGAAATATAATTTGTTTGATTATTTTTCTATAGCATTCATTATGCTTATTTCTCGATTGCCCGCATACTCCACAAATACAACATCTTAGAAAAGGTATCGCAGTGTATTTATAATCTCTACATGCTACAGACTACAATCTTCTTATCATTGTTTCTAAATCAGTGTATCACACATATCTTTTACAATTCTGTGATAAAAAATTGCCTTTCAAGTATTGAAACAAAACACTAGTGCTGCCAAAAATCAATCAAAACATACCACAGATGTTTTAGCGTTTCCGCACAGAATAATTTTCGCTATTCCTAACGCGAGGGACTACAATGGGAGCACCTCGAACCTTGTCCAGAGCAAAGGTTATCCGCATTGGGCGACCAAGAAATGCCTGAAAAGATAGGAATGTTTAGGACACAGAAAGCATGCAGATTCGGCCCTCATCTTGCTGTATTTATCCACTTACCTTTCCATCCATGGCATCCTTTGCAGATACAGCATCATCTTCCTTTGAGAAATGGACAAACCCAAAGCCCCTTGACCTACCAGTGTCTTTATCATAAAGAATCCTGACTGGAAACAAGAAATAAAAGCAGACATTGGCTTTCCTTCTTGTAGAACAACAAGCAACCTTTCAAATTTATATGAAAATGCACTGAAGAATACATTATTTTCTTAACCGACGTTTAGTTTTAGACTGTTCGCGTCCTATGAAATTCATCACATGCAATTTAACAACTAGCATTGAAGTGTTTCATTAAAGAGCACCAGGAACATGTTAGCAAAAGTGTGCAACATGATTCAACTAAAGAAGAAGCGAAGCTACAGAACATATAAAATCACAGTTGCTAACCAAAATATATTCCATCTACAATAATAAATTCATGGCCTTCAGTCTAAACCATTTTCATGTGAAAGAATAAGATTTGGTTTTACACATGGATGAATTCATCCGTGTGGCATTTCATCAAACACTTAGAGTGCAAAACAACCGCACCTTCGGTGACGTCACCAAACGAAGAGAAGGCGTCCATAAGCGACCTCTCATCCACCGACCATGAAAGACCTGGCACGCAATCATACAAACTCCGATTCAAAAATATGAACAAACTCTTTTTTGAAGATAAATAAGATAAAAGACGGAAGAAATGGTGACAAGTACCGCCGACAAAGAGCTTATTGTTTGGAGGAATGGGGGATTCTGTGGAAGAATAACATCGGGAAGATAGAATCGCTCGGTGGTGCTGGCCGCCGGTGAGGGACGGAAAGGATCTACGGGCAAATTCCAGAAATCCGCCGCCTTTCATAATGTCTACTTTTAAAATAGCAAGGAACATCATTAAACTTTCTAAAAGGTTCCATTTAACACTAGTTTTAATGTCCTGCCGGCATTGCACGGCAATTTTACTTTTATTGTTGAAGAAAAAACTAATAATTTGAATGTTGGCAACGAAATAATATTATACTGTATGATGTTGAGCTCATTCTAAGATGGATAAAATACAGTAAATAATTATAAGCACAACTATTAAGAATATGAAAAATAAATAAATTTGTGGATATTCAAAAGTTAAAGTTAGTAAATTTAAAAATAAAACATTCACAAAATGTGGAAACTCAACGTATGTACAAGCACAGAAACAACATCTGAATGACCAAAAAAATATCTGATAATCAAATAATACAAAGTTATAATGTTTTATACATCCGTAATTTTGAGACTGTCACCCATCGAATTTTTAGCTAATATATGCATCATAGTATTCACATATGAAATATTTCTTGCTAATCCGGGCATTGTCATTACCACAAATATGACAAAAACAACCTGTCATTAAAATGTAGATCTAAATTAACACCTTTTTAGCCAGCTTGTGATATCGTACACCAGCAGCACTGAAAACAACGAATGAGCAGAATCCAATAACTGATGAACTCAGTCCGACGTGTCACCTTTTAAGGAAGACTACATAGTGTGGAAGAAGAACACATCATGACTAATGATTCTGTTACCTGTAAAATTCATAAGAGTTATGGAAATACCAGAAATATGACAATAAGGCCTTCAAGAACACATTAATAAAGTATTATAACTACTAAGAAAAACTTCATGTCTTAAAGAAGACAATTATATTCTAAATAAGCACCAATTTCATCATAGAAATGTTTTATTAGGAAGTAAACACACCAATGAAAATCAAAAGAGTATATGGGATTTTAACCATGAAGATGTCTGATGCTCAATATTGCAAAGATTATTATACATAATAATTGAGTCTGAAATTCATCCAACAATTCATACATGCATTATTACAGCAGACATTCTGAATATTACACACACACACACACATATAACAGAACTATTCGATTATCAGATTATCAGATCAGAATATTAACTGAAGGACAAAATCAGCACACGTACGTTAGATAATTAGCATGAACGAATGGATTAGATCTGCAAAGAATAGGGAAGCATCACAAAAATGATAACATTGCAAGAAAAGGGGAAGGACAGGTTAAAGAGAATATACAGAATGTTTTTGACAGATTTGTTAATTCGATGCAACATTTACACAATAAGTCAATAGCTTTCTATTCTGTGACAACAAATATTGACATCAAAATCATCAAATCTCACTTTTTTTTGTCAAAACATTAAAATAAAAGGCATGCAACCCTAGTAGCTATTTGTAGATTTGATCCTAGAATCCATGTTTCAAGTAAGTTTGCATATTTTTAGAAGAAAAAATATACCCTATCAAACCAACAGATATACCCAAACAACAAATAGTTGTACCTCATGCTTAGCATCCCACAGCTTCTTCCCAGTAGATCTCTGGTAAGCATCCAGCATATTAATCAAGCTTCAAGAACAGTATAAAAATCCCTAATTAATGCTCAAATATACAAGAAAATATACCCAGAAAAAAAGAGCTTTGTTGAAGGGCTTATGTACTCGTGCATGTTCCCAGAAATGCCAAATATGATAACTTGCGTTAAGAAATCGTTCCATAAAACTATAATTCTGTTCATATACAAATTGAACCTTGCAAAAAACCTAAAGGTAAACTCAAAATCAGAATTTAATTAACGAAGCAATCTAATAACTGTTAAAATAAAGTACTTTGGTAAAAAAAGGATTCAAAATCAGAATTAGAGAAATCAGAGTAACAGAAACACCAATTAGAATACCAATTTAAAGCAGCATAATGAGCCACAATCGTTCATTCCAAGGGAGGAAATATTATCTGGGGGCTGAAGTGAAAATCCCACTCGCTGAAGTTAAGAACACTCGTTTCTCAGAGGAAATATCCTCCCACATCAATGATGGAGGGTCAGAGGAAATCATAGTTTCATTCAAGGCATCAGAAAAATTACTCCAGAGATCCAAAGCATTTCCGGATACTGCGATATCGCTGCTGGCTATGCATGAATCAGCCCAAGCAACACCTTCGGGTAAAATCACATTCAAAAGCACGTCAGAAGGAACTAAAGTGTTCTGGTTCACACCATGTGAAATGTAAACTTCTATGTTAAACCTGAAGTGCCAATTTGACAAAAGTTAAGTAATGCTGGATACAGGGATGAGACACTATAGGAGATTATACAGTGTCTTAAGAGCAATATTATTGACGTAAATATATAAAATACAGTGTTAAAAGGCACAAAATGCAGAACTGGATGTCTCGCAACAAGCAAACACAAAAAGAAGCATCACCACTACAGTCCCCCAAGCATCCATCTTCAATTGATTCAAACTCTAAGCAACAAGCCTAACAACCTTACTATAGTATGGAGCGATTGTTTTCCACGATGATATTATAATCTGAATCTTAGATTGTTCTTATCATTGATACAAAATATAAACAGCAGTATAAATTTCAATTTTCATTCCCAACTCACACCAGAACAAAGGAAACAGAACTTAAATAAACACTTGACATGACTACAGTTTTTCCACACTAAAATAACAAAACTTTGTGTAGCAACATTCCTAGAAGAATCCCCAAAATCTAACATCATATATGCCCACCCAACATCAAACTCACGTTACATACTTCCTCCATCAAAAATCCCCAATTTCAGACATTTAATATCATCCAAATCAGCAACATTAATTTCCTCCAACAGAAACCTCTAGAGCAGACAAATTCTCAGAAGCTGGTGATCACATACTACACTGATTCATGCTAATTATTTTAAAGACAGAAACTGTCATTAAATATCACCTGATGAGTAAGAAATTGTTACCTCGATAGCAACACCAGTCGCCGCTGCAAAATGCCTATTGTTGATGCCTTAGGTTTGTTCGACCAATCTAGAAGATATATATATATACATATATATATATATACATATATATACCTAACCTAGCGATTAAAGAAGTGGCGGTCCTCTAACCAGTTGAGTAAAAATTCACCTTACTACAAACAAAAAAGATGACGAATGAATAGAACAGAGCAGGTATGTGTTTAACAAATCTAACCTGTCAATGTGATGATATTCAAAAGTCGCAATTTAGAAGACATACAACGATAATAATCGGGTAAAACATCCAGCTGAGCACATTCCAAATCATCACAATAACTTTGCATGAACCTTCAATTCGATTAAAAATCACAAACTCGATCAAGAATCAAATTTGTTACAAAAGTTCAAAGATAAAAAAGAACATAATATAACATAAAGGTTTCTCACCAATTTTGCAAGCATCATAAGCCACACCAGCTTTAAATTATAGTCTACATAAACCGTATACTAAACGCATAAGAACTTAAAATTTCAACTGATTATAAGCAGACTGACTTCGCCCACTTTTTTTCTCTTTACATCACTTCAGAAAACAGCAAACTAACTTCACCAAATAAATCAAACCCCGGCAAGTAATTGACACCGATTCTCAGCACAATTAAAGTTTGTAATCCCACAAGAAATTCCAAACAGTTAATCCAAAAGTCTGGGCAAGATTACTTGTAATGGTCAGTCCACCAAAACCACAATGTTGAAACTAACGACAAATTAAATCTAAAGCAAGCAGCTGAAACAAATGTGCATATAATATCATTTATTTTATAAGCAAAGCACACATAAAGACAACAACTGTGTTTATTGAGCAGCATCAAGAAAAGCCTTGCAGTTCAGTTCATAGAGTGCCACAGATAAAAGCATAGCAGCGAAACCATGAAAATATAGAGTTCACAACTGTAACCAACAAGTAATGCATCTAACACCGTTCATTTGAACTTGTTGACCGTGGTAAACTACAATTGTGCACAAGAACCAAATTTCTCACGGAATTGACAATGACATAAACGCATCGATTATAGTGACATGTTCCCTAACTCATCAGCTCTAATAAAACTATGATGTAAACATCAATGCCATTTATAAGTTTAAAATAACCTCATCCAAATTATGCTCGAATAACGGCTTTTTGAAGTATACTTGACTAATCCATAAACCTGGAAACAAAAAAAGGGTAAATCAATGTCAGTATCAAGATGTGATTTAAAAGTATCAAAATTCCAACCATGACAAAAAAAAAAAGCAGTACTGATGAACTGCATGATTATAAATCAACCCAAATATATTAGTTAGGAAAAAATATAGACCATATTCATCACTCAAACGATAAACCTACCTTCAGACTAAACTGATCAATGTGATCATAAATGTAGAATCTGACTTTCTTCTATAAAATCAAACAAACACAAAAGACAAGACTTATATGAAATGAAGAAAACCGCGAAGCACCAAGTTAAGGATGTTTTACCAAAACAGCACCAGCCAGAGCAATAACACAGAGCAAGCCAGATCAGAGTAACCCAACCACCAAATATGGAATTAATATACATATCATTCTCCTGCTGGAAATGAGAGTGGGAATCTCGGCCGACGTATTAAAATCCAACATACTGATTAAGCAGCAGTATTCGGAATGGTTGATTTAAGTATCGTTGAAACCATTAACTCAACCTGCTACAAACAATTTGTAATCTATACAAGTGAGAAACCCCATATCAAAATTTCATTTTAAGCTTCATCAAAAAACTAAAAAAAACGAAATCCAATGGGTCACCTGAGGAGAGAGCGATAAGATGAGGAACAAACAATATCGAATGATATGGGGAAGTTTTCATGGATAGTGGATAGTTTTCATGGTTGCTGAGAACCGTGGGACAAAATATCCCACCCCACAAATTGTAATTCCCCAGTAAGAGAACTGCCGAGGTGGAAGCGGTTTGAAACTTTGAATGCTAGCGGAGAGTTTGCTCGTGATCGTGGGATTGCCTGAGAGTTGGTTGAAAAAATAACTAAAAAGGAAAACGGGTAAAAATAGAAAATGAGAAAATAAAATAGGAAATTACAATTTGTGGGGTGGGATATTCTGTAAAAGATCACAGCCGTTAGATTAAATCCAACGGCTGATATTGATTTCACTGGCACTTGCTAAGGGGATTAATATAGTTAGTTAGATTACCTGAGATTACATCTCCGTTGCCCTTGACTTCCGTCAGTTTTCTAAAGGGTATTTTTGTCCACAATAGTGTTTGAGTGGGAATTTAACTATATATGCAGAAGAATGAGAAGCGGATGCAGATAAAACATATTTCAAATTGGTGTTAATCGAAAAGGTAATACAATGTCACTAAAAATGCTGCATACACGGTTAGCATTTGCTCCCACGACCACCCCTATTAGCATTAGAGCTTCCTACTGCACTGACACAGTTATTCAAGGAACTTCCAGCAGGTTGAAGGGCAGTTGCCGCCTAGCCTATAAATGGTACATTTTATAACAACAATGCATGAAAAAGAGGCAGAAATGAATCAAGTTTAGAAGATGTCACAATTACAAACCTGCTGAGGGGTTTGATTTACAGACTCGGGAGCGGTAGGAACATTATTCATCTTCTTCTTGGTCTACAATAATTATCTCTTCTTCATCAGGTGGCAATGGGACTCCAAAACCATTTTGGGATTTTGCTTAAAAAATGGTCATACTAATCACCATTTTCAATATTTGGTGGTTCAATCATAGGTCAGAGTAGTACTGGGCTGCCTCTGCTTCTATTTCCTGAACGTTTTCAAGCCAAATCCCTTGTGAGTCCTTTATCTTGGTAATACCAAGTAAAGATCTTTTTTCTTTCACTGAGTTGTGAAAAAAGTTGGTATTATCATCACTTTCTTTAAACCACTTAATTCTGGATTTTTGTTTCCAGAATTTTTGTTGTTCTTTTATGGATTTGATATGAATTGTTCTAAGTTGTTTGAGTTTGATAAGCTCATTTGTTGAGTTATCATTGTCAAAAACTATTTCTTGTTTTCTAAGTGATTCAGCTGCATCACTAACATTTGTGTCAATGTTGCCAAAGACACTTATGTTCCAGGCCTTAATTGTGAGTTTCAGTCTATTTAATTTCAGAAAGAAGCCTAACATGCCTGTTTTGTTTATTGGAAGATTCATGATAAAATTTCATACATAATAATTTACATGATGAAACTAAGTAAAACTAAATTTAGAAAAAGAATAAAATGGGTAAATTTTATTTAATGTAATTGAATGCTCTTAATAGGAATATTAAAAGTTTTACGTCATAAATAAATAGAAATTTTTCAACTGGAAATTTTCCCATCTGTTTTATGAAATAAATAAAAACGACGATAAATACATTTAACTGTCAATGCTTGAGATTCCTTGATGAACATGGTCAATAATTTACCTTAAACTAGCACCAATATCCCAATCTTTTGCCCTTAAATCCTTAATTATATTTGTAGTAACTACTTTTTCTAGTATAATCTTTATCGAAACACAAATATGATATATATTTCTATCAGAATGCGATAAAAAGTTTGTTAAAGCCATTATTGGAAAATTCCCTTTGAGTGGAGTGTGATTTATAACTGACTAGTACTTAAACCCTTGTACAACTCTATGAATGAAAAACTGAAGGAACATGTCGAGCAAAAATTAGTATGTATCTCTAATTAGGCCTGGGCACCTAGCTCCAACATCAATGTGTGGTTCGAGCCATTTGCCGTGTTTCCAACAAACTGAACAGGACCTGTATTTCAAAATTTTCATACAAATTAACCTCATCAGTATCTGCTGAAACATAGAAATATCACCCAAAAGTATCACATTTCAAATGGTTCAGAGTTTAACTGTCACAATGTTACTGAGCAAACATATACTGCAGAAGCATGCCAGTGATTCGATTTAAGCTATACCTGGATTGATGTATCGGTTCTTGATGGACCAATCGTCTCTCACCGTCTCAAACTTCTTGAAAGGAGCACCTGAAGGTAAACAATCAAGTAGAGTTTTAATGCATTGACATAAAGAGTCATTTTTGGGAGGGAGGTAGTATGAAATGATACCTTCAAGTTCCACCATGGCTTTCTTAATCACAGGTTTGAATTTTCCTGCAACAAGATGGTAATTGCAGTGTTAACAACAGATATATATCCATCATTTTGCAGGCAGGTTTCTCAAAAAATTAAATAGCAGTCACAGTAGCCTTGTTATGAGAAGTACATGTATTGTAGTAAATCACAAATACAAGGATAGAAGTCATATACCATGTCTCCTTTCCACATCCATCAGAGATGTCAATGCTGTCCCTCCAACAGTCCAGTTATCAACTGGAGCTCCTAAGTTTCCCACCTGTTTAAAAGCGACGCAAAATTAAACATCCAAAAGTATACGAGCTGTATAGGTATGAAATAATTTGAAAAAAAAGGTTGTGTTTTTTCGTGACAATTGGGAAAAGAAAAACTCACCGAAGAAATCAAGCCAGTCTTTCCAGAGTGGAGAAGAGCTCCAGCGCCAAAACCCAGAGCATAGCAGTAGTTAGAGTCAAAGTTTGAAGGTAAGCCACATCTTCCTTCATAACTGAAAATTCAAAAATGAAAATGCAGATTTAGTGAAGAGAATGAATAGCACAAAACACTAATAGAAAGTCGCAAGTATGTGTTGTTACCCGAAAAAGTGAGATTGGCCTTGGAACTTCTTGTTGTACTTGCCTTGACTCCTTCTGTTCTCTAGTTCAGTTTCCACCATTTCAATGAGCATTTTTTCGGTTTCAATTTTCGCAACCTTGTATATAATGTCCAAATTTGGTTATGAAACGAAATGGATAAACCTGCAGAATCTTGAAAACTAGAATGGCAGAAAAATAAACCTGCACGTTTCCGTGAGGGTCCCTCTCTAGTAAGAGTTGCTCTTGGATTGCTGATGGTAAGAACTCAAATAGCTGGTGGGATTGGCTCCGTAGTTTCTTCTTCCAAATTCCATCTTTATCAACCACGTCATGAGCCAAAATTTCATTAAGCTCTGAAATCAGCTGTTGCACCTGGAAATTGCATAAAACAAATCAACTCAGCCTACTGACCAATAAACAAAATCTGTGTAATGCAATAGAATATTCAAAACGGACTGTGTCTTAAAACAAACGCGTAAATTAAAGGTATTCCTTTAGAGAAAGAAAGAGAGAAAATGAAAATGCAACTACCTCTGGAATGAAATCAATAAGTCCTTCTGGTATGAGAATAACTCCATAGTTGAAACCAAGTTCTGCTCTTTTGCAGATTACATCGGTTATGTGATCAGTAACATGCTTAAGTGTCTGTTTCTTGGCTGCAACCTGCAATGATAAAGGGGTAAGCTTTCTCCATCAACATGCAAAAACATTAATTATCTCATACATGCATCGGCATTACAATCATACATGTCAAGGCAAAACAAATGTCAAGATCCTTGAGAAAAATGAACGAGAATTGTAACTATGCAAAGATCGTTGGGATTCTGAAAGTTGAGATTTACCTCTTCACCAATGATAGTAACATTTGGGTGAGTCTGCAAAGCACACTCCAATGTAATGTGTGAAGCAGCACGGCCCATAAGCCTGACAACTGTAAAAGATACATAAACGAGGATTCATTAGAATGATAATTTTAAACTGTTTACCCCAAACACCAACATTTGAAATGTAATATTTTACTACTTAAGCATCACAACAATTCTGAAATGCATCTGAAATTTTCCAAGTCTTAAATCCATTCATTATTTTGACAAGTTTTAAAGATTCCTTGTTCCTAAACAGTGAACAGTTTGGATAAGTATAAAAGCATCTCATAGGGAGAAATATCACTAAATGCAACCAATGTACTCACAGTGATAGTATTTTCCTGTTGAGCGTGCATCAACCATAACATTTCCAATCATCTCAGCGTATATCTGTGAAGCAAATAAAGCAAAACTAATTTATCAAAATTTTGAACCCTAATATTTTTGTAACTTTTCCTTCAAAAACTAGCCAGAAACAAATGGATACATAATAAAACTTAAGATTCTAACCTTGCAAGCTGTGTCGAACCCAAAACTTGTAGGAACTTCTTTGCATTTCAAGTCACCGTCAATTGTTTTTGGGCATCCAATAACTCGAGTTTTGAGATCATTAGCCCTTCACAAGATAAATCATCAATTTGTAACCATCAACAGACTGATATTGAGCAATATAAACTAAAGTCAAGTTACTAACCTGAAATTTTCAGCAAGGAGACAAGCATTTGTGTTTGAATCATCTCCTCCAATTACAACAACACCATCCAAATCAAGCTTCTCTGCTGTGTCTCGAGCTTGTTTGAACTGAAAGAATGTAGTCCAAGTCAAATATTATCCTAATCTCGTATAGTTACTCAGAAACAGTCATTACATATAATCAGAATCTGGAAACTAACCTGATCGGGGGTTTCAATCTTGTCTCTGCCACTGCAGATCATATCAAAGCCACCCTAGCCACATAGAGCAGACATTATCAAGATAAGTAATCAACTCCCGATCCGTAGTTACATAATGACCACTGAAAACAAACATATTACAGGCCATAGGAGAACAACAGAATCTTACTGTATCTACTCATATATATTCAAAATCGATTTTCTACTCATATATATTCAAAAATGATTACTACCAGAGTCCAGTCACAGAATATGTTATAGACCTAGGAAGAAAATACGTTGAACATCTCAAAGCAAAGAATTATATATCTAATCGTACTTGGTTTCTGTAAGGATAGATGAAATCAGTGGTCAGCTGCACATATTTGCAGTTCATTATCCCTGCAGGACCACCTCTAAAGCCATAGAGTGTGCTACCTTTTGTTCGATCCTGCAAATAGTCTGCAACAAGAGCAATATATCAACATCATTACATAGTTACATTTTTCCCGATTAGTTCTTTTTCAGTGATCATACAAAGGCCAAAAAACACAAGAGAAGAATTTACCAAAAATTCCAGATATAACATTGTGTCCCCCTGGAGCCTGTCCTCCAGATAGCACCACACCAATCTTTAAGCTCTGATCTGGTGACAGAGCCTCTGATGCATCACTAGGCTCGAGCTTTGCAGATGGCTGTCCAAACAATTTCGGGAACAGCTTCTCAATTTCACCTAAAATGTACAACAGTTTTAGATTCTGATTATAAGCGCTACTTAATCAGCTTCTAAGCCTAGATTCGGGATAAAATTACAACAAAGATTGCATCAGTCAAACTTAACTCCTCTAATGTCATTTTTTTACTCCTCTAATGTCATTTTAAATTTTTACGAACGAACATGAATTGCAGTTGAAACATCAAAAAGGTGAAATCTTTGCGCCCGATTTCGACATTATGCATGCGCTCATGTAGCAGAATAACCTAGCATTACATGAGATCGGCAGTAACTTTTACCAGGATTTCCGGCGGCGGAGCTCGGAGGTCCGTCGGAGACCTTGAAAGGGGCCTTGAGCACTGAGGGGAGTGGGAGGGTAACGTTGAGGCGGCTCGATTGGAGGTCGCTGTAATCCGAAGCTGAACGTCCCGGAGTCGCCATGGATGGATCTCTCTGTGAATTTAATCTTCTTCTTCTTCTTCTGTGTGTAGTGTAGGATGGATAAGTTTGTTTGATGTGTATATATATTTTGTGGTACTGAGATCCAAAAGAATTGGGAGCAAGTCAGAAGGAGTACGTTCACGTAGAAAGCGCGCAGTGTTAATGACGGTGAAAATAAATGGAAAACCGGAAGACCAACCAACAAGTCACCTCCAAATTTACCTTCCGTGTCAATACATTTCTATTATTGCTGCAATTAATTCATCTCAGTTGATTTCTAGTCTTTTGTTAATTAACTGTAACAATTATCTCGAGAAGAACATACGCCCATTTCCGAAACAAAATTAACAAAAAGATGGTAATTTCAGAACATCAAGTGAAATATAGTTTTAATTATAATTTGGACGGTTCTCTGCCGCTTATTTTTGCTGAGCTGAACTGGACTAAATCGAACTGAATCGTACTGAATGAAATTGAATTGAAATATACTAAATTGAAGTAAAATTGAATGTATTGAAAAACATTAACCGTACTGTATATCTAAATTAAGATGAAATTTCATCAATTTCATATCCGAACTTCCAAATACATAATTGAACCGAACTGAATTGCTATAAAGAGTAAACATTTATATGTATTTTAGTGGTTCTTTACTCAGAACTCAACTGGAGTGTACAAAGTTGAACGGAAATATATACAACTGAATCAAGAATTAATGTATTGAAATAATATTATATATATGATTAAATTAAGATGAATTTTATCCAATTATATTCATCAAAATGAAACTGAAGAAAGCTTTAAAAAAAACATCAAATAAGCCAAGGAATGACTAGCATCAACTGCAGGGAGAAAAATTGAGGTCGAATCCAGTGTGATGCATGCATGGAATGGAATAATCTTAGCTATAAAAAGACGGTACAAGTCGAGAAAATCATTTCAACATGCTACACGAAGTCACGCAGTCCTCGTACGGAACATCGCAGTATTCATCATCATATTCATCAGCAGCATACTTGTCGCACACAGTCTGGGCTACGCCGCACAAGTCCGCACAGTATCGAGCTCTGCAGTGTCTGCCGACTCTCATTTTGCATCCAAATATGCAATCGAATGCCCCGCTCAGACCAGATTCTCTGCGCACGCATTTTGCAGCGCATGAACGCAAGCTGCCCCGGCAGCGATCTGTGGTGGCCTCTTGTTGGTGGAAATGTGCAGATAACAAGATGAGTGATAACATGAAGACATGCTGCTCCTTCTTCTTCATCCTCATCCGGATCTGCACGTAGTTTTATCTTGATGATCGGTATTTATAGAATTTGGAGTTGGATACCGCGCTGTACTAGTTCCTAAAACTAATTAATTATTAAACACTAAAGTCTGACCAAAATTTGTTATGAAGTTTGTGACCAAGTATTATTTATTTTGTATACAAATAGGTGGTACGTTGTTCGCACGTTCTACACCAGTACTGCTACGTTCAGCCAACTTATTTTCTTTGGGTTTATCACTAGGTTATATTACAGGGTCTATTTTCTTTGTTAATTATTAGAGGATCTATTTGTTTACTTTATTTCAATTTTTTTCATTTAAATTGGAATTCCTCTTGAGTGACGGTCCACTAAAATAAATATTGCTCAAATGCTGCATAATTTGGGGGGAAGGGTTTGAGGCTAGGGAGGTTGGACCATGTTCGGATCATTGTAATAGTGCTGTTGATCATAAGTGTTGAGCATGATTAAATCACAAGCTTTAAATTGGCACCCAGTTTGCCCTATTTACCCAGAATTTTTGTGACTGCTGGCCTTGGAACCCGGGCCCAGTTACGAACAAAAGTTTTTTTTTTTTTTTTTTTTTTTGTAAATATGGTAAAAAAGAAGAAATGATCCCGTGGGACAGTCTACGGGGACAGAAGCTGACGCTAAATCCCCGTATAATACAATAAATTATAATTCTATCTCAAGACCCAAACTAATGGTCGCATATGGGACATAGTATACCACCCAAAAAATACATATTCGGGTAAAACAAATGAGGCTAAAGTCAAGAGAGTATGGTTAGGGGTGAGAACAAACTCACTACCCCAACCCATAAAACAATCCGCTTCTACCTCCAATGCGTGAGGCCTTCCAAAGATGCTAGCCGCAGAGATGTAGCGGCACTGAGATGCAAGTCCAAAGTGGGTGGACCTATATGTGCAACCAGTAGATACTTGCCCATCCGCAAATGCAAATCCAATCCTAGTATATATGTCACCCACCAAGAGTTCCGTTTCCCCTTTGATTTAGGATTCAATATCGACCCAGGACTGGCTACCTATTTGGTCAAGATCGTCTCCGTAGAAAAGGCTTCTTCTTCCCTCTTGGAATGGGCTATGAGCAGCCGAGAATGGTCTCGGGTCTTGGACTGTAAGCTGTGAAAGATGATGTGGATGCGCGTGCTGGTCCTGGTAGACTAGTCATGATAGTGGCAATGCTTCGACCTAAGAAGTATCTCAGCGACCTCCATCCTAGTAGAATCTGTCATAGATGATGTTGATGATGCTGGCTGCCACAATCGTGAGTAGTAGAGTGATGGTGCCGTCAATCAGTCAAGGACAGACTTGACAATGCGGCTCCTGCCATGTGCACCTACAAAAAAAGAGATATGATGGTGATGTTGGCATGCAGACGATCCCGATGAAGAACCGAGGCTGAGTCTCGTGGTGTTGAGCTAATGTAAGGCGGTGACTAGGGCTCAATCTGGTGTCCAAGAGATGCAACCTTCCAAAAGATGAGTGAGATCGGGCGCTCTTGTAGCGTGCGCCGTGCGTGACGGTTCTATAACCGCCCTCTCCATTATAGGCAAATGGACAGCCTTCTCCCCTTTAGCACCATAGTGTGAACACTAACGTGCAGCGCGGGAAGAAGACGCAAGTAGTAAATGACATAATGTACAAGTTAGAGCTGGCAACAGGGTTTTAACCCATGTACCATGCAAACGGCCAGTGAGCTAGTCGAATTGCAGATGTCATCATGTACTAGGATGTCACTGATTAGGTAACAACCTGTATTTTGCTCGGTTAAGAGATAAATCCCAAATCCAGAGCATATCCGTCAAGTCCTTGGTCACCGTAGCTTGCAACCCGCCCAACGAGTTGGGCAAGTTACAGAAGACATCATGTACCAACATGTAATACTTGGTTAAGAGATGAGTCTCAAGTCTCAAGCATGTCGTCAGGCAAACATGTGTTGCCCGGCCAAGAGGTAAACACTAGGCCGTGCAATCCGTCAAATCTTCAGTCACATTAGCTTGCAACCGCCTAGTGAGCCAGGAAAGTTACAGAACACATCATGTACCAACATGTAGTGCCTGGCTAAGAGACAAGTCTCAAATCACAAGCATGTCCTGAGACCAACATGTGTTGCTTGGCCATGGGATAAATTCCTAGTCCATAGCATAACCGTCAATTCCTTGGTCACATTAGCTTGCAACCACCTGGCAAACCAAGCAACTACAGAAGACATCATGTACCAAAACAAACACTCCTCCACTAAGAGCAAGCCCTAAGTGAAGGAGTTGATCTGCCGTCAAAAACCAGTAACAACTCAGGTGAGAAAGTCACAAGGGTGCAAGTTCTAGTTTCCATCTCAGGCTGTGGTGAAGCAAATCATAAATCAAACTCCCAAACACCATGGTATAATATTTCCTAAGGCCTCATGGATGGTTTAGTACTCAGTAGAGGTTCTCTTCCGGGAACAGGCGATTGAGTACCCTGTAGCAATTCTGGATGATTTGGCTGAAAACCCGGGCCGAATTAGGAGAAAACTCACCATGCCGCACCTTGTTTCTCTCATTCCATAAATAGTACACCGTCGTGAACAGAGCTAGAGGACCCTGTTTCTTCCTCAGCTTTGAACCAGTAACCTGCTTCCGGATCCATTTCTCAGCACAAGCGATGGACAGAGGACGTCTCCTCAAGCCAATCCAACTCCTGACCCGATCCCAGACAACCTGTGAGAACTCGCACTTGAAGAATAGATGTGCATTAGTCTCCACCTCGAGGTCACAAAAGTGGCACATCCGATCAGTGGGATCCTCATCATCATCTTCCCTGTGTTTATCCTTCGTATGCAGTCGACTAAGCGCAGCTAGCCATGATATGAAGGAGAACCGAGATGGTACAAACCTCCTCCAGAGACCCCTAAATAGTCTCTTCTCGGTTGGTTTGGCTCATGGTAGACTTGTGGGTAGGTCATCCTGTGTATGAAATCATAAGCATTTGATGTAAACTTCCCCGAGGCTGCCCAACTCTGAAGGGTGGCAATCATCTGGCCTGTATCCCCTCCGGACATGCTTTTCAGCGTGTTTCGCAGTGTGCAGATGTCCCCAATATGAGTGGAGCATTTGTCTTGCAATCTGTTATTAGCTATCCTCGGGTGCATCCACAAGACTCCATCCTGTCGGAAGTAGAACGCATGCATCCATTTCACCCAAAGGTTGTCCTTCTTAGAGTGGAGGTCCCACAACTTCTGTGCCATAGCTGCCCGGTTCCAAGTGTGGAAATCCCTGATCCCTAGTCCTCCGTTAGCTCTCGACGAACACAACTTTTCCCAGGCTACCTTGCTCTTCTTTGATGCCCCCCAGAGGAATGAAATGCACTTGCTCTTCAACCGCTCCATCACTGCCACCGGGATGATGAAGTTCTGGATCCAAAATCCCGCAATGCCTGCTACAATGGATTTCACCAGTTCCAACTTGCCTCCATATGATAGAGTGTGTCCCTTCCATTTCGCAACTTCAGAGTCCACTTTATCTAGTAGCACATCGAAATGCGACACTTTCAGCTTGCTAGAGTCAAGAGGTACACCAAGATATCGAACCGGGAAAGATGCCCAGGGAATGCCTGTAAAGCTGAGGTCCTCCTTGATGCCAATTCCAAAGAACTTAGACTTCGTAGCATTAACAGTGAGGCCAGATGTCCTCGCGAAATCGTTCAGGGCCGTCATGAGTATATGCACTGAATCGGTATTCGCCTTAGAGAAGAGCATAAGATCATCCGCAAAGGCCAGGTGAGTGATCTTCAACACATCACATCACAAAAGCTTTCTCTTTCCTCCACAGATGTTCTGACCTCTCTTCTCTTTTTCCCCAATTTCTCACTGAAAAATCAAGTAACGATTTAATTTCTACCCGTTATCAGACACCCACCAGCCACAACGGCTATTTAATGGTTAAAATTCAAAGGCGCAATACTACAAAATTGTGACATTTAAGGCGGCTGGTCCTTCACATTTTAAGGCAGGAGACAAATGCCTTGTCTGGTTGTGTCTTAAACCATGAAAAAGGCTTAATGCAGTTCCTCTTCCGCCTTAAATGTTTTCAGTTTTAAGGCGTTTATTTCCACTTTAAAACACAGGTTTTCCGCCTTAAACGTAACTTGCGAGTACGCAAGGAAACTCGTTTGAAGAAAAAAAACACTAGCAAGCGAGACAGCTTGCAAAGTCTCAAGTCAATTCTATTATATTAAGCAGGACAGCTTGCGATGTCTCAAGTCCATTCTCCTCGATAAAAAAAGAGAGCTCTCTGATCCATTTGGATCAGAGAGCTCCATAAACATGACATCATCACTTTTTGTAAACCATTCACTAATTCAAATGATCAAACAATTCTTGTGAACGAAACAAACTACATAACATTGAAATTCCAAGGATCAAACTATGTTCTTTTAAAGTTCAGTACTTCTACAAAATTGAAAGTTCATCTATAAAGTATAATTGTAGCTAAAATGATCGATTGTCCACTGTACCATACAAGCAACACCATTGTCCACTATATCAAATGCGATGTCTAAGCGTTCTGAAATTTGAAACTCGTCTCCTTTTAGGCATGCACCAGGAATCAGGAATATCACAGAATTAAGCAAAAGCTCTAGGTTGGTCCTGAAAACAAAACAGAATAAATGGGTTAGGATTCCAGAAGAAGATAGTAGAGAATAAATTTCTTCCAGAATGAACACATACAGAAGAAATAAAAGTGTGAAGTACTTAAAGCCAGTAAGAACAGATTTCATTAATCTACATCATCAAATAAGCCAATTACAAACATGCATAACATTAGCACCAAACCAGATAAAGCACATCATACAGATTACCATAACCAACAAGAACATAAAAATTATGTGCAGGTTCATTTTTGGTAGGGTTTATTCAAAGAGATCAATCTATACACCCCACCCTTATTTAAGGAAGGAAGCAGGCCAATTCTTAGCAACCAGTCAATGAATTCAATCTTTGTTTGATATTAACAAGATACATCAATCAAAAACAAAGTTCACTTCATATGAATCTAAATTCTCAAAACTTCTATCCAAACCTTAACTGATTATTCAAGTATACCACAAAGACCTACAACTAATGAAATCCTAAGTCTTAAGCAACCATAAACCAAAATAGAAATGCTACTCTATCATATGCACACTTATAGAATTGTAACATAATTAGATAAAATCCGCAAAAGAACAATAGAGCTATTGTGAAATTATCCTTGCCCCATGTATAGAACAATAGAACCGATACTGATGCATGAAAGGATTTATCATAATAAGCATTTGTAAAAATAGTCTTATAAAAATCCAAAAGTAAGCATATATATAAACAAAGAGAATAAGGAACTTTACACTTTACACTGCTCCATTTTTGGTGCAATTTCATAGTTGCAAAACTGAACAAATTCGGACCAAATTTGAGCAGCAAAATGCATACTCTTGTGCAGTATTATGGTGCAATTTTACAGCAGCAAAACTAAATAGATTCATACCAAATTTGAGCAGAAAAATGTATATTACAGTGCAGTTTTCTTCTGCAATTTCACAGCAGCAAAACTGGACAAATTCAAGCCATATTTGAGCAGCAAAATGCATATTCTTGTGCAGTATTCTGGTGCAATTTTACAGCAGCAAAACTAGACACATTCAGACCAAATTAGAGCAGAAAAATGTATATTACAGTGCAGTTTTCTGCTGCTATTTCATAGGAGCAAAACTGTAAACATTCCAGCCAAACTTGAGCTACAAAATGCATATTCTTGTGCAATTTCACTGCTACAAAACTGGATACATTTGGTTCATATTTGAGCAACAAAATGCATATTACAGTGCAGTTTTTTGATGCAGTTTTTTGGTGCAATTTTACAGCAGCAACACTGGACACATTCAAGGCAAACTTGAGCTGCTAAATGCATATTCTTGTGCAATTTCACAGCTGCAAAACTGGACACATTCGGACCAAATTTAAGCAGCAAAATGCATATTACAGTGCCAAAATTGATCGCATTCACATTGTATTGAACACCAAAACGTGTAATACAACACTACACATTATAAAAGCATTTTGATGAAAAAAACCATAATTAGAATGAACTAGGATCATTTAGACCAGACATCATAAACCTCCCAATATAATTTATAAGGCAAACCAAGTGACTGAAGATCATATGACTAAATTCATACATAG
Organism: Sherardia arvensis; assembly: GCA_948330725.1. NCBI lineage: Eukaryota > Viridiplantae > Streptophyta > Magnoliopsida > Gentianales > Rubiaceae > Sherardia > Sherardia arvensis. The sequence continues at coordinate 29,983,311 of OX415241.1, forward strand.
AAAATAACCCCCTCAATCATTACACTTGTCAACATTTCACTAAAGTCAAATCAATTAGCATAATCCCAACAAGGCAAACAAGAGTTAGGGTAAAAAAAAGAGAACTTACAGCAAAGTAACGTTTGTCACTGATGTTCCATCCACCAATGTAGTATCTCAGGTTTTCCAGTGGATCTTTCCGGCGAGTTTTCTCCGCAGCCAGTTTCAGGGATAAATTGTCACCTTCCAACACAAGCCTCTCAGTCTTAACACTAGGTCAATCCTTAATCCCATTCCCACCTACAAAACCTGCTCAAAATCCTAGCAAAACTCAGAAAATAACACAAGAATGACAATAACTTATAAAGATTCAATCTTTTACCCGAAATCTCATTCCCCGGAAAGCCAGTCTCCACCCCAGAAGTTGTCACCGCAAGAAAACCCAAAAGCAAGACCGGAATAGCCAGAAAACCCAACAGCTTGCCGGAAAACATGGTGCTCCGAATTCGAATTGCATAAAAATATGAGAATGAGCAACTGAGAATGAGCTTGTGTTTGGTGGTTAGAAGCCCAGGGAAACGCCTTTCGATTCAGATCGGGATGCAATGAGGGCCTCCAATCGCCAGACCATATGAATGCGGCAAGCTCCTCCGGTGGCGGGCATCTAAAGCTGAGCCACATCTCAGAACCTGATCGGAACCACCACTTGAGTTCATGGTGATCTGAATTGGTTGAGTTTAGGTTTGGGATTGGGGGTAAGATGTAGGAGAAAGGATATGAATGAAGGGATTATACACAAGTATATTATCTGATTAGGACATGTACACTTCCGATATCGGAAGCCTGATTGAAAAGGTATGTAAAGTGAGTTACGAACTCGCAACCAAATTTCATTTACGGCGGATATTGAAAACACCTTAATATTCAATGAATCTGCCTTAGTTTGTTTTTTATTATGAGAGAAGTGAGAGTTGCGAGTTCGTAAGTGTCTTTTAAGGCGGATGATTGTCAATTCGCATTATACGCCTTAAATATGTGTCTTGCATGGCCCCATTTGTAGTAGTGGCGCCACCACCTCTGCGTGGTGGTTTTGTACCGGGAAAGAGCTTCACATGCACTTTCCAACCGCCCTCCACCCCTCTCTTTATCCCTACCTGCTAATCCAGCAATTGTGCCCACCACTTCACACTAAGGCGAGATAGCTTGCAATGACGCGGCAACAAGCAGAAACACTCGGCTCCCACTACAATAATGCTCTAAGCGGCAAGTTCTCCTGAGGCAAACCGTCCATGGAACGACTAAATGAGACTCTTTCAAAGACAGATTTCAAAGGAAAATACCATATCGGAGCTATCGATTTCGTGCACATTCTGATGCGCTTTGAGGACCCTGAAAACTACAGCCGCTGCTGGTTGAAGGGCTACTGGACTTTTGGGGGCTCCTGGATGAAGGTTCTAAAGTGGACCATTGATTTCTCTCAAGATGCCGAATCATCCATCGTTCCAGTCTGGATTACAATCAAGAAGGTACTCTTTTGCTATTTCAATGATACTATGATCAAGGCCATTGGAGATGAAATATGCACATTTATCAAAATGGATGCAGCCGCCACTTCACTTACTATGCCAAATGTACTCAAATTGTGTGTTGAAGTGGATCTGAGGAAGAAATTGCAGAGCCATATTGAGCTAGGAATAGAGGATAATGTTGCTAGATACCCCATAGAGTATGAAGATGTTCCAAGCTACTGCCAACATTGTTGTATGATAGGGCATCGTGATGAGATCTGTGGTATATTCCATCATGAACTGCGCAAATCCCAACCTCTCAAGCCAACTGATATAGTGAAAGAAGGGAAGCAGACTGTCAAAATCAGTAATGAAACTGAGGAGCCTAATGTTAATGACATATCTTCCAACCCTCCTCCAACACCTCTCTCTCTCTCAACCTCAACCTAAGCAAACTCCACCTCAGACAGTAGCAGGTCCCTCAGGGTACTCTCCTGCCACCAAGAATAGGGAAGCAACTCTCCCTCCAAGCCTTACCCACCCCTTACTACATAGCAAAAACAAATAAAAAGAAAAGAAAACCCCCTCTCCTCCTAAATCCCACACCAGAGATGCCCCAAAAATCATCCTTGTACCCTCTGATTCTTCCCCCTCTCCACTCTCCCCCTCTGTCACCATACTGAAAAAACCAAACTTTCTGACAGATACCCCATCTTTCTCCAGTCAATCTCTTGCCCCTAAAAAATAAAGCTCCTTCCAACTATGCAAAAGATGACATAGCAATTGGTGCAGGTAATAAATCCTTCCATTTGAATACTTTTTATCACCTACCAAACCTTCCTTTTCCCATGGCCAGCAAAGAAACAAATTTCTCCCACTTCTGGAGTTGAACACAGAGAATCTAGACAAGGATAATCCCTCAGACTATGACATCTCTACAGAATCTTCAGAGGATGACAACTTGAGAGACATATGAGCACATGTTAAATCTCCTAACCCTGTTACTGTTGAAATGAATGAAAAGCAGTTACCTTTAGAGACATCTTCAACTACTGTTGCTGATAAATCTAAGTTAACTACCTTTTTCACCCAAATTAACAAGAAATTCACTCCCAAGAAGATTTCAAAAATTCCATCACCTAACAAGGTCCTCACTAGATCAAAAAGTTCAAAGAGTAGTTTTTAATGGTTGATATAATTTTAAAAATTAAATTTTTGGTTTGGAATATTAGAGGGATGAGGACCTCAATTGATAGATTACTTGATTTGGTGCATGAACATAAACTTGATTTACTTTGCGTCATTGAACCTATGCATAAAAATCATAAGTGTGACATTTACAGAAGAAAGTTACATTTTACTGATTCAATCTACTCTCACAGTGGAAAGATTTGGTTAATGTAGAATAATCATATAAGTGTCACACTTATCCAGGATCATCTTCAAATTTTATCAGTTAAAATTTTCAGCCACACTTTAAATTCTTCCATGGAGGGATTTTTTGTTTATGGTTTGAGAACTGTCCCTGGAAGGCAATTCTTGTGGGATGAGTTAATTGGGAAAAATCTTGATGAACGTTTTTTGATAGGATATTTTAATGCCATAACATCAGTGCAGGAATATAATGGACCTTCTAGGCCTTGTTTTAGAAGAATGAGTGATTTTAACAATTTTATTTCTACAGCTGCATTATTAGACATTAATACCGTAGGTAATATTTACATGGTGTAATAATTGGTCTATGCATGCCACAACAGAAAAGCTAGTTAGAGGCTTGGCCACTCAAAATTGGATGGTGAAGTATCCATCTTCATCTATCCAAGTTTTAAATAGAGGCTCTTCAGATCACTCACAACTCTTACTCACCATAGGTAGTAACATACCATCCTCACCTAGGTCATTTAGGTTTCTTGATATATGGTTTAGCAGAGAATAATTTCTATCATTTCCATAATGATTGGAACCTACCTTTGAATGAGTCTGGGATGCTGAGATTTTTTCTCAAGTTGAAAAGACTCAAAATAACAATTAAATGCTGGAATAAACAAGTTTTTGGCAACATTGAAACTAATGTGTCTGAAACTGCTGAAGCCTTAAGAGATCAAGAAATCATCTATGATACTAATGGCTCAACTGATGAGCTCATTAAACTCAACAGATTGAAAGCTTTGTATCTCAGATCACTCAAAGAGCAGCAAAAATTATGGAAACAAAAATACAGAATTAAGTGGCTCGAAGAGGGAGATGAGAACACAAAGATTTTTCACAATAGTGTGAAAGAAAAAATGAGTGGTTTGAGTATCACAAAAATTCAGAACACCAATGGAATTTGGATAGATAATATCTCAGAAATGGAAACTGAGGCAAATCAATATTATAATGATTTATTATTTGAACCTGAAAATTATCTTAATGGTCTTTTCCATGACCATTTCCTCGGCCAAATTCCTAAATTGATCACTGAGGATGATAATGCTCAGCTTATCAAACCAGTAACAATTGAAGAACTCAAGACTACTACTTTTAATTTAAATAAGAACAGTAGCCCAGGTCCAGATGGATATTCTTCTAAATTTTACGTCAAATCTTGGGAAATCATTAAGGAGGATCTTTTATTTGCAGTCACTGATTTTTTGAGTCCTTCTAAGATCCCAGCTGGAATTGCAGCCACCTGGATCACATTGATTCACAAAAAAATGTCATAACTTCCTTTTCTGACTTTAGGCCCATCAGTCTTTCTAACTGCATAAACAAAAAAATTCAAAAATTCTCATGGAAAGACTCAAGCCTTTTATGCACAAAATAATTTCCCCAAAACAGTCTGTTTTTTTTACAAAATAAGGATATTTCTGATAATGTTCTGTATCTTAAGGAACTGGTTAGATTTTTGGATAAGAAGTCTAGAATTCCTAATTGCATCATTAAATTGGATCTCATGAAGGCATTTGATAGAGTCAGTTGGAGCTATCTAAATACAATACTTATGCACTTTGGTTTTCATGGTCAGTTTGTATATAATGTCATGAAAAATCTGAGAGATGCACATTTCTCAGTTTTGATAAATGGCAAGCCCAATGGCTTTTTCAGTCCTACTAGGGGTATAAAACAGGGAGATCCCCTGTCCCCTTTCCTTTTCAATATATTTTCTGAATGCTTTACTAGGAGTCTGTCATATGTGTACTCTATAGGGAAAATAGACTACTTTAATATTCCCAGAGCTCCTTCACCAATTTCCCACCTTAGTTATGCAGATGACACTATCATTTTTCTCAAAGCTACTAAAACAAGTCTGAAAATAATCAAAACATTTCTGGTTGTTTTTTAATAGACTACTGGTCAGAAAATTAACTTTAAGAAATCTGATTTTTTTCTTGGGAAAAATGCTTCTAATTTTAAATTGAGACAATTGAAGGACACTCTAGGAATGAGACAGGGCTCCATGCCTTTTGTAGATTTAGGTGTCCCTGTCTTTACATGTAGAGCACTTATAGCTCACTTCCAGCCATTGATGCAAAGGATACAAAACAGACTCTCCAACTGGAAAAACAAATGGCTTTCTACAGGTGGTAAGATTACACTTATTAAGTCCTGTATATATTCAGTCCCTCAACATCTCTGGTCTGTTGTAAACCTCCCATTGCAGTTATAAACATAATTGGAAAAATGATATCTCTTTTTTTTATGGGGGGGGGGGGGGGGGGGGAACTGAACTGAGACCTAAAAAGGTCTTGAGGAAATGGAGGGAATTATGCTACCCAATATATGAGAATGGTCTAGGAATTAGATCCATCCACACCGTTATTAAAGCATGTTCAATCAAATTATGGTGGAAATTCCAATTAGGGTTAACACTATGGTCATGGTTTTTATGGTTGTTACCTAGATCATACAAACATTCTCCTACCTGGAAGAGAATAAATTCTGTCAACCATTATGCTGAGAACTTTACAAGAGTTGTAGTTGGGAGAGGAAGTTGTAACTTCTGGAACTCAAATTGGACAGGTCTAGGGTGTCTAATTGATATTGTCCCTAATGAAATTCCCGAACTTCCTCTTAACTGCATTGTTAAAGAATTTTATGACTATAGGGACCAACTTTTGCAATATATATCTACTTGGCCTACTAATATTCTTAGTGTTGTTCAGAACTTTGTTTGTTGCAGTGACAGAGATGACAGGTTGATACGGAAACCAGGCACAAATGGAGACTTCTCATTTATATCTGCATATAATGCTCTGAAGCATTCCAGACAAGTCTCAGTGTCACTTACAAGGATGTGGAATTCCAGACTTCAGAAAAAGCTAAGTATATTTACATGGAAACTTACTAATGGTTTCCTCTCCTTTGCTGATGTGCTGATAAGAATGGGATTTAATTTACCATCAAAATGTCCATTCTGCAACCACAGTGATACACTTGAACACTGTTTCAATGCATGCAATCTGGCTTTAAATATGTGGTCCTTTTTCCACTATATGGTTGGTATTATTGATATAAACTTTGGCAATCTATGGGACAGATTATCCATTTACTGGTCTTTCAATGGATCTAGTAAATTGCATGCTAATCTGTTTAAGGTTGTCCCATCAGTCATATGTTGGTTCATCTGGAATATCAGAAATAGCTATCTCTATGAAAACATTTCCCCCAATCCATCTTGTATCAAGAAAGCTATAAAGGATCATGTTTTTGCCATTTACACAGCTAGACCTATTTATGCTATCTCTGAATTTGATATGGAACTAGTGAGTCTAGGTTTCCTACCATTACATTCCAGACCACCCCAACCAACCATTACAATTATTGCATGGACTCCTCCTATATATGGTATCAAAATCAGTGTAGATGCATCTTGGCATTCTACCAACTTTGCAGGTATCAGAGTGATCATCAGAAACCAGGCTGGTGACCTTATCTCCTCCAATTTTTTCTATACACCAGAAAATTTCCCACACCATGCAGAACTGTTGGCTATTCAAAGAGGGTTAGAGGCAGTTGCACAACATCAGATACCATACACACTAGAGTCTGATTGTCTGATGGCCATCAAGGCAATACAGCAACCATACTCAGCACCATGGAACCTGTTTGAGCTTTCCTTTTCTATGAGGAATATTGATCACATTTCACATATAAAAAGGCAGGGCAATCTTCCAGCTGATGCACTGGAAAAACATGCTTTCAAAGATAAGAGCAGTATGCCCTTGCAATACCAGCAGCTCTCTCATTTCATGCAAGGTTTGCTTCTGTTGGATAAACTTGGAATTCTCTCCCTTAGGATTTCCTAGTATGGATGCTAATCATTACTCTCTCTTTGTCATTACAGATAGCTTCACACTATGACATCAACTGAATCAGACTCAGTCACTTTTGAGAAACAAATCTGCACCTGGTCATCAAGGAACTGCTGCCACTGCTGCCATAGAAGTTTTTTGCTTTGCTCTTACCACTGCACAGTCTCTCGCAATGCTTTGGTACCGCTCTGAGTTTTGCTATGCATATCTCTAACAGGTTTCAAAATACTTGGTTGAACTAGTAGTTAGATGTAGCTAAGAGAGGGTTCCCCTGTCTATTATTTATTCTTTTGGAAGCTTTTCTAAGCTTTAGGAGCACTATGCTCTCATTTTTTATATTACCTTTACAAGGTAATTGTATAAATACTCTGCCTCCCAGTAGGCTTTTTCAAATTTTGAGAGTCTAATAAAATTCCCACCACTTAACAAAGTGGTTATAATTCAAAAAGAAAAATTGGAACAGGAGCCTATATTTTTGTATAATGATTCTGGGAAATCTGTAATGGTGCGAGGAAGTGTCGTGTTGGCTAGGCTCGAAATGCCGCTATTTAGTGTCAAATTGGAGGGATGAAAACATGGAGCATGAAAAGCAGGATTCTAGCTAATTCCGGGCTGAATATTGGTTGAAATTTTGATATTTAACTAGCTGTGATAGGCTTAACCCATTGAATCGAGGGCTGAGAACTGAAAATGCACCCAAGGTCAGATGTCTTGCTAGCATTTTTATAAAATTATCTCCTGCAGTTTGTATAAATATTATTCACTGATAATGAATCTCATTCTTTCATGCATATTTCCAATTACTTTCTACCATGAGGTTCAAACAGAGAGTATATTTTAGCTATTAAGTGTCTGGGGTGTCCTGTTTGAAAAAAAATAGGCAAAGGCTCTCATTTGGGTGGAAGCTCGTGTTGCAAGTCATGTTGAGATTTCAGTAAAGGCCATGAGCCAAAGAGTGAAGGTTGACATTTATTTTACGTGTGCAGAGATTACTCTTTCAACTTGGATAATCAGCTATCTTGTCAAGGTTTAACATTTGATAAAACTAAAAGTTGCACTGCAGGTAGTAAATCATTTGAAGACATGTAACACCAGATAAATGGACTCAAGTATATTGTGTATATATATATATGAATGGTATGGATAAAATAGATTTACAATGATGAACATGGAGCATGCAATTTAGATAGGTCTCCAAATGCATTTGGACAAAATAAACTATATCTATGAGCTTAATTAGTTGGCACTTGGTAATCTGGACAGGTCTCCAAGAAGGGTTTCTCAAACTTGTTCATTTGGCTGCCCGTCTAATCTCCAAACACCTAGTTGGCCAGTAGATTCACCGGTGAAAAATAGCTCGCTGCCCACTTTTGAAATGGTCTCCACCGAGATGGTTTGAACGGCCCCTTTGGTAAAAATCCTGCCTCTCTCTGTTAGGGTTGGGAGATCATATAAGCAAAGGGTATTATCAGCTCTAGAGCAGAGTAGGATTGGATTGTCATCCTTGTCGTACATCCCTCTCAAGGCAAGAACCCCAGTTTGATCTTCAACTTGGCGCATGACTTTTAGTGTGCTTTCGTCCTCGTCGGACTCCCAGATCTTTACTAAGTTGTCGAGAGATCCAGTTATCAAATACTTTTCCCAACAAACACTACTACAGAAATGACCTTTTACTTCTACTCCTGGGGACAATTAACTTTGCTAAGGTGGAGTAGTGAAAAGAGGAGTAGTTGAAAGTATTTCTTTGACTTCGGCGAAGTGAAAACATTTTTAACCGATAGCGGTATGCTTTCGGCTTGGATTTTAGTTATTAGAAGCTTGAGCCAAAATCATGTCGATCTCGATTTGATCACTGCTGCAAGAAATAAAAACGAACATCGATCAAACCGATCTCGACACCTAGATTTCAAGTCGATGTCGGAAAGAAGAATAGTATACCGTCAACAGCTCGGTCAACACTGTTTTCTCTTTGACAGATAGCCTTTGCATTCGGTTTGCTCTCGGGTACATTTTGGCGAACATGTATCGCCTTGTACATTTTGCATCTTTGATCACATCGACATCGGTTTGTGAAATCTGGTGTTATTTTTGATCAGTTATCGTCTTGCAAATTTACCATCTCTAACAACACCGATATCAGTTCGTGAAATTTGATGATATAATCGTTCAGTTATCGGCTTGCAAATTTAGCATGTCTCACCATACGGATATCAGTTTGCAAACTTAGCATGTCTCACCATACCGATATCAGTTCGTGAAATTTGATGATATTTTCGACCAGTTATCGACCTGCGAATTGCGCATCTCTGACCAAAGCGACATCGGTTCGAAAATTTCATATTATTTGAGAAGCGAGACCTTTATTCTTAGTAAATTCCCAAATCCAAACCATATGGAAATCAAACTGGAGTCGATTGTATTTCAAGTCTAAAAAAAATTTCGAACAAGATCATGAATTATAAAATATGTATATTCAATAACTCTTTCTAAAATACAACATGAACAATTCAAGGATACTAAAAGTTTAAATTGTTTCTAAAGTCTACGAGTTACATTTCAAGTGACTAAACAAAATCAAACTATAGTTGAAGTTCAAGAGTTTCAATCCCACTAAAAAATCTCACTCGCGGTAAAAATTGATGTCCACTTCTATACTTGTATAACTTTTTGCACCTGTAATCAATTATGCCAACCCCTTCACAATGTTAGAGTCTTGCTTTAACTCTCTCCCAATGATCAACTATTTAGAATTTAGCTTTTACCTTTTGATGAGTATCGATGACAAATTCACGTAAAGACAAGAACAAGAAAGAGAGGTCAGCAACATATATAAGTAGCTTCCCAAACTAATGCAAACATGCAACATACTTATAAAATTTCTGAATTTGTGCTTCATAATCAATCTAATTAATCATACCTGAAGCTGTGAGACCTTCTTTCAGTTACCAAATCAATCAAGAACCTAACACGAAACAAAAATAGACATCAAAACTTAAGTTTCATTCAAAAACATAAAAGTTCTAAGAGATTGCATTTAGTTCAAAACCTAAATTATCATGTAATAAACTTTCAATTCATGAACTAAATTATACAACAAATACAATAAAACGTATTAGATATTCAAACATATGTAAATTAGGATTCAATCCACTATAAGATATTCAAGCAAGAAGTACCATTCTTTCCATGACCCTTAACCCATATTCCATGTCAACTCCATTAATTTTACTAACCGATTAAAGCAGCATTCAAAACTTTATAACTGAAAGACCACCATATTGAGTTGAATATGTTGAAAGATATGGAATATCAATGGATATTAAGAATAAAACCTGAAGATTCTACATGGAGGAGTAGGAGACTTGCGGTGGAGGCATCATCCAAACTTCAATTTTCCTCATCCCATTCCATCTCTTTGATATACCATGTCAAACTCCCAATCCAATTGATGGAGGGATTTGAGATCACCAACACGATTTATGACGGAATTGATTGAAGAATGTGGTGGAGATGATGTGTGGTAAGGCGAAGAAGATGATTTTGTCAAGATAGTTTTGAAAAAAAGATTTGGCCGTATCTTTTGATTCACATATCGTATTTGATTGATTCTTGGTGCGTTAGAATCGTCTCGTCGAGAGGATCGTTTTGAACACAAGAACTCCATCATCGGAATAATATTTAAGAAGATACGGCCGGCGGCAGTCGTAACTTAGGGTTTAAACCCTAAGTCATTCATTGTGGAGGCATAAGGGATTAGAGGAGGCAGAAGGACTGAGATACTGGGGAAGAGAGCACACGTGCGGTGGTATATGTTAAGAGAAACTAGGTTTTATAATAAACAGTTGAGATTTATTAGTGAAATATGAACGGTTAAGATTAGGGAACAATAAAATATTACTATGTTTAATTGTTCTCTTAACTTGTTTTCATTAGTGAAATATTATATTTACAATAAAATGTACATCCTATATTAGTTGACAAATAATTAGATATTTATATATAGTAAATAAATTCATCATACTGAATATTTTTTGTCATTCAAACTTAAAACTTATCTTTTTAATATATTATTGATAATAATAATAGTAATAATGATACTTTATACTAATAGTGATTAAAATTATTAGTTACTTAATTAAAAACATTTAGAGAGTAGTTATAAAATAATGTCAAGTAAAAGTTTGAGCTATGATTAGCTATATATTAGTGTAAATAATAAAAAGAATCAAGTAACACTCAACCTATTTTTAGTTAAGTTAATTTATAAAAAGTAAGATAAGGTTAGAAATTTTAATTGTTAGAAAATTATTAATAATACATTTATAATAAAACGTACTATATTATTAGAAAATATAGTGTAATAAATCAAAAGGAGAAAACGTTTTATTAATCTTAAACCAAAAGTTTACTTGTTTTAGAATTTAATAATAATAGTAATTACTATTATAAGTAATTTAAATATATATAAGAAGAATAGGTGTATAAAACTCAACTAAAAGGTTAGTTTAGTTGTTATTATAAAGGGTCAAGTAACAATTGACATTTTATTAGTTATACTCAAATTTATTAATTTATAAGAAGTCAAATAATGTTAGGCTTTTTAATTAGTTATACTTAATTTAGTTGTCGTAGTAAGTAAAGTAAGATTTAATCTTTGGATAGTTATATTTAGTTTTATAGATGGTTAATACAGGTCGGCAATATATTTGCGTGGATTTTAGGTGCAGGGACACTTTGATTTTGCAGGTCTGATATTGACTTGAAATACCCCTGGTTTGCTGATGCAGGTCTAGGTAATAGTGTAAAAATGAGGGTAATTTGTCTTTTTCAGACCTGCAAAATCAAATTGTCCCTGTACCTAACACTGACCTATATTTGTGAAATTTAATTTAGTTACTAGTGCTTATATAACGTCTAATAAGATTTGGTCTTTAATATAGTCAACTTAATTTATTATTAGAGTTTATTGAGTGTAGTAGGTTTCATATTTGATTAGAGTGTTTTTAGATTGTAAACTAAATTTATTAGTATCTCTTGAAAGTCGGGTATTAGTTAATATTTAATTAGTAAAGGTCAATTTAGGTAGATTGAGTCTTGGCTGGGACAATGTCCTGGCATACGATTGAGAAACAATTAGATAAGGCAGCCTTATGGTAAGGCACAACAACTTATAGGGCTAAAAACTAATTAATATCGGTTCGGCGTCATAGTATAAATGGTGCAGAAGCTGAGGGACTTTGTTGCTAATTCTAAAAGTTTATCCCTAAATAAGAACGGGAGTAGGGATTTCACTCTGGCGTTCTGCAATCCATTAGCGATGAACTCGATGTTCTTCTCTGCAATCTCAGGCGACGACTCCTTGTTAGGATTTCGGGCGGTGCTGGTGATCAGTCGTCGTGGAATCGAGGCCGCGACTTCTAACCGTCTTCTATCGGTGAGTGCTCGAGCTGGGGAGTTCATCATTGGGAAAGCTCATCGCTGTCGGGATCTTGATTCACAGGGCCGTTTTGAAGGTCTGGTGGATCTTTTAACCTAATGATCTAGGTATTTCAGATGGTTTATCATGGTATTTGTGAAGGAATCTTGTATTTCTAATAATGGTTTATTTGGGAAATTGATTGGATCTTCTCGGTGATTAATTATTGATTTGTGGAGGGCGCTGGGAGGACGGATCTTGGTGGAAATTTCTATTATATATATATCGCCGTCGTCGAAGTTAATATTGGTGGTGATGATTGACGGATTTAATGATTCTCCGTCAGTGTTGATGATATTCCCGCCAGTGTTGACTGTGATATTGGTGGTGGTGCGTCGGGTATGATTTTGATGGTGGTGGTGATCCTGGTCATATGATGGCAGTGGTGATGATGCGGCGGTCGTTTGGCGGCGGTTGAAGATGATGAAGTCGTTTATGGTAACTAACATCAATTAAGTGGTGATGATGAATAACATCAATATGGTAATGATATTAGTATTAAAGATGATGATGATAATTAATGGTGATGATTTTGATAATAATTGATGATGATGATGATGATGATGATGGCGATGATTGATTATTGAATGATGATACTTGATGATTAATTTTAGTGATGATGATTTGATAATTGACAATATTTTATTGATGTTTAACGTTATTTTATTGATAATTGAAAGAATTTGACGATCGTATTGATGACGACGATGATTAATGTTAGTGATCATTTATATATGTATACATATTTATGATGAAAACGAGTTCGATTTGATGATCCGAACTACGTTTCTACGAGAATCTATTTTCCCAATTTTTTATCGATTTGATTATGTGTATATATTAGTTGATGCTTTTATATTTATGATTGATGATTTTTTATCAATTTGATTATGTGTATATTTTAGTTGATGATTTTTTATTTATGATTGATGATTTTTTATCGATGATCGAACAGATTTGATGATTTGATGATGAACGACGATGATTTGATAATGAACGACGATTATTTGACGATAAACAACGGAGATTTGATGATGAACAACGATGATTTGACGATGAAAGGCGAGTATTTGATGATTTGATGATGAACAATGAATATTTGATGATGAACGACGATGATTTGACGATGAACGATGAAGATTTAATGATAAACGGTGATAATTTGATGAACAATGATGATTTGGTGATGAACGTCGATGATATGGTAATGAACGTCGACGAATTGATGATGAGCGACGATGATTTGATGATTTAATATTGATGATTGATGTTGGTAATGATGAATAAGGAAAATAAATGTGTTATATATTCTTATTGTAAAATGGTCCCTGAATTTTATTAACAATTTAAGTACTGCACCAAAAAATAATATATATTCCAACCCCAAAAATATTTTGCCCCTAACCTAATACCCCTTGCCTTATAATAAGGCTGCCTTACCAGAGAGTTTCTCCATAAGATTATGATATGACCATTCTTTATTTCACATTTTTATTAGAGTAGCTAATGTGTTTATTTTGTTAAACTCTGATTATGGAACTTTAAATCATCATTTAAGTAAAGAAAATTACTTTGAAATATTGTAAATATATCTATATAGTTACTTCAAGTGTTTGATTCATTAGTTCTATTTTACTGTCCTTTAATTTGTTTACTAGTTCCAAATATTTATCTAAATACTACAAATTAATGAACTAATGGTAGTTATTAGTGTTTATACATAATCAAGTAAGATTTTACCTTTAATTTAGTTAGACTCGTTCCATTTTTTAGTGTTTATAGAAGACTGCATAAGAGTTGACTTTTACTTAGTTAAAGACAATTTAGCCATAGTCTGTAGAATGTAAAATAATTATAGTTACTATTTGATTAGTGTCTGCATGTAAGGTAAGAGTTAGATTTGATAAATTAAACTTTGTAAAGATAATTTAGACATTTTGATTATGTAAATTCAACATACTAATTAATTTTTATAGAGTTTTATTAAATATTAGTAGTGTTCAAGAAAAACATTCACAAATTTTTTTTTTTCACCGAGGCCTCTTTAAATATATTGAAATTGATATATTCACAAATTTTCTAGTCCAAAATCTAATTAATCTTGTATGAAATTACATTTTATCAAATTAAGGGCCTGTTTGCCTGAGCTTATTTCTTACTGATCTAAATTGAATCGAATCGAACTGATCTGAAATGAATTAAACTGAACTGAAATGAAAATTAATGTATTGAAAAATAGATCGAGTGTGTTTAAATTTACCTAAATTTTATCAAATTAGTTTTATGATGAACTGTAATAAACTGCAGTAAACCGAATTGAATTGAATTAAACTGAATGGAACTGACCGAAATTGAACTGCTCTACTTATAAATCTAAGCAATCAGGGCCTAAATATAAGAAAATTTTCAATTAATTAAGTCCACAACAAGAGAGGGTAACACCCAACCCAAGTGATTAACAAATTTTCTCAAAATCAACTCTTAAGTAAGCCCAAATTTTGTTGGCTAAGAAACCATATCCACTACTCCGAGACCCCAACCAATTTTGGTTATACGATTTCTAGTAACCTAAAACTGCAAGCGATCTTGGTTTGATATCGCCTATGATTTTATCAGATATTGTTTCGATATCGGTACATTTAGTCTCAATCCGTTATCGGAATGACATCAATGAAATTGATATCTTCTCGCCTTCTTTTTGCTTTTTTATTTAATACGACGTTTCGAGTCATCACTCGTTAGACATCGTTTCGATATCACGTTCGATATCGGTACATTTAAACTCAAACCGTTATTGAAATGATATCAATGAAATTAATATCTTCTTGCCTTCTCTTCGCATTTTATTCAATACGACGTTTCGAGTCATCACTTATCAGACATCGTTTCGATATCACGTTCGATATCAGTACATTTAAACTCAAACCGTTATCAGAATGGCATCAATGAAATTGATATTTTCTCGCATTCTCTTCGCTTTTAATTCAATACGACGATTCGAGTCATCACTTATCAGACATCGTATCGATATCACGTTTGATATCGGTACATTTAAATTCAATCCATTATCGGAATGATATCAATAAAATTGATATTTTATCGCCTTCTCTTCGCTTTTAATTCAATACGATGATTCGAGTCATCACTTATCAGACATCGTATCGATATCACGTTTGATATCGGTACATTTAAATTCAATCCGTTATCGGAATGACATCAATAAAATTGATATTTTCTCGCCTTCTCTCCGCTTTTTATGCAATACGACATTTCAAGTCATCATTTATCAGACATTGTTTCGATATCACGCTCGATGTCGATACATTTAGACTTAAACCGTTATCGTAATGACATCAATGAAAGTTATATTTTCTCGCCTTCTCTTCGCATTTTATTCAATACGATGTTTCGAGTCATCGCTTATCAGACATCGTTTTGATATTGGTACATTTAAACTCAAACTGTTATCGGGAATGACATAAATGAAATTGATATTTTATCGCCTTCTCTTCACTTTTATTCAACACGACGTTTCGAGTAATCACTTATTAGACATCGTATCGATATCACGTTCGATAACGGTACATTTAAATTCAATTCGTTATCGGAATGACATCAATGTAATTGATATTTTCTCGCATTCTCTTCGTTTTTTGTTCAATATGACGTTTCAAGTCATCACTTATCATACATCATTTCGATATCACGTTCGATATCGGTACATTTAGACTCAAACCGTTATCGGAATGACATCAACAAAATTGATACTTTCTCGCCTTCTCTTCGTCTTTTATTTTATACGATTTTTCAAGTCATCACTTTTCAGACATCGTTTCGATATCACGTTCGATATTGGAACATTTAGACTCAAATCGTTATCGGAATGACATCAATATAATCGATATTCTCTCGCTTTCTCTTCGCTTACCACAATATGGCGTCATGTGCAGATATAGAGTCGAAAACGGTCCGATATATATATGGTTTCGTTACATTTACGCTCAAACCGCTAACGGTTATCATCATTCATTTACTTCGGTGCGAAGTAAAAAGTATACTTATTACTTCGATTTCATGAAATTGGAAGTAAAAGTTTTTTATTACTTCTATTTACATGAAAATCGAAGTAAAAAAAACTTTTTACTTCTATTTGTATTAAATCGGAGTAAAAAGGGCGAAGTAAAAAGGATTTTTTTGTAGTAGTGAAAGAAGGGATGTGACAGAATCAATGTGGTCATTGAGTACATGCAGGCACTCCGAGGTAGGTATATGCCATACTCTGACTGTTTTGTCCTATGATGCTGAAAATACGACACCTTTTCCGACGAAAAGATTGAGCACATCTTGCGGGTGGCCCTTGTAGGTAGCCACAACCACTGGAAGACTGGATTCTGGTGTGGCTTTCTATACCAATATGGAACCATCGTCGAATCCGCCATAGAGTGTCTTCACATCGAAGGTCAAGAAACGAACCAGACCATTTGGTCCACTAAGATGATGCTCGCTCTGGTTGTCCAAGTTCAACATCTTCACACCATTCTCCAGGCCAGTAAACAAGAATTGAGTTTCACTTACCATACATCCAATTCGAGAGCCCATTTGAGCAGTGAAAGTACATCGCCCACTATGGCAGTCCCAAATGTGCAAAATCCCATTAGTGCTTCCTGTTAGGATAGAAGATATTGGTTAGTCTCAATTCAATGTATAGTCTAGATTTAATGGCCTATCCCATTAGCTAGATTTAATGTATTGTCTAGATTTAATGTATCTTGTCCACTCCTGTACCTATATATTTCCTAATCAATTAATTCTCAGATCATTGAGATTTCTCCTCTATCATGGTTTCCCCTCTATCATGTTAGAATACAAGATATTGGTTAGCCTAGACTATACATTGAATCTAGCTAATAGGCTAGGCCATTGAATCTGAACTATACATTGAATCTAACTAATGGGCTAGGCCATTGAATCTAGACTATACATTGAATCTAGCTAATGGGCTAGGCCATTGAATCTAGAATATACATTGAATCTAGCTAATGGGCTAGGCCATCGAATCTAGACTATACATTGAATATAGACTAACTAATATCTTATATCCTAACACTTTCAGAGAAGAGCTTGCCCGATGATGGACGGGGAAATTCCACCTCCAGAGACAGCCTTGTTGTGCCCCTCTAACTGTGCCATGAAAGACAACCCCGAGCCAACGAACCAAAAGTTCCCCTTAGCCCGAGAGGGCAGATTAGTTTCGAATCTGATTCATCTTTCTGAGCTTCCGTTTCATTTCTGGTCCAAGTGTATCTCTTTGTCCCCCTCCATCCTCGCCTTCATAATTGGGTTACTTCCCTATCAACGTGGGCTAAGATGGTATGGCAGAGGATGAAACTGCAAGGGCTTCGGTTGCATTTTCCTTGCACCCAGAATCTACACACAGTAATCTTCTTCGCTGCTACCCTCTTTCTCCTTACTAAACCATCCATACTTCCGACAGAGGGTTTTGAAGAAGAAGGAGAAGGGAGAAGAGAATCAGTAAATGATTGATTGAGGAGAAGAGGTGAGAAGAGGCCAATTGTGATATGGGTCGGCGGCAAAGAGGCAAGAAGACAGTTGGTTGCAAATTTTTGGAAGAGAGTAGAGGGAAATGTGACTGCCGTATCACCGCCGATGCGTATTGTATTTATAGACTCGGAGATTGGATGAAATTAGGGTTTTCCATTTGGGAATTTTGACAGCTGTCATTCCGTGTATTTCCCATGTAACTTTTAACGGTAGTTCCGTGTTTATTTTTCATATTTCCTTTCTCTTTGCTCCTCTTTCATTTTGCTCGAAATGCCGCTGTTTAGAACCAAATTGGAGGGATGAAACCATGGAGCATGGAAAACAGGATTCTAACTGATTCCGGGCTGAATATTGTTTGGGATTTTGATATTTTAACTAGTTGTGAATAGGTTTAACCCATTGAACTGAGGGCTGATAACTGAGCATGCACCCAAGGTCAGATGTCTTGCTAGCATTTTTCATTTTAAAATTATCGTCTGCAGTTTGTATAAATATTATTCACTGATAATGAATCCCGTTCTTTCATACATATTTCCAATTACTTAGTACCATGAGGTTCAATACTATTTTTTGGATGACATTTTCCATCAGCACATTGATAGGTTTGAAACTTCAAGATCATGTGATGATGAAGAGATAAACTAAGCATCTATTTATTACTTGTAAACTGTTCATTTGTAAATCTCATATGCTCCCTTGAACTGATTTTGTAGAGGCTGTTTCTTTAATCGATGCTGGGATTATTGGCTTTATCGATTTGAAATATTTCTTTAATGGTTAGGTTTCAAATTCATCGATGTGCTTTCTGTATGTATTTTAGCCGAATCAAGATGCAGGGCTCTCCATGTATTGCTTCCAACTCTTGAGGGAGTTTCTGCGCTTACAAATGAAACTGTTTTAAGGGTTTTATTTTTATAGAATAATTTGTTTTAATTTCCGATATATATTATGTGTGTAACAAATAAATGTGAAAAATATGGATCAAATTAGTTATATAACTTACTTTTGATGATTTTGTTTTGTTGATATGTACACATGCTGGATTTGTAAAATGTGGTGATGAATTTTTGATTGTTAATTTCGTTAGCGGTTAGGAATTTTTGTACATTTTCCTAAAATATTTTTAAATTAACATAAGTACTTGTTTGGCAACTAAATTTATTTTGTTGGGAAGATTGATTTTTTCATGTTTGGTGGTGTCTTTGATGTTGATGAGTAGAATTTAGGAGTTTAGGGTGATTGTTATTTCTTAAATTTCCTTTTAACACGTCATATGATAATTTTGGGCTTGAATCAATTTTTTTTTTTTGAAATAGGGCTTGAATCAAATTTTTAATTTAATTGAAATTGACAGATACGAGTCAAACTGAAAATAAGTCATGGGTAGTGAATTATAAAAATAGTTTAATATCATATGAACTAAACTAATAAATTGAAATTCATTTAATCTTAATGAGAAATATATATGTTATTTGCACGTGCATGTACGTGCGCGCACAAATAAGTGTCAAAAGAAAAAAGAAAAATATTAAAACACAAAGGAAATATATATATATATATATATATATATATTTGTTTTTTAAAAAAAATACAAAGGAAAATATATTAGTATGTACGTGCATGAATTAAAACACAAAGGGATGGGCGGGAAAAGCCGAACGTCACTCGCGTTACATATACACACACATGCAGGCTCCTTGATTCTGCAAGCGAGAGCGCACCAGTGTACCTAAGGTCGACCGTGGGGAAGAGGAAGATGAACTTGGAATGCCTCTCATGCATGTCTGTTAAAATGATCCCTTCCACTCTGCATCATGAACCATCTGCGAGACCTGTCTGAATATTCTCAGTCCTTTGGATTTTCTTGCCCTCGCATCTCATGAAAAGTGTTGGAAGAGCTTAGATAGTCCCTCAAACTCATGGTCAGCCTGGCACATGGATATTTGATTTGAGGGCTTCGAGCTCAGCTTCAATAAGTACAGACTTCTGCTTTTTGTCCTCCTGCACCTTGAAGCTCATCCTCCTCATACCCTTCGAACTCCAAACCTCCGACCGATGGCTCTGATCGCCGGTTCGATTTCCCGGTTGGAAACGGCCGCCAAGGAGCTGGAAAGCGTGGATGGAGTCTTTGCACGGCGCCACGTGCAAACAGGCCGGAATCCGCACGGCCATACTCAATATTCGTGCAGCACGATTCATAGGCACGGCGACTTGATCGTTTCCTTCGCTCAGATCAGATGGTCTCCAAGCACGAATACATTTGCATTTCAGCGGGGAGAAGCCACTGTCACTCTCGAGGACGTTGCGGTAATTTGGGAGTTATTCGATTACCGGCGAACCAGTGTTCACAACAGCTCAGAGTCCTGAGCAGATGAAGCACTTTAATTTGTTTGATTATATGATCATATTTGAACAAGTTACTGCATCTTCTGTGAACTAGCACGAGTAACATTGCACTTGTGATAAACAACCAAGTTTGTGTAAACACAGTCATTGCACCTATTATGTGCATTCTTGTTCTGGCTGTTAAAAGTTAGAAATCGATCTTTATAGCCATAAGATCATAGTCATATCTTCTTTTTTCCCTTTCACGGTTTCACCTGAGTATAAACATGTTTGCCATCCAAATCAGATTTGGCAGCACACCATATATTGAGCAGAAAATGATCCTTTTATCTTCTGTCTTGCTTCCAATTCCCTCATTTCAGGTTTCATCGTCGTATGAATCCTTGCAACTCACCTCATGTTTTGCTAATTTTTGCTAATTTGATAGAATTAATTTTTGCTTAACTTTTTGGCTTTGAGAATGCGTTGAGGGAAAGGGTAGGGAAGGGTACAAATCAAACATGTTGGCTTTGAAAGCACAATGAAATAGGCTTGGAAAACATCGCAAACGTGGGATGCAGTGAAGCATACTGATATGGCATCAAAGGAAGAACAAAAATCTGGCAAATTGAAGCGCTGAACTTGGTGTGAAGTTATTAATATGTGCTTACATTTTTTTTAGAATTCTTTTGTACTGTTATATCCTGTTTAATAATAGACTTGACTTCCATTGTGTAATAGTTTAATTTTTTTATTATCTTTTAAAACAGCACACATAATATATATTTGTCTATTATTGAGATTACATTCTCTCAAATCATTTCTTCAAGAACAAATAAAAATTTAAATTAATAACATTAAAGTTGAAATCATAATATAACTTTACCGGAGTGCAAATCAGATTGGAAGGATCAAACTTAATTCCATCGCTACAATTTTATTTGAGTATACTCTAACTTGATGAGCATTATGAAAAATATAAAGTATTGCAATATTTTACTTTCCACATACCTTTAAGATAATATTTGTGTGCAAATAATTTAATAATTAATTTTAAAATAATAATCAAAATTGTATACTCATTATAAAATATTATATAATTACATTAGGTTAGATATAGATTCAAAAGTATTAATACTGGCCAATAAGTTATAGATATAGATATAGGTGCAAAAGCGGAGCATGCCAATTTAAATAAACTTTAAGCTGTGCAAAGGCCAAAAAGTTAGTCCCAAATAAACACGTCATGCCATATTCCAATATTTAGTGTTTAGTTTCTGTAATGACTAAATTTTAAAAAATAGCCTAACATTAATTGAAATGTCAATTTTAGAACTCAACAATTAAAATGGTCAATATTTAGTATCTAACATTCTGAAAATATCAATTTTAGAATCCAACATTAAAAATGGTTAATATTTGTTATCCATGCATTCTGAAAATGTACAATTTTTGAACTTTCATTAAATTCACCTGTTAGATCTATTAATTTCAAGATCAAATTAGTTTAATTTAAATCAGATTAGTTTTGTTTTTGAGACACAGGTTTAGGTTTGTTCATTCAATAAAACAAAAGAAAGAGTACTATTTTTCTTCTAGATGCCTTTGTCTCGGATTGATGACATGCACTATCACTAGTCTTCAATCCTCATTTTTATTCTTCTTTTATAATAAAATGAGAATATGATTTTATATTATTTTGCTTCTTCTATATTAATTTTTTCACTTCATTTCAAAATTTATTCAAATTCTGCACACACACACACAAAAAACTGGCGCGGGTAGATGAATTTGTATCAAATTTCTTTCACTAATCACAAAACCCCGCACCACTACAAAGGGGGTCATCTAATACATTAATTTAAGGCGTTTAGCATATATCATAGATTATCTGCCTTGCAACATGGTTGCGAACTCGCCACCCTTCTCTCGATTGTGAAAAACAGATATTCAAGGCGGAAGCAATGAAAAATAAGGCGTTTAAAATAAGTGTCTTAATTAAAATAAACTTACGATATCGCAAGATTTCACGAAAGTGTATCATTGAACTTTCCCTAAAATCCCAATCGCACCAAATTAACCTCCGGAATCAAACCCAAACTTCTTCATCATCTCGAACTCGAACCAATCTGAAATCCGCACCTTTCTCGGCTTCTCCTTATCCTTCTCCCGCAATTCAACTGAGTAGTTGCGGTCGTCCCTTCGGCGCTTCCTGGAAGGGCCTCCAGAGGCCGGGGAGCGGCGGCGATGGCGGTGGCGCCGATCGGGAGAGCGAGAGCGGTGGTGGTCTGCCGAGGGAGAGCATGTTTGGGAACGTGCGAGGCGCTGGCCAGGATGGACTTGAGCTCTGACTCTGATGAAGCCTGCCTTCATAGGTACATAATAATTATAGTCTTTTCACTTTGTGTTACTTTGTGATAATAAATTTCATTCTTTTACTTTGTGAGTTCTTGATTGATTATTTAGGTTCAGAATTTATTTTTACTGAGAAGTTTTCTGCAAGGAACTGAGGACATATGCTTTTGATGCTAAAAATTAGGCTAAAGTTATTGATATCTTTTTTAAAAAAAGTACCAAAATTCTGGCTAAAGTTTTCTGCTATTGAGTGCAAAAATTTACTACTAAAGTTGGATCTAGAAGAATGAAAGCTTATAGAGATGAATGTTTGCTCTGTCCTGGTTTATGGTGAAAATTAGATGATTTTTATGTAGTAGTAGAATTTAATATCACAAGGATGATTAACATATTACCTCGAACAGAGTACTTCTTTCATCGTCAATTTAATTTTTGTTTAAGTGACTGCTTGAAAACCTATTGGCTTATACCTTAAGGTGTTGATGTAGTTCTTTTATTCGATGGTCAGAGCGATGTCTGTTTGTAGTGTAGGTTGCCGTTGTTTCTTGTCGTTGTTTGTTTGATTTAAGCCCCTGTTGGAAGAATATTTAATTCTACAATTTTACTCGTCAGCTTCCTAAATACATAATGAAGACAGCTTATGTATGTGACATTGTTTGCAGAAAGGCAATGTTGTAAATCAGAGAGAGCATTTAATCCTTCTCCTTGCAAACACTTATATTCGGCAATCTCGTAAGCATGTTTCATGGTCAAAGGTGCATTCAGAACCATATCATGACCGATAAACTTTGAAATTTTGGCTTTGTGTTTTCCATGTATTTACACTGTTTGTGATATTAGCTAGGTGAGGAGGCTACTGATGCACTGATGAAGAATTTTTTCAAGAATTACACATTCTGGTGCAAATTTCTTGGTCGAAAAAGCAGCATACAGAAAAAAAAAATTCTGATAAATGCAAGAACCTTTAGTTCCTTGGTATTTTTTTGTAGTCATTGGAGTTTCTCTTATACTCATGCGTTTTTTATGACCGCAGGTTGCCTATTCTGATGGAAGTGGCACAACAATATAAGCTTCTATATATTGGACTTTATCTCTTAATATGGGGAGAGGCGGCGAATATAAGATTGATGCCTGAATGCCTCTGCTGCGTTTTTCACCATGTAGGTTAAGACTGCATAACTTGATGTTTAGTTTCATTTTCTCATATCATAAGTTTCGATTAGAAGAAGAAGAAAAATAATGAGTTCTGATTCTCTTTCAGATGGCTTACGAATTACATAGCATGTTAAGTAGCATTGTAAGCCCAATCACAGGTGAAAGGCTCATGCCAGCAAGTGGACAAGGACATGAATCTTTTCTTAAATATATCGTTTCCCCGATAAGGACAGGAATTTTTTAGTTTCTTCATTTTTATGGGGTTTAAGAATCTTAAAATCTCTTCCCCGAGTTCGCAAACTGCTCTCTACTTGTTTGGCTCACTTTTTGAGTAATTTTGTTGGTTTTCCTAGGGATTCAGCTGCAGAATGAGCAGCATTGTCAGCAGGGAAATATAAGAGATAAAGAAATGTAGTAAGATTGGTGGCGTGTCGCCTGGTTCAAAGGTTGATTTTTCTGAAAAGGCGATTGACGAGCAGAAGCATGCTGTCAGAATTGCTGATGAGAAAGTTGCACTTGTTTTGAATGCTTATGATCTGGTATAGATTTCATCTTATATTCTTCTTCTATTCTGTTCTATTACGCCTGCTAGTTTGCTTATTTTCTGAAGTTGTGCACTTGTGTTTTTTTTGGCAGCAGCT
This sequence comes from Sherardia arvensis, assembly GCA_948330725.1. Taxonomy (NCBI): domain Eukaryota; kingdom Viridiplantae; phylum Streptophyta; class Magnoliopsida; order Gentianales; family Rubiaceae; genus Sherardia; species Sherardia arvensis. The sequence goes on from OX415241.1 coordinate 30,007,606, forward strand.
GGAACATATTTTAAAAATTCATAACTTTACATTGTTTTTGGCCAAGTTCTGCACTTTAGCAATCTGAGAACTATGAGCTACGATTTAGAACCAACAATGAACTAATTTGATAAAAAAATGGCCAAGAAAATGGTTTTTAAAACTCTGCACTTGTGCTGTTCTTGGCAGCAGCTGGAACTTGGTTTAAAAATTCATAACTTAGCAACCATGCATCGTTTTTGGCCAAGTTTTGCACTTTAGTAATCTTAGAACTATGAGCTACGATTTAGAACTGACAACGAACTAGTTTGATAAAGAAATGGCCAAGAAAATGGTGTTTAAAACTCTGCACTGATGCTGTTCTTTGCAGCAGCTGGAACTTGGTTTAAAAATTCATAACTTAGCAACCATGCATCGTTTTTGGCCAAATTTTGTACTTTAGTAATCTTAGAACTATGAGATATGATTAAGAACCTACAACGAACTAGTTTGATAAAGAAATGGCCAAGAAAATGGTTTTTAAAACTCTGCACTGGTGCTGTTCTTGGCAGCAGCTGGAACTTGGTTTAAAAATTCATAACTTAGCAACCATGCATCGTTTTTGGCCAAATTTTGCACTTTAGTAATCTTAGAACTATGAGCTACGATTTAGAACCAACAACGAACTAGTTTGATAGAGAAATGGCCAAGAAAATGGTTTTTAAAACTTTGCACTGGTGCTGTTCTTGGCAGCAGCTGGAACTTGCTTTAAAAATTCTTAACTTATCAACCATGCATCGTCTTTGGCCAATTTTTGCACTTTAGTAATCTTATAACTATGAGCAACGATTTAGAAACAAGAATAGATTCATTTGGTTTAGAATTGGGCAAGAAACAGAATTTTAAAGATCTGCACCATAAGTCTTTACATAAGTCTTTACATTTCGTTTTTACATAAGTCTGAGAGATAATCTCTTGTTTGCTCATGTGTTTGAAAACTAATTTGATTCCTGAGAGTGCTTTGTTTTTGACCGTGACAAATTCGATCCTTGTTCAGTGTTGCAGATGTTCGTGGACTAGGAGCGTTTTGGTTGGCTTGCTATACTTGGACATCTGATTATCGCAATAGCGTTTTATTGCAGATGCATCTGATTATCGCAATTGATATGGTGGACAATGGTGTTGCTTGTATGGTACAGTGGACAATCGATCGTTTTAGCTACAATTATGCTTTATATATAGAGATGAACTTTCAATTTTGTAGAAGTACTGAACTTTAAAGGAATATAGTTTGATCCTTGGAATTTCAATGTTATGTAGTTTGTTTCGTTCACAAGAATTGTTTGACCATTTGAATTAGTGAATGGTTAAAAAAAAGTGATGTTGTCATGTTTACGGAGCTCTCTGATCCAAATGGATCAGAGAGCTCATTTGTTTTACCCAGGAGAAAGGACTTAAGACATCGCAAGCTGTCTAGCTAATAGAATGGACTTGAGATATCGCAAGTTGTCCAGCTTGCTAGATTTTTTTTTAACAAACGAGCTTCCTTGCGAACTCGCAAGTTACATTTAAGGCGGAAATAAACGCCTTAAAACTGAAAACATTTAAGACGGAGGAGGAACCGCTTTAGATGATTTTTCTCATTTAAGTCACAACCACCCAAGACATTTGTCTTCTGCATTAAAACATATAAGATTAACCGCTTTAAATGGGATGATTTTGTAGTAGTGCCGTGTGTATGAATACAATTGGTCCGTTTTGTGCACTATGTCCGAGAATATGTATATTTCCCGATAATATTGATTTTGTATCTTCTTTTGAAATTAATTTAATTTATTTTTATTCAATTTAGTAAAAGTGCTAGCTCACACATAATTTTGGTTATAATATACCTTTATCGTACATCATTTTACATTTTCAGTGACGTGAATCTATATTTGAATAGACTAGCATGATTCAGCCGCACGTTGTGCAATATATTTGGAGTACCTTAAAAAATTTTAATTTGATAAAATGTGTAAATTTTAGCTATTTACGTTAAAAAATGGGGTTGGTATATGCAGTTCGATATTTTACTCTTGTAGTTCATAATACAGTATGAATTTACGATATTGTTCTCACTTATTAGGTTCATTTGAAAAACTTAGCAAAATTCAGGTGGCGGTATTGTAGTTTCAATGGTACTTTAATTTACACTGAGTAAAGTACCGGTAATTTGAATGGTATTTTAGATTACGTTGAGTAAAATACTGGATCGTGTATAACATTTCAGTAAAAAAGTAAGGTGTGGCCTTATGATAAGACAATGATTTATCCTTAAAAACGTAAGGTGTGATCTTATGGTAAGACAATGATTTATCCTTTATGTTTGAGCCCAAATTAGTAATTAGGTTCATTTTTAAATACATTAATTTTATACATTAATTTCGGTAAGTTTAGACATGCTGATTTTATTTTTCAATATATTAAATTTTTACTTTTACTTCAGCTCGATTCAATTCAGTTTAATTGAATTTAATTCAATACAATTCAGTTCAATTCAGTTGAAATAAGTTCAGACAAATAGGACCTAAATATAATTTTATTACAAAAATAGAAAATATGATTTGTCCGTATAAATTTTTCTAGTACAAAATACATATATTCATACTATTAATTAATATATTTATGCAAAACAACATATTTATCGTAAGCATATTGTATCCATATATTAATATATAAATGCAATATTTTATATTTGTAGAATTCAAAGAAATTGTATGAAAATTGGAAAATAGGCCAATTCATGATTTTCAGTCCAAGCACTCTAGAATTAACCACTTTTCAAGCTCTGAATTCTTGATCTACTATGACATACTTAATTAATTAATTATGAATAATTGCGGTATGAATAATTGTGGCATTCATGTTAATTATGTGATGTAATATTCATGTTTTCCTTTCGTAGATGTGTTAATTAGGTTGAATGAGTTGTATTTGTAAAAATAGAAACCGGAAGCTATTTAGTATGCTATAAAAATATGCAATAATATATGCATACCATACATTATATATATAGAAAACACAATTATGCTAACTTAATTCTTGATAGTACGGATGATTGATATATGTGATTGATGTATATATATATATATATATATATATATATATATATATATATATATACGGTTAAGTTCGTAGATTAATTAAAGAAAAAAGTGCTCTTGTACCCCCAAGTATTCAAAAAAGTGCTAATGTACCCCTAAGTTTTTCAAAAGTGCCACTATACCCTCAAATGTATAATTTGGGCAGATTTTTCTTTTGCCAAGTGTAAAATGTCAAGAATACCCTCACTATTATTTAATGGTAAAAAAATAATAATTATAGCGAAAATGCCCCAACCAAATCAATGAATAATCATCCCCTACCTAATTATTCATCTAATTCTCGCTTCCCTTTTTACATTCAACCCAGTTAAGAAAGGCAATCCAAATCCATACCACCAGTCACCGTTACTTTATCGGATGAAAGCGTTTGAATTCGAGGGGACCAAAACCACTGTAATCAGAAATTAGTGTGAGCCGGGGGACCGAAACCGCCACACCCAGTAATAATTAGCGTGACTAATTCAAGGTGGCGAGATTATGGTAATTTCACCAATGTTTTCAGTTTGTTGAATTTTTGGATAAAAATGTTAACTTTTTTTTAATACTGGCCTGCTAGATTTAGTCCGATTTTTGCTTATTTGCAGTCCGTATTTTTGTTATATAATCATATATACAATAATTATGATATATAACTGATTTGCAAGTGTATGCAATAGAAATAAAATATATATATATATACATATATATATATATATATATGATGCATGTGTTTGACATTGTTAATTATTGATCATATCATATATATCAAAGACGTATTTTTTTGGACTATAAAATAAGTAAAATATGGACTGCGTCTAGAATTGCCCCTTTCAATAATATTGTGCATTTATTTTGTAATTCAGTGATATTAATTTCTTGAATTTTTTTTTCGTGCCCATGAGCCTTTGGGTCAAGGGAAAAAAAATCCAACAAGTGAGGGTAAATTTATCTTTTAATTCAAAATGGTGTTGAAAATGGGCTTTAGAGGCACACTTCTTTATTCAATATAATAATAGGGGTACATCAGCACTTTTAAATTACTCGGGGGTACATTGGCACTTTCTTATAAACTTGGGGGTACATGAGCTTTTAACCCTTAATTAAAAGAAACAAAATAAGGAATATATAAAAATGGTAGGCGCCGGAATATGATGAACTTGCGGTGGTTATGTGGCGGTTTGAGTCAATACTACGTAGTTTCACCGTTTTAATTCGTTTTATTAATTTATTTATTGACCGAAGCAATAACTCTTCTAGTTCCCTTTAGGATAATCTATTTATTTGGGTCTTGTACGCTTGTACCGGATTATTTTCGGTTGATTTTTTCTAATTTTGTCAGTTTTTCATCATAAATTCATTTGTTACTATTTTCCTTGACATAGATAAACAACTATCATTTATATTATTATTTCTACCTCATCTAAACCATAATTACTCTATCTATTAAAACTTAATACAAATTTTATATAATTGTTTATATTTGTGAATTGTGAGAATTGTGCAAATGTTTTATTTCAATGTTAATAATTATTACTCCACGTTCTTGATATTTCACACACTAATATTTATCATTTATAGATATCATTTTTTCTATAAAGGATAAAGTAGTACATGGAGAATGTCATGTAAAGTAGTTTTGATTACTTGTAACACTTAACTAAATAAATATAGTCAATCATGCATTAAAAAATAGTTGATCAAAAGATGTAATTATAAAGAACTAGATAATTTTTCGAGTTGGTCTCCTGAGTGACGGTCACTATATAGTGACGAAGGACTATATTAGAATATGGAAGGAAGGAGGTCCGTATTTGCAATTTTGACAAAAATGCACTGTTCACGCACACTGTTCATGTGCACTGTTTGCACGCGCACTACATCAGTCTAAAAAACAAGTATTTTAGTCTAAAAATAGACGTTAGCAAACATATTCACACAGTCTAAAAAACAAGCATTTTATTCTAAAAAAGAACCTGTTAAGCGTGAAATACAAACATGTTCAAAAACACAACTTGTTTGGTCTAAAATACAAGCATTCAATTGTGAAATTCAAGCATACTCCATAAAACCATCTTTTTTTGCTTCAAAATACATGCACTCTAAAAAACAACCTGTTAACTATGAAATGCAGGCATTCTCTAAAAAACAACCTGTTAAGTGTGAAATGCAAGCATATTCTAAGAAAACAACTTATTTGGTCTAAAAAAAGAAGCATTCAAGTGTGAAATTCAAACATGCGCTATAAAACCATCTTTTTTTTGCTTCAAAATACATGCACTCTAAAAAACAACCTGTTAACTGTGAAATGCATGCATTCTCTAAAAAACCAATGTGTTAACTATGAAATGCAAGCATTCTCTAAAAAACAACCTGTTAAGTGTGAAATGCAAGCATGTTTTAAAAAACAAACTGTTTAGTCTAAAAAACAAGCATTTAAGTGTGAAATACAAGCATGCTCTATAAAACAATCTTTTTTTGCTTGAAAATACATGCACTCTAAAAAAAACCTGTTAACTGTGAAATGCAAGCATTCTCTGAAAAACAACATGTTAAGTGTGAAATGCAAGCATGTTCTAAAAAACAACCCGTTGGTCTAGAAAACAAGCATTCAAGTGTGAAATTCAAGCATGCACTGTAAAACCATCTTTTTTTGCTTCAAAATACACGCACTCTAAAAATAAGACACTATAGAATGAAAACATGATATGCAATTAACATGAATACAATGGTACACTATAGTTGCATTCATCACGTGGTGCTCGATATTGTCCATATGCTCCCCTTGTGTCTCCACCATCACCAACATGTCGAGGAAGATCTGGTGCAGCTCCAGCAGGCTCTTCTCTATCTCCTTGATTGTTGAGTGCCTGCATGTATCTCCGCCACTGTATCTCCACCACTGTTTCCAGCACTTTTCCCCTCCCATGCTCCTGGTTTTCACACACAGTAAACATTTATCCAACTATGCATATGAATGGGAAACCATAAACAAATTCAAAAAAAAACAGTCAAATCCAACAAACCCCACACGAAACAAGACATTTGAATGAATATCATAAACAATTTCAAAACAGATGATCTCAGATACCTTCTTGGCCAAAAAATCAGTCCAGTCCATGAATTCTATCATAACAGCTACCTATTTAGCAATGCAAGATGCCATTATACTTTTTTAACAATGCAAGATGCACATATGAATCAAATCCACTAAATAAATCAAAACAACACATAAACAATAAATATCACAATTAGCTTGAGGTTATAAATAATGAAACGACAATAAAAGACACGAGAGTAGGAAAAACAATCAACCAAACGATAAAAATTATAATCAATGCTTGCAACAATTCAATTAATAAAGGAAAATACATGAACCTGAGAATGTTGATCAAGTTTATCCATCACGATGCCCTCGTTTGCGCAGGTACCTCATGCGCCCAGTGCCAGTAGTCTTTCTCCTGATAGCCTTCACACTCCAGTTGTCTAGATTCGAACATCCAAAACACACAATTACACAACAAATCAGCAAACGATTCAAACAATTAAGCAAACAAAACAACGATCGAACTAAGAGTAAATCAAAGCAAATGTATCGATCTTACAGATCCTCTTGCGAACAGCGGGGTAAGCACAAGCAGAGCAGCAGCTCTTCTGCATATAGAAGGAGTGGTAGCAATCTGTAGAAACAGCTGATAAGCAACTGACCAGCGAGGAAGAAAAAAACCGGAGCATTGCGTAGAAGAACAACATCAGCATGAGCGATAACCGAGATCCAAAACCGCCACCGCTGACAACCGCTGCTCTCTGCTCTTCCCGGACAATCCTACTCCGCCCTGACTGGTATAATAGCTGTGGCTTTGCCTCGGTTTGAACAAGCCGCAGAACGTGATGCTCAGAATAACTCCGCCGGTGATAGCCGTCGCGACCGCTGAAACGTCATCCTCACCGGAGAATCGAAGAAGGCGAGGTCGGTGGGGATGAATAAGGTGATTCCGGCGTTTCCTTCGTCTTCTTCGAACTGCTCGACGGCTGAGGCGGTTAGCATTGCCGCCACGTTGAAGTCATGCCCCTTCGTGATATTGAGGCTTAAAGGCGGTCAAGATTCCGACGCAACTAGATCAATTTCGCGGAATCAGCATGGTGTCGATGGAGATGAGGCCTCGCCGCCGCCGATCTGGTCCACATCACCGTCGATTTGCCGCACCGATCTGGTCCAACTCACCGTCGATTTGCCGCCCGGGTTTCTGGATAAGGGAAGAGCAGTTTCTGAGAAATAAAACTGAAAGAGAAACAGATTTGGTTTAATGATTAGGCGCGTGTGTATACTTCCTGATAATTTGCATAATAGGAACCACCTAAAATTTATTTGCAGATTAGGAGCCGAGTCAAAAGTATTTGTAATTAGACCCCGTCACTCTATAGTGACCGACACTTCCAAGACTTATCATAATTCTTTTTACAAAAATTGAAAGATAAAAAAAATCTCACTCTATACATGTAAATTATTAAATATTGTGATGAATTATGTACAACGGAAATAAAAACACTCTCTTAACATTAGGAAAGCTGGAGAATGTGGTAGTATTTAATTTGTATTAAGACACTATACCTAATTAATTGCAAGATGTAATTAAATTAGCATTGCTTGTGGAATAAATATGGCCACGTCGATTTTCTGGTCCCTACAGAGGGGTTCTCTCCGTTTTTACCTTGATTACAGGTTTGTAACCTGAACTTTGAATTCTGCCCGGAATGCTCTGAGATTGGGTCTTTTTTAGAGTTTCAGGCAAGCTGAGGGCTCTCGAGACTTGATGCTCTTTGTCTTCGGCTTAGCTACCTTCCTTTCCGGCGACTTCTTTGCAGCCACCGCCATCTTTTTCTTCTTCATCTTCTCCGGCGCATCCCCGCTTCCTCTTCTGAGTCGTCTGGCTTGATCACTGCAGCGCAAGCTTGTAGGAGTTCTTCACCCTGGTCAGCTTTTTCCCGGAGGCCAGGCACTTCTTCAGCTGGACAGAGAGAAGCTTTGGAAATTCTCAGGCAGGTTGTTCCCAAATGTGACAATAGAAGAATTGGAGGATTGATTTATTAATTATGTTAGCCTTTTGTATATTGCACTTATGTTCCTAGGGTTTAGATAACTCTTGTTAATTAGCTTTAGACCCTTATGTGTAATATAAATATTATTCCTATAAAGGCAATACTAATCACCAAAGGAAATACAATTACAATTACATGACCCTCTTCCTAAAAACCTATTAGGGTGCTAAACCCTTTCTCTCTTCTTCTTTTTTCTTAGCCGCCGCCCTCCTCACAAAAATTTCCGCCACCCTCCTTCCAAAAACAATACTAAAATTTATCTTCTTCTTTTTTGGTTAATTGCTAGACCATGGCCGAATGTAAGAATGATGATGTGCTCTCAATCAACACCATGATTCGCCACCTCAACACGAAACTTGATACTTCAATGTACTTGCAGTGGAAGCAGCAGGTGGAGTACGTGTTCAAACCCCAGGGTTTGTTTGGTCACCTGGATGGCTCCTCCCTCGTCCCCTTGCTCCCGTGCCGCCGTCGGCCGCCTCCTCCTCGTCCTCACGTCGGATCCTGCTGCTCTCCAAAAGGAACAGGAAGGCTACAACTATGCTTTGGCTACCTACAACTCTTGGATTGTGGATGATCAGAGGTTGTGCAGCGTGCTTCTTTCCTCTCTCACTACTAAAGCGAAGAATGAGATCTCACAGTGTGTCACTGCTCAGGAGATGTGGGATACGTTTGCTAGTTCCTACCAGCACATCACCTCGATTGCTGTTTTTAGCCTCCACCAGCAGGCTAACCTCCTCCGTAAAATGGGTACGATTCATGATTTGCATCTGATCTTGATGAAAATAACTGATCAGTTAAGTATTATGGGTCAACCTGCTGAGAATCATGATAATTAAACTTATGTGGTTTCTTACTTCTTTTGGGCATGATTATAAGAACTTTAGTGCCCCTATTATTGTTGTTCGTGATCCCCTACATCCATATATTACTGTTGCTGATCAAGCGAAGGGTTATGAGGCCTTTTTGGCCAATTTGGAGCAGACGAATGTGCATGTACCGGCTCCGACAGGCCCTATTGCGTTTGTGGCGGCCACCAACCAACCTGCCCCGGCCATCCAGACAGTAGAGGGCGGCGTGTGAGCCCACACGCGAGGAGAGGCCGCGCGTGGCGGATGCGCGTGGGGCTCACGCGTGGCCTGCGGCGGTCGGTTCGGCGGCCGTCGGTCCTGGTCAGCTCCTGGAGGTCCTGGTGGGGCCAGATCTGGTGTCTCGGGCTCTCAGGTTCAAGGCTACACGTGTGGATGCTTCAGGCATATCTCTCGGTTCTGCCCCTCCTCTGCGCCGCGTTATGTGACTCCATCACCACAGCCCTATGGCCAGCAGCAGTACCAGCCCCTTGTTGCTCAGACTGCACAGTTTCCATTGACTCCTCAGGCCCTTGTTTCTCAGGCATATGCTGCTCCGGTTGCTCCTGCGATTATGGCACCTCAACCATTGACGTATGCACCTCAGTATGTTCCCTACCGGACTCCTCAGGCTCAACCCTCTCTTGTTTCTACAGCTTCAGATTGGTACCTTGATTCCGGAGCTACCAATTATATGAGTGCATCTGTTTCGACCTTATCTACTGTTACTCCATTCAATGGTTATACTCTTGTTTTTGCTGGTAATGGTGCGTCTCTTCCTATTACTGTTGTTGGTGATGTTAGAGTTAGCCCTTCTATACATTTATTTAATGCCTTGGTTGTGCTTGCTATTACTAAGAACCTTTTGTCAATAAGCAAGCTTACCAAGGAGTTGTGCTATTATTTTCTGTAATGACAAGTCTTTTATTATTCAGCACAAGCTCAACAGGGCAATCCTGGGGCAGGGGCACAGTGAGCATGGCCTATATGTGCTGGACCGTGGTGAGGCAGCACTCTTTTCAGTGGTGAAGATGAATAATAATAGAGCATCTTTTGAAGTGTGGCATGCTCGTTTAGGACATGTGTCATCTAGTATTGTTTCATTGTTGAACAAAAATGGGTTTTTATCCCTTACTTCTGTACTTCCGAAACCTGGTATTTGTGAGTCGTGTGCCATGGCTAAATGCCATAAACTATCTTTTATTGAGAACCCCAGACGTGCTAATCATGTTCTAGATTTGATTCATTGTGATTTGTGGGGGCCATCTCTGGTTATTTCTGGCAATAATTTTTCTTATTATGCTTTGTTTGTGGATGGTTATTCGCGGTTTTCATGATTTCATCCTTTATACCGTAAGTCAGACTTTGTCGATGTCTACTTCCAGTTTGAAGCATTTGTAGAGAACCAATTCTCATCTCGCATCAAGGTTTTCCAGAGTGATGGAGAGACTGAATTCATCAACAACAGGTTGGAGTCTCACTTTGGAACTCGCGGCATCCACCATCAAGTCTCATGTCCTTATACACCTGAGCAGGATGGTCGAGCAAAACGAAAGCACAGACACATCATGGAGATGGACCTCTCCATGCTGTTTCATTCACACCTGCTGCTAGGATGACGCGTTCAGTGCTGCTGTCATCACCATCAATCGGCTGCCTCTAGATCCGGATCAGCGGGGTCAACAAAGGAGGAAACGTCTAGTGAAGAGAACTGAGCCTCTAAGGATGCTTTCGAGAATGGAAAGTGATTCTCATCAAAGCGAGCATGGCAAGTCATATAGATGCGTCTCGAAGCAGGATCCAAGCACTTAAATCCTTTGTAGTGCGCACTGTAGCCCAAGAAGACGCAGGGAAAACTGTGAGGGGCTAGTTTATGCTCAGTTGTGGGATGAACATAGGGAAAAACTCTACACCCAAATGGATGAAAATCCGAGTAGTCTGGAGAACGCCCAAAAAGTACTTCAAAGGGAGACTTGTTATCATCACTTTGTGTCATGATTCCTCTTCTACTGCACTAGTAGTGATCACTGATGACCCTGATCCGGCTACTCCAGTACCATCTCCAGGAACCTTGAGCTCATCCGACTCACCCGATGATTCAGCCTCATCCGACTCGCCCGGTTCTATGACTCCTCTTGTTTTCATGACTCAACAGGCGCCAAAAGCCCCATCTGCTCCTCGTGCTCATTAAATGGCCACTCGTCATCAGAACGGGACAAGAGTCGCCGCAGCCTTGGACTTGACTTTGTCGCTACATGATTGGTTGCTGAGTTGTTAGTCCAGAAGGAACCTCTCAACTTCAAAGTTGTTGTGAAGGACTCACGTTGGGTTACTGCTATGGATGAAGAGATTGATGCACACCAGCGGCAACAAACGTGGCAGTTGGTTCCTTGTCCTCCACATGTTAATGTGGTGGGTTCTAAATAGGTCTATCGATTGAAGTACAAACAGGATGGCTCTATTGAGAGGTACAAAGCATGTCTAGTGGCTCGGGGCTTCTCACAGGTTCCAAGCTTCGATTTTGATCATACATTCAGTCCAGTGATCAAGGCTGCTACTCGAACGGTGATTGCCATTGCCACTAAAAGGAGGTGACCACTTCATTAGCTAGATGTCAAGAATTCCTTTCTGAATGGTGTTCTTGACAGTCCAGTTTACATGGCTCAACCAGCAGGGTATCAGGATCCTACCCGTCCTGATCATGTGTGTCTTCTGTGGAAAGCCATCTATGGTCTTAAGCAAGCTCATAGGGCATGGTTTGATCGCTTCAGTTCCTTTGTTAAAGGACTTGGCTTTGTTGGCAGTTTGTCGGATCCTTCACTGTTTGTGTTCGCCCATGGTTCAGTCATCTTATACCTTCTCATCTACATTGATGATATCATTCTCACCGGGAATGATGGGGTTGCTATTCGCAGTTTCATAGCTTGTGCTGATCGGGAGTTCTCTGTCAAGGACCTTGGACACTTCATCTATTTCCTTGGCTTGGAGGTTACACGCCACTTCTACAGGGTTGTTCTTGGGTCAAGCCAAGTATGTTGGGGATATTCTTCAGAGAGCTGGAATGTTGGATGCCACACCGTTTCTCCCGTTGTCCCAGCTTCACAGCAACACCAGTGGATCGTTTCACAATCCGAAGTTGTATCGGTCTCTTGTTGGTGCTCTTCAGTACCTTACCATCACTCGTCCCGACCTATTCTTTGCTGTCAACTCCGTGAGCCAATATCTCCAGGATCCACGGGATGATCATTTTGCTGCAGTTACTCGAATACTCAGAAATGTTCGTGGCAAGCAACACTGTGGATTGACCTTTACTGCTGATGGTGTTTCAGAGGTACTAACATATTCTGATAAAGACTGTGAGTTTAAAGATGATAAAGTTGTGATTTTGAAGAAGAAATTGAATAAAATGGTTGCTTTGAATTCTAATTCGGACAAGAAATTAGGGCCCCATGTTGGGGTGTTTGAGTCTGTGTTGAAGGATTGTGTTAAGTCTTTGCATAGTAAGATTTTAATTGAGTTGATGAAGAAGACAAAATGGGATTTAGAAATGGCTGCATTTCCAGTGAATGGTGATGTTGATTATGCAAAGAAAGAGCACTTTAAGTATTCGTTTATGTCATATGTTTCTTTGGGAATGTTTAGAGGTTTTGATTTGGAGAGTTTCATGTTATATGAGAGTGGCATTATATGTAATGGTGCCATTGGCCATAAAAGTGACGGCCTTAACTGATAATGCAGCATGTTTCTTGCAATCCCTTGGAGATATTGGGTAAGGATCTGTGAGCAATTGATTCATCCAACAATAGAATCTTCAATTTCTTATCTTATGAAATGTGCCGCAAGGTTATTAAAGTTCAGGAATGCTTTAGTTAATTGTAGTATTGCTTATTTGTAACTTTTTTTTTTGAAATGGAGTTGGAACGGTGAATAATGATATTTCAACATCTCACTTCTTTCACCCCATTAGCCACAATTTCTGTTTCAACACTTTTAACCACGGTTTCAGTTTCTGCACTCTTAGTCACATCTTTCAGTTTTTCTTCTTCCTCTGCCTTAGCTTTAGCTTTTGCCTCTTCTTCAGCTTTAGCTTTTGCCTCTTCTTCGGCCTTGGCCTGCTCAATTGCGACAATCAATCTCTCCAAACAAACACCAGCATCCTCTCCTGGAAACTTAGGCATCAGATTCTCTGCAACATCAGCAGGGGTCATTTTAGTCACCTCTAGCAAACTCCCGACCTTGGCGAACAAATCATGCGATTCAATATTGAGGTAAATGTTCGCGAGCCCTTTAAACGCTTCGAGTCCACAATAAGACAGCTCGATACGCTTATCCATCCTACCTCGACGAATCAGGGCAGGGTCCAGCTTCTCAACATAGTTGGTAGTGAAAACGATGATCCTCTCTCCACCACACGATGACCATAAACCATCAATGAAGTTTAGAAGCCCTGAAAGAGTAACCTCACTGCTCTTCTTACTCTCCTCCAATTTCTTCTTCACTTGTTCCTCCACCGAGGCTTCCTTTGCTTTATCCTTTTCAGCGTCCTTCTTCTTCTCGGGCGCCTTTCCCTTCTCCCTCTGGCCAGTTAGGTCGAGGGAGCAATCTATATCTTCAATCACGATGATTGCTTTGCTCGTTGTATCTATCAACAGCTTGCGCAAGTCGGTGTTGTCTTTCACTGACGTCAGCTCCAGATCATACACGTCATATTTCAGTAAGTTGGCCATACAAGCAATCATGGTGGATTTTCCCGTTCCGGGAGGGCCATACAGCAAGTATCCGCGCTTCCAGGCTTTCCCAACCTTTGCATAGTAGTCTTTCGCCTGGCTGAAATTGATGAGATCATCGATAATCTCTTGCTTCTTCTTGTTATCCATGGCTAGGGTTTCGAAGCTCGCCGGGTGCTCGAATGTGACGTGGCTCCACATTCTCTGACGCTCGTACCACCTGCCTTCTCCTTTAATGTTCGTGTAGAGCTTTCGCCGCCTTTCTTTCACCGCGATTTCCTTTCCTTGTTCAAGAACATGTTTCAGGTAGTCTGCTGTTACCATTTCACGGTTCTTTTTGTGGAAAGTGAGCTTGAAGGACTTCCTCTCTTCATCCCTAGAAAAAAAAAAGGAAGAAGAAGAAATGACTATTTGTAATTGGTAATTAGAAACAAAGTAATTTTGCAACATATAAGCAAGGTGAATGGAAGTAAATGGAACTAAAGTAATGTGAAACAAATTTAATAAATATATCAAATAAAGCGGTGAAAATAGTAATAGTAGACTGCGGTTAATTAAAAGTTTAATATATATCACGATCATCCTGATATATATATATACAATATCAGACACCAATTAAATAGCGACACATTACGTTTAACTAATTTATGATTGGACACGTATTCAATCACTATTCAGACGGGTTTAGTCATTCAATATTAGTGTTTTCGAAATTTACTAAAAATATATTAACCAAAAAAATATTACAATTATACACGTATTCTTATATATTTTATTGGTGTATGATAAGGATCAGTATCATTCAAGTGAATGTTATTTCTCTGATCAAAATTATGAGAATATTAAAAAAGGGGCATGCTAGATGCAGTCCATATTTTGCTAATTTTACAGTCCAAAATAAAAATACGCCTTCGATATATATGATATGGTCAATAATTATATCAGACATATGCATCATATATACCAGTTCTATTGCATACACTTGCAATTCAGTTATAAATTATATTAGTCATATAATATTATTTTAAAAAAATACGGGACGCAAATAAACAAAATACGAAATACACTAAAGTTTTTTTTGAAAAAGAGGGTTTTGTTCATTAGTGCCTCGCTGCTTTTGGCCATCTTGTGTTTGAATAATATAGCATATATACTTTCATATTGATAATTACGTTGATATTTTATTTTGAAGTCTTAATCATCCACAAATTCATTTAACCTTTTCTTCTTCCTTCTAATTTACAATTTTACACCACATATTTGATCCTTTCTTAATATTTAAACCTTTAAACAGTACGACACATAATAATAATATTATTATAGTATAAAACTAAAGATCTATAAAATAATAATATTATTTTTATTAAATAATGTTTTATCTGAGATCACGCATTAGGTATTAGGTGTATGTATATAGGGTAAAATATTCTTAGATGATGATGTAAATAATCTAAGTAAACCTTTGTAAAAAAACATCAAGAAACATCGATCTACCTCTCTAAGTCGTAGTAAATGAGGCTAATCTTAGAATTGGACATCAAATGGATCTATCTGAATATTTTTCACTCTAGTTTAAAAAATGATAAAATTTAATAGACCATTATTATATATATATGCAGTTTAGTATTTACTTATACAGTCCGTATTTATTAATAAAATATTATTAATATTCTCAATATTTATTTAAAAGTAAATATAATTCTCGTAAGAGAGAGCGAGCGAGCGGGAAAGTAATGTTAGACCTGAAAATTTACCTATGAGAGTAAGTGATGGTCTGCCGATTAGGAACGTAGTGTTTGGAAGCCCACCAGAGCTTAACACCTCTGAATTCGTCGATGACTTCCTCGTTGTCCTCCATGGTGAACACGATGGCTTCCGAGCCATGGACGACGCTGGCCTTGAGCCGCCGAGCCTGGTCCGAGGAGCTCTTGTCGAGATACCGCTGAATCGCTGTGTAGGCTCGGCTGCGCTGAAAGTCATCTCCCTGAAACTCAGGGAAGCTGATCTGAATGTATGGGTAGAAGTAGTTTCTGATCTTCTTGGTGTACTTGCCAAAGTAGCCGCGAAGCTCGCGGGGGAAGTAGTTCTGGTACATGGTCCAGGCGAACATCAGCGCCGCCATGCCGGAGCCCAAGCTCCCCCAGGTTTCTGCCATGCTCATCACCATTTCTGAGTAATTTTTAGTATGCAGGTATGATGTGAACTTATATAGGTGAGAGGTCCAAGTCTTGGTCACCTTTAATCTGATTTTATATATGTTGATGTCTTTGTCTCGGATTGATGTGCACTAGCACTAGTCTTCGATCCTCATTTTTCTTCTTATTTTGTTTTTTTTTCAATCGAATGAAAATATATTTTGATAAAATTTATTTTTTCTAATTTGTTATATTTCACTTTATTTCAAAATTTATTTCAATTTTCTGTAAAAACAATACATACAAGACTCCCTCCATTTCATTATAGATGCCACTTTGATTTTCACAATAATTCATTTTTTCTTATTTTCAAATTAATTTTGTGTTTTTTGATATAATTACCACAAGTTCCACTATTTTAGATTTATTATCGGGAGTTGATTTCAAGAATGTCTCTATGGAAATATGTAGTTTAAACTCTTAAGCTCTTTCCAGTTCAACTTATTACAGCACATTTCAGCACAACACAACACTGATCAGCACAGTACAACACTCATCAGCACAGCACAGAACTGGTCAGCACAGCACCTATTCAGCTCAACACATTTAAGCTCTAAATGGACACTATTTTTATGTTTTGTAAAAATAATATTAATTAAGTGAACTTTTTAGTTCTTAAGTAATAAACATTGTGTTTTTTCTTCAACTCAAATGAACACTATTCAACATTTTCAATACTATTCAGCACAAGATCAGCACAGCAAAGCACTGATCACCAGAACTCAGCACTCATCAGCACAGCACAGCACCAAATAAGTTGAACTGGACAGGGCCTTATACTTAGCACATGTAGTATGATTTATTTGCCTTGATCATCAACCACTAATCACATTTATATTGATGTGAATCTATTTTTGAACAAATAATCTATTTATTTGGGCAATGTACACTAGTATTATGTTATCGTTTCGGTTTTAACCGATATTCTATTACATAAAATCTAATAGATTTATTTGGGTAATGTTCTCAATTGAGCACGCCTCTAATAAATGTTATCGTTTCGTTTGATTCTTTCTAATGCATCTACTTTTTTCATCATAGATATGTATTTTTCATCTTAATTTAATTATACAACTGCCATTTTTTAAAACATTCAAAGTTTGAATTTCAAACTAGCACACTCATTCGGCTGTACATCATTAGAGCAACTACAACAGATTATCTACTCACATTCTCCATAATAGGGAAGCAAATCCCATATTTTTCATATTTTTTTACTTCAACTCCAATAGTTTCTCCATTTTCCATTCCCTATAATTTATTAACATTTATTACTATACATTTATCCTATTGTTTTCTATTTTTTGATCATATATTCAATAAGTCTAAATAATGATGAACAAATAAATAATTAACTTAAAATACATATTACAATAATATTTCATATTTGAAATTACTTACTCTAACTTATAAAATGATAAAATTACATTTTATAAAAATAACACATCCTGAGTTACAATATAACTATTTTTGTAATGTATTATGAATAATTAGACTCATCTCTTTCAATTTTTTGTTACAAGTTATTATTTTCAACCATAAGAAATAAAATGTTTAGTAAAAAATTTTAATTTAAACGTTATGACTTATATAAAACGTCAAAATAAATATATTTATGACCTTAAAATTTAGTAAATTTATATTGGAAAATAGATTATATTTGATTATTAAATATCAATAGATATGTACATGTAAAAATAGTCATATGAGATCTTGTTACGATCGTCTTTATGCATATTTTTAGAATATGTATTTTTGATAAAAATTTATTGTAATTATTTTAATATATTATCATTTAAAATTATTGAAGAGAAACAATTAATGAGTGAAATAACATAAAACAATGCAGATAACATTAAATTTTGGTTCTCCAAATCTTCTCCCTCGTTCTCTAAATTTGGAGAAGCAAACCTTCTCTCTTTTCAATTTTTCTATTATGGAGAATGGGATGGAGAATCTGTTGGAGTTCAAAAAAGGTTCAAATTCTCCACATTTGACCAAATTTGCTATTATATCAAATCTGTTGGACTTGCTCTTAATTTACAAAAAATAGCATAAAACACACCGGCTTTTGAAACCACTTGTCATGTTTTGGTGTTAAGCTTGTTTCAGGCCTTATATTAATTTGTCACTTTCTTCTTGACGTCATAAAAGTTTGGTCATCTCGTCACTCTGCTTACGCACTCTAATTTTGGCCAGTTGGAAAATTACAAAATTAAAGTATCTATCTTCAATTAAATATGATTTCAGTCAATTATGCGTCATTGTTAGTAACAAGATGCATTCATCTCTCTTCACTCGATGAAGCGTCGCAAAGAAATTCATTAAGAAATGGTCAGATTATTTTTCTAGAGAAATGATAAATTGACAAAGGCATTTTCTTCGAACGTGCGGCCGTGGGGTTTTTGGAAACTTTTCATATTCAATTGTGGCACTTGAAAGAGAGAGCCTAATATTATGTTTATCTATCAGTTAGGAGGATAGTCTAAGATTGTCTATTTATACAGTTAAACATCGACCGATAAATAAACGCGCTAAATGAACAATTTTTCCCGATCCCGATTTGGACTAAGGGGCTAAATTAATAATCTCACTAAATGTATTAATGAATACTTTTTAAAAAATTCTTAAAAACCATATGTATATATAAATGAATAATCACCACATTGCATAAGATATATATATATATATATATATAAATTCTATCAATAATGTTTATACAATAAATTATTCTCTTACAAAAAAGGTGTCTGTAATTTTTTGTTATTTTTTCCCACCAAAATTCATCTCATCCTTGATTTTTACTAGCGCAAACAAAATTTCGGAAGTATTATGCTCGTGTTGTAAAAAGTAGTTTTGTGAGGTGATCATTTCTAGAAAGTAATTTGGGCAAAATGCAAATATAACCTTCAGTTCTTGAGTTATGTGCAAATATAACCCTGAGTTCTGAGAATGTGCAATTATAACCCTCAATTGGTCAAATTTATAAGATGCATAACCCTGGTCGTTTTGACTGAATTTGACCGGTCTTATTCAGGCATATAGCCTTGTGAAAGGACAAAATTACCCTTTCAATTTGAGCTGAATTTTTATGGACAAAAATGCCCTGATCTGCAACTTGCTTATTTCTCCATATTTTGGGCTCATGATTTGACAAGAGAATTTGAGAGATCTGACACTTCACCAGAATCAACATCAAACAACCAACATAATTTCAGAATCAAAATCAAACAACCAACATGATTTCTGGGAAAAAAAATTGTTCTTTGATTAGATTTGGTTCGATTGGCTGCAGTTCGAGTGTGAACCAGCATCGTTGAAAAGTACAACATCAAGAAGAGAATAATACATAATGACAGACGATATGGGATTCGAACCCACATCCTTGTGCAAACGCACAATACTCTACCTTTGAGCTAATTGGCTTTTCAATTTTACAACCAATAACTACGTTAAAGTTAAAGCAGGTATAAACAATACAACATGCATATTTTCATGATTACCAAGGTTCTGTTGCTACTCACCACCAACTTAATATGATACGACAATATAAACAAAACACGTACTTAACTAACCATATTGATAATTTCCTCCAGAAACCGAAATACGTTACTTAATTTCAATTTATTACCTTGTATTGCATAAAGTTTAATATGTTGATTACCATGTATCCTTATATTTAAATGGACATAATTTCTCAAGCATAAATAGCTTACAAAATGGATAGTTTTTATAGTCAAATGAGCACAAATTCTTATAGCATTATCATACCTACTACTTCTTGGATACCCGAGAGTCGTGTAACCATGCACAAAGGCTGCAGTTTTTGCTTATGTGACTATTCAGAGAGTATAACAGGTTCTCTCTCAACGCCAGGTACAGTTATACTTTCAATATCACTGTGTAGATAGACAAGTGTGGACAATAATAAGCATACTAAACAAATATAGTTTATAATCATGGAAGCTTTGGTATATTTGTTCGATATTAATGAATACACCAATATAATTTAGAACACAGAACAAGCTTGTCAAAACACTTGCGATAATGAAGATAAAGAAAATCACATATAAGCTGCACTAAATTTTCCACCTTTTCAGAAATATCATACTCAAAAACACATATATACTCCATATTTTTCAACATTCATGACAAAACCCTAGAGCTTCACAGGTACAACAATTCAAACCATCTTTTAACAGGTGTTAGGAAAGCTACAGTCCATGACTTACATTCAAACTTTTTACAGAAAGAATTACCTACAAAAATATAGTAAACGTTTAATAACACTGTATATATGAGCAGCTTTAACAAGATTAACTGAAAACAGGATTCTTATAGATTTTGAAAAAACACATTACATAGTACAGGATGTTCTATAGCCTAAATCAATGCGAAGTAAAAGTTTAATAACGCTACAACCAATTAAATACATCAGCAATAAACAGAATATTATGTGACCATTCTTATGCTCCAGCCTGCAACAATTTGTTTACTCTGACAAATCGAAGCAATCTATCATCACAGTCAAGAACAATTTATGAGGCACAATTCTAATGTATTTACCCCCGAAAAACCCAAAATTTTGGAAGACACAAACTTTATCTCATAAGTCAAAGCCCTTATTTAGAATCAATTAGATTGGGATTGTTTAACAAAAAAACAGAAACAATTCTTGAGGGTTGAATGAAATTACCAATTTCCGAAAAGTAGAAAGCACAAGTCAATCCACCCCCAAACAGCCAGACTAGAGAGCACAACTCATTACGAATCAGAAAAACTGGAAATCACGAATCAGGAGCCCATAGATATGTAATAGAGAAGAAGTGGAGAACAAACCTAATTGTGAAGAGAGCGCAAACCCGCGACCATCTGGACTCAACCTGCCAGACCTGCGTTGAGATGCCGACAATCTTTGACTGCAACTTCTGCACGACGTCGTTTCAGTCCTTTCCCGGAGCCCACGACGCTAACCTCCAGGAACGGGCGGTGATCGGGATGGAGCTCGCAATGAGAAACGCAATGGCATACTTGCGGTGAAGGATGTGTGAGAGCGAGAAAGAGGAAGAGCCAAATAAGGATAAGGATGAGGGATATACTTGTCTTTTTACAATTTTGCTTTTACTAATTAATTTTAAAACAAGGTCAAATTTTTCTTTTTATAGATCACCGGACTTCACCAGCCTGAAACTCATCGGAAATTCAATATAGGGTTATAATAGCACTTCTCAAGAACTCGGGGTTATATTCGCATATACCTTAAAACTGAGGGTTATTATAGCACTTTTCTCAAGTAATTTTGTAGGTGATCATTGTTTGATATGTACTTAATCCATATCTCATCATTGCTTGATACTTTGTAAGGTAATCTGTAATAGTACGCTATTATTTTGGTTGATATATAATTATATTCTCTCTTTTATTTTGCATCGGATACCCCTGAATAATCTCAATGCACCGAAAATTTGTAAAAATGTATGTATATTCACATTATTAAAGACAGTATATAAAAAGTGTACTTTTCGATCCGACATATAACGCTGTAGTATGTCATCCTTCTTAATTAGTTGATTTCATCCTCATCGTCCTCGTCGCTCACATCATCAAGTGAAATGTCTTCGTCTTCGTAACCACGGGATCTCTTGGAACCAGGAGTTTCCAGATCTTGTGATTTATCAAGAAGATACTCAAGTTGCAGAAGCTTAAGGAAGCCTTCCGTCTGAGGATTCCGACAATCATGACCTGGAAGAGATTCATTACCCACTGGCCGACGACGAGAGGGATCATAACAAGGCGTCTGTGCACGCGCTGAATAATCTGGCGCGGCCGACCCATAGAACCACGCGCCAACGCGCTGTCGGAGTCGCGAACAAGCCGGCGTATCAGCGGATCTAATCCTTCGCCGGAAAACGCGCCTCCTTTTTGACGCAACGCGCCGGCGAGTGAGTACACGCGCCACCACCTACACAGTCTCCCTCCACCAACAGTATCTTGGATCCAGTTGCAGATGAATGGTTTCTATTCTTTTCTTTATTTATTTATGTCAGATGAAATATGTGCTTCATTAGGGTGTTTTTGCATAATTATCTGGACTACTTTATCGAGTATTCAGTGCCTACCTGTTGTTTTCCTTGTAAACGGATTAGCCGCGCTATGGAAAATCCCCTAGGCTTCTAGTCTCTATTCTGTTAAACAGTGCAGGAGAAATCCAAGTCAGAATAGTTTTGACAACGTATTTCTTGCGACTCTGTGATGAATTTAGACTGGTAGACTTGGTTGACTCTAACTTTATTGATGGGGTTGGTTCAAATTACTGATGCTTTACCTGCTAGATAGTTAGATGCTTTCGGGCATTAGACTTTAGGATGTTCAGATGTATTTCATCGAATTTTTTTAGAATTAGGAATAGCGTGCAACCGCGCTTCATCATGACGATAGAGTCATAGATAATTATGGTGTAACCGCCACGAGTACGGAGAAGATTTAGATAGAAATATGTTTAGAAACTTCTCCTAACCTCAACAAATGAAAGCCTTTTTGGCAACTCTTGAGCTCATTTTAATGAAAAAGGGAGGACATCCTCAAAACCCCGTCTATGACGGTTTGAAACTAAAAATAAATAAAAAATTTAATGACAGGGTTCACAACATTTGCATGATCCTAAAATGTGGTCACACTTGCCATCATCACATTTTTGATTCCCGCATGCCTCTTTGCATCCTCCATGAAAAACACACGGCCCACGGAAATATTTAGATGGCACCGAGCAACCCCCTTCAACACTCATTTCTTCTTTATCTGCCATTAGTTCCAAATATTTAGTAAGTTGAATAATAGACAAATAGTTATATTATATATAATGTATTAATAATAACAAAACAAATTTATACATGTATGAAAAAATATGTGCACCTATCAAAGAACGACACTGAAAAATACTTAAAAGAATTTTTAAAATTAAGTTATGATAAATATATAATGAATAACATATTTTTTATTTTAAAAACATTATAAAAACAACTTGGTAATGCTTTACATTATTCATTAATAATGATTTAGTAAAATTTAAAAAATCAAATTGAGACATGTAATAGAAGAAGAATGTGTGACTATGTTAAATGAGTGGGAAGAAATCTCACGAGCAACGAAAACAATAAGGATCATTAACATGATTGCTGCAGAATTTCTCATGTTTGTATTTTTTGACCACTAACAAATTTTATTGATGATGATGATGATGAGAATGCACGTCTGTATATATATTACTAATTTGATATCTTTACTTGTGATTTGTAAAATATATTCTTTTTAAAGAAAATCTATAATTATAAGTGTATATGAATCCGCCATTAAGTAAAAATATTCCCATTTAAGAAAATTTTCAAATATATCTCAATCAAAATAAAGCAAATGCAAATGAGAAGATACGTCAGTTACATTCATAAAATGTTTGATGATATGTTATGCAATCTATGACATATATAAACTTACAAACTGTCATCTCTAGAAAGATGTTATGTTACATAAATCATTATAAAGTTAATTAATCAGATCTCTGGGAAACTTAATATAGTATGAATGTATTTTGTTAATCTCATTTGTCACAAGAATTATACAAATATTATGTACAATAAATTGTAGTTTTGAATACCATAAAAAACAGATTTTATGCTAGTTTTGGATCAGAGTGTACCCTGGGTGATTTGAAAATTTAATTGAGGGATTTTTCTAAATCTTTCCTGTTTCAAAAAAAAAAAAAAAACTTTGGTCCTCCACGTGTCCTCTCGCTCCAATCTGGTTGGGAATACTCACCGGCGCCAATAAAACTCCGATCACCCGCACAGTGTTCGCTCTGAAACGGAAAAATCCGTCACCATCTCTGCTTCCCAACCCTGGTCGGGCCGGATGTGGGCCAGAACCGACTGCACAACCGACCGAGCCGGGTTCTTAATAAGCTTGCAGAGCCACGAGCATTGGCTCCAATTGGGGAGGCTCAGCGGCGGAGCACGGGGAGACGGGAGCAGTACGAGTCGGATAACCGGAACGGTGACCCGGATAGCGAAATGGGTTTTGGTTACAGGAGTGGTTAAATGACGTCGTGGGGAAGAGAAGCGCGGAGGAGGTGGCGAGGTCGTAGTGTAGGATGAAGAAGGTGGAGTTGTCGATGATGATGGTGGCGCGTGGAGTGGAGGAGCATTGAATTTGGAAAGCTGGGTCGCCGGAGTTGGGGGTGGAGGAGAAGGGGAACGGCGGTGGAAAGGAAGTAAATGGCGGACATGCGGCGGTGCAAGGGCGGAGGAGGATGATGAAGAATGTCCCAAGTAAGTTTATCAAATCCTTGCATTTTTTTTTTCTGGAGAACTACTTCTTGTACAACTGTACATGTGTCTATATGATTTAAAATTAAGTAGCACTGTCTATTGTTTTACAGTGGGTAGCTGCATTAAAGATTTATTGACATCATGTCTTCATGGTCACTGTTAAGTTGTAATATTGGGCAAAAATTCTTCAATATCTCCTATAACATTTCCTTATCACTACAAGGTTTATAACTGATATTGTGTAGACATATGAATTCGTGCTGTTTCTGTGATACTGGTTTCTGTATGAAGTTTAATGGAGTTGCTACAAGTTAGCTACAAACTTGGAGTGATGTTTTGCTCGTGTTGTCTTTACTTGTAACTTTTGCCATTTCCTGAAGATAACATTCTTCGTTAATGATGTTCTTAGATGTTAATTTATATCCTTGAGCCTTGAGGCATGAGTCATGCACAATTATTGTGAACTCTTACTTTTTAATATCGGATCAGGTATGAGCAAAACTTGTAGGTTTATGAATCTGTATATATTTCGACTTTATGAACCGAAATAAATTTAAACATGTTTGTTCAGCTTCACAATGTCATGTTTACTTGCTCAATTCGCTTAGGTGCAAGGAAAGTTTAGATTTTTGAAGTATATTGCTTAGATTGAGTAAAAAAATCTGTGTTTTTGTATGTGATAGCAGAGTAATTGGGCCTTTTCTTTTGTTTAGATTGTTTATGGGTGTTGTTGAGGTCTTATATTTCACTCTCATTTAACTTGGTATATTAAATGCTATAAGTATTTAGATTGTTAAGATTGTTAAGTGTGTTGAAGTTTTATATATCACTCTCATTAAGCTTCTTGGTATACATCAGATTTTGTGAACCTACTGCTTTGACGGAGCTGGATATTTATGATGACTGATGTCATTGTTTAGATTGTTTAGTGGAACATGTGTATTGAAGTTTTGCAATTTTTCTATTTCAGGCTTAGATGTGGGTGGTGAGATGAACTTGGCAGCTGGAATTCAAGTGGCACAGCTGTCTCTGAAGCATCGTCAAAACAAGAAGCATCACCAGATGATAATTGTGTTTGCTGGGAGGTGGCCATTTGTGTCATTTTGAGTTTCTTTCTTTTAAGTGTATAAGATACAAGCTTTCTGATCTGACATCCAATAGATGTGTCTTACAGCCCTGTAAATTATGAAATGAAAGTTCTGGAGATGATTGGAAGGAAATTGAAGAAGAATAGTGTCGCCCTCGATGTCGTCAACTTTGGTGAAGAAGATGAGGAAGAGAATGAGAAAGTGGCAGCCTTAGTTGCTGTCGTTAATGTTCCTCCGGGTCTCACTGCTCTTTCTGATGTGCTTATAAGGTCGGTTGGCGCATCCTTTTCTTTCTATATTGAAGTTGAAATTTGTGATACGCATATAACTATATATCTGATTATATTCCTTTGCAGCACTCCCATCTTTACAGGCGATGGGGAGGGTGGAAGCGGTTTTGCTGCCTCTGCTGCAGCTGGTTTCAAATTTGGCGTGGATCCAAATATTGATCCTGAACTTGCACTCCGAGTTTCAATGGAAGAGGAGAGGGCTAGCAAGAAGCTGCTGCAAAAAAGGCTGCAGAAGAGAGTTCAAAACAAGAAAAGAGAGATTCATCTAATTCTCGAGATGTTGATATGACTGACAAAGCTGGAGGCTCTGAAACTGAAAACAAACCAAATTAATACATAGTAAGTCTATTACCATAACTGTAGCTAAAGAAAATGTATCTGCATGATATAGTCGACTTTATAATTCTATCATTTAACCTACATAATATATCTGCAATTTTGTTTTTAATAGGGTCAAGGATAGTCACAGAGGAGTGAAAATTGGGATCCCTGAAAGTGGAGGTAATCCATGAATTACTTTTAAATTCTACTAGCTGATTTCCTAGAGGCATCCTGATGCAACCGGGATATACAGCCATACCAGCATTGTGCTGAGGCCTGATCCAATCATACTGATCTGTGCCTTTGCTTAAAAATATTTGTTTTATCCCATGTTTATGTTTATAATATGTTCAATTAGTAATTTTACCTGGTTAATGCATGTTTAAAGATTGGATATTTTGCTCTTATTAGTGCGTTTGATTAAAAATATTGTGAGGAATAATGTAGTAACTGTGGTGCATTGAATATGGCTACTTCCTGCTCGTGACTGTTTTTTTCCCCTGTCTTGGGTTACTAGGATTGTTTAGAGGTTAATGAAGTCCATTAGTCTTGATTGGTTTTCTTTAGTCATGTAAAGGTTTGTTTTAGATAGATGCCCACATCCTTACCCCCCTATGCATGTAATCTTGGTGCTGTTTTTTGCACGGTGTTCACAGACATATTAGCCAAACTGATGGGGCGGGTTTCTTCATTTCTGTGCACCCGTAGTTAATGTTTGATTGGCTCTTTTTTAAGTCAAATTATCTTCAGTTTTAAATGCTTAATTTGAGTGTCAGACACAGTTTCAACTTGATCAGTTGCTGCATTGACCAGCATCTCCACATCTCTCTTTTGGTTCAAACAAGGGAAAAGGACCTCATGTTGTAACAATTTCTGCACCTGTCAAGGGAAAAGGACCTCAGCTTGGTCGTCTCCAAGAGGAACCGAAGAAGGTGATGGATCTAATGAGCTCATCTGAACCATCAAAGAGAAAGGCACACAACATGAGGCAACTTTTAGGCATGGCTGGAATACCTAGTTTATAAGTAACATATCTTTATTTATTTTTTTCACTGAACTAGTGTATGATAAAACTTAGACTAGTAATGAATGTAAGAGCATGAACACAATTCATCAATCTATATTAGAAAATTCACAAAAGAGACAACAAAGCTACAACTCTCATATCAGAAACAGCTGGTTTACGCGATTCATGGTGAGAAAATCAAGAGCTACGGTCTTTCAGGCAGAGAGCAGGAATAACTAATATGTAGGTATATTAGAGTCCTGTGCATGATGATACTTTCTCCAATAGCAACACAACTCCAATTGACTTTGCCTGGAAAGCTTATTGATGAAATTTCACCGTCACGATGATGATTTTCGGATTGAGCTTAGTACTCAATGTTATGTTTCGATACACACTTGTCTCTCTTGGGTTCATTATATATTTTTCATTTAGTTATCAAATAATGATGATTTCAGTAGATGTACTTGCAACTGAATTATGAGTAGTATTATTTTGGGTACCAGTTTTCTCCTTTCGTATATGTTGCAAAGGAGAAGTCTCTGGCAAGGACAGTTTCTGCTCTATAATCTGAGTTTGTAATCTGAACTTTCAAGCCTCTCGTACCCAGGATATGTTTCCAGAAAACCAACAGATTTTTCTTCAAGGAACATGCTTTCCAGAATGTGATCATATGTCTCCCTTTTGAAGTCTTGTTCTGCATTTTTCGAGCTGCGTTGGAACTGCATTTTCTGCATTCTTCGAGCTGTGTTTTCTGCATTTCTTGAGCTGGATTTTCTGCAATTATTGAGTTGCATTTTCTGTACAAGTAACTGAGCATTAGCAAGAATAAAGTTGATCAGCATCGATGTTCAAAGGAATCCATAGAAGTGCAGGACTATAACCCTCTATAATCCATTTCTTTTCTTCCTCGTTATCAGCATCAACCCGATGTTCCCAAACGATTCCTGCTTCATACTCCAAGCTTCCTATTGTTCCACTCCCTCTAGAAACTAAAAACAAACCATTCTAAAAGCCACCATTCTGAAAGCCAAGGGTAATCTCACTCTCTTTGAATGAAGTGACACATTTATCCCAAGGTATGAATATTTGCAAAGTCTCCAAGTTATGTACAACTCCAAGAATTACGTATTGTAGACCATCATTACCTTTGTGTACACCATGTAATATCACTGGACTCAATGTCAATTAGGTTTCCATTATGTTTTTCTGCCATCCTAGAGCTCAGATATTCTGGAGCTTGAATCATCACCTGCAAAGCCTTGTTGAGAATGAAGTATCTGAACCAAGAAATTCTTATTCCTCTCACGTGTCTGGAGCATTGATCTCCTGAAATTTGTGAAGAATGACTAATCATCTTTTGATCCTCCTCTGTTTAAGAGGCCAAACAATATACTCTCAACTGAACATGATGGTAATCACAACTATCACGGCCAAAGTGCCAAATGACACCCTTTCACCATCGAAAATCGACAATCCCTGCGATACCAACGTTCCACCCTTAAACACAGTGCCAATGCAATAGCTTGTAAGATAGGAAACCAAAAACTTCCACCGCTATCCACTTTTGCTCGATCATTAGACCCTCCTCCACTAACATTAAACATTTCCTCCATGAGTAATCATAAGCACAACCTCGAAGATCCCACTTTTATACCTTAGAAATGCAAGCAAGCTTCCAGAATTCAGGACTTGACTTATCAATAAACTCAAACAGGTTCAGTTCAGTAAGCCAATCTGAATGCAAATCAAATTCTTGACTCTGACTCATTTGACAAGAAAAGCACCATCTAACCTCTAATGACCAATAAAACAAACACAAAAGCTTCCGGTATCCTTGGAAAAGCCAAGACATTATTAGTTTCAGTAATTAGAGAGCTATACAACTCTTCATAAGCTTTAAAGAAACTCTCTCTCTAGCAGATGCCATAGCATGAATTACCAAAAGACGTCTCCATTATACCAGGATCGAAACATTCCACAAAACTATACTTCTCCCTATATCTCAGTTCAACATAACCCTTCAAACATTCTAAAGCTACATCCACACCACTCTCACCTAGTCCCATCATATCAATTTCTAAACAAGCAACTCCAAAACCTCTGATAGGATTCAAAATGGTACCAGGATCAAAGCAAAAGTTATGTGTCACTTTCCACTTATGAAATTCATCAATTCGAGAAAAACTAAATTGCAGGAACCTCTAGAATACTCTATATCTTCATCACTAAAAATGAATTGTTCTCTACTATTCCAGGACATATTCATACAAAGGGGAGTGAGATCATATTTACCTATTTATGTTGAGCGGAATCTTTCACCTCGGAATTGAGTCATATAAAGATGCATTTCCCCCAATGCAAGCTTGAATTATAAATCCAAGGGTCTTGATCTTTAGACCTGTAACAGAGCAAATAAAGGAATAACAAGTCTTATAATTGTATTTGCAGCCAATTCCAGTGCCCAGCTCCAACTTCACATGGTCTAATTGCACTTTCTGATCAAACTTCGATTTCCTCATGCGCCAAATCTGATCATCTCCTGCAAAGTTGAGCCTAGACATGCAGTCATGCTCCTCAGAAACATCTAAACTTATTGGATATTCTCTATTTTCAAATATCTGAGTTACTGCATTTTCTAACTTCTGAACTGCTGCGCTTTTATTAGTCCAGTCTGCTGCAATTTCCCGAGTTGTTGCATTTTGAAGATTCTGGACTCCCGCTGTATTTTGAGAACCATTGTCTCCATAAATGCAGACTAGAGGCTCGCATACAGCTCCCATTCTGTGCTCGAGCTGCAAATCCACCATTTTAAAATTAGTACCTGCTTTTAGTATCCACCACTTCATCAAGAAGAGTGCTCCTGGAACCCTCTTTCTTCGAGTAATCCTGTGAGAAACATATGGAACCATTTCAGCCCCGCGGATCATCACGTTGTCATCTACAATCTGCAAAAATCTCAACCTCTCCTCTCGAGTTGACAGCAAGTGAAAAATACTATTCTCCAAGTGAGCTTCAGTTCTCAATGAGCATATTCCAACTATACCGCCCATACTTGAACTGAAAGTGTCTCCGACAGGTTCTTGTTCTTCAACTTTGTCATGTGTTAAAGTACTTGCACCATTAGCTAGATGTAAGGAATGTAGAATGAAGAGTGAAGCATTTCTATAAAGTTCTGAGAATTCAATGGCTTTTGAAGTCCTTTCTGCATCAAAATTGAAGCTCATTTCAGTGGATGCTGCTGCAATTTCCATCGAGTATTTCTGCTTTGATGCCTCTCCAACTTCCTGGTCTGCTGCAGAAAAGTTTTTGTTTGTTGCATCGTCAAATATCGCTGCAAATTTGAGAGAAACTCTCTGGTTTGAGCTGTTGCAAAATTCAGTGAGTTCACAGTCCAACTGCATTTGTTGTTTTGCTACACAGCTTTGCTGGTTCACTTGCCACTCCATTCCCATAACATTTGAAATTGCATTTTCAAAAATCACCCTTCTAATCGAAGTAACCATCCACCAGTGCATACAAAAGGCATCAATGACAACTTCTTCAAGTACCATATCAGAACTTTGTCCGTCAACATAACCATCTTCAGTAGTCTTCATAGTCATTCTCTGAGCTGTTAATGCTAAGAATTTCACATTATATTCTGGTGTATATCCCTCCTTTGCTTCTCTAGTAGCAGCCTTTTGAACATGTTCCCTACTGTATACTCCTTCCTCCTAAAAAGGAAGCTTGTCCTCAAGCTACAATTCAGAAATCTATGTACACGCCAGCACCCTTTCTGTGCACAAACATCCCCATAAATCCGAGCTGCACTACGCTTCATTCTCTTTAACAATTCCAGCCCTTGATGAAGACCTCTTAAGAAATTCTGGAAACTACTCTTAATAATACCCAGTTCATAGCAAAAAATAGCCTCAGTAGTTCTACTACCCCTGTCATCATTTCTCACCTGACAACTTGAACCATTTGTTGAACTACAGTCTCCTGCCACTCCAAAGTTCACTTGGGAAGATTTTAAAGAACCTAAATTGCTGCACAAACACATCCCCATAGCTATTCCCAGCTTAATGACTAGTCCGCAACCTCTGAACTTCCAAAAAAATCCTTCACATCCCGCATATTGATAGAATTTACAAACTCATTGATGTTTACTAGCATTCAGAGCATCTCCAATGCTTTGGAGGTCACCCACTTAAATAGGAGCCACTTGTCAAAATTTTAATAGACCTTTGTTGTATAGTATCCCAGGTGTATGTATCTCACATTGATGTGTAGTAACAATTATGTATTTACTATTTATAGAAATACAAATTACAATGCACAACCATACAAATTAAAATGTACATTCTTAAATTTTAAAATGCACTTGGGGTATGTACCCCTAGTGTATGGTATAATTTGCGTAGACCTTCTGTATGACGTGGATTTAAAAAGATTGACATTTAATTTTTTAAAATTTCAATCTCCAGTGCAAACTTTGAATGCAAAATGTCATCAATTTGAATTTATCAACTCAACATTCAAAAAGAGTACATGATATTTAGCAGCAAAGGGTAGGACAAAGGCAGCAACATAAGATCAGCAGCTTTGTAAACATAAAATACAGCAGAAACACAAGCAAATGTAGCAGCGACAGCACCAGTATGTAGCAGCAACAGGCCAACAGAAGGGGAGTAATTTGCAGCAGAAAGCTTTTCTAAGAGGCTATGTTTTCATCAATGGTCCAATGACGAACAGTCGGTGCTTGCATAACACACGAAAATGAAAGCATATACATCCAAAAAAATGCAGCTGTAAAATTCTCAGTTTGTAATAGAAAATGCAAAAAGTTATGCACAAGAAAACATAGCAAATTCTACACCAGAAAATGCAGTAAGATATCACTGGAATTATATCAGTATATGCATACATTAAGACCAGCAAAAGCACCAAATTCATAGCAGAAAATGCACAAAAATATCCCTTGAAAATGCATCAATATATGATCTCATTCAAATCAGAAAAACTCAGCATAAAATGCACCAAGAAATGCTCAGATTCGGCACCAGAAATGTAGTATAATAGACCTAGAAAATGCAGTAGTATATGCTCTCATTCAAGTCAGGAAAATGCAGCATAAAATGCACCAAGAAATGCTCAGATTCTGCACCAGAAAAGGCAGTATAATAGACCTAGAAAATGCAGCAGCATATGCTCTCATTCAAATCAGAAAAACCTTAGCCTTGACAACCTTCAGAATGTGAATTTGTTTCATATATTTCTTGTAAACCCTTTTCAATCAAATTGTGAAGCAATATGGTTTTCTGACAACAATTTCAATACACTCCAAAATGACATAAGTAGCATGAACTTGAAGCTTTGTCTTCTCTGTGAGCAAACTTGCACCATACGAATGGAATCATCAGCCCCAAGAGCACCTTAATGCGTCCAAACACACTGAAAACTGCAGAACAAAAAAAAGCATTAATAGAGAGGAAGCATTATATCACCAGAGCATGGTAAACCCAGCATCTGAATTGCATTTGAAAACTCCCAAAGTTGCAGAACTGCATCACAAAAAACACTACCAATATAGAGGAAGCATTACATCCCCAAAACATGATAAAGGCAGCACCTGAATTGTGTTTAATCTCCCAAAGTTGTAAAATCATAGCACAAAAATATCACAAATGGAGATGAAGAATTACATCACCAAAACATGAAAAAAAACAGCACCTGAATTGTGTTCAAACACTCTCTAAGTTCCAGAATTACAACACAAAAATATCACTAACAAAGAGGAAGAACTGAATCACCAAAACATGAACAAACACACAAAAATTGTGCAATTACGGCATAATAAGAGTACATGTCAGGGAACCTAACTGCACCAAATTAACAACACCAGTTAAACCCTTTATGTTACAGGTTTCAATCACCATGTTAGCCTTTGCAGTCTGGAAGTTGCAAGCAACTATTTAGATAAAAAAGCAGCAGCATAGCACTTCCTGTTCTAGGTTCCGGTGGAGCCATTTGTTGGAATTATCAATTCCATCACCATTAACTAATGAAATAGTTTAACCTTTCTTTGTTCATTTAAGGGAAAGGACACCAAATATTTTTTAATTTTGATGAAAACATAATACAGGAAAAGAGTGAATGAAAGAAAAACAACCTAAGAAGTGCAGATGCTAGATTTGAATCGAATAATTTGCACATATTATAAGATCATCGAAAAAACCCTGTAGAGTTTAATCAAGATCAAATTTACAGGAAAATATAACTGGTAAAAAGCAATTACTTTCGATTATCGAAGGCTAACGTGCTCTCATTGAGGCAGTTTCTAATATTTACACCTTGACAAATTTGGTTATTATATGCAAAACCAAATTGTACACTTCCGGAAACAAATGCTCATATAGCAAAAGAAGAAAACAATCAACCAATAATTTTACCTCTGAACATAATCATCGTGCCACAACATATCACCACAGTAGAAACTATATATACAGTAGAAACTATCTGCTTATCAAAGATGAGGTATGTATCATTCATAGCCTTATTAAACTTTACCATGAATCATATGCTTTATAATAGTACTATTGATTTACCACATAAGAAACTATGCTATGGCAATGAAGTTCTTCTCAAGGCAAATTATGATCATTACAATTTTTCGTAAAATAAACTATACTGTGCAGTTAGGTTCATATAGATTAAAATTGTTAGAAAACCTAATACTTTGTGCTTTGTTCAGACAAATCAAAATAATGAGAAAAACTATGACTTGGTGCTTACAAGTAGAATGACCAACAAACAAATCAGAAACCATACGCCATACAAAATATTCTTGCCCATTCGGCCATTCCATAGATCAAAGGAAAAACCTGGTAGAGTTCATGGAAAATTAATCCATCATTCATAGAAAATTTACCTTCGGTATCGAAAAATTCTGCCAGGAAAGATCGTAGAGTTAATCGGATATTATACATGAGTATGGCGCCAAGATAACAAATTGAATAGCCCGCTCAGTTTTTGCTGATCTCGTTCAAATTGGCTCAGTTTTTGCTCATAACAAATTGGTAGCTCCTGATACTCGTTCTGCCTCTCCCTATCCTCTCGTTGCTTGATTAGTTCAAGAATTCGCACATCGTAGCATGATCTCTTTTCTTCCACGGCTGATTGAATCCCTGAATTCAACAGAGAATACTGTTCCTTCCGCATCTGATATTCGAAACGAGCTGGATATCCTTGGTGATGCTCCTCCACCCTGATGTTGTGCCCATACTCCGGCCAATTCGAACTCTTATCCATGCTCGCCTCATCGACTACTGGGGTTTCATAATATGCCCACTGATCATCCATTGAATCTACCAGACTAGGAGTCGTAGAAGAATCCCCAAATTCACAATATCTGTAGCCAAGATTCTCCTCCCACATCGCAGGCGAGGTCTCGAATTCGTTGTGAGAATCCCCAAAATTACAATGCTCGTAAGTCGCCGGATAATCACAATGCTCATACATCGCCGGAGAATCCTGGAAGTAGAAGCCTTCGTCATCACCGTCGTCCTCCATTGTCGGCGGAGAACCGTCAAGCAACACAGGTCGCGAAGACGTTGCTCTGATACTACTTGTCGTGATCCGGTGAGGCCTGCCGGAGACGACGATCGGAAAATTAACCGGTGAGACGCGAAAGAAGGTGTTTATTTACTTAATATTGAAGGAAAGGAAATTACAACAATTCAGTGATTCCCGTGCCAGAGAATGATTCTAACTATTGAATTAGCTAGCTATATACTGATCTAAGAATTCCATTTGCAGAGATTAGCTCCCGTCTCCGATCAATGAACTTTTCCTTAACTGCACAAAGGCCCTTCATATTTTCAGAATTTATTTCTAAACCCCTTGATCATAACAAGACCACACGAGTAAGGCCCATCTCTTCTCCCCCTAACTTTCCATTTTATTTCCCTCGCCACTCAAACGGCACCCCCAAACAACCGAAAAACACAGACCAAATTTCATACACTTTCGCCGGATTTTTGTGGTGGATCCCAGACCTGCCGGAAAATGGATCCCAGTCCCGGTGCTTCTCTAATCGTAGACGAATCTGGCGAAATTGCACTTGTAGTGCTGGCAGTGCTGGTCGTCCTCGTATTTCTGATAATCACTGGGTACTTGGTATGGAGGAGGTACCACCCAGCGCAACCTCCTTCACCATCGCCGTCACCTCCGCCGCCACCTCCGCCGCCAGTTGCGATCATTGTTCCCAGGGCCACATATCAGCACACATCGACAGAGACAGCTGATGTGTGTGCCATCTGCCTGTTGGGAATTGAATTGAATCTTAATCCTAGTCTGTTTTGGATTTATTAATTATGGTAAATCTAATTCTGTTCCGGAAGGGATTGGGTAGTCCCGTTCCACATCTGTTTAGTCTGTCTGGGTATAATATATATATCATACGCTGCCAATGTGATAAGTGTGCGAGATTAACGTCTCCCACCATTTGTATCTGTTCTCGTTTTGTTCTGTGTGTGAGGTTGGCATCTCTCACCATCCGTAATATATCCGTAATCTGTGGTGCATTCAAGAATATGTCTGAGAAGTTGTCGGTGACGTGATTCAAGAAGATATATGAGAATTAGCACATCTGTATTTGTCCGTGGAGCGGTTCGAAAAGACGTCTGAGAGTTCATCTGACTTAAGACTACGTTTGAGAATTATCCTTCTGTTATCTGTCTGTAATCTGTAATCTGTTCCGATATTAATGATGTTTGTGTTTCTGTCGTGGATGTAGCCAATTTGGTGAACCACGTTAAATGTCTGTGTTATGTGTTTTCTTCTTTGTTATCTTGAGCTGCGCAATGGGATTGATTTCCTAACAAGTGGTATCATGAGCATGGTCAGATCTCGGGGAGTTGCGGTTAGGGATACCAACAAATTGGTGTTGGAGTCTAGTTCATCGGTCGAGATAATGGAAGAAGAAAGTTTGAAGATTGCTCTAGTCTGTTGGCGAGTCCGGAGAAGAAATCTTGTTTGTTCTGTTCAATGTTGTAAACAAGTTGTTTGTCTGTTCCGCAAATCTGTTTCAAGAGATGCAATCTGGATATGGACAAGGTCTACTGCTGTGGTTGAGCACAAATTCCAAGGAGGGGATATGGTGTTATAGCTGTTGCATCTACTGTTCTGTGTCGTACTGTTCTGTTCTGTGTTGTTCTGGTCCTGGTTGGATTTGTTAAATCTGTTTACCCATCTATTGTTGTCGCAAGTTCTTTCCGGGTTGAATTTGTTGAAGGCAGTTCTGTTGGTGGTCTGGGTACTTCGGTACATCTGTTTGGCAAGCGTCTGTAGCACTACTCTCCCAGTGCATCTGTTTCTGTCTGGTACATCTGGCACAACCACCGTGCATCTGGTACATCTGGTTCGAAGCTTCATCTGTCTGATTCTGTGAGATTTCAATTCAAGGGGGAGATTGTTGGGAATTGAATTGAATCTTAATCCTAGTCTGTTTTGGATTTATTAATTATGGTAAATCTAATTCTGTTCCGGAAGGGATTGGGTAGTCCCGTTCCACATCTGTTTAGGATTCTGTCTGGGTATAATATATATATCATACGCTGCCAATGTGATAAGTGTGCGAGATTAACGTCTCCCACCATTTGTATCTGTTCTCGTTTTGTTCTGTGTGTGAGGTTGGCATCTCTCACCATCCGTAATATATCCGTAATCTGTGGTGCATTCAAGAATATGTCTGAGAAGTTGTCGGTGACGTGATTCAAGAAGATATATGAGAATTAGCACATCTGTATTTGTCCGTGGAGCGGTTCGAAAAGACGTCTGAGAGTTCATCTGACTTAAGACTACGTTTGAGAATTATCCTTCTGTTATCTGTCTGTAATCTGTAATCTGTTCCGATATTAATGATGTTTGTGTTTCTGTCGTGGATGTAGCCAATTTGGTGAACCACGTTAAATGTCTGTGTTATGTGTTTTCTTCTTTGTTATCTTGAGCTGCGCAATGGGATTGATTTCCTAACACTGCCTGGATCCGTTCCGGGACAGGCAGGAGATCGGGATCCTGACCGGGTTCTGCGGCCACATACTCCATGCACAGCCCTGTGCAGATGCATGGTTTGCTACTCATGACACTTGCCCGATATGCAGGTGCATAGTCCACTAGCTACTAGCTACCTGAATTGTGTTAGTGCACCCAAAATATTATATTTTGGACCTGCATTAGTAAATATGGACCTGCATGTATCACCACTCTATTTATATTTAGTATGTTTTATCAATATTCAAACTCAATACTTAAATAGATCGGAATTTTAGCAAATTATATTTCATCAAAATTTAATTGAAAAATATTGAATTGAAAAGTAATAAATTAATAGTGATACTAACTAGTGTCACGTTAGTCCTTAGGTAGATGGTTCTACTTGTATACATTATTTAAATTTAGTACTAGTATAATGTCCCGTGCCGATGCACGGGAATTTAATTTTAAAATATTTAAAATTAGTAAAAAGCAATACACTGTTACTTAAATAATTTTGAACAAGTATTATTTTTTGAAAATTAAATAATATGATGTAATAGCCTTTTGATGTAAAACAAATTGGTCGCTAAAACATTGTTAAATTTTCAAGAATCTAAGAAATTAAAAAAATTATATAACCTTATTATCCCATCTTCCGGAACACTTCCTTATAAACTATACTAACGGTACTATGGATTGGTTGATCATTTTTGTCACAAATTAAAATATTCAAATCAAAATAATCAAAATTTCTAATTTTAACTCTAAAGACAACAACAAATAGTTGGTCATGGATGAAAACGGGTTTTGAAATGCAATGCTTTTTATTGATAGTTGTCTGATGTCGGAGTAGTTTTATAGCATATTGCTCCTAAGAAAATTTATGATATTTGTATGCATATATTATAAATAAAATATTATGTAAGTAAAACTTATATTTGAGTAATATAATAAAATTAAAATTTTAATGAATAGATATTTGTGCATCGGTGTGGGTGTCTTATAACCCGAACATGGCAAAAATCAGCTGATATTGATGAGTGAATAATTTATAAGCAATCTTGAATGGACCGATTTTATTTTTTTTGAATGGGAATAGACAGAAATTTTTATTTAATCAAATACGAAAACTGTTAGAAACTAATAAAGAAAAGAAATGTATAATAAAAAAATTAACGACTCATTAATTCCCAATTTTTATCTCTTTGATGTATGAATTAACTGTGGATTAATACACCAAATTAAATACCCATTGAAACCGACCTGATGTAATACCAACCCAATAAAACTTTTTATTTTAATTCACTCATAAATTAATTTACATTTATACGACCATGATGTGTAAGAGGCCAATTAAAACGTTTTATGTTAATTCACTCATCAATTATTTTTCATATGAATTCTAAACGTTTCTTTAACCACAAACTAACTACACTGGTTGGACCATGAAAAGCATCGCAACAGAAAGACATTACCTTTGAGTGCA
The DNA here is from genome assembly GCA_948330725.1 of Sherardia arvensis. Classification (NCBI taxonomy): domain Eukaryota; kingdom Viridiplantae; phylum Streptophyta; class Magnoliopsida; order Gentianales; family Rubiaceae; genus Sherardia; species Sherardia arvensis. Next base: position 30,046,088 of record OX415241.1, read on the forward strand.
TTTAATGGGGTTTCTTAGAATATTTGTAATCACCCGAGAATCATTAGTTTCACTTTGTTAAATACTAATAAATATAATTTTATTTTTTTATTTGACTTTTACGAAACTTTTATCATTTAAATAATTTTGTCAAAAATTTAATCATTTTTCAAATCATTTGAAATTTCGTGTGCATATAGTATGCATATATTATCGGTGAATGAAAATATTAATTTTTTATGGCATAATTTTTGAGAACGGATCAACTCATAATAAAAAATTTGTGATAATAAATAAGTACAGTTTTTATTTAAGAGAATGTTACAATTCAGGTTTTAAAATTAAGTTTTACCGTTACAAAATAAAAATCATCCGTGACGATCATGAAGTGAAATTTTTATTTTAGGAAGCGTTACCATGGAGGTTTTTAAATTAAGTTTTGATTATATTTTCTGAAATAATTGCAGGTTATAAAAAAGAAATAGTGCATGAATTACTGTCACAAAAATAACAAAGAATCGGAGAGGATGATTTAGTACTGTTTTTATTTCAAGGAACGTTACAAAGCAGGGTTTAAAATTTATCTTTAACGTTACAAAAATAATAAATAATTGGTGAGGATGATTAAGTCCATAATTTATTTTAAGGACGGTTATGGTGCAGGGTAAATTTTGACAATTTTTAATGAAATTATTGCAGGCTATATGAAAAAAAGGGCGACTAAATGCAAAAATCAAATACCGATAATCAGCAGCAATATAACTATGCTTTTAAATTGTTAAAATCTAAACTTGATCAAAGAAGTTAAGTAGTAAAGACAGTATCAATTCGTTTCAGGATTTCTACATCCAAAACTACAAAAATGATTGAGAAATACACAAATCCATTAGATTCTTGGAATATATAAAATTCAGAACCCTAGAACACGTGTTAACAAAATGATGTGCTAAACTAAATTAGCCAAGTTTCCCCGAACTAAATTAGCAATCGCCGTGATACTCTGACCGAAGTGTGAAGTGGAATGGATATGCAGAGATTTTTGAGGTACCATCAGACAATTCCCTTTCAACTTGGCGGTGGCAAACAAATGTTTTTTCTTTTCAGAATTCGCCTCCCTATTCTCTCACACACACCACTCCCACCGCCACCCCGATTCACATCAAGACCTCCCAGATTGCAGACCATGATTTCAGTTTAACTAAGATTGCAGACCATAATCAGCAGCACCTACCGTCCCTTCAGCGGCTTCCTCCTTCTGCACAGCTACCGTCACGGCCCGAACCTTTATGCTAACACTAAACTCCACCAGGAACAAACTCCAAAAATACATTCAAAGACTCCTGCTCTCTGGCAGTCCCAATGTACCTCTACAAACAAAGCAAAAAACTCATAGTAGTTGAGGATGTTGACTCCGCTCCGCCACTCTTCTCCAGCTCCCTCCGGAGAGGATTCTCTGATCCCTGATGGCGCCGCCGATAAAAAGCCGGTGATCGGAGCTCCATCAGCGGAACGTGATTGGAAGTCGGCAGCCTCGGCGGCTGTGGATGGGGTTTACCTCACAAATCTTATTTGTTTCCAGTTAGACGAAGGAATTTATGGGGATAAACTAGAAGAACAACAAACCGACGTAATTTATGAAGAAACGGATATTGAATTGATCTGAATTGAAGGAGGGAAGGGGAGAGGAAAAGGGCGGAAGAAAAACATTGTAGAACGCATGATTAAGAAAGGATAAAAACAAAAACCTTAAAATAAACCATGCTGATGTATCAATTTGTGGTTATTTTAAAATTAATTCAAAATTATGAGAAAATTCAAAATCATTTTCTTTTAAACTATAGTATAGATGTTTTGTCAATTATTTCAAACTCAATGCTTAAATTGAGCAGGATTTTAGCAAATTATATTTAATCAAAATTGAACTGAAAGTTATGGAATTGAAAAATGATTAATCGATAGGTATTCTAACTAGTGTCACGTTAGGTAGATGGTTCCACGGTTATATACATTATTTAAATTTAATATGTTTTGTCAGTTATTTCAAACTCAATGCTTATATTAAGCAGAAATTTGGTAAATTACATTTCATCAAAACTGAACTGAAAAATATTGAACTTAAGAGTAATTAATTGATAGTGATTCAAAATAGTATCATGTTAGGTAGATGGTTCCACAGCTGTGTACATTATTTAAGTTTAGTATGTTTTATCAGTTATTTCAAACTCAATGCTTAAATTAAGCAGAATTTTAGCAAACTATATTTTAATCAAAACCGATCTGAAAAGTAATTAATTGATAGGGATTCTAATTACGTCACGTGAAATAAATAATTATACAACTGCATACATTATTTAAATTTAGTATGTTTTGTTAGTTATTTTAAACTCAATGCTTTACTATTTATAAATCCATTTATTTCATTTTAACAAAAGAATAGTATTTAATTATTTTCTTGAAATTAAAAAATAAACAACACAAAACCAATTGAATTAGTCTTGTGAGAGACCGTTTATATTATAGACAGGGGACTAAATAGTAAAGATATGGTTGAATAAAATTAAGGAAGTCCTTAACTGCAGTTTTTAAAAATTACTATTTACGCGCACTATTTATGACCCAATACTATTCATGCATGCACTATTCACGGTCCAATTCTATTTACAACACAATACTATTTATATCCTAGTACTATTCACGCCAAAATACTATTTTAATACGTTGTACATTAAAACACTGAGATTTTTGATTAAAAGTATAATGTTTGATTTTTATAATATGTTGTACATTAAAACACGGAGGTTGTTAATTAAAAGTAGTATGTTTGATTAATAGATTGTAGATTAAAATACGAAAGTTGTTAATTAAAAGTAGAATGTTTGAATTTTAATATGTTGCACATTAAAATACGGAAGTTATTTATTAAAAGTTAAATGTTTGATTTTAATATATTATAGTTAAAATACGGATGTTTTTAATTTTAAAATACAATGTTGGTGTTTTTAACAGGTTGTAGATTTAAATATTGAGGTTTTTGATTAAAAGTACAATGTTTGTTTTTAATTAATGTAGATTAAAATACAAAAGTTTTTAATATAAAGTGGAATGTTTTAATTTTAAATAAGGAAGTTTCAGTTAACAAGTACAAAGATTTTAATTTTAATAGTTTGTGCACAATAACACAAAAGTTTTGAAGTTAAATCATAAGGTTTTATTCAATATATATTATATATATTTATAATATGGCAGAAAAAATCATCAAGGGTGAGTTGGTGCAGTCACTACTAGGAAAGTATAGCAATAAAACCGGTTTTTTTGCCATGTTCTACCGGTCAAGTCGCCAAAACGACCGGTTTGTATAGGGGGGTTGCTACGTGTTGTAATTGCACCGGTTCGTGGGTCCCAGGTGGGGCCAGCATGCCATCTGGCGAACTGATCACATGAGTCCTGAGAATAAAATATGTTATAATCGTTGCACCGGTTTACTGGGCCAGGCTTTAGTTTCTTGGGCTTTTATACTAAGGCCCAGATAGTAACGGGCCGTTGGCATGTGGGTCGGTAATGTTAATGGGCCTTCAGATGGGCTTGTTTACTCGGTGCTATATGTTACTGAGAACTGGACCGGTTTAACGTATTTGGGCTTCTGTAGGCCCAAATATGTTGGATCGCAAGAGTTCTGGTGTATATATCAGTGGGCCTTAACCCGGTGTTACATATGTGGGCCGTATATATATCACCGGTGCAATATGTTGAGCATGCCCAGTTAAATTAATGGGCTTGTAACCCGGTTTACGTGTTTGGGCCCGTGAAATTATGACCGGTGTAATAGTTTTGTGGATCATTTGATCCAGTAAAAGTTGCCGGTGTTAAGACTTATCAGTGAGACGATGCAACGGCAGGCACCAAAGCCCAATCCAAAGCCCAGTCACTGTAGGTTTTGGGCCTTGAATGCTGGTATTTGAATTTACGCGCGAAATTTTAGCAAATGTAAGAGGCGGTGCAACAATTTAAATGCGGTGCAATATTTTATATAATTGTTTGAAATAGAGACTTTGTTCAGACCTAAATCCACTGCAATTTTTGCAGTTCAAACGCACCAACATGGTGGTCAAAAAACTACACTACCATGGCAACATCCATTGGGCAAAAGAGAAAGAAAGTAGTACAAAGGTTTAGTATGTCCTAAGTGTAGCGACAAGCCACAAAAGTAGTTCATTAAGGTTTCGTGGGAGGTGTCTGTCCCGTGGTTCCAAACCTCTTTTTCCTTGCATTGTTCTGGCGAATGCAATCATCAGAAAGCAGGTCCATGGCGTAACGGCAAAAGGAGTCGACGAGTCCTTCAATTAAGCGCGCAGTGTAAGCCGATACATCTGGTTGAAAGACCTGAAACGCGATAGAACAAAACAAAGTGAATGGTTGAAACAGCAAGAGTAATGTCATACTTAATGAGTGAAGACCTGAATTTTAAACTAACCTGCTCAACATTCACGCCAGAAGTCATCAACACCATCTTCTCCATGTAAAGCATAGTATAATAGCCGCATTCCCATAGGAAGGGCTGACGTTTATGCTGCAAAACCATCAGATGGTGAATATAAATGCCTCATAGCCTAGTTTGGAAAAATTGGGTTTATATATGAAAGTATGATACCATGCTTACCACTAGATTCACAATCTTCCATTCCAGTGGGCAGTGGTCGTAGTTTCTCCCAGGCCTTAATGTGGCATCATAGTCGGCCCCCAAGCTACAGAGATAGGAAAATTAGTGTAAGAATGAATGAAAAGTCAAAATATTTACGCATCATATACTGCGAACAAAGTATACCTCATGAGCATTTCATATTCAAATGGTTTTTCAGTGGGAGTAATGCCTCCATATGCCGAGTCAAGACAGTATATGATGCTTAATTTTGGTAAGATGAAGAGTGTCCTCCAGTGGTCCCTACAAGACAGTTTTTGAAATTTATCAACTTTACGAAGCAAAAGTAGTATTAGATTGGACAAATAAAATTTAATTGGACATACTCGCGATGAAATGGAGCAACATATAGGCGTGCTGGTCTGTTCTCCATGAGGGCATGCATCCTAGACAAAAATGTCTGCCTCCCTTGCGCTGGATCAGTGTTTGCGCTGTAGCTTGAGCCGGTGTTCATGAACTGCACACGTCCGTTATCTTCTGGCTTCAACTGGGTGTGTAAGAAGCTGTACAAACAAAAAAATGAGTATTAAATATGTATATTCTGTAGTTATGAAAATGCTTGTTAACGAAACATGAAAAAAATGCAGGCAGGACCTACCTCATCCACATGTCCATTTGCCAATTGTGAATCCAGTCCTTCCTCCCGGTATTGCAGCTGATCAACCATTTGAGTGCCTCATCGATGTCCATGGTAGTGGTGTGAAACACCAGACCAAATACCTCAAGGCCAACATCAAATTTAAAACTTGTACGCCCATTTGCATCCTTCCGCAGTCGAGTCAAGAAGTTCATGAAGGTGCTTCTGATTTTTGGGTCCAGCACATGGTGTTCAAACTCCTGCAACCAAAATTTAGACATGTCAGTAGGGGGGAAAAACATGATCAGCAGCGGCGATGCTACAATTTTAAAAAACTCACCCATTGTAAAATAGGATGTTCCTCCTTCATGCGTTCAGGTTGATCCGACTCTGATGTGTCATCATCATCGTCATTTTTTTCTAAGCCCTCATCGCTTTCAGTATCTTTATCAGAACAGTACTCATCATCATCACCTTCGTCACTCTCGACTACTTGTTTCTTCTGTGGCTTCTGGGGTTTCTCTGGCTTGTTGGTCTGCTCGGGCTTCTCGGGCTTCTCGGGCTTCTCGGGCTTCTCGGGCTTCTGGGGTTTCTGCTGGTAAGGAGGAGTATGTTATCACTACTTTATGAAAGGTAACAAATTGTTGATGGAAACAGCAGTTAGTAAAATAGCAGTTCTGGCTAATGAAGATGTTCAACTAACCTTGGGCTCTTCTGGTTTAGTTTCATCTTCATACTCAATCAGGATGTCTGGCCAGTTAACATTACCCCCGACAGCCGATCCAACAGTTTTATAGTGGGCATCGAAAAATGGCAGTGGTGCTTTAGGGAGCAGCAGAGGAGGTCTAACCTGTACAAACTGGCTCGCGTGCTGGTAGGGAGCATTCTCTGGTTGTTTGAGTACGAGTCCAGACGCGGCTCTTCTAATGTTGCCTTTCAAGTCCATTATGTTGAGGTGGCATGGTGTAGATTCCTACATATGGGGATAAAAATTAGTACACATATAGTATATGACAGTTGTGTGAATAAGTTAGGTCTAAAAACAGTATTGAGCAGCGAACCTCATCATCAGAATCTGGAGGCGAAGAATGTTTAGCTGCTGCCTCCTCTGCCTCTTTCAAGCATTTCTTGTGCAAGTAAAATTCTTCAAGAGATATTTCTGTGCCACTGCCGCTGGTTGCCTGTTCCTTCACCCACTCCGTGTACTCTGAAAAGGTACCACGGTCCAGCTTCACAAGATCTTCATCTCCATCTGAAGACTGAGATGGTTTCCTCCTTTCCCGTCTCTTTTGCATCTTCCGGGCGTGATATTCTGGCATTGCTTGTTTGGTTCTAGCCGTGCCTGGGCAGGCTCGATAGCGACCAGAGTGGTCCTTCTTCCCGGTTAGTGTTGTCAAAATGTCCTCCTTCCCTTCGAACACCCGAGTACCATCTCTCACTTCCTTTTCCATTTTCAGCTGTATATTAAACCAAGATCAAGGAAGTAAATATTATGACAATGTAATTCAGTGAAAGAAAGAAGGGTTAATTGATGAGAAGTGAAATGTATAATAATCTTACTATTTGAGGTTCAAGGACCCTCACCCATTCTTGTGCAATCTCGCCAGTTTCCTTGCAGCGGTTTCCCTCGACAAGAACTACCGCTCTGTTAATGTGGATAGTTGTTTTGCAAGCCTCCTCTTTTGCCTTTTCTCTTGGAACTCCTTTATTGACTTGCTTGTTTTCTATCTCCTGGATTCTCTCATCTGTCTTGTCGAGGATTATCTTCCTGTAGCCTCCACTGCCACCATGGAAAAAATACTCCTTGAATGCTGCACTAGTTTCCCCAGCCTTGCTCAAAACCTGGACATTAAACAAATTTATTATGAGATGATGCAATATAGCACAGTGTTAATTAATGGGGACAGGCAGTTGAAATGTCACAGCAACAATAAACAACATATACTCACATCAAATTCTGCTGAAGACCTGTACTCAACGAACAAGTCCCATTCCTTTGGATCTAACCATTTATACTTAAGAGTTGGGTGCCCTAGCTTGCAGTCCTCCTTTCGCTTCCTTACGTACCTCCCGAACACCTGCGTCCTCCAGTTGCGCATCCTATCACCCGCGTATGAGGTCCATACGCGCTTCAGTTCCGTGTGCTCTTCAGCGGTCAAGGCAGTCCTGAAGTCCCAGCTAGACTGAAAGAATAAGTTGACATGTTTTAATAATGTGATCCAGCAATAATAAGTGAAGAAAGGCTTAGTGCAGAGGAACTGTAAAAAACAGACCTAGTGACTTACCAAAATGTCAAGCCAAGCCCTCATCCTTCACGTCGTCAGGGACATCGGGCCAGGTTCTCCAAGTTCCGATTAAGATGCGCCTTCTAAAGGCGTACGCTACATATCCATACCACTTGCCCTGCATCACTCTTGGACACATATAAATGTCAAACCACATCGGGAGCGGCCTGTTGTGCTTCATAACTAGTACAGAGTTGCAAGCTGCACCACCTCTTCTGCGGACATGAGCCTGGATATCAAAGGAATCAAAATTATCACCTTCCCTCTTTGCTCCGAGGTCGACAAGATTGAAGTCGTGGTCTGTCGGCTGGTCGATGTCTCTAGGGTGAGGAGTTCTTGGATTTGATAAGAGCAGACGCTGTGTGATGGGAAGTAGATTTGGGTCTATGCACTGCCTGTTTGGTTGTTGTTCATCTCCTGAGTCTTCATTAATAGGCTTTGACCTTTTCTTTTTAGGGGCCATCTGCAAAATAAGACAGAACACACATTACATTGCAAGTCCATTTATAGAAAAATGCTGTGTCTAAAGGAATGTTGAAGACAAGCAAATCAGGTATGAAAAACAGAGGTAGCTTTCATTTTGTATAACAAAATTGGATCTTTTACACAAGCATCGGCATAATATATCAACAAAGAACTAAACAGTGACTAAAAATCCGGTAAAAACTGATGTTTAAAAGCACAAAAATCTAGGGTTTGTACATGCATGTCATGGAAGGAAGCCTACAATCAACCAATCAAATAGGGTTTAATGAATCCGAAGAGGCACTATATTAATCAATTAAAGGCCGGATTTTTAGCATTGGGAAAGAGTTACATATAGCAGATCTGACCCATGATTGGAGATGAGTTGAAGTTTGTGTCTTTTCGTTCTTGTTCTTACAGGGAGGCACTGCAATATGAGCAGTCACCGGAGTTGGATGGTCGAGGTGTCCGGCGCCGTTTGGTGGTGATGCTGAAGACAGATCTGAGTTTCTGAATGGTGGTGGTGTGGTTGCGGCAAGGGGTTTGGGGTATTTGGGGGGCAGACGACAGAGAGAGGAGATAGGGAAACAGAATCAGTGGGTGATTTGTTAGTTTTGATGAATGAGAGTGGAAGGAAAAAAGAATTTCCTTATATATTTTCCTGTGAGGTTGTTGTAAATTAGTGCGTGACAGAAGATTAATAGCTTATTTTATATAACACCTGCACGATGACGGTGTAATAATCATTGACGCAACAACAAACAGTAACTTTGACTTCTTAGGAAATAAAAAATTAATACTCGTTACATATCAAAGTCACCACGCGCTGTTGCCCATAGTTGCACTCATGAAATTTAGGATGAAAACGCTTAAGTATATTGCACCGGTCCTTCAGAAGCGGTGCAAATATGAAAGCGAAAATTTCAAAACTCCCGCACAAATGAGACATTTCCCGGGCCCAATTTTTATTGTATCTATTTTGGCCCATCAAGTGTTGCCATTATTATATGTTTGCCCATTGCTATTTCTTTTCCTATCAATTGTACCCCTGATCTTAAAAAAAATAGTATTACATAAATTTTGATTTATATTAGTCGTTTTGAATACATTATACCCGATTAGTATAAGTTTTCACAATCGCATTAATTTTATTAGGTGAATAGCGGAAATGTACAATGGGACGCTGTTGACTGTGAATTTTCATGCGGTTCTACCCGATTGAGCATTACGAGCTAAATGTATATGACAAAGAATCTTTATATGCAACATTTGATTTCCATTTGATAAGATTGATGCCGCGCTGTAGGCAGGTGGGTGCAAATTGTCATAATGAACTATATACCGTATAATATAACTAAACAAACTGAGTACATGTTAGACCAGCTACACTATGAGGTTTTGACTAATTAAAAACAACAGTGAAACAAACTCCAACAATGATGATACCAAATCATGCTATCGCGGAGTTATTCAACCTTAGTACATGTTAATATTGATGAACTAGTGAAGTGTGATATAGGGAAATGTTGCAGTATATAGTAAGGTAAGAAACGCCGTTCGTAATGATGTGAAGGTTGTAATACCTCAGATGAAGACTAAAACATACATGATTTAAAAAGGATCACTTCATACCTAAGTTAACACATACTTATGGACGACTTGTCGCTCGAATTACAAGTAGTATTCCACGCTGCTACTTGTTATTATTAGTAAGTTAACATGATTCCAACGATAATTACTGTGAAATTGAATGTGATTTATTGTACACTTCTATGACAACACCAAATATTTCATAATTAATTATATTCTTCATTCTCGACTTATTCATTCTCATCCCCATATGTTGTTCTTCCATTTCACTCTATTATAATGTCATCAATTCCTTGCAATATTTATTTAGTGTGTGTATAAAATATACCCTTTATCTCAATTTATAAGTTGTGGCCATGACAAATGTGGTGATTAATAATTATCTTATAAAAACAGGGCTTGGGTTGAGGGTTTAGGTTTTAGGGTTTAGGGCTGAGGGTTCAGAAAATACACTTGTGGCTTAATCTGGACCGTCCACGTACACAAAGGCCGAAATGTTATGTTTGCAACAGAAAGTCACGAGTTTGGGCCTGGTAAATATGGCCCGGAAACTTGAAAATAAGGATGGACCGAAAAGGATTGTCAACCGGTGCAGATCTTGTCGCCGGTGCAATAACGACGTTGTATAAAAGGCACTTGTTTCTGCAATAACAGAACCAGAACGTCGGCTACACATATTCCACATCAAGCAGTAGAGCAACAGATCCGTCTTCAGATTCTCATATCAGTTCAGGTAACTCACAAACTTATATTGTGTTGTAGCTGCTCCATAAATCACGTCTGGTTACACCTTGGCTTTGCGGGTATGAATGTATTTGGTGATTTAGATTCTTTCCCAAATTGTTATGATGTTAGATATGCTTGCTCAACAAAAAATTGTACAGTAGATTTCAATTAAACGCATGCTTAGTTATGGGTATTGAAGCGCCCACTAAAATTAGGGTTAATGAATTGGGGATTTTAGTATTTGATTAGGGTTCCTCAGAAAATGTTGGGTTTCATAGTCTGGGATAAGTGCATAAAGTAATATGATGCAGTGTTCTGATGTTTTGTTTGTAATTATTTGTTAATATGCCTAGCTTCATGTAGTACTGGATGATGATATAGTTGTAGTACTTGTTGTAGTTCTCGGCGATCTGCCTAGCAAATAAATTTGTGGGTTTGTATTTGTCAGGTTCAAAAGACCATGGGAAATCCAAAACGTAAACACTCTGCGATGTTGAAGAGCAATGTTGAAGATAATGCAGAAGGCGACGACTCGTTTTACAGCAATGAAGCTAAGAGTTACTACCGTGGGTTAAGTAGGAGGACAGTGATTCAGGAGCGCGGGATAAACAGCAGTGCACCATTCGATTCCTACATCGAAGAGCAAGGATGGGAGACATTCACTCAGAGTTCGGTGAATGCGAATTTGACAATGGCGAATGAGTTCTATGCTAATTTCAGGCATCGGGATGAAGGTGGCTATGTAATGTGCAGGGGTAAGCGTGTGCTGTTGTCACCCGAGAGCATCAACGGATACTATAAACTGCGGTGTAGCAAGAGTCTGTTTAAGGAGTACAACAAGCTGCTGAAGGAAGCAAGTATGGACGACGGCCTCCTGGTCGGGGATTGGAGCAATCTGGTAAGAGGGATTACGCAGGAGACATATGGACTGGACTTGATTCTACCGAAAGAGCGATGGGGTTCCATCAACAAGAAATTCCTGACAACGGAGATGAATATCTGGTACTCATTCATTGCTACCCGTTTGCTGCCAGTATCAATCACCTCTGAAGTTCAGTGGGAGCGTTTGAGGCTGTTGTATGCAATCAAGCAGAACATCGCAATCCCTGTTGGTGTCATCATTTTTGGGGCCATGGTGGCTATGTCTAACAGTTATGGCTGCATCGGCTTTCATTCTTTAATCACCGGACTATGCCACAGAGCAGGATATCAGGACAAGATTGATGATGCATGGAAGCAACCAAAGGTTATCCTGACGTTTGACGCTTTCCACAGGCGAGTTGGCCGCCCTTTGAAGTCTAATTCTGATCCTACTGCCGCATCTGGTCTAACTCTAGAGTCAATAGGAGCAACACTGGTCGAACATGGGACGAGGATAGAAAGGATGGAGCAATGTTTGATGCAGCTGTGCCAACAAACTGCCACTTTGATAGCACGACAAGGAGGTTCTGATGGCGATCAACTTCAACCCTCTGCAGCAAACACTACCACTAGTCAAACTGATGGCACGCGTGTGATCGACCATAATGATGATGATCCTAGAGTGACTGCTCGTGTTCCGGAGGAGGTGGATGGAAGGAGTACTCCTCCTATTTCTGAGGGCATTTGTGAGAGGATCTGCGCTGAAGTTGAAGAGGCGGAGGCTGTTGATCTCGAACAAGTGGCGGGGGCTGTTGAAGTCGAAGCACGCATCGAGGATATAGTCTCGACAGAGCAGGATGCAAAGGATGCCACCAGTGAAGGCAAACATGAAGATGTGGCAGCAACTAGTGCCAAGGAGGCTGGTGAAGAGACATTGTTGGCCAATGATGCTATTATGGATCCAGTGTTCACCCTGCCAACAGTCGAACATAGCGCGATTTGAGGTCTCCTTCTCCATTTCAGACTTTTTCTTCCATTTTTCGTTTGTTTAAATGTAATCCTCTCATTTTCCTACGTATAACATTGTCTGTACACATCTGAATTGGTTTTAGCTTGAATTTGTTTGAGACTTGGTATGATGGAAATGGTCTAGCATCTATTGGATAGGTTTCATTTGACATATGTGTTCTGCAATTGTGTCTGCTTTAGGTATAGAAAAAAGGGATTTAGTTAGTAAGTAGGCCAGGCAGTAGCCAATCTGTCTTGTTGACGCAACCACCAGCAACTGCGGAACGCATTGATTCGTAACGGTGGACACATCTTTGAAACAATGTAAGTGGGCAGTGAGGAACCATCTCTGTTCATGCAGCCTTAAGCAGTTGCGTGTCACATACCATTGGAATGTTCGGTCCATTTTTCAACTACTAAACCTGGCAGTGAGCATGCAGACCTGTTCATGCAGCATTAAGCACTTGCGTTTCACATACCTGTGGATTTTTTGTATATTTTTCAATAATTCAACTTGGCAGTGAGGAACCAACCTTGTTCACGCAGCCTTAAGCAGTTGCGTGTCCCATACTATTGGAATTTTGGGTCCATTTTTCAACTACTGAACTTGGCAGTGAGCATTCAGTCTTGTTCACGCAGCATTAGGCAACTGCGTTTCACATACCTTTGGAATTTATTTGAACATTTTTCAACAAATCAACTTGGCAGTGAGGAACCAACCATGTCCACGCAGCCTTAAGCAACTGCTTGTCGCACACAATGGTTTTTTTGTCATCCAGTTTATAGACTTAGTATTGGAAGTGAGCAACTATAGGTGTACACGCAGCCTACTGCATCAGCGTTTCACATACAAATGATAAGACGGCCTCTATTTTGAACAACATAGAAGGCACAAAAGAAGTACAAAACAAAGTCTTATAATTAATAATACAAAGGAAGTCACCAAAAATACACAAGCGTGACATCTTCTATGTCGGTTTGTTTTTGAGGTTATCATTCTCAAAAATCAAACTTCCTCTTTCATCCACCCACAACCCTTCATCGTGCACTCTCCTGGTACTCACGGAAACCGATTTCTCTGACATCTTCGGGAATGCGGAGGGGAACTCTGCCTTATCGGCCGTTATCTGATAATCGATTTCATCTTCGAAGAAATACTTCTTGCCTTGTAGCACAATGGACCATTTTGAATCCGTGGGATCTACAACATAGAAGACTTTCCTGGCTTGGGAAGCAAGGATAAAACAGTCGTCTTTTGAATCTTCCTTGCTAAAATCAACTCTTGTGAAACCCATCGGATCACTGACATCAATTCCTTTCAACACATCAACCCATTTGCACTTGAAAACAACCACTTTAAAGGCGAGATAGTCAAGCTCCCAGATACACTCAATTATGCCATAAAAGGGAGACACAGAGACGACATGGCGCTTACCTTTTCCACCCCCTATCACAAACTATTCACCGTCGACATACACTCCAGAGCACTGCGTCGTACTAACGGAATCCTTACGTTGAGTTGAGAAGGAATAGCCATTCACATCATACCCGGTGTAACTTCTAACTGAGCAACCAGGTTTCCTTGCGAATGCTCTCAAATTAGCATCATTTCCATCTTGATTGCATCTTTCATAAAACCAATCAACAAATTCATCATTGTGCATCTCTTGAATCTCATTTTCCTTCACCACGTTCCCTCAAAAGGGCCAAATGCTCTTCGACGTACTCCACAGTTTCACTGGAATTTCGCAGCACATAGTGGTGCTCTCTCTTCAACTCAAAAAAGGATGGCTTGTATAGCTTACCCTTAGATCGTGGTACTCCCATTTGTCGGCCAACATGCTTGTTTTTAGGGACACCGAAGGAAAGACCGTTATCAATTGCAGTAGAACAATATTCTATCACTTCCTCGGTAGTATATCTTTCAACGATACTAGCATCGGGCCTGTTGTTACACTTAAAGTACCCCTTAAAAGTTCCCATGTGTCGCTCAAATGGATACATCCAATGCATATTCACAGGACCACAAAGCCTAATTTCCCTAACAATGTGCCCAACTAGATGCACCATTATGTCAAAAAAATGTGGGGGAAAATACAACTCCAATTCAGACAGTATTTCATATGCCTCCACCTCCATTTGTTCCAATTCACCACGATCTATATTCTTACGAAAAATCGAGTGAAAAAAGAAACAAAGACGTGTAACACAATTGCGTACATTTTCATCTAGCATACCACGAAGAGCCACTGGCAAGAGTTGTTGCATCAAAACGTGACAGTCATGTGACTTAAGACCAAACATTTTTTCATCGTTAGTCACACATCTACTAATGTTAGAGGAGTATCAAATAGGCACCTTAAGACCTTTCAAGCTGTCGCACACCGATTTCTTTTCAACTTTAGATAGGCTGCAGGGCCCTGGAGGCAAGTACACCTTTTTCCCCTTCTGCTCGGGAGCCAATTCCGTTCGAATCCCCATCTCAACCATATCTTTTCTTGCATTCAAATGATCCTTTGTTTTGCCTTGAATGTTAAGTAAAGTGCCTATCAAACTCTCACACACATTTTTTTCAATGTGCATGATATCAAGACAGTGACGCACATCAAGATCAACCCAATAAGGCAGATTGAAAAAAATTGACCTTTTCTTCCAAGGAGACTTTGCATCGCTTGACTTTCTTTTGAATTTCTTACCAAGGATCACGTGCAACTTCTCTTGTTTTGCAAGAATCTCTCTACCAGATAAAATCTTTGGTGCTACCCTCTTCTCCACAACCCCAAACACACCATCTTTCCGATACCTATGGTTCCTTTTCAAGAATTTACGATGCCCAAGGTATACAGTTTTTTTCCCATACTTTAACTGCTTGAAATCGGTCCTTTCCTCACATACAGGGCAAGCAAGGTGGCCCTTGACAACATATCCAGACAAATTTCCCAATGCTGGAAAATCACTAATGGTACAAAATAGCATTCCCCTTAACTTGAACTCGTCACCCCTATATGCATCTTTAACCCACAATCCTTCCCTCCATAATTTCTCCAAGTTCTCGATCAAGGGTGCCAAATACACATCAATATCATTCCCAGGCTGTCTCGGACCTGAAATCAACAAAGGCATCAACATATACTTCCTCTTCATACACAAGTATGGCGGCAAATTGTATATCACCAACATTACTGGCCATGAACTATGTTTAGATGACATATTTCCATAAGGATTCATTCCATCGGTACTCAGCGCCATCCTCAGATTCCTACTTTCTTTTCCAAAAGTAGGATGCAATGTGTATATTTTTTCCATTGATCGCCATCAGAAGGGTGCCTAATCACATTATCATTAGGTCTTTCTCGATCACTATGCCATGTCATGTTCTTAGCATCTTCAACATTTCCAAACAACCTTTCTAACCTAGGAAATATTGGAAGGTACCAAACACATTTCGCAGGGACCTTTGAATTAGGGCTAATCACTTCGCCTACTAATCCGCCTCCTTCTCTATTTATTTTTTTCTTATCCCACCTCGAGGCATTGCAAATAGGACATTTTTCCTCATGTTCATATTTTCCCCGATACAAAATACAATCATTTGGACAAGCATGGATCTTTTCATATTCCAATTCAAAGGGACACAACACCTTCTTTGCATCATAGAGACTCTTTGGCACGTCATTTCCATCGGGTAGAATCCTACCCAATAATTTCAACAATGCATCTACACTAACATCACTCCAACCACAAGCCGCTTTGATGTTATAAACTTCCATTAAACATGATATTACTGTTACTCCATCCTTACATCCAGGATACAAAGGCCTATCATGTTCTCCTAAAATAGATGCGAGTACCTCAGGGTGCCCTTCAAAGTCCCTAACCACATTTTCATAAAAATTTTCCATTCTAGATTTTTCCACAAAACCACTAGCATGTCTACTTCTACTCTCTCCATGGAAGTTCCACACATCATAACCCTCATCAAAACCACTCATAAGCAAGTGCCATCTTATGCCACCACGATTATTATTTCTCTCACGATTTTTACATTTCTTACAAGGACACAACACACTTTCTTCTCTACCAAATGCAACATCGAGAAAATAATCAACAAATGCAATGTACTCATCACTCAACAACTTCTTATCTTCAATTATCTTCCGGCGACACGCTACATCATTGTAATCAACCTTAACACCTAACAATTAGGGAGCAAACACAAAATTTCAACATCATTACTCCATATTTAGGGGAACAAAAACTCTTTCAAATGAAACATATGCTAAACCACATATAACTAACAATAACAAGGAACTTGTGACATCACATCTACACAATTTAAATCACATATTTCACCAAAATTACAAAAATTGGAGCCAAACTAAATTAAATACAAACATACCTTCCATGGCTTAGGTATTGTACCACTTAATAGCCCTTTGCCTATCTAGTTCATTAATGCACAACCCAGCTCAAATTTAATGGAGGAAAGTTTCTCCACAAATTTTGAAAACAACTGCAACAACCCGACGTTGTGGATCGGGTTCTGCATTAATGTATTCTCGTTGCACCGGTTATTAAAAATTCCGGTGCAACATATTACAATTTAGGTGAGGCATTTAATGCAGTTACTATTCGCCGAATTTTTTTTGAATTACAACAGTACAACCTGTGGGGTCTACCAAATTTTGGGCTGAAATGTGGCCCAAAGTAAATTTACATCGACCCGAATACCGGTGCTATAATACGTGGCATTGTTTAATTCATTTTAAACCATTTTAAACCACGTGACATATATTCTCCAATACTGGGCCCATATAGCATAAAGGGTCCTACAAAAATGCACCGCTTTTCCGTCCGGTGTTACGAAATTTATAATAAAATATTGGTTGTGGTCAACACATCCTTATTCTTCTCTGGGGGGACCCATTATATTGCACCGCCTTTATCGGTGTTACTATTACAGTCAAGAAGTCAACAACATCTTGTACCGGTGCTACGTTAAAAAACCGGTTAAAAAGTGCATTGACTTGGTCAAAATGCATTTATTACACCGGAATTTGCTAAAAACCGGTAGTACTGATCGGTGCTACGGTCGAGCTTCCTAGTAGTGAGTGACAAAGTCATATATCTCCTTCATTGAGAGATCATAGTTCGAGTATCGACATCTACATTTTTGCAAGAAAGAGAAAGAGGGAACACGACGTGGTGAGTCCCACCAGTGTACACGCGCACGTGATTTTACATTTTTGCAAGAAAGAGAAAGAGGGAACACAATGTGGTGGGTCCCACCAGTGTACAAGCGCACGTGATTTTAGGAGGAAGGAGTAAGGTTTTGAAAATTGCAACTAAATCCCTCCGTATTTTGCAAATAAAGACCTTCATATTTTCCTAGTTAAAAATTGTATAGTCTAAATTATGGACGGTCTCTTTTGAGAATTTCTAAAACCAATAATACAAATACATTAAGGTCTTGTTCTCTTGAACTTTTTTTTTCCTACTAGATGAAACTAAGGAATGAAATTAAGTATTATATAAACAATTAAATTAATCTGAATTTTATCTTTACAAGGTGATATTTTTATATCCATCTCACGTGTTTATAGAGAAATCAATTTTGTAGTTGATGCTTTAGCAAAATTAGCTACAGAATCGAGGACCTCTATCACATACACACAAAACACAATGCCCAGAAAGATCAAGGGTTTAGTTAATCTAGACGGAAGTGAAACACCTTATCTACGTGTTAGATAGGTTGGAAGAAATGGGATACTGCTCTTTTGTTATTTGCAGGATAGAAGGAAGCAATAGAAGAGGCTGCTGGACTGATGGAAACAACTAGGAGAAGGAACATGACAGCTGGATATGGAGCTCAACATTAGCAACAAATGGAAGGATGATCCACAACAGAGTCACATATAGTCTTTATTGAAATCTCGTACTCGTCGGCAGAATTGGGTTTCGCATAGCGATCCCTAACTTGCTTGCGAGTAATGAGTCCTTTGGTCGGCAGAATTGGTTTTCGCTGTGCGATACTTAACTTGCTTGCTAAAGTTGACATAGGCGTAAATAAAAACTATCAAGAAATTAAAACTCAACTATGTTTCAGTATCGACATTGTTTTTTACTCATTTTTCAATATATTGGATACTACTTGGCTGATATTTCAGGGTTGGTGAACCTAATAAACATCACCCCGTTTACAGTGATTATATATTAAAACAAATCTGAATTTTATCAAATTATATTTTCATGAAATTTATCTGAATTGGTTTGAAGAAAAATTAGGGAACAGAACTGTAATACTCAAATGATGAACCACTCTTCTTATCTAATATCTGATGAGATAGTTTTATATAAAAAATTAATTTAGTCAGTCACATTTCTTGCAAAGTTGAAATATGTCTTGGGATATTAAATGTACTAATAAAAAATAATTATGATGTGTCATGTTGAAACAGTGATTCTACAAGTTGTATAATTTTAGCATCTTTCAAAAATACATTTTTCTAATTTTAGCATATTTCATTAATGCTATAGTTAACTTATCTCAATGCTTACTTAACTCGTTTCTTTTATAACTTTTCACATAATTTAGATTGTCTAATTCAATTTACAATACCATTTTTCAATACACCATGTCATTTTATCTTATTTTTTGCGTTAATTTAAATACTTTTATATAAAACTTTCACTGCTCTTAAATTCTGATGAATTGATCCAACATAAAATTTTCTCTAATCAATATCCAAATATACATGCACAAGGGAATCAATTGAAAATGTGATGGTAAGCAAGTGTCACGTTAAACCGATAATTCTACTAATGTGTACAACTCTCTACGTACTTAAATTTAGTATATTTCTTCAGCTATTATAATTTTAATGTTGCCTAACTATTTTCTTTTCCAACTTTCCAACCTGCTTATATTATCCAATTCGATATCTAACATTATTGTTTTCAATATGGCATATGTCATTTTGCAATACATTGTCGGTTTGAGATGAGTTTTAAGAAGATGATTATTAAAAAGCACAAACTCAAGAACATTAAACACGGTTACAGTAAGCTATCCTTCTCATATGGCCCAACATATACTTACACCCCCCACCCTCAAAAACCTCAAACTATTCACCTAAATGCTCCCGGAAAAGCTCCAAAATGCTGGCAAACGTCACGATTCCGACCAAGCTCCGGTCATTCTCGGTCACTCAGACATAGCTTACACGATGAGCAACCGCCTGCATCACCACCGCCACCAGAGAACTCCAACGGTTGCACACAATCGCCTCCGCCCGCTTCACCATTCTTGAAAAGTAACTATTCGATGGACGAATGTGTTTAAAAAAGATAAAATTATAACGTCATAATAGAAAAAGACAATAACAGAGACTTTTTAACTTTATATACGGTATGAAAAAATTATAGTGTAGATCATGATCTTTCCAGATTATCGAGATTATTCTCAATTAAACTTGAATTAAAATGAAATTTAACATATTCATTAATTGAATTAGTATATAGCTATAATATCAAGATAAAATTACACACCTCTATTTGAGAACTGGAAGATCCTCGTCCGAGGAGGATGACGAAGAAGAGGACGAGTTCACCTGAGTTATGTACGAGTTGTTGATAATAAACTCCTCCAACATTTCAATGAGATTCCGCTCCTTCAGACTCCCCATCACCGCCGTCACGATGTCTTCCGGCGGGCCGCCGCAATCAATGTACGCCATGAGGTCACCGGCGGTGAGCGTCGTGATGGCGGCGGCCACCGTCTCATCACAGCGCGCGAGAGTGTAAGGCGAGATTTTTCCGATCAGGGTCCCCTCGTCGTCCACCACCGCCACCGAGGTCATATCTCCGGCGGTGGCGAGGATATCTCTGGTTGATAAGCTCGCCTTGGAATCGTACCTCGTGGTCCGAAAATCGACGCTGATCAATCCGAGCTCCTGGACGAAAATAGTCGGCATCGGAGAAAATTGTCCGATCGAGTTTAGGAGGAATCTGATCACGTCTTCTTGAGTTAACAGCAGAATTCCCGGCCATTGTGAGTCGTCGGAGAAATCGACGATGAACTGCTCTCGAGAAGAAGCTTACGCTCTCGCTGGAACTTTGAAGCGTTTGTTATCCCGCTCTTGATCGGAACCACGAGATTCTGAGCACCCTGAATCAGTATATCAATCGCTTCCACTATACTGTACAAGTACAACAAAAATAAAACGAGTCAAAAAACCGTGGTTAAGTAATAGTTAGAGTAACGCTTCACTGTGTGAGTGTGTGTTATATATACATATATATTATGTATATATTATGTATATGTATACCTTGAGGAGGGGTCAACGTGGCGAATCACGCGCTTGGTGGTGGGGAGATATGCAGAGACAGGCGATTTGAGGGCGGCGCGTGGAGAAGAGAGGTTGTCGTCGCGGCTGAGGAAGCAGATGATGTCGACCATGAAGAGCTTGCCAATGCAGATGCATTCGCCGGTGCCGGAGTGGTGATCGCAGGCCCAGACGCTGACGCAATTTCCCCGAGGCTCGAAGCGCGGCCAGGGCGTCGGCTGCGGTGGCGGTGGCGGGGAGGTATTCCAGGGCGGGTTTTCCGAGGCAGAGGTTGGAGATCTTGTAGGAGAGGAGGTTGTACACCATGCAGAGCCGGGACGGAATCGGGTCGGGTTTGTAACAGAGAGGTTTGGATTTGGTCGGAGATTGTTTGAGAGGAATTGAAGAAGACATTGGCATCTCCTAGTATTTATAAGGAGAGCTTTGACGGTAGGGGCGGATCCAGGATTTTACCCATAAGGGGGCCGGATTAATCACAAAATTTTGAGTTCGAAGGAACTAATGAAATTATAAACCTAACGGTATAGCAAAATATTTTATTTAGAGATAAAAGAATCATCGATATAAACTACCAACTATTATTAAAGAAAATATATTTTATTTGAATCTCACTCTTCTCTCTTTTATTTGGTCTAATATACAAAAAATATTGAAGAATAGAGTAAAACAATTAAATATCTTAGATCCCAAATTATTTAAAGTATAATTATTGTCAAGTTTGTGTCTTTATTCTTGATATTCCATATATTTATACTACTTATAATTATTCAAATTCCAATGAAAATCAAAAATCAAATCCCAATGGCATTATTATGTTTTTATTGCTGAAATTTTATATAGGATTAAGAAAATATTACTAATATGATATGTTATAAGGATTATAAACTAAAAAAAACAAATTACTAATAATTGTGTGGTCCCAACTCATAATGCACTACTTCTATGATAAATCTAATTTTAGTAAAAAATTTTAGAAGAGTATATAAATGTTATTTCTTAGCAAAATTATGGGATGGGCCCGGCCCCTTTTGGCCCTTCCCATAATCCGCCCCTGTTTGACGGGAATGACCTAGAAAATACGTGACTTTTACAGTACAGGATGGTAGTAGTATCGTGCATGGGTAAATGACAATGAGTAATTCTGAATTTCGGATAAGTTATTATTATAAATATAATATCCGGTGATTGTAAATGACAAAATAGAAATGAATCATAGTCTAATTTCGTTGACGGAGTACGTTCTGGATGTCGTATATATATACACGTCATTGAATCTGTATTACTTGCAACTTTCTTTTCGACAAAAATATTCTTTACTTTAAGTAGATTAAAAGAAATTACTGACAAATAAGTTGTAATTTGTGTCATGTAAAATTAATCTTTTTAAGAGATGCTAGATTATCTTCCACCATGTTGTACTAAACGTCAAATAAAAATATATTATTTTTAAATATTGAGAATTATATTATAATTGTTACTTAAGTTGAATGAGAGTGAGTTAAATTTAAGAATATTGTAATATAATATTCAATTAAAAATATTAGTTCATTTAGTTTAATCAACCTAACATTTAAAAATAAATTATAAATACTTTATTTATCCTTAACGGTGAATGGTAAATTACATTAATTGAGATTATATTAATTAAAGATGTGAATGACGTATCCGATACAACTTTTTATAAAGATTTAGGAAATTGTGTGTATATATATATTTTTTAAAAATTTAGAAAATTTTATAACGATATAATAATAGAAAATAATTAAAAGGAAGAGATATCAAAATTACAAAATTAACTAAATCAACTGAAAATCAGAGAATATCAAAGAAAAATTGAGAAAATCAGAAAATAAATTACGAAAATTTGTCAAAAATAACAAGAATGAACATGTAGAATCATACTAAATCGTAAAATACTATAACAAAAAATAGCAAAGAAAAATATTATGGTATGATTGGGAAAAATAATCCAAATAAACGTTTAATTAGAAATAAAATGATAAAAATAACCCACTAATCTCTGTGGCATATCTCCACCGTATGCCTCCGTCGACTGTTGATTGATTTGTTTTCGTGATTTGGGGATGTAGAGTTGCACCCAATTTAGATTTGTGATTGATGATGCCCGATGATCAATTGATGTTCTGAACTTCATTTGCTGGAGATGGTCAGTCTTGGTAGATATAAGATTTACTTTGTAGCATGGTTGTTCAGACGGTGAATATGAAAACGATGATAATGATGGTGGTGGTGTGGTGACTTGCGGTGGTGGGTTGTGTATGATTCTAATAATTATTAATGATAATGATGATTTAGGTGCTAGTTATGATGATTTTGATGGGTTGACAATGATTTGATGATGAATAACTATGATTTGATGAATTCATGTTATGGACTATGGTTCGATGATGAACGGAAAATTTTTGATGATGAACGATGATGAGGTCGATGATTTGATAATAAATGACGATGATTTGATGATAAACGATGATAATTTAATTATCATGACGATGAACGATGATAATTTAATTATGATGACGATGAAAGATGATGATTTGATGATTAACGATAATGATTTGATAATGAGGACGATGATTTGATGATAAAAAATGAAAATTTGATGATTTGATGATGAACGACGAAGATATGATGATAAACCACGATGATTTGACGATTAACAACGTTAATTTGATGATGAACAACAAAAAATTTGATGATGAACGATAATGATTTGGTGATGAACGATGAAGATTTGATGAGAAACGATAAATATTTGATGATGAACAATGGGAATTTGATGAAAAACGATGATTTGATGATGAACGTCGATGATTTAGTGATGAACGTCGATGGTTTGATGATGAACGACAAAAATTTGAGGATGAACGATAATGATTTGATGATGAACGATGAAGATTTGATGATGAACGATAAATATTTGATGATGAACGGTGAGAATTTGATGAAAAATGATGATTTGATTATGAGCGTCGATGATAACTTTCTATTTTATTTCCCTCCCCACTCAAACGGCACCCCGAAACTACCGAAAAACACAGAGATTAAATTTCAGACACTTTCGCCGGAATTTTTGTGGTGGATCCCAGACCTGCTGGAAAATGGATCCCAGTCCCGGTGTTTCTCTAATCGTAGACGAATCTGGCGAAATTGCACTTGTAGTGCTGGCAGTGCTGGTCGTCCTCGCACTTCTGATCATCACTGGGTACTTTGTATGGAGGAGGTACCACTCAACGCAACCTCTGTCACCACCGCCGTCACCTCCGCTGCCAGTTGCAATCATTGTTCCCAGGGCCACATATCAGCACACAACGACAGAGACAGCTGATGTGTGTGCCATCTGCCTGGATCCATTCAAGGACAGGCAGGAGATCGGGATCCTGACCGGGTTCTGCGGCCACATACTCCATGCACAGCCCTGTGCAGATGCATGGTTTGCTACTCACGACACCTGCCCGACATACAGGTGCATAGTCCACTACTAGATACTATCTTTGTATTGCATTTCTAGTATTATTATACTTGTAGTAGATTGTATTTCTTTGTATTGTATCTCTAGTATTATTATAATTTGTAGTAGATTGTATTTCTTATATATATATTTGAAATATATTGTATGATTATAATATATTTATTCCTATATTTTATCCTTTGTTAATTCTCTATCATTGGAAATTCTTTGAGTTTTTACTCAATTTATGTTACTTTTTAAGAGTATTTTCATTTTTTTTATATTTTAAGAGTATTTTTAATTTGTTAAAACTGCCTTTTGATATATATAACACTACATGAGTGCTTTATTAATTTATAATTTTATAAAATTAAATTTTGTATATCAATTGTTTATTAAATTTTCTATGTTTATATTATATGAATGACATTTGATATCCATGATAATAGAGAAACACTAAATGTAATAGTTGTTGTAATCAAACTGCTTTATGTGCAAATTAAATTAGCTGTATTTATCTTCAAAGTTTTCACTTTAATATATCATCCCCAATCGATTTCCAGAATTACAACAAAAAATGGTTTTATTGAAATAGGTGAGGATTAATAGAAAGAAGATAATTTAATCCTACGTGCAAGTTTTGTTGTATTGCATGATTATTTGGAATTTGAATTTAATATTTTTTCCATAATTATACTCTACATCCTTTTTATGGATTCCCTCAAAAGGGGAAAAAAAGTGGGGCTTTGCATTTTGATTAAAAGGCTATGAATATAGATCCAGTGGATCACGAATCATTTCATATCATTTCACATGCATAATTACCATAAAATAAGCCAGAAACATTAGCTCTTTAGTGACTTCTCGTGCTTCTTTAGTGCCGGTTTTGTTCTATCTTCCCGTGACAAAAACGACCATATAACTTGTGCTTCTTTAGTGCCTCACTACACACTACCATTAATCTATTTATCCCTATTTTTTTTAGGGTGGTTCTAAACGCAGGTCTAGTTTACTTCTGCAGGTCCAAATTAAATTTGAAATGACAATAATGTCCTTCTTAAATATGTATTATAATTCACAAAAAAATAATTTATAATTTGGACACGCATTAAATCATTACATAGACGGGTTTATGCATTCAAGGTCAGGGTTTTAGAAATATATTTATAAAAACTAACAAACGAATGAAGGGTAATTATGGTATTTTCCATTTTTATTGGACCTGCAGAAGTAAACTGGACCTGCATATAGTAAACACCATTTTTTTTATCCCAATTTATTCCTATAAATGCGATTTGATCCCTATATTAATTGTTGCATTGATTATAATCGGGCCCTTGTTAATTAGGTGAATAATCTTATTTGACTCAACATTGTGGATGGTTGGTGTTGTTGATATATATTCTTTTTGGGTTTTGGGGTAAGCATTGTTTAACTTTATCCCAATAGCTCTATCTTGTGGGACGTGCAATAGTAAATAATACATGTAAATTGGCTGATATTCTCCTACTATTTCATATTTTGACAAAATCTTTAATTGAATATTCTCACCTAACTATTTCATGCCGTATGTCGTGTAACACATGTATATTGGAAAGATATTAAATACAAATTTGAACGATAAATATTATCACTATCTGCGATAAACTTAACTTTGCTATCACCTACTACTTGTATTAACACTAAATAACAACAAACTCTAGTGACATAAAATCCAATTCAATTAGACTAAAACCTAAATAAATGTGCAATAAACTCTAGTGAATTTAGCATAAATAAATTAAACTAAAAATGTGCAAATAGCAGAAATGAATAATCAAAAAGGCTTCTAGTAACAACAACTAAGCCCATAGTTATCATGGGCTAAACAAAGACAGCCCATTTTATACAAATACTAAAAGACTTCTAGTGACAACTACAAAGCTCATATTTATCATGGGCTAAACAAATACTTCATATGAACTTTATTCTTTTGATTTTCGATTATTGAAAATACTACAATCGAACATTTGTCAAGTTCATGACCTTCATTAATTTACAGGCCTTCTATATGTAGTCCGTATTTTACTTATTTGCAGTCCGTATTTTTTTTAAATAATCATATATACAATGATTCTGATATATAACTGAATTGTAAGTGTATGCAATAGAAGTAGTATATATGATGCATATGTCTGATATATATAATTATTGACCATATCATATATATCGAAAGCGTATTTTTATTTTGAACTGCAAAATAAGCAAAATACGGACTGCGTATAGCATGCCCCTTAATTTATCTTAGTACATGAAATACCTTTTATTCACAAAACGTTAATACAAACAAATCGCTGGTCAAAACAGCTCATACAATCCGCTAACAACTAACAGCTCATATAATCCGGATTGTATTAGTTTTTAGCTGTTAGTTTATTGTATAAACTTGTTTTGACTAGCGATTTGAGGGCGGCGCGTGGAGAAGAGAGGTTGTCGTCGCGGCTGAGGAAGCAGATGATGTCGATCATGAAGAGCTTGCCAATGCAGATGCATTCGCCGGTGCCGGAGTGGTGATCGCAGGCCCAGACGCTGGCGAATTTCCCGGCGAGGCTCGAAGCGCGGCCAGGGCGTCGGCTGCGGTGGCGGTGGCGGGGAGGTATTCCAGGGCGGGTTTTCCGAGGCAGAGGTTGGAGATCTTGTAGGAGAGGAGGTTGTACGCCATGCAGAGCCGGGATGGAATCGGGTCGGGTTTGTAACAGAGAGGTTTGGATTTGGTCGGAGATTGTTTGAGAGGAATTGAAGAAGACACTTGCATCTCCTAGTATTTATAAGGAGAGCTTTGACGGGAATGACCTAGAAAATACGTGACTTTTACAGTACAGGATTGTAGTAGTATCGTGCATGGGTAAATGACAATGAGTAATTCTGAATTTCGGATAAGTTATTATTATAAATATAATATCCGGTGATTGTAAATGACAAAATAGGATTGAATCATGGTCTAATTTCGTTGACGGAGTACGTTCTGGATGTCGTATATATATACACGTCATTAAATCTGTATTACTTGCAACTTTTTTTTCGACAAAAATATTCTTTACTTTAAGTAGATTAAAAGAAATTACTGACAAATAAGTTGTAATTTGTGTCATGTAAAATTAATCTTTTTAAGAGATGCTAGATTATCTTCCGCCATGTTGTACTAAACGTCAAATAAAAATATATTATTTTTAAATATTGAGAATTATATTATAATTGTTACTTAAGTTGAATGAGAGTGAGTTAAATTTAAGAATATTGTAATATAATGTTCAATTAAAAATATTAGTTCATTTAGTTTAATCAACCTAAAATTTAAAAATAAATTATAAAAACTTTATTTATCCTTAACGGTGAATGGTAAATTACATTAATTGAGATTGTATTAATTAAAGATGTGAATGACGTATCTGATACAACTTTTTATAAAGATTTAGGAAATTGTGTGTACATATATATTTTTAAAAAATTTAGAAAATTTTATAACGATATAATAATAGAAAATAATAGAAAGGAAGAGATATCAAAATTACAAAATTAACTAAATCAACTGAAAATTAGAGAATATCAAAGAAAAATTGAGAAAATCAGAAAATAAATTACGAAAATTTGTCAAAAATAACAAGAATGAACATGTAGAATCAAACTAAATCGTAAAATACTATAACAAAAAATAGCAAAGAAAAATATTATGGTATGATTGGGAAAAATATTCCAAATAAACATTCAATTAGAAATAAAATTATAAAAATAACCCACTAATTCAACACATTATGAAACAAAGTATTATTATTATAGTATGAGTAATGTATTTTATTATATCATTTTATTATTAGTAAAGGTCTAGTATCAACAGACGTTTGAGCTCATCCTGAAAAATGCTCCTATCAGGATGGAAAAATAGATGGCTCTGGAAGAGTTATATTGCTAAATTATGTTTTTTTGGCAGTAACAACTCACTACTTTGCAGTTCTTAGGCCACCAGAGACAGTGATAAAAAGAATGGAGGTGATGGCTGGCAGTTTCTTTTGGGGTGAATCTGAAATGGGTAAAAGGAAAGTATGGAGGAAGTGGAGCAAAATGGCTACATGCAGAGAGGAAAATGGCCTAGGTTTCAGAGATATTAGAGCAACCATAGATGCTTTTTCAGCTAAATTGTGGTGGAAAATGCAGTTAAACAGTACCATTTGGACAACCTATCTATGGGAAGCCCCCGCTACCTATAAAAATTCACATACTTGGAAAAGAATTTTTTCCATCACAGAATGGTCCAACCAACAGAGCCAAGTGTTGATAGGAAAAGGGACTGCGGTCTTTATGGAATGCAAATTGGCTGGGGTGTGGTGCTTTATACTATAAGTGGCCAGAGGGGGTTACTTTGCCATCTCCCAAACTAAATGTTGCTAAGTACGGTGCTAACAAAATGCAGGTGATCCCTGCACCGGAGTCTCATTTGGCTACCAATTTAATCTCTCAAATGCAGGCAGCAGAAATAAAGCATACACATCATGAGGATAGGCTTGTATAGAAAATTGAGCAGACAGGGAACGTCACCATCAGATCAGCATACAAGAGGCTGAGGTCTCAAGCAACTGACATCCATTCTATTAAAAAGGTATGGAATAAATTTATGCCAGTTCAGATGTCAATACTAATCCGGAGACTGGTAAATGGTTTGATACCATTTGATGATATACTTATTAAATTTGGGTTCAATCTTGCATCAGAATGTCCACTTTGTGGACATCAAGATGCTGTTGATCACTTCTTTAATAGGTGTACCAAAAACACTGCCATTTTTTTATTTTATCCATATAGTGTTCTAAGTGCCAGTGCCCATTTTCAGTTCATATAAGCATAGGTTTGTATTTTACCTTGCATATAAAGGAACCTCCAAAGTTCACACAACAGTCTTTGTCTCTACTATAATCACAAGTATCTGGTTCTTGTGGTGTAGAAGAAACAAAATATTATTTGAGGATAAATGTGAATCTGAACAGGCTATATTGCTCCATGTAGCAAAAAAAGTTTCTCATTTTACAACCTTCCCCCTCACTGGAAATGCTGTAAAACATGGTGATATACTTGTCACAGGATTAGTGCCTTTTCTAAGGCATAAAAAACCTAAAACAGCTAGAGTTATAAGATGGATACCACCTGAGACTGGTTTTAAGGTAAATGTTGATGCATCCTTCTCAAATGGTGCAGTAGGAATTGGTATGATAGTTAGAAATAACCTAGGACTGATGATCAGAATGGAAATGACATATACTACTGCTATATCCCCTCTTCATGCTGAAATATTAGCAATAGGATTTGGCACCAAAGTGGGAAGACACACACATGTTCCTTTAGTATAGAGAGTGATTGCTTGCAAGCAATTAAGTGCATCTTACACCCCCCAGATAGCTAATTGGGAGCTCTATAGAATTTGTCATGATCTTAATCAATCTTTGCATGAAATACCTTTATTGCATGTATATAGGGAGGGAAATATGGTGGCAGATTTCCTGGCCAAATATACTCAGACAAATCATTCTATAGGCCCTTTAACATACACATATGCACCTTTTGCTCTCAGAAACTCAATTTATCTAGAAATGAATGGAACTCCAAATATCAGAACATCATGAAATGAACAGATGCTACTGATAAAGTTTTTTTGCAGAACAAAGAAGACCCATTGATAGGAGATCAATGGGATCCCAGTCAAGAAATGAAGTATATACAGTCTCTCCTACATTTAGTACCAGAAATGGTACTATGTTTTTGGCTGGCCATGCAGATCCTCACTCAACCTTTGGCAGACTTGTGTTTCATTTATGATTCACTAAAATGCTCGGGGTCTTGAAGTTTTGATACTAGCAAATGCCAGTAGATAGTTGCAGCCTATTCTTTCATTATTTTGAGCCACCTTTTGGCTATCTCTGCTGTAAGAACTAGGGCCAATGGTCCTCTATTTTTGATGTCAAGTGGTTAGGGGAGCCAAATGAATGTCCTGTCAAGTGGTTAGGGGAGTCAATGAATGTCCCCCACCTAAGGGTGGATTCTGATTTTTTTAAAAAATGGGATGGATGAGCCCACATTCCTCCTCAGGAACAACAAGATTTTGCATACTTATCTCATGAATGAGCTTATTTTCTCTTAAAAAGAAGATACTATATTAGGTTATACAAATTCTTGGGTGAGACCGTCCTATCATAAAGGTTATGGTAGGACGTAAGATTCCTCATATGTATATTAGATTAATTTGCACGTTTGTAACTTTTGTTTGTCGTTCTAACTCAATTAATTCATTTACAATACTTGAATAGGTTAAAACAATTTAGTAAACGAAAAAAATGCTACAAATAAAACTGATGAAAGAAACCCTTGAACAAAATGTATATTCGTATTTACAACATTTGAATGAATTTACTTTTGATAAAAATAATCAAAAGTGTTGTACTAAGAGTGTAATAATACAAACACATAAATTTACCTCATAAAAATATGAAATAAAGGACGGTCCTTTCATAAGTTTATGATAGGACCATCCTACCCAAAACTCTCTCATTAGGTTACAGTGTTTGTTCAACTCTACCATGAGATAGGTATGCAAAAATAAAAAATACACTGAACAGAAAAATGAATATTTAAATGAACTGAACTGAACTAAATTAAACTGATATACTAAAAAGGCTCAATAGAGCAGGTCCTATATTAATAAATTAAAAGAATGATTATAGTATATTGTTTTATTAGCTTTATCACCAATTATTAAATAGTTATTAGAAAACATAGATTGATTTTTTTATTAAATCAATAAATAAAATAGTATATTTTACAGTTGATTAAATTAATCAATAAATCAATAGTATATTTTACAGTTGATTCATGATTTAGTTCCCGGAGAATTGGTTTGATCAGTAATTAGTTTTTTTTGTTTGAAGCGATAAGTAATTAGCTTAATAAACTCTTTACTAGATGATACCCGTGCCGATGCACGGTGGCTATTTAAAAATCATTTTTAATATCAGTCCATGCGTGTGTACGAATTTTGTAGACCATATTAAAAACGATTAAAGTTGTAATGATATAAATCCTTATGTAGTATAATATTGCTGCCGATGCACATATTTATGTAAACGAACATGCATACTTTCATTGGATTTATCCATCAAACATTACGCATTTCCAATCCCAAAAAGAAAACAGAATTGTTGAGAATTTCAAACAGTCAAACTGAACTACTTAATACAAACTAAAATTTTCCTATACTGAGACGTAACAATAGTTTTATTATTACTATCGTTGCCTTTAATTCCATTCTAGACATCAGCTTTCTTCTTTATCGGCATCTTCTTTTTCATATCCCTTAATTAGCTTCTTCATGCTGAACAAAGACATCAACATTAATATAGCAGTCAGTATATTTTAGCATTGCTCTGACCATAGCGAAAATATTTACATGAGTTCAGAAGTAGGAAGAACTAAAACATGAATCAGCTTAAAGTTTAAGCATATAATGAGTTGGTCAGCAAAATCTAAAGCACATTAGCAAGTCAAATACCTTCAAGGGAAGTGTCAATCCAATGATTCAAATGCCTTCAATGGACTGATTCTGAGCAAAGATCAGAACCATAATTGACAAATCACTATGCTAAACATTCTCAGATGGACTGTACAAAGATCAATCAATTTTTTTAAAAACCTGCTTTCAAATCTAATTGACAGTATAATCGGATTAGTATGATGCAAGATCAGTGTTCCATTTAATTATACTTGTTCATGTCGAAGGTAACTCTTGGAAGAGAAACACCACCGTGAAAAATATAACACACAACTCCATATGAAAAATCTAAGCAGAAAAAGAAACTTGAGTTGGAAAAATGATCATTTAAAGAGGGATGAGAGTAGTTCAAATTTCATACAAATGTGAGAGATGAAGCTGATCTGAGCCACAAACATCATCCATTCTTGATAGTCTTAATGACAGTTAGATGAAATGATAAGAGTTTTAAAACCTTCAACGGCATAATAAATCAATGAATAGACCATTTATGAAGTAATTATGTATAAGTAGACTAAATGTAAACCGAGGGCAACTGATATGGCAATTACAAAAGCTCTACTTTCTCCTTGCCGTAATGCAGAACAGAAACTACTCCATTTTCGCCTCCAATATACCTAGTTTCAGATAAAGAAAAACAAGCCTAATAAAAACTCTAAAAGACTGCCAGGAGGTGCCTTCAGCTGATTAATTAAAGAAACAAAATTGATCACATATTCGTACATGAGATGAGAGCCACTCATCACCGAGAAAACAGTAATATATGTTTCCCAGTGTGAACTGCACATTGTACACCTGCTACTTAAATTCCAAACCTGCAATGTAGCTAATAAATGTAAACATAACATCTAGGGTCTCATACTTACAGAGAGTATGTCATGCTGAACAAAGAAAGATAATTAGCTAAGCAGGAAATGAATTATTCATATGCTATCTATATCAAGACATGATGTTTATATGAAGACGATTGGATTCTGACAAACATATGGTTCAACTATATATGCCATGAGAGGTAATGATCACTTAGGTACCACAAAATACTTTACCAGCCCAACTACCAACATAAAGAAAAAAAATGTCAAATGCTGGTCAGCAACGGGGTGCAATTGCATGTTCAAGACATGATAACACAAACTATGTAAATCATATCAAAACCATCCAGTCTATACATGAATACTGTTACCAGCAATTATGCTCATCAAATAGCCCTCATTATGAATAAACTGCAAGTGAAACAAAAATGTTAAGCTTTATTATAGAAATGCCATAAAACTGAACTGCTCATCATCATTTATTATTCTGTTTGCTAGAAGAGAGCAGAGGACTCAAAACAGTAGGACGTGAGTAATTTATTCCACAATACATTGATAAGAATAACATTTATTAACTCATTCAAAACTGAAACTAAGATCCCTCCACTTACCTCCAATAAGTTTGCTCCAGTTATGATCTTCACTACATGCATGTTTCCGACTTTACTACAAAAAAAACTCTTCCTGAAGCATAAAACAGAATGCTTGAATCAGTATAGATAAAAGATTCAAAGCAAGCAGCTTATTACTACTTACACTTTCTGGAATACTTCAAGCCAACTATCCTTAACATGAACTCGTTCTTCTTTATTTCAACGCCAGCCTTCCTGCAAAAGAGATGGTAAAACAAAATAGCAAAAGGTAAAAAACATTAGGAAAGTTAGAGAAATCAACGTATAAATTCATCCTCTGCCAGGGCAATAGGCCGAAGCTTCAAAAGTACAGCCTTTGAAGAATCAAGATTGCTTAAATCAAAGGAGAATAAAAAAGGGCCTAAAGGCACCAGATTTGAAAGAATAATCTGGAAGAGACTCAAATAATCAGTATTGAGAAACGGAAAAGGCAGCAAAAACATGGTGGAAGGAGAGGCCACGCTAGCTACTGTTAGTACTGATACAACAAAAATACAATAAGGGTAGAATAATAAAACGAACATGGAATACCCTAATGCTAGAAAAGTGGGTTTTATCAGCTCGAGAAATAGCAGGGATGAATCTGTTTTGGGGGAGATTGAGGCGAAACCCTCCATAAAAAACAGAGCACTTTTCCGGTAACCTTTCAATCGGGCACTTATTCAATCTGCAACTCAGAAGGATAATGAAAAATGGATGATGAAAAGACGAACTTGAAAAAGAAAATTCCACAATGACAGTACGTTGAATCTAGACTCTTTAGAAAACATGAGCATAATTAAGTGGGCAGTTGGAAAAGGTAAAAAGACTTTCACTTTCACAGTTCAACCAAAATATTTTATTGAATTCAGAACGAAAGTGAATTAAAAAGAAAGTAGAAGAAGAGTACCTTAATAAGATGGAGAATGACTTTAAGATTCTCGTTCTGCTGCAAGGATTATTGCCACTTATTCATCCACAACAATAGCAGACTCTTTTTCGAGCTTTAACAACAACAAAATTAGCTCTTCGTCTCTCATTATTGACGGTCCTCTCAATGACATTATACCGAACACTTTATCTTCAACTATTTGTGCATACTCCATCTACGATAACACCATATTAGCCACATGATCCTTACTAAAACAATAATTGATGAGAAGAGAAGGTAATTAAAAAAGAAAATTGGTTACTAAATCATCACAGCAGCAACAGCAGCAACAACAACAACAAAACACACACACACACACACCAGATAAAACATAAAAATTGCGAAAAAGAAGAATCTTCCCTGTTATAACCATATCCAAGATAAACCGACGACAGAACCGATAACCTTAACAACAGCGTTAATCGACGTTGTTAGAATGATTGCCAGAACCTGAAACGATTGAGATAATTCCAGCCATAAAAACGACGCGAAGATAAGGATTGTGGTAGAAAAGCTGGAAAAGAGAAAGCTTTCTTTACCGGAGAATTGTGAAGAAAGTCCGGCCGGCGTGGAGGTATCAAGAGAGGTAATAGATGTAGGACCAGAAGAACACGGAGGGGCGCGTGCCGAGCGGGAAGCAGAGGGGTGTGGTGGCGAGGAGGTCTCTCCTACGCCAGAACCGGCGCTGGTCGCGGATCTCCGCGGCGGCGGAGAGGATGATTCCGGCGAAGACGAGCGCCATGGATAGGGAGTGGATGGCGGCGAGGGAGCCCAGCGGAAAATGATCCAACCTTAGAATACGAAAGAAATGTACAGTGGAAGCATCTGGAATGGAAAGTGAGAATCTCGATAAGTATTTGTTTTAATTATGAACCACTTTCCAAGAAGGTGGAATATTTATGGTCATTCAGTAAAAGAAAAAAGCTACGTACAGGAAAAAAAGTAAAGGAAAATACGTGTATTTTTTAGGAGAGTTATCAAAGCTGACGTGGCGTATTTTTAGGAGGGCTCTCAAAGCTGACGTGGCGCAATGAGAGAATGTTTGACTTTTCAAGGAGTTGCTGTTTTAATAGTATAGATAGATGTGCAATTCTTGACTTCTTGTGCGGGAACAATTAGGGTGGTTCTAAATGCAGGTCCACTTTACTTCTAAAGGTCCAAATTAAATTTGAAATGACAATAATATCCCTCTTAAATATGAATTATAATTCACGAAAAAATAATTTATAATTTGGACACGCGTTAAATCATTACATAGACGGGTTTATACATTCAAGGTTAGGGTTTTATAAATATATTTGTAAAAATTAATAAACGAATAAAGGGTAATTATGGTATTTTTCCTCTTTTATTTGACATGCAGAAGTAAACTGGACCTGCATTTAGTAAACACCAACAATTACTATAATATTTACTCGTGCAATTTTTGTGTAACACGAGTTTTACTTTGAGAAACAATTAGATAAGACAGTCTTACGGTAAGGAAGAAGACCTGATAAACCCATTCTAATAACTTTTGGGGTTTAAAAATAAACAATTGAAATTTGGCACAATAGTGAAACTATGCCAAACTATAGGGACTTTTCTGCAAATAATGGAACTTTGATAAAAACCCCAAATCAGACTCATCGTTCCAGTAGTTGGTGTCTCCCCATGACCAAGCACCGATTCCGAGAAGGTGGAGTTTGTCATCGAGCACAACATCGACGGCCGCACCGCGGCGATTGATGTCACTGGCCCCGACGACGCCGACGTCCAGGGCGACAATCGCGGCTCTAGTGGCGGAGGCAGTTATGGAGGCGGTGGAGGTGGCTACGGAGGCGGTGGTGGCGGCTACGGAGTTGGCGGCGGTTATGGAGGTGACAGCCATGGTGGCTCTGGAGGCTACGGTGGTGGTGGCGGATCTTCTACGACTGACTTCTTCTTCTCCGACCACTTTTCTCCCAATCAACGAATCCATCTCCATCTTCAATCGAAATACACAGTCAAGGGTTCTCTCCGAATTCATCTTCCCGAATCTAGAATCTTGGTTATTTTGTATTTGATGATCTTCTACGTCGTTTTTTATTTGATGATGATCTTCGTCGGTTTTGGTTTGATGATCAATTTAGGCGAGGAGCAGGTGACGCAGAGATGATCGAGCTCTCGGCGGCGGAGCTGATGGCGGCGACGGAGCAGGCAAGGCAGAGTAGGTCGGGCTCGAGGCGGCGGAGCTGATGACGGCGAACATGCGAGAGT
This sequence comes from Sherardia arvensis, assembly GCA_948330725.1. Taxonomy (NCBI): domain Eukaryota; kingdom Viridiplantae; phylum Streptophyta; class Magnoliopsida; order Gentianales; family Rubiaceae; genus Sherardia; species Sherardia arvensis. The sequence continues at coordinate 30,082,251 of OX415241.1, forward strand.
GATGACGATGAGAATGCAGTGATGATGATGATGATGCGGTGGTCGTGGTAATACAGTGTGAGCCACAAATATCTGTGGCATATCTCCACCGTATGCCTCCGTCGATTGTTGATTGATTTGTTTTCGTGATTTGGGGATTTAGAGTTGCACCCAATTTAGGTTTGTGATTGATGATGCCCGATGATCAATTGACGTTCTGAACTTCATTTGCTGGAGATGGTCAGTCTTGGTAGATATAAGATTCACTTTGTAGCATAATTGTTCAGACGGTTAATATGAAAACGATGATAATGATGGTGGTGGTGTGGTGGCTTGCGGTGGTGGGTTGGGTAATGATGATGATGTATGAATCTAATAATTATTAATGATAATGATGATTTAGGTTCTAGTTGTGATGATTTTGATGGGTTGACAATGATTTGATGATGAATAACTATGATTTGATGAATTCATGTTATGGACTATGGTTCGATGATGAACGGAAAATTTTTGATGATGAACGATGATGAGGTCGATGATTTGATAATAAATGACGATGATTTGATGATAAACGATGATAATTTGATTATGATGACGATGAACGATGATAATTTAATTATGATGACGATGAACGATGATGATAAAAAATGAAAATTTGATGATTTGATGATGAACGACGAAGATATGATGATGAACGACGATGATTTGACGATTAACAACGATAATTTGATGATGAACAACAAAAAATTTGATGATAAACGATAATGATTTGGTGATGAACGATGAAGATTTGATGACAAACGATAAATATTTGATGATGAACAATGAGAATTTGATGAAAAACGATGATTTGATGATGAACGTCGATGATTTGGTGATGAACGTCGATGGTTTGATGATGAACGACAAAAATTTGATGATGAACGATGAAGATTTGATGATGAACGATAAATAATTGATGATGAACGGTGAGAATTTGATGAAAAATGATGATTTGATTATGAGCGTCGATGATAACTTTCTATTTTATTTCCCTCCCCACTCAAACGGCACCCCGAAACAACCGAAAAACACAGAGATTTAATTTCAGACACTTTCGCCGGAATTTTTGTGGTGGATCCCAGACCTGCCGGAAAATGGATCCCAGTCCCGGTGTTCCTCTAATCGTAGACGAATCTGGCGAAATTGCACTTGTAGTGCTGGCAGTGCTGGTCGTCCTCGCACTTCTGATCATCACTGGGTACTTTGTATGGAGGAGGTACCACCCTGCGCAACCTCCGTCACCACCGCAGTCACCGCCGCCGTCACCTCCGCCGCCAGTTGCGATCATTGTTCCCAGGGCCACATATCAGCACACAGCGACAAAGACAGCTGATGTGTGTGCCATCTGCCTGGATCCGTTCCAGGACAGGCAGGAGATCGGGATCTTGACCGGGTTCTGCGGCCACATACTCCATGCACAGCCATGTGCAGATGCATGGTTTGCTACTCACGACACCTGCCCGACATGCAGGTGCATATTCCACTACTAGCTACTATCTTTGTATTGTATTTCTAGTATTATTATACTTGTAGTAGATTGTATTTCTTTGTATTGTATCGCTAGTATTATTATATTTGTAGTAGATTGTATTTCTTATATATGTTTGAAATATATTGTATGATTATAATATATTTATTCCTATATTTTATCCTTGTTAATTCTCTATCATTGGAAATTCTTTGAGTTTTTACTCAATTTATGTCACTTTTTAAGAGTATTTTTAATTTTTTATATTTTAAGAGTATTTTTAATTTGTTAAAACTGCGTTTAGTTCAGTCTGATTGATATATATAACACTACATGAGTGCTTTATTAATTAATACTTTTATAAAATTAAATTTTGTATATCAATTGTTAATTAAATTTTCTATGTTTATATGAATGACATTTGATATCCATGATAATAGAAAAACACTAAATGTAATAGTTGTAGTAATCAATTTGCTTTATTATAATTAAATCAGCTTTATTTATCTTCAAAGTTTTCACTTTAATATATCATCCCCAATCGATTTCTAGAATTACAACAAAAAATGGTTTTCTTGAAATAGGTGAGGATTAATAGAAAGAAGATAATTTAATCCTATGTTCAAGTTTTGTTGTATTACATGATTACTTGGAATTTGAATTTAATACTTTTTCCATAATTATGCTCTACATCCTTTTTATGGATTCCCTCTAAAGGGGAAAAAAAAGTGGGGCTTTGCATTTTGATTAAAAGGCTATGAATATAGATCCAGTGGATCATGAATCATTTCATTCCATTTCACATGCATAATTACCATAAAATAAGTCACAAACATTAGCTCTTTAGTGACTTCTCGTGCTTCTTAAGTGCCGGTTTTGTTCTATCTTCCCGTGACAAAAACGACCATATATCTTGTGCTTCTTTAGTGCCTCATTACACACTACCATTAATCTATTTATCCCTATATTTTTTTATCCCAATTTATTCCTATAAATGCGATTTGATTCCTATATTAATTGTTGCGTTGAATACAATCGGGCCCTTGTTAATTAGGTGAATAATCTTATTTGACTCAACATTTTGGATGGTTGGTGTTGTTGATATATATTCTTTTTGGGTTTTTGGGTTTTTGGGTAAGCATTGTTTAACTTTATCCCAATAGCTCTATCTTGTGGGACGTGCAATAGTAAATAATACATGTAAATTGGCCGATATTCTCCTACTATTTCATATTTTGACAAAAATCTTTAATTGAATATTCTCACCTAACTATATCATGCCGTATGCCATGTAACACATGTATATTGGAAAGATAGTAAATACAAATTTGAACGATAAATGTTATCACTATCTGCTATAAACTTAACTTTGCTATCACCTACTACTTGTATTAATACTAAATAACAGCAAACTCTAGTGACATAAAATCCAATTCAATTAGACTAAAAACTAAATAAATGTGCAATAAACTCTAGTGAATTTAGCATAAATAAATTAAACAAAAAAATGCGCAAATAGCAGAAATGAATAATCAAAAAGGCTTCTAGTGACAACTACTAAGCCCATAGTTATCATGGGCTAAACAAAGACAGCCCATTTTGTACAAATACTAAAAGGCTTCTAGTGACAACTACTAAGCCTATAGTGACAATGTTTATATTATATGAATGACATTTGATATCCATGATAATAGAGAAACACTAAATGTAATAGTTGTTGTAATCAAACTGCATTATGTGCAAATTAAATCAGCTTTATTTATCTTCAAAGTTTTCACTTTAATATATCATCCCCAATCGATTTCCAGAATTACAACAAAAAATGGTTTTATTGAAATAGGTGAGGATTAATAGAAAGAAGATAATTTAATCCTACGTGCAAGTTTTGTTGTATTGCATGATTATTTGGAATTTGAATTTAATACTTTTTCCATAATTATACTCTACATCCTTTTTATGGATTCCCTCAAAAGGGGAAAAAAAGTGGGGCTTTGCATTTTGATTAAAAGGCTATGAATATAGATCCAGTGGATCACGAATCATTTCATATCATTTCACATGCATAATTACCATAAAATAAGCCACAAACATTAGCTCTTTAGTGACTTCTCGTGCTTCTTAAGTGCCGGTTTTGTTCTATCTTCCCGTGACAAAAACGACCATATATCTTGTGATTTTTTAGTGCCTCACTACACACTACCATTAATCTATTTATCCCTATTTATACTCTACAGCTCTTTAGTGTCTTCTTGTGCTTCTTTAGTGCCGGTTTTGTTCTATATCTTCCCGTGACAAAAACGACCATATATATCGGGACATGTTATACGCAGTCCAAAATAAAAATACGTTTTCGATATATATAATATGGTCAATAGTTATGTATATCAGACATATGCATCATATATACTACTTCTATTGCATACACTTGCAAATCAGTTATATATCATTATCATTGTATATATGATTATTTAATAAAAATACGGACTGTAAATAAGTAAAATACGGACTGTGTACAGAAGAGCTGTATATCTTTTGCTTCTTTAGTGCCTCACTGCACACTGCTATTAGTCTATTTATCCCTATATTTTTGTATCTCAATTTATTCCTATAAATGCGATTTGATCCCAATATTAATTATTGCGTTGAATACAATCGGCCCCTTGTTAATTAGGTGAATAATTTTATCTGGCCCAACATTGTGGGTGGTTGGTGTTTTTTTTTTTTTTAATTAAGCCACCTTCAGGTGGGGGGAGATTTATAGAAAGGTTCCCCAGATCTCATAAAAGGCATCTCTGCCAGAGTTGATTTACTAAAAACAAACCATGTGAGCTTTCAACATGGCTGAGTACAAAAATATAGAATAGGCTAACCTAAGCTAGCTATCATTTACATAAGTGGTGCTGTGGTGTTTGTAATACAATGGAATCACAATAACTTGGCGAGCACTTTAGCGATCGCCAAAACGAAGCGCAACTTCGCCAACCAAGTCTATGATCTACCACTATATCTACCAACAGTTTCACTTCAAAAGTTAACATATCAGAATGTGAGTTAAGCTGAGCCAAAAAAGTTGCTCAGCTTTGTCATCAGTTTGTAGAGACATCAGAGGATCCCCATCACTGGATGCCTTGTATGCATGCCATGCCTTTTAGCCTGATAAAACTGCAACTTGGAGTAGTTGCTACTTAAGATTCCAACCTAAAGAACACCAGTGGGTCTTTAGGTCTTGTCCCTGCAAGATCAAAGAGAAAAAAGTAGTGTCTGTCTAGGCAACCTTCAAACTTATGCAAATCTCAAATTAGGCACATTAAGATTGTCTAGAGCAATAATACCCCTGAGCAGGGCAGGAGCTTCCTGCATGGATATATTTCCAGAGAGTTTACACCTGGAGCTGTGCTTGGCTAAACAATCAGCAGCTTCATTGCCCTCTCTGAAAACATGTTTTATACAGTCTTGCAGGCCTAAATTTTTCAGTGAGTGACACAGACTATAGACACTCCAATTTACTGAAGATGGTGAACAAATACCTTTTATAGCCACAGTACTATCAGATTCAAGAATAAATGGAGCATTAAGTGTGGCTGCTACAGAGAGACCAAGCTGTATAGCCAGTAACTCAGCATGTAATGGTGAGGAAGCAGTTAAGAATTTCATGACCAGTCTGGAAACAGTACCACAATTATCCCTAACTATGACTCCCAGACCAACATTATCAGTGGATAAAAAGGATGCATCGACATTAATTTTGTAGCCAAATACTGGATGTTTCCATTTAACTATCACTACAGGTCTTGGCCTTTTCCTCTTCAGATAAGGGATAAGGCCAATATTTATCAACTGTTGGTATTTTACTGCATTTCCAACTGGTGGAATAGCCCTGAATACCATGTTGACCTGTTTGACAATATTCTGGAAGGTGAGAGGAGGTTCATATATAACATTATTATAGAGAAAGTTGTTCCTGGACAACCATATGTACCAGAGGGCCATTACAAAAGTGTTAACAGCAATTCTGGTAATAGTTTTAGTAGCACCTCTATAATTAATGTAAAAAGATAGTCTGTGCCTAAATGATGAGAACTAGGGGACTGGCATATCAAACATCTTATGAAAATAGGACAGGATCAACATGTTTTTTGGACATTCATTAAAGCAATGGTTGATAGTGTCAAGAGAAGGGCAGTTTGGGCACTTAGATGGTTGGTGAAAACCAAATTTCATCATTATATCAGAGAAAGGGAGCAAGTAATTATGCATTCTCCAAATAAAAATACATTGCTTAGTGGGGACTTTGTGTAGCCATACCTGTTGAATTGTATGGTCATGTCCATATTGCCTCAGTTTCTGATAAGCTGACTTGACAGTAAAAGTTCCAAGTGCAGAGGGGCACCACACCAGCCTGTCCACATGGTCATTGTTGATTTCCAGATCCTGCAATAAACTCACAAAATTGGTAGCCAATAAAGGCTCCAGTGTTGGCATATAAAGTTGCTTATTATTGCAAAATTCTGCCAGGGTCAGATTAGGAAATGGAGGAGGCAGTAAGTCAATCTGATGCTCTAGAAAACCTAGTCATGTCCAGTTTAAAAACCAGAGAGGGGAAGACCCTGTTCCTACCACTAATCTAGAGTTTAAATTTTCAAACTCAGTCACAGAGCAAATCCTATACCATGTGTGTGAAGTTCTATAGGTGGCTGGAAGAGACCAAAGAAAAGAGGTCCAAATTGTGTCATTTAATTGAAACTTCCACCATAATTTACAAGAAAAGGCTTGAATGTTTGCTCTAATGTCTCTAAGACCTAATCCATTCTCAGATGTAGGGAGGGCCATCTTACTCCATTTTCTCCATATTAACTTTTGGGAGGACTCATTTTCTCCCCAAAATTTTTTTGAAGCCATGGTTTCCATTTTCCTGATGATAGCCAGGGGGGTTGCAGGACTGCAAATATATGGTTTGGTATGGAGAGGAAGACATGGTTAAGCAGAACCAGTCTCCCAGCTGGAGTCAACCACCTGTTTTTCCAATTTTGAAGTGAGTGTTCCATCCTCTCTAAAAGGGGCTGATAATAAACAATCTTGTTCCTGCCTGTAAACACTGGTACTCCCAAGTATTTAAAGGGCAACTTGCCCAGTTTCATGCCAGATATTCTCTTAATGAGCCTCACTAAGCTGGAGTTTGCTCTCAGATTAACAAAAAAATCTGATTTAGAGTAATTGACTCTTTGTCCTGAGCATTGCTCATATGAATTTAGTATTTTTAAAAACCTCTTCAGGTTTGTTTTTGTTGCTGATAAAAATATCGCTGTATCATCAGCATACATAAGGTGGGATAGCTGTTGGACTCATCTAGGCATTTTAAAACCTTTTAAGTATTGTGTGTCTAGAAGATGTTTCAGACCTCTAGTTAGGGTTTCTGAGACCAAGTTATACAGGGGGAGAGAGGGTCCCCCTGCTTAATTCCTCTATTTGCAGTAAAAAATCCAGTTGCAACTCCATTTATTAAGACAGAGAAACATGCAGCAGATATGTTCTGAACAATTACTTTGACCAGATGACCATTGAAACCAAAGTGTAATAAAACTGAATTTAGAAAAGGTCTGGAGACCATGTCGAAAGCTTTTTGCATATCCAGTTTAATTATCACATTTTTATGTTGAGGATTTTTGTTGAGTAATCTGACCATCTCTTGCATTTGAATGGTATTATCAAAAATGTCCCTTCCTTTAAGGAAGGCTGACTGCTCAGCAAAGGTCAGTTTAGGCATTAATCGCTTTATCCTTTCCATGATAATTTTTGAAAAAACTTTGTTAACAAAGTTGGAAAGACTGATAGGCCTGAACTGAGAGAAAGTATTAGGGTTGGGCACTTTAGGTATCAGGGTTAACCATGTGCTGGAGATAGCTTGAGGAATCTGAGTTCCCTCTAGGAATTCATTGGCTGATTCCAGTAAGTCCCCTTTAATTATCTCCCAGCTATGTGTAAAAAAGGATCCTGAAAACCCATCTGGTCCAGGGGCTCCTTCTCTATTGAGGTCAAAAACTGAGAACCTAAGCTCTTCTTGACTTACTGGTTCCATCAATTTATGATTGTCTTCCTCAGTAACCAGCTTGGGAATGACTTTCATATAATATTCAAGAAACTGACCAGTGGCATTTGAGTCAGAATCATTTAGGAGTTTTTCAAAGAACTGAACTCCCTCTATCTGAATCTGAGAGGGATCAGTTATCCACTCACCTCTGTCATTTTTGATTTTATTTAGCTGGTTTCTACCTCTTCTCTCTTTTACAGAGTTGTGGAAGAAGCTAGTATTTGCATCACCTTCTCTGAGCCATCTCAGATTGGATTTTTGCTTCCAGAAAGTTGTCAGCTCACTCTGTGCTCTGACAAGGATTGCTGTTTGTATATTTAACTCAATAAGATCAGCATCTGTCCTTGTAGATTCAAACTGAATCTCACATTGAGCCACTTTCTCTTCTGCCTGTATGATGTTTTGGTGTACATCACCAAAAGAAACCTTATTCCATTGTCTGAGGACTATCTTCAGTCTTTTAAGCTTGGAGATCATTTTTCTCATGCCATACTCAGTACAAGGAAGTGACCAGGACTCATCTACTACTGTCCTAAAGTCCTCTCTGGCTAACCACATATGCTGAAACCTAAATGGTTTAGGAGATTGAATTTCTGAGGTTTGGATAGACAATAAAAGTGGATTGTGGTCTGAGGTAGTTCTACTTAGCACTTGTACAGAGCTGTGTGGAAAAGTTTGCATCCAGTCCAAATTTGCTAAGGCTCTATCAAGTCTCTGAAGCAGGAGATCCTCTTTGGATCTTTTATTGGACCAGGTAAATTTATTTCCTACAGTTGGGACTTCTATTAAACCTAGAGAGTTAATCAGAGAATTAAAATCCCTAATACTAACTAGAGGAGGTCTTTTATTGCCTCTTCTTTCATCTACTGAAGTGACAGTATTGAAATCTCCAATGTATAGGGTGGGTGCTAAGGGGAGGCCTAGAAGAGCCTGCCATAGGTCTCTTCTAAGTGTGCAAGTTACTTTAGCATATATAAAAGCACAATTCCACACAGTAGAGGAAGCATTATCAGTAATTTGACAAAGAAAATACTGATCCGACTGAGATAAAAATGAGAGATTGAATTTATGATTCCAAAAAACCCAAATTTTAGCATTATCAGCATGTAAGCCATTGGAAAAATTCAGTTTGTATTTAAGGGAAATTATGTCAGTGTTGGGGTGCCAAGGTTCACTCAGACACAACAAATCTATCTTTTGTGAAACAATTAGAGTTTTAAGCCTCTTAAGAGACTTATTATAACCCCTGATATTCCACACAAGAAAGTTACCTAACACCTTATGTGTAATCATGCTAAACCTTGTTTGGATTTTTTTGAGGATCGCAGCCACTTTTCAATAGTGGAGCTTCCTGAATTGTTTAACTGATCAAGTAAGTTTTTTGCTTCTCTATGGAGTTTTAAAGAAGGTGTACCTGAGTCCAGTGACATAGCTTTATCTTCTTTATGCCATTCTGGTTCACTTGGAGCTTCTTCATAGTCTGAGCTGGTATCATCTTCCTGATCCTGTAAGACCTGAAAAACATTTGATGTCTGAATTGGTTGGTAAGGAATCAATGCCATGGAGTGTTTTTCTTTTTTCCTATTACCTACATTCATATCATCATAGGAGTAAAAATTTGGCTCTTTCAAACTTGCCAGAGAGGTAAAAGTAATTGGGGCTTTATGTACAGGGGGGGTATTCAAAGTAGGAACCCCATCCCCTGCCAAGTGATCAAGGATATCATCCTGAAATGTGATGGATATTTGCTGCTGAGCTTTCTGTGGGAAGGCCACCATTTGTAAGTTGCCTGGCTCATATGAAACCTGCTGAGCTTCAGCATCCTTTGACTTTTCAGAACTGGAGAGACCTGAGGATCCTGCAGTTTGGGTTGGTCTCCACATCTGAGCTTGGGGAGCCTTTGTCCTTTTTTTTCCGGCCATTTTGCATCTCCTGTTTCTTTAGCATGTGACTCTTCTTCAGTTCAGGATGTAGCATACCACAGTTGTCATCCTGGTGCCCAGTCCTTTTGCAGTGAGAGCAATACTGGGGAAGGAAGTCATATTCAATATCACATTCCATGGATGAACTAGGGTTACCTATGGTGATGGTCTTGTGGCGCACCTGCAGCAGATCAACCTCTACGCAGACTTTGATTGCTGAGGGTCTGGTAAGAGCATTTGTGGCCGCATCCATCCCGAGGAAGACTCCGATTGAATTGCCAAAGTCTTGAATTGCAGATCTGTTGTAAAACTGGATGGGAACTCTGTGGATGGTAGCCCAGACCGGTACAACAGATGATTCCTTGTTCGGTGAGAAGTCTGGGCTCCACTTTAGGATCTTCATCGTGGCTCCAGAAATTATGCAGATGGATCGAATCCAAAAGCTCCGGTAGTCTTCCTCGAGTTCAAATCGAATGAGTATGTGCTTGAAATCGATGGATCCAAGCTGGAACTTGCCGACAAACCCCATTTCTTGAAAATACTTGTTGAGTTCCGGCATAGGTGGATTTCTCCTGGTAAATTTGCCGACAAGGGCATTCTTGTAGGTGTGAGGCGAAGGTCTGAACTGCCTCTTCGGAGTAAATACAGGCAATCTTTCCGTTGACCCGACGGGAGATTGGCTTGATTTCAGGGTTATTTGGAAGTGTGGAGAAGAGGGGTTGTGGTTTTGGTGCTAAGATGTCAGCAAAAGACTTTCCGGCGGGGACGCCGCCGCTAATCAGCGGTGGATCCGCCGCTAATCAGCGGTGGATCCGCCATGGGATTGGCCGTTTCCGACCGTTGCCCACCGTAACGGTGCTAAAAAACGGGCAGAAATCTAGAGAGAAGTCAGAGAAAAAGTTTTAGAGAGAGAGAGAGTGTAAATTATCTAACAAATTATCCAATGTGAAGATGTGGGTGGTTGGTGTTGTTGATATATATCCTTTTTGAATTTGGGTTAAGTATTGTTTAACTTTATCCCAATAGCTCTATCTTGTGGGGCGTGCAATAGTAAATAATACATGTAAATTTGCTGATATTCTCCTACTATTTCATATTTTAACAAAAACCTCTAATCAAATATTCTCGCCTAATTATATCATGCCGTATGCCGTGTAACACATGTATATTGGAAAGATAGTAAATACAAATTTGAACGATAAATATTATTACTATCTGCTATAAACTTAACTTTGTTATCACCTACTACTTGTATTAACACTAAATAACAGCAAACTCTAGTGACATAAAATCCAATTCAATTAGACTAAAAACTAAATAAATGTGCAATAAACTCTAGTGAATTTAGCATAAATAAATTAAACTAAAAATGTGCAAATAGCAGAAATGAATAATCAAAAGGCTTCTAGTGACAACTACTAAGCCCATAGTTATCATGAGCTAAACAAAGACAGCCCATTTTGTTCACAGCCCACAGTTAGTCTCTCATCTCACTTCAGCTCCGCCGCCATTCTGCAAAACTCTATCTCATTTTCTCTGTTTTGTTTCAGACTAATTAAATTTCACTAATGTTGATATGAATTTCTCAATACTTCATATGTCATTTTTTAGAGAATCTTTTAGCTTCCATCTCGCATTGACGTGCATATAAATTTAAAATTATAATGATGATATATAATATGTCAGGAAGAAATGTTACAATTTCTATTTTGACAAAGTGGTTGAACTGTAGATAATAGCATTAAAAAGTAAATTGACGTGCATAATTTTATTAAAAATACTGGTCGAACATTTGTCAAGTTCATGACCTTCATTAATTTATCTTAGTACATGAAATACTTTTTATTCACCAAACGTTAATATAAACAAATGCTGGTCAAAACAGTTTATATAGTCCGCTAACAACTAACAGTTCATATAATCCGGATTGAATTAGTTTTTAGCTGTTAGTTTATTTTATAAACTTGTTTTGGCTAGCTATTATGACTAGCGATTTCCAGATAATTGGCAAATGATAAATGAATGTTACATGTTTTGTTATATTAAATGACAAAAAAGAACACCTATATAATTTATATATATTTTTTATTTTCTTATTTGAACTATAGAAAAATATTTCTAATACTTATATATATATAGGGGAGGGATCCGGTGAGACACCTTCTTAAAGTGTGGCAGCCTGCTTAAAGTGTGGCAGAATTTGGATCATTAAATTAATTAATCCAGTAACTCTAGCTAATTAATCCCGAGCTAATGACAATAATACGCGGATCTATTTTCGAGTCATAACGGTTGGAGGCGGGTTATAAACACATGCTTAGATATTTTTTTCGTTTGTATTCCTGCATTACTTAATTGCAGTTATGCTTTGTGGGTCAATTGCTTTAATTCTTAAATTCCTTATCAATTTGTATAGTTTTGTTAACATCAATCAATTTTAATAAATTGTATGTACTTGTACATGATATTTGTTATATTATTTTAGGTGCATCAAGTATAATGTGAATGTGTTTTAAATTGTAAGTGGTAAAATATAATATTCTAGGTGCTTTAAATTGTAAGTGCTTTATTATAACACTTTAGGTGTTTCAATTATAATGTGGAGGTGTTTTATACTGGAAGTGTTTTAAAACATTATTCTAGTTACTTTATATTGTAAGTGTTTTATTATAACACTCTAAGTGATTCAAATATAACGTGGAAGTGCTTTAAAACATTACTCTAGGTGTTTTAAATTGTAAATACTTTATTATCACACTCTAGGTGCTTCAACTATGATGTGAAGGTGTTTTAAATGATTACTGTAGGTGCTTTAAATTGTAAGTAATTTATTATAGCATTCTAGGTGTTCCAAGTATAATGTGAATGTGCTTTAAATTGTAAGTGTTTTATTATATTACTCGAGGTGTTTCAAGTATAAATGCGGAGGTGCTCTATTATATTACTTAGGTGTTTCAAGTATAATATGGAGGTGCTTTAAAACATTACTCTAGGTGCTTTAAATTGTAGGCGCTTCAAGTATGATGCGAAAGTATTTTAAATTGTAAGTGGTTTAAAACCTAATCATAGGTGTTTCGGTTATAATGCGATATTTTAAATTACAAATACTTCTATTTCTATTTGTTGGTGCTTCAACTTATATCATAAGCGATTTTATCTATAAATGTAGGTGTTTCAACGTTCAAATTTATGATATTTTTCATTCAAATTTAATCATTTTTAAATGTTCCTTTTAATAATAATTATTGAACATATTATCTAGTAATATTGAAATATAATTAGTTCCAAAAGGTACTTTAAAATAAATAATATAATAATTATGTTACATAGTAACGTTACCTGATTTTCTTCTTCTTTTAAAAAAGTCAAATGGATCACTAATATCTACCAAAAAGCCACGTAATTTTAATTTAATGTCCGATGCATGCGGTCGGATATGGGAAAGACGCTGTCCGGATTCCTTATAACCCGAATTGACCCGCATAAAGATCCGCATATTTTGTCTCATTAATTACTTAATGCTAAGATCTATAATCCAGCCCGTCGATTGTATTATTTGAGTGGTTACGATCATGCCACACTTTAAGAGATCTGCCACACTTTAAGAGTGATGTCTCATCTGATCTTTTTCTCTCTATATATGTATATATATACATGTATTTTTGTAGATGATATTCATCAATATATATAAAAATTTATATTTATTTGTTAAATTACTTAAATTTAGACGTATCACCCCAGCACATAAAAGATAATGTGTATTCTAGTATTTAAAGCCATCATTTGAAAATAAAATTGATAAAAATAAAAATCAGTACAATAAAAAGTAGCAATTGTGTACAAACGGAAAAGGTTATACTGCGTACAAAGGAAATTTTAAAAAGAAAAAGAAAAAGAGTAACGTACAAAGAAGTAGATAAAAGAACATAACTAAGGTTAAGTGAGGGATAAAAGAAAATTTTGTAATATTTATCCTCTAAAAACAAACAAAACCTTGCGCCTTTTCCAACATTTTGAAGTCAAGCGTTTAATTTTCATCCAAACAGGTCAGTGAAAAAAGTTTCTCACCAAACACATACAATAGAGGATTGACAACTCAAGATCTTTTTTGGTAAAAAAGTAAAACGCTGCTTCAAAACGTTGCTGGCAAACAAGGCCAATATAGAGTGTGTACTTAACAACAATTTTGTTTAGCTTAATTAAGAAGAATTTTATCATATTAAATTTCATCAAAACTGAACTGAAAAATATTGATCTAAAAAGTAATTAACTAATAGTGATTCTAACTAGTGTCACGTTAGGTAGATGAATCCACAGTTGTACACATTATTTATATTTTGTATGTTTGTCAGTTATTTGAAACTCAATGGTTATTTTTTTTTTAAGTTAACCATCCATTTGGATGGAGGGAATACATTAGACTCCCCAAACCTAAAAAAAAACCAAAATGAGATTTTGGTTGTAGGTTTTTTCACTATCACCACATTTAGTGAAGTGACAAAAGAATAAAAACATAGAGGCTCAACCGCCATGAAGCATCAGAAGAGCTTCCAAAAGATGGGGGAACCTATAGACTAATGCTAGGACTAATGATCTAGAAGTTTATAGCATTTTAGAGCCAAAAATTTCTAGAGCCTATTAGCGAATTGATTTCTCAAAACACAAGGCGGCACTAGAAATGCTCTAAAAAGCATATATACATATCATATAGTTTCTAGGCTAATCTGTTACATTTCCAGAGAGAGATGAGCTATCTGGGAAAGTTGAGAGCTTTGTAGAGTGAAAAACTTCAAATGTGCCTTTCCAGCTTGGTGTTATCCTACAAAAGATTAACCATAACAATTCATGAGCGTAGCAGCTGAACTAAGGAGGATGAAAGCGAAGAGATGGCATTTGTAGTCTATCTAATTGAATAAGCCCTCTGATTTCCAGTGGAATCTGTATAAAATTTTCAAATTGAAAACTGGATTTCAGGGAGGATGCATGCTTAGCCAGAGCATCAGCCACTTTATTTGCCTCTCTAGGAGTATAATTCAGTGAAGTATCATGCATGGATTGGTGTATCTCATCAGCTAGATTAAAAACATTCCAGTGAGCCAAACTGGGATCATTAATCATTTTAATTGCTTCTAAGCAGTCTGACTCAATCAAAATTTTCTGGGTGAAGGATACAGATGCAGAGAGGGCTAATCCAATTGCCAGGATTTCAGCATGGAGAGGGGAGATGGACTGAGTATAAACACATTTAGCAAACACAAATTTCCCAGTATCATCTCTCATTATCAGACTCAGACCTGTTTCTCCCCTTTTCCAGGAAGCATCAACATTAAATTTCAGCCCTTCACTAGGTCTGATCCATTTAATTGGCACTATTCTAGGCTTAGGAGGTCTCCTATGTTTGGGAAAATAACCATTTGAAGCTAGATCAATATCAAAGGGGGAAGAAATATACAGTGGTCTACCAGCAAAGGAATGATATATCAGACTTTTGACCTCTTGAATGATGAGTTGGGGATTAGGGCTGATATCCTCAAACAGGAACCTATTTCTGGATTTCCAAATACACCAACAAGTGAACAATACCACAGTATGGATTAAAATGGAGTGAATCTTTGTAAGACCTGGTCTGGAGAGGTAGTAACTTATTCTATTCCAAATTGTGTTGAAATTAGGGGTTGCAATGTGAATAAAAATATTTATACCAGTCCAGACCTGAGAGGCTATGTGACATTTGTTAAAAAGATGATCTAGAGTATCAACATGATCACAGAAGCAACATTTAGAAGCCATGTTAAATCCATAGTATATCAGAACATTGTCAAAGGGTAAGATAGAATTCATTACCTTCCACATAAAGATGGAGATTCTTAGGGACCCTTTTGTTCCATATTAGATCAAGTGATCTGGCTGAGCCCCTTTTAGGCCTAAGCATATTATATGTTGCTTTAAAGGAGAAGCAGCCTTTACTGTCTGGGATCCATATCAGCCTGTCTTCTCTATGAATCTTTAATGTTGAGTCCTGTAAAAAAGACAGAAGAGAGTTATCAGTATAATTGCTAATCAGGCTTAGAAACTCTTGCTTATTATTGATAAAAGAGGCAATTGTGCAGTCAGGAGGAATTAAAGTGTCCTGGGGATTGATAACATCACACATAGCTCCTGAGCCAGTCCAGTTGGCATTCCAAAAGCTACATGCACCATTACCATGGATGACTCTGGAATTATTTTCAGCAAAAGAGTTGACCTTGCATATTCTCTTCCAACAGTGAGAATTTTTGAAAGAGGTTGGCAGTGAGGATAAAAAAAAAGGTCCAAGGAGCTTGTCCTAATTGGTATTTCCACCACAGTTTGACTGAAAAAGTCTTAACTATGGTGGAGATATTTCTAAAATTCAGACCATTTTCAGCTGTGGGATAACACAGGTCATTCCACTTTTTCCAAGTCTTTTTTGGTCTGTTATCAATAGAACCCCAGAAAAACACTGAAATTTTTCTTCGAATTTGTTTTATTACATGCACAGTTGGTTCCATTACTGCCCAAATATGCTGAGGAAGAGAGTATAAGCAAGAGTTAATAAGAATTAATTTTCCACCTTGAGACAACCATTTATTTTTCCAATTATTTAACCTTTTGTCTAACATTTCTAATAAGGGCTGGAAAAATATGTTTTTTATCCTACCTGTGAAGATAGGCACACCTAAATATTTAAAAGGAAAATTCCTCTTTTTCATACAGAGTGTCCCTAATCTGTTTGATTTTTGTAAGAGTGGCATGCTTACTGGTGTAGAATTCGCTCTTCTCGTAATTTATTTTCTGTCCAGAGACAGATTCAAAAGTAGCAAGAAAGGCTTTCATTTTTATCAGGTTTGATTTACTAGCAAGCATGAATATAATGGTGCCATCAGCATATGTTAAATGAGAGATATTTTCAGCAGCATAAGGCAAATTATAGTATTGCATACTCCCATTCTCAAAAATAAACGCTAAGCTTCTAGTGAATGCTTCAGAAAAAATATTAAATAGGAAGGGAGAGAGGGGATCACCTTGTTTGATACCTCCAGTAGCATTAAAAAATCCTACTGGTACGCCATTTAAAAGAACAGAGAACCAAGCCTGAGATAGGTTTTTTATCGCACAGTAAATGAATTTCCCGTGGAAACCAAATTTTAGAAGAATACTGGAAAGGAATTTCCAGCAAACCCAATCAAAGGCCTTTCTCAGATCCAACTTATGAATACAGTTAGGATTACTACCTTTTCTGTCAATGAGCTTAAGCATTTCCTTAACATACAATACATTATCAGCTATATCTATATTTTTAAGAAATGCAGTTTGGTGAGGAGAAATGATTTTGTGCATGAGGGGTTTAAGTCTTTCCATTAAAATCTTAGAAAAAATTTTGTTAGTCACATTGGAAAGACTAATGGGCCTAAAATCATTAAAAGAAGAGGGAGTGTCTAATTTAGGAATAATAGCAATCCAGGTACTAGCTATGCCCTTAGGAATTTCTGCACTGGAAAGAAAATCATTTGCAGCATGCAAAAGGTCTGTGTGAATAATATCCCATGTTTTAATGAAAAAATTAGGTGTAAAACCATCTGGATCAGGGCTACTTTGCTTATTTAATGAAAACACAGTCTGCTTAAGTTCCAGCAAAGAGACAGGCTTGATTAACTCTATGTTATCCTCATATGAAATTAGCTTAGGGATCTGAGACAGGAAGTGAGTATAGAATTCAGGTTCTGGATCCTTGTCGGCTGTGAGGAGGTTAGAGAAAAAAATTTCAGCCTCTTTCTCTATTTCAGACACCTCATCAATCCACTCCCCAGATGAATTTTTAATTTTTGTAATAGACATCCTACTCTTCCTTTCCCTCACAGAGTTATGAAAATATTTGGAGTTGTCATCTCCATCTTTTAGCCATTTAATATTTGCCTTATACTTAAAAAAAATGTCTCTGCTCTTTAATAACTCTAGTCAGATTAGCTTTAGCTTGTCTGAGTTTGATCAGTTCTATTTCACAATGATCATTGTCATAAGCCATTTCCTGAACCCTAAGTTGTTCTTCAGCATCTACTACATTTTGATAAATGTTACCAAATACATCCCTGTTCCATTTTTTCAGACATTTTTTCAGTCTAAGCATTTTCAGATAAAGTTTTAGCATGCCTGATCCTGGAACACTAACAGACCAACTATCTAAAATAACTTGCAGAAAAGACTCTCTTTTAAACAAAGTGTTTATAAACCTAAAAGGTCTAGGGACAGATTTGATTTGACTACCTACACATAGAAGTAAGGGACAGTGATCACTGGTTTCTTTACTCATCACAAGAATGGAAGAATCAGGGAATTTCATTTTCCATTGCGGAGTGCATAGGCCTCTGTCAAGTCTCTGAATGGTTGGAGTTTTTTTTCTGCCATCCTGACTGAGATCTAACAAGTTCTTATACCTTCCATTAGTCCATGTAAATGAGTTTCCTACAGTATTTATATGTTCTAAAGGCATACTATCAATAAACTGGGAAAATTCTCTAATGCTCCTCAAATTAGGAGTGGACCTCCCTTTATATTCTGTGATTGAAGCTATGGCATTAAAATCCCCTATGAATATAGTTTCAGAATAAGTAATTTTAGATAAATCACTCCATAGGGTTTCCCTTTCCTTTCTAGTTCTCAGGCCATAAACAAACACAGACTCCATCTTAGCATTAAGTTTGGTACTGTGAATATTAACATGTAAGAATTGTGGATTATCCTGAATTAAATTAATTTGGATACTATCACTCAACATTAGCCAAATCCTCTCATTATTAGCAGCTATGCATGAACTAAATTTCAAGGCAGAAGCAAAGTCAACACATTTTTCTGTTTCATGCATTGGTTCTATAAGACAGATAAGATCAAATTTGTGAATAATATTTAACTCTTCAAGCCTAGCTATTGATGTATTCATGCCCCTAATATTCCAGACTAGGAATTTAATTTTAAGGGTTTTAACAATCATTAGAAGTTGAAGGGGAGCCTTTTGTAGCAGAACCAGTGATAATCTGGTCAGCTGTGTAAAGTAAGTTTTTAGTTTAATAGCAGGAGCATGTTTAGCCATAAGTCTAGTAGATTGTCTCACCTGTGTTGTGCTTACCTGCCCTCTCTTATTTTTGGGCTGAATAATGGGAGACTGTTGAGAGCTATCCATTGGATCTGAGTATGTAGTTTCATCCATCACAGCATCCTCCTTTTCTGGATCATCCTTCTCAGGGTCATCAATCTCCACCATTTCTGAGTTTTCAGTTTCTTCTATTTCATTCTCCTGGAGAAGTGGTAGGAATCTATTGGACCTTCTTTTTTCCTGAGAAAAATAGGTAGAGTTGTCAGTAATAAAAGGAGAGTTGTCCACTATGGAGAGCCCTTTAGTGTTGATGCTAAGATCATCCTTGGCATATATAGTAGGCTGTGCTCTGAGTTTAGGTCTCCATTCTAGTCTTAACATCTCAGCTTGTTCTGTGATAGCAGGGGGCATCTTTTTTCCATTTGCTGGTGGTGCAACCTTAGCAACATAAGTCTTAGAATGAGAATGAGACTGGCTAGCCTTTTTCATTATTTCTTGTGCTGCCAGAACCTTAGCCTTATCTTTTGCAGTCATTCCTGAAGATTCTCCAGATGGAAAGGAGGGCTTAGGAGGGGTAGGAGTGGTGATTGGAGGGTGATGATACCGGGCCCAAGCCCAAATACCTCCTGATAACATGGGCTTGGCCCGTCACAGGATAAAGCTAGTTTGGCAGTATCCGGGTTCGTACAACTCGGACAGCGACACACACTAGAGGACACTCGGAACATGGACCACTCGGGAAGCATGGGTTATTGTATAAATAGTGCCCCTCAGCACTATTCCAAGTAAGTATCTTCTCACTATTCAAGTGATTACCCCTTTTCTCTCCCGAGATCCGTCTTTCATCATCACGCCGGAGGGTCTACCCTCGGGTACCTCCCGGGGTTCTGTCTTGCAGGACCAGGTATTGGATCGGGGATCAGGGGCCTATCCGGACTGACCAGGCAGGCAGCATCAAGTTGGCACGCCCAGTGGGACACGATCTGTGTTCACAAAAGCATTAGGATGCCGCCTCGAGGTCGGCCGCCGCGAAGAGGTAGAGGAGGAAGAAGACCGGAAGCAGTAGAAGAGGACCTTACTTTGCGCCAAATGAGGGAGCGAGCGCGCAAGGGGAAGGCTCCAGCGCATTCGGATCCAGACGTCTCTGAAGGAGAGTCAGAGCCGGAAGGAGAAAGGGAACCGGAAATGACGTAGGACGATCGCGACAGAAGAGAGTTCGCTGCAACCCAGGAGGAGGAGTACCGTCGTTGGCTGGCAGCGAAGCAAGGATCGGGATCGGGGACGAAACCGACTGAAGAACAGTCGAACCCTCCGGTGACTGAGGTCCGGGTACCCCCGGTTCAGCCCGGGTCAGGACCTAACCCGACCCCGATGGGACCTCCTGCAGGTTTACCTCCATTGGCTGCGGAGGTGGTCAGCCGAGGACCCCCTGCCGTTCACGGACAGGAGAGTCTTCGGCCTCCGGTCGTGATAGACTTGGAGAGGCAGGCCGGGAGTGTGGGGCCACCAGCCGGGATGGTGCCGGGATATGGTCAAGGTGGCGGCTATCCCGGATATGGAGCTCCAGGACACGGGATGATTCAACACGGATATCAGGGGTACCCCCCGGCACCAGGAGGGTATTACGCCCAACCCCCTGGAGCCTCGGGGGGCTGGGCCCCCGGGATTCAAGGACCGGTGTGGATGCAGAGCCAGGCACCGATGGCTGGATACTCCATGGCTCAACCGGCCCCGGTCGCAGGAGCCTATGGTACGTACCCAGTGGTTGTAGACCGGGCCCCGGCGGCTCCAAACTCGGTAGAGGAGAGGTTGGATCGGTTGATAGGCAGGAATGGAGGAAGGCCTACCTCCCCCTGGATAGGTTACATCAGCACTTTCCCCTGGCCGATGGGGATGAGAGTCTCGGAGGGGGTGCCGACCTACAGTGGGGAGACGGATCCAGAGGAGTTCGTCAGGACGTACCATAATGTCATGGGAACGCGGGATATCCGGGAGGAGCTTATGTGCAAGCTGGTGAGCTCGTATCTGAGGGGAAGCTGTTTATCATGGTTCGAGGCACAACCCTCGGAAAGTTTTAGAAATTACTATGATTTCTCAAGGGCTCTGATGCACAGATATGAGACCAAGAGGAAGAAGTACCTCCCTTTGGCCGAGGTGGCTTATAGTCGGTAGTCGGCAAAGGAGGAAGTTCGGGGTTTCCACAGGAGGTACATGGATGATTCTATGAAGGTGATCGACAGAGACGCTCAAGTGAAGGCCCTGATAGCAGGGTTCATTGCAGGGCTGAGGGATGAGGTGTTATGGGCAAAGCTCATGGAGAATATCCCGACCACCTTTCATCAGCTGGATCTTGAGGTGGAGATGTATTGCTCGCTTCTCGAAGGGAGCAAGAAGAGGAAGGAGGAAGGATACTTCGAGGACAAGGGGATGGGAAAAGGTGACAAGGCTCGGGTTGCTGATCCTGTCAGGAGGGAAGCGGGCCCGGCTCCGGTGAGGCCGAGGGTAGACCCCCCTCGGGCTGAAACGTTTACTCCCTTGACAAAAACCCGGTCGGAGATCCTGACAATTCATCGAAACCTTTTTCAAGACCCGGACCCCATACCGGGAAATCCGACCCCAGCGAATGCAGCTAAATACTGTGCTTTCCACAAGTCTAATGGACACACAACAGATGGTTGCCGAAGCTTAAGGGTGGAGATTGAGAAGTTGATCGAGAGAGGGCAGTTAAGAGACTGTGTGAGCCAGGAGAACCAGCGTCCGGCGGCTAGGCAGCAGGCCGGAGCGGGAAGGAAGAGGAATTGGAGGAACAAGCCGCGGAATGATAACCAGCGAGGGGCTCCGGCACCGGCTGCCCAGCCGGGTGCGGCAGCTCTGGTTATGGCCCCGGAACCGGTTAATCAGGTCCTTCTCCGGATGATAAATGTCATACATGGAGAAGTAGGGGGTGGGCCCCAGTCCCACGCAGCGGCTAAGGCCCGGAGCCGGTATGTGCCGGCTGGTGAGGACAGAGGGAAGAGACTGCGCCCCACCGAGGCCATCACCTTTTCGGATGAGGATCCGGTACCCAGTCTAACGCCCCATACGGATCCGATGGTGATCACGGCGGAGATAGAAGGATTCACGGTCAAGCGAGTGTTCATTGATGACGGAAGCAGTGTGGAAATCATGTTTGCTTCTTGCTTCGACCAGCTGGGAATAGGCCGCCACAACCTTCGCCCGAGCACCTCTCCCTTGTCAGGGTTTACCGGCCGCACAGAGCACCCCTTGGGGGTGGTGTCCTTAACGGTAACAATGGTCGACGACCTGGACAGGAGCAAGAAGACATCGGTCCGGTGCAACTTCGCGGTTATAGACGCTCAGTCCCCATACAACATCATCATCGGACGGCCGTGGATGGCTCAAGCCAGGGCCATTTGCTCGACGTACCATTTGACCATGAAGTTCCCAACCAGTCAGGGGGTGGCGACGGTTCGAAGAAGCCAGTCCACGGCCAGAAGTTGCATGCTCACGGCCCTTCAGGAGGCTAGGAAGGCCCCGGTTGGAGCGGTGCAGGGAGAAGTAGGTCCGGGGGATGTAGAAGATATGCAGGTGGGGAGCCGAGGAATGATCAAGGTTGGGAGAAAAATGCCGACCGATGTGAAGGAAAAGTTGCGATCCTTGCTTTCAAAATATGAAGATGTGTTTGCATGGGAAGAGAAGGACTTCACAGGCGTACCTCCGGAGTTAGCTCTCCACAAGCTGAATGTATACCCCGAGTTAAAGCCGATCCGACAGAAGAAAAGGGCCTTGGCAGGGGATAGGGCCGAGGTGGTGAGACAGGAGGTGTTGAAGTTGCTGGAAGCCGGGGTAGTAGAAGAGATTATATACCCGGAATGGTTGGCTAACCCGGTGTTAGTAAAGAAGCACAATGGGTCCTGGAGAATGTGTATCGACTTCACTGATCTTAACAAATGTTGCCCGAATGACAGTTACCCTCTTCCCCCGGTCGACCGGTTGGTGGAAGCCATCACCGGGTACGAGGCTTTGGCTTTCTTCGATGCATACCGGGGCTATCACCAGATTCAAATGTCGGGAGAGGACAAGCCGAAAACAGCTTTTATCACGGATTTCGGAACCTATTGCTACAGGCAGATGCCGTTTGGCTTGAAGAATGCGGGGACGACGTACCAGCGGATGGCAGACTCGGTATTTCGAAATCAGCTGGGCCGGAGCATGGAGCTATACGTTGACGACATGGTGGTGAAGAGCCGAAGCTACCCAGGTTTCTTAGAAGACTTGGAAGAGATGTTCGGCATTCTAAGGAAGGTCAACCTGAAGCTAAACCCCGAGAAGAGTGTGGTAGGAGTAGCGGCTGGGAAGTTCCTCGGATATATGGTGTCTAGCAGGGGGATTGACGTCAATCCGGAGAAAGTGGAGGTGATAAGCCGGATGCAGTCGCCAAAGAACGTAAAGGAAGTGCAAAAACTGATGGGTTCCCTGGCAGCCTTGAGCCGATTTCTGTCAAAAGGTGCCGAGAGACAACTTCCCTTCTTCAACATATTAAGGAAGGCAAAGAAGTTCGAGTGGACGGAGGAGTGTGAGAAGGCGTTCGAGGATCTGAAGGAACATTTGAGCCGGCTCCCGACCCTCTCGAAGCCGAAGGAGGGGGAGGATTTGCTCTTATACTTGTCCGCATCTGCATCGGCTGTCAGTGCGGTATTGGTCCGAGAAGAGGACGGGAGGCAGTGTCCGGTATACTTTGTCAGCCGGGCATTACAGGGTCCGGAAACTCGGTACACAAGTTTGGAACAGCTGGTGTTGGCGCTGGTTTACACCTCAAAACGATTGCGCCCGTATTTCCAGGCTCATCCGATTGTGGTCCTGACCAACCACCCCCTGAAGCAGGTGATGCTCAAGCCAGAGGCGTCGGGACGTTTGATGAAGTGGGCCATAGAGTTGGGGGAACACGAGATAACATATCAGCCGAGGAAAGCTATTAAGGGCCAGGCAATGGCGGATTTCCTGACAGAGATGGTCGGGTCAGACACGGTCACCGAGGAAGAGCCTGAAGCAAGCCCGGGATGGACATTGCATGTCGACGGGTCAGCGCATGCAGGAGGCAGTGGAGCCGGGGTATTGTTGACATCCCCGGAAGGAGAGGAGTACCACTATGCATTACATTTCGACTTTAAAACCACAAATAATGAGGCAGAATATGAGGCGTTGGTAGCAGGATTCAAATTGGCTCGGGAATTGAAGATAGGAAAGATCCGGGCCTTCAGTGACTCTCAGATTGTAGTTCAGCAGGTGATTGGGGAATACGAAGCAAAGGAGAGAAGTTTGCAAAGGTACTTGGAGCTGGTCCAGCCCATGATCCGGCAGTTCGATAGTTTCAGCCTGGAGCAGGTGCTAAGAGAACAGAATGAAAAGGCCGATGCGTTGAGCAAGTTGGCATCTTCGAAGTTGAAGCCAGGGCAGAAAGCGCCTCTTAGAAGGGAGACACTAGAGAGGAGAAGTTATGAACAGGTTGATGAGATCCTGGCAGTAGAGGTGGTGCCAGAAGACTCTTGGATGGCTCCGATCCGAGCGTACCTTCTGACAGGAGAGGTTCCGGCCGACCGAGTGGTGGCTAGAAAAATCCGGGTCAAGGCGCCGAAGTATACACTCCAGGAAGGGGCACTGTACAAAAGAGGCTATCTCCAGCCATTGTTGAAATGTGTGGAACAGCAGGAGGGCAAGTACCTGGTCCGGGAAGTTCATGAAGGCCCGAATGGTAGTCATCAAGGAGCCAGAACTGTGGCCCGGAAGATTTTACGGATGGGGTACTATTGGCCTACCATGTTTGAAGACTCGCAGGATAGGGTTCGGTCATGCCTTCAGTGCCAGAAGTTCGCACCGCTAGTGCACATACCCAGGGAAGAGATGATGGGGATAACAGGTGCCTGGCCTTTCAGCAGATGGGGACTGGATCTGGTCGGACCTTTTCCTACTGCTCCCGGCAGCTTGAAGTACCTGATTGTGGCTATCGATTACTTCAACAAGTGGGTGGAAGCCGAGCCCCTGACTAACATCCGGGGGTCTACCTGCGTGAAGTTTTGTTGGAGGAACATCGTATGCAGGTTCGGAGTTCCGAGGGCCATAGTAACCGACAATGGAGCGCAGTTTGAAAATGATCCTTTCAAGTCTTGGTGCGTGAAATATGGGATAAGTCAGAAGCTGACGTCAGTTTATCATCCGCAAGCTAACGGCCAGGTAGAGGTGACGAACCGGACAATCGTAAGTGGGATTAAGGCCCGGCTACAGGGAGCAAAGGGTAACTGGGTGCACGAGCTCCCGAGTGTTTTGTGGGCTCATCGGACTACGGAAAGTTCGGCAACCGGAGAATCCCCCTACAGTCTGACGTATGGATCCGAGGCGGTAATCCCGGCCGAGATTGGTATCCCCAGCCTTCGGACAGCCGAGCCGGCCCCCGAAGAAAAGAATGAGGAGGAAATCAGGACAAATCTGGACCTGCTGGAGGAAAGAAGAGAGAGGGCGGCCTTGCACGAGGCTAAGGTGAAGGAGAAAGTTAAGAAGTATCACGACAGGAGAGTAAGGAAGGAGCAGTTCAAGGTAGGAGACAGAGTTATGAGAAGAAACGACAAGAGTCACCAGGAGCCGGAAGGCAAGCTGGCACCCAACTGGGAAGGACCGTACCGGGTGATAGGAACCCACCCGGGCGGGAGTTATGTGCTTGAAGATCCAGCGGGGAAGGGAGTCCCCCGAAGGTGGAACATAGCAAACCTCAGGCGGTTCTATGGATAGTCTCTGGCACTTGTTGCCTAGATAGAATAGCCTCTGGCACTTGATACCTAGGTAGAATAGCCTCTGGCACTAGATGCCTAGGTAGGGTAGATCCCCGGCAGTAGGAGCCCGGGATAGAAACCTAGAGGTCGGATGACCGAAGGGTAGGAAGGAAGTATCCTGGAAGCAGAGACTTTTTTGTAACAAGGGTGTATCCCTTTTGACCGATGTTAAAGAATGAATGCGCGCATTAGAGTTTTAAAACTGAAAGAGATGTCATAAAATGAAAATTATTATACATGTCTGAAATAAAATGAAAGGTTACAACAGGACATGAAGTCCGATCCTATCTACGGGCCCCCGACGAAAAGGCTTCGCCGGGAGGACCTCCCCGGGTCTCGCGTCGGCTCCGCTGGACAACCTGCTCCAGCATGCGTTGTTCCTCGTCTTGATCCCGGGGAAGATCTGGATTCTCGCTTCCATCACCCCCCGGCTCGGCAGTTGATCTGGAGGTAGGGATGGGAACTCCGGTACGACCACCTCGACCTCCTGCTCGGACTAAAGGGTGGGGAGCGCTGGCACGGCCACCTCGACCTCCTATTCGGACTGGAGGCTGGGGAACGCCGGCATGACCACCTCGGCCTCCTATTCGGACTGGAGGCTGCCCCGCTCGCGGTCTGGTTGAGATACTCCCAGTTAGAATAGCTTTTTGTTTCACTTTGTCGTTTCGAGCCGACTGAGAGCCCGAGGCAGGAGAGGGACCGGAAGGTTGATCAGGAGCTGGAGTACTCTCCGAAGGAGGAAACTGAGCGGGGAACCGGGCAGCAATGGTTCGGAGTCTGGCTAAGCGTCGTTCAGAAGCCTCCAGATCTAGGAGCTCAGGAGTATGCTCGTAACGCTCATAAGCCAAGTCAATATCTTCAAGAGGAGGTATCTGAGACACAGAGGGAGGGACTACAATCCGGTTCAGAATGTTCTTCCTCCAATCAATTGCGGCTTGATAGGCCGCTGCCCAGACGCCAGAGGTCCGTTCAGAGCTCTCCATCCAGGCCATTAGATCGTCAACTGCCCGGGGAACGTCGGTCAGCAGGGGAATGCTAACCGCTCCCTGACGCAGTCCGAGCAGATGATATGATAGGTGAACTAGTACAAGATGCTGCTGGAGAGTCCGGTTCCTGGTCGCGAGCTTCTCATTCTCCACTTCAAGTTTGGTCGCGTGTTTCCGAAGATCGGTTGTACTCTGCATTCTCATACACTTGCCGTAGTACAGCCGGAGATCGTGCCATACCTCATCCAATTCCTTCTGGATCCGAAGTTGGAAATTGCGATGCTGGGCCTCCTGCTCCGATAGGACAAGGTCGAATTCGAGGACTTTGTCGATGCTCTCAAAAGCGAGCCTGTAGCACTTCGGCAGGGAACCGAAGTCCTCTTGAATCTGGAGCAGGCATGTGATCAAGCAATCGGCGTCGGAAAACTCTGAGATCAGGGGACCAAGCCCCCCCTCAGATAGAAGGTCAGTCAGACTCGGACAACCGGCTCCAGCTGAAACCTGGGAAGGAACTGGGGGGCTGAGGACTCGGGAAGGATCCTGGTGGCAACAGGATGGAATCAGAACATAAAAAAAAAATATACAGTAAAAACAAGGCCAGTGCTGACAGAAAATTGCAAAGGAAGTGTTTATTATTAGAATGAGGGTCTGGAGTTCAAGACCCGGGAAGGAAATTACAAAACTGGAAAACGAAAAAGGGAAAAATCTAACTAACATTCTGAGTTGCTCCCCCTTGGTTGTCCCCGTCATCGCTGCTGTCACCGTCCGAATCGTCGTCGGAAAAAAGTAGAGGAGGAGAGAGAGGGGGCTCGGCGGTCCCCGGGTTCGCCTGGCCGGCCTCTGGGGATGAGGAGGTCTCAGCCTCAAGATCCTTTGGATCGAACAGTCCCCTGTAATGCCCATATACGGTGCAGTATTGAGGGAAGTTCTCATCTTCGGGCAGATCGGCTCCGGAGACTGGAGCAGGGGGAAGAGGGCCAGGAAGCCGAACCAAATCAGTCGACCAGCTTCGGACATCCTCGGTCGACATTTGCTTCTCCCGTAACGCATCCCATAGCTTCGGAGAGAGGCCCTTCATGCCACCTTTCTGGAGGGTGTTCACCAGATGAAGTTGTTGGTCCTCGGCGTTCGGGTTATACCATTGCCGTTTGAACGACGCTCGGATTGAAGGAGGGAACCAGCCCCGAACCTGCATGTAGGTATTATGGCACTGGTGGGCGTTGGCGGCCATGTTCAGTTCGGTTAGACGGAGTGACATGGTTTGGCTCGCCAGAACCTTGTCAACAACGGCTTCGGCGAACTCCAGCCGATCCTTGTAGTTCGCCGCCCGAGCAGCTTCCAGTTCTTTCTCCAGGGCACTCACCCTGGCTCGAAGTTGAGTCGAGACCTCTCTCTCGGCCCGAAGCTCGTTCTCCTTCTCAGCCCTCAGTTCTTCTTCTTTTCCTTCGAGATGATGCCCGAGGAAGGAAGCAAGGGCGGCTTGAAAAGCAGGGGAGTTAGCAAACTCAGAACTGAGAAGTTGAACCTGCAGGATAGATGGGTTTTTTTAAAAAAAAGAAAATAAAAAAAGAGAGAAGGACAGTAAAGGAAAGATACCTTAGGGTTGGCAGATGATACTTGGGGAGTATTGACAGAGGATGATGGGGTTGGAGATCCACTCATCCGATGCTTCTTCCTGCCATGATCGGAACTCTCCCCTTTCCGCTTGCCGGGAACGAAGGGGGGGGGAGGAGGAATCTCAGGGGCGGGGATGGTGGTGTACCTAGATACAGGTGACCTGCCATCTCCAGCCGGGGGCCATAGGGGCATCCCTCGGCCAAGAGGTAGCCCAGGGATAAGCACGGGAGTACCTAGGGTTCCGGCTGGAACAACAGCAGCATTGATTTCGACAGGATCTTGAATGGACTCCTGCTGAGCTGTCGCTTCGGCCACGGGCACCTCCGGACGCCCTTGGCTAACCTCAGGCTCGGGTGTGAGATCAATGATATAAATAGGACCAAGGTTGAGGGGTCCCGAGCCAAGGGGAGGAGTCTGACCGGTCCCTTTCGTCTTGTTCTTATCTTGTTGGCGCCCCTGCTGCGAGTCAGGACCAACATGGCGGTCCTGATCGCCCCCTGCCTTGTTCTTATCCCCGACCTACTGACCCTTCGGCTGCGGGTTGGTTTCGACCAAAGGATCCGGCTGGGCATTCTTGTGCGGGCCACCCTTCTTTTTCTTCTCCGATGGAGCTGGCTCAGGGTCGGCCCCAGTTCCTGCTGGGGTGACCTTCCGGCCTTTCTTCTTGGGGATCGGCACTTCAGGGTTATTTTCCAAAGTAGGGGCTGAAAGGAAGAAGATAGTCGATTAGAATTTGAATTAAGAAGAAGCAAGGAAAAAGGTAGAAGTTAGGAGATCTACCCAAAACAGGACAAGTGACGACCCAACGGCTGTCCCGGAAGGCACTGGCCGGGTATATAGCGCGGGGGAAGAGATACAGCGAGTTGCCAGCAAGCCAGTATTGGTCAAGGTTGAGAGTATCCGAGGCCAGGGCAGTATGAGGCGCAAGCTGAGTATCAGGAAGGAAGGCTTCCCGGGCGTCGACGACGACGTTGTTATTCCAGCCGGGGACCGGGAAGAGTTCAGGGTTGACCTTCACATACCCCTTATGCTGCCAGTTCTTCATCGAGTCCTTTTTGCCGAGGATGAAGTCCTGGACGCCGGGCCGTGCCTGAACGGTATAGATCATCTCTTTACCCGGGCACTTGATAAGCATATAGAAAGACCTCCACAGATTGAAAGAGGGGTCAATCTTGCATCGGAGGCTCCTGACCAGAAAGCCCATCATCACCGCAATCACGTTCGGATGCAGTTGGCACGGTGAGATTGTATAGAACTCCAGAAACCGGGAATACAACGGGGGGAAGGGAAGACTTAAACCCCACATAAAGTGAATCCGGGGGATGCACCGGACAGACCTCACGGACTCCTCGGCTGAAACAGAGGAGATCTGGGCGTTCAAGGGTATCGGAACCCCCATGCCGCTGAGACACTTGGTGGTCCAGACGTCAGCCGTCAGTTCAGCCTTTCGGGCGTCGTCTATTTCCCTCTGCTCCCGGTTCTTGGAGCGTTTGAAGATGGGACCAGATGGAGAGACGTTGCTGCAAAGATGAATCGGCTTGTAGGACGCCGACGAGCCAACGGAAGCTGAAGCGGGAGGAGCAGTACTCTGAAGAGAGTAAGTCACAATGGCATCGGACTGATTGTCATTGGAGGACTGAGCGTTGTTGGGTGCCATAGTGATTGGAGAGGAGAGAGAATATGAAGATTTGGAGAGAAAAAATGGCAGCAAGGTTTTGGAAAGTTGAAAGCGATTTGTGAAAATGATTGGGGAAAAAGGCCTATTTATAGGAAGCAATAAAAGGAAGGCGAAAAAGCGACAATTAAATGGGCTTGGGACGCGAGAAAACAATGATGACAACCATTAATAGTTCTTGAAAAGAGCGCGCCCGTCTCATTTTTGTCGGGCCGGGGCGAATACAAAAAGCCAATCCTCCCGTCCTCGGATCAGAGGAGTTCATACCCTCGGACGGAAGAATCGGCTTCCGGGGGGCTAGTGATGATACCGGGCCCAAGCCCAAATACCTCCTGATAACATGGGCTTGGCCCGTCACAGGATAAAGCTAGTTTGGCAGTATCCGGGTTCGTACAACTCGGACAGCGACACACACTAGAGGACACTCGGAACATGGACCACTCGGGAAGCATGGGTTTATTGTATAAATAGTGCCCCTCAGCACTATTCCAAGTAAGTATCTTCTCACTATTCAAGTGATTACCCCTTTTCTCTCCCGAGATCCGTCTTTCATCATCACGCCGGAGGGTCTACCCTCGGGTACCTCCCGGGGTTCTGTCTTGCAGGACCAGGTATTGGATCGGGGATCAGGGGCCTATCCGGACTGACCAGGCAGGCAGCATCAGAGGGGTGATTGTTTTTGTGTGTGGATGTGGTTTGGTGAAAGAAGGAGGATTTCTAGCAGTGTGGGTGGTGGTTGATGGGGAAGGGTTGTGTTTTTTGGCATGAGGGATCCAATTTTCAGCATCTATTGGATTAGCAGCCCTGCAATTATCAGCATAGTGACCTAATTTCTTACAGTGAGGGCAATAGGCTGGGAGTTGCTCATATTCAATTTCTAGATCAACAGTAAGCCCTGCAACCCCCACAGTAATCTCAGAATGAATTTTCTTCTGCAAGTCTATTTCTATACAGATCTTAACTGCTGAGGGACGAGTAAGAGAGACAGTTACTGAATCCATCTTAACAAATTTCCAAACCCTATTTCCTATGAACTCAATCATGGCTGAATTATAGAAAAATATTGGGACATGCTGAATTGTTATCCAAATAGGCACAATTGAGGATTCATTACCAGGCACAAAGTCAGTTGTCCATTTCAGAACTTTCATCGGGAATCCTTTCAAATTCCAGATCCCTTTGAGCCAGCATCTTTGGTAGTCCTCTTGGTCTTGAAACCGGACGAGGATATGGCGATAGTCGATGGAGCCAAACTGGAAGCCTGAGGAGAACCCGATTGACTTAAAAGCCTCATTAAGAGTCTCCATAGAAGGCTTACCTCTCTCGAATTTACCTATCAGTGCATTTTGGTAGTGGGATGCAAGCTGAGTCGCCTGTTCCGGCGAAACAATGCAGGCAATTTTGCCTTTATGCTCACCGATTGGGACGATTTCGATGTCAAAGCTTGAAGAAAGATGCGGTTTGGTGGATTGCCGCCGCGTTGCTGCGGCGGCGCGGCCATGGGGAAGACCGTTATCCGAACGTTATTGGCGAGAAATAGTGGCAACGGTCAGGTGGGCATCAGTCGGAAATTAGGTAGTTTATTTTTTTAATGGAAGAGAGAAGGGAAATGTGTAGAGAGAGAAAGCCACCTATTAGTCTAATCTAATGTAAAATTGTAAAACTAAAACTCAATGGTTAAATTGAGAAGAATTTTAGCAAACTATATTTGATTAAATCTGAACTAAAAAATATTGAACTAAAAAGTATTTAACTAGTAGTGATTCTAACTAGTGTCACGTTAGATAGATGATTTCACAGTTGTATACATTATTTAAATTTAGTATGTTTTATCAATATTCAAACTCAATACTTAAATTGAGAAGAATTTTAGCAAATTATATTTCATCAAAACTGAACTGAAAAATGTTGAATTGAAAAGTAATTAATTAATAGTTATTCTAAATAGTGTCACATTAGTAGTTAGGTAGATGGTTCTACAGTCGTATACATTATTTAAATTTAGTATGTTTCGTCATTTATTTCAAACTCAATGCTTAAACTAAGCAGAATTTTAGCAAATTATGTTTAATCAAAATTGAACTGAAAATTATGGAATTGAAAAATGATTAATAGATAGGTATTCTAACTAGTGTCACGTTAGGTAGATGGTTTCACGGTTATATACATTATTTAAATTTAATATGTTTTGAGTCAGTTATTTCAAACTCAATGCTTATATTAAGCAGAAATTTGACAAAGTATATTTCATCAAAATTGAACAAAAAAATATTGAACTGAAGAGTAATTAATTGATAGTGATTCTAAATAGTGTCATGTTAGGTAGATGGTTACACAGGTGTGTACATTATTTAAATTTAGTATGTTTTATCAGTTATTTCAAACTCAATGCTTAAATTAAGCAGAATTTTAGCAAACTATATTTTAATCAAAATTGATCTGAAAAGTAATTAATTGATAGTGATTCTAATTATATCACGTTAAATAAATAATTATACAATTGCATACATTATTTAAATTTAGTATGTTTTGTTAGTTATTTTAAACTCAATGCTTTACTATTTATAAATCCAATATATTTCATTTTAACAAAAAATTAAATTATATAATTATTTTCTTGAAATTAAAAAATAAATAACACAAAACCAATAATACAAATACATTTAGGTCTTGTCTTGAACTTTTTTTTCCTACTAAATGAAACTATGGAATGAAATTAAGTATTATATAAACAAATAAGCTAATCTGAATTTTATCAAATTATATTTTCGTGAAATTTAACTGAATTTATTTGAAGAAAAATTAGGGAACGGAACTGTAATGCTCAAATGATGAACTACTCTTCTTATCTAATATCTGATGAGATAGTTTTATATAAAAAATTAATTTAGTCTGTCACATTTCTTGCAAAGTTGAAATATGTCTTGGGATATTAAATGTACTAATAAAAAATAATTATAATGTGTCATGTTGAAACAGTGATTCTACAAGTTGTCTAATTTTAGCATCTTTCAAAAATACATTTTTCTAATTTTAGCATATTTCATTAATGCTATAGTTAACTTATTTTGCAAACTATACCTATCTCAATGCTACTTAACTTGTTTCTTTTATAACTCGTTTCTTTTATAACTTGTCGAATAATTTAGATTGTCTGATTCAAATTACAATGCCATTTTTCACTACACCACGTCATTTTACCTTATTTTTTACGTTAATTTAAATACTTTTATATAAAACTTTCACTACTCTTAAATTCTAATGAATTGATCCAACATAAAATTTTCTCTAATCAATATCCCAATATACATGCACAAGGGAATCAATTGAAAATGTGATGGTAAGCAAGTGTCACGTTAAACCGATAATTCAACAAATGTGTACAACTCTCTACGATACTTAAATTTAGTATATTTCGTCAGCCAATTCTATTTTTAATGTTACCCAACTCTTTACTTTTCCAACTTTCCAACCTGCTTATATTGTCCAATTCGATATCTAACATTATTGTTTTCAATATGGAATATGTCATTTTGCACTACATTGTCAGTGTGAGATGAGTTTTAAGTAAAAACCATCAAGATGATTATTAAAAAACACAAACTCAAGAACATTAAACACGGTTACAGTAAGCTATCCTTCTCATATGGCCCAACATGTACTTACACCCCCACCCTCAAAAACCTCAAACTATTCACCTAAATGCTTCCGGAAAAGCTCCAAAATGTTGGCACACGTCACGATTCCGACCAAGCTCCGGTCATTCTCGGTCACCCAGACATAGCTCACACGATGAGCAACCGCCTGCATCATCACCGCCACCAGAGAACTCCAACGGTTGCACACAATCGCCTCCGCCCGCTTCACCATTCTTGAAGAGTAACTATTCGATGGACGAATGTGTTTAAAAAGATAAAATTATAACGCCGTGATAGAAAAAGGCAATAACTGAAATTTTTTAATGAAAAAATTATAAATCTGGTAGATCTTGATCTGTCCAGATTATCGAGATTATTCTCAATTAAACTTGAATTAAAATGAAATTTAACATATTCATTAATTCAATTAGTATAGCTAATATCAAGATAAAATTACACACCTCCGTTTGAGAACCGGAAGATCCTCGTCAATGGAGGATGACGAAGAAGATGACGAGTTCGCCTGAGTTATGTACGGGTTGTTGATAATAAACTATTGAAGTTTCTCACCCAGATATGCTCGGTCCGAGCTCTTTGAGTTGAATATGTGTGTTTGGGACTCACTCAGGTATGCTCGGTCCTCATTGAGTTGAAAATAATTCATTTCCTTTGTATATATACTCTGCTGTACATTCTTTTTATTCATAACAAAATAATGAGAAAATTTCCCCAACCTCTCTATCTTCTCTCTCGCCTCATGCTTTCCCCAAATCATCCATTCATCTTCACTTTCGATTCATGAGTTCAATTGATCGAGCCCACAATTTCTACATAAACTCCTCCAACATTTCACTGAGATTCCGCTCCTTCAAACTCCCCATCACCGTGTCACGATGTCTTCCGGCGGGCCGCCGCAGTCAATGTACGCTATAAGGTCACCAGCGGTGAGCGTCGTGATGGGTATGTAGCCCGGTGCATGTATAAGTTTAATTATGATTTAATACACATGTATACAGATACCATGCACAATTTTCAGTAGACTTCGACTCACCAAATGGACCGATTTTTTTCCTAACTAACCCTTGGTTTTTACCGTACATTCAAACTTACGAGTTTGCAACGTATTATCAACCGTTCGAGGCCCATCGACGTCGCAACCTGAATTTGATTATTTAAAGTGAACGGTGTTGCGACATTGCAATATTATTGAGTATATGAAAAGATATCGATTGGAAAAACAAATAATTCCGCAAATTAAACCCTAGAACATTAACAGACTCGCAGATTTCGGTCAATCGATGGCATCCAAAACACGAGGACTGGAGGAGGGGGAGAGCTGGTTCCAAACGCCATCGAGTTAAGAACGAGTCAGAGCCAGAAGATGCCCGAGAAGTGACTGGTCCACAACCGGTCGACGAAGAAGAAGCCGCCGGAGCCGCGGGTGAGGAGTACGACGCTGCTGAACCAGCCCCGAAGTTCTTCAATGACAGAGCTAGATATGACCGATGTGCCTCTCGTCAAGTTATTAATATCAAGGTTATTTATGGTTCTGTGGTAGATAGCCTAAACCTAAATTATGAGTCTGACCATTTTAGGCCTCAACACCTAGATCAGTTATTGCAACTACCCGATCCCATTTACCATGAGGAATTTTTGTAATTTTATGCAAACAAGGGTTAGAAGAGGGGTGGAGGAGATAAACACTACGGTTAGAGGGGTTAGGTTCAAGGTTGACAAGTTTATGATTAACAATGTGTTGAAATGCCCATTCAAAAGCCGAAATGACTTAAGACCTACCAAGCTCGACGACCCGTACGAGGTTTATTATGAACAAAGATTCCCCTCCGCCAGTCCTAAATAACCCCTTTGTGTTGTTGAGATTGGTAGGAAGTGGGTTGGGAGACGGTCTAAGTGCACTGGTAAAGTTAAAACCTACCTTATCTATCGATTGACAGAGGAGCAGCGGTTAGTGTTTGAGATGATATGTGGGAATGTTCTCTCGTCTCTTGGGCACGCTTGTGAGCCGACGGTTGGAACCCTATGATATTTTACTAAATCATGAAAGGGCTTCAGATCAACCCCGTCTTCACAATCCTAACCCACATGATGAAGTTTGCTAGGCACAATGCTGTAGTGATCCCACATGTTGGCTTGGTAACGACACTAATCAGAAAAGATGGAATTTTTCCGAGTGTACGACCAATGCAAATCACCCACTATGATAAACATTTGTTACGGCACAAGAGATTGGAGTTGAAGGCTGACGGGAAATATGCGAAGAAGAAGGAAACCAAGGAAACGGAAAAAAATGCTAAGGGTGGAGAAGAAATCTCAGGTTGGCATTCTAACATCCTTTTGTTTAGTTGAATTTGAATAATGCATCATGATGTAGTTTTAATACCTTTCATCTTTTTTTTTTCCAGATGATGTTGTTTATGCCCGTGGGAGGCTTGTGGTTTTGATTGGTCAGCTAGTGAATGAGATCGAAACTGCGCATCAACGTTCGAAAGCTAATAACGATGCACTCAACCTCTTGATTTCTAGTGTGCTGGTAGAATGTGAGCTGAATGATTCGGAAGAAATTCCGGATTTCCTCCACAAATATCTCTCTTCTTCCAAAATATTAGAGAGTAGCGGGGATAAGCAAGATCCGTTGGTGGAGCAAGAACTTAACAATGTGAAATATCTATTATAATAATATAAAATAGACAATTCATTGAAATGTCAAAAAAACTAAACATTAAAAACAAACATTGCTAGATAAAAGTTGATGATTTTAGCATCAGATTTAATATGAACACTATATTTTTTCAAGTCGCACATTCCTCTCTGAGAGCCTATTACTATCTAAATTATAAAAAGTCAGAGGGAAAAAACAAGAGAATCGAGTACCTGTTGTTGGTTTTCTTACTTCTAAATTAAAGTTTTTTTATTTGAAAATATAGGTCATAACATCTATATATACTTTTTAGTATTGATAAAAACTAACTCGTAATTTGTCTTAATTAAAATTGTCATATTAAATATAATGAAACTACCATATTTGTTAAAAATTAGTAAAATAATGAATATATTCCTACAGATATTAATAAACGATTATTCTATTTTTAAAGAAGATATTGTTTACAAGAGATCGTAATTAATCATGAATCAAGGAAAATAAATTACATTATTCCTATATTTAAGAAGATGTAAAAGAATCAAATTATATCGTATTTGATTGCAGTTCAATACTGTTATTCTAATTATATTCTCATTCTCCTTTTATAACTCATCCTTTTATGTTTGATATAGGAAAATATTAAAGAAAATTCATGAAGGGGGCCACATGTGATAATTTAGTCTAACAAAACAAATTTAAAATTTAAACTAACATATACATTAAGTAAAATTTAAAACAATTATGGGGGGCCCGGCCTCTCAGGTGATAATTCCATGGTTCGTATTGCGGGCCTCATTCAGTCTCGGACCAGGACCCGAGAAGGGTCATGGGCTCGAGTTACGCGGAGGATGGATCCACGGGTCCATCAATCCTAATCCTTTTAAGTAATGCGTATATTATGAATGTTCTACAAGGAATATACATCCTCTTAAACATGGTAATACAGCCATGACCGAAATACACTTCTTCTATACATGTTAATACAACTACTTTTCCCATAAGAGTTGTATTCCTACCATATTTATATATCTTGGTGATAACGGATTGTAGCTATATAAATACCCTAAAGGTTTGGTACACCTTGCTATCTCATACTACATACAATACGCCTTACACATCATACTAACTTGAGCATCAGAGTGTCTACCCTCGGGACACCCGAGGCTTTGTTTTGCAGATCAGTTCGTGAGCCGGGTTCGACGTTGAAGTGCTAGTGTCCGCCATAAATCAGTTGGCACGCCCGGTGGGACATCGTGTCTAGTGACGACGTCGCCGAACTTTATCTTTGATCTGATCCTACGCACCTGTTCAACAAGTTTTCCACGCCATGTCTGAAGCTGAGCAACCCAGGAGAAACACCCGTATGCAAGGGCAAAACCCGGAGGAGAATCCAGAAGCAGAGCAGCCTCCCCGAGGACGCAGACGCGGTCGACCCAGAGGATCTCGAACGCGTTCTACATCGGAACCACCACCAAGCTCTACCGTGGGTGCCGGAAACTCCAGCGCTCCGAACTCCTCCGGCCCAAATCCTGCTGCATCCAGAATACCACCTTCTGGATCGAACCCTGTTGGATCTTAAGTACCGAACTCAGGTCCGAGGATCTCGATCCAGACTGACATGAACACAGCGAGCGCGTTAATAATCCAGAAGGCCTCGACCGAGAGAATGGTTTGGGGTATAGCGGACCCGACTCGATCTTTTCTGTGAAAGAAAGAGCGCAAAGGGATCGACAAATCCTCGCAGAAAGACAGGAGGAGGAGGAGAGACACAGACGTCTCAGGGAATCCTTGAACCAACCCTTACGTCATAACCCGCCCAACTCTAAGCAGCCCTATGTCAACCTTGTCTCGGACACCCCGCCGAGAGAAATTCCTGACGATGTCGGAGCACTGATGAGGGACTTACATTCCCAGTACCCTGACTTCGTTGCATCTTTGATAAACTCAAGTCAACAACTTCATGCCCAGACACATGAAGCCCCAAATCGAGTATCTATCTTAGGAGCTCGAACAGCACCACCCTCTGATCACAACCAACAACGAAGATTCTTGGATGACTTATCCCGGAATCTACCTCTCTACAACACTTAGAGGAACCTTCCACCACCTCCTGATCCAGCCAATCACCATAATGAAGGCCTAGGGCTGAGCAGAGAAGAGGTGCGAAGGATACGCATCAACAGCATCCAGGAAGAACTCAGGCGCGAAAAGAGGGAGCAAACCCAGAGCGAATGGAAAACCAGCGCTGATCGGCCTTTCACCCAGGTTGGAGCCTATCCTACTCGGGGAAAATACGAGGTCGATCAGGAAATCAAGC
This sequence comes from Sherardia arvensis, assembly GCA_948330725.1. NCBI lineage: Eukaryota > Viridiplantae > Streptophyta > Magnoliopsida > Gentianales > Rubiaceae > Sherardia > Sherardia arvensis. The sequence goes on from OX415241.1 coordinate 30,120,578, forward strand.
GTATACTCGGACCCAGAAGACAGTATGCTCGCTCCCCCTTCTCCCGACATATCGTTAATCTCCTCTTCGATGGAAACAAGAAGGTCCCAGAGCACCTGCCTACATACGATGGTACCAGCGACCCTAGGGAATTCCTCTCGGTCTTTTTCAAAACCTTGGAAACCAGGAACTTCCACGAGCTTGAGATATGCAAGATCGTCCCCAGTTACCTCCGAGGGAAAGCCCAAACATGGTTTACTCAGACGAAACCAGAAAGCTTATTCGACTACTGGGATTTCGCTGAATTTCTCCTCCTCGCCTTCTTCCAGAAGAAGAAATTCACTAAATCTCTTGGAGATCTGGGATATGCACCTCGCCATGAAGGAGAGACTGTGATAGAGCACTATCACAGATACATGGATCTAGCCACAGAGTGCTATGATCGAGATAAGGTCCTCTTGATGAATATGTATCGAATGAGTGTGGACGATGGCACTCTGAGGATGAATCTGGCAACAAAGAATCCTACTGCCATTCAACATCTCCAGGCCATCATGGAGAAATACGCCAGCAAAGCGGACGCGGTAACGGTTAACAGACCTCGAGAGTCCTATATGGACAATAAGGGAAAGGAGCCAAAAATGAAGGTGTCGAAGGGTCGAGAAGACTGAAGGTACTCCCAAACCAACCTTCAAGTCCTACACTCCTCTAGCTAGATCTCGGGCTGAGATCTTATCCATTCACAGGCACCTTTTAAAGGACCCACCCGCCATGAAGGATTCAGCCGAGCGTCAAAGGTCCCTGAAATTCTGCCAATATCACCGAGATCGGGGGCATGACACTGAGGAGTGTTATCAGCTTAAGAACGAGATCGAGAAGATGATTCGACAAGGAATTGTGTAACAGATTGCACCTTCAATAGCCGGCGACAGCCAGAGTACCCAGAAGAGGTATGGGGGAAAACCCTGGCAGAAGAAGAAGGATGGCCCCCGAAACAACAACAACAACAATAACAATAGCAACCAAGGGGGTGGAGGCAACAATCCTCAAGATTCTCCTCCGCCGCCGCCAAATGGAGTCAACCGGGTCATTAACGGTATCAACGGCTACACGGGAGAAGCAATTTCCCTTACCAAGCTGAAGGATAGTGTGCGGGCCATACCACACACCAATCAAATCAACAAGAGGCTCCGCCCCGAGGAAACTATCAGCTTCTCGGACGCAGACGCCGTTACAAACCAGATGCCCCACTCTGACCCTCTTATCATCTCTGCAACAATACATGATTCCCCGGTGAAGAGAGTCTTCGTGGACGATGGGAGCGGAGTAGAAGTGATGTTCCAAGACTGCTTCCAAAAGTTGGGATTTACTAAGGACGACCTCAAGCCTACTGGCCCGATCTCGGGGTTCACCGGAAATCCAGTCATACCTCTTGGAGATATCACACTCCCAGTTACAGTAGCAGAAGGAGCAAAAAGGCTAACCCTTTACTGCACATTTGTGGTGGTTGACACCATCACACCCTTCAACATCATCCTTGGCAGACCTTGGATGTGCCAAGCTAAGGCCGTATGGTCTCCCTACCATCTGACGCTGAAATTTCCGACACCACAAGGGGTAACCTCCATCAAAGGAGACCAATGAGTGGCACGATCCTGCATGATTACAGCCATCCGCGATGCTAGAAAAGTGAGCAACATCTCAGCCATCAACACCATCCTAGGAGATCTGGTACCCGATCCAGATCTCGAACAACCTATGGTATTCCACTTCGAGGAAGAGGCCTATGACGAGATGACTACACTATGGCACAAGAGACACCATCAAACCTTTCAAATGGGAGAACTGATAATACCAATAGGCCCGTGGTGCACTAACAAGCTAGAGGGAGCGCTGGAGTCAAGGACAAAAGGACCATACAAAGTCTCCACAGCCCAATCCTGTGGATTTTATCTCTTGCAAACTCGTGGAGGAGAGCACTTGGATCCTGTCATTATGGCACCCTTCCTACGCAGGTACCTCGGAGCTAAAACTAAGTAGACCTTCTCCAATTAAGGAGAAACTACTTCAATAAGGCCTACGGGCCAAGCTTCTCTTTCTTTTCATCTTTTCATTTTTCATACCCGAGCTCCCAAATTCGGGGTTGTCTTTTATAATTTTGCCGAACTCCCTAGTTCGAGGAATACAATTTCTTTTCAATATATATATATATATATATATATATATATATATATCTTCTATTTTATTTTAAAGCAGTCAACGTCCCTCTAATACAAAAAGACACTATACCTTATAAAGCATAAGTAAAGACTGCTGCCTAAGATTTATACGCTTATAAGCGTGTGATTGATGTTTATCTAATATGAGCTGTTCGAACTACGTGTCCGAACCACAGTCACCTTAGGCTAGAATAAAATAATATACTTATAAAAAGTATATGGTCAAGACCAACATAATATGAGTCACACAAACTCACAAAGTTTGGAAATCGACTTTTCTTATGGTACACCTATTAAGGTACTTGCCAATACTTATTTGGGCTATTAATAAGCCTAATAATCAATCTCCCCAAGGTTGAAATATAAAGACCTTTATAAAGGCAAATCAAAGTGTCATTACACTATAAAAATTCCTACACCTCGTAAAGGTCTTTAAAAGCAGGGGTACGTCCTCGACCACGAGAAGGAATAGATGCACGACCTCGACTACTATAAAGGCCTCGACCCATATTACTCTCTTCTGCCATCGTCATTAACTGAGAAGATGTAGGAGATTTCCCTCTACTTCCTATAGGTGCAGGTCGAGAAGTGAGCCTTGAACTCCAGGAATAGGTGACACCCATCTTCCCCTTCCACGTGAAAACCCTACTAGAGGATTTACCATCCCTCGAAACATTCCACCTCGAGCAAGAGGCACCATCACTTGCCCCAACTCGGGGCTGAAGAAGTGCCCCCTACCTCTCTCCGTGAAGACACTAGATGCGTGATAAACACACCTTGGGAATCCAGCTCCTTTATTTGGATCCTGCAAGCATTCAGCTCGGCCTCACGTATCCTCGAATCCTCAATGAGGGCAACGATCTTATGATTTACATCAATATTTTTGTGTTGAAGATAAGATATACGAGAGTCTTTCCTATGACCCTCGCTCTTGAGTTCCATCAACTCCTCCCTGGCCTTCCTCAGCTCTCGATCATATTCTTTATTGGCAGCTAGAGCCTTATCATGAACACCTTCAAGAGCTTTAAACTTTTGATGAAGTTCCTTTAGCTGGTTATTCAACTCAGCCCTCCGCTCCAGACTTATCACTTGCTGACCGCGAAGACTGTCGCAATCTTCTCGAACTAGGCTACAAAAGCCCCGGGAGTCATCCAACTCTTCCTTCAGTTTCTTATTTTTCTGAAGAGCAGCCTCATACTTGACCTGCAATTCAGCACGGGCAGCTACGCAACACTGGACATAAAGGAAGACATAGAATTGTTAATTTCATGGAAGAGATATATTATTCGGAGTACATGGTTGCCAAAAGTTGGGCAAAAGGAAAACAGTTTAATATATATCAGGATCATCCTGATATTGGCAATATCAGGCACCAATTAAATAACGACACATCATCTTTAACTAATTTATGATTGGGCCACGTGTTCAATCATTACCCAGACGGGTTTAGGCATTCTAAATTAGGGTTTTAGAACTTTACTAAAAATATCTTAACCAATTAAAACATTACAATTGTACACATGTCATTATCTTATTGGTGCCTGATAAGGCCTATATCAGGATGATTCGGATGAATGTTATTCTCAAAGGAAAAAGTTCCTAAATAAGAAGTAAAGGCTCTAAGGAATTACATTCTTTGGCTACCCATCTTGGACTTCCTGACTCCCAGATAAAGCTCCCATAACTGGCTTCTCCACCAAGAAAGACAACTCAGGGTACAGACCACAAAGCTTCTCATGAAACTCCTCCAGAGTCAAAACCTTCTCCAAGGACTCCAAAATAGCTAGTAAACTAGTCTCGAACCCCCCAATCTGGTGGAACTTCGCCCGAAACTTCTCCAGATCATCTGCCACCTCCGGCCAATTATAAGCAGAAGCCAACCATTCCTGGCTATCCTCACTATGGATCTTCTGAAGATAGACCCACATGCTTGGAAGCTCGGACTTATGATAGAGTTCTCCATGCTTTTGGCGATGGTCCTCCATCTAGGGACAATTCAGGCAGAAATCTATTATCAACCGAACTAGTCGTCTCTGGCAATCGGAATCGGCATATCGGTTCTTCTCCGCCTCCACCATGGCCATCTTCCTCTTCAGCTCTTGGAAGGAACTATCCGTCAATCTCTTCTCCCCTTTAAGGTCATGACTTCCTCTTCCAGGGCCTCTCTCCTAGCCTTCTCCTGGGCCATCCCGTCTTGGAGATGCTTCACCACTTCAGAAGGCTCGCTAGATTTCTTGGTCACCTCCCCCTTCAACAGCTCTAACTCAGCCGCCTGTTCTTGGCAGCGACCATATAGTGTCTTGATAGAACCATATATATGCTTCATATGATTTAGAGACTGTGAAAGAAAATAAGACAGTTAGATTATTACACCTTCAATCCCGTCAAAAGCTGAGTTAATCATACCTGGCTTATCTCGGGACATTTTGGAGCCATCTCGGTCCTAGCCTCGGGAGGAGGAGGCATCACATACTTCTCGAACTCCCCTAATGGTTCGAGCTCAAGCCTAGCCTTCTTTGGAGACTTATTGGAGGCATCCACAGAATTTCCTGAGGCCTCTAAATCCCTCTTCTTGTTTTCATGGCCCTTCAGCTCACTTGACTCGAATATTTGAGCCAACTTACTTACCGCCTTCTCGGTCTTGGAAGCACCCACTGCATACAAAAGGAATGGAGTTAGCATCAGGAAAAAATGATATTGTATGGACAAGAATGTCATACATAACAAAGAATAAATACCCTCATGCAACATATCAGAGATTACTATAGAAGTTAAAGACTCTTCATTCTCGGCCCTACCGAACTTGGTTGGTGGAGAACAAAAAGTCCGAGACACCTCCTTTCTTGGAACACCGGACTAGGACTAAACCCTCATCCTCCTCCTCATCTGATAGATCTCGGGCAACAGGTACGAACATACACTCTGTCTCATTAAGAACCTTAGCTTTTGATCGAATCTTCTTGGGTCCCCGGACCAATCATCGACGCCGAGCATCAGGCATCAATCCAGAAACTTCCCTATCTAAAGGAGCTTGGTTCTCGGACATCTCATCTCGAGCTGCCCTCTCTTCTATTGCCTTAGAGGCCCGAAGCGCCCTATCTGAGCCAATGGGATCCTGTTCCATGGATAGAATGATTTCATACCACTCAATTTCTACACCCTCTGGCTGATCAAAATAAGACAACTTCAAATAGCTGCCATTTTGAAGAGTTCGGCCAGGCATTTGGTATAACCACCTATATGTCTCGACAGGCCATTGGCAACCCATCTGGTGATCTCCTGATACAAACTTACCATCTCTAAGTTTGATCTTCTCCCTCACCAACTTCTCAGCTATATTCAACGATTTATGGGAGGACTCAACATCATCCCAGGCTTCATTACTGAGGTTCCTATTCCAATGGGGTACCTCATACTTGGTCCGGTCAAAGGTTAACTTCACCTTGTCCCATTTCCCACATTTCCGAGGAAGAACAAAGGCTCGACCCATAGAAGCATCTCGGACAGTCAAAGTTACAGATAACTAGGCTAAGAAAGGCTGATTCTCAATATTTGGATGAATATTTGCGTGATGTTAGCGGATTCTTTTGCTGCTATCAAGTGTCCTGTCTCTAATCATGACTTGGTTCAGTCTACACTCTTTGGTGTGGAGGAAGACCCTAATTGTGCTCATTTGGTCACTATTTGATTCATTACCCACTGGAGCTGAGTTACGATGATCTATGCCCCAAGTTGTTACTCCATGAGCAACGTCTGAAATATTGGAAGGATCTTGCTAATACTTCTTCCCATGCATTCATGGCACTACAGTCATCTGGTTCCTCGTCTATTGGATCCAAGAATTGGGGGTGGAAAGAATAAGAACAAAAACAATCGCAACAGAGTAGGTCATTGGTAACAATAATCGTGGAAATTCAAATCGCTCAGAAGGATCAACTCTAGGTAGTAGAGCTGCAAACAACAACAGAAATCGTAACAATGGTATGAGTAATATTTTTGATTTGTCATGTTCATTATTGCCTTTCATAAACTGTGTTACTTATAATGCGTGCTCAGCAGGAAGTAATTCATCCAATGGCAATTTAAGCTCTACTCCCTCTCCCGATTCTTGTTGTTTCTGTCTTACTCCAGGTCATGTCGCACAGTTCTATCCTCACAGATATAATTTGTGCTCCCTGGTCAAGATAGTGTTACTAGAGCCTTCACTGCCCTATCTGTTGGTGGTGAAGCAAATGACACTGTCCAGTATCCGGATTTCGGGGCTGTTTCGCACATAACTCATCAAGAAGGTAAACTCTCTTTTACAGCCCCATATCATGTTTCAAGTTCTGTTGTTGTTGGCGATGGAACCACTCTCCCAATTAAACATGTTGGTAAAATGGAAATTCAAACACCCTCACGCCCACTTAGCTTATCCTCTGTTTGTCGTGTTACTGGTCTTAAACATACTCTCTGTCAATAAGTTGTGTAAATAAAATGCATGTATTATGAGTTTGGATGATTCTTATGTTTGGGTTAAGGAAAAGGAAACGGGGGAGGTACTTCAGAGGGGGCCAATAAGAATGGTGTCTATCCAATCCAACCAGTGTTTGTGAGTCATCAGTTATCTGTACCTGCTTTTCTAGCCACTAAGGAGTCTGGTGATATTTGGCATGCTCGTTTGGGTCATACATCTTCTAGAGTTATAGAGAATTTGATTTCAAGTAACAAAATTTCATGTACTTCGAAATTTCATGACGATTGTGTTTGTTGCAAATTGGAAAAAAAATTCATCGTTTGCCTTTAGAACCAGTTCAACATTATGCTCTATATATTTGATTCATAGTGATGTTTGGCAATCTCCCGCGTTATCAAACCAGTCTTTTCAATATTATGCTGTGTTTACTGATAATTTTTCACGTTTTTCATGGGTTTATCCTTTACGTAGAAAATCTGAACTTTACTCACAATTTCAAAAATTTCAAAAGGTGGTAGAGAATCTTTTTAATTGCAAAATTAAGATTTTCCAAAGTGATGGAGGTCGGGAATTTGATAATTCTTCTCTTCTCCAACATTTTACTGAATGTGGAATAATTTTTCGGAAATCATGTCCTGGCACACAAGCTCAGAATGGAGTTGCTGAACGCAAACATCGCCATCTCATTGAAATGGCACGCACAATGCTTGTTCTGTCAGATCAACCTGCTCAATTCTGGGTTGATGCCGTGTTTCAAGCTGTTTTTACTAGTTAATCGTTTACCAAGTTTGAACTTAGGTGGTGTGTCTCCATTTGAAAAATTGTTCCATCGTTCTCCATCTTATAATTTTTTTAAAAGTCTTTGGTTGTGCTTGTTTTCCTCTTTTAATGGATCCGTAAATCAACAAATTGTATTTTCATTGGTTATGCATCTGATTATAAGGGTTATAGGTGTCTTGATGCTCTTACTGGTCGAGTTTATGTTAGTCGTCATATTCTGTTCCATGAAAAAAAAATTCCCTATCGTAGTCTCCTTCCTTCTCAGTCGAGCATACCTTTTCCTCACCGCTTGATCTTTCTGAGGGTTGATCGCCTACTGTGGTGTCTACATGATCTAGTTCGTCTACTCAGTCAACATTCCCGTCATTGTCGTCATCTCCTTCACCAGTGCCACTGTCTCCTCCTTATAGCAAGTCTCTAGTATGTTCTGTTGAGTCACATCCTAGCTCGCCTTCTACCGTGTCGCCTCCTAGCTCACCTTCAATTACAATGGATCCTGTGTTGCCAAAAATTCTGGATAGGTTGATCGAGTTCGTTTTCTAGCCCTATTACTGATTCAGTCTCTCCTGTCTATCGATCTCCCGCGTCTAGCCTGGTTCATAGTCCGGTTGTATCTACGTCTCCTGGGCTTCGGTCTGCTGACTCCAATCTTTCTTCGAGTGTTTCCTCTCCCATTTTTCCTTCCATTGCCTCTTCCTCACAGTCGTTGGTTTCCAATACTCATCCCATGGTTACTCATCTTAAAGCCGGTATTTCCAAGCCTCGCCGGTTAATGAATTTAAAATCAGATATTGTAGAATTAGAGCCTTCTAATTTCAAACAAGCGTCCAAAGATTCTCGTTGGCGACATGCTATGCTTGATGAGTACAATGCATTACTTAAAAATATACTTGAGAGTTGGTACCTCGCGACTTCAATCGCAATGTGCTTGGATGTAAATGGCTATATAAAATTAAATACAATTCTGATGGGTCATTGGAGCGGTTTAAGGCCAGACTTGTTGTTTTCCGAAATCACCAGCAGGCAGGTATTGATTATTTTGAAACTTTCAGTCCTGTTGTAAGCCTATTACTGTGCGTTTGGTTCTAACTCTTGCTATTTCTCTTAATTGGACTGTCTGTCAACTTGGTGTTAAAAATGCATTTTTGCATGGTTTTTTGAATGAAGAGGTTTATATGCGCCAACCACCAGGTTTTGCTGATCCTTCTCGTTCTCATCACATATGTCGGTTACGTAAGTTCATTTATGGGTTACGACAAGCTCCTCGAGCTTGGCTCTCCAGATTTAGCGATTTATTATTATATATTGGTTTTAAATGTAGCAGTTGTGATTTTTCTATGTTTGTTCTTAAATATAAGGGTCACATGCTTATCTTACTTCTCTATGTGTATGATACAGTCCTAACCAGTAGTAATAATGACTTGGTTCACAAATTCATCTCTGTTCAGTCTCTGAGTGTGATATGAAGGATTTAGGGGATCTTCATTATTTTCTAGGTTTACAGGTGTCTCGTACTCCTAAAGGTTTATTTTTGTCTCAGCAAAAATATGTGTCTGATTTGTTGCGCAAGTTTCACCTTCACACAGTTAAACCTGTACGGACCCTTAGTGTTTCTAGAGTTACATTGTTATCTGTTGATGGTGATCTTCTTGCTGATCCTACTAAATATCGTAGTATGGTTGGTGCATTGCAATATTTAACTATGACTCGTCCAGATATTGCTTATGTTGTTGATATGGTTTCTTAGTTTATGCATGCTCCCCGTACTACTCACCTTCATGCTGTGAAAATGATTTTCAGGTATTTGTATGGCACTATGGAGTTTGGTCTTTTTCTCCATGCCGCAAATTCTCCAGAGATGGTGATTGCTTATTCCGATTCTGATTGGGTTGGTTGTCCGGACACTCGTCGCTCCACCACAGGCTATGCTGTGTTCCTAGGGAAGAATTTGATTTCCTGGCGCTCTAAGAAACAACCTACTGTGTCGAAATCCTCTACGGAGGCAGAATATCGTGTTGTTGCTTACACTGCGGCAGAGATTATTTGGGATCGTCAATTGCTTGCAGACTTTGGGTACCATTTTCGTCATCCGTTCACAAGGGGGAAATTGGAATCCCGAATAAGTTCCATCTAACTCAATTGGTGAGACTTGCGTCAAGAATCAAATCACAATTTTACAAACTTAATAAAACTGAACTGAATTATTAAAATTGGGATAAAACACTAAATTTGATCAAGGGTAACCAATATTTTAATTAAATGAACTTCATGGAATTTAGAAAAATTAAACTGAATTGAGTTCTTTTAATGTGAACTAAATTGAAATTCAACATATATTAAAAGTATTGGCACAACTAAATTAATTTTTAATCAAGTATTGGCACGGCTAAATTTTTAGAATCCACAAAGTTGAACTAAATTTATAACAAAATTTAGAGTACAAAATAGGGTATATCTGTGTTTAATTCAAGAATTAAATTACATGAATGTAAAATAATAAATTATCATTCTTGTTAAAAATTATATAAAAATTACACCCCACTTTCAAATTATAAAACTCATACGGTATTTAATCATAAAATTCCAAAAACTTAAATGAATGGCAAAAAAGAATGATGGGGACGAGTGTGTACAGTTTTATTATTTTAATTTTTTGAAAATCAAAAATTATTAAGTATTACTAGCTAAATATCATCGTGCGTTGCACGATTAATTTAATCTTTTTTAATGTAAATATTATGAACAAACTTATGAAGATCGAGGATGAAATGTGTCTAAAGAAAAATTCAATTTGCAATTACCAATGTCGGGAGCATAAGAGGAAGAGAAGGCATCGTTCTTTGCCTAATATCCTTGGTGCCAAATAGAACTCCACCAATAAGAGAGTGGCAAACCAGCAATAAGAGGAGGCAACTGAGAAACCTTGGCAAACAGAATAATCCAGTGGTTGGCAAGATGAAGGTCGTTCAATATCTCAATACTGGTGCACAGAACCTGCAGCTCAGTCCAAGCATTCCAGTTCCACAGGTAGCTATTCACGGACTCCACAAGAACAGTTCGAGCAAGGCTCTGAATTCTTGAGAAAATGCCGTGTACAATAATCACTCAAAGCCATCATCGTGTACATCGTGGATTATATGGATTGTGTGTGATGTAATATTTTCATACTTAATTAATTATGGATATTTGCGGCATTCATGTTAATTGTGTGATGTAATATTCATGTTTTCCTTTCGTAGATGTGTTAATTAGCATGATGGACTGAAATTACCGTGTAAATTAGTGTGTAAAATAGGATTTTATAGGTGGAATGAGTTGTATTTGTAAAAATAGAAGCCGGAAGCTATATAGTATGCTATAAAAATATGTTATAATATATGCATACCATATATTATATATATTGAAACAGCCGACTGTATATTATATATATACGATAATGAACACCATGCAAATCATATTAGAAATAAAATATATTAATACTAAAGCAATTACGTAGATTAAGTTCGGGTAAATAGTATTAATATGGTATACAATATTAAGTTCGGTAAAGTTCGTAGATTAAAAGAAACAAAAATAATATATAAAAATGGTAGGCGCCGGAATATGGTGAACTTGCGGTGGTTATGCGGTGGTTTTAGTCAAAACTACGTAGTTTCATCCTTTTAATTCTTTTTATTAATTTATTTATTGAGCGGAGCAATATCCTTTAGAAAGAACTAGCTAAATATCATCGTGCGTTGCACGATATATTTAATATTTTTTTATATGTAAATATTATGAACAAATTTATGAAGATGAGGATGAAGTGTGTTTAAAGATAAACTCTTTAAGATAATTAACAAAACAATAGTGGGAAATTTCAAAAGATTATGAAATTGTCAATATATATCGTAATTGCCAGCTATTCATCAAAGGACATTTTTATAAAATAATATTTATACAGTTAAACATCGATAAATGAATATTCGATAAATGAATAATCTTGCTAAATGAATAATTTTTCCCGGTCCCGACTTGGGCTAAGGGGCTAAATGAATAATCTCGCTAAATGCATTAATGAATAATTTTTTAAAAATCCTTAAAAACCCTACGTAAATATAAATGAATAATCACCACATTTCATAAGTTATGTATATACTAAAAAGATTGTTTTTCATTTAATAATGTTCATACAATAAATCGTTCTCTTATAAAAAAGGTGTATAGTTTTTTGCTCTTTTTTCCCACCAAAATTCATCCCATCCTTGATTTTTCCTAGCGCAAACAAAATTCTGCTCGTGTTGTAGAAAGTAGTTTTGTAAGGTGATTGATCATTGTTAGAAAGTAGTTTCGTAAGATGATCATTGCTTGATATGTACTTAGTCCATATACATACCTTAGTTTGTAATGTAGGTTAGATACATTTTCTAAAATTCTAGATATTCCATACAATGCATACCATATATTTTTTTAGTAGTTTTAAATATAATGCACATATGTACATTTTTGTACTTAGTACACATATGCATACAATTCATTTAATATTAATATAATTTCTTCAATACTGTCTAAATGAATAATTTATTTATTTATCGATAAATGAATAATCTCGCTAAATGAATATTTTTATGATGGTCCTAACAGTATTCATTTATCGAGATTTAACTGTATTAAGATCAAAATGTAAGAAATTTATTTAATATTAAGTTAATAGATAAATATTTTTATAAGAATGCGTTTTATGGAATAAATGATGATGTGTGTAATTACTAAATTGATCATACGTACTCATGCTAAAATGAAACCAAAAAGTAATAAATGAAAATTATAGGCGCCGGAATGTGGTGATCTTGTAGTAATACAGAATATTTCCATGTATCTTTCATATATCGCACATTCATGTTTTCCTTTCGCAGACGTGTTAATTAGCATGATGGACTGAAATTACCGTGTAAATTAGCGTGTAAATTAGGATTTTATAGGTGGAATGAGTTGTATTTGTAAATATAGAAGGTGTAAGCTATTGTATCAGCGATGAAAAATTCAACAATAAAATTAAAAGAAACAAAAAATATAGAAAAAAGTGTTATTGTACCCCTAACTATTTAAGTGCTAATGTACCCCTATGTTTTTTAAAAGTGCCACTATACCCTCAAATGTATAATTTGGGCAGAATTTTCTTTTGCCAAGTGTAAAATGTCAAGAATACCCTCACTATTATTTAATGGTAAAAAATAAAAAAATTAGGACGAAAATGCCCCAACCAATTCAATGAATAATTCTCCCCTACCTAATTATTCATCTAATTCCCGCTTCTATTTTACTTTCACACCCAGTTAAGCATGGCAATCCAAATCCATACTACTAGTCACCGTTATTTTATCGGATGAACGCGTTTGAAGCCGAGGGGACCAAAACCACCCTGCGCCAGGGGACCGAAACCGCCACACCCAGTAATAATTAGCGTGACTAGCTCAAATTACCAAAGGAAAATGAGAGAATAGAGTTGGCGAGATTATGGTAAGTTCACCAATATTTTCAATTTGTTGAGTTTTTGGATATAAATGTTAACTTTTTTCAATACTGGCCTGCAAGATTCAGTCCGTATTTTGCTTATTTGCAGTCCGTATTTTTGTTATATAATCACTATGATTATGATATATAACTGATTTGCAAGTGTATGCAATAGAAGTAATATATATATATATATATATATGATGCATATGTCTGATATACATAATTATTGATTATATCATATATATCGACAGCGTATTTTTATTTTGAACTACAAAATACGCAAAATACGGACTACATCTAGCAGCCCCTTTCAATAATATTGTGCATTTATTATGTAATTCAGTGATATTAATTTCTTGATTTTTTTTTGTGCCCATGACCATGAGCATTTGGGTCAAGGGAAAAAACCCAACAAGTGAGGGTAAATTTGTCTTTTAGTTTAAAATGTTGTTGGAAAATTGGTTTTAGGGGTACACTTCTTTATTCAATATAATTATAGGGGTACATCAGCACTTTTGAATTATTCGGGGGTACATTGGCACTTTCTTATAAACTTGGGGGTACATTAGCTTTTAACCCAAAAATATATATAAAAATGGTAGGCGTCGGAATATAGTGAACTTGCGGTGGTTATGTGGCGACTTTAGTCAAAACTACGTAGTTTCATCATTTTTAATGCTTTTATTAATTTATTTATTGATTGGGGCGATAACTCTTCTAGTTCTCTTTAGAAGAAAGAATGTACGACAGCTATATTTGGATAGGCGGTTTTCTTGTATAACGGTCATATTGCTAGCGTGGCATCTTCCGCTTTACACGCGTTTTCAATAAGTCACAGCATATTTCGTAAGCTAACTTTTCGTACTCAAAAAATTACTTCGTTCACTTAACATAAATAGAGGAGCTCCTAAGGTTATTTCATTACTTTATTCCCAAATTCCATTTTATCCTAGACCATTACTTTATTCCCAAATTCCATTGCTTGTTCTTATCCTCAGAGAGCATATATGAAGAAGTCTAGACAAGTTGTCGATTTGTTGCCGTCTAAAAACGCACAACTCTGCGAGCTATTTTCCGAGATGGATCTCAAGCCGACTCGCCGGGAATCCAGTACGGCGGCGAGGGCGAAGGCGCCGGCGGTACAGCATTGTCCGATGAAGAATACTCGACGGCGCCCTTCTGTGATTTCTCAGCTGGCCAATAGGATGAAGAAAAAGTTGGTTCTCCAAGAAAAGGTTAGGGTTTCGGGTACCCACCATAAGAGTTGTTTCAATTTGCCTGAGGGCCTTGCGGATTTTGAGGAGTTATTGTCCCCAGATTTCTTGAAATATGATGTCTCAGACTTGTTTGATTTTGGGTCAGATTTCTTGAAATATGATATCACAGACTTGATTGATTTTGGGTCTGAATAAGAATCTTGGGAGCAGTAGAATTTCCTAGTCTAGGTGATTTTGTAGAATACTTAGAGGTTTAGACTGAATTTTGCAGTCAATCGGTAAATTTGTATTACCCTTTGTGAAAGCAATAAAAATGTTTCAATTTTCTAAGATCTCTACTTCTTAAATCTTAATCTTACATATCTGTGGATTTTATCTACTGTTGAATGTTTATGTCATTGTTTCATCTTCTTTGTTAGTTCCCAGAATGATGTACTTCCCCTGCTAATATTGTACTCCAATTTATGGTGGCCGAGCTGTTGAGTTTCTTTCAAGTTTTTCCACATTTATGATGATAAGTGTATCATCAGGATCTTTGGGGAAGTTGGGTTTGCTTTTTGATTTTTTCTGCGTCACTGAAATCGGAGCAGCTCCAAAGCTCCTTCAGTTTGCTAGTAAGTGAATCTAACCCTAGGCTAATGCATGTAAGCAATTTTAGTTTTTGGTTCTGTATTTCGATATAAATTCATCGTTTGGAAACTAAAGTCATTTTCCGCTCAAGTCATTTTTTAGCTCAAATTAGTGGTTCTAACCCTGATGCTTGAGTACTGTAATATCATCATTTATTTTGATCACATTGTAGCTAGCTAGGCTAATGCATGCAAGCATTTATAGTTTTTGGTCTGTATTTTGATATAGATTCATCGTTTGGAAACTGCCATACTGCTGTGTGTATAATTGTTAGCATTTCCTGGTCATCTTAATTAGACCTATGACTGTCTTAAATTTTATGCCAGTCCATACATTTTCCGCTAGAGTCATTTGTTTAGCTCAAATTAGTGTTGGAAGCAATCATTGTTGGTCTGTATTCATGTAGTTGTTGTATGTTGATATGACTAAAATTTATAGTAACTGTCATCTACTTAATTAGTGGTCTGAAGCAATCTTTTGTTGGTTTGCTGCCACCGCTCCTCTTATACACGTGTCAATGTTTACTGTCTAGTATCAAATACTGAAGTGAAATAATAAGGATACTGTGTTAGAGCGAACAATGTGTTTAGCTTAATATTGGAATTCAACAAACAATGTTTTTAGCAACCTACTTTGAGTGGTACTTTTCTGTGACAGGTGGCAGGGAGATCGCAGTGTTTGGACTTCTGTTTGATAGCTTTTTTCACGAGAGTATTGTGGAGTCTTTTGCATAACCTTACTTCAAATCTTGAAGAGTTGGAAGAAGAAGACTTCTGCAGAATTGTAGTCACGGGGACACTGTACATGTGCAGAGTTTGTGCAGAATCTTACATGAAAGGAGAACATCTCTTCTTTTCTCATAGAGATGGGGATAGTTCAAAGCGGGCTGATTTTGTTGGATTTAGGTTTAGACGACCGAGAATCTTTGTAAAGTATTAGATCAGTTAAGAAGGTATGCAAAGAAGATGGTTTAAGAGGCTATATCTAAATTGGAGTAGGTGCGTGTTGGTGGTCTGAACCAAAGAGAGGCCGGACTTTCCTTGACTATCAATGTCGGATCATGATAAGCCGAACCATTAAAATCTGGAGCTTTATGTTTCAGAACGATCTGCTGCCTTACCCGAGAATTTGCTGGCTTCTGACCTTAGAGCCTGGACCTATATATATCTGCTAACAGTAGTCACAGTTGGGTTGGAAGGTATGATCTGGCCTCACTTGCCATATATTATTGATTATATCTGTTAATGATTCCGGGAAAATCAACGTTTTGTTTTTTGTGTGGAGTGTTGGATGTGTTGAGTTTTGTCAAGTGGCAGAGACGGAATGAAAAATGGCTCCAGACTCAGCTTTGGTGGGACTATAATAAATGGTCTTTTTGATGCATATTACTGCTTATTGACAGCCGCAACCCTTTTTTAGGTTACACGAACAAGAGAGGGTATCCTCCGAGTGTGATATTTCATACTGCTCTCGAGGAAGCATATGGCGAAGGGGGCCAATAGGCAATATTTCGAAAGATGCAATCTTCAGGACTTGAACCCTATGCTTTTGGCTGTATCAGATAATTCTCAAGGGTTTCATTGAGGTATTGATTCTTTCATCTCTTCTTCAAATTGACTGGTACATTTTTGCAATGCCTTTCTCGGAAGCTTATTATAGGCTTTTCCAGCATAGATCACTTCCCTACTGGGGTCTTTATGTTTCTTTTACTGATGCAAGTTCTATAATACAGAGATTCTCAACTCCCTAATTTCTTCATACCAAAAGTTATAGTTTATTAATTAAGAAAATCCACATGACACCATGTTGTATGTACTTTATGTGTTCTATTACAAGATTATCCTTTTTGATATTCTGATTTAGACCCTTCCTACTTATGGCTAAGTCTTTAATCCTTTTGTCTTACCAGCTGGAAGCCTAGGTCTTGAGTCGGTTGTATGCATTATACATGTTAGCGCATTATTGTCCTATGACTACCTCTATGCATGAGACTTGTTATGATATTCTCTTGTTTCTCGGATTTTCAAATTCAGAGAAGAGGTTTCACAAGATGATAAATATGTACAACAAGGAAGGGAATGATGAATAAGCTCGTCACTTATTTTCATTAATGACGGAGGGAGGAGTTAAACAAGTACAGTTACTCACAGTAAATACAAGGAAGTTTTAAGGATAAACAATCAGGTAAATTACACATTGATGTATTTCCTATAGTTCATTCTTAATAAAAAAATGAATTTTAATCAACTCACAACAATAGAATAAAACATTAGTCTTTCAAGCGTATAAGTTCACCTAAGCAGCTTGATTTTTTGCTCATGGTATCAATGCAAAGATTTAAAATCCCCCCGGATGTTGTAAGCTATGCCCTACTCATCAAGGCATATGGAAAAGCTAGAAGAGATGAAGAGTCATGGCCAGTTTTCGAAGAGATGCTTGATGCTGTCAGGTAATTGATTTCAAGCAGTTCCTTTTACAAACTCGATACCTTTCCTTGCAATTTTAGTAGCTCCTTTAAACTTCCAGGCCATCTCGGAAGGCGTATAATATTCTGTATATGCATTTCCATCTCGATAACGATTGAACAAGCTCACACAATCTTCAAAAGCATGCGAAGAAACAAGTAACTATTTAAGTTGTTCTTACGCTCTTGATTTACAATGAACCAATCTATCTGTGGTCTGATAAAACTTTTGTTTATTCAGATGCACACCATACCTTTGATGCACATGGGTGGAACCATGGTTTTGACAGTGCTGTAATCTGGTACAGTGAGATGGGATCTGCAGGCCTTGTTTCTGATCAGAAGGCGAAGAACATCCTTCTTTTTCTGGAGAAACCGGGTGAAGATAAAACAGAAGCAAATTAGCTGGTGGGATACACAGTACAACAAAATGATGAAAAGATCACAGCATACTACTAATAATGAGATGATGCTGATGATGATGTTGAAAATATACAGTAGTAGTTGATCATTTGAAGGCAAAGAGAATTAGGTCATAGCACTCTGAAAGTGTCATCATCTGGATTCTTTGAAGCTTTGACCAAACCAAGTAGCTGAACAAGAATTCACACACTTGAGCAATACAGATCAGCAGTTCTATAAAGGCAGTTTCTTTCTGATGAAAGCAATGGAGTTTATTTTGTGCTGCATCAGCTAGAAGCTTCAAGAAGCTTTCTTGCTTTGAGAATGCTTCAGATGGGAGGTTGGTTTCCTACATCCGATACTTGTACTAGCTTGGTTCAGATGTTATCGGCGAGTAACAGGCCCGTCATTTGGATGCTGTTAATAGCCAGCGAAGGATGGAGCAGTGTAGAGGAATCAGCACTCTTCTGGTGCGAATGATGACGACGATAACGATGTTTTTGTACTGCTAATGAACTATTCAGATTAGTTTCCTGTTACTGTAATTCTTAGGGTGTGTTTGGTTGGACAAGTTTTTGCAAAACTTGGACTATCCAAGTCCAGTTTTGAAAAATCTTGTTTGGTTCACCAAGTTTTCCAAAATCCAGACTTGCAAAAACCTAACACCAATCAAAAGTTTTGTTTCATACTCACAAACTCAACCCAACCAAACAAGAATTTTGCAAAACCAGACTCTCAGAATCCCAAACAAAAACCTAAACACTCAAAAACCCAAAACAAAATCCAGACTCTTAAAAATTTTGCGAACCAAACACACCCTTAGTATTGGGAATGCTTTGCACAACTATTCAGATAAGCTATAAGTTTTGCTAATTACTGGCTTACTCTATCTGTCATTTCAAACACTCATCGATCTATTTTCTATATTGCCATTTCAAATCACTTTCTTCATTTTAATGAAATTGCCTATTCCGTCTCATTTTGACAGACTGAAATAGAATCAATAAATGGGACCCATTAAGCACCATGAATAAATTATGAATGAAAATGGCAGTAGAATCAAGGGGGGAGTTGGATTCTTGAATGTAACAAAATCAGTGTATATACAGAACAATAATCTGACAAAAGAGATGTACAAAATTGTAACAAAAAACATAGCCACAGGTCTAATCTTTTCACATAATCATCATCTTCTGGCAGTTTGATGGATTGTGAGACTCAAAATGGAACGACGTAAGGCCGGGTATAGATGTTGGCATCCGGCAAGAAACTAGCTCGAGGAGGGCACAGAGTAGATGATGATGCTCCAATGGAGGATTTACTCGACATTTCTTGGATCCCGCCCATAACCACTCATCATCACCATCATCGTTGCAATTGAGCATACTAAAAGCAGGAGGGCTCCAATTCTGGATTAAATCTCTGTACTGCTGCGCTGCTTTACTCATCTCCTTGTACCGTCTGGAGAGGGACATTCATCAAATTTCAAGCGCTTCTCTCTGTTTTGTGAGAATAATTGCAAGGATCGCCATGTTCTTGAGTAATACTGCTCCCACCAATTGAATCTTGATCAGTGATCTTCATCCCCTTTGCCTTTTCTCTCTTACGCTTCTTCATCGACTCAGTAATGGTGCACCCCGGAGGAGGGTAAGGAAAGCACCGAGACATTGCTGGAAATTCAACAATCAAGAAGATTGAAAGGAGGAAAGCTGGAAAAGTGTGAAATGGGAAGAAGAGAGAGGAATTACAAGTAAAGTGAAGGCTACGGGTGGGGGTATTTACGACTGATAATCCCGGGTTGTACTAGTACCAGACTACCAGTTATTTATCTTGTTTGATATAACGGTCATATTATCTGGCACACGGTATTTGCACGGCGGAAGTTACAGAATTCCGGAAAATACGGGCTAATTAATTTTACACTGGTTATACCTTTGGAGAAGGAAATCCCGAAATCTACTGGGATTGTGATTTCTCTGCATCTATAAATACACCCCCTCAATAGTAAATTCCCACATTCCATTTCTCCACCAATCTTCTATTTCCAAAAGGAAACCTTCTTCATCCCCATAAAAAATGAAGAAGAATATTCTTGGCACACGCTGTACTACTCTATCATCAGGCTCAAAATCCCAAGGGAAGTTGTCGAGAAAGTCTTCCCTTTGAAAGCCATAAACAAGAAGGCAGATTTGTCCGAGAAGCAGGTCTTGACGGGCAACAAGTGCAGAGAATACATTTGTGAGAACATTCGAAAGTGCTTGGTCAAGGCTGTGGAGGAAATTGGGAGTGGGAGCTGCAAAGTTGATGAATTGCCGATCTCCATTGAAAGCAATCTGTTCAAGGAATGGGGTTTACGCAATGGCCCAAACAAGCTCAAGTACCTCTCTCTGTTGACCAATCTAAGGGATGAGAAAAATCAAGATTTCAGAAGAAAGGTTGTTCAGGGTATCTTCACCCCTCAACACATATCCACTCTGACTCCAAGAGATATGGCAAGTGAAGCTCGGATACTCCAAGACCAGAAGATTTTAGATTCTAGACTAAACCAGTCCGTCACTATAGGTTCTTCTAGATCTTAGATTGCTTGAGAAAAGATTCTGTTATACAGCTGCAAATCCTCTTTTCTGCTCAAAATTTTTAGATAGGAACTCCAGTCTGAGGCTAGATATGTAAATAAAGCTCAACATTTGTTACTGCTTTACAAAGAATGGAAATTTATGTTACTGCTTTACAATTAAGTGATTGCTAAAACACTATTGCTTGTGAGTTGTGAATGTACTTGTGAAATTATTTCAGTTTAATAAGTTCAGCATAATGATGAGTAACAATAAAAAATATTCCGACCTGATTCAAGCATCTTCCGATAAGGTTCGCAGGCTGAACTTATTAGTCCTCAAAACTTGTAGAACATGGCTGTCAAAGCTTAAGCTTTGGTGGATAAGAGAATCCTTGTAGTTTGCTCTTACTGAGTTGTAATGATCCTTAAAGTAACCAGCTAGCTTCAAACTTTCCCCATCTCTGTGAGGAAAGAAGAGATTCCCAGCCACTTCTTCAGTCAAGCTGTGACAAACGATCTCCCTAAGATTATGTAAGAATCCTTTTCAGAAATTTCAGGCACCTCTGCAAGTAAAAAATCACACAGTACTCTCATGAAAAGCTATTCAGAGACAACATTCCCATCAGTCACTTGTTTTTCAGGACATTAAGGTACTCTTTAGGAAGGGAAAGAACATTTTCATCATCATCCTTATATTTGCCAGTGCTGACGAAAATGCTCAAAAAGGTATGAAACTATATGACAGTTACGAACTACATTTGTGTCGGTATAAAAGATGCTGATAGTTAAAACAGAAGAGAGTATCAATTGCATACTGAGCAGTTGTATTGCAGGAGCTCTTTCACTAAGAGAGTACAGCAACAAAACCATACATGTGACAGTCACAGGTATATTTCAGTTTCTAATATAAGCTACAAAGTGACTTTTGCAGAAACACAAAAATCAATCATCCAAGTAAGATTTACGCACAGGGCCCTAACAATGCTAAATAACTATGCGCGCAGAGTTTCCAAACAATGTAGTTAAATCAGATTACAGAGCCAGAAATAAAATTGCTACCATCCATCTGCCAAGCTACAGTGTGATCAAAGTAAATGATGATATTACAGAAATAGAGTACTCAAGAATCAGGGTTAGAATCACTCACTAGCAACTGTAGGACCATCTATATGACGAACTTCAGAGCTGCTCAGAATACGATTTGAGTGTGCACCTGATGCAGAAAACATCAAAAGCAAACATCCAACAGCCTGAATATATCATATATAAGTGCTTGCTAAATAAAAGGTATTAGAAAGTGAGACAGAATGTAGACAAGATTGTATTTCTATTCACAAGTAACCATTTTTAATACAAAAAAAAAAAACCTAAACTCTATTTGTCATCTACAGACTACCTAAATTAACTACTACAGTGGGAACTACACAAAAAATTGTCTGGCTTTGCACCATTTCATGAAGATTCTCAGCGGATCAGGGCGAAGTTTGCAAATGGCTCACAAGGCTTCTTTGCTGCAATTTCAGGATCTCCAAACACATTCCACAATCTCAGAGTTTCATCACCTGATGCTGTGGCAACAGTACAACCATTTGGGCTCTGAGCCATATAGAGTACCCGAGATGTGTGGCCATTCAGCTCAGCGATCTTCGCCATAGAGGGATACTTCCACAAAGCCAGTTGATTTTGGGGGAATCCATGAGCGCTCACAAGCTCCCTTTCACTTGTGTTCCACAGAAGGGCACAGACCTGAGATCCAGTGTTGACAGAATTCAAGCAAGCTCCAGTGTGGCTGTTCCAGAACTTGATGCATCCATCTTCAGCACCGCCACCTGAGGCAAGCAAGTTGGCCTGGAAAGGACACCAAGCAAGGCCCCTTACAGCAGCTGTGTGGTCTTGGAATCTATGGAGTGATGCTTCAGAATTTGCCATTGAGCTGTCCCATATGCGTAGGAGATTGTCGTTACCACCACTGGCTAGATGCTGGCCTGAAGAAGACCACTTGAGAGCACAGACTTCTTGGCTATGTCCTGTGTAGGTTCCGACTAGATGGGATCTCATCCTCACATCATTGTTGGTTATCTTCCCATCCACCCCTCCCGTGGTCAGTATGTGCTTGTTCCATTCCAGGGAGCCAACTTGGGAGTGATGCAAGCCTGTGAATGTTCTCAGAAGTCTTCCAGAAGCAGCATCCCAAATCTGGATATCGGAGTTGCTTAAACCAACAGCAACGTGCTTCGCATCTGGGCTCCATTTAACGCTAGTCACTGGCCCATTTTCGTCATCAGTGACGATAAGCTCTGAGGTAGCACCAGTCGATCCATCCCACAGGAACACGGAATTCTGGAGGGCCATGGAAATGAAGTTGTTGGAACCCCAGTCCAACATATTGGAGTACGAGTCATCCGGCATACCAGGAGCATCCAAGAGCCTAGCTGGATTCTGAGGGATTCGGCGGCCAGGGGGCTTCTGTGACTGGATTTGGTGGGGTGTACCTGCAGAGGGCCTAGGAAGTAACCTAACATATTCAGGGGGCTTACTCTTGAAGGCAAGAATCCTGGTTCTGTCCATCCCCAGGGCTTGAGCAATAAGCTTATTGTAGCCATTCCCGTATGGAGCTTCTTTCTTCTCGGAGACTTTCCGACCATGTGTGAGCATATAATGTGCGAAATCAAAGTCCATAGCCGATCGGTTGGGGATAAACCGATCCAAATTCTCCTGAGGACCCATCCTTTTGTAACGCAGTTCTTGGAGAGCGTTCCTCATCATTCAGACCTGCAAGACAACAATTTTAGGGTTCAAATTGGGGGAATTTACAATTGAATGAAAAAGACGAACAGAAATGTAGAGATGAATCGCGGAGGCGTAGAATTTTCCGGCGGCTTTCAGTAAATGGTGGCCGACGGCTTTCAGTATATCGGCGGCAACGATAATTTGCCGGCGATAGAGAATGTATAGAATGTGGATCACTGAGAAAGTAAGAGCGATTATGAAGAAAGATAGACAGCGAATTGGGGCTCCGTAAGATGACTTGACCCGGCTATTTGTAGAAAACAAATTGGGTAATTAGGGTTACCCGTGTTGGCTTTATACTCACGCCACGCGTTTTGGCTGACTAAGTCAACGTCAAGCTACGGTTAAACCAACGTAAAGCCACGGTTAGACCAACGTAAAGCCACGGTTCGACCATCGGTTAGGCCAATACAAGGTCAAAGAATCAAAGTGGCCAAATTAATAATAACATCCTATTAATATCAAGTGTTATATTTCTATTAACAGAACCGTTCAAAATTTGAGGGTCTAAATTTTATATATTTTATATAATTAAGATATAATTGGAAATTTTTTTAGAGATTTAAAATGAATTAAGGCAAAATTTGAACTAGAGAAAAATTGAGAGGCATAAAATTTTATATTACGTATATATTTTGTTATGACTGAGGTATAATTGCAAATGATTTACAAAAATTATAGAAATATGAGAAAGAAATTGAACTTAAAAAGATCGAAGATCGTCAAATTGTTTTTGCACCGGGCCCTAAAAATTACAGGGACGGCCCTATCTATTAATAATATTATAAATTGTATTTTATTAATATTTTAGAATGTGTTTAAAAAAACGTGAGTTTATTCATTTCCCTTGTATTTGATTATGTAATAATTGAATTATTCATATTTATCAAAAAAATTATTGATTCTTCCTCGAAAAAAATTAAAATTTTTGATTCATGATGATGATAAAATTATGTGTGAAATTTAACTTTAATACATGAGCTAAATTAACTATTCAGAATAATGAATGATAAAACATTAGAAAATAGACTAATCTCTCAGATGTAATGCAATTCTTTGATTTTATCAAAATACCGATGATGAAGACTGCTAAGTTCCCCTCCATATGCTTCATCTGATTCATCTAAGGAAATATTAAGTGTTGGACTCCACTTCTTCCAGATTAAACATGAAGCTCTCGACGAGGTCCTGTGAGAAACTATTTGAGAGAATATACGTCCCCAGTTCCTTGGCTTGTTCCATTGCTTGCTTCCTCCCTTTATTCTGCTCTACTGTCTCGTCCATATCCTCACTTCTTCACTGCCCTGTCAAGCAGGTTCAGTCCCATGTTAGGGTTTGAAAGTATAATTAGTATTATCTGAATAAACAGATCTAAAGGAAGGGTTTTATGATTGACTAGAAAATGAACTCTAAGGTTAGCAGAACTCTTACTATGTGGGTGGGCTCATGGCATTTGAACTCACGAAGAGAAACTCATTGTATTCGATGAACTTGGCTAGCAAGTACTTCGCACATTCTGATTCTTTGACATGGTTCCATATATCAAGGTACCTGAAACAAGAGAGACATACGCTTCATCATTATTTTAACTAAGGACTCTCAAAGCTTGACGTTTCTTCATCCAAAACAAGAGTATTCTATTTTATTTCGTGCAAAGATTATTACCTCACTACCCTAATTCTCAACAAAAGAAAACCCTGGTCCCGGAGTGTAATTCCCTGATTTGCCGAGTCTTGATGAATACTTGAAGTACTGGGGGACCCACAAAATCACCATAGATGAAACAATCTACACAAGGATAAATGAAGAAGAACGGTAAGTGGATACGAGAACTTTTGGAGAACTGAATGCCAATGCTTCTGCCATAGCCAAGATGCTCTTGACTAGCCAAAAACCAATTATCAAAACAGGTGACTGGGTTCTACTGATCCATGTTCCAGGCCTTGATTTTATTGATGCCATATTTGGATGCTTAAGAGCAAGAGTCCTGCCAGTTCCATCTCTTCCACCGGACCCTCTTGCGGCCAAGCACTTCTGAAGATCAAAAATATTGCCAAAGAATGCAATGCTGTGAAATTATCTCAACCCTTGGCTATCATTCAGCAGTTCGAGTTGGCTCAGTGAAACATTTGATCTCCTCGTCTCCCCAAAGCCAGAAGAACTCAGCGCGCTGGCCTGATCTTCCATGGATGCATACAGATACTTCGGTGAATAGCTCAAAAGGCTTCTCAACTCCAAACAACATTCATCATCTCCAAACTTAATCGTCGCGCGCGCGCATTGCATCAGAAAGTGGCAATGGCCGAAACTGCATCAGATTAAGGCTCATTACCCTAGAAAGGCGTGTGGTGATGATAGCATGGCTGCCTCTTGTGTTTGCTGGGAACAAATCATGAAAATCTCTTTCTTTCCACCATTCTTTCTCTGCTGTAGAGTCACTTAATTTCTTCTATGCTAAAGTCACTATCTGAACATATACTTACTAGGCCGAGGTTTTGCTGACAAAACCATGGTTTTGACCAGGATGTGTTCTCACGCTTCGTGGCATGCTTTTCTCAGCGCCTGGCTTGTTTTCACGGACTTGACACAATGATAGATGCTAATTTAGTCCTGTTAATCTTCTTTGAATACTTGGGTTCATTGTTGAAACAACCTCGCCTGAAATGCCTTAAATGTATAAGCTGCATATATATATATATATATATAAGAATCTCTAGCAGAAAAAAACACAAGATTTTCTGAAGTGATTGTAGAAACTCTGGTACATAAAATTTAGATGGATTCACAAACAAAAATGATTACTACAAAAAAAAGCAATACTCCAAAGTCCAAAGCATCTCTTATTACCATTCCAGATCGTGCCACATGGCTACAAAAGTGTAGACAGATCCATAAATCAACTTCGCATGTAAGATTCCTTCATCTAATAGATTCGTTTCAGAAAAAATTGTACTCGTGCAGATGCACAGAGAAATATTTATGCAGACCAAAATCGAAGACCGCAGTAATTAACATGGTTTAAAAGCATGAGAAGTATGGAAACCAAACCAATTGTAGTTCCGAAATGTATATATATTTAGGAAAATACTCAAAAATATATGAGATCCATGTGTATCGGTGATAAATTATATACTAAGTTATCAACCTTTATCTGTATCTAAGATATTGATATTGTATAGCCCTTGAGAGCTAATTTAAAGCAAAGAGAAAAAACCAAGCCATATAAAAAGCCACATATCATAATTATAAGATGAAGGAAACATTGGTTGCAGTATCTAACATTTTCCAAACAGTTCAGTTGTATCAAAACAGAGCCACGATATCGAGGAAAAAAACTAATATTGCCTTCATCAACTAGATTAGCTATAATATCATTAAAGTAAATGACGATATTACATAAATACAATACTGAAACATCAGGGTTAGAATAGCTTACTAGTGAACAGAAGGATCATATATACCATGACCTTCAGAGATGTGTTCACCTAATGAAGAAAACATTCAACTGGCCCAAATCACTAGGAACCAGAGCATTGCCCAAATCACTAGGAACCTTCTCTTCCACCATTTCTGCTTCCTTCAATCTCCCCAAACCTCCCTAACATGTCTACACACAGGCATAGTGCTTTACATCGTGAACAATCCCACACTCATCGCTCATCTCCCTGAAAATCTCATGACCTTCATCCACCAGTCCCCGTGGCTGCATGAGTTTAGAAGACTTGGAAAGGTGATTCGTTTAGACAATAGCTGCATGAGTTCATCCACCAGTCCCCGTGGCTGTATGAGTTACTTCCTCGGGATAATAGTTGGTCAGGCTTTAGCAGCCCCTTTGACGATCCGGTATCCTGATACGGGACGGAGGAACCATCAGCATTGCCATCCTGCCAGTCTGGAAAGATTGACCATGCGACTGGGTGGACTGGTTGGGGCCGGTGCTGTCATCCACTTTCCTACGTTGAGAAGAGCGGTTGAATTGGGACACATCAATGGTTGGACGACGACGAGTCATAGCTGCAGCAGTCACGCGTCAAGAGACAAGTACAGTTGGTAAAAGAAAAAAAAAGAGAAAAAATAATAACACATGAAAAATGAACGAGAAGAGTCAAGCCTAGCTACATGCCTTTGTCGGTTTGACCAGGTTTCGAGACAGTCAGCTCAGGAGGCGGGCTAAAGTTCTCAACATCTTGTCGGATAGGTTCAGCATTCTGGACGGCACCACCATCACCCGGGCCGTCAGCAGCATCATCCCGGATGGCGGGGAGCACACGACGATGAGGCAGGCCAGAATCCCGTAGCCTCTCATCTAGCTTCAACACATCCAATTTCTCCGGCCTCTCTTTCAAAGCCCTGATGGCGACATCCAAGCGGTTCTGAGACACGCTATCTGGAGCATGGCCGCGAGTGTCGGGATCGCCCACGGCCTGATTTGGGCGTGAGGCGGCAGGACCATACACCACATCCTCATCAACAAACATGAATTTAACTTTCCAATCCCTCGTCTTGGGCATGCCAGTCAGCCTTGGGGCGAATCTTGATATGGCCCCAACCATCCTCATTGTCACCACCACCGGTGCAGAAGAAAACCCGGAACAAGGTAACAGAGGGGACAACTCCACGAGCACCACACCGGGTCAAAAAGTCAATCATGTTCCGAACAGCATTCGGCGTCATCGAGCCCAAAGTCATGTCGAAATAGCACATGATAGATTGACAGAAAGGAGTAAGGGGAAACCTGACGCTGCAGTGAGTCAAGTGCTCATAGTAGACTGGAACCATGCCCGCGAGTTGGTTTTCAGACCGATAAGGGTAAAACCAACTCACTGACTCACTTAGGAAAATTTCACTAATCATCCCAAGGCATGAATAATATGTTGTTTTCATCCACTTTTTAGTTCAATGTCTCATCCAAGGTATAGCTCGAGCAATTCTGTTTTCAACCTACATTTCAGAATGAGCAACAAAAAAAATCGACCTTTACTTGAAAAGAAAAATACAAAATTCAGTTCAATTCATTTTATATTGAAACATAATATTTTTTCATTGAAAAGGATTATTCAACACAAAATATTTTTATATTAAAATGTAATTTTATTTAATTTTTATATGTCATTTAATTAATTATATCTACTCTTTATTTTAATATTTATACTAAATAATACTCTTTATTAAAAAAAGTGAAAGAATGAAAAATATTAAATAAATAATCACATTTCAATTCAATTCAATTCAGCAAGAATAAACTCAGAAGAACATACTCTAATAGTCAAACATGTAAAATAAAGAGACAACCAAACTAGTCAAATGAACCAGCCGTCCCTACCTAACCGGACATTATCTTCTTTATTAATAACGAGACCAATTTTATTATTAAAGATCCTATTCCCTCTTAGGACAAAAAAAAAGTTTGAACCACACCCAAATTCATCCCCAATTTGAAGTGCCCTGGTTTTCTCTCCTCAATTCCTTCATTTTGATCGGGTGAGTCCGTTTTTGTGTTTTTTATTAATCAAAAGCATGTATGAATCTCAATTACTTGCATTTCAGTTGGATAAATTAGTTTCTTCTATGAATTTACCCACTAGATTTTTGAGCAGAGCTGAACTTTTGTGTATTAACATGCCACAAACTTTTTGTGTGTGTATCCATGGACTTGTTGAAGACAAAATTACCCCTGAATTGATTTATCCACGTGTCTTGATTAGGGACTATTAGAAAGATAAGTCTAACGTATTTGACCCAGCATCTTTCTTGTTAAAATCAATTGAAAAGACAAAAATCACCCTTGAAAAATGTCTGCCTATTTCCAATCTTAATTAAAGTAAAGACTATCCCGCCATTTTAAATTTTGAGCTACTAGGAGTTTCTTTGGTATGGCAAAATTTCCAACAGTCTCCATTACAATCTTTTCTTTCGATCATCTACAAACTGTTATATCTTGATTTGCATGAGGAATTTGTTCTTTGAACTTTATTGTTTTCTTGGTTAAGTAATCATCTATCTTCAGCTTTAGAATACAAGGTTTATTGTGTTATTTTGGCATTGAAAATAGCTGTTCTTTGTTTTGTGTTTAGGAGGTAACACTATGGTTCGCGGGACAGGTGATTCTGGTAGCCATGCTGATGGAAATGAACGTGCAAAACAAGAGTTTGCGGAAGGGAAAATAGCAAAATTCTTCCTCCAGAACTCCATCCCATTCGGCGCCACTAAAACACTCAGCTTTCAGGAAATGGTGGATGCCATTGGAGAATGTGGGAGGGGTTTCAGAGCCCCGACTTCGGAGAGGTTGCAGTCTAGCCTGTTGGATGGTGTGAGGTCTGATGTGCAGGCCTATTACAACCTGCTGAAGAGCGAGTGGGCGGAAAAGGGCTGCACAATACTATGCAATAGATGGATGAGCAGACTTCCCCTTCTAGCCTTTTCCGTTGCTTCTTCTAGTGGTACGTATTTTCTGAACTTCGCTAATGTATCAGACCATGAAGAGGACCCGAGGTATTTGTTCAGGCTTATTGAAGAGGTTGTTCTTGAAGTTGGCGTCGAGCGTGTAGTTCAAGTTATCACAGACAGGACAGATTGTTATGAACATGCTGGCAGGCTCCTGGTGGACAAGTATCCTTCACTGTTCTGGTCTCCGTGTGCATCTCAGAGTATCGAAGGGATTCTGGAGGATTACAGTAAGATAGATTGGGTGAAAACAGTCTTGGAAGAAGCAAGTATGATCACTGCATTTATCTATGGTAATGATTGGGTTCTCAACTTCATGAGATTACAGTTTACTGGAGGATCTGACCTAGTGAGGCCGAATCTTCCCGAATTTGCCTCCAAGTTTCTCTGTTTAAGCTCCATTGTAGAGCAAGAGATGAACCTAAAGCGGATGACCACGCATATTGACTGGTTGTCGATATCCTCACATGCAAGAGAATCAGAGGCTAAATCATTCCGTTCTATACTGCACCTGAATAGGTTTTGGAAGTCTGCTCGCGAAGCTGTAAGTGTAACCAAGCCACTGATTAAGGTTCTTAGACTTGTGGATGGGGATATGCCTGCGATGGGATATATATACGAGGCAATGGAAAATGCAAAGCTGAGTATCAAGGGATACTACCAAAATGCGGGCGAGAAATTTGAGTGCATTCGGGAAATTATAGATAGAAGATGGAGCACTCAGCAGCTTCCGCTGTCTGCATCAGCCGCGTTTCTAAACCCATCTATTTTCTTCAGACCTAGGTTAAGTGAGGACACGGCGATGAGCAGTGGATTTAAAGAAGCCAAGTTTAAGATGGCTAGAGAGGACAAACTCAGGTCAGATATTACTATGCAACAATCTGTCTACACAAACGCCCAAGGCGCTTTAGGGAAGGAATCTGCCATCAGGGATAGAACATTATATTCCCCAGGTACCTTTTTTTCTAGAAATTATGTGAATGTTAAATCTCATTCCATCATATTTTTTAGGGCTGAAATTGTATATATATTTCTGTTTAAGACTTATTGTTGTTATGATGAAAATCAGGTCATTGGTGGGCGAAATACGGGCATGAGATCCCCGAGCTGCAGAAAATGGCTATCAGAATTCTAGGCCAACCATGCAGTTCCTACTGGCGTGGATGGAATTGGAAAACTAACCTCGAGAAAATGCACAGCAGGGGACTACTAAGAGGGTGTCAGCCCGATGATGCATTGGTACTTCTGCACTGCAATCTGTGGTTACAAGCAGTAGCGAAGAGCAAACGTGGTGCTGAAAGTAGGAGGGCAGTCAATGTGGAAGAGGTGGATTTCAGAAGCGAGTGGCCTTCTGAGACTGAAGTTTCTTTGCCCCTTCTTGATGTTGCAGTGCTTGAGTCTTAATGCGAAATGATGAGGTTTTTCCTGATGTTAAGGAGATGTACTTTGAGATTTTAATAAGCAGCACTATAAGGCCATTGGATTTGAGGATATTATTCATGGGGATCTATCATCTCTATTCATTAGATCTGCTCTGATATTGTTTTAGTGCTTAATGTTTGGCAAAAAGGATGTGTTGATTAGAACTGTGTCTGCAAAGTAGAAAATATTGTTGGAAATATATTGAAAGTAAATTGTGAATCTGAAGACAAATATTACCTTATTTCTCTCTTGACTGTCATTTGCAAAATCTCTTTCTTGTTCCAAGATTCCCATGGCTGATGCTCGACTTCATTTCCACCAAAAGTTATCTCAACATATTTATGTCTCCAAAGAAAGACTGAATCTCCTTAAAATTCCAACAACACGACACGCTAGACTGTTCAAGGCATGGAAAATGGTTGTCTTCACAGCTGGATACATCCATTTCTTGACATCTGACAAATGAATATCTGAGTTTTGAGAAATCTCCATCTTCCAATCTCCAGCTACGTACCTCCCTCACATGATCCTGATAGTAACTTAAGAACTTGAAGATTTGGTATCAGAAGTACATTTAAAATCAGAAGACATTCAGAATTCAATATCTTTCACCATAATCACTGTCAACATTGCTATATTAAGACATTTAGAATCTCTACAAAACTGAGAGAAGGAGTAATATAACCATAAACTACATAAATGAACAAATAAAGTGCGTACCTTGTTTTCGCGTTAGAAGTTCCTGATCAAGAGCAAGTACTGAAAAAGACCTTAAGAACTACCATGAAACGTAGAACACACCTGATCTGCATAAGAAGATGGAGACTTCACTGCAAGATTTAAAACTCCCAAGAACCACTTAAATTTTTTTGATACCCATCATAGAAGAAACGGGAGCAAATGAATAGCAATCATTAAAGAGAACAGGGAAAGTGTAAAGTTGCTTAGTCCACAAATTTTGTCCTAAGAAAGTTTAGACTTTGCATGTGAATTTTTTTATTGAAAAATCTCATTCATTATACAAAAATAGTGGAATTAATATCCAAACTAGACATGCTGTTAAAAGATGCTCATATACTACATGTCAGTCAAATCAACTGTATTATCATAAAGAAGCAATCTAATAAAATTAAATAGAAATATTAATTGTAGGGCCAATTAATGAAAATCCACTTGAGAAATATAGTTTCATTCAATAGAAAATTAACCAGCTCTTAACACTTAATGCTTATTCTATGCTACAAAATTTCAGCTCATGAATCGATTCTGTTTTACAGTCATCCCAAAGTAGGGTACAATATACTATGATAGAAGGCCACCGCCATGCTTGGCATTTGCACCCTGCAAAGATGAACCAAAGCGTGGCTGTTTGGATTTCATGACCAAGTGAAACGGCAACCTACTCTTGTTTACTCCGTGCATTTGATTCATCTTTACCTTCAGTTGTTTCAGATTGATGAATGCTAGCCTTGGCTTCTGCAACAAACTTAGGATCCGGCTCATGTTTATACACAGGCTCTTTCATCGCCATGTATATGTACATCCCGATAACCACGTTTACTGATAGGACCGTGAGGAACCCACTCAGGAGAGTTAAAGAATAAGGAGATAGCGCAGATGAACCTGTCCAACACTAGTTACTTTAGTCAAACCCGATAAACAGTTTATTTGCACCGACATAAGTTACTATGTATCAAAGGCTCAAAGCAATCCAACGTCATACACAAAAAAGCAAGTGTCACAGGGAATAGAGTAGACCCTCTGCCAGGATTAAAGTGCTTAAGAAGTATTCATCCCCGTATCATGATCTATTTACTCTTTAAAGTGGTTAAGCATATAGAACTAGGTTTGCTTCATACGAAACTTCAAATACTGTCATCATGGAAAGTAGTTGAAACAGTAAAATGGTCATCATCTACCTATGCAGGCCAGCTTAAACACCAGTTAAGTATAAAACTACTAAAAAAGACAAAGTGTTGTATCTAAGAGTATAATGGTATTCTCTTATGTGGCTAAATTTAAACAGTAAAAAATCTCAGCAAAGAATATAGTTTAGACATAAATCGGAATTAAAGAATTACTTATAAAATAGGAGCGACGCCATTAATTAAGAAACATGAGGGAAACAAACATATGTAGTTGACCACCATAGGTTCCAGTGTTTAGAGCAAAAAGAACCACTAAAACACAGTAAACAGGGTAGAGGGAGGTCTATAAATACTTATAAAGACAATAACTATTGATATGTGTATACAAAATGAAACTATGTCTTAATTGAACATGATCAAGCGACAACATCCTATAACCAACTCCAGCTACTAAGAAAAAAAAAGTTTATTAATTGTTATTGAGATGGTATTAGGTATCAGCAAGCAAGTTCCCAAGAGTTCTCAGACAGAAAACTTTCGGTATTGTCACATGATTCAGTTTTACCCATCATCAATTCTAGCTTTTGTTCTAAACACGTGTTTGTGCAGCATAGTAGCTTAGCAAAAAGGAATGAGTTTCAATACAATGGCTGCAACAAAAGAGGGAACGGAATATATAGGGAGGGATTTTCTGAGACAATATCCCACTAAACAATATTCTGCTAGTAAAAGTACAAGAGAACAGAAAGGCGATAGGAGAAAGTCAACCTACCAGGAAGGTAATTATTGTTAAAGGCATATAAAATGGCAACAGGAGCTGCCCACATGCACATAGATGCGATGAAGAATTTCTGTATTACTCCAGTCATTACTGTATTTCTGTATTTCTGTATGATGCAATGGAGCTGCCTGTGAAAGTGAACGATTCTGCAATCAAACGAGAAATAAACCTCATGATAAACAGTCATTGAAAGAGCTAGAGGATAAACTAAACCAAGTAAACCTATACTTCATCCTTTCCACTATGTTATCTTCACTCTTTCGTTTTCGCTACTTCCAACTATCACCCTTACACATTAATAAAAGTCGTCCCAATTTGAAAACATTCTATTCACTACCACCCAACCACTTGTACTTGTTTTAATCTCTTTTTATTTTCATTCTATTTGTTACTTGTCTAGAACACTTTCACTTCTCCAAGTGCCAAACTCAAAGCATGAAGATAACAATAGTTAGAGGATTTATACATTCCCCCTTTGACATTGTAGCAAGAAAGGTTTAAAATCATACGACAATAGCAATTTGGTCTGAGTAAATAACCAAAACAGATGTTTTCAATCAATTCCAACCATAACAACCAATTGAAAACAGAGGCAACATTGATTTAATGATTCAAATAAGAAATCATGGTTAGGGTTATGCATCGGTTCAGAACAACAAGCACATATGCTTAGTAATCTCCAAAACAATGTTAGAATCTCCTAGTCAATGTAGTATATTCATGAACTGTAATTACCTTGAGCTTTGAAAGCTTCCTCAAGTAGAATAGCAAGGCTGAGATTCGTCCGAGTTTTCTACTTCTTGCTTTAAACCCGGCTGGCCATATGAGGTTTATATTTATGTGTGGAAAGTATGGGTTTGCCGAGCTGACCGACCTGGCTGATTCAAATGAATAGACCCGTGGGTTCGTTTTTATCTCTTCTACTCGGTTAGTTATATACTGGGCTGGTTCAATTTTCACTCTAAAGAAAAAACACGGACCGAAATCCGACATCAACACTCAGGTACAATGCTATTTCCTCTTATAAAGAATCCAACTTTCCGACGTTAAACTCATGCTTAATCTCTGGTAATGGCGCAGGTGTGCTGTTCTTGTCGCTGCCTTTTCTGGGCTTTCCGTGGTTTGGCATTTGTTGCAGGTATTGTCTTCTTTTACTCCCCCAATTGGGAAATTCTGTTCCCTTTTTTCTTGTGTAGTTGTATGTTGTTTTTTTGTTGGAATGAATTGAGAAAAGGTTCCAAAATTTGAGCTTTTTTTAATGTAAAATTGCTCTTGAGTTGGATGTGGAAGGGTGAATACTTGAGTTGTGGTTACTTTTGAGCTACTTGATCTTTGTATTAATTGGCTGGTTCCTTGTAATGCAATTTTCTTGACTATGCCCTTTGGCTATGTTACTCCAACAAGAGCCTAATAGTTTACTCCAAGAATATCGCTGGGGTGAAAATTGTCTTTTATATCCATTGTTGGAGAACTAGATATAAGAAAGGGGAATATTTTAGATTACATTTGTGATTTTGACTTTAAGCATCTAGGTATGCAATGCTACATTTTTGTGGTCACTGCTTGCTGATACCATCAAGTTTTGTATTTGAGAGGTGTGTGGGGGATTTGCTTCTGACAAATTGTCTGTGCTATGGTCGGAGGTTGACCTGCAATTTTTTGAATTTGATGAGAATATGCATATATTGAAAATAAATGGTGGACTGAAATGTGGAGTGCATCTCATGATCTTTGTAAAGATTTATTTTCCTGAGCCCATTGAGCTGGATTTCTGCTTAATTCTTATTTATGCGTGTGTGTGTGTACAAAAGTTAGCAATTTATACATCAGGCATTGTCAAAAACTAGGTGGGTTGAAATTTCATTCACAATCAAAAAGTTCAGAGTTCTGAAGACACAACCTCTAGCAGGGTTAAAATATGTGCTGAAACCCGGAGGTTGAGTAATTTTGGACGTTTCTGTCCAAAAGTAATCAATTTACACATTATTTTCCAAAAAACTAGGTGGATAAAAAAGTCATATGTTAAGAACACAACTTCTAAATACTGTTGTTAAAACCAGAGGTTGGGTAATTTTGGACCCATGGGGTTGAGTGGGTTTCAACCCAACCCATTTAAGACCTAACCTGTTTATGACTGTCATAGAATGGATCGGGGTGGGTATACCCTTATTTTCTAACTACCCATTTGTCACTCTGCCAATGGTAAAGAATCAGACCCTAGTGAGGTCATTCTTTGTACACTTCTAGTGGCAATGGAGACTTGTATTAACTTGAATCTATGATATTTCATGGTCACTGGTTTACACTGTATTTTTTATTCTTAGTTTAATGTACTGAATGAAAAAAGTTCCTGTTAGTCTTGTTTTCCATTTTTTTTGCCTGCCTATATCAATGTGAGATACTAACAAGAGTAGCATTCTGTAAAGTTGGTCTTTCAGGTTGTACAAGGTTCGTTTTGAAGTAACATACATTGAAAGGATAATGCATCCTCCTTTAACATTACACCGGCACCCAATGTGTGCAGATGTACGTTTTTCTTATTCCATGTACAACTATTTCCTAAATTGTTTTATGTGAATTATCTTCATTCATTGAGGGTAAATTTACAAGAACTATTTCCTAAGCTGTTTTGATTTTTTTGAAGACCATCTTATGTTGACCGTCTTAAGTTGCTCTTTGCCTACAAGCTTTCAATCTTCAATTTTCTATATAAATAGTGATGGCTAAAGAGTCTGTGTTGGATGTATTTTGAGTTCGTTGAGTATTTACTGTCTTGGGAAGTTGTGTATGCTGGTGCATTTCCAGTCACAATAGTACAAGTATAAATAAATATTGTGCTGAAAAGTATGTCAGCATTATTTGGAGCCTGATGATAGGCATCGTTTCTAAATTGACAATCATGAAAGTTAGCCTTTTGAAGTTGTAAATAATTCATTTCAAGAAATAATTTGGAGTTGCTTTGACTTTTGATGTTGTTGCAGATAATTGAGGAATTCCAGAAGTGTCACTTAGATCACCCAGTAGGGAAATTTTTTGGAAAATGTACAGATTTGAAGATAAAGCTCGATACTTGTTTCCGTCAAGAGGTACCCACTGTTAGAAACAGTATTGTGTAATTATTTGCCTTGTATCACCAGAAGCTGCAATGCAAGTGGATAAACAAACACTCCTCTCATCACCAATAATAAGTCTTGTTTTTTTCTTTTGTGTTTCTCAGAAAGCAGTGAAGTGGAAGGCAAATTTTGAAGAGAGCAAGAAACTAAAAGAGCGGCTGCGAGCTTATAGAAAAGAATCTGCTGATAGTAGCTAAGCTGACGAGTTTCATCAATGCAGAGTAGGAAGGTTGGATTTCAATAGAACATCACATTCCCTTGGTGACCCTGTGTAGTATTTCGTGAATGCAAAATGTTTGTGGATAAACAGGATTTATATGTTACATCCAGAATAACAAGGTCGGAGAAATATGTAGTACTAGAAATAAGATCCAAATTTGCCGAAGAAGTTGCCTTATGATCCTACTGCATATTATGCTTACTTTGTTGGTGGTGTTTTGTGGTGGTGGATAACATGTTAGCCATACACTGGTGTTTTTTCCCATTTTTTTCCAGCTCATTTGTACGGACTGTTACATTTTATACAACCGTGGGTAGTTGTGTTTGGAGCGGAAGCTAAAAATGTTCGTAGATGAGTGAAGAAACACTAAAAAACATCTTCAAGTTATACTGGCTTGAAGTTTCTTGCAGTACACATGATAAATCATGTTGCATTCGTAATGGCAGCAGAACAAATATCGATCAGTTGGATGAGGAATTTGTGTTCTTCATACAAATTGTGCCGTCAAGGTCACAGCCAAGATGCAGGTAGACAATGGAAAACAATACTTAAATTTGAAAGATAGTCTTGTAATTTGAAGCCATTTCACTATCCTTTGGTTCTTCTCTTGTTTATATTACAGATTGCAGAAACTGGCTTTTGCACTATATGCAAGTAATCATTCCTACAATACATGGGAGGCAAAGTAAACTTTTGATTCTTAAAGAATAGAACATCTACGACTTAGAAATGCAAAACAGCCACCAAATATTTGTCAATTCATATTAAGCGGATAAACAGATGGCTAGAGAATACGCAACCAATCATCTAAGGTCAAAGAGAGTTACATAACAGCAAAAGCATCACCAAGTACATCATCCAATGATGAATAGAGATGATTGCATTTACGCAAACAACATACCCGAAGTCCAGCACTGAGGTAAGGGTGAGAGAGCCCCCACTGACCATTTGTGTTTGGAGCACCGAAGGACAGCAATAGAACATCCTCCTCAGGAAACTTTCCAACAATGAACACATCCTCCTCCTTGCATGCATCTTGACAGTAAGAATAAACACGCCGGCTCTGATTTTCCCCAACAGGATCACTATACATCACTACCAAATCACTATTCAAAGTGGAAGCAAGAACAAAACCTCCGGTTTCTTCAAAGTCTTTCGAAAGCTGTAAGCATTGCCTGCTCCATATCTTCCCTTCATCGTCCTCCAGAACACAACGCGAACTGGAAGTTACATTGCTCTCGTCTGCATGAGGTAGAAGCCATAAAGCCAGACTATCTTTGGATCGAGTCACTGCACAAAAGCCTCGGTGTCTCCCATCCTGTGGAGGCTCATCAACAAACCAGAACCTCTCTTTGTTAACATCGTAAAACAGCAGGCCTTTGTGGAGGAAACGCACATGCGTCCAACACAGCACGCCCTCATCAGGATTTGTTCTCACTTGTAGTAGAGAAGCAGCTTCAGCCTGCACATCACATATGCCTGCTGCATCATAATCCAGCTCCTTCCAAGTGGATGGTAAACCCGAGGGCTAAACCCGAGGGCGGCCTCAGAGTCATGGTATGAGCTCCCTGGAACAAATCGTCCGTCCCAAATATCAACCTCAGTAACTTGTACACTCTACTCGCTGGATCATACGCAAGATAATACGCTGAACTCTTAACTGTATAGTCACATGGCAGCGGATCCGGGAGCCACATCATCTCCCCAGTACAACAGTTGTGGAGACTCAGCGTAAAATCTCCATTTGATGAATTGACTTCCCCAACACATACTAGACCATCAACTAATTGAGTCATTCCTTCAAGAATCTGGGTACCACCGTCCACCACAAGCTCCAATCCACGCAGGGGAATGAATTCCGCCGTCGGCTCCTCAAGAGGTCGCCGGAGAGGGCAGTGAAACAAATGCAATAGCCGCGTAGACACACCACCGTCGTATGAATTGACGCCTCCCAGCCAGTACAATAGTAAACCGTGTTGCCGTTTCCGATAAGCCTCCCTAAACTGATGGCTACGGATTAGCGCTCGCCACCGCCTGCACACTCCTTTACACAGCTCAACCTGCTTGCCCGGCAACCATGTCAGAATTTCAAGAACAAGCTCGTCTGGTAGCTCCGTTATGGTCATTTGTTTGCCGCGGAAAGTTCTCGAACTACGCATTTTCTATGAAATTTAAATGCACAAAATTCAGCGAAGAAGGAAATAGCAAATGTACGAGTGAATTGATCTGGATGAACTTACCGGTGGTGGAGGAGACATGCCGGTAACTGTGCAGTGGCGGAGATACGCCGGTAATCAAGCGGGGGCGGATCCGCCGAGGAGGAGCTGTAACTGTTTATGCGCTATTTCACAAAGAAATTGCCGGAGTTCGGTTTTTCGCTTTTTTTTTGTCAGAAAGTTTGGTTTGATTATGTCTATAAAGAATAGAGAAATCGCAATGAATTTCAATCACAATACATATTTGAGAATAAACTTCACGCACATATGTAACAATATATTCTAAAAAACAAGCAAAACTTAAATTATAAATTAATAATATCATATTTATTTTTCTCAATTCAAGGTAAATGTACAATTCAAACAAGTTCTCTATGTATATAGATAATAAGACACATCAAGTTAAAAAGGAATAATAATTTAGGGTAAAACATTGAAGTAAATACACTATACTAATTATATGGCAAAGTTATTCTAACAATTGAAAAGTAGAGTAAAATCATTATCTGGGTCAAGAGTGAGATTGTAAAAATATAACTCATTTATCATTTCCTATACCATGCAATTTGGGAGTAGTATTATATATTTATAAGGAATGTCTTTCTTTTATAAAAAAATTTAGAATGGTAGAAAATAAAATTGTATCATTCAATCAGGTTTTTAATTTTTTAATTCCAAATGATGTGAGAGGAAAAACATCCTTAATGATCATTGCACTCTCATGTTTGCATTTGTTGAGCCATGCACACATTTGCTTAATACTTGTTTCATCCCAATCCTTAATTAGCGGAACCACAAGATGATCTAGCATGACACGTGTTGTAAGAATTCAGTCAACATAAACATTACACAGTCACTTGCATAGGTGTAACTATCCACATTGTAATATCTCTCGACCCCAACACTTAACTTCACCAACAAAAACTGGCACCAATTCATGTTGGGTATTTCTTTCACATCCTCCACGGCCTAGAGAAGCTGCAAATCTACATGTATACTAAACGTATGAGCGATGAAGGTTCCACATGCACACAAGACAAAAAGCCTCTTAAACTCATTGCAACCATTTTTAAATCCTAGTATCTTCTCGTGAACATCTGCCAACTTAATCACCCCGAACTTCATCCTCCATTTCTTTCTGAGTTCTTCAGCCTCTCGATTTGAAGTCTTCCCAGATAGACTGGCTTCAGGATAAAAAACCTTCCCGATCGGCAGCATGAACACATCAAACACATGACCTTCACTAAGTTGATACTTTGATTTGCGCACGGCATGAACACAGTACCATGGTGTATAATTCTGAACTATCTACGGAATTATGCCAAGCGAAAAGACTACAATGGGAAAATTCAACAGAGCACCAAATCCTAACTGTTGGACTGCAGCTTCTGAGCATCAGACATTAACGTGACAAGTTCAATAAGCATGTACAGATGGCAAGCTACCCTGAGAACCTTTTGATGCTTGGAAAGAGCATAAC
This sequence comes from Sherardia arvensis, assembly GCA_948330725.1. Lineage (NCBI taxonomy): Eukaryota > Viridiplantae > Streptophyta > Magnoliopsida > Gentianales > Rubiaceae > Sherardia > Sherardia arvensis. The sequence continues at coordinate 30,161,112 of OX415241.1, forward strand.
AAAAGTCGATAGCCTTCACTAATAGGTGTGCATGTTCTAAGTTATAAAATAGACATTTAGCATTCATTCACATCTTTTAGCTTATACACAGACCAATCATGTCTACAGTTAAGAATCAGATCATGCAAGATATAAACCAAATCTTTTAAGTTATAAATCATACCTACTTAAGAATAGCTACTTAGGAAAAAAAAGACTTACTCGGCACCATCCTTGGACATGACATTCACACACTATGTGAGTGTGACCTTCCTATTCCTCTTCTTCTGCTCAGCTAGAGCGACAACTTCCCTAAATAGAGGAACAACAATGTCTGCATCTGTAGCCGGAGGATTATCCTGCAACCTAAAATAATCACACACATCTTATAAGTAATAAATTAGACCTTCTAAGTAAGAATAGTTACTTAGGAAGAAAAAATGACTTTCTCAACACCATCCTTGGACATGAAATTCATAAGCTGTGTGACCTTCTCATTCCTCTTCTTCTTCTTAGCTGGAGCCACAACTGCATCTACAGCCGTAAGAACATCATGCTCAGGCCCAGCATTCTCTTGAGGATCAGACTCATCATTCTCTTTAATTTCGAGCTCATCATTTGAAATTGGAGAAAGATCCTCCTCGGGCCCATCATTGCCTTCAGTTTCAAGCTCATCATCACCCACACATTCCTGCATTACCAATCTTAAACTACAGCTTAAGAATTTCTTGTTGTTCGCCATCTTGGTAACAACCTTTTTTCTTAAAAGCCCTAGTGTCTTCAAATGCCTCATCTTCATCAGTTGAAGAAGTATTGGATTAAACACACTTCCTTTTGCCAACCTTGTATACCGACCTGCTTTATAATGTTGCAGCGGAATTTCAGTGTCCAATTCAGCATCATTCCGCAACTCCTTGAAAGTAACTTGCTTCCTCTTAAGACTAGGATTGCCAACAGTGGGCGCTTGCAACTTCTGCAATCGACCAGACTTGCGAAAATTTGTTACAATAATAAAAAAAACATAAATATTAGAAATCTTTTCATGTTAAAACACACAAACTTCATGTTATAAGGCAAATGTAACTTATTATTCACTAACCTTGACTGATATTATCAACTAGTTCTTCAATTTGCGTTGGTACATCATCAACAATAGAGGCTTGTTTGTCAACAGCAGGTGCTGGTTTCTTCAATCCAACCTTTCCCCTACCGTGGTTTTGGTTATTTCCGGCTATATCAATGAAACAAATGCAACATGTTAGACAACAAAGGCAATCTTCCATCTTAAGCTAGAAAAAATGTACTACAAACATAATAGACAACATTAACCGTTGGTATCACTAACAATAGGCTGAATACATCAGGTTTTGCCAGTTATTTTTGAACTGGTACATCATCAACAGAACCTTGTTTGTCAACAATTAGTGCTGGTTTCTTCAATCCAACATTTCCCGTACCGCCCATCTGTTGTTTCCTACCGTAGCTGTAAGAATAACACAAATGCAACCTTTAGACTACAAAGGCAAACTTCCATCCAAAACAGGGATTAAAAAACTGTAGACATTTTAAGTAATGAACAATATGTTTTAAGTTATGAACAAGACCTTTGAAGTTATGGACTAGACCTTTTAAGCTATAACCCAACCATATGCAAGTGTATAGTTACGAACCGTTCTTTCAAGCTATGAACCAGATCTTCCAACATATGTACCAGATCTTTTAGTTATGAACTTTCAGACTACATAAATAACCTTTCACTTTATAGAGGCAATATTGTGACCAGTGCCGGTCCTGTATTTTTTGAGGCCCGAAACGAACAAGTAAAAAGAGGCCCCAATATATTTAATACATAGTAAATTTTACGAAATTGAAAAAAATGCTAAATATCAAAATAAGATACAATGATTCAATTATTTAATCCAATTATACTTACTTTCGTAGAAGCAAATTTACTAATCAAATTTTTATAATCAAGATCTTTAACTAATTCACTTTCAATGGAAAGCGTAGGGTTTAGGATCTTCAACCTATGATTATTCAATTCAAAATTGCTTACAATCACTTTTTATGACAATATATAAACGATTTTGATTTTGATTTGAATTTGGAACTTTAGATTCAGATATGAAATTATCCAAATTAGAAAGAGAGGCTAAAAGATACTAAACTCAGTTTTAGATTTGGTGGATGGAGCGGTCGGAGGAGAAGAAAGAAGAAAAGAGATAGAAGAAGATAGAAAGACTCTTAATTAATTATAAAACTCTTTTTTAAAATTTTAAAATTTAATTTTACATGGAAATATGGAATGATTAGTCCAAATATAGAAGAAGAAGAGTTAATTATGAGTTTGCTATTTTTAACCATGAGCCCACGCGGAATTAACATTTAATTTTCAGTTTATTTTTATTAATTTTTATATATTCATATATACTAACACTACTAAATATGTGGACCTATTTTTTTGGCCCAATTTGGGGCTCAAGCAAGGTAGTAACTTGGGGTTTGTTTGGTTCGTCAGGTTTTTGAGAGTCTGGTTTTTGTTTTTGGTTTTTGGGAGTTTGGGTTTTTGTTTGGGATTTTGAGAGTCTGGTTTTGCAAAATACTTGTTTGGTTGGGTTGGATTTTGTGAGTATGAAACAAAATCTTTGATTGGTTTTTAGGATTTTGCAAGTCTGGATTTTGGGAAACTTGGTGAACCAAACAAGATTTTACAAAACTGGATTTGGATAGTCCAAGTTTTGCAAAAACTTGCCCAACCAAACACACCCTTGCTTTCCTATTGGGCCGGACCTGATTGTGACAAAAGTTAAAAATAAATTCAAAATCTGAAAAAATAACGCGAATCTTCTTCGATCGAACATGTAGCCCCAACCGCAGCAGCATCGGCCTTTCCTGACCTAGCCTTCTTCACCTTCGTTGACCCGACCTCATTTCGTTGTGCCTTATTTTTTCACCATGACTGTTAGCAAGAGCACACGAATCGAATCAGAAAATACAACAAGCGAATTAAACACAAATATTGAAACGAATTAAAAATGAATCACAACACATTTGCAATAAATCGATGGTGGGAAGAGCTTACCGTCGAAAAATCAATACAATTGCGATGAATTGGACGCAAAAATCTCAAATTGAAAACTTGGGTTTGATCGAGAGAGAGAGGGAGAGAGAAAGTAAAAAATGGAAAGTGAGAAGACGATAGAGTGATTCGGATAATATACGATACTACACTTTTTTTATAATTTCAAATTGACCCAAAATATTCCAAGACTTTTAATAATTACAAATTAGTCTCGTAGTTGTTAATAACTCCAGAAATTTCTGAAAGTAATTTCCTTTCTTTCACTGGATTTGGAATTCTTTTTTGAAAGTTTGATTTGGTTTTGGATTTACATAATATGTACCTATATAAATAATATTAGTCTTGTAATAGACCGTCTATATTATAGAAATAATATAGACGGCCTATTTCTGCAATTAAAATAGGAAACGGCCCCCATCCTGCAAATTATTTTTGGGCAGGTCCTTTTTATGCAATTTCCGTAACCTAATCAATATATATACAAGTGAACAATCCTTTTCCCCCAAATTCTGAAACGCTTCTTTTCCCCTTTCCCCCAAATTCTCCAGAGCTCCTTTCCCCCAAATTCTCCAGAGCTCCGATCGGCTGCGGACCAGAATCGAGTCGATTTACAATCAGGTTTCTGATCCTTCCTCTCCTTCCTCGCAGTCGCCGCCTTCCTCCACCGCATCACCGCCGGGAGAGTGGATCCGGTTCGGTTACTCCTCCACCGCTCGCCGGAGATCGGCTAATCGCCGCAGTCTGTCAACCGTCTGGCTGATAATTTGTGTTCTGGTGTTGGTTGTCAGGTCACCCAAGTCCGTGTCAAGTTCCTCGACGATCCCAACCGTTTCATCATGAGGAATGTCAAGGGACCGGTGAGAGAGGGCGACATCCTGACACTCCTCGAGTCAGAGAGAGAGGCCAGGAGACTTCGGTAGGTCTCTACTCATGGATCTGTTCTGTGGTTACTGATCGGCTCTAGTACTGTCTGTAGTAATGTTATGATGTTATGGCTGCAAACTTTAGACAATTTCTCGTCGGGGATTGAGTTTCATTTGCTGATATCTGTCTGTTGTTAAACATGAGATGATAATCTGGTTATGTATTAAGTACTCTTCGGTTGGTTATGTTATCGGGCTCTACGAGATGACGGTTCACTGTTTTTTTGTACTTTGTGTTGCTCTGCAAATTTCTTCCATGAATTTTATGTGTTTTATTATGAAAACTAGACTGTATAATGTGATGTCTTTCTGCTTTTAAAATTTTATGTGTTTAACTTGGAAACTGGACTTTTTAATGTGGATTCTGTCTTGTTATGAAATTTATGTGTTTAGCTTGAAAACTAGACTGTTTAATGTGGTTTCTGTCTGCATATGAAATTTTATGTGTTTAACTTAAAAACTAGGTTTCTTGATTTGTGTTGAAACTTGATTATTTATTGTGAAAACTGTGGTGTTTGTAAAACTTGATTTTTTAATGTAAAAACTGTGGTTGTGAAAATTTGGTTATTAAGGTTGAAAACTACAGTGATTGTAGAAACTATATTTTTTAGGCTGAAAACTGTGGTGTTTGTAAAACTTGATTGTTTAGGTTAAAAACTGTTTTTATTGTGAAAACTTGATTGTTTAGGTTGAAAAGTTGTGGGTTGCGAAACTTGATTATTAATTGTGAAAACTGTGAAAACTTAATTATTTAGGCTGAAAATAGTGGTTTTTGTGAAACTTGATTGTTTAAGTTGAAAATTGTGATGGTTGTGAATTTTTGGGCTGAAACCTTTGGTGAAACTTGATTATACTTAACACAACATTATTTAACCTAAACACCCTAGTTTTTATGTACCTAAAATCTGATGTTTATAATATGGAAACTTGTCTTTCTAACCTGAATTCTTTTGTGTTAACAAGTGTTTATTAAAATACAGTTATTATATTAACTGATTTATTTTTGCGTGAACAGTGACGTGAATAGTGCCGTGAACAGTATCGTGAATAGTGCGCGTGAACAGTGCGCGTGAATAGTACTTTTCACAAAATTTGCAAATAAGGACCTCCTTCCTTCCATATTGTAATTTAGTCCCTAGTCTATATTATAGCATAATATAGACGGTCACTCCAGTGACCAACTCATATAAATATGATCGGCCAATAGTTTTTGGGCACAAAATATCCAAATAATAATGGAAGATGCAGAAGCTTAAACAGACGGCATGGTGGGACCTCTCCCACCGCCCCCTCCTCCAGCCTTCCGCAAGCGCCGTCTCCAATTCGAGCAGGCTTATCTCGACAACCTTCCATCAGCCAATATGTACGAAAAGAGCTATATGCACCGTGACGTAGTCACCCACGTGGCAGTCTCCGGCGCTGACTTTTTCATCACCGGAAGTTCAGACGGTCACCTCAAGTTCTGGAAGAAGAAGTCAACAGGGATAGAATTCGCAAAACACTTCAGATCCCACCTCGGACCAATCGAAGGCCTGGCTGTTAGTGCTGATGGTATTCTTTGCTGCACCATCTCATCTGATCGTTCTGTTAAAGTATACGATGTCGTAAATTACGACATGATGGCCATGATACCCATCCCTTTCGTGCCTGGCTGTGTTGAATGGGTTTATAAACAAGGTGATGTCAAGGCCAAGCTAGCTGTAAGCGATCGAAACTCATCTGCTGTTTATGTGTACGACGTAAGATCTGGTACTAACGAACACATTGTATGTAAGGAGATACAGCTGGGATCAATTAAAGCAATGAAATACAATCCTATTTTCGATACCGTGATCTCCGCAGATGAGAATGGAATGATTGACTACTGGAATCCTAGTACGATGAAGTTTCCTGAGGATGTGGTGAAGTTTGGTCTGAAGAGTGACACTAACCTATTTGAAATAGCGAAATCTAGGACTAGGGTTTCCAGCATTGAGGTAAGCCCTGATGGGGAGCAGTTTTCAGTTACGTCGCCGGATCGAAGGATTCGTGTGTTTAATTTCAAAACAGGCAAGCTCAGGCGAGTGTACGATGAATCTCTGGAGGCAGCCCAGGATCTGCAGAGGAGCGATGCGCCTCTTTACAGGGTCGAAGCTATTGATTTCGGGCGCAGAATGGCTGTAGAAAAGGAGCTTGAGAAGACAGAAGCTGTACCTCAGAGTAATGCAGTTTTCGACCAGAGCTCCAATTTCCTCATATATGCAACCCTAGTTGGAATTAAGGTTGTGAATCTTCACACGAATAAGGTTGCGCGCATTCTCGGGAAAGTGGAGAGTAATGACAGGTTCCTTAAACTTGCATTGTACCAAGGTGAGAAAGGGTGTAAGAAAGCCAGGAAGATACCTTGTTTAGCAGCAAATGCTAATGAAGGGAAAGAACCGCTGACAGACCCGACTCTTTTGTGCTGTGCATTCAAGAAACATCGGATTTACATGTTCAGCAGAAGAGAGCCCGAAGAAACTGAGGATCCATCGAAAGGAAGAGATGTATTCAATGAAAAGCCACCTGCTGATGAGCTTCTTTCTGTATCAAACCTAGGAAAATCTGTTAGTACGACATCGGTCCCAGACAATGTGATTCTCCACACCAGTATGGGTGACATTCACATCAAGCTATTCCCCGAAGAGTGCCCGAAAACTGTTGAGAACTTCACTACACATTGTAAAAATGGATACTTTGATAACCTGATATTTCATCGGGTTATCAAAGGTTTTATGGTTCAAACGGGCGACCCGTTGGGGGATGGGACCGGTGGGCAGTCGATTTGGGGTGGGGAGTTTGAGGATGAGTTTCATAAGAGCCTGAGGCATGACAGGCCTTTTACTGTGTCAATGGCAAATGCGAGTGTACCAAATACCAATGGCTCTCAATTCTTCATCACCACAGTTGCTGCTGCGTGGTTGGACAATATGCATACAGTGTTTGGTAGAGTGGTGAAAGGTATGGATGTTGTGCAGGGAATTGAGAAGGTGAAGATCGACAAGAAGACGGATAAACCATATCAAGATGTTAAGATTTTAAACGTCACTATTCCAAAGTCTTAGGGTAAAAGTCCAGTTTTTGGTACAGCTCAACTCCTAGACTATATAAAACTAGGACTTTTAATTTTCATATTTTGCTTTTTATCATATAAAACGTGACTTTGAATTGCAAAAAAGGTACCCAAACTATACAAAAGTTTCATCTAAGGTACCTAAATTATTTTTGACTCATTTTACATACTCAAACTATCCAAAATTTTCATCTAAGGTACCTAAACTATTTTTGTTTCATTTACATACTCAAACTTTAATTTTGTTCCAAATTTGGTACCTCCATGAATTTATCTATCATTCTCCCTAGCAGCAATTTTTTGAAGGTATTAAGGGTCTTTCTAAAAGGTGAACTGTAACTATATCTCCTATAAAAAATTAAAATCAATCACCTTTAATATTAAATGTAATTATGATCTTTTTCCCAAATAAATGGTTGAATAACTATCAAAAAGTTATTCAAATCAAAGAATTACTTTCATTTATATTTGTAATTGTTTAATGTTTTGATTGTTTGTAATGTTAGAAAATTTATAACGCAAAAGTAGGAATTGAATTTATTTTTATATGAAAAATAGTTACAGTTCAAAAACTGCTGCTGTTAGGGAGAATGACAGATAAATTCATGGAGGTACCAAATTTGGAACAAAATTAAAGTTTGAGTATGTAAAATGAAACAAAAATAGTTTAGGTACCTTAGATGAGAATTTTGGATAGTTTGAATATGTAAAATGAGTCAAAAATAGTTTAGGTACCTTAGATGAAACTTTTGCATAATTTGGGTACCTTTTTTGCAATTCACTCATAGATATATGTACATGTAAAGATAGTCATATGAGATCTTATTAAAATTGTTTTTACATATTTTTAGAATATGTACTTTTGATAAAATTTAATTGTAACTATTTTAAGATATTATCATTTAAAATTATTGAAGAGAAACAATTGATGAATGAAATAATAAAAAAAACAATGCAAGTAGCATTAAATTTTGCTTCCCCGAATCTTCTCACTCTTTCTCCAAATTTGGGGAATCAAAATCTTCTCTCTCTTCAAATTTCCTATTATGGAGAATGCGATGGAGAAACTGTTGGAATTCAAAAAGACTCCAAATTCCCCATATTCAAGTAGAACCTCCATTATAGCAAATCTATGCGTCTGTGCATCCTTAGGCATGTCCGCCAATGATGGTGAATATGTGTGTTACCGCTTCTTCCGCGACATATCTTTGTTGTTGATTGGCTGCCTCTTGTCTGCACGCTCATCTTGCTCTGCCCTAGCTACTTCGCATCCTTTTCGATTGCGCTCTTTCCTACCACTGGTACCCGCATATTTTTCCTTGTTGTTGGCTTGTGCGTCCTTGGCGAATTACGCCAATTCCCCTGACCGAATTACATGCTTCTATGGCCTTTTCTAAGTAGAAGCATTCATTAGCATTGTGGCCATGGTCCTCGTGGTAGTCAAACCACAAGCTCATATTTCTCTTCCCGGGTGGCATATTCATCTTAATTTGAGCCCTCTCGGATGCTCTTGTCAGGTAGGGCTACAAAAATCTCCTTGGGTGTCTTGATAAGCATCGTGAACTGGTGACTTGCGGTTTCCGACTTCTTCACGAGTCCTAGCCGATCTGTAACTGGTCCCTGCGAACCCGGCGCGTTATCTTGTTTCCAACCTTTAGGCATGGATTGTCCACGAGACTTGTGTGGATTAAGCGCTTCATCTACTTTCTGGTAGCTTTCCACCATCACCATCAACTCGTCCATGCTGGTGGGCGCTCGGAGTGGCGAAGACCTAGGACAAACAGATCGATAAGAAACTTGTTTGATCGGTCCTCGACCTGATTAGAAACGTCGTTAAACCTCTCTAGATACTCGTTCAAGGACTCGTTGTGCCTTTGTCTTATCACCATTAGTTCCCTCGTTGTCTTTGTAAACTTTCTTATTTGCATGAACCGGATCAGGAAATGACTTTAGAGCTCGTCGAAGTTCTTGATGCTTCCTTCCTCTAGGCTACAGACTCAAAGCCTAGCCTTGTCCTCTAGCGTCGTGGCAAACACCTTGCATCATATCGGCATGGGGATGGTGTATGTTGCTATGCTAGAAGTAAAGGTATGGAGGTGGTCTTTGGGATCGGTGGTCCCAGAATACCGGCCCAAGTTGGTCGGTATTTTCACCGTTGTTTCAGCCGCGTAGCGGCTGATTGCTTTTAAAAAAGTGGAACCAGTTCGCCTCACCTCTTAGACGCTTCTTGGTTCAACCAGGAACTCTCTAGTAGGCACATTTGCCTTGCCAAGTTGTACCGGGATGTAGAAGTCATGGCTTATCCCCTTGTTTGTCTTTGCTTTGTTTCCTGGGTTTCTCCTTTCTTGGTTCGACTTGCTTTCGCCGGAGGAATCACCCTCTCCAGCGTGGTCAGGCTTCCTCTTCTCGGGGTGAATCTCCCCTTCTTCTGGCGGCGTCAATTGGTCTGGGAACAAACAAACAAGTTCCAACTGAGTCCCTCGGCCCTTCCCGTCGCCCCATCCCTTTTGGGTCGTATCATTCTTTGCCGCGTCGGAGCACCTTCATATTTGTCGTGAGTAGCTCCTAGAACTGAGACATGTCCCAGGAAAATCTAGGATTTATCTCATTCTCCGCCTGTTCTCTGAACGTAGGGGTTGGTGTTTCGATCACATCCTAGGATGGTTCGTCATCCTTAAAGATCAAAAAGTTGTGTGGGAATAATAGCATCGAATCTCCCTCCCACTTATGGCGCAAATGATAAAGCCCTGATTAGCCGGTGCTTAATCCTCTGGTACAGATTAGGTCAAAACCTAAAAACCAGCTAAGAATAGTATGTGGTCAAGCGGGGGCGGTGAGTGGCCAGTTCCCGCTCTGATGCCTAAGTAAGTATTGGCTTTTGGACTATTATGTGAGTGATTGGAGTTGTGAAAACTTACTCTCTAAGGTCTTAAACCCTTGATTATATAGTTGAAAGGCAGTGGCCACCCGTGAGGCCATTTGCGCTGCTTGTCGGAACCCGTGATTGTGTGTCATTGACCAGATTCGAGAATCTCTTAGCTGACACGTCTTAGACCGCGCATAAATGCTCGTCGTCTTAACGGGGGGTCTCACAAGTCACAGTTCGGATACACGTATACACGTATTGCTGACCCGTGCGAAAGTCAACTCTCTCGTGGTCCTCTTTTGGCCAATCGGGCCTTGCCACTCTCGCAGACTGGGCTTATCTTTTGTTGGGATTTTTTCTTTATGTGGGCTAGGTTGGCTATATTGGGCTTGGGCCAGGCCTAATCAGATTGGGCTAATTCCTATCATTCATCATCACTAAAAACGCCATTAAAACCCTCCACAGAAATTCGAAATTTGAAATAGATGCCAGAAAGAACTTGAAAACTTCTTTAATGGCCACGAACTGCAGAGATTGTGATTGGCGGAGGATTGGGATTTAGGGGGTGATGGACTTTGTGTGCTTGGTGGCGACGTTAGAGACCCATGGTTACGACATTAGAGACCCACCACGATTAACTACGGTGGATTTTCATCAGTGTAACCCTATCCTTTGCATTTGATCGATCGGGGTCTTTAAAGATGATCGAATTCGATAGTGATTGCAAATCCACTTCGGTGGCTACTGCGATCAGATCGACCGCAATCGACTTCGATGGGTATGATTTGGGGGTTTGCAGAGGGAGCTGAAGAAGACGATGGATGTTTTGCTATCTTTTAAGGAATTTTCAATATAATTCTTGTACTTGTGTGTCTTTATACTATTGTGCCGAAAATAAAGTAATTCATCTTTGTCCCCAAAAGTTATTAAAATAGAGTTTGATATGGTTCCGCCAAACCATAAGATCGTCTTACTTAATTGTTTTGTATATTGAATACATAAAACTAAATTTCATGGATGCAATTTGAACATTTAAATATGTAAAACTATGGCCTTACATCCAAAATGATTTTTGTTTTCCAAAATAATATGATTTACAAAGGATAAAATTAAAGTAGTAAATAAAAAGTATAAGTTAAGTATGTCGTGCAACGCACCATAGTCCCTGAAACACCCTTCCCGCTCCCCCCTCCCAAATTGTCTGCTGTATCTAGTTTCTTTGAAAGGATGAATTCTACAAATGAAGATAAATTACCAGGTATACAAAAAATAGAAACTTTTAATTTTACATTGATCACTAACTAATTACAGAATAATGCTGAAAATTTTAAACGAACAAAACCCGTAATGATAAAGAAAATTATATAGTTTGATTTTGATTGGCATCATCTATGCTAGATAGCTAGAACACTCTTGAAATTAATCAACAAGTAAAGTGGACGTCCATGAGACTCTAAGGGTTCCATATAGCTAGTAAGCCTTTATATGCAATCAGACCCTAACATAGTTTTGGAAGACTCATCAAGAAATAATGATTAAGCTGACTAGAATGTGAGAGAGAAGAGACTTAAGACATAATTCACTCAATTTGGTTTGAATGACTCATCAACCTTCACCCTCGCTAACATATGCATGAACAAATAGTTGAGTGAAAAAGTTTGCATCAATTTGTTGAAAAAACACATTATCCAATTTGTTGGTAGATGAAACAATTAGTTGATTATCTCGTGATTTGCACGATTGTACCACGCTAGTATCAAAAAACATTTATACATGTGTTGCATGCACGACAGTATTATGCTTATTTTGGAATTAAATTTAACTACTTGAGTGTATGTTTCTTTTGATAATTTTTTTTAACTAATTAGACTGATTTGTATTTGTATTTGTATTTCAATTCTTATAAGCTATCACCTCATCCATTAATTATGGTGCTAATTATTAAAGTTTGAAATTAAAATATGTTTTTTTACCGTATTTGGTAGAGAGAAATATTTTACCCTAAACAATGGCTTGATTAGTATTTCACAGCTTGAAAATATTTTCCAAGAGGAGAAACTATTTAACATATCACAATATGAAAATATTCCCAAAACTACAACATAAAAAGTCTTCCACAAAATCATATCATAACATGTAATGTTCCCAAAACTACACATTGGCTATATCAAGTCGAGTACAATTAGCGAGATACATAAGAGTTCCAATTGCACTAAAAGTATGGTACTCTGGACCAAGAATTTCTTCAAATTTCTCACGTGTACGGAATTCATCTTTCTTTATATCAAGGGATCCAACAACCATTGGGGTACTCAATGGATTTTCTTTATCCATATTAAATCTCTTTAAGATTTTTCTCGTGTAATTTGATTGGTGCACAAGTATTCCACTTGGTAAGTGCTCGATCTGCAGGCCGAGGCAATATATAGTTTCCCCAAGATCTTTCATCTCAAACTCTTTCTTTAAGTATGAAATTACTTCCAGAATTTCCTCATTTGTCATGATGATATTTAAATCATCAACATAAACACCGATGATCACACAACCTGTCGTTGTTTTCTAATGAAAACACACACTAGTGAAGCAACACAGCCCCCACGTTGGTAATTCGGGTCATCAACGTCGGTTTAAACCGCCGTTACTGGAACCGCCGTCCATCGGGGTTCCAGTTTTACACGGTGAAAGCAACCGCCGAGTAAGGTTTCGAATTCGAAACCTTGTTCGATTGCAAGTTACGACTCTTAAGGTTTTGTAGAGCCATTCTTGTCCCCAAACAAACAAAATCCTTACGAATCGAAACAAAAACATGTTCGATATCGTAAGCTCATCACAGTCCAGATTTCGAAACCGAAAGTTTATAAGCTTACTGTTTAAAATTCTGAGAATTTCGGTATCGAAAGCAAGCCGTGTGAGCACCAATAGTTTCGAATCGAAAACTAATTTTGTTATAGAGAGGTTTACACCTTACGAGTTCGAAACTTATTTGTCTGACTTCCAAAAAAATCCGACCAAATTGGCCGGAAAGTTAGCATCGTGAAGTTTCCGATCTACTCCTTCTTGGCCGGAAAATTAGCATCCTGATCTGAAGCATGGTGGTACTCTTGCAACTTTGCTGTGGCACCGCCCCAGCCCCTGCCTCTTCATCAATGATGTTGAAGAAGAAGAATTATTTGAGATGAAAAAGGTCGAGTTGGGACGGTACAGGAGAAGCAGATCTTGCAGGCTTGAGAAAGTATCCTCATATTCGTCATCGGTGCCCCGCAGCAGCTTTGTTGTTGGAGTCCTGCAACAAATAAATGAATTTCATCAAACTCAAACTCAAAAGACTTATGAAGTGAATCCTACAACAAATCTTGTAAACGCTTTCTTGTTACCAAACCTGTCTGGAATATTTACCATTCCTGTGAAATACAAACTGTATCACCAAAAACAAATAAAATCATACTCAAGTGAAAAACATGTATACCTTTTCATCTAATCGGTGAACGGAATACCGTTTTCAGATCGGCGGAGCGGGCTTACTAACATAAGCGAGGGAGTTGAATAGCGTCTGACTTCACCCTTGATTACACGGTAAGTGGCGCCGATGTAACCTATAGCTCCGCCACTTCACGGCAAGTATCGAGAGGCGAGCTTTTCGATTGGACTTATCTCTGATGTAGTGGTCGCACTCGAGGCAAGGGATATCAAAATAAATAACCCATAACTTCTGATCTCGAGCTTCACCCTCTAAGCACCGAGCTCCGTCACGGTGTCGTCATCATCCTGATCGATGCCCAAATTCGACCCACCTCGTCGTAATCCTCCAGATCGCCGCGACGTCGCTTAAATCACCGACACGATACGATCAGCATCGAGCTCACCATCACGGTTCATCCCACTCGTCGCCAAGAACAGAGCAACAAATATGGCAAGTTTACAGAATATTGAACATGTGAATTCGGATAAGATTTCAGATTTCTGCTTATATAGACAAAAGTATTAGTGCTGTGATTTATTTGATAGAAAAGTTTAACGGTTCAGATGAATACATGTAATTTACCTTTTTAATTTAGTATTATTCTTGCAACCAACTCGGGAATCTAATTCTAGTTACGACCTCGAAATCCAATATCCAAAAAGAGAATTTTGATGATTCTAATTTCAATTATAAGGTAGATTAAATATTTACTAGTATGTATTAATAAAGAAACCAAATAAGATGCATTATTTTCGTGAGTTTAGCTCATTTTACATGAACTTAATTAAATGGTATACAAACATGAAGTAACGTTTATGGAAAGTCTTACACGATCCATATTAGTTAGAAGTTATAGAAAATGAGTAACGTTGCCTTCTTTGATTAGTTATACTCAATTAAGTTTGTAGTTACAAAAAGTCGAATAAGCTTTGACTTTGGATTATTTAAACTCAATTTAGTTAATTAGTGCTTGCATAAAGTCAAGTAATCAAGGTGTGACTTTTAATTAATATCACTCAGTTTAGTTAGTGTTTATAACTAGTCAAGTAATAAAAGGTTTGACTTTTGATTGATTATACTTAATTTAGCTTGTATTTGTCAAACGTCAATTATATTAAGTTTAGTTATTGTTTACAACAAGTCGATATGATTTTTGATTAGTTATATCCATCTACTTAGTGTTTATCGAATGTCAAATAACTAAATTCAGTTTTATCGATATTTATAAAAAACGATAATACATTGACATTTCATTAGTTTATTAGTATTCCAAGAAAGTCAATGTTTGAACTATGATTTAGCAAATCTCCTTAGAAAGACAAGTAATTTGTGATTTCTTATATACAAGTTAATATTTATACGTACAATTCAAGTAACATTATCTTGATTGATAGTAGTACAACTTGCAAGTTAGTATTTATGGAAAGTTAGATATTTTTACATCAATTCAAGATGAGATTTGGTATACTCATTAATTAAGTTCAATTTGCATAAACTCAATTGTTCAGTGTTTATAGAAAAGTCAAGTAGTGTTTATAGAAAGTCAAATATGTTATATTTTTTGATTAGTTATATTCAATTTAGTTAGTGATTATACTTATTTGAGTAATGCTGACCTTCTAAAGTCTTGTTCCCGTGATATTATTTGTATATCAACTTCATTACTTCATCGGAATACTGGTACCTCAACAAATATATGATATGATGAACTAAGATTGATTAAGTTATATTTTATATTTATTTTGATTAAGTTTAACTCAGATGAGCAAGAAATAAACTTTAAAAAACATAGTTTAAAATTGCAATTAGATAGCTATTTTGAAATGATTTCATAGTTTATTTATTTCAAGATTAATAATTGATATATTTTATAAATATTGCACCAAATTCTGAGAATTCGAGTTCGATACATAAACAACATAATATTTTGTTAATTGTTTCGGTTTCGAAAAGCATTTGGATTGGAATATTACACATCCGTAGGCAAAGTAGGAGATTTCTAATATGATGTTTCGAGTTCTAAACCAAATCGGTTCATGTTTTGCGAGATCGAAACCATATGTCTCCCTAATGTCTTCAAACACATTTCGAAAATCAACAAAATTGAGCTATATTTATTTTGATTGAAAAATCAAAGACGTACCGAAAGCAACGACTTATCTCACCTCACCATGCATTTTCCTTGTTTATATATTCTCCTAATTGCATGCAACATATATCTATGCTATTTACTAGCAACTAATCACCAATTTCTGTATAGAGCAAATAGTCAATATATCAAAAGCCGGTAAAAATGACGCTGGCACCTTTTAAGAAGCGAAATATGACAAAGTCATGTTAGATCAACTACTGACGCATGATTTTAGCATAGAAAGGCGCTCTAATTTCCTTCAAATTATTCAAACACTCATTTCGAATTCGAAACCACATAACTTACGACAACGAAACACAGCAGTCATATGCTGCAGAATTAATGAATATTTAATTAGTTGCTGAGCTTTTCAAACTAAGAGTTCGAACCATCAACTTCATAAGCCTTCCGAGATCGAACCATGAGTTTCATTAACCTTCCGAATTCAAACCATGATCTTCTCAATATTTTCGATTTTGGACGTCAGTTTCTTAAACCTTCCGATTTCGGACTGTAAGTTTTTCAAAATTTTCACCTTCGAAACCGCAGCTGAACTCCATGTTTCGATCTCTCAAACATTTGGATATCAGTTTTTACAAGTTTGAACTCGTATGTAAATCTTACTCGACATGAAAATCTTGCAAACACGAAAAGTTCGATTTCGAAAACATATAATTATGGCGTATGCAAAATATACGCCGTTATTTTTCTGGAATGATTTACCCGACTGGGTTTCGAATTCGTAAAGTTTTACGCGTGGCGTAAAGGGCCAACCGACGCCATTATCAAGTGTAGATGTCAGTATCAAGTGATCCATAGAAATATGTGGTAACAACATCCATTAGGTGCATGTTAAGTTTCTCATGAACTGCTAGACTGATTAGGTAGCGGAAAGTAATTCCATCCATAACAGGATAATACGTTTCCTCAAAATCAATCCCACGCCTTTGAGAAAACCTTGTGCAACGAGTCAAGCCTTGTATCTGACAATCTCATTTTTCTTAGTCCGTTTTCGCACAAATACCCATTTATATCCAACGGGTTTCACATCTTCTAGTGTGAGTACAATAGGCCCAAAAACTTTGCGTTTATTAAGTGAGTATAATTCAGGTTCAATTGTCTTTTTCCATTTAGTCCAATCATGTTTTTTCTTACACTCGGTGACCGTCCGAGGTTCTAGATCCCCGTTATTTTCTTCCATAACATCGCATGCTAGACTATAAGAGAATGCATCATCCATGTCCTCATTTTGGTCCAACCTTATGCCCGTTTAGGGCATGATTAATCAAAATTTCTTGATTTTATTCATTGTGTATTCTTCAGGATTTCGTGTTTCCATTTCACTGCGTATTTCTTCAGGAATACAATTCTCTAATTTAGAGATATCTTGGTTTTCCACTCCTTTTCTCTTTCTAGGATATTTATCCTTGGAACCGGGAGGTCTCCCAAGTTTCAGGCGTGTTGTAGTTTCATGAGTGACTTTGTTTTCCACTAGTTCTTTTTGGACTACAATTTTAGCAGGAGCATTTTCAGCTGGTATATAAGATTTAGTCACCCTTTTTTCTTTCTGTAAATGTATCAGGAAGGTTATTTGCTATATCTTGCCTTTGTAAAATCTCTTTGACCTTTCCATTACACTCTTTTGTGTATGGATCAAGATGCAATAATGTTGGTACAGACCAAGAAATTTCTTTTTGCGTAGGTTTTCTTTCTCCCCCTAATGATGGGAACCTTTCCTCATCAAAGTTGCAATCAACAAAATGAGATGTGCAAACATTTTTAGTATTGGGTTTAAGATATTTAATAATAGATGCGCTTTCAAAACCTACATAAAGGCCAAGACTTCTTTGTGGCCCCATCTTTGTTCTTTGGGGTAGTGCAATAGGCACAAAAATAGCGTAACCAAAAATTCTCAGAGATATATTTGGTTCTTGTCCGAGTGCAAGTTGATGCAGGACTCGTGCGTTGATGAATAAATTGTGGGAAAAAGAACTCGTAACAAAATATATAATTAATCTTGGCAATCACACCTAGAAAAATATATATAAATCCTTTGGCAATCACACCTCCGGGAAAACTGATTTAAAACTCATACTCTGAATTTTTATAAATCTCAAAATCTCTTCTCCTCCTTTTGACAAAGGTTACAATATATATAGCTACGAAAATAAAACAAAATAGGAAAGTAATATATGTCCTAATTCTATTCTGAAACTAAAAGGAAAACAAATATAATCATTTCCAAACTAAAATTCACTTTTCATGAATAGTTTTGGGAAATAGTTGTTTCCATTCCTCATCATTCTCCCCCTCTTGAAAAAACTCGACTCCGACGAGTTATAACAATTAATCTTCTAGAAATAATTCTGCAAATATGAATCAATGTTTGACTCCTTGCGTGGATGTCCTTTCCAATGAATAAGATACTTCCAACGTAAAAGACATGCTTGAATCCCAAACCCATCAAAAGGTTTAACAGCAAATTTATGGACTTTGAATTCTCTTTTCTTGAAATGTTGATGTATATCTTCCATTCTTTGTCGGATCTGCTCGATGGATTTTCGATTTAACACCTCCATATCTTGAAATTCATGGTGCCCTTGAACTTGATTTTCCCATCGTTGATGTGGCTTGATCATTGACTTCGAATACTGTGATTGATCATCCATTTGAAGTGAGGATGGCTTCTATTGTTGAACCTTCACAGATGATGGTGAATTTTGCTCATCCATCGGCGTCTCTGTTGGCGAAGACTGTTGCGGCTTCAATATCAGCGTAAAATTATGCACAATAGGTTCGAAGCAAGCAATCGATGTTTTTATGGTTGCTGGTGGATTCATAGGTGATGGTGCGACAGATTATTCGCATCCATTGCGTCAAGGTGAGCAATCAACTGTTGTAAGGATTCCTTGATTTCAGCAATGTTTGAATTGTACTTAACAATGATAGACTCATGTCTGCTAATGATCTCTTCCAAATCTTTCAACGTCATTGTCGAAACCTTACTCTGATACCAAAAATGATGCAGGACTCGTGCGTTGATGAATAGGTTGTTGGAAAAAGAACTCGTAACAAAATATATAATTAATCTTGGCAATCACACCTAGAAAAATGTATATATAAATCCTTTGGCAATCACACCTCCGGGAAAATTGGTTTAAAACTCATACTCTGAATTTTTATAAATCTCAAAATCTCTTCTCCTCCTTCTGACAAAGGTTACAATATATATAGCTACGAAAATAAAACAACATAGGAAAGTAATATATGTCCTAATTCTATTCTAAAACTAAAAGGAAATCAAATATAATCATTTCCAAACTAAAATTCACTTTTCGTGAATAGTTTTGGAAAATAGTTGTTTCCATTCCTCATCAGGAGTATTTATGATATGCACTCGGTCTGATGCGAATTAATGTTGCGGCATGTAATATAGCATGACCCTATACTGAAGAGGGAATCATTATTCTCATTATTAATGGTCTAACAATAAGTTGGATGCGTTTGATCAATGATTTGGCCAGACCATTCTGGGTATGCACATGAGCAACATGGTGTTCAACATCAATCCCAATGGACATACAATAACCATTGAATGCTTGGGATGTGAACTCAGCGGCATTATCAAGTCTGATCCTTTTAATTACATGATAAGGGAATTGAGCTCGCAATTCGATTATCTGAGCGATTAACTTTACAAATGCCATATTACGAGTTGAAAACAGAGATACGTGTGACCATTTACTTGAAACATCTATCAATACCATGAAATATTTTCCCTTAAAAAAAATACCATGAAATATTTTAATGGTCCACATGGTGGATGGATGGGTCCACATATATCACCTTGAATACATACAAGAAACATGGGTGATTCTGTTTCAACCTTTGTCGGTGAAGGCCTTATGGTTAATTTTCCAAGAGAACAAGCTTTACAATGGAAAGTATTTCCATTAGGGATCTTCTGGTCCTTCAATGGATGTCCATTTGTTCCTTCAATGATTCTTCGCATCATAGTTGTACCAGAATGACCCAGCATGTCATGCCATATGGTAAACAATATTGAAGCCTTGATAACTACATTGTTTGATTCAACTGCATTTATATGTGTGTAATGCAGACCAGTTGGGAGCATTGACAGTTTTTCAAGCATACATTTCTTTCCAGAATTTAAACATTGTGAGATACATATATTTCATGGTTCCTTCAGTTACAGACTGAGTATCAAAGCCATGAGAATATATATATCATTGAAACTGAATAGGTTTCTCTTTGACCTTGGCGAAAATAGGGCATTCTTTATTGTAAACATTGTACCATTTGGCAATGTAAAATGTTCCTCGCCAATCCCTTCAATCAGATTTACAGGTGCTGAGATTGTATTCACAATGGTTTTGTTGGTTTTACTTTTGAGAAAAACATTTTATCCTTCAATATAGTGTGCGTTGTTCCACTATCAAGTATGTAAATATCTTCAAGTTTAATCCTTTGGTTGGCTCCGTGTTTAGCATTGTCCATTTTTCAAGAGTTCAACTAAGATAAAAGGAAAAATCATGATAAGAAATACAACCATTTTATTTAATAGTGCATATCAGAAAATACACATAGCATACTTCGAAATTGGAAATTACATAACATTGTACTAAACGAAAGAATGACATAGGTAAATATTGTGTTGGTATTTTGTTTAAATACCGGTTTAATTTAAGTATAATTGGATTCGAAATAGTGAACTCGAGATGTTATAACAAGCTTGGTGGTGCGGAGTGCACACTTGTAAAAACGATCTACGAGTTTACGGTTCTAAGATAAATGTTTATTTATATATATATGGTTTATATTAAATTGAAGTGTTGCATCGATTCAGAATTCAATATTCTGTGGATACTGTATGTGTATCAGTTAACACATACAGGAGTTACTGTGTGGTTGTATTATAGTTACCACTAGCATTGTCAGGTCGCGCAAAGGCGCGACCGTGGCCCAATTATGAATTTATAATTATTGTATATGTTTTTAAAGTTAAGATATGATTTATAAAACATAGATAGAATATTTGTGTACTGAATAAATTAGATATTATGTGTACTTTTAAGCTGACAGTTTGGTGAAATAATTTCAAAATAATATATTTATAAAATATTAATACGTGAACATTTATATTTTGTCACAATCCATTGGGAACTATCATTTAACCCTGGAGTGAAACAATTGATCCCATATCCGATACTCAAATTCAATTAGAGCACAAAAACTGTCTTGTGAAGATTGGGATATTTTTTCCATCAAGTGACTTGAGCAGATTTAGTAAGAAAAACAAGTTAACCTTCCATACTGCTTGTCTTAGATTCCTTCAAGTAGCTGTCTTAGTTCATCAAATAGTAAGTTTAAAGTAAAATTTTAAAACAAACAAACAAGTGTTCATTTTTCAATCGACAGTTACTCATATGATTGCAGTAATACATAAGGGTATATTGATGTATTCAATAATCAGTAGGTTGACGTAGGATACGATCAAAACGAACATTCGCATAGGCCACACGCCGCTTGAATGAATGCAGTGCAGATCTGGTCGGGAAAAAAAGAAAACAACAGCAATTATAAGTACCTTATATACCATAATGGCTCAAAACAAAGCAAGAAAAAGGTAATAAGGTGAACACCAGTGCTCTTTTACTCACATAAATTTAAGTTTGTCAGAATCATTGACCATCTGAAGCAGAAGTGGAGGTTTTCCATCATCTTTGTCAGTAAAGAACAAATGTCTTCCAGTTCTTCCAAGCATCCCGGCTGTGTGTGATGCTACTTTCTCTAAGATGTATAAACCACAAAACAATCGGACTTGTAAAAACATATTGTTCATGAAGACTTACCCTTTACTTCTGATCATATATAGTCATTTATAAATAAAATTTATATGCTCTAGAGAAGTGGAGAAGAAGCAGGGGACAAAATACCTGTCAATGACCCCTTGAACCGAGGTGAGGAGTTGCGGAGGTGATAAATTAACAGGTTCAAGTCCAGCAATTTTGCCTTTCAATTTGTTTTCTGATTCTTAAAGTTTATGCTCTCCATCTTACTGAGTTGTTTTCCCTAAACCATCTCGCTCGTATAGCTTCACAATAACATACTTTGTTACCAGGCCACCAAGCGAATGGCCAATCAAAGATATCTTCTGAAGATTTGGATGCTTCAAAACAACATATAGCACCTCACAACTCGAGGGAAAAAATTATTCAAAAATTGACCTCAAACATCAGCAAGAATTTATCATAAAGAACAAAGGACACCACCAACCTCTTCAGCCAACCTAGTCCCCATTACATCAATGCCATCAAATGTCGAAAATGCCGAATTCGGATCACTGCATTGAACGGGCACAATAAATGAACCAACTTATCATCAAATTTCAACTAAATTCTACTCTCACACACACAGACACTTACAATGAACAACAACATCTTGAGGATATGCCTGAAGAAACTGTTTGGCAGCATATTCCAGTTTGCAGCATTGTAAAAATAAAGGGTTTTGCAAAAAATGAATAAATATGCAATCTTTCTAACACCATGACAACATTAAGAAGCAAATAAAAAATGAATCAAGAAAACAGATCTTCCGATGATTCCGTTCACCATAACGACCAGATGAGTTGGCGAGCGGTCGGCGACCTGCATGTTAAAGTTCCCATCTCCGGTGGGCTCATCGACGGAGGCGATATCGTCATCCAATCTCCCGCCTGAGCCCTGGCCATATCTCTGGTGGTCTCCGCCTTACTCGTTTATATACTGATATTGAAACGGAAAAAGGTCAAGATCAGATCAATGATATTGAAAAGAATGAATTAATGAAACTTAATTGAAGAACAAAGGAAAGGAGGAGTCGACAAAGTGAGAAGGTTAAGGAAATTAATAGAGAATAAATCGAGGAAGATGAATTGAGAGAAGAAGAGTAGATTGTGAATAAAATGAATGCAAAAAGAAAACAGAAGCGTAGGAGGCGAAAAGTCAAGCAGTTAAATGGTAGGGTTTTAGACTGTGGAAGCCGAGAGGGTTAAGAGGGGAGGCGTTGCAAAGAATCGGAAGTAGTAGGGTTTAAAATTAAATCAGAAAATTAAAGGATGGGCCATACTGCAAGGTGGAGCTGATATGGCAGGTGATGTGGCATGCCACATGTCAGCAAGGGAGGTGAGAGTTGTTAAAAATTGTTGTCTTCTTATATATGGTAGATATAAAAACTGCACTTTGTACGTACCTTATCGTTTCAGATTTGGTTGGAAACGTATCCAGCAGTTGTATGGAGTTACGTACGGTTGTCTTCTCAGACATGGATCAGTACATGACTTTACCTATAAATACATGTGTTTTCGTTGATGCATGGCACACTAAACTGCACAATGCAGGAAACACTGAAATATATAAACGAAAATGAGAAACACAGATTTTCTCATGATATACAATTCAGAAACACTAATACTCAAAGGAATGTTCTTGATTCAAGCCTAGAATCAAGAATGCAGCGATAGTTTTATCTTGCGAGGAATTTTGTGCAACCCAGGGCTGATAGGGTCGAAATATTCTCAAAGGAAAGCGAGAGCGTTACGTGACTCTATCGTTATCCAGCCATTATCCCAATCACCCTATTGTCCCACTGTTTATACCAACATATCAGACCATACGACTTCATTTCCAAAAAAAGGGTTAAATTTCCCCTTTTGGTTTCACCATCGTCCTGTCCAGAGAAATCACCAAACTCATCACTGAAGTCAAGAGGTTCAAGGTGAGTGAATGCCTCAGTGGGATCCTGGTCAAGATAATTTGCCTCTCCTTTCCCTTCCAGGGATTCTTTGTAGAGCTTGCATATGTGTTTAGGAGTGCGGCAGACTCTTGACCAGTGCCCTTTTTTCCACATATGAAACAGCTGATTCCATAATATCCTGAGGAGCTCATATTCTTGCTCCTTTTATGGGCATTCTCATTGCCTTTCTCTTGATGCTACTTTTTAAAAGCTAGCAGACTTGTAGGACAGGTCATAACCACCTCTACCTCGACCATGACCTCGTCCACAACCACGGCATATTCTGAACACCCCTATTGAAATGCTCCTAGTAGTGTAAGATAGGCATAGGTTATAGTTTGACAAACTTTCTCCCATTATTAAGAGCATTTCATCATTTCACCTTACACCATTTTTTCCATTTTTACAACTAATGACTCCTTTGTGGCACTTGTTCTTCAACTTCGGCATTACTTGTTCAGCATTTGAAAAACATTATTACGATCTGTATCATTTTTCCTTGCAAATCTCTCAAAACGGATTGAAAGTCAAAAGAAATGAGGATTTCCATTAGGCATCTAACTGTGCCAAGAAATAACCATTACAAGGACAACTTATTCATCAATGTCCAAACCTAATTCACAAAAGGCATTACATTCCTAACTACTAGAGGGCATGCTCTTATGCACTGCCACACAAAAAATTGGGTCAATCTTCATCTTCTCCATATGCCTTGTTCTAAAACGTGGTTTCACTAGAGTCCTTCCTACTGTTTTTAATATCAGAAACGAAGCTCTAATCTTGAATTGAGAGAAATAACTACTATGTAGGTGGGAAGAATCTATTGAGGTTAAATGGCAAAGTGTAGAATTCTTCGTTCCTGTTATCGCCTCTGAAAGTCCTAAACTTTACCCACCATGGCATCCCTCGGTCCTTCTTTGATTTCTCCACCTCCAGTGTGTTGTCCAGAAAAACAGCGATGATCAATGCGACAGTTGGTGGCGACGCGAATATTGTGTTCAAGAATGCATTGAACTGTTAAACCACAGCAAAACAGTTCTACAAATCATTTCTTGTGCATAGTACATAGTGCATAAATATTAACAAAGCGAGCAGTTCAAAAATACATTTCTTGTGCATGAAAAGTAAGGTTTTGCGCGACACAAGATACTTACCCACATTGCATTCGTGTGAACAAGGCCATGCCGAGTATTCCAGTACTCCTCAAAAAAATGAGGGATGGAGATGCCAAGGAACAGGGAAAGACCAGTTATGAAGAGGTTTCTCATAGAATTCATGTTGGTGAACTGAAGAAAAGATAAACCAACAGAACCTGCAGATAATAAATAACTCTAATAATTACATGGAGTTAAGCCATACAAAATGTCAATTTTCTACATTGATGATGATGCATACCTACAAGGCCAAAGAGAAGACAGTACAATGCGGCATAGATGGGGAATGGAATCGATGCAAAGACAGCTCCAAATTTCCCTGCAAACAATATATTCAGTCAACTTAAGAAGATACAAACTCGAGGAAATGAAAGAAAAATGAATTTTCGATTTGAGCTCGTGGTTCTGAGAAGGTAAGGATGCCAACCAAAGATAGCGAAGAACATCATGAAGCCTGCAGAAATTTGAACTACTCGGCGACTTCCGACTCTAGTAAGTCCCAGGAGTCCTATATTTTCACTGAAATTCAGATGTCAGAAATTTGGCAGAGATGAGATATGTCCAGGAAACAGATAACTCAGACATTATAGTTAACTTCTTACACAGATACGGTAGAACCAGTGCCTGTACCGAACAGACCATCCAGTAAAACGCCTATTCCCTGATAGATAGCAGTAATCTGATTATTAGTAAACTTTCTGAGACATGCAAATTGATCAGATCATCAGACTAAATTCATGAATTTAGGATGAAGTAAGTTATCAGGTCGATTAAAAAAATCATATTTCTCCACTGAGATATGAATTTAAGGAAATTTGATAGAACACCAGCACGATATATGATACTCATCTTCAGCTTGTTCTTTGCTTCACACTGAACCTTGAATAATTAAAAAGATACAACCTATATCCTTCTTAGCATTAAATCATAAAGCTAAAAACACAAACCAAGAAAACAAAAAAAATGTGACTTTGAAGATTAGCTCACCTGCCAACCGATACCACGACTGAGTACATAAGCAGGTGGTGGAGTGGCAATTGCTAGACGAGATGCTGCCTTATATGCGGCAGTGGACTGAAAATAAATACAAAAAAAGACTGAAGATACAATCAAGAAAACATGGTACGCTATTTAAAGTTAGAACGAACTATTCAAAGTATATTTGGTGACTAAAACTGAAAGATAAAGCATCAAATAGGATATGAAAATAAATGAGTTTTAACAACATTACAGCAAGTAAGTCCACCAATTATTCCCATCACTTTACAAAAATGAAAAATTTATATAATGAAAAGAGTGATACTACATGTTAGTGATGTTTCAGTTACAGCCACTTCAAAGAAGTAAAATTAGCCGATAAGATTAATATGTGGTGATAGAACTACTTCCATTCTCTACATTTGTATTTCCAAACTTTCACTCGGAGTATGATATTAATCAAAATGCTAAAGGAAAGCGTAAAGATAAATAAAACGCAAAATATAATCCTGTTGAACGTATGCCATAAAATATTAATCGAAGAAGTAATATCCAGCATTAAGATAATATGTGGTGATAAAACTTATATAATTTTCTACGTTTATATTTGCAAACTTTCACCCTGAAAAGCTAAAGTAGAGCATCAAATGCAAAGGGCAATCCCGTCAAACAAGATCTTTGTGACCAGAAAATGTAATGTCCAGGAACAAAAACTTTTGGAAACCTCATGGACCTCATCATACCTCAACCATTGAAACAAGAACAGCAGACATCATGGCAAATGAATGACCAGCTGAAAAAGTAGGTGGACCCCACTGTAAAGGATACGGAAACTTGAACCTGAAAAATAAAACATCATGTTAATGGTTAGTATCATATGAAGCAGCAGAATAGCTAAACATTTAAGTAACTGAATTACAACCATTTAGCTCCAGATATGATGTTTTCTCTGTCTACTCGGCAGGTGTTCTGAGTCAGAGAGGGTCTGTCTCGATATGCCCCACCATACGTCAGTATAACAGAGTATAACCAAATAATTGCAACAGATATTAACACTGGAAAGCGTTCAAACACGGGGAAGTCTCTCAAAGGCTTCACATGCTTGAGATACTGCAGTAATAAAACAAACATTTCTTGCTTGAGCTTCAGATAAGATAAACATGCGGTAGGAATCATGAATGCTAGATATTACTTACTTGCGATAGTCCAATCACCAACAGAAGCATTGGTAGGCCAATTTCAATACAGTTCCCTAGCTGCAAGAATCAAATGCATAGTCATGCTACTAGCTCAACTATTACATACATTTTTACAAAAAAAAAAATAAAGCAAAGGGAATTATTTAAGCCTAACATTCAGAATATGACTTATTAATAAAGTTCACTTGTTTAATCAAGCATAAAAGCTAATAGTCCCGTACCTTGGGAAATCCTCGTTCAAATAACCCGAGACCAACTAATCCAACAACTGGTGCCATGCCAAGGGGACTGAAAAAACTGCAGGTAGAGTAGAATAAGCATAATTGGCCAGTTCTTTCAGTACAGAAACAAGATCAACAGAGCAGGCTTCTGTACCGTGAGAAGAGTCCCCAGACTTGGCTGTACCCCAGTACTATTTGTATGCTAGAAGCAACAATTAAAGCTCCTTGGATAGCTCGCATAGTTTGTATAAACCTCTGCAACAAAATTTCCACAACGTCACTTGCTGAACAGTCAACCATTTATCATAAATTCAAGCTAATGCTGAGTTTTTTATAGCAATGAAACAGCTTCCTTCATCAAGATATAACAAATGAATTCAGAACAATCATATGCCCATTGATACCTTGTGGATCAAATATTCACAGTGCAACTAAATACTAACTTTAATTAAGAAAGTGTATCAATAATGAAGATGTTAAGATGGAGGTGCTAACCCTAGACTATATATAACATGTAATAAATACAACACGAAGACAGAGTAGGTGAGAAATTGAGATGTACGTGTTCAATGGACCTATAGAAACAGCATATAGGAAGGAAATGTTTTTTTATTAAGTTTAGCAAAGAGGGGAATGGAGAAGATATTGAAAAAAAAAACTGGAAAGCAACAACCAAATCCATATAGAAAATGTATTTTGATCCTAGAGTAGAATGCACATTAGCACAAAGGCTTGTTTGTAGTTGTATTTACACTAGCCACCTATTGAACGGGATGTCGTCAACTAAATTAAATGAAGTTACAAGTAACAGTATTTGAAATAAAGAACAGATCAAGATATTGGATTGGAAACAAACATGTATCAACTTACTGTATGCGGGTCTTCAATTCGGTGCAGAGATGAGTCACCGATGATATAGAAAATGGGGATGACATAGGCATAGGAGCCTCCAACTATAGCAGGCAACCTAGTCCCAAAAAGAGCTTGCAAAAGCGTTTTAATGCCAGCTACAAAAAGTAAAGTTTGAATCACTCCAGCCTTGTCCACCTAATCATGAAGATAACACTATTAAGAATGCAATTAGGGGGTACACTGTTTGCAGAAAATTCATTCATTGACCTTGATCTAACATGGATATTGATTCTGAAGTAAGAAAAACTGGAAAAGAATGTCAATGGGCATCAGCATTTGAAGGTAAGCGAGATTGCAAAACTAGCCTAGATGGTTCAAGCTTTCAAGGTAGTTTACACATAGATATCAAGGGGATCCAAACGGATTCTTTTTTTCTTTCTTTCAACATAAAAATACAAAGATAAGAGTTTTCTGTTTGCCAGGATAAACCTGGCCTCATTAGAAAAATATAATCAAACTTGCAATCTTACATTATTTCCACCCATCATGGGTACAAGCATTGATGGGATCATCACACTTGTGCCAAGAACCAGTATATAGTTCTGGAATGCCAGTAAGATAGTTTCAGCTGCATTATAAAGACATGAAATTAGTAATAAAATGGAATCATATATTTAAAATCATAGCATGTATGTAGGTATGCAAATTACTATCTCCATACACCTAAACATTCACATTTGAATAGGCTAAGTAATAATCGGAAAAAAAATCCCATGAATAGGCTGTTTATCCCTGAAATGTTATCTTGTGACAAATACAGAAAAGAGCAGGTAATGTACCATAATGATCATTCCTGAATGTATTAAAGCAATATGCTACTGAAAGAAGCACCGGAAAATCCATATCAGGAATCTACTTGCTTGCCAATTTCTCGCACAATTTAGATCCTATGCTAGATTATTAAATCAATTATTCTGTGACTCATGTATTGACACTCTGCAGCTTTACAACAGATCTAAACAATCCACGAGTTCTTATTCAAAAGCAACTCACGAAGAAAATACAGTGTGATGTCTTTACATTCTATCTTCTTGAAATAATTACAAGTGATATTGCTAGGAGCAGATAACTAGAAGGGGAATTTTCAAGCAGATGAAACTTATACAAAATTTTCAAGCACGATTCTACATGAATATTATGAAAATCAGTAGTACATGAATGTTGAAAAGCATGGACATATTTATTTCAGAAAAAATGTCCAGCTGCTGTTATCAAGCTTTTGTTTCATATTCTGCATTAGCTCATCAAAGAAGTCACGAAAAACTAAGTATTATGCGAGTGCTATAATTTCTACTATCATCTAGTCACATAAACTACAATAGTTTCCAAAGTTGAAATCTGAGTCTCTATATAAATTTAATTCAGTAAATTGACAAAACACTTACACTTCAATATTAAGTGAAATGCTTTGATTTTAGATTCATTATCGTCTCCTACTATGTTCCCCTCATTTAAACTTTCAAATTTTACATTCGAGGAGATAACGATAAAAGAAACAAGTTTTACAGATATCTAGGCATTTTGAACCAAACACTTTAAGTTTTTATTTTTAGCATATATTAACCAAATGATCCAACAAAATACTATCTAGCTCATATATTGGCACACCAACAACCCCTGAGAAGCAGGGGGAAACAAAAAATATCATTTAATACACATAACTTTGACATACCCATTTCAGAAAACCTCACAATGAGTTTAAATTTCCCAATTTTAGAGATAAGGTCAACAAAACAAAATTTTATGATTATGTAGCCTATTTGAGAAACACCATTTCTCACATGTTAAACACACCAACCAATGATGCATCCTCACCCTTCCAAATTAATCAAACTAAACAACAAGTCATAAAAATCACATTTTTTTACAAATTCTTTCACTCCATTCTTTAATGGCTCAACACAAAACCCCGTGCGGAATAGGACAAGAACAAACAGATAGAGACAAACATGAATGCTTAAAAAAATGGAGATATCAGACAAAATAATTCATGCATCATATCAACATTCCCTGCTCTTTTCTGGGATTCCACAACTCCAGACACCAAAAAGTTCATCTCTTGGCACAAATGGCATTAGAAAAAAGAGAGAAAGGATACATACGCCATGGAGGGTTGGAGTCTATGCAGTACTCGAGGTCCTGGAGCTGCTCCATTGGAGGGTGGCTGATGTCAGCAGCCATTGTTGCAGAGCTCCAAAGCTCAGAGAGGAATAACAAAAGAGATGATAATATGATAAAGATGGCAAGAGGGAATATAGAGGAGAATTTAGGAGAAAGTAAAGCTCCACCAGCTCAATAGAGAGAGGAGGGAGCAGAGGGGAAAAACAAATGAAAAAGAGGGGAATAAATGTTGTCTCTTTTTACTACTAGTATGGAATTCTTTCTTGCTTTTCTTTTTTGGTTGTATTTATTTATTTATTGTTACTGTGTGTGACTGTGTGAGAGAGAGAAAATTTTGAAAAAATAACAACAGTCTCGAGAGAGAATAGTGAGGTCTGTTTTTAGTCTGATGCTTTTCCCACCTGAAGTGTAACGTTTACTTTTTCGGTTTCTTGTTCTTTTCAAAATTTTGGCTGTTTTCCGAAAATGCTGTTCACGAGAGTTTTAGTTCCATACCGATATATGTCAAGTGGTTTATATCAATTAAAGATGTTAATTAATTTAAGTATAAGACCTGGCTTTGCTCTTTATTAAGTACTAGACTAATCTGACCGCGCGTTGCGCGGTTTTTATGATGTAATTGTTAAATAATAATAATTAGCATGTAAATACAAAGTAAATATTTGATACAAATAGCATTGTAAATAATTAATTGTTTAAAATGAATAATGTTTGTATAATAGATATGTTGAATAGTAAAATAATTGAAAAGAAGTAAAGTACAATAATTAAGGTAAAGTGTTGCTTTCAGTTCCGTTTTTTTACCTATTGTTTACTTCAGAGTCGATTTCAGTGTATTATTTTATTTGAGTATGCGCAGTTTTTGTATTTTTATTTGTTCGTAGTTGTATTACTGGAACGTCATCTTAATCAGGTTGAGGTAAGGGTGTCATTGTATTTACCTCTTGTAAATATTTCACTAATTATCTAGTATGAATTTCTGCATTTTTAGGTTTTGGAGCTTGGAGGAACACATTTTACTCTTTACTTTCAACAACATTCTTTCTTTTTGTAGGAAATCCTGTTTTACAACATAAAATAGTATAAGGTTATATGAAATTAAAGTAAGGAGATTTATAAGTAATTTGATTTTTGTGAATATCTGTGTTACTTTGTCAATTGCTTCCTCCGAATCTAAATCTATTATAGTTTCAGCTTGTGTACCCAGAAAGGTAGCTTGTATTATTTTATTATCATCAGTTAAGTTTGCGTGGAGTGTGGATCTGAATATTTGGGAAATCATTATGAATTCAAGAAAAATAATTATCAAAATAACATGTGTATATCAAAAACCACACATTATTTTGGTGCTGCAATTTGTTACCGTTTGCAATAATTAAGTTATTATGTCTTGTAATAAATTATATTTTCCATAAACAATAATCTTGTAACAAATTAGGAAATTGAAATCACATTTTGCAATTGAAATTGTATTCTGGTTAAAAAGATAAGAAACTATTACCCTCCCTAAAAAATTTGAGTTAAAATTGAATTAAAATAATACAGTTAATGGATATCCTCCCTTATAAAAGTATTGAAATTGAAATAAACTTGAATTATTCAAAGCACATGTGCGTATCATATTTTTCATAGTCTTCTATTTGAATAATTTTTTAATAACATTAGTATAAATTGTGTGATTGATTTAGTTATTTATGTTTAAAAGATAATGTCATTAAAATTGAAATAAAATTCCTTGCAAGTTGAGTTATTTAGTATTTGTGATATAATATTATCATTATTATTCATACATGATCACAATCTACTGCAAATCAAAAGAATCACACGGAGAAAAAAAATCTAACATTTTTCTCCGAGCAAATCTTGAGGGCATGGTCTAAGACAGCCTGGGTGATCCGTTTCTGATGAGCTTGAATCGCAGCCGAAAATGCAGGCACTTCAAATTCATCTATCATCCGGGCTGTAAATATTGTTACATGTAAAAATTAGTTACATTTGTAGAGACAGTAATTTCTTTATGAATAAACCAAGTAGAGTACCATGAGATTTAAATAAAGCACACACCATATTTTCCCATAAGATTCACTTGCAGTCATTTATAATATGAACTTTTATTAAGTCTCTGGTCCAAAATTAAATTAGAGTTCACTGAGTGGGAATTTGGTTTGGACACTTTTGTTATGAAAAGTTTTTTAAAAAAATACCAATCTTGCAGACTCCAATGAATCTCTTGTCAAGTTTACATCAAAAACTTGAGTTAGTTGCCGACTTATTTAACTATTTAGTACTTTTAGTATTTGCATGAATCATTCAAAATTTTCAATGACTCTAGCTCAGTTCCTTTGTCAAAAAAAAACAAAACTAAAAAGTCATCTCAGTTCTAATCAAGAATCATTCAAATAATCAAATGAGTTTACTCTGTCCATGAGGTCTAGCAAGTAGTTGTGCACAAAAAAAACTTTGAATGATTGTCGTTCACTCGAAATAATGCAACATTTGACATATGCAAAGAAAATTATAAATAATAAGACACTGCTCCATTAAACTAATATCTTTGTTGGTGCAGATTCACTGACTGATTAAAAAATTACATATTACTGAATTTCAATAAAAATAAATCTGGGAAAACATATTGAAAAATGAAACTGGAACCTACCAACAAAGTTAGCGTCGACCTTTCCTAGCCTCTGTCATGGGGTTAAGGTTTCAAAACATCCATCTCCATTTATGAAGACAAATCAGAGATGTATCAACCATCATTCCTTCGTCTATAAGAGGCTCAATACCTTAGAGAAAAAACTCCAAATTCTGTTAGGGTTTAAGGAGCAAGGTGCCCGTCTGATCGAGAGTTCGTTTTCTGATCACCGGTGCCTTGTCGACATCGTGAACTGGTTGATATCGTAATTTATACCATGTCTAGGGTGCACTTTCGTAGCACAATATCTTACTGCAGCTCAACCTCGTTCAAGCCATTAATGAAGCTAGAAATATCAAGGTAACATTTTATTATTATTTAAAACCCTAGCCATGCAACCCTTAGGGACCACAAACTTTGAATTCACAAAACTCACAAAATTATTGCTACCACTAACGAAATTTAGGTTAAATCCTCAATAACTAAAAGCTCCCATTTCTGGACTTTAGAAATTCAATCATATTAAATAGACTAATCATAGCATAACCATATAATCATCTCACAGTGTGGTGTATTTGACCGACCTTTGAAGCTCAGTTCCCATGTCACTATCCATGCCTTTGAGATCACCTAATATGTTGCTCATATCAGAAAGCGCGTCATCTTACTTCGCCTTTTCCAACCGTCAACCAATTTAGAAAAATCATAGCATAACAATACGTTCAGCTCTAAACCCTAAACCCCTATTACTTTTCAAGCATGATCTATTCAGTGTTCCTCTAATTAACATTATTTTTCATATTATCCGCTGCAAGTATACCGAACAAAAATCCAACATAAATTTCAGTGTTGGGTAAAGATACTCGAACATAAATAATTTCATACTAATTTCATGCTATTTCTTCTCATTAATAATGATAAAATACATAAAAATAAGCACATTGAAGTAATGCATGACTAAACTAACCTAAATCGAGTGTGACGTAGAACCATAAACTGCATGCTTGGAGTTTGGTTCCAGATTTATCGTATTTTCAGGATCCTTGCTTTGTTTGGCCTTTCTGGATGTTTCAAAACAAAAAACACATCAATTTACTGAATCAAATAAAAATACAAAAACAAAAATCAAAATCAAAATTTGCTAACTCAGAATTATTCATTCCCTGCTACATAAACTAAACCACATGAAGAACAAAAAATACACGTTAGTCACGGTCAGAAGGGTATATATAAGACTCTTGTGTTTTCTATATATAAGGGTTCTATATAGTCATTAATCAATATAAGTTATGGTGCATATAATGAAATAACTTCTTAACGAAAATAGCATGTACTTGCAAATTAGACATCGATTCATTGCCTAATATGGATGCGTTTTTAGTGTTGTTAAGGAATTAATAATTAATTATATGATTGTTTTATATTAACAATATAAATATTTATTTTGGCTTTTTTCCCTTCTAATTCCCGGTGATTATTTTTCAATTCGTTTTTTATTTTAAAAAAATACTTATACGAATTGATCAGTTGGGCGGTGATTATGGTTTGATAAATATATATATTATGAATGATTATAAATATATAAAGAATGACTTCGGTTTCCATGTTAATTCCTACGGTGGTGATATACGAATTTTTATGCATCGTTGCACGGTATATTAATAGTGGAGACAAAGTTTTGGTAGTTTTTTAAAAAAATCATAAAAACTGATTAATAAGGAATACTATATAAAGAAGGCGGAGGAATTTAGTTTATTTTAAAAGGAAAACATTATGTTGTTTTATGGAATTAAGCCACAACGTCCATAACCATAATTATGCAAGCGACGGTGTACGCTAAAGGCGGGGAACACAATGCCTATTGTCGTTTTACGTTGTGGCATTCCAATTCCGTGGCCGGTATTTTTTTATTGGGTTAAAAGCTCATGTACCCCCAAGTTTATAAGAAAGTGTCAATGTACCCCCGAGTAATTCAAAAGTGCTGATGTACCCCTATTATTATATTGAATAAAGAAGTGTACCTCTAAAGCCCATTTTCAACACCATTTTGAATTAGAAGACAAATTTACTCTCACTTGTTGGATTTTTTTCCCTTTACCCAAATGCTCATGGGCACGAAAAAGAAATAATTCAAGAAATCAATATCACTAAATTACAAAATAAATGCACAATATTATTGAAAGCGGCAATTCTAGATGCAGTCCATATTTTGCTTATTTTATAGTCCAAAAAAATACGTTTTTGATATATATGATATGATCAATAATTAAGTATATCAGACATATGCATCATATATATATATTACTTCTATTGCATACACTTGCAAATCAGTTATATATCATAATTATTATATATATGATTATATAACAAAAATACGGACTGCAAATAAGTAAAAAACGGACTAAATCTAGCAGACCAGTATTGAAAAAAGATAACATTTTTATCCAAAAACTCAACAAACTGAAAATATCGGTGAAATTACCATAATCTCGCCACCTTGAGCTAGTCACGCAAATTATTACTGGGTGTGGCGGTTTCGGTCCCCCGGCTCACACTAATTTCTGGGCACGGTGGTTTTGGTCCCCTCGACTTCAAATGCTTTCATCCGATAAAGTAACAGTGACTGGTGGTATGGATTTGGATTGCCTTTCTTAACAGGGTGTGAATGTAAAAAGGGAAGCGAGAATTAGATGAATAATTAGGTAGGGGATGATTATTCATTGATTTGGTTGAGACATTTTCGTCATAAATTTTTTCTTTCTTACCATTAAATAATACTGAGGGTATTCTTGTCATTTTACACTTGGCAAAAGAAAATTCTGCTCAAATTACACATTTGAGGGTATAGTAGCACTTTTGAAAAACTTAGGGGTACATTAGCACTTTTTAAAATAATTGGGGGTACAACAGCACTTTTTTCTTTTTTATTTTTATATTTATGCCGTCACTTTCTACTTTTTAATATATACCTAGTAAAAGATAAGTCATAAGGTTTTTGTTTTTTGGGAAAATTTTGATTAAGGGCGGTATAAGTTTCATAATTTAAAAGTAGGGTGTAACTTTTGCCTAATTTCTAAAAAGAACGGTAATTTATTAGCCTATATTCATATAATTTAAATAAGAGAATAACATTCATCCGGATGATCCTGATATAGGCCTTATCAGGCACCAATAAGATAATGACACGTGTACAATTGTAATGTTTTAATTGGTTAAGATATTTTTAGTAAAGTTCTAAAACCCTAATTTAGAATGTCTAAACCCGTCTGAGTAATGATTGAACACGTGGCCCAATCATAAATTAGTTAAAGATGATGTGTCGTTATTTAATTGGTGTCTGATATTGCCAATATCAGGATGATCCTGATATATATTAAACTGTTTAAATATTGGTTTAAAGACATGTACACCCCATGTTTTGTAGCTATAATTCAGTTTATTTTTATTCAAATCTATTCAATTGAGTTTGGTTTAAACTCACTAATTTACTCTAATTCAATTAAGATTATTTTCAACATCTAAATATATTAGATTAAATTCAATTTAGTTCAATTAAATTAAATTTTATGAAGTTGAAATAGATTAAAATCAATTTTGTATAATTATAATTTAGTTTAGTTTCATTAAGATTTTTCAGATTCCGTTTAAAAAATTAAATATTCTTTATGTGAATGTAAATCAAAATTTTACAAACTTAATAAAACTGAACTGAATTATCAAAATTGGGATGAAACATTAAATTTGATTTAAGTCAACCAACATTTTAATTAAATGAAGTTCGGGAATTTAGCAAAAATTGAACTGAATTGAATTCTTTCCGTGTGAACTAAATTGAAATTCAACAAATATTAAAGGTATTAGCCATGACTAAACTAAATTTTAATCAAATTAGAGTCCACAAAGCTAAACTAAAATTATAATATAATTTAACTATAAAATAGGGGTATATATGTCTTTAAACCAATATTTAAATTACATGAATATATGCTAATAAATTACCGCCCTTTTTAGAAATTATGCAAAAGTTACACCCCACTTTCAAATTACGAAAATTATACCGCCCTTATCAAAATTTTCCCTTGTTTTTTTTACTATTTAGGCTAACCGGACCACGCGTTGCGCGGTTTTGATGATGTAATTGTTTAATAAGGGTTTTCTAGATGTAGGTCCAATTTATTTCTACATATCCAAATTAAATCTGAAGTGACAATAATGTCCCTCTTAAATATATATATATATATATATATAATAATTCACGAAAAGGTAATTTATGATTTGGACACGTATTCAATCATTACATAGACGGGTTTAGGCATTCAAGATTAGGGTTTTAGAAATATATTTTTAAAAATTAATAAACGAATGAAGGGTAATTATGGTACTTTCCCACATCCATTAGACATGCATAAGTAAACTGGACCTGCATTTAGCAAACACCTTTAATAATAATAGTGAATATGTCAATACAAAGTAAATATTTGATATAAATAGTATTTGAAATAATATTTTATGTAAAATGAATGAAAAATGTTTGTGTCATAGAAATCTTGAAAGTAAAATAATTGAAAATAATTAAATTTACAACAATTAATGTAAAGTGTTGACTTCAATTCCCTATTTTTTACCTCTTATTTACTTCAGAGTCTACTCCAGTGTAATGTTGTATTTGATTATCCCTAATTATTTTTATTTAGAAGAATTGCCAAGCTCAAGAGCATTTAGGGTAAATATAGAAGTAATATATATATATATATATATATATATATATATATATATATATACACACACTAGCATGGCAGGTCGCGCAAGGCGCGACATTGCCCAATTACTATTCTTAGACAATATACGGTTACAAAGGTCGGCATAGTAGGTTCAAACAAATTTACGTTTTCTTTTCTGTTTTTGCTATATTACTGACTAAATTACTAAACGGTGAATGCTGATCAAGAAGATCTATCAATAAAAATGTATGCAATATTGATTTACTGCAAGAGATGTATAAGGTTAGAATAAATTATATGGAGCCTTTAGAAGAATTCACTATCCTTACGCACGACAATATTTTATTCTTCAATTTCTTCTACAATTATACACTCCGATCTCGTGGCTCGTAACATGAATATACAAATAGTTTACCTAAATAATTATAATATTTAAACTTTACAACTAACACGTCTCTAAAAATTGAGAGAAATATGTACCTCTTAGAAATTTGGATGAATGTTTGTACATCATTATCAAAGGAAAGTTATAGTAATCCCTATTAATTTCTTGATCCGTCCAAAATATGGGTCATGAAATTGGTCGAACACCATAATCACAAACATGGCTTTTAACACTATAAAAATTGGAAAATGAAACAACTATCTATGAACGAAATCATGATCCTGCACATTAAGCACTCGTAGAGGGAAAATAACAAATCAGTAGCATGAAACGTCATCTAATTGATGAAATGAACAAAAATTATTGCTTTACAAAGAAATATCAAAAAGAAAGGAGGCATAATACTCAAAATTGATACATTTCTCGTGACATTTTTCGAGAAGAGTTGTGTGGGGCTTTATAGCATCAAAGAAACTGAAATGGGAAGAAGAAGAGACTAATAAAATTTTAAAAATGGAAGATGAACCATAGAAACTAAAGAAGTAAATATGAGAATAATGATGGGAAAATAATGAGGTTAATAATGAAGCAAAGGAAAGTGAAAGAAGTAGAAGAAGAAGGGGTGCGGAGGTGTTTTGTATGCATATGTTCATCAGGTTAGAAAATGAAATGGATTTTGATACAAATAAATTATAGGAGTTACTGAGTTGGAATAATATGATGAAGATGTAAATAATATGTAAGGTGAGTTGTCATGCCACATGTCAGTATTTTAGGCAGTAATTGACCAATTGGAGTGTGATTTTAATAGTAACTGATATGAAACTGGAAGAAATCGAAAGAGTACTATCCAGCTTCGAAATCAAAAGGATTAATAATGAAATTTATTGAATAGAAGAAGATAGAAGAGGAGGGAGCCGAGGAGGTGAGTGATTCATTTAGAAAATTGAAAGTGTTTGAGATAAAAATAGTACATTAGAAAATACACAAAAAAATAGAAAAGATGCTGCTATTTACAACAAACCCAATGTCGTCGTGAACACAAAGATTGGTCATACTCACTCAGATTGTGCAGCTCAGTGCAACTTGATATATGAAAGGAGAAATAATTAATGGAAAGAAAGGAAAAGAAACTGAAGAAGAGGAAGAAGAAAATATGAATAATGATGTGAAATAAGAAAACTGATTAATCAGAGAGATTTTTTTTAAGATGAAAATGAGGAGTTTCAGCTAAAAGATTGTTTCGGTAGGGCCAAGAGGTTGAGGTGGAGATGAGGTGGCAGATGATATGTCATTCCACATGTCAGATAGGGAGGCAGGTTTTATTAAAAATGCTTGTCTTTTTATATACTAGGCTAACCGGACCGCGTGTTGCGCGGTTCTTTGATGTATTTTTGAAACGTCTTGCTGAATATATAAATTTAGACAGTATTCAATTTTTTATTTGCATGTAATATTTTTATGATATATATTCATAATTCGAATTACTCTATTATAAATTGATGAATAGCACGAATAGAAAAGTTTTATATTGTTATTAATGATCAACAATACTATGGTAAATTTTACATGTTAAATAATATTAAATAAAAATATTCTAAAGTATATATGCATAGTATGATAAAGTTTACTCGTCGCAACATAAAAAATAATGAGTATG
This sequence comes from Sherardia arvensis, assembly GCA_948330725.1. NCBI lineage: Eukaryota > Viridiplantae > Streptophyta > Magnoliopsida > Gentianales > Rubiaceae > Sherardia > Sherardia arvensis. The sequence continues at coordinate 30,200,427 of OX415241.1, forward strand.
AAAATATAAAGTATTTATTCAATACAAAAAATATTAAATAAACTTTTGGCTTTGTGTATCTTTAACAAAGAAAATACATTATTACCTCACCTGATGCTTGAAATTCAGTGAATAGCACATGATTCATTGATTCAGATGACTTTTAATCTCCTCCGCAGACGGCCCAACAATTTGCAATTGGGGCCTGAGATCCTAATAGGCGTTCCCTGCAAGTTGTAGCTCTTTTTGTATTCTCCTGATCTAAAATCTCAGTTCTACTTGTACCTGCACATTGTCAAAGTTGTAAAGCTGAGTAATGATGAATACAGACGAATTTATTTCTATCTCAATGATATTTGGTGGTCGGATATAGCTACAGAAGCTCTGTTTATTAGGTTCAAACACTTTTGTCATACATCAAAGTGAAGACTAACACTCACACACACATACGTACAACTAAAAATGCAGATTTTATATGGGAAATATACGTTCAATTCAAAAGTAAATACGTACAAATAAACATAATACTACCTAGTCCACGTTATAGTACTCCTAATCAGAATATCAACTCGTACAAAATATTCTAAAAGTATAACATGGATCTCTTACCTCAATGTAGCCAATATTTGCAAAATCACAGATGAAGAAATCGATAATCAGGAGTTTCTGATCAAAGGAATCTTCTACACTTTCTTATTAAATGGCATCGAGCGCTTCTTGTCTCAACAAATCCTTCAAATCCAATCGGATTTCAATTGTCAAGAAAAAAAACACAGTCATTCATAAGCTATCATATATTTAACACAGGCTCCCATCGTAGTCAGCGTCTCCCATGTCTACTAATGTGCAGATCAATATGTATATGTCATTTGAGCATTAAATAAGAGATTACAGGATTAGTAGTATCGAGCCAAACGTTTAAAAAACTTCTAATGGTTCATAAGAAGACCCAAAACGACAATGAGTTGAGATTAGGAACCATATATCCACCCCTTTTTGCTTGCTTCACATCATCTTTGAAACATCATTAACGCCACCTTCTGAAATTTGCTTTCAAACTTTCTTCCAGAAAACACTCAGATCATCACCTGCATGTGGAGTAGAATAGAAAGAAGAATAATAAGATGATCACCGTCCCCAAGCTATACAAAATATATAACCACTAAACGCTTACGGTGAAGTAGATCTCTGTGGACCATGCCTGATCCAGCTTGAAATCCAAACCTCTAACTGAAATCTGCTGAAAAGCCAATCAATAATGACTCGATTGATAAAGAATCAGACAAAATCTGAAGAAATGAGGAGATTCAGTTCAGATTACAAAGTAGCCGATCGATTAAAACCCTACCTCTAAAACCCCTACCTGTTGCGTATCTATATATAAACCCTAACATACAATCTTCCATAATTATAAATTATTTCCATGTTTAAGGGGTTTTAGCGATGGCAACAACAACCAAAAAAATGCGTTTAATTAGCTGATCGCATGTTTCCATAACTTTTCCAAATTCCATGTTTATACGGCGTTGGAGCGGTGGCCATGATAATCAAAACGCAGCGTTTAGCTAATAAGTATAAATAATATATATTTTTATGCCGCCACTTTCTACTTTTTAATATAATAATACCTAGTAAAAGATGATAGATACATATAAAATTAGAGGCATAATTAGATTAACCCAGGCATGATTTCTTTTCTATACAACAACTGATAATTTACTATTACCATAAACTAGCGTGATGTTACCGTGCGTTGCACGGTATATTTGATCACTTACTAAACAACTTTATGAAGATGTGGTTAACTAATCTTAAGGTGAAATATTGATGATATAATTAACAAAACAAATTGAAATTTATACTATTATTATGATTATTAATAATAATATTTCATAATAATTTTGAGAATGATGTAATTTAAATTATATTAGGATGAAAATTTGTACTAATAATAAATGATTTGATATAGAATTTTTATTCCTAATTAGAAAACTGAAACCGCCAAAAATATGAAAAGTTAGACCATTACCGTATCATTAGACCGCCCGACATATGTGTATCTCATTTTTTTCGTAGATATATATTCTTTAAACAATTTTTTAAATATTACTCTTTACACAATTAGATATAAATTATCACGTTTTTCAAAACAGAAGATAGAGTTGTCACAAAAATGTAGAATGGTGAAATTGATTGTAATTTTATATTATTTATATATTTGTTAAAACATTATATATGTCAAAATATTATGATATTTCCATCAAATATATTCCAAAGTTTGAAGTATATTTATTAAAATTTATATATGTTAAATATTCCGAAATCCGCATCAAATAAATTACAAAGTTTGAAATAAAAAGATATTTAACTTCCAAATATCTAAACTCATATTTTAAAAATATCTTCTACAAAATATTTTATTAATATTTTTCACTATATATTAAGGAATAGTCACGCTGGTTTGACATGGAGGAGGTATCAGCCGCGAGCCAAGCGCGGCCGTTTCTCCATCACGCGCCGCCGACAGAGCTCGTGCGCAGGCGACGCTCAGCTCCACGGAGGCGCGTGTTCTCACGCGCCAAAGCCCGCGCGTGTTGGCACGCGCCGCCCTGCCCAGGCGCCCGCGCGTGCGGCCCACGCGCCGCCGCGCCGGAGTTTTCTCCAGTGACCTGCCTCTTCCCGACTGAAATGGGTTACTTCTTTTTTCATTTTTTACCTTATTTCCTGAATTTTTGTTTCTGACTCTTAGATACAGGGTTTTTGAGATTTATTTCTTTTCTTGATGATGGGCTTTATCACCTCTAAGGAGAAATCTATATGGCAATCTCTAGTTATAGTTCTAGATGAATCTTTCTTAGTTTTCATTGCTAGATGTAAGTCCGGTATGCTTATGGATTACTCTACTTGCCCTAAAACACAATCAGGAACTCCCTTTTACCGTGGGACACCCGCAACGTGATTGAGGGGTACAGGTAGAGAGCCTTTATTTTAATAGAACCGGCTGTTTTTGCACCGTTAACTGAGGGGTGAATTCTTTGGAGCCCTAGAATGCTGTACATTGGTGAAGAGTCTAGATTCAAGGGATGAAGAAAATCTGTTTGTTTTTTATTAAGTTGCCCTGGCTTTAGTACTGGTAGTATAAGACAGAGAAGATTTAGAATAGTTATATGTTTAGAAACTTCTCTGATCTCACAAATCGCCTCCACTTGTGGAGAGTCGCACTGGTTGCCTCCTTTTTGGGAGTTATCTGTATTTTATTTCTGTCATTTCACGGTCTAGGGATGCCTAATAAAAGTTCCCTCCACTGATTTCTTGGTGCTTTAATTTAAAAAAAAAACACTATATATTAAGGAATGATTATAATTTCTTTCACGTTTCGTATCATGAATCTGATACTTAAAAATGCACTAATATCGTTTTGATGTAGTAATTGAAACAGCTGCCAAAATTTCCTTAAATGTCCTAATATAAAATAAATTATAAAGTTGAAAGGTAAGAAAATATTTAATTTATTCATTTTAAAACTATAATACCATATCTTAAATCTATACATCAATAGACATGTGAAATATATTCTTAAATCTATCGACTTGATTTCATTCACTTTATAATAAAATAAATGATTTTTGCTGTTTCTGAATAAAGAAATTAACCAAAATTATATATAATGATTCAATCATGATGAAGAATACAATAAATAACAACAAAATGGATGAAATTTGATATAATTTTTGTTTTATTGTTGTCCTCGCCGTAAAATGGAAAGAAAATAAAAAGTACATGATAATTCATAATAATAGGTATAAGGGCTAAACCATGTTCACTTGATTCTTGTTCTTAGGCCGTCTGCATTCAGTGGACTTGTGTCCAGTTTCCAATGAATTTCTGAATTTCCAATGAATCCATTTGCCTCTTTCGATATTCTTCAAACATGCACAAGATGTGCACAAGATGTTAGAGCACTCACATGAGTAGTCTCAATAGGTTCACTACGATCATCTTTCATCTTCTCTCTCCATCATCTTTTCAAACAATTCCAAATACTCACCATAATACTTTAACCTCACATAAAGAGCTAACATTATATTCCAATAAACCATTTTTGACATCCCATTCTATCAAACCACAACCTTGCTCCATCTTTCTGAACAATACTCGCATAACTTTCAATCATATAGTTTCAAGAAACAACATCTCGAGAAGGCATCACTTCAAACAATTCTTCGCTTCACTTATTAGTCTAGGCCCAATGTACCCAGAAATCATCGTATTCCAACTAAAAACATCCCTTTCTCACATCCCATCAAACACTTCCCGAGCAACAGTTGCCTCCCCATTCTTCACATACCCGTCAATCATGGTATTCCAAGGAGTGCGAAATTTGATATCTGAACAATTTTAATCTTTGATGCAGGATGGGGTTTATATATATTAGTCAAAAACAATTTCACATAATCACTGTGTCACCTTATATATACAATCACCGGTTTTAAAATTATACAATCACCTTAATTTGACATCAAATTATAATATATTAATACCATAATTATGCTATATTGGAGTAAACTAAATATATTATACTGTGTCAATTGTGTAAAATAAAAAGTAAAAAAATTACGTAAATTATTTATATGGTATATTACGATAATAATATTAAAATACTACGGTTCCATCTAATAACAATAATCTACGAAGAAAGATAATTGCATCAAATTTCCAAAAAAAAGGACTACTCGGTAGTATCTATAAGTCATATGTCATGTATATAGTGACAACCAGCTAAACAGTTCAGAATCTCATCATCCAAACTAACCAAGAATGCAAAATCCTCTCGTTCTACTAAACATTCCAGCTAAATGTTTCAAATCTCATTGCAACAAACTAAGCATATATCCCACCAGATGGAACCGTAATATTGTTATCATATATTAACAATAAAAATCGATTTTATAATATATTAATACTATAATCATCTTATATTGTAACTCATACCAAACACATTTCAAATATTAAAGAAATCAAAAAGAAATATACGAATAATAGCAAATTGAAAAAAAAGTAAAAAGAAATATATAAAAATTGTAGGCGCTGGAATATGGTGATGTTGCGGTGACTATGTGGTGGTTTTCATCAAAACTACGTAGTTTAATGCTTTTTATTAATTTAAATATTGACCGGAGCAATAACTCTTCTAGTTCCCTTTACGATGTAGAAATAAAATATACATAATTAAATTAGAGTCCTAATTAGATTAACTCGGGTATTATTTATTCATCGAGTGACATCAATACCCTCAACATTTATTCAAAAATAAATATAGTTCCCACAAATAAAGGTATATCGGATACTTTAAATACAAATATGAATTGCACCTATCAATTCCCAATGTAAATAAAGAAATGAATTGCCAATTTGTTTCTTTATGAAGGTTTCTTGACGAAGCTGGAATTATAACACTAAAAGATGAAATCAAGCCAGATGGAACAGCTTCTCATTCATGGAATTATTATATATTTAAAATAGATTAATGCTTGCTTAAGTGGTTTTTTATCAATTTTTTTAAATTTAAACTAAAAATAAATTAAAATAATCAGATTAGTAATCATAATAAATTGAATAATGTTTCGTGTCATATTTCTTGTATTCTTATAATAGTATGAAATTACCATTATAAATGTAAATTCAAATATTATATTTTAAATGAAAGAGGTAGTCGTTTCTAATATTATGAAACTATTATATTATAAATTTAAATTTTGATATTATAAAAAGTTTAATCTATGTAACATATATTTTATAATTAAATCAATAAAATTTTAATCAATTTTCAAATTTTGTTAAATTCGTAAATATTGATAAATAAAAGTATTATTTTTATTAAATTATAATAATTTTAAATTCATATAACGGAGATTATAAATTCAAATCTATACATGAAGAATTGGAAACAAAAGATACATTATATAAACAAAGGATTAAAACAAAATAAATTACGCCACATGTAAAATTGGATGTTTCCAGCAGTTGTGGTAATCTAATTCCTCAGCATCATTTAACAACGCGAGAAGAAACATGAGACAAGAAGAACAGTCCTGCTATTACTAAACCATAAAACATCGCCTTTCTCTTTTAGTTACGGATCATCATGTTATCTCCGAAACATTGCCTTTCTCTTCACGCCGTTAGATCCATGGACACTACCTCCGACGTCGACGCAGACCTCCATGGACAACAAATACATCAATATTTTTGCTCCCAGCCCTACTATATATACATTAACATGTTCAGGTAATAATTAAAGACAATTTTTACAGCTTCCTTCAATCCATCAATTTTTACATTATGAGAAACGTGTAATCACAGCTCTTCTTTGATACTGGTTCTTAGATCAAAGGATGAGTAAGTCTTTATGAACGACTCGTATACCTCAATCCCCTTTAGATACTCATCCTTGTACAGAAATTGCAAAAGAATTTCAAGCTCAGACGGCCACATCCAATTTCCAAAACCACCATACATTATACCACACTCAAAAGACAGTTAAACAAATATAATGATGTGAAACTGAAATCTTCACCTAAACCCTTTCTTCATCGCTCATTGACATGTTCTTAGGACCTACACTTCCCAAAACTCTAATTAGAATGACTTACGTGTTATGCCAACAAACACGAACCAATAGTTACATATATCAGCCACGTAACCAAAACCATTTTAGCCAGTGGGATCTTAAAGTTCAAGCCTTTTTGTGCAACAAAAGAATTCGAAGCTTCTCCCACTTACTTCCAAAAACAGATGCCTTCAAAGTTTCTGGCCAACCTTAATCTCAGAAACAGATACACTACATGTAATGAATTCGGAGAACATGTCACATGTATTAAAAACGGGTGTTAGTATCATCATCACAGGTTTAAGCGTAGAAAACTTTCAATATATATAAGCGTTGTGTGTAATCAATATAAGTTATGGTGTATATAAATAAGTTAACGAAATAACTTATTAACGAAAATAAGATGTATTTGTGTTGTTAAGAAACTAATTAATTATATGATTGTTTAATTTAAGGTTGTAATTATTTATTTTAGCTTTTTTTTTCTAATTCTGGAGGTGATTATTATTCAACTCGTTTTTTAAAGAAAAATATATGTATACGAATTAAGTTCGGCTGTGATTATGGTTTGGTAAAGAATGATTATTAATATATTTGGAAGTAGTTTGGTTTCCATATTAATACCGACGGACGTCATGTAGGGGTGTTCAAAAATAACCGGCACGGTCAACCCGTCCCGTTGACCCGACGACCCGCTATAAAATAATCGGGTACTTTCTTATATTTTACGGACGGGTACCGGCCCGTTAATTTCGTAAATTACCGGGTCCGGGTCCGGGTCACATAAATGTCATTTTCCGGGTACCCGGAAACCCGGTATAATATATATTGCAAAGTCTCTAGAAAGTCCGACTTTCCTAAGTGTTATGGAACTACCACTATATATTTAAGGTCAAGTGATACTATTTTGTGTTAAAACATTGATAGTATCAAAGTGAGCATATAGTAAAATATGTTTTAATGCAAAAATTCATGAATTTACATTAAAACATTAATAAAATTCAAATAACAAATTTTACAGTTCAAATTAAAAGGTACACTGTATAAGTTAAAACGTATAAACACTCTTATGGAAAGTCAGGAAAGTTGGACTTTCAGGAGATTTTCTCAATATATATTTATTTAATTAATTATAGTTTTAATTATAATTTTACCTTTTAATATTGAAATTTTTAAAAATTAAATACCAATTCATCCTAACTAGACTCAACCTCTTAAGTTTCCAATCCACCTCTCCAACCATTTAGTCTTTTACTTTGATATTGCTACTTTTTCTTCAACACAAGCGCGCAACCGCATCCCACACTGGATTGGAGTACATCCACTAATTTGTCTCGAATGATAATTATTCATAATTTTATTGATATTTTCATATTAAATAATAATTAATTAGTTTTGGACTTTTATACTGATAAAGTATATTTATTATTAAATTATTAAATGTATGTTATATCACTTTTTATAAGTAATAAAATAAAATAGGTACCCGGTTACCCGGTCCACATAATTGGGGTACCCGGTATTTCCGGGACGGGTCACGAGCCGCATTTTCAACTACCCGCATATACGGGTACCTGGTTGTACGGGTACCCGGAAGTACGGGTACCCGATGTTTGAACACCCCAAACGTCATGTGGTGACAGGGGCGGAGCCACTTAGGAGCATGGGGTAACAAGTGTTACCCCATGGTAAAAAGAAATTACCTAGTATTAATATATATGTTACCCCATACAAATATATTACCTTTTCATTAATATAAAAATCAATTTAATCAGAAACAAAAACAAGTCACGTAATAAAAAGAATATTACCCTTCTATTAATAGTAAAGAAGAGTTAATTAATTTAACAAAAAATAATTTAATATTAATAACCAGACACTCAGAACAAAAACAAAAATCAAAACACAAAAAAGGCACACAACATTTTACCAGTAGAAAAGAAAAAGTATTTTTCAAATCTAAATCAAAGCAATGTCGGTTCTTTGCTCAACAAATTTCCAATTCTGCCTCAGTAAATTAATACTCTGCTTCTCTATCTGGTCTGGCATGCCGACAATCTCCACTGATTTATGTAAGTATATTATGTATAAATCTAATTTAGGGTTAAATTAGAGATTTATGGTTTTAATTCTAAAAGAGTTTCATGAATTTTGTGATTTGTAAAAGAGTTTCATAAATTCTAAAAGAGATTATGAATGCTCGTCGACAATATGTGTCGAAAAAAGTACTATAATAAAACATTGTTTAATTAAATAATTTACTGTAACTTTTATGTGTAATGTTATTACCCCATAAAAATATTTATAGATTCGCCCTCTGTGTGGTGATGTGGTAATAATTTCGGGTGGTGATTATGGTTTGGTAAGTATATATGTGTTTAAGGAATGCTTTTGGTTCCATACTAATTCCATCGGTGGACTTTATTTCGGGGAGGTGTACTTTGTTAAACGCAAAGTTGATAGGCGTTTTACGTTTAAACATTATTTTTATTTATGCCGCCACTTTCTACTTTTTAATATATACCTAGTAAAATGATGATGAAATATTATTTTTACAAAATTACTAGGGTCGGTTACTTATAATTATTTTTAATTCAGTTAGTTCAACTTAGTTTAATTTTGATGAAATATGTAAGAACTCTACAATAAGTGGTTCATGGTTCCAATTTTTGGTCAATATTGATTTGGGGAGCCAATAAAACACTACCCACCAATGGTAATTTTATTTTACTTTTTTCAATGATGAAATTCGGCTACATTTTTTATGATTTTCAATAAATTTATTCTCAATTTAGTTTATTTCAATTCAATTCAATTTCATTTAACTCATTTCAATAAAATTAAATGGTGAAGATATATATTTTCTGTTGGAGACTAGTAAATTGACTTGCTCCTATAGCTGATGTTTTGAAAGATCTTAACATTCATCAATCATCAATATATTGTTTCTGCTATGCCAACTCAAATGAATTATATCATTGCTTTAACAACTGTGATAATATATAATGGATATGGAAATTTGTAAGTATAATATATGGTGTGAATCTCTATGAGATCTACTGGAATATGCATAATGGTACTATTTTAAAAAAAAACATTGGGAGGATATTATCTCTTGTGATTGTTTGGTTTGGTTTGTTTGGTGTGCCATGATTTCGGGTATGTATGACAATATTGTACTTGATATAATTGTAATTAGTAAACAGACTCATATTATGATTAAACCTATTATTCGGCACATATCCTATCATGATCAAAAATTAAACTCCCTGATTCATATCGAAATGTAGTACCATCTTCTGGAGTTTTAAGTAGACATTATAGAGTGATTAGTTGGAAATTTCATGTTGATGGTTTCATTAAACTGAACAGAAATGAAAGATGTTCATATTTATATTTATCATTTGTACATTTCTATACTGATTCTAATAAGTATTTTCTTTAAACAACTTGTGACAATACAAGAAGAATTGGAGGACTGATTTATTAATTATGTATGTACTTTGTATATTGCACTTATGTGCCTAGGGTTTAGCTAGCTTCAGTATTTAGTTTTAGGCCCTTGTATGTAACTATATATAGGCATGCTTCTGCCTTATTCTAATCAAGCAATCAGATACAGTTTACATGGTATCAGTAGCCTGACGATCCTCTTTCCTTAAACCCTAGGGTTCTTAAACCCTTTCTCCCTCTCTTCTCTCTTTTTCGGCCGCCGCCTACTCCTCTCCCCTTCTCGCACGAAATTTTTTTCTGCCCTCCCCTCTCAGTTCAAATTTTCTGCCCTCTTTTTTTATTGTTCACATAACAATGGCTGCTACCAGGGATGATTCTCTTACGATCAACACGATGGTGCATCTTCTCAACACCAAGTTGGAAGCTTCAACCTACCTGCGATGGAAGAAGCAGGTAGAATATGTATTCAAGCCTCAAGGACTGTTTGGCCATCTGGATGGCTCTACTCCTCTCCCTCTCGTTCCCGTGCCGCCAACGGCCGCCTCTTCCTCCTCCTCACCACCGGACTCTGCTGTTGTTCAGAAGGAGCAGGCCGCCTACGACGCTGCCCTTGCCGCCTACAAATCCTGGATCGTGGATGATCAGAGACTCTGTAGTGTGCTCCTCTCTTCATGCACGGCTGATGCGTTGAATGAGATCACTGGGTGTACCACCGCTAAGGAGATGTGGGACACTTTCGCCAGCACCTATCAACACAGCACCTCGATCAGTGTTTTCAGCCTCAGACAGCAGGCGAATCTCCTTCGCAAGACTGGTACGATTCATGATCTTCATCTGTCTCTGATTAAAATTTTTGATCAATTGAGTATTATGGGCCAACCTGCGGATAACCGCGACAAGCTTATGTGGTTTCTCACTGCCCTTGGACAAGCTTATTCAAATTTTAGTGCACCTATTGCTGTTCTTGATCCTTTGCCTCCGTATATAACTGTTGTGGATCAAGCCAAGGGCTATGAGGCTTTTTTGGCGAATTTGGAGAAAACGAATGTGCAGGTACAGGCTCCGGTGGGACCGGTAGCCTTCGCTGCGACTGCCCAGGAGACTGCCCAGGCCGCCCAGCAGCCAGACGGTGGCGCGTGGGCTCACGCGCCTGGACAGGCCGCGCGTGGCGGCGGCGCGTGGGGCCCACGCGCGGCTGGCGGCGGCCGTTTCGGCGGTCGCCGTGGCGGTCGTCGTCCCTGGGCAGCTCCTGGAGGTCCTGGTATGTCCAGATCTGGTGTTTTGGGTGCTCAGATTCAGTGTTATACATGTGGAGGCTTCGGGCACATCTCTAAGTTTTGCGGCAACTCTACGCAGAGTTATGTGGCTCCATCACCACAGTATTATGGCCAGCAGCAGTACCAGACTTATGCTCCTCAGCTGGCACGGCCTCCATCTGCTCCTCAGGCTCTTGTTGCTCAGACTTATGCCGTTCCTGTTGCTCCTGTGGCAATGGCTCCTCAGCAACCTGTGTATGCACCGCAGTACGTTCCGTACCAGGCTCCTCAGACTCAGCCCGCTACTGCTCCTACAGCCTCAGACTGGTATCTTGATTCAGGGGCTACCAATCATATGAGTGCCACCCCTTCGAACTTGACTGCCCTGACTCCATACAATGGTAATATCTCTGTTTCTGTTGGTAATGGTGCTTCTCTTCCTATTACTGCTGTTGGTGTTGCTAGAGTTAGCCCTTCTATGCATATATCTGATGTCTTGGTTGTGCCTGCTATTACTAAAAACCTGTTGTCAATTAGTAAGCTTACCAAGGAGCTATGTGCTGTTATTTCTTTCGATGACGAGTCTTTTACTATTCAGCACAAGCTCAGCAGGGCAATCCTGGGGCAGGGACACAGTGAGAATGGGTTGTACGTGTTGGACCGTGGTGTGACAGCACTTATTTCAGTGGTGAAGAAGAACAATAACAGAGCATCTTTTGAAGTTTGGCATGCTCGTTTAGGACATGTGTCCTCTGCTACTCTATCTTTGTTGAACAAACATGGAATTTTGTCTTTTACTTCTGTACTTCCAAAACCTGGTATTTGTGAACCGTGTGCTATGGCTAAAGGCCACAAACTGTCTTTTGTTGAGAACCCCAGACGGGCTAAGAATGTTTTGGATTTGATTCATTGTGATTTGTGGGGGCCATCTCCAGTTGTTTCGGGAAATGGTTTCTCTTATTATGCTTTGTTTGTGGATGATTATTCGCGTTTTTCGTGGTTCTACCCTCTTCGTCGCAAATCAGATTTCGTCGATGTATACTTCCAGTTTGAGGCATTCGTGGAGAACCAATTCTCATCTCGAATCAAAGTTTTCCAGAGTGATGGAGGGACTGAATTCATCAACAACAGGTTGCAGTCTCACTTTGGAACTCGTGGCATTCATCATCAAGTTTCATGCCCATATACACCGGAGCAGAATGGTAGAGCTGAACGCAAGCACAGACACATCACGGAGATGGGCCTCTCCATGTTGTTCCATTCACACCTACCGCTATCTCACTGGGATGATGCATTTAGTGCTGCTGTCTTCACGATCAACAGGTTGCCAACACCAGTGATTGATAACAAGTCTCCTTTTGAAGTACTTTTTGGACGTTCGCCAGACTACTCGAACTTTCATCCTTTTGGCTGCCGTGTGTTTCCCTATGTTCGGCCTACATCTGAACATAAATTAGCCCCTCGTAGTCTGCCATGTATCTTTTTGGGCTACAGTGCACACTACAAAGGATTTAAGTGCTTGGATCCTGCTTCTGGTCGTATTTATATGACTCGTCACGCTCGCTTCGATGAGGGCCACTTTCCATTTTCGAGAGTATCCACAGAGGCTCATTTCTCTTCTTTGGATGTCTCGTCCTTTGTTGACCCCACTGATCCTGATGTAGAGACATGTTCTGTTGAGACCCTTCCACCACAGCAGTCTTGTACGGCATGTCATGAGCCTTCTTCATCTACATCAGCAGCACTCGCCGATGAACCTGAACTAGTCACTCCAGAGCCTTCTCCAGTTTCCTCGAGTTCCTCCGATTCACCTGGTGACTCAGTCTCGTCTGGAAGTGTTACTTTGACTCCTCCTGCTTCCACAACTCTACAAGTTCCAGCAGCCCCACCTGCTCCTAGAGCTCACTCGATGGTCACTCGTCATCAGGATGGAACAAGAGTAGCTCGCAGTCTTGGACCTGATTTTGTGGCCACAGGTTTAGTTGCTGAGTTACTGGTACAGAAGGAACCGAGAAACTTCAAGGCTGCAGTCAAGGACTCCCGATGGGTTACTGCTATGAATGAAGAGATTGATGCACTACAGCGGCAACAGACATGGCAGTTGGTGCCTTGCCCTCCACATGTTAATGTAGTTGGTTCCAAGTGGGTCTATCGATTGAAGTACAAACAGGATGGCTCTATTGAGAGGTACAAAGCACGTCTGGTAGCTCAAGGATTCTCACAGGTTCCGGGGTTTGATTTTGATCATACCTTCAGTCCAGTTATCAAGGCTGCCACTGTCCGTACAGTGATTGCTATTGCTACAATGAGGAAATGGCCGCTTCATCAGCTCGATGTAAAGAATGCTTTTCTGAATGGTGTTCTTGACGGTCCAGTTTACATGGCTCAACCGGCTGGATATCAGGATCCTGCACGTCCTAATCATGTATGTCTTTTGAGGAAGGCCATCTATGGTCTTAAGCAAGCTCCTAGGGCATGGTTTGATCGCTTCAGTGCCTTTGTTAAGGGTCTTGGTTTTGTTGGCAGTCTATCGGATCCATCTTTGTTCGTGTTTACCCGTGGCTCAGTCATCCTTTACCTTCTTATCTATGTCGATGATATCATTCTTACCGGGAATGATAAGGTTGCTATTCAGATTTTTATAGCTCGGGCTGACCGGGAATTCTCTGTCAAGGATCTTGGATATCTCAACTACTTCCTTGGCTTGGAGGTTACACCCACCTCCACCGGGTTGTTCTTGGGTCAAGCTAAGTATGCTGGGGATATTCTTCAGAGAGCTGGGATGTTGGATGCTACGCCGGTTTCTACGCTGTTTCTTCCGTTATCTCAGTTACACAGCAGTACCAGTGGACCATTTCACAATCCGAAGTTGTATCGTTCTCTTGTAGGTGCACTTCAGTATCTCACCATCACTCGTCCTGACCTATCCTTTGCTGTCAACTCTGTGAGTCAATACCTTCAGGATCCACGGGATGATCATTTTGCTGCAGTCACTCGAATTCTTAGATATGTTCGAGGCACTCAACATTGTGGATTGACCTTCACTGCCGATGGTGTTTCGGAGATACTGGCCTACTCCGATGCTGATTGGGCTCGCTGCTTGGAGACACGTCGCTCTACTTATGGATATGCAGTTTTCCTTGGTGGTAACTTGGTCTCATGGAGTGCGAAGAAGCAACCCACAGTCTCCCGGTCAAGCTCTGAATCGGAGTACAGAGCTCTTGCGAACACTGCTTCGGAGGTAGTTTGGCTGTTACATATTCTTCAGGATCTTCGCTTCCCACTTCAGGGATCTCCGGTGCTTCTTTGTGACAATAACAGTGCTATCTTTCTTGCGGAGAATCCAGTTGCTCACAAGAGAGCTAAACACATCGACATCGACTATCACTTTGTGAGGGAGCTAGTTAGTGCTGGCAAACTACGAGTTGGTCATGTTCCGACATCCTTACAAGTTGCGGATATCTTCACCAAGGGGCTCAATCGTGCGTTGTTTGACTTCTTTCGGTCCAAGCTTCGCGTCTCAGTCAATCCGACGTTTCGCTTGAAGGGGGGTGTGACAATACAAGAAGAATTGGAGGACTGATTTATTAATTATGTATGTACTTTGTATATTGCACTTATGTGCCTAGGGTTTAGCTAGCTTCAGTATTTAGCTTTAGGCCCTTGTATGTAACTATATATAGGCATGCTTCTGCCTTATTCTAATCAAGCAATCAGATACAGTTTACACAAATTAGTTGGATTGGACCAACTATTCTTTTGTTGTATATCAAAATTGTTTGATTTATATGTAATTTACTTCAAATAATTAATAAGTAATCATAAAAAAAATCAATACCACTATAATAAGAAATATGTCATTATTCAAAAACGACATAAAAAATATTTGAATGGATGCTTAGATTTACATGATGAAAGAAGCCTATACATCTAATCGATTAACGTTTAATGAGACGGATTAGGGAGACATCACATTATTTAAAATATCACAATGTTTTATTCAGTTAGTTATCAGATAGGGAGGTATGGACTATTTGAATGTGCAGCTGATTAGTCCACTATCTACTATACCTCTTTTTCCATTTCTATTTTAGCATTTGGATATGCTGTATCCAGCATGTAGTACGCATGGCTGCAAATTCTGAGAATGTTTCTTAGAAACCTCTTGAAAATCTTACTTCTCGACTCCTTTTAGAAATATTTTATTGCTCGACTCCATTTAGATACATGTTTATGAGGTTTGGGAGCCCAATAAATATCCATCTACTATGTGCAGATCAACTTTTTTTGAAAAAAATTAACCTGAAGCTAAAAACTCCATTTTTCATTGTAACTGGATATTGAATGAACAGTAAAATTGGCTCTCTTTCCTTTTAGGATTAGTCTTTAACAATGACATACAAAATAATAATAATAATTTTATAAATATTTTATATAAATCTCAGCCACGCAATCTACTCTCCATATTCAATCTCCACCAACCATTTTCCACTTCCTTAATTCG
The DNA here is from genome assembly GCA_948330725.1 of Sherardia arvensis. Lineage (NCBI taxonomy): Eukaryota > Viridiplantae > Streptophyta > Magnoliopsida > Gentianales > Rubiaceae > Sherardia > Sherardia arvensis. The sequence continues at coordinate 30,216,229 of OX415241.1, forward strand.
AAAAAAAAAAAAAAAAAAAGTGACCACCATTTGCCAAATGCCAATCCCATTAGAGGGGTATCTATTGAGCCCTGGATGTATCAAAAATAGATTTATGGCCCTAAGAAGAGTTTAGCACTTATAATATCTAAAATTTCTAATGTTTTATGACATTGTAGTCCCGAGTCATTTTCATTATTAATGTTAAGAAATTTCCGTAAATCTTTCTTTTATTTTACATAATGTGAAAGATGATGTTAGCTTGATATTGTCAGCCATCTCCAGCTTGAATGATTTCTTGATAAAAGAAAAAAAAAAAAAGGTATAAACGAAAGCATTCATTATCTAAAGAAGATAACATATGAATGTTCATTCACTCTCTTTCTCAGGTCCCATGTACATTGTACAACATGCTGAAACTAAGATGAGTAAACACCCAACTAGTCTACTAAATGTTGGGACTACTCTGGAAATACTCATTCCTACCAACTGTTGTAAGGCAGCCTGAAAAATAACATCCATTTGTGTTAATGAAGAGAAACAACAGCTATTATATATCAATCATTAAAAGATATACTATTTGCATTTATCCAATGAGATGACACATATGGTTGACAATTTCAACATGCAACAAAATTATAGGAAGCAAGCTCACACACAATATACAAATATCTGATCTTGAATATACCTCGACATACAACACGTTCACAGCTTTGCCAGTTTTCTCGAGCTGAAGTCCACGAGCTAAGGCTACCTACATACAGAAATATCAATGAATCATAATCAATGGGCGACAGTTTAGAACCAAAAAGGATCATGTAACAAAGGATCATCAGAAATCAAATTTCACATATCAGGAAAAGTACCTCCGCGCAAAAAGCTGAAAATCCAAGTACAGCCATCAGCACAAGGGAGTATAGTCCAGGAAGAACAAAACCCTACACCAAAATTGAAACATTGACTTCAATCAGATAGAAAGTAGGAAGACACAATCTTGTGTAAGGCTATCATTTCCTTGTACCCAGGAGATGATATAATCCTATTTGAAGAGGGTTTAGAATCTCAAATAAGTATCATTTTTCGTAGGTTTACATACATTATATTACACATTAGTACAAGACCCAGATGTGACGCAATATATTGAAGGAGGTTTACATGAAAAAAACCCAGTCCCAGGAGATGATGCTACCTATCATTTTATCCTTAGACATATTATAGTATGATATTATCATTTCATCACATCTTCTCGTTTTATGTTATCAATTTACACATGTTATGAAGAACAGTTAAAAAGAAATGGGTGAGTTAAAAATTGCACACAATTTTTGGCACTCCAGCCAACTAACAAAAAAGTCAAATTTGAACAATCAGAATCAAAGTTCTGAAATTCAATTATATTTCAATTCATTAGAAAAATATATATTAGGGAAATCCAGACGGAACTTGCAAAAGAGTAAACAACAGCCTAGTTAGGTTTTGCATAAAATTACTAAAAGCTAATAACTCATCGAGTGACCAATAAACATGATTTCTATCAGCTCAAGGATAACTGCAATCTTACTTCAAAGATGCCCGAAGAAATTGCTGTGCCAGGGCTCGCAATCAGGCCAAAAGCGAAGACAGTTAGCCTGAAATAGAGTATAAATGGGCTTTAAAATGAAAACAATTGCCGAAAGACAACGGTCAAATAGCAGTCTCTTTCATCCATAGAATTTAAACTTAAAAGTTTAAAATAGCTAATTATACACAAAATTAAGTGGGTAAGGTACATGCATGCACAATACGCTATTTTAAACAAACAAACAAACAAACAAAAGGATGATGTGGTGCGTCTTGATTCAGTATTCTCAGAGAAAAGCTGAAGTTTAAACATATAATGCATGGCGCCGAAATTGAAAAGAAAGTTTCTATAATCAGACTAACAGGAAGTGAAACAAAACATGGATGAAACGTGAGTAGCATATCAAAATGCTGATATGTAATCTGCAAATTAGAGTTACTCCTGATAGTTGAAAGCCATGCATTTGTAAGCCTTTGATGTGCTCAGGACCCCTAAATGTCCTGTGCAGATGTGCACTGAAGAGAGTATGATTAAATAAAATGAAAAGAGGGCTAAAAAATCATTGAAAACAGATAACTGAAATATGAATGAAGCAAACTTCAATCAAGTATGCCGGCAAAATATGATGCATATAAGAGAACTTGCAGAGTGCAGTAAAATTGTATGTAACACTTATCCAAGGAACTGAAAGTTACTGATGCTAGTATACCAGGTATAGGGGAATTGACATACATGCCACATTCTATAGAGAATACAACCATGCACAAACCATAAAACAGAGCAAAAAATCAGTGTTCTTACACAGGTTGGTCGACTGCTTTAGCTCCTGCCCTTGTAAAACAGTAGCTAATTCCACCAAGTAGTGAAGAGATCAAACCAACAAAAACAGCAGAGATGTAATAGCTTCCCTTGGCATGTGAACTTACTTCCTCGGCATCAGCTGTTGCAAACAAGCTAACAAATCAAAAACAATATGAAAGAAAAACTGAAACTCTAAACATGTAAAAAAAGAAATGAAATAAGATAAAAGTTCCATTATACTTATTTATAAGGTTGCTTTGGAGTTTAGACGGTAATGTTCCTAAAAGCATTCAGATAAAACACAGTTAAGCATGTGAAAGCAATGTTCAGAATCTGTTACTTGTTCAAGCAATACAAAAGTAGTCCTCCCAGAAACACTAGTTCTAGACTCAGGCAGCAATATAAGATTTTGCTCAAGCTTAATCAAACCAAAGATTCCCTGCCATGCTACCAAGCAATTTTCATTCATGGAAAGTATGTACTGTATAGTTTGCACTTTAAACATATACTCTAGCTGTTTCTATATCAAACAAAACTGCATGATTGCTATCAAGCATCAATATCATTCTTATCATCTTTTACAACTCCGGCCAAAAATACTTGTAGTTATACATGCAAGTAACTTTGTAGCATTTTTTTTTACAGCTCGTAGCATATACCATAAAAACAAATTCTGACATAGCCCAAAAATAAGAAAGTGAGATAAATCATAATTACCGTAATTCGCACATTACCTTGTCCATGTAGAAATGGCTGAAAAATAAACATCACCCCGAAAAAACTGCAGGCAAGTCCTGTATAGTAAGATTAAGAAAAAACAAGAAAAATAAGAGATGCAGAGATGAAAGATTTATTTAAAAAAAATTAAGATTTCAATCGAATTTAGTAATTCATTCATAAATACAAGTATTTTCAGATTTTTCAATGTTTCCAGTCAATTATTTGCTTTATACTGTCTATTTTTGGAGACGCGGTTGCTTTATAAATTATTTATTTCCATCTTATCAGAAACTTGTTACTATTTGATACTATTTAATTCAAGCAGCTTCTGGGTAGTCTTTATTTCTCAAAAAACTGAAGGACATATTCTAATTCATATTATTCTCTTCAAGGTAATTCAAGCAGCTTCTGGGTCGATAAAAATATGTAACACAGGAACCGTTGCTAGTTAAGAGGTTATGGCTACAACTTTAGTTTTGCTATGATGACTAAATGGTCTCTAGTTGCCATGACAAGGAGGTCACGTATCCCTATAGTTGTTCACCCTGAAATTCTACAAAACAGAAGATTTGTTTCCTCCTTTAGTAATTGTTCCTGCAATGTTAAGGTCTTAGATCAATCCAGCCTGCACACACATCCGTGCTGTATTAAAAGAACTATTTATCTTACATAATGAAGACATGATCGAAGAGGATACAAAGAAAGATAAAGACAGGCGGAAACCACTTGAAGACCTTAACATAATCAAAAAGTCTATCCCTGTCGACAACCTATAAGTTGTCATATATTTTCATGCTCTTTCCTTCAACAAGTAGCCTTCTGCTCCATAAGCATTTCTGTTGAACTATAAGCCCTAGCTTGCTAGTTGGATGTTTTCAAAAAAAAACCTGCTAGTTGGGTTAGCCTAAACATATGGGGTTTGTCCCTAAGACATTGGCTAACTATTCACGAAAACTTCCTTAGCCCCACCACCAAAGAAAAGAATCAAACAATGAAAAGTGATTCTTACCTAGTAGATGCTAAGAGCCTACAATCCTCAGCGAAACATTACAACCAATTAAAAAGTCCAAATAGATGTAAAATTACCTCCAATCTCTGCAATCTTTAACTTCTCATGCAATATAATTCTTGCAGCAAACGCAGCCATAATTGGAGTTGTAAAGCTAAGCATTACTGCTTGTGATACTGGAACTCTCTGGATGCTGAAATGCAAATGGACTAACATAGAGTCACTAGTAAATCAAGTTCAACATTCGTATCATATCTCATGCAGGAAAAAATAATAAACCACAATAAAAGAGAATGAAACATGCAGCACATTGAAGTTTACAAAATTAAAGATAAGAATACACTGAAACCATTTCCATCCATAATTTTACATGCTTAAACTCCTTTGGCTGCTGTTGTCATGCCATTATCACTTTTAACATTTTCAGGGCCAAAAGCAAAACAGCCTTCCTCTACCAGAGAATAATAGAACAAACGGAAAAAGTGAAGAGGAATTGATCATACTTTCAGAATATAAGAAATAAACATACCAATATACAAAACCCAACAAGGATAAGTATCCCATGAGTGCTCTCAAAACCAGCAGTTTCCTGACACTAGAAGTTGTACCAAATATTGGCTGTCTGGTTCTTTTCAACCATAGAAAGGACAAACCCAAGATGATCGTACATCTTGTAAATGCCACCTCAAAAAGAGGAATTGACTGAGCTGCAATATACATTAACAACATATTATGTACTGCAAACACAAATATATAAAAGCTGATGAACTAGAAACTGACACTGACAGAAAAGACAACTAGATGCTACTATTCTTGAACTACTCCTTCCCTCTCACTATCTCCGTCTTGACACATGAACAGTCTTCTAGAAGGTTTATATCCTAAAATAATAAATAACACAATCTGACGAATGTAACAAGAGTACAACTTATACACTAACAGAATTTACAATCAAAGTTAACAAAAATTGACTTACTTATAATTCATAGTGTGGGGCATTGTGCAAAGTTGTGCCACTTAAAAATAGTTAGTAAGTAAATGCTATAGCTTTCAGTATCACACAATCAAATTTTTGAACCAGGAGCTATTAGCTATCTATAAAAGACGTACCAGTGAAAACATCAGATACAACTTCCATAAAGCAGTAGATAACAGACGCTACAGCAATGCATAGCAGACCAGAGTACCTCGAGCCATTCCATATCCAAACTGCAAACTGCATAAATGGCGATATCTCTGCTTCACCTACTTTTGCATTTGGTTCCTGCAACATACTAAAAATGAAATCAATAACACACAAACAAGTCCTGAATTTGGACTAAAATCAGAAAATGGAGAAGAAAACATACCTTAATCGGCTTGCGCCGAGGATAGGAGACGGAGAAGATGTTGACTTTAGGCTTTACCCGCTGAGATTGACTTAAGAGGGGAATGCTCTGCTCACTGGACGCAGCAGAAATTCCATCGCGATCCGGCGAAGAGGTCGCGGAAGAATCGTCGGAGGCGGCTGCTGTGGAGATGAGAACTGAATCCGACATCTCCTCCGCAACTCCGCAGCGCTCAATGTCATCGTCCATAGCTGTTAACGTTAATCCAGCTCGCGGCCTAACTCCTAACCAATGTGAATTGTGTGACGACGGTGTTATAGAAAATTAAATATTAATGGACCCCAAATTCTTCGTTATTATGCATTTGTATCCTTTTTTATAATTATCTTTCATTCGTTTATTAATTTTTACACATAAATTTCTAAAAATCTAATCTCGAATGCATAAATCCGTCTATATAATGATTGAACTCGTGTCCAAATTATAAATTCTTTTTTCATGAATTATATTACATATTATTGTCATTTCAAATTTAATTTGGACTTGGAGAAGTAAAGTGTACCTGCATATAGAACCACCCTTAATTAAAATCGTTGATAAGTTAAATTGTTTTGACTTATAAACCATACTTATATATTGTTTGAGGAACATTTATGGGTGTATTTCTAGCATATATGATATAACTCATGTACAAAGTAGATTTACTTTTAATATATCACTTACATAAATATTTATACATTTATATTATATTATGCATATTATTATTATTCTTTTAAGTTGCTTCTACACTAAAAACATAAGGATCAATTGTCATTGAATAATTTAGAAGTATAATTTATAGTGTCAAACTAAATTCGTATGATAGTATTTCTTGGGAATTCGTATGATAGTAAATTCGTATGATAGTATAATTTATAGTGTCAAAGTAAATTCGTATGATAGTTTCACAGTCCGTATTTATATTTAAAATTCCTGATATGCCCTCGTTCATGGGAACCATATTTACTTTCAAATAAATATTGAGGGCATTAATGACACTTCATGAATAAATACGGACTGTATAAATAAATACTGGATTGCATATAACAATGTCCTATTATTTTTTTAAAAAAATCGGATCAACCTCACTTAATGAAAATTTTGGGATACATGATATTTTTTCTGAATATTAGCAAATAAAAAAAGAAAATGTTGAATGGTGAAATGGGTTGGGTGTGACGTTATTTTCCTCCTAATACCGTTTTCAATTCAACTTCATCCATAAATTTGCAGATGATTTTTTAGAAAAATTATATTGATTTCAATCCAACTAGATACGTCTAAATATGAAAAATAAATCATATACTATCTAAATGAGAATTTCTAATAAAATATTTTTTCACAGTATTCAACTTCTTATTGTTTGACGAACATTTATGAGTGTTATTTTAGTATATAAGTGATGTGAACATGCGATATTATCCCTAATACGTGCATGCTATATCATTATACTTACCTTTCATGATACAAATCATTATACTTACCTTTCATAATACATTTGTATCATGTATAATATCATTCTTTTAACTTACTTTTACACTAAAAATATATACATCAACGATCATCAAATAATACAAAAGTATAATATATATTGTCAACATAGATTCAAAATGTATGAAATCTTTTTTCTTAAAAATCGGATCCAACTGCACTTAATGAATAACTTGAAATGCATATGGCCATTTTCCCTAAATAAAAATGGAATAAAGATGAAATATTGAATGGTAAAACGGATCGAATGTGACGTTATTTTCCTCCTAAAACCGTGTTCGATTCATCTTCATCTTAACTAAAAACTTGCAGGTGCAGCTTGTTGCAGATTCTTGCAACTAACTGCAGTTGATTTCTTAAGAAATTTGAATTAACTGCAACTTCTTCCACCATCTTGCAAATCAATTGGATTGGGCCTAAATGAAGAATAAACTAGCAACTAGTCTACATTAGAATTTCTAATCCTAAAGGGAACTAAAAGAGTTATTGTTCCGGTCAATATAAAATTAAAAATAAAAGGATTAAAAAGTATAAAACTACGTAATTTTGACTAAAACCACCACACAACCACCACAAGATCACCATATTCCGGCGTCTACGATTTTCATATATTTTTATTTAGTTTCTTTCTTTATATTCTCATATATATATCACCACAACTTACCAATTTTGTTTTATTTATTTTCCAATATTCACGTACTTATCATATTTACTATTTTATCTTTACCTTTTACCGCCACAATATTATCATATATTACTTTTTTCTGTCCTATAATATCGATTTAGTTTCCGCCGGTTTAGTTTACTTCATCGCCACCCATATATATAATCTTTTACTTTTCTTCGCCGGTTTTTCCATTTTCTGTTCGCAAAACATATATATCGTTGCCGATCTTTTCCTTTTCAATTTTATTCATATTTCTATGTTTATTTTCTCCTTCATCGACTCACACATGTTTTCCTTTTATATACATAAATATGGTATTAATATATCTTATTTAATGGCAAAACGACTGATTATATATATAGCCTCTCAATTTTTCATTCTCCTCCACCTCCGTGGAGAGGGAATTTTTGGTGGTGGCCGGAAGGATCACAGTCGTAGTCTTCTTTTGCATTGCCAGCGGAGGAAGGTGGCAGATACGCAAGCTTGAGGATCAAGGCGATGAAGAACAACGAGAATAGCTTCATTGAAGCCATCTTCTCATGCACTGATTTTTTTTAGGTTATGGTTTTTGTGAAGATGATGTTTAGTTTTTGGTGGTTTTTTTTTATAACAGAAATTTGATGTGCAAAAACTGCAAAAGAGAGAAAAAAAACTATTTTGAAATCATTCGAGTAACAATTATTGTTCTGAAAAGAAACTTTCATTCAAACTGACCAGTTTGGGAGAGAAAGGAGATACAAATGGGGAGCAATGGGAAGAACGCATAGGATTGTTCATACGATCATAGCCACACTGCGCACTGCGGACGAAATAAACGCTGTCCCACACTATGGTGTCCTCCAATGCTGATGTAATTTGCGGGAACAACACTCGAGGATTTGAAGTTGTGGCTTCTGATGGAGAGAGGCAGTCAGGGTTTATCGATACAGGTATGATAACAATTATTTTGATAATTTATATACAAAGTTTTCAATAAAACTTTTTATCTAAGGATAAGAATTAAAAATTATTAACAGTGTTTTTATTAAGTTTTTACCCAAATTGTAATACGGTAGGTTGAAACTCCTCCTTCCTCTTCTCTTTTTAAAAATTTATAGTTAGTACATCATCAATATTGTAAAAATGTTTAAAAAACATATTAACTTTTTTTATGAAAACGAATTAAAATATGCTTAAATACTTCATTCACGTCTTTTTTAAACGAAATATAAATCAGTCACAAAACATAATTGAATAGTTTCAAAGCTGCGCGATAGAATTTAGCTACTGCTAGTAAAATAACTTTTCAAAGTACTCAACTTTATTTCATTTTCTTCAAACTCCACCCGTATTTTCTGGAAGAATCGGGCGATGAATTTGTGAGGATTGTAGAGATTCCTTTGACTTCGGTTAGGAAAGAAAGAAGAAGAAGAAGAAGAAGTAAAACCCTATTCCGAGAAAACTCGAAGGTTTTTTCTGTTCCTCTCACCGCCTACAGGTACTACTGAGTCCACTTACTTTTGATCGGACAGAACTTGACACTGGGCAATCTCTGAATAATTTCATTGCTCTAATTGAGTTTTGCAATAACTAGAAGAGATATTATCATGCTGGAATTCGAAGTTGTTGTTGAGGTTATTGGACGATGACAATCGTTGTTGCTTTGAAATATGTGCGTGAATTGTGGCCCTTTTCATACTTTAGATACGATGATTTAAGGGTTTCAAATAGTCTGGTGAAGAAACTGGCAATACCCGAAAACACGAAAAGATTTGTTTATGCTATTCAGGATCCCCAGACAGAGGGGGTGGTGTATGTGCTTTGTGTTCAGAACTTATCCGAGAACTCAGCTTTAGATGCTGAGTGTCTGATCAGGGCGATTGAACCCAACGCCGTTGTTGTGCAGATTGGTCCCGCTATAAACCGGGACAAGGAGAATGATAGTGCATCTGTTTCGACTTGGAGTTGTTATTTGAAAAGTAAATTTAAGAGGGTTGATGAGGCTCCTATGCCAACCTCCACGTTTGAAGTTGTAAGGAGGTGCTTCGTATATAGGCATAACAAAGAGAAGTATGAGGATGTTGCAGGGAATTTAGTGTTGAAGGAGATTTTTGGAGTAGGTTTTGATGGCCATTTTTTGTCTGCCAAGAAGGCAGCTAAAGAGGTTGGTGCTTTTTTCTTGCTGCTCGATTCTCCTTTTGTGAAGTGTAATGGAGACGGTGTGTGCTCTCTGGAGGTTAAGAAGGAGGCGAAAGAAGAGGATGTCGTGGATCTAGATGTGCAGCCAAGCACTTTGGTGTTTCAGCGAGGAATTTCAATGGTACCACGGTGGAGATATTCTGTTTTGAATGATGTTCAAATCCAGATGGTAAAGTCAGTAGACTTGCACTTATTTGATTCTGGTTTCGTTCAAAAGCTGGGCTCTAATGATGTTAATGATCCACCTAGAGATGATTATGAGGCTCCGCAATTTTCACAATCCATCTATCCGCTGCTTGTTGGTTTGCATGATCTATTCACGGGCATCATCCCTCTTATGGGCAGAGGTCTAGCTCGTGCTCAAAAGATGCTTTGCGATATCAATGAAGGACAAGTTGTAGAAGCTAAGCTCCTTTCAGAAGTTTATGTATTTCGGAGTGCAGTTGAGGCATTGAGGATAGCTTTAAATAATGCTAGTCGGCTCCCTATTAGTAAATTGGGAAACTCTAGCAGTGAATTTTCTTTGCTTTCAATTGAGGACAAGTCTCATGCACTTACTGCACAAGCTGTGCGAAGTCAGACCTCGAGATTTAAGACAATTGTGGTTCTAGTTGATGCCAATGGCTTAGCAGGCTTGAGGAGGCATTGGAACACTCGAATTCCATCAGAAGTTAAAGATATGGTAGAGCAGCTGGTAACTTCTGGGGATAATGATGAGAAAATAAATCAGAGTGGCAGTAAACTATTACCATCGCCAAAACCTGTGGTGGCTATTGGGGCTGGAGCAACTGCTGTTTTAGGAGCGGCTTCCCTGTCCAACTTTGTTCAGGCATCCACTTTGGCGAAAATTTCATCTCTGAAATTTCCTGCTTCCATTAAGCTTCTCATGACTCAAACATGTAAGATTGCGAGCTTTACAGCTGGTAAAACTATTGGTCCTTCAACAGGAGCCAATATAACTGCTTTGAAGGCAGCTACAACTGCTGAAAAAATCCGTGCGGTTGCACATAGCATTATAGCTTCTTTTGAAAAGACTAGTCTTGCTGCTATAAGAACTGCTTTCTATGAAATAATGAGAAGGCGCAATCAGCCCATTGGCTTCCTGCCATGGGCAGCATTTGGGTCTAGCATAGCTGCTTGCTCCGGGTTGTTCATGTATGGAGATGGCATTGAGTGTGCTGTTGAATCTGTACCTGCTGCTCGTTCAATAGCCAGTTTAGGCCGTGGCATTCGGAATCTGCACCAGGCATCAAAGAGCGCTTGGCTAGCAGAAAATTCCGGGATACATAATTCAGTAGAATCGCATCAGCACAAATTTTGGCAGATTAAGGTTCAGTAGTGACTAGCTAAGGGTTAGGCTCAGTGACTAGCTTAGTTGATCTCCAATTCATTGGGAACAGATTCTTGTGTATAGATTGCAGAACATGTGTATTTTCTTATAATTTTTTTATTCTTCGGTTATTATTGGCTCTCCTCATTGATGATCAGAGGACTTGAACACACCATTATATACATACATGCATTCGTAGAGAGCAGTAGATCTTACCAACAGGATATATGTTTTTGACTCCAAAAACGCAAAAGGCATAAAAGTTGTTCCATAGCTCGAAGACTGCCTATTAGAGCTTTCGCGATTTTGTCACCAAAATACTAATAATTAGATTATTTGAAATAATGAAGTGTACAGTCTAATTCCTTTTGATTACACACCATCATACATTCACTTCATTAGATGAAATTAGCAACACCACTCAATAACAACAGCTTTCAGGTCCTATTTATGGTCATTATGAGTCTATAACATAATCTAGTCACAATTGTCAGTGTATGTGGCCAAAGCAGCACAACAAGTTGCAGAAGGATAATCACCTACATGTTGACCATTGCCAACTAAAGTGAAAGAAGGGCGTCTATCACTGCTAATCCCGACCTCGGAAGTTAGGGTTTAGAGACATCTCGATTTCCTCAAGTGACCGCCCTTTAGTTTCCACGGTAAAATAGTAACCAAATGCTGCAGCCAGCAAGGAAAATCCACCAAAACCTAAGTATACTGGAGCCACGCCAAAGTTCTCCACAAGTTCAAGGAAATATAAACCCACCAAAAAATTGCATACCTGACAATAAAAGCCGTCAAACAAGAAATGGTTCAACTTCGCACAAATACCATCCAACCAACTGGGGTTAGCTATATGAATCATTTCCTGACATGCTCAGTTAAACAAAATCAACTTAAAAAACATACTTTGATAAGGCACACTGAATCCTGTCCATAAACAATTAGCAATTTATAAGAGGAGAGAAAAAGGGAGGACTTGGCCATGACTGTTTCGAGAAATGAATAGTGTGATTTGCTTCATTCATCTTATCTCATCTAATTTTTCCCATTGGTTCCAGGAAAGGAGCCAAGTTGCTAATCAAAACTTAGCTTATATAAAGGTTGTACTAACCCAGTGAACAGAAAGACTGAAACCCATGATCTTCCCTCGTGTCCGGTTGCTGCTAAGCTCGGGAATAAGAAGACCATTTACAGGTCCAGCTCCAATAGCAAAGCTAAAAATGTACCTATAACAAGACATCAAAGTCAGGTGATTTATCTTAACAGTAGAAATTATCCATATAAGATGAATATGTTAGAGGTGGCATTTAGGAATAGTCTTCCACAAGCACACAAGCTAGCTTACAACGGAATCATGAAACATCAGAGTAAGGAAACATACATCGTAGTGCCAAGTACAGACAAGGCGTTGGCAATTTCCTTGTCGATTGAAAAGCTGATTGCACATACAATGAGAAGCATTGATGTAGCCTGTAGAAGAGCAAGTACAAAGGGAAGCCAGAAGTGTAAGAATAAATATAAGCTGGCGTACGGAATGCATTGTCAACTATAAGCTTCCTACGTATTATCCGCATATTCTCATTGATAAGCCCTAGCAATTACCTTTTTATTAACCAAGAAAGTAGGCACCAAGCCACCAACTAGTCTTAACAACTATCTATGGTTGCCTGGTTGACTACACAGATCATATCTCACTGTTGCCATTTGGTTGAGACAAATTATTGTTTTTAGTGAACTACACATAAAAGAATAAGAGTCGCTATCCTACGCTTTCCCAAATTCCTCTTCCTTATCATTCCATAACAAGAAAAACCTTGAGACATGGAAGCTTAACTTCTAATACTAATATTATAAGCCATCACACTCAACAATGCCCCATTAAATATATTATCACTAAGTTACTTGAACTAGTTAACTATTACCATTCCCAAGTAGCTTCCAACAAGAAGGGTTTTCCTCCCCTGTTTATCCATCAAGTATGAAGCACAAAGAGCCCCTGGAAATCATCAATTTAAGAAAAACATGAGACTTTTCTTAACCAGAATTTTGCAAGGTACGATTTTTCAAGCACCTAGATATCACTAGAATCAAGTGATTCACATGACTGAACCTGCAAGGTTGGTAGCGCCAATGCATAAGCTTGCCAGAGCACCACTTGAGATTCCAACATTTACAAAAGTCAAGGATGAGAAGTAGAGAACTCCATTTATGCCAGCAAACTGTTGAAGTAGAAACAGGGCACCTCCAATGAATGCCACTGCCAGATCAATAGATAGCAACTCAAGGTTATATTGTGTACATACTGAGGACAAGAGATGGCAATAAGCACTGCTTAACCTTCTGTATATATATTATCCACTATATCCATTCTCATCAGTTTTGTATCGATTTTGGATCACATTCATAAGGGAATGAAATGTATATATATATATATAAGCAGAGAAAAAGAAACTGGACTCTTCTAGCAGACCAATACATATTTACGATGCATAGTTCTCATGTGGACATGAGGAGTAACCCAAAAACACATGAATAATCTGTAGACCATATTAACATCAGTGGCTTAAAAAATTTAAACTTAAAGCAGTGGCTGGAAAAATGATCCATATAAAAAGTCAAAGTAAATAGGAAAAGTTCGCTTTTAATATATTAAAATTATAAAACATAACACAATGCATCCAAGAAATGATAGGACTATTTGAATCAAACCTCTGGAATGGGGCTTTTCTAAGAGCTCCAGCCAACTGCTTTCCAGGTCAGCTCCATCATTCCTAATGACTGATTGAAATTCATCTGTAGCCTTGCTTACTTCTGATGGTCCCCATATACCCTCCATGACTTTTACAGCTTCATCGGATTTTCCAGCCTAAGATTCCTGAACTACATTAGGACCAACAGGTGAATAAAAGTGCATTCATATACATATAAAAAAAAATCTCGGATCATACTTTACACAGCCAGCGTGGACTTTCTACAGCAAACTGCATGCCAAGGGCAAGAACAAAACCAGGCACACTTGCAAAATATAGCATTGTCCTCCACCTGACAAACATGAAGCAACATAGCCTTGTTGATTTAGTACCTCTTAATGGCATGCTACCGAATTTGACATAATCAACATGAAACAAAGCACAGAGATAGATTGTGTGCTAACCAATGGGGGTCACTTTCTGAGGAAATCCCTAAAAAGAGTGAAACAATGATTCCAAGGCATGTTCCGATCTGACTAACCGTTCCCAATGAGCCTCTATACTTTGTTGGAGAAACCTTCAAACAAATAAGTCGTAAGATACTTGAGCTGGGGTATGCTTATAACTATGTTCAGAAAGTGGGTTCTTTTACAATGTCAAAAAGAAAATAAGTTGATTTATGTTCGTATGTGTAAAACAATATATGAAAGAGTATGATGCTATCAAAGAATATCAGCTTAGCTGACAACTGTTATTAGTTTCCGTTTACTAAAAGAGTTCTTGATGACAGTAAAAAAACGCATAATGTCAACTTAGCATCTGTTTGGCCTAAACGTTTACCTCTGAGATATAAATCGGAACAAGAACTGTGTTAACACCAATACCAAGGCCCACAAGAAATCTGCCCCAAAGTATTTCATCTAAGGATTGGGCTTGGGCACTGTCATGTTATAATAAATAGAGCATATAAGAAACTACTAAAGAGCCAAACACAACGCATATACGAGAAATGAAGAGCATGGAGAACAGAATGCAGATATATTACAAGGAATGATATGTGACTGTACTTTCAGAAAACAAGCAGATCCATCTGTGGGGGTTTCCATTTCTACTCATGTTTAAAAGCCAAGTGCGAGTAATTGAACATACAGAGAGAATGGCACTCAAAGAAAGCACACAAGCAGCAAACAGCCAAGTGCAGAAAAGTTTATTAGTAAATGCTTATCTTGTTTCTGAAAAAACGAGTTGATTCCACAAATGTTTTCCTTGAATCAAAAAACTAAAATATGTGCATTTTTGGAAACCTTTGTGAAGCATTAGAGCTTTAGGATCAGTCACTAGGTTAATATTGTAAATTACAAATGATTCAGTTATCAAGTTTATAGAGATTGGAAAATCTGAGCTCACATGTATTTTTTTCATTAATCAGTCTAAAAGAAAATACAGATGTCCATTACCTCATGAAATGAGGATACTTCAACTGATCAAGGTGATAGTAAATTTTGAAAATGAAAATCATGTACTTTAGAAAAATTAAAGTGAAATAGCTGAACAGATAATTCAAAAATCGGTACAACAGACAGACAGACTGAATATGACAATGAACAGAAAGGCCAGGCAGAGTCAATAGAAAAGTAAATACCATATTATGGCACCAAGAATAAGCGGAATGGTGTCAACTTGAAATGTTCTTCTACATCCAAGCTTATCCACAACAGAACCAGAGATCACACTTCCGACAAAAGCACCAGCAATAAAAATACTCACAACAAGTCCTTCCAGGAATGAATTCCCTTCAAAGCCAAGTTCTTTGGCAATTGACAAGATAGGACCATTCATTACACTGCATCAAACAATCCAATGCCATCCTTTCAGTTCCAGCCTTACTCTACTTCAGTTTAAACGAACAAATTACAAAAAACATACTGACCCAATGTGATACCCAAACAAGAAATTGGACATGGAAGCAATCAACACATGAGGAAAAGCAGGCAACCACCCCAAATCTGTTTCTTCAACGTAACCATTTTCTTGAGGTGATTCATCCTCTTCCCCTGACCAATTCATTGATTAAACTAAAAACTAACATTCAATCATTCATAAATTCATTAAATAAAAAGATAATTGTTTAGAATGGACCTGATATGGGATCATCTTGCTCTGTTAGAACCTCATCTTGCTGCTGCTTCTGCTCCTTCTTGGCAGCTGAAACTTGAACCAGGTTCTTGTAAAGTGAGCAAGAAAAGGAATGTAAAGATGGGATTTTGGTTTTTCTCTGGAAAGCTGAAGCATGGTTTTGAATGCAGAGAACTGAGTTCCATTTGGGATATGGGTATAAGTGGCAGTTCAATGGAGAAACACTTGCTTGTATCATTTGAGGGAGAGAATGAGCAGATATTTTTTCAGAGCTTTTACGGGAATCTTAACACTTCAAAAAAATGTCCAGATGAACATAAAAAGTAAGTCAATACATTTACAAATTTAGAACATGAAATTTATGATATCCACACACAATCACTCATCAGACAAAGTCTGACAAAGACCAAAGCATTCAACGGTACCGTCTCGATGTTTCCCTGATTAAGATTTAGTAGTACTACTACTTCAAGAACCGTAAAAGTAGGGTGATTCTATATATAGGTCCACATACTTCTGCAGGTCCAGATTAAATCTGAAATAACAATAATGTTCCTTTTAAAATATGTGTTATAATTCATGAAAAAATAATTTATAATTTAGATATGTGTTCAATCATTACATAGACGGGTTTATACATTCAACGTTAGAGTTTTAGAAATATATTTGTAAAGATTAATAAACGAGTGAATGGTAATTATGATATTTTCCCACTTTTATTGGACCAAGTAAATTGGATCTCATATAGCAAACACCTAAAACTATCGAGATTAATTATAAATTTTGATAGTATTCCATTTTAAAAGTTGGACTGTTTCAAACCAAAGGCCATCTCTAGTTTTCTAATTCCCTTACTATTACTACTAAGAGCAGATTGAAATAAATTTAAATATATTGATTTAAATAAAATTAAAAATAATATAATAAATTAAATAATAAATATGAATATATTTATGAATCAATATACATAAAATTTTAGTACAATTTTTGTTTGAAAGGAATCTTCTATTTACTTTGCTTTTGATGAACTGACTTATTGTTATTTATTATATTTTTTGCTACATGTATGACCATGAGTTTAAAATAGTAGGCGAGTTTTATTATAACTTTTAATATAATTTAAATTTTACTTAATTTATCGATGATTAATATATAATTGAATAGTAATTTGCTCAGACAATGCCAATTACTTAGAATTAGAGGAAGCATTAAAAAGTAACTTTTGTTTTAGAACCATCTTTCATGCTTTTCAGTTAGTTTCATATGATCCCCACTTCATTTTTTTTATCAGATCCCCACTTCTATTATCAAAATTCGTTGTAGTGAGGGTTAATATGGCTTTTCCAAAGCCTTTATTAAAAATAGAAATACCTTAAACAATTGAGTTTCCATAGAATTTTATCCTCATAAACTTGCTAGAAGAGATACTTTATAAAATGCGAGGTTGACCAATCATAAAATGTGAAGTTGAGCAAACATAGAATGTTCTCTAGAATAGTCTTCCATCCCCAATGCGCTTTTTTTTTTAAAAAAATAACAAATTTGCAATTTGGAATATAGCAAAATAATCCAGTTTTACATATTTCATACTTGTTTGCAACATGGCAAAAATAGGAATACTAGGGGATTTTCCTATGTACTAGTGATACGGTAAAGATACCTCACAACAACAAATGAAAAACAATGAGTATAATAATAACAGCTATAAAAGTTCGAACTGTTGAGCACATCACATTCCTCAAGCCTCCACAACAATGGGAACCGCCCTTGGTTGCGCAACCCCCATGAAATAAATATACATGCACACGTAATCTTCATTACAGTGTAAAATGATGTGTAGCACGTTCTCAAATCATCGTCAGATCCCTGATGTTAGGATGCAACGTAATCAAATGGTCGGTAGATGAAATAGTTTCTAAACTTCCTCAAAATAGTTCAAGCACCGAGAAAACATATTCCACATCCTCTTGCCAAGAATCCCAACCATCACGCAACCTATCTCTCTCAGTATCTCGAAGAGTAGTATCCATATTTGCAATAGTACTCAAACCGCTATAGTGTTTCCCAACGGAGAAGCAAATCACTGCCATCAAGAATATGAACAAACAAAAGCAGAAATAAAACTTGTGATATTCCCAAAAGAATCCCAAGTCCAACTCACTATATTAATCTAGATTTCGTTCTCATTGTTAAGAGATCCAAGCAACTAATCTTCGAGACAGATTTGGTGTAACAAACATTAATAGTACTCTCTTGCAAGGCATTGTAGCTGGATGAAACTGTTGTGCGGTGGGTACATGAGAAAATGGACCCCCGATGCACAGGAAATCCAGGTTGAAATTACATAGGAAAATAGTCTTGAGGAGCCTTAACTCCCATAGGTGGATATGATAACTCAGATATGGAGGCGTCAAAGAGCAATCAGAATCACCAAGAGCAACTAGATCGTCTTCATGTTGCAGATGATTTCTCAAAGCATTGAAAATTTGACACGCAACTTGATGAAATGGGCAAGAAAATGAAGAAAAATGTGTAGGTCCAATTTCTTCGTAATTGTATCAATGCTACGAAGGGAAGTTCAATTGTGTGACTACTTTGCTCCACCGCTTGATGTCCCATGGATTCTATAATTTCTCTTATGGATCTTGAAAGTCTTCGCGGCATCTTAGGAATCCTGACCCCTTATTATTTGCAATTCTGCACCACACCCAATCAACTCAATATGAAAAACAAAACAACACTGGGTTGTTTCAAATTCATGCAGTGCATATGATTTGGAGGCAGGTTTGAGTGGATTCAAATTCCGGCTTGTAAGATCCCATGAATGCATACCTTATATGCTCTACATGGTGAGCGAACAAGACTAGAAAGCAGCAAAAACAACGACCACCAGAGACTAAGAACACTGGCAGCCGACGAAAAATTTAGGATTACCAAAAATAATAAAACCTAGACAAACTGCATATTCGAATAGAAAACATGAAATACAGACAAATCTGATTTGCATCACTCTAAAATGCAAACAGAAATCTTATCCACATGACTTTAGTCATAGAGAAGAGATACTTGTGAATTTGTGCTTAGGCCATCTCCAAAGTTTGGCACAATCCTTCAGCTACTACAGTAGTTTTTACAGTTAATATAGTATTTTTACTCCAATGGTTTACTCTATATCTTCCTCTAAAAGTATATTCCTTCACATCCTCTATGAAAACTTAATTTTTATCTTTTTATTCTTTTGTTATATTGCAAAGTTATATCAAATTAATTCTTAATCTTGCATCGATAATTTATTTAATTAAAATAAAAAATATTAATACATAATTGTTCTTAATAAAAATATTCATAAAACACTTAACCTTACAAATATTTGTGAAACATACATTTTCCAAAACATACATATCATGAAGTATAACAAAATAATATGACAATAATATAAAAGACATGATAAAGGAAAAAAAGAATTACAAAAATTATGAAATAAATATATAACATAATGAAACCTAAATACATAAAAAGAGATAAGAATATCAAACAGCAAAAAAAAAAAAAAGGAATGAAAAGGAATAATAAAAACAGAAAACGCCAACACATGTCGAAAAAAAAGGAAAAAGAAAGTAGAAAATAGATTTGAGGGATGAATAGGATACTCTATATTTAGAGGGTACTGTTGCTCTTGAAAAATGTGGACGCAAATATAGCGTACCATTGGAGGGAATAAAATGACAAAAACTGAAAGATTCAGTCACCGTTGGACAATCTCTTAGTGTTTACCCCTAATGCGCCTTCATCTTCATTGAATTTATTCTAATGTCGAATTTTCTGCGATCAACATAGTGACTTAAGAAGTATTGGCTAGTGGAACATAAAAAGAGTACTAGACATGAAACGTCTAGTATAGAAAGTTTTGGGACCTGTTACATGGATATCATGAGAGTCACTTGGTGAGAAGCCCAGTTATGGAAATATGTACATCCTTTGTAGGTTATTTGACCATGATATTCACTGTATAACAAAACCAAGGCTAAATTTTACAAAGGTAACAGATGAAAATTGAAAGTAAACTATCACATGGAATATGTGAAAATTAATCTCGAACATATACCTGGAAAAAATGTGTCTTCATCCATATGACAGAATGACATGGCCCTGCACTCAATTAATTGACATCAGTCAATACAAGAACTAACTTAAAAGATAAAATGGGCTTGAAAAAAGGTTGCAAATGAAGAGTAACTAATTGTGTGCATATTTCAACAAAGAATATTTTTGTGAAGTTTGGTGAAGTCATAGGTGCACATTTTAACTAAGTTTTATTTCTACAAAGATGTGTTGAATACAGAGATGGTAATGCAAGACTCTTGACCTTCCGTTTGAGCTTGCCAATATTCCAACTCATTGAACTCGTTCCACATCAATAACATTCAAGAACTCAAGTGTTTTCCTTAATTCTATGTACTACTATGAGAATACTTTGATTAGTTCAAAACAAAATTCAATAATTAATTCGACCAAAACACAAATTTAAAAATTGAGCTCAAAGCACAAATACAATGCTTTTAGTCATGGGTAGATGCTTACCACTACCCTTATTAATCTCTACACAATACAAAACTCTTTCAAGTCTACATGATAAACCCCACAAACAATCTTGCTATGGATCAAGACTTTTAAAAACAAGTGCAAAGCTTTCTTACACTAAAAAAACTCAGCAAAAAATCTGACGAATGCCCCTTTGCAGGGATAAAATGATGCAATAACTTAGACTTACATACTGATAAAATTGGAGCCACAATCTGGAAAATAAAATCAGGTAAGTAAAAAAGGGGGAAATAATCTAATTGCATAATGAATTGTAAGCCTTCTTGGTATCACACTAACCACTTGTATCTTGTTATTTATCCATACGAAAATCAGACTTTGCACTTTCTATGACTAAGATAAAGGACCATTCTTTCCAGTGTAAAAATTCTCATGCTTTCTTCCCAGGGTTTGGGAATTTCGGCGGTGGAACTTGTGAAAGGGCTAGCCAGCGAGGCGCGTAAAGTCCAGTGAATCCACCACAAGATCAGCGGCGCATTTACTATAGCAGTGGTCGGGAAGGTTAGTCTTTGATTTTGAGAAGTGAGTGAGTCAGTGTGATGGGCGGGCGATGAGGAGAGAGAATACGGTAACAAAACAACAAGAGTAAGAAAAGAATGAAATTTCGTATGTATCCATTTCTTTTAACTAATAAATGACATATATACAATACATGGAAGATGGGCAGTGTCGTGGAGCAATCTCTTCACACGGGAGCAGAGTAGAGTCTTAAAAGAGCAAATTACAGCTATGAGGATAATCACGTCGATGACCGCAGAACGCGATTGCTCACATGTGAGAATGTTGAGCTGGTGAATCATTTTCTTCTAAGGTGGTTGATAGATTTGCTTCAGTTTCAGACAAGGGTCGGTTGGGGATATGTTCTTAGCCATGCCTATGTGTTCTTAAGTTGAATCAAGTTTGAATCTTTATCGATCAAGCCACCAATTCAATTCAATGATTTGGGGGCTAAAGATTCAATCTTGCAACAACCGACTATCGGAAATCGTCGGTGATCAGTTGAATTTATTAATCAAATTCAGACAACAAATGTTAATTTAGATTGGAATCGGGTGGAGAAAAAAAATGAATGATTGGCCGGCTATTGGCCAGTCATTGGAGTTTCCAGTCAATTGTAATCCGCATTTGAGCTTGGCGCGCACGTTTCAATTGGGCCGTCTCCATCTCTGACGTCGAGTGAAGTCGTGACTCATGAATAACTAAATCCAAATAAATACCGAGGTTTGACTTTAATATAGTAAAGAGTATCTAGCAATTACTAGTGTCTGGTGGGGTTGATTGCAAATTGGATTTTGTATGCTTCAACCAAAAACTTAAGAAAGGAATGCTCTATTAATTAAATAAGTCACGTCAGAAGGATAGAAGATGTGTATATGACTGACGAAATAATACCAAAAAATACAAACTTGTGATTGATTTCCAAAGAATTTCATACTAAAAATGGACAACGTTATACATGTATTTAAACCTAGATTTCCACTGCTCCCAACATATAAGTATCAAAATTTTTATTAATTGTGATTGGTTTACAATGGATGTGGAGTTACAAATGTAGTAGAAAGCAAGTCTATGAGAATTTGTAAGCCAAAGGTAACTCCATAACATCATGATTTCCTAACCATATTTTTCGAGATAAAGCACATGGATTAAAGAAGTGAGACAAATTATCAACATGATCGTAAGATGGATGTTTTGAAACCAAATTAAAATCATATGTCCTCAAAATATTACTAGCAAAATGGTAGCCATTAATCAACTTTCATATAAAGATGGAGATTTTTCGAGTTACTTGAGAACTTCAAACCTCAATACATATTCTACAAGTTTGATGGTATGTATGAACTCTAGAGTGATTATACTAATTTGATACTGAATTAGCCTGCTTGACATGGTTTCCAGATTAAACTATCATTTTCATCCATGTAGAGTAAGAGGAATATTAATTATCTGTATCAGCTCATGGTTCAGAGTGAGTTGATAAGTGATAGTAGATTTCCATTTTGTTTTTTATGTTTATTCATTTGTAGTTGTGGCATGTGGCATGTGGCATTGGAAGGTCAACACTATGCCAATAATAACTAAGTAAACCGGATGCTGATAGAACGCCCTCGGAGGGCGCTGCCCTCCTCTCGACGTGGAGGCTCATGATTTGCCCAATTTTCATTTTTTGATTTAGCATTATTTTGTTTGCCTGACAACAGGACCCGCGTGGGTCTTATTTTTTTTACGAAGATTGTGGTTAATTTTTTTACCATTTGTTAATTAGTTGGGATTAGAAGAATGGAAACCGACTAAATATTGTAATGGAAACCGACATTTTGCAAAAGGATTAAATAAACATTCCGTTGCCGACATAAATTTCTCAGATCCACAAACACCACCCACCATCAACATCACAGTCATAGTGGCCGGTCGGCGATCAAACTACCGTAGAAATATGAAGACGGGCCGGATTTGAGTGGAGCCAGCTGCAAACACAAAGTCCCAAAACCCAACTCTTCCACCCATGGTTCTTAATGTGAAAGACGCAAGCCGACCGGGATCGGTTGTCCGTTGAAGCTGTTTGCCGATCAAGTTTGAAGCTTTTTGCCGATCAAAAGTTTGTCGGTTGCCAGCCCATCAAAGTTTACGGATTGGGATCCTGTTGAAGCCCATCAAAGTTTACCGATTGGGATCCTGTTAAGAGGTAATTAGTTTCTTGCTTGTTATGGTTTGATTTCTGAAAATTGGGATTCAGTTTAACATAATTGGCCATGCCCGAACTGAATTGAATCTACTGCAAGAAACCACTGCAAATCCCAAAATTGCAGTTTTGGTTTGATTTTGAACTATTCAAATCCCAAAATACACACACACACGCAGTAGAGCTCATCTTGATAACCTAGTAGAGCTCATCAGAAAGTAGCCCCATTCCATGTGCATAAGGGACTCTGTAGTTTGTTTGCTTCTAGGATGGAATCAAATGTGATGGAATCAAATGTGCAGTATGCAGGGACTGATGCGGATGGGAGTGTTGTTGAGATAATTAATGGTATTCATCGTCGTTATGTTACGCACCTGAATGCTGACGGCGTTGAAGTTACCGATGTTGAAGATGAACCTGTGGCAGATGATGATTTGGAGGTAGGTAACGAGACTGATAATGGCAATGATGATGATAATAGTGTATGTGTCGTGGAGGAAGTTACTGAAGAAGGTGAAATACTGTTGCGGTATCTCCCGGATCAGGATGGAGAAGGGATTAAAGAGAATATAGGGTTACCTTCAGTTGTGCACAAACCTGAAATGTGCCAGCGCTACACTTCTGGTGGGGAATTCTTAGAGAAGATGAACATGTATGCTTACTCATCCGGCTTCACGATAACCATCAAGGAACCAGTCAGGGACAAAAGTCCGACAGTTTGCAATACTGTGGAAAAGGATGTTGATGATATGTTTGTTTTCGACCTGGTCAGAAAGTATAAGGATCACCGGAAGTTGAGATTGCAATGTAGTAAGGCCGGGGTGCACAAACCACGGAGCTCCGATCCAAACAAAAGTACTACTTCTTGTAAGACCATGTGTCCGTGGAGGGTCAATGCTTGCAGGTCTCCCATTAGCGGGACAAGCTGGAAGATCACGATGGTGAATGATGAGCACAACCACGGTTTAGACCCAACTCTGAGCCGGCTCTTGTGTAAGTACCGCAGGATTTCAGTAGGAGATCTATGAGGTGGGATTGGGATTTCTAAGATATATGGTTTGTTCGTTACTAGGTATGAGACGATTGACAAAGTACCGTTCTTGGAGAGGGATCTTCGGAACTTTCTGAATTTTACAGCCATGGATCGCTTGAAGGGTAGTGACTTTGCAAAAATGGAGTCTTATTTCAAGAAGATGAGTTTGGAGTGTCCCGGATTTTTTTATGAGTTTGAGACTGATGATCAGAACCAGTTGAAGAGTGTGTTTTGGGCAGATGCTAGGTGCAGAGAAGCCTTTAAAGTTGTAGGAGACACTGTTTCGTTCGACACTACTTTCTTGTGTAACCGGTACAAGTGGCCATTTGCACCATTTTCAGGTGCCGATCACAACGGGAATACTATTTTGCTAGGGTGCGCCTTGTTGTCGAGTGAGCACGAAACCAGCTTCGCATGGCTTTTCCGCACATTTAAAAAGTGCATGGGGAAGCAACCAGACAACATACTTACCGATCAAGACGTAAAAATTGGTTAGTTAGTACAAACTAATATGTTGAATTTTCATCTTCATTCAATCTGTTAGTTTTAATTTGGGTCTGATTTTTTAGTAGAATTGTTACCCACTGGTAAATTAGTAGAATGACAATATATTTATTTCAGAGGCTAAATGTAGTGATAAATTGAGGGATTGTTTGCTGGAAAAAAATTTGGTGCAGGAACCATAATGAAAGTGAAATTTAATACCCGAACAAGAATGCTGTACAAAAATGACAATGCAGGATGTCCGTATACGTTTGAAACTCATTCTTAATTGGTATGCCAACTATAGAAATATAGTAGGTAACTTAAAAATAGTAGAAGTAAATGTAAGAACTTAATTTGTCAAATTAGTTGCAATTAGGTGGTTGGAAAGCTGTGAAGATTTTTCACCATGATATGTACATGGATAATGAAAGCCCTTTTATACACGCACACACACACATTTATATATATATGTATACCCGGCAGAGCTCATTGTGAAGTATTTTGATGTATTTAAGAAGAGTTTCTATCAGATTGCTAATGTCAGGAGATGTAGGTAATACTGTACTGAAGGGCTATGTATGTAATGGCTAATGTCAGCAGATGTAGGTAATATGTCAGCAGATGTATTTAAAAATAGTAGAAGTAAATGTAAGAACTTCGTAATGTAAAATTCCATGTCCTCTGGTAATCCACATTTATTCCTTTAAGGTGTTTTTGTCCTGGTGCCTAATTCAAAGCATTTTTTTTAAACTATTGTTGCTTCTGTTCATAGCATTTCATGTAAAATCAAAAATTAAATATGAATATGTATGTAGAATGGTAGGCCTTTTATACATAAAGGAGTCGAAGTTCTACAGTGTAGCAAGGTAAGGGCACTATTAATGTTGCAGCTAGAATTGTATGGTGTGTATCTAGCTGGTATTTTGAGCTGATTGACTTGCTTAGTAAAAGTGCAGTCATTTAAAAAACCAAGTGCTTTTTGTTTTATTTTTGTAAACAAGGCTGTTATAACTTTGCTGTGTACGTGAACTGAATTGGATCTATGTAATTGTGAAAATGTAGGTAATGCGATAAAGTTGGAATTTCCTGGGATTAGACACAGATGGTGTTTGTGGCATGTCAAGAAGAATGCAAGGAAGCACCTTGGAATGTTGCGTCAGTGGGGGAAAATTTCTGATAAACTGCAGGAGATTTTACACGATTCATATTCTGTGGAGGAGTTTGAGGCTGAATGGCAAGCCTGGGCAGAAGAGTATGGAGTTGGTGGTAACGATTGGGTGAAGAGGGCGTACATCGATAGGGCAAGGTGGGTGCCTGTCTACTTCAAATCCATATTTTGGGCTGGAATGTCCAGCACTCAGAGGAGTGAAGGTATGAATAGATTTTTGAAATTGTTTGTTAACGTGAATACTACTCTTGGAAAGTTTGTTGAAGAGTATGGCAAGGCCGTCTGTAAAAGAGTGTTTGAAGAGGTGCGCTGTTCAAAGGTTGGGAAGGATCGGTCATCGCGGAAGACTACTAATCATCCATTTGAGGATATATTTGAGAAAGTATATTCGCGCAACCAATTCAAGAAAATACAGGAGCAGATGACTGACATGCGGGACAATTCAGCAACTGTCGAGAAAGTTCTGGACGATAACACCGTTGAGTACAAAGTAGTGGTGAAAACATTCAGGGAGGGATGGACCAAGCGCAAGTACTTTAGGGTGGTTATCGATCGTAGTTCTGTTGAGATAAAGTGTGATTGCCAGTTGTTTGAGTTTTCTGGTATATTATGTTG
Organism: Sherardia arvensis; assembly: GCA_948330725.1. NCBI lineage: Eukaryota > Viridiplantae > Streptophyta > Magnoliopsida > Gentianales > Rubiaceae > Sherardia > Sherardia arvensis. The sequence continues at coordinate 30,242,751 of OX415241.1, forward strand.
TCACATGCTTCGGGTTTTTTGGGAAGAGGACATAGGCACTGCGCCTGAGAGGTACATTTGTAATCGTTGGAGGAAGGATGTCCGACGGGAATATGAAACAATGTCTTATCCAGCGGCTTCGATTATTCCCCCAGTTAATCCTGAAGTTAAACGGTACAATGAAATGCAGCAGGTCTGTGAGAACATCGCTGCAATTGTAATGTACGACGAGGCCAGACACCGTGACACGCTAAATAAATTGCATGCCATACACGCAGAATTGAAAGAAGGCGTGGTTAATGCAGAAGGCGAAGCATCGTTTGGGGCAGGGAGTGTTGGGTCTATGTACAGGGCAACAGCCAGAGCAAGGGAAGCTCAAGCCCAAGATATTGAAAAGCAAATGCCAGATGTAACTCTTGAACCAACAGTTGAGCCGGTGAAGGATCCTGTTGATAAGCGAGGGATGGGACGTGGGGCTGTGAAGAGGAAATTGTCATTCGTAGAGAAGAATAAGGGGAAGTGGCGTAATAGGAAGAGGGGAGCCGATAAGGAGGCCAATAACAGCACTCCAACTTGTCCGAATACGCCATTTAAAGATGTGGAGGTATGTTATATCTGTAATGCTATTTGTTGTTGATTCTGAATTAGACAATCATCAAGCCTCTCTCTGCATTTTTGTAGAGTACTTTTAACCGGCAGTGGCAGCCTAGCTCCATCGGGGTTAGTTGGAACGCAAGGGTGATACTGTCAGGGGGTGGAAAAATTCCAGTTGCAGCGAATCCGTTTTCCCAAACTTGATGAAGCTGCTAATGTTATTCTAGTAATCTGAGCTGCACTAACTTTGATGCAATGCCTATTAGTTGTTCACCTGTTACTTTTGGTGTCAAAAAAATAGAGATTATGATGTGCTGCTTCTTTCCAGAGTGAATCTAATTTGAACAGAATGTAAGATCAATGTATTCAATTCGAATAATTGGTTTGTGGACTGATTTTGATGCAATGATTGTAGAGATTTTGGTTTGGGCTTGGTGCGTATTTCGGTATATACTGTCAATTTTAGCAATGTTTTTCAGTTGGTTATGTTGGTTGATGAATGGGCTGAGTTATGTTGGGCGAACAACAGGTGATGAAAAAACGGCCCAATTCAACTAGTACTAATCCCGTGTCTGTAAATGTGGTATGATAGTTATCGAGGGAGTCAATAGCGAGTAATGCGAAATTTGACTAGACTCGAATTCCACAATAATTATGTTCTACAATTCTAGAATAGTCGGGAGTTTAATGATACGATATTGAACATGAATTCATTATTATTTATTGATTTTTGACTTGACCCGTTAGTTCGAACTCGAGCTACATGTCGCCACTTACAGATACAGACCGGAATAGACTTATTTTTTTAAAAAATAGCTAATATGAGATTACTCATAATACTAACCTTCATCGAGGCCGTACATACGAAAACTATTATTATTCTTTTTTAAACCATGTGGTTAGGCGGAAATGATGAACTGAAATGTTTTTCATGTATTTGGCATGAATATTTATCAACATATTATAAAAATTGTATCTTGTAAATTATGAGTATATGTATACATGTAGCTTTACAAGGCACATGTACATAATCAAATTATTATTTTAATGAATGGAACTAATTAGTTTGTTCAATATTGAGTGTTAAATGAAAAGTAGCCAGATTAGATAGTTTAATTAACATAGTAGAACCTCAGAAATATTATACAATTACATATAATGTATACCTACGTAGTTATTGTCTTGTTGTTCCAGTTAAGCGAGGCATTGCTATTGCTCGAGTCATTAACAAGGCTGTAGGTTGTTCCAGTTAAGCGAGGCATTGCTATTACCGTTCTGGTCTAGTCCTTATCGAGTCGAGTTGTGATTGAGTTTTGACCTTGTAGATGTTTAATGAGTCACGAATAAAAGGACTCAATTAGCACCCGTTAGGTTAAAACCCTTCTACACATACGGTCCATTACTTTATCAATGTTAACAGTAAGAGAAGTTTGCAATGCAGGTGTATCAAATTGAAACCAGTAACTGATCAGAGAGTCTTGATTAGCAGTAAAACGCTGTGTAGGGTGTGTTGAGAATAGTAATTTTGTACAATCCCATGCAAGGACACAATTATTACATAACAATATATTCATTTAAGCATAATCACAGATACTCCGGAAGATGCTGTAGCAGTTGTGGTAAATAGTATATTGCCCCTCGGCACAACTCCTGGAGCACCAGATAGAATGCTGCACAATACCATGATACCAAGCCTCAAAATGCGGTCCATCTCGTCAGTATTCTATGTTCAAAATATGATTAGGAAAATAAACAGAGTTGTCTTTTTATTTGGATACATTAAATGCTAGGAACCCAACGTAGCTTGCTAATGAGGTTGTTGGCTTTCAATCCAACACATCGGGTAGTTGCTTGTATCAGCCTAGATCTGTGGACGTTGATATTCGCAACAACAATTGTTGCGCAAAAATGGAGACGCCGTCGCACTCGGATGTGCTCCTGTACATGCAGGGTTGACAAATGTAAGAGGTGAAATGATTGGATGCTAGGGTTGGTTCAATCATGAAGGTGGCAGGTTAGCAATTGTTGTCTGAATAATGTGGTGTGGGAGTAAATGTGAAATACCTCAACCAGGGAGAAAGGTGGTGTTGGATTGTTGTAATCCACACTGTATGTTTCCATGAGATGCATACAAGTCACCCCACTATCATTGTCAGTAGTAGTACGGCTCCATGGAGGATTTAGCAGAACAAGCTCAAAATCTTGAAGCCTGTATCTGTGATTATTGCCAAACCTGTCCAGTACTCTTATCAACCAACCCAACTAAGAAAAACATGAACAGGAGAGGGGAAGGTCAATATTATATAGCTACTACAAACAATCACAAGAACTGAATCATAGTCAATGTAGAAAACGCACTACTTGTTGTTCGAGCTGTTTCCACTCTGACCTATAGTCTCTGTAAATGGTGTCAATGACAGTCATTTTCAATTGCCGAAGGTTGACGACCAGGAGTGTGTAGTGAGACCCAATTAAAGTGGGAATGAATATCTGGCACAATTTGGTTCAAAGTGTCATGCATTATAGAGCCAAAAAATAATGGAATATTGTGTATGGAGTCACAGTGAATACCATATCAGGTTTATGAAGATATCCTTGATCGGTAATTGCGCCAATCCAGGATATCCAATGATCAATCTGATGATCATCTGGGATGAATCCTGCCTGATGAAAAAAAAAAGGTTCTTATTGTAAGGTTTGGTTTAAATTAATGTTAGTCTGTATTTTTTACCTAGATTAATAGAGTCAGGTAACTGTTGTTTGTAGGTATAGCTAAAATGTGACAGTGATATTAGTAGCCAATGCACAATGATTGTGGTATGATATGTTATCCATTTGTGTATATGGCAGTCAACATTAGAAAAGAAGTCACAATAATTACTTGTTGTGAATATGACTATAGTATGGTTGGGGAAGGAGTTACCTTTTCAACAACGTCGAGACACAATTTGTTTGTGCATCCATGGCTGTACCATTTATTCATTAACACTTTCGACCAGACATTGAGCACACGGGGGGCTATAGGAGAACCAATTTCGAGCGTACTAATATCCTTCCTTATTAACATCAGTCCGTGGGAGTCTTCATACAATGGTTCTCTGTCAAGAATGAAATTAGAAAAGCATAAGAGAGATTATAAGAATTAAGGATATCAAATAGTGCATGTAGTAGTAACCAGTGACAAGGAACATTACCTAGGAGACAGGTTTTTGTGTGATGCTACGCAGTAATCAGCAATTTCAACGAACGGGCGAGGCAAACACTGAGAGGAGCAATGGTAGCGGGAGACTAACTTGGTAAGATACACCCCCGGGTTATTTTGATCCATTGCGTTGAGAAGGGAGTCGTAAACTTGTGAGTTTGAGTGTTGGGATGATTCTGTGACACAGATATGATTAGAGTTTGTGGAGGATTCTGCATACGTCTTAATTGCAATCAACTTGTTAATGACTTCGATCAATCCTGCAGTAACGGTAAGTGGAGGTCCAAGCCTGGTGAAGTAGGAAGGCAGACTAAATTGCTGCAGCGTATCTGGACTCAAATTCAGTAGGTAGTCTGCTGTTACTACTTGCAGATTGCGGGCTAGTGTCGCAACTGCCCTGTGTTCATTCTGCAAAACAGATGGTAAAAAGGTAGGTCAAAATTTCTATCCATTTACAAGCCTGCGTTTCTGCAAATTCTAAAATATGCCGCATGCCTCAAAATTGTATTTCCCAGTTCCCACTATCTGGTCTTTCTTATTGCTTGCTGTACATATGAGAATGTATCAAGAATTTTCTCGCTACTGATTATTTCTTTTTTCACAAGACAGTCAGCACTAATGCAAATATATTGAATATGAATTTTTTCTTTTCAAAATTAGAAACACATATGGTTAAGCATTAATCAGTTTCATAAAAATTCATTTTTCTAAAAATACACAATATAAGAAGGGTAAACTTATGAAGACTGTTTAATGTTACAAATGTTAAAAAATTCTTAACAAATTAATGAATTATATTCTACGATACAAGCCCACTTTATTGAGGTTTGATCGAAATCTTTGATCACCTAAATTATGAAAATATAATTTGAACATTTAGTAATAATTTGAATGTTTTAATGTTTTAATCAATTACTGATGTTTCATACAAAAATGTCAATTTTAATGTTTTTCATAGTACTGATTAATTGCCACTAAACACTAATACTTATGTTAAAAATCATTAACAATGTTTGATTATACTGATTTCTATTATTAAAATTTATTAATGATTTTGAATCAAAAGATTATCGTATTGGATCGATCCATCAATTATCCGGGTGGCAAAAATAATTTTGCCCCGCCACGCCCCACGGATAATCGAATAACGGGGCGAGGCGGGTAATACAATAAGCACACCCCCTAACCCCAGCTATAAAATTTTATTGACCACTAAATACGTGTAACAAGATTCAAAAAATTAGGAAAGGCTGTGTGTGATGGTGACAGTAAAATCCCCAAAATTATACAGACTTCTGAAATGTACATGTGTTTGAAATAATTTTGTCAGAATGTGAGTGTTGCTATCATAGCATTTGGTGTAAATCCACATGCTTTGAAGGGTATTTATTGAAATTCAACATCACCCGATTTATGGAAAAAAAGATCATGTGCCATACAGTTTGTACATCCCTTGCTGGTAAGTGTTGCAAATATTTGAAGACCGAAGGGATTATTCAATTATATTATTTGCATAAGAAGTGTGAGTAAAATTTGTAATATTAGTGACAGGGGTGCGGTGAAAACTTACATTCACGAAGATCCTCTCCAACTCTGAGTCTCCTTGAAATGGTCTTTCCACTGAGAACCAGATGACGTCATCACCTTCCGGTATCCCGTCCTGGTCCATTTCTGTGCTCAAATTGTCCACCGGATTGAATGTTGGACCTGCACACGGACAGGAGAACTTGCCTAATTGGATCATTGAAGAACAATAAGACAAGCACTAATATTGAACTACAATCTGTAATAAAAATTGACACAAACATGGGAATCAAAAGTAAATGTAATGTATCACCCTCTGTTGCTGATGCTAAAACTTCTGTCGCCGTTGTTGTTTCACCGGTTTGTGCTGACTCAAGGAGGCTATCAGGCCAGTCATTACCAAACTCGACTATGTGGCCCGCCCTGGTTGAGTTGGTATAGTAGCCACTCATCCCACTACTGGGCATATTTGACGGTGAGATTATTCGGGTTCCGGTTCAGATGAAAGGGATGAGAACTGGGAAATGGAAGAATATGGTAATTGTAAGAAAGGTCCACCCACTTTTTGTATGGTTGAGACATATATTTTACAAATTGAGGCAAATAGATCGTGATATTACAATTAGGTCCAGAAGATATTGTAATCTTTCTTAGTTCCAAACAACTTATCCCATATTTTAGTTATTTCATAATTATCATATTTTATAATTATATATTCAGTTGACAATTTTGTTATTGAGCAAGGTAGTTGCATATACATTTTCTATTTTCCTCATTCTTCTTGTGATTTTAATTTTGTTAAAAAATCCAATAATAACGATTGCCTAAGTTGGCACAGATGAAATAATGTGTGGCATATGGCTCAGTAGAGTGGTTTGATAATTTTTGAGGTGACTCGTTGATTCCCATGCAAAATAAGATGAATTTATTTCAGAAATACTAGACATTATTATCATCAGTGAAGATAAATTTTGATGAATTACATACAGTTGCTTCGTTGTAATTATGATACTCAAACTAATATTTTGTAATCTAACAAGTGTTATAAATTATAACCGTACACAATATTAATCCATACATAGAATACTATGAACTGGAATATTATTTTCTGTGTAAAATGTAGTGAGATGGAGTGGGAAAAAAAAGTTTGAAATTACTATATCAGCCCCAAATACAGTGTAATGTACACTAAATTTGGTATTTTCGTTTGCAGAAGCTGTTACAAAAAAAATACATGACTGCGATGTTGTTAAAATTAAGTAATATCAATATATAATTTACTTGATTGTTTTAATCATACAAGTCATGATCAGGTGTTAATACAAATATTCAAGAAAGCTGATGTTTTAGCCTTCTAGTATTAATAGGTTTTGGTATGTAACTGTTTGTATTTGTAAAAATATCCATCAATAATGGAAGCTGTAATTCAAGCATCGGATACCTCCTCCAATGTGAACCCACATGACAAAGTTAGTAGGCAAACACAGGCGGCTTCACTTAGGCTACGCCAGAAATATTTAAAATAGCTACAGGAAGACTGTCTCCAAATGACAGTGAGTAATGCAATCACACTCTGTTGACTACACTGACTGAGAGGCACAGTGACATACATTCAGACACGCCACTTGAATGAGTTTCAGTAGCTTTACTCGGACCTCTACTCACACAGCTAACCATTATTTTTGTTGGGACCGTTAAACCGCTGGTGCTTACTAATGTACTAGTCTAGTTGAAAAATATAGGCTCGCCTTGATAAATGTTACCAGGAAAACGAGTTGTAAAATATTGCAGAAACAAATAATGAATAATAAGGAAATATATTGTCATCGCATTGTGATTGCATTTAGAAACTTAAACAAACTTAATAAATTAGATCGAAATCATTACACACAGAAATTATATTGGTAAAGCAGGCTCGACTAATTCACCGTTAATAACCGGAATCTGAAACATCAACACAGCTAAAACAGTGACAACTACCGGCCAACCACACGGGATCTTCTAATCCAGATCCTCGCCTTTGTAGTAGTCACCCAAACTCATGCTGGAGTAGATGACAGTCTGGCCGGAAGACGGCTCACCCTTCTCCATCACCTTAGCTTCAAAATCTTTGTGAGACTTTCTGAAATCCTTCTCCATCAAATCGAGTGCCTGCATCACCCCACGTCTTCCCCGTGCTATCTTAGCCTGGACAATAGAACAGTGAATTCAGAAAAATGAGGTACCGTAATCGTAAAACGGGTCGGATCTTAAAGGGATCGGATCAGGGAGGTCATTTGTGGACCTTGTTCTGCTCATAAGCTTCCATAAATTCCTTTTGGCTACGCTTGTCCGGCATGTTCATTGCCTCGAGAACACTAAACGTACGAATCCATGGGGTTGTTTCAGCTTCAAAATCACGATCTATGTCGTCCAGATCTGGGATCCCAACAAATACATGTGTTAGGTATATGAAGGGATTGGACAAATTTAATCTTGAAATGGAAAATTACCCACCTTTCATTGTTTCTTCTCTGAATTTGGCAATCGTCTCCTCCATCTTAGCATTTCTATCCGCAATAGGGCAGTTTCTTTCCCCCATGGTTGGCTTCGGAGTTGAATTTCCTTTTACAAATGAATTAATTGTGAAGATAACAGCTTGTTACTTATACTGCAATAAAATGTGACTGTGGGCGTTTCCGGGCCTTAGTAGGACCGAATTCATTGTTTGGGTCAAGGTTTAATGGGTGATTATAGTCCAAGTGACATAAAGCATATAATCTTAGGACCTCCATTTAATATATATATATATATATATATACACACAATTATGTGTATATATATAAGTTAATTAAGACAATTTACTAGTATGCGAGGTTCTTAAAGGTTAAATAATAAAAAATAATAAACTTATATAAAATGTAAGGGACAAGGTATCGGCAAATAAAAATGGCTTTTAACTAATAAATTGTGTCAAAATGGATAACAAAAGTTTACTACACTCATAACAAATATGGGAAAAAAAAGAAAGAAGATTTTGAAACAAGAAAAAAACTATAACATTTAGGCTCAACGACGACCGAGGACGTGAAGCAATTCCTGATCGCAGGTGCATGCATCACAATCGATGTCCGCCGGATCAACCCTCGCCCAGCGATCGTACCTCACGACGCGATTGAGGGCAGCATGTTCCTCGCAGCAGATAGGCCTTGACATTGGTACTCCATCTACAAGGAACCTGTAGTAGTGCGCCCAACCCCAAGCGTAATTCAAACCGGCTCTAACGCGTACCCGAACTTCACGGAGGCCTTTCCTGTCGGTTCTCTTCAAGGTTGTGATGACATTCATGCCTCTCTGAATGTCACCCTCGCAGATTGCTAAAACAGCCAACGCATAGGTCGACGGTGTGTGACCTATTGTAGAAGCTTCGGTGAGCCAGTTTCGAGCCCACTCGGTCGCTATTCCGCTAGCGTAGCGACGAAGAACCCAGTTGAACTCAGCACGAATCATGATTAGATTGATCATGTCATCTGGGAGGGCGTTGAAGATAGAAACATCCATGGGAACAAGAAGGCAAACAATATGAGTATGGTGAAGGGAATGTGGGAATGAAGGCTTTATTTCGTAATGAGGTTCTAAGGGGAGAAGGGATTGATATTTATAGGGGTGAGGTGCTCCGGTTAACAAAATGATTTTAGAGTTCCTAGTAAGAACTTAAAGCCATTCCCACATTTTCAAGATAACCTCTTGCACACCCCAAAAAAAAATTAATTTCATGTGGAACTTGAAAGGTTTGCTGATGGAAGAAGAATGTTGTGGATGCTTTAATCTTAATTCCGTCAAATGTAATTTCATCAGATCAAACTATAATAAATAGAAATTATGGAAAATTGTGGAAATTTTTTGTTTTTTTTTTTACATTTCGGAAAAAATAGGATGTGATAAATAATTTTAAATTTCGAGTTGATAAGTTGCATATCTACAATTTAAAATTATTTAAATTTCAAATACACTAATGTTGATAGTAAAAACTGTTAGAGTTCCTAGTAAGAACTTAAAGGCATTCCCACATTTCAAGATAACCTCTTGCACACCCCAAAAAAAAATTAATTTCATGTGGAACTTGAAAGGTTTGCTGATGGAAGAAGAATGTTGTGGATGCTTTAATCTTAATTCCGTCAAATGTAATTTCATCAGATCAAACTATAATAAATAGAAATTATGGAAAATTGTGGAAATTTTTTGTTTTTTTTTTACATTTCGGAAAAAATAGGATGTGATAAATAATTTTAAATTTCGAGTTGATAAGTTGCATATCTACAATTTAAAATTATTTAAATTTCAAATACACTAATGTTGATAGTAAAAACTGTTAGAGTTCCTAGTAAGAACTTAAAGGCATTCCCACATTTTCAAGATAACCACATCCACACCCCAAAAATAAATTAATTCCATGTGGAACTTGAAAGTTTTGCTGATGGAAGAAGAATGTTGTGGATGCTTTAATCTTAATTCCGTCAAATGTAATTTCATCACATCAAACTATAATAAATTGAAATTATTGAAAATTGTGGAATTTTGTTTTTTATTTTTCTTTACATTTCGGAAAAAATAGGATGTGATAAATAATTTAAATCTCGAGTTGATAAGTTGCATCTCTACAATTTAAAATTATTTAAATTTCAAATACACTAATGTTGATAGTAAAAATTGTTAGAGTTCCTAGTAAAAACTTAAAGGCATTCCCACATTTTCAAGATAACCACATGCACACCCCAAAAATAAATAAATTCCTTGTGGAACTTGAAAGGTTTTCTGATGGAGAAAGAATTTTGTGGATGCTTTAATCTTAATTCCATCAAACGTAAATTCATCAGATCAAACTATAATACATTGAGATTATTGAAAAATTATGTTTTTTTTTTTTTTTTTGTTTACATTTCGAAAAAAATTGCATGTGATAAATAAAAATCCCGAGTTGATAAGTTGCATCTCTACAATTTATAATTATTTAAATTTCAACAACACTAATGTTGATAGTAAAAACTGTTAGAGTTCCTAGTAAGAACTTAAAGGCATTCCCACATTTTCAAGATGACCACATGCACACCCCAAAAATAAATTAATTCCATGTGGAACTTGAAAGGTTTGCTGATGGAGGAAGAATGTTGTGGATGCTTTAATCTTAATTCCGTCAAATGTAATTTCATCAGATCAAACTATAATAAATTGAAATTATTGAAAATTGTGGAATTTTGTTTTTTATTTTTTTTTAACATTTCGGAAAAAATAGGATGTGATAAATAAATTTTAAATTTCGAGTTGATAAGTTGCATATCTACAATTTAAAATTATTTAAATTTCAAATACACTAATGTTGATAGTAAAAACTGTTAGAGTTCCTAGTAAAAACTTATATCCATTCCCACATTTTCAAGAAAACCACTTCCGGAAACAAATCACGGTGCTTTGTATATGACCAATATTTGATTCGCACGTACATTGAATTATTTAGTAAATAAAAATTCTAATCAACCAGATACAATGAATAAAGATTAATCCAAACATTATATATAGGCATCTCAATTCCACTGCTCATATCATTACCATCAGTCTCACCAACGTTAGCAAATAAATCCTTCAAATTATTTCTGCAGCTTTTTTTCATATGGATTCTTCCAGCTTTTTCCCTACAGACATGGCCTTCGAGATACTAACCAGAAGCCCTTCTTTAGCAACGTTGGACGCTTGCAACCTGATTTCTGCAGAATGGAACGCGCTCATACATAGCCCAGTTTTCATGTCTGATTATTACAAGAAAACCAAGAATCTGTACGGATTCATTCTGGAGGGAAGTTCGAGGAATGGACAGGAATTTGTTTTAGTTGAGGATACTGATCATCAGATCGAGAAGCTTGGAAGGTACATGCTGAGGAACAATGGGAGGATGTTCTCATCATATGATTACGATCTGAAGATCTTAGCTTCGTCGAAACAAGGTATTCTGTTTGCTGTCGGTGTTAATATCAACTACCAGGAGCGGATGGTTTACGTTGGTAAACCTAATATTGGGTACTGGATACCTTTGAGCAGTAACCCCGATTTCAGCAACTATGAAACTGTCACGGCGGCCGTGGTTGTGCTGAGATCTAATCCGATGAGGTACAAACTTATCCGTCTTTCTAAGAAAAAGAGATTTGCTTACCATACAGAAAATATGTTTCATTGTGAGATTTTCGATTCGAAGAATTGGAAGTGGAAGACGGTCGAGAGCATAGAGGTGAATTTGAATGTTATTGCAGGTCAACCGGTGACAATCGGTAACCTAGTACACTGGCTAACAAATGATGGCCAAGTGCTAGCTTTCAACGTTGAAGATGAGACCTGTTACCGGTTTCCTCTACCGGAAATTGGATTGTACGATGATTGGAGAACTCTGGTTGAGTTTGAAGGGAAGGTTGGAGTGATGTATTCCGACAGGGATGAAGGCACTACGCACGTGTGGGCTCGGATCCATGGCACGTGGAGAATAGTTATGTGGTTTGAACTGGAGCCGTCTCTCACACAAGAAGAGGCCAAACCAATTGGGGTCTATAATCGAGACATTGTTGTCTTAAGCACGCACGAAAAGGTCGTCTTCTACAACGTGCGTGATTCAAGAGTTCTGAGAACCTTGAACACTGGAACTCATGGAAATTCTCAGAAGATCTTCCAATTTAGGTCGGATTTCGAGCAAGTCGATCTTTTCCGGAGTGAACAAAAAGTCTTCCCAGACTCACAGCACTCATGGCAATGCTTAGAAGATCTTTGATGCAGTACATCGCACGCACGCACACATTTTGGTTTCTAATTAAATCATGATTTGTTTTTATCTTTAATTTTTATGATTTTTGAATTTGTTGTTGCTGCTTCTGTGCTGCAGCAGGAGGAGATATTTATAGTTATTAAGTTGAGAAAAAATACATGCTGTTTGTTCTTTCTTTTGGTAGATAAGTTCCTCCTCAATTAATGTAAATTAAGTAAAAAGTATCATTAGAATTAAATTAATGGGACGTATTTTTATTAAACTAAATTAAAATAGAATGAATGTTCATTCCATATCTATTAAAAAATTAAATTCATGTACTAGAGTTTTAAGAAAATAAATTAATCTTTAATTTCATTGTATAATCTTATTGGCATCATTGAAACTACTTTAACTTTTATCCTTTCCCTAAATATTGACCTAAAAAAACATCTATAACTTGCATGTCAAGTTTGTCTTGACTATTTAAAATTTCTCTTAACTTATGGATGATTAACAACCCAAAAAAATATTAATTCCTTATGAAATTTGAAAGGTTTGCTGACGGAATAAGAATGTAGTGGATGCTTTAATCTTAATTCCGTCAAATGTAATTTCATCAGATCAAACTATAATAAATTGAGATTATTGAAAAATTAGGTTTTTTTTTTTTTTTTTTTTTACATTTCGAATAAAATTGCATGTTATAATTAAAAATCCCGAGTTGATAAGTTGCATCTCTACAATTTATAATTATTTAAATTTCAACAACACTAATGTTGATAGTAAAAACTGTTAGAGTTCCTAGTAAGAACTTAAAGGCATTCCCACATTTTCAAGATAACCACATGCACACCCCAAAAATAAATTATCACTTTGTAATATAAATTCTTAGTTTAAAAGTTATGATATTTGGACTCATCTATAAAAAGTGATACAAAATAAAATAAAAATTATGAATATTGTGTAAGGGAATTATATACATATTAAATAATAATTATATGATGGAATTGTATTTTTTTAAAATAAAATCGGTAGAAGACATTAATTAATCTTAGTTCAACTTATTCAAATGTGTATTTTAGAAAGGATTAATTATTCGAAATAAGAAAACATGAAAAAGAAACCATGAAAGCTAAAAAATGTAAAACAAACCTAAAAATACGGACATAAAAATATTTCAGGAAATAAGAGCAATCAGTTCAAAAATAATGCTCCTATGTCCACCATGAATGACATGAAGAATATAAGTAACACATTTAATAATTAATATCATACATGACATTATGTAGCCACTAGCCAAGCATGTTCATGTCATGTTATTTGAAATTAACATTTAAATACTAAATTCAGAAAAATACAAGAACTTGGCATTTCCTGCCTCCCTTATCCCCTATAAATCTAATGATCAGCAAGCCACCCAAAGTATTGTAGTGGTCTCGTTATATTTTATAAACAAAATGCCTCCTAGAAAGTCCAAGAAACAAGCCAGTGAACCCGACCCGGAACTTTCTTCTGCACCGGTCATTCTTCCACAGATTCCGGTGGTAACTGAGGAAGTCCAGATGACCCCGGCTGGAATGAGTTATCTTTATCATGGCCTAATCAGTCAACATCAGAGGATGAAGATGGAAATCAGAGAATTGTTCCGCCGCTGCTTGAAGAATGGCTCGGGTAATCTCATTAAACAAACTGTTGTTTCTGATCCCCCGCTAGGTATGCTTGCTGATGAGCTGGACGGAGTAATGCTGTTTTGTGCTCTAGAACAAAAAAATTCTGTCCAAACAAACAATGAAGCGACAACCAGTGTGGTTGCAATGGATCCAGTAGCCCCATAAATTGATTCTTGACCGGTTTTGTTCTAGTTTGTTTCAAGTAATAACTTTTGTGTGCAAGGCTTAGCCAGAATGATTTTGTAATGTTATTATATTGGCGCAATTATGTGTAATGCAATTTATAGACTTGATGGTATTTTGTTGAAAAACTTGGTTGAATGGGATGTAATATTGTGGCATCAGCCTTCTGAATTAAATGGGATTTAATATTTTCATTTACATAATTGTGTTATTAAGTTAGTTAGGTCACAATCATTTTTTCCATTCAGAAATATTGATACTGCACAGATTTGGATACACGCTTTCTAATGGCCATTTGTTTTTACCCAATTGTTTTTACCGGAAGAAATAAACCTACATATCAACTATAATACTAGGAATGATCACATTTTTTATTTATAGTTTGTAAAAATGAATTGATTAATCATACTCGAGTGCAGACAGTGGATGTACATCAGTTCATTTAACCCTAGTTACTTAGTTCATTTATTTTAATTTTAGACTTGAACTTGAACTTGAACCATACAAATGAAACAAGGACAAAATATCCAAAATTGGAATAGCCACACACATAACAAACAATGCATCCATTCTTAATAAAAAGACTTAGTTAAGTTGCAGCATATGCAACATACTAGTTGTAATCCCACATCGTTTGGAAATGCAAAAGATGCTGTGTGGTATAAGTACATACAACAACCCAAACGATAGGCAAAACTAGCAGCAGCCTAATTCTACTCGGGAGCCATCAGGTCTTGGACGAGCATGGTTCTCTGGAAATTAGGGTAGGTGGGAACCCAAATCCTTTGGTTCAACGCTTCAGTTCTGACTATTGCATCGTCGGTTACACCAAAATAACGCACAAACGATCCATCCGGGGAGACTTCCAGCTTCCACAGCTCACCATCTTCAACCCACTTGTGCTGGAACTCCTCCTTGAAGATCTGTCGAACCGTAGGGATGGGGTTGCTGATTCCATCAAGCAAAGAACGTGCACTTGCCTCCCCCAGGGTATTGACGGCAGCTCTGACAAACATAGTGAACTGATGCAGATCTCTTACGTGCTCGCCGGCGTGGTCATAGTTGAGTGGTGCTGGTGGATTAGGGTTTTGAGGCACCCAAGCTGCTACATTTTCCATCGGCGCCGGTGGCGGTGCCTCTGCCTGGGCCACTTCAATCACAGGTTCCATTATCGCCACCTCCGGCTCTACATCTGCGACCTCAAAAGAAGCCTGAATCGGAGATGGGACAATTTCTTCAGGAAACAGTTCCGAGACGCCGCGGCTCCTAGGTGGAGTTGGCTTCACAGATCTGAATGTGTTTTGAAGGCAAGGACTGGCGCGGTTTGGTTTATGGTTATGTTTCCGAACAATCGACACGAGAACATGTTTCTTGCGGGGAGAATCAAGCAGGGAAAACAAAGCCTGGGTAGAGGACCTGGTTTGAACCATTTTTTGATCTACTGTCTCTGTGAAGGTTTTCCTTACAAATTCTTGGTTTTGGCTCTCAAACTCTGATTCCCCCTAACTGGTCTTTTTATACACGTACAAATAGCGCCAAAAAAGTGATCCTTCATTTCATTTTCCCTCCAAAATGAAGACCACTTTTAGTTAATAGACGGGAAAGTTACAAAGTAATGTGTAATAGCATCCACTGTCGGCTAGGTAGATATTTAGATGATACCACACACCGATACTTTAAAAATTATGTTCGGGTTAATTCAAAGTATGTAACCAATGTTGGTTACATACCCAAAAAGCATTTTCAACGAATGTGCCAGGCAAATTACGATTTCGGTGATTGGATAGTATTTGACACTGGCAAATACATGAGAGCATGAAAATGATAAATTAGTTGGCAGAGTCGGACCTCCCACTGTATTTAATCAGTAAGTATAATAAATTGTAGTGGCATGACTCTAGATATTTTGTTATACTTTTAATAAATAACTTAATTATGAAGTTCATGTATTTAGGGTTTGGTTTGTGGGTTTAGGGTTACAAAGCGCGTGGGTTTAGGGTTGTGACAATGGGTTCAAGGTTTAGGGTCTTTTAACCCTAGAGGTTTAATAGTAAGAACCATGTATTATTATGTACATTGAATTCATCCAACCAAAATACTTACTAAATTTACGAGACCGATGTAATGCTTTGCATACATGGAATAACATGCTATGTAGAAATATCTTTCAATTCAAACGTCATTTAGTAAAGAAATGCCTTGACCGGTTGTCATTCATGTTTAGTATTGCGACGTTATAAGCTGCATGCATTAAGTAGATGTGACAGAATTTGCAGCATATACCCGATCCCCACACAGTTGTCATTCTGAACAGATATACAAATACGAAACTATTAGTAGAATCTATTTCCGACTCTAATTATTTGTAGATTTGACAGAAAAAATCTTAGTTATTTTAGGAACCATGTCACTGTTTAATGTTAGGATAGATGTTGAGCATTATACTAAGACCAGGTTCAGTAGTTTTCCCCAATCTGTGTGATGTAACATGTGTTTATATGAGTAGTGCAGTGTTTGAACGTACTTGTGAACCGCAATTTTATACAACCTGCAATTCATTCCTATATATTCCTTAATATCTTTCCTTAATTTCATATTTAGCATTACACTCGGTAACTATACAACAAAAAATATTAACATGAGGTTTATTCAAATACGGAATTCAATAATACTGTAATATTTGCAAATCGAATAATAAATAATCCATTTAATGTGAAAAAAACTCCAATATTTGTGTTATTGTCAATAAAAATGCATTTCGTAATCATCTGCTTGTATATTATTATTACGAATATGCGTGAATCGAATGAGTATTAAGTGTTTCAAACTCTAGCATAAATATTTCAATTTTATTTATTACATGATGGTACCCTTATTCATTCAAGTTTATTTAATACTTATTCCACAAACAAGATCTACGAATGGTCCACAAATATGTTACATACATTTATGAAAAAAAAAAATTTAAAAAAATAATATTTGAGTAGGGGAGTGTACCAAAGCCTTGGCTTTGTGATGGCGACGTAAAGTAGATACCCCATGATTTATTCTGTACCGTCAAAGCAATTTATTTTCCCGCTTCGTGAACCTGACACCGCCATATTCAGCGACCCGAAACCCTAGATTTCAAAAGCGAGAATTTGCATTCAGAGAGAGTAGGTTTAGTAATTAGCAACTTTGCCGACATCGATCCAACATTTTATTCGTAGTTCTATATAGAAGACTACATTTAAAAAAATGACCCTAACATTGGTAGAAATGTCAATTTTAGGAGCCAACATTCGAAACTGTCTAACATGTGATTAATATATATAAAATGACAAAAATGCCCTTGAAATTAATACATCTAACATGTGATTTTTATGAAAGTCCAAAAATTGTCATTTTCAGAATGTTGGGTACCAAATATTGACCATTTTGAATGTTGGGTCCTAAATTTGACATTTTTAGAATGTTGGGTACCAAATATTGACACTTTTAGATTGTTGGGTCCTAAAATTGACATTTCTACCAATGTTAGGGTCATTTTTTGTAATTTAGTCTTCTATATAAATAGAATGCAATAAACACGACCTCCCCATGTTGTAACAATTGTGTCGATTTCTTAGTCGACCTACAATCTGACATGTTACACGCATGTTATTAACAAAATTTAATACTTTGTATATAATGTATCATTTCCTATTACAATTATACCAAATATTTTTTCATTTTTTATTTGCTGATTTTACATGCACGTACTTAACGGATAAATATTTTCATATGCAACACTTTAATTGTGTAAATTTGGTGAAGATAACATGCATTATTCATTAACCGGTGTGAGTTAACTATGAACCGGTCCCAATAATGTAACTAGTTACTACAACAAATGTATGTAATTTATAATATTTTGGTTGTGAGTCAAGAAGGGAAGATACCGGTAATCCAGATGTATAAATCAAATTTCGGAGTGATTATAGACTACAGTTAAATTAAAAAAAATTCTAAATTCAAATCCAAACCATGAAATAATTTTGAATATTCTTATTTTCACCAATCATCCACTCAACAATAAGTCACCATCTGATTTATTTGCTCAACACAAAAACAATAAAATAGTATGAGACTTTAGGCAGTCTCGTGTGAAGGAAAAAAATTTCCGGAAATCAAGGGGATAAAATCAAAGGAAGTTTCACCATGTCCACAAGCACCTGTTCGTCAACAGTCCAAACCAGAAGTGACAACTCATACTTTAGACTGCATATCTAACAGTTACAGGCAATCTACTCCTGACACACTGATCGAAAACCTACTAAGTCAAGCAACCCGAAACATCATTCACAATATTCGTTGCAAAACCGTGTGCGGTTTAGAGTGGATGGTATGCTGCCCCATTTTCAATCACATTATTCAAATTGATTGGGCTTGGGCTGGGGACCTGTTTTGTCTGGATTTTTGAGGTCAAGGAAAATAATTGACGGTCCGGTTAAATAGGCCCGCTAAATAGGTTTAACAACTCCATCATTTTGTGTGGATATTAAAATTCATCTTAGCGGTAATCCAACACTGAATTTGTATTCAAGTTTTTCCACAATTGGAATATATGTTATGAATAATCACATTCATTTGATCTAACAAAATTGTAATTTCTAAACTCAACCACATGTTCTCTCAAAAGTGAATGTAACTATATTTCTAAACGCAACCACATGTTCTGAAATTTCTTTCTCATATTTCAGAAATGTTTTATAAATATATTTAAATTCAATTTCTTTCTCATATTTCAAAATTTTTTTGTAAATAATTTGCAATTATACCTCAGTCATAACGAAATATAAACGTAAAATAAATATTTTGTGCCTCTCCATTTTTATCTAGTTCAAATTTGCCTTTATTCTTTTTAAATCTCTAAAAATATTTTCCAATTATATCTCAATTATATAAAATATATTAAATTTGTGTATTTATAATTCCCAAGCTCAACTAATTATATTCCCAAGCTATGTATTTATAATATGAAAATTTGTTAATCATTTATTTTAATGTTTATTCGTGTTATTTAACTATAAATACAATTTGTTACATTCAAAAAAGATTAGACACTGACTAATGGGCTCGGCCAATTACACACCACAAGCCGATTGCAAACTCGGAGTTAATATGGCCCAATTTCTTGTAAAACCGACTTGTAAATGAAGCGGCCCACATTCATGTGAAAATCAGTTGAATTCCTCCGTTTCGCCTTCACAAATTTGAATAGTGTGCTCATCGTAGTCATCACCCCAGACAATTAATTAGTTGCCGTCCATTGCCAGCCAGTAGAAATGCATGCAATACAAAGTTCATTTTATTTTCCGTTTTTATTATTCATATTCATAAATTTACACAGTAGCCCACAAAACACCCCTCACATTCTCATTTGTATCAAAACCAATCTGTTCTGAAGCCATAAACAGTAATGGCCGGAACTTCTACTATTCAGAGGATACCCCATCTCCGTTCGGCCACAAAAAGACAAGCCGAGGCACCGCCACCGCCGCCTGCCCAAACCAACCAACCTAAGAGACGGCAGTATGTTCTTTCATCTTCCGAAGACGAGGGAACTGAAAAGACGGAGAGGCCATCGGCAGCACAACCTACCCACTATTCTGGTGAACACGATTGCCAACATATCAATGAAGAAGGATACACCAACAACAAACAAGGATCAGGCATGGAACCAGATGACGGTGATTGCGAGAGCGACCGGAAGGGTAAAGGTAAAAAAATCCATCCATCAAACTGGTGATAAATTATTTACTCCTCTTAAGCAAGAACAAATGTGGTGTTATTTTCAATTCTTAGGCAAACATCATTAGTATCAAAGTATTTACAGTAGCAGACTTCCACGCTTTTACATTATTTTTACGGCAACATGAAAGAATTTAACTTCATAGGGTATCTTATATGGGTTCATATTAGTTGAAACAGTACCAAAATTAAACATGTTGTGAATATGATTTTGTGGTGCCACCCCCTAAAATAATCACATACCTACTTACAAATTTTGTGGTGCCACCCCCTTAGGCTTGGTATGTTTTGGATAGTATGTTGGTTGTCAGTGAACTCCTAATGCCCACTTGTTTCAGTTTGGGATTCCTGCTAATTGTGATTCTGCAATTACACCATTCTGAGACACTTACAGTTCATTACAAAACGGTCTTTTCTAATTTCTATATCGGTCTTGAATTTGTAGTGTGTATACATTACATAAAAAAATGTAATTTTTACAACACATATCTCATGTCTAAATATACATTCCTACATATGTTTTCCATTTACAAATGCCATCACTTGAAAAACATTATTTTAACTTCATTAGCATGCTTAGCCAGAATGGATCTCCTCTAATCTGGCTCCAAACCTCTACATCTGTTTCCAGTTGTGTTTCCCAAATAACTAATTTTGTCAACTAATCTATGTAGAAATATTAATAACTCATTCTATCTCTACTCCATACAGGGAAGAAGGTAGTTGCCGTACGAGATAGAAAGCAGTTAATGGCGTCAAAGCCTGGGAAACTGCATGCTCTGTGCTGTGAATTGAACGAGCATCAAAGATGTGCTATTGTGCAGGCAGGATTTGGGGGTCTCTTAGAGGTACAAATATCTACCATCCCCTACGACTTTACAGACTGGCTTTTAAAGGCTTTCAACCCCGAAACAAGGGAGGTTAGACATGGAGGGCGAGTTTTGTACACTCTCACACCAGCCGACGTCTGTGATGCATTTATGCTTCCATGGTGCCCTTCTAAACCGGTTCAATGCGACAGGACATCTGCCTACTCACAGCTCAGACGTAGATGGCAAGAGGAATACAATTTTCTAGCTGTTCCACAAAACTTCACCACACTCATAACCAATTTGGAGCAGAGAATGATGCAATTGAATGCAGGACACCAGGACTTCATACGAATGTTCGTAGTTTATGCTTTTTCAGTGTTCCTGGATCCGGTTCCCAGCAATAAAGCCGACTTTAGACCGCTGATGTGTGCGGTGGATGTAGAGCAGATTAATACGTATGACTGGTGCAGCTACGTATTAGATCGTTTCTGCGAGGCTGCGACAAGGTATAATCAAGGCACGGGCTAGAGAACATTTTCAGGTTGCTTGCTGCTGCTAGTTGTGACGTACTTCCATAGGATGGGTGGAAAATGCGTGACTATTCCAGAGAGATCACTCCCCCTTGTGAAGAATTGGATTGCAGAGGAGCAAGCAAGAGGATACGGCAACGGCAGGCCTAACCGCGTAAGCTACCCCATAAACAGGATGCCAGTACAGGCCCCCGGCGAAAACAGACAAACCATTATATCATTCCCGGTTCCACCAGGCTACCATACTGATTTGCAGCTGCATACGCTACTGCCTAATGTAAGTAATTCCTACATAACATTTTATGATTGATTTAATTCTTACATCAACAATTACTATCCTAAGTCTTCTCAATGAGTATGAAACATATTAAAGCTAAATTGATGTTGTTGAGGTCTCTAGCCATATTCACACGGTGACACCACTCAAACCAAATATGCAGTGATGCTTGATAATGTCCACCCTTTATTTGTTATAGTTAAACTATCCTTGTCGCCAGCCATTCATTGTTTCGTTGCTGATACTAGAATAAATCCATTTATTTTGAAATTGTTTCCGTCCTGTTTCAAGACTATTTATGAACCCTGCTGTATTGTTTATTGAAACAGCCCTACCAGCGCGATTTGGCCACCTTGGCACAGAAGCTAAACGTCGTACTCGGTGACCACTTGTACAAACTCAAACGTATGGATAATGTGGACATGACCGAGCGATATCCCAGATGTGTCGAGGGATTCATGCCGTCTACTATCGACAAGGCGAAAAGGGCAATCACACTTCTCCAACAATCTGTCACCCTGATTGAGCGACAGCTTCAGCGAAAGAGGAACTTGGACGTTGCAACACCATCCCGGGAAAATGAAGTCATGAATGAGGATGGACATGGACCTCCCCAGGACAATCGCGACAATATGAATGCTGACGCCGGGTTTGAGGATCAGACTACCAATCCTGATGGAAATGGCGAGCATGTTGCAAATGGAAGTGACCCGGTACATGTGGAAAAGGTATACATAGATATCCATATGCTGATATACTAATTTTAAGTTCATTCACTATACTAGCAAACTCAATCGATCATTATCATCCTATTCAGATTGTGGGCGCTGCAACTAATCTTGGAGAAGGGGGTATGCCAGGCCAAGTTCATGACAATGCTGCGTGTCATGAACATCATTCTTCTGAATCAGGTTCATATGCTGAAAACAAAGATGACAGGCCTATGAAAATTGATTCCAGCTTCTCCCCACACTCCCCAGCTATACTCAGAAGCCAGGATCAGGATCCATGTGCCGTGGAGGTGGGAGAGCAATCAAAACCTGCAGATGCTCAGGTCAGGGAGAGTTCATGGTCATTCCAATAAATATGTGCTAGCCTCTTTTTTTAAACAAACAACCATAATGCTTACTTTATTGTGTTACACCTATTGTAGAACGGAGAAGCTACTTTATCTAAGGGTGTTGAAGTAGATGATGTCAATGTAGCTGGTCAAAGCCAACACCAAGACAAGGAGACCGTACCACCTGAAGAGGTATCATATATAGCATTCACTTGATCAAAGCAATTTTTTCATTACATTGGTGCTTCCTAGTTAGTGGCAACAATTTTTCCTAACTAACAGCCTTTATCTTGTGGATGGCAGGGTCCATTACAGGCTATGCCTAAACCCGCCATGATTTTTGTTGACAGTCAAGGTTGCTGCTATCTACAGGAGAGTAAGGTAAGTAACAGCATTCTACCATCCCCAATTACCACATCTCCAACAAATTCGTGCCTATTATGATCCCGGTTATGCATATTCTAGTAGACCACCCACAAACATGCAAGTTAACTGCCGGGATGACCATCTACTCAATATATACTTGAGAAGTAATTTAGCTAATCAACCTCACCTGTATTAGAGGTTTTTAATAACAAAAGTTAAACCTGTGAATGTGATCATCTGAATCCGTTTCATTGTTTCAACAACAGCCTGAAGAAGTCGAAAACATTACACAACCAGGGACTGACGAGCATGGACATGGAGTCATAACTGTTGAGGTCGAAGAAATTACTTCAGATGGAACTGTGCAATGGTGCACCCTCCATCCTATCTAGTGAGGCAGTTGCTCTGTTCTCAGCCTGTTTGTGGGGCGTCCTAGTAATTTCTTCACTACAACTAAAACAAACTGATTTGATATTCTGTAGGATTATGTTTTGTTATCAAGTTCACAAATGTGCATTTTTTGTTCGACATTCTCATGAATAATTATTTGCAACCAGGAATTATGGTTTAAGGGGTCCAAGTGTCTACATTTTATTATATATTATAAAACTGCAAAATAAGACTTTTTTAAATAAATACGTTCACAAAATTAATGAAAACCCAGTGCTTGTAGTATGATAGGTTTGGAACTGAATAAGACGTTTAATATATACTAGGCTCTCACCCCGCGCGACGCGCGATGTCGAAATTTGTATCTGTCATTTTCTAGTTCGTGTTCTTTTTTTTATCTAGAGTGTGAATCCGTGATTTTACTTAAGGTCTTCACTCCCCTTAAATTACAGTTTCCACTTTCCGATGTAACAAACCAAGAGCTTTGAATAAACACATGTTACACAACAATGCAGTTGTAGCCAAAATCTTCAAGTGCATATAAAAAACCCGTTACTTCATCATAATTGTATTTGGTCAAATGGAAAAAACAAAAAATAAGATCTAACATAATAATGGAATTGGAACTCCCAACACCGTCAGCCGAAGAGTTAAGAGAGTCAAAACCAGAGTTGCTATTTTCTTAATGCGTTTCGACCAAGCCTACGTACGTACCTATACATAATTGCTATTTTCTTATACATCATTGTATTTTCTTATGAGGCACCCTGCTTGTTGAATGGTGATGTCCTCATTCTTCTCACTTTCTTCTCAGGGGAGATACCAACAAATTTGCAAACGTTAGTGTTTTGCTTCTGACCAAGTGTAACTTTTGATTCACCCGCCGGCCGTCTCTTCTTTGTCGCTGCCGCTGGTGTCTTGTCTGTTGCTGGTTTATTTCTCACTTTAAGAGCTGACTACACTTCTGTATCAAAATATTCATCATCAGATATGTCTTTTGCATCTCCATAATCGAAGGTGAAGCCTACAGATATTACAAGTCCATGAAAGAATACTATCCAATGCTCTATAACTATTATGAATGCTATCCAAACAATACATGACCAATAAATATGATTTCATGCAAATTAAGTAATATACATTACTTTTGGAAAAGTAATCCTGAGTTAACTCAAGATAGTAATCCTTTTGAAAAATAATATACAAATTTAACTCAAGTATCCTTAGTCACTTCTGATTTATCTACATTATTCAAGCTTAATATTTTACGTATTTGATTCTTACATAGAAGAGTCAAACGACAAAAAACTCTTTAACAAATCGTTTTCAGCATTCCTACAGCTAGTGTTTATAGAGGGATTAATTACTCATAGAGTGCTGAGAGACCCATGGTCAAAGAAAATATTAACAAACAGGATTTCACAATTATTATATGCTTCATCCACTACGAGGTGCAATTAACGTAAAAACAAATAGAAACTCAATCACTGATACTTCTAATGTCAATACCATATGCCAGGATAAGGTCACATCTTCTAAATTCCATCACCATAGTCCTCGTGACAAAGTAATGGCACCACATTACACCTTTTTATGCCTCCTTAATCTTAATTTCTTGATCTATAAAGCACCCTTTATCTATCTCTACATGTTTCAAACCCTAAAATATTTCGCCATCGTCGTTTTAAACCCAACCAACCCATTGGGTCCTGATCATCAGCATCAAAATGTTCATATAATTGGAACACATGGTTCCATACTATATCAACACCAACAATGGAGAATATCAATTCAAAAGACCTAACCAAAGATAAATAAACAAACTTCAAACTACAAGTTACCACTTCACATTTTATCAGAGTATATACAGTTTCAATCAGATTTATACAATTTACACCTTCTACATTAGTTTTTACATTTTGAGCGATGTAGGATACAACATTTGCTATCCTGTGGTTCTAATTGTGTCTTTCATAAGTACGTATCACGTATGATGCTTGACCTAATTCTACAGTTTGCTTTGTTGAGCCCAATATACAAGGGAGTTTCTTCCAATGGACGGCTAAAAAGAATAGGAGAAGTTATGGCTTTTCTAGATAGTCTAAAATCTTCTGTGTATGATGATCTAAGTGTGATGTACTTCATTCGATACATTTACATACTACATTATGTACTATTTATTCTGTTACAGAATTAAAATTTTTTCTATCAATAAGATTTTAAATAAAATTGCGAGTCTTGCTAGTAGATGATACAACAACAACTGATTCAAATTGAGTGAACAATTATATTGAGGCCTTTACGACCTTTTTTTTAATACCAATATATATGTATTTTGCCTTCATTTATTAATTCACCAGTACTATAACACACCACACTATTCATTGCCTATTGGGCTTATCTATTAAATCGGCCCATCACAAAATACCCGGTCATCTGACCAGAAACCCATTTTCTTTGACGCATTAAAAACCAAGCCCATACAGCCTCTCTCAGACAATTGTTTGGTTACCGGCCCAGCCAACCAATAGGATTTCATGTCGGGTAAATGTGGATGGTTCATTCTGTCAGAAATCAGATCAAACTCGAACCACCCCACAAACAACCCCTTCTCAGTTGTCTGCACTATTAACAGTACAACTACCACCCTGAATCATGGCCGAAAATACTTCCGGCCGTGACAAACCCTATCTCAGATCGGCGGCTAAAAGAAAAGACGCCGCCTTTGCTGATGCTGAAGTCGCTGCAAAACGGAGGTGCTCTCGGAAAAGTGTTCATTCCGACAAGGAGAAGGAACACAAAGAACGGGATTCGACCGCCAATTCAAGCGACCCCGAAGTCGAAACAACGGACGATGATTGCGTGATAGTTGATAGGAACGGAGATACAGTCAAGCCAGGGACCAGCCATGACTCAAAGTCCGAATCAAGCATGTCGGTCAAAAAGGGTAAAGGTAAGATCCTATTTTTAAATGCTGTTGCAATGTAATTATGTCAATACTACATGTACTATACATTTTTGTGGCTCAATCAAAACATTTTCTTGTCTGATGCTGATTGGGGCACCTCATATTTCATATATTATTACAGCATCCGGTACCTCATAAACAATAGCTCAAACATCAGGGAAAATGTTGCTAGTGCACAATAGTTCATGGTTGGTCAATAGTAGCCTACATTTAGAAATTGGAATGGCATTTTTAACAAGTTTTGGTGTTGTAGTCCAAAACCAATTATCTTGAAATTCACAATAACAACAGACTTGGTAGTATCTCATGGGTTTTGTAGCACTAGATCATGTTTGCATGCATTGTAACTCAACTAAACTAATGCTTAAAATATCCCGTGCTGCATCAATTCCAAACAAATTGTTTCACTGCAGATTAAGTATAATTTGCAGTTAAGAAACTGTTACACCATTACAACTTCACCCATAAATTGAATTGGTTAGTCTGGATACATTTACATATGCGCATGCCTTCACAATCACTTATAATATTTTAGGACAATTTTCTGTCAACACTTTTCTGCAGTTCAACAATCTTTTCAGATTAAATCTGATTGAAACTGTATACAATTTTCTGTCATCACGCTATAAAACTTACAGAATTTTTTGCATATACTAGTTCAACAATGCACTTTTTCCCGTTTGAATTCATTTTTCTTTCCACCTCGGTTATGACTTGCAGGGAAAAATATTGCAAAACCATCGACAGACAGCATCATAATTTCCTCGAGACCTGGTAAATTGTTTGCACTGTGCTGTGAACTAAATGAACAACAGAGGTCAGACATCATACAGGCTGGCTTTGGGGGACTTCTGGAAATCCAGATCCAAACAATCCCATCAGACATGACTCCATGGCTCCTGAATTCTTTTCGTCCTGACACGCGAGAGGTTAGGCACCGTGGAAGGGTATTGTTGACCCTGACCCCGGCGGATGTTTACGACACGTTCATGCTACCCTGGTGCCCATCCAATCCAGTCCGATGTGAAAAATCACCTGCATTCAATGAGCTGAGAAAACGATGGCAAAGAGAGTACAGTTTCCCAGCAATACCGGTTAACTTCAGCACACTTCTAACTCAGATTGAGCCAACAATGAAGGAGCTCGACAAAGGCCAGCCGGACTTCATACGTCTGTTCGTGCTGTATGCTTTTTCTGTCTTCTTGGATCCAGTTGCAAGCTACCGGGCTGATTTCCGCCCGTTGATGTGTGCTGTTGATGTTGAGCAGATAAAAACCTACGACTGGTGTGGTTACGTGTTGGACCGCTTCTGTGAGGCTGCGACAAGATTCAAACGAGACAAGTATCAAAAAAGATTTTCTGGTTGCCTTATGCTACTTGTGGTCACATACTTGCAAAGGATGGCTGGCCCAGGGGTATCAATTCCAAGCATCTCAGCCCCTCTAGTCAAGAATTGGAGCTTGTGGGAACTGGAAAGGAGGATGGCAGAGGAACTAGCTAGGGGCTTCGGTGAAGGCACACTGGACACAACAAACTACCCGATACACAAGATTGTCCAAGACAAGCCCCATGCAGGCCAGAAAGGTCACATTACCTTCTCCTTGCCTCATGATTATCACACAGACTGCGAGATTCAAAATCTCATCCAAAACGTAAGCATATCATCCACTATCAAATTCAGTTCTGTGTTTTTATCACCAGTCATTTATCGTGAAATAATACGACATTCGTAACTTGGGAGTTCAATGCCCTTTCTTACTTTTATACATTTCTTGACATTCATCGTTTCTGTTTGACTACAATAGTCTCATAACGTAACTTATTTCCACATTTTTCATGTTAAACTTTTTAAAACTTTCGACACATGTATTACTATTTCACTACCTTTTGTCATGCTCTTGCAGCCGTTCCAACAAGTTGTAACTACTTTGTCAAGGAATCTTAACATTGCCATTGGTGATGATTTATACACCCTCGAACGGAAGGCCGAAATCCATCATACTGATCTGTTTCCCACGTGTCTGGAACAATTCATGCCTTCTTTACTTGACAGCACAAAGCGTTCTATCAGAAATCTTCGGAAGTCAGTTTGCCTCCTTGAGGGCCAGTTGCATGCAAGCCTGCACTACGACTCGACAAAATCCGAAGATTCCATGTCTGACAGTGAAGGTTCAGGCACGTCTACCGAGATACCAACACACTGTGACACTGATCCAGACGACTCCACACCTTGCATGAACCATGTGGCATCAGCAAATGCAACTGTCATGGAGGAAAATCAAACTCCTGATGGTGGAAAAGCAACCGTTACGGAGGAACAGATTGAGGACCAACTGTTCTCACACACAGTACATGACGTGCTACGCAACATGGGAGGTCATCAGTTATTCAACACAAATGATATCATGCCAGAGCATGGCCTATCCATTCCTCAGGTAGCTGTCAACAACAACTTACCAACCAAACACATCATACAAGTTATTAAATCACTTACTCTATTAAATACAATCTTACTCTTTAACATTCTATCCAGCAGGATGAAGTTGAGTGGGTTATTGCGGATCAGCGCAACCAATCGCAAGCGACGCCACCACAGAAATCTGTTTGCAAGCCTCAACAAGATGATCACATGATCACTTTAAATACGCACGAGGTATTTTACTAAACGTACATTCCTTTCAATTTAATACATCCATTACCTACACTCATCTTTCTTACTGATATACAGATCAGGAAAATAGTCAACACTTTGCTCCCCCATGATCCCGAAAACAGCCATCAATCGAGTCCTCCAAATGAGCCTGCCTCTTCTTACGTCGATCTTCAATTTGAATCTGAATCCGATGAAGAGTTGAAGGCTATTTTTGAAGAGATTAATGCAACCCCCGTTGACGACATATCACTGCTTGCTTACGATGATCTCCACAAACAACATTGGCAGATTGTTCCCTACGTTACTGTGAGTTCTTTGATCACGTTAATGTTCAACTATGATAGCCATATATTACAAGTATCACATACTACATGTATCACATACTAACTGCTATGATAACACAAACTTAGGGTGGTGGTGCTGCAATTCAACCTGCAAAACGGGATCGCCGGTGCTCGGAGTTCAGGAAACTCTACCTACTGTGATCTCGCCTGTGTCCTCGCTGAAGGTGACAAACATGAGAATGATTCCATCCACACAAATTTATCTTCATATACTGAGTATCATATATTACAGTATCATTTCATTTCATAATAACTGTTGTTTTTCCCCTCTGCAGGGTCATTCTGAGTTTCATCACAAACCTGGTACTGGTACGACTGACAAAACTGAAAGAAATATTCAGGTATGTTCCATCATATAAGCAACTAATCAGACACACTTCATTTAATTATAACACAAGATTGGTTTCGTATATTGTAATATTATCATCTCCACAACCTCAACAGAAGAGTATTTATATGCTCTTCAGGTACAAACGTCGGATCATGGTCAGCCTCTTCGGGGTAGCATGGAACTACATGACGTCCATATGGAGGTATTCAGATAATACACAATTTCTAATTCTGTCAAATGTTCTAGAGCACTAACTACCTTTTACATAATTTTTTATTTTAATTTATTTTTTTCTTTAACATAGTCACAACTAAATCATACTTTGTGACGCAAATTCTATTTTGTTCATCATCTACGCCTTGAACAGACCATCAATTTTCATAATTGTGAGGCTCGAGAGAACGCGTCAACCAGCAACATAGCTCCTGCACAGGTATTATACAACACCATACACCTTTTGTATAGATCAACTCGATGTTTTCTGATTCATTTTCTTTTATTTCTCCCTTTATTTACAGACCAACGTTTCGACAGCAGATATGGCTGAGTCTATGGGTCATGAACCAGTGATAGGATATGATGTCGAAGTGGAATATGACAGCGACTCACCTGATTCTCAACCATGGTATCGACATTGCCCTTTTTGATGGCTGGAGCCATACTGTCACTCCCTCGTGATTTATATTATAAGCCTTATCTGCCTTTTTTGTTACTACAACTATGATCGTAAACAGTTAGACCACCGTCCTGTCTTCGTCTTGTTCTAAAATTGACACTGCAGCATTTATTTTGCAAAGCTGCTAAATACATTACCATGTTGTGTACAATTATGTAATGGCATACCTGTTTTGCATAACAACATTTAAATCATCTTCCCACAACTTGCATTCCAGCACCTACCTAACATCAATTACATTCATTTTCAGTAAATTGCAACTACGACACTGATCTAGAGTATGGGTGAAATTAGTATGTGGGGATGTGGGGCTAATTGTTGCAACACAAACTGTTGCATCATCTTCAAAACTAACTTGATTCCAAGTACCAGTTTTCCCAGTTCTCTACATTACTATATTCATAATTTAGACTTATGTACTAGCTTTCATCTAACTTTTTTAGCCCGACCCAATTCACCAATTACAATGGGCTTCCACAATCACATTCTGGGCTGTACTCATTTTAAGCCACATGTAATTATACATAATTTAACCCACATTCTAGAGCGCATTATGCCATTACTCAGCTCTGCAACACTCAGCTCTGCAACACCGACGTACCGGAAATTTGTCTCGCACCGAGATCAGCCTGGATATACTTACAGATCCATCACCGAAATGGCCTTCTTATTCGGTTCTGACTAAACCAATCAAATCTAGCCCAATAGATTTCTCGAAATCTACAATTCACCCACATGTCGGCACCGGTATGGGATCCTTCGCAACGCAACCGCCGACTGAACTGGAATCCTTCGCAACCGCCGACTGAACTGAGATCCTTCGCAACGCAACCGCCGACTGAAAAGTCAACTCTCCGGCGTAGTTGCCGACTCTACCACGGTGTTCAAAAGGAAAACAAATTAAATAAGTAGCCCTGAATTCCTGAAAGCACATGAAGGGGACACGAAAGTATGAAAAATAAATCTTGGCTAAAACGTCGTCGTCCGACTAATCCCCACAAATTATGATTAATTCTATAATCATTCAACCACAAAAATTTACCCTGCCGTAACATTAGTGACACATTGACCCCGCCTTCTGATAGTGGTCCCCACAACCCAATAGGCCCCACTAGAAGGGTGACACCCTCCAAAGGGAGACGTAGACATTCGGAAGTAAACCTACATTGGTTCAATTTGCAATTCAATAGTTGAACTGGGCGTTTTCAAGTGGAATTTATGAGTTGAGAGAAGCATATCCATTCAAATTTCCGAATCTTAATTGATAATGAAAAAAAAATGTCTTGGAAAAGCAAACACGTTTTCATAGGTAAAAATAATAATAACAAAGTCATTTATGTTATTTACTATAATAAACTTTTGACATATTAGCATCATTTGACACAAATATTAATTCATGAGAAGGTTGATTAACAATAATTTTAATTATGCATTAGTTATAGGTTTTTAAATTTGTGAATATACATAAAGTTTAAATCACACTCAAATTTATATCTAGACATTCATAAAAACTATAATAAATAATATGTGTCGATATTTAAGTAAGAAAATCAAAAGGAAAACCTCAGATTACAAAGAATCCCCCAATAAAAATTTAAACTATTATATTGTTAGAAGATAAAACTCAAATCCCCTCCAATAAGAATTAGGACTTGTTTGCCAAAGTTTTTCTGTAAACCATTTCAGTAATTTTTTTTTTTCAGTTCAGTTCAGTATGTTTAAATATTTTTCAGTTCAGTTCAGTATTTTTTTAAGTTCAGTTCAGTATTTTTTTTATTTTTTTCAGTTCAGTTCAGTATTTTTAAATATTTTCAGTCCAGTTCAGTAATTTTTTTGTTTTTTCCAATTCAGTTCAGTTTAGCAAGAAATAAACTCTAGCAAACAAGGCCGTATACTATTTAGGTGCTGCCATTTACAATCTAAAACTCTCTCATCGGTTCACTGCCTACTCTCCATCGACTTTTCATTGTTCATCCAACACACCTCTGTGGAAAATGGTGATGTTTCCGGCTTTAGTTTTGCTACTAAATGATGCCACATTATGTTTTAACTTAATAAAAATTTGTTAAAAGACTTCAAACTTATAAGTATTAAGTAGTAATGTAGTTGATTCTTTTGTAATGAGTTTTCTCTCTATTCTTTTGAACAACTTCATCACACTTAATGGACTTCTGTCCACTCACCATTCAATGGTTTATGATGTAAATTTTGGCCTTTTTAGGTTGGCTTGGGATGGTTTTCCTTTTCCCCAGTTTTTTGATGGTTTAATTTTTTTAAAAAAAAGAAAAATGAAAACCCCAGAAATTGAATGATAAAATAAAATAAAATTTGACGTGTAAAGTGTACGAGGAGTAGAAATGGTAGCAAAATAAGTCAAAAGTGTTCCAGCAAAAAGAGGAGAAAATTGGCTTTTCAAAATAAGTTTATTTATTTGAGAATTGGGTGGCTAAAATATAAAAATCAGCGATCTTCGTCCCTCTCCCCCCTCTCACTGTCAACTCCTTGATAGTAACAGTCCAGTGCGTTTCTACGTTTCTACGACTCCACCGCCGTAACATCTCGACCTAAAAAATGCTGAGCTTGAATCTCCTGCCGTCGCCAATCCCCACTCTTTCCAAATCCAGAGGGAGACATCCCATCATCAACCCGAATCTCAGATGCACAAAAATCCCAGCAAGAATCCCAACTTTCACCGGTATCCATGGCGCCGCCTCGACAAAGCTGCAGTTTTTAGGACGCCCGCTTGGGGTTGCTCCGAAACCCACATCGCAGGTTGTCCATTCATCATCATCTGATGATTCTGAGGTCCCGCAAGAAGCGAGCTTGGCCACACCGGAGAAGAAGAAGTACGGGCTGGCGCTGATTTTCGGGCTGTGGTATTTCCAGAACATCGTGTTCAATATCTTCAACAAGAAGGTGCTCAACATTTTCCCCTATCCATGGCTTTTGGCTTCGTTTCAGCTCTTCTGCGGTGCTGTGTGGATGCTTGCTTTGTGGTCTGCCAAGCTCCAGCCTGCCCCGAAGGTGTCCAAATCGTTCATCGTCGCGCTTCTGGGACCGGCGCTCTTCCACACAGTAGGGCACATTTCTGCCTGTGTTTCTTTCTCTAAGGTGGCAGTTTCCTTCACTCATGTTATTAAGTCTGCTGAGCCTGTGTTTACTGTGATCTTTTCGTCGGTTCTTGGGGATACGTATCCTCTGAATGTTTGGCTGTCTATACTCCCCATTGTGTTTGGTTGCTCCCTGGCTGCTGTCACTGAAGTGTCGTTCAATTTTGGGGGGCTGTGGGGCGCGATGATTAGCAATTTCGGGTTTGTTTTGCGGAACATTTACTCTAAGAAGAGCCTGCAGAGCTTTAAGGAGGTTAATGGATTGAACTTGTATGGATGGATCACTATAATCTCGTTTCTTTATCTGTTCCCGGTGGCAGTCTTTGTTGAAGGTTCTCAGTGGGTTGCAGGGTATCATAAGGCTCTTCAGACCATTGGACAGCCCTCTACATTTTACTTTTGGGTGATTTTGTCTGGTGTGTTTTACCATCTTTACAATCAGTCGTCTTACCAAGCTCTGGATGATATCAGCCCGCTTACATTCTCAGTCGGGAACACCATGAAGAGGGTGGTGGTCATTGTGGCTACTGTGATAGTTTTCAGGAATCCCGTCCGGCCACTGAATGCGCTTGGATCTGCTATTGCAATATTCGGAACTTTCTTGTACTCACAAGCGACAGCTAAGAAGCCAAAGAAAGAAGCCTAGAGAAGTGGAAGGTGATGTGTAGGACTGAAGAACAGATGATAATTGTTTGGTTACTATTTCCCCCCTTTTTTTTTCGTTGGATTAGAATGATGCAGTTCTGGCTTTGTTGGTTTGATGGAAAATTTTGTTCTCAGCACTTTACTTGGGTTTATCAGTTCTTCTTGTTGTTAACGTCTGTACTGGTTTTAAGCTTATTGCCTTGAAATAATCTCTTGAATTCCTTAATGTGTCTTTTGGTCTTCTTATGCTGTGATTTAAGCTTAAAATATATTGGTTCTCCTTTGCTTGATAAAATTCATATGTTCTCTGTTGGTAGAATCCTCACGGAACCAAGCAATCTAGTGGGAGAAAGGGGGAGTTATGAATTTTCTTAATGTATCTACCTCATGTTTTCCTCACCCCGAGTCCTTGAGGTCTGAGTCAGTGTTCCTTTGTAGTTTTTGGGGTAGAATAACTCAGTGTTCAAGTTTTGCTAGTTTGAAAGGAAATTTTGTGCATACTTTTGTTAGGCTTGGTTTACTGGCTGTATGGTATTTGGTTTGTAGTTTCAGGCATTGGGACTTCATGCCTAAACAAATCCATTGGATTGTCAGTGTCAGTCTCGTATATTATTCAGTTTAGCTGAATGTGTAGTCATGATTACAATCTTGCTTCTGAGGTGCCTCCTTTGCTTAATGACATGATGTTTTCTCTTCTGTTTGCTATTATTTCCACCCAACTGAGCAGTTTTAGAGCTCTTTGGGGGGGGGGGGGGGGAATCATGCTGTAAGCATATCATCTCCCTCTTTAGGATGCATTTTACAACAGCAATAACAACTGATGTCTTTGTCTTGTTCTTTGATGCAAAAATATTTGTTTTCAGCTTGATAGTAACATCTGCTGTGTTCTGGCACCGTTTTCAGATTGAATATTTGTAGGATTTAGGTATTGGTAGTTTTTACTTTTGTAAATCCTGCATCCTTTTCCTTACGCTGTTATTTGACACTTGTATGAGCTTTGAGAGTTTGATATTTGCTGCGCGGTTTGGGACCTCTGGTTAAGCATGAAACCATATAGATTGGGTTTATTGAGGATTGATATATGCAGTCCTGTATTTACTATTACAGTCCAGTATTTTGATTGAACGGACAAAAATACCCTTGGTATATTCTGGTACAAATTTCAACTCCCCGTATTTGGAAAAGAAACCAAACACAACTAATAATTATATCACGACCCCAATCGACTCCGAAAGCCGGCGATGCTCTTCCCGGCGTGCTCTTCCTGGCGTGATCAGGAATCGGATACTAGTTCCTCATCTTCAGACTCACATCTGAACCCATGCCCAATCTGCCTGGACCAGTCACTGCCGGTTGGTTGGATCATGGGGCAACGGATGGACTTGAATTTCCAGCCCTTTGAGACAGCAACACTTTTCATCACAGTTTCATCGTCATCGGCGTCGGCGGCGGCGGCGGCTGTCTGGGCTTCTTCTTGGGCGGCGTTTGGCGGCGGCCGTCTGGGCTTCTTCTTGCGGCCACGTTTGGCGGCGGCTCTACGGTGGCCGGAGCTTCATTGGTGGAGATTTGGGAGGGATTGGATTGTACAGAAACTTGTGAATTTGTGATAACTGGATTGCAATATAAAATAGGTATTCAACTGTAAATACATAAAGTATACATGGACTAAATTGCAAGATTAATCTAAAGTTAATAGAAACCTCTTTAGTAAGGGTATATTAGGCAGTTTAAGTGTAAATACGGACTGCATTAGTAATTTAGGACTGCGTCTATCAATTGCTTATAGATTTTGTCATCTTCTTTTAAAAATGTGTGACTTATTAATAGATTTAGTGTAGATTCAGTTCACATCGGGGAGGCTCCGGCCGGCGCTCCTCGCCGGTCGGAGGTGACCTCCCCTCCCCCCTCTTCCCCTAAACCAATAAATGTCTAAACCACCCCTCCAATCCCCCTCAAAACCCGACCTTTTTCAACTCCGATCAACTACGGCATTTTCCGGCAACCTCCGTTACTCGTTTTTCGACCAGATCCGCAACTCCTGAGTATAGATCTGGGCCTTCCACAACTGATGAAGCTCGCGAATTTTTTCCGGCAGACGTCGCCGGAAAAACCAAAACGTGTCAACAGTGATTCAACGATCAACTCGATGCGATGCCGGCAAAGCTAGGAGAGGGAGGAGATAGTCACGCTGTTGAAATGGAGGAGGTATCAGCCGCGAGCCAAGTGCAGCCGTTTCTCCATCACGCGCCGCCGACAGAGCTTGTGCGCAGGCGACGCGCAGCTCCACGGAGGCGCGTGTTCTCACGCTCCAAAGTCCGCGCGTGTTGGCACGCGCCACACGCGCCGCCGCGCCGGAGTTTTCTCCAGTGACCTGCCTCTTCCCGACTGAAATGGGTTACTTCTTTTTTCACTTTTCCCTTATTTCCTTAATTTTTGTTTCTGATTCTTAGATACAGGGTTTTTGAGATTTATTTCTTTTCTTGATGATGGACTTTATCACCTCTAAAAAGAAATCTATATGGCAATCTCTAGTTATAGTTCTAGATGAATCTTTCTTAGTTTTCATTGTTAGATGTAAGCCCGGTATGCTTATGGATTACTCTACTTGCCCTAAAACACAATCAGGAACTCCCTTTTACCGTGGGACGACCGCAACGTGATTGAGGGGTACAGGTAGAGAGTCTTTATTTTAATAGGATCGGCTGTTTTTGCACTGTTAACTGAGGGGGTGAATTCTTTGGAGCCCTAGAATGTTGTACATTGGTGAAGAGTCTAGATTCAGGGGAGGAAGAAAATCTGTTTGTTTTTTAATAAGTTGCCCTGTCTTTAGTACTGGTAGTTTAAGATAGAGAAGATTTAGAATAGTTGTATGTTTAGAAACTTCTCTGATCTCTTCGCACTGGTTGCCTCCTTTTTGGGAGTTAAATAAAAAATAAAAAAAATTAGTGTAGATTCAGTTAATGTGAAGTTCTGCGGATGATCTCTTAGTTGTAGAAACCTTTCAAGGCACTTTCATATAATAAATTATATGAAACTAGCATTTCAGAGGTCAATGTTGTGTAATTTGACATGCACTTGAACAGCTGCTTACAACTTGCGTTTGTAAAAGGCGAGTACAAAAGTTCTTCAAAAGACAGCTAACGGAAGTCTAACGAGAATCTCAACAAATATTATTCTGATAATATATAAAAAAAACGAGGTCTATTGATGTATCAATGAATCTCGAAGACTTCCATCAAAAAAAGAATCATGAAGACGTGAAATACTGTTTTCTAAGAGCAAACTTCACGTGTAAGAAATAAGAATTCTTAGGATAAAAAATGGGAATTCAACCATCTATCATGGATTGTTGCAGTTATCCACACTTATATGCAGGACTATGAGCCCAAGCTATGTCAATAGGAAAATAATCATAATTAAAACAGACAGCTACAATGACCACCATAGATTACTTTTTAAGTCACGGAAGTTCCTCTGCAATACACTCACAAACAATCACATCCATATTATGAGGTCGATAGTTGATTGACCCACGCATAGGTAGAGCAACATCTGGAAGTTCCATCACCGAAGATACGGTTGACAAATGAATGAACATGCATCTGCAAATTGATTGATGGTATGAATGACCATTTCTCCAAACTAAGTGTTAGTGCATAAAACAAACTATATTTAGCAGCCAAAATCTTGGTTTTTTTTACTAATCACTTGCAAGTATAATGATCCACATGCATTTATTTTAACTCGAGCATACAAATTGGGAGCCTCGGTGACTGATGATATTGCATACTTACAAAGAGTAATTTTAGAAGCATCACTAATCTTCAAAAGGAGTGAGATCAATTTTGAACTGTTGCTTCCCCTTGGTAACCTTCTGCAAAAGCAAACTCTCAAATCACTTAAAAACAAAATAATGAGAAAGAAAGAAAACAGAAGATAAATACTGGGTAAATAAAGCAACAATAGTTTAGCAAACATATTTAAGCCATATTTTTGTTCTTTTTCATCGAAAAACAGAACATGTTCTATCTACAGAACTGAAGCATCCTTTTAAATCAGAACATAGCTGTGTGAAAACCGGGATAATATCTTAATTGAAAACTGAATTGCTCTTCACAACATTCTAGGAAGGGCACGGTGAAATTTCCAAATTAGATGGTAAAATATGCATGTATCCAAAGGGACCCGTTCAAGAATATCCATACATCCAATAGGGAGCCAACAAGCTTAACAAAATAAGGCCAGAAAAACACACATGACGTGGACAAGATGCATATTTCATCCAAAGTTGCATTACAAAGATAACTTACAGCAATTGAGACGAGCTCTTCTAACAGTTCCTCCAAATGCCGGAGTGGCTGGGAAAAGAAATGAGCAGATCAAAATCAAATTATAGAAGAAAAAACTATCAGCTTTAGAGACATTCGAATAAATGAAATTGTAATGCAGGTTTACAAAAGACGGCAAACTTACCCATTGAGTTGGACCATCAACTGGAGCCTTTAGGGGGTCATTATGCACCTGGCAACACATGAATCAAATTCAATAACAATTAGTGATGTAGCAGGTAATAGAAGGAACAAAATTCCCGTATTTGATTCAATGATTTTTATTTGAATAGCTTAAGGCTTTCAATATTAGGGAGACAAAACAAGTATTTAGGTGTATGAATAAGAAGTTCACGTAAAGATAAGAATGGTACAAAGACGAGGCAATAGATTTTCCAATTAAGCTTATAGTAGTTATACCACTCAGCGGAGGCTGCTTCAACAAAAGCTACAGCAGTATCCTTTTCCCCCATAGGAATTGGGAAACTTCTTCAGCCCCCGAGATCACGAATATATCAAACAGTTAATTCTAAGTTGTATGGTTCTAGGTTGCACCTCAGAATCAGTTGAACCTTCAAACATAAAATTCTTAAACTCTATAACTAGTGACTTGGGAAATCAGTGTTTCAGTCTTCGTTAGTGAATGCTATTACAAATTTACAAAGTTGCTACATCATAAACACAGCAACAATATCACATTCAGAAGTAATAAATCTTTTGTCAATGTCAACTTGATCTCATACCTCCATAAATAAACCATTAACACCAACAGCAACTGCTGTCCGAGCAATGCAAGGTATCAATTCTCGAAGACCTCCACTAGCAACCCCACCTCCTTCTAGCTGTTTAAAATGAAAGAAAGAGAAAACTAGTTCATTGTGGCATTGTAAACAATATAATCCCATACATGCCATAAAATTAATTAAAGTCAAAATCAAGTTTCTGTCAAGTGTTATATATTACCTTTTTCCCAGCAGGTTGCTGCAATGAATGTGTCACATCTGCTACCTACAAATGATAGCTGATTAAAGCCATGTTGGTATGAAAAACACTTATGACAGGAATAAACTGTTCCGACTACAATGGTAATATTGCACAATATAGTAAGTTATAATGTACCACTGGGCAATTGGCTTCCCTCATCCACTCAAAATTGCGAGGATCAACAATCAAATCATCTGCAAGAACAAGAAAGAAATAGATTGTAAGGTGCGACATGATAATTTACAGGCAGTCGTCCCTCTCCAAAGTTGCATTTTATATAAAAAAATCACTAAGAATCAACAAAGAAAGGCATAATGTAAGAGATAATGACAAGGTTTCTCTCCCTATTAGACAGTTGGCATCTATTCATATACTTTGGATAGAACCAGTACAGCCGTTAACAACAAGAAGAACTGATAATCCCAAGTAAAGTGCCGAGAACAAAACTTGCCATCAAACCAACAAAGCCAGAACTGTATCATTCTAATCCAACAAAAGAAGTGGGAAATAGTAACCAAACAATTATCATCTGTTCTACAGCAGTATCCTTTTCCACCAGCATGAAATTTCTTGAACTCCATGGCAGCAGGTATTAAAAGTTTCATAAAACCAAGTAGTCCAAACACATATACTTTGAATATAAATGGGACTGTCAAATTTTTGACAGCACAGAGACAATATATCTTCAGGAAAACTAAAGCAGGGCATATAGATGCTTGTTACTCAGGTTAGGAAAATGAAATCATAGACAGATTATTAAATAAGGATTCAGCATGACTTACTGTAGCCAAACATTGTTCCTCTCTCACAGACCATAACATTTGGATTTCCTGCCAACCTAACTTTTTCAGCAGAATTTACCATGACCTGCCAATAATCAGGTTGGTGGCTGGTAAGCACTTTTACTGTGTACACAAACATATAATCGGATAGAAATCAAGGAAATACAGCGCAAACAGACCACTTACAGTAGGAGCACAAAACTGTCCTTTTTTAATGTTAATAATTTTTCCTGTCTGGGCAGCAGCGACCAGCAGGTCTGTCTGTCATTTGAAGAGGCCATGAAAGCCATTAATTTCACCAAAGTACACAAACATAATATATGCTATGAGAGAATTGCATCTATGATTGATTATTGATAGAAATGTTACTTTCAAGGGGAAACGGCATCTAATAGGACTAATGTGTAAGATCTATATTACCTGACGACAAAGGAAAGCAGGAATCTGAATTATGTCAGCAACCTTGCCAACTGCTTCACACTGAAAGGAAATAATATGTAGAAGCATGTAAAATATCAAAGTGGTGGATCATCTACAGAGATAATGGTACAATTGTAGAGAATAAACTCACACTTTAGATGCATTATGTTAGGGGCGGGAGAGGGAGTGGGAGGGAGGTAGGGGTAAGATTTGAATATTAATTGGTCTCGATATAGCTCTCCAAAAGTTAGAGAAATAAACTATGGTTACTATGTGATGACTTATACACATAGGCACATGCAGGACAAATTGTGGAGGACTAATAATTACACATAGGCAGCAAAAATGAATAGAAAGCTGAAATAAGTCACCTGTATTGTCTCATGAACATCAGTGACTATTGGAACATCATATGCTAGCTTCACCTTTTCCAGTATCTGAAAAAATATATTAATAAATTACAAATGTAATTGAGTGCTACGTACTATCTAGGCTTCTCACCAAAGCCTTGAGACAAAATAACGCATGCGAAATTGAATTAAATTAATCTCCAAACAAGTGTAAAATGGAGGCAGAAAAGTGTTTATATACTCACACTCAAACCTTCAGCCAAACCAGGGCCGCGAAATGATTTTGAGGACGTTCGATTGGCTTTATCGAAGCTGGACTTGAACACCAATGGCAATCCCAATCTACATATGAAACTTCATTAACTTGAACATCGAAATGAACCAGCTAGCTACAATAATCGATTGCAGCACGCTCAAATTTTTTAAAACAAGATCATAATTTGAATACAAATGCTTCCAAATCCAAGTGGGAGAGAAAATGCCATTTGATCCTTTCATCACCAAAATCCAAACTAAAATGCATCTCTAATACTAAAATCTATGATCAAATTGATCAATATCTTCGTTTCACAACCAAAGTGTTTGAAAGGGTACCTGGAAGTAATGGCCTTGATGTGGTTGGCCATGTAAAAAATGTGCTCTTCTGATTCAATCACATTGGGCCCCGCCATCACAAAAAAAGGTTCTGCAGCCTATGGGCACAAAATGGTGGACATCAAATTGACGGATTTCTAATCAGTTATATTCCCAACAGAAAGGATAATGAAATTAAGAGAAATGGGAGTTGTATATAACCTGGAGTTGATTATACAGCGAATTTGGTGCAGCCATGCTGTGGATTTTGGGACAGATGAAGAACGGTAGCTGATCTGCTCCAACTTCACTAGCCTGTATGAATAAGTTTTCTTCTTAATTTTAAAGCTATTGAAGAATACATTTTCTCTTGGGCTTTTCTGCACAAGGATAGATTAATATAATACATGGCAACTAGCATTCTATAGCGGGAATTCACACAATCTTTTTGTTATGAACATCCAGACAAGCTAGGAAAATGTGAAAATAATACTAGCAATAAATACTTATGCAGAACTTACAAGTTGAGCAAGCTGTGATGCCATAAAAAGTGATACTTATAAGCTAATGAACAAAACGAACATAACTGAGGTGTTCCTTATCACTTTGTCGATTGCCCACAACTTTAGATACTGTCTGCAGTGGTGATAACCAACTTGTTTACTACTTAGTGGATCTGTGTTTGTACTTATCGTATCATATTACAGGGTTGATCATTTTCTGATCCACCTTTAACAGAGGCTTTAGTACAATTTTATTTAAGCTTCTACAAGTACTCTGGGACATTACACATTACAGGTCTGTCATGCCCCTTCAACTGTTTATTACATTTCATTGCCTTGACAGTGAGTATATCTATGACTGGCTATTCTACTGCAGCATTAGAATATGCAGTCATAGATTTTTCACAAATTTCATAGATTCTATATGCAGTCATGACTACTATAGAAGCTGAAAATTGCAGACCTGCACAAATTTTACCATACCTAACAGTAAAAGTGTACACAACGTGATTTCATAAACAAAGCAGCAGCATTGTAGACAGTATTCTATGGTCTTCTACTTATGTCTATGGTACATATCAGAATCATCAAAGTCATTTACAAGTTGTCTTACTGGGGCACCATGGGGGGTCATCTGCCTACGAATATTATAACGAAGCTACTCATACTTTGTTTCAGTTAGTTTTGTTGCAGATTCTTTCTAATACATAGTTTGCTCAAAAAACACAGAACCAAGATGTATAAGATCATTTAATTTTAAGGACACATGACAGTTGCAAAAGAGAAAAAAAAAACACTCAATCACAAGCCTGCTCTCTTCTTTTCTGTACTCTCTGGGTTTCTATATTCACCACAGCTTCAATACACATAACACATAATAAAGCCAGAATTACACGAAGCTCAACCGACAGGCAGGAATGAGAGCTAGATCAGTATAATATTTATTAACAGCAAACCCTTTAAATTTCTCCTACAATTTGTGAATAGATTGAAAAAGACAGCATTTCTATACCAAGACTCCAGCATTTTCTTATTCCTCATAAGCAATCAACAATAACACAACACATACATAATGATTGAACAGCATTACAAGCAGATGCAATGGGTTGCAGAGCAGGACTGACCAGAATAAAGCAATCGGAAGCGGTTAGATGCTGCGTCTAATGTATAAATTGCTTACTTTACACACATAAATAAAAAAGAGTTAAGCAGAAATCCATCTCAACGAACTGGTAGTAGCTCAGGAAAATATAACTTTACAAAGATCACAAGACACAATACAAAGATGCACTCCATATAAAAGACAATTTTCACCCCAGCGATACTCTTGGAGTAAACTATTAGGCCCTTGTTGGCGCAAAATAACCAAAGGGCATAGTCAAGAAAATAGCATTACAAGGAACCAGCCAATTAATACAGAGATCAAGTAGCTCAAAAGTAACTAGAACTCAAGAGCTCAGCATCAAGTCTTCACCCTTCCACATCCAACTCAAGAGCAATTTTACATTAAAAAAAGCACAGATTTTGGAACCATTTTCTCAATTCATTCCAACAAACAACAAAATACAACTAGACAGGAAACAAGGAACTGAATTTGCCAATTGGGTGAGTACAAAAAAGACAATACCTGCAACAAATGCCAAACCACGGAAAGCCCAGAAAAGGAAGCGACAAGAACAGCACACCCGCGCCATTACCAGAGATTAAGCATGAGTTTAACGTCGGAAAGTTGGAGTCTTTATAAGAGGATAAAGCATTGTACCTGAGTGTTGATCAGTTGATGTCGGATTTCGATCGATGTTTTTCTTTGGAGTGAAAATTGAACCAGCCCAGTAATAAATGACCGGGTAGAAGAGATAAAAACGGGTCAACCCACGGGTCTATTCATTTGAGTCAGCCCGGTCGGTCAGCTCGGCAAACCCATACTTTCCACATATATAAATACACCTTTAAACCTCATAAGGCCAGCCGGGTTTAAAGTCAGAAGTAGAAACTCGGACGA
Organism: Sherardia arvensis; assembly: GCA_948330725.1. NCBI lineage: Eukaryota > Viridiplantae > Streptophyta > Magnoliopsida > Gentianales > Rubiaceae > Sherardia > Sherardia arvensis. The sequence continues at coordinate 30,286,545 of OX415241.1, forward strand.
ATTTCAGCCTTGCTTTTCTACTCGGACGAAGCTTTCAAAGCTCAAGGTAATTACAGTGCCAATTACTCATGAGTTTACTACATTGAATAGGTGATTCTAACATTGTTTTGGAGATTACTAATACTAAGCCTATGTGCTTGTTGTTCTGAACCGATGCATAACCCTATCCATGATTCCTAACTTGAATCATTAAATCAATTAGAATAAACCTGAATTGTTGCCTCTGTTTACAATTTGTTGTTATAGTTGGAATTGAATAAAAACATTTGTTTTTTTTTGGTTATTTACTCCAACAATTATTGATTTGCTCAAACCAAATTGGCGTGGTTGTATCGATTTTAAACCTTTTCTGCTACAATGTCAAAGGGGAACTCTTCCTATTGTTATCTTCATGCTTTGAGTTTGGCACTTGAAGAAGTGAAAGTGTTCTAGACAAGCAACGCATAGGATGAATGAAAAAGTAATATAAGTGGTTGGATGATAGTACCTAGAATGTTTTCAAAATGGGAATAAAGTATGTAAGGGTGACAGTTGGATGAAACAAAAATGGAAGAGTGAAGATAATACAGGGGAACGGAGAAGTATAGGTTACTTGGTTTAGTTTATCCTTTAGCTCTTTCAATGACTGTTTAAAGAGACTCGTGTATTTTCTCGTTTGATTGCAGAAAAGTTCACGTTCACAGGCAGAAGGTGTGATGACTGGAGTAATACAGAAATTCTTCATCGCATCTATGTGCATGTGGGCAGCTCCTGTTGCCATTTTATATGCCTTTAACAATAATTACCTTCCTGGTAGGTTGACTTTCTCCTATCGCCTTTCTGTTCTCTTGTACTTTTACTAGCAGAATATTGTTTAGTGGGATATTGTCTCAGAAAATCCCTCCCTATATATTCCGTTCCCTCTTTTGTTGCAGCCATTGTATTGAAACTCATTCCTTTTTGCTAAGCTACTATGCTGCACAAACACGTGTTTAGAACAAAAGCTAGAATTGATGATGGGTAAAACTGAATCATGTGACAATACCGAAAGTTTTCTGTCTGAGAACTCTTGGGAACTTGCTTGCTGATACCTAATACCATCTCAATAACAATTAATAAACTTTTTTTTTCTTAGTAGCTGGAGTTGGTTATAGGATGTTGTCGCTTGATCATGTTCAATTAAGACATAGTTTCATTTTGTATACACATATCAATAGTTATTGTCTTTATAAGTATTTATAGACCTCCCTCTACCCTGTTTACTGTGTTTTAGTGGTTCTTTTTGCTCTAAACACTGGAACCTATGGTGGTCAACTACATATGTTTGTTTCCCTCATGTTTCTTAATTAATGGCGTCGCTCCTATTTTATAAGTAATTCTTTAATTCCGATTTATGTCTAAACTATATTCTTTGCTGAGATTTTTTACTGTTTAAATTTAGCCACATAAGAGAATACCATTATACTCTTAGATACAACACTTTGTCTTTTTTAGTAGTTTTATACTTAACTGGTGTTTAAGCTGGCCTGCATAGGTAGATGATGACCATTTTACTGTTTCAACTACTTTCCATGATGACAGTATTTGAAGTTTCGTATGAAGCAAACCTAGTTCTATATGCTTAACCACTTTAAAGAGTAAATAGATCATGATACGGGGATGAATACTTCTTAAGCACTTTAATCCTGGCAGAGGGTCTACTCTATTCCCTGTGACACTTGCTTTTTTGTGTATGACGTTGGATTGCTTTGAGCCTTTGATACATAGTAACTTATGTCGGTGCAAATAAACTGTTTATCGGGTTTGACTAAAGTAACTAGTGTTGGACAGGTTCATCTGCGCTATCTCCTTATTCTTTAACTCTCCTGAGTGGGTTCCTCGCGGTCCTATCAGTAAACGTGGTTATCGGGATGTACATATACATGGCGATGAAAGAGCCTGTGTATAAACATGAGCCGGATCCTAAGTTTGTTGCAGAAGCCAAGGCTAGCATTCATCAATCTGAAACAACTGAAGGTAAAGATGAATCAAATGCACGGAGTAAACAAGAGTAGGTTGCCGTTTCACTTGGTCATGAAATCCAAACAGCCACGCTTTGGTTCATCTTTGCAGGGTGCAAATGCCAAGCATGGCGGTGGCCTTCTATCATAGTATATTGTACCCTACTTTGGGATGACTGTAAAACAGAATCGATTCATGAGCTGAAATTTTGTAGCATAGAATAAGCATTAAGTGTTAAGAGCTGGTTAATTTTCTATTGAATGAAACTATATTTCTCAAGTGGATTTTCATTAATTGGCCCTACAATTAATATTTCTATTTAATTTTATTAGATTGCTTCTTTATGATAATACAGTTGATTTGACTGACATGTAGTATATGAGCATCTTTTAACAGCATGTCTAGTTTGGATATTAATTCCACTATTTTTGTATAATGAATGAGATTTTTCAATAAAAAAATTCACATGCAAAGTCTAAACTTTCTTAGGACAAAATTTGTGGACTAAGCAACTTTACACTTTCCCTGTTCTCTTTAATGATTGCTATTCATTTGCTCCCGTTTCTTCTATGATGGGTATCAAAAAAATTTAAGTGGTTCTTGGGAGTTTTAAATCTTGCAGTGAAGTCTCCATCTTCTTATGCAGATCAGGTGTGTTCTACGTTTCATGGTAGTTCTTAAGGTCTTTTTCAGTACTTGCTCTTGATCAGGAACTTCTAACGCGAAAACAAGGTACGCACTTTATTTGTTCATTTATGTAGTTTATGGTTATATTACTCCTTCTCTCAGTTTTGTAGAGATTCTAAATGTCTTAATATAGCAATGTTGACAGTGATTATGGTGAAAGATATTGAATTCTGAATGTCTTCTGATTTTAAATGTACTTCTGATACCAAATCTTCAAGTTCTTAAGTTACTATCAGGATCATGTGAGGGAGGTACGTAGCTGGAGATTGGAAGATGGAGATTTCTCAAAACTCAGATATTCATTTGTCAGATGTCAAGAAATGGATGTATCCAGCTGTGAAGACAACCATTTTCCATGCCTTGAACAGTCTAGCGTGTCGTGTTGTTGGAATTTTAAGGAGATTCAGTCTTTCTTTGGAGACATAAATATGTTGAGATAACTTTTGGTGGAAATGAAGTCGAGCATCAGCCATGGGAATCTTGGAACAAGAAAGAGATTTTGCAAATGACAGTCAAGAGAGAAATAAGGTAATATTTGTCTTCAGATTCACAATTTACTTTCAATATATTTCCAACAATATTTTCTACTTTGCAGACACAGTTCTAATCAACACATCCTTTTTGCCAAACATTAAGCACTAAAACAATATCAGAGCAGATCTAATGAATAGAGATGATAGATCCCCATGAATAATATCCTCAAATCCAATGGCCTTATAGTGCTGCTTATTAAAATCTCAAAGTACATCTCCTTAACATCAGGAAAAACCTCATCATTTCGCATTAAGACTCAAGCACTGCAACATCAAGAAGGGGCAAAGAAACTTCAGTCTCAGAAGGCCACTCGCTTCTGAAATCCACCTCTTCCACATTGACTGCCCTCCTACTTTCAGCACCACGTTTGCTCTTCGCTACTGCTTGTAACCACAGATTGCAGTGCAGAAGTACCAATGCATCATCGGGCTGACACCCTCTTAGTAGTCCCCTGCTGTGCATTTTCTCGAGGTTAGTTTTCCAATTCCATCCACGCCAGTAGGAACTGCATGGTTGGCCTAGAATTCTGATAGCCATTTTCTGCAGCTCGGGGATCTCATGCCCGTATTTCGCCCACCAATGACCTGATTTTCATCATAACAACAATAAGTCTTAAACAGAAATATATATACAATTTCAGCCCTAAAAAATATGATGGAATGAGATTTAACATTCACATAATTTCTAGAAAAAAAGGTACCTGGGGAATATAATGTTCTATCCCTGATGGCAGATTCCTTCCCTAAAGCGCCTTGGGCGTTTGTGTAGACAGATTGTTGCATAGTAATATCTGACCTGAGTTTGTCCTCTCTAGCCATCTTAAACTTGGCTTCTTTAAATCCACTGCTCATCGCCGTGTCCTCACTTAACCTAGGTCTGAAGAAAATAGATGGGTTTAGAAACGCGGCTGATGCAGACAGCGGAAGCTGCTGAGTGCTCCATCTTCTATCTATAATTTCCCGAATGCACTCAAATTTCTCGCCCGCATTTTGGTAGTATCCCTTGATACTCAGCTTTGCATTTTCCATTGCCTCGTATATATATCCCATCGCAGGCATATCCCCATCCACAAGTCTAAGAACCTTAATCAGTGGCTTGGTTACACTTACAGCTTCGCGAGCAGACTTCCAAAACCTATTCAGGTGCAGTATAGAACGGAATGATTTAGCCTCTGATTCTCTTGCATGTGAGGATATCGACAACCAGTCAATATGCGTGGTCATCCGCTTTAGGTTCATCTCTTGCTCTACAATGGAGCTTAAACAGAGAAACTTGGAGGCAAATTCGGGAAGATTCGGCCTCACTAGGTCAGATCCTCCAGTAAACTGTAATCTCATGAAGTTGAGAACCCAATCATTACCATAGATAAATGCAGTGATCATACTTGCTTCTTCCAAGACTGTTTTCACCCAATCTATCTTACTGTAATCCTCCAGAATCCCTTCGATACTCTGAGATGCACACGGAGACCAGAACAGTGAAGGATACTTGTCCACCAGGAGCCTGCCAGCATGTTCATAACAATCTGTCCTGTCTGTGATAACTTGAACTACACGCTCGACGCCAACTTCAAGAACAACCTCTTCAATAAGCCTGAACAAATACCTCGGGTCCTCTTCATGGTCTGATACATTAGCGAAGTTCAGAAAATACGTACCACTAGAAGAAGCAACGGAAAAGGCTAGAAGGGGAAGTCTGCTCATCCATCTATTGCATAGTATTGTGCAGCCCTTTTCCGCCCACTCGCTCTTCAGCAGGTTGTAATAGGCCTGCACATCAGACCTCACACCATCCAACAGGCTAGACTGCAACCTCTCCGAAGTCGGGGCTCTGAAACCCCTCCCACATTCTCCAATGGCATCCACCATTTCCTGAAAGCTGAGTGTTTTAGTGGCGCCGAATGGGATGGAGTTCTGGAGGAAGAATTTTGCTATTTTCCCTTCCGCAAACTCTTGTTTTGCACGTTCATTTCCATCAGCATGGCTACCAGAATCACCTGTCCCGCGAACCATAGTGTTACCTCCTAAACACAAAACAAAGAACAGCTATTTTCAATGCCAAAATAACACAATAAACCTTGTATTCTAAAGCTGAAGATAGATGATTACTTAACCAAGAAAACAATAAAGTTCAAAGAACAAATTCCTCATGCAAATCAAGATATAACAGTTTGTAGATGATCGAAAGAAAAGATTGTAATGGAGACTGTTGGAAATTTTGCCATACCAAAGAAACTCCTAGTAGCTCAAAATTTAAAATGGCGGGATAGTCTTTACTTTAATTAAGATTGGAAATAGGCAGACATTTTTCAAGGGTGATTTTTGTCTTTTCAATTGATTTTAACAAGAAAGATGCTGGGTCAAATACGTTAGACTTATCTTTCTAATAGTCCCTAATCAAGACACGTGGATAAATCAATTCAGGGGTAATTTTGTCTTCAACAAGTCCATGGATACACACACAAAAAGTTTGTGGCATGTTAATACACAAAAGTTCAGCTCTGCTCAAAAATCTAGTGGGTAAATTCATAGAAGAAACTAATTTATCCAACTGAAATGCAAGTAATTGAGATTCATACATGCTTTTGATTAATAAAAAACACAAAAACGGACTCACCCGATCAAAATGAAGGAATTGAGGAGAGAAAACCAGGGCACTTCAAATTGGGGATGAATTTGGGTGTGGTTCAAACTTTTTTTTTGTCCTAAGAGGGAATAGGATCTTTAATAATAAAATTGGTCTCGTTATTAATAAAGAAGATAATGTCCGGTTAGGTAGGGACGGCTGGTTCATTTGACTAGTTTGGTTGTCTCTTTATTTTACATGTTTGACTATTAGAGTATGTTCTTCTGAGTTTATTCTTGCTGAATTGAATTGAATTGAAATGTGATTATTTATTTAATATTTTTCATTCTTTCACTTTTTTTAATAAAGAGTATTATTTAGTATAAATATTAAAATAAAGAGTAGATATAATTAATTAAATGACATATAAAAATTAAATAAAATTACATTTTAATATAAAAATATTTTGTGTTGAATAATCCTTTTCAATGAAAAAATATTATGTTTCAATATAAAATGAATTGAACTGAATTTTGTATTTTTCTTTTCAAGTAAAGGTCGATTTTTTTTGTTGCTCATTCTGAAATGTAGGTTGAAAACAGAACTGCTCGAGCTATACCTTGGATGAGACATTGAACTAAAAAGTGGATGAAAACAACATATTATTCATGCCTTGGGATGATTAGTGAAATTTTTTACTTGATACACCTTATCATTTCAGGCATTTAATCACTCGATACAGCCATCCAATACTGAGTCATGTAAAAAGCTTAACTCATCGACGATTATGTTGATGATATCAACAGGCAACGCATAAGATGGATCGATTGGTTTCAATCCAGGATACTCTAGAAGTGAAAGACCAGCCACTCCAGAATATGTGTGGAACACATCAACCGTGTCATCCCGACTATCTGAAATCCTTCCATTCTCCTTATCTAGAAAGTCGAGAATGAACTTGGCAAGCTTTTCCATGTCATTCCAATCAACTCTATCAATCACGATCAAACTGGAAAGAACCCACCATGAGTAGCACACATCTGGAAGCTTCTCTAGACGACCATTCAGACCACCACCTTTGACTTGCCGCTCGCATAACCACCATCCTAGGAGATCCTTAGCAATATGGTGCAGAGAGCCAGCAAGAGCTAGAGCTCTGACACAGCAGAATATTTGGCCAGCATGGGATTCTGCTCCCGGGGTGCATCCAAACCCACCATCCAGGTTTCTACGCCTTACAATGTACTCCATAGTCTTGTCCACATTAATTTTATCAAACTGGTTTAACAATGCAACAAAACAATATTGCAACATAAGAAAACCTCGTGTCAATCTCACCCCAAATGTCCCAGAAAATGATCCATCCTCGTTCTGTAGACTAGCAATATAGCGAGCAACTTTATCCATGTCAAGGGCATCCATTTGTCAAACAAAGCCAAAACATAAAGGCACTAAGAGTGAACAACACATGGGGGTCATGTCCAATATTACCGCCAAAACCACCAGATTCATGTTGGCATTGCATCACCCAAGAAACTACTTCTTTCTGATCAAAAAGTTGAACTCGCCGTAAAGAATGCCGGTCCCGGTGGTGCGTGCAGAGTACTCCTACGTCTAGATTTCAATACAACCAAAAATAACTGCTCCGCAAAAGGCAGAAAATAACAAAATGCAGCAGAATACAAGTCAAAGGCCAAAGCCCAGTCAATTGGGCTGAAAATGTGTGAATCACCCCTATAATATTTAGAGTTGGATATTATCAAAAACAAAACAAAATACTAATAATCCTTGCAATGTTAATTGAATGAAGGTTTATGGTTCGAAGATTATAATGTTATGAACTTATGATTGTGGATGAAAAACATTGATTTTTAGATGGATACTTGCAAAAAATTGAGATCAAATTTAATTAAATCTGAACATAAAGAAATCACAATGAAGTTTTTTATATGCATTCACTTACAACGTCTTAGTATAGTACAAGGATCATACAACTATCATAATCTAATCCTACTCTAATCTACTGACCACGTACGTTTAGTGGCCGAGATCTTCACATGCTTGATACTTGATTGAAGTGGGTGAGTATCCCACTTACAACAACTTTTGATGATCCCCTGCTCTGGACACCAACCGATGCATCTCATGTCTCTTGATCTAGCACTCATGGAGACTTTGACCCATAGGTAAGAAGAGAAATGATTTGAAATGATGCGACTGAGTGGATTTGAGTCTCTGAACTCCGCTGAGCGAGGCAAGGCATCTGGCCAAGTGAGTTGGTTATCACAATGACGTTGATATGTCCAAAATGCTGCTATACTCAAGATGAACTGAATTGTTGAAATGAAAACATGTTTAGGAAATACAAAAATTGATTATTTTTCGGAATAATTTTTTTCTAGTACATTGCATGATTTCAGTGGATTCTTCACACATTATTGTTTGATAATTGTTCACTTTTAGACTTTGATCACATGATCTCTATGTTATATTAACTAGTTATTCTCCTAAATTTTATTGTCCTATATTTGTAAGTTTTAGTTTTAGTCTTTCCTCTCTTTTTTTTCCCTTGCCCTTTTATGGGCATAATTTCGTTTCGATTAAAATTCTATATCTCCCCTTTTGTATTTTTTCTTGGATTGAATTTGTTTTCGATTCAGATTCTATTATTATCCCAAAAATAAAAGGTTCGAGAAAGATTTCACATTCATATCATTCTTTAGAGTTGGGAACAACTCAAGTTAAAGATCTTTCACCTCCTAGATCTTTCCTTAAGAGATCAAGTAACTTGCAAGACAACTGGTCAAAATCACCATCTTTTAGAAACCTACATAAAAGAACTCCGCAACAAGATATCATAATACTGAAGGTCAAGAGATACCATGGCTTGATTATATCCTGATTGACTTTCATGTTGATGTTTATTCATTCTAATTCCTAGATCAAACAAACAAACTTCACCTGTATTTGCCTTTGGCGAGAAGCCATCTTTTACAGTCGCGATGTGCGTCCTGATGATCCGTCCTGATGATGAGATGGGATGAACCTGCTAAGAATCAAGAACTCTCAGTCAAGGCGGGGCGGCTAATTGCCGTTCCCGCTCCGATGCTTAAGTCAGTAGACTGTTCGGAGAGTGGGAATATGTTTGGTTGTGTTTAGTCAACTTACCTCTCTCTTGTGTGATAGAGAGATCTATATAGTGCTGAAAAGCTGACCCTGGTCACATCAGACCACGCCGTTAGGTGGTCTGGGAGATTCTCCTGCCAGGGTCGGTAAAGCTGACCCGATCATCATGCAGGATGAGGGGTCGGGATGAGCCATACCGGATGGTGAGATGCCCGACCCTAACAAGTCCCCCAAGTCAGAGCTCGACATGACGGTTTGAGCGTGAGGCTGTAACTGGGCTTTTGGAATCTGTGCGATAGTGGGCTTTCTCTCTTAACTGCATGTCTTCCACGTGTCGTCACTTTTCCTCGGGGGTGCGGATGGTTTATCCTTAGTAACTGTGCAACTTTTTGGCAACTGCCATTATTGCTTTAACTGCTCGCATAACTCCCCCCTTTTCGTTTCAAATTTGAAACCGCTCTTCATTTTATCTTCTTCCTTCCGCCATACACTTGCTCTCTCCACCCTCAAGTATTCTGTGCTTATCATTTAGTTTGTTCTTTTTGTGCTTTCCCGCTAGTGCCTTTGTCGCGTTTCTCCGATTTCGGGCATGGAAGATGTTCCTGTTTCCGGCGCGTTCTGCCAGATCACCGACGATGAAGTGGCTGAGTTCATCCAGATCTGTCGGGATACTGAAGTCCTCCAGATTGCTGATATGGTGAAGTCCATTATCCGGCCTAAACCTAGCGACACCATCAACGCTGCTCCGGCGGGCATGGTTCCAGTCTACTATGAGCACTTGACTCGCTGCAGCGCCAGGTTCCCCCTTACTCCTTTCTGTCAATCTATCATGTGCTATTTCGACATGACTTTGGGCTCGATGACGCTGAATGATGTTCGGAACATGATTGGCTTTGAGACCCTGTGGTGCTCGTGGAGTTGTCCCCTCTGTTACCTTGTTCCGGGTGTTCTTCTACACCGGTGGTGGTGACAATGAGGATGGTTGGGGCCATATCAAGATTCGCCCCAAGGCTGACCTGCACATCCTGACTGGCATGCCCAAGACGAGGGATTGGAAAGTTAAATTCATGTTTGTTGATTAGGATGTGGTGTATGGTCCCGCCGCCTCACGCCCAAATCAGGCCGTGGGCGATCCTGACACTCGCGGCCGTGCTCCAGTTAGCGTGTCTCAGAACCGCTTGGCTGCCGCCATCAGGGCTTTGAAAGAGAGGCCGGAGAAATGGGATGTGTTGAAACTAGATGAGAGGCTACGGGATTCTGGCCTGCCTCATCGTCGTGTGCTCCCCGCCATCCGGGATGATGCTGCTGACGGGGCTGGGTGATGGTGGCGCCGTCCAGAATGCTGAACCTGTCCGGCAAGATGTTGAGAACTTTAGCCCGCCCCCTGAGCTGACTGTCTCGAAACCTGGTCAAACCGACAAAGGCATGTAGCTAGGCTTGACCCTCCTCGTTCATTTTTCATGTATTATTATTATTATTTTTTCTTTTACCAACTGTACTTGTCTCTTGACGCGTGACTGCTGCAGCTATGACTCATCATCGTCCGACCATTGATGTGTCCCAATTCAACCGCCCTTCTCAACGTAGGAAAGTGGATGACAGCACCGGCCCCAACCAGTCCACCCAGTCGCATGGTCAGTCTTTCCAGACTTGCAGGATGGCAATGCTGATGGTTCCTCCGTCCCGTATCAGGATACCGGATCGTCAAAGGGGCTTCTGAAGCTTAACCAGCTATTCCAGATAGGGATCGGTGGTCGTGATGCGCTCGGAGGTGGCGAGAATGCCTTAGCCCGGCCCCAAGTGTCTGGTCAGTCGAAAGGTGGCCCTGACCTGACTGGCCAACAGCATGGTGGGAGAGTCCCTCCGCACGCTGGTGGTTTTCAGACCGATAAGGGTAAAACCAACTCTTCCACCGTCTTCCTCAACTCGCCTGCCGGTCGGCTGGAGTACCTCAAGGAGGTGATGCCCATTGATCATTTCAGGGCCTGGGTGAAGAATCCGGCGCTGAATCTTCATGGGGTCAGAACTGCCACGGATAATCTGATCTCATCCGTCTTTGATGTAAGTCTCATCTGTTTGTCGCTCTTTGGCACTCTGTTTTCTCCTTCAACTTTCTCGTCTTAACTTTGTAATGTCAGGGTGCTTGCTCATCCCTCGCCGTCATCTCTGACTTCAGCGCTTTGTGCTTGGCACATGAGGCTGATCAGAAAGTGTATCATGCCACCCTCGTTGAACTTGGGGATGTGAAGAGACAGGGCTATCGCCGATGCCGAGATAACTAAGCTCCAGGCTGATGCCAAGGCGGATGCTGACGCTGAGTGGACGCCCGACGACTGGATGGAATCCGAGCAGGCGCTGAAGAAACAACTGGATGCTGTCAATGCCCAACTGGCGTCTGCCGTTTCGGACGGCGAGGCGTTGAGAACAGCAAATGAGACCAGCGATGCTGCCCTGCTGGATGCCCAGAAGTCTACCACTGAACTGCAAAAACGCCTAGATGAGACTGTTGAGAAGGCTGGCCAGATGAGCAAAGTGTCTGACGACTTGGCTGCTCTTCAAGCTCGCTACGCCGAGTCTGAGGACCAACTGAAAAAGGCGCTGGAGGATAAAGCGAATCTCGCCATCAACTATCAGACTATGCTGACCTCCAGCATGCGTGAAGTGTTTGCCAAAGTGGCTCGCTCTGAACATGCTGTTGCGTGCTCTTCTGCTTTTCTGCGACGGGCGTATGCACTGGACAGCGTGTATGAAGACTATGCTGCCTATGCCACTGCTCTTTCTGAGCTCATAGATGCCTTTGTTGGTTCTGACTTCCCTGAGTACTTCTCTACACTGTCTGGTGAGATGACTCCCGCTGAACTTGCTGCTTGGGAACCGGATGTTGCAGTCCCGCCGATCGTCATGGACGGTGAAGTTGTGGCGGATGAAGGACTAGTCAAGGACTCAGAGAATGCGGGCAATAACGTTCTGGTTACTGCTCAGAACCATTGATTCCGTCTTTCTTTCCTTTTTTCCTGCTTGTTTTCTTTCTGGATAATTTCCTTTGGTTTGTAATAACCCATAAGGGACAAATTTTCACTCTTTGTTTCTGCACTTCTATGAAACTTTTGCTTTTGCATCATGAGTTATTGCCTTAGTGTTTTACCTGTTTGGCTCATGCCTTTGTTATACCTTGTCATTTTGTTCACCATTGTTCATGTTGAGAACTCATCATCCGTCTTCATGAAGAGGGATGAGTTTCCATGATGAACTATTAAGGTGACATGATGAGTTAACCGTGCACGACTTGATGCCATGTGTTAGGCTATCTATCGACTTGGAGGTCGCTAAACTTTATCCAAGCCACCAAGACATGGGGGTGTCGCCCTATCCTTGGTTTTTTCTTCAAAGCCAAAGCTGCTAAGCCATGGACTTTGTTAATCGGTCCGTGCCCGACATGGGTTTTCATTGAAGAAAAAAAAAATCCCACCTTTTCTCCAACTCGGTAGCTATCCGAATTTGGAGAGGATATGGTTTGCTCTGTTTGCTTGTCCGCATTTAAACAAAACCACGCCTACGTTCAGTACTCAAGAAGGGCGGCTAAGCCTCAGTCCCGGTCTGGCGGTTACGATCGTGATCGTGTCATCCGGCTTGCCTGTTGGTGTGTGGATGCATTTGATTGCATCTTTGCCTCTCCATAGATATTTCTGGCATATTTGGCAAAGATGCATCTCTGATGCTTCACAACCTAAGTATGGGATGTGTCGAGTGTTCTAATGCCTTGTCCGGTTGACCAGAGCGGTGGCCTGAACTGCCACTCTTAGTGTCCATTATCACAAATTCCGATCACGTCGTTCGACTTTCGAAAAGAGGTATAAATGAACAAACAAGAGATGATGTGTTCTTGAACTTGACACTTGAAATACATTGAAAGAGGGGGAGTACAAAAGATACAATTTTGCACGGGAAAACTGGATTTCCTCAAGATCGCATCCCTCATGAGGGCAAAAGTCGCGATCTGATCAAAAATCTGTTTTCCAAAAGCATTTTCCCATTATATACAAACTAATTGATACCTTTCTTGTGGACCTGATGCTGCTCAACCGTAGTAACGGTGGAGGTTCTCCATGTTCCACGTCCTTGGGACCGCTTCGCCCGACATGGTTCGCAGCCTGTATGCGCCATTCCCCAGCACTTCTGCGATCACATACGGTCCTTCCCACGTAACATCCAGCTTTCTTAAGCCTTCAACCCGGCTGGCTTCATTCTTTCGGAGGGCCAATTCACCTTGCTTGAGGTTCCTTATGCGGACCCTTGCATTGTAGCGTTGTTCCACGTATGACTTATAGGCTGCCTCCTTGATTGTGGCCTGCTCTCTGGCTCTCTCCAGGTCCTCCAGGCTCTCCCTCAAGCGCTGCTCATTGTCTGTCTCAGCATCCGGGATGGCAGATCGCGGCGACGGGATGATGAGCTCAGGCGGGATGATGGCCTCACTGCCGAAACAAAGAGAGTAAGGTGATTCACCTGTTGCAGTTCGCGGCGTTGTCCTGTATGCCCAGAGCACCGATGGAAGCTCATCCACCCAGTTCCCTTTTGCGCCATCTAGCCTCCTTTTTAGCCCTTGCACAATTGTTCCGTTCAGTAAGACCGTTGGCTTGCGGATGGGCTACCGACGTGAAACTCTGCTCGATGCCCATCTGGTTGCACCAGTCTTTGAAAACTCCTCCTTCAAACTGGCGGCCGTTGTCGCTGATGATTGTCTTGGGCAGGCCGAATCTGCAGACAATATTTTTCCACACGAAACTGGTCATCCTCTTACTCGTAATGGTCGCCAACAGCTCCACCTCAGCCCACTTGGTGAAATAGTCGACGGCCATCACCAAGAACCTTCTTTTGTCACTGGCTTGGGGGAAAGGGCCGACTATGTCGATGCCCCATTTCGCGAACGGCCATGGGCCTGTGATACTCTTCATGGGCTGGCCGGGTTGGGATGATACACGGTCATGTACCTAACACTGATGGCATGTCTTTACCATATGGTCGGCATCGACCCTCATGTTGGGCCAGTAATAACCTGCTCGCGTCGCCCTCAGTGCAAGTGTTCGGGCTCCTTGATGGCTGCCGCCGCTTCCCTCGTGGAGTTCCCTTAAGATCCTTTCCGCTTGCTTGGGTGTTAATCAGCGCAACCATGGCTGCAAGTATCCCCTCTTGTATTCCACCCCATTCTTGAGTGCAAAATTCAGCGCCCTTCTCTCTAAAACTCTCGCCTCCCTCTGGTCGGGTGGTAATGCTCCACTGAGCAGATAATCCCGCATCGGTGTCAACCAACATAGCGGTTCGGCCTCAATGACGGCGACCGTCATGGCATCGGTTGATCTGATCGGTAGTGTTTCCACTAGAACTCCCTTGGACAAATGGCTACTTGCTGTGGAGGCAAACTTGCTGAGGGCATCTGCTCTCGTGTTCTCGGATCTGGGGACTCGGGTCACCTCAAATCCTTCGAACTGCATGGCCAAACTTTTCACTTTTGCCAAGTACTTTTGCATGGATGGCTCCTTGGCTGCGTATGACCCGTTGAACTGGTATGCCACCAAGGCCGAGTCCCTATATGCGTCCAGCTTGGTCGCGCCCAACGCTTTTGCTATCTCCATGCCTGCGATCAATGCTTCATATTCGGCTTCGTTGTTCGTGGCTGGGAACGGGAATCTCAATGCATACGTCGTCTCCATGCCATCGAGGTCCGTTACTATCAACCCGACTCCCGATCCTTCCACCCCGGATGCGCCGTCCACATGCAGCTTCCACCATCCCGTTCTGTCGACGCGTCGTGGCTTTTTGTCGGCTAGCTCGCTTAGCGCATTGATGGTGACCTCATCTCCTGCCTCGATCCTGGATGGTAATTCTGCCAGGAAATCGGCCATTATTTTCCCTTTGATAGCTTTTCTTGGAGCGAACTCGATGGCGTGCTCGCCTAGCTCTACTGCCCACTTGGCCAACCTTCCCGACATTTCTGGCCTTGTCAAAATTGCTTTGAGTGGCTCGTTTGTCAGAACCACGATGGGGTGTGCTTGGAAGTATGACATGAGGCGTCTCGCCGCATGGACTAGTGCCATGGCCAACTTCTCCTGGGCACTATATCTTAACTCGGCCCCCTGCAGTGTTCCGCTGACATAATAGACCGGACGTTGGATCTTGCTCACCTCCCTGACCAGTGCTCCACTGACAACTTCCATCCCTGCAACAAGGTACAAGTATAGTGTCTCACCTTGTTCGGGCGGGGACATGGCTGGAAGGTCCTTCAAGTGATTTTTCAGCTTGAGGAACGCTTCATCCTCGGCTTGGCCCCATTGGATTGCTCTTTTCGGCCCGATGCTGCCTTTGAGGATCCTCAGGAATGAGAGTGACTTCTCCGCGGCTCGGGATAAGAATCTATTCATAGTCGCCAGTTTCCCATTCAGACTCTGCACCTCCTTGACATTCCGAGGTGGCTTCATGTCCAAAACAGCCTGGACTTTCTTTGGGTTGACCTCCAAACCATTGTTGGACACCATGAGGCCTAAGAACTTCCCGGCCCCCACTCCGAATTGGCATTTGGCTGGGTTGAGCATCATGCCCGCTGCGTTCAAAGTCCTCAAGGTCTCATCCAGGTCTTTCACCAACCCTTGGTATGATACGCTCTTGATGACCATGTCGTCGACGTAAATTTCCATGTTGCGGCCGATCTGTGCTTTGAAAATCCGGTCCACCACCCTTTGGTTAGTGGCTCCAGCATTTCGCAGGCCAAAAGGCATCATCCTGTACGCGAAAGCTCCTCGCTCCGTGATGAAAGCGGTTTTGTCGACGTTGTCATCCTTCATTGGGATTTGGTGGTACCCCTTGTATGCATCCAGGAAGCATTTGATCGGGAAAGGTGCCAGCGCGTCCACCTTCTGGTCGATGATGGGCGTCGGGTAGCAATCCTTGGGGCACGCCCTATTTAATGCCTTGTAATCGATGCACATTCGCCAACTCCCATCTGACTTTTTGACTAGGACCGGGTTGGCTAACCATGTCGGATATGGCACCTCCCGTAGGATTCCTGCATTCACCAACTTGGTTACCTGTTTATTCACTGCTTCATTCCTTTCTGGGCACAGCGGTCGCCTCTTTTACATGACTGGCGGGTGTGAAGGATCCACTCTGAGGGCGTGTTGGCCGAGCTCGGGTGACACTCCTGTCATGTCTGCCGCCTTCCATGCAAAGACCTTTTGATGCTTGATCAGGACTTCCAGAACCTCCTGTCGACTTGCCTCGGGCAGGTCTGATCCCACTTGGACTCCTCTGCATCCGTCTTGGTCAAAGAACATGGTCATACAGGATGCCGACAGGGATTTGGGATCTGGGCACCCCGACCGAACCATGTGGACCGGGCGCCGAGGTGGCGATTCGTCATCTGAGCGCTTGCGCTTCTTCAGCGCGATTCTATGGCACTCCCTTACCTTTTGCTGATCACCCCGGACGGTTGCTATCCCTCCTTTGGTTGGGAACTTCAACAGAAGATGAAGGGTGGAGACAATACCTTTGAGCTGGGCTAGCGCTGGCCTTCCCAGTATTAGGTTGTACGGGCTATGAGCCTTGATCACGATGAACTCCATGTCCACCTCTTTCCTGGTCGGCCTCTCTCCGAAACCAACTGGAAGTGTGATCGTTCCTTCTGGCCACACCGTCCTGTCAGCAAAATCCACCAGCGGCGTACTTGTCGGGACCAACTTGGCCTTGGTATTGTCATCCAACTTCTCGAAGCAATGCCAATACATTATTTCTGCTGAGCTGCCACCATCCACGTATGCCCGATGAACCATCTTATCCATGATTTGGACCGTGATGATGATCGCGTCGCATCCAGCCGGGCGATCCGGGATGGGATCGTCAGCGCCGAATGTGATCAGCTCATCTTTACCCAGTCTCCTATTCGTTGGAGTGTGTTCTGGGGCTATCCCGCACCTAACTTTTCTCTGTGAATCCGAGCCTCCTCTGGCATTCCTGCCTATGATAGTGAGTATATCATTGCTCACGCGCCCCGCTGGCTCTCGTTCTGGTGACGACTCTTCTTCGTACTTGGCTCTTTTTCATCTGGTCGCTCAGCACGAGCCACCTCCTTTCCTTTGCCACGTGCTCTGTTGGCTCCTTGATCCTTGCCGCCATTCCTGTTGGCATATGTCGCCTTGTTGTGGGCCTTGGCCGTGGCGGCGAATTGCTTCAATTGCCCTTTGCGCATGCATGACTCGATGACCTTCTTCAAGTGGATACAATCCTATGTGTCATGGCCATGGTCGTCATGGTACTCACAAAACTTGTTCAAATTTCTCTTGTTGGGGGCATCTTCATGGCGCGCGGGGGTGGGATGACATCACGGCTTGCCAAGAAAACTTCTCTGGGTGTCTTCGTCAACGGGGTGAAAATCCTTTCTTGTGCAACTCTGGGGCCCAACCTATCCTTCACTGATGACGTCTTCTCCGCCTTGGCCGGTTGACCATCCTGGATGAGTTTCTGCTTTGGCCAATAGGGTCGGGCCTCCTTCTGCATTGCCAGCTTCTTCTTCTTGGCATTCTTGTCGGCTCGGTGAAACATCTCCACCACCATGTGCAGCTCATCCAACGTGTATACCGTACGGAAGGTGAGTTCTGAATCCAAGGCCTCGTGATCCAGACCTTGCATGAAAATTTCAATCAACCACCGCGGCTCGCCACGGTGCACCACCCTGTTGCTTTCCTCGATGAAACGCTCATAATACTCTATCAAGCTCTCGCCGGATAACGCCCTGTGGCGTATCTTCATCAGGTCCTGCGTCGTGTTGGTGAACTTCCTTTTCTGCATGAACCTGGTGAGGAAAAGTTCCTCAAGCTGCGCGAAACTGGATATGCTCCCATTGTCCAGGTTGGCGAACCACACCCTTGCTGCCTCCTTGAGCGTGGTGGCAAATACTTTGCACCACACGGGCTCGGGCGTGGCATACGTTGACATGTTAGTTGTGAACGTGTGCAGATGATCAGTTGGGTCCGACAAACCGTCATACGTGCCCAGATTTGGAGGGATCCGGAGACGAGGATTGGCGACGAACTCCGTGACTGCCTCTGAGAAAGGGCTTCCTCTTTTTTGGCAATCTGGGGCCTCGTAAAACACCGACAACCTCTGCTTGGCCGGCACTCTGGGCTTGACACTAGGCTTGTGGCCATACGTCATGGCCTATTCCCCGGGTTGGGACCTAGGGTTGCCTTCTTTCGCGTTTTGATCCTCCCATTCCTCGTCTGAAGCATCCAGGATCTCGTTCCCGTCATCATCCAGCTCTGTGAGGATGGGAGCTTTGCATTTTCCTTGGGTGGGCTCGTCAAAAAGTTTAGTCGGTGTGACTATTTTTGCCAAACCTTCGAGGCGCCGCGTTTTCGGTGGCGTGCTTCGCAGCTCCTGCAGCTGCTTGTTAATGATAGCCTGTGACTCCAGGATCTGGCGGAGCACATCACCATCCTCAGCCGTGAAGGATGGCGAAGCGCCCGGGTGCTGAGCCTGCTCAGGCGTCACCGAGATCGGCGTTGTTGCGGGGTTTGAGGAGTGAATGAGTTTCCAGCCCCCTCGTCGCCCAGATCTGTGACCACTATCTCTGGATGAGGAGTGCCGTGGTCTTGTCCTTCTCTGCTCATTTGCAGTGCGTGGGCTGTGAAGATAATCGGTTATATCCCCACAGACGGCGCCAATGTTACAGTCGCGATGTGCGTCCTGATGATGAGATGGGATGAACCTGCTAAGAATCAAGAACTCTCAGTCAGGGCGGGGCGGCTAATTGCCGTTCCCGCTCCGATGCTAAAGTCAGTAGACTGTTCGAAGAGTGGGAATATGTTTGGTTGTGTTTAGTCAACTTACCTCTCTCTTGTGTGATAGAGAGATCTATATAGTGCTGAAAAGCTGACCCTGGTCACATCAGACCACGCCGTTAGGTGGTCTGGGAGATTCTCCTGCCAGGGTCGGTAAAGCTGCTCTCTGCTGTCGAGTCTGGCCCGATCATCATGGAGGATGATGGGTCGGGATGAGCCATACCGGATGGTGAGATGCCCGACCCTAACACCATCCAAATTCGACGTCGCTAAAGTTCATACCCTTGGCACCGGGAAGGGGAATACTAGTACAAATCTTGCACTGTGACAAACTATAGAATTAATGTTGTCATTTTTCTCCGAAATACACGAAATTTTGTATGGCTTTTGTGGGACAATGATATTCATTGTATTGATTTTGATTCTTTATATTGTTCTATTTACATATTTTGAACATGTCTACAAGTACCGTTCTATTTACATATTTTGAACATGTCTACAAGTGACAATTATGATGAAGTGACATACACTACTACAAAATCAAGCCATTTAAGGCGGTTCATCTTTCATGTTTTAAGGCAGAAGACAAATGCCTATGGTGGTTGTGACTTAAATGAGAAAAATCATCTAAGGTGGTTTCTCTTCCGCCTTAGATGTTTTAATGTTTAAGGCGTTTATTTCCGCCTTGGATCACGGTACGACAGGACTTGCGAACTCGCAAGAGTTAAAGTTAGTCTGATAATCATTTTGTTCCTGCGATATTGTAAGCACGAAACGCAAATACCAAACAGCTGGTAGATTATTTAGTTACGAAAGCAGCTTACGGATTGCCAGTTCAAATACTTGCGGACTCGCTAGATGGGTAAGCCTAGATTGTAAAATAAATCTGTACGAGATTGGTTGCGACAATACACGCGTGGATCGCTAGAACTTAGTTACGATGGCGCAAGTCGGCCAAGCTTCACATTTGTTTATCTTCTAACGAGACTGGTTACGATCAGTATTGGCAATTCGATGGGTCATTCTTTGCGAACTCGCTACCTGACAAAGCCAACATTTTAGGTTGGACTGAACGAGACTAATGACGACAGTGACGTGCTAGTCGCTAGTAAAAGTGTTGCAATTTCGCAACTAGACCAGTCTATAGATTACAAATATGTAGGTACGCGATGCCTCACGATATCGTAAGAAAATCGCCTGTGTTTTTGGTTGCGAGTTCGCTACTCATGGCGTTAGTATAAACGACGTCGTGTAATCATTTGGTGGGCGAAAAAAATAAATGACGTTGCGAGCCAGCTAGTGAATTCGCCTGGGTTTGGCGAGCATGGTTGCGAGCTCGACAAAGCTCAGATTATGGAGGCAGAGAAGAACGAGCGATTGGGTAGCGATGGCACAAAAAGTAAGTTAAGAAATATGCTTTTTGCAAGTGTAGTTGCGACAGCACAAGATCATCGCCAAAATTTAATGTAACAGGCGAGCTAACTTACGATCTCGATCGCTGGGAATTCGTAAGTGTCACTAAATTATAGGATTATAGCCATTTCCACCCAAATCAAAAGCATTAGGGTTTCATTTTGTTTAACTAAGCTGTCAATTGCAAGATACATGGTCTCATAGAACAATACATGAACGTCAAACACTAACAAGTCACACTTTATAAACATATTGAAGTAATAAAACTCAAAAGTATCAGGTTTCCGACGAAAAAAAATAAACTAGCTTTTATCAGGTACGTGAGGCCTAGAGATGTACCGAGATCTAATAAGGACCAAGTGTTTAGCAAATTTATCTCTACCATCCTCCAACTCTATTTTGGTGTATGGTACATGATTTTCCTCGAGAATCTACGAATAGGAAATGTTTTTTAATACTAGTAAAGGCAATGTAGATAGATAGTATTAGGTACAAAAAGTAGGTTGTAAGAATGCTTACGCGATTTAATTCCAAATTATCATCAACAAGGCCAGCGACGCACTCGCTGGCATACAACATCATGTAGTAACCACACTCCCAATTTGACAATTGCTTTCGGTGCTTAAAGTGAAGAAGTATAACAAATGATTTGAAATGAAATCATGAGTTTTTTGCCTGAGTAACCTTATTTTTGAAACTAAATCCCAAAATAACACTCTTTCGAAACTAATTCTCAAACTAATACTCCTATTTATATGTTGGGGTCATTTTTCAAATTACAAGAATTCTTGGACTAAATCTAAATAACATTATACCCATAAATATTTTTACATTTCAATTAAACCCACTGCCACACCGCGCTAGTTTTGTGTATTTCCTTGCCATCCTATCAAAGGCAGATTTGCATCATTAACAAAAATTACACAAACTCTCAAATGCCTCGCAGTAAAGCGAATTGATCGGTTTCATGATTTTATGTTGAGATCGATCGAAAATTTGATGAGTATAATACTTTATAATATGAATCTCGTCATATTATTAAACAATTTCAATATATAACGAAAATATTGGTATGCTTCACCGATGACAATCGATTTTTCAGATTGACACTTTTAATGAGAAGAAAAATCAATTCAAAAGCTAGCTAGATGGATTTACCAGCAGACATGTCGAATCTGCGCTGCTTGAGCTCACGGTATTCTTGACACAAAGAACTTGCCTCACATCAAAAATGAACAAGGCAATACGCACAGAGCTGTTCATCCAAATTTATAGTTTCCAGATTTTTATATTATGAATTATAAATTAGTGGGTTTAATTGAAATGTACAAATATTTATGGGTATAATGCTATTTAGATTTAGTCCAATAATTCTTTTAATTTGAAAAATGACCCCAGCATATAAATATGAGTATTAGTTTGGGAATTAGTTTCGAAAGAGTGTTATTTTGGGATTTAGTTTCAAAAATAAGCTTACTCAGGCAAAAAACTCATGAAATCATAGTGGAAATAAATGAGCATGGGATTTGAAATGTCACCTGAATTTGTATAAGGTTGAAGGGGAAGTAGTGTGTCGTCATGTGCACCATGCATAGCAACCTCTAATAAATCTGCAAATTTTGTAGATGTACCAAAGTGTGGCAGGACAATCCGATAAACACGCTTCAACGATGGTATCATTGGTACAAAACTCCAATAGCCGCTGCATATTTTAAGAAATGGAAATGAAAGAACTCGACTTGAAGATTTGAATGTTTACAAAATGCAAATAATTAACCAAGTAAAAATGAAAAAAAACATCTCGAGATATGGGCCAATGTAAATTGTCTTGCTCTTGTCACTTAGGATCTTTGAAAGATAAGTAAGTCGTGATTGATTATTTTCATTCATTTCTTGCAGGCATATTGGGTGCAAAAAACCAATGAAAGTCTTTGTGTTAGTTAGAGCAACGAATTGCATGTACCTAAATAAACCATAGAGCGGAGATGAACGCACAAGTATATGAACATTTGTAAGTTGCAATACGCTAGCAAAATTGAGAACAAGTAGCTTACAACAGATGTAGTATAACGATTGTTTCGGGAAGGTTTTGATAGTGCAGAATAGGGCAAAGTCTTCCAATGGAATGACTAATTCCCTCGCTTCGCCAAATACCTGTTTATTGGCGTAGAAATAGTAAACGGATTCCCAACTCTTGGCAACCCATTTTACAACATCGGGGTGTTCATCGCCATTCTGCACATTTATTTTGAGCCAACTAGTAAAGTCTCTGTAATGAGCTTCTAGAATCATGGGTTCCGACCAGCTCGGGTGTGTTGACCTAATCTCATTAAGGTGAACATCAACATAAGGACTCACTGCAGAATGGTTGCGCAAAGTGTACAGATGGGCTATAGATATTTCAGTGGAAGAAGGTAAATTTTGACTTATGGCGTAGTCCAACACCATCCAATCTATCATCGTGTTGAGACTGGAAGTCCTATACTAGGTACATCCTGTAAATAGTTGGTACAAAATTCTATTACCTCTTCCGTGACATATCGCTGCACTATACTGGCATCTGGTCTATAACAATTTTTTAAAGAATGCTTGAAAATGCTCATGTACCGCTCGAATAGATACATCCATCTCAAGTATACTGGTCATCACAGCTGCAACTCCCTCACCAAATGAACTATCAAATGATCCATTATGTCAAAAAATGAAGGTGGAAAATACATCTCTAGCCTACACAATACTTCAACTACCATTTCCTGCAATTCATCCAACTTATGCCGACTTACTTTCTTGCGACATATCTGCTTAACAAAACAACAAAGCCTTGCAACTGCCTTTCCAACGTGAGAAGGCAAACAACCTCTCAGAGCAATGACATTCAAATCCTGCATCAGATTGTGGCAATCATGCGACTTCATTCCCACCAATTTCAACTCTGCAGTAGATACACAACTACTAATGTTCGAACTATATTTAGAAGGCACCTTCACTAATTTCAAAGTCCTACAATAACTCTTCTTCTCCTCATATGACAAGGAATAACAAGCAGGTGGTAAGTAAGTCGTACCTACTTCTTCTTGCACGAGAGAAAGTGACGTCCTTATGCCAAGATTGACTAAATCATTTATAGTTTTCAATCCATCCTTACTCTTCCCCGGTGTATTCAAGAGCGTCCCAACCAAATCTTCACATACATTCTTCTCTATATGCATGACATCTAGACAGTGGCGCACATCCAAGTGCTCCCAATAACCGAGTTTGAAAATATCGAACATTTCTTCCAAATCCTAGTTTGAGTGCTTTTCTTTTCACCCTCTCCCAGCACGTACTCCATACCCGCTACTTTTTCCAATATTTCAGAACCTGATAGTGGGACGGGGGTAACACCATGCTCTTCCTGACCGTTAAACCACTTCTTAGCACTCATCCACGGATGACTGCTAGGCAGGAATCGTCTATGACCTAGATAAACAGGCTTACCTCCATGCTTTGATTGACAATGACTAGTATTGCTCTCACATACTGGACATGCAAAATGACTCACAGAACACTATCGGCATGCCATGTTAACAATTTTCATCAACTGGATTGGCATACAAACGCGTCAATCTCGGTTTCAAAGGCATGTACCACATCACCTTAGCAGGACTTTGCTTTTTCGATGTTGTCACTGTTTCTACACATACCTCGACCTTTCCCTTTTTTTTTTTCAATCTAGAATCACTGCATACCTTGCAATCATCCCTCGGAGAATTAACACTCCCCATATACAACATACAATCATTCGGGCATGCGTGAATCTTAGTAAACTCCATGCCCATAGGATACAATATCTTCCGCACAGCATAAACCCTGTCAGGACATAAGTTGTCATGAGGAAGTAACTCTTTAACCAACTCTAGCAATTCTGTCATTTCTTTATCAGAAATACCATGCCTTGCCTTTGGGTTCATTAACAACAACGTTGCGCCCAGTCTAGAATGCCTAACCCCAACATATAAGCTTGTCTGTGTATTGTCATACATTGCCTCTGACATACTTTTCTTCCCAACAAACTCCATAACAACATGATCAAATATGTCTGAAAGCTATTCATTATAATGCAGGATTTTCTCGGCGCTTCCCTCCTCCATCTCAACCCGGTAACTTTCATAATGGCCTTCCCCATGCCAAACCCATTCAGTGTAGGATTTGTCAAATCCTTTACAAATTAAATGTTCACGCACTACAACAATATCTTCGAATATGGCGTTGTTTCTACACTTGTTGCATGGACATCTAACCCCTCCTATGCTATTCTGCCTAGAATGTCGCAAGCCAACATCTAAGAAATTTTCCACCAAATCTAAATACTCTTTCGATAATCGAGCATTCTCGTTCATTATTTTTTCACGATCTATAATTCAAAAATCGGACAAACAGCTACACAAGGGCCTAGAACCTTCAACAATTCTACTAACCCACTGACTTCCGATGATAAAGTACACACTGAATTAACACAAAAAACACAATAAACCAACCGACATACAAAATTATACATAAAAACAACCATAATCAAGAGAAATGCCAACACATTATGCAAGTGTTAACGTACCTAATCCAAGAAGGCTACAGTCTGACCTCCAAGCAAATTGGAACTAATTAACCATATGTGAATCCGTCAATACCTACCTCATAAAGACTTACAAAATCTTTTTTTGTGTTTGAATGGCCACTTCTTAATAAAACTGCGATTGCAAGCGACAATCTTACGAAATCGCAACAATTCCGCAAACACATCTGCGTATCTAGCGCGTTCGCAAAATTTCAATCACACGCACTTGCACTGTAGTTCATATATGGCGTGTGTGGAAACGATCTCGCAACATGCTCCTACATTCCATTGCGATCCAGTTGCGACATGCTAACACATAATTGCATGCCTAACATATGAAACAATGGAACTTACAACATCGCAACACACAAAGTTGCTAAACCTAATACTGACGATTTCTCCTTACGATCTCGCAAGAAATTCTTTTGCCTTACTTCAATAGTTGCGATGTCGTGACTACTGATTAACTTTAAGGTGGAAAATATTTTTCCGCCAAAATTAAAATATATTCACATCATTACAGACTTCCACCTTTAACTGGTTCCTTACGTCTTAATTTTTGTTTTTTTTGCTTGCTAGAACCGCTTGCGATGTCGCAAGTATGTAGCAAGGCGGAAAAAAAACGCGCTCCCCTCAAACGCCTTGAATTTGTGTCTTGCATAACCCCCTTTGTAGTAGTGATATTAGTATGTTGAAGTGACATATTATTATGATGAAGTGATAAAATGCTTCCATTTCATAGGTGTGAAGTGAGCATTCTACAAAATCACCGAAACAATCGACGGAAACTACTAACTGAACCATCCATACTTTTTCCTACCCTCTGAAACTTCATACTTCGAATTAAGCCTTACATTTCCTCTTCAAAAACCTCCAGCACCGCCATTCCCAAGCTCCCTTGTTCTACAGCTTCACCTACTGCTTTCTCGTCAAATCTGGGGCCAGGGCAGTGCGGAACTGGCCAAAAACAGTTGCATTGCTTCTGTAGTAAGGTGGGGTTCGATATGTGCAGATTGGGCTTGTAGACATGTTCATGAATGTGGGTGTATGGTGGAAGCCCAGAAGGTGTTAGATGAAATGCCTGACAGAAATGCAGCTTCTTGGAATGCTTCATTGACTGGTTTTATCAAATGGGGTGATTTGAGGTCTGCCCATGGTTTGTTTGATAGGATGCTTGGGAAGAATGGTTTTTTGTGGACTGGGATTATTGATGGCTACACACGACTTGATCAGTTTGATGAAACTTTCGAGATGTTCTGTGAAAAGGCTCGCGAGGGAGTGAAGCCTAGTGAGGTTACTCTCTTGGCGATTTTCCCGGCTGTGTGGAGTATCTGGTGCGTTGAGTTTTTTCATGCTTATGGAGAGAAACTGGATTCAGCGCGCTTGATGTTAGTGTTATGAACTCTTTGGTTGATGCCTATGTAAAATGTGCAAGTATGGAATGTGCAGTTGAAGTGTTTGAGGAGGTCTTAGATGAGAGGAAACACATAGTTACCTGGACTTCCATTATAGCTGGCTTTGCTTTGTATGGAATTGCTAAAGAATCTATGAAGAGCTTTAGATTGATGCTAGGAACAGGCTTGAGACCTAAACGAATCACCTTTCCGAGTCTTCTAAACTCATGCAGCCACGGGGACTGGTGGATGAAGGTCTTGAGATTTTCAGGGAGATGAGCGATGAGTGTGGGATTTTTCCCAACGTAAAGCACTATGCATATGTGATAGACATGTTAGGGAGGGTTGGGGAGATTGAAGGAAGCAGAAATGGTGGCAGAGAAGGTTCCCAGTGATTTGGGCAATGCGCTGGTTCCTAGTGATTTGGGCCAGTTGAATGTTTTCTTCATCATGTGAACACATGAAGGTCATGGTATATACGATCCTTCTGTTCATTAGTAAGCTATTCTAACCTTGATGCTTCAGTATTGTATTTATGTAATATCGTCATTTACTTTAATGATATTATAGCTAATCTAGTTGATGAAGGCAATATTAGTTTTTTCCTCGCTATCGTGGCTCTGTTTTGATACAACTGCATTGTTTGGAAACTGTTAGATACTGCAACCAATGTTTCCTTCATCTTATAATTATGATATGGGGCTTTTTATATGGCTTGGTTTTTTCTCTTTGCTTTAAATTAGCTCTTAAGGGCTATATAATATCAATATCGTAGATACAGATAAAGGTTGATAACTTAGTATATAATTTATCACCGATACACATGGATCTCATACATTTTTGAGTATTTTCCTAAATATATATACATTTTGGAACTACAATTGGTTTGGTTTCCATACTTCTCATGCTTTTAAACCATGTTTAATACTGCGGTCTTCGATTTTGGTCTGCATAAATTTTTCTCTGTGCATCTGCACGAGTACAAGTTTTCTGAAACGAATCTATTAGATGAAAGAATTTTACATGCGAAGTTGATTTATGGATCTGTCTTCTCCTTTGTAGCCACGTGGCACGATTTGGAATGGTAATAAGAGATGCTTTGGAATTTGGAGTATTCATTTTTGTTGTAGTAATCATTTTTGTTTGTGAATCCATCTAAATTTTATGTGCCAAAGTTTCTACAATCACTTCAGAAAATCTTGTGTTTTTTTCCTGCTAGAGATTCTTATATATATGCAGCTTATACATATAAGGCATTCCAGGCGAGGTTGTTTCATCAATGAACTCAAATATTCAAAGAACATTAACAGGACTAACTTAGCATCTATCATTGTGCCAAGGTCGTGAAAACAAGCCAGGCGCTGAGAAAAGCATGCCACGAAGCGTGAGAACACATCCTGGTCAAAATCATGGTTTTGTCAGCAAAACCTCGGCCTAGTAAGTATATGTTCAGATAGTGACTTTAGCATAGAAGAAATTAAGTGACACTACAGCAGAGAAAGAATGGTGGGAAGAAAGAGATTTTCATGATTTGTTCCCAGCAAACACAGGAGGCAGCCATGCTATCATCACCACACGCCTTTCTAGGGTAATGAGCCTTGATCTGATGCAGCTTCACCCATTGCCACTTTCTGATGCAATGC
This sequence comes from Sherardia arvensis, assembly GCA_948330725.1. Taxonomy (NCBI): domain Eukaryota; kingdom Viridiplantae; phylum Streptophyta; class Magnoliopsida; order Gentianales; family Rubiaceae; genus Sherardia; species Sherardia arvensis. Next base: position 30,314,305 of record OX415241.1, read on the forward strand.
TGATGATTAAGTTTGGAGTTGATGAATGTTGTTTGGAGTTGAGAAGACTTTTGAGTTATTCACCGAAGAATCTGTATGCATCCATGGAAGATCAGGCTAGCGCGCTGAGTTCTTCTGGTTTTGGGGAGACAAGGAGATCAAATGTTTCACTGAGCCAACTCGAACTGCTGAATGGTAGCCAAGGGTTGAGATAATTTCACAGCATTGCATTCTTTGGCAATATTTTCGATCTTCAGAAGCGCTTGGCTGCAAGAGGGTCCGGTGGAAGAGATGGAACTTGCAGGACTCTTGCTCTTAAGCATCAAAATATGGCATCAATAAAATCAAGGCCTGGAACATGGATCAGTAGAACCCAGTCACCTGCTTTGATAATTGGTTTTTGGCTAGTCAAGAGCATCTTGGCTATAGCAGAAGCATTGGCATTCAGTTCTCCAAAAGTCCTCGTATCCACTTACTGTTCTTCTTCATTTATCCTTGTGTATAGAGTTTCATCCATGGTGATTTTGTGGGTCCCCCAGTACTTCAAGTATTCATCAAGACTCGGCAAATCGGGGAATTCCACTCCGGGACCAGGGTTTTCTTTTGTTGACAATTAGGGTAGTGAAGTAATAGTCTCTGCATGAAATAAAATAGAATACTCTTATTTTGGAAGAAGAAACGTCAAGCTTTGAGAGTCCTTGGTTAAAATAATGATGAAGCGTATGTCTTTCCTGTTTCAGGTACCTTGATATATGGAACCATGGCAAAGAATCAGAATGTGCGAAGTGCTTGCTAGCCAAGTTCATCGAGTACAATGAGTTTCTCTTCGTGAGTTCAAATGCCATGAGCCCACCCACATAGTAAGAGTTCTGCTGACCTAGGAGTTCATTTTCTAGTCTATCATAGAACCCTTCCTTTAGATCTGTTTATTCTATTGATACTAATTAGATTTTCAAACCCTAACACAGGACTGAACCTGCTTGACAGGGCAGTGAAGAAGTGGGGATCTGGACGAGACAGTAGAGCAGAATAAAGGGAGGAAGCAAGCAATGGAACAAGCCAAGGAACGGGGACGTATATTCTCTCAAATAGTTTCTCACAGAAGGTCGTCGAAAGCTTCATGTTTAATCTGGAAGAAGTGGAGTCCGCCACTTAATATTTCCTTAGATGAATCAGATGAAGCATATGGAGGGGAACTTAACAGTCTTCATCGTCGGTATTTTGATAAATCAAAGAATTGCATTACATCTGAGAGCATAGTCTATTTTCTAATGTTTTATCATTCATTATTCTGAATAGTTAATTTAGCTCATATATTAAAGTTAAATTTCATACATAATTTTATCATCATCATGAATCAAAAATTTTTAATTTTTTTGAGGAAGAATCAATAATTTTTTTGATAAATATGAATAATTCAATTATTAAATAATCAAATACAAGTGAAATGAATAAACTCACGTTTTTAAACACATTCTAAAATATTAATAGAATATAATTTATAATATTATTAATAGAAATATAACACTTATTCAGATATTAATAGAATATTATTATTAATTCTACGCCTCCGCGATTCATCTCTACATTTCTGTTCGTCTTTTTCATTCAATTGTAAATTCCCCCAATTTGAACCCTAAATTGTTGTCTTGCAGGTCTGAATGATGAGGAACGCTCTCCAAGAACTGCGTTACAATAGGATGGGTCCTCAGGAGAATTTGGATCGGTTTATCCCCAACCGATCGGCTATGGACTTTGATTTCGCACATTATATGCTCACACATGGTCGGAAAGTCTCCGAGAAGAAAGAAGCTCCATACGGGGATGGCTACAATAAGCTTATTGCTCAAGCCCTGGGGATGGACAGAACCAGGATTCTTGCCTTCAAGAGTAAGCCCCTGAATATGTTAGGTTACTTCTTAGGCCCTCTGCAGGTACACCCCACCAAATCCAGTCACAGAAGCCCCCTCGCCGCCTGATTGCTATAGCCAATTACTTAGTACTTGTTTGCTAGAATTTATGCTAAAACATATCCTTGTTTGTTGAACTTATCCTTGTGATTTTCAAAACATATCCTATTAAGGACTAATTTATACTTCTAAATAAAATACATACGTAAAATAAATACGGATAAACAACAAAACAAGGTGTTTACTATATGCATGTCCAATTTATTTCTGCAAGTCTAATGAATGTGCGAAAATATCATAATTATCCTTCATTCGTTTATTAATTTTTACATATATATTTCTAAAACCCTAATCTTCACTAGTGCACAAGCATAGGTTTCTCGGCACACATTTCACGGCGTTTTGGCCAGATTTTGGCGGAACCGCCGAGTAACTGGGTTACGAACTCGTAACCTGCCGTTCGCCTAGGGCAAAAAAAAACACGGCGTTTCACAATTAAAAACAAGGCGTTTTCCAAAGTGTATTAAAAATGTTAATACTAGGCGAACTCTGAACCGTGTTCGCCTTTAGGCGAGTAGAGTGACGAATTCGCCAGTATTACCCGTCTGAAATAAGAATAGTTGTTCGCCCATACATGCTAAGACGCGTTGTATTTGCGAAGTCGCCTTGTATTGACGCTAGCAGGCGTTACTGAAGAAGCGAGTTCGCCTATAATTATGACCAGAGGCGTTTCGGTTTACGATTTCGCCTGTATTAAAATGTAGCGGGCGAATTTGGTGGCGAATTCGTAACAGTGTCGTAGCTGGGTGTCACTAGTGGAAAACGGGACGGAACACGGCGGTTCCGTCCCGGTTGGACGGCGGTTTTAACCGCCGTCCATGGTGGCGCCGTCCAACTGGCGCCACCGTTACTCGGCGGTTGAAACCGCCGAGTAAGGTTTACGAGTTCGGAAACTTACCCGGATGGGTACATTTCCGGACTCGTAAACACCTGCTGCTAGCAGGAGGCTACCCCGGCCATTACGGGCCGGACGGTTAGCCGGAAGGAGTTGTTTGCGCACCCGGACGGTAAGCCGGGAGATATTCCGGCGGCGGCAGTAATCCGGCCACCGTGAAACGGTGGCGGAAAATATGTACTTCCGGATAGGATTACGGTACCGGAAAGTTAGCCGGACAAGAAGTGTTTACTTAACCGGACGCCTGCCAGGGAAACGTTCGGGAAAATGGCTGAAAAGAAGCCAATTTCGTCCGGCCAGAATTCCGAAACCGGAAACCTAGCCGGAAGTAATTTGAACTGTCCGGCCAGGAATTAAGATGTCGTAAAGGCTATCCGGATAATTCTTTAAAATCTGATTTTTATTTATTTCGGCTTTTGAATACAAAATAGAAAGTATTTAAATGGCGCTAGTGAAGAATTATATGTTTCAAATGGTTGTGATGTATTACGAATGAATGTATAATGTAATAAATCACTTGAATGCGCTAAATACAACAATTGCCACAATACATAATGTGTCAATTTTGAACTAGAGCATGTGCATACGAAGTTACGACAATTGATGCAATAGTACTCCTCGGTCGATTCAGGTCTTCGGGTGAGTAGGGCCTTGTATCCTCTTCGAAAATCTGTGCATTAGCATACACAATTCAATATATGACGCAAACATATGAATATGTGTAAGGTACATGCCTTATAGATTTGGAACTTACGGGCTCAAGGTCTTGGTCGAATTCGTTAAGTCCCGCTACCAATTTGAGCTCATACAACATAACGTAGTACCCGCATTCCCAGCTGCTAACTTGTCTCTTGTACTTTAACACAAAAGGAAGATCACATTGTTAAATACAATCGATCGATGTCGATAATACTAGTGTAATTAATGAGGGAGAAACGTGTAGAGTACCTTGATCTCAGTCATTCCAAACTCTCTCCTAGAGGGATTGACATGATTTAAAGCTTGTCTAAGGAGGTGTTCGAAAGACGGGATTGGCGGACGATGGAGAGGATCTATCCAATAAACTTCTTTGGTTTTTTTGTGGATCAAAACCAAGCTCCAATGTTTACTAAATAAAAAATGCATATCCATTTGTCAATAATGACAACATAAAAGTTAACATGAGATAATAATGTATAGAATTAGTTAATATGAAATACTTACCCGGAAATGAGTGGTGCTAGGAAGAATAATTTGTCTTCCACACTGAGAGCCTCTCTCATGTAACTTAATCGCTCTGCATCAGTATGACCTAATTCTTGGATTCGCTCAGGGCATAGGAAGCCTATCCATGGCTTCAACCGTTTTTGAACTAATTGATTCAAGAAACTTAAGAAAAAAAATATGAATGGTTAAAACAACGGGGAGAACGGCGGTTGAAAACACACAAGATAATATAGTCTCGACATTAAAATTACTTACAGTTGGAATAAGGACATTAGGGGCTCGGTTACCTTGTCACCCTTCCATAGATCTTCAAAATCACCCCAACACATTACAATTTGCCTTCCAATACCACCAAATAATTCCGTTGGAGCCGGGAATTCGTAGTATCCAAATTTGCAATGTGTAGACAATTTATCATACAACACCTTCATAGGCGGTGTCATAGATTTAACTACAACATCTTTTGGGGCGGTCTTTGGGGCGGTCTTTGGGGCGGTCAAGGGTTGGGGAATTGTTTTTGTAATTTTTGGCTCAACCTTGCGTGCAACGCTCGTAATTGGGTTGTATAGGCTAGCGGGTTGAGTCTCTCCTAAACTCTCGACAACAATTAGCCTACGAGGCCAAAGTAAATACATACCTTCCGCCGGTCCAACAACCTTACACGGGCCTTTGGGTATGGGAATTCGAGCGGTTGAAACCAAAGCTTTTTTCAAGCAAACCTCCCCCAAACCGGTTGCAATTTTAACGTCGCCATGCATCTTCGCCGACTCATTGAAAATTCCATTTGCAACATGCATAGTAGGCTTCCTCACTCCACCATCGATATATAATTTGCATGGATATGTGACATCGACCTTGACCTAATTAAAATAGTGGATTCCATTTTTAAAGTAAGGCGAGGTAAACATGCTAAGACTATTAAGAGAACGAATATAGAATTTGAATAAGAATGCGATCGAAAAGTGAGTTAGTGTGTTTACCTTTTTTGGTCGGTTTAAGTTATCATCACATATGTTTGGTTGTGGCGATGGTGGATTTGGTTGTGGCGATGGTGGATTGCCTTGCACCTCACAAACATCGGGTGAGTGACGTGAACCACATGAAGGAGGTTCCCAATCGTCGCTTAGATCATTCAAATTTGGTGGGAGAATTGCGCCCATTTGCTTGGCTATTATGCGGAGAGCTATGTCCCTTTTCATCATATTCTTCACGGCCTCATCAAGCTCCTTCTTGGTATCACCGAGCTCTTTTTTTGTATCTCCAAGTTCCTCTTGCAACTTGTTGTACTTGGTATGTCTTGGTGGTTTAGAAGATTTTGGTTTGCCGATGAGATCTCTCTTCACCACATGTGATGCATATCCACGAATTAAAATTTGGATAAAATCTCATTCATGTGTACAAAAAAAAAAAAAACCTTAAATGAAGGTAGAAACTTACCAAACACTCCTCCCATAATTTAGTCTTCTCCTTGTCGGGGACCTCGTGCCAAGATTCATACTTTATGTCCACACGAGTTCGACCAATTTTACCAACCCAACTCTTCCATAAATAATACTCTTCCGATATTGGTTCCCCACCATCGTTGAATGTCATGTCCGTCAAAATCCCCTTCTTCATCCTTTTTTGTAAGACGGCACAATATGTCCTAGGACGCCTCACCACCTTTTTTTTAACACCTCCCGCGGTGTTAGGCGTTTTAGAGCTTTTGGGGATTCCTACTACCTTCTTCTTAGGTGGTGCCATAACTCCTCTACAAAAAATAGTTTACATATATTAAATAACCTCACTATCAAGAAAGAATAATTATATGCTAAATTAATGGTAAGTAGTCACTTTAATAATCCTATTATTATCCTATTAGACTAATGGTAAGTAGGGTTTAATTAGGATCCTATTAGACTAATATAAATTGCCTATCACATGCTTCACCCTTAATTCTTTGTAATTAAATTAGTGCATACATATATGACATACTTAACCCTAGATTAGTAGTAACATAACTAATCACCAGCAAGACTAATCAAGAATATAGCCCATAATCCCAATTGATTAATCAAGAATGTAGCCCATAAAACAAAACTAGTTTGTAGTAATAATTAAGCAAAGCCCATGAACAAATAAGACAAATTAGCCAATAAACAACATTGATTATACAATTGAAGAGATACCTTTTCAATTAGAATAAAAACCCTAATAGTATGGACAAAGAAGCTACTTTCTTGTTCTAGAACTCAAGAAATGGGGCCAATGTGAGTAATGGTGTTCTTGGTGGTTGGAGAAGAAAATTTTGTTGGTGGAAGAGAGTAAATGGGTGGGAGGAAAGTGAAATTTTCGGAACTAATGTTGAGAATGGGTAGAGGACTAGCTAAGAAAATAGTCTAAGTGTTAGTTATTCTGATTTTTTTGTACTGACCGGCCACGTTTCCGATACCGTGAACCTATCCGGATAAGGCAAAAAAAATTAACCTCAACCGGCTAGGTTTCCGAGTTCGTAAAACCTAGCCGGACGTGTTTATTATAAAAGGGGCAGACGGGTTTTTTTTCCCCAAATCTGCAAACCCTCCCCAAGTTCAACCCCAAACCAGTCCGCCCCTCTCCAAAATTTTCAGCCCAATCTCTCACCATGGTTAGGACTAAAAATCCTTCCACAGGCAAGCAAGTTGCGGAAATCCAACGACAACAAGAGGTGCACTACTCGTCCTCTTCCGAGGAGGAAGGAGAGTCACCTCCAAGAGCCGAAGAACACGTGGGTGGGAGCCGATTAAGCAAGGCCAAATCGAGGAAGACGAAGCGGCAAAGAGGCCATGATAGGCCCCCTGAAGCATCGGCAAGTCGGAATTCCGAGTTCTGAAACACTATCCGGATAGTGTTAATTATATTTCCGAACTCGGAAACCTAGCCGGATGAATATTTACTTATCCGGATGGCTATCAGGGAAACCTTCGGGAAAATTGAGCAAAAAACGAGATTTTTAATTAACAACTTCCGGCTAGACTTTCAGATATCGTAAACTTAGCCGGATAAGATTAAATTTCCATCCTGCTAGGTTTCCGAGTTCGGAAACGGGTGTTATATATATGGGTGATTGACTTTTTTTCAGATCACAACTCACAAACTTCCCCCACATCCCCCAATTCAGAGTTCGGAAATCCCGTCTCCTACCCGGACGAAACTCTCCATCAGTTCCACCCAATTCCCGATCAACCCATGGCACCGAGAAGCAAGGTCGTGGCGAGGAAGCCAAATCCAAACTGGTATGATGCTAACAAGTTTATTAGTCTCGATGCTTGCAAGTATTATGGTATTCTTGTTAACAATGCTACAGTACTAGACACATATGTGTTGGATAGAGATCAGGTTGAGGCACTAGGTTTAGGCCCTATGGTTGAGAAGTTTGCTATTCAAAATTGTGATGCCTTGTTATTCGATGTTAGTAATCCCACCTATAAGGATGAGGTGTTGCAATTTTATGCTAATTTTGATGAACCTAGTGATGGTAAGTACACTACCATGGTTAATGGGCAAAGGTTTGAGTTTGATTGTTGGGTGATGAATGAGTTGTTGGGGAATCCTATCAAATCCGATGAGGACCTTTATCCCAAGCTCCAGGATGGGCCACTTGATATCTTCTATGCTAATGCGTGGCCGGGAACGCATATGATTAAACTCCCGTACTTGAATTATCTGAATTTAGGACATCACTATTTTGGTCGGGACCCATATGATGAAAGTTCAGCCGATGGGTGTAAAATGGCGTTCTGCCCCATTGATGATCGCATTGTGTACGAGTGGGTGCATAGAAGTTTCATCCCTACAGGAGGAAATGTCGGCGAGCCTAATGTTACCACGGTTATGACATTTTACTATGTCGTGAAGGAGGTTCCTATCAATCCCGGGTATGCAATATGTAATTGGATGAGAACTGCGTGGGCTAACGAGCGACATAAGAAAAACCTACCCTACGGGAGCCTAATCACTAAATTGCTCTTGAAATTGGAGCCTAATTTCCGATTTGAAGATGATCCCACCCCTTGCAAGCTATACGACTACCACTACTTTGAAAACCATAGGCCGAAATGGACTTTGGCCGATGGAAAATGGATTGTGGCGCCTCCACAACAAAAGGCTAAGCGGGCATCAAGAAGTAAGTCATCTTCACCTCCTTATTCACAATTTATGCTACTTTTGATCATAGTTTAATTCAAATATGAATTTTCATTTTTTAGGTAGGGAGGTACCCGTTGGAGAGCCTTCACCGCATGTTGCCAACATGAAAGCTATGTACGCTGGCATGAAATCTAAGGTGCTCACATTGATTGGCGTTAGGAAGGACGCTTACGAGGCAAGGAAGGAGTTGAGAGCCCTCAAGCGCGCAGAAGGATTTTCCACGAGTGGGGACGCCTCGCAGGGACATGGTGGCGGTGATCATCACACCGACTATGACATGGAGCCTTGATTTAGTTTAATTTGTTTTGAATTTTTAGTTAAGAATTGATTTGCCTTATCGAATATTATTACATTTTAACTGTATTTCAGTAACGTTTGAATGCTACGGAAATTGATCAAATGTTTGTGCATTTACAATTCGTACAAGTGTTTGCAGTATCAATTTTATATAACTACTGATTAGTGAGTGCGCGCTAGTTTTCGCCTCAAAATAACACTTCCGGTTACATTTACGAACTCGGAATTCTAGCCGGATAAGTCAAAAAAAAATTACTAAACCGGATGACAACCAGGGAACCCGTCTGGAATTTGAATAAAATGTCTTGCCAAAACCAAAAACTTCCGGGTAACTTGTTTCCGAACTCGGAAAGTTATCCGGATAGGCTTGTTCTACATTTGCTAAACCGGATGGTTAGCCGGAAGTAGGTAAACCCTAATTTAACACTATCCGGCTCATGTTTCAGATACCGGAAAACTATCCGGATAGGTTAAAAATTGAGATTCGTCGACTTTCTTTTATTCTATTGGATAGATCAAACAAAGGTGCAACCAAATGTTTACATGAATTACATATTCAAACTAAGTTCGGACTAGTTGTATTATGAATAACTGATAACACAAAAAGATCAACGACTAACGCCTCAACTTAGTCTTCGGCTTAACTTTGAAAATCAACTTCCTCTTCCGTTCTTTTCCTTTGCTGTCTATCACTATGCGTTCGGCGTGATCGGATCTTGCGCGATAGTTTGACATGTTTTCCTCTGTTTCCTCCATATTAATCGCGTCTTTCTTCGTTGGCACAAAAATGTGAGCAGCTCGTTTGTCATACTCCTCGAATAGCTCATCACCACACACCATTTGTTTCCCATCAAGAACAATCTCGTAGTGCCGATCAGAAGGATCCTGAACATAGTAAACTTGGTCACCTTCCCCAGCAAGTATGAACGCATCCGACTTTGATCCCACTTTCTTCCTATCAACCAATTGAAACCCTAAAGGATCGGTCTTAGTTCCTGTCTTTTGATCAACCCACTGACACTTGAATACAACCACCTTCAATGCCACATAGTTTAACTCCCAGATCTGAACAATGGTACCGAAATACCTATCAAATGAGTAGGATCCTTCTGGATTTTTCTTCCGCGACACAGCGATTGATTCGGAAAATGTAGTCACACCGCTATTCTGCGAAACACCTTTAGCATCGCTCTGTTTGGTCCCGTACGAGTAACCCTTCACATCATAGCCGCTGTAGCTGATGACCGTCGTAAGCGGCCGTCTGGATAGCCATTTCACGTCCTCGGGATGGTCACCAATCTCTACGGTGTCCCTTAACCACTCACAAAAGGTTCTAATATGCTCATCATGTAGTTGGAAAGGCTTTAGGGTTGGGTATAGACTTCTCAATTCCTCCATATGAATGTCAACGTAAGGGCGAACCGATTCATGGTTTCGCATCACATACAGATGAGCAGCCTGCAAATTGACCGCTGGCGGGTTATGCAGCGTGCCTCTAGTTCCATGCCCGTTGAAACGAAAATCATGCCTCGAGGTGGGTAGTCCAACCGTGTCAACCTCATCTAAGTAAGCCGTACAAAATTCAATCGCCTCCTCCGCGACATATCTAGATACAATGCTTGCGTCAGGCCTGTACCTATTCTGCGAAAAGAATTTAAATATCTTCATGTATCTCTCGAAAGGATACATCCACCGGAGGAACACTAGACCACACTCCTTGATCTCCCGCACAAGATGGACAATCAAATGCACCATTATATCAAAGAAAGAAGGGGGGAAATACATCTCCAATTGGCACAATACTTCAACCACCATTGTCTGCAGCTTATCTAGCTTACGACGGCTAACTGTTTTCTGGCAAATTCCCTTAAAAAATAAGCAGAGCTTGCTGATGCACATCCTAACGTGGCTTGGAAGAGAACCACGAATGGCAATTATGTTCAAGTCTTGCATCAAAGTGTGACAATCATGTGATTTTAACCCTATCAATTTTTGATCCTTAACATTGACACAGTTACCAATGTTTGAGGAAAAATTAGAGGGTACCTTCAAATCTTTCAGGCACTGCAAATATTTTGTCTTCTCAGCTGACGACATATTGTAGCAAGCTGGAGGCAAGAAAGTGTTCCCATTCTCGATTACAGGAGCCAGTTCCTTTCTAATACCCATTCTGTCCAAGTCTTTACGTGCTTGAAGTCCATCTTTGCTTTTTCCTGGAATATTCAGCAAATATTAATGAATTCATATTAAGCAAATATTAATGAATTCATTCATCTACATCGTGCTACTTGACAACATATCAAATACAATATGGTTTCATAAACACTAATAACTAGGAATCAACACGCAAGTTCATATATTATTCAAGCAAATTAGGGACACACATACATATTCATGCTTGAAATTAACAAACATCCGCCCATCAATACTAAATTTAGCGGGAGATTACCTCATCGCGGCCTAGGATTCAGCGAGCCCAGATATTAGGAGATTCTCTGCGTCCTTCAACCCAAAACAAAGATGGAATAGAGTAGATAGAACAAAAGGATCCGTTTCTCGTTTTATAAGATTCTGTTTTAGCTCATCCGGTTACGTTTTCGAGATCGTAAATCCTGCCCTGCCATTTTTCCCGCTATCCGGACAAGTTTACGGTACCGTAAACTTACCCGGACGACTTTTTGACTTGACTCCACCGACATCAGAACTTTGCCCCGTCGACTTGACCGTCAAAGTCAAGCCGGTCAACGGGGAAAGTTCCGGCTAGCCATTTCCGGTGTCGGAAATGTAGGCTGGTCGGCGGTTAAACGCAACCGCCGACCAAAAATGGCAGTTACACGGTGGTTGCATCACAACCGCCGTGTAACAAGCCATCCGGCTAGAGAACCAACATTTACGAGTTCGTAAATGTAGCAGGACGGCGGTTTCCTTATTTTCCCGCGGAACCGCCGTCCTTGGGCGCCGTTTTCCGAACGTTTTCTACTAGTGTGTATAAAAGCTGATTTTTTGCGGGAATAAAAATAAAAGAAGTAGATAAAAGAACTCTCCTTTTGTTTTGTCTCAAGTTTTGCTCACATTTTCAGGCCTTGATTTTGCCCAAGAACACAAAGGTATGAGGTTTTGATTATTTTGTTGATTGGTTGTGGAATGGGCAAACTGTTTTTGATTAGTGTATGTGCTTGTTTATATGGATTTGTAGAGTTCTTAGGGTGCTAAATTTGTGGAATGTTTGAGTGATTGTAGCAAAACCGTTGTTGATAGTATCTTGTTAAGCATGGGTCGTAGTGAAATCATGTTGGAGAATCAGCGTCTCTCACAAGGTTATACGGATTTGATTCAAGAGTTTATTGATGTTGGTTGGAAGGATTGTGTAGAAAAGAGAATGGGTGGGCTAAGATGTCCTTGCATAGATTGCCTTAACAACGCGATTTATGAGGATGTAGACGTTGTGCGCGAACATTTGGTTTGTAGAGGTTTTGATCCTACATATACAACATGGGTTTGGCATGGAGAAGGTGCAAGTCATAATGATGCAGAGTTTGATGTTAAGCTTGGGGCTGATGGATTGCGTTATGATGGTTGTCTTGATGAAATGGCGGAAGACGTGGCAATGGATTGGGTAGGAAAGCCGAGCATGTTAGCGGCGATGTATAATGATAAAGAGACACCATTGTACAAGGGTTGCAAACATTCCGTTCTTGGTTCTACATTGTTGTTGATGAATTTAAAGGCGCGCCATGGAATATCTGACAAGGGGATGACTGAATTGTTAGAGTTGGTGAAAGAGTTGCTACCCACTGACAACTTGTGTCCTGATCGAGTATATGCTGCTAAGAAGATATTATGTCCTATGGGAATGGAGATGCAGAAGATTCATGCATGCCATAACGATTGTTTGTTGTACAGGGAAGATGACAAGGATAGAGATACATGCCGAGTCTGCAATGAACCTCAGTACAAGTCAAAGGTGGGGACCGTAGAAGTATGCGGCGAGAGTGTGACGCCGTCTAGATGTAAAACGCCGGCTAAAGTAGTGTATTACCTTCCGCTGATTCCTCGACTGAAGAGGTTGTTTGCAAATCCTGAGGATGCAAAGTTGCTAACATGGCATGCAGATAGGGCTAGGGAGGACGATGACATTATTTCACATGCCTCAGATGGAGATCAGTGGAAGAAAATGGATGAGCGGTACCCTGAATTTGCTGCTGAGCCCAGGAATGTGAGGCTAGGCTTATCCACTGATGGCATGAACCCCTTTGGTAACATGTCTAGCACCCATAGTTTTTGGCCAGTTATGGTTGTGATTTACAATCTGCCATCATGGTTGATGATGAAACGTAAGTATGTGTTATTGTCCATGATGATATCTGGTCCTAAGCAACCGGGTAACGATATTGACGTGTACCTAGCGCCTTTGATCGAAGATTTGCAGAAATTATTCGATGTGGGTGTTCGGATACCTGATGGCAGTCGAGGTGATGAGGAGTTTAAACTGCAAGGAATGTTGTTGTGGAGTATAATTTTAGTACTAGCAACACTATAAAAGACTATATCGACACCGGTTTAACACATGAACAATTATATGTAATTTAAACAATAAGCGCATATGAACTGTAAGCACCAAATTTTATTGAATAATGCAATCAAAACGAAAAAATCGTTAAATTGTAGCAATACAATTTGAAAAAACGTCCCTAGACTACATCCACATGTCTAGGAAGAGTTGTCTCCGCCTTCGTGGTCTTCATTGTCAGGAGTGGCCGCCGAAGGATTTTTTCGGGCATATGCTCTTAGAAAACCACGAAGCAAGTGGCTGTTCTTCCACCCCGTCTTGCGGAGATTAGCAAGCTTTGTCCTCATCGCGAAGTTCGACTCCTCAAGCCCCTTATAATATGCTTCCGCACTCACTAGTAAATGGAGAACATTGAAAATGTTAAATTTAGATATTGAACACAATATAATGGAACTTAAATATAATTTGTATCCCCTTACCTCCGATTTGCTCAGGTTCCGGCTCCACGGCCTTCTCTCCGTTTGGCTGCCAAGTCCCCCCAACCAATGACCACTTTTTCTTCTCAAAGTACTCCTTGGTGTAGTACTCACACGGCTTGGCGGTGTTGGAGAATTTCAACTTTGGATGCTTGGACCGGAGGAACATTGTTATGAAGTTTGCGTAGGGCAACTTCTTAGCCACCGTATTGTTCTCAACCACGCTGTCCTTCATGTGTTGAAACATGGTGTACCCGAGGTTTATCATCACTTCCGAGGCCAACAAGTAGTAAGTGACCAAAGTGGTGAAGTTTGGCTCTTGGAGGTAACCCCCTTTGGGCACAATATTGGTAGCCACCATCTCATACAAGATCCTTCGCTCGGGTGTAAGCTGTCCAAGCTTGTACTCCTTTGGCCTTCCAAGCGGACCTAACTGGCGGCCGAAGTGATCCAACCCCAATTTCTGCAAATTCGCGGCTGGAAAGATCGACTCACTTGGCCAGTCACCCCTTACGTAAAGGTCCACTGGTTCATCTTCGTCCTCGTACGTGTTCTTGAGGGCTGCATTGAACAGTTCAGGACTGATTTCGAACTCCTTCTTGTTGACCTTGGTCTTCCACTTATCAGCCACCTGTCGGAAGTTAGTGTAGAATTGCATTGTCTCCTCTAGATAACCCGGGTCCTTCACCTTCATCAATGTGTCCGCACCCGAATAATGTAGCAAGCCCCACACCTCTTTCAAGCCTAGCTCTTCAACCTTACTCTCATCCACCACAAGTAAGGTGTTCAACTGCGACTTAGCATCCTCAAAACTCCTATACTTGAGGTAAGCAGATTCACTGACAAACTTAGTTTTATCAAAAACAATAACCTCGCTCGATTGTTCAACCTTCTTCTTTCCCCTCGGAGCCATGTTTCTAATTAACCAAAGTACCTATCAAGAATACCTAACATCAATCCTATTCCTATGATTGAACCCCAGTTTCAACAAAGAAAATCAACAGAAAGCTAAAATACTGATGAACTTAAAAATTTGAAAACATGGAAAATGGAAAATCAATGAGTAAGATCAAACGGGACAGGAACTTACCAGATGTATGGAATATGGCAGTGGGGGAGCAAATTTCCGACTTGACGGTGGCTGGTCGGCGGTGGGTGAGCAGAGGAAGCAGCGATTTTGCGTGAGTTTGGGGGAAAAATTGGGGATCTGAGTTTTGATCGACAGGGCCCAGCAGTTGACTATTTATGTTTGTCACCGTTACGAGTTCGCTCAACACTCGCCTACAGGCGATTTAAGAGGCGAGTTCGCTTGTTTGATATTATATCAATTCAATCTTGTTCCGAATTCGCTTGTAACTCGCCTATAGGCGAGCTGGCAGGCGAGTTCGCTTCTTTGTTAAAAATTATAGGCCTTTGGGCCAGGGATCTGATAGATGCACTCAACACTCTGATCGCTCATCACTGTATAGTATATGTATAGTATATGTGTATATCATGCATGGTGTTTCATGGGCAGTTTGCGCGGGTCGGCGACTTATCGAACCATTTAGTTTTGGTCACATATTTAAACTGATCAGTTGGACCCTGCTCCACCGATGTGGGAAAATTGATGTGACGTGGAGGCGAGTTCGCCTGTAACTCGCCTGCGGGCGATCTAAGAGGCGAAGTCGCTTGTAACTCGCCTACAGGCGAGCTGGCAGGCGAGTTCGCTTCTTTGTTAAAAAATATAGGCCTTTGGGCCAGGGATCTGATAGATGCACTCAACACTCTGATCGCTCATCACTGTACAGTATATGTATAGTATATGTATAGTATATGTGTATATCATGCATGGTGTTTCATGGGCAGTTTGCGCGGGTCGGCGACTTATCGAACCATTTAGTTTTGGTCACATATTTAAACTGATCAGTTGGACCCTGCTCCACCGATGTGGGAAAATTGATGTGACGTGGAGGCGAGTTCGCATGGACACTCGCCTCTAAGCGAATTGAATAGGCGAGTTCGCCAGTATTAAACCAAAATAAATTCTTTAACTAATATTGAAATAGGATTATATATGAATCTTTATGTAATTTCAAATTGTTTTTTTGTTCACATTTGCGATCAACTATGAACTTGGTAGGTCGAATTCTGGATGTAGTATACACTTTCATCTCCAATTTCTTTTAATCGCTCACGGTTTGACCAAGCTAGATCTCTAGCTCGATCTCGTTCGAATATGTGGCGCAGTCGACTCGAGCTTTTACATTATATATATATATATATATAATTCGGTATACGGTTAATATATCAATTCGGTATATAATTTGGCCTTTGGCCGATCACACTTGGAACTCACTCATCACAATAACACGACCACTAGTGTAATTTGGCCTTTTGGTTCTATTGTTCCGGAGTCCCGAACGTAAAACTTCTGCACAAAATTAGTCAAACTATTATTTTAATGGTAATATTTTATATTTTATATTTTATTTAATATGATCTTTTGTTAATTTTATATATTAAAAAACATATCTGTGATAGAAATTACACATTTTTTTAAAAAAAATAATCAGAAGTTAGTGTAATTAATTACAATTTAAGTACTCTAGTTGTAATTACAATTTCAGTACTCTAACCGCAACTAGAATACTGAAATTGTAATTAATTACAGTAACCTCTAATTATTGAACCATTTAGTTTTGGTCATATATTGAAACTGATCAGTTGGACGCTACTCCACCGATGTGGGAAAATTGATGTGACGTGGAAGCGAGTTCGCTTGGCCACTCGCCTCCAAGCGAATTGAATAGGCGAGTTCGCCAGTTTTAAAACAAAATAAATTCTTTAACTAATATTGAAATAGGAGTACATATGAATCTTTATGTAATTTCCAATTGTTTTTTTGTACACATTTGCGATCAACTATGAACTTGGTAGGTCGAATTCTGGATGTAGTATACACTTTCATCACAATAACACGACCACTAGTGTAATTTGGCCTGTGGCCGATCAAACTTGGAACTCACTCATCACAATAACACGACCACTAGTGTAATTTGGCCTTTTGGTTCTATTGTTCCGGAGTCCCGAACGCAAAACTTCTGCACAAAAATAGTCAAACTATAATGGTAATATTTTATATTTTATATTTTATTTAATATGATCTTTTGTTAATTTTATATATTAAAAAACATATCTGTGATAGATATTACACATTTATAAAAAAAAAAAATTAGAAGTTACTGTAATTAATTACAATTTCAGTACTCTAGTTGTAATTACAATTTTAGTACTCTAGTTGCGGTTAGAGTAACCTCTAATTATTGAACCATTTAGTTTTGGTCACATATTGAAGCTGATCAATTGGACGCTACTCCACCGATGTGGGGAAATTGATGTGCCGTGGTAGCGAACTCGCCTCTATTCAACGCCTGTGTGTCAAACGGCGTCGTATATACATGTTCTGTACTTGTGTTTTTTTAAAATTTCTCGATTTAAGAGGCGAACTCGCTTCTTTATTTGCCCCGATGCTTACGATTTCGCCTATTGTCACGCTTGCTAGGTTCTGTTCCACACGGCGGCCTTAGTGGCGATATCGCAAGACATATACGGTTGTAGGCGTTAGGTTGGGCGGTATCTCTGCCGCGTTCGCCCCATCTTACGAGTTCGCCTCTTGGCACGCTTGTTAGCTTCTGTTCCACACGGCGGACTTGGTGGCGAGTTCGTGAGGCCTAAATGTTTATAGGCGGCAGAGTAGGCGATTTCGCTGCCTTCTATCGCCTTGTGGAAATATGTGAAGCGAATTCGCTTCCAGGTTCGCTTGGTAATATTATGCAATATTGTTTTCATACAAATTTTCATGTTTTATCAAGGTTAGTTGTAGTATTTGTCAAGATTGAAGTTAATGAACTTGAAATATATTTGAAAAGCTAACAATAATAGTAGTCTCAAAAGAATGCAACTAAACGATGTTGCGAGTTTAAGTACAAAATCAACAAACGGTGAAATATGCTAAGCGTCATCACTGTCGTCCTCTTCACTATCACCGTCGACAAGACCACCCTCCTGTTTGCCCCCGTCTTCGTCATCTTCTTCTTCCGACGACTCTTCTACTTCCTCTTCGGACGGCTGTTGTACTTCCTCTTCCGACGACTCTAGCGCATCCTCATTATGGCTTTGTTTGTTTCTGAAGACAACCTTGAACATTTCGTCATTATCTTCGTCCGGAGAAAACGGGTCACCATCTGAACCAACGGGATCTTCTCCAGCCTTAGCACCTTCGGGCTCGTCAAGCTGTTGTGCTTCCTCCTCTTCTGGATCCTCCTCTTCTGGTTCCGCTTCACTTTCAGGGTCATCCGCCTCCGCGTCCATTGGTGGCAAAGGCTGAACGGAAAAGTCTGGCATCCCTTCCTCGTCGCTAAGCTCAGGTTCCAAGTCTAGCATCCTGCCAAACTCCAATATCATCTCCGTTTCCTTGGCTTGTTCCAACTTCACCTGTTCTATTTCCGCAGAAAGCTGTCCCATCATCACGACCATTCGCTCACGCCACTGAAGTTCCCGTCCTGCCAAAACACATCAAATCCATTAGAATATTGTATAGACGCAAACAAATAAATCTAATAAAATATCAAGTTTGGGTAGAATCGACTTACCCGGACTCAAAACACCACGCGCACTTGAACTCGAAGCACCATCCTTCTTCTTCTTTATGACCCCATCGGCGACAAGTGCCAATCCCTTGCTACGCAGCCATTTCTCGGTGTAGTGCATAAGTGGCTCTGGCCGACTAACCGGTCTAATACCCTTCTTCTTGATCATCGCCGTGATAAGCTGGCCATATGGGATCGTTTCATCAGATTTGTCCTTGGCACGCTTCAGCATGTACTTCACAATCGCGTACCCTGGATTGATCTTCAACCCCTCCATGATGTAATAGAACAACATCAAATTGGCAATAGTAGGCTCGCAAGGGTGACCACCCGATGGCATGACATTCGAGCATATCAACTCGAACACCAACCTCTGCTCCTGAGTGAGAACGCCAATATTGTACTTCTTCGGAGTACCTTCCACCTTGCTACGCGACTTAAAGTATTTTCTACGCATAGCAACGGGTTCTAGGGGGTTCAGACTAGACAAAGATGGGAAGTTTTGGGTGTGGTAACACTCGTAAGGACCGTTTGGATCTAACGGCCTTAAGTGGTCAACCGACACATACGGGCAACCTATCACCTCATTAATCAAATACTTATCAACCTTAAACCTTACTCCCCTAACCATTGTCTCCCCCTCTTCGGCGTCCTTTGCAAAAGTCATATTTGCATAAAACTGTAAACACTCATCCTTATGCACCGGCTCTCTCGACATCAACATCCCTTCTAGATGCGTCGCCTTAAAATAGTCTACAATTTTACCAAACCCTAACGACTCTATCCGATCTTCATCAAAAACCCTAGCATTCAACAAGAAGCAACGAGAAAATTGTTCGTACCTAGTCTCGGCCTTTGTGCTGACAAACAGAGACGTCTCCTCATCCTCCTCAGTCGCAGGGTTACCCGCCGGATTCTCGGCTGGCCCACCAGTTTCAGCCGGGTTCCTGGTGGCGGTGCGGCGGTGCGGCGACGGACTGGTGGCGGGTTGGCGGTGATGGGAGGTTCCAGAAGTATGGCCGCCAGTTTCAGCCGGGTTCCTGGTGGCGGTGCGGCGGTGCGGCGACTGACTGGTGGCGGTGTGGCGGTGCGGCGACGGAGGGGTGGCGGGTTGGCGGTGATGGGAGGTTCCAGAAGCGAGTTCGCCGCCGCCGCCCGCCTGTAGATCCACCGGCCGGGCGATCGCGTCTCCGGCGAGGTTGAAGGTCGGCGAGGGTCTCTTCACGCATTCCGGCCGGCTCCGCTTCGGGTTGAGCAGTGGGGGTGGTCTTCCGGTGCTTGGGGGCTGGTGGGGTGAGGGTTTTACCGGCTGATTTGCTCCGGCCAATGCTGTTGCAGGTATTTTCCGATTTGGGGGTTTAGGGTTTTGCGGGTGGAAGTTGGGGGGTTCTGAAATCGCCACCCGCAAAACTTGTTTTTGTATTTTTTTTTAAAATTAAAATACGCTGGCGAACTCGCCTCTCCCATTCGCCTGTAGGCGAAATTGGTTACGAAATCGTGTCAGGAACGTCGCGCGTGGATTTCACTATGAAACGAACTCGCCTGTGTGTTCGCCTATAATTTCAACCAACTTCCGAACTCGCCTCAATTTTGTTTGTAGGCGAACGTTGTAGCGAGTTCGCTTCTGTACCCTAAACCCTAAACCCTGAACCCATGCCCGGCAACCCACACGATAAAAACCAAACCCATTTATCATCGAGATTGGGAATGACAACCTTCAATCAAGCGAGTAGTGCGTAACTCGTCTAGACTCGAGAACTATATTAACCATGTTCGAGTCGACTCGACAGCTAGCGAGTTAATAATACCATACTCAACTCGAACTCGTTATTATTTATCGAGTATCGACACTACTTGCGAGTTCGAACTCGAATTGTTTTTTTCCCTTTTTAAATAAAAATTTTACTACTTCTATACTATGAAAATTTCTGATTATATATATGTGCGTTTAAATACCTGTTCAATATTGAAATTATTAGTATCCTTAGAAATTATTAATGTAAATACCAATGCAATTAATTAGTTTATTCAATATTGAGTAGTAACAGAAAACTAGCTAGATTAGATGATTGAACTAATATAGTATAACCTAATAATATTATAAACTTGCAACTGATTATACTTACCGAGTTACGCACGAGTTTTTCAAGTCGAGCTAGATCGAGTCGTGTTTAGTCCGAGTTTTGACCGAGTCGATCTCGAATTACTCGCGTGTTGACTCAATTACCACCCCTATTCTCATCTAAAACTGGATACTTTTCGTTCATTAGCTCCCGAGATGTGTGATCGCGAAGTCGGCTCTTTAACGGGGTAACGACGTTGCCTGTATGTATAACATCATCCAGACTATGAGTAATACCACATGCATTACAGAAGAACTAAATGTCTACACTTTCAGTCTGAACTTGTCAAATACATGTATATTCGATGGTGATCAACACGTGGCTAATGTAGAAAGTCCTATTGCTCGTGTCTGCACTAGTGTAACATTTGGTTAACGAACTAATGGTATTCACCCGTAGTCCCATCATATACGTATCTAAACAGTTTATGCCAAATGCTTTACAATAACCATGGATATGGATTACAGTTAACAATTTCAGATACCTCTTCATAGGACTATATACAACATGTCACAACAATTCTCTTTCATAACAGACGTCATCGTTGCAACCAACTCAAGTAATATTATGTGCAGATAAAATCTGATTTCATTTATAAGTTTTCATATTAAATTTTAATATACATCATCTCATGAAACACACAATGTTAATATTAATTGCATAACAAAGTAGCAAATATTCAGAAAATAATTATTATGGGTTCATCAACTTGCTAGCTAGCGATACCGCAAGGGGTATTCGCCTCTAGCCGATGCAGGTTGCGGTATCGTAACCTGGCTAAACAGTAACCGACCAAATATACTATTCAGGCATGTTTTGTCCAACTTTACCATACTATATATATCTTTTATCCCGGATTTTGCTAACCTCTTCAGCATTTTCACCATTCATTCCCATCTACCCCTCCTTCTCTCTCACCTTATCCCCCCCTCAACTTCCATCTCAAATCCTTGCATTCCAAATCCATTCTTGCCTCATTTCTTGGTGAAATCTCATCAAAACCAACCACAAACTCACCCTCAAATCTAGCACATATATTTTGTGTGAAGAACTAAACCCTATAAAGCTTGTAACCCACCAAAAACCCCAAAATCTCCTTCAACTTTGGTTGAATATTACAAATCTCGCTACTTTGTGTGTCTAAGAGCAACAAACAACTAATATCTTCTTCTACAATTAAGGTATGAGACTCAAATTTGAAGTATTATTCAAAGCACATGTTATTTAGTTACTTTTTGAGATATATTGGTTGAATGGCATGCTTGAGTAGACATTATCCATGCTTAGTCCCTATCCATAACATATGTGTTTCATGACTATGTTAAAATCAAATTTAGAAGCCATAGCTCCCTTTATTTGTTACTTTCATGTGGCATTCTAACATGTTAGCCTACCTTAGGTTCACTTTGGTTATACAATTCAACAAATCCGTTTTTTCCTTGTTTTAACTAGTCATGCTTGTGTTATTTTACTTCTACAACTCATTCAACATGGTTTTGTTGTTGTTTTACCTAGTCATAATAGTGCTAATTAGTTAAGATTCTATTTCTATCCATCCTTAGATAGCAATGGTAACCACTTCAACCACTTCAAGTGCCCAACCAAAGAAGCGAGGTAGCAACTCGAAGAAAGGCCTACAAGTCTGCTCACATTGTCGAGTTCTACAAAGAAGAATGAGAAGAGGAGAACTAACACACATAGGATTTAATGCTAAGGGTGTATGCAACCGACCAAAAAAAGAACGTTCAAAATGGTCAAGTTGGTGTGGCCGAGTTGGAAGAACGTTTATTGAGATAACGGAGGATAATTGGAGAACCATCCCATCAAAAAAGAAGGAGGAAGTTTGGGTAGAATGCCAAGTAAGTAAAATTTAACCTTTCAATGATCTATCTACTCAATATTATACATCTTCATAATATATAGACATAATACATGCTACATATTTTGGCGTAGCGACCTTTTGAAATAGAATCTGATGACATGGAAGTGGTGAGAAAGAAGGCATTCAACATCGTCTCCAAAACTTTTCGCGAGCACAAGCATGCTCTAAGAAAAGACTACTTGTATGAGAAGGGAAAGAGGCTAGGTCAAGATCCAAGGGACCGATACAATCATATTACAACCGATGCGTGGGAGGCCTTCAAGCAAGCATCGCTTGAAAATAAGATTTTGGTGAGTCACAAACTATAACTTCGGTGACATAACCTCCTCTTATCTATTACATTAATGATGACATGTGATACGGTATCTTCTTGTGCAAAGGGGAAATGGGACAAGAAGGTCACATCGGCGAAATCAATAACAATGCCGTACACCGGTGGTAGGTCGGGGTATTTGGGTGTAGGTGAGAAGGAGGGGCTTAGGGAGAAGGAGGAACTAGTGAAGGAGTTGGTATTAGGGGGGATGGACGAGGCGGAAGCTCGGTATGTCATAGTGGAAAAGGACGCCGAGGATTATACTAGACAAAAACTCTTCGTGTTGGGTCGAATTAGAGACTCGGATGGTAAGTTCACTTCGGAGGATGCCGAAAAATGTGCAAAGAGGGTGGTTAGTCTATCTATCTTACATTATCTTACTATCTATTGTAGTCTTATTTATTTTTGTTGTTGCTTTCAAATATTCTTCACAACCACTTTCACCTAGTACAACTTCATTTGATAATAGGAACTTCTTGAGCGCCAAAAGGAGGAGGGTACCTTTATCCCGTGCGGGAAGAAGGATGTCTTGAATGAGGCTTTTGCTCTTGGGAAGAAAAAGGAACACCCGGGAAGAGCATTAGGTGTTGGAGGTTACGCGACACAAGAAGAGGTTTTTGGGATTAAGCAAGGTTGGGGCAATCCTAAACCATCACAACTACAACGAGCTTTGAGCGAGGTGGCGGCGACAAAGACGGAAATGAAGGATTTGAGGGAGGTGATGAAAGACATAGCACAACACACCAACTATCCCCACATCGAGAGGTTAGGAGGTACACAACCACATCTTCCACCATCATCAAAGGGTTCTCAAGCATCACCTTAAATTGTGGAGGATGAAGGTGAGAATGTGGAAATGGAGGAGGAACTAGTGCCTCCTACTCCACCTTCATCACCCATCAAGTTGAATGCGGCGCATTCCATTCAAGTTGATAAGGTTAGTACAAATTTTGCTAATTTAGAACATCGTTGGTTTCTAATCTCTTTCTAAAAATAGTTGGATGATGATTTCTCTTGTGCTTTCATTTATGATAGAACCCCCCTTGCAAGCTATATGTTTCGCAAGGTACCAAATCAAAACCACTCCATGTCGCCAATGGCACATGCGACCCAAGTGCGGTGAAACACAATGTGTTGACATCCCCGCAGGATTTTTTAGTGTTCGCATTACCGATGTTTTGATAGAACAACAAATGCTACCTGTGAAGGAGTCACCGATGGTGAGAGTTGGGGAGGCTAAAGGTTTCCTTGTTCTATGGCCAAAATGGTTGGTGCTTGATGAAAAATCCACCTCCATACCCCGTAGGAAACCACAAACCCCACAAAATCCACAAATACCCGTGCATGCCTTGCCTATAGCTAGACAAACATTAGACCCCATGCTCGTGGAGTTTATGAAAACCCTTCCACCCTTCGTCCGAGTCTTTTATGATTTGATATCCTCGCACGACAAGAATGCATGCTATGCCTTTCTCGGAAATGAAAGGTGCTTTACCATGACAAAGGACATCCACGTACCATGGGAGGATTTTGAATATTTCTGGAATTTCAATGAACTTCCCGCCACCATTCTTTGCCTCAATCAAATGTAAGCCATTTGTATGTGTTTCATGAGAATACTCAATTATCAAACCATATATGATTACATCCTCGTCATGATTGTCTACTACATTCACAGGTTCTTGCATCACCATGCCTATCACCGGAGCAAGCATTTCATTGTATTTTTGCATCCAATGCATTTGCAAGCTAGTATGGAGAGCAATAGGCAAAGACTTGATTACTTGAATTCTACTCTCTCCGACAAATCAAAGAAAATATGGATCGGACCATATCTCGAGAGGTATACCTTACAATTTGCTCTATTACTCATGCTAAATATATTGTATTTGCTCTACTGCATTCTTTTTTTATGACCATTATGCTTTCATGTGATTTGTAGTGATCATTGGAGCTTTGTTGGAATAATACCCGCTTTAAAGCAAGTATATTGGATAGACCCACTCCACCGCCCTCCATCACGAACATTCGCCGATCTCCTTGATAATGCAATTCTTCAAGTGAACGACAAAACACTCCTCGACTTCCACCTTATAAACATTCGGGTAAGATGTTGTGCTCATGCTATCACGTCCTTTCAAAAATCAACATTTGCGTTTAAAGTACCATAAGTATAGTAATGTTTTATGTTTTAAACACTTTTGTAGTCTAGGAAGCAATCATCGAACTATGAATGTGGCTATTACACAATGATATTTGGTTTGATGGTGGTGGATGGTGTTCAAAAAGACATGCTAGATCTTCTAAAGGTACGCTACACGCGTCTAATCTCATTTATATTCGTCGAGATTTCCTAATAAGCGTTATTTTCAATCATAGGTATTCAAGGATGATATCACTCCTTTCTCCTTGCAAGAACTTAACGACGGAAGAGACCAAATGGCTAAATATCTGGTCCACAACCGTGCGTTTACCATTGCAAGGCCACAGGTCCCTAACCTCCCCAAGGCATGAAAATGTATTGTCTCTCTTTTTGGTAGGGGCTTGACATTAGTATCGCACTTGAGTGCTTAGGTTATGCATCTTTAGCATTAGTATAGGGGCGTTGGATTTGAATTTGACAGGTTTATGTTGAGTCGGGTATCCCGATTCATGTTTCGAAAGAAACGGGTCAATTTTAACAAATAATTACACAATTCTGTCTTGCACGCAAACGAATTCGCTTCCTTATTCGCTTCTTGTCGAATCCAGAAGCTAGATCGCTACCTGGCACGCCTTCTACTACAATATAACAAGCGGTCATACACACGGCTTCGCCTATACATTCGCCCACAGAAGCGACGTCGCCTGGCTACTCGCTTGCTAGACTCTGTTGCGCCTGGCATGCCTCAAACGATTTCGCCTATACATTCGCCCACAAAAGCGACGTCGCCTGGCTAATCGCTTGCTAGACTCTGTTGCCCCTGGCGTGCCTCAAACGATTTCGCCTCCAATATTCGCCTCCATAGACGAATTCAAAAGGCGAATTCGCCAACCACATTCCCTACAACAAATATGTGCACGACGTCGCCTAATATTCGCCTCTTCTGGCGGTGTCGTATCCCACTCCGCTTGTGCCCATCTGGTCTGACTACATTTTCAGGTGGCGAGTTCGCTTTATAGTTTCGCCACCTCCAGAAGGCGAACTCGCTTTTCTTTTTCGACCACAAGCGAGATCATACACGACACCGTAACACCATGACCATTGAGTCTTTTTTCAAATTTAATATTCCCATATATTCCGGCGAATACGCCAGCGGTCTCGCCTGCTTCACCCTAGCGAGTCTAGTTACGATTTCGCTTGTGTATTATTAGAAACAAGCGACCAACACAAGCGAGTTCGCCTTAACAGGCGATCACTGGCGGCGATATCGTAACACTCACATTTACAGACACAGGCGACCTGAGGTGGCGAATTCGTAACAGGTATACAGGGCGTTTTTTAAACGCTGCACACGGCGTTTTGAACCGCCGTGCGCAGCATGCATGTTTAAGACGTTTTGTTAACCGCCCAGAAGAAGTGCTATTTTACGGCACAACCCATTACGGCATTTCCAAAATGCCGTGAATGGTACGAATGAACCGCCTAGAAACCTAAGTCCATCCACTAGTGCTTGAATGAATAAACCCGTCTATGTAATGATTGAATACGTGTTCAAATCATAAATTATTTTTTCATGAATTATAATTCATATACGTCATTGTCATTTCAAATTTAATTTGGACCTGCAGAAGTAAATTAGACCTGCATTTAGAACCACCAAAACAAATGCGTATAATTGATTAGTTTGAGGGGAAAAAAAAGATAGATTCAAACAGCGGTTTTTCCCGAATTCAAACACACTTTAATTTTGACCGTAGGCTGCTGGGTATGCCGCCAGAGTGAAGCTGAAGAACTCAAACACGTTTTTTAAAATTTATTATTTGTTTTAGTGATTTGTCCTTGTAATTTTGGAGTTTGCCAAGTACAATATTTTGAATAAAAAAACGTTTAAAAAGAGTCATTCAAATTGGACCCCTGACAGTTCAATGGATACGTGCGATGCTAAAACACTGGCTGAATCATATGAATAAACGAACAATATATATGCATCTTGTATGTTTCTCTCATTTTTGTGTCCGTGTCTTCTATATTTTGTAAAGAAATTCGTGGCTTTTAAGTATATTTTAATTTAGGTATACTTTTTCTATCATATCTTATAAAACTTTCACACACTTAACGCATCTTATAGTATTTTTAATTTACAATAAATTATAACATATGTTTCAAAATAAAGTATTGTTGTTAATTTTAGAAGAAGTGTAGGGAAGCCAACTTCTAAAAACCTAAAGAACAAATTATTTTCTGGCTTTGCTATATGTAAAATATGTGAATTTTTTTATTAAACTAAACCACCAAGTCGTGAAGGAATATTTATTGGGTATCCTACACCTTTAATCTTAAATGGCAAACAGTTTGATACAAGTATAGGCCAAATTATATAGGACAAAAGCTCTAAAAGCACTACAGTGCTTTCAAAGAATATAGGATAATCCTATATAAAAAATAAACTAAAAAACTGCTAAAATCTTATTGAAACCTATTAGAGAAATGCTTGCATAACTCAAGACGGTACCAAAATGGAATGAGCAATTAATGCCTTCCTAAAACCTAATTACTGTAATAATAAGGAAATATGTGATGAAAAACAGCAGAGCCATAGGCTCAGGATCTGAATAATGGTAATCCAAACTTGTCAAGCAAGGAAATTGCTTTAAGTTTTGAGGGTAGAGAGTCTCATGTGTAAACAACTTCATGCTTATGTGATAGATTTATTTTGGAGAGTTTGTCATCCAGTTGATTGGCTTGTTTGAGCACATGCTGAATAGGAACCTGGATGATCAAATTGGCATCATCACACAACTGGAATAGTTTCTAGTGTGCAGTAATAGGATTGAGGATCATAGAGATCCCAACCAACGAGTCTGATTCAATGTAGAAACTATGTTGTCCATAGAAAGAATCAAAGTGATAGCCCTGTACAATTGCCTTGATTTCATCCTCTAAAGGAGAGGCATCAGTAGAATAGACTGTGGCAGCCTCTTAATATGCAAAAATATGTATATTATTCTATTTCAATTATATTTTATTTTATTTTTTTGAAATTCTACGTATTAGAATAATTACATATAACTATAATAATATAATAATATATAATTATTTGATATCCTTCTTTCAATACATTACTCTCCTCATTTCTTTTATATATATATATATATATTTTAAAGAAAATTGTATATCATACTCAAGGTGCTGGAAAACGTCCAGCAACGTTTGACAAGAGGAACTGTGGAGTATAACTCCACTCTACATAATCCGAGCTATTATTTTTCCCTATGCTAGCTACCAAATGGGCGTCCGTATTTTCGTTTCTTGGTATCCAGCATGGCAAATTAAGGCCTTGTTGCACAAATTCTGCTCGAATCTCCTCAGTGATTGAGTGGCATAATTCTGGGGTATCCAGGTCTCCATGTATGATCTGTACTAGGCTCAATGAGTCTCCCATAATAGCCACATCGGTCCATTGGAGATATGCCGCCATTCTCAGTGCTTCTCTCAATGCTTCTGCTTCCGCGAACATGGGGTCTCTTACATCCATTATCTTTCTGCTCACAGCCCGTACAAAAGACCCATCTGCAGCCACTGCCACTACCCCCAATCCTGCGCAGTCCCTTGCAATACCAGCATCAAACAGAATCCTTCTTCCCACATCTGGCGGTCTTAATAAGTTACCTGTAGAAAGGACTTCTGAAACTCTCTCAGGCCAAGCATTTGCATCAGCAAAGGATATCAAGGTTGAACGGATTGATGCAGCCAGTAAACTAGAATCAATGCTCTTGTCTTGAAACAACTTCGTATTTCTCTGGAACCACACCCCATCGCAGACCATTGCCATTAACTCTCTCGTCTTATCATCGTTGTCGATCAGCAATTGTCTGAACCATCCATCACCTCTTGCTCTTTCACTCCCCAGTATTTTATGCTGTAGACCTAGAGCTCGCCATACTCCTTTTGCATATTCGCATTCAAAGAACAAGTGCCTTGTCGTCCCATCCTCGGTATCACAGAGTTGACACTTCAACGGGACTTGTACCTTCCTATACCTGAGGTTCTCCGATGTTGGCAAAGAGTCCATGCATAATCTCCACACACAGTGTTTTGCTCTTGATGGTATGCGCATTCTCCATAGTTTCGGCCAGAAATCATCAGTCACTATCGCCGGGCCACCGCTATTGTGGTAATAAGCCGATCCCTGGTTCTCTTTCAGTGTATGGTACATGGATTTCACAGTGAACTTACCATTGGGGCCATTGTTCCAAACCCAGACATCTCTCCCTTCTTGTCCCCTTAGCTGGATTGATAGTATATCGTTTGCGTCCTCCTCAGCAAAGCTATTTCGAACAAGCGGGATATTCCAACCTCCCGTGACCTGGTCGATCAGGTCAGAGACATGCTGTAGGTGTCCTGGCACATGATCTGGATCTCTGATTCTGAAGTTGCTGGTTGATGGTAGCCATGGGTCCTGTGTGATGCTGGTATTCCTCCCACTCCTGATGTGCTTCCGGCTCCCTAGCTTCAACGCCTCGATACCCTTTGAAATTCCTTGCCAAACAGCTGACGGCCGAGACCTCTGGACGGCCTCCATGATTGCGCCGTTGGAGAAATATCTGTCTTTGAAGACTCGTGATATCAACGTCGTTGGATTAGTTAACATCCTCTATACTTGTTTACTGAGCAGCGCCATATTAGTTGCCCTCAAGTCCCTGAATCCGAGTCCTCCCTTGTTCTTTGCTCGAGTGAGCTTAGGCCATGAAATCCATTGTATCTTTCCTCTCGAATTCTGCTCTCCTCCCCACCAGAACTTGCAGATCATCACTCTTATCTCCTCAAGTAACGTTGCAGGTAACTCAAAAAAGCTCATCGCATAGCTCGGAATTGCTTGCAATACTGATTTAATCAAGATCTCCTTTCCTGCTTTGGACATATGCCTTTCACTCCAGCCATCCAACCTGGACCGGATTCGTTCTTTTATATACCGGAAGATGTGCTTCTTCTTTTGGCCTATCTCTGATGGTAGACCTAGGTACTTGCCATGTGATTTCACTTCTGGTATTTTCAGCACGTCACATATCCTCATTCTATCAGCTTCCCCTGTGTTGGGACTGAACAGAACCCCTGACTTGTCCGTATTGATCCTTTGCCCCCGAGACTTCTTTGAACAGGGCTATGGCCCATTGCAGGTACCTTGCTTCCTCTTCTGTGGCCTCTCCAAATAGTAACGTGTCATCCGCAAAGAAGAGATGACTAATTTTCGGTCCAAATCTCGATGCTCCCATACCATGTATCTTACCAACAGCTTGTAAGTCACTTAACAACATAGAGAACACCTCGGAGCAAATAATGAAGAGATATGGAGAAAGAGGGTCTCCTTGCCTGATTCCTCTCTGCGGCTGGAGGTGACCTAGTTCATTCCCATTTAGGATAAACGAGAAAGATACTGTAGTCAAACAGCGTTGGATGAGCTGTATAAATGATGGAGGGAACCCCATCTTCCGAAGTACTGCCAACACAAAGCTCCATTCCACTCTGTCAAAAGCTTTACTCATGTCCAACTTGACACTCATATGTCCTCTGCTTCCCGTCGTCCTCCCCTTCATAGCATGGTGGAACTCATGAGCCACTAAAACATTATCAGTGATGAGCCTACCCGGAATAAAAGCAGACTGAGATTCTGAGATGATCTTTGGTATGATTGGTCTGAGCCTGCCTGACATGACCTTGGATGCAATCCTGTACACCACGTTGCAGAGGCTAATAGGTCGAAACTGCGTGATCAACTCTGGTTTCTCTGTCTTCGGAAGAAGCACAATGTGTGTATAATTCGTTTTTGGCTCGAAAATACCTTCATTCAGGAATCCAAGAACAGCTTTTGTGACATCTTTGCGAACCACCTTCCAAAATTTCTGGAAAAATACTGGGCTCATACCATCCGGACCCGGAGACTTGTACAGATGCATACTCTTCACTGCTCTCTCTACCTCCACTGCCGTGTATCTCCTTGTGATGCTGTTTGCCATGTCATGAGTGACCTTCGGCTGCAATCTACTCAGTACTGTCTCCATCACCTCAGCAGACGGGTTGGACGAGGAGAAAAGCCCTCCGAAGTAATCCAGTACTATCCTTTCTATAATTTATATAATTTGCCACAATTAAGAGAGGAAAAATGGTTGTAACCCTACCTCAGTCAGTAGTATTGTTTTTTAGTGGGTGAAGTGCCTGTTGCACACCCGTTGTGTCGATTTCATTCTAATTGTACACACAAATATTTGTCCCAAATAAAAAATTAGAAAATTAAAAAAACGCATTTTATTTTTTCCATTATTCTTATTCGTATGATGGAAAGCAACTATACAATTCATTTGAAGCCAATGCAATCCAGCCACACAACATACTAATAATTCCAAATAAACAATTCTGTTAAAATCAGACATCAAGTGGGAGCTTGTTCGTTGGAGTTTATGACAATCTGAAATCGAACATCTTCAATGTTGTGCTTTCTTATTTTGAAATATTAATATACATTTTGTTTGAATAATATTTAACAGATGAATTTTTCCATAAATTTGAAGTGTTTTGTATAAGTAACGATATGATCACTGTAATATAATTTTTCTCTTTTATTTTTTTTGAAAGGAAAAATAGTATATATCATCTCAAAATACTGGAAAACGTCTAGCAACGATTTGACAAAACAAACTCTGGTGTGTAGTTCCACTCTATGCTATTCGAACTATTAGACTTGGTAAAGTTAGCTACCAAATGTACATCTGTATTATTATTCCTTAATACCCAACATGGCCATTTAAACTCTCTACTGATGAAACTTGCTCGAATTTTCTCAATTATTGTAAAACATAGATGAGTGCTCTCCTGCTCGCCGTGGATCATTTTTGTTAAATTAATAGAATCTCCCACAAACACCACATATATCCATTGTAAGCTCTCGGCTAGGATACTGCTTCTTAGAGAGCTAGCGCTTCGACGTGCAGTTTATCTCTAATACTTTCAAACCTCTTTGATCTATCTCTTACAAAACTCCCATCAAACTCAGCAGCTAGCTTGCTACCGCTCCAGCACACACTGTTCCATCAACTAGTCCCGCATCAAAATTAATGGTTCTTCCTTCATCAGGGCCTCAGCATGTGCCCTTCTCCCAAGTTTTTCTCTTTATTATATATTCTAGTTATTAAAATTTTATCGTCAAATAATATATACAATAAGAGTTATTAATGATTAAATATATCGTAAAATTTGTCATTATTCAAAATCAGAAGTATATAGTTCTTTTTTATGTTTTATAAGGATTATGTATATGTATGATCGTGTGTTGATCCAATTCCAACCTTTCATTCTTGACATGTGAATTTCCCATTCCACCCATCGCATTCCAATCATTCACATATTTCATTCCTTTTCGAACTTTATATAAACCGTAATTCACAAATTTCTTCCTCCATAAAAATTATACCTGAACTCACATCCACATTTCTTTTCATTTCTCTCTATCTCTCTCATTCATTTCATTCTCACCACATCCATACCTCAACATAAAAAAATGGTACACTACTTTTCAAATAAACACGCACAATTTACTCGGCCATTTCTAAACTATAGTTTTTCAACAGGTGGTTGTTCATGACAGCGGCGGCAAGGATGGAAAACACGGCGGAGAAATGGTGGACTATCGCGGAAATCCGGTGGATAAGTCGAAAACCGGCGGTTGGCTCGCCGCCGGGCTTATCTTAGGTATGAAAACTAAATGAGGGCGACCTGAAATATATTTGTTTTGAACTTTGCTGTGTGATTATACAGGGAGTGAGTTGTCGGAGAGGATATGCGTGATGGGAATATCGATGAATTTGGTGACGTATTTGGTCGGAACTCTGCATCTTTCGTCGTCGAAATCGGCGAACACGGTGAGCAACTTCATGGGGGTCCTCAACCTGCTCGGACTTCTGGGCGGTTTCATGGCGGATGCTAAGCTTGGCCGTTATTTAACGGTTGCCATATCTGCTTCCATCTGTGCCCTGGTAAGTTTTTATTATTACTATATTAGGACCACATATTTTTTTATTTTTTTTATTATGTCACACGCATGTGAGGAAGTAATTTTAAATTTGAACTGTTGGTAACGGTCCCTTAGTTTCGTACGTTAATTAATTTGTAGTACTAACTGAAGACCATCTGTGGTGTAGAAATTCATTTCATAAACTCGGTTGTCGTCTGAATAACATACAAAACCACGTTTCAAGTGAGGTTAGTTAGTATATTGACTATAAATTAAAAGAGGTTAGTACTAATAATATATTTTCATACGATATGAAGGCCATATTTGATGGAGTTTTTTTTTTATAGAACACTCTAGTTCAATTTAGCAAAATGTTTGATTAAATTCAGGTTAATTTAGACTTACTAATTCTATTTTTCAATATATTAATATCACTTCATTCTAGTTCAATTTCATTCAGTTCAGATCAGGAAGAAATGAGTTCAGACAAAGATGTACTAATTTAATGAAAAGGAGGTTGCACATATCGATTTTGCATAATTTAACACGATGATACTAATTAAAAGTTAATGCATATACTACCTAAAAACTTCTTTATAATGACTGAGTTTTGACCCAAAAATGTTTAATGACAAATTTAATCATTAATCATTTTAGCGTATATTAACTCAGTCTAAAATTATGATATTTAGAAAGTACATAATTTCAAAATTTATATCATACCATGATACTATTAATTACTCATATATTTTTGGTCAAAATCTCAACAAATTTAATGATAAATAATAATTAATTCATTATAATCTAAATAAAACCCTAAGGAGTGGTTAACATAAAATTTTATGATGTTTTCTGGAGATATAAAACTCATGATTTTTCAATCAAACAGATTGTAGCTACACAGGTTATATATGAACTAAAAGTACAATATTTTTTCTTTGGATTTTTGCAAGGCATAATGAGTCTATAAATTTCACTCTATTTTTACGTGTTTTTAACAAAAACAAAATAAGCTACACATGTTATATCACAAACCACATAATTAGAAATAAAATTTATATATAAAAAATCTTTAAAGTTGTAATAATTAGAAGATACGATGTCGCTTAAAGTTGCTATACTTTTGTTAATGCTTAATCTGTTAAAACTCATGCGAGTATTCTTATAATTATAGTGATTATTTAATCTTCTTATTATAAAGTAACTTACTATTTGATTAGCCATCATTAATGAGGCTAAAATAGATTATTAAAATAATAACTTGGATAAAAATGACTCATTTTTGGACTATTCTATAATTTCGTTATCAATATCATTATTTTATTATGGACACAAGTTCATGGAACAAGAAGTGCATGGGCCATGACCTCCAACTCACACAAACAACAAATTATCAAGAAGATCTTTGTATTGCGTTCAACTTTTAAAATAGTTCAATCCTCTTGTTTAAAAGTAAATGTGCCTTTTATGATTCCACACATTTGGGAATAAAAATACTACATTGTTTCTCAGCCTTGTAATGCACCACAACACTTTGTTTACATAGACTATTATAAGAAACATTATTTCAGATAAACACATTGAGAAACGAAAAACTGATTGAAATTGATTGTTCGAGTTCAGTTCTTTAAAAAATTATGTACAGTTTAACTTATTTTTTATATATGTTTCAATTTCAACGCTTTTCAATTTAAAACTTACTTATTCTCACATTTCATCATTTTTTAACGTTTAGAAACTCTATTTAGGATATAGATTAACACTAATTTGAAAATATTAGTCTAGTACTTTTTAGCTTAATAGTATATATCTCATATTTCATGACTTTACGATATTTTTTAATTCTATTTAATACGGTTCCGTTCAGAATTGGACATGACTTCAGTATATATAGCGTGCTTTGATATCATTTTGGTTCTTAATTTAGTGATTCCAAATTCTTTTTCCTCTGAAAGTTGGTAATATGTTGACGCAGAATCATAAGGACGATGAGGACATAGTTCACTGGCACAGAATTCCATAAATGTTCAATCAAACTCAAAAAGGACAATTCTTTTGGCCTCAAAAGCCTATCTCTCTATAGCTAGCTAGTGCATATAATCATTAATCTAGTGACATGATTCTCTTTGCAAGTCGGTAGGATGCGAATCTAATCATCTTTTTCCTAGGCCCTTGGAACCCTTTCTCCAAGGAATAATTGTAATGCTAAAACTTTATATGATCATTCACAAAGTCCATTATTGAAAGTCTAATGATCAAAGATATAATTTCATAATTAATCATAGGATCTATATTCATCTTTTAGAAACTGACCTGATCCATACATGTCATATTTTATCTATTTGCGGTCCGTATTTTGCAACATAATTATATATAATAATTTTGATATATAACTGATATGCAATTGTATGTAATCGAAGGAATATATATGATGCATATGTCTAATATACATAATTATGGACCATAACATATATATATCAATTTTTTAATTTTATTTTGAACGGCAAAAAAAATAAAATACTGCATGTATCTACCACGTCCTTTAAAAATTGAGTACTACCAAGATTTCATATATTTATGCAGATCATTTCAATTCCCTAGCTTTCTAAAGTGAGATGAAATATTTTTGTTCATTTGTTTTTATATTTATGTTTTTCATTTCGAAGACAATTTCTTTAATTATGTGTAAATCAAAACTTGTAAACTAAAGTCTTCCCCAATTATGCTTGAATAAAATTGAATCGAATGGAACTAAAAGTTAATAACAACTAAACTAAATTAATTTGAATTGAACTTTAGATGAGCAGGGGAATGTGCCCTAACTCATTTTATACTAGTAACAAAAACCCTTAGTAATATATATTATAATATTTTTGCCAGTAAAAGTTACTTTTAATGAAATGTGAATTCTGCTTGACCCACAGGGAGTAACACTGCTGACGTTGACCGTCTCACTCCCAAGCATGAGACCCCCAACGTGCGACTCAAGAAAGCAGCAGCACTGCATCGAGGCCACCGCCGGGCAGCTGGCGATGCTCTACATCTCCCTCTACACCATCGCCCTCGGCGGCGGCGGGATCAAGTCCAACGTCTCCGGGTTCGGGTCGGACCAGTTCGACATCTCGAACCCGGCAGAAGAGAAGAAGATGGTCTACTTCTTCAACCGCTTCTACTTCTGCATCAGCCTCGGCTCCCTCTTCGCCGTCACTGTTTTGGTCTACATTCAGGACAACGTCGGGAGGGGGCTCGGTTACGGTATCTCGGCGGGGACGATGATAATAGCCGTCGTTGTTTTGCTGTGTGGGACGGTATTGTATCGGTTCAAGAAGCCGCAGGGGAGCCCGTTGACCGTCATTTATAGGGTGGTGCTCTTGGCTTTTAGGAAGAGGCGGCTTACCCTTCCGGCTAAGGTTACCTTGTTGAACGGCTATGAGGGCTCCAAGGTTCCACATACTCATATATTCAAGTAAGACCCTGTGGTTTTTGAGATGATTTCTTGTTAAACTGAGTTAAATAGTACCGCACTTATAAGTAAATTTAATCATAATACTTATTAAAATGAATTGTACTAAACTGAATTGAACAGTATTAATAGATGACGGATGATCAACGGCGAAACCACTCACAAGTCTACCTTAAACTTCGAAACACAATTTATATTACTGTTCTTCTGCCAAATTTGAAGTTTTCCACTCTTTGGACGAGCCTACACTATCGAAATTCATTTATCTGAATTTCTACGGAATTTATTTTTAATCATTTAAACCTGTCATAATATAAATTTCTGGTTTCACCGGTGTTGATGATCATATAGCCACGTATTGAAACCCTTATTATTGCCATCTCTAGTCTCTACACTTTTTGCTCGGTTTGGCCATGGAGTAAGACTAGCACACTAGATGTCGTTAAAAATTAAAATGTTTACGTGACTATTTAAAAAGTTGGTTTGCACTTGATTAAAGGTGGTCATTTAGTTCACGTGTTTGACTTGCATGCCACTTTCGTTAATATGGACAGATTTTGTGTTAGGTCGATAGATTTTATTTTCGGCCTTTGTTACGAAAAGTAGAAATATGGTACCGGTACATGTTACTAATTAAACACACATGACCTATCTATTTAATAAGAAAAAGTCACCGTTAGGTCATTTTTAGTGATCAAGTTCTTGATGTTTACTTAATCCCTCCATTCTCTTCATTAACATTTGAAGTCAAACAAACAAGTTTCAAAGTTGGTGACTTTATATAAAACTAACATGCTTTGAGCGCTAAATATATTTTTAATTAAATTAAACTGATTTGTTGATAATGTCAAGTAAAATAGGACCTAAATAATTGAAATCATTATGATATATGTAAAATGAACCTAAATTTAGTCACATTAATTTTATTTATCAGTACATTAATTTTCACTTTACTTTAGTTCAAATCAGCTAATTAATTTCAATTTAGCTCAGTCAGAAATAAAGTCAATATATAGAACTATGTCCTTAGTTTGGTAATTGGTGTCTATATCTTTTTATATATTTTACACACTTTTTAAAAGGGTGTTGGTGTATGGAGTACTATATTTTACTCTTTTAATGTAAAATACAATATGAATTTATGAAAATATCCACGCTTGTTATGTTCATTGAAAAACTTAGCAATAGGAACGGTATTGTAATTTCAATGGTATTTTGAAATACGCATGAGTAAAATGCCGGACTGCATATAACACTTCAGTTTTAAAATTAGAACAAACTTCACCTTTTGTTTATAATATATTGATTTGAATCATTTAGTTATTACATGCATGCCATTGTATATGCAGGTGGATTGACAAAGCAGCAGTAGTCGAAGAAACCACTGACACAGCTACAACTAATCCCAGGGACAACAAATGGATAGTCTCAACAGTGACAGAGGTTGAAGAAGTGAAAATGGTGCTCAAACTGATGCCAATCTGGGCAACCTCCATACTCTTCTGGACAGTCTATTCCCAGATGAACACATTCACCATCGAGCAAGCAACCTTCATGAACCGCAAGGTCGGAAACTTCGTCATCCCGCCCGGCTCCATGTCCTTCTTCCTCTTCATCACCATCATCCTCTTCACCTCCTTAAACGAGCGTATCATCGTCCCTATCGCCCGAATAATCACCCACAAACCCCAGGTATATGGAACATAACTATATAAATCTAACTTTAAAGAATTCTGAGGATAAATTTATTTTAACTATTTCTTTCATTGTTCCCGATACTAGGGCATCACAAGTCTCCAACGCGCCGGAATCGGGCTGATATTCTCCGTCGCCGGAATGCTCGCAGCCGGGCTAATCGAGAGGATGAGAAGAAACAGTTATAACAACAACGATCAGTTTGTGATCAGCGCTTTCTGGCTGGTGCCACAGTTTTTCCTTGTCGGTGCTGGGGAAGCGTTTGCTTACGTGGGCCAGCTGGAGTTTTTCATCAGAGAAGCGCCGGAGAGGATGAAGTCGCTGAGCACGGGGCTTTTTCTGACCACACTTTCGATGGGGTATTTCTTGAGCAGCTTGCTGGTTACTGTGGTGACTAAGGTGACTGGGAAGCGGTGGATCAGGACCAATCTGAATAAGGGTAGATTGGAGAATTTTTACTGGATGCTGGCGATTATGGGGGTGGTGAATTTTCTAGGGTTTCTGTTCTTTGCTAGGAGACACCAGTACAAGGTTCAGAATTACCAGGGTGAACACGACGAGGAGGAATTGGAAGGTAAATTTGAGTCGAAGGAGGAGAAAATGGATTTGGATGGAAAGTAATTATGACTGTCAGAATTTATGTGAGTACGTGAGGTTTATAGAATTAATATTATCATATCAAGCTTGTTGTGATATATATGAACACTAGATTTTGATGTAAATGTGTGAGGTACCAGTTAATTATAACCTTCCTTACCAGTTAATTATAAGTACTTAGGTATATCTATTGTTTGTGATGAGAAAATGGTCACAACCAAAATCCCGAATTTACTTGAAAATTATGAGGAAACAAAGTTGCAAAGATGCACCGGAAATAATAAAGCACCAAGCAAACAAAGACACAATGATTTACGTGAAAAACCCCTCCAATGCGAAGGGTAAAAATCACGGAGTCAATCGACCCGCTAGTTCTTCACTCATCAATAAAAGACTGTTACAAAGATCCCCTACAACTATCCACAACAAGCTGAAGTTATTCCCATCAATAATAGGATCTTAAACCACTACAAGAATGAAGCAATAAACAAGAGAAAGAATGGAAGTCACCAAATCTGCCCAGAAGATTCAGAGCACCGAACGGCCTACTTCCCGGACTCCAAATCAGAATCCCTCTGGTCGAAACTTAGTCCAAAGACTCAGGAACCTCCTCTCATCTCTCTTTCTCTTGTCTCTCTTGTTCTTGTTCACTTCTGAACTCTCCCCCATGAATATGAGCCGCCACACCCTTAGGATAAACCCTAGCAAGTGTGCTAAATGACCGGAATGCCCCTCCTTAAGTATGGGCCAACTCCCTTAATCACCTGGGCTTCAATTTCCACACAAAGGAGGAAATAACCCAACAAATCTCCCCATTTCCGACTATGTGGAGGAAATTGCCAAACCGGCAACATCTCTGCAAAATTCAAACTTACCTCTCGGTAAGACTTTAGTCAACATGTCCGAAGCATTCTCATCTTTGTGAACCTTATCAAGTGCAAACACCTTAGACTCCAAAACATCTCGTATCCAATGATACCGAATGTCAATATGTTTTGCCCTATCATGAGACGAAGGATTCTTGCTAAGTTCAATCGCACACTGACTGTCACATAACAAGATAAATCTCTCTTGCTTAAAGTGGAGTTCACGAAGAAACCTCTTCATCCACACAAGCTCCTTGCCCACTTCACTAGCTGCAACATACTCAGATTCCAGCAATCTTGATTTCCAGCTCACAGCTCCCCTGCAAAAGTAGTCAAATAACCCGAAGTAGACTTGGATGAGTACCACCAGCTAAATCAGCATCACTGTAGCACACAAGAGTAAGCTCACTTCTTCCAAAGCAAAGTGATAAATCTGTAGTAGCACAGAGATATCTCATAATCCATTTCACAACATATGCTAATGCACCATTCTGGGATTAGAGAGATAACGACTGACCACACTTACTGCATGAGCTAAATCTGGCCTAGTACAGACCATAGCATACATCAAGCTACCAACAACAGAGGCATAGGGAATATTCATCATATCATCATTCCCACCAACATCATCAGAAGACTTAGTATCAAATTTAAAATGAGAAGCCAAAGTAGTACTCACCGGTTAGCACCATCCATTCGAAACCTTTGGAGCACCTTCTCAACATACTTTTTCTGAGATAACCAAAGCTTCCTACCGAGTACAATATTTCAAATCCGTTCATGCCCTAATATATATATATATATATATATATCAGCTTCGGAGGGCACATATGTCATTGTACTATGGTTGTAAACAGCAACACCCTTTAAAACAATCTCAAAATGATCGATGTGTGGGAAGAATTAAAATTTTTCTACCAATTGCTGTCGATGGAATATGATTTCAACCATGGAATTGTAAGTTAATTAGTTCATC
Organism: Sherardia arvensis; assembly: GCA_948330725.1. NCBI lineage: Eukaryota > Viridiplantae > Streptophyta > Magnoliopsida > Gentianales > Rubiaceae > Sherardia > Sherardia arvensis. The sequence continues at coordinate 30,354,499 of OX415241.1, forward strand.
CAATTATTATCTTTTTTATATATATAGTTTCAATTCATATATCATCACTAAACTTTTATATATTTATTTGTTTGGTTAAGTGAATTCCCCATAGTTTTTCAAATGAACTGGAGGGGAGTAAATCTCCTTATTCACTCATCACCGGAGAAAATGGAAGGTCATCAAATCGTTTATGGAAAGCAAAGCTTGTTGAGAGAGGCCATTACTACTACATCTGCAAGAAATCATGGCCACTATCTGTTGAAATGGTTAAGAAAGTTCCGCTTATTATGAGATTGTTTTTTGTAATTGATAACAAAAATCCATATAAAAAATGCTAGTTACTGATCAGTATTGGGAAAGTACGTTATTGTCGGGTTGTCATCTGCAGAACAACACATTACAGGAACACACTATGACTCGTGTAACATCGGTTATCTTAAAGTACACATGGATGTTTTCAAAATTTGAATATTAGTTCCGGGATGAGTCGAGGAACTAATACTACAGTGTTGGCTTGTAAAACATTTGGAACTAGTAGTGTGTAATTTTTCACCGGCAATGACCCGCTTATAAATATGTGCTACGATTAGTTGTGCTGATTCCGTCGGAATCGTATCAAGAATCTTGGATCAGATCGGTTTTCGTGTAAATTCAACGCTAAACCTGTTACAATTATCAATAAAGTATAATATGATTGATCAATCCATTTTAGAATGGATATGGTATATATATGGTTTATGGGTGTGGGTATGCAGGTGTGGGTTTAGGGTGAAGGATATAGGTTTAAGGGTGCATCCAAGCGATTTCGCTACTAGTTTCGCTTTGAGGCGTAATTGGAAGCAAACTCGCCCATTGGAAACGGTTACTGGCGTGAGTGGTGTCGAGTTCGTAAATGGGTATATTAAACAAAAAATATACTTAAACTATATTCGCGTTTTGGGGATATCAGAATCCCCAAAACTTCCACGACTCTCAAACCCTAACTCCTAAAATCGTCGTCGCTGTCGACCAATTGCAAAGCCACCATGGGCCGGAGCAAACAAGGCATAAAAAGCCTCACCCCACCCGCTCCCAAGTGTCAGAAAACCGCCCCGACCACAGGCGCCGCCGCGAACCAGGAGGAGGAGGAGGAGGAGGAGGAGGAAGAGCTCACCCTCGAGCAGATCAGTCGCTGGGGGAGAAGGGAGGCGCAAACCGCCGGAGCTCCGACCGGTAACAGGGGTAGAAACACTTCCCACGCTGCTGGTGTATCCCGATCTGCTGCGAATGACGTGGGAAACAATGACAATGACGAGGATGAGGAGCGGTCCCTATTTATCAGCCCGAAAGCGGAGACGAGGTATCAGCGATATACTCGTCTTACTATTTTAAATGTTAAGGTCATTGATGCTTTTCAAATAGCTAGCTTGGGTCTTGATAAGATAGTTGAGTATTTTAGAGCCACTCATCTAGATGGGATGTTGACTTTGAGGGAGCCGATGCATAGGGAAGAGTGTCTTTAATTTTATGCAAATCTTAAGTTTGAGAAGGATGCCGAAGAGGTGACTACGATGGTTAGGGGTGTGACGTTTAAGGTAGATAAGTTCTTGGTAAATGAGGTTATAGGATGCCCTTTCTTGTCTGTTGATCAACTTAAGACGTTGGATCCAAATGGCCCTTATGAGATATACCTCACCCAAAATTTCCCAACCTCCTTGAATGAGAGCGTCCTAGACCCCGTGGTCGAGCGTAGGAAGTTCTTTAAGACGCGTATTGCGAAGAAGTATAAGATTGTGAACCTTACTCAAGAGGAGCGGTTGGTGTTCGAGCTTGTGTGCTTCAATATCATGCCCTCGGGTGGTCATCCATGTGAGCCAATGATCGCCGACCTGATGGTTTTCTACCACCTAATGGAGAAGGTGAAGATCAATCTCGGGTACACCATCATGAAGCACATGCTGAAGCGTGCGAAGGACAAGGCCGATCACACGATCCCTTACGGGCAGCTCATAACCGCTATGATGAAGAAGAAGGGTGTGCGACCTGTGAGCATGGCCGAGCCAGTGAAATACTACGACACGACTTGGCTATGCAACAAGGGGTTGGAAATCAGTGCTGAGGGGGTGGTGACGAAGAAGGCCATGGGTGTTTCGAGTTCTCGCAGCCGATCTGAATTGAGTGAAGGTAAGTATTTGTTATTCAATAATTGTTTTCATGTTATGATAAATGTTTGCAGCAATTTAGTTTACTAATTGTTTTGTTCCCGTTTGCAGCTCGCGATCTCGCTTGGCGTGAACGGTTGGTCCTCTATGTTGGACAGCTTACAAGTAAGATAGAAGAAGTGAAGCTGGAGCAAGCAAAAGACAGGGAGGAGGTACTGGCATTTGGTAGAATGCTGAATTTGAATCTGGATCTGAGCGATGATGAAGAAAAGCCAGATTTCTCGGTTCAACGCTTGCCTCCCATGACCGACATTGCTGATTACATTCCTGAAGATCGAGCGAGACCTGAAAGCAAGGCAGAAGATGAAGAACCCACTGATGGCGAACCCGATGAAGAGCAACCTGAGAATGATATCATGGATGAAGAACCACAAGGAGGTGAAGACATTGTCAATGGAGACGACGATGTATTTGAAGTGGTTCGCCGAACAAAGAACATCCAATCATCTTCAGCCGCAGAGTCGTCTGAAGAAGATGATGAAGATGAAGATGGAGAGAAGACTGTAAGCGAAGATGATGAAGATAATGAAGATGATGACGACGAAGAATGATCGCTTTACTTCATATTATTGTGTAGTGTAGCTTTCTTTTGTTTCAACACTAAACAATGGTTCATGAATGGTTGTTTTTTGTATTGAATTGATTTAGTATGGTATTTTAATAATAAAATTACATTTCACGTATTTATTCAATGTTAACCATACACAAAAGCACCTAGATTTACACGTGAACAAAATTTATTCAAAGAGTAGGCGAGACAGAAGACGACATCGCTACCTGAAAACATGAGAGGCGAATTTAGGCTGCGAAATCGTAAATATAAACGTCTATAAACTTATCTTAAAAGCGAATTCTCTTCCTGGATCGGCACAGGCGACAGAGTCTACCAGGCGACTGAAGAGGCGAACTCACAAGTTGAATAAATAAGGGGCGAATCCATTAGGCGAATTCGTAAGTTGAACAGTCTATGAACGTATCTTGAAGGCGTAGTCGCTTCCTGGCTCGCCAAAGGCAACAGAGTCTACCAGTCGACTGAAGAGGCGAAATCGTAACCTGTAGGTGAAAGAGCTTACGGTTTCGCCCGCCAGGTTGATTATTTTTTAAGATGCACAAGTATAGAACATAAAATAACGACGCTGTTTCATACATAAACGAAATAAGAGGCGATATCGCTTCTAAGTATCAATTAGAGTTTAGCATTCCTTTAATAAAACCACATGGGAGCGACGACTAGTTGACGACGACTAGTCGTTTTGGCGCTCTACAGGTTCCGCCATGACCGGTTGACTCGACGGAAAGTTGATTTGGCGCGAACGGCGGAAGACTAGGCGTCCATAACCCGCCGAATGGACTCCATACTCCGCCGAATGGACTCCAAACTCCGCCAGCAATTGAAACCAAACTCTGCCTAACTCAAACCCCGATATTTTTAAGCACCGGAAAAGGTTACCATTCTACACTAATTTATATAAAACTCATATTTTGAAACTCTTTATAATTGTCTAGTCCTTCAAAATAATTTCTACAAAATACAAATGACCAAAAAGATTAAAATTAGTGTCATTATTACCTAAATAAAAAGGGATCTAGTAGTACAAGTGAATTCGCCTTTTTCCTCGCCTGCAGGCGTCGTAGGAGGCGAATTCGCCTCCTTCCAGTGTCATTAATCCCACATTGACGGATTGAAAGCCAATTTATCAGTATATATGTGCTGGCAAAATAGAAGGGCTCGATGAGTTGCCGACCCGCGCAAATTACCTATGAAACAATACTTGAATGCAATATACATACACTATACATACATGGCTCATACCCGATCTGGCCCATATCATAGTTCATAGGTCCAAAGGCCTACAATTTTTTTATTTACAAGCGAATTCGCCTGCTAAATCGCCTATACACGATGGGGTTGGCGAATTCATAAACTGCAAGCCTATAAATAGTCAACTGAAACCTCCAGACGCGTTCAAAATCAAATCCCCAATTTTAAAACCCTCTTAATCATCATAGCTCTCCCCCAAACTCTGATCCGCCGCCGCCAACCCGTCAATTCCACCGGCATATCAGCGCTCTCACGACCCAATCTTCCCCACATTGTAAGTTCGCTGATCTTGAACTCTTTTTCATCAATATTTTTGTTTTGTTAGTTTATTTTGGACAATTCGTTATGTAAAAGCTTAGCTTTCAATCTAGGTGTGATGATGAAGGTTGGGTTCAATCATAGATTAAGGTTGGGTTCTATCTGTTAGGTACTTGTTGCGATCTCAAACATGCCTCCAAAGGGTAAGGGTAAAAAGGCCGCCACCGAATCGACCCAGCCTATCAAGTACGATAAGGTTAAGTTTGTTAGTGAACAAGCTTATCCTAAGTATTGTAGTTTTGAAAATGCCAAGGCTGTCTTGAACGAGTTGATGGTGGTGGATGAGAGTCAAGTAAACGACATAGGTTTGAAAGAGGTATGGGAACTTCTTGAATATCAAGAAGCTCACAAGTTGATGAAGGTGAATGAGCCGGGCTATCTGGAAGAGACTATGCAGTTCTACGCAAATTTCCGAAAGTCTGGTGCCGTGTGGAAGACCAAGGTGAACAAGAAGGAGTACGAACAAAGTCCCAAACTGTTCAACGATGCCCTCGGTGTTGTGTTCGAGGACGAGAATAAACCTGTCACTACTGCAGAAGTAATTAAATATCGGCGGGGAAATCGTGAATATAAGGCGGAACGAACCGCCTTAGCCAGCCACGCCGTATATCCTATACGCGGCGTTTTTTGTCCGCCTTGAATGATTTTAGAATTCTGAAACCCAATAGATTAGTGTTTCAGAAAGCGTAAACACGAGTTTCCCAGTTTCAGGATATTAGGTTTACGACTTCTGAAATAATAGATTCGGAAATCGTAAAATCAATAGGTTATATGAAACTATTGCCCATGAGAACCTGGAAATATGATAGAATAGTTCCCCGTCGCCGGAAAATTGTGGTCGGAAATCATGGTAAAGAAGTCGGAAATGCAAAAGATTGGCACTGAAATAAGAATTCGTTTCATTGATAGATTATTTCAACAGATTGGTCAATCTTATGAAGATCATCTTTGCAACCAGATAGATTTGTTTTGTTCAGCCCTCTGAAATTCAATCGTATACTACCTGGAAACGGAAGCATAAATTGAATAGTATTGAAAATAAAAATATCCATAATATCAATGGACAATGTCATACAACTCATGACACTAACTCATATGTCATATCATTCTACACAAACTCATATCTATCTACATAAACTCATATCTATCTACATAAACTCGTATCTACATTTACCACCACCAAGATCCTCTTCCTTCCTGGCTTCCCATCTATCCCTTCCCAGCCCATTAAGTGGGGGTGCAATCCTTTACCTGAAGCCATCGACATGACTCGAAGTGTTCATAAAGAGGTCTTCCATTGTTGTTTGGTGCCTTAGGAACATGTAAAACAAATTTCAGATTACGTCAAAGTTGTTGAAAATAGTAACCTTTATTTAAATACCTGCTGGAAGAAAGGTACATGAAGATACCTAAGGTAGCAATACTGTAATTACACAAGGCTCTACACACAACTCAGCCATCGATGAATTAGCCTCAATGATATAAGGGCATTGCCTGTGCGCAAATCAGGCACTCTCTCTCTTTAAAGAACGCATCACCAAGCAGAACATATACCAACAAAATAATCCTTTTCAGAAAAAGCGAAACCAAGACACTTAGTAATTCTCTCAGCAACAAACACTCACCAAGTTTTCAGCTTTCAGCTGCGGAGCTACATTAGAGTTCCCATTTGCCGACGAAACAAGGAAACCGCCCTGAAACAAATAAAAAGGGGTCACAAAATCAAAACTTTAGATTAAAAAACTGAACTTTAGGATACTCATTCAACACAGAGAATGGAAAAAACCACATTTAGCTTCAAGAACTGAACTTTATGATGAGAAAAACAAAACCCTTAAAAGATTAGTAGCTGAAATGGGTTTCTGGGGAGCTTACGAGCAATTGAGCTGAGGGGAAGAGGCCTTGATCGAGGAGCACCTTAGGTGGCCTGTTTCTCCCCTTCTTCCCCAGCCAGTTCTTAGAAAGGAACCGCAGGGTGCTCATGAAGGGCTTCCTTGGACAAATCACATGGCTTGATACCAGATTCAACTGCATCCATTCCACATGTTGCATTGCGAAGGACATTCCAATCAACAAAGAGTAAAAAGAATGTAGAGAAGCACGCAAAAGCTACATACAAAGTTGTTAAATTTTGCCACTCTGAAGCTGATTTCAGTTACCCATCTACTATATGCTAGGTAGAACTCATATATGCTAAAAGGCATCAAATTAAAAATCTTAACTTTCTTGGTAAAATATTGCAGTTCAACGCCCAATTACATTTCACAAGAAATTTAAACATAGAAATCAAGAATAGACAACGAAACTAAACTAAAAAACACATACATCAGCTATAAATACCACCGCTCAATCAGGTGGTGGAGGCCATGGAGAGCAGGTACAACAATGTCGTGATCCTGGACCGCCCGGATTCCCGGGTCCTTCTCCTCAACCCGACCAACACTATGCATATGACGTAAACAGCAGTGGACTCACAACATTTCAAAAAAATACTCTTGTAAAACAAATCTCAACCGATACTCACCGGAGACGGAGGAGTTACATAAGCGGAACTTCCATGGCAAAGAGAATTGATGGTAGCCAAGCTCCAAAAAACCCACAAATTTCACACCTCTCATCCGCTGCCGTAGCACCTCCACTGGGCATTTGAGGCCTCACCCCCAGGTGGGTAAGAGATCGGCAGAGCAGAAACCCGACGCCGCGAACATGACCGGAGTCCCCCGTCTGCCCATCCGGCGAACAGGACCGAATCAGTGAGCCAGCGCATCCGGCGACGCCGGGATCGAAGAACACCGGTCAGAGCATCCGCGGCTAGGTGGTCCAGTACGGCAGCGGCAATGGCGCGGCTGTCCACCGGGATCGTAGAACGCCGGTGCTGGGTAGCGACGGCGCGGGCAGAGAGATGGAGTTGGGAGAATGCGATGCAGAGAGAGGATAAGGATTTCTTTATAAGGGTGTGATCGGCTGAGATTAGAGAGAAAATTAATGGACGGTTCAGATCATGTAAAATAAAACATATTTTTAAAATTCAGAAATAAAATTTTTATCGTTGTGTATTTATGAAAATTACTTATTTTTTGGAGAACATACAAATTTTAATAATTCCATAGAGTCCATAAATTTTAATATAATTTTTAGTTATGGATTAAATTCTTAAAAAATTCAATTTCAGCACAAATTATCGGTTTTCAATATTATTATCAATTATATACTTCAAATGACACAATTCTTGCAGATAATAGTGGAAACAGTCAAGGGCGGATCCAAAAATTTTGTTTAAGGGAGCCGAATTGATACATATATAGCAAAGAAATATATTCTATATTATTTTAGTTGAAATATTTTATTTTTAAAGATGTTACAGCAAGAGAAAGAGACTCTATAAGACTCACTAAACCCTAGGTACTGGGTACAAAAACACACTTTCGGACCAAGTCACCAACACCTCACTAAAGAGGTAATCCATACGAAGACACACGAGCGAGACCCCCGTGCTAACTCGCAGTAGCGGTTAATACGGTATTCCAGACATATACCAACAATGAGGAATGATTAGTATAAATATTTCACTTTCGGTACATCATAAATGGAATATTAGCATTGAAAATATAGTGACTTCAATACAATGTATCTTTTAAACTTGATAATACATGTTAGAACATTCATAACAATGTTATTTCATTGATTTTGAGTTAGAATGTCTCAGAAACACTCGAATATACTTAATTTCAGTTAACATTGAAGATAAATTGATCATAAGTCATAACTATGGTGGAATTATGCCTCCAAAGTGTATGTGCATTTTTAGGTACTTGATACTAAAGTCTCCAGCGTATATTGCCTAATAAATTAACATAATCATAAAAGAAATCAAAGTTTAATAGTCAGAATTTGATGTTTCATGACGTTTTTCCAAAGTTTACTAAACTGAACATTCATATCAATACTATTTCAAAACTTTATATTAGGAAGTCTCAGAAAGACTCAAAATACTTAGTTTCATTTATTAATAGAAATAAATTAATCACAATTATGGTGGAAATATGACTCCAAAGTATATATACTCAAGTGACAAGTTATATATTCTTAGTAGTGTTTCTCAAATTCTTGATACTGAAGTTCTCACTGCAATTAGTACCTTTCGTTGAGTTAATATCAAAGTAAGTTTACATGAAATGTGTATTATACACAATAAATTTAACATAAGTATCAAAATCCTTGTTTAAAAGTCAGAATTTGATGTATGGCATTTTTCAAGTTTTTACTGAACTAAACGTTTATGTCAATGCTATTTCATGAACTTTATGTTAAAATGCATCACTAACAAATAAACTTAACTTCATTTAGAAATGAAAATAAATTGATCACAATTATGTATGGTGGATATATGTCTCTAAAGTATATATACTTAAGTAAAAAGCTGCAGTCTTAGTAGTGCTTCTAAGGTTCATGATACTAAATTCGCACTACACGTACCTTTTATTTGCTAATATCAAAATACATTTACATGAAAAGTGTATTATACACAATAAAATTAACATAATCATCAAAAACTTCAGGTTTAAGAGTCAAAATTTGATGTTTTATGATATTTTCAAATTTATAATATGTTTCTATTAGGTTTAAGAAACTTCTAACTTGAAAGATAACTAAACTATTGTAAATAAAACCCAGCAAACCTAATCTATTTCAATGAAATTCCACTACTGCAATTTTGCAGCATTTAAGGCGGTTGGTCCTTCACGTTTCAAGGCAGAAGACAAATGCCTTCTCTGGTATTGCCTTAAAACCTGAAAAAGCTTTAAGGCGGTTCCTCTTCCGCCTTAAAATTTTTCTGTTTTAAGGCGTATCATCCGCCTTAGAAGTATGTCATTTCCGCCTTTATGACGTGTTGCGAGCTCGCAACAACTACTCAAATCAAAACCTAACTTACAAGGTGGCGAATTCGCTAGCTTAAACGCAAGGCTGAAATTATGTGTGAGTCTGACTAGTTACGATGGCTGTTGGCGATTCGCTAAACATTTATGTAGCGAGTTCGCTACACTTCATATTAGACAGGGTTTATGGTCTAGGGTTTAGGGCGTCACTTGAGTAGTTGCGACACCAACAAGCGATCGCAAGTAATATACTTGCGAGTCCGCTAGTTTGCCTGGTCAAGATCTTAGATAGTGAACGAGGATACTAGCGATATCGATTGTGGCTCGCCTAAAACTGTCCTTGCGAGATCGCTACGCCATCTCTTATTATTTTGTAGCGAGTTCGTAAGTGTACTCTCAGGCATGATTATGGTCTAGGGTTTAGGGCGTCACTTGATTAGTTGCGACACCAACAAGCGATCGCAAGTAATATTCTTGCGAGTCCGCTAGTTTGCCTGGTCAAGATCTTAGATAGTGAACGAGGGTACTAGCGATCTCGTTTGTGGCTCGCCTAAAACAGTCCTAGCGAGCTCGCTACGCCCTCTCTTATTATTTTGTAGCGAGTTCGTAAGTGTACTCTCAGGCATGATTAAACGACGTCGTATTTTCTGAGATTAGGCGATTTTAGTAGTTTATTGGCGAGCTCGCTAACTTGCTCGGCAGGCTTGACGAGTAGTCTGGCAAAATCACAGGGTTTGAGACTGGAGAGGCAGTGGCTAACGAGCGACAGAGTTGCGAATACGCTAGTAAACTGTGATTGGGGTTGATTTCTGATGAATTGTGGCGAGATCGCTTGTATATTTCGCTAGTCTTGACGAGTCAGGTTGCGATGGCGTTAGACATAATATTGGTGAGACAGAGTTCAACCTAGCGAGCTATGTGGCGAAACCGCCACCCGAGCTTGACTACTTGCGAGTACACATGTAACTCGCATAAGCGATTTGGTGCCTAACGAGAAAGGTAACGAGCTCGCCAGGAAAAAAGCCTAGTACATTAATTTTTGATTTTTGGTAAATATTCCGCACAAATAGTATAATTGGCATATCTAAACCTGTCAATTGCAAGATATATGTAGTCCACTAAATGGCAAACACAAAGAACTCATAAATTATAATCCTTTGCATGTATAACAAATGTAGAAATACGACTTAGGTTTTACATGCATCCTTACGTGGTACGTGTGGTCTAGATATGAATCGAGCTCTAACGATGACCAAGTGCTTTGCAAATCTATCTCTCCCCAACTCTAACTCTTTTTTAGTGTATGCCGATTGATTTTCCTCGAGTATCTACGAATGAGATACATTTATTAATACAAACTAAGGTAATTTGTAGGTAATAAATAGAAACTTTCATAGTGTAAGAGTACTCACGCGATGTAGTTCCAAATTGTCACTTGTAAGGGTCTCAATGCACTCGTAGGCATACAACATCATGTAGTATCCACACTCCCAGTTGGACAATTGCTTGCGGTGCTGAAATTGAAGTAGTTTAACATATGGTATGTAAATGTATTTAGCTGCAAATACGTAATGAAGGAGTCGATATTTTAACCTGAATTTGAATAAGTTCAAAGTTAAGGAGTGTGTCGTCATTCACAGCATGCATAGCAATCTCCAATAGATCGGCGAATTTTGTAGATGGAGCGAAATGTAGTGGATCAATCCAATAGACACGCTTCAATGATGGAATCATTGCAACAAAACTCCAATGACCACCATATATTAAACAACATGCACCTCAGACTATAACATAGATTATGTAGATTATGTGCAGTTGAAACTAATATCTACTAATCAAACAATTAGTAAATACATACCCCTCTAGGTATGGCCCAATGAAAATGGTTTTGCTCTTGTCGTTTAGCAACTTTGTAAGGTAAGCAAGCCTCACATTATTACCTTGTTGGGCTTGTTGCAAGCAAGTCGGGTGCAAAAAACCGATGAATGTCTTGGTCACGCTCAAAGAGACGTATTGCATGAACCTACAACAATCTTAGAGCATAAAGTATCGGAAGAGGTATATAAATACGGACACAATAAAGTAACACATAAATACCACTAGGTTAAACAATAACACTTACATTTGATGTAGGATTAGTATAGTAGCGGGAAGGGTTTGTTTGTGCCAAAATAGGGCAAAATCTTCCCAAGGAACAACCACTTCCTTTGCCTCGCCAAAAACCTTGGAATTGGCTACAAAATAGTACACAGATTCACGGCTATGATGACCTAGCATGTCAAATAGTGTGCGAACAAAACCCGGGAGAGCTTTCATGAAGCCCACACACTCATTAGAGAGAGGAATCTTAGGGATTGGGAAATTAAGGTCGGCAATCTCTGTTGGTTGCTTTGTGTTCTTGGGGATGCATGTTGAATTAGCATCTACAACCAACCACGCGGGCCATACGAAAAAAAATCCCAAACCTTGACCAACTGTTGTGCATTCATCATCCTCAGTCACCGGCAACAAGGCATCTTCTACATACACCTCAACTATGGATACCCTTACGAAACCCTTAGGGACTTTTGATTTGTGATGCAAAGTCATATGAGGATAGGAATTCCCATTAGCAACGTGTATTGGTTGAGAATTATTACCTCTAACAACGTACAACTTGCAAGAATGGGAAATCTACATTAAAGAAAAAAAAATTAGTTTGTTATCATAGTATTTTCAAAAAGGAGTAGATGATTAAGCGTAATTAATTTGAATGTAAGGCTTAGACTAGGGTGATAACGTAACCTTTGTGGTTGCTTTGGGAATTTGTATATCAACTTGCGGAAGTTGTACATCAATTTGAGGTTGGCTAGGAGCCAATGGTGTGCATATGTCGATGTGGTCGAATGGAGGATTTGGTTGGTCAACCTCAACTTGGGGCGGGGATGGATGGGAGCCTCTGGATGATGGTCCATTACCTTGATTTGTTAGACACAAATCATCGGGAATAGGATAATTCACAAAAGCACAAACATTGGCTAAGATGGCTTTCAAATTCTTGACATCTTGCTCGGATTTTTTAGCTTGGCTTAAGGCTACTTGGAGTTTAGAGGGTTTAGGATTTTTGCTACTACGTTTGATCCCAAAAGCTTCAATATGGGTCGCATATCCACCTATCCCCTTTGCTCTTCCAGGATGTTCATCCTTACCTAGTGCTCTATGCAAGACATCATGTTTTCCCACCGGGATGAATAAACCCTGTTCAACTTCAAGCCCTACCTCATCCTACTCACAATAATAATCAAACAAATTGGTTGTTCGTATTTTAAATACACTATGACGTTCTATTTTAATTTTAGTAACATTAATAGTTTTGAGAAGTATGTAAACTTATATAACACGTACCACTCGTCCGGAAATTCTCTTTGCCTCTTCGCTTGAGAATTTTCCGTCGGCCTTAATTCTACCAAGTACGAATAACTGTTCTCGAGTATATTTTGTTGGGTCTTCGGCCGCGACTTGGTTTTTTGCCTCTTCTAGGGGGGTGCCACCATCTACTAGTTCCTTAACCTCTTTATCGTATTTGTTTTTAGATGTCTTCTTCCCCACACCCAAATATCCACACCGTCCACCGGTGTAGGGCATATTATTAGCAGCAGCTGCTTTACGCTTATCATCACCCACACCCTTTATGAATTTTATTGGTTAGTAAGGATAAACTAATTTAGGGAACAATTAAAGGTGTATAGGAAAAAAAATAAATTAAGCAAATTGAATGTTAGTACTAACCTTTAAATCATTTTCTAGCCATCGTGCCTTGAATATCTCCCAAGTAAGTGGGACAATGTGATTGTAACGATCCTTAGGATGTTGACCAAACCTTATGCCCTTGGGGTTTATGTACTCCTTGGCAAGAGTATATTTATGCTCGCGATGCGACTTTGATGCAATTTGTAATGCCTTCTTCTTCACTTGATCGTACAATTTGGCTTCGATCACAAAGGGTCGCTAACATTGATATAGTATAGATGGTAAGTCCTATTAACAAGGTATTACTAAATGGAAAAAAAATAAAAAAGTGAACTTCACCTTGCATTCCTTCCACACACCCCTTTTAATAGCGGGGTCTAGAAGCCTCCAATCCGTAGTGTCTAGCGGCACATGAGTCCTACCTATTTTCCCACACCAACTAGACCACCTTTGGGCATCATCATAGGGCGCAATAGCTACACCGATGTCATTAAATTTGACATGTGTTAGAATTTTATTGTCGATTCGTGTCTCTATCTCGCGACAATGGGTCCTCATTTGTTCTTCTTTTGAAGCGCGACTAAGCTTCCTTGTTTTACGTCGTCGCGAATCTAGAACAACATTTTCTCCTCCACTAGATGAGTTGGAAGAAGTCGAGTTTGTTGGTTCACTCATTGTCCTTTCCTACGTTTAGAGACCAATTTGTTAGTGGAAATGACAAAACATTTATATAGTCCACTTTCCCCAATTAATGAATGCCTACAAACATGGTCATGAATATGCATTTACACACAAGTTAAGTATAATTTTGTTTACCTAGACACAAGTACCTAAAAAAAATAAAATGTAACAATTTTGATGGACCTAGTGGTGATTAATTAATGATGAATCATAAGTTTAACACTCCAACGAATATATAAACCCTAATGACCCCTTAAAACTCACAAAATAAGTGTAATCAACTAAAAACCCATACCTTTGCAATTATCAAATAGGTAGATGTAGAATTGATTGTAGTGTTAAGGATGGGTCTACCTTGTTTGTCTTTCTCCTACCCACATAAATTGTGCTACTAAATTCCAAAACAACAAGTACAAAATCATAAAGACAAGCATATGGGTAGAGAAACAAATAGTGGAGAAGTAATTGAAAAGCTTAGCAAATTGCTTACACTTTGGATTGACCCACTTGAGATGTAGTTGAATTTATTGAAGGGTTTGTGTAGATGGGATGGAAGATTGATGTGGAAAGAGTAGAGAATATGTGAAAAGAGAAGAGATTTGGAAGAAAGATTCGACCATGAAAAGTGTTAAGATGCCAAGTTTGTGGTCTTCTTGGCTTGGAATTATGCTGTTGACGACCAGAGGCGGGCCAGGTTGCGAATTCGCTAGTTATAAGCTTTGGGTTTCGAGCCCCATGCGATTGCGCTAGTAATGAAACTCATGCATTCAATACCTTCACCATTGTGACTTGCGATTTCGCAAGAAGTCCAGTTCATAAATTTGGACCCTTGCGAACTCGCAACTGTGGAGGAATGATGTAATTTTCTCAATCATCTGCCATTCAGTTTGATAATACACTTGTTAATTACCACGTCTAATAAGGTATGAAAGTGGTGACTTGAACGTAAAAATGACATTGAAGTTATTTAATTAGTTTCGTTATGGTAATTAACGCAGAATAAGGTGTATATCAAATATATTTCGGCGTTGCGAGTATGTTTGATACTACACTAGTTAGTTACCACGTGTAAAAAGGTATAAAGTTGGTGACTTTAGCGTAATATTGAAGTGGAGGTTAATAAATTAGTTTCATCATAAATAAGTGTGACATAAGGTATTTAATGAACAACGACTATACATGGCATGCAGTTATCAATCTATTATTTGCAGGTGTATATATGTATGACTATTGAAAAGCATATCGTACTCTGAACTCCCAGATGTTCATCGTTTATTCAAAAGTTGTTATGAAATAGCTGGCCAGGTACTAGCTGGTTGTGACAACATTAATGTGAATATAAGTGTGGAATAAGGTATTTACTTGCGACTATGTCATGGAGTAATCATTCGATTAATTGCAAGTGTATATATGTATGACTATTGAAAAGCATATCGTACTCTAAAGTCCCAATTGTTCATCGTACATTCAAAAGTTGTTATGCAATAGCTTGCCAAGTACTAGCTGGTTGTGACAACATTAATGTAATTAGGTTGATGAACTTGATAATCAATGGGAATATATTATGGTAACCATCGAATTTTGTAATGTAAAAAAAGAATTAGATCATCCTCATTAACATTGTTGTTGGTAAATACTGCGTAAGTGTTCATAACCAGTAGTCGTCACGTACATGTAATCTAGAACAACTATTAGTGTTGGATGTAATAAATGTACAGTAATGACTGATTAGTTCAAATGAAGTCAAAAATTAAAGTAAAAACATAACAAGTTCGACAACTTTTGAACGTAACTTTGGCTATTAAATCGCACCTGTGACATAAGATGAAATGATTTTACAAACATATATGTTTTTCACTTCCACAACTCAAGTTTAATGGGCAAAATTATATTAAATTAAAGTACACAATAAACTATTTCATAAATGTTTATGTTACAAATGTATATAAAATATGTACAATTAACAAAAATGATTTGAGATAGAAATTTTATACATGAACCCTAGTGCTTGCGAGCTTGTTAGTGTCAAGGTTGGTAGTATAAACCCTAAACCCTAAGCCCACAAATGAACTGGCGAGCACCTTGCGAGCTCGCTACATTTAAACCCAAAAACCCTAAACCCAAATTACTGACCCTCCATGTGCGAGCTAGTGGCGAACTCGCTAGTGTGTATAACCACCAAAAAAATTTGGGGGTTGGGCCTTAGTCATTGATGGGCTGTAGGTGGTAGTATAGTTCTGTATATAGTATAGATTGGGCCTACTTGGCTTGCATATCAATGTGTGTGTTTCATGTTCAGTTTGCGCGGGTCGGCGACTTATCGAACCATTCAGAAAACTTGAGAAATATAAACTGAAAAACTGACTCCTGATTTGGCGATGTGGGAAAACTGCACGCGAGCAGGGTTGCGAGCTCGCAAGTAATGAAATTAATTTTACAACCAAGCGAGTAAACTGGCGAATTCGCAAGCATGTGAAGTATATAAAATTAAGCGAGGATGGTGCGATCTCGCAAGTAGTGAAATTAATTTTGACAACCTTGCGAGTCAACTGGCGAACTCGCAAGCATGTGTAGTATATAAAAAAAAATTAAGGGTCGGGCAAAATTAATTTTGCCCCAAATTAAAAACCCTAGCCGAGCCCTCTGCGATTTCGCCGGAGATCTAGCTATGCCGCCCAAAACCAGAGGATCAGGCCATTCGCAGGGGAGTGGGAGAGGCCAGGCCGGTGCCGGGTCCAAGAGGAAGCGAGCCGACGGTGAGGAGGTGGTCGAGCCGCGATCCAGAGGTGTAAACCGAGGTGAAAACCGACCAGAGGCAGATGTGCCCGCCGGAAATCAGCCGGGACAAGGCGGCGAGGAGGTGGAAAATGCCAACGACGAGCCACAGTTCTTCAATGACAAAGTAAGAGCTAGGTATGCCCGCTTACAGTCTCGTTCTGTAATTAACAATAAGGTGTTTGATAGTACCACTGTGCCTGCTATGAAGTTTGATTATGTACTAGACTATTTTAGGGAACAAAACCTAGATCAGCTTTTACAGCTTCCCGACCCCATCTACTATGAGGAATTCTTGCAATTTTATGCTAATTTAGGGTTAGAGGAGGGGGTCGATGAAATAACCACTATAGTTAGAGGGGTTAAGTTTAAGGTTGATAAATTCATGATAAATAGTGTGTTGAAATGCCCCTACAAGAGCAGTGAAGATCTTCGGCCTACCAAGCCCGATGGCCCATACGAGGTTTACTATGAACAGCGTTTTCCAGCCACTAGCCCTAGACAGCCACTGGATGTAGTAGAGATGGCTCAAAAGTGATTTAAAAGGACCTCGAATAGAGCGGGTAGAGCTAGGACATACCCAGTGTATAGACTAAGCGAGGAGGCTCGGTTAGTCTTTGAAATGATATGTGGGAATGTGCTGCCGACTCTAGGCCATGCCTGTGAGCCATCGATTGCTTCTTTGACGCTATTTTACTATATCGTGGAGAAGATAAAGATCAATCCCGGCTTCACGATCCTTAGCCACATGATGAAGATGGCAAGGCATAAGAGAGCTGCAATTCCGTATGGGGGTTTGGTCACTGCCTTGATCAGAAAAGCCGGTATCTTCCCAAGGGGTAGGCCAATGCAGATTGTTTATTACGACAAAGATTGGTTGCGTAATAAAAGGCTGGAATTGAAGGCTGATGGGAAGTACGGGAAGAAGAAGGAAGCTGAAGCGGCAGCGAGAAGAGCTAGGGGTGGTGTATCAGGTAATAAAAATTTTAGCTCATTTTAAAAACAGTTGCATAAGTCCATTCATAACTGATTCTATGTTTTATTAATTGCAGACGCAGTGTTTGAAGCTCGTGGTCGGTTGGTAGTCAAAATGAGCAAGCTGGCCAATGAGATTGAAGTAGCGCAGCAACGTTCACGGGCAAACAACGACGCACTCAATCGACTTCTTGAAAGCGGAGCCATCGACTGCGAGTTGAGCGACTCTGAAGACATCCCAGATTTTTTACAACAGCTGCGTGATGAGGTGAGCGCGCCAGGGGGGAGCGAGGATAAAGAGAAAAGCAAGGCCACAGATGGCTCAGATGGAAAGGTGGCGGGCCGAGAAAAGGATGATGAGGTTGATGACAGTGACGATGACGATGATGAAGAGGACGACCTGTCAGATGGCGAAGACGCAGCGGAGAAGGCTGAGATGCAGAGGAAGGAGGCAAGAATAGCAGAGGAGGCTGGCACAAGTGGCACCAATCAAGTCGAAGGGACTCAAGACATTGCCAACCCGCAACCTAACACCGATGCTTCGCAGAACATGACTAGTGAAGAACTACATGATGTTCTAGTTAAGGGGTTGTGATTTAGTTTAATTTCTTTTGTGATAAAACATTGGCCAAACTATGGCCTTTTTTTAAGTACAATTTGATCAGTAACAGTTGTGGTAGTATTTGATGAAGAATTGTGAATGAGATGATCCTAGTTTAGGCATCTGTTTTTGTTGAAATATGCCATCAAATTTTGCTCAATTTTTTTTTGTACCTAGATTACCGTGTTGCGAGCTCGCCAGAACAGGCGACCACAGCTGACGAGTTCGTTAGTGACTTGAAATCTTCAACAGAGCCTACCATCAGTTAGACTTGCGAATTCGCTGGAGTCTCGCCAACGCCTGACGAGAACGTAACTTACTCGCAATATTCAAATTTGCAAAATATGAGTTACACTTGCGAATTCGCTACTATCTCGTCTAGAAGCTGACGATCTCGTAAGGAACTTGAAATCTTGAACAGAGCCTAAGAAGAGTCTCACTTGCGATCTCGCTAGTAAGCTGACGAAGAGGCTCTAAATACTCACGATATCGCAAGTAACAAGCCAAGAGATCTTAGGTTGACGTGTAACTCGCGAGTTCGCAAGAAGTTACTATTATAACCACCAGAGCTGATCCTCCATGTGCGAGCAAGTGGCGAGCTCGCTAGTGTGTATAACCACCAAAAAAATTTGGGGGTTGGGCCTTGGTCATTGATGGGCTGTAGGTGGTAGTATAGTGCTGTATATAGTATAGATTGGGCCTACTTGGCCTGCATATCAATGTGTGTTTCATGTTCAGTTTGCGCGGGTCGGCGACTTATCGAACCATTCAGAAAACTTGACCAATATATAGTGAAAAAATGACTCTTGCTTTGGCGATGTGGGAAAAATGTAAGCGAGCAGGATTGCGAGTTCGCAAGTAGAGAATCTTGCTACAGTTAATATTTATCCAACAGAGCTTAGGTTGACGTGCACCTAGCGAGATCGCTTGAAGTTTGACATACAAGTGGCGAACTCGCTACTATCATTATTAAACCACCAGAGCTGAGTTTGCGTGTAACTAGCGAGCTCGCTTAAAGTCTGAGATATAAGTGGCGAGCTCGCTACGGTTAATATTCAACCAACAGAGCTGAGGTGACGTGTAACTAGCGAACTCGCTAGCTCTTGAGATTGTAGTGGCGATATCGTAAACATTTACCACAGAATTTAATTGAAAAATTAGATTAAAACGACAACGTTTTGACAGTAGACGAGCAGGGTGGCGATATCGCAAGCATGTTTTAGTATAAAAGTAAAAAAGCTGTGCAGTTCTATTCCAAACGCGATCCCCAATTTCAAATCAAGGAAAAACCCCCAAATCTAACCAAGCCCAAATTTCCCAGTGATTCCTATCAGCCATGGCAAGAACAAAGCACCAAGCCCCAAATCCATTTGGTGCCAGTCGCAGAGAGGTAGCATCGTCTTCCACCATTCAACCGCCGGCTTCCTCAACTGCTTATGACAAGAAAAAGTTTGTAAGTTTACTTGCTTCTGATGCTTATTCTGATCTAATGAAGCATGCTACGCTGCTAGATTGCTATGTGTTAGATTTTGATCAGATTAAGACTCTAGGGTTGACTAATGTAGTAGAAACCTTTAGAGATCATGACTTGCATGATTTATTAGGACGGAACTACCCCTCCCATAAGGAAGAAACCTGTCAGTTTTATGCCAATTTCCATCAGCTTGTTGAGGAGGATAAGGAAACGGGGCGTTGGTTTACTAGGGTAAACAAGAATGATTTTGAGATAGGAGAAGAGTTTTTTAACAAGGCTTTAGGCGTGTCGTATGCTGTAGAAGAGGATTTCAGTAACCCTCCCCCGGAAGGTTTTTATTGTAGAGAAAAGTGGCCTGAAAGTGGTGGATTTGACGAAGCTTACCTTCAAAACTTAGGTTTCAACTACTTTGGCCGGCCTAAGGGTCCTCTCGGTAAGCCGAGGGAATACAAACTTGAGAAGTTGACTTGTCACCAAAGGATCTTGTACGAAATGATAGCTAGATCAGTTGTGCCGAAAGGCGGGTGGATAACCGAGCTTAACTACACAACAATTGTCATGTTTTATTGTGTGATGGAGGAGCTAAGGTTGAACCCTGGCTATGTCATATTTGAGCATATGAGGCAAAGTGTAGTTGAGAATTGACGCCCTGTGACTAAGCTTCCATATGGTAACTTCATTACCATGTATCTCACAACCACTTTCCCGAAGATGAAATTGTCCGCAAAGGCTCAAGAGTGTATGTTTTACACTATGGAATACTTTCAGAGGAAAGGTAAATGTGAGCTGGTGGATGGCTCTTGGCAGGCGGTGGAAGATTCAACCAATAAGCCGTTGGTGCTCGACGAGGGAGAGGTCAGAAATCGAGTTGAAGGTACACTAATTTAGTCATGATGCATTCTAAATATGTCTTCCAATATGCTATTGTATTGTAAGATCTTGTATGTAACTTACTTGTTGCTTCCAATATTTGTTCAGAGCTCCAACCGGAAGCATACTACAAAGGCCTAGAGGAATCAGTCAACGTTATGAGAGAACAAATCGCGCATATTAATCAGGAATGCTGGTGTACCGAAAAGGTGATACGTGGAATTGAACGGGCACAAGCGAGTAAGAAGGCCAAGAAGACTGTTCCGTCTCCAACACCACCTACTGAAGGATAGATTAGTGTTTTCTGTTTTTTTTTATATCACATTGGATGATAAGTTCACTTGTACGTTGTGCGCTACAATTTGTTTCCTTCTTTTGAAGTTTTTGTTGGATTTAAATCTAATTTATTGTCTTCAAAAATTACTCTATACATCTCCCTCATATATTCAACAGTATTTTAACATTACTTTGTTGTCCACTGTAACCAATAATTATGAAATTTGAAGCTGAATATTGCAAAATGACACTAAGCGAGTTAGTTGACGAACTCGCAAGAACCAAGCGAGTCAGGTACCGAAATCGCAAGCTTCAAAAGTCATGTCAATACTATATTTTTGAAAATTCAATGATGGAAACTGGCGATCTCTCAAGACCCTAGCTGGGTGCTGGCGAGCTCGCAGGTAGCTAGAATAGAGTGACAGAGCTTAGCAGGCGAAATATGAATCTCTTCTCACGATATCGCTGCGTGTAAGTAAACCTTGTGATTTCGTAACCTTCCTCGTCTGCATGTGCGTGCACATGTGCGATGTCGCAACACGCCTGCACAGTTACCTAAATTTATGGTGATCATGTGAATCCAATCAAATCAATTATGGTAAATTTATGGTAATTTACAAACAATTTATATTAGCCAAAACGTACCATATATCCAATCAATTAATTTTATTTTACACACCATACAAAATAGAAACACTACAAATGTATTGTATACGCTTATTAGACCTCCTCATCTTCTTCCTCATCCTCTTCTTCATCTTCTTCTTCTTCGTCAGTTACTAACTTCTTATTCTTCTTCTTCTTCTTATTCTTCTTCTTCATAGTCGCCTTCTTATGCTTCTTTGATTGCTTCCTCTTCCTTTTAGTAGTTTTGATAGTGGGGTTTATCCACGTTCCTTCATCGTGGTCCATCCGACATATAATTCGGGCAACTATGTCATCATCGTCTTCCAATGTCTCATAAATCGACAATGGAATGTTCTCACTATAAATGTTGCAGTCATCGTCAAACAAACCATCACCATAAACAAACGTTTTCTTTCCATCTACCACGACCTCCCAGCAACCATCTACTGGATCTTTAACATAAAACACTTGATGAGCTTGTGCGGCCATTATGAAAGGATCTTCAGTTGAGCCTTGCATGTCTCTGTTCACTAGAATCATCCCCAACTCCTCCAGACGCGTGCCTTCTGCTTGATCAACCCACTGGCATTTAAACAGTGCTATTTTTACGTGGACAAAATCCATTTCCCAGATGTCAGTGATTGTACCAAAAAAAGCATTTTCCCCATGCAAACCACCCTCTCCGGGTACTGATACACCACTATTTTGTGTCGCCGATCTATCATCGCTCCACTTTGTACCAAATGTGTAGCCATTTATATCATACCCACTAAACGACGTAACTGTGCCCAGTGGTCTCTTAGCCAACCATTTGACGACTTTTGGATGCTCATCCCCATTTTGCACATGAATTTTCAACCAACTAGTGAAATCTTTACAATGTAATTCAAAAGCCCGGGGTCCTAACAAACCGGGATGCGCGGCCATAATCTCTGCTAGGTGAACTTCGACATAAGGACTCACAGCAGAATGGTTGCGTAGGATATACAGATGGGCTTTAGATATCTCATCTGAGGAAGGGCTGAACTTTGACCTATGCTGTAGTCCAACACCATCAGCTCTCCCATCGTGCCTAGCAATTGGTAGCCCTATTGTTGGTACATCCTGTAAGTAGTTGGTGCAGAATTCGATCACCTCTTCGGCCACGTACCGCTGTACAATACTTGCATCTGGACGATATCGATTCTTGACAAAATGTTTGAAAATACTCATGTACCTCTCAAATGGATACATCCATCTTAGGTACACGGGACCACACAACTTGACCTCCCTTACAAGATGGACTATCACATGAATCATTATGTCAAAAAATGAGGGGGGGAAATACATCTCAAGCCTGCACAACACTTCTACCACCATCGTTTGCAACTCATCCAATTTACACCGACTAACCTTCTTGCGACATATCTGCTTAAAAAAAAGCATAGCCTTGCAACCGCCTTCCGAACGTGTGTAGGCATGCATCCACGGAGAGCGATGACATTCAAATCCTGCATCAAATTGTGACAGTCGTGTGATTTCATTCCAACCAATTTCAATTCAGCAGTCGATACACAACTACTGATGTTTGAACCGTAATTAGAAGGAACTTTCACTGACTTTAGAGTTGCACAAAAACTTTCCTTCTCTTCAGATGATAATGAATAACAAGCAGGTGGTAGGTACGTTTTACCTACTTCTTCTTGCACGGGGGCAAGGGATGTCCTAATGCCAAGATTCACTAAATCTTTTCTTGATTTCAATCCATCCTTAATTTTCCCGGGAGTATTCAACAACGTCCCCACCAAAGCCTCACATACATTCTTCTCTATAAGCATCACATCCAGATAGTGCCGTACATCCAAATGCTCCCAGTAAGGAAGTTTGAAGAATATAGAGCACTTTTTCCAAATGGAAGGTTGTTTACTCTTCTTATGACCCTTGCCTAAAACATATTCTATCTCAGACACCTTGCCAAAAATTTCTGAACCCGAGAGTGGGACAGGGGCTGCACCGTTTTCTTCCTCACCGTTAAACCACTTCTTAGCACGCCTCCATGGATGACTAGCAGGCAAAAAACGTCGATGACCCAAATAAACAGGCTTTCCTCCATGCTTTAACTGACAATGACTAGTATTACTCTCACATAGCGGGCATGCAAAATGTCCTTTCACCGAGTACCCTCCGAGATTTCCAAGCGCCGGAAAATCATTAATGCTCCACATAAGCATTGCTTTAAGTTCGAACTCAGCATCCCCACGACTACCATCGGGAATCACCATACCTATCTCAAATAAAGATGATAACTCTTCAACAAGAGGTGCTAGATAAACATCAATGTCGTTGCCAGGTTGCTTAGGGCCTGAGATCATAGTGTTTAAAAACACATATTTTCGCTTCATCATCAACCAAGAAGGGAGATTATAAATACCAAGCATAACAGGCCATGAACTATGGGTACTAGACATGTTACCAAAAGGGTTCATGCCATCCGTGGATAGTCCGAGTCTCACATGTCTAGGTTCATTAGCAAACTCAGGGTACCTAGCATCCATTTTCTTCCACTGATCACCATCTGAAGCGTGAGAAATAATATCATCTCCCTCTCGAACTCGATCGGCATGCCATGTTAATAGTTTCGCATCACTTGCATTTGCAAACAAGCGCGCCAATCGTGGTCTAAGAGGCATGTACCACATTACCTTAGCAGGACTTTGCTTTGTCGATGTTGTCACTGTTTCCCCACAAACCTCAACTCTACCTTCCTTTTTTTTCCACCTTGACTCACCGCACACCTTGCAATTATCCCTCAAAGAATCATCTTCCCCTCTATACAACATACAATCATTCGGGCAAGCATGGATCTTGGTAAACTCCATTCCCATGGGGCATAAGATTTTCCTAGCAGTATAAACCCGATCTGGACACAAGTTGTCCTGAGGAAGCAACTCTCTAACTAACTCCAACAACTCAGTCATTCCTTTATCTGAAATCCCATGCCTAGCCTTAAGGTTCATCAACAACAATGTTGCACCCAACCTTGAATGGCTTGAGCCAACATATAACTTTGTCGCTTTATCAGCATACATAGCCTCTAGCATACTTTTTTTTCCCACAAATTCCATAACAACATCGTCGCACATATCCGACAATTGATCGTTATACTTTAGCATTTCCTCCTCGTTTCCCTCATTCACCTCCATGTTCTCACTCCCATAATTGCCCTCACCATGCCATACCCATTCAGTGTACGATTTGTCAAATCCTCTACAGATTAAATGTTCACGCACAACAAGAATATCTTCATATATAGCGTTATTCCTACAATCCCTACATGGACATCTAACACCACCTATGCTCCTCAGCTTACAATGTCGCAACCCAACTCTTAAGAATTCTTCAACCAAATCTAGATATTCTTTCGACAACCGAGCATTCTTATTCATGATGGATTCACGATCCATAATGCACGACACGGCACAAACTCTAATCAACTTAGAAATCGTTGAACAAAAAAGCTAGCCCACAGTGGTATATCACTCACAAACCTACAATCAACATGAAACTATCACAAAATCATCACAAAAACAGCAACTTTTTAAGAACACAACAACATTAACAAACAAACAACCACATGGTAAGGCGGAAAATAGCTTACCCACCACCTTGCAAACGATCGGAATTCCAAAAAAAGAGGTTACCTAATCAATCTTATGGTAAGCCAAGGGGAAAATGATACATACAACCTTTCAAATGTCTAATTTGTTGTTTACAAATCCGCTAGGAGCTTCTGTTTTATTATATAGTCTTCAGTCTTGCGAACTCGCAAGTATTCACGCATACCTACTCATTTTACTAGCGAGTTCGCTACACATATGTCACACTCAACTTATGGGTGGCGAACTCGTTTCATAAACAAATTTTTCAATGATATTAGTGGCGATATCGCCACAACGTCAGCGAGCATGCATGCGAACTCGTGACCAAAATGAGTTTATTTACTTTCTCATCTACGAGTTCGCTAGATCCTTGCTTGCTAAAATTACCCTAAGCGTTCATTACATGCGATCTCGTAACTATTACGACAGACCTAACTTACGTGTTGCGAACTCGCAACAACAAACAGGTTTTTAAGGCGGAAATGAACTTTCCGCCTTAATTCTTCATTTTTAACGTCACATACGACTACCGCCTTTTAAACGGTCATTTCCGCCTTTAAACATGTTTTTAAAACCTAGCGATTGTGGCTTGCGAACTCGCAAGTAAGTAGTAAGGCGGAAGATTTTGAACCCGCCCCAAACGCCTTAAACTTGTGTCTTAAATGAAGGTGATTGTAGTAGTGTTCCAAACCTTTCAAAATGTAGATATCGAAAAGTAGGATAGGAAATTAAACTATTGAATTTTATCTTTCGAAAACTCATGTTTGTGTTTAAGAATTCGAATCTATAACCGATATAAAGCTTACTATTAGCATTCAGAATTCTTATATCTAACTGTTCAGACAATTCACTATTGTTCTTGCTAAACTAGCCTCAAACTATTACGTTTCATGTAGACAACATCGAGATTGTTTAGAAAAAACATCAGTCTTATATCTAATAGATTGTTTTCAGACATCGGCAAATCAATCGTTTACTCGTCCCAGATTTTGGAAAATTTACATCAGAATCTATTCAGCCATTTCCGACAGTGCATTTCATAAAATAATGGCACTTTCAACGTTCCGCCGCGCATTGTTATTAAAACGCCATTCTATTGTATTTTAGAATTCGTAAATCATGTAAAATGGCGTTTTGACCGAATTCGGAGGAAAACGCCGCCATTGAGCGCCTCCAATTAATTGCTTTCCACTAGTGTATGGATCTATACGCAAGGGGAGAATGGACTAGTGAGTTGCTCGTTTCCCACGAGAAGCTGAAGGAATATGGCAAGACACACTTTGGTCGAGATGAGCCAGAACTTGGAACGCCAATGGAGTACAAGCTATACAAGCTCACCCCTGAGAGGAGGATATTGTATGAGATGGTTGCTACAAATCTTATGCCTAAAGGTGGGTGGTTGGCCGAACCAAACTACACGACTTTGATCGAGTACTACATGGTGGCGGAGGAAGTCATGCTTAACATTGGATATACCATTTTACAACACATGAAAGAAGAGCGTGATAGAAAACAACATGGTTGTGAAGAAATTGCCCTATGCGAACTTCATAACTAAATTCCTCCGCATTATGCATCCAAGGCTGAAGTTCTCCGGCACGGGGAAGCCGCGTGAGTACTACACGAAGGAGTACTACCAGAAGAAGAAGTGGGAGTTGGTCGGGGGGCCTTGGCAAGAGAAGGTGGAGAAGGACGTACCGGCGGAGTCAAAACCAAATGGAGGTAAATAATTTTTAGTCATGATTTTTGTACTTGTGATGGTAGTTTACTTTAGAACAAAATTTGACATTTTCTATCATTTACTAGCACCAAGAGAAGTCTATTACCGGGGGCTTGAGGACTCTGTGTTCTCGATGATGACCGAGCTTGGTAACGTCCAAGAGAATGGGTGGGAGACTCGCCGCATTCTTCGGAGTTTTTCTAAAGACTATCTCCGTCAGCATCCACAGCAAGCCACACCAAATGACATGGAAGGCGCAGCAAATGAGAACTCTTCCTAGACGTGTTGATTCTAGGAATTTAATTTCAATTGTAATGCTACATTTTTACAAATTCACCACTTTGCCTACTTGTGACAATCTTAGTATTCATTTAATTTATGTTTTGTTCTTTGAATCAAATTGTGTTTAATTTAATTCATGATGGAGTATGGAGTATATGGTTCTAGTGTTAAAACGAAAAAGGGAAAGGAATTAGTCTTGTAATTTATACTTTAAACTCGCTTGGTAGCGAAACCGGAACCAAGTTCAACTCTAGGCGTCAGAGAGAGCGATTTCGCCTATTCACTCGTCTGCATGGACAGAGAGAAACAGACGTGCATCTAAGCGAACTCGCCAATTATAGGCAAATATGGTTGCTATATCGCCAGAAAGTAATATAGTTCATAAGACAGAAATATGAAAGAGGCGAATCTCTAGAAATAATTAGCATGCAGGCGTTAATAACGAGCGAATTCGCTAACTGACAAGCTGTCAACCAGAACTGGCGAACAATTTTTCCTACCTCTACCGGGTCTTATAGGCGATATCGCTTCCTTGGTCGCGTATTAGCGAATTTGGATACGATATCGCCTGACCTTCAACATTTTAAGGCAGTTTCGAAAATGCCTTCTATTTAACTGTAAAATGCCGTTTTTATTTTTCTGCCCTAGGCGAGAGGAAGGAGGCGAACTCGTAACTCCTTTACTCGGCGGTTCCGCGCAATTTTGGCCAAAACGCCTTGAATGTGGTGCCGAGAAAGGTATGCTTGTGCAATAGTGTTAGTCTCCAGAGATGGTTTGCAGGAGGTGCAATGGTAGGAGTTGCCAAATGAGGAAGCCTCGTGGGAGGATGCTGTGTTCATTACTAATCAGTTTTCAGATTTTAAAGTTTGAGGACAACTTTGTAGATAAGAAGGAGGGAATGTTTGCATCTGGAGGCTGAATTGTAAAATAAAGAAAGTATGATTGGGGCTCAGTATGATATGCAGCAAAGATCAAGGGGTCAAAAGCAAGACTGAACATTCAAGACGTTGACTGTTGACTTGAGCTTAGATCGAGCAGTTAGTTAGTCAGCATTTCTCACTCGATGGTACAAGAATCACACAAAAAATTGTAGTTTCTTTCTTCTTCTTTTAATTAATGAAAAAGAGTTAATTTCTTCAATTTCCGATCAGTCCCTCTGATTACTTCATCGGAACTTGACATAAACACTAAAGTTGCGTTGATTTATTACAGCCAACGCACGCTAACCTTCTAATAAATTAGTTTTTTTGTACTAAACTGCCTAACAATTAGAATAAGGTTATCGATAGCATGGTTTATATATTAATTGATTTAACCAATTAATTATGCCAACACAGAGCATGGTTTATAAAATAATGTTTACATAGGCTATAATTTAAATAACAGTGTAATAAACAAATAAATTAACTGTACATAGTGTAATGATTCAAGCTGAGTACAGCATGGATCGAATCATTAAACAACAAAAAAAACATTAGCACAGCACCGACCAAAAGAATTAATAAATTGTAGCAGATCTGGATTGAAACCAACAGATCAAACTATAATTAATTATCGTCTTAGCAGTCCATAATTGACTAACTTGCATCGTGCAAATGGCGTGGAGTTTAAATAACTAAATTACTAGGAACGAGTTTCTTAATCTCTCTCTAGCATACTTGTTTCAACAACTATATATACATGAGACCAATCTCAGTCAGAAACGTACAGCACAAAAGAGTCACAATCCCCTCTCTTTAATCTCTATCTCCATCCAAACAGGTTTTGAATAAGCTATATATGATGAAGAAGAAGAGCGTAGCCATGCTTCTTCTGGTTGCAGTGCTGGTGATTCTCTGCAACATTGATGCAGCCCAAGCACAGTTTTCCTGCCATTACCAGTGTAGCAGAACGTATTTTAAATGCGAAGATGCTTGCGACGCACAGTTTGATCAAGAAACTACGGAGTGGGATACATGCGCTGCCAAGTGCACGGCAGCGTCCAAAGCTTGCCACAGTGGGTGCGGACCAATACTACGGCGTCACAGCGTTTCACTGTAAAAAAGCCGTGCGCTCATCATCTTTTTCTAGCATTTACTTGTGATCGATGCAACTCATGTTTCCGTCACTGTTGTTTACGATGAGCGCATATACATCCTTCATTAGTGATCGATGTTTCCGTCACTGTTCTCCAACCAAATACACTCAAATGTAAAATTAGATTTTTTCTTACAAAATAAAACCCTATTTTTAAACCCATTTTTTGGGATATGAAGCGCAAGTATCACCTGGCCTTCCTCACCTTACGCCGGTTCTTTGAAATTAGTTTAGAATAACACTTATGAACTTATAAGTTTTGTTCTCTTCAACGTAAGATTACAGGATATATATTTTAACACTTATGTAATTACTAGAAAACAAATGTTCCCTACACCTTGATCATGATCGCCTAGCCATGTCATGACAGCAGAAGAGAATATGTGTAATATTCTTTAAGAAACTTGCAGCAGCTAGCTACAGATTTGTGCTGCGGTTATGCATTAGTATGATCACCTCGTGTAAATTTATTACAATTGATAGTACGCGGGCAGAAAATTTTGCCTGTTAAGAGAAAAGTATGTTAAGGTGTGGGTCAAATAAAAACCTGACACGTGGACACTCTATTTTGGGAAAATAGCTAAAGTTAACTGAGTCTTCCTTTCCGTTTCATTTTTTTCTCTCCCCATACTTTTTCTCTTTTCCTTTTCTGGCCCTTCTCCTTTCCTTTTCCGACCCCTTCTACGAAGATTCAAAACCACAATGAGTCTGCCGTGTTCCTGCTAATCAACTCCATTCCTCTTCGTCTTCCTCCTACTCGTCCTTCGCTGCTCCGGCGATGACGAATTCAACGCTTGCTGGAGTTCAGGATGGGGATTAAGTCGGACTCACTCGGGAAAATCTTCTCCACCTGGGCCAGGTCACCAGATCCATCCGCCAACAAGTCTGCCTGCCCCTCTGCATTTCACGGCGTCTCCTGCGACCCGGGCTCCGTCGCCGCCATTCAGCTCTACGGCCTGCGACTCACCGGCGAACTCAAGTTCGTCACTCTCCTCCCGATAAAGCACCTCCTGACTCTCAATCTCTTCGGCAACTTGTTCATGACCGGCCTCCTCGTGCCCTCCGTCGGAGCCTTGACTTCCCTGCAGTGTCTGGATCTCTCCGAGAACCAGTTCTACGGCCCCTCCCTGACGAATTTAACAACCTCTGGGGCTCAATTTTCACAACTTGTCAGAACAATTATTTCACCGGATGGTACACGGAGTATTTTCAACTTGAATCAGCTCAAAGACTCAAAGTTGTTGACTTGCACGGGAATCTTCTCACTGGGGATGTTCTAGCGCTGCTCTCAGTGCTCAGGAATGTCGAGTATGTCGATTTGAGTGGGGATTTATTTTCTGGGTCGCTTGCATTGACGGCCGAGAACGATTTCCGCATTGGCCAACACGGCGCGGTATATCAATTTGAGCGGAAACAAGCTGGTTGGTCCGGTTTTCAGTGCAGATGTAATGAAGCTGTTTAGGAATCACAACGGCCGAGATGAGTTATACCTCGAAAGCCTCAAGTTTCTTTCAATATTATCGATATGAACAAACTGAACTTCCCTGGATTATATGTCATTCAGTAGATATTTGATGCATTTGTTTGATTTTTGGCCTTGAAATAGTAACTGACAGGCTGCAATATTGCATTAGAAAAAAGGTCATTTATCCTCTGTGTTTTACTTTTTCTGACGCAGAGGCGCGGAGAAGAATCTGTAGAAGGATGAAAATAGAGAGGGGTCTGGAAAAAGAAAGAGAGGGGTCCGAAAAGGAAAACAAAAAAGTACGGGGAGAGAAAAAATTGAAACGGAACGGATGGCTCAGTTAACTTTGTCTGTTTTTCTAAGACAGAGTGGCTGGCCACGTGTCAGGTTTTTATTTGACCCACACCTTAACATATTTTTCTCTTAACAGGCAAAATTTTCTGGTACGCGGGAGATCATCCATCCGGAGTTTTTGGCCAAGCCAGCAGATATTTTATTTGTTTGTTGAGAAAGTCTCATGAAAGTCCAACTTTCCTGACTTTCCATAAGA
Organism: Sherardia arvensis; assembly: GCA_948330725.1. NCBI lineage: Eukaryota > Viridiplantae > Streptophyta > Magnoliopsida > Gentianales > Rubiaceae > Sherardia > Sherardia arvensis. Next base: position 30,385,438 of record OX415241.1, read on the forward strand.
GTTTTTATACGTTTTAACTTATACATTGTACCTTTTAATTTGAATTGTAAAATTTGTTATTTGAATTTTATTAATGTTTTAATGTAAATTCATGAATTTTTGCATTAAAACATGTTTTACTATATGTTCACTTTGATACTATCAATGTTTTAACACAAAATAGTATCACTTGACCTTAAATATATAGTGGTAGTTCCATAACACTTAGAAAAGTCGGACTTTCTAGAGACTTTGCATTGTTTGTATACTAGGTTGGTCATGCAGTGCGATGCGAGGTATTGAATTTTATCTATTTGATTATATGAGTGAATGATTTGATATTGATTTCATTTTCTGCCTTCAATTATTTACCAAAAATGGTAAAAACCCACATGATAATAGGCTATACTAATTTTTAAATTAATATAATAATTTATTCAACTAATTTTTTATTTTATTTATTACACAGCAAATAAAACCCTCATATTTATATATTATTGTGATAATAAAATACTTGGAGGATTTAAAAGATAATTAGTTGTAACTCTGTGTAAATATAAATAGCTGCTCAGTATATCAATACAGATTACGTTGGAAATTAATATTTACATGATATCAGTTGCCTAGATTCTTGAACCATCTCTCCCTTCTCTTCTTTTCTTCCTCCGCCTAACTTCTTTCCGCCCGCGGGCAAGTTTATCAAACCTTTCGTTTTTCGATTCCGTAGTGATTTCGCCGATACAAATTACTGTTAAAGGATTTGCAACAATACATAAAGAAAACAGATCCACAGTAATTTAGTCAATACAAACAAAAAGGGGTTTTGTAATCCGACGCAAAGGTTTTACCTTTGGTTTTCGCCCCCGCCTAATTTATTTTTAGGCCCCAATATTTTTATTTATTTATTTCTTTCTTTCTTTCTTCTCCTCGACCGTACAATTCCGCCGCCCCTCTCCCTCTTCTTCATCAAAAATAAAAATTTTGTTTCTTGCCTTTTTAATTTGTAATGGCGTTGAGTGATGACAAGTTTAACATCACCACCATGATCCACTTGCTTCCTGCCAAGTTGGATGCTTCGACGTACCTGCACTGGAGGCAGCAGGTGACGTATGTGCTCAAAGTTCAAGGTTTATTTGCCCATCTTGATGGCTCCACTCCTTGCCCCGTTGTTCCGTCGCCGCCTGTGGACGCGTCTTCTTCCTCTTCCCCGCCCGACGCTGCTGCCACGACCAAATTGGATGCTTACGAGAAAGCTCAGACTGCTTGCCTTGCCTGCCTGACTCTGGATCAGAGACTCTACGCTGTTCTTTTGGCCTATCTTGCCGGAGGCCAGGAATATCATCTCCCAGTGTATGACTACGAAAGACATGTGGGATACCTTCACCAGCACGTACCAGCACAACACAGTCACAGCCGCCTTCAACCTTCGTCAGCATGCTGGTATGATTCGTCAGACTGGTACTGTTCAGGACTTGCCACTAGTAGAATCAGGCCGGAATACGGCGCCGTTAGACGGCGGTTCCGCGTGAATTTAAGGGAACCGCCGTGTAAACCATCCGGCTAAGTTTCCGAGTTTGGAAACTTAGCCGGATGGTTTACACGGCGGTTCCGCGGGACTTTTTAAGAAACCGTCGTTTTACAACCATCCCGCTAAGTTTCCGAACTCGGAAACCTAGCCGGATGGTTGTAATCAAACAGATCTCCCCTTGCAAGTTATAATCTCCTTCTCCCTCTCCATCTTCTTCCTCTCTCCTTCTTCTCCTTCTCCCACTCATTCTCCACCTCTCCCTCTTCTTCTTCTCCTTATTCTCTTTCTCCCTCTCCTTCTTCTCCTTCTCCTTCTCCCTCTCCCTCTCCCTCTCCCTCTCCCTCTCCCTCTCCCTCTCTTCTCCCTCTCCCTCTCCTTCTTCTCCTTCTCCCACTCATTCTCCACCTCTCCCTCTTCTTCTTCTTCTCCTTATTCTCTTTCTCCCTCTCCCTCTCCTTCTTCTCCTTCTCCTTCTCCATCTCCCTCTCCCTCTCCCTCTCCCTCTCTTCTCCCTCTCCCTCTCCTTCTTCTCCCTCTCCTTCTTTTCCCTCTCCCCCTCCTCTCCCTCTCTCCCTCCTTCTCCTTCTTCTAACAAAAGGTTGACTTTAAATTATGTGTTTTTCATATGATTTAGTCTGAAAATCAATAGATTAGTATGATAGTTTGTGTTTTTGGGATTTCCGGGTACGATCTATTCGATCCACAAGTACCCATGGTTTGGGATGAAACTGTTTTTATGTTGGTTTTGATTTCGCCGGCCAATTCGGCCGGCGTTTTTTTTTGTTCTATCCGGCTAACTTTCCAAATTCGTAAATTTAGCCGGATTTATAAACAGCCGGATAGATTTCCGAACTCGGAAACTTAGCCGGAACAATACACGGCGGTTATGACCGCCGTGCATCGGTGGCGCCAATTGCACGGCGCCACCATGGACGGCGGTCAAAACCGCCGTCCAACCTCCGGGGAACTGCCGTATTCCGCCTATTATTCCACTAGTGTGCATAGCACAAAGTTCGGTCAATCACCAAGCTGACTAAGGAACTTTGTGCTATTATGGTCCTCGCTTGATGTTTCCTCCTTTGTTGATCCTATCGATCCTGATCTTGAGACTGGCTCAGTTGAGATTATACCACCTCTACAGCCTTGCACTTTGTGTGAAGAGTGTTCTTCACCAGCACCGCCTACTGAACCTGATGAGTATGTTCCTGCAACTCTTGTACCCTCGCCAGTACCCTTGAGTCCGTCCTCTGATGGATCGTCGGACACCTCTAGTGTTGTTTCAGGATCTCCCGGACAAGCCTATCAGACTCCTCCTGTATCTCATGCTTCGCAGGCTCCTCATGTTCCACCTGCTCCTCGCGCCCATCAATGGTCACTCGTCATCAGGATGGAACTAGAGTTGCTCGAAATCTTGGCCCTGATTTCGTGGCTACAGGTCTTCTTGCTGAACTCTTAGTCCAGAAGGAGCCCCGCACGTACAAGGCTGCAGTTAAGGACCCTCGTTGGATTGCTGCTATGGATGAGGAGAGATCGATGCACTTCAGAGGCAGCAGACGTGGCAGTTGGTTCCTCGTCCTTCCCATGTTAATGTGGTGGGTTCTAAGTGGGTCTATCGCCTGAAGTACAAGCAGGATGGTTCCATTGAGAGATATAAGGCTCGATTGGTGGCTCAAGCTTTTTCTCAGGTTCAGGGTCTTGATTTTGATCACACCTTCAGTCCGGTTGTCAAGGCTGCAACTGTCCGCACTGTGCTTGCTATTGCCACTATGCGAAAGTGGCCCCTTCATCAGTTGGATGTCAACAATGCTTTTCTGAATGGCATTCTTGATAGTCCGGTTTACATGGCTCAACTGGCTGGCTATCAGGATCCCGCTCGACCGAATTATGTTTGTCAGCTGAACAAGGCGATCTATGGTCTCAAGAAAGCTCCAAGGGCTTGATTTGATCGGTTCAGTGCTTTTGTTCGTGGCCTTGGTTTTGTTGGCAGTCTTTCGGATCCTTCTCTGTTTGTCTTCACACGAGATTCGGTCATCCTCTACCTCCTCATTTACATTGATGACATTATTCTCACCGGAAATGATGGTGTTGCCATTCGCAGTTTCATCGCTCGTGCAGATCAGGAGTTCTCTGTCAAGGATCTTGGACGCCTCAACTACTTTTTTGGCTTGGAGGTGACTTATACTACTACTGGATTGTTCTTGGGTCAGGCCAAGTATGCTAGGGATATTCTTCAGAGGTTATCTGGTTGACTTACATTTTTCGGGACCTTCGTTATCCACTTTTGGGGTCGCCTGTCCTTCTTTGTGACAATAACACTGCTATCTTTCTTGCTGAGAATCCTGTTGCTCACAAGAGGGCGAAGCACATTGATATTGATTACCACTTTGTTCGAGAGTTGGTTGCAGCTGGCAAGGTTCGAGTTGGTCATATTCCTACATCGTTGCAAGTAGCAAACATTTTCACTAAGGGACTCAGCCGTGCGTTGTTTGATTTCTTCCGGTCCAAACTTCGCGTTTCGATCAATCCGACGCTTCGCTTGAAGGGGGGTGTGACAGTAGAAAACTTGGAGGATTTAGAAGATAATTAGTTGTAATTCTTATATATTGCATGTATACCTCTAGGGTTTAATTTGTAACAGTTAGGACCTTCTGTGTAAGTATAAATAGCTACTCAGTATATCAATACAGATTACGTTGGAAATTAGTATTTACAATTATGAGGTAGAATGATATGATTTGTTAATTAAATTGTACATTAAATGATTAATTGTATAAATCGTACAACAATATATTTTGGCCAAAGATTTCCAATAATATTTCACTGGTGTTCCAAATGGTATACAAGAACTTGAAGATCAGTATGCAGACATGGCCATATCTTGGCAAGGATCCTCATAATCCTGTATCTTTGACATGCAGCAATGTGTTTGTATATATATGTTGTTGAAGACAACATAAGATGAAATTATTAGTGATTGTAAAGAAGTGTCATCGACAGACAATTGCAAAAAATCAAAGAGAATATACAGACATATATCAACAAAGAATAGATATCATTGTATACTCATACAGACAATAAAATCAAATAAGACAGATTTATGTTAAATTATAACATCATCCTACCCCTATATATACCCACAAAGAAGCCTTGTGATGATTGCAAATAAGTCATATATATCGACATATAATTGCAAAATGTCAAAGGAAAATGACAGACTATCAACAAATCAAATAAGACAAGTTGATATTAAATTCTAATCATCACTGCAGACACTAGATTATATTTATGCCAACAATCATCACCAGCACTGACATCTCCCATTACCATTCAAATATAATCAGAGTCTAATTGTTATTACAATTGAATTATAATTAGAGTTTAGATAATATGTATATAGATCAGAGCCTCACTTATACTTTTGGTTGTATAATTTGAAAGCTGCAGCTAGAATGGGCATTATATTGTACTGCTCATGTTCCAGAGTCTCTGGAGCAATGGCCGCGTAGCCATTACGAGCAATGACATATGCTTCGTTGAAGCAGAGCTCAACGTATTCCAGATAGTCATCCCTGCACATGTATAATTTATTGTGGCTTAAATCAAGGAGGTTTTTAATTACGAATGTATGAATTATATTCTTTTTTTTTAACACAGTATGAATTATATTCTTACATTACAAAACGTGGACTTGTAGTGAATGTCCAAATTTCCTATCCTTTCTAAAAGTTACTGTACGTTTTAACTAAAATGTTGTATTTTAAAATTTGATCTTATATTTGGTGATTTATTTATTAAATTACATTAAAAATTTTTTTTATAATAAAATCTTTTAATTCTAATTATATAGTGTTAAGTTTAAATGTATAATGATAGTTCGACAGTGAAAAGTTAAATTTTTAAGAGACTTTTGCCAAATTGATGTCTTATTAAATTTTGTTAAGAACTTAATTATTTTTATGTTAGGTAAAAAATGTAATATATATTAATAATTAAAATTAAATAACACGAAAAACACAATGAGGTTTGATATCATAATTACGAAAATAACCTTAAAAGTGATAAAAATCGGGAAAAAAAACAAACAGATATGATATAAGAATATATTAGGTTATATCCAGTTCAACTTATTGCAGCACAACATAGCACTGGTCAGTACAACACATCACTCATCAGCACAACACAACACTCATCAACATAGCACTGGTCAGTACAGCATAACACACCACTCATCAGCACAGCACTTTTCAGCTCAACGCATTTAAACTAAATGGGCACTATTTTTATTTTTTGTAAAAATAATATTATTTAAGTAAACTTTTTAGTTCGTAAATAATAAACATTGTGCTTTTTCTTCAATTCAAATGAACACAATTCAATACTTTCACCACTATTTAGCACAACACAGCACTCACACAGCACCAAATAAATTGAACCGGACAGGCCCTTAAAAGGGTTTACCAAATAATTTACACAGATGGATTCCAGGGACACCTTGTGATATAATATAAAGGGGCCGGGGACTCAAATATAAACTCATCATAAAACAAATACTGTATGATTAATCAACCTAGCGGATCATGTCTATAAATTGATAACCCACTTTTGGTTCATGTTTCATAAATATTTACATACATTTCAGCTTTTTCTCTATCGTAATTGCACATACGATGAGAACCGAAACAGTTGGTATCTACATGTTTCTCCTGATTGCAGTCGTTTTTGTCACTGCGAGCGGGCATCCTGGGCCGGTATATACACCTTCTCGTTCTAATATTCTAATAATAGCTAGCTAGCTAGGTCTGTATTTAGTTGGTTTCATTAAAACGTCTGTCTGATTTTCAGGTGACCTGCCTCTGGGAACTGAAGCTGGCGACAGGGTCGGACGAACTAGCTTCAACAAATGCAACCATCTCCATGATTGTCGACGATGTGTATTCCGGTGGACGCGGCTGGGAGTACGAGGATCTGAACCGAAAACTTATGATGGATAGTTACGACGAGGAGGGATATACTCCGTTCAGGAGGAGTCAGGTGGACACTGTTCGGATCTACGATGGTCCTTGTCAAGCTTCCTGTAAAATCACCTTGAAGAATAACGGTGGGTACCGAACCGATCCAGCCTGGCAGCTTGCCAAGGTTGCCCTGAAAGTTCATTTTACGGCCGGTGGGATATTGGTGGATGACCGGAGTGCGGATGTCAATGAGTGGGTGATGGAGAACACCGACACTACAGTCGACCTCTGCAAATAATTAAACCCACTAGACCGCAGTAATTAATTATGTAATCTGCATGTACTTCTTTTTTTCCGGGATTTCCGTGTATATTCTACTTGTTTTAATTTGGACGATGGATCCAGCTCCTCCTTGTAATTAGCTCTCTCTATATATACTAATTATGGGCATGTTCCATTTGTTTTTGGTTAATTTCAAGATCGCTTCGTTTGCTTCATTATGGTATTATATTTGTGATGATAATTTAATGCTTACATACATGTATAAATGTTTTCTACATTTTGAACATGTATATGAAGGTGTATTTAAATTTTAAAGTCTAAATATATATTATTGTTTTAATTTAACAATCAATAGGAGATCCTTCAAGTGAATGTTTTTCGTTAACTTCGGTTTTGTTTAATTCACTTTAGCTTAATAAGCGTAGTTCAGTTCATTTTAATTCAGGAGGAGATTGATTTTGGTGATTTCGGGTCAGTGTCGGTTCTAGAAATATCGAGACACTAAGTAAAATAAAAATAAATTGAAGTCCCAAAATAAATAAAAATTATTCATATAATTGTTATTTTCCAAACAACAATCCATCTATTTATGAAAATTTTATATATTTTAGACTCAAATATATAAAAGTATATTTTCCTGTTTAAAATTTTCACTATCTAAAATTAATACTGATAAAAATAATCTTAAAGGGAACTAGAAGAGTTATTGCTCCGGTAAATATAAATTAATTAAAAAACATTAAACTACGTAGTTTTGATTAAAACCACCACATAACCACCACAAGATCACCATATTCCGGCGCCTACAATTTTTATATATTCCTTTTTAATTTTTTTTAAATATCATTCTTTTTTGCCGAAAGTGGTGGTTATTTTTCTGGTATTCCAATATATCTTACATTCCCAATATAGTTTAAATTGCCATTGTTTTCCTTCATGTACATATTGTAGCTGGACTCGGATACACTATTTCTTTTTAAAGCATATATTATCTCTATATTTATGATAGTAAAATATTCGTATAAAATTTAGAGGGATATATATATCTCAGTGTTCTTCTGTTTCATTCGTACATTTAGCTGGACTCACACATACTTTTCTTTTATCTCCATTTTAACACTATATTTTTGGTATTAATATATTTTAGTTGGATGCTTAACCGACCTCCTATCAATTGATCTCTTAATTTCTCTCTATATTTTTCTTTAATCTCCATTTTAACATTATATTCATGGTATTAATATATTTTAGTTGGATGACAAGATATTAATATATTTTAGTTGAATGGCAAAACGAAACCCTATCAATTGATCTCTTAATTTCTCGTCCGTCTTGTGTTACTATATAAACATCTCCTCTCAATATCATTTGCATCCATCTTGTAAAAACCTTCGATTTACTGAATATACTCAAGGACAAGATGTTTTATCTGGTATGATTCTGCTTCTCATCAATTTGAAGTCGGTGATTTGTCGACTGTGTTATACACATAATTTTCTACGATCAAATATTAGCTTCCATAGAGTTAACTCTATTAGCCTCACCGGAAACCCAACCGTTCCGACGATTTACCCCGTGGACCATTGATCAATCTGATACACACTCCAAAAGGTGACCCTAAGAGTACCGCCATCATAAACTGGCTCGATGATCAGCCAAGTTCATCAGTGGTGTTCTTATGCTCCGGGAGATTTTCACAATGGTGTTCAGTGTTCTAAGCAGCCCTAGCGATGCCTAGCGAGTAGCGAGTACGGAGATTTCGATCACGTATTATTATTAGGTTTTCTCTGACGAACTTTCAGCGTCGAAAAGTCACCGGATGGGCGCTACAGACGCAAGTGTTAGGGCATCCATCAACTGGGGATTCATGATGCGGGTGAAATTGGTTCTTGAGAGCGTGTGGTCCGGGACTCTGGGGTTCTCATGGCGGCGCGCCCTCTGTACGCAGAGCAGCGGATGAATGCATTATCAAGTACATGAAGGATGATCAGGTTCTGATGGCGGTGGAGCAGATCAAAGGTGGAATCAGGGAAGTGACGGAAGGGGAGAGTGAGAAGAGGAATAAGATGAAAGGTTTGATTGAGAAATCCAGATTCGCGGCTGTGGAGGACCAAATATTAAACCTATTAGTTGAATACGCACAAAGATATAATTCTAAAGGTGCAATATTTATTATAACAATTTATTTCAATAATAGTTCTTAAAATCTTTGAATACCTTTTATTTTAAATGTTTTATGGATGAAAAATTTAAATATTATACATTATATATTTAAGTGACAGTTTTCAATTATTTTTTCCCCTTCAGACAAAATTCATAATATGTTAACCCTAAAGAATAGGATCAGATATGAAAAATTATTACGATTAAATATTAAACACCCCACTTTTTTAATGCAAATTGCTAAAATTTATAAGTTTTATCCGATAAATATTTTAGTACTTGGACATGCCGTGCAACGCACGGTCCAATCACACTAGTATAAATTAAAAATTATCCTTATTTATATACTTTATTATTTTTTAAAATAAGACCCCTTTTTCATTTAAAATGAGGACTCAAAAAAAAAAAAAGTAACTTACTTATATGTAAGCCCGCCACTGATTCCGGTGAACCTCCGGACAGAATGACAAATTCAATTGTCACCATGACGCCGGTTGGCTAGGAGTCGATTATGATAGTTCCTTAATATCTGGTCACTCTTATATGAGTTGGTCTCTTGAGTGACGGTCACTATATATTGACGAAGGAATATATTGGAATATGGAAGGAAGGAGGTCCTTATTCGTAATTTTGACAAAATGCACTGTTCACTCAGTCTAAAAAACAAGCATTTAAATCTAAAAAATAGACGTTAGCAAATATAACCACACAGTCTAAAACACAAGTATTTTATTCTAAAAAACAACCTGTTAAGCGTTAAATACAAGTATGTTCTAAAAAATAACATGTTTGATCTAAAAAACAAGCATTCAAGGGTGAAATTCAAGCATGCTCTATAAAACCATCTTTTTTTGCTTCAAAATACATGAACTCTAAAAAGCAACCTGTTAACTGTGAAATGCAAGCATTCTCGAAAAAACAAACTGTTAAGTGTGAAATGCAAGCATGTTCTAAAAAGTAACCTGTTTGGTCTAAAAAACAAGCATTCAAGTGTGAAATTCAATCGCGTGAATGCAGTTTGCATAAATTGCAGAAAAGTCCCCGTCTCAAACTTCTTTGCATATAAACCCCGTCACTATATAGTGACCGTCACTTCCAAGACTAATTACTCTTATATTACCCCTAATCAAAAAATTTCCAATTACTTTTACAGTTTTACTTCATTTCATCTCACTTAATTTCATTTATATAAAAATAAGTTGCGGAATATTAACCCTAAGTTCAATCTTTATCAAAACAGAGGTGAAATCCATTCTGCTAGTTCAAAGAGTCCATAAAGTTCTCTGACATCTCATCCCAGCGAACTAGTTTTCGGAAATTCATGTTTCGAGAAAGTTCAAATTTATAAACAGAGTTAGTTAGTTGTTACTTATAGTTCGCATTCAAATCCTCCACCGTTGTATTTGTGTATCTCCGAGTACTTGTCAGTTATCACGCGTTGATTTTACTCACATATTTGATAATTCTAAATTTTGTAAAAATATACGTTTACTCTTTGACTTTAGTTGACTTTTGAACACTAAAATGTCCAAAACTATTAGAGTTAAATATTTTGTGTAATTTCAATATTAGAAATAATATTCAATCGTAGTACATTTACACGTTTTAAATATGAATTTAAAAGTTAAAATTCAGGCTAAAATTGCACATACACTTCTCAAAACACAAAAATGAAGGGGGTTCCATATGCATGTCTAGTTTACTTCTGCAGGTCCAAATTAAACTTGAAGTGACAATAATGCCCCTCTTAAATATGTATTAAAATTCATGAAACATTGATGTATGATTTAGACACGTATTCAATCATTATATAGACGGATTTATCCATTCAAGATTATGGTTTTAAATTATTATTTTTGCAAAAACTAATAGAATAATGAAGGGTAAAATTATGATATTTCTCACTTTCATGAAACCTGCAAAAGTAAATTAAACATGCACATAACAAACACTAAAATAAATCAGTGCATGTGCAAAATTTATGAATATGAAAACATCTTACCACTTTACCAAATATATAAGGTAACCAACTAACAAGATACATTGAAATGATCTCATGAAAGATTTTATCGTATATTTTTTCACTTCATAATAAAGATTTTATTGTGTTTTTATCATTATCAATCCCACTCAAATCAATTAAATCAGATATTTTTTTTTTTTTAAAGTTAAACCATCAAAGATGGAGGGGATTATATTAGGCTTTTTAAGCCAAAAAAAACCACAGAAGTGGAGCAAAATAAGGACAAAATGAGGAGGGCTAGCTATCTATAAACTACTAATCCTAAAGCTAAGTTCTAGGAGAGGAACAGAAACCTCAATACACTTGCCAAAACCTCATGAAAAATTGGTTACTTATAAGTGAATTGCTAAGCAAAACACTAGGCAGTCCCCAATTTCTATGAGTCAAGTGTAGTATACATTAGCTAAACCTAGAAAGACATAGAATCAGCAGCACTAGGTGGTAAAAAACTCAGTCTGGAGCAGCCATACTTGTTGTTCTAATTGTAGGACAGACTGAGGCATCTAGCAGCAGCAGACCCTTTGTAACTGAGGGAATATCAGATCCATTGAAAGAGCAGCTCAGTCTATGCAGCAGAGCCCATTTTGCCAGAGAGTCAGCAGGCTGGTTCCCTTCTCTGAGAGTATGGCAAAATTTGAGAGAAGATGACTGAGTGGAGATGGAGTCTATCAGAGGGATGAATCTCCATTGCCTCTTTGATGGAGTAAGGATCATCTGAACTGCTTGAAGGCTGTCAGATTCCACAGTAATTTCTGAGTAAAGACCATAAGCAGCTTCAGCACCAGCCTGGATGGCCATCATTTCAGCTAGTAGAGGATCAGAGGCTTCAGTGAAGTGAGACCTTGCTGTGATGAGTTTCCCAGTATTGGTTCTAATTATAATGCAAATGCCAACTAGACCATTTTGCCAGGCTGCATCAACATTTACCTTCACTCCCAGAAAGGTTCTGTTCCAAACCACCACTGTGAAATTTGGCTTTGGAGGAATATAGGGTGTAGGAATGTTACCAGCAGAGGCCAGCTCAGAGTCCACTTGAGTTCTAAGAGGCATAGGATGCCTGAGTAGAGCCCAGTAAAGTTCCTGCTTAAGTTCCTTTTTCAGCTGAGCCAAAGAGGAAGGGCATTCTTCAAAGATTTTCTTGTTTCTTGTTTTCCATAGCAGCCAGCAAACTAGAGAAGGAGCAATATAGTTGATTCTTGTATGAATGGCTGACAATTCTGAAAAACCCCAACATGTGGCAAGTCTGTCCCAAAGATTGTTAGTGTAAAAGAATTTTGAAAAGCATAGATTGTGCATATATTCCCACAAATCCAGAGAAATAGAGCACTGGGAGTAAAAATGATGTAGAGAATCTTGGCTGTTACAAAAACAACACTTTGAAGCAGTTTGAAAATCAAAGTGTGCCAGAATATCATCAAAGGGTAGCATGGCATTTAGTAGTTTCCACATATATATTGAAATTTTCTTCTGAAGCTGTGGAAACCAAATATTTTTCAGAGCAGGCCTAATAGGGAGAGGGGGTCTCAATTTCAGATAAGCTGATTTAATGGAAAAGGAGCCTAAAATGTGAGGCTTCCAGATGAGAAGGTCCTCTCTATGTGGGGATGTGGAGCAGGACTGGAGGAACTGGAGGATGTCAGGGGGAAGGTGGTATTGCAGAAGAGGTAGCAGAGAGGATTTGTTTTGAATAAATTCTGCAACAGTTGCCTTTAGTATCAATTCAGAAACTGGTTGATAGTAATCAATTAAAGGACCAAAATCAGTCCAGTTTGATTTCCAAAAGTTACAGCTACCAGTACCAATTATCACCCTTGAATTTGATTCTGCAAAAAAATTAACCTTGCAGATTCTTTTCCAGTTTTGGGAATTTTTATGTGTATCAGGCAGAAGCAAGGAACTGTGTCCAAGGAGCACTTCCCATTTGATACTTCCACCACACTTTACATGAGTATGCTGTAAGAGTGGATGAAAGAAACCTGAATCCTAGTCCTTTTTGTAGAATGGGATAACACAAGTCATCCCATTTCTTCCATGTTTATTTTGGACCTTTATCAGTGGAGCCCCAAAAAAATATTGAGAATTTCCTCTCAATCTTTTTTATTATTTGCTTAGTTGGCTCCATGACTGCCCAAATGTGCTGAGGTAAAAACTGTAAACATGATTTGATTAGAGTCAATTTACCATCAACAGACAACCAAATGTTTTTCCAGTTCATAACTCTTCTATCTATTATTTCCAGAATATTCTGAAAATGGATGTTCAGAGTTCTACCAGAAAAGATTTGTACCCCCAAATATTTAAATGGCAAACTACCTCTTTTCATGCCTAAAATACTCAAAACCTGTCTCTGTTTGTTCACTGTAGCATGTTTCCCCAGAAAAACCTCACTTTTGTCAAAGTTAATTTTTTGGCCAGTGGTTTCTTCAAATTTGACAAGAAAAGCTTTGATCTTGACTAGGTTGAGTCTAGATGCTTTCAGAAAAATCACTGTGTCATCAACATAGGAGAGGTGTGAAATGTTTATGGCATGGGGAGGTAGGCTGTAGTAGGCTAGGTTACCAGATTCAAAAACAAACACAAGGCTTCTGGTGAATGCTTCTGAAAATAAATTAAAAAGGAATGGGGACAGGGGGTCTCCCTGTTTTATACCTCTAGTAGTTTTGAAAAATCCTACAGGGGCACCGTTTACCAGTACAGAGAACCAGGCATCAGAGAGGTTTTTGAGAATGCAATCAATAAATTTGCCATTAAAACCAAATTTTTGGAGGATTTTTTTCAAAAAAGACCAGCTTACCCTATCAAAAGCCTTCATCAAATCTAATTTCAGAATGCAATTAGGGTCTCTGATTTTTTTGTCCAGAAATCTAAACATTTCCTTTAAATAGATGACATTATCAGCCATGTCTCTATTTTGAAGGAATGCAGATTGCTGTGGGGAAATCAATTTTGGCATCAGAATTTTCAGTCTTTCCATTAAAATTTTAGAGAAAATTTTGTTTGATACATTGGAAAGACTGATAGGCCTAAAATCACTAAAGGTTGTTGGAGTTTCTTTCTTTGGAATCAAAGTGATCCAAGTACTGGAAATGCCTCTGTGTATATGTGATTTAGACATAAAATCATTTGATGCCTCAAGTAAATCTAAGCAAATAATGTCCCAGGCCTTAATATAGAACTGTGCAGTGTAACCATCTGGTCCTGGACTGCTCAGTTTGTTAAGGCCTTTAACAATTTGCTTTAATTCCTCTAAGGTAACTGGCTTAGTTAGCATTTCATTATCTTCCCCTGTCACCAAATTAGGGATTTTTGAAAGAAAATGTGATGCAAAGAGTTCATGCTTTGGATGGGGCTCATCAGATAACAGATTCTGAAAAAATTGAATTGCTTCAGATTTTATATCAGATATGTCGTCAAGCCAAATCCCTGAGGAACTTTTTATTTTGGTGATTTGAAGTTTACATCTTCTTTCCTTCACTGATTGATGGAAAAAATTTGTATTTTCATCACCTTCAGTAAGCCATTTTACCTTAGCTTTATTTTTCCAGAAATGATTTTCCTCTTTTAGTGATCTGACTAAAAGGGCTTTTGCTTTATTTAATTTAACTAGCTCATCAGTTGAACTATTTAAATCAAAATTCATTTCCTGGAGTCTTAGTTGTTCTTCTGCCTTTAACACATTATCACTTATGTTGCCAAAATTCTCCCTATTCCACCTTTTCAAGTGAGCCTTGAGAGAATTAAGCTTGATAAAGAGTTTAAGCATGCCTCTACCCTCTAGAGCTTCATTCCAATGAGATTTAATAAAATCCATGAAACTGTCTCTTTTAAACCATGTGTTTAAAAATCTAAATGGTCTTGGGACTGAGGGGATATCACTTCCTATGCTAAGGAGTAGAGGACAATGGTCAGAAGATAATCTATTTAGGACTAAAACAGTAGATTGTGGAAATTTAGCTTGCCACTGGAGGGAGCAAAGAGCTCTGTCCAGTCTCTCAGTAATGAGATGCTTTCCATTTTCTGTAGTTCTGCCATTAGTCCATGTGTAGAAGTTCCCCACAGTGTTTAGTGTGTGCAGTGCCATGTTATCAATAAATTCACAGAAATCATGTATACTACCCAACTTAGGTGAAGAAGGACCCTTATATTCAGAAATTGAAGACATAGCATTAAAATCCCCTATATATAAAGCATCAGACAGATTTAAGTTTTTTAGGTCAGTCCATAATTCTTTCCTTCCTTTCCTTGATCTCAGGCCATGAACAAAAGCAGTCTCCATTGACTGGTTTAGTTTAAGACTCTTGATCTGTACTAGCAAGAATTGATTATGATCTAGCCTGAGGTTTACTTCTGTCATGTCATTCCACATAATCCAGATTTTGCATAAAGATGAGTACATGCAGTGAGAAAAATGAAACTTATGACAGTAATCAATGCATTCTTCATTTTTATGTTGAGGTTCAATAAAACAAATTAATTCCAGCTTATGAACTCTAATCAGTTTCTGTATTCTCTCAATTGAAGTCTCCATTCCCCTGACATTCCAGACCATAAAATGAATATTTAAGGTCTTATTAATCATTATTTACGGGGTTTGAGACTCTTGGTGGCAGTCCTAGTAAGGACTTTGTTTACCTGAGTAAAGAAAGTAGGTATATTACCTTTGTCATTCTCAACATTTGCAGAAGGGATATCTGAGGGTGGGACTGCGTTTGAGGTAGCAGCTGGAACCTGTGTAGTATCTAATACTTCTGTCTCAGCATTTGTGTCATCCTCAACATTTGAAATATGGGAAGTTGTGCCTGTAGATGAGGCAGCTACTGGAATCTGAGATGCAACCAGTTCTTCTGTCTCAGCATTTGTGTCTTCCTCATCTGAGGAGGTTAGGTTTACCTCTTCACCTTCTCTAAGTAGTGGAAGGAATCTGTTTGAGACCTGCCTAGGTTGAGAATAGAAAGCAAACTTGTCAATATTCAAACAGTGATCTGGAGAGAGAGAGCATCCTTACCTGGATGGATCAAAATGTCATCTGTAGCAAAAGTGGTGTGTTTCTTTGGGGAGGACCACTCCAATTGCTGGATTATTTCTAGGTCATCTGGTGTTGGATCATTGGCAGAGCTAGAGGAGTGATTGGTGTCTTTTATCTCAGATTGTTGCATGTGTGGTGCATCAAGAGAATCAGGTTGTGAGTGAACATCTTCTATGTTAATAATGGCTACCTCAGGGACTGTGATCAAAGCATTCTGTGGCTGGGACTGTTTGGGAGATTCATGCATCTTGCTTTTTCCTTTGTCAGCAGCTGTCAGAGTTATTTTCTGTGGAGCATCAGGGTTGGGAACAGACTTTTTAACATAGGTAGAGTGGAACTGGTTCCTTAGAGTGTGTTCCTTATTCTTGAGGGAGGTGCCTGAGGATCCAGTTTGTTTTGGTGTGGACTTGTGTGGAAAGGCATTTGGATTCTGAATGGGGAGGGGAGGTCTAACTGGCTCTTGTCTATTGGGAAGGGGCCTTAATTCTGGATGCAAAATTCTGCATTCTTGAACCTCATGTCCTAGCCTTTTGTAATGGCAGCAGTACAGTGGGAGATATTCATACTCTATGGGGAAGTCAGCAACCTCCCCTTCAAGATTGATGGTGAGGGTTACTGAGTTGTGTAATTTGGCTAAGAGGTCAATCTCAATGTATAATTTGACTGCAGAAGGCCTAGACAAAGTAGCAGTGGCAGCATCCATTTTAATAAACTTGCCAATCTGGTTTCCTATTGATTCTAACATTGCTATGTTGTACCAGAAGATAGGAAGTTTATGAATTGTTACCCAAACCGGGATGATGGAGGTCTCGGTTTCCGGCGAGAAGCTTGGAGTCCACTTGAAAACTTTCATCACTGCTCCTTTGAAAGCCCATATCGATTTCATCCAACATCTTCTGTAATCCTCCCGTTCTTCAAATCGGATCAAGATGTGTCTATGATCGATCGAGCCCAGTTGATACTTGCCGGTGAAGCCGATGGATTTGAATTCTTCTTGCAGGAACTCCATTGACGGTTTCATCCTTGCGAACTTTCCGACCAGCGCATTGCCGTAGTGAGCTGAGAGGGCGGCGACCTCCTCCGGCGATATGATGCAGGCTATTTTACCTTTATAATCGGACTTAGGCTGAATTGCGGGGTTGGAAGGGAGAGAGGAGTATAGGGGTGAGGGTCTGGAGGTGAGAGCTTGCGCAAAACTGCGAGGATGGGCTGCTCCGCCGCGGTCCTGCGGCGGATCCACCATTTTTGTGGCCGTTATTGGACCGTTTGTGCTGATAACGGTCAGTAATAGTGTAAAAGTTGATGAAAACTAGGCAGAAAATAGGAGAGAGAAGAGAGCATTTATTTCTCAGCTCGTCCTAATTGAATTCAATTGTTATAATAATTGCCACTGAATTTATGTAGAAGACTAGAAGTAATGCTTCAATAATTAAACAAGATAATTAAACAAGATAATCACGTTCATCACACCTTGATCATGATCACCTAGCCTTGTCATGACAGCAGAAGAGAATATTTTTATAACAAACAATTGAAGTCAAGGATTTAATTGCGTCTGTGATGATTTTCCGATCAGCCGGAAGTCAATGTAATTTTTAAAGCCCATGTGATATATACTAGCACAAACAATTATATCAAAAAATATTATTTAATTTAAATTTGATTGAAACAAACTTTTCATTCAGTTCAAATTGATTTAGTTTCAATTACTTCTATTCAATTTAGGTAAACTGAATATCATTAGATTTACCCCGTTCAACCAATTACTCCATTTATCCTAGTTAAAAGTTAAAACTACATAATTTGATTTTCCTTAATTAGCTCATAAAGTATTTGATCTTTATTAATATCTCTAATCACATGTAAAAATAAGTTATAAAAGTTTTAATATTTTTTAATTACACAACATGCAAATCTAAGAAGATTTGTAATTTAATATTAAGGTCACAGTTAAATGATCTTGATTAAATTAATGGGTGGGGAATGGGTGAAATTTTTTTGGTACTCACTTGATTTATTATCATGTTTATTTTTATGTTTTTAATTGCACATTCAGTTTGGCATGAACGAAATACGTGAAGGTCTCAGCAGAAGAGAATATGTTTATAATAAAAAATTGAAGTTCAACTCAATTGAGCTTTATTTAGTTCCAGTTGGTTAATACTCGGTTCAATTTTATTTAGTTAATTTCATTTAATTTTATTCAATTTAATTTTGTTAACTTGCAAATGGGACACCATGCATGTCGATTTGTTTTGGTTTAAAATGCTAAAAAAATTAATAACTAGCTAAAATCCATCGCGCGTTGCGTGACATCTTTGAAGCACTTTTATAATTCTAAATTTGAAATAAATGTTGATTTTTAATCATGGTAAGGATTTGCAATAAGTAATAAAAGAATAGAAATTTATGTAATATATTAAAATATGAAATCAAATACAATTTAAATAACCTTAAATCTGAACTGATCACCTTAAATATTTAGGAGGTGATTGGTTACGTTGAGGGGTTTGGGAGGTTAATGAGTTTGATTAGGGTGCTCGATCGGTTGTGGGTTATGATTATATGGGGCTATTTTCATTACTCTATATAGGTTAATCACTCAAATCCCCTTACACTGACATTTATGAGTTTCATTACTTGCAATTTATTATATTTAGTTAAAAATTTGTTCAAACCAAATAATAACACTATAATCATTTCTATATACTATCATTTCCTTTCTCATTCCCATTCACCCACTTCAACCAAACGCGCCCTAATTTTTGTTTATTCCATTTAAAGAATAAAGAAACTTATCTTCGTTTATAGAATTATGTAGCTTAATTAGTAAACATTATAATTTTATATTGGACTGTTAAAAAGGGGCTAATGAGTTTAAGAATCAATTCAATTCACAGCATTTTATATGGGGACTGGGAAGAACGGTGAGGGAAAATAACCCTTAAATAAATATTTCATGCGGTTGAGAACATTAGCAAAGAGGATGCCACCTTGCAAAATCTCTTCTCCAATACTCGTCTGTGTTTTCATCACCATGAAATATAATTAGCACACTGTGATATTATTTTGGATGTCGATCCAGTCACTACTATAAAGGGGTAGATGCAAGACACATATTTAAGGCGTTTAAGGCTGGCGCGTTTTTTTACGCCTTGATTGAACGTAGCGAGTTCGCTACCTCTGCAAGCTAGCAAAAAAAAATTACGTTTAAGACGGAAAGAGGCAGTTAAAGGCGGAAATGGGTTTTGACGTTAAAAAATGCTTGACCAAGGCGGAAACAATGTATCCGCCTTAAATTGAATTGATTGTTGCGATCTCGTAACCTTTGTAGTAATATAAACGTGTCTGTAACGATATCGTAGGTTATCTCGTTAGTTGTAGGTTTGAGCGTTCCGATATCGTAAGCTTTGCTAAACCCTAATTTTAGCAGGCGAGGATGTGGGAGATGTCGTAACTGGGACGGTAGTATATTGCGTTTGTTGTTACGGTATCGCTTCGGTGCACGTCAAATTTTTCATTGTTCAATTTACAGTGCATGTGAGGGTGATTGAAATGTTACGACTTCGCAGGCTATCCAAAGGTGTTATATGACTGAATACGGCTTGTTGCGATATCGCGACAGATTCTCTAGCCAGGCTCTATTGACTGAATACGTCTTGTTGCGATATCGTGAGGACCTCGTAAACGAGTGCTAGTTAGTTGCGAGGTCGCTTGGTGTTCTGTTCATAATAAATCATCATGAAACGTGACAGTGATGATATCCCTATGTCCACGCACTATACAAAAAGTGAATGATTTTGCTGATACGATATGGGCTCTTAGGATGAATAAATAAAATGTAAGGGACAATATATCAAAACAAGAAAAAATTACTTGTAAATGTGCCAAAATGGAAAACACAACTTCATTACAATCGAAACAAACTGGTGATGCAAAAATACATAGTAAAGAACAAACAACTAATACTAGTAGATGACTCGTACACCGAGTACATTAAGCAGTTCCTGATCGCAAGTGCATGCATCACAGGTGATGTCCGCCGGATCAAGGGGCAGCCAGGGATCGTACCTCACAAAGTCATTGAGTCCAGCATGCGGAATGCAGCAGATCGGCCTAGGCCTAACTGCTGCTTCTGAGAAGTACCTTTGGTAGTGTGTCCAACCCCAAGCGTAACTCAGACCTCTTCTGACGCGTTGCCTAGCTAGACGGAGGCCCTGTTTGTCGGTTCTCTTCATGGTTGTGATGACATTCATGCCTCTTTGAATGTCACCTTCGCAGATTGCAAAAATAGCCAACACATAGGTTGACGGTGTGTGACCTACTGCAGAAGTTTCGGTGAGCCACTGTCGAGCCCACTCGGTCGCTCTTCCGCTCACGTAGCGACGAAGAACCCAGTCGAACTCAGCACGAATCAATACCAGATTTATCATGTCATCTGGTAGGGCGCTGAATAGAGACACATCCATTGGAAGCAGAAGGCAAGGAATATGAGAAGGCAGAAGGGAATGTGGGAATGAAGGGTCTAATGAGGTTCTAAGTGGAGAAGGGGTTGATATTTAAAGGGTTGAGGTGCTCTATTATTCAAAAATCTGTCAGAGTTCCTAGACAAAAAGCAGTCATTATGGTATTAATGGAAGGAAAATGTAAAGGCATTCTCACCTTTCCATGGACACCCCATGCAAACCCCCAAAATAAATTAATTACTGATGGAATTTCAAAGGTTTTTACTGATGGCATTCACACCTTTTCATTGACCAAGTTGGCATCCCCAACCAAAATAATTACTGATGGAATTTCAAAGATTTTTCGTGATGGGTCCGTATACTGTAGCGAATTCGCTACTCTCCAAGCGCTACAATTGTTTGCCAGGTGTGTCAAGCTTTGTCGTTAAGAACTCGCTAGAGAATCTCAAGCTAGGCTCTGTCTAATGAGTACGACTCGTAGCGAGATCGCTACAATAAGTTACACAGCTAGCGAGATCGTAACAAAGATCGCCAACATTTGTCCCACATCGGCTGATTAGAAGGTGATTTTTCAGTTTATATACACTTACATTTCAAAAGGGTTCGATAAGTCGCCGACCAGCGCAAACTGAACATGAAACACCAAGGCTAAGGCCCAATACTTACATAGGCTAAGGCCCAATACTTACAAAGGTTAAGGCCCGACGACACTTATACGCCCAATATAGACCCAAACCCAAAAACCCTTTTTTGATGGGTTCTTATCATGTAGCGATCTCGCTACAAGCCACGTCAATGTTGAGTTTTTTTATTGTGCCAATCTTCGTTGTTACGAAGTCGCTACAGAATCTCATACCAGGCTCTGTTGACTGAATACGACATGTTGCGATATCGTTAGGACCTCGTTACCAGGCGCTAGTTAGTTGCGATTTCGTTTGGTGTTCTGTTACTAATAAATCATCAAAAAACGTGACAGTGACGATATCGCTACTTGGCTCTGTTGACTGAGTACGACTTGTTGCGATATCGCTACTTTTCAGTTAGTGAGGTAGCGAGTTCGCTAGTTAGGCGCCAACTTGGCTCTGTTGACTGAGTACGACACGTAGCGATATCGCAAGTTAAACGCAAAGAGGAGCGAGGACCAAATGAAATCGCTAGGTGCACGCACTATACCAAAAGAACTTGATTTTGCTTTACTGAAGTAACTACAACTCTATAAAACATTGAACATTCTACATCTAAAAAGTGTCAAATTCATTGACCACATTCATGTAACCAAAACGGCATCTTTGGTGACGCGTACACAAGTGATCATAATCCAAAAACTAGTTAATATTCGAAATAGTAAGTGTTTAAACCAAACTAAACTACGAAATCACAGCCCTGCGACTAACATATCATGCAAGTCATCAACACACATCTTGTCGCTGCCTTCGGCCTTCTCCCCCGAACTGCCTCCAGCATCTTGCTTGTCTTGCTCGTTCTGGGCTGCCGGTTGAGCTTCAGGCTCGATGCAGGTGTTCTCTTCTTTGCCTTGGCCCGGTTCAACATCCTCGTAGCGTTCTCCGATCAGCCTCTCTTTCCTAATCATCTCATACCTCGCCGGGTCATCTTCTGCATCAGAGTCGCTGTCACCATTATCACCATCACCATCATCACCATCATCCGCATCTGCATCCCTTACATGATCAGCAACAAGCTTCCCATCGGATGGCTCGTTCTCGCTGGCTGTAGCCAAATCTTCGCTAGGACCCGCGGCGTCTTTTTGCTTGGGAAATGTGGTGCGGAAATTAGGTATCTCCTCCTCATCGCTCAGATCGCACTCCACTACCCCGCTGGATATCAGTTCGCTGAGCCGTTCGTTGTTAGCAAATGCCCTTTTCTCGGCCATTTCAATCTCATTCAATAACTGGCCCATAGACACCACAAGCCTACCACGGGCATCAAAAACAGCATCTACCCAAACAAATCAAGGTTGATAAGAACCAAACATTAACAAATTAAACAACTAGAACCAACTACAGTTAATAACAAGCTAGAATCATACCTGATACTCCCATCCTACCCCTTGCCCTTCTGGCTGCCTCTTCAGCTTCTTTCTTTCTCGCGTACTTCCCATCGGCCTTCAACTCTAACCTCTTGTGCTTGAGCCACTCCTTGTCGTATTTGCCGAGCGGCATGGGACGGCCTCTTGGAAAAACACCCGCTTTCCTGATCAGAGCTACAATCAAATTGCCATACGGAAGCGCGGCATTCTTGTGTCTGGCCATCTTCATCATTTGGGTCAGAATTGTGAAGCCGGGGTTGATTGGAAGCTTCTCCATGATATAGTAGAACACCATGAGACTGCAAACTGTGGGCTCACATGCATGCCCTAGGGACGGGACCACATTACCGCAGATTAGCTCAAAAACTAATCTCTGCTCCTCGGTAAGCCTGTGGATCGGGTAAAACCTAGCTGTACCCGGCCTATCAGAAGTCCTTTTAAACCACTTCTGACCCATCTAACCGGCATTCAACGGTTGCTTCGGGCTAACAGAAGGAAACCTCTGCTCGTAATGTACCTCGTACGGACCATCCTTTTTGGTAGGCCTCAGGTCGGTACGAGACAGATACGGACATTTCAGAACATCATTGATGCTAAACTTATCGACCGTAAACTTAACACCCCGCACCAATGTAGTTATTTCCTCCACCCCTTCCTCTAAACCTAGGTTTGCATAAAATTGGACAACCTCCTCATGGTAAACAGGCTCAGGCAACATAAGCAATGTGTCTAGATGTTGTGCCCTAAAATGGTCTAGCACGTAATCTAGTTGCAGCGAAGGCACCACAGTACTATCAAACACATTATTATTGACAAGTTTCCGAGAGGAACAACGCTCATACCTAACTTCTGCGGCGTTGTTGAAGAACTCAGGAGTGTCCTCCTCCTCACTGGAACTGCTGGGCCCTTCCCCACCATCATTTCCGGCAGCAGCAGCGGCGGCAAGGACTTCTGGAACTTCCGGCGGCGGCGGGGCGACTGGAATCTCTGCCTGAATCGCAGGCTCCTCAGTCCGACGCCGTTTGGTTCCCACCGCCTGACCACTTCCCCGTCCACTGTCTGAGCCTCTACCACCCCGTCCTCGCACAGCTCCTCTGGTCTTTGGCCGCATTTTGTCGGAGAACTTACAGTTTCGTCGCCGGAGAAGGGTTTTTCAATTTGGGGCTAATTAATTTTAGCACGATCCCCTTTTTTTTATTTATAGTAAAAGTACTTGCGATATCGCTAGCCGATACGCTTCTATATGTTGCGAGATCGCTAGTTCACACGCATCTTTATGTTGCGAAGTCGTTAATATATCGCTCCAGCCTGAGTATCTAGTAGCGAGTCTTAAAAGGTCTCGCCAGGCTAGCGTTCAAGTAGCGAACTCGCTACGGAAGAATCATTCTAATTAGTTACCCAAAAAGTTTAGGGTTTAGGGTTTAATTGTGGTAACGTGTATAGTAGCGAATTCGCTACTACACAAGCTAATTAGATTGTAACTAAAAAATAAAACTTTTTAATTTTTTATTAGCAATTTTCACATTCTAACATATATATATTTTATATAGATGCAGTACAATACTCTATTTGTTAAATATCCATCATGATATTCACTCAGGTAGAGTACATCTTTGTACATAAGCAGTATGACATAACTCTATGTAAAACATCAATAATTCGGTTTAAAATTTTAAACGCAATATCATATTCTTAAATATGTACATGTTATATCCAAACAGTATAATACTAAATTTGGAAAATATCGAACATCACATTATGTCAAGCAGAGTACATCTTAGTACATCAGCATGCAATGTTATTAAGCGATACTCGGTAGTATGATGAGTGATGACAGTTGGTGAGTGAACGTGTGCATGATACTTTTTTTAATTCAATAATCGTGCTTGTAATCACATAAATGAGTTGTAATAAACTAAGTATCTCTAATGAAATGCACTTGAACTGCGCATATATATATATATATATGTAGTTCATGTGTGAAGCTCTACTATGCTGTTGTCTCTAAAGGTAAGCGATGGATAGCGTTTTCAAGCGTACACATGATGTGTAGAGTTTCTTATTGTCTTACAATTAAAGACTAAGTTTCTTAAAATTCTAAACAAGAAAAAATTAATTGTACATGTGCCAAAATGGAAAACACAAGTTCATTACAATAGAAACAAACTGGTGATACAAAAATACATAGTGAAGAACAAACAACTAATACTAGTAGATCGTTCGTTCACCGAGGACATGAAGCAGTTCCTGATCGCAAGTGCATGCGTCACAGGTGATGTCACACCCCATGCAAACCCCTAAAATAAATTAATTACTGATGGAATTTCAAAGGTTTTTACTGATGTCACAAGTCAGACAAAGCCCAATACTTACAGCCCAATATACTACCAAAAGCCCTTAACTCGTTGCGAAATCGCTAGCGAATCGCCAGCTAGGCTCTGTTGACTGAATACGAGCTGTTGCGATATCGTTAGTACCACGTAACTTATAAGCGAATACGTGACGAGTTCGCTTGTGTTGATTCATCTAATAAACGTGCCACTTACGATATCGCTAGGAACAAGCACAATAGCACCAGTAACTGATTTTGCGATGAAGCTAGTGATTTAGCGAGCGATTTAGCTGAAAAAATAACCGTTACGATGAAAAAGTAAAATGTAAGGGACAAGGTTTCACAACAAGAAAAGCTTTTCAATAATTAAATTAATGTGCCAATACGGCAGACATAAACTTATTACAATCCTAACAAATTTTACATAAAAAACAACGGAATAAAATAAGAAAGAAACTACACTACAACATCCAAAGTGGCGGAGGGGTTAGAAGGATGTGAAGCACTTCCTGCTCGCAAGTGCATGCATCACATTCGATGTCCGTTGGATCAACCCTCGTGTAGCGTCGGTACCTGAAGCCGTCATTGAGGTGAGCATGTTCCTGGCAGCATCTAGGCTTATCGACTACTACATCGAGGTACCCCCTGTAGTGCGCATTGCCCCAGGCGTAAGCCAATTCGAGTTGCACGCGATCCCGAACTTCCTTGAGGCCTTTCTTGTCGGTTCTCTTCATCTCGGTGATGACATCCATGCCTCTTTGAGCATCATGACCTTCGCAGATTGCAAATATAGCCAAGGCATAGGCCGACTCTCTGTGGCCTATTACAGAAGCCTCGGTGAGCCATTGCCGAGCCCAATCGGTCGCTTGGAAGCTTACATACCGACGAAGAACGTGTCTGAAC
Source organism: Sherardia arvensis (assembly GCA_948330725.1). Taxonomy (NCBI): domain Eukaryota; kingdom Viridiplantae; phylum Streptophyta; class Magnoliopsida; order Gentianales; family Rubiaceae; genus Sherardia; species Sherardia arvensis. The sequence continues at coordinate 30,411,139 of OX415241.1, forward strand.
GTAACACGAATCATTATAAGATGAATCATGTCATCTGGGAGGGCGCTGAAAAGTGTCAAATCCATGGGAATAAGATAGCAAAGAATAGGAGAAGATAGAAGGGAATGTGAGAATGAAGGCTCTGATGGGGCTCTAAAGGGAGAAGGGGCTGAGTTTTATAGGGGTGAGGTTCTACATTGGTCAAAAAAATGTGAGAGTTCCTAGACTGAAATTAGTAATTGATGTATTAAAAGAAGAAAAATGTAAAGGCAGTCACACCTTTTCATTGACCACATTCACACCCCCTAACAAAATAATTACTGATGGAATTTAAAAGGTTTTTACTGATGGGTCCGTGGACTGTAGCGATATCGCTAATATTCAAGCCTAACAATTGTGTGAAGCTTTTGTTGTTACGATATCGCTAGTTTATCTCACAACAGGCTCTGTCGACTGAGTACGACTTGTTGCGCGTTCGCTACTATAAGTTACACAAGTAGCGACTTCGTAAGAAAGATCGCCAACATTTGTCCCACATCGGCTGATTAGAAGGTGATTTTTCAGTTTATATACACTTACATTTTACAAGGGTTCGATAAGTCGCCGACCAGCGCAAACTGAACATGAAACACCAAGGCTGAGGCCCAATACTTACATAGGCTATGGCCCAATACTTACACAAGCTAATGCCCAACACTTATACGCCCAATATAGACCCAAACCCAAAAACCATTTTTTGATGGGTTCTTATCATGTAGCGAACTCGCTACGGAAGAATCATTCTAATTAGTAGCGAGTTCGTAACACAAAAAGCCTTTTTTTTAATTGAACTACTAACTAGCACTATCGCAACCCCGTCGCCAACTGGTTTTCTGGGTTATGTGGGTTTGTGGGTCTGCGGGTTTGTGGGTTTAGGGTTTAGGGTTTAGGGTTTAACTGTGGTAACGTGTATACTAGCGATATCGCCACTACACAAGCTAATTAGATTGTAACTAAAAAAATCAAACTTTTTAATTTTTTATTAGCAATTTTCACATTCTAACATATATATATTTTATATAGATGCAGTACAATACTCTATTTGTTAAATATCCATCATGATATTCACTCAGGTAGAGTACATCTTTGTACATAAGCAGTATGACATAACTCTATGTAAAACATCAATAATTCGGTTTAAATTTTTAAACACAATATCATATTCTTAAATATGTACATTTTATATCCAAACAGTATAATACTAAATTTGGAAAATATCGAACATCACATTATGTCAAGCAGAGTACATCTTAGTACATCAGCATGCAATGTTATTAAGCGATACTCGGTAGTATGATGAGTGATGACAGTTGGTGAGTGAACGTGTGCATGATACTTTGTTTAATTCAATAATCGTACTTGTAATCACATAAATGAGTTGTAATAAACTAAGTATCTCTAATGAAATGCACTTGAACTGCGCATATATATATATATATATATATATATATATATATATATATATATGTAGTTCATTTGTGAAGCTCTACTATGTTGTTGTCTCTAAAGGTAAGCGATGGATAGCGTTTTCAAGGATTATCACATGATGTGTAGAGTTTCTTATTGTCTTACAATTAAAGACTAAATTTCTTAAAACTCTTTCAAATTATGTAATTGCAGATTAAGTGACCAAATCCCTATCCTGTTATACATGAGCATACGACGGAACAAATGAAAATTATTCTTAAAATAGAATGATTAGTGTCTTATACCATCATTTCGTTTAATTCGTGATTTAAAATGTATGAGTGCATTAAAAAACCAAAAAAAAAATCTTAAGTAGGGTTCTAGCGAGCATTAGTAGCGAACTCGCAACATCCTAGTAACATACTTTATGTCAGCTTCTCAGCTACGATATCGCTAGAAGGATAAAGTAGAGCATAAAAGGCAATCACATGAGCCCGTAACGACTTCGTAAATAGCCACGTCAGGCGTAACGAGAGACTTCCGATTTCGCAACAAGGTAAGCTAGAATAAAGTAAACACGTTATAGAACTAAAAACCCTTAACTTTTGGCATCTCATCCATCACTTCTTACGGGTTTCATCTCCAAAAGTTCAAACTTTTGCACATCTTTTCAAATCTCCTCAACTTTCTTCACATCAAATCTCCATTACCCATCCCATACATGTTGGACACATCAATTGTGTCGAAACAAAGTGGAACTAGCCACTAATTGCATCCAAAAGATTGGTAAGTTTTGCAATAAATTTTCAACCACATTTTTGCCTATAGTTTTTGCAATTAATGTCAATCTTTATTTGTTCTTGTTCAATTTGGTAACATCCTTTGTTATGGGTAGGAGAGGGACAAACAAGGTAGACCATCCCCAACCAAAATAATCAATTCCACCGACACAACTTTGTCATATACCAAAGGTACGATTTGTTTCATTTTTATATGCTAAAAATTTGATTATCTTGTACATAGTGCCTCCATTTATCATGTTATTACTAAATATCATGTCAGAAGCATGTCCTGAACGAAAATCAAGATTTTCGTTTAAAATTATCCGTAGCTAGCTTAGCCCTAAATTTTAGGATTATGAAATATAATGTTTTTACTACAAAGTACAACTTTGATTTATTAGTATTGTGTTAGTCATTAACTAAATTCAATATACAAAGGAAAGCTTAATGGAGAGCCCTTCAAGTTCCGTTAACTCCGACTCAAGTGGGGGGGAAAATGTTGTTGGCGGTTCAAGTGAGGTTAGAAGACAACGAGAAGTGACTCGCGCATCGAAAGAAGCTCAACTCCTCACACATTGTCGCGAATTAGAGATTAGGATCGATAACAAAATACTAACACATGTCAAGTTTAATGACATTGGTGTTGTTATTTCACCCGTAGATGATGCCGCGCGATGGTCGAGTTGGTGTGCTAAGACGGGTAGGATATGCACACCATTAGACACAACGGATTGGAGGCTACTAAGCATCGACATCAAAAAGGATATATGGAAGGAATGCAAGGTTAGTGTGGTACTTGTTATTTTTAATTTCAATTGAAAATTGTGAGTGTGACTATTTTTATGATCACATTTGTAGCGCCCCTTTATTATCGAGGCAACATCCTATGATCAAGTGAAGAAGAAGGCTCTTCAAATCGCATCAAAAGCTCATCGAGAACACAAATATACCCTTGCCAAGGATTATATCAAACCGAAGGGCACGAGGTTTGGGCAAGATCCAAGTACGCGTTACAATCACATTGTAACCCTTACTTGGGAGGCATTCAAGAAACGATGGTTAGAAAATGACGCAAAGGTTAGTTTACTTACTACATCTTGCAATAATAGTTTAATGCGAATTAGCCATAATTTTGTTTTGGTTAGTGCTTTATTCCTAAAATAACATAGAATTTTTAAAAGGGTTTGGGGGATAGGAAGCGCAAAGCCACTGCTGATAATGTTATGCCTTACACCGGGGGTAGGGCGGGGTACTTGGGTGTGGGGAGGAAGACCTCAAAAAAAAAACATGAAACCGAGGTGAAAGAGCTTGTGGATGGGGGCATGGACGCGGAAGAGGCGAACAAGCTAGTCATTGCCGAAGACCCTACAACATATAGTAGACAACAATTATTCGTCTTGGGTAGAATTAAAAAAGACGGGACTTACTCAAGTGATGAGGCAAAAAGGGTGGCTAATCGAGTGGTACGCTTTACCTACTACGCCATACCATGTTCCATTTTAGTATCTACAATCACACCATCAAACACAACAATTGATTACGATAATAACTTTTCATTTACTATACTACCTTTTTAGGACGAGGTCGAGCGTGAAGTTGAAGAAGGCTTGTTCATCCCTGTCGGTAAACACGATGTGCTACGTAGGGCACTTGGGAAGGCCGAGCATCCGGGAAGAGCTAAGGGAATTGGTGGTTATGTTACTCAAATAGAGGCGTTTGGTATCAAACGTAGTGGGAAAGACCCTAAACCATCCAAACTCCAAATAGCATTGAACCAAGCCAAAAAATCCGACCAAGAGGTCAAGAAATTGAAAACAATGTTGGCCAATATATGTTATTTTATAAAGTATCCTCTTCCATCCGATTTTTGTGACACCGATCCAATCAATGGACCCTCGTCTAGAGGTTCACATCCTTCCCCACCACAACATGAGGTTGACCAACCTTTTTTTGACCAACCTATTGTTGACCAACCTATTGTTGAACCCAACAAGGAAATATGCACACCTTCGGCCCCTATCAAAGAGCAAGTTCACATACAACCATCCGATCCCAAACCAAAGGTACGTTTAATTACTTGCACCTCAATCAAATGAATAATTCTACACAACTCATGATTATTGATATTTTTTAAATATGTCTAATTCGACCTAATTAAACATGCCTTATTTGTATATTAGAACTCCGCTTCTTGCAAGTTGTACGCTGAATGTGGGATGAATTCTCAACCCCGCCACGTTGCAATAGGAAATTCATATCCTGACATGGCACTACATCATGAAGCCAAAGTACCTATTGGTTTCGTTCGGGTTTCTATACTACATGTGTTAGTCGAGGATGCGTTGGTACCGGTCGCGGATCAAGAGTGCACGACAGTGGGTAAAGGTTTGGGCGGTTTTTTTGTGTGGCCCAAATGGTTGGTAGTTGATGTGAATTCTAATTCTATCCCAATTAATAGAAACACACCTTCACCCGTCGTAGACCCGCTAGATTTTCCGGTAGCTAAGAAACCGATATCGGTGGGAGAAGTTGGATTCATGAAATCACTCCCGGGATTCCTTCGCACGTTTTATGATCTGGTGGGCCACCATAGTCGGGATTCTGTTTACTATTTCTACTCCAATAAACAGGTGTTCGGCGAAGCGAGGGAATTAGTCGTTCCATGGGAAGACTTTGCCCTTTTCTGGCACTATAAAACCCTTCCCGAAACAATCCTTATACTACATCAAATGTAAGCTACTTGATCTCATCTCTTCTATCGTGTTGCAAGTTAAGAATTTTCATGTACTTGTGCACTATTATACGTTCATATCCCATCTATTGTTTATTTAGGTACATGCAATGCCTTGCTCTAAATGCAAAGACTTTCGTTGGGTTTTTGCACCCAATATGCTTGCAAGAAATAAATGAAAGTAATCAATCACGACTTGCTTATCTCTCTAAGATCCTTAGTGACAAGACCAAGACAATTTACATAGGCCCATATCTAGAGGGGTTAGTTTTCTTTGTTACAATTGGATATTTGCACTTCGTAAACATTATAATCTTTGAGACGGGTTCTTACATTTTCATTTCTTAAAATATGTAGCGGCCATTGGAGTTTTGTAGCTATGATACCATCGTTGAAGCGAGTGTATTGGATGGACCCTCTACACTTAGGTCCATCTACAAAATTTGCAGATTTATTAGAGGTTGCTATGCATAGTGCACATGACGACACACTACTTCCCTTCAACCTTATACAGATTCAGGTGACAGTACAAATCCAATGCTCATTTATTTCCACTATGATTTCATTTCAAATCATTTGTTATACTTCTTCACTTTCAGCACCGAAAGCAATTGTCAAATTGGGAGTGCGGTTACTATATGATGTTGTACGCAAGCGAGTGTGTAGCTGGCCTTGTTCAAGATAATCTGGAATTACATCGCGTAAGCATTCTTATAACCTACTTATTGTACCTATTACTATCTACGTTCCATTCAATAGTATTAAAAACACATTTCATATTCTTAGATTATCGAGGAAAATCATGCACCGTACACCAAGAAGGAGTTGGAGGATGGTAGAGATGCATTGGCTAGACACTTGGTCCTTATTAGATCTCGGTACATCTCTAGGCCTCACATTCCCAATAAAAGCTAGTTTCTTTTTTTGTCAAATGGATGCATATACTTTTGAGTTCCATTACTTGCATTAGTTTATAAATTGTGGCTTCATAGTGTTTCATGTTCATGTTTTGTGCTTAGATACCATGCATCTTGCAATTGACAGCTTAGACAATTAAAATGAAACCCAATTTTAGTGGAAATGGGTGGAAATGGCTCAAATCCTATAATTTTGTGACACTTAAGAATTAGCTCCGATTTCGTAACATCTCTCGCCCGTAACATTAACATATTTGCGATCATCTTGTACTATCGCTACTTTAATCGCCAGGATAATATTTCTGATCTTAGTTTTTGCGCCATCGCTACCCAATCGCTCGTTCTTCTCTGCCTCTCCAATCTGATCTCTGTCGAGTTCGTAACAATACACGCCAAGACCAGGCGAATGTCTAGCTCACTCGTAACGTCATTTTTTTTCTCGCTCACCCGGTGGTAAAACGTCGTCGTTTATTGGTTCTGAGCTTAGTTTTTGCGCCATCGCTACCCAATCGCTCGTTCTTCTCTGCCTCTCCAATCTGATCTCTGTCGAGCTCGTAACCATACACGCCAATGCCAGGCGAATGTCTAGTTTACTCGTAACGGCATTTTTTTTTCTCGCTCACCCAGTGCTAAAACGACGTCGTTTAACCTAAGCGAGATTTGTAGCGAACTCGTTACTACACACATAAGCGATATTACTTACGATATCGTTAATTCTCTCGAACCAACAACTTTTATTATATTTTTATAATATAATTTTCACAATTTTTACATTTTTATGAAACACAATTGTTCGGTGGCGATCTCGCTACGGTTTTGCTAGCGAGTAGCTAGTGGCTGTCGTAACCTGGCTCGTTTTGATTAACCGGAATTGTTTAATTTGGCTTGTAACGAGATCGCTAATAATGACCGAGTGATTCGCCTCTGTTTGTCGTAACCTGTCTCGTCAGCAGATAAATAAATGACAAACTAGGTTCACTTACGGACTCGTAACTACTGGTAGCGATCCGCACGGTGGAAGTCGTAACCATTCTCGTACACATTCATAACAGTCTAGGCTTTTCAATGTAGCGAACTCGTTAGTATTTCATCTGGCGATCCGTAAGCTGCTGTCGTAACATAACAATCAACTATTTGTTTGGGACAGGCGTTTGCTAGTTACGGTATCGCAACGAGCCAATTAATATCATACAGACTTTCACGCTAGCGAGTTCGTAAGTGTTTAGCAAGGCGTATAAGCCTACATCCAAGGCGGAAACAAACGCCTTAAACCCAATAACATCTAAGGCGGAAGAGGAACCGCCTTAGATGATTTTTCTCATTCAAGTCAATACCAGGGAAGGCATTTGTTTTCTGCCTTAACACATGAAGGAAGAACTGCCTTAGATGGCTTGATATTCTAGTAGTGAGTACCGTGATTAGTATGTATTCGACAAGTCAGTCTGGGACTTTTCGAAAGTGCTTCTAATTACAACCATGACCCTTTAGACCCCTCCTAGTATTAGGTTTGGTAGGCTATTACCGGCCTTTTAATATGGTGTTACCGCCATCGATACAGAGAATATCTAGTATTTTCACATTCTCAGGAAATTCTCTATAATCATTCAAATAGGGTACGGGGGAATTTCATAGATAGACATATGTTTAGAATCTCCCCCTAATCACACAAACTGCCTCCATTTTGGAGAACATTGTACTACATATTTAAAAAAAAAATTGAAATATAATTAGCACAACCACAGTGAGAGAAATAAATATTGAAATATAATATGAACAAATATAAATAATTCATCTCATCTCTTAGAGTGAGTCCTGGAGCAACATTTCTGTAAGCATACTCGCATGCCAACTTTACATTTTTAGAAACAAACTTGCCAAAAATTCACAACCCAATGAACTTGCAGTCTAGCTATTATATATGCTACTGGAATGCACATGTAGAATAATGGGATTCAAACAATTGTCATTGTAAATGCGTAAGTTTAAGGACTCACGACTCTGAATGCTGGAACCGATCAGTATCTTTCTTAATTGTCGGCTGAATCAGTATGTCGAGAAGTCTTTTTTTGTATTTGAAAATAGTTGAGGAGCTCAACTGATTAGCAAAAGTTTTCCAGTTTAGAGTAAGGTACTTTTTCCAGGTAGCCTATTCCTATCTTTCAAACAGCTAGCATTGTCTTCTATCCGATTCTTGGCTATCTGAAAACAAAATAGAAGAAGATTCAACATCAAAGTTTTGTACAAATCATGATGCATAAAAGTTTAAATGAAATCAAAACCGTCATTGAATTCAAAACTACCTGGGAAACAGATTCTTCTGTTAGGAATAAGTTTTGAAACAAATCACTCTTTCTTGCGCTTGCCTCATTGCAAACTGGCCTTCAAGTTGCTGTCGAGGGTTTAAAATCGAAAAACCAGATCACATTTAACGATTTATGAAGATAAGTTAGATCACATCAACATCCTTTTCTAGCCGTAAGATAGTAAGTAAGATAGTACCTTGATTCCTCTCAACAATGGAACATGATAAATTTAGACTCGGTCGCTAGAGGTTTGCAGACAAACAAATAGATTACATTTTTATTGTTTTACGCTATTTACGTACCTGAACTCTGAACAGACATCCACGGAGAAAGCACTCCCACCGGCTGCCCTCTGATTCAGTAATCACTAATCGCTCCAGAATCGTTCTCGCCATCTCTTGAATAGCTTATCAGATTCATCGAGGATTAGAAATTCAAATTTGCATATAGGAAACTCTAGAAATTTTTTACAGGAAATATTTGACCAACAAAAATATGATGGAGATAATAATTAATGTCTCACTCACTTGCAAGCCGAGATTCCTTTTATGAACTGCAAATGGCATAAAGAATGGTGTTGTGATGAGATATTATCTGGTAGCTTTGAAAAGTCAGCTCTTTTAGTAATTTTCTTGGTCACTCTTGATTATGAATTCCTCTCTTTAGCAAACTTCTTGCATTCCCATGCTGTTTGAGCTGCCAATTCCCGTGTGGGGCAAAGAATCACAGCTCGAACACCAACATTAGATGCATGTTGATAGTACTTAGTTTATTAATCAGACTTAATCATACACCACTTCTTCTAAAATAAACTAACATTATGCATACACACATACCTTGAGTTTCAGTATAGGACAGACAAAGGCAATGGTTTTACCAGAGCCAGCTGAGGTACATGCAAAGTATTCACGTCTCTATGAAAAATTCACCACAAAATGAAAAAAGGTTTCAAGAACTAAAACAACACCATATCTTAATGGAAAAGAAAGAAATATAAAAGAAAAGATCATACTAATAATATAGCTGGAATGGCATGCCTCTGGATTGGTGTCAGCTCCTCGAATGTCCAAGATTCGCTAGATTTGCAAAATATATGACTTACATTTAAACATGTTCATTAAAAAAAAGTGAAATGTTTTACCAGATTCCACTGTTACAAGTAATCAGATATGAAAAACATAATCTAACATAAGCAATACCTTGATATATGTATGTTGAATTCCTTGATACGAACTATCAATACTTTTACCCAGGACCAGAAAGCTCAAATGCATGAGATGAGGAATATGACACACCAGAATAAGGGGCAGTTGGAGAGCCATTCACATCAAATTTCTCAGCTAGCAAACACTGTGAACGAGGTTAAAGGTAATCAAGGCAAGCTGCCATCTCAAGTTCAGCATAATCTGCGGAAAATGTGAGCCAAATTTCTTCGAGGAGTGGGAAGCAAGTAGGAGAACCGTTGGAAATTGAAACTACAACGGATGTAGAAAAACAAGAAGCTGAAAATCATTCCAAGCTGCCCAAGAGAGACATTCCTGTACAAATTGAGCCTCATAAACCCTTGAGTTTGTTTGATCCAAACATCAAGATTCTAGCACCATTCCCTCAAAGATTAGCAGAGCCGTTGTATGCACCCAGGACCCATTGTCCAAGAATATCTTGAGACTGAGTTCATGCAGATAAGTTAGAGCAAATATTAACAAAAGGATTTACTGACCTAGATGCTCGTGGAATGAATGATTCTGAACTCAAAGAAGCTATAATGTTGTTGTATGCACTGCCCGACGTTGTAAATTCTGGGAATGTAATGTTGCTGCTTGGAAAGAAACAAGAGGACAGACCATTACCATCAGAGGTTAAAGCACCAGAACTAGAGCTCAAACCCCTCCCAAAAAATCTGAAGTATGTTTACTTGGGAGAAAATGAGACTCTGCCCGTGATTGTTAGTAATGAATTAAGCTCAAGTGAGGAGATGCAACTGATTGTTTTACTGAAGAAGCATAAAAATGCCATAGGATGCACCTTAGCTGATATTACTGGAATTAGCCCAGATAATGTTTGTCAGCAATTTATATTACTGGAATCTTATTCGAAGCCGCATCGTGACCCTCAAAGGAAGTTGAACCCGAATACGAGAGAAGTGGTTTTGAAGGAGATTCTGAAACTTTTGGCACTTGGTATAATTTATCCCATATCAAACAGTAAATGGGTGAGCCCAGTTCATCAGATACCTAAAAATTCAGGATTCCAGGTTGTGAAAAATGACAAGAATGAGTTCATTCCCATGCGTCTTGTTTCGGGATGATGAATGTGCATTGATTACAGGAAATTGATTACGACACTTATCCATAGCCGTCAAATTCTCCTATTTTGTTTTTCTATCTTCTCAAGCATATAATGAAACAAAATTGTCAATTAAGTGTGTTTGATTTTTAATTGAATTAATGTAAATGGTCCAAGATTGAGGGTAGTTTGGTTAATTTTATTATTAAATAAGTGTGAGTTGTTTACATTTGTACTATTTTTTATTTGATTGATTGTATCATGTTGATAGTCGTTCTCGACCTTGGTTGCAATTGTCGTTTTTTGTTCTCAATCTGGTTTTACTGGCACTTTTTTTGATTTGTGTCATGTATGACGCGTTCGCATGCTGGAGAATATAGATCATAATTTGAATCAAGTGGAATTGCAATGGTATAAGTATCCATTCTTGGCGTAGTGATTAGTTCCGTCAATTCTGATCTGAACTGAACAAACCGACCGAACCGAATGATACCGAACCGATCCAAACCGAAGTCAACCTAAAAAAAGGTCTTACACCTAAATCGAACTTAACCGAACCGACATGATCATAGACTATAGATCTGAACCCGACCGATAATTGAATTTGCTCAGATTGAATCCGATTTGAACCGAACCAAAATCAATCGAGACCAAACCAAAATCCTTATCATAATGTCAATTAAGGGTTGATTTTTAATTAGTTAAACTGAATTTAGTTGGTGTTTGAAAAAAATCATATAAAAGATCATCTCTGAATATAGTTTAAACTGCGCCTACCGAAAGTTCAGTAAGGTTGATCACTTGATTAGTTAAACTCAATTTAGTTAGTTTGCATACAAATTTAAACGATCAAAAATTCAAATTTAAAAATCATCCAACTCATTTTATACCCGAACCGAATTGAATCGAATCGAACCGATCAACATTGACCGAACCGAATGATCCGAATCGGAATTGATCGGATTAAACTTGACCCAGTAGTAATCCAACCCGGCCGATATTAACCGACAAAAGAAAATTTGACCGATTCAACTAAACTGTTTTGATCTGAAACCGGTTCAGATAAACCAAAACCGACCGAACTGACACCACTAAAAGTAATTGATGCATTGTCAGGCGATTTTACAATTTTTTGAATTATAATATATAGGACAAATATCAGTCTAAGTCGATATTGTCAAGGACTGGTTAAATGAGATATTAATTACACTGTAATTGGTAATGAGCATTTTTTCAATAACAAGAATGATTTTTAAAAAATGTCAGAACATAATCATATGGAATACTAATACATTCACGTTTAAACGCAAGTCAAAGAATAGATATGTTGAAATTACTCATACAGAATCGAAGTTGAAACTATGGTTACCACCGCCCAATCCGTAATCAAGATAGCTGCACAGCTATTGGATCCTCACCGAATGCTTTGCAGAATTCCAGGTCAAAGATCCATCAAATGTACCACTAAAACTGGGTAAACGGGTAAACGTCACTGCATAGGTTTGAGTCTGCCCCACCTCAGAGAAGTACAAGATCGGAGGTAGAACTACCACCGCAAACTCCACGCGGAGAAACAAGCTCGACGATGTACTGTTCATCAGCATCACCATCATTAGTCACGGTTCTTGTCACTATCTGAACGTCCAGCAGTCCTCTCATTGTGATCGAAAATGACGGATAATTTAGCTGTGCTTCTGATATGGAAGCAACGGAGTTACAATCCACCTCGTTTGATGAGATTATCTGACCAACTTGTTCATTCGTAAGGTCCATACCACACAGATATTTTAAGTAATCATCCGGGTTGGTGTCGTAAACAAGCCCTGGATCGGTTGCTTTAATAGGGCCCACGTGGCCGGCACCAACTGCAAAAATATTAGCACGATTCCCGGTTTCATCCTCGATGGGAGCATTCCCGAGGTTCGTTTGATATGCAGTGGTCATCATGGTAGATTTAATAGCAGCAGGAGACCAATCAGGATGTGCGCTTTTAAGAAGCGCAGGAACTCCGCTAAGATGAGGGCAAGCCATTGATGTTCCGGACATGATAGCAAATGATGATGTTTCACTAACAGGAATATGAGAGGCTGCCAATAAGTTTTCTCCAGGTCCAATGATATCAGGCTTGAGGATGCCTGGAGTAATCTTGCTAGGACCTCTAGATGAAAAATAAGTTACAGCGGGTGATGCAGCATTCCCGAGTAAAGTCCCTTGGTATGTGATTTCGGCTTCACGATGACCGTCGGATGCAGTTAGGTAACTTATGATATCGTTCCCATCTGACAAGCTTATATGAGCGGTAGGGAGGCCACGAGCTCCATCAAGCACTATATATGTCATAGTCAATGACTTGATCATTCATGAGAATCATGCCGGCAGCGCCCGCATCTTTCAGTATTTTTTCTCGTGATAAAGTACTGTTCTCATTCACCTTGCATTGTACAATCTTCCCCTGGATTTCATAACTCTCCATTGTACTCAAAGTGCAAACACTACCAGAAATCTACAGTTGCAGCAATGGTTTTTTCCGTGCGTATCAACGGTTTATTTGGAAATCTCGTGTCAAAAAAACCGTTGTGTAGGTGGGCGCTGAAAGGGAAAATGGCGTTTCAACGGTTTTTTTAACTGGGCCCTTAAACCATGTCCCCACTAGTTTGACTGGACATTTGACCGAGTTTTTAGTTGACTTATCACGTTTCAACACTTTTACAAATACACTATCATTGGGTGTTAGCCCACTACAAATGAAATGGGCCTAATCCACACCATATCTTTCAACGTTCTTAAAGCGTTGAAACATTTTATAATTTTTTTAAAATTAAAAATTATAGCGCACAAATAAATTAAAATATAGCAGTAAAATAAATTGTAAATTGGATTTTTAAATTGAAATATTTTTTATTAAATTCAATTTAAAATTGTCACATACAACCATAATCTACTAACTATGATCATCGTAAACTATCTCTACAACTAAAATCACATAAATGTTAAAGATTGCACACATGAAAGCACACAAGTGCTTTGGCAATGCTCTCAAACATAACTTATCTCTAACTAAGTCTTGAACTTTGGCTCTCGTTGAACTTGAGTATCCATGAAACACTCGGTTTTAGTTTCATTCATACATTCCTTTTTCCTGCAAGTTCATGTAATGTTAAAGATGACAGCAAGTGAAATTATGCTTCTAATGCCAAAATCTTCACAGGTGATATTTACCTTTGTTGTGAATCCAAATCATTACTGAAACCTTATTCAAACAAGGAGGACAAAACAACAATCAAGAACAACAAAAGGTCATCAAAACAGCAAACACCTTCATCATCATCAAGTAAATGCAAACAAAAATCAAAACAAATGCACAAAACCTCAATTTCAGCAAGTGAAAAAGCTCCATCAGTTCATAATCCATCCAGCTCTATACTATAATTGACTCCTCCAATTTGAGATTAAGATAAGCAAATTCAGATTCACATTGTATTCTTTCCAACATAATAACAAATGAAAATGGCAAGAATATTACCTCTTTGTTGGCATAGAATTCTATGTGTAAAAAATTAGCTCTCACGGGCACTGATACACAAAAACAAGCAGCAGGATAAGATCAAATGTCTCAAATCTTAGACGCAAACAAGCTGCACTAAATGCACCAAATTACAATCTGCAGAACTTTAAGAATATAGTTGCAAAGCAAATCTTAACATGTGAAAGCTAGCCTCAGTCATAGAAAATTCAATCAAGCATATACAAGTTACAATAGCATTTATGTATTCAAAAATAATTGTTCATAACCATATACAGGAAAACCAATTTGAGGAAAACAAGTTTCAAGTAATTTTACCCTCTTTTTATCTTCTGTCAAGCAAACTTTTCCATCTGCTTATTGAGACACTGTCTTCCCGTCTTCCTCACCTCCCCATCCTTTTCCATCCATTAGCTTCTTAAACCATACTCACTGGCCATATAAAATGATGAGGTTTAAGCAGAAAATTCAAACCTCTATGAATAGATTCACATACATATCAGAAACTGCGCAACTAAACACAAACTTAGATTCAGATGACATCTTTAGAGATCAAATATAGGTAACACTACATATAAAGAGGAACAATCATTAGTTAAATTTGTTCTAAACCAGGCACTAAATATTCTGAAAACTGGTTTTCTTCAGCAGTCACTTTACAACCCCTTTTGGTACTCATAACTAAACCGAATCAATGTATCTATGATTTTAAAATGTAGTTAAGTGTTTCAATGTCACAACTCAACAAAAATCAACAAAAACGGAATCACGGTTAGCAAGATATGTTTACTTTAAGTTGAGCTCACCAAAAACGATTTTGTACAAACAAGGCAAGTAATGTATCAGCATATACCAAAAAGTTTCAAACCAAATTAAAAGATTTATCATACCATATCACTAACATACCAACAAAACTCTAAAAATCCCCAATTATATAGAATAAAAATCGAGTTTGATACAAGAGAAAGACTTTCACCTCAAGTGTCTAATGTGTGGTTGTGCGAGTAGCTGGAGTATGCACCAGATCGGGCCTGATGCCGGAGTGCTCAAGTGGAAGATGAAGGGGTTCTCGGAGGTGGGCTGCAGATTAGAGTTTCCGTCGCTTACACCACGACATTATTCCATGAGGTTCTGGGATCCGGAGCTATGAGACGGCGGGCGTTGCAGGCTCCCGCCATGGCTGCAATCTTGTGGTATGCCAGCCCCGCCATGCTCCCGACGAACAAGACTCCCATCAGGCTATTATCAAACGCTGCCGGCGGCGGTGCTGCAGTTTACCCAAGGAAGGGCTGCCGGGGTGAGCCCGTTGGATCAGGTTGCAGGCGACGAGTTTGTGAACTCAATCTCGTCGGATCTGGCGAAAAGAGTTTGTTGATGTTATGAAGCTGCGGGGTTTATTGGCTTCAGGGTTTAGATTTTCTTTATATATACATATATATATATATATATATATAGACGGATGAGATTCAATATCTAAAGAAAAGGGAGGGTTTGGATTGAAAGAAAATAAACACAGTTTCTTTTTACAATTTTATTACAGAAATTTTAATATTAATACTATTATTTCTATGAAAATTTAAATTTTAATAAATTTTGGTTAGTAGTACAATCACTTATACAAGTAAAATTTTATCTTCTATAATTAATTAAACTCAAAATTCTCTTTGAAACAATTAAACTCATTTACTTCTATAATGTTCTAAAATACCAAATAATATTTGACATTTTATTAATTTAATTCAATTTAGTTTTAAAAGTCAAGTGAACTTTAATTAGTTAAACCAAATTTTGTTAAGAACAAATATGAATACAAGTAAGGTTTGACTTTTTGATAGATAAACTTAATTTAGTTACTAACGTTCACAAAGATTCAAGCATAATTAAACTCAAATTAGTTACTTTATAGAAGGTCAAGTAATATTTTAATTCTCACTAAGAACACTCAATTCGGTTACTATTATTCATGGATATTCAAGTAATATTTGACCTTATATAAGCAATATTGGACCTTTTATAATTGGGTTATTAGTGTCTCTAGAATTTCAAGTAATATTTGACCCTATAAGTAATATTTGACATTTTATGATTCATTTACTAATGTTCTAGTAATATTCAGATACCAGTGTTCGTAGAATGCTAAGTAAATTTGATCACTCATTAGTTCAACTCGATTCAGTTATTATCTTTTAAAATCAAGTAAAATTTGACCTTTTATTAGTTAAACTCAATAAAGATACTAATGTTCATTGGAATCGAGTAAATCTTGACCTGTTAAAGTTATACTATACTTATGTAATAGTCTTCATATGGAAACGCAAAAAAAAATTGGTATTCTAATATCTAAGATCAATTTAGTCACCGAGTTCATGGGAAACCAAGTAAAATTTGATCTTTCAATAGGTACACTAGTTAATTGAGTATACTAATGTTCATAATAATTCAAGTAATATTTGACCTTTTGTTACTAAACTAAATTTAGTTACTAGTGTTCATAGACATAATAGAAAGATTCAATCTTTCATTAGTTATACTCAATGTACTTACTAATGTTTACAGAAACTCAAATAAGATTTTACGTTTTAGTAGTTATTTAAAGCCAATTATATTTTGAGTAGATTTGATTTTTTATAAGTTAAGCTCAATTTAGTTCGTGTCTGTAGAAAGTTAAGTCATAATTGGCATTTGATTATTTAAAAATACATTTATATTTAGTATTTTGTGTTAAACTAAATTTATTTATGAGTATGTTATGGAAACTCAATTACAAGTTTAACCTTTGATAGATTGCATTTGATTTAGTCACCATTATTTTTTACCCTTCATTATATGGCCGGGTTGTGGGTTAAGGGTTTAGGGTTTAAGGTTTGATGGGTTATGGGTTTATAGTTTCACAATAGTTTCACAATAGTTTCAATGTATGCAAGTATACTTGTGAAAATACTCATATGTTATACATTCATTTAATTTGCAAAAAACATAGTTCACGATAATGGTGGGAGAATGACGGCGTTGTATATGATTAGACAACTAGTTACTGTATTAGTAGTGAAGAGTTGTATGAGCTATGAAAAGTCTCACTATACGTGTCTCCGAATTAACTACATCTAAACTAAATGTACGTGATTAGTATAACACACATAGTAAATTTATCATAATCATCAAAAAAATTGAGTTCAGAAGTTAAAATTGATCAATATTTGACATTTTTGAAAAGTTCATATGTTTCAGCAGTAAAAACAAATCGTTGATAGATTGATAGATGTGTTTCACTACTATTTTGACACTTGTCAACATAGGATGAATTGTTCTTGACTAACGTGGATGATTAGGTTCGTGACACGTTTAAAAAACAAAGACAAAAAACAAAATGTATATATTTTTTAAATAAAATGGTTTCAACGAAACGAGAAAGCTGTTGAAAGGGTTACAGACGCAGCCACACAGGTTGCTTTTATGACATCTTTCAATTCGTTTTACCGACTGATCATATAAATCGTTGAAAGGTTTGGACTGGGCCAATGGGCCATGAACACAGTTTAAACCCATTGAAAAGTCTCGACTTATTCCGTAAATATTTGGGCTCAAATAAGGCCCAGTCAACATTTTTTACCATTGACTTGAGAATAAATGTCTAGTCATCAGTTTTTTCAACGTTATTTCTCAAAAGCGTTGAAAGTATAGTAGGACCCGTCAACATTTTTCAAATTCCTCCCTCTTGCACTTGCCACATAGACACATGTTTTAACACTTTGTCTATTTTCGTTGAAAGCTTCCAGTTCAAGTGGCATTGAATTTTTAGTCAAAGGCACATGAACAGTTAAGAAGCGTTGATAGGCAAGTATCAACGGTTTTTTCCCAAATAACAACGGTTTATCAGTAAAAGCGTGGAAAGGTACCGTTGATAGATTTGGATCTTTCTAGTAGTGAAAACTGAGCTTCAGCGTCTGATAGTCCAGGGTAAACGAGAGGTGATTGCAGCACGTCTCCCGGTTGGAATAGCGACTCCCCAATTAGTTTCTGATCGTTTCCAAGCACAACAGTGGCCCCGAATTATCTGTCTATAGAACTAGCACCGACAGTAAGATACCAAGGAGCGTCATGGTAAACAGTGCCCAGGTCTGGGCCTTCGTTTACAGCCGAGACGCTCACGAAAATGCCCTTACGCATGGCACTGTAGGCTCCGATTGCCAGGACGTTTTTGTAAAATGGAACGGGAAAGTCTCCACCAATTGATATTGATATCACGTCAACGCCGTCAGATATTGCAGCGTCGATTGCAGCTACTATATCTGCATCCGAGCATCCTTCTGTGTCGCTGACACTGTAAATGGCTAAATGGGCGAGGGGAGCGATTCCTGAAGCAACGTTATCAGCAATTCCAGGAGTTTTTACTCCATCCACGAAGTTTCCTGCTGCTGTGCCTGCAACATGAGTGCCATGACCATCTTTATCTAGCGGTGAAGCTGTCTCCTCGCTGAAATATCTCGCACCGATGATCTTGTTATTGCATTTGTCGAATTGGCACGAACCCTTCCACTTGGCGGGAGGAGGGGGCATACTTTCATCGCTAAATGATGGGTGATCGGGATATATCCCAGAATCAATTACTCCGATAATTACACCTTTTCCATAGTTGGAGTCCTCCCAGAATCCAGGCACGTGTTGTTGTAAACCGAGGAAACGAGGAGAATGAGTTGTTTTCAGAGACAGAATCTGTTCAGGCTCCGCCGAGACAAAACCCTCCATTTTACTCAACGCCTTTACTTGCTGGGGCGTTAGCTTTGCCGCGATGCCGTGGAACACGTTGTGGTAGTTGTGACGTATCTGTAGTAACTATATTTTCTAAATAGTGCAAAAATTAATTAACAATAAATCAAAGTAGCAACATGCAAAATAAAATTATACTTGTATCAAAATATTAGAATAAATTACTACAAGTAGCATGCTCCAAAACTGAAATAAATAGCAAAGTTTCAATTAGATGGAGTCGCGGCGGAAGCTGCCCTTGAAACGATTTAGGCCAACCGGATTGGTCCTCGTTCCTAGGGTAAAACCATCAAGGGTTATGCTAACCTGTAGCAAAACCCCGTATCAGCGCACAGCCCGAAGACAATCTATCACGCAGAATTGACCTGAAAACAGGAGACTCAAGAGCACGAATAGACAGAGCCAGACTGATGAACATGAGAGAGAATGTGAATGGTGTTTTAGGCATAAGACTGACTCGTGTTGGATTCATCTAAATGGCTCTATGGTTGTTTATATAGTGGTGCTCTAGGCTGAATTGAATTGCCTGAATTCATTCTCATAAATAAGAGAATTTGATTATTGGAACGTTATGTATTCATGATCATAAATATGAGACATTCATGATCATAAATTACTTTTCAAGGTGGGCTCTTCAGAAAGTTCTGTAGAAAGTCCAAACTTAATTGGAAGCCTTTCAACCTTTCCAAACTTTAAAATAGAAGAATTTAGATTCATCAATTTTTCCAAGTTCAACCAACCAACTTTGAGCATCGATATCTCATTCATCGTTGGTCCGATTTGAGTGTTTAAATAATCAATTTTATAGTACTCGTGGAAGAGAATATAAATATACTCCTCAATTGACCCAAATCATTATGGGTCACACTCAAATTTCAGCCCAAAAGTTGACGAAATAATTACATTTCACCCCTCAACATTTCTCACTTCCAACAATCCCCCACATGAATCAGATATTGATGTAGGAATCAGAATAATTCGCAACAGGCGACAGACGCGGAATTTGACTGTGTGATAGATTCGTTATCGACGGTTTAGGATGTTGCATAGGATAAGTAGGTTGTCCCCTTTGAACTTTCCCTTGAGTCGTACACCTTATTCCACTGGTTAGGAAGTATGAACTTGATGTCTTTGAACTTCCCTGAACCTCTTGTGTGGACTTTCAGTGCAGTTCCCACAACACCCTTTCCTAACTCGTGCGCTTTCCTCGGTTGTGTCCATTTTACGGCCATGGACACGCCCTATTCTGTAAGGTTTCTAAGAAATTGCGTCCCGACAATCCCCTTTCGAAGCGGCCAAACTTCTCACTTACATAGGTGATTCTTTGCCGAGGAAAAGTTAGTTGAACTTTTTATATAACTCCACTCAAGTAATCCATACTTTGAGGCCGTGAATCATTAAAAGCATGTTGAATGCTTATCCTCCAAAACCACTCACTGTTTGTTCATCTTAGGAATAGGACGGGAGGTGTAAAAACCCTCACAGTGAACGTCGGTGGGTCTTTGCAGTTTAGTTGTCCCTTTGAACCTAGACCATGGGATCTCCAATCGCATAGGTTGGGTATCCACATACTTAACCACACCATTTAATGGACATAAGTCCTATTCCTCTCGATGATTCAACTATCTCTCGATTCAACCCTTTAGTTAAGGGATCTGCTATGTCGTCTCTCGACTTTACATAAACAGTTGTGATCACTCTAGTTCAGAGAAGTTGTTGCAATGCAAATTGCTAGTTTAGACTTCTGGCACCGTGACTATCCTCTACAAACCGACGAAACAATATGTTTCTTCACAACCTTCTTTAAGGTGACAAACTCCGATTCCATCGTGGATCTAGAGTTATTGCAGTTTGCTTGCGGGATTTCTGTGAGCCCAGTCCACCACCTAGTGTAAAATGACCACTAATGGATAACTAGTAAATTGCAGTATATACACTAGAATGAAATGAAGATCTCTCAATAATCTTGTTTCCCTTCTAGTGTGAGTCACTAGGATTGCTCATCCATCTGCTTACAACTTAAGCAGTGTCAATGACTCTAATACTCTATCAGTTTGAGAAAGACATACCTATCATAGGTAGTTTAACACAATTATAGAGTTCTTTCCCTGATTACGGCAAATTGTTACCAACAATGAGCAATAATCATCATTTCAAGACGCAAATGACATGGTCATTTTTCATGTCCTTTAACGTAAACAATTATCATGCTCTTTGGCAAGACAACAATTAGTTTAACGGCTTATGAACCAGTTGTACGGAGCGGTGGCTTTATATATATTGCCATGTTTAGATTTTACCATCTAAATCTCCAATTAACCACTTAGGTCTATTTGATTTACTTGTAGCTTTTACAAAGCATCAATAGCAAGTACAATCATTATGGGACTCATTCTCAATGTCAAGAGAATGACTATCAAGTATACACATATACTTACTAATTGTTGAAATCTACTAGAACTCTAGTGATTTATAACTATCAGATTGATCAAATTCTCTATTGATCAACGAATGCCATAAACAAAGTTCTTGGAAATTCTAGTTTCATGATTAAATTCAACCTTAAAGCAAATAAGGCACAAAACCATGTCCTATCGTATTTTCTTCGTTTAGGTCAATTAGCATCAAAATTCTAACTTCATGAAAGCTTTTAGATTTAACCTTTAAGCAAATAAGGCTCAAAATCATGTCCTATCGTATTTGCTTCATTTAGGTCAATCCTGGACCATCAAAATTCTAACATTATGAAAGCTTTTAGATTTAACCTTAAAAGCAAATAAGGCACAAAACCATATCCTATTGTATTTGCTTGGTATAGGTTAATCCTAGACCATCGAAATTCCAGTTTCATGAAAACTTTTAGATTCAACCTTAAAGCAAATAAGGCACAAAACCATGTCCTATCGTATTTGCTTAGTTTAGGTTAATCCAGGATCATCATTGATTTAATCCGTAGACTCAAAAGTTCATTTTAGGATTGATCAAGATGTCATGACAAGATTTCCATAAAATATATTTAGGATATCGACAAGCACCATCATATTGTGCATATCTAGTAAAGATACAATTGCTTTACTATTCTTGTAAGACGTCAACCCCAACATTTGAAGAAATGTATAGGATGACTCTACACCATAAAGAGTTTTATTCTCCTTTTGAATATGTTATTTAAAATATTGCCAGCCAACATATCGGCTTCCTCCCCCACATCGCTTGATCATTTCTAGCGACTTCCAGTTCAACCATGAACCAAGAATATGGATTTATACCCATGGGTCGAGAATGAGATTGCCTTTCAAAATTCATATCATCAATGAATTTTAGGATTCGTATCCCCCACATTGAGAGGGTATCCTTAATATTGCCACATGTATAGTTCCTCAAAATTTCATGTCATATTAAGAATTTCAAAATTCTCATGATTTTAAATTCTTCAATTGCAATTTATCTGAATTTTTAATTTCAGACTTTTGTGTCTTTCAACAGAAATTCTGACGAATTTCCAAATTTCACTGATTACAAGTGTTCGGAATTCTTAGCATAGTTTTGAAAAACTCATGCTTTAGGGTGTTATCATCATGATTTATAAAATCAAAAACCCTCGACATAGTTAAACAACTCATGTCATCACATTCAGATTTTATACGTTATTCAAAATAACCAAAATACTGAACATCGAGCCGTATGCTCTACTCATGCAATGCACTATTTCCCGTACCATTATAATCGTCAAGGATAGTTTTCAACTTCTTGAAATATGCACGAATTACTTAGCCACAAAATATCAAAATAATTACTTGTAAAGTACAAAGCATAATTGCATGCATAAACAGAGCATATACAGTTCTAATGCAAATTACGTGTTAGAAACACATTGCATGAACTAAACCAGTATCTTAGCTCACACCATTTTAGTAAACATATACCAAAATCACTTTTCATGCATCAATTATCAAGCATGCTTACTACAGTGATAGAATTGTAAAACTAACCACATGCATGTAATAAGCCAAATTCAATGCATATCCTACCATAACATATCAAATGATCAAATTTTGCCTTATGTTACGTATTATAATTTATTTCAGCCGTTACGAAACTGATTTCATAACTTTACTCATTAGGTAATTAACGTCACATAAATAATTTGATCAATTGATACAATGGACTTTAACTAAAGCACGAGATTGGTTTATTTTCAAAACCCTGGTAAACATGTATTTTCTCAATACATAAATTTCGATGCAAATTTTTTTTATTTCCTTGCATTCATACAAATGCAATCAGGATATAAAACTGAACCAATTAAACCAAAACGGATCAAATCATGCAATAATTTACTGTGATTAATTTATTTCAATCACTACGTAACTTCCATTAGCATTTACTACAAATTATGACATTTACATTCTGCATAAATATTGTAGCATATACTTCTCAATTAAGCTATGACATATGAGGAGTTTTTCCAAACCATAACCAAAACATAATTGATTATACAATCAATTTTACATATGTTAAGCAATTAAATTGACCAAGCAATTAAGTTATCAAACAATAAAACCCCATGGCACAAAAAAGCCACAAAATCGATGCCATCATGCATATGCATATATATATATATATATATATATATATATATATATATACATATATTACTTTAACTTGATCACTGATTCATCACGTCATAATGCATGGATATTACCGAAATTATTATTCCATTAGAATGGATTCACATTTTCAGTGTTTAGCATTTTCCCATAATTATAGACATCACATTATTTGATCATAATATTCACTAAATGATGCATAATCATGGAAACAAATGAATATTAAAATTTCAATTTTCTCGCATGCACTCATGTACCATGTCTATATTTATCCCATATATATAACCGTGCATGTATGCATATTCATCTCATATATGCAATCTAAATACATGCTTTTCTAAAACAAAGTCATGCAAAATTAATAAGCACGGATCCAATACCACAGGCATGCAAGTTTATGTTATATATGCTTTATTTTCAATTTCATAAAAAATTAAGCATGCAAATTAACACTTTATCACCAAACTTGGCATGCTTTTATCAGATAGCTAGAGAGATTAGTCACGGTATCAAGCAAAATCGTGAGCATTAAACTAAATTGAATACAATAAATCTGATGCAATTTGTTAAATTCACAATACTTTAACCTTTATTTGACATAGTCGAGAAACTAGGCCATTTAAATCATAGGTCATTTGAGCCATTATTCATCTTCTCTCTCCAATCAAGTCCACTCTAATAAAACATTTGCACCTTCCTGTAGAAAATTCATGGCCACTTTGATCGAGTTTAACTCGTCATGGATTCAACACTCAAAAAAACCCATTAGTTAAACACAGTTTCATCACATGAAATTCCAAAATTAGTATATGCCACTAATTTTCAAGAAAATCTAATCACATAGAGCACACAATTTGTTTTTCCGAAAAATCATGCAATATGTTTCGCAAATTGTCAAATAATTTCACACTATCAATTTCAGAAAATATAGAACCTTTAAAGGGTAAATCGTTTCAAAATTGTAGGAACTATATTTTCTAAATAGTGCAAAAATTAATTAACAATAAATCAAAGTAGCAACATGCAAAATAAAATTATACTTGTATCAAAATATTAGAATAATTTAATACAAGTAGCATGCTCCAAAACTGAAATAAATAGCAAAGTTTCAATTAGATAGAGTCGCGGCGGACGCTGCCCTTGAAACGATTTAGGCCAACCGGATTGGTCCTCGTTCCTAGGGTAAAACCATCAAGGGTTATGCTAACCTGTAGCAAAACCCCGTACCGGCGCACAGCCCGAAGGCAATCTATCACGCAGAATTGACCTGAAGACAGGAGACTCAAGAGCACGAATAGACAGAGCCAGACTGATGAACATGAGAGAGAATGTGAATGGTGTTTTAGGCATAAGACTGACTCGTGTTGGATTCATCTAAATGGCTCTATGGTTGTTTATATAGTGGTGCTTTAGGATGAATTGAATTGCCTGAATTCATTCTTCATAAATAAGAGAATTTGATTATTGGAACGTTATGTATTCATGATCATAAATATGAGACATTCATGATCATAAATTACTTTTCAAGGTGGGCTCTTCAGAAAGTTCTGTAGAAAGTCCAAACTTAATTGTAAGCCTTTCAAACTTTCCAAACTTTAAAATAGACGAATTTTGATTCATCAGTTTTTCCAAGTTCAACCAACCAACTTTGAGCATCGATATCTCATTCATCGTTGGTCCGATTTGAGTGTTTAAATAATCAATTTTATAGTACTCGTGGAGGAGAATATAAATATACTCCTCAATCGACCCAAATCCTTATGGGTCACACTCAAATCTCAGCTCAAAAGTTGACAAAATAATTACATTTCACCCCTCAACTTTTCACACTTCCAAAAGTATCTCCGGTGAGTGTGACGTCTCTGCGCCGCTGCCGCCCTTTGGTGTTATCGCTGATAAAAGTGATGCGTACCAGCTTTCTCTGCTTTCTGTGTTGCTCAAAATGGGAATATTATTGGATGAGGGACGTAGGCGGACTATGTAGGTTTTTAACGCACTGTTTTCATTTTTGGCCATTGACATTTGGAAACTGGTTAGAACCAAAATGAGTGGGATGATCAGGGCCATGATATTGGATGCCATGGTTGATGTTTTTGATGTAATGAATGGTGTGTGTAAAATGATCTTTTTAACTGGTATTTATAGGACAATAATATTCATCCAGCTTTTTTCCATGTTATTACGTGTATAACTTCTTACGTGAACAGTACCCGAACAATATGCATTGACAGGAAATCCTTGAGATTCACGATCCCATGTGATCCCAGTATTTCAACGATTTGGGAAAATCTCTTTCCTCTCTAGTGAGCCAGAGATTTGAGACAGTTTCTTTTCCTCTTGAATTTGTTAAATTAGTATTGAAGGAGGTCAACTACTGTATGGAGAATTATTTGGTTGATGCCATGCATATTATAAGTCTCTAGCTATGATTAAACTATTCTTTTCTCATCATTTTAATTTTCTGGTAAATTTTCAATCATGTTCCTTTGATAATGCCTGTTAGATTAGCAATAAAGTAGCTCTGGGGGTGCTTGGTAAAGTGCCTTTTGGGATAAAAAGTGCTGATTTGACCAAAAAGTGCTGATTTGACCGTCAAACAGCACTTTTAAGTGTTTGGTGAATGAGTTTGAAAAAGTGCTTTTTGTACTCAATAGGCTAATTTTCAAAAGGCTAAAAAAAGTAGCCTTTTCTACTCAAATGCTCAATTAAATACTTTTTTGCCCTTTCTTCTTTATACTAATTATGCAAAAAGATAGAATACATATTGTTGAATTTGGTTTTTTGTAGGAAAATTCAAGTGTTCAAAATAATTATGCATCATTCTAATTGATTAATTAGTATTTTGGGTTGCATTATTATGATTATATTATGGATGTTTATGTTCATTAGATTTTATTATAATGTCATTGGTTGGTTTTCTCATTTTTCCAATGTAATACCAATAACATTTTATCAAAATAACTCGGAAAATATATTTTTTTCCTTACATCTACTACTAGAAAAACACGGAGCCGTTTCAGCAGTGTACGCACACACCGCTGAAATAACGTGTAAAATAATAGCTGAAACAACCATTTCAGCGGTTATTTCTATATTGGACGCCAAGTCTGACCAAGAATTGAACTGTTGACTTTCAGCTTTCAGCGGTTTCCACAAATGTCGCTGAAACCATGAGATATGGATGAATCTGCTTTCAGCGGTGTCAGGCATTCCGCTGAACGGGAAGCTGACTGGACCCATTGACCGGAACCTGGTCATTGAATTTGAGGATGGACCCCGCAAGCTTTCAGCGCTACCTGATGGAAGCGCTGTAACAAATGCTGACTGGATGAATTGACCGAGTGCTTGCGTTGAATTTCTGGTTGGACCCCGCATTATTTCAGCGCTAGGTGAGGGTAGCGCTGTAACGAATGCTGACTCGACAATTGGGCTAAGTTTGCAGTCCAATTAATTCGGTTTTTGTTGGGCCTGTCCAGAGATATAATAACTGGACCAAGTTTTAAAAATGGCCCAATTGTTATTTCAGCGGTTTCAGTGGTACAACTTACCGTTGAAACCTATGAACGCAATAAAGCAGCAGTTAACAATTATTTTAATACGCTTAATTATGGTGGGACCGGACTGATATTTAAATATACGTTTCAACGGTTTTTGTTAATAAAGCGCTGAAACGTCTGCATTTAATGCTTCCACCTACTGAGCTGGGGATATCTTTCAAACGGGTGGAGTGAAATTTGCTGCAGAAAATTAATGAAGTAGGCACTTTGAGGTTGAAGAGCAATGAATGCTGAAGAAGGTATGGGTTCCCCCCCTCTTTCATAATTATTTTCCCCTCTTTCATTATAATTGCCATGCAAAATACCCATGCAAAATACCAAGCAAATCAATCCCTTCCTTGTTGAACTAATTTCTGCGTTTTTGTGCATTATTTTTTGAAACATGAATATATAGTTTAGCTAATTAATGGGGATTGTATATTATTGTAGGATGTGAAAGTGTTAACAAGGATTTAGAGTATCGGCGTAGCATTATTAAAAAGGGGGCTCTTATGAGTAAGGAAGAAGTTGTATTTGTGGATAATTTTGTTGGATATGCTTTTGGTAGGGAGGAGAATGTGTTATGTCCATGTAGGCGTTGTTTGAATCGAGAGAGGTCTAATAGTAGGGAAGTTATAAAGTTGCATTTGATTATTAATGGTTTTGACCGGAAGCTAATAGGTCACCCTCCAAGGGTGACACCCTCCTGTCCACGTGGCGTGTTCCGGTTGGACAATAACTATAATTTTATTTTGTTTAATTTTAATGTTGGCCTAATAGGACCCATGTGTGTCCCATGACTTGAAAATTTACCAAGTTACTGAAATATGTAACTCTTCCTAATATTTGTTTTGAAAAACATTAGTCAAAGTTGAGAAATACTCCGACACTGGCACCGACATTTTTTCTCCGATCTAAGTCTTATACAAACTGTATTACGACACCGAAATTTTTTCTCCGAACAAAGACACGGTTGTGAATGTGATAGACGTCAGCCGGTTAGGATCATCTTTTTGCTGAATCTGTTCGCCGATCAAAGTTTGCCGGTCAAAGGGCGCCGGTTAGAGTTTGCCCGTCAAAATTTGAAGCATCCTGCCGGTCAAAAGTTTGCCCGGTGGCTAGCCCATAAAAGTTTGCCGATTGGGATCCCGTTGAAGCTTTTATCGGAGTTGAAAGAAGGCAATTAGGAAGAGGTAATTTGTTTCTTGCTTGTTTTTGTATGATTTATGAAAATTGGAATTCAGTTTAAGCATCTTGTATTCCTCTACCATGATGTGATTGTTGTGTCAAGATGAGCTAGAGTGTTTATCGAAAATATGGACATAAAAACTGTAAATTTGCCTAAGTGATAGTTGCCTGTGTAGGTCGAATATTCAGTTCATGGATGTTGAACCCAACTTGGGCCACCTTCACATATGAATTGAATCCACTGCAAGAAACAACTGCATGTATGTGATAGAAATTTATACGATTAACCAAGTGCAAGACAATATGTTTAGTTTAATTTATCTGGTATAAATTCTAAATGGAAATGGTTGGTTTACCTGAATGTATGCCTCCTTCAACTGTAAGCAGAGTACATTACCAGTGTCTACTCTTTCGTATTCACCGTTGCAGCTCCCGCTTCAAGGAATGAATTATATGTAAAAAGTTCCAAGCATTCCCTGAACATTGTCCATAAAATGTATCAGCTTTGTACCTCATCTCTTGAGGGGCTTTTCCTTCATTGGAGAAACTCATCAGTCAAGCTCAGTAGATTAAATTTCAGTCTGAGTTGTGACATATGAGATGTATGTACTTGTGTAAATGTGTAGTCTGTTTGTTTGTGCTTGTCTGGGCGAATCAAAATCGAAACTTGTTCCTAGACATTGTATTATCTTACTTGAGTATTGAATACATGTATTATCTTATTTGATGTAATGTAAAATACATGGTTTTTATTTTCAGGGTATTAGATGAATAGAAATTCTGCTAATGAAGGGGCTTTTTAGAGGAGCCAGCTCCTAACTGTTTAGAGGTTCTTTTTAACGGTACAAAAATTTCTCTTTGTTGTACTGAAATTTTACTTGGTGTTCAAAACTAAAAACCAACTTCAAAGCTACTACCTGGCCTAAACTGAAATATGGTTATGATTTGATCGGGTGCAGGTGATGGATTCAAATGTGCAGTATGCAGAGAATGATTGGGATGGGAGCTTTGTTGAGATAATAAATGGCATCCATCGTCGTTATGTCGGAAACATTAATGGTGATGGCCTTGATGTGGTTGAGATTGAAGATGTTGGTCATGATGAATCTGACACTTGTGAACCTGGTGATGAGTCACAGGTGGAGGATGTGGGTTTAATGCATTGTAACAGGACTGGTACAGGTACTGATGACGATAATAACGTTTGTGTAGTGGAGGAATTCAATGAAGAAGGGGAAATGATACTTAGGTATCTCCCGGACCAGGATGGAGAAGGAAGAGAAGAGAAAGAAGAGAAAGAAGAGAATGAAGTGATACCGCCACCGTTAGTGAGACCAGTGAAATTTCAGAGGTTCAGCTCCGGTGGCGATTTCTTAGAGCAAATGAACATCTATGCGTACTCATCCGGTTTCACAATTACTATTAAGGAGCCAGTAAAAGACAAGAAAGATATGGTATTCAATGGGCCTGCTCAGGATGTTGATGACCTGTTTACTTTCGACCTTGTCAGAAAGTACAAGAATCACCGCAAGCTTAGACTACAATGCAGCAAGGCAGGTGTCCCCAAATCCCGGAGTTCTGATCCAAATAAAAGTACAACTTCCAGAAAGACCATGTGTCCGTGGAAGGTAAACGCTTGTAGGTCGCCTAGTAGTGGAACAAGCTGGAAGATCACGATGCTGAATGATGAGCACAATCACGAGTTGGACCCAAAACTGAGTAGGCTGTTGTGTAAGTACCAAAGGATGTCAGTGGGAGATCAGACCAAAGCTCTGGAACTGCACCGAGGTGGCATTGGGATTTGTAAGATTTATGGTCTATTTGTCAGTAGGTATGATGGGATTGACAAAGTACCGTTCTTGGAGCGGGACCTGAGGAACTTTCTCAACTTCTCTGCTGGGGAAAGATTGAATGGAAGTGATTTTGTTAAAATGGAGACATACTTCAAGAAGATGAGCCTCGAGTGTCCTGGTTTTTTTTACGAATTTGAGACTGATGATCAGAACCAGTTGAAGAGCGTGTTCTGGGCAGACGCTAGATGCCGTGCAGCTTTCAAGGTTGTTGGCGACACCGTATCTTTTGACACAACATTTTTGTGTAACCGGTATAAGTACCCATTTGCCCCATTTTCTGGAGCTGATCATAATGGAAACACCATTTTGTTAGGATGTGCGTTGCTGTCGACAGAGCATGAAGCCAGCTTTGCCTGGCTATTCCGAACCTTTAAAAATTGCATGGGGAAGCAACCAGATAACATTCTCACAGATCAAGATGTTAAAATCGGTAAGTAAATATGTTTCTCATATTTTCTAGCTAGTGTTTTTATTTATTGTGTCTCACTTAATTGTTGGACATAGTATCGCGTTGTAAAATATTGTTATTAACCGTGATGAAGAATGGGTGAATTCGACATGTTTAAAAAATGATTGGCTAAGCTGAATGAACATTGTATAGTCTGCTCAACATTTGGGAAGGACGCAAAATTCAATAGTAAAGTTAAGTTTCTAATGTCGGCTTGTGATGACTAATTAATATGTCCGTGAAGTATGTGTGAGTAACAGATATTGTGTGTTGCAATTGTCATGGTAATAAATTGGACATGTAAAGGCCTAATTTAATTAGTGAACCTTAAGAAAGGATATGACAACATAAAAATTGGTAGCTAAAAAAGTAACAATATAGTTCAATTAATCATTTAGAAGGAAATTCTAATCTTCAAATCTATGTTCAGATTTACATAGTCATGTGGGACTGATTCATTTTAAAGTTAATACAGGTTTGATAAACAGTAAATGTTGTAAACATAAAAGACAGTTGACAGTAGAAAATATATTCATGTGATTTTATCAAAGTGCTTCATGAATCTGTTTAATGTACTAATCATGATGGATGTTAGAAGAGTGTTGCAATACAGTCTTAGGTAATCTGGGAAATAAATAGGTGAAACAATACATGCACTTTTGATATAATCATATTTGAAACAGCCCTTTATCGAAGGGTTGGATTATTTATGGACCAGAAATTAAATAAAGTTGAATGGGAAAAAATTAGAACGATTCAGGAGCGTTTTTGAAATATATATGAATAAAAATAATTTTCTAAGTGCAACAAACATAATTTTGTTGGTGTCATTTCCAACTGAATCCCAGATTTGCCGAATGAAAAGATAAATAATAACGAGGTACCTTTACTCCAAATTTATTTGTCAGCTCTGTGGAAATGCCACTGTAGACACACGTTAGCTACGGACAGAGGTAAACGGTTAATTTTGTAGTATGAAAGTAATTTCAATTCCTGGTAGACCAAAGTTACTTCACACGGTGCCACCATTGTGTTTTGTATTGTTGCTCACAATTGACTGTTACATTGTCGGGACTTGTTGCTGGATCTCAGGTAATGCGATACAGTCAGAATTTCCAGGAATTAGACACAGATGGTGTTTGTGGAATGTGAAGCAGAATGCTAGGAAGCACCTCGGAATGTTGCCTCAGTGGGGGGAAATATCCGATAAACTGCAGGATATTTTGCATGATTCATTTTCTGTGGAGGAGTTTGAGTGTGAATGGAAAGCTTGGGTAAACGAGTTTGGAGTTGGTGGCAACGGCTGGGTTCAGAGGGCGTATGCAGACCGGGAAAGGTGGGTGCCCGTTTACTTCAAATCCATATTTTGGGCTGGAATGTCTAGTACTAAAAGGAGTGAAGGGATGAACAGGTATCTGAAATTGTTCGTTAATGTTAACACAAGTCTTGGAAAGTTTGTGGAAGAGTATGGCAAGGCTGTCAGTAAAAGAGTGTTTGAGGAGGTACGGTGTTCGAAGAATTGAAAGGATCGGTCTTCGCGTAAGACTAGCAATCATCCATTTGAAGATGCCTTTGAGAAAATGTATTCTCGGAACCAGTTCTTGAAAATGCAGGAGCAGATGACAGATATGAGACACAACGCTGCCACCGTAGAGAAAGTGACAGATGATACCAATGTTGAGTATAAAGTTGTGGTTAAAACATTCAGGGAAGGATGGACGAAGCGAAAGTATTTCAGGGTGGTAATTGATCGTAGTACTGTGGATGTAAAGTGTGAATGTCAGTTGTTTGAGTTCACTGGTATTATTTGTTGTCACATGCTGCGTGTGTTTTGGGAAGAGGACATTGGCACTGTTCCTGTGGCGTACATTTGTGAGCGGTGGAGGAAGGATGTTGTGAGAGAATACGAAAGTATGTCTTATCCAATGGAATCTATAAGACCTCCTGTTAGCTCTGAGGTGAAACGGTACAATGAAATGCAGAAGGTTTCCGAGAGCATTTCTGCGATTGTGATGTATGACGAGGTAAGACACCGTGAGACGCTGGAGAAACTAAATGTTATCCATTCAGAATTGAAACAGAGCATGGCTAATGTCGAGGGCGACGCATCCTTTGGGGTAGGTAGTGTTGGATCTAGGTATAGGGCAGCAGCGAAAGCAAGGGAAGCCCAAGATCTGGATAAGGAGCGGCCGGTGGATGTTGAGCCATCACTCCCACAGGTGAAGGATCCTATTGACAAGCGAGGGATGGGACGCGGGGCTGCAAAGAGGAAGTTGTCGTTTGCAGAAAAGAAAAACAGGACAATGGCGCAACCGGAAGAGGGGAGATGGTAAAGAAACAAATGCAAGTAATCCGAACACGCCTATAAAACATGTCGAGGTAATTTACATGGACAATGTCACTATTGATTAGGAATTGCAATATCTTCATCTGATCATTTGCACTTTTGGCAGAGTGTTTTTTGCCGACAATGGCAGCCTACAGGTTTGGCTGGATGGAAGCCTGGTGTGACGGTAACGGGAAGCGCCAAAATTCCAGTGGCAGCTAATCCCTTCACCCAAATCTGATGAAAAATCTTGATATGATGCACCAGAATACAATTTCATCTTATCAGATTTGTTGTAGGACTGAAAGACTGTTCTTTTTCTGTGCATGGCAAAGACTAGACATGTTTATTTGATGTTTAAAATATTAATTGTAGTACTATTTGAAAGACATCAAATAGTTAAAGTCTCACTCTGAGCCCATTGTTGGTTGTTGTTTCAGCCCAAAGTTATATTGGGCTGAATATTCAGGAAGTGTGGGAGGCTTAATTTATTTTGAACAATTCAGGCAGTCCAGAATTTATTTGAATTTTTGCTGAATTGTTGGCTTGTGTCATGCTAGTTATGATGGATTTAAATCCAATGTCCACATAATTAGATTCTTTTATTTATAAGCATCAGTCCATTTAACAGCTGTGGTATTCGGAATTTGGTGCCAGTGATTGGTACACACTTATTTTGTATCAAATTCAGCATTTAATTATAATTCCGGCTCATGTGAGTTTCTGCTAGCCTTAAATGTTATGTAGTTTGCTACCTCACTGCAATTTTGAGCTCACAGTAATGTCTGCATTTCAGTACAGATGAAATGTAGCTATCTCATTCTGCTACTTGTTTTTTGGATTCACGCTAACTATATGAACGAGCGAATAATATGAATAAAAATCAGTTACAAACATACATACAATACCGACATTGTCATACAGAGTTCGAATGAATTCTTCATATTGAAAAGACTGGAAATGATGAAGATGGAACAACACATCGCAGGAATTCTTGTGATTAAGACCGAATGTCATGCTCGACACATGGTCTGATCAGATCAGATCATTGGTGTCCATTGGAGCTGGCTTCCGTACCGTTTCACAGCCTCGCTCGGGAAGATAAGATTGTTGCATTTTAGTTCCACTAATCTGTTAGCCGCTTCAATGACTTTGACCCGCTGCAAGTTTATGGTTGTAGAAGCAATGAAGGCGCAGAAATAAACATGCTTCCTCACCCGAATGTGTTCCTGAAATCCAACATTTTTTCATTAAAATTACGTAAGCATATTGGGGCCATAGTATGCTGAATTTTTAGTCAGCATATAGATTAAGATTGAAACCACATTTGAAGTACCTCATTCAGGCAGAGTGTGGGAGACGAGAATGGTGAAGCGGGACTGTAGCACTCCATCATATGCATCACCGTCACACCACTGTCGTGATCATGAATCGAGCGGCTCCAAGGTGGGTAACTGAGCTGCATGGTGAGCTGCTGTTTCCTGTCATCCCCCAGTCTATCTAGGACTTTCCACAAATACACCAACTACGAATGAAGATTTTGGACCAAGACATTAATCTCTCATTTACTGTAAAAAAAGGAATGAACACGGTAAATAATGTATATGCATGCGCTTACTAGCTTTGATTCCATGATTTCCCAGGCAGAATGGGAGGCCCTATACACCGTGTCGATGCAAACAATTTTATGATTGGAGAAGTCTACGATCATGACGGTGTAATGAGATCCTATCAAAACCGGAATGAAAATCTAGGGAACACACAACAATTGTCAGATGTATAAGGAAATTGATAATATCATGACAAGGGCTGATTCGATCGCATGTGCAAGGAGTTACCATTTCTGGTTTCTGAATTTGGTGTCTGTTGTTGCTTGCTGCAATCCATGAAAACCAGTGGTCAATCTTCTCATCCTCAGACTGATTGTTATCCTGTTTAGCCAATCAGGTTGGATGTAGTTGTTTAGTTTTTTGAAAATAAACATTGAAGATGTACGCATCTGACATAGTTCTAAGATAGTAAGGTCTTGCACTGCAGCTACCTACTGTTACGGACATTTACAAATACAACAGTAATCAACACATAATATTTGTGACTGATTAAATAGCAAGTTCTAGATGTCATGTTGTATAACTAACCTTTACAACAACGTCAAGATACAGTTTCTCCGGTGTCCCAAGTGTGGTAGAAGTCTGCATCAGGGATCTTGCCCAAGCGTTAATCACTGAAGGGGCAATGGGAAGACCGATATCTAGGGTTTGCATATCATATCTGAACACAACTAAACCCTGAACATCCTCGTATATGTACTCGCTGAAATGATTCAAAGCCAAAAGTACAAATCCATTGGCAGTTAGGGTTGCCTGAATGGTTGAAAATGATTAATCTTACTAATGAAAAAATCAGAGCACTGACCTGTCGGCCAAGTTAGCATTCTTCGAAATGCAGTAATCAGCAACGTCAGCGTAAGAGCGGGGGAGACACTGAGTGCTGCAGTTGTACCTGCACAGTAATTTTCTTAGAAACAGACCCTTGTAATTCTTGCCAACCAGATTCAGCAGGGTTTGACGAGCTGGATTGGGTCCGTCAACACTACTCTTGACAGCGATATCATCACCGCCATCTAGAAGGGAGTTGACAGCTTGCCTGACGGAGATCAGTTTATTTATCACCTCAGTGAGCCCATTTGTTAATGAAAATGGCGGCCCCAGACGATCAAACGACACATGAGTGTTTATTGACCTCAGCTTCTGTCCAGTCATTCGCAGGAGATGAGAACTCAACACCACCTGCAGATCACGGGCAAGGAGGATGACTGCCCTCTCGTCGTCCTATACCCAAGACAGAAGGATTACAAGTTCAGCCACATACAATTCAATAAACCAGGGTCGAATCATTATGTTTATAAAGTGTATGTGAATAACTGTGAGTGATTTTCTATATAGGAACCCTGGTTCTTATTGTAGACAAATACATGTTTCCTTAAACATCATCTTAACATTTTAATTTCATCAGTTTAGCAAGAGAGAGCGTTGGAGGATAAATTTTGTTGACAATGTACTATTAACAATTCAATACTAATTAAATTCATTTGAAGCAAATCATTGAAGAACAGCCAGATGGATTGAATCCAAACTTACACAATCGAAGATATTCTCCAATTCACGGTCGCTTTGGTAGGGCCTCTCCAACGGAAACCATATGACATCATCTTCGTCCTTCATATTGTCCTGGTTCATTTCGGAAGCCCGTGTTGGGGTTGTTCTCCCTCCCGTACCTGGCATCAGTTACAGGGAATGAGATTTCAATTCAATCTGTGACATTTAACATGTATATAGAACCGAAAAAAATCGACAACCCCAAAATGCCCCAGCCAGCAACAACAAAGCAAGATAAACAGAACCGCTAAATATTAAACATGTTCATAATTCTCAGGATCCACAAGCGACATTTATTTGCTTAAATACATTAAAACAACGGTGGAATAATTACCTATAAACGAATCTTCGATTAATTCTGTGGGAGAGGCTACAGCCGCGGTGTTTGAAGAGTCGAGAAGACACTCCGGCCAATCGGGTCCTCCATCCGCGTCGCTGTTGTCACAGCTGAAGTGGTGTACGTGCCCGGCGCTGGTGGAGTAGCTTTGATATCCACTAATTCCACTGCTCGGCATGTTCTGCGAGTATGGATTGTGGTTTTTCCGGAGTAACTGTAACTAGATGAAAAGAGGGATAAACTGGGACTTGGACTTTTTCGAGACAATAGAAATGATTTAAAAGCTGGGGTTAAATTCCGAATCAATCCAATCCATTGCTTTTTATTACAAACTCATCCACGCAGATACCATATTGCTTATTATGCCCCAAAATATCAGCCAAATTGCAGTTTACACCCAATATCGACACGACACCAACGTTGTTTTACATTATTTGTATTTTAAAATAATAGTAAAGTTCTGACATTCACTATTGACATAATTTTGACATTAAGAGAAATGGGAATCAATTTCTCGAAAATGAGATTTTTGTATTATCAATTTAATATATTAAATTACATAATTTTGAAACATGTTTGGAAAAAATTACCAACTACAATATATTTGTAGTTGATCAGTTTTTGACACTTCATATTTTAATAAAATTGTGTAACTTTCAGTGATCAAACAATCCTAAATATAACATTGTTGTTTATGATAATAAAAAATTTGTTCTTACCTAATATTAGTATTTGATGATATATTTATCCCAACTATATTTTTGTTCGACTTCATAATACATAATCCTAAAAGAAGGATACATTTGCATTTTGAATGTGAATGTTTAAAATACACGAAAATCTCAATTGTTATGCACCGCGACTTTGAAAAATTACTTTGATTACATTTAAAATAAGACTGTAGATCATGATTCTTAAATTCTGGTCGTCGATAAATATTTGTTGCACAATTAGAATATATCTCATTCAAGAGACGGTCAAAGTTACACCATTAAATCTCTGTGTTCTACCCGAAACACTAAATCCTTAGCCCTAAACCCTGAGCCATTAGAAAGAACGGTAAACCGTAAATCGACAACCCACGTTCTGAGAATCGTTCAGCGGTTTGCCATGTTGATGAATCTAAATTTTGATGAAAAAATTATTTCTTATGATGTTGGTTGATTTAATAGTTAGTTAAAACATTCGGATATTGGGATTATTTAGAATGCATATGTATCGACAAATGATCTACGTAGAATTAAGATACAGCTATAGACAGATTCTAGAAATATTATATACTTAGGCGATTCTTGACTTGGACTACGATGAACTGAATTGAGGTACGTACAGCTTAACTAATAGTATTAATGTTGAACTAATATATTGGCTGTATTAATGAGCTTATTGTGACTGCATAGAGAATGCAGTAGTAGTACATAAATGTTTATATTGACAACCAATTCATATCTCAATAGAAATACTATACATGTCGGTTTTGACACTCATAACTTCCACACTTACAACCACCTTAAGTACCACGCGTTATCTGAAGTCGGGATGCTAATCGAGCAAGCCGATCGAGATTACCGGGTAGCTGGACTCGACTCAATAACCATATCATTCTTGTCCGACTCGAACCGACCACTGAAATGTTTAATAATTCCCGGTCCAACTCGAACTCGTCAATATTTATCCATTATCCATGTCAAACTCGAACTGGAATAATTATTTCGTTTTTTTAAAATTAACTTAACCAGTTATTGCACAAGTTAATATCTTATTCAAAATTAGTATACAAGTGACCTTCATCCAAGCCTATCACACAACCTATCTTACTACACCTACACTTTATACACATAATAGAATCATTTATTCTTTATACTTTATATTCATATTGTATAACCGTATTAAATATATGCTAACACTACCGTAACAATATACAAAAAGTCAAAAGACTGATCACATAACCGGATTTTAACACATATGTATGATGAAATGTCTAATTATATGTATGTGGGTTTGCATATACATGATGACATGAATACTAATGCAATTCATTAGTTAATTCGATATTGAGTAGCACGTAGATAAAAGCTAATTAGATTAGATAGTTGAGCAATCTGAATTTATAGTACAACCTCATTATCGTAAAAAAGTTAAAACTATTACACTAGTTCATTTACACACGCGTTTTTAGAGCCTTGTTGGACTCTGCCAAAAGTCGATTTGTTAACCTTTTTAGTCGAGTCGATCTGGAATCGAGCTTGACCAGGTCAAGGTTAGGCCAAATTTTGACGATTGTCAATCTCAAATTACTCGCGAGTTGACGATCTCAATTCGCATCCCTAAACTAGCCAAATTATCAAATGGTATATAGTAAACGCCTTAATTTAGTAAATGGTTCGATTAGAAGACTATGTAATGTAAAGTCCTGAAGTTGATATATATAAACATTTCTTCAAAAAAAAGAGAAAAAACAAAATTTCCAGCACTCAGCCACCCTTCATGGTAGCGGATGCTATTCATTACTATATTTTTCAACATCCGATATGTTTGATACGAAAATTAAAATAAAACGGGGATTTTAAATTTTAGGGCATCATGTCTGATAAATGATATAACACTTCCATGTGAATAATGTCGCATGTACATAATCAAAAAAAAATAAACATGATAATTTGAAAATGCTTATACAAAATCATGTCACAAATACATGTCATTACGAAGCCTAAATACAAATTCAAAGGTAATTTATAAACTGCGACATTACTTCAAAATATGTAACATAGATTTATAAAATATGTTGGACTTGTATAAAAAAATGGTGCTTGTAACATCAAATATTATGGCTGATTGGTTCGGTAACAGATTGTTGCAAAATGTGGGTATGTATCCATAAAAAATGTAACTCTTCCACTTTTTGATATTGACTGACCCGTTGCAGTTCATACGGGTTTCCTGGAAAAGCTGAAAGCTTTGAGTGACCACTCACTCTGCTCAACATGTCATAGCTTACTCTACTGCTACAACTCCTAGACACCAACTGTCAAAGGCTTTATGTGTTGTGGAAGGAAGCGTATAAAATACAATACTGGACTGACACAGGATTTGTAGCCGTTGTCCATTACGTGAGAAACTCCTTGGTGAAGAACTGTGTCTGATGGAGGCATGGGAAATTGTTGATAAAGCATGTGGAATTGTGTCAGGGAATCCCATCGTCGGAAAAAGGGTAAATTTGTGGTTATGGTGGTGAAACAACAGAACAACCATCACCGACATCATGTACATCCGCCTCGGAAATTATTTTCTAGTTAGGAATTTACAACACTTTGGAATATTCGTGCGCCACCACTACACTACAAAAATTTCAAATATTTAAATTTAATATCATATTATAAATGTTGTAATATATGAATGGAAAAATAACAAGTATAAATACGATTACCATCAGCCCGAAGATGATATTTTTATTTTGATATGTTTTTAAACCAACCCCCCAATAACCCAGAACAAACAGGACCATACCTAGCAGAATATACAAGGGAAAATAAACCTCCATATCATATCATATGAATTAGTGTTTGGTGCGAGAAATATTATTTCTGTTGGGTTAAATTCAGGTATCAATATCGATATCACCTTCGATAGAAAACTCTAGAACTAAATAAGTTATATCCTTTGAATTTTATGAATCATACTCATATTACATTTTATTATATTCCATGAAGAATCAAAACATCGTTCAGATTAATCAATTATAAGACATTGTATAGATTTGAAGTTTAATAACGGTTTTGAAGTTTAATAACGGTACACTACAATTAAGTCCTATATCGGAATGCCAACAACGTAGTTGATATTTTATAGCATCGTCTCCACTATTTTTTTATAGCATCCTCTTCACGTAAGACCACTGAAGATAATTTAACAATCGTTGTTGTTACGTGAACTTTGTAGGGAAACTAATGATTTGACTATGTAGAAGTACTTATATGACATGGAGAGCAAAGTTAATTATCCTCGGCCTTGTTTAAGCACTTATACTAAGGAACCATTTTTTCTTAACTTATAAAATGCTCGTCATTTGTGGAGGGAAACACAATGGCGGGAAAATTTTGGAGGGAAATTTGCTGCCTATAAAACAAGAGCACTACTAAATCAATGTGGATTAGGTCAACAATACCAAACATCCATACATTTGAACCCTCAAAATGGTTTGCACTAGGTCTTCCAGCCAAGCCTTGTTTCAACTTTTGGATTCCCCCCGCAAAAAACATCTACTCATCTCGATGGTCAAGAAAAACAACATCAAACCCAAAGCACCACAAACCATCATTCCAGCAAGTTTTCGAGCTCTAAAGCGTTTCTCAACATCTGCTTCTCCCTCAAAACCTCGCCGACCGGCAAGTGTTGTCCATGCTAATGAACTACCCCCTGCTCCAGCCCCGATTTATCCCGCCGTCGTCATTGCAGCACCAGTTGTACCCGTAGCAGTTGTACAGGAGTTTGTTGTTGTCCCTGACGCAAACCAGGAGGGGGAACCAGAAGCACTCCCTGGTGGTGTAGCTGTCGTCGATGAAGACTTCATGCCTGCGATACAGAATCCGCCAGCACCGCTAAATTTCGTGGCATCAGGACAGCATCTGCGTGATCTTCTTCAGCTGAAATGGCTTGCCAGAGAGGCAGTTGACAAACTGGGTGAAGCGGGTGTCAACGATTTACTTTCAGCGATCAAATGTCCTATTCCGACGGTCAAACGTATCTTCATGGAGGAACTTCATAACAAGTGGATTGCTGAGAGAGATTTTGGGAAATTTGAAATCAGAGGAGATGGAACTTTCATCTGAGCCGTTGGATTTGTAGACGATGCGATTGTCAGGACAGAGGAGCTGAACCAGATGATGTGGGTTCCAACTTACCCGAACCTTGAGAATGTGCTACAGGTTTAAGACTATATTAACGAGTAGATCTCGCTTTTGTGTACT
Organism: Sherardia arvensis; assembly: GCA_948330725.1. Classification (NCBI taxonomy): domain Eukaryota; kingdom Viridiplantae; phylum Streptophyta; class Magnoliopsida; order Gentianales; family Rubiaceae; genus Sherardia; species Sherardia arvensis. The sequence goes on from OX415241.1 coordinate 30,452,296, forward strand.
CATTTTGACCCGCGCTTGGGATTTTGTATCATCAACGGCATACAATATCAGTAGCCATACCAAACGGGGATGTATTCATGGAAGTTATGGTTATTATCTATGTAACGATTGGTAGTACCTTTCATTAACATCCATCCATCGTAAGAACAACTTTTGGATATGTAATTTTTTGCATTTCTGCTCCGAAAATGCTTTTCCATTAAATTATGTCTATGTATTGTTAGGTTGTTTCTAATTTGGTACCCTAATGGAGGGTAATTTAGGAAGTATTTTGCGTTTAAGCATGGGACCAAACATTTTAATGACATGTTCCTGAAGTTTTACTGCGTCAACCTGTTGGATTGCGTTAGAAAATCAAATTTGGAGGGAATGGGCTTCTTGGATGCTTTGGTTGGACAATGTAGCCACACTGTTGTCAAATCAATATTTTTATCTGCGTCCTAAACCCTATCCCCCACAGTGTCATCGAGTACTTCAAGCTTCCCTTTCGGTACTACCACCATATAAAGGAAGACATAACTTTTTATGCTCTAAGTCACACCATGAGGTTTGCTCAATAATTGCGTACGTTATCTAATTAAGTATTATACTCATCAAATTTCAAAAAAATTATTATTAAATAATGCAAGGGTATCTAATTTCAAATTTTGATTATGTATGTCAATTATTAACAACACATTTATATACACCCACAAATCTATCAAATTAATTGCCAGCCCAATATAGGATGCAAATTTTAAACAACACATTTATATACTACTAAGGACCTTGGAAAATTTTTGTATGGATCCTTATCACAATAGGATTTAACTAGATGACACTAGCATTTAAATCACGGTGGTACTTCTGTTTCCGATATCTGTACTATATTAAATAGTGATCGGAAAGTTTGTATTAACACTTTAATGAGTTTGCTTTATCATAAGTCAGATCATGTCAGATCATGCAATTTTAATCGATGATGAATTTAGGGTTGTAAATGAGTCTAGTCGAGACCAAACAAGAATATACTCATGACTAGACGCATTAACTTTTTGCGACCTAGAGACCGACTCGCGATCTTAACTTTCTGCGATTTAAAGATTGAGACAAGTGACCCCGCTTAACTAAGAAGTCTACATTTATTAAAAATACTACCATCCAATACATACAGTTAATACATTAATATATGAGGCAACACCCCTATAGTTTTTTTATATATACTTATGTATATATATTTTTTGGATGAATAAGCTCTTATAGCCTAAAATCATAAAAGTTATTAGTTCAGACTACTGGTTAAGTATTCGAATGAAATCGAGCACTAGATAGAGTTTCGTCAGCCAGAGCTCTCGATTGAGCACTTGCTGAGATTGTCGAGATTGTTTAAACAAGGGCTAATTTCTGTTTCAACATTACATAAAATGTTCATACTCATCTTAAATTGGATGAATTTTATAAGCAAAATAGAATCAATAATGGGTTAGCCGCTTCTGGGGTTCGCAGTAACATTATGTAACGGTTTAAAATGACAAATCCTTTTTTACTAGGACACCAATATTGAAATATGAATTCAAAGATTATAAAATGCTTAGTTTAAAATTAACAATTCAACACAGATGTTCACCTAATCCAGTCTACTTTAATATGATGAAAGTAATTCATAAATATGAAAATTACAGTGTATTTATTACTCATCATATCACTGTAGTAGTACTCATGTCTGGTCCAACATATTTGCAGTACAAGAACATATTGTCTACAAAGAAACTAGGTAACTGGATTGTTGTTGCAAATTCATCCACAAATTTTATGATAAAATATTCCATTACTTTGGGTATGCTTTTTATCTATAAATAATAAAATATAACATGAGTATCTATGTGATCATTATTCCTACAGTTCCATCATCCACTAAACATTTACATCAACTATGTCACTTGTTGGGTATTGTTAAACAATAATGTTAGTACATATATCAGTAAACCAATGGATGACAAAAATACAACAACACATATAAATGCAATGATGACTTAATTCAAAAGAGAGGGAAGGGTTAATGACCTATTATCGATTATTGAGTTGCAAAATACGTCACTAGTACGTCACATAATGTCAGCACTAACAACAAGGTGGAAGAAAGAAAAGGATCAAATTAACTAAGCCGGGGGAGTAACAGTGTTCTGTTCATCCTGAAGGAGCCCTGTTGAAACTGTCGACGCATTGTCCAGTTGAGCTCTTTCCTCCAACATCCACAATAGCATAACTCCATCGAGTTCATCAGCTAGTAGCCCAAGCGGAGGATCTCCGACAATGGTTTGCTTCACAAAGTTTCCTGCTCCTTGACGAATAAGTCTACGGAAACACTCTCTCAACTCCATCTTCATTCGCTGGTGTGTGTTGGTCATGCCTTGGTACAGGTAACTCAGACCAGCAGGAGTCATCTCAACGTCCGACGAGCCGAAAACTGGGGCAGTTTGAGCGACGGGCGGAGGCGGTGTCGGTGCGACCTGATCATCGACTTTTTTTCTACTCTTCCGGGGTGGCATGTCGCTAGACTTATTGCTTCTCTTTAATGGAGCAGATGTGTCTTGTCTTACAAAATATCCTCAGCACCCAAGGCCATATTATATAGGCCACTTGCCACCATCGTCGGTGTTCACTAGGGTCAACTCAATGTGCCAGCTTCACCGAGTCATTTGTCTTGTAAAAGCGGTCCGGTTGTGATCACGCCTTCTAGGCGTCTCGAGTTGGAGCCCAGCCTGAAGAAAAATGATAAAATGAAGGAAGGCGAAAAATAAAAAAAATGACTTTGATACAACGTGACTTTGATATTCCCATTTTGGTTTAATAAAAAAAATGTGTTTGAACGAAATAACGCGAAATTATGAGCTGATATTAGCTGGTCATTCAAATAAAGCGAAATGGAGATAATTGATTTTGAACGAATGTAGCTAATTTAAATCATTTTAAATTTAAAATGGTCGTTTCAAATGGAACCACGCTAATTATAATGAAGGGTTGCGTATGACAATTACGTTTATTCGGCCCCTTCTTGCAGATTTTCTGTTGGAAACTAAATCCCCCCACAGTAAAATGACCATATTGCAGAATAAACCGTCGCTTGGTTCAAGTGGGAGTTAAATTCCTACGGGAATTATTAATTCCCGTGATTTTGTTTACTCCATTAAAATACCAAGATTGTTAGAGACTTGTTTGGTTAGCGATGTCGGAAGTTAGAATTACTAGGACTTATTTTAGAAGATATTGTTTTGGTTGAAAGCATCTATTTTCTGAGAATTTCTTTGTATAACTTATTTGTTGATGCAGCTTTCTTCTCCATTTATAGTTCAAAACTGTGCTTCCGTGTTTAGACTTCTCGATCCTTCAATCATGTAGAAGTTAACTATGTTTAAACATGAGAGCATGTTTAAACACAGTTAACTTCTACAAAATTGCCAACTTATTAATGCTGAGTCTTCTGGACTCTTCATAATTGTTAAAAATAACTTACAGTATAACATTTGGAATATAAGTCATATAAGATTTAACTATACTTCACCCAAAATTTGACCTGTAAAAAAATAAAACAACTCGAATAAATTAACCTCGATTCAATTTTCATTAAATAACTAATAAGTATTTACATTTTTCATACTCCAACGCAAACGACAAATAATGAAAAAATTATTTCGTTTCCTTCTAAACATACTTTATAAATTTTTCATTCTTAATCAAAATTGTCATATTTAACAATAATAATAATAATCTATAACATATCTCAATATTTTGCACCAATATTTTGATGGAATAAAGTAAACATTCGCCTAATATATGGGCTAAGTTGGTAATTACACGAATAAAAAACGACGGAATTGTAAACTACGTAGGTGCGGCTTGGTAAGATAAATCCTACAAACAAAAGAGAAATTTAATTCAGTTGGTAAGATAAATCCTACAAACAGAAGAGAAATTTTACAAAAGTTAAACCTATCAACATTAGTTCAGTTGAAATTTAATTAATTTTAAATTGTAGATATGAAATTTATCAACTCAAGATTGTTATTTACCACATGCTCTTTTTTTCACGATGTTCAAAAAAAACAAAATTTATTTTCAGTACTTTATTATAGTTTGATTTGTTTGATCAACATTTGACTGAATTCAGCATTTGATAAACATCAGTAAACCTTTCAAATTCCACAAGTAATTTAATTTTTTTTGGGGATTGCATGAGCTGATCTTGAAAATGTGAGAATGCCTTTAAGTTTTGACTAGGAACTCTAAAAGTTTTTACCCTTTCAGCATAGTAAAAAGGTGAGAATGCCTTTTTACTATGGAAAGGTGAGAATGCCTTTAAGTTTTTACTATGGAACTTGAAAAGTTAAACCTATCAACATTAGTTCAGTTGAAATTTAATTAATTTTAAATTGTAGATATGAAATTTATCAACTCAAGATTGTTATTTACCACATGCTCTTTTTTTCAAGATGTTCAAAAAAAAAATTGTTTTCAGTACTTTATTATAGTTTGATTTGTTTGATCAACATTTGACTGAATTCAGCATTTGATAAACATGAGTAAACCTTTCAAATTCCACAAGTAATTTAATTTTTTTTGGGGATTGCATGAGCTGATCTTGAAAATGTGAGAATGCCTTTAAGTTTTGACTAGGAACTCTAAAAGTTTTTACCTAAATGGAGCACCTCAACCCTATAAATATCAACCCCTTCTCCCTTTAGAACCTCATTATAGACATCATTCTAACATTCCCTTCTCCATTCTCATATTGTTTGCCTTCTGATTCCCATGGATGTTTCTATCTTCAACGCCCTCCCGGATGACATGATCAATCTAATCATGATTCGAGCAGAGTTCAACTGGGTTCTTCGTCGCTACGTTAGCGGAAGAGCGACTGAGTGGGCTCGACAGTGGCTCACCGAAGCTTCTGCAATAGGTCACACATCGTCGACCTATGCGTTGGCTGTTTTAGCAATCTGCGAGGGTGACATTCAGAGAGGCATGAATGTGATCACAACCTTGAAGAGAACCGACAGGAAAGGCCTCCGGGAAGCTCGGGTACGCGTTACAGCCGGTTTGAATTACGCTTGGGGTTGGGCGCACTTCTACAGGTTCCTCGTAGATGGAGTACCAATGCCTAGGCCTATCTGCTGCGAGGAACATGCTGCCCTCAATCGCACCGTGAGGTACGATCGCTGGGACTGGGTTGATCCGGCGGACATCGAGTGTGATGCATGCACCTCCGATCAGGAATTGCTTCACGTCCTCGGTCCTCGTTGAGCATAAATGTTATAGTTTTTTTGTTGTTTGAATATCTTCTATCTTTTTTTTACCAAATTTGTTATGAGTGTAATAAACTTTTCTTAGCCATTTTGTCACAATTAATTAGTTAACAGCCATTTTTATTTGGCTATACCATGTCCCTTACATTTTATAGTAGTTTATTAATTTTTACTAATTAGCAACATGCAATACTACCGAAAGTTTAGTCGGATGAAGCTTAAATGTATTCATTTAACATGCAATCCCACGAAATGTATTAATTTTATTTAGCAACTTCAGTTTCGTCGTGAATTAAATAATTTGAAAATGTAGAGATAATGTTTATCAACTCAGGACAATGTTTTTTTAGAACATGCTCTTTTTTTCAAGATTTGTGTAATAAAAAAAAATTAGGATGGTGTTACTAAAAAATAATATCTGGAGATCTAGTTTCAATTTAGCTTAGTTTAATTTGATGAAATAACATACAAAAAAATTCAGAAAAACCTTTCACAATCTTAGCTCACGGCCAATTATTCATATTTACAATTTCGGAAAGGATTTAGCAAATCAAATCCTTTCCGGATGAGGCTAGACATTTCCGAAATCGGATATGTCAGAAATCGGAAATGTTTATTTCCGGATGAGTCTAGACATTTCCGAAATCGGAATTGTTTATTTTTGGATGAGTCTAGACATTTTCGAAATCGGAATTGTTTATTTTCGGATGAGTCTAGTCATTTCCGAAATCGGAAATGTTTATTTCCGGAAGAGACTAGACATTTCCGAAATCGGAAATGTTTATTTCCGGATGAGGCTAGAGTAGCACAGCTCAGTTTAATAGCCTTTATTGCGAATCAACTTATGTATACCAAACACATTTTATACAATCAGCTAATGCAATCATCTAGTCAACACAGGTAATGGGATCACCTAACAGCTATCGGTTGTCAGCTACTCACCGAAGTTCTAGGGCTGTAAACGAGCCGAGCATAACGCAAACATTTTGGTTGCATCAACAGTAGTGCCAAAGTCATTTGCTAAAATAGAAAAGTGAGGAGAGAGAGTGTTTAAGGGTGGTTTAAGGGCAAGTCCAACAGATTTGGTAAAATAGCAAATATACCTATTTTTAGACTTATTTTAGAGTGTTATAGCTCCAACAAATTTGCTATATTGTTCTCTACAATACAAATATGAATCAGAGAGAAGGTTTCAATCTCTATATATAGCGATCCAAGTTTGGATCTCTATTCATGCCACGTTTCAAGAATTTGGACAAAACATTCTGTTTATGGTAAAGTCTAAATCCATGATTGTAGGTTTTTATATTTTTTTAAACGGAAAATGATAGAAACAATAAAAACAAAGTGGCGGCAGAAAAGGAAACTTAAATAGATTTGCTAAATTAGAAAATCTGTTGGGTTGAAGGAAAAATATTATAGAGAATATACTTTTTTCATATCTATTTTAGGACAACATTTAGCAAGTCTGTTGGACTTGACCTAAGTGAGCAAATCTATTTTTGGTGAATTATAATTAAGAACTCTTATAAAAAAAAGTGGATGTTAGTAAATTTTTATGTGAAAAGCTATTTTTGGCAAATTGTAGTTATTGAGTATTTGAGAGTGTAATTAAAAATAAATGTAAAATATACAAATTTAACTTAAAATTATCTATAATACAAAATCTGTTGGAACCAAAGGAAAATTATATAGAGAATGTGGCTTTATTTTCTCTATTTTACAAAAATATTTAGCAATCCTGTTGAACTTGCCCTAATTATTCACATGTATATTGGTGCGTACTCCAAACGTAACTAGGTAGACTTACTGAAATTCTGGTAGATTTAAATTCGGGGGACGCAATGGACAAAGTAAAACAGGTATCCACTAAAAACAATTTACGTATAAATTTCCTTGCTTTTATTTCACATAGCCTTATACAATTTTATATTGTAAAAATAGGATTTTCTGGAAGAAATAAACGATGTTGTACAGATTAAACAGTACATTGTGTTCCTCCAAACTCCAAAACAAAATCATGAAGAATGATACTACATATTTAGTGGTTTATTTGCAACAAACGAGTACAGGGACGCCCTTACCTCAGCATGATGAGGTCGATATTCCAATAATACAACTAGGTACATATAAAAAACATAAAGTACGGCTACAAATAGACAATAATACACTGAAGTCGACACTAAAGTAAAAAAGAGGTTACAAATATGGAATTACAGTCATCACTTTACCTTAATTATTGTATTGTAATTCTTTTCAATTATCTTACTTTCCGAGATTTCTATAATACAAACATTATTCATTTTACATAATATATTATGTACAATACTATTTGCATCAAATATTTACTTCATGATGATATACTCATTATTATTATCAAACAATGACATCATTAAAACCGCGCAACGCGCTGTCCGGTTAGCCTAGTAATTAAAACAGCAAATCCATATAAAATGAAAGAAAAACTTTTAACAACATTTTTAACTATGACTGTAAATTACAAAAATTAATACATTGTCAATCTTAGATGACATATATCTCACCATAAAAGCGACATAATTGTTGTTACTTTTACCCATTTACCCTCCACATGTAATTTACCATCAACAATCGTCGTTATTATATATGACCCATTGTTGTCCAACAAGATACAATATAATCTACCCTTTATAAAACATCAAGCTCAACAATGGAGGGCGAAGGAGATCGGGCGGCACAGCGTGGGCGCACCCTGGACGAGAAAATCAACAGAATGTGGGCGGAGATCGAGAAAGGTAAGTCACACCAACGTCGGATGAAGATGCATGTGTCAGTTTCGCCATTAACGTTGATTTCCCCTCTGCAAACTCAGATCTCGCCGAGATCGAATCTCAATTTAACAGCCAAAATAACCCATGGATGGAAGCATTTCGTGTCCTCGAAGCTATGAAACAAACTGACCAGAATACAAAGACACAGTTCTTGTGCATGTATCAGGCAAACAAGGTGATTATTCATACATATCTGTCCTATAAATATAGGTTGCAAAATTGAACAATTTAGAAATTCTGGCTCTCAGGATAAACTTGGGGAGATAAAGGCAGGCATACTTGGGGCAATGGATGCAATGGAGCAAGATGTGCGCAGGTGCCATGCCGAGTTCGAGGGCCGCGTGGGAAGACAACGGGGAATCTTCCGACGACAGCGTCGTCATGGATCTCAGCCTCAACCTAGGACAGTACTATGAGATGCCTCAGTTCGACTGATAAATTCAGGTATTGTACTATTGATTATGTAATACACCCAGTTTATTTTCCAATGGGCTAAGCACGAGACTTTTAATGTCTTTATTTCATCCGAAAATCCTACATAAGCATGAGAATGATAACGCTCATTAAGCATGTAGTGTATTTTGCATTTTCTGGCTAGTCAATTTCATTCTTCATCAAAACATCATTTTGGTTTACAAAAGAGTTTTAGTCACACTGTAATTATTATAACTACCACATATGATTTGTGTAATAGTATCAGGTAAAATTAAAGGCAACATTTAACATGGTAATGGTGAGTCAATCATGATGTAAAATGTAGGTGGATTTAATTGTTTAGATTAAAGTTCAAAATATGGCCCTTCAAAGTTTCGGGAGAAGATGATCATCACATTTTATTTTTGATTTTTCAAAAATTTTTAGCATGTGAATTTTCAATTATACCCTTCACAGAATACAATTTTTAAATAAGATGGTTAAGGGCTATTAATTAAGCATTTTATACTATAACGGCCACAGACTATGCAATTTTTATTTAGGTGCCATAAACAATACATGACAAACTTTTAAAGGCCATATTTTGAACATTAATCTAATTGTTTAATTTGAACCCACTTTGCAGACATTAACCCAACAATTTTGACAGCCCATTCACTTAACAAGTTCAATTTATTGAAATCAATGCTGCTGTTATGTCTGGTTGATCATATTAATAACCACAAATTATATCATCTACATAAGCAGGAAACAATAGAAAGATTAAAATGCATAATATGTTTTTTGAAAATAAAATATTAATTAGTCCGGGGTTGTTGACTGACTGTTGTCAAACCCGGGTTTTCAAACACCCAAATCACTTTCGACATCAGTAGCTGTTATGAATTCCAGTCTTTGCAGAACTGACATTTTTTGGGACTCATCATTCTGACACAACTTTCTAGCTGCTGGTGCTACTTGCTTCAATCACTCAAAAACAGGTTTTTCTACATATTTGTCCTTTTAAATGACTACGGGTAGTGCATACCTCTCTGTTTGCGTGGGTTTCTAAACCTCTTTCTGACAAACATACTGTCAACATGTTCTTATCCCTCCAACCTGGCCATTGAATTTGTAACGGTGGATATTTATTCGGGATACGAGTAGGGAGTATGGTTTGGGTGTGGGTCTTGCTATTCTGGGGTTTTGGTGTGGGTCTAAATAGTGGTGTGGGTAACATGATATCAGGGTTCCAGTTTTTATTTGTTTGTGTTTAGGGTTTATGGTTTACGGTTCTAATGTTAGGGTTTACGTCATATTCCACAATAATTAGTCCAAATCTACATATAAGTTCGCCCCGATTCCATCATGGAAAGCTCTCCCTACCAACAGTTAATTAGTCGGGTTCAAGGTTTATAACAACAAATCATATTATATAAAAACAAATCACCCTTTCAACTTTGGTTTCCTTATGACTTTGCTTTGTTGGTTTAAATTAATTTATTTCAATTTCTTTCTCATTCACTGACAATTTTTAAAACCATAATGTCAATTTCTAATGTCAAATCTTTGTTTTCCCCTTATTAATTTCCGTGCCGTTTTCCCTTCAACATATTATATGTGGGAACTACTATCATATTAACTAATTACATGTAATTTTAATTACTCTCCTCACATATTTTGAAAAATTTAAATCTTTTTCTTTTATACAGGTTTAACAAAATTCCATTGCAAAGGTAACTGAAACATTGACATAACTTCGCAATGAAGCAAAGATTTATAAGGATAACAAATGATTTTTTAATAAAGACAATCAATGAGTATTCTGTTCGTGGATATTTCAGATTAAACAATTGGAGTTTAAACACTGTTATAAATATAAAAAGTACTATGACTACTGACAATTCATGCAAAACCATTGGAGATGCCTGTAGCCTTTGTCTTCTCGTCATTATATATGTGGGTACTCTGGCTGTTGTTCATTTGTCAATTTCACTAACCAATAACCTGCATGGGTTAGAACACTGGACAACGTTCATTAAAAACAACTGATTCGGATGAGCTGGAGATCAAAACTACATCGTTCATTTGCTAATCCAACCCTAAAAATTACTTTTTAGAATCGCCTATTCAATGAAAGATAAGCGATCATGATCATATAGACGATATTTTGATCGCAGAGTCATCGATACATGATCGATCGATCAATGAGGTGATAGACAACTGATAATGAAACCACTGATAGTTGTACCATTAAAAACAACTGGGACATGATCGATGAAGTGATCCCCTCCCTATGTTTATATAAGTGTGTGGGAATATAATTTTACATGTAGTTATATTTATTTCCATTTTTAATTATCTATACTCATTTCTACATGTATATATATATATAAACAAATATATAGGTAAATACGCAGGGGCGGATTTAGGGTGTGGTCACTGGGATGAAGTGACCCCACTGACTTTGGCATATAGATATATATAATACTAGTTTTTGACGCATAAATTGTTGGATTAGTGTGGTGAGTCCATCGTCTCACCCATCAAAGGTCAGGAGTTCGACTCCTGTTTGTTACATTTATTTTCTTCCCTTTTTAACTTTTCACCGAAACTTCTTTTTCTAATTAATCCTTATTATTTGTAATCCTTTTAATACAACTTATTTTTGTGTATATCATTTTTTCCTTTTTATAGTTTTGTTGATTCAATCAATTATTTTAACTACATAGATGGTTAGTCGAGCATTCAATAGTTTTTTTTAGATTATATTTGCAGTATGTTATAATATTCTTCAAATTAGTAAATCTAATTTGAAATTAATCATTTTTATATAAGTTCGACATACATTAATCGTAACGCACATTATAACATTAATAATGATTATATAACAAATTTAGTGTAGTTAATTATATAAAATTTATGTAATTTAGTAGCAAATGAAGTTCCCCCATGAAAATATATTTCTAGATCTGCACCTGGTCATAGCCGATAATTAGTCAATTTCTAGTCACATCATTTAATAATGAGATCGTTTCGAAGAAAACCAAATTTATTTCATAATATGAGGTTTGAGGTTATAATTGCAGTTTTCACTTTCGTGGTAGCTTATAACTAATAACTTCGCATTTTGTTTTGGATACGATCAACTCTGGATCTAACCTCCGTTCACTTGATTTAGCCGATGCGGTAGTACAACACATTGTAACCTCTAGTGAAGTATTCGTGTAGATTGTTTACGCGCTAGTTTTAAATTCTGCACGATGCATATATTTATCTTTCCTCATTTACGTTTGACAATCAGGGCTAAATCGGGTCAGGTGTTGACTTAGTGTTCACAGAGTCGATCACGAAATGCTACCGTCCGCGCAACAGTGTAACCAATGTTGACAGATTCGATCACGAATAACTCCGGTACGGTGTAACCACAAAATACTCCTAGGAAATTTATTTGATAGATAAATATTGTATTACTCTTTATCTAGACCTGGTTTCAACTTTTAAAAAACAAATTATACACATTGCTTTTTCATTTAACTTATGCTTAATTAATGTTGATGTTAAGCATGTGTAGACTTTGATAGTTTAAATTTGTTTCTTACTTTGTAGCCAAGTCTTTCATTGTATTCTCTTTTGGCGTGACTTACAACCACTTACCTTCCTGGCTGAAACTGGATGCTCTAACTATTTATGATTTGTAACTCTCACTATATCGTTGCATATAATCGACTATCAGGGTATGAGTGTGTTACTACACTAAACACACATTGGTGAAATTCATTTTAATATACTCCACTATTTAAAACAAAATATTGTTTGCACTCTAGCGACGAAAATAATACCAGAAGGGGATACATAATATCTTGCCATCCCCTACGGAATAGTAACTACAAATTATAAAAATCTTAAATGCAGCATTTATACTTCATTTCACCAATTTTTCTGCGTCCATGGTAATTTAGCTATAACCTAAAACATGTTAAAAGTATTCTAATATGCCCAGTTTTTTACGACATTATTTATATACACAATCTCCTTAACATCCCAATTTTAAGTACAGAATCTGATGCCTGAAGTACTAAGGCTGTAAACGAGCTGCACCGTACGTCAACAAGGCATGTTCAAGATTGATCTCGGGCATAATTTGCCTGTTCATGATCGGGATACATTATTTTAGCAAAGGGTCAGCTGATAAGCTCTAAGCAAATTTGAGTTCAAGAAATTTGGTCGACCACAATCACGCTTAAAATAAATTAATATTCAATTTTTATATTAAATTTTTAAACATATTTTACATAAATAGATATAATTTTATTACTAGAACGGGTCGACGAGTCGAATGACCTATCTCTACAGTGTTCCAGTTTGAGCTCGAGTCGAGCTCTGAAAACTCGAACACAAGATCGAGTTTTCACCGAGGTGTTCTCGAACCGTTATTGAACGACTCGATTCGGTTTCACACCTATCCTAAACCATGTGATCCAAACCCTTTTGCAATTTTTCCCGTCCACTAAAGCATTTCTGAAGGTGGGCTATCTTCACTAAATTGGCTCGTTTCAATTTTTACTCGAAGCCCATACAGCTTTGGCAATTACACACTTAAACGTTTCGTTTGCCCCCTCCTTTTATAATTTAAATTTATACGAAAACTTTTTCTGGCATTAATTGAGTTGCCACCATTACAAGCCAATAGGAATGCATGCAATGAGAAGTTTGTCGGTTCCATCTTAAAACTGTAGACACTCACTTAATATTCTGTTCATTTCAATTTAGAACCACCGCAATACCCCCTCACCCCTTCAACTTCTCCTTCAACCTTACTGTTCAATCTCAGTTCCATCTCATAAACACACAACCCACCGCCAACTATGGCCGGAGATACTGGTCCCAGAGAAGGCCCATTCCTCCGTTCAGCGGCCAAACGAGCGGCCGATACCATGTCATAGGCTTTAGATCAGAACAAGAAGAAGCGCAGACGGGTGGTGATGTCCTCGTCTGAGGAGGATGAAGATATGGTTGAGCCTTCCAGCAAATCAGTCAACCCAGACGACGATGCAGAGAGTGACTGCCAAATACTTGACCAAAACGGAAAAGCTATCGGGAAAGGAGCAGCCAAGGGTTCATCCTCAACACCCAGCCGGAGATCCGCCGCAGAAAAGGGTAAAGGTAACATTTTTTCTAGACCTAAAGTTCACATCTCAAACATCCTAGTTATATATGAATTAACCTGTACCGATTATTGTGTTGCTGTAAAAAATTAGAAATGATGTGTGTGGTGATGACAGTGGTCATACATTAGAAATCTTGCTGAAAAGAGGAGCTTTTTTTATTGTTAAGGAGATTCAGTCCCAGTAAATGATTTGGTTTGTCTTCAAAGAATTAGTTCAATCTACTCTACTTTTGAATGACAAATTCACTATAATTTTAAAGGAACTCTTAAACATTTATCATGTTCTGAATGCCACCTAATTAAATATATACATATTTGCCCATACCTTAAATATGCATATAATGTCAGTACTTTTATTCACAGTCACCTTTTATCTCTGTTTATATGATTGAGAATGTTTCAGATCGTGACCCCTACTGAAACCCACATTCATTTGAACTGTAAACAAAATGAGTACTGGAGTAAAATTTGGGCATTTCTTCCACGCAAATAAAACCATGTTTTGGGATACAAAGTATGATGTGAATAATGCCATGCCCTCTTTTCCCTTCAAAATGTATCAGATACGGTACAAATGCTTTCTAATTTGTGACAATTTATAACAACAACTCAATATGACTTAACCTTAATCCAATCAGACACATAAATCTTGTTCGTATGAGCAGCCATTCTAGTTGTAAACGGCAGACAACCTTTTCCTTTTCTGAATGCTCATTTATATTATTCTGTACCACTTGCAGGGAAGCAGGAAGTTGAACCTACACGCAATGTCTTGCTCATTGCTTCGAAACCAGGAAAGCTGTTTTCGCTATGTTGTGAACTATCGCCTGAACAACGCTTCAGCATCATCGAGGCCGGTTTTGGAGGACTTCTGGAGGTCCAGGTCCAGCACATCTCATCTGACATGACTGAATGGCTGATCAGATCTTTCAATCCAGTAACAAGGGAGATAACTCACAATGGGAGTGTGCTGTTCACTCTAACCCCTGCAGATGTGTGCGATGCTTTCCTGCTACCTTGGCGCCCTTCCAATCCAGTCGCAACCACAATTACTCCGGAATACAATGCCCTGAGAAAACGATGTGAGGTTGAATACGGTTTCAAAGCGACGCGTCAAAACTTCACCACTGGAATAAACAGGCTTGAGCAGATAATGAAGGAGCTAGACGCAGGCGAACCTGACTTCATTCGCATGTTCTTGGTGTATGCGATGTCGGTGTTTCTGGATCCAGTCTGCAGCAACCGAACCGACTTCCGCCCGTTGATGTGTGCGGTGGATGTTGAGATGATAAAGACATTTGATTGGTACGGTTATGTCCTGGATAGATTATGTGAGGCAGCTGCAAGGTACAAAGGAGGTGCTGATCAAAAGACATTCTCAGGCTGCTTGCTGCTGCTGGTGGTGACTTACTTCCACAGGATGGGTGGGGAGGGGGTGTCAGTTCCAGCTGTCGCAGCCCCTCTTGTAATGAACTGGAGAACGTGGGGTTTGCAGCGGAGGATGTCACAGGAACTGGAAAGAGGCTACGGTAGCGGCACACCTGACAACATCAATTATCCTATACACAGGATACCACATGACATGCCGGCGGCTGAACCCCAATCCAGCATCTCCTTCTCTGTCCCAGCTGATTATCACATTGACATGCAACTCATTAATCTGCTCCCAAACGTAAGCACATCGTCACTCCTCCTAATAGAATTGTGATGAATTTTTCAGTGCCTAGTTACACTCTTCCTGTAACATTTTATTTGAATATGTGTCTGCTGAATTTAACTTCTACCTTCCTTGTTCTTGAAGGAGTTCCAACGAACTGTTGCGACTTTGGCTAGGAATGTCAACATTGTCGTCGGTCCTGCTCTGTCCAGCTTGGAACGGATGGATGATATCAGTTTGACGGAGAGCTACCCCAGATGCATTGAGGGCTTCATGCCTTCTGTGATGGATAAGGGTAAGCGCGCCATCCGACTACTGACTAAATGTGTGGGACTCCTAGAACTCCAGCTGCAGAAAAGCCAGCACCCCAGCTCATCCGATTCCGATGACACATTGTCTGGAACAAACAATGAGGTGCCACCACCAGAGAAGCCTGCAACCACCACCCCGACTCATGCGCATGCTATATCTAAATCTAGCATCGGGGTGTCATCAGCAGAGAAGCCTTCATCCATCACCCCGACTCATGAACATGCTATATCTAAATCTAGCGTCGGGGACATGGAAACTGCTGATGCTGGGAATGCAACCGTTGAGGAGACATCCATCATCCCGACTCATGAACATGCAATATCTAATTCTAGCGTCGGGGACATGGAAACCGCTGATGCTTGGAATGCAAGCGTTGAGGAGACAGACAGGTTGGAGCTGCAGGTTTCTGAAACTTAAAATCACCAACTGCTCAGCATTGAAGTTCAGCCTGGAGCCGACGCAGACAAGGTATAGTTTTAAGGTGATTTGATGTATAACTATGCGCATTCTTACACTTCCTCATTTGACTGAAGAACATTATGGTATTCAGGTGGGTGGTGTTCGGTATGGCATTGATGAACAGTTGTACGCGGCGCTGAAGACTCCCCCACAGGCACTTGTTAGGGCGTTGCCACGGGATGAGGACATGATTACCTTGAATACGCATGAGGTATTTAACTCATACCATCCTTTCCGTTTAATAAATCAGTCAACTTGGCTAATACTTGATTAACACTTGGCACAGATTAGGAAGCTATTAAAGTCTTTGCTTCCAGATGATGACGTTGCCAGCGAGACTCAACAATTACATGATCCTCAACCTGCTTCCGAAGCTGAGCCTGCTTCTTCTTATGAGGATAATCATGTTGAATCAGAATCGGATGACGAATTAAGATCTGTTTTTGCCGAAATAGATGCTACCGTCTTGTCTGATGAATCCGATTCTGAGGAGCGTCTAAGAGAGAGAGAGCAACGAAGAGCTGCTTATCTTGCCGCACGTGCAAAGAATCTGCCAGCAACCAAGGTACACCCTCAGTACAAGGACATTCCAAATGCCATTTTCAATTTATGATTTATTATTTTTAACATAATACATGCTACTAATGAACGATTACCAATATGTAGGTGGAATCTGCTGCCATTGAACCAGCCCCAGCCTGTACAGTGGTGCCCATCACAGGAGTTGAAGAAAGGTTGACTCCTGTAATGTTGTTTTTTCCACAACAATACAAGGTACAATAAATGGGGATGAGTCCTGAACCCAAAAATTTTACAAGACTACCTGATCTTCTTACATTACAGTTTCGTGAATTCGTACTAATTTCCCATCTGCCAGGTTCCCTCACTGTCTAATCCAGCATCAGCTATGGGTGTGAATGCCCAGCCTAAAACAGTAAACAGCAAGGTTCGATCCATTACTTAGTCATAAAGCCTGTATTTATCACTCCTAAATTATCAACATTTGATCAACATTTATTCATGCTTGGGTTTTACAACCTCTAACTTAGTTGTTTATCAAATAGGAGGCTGAGCCTACCCACCGGACAAAGACCCCAGAGTGCATCGAACTGGCTGTGGTGCCTAATCAGGCTGTGCTGGCTACAGATGAGCAAAATATGGAGGTAAATTTCATTTCATCAATATACACCATTCATTTTTCCAATAGTTTCTACGCATCATCTAAATCCGGGATCTTTCAATACACACTTGCATTAGGTGTTCTACTCTCTCATTCAACACCATCTTATTATGATGGTGTTCTAATAGCTTACTGCACTCTCATACCAAACTATTTATATGTAATTTAGTTCACCACATCCAAAAACATTATAACATGCACATTCTAGGGATTCATTTTGATTGGATTAATGTACAGGTACATTACCTCTGTAATTCTGAGATTTAGACCTTGCATTAGGACTTTATCTGAAAAGTAATTACCACGTGAACCTAACTTGACTATTTCATGCTACTAAACATTGAATTGAATGTTAAAAATGGACTCAAATCTATGTTCTTACAGTTTAGGGAAAAGTACTTTTTTATTACTACATTGTTACATCTATTCATGAACAAGTTAGGGATACGTTAGCAAAGACTTTAAATGATGGTACAACTTACAATCATTGTTTATCTTTGATTCAGATTGATTCTGTGCATAAAATGGCTAAGCCACAACAAGATCAGGAAGGCAGTCCAAAAGACGATGAATAGATGGCTGAAGTTGTGAATGATGCCGAGTTATCTCCAACCTCGGCTCCATGGTACATCACCTGTCCATTTTGACAGAAATTGTTACTGAAAATTGGAATTTCTACATCCTTCCGACACTAGTTCGGGATTGCACTCGTTATATGTTATAAACTTCCTTATCTTTTGTTTCTTTTTTGATCAAACATCGTTAAGCTTTTGGAATTTCCATTGCTTTTGGAACTATTACTGTTTTTTATCCACCTACATTAGAACATCAGTGTTGAACAAAATGTTTTCAACAATAAATGCTCAGACAATGTCGTTTTTACGGTATCCGATTGAGTTCATCAAATGATGTTGCATTAACTTGAACTTCACGTTCAAGCTAAAACCATACACCGTCTGTATGATTCTTTGCACTCATTTCCCAGATCATTATTTACAGAATATATATTCTAATTTATCGGAATTACATGCCTTACAATCATAATACTGGCAGATGAATATAAAAGGGTACATCATGAAGAAGCTTCACAAGCCTGTTTATTTTTTATATTATGAATTTATAACAGCCCATAAGTCTATAAAAACAGTAAAGCCCTTCTATTATGTCCTCAATTTCATCATGATATAACTGTCCAGTCCATTGCTTTGTCTTATTTCCAGCACTTTTCTGGAATGACAGTTTTCATCCTCTTTTGGAATTCTCATTATCCTTTGGGATGGATTTTTTCTACAACACATCAAAAACATAAACTGACTCCATATTTTGATGTGCTACATGATCACCATGAATCTCAAATGAGTAAGGAGCCAGTGCAGCAATTTTTTTTTGGTTTCATCTCCCTTGCCCGCCATTGCTGCTACAAGGTCAGCCACCATCACCATTCATAACTTCCAACGAGGACCATATGCAGTTCCATATACAGACATCCATTGTCAAGAGTTGTTTTACTTCCAAGGTGCAGCCCCCCATTCAGCAATTCATTCACAACTGCGCACAACAGAACACAGATATCCCCTGCTTTCTTATATATCTGGACTGCAGCAAATGTCCTTCAAACACCAGTTGGAAGACACCAGTTCTACACTGAAGCATATCCAGACTTCTGCTTTGCTGCAATTTCCAGAAAACAATCCTTGTCATCTTCAAGGTAAAGATAATTTAGGCTACACTGCGACCTATCATCCATGTGCGCTTTGCAATATCATCTGAACCCTTACAACCTCTATAAGCAGGCTTGTAGATAAGGCCTGCGGGAGTTTACTGGTAGTGTCATGCTGAGAATTCTGGGATCAGTGCACACACAAAAATATATGCTCATGATCTAAAAGATTTCAGTCTGAAATCGATACCTTATAGTACTTAATACGCTAGCAGAAACAACAAAGTAGAGATGCTCAACATGTAAATCTTTGCTTGAAAAAAAATACATACATGCTGTGATAACTGATAACAATATCAAGACTATAGAATAAGGAGACGTATCTTCATCAATCTAATCTATCTAAAATAACGCATACAAGGCGTTGCCACTAGATTATCATCATTTATTATCATATTTCAAGATCATTTCAGCTCAACGGGGCTCTGTGCTGAGCTGAATTACCTGAGATACAAGAACATTAAGGCC
Organism: Sherardia arvensis; assembly: GCA_948330725.1. Lineage (NCBI taxonomy): Eukaryota > Viridiplantae > Streptophyta > Magnoliopsida > Gentianales > Rubiaceae > Sherardia > Sherardia arvensis. Next base: position 30,471,768 of record OX415241.1, read on the forward strand.
AGCACGCTTGTTATCCCAAGAAATTTCACTACGGTTGTCTTAAGCTCCCAACGTTTTACCGTTGTTCTGCATGTAACTGACAGAGGAGCCACCTTGAGTAGCCTTCCTCTACCAAACTGCCACCCACATCAGAATCTCATCCTGGGGATTCCCCACAACATATCATCCTCCACCCCACAGCCACTAACCACAAATCTTTTTAAAAAATTCCTAATTTTTCACCGATGCTCGAGCAAGTGTTCATGACAAACAACATGTCTCTGATTTGTAGCTCCTGATCTACCTGCATTCTAACACAATAATTACCCAACAATGAACACAACATTCACAGAACAAACAACCCTATAAGAAATACCCAATTCAAAATCAAAGCAGGGGAGCATCCAGGGAATGGGTCCTCCTCAAATCTTGCCACCAAATGCAAATCAAGCTATAAAAAGGGTACATTCCACGGGATTTCACAATTGTTGTAGACACAGTACAAGCATGGATAGCAAGAGAGGGTTTATATGTGACTAGGGCTGATACAATTACCAATCCTCAACTTGCGACCTCCTCTTATAATGGCTCAATTGCAGATTTAGGGAGAATTTTCGCTGAGGTAGAAAGTACAGAAACATAATTACGAATTCAGTTTGATCTATATTTGATAGACCGTGGAGATGATCCACCGTGCGATGGGTTGCAGGAAGGCAATACATCATTCCGTATTCAACTTTTCAATCTTCATCGTTTCTGCCGGGAGGATTTTCCGGTGACACAATAACAGACATTTTCTAAAAATAAAAAAAAGTAAACGACGCTGTTGCCTTAATCAGATTCTTCAGGGAATGAGCCAACTAAACATTTACCTACACACAATTAAGACATTTACCCCGCATGGTCAATTTTCAAAAACTGGGCCACGAGCCAAGAACTGGACCAACAACCGGGTCCATCAGTTGGTGGGACCGCGAAGGAGGGCGGCACCCTCCAAGGGTGCCGTAGACATTTTGGTTTTGACCCCTCATACGATGTATGGACATTTCATGGAGAATCTCGCTCTTGTTTTAGCGGTGTAAAAGAGAAGGAGGAAGTTGAGTGTAACATGGATCATTTTTTTGAGAATATGATAGATGATTTTAAAGATGAGCCGGAAATTCTTGCAAAAATGTTGGGTCAAAAAGACATACCTTTGTATGAGGGTTGTAAGAAAGAAGATACGGTTATTTCTTGTTTGATGGAGGTGTTTAATATGAAGGCCGCGAGTGGTTGGAGCGATGTGAGTGTGAATCGGTTGTTGAGTTTTATGCACAACAAGTTGCCACAAGGGAATGCATTACCTAGTAGTATTTATCGTGCTAAAAAAGTGTTGTGTCCATATGAAATGGAATACAAAAAAATACATGCATGTTCCAATGATTGCATTTTATATAGAGGTAAGTGGGAGAGAGAACAATCATGTCCCGTTTGTAAGGCATCTCGGTATAAGAAGCTTGTCAACAAGAAAGGAGAGGCAATGGAGTTTGATGATCATGGCTCTTCAAAAGTTCCAGTAAAATGTGTTTGGTATCTTCCTATAATTCCCCGTTTTGCAAGATTATTTGGTAATGTGAAAGACGCGAAGAATATGACTTGGCATTGTGATAGGCAAAGACCGGATGATGATGTTATACGCCACCCTTCTGATGGAGATCAATTGAAGAAAATAGATCGGTTGTACCCTGATTTTGGAGAAGGTCATAGAAATTTGCGACTTGCATTAAGTACGGATGGGATGAATCCATTTGCAATTATGTCTTCTAAACATATTACTTGGCCAGTTATGTTGGTGATTTATAATTTGCCATCGTATTTGTGCATGAAAAGAAAGTACATGATGATGCCTTTGCTAATTGGTGGTCCAAAGCAGCCAGGAAACGACATTGATGTGTTCTTGTCTCCTTTGATTGAAGATCTTAAGAAACTGTGGTACGATGGAGTTCAAATTAAAGATGCCTTTAGAGGTGACATTTTTAATTTGAAAGTTGTGTTGTTGTGGACTATTAGTGATTTTCCTGCATTAGGAAACCTTGCTGGATATGTTGCTAAGGGTCACAAGGCATGCCCTATTTGTGAGGAGCAGACGGAAAATGTTCGGTTGAAGTATGGGAAGAAATCGGTTTACATGGGACATCGGATGTTTTTGAAAAGAAAGCATCCATACCGTGAAGATAAGGATGGATTGTTTGGGGGGAAAGAAGTAAGAGACGCACCTACCATATTCACTGGGCGGAAGATACTTGAAAAAATGAAAAAGTTGGATGTGGTGTATGGGAAGAAAGTTCGGAAGGCGACTACTAAGGAGAATTCTCCATGGAAGAAACGATCAATTTTTTTTGATTTGCCGTACTGGGAGATTCTTGAAGTTCGACATTGTTTAGATGTGATGCATATAGAGAAGAATGTGTGCGATAGTTTAATCGGCACTTTGCTAAATATTGCCTCGAAGACAAAGGATAATTTGAACGCTCGAAAGGATATGGTGGACATGGGTATAAGGCCGGAGTTAGCCCCAGAAGATAAGGGTAGAAAAACGTACTTGCCACCCGGGCCATGCAATTTGTCTAAGACAGAGAAGAAGTCTGTTTGTGATAGTTTAGTTGGGATGAAAGTTCCAATTGGTTATTCGTCTAATATTAGTAGGTGTGTGAAGAATGATTTGAAACTGTCAGGGTTGAAGTCTCCCGACTGTCATGTTTTGATGCAGCAATTGCTTCCCGTTGCAATACGTGGGGTTTTGGATTATGAGGTTAGATTTTGCATCACTCGATTGTGCTTTTTCTTCCATACCATATGTCGTAAGTCTATTAGTCGATCATCTTTAGACTTGGTAGAAGTTGAAGCTTGTGAGATTTTGAGTTCCATGGAATTGTATTTCCCTCCTAATTTCTTCGACATCATGGTTCATTTGATTGTTCATTTGGTGAGGGAAATTAGAATTTGTGGCCCTGTTGGAATGCATTGGATGTATCCATTTGAACGACAAATGGGTGGATTTAAGGGGTACAGAAAATGTAGTAGTCGTCCTGACGCTAGTATAGTAGAGAGCTATGTGACCGAGGAAGTTATTGAGTATTGTACCTCTTTCCTGGAGAAAGGTGTAGAGTTTGGAGTTCCTAAGAACAAGCATGTTGGTAGGAAAATGGGGGCTCCTCGTGGACCAGGGAAGTGCAAAAAGCCCGAAGTCAATGACATGAAAGCGGTTCACCACTACATTTTAAGGAACTCAATCGAGACACAAAGTTATGTTCATGAGCACTTGGCTTATTTGTCCAAATTGTATCCTGGAAGGCATGACACCTACATTCAAGCTCAGCATGTTGACACATTTGGCGATTGGTTCTACGAGCAATGTAATGCAGAAGGGGTTGATGAGAATCTGCGAGCTTTTGCTAGGAAACCAAATATAAGTGTTAGGTCGTACTATGGGTATGATATCAGTGGCTACTCTTTTACAACAGAACACAAAGATTGTAAGAGTACTACCCAAAGTAGTGGTGTTTACAATGAGTCGGAGCAGATGTCCAAGAAAGGTCTGATTGTTGATTCCTTTTATAGTGTGATCGACGAAAGTTGGGAGCTAGACTATGAAGCCTTTAAGTGTGTTGTCTTCAAGTGTAAATGGGTTGATAACAAACATGGTGTTGATCGGAGCGATCCAATGGGATTTATTTGCGTGGACCTTAAAACAGAGGCTTTCAAAGATGATTGCTTCATACTTGCTTCTCAAGCGCGACAGATATTCTATGTTGAGGATCCAAGTGATCCCAAGTGGTCTATAGTGCTACAAGGGAAGAAGTATTTTTTTGAGGAAGAAATTGATTGTGAAGTTATCAATGAGAAGTTAGAATTTCCATCGGCATTTCCTGAACATTGTGACAAGGCAAGGTCTACCGGAATTAGAAGAGTCCATGATGATGGATTGTGGGTAGACGAAAAGGGCCAATTAATTGAAGACAACATGCCAAGAAAGAGGAATACACAAGCTTAATGCATTTTCTAAATGCATTTTTGTAACTTGACGAGTGGTTAAAGTACTTGTGTAATCCATTTTGTAACTTGACTCGAGAGTTATTAATTGTATGTTGGTGTTTTTGATTCATCATTTCATTTTGTAAGGGCTGCGGGATGTGGTCAACACAATAATATTTGCCTAATGCATTTTGTCAATGCAACAATTTGTTGCTATGCACAGTACTGCGTATCAGCGGTTTTGTAAAACTGAAAGTGAAAGCAGCAATCAAGTGCAACTCTCTGCTTTGTTTTGTTCTCCTCAAGTTTCGGGTTCCAGATCCCGCAGCTACACACTGCTGCTCCACTCAGAACAGTGTTTACTGCATGAACGCTGCACTAGTTAATTGCGTTGAGTCATTTTACATCACAGACCAGTGGCATTTTACTTGCATTTTACTTGCAAATCTAATGCCACTATCCATCTACAAAACCATCATTGCAAAATATTTATAATCACCCAAATATTTCTCATAATAAATAATATCCAAATTCTTACAAGCAGACATTCTCCAAATTAAACAAACTAGAAGCATTCATTACTAACACCAGAAAAACTAATTCAAGCTAGCTACCTGTTACAAAAGACATTTCAAATTGTAGCTTGAACCTAGGTCTTAACCCCAATCTAGACTGAGGCATATTCATGGCTACAATTGCTTGGCATCGCCAAGGCCAGTTTGTGCTTCAGATGGATCCACCGCTTCAGCTGCCAGGGAATGTGCACCAGATTCATCGTCGATGGTAGTCCCGCGTGTAGGATAGGGACCTACAGCAGCTAATGACTCAGGAAATGCGTGTGCGAGGAGCTTTGCTGTGTGTTCACTAAGGCTAATGCTGAACTGAACATCCTTCTCCAACCTTCCAAAGCGTCCACTTAGGTCAAATTCAGACTCAGTTGTGACAGGGGTCTTATTTTTCCTTTGGAATGACTCAAGTATTAGTGTAGACATCGGTGCTTTCCATGTATCATACATCCTATCTACACAACCAGCTCTGTAGCATAAACCTGTCATAAGTGAGTGGAAACCCCATCCCGACGACGAGTCCATCATGCTAGAGAAAATGATTTTACCAACGTCTAAACCCATACCCTTCTTAATAGCGTACAGCATTCTCATCCGTACCCACTGGACCTCCGAATTGATTGTCACCGGAGAAAGACGAGTGGCTACAAAACTGTACCACATATTCATCTCAACTGTCAGATATTTCTTCTCGATGTTACTCCATTTGTTGTAGGGCAATATCTCATCCATCGAGACTTCTGGCCTAGTTATTCCTCTAACCACCTCCTTCCAGTTACCAACTAGAGCACCACTGGTTCTGTCGACAGTGGCTTCATCTTGAAGATTTTCATAATCTGAGTCCAGGCCCGTGTAGGATTTCAATCCATAATACCTATTAATAACATCAGGAGAAATACGAACCTGTTTTCCCCGGCACAGAACATCACCTTCTTTGTTAATATTCCTCATATTAGCATAGAATTCAGTGTCCATCGTCACATTTGCATCCCTTGGCCTCTCGCAGAAAGTTTCCCATCGATGTTTGCGTATGTACCCATGAAATGGTTTTTCGTCGGCAATACCGCGTTCCCTCAGGATTTTCCTTCTCAGCAACACCCTATACAAACTCTCTGCTTCAGTCGAGAAGAAATCAGACGAGTCAGGTCCGGTGGGAATGGCTGGCGTTGGTGCAGCTGCAGCTTTGCGTTTTTTGGATGATCCCATCCTGTAAAAAATCAAATCCCTATGTACAGTTAGAGTTCATTCTTACTTTGACATAAAAAAATTTCGATAAGCTGGCAACAAACATAGTTCATTCCAATCTTGTGATAAATTAAAAATAACAAAATTAGCTGAACAAATATCTGCATAGAGTATAGCAAAATTTCAGGCAACAGAGATCATTCGCAACAGTTTGGATGCCCCCATTAAATTATGGCTAAATCAGATGACAAAAATACTGGCTAGATCATGAAAAATCAAGACAAAAATGTGAGATTTGTTCTAACTTGAACCACAACAAAACAGAACGAGCAAATTTATCATGGCTACAAAATGGGATGGATGGTTACTACATGAACAACAAAACAGAACCTGCAAATTTATCTAACACCCAAAACTACCAATCAATTGATCTAACCCCCAAAATGAGTAAACCCTAGCCTTACCCCCTTTGAACCGAACCTGCATATTTATCTAACACCCAAAACTACCAATCAATTTATCTAACCCCCAAAATAAGTAAACCCTAGCCTTACCCCCTTTGAACCGAACCTGCAAATTTATCATGGGGCATTGAATCTGTACATTTAGCTATCGGAATATACTAATTTAACAAGCTAGATAATTACCTGCAAGCCTTTGGAATCGAATGCGGAGGTGACTTTTTCGTCGGCTGCGTTTCAGATCGTTCGGAAATTGGCCGACTGTTTTTTAGATAGCCCTTATTCGTGGATCATGAGATTAATATTATTGACCCGTTAATAGGTGGGCCGAAAAGGATGAAATTGTTGCAGGCCGGTTTTAATTAGCCCACTTAAACCATAAACCCTTAACCCTCCTAAACCTTTAACCCTCCTAAACCCTAAACCCCTAACCCTCAACCCTAAACCCATGAAAACAGACAAGTCAGTCATTTGATAAATAAGCATTCATTAGCTTGATTTATTTTTTCTGAAATATTTATACGATTGATGATTGATAATTTTTAGACACTTGATAACAATTTGTATTTTAATATAATAAGAAATAAGTATACTTTATTAATTTGTATTTGATCGAAAAGTTTTTCGTCGATTCATTATTCGATAAATACTTATTACTAATAACCAAATGTATATAAGGTCAACTCCCTATCTATTCACAAAACAATCACTCGGCGTTTACTTGCTCGTACGTTGCTACTTTACTGCTCATACTTGTTCGATGAGAAGTTCTGATTAGACTACGTGATCGATTGCACTTATTAGTGGTTCACTGTCGTACAGAAGCAATCGATGAAGAACTAAACTTTTCAATCCACAAACGTTTACTTGCTCGCATCTCATTACTTTACTGCTCATACGTGTTCGATGAGTACTTCTCGTAAACTACATGATCGATTGCACTTATTAGTGGTTCACTGTCGTACAGAAGCAATGGATGAAGAACTAAACTTTTCAATCCATGAACATTTACTTGCTCGCATCTCATTACTTTACTGCTCATACTTGTTTGATGAGTACTTCTCGTAAACTACATGATCGATTGCACTTATTAGTGGTTCACTGTCGTACAGAAGCAATGGATGAAGAACTAAACATTTCAATCCATGAACGTTTACTTGCTCGCATCTCATTACTTTACTGCTCATACTTATTCGATGAGTACTTCTCATAAACTACATGATCGATTACACTTATTAGTGGTTCACTGTCGTACAGAAGCAATCGATGAAGAACTAAACTTTTCAATCCACGAATGCTTACTTGCTCGCATCTCATTACTTTACTGCTCATACTTGTTCGATGAGTACTTCTCGTAAACTACATGATCGATTGCACTTATTAGTGGTTCACTGTCGTACAGAAGCAATCGATGAAGAACTAAACTTTTCAATCCACGAACGTTTACTTGCTCGCATCTCATTACTTTACTGCTCATACTTGTTCGATGAGTACTTCTCATAAACTACATGATCGATTGCACTTATTAGTGGTTCACTGTCGTTCATAAACGACAGACATTCCAGTTGTTAACAGCGTAATATCTATTCAACTCAATAACACGTGTGTATAAATAGAACGATCAAGGTTATCAGCATATGTCTTCTAACTATCCAAATTTTGCAATATCATATGAATACAATACTTTTGCATGAGTTTCCGAAGACCGCTACATGTGATAATCCTATGTCACTATCAAATATGATCGTTCATGTCAGGTACGGGGTATATTGATTTTTATTGAAAAATTAATAAAATTTATATTTTTATTTAAAAAATCCGAATGTAAAAGCATAATATTGCATGAAATCCAATCATTTTTTCATGAAATCCAACCAATTATAAAATCTGAATTATATATTGCATTGAATCCAACCAATTATAAATTTTCCAACTAATTATGAACTTTTTAATATTAAGAAGGCAATTTCTGAAATTTATTAAACAGCCCAAAATGCTTGATTTCATTCTAGCGGGAAAATGGCCCGCCACAGAAACTTTTCATTTTTTCAAAGTTTCAATGATTAACAAATGAAAATATGGAGACCGTTGAAACGTATTAGGTGATTCCTCAACTTTATGCTCGAAACGTCGCCGTTTCAGACAAAGCAACACGGAGCTGCTGCTTTTTTATTCATTTTTCATTTATTTCTTTTATTTCCCTCCTAAATTTTCTTTGAACTTTCAGACAATGCTTGAAATTTTCATTGACTTAAAATTGAAAATTGAACTTTACACAATTCCCCATCAAATTCTATTGTCTTTTTATTATTGGTAATGAAAATAAATATTTTAATGCTCTAAAAAAAAATTCTCATATAAATAGGAAGTGTTCTTGACATTCAATACTCTTCCTCAAATATCAAAATAGTTAGACCCATCTCCTCCAAAAACCGTAAATGACCCACCTCAGTCGCGGCTGGCCGATCAAATTTGGGGTTTCCGACTGCCGCACAACACATGCACATAGTCCGATCTTTAGTCCGTTAACGCAAGGCCCCCATCCAACCCTAATCGCATTCCCTTTAAAGGTAATCCCAAAATCTGGGTTGTGCTTCTTCGATATTTGACTAATTGTTCAATATTTGCATGATTGTCTCGGCTCCAATTGTGTAATAATGATACAAGCCCATTGAATAGTTTGTCTGACAAAAAAGCCCTAATTTTATAGCTGTTTATTGAGAACATTCATGTTTGAACTAGGGCTTCTAGTATGTGTATCTGATTTTATACTTCTAAATATTGTGATTTATTGGGATTTCGGGATTTTATGTCTGAACTATTGCTAAATATTGGATCTGAACATTCATGTGCTAAATATTGCTAACTATGTCTGAAATATGGTATTTGTTGGGATTTTATATCCATGGGGTACTGTCCTATGGTTTTATTGGGATTTATTGCATTCAGTTCTATGAATTTATATCCATTTGTTACTGTTTTGAACTCTAGTGATATGGATGAATGTATGATATCTGATTTGATTTGTTGTTTAAATTAATATGGTCTCAAGTGGTTATAAAGAATGGCTGACAGTGATTCTGATGTTGAAAGCAACACAAAAAGTGACCATTCTGGAAAGCGTAAACGCGATGTGTCTTCAGCTAAGTCTTCAGCTAAATCTGTCGAGCAACTCATCGGCCTTGCAGACCCACGTGAACCACATCCTGGTGATATCGATCAACCCCAGGACCACAACTTCAACATAGAATGTCTAGGGGAGAATAAGGAGGGTGAGATATTTGACTCGTTTGATGTGGAGGGTGAGACTCGCAGGCGTGGTGGTGCTATATGCGGCTCTGTCCTCCTGATGAAACACACCAAACCACTCCCCATGTGGTTTGATAAGTTTCTCTGCCCTCGTGTCATGCATGGCAAATGGTGCGGATACGTTGCCTATGCATTTCAGCGTTGCATCAAATTTGGAACTTGGAGAAACTGGAGGCAGGTGCCCAAGGCTGTCAAAGATGAAGCATGGGAAGATATTTTGGTATGGTCCTTCAGTATTATACATGCTTGTTTATTATTCAATTTTTTTTCATCTGTTCGCTTAACTTGTGATCGTAACATGGCCTCCATTGCTGTCTGAGTAGGCGAGCTGGGATTTTCGGACACTACTGAGTGACAAGGACAGGGTAAAACTGAAGAAGCAGTGGACCACTTATGCAGCCGGCAGGGAGCGGAACTGGCGAACTACTATGTGGAACAGGTTCGTGTTTAAGATCGATCCTAAGAGACCTGATCCCGGGCTTCCATGGGACACTTACAAGTGGATGGATCCTGCTGAGTGGGAGTTATTTGTGGCATACAGATCCACAGATGAGACGTTCATAGTAAGTGCAACCTACTCTATTAACTCCTAAAAATTGGATGATTTTGAGGCTTACACTGTTTGATTTTTTTCTGACATTGTTTAGCTTTTGTTCGCTTATTGACACCTTTTCTATGTTCTTCATAGGCTCTGAGCAAGAAGAATAGCGAAAATGGGGCCATGAAGAAATTTAAGCATCATGCTGGAAGTGGTGGTTATAGGAGATACTACATCAGGTTGGCAAAGGAGATGCGAGAAGAAGCCATACTTGAAAAAATGGAGCTCGGGTTAACTCGCGAAGAAGCTGTTCAGGAAGTAAGTAGCATGGTGTTTGTGATTGACAGATCCATCATCTTTTTGGAGGCAAACAAGGTGAATGGAAAATATACAAGTGACTTTGTCCGGGGAGTGGCTGATAAGATTGTAAGTTCAATGCTCATCTATTGTTTGACATTGCTCTGTTTCATAATGCCACACTAATGAAACCTATAACTTGTTTGATGACAGCTTGAAATGAACAAATTGAAGCAAAAAGGAGAGCTTATCATTGAAGGCAAGGATGACATACTCTTCCTGGCCACAGAGATTAGAGATCCCCCAGGCCGATACCTGTTCTGCCCTACCACAGCAAAGATGGAGTTTGCGTTCCCCGAGCATGCTCAGGAGAAGGCCAACAAGAGGCGAGCTGCCCGAACAAAGATCCAGCTAACTGAGGAGGAGGAGGAGCAAATTGAGATGGAGAAATTTCAGAAGTACTCGGACTTCCTCTCTGAAAAGTTAGGAGTGGAGATTACAGCAGAGCTCTCCCCGGAGCAGTTCCTGAAGGATCTGAGAGAAAAAAAGGCTGCAGCTGCGAAGGTGAATGCAGAATCTGGAAAAGGATCGACTAGTGATCCACCTCGTCCAGACATGAAGGTACACTAAAATCACAACTGTCTACCATTTTCTGACTTGTATCCTGTACAGAATGTGATGGTTAATAAATTCCCTTTTTGGGTTCAGGACAACACAACAACCCCAGTGAGTGCGAACAAGACAACTAGCCCAGTGACTGTGAAGAGGACAACCAGCCCAGTGACTGCGAAGAGCCAAACTTGTGAGATTAAATCAAGTTCATTTGGAACTGATACTGGAGGTCTAGAAGCTGAGGTAACATGTATTTTTTTACATTACCTATTAGCCTAGCAACATCTAATTCATTGCGTATCTACAGTTGAAGGTTCCAATCCCGTGCTATCTGCAAATTAAAAATTCTGCTGGGATAATTGTGACGGCGGCAGCTGGAGTTGTTATTCCTTCATTCACTGCTGAAAGTGGTTATGAAGATGTGCGAGTCAAATCTCCAGTGTTTTTTCCAGATGAACCCTTGCCTATTCCTCACCAAGAATATTCATGCGTGGGTTCTGCAGCAGGCGGTGTTGCTGTCTCATGGCCAGAAATATACATAGACTATGCCATGGTTGAGACTGTTGAGGCAGAGATCCCAGAGCAAAGAAAACCTGAGCTCGACATACCTGCGCCCAAACTGCAAAAGCCTAAACAAGTTAGTCAATTTTCATCATCTTCTTATGATACTTTCGAACTGCTACCTGATTTTATTTGCTAATGTCATACCATATAAATGTAGGAATCTCCTGTCAAGTCAGATACAGTCGTTTGGTGTAAGGATGCAGCATCAAACTCCTCTCCTCCTCGCGACGACATGGAAGTGGATGAACCCGACCAATCTTCTGATCCCAAAGCCACTCTTGAAGACACGGAGGTCAAAAGTGAGCCAAGCCCTATTCCAGATGAAGACCTGCTGTGGGTAGGGGAAATAAACCTTCAAACATTTCCATTATTCGCTTCCAACAGATGATCTTGCATTATAAATTTTTGCTTTTTGTTGTTCATGAATATGCAGGATTTTGGACACCACATCCGGGTACGCGAGGTCAGAGCGAAGGTGGCAAAAGCAATCCAGGATTTGCATGCGCATGATCCGGACAGGATTTGCTACAAGATTCCATTGCAGCACCCGGTTTTCGGCTCATCTGGGAGGCAGTTGTGTTTGTTAATGGAAAGTGCAAATCCGTGGATCAAGAATATAGACAGATTCAAGAAAGAGTGGATCCATGGTTGGCAGATTGATATGTGGGCATGGTAATATGTTTAAAACCTCCAATATGCATTTTTGACTACTTTTATCATTTTTTTACCAATTCCTTATTGAACCGGTTTGTCTTGCTTATTAGTATGCTCTTCAACAAAATGCTGGCGAGAGATATGTCAAGAGTTCAAATTATAAGCACAACTGCCGGAGGAGCTTCAAGCACCACTACTGCCGCAGAAAAAAGCAGGATTCTGTTGAGCCTGCAGAAGACTATGAAGCCCAACAAGTCCAGACTGTACGTCATGCCATTGTCTAAAGGGTAAATTCCATTCTCTATATCATATAGTTATACTTGTGTCCTACTTCCATTTCACTAGGATTGCCCACCTCTCAATATGTTTTTCTTTCAGTCTCCATTGGATGTTGTTCATAATATCTCCAGAAGACCGCACTGTGTACTGCATTGATCCACAGTCAAACGGCATTTCAGAGGACAAACATTCGTTTCAGTATGATTTGTTTATGAGGTACGAAGCTTGTAGATTAATTCCATTAGTGATTATCATTTTAATTATAATCTCTCCATTTAACTATCAATTTACTAAATTAGCATGGGAGCCAAGTATGACAAGGACAGGGCAAAACCTGGATGCAAAACTCCACCAAAAAATTGGAGCATTGTTAACATCATGGTGAGTCATCCACTTTTCATGTGTGCAGCAATTACTGTGTACAACAAACCTTCAGTCTCACTAACGGTACTACATTCTTCTTAACCATTGCAGCACAAAACCCAGGCTTCAACCTGGGAATGTGGCTACTATGTTATGTTTTATATGGAGAAGATTGTGCTGTTAACTGCTGGTGTGGATGTGCTTCGGGTTAGTGCTAGCAATACTTTTGTATCTTTGGAATATTACTTGTCATCATGTAGTTAAACAAATCTCATATTTAAATTGGTTTCTATTTTTCCTGGCTCGCAATTTTTAATCCAGTAATAACCTGCCCTTCTTTTGTTTTTTTTATAGGTTTTACCAGAGAATAGAACTCCCTACCCCAAACCAGTGATTGATGGGATGATCGATAGCTTTTGCATGTACTTATCGGAGTCTATACTGCCTGCCTGTGCCCTTCAGAACAGCATGCGCCGGAGAGGGAATTAGTCACTTCCTCATCACAGGTCTTGAATAGATCACTGCTTTTGTTTTCATGCATCTCTTGTAGGGTGCACATCTTTTCTCCCATGAAACAGTATGATATTTTGCTATGGTTGTGATGAATAAGTAGGATTCATTAGTTGTGCTTGTGTCTGAATTCTATGAGTTTGATAAAGGTAGTGGTGTTGCTGAATAGTGTATGACATTTTGGTATGACTGTTTTGGTGAATTAATGGTTTTTCCGGCAACAAGCTGCATTTTTTTGAAACCGCAATTACTGCGGTGGCGGGTGCCGGGTTCTGCCCGGTTTTTTTTTTCTGGTCGTTTTCGCATTTCAGTGCTTCAAATTGAGTTTCAGCGAACAAAATCTTCAGCGCTTTAAATTGAGTTTCAACGAAAATACTTCAGCGCTTTAAACTGAATTTCAGCGAAAACAATCTTCAGCGCTTTATCTATGTCCTTCAACGATATAATTCAACGTAAATCAACCGTTACAACGGTACTATTTTCGGCTAATTTCAGCGTTTCATGTAACCGCTGAAACACAATTTTGACCGCCAAGTCAACGTTATGCCGGCTGGCCTAGTGACGACCGGCGGTTCGGTCGGCATCCACCGTCCGGCGCCCAGAAAGACAAATGGAGGTTTTTCAGCGGTTTGTGGAAGCGCTGCAAGTAATATATAGTGGAATATCTACTAAGCATTGCCACATGACACGGACGGGTCCCAGTGTCGGTAAAGCGCTGATACGACCATTACGTTTCACCGGGAGCATAGACAGCGGTTTTTTGATTTCGAATAACCGCTGAAAGGACACAAAATAACCGCTGAAACGTCCTTATTTTTCTAGTAGTGATCCATCAACATGAAACAAGAAAAATGTTTGAAAAAGTCTCTAAAAAATACTTATAATGTATAGTTTTAAAAGAATTTCATGAAAATGTGGATTATATAATAATTTATTTTAATTTATTATAGTTCTTATGTTTCATTTGTAATAAAAAATAACAATTGATAAATTATGTACATTTAATAAGTGAATAAGTAGTAAAATATATTCATGTCCATAAATGTCATTTTGTCCATAAACAGCTATATCTATCAGCTAATTTTACCAAACACATTTATACAATCAGCTAGTCAAATCAGCCAGTCAAATCAGCTAATACAATCAGCTAGTCAAACCAGCTAATGCAATCAGCTAACAGCTAACAGCTAATTGCCAAACACCCCCTGGTATGTTTTATGAAAGGAACTGAACTAAAACTCGAGAGAATATGCATGTCTACTTTGTTGCTTATTGGGATTTTTGAAAAATATTTACTGTGAAATTAAGTTGGGCATTGTTATATGCAATCAAATATTTACTTATGCAGTCCGTACTTATTTATTAAATAACATTAATATCCTCGTATTTATTTAAAAGTAAATGTGGTTCACATAAGTGAGAGTATATACATCAGGAACTTTAAAAGCAAATACGGACTGCACCTATCAATTCCGTAAAAGTGCCCTTTCAATTCAAAATTAAATGGAGAAAAATATTTATCCCATACTTATTGATAACTTTTTACAAAAATATAACATCATACTGATGCTATTGGAAAACATGTAACTAGATATAGAGTATAATTTAATTAGTCTATTGCAAGAATAACTACATATCAACAAATGCTTATTGATACTTCTTTTATTTTTCTTATATATTATAAGTATGATAGAATAATCTATGAATTTTATTGCATCGTAATTTTATTGCAAATTTGACCATGCATAAACTTAATTTAATCTATGAATTTGCATTTTGTCATATATTTTTTGAACTCTTCTTAACCTATATGTACTATATATCAGAACTTGTATTCAGTTAATATGTTTAAATAAAATTATCGATAATCTAAACTGCCAACATTTAGAGGAAATATTAGAATAAATTAAACAACAAATAAATGCCATATTTACAATTTACTAATTCAATTATTTTTCTTTCTACATCTGCTAACCTATGAATTCATCGACATGTAGATCGATTTTTATTAATTTGTTGGCTACATTTCTGGGTCAAGTATGATAGAAAATGGTTTATTGAAAAATATTACAGCTGATGATTACTAAAAGGTGATTACTAGATATTTTCTTAAAACTTTAATTTAGTTATTGAAAAAATGTTCAACAGTCCTTGATCATGAATCATGATCACCTAGCCTCGTCACGACAGCAGAAAGAGAACAATTTTAATCATTTTTAAATAAACTTGTAGCAGCAAGCTAGAGATTATGTATATATCGTTCAAATCTTCACCATAATTTGTTCTGCGGTTATGCATTAGTATAATCACCTCGTGTAAATTTATTAGAATTGATGATAGTACGCGGGAGATTCACCCATGCGGATTTTATGGCCAAGCCAGCAGGTACATCATGTTCACCAAATAACCACAAAAAAAAAAAAAAAATAATAATAATTTAAGGCTAAACCACCAAGAAATCAGTGGAGAGAGTTTTTATTTGGCATCCCCAGACCGTAACTGACAGAAAAATAAATACAGATAACTCCCATTATAGGAGGCTACTAGTGCGATTATAAAGAGAGTTATAAAAACTCTCTCTATATTCTAACGATAAGTACTAAGATCCGGTAATAACCCATCTAAACCCTAGCTAAAAATGGTGAAAAAATACAAGGGGAATATTAGACTTGTGAATATAGTCACCATCAGCGGCTCTTTCGACCAGTCCGGGTCGAACTGGCTGACTGCAAACTAATAGTGATATCGGACGATCCCCTAAAACTCCAGTCGCTTCCAGTCTAGTCTCTTTAAACGTTGATGATACCCCCTCGGGCCAATAGGATACCTTCCTGGTTGCTTCTAGAGAATCAGGGCATCCGTATGGTACCTAACGCGAACTGGAGTGGATAATCAAGTGATGATCCAATCCCTTCTGTCTACAAATCTGATCACAATGAAATCGCCGGAAAGAAGAAATACTACTAACCGACTTGTATTTCTCCTGTCCATATACACCATCAGATCAAAAGTCAACTTGCTCTGCCAAACTAGTACCCTTTGGAAAAGCAAGGAATTGGCAGACAGCATGCGTGATCAATATTTGAGCAAAAAGACCCATTACTAAGCATATCCCCTAGTATTTAAAATGAAAATACAGTCTAAAAAGTCTAAAAAATAAGAAAATGAAAAATATAAGTAACACATTTCAGTCGTGAAGAGGAAGACCAACGAAGAAACTCCGGCGCGGCGGCGCGTGGGTCGCACGCGCGGGCGCCTGGGCGAGGCGACGCGTGTGGCGCGTGGTAAACACGTGCGGCACTTTGGCGCGTGAGAACACGCGCCTCAGGGAGCTGCGCGTCGCCTACGTGCTCTGGATCTCAGGTTTTTCGACGACGTCTGCCGGAAAACTTCGTTGAGCCTCGTCGATGATTGAAAGTCCCAGATCAGCATGGATCTGGTCACAACGACATTCGGAGGGTGCCGGAATATGCCATAGTTGGTCGGAGTTGAAAAAGGTCGGGGTTTTGGGGGTTAGAGAGGGGTGGTTCCGATGTTTATTGGATAGGGGAGAGAGGGGGAAGGGAGGTCACCTCCGCCCCGACGAGAGGCGCCGGCCGGAGCCTTCCCGACGGCGAATCTGGGCAAAAGGGGGGTGACGGGTTGGAAGCCTTTTTCTCTGGAGAGAGAAATTTGCTATGATCAGTGACCATTGCTTTCTAATATACTCATTACAATGGAGAAACGCATGTAGCTTCCTAGAGATTACAGTCTAGGTTAGAGGGATAAATCTCGATACTGAGGTGTGTATCGTATTCACAATAATATATGCACTACAAGGGTCCAAATGAAAAACGAGAAACCTAGCTAACCCTAGCCTAATATACATTGGGTTTAAGGCCCACACACACACAAGATCAACTCCAGCAATTTTCTGGCTTGGTGGTCGCAAGTTTTATCTAAGCCTAGCCTAATATTATTCTCACTGGAAATGATCGTGGCGCCATTCGAAAGTTTATTACTCGCACCGATTAGGAATTCTCCATTAAGGACATGGGTTCTCTTGGCTACTTTCTGGGCCTTGAGGTGTCCTCTACACCATCCGGGATATTTCTCAATCAGGCAAAGTATGTGCGGGATATTTTACAGCGTGCTTGAATGACTGACTCGTCCCCAGTCTCCACTCCTTTTATTCCATTATCACAGCTTTCCAGTAGTGAGAGTCCCCCCTTTGGGAATCCCACTCTCGATCGATCCTTGGTGGGAACTCTGCAGTATTTGACTGTTTCTCGCCCAGATTTAGCCTATGATGTGAACTCAGTCAGTCAGTTTCTTCAAGATTCTCGGGAAGATCATTTTGTTGCGGTCACTAGAATTCTTCGATACGTTGCGGCCACTCCTCACCATGGTCTCGACTGTCAATTTGGTGGCTCTTCAGACGTTTGTGCCTACTCAGATGCTGATTGGGCTCGGTGTCTTGAAACACGGCGTTCGACATATGGATATGCTGTCTTTTTAGGAGGGAACTTGGTCCCTTGGAGTGCCAAGAAACAATCTACTGTTTCTCGCTCTAGCACCGAGTCTGAATATCGTGCCCTTGCAAACACCACAGCTGAGGTTATTTGGTTGTCCCATTTGTTGAATGATCTTCGTTTCCCCCTTGATGGCTCTCCATTGCTCATGTGCAATAACAAGAGTGCAATTTTCTTGGCTCAGAATCCGGTGGCACATAAGAGGGCTAAACACATAGACATTATCTACATTTTCTTCGGGAGTTAGTCACCATGGGAAAATTACGTTTTAGTCATGTTCCTACGTCTCTGCAACTAGCAGATATTTTCACCAAGGGGTTGCCTAAGCCACTATTCGAGTTTTTCCGATCCAAACTTAGCATTTTGGTGAATCTGACGCTTTACTTGAGGGGAGGGGGGTGTTAGGATAGATGGAATAAGTTAGATTGGGCAAAGCCCATTATCTAGATTATTCTACATACTAGCCCATAGTCTAGAATATTTTTTTTGTATAGTCTAGGTTCATTGAACCTTGTAATATGACATCTATTTATTTCCTAATACAATTCATCCTCATTAATGGAGGATACTTTCTTTCAGGGTCTACCGAGTCTGCGACTGCTATGTCCGCCTCTTCTGCTGCTACGTTGGCTGCCTTGCTCATACTAGAATCCTGGATGTCGCAAGATCATGTTATCCATGTGCCTCTTTGATCGTCGCTCACTGAGAAATCAATGCTACTATGCTAGAGAAGATTGGCCACGACACAGCTCAGGCCATGTTGACGGCTCTGGCGGCGGCGTATCACAACGCCACCGACGCCCGTGAACTCCAACTTTGCGACGAGATTCACCTCATCCTGGCTCATCCTCCATTATGGACTTCCATCGCCGCTTCAAGGTTGTCCTCGATGGGCTAGCGTCTTTCGAATATCCAATCAACAACAAGATCGCGCCATGGTGTTTCTTTGTGATCTCGATCCGACATACACGAACTTCGTGATGGTACAACTCTCCCACACTCCGATCCCGTCTTAAGCCGACATTGTTGCCCGGGCAAGGAGTCACGAGATTTTTCTTGTGTCTGGGGGTTATGATGCCGGAGCTAGTTCCCATCATGCTTACGTTGTTTTTGTTGTTGTTGCACAGGTGTATCCAAGCATCTCCTTCATGCATGCACATGCACGTGGCCATCACGTGCCATCCTCAGGCGCATCAGGCATATCAGCTCCCACGTGCAGCAAATCTGGTGGATCCGGGCGCTCTAGTTAACAGTTTGGTTAACAATCTGGTGATAGCGGTTCTTTCTGGTGGTCGTGGCTGCCACAATCAAAGAAATTGAAACCCTAATGTCAGATGTGTGGCAAGTTTGGACACATTGCCTAAACCTGCACCAACCCTAATTTGGAGGCCAACCTTGCCACTACTACAAAATTGTGGCATTTAAGGTTGTTGTTCCTTCATGTTTCAAGGCAGAAGACAAACGCCTTGTTCGGGTGTGTCTTAAAACATGAAAACCTTTAAGGCGATTCCTCTTCTGCCTTAAACGTTTTCAGTTTTAAGGCGTTTGATTCCGCCTTAAAGCACAGGTTTTCCGCCTTAGACGTAACTTGCGAGTTCGCAAGGAAGCTCGTTTTGTAAAAAAAACCCCTAGCAAGCGGAATAGCTTGCGAAGTCTCAAGTCAATTCTATTATAGCAAACTGGACAGCTTGCGATGTCTCAAATCCATTTTCCTCGGTAAAAAAATGAGCTCTCTGATCCATTCCAAAAATGGATCATAGAGCTCCTTAAACATGAATAAATACTTTTCACCTCAAAAAAATTATATTGTGGAGTTCTTTCTATTCAAAAATACAACAAAATCTCTGTAAAAATCTAATGCAATTTATTATACTTCTGCATTAAAACAGCCGAAATCTCTGTACAAACCAACACAATATTAGACTTGAGAAACTGCAGGGACCTTTGGATCCAGATGAGAGATGGCAAGAACCTCAAAACCTAGCCATTCGTTGAGTGAAACGCGAAGCCTTTTCATCTCCAATTACAAAAGTACTTGTTGCATTCTCAAACTTCTAATGTTCAGGCTTCACCACCCTATAGCATTATCATCAAACAGGCGACAGAAAATGTTAGACATTGCTAACACAATATCCATGAGGCCTTACAACTCTCAGAAAAAAGAAGCAATACTATTATCAAATGATATAAACCTTGCAACAGACTATAACTCAAACCAAATATACTAACCTTTCCTTTTCTCCGTCCATTCAAGACTATCAACAGACAGTTGCATCCGAGTACAAGAAGTAAATGATTCCAATATTTGACCGAAGCAATTATGCACTAGATAAGATAAAACAACGTTGTGGACATCACTTTCATTCATTGCCTGTCAACAAAGCATGAACAAGCACATAAGCAAAACTGCAAACTTTAACTCATTCAGTTGCATAACTTTCAGGGCCAAACCAGTTAATGACCTTAACATTGCTAAACAAAGAGTGGAACAGAAATCAATGTAACTGTGCATAAGTACATACCATTAAATACCCAAAAAGTTAACTGCACAAGAACTGCATAGGTAAAACTATATCCAATCCCACAAAATTCTCACTTTCTTTATGATAAGGCTTTCCTATTTATATCTCAAAGAAGCTCACATGTAATTGAAACCCCTGGTTTCTTTATGTATGGTGCATAAGCCTCAAAATATCTCGAGATGCTCTAAGGGGCAAGGGTTTCATTGTATAAGTTTTTCCACTTCCTGCAGAACATTAAAAGGGAGTTGATAAGAACACGCCAACAAAAGATCTAAAAGCATCCTCGATGGGTGGGTAATTTCTTGCAACTGATATATTTTACCAATAATATAGCATTCCAGTACAGTTTCTCTGTTAAGATAGAAAAGCGAACATAGTTTCCTGCACAAAACTGTAAAGATAATATTTTTATCTTCTCCATAAGCAAAGCCCTCACTTTTAACAAAATCCTACAAAAAGTGAAGTCAACATCGACAATTTAACCTTAAAAATCCATCAAATTTTATATAAAAACGAAGACCAACAATCCAGAAAACGGCAAAGGTGCTTACTATGTTATTGTACTGCCTAGGATTAGCATCCATCTGAGAAGCTGACGGAATTAACATTGTGAACCGAAAAATCAAGACACTGCGAACATAGTTTCATGGACTGATAATGCTTAACTGTACAGTTTTTCATCCTCTGAAAGATGGCTCGGCTCATTAGGACAGCGCTAATGATCACGCTCAGACCAGGTTCTGTTAGGACAAGATCTGCAGCGCCACGTGCAGCATGTGTAGCATCAGAAACTGCAATACCGATATCAGCCTTCTTGAACGCTGGTGCATCGTTGACTCCATCTCCAGTCATCCCACAGACATGCTTCATTTCTTGCAGAATTTTCACAATCTCATACTTGTGCTCTGAAAAACACAAACATCTCTAAAAAATGAATAGAGTCATAGAATCATGAAGAAAATATATCTCGATTACATTACTAGGGAAAACTCCAGCAAAGCCAGCTCTTTGACATGAATAGCTCATGTTCTCATCTTTGTGGCGTGGTCTCATCTCAGGAATAGACCCGATTCTCATCTCCACAGCAAAAGTACTACACCATTGCAGAACGTGGTCTTTTTTCTCACTCACCGTTTAGGCATATATTCCTTCATTTTTTCCAAGTCTGTGTGTGATCGGAAACGTTAGACCAAGTAGCATTCCCGAGGGAAAAAATTATTGCCGACTCAAGACAACTTTAAAACATTGGATTGAAGGTTTGCCCTCTTTTCATGTTCTACAGTTCTTTAAAAACTTGTTTGAACAAACAAAGAAAGATAATCAAAATAAAGATTCATAATCCATCCCAATTTTTATATACATTGGAGAAAGATTTTTCACGTTTTGATATAATCTAAAATCATAAATGTATGCCATGAAATGAAACAAACACATACGATGGCACTTCCTAGTTCCTACACACCAAAAAGACACCTTTTTTTTTGCCTACTAATCCAAAATTAAGAGATGGATTGTGAAATCTTACAAGCAGAAAGAGAAGCCAATCTTCTCCTAATCCTTGTTCTCCATAGTCTTCTCCTCCAACCAGAGCCTCCCATCGAACCCGCTCCTCGTTCTGAATAAGAAAACTCTACTCCCATGATTGAAGAACATATCATGAACGTCCCACATAACGTCGACGAGCAACCCATCGACGAAAATGGTGTGATTGCAATCCGGAAATTCCATTTCAGCCGCTTCACTTGGACCACGCTCTTCTTATCGATGGAGACAGAACTCGGAGCACTTTATCTCCGGTCTTTCTCCCATGAAATCCTACAATTCTGGTGTGATTTTGACTGTGATTTATTGGGTGAGGAGAAGAAGATGAAGGGGGAGTTTGCTGAATTCGACTGGGAGAGATGCCGATTTGCAGATCGACATAAGAATAATTTTGGGGAGAGGATTTATTGTAGGTGTTTATTTATTTTGGGATCTGATTTTAGTTTATAGTGAAAGCCACTCACGAGTTCGCAAGTAACTTATATTTAAGACGGATACAGGTTCCGCCTTGTATATGGCAATTTACGCCTTTAAAATTTTTTAACAGGATGAACAATTATAACTTGCGAATTCGCAAGTCCGTTACAAGGCGGAAGATTGACGGATTCCACTAAACGCCTTAAATTTGTGCCTTAGATGAGGGCTTCTCTACTAGTGTGCTGATGCTTTAGGGCATGTGTGGTATGCTGAGTTTTGGGTTTGGGTTTGGGTTTTGGGTTTCAACTCAAACTTGGTTTGTGATGTAGTTTTGGATAATCTGGTTTGGGGCAAAATCTTGTATGGCATGCACAAGTGGATTCTGACTTTTGAGTTTTGAATTAATTATTATATTGTTTTATTCATTTCATGTATTGTATATTATTTTTACACTATATAATTGTGCTGCTACACTTATAAAATGTGTTTAAAGCAAATAATGGTGAAATATTTAAATACATTATTTTTTGTATAGTCACTAATATTAATAAATATTAATACTATATTATAAAATATTAATATTGAATCGAGTTGAACATGAGATTAGTACGGTGAACATTTTTCACATACATTTCGTATCATATCATGTCAAAACGACTTATTTATTTTTTACTATTTCAAACTAGTTTGGGACAGAATATCTGACCAGACATATTTTCACCCGAATTTCGCAAAAATAAGGGTCGGCAATTTTTAATCAAATATATATTTAATATTATTTATGTCTTAAACTAAATAATCAATTTTAAAATGATTTGACACGAGTCAAATTGTTTTGTCGGGATTGGTATTTTTTTAAAACAATATTTTATTTTATTTTATTTTTAAAATATTATATTAAGTGTATTTAAATATTTTAACCTGATTCTATTCCTATCCAAGTATGGTTGATAATTTCAATCAAACAAAATGCAAAATTAAATATTCAATTTAAATGATATAATTTTAATAAATAAATTAATCATAGGTCGTGTTTTTCTGACATTTTATTCTTGTATTAATTTATCATATTTTGCTTAAAAATCATTTTTTATAACATTTAAAAACTAATTTAAAAAAAGTCAAAACTGGTTCAAAACTTGATTTTGGGTTTGATCAAAACCAAATTCCGGTCAAAACCAAAACCAGGTGTAGCATACAAGTTCTGAGTTTGGGGTGAACCCAAAACCAGCTAAAATGGGTGCTGCCACACAGGGCATAAGTCTTCCGTGTCACTCGACAATGCTTTTAACTGGTACCTAGACTCTGGTGCAACCAACCACGTCTCTGGTCTTGACAACATCGCACCCTATAACGGTAACCATTCTATCGCTATCGCTAATGGTAAACTTGTCAAAATTACTCATATTTGTCAGCATTGGTCTTCTCGTGATATATATTTATCTAATGTTTTGGTGGTTTCAGATATTTTGAAAAATCTTATTTCCATTAGAAAACTGACAAGGATTTGAAATTATGTGATATCATTTGATGAAAATGCGGTTGTTATTCAAACAAAAGCTACAAGGGAAATCGTGGGCCAGGGACGATGTGAACATGGTCTCTATGTGCTGGAACAAGGTGGTGTTTCTTTTTTTGCTTACGTTTAACCTAATAAATATAGGGCGGCGTAGGATATATGGCAAACTAGACTGGGCCATACTTCCCTGTCAGTTATTTCTTTATTGAATAAGTTAAACCTAGTTAAGGCTGTTTCTTTCTCGCACACACCATCTTTATGTTCTTCATGTGAACAAGCACAGGAAAAAAAACTTTCATTTATGGATAATCCCAAACGGGCTAATTTTTACTTCTTTTGATACACTGTGATTCATAAGGTCCTGCTCTGATTTTATCAGAAAGGGATTTTTCATACTATGCAATCTTTGTGGATGATTTTTTGCGCTTGGATGAGGAGATGCAAGCTCTCCGCCAGCAACATACTTGGGATCTTGTTCCTCGACCTGCTAATCAAATGTGGTTGGCTCAAAATAGGTATATTGCATCAAGTATCGCCCAGATGGTTCTGTTGATAGGTACAAGATCCTACCTTATTGCTCAAGATTTAACTCAACTGCATGGTTTTGACTTCAGTTATACCTTCAGTCCTGTTGTCAAAGCTTCCACCGTTCGCATCATTCTTGCTCTTGTTGTCATGTTTTTTTTACCCCTTCATCAGGTTGATGTTAAAAACGCTTTTCTCAATGGCGTTCTTGATGCTCCAGTCTACATGGGACAACCAGCATGCTTCTCTGATCCTGTTCATCCAGATTTTTTCTTTCGCCTTCGAAAAGCCATTTATAGGCTTAAGCATACTCCTCGGGTTTGGTTCCAGCACTTCAGTTCCTTTCTTGTCAAATTAGGGTTCAAGGTTGTTTGACTGACACTTAACTGTTTGTGTTTTCTCGAGGATCGAATGTGTTATATTTGATGGTGTATGTTGACGACATTACCCTCACTGGGAATAACTCTAACCTCACTCGCTGGTTTGTTGTTCGAGTGGATCAAGAGTTTTCTGTTAAAAATCTTGGTTCTCTTCATTGTTTTTTTGTTTTGGGAATTGAGATAGCTCGCTCTTCCTCTGGACTTTTTTTGGGCCATGCAAAGTACGCCATAGAGGTTCTGTACTAAGCTGGCATGACGTATGCTCCACCAATCTCTACACCATTTGTGCCCTGTTCGTAGCTTGTCAGTTCTTCTAGTCCCGACTTCTCAAATCCTAAGATTTATTTCTTACTTGTTGGTGCACTGCAGTACTTGACGGTTACTCATCAAGACTTGTCATTTTCTGTTAATTCTGTCTGCCAGTTTCTGCAGTCTCACAAGGATGATCATTTTCAGGCTGTTACTCGTATACTTCGCTATTTTCGTGGGCGCTTCACTATGGACTTTCATTTCGTCCTTCGCCTACTGGTCTTCCCATTCTTGACTACTCTGATGCTGATTGGGCTCGATGTCTTGAAACTCTCTACTCCACCTATAGCTATTCTATTTTTCTTGGTGCCAATCTTGTTTCTTGTAGTGCTAAAAAACAACTTACCATGTCTCAGTCCTGTTGCGAGTCCAAATATCGTGCTATGGCCAACACTTCCGCTGAGTTAGCGTGATTGTGCCAACTGATTCGTTAGCTTCGGGTCCCGCTCTTCTACTCCGCTACTGCTTTGTGATAATAGTAATGCGATTGTTTTTGCTCAAAATCCGGTGGCCTGTAAGCGGCACAAGTATATTGACATTGACTATCACTTTGTTCGTTACTTTCAAAAACATTCGTGTTCGTCATGTCCGGTCTGCTTTTCAAGTAGCTGACATCTTCACCAAAGGATTGTCTAGTCTGCTTTTCGAGTTATTTTGTTCCAAACTTTGCGTCTCCAGCAATCCGGCGATTTGCTTAAGGAAATAATAACATATCTTGATTGATCTTGATAATATATCAAGATATTTTTGTAATATATGTGTATATTACATTCTCCATACTTAGAGTAGGCTAGAAAACATTTGTACTCCATATATTATACACCCTAAACTTAATACAATTGATTCTGAATTACAATATTCACACACAATTGCTCAAATGAAAAAAGAAACAAAGTTAACTTAACACCCAGAAACAATATCACCCAAATGCTCAGAGAGTTTGACCTTCAGTCAAGAAAGCTGTACAGCTATTGGACTCCTAACCGAATGCGCTATAGAACGCCAAGTCAGAGATCCTTCAAAAGTACCTGTAACTAAACCAGGTAAACGTGTAAACGTTACTTCATAGGTCTGCGTCTGATTCACCCCAGAGAAGTACAAGCTGAGAGGTAAAACTGCCACTGCAATTCCACGAGGATGAACGATCTCGACATCGTACCGTTCATTGGCTCCACCAACATTAGTCACAGTTCTAGTCA
The DNA here is from genome assembly GCA_948330725.1 of Sherardia arvensis. Taxonomy (NCBI): domain Eukaryota; kingdom Viridiplantae; phylum Streptophyta; class Magnoliopsida; order Gentianales; family Rubiaceae; genus Sherardia; species Sherardia arvensis. The sequence goes on from OX415241.1 coordinate 30,498,023, forward strand.
CTATCTGAACGCCTGATAGCAATCCTCCCATTTTGATCGAAAATGACGGATAATTTAGTTGCGCTTCTGATATGGGAACAACAGATCTACACTCCACAATTCTTGAGATCTGACCAACTTCTTCATTCGTGAGATTCATACCACACAGATAGTTTAAGTAATCATCGGGGTTGGTATCGTAAACAAGCCCTGGATCATTTGCTCTAGAAGGGTCCACGTGGCCTGCACCAACGGCGAACACATTAGCAGGATTGCTTGTTTCATCCTCGATGGGAGCCTTCCCGAGGTTCATTTGATAAGCAGTGGTCATCATGGCAGATTTAATTGCTGCAGGAGACCAATCAGAATGTGCACTCTTGAGAAGTGCTGCAATTCCACTGAGATGAGGACATGCCATTGATGTCCCTGATAGTACATCAAATGCTGATCTGCCTCTAATAGGACTGATAGAGGCTGATATTATGTTATCCCCAGGTCCAGTAATATCAGGCTTCAAAATGCCTGGACTCGCAATGCTAGGACCCCTGGATGAAAAATAAGCTACGGTTGGGGCATGAACATTCCCAAGTATAGTCCCTCGATATCTGATCGCAGCTCTATAAGGACCTGGAGATGTACGAAGGTAGTTTATGATTTTTTGGCCATCTGAGAAACTCATACGTGCGGCTGGGAGACCACGAGCTTGATCATCAAGCTCTATGTCATAGGCCTCGACTTCATTATTCATTAGAATCATCCCAGCAGCGCCAGCATCTTTCAGGATTTTTTCTTGTACATAAGTACCATTCACGCTCACCCTGCACAACACAATCTTACCCCGGATAACTTGGTTACTCGCCATTGAAGCTAAATCGCAGAACTGAGCTCTGGTGTTTGAAAAGTAAATGAGTGGTGATTGCATCACATCTTTTGGTTGGAACAACGACTCGCGGATTAAGACCTGATTGTTTCCAAGTACAACGAGAGCCCTGAATTCTCTGTCTATAGAACTTGCAGCAACAGTGAGGTGCCAAGGAGCGTCATGGTAAACAGTACCAGGAGAAGGCCCTTCATTTCCAGCAGTGACGCTCATAAATATGCCGTTGCGCATAGCACTGTATGCTCCAATTGCGATGTAGTTGTCATAAAATGGAACCGGAAAGTCTCCACCGATTGACATGGAAATAACATCAACACCGTCGGAAATTGCAGCGTCGATTCCGGCTAGCATATCGGCGTCCCAGCAATTTTCTACGCCGCAGACATTGTAAATGGCTAGATGAGCAAGGGGAGCGATTCCAGAAGCAGTGTAATTAGCATTCTCGAAAATGCTAACTCTTTTCACGAAGTTTCCCGCTGCTATGCCTGCAACATGAGTGCCATGGCCATCTTCATCTAGTGGTGAAGTTATCTCCTCCCCGAAATATCTCGCACCAATGATCTTGTTATTGCATTTGCTGAATTGACACGAACCCTTCCATTTCGTTGGAGGAGGGGGCATACCTTCATCCCTAATGAGGGATGATCAGGATATATTCCAGAATCAATGACTCCGATGATTACTCCGGTACCATAATTTGAATCGTCTCTCCAAAATCCAGGCACGTTTTGTTGTAAGCCGAGGAACCGAGGAGAATGAGTTGTTTTCAGAGATAACATCTGTTGAGGCCGAGCTGAGACAAACTCGTCCATTTTACTCAGTGACGTTACTTGCTCGGGTGATAGCTTTGCAGCGAAGCCATGGAAAACGTTGTGGTAGTTGTGACGTATCACCGGTGAGTGTGCCGTCTCTGTACCGCCGCCCTTTGGAGTTACAGCTGATAAAAGTGATGCATACCAGCTTTCTATGCTTTCTTTGTTGCTCAAAATGGGAATATTATTGGGTGAGGGACATAGACGGACTATATAGGTTTCTAACTCATGATATGTGTTTTCATTTATGGCTAGTGATAAGTGGAAGTTAGTTAGAACCAAAATGAGAGGGACTATGAAGGCTATGATATTGGATGCCATGGTTAATGGTGTATATGAACTGATCCTGCTGATTAACTAGTATCTATAGGACATTCATCCAGCTCTTTTTATAGGACTATGAAGGCTAACTGCTAACTGGGTATCTATAGGACATTCATCCAGCTCTTTTTATAGGACTATGAAGGCTAACTGCTAACTGGTTATTATATAATGAAATGGTGTTGAGGGTATGTCAAATGATCGTGCTAACTCATTCATATATCCAGCATTTTTCCAGGTAATTATATGATTCGTCGTGGACAGTGCTCATAAGATGCATTGACCGTGTGACAATACAAGAAGAATTGGAGGACTGATTTATTAATTATGTATGTACTTTGTATATTGCACTTATGTGCCTAGGGTTTAGCTAGCTTCAGTATTTAGCTTTAGGCCCTTGTATGTAACTATATATAGGCATGCTTCTGCCTTATTCTAATCAAGCAATCAGATACAGTTTACATGGTATCAGTAGCCTGACGATCCTCTTTCCTTAAACCCTAGGGTTCTTAAACCCTCTCTCCCTCTCTTCTCTCTTTTTGGCCGCCGCCCACCTTCTCCCCTTTTCGCACGAAATTTTTTTTTTTCTGCCCTCCCCTCTCAGTTCAAATTTTCTGCCCTCTTTTTTATTGTTCACACGACGATGGCTGCTACCAGGGATGATTCTCTTACGATCAACACGATGGTGCATTTTCTCAACACCAAGTTGGAAGCTTCAACATACCTGCGATGGAAGAAGCAGGTAGAGTATGTATTCATGCCTCAAGGATTGTTTGGCCATTTGGATGGCTCTACTCCTCGCCCTCCCGTTCCCGTGCCGCCAACGGCCGCCTCTTCCTCCTCCTCACCACCGGACTCTGCTGTTCTTCAGAAGGAGCAGGCCGCCTACGACACTGCCCTTGCTGCCTACAAATCCTGGATCGTGGATGATCAGAGACTTTGTAGTGTGCTCCTCTCTTCATGCACTGCTGATGCGTTGAATGAGATCACTGGGAGTACCACCGCTAAGGAGATGTGGGACACTTTCGCCAGCACCTATCAACACAGCACCTCGATCAGTGTTTTCAGCCTCAGACAGCAGGCGAATCTCCTTCGCAAGACTGGTACGATTCATGATCTTCATCTGTCTCTGATTAGAATTTTTGATCAATTGAGTATTATGGGCCAACCTGCGGATAACCGCGACAAGCTTATGTGGTTTCTCACTGCCCTTGGACAAGCTTATTCAAATTTTAGTGCACCTATTGCTGTTCTTGATCCTTTGCCTCCGTATATAACTGTTGTGGATCAAGCCAAGGGCTATGAGGCTTTTTTGGCGAATTTGGAGAAAACGAATGTGCAGGTACAGGCTCCGGTGGGACCGGTAGCCTTCGCTGCGACTGCCCAGGAGACTGCCCAGGCCGCCCAGCAGCCAGACGGTGGCGCGTGGGCTCACGCGCCTGGACAGGCCGCGCGTGGCGACGGCGCGTGGGGCCCACGCGCGGCTGGAGGCGGCCGTTTCGGCGGTCGCCGTGGCGGTCGTCGTCCCTGGGCAGCTCCTAGAGGTCCTGGTATGTCCAGATCTGGTGTTTTGGGTGCTCAGATTCAGTGTTACACATGTGGAGGCTTCGGGCACATCTCTAAGTTTTGCGGCAACTCTACGCAGAGTTATGTGGCTCCATGACCACAGTCTTATGGCCAGCAGCAGTACCATACTTATGCTCCTCAGCTGGCACGGCCTCCATCTGCTCCTCAGGCTCTTGTTGCTCAGACTTATGCCGCTCCGGTTGCTCCTGCGGCAATGGCTCCTCAGCAACCTGTGTATGCACCGCAGTACGTTCCGTACCAGGCTCCTCAGACTCAGCCTGCTACTGCTCCTACAGCCTCAGACTGGTATCTTGATTCAGGGGCTACCAATCATATGAGTGCCACCCCTTCGAACTTGACTGCCTTGGCTTTGTTGGCAGTCTATCGGACCCATCTCTGTTCGTATTTACCCGTGGCTCAGTCATCCTTTACCTTCTCATCTATGTCGATGATATCATTCTTACCGGGAATGATAAGGTTGCTATTCAGAGTTTTATAGCTCGGGCTGACCGGGAATTCTCTGTCAAGGATCTTGGATACCTCAACTACTTCCTTGGCTTGGAGGTTACACCCACCTCCACCGGGTTGTTCTTGGGTCAAGCTAAGTATGCTGGGGATATTCTTCAGAGAGCTGGGATGTTGGATGCTACGCCGGTTTCTACACCGTTTCTTCCATTATCTCAGTTACACAGCAGTACCAGTGGACCATTTCACAATCCGAAATTGTATCGTTCTCTTGTAGGTGCACTTCAGTATCTCACCATCACTCGTCCTGACCTATCCTTTGCTGTCAACTCTGTGAGTCAATACCTTCAGGATCCACGGGATGATCATTTTGCTGCAGTCACTCGAATTCTTAGATATGTTCGAGGCACGCAACATTGTGGATTGACATTCACTGCCGATGGTGTTTCGGAGATGCTGGCCTACTCCGATGCTGATTGGGCGCGCTGCTTGGAGACACGTCGCTCTACTTATGGATATGCAGTTTTCCTTGGTGGTAACTTGGTCTCATGGAGTGCGAAGAAGCAACCCACAGTCTCTCGGTCAAGCTCTGAATCGGAGTACAGAGCTCTTGCGAACACTGCTTCGGAGGTAGTATGGCTGTTACATATTCTTCGGGATCTTCGCTTCCCACTTCAGGGATCTCCGGTGCTTCTTTGTGACAATAACAGCGCCATCTTTCTTGCGGAGAATCCAGTTGCTCACAAGAGAGCTAAGCACATCGACATCGACTATCACTTTGTGAGGGAGCTAGTTAGTGCTGGCAAACTACGAGTTGGTCATGTTCCGACATCCTTACAAGTTGCGGATATCTTCACCAAGGGGCTCAATCGTGCGTTGTTTGACTTCTCTCGGTCCAAGCTTCACGTCTCAATCAATCTGACGCTTCGCTTGAAGGGGGGTGTGACAATACAAGAAGAATTGGAGGACTGATTTATTAATTATGTATGTACTTTGTATATTGCACTTATGTGCCTAGGGTTTAGCTAGCTTCAGTATTTAACTTTAGGCCCTTGTATGTAACTATATATAGGCATGCTTCTGCCTTATTTTAATCAAGCAATTAGATACAGTTTACAGACCGAAAAATCAATTGTAAAGAATTCACGAGCCAAGTGGTTATACAATTTTACATTAATCAGACGAATTGAGAGAAACCTCATTTCGTCTTCACAGATTTTTTTAGGAGAGACATGCAAGCGAGGTATTTATTTGAACCCTTAGTCCTAAAGTAAAAGATTAAACAGTTTATTGATCATAATCATCAACTTGTGTCACAATTTGGTAACCAGTTTGAAAATTATTTTTATTGTAAAAGTGCCCTTTCAACTCAAAAGTAAATGAATTGTTAAGGAGAAAAAAGATTTATCCGATACTTATTGATAACTGTTTTAACAAAATATAACATCATTGATGCTATATATTGGAAAACATCTAACTAGCAACTATACTCTATACAATTATCATTGACGCTATATATTGGAAAACATCTAACAAGCAACTATACTCTATACAATTTAAGTAGTCTAAGAATAATTAAATTACATATCTTTATTTTTATTTTTCTTATATTGGCACCCTACTATACATCGTCGTAATTTATTTTGCAAATCTGACCATAAATTTGAAATTGTCGTATATACTTTGAACTCTTCTTAACCTATATTTACTATACATCAGAACTTGTATTTAGTTAACACTAGTGGAATATGATGGGGAACACGGTGGTTCTGTTCGTGTTACCGCCGTCCATGATAGCGCCGTGCAATTGGCGCCACCGATGCACGGCGGTCATAACCGCCATGTATAGTTCCGGCTAAATTTCCGAGTTCGGAAATCTATCCGGATGTCTGTAAGTCCGGCTAAGTTTAAGAGTTCGGAAAGTTAGCCGGCGGATAGAACAAAAAAAAACACTGGCCTATTTGGTCGGCGAAATCAAAACCAGCATAAAAATAGTCTCATCCCCAAATCATGAGTACTTGTGAATCGATTAGATCGTACCCTGAAACCTCAATACACAAACTATCATCCTAATCTATTGATTTTTGGCCTAAATCATGTGAGAAACACATTAAATTTAAAGTAAACATTTTGCTAGAATAAGGAGAGGGAGAGGGAGAGGGTCGGGATAGGGAGAAGGAGAAGATGAAGGAGAGAGAGAAGGAGAATAAGAAGATGGAGAGGGATAGGGAGAATGAGAGAGGGAAAAGGAGAAGAAGAAGATGGAGAGAGATAAGGAGAAGGAGAGAAACAACCATCCGACTAAATTTCCGAACTCTGAAACTTAGCCGGAACTCAATAAACGACGATTTCTTAAAAAGTCACGCGGAACCGCAGTTTATTGAGTTCGGAAACTTAGCCGGATGCAATGCACGGCGGTTCTTTTAAATTCACGCGGAACCGCCGTGAATTGGCGCCGTCTTGCGGCCTGATTCTACTAGTACAATATGTTTTTACTAAAATTATCGATGATCAAAATTGAAAGTATTTAGAGAGTGCAATGAAATATTAGAATAACCAACAAGTTATTGATTAAAATAAGTAAAAAACGGACTAAATCTAGCAGACCCGTATTGATAACTTATTTGACTAAATCAATAACTTGTTCTAAATCTAATATTGATAACTTGATAAGGAGCTGCCATCTAATCTTCTAACTTATCAATAACCAACAAGTTATTGATTAAAATAAGTAAAAAACGGACTAAATCTAGCAGACCCGTATTGATAACTTATTTGAGAGTACAAGTTATCAATATTTAGAGAGCCCTTCAAGTTCCGTTAACTCCGACTCAAGTGGGGGGGAAAATGTTGTTGGCGGTTCAAGTGAGGTTAGAAGACAACGAGAAGTGACTCGCGCATCGAAAGAAGCTCAACTCCTCACACATTGTCGCGAATTAGAGATTAGGATCGATAACAAAATACTAACACATGTCAAGTTTAATGACATTGGTGTTGTTATTTCACCCGTAGATGATGCCGCGCGATGGTCGAGTTGGTGTGCTAAGACGGGTAGGATATGCACACCATTAGACACAACGGATTGGAGGCTACTAAGCATCGACATCAAAAAGGATATATGGAAGGAATGCAAGGTTAGTGTGGTACTTGTTATTTTTAATTTCAATTGAAAATTGTGAGTGTGACTATTTTTATGATCACATTTGTAGCGCCCCTTTATTATCGAGGCAACATCCTATGATCAAGTGAAGAAGAAGGCTCTTCAAATCGCATCAAAAGCTCATCGAGAACACAAATATACCCTTGCCAAGGATTATATCAAACCGAAGGGCACGAGGTTTGGGGAAGATCCAAGTACGCGTTACAATCACATTGTAACCCTTACTTGGGAGGCATTCAAGAAACGATGGTTAGAAAATGACGCAAAAGTTAGTTTACTTACTACATCTTGCAATAATAGTGTCATGCGAATTAGCCAAATATTTTTGTTTCGGTTAGTGCTTTATTCCTAACAAGCTAGTGGATGGGGGCATGGACGCGGAAGTGGCGAACAAGCTAGTCATTGCCGAAGACCCTACAACATATAGTAGACAACAATTATTCGTCTTGGGTAGAATTAAAAAAGACGGGACATTCTCAAGTGATGAGGCAAAAAGGGTGGCTAATCGAGTGGTACGCTTAACCTACTACGCCATACCATGTTCCATTTTAGTATCTACAATCAAACAATCAAACACAACAATTGATTTGTGGGTAATAACTTTTCATTTACTATACTACCTTTTTAGGACGAGGTCGAGCGTGAAGTTGAAGAAGGCTTGTTTATCCCTGTCGGTAAACACGATGTGCTACGTAGGGCACTTGGGAAGGCCGAGCATCCGGGAAGAGCTAAGGGAATTGGTGGTTATGTTACTCAAATAGAGGCGTTTGGTATCAAACGTAGTAGCAAAGACCCTAAACCATCCAAACTCCAAATAGCATTGAACCAAGCCAAAAAATCCGACCAAGAGGTCAACCTTATACAGATTCAGGTGACAGTACAAATCCAATGCTCATTTATTTCCACTATGATTTCATTTCAAATCATTTGTTATACTTCTTTGCTTTCAGCACCGAAAGCAATTGTCAAATTGGGAGTGCGGTTACCATATGATGTTGTACGCAAGCGAGTGTGTAGCTGGCCTTGTTCAAGATAATTTGGAATCGCATCGCGTAAGCATTCTTATAACATACTTATTGTACCTATTACTATCTACGTTGCATTCAATAGCATTAAAAAAACATTTCATATTCTTAGATTATCGAGGAAAATCATGCACCGTACACCAAGAAGGAGTTTGAGGATGGTAGAGATGCATTGGCTAGACACTTGGTCCTTATTAGATCTCGGTACATCTCTAGACCTCACATTCCCAATAAAAGCTAGTTTCTTTTTTTGTCAAATGGATGCATATATTTACTTTTGAGTTCCATTACTTCCATAAGTTTATAAAATGTGGCTTGATAGTGTTTCATGTTCATGTTTTGTGCTTAGATACCATGCATCTTGCAATTGACAGCTTAGACAATTAAAATGAAACCCAATTTTAGTGGAAATGGGTGGAAATGGCTCAAATCCTATAATTTTGTGACACTTACGAATTGCCTGCGAGATCGTTACTTCTCTCGCCCGTAACATTAAAATAGTTGCGATCATCTTGTACTATCGCTACATCAATCGCCCGAATTATATTTCTGAGCTTAGTTTTTGCGCCCTCGCTACCCAATCGCTCAATCTTCTCTGCCTCTCCAATCTAATCTCTGTCGAGCTCGTAACCATACATGCCAATGCCAGGCGAATGTCTAGCTTACTCGTAACGTAAATTTTTTTTCTCGCTCACCCAGAGCAAAAACGACGTCGTTTAACTTTAGCGAGTTTTGTAGCGACATCGTCACTACACACATAAGCGATCGTCTTACGAAATCGTTAACTCTCTCGAACCAACTACTTTTATGATATTTTTATAACATCATTTTCACAATTTTTATGAAAAACAATTGTTCGATTGCGACCTCGCTACGGTGTTACCTGCGAGTAGCTAGTGGCTGTCGTAACCTGGCTCGTTTGGTTTAACTTGGCTTGTAACGAGTTCGCTACTTATGACCGAGCGATTCGCCCCTATTTGTCGTAACCAGTCTCGTCAGCAGATAAATATATGACAAATTAGGTTCACTTACGTGATCGTAACCAATATTAGCGATCCGCACGCTGGAAGTCGTAACCAGTCTCGTAACCTGTCTAGGCTTTTCAATGTAGCGAAGTCGTTAGTATTTCATCTGGCGATCCGTAAGCTGCTGTCGTAACATAACAATCAACCATTTGTTTGGGACTAGCGTTTGCTAGTTACGGTTTCGCAACGAGCCAATTCATATCATACAGACGTTCACTCTAGCGAGTTCGTAAGCGTTTAGCAAGGCGTATAAGTCTACATCCAAGGCGGAAACAAACGCCTTAAACCCAAAAACATCTAAGGCGGAAGAGGAACCGCCATAGATGATTTTTCTCATTCAAGTCACTACCAGGGAAGGCATTTGTTTTCTGCCTTAACACATGAAGGATGAACTGCCTTAGATGGCTTGATATTCTAGTAGTGCGTAAGTGGTAGATGTCTACTTACGTTTCAGTTTACGAATTCATAAATTGTAAAACATCACTGTTAGTGCAAACATCACTACGTATACGGTATCGCTTCTTAATAAGCTCCTTTTGTATCACATATTTTTTTATTCCCGCACTATTTTCCTTATTTCATTTCCGATACTGTGAAACTAGCTGTCACATTTACGATATCGTACTCTACAGAGTTGAGAATCTCGCACTTGTGCCCAAATAATCCATGCAACTTTACGATACCGGTACAAGATTAGATTATTATTACGCTATCTCAATCTAAGATTTCAATCGCAATCAAAGATTTAATCTTGCCTCACTATTTTTCTCAACCCGTTTACGATATCGTATTTGTTAAATTTAACTTTACGGTATCGTGATCTACCTGAGTCAATATTTTCAAACTTTTACCCATATTTTACAGGCACAGTTACGATACCGTGAGTGTTCACGTTCAATCCAATTTCATCCACAGCCGTGTTTACGATATCGTTAGCGTTGTGTATTCAATTTACGATATCGTAAAGTTACCAAAGAAACACGTCGTTTATCAGAAACGTCGTGTTTCCGCCAGACTTATGCCGTGCCATTTACACATGACAAACGAGCAATGTTTGCGATATCGCAAAGTTATTTTTACGGTGGTTGCGCGAAAATCGGCGACAAACGCCGTAAACGTATGTCGTGGATGACGGTGTTTGCACTAGTGATTTTAGACCTGTTTTTGTAGATTGTGATTTTCTCTGATTTCAAAATTGATTTAGTTAATTTTGTAATTTTGCTCCATTGAATTTAATTGAAGTTTGGTATGTCTTCCTTAAAAATACGTGGGTCCCCATCCATATATATATATATATATATATATATATATATATATATATATAAAAGGGATCAGGTGAGACACCTCTCTTAAAATGTGGCAGCCTAGTTAAAGTGTGGCACAAATCTGACACATACACACAAAATTCCAAAATCTTTATAAAGATATATTAGGTACGACACTTCTCTTTAATTAATACAACGTAAATTAAAAAAATTTCTTATTCGCTAAATGAGAATTTAATAAAGTTTTATAATTTATTGGTTACATGGTATGGGTTGAATTAAACTAAGTGATTAAAATTTTATAATTAAATATTATTAAAAATTTCAAGTTTAACTCAGTATAATTCATATTAAGTAATAATTATTTTGACATATTTTATTATAACTTTAACATTTATGATTAATAAAAAAATTATTTAACGTCCGGTACAATGCACCGAAAACTGGTTATAAATGCAATCAACTAGCATGACCAGATGGATTAGTAAATTTTATTAATTTTCAAATACACGATTATTTATTAGCGTTTAAAATAATCGAGTTGGATTAGAAGTGAGGAGAAAACAAAATTAATAAGATGCTCGTGATTTTTCTTTATCATAAGTGGCACCACCGACACGTACGTAGCCAGCAAAGTTGATGAAAAGGTTACTGATTAGGGTTTCCATAAATTTTTTTTTTTTTGGTGGAGCTGAAGAGCTCTATCAACAATAAGAAACTATTACAGTCCCGCTGTTGTATTTTGACTGAAGGTTCAATTATTCTATTCAGACTCCATGCTTTTTAACGAAGCTGCATCCGATGAATCCCAGCTTGATTTTCTTAATAAAAGTACTGCTAAACTATATTTTAAAGGAAAGTCGCCTTCGCAATATGCTCACTATTATTAGAGGTGGAGCTACATCTTATGGCTTGATTACAATTATCTCTACTTAATTTATTATAAATTCTACTATTATAAATTAGTGTACTAGAATAAAATTCTACTATTATGAAAAAAATTCAATATTAAAGAAACTAATGATGTATGAGTATGTAAAGTTATTTTGAATTATTAAATTACATTTAATTAATCTTTATATATTAATAAAACGTACATTTTGTGAGCAAATAATTTATGCTTACTATCTGTACCTCGGATTGATAATTCAATTTTAACTGTTAAAATATTATATAAAAATATATAAATTAAATATTTTTCATAGCAACAACATTAACTATATATAAATGTACTTGTAATTCCATCACTGAGTACTATATGTATTTTGAGTAATAAGCTGATAATTTGCAATTAATTAATATTTCATGTTACCTATATATTTGTTTGTCTTGTTGGGAAAATGAAGGGGGTCCCAGCTGGTTCATTAATAATTAAGTCCGTGCTCATAATAATTAAATGCCAAGGAATTCAGAAACAGTATAAATTTTCAAAAAAAACCGTCCAAATTATAGACTAGACTCAGTGTAAAGAAAAAAAACACGCGGGGATATGTTGAAAAGATATGAAATACGCGAGAACTTCTTTTGCAATTTAAAAAAATAGTATAGTATAAATATAAAAATCCTCTTTCTCTCTCCCCCACTTTTCATCTTCTCCAGAGCTCTTGTTTTCCCCCAAAATCCTTTGCTCTCGTTTTCCCCCAAATCTAAACCATAAATTTCTTCCCAATTTGATGTGATTTTTCGATTCCAATAGCGATGGGGATGTGCGATCTATCAAGTAAAGTTTCGGATCTCTTTAATTTCGTCGGATTTGTCGATTTTGTTCGCGGATTTTTTTGTTTGTTTTTGATTTGTTAGTGTTCTGTGTTGTAGATCAGAGCGTCATGGTGTTCGTGTTCATGTTTAGATGATTTGATTTGTTCAGATGTTCGTGTTCATGTTTGGGACTATAATGTTGACCTTATGTGCTTAAAACCTCATGTTCTGATCTGTTTGAGGCATGAATGGCCAGATGTGAGGATTGGTGTGTGAAAATTGAGTAGGGTAGCATGTGTAGATGTTCGTGTTCATGTTTGTGCCTATAATGTGTACCTTATGTGCTAAAATCTCCATGTTCTGGTCTGTTTGAGGCATGAATGGCCAGATGTGAGGTTTGGTGTGTGAAAATTGGTTAGGGTAGCATGTTTAGATGTTTGTGTATGTTTGGGATTATAATGTAGACCTTATGTGCTTAAAACACCATGTTCTGGTCTGTTTGAGACATGAATGACCAGATGTAAGGTTTGGTGTGTGTAAATTGGCTAGAGTAGCATGTTTAGATGTTCGTGTTCATGTTTAAGACTATAATGTGGATCTTATGTGTTAAAATCCCCATGTCCTGGTCTGTTTGAGGCATGAATGGTCATATGTGCGGTTTGGTGTGTGAAAATTGGTTAGGGTAGCATGTTTAGATGTTCATGTTTATGTTTGTGCCTATAATGTGGACCTTATCTGTTAAAATCCCCATGTTCCGGTCTGTTTGAGGCATGAATGGCCAGATGTGAGGTTTGGTGTGTGAAAATTGGCTAGGGTAGCATGTTTAGATGTTCATGTTCATGTTTCTACCTATAATGTGGACCTTGTGTGTTAAAATTTCCATATTCTGGTCTGTTTGAGGCATGAATGACAAGATGTGAAGTTTGATGTGTGAAAATTGGCTAGGGTAGCATGTTTAGATGTTCATGTTCATATTTCCGCCTATAATGTGGTCCTTATGTGTTAGAATCCCCATGTTCCGGTCTATTTGAGCCATGAACGACCATATGTGATGGTGTGTGAAAATTGGTTAGGGTAGCTGTAGATGTACATATTCATGTTTGTGCCTATAATGTGGACCTTATGTACTAAAATTCTCATGTTCCGGTCTGTTTGAGGCATGAATGATCAGACGTGAGGTTTGGTGTGTGAAAATTGGGTAGGGTAGCATGTTTAGATGTCTGTGTTCATGTATGGAACTATAATGTGGACCTTATATGCTTAAAATCCCATGTTATGATCTGTTTGAGTCTTGAATGGCCATATGTGAGATTTGGTGTGTGAAAATTTGGCTAGGGTTGCATGTTTAGATGTTCGTGTTCATGTTTGGGACTATAATGTGGGCCTTATGTGCTTAAAACTCCATGTTCTGGTATGTTTGAGACATGAATGGCCAGATGTGAGGTTTGGTGTGTGAAAATTGGTTAGGATAGTATGTTTAGATGTTCATTTCATGTTTCTGCCTATAATGTGGACCTTATGTCACTAGTAGAATATGGGACGGAACACGGCGGTTCCGTCCCGGTTGGACGGCGGTTTTGACCGCCGTCCATGGTGGCGCCGTCCAATTGGCGCCACCGTTACTCGGCGGTTGAAACCGCCGAGTAAGGTTTACGAGTTCGGAAACTTACCCGGATGGGTACATTTCCGGACTCGTAAACACCTGCTGCTAGCAGGAGGCTACCCCGGCCATTACGGGCCGGACGGTTAGCCGGAACGAGATTTTTGCGCTCCCGGACGGTAAGCCGGGAGTTTTTCCGGCGGCGGCAGTAATCCGGCCACCGTGAAACGGTGGCGGAAAATATGTAGTTCCAGATAGGATTACGGTACCGGAAAGTTAGCCGGACAGAAGAGTTTACTTAACCGGACGCCTGCCAGGGAAACGTTCGGGAAAATGGGTGAAAAGAAGCCAATTTCGTCCGGCCAGAATTCCGAAACCGGAAACTTAGCCGGAAGTATTTTGAACTGTCCGGCCAGGATTTCAGATTTCGTAAAGGTGGCCCGGATAATTATTTAAAATCTGATTTTTATTTATTTCGGCTTTTGAATACAAAATAGAAAGTATTTAAATGGCGCTAGTGAAGAATTATATGTTTCAAATGGTTGTGATGTATTACGAATGAATGTATAATGTAATAAATCCCTTGAATGCGCTAAATACAACAATTGCCAATAATACGTAATGTGTCAATTTTGAACTAGAGCATGTGCATACGAAGTTACGACAATTGATGCAATAGTACTCCTCGGTCGATTCAGGTCTTCGGGTGAGTAGGGCCTTGTATCCTCTTCGAAAATCTGTGCATTAGCATACACAATTCAATATATGACGCAAACATATGAATATGTGTAAGGTAGATGCCTTATAGATTTGGAACTTACGGGCTCAAGGTCTTGGTCGAATTCGTTAAGTCCCGCTACCAATTTGAGCTCATACAACATAACGTAGTACCCGCATTCCCAGCTACTAACTTGTCTCTTGTACTTTAACACAAAAGGAAGATCACATTGTTAAATACAATCGATCGATGTCGATAATACTAGTGTTATTAATGAGGGAGAAACGTGTAGAGTACCTTGATCTCAGTCATTCCAAACTCTCTCCTAGAGGGATTGACATGATTCAAAGCTTGTTTAAGGAGGTGTTCGAAAGACGGGATTGGCGGACGATGGAGAGGATCTATCCAATAAACTTCTTTGGTTTTTTTGTGGATCAAAACCAAGCTCCGATGTTTACTAAATAAAAAATGCATATCCATTTGTCAATAATGACAACATAAAAGTTAACATGAGATAATAATGTATAGAATTAGTTAATATGAAATGCTTACCCGGAAATGAGTGGTGCTAGGAAGAATAATTTATCCTCCACACCGAGAGCCTCTCTCATGTAACTTAATCGCTTTGCATCAGTATGACCTAATTCTTGGATTCGCTCAGGGCATAGGAAGCCTATCCATGGCTTCAACCGTTTTTGAACTAATTGATTCAAGAAACTTAAGAAAAAAAAAAATGAATGGTTAAAACAACGGGGAGAACGGCGGTTGAAAACACACAAGATAATATAGTCTCGACATTAAAATTACTTACAGTTGGAATAAGGACATTAGGGGCTCGGTTACCTTGTCACCCTTCCATAAATCTTCAAAATCACCCCAACACATTACAATTTTCCTCCCAATACCACCAAATAATTCCGTTGGAGCCGGGAATTCGTAGTATCCAAATTTGCAATGTGTAGACAATTTATCATACAACACCTTCATAGGCGGTGTCATAGATTTAACTACAACATCTTTTGGGGCGGTCTTTGGGGCGGTCAAGGGTTGGGGAATTTTTTTTGTAATTTTTGGCTCAACCTTGCGTGCAACGCTCGTAATTGGGTTGTATAGGCTAGCGGGTTGAGTCTCTCCTAAACTCTCGACAACAATTAGCCTACGAGACCAAAGTAAATACATACCTTCCGCCGGTCCAACAACCTTACACGGGCCTTTGGGTATGGGAATTCGAGCGGTTGAAACCAAAGCTTTTTTCAAGCAAACCTCCCCCAAACCGGTTGCAATTTTAACGTCGCCATGCATCTTCGCCGACTCATTGAAAATTCCATTTGCAACATGCATAGTAGGCTTCCTCACTCCACCATCGATATATAATTTGCATGGATATGTGACATCGACCTTGACCTAATTAAAATAGTGGATTCCATTTTTAAAGTAAGGCGAGGTAAACATGCTAAGACTATTAAGAGAACGAATAGAGAATTTGAATAAGAATGCGATCGAAAAGTGAGTTAGTGTGTTTACGTTTTTTGGTCGGTTTAAGTTATCATCACATATGTTTGGTTGTGGCGATGGTGGATTTGGTTGTGGCGATGGTGGATTGCCTTGCACCTCACAAACATCGGGTGAGTGACGTGAACCACATGAAGGAGGTTCCCAATCGTCGCTTAGATCATTCAAATTTGGTGGGAGAATTGCGCCCGTTTGCTTGGCTATTATGTGGAGAGCTATGTCCCTTTTCATCATATTCTTCACGGCCTCATCAAGCTCCTTCTTGGTATCACCGAGCTCTTTTTTTGTATCTCCAAGTTCCTCTTGCAACTTGTTGTACTTGGTATGTCTTGGTGGTTTAGAAGATTTTGGTTTGCCGATGAGATCTCTCTTCACCACATGTGATGCATATCCACGAACTCTACCGGGGTGTTCCTTCCGTTCCGTCGCCTTACAAAGGATGTCATCGTCTTGTGTGGGAACGAATTCTCCCGAGGCAATTTTCTCTTTGACATCATCCTATCATTTAATAGAAAAAAAATATATGGTAGAAAGAAAAATAGATAGGAATAATATTTGTAATAATATTAGCTCAATATATTCAGAGAAACAACTTACAATATCTTTTATCAACTTCTTGTTTCCCTCGTGTGTGTATTCGCCTTTGCTATCTTGTCGACCAATCAAGAAGCTAGTGAGTTTATCGAACTCTTTAGGATTAACCACCTCGGTGCTCTCCCGCGCTTCCTCTTCCGTCATCCCACTATCCATTTTCTCTTGCACCTCATCTTCTTGTTTTTTGTTTGCATGTTTCATTAGTCTTATAGTATAGCCCTCCCTACTCATTGTGTGAGGCGTCGTATTAGCTTTCGCATTGGTGCTATTCATCAACCTCACACCCTAACACATAAATGAATTTAAGTTATGTGAACGAAGGAGTAATACTAGAATGGTAGGAATTAATTTTACTAGTCGGTCATTCTCCAAGGTGCGTGCTTTGAATATTGCCCAACTTTCTTGTAGAATATCGGTGTAGGCCACCCAAGGGTCCTCATCCTTAAAATCTCCATAAATGTAATGTTTAGACAACATTGCTCTATGATCACGTGCCGCCTTACTCAAGCGAAACATGGTTGTGTCAAAAAGTTTCTCCATATTTGGGGCAACAATTTTGAATGGTACCTACATAAGGTTATAAGAAAATTTGGATAAAATCTCATTCATGTGTACAAAAAAAAAATACCTTAAATGAAGGTAGAAACTTACCAAACACTCCTCCCATAATTTAGTCTTCTCCTTGTCGGGGACCTCGTGCCAAGATTCATACTTTATATCCACACGAGTTCGACCAATTTTACCAACCCAACTCTTCCATAAATAATACTCTTCCGATATTGGTTCCCCACCATCGTTGAACGTCATGTCCGTCAAAATCCCCTTCTTCATCCTTTTTTGTAAGACGGCACAATATGTCCTAGGACGCCTCACCCCCTTTTTTTTAACACCTCCCGCGGTGCTAGGCGTTTTAGAGCTTTTGGGGATTCCTACTACCTTCTTCTTAGGTGGTGCCATAACTCCTCTACAAAAAATAGTTTACATATATTAAATAACCTCACTATCAAGAAAGAATAATTATATGCTAAATTAATGGTAAGTAGTCACTTTAATAATCATATTATTATCCTATTAGACTAATGGTAAGTAGGGTTTAATTAGGATCCTATTAGACTAATATAAATTGCCTATCACATGCTTCACCCTTAATTCTTTGTAATTAAATTAGTGCATACATATATGACATACTTAACCCTAGATTAGTAGTAACATAACTAGTGACCATCAAGACTAATCAAGAATATAGCCCATAATCCCAATTGATTAATCAAGAATGTAGCCCATAAAACAAAACTAGTTTGTAGTAATAATTAAGCAAAGCCCATGAACAAATAAGACAAATTAGCCAATAAACAATATTGATTATACAATTGAAGCAAAGTGCCAAGAAATACCTTTTCAAGTAGAATAAAAACCCTAATAGTATGGACAAAGAAGCTACTTTCTTGTTCTAGAACTCAAGAAATGGGGCCAATGTGAGTAATGGTGTTCTTGGTGGTTGGAGAAGAAAATTTTGTTGGTGGAAGAGAGTAAATGGGTGGGAGGAAAGTGAAATTTTCGGAACTAATGTTGAGAATGGGTAGAGGACTAGCTAAGAAAATAGTCTAAGTGTTACTTATTCTGATTTTTTGTACTGACCGGCCACGTTTCCGAAACCGTGAAGTTAGCCGGATAAGGCAAAAAAAAAATAAACCTCGCCCGGCTAGGTTTCCGAGTTCGTAAAACCTAGCCGGAAGTTTTTATTATAAAAGGGGCAGACGGGTTTTATTTCCCCAAATCTGCAAACCCTCCCCAAGTTCATCCCCAAACCAATCCGCCCATCTCCAAAATTTTCAGTCCAATCTCTCACCATGGTTAGGACTAAAAATCCTTCCACGGGCAAGCAAGTTGCGGAAATCCAACGACAACAAGAGGTGCAATACGAGTCCTCTTCCGAGGAGGAAGGAGAGTCACCTCCAAGAGCCGAAGAACACGTGGGTGGGAGCCGATTAAGCAAGGCCAAATCGAGGAAGACAAAGCGGCAAAGAGGCCATGATAGGCCCCCTGAAGCATCGGCAAGTCGGAATTTCTTCAATCGTAGGGCGGAGGCCAACTATGTGGAATGGTGTGGGCGGAAAACACACACCACCAAGGTGATTAGCCCTACCTCTATTGACACTTTGCATATGGGGTATTTGGTTGCTCATTTTCAGCCTAGTTATTTAGATAAATTGCTCTTGCTTGAATCCCCATGCCATCAAGATGAGGTTGTGCAATTTTATGCAAATTTAGGAGAGTATGAGTCGAATAGGCTGTGCACTAAGGTGAATGGTAAACTGATTAATGTCACTAAGTTTCATATAAATGAGGTCCTAGGCTGCCCTTATGTTGATAACTCATACTTGCGCCCTAACCACCTAGAAGGCCCTTATGAGATTTATAATTTCAACAAGTTTCCTGAAACCGGGACAAACCAACCCTTAGACCTTGAAGCAATGGGACGTAAGTACTTCAAAACTACTTGTCAGGGGGCGGGTAGTTGTCCAGGTGATTTTAATGTTGAGGAGCTTACGGTTGAGCAGAGGATTGTATTTGACTGGGTTTGTCAGAATGTGTATCCATCGGGGGGTCATAGTTGTGAACCTAGTTGTGGACGTGTTCTGCTCTTCTATTACTTGATGGAAGGGTTGAAAATAAATCCTGGACACTCGATAGTTGAATACATGTTCAAGGTGGGGAGAGGGTCGAGGTAATGGTTTCCATATGCCGGACTTGTCACTGAGCTGATTAAGAAGCAAGGTGGAGGTGTTGTTGATCGTCCTGAGCCTCTAGAGTACTACGATGGTGATTGGTTTGATCATAAGGGTTTTGCACTGGATAAAGAAACTCAAAGGTACGTCTTGAAGGCCTTAGCTCCGGGCGCAGCAGGAAGAGTTGCGAGGCGAAGAAAACTAGAAGCCAGAGGTGCGAGTTCATCGGGTACAAGTAAGTGAATATATGTTTTCCCTTTATTGTTTAGTTTCGCATGTGAAAATGCTTTTGTTTTCGAAAGCTAATCATTTGTTTGTTTTGTAGGTGAGGAGGGCCGGTGGATGCGTAAGCTCTCAAAAATGTGGGAATGCTTCACCGGACAAGTCGACAAGGCTAAAGAAGAAGTAGCAATGCTCCGTGCCGAACAAAGGGCTTACATTGATCGGAAGGGACTTGATCTCCAACTTAGCCCGGAATTGAATGAGCCGGATTTTGGTCATCTCCCATCCTCAAGTGAAGAAGATGCGGCCGGGGGACCATCCAGCAGTAGGGCGACTGGAGAGTAGGGCATTGTTTCTAGTTAATAATTTGTTCTATTCTAGTTAAACATCGAATTTGTTCTAGTTAAATATCGAATTTGTTCTTTTCGTTTGTGAAACTAATCTATCCTAGTACCTTATTCATATGGATGTAAACTTGATCGATTTTAAAGATTTTAGTGCTTCAATCTATTGGCGCTTATTTTGTACATGCATTTTGTTTAGATAAAGAGGCAAATATGATGGTGAAAATCTGTTTAAGTATAGTTCCGGGTAGATTTCCGAGTTCTGAAACACTATCCGGATAGTGTTAATTATTTTTCCGAACTCGGAAACCTAGCCGGATGGGTAATTTACTTATCCGGATGGCTATCAGGGAAACCTTCGGGAAAATTGACCAAAAAACGAGAATTTTAATTAAATAGTTCCGGCTAGGTTTCCGACACCGTAAACTTACCCGGATAAGCTTAATTTTCCATCCGGCTAGGTTTCCGAGTTCGGAAACGGGTTTATATATATGGGTGATTGACTTTTTTTCAGATCACAACTCACAAACTTCCCCCACATCCCCCAATTTAGAGTTCGGAAATCCCGTCTTCTACCCGGACGAAACTCTCCATCAGTTCCACCACAACCAATTCCCGATCAACCCATGGCAGCGAGAAGCAAGACCGCAGCGAGGAAGCCAAATCCAAACTGGTATGATGCTAACAAGTTTATTAGTCTCGATGCTTATAAGTATTATGGTATTCTTGTTAACAATGCTACAGTACTAGACACATATGTGTTGGATAGAGATCGGGTTGAGGCACTAGGTTTAGGCCCTATGGTTGAGAATTTTGCTATTCAAAATTGTGATGCCTTGTTATTCGATGTTAGTAATCCCACCTATAAGGATGAGGTGTTGCAATTTTATGCTAATTTTGATGAACCTAGTGATGGTAAGTACACTACCATGGTTAATGGGAAAAGGTTTGAGTTTGATTGTTGGGTGATGAATGAGTTGTTGGGGAATCCTATCAAATCCGATGAGGACCTTCATCCCAATCTCGAGCAAGGTCCACTTAATATCTTCTATGCTAATGGGTGGCCGGGAAGGCATATGATTAAACTCCCGTACTTGAATTATCTGAATTTAGGACATCACTATTTTGGTCGGGACCCATATGATGAAAGTTCAGCCGATGGGTGCAAAATGGCGTTCTGCCCCATTGATGATCGCATTGTGTACGAGTGGGTGCATAGAAGTTTCATCCCCACAGGAGGAAATGTCGGCGAGCCTAATGTTACCACGGTTATGACATTTTACTATGTCGTGAAGGAGGTTCCTATCAATCCCGGCTTTGCAATATGTAATTGGATGAGAACTGCGTGGGCTAACGAGCGACATAAGAAAAACCTACCCTACGGGAGCCTAATCACTAAGTTGCTCTTGAAATTGGACCAAAATTTCCGATTTGAAGATGATCCCACCCCTTGCAAACTATACGACTACCACTACTTTGAAAACCATAGGCCGAAATGGACTTTGGCCGATGGAAAATGGATTGTGGCGCCTCCACAACAAAAGGCTAAGCGGGCATCAAGAAGTAAGTCATCTTCACCTCCTTATTCACAATTTATGCTACTTTTTATCATAGTTTAATTCAAATATGAATTTTCATTTTTTAGGTAGGGAGGTACCCGATGGAGAGCCTTCACCGCATGTTGCCAACATGAAAGCTATGTACGCTGGCATGAAATCTAAGGTGCTCACATTGATTGGCGTTAGGAAGGACGCTTACGAGGCAAGGAAGGAGTTGAGAGCCCTCAAGCGTGAAGAAGGATTTTCCACAAGTGGGGACGCCTCGCAGGGACATGGTGGCGGTGATCATCACACCGACTATGACATGGAGCCTTGATTTAGTTTAATTTGTTTTGAATTTTTAGTTAAGAATTGATTTGCCTTATCGAATATTATTACATTTTAACTGTATTTCAGTAACGTTTGAATGCTACGGAAATTGATCAAATGTTTGTGCATTTACAATTCGTACAAGTGTTTGCAGTATCAAATGCTTGAAGTCCATCTTTGCTTTTTCCTGGAATATTCAGCAGCGTACCAAGCAAACTATCGCAGACATTCTTCTCAATGTGCATTACATCTAAACAATGTCTGACAGCCAAGTGCTTCCAATATTGTAAGTCAAAGAAAATGGATCTTTTCTTCCAAGGGCCGGGGATGGGCATCTTCCTACGGTTTTTCCCAAAATCATTTTCAATATCCTTGATTTTCTCGAATACCTCCTCGCCACTGATAGGAGGGGGCGGTGCATTCTCTTCCTTCCCATTAAACCAGTTCTTAGCCTTACGGAACTCGTGACTGCATGGTAAGAAACGACGATGTCTTTGATAAACAGTTTTTCTCCCGTGTTTTAATTGAGAGAAACTAGTATTCTCCTCACAAACAGGACAAGCTAGATGACCTTTGACTGAATAACCAGCTAGATTACCAAGTGCAGGGAAATCGTTCACAGTACAGAAAAACATTCCTTTCAACTTAAACCATTCCTGCCGATATTCATCCCACGTCCAATTCTCTTCGAACCACAGTTTCTGAAGGTCGTCAACTAAAGGTTCTAGGAACACATCAATGTCATTACCAGGCTGCTTTGGCCCTGCTATCATCAACGACAACATAACATATTTCCTCTTCATGGTCAACCACGATGGTAGATTGTAAATAACAACCATCACAGGCCAAGAACTGTGTGTACTACTCAAATCTCCATACGGATTCATACCATCAGTGGATAAACCCAACCTTACATTCCGAGCTTCCTTCCCAAATTCAGGATACAATTCATCAATTTTCTTCCACTGATCACCATCTGAACAGTGTGCAATCACATCATCATCTTCAACCTTCTCTCTATCTGCATGCCATGTCAAGTTCTTAGCTTCTTCCTTGTTAGCAAACAACCTTTGAAGCCTAGGTATAATGGGGAGATACCACATGACCTTCGCGGGAACACGTTTGTTAGTTTCCTTAACAACATCTCCTCCCACATCCACTTTTTGTTTCACAGCTTTGTATCGTGACTCGCCACAAACGCTACAATTTTCCAATTTCATCTCATCTTCCCCTCTAAACAACATACAATCATTAGGACAAACATGAATTTTCTCAAGTTCCATACCCATTGGACATAGTACCCTCTTGGCAGCATATGCCCTATCAGGCAATAAATTATCAGTGGGAAGCAGCTGTCTAATCAACTCCAGCGCCTCTGTTAATGCCTTATCTGAAAGCCCATGCTTGACTTTTAAATTCATCAACAATAAGGTCGCGCTTAAAATAGTGTGGATTGACCCCTCATACAAAGGGGTCTGCTTATCATTATACATCGCTTCAAGCGCCTCTGGTTTTCCAAAAAAATGCATGGCAACATCATCTACCAAGTCATCCAATTTATTGTCATATTTACCAACCATTTCGTTTTCTCCTACAACCTCCATTGGTTCATTAACAACAACAGTGCTACGTTCTTCCCCATGCCATACCCACGTGGTATAGGAATTTTGGAAACCCCTAACAATCAAATGTTCACGCAAACCTTCAACTCCTAAATACACATCGTTAGTGCAATCCTTACAAGGGCACCGCATGGCCGACTGATTTTCTACTCTTGCATTATCAGAAGCAACATCAATGAAATATTCAACCAGTCCCATATACTCTGGTGAGGTCCGACGATTCTCCCTAATAATCTTACTACGTTCCATAATACTTGTGTACCTATTTTCATAAATTTAAGCAAATATTAATGAATTCATTCATCTACATCGTGCTACTTGACAACATATCAAATACAATATGGTTTCATAAACACTAATAACTAGGAATCAACACGCAAGTTCATATATTATTCAAGGAAATTAGGGACACACATACATATTCATGCTTGAAATTAACAAACATCCGCCCATCAATACTAAATTTAGCGGGAGATTACCTCATCGCGGCCTAGGATTCAGCGAGCCCAAATATTAGGAGATTCTCTGCGTCCTTCAACCCAAAACAAAGATGGAATAGAGTAGATAGAACAAAAGGATCCGTTTCTCGTTTTATAAGATTCTGTTTTAGCTCATCCGGTTACGTTTCCGAGTTCGTAAATATTGCCCGGCCATTTTTCCCTCTATCCGGGTAGGTTTACGGTACCGTAAACTTATCCAGACGACTTTTTGACTTGACTCCACCGACATCAGAACTTTGCCCCGTCGACTTGACCGTCAAAGTCAAGCCGGTCAACGGGGAAAGTTCCGGCTAGCCATTTCCGGTGTCGGAAATGTAGGCTGGTCGACGGTTAAACGCAACCGCCGACCAAAAATGGCAGTTACACGGCGGTTGCATCACAACCGCCGTGTAACAAGCCATCCGGCTAGACAATGAACATTTACGAACTCGTAAATGTAGAAGGACGGCGGTTTCCTTATTTTCCCGCGGAACCGCCGTCCTCCGGCGCCGTTTTCCGGCAGTTTTCTACTAGTGTGTGTTAAAATCCCCATGTTCTGGTCTGTTTGAGGCCTATATGGCCATATGTGAGGTTTGGTGTGTGAAAATTGGTTAGGGTAGCATGTTTAGATTTCCGTGTTCATTTTTCTGCCTATAATGTGGACCTTCTGTATTAAAATCCCCATGTTGTGGTCTGTTTGAGGCATGAATGGGCAGATGTGAGGTTTGGTGTGTGGAAATTGGTTAGGGTAGCATTTTTAGATGTTCATGTTCATGTTTCCGCCTATAATGTATACCTTATATGTTAAAATCCCCATATTCTGGTCTGTTTTAGGCATGTATGGCCAGATGTGAGATTTGGTGCAGTCCAATGAACAGTGCAGCCCGACGAACAGTGCCGTCCAATGAACAGTGCGTCCAGTGAATAGTGACAGATCAGTGAATATTGTAGTTCAGTGAATAGTAACGGACCAATAAAATAGTGCACGTGAATAGTTTTAGCGCGTGATAGTAACTATTTTGAGTATATTGCAATTAAGGATCTCCTTGTTTTATTTTACCATACCATTACTATATAGTACTTGGTTTATAACTTGGACGGTTTCTCCAGAGAGCTTCTCTAGAAACAGATTTGTACGTAATTGAGATGATTCCTAATGTTCACAGAAATTTTTCACTGAGAGGGAATGAGAATTCAAATCAAAGGTGTTGTTTTTTACCTATTTTAATATTTCAACTTTGTAAACTAATTTTATTCCACATGCAACTATTATCAATTAACTATTATAACGATATATACTTTGCAAAGTACTATGATCACAAAAACAAATAGTACTTGAACATATTTTTGAAATGCAATAAATATAATTTATATAATCCAATCATATTTTAGAATAAAATATAAAATAACTCACATACAACTCAAATATTCATAACTATCAAATTACAAATGATAATATATCGCTCACTTTTCTCTAAACACTAAACTAGTTTGGCGAAGTACTCCTTCCCTTAGAAATCCCATATACAAATGGATCCAAATATTTCTTCTGTGCCGGAATTCAACCTCAGCCACGGCTGCCGTGCGATGCAGGTGATCGGATTTGGGACAGGATCGAGCCAGCCAGTAGACGACGAAACCATAAAACAAGCTGTCCTCCAAGCAATAAAACTAGGCTACCGCCATTTCGATACAGCAGATATGTACAGGTCCCAAACGTCGCTTGGGGAAGCCATTAATGAAGCAATACGGAGAAGTCTGATTAGATCCCGCGACGAACTCTTCATCACATCCAAGCTCTGGTGCAGCGATGCTCATCAAGAACACGTTATTCCAGCTCTGCTGCAGACTCTCGAGTATGAAATGAATCAATATATGTTTTAGCTTCTCCTTCGTAAATTAAAAAAAAGAAGAAATTTTCTGGGCATGATCATTATCAACTAATTAATCTAACTTGATTTTTGTTGGTTTAGTAAAATGAAGCTGGAGCGTATCGATCTCTATCTCATTCACTGTCCAGTGAGTTCTAGGCATGGGGTTCGTGGATACCCTGTTGAGAAAAAGGATCTTCTTCCCATGGATTTCAAGTCTGTGTGGTCAGCCATGGAAGAAGGCGAGAGACTTGGACTCACAAAGGCGATCGGGGTGAGTAACTTTTCCACAAAAAAGCTCACAGAACTGCTTGCCATTGCGAAGATTCCCCCAGCTGTAAACCAAGTAAGTTCCCAATTCCATGCAAGTAATTTTTTGTACTTTGGAATTAATTAATTTTTTCAACTAAAATTTTAATCTTCAGTATGATTGTTATCCAAAATAATGCTAGATTGAAGTAAATCCATGCTGGAAACAGAAGGAACTCGTACATTTCTGTAAGGAAAATGGGATTCTTGTGGTGGCTTATTCTCCTGTAGGGGCCAGAAGGGTGATGCAGCATATTGGAAGGAGTCCAATATGCCTTAGCCATCGCCAAAAGTCTGAAATCAACAAGCCATAATATTTCGAGAGAAGTGGTCAAAACAGCAACGAGGAGTTGTTGACCGGCAGTGAGTGAAACTCACAAATCCACAAGGAAAAGATAAGTCCTAGATAGTTAATTGTTTGAGGAACATTGTAACTGATCTTGGTTATTTTAGTGGATGATTTTCAGACTGGACAAGGCCCCGCGGACGTAGGTGTTCATCACCGAACTGCGTAGCCAATTCCCGTGTTCTTACTTTAAGTGTTTAAGCTGAACTGCGTGTTTAAACATACTTGCTAGTATAGAACTATTAGTTTAGAACGTTGTGAAACTGATCGATAGTAAATTTCATTTGGTATCGGAGCTAGTCCACTAAGGTGTACCTTTAACAAGGTAAGTGGAGATCTCAATCGATCATGTCGAACCAGGAGAAGGATGGTTCGTTGTATACACGCGCACCCATGCTGGATAAAAACAACTATGGTTATTGGAAGGAAAGGATGAGGCATTACATTGATGCTCTAGATGAAGAAGCATGGTATTGGGTTGAGAACGAGTGGCAACCGGCTAGACAACCACCTGCAGAAGGCGCAACCGAAGATGTTTTGATAAACAAAGAGGATCTGACCACTCAAGAAAGGAAGGACAAGCGACTTAACAGCAAAACACTAAACTGCATCAACTCTTGTGTTGATCAAGAAGCCTTTCATTTAATTTGAACATGTTGTACTGCTAAGGATGCATGGGAGAAATTGAAGGCCAACTATGAAGGAGATGCAAAAATGAAACGACAAAAAATGCATACAATAAAGACAACATTTGATACTATGGTTATGCATGATAATGAGACCATTGCTGACTATAATTCAAAGATCAGAGATCTGGTCAACTCAGCTCATCAGTTGGGAAAACCATTTGTTGAAGATGATGTTGTGCAGAAGATATTGAGGTCTCTACCACCAAGGTTCAAAGGAAAGACTATTGCAATGGAGGAAATACACGATACATCTGAAATGACCGTTGATGAGGTCATGGGAGCACTGTCAGCTTTTGAAATGAAGGAGTTAGCTACGGTAAGGCAGAATGATCTGGCATTCACTGCAACTGCACGAAAAGTAGCTGAACAAAACTGTGTCTAAACACAATACTGTGTCTAAACACTCTACCAGAAACATCAATGAAGATATGGACGAGGACGAGCTTGCTCATATATCAAGAAGTTTTGCTAAAGTCCTGAGAAAATCTCAAAATCGAAGAAGTGAAGGAAGAGAGCAAAGTTCAGGAATGAGCAGAAGAATCAACAATGATCAAACAGAACCCAAGCCTATGTTTAAACATGCTGGTAAAATCCAATGTCGAGAATGTGAAGGTTACGGGCATATTCAATCACAGTGTCCAAGTGGATCATCTAGCAAGAAGGGGAAAGCCTACAATGCCACCTAGAGTGATGAAGAAGAGTCTGATGAAGAGCATGTTAGCAACCATGTAGCTTTCGGTGCAATTAATGTTCAAAGTGACGAAGAAGTTGAATAAGAAACCTATGTTGCATTTGGTGCTACGGTTGTTTCTGATAGTGAGAGTTTAAACATGAACTCTGAGGATGTTCATGAATTATACGACAAACTCCACAAACTCTGGGTCAGTATGACTGAACATAATAAAGTTTTACAGAAAGACAACCACAGCTTGAATGAAGAAGTCGAACAACAACATATCACCATTGATGCAATGAGAGAAGAGCTGAAGATAGCCCTTGTTCGAGCAGAAGTTGCTGAAGGTACCATTATCAAACTTAATAAAGGAACATCAGGCTTGGATGACATTTTTGGCATGGGAAAAATTGCTGGAGATCGACATGGGCTAGGATACGATGGAATGGAAGTGACTAACCAGAATGACCAGACAAAAGGGAAGATGACCAAGAAGGTGACTCAACCTAATTTAGGCCAAGTCAGGAAAGAGCAACTTATTAGAGCTCCAAACAATTTCACCAAAACTCCTAAATTTTGACTAGGTTATAAACCTACCTATCACCAGCAGCGAAATATGTTTCAACCATGGTGGGAGGAAACATGCAATTATTACCGACGACCAGGACATTACAAGAGGCGCTGTTTTCGTCTTTTAAGAGATTTGATGCAAGCACCAACAAATGGAGCATGTTACAACACTGGAGCAAGTTATAACATGGTGCAACCAGAAAGGGCTCAACATTCAAAAAAGGTATGGGTTCCTAAAATCAACCTCTGCTATGATGTCCATACTTGTTATAGCTCATATGCCAGAGATGCTAGGTACTTCGATAGTGGTTGTTCTAGACATATGACAGGTATTCCTGAGTTGTTAAGCAATGTTGTTCCTTGGACTGGAACAGTGAGATTTGGAGATGGGGAGAAATGTAGAATAACTGGAAAGGGGGAGTTACAAGTCAAGAACTTTCCAGTATTCCAAGACGTTCTTCTTGTGGATGGACTAAAGGCAAATTTGCTAAGTATTAGCCATCTATGTGATAAAAAATTAACAGTTTTGTTTGATGATAAATTATGTACAGTCAGAAATGATGAAAGGGGTGTCCTTATTGGCACTAGATTGTCAGACAACTGCTACATTCTTGATGACTCTGTAAGCTGCCTCAAAGTGAGTGTGGACGACAATCTTTTATGGCACAAGAAGCTAGGTCATGCAAATCTGAAAACATTGTCTAAAGTGACAAGACTTGAAGCAATAAGAGGAGTGCCCCTTCCTTCCTATACAAAGGAGTTGACATGTCCACCATGCCATGAAGGTAAACAAGTCAGGTCACCACATTCTAAACTTCATGAGATTACCACTTCTTATGGTCTTGAACTGCTTCATATGGACTTAATGGGACCAATCAGTCCAACTAACGTTTTGGGAAAGAAATATATCTTTGTGTGTGTAGATGATTTTTCCAGGTATACTTGGGTGGAATTCTTGAAAGAAAAATCAGATGCAGTGAGCGTTATAATTAAGCTCATCACCCAAGTCAACACAAAAAGATCACATGATGGATTTAAAGTGGTTCAATTAAGGAGTGACCATGGGAGGGAATTTTCTAACTCTACAATGATGGACTTCTGTACAAAACTTGGAATCAAGCATGAGTTTTCTGACCCAATCACACCACAGCAAAATGTTATTGTTGAACAAAAGAACAGGACCCTCATCAACATGTCAAGAGCAACGATGGCAGCGAATGATACTCTTAAGAAATGGTGGGCTGAAGCAGTTCATACTGCTTGCTATACCATAAACTGAGTCTATCTACGACCATTCACTCAGAAAACTACCTATGAGCTGTGGAAAGGAAGGAAACCAAACGTATCTTATTTTCATGTATTCGGGAGTGCATGCTACATTCTCAGAGATCGTGAACCTCTAGGTAAGTTTGATAAACGAGCTGATGTTGGTATTTTTCTTGGATATTCTCCAAATAGCAGGGCATACAGGGTTTTCAATAATCGTGCAAATGTCATGATGGAGTCCAACAACGTGGTGGTTAAAAATTTAAAGGATATTAGCAGTGGAATTCTGCTTGATGAAGAACCTGACATGTTAATCAACACGGAGATTGATTCATCTCTGCCTGATGTTACAACACTGGTGGATGTTACAACATCGTCTGATGTTACAACATCATCTGAAGTTACCACAGTTCCTGATGTTACCACAGTATCATCTGATACTTCTGCACCACCTAACACGTACAATCTGAGGCAAAAAGAACGGAAGAACTACGCCAAAATGAATGCTGGAATGCATGTATTACAATGCTTTCTCTCCTCTTCTCTCCTTGCAAGAATCACAAGGAAGCACTGAATGATGAGTACTGGATTTCAGCCATGCAAGAGGAACTGGAGCAGTTTACCAGGAGCGACGTATGGTATCTTGCTCCACGATCACCAGGAGTAAATGTAATTGGTACTAAGTGGATATTCAAGAACAAGTCTGATGGAGATGGAAATATCACCAGAAACAAGGCCAGACTTGTAGCTCAAGGTTATACTCAGGTTGAAGGTGTTGACTTTGATGCAACCTTTGCTCCAGTTGCAAGGTTAGAATCTGTTCGTTTCCTACTGGCTATGTCATGTATTATGAAGTTCAAGTTGTTTCAGATGGATGTCAAGAGTGCATTCTTGAATGGCATTGTCAATGAAGAAGTGTATGTTGAGCAACCCAAAGGTTTTGAAGATCCTTATCTCCCTGATCATGTTTACAGACTAAAGAAAGTGTTATATGGTCTCAAGAAAGCTCCTAGGGCTTGGTACGAGCGTCTCACCCAATTTCTTTTGCAGAAAGGCT
The DNA here is from genome assembly GCA_948330725.1 of Sherardia arvensis. NCBI lineage: Eukaryota > Viridiplantae > Streptophyta > Magnoliopsida > Gentianales > Rubiaceae > Sherardia > Sherardia arvensis. Next base: position 30,528,688 of record OX415241.1, read on the forward strand.
ATCGACGAGGGGGAGTAGACCGAACGCTCTTTGTGTTTAAACATGATAAACATATTCTGCTTGCTCAAATTTATGTAGAGGATATTGTTTTTGGATCAACATCTCAAAAGTTGGTTGATAACTTTATAGAGATGATGAAGAGTGAGTTTGAAATAAGTATGGTTGGTGAACTGTCTTACTTTCTAGGGCTCCAAGTCAAACAACACAAGGAAGGTATCTTCATCAATCAAACCAAGTACACTTTAAACTTGGTTAAAAGATTTGGGATGGATGACTCTAAGAGTATGCGAACTCCAATGGCATCAACAGAGAAACTGACGTATGACAAGTATGGTGTGAAGGTAGATATCAAGCTCTATGGAAGCATAATTGGGAGTTTACTGTATCTGACTGCAAGCAGACCAGACATCTGTCTGAGTGTTGGCCTATGTGCAAGATTCCAATCTGATCCTAAGGAGTGTCATCTTTCAGCAGTCAAGAGGATCATCAGATATGTACATGGAACTGCTTATTATGGTCTCTGGTATTCTAGAGGAAGTCAAGCTGAGATTATTGGCTACAATGATTCTGATTGGGCTGGGAATTCTGAAGACAGGAAGAGTACCACTGGAGGATGTTTCTATGTAGGAGGAAATCTGGTGTCATGGTACAGCAAGAAGCAGAATTCTATCTCACTATCTACCACTGAATCCGAGTACTTGGCTACTGGAAGTTGTTGCCAGCAACTACTATGGATGAAGCAAATGCTGAAAGACTATGGGTTCAAGCAAGATGTCCTCATCATTAAATGTGATAATAAGGGAGCCATTGATCTTTCCCATGATCCTGTTGATCATAAGAAGACAAAGCATATAGACATCAAGCACCACTTCATCAGAGACTTGGTGGAAAAGAAGGAACTTAGCATTGAATTTTTTCCGAGTGCTGAACAATTTGCAGATATCTTCACCAAACCATTAGACTCTGCAACGTTCGAGACACTTAGGTGTTTGTCGAATTTGAGGTATTTCTGCTTACCACTCATTGTTGTAAATTAGTTTACTGCTTTCTATTTTATTTAAGAAAAAAAAATACAAAAAGAAGATAGCTTGATGATAGAGGATGTTTAAACACTGTTAATGGGTGTGTTTAAACACATGGGAGTTAGAAATAAAAATGAAGAGAAGTGATGAATGGGCTGAATGGGTCAACATCAGTGGGCTGAATTTCCATATGGGCTGAAAATAGAATCTTGGACTCATATTTATTTTGTGAGGGACAATCAGTGATTTTCTGAAAATTGTGGACTAATGTGCAATTTCGGATTTATTTTCCAAATTGGGTTCGGATTTGAATTTTTGAAAATATAAAATATAAGAGGGAAAATCTTTTTCTCTTTTCACCTAAACCCTGTAGCTCCGACGTTCCCAATTCGGCAAAAACCTTCACCGTCGACCCATCAGAGTTCATCATCAAACCGGTGCTCCGATCGAGTCTCACCCCATCAGTCAACTGGTCTGAGCAGCACATTGTCGGATCTGCATTCCATAAGCAAGAGAAGACTGAGTTGTTTTGGTCGACTGGTGTTCAAACCCCAATCGGTGCATGCACAAGGTATTCAGCTGTAAACTGCTTAAAGATTGTGTCTTTATTATTATTTTAACAGTTAGAGTGCTTGTCGCACCTAGGATTTCTGGTATTTGGGAGTTTTAAAGGGTTCTGTGATTTTTGGTCTGTGTTTGAACCTAGTTCTATGTCTAAACAACCATGGGAAACCTTCCATCCAACTCCCATCTCAACTCCATTCCCTTTGTCCAGTCCATGGATGATCTGTGTATGGGTGGTCGAGATAGTCCCAATCCCATCAGAGCCACACCAGAATCTGTGGCTCAAGATAGTAATCCCACAGTTAAGGTAGGGGTTGAGTTTGAAGAAGGACCAGATTTGGATTTCTTCTATGAAAGCTCAGAGTTTCATGAAGAATCTGAGCAGATCTTATGTTCAGAAAAGGCAGAATCAGGTCCAGTGGGTAAAAAGGTTTATGAGAGGAGGAGGAAAAGGAAACAAGCAGATGGAGAAGTGAAGATTGGACAAGGAGTGTTCAGTTCTGTGCCTGTTGAGCAGGAGAACCCTATGGAAGTTGAGCAGCCAGTAGATGTGGACAAAATTCTGGAGAATGTCAGAACCGTGATGGAGCCACTGGTTGAGACTGCATCAGATAGTGAGGAGAATCTCTATTAAGCTTAAAATTTAAGAAATTGCAGGAGCTAAAGAGGAAAGAGGAAAGAGGAATGAGGTTCCAGAGCTCAATCTGGAATTTGAAGAAGTACCCCTCCCAGAAGTGCCATTTGTGGCAGAAGAACAAGATAGCAGCTCAGAGTCTGAGTCTTAGGAGAATGGTGATGGTAATGATAAGGTGCCATTGGTGTTTCCAGATGATAATCCTTTGCTGGAAAAGGCTTGGGATGAGACTTTCTACTCCATAAGGGTCATGACTGTGTATGCGGGGCTGATCAACAAGAAAATGCATGTGGAGAAGAGATTAACTGAGAAGTTTAAACATCCTGCTTTTGTGACCTACATGAAAAGGATCCACATGTTTGGTCCAGCAAATTTCTGTGTGAAAGCCAATCAATCACTGGTGCTGGAGTTTTATGCCAATCTGAGAGGGACAAATAGTGCTCCAGATTCTGCTTGGTACAGGATGGTCTATCTCAGAGGCAGGCTCTACAGATTTGATGCCTCTGTAATAAATCTGGTGTTGGGGACTGCAGGACATGACATTACTTGTCCAAATGGTGCTTATCCATAAGACTTTACTCTGGATTATGATTTGATTGCTCTGGAATTATCAGGAGGCACACTTGGAGAATGGGGGGCAGCAAGACCATCAAGGCAGCATATCTGACTCAGAAGTATTTCTGCTTGTATAGGGTGGTTGAAAATTTATGGGCAATGTCCAAGAATGTGTCTCTTGTGACTGAAGAGATGGCTTGTCTGATGTACTGCATTGGTACAGGCAGACCCTACAATCTAGGATGGTTCATCTATGATAGGATTTTACTAGTGGCTCAACATCAGAAATCAGATGAGTACATCACCTATCCTGCCCTTATTACTGGTCTGCTGTATCATGTTGGTTTAACTGATGGACTTGATGATCCGATCATTTTCTGTGATGATGTGCAAGTCAACAGAACCATTCTTCAGAAAAGGAATGATCTACCTACAATAGCTGAAGTAGAGGAGGATGAATCAGAAGCTGAACCAGTGCAAGAAAATTTTGCCACCATCAGAAAGAGGGAACTAAGAGGGCTGATCAGATATCATAGACAGAAGATGTTGGATTTTCAGGAGGAGCTATAAGCTATAGAAGAAACTGATGATGAGACCAGTGGTTCTGAAGCCTTCTGAGATATTCTGTTGATTTTATTGTCTCTTTCTCTCCTGCACTGAGTACTTTTGTTGAATTCTGGATATTTTTATTTCTCTTTTGGGTGCAACTTTGGCACATTTTATGTTCCCAAGGGGGAGAATATTTTGATGGTCTGGGTGGCCATTTATTTTGGATGTTTTAATGTTATAATGTGGCCATTTATTTTGGAACATTGCTATGAAGCGTGTATAAATATCTCTATCTATGTCTGGCGAATAGGGGGAGCTTTGTGATTATACATGCTGTTTCTGATCTATTGATGCAAATATGAATGAAGTTTGAAGATCTACATGCAAGGGGGAGTTATCCATTATCTCTGCATCAAAATACGTATTATGGTTCCACAAAATGGCAAAGGGGGAGATTGAAGAGTCCAGAAGACTCAGCATAGTGTAGTTGGCTATTTTGTAGAAGTCATCATGTTTAAACATACTGATGTTTAAACACTTGCTCCAACTGAATCAGAAATCGAGCAAGAGTGTTGGAGATGAAGTACAACTCACATGCAATCAAAGAAAGATATTCGAGCAAATCAAGATGATTATTGAAGATTGATTTTATGCTCATTTGATTAGCTAGAGAATATATGATAGAGTTGTATCTTAGTCAGGTTTAGTCGCAAATAAGGAAAGATTATATTTCCTCAGATTAGCTATATAAGTAGAGTATAGTTAGGAGACTACTTGTAGCTGTGATTAGCTGGACGAGCGGATCAGCATTGCCGAAATGGAAGGTCGAGAAGATCAAGACGGCATCATAGCATTGGACTATAAATATACAGAGAAGCTGCAACAACAAGTATCCATCTTACAAGAAAGTATTCTGCAGATCAGAATAGCTTTATAGTTGGAGCAGCATATTGGAAGGAGTCCTATAGGCCTTAGCCATCGCCAAGAGTCTGAAATCAACAAGCCATAATACTTCGGGAGAAGTGGTCAAGACAGCAACGAGGAGTTGTTGACCGGCAGTGAGTGAAACTCACAAATCCACAAGGAAAAGATAAGTCCTAGATAGTTAATTGTTTGAGGAACATTGTAACTGATCTTGGTTATTTTAGTGGAAAATTTTCAGACTGGGCAAGGCCCCGCAGACGTAGGTGTTCATCACCGAACTGCGTAACCAATTCCTGTGTTCTTACTTTAAGTGTTAAACTGAACTGCATGTTTAAACATACTTGCTAGTATAGAACTATTAGTTTAGAACGTTGTGAAACTGATCGATAGTAAATTTCAAGAAGTTTAAACTGCGAGAGGATGAGAGAAAATCTGCAGATCTTCAATTGGGAGCTCAATGACGAGGAAAGGAAGAAGATCGACGGAATCGCGCAGAGCCGAGCAAGTAATGGCCTTGCCTTCATTTCCAAACATGGACCTTACAGGACCATTCAGGAGCTGTGGGATGATGAATCTTAATTTACAATCTACTAATCAGTGATTAAGTCATAAACAGGGGCAGGACTAGGGATTACAAGAGGTGGAATCGAAATTTTGGAATTTTAGAATTTTGGGAGTGAAGTAGCAATTTACTATAGCTCAGGCCGCAATATGATGGAATAGTAATGGAGAGCAACCTTCACAGTACCGATACTTCGAGACATGCCTATTCAACAACTTCATAAATTTCATCCTAGTTCCAGCATGGTCATCATAAGTATGGACATTAGTTTAACAATATAGTGTGAGAGCATATATTTGTAATCAAGAGATAGGAAGCATTTTTTAATTTGTGCCCCAGCAGGTCTTTTTTATTCAAAAAAAACAAAACTAGCTTTCATATGTTAAGGTTCTGAAAATCGTCTACAAAACCAATAATAAAAAAGGTTAGAAGATAATCTCAAACTATAAGGAATTTGATTTTGCATAATCTGTTTATATTATTCACGTTACGTATCAATGAACTAATTCGTGACTAAAACAAGATAGAAGACATCCCTAGCTTAATTAAGTGACATAAAAGGATTAAAATCAAAAATACATGCATCACAAAATTTCTAATCAGAGGGGAATCAAACAACAAATTGAAAGCTTTTGATAAGTAGTTTTCAAAGCTACCGGCCAAATGTCATGTGGCAATGTCAAGCAAAGCGTTTTCAACATCCTTAACGAGAAGCAGTGCTAACTGAGATCGTCAATTCGCGAGTACTCGAAACTCGACTCGGTTTAAACGCGAGATGATCAAAGGAGGTACTCGACTCGATAGACTCGTGAGTAATTCGATAACACAAATATGATTGTTAAAATTAATATTTAATTCATTAACATGTTTATAATACAATCATTTTATGTGTTTTTACATAATTTATACCAGTAAATTCATATTTCATGCAAAAATTACTTTTAAAAATTTATCATATTATCAATTATTTATGACTTTGGTTGAAAAAAACTTAATCGAAATAACTCTTAACTCGACTCGAACTCGATAAAAATTAGTGATAGCGAGTTGAATTCGAGCGATAGTCGAACCGACTCGCTCGATAAACACCCCTACAATAGAGTACGTAACTGTTACAACTCAATGATGAAATATTTAATCTTTTTATGTAAATTTTCATTTTATGAACAGGCTAAGTTTATGTAATTTCAGCTGACAAAAATTTCTTATTTTGGTATAAGATTTTTAGCAATCAACCAATTAATATTAATTATAATAAAAATATTTTAACAAATTTATAAAATTTGGAATCTACGTACGTACAAATAAAAAAATGAAGAAAAATGAGATCCGTAAATAGAGCCTCTATATTAATTATATATATTGAAACATCTATCATTGTTTGGATTGGTTGCAACTTTTTCTTTTTCAACAAAGGCAACCAAAAAACAGGTTGTGATGGCAATCAACCATATTTGCGGTCTTCAACACTATCGGTAACCGGTTGGTACCTTTTCTTTTTCAACAATACCAACAAAAATGTATAGTAACTGTGATTCATTCTCTCGGATATGAAAAAAAATTGGTGATCTCACCCGAATTTTTTATAAAAAAATTAAACTTTCAAATTCAATTTTGAAAATTTTTGTTTAGTTTGTATAATTTTAGAAAGTTTATGGTGCATTTGATTCATCAAGTTTTTAAAAACTGGACTTTCAAAGGTGAAGTTTTAAATTTTTTGTATGGGTTGCATAGTTTTAGAAAGTTTAGATTTTCCCACTCAGTCTGATTTTTGTTCTTTCAAGTCCAGACTTACGATTTTTGATTTTAAACTTACAATTTTTGTTTTAAACTTACAAAATCCTGATGAACCAAACAAGGATTTTGTTTACACTTACAAAATCTCAACCCAACCAAACAAGTTTTTTGCAAAATTAGACTCTCAAAATCCCAACAAAAATCAAACTCTCAAAATCCCAAAACAAAATCCAAACCCTCAAAATTCTCTCAAACCAAACACACACTTAGATTTTCCCACGTCCCAAGTCTGGTTTTTGTTCTTCCAAATCAAGACTTACAATTTTTGATTCTAGACTTGCAAAATCCTGACGAACCAAACAAAGATTTTGTTTTAAACTTATACCCCAACACAATCAAACAAAATTTTTGCAAAACCAAACTCTCAAAATCCCTAACAAACTTTTGGTATCCAAGACCTGTTGCGGTGGCGCTAGCTAATTGGGCTATTCAAAATTAATATATTCAAAATTAGATATAAATTTACAAACTGCTAATATGAATAAATCGCATCAATATTAAAGAGTCCTATATATATATATATATTAATTTATAGGACCAGTAACTGTTTTGGAGATCGAAATTTTGTGGTATTTTCCTTTGCTATATATATAATATAAGATAATTTTGTAGGTAGATGAAATAATAGCTCCAAACTTTTAGAACATTTCACTTAATCAAGTTACATTTTGTACATGTCTTTTATCGGTGGAATACTCTGTTCATTTCTAAAGAAATTTTGTGGGTCTACCTTGGTTTTAGTATACACTAATCTATCAAAGTTTTTCTTGAAATATTTAGTGCCCCATAATCTTGCTGTTTGGTAATTGATATTCATCATGCATGAATCATCAATGTCAAAATTCATCCCCAGGACACTTTCTGCAGCTTCGTAGCTGCTGGTATAATTGTCTGCATCTCCCAGATCAAGATCTCTGTAGTTAAAATACGCAGCTCTTGGATACTTGGAAACATAAGATGCCATAAACTGATAAAACCTTCTCATCCAATTTACCCGGCTGATGCCTTCTTCATCTTGATCCCACTTTACTATATAATGAACCATGAAAAGCGTCCCCGCCCTATGAGGGAATGGTGTTGCACATTCTGTGATTTCATTCATCCTTCCTCCATGCGGGCTAAGCTGCAACTCTGACGAGAATTCGCCTTCTCCCAAAAGCCGGCCACATATTGATTTCCAGCCATTTACTGAGATCGGCTGAGTTACATAGTCTGATTTTCCCTTAAAATGTACTTTAGGTCTAATCCTGTTGACAAGGCTGTCAATATTGGATTGAACAGGAAGATACCGAGCTCCAAAGAAAAGTGTGGAGTCTATCCAATTCATTTCCTTGCAATCCGATCCTTCCAATCCTAGCTCTAGGAATCTGTTTCTCATGATTGATAGAAGCTCATCAGCTCCACCAAGAAATAAGGAAGTGAAAGAAACGTACAGACTTTTCTTCCTATCCTCAACAGAATATACAGTATTTATGAAAACCCGTATCAGTAGCCTTTCATCGATTCTGCTGGCTACGAGTTGCCACTTGTGCAGTAAATTAGTAGCATTTTGTTCAACCGTTTTTCTTACACTGAAAACTGTTACCTTTTCCGGGACTGTGGGAAGCTTGATCTTCCAAGAAAGTACTATGCCGAAGCTTGTTCCACCGCCTCCTCGAATTGCCCAGAAAAGATCTTCTCCCATGGATTCTCGACTTTCAAGAATTTCTCCATTAGCATTCATCACTTTTTCATCGATGATGTTATCAACCGCCAATCCAAATTTCCGAGACTGTTAGAATTTCAGGCCACAGGTAAGATGACGAACATAATTCTTAGGAGTACTTGCAAGAAAATACAAGAATGATTTGGTGACGCAATACTACGTCCTTTTCTTTCATCTTTATTTATAAGGGAAAAATCATACAAATATGAAAAAGCTAAACCTAATCAAAACTGGAATCGTAATTACACTTATCCTAAAGCATATGTTAATATGACTTTCTAACTTATTCTAGAAACAACTAGATTAATCTAACAATCTCCTCCTTAAACTTGTTGTTTATGACTTACGAATCAAAACAATTAGATTAACTTATCAATATCCTTTTTAAACTTGTTGTTTTGAACTTCCTAACCGAACACCAAATTCCTCCTTCACTTTCATGTCTTTTATCTTTAATCTTCCATGAAACTTTGGATATCGGCAACTTGATCTTCCGTGTCATCCTTCTTCTCGTAGATACACCCATAGTTCAAGATTTCTCGTGCGTTTCTTCCTTTTCACATGCTCCATCATAGTGCACGTCTTCTTCATTGTAAACTTCTCCATAAACTTGTTCACTGTGTCATCCGTAAAAGAAAAATTCTTCTTTCTGCATTTCTTTCTTGATTTCAACTCCTCCATAAACATGCTCACCATGCCATCTGGAGAAACAAAATCCATCTTTTTGCTTTTCTTTCTTTGCTTCAGCTCCTCCATCAATCTGCTCATTATGCTCTTTGGAAACACTAAATTCATCCGTTTACTTTTCTTTCTTAGTGTTCTTACAACCTTCACTTTTCTTCAAACTTCTTGCTCCCCACTCGGGTTCGGTAAAGAAAAGTATATCTTCTCCATCGTTTGAGTGCCTTCGACCCTTTATTCCTTCCTCAAATATCTTAAGACGACCTATCGCCTCCTGGAGTGACATATTCTCCACATCACCAAATTGTTCGATTGTTCCAACTATTTGAAAGAATCGATCAGGGACTGAACTAAATAATTTCTCGACAACATCGCTTTCCTTGAGAGTTGTTCCGAGAAAACGTATTTCTCCTACCAACGTAGTAAGCTTCATTGAGAAGTCTGAAAGCGTCTCCGAGTTCCCCATCTGCAATTGGTTAAATTGCCGCTTCAGCACTTGTGCATGAGCCTTCTTGACACGATCTTCACCAATTCGCATCTCTTTGATTGCGCCCCATGCCTCCTTTGTTGTTTCTTTCTCCGCTATTGACATCATCACAAAGTCTGGCACTGACTGAGAGATGGCTACCATCGCTCCTGCATCCTTGTAGTCTTCCTTTGCTCCGTCTTCGATTGCCGACCATACTCCAAACCAACGCAAGATTATTTTCATCCTCACAGCCCATATGCTGTAATTCGTCTCGGTTAACATTGGATACTTGATCGGAATCATGATTGTTTCTTTAACAATCTCTCCTTTCTTTGATGAGCTTCCTTGCGCCTTGACTCCCTTCGTCGAATCTTCTTTGTCGTCACCCATCTTATTTTCTCCCGAAACTTAAAACTAACTCTGATACCAATTGTTAGAATTTCAGGCCACAGGTAAGATGACGAACATAATTCTTAGGAGTACTTGCAAGAAAATACAAGAATGATTTGGTCACGCAATACCACGTCCTTTTCTTTCATCTTTATTTATAAGGGAAAAATCATACAAATATGAAAAACCTAAACCTAATCAAAACTGGAATCGTAATTACACTTATCCTAAAGCATATGTTAATATGACTTTCTAACTTATTCTAGAAACAACTAGATTAATCTAACAGAGACATCATGCTATATCCTCCGCCGCTGAAGTGCCCGCCAACACCCACTGTGGGACAAACACCAGCTGGAAAACCTAACGTTTTACTTGTGACTGCAATTTCATGGTAGAGTTCGCCAAGAGTAGCACCAGAATCAACCCAGGCTGTGTTTTCCTCGGTATCAATCGATATCGAGCGGAAGTTTCTGAGATCAATGAGAACGAAAGGAGTGGTCGAAGTATAAGAAAGGCCCTCGTAATCATGGCCACCGCTGCGAATCCTAACACGGATGTTTAATTTAGTCGCGCAGTGTAAAACGCTTTGAATCTCGTACTCACTGGACGGTGTAACGATGAGATGAGGAAGAGAGAGTGATGTAGATGTCAATAGTCCAAAGTTTCGCACTGAGGAATAATAAAGGGACCTGTATGATAAGTTGTTTGGAGAATGTGTAAGTACTGGTGCTGAGATTGAGGCTGAATTCTGATCAGGATGAAGGCATTTAAGATATTGATCATGAATGGATGAGGATTTAGCTTGAGATGCTACAAGTATAAGCAAGTTAAATATTGGTATGAGAGAAATGAAGGCCATTTTCGCTTACTTTCTATAGTAATAGTACTTTCTATAGTAATAGTAAACTGATCGATCTATCTCGTATGTATAAGAAGAAGGTTGATGAAAACTGATCATTCTTGTGCCATTTTGCGAAGAAAAATATCCTGTATTGACCAACACTTGTTTGACTCAAAACCCTTGCATGTATTTCAGTTTTATAAATATATTAATCAATAATTGTCAATAATTGTCGCTATATCAAGTGTACTAACTAAATTGTTAATATATTGTTACCAATTAAATTGATAGATTCAACCCCACACCATGTGCAGCCAGATCAATTATGGACGGTTATAAATGACATGAAAGTCCAATTTAATATGGGTGCCACCATATGGGACAAGGCCCATTAGAAAGTCCAATTTAGAAATAATGACAGTTAAAATGGCGTTGGGAATCATAAGATCATAAGGCGTGATAACGGCTGGTTTTTGGAAGAGGATAAAAGGGCAGTGGTCATGCTGTTGGCTGGATTTTCTTGACTTTCACCTCTCTCTCTATAGAAGATTTAGATGGATAGATGTTTAGAAACTTCTCCAAAACTCAACAAATGTAACCTTATTGGGCAACTTTGAGCTGAAATTAATGGAAAAGGGAGAACATCCTCAAAACCCCGTCTTTGATGGTTTTAACTTAAAAAAATAAATAAATATATATCTATATATATATAGCATCCAAATGATCCATCTAATGAGAGGTATGCTCTATAAGATCTAAACACTCTATACTTATTCATACTAGTGCACAAACATACCTTTCTCGGCACCACATTTAAAGCGTTTTGGCCAAATTTTCGCGGAACCGCCGAGTACTGAGCTTGCAAGTTCGCCTATGTCGGCTCGCCTAGGGCAGAAAACTAAACAAGGCGTTTTACAGTTGAATAGAAGGCATTTTTGAAACTGCCTAAAAAATTAAACGGCAGGCGATATCGTAGCCAGAATCGCTAATAAACGAAGAGAGAAGCGAAATCGCCTGTAAGACCCAGTAGAGGTTGGAAAAGTTGTTCGCCAGTAGTTGTTGGCTGGTTTTCTGCTAGCGAATTCGCCAGTCAAGAAAGCCTGTAGGAGAATTAAATTTAGTGATATCGCCTATTAGTACGTCAACAGGCGGCTCAAGCGACGAATTCGCTTGCTCACTCGCCTGTGTCATATTTCTATCATAAGAGCTAGATTACTTTCTGGCGACAGCTTAACAATATTCACCTATTTGTAGCGAGTTCGATTAGTGGCACGCATGTTGCTCTCTGTCCATCCAGTCGAGTTAATAGGCGAATTCGCTTCCAATGACGCTTACAGGCGACATTGTTTCCGAGTTCGCTAACAGGACAAGTTAAACTATAAACTACAAAACTAATTCCATTCTCTTTTTCGTTTTTACACATGAAACATATACTCCAATACGAGTGGTAACACAATTTGATTCAAAGAAGAAAAGCATTGATCAAACTAATAATAAAATTGTCACAAGTAGGTAAAGATTCGAATTTGTAAAAATGTAGCATTACAGTTGAAATAAAATTCCTAGCATAATTCAACACTTGTAGCTAGGTAGAGTTGTCATTGGCTGCACCGTCCTGGTCCTCTGGTGTGGCTTGGTGTGGATGCTGGCGGAGATAGTCTTTACCGAAACTCCGAAGAATGCGGCGAGTCTCCCACCCATGCTCTTGGACGTTAGCAATCTCGGTCATCACCGAGAACATAGAGTCCTCAAACCCTTGGTAATAGGCTTCTCTTGGCGCTATTAAATGATAGACATTGAAAATGTCAAGTTTTGTTCTAAATTGTACTAACATCACAAGTACAAAATACATGAATAAAAAACAATTTACCTCCATTTGGTTCTGGCTCCGCCGGCACGTTCTTCTCCACCTTCTCTTGCCAAGTCCCCCCAACCAACTCCCACTTCTTCTTCTGGTAGTACTCCTTCGTGTAGTACTCACACGGCTTCCCGGTGCCGGAGAACTTCAGCCTTGGATGGTCTATGCGGAGGAATTTAATTATGAAGTTCGCATAGGGCAATTTCTTCACAACCATGTTGTTTTCTACCACGCTCTTCTTCATGTGTTGGAAAATGGTATATCCAATGTTAAGCATGACTTCCTCCGCCACCATGTAGTACTCGATCAAAGTCGTGTAGTTTGGTTCGGCCAACCACCCACCTTTAGGCACAAGATTTGTAGCCACCATCTCATACAATATCCTCCTCTCGGGGGTGAGCTTGGATAGCTTGTACTCCTTCGGCGTTCCAAGTTTTGGTTGATCTCGACCAAAGTGTGTCTTGCCATATTCCTTCAGCATCTCGTGGGAAACGAGCAACTCACTAGGCCATTCTCCCCTTGCGTATAGATCCACAGGTTTATCCTCGTCCCCGAACACAACACCGAGGGCATCATTGAACAGTTTGGGACTTAGTTCGTACTCCTTCTTGTTCACCTTGGTCTTCCACACGGCACCAGACTGTCGGAAATTAGCGTAGAACTGTATAGTCTGCTCCAGATAGCCTGGCTCGTTCACCTTCATCAACTTGTGAGCTTCTGGATATTCAAGAAGTTCCCAAACCTCTTTCAAACCTATGTCGTCCACTTGACTCTCATCAACCACCATCAACTCGTTCAAGACAGCCTTGGCTTTCGTAAAACTACAGTACTTTAGATAAGCTTGTTCACTAACAAACTTAGCCTTATAGTACTTGATAGGCTCGGTCGATTCGGCGGCGGTCTTTTTACCCTTACCCCTCGGAGGCATGTTTGAGATTGCCTAAAAAACCTAACAAACAAAACCCAGCCTTAATCTATGATTGAACCCATAAAAAAACACATTCAACATCACACCTAAATTGAAAGCTAAACTTGTACAGAATGAATGTATAAAATAAACTGAAATAAACCAAAATAATGATTGAAAAGAGTTGAGAATGAATAGAACTTACAAATTGGGGGAGATTGGGCCGTGAGAGCGCTGATTTGCCGGTGGAATTGACGGGTGGGCGGCGGCGGATCGGAGTTTGGGGAGGTTTCTGATGAATGTGAGGGTTACAAATTTGGGGATCTGATTTTGAACGCGTCTGGTTTCAGTTGACTATTTATAGGCCCTGCTGTTTACGAGTTCGCCAACTCCATCGCTTATAGGCGATATTTCAGGCGAATTCGCTTGTATATAAAAAAATGTTGGCCTTTGGGCCTAGGAACTATGACATGGGCTAGATTATGGGCCATGTATGTATTGTGTATGTATAGTGCATTGGAGTGGTGTTTCATGGGCAGTTTGCGCGGGTCGGCGACTTATCGAACCCTTCTATTTTGCCGACGCATATATACTGATCAATTGGCTTTCAATCCACCGATGTGGGAATAAGGACAGTGCCAGGAGGCGAGTTCGCCTCTTACGACGCCTGCAGGCGTGGGGAGAAGGCGAATTCGCATGTATGTACTACTATATCCCTTTTTATTTTGGTAATAATGACACTAATTTTAATTTTTTGATCACTTGTATTTTGTAGAAATTATTATGAAGGGCTGTACAATTACAAAGAAATTCAAAACATGAGTTTCATATAACAAATATTCACAACTTCATTTGAAAAAATTATTTTCTATCCTGCTGGTTATAAATCCCGTCTAGTGCGGTAGTTGCCTAATCAGATTTTTATTGAATTCTTATTTTATTAAAAAACATTTTTTAATTTTCTATAAGTATCTGGGTTTAAGTTAGGCGGAGTTTGGCGTCAATTGCTGGCGGAGTATGGAGTCCATTCGGATAGTTATGGACATTATTCTTCGCCGTTCGCGCCAAATCAACTTTCCGTCGAGTCAACCTGTCATGGCGGAACCTGTAGAGCGCCAGGACGACTAGTCGTCGCCAAAATGGATGACTTTTCAACACCGTGTATTTGGACTATATGGCAAAAAAGAAGGATTAAATATGTTGTTAACTTTGAAATATTTTCATGATAAATACAGGCGAATATATGGGCGAACTCGCTCCAGTTTGTTTTTATTACAAGAATGCTAAACCCTACTTGATACTTAGAAGCGATATCGCCTCTTAATTCGTTTATGTATGAAACAGCGTCGTTATTTTGTGTTCTATACTTGTGCATTTTAACAAAATAATCAACCTCGTGAGCGACACCGTAAGCTCATTCGCCTACCTGTTACGAGTTCGCCTCCACAGTCGCCTGGTAGACTCTGTCGCCTGTGGCGAGCCAGACAAAGAGTTCGCTTTTAGATAAGTTTATAGACGTTTATATTCACAATTTCGCCTATGCAGTCGCCTAGTAGGCTCTGTCGCCTGTGGCGAGTCAGACAAAGAGTTCGATTTTAGATAAGTTTATAGACGTTTATATTTACGATTTCGCCTATGCAGTCGCCTGTGGAGAGCAAGGAAGCGATATCACTTGTGTGATAAGTTTGTAGACGTGTATACTTACGAATTTGCCTCTCCAGTTCGCCTCTCATCTTTTCATGTAGCGAAATCGTCTTCTTTATCGCCTACTCTTTGAATACACTTTGTTTACATGTAAATCTAGGTGCTTTTGTGTATGGTTAACATTGAAGAAATACATGAAGTTGAATTTTATTATTAAAATACCATACTACATCAATTCAATACCAAATAAAACCATTCATGAATCATTGTTTAGTGTTGAAACAAAAGAAAGCTAGACTACACAATCAGATAAAGTGAAGCGATCATTCTTCGTCGTCATCATCTTCACCATCTTCGTTTGCAGTCTTCTCAATATCTTCATCGTCATCATCTTCTTCAGACGACTCCGCGGCTGAAGATGCTTGGATGTTCTCTGTTCGGTGAACCGGTTCAAATACATCGTCGTCTCCATTGACAATGTCTTCATCTTGCTGTGGTTCTTCATCCATGATATGATTCTCAGGTTGCTCTTCATCGGGCTCTGAAGCTGCTCCTCCTTCGCCATCAGTGGGTTCTTCATCTTCTGCCTCGCTTTCAGGTCTCGCTCGATCTTCAGGAATGTAATCAGCAATGGCGGACATGGGAGGCAAGCGTTGAACTGAGAAATCTGGCTTTTCTTCATCATAGCTCAGATCCGGATTCAAATTCAGCATTCTACCAAATGCCAGTACCTCCTCCCTATCTTTTGCTTGCTCCAGCTTCACTTCTTCTATCTTACTTGCAAGCTGTCCAACATAGAGGTCCAACCGTTCACGCCAAGCGAGATCGCGAGCTGCAAACGGGAACAAAACAATTAGTAAACTAAATTGCTGCAAACATTTATCATATCATGAAAAGACTTACTGTATAACAATTACTTACCTTCACTCAATTCAGCTCAGGTTCGAGAACTCGAAGCACCCATGGCCTTCTTCGTCACCACCCCCTCTGCACTGATTTGCAACCCCTTGTTGCGTAGCCAAGTCGCGTCGTGTTATTTCACTGGATCGGCCATGGTCACAGGTCGCACACCCTTCTTCTTCATCATAGCGGTTATGAGCTGCCCGTAAGGGATCGTGTATCGGCCTTGTCCTTCGCACGCTTCAGCATGTGCTTCATGATGGTGTACCCAAGATTGATCTTCACCTTCTCGATTAGGTGGTATAAAACTATCAAGTTGGCGATCATTGGCTCACATGGATGACCACCCGAGGGCATTATATTAAAGCACACAAGCTCGAACACCAACCGCTCCTCTTGAGTAAGGCTCGCAATCTTATACTTCTTCGCCGTACCGGCCACCTTACTACGCGTCTTAAAGAACTTCCTACGCTCGGCCACGGGGTCTAGGACGCTCTCATTCAACGAGGTTGGGAAATTTTGGGTGTGGTATATCTCATAAGGGCCATTTGGATCCAACGGCCTAAGTTGATCACTAGACAAATAAGGGCATCCTATAACCTTATCAACCAAGAACTTATCTACCTTAAATGTCACACCCCTAACCATTGTAGTCGCCTCTTCGGCATCCTTCTCAAACTTAAGATTAGCATAAAATTGAAGACATTCTTCCCTATGCACCGGCTCACTCAAAGTCAACATCCCATCTAGATGAGTGGCTCTAAAATACTCAAATATATTATCAAGACCCAAGCTAGTTATTTGAAATGGGTCAAAGACCTTAACATTTAAAATAGCACAACGAGTATATCGCTGGTACCTCGTCTCCACTTTCGGGCTGATAAAAAGGGGCCGCTCCTCGTCCTCGTCAGTGTTTCCCCCGACGTTCGCAGCAGACCGAGATGCACCGGCGGTGGCGGGACCAGCCTGGGCAGCGGTGTTGGAGGTTGGCCGAGACTGTTCAGTGGTGGCGGCATTGGCTGGTGATTGTGATGAACTCCCAGCAGCGTGGGAAGTGTCTCTACCCCTGTTACCGGTCGGAGCTCCGGCGGTTTGCGCATCCCTTCTCCCCCAGCGACTGATCTGCTCGAGGGTGAGCTCTTCCTCCTCCTCCTCGTGGTTCGCGCCGGCGCCTGTGGTCGGGGCGGTCCTCTGACGCTTTGAAGCGGGTGGGGTGAGGCTTTTTCCGTCTTGCTTGCTCCGGCCCATGGTGGCTCTGCAATTGATCTAGGGCGATGTTAGGAGTTAGGGTTTCAGAGTCGTGGATGTTTTGGGGATTCTAATATCCCCAAAACGCGAATATAGTTTAAGTATTTTTTTATTAATTTACCAATTTACGAACTCGACACAACTCACACCAGTAACCGTTTCGGGCGAGTTCGCCTCTATTTACGCCTCTAGGCGAAACTAGTAGCGATATCGCTTGGATGCACCCTTAAACCTAAACCCTAAACCCTTCACCCTAAACCCTAAACCCACACATGCATACCCACACCCATAAACCCTATATATGCATCATACCCATTCTAAAATGGATTGATAAATCATATTATACTCTATTCATAATTGTAACAGGTTTAGCGTTGAATTTACATGAAAACCGATCTGATCCGAGATTCTTGATACGATTCCGACCGAATTAGCACAACTAATCGTAGCACATATTTTTAAGCGGGTCATTGCCGGTGAACAATTACACACGACTAGATCCAAATGTTTGACAAGCCAACACTGTAGTATTAGTTCCTCGACTCATCCCGGCACTAATATACAAAATTTGAAAACATCCATGTGTACTTTAAGATAACCGATGGCACATAAGTCATAGTGTATTCTTTTAATGTGCTGTTCTGCAGATGACAACCCGAGAAGAACATAGTTTCCCAATAATGATCAGTAACTAGCATTTTTTATATGGATTTTTGTTATCAATTACAAAAAATAATCTCATAATACGCGGAACTTTCTTAACCATTTCAACAGATAGTGGCCATGATTTGTTGCAGATGTAGTAGTAATGGCCTCTCTCAACAAGTTTTGCTTTCCATGTACGATTCGATGACCTTCCCTTATCTCCAGTGATGAGTGAATAAGGAGATTTACTCCCCTCCAGGTCATTTGAAAAACTATGGGAAATTCGCTAAACCAAACAAATATATATAAAAGTTTAGTGAGGATATATGAATTGAAACTATATAAAAATATGATAATAATTGGATGAACTAATTAACTTACAATTCCATGGTTGAAATCATATTCCATCAACAGCAATTGGTCTTCAGTCTACTTGCATCATGTAATGAGTTTCTATGGAATTGGAAAAGGTTCTGTATGAAATGGGTAAATAATTCTGGAAATTAGAAAAGTTTTAATTCTTTCCACACATCGATCATTTCGAGATTGTTTTAAAGGGTGTTGTTGTTTACACCCATAGTACAATGACATATGTGCCCTCCGAAGCTAATATATATTAGGGCATGAACGGATTTGAAAGATTCCAACACATTAGTACTTGTAGATTTATGACAAATTATTTCTAAAATACACATACTGTAACATTTTTAATTAAACATTTTATTTTTACAAACGCATTATATATGGAAGACTGAACAAAGAAAAAGCGATATCGCCACCAGTACTCGCTAGTAAGCGAGAGTATATGCGAACTCGCAAATAAGTAAAACAGTAACCGACCAAAAGTACTATTCAGGCATGGTTTGTCCACCTAAACCATGCTATATATATATATATATCATTTTACCCGGATTTTCCTACTATCAACCTCATTTTCACCATTCCTATCGATCTACCTCTCCATTCTCTCTCACCTTATCCCCTCCTCAACCTCAAGCACAAATCCATTCAATCCAAATCCATTCTCATACCATTCCAATCCGAAAATCACTTCCATCCTAAGCACAATCTCATTCTCAATCTCATTCTCAAAGCTCAAACCTTGTTCTCTTGCCATGAAGTTACCCTAGGAACCTAAAAACCCATTAATCTAGATCAACCTTCATTAAAATTTAGGTAAAACCAACAAAGCTTGCAACTTTGTGAAGTAGCCATCAACTACAAGCTAAGAGCTTCTTCTACAAGTAAGATATGTGTCTAAAATTTCATGTCTATGTTGAATGGGCATTTAGTTTCCTTTTTTTTGGCATTTATTACATGAAGGACATGGTAGAGTAAAGTTTATTACTTGTTAGGCCCTCACAAATAACTATTGTGTGTGTTTTTTATGTGCAAGCAAGAATGATGTAGTAGTGAATCCACAAGCAAGAATTAGTTTGGCAAATGTTGTGTTAGTCCACCTCTACGATCTCATATGTTTACACAAACTAGGATTGGCTAACACTTGCTCTTACAAATCCAGTAAAATATTCATTCGACCATATCTCGAGAGGTAAACCTTGCAATTTTCTCTATTCTTTTAGCTTTTCTAGATTGTATGTTTCTCCAAACTAATATGACCATGTGGATTATTTCATGTCATTTGTGGTGATCATTGGAGCTTTGTTGCAATAATACCCGATTTGAAGCAAGTATATTGGATAGACTCCCTCCACCGCCCTCCATCCCGGACATTCGCCGATCTCCTTGATAATGCATTTCATTAGGGTAACTTGTTATGCTTATGCTATCACTTCATTTCAATTCAATTTTTTTAGCCTACACCATTGCTATAACCATGGAATATATATATATATATATATATTGTAGTCTATGAAGCAATCCTCGGACTAGGAATGTGGCTATTACACGATGCTGTTTGGTTTGATGGTGGTAGATGGTATTCAAAACAACATGCAGGATCTTCTAAAGGTAACCTAAAGGTAACCTTCTACAAACTAATTCTATTACTCTTCATGACAACTTCCTAACGCACATTTGTTTCATGCATAGGTATTCGTGGATGATACCACGCCTTTCTCCTTGGAAGACCTTAACAATGGAAGAGACCGATTGGCACGCCTTATAGTCCACGACCGTGCTTTTACCATTGCAAGGCTACAATTTCGGAAGCTACATACCACGTGACACGGTGTTGGTTCATTGCATATAGGTTTTTTTAATTAGGAATTGACATTGGTAATGCACTTGTGTGCACTTGAAATATGAGGTTGTGCCTCTTTAGTATAGGGTGGTGACTGGATATTGGCCGATTTTTGTTGTATCGGAATACCGATTCATGTTTCGAAAGAAACGGGTCACATTTTTCAAATATTAGCCAATTTTGCAGTGCTTGTAGACAATATCGCAACAAGAGATTCGCTTACAGGCGAATAAAGAAGCGTTTTCGCCACACCACATTTTTCACGCTCCACAATCTACAACTGTACACAAACATGGTGTCGCCTCCATATTCGCCTACAGAAGCGATTTCGCCACGCCACTCGCTAGTGAGTCTCTGTTGGCACGATCCTTTCAGGAGGTGAGATCGCACAGAACTTCGCCTGTTTCAGCAGGCGAGTTTGCCTTCCTGATACACCAACAGGCTTTTTTTCAGGCGATATCGTAACCAATACGGTTTTTAAAAATTTCCCCCATTCAATAATTTACCAAAATTCAAGCGAATGAAGTGGCGGTTTCGTAACCCCTTCATAGGCGACTGAAATGAGCGATATCGCCTCTGCAGGCGAAATGATGCTGGCGATACCGTCCAGCATAATATCACCGAAACTAGTCAGCACCTGGTGGCAAGTTCGTAAGACTAATTCACCTGGTTCACGGCGTTTTCAAAACCGCCGAGAAAAAGTCACTTTTAAGGCACAACCGAGCAAGGCGTTTTGGAAACGCCTTGCTTGGTATGATGCAACCGCCTTGCATCCTATGCATGTCCACTAGTGTCATATTCTCTCCTATTCAAAAGGCCACTCTTTCATCATCATGCCGGAGTAACTACTCTCGAGATATCTCCGGGGTTTGTTTTGCCGGCCTTAAGTGAGAGGACGCGCGAATTTGTTAGTAAGCAGTTCCGGACCACTCCCACACGGGCAGAGCCCGGACGAGCACCCTCAGTCTATTTGAACTAGAAGAATAGTTTGTAGGCAGAGGCATTGGTCATTATACAAGGACTTCAAACAGCATATTATGAAAGAATAGATGCATGGAAGAATTGAAAGTTATTCACTGGTGATGTTGAAGCTCATCAGAAAGGAGTATAAAATTCCTTAGAGCATTGAGTCATATCTCAGAACCATATGGGAACTTCAAAGTGAGCTTTCGTTATCATATTTATAGTAGGGTTGTACATCTGGGCTGACCCGGCCCCGCCCGGCCCAGATCCGGAATGTCCAAAAATTATGGACCGGGGACTGGGACCAGAAACGCATATTCATGAACTGGGACCGGGACCTGAATTATTCCGGGTTTGACCCAGCTCGGCCTGGTTTACCGGAATTAAAATTAACTTACTAATAATAATAATATATTTAATTTATTCCCACACAAAATATTGAAAATCATTCAAAATATGCATAACAATTTATATTTAACAATATTTTTTTTTCTAAGGTAGGAGGTATTTATTAGGTTCCCCAAAACCTGAACTGATCTCCTTACAGGAAGGCAATTTGAAAGATTACAGAGTAAGTTGAAAACCTAAACTGTATCTAGAAGCGCTGATACACTCGATTCCTAAACTAAAAAGAGCGATGAGATACATCTGAACATGCTAAAGTCTAATGCCCAAAAGCATCTAAATTATCTAGCAGGTAAACCATCTATGACTTGCATCAACCTAAACAATGAAGTCCAAGTCGAACCAAGTCTACCGGTCTAAATCCAGACACAGAGTCGCCAAGAGTAAGTTGTCTAAACTACTCCGACTCGAATTTCTCCTTTACTGTGAAGCCGAGAAGCCGAGAGGATTTTCTATGCTGCCCAGTTAGTCCGGTTACAGGAGAAAACATCAGCTAGGCAAAGAATACTCGATAAACTAGTCCAGATAATTATACAAAAAGACTCACTAATGCACATATCTCATCTGACATAAAAAATAAAGAAAAAGAAAGAACCCAAAATTTCCAGATCTACCGGAACTCTTCCGGGAGGCGGCTCGCGACGACTACCAGTGGCGCGTGCAACCACGCGCCAGATTGGCTGCATCTGAGGAGCGGCGCGCGTGTTCGACGAAGCGCGTGAGCGTGATGGGACGTCGATTAGTTCACGATGCGACGACCCTTCCGGCGCGTGAGAGGCGCCTAATCGCACGTGCTTGCCAGAGCTTCTTGGATTAACCAGATCTGAAGAAAAACCTATCTTTTCCGGCTGTTCTCTGTTCATCTGCATCTCAAAAGACGGCACGAGCTCGAGATTCCTCCGGCTAAACCAGTGGCGAGCGGACGTGCTTTCCATCGTTGTCGAAACTATGGCGGCTCCGGCGATGAGATCCTCCGGCGAGCAACCTGTACAGTCAGAAAAACAGAGAAAAAACGTAGCTTGTCGGTCGGAAAAAAGGGGTTCGGGTTTGGGGTAGATATAGGGGAGGCTTGAAAGCGAAAATATAAAGGTATGGGGTGGGAGGGGTGGCCGGGCGGTGGCGAAAGGCGCCGGTCAACGGCCCAAACCACCCCTCCAGAGTTTCAGATATGGTTTCGGGAAGTGGGCGGGGTGGGAGAGAGAAATGAGGAAAAAAGGGGTTTTTATCAAAAATGTTAACAATATAACATAGAATAAAAATATCAAAAATACTAAATCAAATCAAATGATTAATTCAAATTACAACTTTAAAATTTATTTCAACACAATCAAGCGTAATTTTCTAATCCATAGGAAGTATAATAGAAGAAATTTCAAAATCTAGTCCATCATTTGGATTTATTAAATGGAAAAGCAAAACTCAACATCTTAGAAATATGACTGAATAAACTCTCGTAAAATCAATGTTTCTTGTTCATGGCTAATGAAACAAAGATTACGTCATCTTGCACCTTCTAAGATTAGAAATTTAGAAAAATTAAAAGATTGATATTTACTAAGCAATTAAATATAAACTAGTATAATCCCCGTGTCGATGCACGGATTGTCTATTTAAAAATTGCATTATATATCAGTTTGATAAAATTAATTTTTTTTATCAATAATATACACCAACGAAATTCAAGGATTTTAAAAATGATTAAAATTTTAACAATTTAATTATAATTTTCATGTTACAAAAAAGTACTTCAATTATACTTATCAAATTATACTCCAATTATAATTGCCAATAAGATCTTAGCTACACTAAATAATTCTTACACAACATTTAAAGCATAAAATTTTAAATAGTTTTTTATAATTGTTCAAATCAAAGTAAAGACCACGATAAAAAACACAAAAAACAAAAGACCCCGCTATTATAATTAGTCTTATACTCCTTGCCACAAACTCTTATAAAATTTGGGTTATTCAACTCTCATATACTTGAGATAAGTCTATTAAAACACTGATTCAAAGACAATATTAAAATTATCAATTATGGATAGTAAATAATTGTACGGTCCGTTCAATATATAAATATATACATTAATTCATAATAGAAAATTAGCTAATAGCTAACAAAACAATAATGGATTAATTTTCAAAGAAATGAACAAAAATAGAGCAAACGAAAATGTTGCAAAAACAGATTATGGAATCATGTGTAAGAAATACTTGTTGCAATTAAGGGACTTGCAAATTATTCTGATCAAAGAAGTTAAGTAGTAACACAGTTTCAATTCGTTTTAGGAT
This sequence comes from Sherardia arvensis, assembly GCA_948330725.1. Lineage (NCBI taxonomy): Eukaryota > Viridiplantae > Streptophyta > Magnoliopsida > Gentianales > Rubiaceae > Sherardia > Sherardia arvensis. Next base: position 30,552,451 of record OX415241.1, read on the forward strand.
GTCTACATACAAAATTACAAAAATTATTGAGAAATACGCAAAATCCATTATATTATTGAAATATATAAAATTCAGAACCCTAGATCATGTGCTAACAAAATGATGTGCTAAACTAAATTAGCCAAGCTTCCCCTAACTAAATTAGCAATCGTCGTGATACTCTGGCCAGATCGACCGTTACCCCTGCCAAGAAAAAAACTACAAAAAAGAAAAAGAAAAAACAAAGACACACAAAGTCAACAAATATACATAATTATGGAGTATATCTGTAGTTCTGTACAGAATCAAACAAAATTAGATACATCCAATTGAACTCACCCTGGTGGTGTTAGCATACCTCAAGAACATAACCTTGATTTTGCATATCAGCAAAATAATGTGCTTGGACGACTTTTTTTTACAATGACATCATCGGGGATAAATTAAAAAACAACAAATGTCAAATGCTCACTATCAAAATCTTCTATGAACCTGCAATATCGACGTATCAATTTTTCAGAGGCCCTATCCCATCTCGTGTCTCCACTGTGCTCAGTTTAAATATGAAAATTAATGTAACGAATGGATGAAAAATCAATGACATTAAAAAGGGAGGGATTAATGAATCAATGAAAGAGCAGAGCAAATGAGTGAAGATAATTAATATGAATACGTTTGTGAAATGGAAAAGTTATTAAGAGGAGAAGACAATTCATAAAATTAATAATTAGGAGAATTATATAAATATTGTAGAACAATAATAGAGAGATTTGGAAGTTTCGGAGAAGAGATTTTAATTAGATAATTGATTTGGTAGAGGAAGAGTTGAAGTTATAAAAGAATAGAGAGGAAGAGTTGGAGAAGAAAATTAATGGTGACGCATGAAGAGTGGAGAAGATTCATTCGTGTGTGAATAAAAAAATGGTAGAGTAAAATTAAATCGTGTAAAACTAATTAAGGAATAATACATTTTAAATTGATTTCATTCATTAATGATTAATGAAGGAATTAAGGAAAGGTTGTGTAACGTTTGGAACGTTTCACAACACATGCCTAATTAAAAGAAAATTAATAAAATTAGTAAGAGCAAATCAGGTATGATAATTAGTGAGAGCAAATCAGTTATGGTATTTATGGATCTTTAAAAAATGGTATATATGTACCAGCCGAATTATTAATTGCTATATTTATTGCAGGAAAATAAGATGTGCATTAGAAAAGACGGTTTCATTTTTATACTGGATGAAAAATTTAATAAAATTAAGAAAGGAGAGAAACAACATGCTGACGTGTAATTACCTGGATGGTTCAAAATTTAATTCAAAATTCTCCAAAAATTTCTAAATCATACTCTTTTAAAGAGTAGTATAGATTAGTCATAAATCAATCACTCGAGGATTGTAATCAATAATTAATCTTAATTAATACAGTAATCAATAATTTAATCAAATTATACAATAAACACATATAAATTTCGGGTTAACCGGGTTGGCCCGAAAATTCCGGGTTTGACCCGGATTGGCCCGAAATCCGGAATAGGCAAAAATGGTGATACGGGGCCCGGCCCGGAATGCAAAAAATCCGGGTCCGGGTCACCAATTTCGGTCACGGGTTGGGCCATTTTTCCGGGTTGATCCGGTTCATGTAAAACCCTAATTTATAGAGAGACTAATTCTCTTACTCATTCATTAGCTAGATTAGCAAGCAAAGGAAAGAGAAAATTCACTTTTAATAACCAACTCTACCAAGGAACATAAAAGGCTTGATTTTACTAGATTGTAGAGAGTATCCTTATGTCAGAGTTTAAATTGTTTATGAACGGTGACTGCTTTACTCTGTTGATGTGTACAGGCAACAAGGCCTAGGTGACAATGGTGAAAGTGGACCCATGCAATGCAGGACGTGTAGAACATATAGAAGGCAGATAAATCAAGTTCTAGTACTCGGTGATAGTAATTTCAGCAAAACATTATCTTGTTTGGATTATTGATTACAACTATGATTTAACTTTAATGGAACCCCCTACTTGTGGTTGTTGTGATCCGCATAGCGATCACTAACCAACTCCGAGTAGTGAATCTCCTCGTCGGCTAAGTTGGTTTCGATTCCTAACCTGCTTGCAAGGGTAGATATGGGCGTACATTAGAGTTGAAATAATTAGCTTTATACTGATTTTTTCATCACTGTATGATCAAACAGACATATATTCCATCCCAAGGTGATTTTATGGTGCAGTGAGCAAAATAAATTTTGCTCTACTGCTTAGTAGTTTTAAATAAATAAAACAAAAGCAAGCAAGCTAGATCACGATCTTACATAGGTTTGATATAAGGATCATATGATCATAGGATTCTCGAAAAATATTAATTTTTAAAATTAAATAATTTTTTGAGAAAAATATAGAAATAACATGTACTATTTCTGGTATCATAGTTTTGACAATGACACTGTTCATGTTAGAGTAAATCTCACATCGAAAACGAAATGGGTGATGTTTCAGTATATAAGTTTGGTAGACCACGCCACATATTGTCAATTGATTTTATGATGGAGTTTCACTGGGTTTATGTGTTGTACCTGTAATTTTTATTTCAAATTTGACTGTGAATTTGAAAAACTATCTAAGTAATAATATTATTTTCTGATAAACTTTTGAATTTCTTCTTAACATGCATTATGAAATATCAAAATTTTAATTTTAATTAATATATATAACAAAAGTTATCGATGGTTCAGATAGTGTTGTTTTGTTAAGGGTGAGAATGTGACACCCAAATGAATGTAATCAATTTGGATGGTATGATCCAATAACGATACAATCCTGATAACATTAATTTTAAATTAAATCATTTTTAGACAAAATTATAGAATAAAATTTAAAATCATAAGCCCACAGAAAAAAAAATCCCCATTTTTTGAGTGGTTATGCCAAAAAAAAAGTCATATTTGAATAATTGAAAGTGGTTCGTGATATTATATGAGTCAACTGGCTAGCAACCTGTATAATTATATATTTAAGAAGAAGCACGATGTTATATGATATGAGTCAACTAGCAGCCACGTTAGTTCTTTAATTAAGTAGCATGTGATATATTCGTAGTGCGCATGTGACCGGCCGGCTTGATTGTAACGCATGTTAAGTACTGTAATATTGAATTAAAGGGAGACTTGTGATAATAAAACAATTGAAGAAAATGAAGAAAATATGATGCATTTCTGGATCGTAGCATGTAAGGGCCGGTGTAATACGCGTGAACTGAATTGAACTGAAAAATACTGAACTAAACTGAAGTGAACTGAAAAATACTGAACTGAATTGAAAAATACTGAACTGAACTGAAAAATATTAAACTGAACTGAATTGAACTGAAAAATACTGAACTGAACTGAAAAATACATTTGATTCTTTTATATAACATATATGTATATTCAAAATTCTTATTCAAAAACAAGCCATCGAAGTATATTGAATTGAACTTAATTGAACAAAACTGAATTGAAGAAACAAATCTTACATCGACATTAGCTAAATTTCATCAGATTTATATTTCATCATTATCCTAGAAGTTAAAGATAATTGAACTGAAATATACTGAACTGAACTTTATCGAACTGAAGTATACTGAACTGAACTTTATTGAACTGAATTGATATAACCAAATTGTGCTATATTTTCAAGTCAAATTTTATTAGCACCAAACTTAAATAAGTTGAACTTACAAAATTATGCATTGATACAATTTAATTAGAAAATGTTTATCAGTTCATATTTCATCAATTCTAAACTGACTTGAACTGAATCATATTGAACTAAACTTAATTGGACCAATCCAATTAAACTTAATTGAACTGAATCATACTGAGCTAAACTTAATTGAACTGAATTGAAGAAAACGATCAATGCATTGATATAACTAAATGAGGTTGTGTTTTATCAAAAATATAAAACAGAACTGAATTAAACTACACTGAACTGAATTGAACTGAGTAAAAAGAATTGGACTACACTTAACTGAAATGAACCGAGTTGAACCACACTTAACTAAAATGAACTGAATTGAACTACACTTAACTGAACTGAACTGGATTTTTCATATGAACTTAAAATATATAAATTATATTCTCATTGAACTGAATTGAAGAAAACGATTAATCCATTGATAAAACTAAATGAGGTTGTATTTTATCAAGAATAGAAATAGAACTAAATTGAACTACATGAAACTGAATTGAACTACACGGATTTGAATTGGACTACACTTAACTGAAACGAACCGAGTTGAACCATACTTAACTAAAATGAACTGAATTGAACTACACATAACTGAAATGAACTGGATTTTCAATATGAACTTAAAATCATTAAATTATATTTTCTTTGAACTGAATTGAAATAAATTATATTTTCTCTACACTGTATTGAATTGTGTTGAATTATTAACATTTAATTTGTTTAATTTGTTTTAAAAGTACAATGCACTGAATTGAAAAATACTGAACTGAACTGAACTGAACTGAACTGAACTGAAAAATACTGAATTGAACTGAAAAATACTGAACTGAACTGAACTGAAAAATATTGAACTGAACTGAAAATTATTCAGATAAGTTGTACTAAACAGGCCCTAAGTACAAGGAAAGCAATATTTATCTACTGATTTCATTAAACAAGGAAGTTATATTTTTTCATTAAATAAATATTCTCAAAATTGAATTGAACTTAACTAAATTATAAATTGAAAAATTTAGGAAAAAATGCCTTTGTTAGACTTAATAACATTTGACAGATCATAGTTCATAAGTATTAATCCGAGCACAGTTTTGTAAATCAGAATTTTCCATGTTTAGTTATTTTCACTAACGTTTTCAATAGTTAGTCTAATTTTTGTTCTCCTATTTTCTCTATGTGGTTATAGTATAATTTGATAGGTAGATATTAAGCTCGTGATTTTGAAAGGAAGATAAGGGAGAAAGATACTCATATTATAGATGTTCTATCGGCCAATACCTCGTTAATGAGAAGAATAGAGGAGCGAGTGCCGCCCCTTTCTTAAAGCCTAGCAGTGCCGCATCCAAGCTTCCCTCTCACTAGAGGCCGCCGGTGATTTCACCGGCTAGCGGCCTTCCACCCCATCCCATAGATAGAAATCTATATACCGCCCATCTCTTAATTTTGTTAACTCCAAAACTCTTGTTATCGCCGTCGACAATTTACAATTCCCGAGACTTAAAACCTCGAATCGCAGCCGTTACATAAGATTTGAAATCTCACAATAGATCGCTACCGCCACCGGAACACCACCAGACGGGTCACCACCGACTGGTTTCCACTATCATTTCTGCTGCGATGGAGATTCCGGCAGCCTTACCGTCGATCACTAGCCGTCGCGAAGATGCCACTGGAGTCTGCTGTAAGCGGATCTCCAATTTGCTTTCATCAATGCCATGGTCGATCGCTTGATCAGAGTAGCCGCTGCAATCTCTTTCGAGGAGTAACCATGGTTTCGCCCAGTCTTGGATTGGGTCGGGTTCGCCGTGCTGTGAATCGTGCCAATCAGGATGCTCATCATCGGATTTCCTAGGTGGGCTCACGGGGCTGGGCCTTTTGGGCCAACGGTGGACCAGAAAAGTCAAGGGATTGGCCTAGTTAGACGGTCACTGGATCACCATATTGGTATTTCACTGTCGAACAGAGTTTTGTTCTTTTTCTTTATATTATTTTCTGCTAAATATTGGGTTTGTACTAAATTGAGGTTTTGATTAAATGTTGTTCTGGAGTTTATCTGCCAACACTAGTTTTTCCTGTCTGGGTTAAACTGTGTTTGGTTTCAAATCTGATTCTTAGCGGTATGTCAGTATATGAGAAATCCGAGTCAGAGTGGTAATTACTTACTCCTGGCGATTCTGTACTAACACGCGCCTGTGCGGCAAGGAGAAATCCGTTTAAGGGTTGTTTAAGGATATTTACTTCTGGTGGGTCCATACATCAGATTTGTAGACCGAGCAGGCTAGTTGATCATTGCTTATGTGTGAAAATATCCTAGTAAATATCTTACTGCCTCCGAGGGGAGAAGCAAATAACGTCTAATGAGATTGACTGGGAAGTGATCATAAACTAGTACTTGATTTGTTAGCTTGTGTCATGTTAGATAAAATCTAACAATGCTTTGATGTTGTAAAAACGATCCGTTAAATCTCTTACTGCCTCCGAGGGGAGATGCAAATGACGTTTAATGAGATGACCCGGTGAGTGATTACAAAATTAGAGCGTTAGAGACCAATATTTACCAGATGAATATTATAACTGACTTCACTCTCTATTTTTTATCATCACATTATTTAGTTTAAGCCGGTATTTGATACAACCATACATGGGAATGCATTGCAACGTTATATAGATATAAAATTCCCTGTAATATTACACAAATTGTCTCATAGTTAGGAGTATTAAGTTTCATGATGCATATCTTCTGGTTATTTTCGGCTGGGATGAGTCATGAATAATCATCTCTTAATCTTTTTTGAAGAAGGGAGAAAGATATGTTGTTAATATTTATCGATATTCTTACTATTACGTTGGGTTAATTAATTATGGCAATGATGTTATCGGTACGAAAATCGAAGCGATAATTTATTACTAAACATTTAACTATGAAATCTCCACATCTTAACGGATGCCCATTGGCATTCGTTAGCAAAACCGATATCATTATACAATCTCCTAAACATTTGTAAAAACCTATATATTTGATAAAATCTGACCAATAAAATATAATTAATACAATCTTGTCGCGATTCACTGTCTTTTCCACCACTTTCAATTAAATTGTTCATCGCTTCGTACGATTGTCCGGCCGTCATGGCGCCATTTCCGATCATGTAAACAACGTAGCTATCCTTACCGAAAAGATCTCTCCCTACCGCCATACTCAGACAAAAAATCAGAATTCAAACATATCAAATATTTTTTCTATTTTCTTGATTCGATTATGGATTAAAAATGATGGATAAAATAAAAAGGGAAAATTTACCAAAATTCACGGGTCTAGGAACTAAGAATGAGGATTCGGCGGGACTGATTAAGATGGACTGTTTGATTAGTACGGCCGTCCGATGCGGGGAGTTGGGATGCTAATTAACAACAATGACGCATTTACAGTGACCATTTTGGATAAAATTTTACTAGAAAATCAATCGGTGGGCTTTGATGATGTCGCCACCGGTGGTATCGAGAGTTTCAAGCAGCCAATGCCTACCTATAATCGGGTCCCGCGCTAGCATTTTGAATCCGTCGAGCCTTAAAATTGTTCAGAATGATTGTGTTTTGAGTTTAAAAATAGTGTTGGAAATGTATTTATATATTTAGCAGATTGCAGATTGCATGGGTTGCAAATTAAATTATTTGTATTGTAAAGAGTTTGTTAAAAAACCCGAAATTGATAATTAGTTCCCCTTAATTTTATTTACATTTCAAATTGTGTGTTTGAGAAATGAAAATTGTTCATGAAAGGTGTTGGTTGAATTGTCTGAGAGAGATTATTAAAAATTATAAAGTAAAACTGGTTAAATGTTTCAGAATATTGATTATGGACCTTCAGATTTCATGCAACTAAATAAATTATGATACAAATCAAGTCTCATACTATTCTATGACCTATATAATTTATAATTAATTAAACTAATTAAAGTTAAAGTATGTGACAAATATGCTATTTATAATCAATAATTAAGAACGATATAAATCGCATGGGCAACCAACCTTATTTTTAATAGAAAATGTGAATTAACTTGTGTCTTGTACAAGTCTTGCAAACAGTAGACTTTTTTGATATTTTTTAAAAATAACCGCGTGCTTATTAACTTTAAAGGGAGAAGACGTAGTTTCATTAATGGAGTAAGAGCGTCGATTTTTTCTTGAAAAGAGCTAGCAAGTTGAATAAAGAATTAGTTACAGCGAGCAGCGAGCTCACCTTGATCTATTATAAATACCGGCCGGGACAAAGCCTTCATTAGTCAGAGCGATATAGCGAGCAATATAAATCCTAACACATAAAGTTTTTCCATCAAATAATTAGATATGGAATCGTTGAAGCAGCAATCCATGATCTTAATCATGATATTGACGATCACCGTCCTAGCCTCTCACGTGGCTGGCATGGTGAGATCAAATGATGAATATTGTTGCTCTGGTTGTATCGCTACCATGTTGCCCTGCGCCGATAACTGTAGGAATTCCAGCGTAGGGGTTGCAGCTTTGCTCGACTGTGATATTAAATGCGCGAGAAAGGTAGAATTTTGTACCTTTGGCTGCCCACCATGCATGACGGAACCAATGCTGATATGCTGTACTAAATGCTCCGATGATTATTTTCGGGCTTGTCTGAGAGGCTGTGGTGATAAGCCCAGTGTCGAATGCGTTAAGGGGTGCAGAGATTACCAAAAAGATTGCAGATCTGACTGCGGCGACGACGATTGTCCATATGTGGGAGACTGCTGCGCCGTCTGTCGCACATCCAGATCTTCTTGTGAAGCAGTTCTTGGGACCACTTCCGGTGTCTGCAAAAAGGACGGAGATAGCTGCCTGTCAGAATGCGGATCTTCATGCAGTTAATTAAACTCATTTGGTGAATAAGGACTCGAAATCTCGAATCCAACCGCATGTCATTTCATGTCCTCCATCTTTTCATTTTCTAATATACTTTTTCACTTTTTCTGAATCCATTTCGTGCAGGGTGTGTGTGTTATTTCGTGAAAATGTAACTCTCGTTGTTATAATAAACAGTTCTTTCTTATACTGGAGTATTGTAATTAAAGGGCAATGCTATTTGCGGGTTGTATTTTGTAGTCCGTATTATTTTCAGGAATGACTAATAAACTCTCGATTGAGTGACTAAAGTTTGAACAAGATAAATCAATAAGGACAATCTTGTTAGTTTCAATCAAAATACAGATTGCAATAGAAAAAGAAGACCTGCATATCGGAATTTCGTAATTAAACTGTCAATCTTATTTTATTTTGTGTAAGTCATATATGTTTTTATAATTTCTTTAATAATATATATGTATGTATTAGACTAAATTAGTTTTTATTTCCCAAACATATATCAACGTACCTACTTTTAACCCCGACATTTAAAATGCACTATTTATAGGCTCAGCATATAAATTTGATAAAAATTGCGCAGCGTAGAAGAAAGGAGATCAATGACTGAACCACTGCAAACTCTAACATGGATTGTTTAACTTAGTCGCGCAGTGTAAAGCTGCTAGAATCTCATGCTCACTGGATGGTGTAACGATGAGATGAGGAAGAAAGAATGATGTAGTTATAAGATGTCAATGTTCCAAAGTTCCGCACTGAGGAATAATAAAGGGACGTTTGTATGATAAGCTGTTTGGAGAATATGTAAGTACTGGTACTGAGATCGAGGCTGAATTCTCATGGTGAAGTAAAAATTAATGTATTTTAAAGTAGTGACTATGTGATTAAATTAAAATATATTATAAAATTATGTATCATCGAAAATGAACCGAAGAAAATTTAAATAAGTTGGGGACCCTATGTTTGAAGTCAGAGGCGGATTTACGTGGGGTATGTGGGTGATCAAGCCCCTACTTGGCAAACAATTAGGGTAACTTTTTAATAAATATAATTAAATTTTGCATAAATTTATTACATTTTTATTAAAATTAGGGCACTAAATTCACTCATTAATTTTTGTAAGTGTATTTTCAGCACCCACTAAAAATATTTTCGGGATACGTCGCCGTCGCATTACCTTCAAACTGTGGCAATGTACATTGACAGAGGTACTGCAAATGCTACTGTAACTACGATCACATGCTTTACGAGGAATACTAAACCTAATTGAGGCTTCGCCAGATGCTACTGCTACTAAACACTCATCACTCACATGCTCTTCAGATTTCCCATGGCATTAATCAACAACAAGAAGAAAATCCCTACTAATTAATCAACCCGTGGTCTGGCAAACCGTAGACTTTTCTAATATTTCATCCTAAAATTCGCTCTGGAATTTTAAAAAGAACAACGTATGCTGCGTGCTTAATTATTAATTTAAATGGAGAGACGTATATATTTATTCTAATCTAGCCATCTAAGATCATCGTTCTTAGAAAGAGCAAGCAAAATCACAGATTTATAATACAAACTGAATACAGCTCAAGTTGGTTAGATGTCCTAATTAACATTTATCAGGCAATATATATATATAGGCAAGTGGGAATGATTAATAAATAATTAACCAGATTATGTGGATCGATCTGACCTGAGATCTATTATATATTCGACTGGGACGAAACAAAACCCTTATTCATTAGCAGCTAGCGAGCAAAAAATAAAGTAGTTTTTCACATCAAATTATTATAATTAAGTTATGGAATCGATGAACCAATCCATGATGGTGTTATTCATGATTATGATGATCAACATGGCATGATGGTGAACGCAGATGTAGATTGTTACAATGGATGTACCGCTGACATGTTCACCTGCTTCGGTGTCTGCAGGTGTGACAATACAAGAAAAATTGGAGGAGTGATTTATTAATTATGTATGTTTTTTGTATATTTTACTTATGTGCCTAGGATTTAGCTAACTTCAGTATTTAGCTTTAGGCCCTTGTATGTATCTATATATGGCATGCTTCTGCCTAATCAAGCAATCAGATACTCTTTACATGGTATCAGTCGCCTGACGATCTTCTTTCCTTAAACCCTAGGGTTCTTAAACCCTCTCCCCCTTTTTTCCTTCAGCGGCCGCCGCCGCCTTCATTCTCTTTCTCCTTCACGCACGCACAAAATCCTTCCCTCCCCCTTCAGTTCAAAAATTTCCTGCCCTCTTTTTTGTTGTTCACACGACGATGACTGCTACCAGGGATGATACTCTTTCAATCAACACGATGGTTCATCTTCTCAATACCAAGTTGGAAGCTTCAACATACCTGCAGTGGAAGAAGCAGGTAGAGTATGTGTTCATGCCTCAAGGATTGTTTGGCCATCTGGATGACTCTACTCCTCGCCCTCCCGTTCCCGTGCCGCCAACGGCCGCTTCTTCATCCTCCTCACCAACGGACTCTGCCGTTCTTCAGAAGGAGCATGATGCCTACGACACTGCCCTTGCTGCCTACAAATCCTGGATCGTGGATGATCAGAGACTTTGTATTGTGCTTCTCTCCTCATGCACTGCTGATGCGCTGAGTGAGATCACCGGGTGTACCACTGCTAAGGAGATGTGGGACACTTTTGCCAGCACCTATCAACACAGCACCTCGATTAGTGTTTCCAGCCTCCGACAGCAGGCTAACCTCCTTCGCAAGACTGGTACGATTCATGATCTTCATCTGTCTCTGGTTAAAGTTTTTGATCAGTTAAGCATTATGGGCCAACCTGCGGATAACCGCGACAAGCTTATGTGATTTCTCACTGCCCTTGGTCAAGAATATAAAAATTTTAGTGCACCTGTTGCTGTTCTTTATCCCTTGCCCCCGTACATTACTGTTGTGGATCAAACCAAGGGCTATGAGGCCTTTTTGGCAAATTTGGAGAAAACAAATGTGAAGGTACAGGTTCCGGCGGGGACGGTAGCCTTTGTAGCGGTCGCCCAGCAACCTGCCCCGGCCGCCTAGCAAGCAGATGACGGCGCGTGGGCTCACACGCCTGGACAGGCCGTGCGTGGCGGCGGCGCGTGGGGCCCACGCGCGGCTGGCGGCGGCCGGTTCGGCGGTCGTCGTCCCTGGGCAGCTCCTGGAGGTTCTGGTGTGTCCAGATCTGGTGTTTTGGTTGCTCAGTTTCAGTGTTACACGTGTGGAGGCTTCGGGCACATCTCTAGGTTTTGTGGAAACTCTACGCCGAGTTCTGTGACTCCACCACCACAGCCTTATGGCCAGCAGCAGTACCAGACTTATGTTCCTCAGCCGGCACAGCCTCCATCGGCTCCTCAGGCTCTTATTGCTCAGACCTATGCTGCTCCAGTTGCTCCTGCGGCAGTGGCTCCTCAGCCACCTATGTATGCACCACAGTATGTGCCTTACCAGGCTCCTCAGACTCAGCCCGCTACTGCTCCTACAGCTTCAGACTGGTATCTTGATTCAGGGGCTACCAACCATATGAGTGCCACTTCTTCAAACTTGACTGCTCTGGCTCCATATAATGGTAATATCTCTGTTTCTGTTGGTAATGGTGCTTCTCTTCCTATTACTGCTGTTGGTGATGCTAGAGTTAGCCCCTCTATACATATATATGATGTCTTGGTTGTGCCTGCTATTACTAAAAACCTGTTGTTAATTAGTAAGCTTACCAAGGAGTTATGTGCTATTATTTCTTTCGATGACAAGTCTTTTACTATTCAGCACAAGCTCAGCAGGGCAATCCTGGGGCAGGGACACAGTGAGCATGGGCTGTATGTACTGGACCGTGGTGAGACAACACTTCTTTCAGTAGTGAAGAAGAACAATAATAGAGCATCTTTTGAAGTGTGGCATGCTCGATTAGGACATGTGTCATCTGCTATTCTTTCTTTGTTGAACAAACATGGATTTTTATCTTTTATTTCTGTACTTCCAAAACCTGGTATTTGTGAACCGTGTGCTATGGCTAAAGGCCACAAACTGTCTTTTGTTGAGAACCCTAGACGGGCTAAGAATGTTTTGGATTTGATTCATTGTGATTTGTGGGGGTCATATCCGGTTGTTTCGGGAAATGGTTTCTCCATTATGCTTTGTTTGTGGATGATTATTCGCGTTTTTCGTGGTTCTACCCTCTACGTCGTAAATCAGACTTCGTCGATGTCTACTTCCAGTTTGAAGCATTCGTAGAGAACCAATTCTCATCCCGCATCAAAGTTTTCCAGAGTGATGGAGGGACTGAATTCATCAACACCAGGTTGCAGTCTCACTTTGGAACTCGTGGCATTCATCATCAAGTCTCATGCCCATATACACCTGAGCAGAATGGTAGAGCAGAACGCAAGCACAGACACATCACGGAGATGGGCCTCTCCATGTTGTTTCATTCACACCTGCCGCTGTCTCACTGGGATGATGCATTCAGTGCTGCTGTCTTCACTATCAACCGGTTGCCAACTCCGGTAATTGATAACAAGTCTCCTTTTGAAGTACTCTTTGGACTTTCGCCTGACTACTCAAACTTTCATCCATTTGGTTGCCGTGTGTTTCCCTATGTTCGACCTACATCTGAACATAAATTAGCCCCTCGCAGTCTGCCATGTGTCTTTTTGGGCTACAGTGCACACTACAAAGGATTTAAGTGCTTGGATCCTGCCTCTGGTCGCATTTATATTTCTCGTTACGCTCGCTTCTATGAGGATCACTTTCCATTCTCGAGAGTATCCACAGAGGCTCATTTCTCCTCTTTGGATGTCTCTTCCTTTGTTGACCCCACTGATCCTGATTTAGAGACATCTTCTGTCGAGATCATTCCACCACTGCAGCCCTGTACGGTATGTCATGAGCCTTCTTCGACTGCACCAGCAGCAATCGCCGATGAACCTGAACCAGCCACTCCAGAGCCTTCTCCAGTATTCTCGAGTTCTTCCGATTCACCTGGTGATTCAGTCTCTTCTGGAAGTGGTACTTTGACTCCTCCTGCTTCCACGACTCTACAGGTTCCAGCAGCCCCACCTGCTCCTCGAGCTCACTCGATGGTCACTCGTCATCAGGATGGAACAAGAGTAGCTCGCAGTTTTGGACCTGATTTTGTGGCTACGGGTTTAGTTGCTAAGTTAGTGGTACAGAAGGAACCAAGAAACTTCAAGGCTGCAGTTAAGGACTCCCGATGGGTTACTGCTATGGATGAGGAGATTGATGCACTTCAGCGGCAACAGACATGGCAGTTGGTGCCTTGCCCTCCACATGTTAATGTGGTTGGTTCCAAGTGGGTCTATCGATTGAAGTACAAACATGATGGCTCTATTGAAAGTTACAAAGCACGTCTGGTAGCTCAAGGATTCTCACAGGTTCCAGGGTTTGATTTTGATCATACCTTCAGTCCAGTTATCAAGGCTGCTACTGTCCGCACAGTGATTGCTATTGCTACTATGAGGAAATGGCCGCTTCATCAGCTCGATGTCAAGAATGATTTTCTGAATGGTGTTCTTGACGGTCCAGTTTACATGGCGCAACCAGCTGGATATTAGGATCCTGCACGTCCTAATCATGTATGTCTTTTGAGGAAAGCCATCTATGGTCTTAAGCAAGCTCCTAGGGCATGGTTTGATCGCTTCAGTGCCTTTGTTAAAGGTCTTGGCTTTGTTGGCAGTCTGTCGGATCCGTCTCTGTTCGTGTTTACCCGTGGCTCAGTCATCCTTTACCTTCTCATCTATGTCGATGATATCATTCTTACCGGGAATGATAAGGTTGCTATTTAGAGTTTCATAGCTCGGGCTGATCGGGAGTTCTCTGTCAAGGATCTCGGATACCTCAGCTACTTCCTTGGCTTGGAGGTTACACCCACCTCTACCGGGTTGTTCTTGGGTCAAGCCAAGTATGCTGGGGATATTCTTCAGAGAGCTGGGATGTTGGATGCTACACCGGTCTCTACACCGTTTCTTTCGTTGTCTCAGTTACACAACAGTACCAGTGGACCATTTCACAATCCGAAATTGTATCGTTCTCTTGTAGGAGCACTTCAGTACCTTACCATCACTCGTCCTGACCTATCTTTTGCTGTCAACTCTGTGAGTCAATACCTTCAGGATCCACAGGATGATCATTTTGCTGCAGTCACTCGTATACTCAGATATGTTCGAGGCACGCAACATTGTGGATTGACCTTTACTGCTGATGGTGTTTCAGAGATACTAGCCTACTCTGATGCTGATTGGGCGCGCTGCTTGGAGACACGTCGTTCTACTTATGGATATGCAGTTTTCCTTGGTGGTAACTTGGTCTCATGGAGTGCGAAGAAGCAACCTACAGTCTCTCGGTCAAGCTCTGAATCGGAATACAGAGCTCTTGCGAACACTGCTTCGGAGGTAGTGTGGCTGTTACATATTCTTCGGGATCTGCGCTTTCCACTTCAGGGATCTCCGGTGCTTCTTTGTGACAATAACAGTGCTATCTTTCTTGCGGAGAATCCAGTCGCTCACAAGAGAGCTTAGCACATCGACATTGACTATCACTTTGTGAGGGAGCTAGTTAGTGCTGGCAAACTTCGAGTTGGTCATGTTCCGACATCCTTACAAGTTGCGGATATCTTCACCAAGGGGCTCAATCGTGCGCTGTTTGACTTCTTTCGGTCCAAGCTTCGCGTCTCAGTAAATCCGACGCTTCGCTTGAAGGGGGGTGTGACAATACAAGAAGAATTGGAGGACTGATTTATTAATTATGTATGTACTTTGTATATTGCACTTATGTGCCTAAGGTTTAGCTAGCTTCAGTATTTAGCTTTAGGCCCTTGTATGTAACTATATATAGACATACTTCTGCCTTATTCTAATCAAGCAATCAGATACTCTTTACAGCAGGAATTCAATCGCAGTAGGGGTTGTAGCTTTGGCCGCCTGTGAAGCTCTCTGTGTGTAACAAAGGACTTCAGTTGTTGAAACCATGAGTCCAAACCATGGTCTGAAGAATAAGCCATCAAATGGTTTTGCAACTTGGGAGCCGAAATTGTTGAATTTAGGGATTTAGCCCTTATTTTATTTCTGAATAATTGTAATATTTTCCTATATATAGCCTATGCCTAGAACCTTTCTCTGTAAGCCTTTTCATTCATTCTGTAAGCATAATTCATTCATATCAATAAACATGAAGATTTCTCTTGTGTTCTTTAATTTTCTTCCGCCATAACCGAGCATAATCGAGGCTCTCTAAATCAGTTGCAACGCTGAGTGCGAATCGTTTTGTGATCTTGGCAGTCCACCGCCGCCATGCTGTTTCGCTTGCGACGATAATTATTACCGGGCTTGTCTGAGAGGCTGCGGTGATCAGCCAAGTGTGGAATGCGTCAAGGGGTGCACAGATATCCAGAAATATTGCGTAAGTGTTAGCTTTCACAGAGATAAGCTGAGAAGAGGAGAAAGAAGAACAATGATGTTGTGCAGAAAACTTGATACTGCTTTTCTATTTATATCATCCTTTATATACACAAACTCTGAAAGTAAAAAGGAATACGGAATAATCTACTTCTACGGAAGAAGGAAACTAAATAATCTAATTTCTACGGAAGAAGAAAACGTAATAATTTAATTCCTACAGAAAAAGAAAAGGAAAATATTAACTTCCTACGGATGCTAATTAGCATCTCTATTTTCTAGAAATAGCTGCAGAAAATAAACAAACAAGGAAAAGAAAGATGACTAGAATATCTCACAAATCACCCCCGTAATCTTGTCATCACTTTATCTCTGCAACTCCGATTCTGCCCCTAACTTCCTGAAAACGAACTCGTCCGAGAAGTTTTGTCAAGATATCAGCGAGCTGAGCTTCTGTGTTGATGTAGTCGATGTCAATATCACCCTGCTCCAGATAATCTCTAATCAAATGGTAACGTATATCAATGTGTTTACTTCGATCGTGAAACACAGGATTTCGGCTTAGATCGATTGCCGATTTGTTGTCCACCAGTAACGTTGGTGCTTGTGGCTGTTCACCTTGCATTTCACCAAGCAATCTACTAAGCCAAACACCTTGGCAAGCGGCAGTGGCAGCTGCAATATACTCTGACTCGCACGAAGAGAGTGCCACCACCCGTTGTTTCTGTGATTGCCAACTCACCGGAGATTGACCTAGGAAGAAAATTAGCCCCGTCATGCTCTTCCTATCGTAGACGTCTCCGCCCAAATCAGCATCACTATAACCTGCCAAGAGTAAAGGTCCAGCACTTTTCCCATATGAAACTCCAAACTCTAGAGTTCCCGCCACATAGCGTAGAATATGCTTCACTGCTGTCATATGCTCAACTCTTGGCTGCTCCATGAATCGGCTAACATAACCAACAGCAAAAGTAATGTCTGGCCGAGTATGAACTAAGTACCTGAGGCTTCCCACCAAGCTGCGGTAGTCCGTGGCATCCACCGGTCTCCCGTCTCCCGTCTTACTTAGTTTGAGCCGTGCCTCCATTGGTGCCGCGCATGGATTGCACTCTTCCAGTCCAGCCTTTTGTAAAAGATTTTTTGCATAAGATGATTGGCAAAGAGTGACCAAACCCTTCTGTTGTTGCACTTGGATGCCGAGGTAGTAACTTAGTTCGCCGAGGTCGCTCATCTCAAATAGATTCGTCATCTCCTTCTTGAACTTCGTCAGTTCTTTGATTGAAGTTCCGGCGATGATCAAATCATCAACGTAAACTCCAACTAGCAGTTTCTCCTTCCCGTTGCTCCGACAAAATACCGCGTGCTCGGCTTCACATCGTACAAACTCCAAGTCGCGAAGACTCTTGTCAGGTTTGGCATTCCAAGCCCTCGGAGCTTGACGTAGTCCGTAGAGAGCCTTCTTCAGCCGAAGAACCTTGCCTTTGTTGCGTTGAATTTCGAAACCCGGCGGTTGCTTGACATAAACTTCCTCAATCAGATCACCGTTGAGGAACGCGGTCTTGACGTCCATGTGGTGGATTGGCCACCCGTGGTGTGCAGCGAGCGCGATCAGAACCCGCACCGTCTCCATTCGCGCAACTGGAGCGAACACTTCCTCGTAGTCCACCCCCTGCTGCTGCACGTAGCCCTTTGCCACTAACCGCGCCTTTCGTTTCACCATCTCCCCGTTCGCGTCCTTCTTGAGCTTGAAGACCCACTTAAGTCCGATGGCGCGGTGTCCCGGTGGTAGATCGGTGAGGCGCCGGGTCTGGTTTGCCTCGATGCTTGCAAGTTCCTCCGTCATCGCCGTTCGCCATCCTTCGTCCTTCTCGGTTTCAACTAGGCTCGTTGGTTCGTCGACTATGAGAAGACAAAGCTCCTCGTCCTCAGCTTCAATCTTCTCGGTGGCGTTGAGAAGGTCCTCCATGGTTCGATACCGTCGTTGTGCTTTAACTCCGGAGGATGGTTCAGATGCGTTTGCCGGAGGTGACACAAATTCTACGTTTGGTGGTGGTGATGCACTTGGGGTTCTCAGACTTGACACTGTAGCTTCACTTGTAGGCCTGCTTCTGGTGAAATTCTCATCGTCCGAATGAAGGATTTTCTGGGCTGGTTCGCTACCTACACCAAAAGAGACAAAAAGGTCGAAGTTGGAACCCTCACCATGCCCGTGGTTTTGTTGTTGTGCTGATGTGGTCCAGTCCCATGCCGTGTCTTCATCAAAAACGATGTCGCGTGAGACTTTCACCCGGTCTGTGGTAGGGTCGTAGACGCGGTACGCCACAGTTCCAGTTTCATACCCAAGTAGCACCATCGGCTTGCTCCGGTTCTCCAGTTTCTTCAGCCCTGGCTGCGTGGCCTTAACGTGAGCGACGCACCAAACACCCGGAGATGGCTCACACTCGGCCGGCGCCCGTGCCATGCTTCGTAGGGTGTCTTGCCGACGCTCTTCGTGATTCCCCAGTTCAGAAGGTAGACCGACGTTGTCACTGCTTCTCCCCAGAATCTCATCGGCATGCCTTTGGCCTTCAAGAGGCAATGTGCCATGCTAACCACCGTTTGATTTTGTCGTTCGACCACGCCGTTTTGCTGGGGCGAGTATGGCGCCATTGTTTGTCGATGCAAACCGTGGTCGGCAAAGTACTCGCCGAGTACTTGACACGTGAAATCACCTCCACGATCGGTCCGCAGCGTCTTCAACTTGCACCCGCTTTGTCGTTCGGCTGCTGCCACGGTCCTTTTGATGGCTTCCGTCGCTTGATCCTTCGAGGTCAACAAGACTATCCACATATATCTACTAAGATCATCTACCATTAGTAGAAAGTATCATTTTACCTCAGAGTTTGTGGCTCGATGGGTCCGCACAGATCGGCGTGCATGAGCCCAAGGCGTTCGGTCGCTCGGTTCTTGGCTTGGCTTGGGAACGAGCTGCGTTTCTGCTTCTCAGCCAGGCAGGCGTCACACAAGCGCTCAATGTCATCGAGCAGCGGGAGTCCGTCCACCATCTTGTTACTGGCCATGCGTCGAAGGGCCTCGAAGTTCATGTGGCCATATCTCGCGTGCCATCGCCACCCATCCTCGCACCCATGCACCGCAAGGCACACTGGTCGTGCCAAATTCAGATGAAGGAGGTAAAGGCGCCCTTGGCCTCTTGGCACCCGCGCGAGCAAGCGCCCGCCTTGATCCCGTAACGTGAGCCACCCGTGCTGGATCCTCGTGTCGTATCCGTCCTCGTGCAGCTGACCGAGGGAGATGATGCCGCTGTGGAGCCGAGGTATGTAGTACACATCGTCCAACTTTAGGTGCTCGCCGTTCCGGCACGTAAAAAGGATCGTGCCAGTGCCTTCTATTTCCACGGAGGTGTCGTCTCCCAGTTTGACCGAGCCTCGTACATCCGTGTCTAGCTCGGAGAAGAACTCCTGTCTTCCGCACATGTGGGCACTCGCACCGGAGTCGAGGAACCATGCCGTGTCACTCTGCCCGGGCTCCTTCGTTGACCGTGTTTTAGATCGCGTCTCGTTGAGCAGGACGTGCTCCTTGGTGGCTGTGTTCCCGATCGTGAGGGAGTGAAGCCTTGCCACGAGGAGCGCCTATTCGTCCACTTCAGCTTGCACGAGGTTGGCACGTCCCTTCCATTCGCGCCGTGGCTCGGGGCAGTCCTTGGAGATGTGGCCGGCGTATTTGTTACAATTGTAACACTTCAAATTCGTCAAGTCTCTGTCACCGCTCACTGCCCGTTGGCTGCCGTCTCCCTTGTGGCTGGGTTTCTTCCCCTTCTGAAAACCCTTGCCTTTGCCTTTGTTCCCGGAGTTAGAGCCCCGGCCCCGTGCGATCCACTCTTGCTCCGTGAGCAAAACTTGGCTGTTGGAGTTGTTCGTGGTGTTGATGGAGCACCGATCTGCTGCTGACCTAAGCCTGCCGATGAGTTCCTCCACTGTCATGCCGTTCAGATCGAGCAACGTTTCGATCAAGCAAGCGATCTGGGCGTATTGGCTCGGCACCTCCCGCAAGAACTTTTAGACCACTTTGATCTCTTCTAGAGATTCACCTAAAGAACGAAGGTTATTGACGATACCTGTAATCCGCATGCCGAAGGCGTCGAGCGACTCCCCGTCCTTGAAGGCGATTTGCTCGAACTCCTTGCGTAGACGCTGTGCCGTGGCCTCACGCACTCGATCCACGCCGACTCGCATCATCCGGATTGCCTCCCAGGCTTCGTGTGCCGATGTTTTGACAGCTAGCGCCGGTACCATCTCCGATGGCACCGCCCGAATCAAAGCTGAGAGGGCCGCCATGTCTTCCCGTTCGGACAGATCTTCAACGCCGGAAGTGGCCTCCCATAAACCTTGTGCTTGTAGGTTTATCCTCATCACGAGGGCCCATTCGATGTAATTCGTTGCCATCAACGTGGGGTACACAATGTTGGCGCCAAGGTTGGTACGTTCTTGGGTGACATGTTCGTGGATGACAACTTCGCTGCCGTTGCCGCGTCGTGGCCTGCTGCATCCTCGCCCTCTCCGTGGTTCCGTTCGTGCCGGTGATCTCGATGCGTCCGCCATAGGATCGTTGAAGCTCTTGATACCACTTGTTAGCTTTCACAGAGATAAGTTGAGAAGAGGAGAAAGAAAAACAATGATGTTGTGCAGAAAACTTGATACTGCTTTTCTATTCATATCATCCTTTATATACACAAACTCTGAAAGAAAAAAGGAATACGAAATAATCTACTTATACGGAAGAAGGAAACTAAATAATCTAATTTCTACGGAAGAAGGAAACGTAATAATCTAATTCCTACGGAAAAAGGAAATGAAAATATCTACTTCCTACGGATGCTAATTAGCATCTTTATTTTCTAGAAATAGCTGCAGAAAATAAACAAACAAGGAAAAGAAAGATGACTAGAATATCTCACAGTAAGTAAATGCAACGGTTGTAAGGATGATTTGGGCGACTGTTACGCTGTCTGTCGAACATCCAGATCTTATTGTGAATCATTATTTGGAACCACTTCCGGCGTCTGCAAGCAGGATGGTGATAAATGCCTCTCATACTGCGGATCTTTATGCAGTTAATTAAACGCCCCGTATCCATGTTTTGCTTTTCGCTATCTTCTCTTTCAATTTCTGAATAAATTTTGTGAAAATGTAACTTCCGTTACAAGTAACTAATCATATATGCTGCTCTCTTTAGTTATCATGCTAATAGATCTCTGGGATTTCCCTGTATGAATATCTACTATAGGTTGTAGACAAATTCTTTTGCACACAGTTATACATTCATGGAGGGTTAAATCAAGGAATTCAAAAGCTTCAAATAATAGTGTTTGACTCAATAGAAACACAAATGGTTAAATATATATATATATATATATATAATTTTCACGGCAAGTCTGTCCAGAAATGAAGAAAATATACTTGACAGTAAAAAAGGGTCTAAAGAGGTAAAAAAAGTCAATATGCCAATTGAGAATTACACATGGATCTTAAATGGTGATGCTATCAGCTTCCAGTCACGGTCCGGATACAAGGATGGTCTCTGGTCCGGATGAGGCTTTGTCCGCACTCCGCGCGCTCTCACCTAATAGGCTTGCAAAACAACGCCCCACAATATCCCGAGGATAGCTACTCCGGCGTGATGATGAAAGAGGGGTCTTTGAATAGGAGAGAGAATAAGGATATATTGAGAGAGTTTAATCTGATAGAACATACCTTTCTCCATAAGTCCAAAGCTGTATTTATAGGTGTGAGTGGTCAGCCTCCAGCCCAAAGGCAGTGGTCAGCCTCCAGCCCGGGGACAGGTCATATTCCTGTCCTCTTTGTCCCCGGATAGCGCCATTCTAGCTGACGTCATATGGACCAGACTATTCTATGGGCCGGAGCCTAGATATGGGCCAGAGCCCATATCACCACTAGCCCCCCGAGACATGGGATCCGTCCGGAGGTGTGATCCGGAGGAGGGATCCCGTGTCTCATCACGTCTAAGCTTGTCATTCGGATCCGCCCGGAGGCATGCAATCCGAACCGGGGCTCTGTTCCTGGGTTGTGTGTTTTGAATGCGTGTGAGCACGCGCTTGGCGCTTGGGTTTCCTGTGCGCGTGCTTGTAGGCGTATTTATGAAGCGTGCTTCATCGTCATAAATGAGCTGTCTATTCGAGAAATTCTTTTTATCTTTTCAAAATGGCAATCATGTCGCCTTGGGACTCGGCCCCCTTTTTCTGCTAACTTTGCTTCTATAAATACCGAGCCATTCCAATCACTTTCACTTTTTATTCCTTCGTTTTCATATTTCGTTTTCCAGTTCTCTTATCTTCATACTCTCTTTCCTCGTCATATTTCTTTTCATATCTTCATCACTTATCATATGGAAAACGAGAATGAAGAAAACAAGCATGTCGCTAGTTTAACCGGTGGAGAGGTGGAGGTGGGCGTAAATCCGGAGCCGGAGGTTGGCGATCCAGTCGAGGGTGATGACGTGGACCTTCCTCCGGCCGTGAGAGAGCTAGTTCAGACGATGGTTGTTCCGCTCGCCATTGATTCCGGGCTGAGGTCATTTGGGGGTGATCCAACCACAGTGGCAGCTATCCCCCGATGCCACTTCCTTTATGGGATAACTTTCCCTCTTTGTCCTCTTTTTTCTTCCATCTTTCATCACTTCAGCATTTCTCCGGCCCAGTTGCAGCCTAACGGAGTCTCCGTGGTCCGGGCGTTCCTACTTAACTGTTATCGATGCGGGGTGACGCCGTCTTTAGATCTGTTCCGGGCCTTCTATCACTTGGATGGTACTAAGGACGAAGGGATATTTACCTTTTAGAGACGGAAGGGAGTAAAGGACTTCTGCAGGGGTCGGCGCGACAACTACTCCAACTGGCAGAAGTGCTACTTCACCTTAACACCAAGAAGTATCCGTGCCCTAGCTGGAACAATGATGCCGTGAAAGAGGACAAGACGATGTTTAGTCCGGAGGGACAAGAGAAAAACATCGCGAAACTGAGCTTCAATCAGCTCGACTTAGATCTATTCTGGAAGGGGAAGTACGTCTTCCCGCTGAGGGCATATGAGCCGGAAGTATTTACTAAGTGTCGCTTCTACGTCCCCAGGGATCCGTCTCGTAAGTTATTATGTGCTTCTATCCCTCATTTTCTTTCTCTCTTACCCTTTTCCTGTCTTTCATATGTATCTTATCCGTTTCGGATGCACGCAGTGTATTCTGTGGTAGAAGATTGCGTCGATCCTCCGGGCGGACCGTCCGGACAGCCCAAGGTAAACAAGGCGGATAAGCCACCAACCGGTTCGGTGACCGGCATGAAAACACCACAAGAAAAACAAGCCGAAACGGAGAAGAAGAGGAAGCGCGTGCATGAGGATAAACCCAAAAAAGATAAGGAGGCCAAAGAGAATGAGGCCGCGGCTAGGAAAGCGAAGGAAATCACGGCCAAGAGGGCGGAGGAAATCGCGGCCAAAAGGGCGGAGGAGACTGCCATCAAGGCTAGTGCCACCGCGGATTCGGCCGGAAACCGGGCTGCCGTCCTTAAGGTTCCGATTCCTTTTTCTTCCGAAGAGGATGAAGGGGAATCAACTCGCTCCCATAAGCGTATAAAGCTCAAGATACCCACTACGCCTCGGAATCCGGATAAAAGTGAGCATTCTCGCGCGGGCGATCATCACGGAGAGGGGAAGAGTGCTGCGGACAGGCAGGTGGTCGACCCCAATAGTGAAGCGCACAAGGAGTCCACTCATAGCAGTAGCCGGAGCCAAAATGGCAGGGTAAGTTGTACTTCATTCTTCGGTTCGGTTTTGTTTGTTTCGTATTTTTTTTAACGTTTTTTTTTCTTTTCTTGCTTAGGACTTCGCTGCTTATCTAATCGCCTGTCCTGGAGTTTCCGAGGCCATCAACAAGGCCTACCACGTCCAGAATACGAGGCTTGCTCAAAAGATGAGTTCGCTTGAGAGGAGCAATGGGAATCTTACCCGCGAACTTGCAGTAGCAAAGGCCCGAGCCACCGAGGCGGATGCCCGGATCAAGGAATGGAGAGCCTGGTTACTCCGTCCGCTCAGCGGGAGCTATGTGTTGCTTTTGCCGACAAAGTGCTTCGGAGTTAGGCTTTTGAGGATAGCCTGACAGGACTTCTGCTCTCCTCCAACCAGATCTCCGCTCACCAAGTTTACCAGAACATGAGGTGTTGGGTCCCGGAGAGTAAAAGGGGTCGGTACACCAAGTGCTACTATAACCCGAAGGCCGCTGATCAGTATAATTATGATGTGGATCAGTTCTACCGAGGCGGAGTTGAGAAGATGAAGCCCTCCGTGATTGAGGTTTTCGAGGAGTACCCCGAGGAGAGTCCGAAGCTGGTGTCAGCCGAGGCCATCTGCGCTTTCAACGAGGGGTTGGTAAACCTGAGTGTTGCAGTGCCCTCGCCCAAGGAGAATACTTCCCTGAATCGCCCGTCATGTTTCCTTTTGCGGATGCCATGGAAGATAATCAAGAAGGAACTAATGAGGACGATGGCGGCAGGGACGGTGACGCCAATCAGGATGGCGACACGGATAGCGAGGAGACAGATGTAGAATAACTCCTTTGCTTTTATTTGCAGTCTTTTGTGCTTCCGTCCCGCTAGATCTGATCTTGTTTTGTTTAGTGTAGGAAGGACGGTAGCGACGACTCGGATGGGGATGACAACCCTCCGGATGATGTAATATTCTCCTCTTTATAAGACGAGCCTTTTCCTACTTCCGTCTCGTGTTTTTTTATTTATTTATATGTTTCTATGTCCGCAGCCCAAAGGTCAGGGTCCAGTGCTCCTAACCGGAGGTGCGGGCGAGTGTCCTTCACCTGCTAGTTCTCGTTCGACGAGCCCTCCGTGTCCTAGATGTGTGGAGCTGGAGACCGAACTGTCCGGATGGGCGATGGATGGGAACCGGACTCGCGAGCTTTTTGCCCGGTCCGGAATGGAGATTCTTATGGAAGAGTTCCCTGATACTCCGTCATTGGCTGCTTGCCTCCGAGAAATATCCGAAGAGTTTGGTACTTTGTCTCAGTGCCAGGAGTTTGCTCGCGAACGGATCAGCGCGACCCTTGACGCAGATGAGATGAAAATTTTAAAGCTAAGTTAAAAACTGAGCTGGATCTGGTGTGGTCCGGGCTGCCCTTCTATAGCGAGAAGTTGAAGTGGTTGGCGAGCCGGACGGAATTCCAGCGGGACTATCTGAGGTTGGAGGAGGAGAACCGCGAGTTGGCTGGCCGGGTAATGGTTCTAAGGGATAATCTGATGACTTTGAAACTATCATACCATTTAACCGGATTACGACTCGGTCTTGTAGCTCCGACCATATACCGCGACTTTCCTCGTGAAGTGAGTGCGTTGATCGTCCAGATATTCAAGTTGGGATGGAACGACCAGGAGTCCCGATATTGTCCAGCATTCGAGGAAGCTGTAGAATGGTGGAAACGGATGCATGCCGGCAGTCCTCTCCCTCTCTCACTTGTGCTCATTTCGAGTCAAGTGGCACTGGACTTCACTTTTGAGAGATATTCTGGTATTCAAGTATCTGTTGATCCGGAGAATTCTGCTTGTCGCGTGGAGCGTCTTCGGCGAGATGCTTCTATCATCCGTCCCTTTATCATTAGAGAGTTAGCCGAATTGGCGAGGCCGCGGCAGGCTCGTATCCGGGGCCGGGGTGTTGGCAGGGGGAGGAGGGGAATCCAGAGGGATGTTCAAGATGCCCGTCACGGGAATAGTCGAAACCTCAACTGTCTACTCAATAGGATGGCGAGAGGACGAGGTACTCAACAAGCGCGCCGTCCCCAGGTCCCCGTCCGGATTCGCTCTCCTTCGCGGTATCCGAGTCAGAACCCGTTCCGCCAGTCGAGGGTCAGGCCCCCGGTCAGAGGCAAAGGAAAGGCTAAAGTCACGAGGGAAGCGGCGCAATCCTCCGATTCTGACTCCGATGGTATATTCGGATCTGATTTGGATGCAGCAGGTCCATCAGAACTTCCGCCTATTCCCCCCTTTCCGTACCGTGGCCTGGTGGGTCAGACCAGTGGTGCCATAGTCCAAGATCTTGATCATGACACTCCGGAGCGGACTCTTATCACCGAAAACCAGGATGGAGTCTAAGATTCGAAACCTCCTTCTCCGGAGAATGGTGCCATGATACCCTCTCCGGAGCCTCCTACTCCGGAGCCCACGTCCCCTCCTATCAATTGGGACATAGATTGGCCCATGTAGATAGGTTTTATTATTCTTTTGTATCTTAGTCCATCCGGACATATTAGATTGTACAATTGTATCTGTTGTATTTGTATACCAGTCCGTTCGGACTTGATTTATTCCGATGTATCATTTATCCAATTGTGTTCTTTTTCCTTTTAAGATTTAGCTTATTCAAGCGCTTTATCTTGTTGTTTGATCAAACTATTTTGTTTTTTCTTTTGCTCACCCCCGTAAGTTTATTCAAACGATCCGGAGGTTTTTACTTGTTTTATCCTTTGCTCATCCCCGTCAGTTTGTTCAAACGATACGGAGGATTTTACTCATGTGAAATTGAAAAATGAACAAGTATAAAAAATTTACAAATCCTTCCTTCATTAAACCAAGTGGACTCCGGCCGGACATACCCTTTGCCTCTGGGGGTCGGAGTCAAGTACATAGTAAATAAAACGGAACGGGGCCCTAGGCTCAACCCTAGCCAGAGGACCCGAAACTACATACTCTTGTCGAAAAGCAAGCTAAAAGAAACTCTATCGGAAAGCATACCTACTCATCATGCTCCGTAAAACCTCCGGAGGTTGGTGATGTTCCACCTCCTGGGGATAGCCCGTCTGGACTGGTCCGCCAGCTCATAGCTCCCACCCGGAAATGAAGTTTTGACTCGGTATGGCCCTTCCCAGTTCGGTGCAAGCTTGCCGGTGGCCTCCTGCAAACTTTTATCATTCCTCCTCATCACCCAATCTCCGGGGACGAATGACTCCTTCCTGACGCGTTTGTCGTGATAGCGCTTCATCCGTTCCTTCACCTTGGCCTCGTGCAGCGCTGCTTGCTCTCGCTTTTCCTCCAAAAGATCCAAGTTCAGCAGCCTGCTCGATCCGAGTGGAGAGCTCCGTCCGGCTTGATCCTCATCCCAAGTAAGGGTTCGAAGACTGGGAACTCCTACTCCAGCTGGTATGACTGCCTCCGCTGCGCACACCAAGCTGTATGGTGACTCGCCCGTGGCGGATCCTTCGGTCGTCCTGTACACCCAAAGGACACTTGGCAGCTCGTTGACCCAGTTCCCTCGTGCCCCCTGCAGACGGGTCTTCAATCCGTTTACTACTGTCCAGTTCGTAACTCCCACTTGACCGTTGGCCTGCGGATGGTAGACAGAGGTGAGCCGCTGCGTAACTCCATACTCCTTGCACCATGAACGAAACGGGTCGTTTTCAAACTGAGCTCCGTTGTCCGTGACAACATACTTGGGAATTTCATAACGGCAGATGATGTTCTTCCAACAAAACTCGACGCAAGTGTTGCCACGGATGTTTGTGAGAGGTTCCGCCTCCACCCATTTGCTGAAGTAATCGATCGCCACTATCAAATACTTGAATCCTCCCGGAGCAGAGGGAAAAGGCCCCACCAGATCAATGCCCCATCGGTCAAAAGGCCATGAACCAGTGATCCCGACCCTTTCCTCTTGAGGAACATGGATGAGCGGAGCGAACTTCTGGCATTACACGCAGGAGCGGACATATTTTTGCGCATCCTCAAATAGGTTCGGCCAGTAATATCCCGTGCACATTATCTTCCTTGCGATGGTCCGAGCCCCCTGGTGACTGCCGTTTGGTCCCTCGTGCATCTCTTCCACAATTCGTTCCGCCTTGTCCGAGTCCACGCACCTTAACCATGGTTGGAGGTATCCCCGTCTGAGCAAGGTTCCGTTCACAACGGTATATCGCGGCGCTTTCTTTCAGATCCTCCGTGCCAATGCCTTATCCTCCGGGAGCTTTCCGTGTTGCAAGTACTCAAACAAGGGCATCATCCATGACTCATTCGACACTTCCACTGCTGTCACCTAAGGGATATCGTAGCTCCGGGCGGACAGGGTCTCCATCATCAGGTTGTTCTCCGGATCTGGCTTGATTTCGAAAGAAGCAAGTTTGCTCAGGGAATCCGCCTTGCCGTTATCTTCACGGGGGATTTGCGTAACGGTAATGCTGCGGAACTTGGCCAACAATGGCTTGACCGCCTCAAGGTACTTCTGCAAGCTCCGCTCCTTCGCCTCGTATTCCCCGTTCACTTGCTGGACGACTATCTGAGAATCGCTGTACACTTCAAAGTCCGTGACTCCCACCTCCAATGCCAGTCAGAGTCCGGCTAGGAGCGCTTCATACTCCGCCTCGTTGTTTGTCGCACGGAAATCAAACTGAATGGCATATCATGTTCTGTTCCTTGTGGATAGGTGAACAGCACCCCTGCCCCACCTCCACTTGCATGAAATGATCCATCTACGTGCAGCTTCCATCTATCGGAGGGTGGTTCTGATCCGGATGGATCTCCCGAGGGCTCGGTCATTTCTACCAAGAAATCCGCCAGGGCTTGTCCTTTGATGGCCTTCCGGGGCTGATACTTAATATCGTGCTCTCCAAGCTCCACTGCCCACTTCATCATCCTACCCGAGGCTTCTGGCTTCAACATAATCTGCCTCAACGGGTGAATTGTCAGAACTGTGATCGGATGTCCTTGGAAATATGGCCGGAGGCGCCGGGAGGCATGAACCAATGCCAATATCAACCTCTCCAGAGCAGTGTACCTCGTTTCCGGACCTTGGAGGGCTCTGCTTACAAAGTAAACCGGGCGTTGAACCTTACCATCCTCCCGGACCAGGGCCGAGCTTACAGCATGTTCCGTTGCAGCTATGTATAAAAAGAGCTCCTCTCCGGGCAGTGGCTTGGATAGGGTTGGGAGGCTTGCTAAGTGGGTCTTCAGGTCCGTGAATGCCTGGTCGCATGCCTCTGTCCACTCAAATGGTTTAGCCCTTCAGAGTATGTTAAAAAAGGGAAGCTGCTTCTCCACCCCCCGAGCGAGGAATAGGCTCAGAGCAGCCAGTGATCCGGTTAGCTTCTGCACGTCCTTCACCCCCCCTCGGAGGTGGCATCTCCATAAGTGCCGATATCTTTTCCAGATTGACATCGATTCCGCGAGCTGACACCATGAAGCCAAAGAACTTCCCCGCTCCGACTCCAATGGTACTCTTCCCGGGACTGAGCTTGAGGTTCACCGTCCGGAGCACGTCGAACACCTCCCGGAGGTCTGACAGGAAAGACTTGTAAGTCCGGCTCTTAACCACCATGTCGTCTACATAAACCTCCAGGTTCCGCCCCATCTGGTTCGGGAAAAGCTTGTCCGCCATCCTTTGGTACGTTGCACCTGCGTTTTTCAGTCCGAAAGGCATTTTTCTGTAACAAAAAGTACCAAAGTCAGTGATAAAAGATGTTTTGGGACGGTCTTCCTTGGCCATTGTGATCTGGTGATACCCTCGATGCGCATCAAAGAATGCCAACACTTGGTAACCGGTAATGGCCTCGACCAGCCGATCAATGGAGGGGAGCGGATAGCTATCCTTCGGGCAGCACTTGTTCAGATCTGTGAAATCAATATACATTCTCCATGAGCCATCGTGCTTCTTCACCAGAACTGGGTTTGCTATCTACTCCTGGTAGGATATCTCCTCCACGATTCCAGCGCTTAACAATCTTCCCACCTCCGCTCGGACTTCCTACACACGTTCCGGAGCGAGGGGTCTCTTCTTCTGCCGTATGGGTTTCAGTTCCGGAAAGACATTGAGCTTGTGAACGGAAATTTCTTCCGGAACGCCAGTCTAATCCTCCGTCCCCCATGAAAACACATCCTCGTATTCCGCCAACAGGTGTCGCAATTCTTCCTTCATATCATCCGGCATATTCTTTCCCACGCTTACTACTCTCTTCTGACCGACCATCATGTCCTCCACTTCATCTGACGGTGCTTCTCCATGAATGGCTCCTACCAAGTTTGAACTGGCTTTTCCCTTGTCAGAAGCGGACAGCTTAGACTGGCCCTCCCCGGACCGGGCATCCTCGATGGCGGTCAACATGCAACTCCAGGCTGTCTGCTGGTGTCCTCGGACCGATGCAATACCATTCTCGGTGGGGAACTTCATATTCAAATGGAATGGCGAACAGATAGCTCGTGCCTGTGATAGCCATGGTCTTCCAATGATCATGTTGTAAGGAGAAACCGCATCAATGACGGCGAAATTACATTCCACCGTTGCCCGCTTTGTCGGATCCTGAAAATCCGTCAAAGTGACATTCAAAGGGATGACACTGAGCGGATGGACGGTCCGTCCGGTGAACCCTGATAGGGGGGTGTGACACGGTTTTAAATTTTATCGTCCGATTCCGAGCTGATCAAAGCATTCCGCAAACATGATCTCCACGCTACTCCCATCATCTACAAACACTCGTTTGATCAGTACTCCTTCGACATCGGCAATCACCACCATCGGATCAGACTGAGGAACCTGGGAGGCACCGGATCCTCATCCGAAAAGGTGATAGTCTCACTTGGCTTGAAACTCTTCTCTTGTATCTCACCCGGGGGCACATATCTGCTTTTGGCCTTGATTGCTGTCATGGAGTTGAGCCCATCTCCAACTATGCCGTTAATCACATTGATCATCCGGGGCTGAGCCGGGGCCTGTGCTGGCGCAGCTTGTCTCGGAGCCGGATTGGTCGGATTAGCCTGGTTCCCCCCTCGGGGGCGATTGTTCCTCCAATTCCTCTTCCGCCCCTGCCCGGCCGCGGCGGCCGCGGCCGGGGCTTGTTCTGGTCGTGCTTCACCTGCTACACAGTCCCTTAACTGGCCTGCTCCAATCAACCTCTCAATGTCCGAACGGAGCGCTCTACATCCCTCCGTGGTATGGCCTTGCGACTTGTGGAACTCACACCACTTGTCCGCATTTGCTGGTGCCGGTACGCCAACAATAGGTTGCGGATCCGTACACAGACCTCGGTGGACAGCGAGGATCTCCGTACGAGTTTTGGAGAGAGGGGTATAGGTTGGCCGAGCAACTGCGGCCGGTGCTAGGACTGCTGCCGCCGGAGCGGGTAAGCGTCTGGCCTGATCGGTCTGGGCCGGAGCCCGGGCTGCAGTGGTCTGGGTCCCTGTCACTGTGAGAGACCTTTGCTCGAAGAAGTCCACAGTGGTTATCCGGACCTGGTTGGCATCGTGCACCGTACAATGCATCTCCACCACCGACTGGAGGTGATAGTATGATGTCGGCATGTTCTTCATGAGCTCGATGTAGAAAGTGTTGTCCCTCAGCCCGTTGACAAAGTTGTGGATGATAGCCTTCTCCTGCAAGTGTCGGTCCACCACCTTCATCGACGCGGCTATGTACCGGGTGTAGAACTCCCAAATGGTCTCCGTCTCTAGCTGCCTCATTGCTAAAACCGTGGCAAGGTTCACAAACGTGTGCTTCATGGCGGAATAGCGCCGGACCAGAGCAATGGTGATAGGGTATGGGCCATAAAGCCCATACAAGGTCAAGCAAACCATACTTGATGAGGACCCCCACCTTGCTTGACGGCTCACACAGAGTACACACACGTGAGACCTCGTGCTCAACACGTGCAACACGCATGGAGAAACACAAAATAATTCATGGAGACGCTCACACCGGATGAGGCTCCCAACAGGTATAAAGGAAGGAGAGCTTCCTCTCTCTTTCCTCAGATTCTCTCAACCTGTTATATAGATTTTCTCTCTCTAAAACACCCCAAATCTTACTTGGGCGTCGGAGCGGGCGACGGCCGAACGCCGCCCGCTTGAGCTCACGTTGCTCATCGTGCAGGTACAGGGAGAAGGTTATCACCTTGCTGGAAGTTCGATCTACACCAGAAATCAAGAACTATATCATTGGCGCCATCTGTGGGGACCGCTGATCTATCTCGCTCACGCAGCTCGATTCACTGATTGAAGTTCGATAGAGCAGACCCCAATTGTAGAGGGGACCATCCTTGATGTCACGCCGCCGGCAAACCCACCCGTGCGGCACACCAATCAAGAGCCCATGACCCCAGAGATGTTTCAGGTCATGATGGCTCTGTCTTAGCATCCCAGGAGAAAGTGCTGTCAAAACTGAAGTCCTTGGAGGAGAAGGAAAAAGCCCGACAGCATGGTCAGAAGATCGCACCGACAAAGCTGAATTTGGACGGCGAGGAGCAAGAAGCGGCGTCGCACCTCTCGGCGAAGAAGCAAACCCAGAAGAAAGGCAGCAACAACGACGCAGCCAAATCGGATCGGCGCGGATCCTGCCAGCACGGAGGGAGAGGCCAGGATCCAGATCTCCATGACTAGAAATCGGGCTATGTTTATTCCAACGCTGGAGAAGTTCACGTGGATGACAGGAGGCGTGGAGATTATGAAGATCACCTTCCGGAGATCGAGAAAGGGTCATTGTGGGTGAAGAAGATCCGACTCGCTGTGGCCGATCCCAAGACCAAGATCCCCCAGAACCTGGGCACGTATAGCGGTGCTGTCGATCCTGAGGACCACATGCACACGTTCATCACCAACATGTCGACGTACACCATCCCGCAGGCGATCTGGTGCAAGGTGTTTGCCACCACCCTCACTAGAGCAGCGCGTCTGTGGTTTAAGGCTCTACCAGATGGCAGCATCGCCAGTTTCAAGATGTTGAAGGAGAAGTTCCTGCACAGGTTCATGCAGAGGAAGCAGTTCACTAAGGAGTGCATCGACATCATGTCGATCCGCCAGAAGAGAGGAGAAAGTTTGTTCGAGTATTGGGAACGGGCCTCGAGTCTGGCCAACCAGGTGAAGAACCTCACCGAGAAGCTGATGATCGACTTTTTTGTGAAGGAGTTGATTCACAAGGAGATGAAGCAGGAGTGCTATCTCCGCAAGGTGAAGACCCTGGAAGAGTTGATGGAACGCATTGAAAGCTTTTCACGTGTTGACGAGATGAACCTGGAAGGGGATGATGGCGGTTATGTCGCACGCAGCAAGAACAAGAAGAACACTGGTTCCAACACGCAACCGTCAAAAAAGGGTGGAGGTGAGAAGTTAAACAAGTTGAATGACACCTCCTTCACCCCGCTGACACAATCACCACGTGAGATCCTCAGTCTGTTAGCTGGCAAGAACCTGTTGGATGCTCCGAGCAGGATAAAGAAGCCAGCCAACTTGAGGAACAAGGCGTATTACTATGAATACCACAACGACCATGGACACGACACCAATGATTGCTACCACTTGCATGCTGCAATTGAGAAGTGTGTGAGATCCGGACAACTCGCCCACCTCGCCAAGGAGGCCAGAGCCCACAACAAGGCCACCTGGTCAACCGAAGCATCTGGACGGACGGATTTTCGAAGGGATACAAGAGGAAGAGCTCGGACTCCAGAACCCTCTCGTCCCAGCTTCAAGGGGAAGGAGGTGGCACGAGTAGGGAGGTATTCGGAGGATGAGGACGAGCATTATGAGAAGCGCCAGCGTGCAGACCGGGAAGATACCCCGGATGATAGCAGAAGGAAGTAAGCCATTACCAACATCTACACCATCATAAGTGGAAGTGCAGGTGGCAAGACAGAATCTCAGAGGAAGGCTCGGTGTAGGAAGGTACCAGAACCAACACCGAGAGAAAGGAAGCTGGCGGAGGATAAAGTCATCATGTTCAGCTCAAAGGACCCAATCCCGGATCTTCCTACTGGAGGTGATGCGGTGGTAATACAAATCCAGATTGCAGACAAGCTCATTCACAGGGTGTATGTGGATGGGGGCAGTTCAGCCGAGGTGATGTACTGGCACTGTTTCACGCAACTGGACGAGGACATGAAGAAGAAGCTGAAGCCTACTGCCACCCCGCTCGGGGACTTCGCGGACAGGGAGGTATGGCCAGAAAGTACAATTTACATCCCCATAACTGTTGGTGAACACCCATATAGCAAAACCATCGAGGTGGAGTTCATTGTGGTGAAAGCCAGCAGTCCCTACAACATGATACTTGGGCGTCCTGCACTAGCGCTCATGAAGGGGATAGTGTCGACCTTGCACCTGTTACTCAAGTTTCCAACCAAGGCAGGCATTGCTACGGTTAAAGGAGAGCAGAAAGCAAGGGAGTGTCACCGCATTGCTTTTAGCAACAAGAAGAGGAATATGGACGGCACGAGTGAAGAAGCAGGTCCAGGTTATCGCCGACGTGCTGTGACCATGGTGACGACCGCAGCACTACGCGAGGAAGAAGACCCGGTAGGCGAGACTGCACCTGTCGAACTGGGGCGCAAGGGGAACCAGGTCGTACAGGTTGGAGTGTCTCTACCGGAAGACGTGAAAGAGAGATTAGCCGCA
This sequence comes from Sherardia arvensis, assembly GCA_948330725.1. NCBI lineage: Eukaryota > Viridiplantae > Streptophyta > Magnoliopsida > Gentianales > Rubiaceae > Sherardia > Sherardia arvensis. The sequence goes on from OX415241.1 coordinate 30,586,869, forward strand.
GTGCTAAGGGTCTACGCAGACGTGTTCGCATTAGAGTCTAGCGACATGACAGGGGTGTCGGAGGAGATTGGGTGCCACGTCCTCAAGATCTCCCCGGACTACAAGCCTGTCGTCCAGAAGAAGCGAGCACTCTGCAAGGACAGAAACGAGGCAGTCAACAAGGAAGTGGACAAGTTGATCAAGTCGGGTATTCTGGTCGAGGTGAATGACCCCACCTGGCTAGTCAACCCCGTCTTGGTTAAGAAACCAAACGGATCATGGAGGATGTGTATTGACTACACCAGTCTCAACAAGGCCTGTCCTAATGATTGTTACCCGCTGCCAATGATTGATCAGAAGGTGGATGCATTGGCAGGGTACAAGGTGAAGTGTTTCCTTGATGCGTACAAAGGTTATCACCAAATCCCCATGAAGAAGGAGGATGTGGAGAAGACGGCCTTTATTACGGAGAGAGGAGCATTTGGATACCGGATGATGCCGTTCGGACTCGGGAATGCTGGAGCAACATACCAACGTGTGGTCGACAAAATATTCAAGGAGCAGATAGGACGCAACTTGGAGGTCTACGTCGACGACATGGTGATCAAGAGCAAGGACTTCAACACGCTGACTGAGGATGTGAAGGAAACTTTGGAGCGTTTTCGAAGTACAGGTTTAAAACTCAACCCTCTCAAGTGCCAGTTTGGGGTCCAAGAAGGTCGATTCTTGGGTCACATGGTCACAAACGAAGGGGTACGGTCAAATCCAGACAAGGTCAAAGCGGTGTTGGACATGAAACCACCAAGGACAGTGAAGGAAGTGCAAAGTCTGAACGGCAAGTTGGCGGCATTGAACTGTTTCCTATCAAGAGCAGCTGAACGCGCACTCCCTTTCTTCAAGGCGCTGAAGAACAGTGTCAGCAAGAAGGGAGATGTCAGCTGGGGACCTGAACAAGATGAAGCTTTCAACGACTTGAAGAAGCACCTGCATAGCTTGCCCTTGTTGACATTGCCTCAACAGGGTGAAACCCTCTACCTGTACGTGTCGGCGGGAGTGGAGACCGTCAGTGCAACTCTTGTACGAGAAGAAAGTAAGGTACATAAACCCATATAATTTGTAAGTAGAGCTTTGCAAGGAGCAGAAACAAGGTACACGGGAGAAGAAAAGCTGGCCCTGGCTGTGGTTGTGGTGCATGCAGCTTGACGGCTCAGACACTACTTCCAGGCGCATCCTGTGGTGGTGCTAACTAACCACCCCATGAAGGCCATCCTCACCAGACCAGAAGCATCAGGCCGGTTGGCTAAATGGGCGGTGGAACTTGGCGAGCACTCCATCGAATACTCACCAAGAATGGCCGTCAAGGGTCAAGTTGTCGCTGATTTCCTAGCAGAAATGCCCCCAGAAGTGAAAAAAGCAACACCCTCACCCGAAACCAGCGTAGCTGGAGAAAAGAGGAAGCGAGCTCCAAATGACGAGTGGCAGCTACATGTAGATGGAGCATCTGGTGTAGAAGGTGCCGGCGCGGGTTTGGTTCTGACCGACCCAAGTGGAGTTGAAGTCACTTATGCATTGCGATTCGAATTCCCCGCATCAAACAATGAAGCTGAGTACGAGGCCCTAATTGTGGGAATGGAGATAGCAAAGAAGGTTGGAGCGAGGAAGTTGATGGCACATAGCGACTCAATGCTTGTGGCGAAACAATATGAAGGAGCTTACCTAGCTAAGGACCCTGGCATGATGAAGTACAGGGACAAGGTGAGATTGTTGGCGTTGGAATTCGAGGAATTCGACATCATCAATGTGCCAAGGTCAAAAAACATCAGAGCTGATGCCTTGAGCAAGTTAGCATCCTCAACGCGGGCACACTTGAACAAGGCAATGATGGTGGAAACCCTCACACACAGATCAACTGACAACAAGACGGTGGGAGCTGTCGATGTTGTTGAGGGAACAAGCTGGATGAAACCGATGATGGATTTCCTTGCCAACGGAGTGGTCCCCGAATGCAGTAAGGAAGCCAAAAAGCTGAAACTCAACGCTCCTAACTATGCGCTGAAAGATGGAGTTCTGTACAGATGGGGTTTTCTAGAACCTTGGTTGAGATGTCTCACCTAGTCAGAAGCAATGCGAGTGGTTCGAGAGGTACATGCAGGAGGGTTACTATTGGCCTCGCATGAAGGAAGTCATCAAGGCGGCAAAGCACTCGCATTGCGGATCACCGGAGTGGGTTACTATTGGCCTCGCATGAAGGAAGATATCAACCAGATGACCAAGAGCTGCAAGAAATGTCAAACACATGCAAACATACCGAGGCTACAGAGTGAGAAGCTGACGCCCATACAATCTCTATGGCCCGTTGCAATGTGGGAAATTGATATTGTTGGCCCTTTTCCAGCTGCAACAGGAAGACGTCGTTTCCTTGTCGTGGCAGTTGATTATTTCACCAAGTGGGTCGAAGCTGAGGCACTGGTAACCATAACAGGGAGAAGGATGACGAGCTTTGTGTGGAAGAATGTGGTCTGCCGCTTTGGGATTCCACAAGTACTGGTCAGTGACAATGGCACTCAGTTCGAAGGAGAAGTGTTCAAGGACTGGTTCAGCAACATGGGCATCAAGCAGAAGTTCACATCAGTGGCTCACCCACAAGCCAATGGGCAAGTGGAAGTCACAAACCAAACCATCGTGCAAGGACTCAAGAAGAAACTCGAGCAGCGCAAGGGAGCATGGACAGAGGAGTTTCACAGCATGTTGTGGTCTTACAGGGTGACTCCCAGAACCAGCACGGGAGAGTCTCCCTACAGACTGTGTTTTGGCACTGAAGCCATCATACCACCTGAGATGCTTGTACCTACCCTGCGAGTGGAAGATCCTCTGCCAGCTGCAAGAAACGACGAAGGGTTGAGGCAGAACCTGGAGGAGTTAGAGTATGAGCGAGAGAAAGCGTTGCTCAAAGAGGCAACCTACAAGTCCTGGATGGAGCAAAGATACAACAACAAGCTGCGACCTCGCAACCTGAAGGCTGGTGACTTGGCCTTGAGAAAGAATGAAGCATCAAGAGTGGAAGGACAACTCAAGTTGGATACCAACTGGGAAGGTCCCTACCGTGTTGTCGAGGCGCCGGGAAAAGGAGCGTACAAGCTGGAGCACCTGGATGGGAGACCAGTTCCAAGAACTTGGCACATGAACAACCTCCGCAAGTATTACATGTAAGGTGCAACATGGATCTCGTCTCCTTGCCTTACTTGTGATTTTTTCCCTCGTTTTCTTCTTTTTCTTTTTGATACAGCGGAGGATCCCAACAGAGGTCAGGCAACTCATTATAGTTTGGAAGATGATCTTGAGGGAAGCCTCATGAAATGAAAAAAGCCCCCAACAGAGGTCAGGCAGCCTGATAAGGTTTGCAAGATGATTTTGAAGGTGGCCTTTGTAGTCCCAAAACTTACAAGATGAATGCAATGAGAAGTATTTTTTAGTATATCTCACCAAGGCACAAACCAGTCATCAGGTAGATGTCTCTTTTCTCATTTTTTCCTTAATTTATGCCCTGACACAAACTAGTCAACTGGTAGAGGTCATTTCTACTTGCTATCTTTTTTATAAAAATGCAGTGACAACAAGAGAAAATATAGCTTGAAAGAGAAGTGCAAGAAGATGGAGTTCAAAAAACAAAAAGAACCCAAAATAAGTGCAAACAATTTCAGAAAAGAAAATTGCATAAAACAAAGGGGGGCCTATGATGCCTTAACCATAGAAAACAAGTTGAAAGACTGAATTCAACTTGTTACATGGTACAAAAGGGTAACATGATGGAGACGTCCATCATGCCCATAAATTTGCAGCAAATAAAGCTTATTAAAGCAAGAAAAAACAAACAAGTAATAAACGCTTGTGCTGATAAAAAATATATCCCAGAAATACGAATTCAAAATATTCAAAGGGAAATAAAAAGATGGCACAAGGGCCATGAGAAAAGAGCATGCAAGCTCATCAACAAGTCCAGAATAAAGCAAAAGAAAAGTAAAACACCATCACCACATTTTCTTCTATTTGTTATCAGAGGAGGAGGAAGCTGGCTGGTCTGGCTGCCACTTCATTAGATCCTCCAAAGTCAAGTCAGGACCAAGGGCGGAGAAGTATTCCTGGAAGTCATACTGCTGGAAGGGGGCGTGCACACGACCAAGTTGGATCTTCATCTCAGCATCATCTGGCACATTGGCCATGATGTGATCAGCTTCAGTTAGGGCCTCACCTAGAAGACGCCTGGCCACCGGGCTCTGATCCACACTGGCCCTGATCTTGCTGAAACCTTCATCTCTGAGCCAAACCCTTGTCCTGAGATGCTCCCCAATGGTAAAATCACGCTGGTCCAGTTGACCACGCAGAGAAGCACTCATCCCACGCTCTAACTCCAAGTCTGCTGGTGGTCGTCGTTTACCACCAAAATATTCCTGCAATGCTCAGAATATAGATTAGTATAGCAAGTAAGCAGGGTCGAATCCCACAAGGAGCAGATTATTAACTTAACTTCCCTAAAGATCAGATTTGGTTTATAATTACCAACTTTGTACTTGAGAGTTTATATATATTAACTACAAAAATATGAAACTGTTAACTATGAAAAGAAAACACAGAATGATTAACTAAACTAAATGCAAGTGTATCAAATAATTATGCAAAACGGCTCAAATAAATCCACACTAGTCATATATTTGATCATCGATGCAAAGATATAATTAACAATCATGAACCAACCAGTTATAAGATACCGTGTATGCAGCGGACATACCCCAATTCCTACTTACTTTATCGATAGCTAGCAAGAGACGCTTAAACTAACTATTTATCTTATCAAATCAAATCTAGTTGGTAACGCCAGTTCTAAATTGTTTGATAGCATTAAGATATTAAAGAACCCACTTTAAACACATTAACCAAGAACGCAAGTATTAACCTGTCTACCAGTTTATTCTCACTATCTAAACGATAACTTTACCACTAATTAGCCCTTTCCAACAATTACAGATTGGTGGTACTAATTGGCAGATACAACAATATGCACAGAGAACAAACCAAAATTCACAGTAATCAATTTAAGCACAATTAGATCTCACAGAATTCTCATGACTAGAGCTTCATTATTCTCGCCGAAAATCAAACTAGCTACTAAACATAATAACAAACAAACAAACGTGAATGTTAAATCCCATGAAAACAAAGTTAGGCTGCCAGGCCAAAAACCTAAACCCTACGGCCGGCCACCTCATCCTAATTAGGGTTTATTGGTATTTATATACCTTATTATAAAATAAAACCTAATCTAAATAATATAAGGAAATTATTTATTGGGCTAAATAAATAATTAATATAATAATAATTAAATTGGGCTTTTAATATAATTCTTCTTCTTCTTCACGTAGCCCAATTAAACCCAATTTCCTCATAATATTCTTCCGAGCTTATTGTCTTCAATTAATCCAAGTAATATATGCAATATTTTAAGTCTAATACTGAATTCCTTCAAAACGTATAGCTGATTAGTGATCGACCCGCGAAGCACAACTTAGCCACCCGTAGAAAAAAACAGTATTAGGAATTGCATATTACTTTAGCTCGTCTCTTCCTTGAGCTCTTCTCTTCAGCACCGGTATAATGAATAATAACGATTCATTATCCGTTGGAGCACACCACCTCATTAAAAAACCCTTTGGGAAAAAGAGTGTAGTGTATAGCTCCTCTCCATCAGCTCCAAAAGTCCTCTATTTCGTCTCTTTTAGCATAAATTCTAGCAATCCTCCATTTGATTGTATTAAACCATTTTTCTTATGAAACTTGCACAAAAACACACCTCCGTGCACATCAAATGGTAAAAGAGACTTATAAAATCACATATTTAGATGTATAAAATACATCTCATCATCTGCATCTAGAGATTTGATCTTGATCGCCAGATCCTGGTTGGCCACCATTGCCATGTTCAACTTCTCGTTTGTCTCTTTGTTCTTATCAGCAAGACGAGCTACCTCCTCATTCAGACCCAGCTTGGTCTCAAGCAGTTTCTCTTTATCAGACTGAAGTTGGGCAAGAGCCAAATCCTTCTCCCTGGCCAGCTCACGAATCCTAGCAATGTTGGCATCAGCCTTGTCGAACATCTCCTTCGCCTTGCCAAGGTCACCTCCAAGATCCCTCTCCCGGGCTTGGATAGCAACAGCAGCACACAGACCCTGTGCAACAAGCAAGAAGGAAGTAAAAAAACAAGAACACAGTGAAAAAAAAAAACAAAGAAAAACAAAAGAAGCCAGGGGATACCTCCATAGCTGTAGCAGCCATCCTATCTCCTATGCTGCTCACCCCTGACAGGTTGATGAGTGGGTCGCACACCAAGACTGCATGTGGTCATCAGGGATGGATTGCAACAGGAGCTGACGAAGGGATGTTGTAGGACAAACCTGGGTCTCGGGGGTAGGATCCAAAGGCTCCTCCCCCGATACACGCCCAAGTCCTCCCAACAGAGAGGCTACAAATTCCTCTAGATGAGGATCCTTAGCAAGGTGACGCTGCTCACCTTGATCCACCTTCGTCACATCCTCTGACTTAGTTGCTTCCAGCTTGTTCGGCACCTTGTGCCCCTCCAACATCTTCTCTGTCTTAGCACGAGCCTTCTTGCCACCAGTATCTGATGACGATGAGGGCCTCTTCTTGGAATGAGATGGTATGTCGCTAGTCAAGTCAATCACTCCAACAGGCAACCCCTTTCCTGCTCCTCTGCCCAGGCCCCGACTCAGACGAGACGGCCGACGCCTGGTTCCCGCAGAGGCAAGAGGTTCAACTTGAGTAGGGGAAACTACATTACAAAAAGAAAGAACAAGATAAGAATTCAGTAACTGCACAGTGACATTAACAACATAAAGGTGAGATACTTACACACAATGAGAGGCTCCGTCACTGTTTCGCAAGCCATGGGAAGGAAGGACAACCCAGATCCCTGCAAAAGAGCATCATAGCACAAGTAGTGAGCGGGAGTGGGATTCTTCCTCAGCAAGTCGACGGAAGCACGCAAAAGGACCAGTTCTCCCTCATCAAGAGACTTAGTGCGGCTACGGAGGGGTCCTGGCGGGTAGATGCCCGGGTTTTCACCAAAAACCAAGGATTTCTTCACAAATGCAAATTTGTGAGTGCAATCAACCCGAGTCGGCAACTCGGTCACCACCCTGGAACCCTCCCAATTCTTCAAAAAGAACCAACTTGGTGGCTCCTTGCATGGATGATAGAAGGCGCGAAACAGCTGGTGGGTCGGTTCAATCTTGTGGACCCTGCACAAAACCTCAAAGCCCACCAACATACGGACCGAGTTTGGGGTTAGGAGCGAAAAGTTCAGATCGTAAAACCCTAGGACCGACTGGAAAAAGGGGGAAAGTGGGAAACGCAGACCACAATGGTCAAAGCATTCCAAGTAAACCACACAGAACCCATCCTGAACTTGGTCAGCTGACACATCAGCCGCCGGCAGGACAAAACAGTCAGCAAGATCCGCCTGAACAGGATCTGCTTCCTCAGGAAGAAGGGCATTAGGCTGCATAGAGGCCACAGTTTCACGACAGCGAAGAAGTGACAACTCCGCCTCGGTAGTAGTACACAAAAGGGTTTCAATGGTGCTCTTTATCATGGAGAGAGAGAAAGAAACAAAAGAAAAATTGTGGAGAAAAAACAGAAGTAAGAAGAAAGAAATAAAAAGCTGAAAAAAACAGCTTAAATAGGCTGAAAAGAGGCGTGCCTTTTCACTATGAAAAGACGCTTCACATCAATGGTAGATTGATGGGAAGATAGGCTAATAAATGATGCCTTTTTCTCGAAAAAAAGACATGCCCTTTCTCCAAGAACATGCCAAAGTGACATGACCGTTCAGAAAAGATGAACCGCCAAAACAGAAGGTATGGAAATCGTCACCAAGATGAAGCACGTCAACATGTTACACTACTCCAACATGTTCAGAAGTTTCATCTCGAGTTCCACAAAGCCATAATCCTACCGACGCCCACGAACAACACAGCAAATAGTCCTGCACCATGAGAACCATGGACAGGACTAGGGGGACTTGATAGGGTATGGGACATAAATCCCATACAAGGTCAAGCAAACCATACGAGATGAGGACCCCCACCTTGCTTGACAGCTCACACAGAGTACACACACGTGAGACCTCGTGCTCAACACGTGCAACACGCATGGAGAAACACAACAGAATTCATGGAGACGCTCACACCGGATGAGGCTCCCAACAGGTATAAAGGAAGGAGAGCTCCCTCTCTCTTTCTTCAGATTCTCTCAACCTGTTACATAGATTTTCTCTCTCTAAAACACCCCAAATCTTACATGGGCGTCGGAGCGGGCGACGGCCGAACGCCGCCCGCTTGAGCTCACGTTGCTCATCGTGCAGGTACAGGGAGAAGGTCATCACCTTGTTGGAAGTTCGATCTACACCGGAAATCAAGAACCATATCAAATGGCAAAATCCCAAAAATGCCGAAGTGTACCGTTTGGTAGACCCTTGAACCATGCCAGGCAGTTACCTCTTAGATACGAAGGCAACATACTTACACTGCAACTCCTCCGGAATGTCCCTAGCGTACATGATGCTTGCATAAGTGTGGAAAAACTCTTCCGGGTCTCCTTCTCCGTTGTAGGTTGGGAGTCCGTCCGGGGCCTTGTTCCCGGATGGCCATTTGAAACTCAATACTTCCGGAACCCAGGGTGACTGAGGTCCAATCTCATTTCGTTCGATGAGGCGGTTTAGACGATCCTTGATGGAATCCGGACAAAAAGGCGTCTGGAATCCAAAACCTCCGGGAAATCCTCCTCCGGCAGGTGGCATTCTGACCATCATCTGCTGCTGACCTCCGGGTGCACCCATCCCATAGACTTATTGAGTTTGCGCTCCCCAGTAGGGTGGTGCATTTGGATTCAAGCCAGCGGTCTGCTGTTGGTTCCCGCCCGGAAACAGGTTCGGGTTCGGCATTCTCTGTTGCTCCGGAGGAAGCTTATCTGCCGCAACTTGCTGAGCTACTTTCCACGCTTGGAACTACTGGTACTCCGTCACGTTCGTTCTTAGGATATTGCCCCCAAATCTAGAATCGTGGTGCCTACGCTCCTCCGTTCCGGCCTTCCGCCCTAACCGATTTCTACCCGATCGACTCTGAGCGTCATCTTCCTCCGTGCTATAATCCTCCAGGTCATACTCCTCCGGATCGTGATCCTCCGGGTCGTAATCCCCTCCATCGTCCGAGTCAGACCCTTCTGGATTACTCAAATCCGCCGTTCCTTCAATGTGGTCAGTTTCCCCTTCCGACTCCTCACGGTCTCCAAACTGCCTCTGCCTCCGCGCCTCCCGCTCGGCCCGCAGTCGCTCCCTGTTTTCACGCTGTATCTCAGCCAGCGTCCGTTCCGGAGTCGCTTTCTTTCCTTTAGCTTTCTCCGCTGCCAAGCGCTGTCGTCGACGTTCCTCAGCTGCGGCCTTCGCCTCTGCTGCCACCTCCTTGGCTCGGAGAACCCGCTCCTTCTCAGCCGCTAACTTTTGGGCCCTGACTGTTGCGGCTCTTCTAGTCTTTGGCCCTCCGCCCGCTTCTTCCTCCAGCGGGGGAGGGTTCTTCCTCGGTCGTCCGCGCGGCATGGACGCAACTTATGACTGGGGATATGAGGTCCCACTGGGCGTGCCAACTGATGCTACCAGCTTCCAGTCACGATCCAGATACAAGGATGGTCTCCGGTTCGGATGAGGCTTTGTCCGTGCTCTGCGCGCTCTCACCTAATAGGCCTGTAAAATAACGCCCCGGAGTATCCCGAGGATAGCTACTCCGGCGTGATGATGAAAAAGGGGTCTTTGAATAGGAGAGAGAATAAGGATATATTGAGAGAGTTTAATCTGATAGAACATACATTTCTCCACAATTCCAAAGCTGTATTTATAGGTGTGAGTGGTCAGCCTCCAGCCCAAAGGCAATGGTCCTGTCCTTTTGTCCTTACCCGGGGACAGGTGATATTCATGTCCCCTTTGTCCCCGGATAGCGTCATTCTAGCTGACGTCATATGGACCGGACTACTCTCTGGGCCGGAGCCTAGATATGGGCCAGAGCCCATATCACCGAATGGATATAAAGTTATCTACTACTACTGATACGTCTGGATGAGATAATCCATTCTACACTCAATATGGTCATAATACATGCATCAATATTTTAAGCACTAATTAAATTGAGCCAAAAAAAACACGTTCAATTATGTAACATTTTTTTTAACAAACGAAAAATATTACATATTAATAAATGATATATTGTTTAAAGAGGTTGCACGTTTGTGCTCTTCAAAAACATATTATTGTGAGACTTTGGAAAACCTAATTTCTGGCATCATCTCTATTATATGCCATGTATCTTGAGTGTTGATACATGCAGGTCCATGTTTACTAATGCAGGTCCAAAATATAATATTTTGGGTGAACTAGCACAATTCAGGGTCACATATTGTGTTTTTCAGACCCGCATTAAGTAAACATGAACCTGCGTGTATATATAAATACTGTATATCTTTCAGTAATTTTCTGATATGTCAGGGTGAATATCGTCTCTGGCCTTTCAAATATAGAATCAACAGTTGGGAATCTAATATGATGTGTACTTTCAACGGTTGATATAATTCCATCTGATGTAACACTTTGTAGTGTATATTTCTGCATGCAATGGAGAAAAAACTGTGGATCGCTCCTCCCCTTCCTTTCGTTCTTCATATTGATAGTGGTGTGATAAGTATGTCTATGCTGTTGTTGGAGTTTCAATTGCCTTCTTAAAGGTCCCAACAAACCTGAGCTCCCATAAGTTATGGATGGCCAATCCGGTTGGATTAGATTTCCTATTGGTTGAGGTGTTTGTGTGGATCGAGTCAATATCTTCCCAATCTCTGGATTGTCTTGCTAGATCCATATATTCTATTGCTCTATTAGAGCATCTCCAACTTTACTAGATGAATTTAAACTATAATTATCAAGGCAAATAGCTAAAAATTGTGAATTTTAAACTTTGAACCCCAACCATTTTAGCTATTTTTGATAGTGGATGCTTTGTTTATTATTATTATTATTGTTATTATTATTATTATTACTATTATTATTATTATTATTATTATTATTATTATTATTATTGTGTGTCACAATAGAACATTGAACGAACTCTTCAAGTATGTGGGTCAAATCTCTATACTATGATTAAAATACTATTATTTGGGCTAGCTAAATTTTAGCTAAAAGTCAACTTACTAGCTAAATATATCTAGTCACTTAGCTAAAAACTATTTTAGATTTCAAGGTGGGTTCGGGTACATGTTCGGATCAAGACGAGCCGGAGCAGGAGGTGGTGATGGAGAAAATTAGTAGGCATCTAAGGAATCTTGTAGAAATTCTTCTCCGGCGGCGGCTCCGCTCATCATCTCTGGCGGCGATCTCGCTCATTCGGATTCTCTGATTCAGGTCGTGAGCAGGGCAAGCCGAAGCTGGAGGTAGTGATTGTGGTGAGTGATAGTAGGTGATCAAATAATTAGTGAAGAAACTCTTCTTCTTATCTGGCGGCGGCTCCGCTCATCGTTTCGGTCTCTTGCGGCGATCTCCGCCTCTGCAACTTCTGCACCTTCTGCACCTTCTGCACAGCTTCTAAATTGCAAGTCACATGTTATGATTTAATTTTATTTTGGTTGTATGATATACATAACTTGTATATTCGTATGTAAAATATGTGCACAACTTTCCCATCATGCCACCTATCCGTATACATATTCGTCTGTTACTTTCACTCTGTTGACACCTGTCGCACACGTGTCTTCCTCACCTACTTACTCTTCTTGCATATAAATATTATTACCCCTGTCGTATTTTGTCCATTTACTCTACATACTCTCCTTTAAATATGTGCTATCTTCCTTTTGTTCTGTGAATATCATTATGAGTTTTCTTAAAACTTGAACATATGAATCATGCAATGAATTCTTTCCTGCATGTAAAATTTTCTGTTCTCTTTTAAACTTTGTTTTCTAGAAAACATAGATCTTTGATTTTTTTTTTTTTAAGTACTGAAATCACTCTTTCAAATGCTTGCACAATTTCGGGTTTTTCTTATTTTAGTCGTCTATGTGCTAGCTTCATGTATCATGAATCAATCAATTCTTTCCTGCATGTAAAATTTTCTGTTCTCTACTTCAAACTTTGTTTTCTGAAAACTTACATGTTTTCTAAAATCACTCTTTCAAATGCTTATACAATTTTGGGTTTTTGTAATTTTAGTTGTCTATGAGCTGCATGTATCATGATTCAATCAATTCTTTCCTGCATGTAAAATTTCCTGCTCTCTACTTCAAACTTTGTTTTATGAAAATATGGGTCTTTCATTATAATTAATGAAATCATTCTTTGAAATGCTTGTACAATTCTGGGTTTTTTGTTATTTTAGTTGTCTATGTGGTGCATGTATCATTATATTTACAAATATCAACTTTCGGTTTATGTTTGATGACCTAATTCTTTGCTCTTTGCCTCTTTCGTGTGTTTAACAAGGGTCATATGATAATTAATATAAATGAGAGAAGATGTCCTAAACTAAAAGATGGGAGTTACCAATATGTCAGATAGTCATTTGTATCTCTTTTCTTGGCTGACATAAAGAATGATTTTATCAATATTATGTTCAGCTTGTGTTACTGATGTGTGCTTGTGAAAATATGTTTAAGAAAATATTTTTTCCTGCTACCCATTTATTATCATAAACATTTGCATACCTTTTCTTCTTTTCTTGGCTGGTATAAAGAAGTATATTACCAATTTTATCTACAGCTTGAGCCAGCATTGTCTTTGCAAATTAAATTTTTCGTTTTTGATTAAAATACTCCAACCATTTCGATTTAGTCTTCCGTGGGTTCTTAGCTTGCTATAGTTTGTTATGATTGAAACTATCTTGACTATTCTACAATACGGTTTTTCATGTTTTTTCATATAACTTATTCTTAATACACACCACTATATCACCTTATTTTCTTCTTTATCATAGATAATTCTTATCGATGTCTTCAGGAGTGAAGAAAAAACCAAGTAAGACATTGAATTTGAAATATAATCAGTTTTTAACTTCTATTACGAATTCCAATATTGATATAGTTCGCTTTCATGGTTAGGTGTGGATGAAATGTGTGTTAATATTAGAGATTTGAATGATACAAGCTACGGAAAGAATAAGAGATTTTATTCCAAAGTGATTCTCTTATCCAAAGGTTTGGTTGTCGATCGCAAAGAAAAAGGAGAAATCCACTAATTCCTTTTTGCTGATAAGCAGGTTTGTATACATTTGTACATATTTGTGAAATGTGTTTATTATGAGCTAACTATGAATTTGATGAATTTTCATTCATTTCATCTGCAGAAGACGATTATCCAAGCTATAGTTTCTGGCAAGCATATGAATGCTTTGGGTCGTAGACTTTGTCCTTTTTTTACATTCTACATTGGTCACAGTCCTATTGATAAGATTGACAAAAAGTTTCAGAATGGTTCTGTTCCATGTCAGATTACTTTGACAAGATGAGTTTCATCTAACAAGTTCCCAAATCTTAATCTTATGAGCTGTCTGATTGCTTGGAAATTACTCCATTCTGGGAGATTGATAGTTGTCTCGATAAAGATGGTGATTTGCTAAGTAAGAAATTATTACACACATTTTTGTTTTATCTGCTAACTTTTTCATATTATTACTCACTAATATTCTTATTTTCAACGAAAGAAGGAGGAGAATAGTTCGTTCTATTATGAGATACAAGTGGCTACTAAATATCAGATTCGAAGTTGTTTTTGGTGTGATGTAAAATCAAGAATTGACTGTGAATGTTTTGGAGATTGCATGTCTTTTGATGCTACATTCAAAGTGATTGATTATGACATGCCTTTCGCACCATTTGTTGGTGTAAATGGTCACAGACAATCACATTTTCTTTTGCCTTGGTAAGCGATGAGATGACACAAATATTTGTTTGGATTTTTGAACAATTTTTACTTGCAATGGGAGGAAAGGTGATGAAGACAATTTTCACTGATCAGGCCCGGGCAATTGGTAATGCCATTAAGAAAGTTTTCCCAAGTGCACATCATTGTCTTTGTATTTGGCTTATTCAGCAAAATGCTTTGGCTAACTTGTTGCGTGTCTTCTCGGAATATGAAACATTCAATGACGACTTCCAGTGGTGCATTTATGGAGGAGAAGTAGAAGAAGACTTTTTGTCAAATTGGACAGACTTGCTTGAAAAATATGATTTTCAGCCAAATTAAGGAGGAAAAGTGGTTGTAAAATTTGTTTCAAAAAATAGAGAAATGGGCTCAAGTTTACGGACGTCAACACTTTTGTGTAGGTATAGTTCATTTTATGTTATTTTTATGGTTTTATTATGTTATACGCTCTCAAGTTGAGGTATATACATTTATTTGTATAAGTGTGAGCAATATCTCTTAGCGTTTTTGTTTAGTTTTAGTGTCTTTGGCTATCAAACTCGCATGGTTTAGTAGGCAATATTATTAGTATTTTGTGCAGGAATGGCTAGTACCCAACGCAGTGAAATTTTGAACAATTACTTTAAAAAGTATTTTAAAAGGAAGCAAGTTTTTGGACAGTACATGACGCAATTTGATAAAGTCATGTCGCTTCGACGCCAAAAAGAAAACGATTCGGATGCGATTCAATCCAACAACCAAATTTAATATCAAATTGGGTCGTCAAATTCTTAGCACCTGCATTTTGCCCAAGAAGGATGTTCTCTGTCTTCCTAGAGCAATTATAAGAAGGTCTTTATCTTGGTGCAAACAATCTACCAGAAGAACCTGATGCTTGTCAAATGGTTATATATGATGTGGAATCTTTGCCTAATGGAAGAGTTCGTCGAGTTGATTTATGTTGCTCAGACAACACGGTTAGGCATTCGTGCCAAATGTTTAAGTTTACTGGAATGCCTTGCTCTCATATGTTAAAGGTGTGGAGGATGAAAAATGTGTCGGATATTCCCTTAGATTATTTTTTAACAAGGAGGAGCAAAACTGCAAATCCCAATATTATTGTTGGGGTAGATGGATATACTATGGAAGTGGATAGTAATGTTCCATTGTCTCGGCGTTTTAGTAAATTGTCGCACATGGCTCAAATTGTTGTTTCTGCGGGCTCATTGAGAAAAGAACTAACTGAAGTAGCAAAGGAAAGATTGAAACGAAAAAATCGAGGAGGTGGAAACTACAAACATAATCAGATGATAATCTTGTACAAATTTCAACGTAAATTTTAATTCTACATCAAATCTAAATCATGTTCTAACCAAAACTAAGAGAAATACTTACTTGAATCGGGCATGGCGATGATTATTAGCAGCAATTGTTGCCAAGCGGAAACGGAAGCGGCCGGAAAATTGATCAGATTTGCGAACTCTAACGCCGAATATGATGAGAGTTGTCGGTTTAATTTTTTCCACTTCGATTTATTTTTCGGTCTAGGACTGAAGATTAAATAGGTCTAGGATTGCAGACAAGAAATTAGAAAAAAAAAGGGAAACTGAGAAGACGGTGGAGAATTGGGAAAGAGAAAATGGTGGAGAAAAGGAAAGAAACACGAAATAGAAAGGACCAAAACATAAAAAAAAATCATGGATACTTCTCCCTTTAAGTTCCATTTTCCTTATGGACCCACAAGCCAAGTGTCAAAATCCTATTCGCCCCACATCCCCACATCCTCAACTTTTCACCAAATATTTTTCACACTACCTATACACAACTTTGACTAACTGTATATTTATTTATTTATATTATTACAAAATAAAAATTTTGATATATAAATAATATACGTAAGGAGTAATTGAAAGTGGGGTATAGTATACATTAAATTAAAACTATTGGACTTTTTTCCCCATGAAAACAGATAGTAATAGATAATGCGTTCCCATATTTAAATGGAGTGATCTCGATATTTGAATGAAGATCCTATCAAGGCTCTCATGACTGGTGTATTTTTCTCTCCCTAAGTTTTTCCCAGATCTGAAAATTTACGGATGGTGTCGCCGGCGTTTCGCCGCCGTTGCGACCCCCTTCAACCCTTACCATGTTTACTCAATCTCCCCTCTCAATCCCTCACGCCAAAACCCCTTCTCCGATCTCGCCCAAATAGGGATCCCAACTCTCGTCCAGGCTACCTTTGATTGGAGCCCAACGGTGATGGGCTTTTCGATTCGGGCTCGGTGATTCCTATCGGCGTTAATCGAGGGGCCAGATTTACATCGAATCGCCTTTTGGATCCAAGCTCATGAGATTCCAACATGCTGACAATTTGTGGATTTTTGCCATTTTAGAGGTCTTTTTCCGATCTGACTGAGCTGTAGGGTCCATTGGAGTCCATGAGCCACCAAGTTGATTTGGAGCTGCACACGCCGATGATGCTTCAAGCGGGTTGCCGCCTCGTCCACGTGCTTCTTATTAGGAGTCTCTAGCACTGCCAGCGTCGCACGAGGTATGCCCTTTACCACACGCGCCGCCCATGCCCTATACGACATGTGCCACCTGTTGATGTTGCACACGCTTGAAACCGTGGTATTCTCTGTTTTCTCTGTCTCGGCCTAGATTTGGGGTATTTTTTTTCTTTTATTTTTTTTCTGTTTTCCCATAAATATATATATATATATATATATATATATCAATGGGATATGTGATTGTGACTAGAATTTTTGCAAAATTAATTTGGCTAGTATATTGAGTATCATTGCCTATTTGTTTCTCATGTCCCTCTTAACCCTTAATTGACGAGAGGGTAGACCCTTTGGGTTTCAGTCAGTGCAATCACAGTAGATGAGAAATCCAAGTTGTGGTAGTTTTGACAACTTACTATTGGCGTATCTGTGCATAGGCTTGTAGGCTTTGAGCATTCAATTTCTACTTTATGTTGCAAGTTAAGGATATTATACCTTGTCAAAGCAGTTTGGATGCTTTTGTATCCATCTTTAGGAATCTTTTGATATATCCCTTTTCTGTAGCTCCACCAAGGCATGGAATTAGTACGGTTAGCCGGAAAATTCTTTGTAATCTCATTCAAATTAACACAAAAACCATCTGTGATTTTATGTGTGATATTGGATTTACCCAATCATATACTTTACTGTTTTTATTTAGGGTTGATAGGTCGGAAGTTACCCGAACCAAAAATAACTAAGGGGAAACAATACCAAATATAGAAAACTTGTAACAAAATTATGAATAGCCCTAAAGTTACTAGACTAGAAACAAAGTAAATCTATTATGATGCGATCGAAAATTATTTTGAGTTTATTTTAAAATTATTTTGAATTATTGTGAATTTATTAAAAGTTGATTTTGTTTCTTTTAGTTAAAGACCAAGAGTGCATGGGTGTTCAGAGTCGCAACGTCCAACGTTCAACAAACGTTTTCTAATCACTAATTCTTTAAAAAATGACATTTTTAATTTGTTTAAATTTTCAAACGCGCGTTCTGAAAACATATTGGAAAGAGACATTAATTTACTCATTGCACGCATAAGATATTTTTCCTGTGCTAATTACGTGCACCATAATTTGGAAGTTATATTTTTCGTGCGCGTTTTTATATATTAAGAGATGCATAAAATTCTATCCAATTTTCACACCTCGGACAATTTACCAACCTATATATCATCGTCTTTATACGTAATAAATTTACCTAAAAATTCATCATTTCAGGGAGGATCTCACAACCATTAATATAATAAAAACCATCGATGAGTTTTATGTAGCCGAATGATGATGATGTGCACTGATCAAATTTTCAATTGCTAGACATGTTCGGGTTCTCAATCTTACTTTGTCGGATGCCAACAAATCTTATAAAATGTCCTCTTCCTCATTGAGATATCTTGAAATACACTCTAATGTTCATGATTGTTCAGACCATGAAAATTTGTTCAGATGATTACTTTTGCAGGGTTACCTCAGTTAACAAGATGCCTTCATTGATTTCAACTACTCTTTCGTCAAAGTCCAGATGATCACTTAATTTGCCTGCCTATTTTAGTTTTGATTAGATTCAATAAGAGGCATTTCTTAGGATATTTAACTATTTTAGACTTAATTATCTTATCTGATATATGACTTTTAAAGAAGAGATTGAAATTATTTAGATTGAAACCAATTCCAAATTAAAATTAAATATTAAAATTATATTTCCTACTCATGCATGAACCTTGCACGACTAAATCATCTTCAAGAATTTTTCTCGTGTAAGGACTAGGACAACGTGCATATCCTATTCGGACAAAGTACTCTATCATTATAAATTTTAATGGAATAAGGCTTTCCATAAAACAGTTCGGTTCAATTAAATATATTTTGTTCAGTTCAGTTAAATATATTTTAGTTTTTAATTTATTTAATTTATTTAAGTATATTTAATTGCTATCATTAGTTTAATTTAATATATATTTCAATTCAGTTTAATTTATTAGATAAAATATATTTTACTAAGATTTTTTATATTCCTAGTAGATATATAAAAACAAATTCAGTTTAGTTCAATTATATATATTTATATTTTTTCTAAGCAAAGAATTCTTATCGTTATATATTGAAGCAATACAAATTTTAAATGTAAATCAATTTAAGTCTATTGCTTCTCTAAGAATTATTATGCATAAGGTTATTCGTCGGATAGTCACAACGATCCCCCTTCTCTCCAAAAACCTCCAGATCTGGTTTTTCTACAGAGGCCGCCGGTGCTTGTACCGGCCGGCGGCCTCCCCACACCTTATTTTTTTTGTCTCCAACCTCCCCTCCCTATCCCACATTCGAAACCATCTCTTTTCTCGACAAATTACAGCCCCAATAACCCACCGACGTCAAGATTGATGATCGATCCTCGATACGGATCGAAGTCTGTGGTCGGTGCGAGCGCAGACGCCGTCCCGTGGCCGGAAGAGCCTGACCGTTGACATGCATAACGCGAATTTGGCCGATTTGAGACGGTCGCTTCGGTGGGTATCCAATACTGCTACGGATTGACGGCGATCCCACTCGAAGCCCGACGAAGGAACGGGTTTCAAACTCCTGCCAGTCGAAGCACCCACTAGGTCCTGATCAGATGTGGGGATAGGGCTGTTCAGCCAGTCTAGTCAAGTCCGGCTGTTTAGGCCGGCCTGATTTGGACAGGTTCATATTGGAGCTGGCACAATTAGACTAAGAAGACGTGATTTTACTTCTTTTTTCTTTTTTATAATTTATTTTAGTCTTTTCTAGAGAATCACATACAAAACATCCAGTGCAGAGCAATTGGTCGGAACAGAGACAACACCAACACCAACAGTAGCAACACCGGTGACAGCACAATGGCGAGGCTAGGCTGGCAGCACCGAAAATGAATAAAAAATAATGTAAAAAATATAAATTCAGGATCGTATACTGTATGATACCATGTGAATGGGGAATACTCGATAATCTGAGGTCGTGTATTACACTGAAGTGTTATACGTAGTCCAATATATACTTCACTCAACGTAGTCCATAATTATAATGAAATTACGTTACTACCCCTGTAAGTTGGCTAGTTTGTCCAAAATCAAATAAGTTCAGATTATTTTTGTACTTCTACACCATATTTTGCACTAAAAGAATAAAATATTGATTTTCGTCCAACAGCACCCGTATTATACCACATATATAAGCTGTAAGGGTATAAATTGAATAGTAAAATTATAAATATTCCAGAATGTGCTCAAAGTCCAATATTACTATCTAATAATCGTGAACCGCGTCAATCTGTGTTTTTGTCTCTATTTTCAGTTTGTTTGTCTTTCTTTTAAATCCATACAACATACATATATCCTGCATCATTCAGTTAAATCCCTATTGTGAATTATATAGGAGAGAGTTACATATAAATCTACCCCAGGTAATAAATAGCTTATTAAACGAGGCTGCCACGTATCATTGTCTCCTATATATCATTTGTTAGGCAACACTAACTTTATTATCTATGAATAAAAATGTATATGCAATGTTTGTTCATTAATATTATAAAGAAGTGAAGGCTAATAGCTGGCAGAAAAATCTCACGTTTTTCCCTAATGCCATGCAAGTCTGCAAATGATACATTTCAACAAGTGATGGTACTTTCTCAAGGTATGGTTGCTGATGAATCTCTAGAGTTCAAGACTCTATCTGTTGACAATAGAAGAAGAATCCGATTAATGTTTTGTTTGTATTTATTGTATTTATTGTATATTGCAGTTATGTCCTTAGGGTTTAAATAGTTTTGGTAATTATTATTACACCCATGTATGTAGTATAAATACTTATGTAAATCCTAATGAAAATCAGTTTGGAAATTAGTCTTTACATGGTATCAGCAGCCTTTACGATCCTCTAAACCCTTCCCTCTTTTTTCTTCTCTTTTCTCTCGGCCGCAAGCCTCCTCTAGGCCGCCGATCAAAAATTCTTCCTCCCTCCACTCATCAAAATCTTTACTTTCTGTATTTTTCCTGCTCTACGATGGTTTCTAGTGGACGTCATGAAAAGTTGTCCATCAACACGATGATTCATATGCTACTAAGCTTGATGTTACTACGTATCTGCAGTGGAAGCAACATGTCCAGTATGTTCTTTGTCCCCAAGGTCTGTTTGGCCATCTTGATGGCTCTTCTCCTTGTCCTGCTCTTCCAGTGCCTGTGCCACCGTCCTCCTCCACCGTTCCTCCCGATGATGCTGTTATGTTGAAGGCCAAGGAGGCCTATGATGCTGACAAGGCGTATGATGTCTGGATGGATGATAATCAGGCGATTTGTGGAGTTTTGTACTCTTCGCTTACTCCAGAAGCGAAGAATGAGGCCTCCCAGTGTCACACTGCCAAGGCGATGTGGGATGCTTTTGCGAAGGCCTACCAGCATGGATCTGCGGTTGCCAAGTTCAGTCTCCGTCAACAGGCTACCGCAATCAAGAAATCGGGTACCGTTCATGAGTTACATCTTACTTTTATGTCGATCTTTGAAAAGTTGAATGCTATGGGTGATCCGGTTGATAACCGGGAGAAGTTGATTTGGTTTTTGAATGCTCTCGGACTTGATTTTAGTTCCTTTAGTGCCCCTATTTCCTCTAGAGATCCTGCCCCCTTGTATCAGCAGGTTGTTAATGAGGCACAAGCTCATGAAGCGTTTTTGGCCAATTTAAGGGGTTCTGCTGGTCCAAATCCAACTCCGGCAGTTTTCATGGCAAGCTCACAACAGCAGGGACAGACTGCCGCCGCCGCCTACCCAGCAGCAGGCGGCGCGTGGCCACACGCGTGGGGGTGGCGCGTGGGCCCAACGAGCCGCCGGTTCTGACCGGTCCGGTCAGCGGCGTGCGGCAGGTTCTTCGGCGGGCTCTGGGCGTGGTCGTGGTGGTCCGATTCAGTGTTATACCTGTGTGGGTTATGGTCATGTGTCCAAACAGTGTCCGTCGTCCACTCCTCGTCCGGCATCTCAAAAATCCCAGCCCTATGCTCAGCCCTATGTTCAGCCATATGCTCAGCCGCAGTTTCTGCCTTTTATGGCTCAGCCGGGTCAAATTCCGCGGACTCTTCAGGCTAATCTTGTTCAGATGTAACCATATGCAGTACCTCAACAGCTAGCGCCGTAGTATGTCATGTATTCTCCTCAGGAGCCCCAGCAATACTTGACATATCCAACTCAGGGATCTACTCAGTATCAGCCCTCTCTTGCTGCTTCATCCTCTACTACTCCGGATTGGTACATGGACTCTGGATGTACGAATCACATGAGCTCCTCTGCATCGAACTTGTCCAGCATCACGCCTTATAACGGTAACACTCTTGTCTCTGTTGGTAATGGTGCGGGTATTTCTATTACTGGTATTGGTGATGCTCGTGTTAGTCCTTCTTTGCATTTATCTGATGTGTTGGTTGCGCCTACTATTACTAAGAACTTGTTGAGTATCAGTAAGCTAACTAGGGCGCTTGGTGCTGTTATTGCATTTGATGATCAGTCTTTTCTTATTCAGCACAAGGCCACCAGGGCAATTCTGGGTAGGTGCAGATGTGAGGATGGTCTCTATGTTTTGGACCGTGGTGAGGAGGCATTGCTGTCATTTGTGGTGAAGAATAAGAATAGAGCATCGTTTGAGACTTGGCATGCTCGTCTGGGACATGTGTCCCCTAGTGTTATTTCCCTTTTGAATAAGACTGGTTGTTTGTCACTTACTTCTTTGCTCCATAGACCTGGTGTTTGTGAGTCTTGTGCTATGGTTAAGGGACAGAAATTATCTTTTGTTGAGAATTCTAAGCGTGCTGCTCACGTTCTTGATTTAATTCATTGTGATTTGTGGGGACTTTCTCCTATTTTATCTGGTAATGGCTTTGCTTATTATGCTGTGTTTGTGGATGATCACTCGCGTTTTACTTGGTTTTATCCCTTACGTCGGAAGTCAGATTTTGTTGATATATATCTCCAGTTTGAGGCGTTTGTTGAGAATCAATTTTCTTCAAGAGTCAAAGTCTTTCAGAGTGATGGTGGAACTGAGTTTACCAACAATCGATTACAGACTCACTTTAGCACTCGAGGCATTCATCATCAGATGTCTTGTCCTTACACGCCAGAGCAGAATGGTAGAGCTGAACGGAAGCACAGACATATTACGGAGATGGGGCTATCCATGTTGTTTCACTCACACTTACCTCTTTCCCACTGGGATGATGCGTTCAGCACTGCGGTTTTCAACATTAATCGTCTGCCTACTCCTGTTCTAGGTAATATATCCCCTTTTGAGGTTTTGTTTGGTCGCTCTCCAGAATACTCCAACTTTCATCCTTTTGGTTGTCGAGTATTTCCATATGTTCGTCCTACAGCAGCTCATAAGCTGGCACCACGTAATCTTCCATGTGTTTTTCTAGGCTACAAAGCACAGTACAAGGGGTTTAAGTGCTTGGACACAGCTACCGGTCGTGTTTATATGACTCGCCATGCCAGATTTGATGAGACTTATTTTCCTTTCTCGAGTGCTACTTCGGAGGCTCTGTTTACTTCACTGGATGTCTCGTCGTTCTTGGATCCTTTCACTTCTGACTTGGAAGTACCTTTTGTTGGGCGTTCTGTTGGGTCTTCTCCAGCGGAATCATCTGCTCCTTGCCTTGTGTGTCCTGAGTCTCCTGTTTCTTCTGAGCCAGCGCCACCTACGGCTGGTTTGGATGATCCTATTACTGTTGATGAACCTGTTACTCCTCCTCGTTCGCCTACACTCTCGGTGTCGTCGCCTGAGTCCTCGGCTCCTGCATCCTCGCCTTCAGCTCGACTCCTTCTGCTCCTCGGGCTCATAGGATGGTCACTCGTCATCAGGATGGGACACGTGCGCCTCGTGATTTTGGCCCCGACTTTGTTGTCACTGGACTAGTTGCTGAGCTGGTGGCTCATACGGAACCTCGAACTTATCGTACTACTGCTAAGGACTCTCGATAGGTAGCTGCTACGGATGAGGAGATTGCTGCACTTCGTCATCAGCACACGTGGGATCTGGTTCCGTGTCCTCCACAGGTTAATGTTTTTGGCTCTAAATGGGTCTATCGCCTCAAGTATCGACATGATGGATCCATTGATCGCTACAAGGCTCGTCTGGTTGCTCAGGGTTTTTCTCAGATTTCGGGTTTTGATTTTGATCACACCTTCAGTCCGGTGGTCAAGGCTGGCACTGTTCGCACTTCTTCTTGCCATTGCCACCATGAGGAACTGGCCGCTCCATCAGTTGGATGTCAAAAACGCTTTTCTCAATGGCATTCTTGATACTCCAGTTTATATGGCACAGCCAGCGGGTTATCAGGATCCAGCTCGTCCTCATCATGTGTGTCTTCTTCAGAAGGCTATCTATGGACTGAAACAGGCTCCCAGGGCATGGTTTGACAGGTTCAGTGCGTTTGTTCGGGATCTTGGTTTTGTTGGGAGTCTCTCGGATCCGTCTTTGTTTGTGTTCACTCGTGATGATGTTATTCTCTACCTGCTTGTCTACGTTGATGACATCATTCTCACAGGGAACAGCAGTACAGCTATTCGCCAATTCATTGCCCAAGCTGATCGTGAATTCTCGGTCAAGGATCTTGGCTCTCTTAGCTATTTTCTTGGTCTGGAAGTGACTCCCACCTCCACTGGTTTGTTTTTGGGGCAGGCCAAGTATGTTAGACACATACTTCAGCGAGCTGGGATGTTGGATGCTACACCTGTTTCTACCCGTTTTTACCTTTGTCTCAGATTCATAGCAGCACGAGTGGTCCTTTTCATAATCCCAAGTTGTATCGTTCACTTGTTGGATCTCTTCAGTATCTGACTATCACTCGTCCGGATTTGTCGTTTGCGGTTAACTCAGTGAGTCAGTTTCTTCAGGATCCTCGTGATGATCACTTCTCGGCAGTGACTCGGATATTTCGGTATGTTCTTGGTACACAGCATTGTGGTTTGACTTTTTCTGCCGGTGGTGTTTCGGAGGTACTTGCTTACTCGGATGCGGACTGGGCTCGGTGTTTAGAGATTCGGCGTTCTACATATGGATATGCTGTTTTTCTGGGTGGAAATCTAGTTGCTTGGAGTGCTAAGAAGCAACCTAACCTATTGTCTCTAGATCGAGTTCGGAGTCCAAGTATCGTGCTTTGGCCAATGCAGCTTCGGAAGTTGTCTGGCTTATGCATCTTCTTCGTGATCTGCGTTTTCCTCTGCAGGGTTCTCCTTTACTTCTCTGTGACAATAATAGTGCTATCTTTTTGGCGGAGAATCCTGTTGCACATAAGAGGGCTAAACATATTGATATTGATTATCATTTTGTGCGGGAGCTGGTTGCTGGAGGTAAGTTTCGTGTTGGTTATGTTCCTACATCTCTGCAGGTGGAAGATATTTTTACCAAGGGTCTCAATCGTGCCTTGTTTGATTTTTTCCGGTCCAAGCTTTCCGTCTCCATCAATCTGACGCTTCGCTTGAGGGGGGTGTGATAATAGAAGAAGAATCCGATTAGGGTTTTGTTTGTGTTTATTGTATTTATTGTATATTGCAGTTATGTTCTTAGGGTTTCGATAGTTTTGGTAATTATTATTACACCCATGTTGTAGTATAAATACTTATGTAAATCCGAATGAAAATCAGTTTGGGAATTAGTTTTTACAATATCTAAAATATGTTATGAACAATCTGTTCCATAAATGATGAATCGTGGAATTATTTATTTATATATGATCGATATCATGTAATTCAGCATCAGATAGTGTTTAACTCAATACAAATACTAATGATTCAATGTATCCCTAATGACTTTCACTCATTAGGCTTAGGGCAAGTCTGTCTAGACATGGAGAAAATCCTTGGCATTACCCTCAGGTTTCTCCTCAAACCTCCCAATCCGAAAATATTTCATGTCGATGCTCTCATCCTCGACGCGCCCATCCAAAGCCAGCTCCGCCAAAACCTTGCCAATAACTGGCGACATCTTGAACCCATGGCCGGAAAATCCACCGGCCACCACCAAGTCCCGCCCGAACTCCTCACCACCCAAGAAATCGATAATGAAGTCCTCATCTGGGGTCATGGAGTACATGCAAGACACACTCAACACAGGACCATTAGAGTAGTCAATCATTTCCCCAAACCTGTCTTGAATCCATCCCCTCAGCGCGCTCACCTCCTCGCTCGAGCCTTTCCATGTTCTCTTGTCCGGGTCGCACCTCACCCCACCGCTTATTGCGACTTTTATGAGTCCTGGGTACTCGAAACTCGGTGTGCCGTAGATGAACGGTTCTTCATAGCTCGAGAAGGTTGGAAAACCGCCCTCGATCTTGAACCCTTCCTCATGCCCTTCTCTGATCTTCCAGTAGTATATGGTAGTCTCCAGGGGCTGTACGGGCAGGTTCAGCCCTGAGATGGTCTTAACCAGCTTGTGCATCCAGGGACCGGACGTGACAACCACTTTACTTCCACAGAATTTCCGGCCATCTGTAGTGACTGTTGCAATATAATGATAAAATTAATGGTATGTGAATGATATGATGAATGCTGATAAACATAATGTGTCTGCTTATATATACAGTGGATTGTATAGTAACCATACCTACGGATATTGCAGTTGCGCTATCTCTGCGGATCTCTTTGACTTCTGAGTTATCTCTCAGGCACGCTCCGTGTTTGATCGCCAGCGCCTGGAACATGGCCACTGCCTTCGTCGGCTTCAGAATCCCGCCGTGCTCCGTCACAACGCCAATCCAGCCATCTCCGATCGTGAATTTTCCGGCGAACTCTTCTGCCGTCTGGACGTGATCCAGAACTCTAACATCGACAGAGTTTCTCCGGCAGTTCGAGATGGCAGCCTGGAGAGACTTTTGGTCTCCAGGCCCCATGTCGAGGTGGGTTGACTTGAAGCAGACCTTGTAACCCACCTCGGCTTCGAATTCCCGCCACAGCTTCTCCGACGTGAGGACCATTTTGACGTAGTAGTCATCTGCGTAGGTCACCCGGGTGGCCCTCGATTCCCCGTGGGAGGAGCCGTGGCGGTGCAGCATGTCGAACTGCTCTACGAGAAGTACCTTTTTGCCGCGTTTCGCTATTTGGTAGGCGGCTGAGCTCCCCATAACTCCGGCACCGACCACGATTACATCGTACATGTCACCGGAATCCATCCGGCTTCCTTAGCTTTGTTTTTAAATATGAGATCGGAGAATTGGAAGAAACTGCCGAGGAGTAGTAGGACACACTAAAATAAGGTGACGAGTACTGGCTTTTATATACAATCCTTTTAGTGGGTGTAGGTGTAATCCAGTTCATTAGTTTGTCATTTTCAGGCTGCATAATAACATATTCAGCAGCCCACAAAGTTAATCAATTTTGATCACTGAATAGTGTAAATAATTCCTTCATTTCACTAACAATAATGACATAATACTATTTGACACAAATTAAGGAGGAAATTAAAAGATGTGTGGGAAGAAATTAAAATTGGAGACTAGTTCAAACATAAATAATAATAGAATGTAGAAACATAAAATGTTAGAACAATACTCAAGAGGAAAAAGTAAACATGGTTAGTGACTTGATTGGAGTATATATATTACTCCGCTCCATTTTACCGGTCAAAATTCTTTATGTTAAACAAAATATTGTCTTATCAAAAAAATAATGATATAAAATTTATTGAATGATTGAATCTAAAAATATAACTATTCGTCCTAAACTAAACACTTTCACTAATGTATTTGAATAAATTTATTAATATTAATATTTAATTTATCTATTGTTAATAGATATAATTAAAGGCAAACGTATGTATAAGATTGTTATATGTTTTTCTCTCTATTGCAATTTAGATCTGGCCAAAGGATACTTAGAGTCGAATTTGAGTTTGACTTGATGATAAGCTGAGAGATTCACAAATCCGGCCGCCATTGATTTGACTCAAGTCAAATTTGAGTTTGATCACATGATGAACCCACCCATTATTATGAATTTGACTTCAGAGGGCAGCATTCAAATTGATTTTGAAAAGTTCATTGAATCGTCAACGAAAAAAAACACAAAAATGGAAATGAGAGATAATGACCAAATGACGCATATATATTGGTCCACAAGAACATAGAGAGCAGCGAGACATAAACATTTCCGGACTACACATCAGTATTTAATTACCATTAGTTTTGTGATCAGTAACATTTAACGAGAAATTTGCCAAGAAATACACAAAACCTGGAGGAAGTAATTATGAAAAATCATACGACGGTCGTCTGTATGCTGCATTTATCTGGAACTGGAGCCTCGCCATATGATTCATAGCTCTCATATGTGTTACAGCCCCCGCATTCATATTGCTCATTTCTGTTTGAACCTCATCTTCTCTCTCTTCAACAGGCACGCTGAAGCCACTCTCGACACACCTCAAATGCGCATCATAGTCGCATCTCCTGCAATTGTAAACCCACTGACTGGCATCCACTGTTTTTTCACACACATCGCAGCTTCTCCCACTAGAGAACCCATACACGAGATTGAGAACATGATCGTGCTTTTCAGGATCGTTGAGTTGTTGAGGTAGAGAAGCGCACTGAGGATGGAGATCGCGGTCGCACTGGGCGCAGCTGAAGCAGAAAGAGTTGCCGGAACATCCGCAGGCGTCGCAGATGAATGAACGAGTGGGGTATGTCGGGGTGGGAAGGAGGGTCAGGGCGTGATGAGGATGGAAAGGGTGCTGGAGAAAACGGGGAGTTTTGAGGCAACTGTCATGGAGGTAATACTTGCATCTGATGCAGCCATGGAAGGGTGGCTGCTGAATCTGTGTATCGCAACCATTGCAGTTGATTTCTTCTTCCTCAATAAGCACGAGGGAAATCAGTTCATGGGGATGGCTGAAGTGCTGGTGGGGATTCTCGTCAACGTCTGGCTTGATACATTTCTTTTCTGGTGAAACTGCACCTTCATGGTCTTCATCTTTATTTACAGCTCCCCAAATGGCTAACTGGTTAAAAGTGTATCCAAATGGCCACGACGTAAATATGGTAAAATACAATGATAAAGAGGTATATGTCCGATGCAATCCGTATTTTACTTATTTCAGTCCAACACTAAAAATACATTTTTGATATACATGCTATGGTTCATATTTATTTACATCAGACAGATACATATATGTTACTTTTATTATGTACAATTACAAATTAGTTATATATGAAAATGATTATATATATAATTATATACAAAAATACAAATTACTAATAAGTAAATGCGGATTACATCTAACCGATTAGAAAAAAAAGGTGCATTTAGTCCCTATATTTACTTTAATTACTTTAGTGTACCCATGATCTCAAGTGTTTGTAATTGACCGATAAGTACTTATTTATCATCTTTGATTTTGATCGTGAAATAATATTTCATCATGCCTTGTATGTCTCTTCAACCTATATTTCACAATTTTAATTTTATATATACTTTAAATTTATCTGCCAAGATCATCAACTATGCATTCTTAATGAAAGTACCTATACTGCTCCAATCCTAGTTAAAGAGTCATAATTGACTTTTCAAAGAGACTCAATTTGAATACTAATATCTTCATTGATGTGAAAAATATTTTTAAGATATTTATTACTAGTTAGTAACATTTTAAAATTTTATTTATAATTAGAAATACTTTTCAATGTTGGAGTCCACCTAGTATATAGTTTAAAGCAGTCTTTATACTTTCTTGCTTTATTAATTTATATTCAGGACACCATCAATTTCTATTACTATTGAGAACTAAATTTAACATCAGATAATTATACATTTGTTCTCATACGTACCTTGTCCTCGTCATGCTCTGAATCAAAAGTTTCTTCTTCCTCCTCGCTCGATTCTTTTTGAACAGGCTCAGCATTGACACACCCGAAATGCGTGCCATAATCGCACTCAGAGCAGTAGTAAATCCATGCAGAACTCAGAGCAACGGCTTGGCAAACATCACAATTAAAAACTGTGAAATAATCATCTTCATCGGAAGGCGCCGAATAGTAGAGCTTGAGAGGGTGCTCGTGATCGTCCCGTTTCACGATCTCCGGCACGAAAGCGCACTTGGCGTGGATGTAAATGTCGCACTTCTCGCAGTGGTAGATGAAGCCGTTGAAATTTTCATCACACGCATTGCAAGCATAGTATCCGGAAGGGGGTTGTGAGTGCAGAACGAGCTTGTGTTTGGGGTCACATTTATGCTGTATTTTTTTGGGGAAATCGGAGCAGGTTTTGTGAAGGGAGAATTTGCATCTGAATTTGGTGCAGAAGAAGGATTCTTCTCCTGCTGTAAGGCTTTCCTCACAGCATGCGCAGATTATTTCCTTGCCCTCCGAGACTTCAGACAGTTCCAGGGAATGAGAGTGGCTGAAATGCTTCATATCGTTCAGGATGTATTTGGTGAAACTGTCTTTTCGGATTTTACTGTGATGAAAAACAGAAATTGATCTTATACTTTTGGGCCAAAAATGTTGTTACTTATGAGATGTCGGCAGTTTATCAAACACTAATAATCTTATTACTTCAAAATAAAATAGCTGAAAAGATCCACCAAACACATGCTTATTTCATTTGAAAAGCTTCATGTTTATATAAGTAAGCTACAGAATCTTGCAGCTCAATATTTCTAGTGGTGGTGATCTGCTAACCGCGTAATCTTGCATATGCATGTCCACGTTCTTATGGGATCGAGAAAGGCAGAACAAATAAAGTCGTCGATTGGAAAAATTCGAAAAATATTGCAAATTGATCAAATGTTATCAGCAAATTGTAACGTGATGCATCCCAGTATTCACTCGGTACTTAATTAATTAATGACAGCACTATCCGGATCCACAGCCCCTTCAATACAGTTTCGTACGTATTTGAGGTTATCGGCGAGCAAATCACTTTGCTCCTATACAGTTCCTATTCCTAATCGAAATATACAAATCATAATTCCAAGTTTTATTGATTAATTTACACTTTGTAGACTTTTAACAAACATTACATAATATTAAATATAGATATTGGTTTAATAAGATTTTAGAAGAAGACGACAGTGAACCTATATGAATATACCACCTTTCCAAGTCATTAAATGTAAATTAATTATGTAATTAATCATCAAATTAAGATTGTAAAAAACTAGCATGTTAATGTGATAATAGAAGAATTGGAGGATTTAGAAGATAATTAGTTGTAATTCTAGTATATTGCATATATGCCCCTAGGGTTTAATTTATAACAGTTAGGATCCTCTCTGTAAGTATAAATAGTTGCTTATTATGTCAATACAGATTACATTGAAAATTAGTGTTTACAGTTACATATACAGAATGCGTAATTTCTGGTTTGAAAAACTTTAAGCGTAAGAGCATTTCCAATGCAAACCTCACTTTTAGGTGTCAATTGCTTCATATGGCACATTTTGAATGGAGTTTCAATGTGCTTTAATCAATATCAATTTTATTGAGGGTCATTTTAAAATCTTCCTCTCCAATACTAAAGTAAATTAGAGTGAATGAATGAGAGAGAGACGAAATAAATTAGACATGTGGAGCTCATTTATTGGGTGAATGGATGAGAGAGAGAATTGCAAGTTGCAATTTGGGCCTCTATATCTTGCAAGTCAAGTTGAGGCTTCAAAAAAAAAACCCACGTCATGTTGAGACTTTAATTGACGCTTGCATTGGAGATATTTAGGTTAAAGGCAAACAATGATTCTCATTACACCCTTTTTTTAGTAAGACTAAAGTTCATTTTTTGTACCTAACATTGTTCAAAACGTTCATTTTTGTACCTAACATTCAAAATATTCAAAATGTGTATCCAACATTCTACTATTGTCCAATTTTTACAAGGTCCAAGCATTTCTCCGTGCCGCATTTATCACTGGGTCAAAGCATTTTCTTCGACCGTTTACAAAATCAATCATCTCCCCAACTCATGTTCTTGGTGGAAAATCATCCTTTGAGGTTGTCGATGGGACTAATCCAGACTACACAGTCTTACATCCCTTCCATTGTCGTGTGTACCCGTACTTGCATGCTGTTCCTGAGAATAAGTTGCACCTCGTTCTATTCCATGTGTCTTTATTTGTTATATCCCCCGTTACAAGGGTTTCCAGTGCCTCGACCCTACTACTAATGTGTCTATGTCTCTCGTCATATCCAGTTTAATGAGACATTTCCCCCCTATGTCTCATCTTCCGGGGAAAGACCTATTTCAGATCTAGAGGTGTCA
Source organism: Sherardia arvensis (assembly GCA_948330725.1). NCBI lineage: Eukaryota > Viridiplantae > Streptophyta > Magnoliopsida > Gentianales > Rubiaceae > Sherardia > Sherardia arvensis. The sequence continues at coordinate 30,618,647 of OX415241.1, forward strand.
TCATTTTTTCAGCATGCACCTGGAGCAGTTGATTGTTCACCAATTGCACCAGTTGAGCCTTTGTCAGTAGGACTAGTTGAGCCTTCGTTGTCCACGTTGTCGTCTTCTCGGTCTTGCTCCGTCTGCCCATCATATGATCATTCAAAGTTTCAGCTAGTCCATCTGCTCCTTCACGGGTGTTTCCTGTTACTAATTAATTACCACCCCCATCTCTATAGCACCCATACCAAAACTTATGATGCTATAATATTATCTTCGAAACTTGAAAATTTTAATGCTGAAGTTTTATCATTAATTTTCTGGACAATAGAACAAATTTATATAAATTTAGCTAAAACAAATATACAATCGATTTATAACCAAATATATCAATCCCTAGATAATTTATATTACAAGCAAAACAACGCTAAGAATGCCAGACCTCATCGCCATCCCTTTCTTAGTCGTAAAAGTTCCAAAAGCATCTTATTTAATTAACGCTTAATCTAAAATATTTTAAAATGAAAGGGATGAGCTTGCGCCCAGTGAGGGTTGAAACAAAACGCAAAAGTCTTTGAACAAAATAAGCAGAAGGCAAACATTCAGGGCTAATCTCAAAAGTTCATATTTTATGCCAAGAAAATCATTTACTTCTGATGCTTTAAATTTCAGGTTATGACATTTAAATAAACACATTCTGTAGCAAGCACAGGTTTCATGTATCAAGTAATACTCAAGAAAATAACCAAAACTTTATGTCAACTAGAAAAAGAAAGGATACTAGGGAAAATGATATCAGTCCACCAGACTATGTGCGGTAAAGTACGCTCATGGTAACAAGTATGGCTCTCAGGCCAACAAGCTATGGGCGTTAGGTACATCCATAGTAACAAGTATGGCTCTCAGGCCAACAAGTTATGGGCGATAAAGTACACCATAGTAACAAGCATGGCTCTAGGCCAACAAGTCATGGGTGGTAAGATACACACCCATAGCAACACGCAGTAGGTAACAAGAACAAGATCAAAAGAATATTTGAACATACATGTACGAGATGATAAAATTTAACATGCAATATGACACAAATTTTAATGGCAGTGGATAGCATTTACAAGATCAAGAGACTCTCATAATTTAAGAATTAAGGTAAAGATACAAAATCATCACAGTCAACATGCATTATGTCAAAGGTTTTAACCGTTCATTTACTATCGCATGCTAGGGCAATAGTACAGTACACATTATTATGAACCATAACATTCATGTCATAGATAAGAATTAATAACAAGGAAACACTCTTCAAAATATTTGAGAAATAGATTATATGATTTTTGTTTTAAACTCTTTCAAACGAGACTGGTCTGTAAAGGTTCTAAGAATTTTAGGATAAAGAAGAACCCTCCCCTGGAAGCATAACGCTTGAAATCTCCTTCGCTAACCCCTGCGATGTCAAATATTTATCGGTTAGTAATTAACCCACCAAGTATTCACAGCCTTAAATCACGGATTCAAATAACAAATAAGTAGCTAACGCATATATGAATAGGGGTGATAACGAGTCGATCCGATCACGATCATCACTATGTTTATGAACGGATCGTTTAAAACTTAAGGTGATCACGATCGATCATGATCGAAGCGATCAAAATAATTCATGATCGTGATCGGCTCGTTTAAAAATCACAATGGTCATGATCGGTTCGTGATCGACTCATTATAGATAATCGATCAAACGATCAATGATCGATAATAATCGGTTCGATCAATGATCGATCGATCGTGATCGATCATTTGATCCACTTAAAAGTTAATTAAAAAAAAGTTAAAAGTACATAAATTATCACATTAATAAAAATACACAACAAACTATAGACATACATATTAAAATTAAAATATTTTCTCATTATTATTAATGTATATAATTATATTACTTTATTTTTGTCGATCGATCTCGATCACCTTATCGATCGATCATCTTGCCGATCTCTTCGCGATCATGATCGAGCTTTTATGTTTATGATCGTTGATCGTTCATTTAATAAACGATCATAAACTTTTGATCATGATCGCACTAGTGCAGGAATGAAGCGCGGACGTCGGTAGATCGCCGGAGGCACGGCGGGTGCAACCGCCGTTACTGGAACAGCCGTGCATCGGCGTTCCAGTTTTGCACGGCGGAAGCAACCGCCGTGCATACTTTTCAAGTTCAAAAGGTGATGGTCCACTGTCTTCGAGTAGAAACATTGTAAAATTGTGTTATTTCACCTGGAAGGAGCAAATTGAAGTTACGATTCGTAGAAGGATGTTTTGAAATATATTCGACGTTGAATAATATTTCTTCATGTAGACAGAATTTGAATGGTTGTTGATTGCATGTTACTAGTAGAAAGATAGGAAGGTGATACATAGATTATGATGCTCTTTTCTACTCGTAAGTAAAAGGTTGCACATGTTTACTCCATCGAAGGAGATTAACAAGATCTAGTTTACGAAAAGTAATATACATGCAGTAAGGTGTGCATTCCATGTTGATCGGTTGCAATTTAGGGTATTAGGAGCCTAGCCTGGATGAGTACTTTCGACTCGAAAGGTAACAACATTATTTCCATCTTCATTCGAGTCGTAAAACGTAGTATTTTTCAATTATTTTGTTTCAATTCCGGGCGAAGATTTAGTGACAGTTGTTACCTGAGTTTCTATTCGTAAAGTATTTGTGATGTAATCAAATTTACGATTAGGAAGGAACGTGCATTTGTCGTCAAAAAGTTTCTAAGTCGGGTGCTAAATAGGGGATACCTCTGTAAAACCTTGATAGAATTAGGGGTGGCTTTCGAGTTCGGAAGAGTAAAACTGTAGGAGTTTTCGACTTCGTAAAAAGCTTAACTTGGTTGGTGGAAATGATTTCTTTTTAGGGTGAATGTTCTGGTACCCTGGTCTAAATAAATGCAGGCACATTTCGAAATCGTAGGAACATGTATGTTAAAAATGGTCACAAAATGACCCAAATAGAATTTCGAATAAATTGTTAGGCCTAAAAGGCGATATCCAGATTACAAAATGTGACTTTGTAGCCTTCTAACGATAATAAAGTGACGAATGTTATAGCAAAAGACCAACCATGTCTAGGGCTTCATACCCATCGAAAATCAACCAAAATCCAAAGTTACAATCAAGAATACCAAACAAAGATGGTCACAACCGACATTCTTACATTCAGGCCTTTGAAAGTCTCGACCCTCGGACATTTAGCACATACCCCGCAAAATTGTTAATAACTGTCTTGAGGTCATCAAGTGTGTAAGGAGTTGAGTCCTTCTTGAAAAGCTAATTTGAAAGACATACAAAACTTATCAATTTTAATACCATGTTTGGTAGAGCGAGTCTAACAACAAAGGGAAGTACAATTGTAGTATGTACTCATCGATTCAAAATTATTGTTCAAATTTGCGGAAGAGACAACTTGAAGTGCCGTCGCCATTGTGAAATAGCCGCATTCCCAACAACTTTTTTGCTTCTTGTACTTTTCAAAACACATAAAAAAGTAGTAGTAAGTAGTTGTAAGAAAGACCATTTTAAATCAATGGTGCACACATTGCTTGTGTATAAAGTTTGGCATACCATGATTTGATGCAACCCGAAGACCGATTGACTGCTGGTATTGACAAACTCCAATGCTTGCTTGACTAACTCAACAATCGAAGGAATCGTTGGTAGGTGTAGAGAATCAATCCTGTACAGTTGTTTAGTTGTCTTGTTGATTGCAACCAAATGCCAATGTCCACTAATCCGATAAAAAATCGAAAAAGAAGTTAAACAATGTAGCTAGTCATGAGAATGCAAATTTGAAATATCAAAGAAGCACTTATTTGTGGAGCAATGGCAACAAGAAGAGCACTTTAGTAGGATCGCTAAGTCCAACCTTCAAGTAGGAGATTCGTTCTTCATGAGAATGCACAATCTCTTGATTATGCTTGGGGCACAGAAAACCAATCCAAGGCATACCACGACTTTGTGCTACACCATGCAAGAAACTTCATCCATGCCCAAAAAAAAATGGTTACATAATATGGAAGGTTGTGTAATATGTAACGGCGACACCAATACTAAAGTATAAATAGCAAGAACACATACCATTGAAATAGCGACATTAGAGTCTCCGTTATCATGTCAAACCGCCACATGTCTTCAAAGTCCACCCAACACAAGGTAACCAATTTACCAACTCCAAAAATTGGTTTAGGACAAGGGAAGTCGTAGGTCCCTAATTGGTTGTGGTCAGCTATCCTCTCAAATAAGAGTCTAACGGAAGGGGGCATGTCATCAACGTCGGTCGGTTTTGGTTGGGTATTTGAATTCATTGCAAAGACACGTTTACCCTTGACTAGTGGTGGTGGGAAAAGATTGGTTGGCTCATCCTCACCTAAGCTCTCGACCCTAATCAACCTCCTAGGCCATAAGAGAAGCAACCCCTTTGTTCCCTTAAGCAATCGACATGAGGGATCGGGAATAGGCAAGAGTGCGTTTTCAAACAAGATATCAAGCACATAAACAACACCTAAGCCCTCCGGCACATCTTTATGGTGATGTTTTTTAATTGACTCCTCAAAAATTCCATTTGCCACAACCATGGGGGGTTTTAATGAGCCCATCTCAACATAGAGTTTGCATGCATATGACCCCTACCAAAAGAAATGAAAAAAATGAACCTCTAGGTGAAGACTAGCAACAAGTTACGATAACAATACAACTTGTGATAACTATATATCGAAGGGATTATATATAGTACACAAAATGTAAAGAGTATGATTAATTTTAGAATACTAATCATTGATTCACGGGTTGAATGGGGCACACTTTCCTCGATGATTGGCTCAAAATAATGATCGTATGGCACACCCTCATCCTCGGACTCGATCGAAGATGGTGATATAGGGTCATCAAGAATTGGCTTCTCAATAGGTGCTTTGGTTGTGGTTGGATCCCAATGCATTGTGAGGTCGTCGAGGTCCTTGGGTATGTGTGTCCCATTTCTTTTAGCAACCATGTGCAAAGCAATGTCACGCTTACCTTGACAAGATTTCAGCTCCTTCACCTCCTCGTACAACATTTTGATCAAACTCTCGTTGGACGGTTTCCTCTTTGTATTCTTGTTCAAGAGATCTTGCTTCGACACATATGAGCCGCACGTCCTTATTCTCCCGGGATGCTCACCACGCCCCAAACTCTCACTTAGGATGTCATACCCCTTCTTGGATGGTACAAAGACCCCATTGTCGTCCTTGTCTTTGTTTGACTCCTAGTAATTGCAACAGAAACAAGATGAAGTTAGTGATATTCACTCAAGGAGTAACCTACATTTTCAATATGAACGCCACAATGTAAGCAATAAAACTAACAAGATCCGTTAAGAAGGTGGTCATTTCGTCCTTGTCTCCATATCCACCATCTTTCTTCTCTCTTGCCTTGAGGTAGAGCTCAAAGTTCTTAATCTCGTCCACACACATTGGTTGGGTCGAATCCCTTGCCTCAGCCTCCGGCATTACCTGAGTAATTTTTTCTTGGATTCTTCGTTCCCTATCGTCCCTCACGAATCTATCCACCGCTAATGGCATCCCGCCTCGACTCATTTGATGTGGCAATTTGTTGGCTTGGGCATTCTGGCTTTTTTTTGCATGCGTACCCTAAGATTGAACATCATGCCAAAAAAGTTAAGTTGTATACTTTTACATGACATCTCAACCAAATCAAAAAACATTGTGAAGATATTGAAATTGTGTTGTTTACTTACATCATCAAAATAGCCTTGTGCATACTTTTTGAAGAACTCCCAACTTTGTTGTGAAATGGTGGTGTATATGAGTCTAGGGTCCAAGTGTTTTTTCTGCCCAAAAACATAGTCTCGAGCTAGCATGGCTCGATAATCTCTTGCAATCTTCCCCAAGCGTTGTAGATTTTTTTCTTGGAGAAGTTCCATGTTGGGTGCATCTATTAGAAATGGTCGCTAAATGATACAAAAGAATAAATAAATATGGATTCGAGATATGATGCCATAATAATCAATATGTGTGTGTAGGATACTACTTACTAATACTCATATAAATATATATCTTTGTTGCCACTAAATAAACAAATTAATTTACCGTGCACTCCCCGAAGAGCCTTTCTTTAATTGGACGAGGAACTAGACGCCAATCGTTGTACTTAATATCAATACGAGTTCTTGCCGTCTTGCCAACCCAACTTGCCCATTTGCTCCTTTCTTTCGAGGTTGGCTCACCACTCTCGTTGAACTCCAATGGTGTTAAAACACCTTTCTTCATCCTTCGCATAAGCTCGTGACAATAAATACGAGGGTGCAAGTTATCTCCACCATCATCGTCGTTCGTGGAAGCCCTAGTTCTTTTGACCAACTTCTTTACTTGCTTCTTCTTTTGGGGAGCCATGTGGTACCTTAGAATTGAGATAGACATAAGCATAGGATAACAAAACCAATGAATTAAGAATAAACTTGATGCACTACCGTAGGTTTAAAATATAGTAGACTACAATTAGGGTTATGCATTGTCTCCATTAATGCTCATCTACTAAGGTGTACCTAGGGTTTGTATGAATTTACCATGTATTTAATGCTAGATTTAGGTGTAGGTTTAGACATTCAAGTTACTTGATTGTAAAAATCATACAAATTATACTTCAAAAATCAAATAAACTTGACCAAAAACTATAACAATAACACGAAGTTATTCTATACTAATATGAAGTTGGAAATACTCAAATCTACAAAACCCTAAATGCAAAGTAAAGAAAAATATATGGTAATGTGAAGAACATGACTACATGATACTTAGTGTAGCTAAATACAAAGTACAATGTAGCACATCGAGTCATGCTCGATTATTTCATTCTCAAAGATTCCATGACGAGATATGAAAGTTGAACTTATTATATAAGTAAAATTAGAAAATGGGAAACTATTCACATACAAGTAACTAGAATCTCACCCACACAATAGATTGTTCTTGTTGAATGAAAATGATGTTTGAGCTTTTGATTTTGAGAGGAATATGATTGAACAAGGTCTATAGATTTGAGAGAGAAAAAAGTAGTGTTGAATAAAGTGGGTGATGAGGGTAGTGAAAAATGTGGGAAATAAAGGTGGGATTCCCGCTTCATAATATATATACAAGTGTGTAAATTTTATCGAAAATAGTTTTCGAGTTCGCAATGTACGTTATTTAGGAAACAATCAAGTATCTTTAGATATCGAAACACATGGGTGTTAGTATTTTTTGATTAAAAAACTAATGTTTTGGCTCTAACATAGTTACTAAATCGTAACATAAGCGGAAAAAGGGAGGTTGTGCGTGTATAGTATGCGATATCAAAAATAAGTCAGAGCAACAACATTGTACACTATGTTCGAAATAGAATGTCATATTGAAGAAGAGATGAGTTTTATTCTATTTCGGGTGATGTGCGGAGGAATGCACTGTGCAAAAGTTGAATGAAATGCACATTTTACGAACTCGAAAGAGTTAGAGTAATAAGTTTTATACTCCGGGTGGTTTGTCGGGTATTTCTCTGTTGAAATGATGAATTTGGAAGATGTCATGTGACAGTTAAAACGAACTCGAACAATGTGCTAAATTTCTTTTTGCGAATTCGCAAATGTCTAGCAAATTTCAGTTTACCAGTATTAAGTTTTATACTCCGGGTGGTTTATCGGGTATTCCTCTGTTGAAATGATGAATTTGGAAGATGTCATTTGACAGTCGAAACGAACTCGGAAAAAGTGCTAAATTTATGATTGCGAATTCACAAAAGTTTAGCAAATTTCAATTTACCGTATTTCGAGTTCGTAAGATTGAGTTAGTATAAAACAAAACCGGGTCAGCCTCAAAGCTATTCAGTACCCTCTGCAACAAAAAACCCCAAATCATTCCAAAAAACCTAGATCTAATCCAAGGCATGGCCCGTACAAAGAAAGTCGCCGGCAGACGTGACAGTGATCGAGATTTAGTAGTTCCCACCGCTGCTGTCGCTCGTCGGCAGAAAGAGCCTGTCCTCCGGCACCCTGCTAGCCGGAAAACTAAAAACCTGGTGATTGACAAGGTACCTGCTCGTGCTGCGTGAGTCAGTCCAATCATACGAGCGAGGAGAATGGTGGGTCAACGCTGGTGCACCGAAAGAGGAAAACAGCCACAGTTGAAGGGAAGGGAAAGAAGAAGGTCACTGAGCCAGACACAGAGCCAGAGGAAGATGGAGAGGATTCAGAAGATGATGAAGAAAGCTCTGAAGGTGCAGAGGAAGGAGAAGATAGTGATCAAGGTGAAAATAGTGATGATGGAGAAGATAGTGAGCCAGAAGATGAGGAGGAATCAGAAACTCCAGAAGAGAGTGAGGTTCAGGAGGAGCCTGTGAAGAATGTGAAGAAGGGCAGGGGAGCTAAGCGAGTGCCCGCCGATGATGAGTTGCTTTCTGCAGCTGTAAAGGCACCGAAGTATAGGAAACCAAAGCCGAGCAAGAAAGGAGATGAAGATTCCAGTGACTACTTCTTCAGCCCCACCGCGGAGCAGCGATATATTAAGCACATCCGCAGGCCTCTAACCGTCACGAAGGTTCTTAAGGTTCGCTCCACTATCGGTAAAACACTACTCTAATTGCTGGATTACTTTAAGGCGTCGCATTTAGATAAATTGATTACACTGGATGCTCCAGTATACCCTGACATGGTTAAGCAGTTTTATGTGAACATAGGTAGAAATCCTAGTGAGAGTGAAGTTTCTAAGGTGGCTGGTGTCATCATTCCAGTGACAAAGTATAGTATAAATGCTGCCTTAGGAGTGCCGTGGAGTAGTTATCCAGCTTTGGTTGGGGAGAGTAGCGGTGTTGTTTATGATTGCTATTATGACCACAAGTGGCCTGATGTATCATAAAAGAAACCCTTAGATCCTGCAGAATTAGGCTTGGAGTTCTTCCATGCAGAGCCTCCCTCTAGTGATGGGGTCGGGAAGGCAGTGGAGTACGACATTGAGCCTTTGTCGAGTGAGCACCGCATAGTATTTGAGTGGATTTGTGGGAATGTGCTGCCAACAGGTGGTCATGCTTGTGAGCCTACTATAGCCACATGTATGTTTTTTTACTACATTGTGCGGGGGTTGCTAGTAAATCCAGGGTACACTATTGCTGAGTACATGAAGAAGTCGGCTAATCACGTTACCAAGCAATTCCCATATGGCTCACTCATTACAAGGCTCATGAAGACTCAAGGTTTTGTCCCTGTCGATGCCCCGATCAGGAATTAACTGTATGACAAGAAATGGGTCCAACACTGTCATCTAGAACTTGACCTTGTTACAAACAAGTACAAGAAGAAGCCAGTGGGAAATGGCGTCGCTGCTAGAGCTGCCAAGAGGAAGAGGGACGCCGAAGACGGAGGTGCTCCATCAATCCCTGAGCATAAGTATCATGTTTAGGTTTCTTATAATTTTTTATTTGATGATTAAGAATATACCAGCTTTAACTATGTTCTTTTCAGGCATTAAATTGAAAAAAAATGATGGGCAAATTGATGCGGATGTGGGAATGCTATGATGATCAGTTGGAGAAGCAAGAGGCGGAGCTCGAAGAGGTTGTAAAAATGCAGGATAAGATTATCGAGGATTTCAAGCTTGATATCGTGTTGTCCCCTGGTCCGGAGCCATACTTTGGTAGTCTACCGGAGTCTAGCGACGATGATGAGCCACTTGTCAACCAGAACACCTTGAATACTGCAGAACAGGAGAATGATGGTGGTGCGGGTGGTGATGAAGCTGGTGGCGCTAATGATGATGGTGTGGCTGAACAAGGCAGCACATCGGGGCCAGAACCGAAAGAGAAGGGAATGGATGAAATTCCAGCCAACATGTCTGAGTGAATATGAATATTCATTTGAAACAATTATTCGATGTAGGGTGTGTATTTTACATTTGTCGTTCCATGTGTGGATTTGTTTTTTAAGATTATTTAAATTGCAAGTTTGTTGAACAAGAAGTGGTGTTTAATTTTAACATCTGCTCCACTTTTGTTACATCTGTATGGTTGTTTTTTTTTTTAAATGAAATACAACTGAGAAACACAAACAAATAAATGTAAGTGTGGTGACTGTGTTTTACGAACTCGGAAATTACAAGGATTTCACTAGTTCAAGTATGTTTTCGATTCGAAAGAAAAACGTTACCAAAGTTCCGAGTTCGAAAATAGAGCTCTTAAACCATAACCCTAAACCTGTAAAAACCCACACACCTAAACCCTAGACCCATGTTCCTGAACCCTAATCCCACATACCTGAACCCTAAACCCAAAAAGCATCGAACTGTTAAAAAGTGAGTGATTTTCAGATTTATGAAGTGCAAAGATTGACATAGTGGGTCGATATCACAGTTAGACTAAATATAATAAGTTGAGTGGGATACCAAAAACATCGATATATATATTTGCATAACACACTATATATAACTAGTGTCGATAAGCACGAGTTCTAGCAAAAACAATTGTCAATGTTTGTGATTATAGTGTACATCAGCCATTCGGTCACATAATATATGAGATCAATCAATATATGTGTAATAAATAAAAATCGATATAGTTCGAACGCATTATATATGGGAATTATGTTGGGTATTATACTCAATGTACATGGAGTAAACAAGCATGTAACTTTGTGTCAAACAGAAGAAGAAGCACGATGATGATACTTGTATTTATTAATAAACAATCAAATGACAACAAATTTTCCGATCCATACATATTTGTTGTTTATTAAAATATACAAACTATACAAGTATATATGCAGTACATTCTGAATGTGTATTCAGAAGTACTGATGTCTTGGTACTTTATATTTTTCTTATAAAATACTATAATTGAAATTAGTTTTAATTTATTATAGAAATACTTCAAATAACTATATCCATTAACCCGCTAATCATGGCAATATTATATAAACTCAGACAGCATTTTGAGTATAAATAAAACTTTAGTATAAAAATAAATTCGGTAACAGAATAAAAAGTCTCGGCTATGATATTTGTAGAGAGCGTTAATTTATTTTCACTATTCAAATGCATTTACATTTTTGTCGTTAATTAATTTTGTCAAGTAATATTTTATAATTATTAATAATTAATTGAATTTCTTGGTTGTAATATGGAACATTATGATTTCGAAAACTGTATGAAATATGCTAAGTTTCGCCATCGTAAAGTCAATTTTTATCCATCCATGGTACTTATACTTACGAATCGTAATAAATTTCGAGTTATATATGTTATATAGTTTCGAATTCGTAAATTAGTTAGAGTGTACTCTGCATAACAGTTTCGAGTTCGTAAGAATAAAACTATAAAGCAAAAAAACCCCGCTTTGACAGTCCATATTCCCAATTCGGGCAAACTAAAGACGACAGAAGACAAAAAAAATCCCAAATCTCAAAACCCTAACCCCCAAGTTAGCAAGCCCATCACTCCTGCATCAAGTTGGCGCCAAGCACAACCAACGTCATCAGCAAGCGTCCTAAAAATCCATTCAAGAGGAATCTCATGGTGAGGAGAGGCAAGCAAGGGCACGATCCTAAACTGTTTTTCATAAAGAATGTCATGACAAGTATGTTAGGTACTATCTAGAGGGGAAGATGTTAGAGCCATAAGCTGTAGATCCTAACAAGGTAGAAGAGTTAGGGTTTGGTGAGATGGTTGGTTTGATGAATATCCAGAAAGTGGGGGAGTTGATGGTTAATGATGCCCCAGCCTATCTTCATGAAAGCTGCCAGTTTTATGCTAATTTGACAGAGTTAGATGGGTCGGTGTATAAGACAAAGGTGAATGGGGAAGAATTCCAGCTAAGTTGGTGGTCCTTGAATGAGTTAATAGGCTGCGAGTATAGGACAGCTGCTGACATAGACAACAGCAACGGGGATGCCCCTCTGAACGTGTACAACGCCAATGGTTGGGAAGGTCCTGGATTTTCACTTCCTGGTGGTTTGGATAGGCCTGCATGTGCGTCGGCTTACTTTGGGAGACCTCCCAATGATAAGCAAGCTGCCCATTCGTACAATCTGAAATGCATGACTCCATCGCATCGGATTTTGTATGATTTTGTGCATCGCATTCTTGTACCATCTGTCAAGAATGTCACGGAGCCGACAAGCACCACAGCTATAATGTTCTACTATGTGGTTCTGGGTAGGAAAATCAACCCTGGCTACACTATCGTCCACCACATGGTCAATCAGATGGGGATGACTAAGCCCTACTGGAACATACCATACAAAGGCCTCATCACGAAGTTCCTGCTGCAGCAGAAGCCTGGCTTTGTATTCCAGAGCACCCCTGTCCCCTGCCGACACTACACTCCCGGTATTTTCAAAATAGAGAATATGACGTGGTTAATGGTAGGTGGATCCAGAAACAGTTAACTGCGAAAAACAAGTGCGCGAAGGGAAATGCAGGTACAACCAATACATTTTTCACTTGTTGGTACATTTTTTTAAATTGTGACAATATATTATCGCAACTACTAATTTATCGATGTTGTAGTGATGACAGATGAGGATATGTACTCCATGGTTGGACGCATGTATAGTACTATGAAGGACAGGACAAGCCGCGTGATTGGTACAAGGAAGAAAGTGCATCGTGCCAAGAAGAAACTCTCAGCTATGGAGCGTGCTTTGGCAAACCGTGGCTTTGATCTTGATTTCCAATGAAGACCGGTTATAGGCGCCATTTAATTCTGACTAAGTAGTGCCGCATATAGTTTCATTAGCTTTTGTTTTTGGCCACTTGTTAGGCACTAGCCTTGTTGCTAGGTTTATTTCGCACTCTTTTGAAACTCTCGCGAAATTTGACAAAAGTTGTATGAAACTGTGTATCGGAGTTTCTTAATTGGTGTGAAATCCTTAACCAAACAGTAATTGTTCTTCATTTCCAGTCTTTCAATCACTTCAGTTCCTTACAATATCAACAACTTGCTTCTTCATTGTGTTTTATTAGGTTTTCATGTGAATGTGTATTACTTTCGAAATCGTAAAATATGTGCATTTCATATATTTACGAAATCGAACATACCTGCTTCCATCAACTTTCACTTCTTCTCAACCGGGTGGATATTAGAGGGTTTCTCTGTTCAAACAAGCAATTCCAAAAAATCAAAGACAATTCTTTCAAGCTCGAAATCTATGTGCATTTCATTTAGTTTCGATATCGGAAACGCCTGCATCCATCCACTTTCACTTCTTATAATCCGGGTGGATATTAGAGGGTTTCTCTGTTCAATCAACCCTTTCAAAAAATGTAACGGCTACTTCTTACGAGTTCAAAAAATATGGCCTCCACAATCTTTCGACGTCGTAATCTTTCTAAGTGTGACTTTCCTAATTCACTTAATAAATAGTGGATGTCTCTGTCCAGTAAACCTCAAAAAAAGACAATAAAATGGGTGTTTACGACATTGCAAATATGCAACAACTACATATTTTACGAAATCGAAAGAATGTAACAATTGTTCATTTTTGGTATTCAAGTTCGCTAGTCTATGGCAAAATGTACATAACACATGTAAAAAACCCTAACATGTAAACGATAGGGTATACCGATTCACAATAACACGTTTTCAGTTCTAGAGTAGTTAAACAAATCGAGGTAGAGCAAACTAATCGAATCATTTGACAGCCTTCTTCTTTCTTATCACTTTAACCTTTCTTCCCTTCCGCGAATTCCCTTTAGCATCAATCCAGACACCCTCGTCATGGTCGAGACGACTTTGAAATCGCTTCAAATTTGCCCTAGTCTCAGACAAGCTAAAACTCTCGCAAAATTCTCCTAAAGGGATATCTTGTAAATCATGCAATTCTACCTCCTCGTGCTTCTTTCTGACAAAAGTTTTCTTCCCCTTTAATACCACTTCTAGACCGCGACTTGCCAAGTCGGGGACGTAAAAAACCTGATCCCGCTGTGTAGCCAGTATGAATGGGTCCCCTCTATACGCCAGCCTTTTCCTATTCACTATGGTCATGCACAATGACTTATCGATCGTCACAGCGTCTGGCTGAACCCAGTCGCACTTAAAAACAACAACTTGTAAACCAACGTAATTCAGTTCCCAGATATCAGTAATGGTCCCGTAGTGTCTGCTATCCTTGTAGGATGCACTACCACCATCCACATTATGCAAGACCAATTCATTTGATATGACTGAGATCCCACTGTTCTGAGATATTCCTTTATCATCGTGTGCCTTTGTGCCAAACGTGTAACCATGTACATCGTAACCTGTGAAAGAAACAACAGGTTGTTGTGGTCTCGTTGCCAACCATTTCACGCTCTCCAGGTGGTCACCAGTTATCACATGCTCTGCAAGCCAATCACTAAAACTCCTTAAATGTTCCTTTACAACCAGCTCCTCTTTCCAACTAACATGCAACTGCTCGATTTCAGCCATATGTGTGGCAATGTAAGGGGTCACATCAGAGTGATTGCGTAACACATACAAGTGTGCAATACTCAAATCATCATCAGTAGGATTTACCATCTTACCTCTATTCAACCCGTGCCCGTCGTTCCGGTCGGTATGCCGCCCGTGTGGAATACCAACCGTATCGACTTCACTCAGGAAAGCCATGCAAAATTCTATTGATTCCTCTGTGACATACCGCTGCACTATGCTAGCGTCAGGTCAGTACCTATTCTTCACGAAGCATTTGAAAATCTTCATATACCTTTCGAAAGGATACATCCACCTTAAAAATACGGGACCACACAACTTAACCTCACGAACCAAATGGACCATAATGTCAAAAAAGGAGGGCGGAAAATACATCTCTAGCCTGCAAAGAACGTCAACCACCATCTCTTGAAGTTTGTCAAGCTTGCTACGGCTAATAGCCTTGCGACATATGCCTTTTAAAAAAAGGCATAAAAGGCATAAAAGAGAGATACAACTACGCACATGGGAGGGAAAACTTGCACGGAGTGCGAGAACAATCAACTCTTGCATCAAATTATGACAATCGTGCGATTTAAGACCAGCAATTTTGCAGTCATCAACACTTACACATTTTCCTATCTTTGATGCATATGTCGAAGGAACCTTCACATCCTTCAAAAACTGGCAAAACCTAGTTTTCTCAACATCAGACATCGTGTAGCACGCTGGAGGTAAAAAAAAATTCCCATCCATTTCTACTGGTGAAATTGACTCCCTTAATCCCATTCTGCTCAAATCCTTTCTACTCTTCAAACCATCTTTCGATTTACCGGGAATATCAAGCAAGGTTCCAATAAGACTATCCAAACATTGTTTTCAATGTGCATAACATCCAGAAAATGTCGCACCCCCAAATACTCCCATATGGTAATTCAAAGAAAATACTACACTTTTTCCACGGTCCACATACCTTGCCCTTTTTACGATTCTTGCCAAAGTCATTGTCCATGTCCCTCACTTTTTCTAATATCTCTGATCCTGATATTAGTACAGGCTCCACCCTGGATTCTTCCTTTCCATTAAACCATTTCTTTGCTTTTCTCAGTGTACTATCCTTACCCAAAACCTCCTATGCCCTAAATATACCGTCTTCTTTCCATGACTCAATTGACAATGATCTGCATTTTCCTCACATATCGGACACGCCAAATGCCCTTTAACGGAGTAGCCAGCGAGATTACCCAGCGCGGGATAGTCATTGATTGTGAATAACAACACGGCCTTCAACTTGAACCATTCATTCCGATATCCATCATATGTCCAATTCTCCTCATACCACAATTTCTTCAGATCATCAATTAGTGGCGCCAAATAAATATCAATATCATTTCCTGGTTGTTTAGGTCCTGATATCATCAATGACAACAATACATACTTTCTTTTCATTGTTAACCAGGATGGCAAATTGTATATCACGACCATGACTGGCCAAGAACTATGGGTGCTACTCATGTCCCCATAAGGGTTCATTCCATCGTAGACAATCCTAGCCTCAAATTCCGATCTTCCTTACTGAATGGAGGATATAACTCATCTATTTTCTTCCACTGATCACCATCAAAAGTATGTCTTATCACATCATCCTTAGGACGATTTCTTCTACGATACCAAGTCAGGTTTTTTGCATCACGTTTGTTAGAAAACAAACGTTCCAACCTAGGAATGATAGGTAAATACCAAACGACTTTAGGAGGAGTTTGTTTCTTCCCTCTACTCGCAACCTCGGCGCCGACGACTAACTTCTCCTATTTGGTTGTATACCGAGACTCATTACAAACTAGACACCTATCCAGTTTTTCATTCTCTTCCCCTCTATACAACATGCAATCATTTGGACGTGCATGTATCTTTTCCAGTTCCATTCCCATCGGACACAAAACTCGTTTCGCTGCATAACTACGATTTGGCATCATGTTGCCAGTGGGGAGTAGTTCTGTCATCAATCCAAGCAATTCAGTCATTGCATTATCGGAAAGGCCATGTCTAGCTTTCAAATTCATAACTTGTAAAGTCGCACTCAAAACTGTGTGCTCCGAGCCCTTATACAAAGCAGTTTTCTTATTCATATACATGGCTTCTAAAGCTTCTGGTTTACCAACAAAATGTCGAGCCACATCATCGGTCAAATCATTTAAATGATCATCACAATCCATTTCACCACTTTCGCCTACATTATCAGAATTCTTAAGCTCTTCCATTGTTCTACCATTACCATTCTCACCCTCAACCCCTACCTCCCCATGCCATACCCAAATTTTATAACTCTTATCGAAACCACGCATAATCAAGTGACCCCTAACAGTTGCAACACCTAAATTAGCATCGTTCATGCAGTTTCTGCAAGGACACCTAATTCCGGAATTATTTTCACCTCTCGCATGTTCGATGGCTATCTCAATGAAATTTTCAACTAACCTGCGGTATTCAAGACTAGTTCGCACATCCTCTTCAATTATACGTGCACGGTTCATAAATCTAACTGTCCAATAATGCACAATCAATACCACCTAAACAAAACAAGAAATCAAATTTGCCCCATTAGTCCCATGCACATAATCACATCAATTCACGCACATATACCGGCAAATTATTATTAACCAACTCTTAACAAGTATCCCATTCATCTAAACATCAACAGTGTATCGATTGCAAGTAATCATCAAAACATCATATATATTGAATGAAAACTAAGTGGGTTGTTTGAATTGCGATTTGTTTGGGAAAATGAAAGACTGAATTACACACACATACCTGCACACATATGAGTCCAATAGTCAGAGGAATATTATCTCGGTGCTCCCAAGTACAAACACAATTTCACACACGCTTAAACACTACGCCGGTCAAATCCTTTTAGTAAACATTGTTCTATTTTTGAATTCGAAACTTGAAGTACTCGCAATCTTTCGAAATCGTAACTTCTCTACCCCCCGTCTACTCTGGGTTTACTAAAAAGAAAACTGAGCATGAAACTGATGGCCATTTGATTCGATTTCGTATCTCTGTGTACATGTAGTTACGGTATCGAATCATTGCTTACATTACAATTTATTACACGTCATCAGATCAAATTCCTTCTTTTGCGTTGTTGTAACAACCCTCGAAATAATTTCTTCTAGTACTTAGTCAAACAATACACTAGACACGCTCCATTTTCATGTGACACCACACTTTCTACTCTAAAACGTGCTAGCAATATTCTTTCGATATCGAACATGTGTATTTGTTCGTTGTTTTCTACTCTGAAAAGAACATCTACAACCATACTCAAATAATTTTCAATCTTGTCAATGTTACTTCTACATTTCGATTTCGGAAGGCCATTTTTTAAGGCGGAACTTGACTTTACGACGTGCAAAATTTTCATGAACTAACCCGAGCTGGTTTCGAACTCGAAAAGATTATAGGGTGGCATAATCGCCGCACCGCCGTGCAACGGCGACGTCTCCGGCATCATTTCCAGTAGAGTCGGTTCATTTATTAAATGAATGATCTCGATCCGATTTTTAACCGATCCGATCTCGATCTTTTTAACGAATGCTCGTGATCGTTCTCACCCTATATATCAATACTCTGTACTCATAATTTATAACCTATACTCACACCCTTAAGAACTTAAATTGGCTCATTTCAATTCTTGTAATAGGTTTCACGCTAAACCAAAAACTGATTTAATTAAATTAAATTATATTGAATGGAATTGAATTTATATAAAAATTAGTCGTCTAAAATGAAGTGAATATTAACTTATTGAAAAGAGAAGTTAGGGAGAACTAAGGGTGTATTTGGTGGAACAGTATTTTTATAAAAAAAATTGGGTGATTTTGAATTCTGTTGTGTCAAAAGCAAAACCTGATTATTGTGATCCCGGACTGCCGGATAAATTATTTTGATTAAGAATTGCCGAAGAATTACTCCGGTGAAGTATATTAAGAAGAAATTACAAAAAAATACAAAGAAATGTTACAAATCAGTTATTCCCTAATTTCGAGAGAATAGTTTCTAACTGATCTAAACTAACCTATATAACATACAACAAATTTTGCATGACAAGTTGGCAGATTAGCTGTTCTTAGCTCAATCTTTGCATTTCAGTCCCTTCTTTTATATGAATTTTTCTTTGAGCCTATTATTTACATTTTAGCCCTTAGATGCTAACATTGGTCATATCAATTTCTATTTTTGGGCCACTTATAGGTTAAAAATGTCTTCCGCATATGAAATAAGCATTTTCTTGCCAATTACCAAACACTAAAAATGTTTTACTTTATAGCACGACAGAAATTAAATTGACCTCCGAGAGTGTGCAACTCCCTATACAGGTAGGAGAGAGTGTTAGAGGGATAAACCTCGATACTGAGGTGTGTCTCGTATATGCAATAATATAGACAGTACAAGGGTGCAAAGGGAAAGAGAGAAACCCTAGCTAAACCCTAATCTAATACACATTGGGCTCTAGTCCCATAATACTATCTAACGCCCCCCCTCAAGTTAAGCGTCGAGTTAACCGAGACGCAAAGCTTGGATCTAAAGAACTCAAATAAAGACTTTGGAAGACCCTTAGTGAAAATGTCCGCCAACTGCAACGAAGTAGGAACATGACTAACACGGACCTTAGCTGAAGCAACTAACTCCCGAACAAAGTGATAGTCGATGTCGATGTGCTTGGCCCGCTTATGCGCCACTGGATTCTCAGCTAAGAAAATGGCGATGTTGTTGTCACATAACAACAATGGCGGACCTTCAAGAGGAAACTGTAAGTCTCGAAGAAGATGATAGAGCCAGACAACCTCTGCCGCTGTATTGGCAAGTGCACGGTACTCGGACTCTGAACTCGAACGAGACACTGTAGGCTGTTTCTTAGCACTCCAAGATACCAAGTTACCACCTAAAAACACCACATAGCCGTAGGTCGATCGTCGAGTTTCCAAACAACGGGCCTAATCAGGATCTGAGTAAGCACAAATATCAGCACAAAGAGTAGACGAACCTCCTGAGCGAAATGTGAGACCATGATGAGGCGTGCCAGCCACATAACGTAGAATTCGGGTAACCGCAGCAAAGTGATCCTCGCGAGGGTCCTGAAGATATTAATGACTAACAGAATTAACCGCAAATGACAGATCCGTACGAGTAATGGTCAAGTACTGGAGTGCACCAACCAAAGACCGATAGAGAGTCGGATTGCAGCCTACAGTGAAGCTGCGAAAGTGGTACAAATGAAGTGGTTACCGGAGAAGCATCTGTCATACCCGCTCGACTAAGAATATCTCTGGCATACTTGGCCTGTCCAAGAAAGAGGTCAGGTGGTGTAGAAGACACCTCAAGGCCAAGAAAGTAATTCAAGTACCCCAAATCCTTGATCGAAAACTCTCGATCAGTCCGTGCGATGAACTGGCGAATGGCTCCAGCATCATTACCAGTAAGAATGATATCATCCACGTAGAACAACAAGTATAGTAGAGTAGAACCTCGTGAGAAGACAAACAACGATGTGTCAAAAGAACTACACCGAAAGCCAAGTTGTCGGAGATAAGAGCTGAATCGATCAATCCAGGCACGAGGAGCCTGTTTGAGTCCATAAATGGCCTTCTGCAGTCGACAAACATAGTCAGGCCGAGATGGATCCTCATAACCAATAGGCTGAGCCATATAAACTGGAGTGTCAAGAACATCATTGAGAAAAGCATTCTTGACATCAAGCTGGTGTAGAGGCCACTGTCTCAAAGTAGCAATGGCAATCAATGTACGCACCGTTGCATCTTTGACCACTGGACTGAAAGTGTGGTCAAAGTCAAAACCTGGAATCTGAGAATATCCCTGAGCAACCAGTCGAGCCTTGTAGCGTTCAATGCTACCATCAGCTTGATACTTCAGCCGAAATACCCATTTGGAGCCAACTATGTTGGCATGTGATGGTCAAGGCACCAACTCCCAAGTTTTCTGATGTCGAAGTGCATCCATTTCCTCATCCATAGCACGAACCCATTTCGGGTCTTTGAGAGCTGCACGATAATCTCGAGACTCAAAATGGTCCATAACCTGAGCAAGAAGACCGGCAGTAACAAAATTCGGGCGAGATATCACACGGCGAGTACCATCCTGGTTTCTGGTAACCATCTAATGTCTACGGTGAGGAGGAGAAGCGGTGTCAGTGGGAGAGTCTGAATCGGAACCAGAAGTTTGGGGAGAGCCTGACAAAAATGGCGGAGATGGTGGAGGTGATAAGATAACATCCAACACCGGTGAAGAAGCAGTCGGAGTAGCTGAAGCTGGGGAGTGATCATCTGACAGGCAGAGTGAGCAAGACCTAGATGATGACGGTGCGGGCGACGACGGCTCAACTGGTGTAGCCGACACAGGTTCAGCTGGTACAATTGGCGAACGGTCGACTGGTGCACCTGCAGGCTCAAAAAATGAGGAGACCTCTAGATCCAAAACAGGTCTTTCCCCAGAAGATGAGACATAAGGGAAACATGTTTCATCAAACTGGACATGGCGAGAGAAATAGACACGTCCACTAGTAGGGTCGAGGCACTGGAAACCCTTGCAACCTGGGTTTTAACCAATAAACACACACGGGATAGAGCGAGGTGCAAACTTATTCTCAGCAACAGCACGCAAAGCACGGGCACACACGACAACCAAAAGGATGAAAGACTGTGTAGTCCGGAGTAGTTCCATAAACAGTCTCAAAGGGTGATCTGCCACCAAGAACAGAGCTGGGGAGACGATTGATGATGTAAACAGCCGAAGAGAATGCTTCCACCCATTAAGAATGCGGCACAGAGGAGTGATATAACATAGCAAGACCAGTCTCTGTAATGTGGCGGTGTTTACGCTCAGCTCGGCCATTCTGAGCAGGTGTATAAGGACATGACATCTGATGATGAATGCCACAAGAAACAAAGTGTGTCTGCAAACGATTATTAGTGAACTCCGTACCACCATCAGTCTAAAAAACATTAACCTTCACAGAAAAGTACTGGGTCTCAACAAACTTCTGAAAGCGAAGGAAGGTGTCGTAAAAATCTGACTTATGCCGTAATGGATAAAACCATGTGAATCTTGAAAAATCATCAATGAATATAGCATAATATGAAAAACCATGTGCAGATCCAGCATATGCTGGAGCTGGTCCGCATAAGTCACAATGCACCTTCTCCAACGGGCCAGTGGCCCTCTTATCACTAACAGAAAAAGGTAACCGACTGCTCTTGGCCATCTGACAAGAGGAGCAACTAACAGGCGCGGGTAAAGGTGAAGTGGCTGAAATGTGGCCCTTCTTGTTCAGCAACTGAACGGTGTCATAAGACACGTGCCCAAGACGAGAATGCCATAGCTCAAAAGGGGCTCGGAGCTTTCCAGAGCGCAACTCGCTCAAAAAAAAGAATCACCAGTATCCAGATAATAGAGACCTGCAATATGGCGACCTTTACCAACTATCTGTCCTGTCTGTTTATGTTGAATAGAAAACACATCGTCAACAAATGTGATACTCACCGGCAAATCAAGAGTGAGTTTACTAACAAACAACAAGCTCTTAGTAATTTGAGGAACTACAAGTACATCCCGAATTGATAAACCAGAGATGTTACACTCTCCAATGTGAGACGCTGGTATCGGCTGACCATTACCAACATAAACAGGTGGACCAAAGTAAGGAATTACATTCCTAAGATAACGAGGACTAGCAGTCATATGAGCTGTAGCACCGGAATCAACAATCCATTGATTCGAATAACAATTACGATTAAAATTATTCATACGATTCACCTTATCTGAGATCCAGCTATCAGAGCGATCCGCTCGAGATAAGAAAGCCAAATTCACCATAATAAAATCTGAAATAAACCTCAGCACAACGTGCATACACCAAAATCAATATATCCGAAAAAATGACAAATGCAAATACTACTCCAATCCCGTGGTGCCCAAAGAAATCATTCCAACTCTAATCTCATGAGTTTGTAAGCAAATACTCCAAATCTTGTTAAATGGGTGCAACTTGAAGGAATAATAAAAAAACAAAAGCAAATGGTTAGAGGAGTACTCGGACCAAGGACCAAGGACCAAGGCGCGCTATGCGCGAGCATGACCAAAGCAAGACCACAGGTGAAGCAAAGGACGCGCAAGGCGCGGGAGGTGAATACTGGAGCGTGTAAACACGCACTCAAGACGGTGTAAAGGGCTTCTGTTGAGCGTGTGTAATCATGCGCTAACTGCTCGCGTGATGAATTCCTGCTGGGCGCGTGCGATCACGCGCTAACAGATGCGTGTGGATCTGGCGGCTGAGCTGTAGAGCGGCAGAGCTGCAGTCCTTCAACGATCGATCGGAACTGACGCTGGCAATATTTTCTGACAGATTCAGAGAGCCCAGTGACGATGGCAAACGAAATCCCTGCGGCGACAGCAATTTGAGAGCCCAGCGGCAATGAAGGAACGATGATCGGCAAAACTGTGGATTATAAATATAGTCGATACAAAACGATCTCGATTACAGTAGAATCAATGGCAAAGCAGCAGCAAACGAGTGAAACAAAAATAAAATAAATTTTAGAGTTCAGGATCGATGGCGACTGATACCATGTTAAAGGGATAAACCTCGATACTGAGGTGTATCTCGTATATGCAATAATATAGACAGTACAAGGGTACAAAGGGAAAGCGAGAAACCCTAGCTAAACCCTAAACTAATACACATTGGGCTCTAGGCCCATAATACTATCTAACAGAGAGTCTTGGATAGTATGGTTTCACCATAAATTTATTGTAGGACCGTTTTTTATTTCACATTTTAATACATTTCTGTAAGTTAAGTTTATGTATTTCTTTTATTAGATTTTTAATATGATTCAATTATCTATATATTTTAATGAAAAATATGAATGTTATAAATATATCTATATCATTAGTTAAAGTGTTTCAGTCATTAGTTCAAGTGTTTCGTTACTAGCTAATTCAATTTTATTGTACATTTCTTCATTTGTTAATTTTTTTAATTTATTTAAATATTACTGGTAATTAGTTGTGCTAATTCACCAACAAAGATTACGCAATCATAAACATATGATAACTTATAAATCCTACCATAAATTTTGGTGAGACGTACACACTCACGATTTTATCGTATAAATAATAAAGCCCTCAGTCAGAACCAGATGTAAAAAGAAATTAATATCTTTGCAAAACTTCAATCAAATGCTTCTTTAGTTGCCGTGATGAAAAAGAAATCATGGATGCTAAGAAAATCGATTAATAATTCTAATGATGTATACATTATATATTTAACTTGCCAGTTGTAAGGCTAAAAATATAATTCAATACAATTTGATTTAAATTATGTACAATAAATTTGCAAATCTTCAACGAAATGCTTGATTATTGAGTATCTCTCCCTTTCATCGTGTACCACTGGAAATCTGGAATTACTTAAAGAGCTCCACTATATTCCTCTAATTTATTTGATTATAACTGAATTAACTAAATATATTAAATTTAATGAAATCGAATATCAAATTATATTTTATTCGAAATGAATAAGTTTGTGAGAATCGAACTACCATTTAGTTTAGCTCAAGTTTACTCAAATGATTATCTCATCCAATTTATTTGAAAAAAAATTAGTCAATTTATTATATATCGGTACGTATTATTTAAGTTTTGATGAAACTAACATTAATTTAACAATAATATTAAAAAATTAAATTTTCACATAGTCAGTTCATTTCAGTTCAATAAAAATAAGAAAAGTCTCCCTTTAGTTTGCTTGCAAATGCAAGACACCAAGTCATTAATTAAGCAAATGAACTCATTGATCCCTCAGAGTACATGCAACTTTCCGTCTATAAAAGACTGCCCTAGATCAAACCGGTACTGGCACACAAAAACAGCCAAGTTAGTTATCAAACCAATAAGTATATGATGAAGAAGAGTGGTGCCGCTGGATACGTAGTAATGATAATACTAGTCATTCTTCTTGTCTCTCACAAAGCCCAGGCACAGCTTGATCCTTGCAAGTCCGCCTGTTATGACACGCACACCTCCTGTATGTTTTCTTGTCTTAGTTTGGGGCCACTCAGGTTTCTTGTATGCGATGAATTCTGCACGCCCGCGCTATTTACATGTGTTTCTCAGTGCGGATGAATTGCGCGCGGTAAACAAAGTGAAGATGAATGATACATGCAAGCATTTCTAATATATATGTTTGAACTGATCTCTTTGTATATATGTACACTTGCTTGTTTTCCTGTCCTTTTGAGAAGTAAATGGCGATTCGCTCGTTCAATAAATTGAATCAGTTCAGGTTTGTTTTTCAATTTAAGCTTATGCTCGTCGAACTAAACACAGCAGCCCGTCCAACATCGTACGCAGCATCCACAGAGTGATGCTAAGAACGTGACATTTAATTATAATCAAGTATCAAAACATAGGGAAGATAAAGATAGACAGTAATTCATGAAAGATATAAAACATCACTGGCTTTCTGTATTATAAATTATAATCATTGATACAACTGCAGAACTGCTGCACCAAAAAACCTCTCCCAAAATGAAATAGAGATATATAATCCAGTGAAAAACATAAAAGCAAGTGAAGTCGGTAAGCTAAAAGCAAGTAATTATATACGAAATCAACCCTGACAACAATAGTGACGACTGGAACAATTCGTCCATGATTTACATCCACATATATGAGTAGTTATAAATTTATAATTCGGGATCGTTGAGATTTCAATAGGGATAAATTAAAGCAACTATCAAAATCAACAGTCAAATCAATTAAGTCAAACACACATATATATATAAGCACAAATTAAGATCTAGTAGATTTTAACCAAAAAAAATAAATCTAGTAGATATCGATCGTGCAGGTGGGGATCAGGATGACCGGTTTAATCGGGTTGAGTATAATTTGGAGGTAATTAGTCTTTTCTTAGAGCAAGTCCAGCGTGATTGCTAAACTTTTAATTAAAAAATAGAAAAAATAAAGTCATATTTTTATATTTTATATATCTTTATTTCTAATTACATTTTCAAATACTCAGTAACTACAATTTGCAAAAGTAGCATTTCCCGATTAGGAAAGTCACTACAAAAACACCTTAAAAAATTCTCAATCACGTGATTCACCTTTTCTGTATGCCACCATTTTCAGGATGAAATTATGTGATGTACTTGAGCTTCACCCCAAACTTCCCAAATAACTCATTCCAAAAGTGTCTAGTGAAAATTCTTTCTTTATTTGAGATGATGAAATCGGACAATCCATATAATTTGTGGATCTCATTCAACTAGAGTTGTGCCACTTGCTTAGCTGAAAATGGGTGAGATAGAGCTAGAAAGTGAAATTATTTTTGAAAATCTATCTACAACTACTAAAATAGTGTCAAACTCCTTGGAATTAGGTAGTTGTTCAACAAAGTCTATGGTTAAGTGTTTCCAAGCAGTGTTGGAAACATGTAGTGGTAGCATTATTCTTGTGACATATAATGTTCAGATTTTTTCTTTTGACAAACAATATAAACTCTGATGAATTCCACCACCTCATTTTTGAGTTGAGGCCAGATAAATATGCTCATGATTATCTTGACAGTAGCTCCTTGACCTGAGTTTTCACCAATAGCTATGGAATGCATTGCAGACAGGTTTCTGTATTCTAAGGCTTCCACTATTCCCTACATAAATCTTGCCTCTTTTCTTGAGAATTCCATTCACATATGTCACTTCCTCATCTTTTTGTTGGTTGATCACAAGGCTTGCAATCATTCTTTGTGCCTCTTCATCACCAATATAGTTTTCTTCTAACTGACTTACCCAATCTAGGAGGAATGTAGATGAGTTCATCAATCTGCATTAATCTCCCACACCTCCTTGTCAGTTTTAGGGACTTCAACATCTTCCAAGGGCATCCTTGGTAGTGCATCAACATCTGCATTGTTCTTACCACTATT
Organism: Sherardia arvensis; assembly: GCA_948330725.1. Classification (NCBI taxonomy): domain Eukaryota; kingdom Viridiplantae; phylum Streptophyta; class Magnoliopsida; order Gentianales; family Rubiaceae; genus Sherardia; species Sherardia arvensis. The sequence continues at coordinate 30,645,102 of OX415241.1, forward strand.
GTACTGTATCTCAAAACCCAGTCCCAAAAGTTTAGTAATCCATTTTTGTTGAACTTCAGTGTATAGCTTTTGTTCCAGTAGAAAATTAAAACTGTGGTAGTCAATTTTTATGATGAATCTATTGCCAACTAGATAATGCATCCATTTTTCCACTGCGATTACCAGGGCTAACAGTTATTTTTCATAAGTACACAATCCAAAATTCTTCTGGCAGAAGAACTTGCTCATATAGGCTATAGGACCTCCTTCCTGCATAAGGCCATATCCCATCCCCGATCCCTGTGCACTGGTTTCTACCACAAGGGGAATCTTGAAAAGTGGCATCCTCAAGACTGGTGCTTGGATCATAACTTGCTTCAACTTTTGAAAGGCTGACTGAGCTTCTGGCTCCATTGGAATACATTCTTTTTTTCAACAGGTCATGGAGAGGTATGTATATTATCCCATAACCAGCTACAAATCTTATGTAATAGCCAGAAATATCCCAAATAGCCTCTAGCTCCCTCACAATCCTTGATTGTGGCCACTTCAAAATGCATTCTACCTTCTGTGGATCCATCCCTACCCCATTTTCAATGACAATGTGACCAAGGTATTCAACTCTAACAGTGGAAAAGGTGGAATTGGATGCTTAGCAACTAGCTGACGAGTTTTCATAAGCCGTAAAACCAATTTGAGGTGTTTAAGATGCTCTTTCCTGGAACTTCTATAAACCAGTATGTCATCAAGAACACTAGCACAAATCTTCTTAAGTAAGGTTGGATGATAGTGTTGATTAAAACTTGGAATGTTGCTGGAGCATTAGTAAGCCCAAAGGGCATGACTAAAAATTCAAAGTGGCCATGGTGAGTTGCAAATGCAGTTTTTGGCACATCTTCTTCTGTTACCCTAATTTAGTGGTAGCCAGATCTTAGGTCAAACTTAATAAAAACTTTGGGATTATGTAGCTTATCCAGTAACTTATCAATCATTAGTATAGGGAATTTATCTTTGATGGTGCTGTCATACAATTTCATGTCATCAATACACAGAGGCGGATTTACGGTGGGGTCACTGGGGTCACGTGACCCCACTGGTTAAGTTTATTAAATAAGTATTACTCTTACAAAGACAATAAATCCATTGTGTAGCAATGGTAAGGCTAATGCTTACTATAGGTTTAGTAGGATTTCGAATCCATAGGTTTGCATTTCATTTTCTTGTAGATTTTATTTCCTTTCCTTTTAAAGGGAATTAGAAGAGTTATTGTTCCGGTCAGTATTTAAATTAATAAACAGCATTAAACTACGTAATTTTGATTAAAACCATCACAAAACCACCACAATATCACCATATTCCGACGCCTATAATTTTCATATATTCATTATTGATTTTTTTGTGTACATGTTTACAACATCTACCGTGTATATGTTTTTCACTCTTCAATCATATATATATTTTTCCTTTAATTGTACACACTTCATACAGTGTAATATATTGTTTTCCAACAATATAACATGATTATAGTATTAGTATATTATATTTTGATATCAAAACAACGCTACATAAACTAAATTCAGAGGCTCAATCTTCGCAATATCTCGTATGGCGGGTTTTGGGTTTATTTTTAGAGGATTCATAGGTGTCCATGCTTTTGGAGGATCTTAAACTTTTTTGATAGATCAGCCGCCACCCAGTCATCATCCTCCTTCCTGTTCATCCTGCTCATAGATGCGGCGAGCGGCGGCGGTGACCGGGATTGAAAAGAAGAAGAAGGAAAAGGGCAGATGCAGAAGTTATGGAGGGTGGCGGAGAGAGAGAGAGAGGGGGAGCTGAGGGAGAGGGAGACAAATTGTGTGAGGGGGTTAAAAAGATGTTGCTTAGTTTGTTTTGAGTGGTGATTCAGAACCGTGTTTGATGTAGTTGTTAAAATAGTTTTATTTGATGCTGGTTGAAATGGTTTGGTTGGGAAAAATCACCAAGATAATGAATTGCAACAACCGGAACATCCAATTTTTTTTAGTAATTTATAACTTTCATATTAAGTAATTTATATTTACATAATTTGCCAAATGTTATATATATATAAAAAAAGGCTATGTATTTGATGCCAAAAAAGAATGGATGCATGAATTATTACGTAGTCATATATGACAAAGTGAGTATCATAACATTATTATGTAATGACATATGGTGATTGATTTCAAAATATGAAATTAGTCGAATACTTACTTAAACAGTGTCTACAAAATCAAACACTTACATGTGCAAGCTTTATTTATGATAATTGTTGTAGTTTTATATAGACCAGGTTACAAATTTGGTTATTTAGCCATTTGTGTAATAATTCATTTTGTAATTTTTCTTTATTTATAAGATTCTTTGAAGAAGATTATATATTATAAAATAGGTATGTCCATATCAATATTCTCTCACCTTCAATATTTATCATTTATCTTATTTATTTTGTGTGTGAAAATTTACTATCATTGTGGTCAACAAAAATAAATATGCTAGCTTTGGGAAGTCAATATTCATACTCATGTTTGTGCCACTTCCAAAACATTATTGTTTTTGGCCCATCACCATAGCTTAATGAAAACATTCGCTTGCTTAAGAAAATAAACTTCTCCACTAATATAACTCTCTTTTTCCAAGACCCATCTTTATTGTTCTGTTATCCATAAAAAAAGTCGGACAAGACAAAGGCGATGATGTAAATTTTTTCAAAACCCTTTACATGTAATTTAAATATATAAATATATTTTCATATACTAGCCATAACTCCTGGAACCGAAAATTTACATGGATTATTTTCAAAAGATAAGTAACGTAATATCATCTTTTACTAGGTATATATATAAAAGCAGAAAGTTGCGGCATAAATATATATAAAAAACACCGTCACCGGAATTCTGATAGCAATGCATGAAACGATACAAAATTGTGCGTATCACACCGGTGCCACCGTTGGTATTCCTATATATTAACCGCCGCTGTACTATAATACCATATATATTGATGTTCCCCGCCATTGATCATTCCGTACATGTCTTTATTTTCTTTTATGTTGCTTCCTTTTTTTCCTTTTTCTTTTTCTTTTTTAATTTGCATGTTGTATCTCTTTTTCACGTTAATCGTTTGGTCTTTTTTTTTTACAATTTCCTATTATTTTACATGTATAAAATATCGCACTTATACAAAGATGGTATGAATACATTATATTTACGACAAAATATGCTATTTATGTCAATATATTATCTTTTACTATGTATATATTGAATAGTAGAAAATAACGACATAAATATATATATTAAAAAAGCCGCCGCCAATTATATATATATATATATATATATATATATTATTCGTTAACTTATGCCAATTAATTTACTAAATCAAAAATAAAATCATTCCTTATTTATTAATAAATCTCACCTTATATATTATTCATGAAAAATATAATCAAATCATTCCTTTTATATATATAAACCCCACCTTATATATTCTTCCTTTAATAACACCCCGTTGAATTAATTTGGAAATCAAATCAAATCGCTCCTTATATATAAATAAACTCCACCTTATATATATAAATATATATATAAACACAAGATTTAGAGTTGTCAGGTTTGTATTGGAAGAGGACGGACAAGCTATCAAATTTCTGCTCCGTTTTCGGCTTTTCATCGAGTCGACGTCGTTGCAGGCATCGATTCCAGCGAGTGAGATGGAACCCTCGAAATGGCTGCAAGATAAAAAAAAATTGGCAATCATTGAAAATACGCCTGCATCTCAACGTTGATAGTGAGCGAATTAGACAGTTTGATGGAAGCGACAGATCTTTAAACCAGTCCAAACAAGAACTTATTCTTAAGTTGAAGAAAATTTTGAATTTTAAAGCATTTTCAAATTTTCTCATATTCTTCTTCACTGTTTCTTTTAGCTGTTAGTAATAATATATCGGTTTCTCTTCTCAGGAAGCGTTTGTTCAACTTATTTTTGTCCCTAAATCGTGATTTATTGGCTGAAGATGCTTTTGATGAATCATCATACCGAAACATCAAGGTAAGTTCCTCTCCTTAGCCATTACCGAATTATGTGACATTTCTTATATGTGTGAATTCAGATGTTTAGCGTTTTTGTGACGTGTTTTGCAGGATGGAGCTACTGACTATAGTCTTGCTTCAAAGGTGTTTAAAGGAAGTCCACATTTTGGAGGCAGAAGGCAGAAACGATGATGTTGCCGCTAAACAGTACATTGTGTTTCTTCAAGCACCAAAACAAAAAAATGCACAACTCCATACACGATACTTGGTGGTGTATTTACAGCAAGTCGTTACAATGGAACCCTTACCTCAAAATGATGAAGATGAAGTCCAATAATACAGCTGCGAACTATCAAAACAACAAAGACCCCCGCAGATTCAAGAATACACAGAAGAAGATTATGAATCAAACAAGAGACCAAAAATAGGGATCTGAAGTTATAACTTTTCAATTATTGTGATTTAATTCATTTCAAATATATTTATTTGATTAAAGTGCAAAATATGACCCTTAAAAGTTTAAAATATATAGTTTGTGACCCCTAAAAATAAAGTGTATAGTTTATGCCCCTTGAAATATAATTTGTAAAGTTTGTGGCCTCTAACCAATATCTGGCGTAACGTCTCCGTTGGTCACAATCTTGAAGGGATAAAATAGTAATTTCAATACCACTACTTCTTCTCCACTTACCTATCACCGGAATCCCATTTAACTGATCAGGTCAATCCCCACGCCGCCGCAAACGCTTCCTCCCGCACCGCCTCAAACTCATTATTTTCCTCTTCTTCGCTCCCGCCGGACAATTCATCCTCCGAAAGCTTGCCAAGGTCTTTAATATCCTCCAAATCAAGAACCTCCTCGGGCTCCAATTCCTCGACAATCTCGCTCAAAACCGTAACGTGCCGCCGGAGGTCAGGGATTTGACCGGTGAGATGGTTGTTGGAGAGGTCAACTGTGGCGTTCTGGGGAAACGTATCGTCAAATTCTGGCGGAATCTCGCCGGAGAATCTGTGATGCGACATGTTTAGGTAACGGAAAATGCCGCCGCTAAAGTCCTGGGGCAGAGTACCGCTGACGAGGTTAGATGACAGATCCAGGGACTGCACCAACCCGAACCCGCTAGAAAGCGGACCGGAAAAGTAGTTATTCTTCAGGGAGACAACGGTTAAGCTAGGGAGCGAAGTCAGGTTTTCCGGCAACTGACCCGTGAGTGAAGGCATTATCGGAGAGGTTCAGTACCCGGAGACTCCTCAGACCGCCGATATTCTTCGGCAGCTCGCCGGATATATCATTGTTAGAAAAGTCAAGAACTTGAAGCTCATCAGCTTGGAAAAGATACAGAGGGAGCGACCCATTTATAGAATTATTCGAAAGGTCAGATGGACAATTCATCCTTCGTCGTCACCTTCTGGAATCTGTCGACGCCGTGCATCGAGTCCTCCTAGGCCTCAGCAGCTCGCCGTCCGCCGGAGTCGGGTAGTATATTCCGCCGGGGCCGATTGCGGTAAAGAGCGATCGGAATCTGAGCAATTTACAGTGTAAAAAGTGGCGTGGAACTTTCTGACGTTGGATGGGTCCAATTTGCAGCGACGTGGGGATGGACCTGATCAGTTAAATAAGATTCCGATGATAAATACGTGGAGAAGAATTAGTGGTATTGAAATTACTATTTTATCCCTGCAAGATGGTGACTAACGGAGACATTGTGACAAATGTTGGTCAGAGGTCACAAATTTTACGAATTATATTTTATGGGCCACAAACTATACACTTTATTTTTAGGGGCCACAAACTATATATTTTAAACTTTTAGGGGTTATATTTTACACTTTAATCATATTTATTTTAAAATTTCTCTATTAGAAACATTATTCATTTTACATAATATAGTATTTGCAATACCATTGTATCAAATATTTACTTTGAATTGACATACATCGTAAAACAGCGCAAACATCATTGTTTCATAATTATCATTTTAAAATAACATAATAAAACCGCGCAACGCGTGGTCCGGTTAGCCTAGTTATAATATAGTATCAGGTATCGGAAAATAAACATAGACGATCAGGCAATAGTATATTATAGTCAAGAAATAATAATACCATATGTATAAAATAATTATATGAAAGAAATCAAAAGTACTCTATACCAAAAATAAAATATATGAAAGATAAAAGAAAAACATGAACGTGAGGAAGAATGGTGAAAAATCGATATTATGAGAAAAGATAGAAGTAGTATTGGAAAAATAATACATGAAAATAAATGACAAATCAGATTTTTAAACACTATTCCTATTATTAGCCATTCAATTACCTATTTAAAGAAATATTGCTTGAAAATAATTTTCTATACACATGTAATATTAAATTTATTCTGTAAATAGATTGCTACACATCAAATCACCACACAGAAAACTACGTTTTAAATGAGAATTTAGTGCATTTTAAAAGCCTAAAAGTTATATTTTCATGGTTATAAACTCTTTCATAATCTGGGTCAAAATAGTAACAGATGGAGAAGAAGATGCTAGAGAGCATACAATCAATTTTGCAGAATATGTGTACAAAAGAAATTAATTTGTAACAAATAGTTTTGATCAATGTAAAAGAGTCAGACAGCTTTGGTTAAGCTAGAATAGTACATCTTACATTATTCAAACTACTTCTAACATACCGCGCAACGCGCGGTACATCATGCTAGTTCTAATTAAGTTCTATTGTTTTTCTCTTTTTAAATTATATCATTTTTGCTCATATCATTTTTTTCTATATACTTTTATGGTCATCTTCATTTTATTTCTATATATTCTTTCTTTTTTCAATAATATTTTTTATATTATATTTGTTAATTTTAGAATGTTAATTATATTCTTAAAATTAGTAGATCTATAACAAAATTTATTATTTTTAGAAAAACATACATCATCGGCAACGCACATTATAATATTAAAAATATTTGGGTAACTTAAAACATGTTAAACTTATGTAATTTAGTTAATTATGTTAAACTTATGTAATTTAGTATCATGTAATGCCCTCATTATAAAACATTTCTAGATCCGCCCCTGTCTATACACAACCTCCAAACTCCATATTATTTTTCACTAGTAGGATAGGTGATGCATATGGAGTTGTGCTCAACTGTACCACTTTGTTTTCCACTTGATTCTTCACCTGATTTTCAATTTCCACTTTATGGAAATGGGGGTATCTGTAGCGCCTTGCCTTAAAAGGAACAACATCTGGTTTGATGTTGATCTAGTGGTCAATGTCTCTTTTTGGGGGAGGGTTTTTGGTTCTTGAAATATGCCTCCAAACTCTTCCAACATCTCTTTGATATCAGTGGGTTTAGTTGCTTCCTCTTTTTTTGGTTGAATTTGGTACACCATTCCATCCATATGATTAAAATAGGCTCTCCTCATTGACTAATATTCCTCTCCCAGTCTCTCATCAACAACCCTGTCAATCTTCAGAAAAATACCACCATATCTTGGGGGTAAAATACTCATGCCTTGCCAAATCAGGTCAGTGTTGTGGAAGTTCTCGGGTTTCCACTCCCCCATCATTGCCAAACAACTCCTTATCCTTTTCAGTTAAGCTAATTCTTTAGCTTCTTCCCCTCTCATCAGGTGAAACTGTGGGGTGTTGCAGTTTCCTTGTAAGCTTCAATGAGCTCCTTCCCTAGTAATAAAGATCTCATCCGTGTTGAAGTCAAATGAGATAGGACTTAAGTAAGACATCCAATTCACTCCTACAATCATATCCAGTCCACCAAACTTCATCACTCTAAAACTGAACTTAAATTTATGGTTCTGCACTTCCCATCTCACTTGATGGCACTTAGACATGCCACCTATCATACTACCATCAGTAGTGGTTGCATTAAATGACCTAGTTATTACCTCTTCCGATTTGAGCTTTTGACTATCTGGTATCTATGAAACTGGTATAACTACTGGTATCTAATATGATTTTTACAACCTGGCCAATAATGGTTCCATTATAGAAATGGTGTTGGCTCTGGCCATTTCCCGTTATTTTTAGTTCAAATTCCTCAAACTCCTGCTCTAGCTGTCTCATTTCCTCACTCTCCCCATCCACCACTATCATGTCTTGATCCTTTTCATCCTCCAGATTATAAATGACAGACACTTTTTTAAATTTCAATTGTGGCCAAGAAAATAGTTTTTACCACATTTGTAACATAGTTGATTGTCTCTTCTGTTTTGTTGTTCCAGAGGAGTGATTCTTCCAAAAGTTTCACTCTTATTATCGAGATTTTTCTTTTCTACGGTTTTGCCTTTCCACAGTTCAGTAGTTCCCTTTTTTTTGTGCTAACCTGTTACCTGTCTCCAGCAATATTATCCATACCATTATTTTCCTAACAGTAGAATTACAAGACAATGAGAATTTTCTATTACCAATATAAATAGCATTATAGAGGGGATTGTTTCTGGTTGCAACATCATCCAGCACATTGGATTTAGTAGTAAAGGTAACAAGAGGTGGCACTTTGTTAGTGAGAGAACTAGAGCTAACCTCAGTTGCGCGTCGAGCTATTGGGGTGACAGCAGGGGTTGTTTCCTTGTTGTTCTGGCCGGAACTTCCATCTCCACCGCCGGCTCTTTTCCCTTTGTCATGGCCGCCATGAGCTACCGAAATCTCCGGCATGCTTCAGCTGTTTGCGTCTCTCTGAAACGGCGCGTCTCCTCATTTCTCAATCTTGGAGCTTCAACTAACACGTTGTACCCCGATCTAGATCTAAGCTAGTACGGCGATGCTCCGATTAGAGCTCAGTGTAGAACCTGAGTTGCTCCGCCTTAAAGTAGATCAGCGATGACTCCATCCGTCACATTTCCGACTGGTTATTCTCCAGCTATTGCCGGAACTCCAGCAACCGTCCTTTGACCTCGGTGAGGCGGGTGTTTAACACCTTAGTATAATTCTTAGCCATGTCAGAAGTCGGTCGCTCTAATACCACGTGTTAGAGTTAATATTGACCCAAGGTTGATTCGGGTAGATTTCTGATGAGCTTATTAGCACTAAATAGAAAATTAGGGTTTTAATACAATCATTAATGAATAATAAGCTAGGGATTAAGCTAGGGATTAAGTACTATTTAGCTAGAGTAAAACATCCTAAGGCATTTTCTAGAATCTTCTTCAAATTACCACTTTGCCTTCTTTATTTGCTAAAATCATAAAATTGAAGCGCACACGCGATCTAATCGTGCTAGTTTATTCGAATAAGTTAAGTTTAGTTAAATTTTTTTTATCCCGATTAAGATTAGGATAGGTTAGATTTCATGTATTAGACTACGATCTTGGTAAAAACCTGACTTGGGTGGGAGGCAATATATTTTAACCCGTTAAGTTGCATGTTTCTTGCAAGATTACATTTAAAGTTTTACCCGAATATTACCAAAGTATTTCTTCGTGCAGAAATTTTAAATAGTTTTCAAATAATTTACGTTAAAAACGTCAGTGATGTTTCCTATTCCATTTTAGCAGAAAACAATCTGGGTGATCCATACATGATGCGAACATCTTGTCTTGTACTCAATTGTTGAGGATTTGCTAACCCGAGGTACTATGATGCAAACACTTAGAAGAAGATTGTATGGAACATTGGCCATTCCCTATTCTACTGAAAACTTGAGTTGTTTGCCTTTGATACACGAAGCCCATGAATCTCCCATGCTTAACATGCTGCTCATCAACAGACACATCAAGGAGCTTGTGAAAAGCGGGCGTCTCACGGAAGCTCGGAAGGTGTTCGATGAATTGCCTCAAAGAGATGAAATTTCGTGGAGCAACATCATCTCAGGCTACTTGAATGTATCTGCAGCTTCAGAAGCACTGTCCTTATTTTTCAAGTTTCGGGCCGATCCGAAACTTCAGATGGATCCTTTTACGCTTAGCTTAGCATTGAAGGCTTGCGGTCTGAGTATGAAATCCGAATGTGGAGAATCATTACATAGTTTTTCTGTCAGGACAGGCTTCGTGAACTCTGTGTTTGTGGGGAGTGCACTTGTCGATATGTATTCGAAGCTCGGAAAAGTTTGGAATGGATTTAAACTTTTCCAGGATATGCCTGTGAGAAATGTAGTTTGTTGGACTGCCATTATTACTGGACTTGTTCATTCCGGTTATCATAAGGAGGGGTTATTGTCATTTGCTGAAATGTGGAGAGATGGCATTATCTATGATTCGTATGTTTTAGCTATTGGCCTGAAAGCGTGTGCTAGTTTGGGTGAGCTAAACAGTGGGAGAGAAATTCACAGCCATGCGATAAAGAAAGGGTTGGATAAGACGACGTATGTTGCCAACAGTCTTGTCACGATGTATAATAAGTGTAGCAAGTTGGATTATGGCTTACGGTTGTTCAGAACGATGGGTTCCAGAGATGTGGTTTCGTGGACAAGCTGGATTCAGACGTATGTTCAGATGGGTGAAGAGCATCTTGGGATACAAGCATTTTTAGAAATGAGGGAAGCAAGTGTTAAACCAAATAGTTTTACATTTGCCACTGTGATTTCTGGCTGTGCTAATCTCTTGAGACTCGACTGGGGAGAACAGTTACATGCTCATGTTTTACAAAAAGGCCTTCATGAGTATGTATCTGTTGAAAACTCCCTTGTTACTTTATATTCAAGGTGTGGACAGCTCAATTATGCTTCTCAAGTATTTAGCAGAATGGAGACAAGGGATATCATCTCTTGGAGCACAATTATTGCTGGATGTGCTCAAGCAGGTTATAGTAATGAATCCTTCGAGTTTTTATCATGGATGAGAAGGGAAGGAACGAAGCCTACTGAGTTCGTACTATCTAGTTTATTGAGTGTGTGTGGAAGTATTGCGATTCTGGATCAAGGTAAGCAGCTTCATGCACTTGTACTTTCCGTTGGATTAGTCTCTACTCCGATGGTTAGGAGTGCTTTGATAAATATGTATGCAAAATGTGGAAGTATTGATGATGCTTCAATGATATTCTCTATGGAAGAGAAAAATGATATAATAACCTGGACAGCCCTGATCAATGGATATGCTGAACATGGATGCAGCTATGAAGCTATCAACTTATTTGAAGAATTACCTAAGGCTGGCCTGAACCCTGATTCTGTGACTTTCGTAGGTGTTCTTAGTGCTTGCAGCCAGGTCGGGCTTGTTGACCTAGGATTTTACTATTTCAACTTAATGAGCAAGGTGTACAATATCAGCCCATCAAAAGAACATTTTGGTTGCATGATTGATCTCCTTTGCCGTGCTGGACGATTGCATGATGCTGAGAACATGATTAGAACTATGCCAGTAGAACAGGATGCTGTTGTGTGGTCAATTTTGTTGAGAGCCTCTAGGCTACATGGTGATGTTGAATGTGGAAAACACGCTGCAGATATGGTTCTTAAACTGGATCCGAGTTGTGCTGGGACACACACAACCCTGGCCAACATTTATGCTTCAGGAGGGAAGTGGAGAAACTCGGCAGAAATAAGGAAGGTCATGAAATCAAAAGGTATCATCAAGGAGCCAGGATGGTCCCTGGGTTAAGATCTGGGATTGATTTCATCTGTAATCCGAAGAGATATACAGCATTCTGGATTAATAACTTCTCGAGAAGAAACATCTATCCTGGGAAATGCTTGAAGAAGTTCCTCACCTTGACATGAACATTTGAAGAGGTTCAAGCTAATCATGGAAACTCAAATTTCTGGATAGTGTTGAGAGATGATCCAGTATTCTCATACAGAAAGAAACCATGCCCAGATCTTATATCGAAATGACAACATGGAGATAAATATGTAAGTTTCTTATTATTTTGCCTTGCATTTTTGAATGATCTGTTTCTGTTTCTTGTACGCCTGCACAATGTATAAACATTGCCTTGGTGTAGCAAAGCAATATGTACCACTCATCATTTATCGATATCTGAACTGTAACTTATGCTGTGATATTCTCTTCCGCTTTCTTGTTGATTTACAGAGGAAATGGTATAAGCAGTGAATCCAAGCAGCTACTTACGGCTAAGGATCACAATTTTTGTTGCAAGCTAGTTCATGGTTGATCACAGGGAATGCCATTCAGAAAGCAGCATTCAGCATATGAACTGTCATTATAGGAAAATAATTTGTTACAAGGACTTGCAAGAATTATACATTAGCTTTTTGCAAATAATAGGCAGGCACCTTATTCAGAAAATACAGATCTTAAGTTCATAGGTCAAAGCACATATTGTTCTCTGACCTTCCTATTCTGCGTCTATCCAAGACATAATTCTTTGTTCACATACACTTCGCACACAGAAGACCAGACATGCCGTCATCATGTAAATGTTATAGACAAGTAATCCTTTATCAAAATCCAACTGCCCTACTAGCAAATATTCAAGGTCGTTCACTCTGCATTCATGAAGCTCGTTTACTTAGCTACTATCAGCAGTTTCTTTTCTATAAGCTTGCAGCCGCTCTTTAAACTTCTTGCTCTCTTCAAAATTTGCCTTTCGTTTCACAGCTTTCTGACACAGGCAAAAGAAGAAGAGAAAAGTAACTTATTATTTGGTGATGATGAGAGGAGTGTTTTCCAGCTTTGGGTGTTGCAGTTAAACAGTGTGTAGAGATGTAATACCTCTTGACGGAAACAAGTATCGAGCTTTATCTTCAAATCTGTACATTTTCCAAAAAATTTCCCCATTGGGTGATCTACGTGACACTTCTGAAATTCCTCAATAATCTGCACCATATTAAAAGTCAAGCAACTCCAAAATAAAAAAATTGAAATGAATGAAGCATTTATAACTTCAGGAGGATTACTTTACTTTCAAACTGTGACTGTAACACAAACACCAACAGATACAACCTCCCAAAATACTCAAAGAAATCAAAATACATCCAGCACAGATCCTTAAGCCATCACTATATACAATTTTACATATCGAAGAGTGAAAACTGTGGAAGCACTATGCATAACCTGTTCCATGCTACATAATATTGCAATAAAATTTTAAAACATGCAACAAAATCTCAAGAGCATCATTGTCTATAGGTTCTTATAAAATTACCCCATGTCATAAAAGAAGATAATTAGTATGAAACAAGTTAGGAATTAAGGTAAAATGGAACAAGAAAAACGTACATCTGCACACATTGGGTGCCGGTGTAATGTTAAAGGAGGATGCATTATCCTTGCAATGTATGTTAACCTTGTGCAGCCTGAAATGCCAAAATTACAGAATAGTAGAATACTAATCTTGTTAGTACATCACATCAACTTAGGCATGTCCAAAAACAAAGAGTAACAGTTAAAAAAGATTTCTCATTCAGTGAATCAGTACATAAGACAAGAATCAGATGAACTAAGTCCTTGGTGATTAAATCGTTTCAAACTACGCTTTAATAAATCTCAAGCCCTGAACATGACATTTGTCACTAGAAATGTGCATACGATGACCTCACTAGGGTCTGATTCTTTACCATTAGGGGTGACAGATCACAAATGAGAAGGCGGGTTAAGTAGTTAGTAGATATGACCTCAGCTAGTTTTTAGACAGCACCTGATTATTATGTGTAAATTGCTTTTGGACATTCCACCCATTCAAATTGCCTCATAAGAAACCAAAGAAATCATATTCCCCCTTCTACTGAAGTACTGATCAAAATCAGAAAACAAGAACTTTTTCTCGATTCATTCCAACAACATACAAGGACAAACTACCAATTATCAGATTCCTGATTTCACACATCAAAAGCCCAATCGGGAGTAAGATTCAAAAGAACTCTAAGAGTGATATACCTGCAAAAATGCCAAGACGGAAAGCCAAGCAAGGGCAGCGCCAAGAACAGCACACCTGCGCCAAGAACAGAGATTACGCATGAGTTTAACGTCGGAAAGTCGGAGTCTTATAAGAAGATAAAGCGTCGTACCCGAGTGTTCGTGTCGGATTTCGGTCCGTGTACTGGTTTCTTAAGAGTAAAAATTGAACACGCCCGGTATATAAAGGGTATTGAACTGATAACCGAGTAGAAGAGATAAAAACGGTTCAACCAGCGGTCTAATTATTTGAATCAACCGACCGGTCAACTCGGCGAACCCATACTTTTCGTCTACTGATTACACCCGTTTAACCAGCCGGGTTTAAAGTCAAAACTAATATTCCAGCCGTTCACAGCCAGCTCCGACGAATTTCAGCCGGTTAAGGTAATTACAGTGCCAGTTCTATTCTAACATTGTGGAGATTAGTAATTTCATCTGGCGATTCTTGTTTTGAACTGATGCTTGGATCTAACTTGCATTTCTAATTTAGGCTAATTAGAATAAGGCTGAAATGTTACCTTTTCTGGTCTACTTATAGTAAGTATTGAAGGTAAACATCTTCTCTGTGTATGAATTTACTTTAGCAGTCTTTGATTTGCTATTGTTGTGTCTGTCTCCACACTTTGTGTTTGGTACATGAATTAAGAGAGAAGTGAAAGAGTTCTTGAGAGGTAAAAGGAGATTAGAAAGTGATATATATATATATATATATATAGTGGATGGCAGTGAAGAACATGTTTTCAAAATGGGATTTTAAGTAAAGTGTAAAGGTGATAGTGGGATGGATGAAGTATTGGTTTGGTTACAAGGCAAAAATGAAAGAACTAATTTAGTGATTAGACTCATGAGGTCTACATTCTCGTTTGATTGCAGCATCGTTCACGTTCGGTGTGATGACTGGAGTAATGCAGAAATTCGTCATCGCATCCACGTGCATGTGGGCAGCTCCTGTTGCCATTTTATATGGCTTTAACAATGATTTCTTTCCTGGTAGGTTGACTGTCTTCTATCACATTTCTATTCTCTTGTAAGCAGAATTTTATTCAGTGTGATATTGTCGATCTCAGAAAATTTCTCCCATTATTTCCCATCCCCTCTTTGTTGCAGCCAGCCATTGAATTGAAACTCATTTAAGCACATGTTTAGAGCAAAAGCTAGAGTTAAACTGATCATGAATCATTTGACAGTTACAGAAAGTTTTCTAGTCTGAGAACTCTTGGGAACTTGCTTACTGATACCGACCAAATTAACAGCAATCAATAAGCCTTTCTCCGAGTAGTTGGACATATTGCATATCAATAGTTATCTTGAGTGGCTTCCTCGCTGTCATATCAGTAAATGTGGTTATCGTGATGTAGATGTACATATATATGGCATTGAAAGAGGCTGTGTATAAACACGAGCCGGATCCTAAGTTTGTTGCAGAAGCCAAGGCTAGCATTCATCAATCTGAAACAACTGAACCTAATGATGCATCAAATGCTCGGAGTAAACAAGAGCAGGTCACC
This sequence comes from Sherardia arvensis, assembly GCA_948330725.1. Lineage (NCBI taxonomy): Eukaryota > Viridiplantae > Streptophyta > Magnoliopsida > Gentianales > Rubiaceae > Sherardia > Sherardia arvensis. The sequence continues at coordinate 30,660,450 of OX415241.1, forward strand.
TTTTCACTCCAAAAACAGCCGTGCCATGGTTCCATCATTGCAAGCTGAAAATGTCAAGCTTGAGAGTCCCCTTTCTGTTATTGTATATTGTACCCTACTTTGGGATGCATGTGGATAGAATCAATTCAAGGGCTTATGATTTTGTAGCATTGTTTAGTTTTCTAAAAATTGAAACTATATCCTCTTAAGTGTATTATTAAAAGCCTTGTTGGTGACTAGTTAATATTTTTTATGAGAGTATTATAAATGTATTGCACCTCTTTAAAATATAAGACAATTTTCCTGATTGACATGTTGTTTAATCATCTTGATGCCTAGATTGGATATTTATTCCCCTATTTGTAATTGTGGTTAGGGAATTTCTCATATTGAATGAGATTCTTTTAAAATAAAATAAAAAGAATCACATGTAAAGTCCTACTTTTTTAGGACAAAATTAGTTGCCTATTCAACTTTACACTTTCCCTTTTCTCTTCTATGGTTGCTATTCATTTGCTCCTTTTTTTTTTCTGTGATTGCTATCAAAAATTAAGTGGTGCTTGAGAGCTTTGAAGCCTTGCTTCTTGTGCAAATCAGGTGAATTCTGTGTTCTTGAGATTTTACGTGAACTTGTTCAGTTAGTCCTAATGAATTTCACGCAATATGTACAACAGTCCAGATTTTTATTTATACATATGCTCATTCACTTTGTTTTTTTATGCTTGCTCTTCATTAGGAACTTCTTAATGCAAAAACGGGGCTTTATTCAGGTTGTGCGATCTTGATTGAAGGTGTTTTCTGACAGGGTATGTACATACTGTATTTTTTTCGTTTTTATACTTCAATATTTCTATGGTTATATTACTCATCTTAGTTTTGTCGATTCAACAAGGCTGTTTTATTGCTTTTTGACGAAAATTCCGCAATCAAAATAGCAATGTCGACAGTGATTATGGTGAAAGATATTATTTGAAAAGAGGGTAATTGGAAAAATAAATGTAATCATCCAAGGATAAGGGTATCTTGAATGATTATTTTAGTTAAATGTTTATTCATATTTTGGAAGCTATTCTGGTTTGCTTTGTTCATGACTTCCTCAGTCAGTGATACTCATCCAACTAATCATTTACTTTTGCTCAAGTCAGGCTTAGTTGCTGCTGCATATTTTGTAAGCAATGATGAACATGGAAGGAAATTTCGCAGGCACATGTTTTGACTCTTTACTGAACTGCTTGGAAACGCTACAGCACCAAAAGTATGAGTTCGGATCTGAACACACTAGGGTATCTATGCAGATAATTAGGCTGGATATGGAATTGAGATTCTTGAAAATGTTTATCTGGGGTTTGGCTTATATGGAAGATTTGGAAAATGACTGGCATATGCGCTTCATCGCCAATACTATGGTCCCTAAGCTCAGCAAACTGGCCAATGAATTTGTAGGGGATCGAAGACGTGTAAAGAATAATGGTCAGTGCATCAATTGGGATGAAATGGTTTATGATTTATGGAAAGCAGTTCATCAGTTCATGTTGCATGCCTGCCATATTTGCCTTCATTTCTTACGAGGTGATTTCAGATGTACTTCTTGTCCATCCAACCTGAAGAAGTTTCTTGAATATGGCAGAGACACTACCTCTTTGATTGATCTGATCCAGCATAATATCAAGACATTGCTCTATGGCTACTTTCGGATTGCTCCTGTCATGATACAACAACTTATCTCAATCCAACGGGAGTTAGAGGAATTCAGATGTTTTGTTGATCCTGTTAATAGATTGTTTGATCTGATACCGTGCACTCGTGCTTGGTCTAACCGTGTTTCATGTCTTACATTTCTATATTTAGTCTTTGGATCTAAGGAGGATCGGGAACCTGTCATGGAGCGCGAACTTTCTACTGTGTTGGGGGAAAAAATGCAGTGGTCTACTTCAGGAGTAATATCATCGTATTTTCAGCGTACATCAATTCCTCAGTCTCTTCCAAGATATCTTGATTTTGTACTTACAGATTTAGCTATTCCTATGAAAGATGATATTGAAATGGTTCAAGAGGGGCTGATTTTGTTGTTGTCATTTATCATGGAGCCAACCAACGATGATGATTCAGAGGATAAAGAAATGATTTGGCAACAGATTTATTCTTACATGAATGAGTTTCCATCTCTCATTCGCTCAGTCAAGACTCAGGGTGAGACTGAACTTTGTGAGGCTAACTTTTCTGATTTCTTGCTCAATGTGGATAGAGTGAAGACTAAAGTAAGAAATGTGTATGTCGTGACTCCGTATTCATCAAAATTCAGTTCTCCCAGTACTAATGCTATCGGATTCCTTATCTCCACGATCAGAAATCTAGATAGGGTTTTGGAAAAGAATGTGAATATGATTTCTTCTTTGAAGCATCAATTTGAACTACTTCTGAAAGAGCTGGTACTGCTTAAACCTATTCTAAGCAATATCATGGACCTAAATCAGGAAACAAAGGATCTTCAGACAGAAATTATCAATGTGGTTTACAATGCAGATTATATAATCAAGCTTTGTCTTCCTAGAAGCTTTTCTGTGTGGTATAGAATCAAAGGGCTCCCAGATGTCTTAGAACAAATAGAGTCTATCAAGTTTGAGGCCAATAAGCTGGCTGGAGTTGATCGGAAATTGAAGGAAAGGCTCAGTCATCGTGATCAGGTGGAGGGTACGACTTCTAAAATGGAAAAAGTTTTTGTAGGCTTTAGAGAGATTCAAGGATCAATAATTGATGAACTCACACGAGGACAAAAGTCTCTTACAATCGTATCCATTTCAGGATTGCCTGGTCAAGGTAAAACAACCTTAGCTAAGAGAATTTTCAATGATCCAAGTATTCAACATTACTTCCAAAAATGTGTGTGGTGCTATGTGTCTAAAGATTGTCCTGTTATGGAGATACTAGTCCAAATCCTATCTTGTGATACTAAATTAGATATGAAAGACTTAGTTGAGCGTGCCTGGAAAAGCTTGAAAGGAAGAAGATTTCTGATTGTTTTGGATGATATTTGGGATGTCGATTCATGGAGAAAACTGGAATGGTCATTTCCAGATGACAAGAATGGGAGTCGAATATTATTCACGAGTCGAAATCATGATCTTGCTGCACAAGCTAAATCAAACTCAATTTCTCATCCTGTTCCTTTATTCACTAATGAGGAAACTTGGGAATTGATGAAAAAGAGTGTATTTGAATCTGATGATTATCCTGAAGAATGTGTGGAAATTGGAAAGAAAATTGCAAGTTATTGCAAGGGGTTGCCTTTAGCAGTTGCTTTGATATCTGCTGTTCTTAGAAAATCTGAGCAGAAATTAGATGTATGGAACAAAGTGGGGGAGAATTTGAAACTGCACCTTGCACATGAAGGTTGTGGAAAAGTGATAGAGCTGAGTTATAGCTATTTGCCAGATCATTTGAAACCGTGTTTTCTCTATTTTGGAGCATTCCAAAGGGGGGAGAATATTAGAGCTAAGAGGTTGAAGTTGCTTTGGATTGGTGAAGGGTTTATCATTCAAGATGGAGAGGTTAAACTCTCAGAAGAAGATTTGGCAACAAAGTACTTAAAAGATCTCGTTTCTCATAGTTTAGTGGTTGTGACTGAAATGAGCTCCATGGGTGAAATCAAGAAATGCAATATTCATGATTTATTATTTGACTTGTGCTTGGAGAAAGCCAATGAAGAAAATTTCTTAAACTGGGCTGAGGTTCATGTTGTCAAGGATGACGATAGTAGATGTGGCATGGTGCTCAACTACAACCACCACAGGCTTCAGATTGGTAAATGTGATCCTTTCATCAAGCCAAACCCCATTCTTACCAACAAAGACTTACTAACAAGTCCAACTCACTCTTTATTCTGGTCTCTTCGATTTCCCTCTGAGTACTCATCCTTTTTTCAGCTTCTGGAAAGTTTCAAAATTCTCACTGTGTTAGATTTGAAATTCATCTATGAATTTCCGGAAATGATATTATCTATGATCCATTTGAGGTACTTGGCGCTGAATTTCAAGCGTAAGCTCAGCCATATTCCACCAGCTATTGATAATTTAAGAAGCTTGGAAACACTTATTAGTGATTTCGACACTGGTGTTTTTGGGATTTGTATGTTGCCTCAATCCATCTGGACAATGCAAAGTTTAAAGCATGTTGAAATTAAAAGGGTTGGTTTGTATAAAGAAAAATCTACTGAATCCTTTGAAGCATCAAATATTGAGACAGTTGGTACAATAACTCTCGATGATAATGGCGCAGCGGCTGAATTCTTAAGGATTTTTCCTATGCTGAGAAAGTTGAAATGCCACACTGGAAATATGGACATTGGGGAATTATTTTCCTTGGTTGGATCTTTATTAACACTGCTGGAATCTCTCAAAGTTAGTCATTTTAGTGAGTACATGCATTCGTATGAGAAATATCCAATCATTTGGAATGATCATAAGATTGAGAATCTTAAGAAGTTGACTCTAGAGGGAGTTCAAGTACCATGGAGTGTTGTGTCGGAGATTGGAAAACAGATACCAAACCTTCAAGTTCTTAAGTTACTATCAAAATCATGTGAGGGAAGCAGCTGGAGATTAGGAGATGGGGATTTTCCAAAACTCAGATATCTGAAATTTTATTTTTTAGATATCGAAGAAATCGATGTCTCCAGCTGTGAAGACGATCCTTTTCCCTGTCTTGAACATTTTAGCGTGTCATGTTGTTGGAGTTTTAAGGAGATTCCGTCTTTCTTTGGAGAAATAAATACGTTGAACACAATTGAGATAACTTGGGGAGGAGTCGAACTTGAGCATTCAGCCATGGAAATCTTGGAACAACAAAGAGATTTTGGAAATGACAGTCTTCAAATAATCGTCAAGAGAGAAATAAGGTAATATTTGGCACCAGGCTCACCAATTTACTTTCAATATATTTTCTACAAAATTTTCTACTTTGTAAACACAGTTCTAAGTAACACGTCCTTTTTGTATTAACAGTTTTGAAACAAGGCATGAGTACTAAATTGGTGTGTCCGGTTGTTTTCTTTACTTGGGGCTGGGTGATGCAGAATTATAAATATCCGGAGGTAGTAATTGATTTCGAGGTACTTTCTCGCAATCTCCACTTTCAAATGTTGTTTCTTTCCATCTTCCTGTTTCCATCGTATATGTATAGTTCAAGTTTTATATATCTTGATTCAGTAGTTGAACTAGTGTTTAATTATTATGATATGGATCCCTCAGAAAGAACCTGGAATTTTTTTTTTGATTTTCTTTGTTGGGGAAAATGTCTGATATTCATTTATATTTCTGCATGATTTTGTGAGGTGAAGTTTAAAACATGCTATCATTGGAATGGACATACAAACTGTAGAAAATATGTTGCACTTGATTGGTACGCGGTACGGCCTGATTCTGATTCATTTCCTGCATGATTTCAAGAGAACAGTTTCAATTTCCTTGCAGTTTACAAATAGCTGTTACACAATTCTTCATCTGTTTTGGCCTTTTTCGATCCCAAATGGTAGCAATCAGAATTTTTTGTTAATTTCCAATAAAATTTCTGAATTGTCACCTATGACCTAGATTTTGATCATAACTGCAATATATCAGCCTTTTAGATGCATATAACTTGACTCTATGAAATCCAGGCTGAATAAAATGGATGGATTGAGAAGTGTGGCTGATATATCTAGCAGAAGTAGTTGAATAGACCATCTTCTGTATATATGCAAGTTCCCGAATGCACCCATATCTCTCGTTCAAGGCTGGCTCAGTAGTTGATGAAACTTGGTTCTCGGATCCAACCTACCGCAAAGAACGCGAGGTTAGACCTGTTTATCATGAGAATGAAGCACAAATATGAGATTTTCACTAGCTTATCTTATGTATTTATTCACTAAAATGAGTTTTGTGTGTATTAGATGTGGTATCCCCTGGCAAAAACCCTAGCCAAGGAAAAAGGCATTGATATGGTTACAATGCTTCCAGGGACAGTTTTTGGTCCTCGCTGTGAAACTTAGTCAGGATCTTGTGAATGGTACTGCTGAACAGACCATTTAACTACTTTTTGGTGTCAGCGACAGATCGCATACTCACCTCGTAATGATGATTTGCAGGCACCGGAAATGTTTCCAATACATTGATCCGATGCGTTCATGTCAGAGACGTTGCCATTTTATATGGCTTTAACAATGATTTCTTTCCTGGTAGGTTGCACTGTCTTCTATCACCTTTCTATTCTCTTGTAAGCAGAATGTTATTCAGTGTGATTTATTGTCGATCTCGGAAAATTTCTCCCATTATATCCCATCCCCTCTTTGTTGCAGCCATTGAATTGAAACTCATTTAAGCACATGTTTAGAGCAAAAGCTAGAGGTAAACTGATTATGAATCATTTGACAATTACAGAAAGTTTTCTAATCTGACAACTCTGGGGAACTTGCTTACTGATACATACCATCTCAACAACAATGAACAAGCCTTTCTCTGAGTAGTTGGACATATTGCATATCAATAGTTATTGTCTCTTTATAAGTCATTGTAGCCTTCACTCTTCCCCGTCTACTGTGTTTTTGTGGTGGTGTAAGCTAATTAATTATCAGAGGAAGATGGTAATGAAATTTAAGCTGGCTTGCATGGTAGATGATTTAGTTGAGGTTGGTATGAAGCAAACCTAATTCTGTATGTTGAACCACTTTTAAGATTTAACTGACCAGGATACAGTGATGAATACTTCCTTAATGCTGGCTTGCTATTTTGTGCATTGCTTTATTACATTGCATTATCATGTCGGTGCAAATAAACTGTTTATTGGGTTTGATTGAAGTAACTAGTGTTGGACAGGTTCATCTGATCTATCTCCTTATTCTTTAACTCTCTTGAGTGGGTTCCTCGCTGTCATATCAGTAAATATGGTTATCGTGATGTACATATGGCAATGAAAGAGGCTGTGTATAAACACGAGCCGGGTCCTAAGTTTGTCGCAGAAACCGAGGCTAGCATTCATCAATCTAAAACAACTGAACCTAATGATGCATCAAATGCTCGGAGTAGAGTAGCAGTAGCTCACCATCATTCAGAGAAATCCATTGTAACTGTAATTGAACAAAGAAAGCATGAAGGAATCAAAAGGACTAGTTTGCAGCTCATCCATAGTGTTCTGCTTGCTCATTTGCAGCATCCCTTTGTCTTACTTTGCATTTTTTCCAGATTGATCAAATGTAAAAAACCCTACTTTTTTCTTCATTTTCTCTTATAGTGAAGTCCTTTTCTTTTTCCAATTTAACTTGGGTTTCTTGGTTTGTTTGCAGGGAATTCGACTTTCGCGAACTGGGAAGGTGTCGGAAAACCGAAAGAATCCCTGGAATTTCTTCTCAGAAAACTAGTCAGAGGTTAACATTCTTCCATTTCTCGTTTTTGTTTTTCTTCTTTGTCTGATTTAAAGATTAGTTTTTTCCCATGTTCCATTTATATAGGAGAGCAAAGGGGGCAGCTTGAAAAAACTGGATTTGCTTGCATTTCTGAGTTGCAATCAGAACTGTACCTTTCAAGTAAGGAATTAAGGTTTGATACAAATTCATCAAGAATTTATATTCAAACTGATTCTGATCAACAATAACACAAGGTGTACAAGTTCAGCCATATTCACTAGTCAAACGCTATGGAAAGGGGGTTGAAGATTTAGTAACACCTGCACAGTTACATCATGGAGATTTGGTCACACCTTGCACTCACTTCCATGATGTTCCAACAGTTATTTTTTCGTCGGGCGGATTGGTCGGGAACATCTACCATGAAATGAACGATGTCCTGATCCTGCTGTTCATCACGAGCTGCTATTTTCAGTCCCGAGTCAAGTTCATTATCACTGATTTCCACCAGTGGTTTGTGTGGAAGCACAAACATTTTCAAGAAATTGTCTGATTATGAAGTCATCGGTGCGAATGAAAAAGCTGTTCACTGCTTTCCAGGAGGAATTGTGGGGCTGAAGTACCATGGATGCCTTTCGATAAACAGGACTGATACTCCTTTAGGGCACTCCATGCCTGAATTCAGGGAGTTTCTCAGAATGGCGTATAATGTTGAGAAAAAGCATGTTTTTCCTGAAGATTTTTCAGGGAAAAAGGTGAAGTTGCTGCTTTTATCGCACACTGAAACAAGGACCATCTTGAATCAGGACGAGGTAGTGAGCATGATGGAGGAGTTAGGGTTTCATATTGTGATCTCCACTGCAGAAATGATGTCAGATTCAGAGAGATTTGTTCAGATCATCAGCTCTAGCAGTGTGATGGTCGGAGTTCAAGGAGCGGGGCTAACCAATGAGATTTTCTTGCCAGCTGGCGCTGTGGCGATCCAGGTAGTCCCCATCAGTTTAAAATGGCCTGGAAATGCACTCTACGGCGCACCAGCCAAGGCTATGGATTTGCAGTATCTTGAGTATGAGATTGAACCTGAGGAAAGCTCGCTGTTCGATCAATTCTTATACCATACCCAAGGGGTATGTACCCCCATCTTTGATGTGTGTTCTACAATTATAGTTGTGCATTCTATTTGCATATACTATTTATAGAAATAATAAGCAAAAACAACTCTACAATGCACATTAATACACGTTAAAAATGCACATACTTATATTTTAAAATGCACGTGGGGATATGTACCCTAGTGTATGGTATAATTTGTGATTTCCGAACTATCTACCTGGACCAACAGAATGTCAAAATCAAAGTAGAAAGATTTAACACTCTTTTAGATGCTTTGAGGATTCTTGGCAGATTGAACTAGCAGAAAGAATGATTCTCTTATGTAAATCCTCCAAAACATTTTTTTATTTGAAAAACAAGAAATTTGTAGCTTTACACAAACCAAGATCTGCTAAGAAGTATGCAATATATAGTATCTATACTGTGTTTTCTTCCATCATATGAAGTATGCAACATAGAGTATCTATACTGTGTTTTCTTCCATCATATGAAGTTCTTGGTCTGAAGACCTTGAAGCATCAGGGAAGCTGCAGAATTCTCAGCATCTCTGATCTTCGATTTTTCTACTCCTTCTGAGTATAGCTCGGCTGTTGCAGTCTCGACTTGAACGCAGTACATGTATCTCTTACCGTGGCCAGGGCCCGTCTCCTTTACCATTCTACAGAAACACCAACACATGACAGAAAACCAAAGCTAAATAAGGATTGAAAGTGCTGGTTTGGTACTAATGTATAGTCAACATGGCTACTTATATTCATTCCTACACGTGCGTGTGTTAACACGTGAATGTGTGCTAACTGTTATACACACACGCACGCACTCACACACACGCACGTACATATATAAGGATTGAAAGTATGCAGTAGAAAAGATTAGCTGGCTTTGGTACCAATGTAGTCAATTTGACTACTGACATTCCAACACTGGCCAATTTAGCCTCTTATGCTTTGAACTAGGTATGGTCATCTCATTTCAACTGACTGTAAGCAGCGTAAAAATAAGCTTACGCCACTTCTGCATGTTGAAATGTAAAGCCAAACTAGCAAACATAAGAGACTCAAATGGTCAGCCTCGCAACATAAGGAACCAAACCGACAACTCTTGCCCCAAAACAGATGCAACAGATTCAAACCAGAAGAAGCGCTAACATTAACAGTACCTGAAGATTGGCTTGGGCCATTTTTTCTTCCCACAAATCTCATAAAGCCTATGTTTAGCTTCAGCAATCTCACCAGAAGAGTTGAGCTCAAACTCTATTACACTCGTATCAAAACCCTTGTTGGAAGATAGCTTCAGCAGGGCAGCCTTTGCTGCATGATACTTCGCCAAATCCTTCTGCTTCTGAGAAGCTGAGCCAAGAAGTTGACCGTCCACAAAAACATTAGCAGTAGTTGTATCACCCTCCCTTTCATACAAAAAGTTCAGTTCTTTCTTGTTCCTCTGACAATACTCGAACAGCTTTGTCACAGGCTGAGGCTGTGCATTCAGCAATTCAAGCGTCACCAAAGGCCTCAGCAAATGCTCAAAAACCTGTCCAAAATCCAACAAATATCAGAACCATTAATCTGAACAAAACATACTATGAATTGATCAAACATTCATATCCCCACTAAACCATAAAACTGTTCTAGACAAACTTTACGGGCACGGGCATGATCTATGCATGGCATAATCTGTGCTTATTTAACATACAATAATCAGTGCAAAACCAAACAAACATTCTTTCATGGGCATGATTAGTCAGTGCATAATACGTGCATCATATAAGCATATAACATACTATTAGTGCAAAATATGTGCAAAGATTCTTCTTTGTTTCGAAAATGAAACACATTTTGAAGAAAAATAAAACTGACCTCCCACGATTGTATCAGGTTAAATCCAGAGTCTACATACACAGCAGCAGCAACTGATTCAACAACATCTGCAAGAACTTTTGGCGCTTTAACAGCTCCGGCGTACACCTCGAGCTCATCTTCTTCCTGCACCGCCATCGCAAAATCCCTAACCTGCAACATCTCAATAAATAACCATTTCACAACTGATTCATAACCAATTCATAACCGATTCGTAATCGTAACCAATTCATAACCAATTCAAGATAATTACCGTCTGGCTGAGCGAGGCGGTGCTGTGGCGGACGAACCGATGCAGGCCGTGTTTGACGGCGGCGCGAGCCAGCTTCTCTGTGCTGACGTTAGCAGCGCGGAGGAGCGAGAGTTGACCCTGGTCAACGCCGGGGTATGCTAAGAAGAGGTGGTTGCTGACGGCTATGGCGATAGCAGCGTCGCCGAGAAACTCCAGCCGCTCATACGACGGCGAATCGGTGAACGATGGATGAGTCAGGGCCTCTTCAAGCAGCTTGATGTTCCTGAATTTGTAGTGGAGGATTCCCTCCACCGTGCTCAAACACGCCGCCATGTCTCCACCGCCGGGAAACGAGTTTCCGGCGAAAACGCCATCTGCGTAGTTCATGCTTTCTGAAAAGGGAAAATTTTAGCAGGAATTTCAGTTACAGTCTTCAGAAGTAAAATTTCTTTCCCAAAATGACCAAAACTAACTAACTAACTGCTAATAACTCCCTCCAAAAAGGAAACCGAATATGATGGCGCGTGACATTTACCCAACCGCACAGTTAATGTGCGGGGAGTTTTTAATTTATTGCATAATCCGTGCACAAATTACTGTGCGGGGAGTTTTTAATTTATTGCATAATCCGTGCACAAATATAATTTGTGCATAATTTACGTGCATGCGTGATATAAACAAATATTCAAGTTACGAAACAATAACAGATAATTTATTAAACTATATTCACCTAAATTCAACTTATCAAGTACTATCCCTTTTAAAATCAGATCGTACAAATATACTTCTTAGATTTGTGAGATTATAGAAATTCTAAACGATAAAAATTTGTAAGTCTGTTGGAATTCAAACATAGTATTGTCACTAGTAAGTTGTCTAAAAATCATGACTTGAATTTCTTTTATAAACCTAGTGTCATAGAGAATAGACCAGTCTTAAGGGTTTTCCGCTCTCTGACTAATATGGGTCATAGAATCATAAAAAATAAATAGGCAAATATATTCTAAATTTGTCAAGATGATTTGGCACATATTTCATGTAAAAGGTGTAACATCCCAATAAAACTCAAAATTCACGCAGAGTTTAGTCGCGATATTCGCCTAGTTCGCACCAGGACTTGTGGATAATTAGAGGAGCATGAACAACATGATATTACTATAAATTTCAGAGTAATTTAAATAAATCTAAAAAAGGCTCGTGGACCACTAACTCATCTAAAATTACAATGATTTCGAAATGTTGAACCAGTGACTCGCAAAGAAGTTGTGCATATTCTAATTTGACACCCTCAAAACCCACGTCGTACTGCCATGCCACACAAATACATGTAATGAGTTTTCACCCAGTAATGTTTCCCGTAATATATGTATATTAGCTTTAGACATAAAAATACCATAATAGCTTTCTGAATAGTATTCAACTCAATCCACTAACATGTCAACCTATTAAACAAACATGGACTATCCTGTAAAATGGATAAAATACACACATAAGCTAACAAAAACATGGCAGAAAATAAGATTCTCAATACTAATTCAAGGCATCACAAACACAAAATGAATAGTTACCACATGAGCATCTCGTAAAAGTTTAGAGCATTTCTCCCGCACAGACTAACATATTCCTTTTTATCTTAGAAAATTCACAAATTCTGCTTCATTTTCTCAAGTTTAGGAGCTCTATAAGTACACCATAGATCGATTCAGGATTAAAATAAAAGTCAAACATCACTTAGAAATCACAAACGGCAAAGTAGACCTCGGGTTATAACACATCAAAAATCTCATACACAACTTGATATTATTCTCAACTTAAAAGACAATTGAGTATTGTGTGAACGTATAACTAATCATGCAGGAAGTATAGCTTGTATTTACAAGAAATATCATTAAATCTCCACACTCAGGATTTAGCATCTACGTACATATATGACGATGCATGCACCACTCAATTTAATAGGATTGTTTATTTTTCTTATTCATTAATACACATAACCTGATAATCCAATATTGCTCACAAGGTAGGGATTCACCACCCTCACCTTCCAACAAGATAATAGCATATGGGCATCCCCACCCCACTCCATTCGACACTAAACAATAACATACGGATATCACTACTCCACTCCCTTCGCCAGTAAAATCATGACAAACGTGTATCACCACCCCACTCCATTCGCCAATAAAATCATAACATACGAACATCACCACCCCACTCCCTTCGCCAGTAAAATTATATCATAACATACGGGCATCACCAACCCACTCCCTTCGTCATTAAAATTTCAACATACGGGCATCACCACCCCACTCCCTTCGCCAATAATATTATAACATATGAGCATCGCCACCCCACTCCCTTCGACAATCGCAAACAGAATGATAAAATTGTAATATTAATTCAATTTCTTTTATTCAAGTCAATTTTAGGCATGCCATTGGCCCAACACACACATATATATGAACTTCATATTATTTTGGACATCATATAATATGACAAACAAAATAACCACTTTTTCATTTTCATTTATATATATATATATATATATATATATATATATATATATATGCATATAACAAAGATTCTGACTAATGTCATCACAAGAAACCACACAGAATAGCCAGACATGATAGCAAGGGGTGGTACCAAATCAGCTCAGACAATAGAGAGACAACAATCATTAGGTAACACAAGCAACGTATGATAAGATTAGATACACCTCAGGTTACAGTCACTAAATTTCATGTATCACCTACTCATAGAGAAAGTTCAAAACGGTCACTTGTACATTTCAAAACCAGTCATGGTATGTATAAAATTAGTACATTTTCGGTAAGCATAATTTTGAATTGAAAATTATACAGGTAGCACATAAGTATGGCAGCATCCAAACTTTTTATCAATACTATAACGTTTCGAAGAGTGAGAACACTCACATGTCTCAAGTTCAAAACATTCAACAACTAGTCCAAACTTAGTAGATGATCCAAATCTTTTTGAAAATGAATATCAAAATATTAGTTTCTTGCTTCTTTCACCCATTGGTTCCTCGAGTAATTTTATTGATTCTTAAATCCTAATATAGGTGTTGAGATTCTTGGATCATATGTATAAAGATGAACTAAACAAAGCTATAGTTAGAAATTTCAGAATTTATTAGGTTAGGGTCAAGTACGCCATGCATCAAACATTACAACAACAAAAAACTCTCAGCTCCATCCCGGCTAATTCATTCTTAGACCTATATTGAAATCAATACTCTCATTATGTTTTGGACATTCTAAGTTTTACCAAAATAGCACAGATTAAATCGGAAGTATAGTTAACATAACATGCTCTCTTTTCAAAACTGGTGCACCACAACTTCAGGAGTAGCCATTTTCTTATTAGACATAAGGTGGCTTTAGGATCAAATGGATGCAGCAATCATCCAAATTAGAGTTAGAGCTTAAAAAAAACTTATTATTCTATAGTAATGGTATTCAAATGATGGCCAGTAGTTACAGAAATTTAAGAAAATCTTCCCAGTAAAATTTTAACCTTTTTATAACTAATATTGATCTCACAATATAGTTCTGTCCTGGTTATGCAATGATGAAAATAAATAAAAAATTTTACTTTTAACCGGTCTATAGTTAAGGGAATACATTGAATAAAAGTTAACCTTGGCTTCAAGCTAATGCTATCTTTCAAAGATCCTTTTTCTTAGTGTTTTATGTATAAAGTTAATCCTCACATGATTCAGAATTACAATTCAAAGTTCAGAATTCAGTAGCAGGTAAGTATCATAGAAATTGAAGATATAGTTTGTAAAATATGATTATACCATTCACATTTTTGATTCTGGTTTATCAAGAAACTAAAATATTCACTAATTCTAAATTCCGAATCAGACCTTCAAGATCAGAACTATGCAAAAATCATCCCAAACGAAGTCACGTTTAGGAAAATATGGTGGTTTAAATTTAGTTCGCTAGATATCCTGCAAACTCTAACCGCATCAGCCTCAATCTATTTTGATGATTCAAAGCTCTAGACTACAGTTCACATTGCAAAGATTATTTTGGTTCAAAAATCATTCCAAACTAAGGTATATGGTTGAAGATATAAGGTTCTGAAAATCAAACTTCCAGCAAACAGATTAAACAAGAGTGCAGAACTTCAAGAAACTCTTTCTTGCTCGTTAATTAACCAAATTGATTCATTCTTGATTTAAAATTTAAGTTCTGAATCAGAGATCTTTTCAAATATATTTTCCATACTATGACAGATGCTATGGATTTAAAGTTATATACTCTTAAAGTTCAGTGCTCTATTTATCCTACTTCAATCGGACAATCAACATGCTCACTACCAAATCCTCTTTCTCACCCAATGACCGATACTTAATCCACTTAGTCAATTCTTGATAACAATTTGCAGTTCCAAAGGTTTTCAATTATGTTAACATTATGAAAGAAGTTATGTAATTATAACTACATGCATATAAAGTCCTGTACTTTATAGTACCCGTTCCAGATTTCTAATCTTCTACTTTCCCTTGGTTTCCCATAAAACCTTTCCATCTCACGGCTTTATCTAAGGTATATTTTCACCGTTCATGATTTCATCAAGAAAATATGAACCAATTTATAAATCCTAATATTCATAATAATAAAGATCTTACCTTTAGCAAATTCAATGTACCCTCACGCAATTTGTTAACTCCAGTCCTTCGACTCTTCTTCTCCTTCCCGACTCCTCGAAGATTAAGTTGGAGGTGATGAAAGAATTTGAGGAGAAAGGGTGATTGCTATCTCCGCTAGATTGAAAAAAACGGTGATTAGGTTGAGGAATTCTAGTGATAAGGTGATTGTGGGAAAGTTTAGGAAATTTTGGGAATGTTGAAGAAGGTAGTAATTCACACATATTTCTTTTTATCTATGGGTTTCTTTCTTTCTATTTTTTCTTTTTTTAAATATTTCATTGATGAAATAAATTATAAATATATTCTTATTCTACAATTAAATAAATATTGAACTTTCCTATATATTCTTGATAATTTATTTCCTACAATTCATGATAAACTTTCACTATCTTCAAAAGACACTATCGTGGTTATCTATAAACATGGGTTTCACAAAAGGACAGAAAATAAGAAAAACCCACCTCTTAAGGCTGATTGGGTGCTAAAAATCCAAATATGCTTGACTTGATCTAGCCCAGTCAGGGTAAAACCAAATCGTGTCGAGCTAATTCAATCCAACAGACTCATAAATTAAGGGGTGAGCGGTGCTCGCCGTAATTGTAAGTGTCTAGAAACCTTCCATATTCCCTTGTGCACGGACCGTCGGCTACAATTCTAGTGGTACAAAAGAGGAGAGGCGGTGGCCAGTGGACACTAATCAGCGGCGGCCCTGTTCTTATGAAGATGCGGCTCTCATGTGATGAAGATGCGACTCTGATGTAATGAAGATGTGACGTCGTTGACGCCGATGAGGGCCGTTTTGATTGTCAATGGGTAGTGCGTGATGATGTTGATGTCGGCAGTGATGTCCAATCGTTGGCGAATCTATTGAATTTTAGCGAATTTGATTTTAAATAGATCTATAGGGGTTAATAGAATTGGGGATTTTTCAATTTGGGAGAAAAATTGTGTGTTTAGGTAAGGTGAATGGAGCTTTGGGAAGAGAAAGTTGAAATAGGCAAAAACAAAACCTATAAACAACGTCGTTTTGGGGTGCTATGACTTTTTTTAATGTAATTGGAGAAGTTTTAAGTAACATAAATTTAAATTCGGCGGTGCATTTTAGTGGCCCGGAACCCAATTATTTCTTTTTTTAGCTAAAATACTGGTGGATAGCAAAACAAAATATCATTGAAGAAAAATGTAGGTGGATTTGATTTTTTTAAAAAAATTTCTAATCACTTATTGGATTTTCCAAAAAGAGACATTGCAATTATGTATTAAAATTTTTGAACAATCAAAAGTTTCTTTTGAAAAAACTTGGGTTTCATGGAGTCACTACTACAAAGGGTGTGAAACAAGACACATATTTAAAGCGTTTGAGTGAGACGCGTTTTTTTCCGCCTTGCTTAGAACTTGCGATATCGCATGTCCTACTGCCCGGCCAAAAAAATATAAAATTAAGGTGGAAAGAACCAATTAAAAGCGGAAGTGATTTATAACATAGATATTTATGTCTAAGGCGGAAAAATGTTATCTGCCTTAAAGTGAATTAGTAGTCACGATCTCGCAACCAATAAAGTAAGGTAAACGTACTTGTGGCGATTTCGTAACTAAAACCGTCAGTATTAGGTTAAGCAACTGTGTGGGTTGCGAGCTCGTAAGATAGACTTAATGCATATTTTGAGAAGGCGAGAATATGGTTGCATGTCGCAACTCAGTCGCTAGGGGGTATAGAAGAATGTTGCGACATCGCCACTAAAAACGGCATATGTGAGGTTATGTAGTGTACAGTGCAGATGGGCGTGATTGAAACATTGCAAACTCGCAAGATTTGCAGATGGGTTTGCGGGTTGCTTATGAGTAGCATTGGGTCGCAGTTTTAATATCAACTGGCCGTTTAAACACAGGATATAGAATTTCAAAAGGTTTTTATAGGTGGGTATTGTTGGATTCACATAAGGATGATTAGTTCCAATTTGCTCGGAGGTCTCATTGTTCCCGTCTTGGTGTAGGTACATTTCAATTTGCGTAATTTGTTGGGTTGTCTCTTGATTTTGGTTGGTATCATGCATAATTTTTGTATGTCGGTTGGTTTATTTTGTTTTTTGTGTTAATTTAGTGTGTACTTTATGTGTTGATCATCGGAAGTCAGTGGGTTAGTAGTGTTGTTGAAGGTTGTAGGCCCTTGTGTAGTTGTTTGTCCGATTTGTGAATTATGGACCGCGAAAGAATAATGAACGAGAATGCTCGCTTATCGAAGGAGTAATTAGATTCGGTGGAAAATTTCTTAGATGTTGGATTGCGGCAATCTAGGCAGAATAGCATAGGAGGGGTTAGATGTCCATGCAACAAGTGTAGGAGCAATGCCGTATTCGAAGATATTGTTGTAGTGCGTGAACATTTAATTTGTAGCGGTTTTGACGAATCCTACACTGGATGGGTTTGGCATGGGGAAGGGCATTATGGAAGTGAACAGGTTGAGATGGAGGAGGGAAGTGCCAAGGAAATTCTGCATTTTAATGAACAGCTTTCAGACATGTGTGACGATGTTGTTATGGAGTTTGCTGGGAAGAAAAGTATGTTGGCATTTTGGTAGTATTCGTCCAGGTATGTAAGAGAGAATTCTAAGTTCCCGAATGCACCCATATCTCTCATGCGCATTTTGGTAGTATTCATCCGGGTAAAGTAGAGAAACTATGGATTGAGCTTCTGATTCTCTTGGTTGCATGTAAGGACATCCATAGCCAATCCAAGTGAGTGATCATCCGCTTTAGATTAATATTTTTCTCTAAAATGGACCTTAAACAGAGAAAACCCAAGGTCAATCTTCACCGGTGAACTATGATCTCATGAAGTTGAGAACTCAATCATAGATACAGTGATCATATGACACACACATAGTCTTTGCGTAAATAACTTTGTGCTCCCTGTCTTGGTAACTGAAGTGCTCCAAAATTTGGTGGATACAATAAACACAGTCGTCGACCAGAACAAAGTAGGATAACTTGAACTCGAAATATTTGCGAACATTTCCATATCCTAACACTCCTCCTTGAAATACATGTTGTCTTAGAACCTTGGTAAATAAATGAGCTGGTTAATTGGGGGTACGAATATGATGGGTGACAACTTCACCGCTCTATACCAAGTCACGAAAGAAATTAGTACAGTCAATCTCACAATATGTTTTGTACGCTCCTAGAATACATGGCTGGCTGTAATATGAAGATGAACCTTGATGTCAAAAAAATAAGAATGATCCTTAACCTGGTCATATATATAATCTCGTGCTCCAGTGTTAAGAATCCAAGGTAAAGTAGTGTTACGGAAGAGGATCTGGTCATATAGTAGTTTTCATAACATTTTCAAAAGTTTGACTTTTAAGAAAATTTGTCTTTACGACATGTTTAATTTAACTTATATAAATATATATATATATAGGTTAAAATGAGGATTATTGATGGCTGCTCAACCCATAATGCGGTTTGAAATGCCTGTAGGCTAGTACAATATGAAGCCCGTAGACTATTCCAGTCCTAAACCGGAAGCAACATGATGCCCGGAGACTTATTCCAGTCATAAACCAGAAGTTAAAACTAAAAAAGTCCATTAGTAGCCTATGTAGTCATAAACTAAAATAGAGAAAAAGGGATAAAAAAAAAAGTGGTTGTATAACAAACAGTACTCTCAGCTAATTCGAGTCTGACTAGCCAAGCACAAATCGATTATCAATATTGGACATGCTCCCTAAACCTGCAATTTCATCTAGTACTAACTAAAACTCCACAAGTAACAGAAAACCAATCCCGGTAATAACTCATAACCCCCTCATAGTAAGAGAAATATAGGTCACATGCTAACTTATTCCCCACTCAAATAAGAGAATTCCCAGACAAGTTCACAAAATTAGGGCATGTGAAAGTCAGTCCAAACGCACCAAAACTGAAATAAATTTAAGCTTGTACGATCTACAAGTATGATTCAGAAAGAATCGCCATCAGGTAAGTAATCAAACTACCTTGACTCGGATTTCTCCTGTCTAACTATAAATTATAAAATAAACTATTCAAATTAAAGGTACATTGTTTATTTAGTGTAACATGTAAAGACTTCTGATAGATAGGAAAGTATATTGTTTGAACTTACATTTTATGATGCCAGTTTAGTTACATTTTAAATGTTAAAATTTCAAGAAACATTGACTTCTAAATTAAATAATAACAAATAATATTTTGATCATGTCCAAGTTAAACTAATTGAATTGAGAACTAAGTAACAAATTTTACATATCGTACAAGATACTTATTTTATAAGTATGTTTGGAGTATTTATTTTTTCTATTTCTGTCACAACCTAATCTATACAGACTTTTCATATTATGTAACACACAGTTTTGACCAATAATATCTTTATTTATTTATACTAGCTAGGTGACACCGCGCGATGCGCGGTGAATTTTGGCTAGATATGTCGGAGAAGGCAGTAACCTTGATTATAGGTGGTTGAATTTTTGGTGATACAACCATACCGTAGTGATGTTATATTTTTTAAAATAAATTTGGATACATCATTGTCAATGTAAGGGTGTGGGAGACTGAATTGATTTGATTAATAAAGCGGATAACTTAATTGAACCAACAGAAATGAACAAAAACAATCAATGTATTGTTTGAAATAGAATTGTATTGCAACCATATCCAATGAAAATCTCTATTTAATGGTAGAGAATTCTCCAGTCTCGGCCGAATATCAGTACGATTGATTATCCTCAATCGTAGCTATCCTCATCTTCACTCTCGTGACTGCTAGGTTCATGGTCATCGCTCCCTTCATCCTCATTTTCACCGCCATTAGTTTGATGATCACTTACAATCTCGATTTGGTCTGTAATTATTTTTGTTTTGGCCCCTGCATGATATTATTATATGAGACACGGGTGTGAATTAATCGTTTAAATATAAAGTGTTTGTAGTACCTTTAGAAAGTCTTCTTTTTTTGAATAAGCGATTGAGTGGGGTATTTTCATCTAATTCATCCATATTTGTATCTGCCGTTTTTTGTTTTCCTGGAAGGACTGCATAACCCATGTGACCCCGTTGTTCATTTGTATTCTTTTCACCTATTTTTAAAAGATTAGTTGCAATTTGGTACATGATTGGTTATGAGGCAGAAAGAAATTATGATTTTAAGAGAATTACCTCTACGAAGTCTCCCCTTCTTGACATGTTGTCTGACTGGATTGTGTAAAGCTGGAATGTTATCGTCACCTTTTTGTTTGTGTCCTTCATCTTTATGCAGTAAAAAATTTACTGCAATTAGTATTATAAAAGATGTCTCGGTATTTGTATGAATATCATATATTTGTGTAATTACATACCATTTTGATATTCGAATTCCTGCAGTTCATCCATAATATCCTCAGAATCCGGAATGTATTCTGTGGTCACTGAAAAGTTGACATGAAAGAATTTGTATAAAGGAAAGTAAAAGTTAGTCGTGGGAAGTATGAAAACATAGTCTGATGTAGCACAATACCTTTACTCGTATTTTTAGGATTTGTGTTTGATGGTTGTCTTTTTCCCCTCTCTTTGATTGTCACGATGATGTACCTAGGGTTGATTTCATGTTCTTTCTGTGTTTCCATCACTTTGACCAAGTATTCCCTAGCTGATATGTCTTTATCACGGGAGTTGATGTATTCCAGTTTATAAAAAAGGACGAAAGAATTTGTCACGTATTTGTTGAATCATAAAATCCCTCATACAGAATAGTAAAAGTTGCAAACAATCTCATTGGTGCATTCCATAAGTTATCAAATGCAATTCAAGTTATCTCGCAAATGTAATGGCCATAAATACCTGAATCAGATACTACAATGAATCAGATAAGTTATGATATTAATTATTCTAACCTCAGTGGCTTGGGTCATTGCTTCCTTGGCATTCAGACCCAATATTTGTTCAGCCTCGTCGTTAAACATAATAGCTTCAATGCTCCCACTTTCATCATTTAATGTAGCTTTCAATTTGCACCTGAATAGTATAATCATTAGTTGATGGTTAGATAAATTGTATAGAGCTTATTTGAAAAAATTTAATAGATATTACCTTGGTGTGGATTTATGCTTCATTCCACACACGTTGCATTCGAACATAGCTTGGAATGGTGCATCTGTAGTGGTGCTACATCCTCTGCATGCCATGTAATAGTATTTTCGCTTGATATTTCTGAATGAATTCACTCTTGTAGTTACCGCCTGGGGGGAATTAAGTTGGATTGTAATTAGTAAAGAGTGTTGAATTTTGACAAATATAAAACCTTGAGGAAATTAATTAAATTAAACTATCATAAAGCTTTATAAAATTGATAGGTTGCATAAATTACCTTTTGATTTGGTTCAATGTTTCCTACAAGAGTTAATGTCGTGCAATCTTTCATAACCAATTGATTTTTATTCTGCACTCCATGCTGAGTTTTCATGGTCCTTTGAATTTTGATCTTGTTTTTCTCAACCCTACAATACGAACAATATAATAAATAAATAATTTAGCAATGTTTTGATAATGAAAATTAATATAAAAATATCATTTTGTATAACCATAATTTCATCTTTGTCGCTTCCCGACTGTCATTGTTTAGTTGGAATTTGCTCCTTGGGTTATGTGTTACTTCTACAGCTGTTGAAGTTAAAGAATAATAAGTTATATAAAAAATCATAGAAAATTTAAAATTATGTAATAAGATGTTCTCCCTCTAATTACCTCCCCTGTACAAACTGATGTGGAGGTTTGTACCGATTAGAACGGGCATGGAGTTGATATTTTCAAGTAATTGTTTTCCAATCGTTTCAACGGATTCTGCCCACAGCGTCAAAACAAGAGTTCTGAACCTAGAGGAAAATCGTAAAATGGAGTGGCTAGTAATGTGTGTTTTGTAAATGTCTGAAATTATTGAATATAAAATGCGCCATCTTACTTGTTGTCGATTAAAGTGAACTTTTGGACGTCTTTAATGCCATTTTTTGTCTTTGTCTTGGTCGGGTGACCGTGGGTCACCACCGCTCCTATTATATCTGCAGTTTAATTTGTAGAATAAACAAATCATTGTCACATTTGAACTGGAAGTATTGTATTGGTAAATAAGCTCCAGAGTTTAAAGATTTCACCTATATATTGTTTCTCTTCTTCGTATAAATCACAAATTTTGTCGCATATTTTTCGTCGTTGAGGAAGATGGTGTATAAACTGATTGTTTATTTCATCCAACATTTTTCTTTCTCCTTTTCTGTAATTGACCTAAATAAAAATTATTTCATTCAAACTCAAATATTTACAAGAGGGTAATATGTAATTTAAACAATATAACATATTCAAATCATCCTACTCAAATATTAATACATGTTTTGTATTGAAACAAACCTGTTTTGATATCGATAGTCGGGTTAGTTTCGCTCTCTAGAAGTCGCTTTTTTTGTTTCTTTTCAGCATAATATTTTCTCCTCTTTGCATTTTTATCAACTTCACCCACTGCATCAATATGAAGTTTAAAATCATGAAGTTAAAATAGAATAATATATTGTACTTGAAAGCATCAGGAAAACAATAAAAATATAGTTACTACAATTAATAGTGTTAAACGTTGTATATTTAAACAAACATGTATTATTGTTGGTAGTTGGGTTAGCTTCTCTTTCTTGAAGTGTTCTTTTTTGTTTATTTTTAGCATAAAATTTTCTCCTCTTTGCATTTTGTCAACTTGGCCCCCTACATCAACATAAAGTTTAAAATTAAAAACACAAAACTATATACTAAGCATTCTTAATTCTAAATTAACAATAACATTAATTAGGGCAAAAACTTATAAGCGACCCCTAATCCATAAGAATTCCAGATAAACTACAAATTACTTGTAAATAAAAAAATATCAAACTTTTAAAGTATTTACAATCAGGAAAAGTTTTAATGATTCTACAACAATTTGGAACACTCTCCAACAACCCAACACTTTTCTTTCTCATTTTCTGTACTTGACCTAAATAAAAATTATTTCTTTCAAACTCAGATATTTACAAGAGGGTAATATGTAATTTAAACAATATAACATATTCAAATCATCATACTCAAATATTAATACATGTTTTGTATTGAAACAAACCTGTATTGATATCGGTAGTCGGGTTAGCTTCGCTCTCTAGAAGTCGCTTTTTTTGTTTCTTTTCATCATAATATTTTCTCCTCTTTGCATTTTTATCAACTTCACCCACTGCATCAATATGAAGTTTAAAATCATAAAGTTAAAATAGAATAATATATTGTACTTCAGTTTCAAAACTATATATATTAAGCATCAGGAAAACAATAAAAATATAGTTACTACAATTTATAGTGTTAAACATTGTATATTTAAACAAACATGTATTATTGTTGGTAGTTGGATTAACTTCTCTTTCTCAAAGTGTTATTTTTTGTTTATTTTTAGCATAAAATTTTCTCCTCTTTGCAATTTTATCAACTTGGCCCCCTACATCTACATAAAGTTTAAAATTAAAAACACAAAACTATATACTAAGCTTTATTACTTCTAAATTAACAATAACATTAATTAGGGCAAAAATTTATAAACGACCCCTTATCCATAAGAATTCCAGATAAACTACAAATTACTTGTAAATAAAAAAATATCAAACAGCAGTGCACCGCAATTTAGTTATAATATTGTATATTTAAATCAACCTTTATTATTGTTGGTAGTTGGGTTGGCAAACATACCGACAAGGGAATCTGGTGTTGGCATCCTGTGGCACGGTTCATGAGGAGTACATAATGAGTTCAGTAACTTGAAATAATATATAAAACTATGTAGTATAAAACTCATAACACATTCTTAAGTACATTAATGAACATGCACAATACATCAATTTACGAATAACAGGTGGACTTTCATACTAAACTAAAGAAATTCACTCAACATCTTACTTGCAATTACTGTGACCCAAACCCTTGCATTTGCTACACTGTTGTTGAAGTTTCATCTTTGATTTTTCCCCTAATTCTGCCTTTGTTAAACTCCCGAGGAACGATCCCAATCAAATCTAACATTATCCGTAATAACACTAACAATAATAACATAAGCAAAGAATATCCTTACCTTGAAATATTGATTGTTGCAGATTGTTATGATCCTAATCAGATTCTTGTGCCTTGTTCTTCTCAGGATCTCACACTCTTGCTTAAATCTACCCGACAACTTGCTTAAAACTTTCACGGCTACCTGAGTGTTATCTTGAAACAACACAAATTCATCCAAATTATACAGTGAAGCAAGAACGCAGTAAGGAGGCTTGGCTAGGTGTATGAAAAGTTGAATATTCTAGGATTGTTCACTTTCTTTCGTTTCCGTCTTTGTTCATGACAATTTCGCACAATATACAATTATTCGAGTGTTACGGCCACAAATATGAGCTTCTCCTTGAACGGAGCTGTCAACGGGCTACCTGCACGGGGAAAGGGAATGGCTAGGTCAGCACGGGGAGGGCGATAGCCGTTCCCGCTCCGATGCCAAAGTCAGTCGGTTGACAGTGTTTATGATCTATCCTTTTCAATAGTATTTGTGAGCTTACCTCTCTTTCTCTTCTCCTCCTCCCTTTTATATCTCATGCCAAGGTTCAACGCCTAGGGTTTTAGGCACGCTGATGGACCTTTGGTGATCCTGGCACGTGCCCGTGCCAGCCCATGCTAGCCATCCATTCCCGCAGCATCATTGGGCCTCTTGGGCCTGCCCTTGACCAAGTAACATGACCCGTTGACTTGGCCCACGATCCTCACAAGTCCCCCCAAGTGTGAGGCCGTGTTGCCAAACGCGGGCGAAGAACTTGAAGAGGCGAGGATCTGGCCGTTGTGACCTCACGCGCGCAGCTTTAACCTTCGCCTTTAATGCATGTCGAACGCGTGTCCCTCATCTCCTTTTCTCGATGGTGTGTGGGCCCGCCTCAATCACGACTCCCCACGCAGCCTTAACTCCTCAGCTGCCTTCTTTTGTTTGAAAGTAATCCCCCCTTTTTCTCTTCTCCTTCTGTCTTAACTCCGAACCATCATATCGCTGCGCTCTCCTGCCCTCTTTCAGGTATTCTCCCTTCTCTGCAACTTCTTTAATTCAGGCGACCTTCCCTAATTCCTCGGTCTATCCTCGATGGCTCTCCGACGCATGGGACCTGGGCTGGGCAGCACTACGACGGCCGGCGATGTCGACGGTTTCTGAGAGCGGTGCCGTCACACCGTCGGCCTGCAATTTACGGACTTGGAGGTGCAGATCCGCCTCCCGGAGGTTGGGCAGTTAGTGGCGAAAGCCCCTGAGGGTTTTACCGCCGTTTACTGTGATTACCTCTTTTCCTGCGGTCTGCGCCTCCCGTTGACTGGCTTTTTCAAGCAAGCACTGGCCTTCTTCGGGCTCGATCTGTGCTACCTTCAACCTAATTCCGTCAAGGCGTTGATCGGTTTCCAGATCGTGTGTTCCCGCCAGCAGGTTGTCCCCATGCTGCCCCTGCTCAGGGTATTCGCCTACCCATGTGTGGACAAGGGCTACTGTCATATCAAGTTCCGGCCGGCGGCGGGCAAGTCTCTGCTCCAGAAGAGGCCGAAGAAGTCCGGTTGGGGATCCAAGTTTGTATACGTGGACAACGACCTTGGTATGGGGCCCTCGTGCGAGTCGGGTCAGATACCCGGTGGGTGATCCGGCGACTCAGGGGCTCCGTCCCAGCGACGGGGAGGCGGCCGTGTTGGATCCGGAGGTTCGCAAGCTGAAACAGGGCGCGATGTTGTGGACGGCCGTGAACTCCAACGAACTCTTGAGCCAGTGTGGACTCCCTCACTGTCAGCTCGACATGCTGATGCAGTCGCCGATACATTCAGTCCCGTCTACCGAGGATCCGGGGGAAGGTCGACCAGCGTTTAGCCGTGTTTTTGCTTTTCCTTTCTTTTGTCACTTCTGTTTTGTTCAATCATACCGTTCTACTGATTCCTCTTTCTTCTTTGTCTGTAACGTCGCACAGCTTCCAGGACCGTTGACGGTGAGATCGACAGTCATCCCGACGTCCAATCGGACGCTCAGCTCGCCAACTCTGACATGGACAACTATCGCCGCCGATCCGAACGTCGCCATGCCCGCTCGTCCGCATCTGCTCTTGCCGACAGTCGCGCTCAACACTCAGAATCTCAACTGAACGTCCCCGAGCCTAACGTCATGCGTCCCGACTTCATCAACTTGGAGGGCAACGACTCGGGTGACCACAGGAACCCCCACAAGAGGCCGGCTGACTCGATGAGTGTCGAGATCGCCTTCGAGGGAACGTCCCTGCCTCCTCCCGACGAGCCGCACCGCAACAAGCTTCTCAAGGCGGAGTCTCTGCCTCCTCCGGCCGGACCAGTGCTGACTACCCCGAAGGGTCGTGCCGACTTCCTGGCCTCAGCCTTCCCCAGAGGTCACCTCGAGGCCTGGCGCGCGAACCCCTTGGTCAACTTCCACAACTCCGCCAGTCTCATGGACCGGTTCGACTCGGTCAGCCTGGAGGTATGATCCTTCTCCTTCTGTTTCTCTTCTCACGTTTATTTGAGATCGCATTTTGTTTTATGGTCATCCTCTTTGAACTCCCAGATGGCCTGCCTTTCCGCTTCCCTCAGGGGTGAGTTGGGCCGTTTGCACTGTGAGGCGTCCCGCTCTCGCGGCCAGCTCGCTTCCTGTCAGGCAGCTCTGGAGGCCGCTCGCGACCTCAACCAGAAGCAAGAGCAGATGATCGTGGAGTTGAACGCTCATGCCGCTGTCAATCCGGTCGACCTCCAGGCCCAAGTGGACGAGCTGACTGCATCTGTCGCCGCTCTCAAGGTCGAGAAGGAGGCTGTCGTCGCTGAACGGGACTCGGCTAACGGGAAGTTGAAGGAGGCCAAGGCTCAGCTGGAGACGCTCGATCTGATGCGCGCCAAGCTGCAGAGTGCTGAGGAGGCTATCGCCGGCCACGACTCTCGAATCGCCGCTGCCGTCGCCAAGTACAAGTGGGCCATCGAGGTCGGTCTCCCCGATGTCTTCCTCAAGGTGGCCATCGCGCGCCGTCGTTTCCGCCGGGCGGTCTACCGCTCCTTCGACTTGGATGAGATATATGAGGGGGATGCCGCTCGGTTCAGCCGCTCACTGGATGAGCTGTTTTCTGTCTTTGGTAAGTACACATTTACAGAATACTTCTCTAAGTTGTCTGCGGAGATGTCGCCTGAGGCGATTGTGGGGTGGACTCCCCCCAGCGTTCTGAACCCCAGCCGCCTTCTGCCGCGTCGACGACTCACCCATCTGGCAAGGGTCCGGTCGAAGGGGTTGCCATGGCCGCTGAGAAGGACGCGCCTGATGACCTATTGGACGACCTCCAGGAGGCGGGGTTGGTGGGCGAGGCGCCGGCGCATGAGTCTACGATGGAGGACGACGGCGAGAAGACCGGCGGCAACTGAAGCTTCTGAATGATCCGCCCTGCGTGGCGTTGTTTATGCCATCTGTGGCTTCATCTTTTTTTTTGCTACTCATGACAATTTCTCTTACCTTCCGCACTGTTTGGATATTATTTACTTTTGGATGTTTTTGTTCTGACGTTTGGTGACGAAACCTCTCTTTTTTACCCTTCTGGCATTGTGTCCTTTGTTCTTCCCCGTCTTTCCCCACTTGTCCATCGGTGCGGGTTGATGGTGGCGGAGTTGACTTGGGTCGTTCATCCGGAGGTCGATGTGACCCTCGGGCCTACTGGTGCGGCCGTGCCCTCCGTCGTCCTGAGGGCAACGAGCTCGGTTGACGAGGCCAGTGGTACTGTCAACTTAGTTAAGTGCCGCCAAGACGCCCCACGGGACTTGCCGTCGGGCTTACCGTCGGGCTCACCCGCCCGTGTCATCGTCGGATCGGCTGAGCCCCCAGGTGGTTTGAGGGCAGCGAGCTCAATTATGCCGAACAGCGGACGGAATTAGTTAAGTGTAACCTCGACAACCCGCGGCGCTCGCCGTCGAGTTCATCGTCGGGCTCACCTGTCCATTTGGACATCGGGCGACTGAGGCGGCTGAGCCCCCGGGTGATTCTTGGGGGCTACGAGCTCAGTTATGTCGGCCAGCGAACGAAATTAGTTAAGTATCGCCTCGACGCCCAACCGCCCATGGCCGTTGGGCTTACCGTCGGGCTCACCTGTCCATTTGGACGTCGAGGCGACTGATGCGGCTGAGCCCCCAGGCGGTTCTTGGGGGCAACGAGCTCAGTTATGTCGCCTGACGTGTGCGCAGACAACATTCATACCGCTAAGCCTGCTTTATATTACTTGCCACAAAAGAAGAAAAGCGAGTCCCCTGACGATCATTCCCCCGCCGAGCAAGTGAACGGGGGCAAGATGATCGCGTCGGGAACCCGACCAAAAGTGTTTTCCTCGCCCACAGGTTAAGGCTTACGGTCTACATACACATAAATATCCAGGCCGATACCTGATCATCCGTAGAACTTTCGGAGGTTGCTCATCTTCCAGGTGCGGGGAACTGGTTCTCCTGCCAGAGTGTGAAGCTTGTATGCCCCGTCGCCCAGCACCTCTGCTACCTGGTAAGGGCCTTCCCATGTAACGTCCAGCTTCTTCGTTCCCTCGGCGCGGCTGGCCTCATTCTTCCGGAGGGCGAGCTCGCCCAACTTCAATGACCGGTCCCGGACACGGCTGTTGTATCGCTGCTCAACGTAAGATTTGTACGCCGCCTCCGTCAGCGCTGCCTTCTCCCTCCGGTCCTCGAGCTCGTCCAGGCTGGCTCGGATTTCTTCCTCGTTCTCCAGTTCAGCCAACGGCTTGGCGAGTCTCGGCGATGGCACGATCACTTCTGGGGGAATGATCGTCTCGCTCCCATAACACAAGCGGTATGGTGATTCCCCCGTGCCCGGCCGGGGTGTGGTCCTGTATGCCCACAATACCGACGGGAGCTCTTCCACCCAGTTCCCTTTGGCCTGATCCAGTCGCCGCTTCAGTCCCTGGACGATTATCCCATTGGTGCGTTCCGTCAAGCCGTTCGCTTGGGGGTGCGCCACCGAAGTGAACCTTTGCTCGATCCCCAGCTGGGAGCACCACAACTTGAACGGCTCCCCCTCGAACATCTTCCCATTGTCGCTCACGATGGTTCGGGGCAGTCCGAACCGGCACACAACATTCCTCCAAACGAAGTTCGTCATTCGCTTGCCGGTGATGCTCGCCACCGCCTGGGCTTCCGCCCATTTGGTGAAGTAGTCTACCACCACAACGAGAAAACGCCTCCTTCCCGTCGCCATGGGGAATTGACCAACTATGTCTATTCCCCATTTGGCGAAGGGCCACGGGCCTGAGATACTCTTCATCGGCACTCCTGGGGAGTGCAACACCTTGTCGTGGGCTTGCACTTGACGCACTTCTTCACCAGTTCGTCGGCGTTGGCTCTCATGTTCGGCCAGTAAAAACCAGCTCGCGAGGCCCTCAAGGCCAACGTCCTCGCCCCTTGATGGCTCCCACATGTCCCTTCGTGCAGTTCCGCCAACAGCCTGTCCGCCTGCCTAGGAGAAATACATCTCAGCCAGGGTTGCAAGTATCCCTTCTTGTAGAGTACTCTGTCCTTCAAGGCGAACTCCAAGGCTCTCCTCTCAAGCTGTCTCGCTTTGCCAACGTCGTCCGGGGTCTGCCCGCTGAACAAGAACTCCCTGATCGGGGTCATCCAGCTGGGGGGTTCGGTCGAGATGGCCAGCAGTTCCTGGCCTTCCGTTGACCTTGCGGCCAACGTTTCCACCAGCACCCCCTTCGACATGTGACTGTTGGCGGTCGAAGCCAGCTTGCTGAGCGCGTCAGCTCGGGTGTTCTCCGAACGGGGGACCCGAGTGATGTCAAAACCTTCAAACGACGTAGCCAGCGCCTTTACCTTCGCCAAATACTTCTGCATCGACGGCTCCTTCGCCTGATAGGTTCCGCCGAACTGGTTGGCCACCAGAGCCGAATCGCCATACGCATCCAGCTTGTTCGCCCCCAATCTCTTGGCAATCTCCATCCCCGCTATCAATGCTTCGTACTCAGCCTCGTTATTCGTTGCCAGAAACTCGAACCTTAGAGCGTAAGTGGTCTCCTGTCCGTCGGGGTCCGTGACAATTAAGCCGGCCCCCGCTCCCTCGACGCCCGACGCGCCGTCCACGTGGAGTTTCCACCAATCTGTCCTGTCCTCCCGACGTCGGGTCCGGCTCGGGACGTCCACCGCCTCCGTCGCCGGGTCCTCGATCGTTACCTTCGTCGCCGAGGGGATTTCTGCTAAGAAGTCCGCCATCACCTGTCCTTTAATCGCCTTCCTGGGGGCGTACTGGATGGCGTGTTCTCCAAGCTCAACGGCCCACTTGGCCAATCTTCCCGATGATTCCGGCTTAGCTAAAATCGCTTTCAGGGGCTCGTTTGTCAAGACGGCCACAGGATGGGCTTGGAAGTATGATCTCAACCTCCGCGCTGAGTGGATGAGGGTGAGGGCCAACTTCTCCTGATCAGTATACCTGGTTTCCGCCCCCTGCTCACGTAGTACACCGGGCGCTGCACCTTGCCTTCTTCTCGGACCAATGCTCCGCTGACCACTTCTGATCCCGCGCCCAGGTACAGAAAAAGGGTTTCTCCGCTTTCTAGGGGCGATAAAGTCGGCAGCACCTTGAGGTGCTCTTTCAACTCTTGAAACGCTTCGTCCTCTGTGGGCCCCCACTGGATAGCTCCAGTCGCGCCGACGCACCCCTTGAGAACCTTCAGGAAAGGTAGCGACCTCTCCGCCGCCCGAGACAAGAAACGGTTCATCGCGGCCAACTTCCCGTTGAGGCTCTGGATGTCCTTCACCGTTCTGGGAGCAGGCATGTCCACGATCGCTTGCACCTTCTTCGGGTTGACGTTCAAACCGCTGTTCGAAACCATGTGACCTAGGAACTTCCCTGACCCGACGGCGAACTGGCACTTGGCCGGGTTCAGCTTCATCCCTATCTCCTTCAGCCTGCCTAATGTCTCGTCCACGTCCTTGATCAAATCACCGAAACTTTTGCTCTTGATGACCATGTCATCCACGTAGATTTCGACGTTGCGTCCCACTTGTTCCCGAAAGACGCGATCGACCACCCTTTGATAGGTGGCCCCCGCGTTCCGCAGTCTGAACGGCATCATTCTATAAGCGAAAGCTCCTCTTTCGGTGATGAAAGTGGTGTTATTCACGTCTTCGGGCCTCATCGGGATCTGGTGATAGCCCTTGTACGCGTCTAAGAAACACTTGATCGGGAAACCCCCGAGCGCATCCACCTTCTGATCGATGGCCGGGGTCGGGTAGCAATCCTTCGGGCACGCCTTGTTGAGGGTCTTATAGTCGACGCACATCCTCCAACCGCCGTCCTGTTTTTTGACCAAAACAGGGTTGGCTAGCCAGACCGGATACGGTACCTCTACAAGAATTCCTGCGTTGACAAGCTCATTGACCTCCCTATTGACCGCTTCGTTCCTCTCGCGGCACAAGGGCCTCCTCTTCTGGATGACCGGCCTGTGTGAGGGGTTGATATTCAACAAGTGCATCCCAAGTTCTGGTGAGATCCCGATCATGTCCGACGGCTTCCTCGCGAACACGGCCCCGTGTTTCTCCAGCACCCTGACCATCGACTGCTTCACCTCCTCGGGAACGCTCGCTCCGACCTGTATAAGCATCCTTGGTCCCCATGTAGGTATACGGTTTCTACCTCGCTCCCCAACTCTTCGATGATGGTTCTTTCCTTCGGGGATACCATTTGCACCCTTCGAGCCGACGTTCTACCGGACGTCCCGTCCGACGGTTGTCCGGACGGCTCCTCGGGGTTCTTCCTCTTTTTGAGAGCCACTCGGTGGCACTCCCTAGCCTTCTGCTGATCGCCCCGTACCATCGCTATCCCTTCCCTCGTGGGAAACTTCAACAATAGATGGAGGGTGGACACGATCCCCTTCAAGGCTGCCAGTGCCGGCCTGCCGAGTATCAAGTTGTATGGGTTGTGTGCCTTGATCACAATGAATTCAAGGTCCACAATTTTCCTGCGGGGGGTCGTCCCGACCGCCACCGGCAGGGTGATGATTCCCTCTGGCCAAACAGTCCGGTCCGCAAAGTCTACCAACGGCATGGCCGTCGGGGCCAATCCTTTGTGCGTGTTCTCATCCAGCTTCTCGAAACAGTGCCAATACATGATTTCCGCCGAGCTGCCACCGTCGATGTAGGCGCGATGCACCAACTTGTCCATGATTTGCACTGTGATGACCGTGGCATCGCCCCCAGCAGGTCGGTCTGGGACAGGATCCTCGGAACTGAAGGTGATCACCTCCTCCGGCGTCAGCCTCCTTGACATAGGTGTCGGCTCGGGCGTCTTGCGGCAACGCACCTTCCTCTGAGACTCTGTGGCTCCTCATGTGTTCCCCCCGATGATAGCGAGTATCGCGCCGGTGGGGGCGGTTGGCTCTTCATCCTGCGAGGAAATGTCTTCATACCTTCGCCTCTTTCCCGACTCTTCCTTCTTCTCGGCCCGAGCGACTTCCTTGGACCTGGGTCCTGTCGACCGATCGCGCGACCGTTCACCTCCACGCTCGCTTCCTCGTTCAGTCTGACGTTCACCTGATCGCGATGAGTACTCTTCCCTGTTGTACTCCCGGGCCTCCTTGGCATACTTCTTGAGATGCCCCCGCTTGAGGCAGGCTTCAATGGCTCTTTTGAGGTGTATGCATTCGTCAGTGTCGTGGCCGTGATCCTCATGGTAGTCGCAGTAAAGGCTCATGTCCCTCTTGGAGGGCGGCAACTTCATCTTGCGGGGGACCGGGAGAATCCCCTGATCCGCCACGGCCATGAAGATTTGCTTCGTGGTCCTGGTCAAAGGTGTGAAGGACCTGTCCTTCGACGGTTCTTCTCTGCTACCCAGCCGATCCTTCACAGACCCTCTCGACTTGTCCTTCCTTGACTCCCCTCCAGAGGTTATATCCTTGCTGGCCTTGTCACCTCTGTGGTACTCCTCGACTTTGATGTGGAGCTCGTACAACGTGAAAACAGGCTTCTTCGACAACCGAACCTTCAAGAGGGTGTGGGTTAACCCTTGCACGAAAATCTCGACCAGCCATTTCTCGTCCAGCCTGGCTTCCACTTTGTTGCACTCGGTGATGAACCGCTCGTAGTAGTCCATGAGCGACTCGCCCGACCGTTGCCTGATCCGTAGCACGTCCTGTGTGGTGAGGGCGAACTTCTTCTTCTGCATGAACCGCGTCAGGAAGAGGTCCTCCAGTTTCGCGAAGTTGGAAATGCTGTCGTTTTCCAGATTGGCAAACCACAGTCTCGCCGCCTCCTTGAGGGTTGTGGCGAACGCCCGGCACCAGATTGGCTCGGGAGTGCTGTATGTCGACATGGACGTCGTGAAGGTATGGATGTGGTCGGCCGGGTCCGTTGAACCGTCGTATGACCCCAAGTTTGGGGGGTACGGATCTTCGAGTCGGCTACGAACTCCATCACCGACCGGGTGAACGGGCTTCCTCGGAGCTTCTCTCCCTCCGGCGGGGTCCAGTTCACGGCGAGGCGCCGGTGAACAGGAACTCGCGGCGGGACTTTCGGCTTGTGAATGTACGAGGTCGCCCATAACTGCTCTGGGTCTTCATCTTCCCCTGAGTCCTCATCATCATGGGTGACCGGGATGGGGTTTGTCTCCACGCCCTGCGCCAGCGGTTCTGACTCGTCGGGCGCCTTCTGCTTCATCGAGTTGACACCCTAGAACAGGCGCTTCGGGGTGATCTTTCCCGCTCTAGCGCTCAGACTCTGCAACTCGTGGATCTGGTTGGCCATGCGCTCTTGGGATTTGACGATGCGCTGGAGCAGATCCATGCTCTCCTTCGCTTTCCCCAGGGCGGGGTTCGGCGTTGACTCCGGTCCCACCACTTGGCTCGACAGCCGGCGAGCGGCGGGATGCTTGACCGAGTATTGGTCGAGCTCTTCATCTTCATCGTCCTCGCGCCCCGTCAGATCGGTCAGGGGCGGGATCTGACTGCTGGTTTCTCCACTCATCGATTGAGTGCGTGGGCTGTAAGAATAACAAGGATCCCCACAGACGGCGCCAATGTTACGGCCACAAATATGAGTTTCTCCTTGAACGGAGCTGTCAACGGGCTACCTGCACGGGGAAAGGGAATGGCTAGGTCAGCACGGGGAGGGCGATAGCCGTTCCCGCTCCGATGCCAAAGTCAGTCGGTTGACAGTGTTTATGATCTATCCTTTTCAATAGTATTTGTGAGCTTACCTCTCTTTCTCTTCTCCTCCTCCCTTTTATATCTCATGCCAAGGTTCAACGCCTAGGGTTTTAGGCACGCTGATGGGCCTTTGGTGATCCTGGCACGTGCCCGTGCCAGCCCATGCTAGCCATCCATTCCCGCAGCATCATTGGGCCTCTTGGGCCTGCCCTTGACCAAGTAACATGACCCGTTGACTTGGCCCATGATCCTCACATCGAGCACATAAATTCAGCCACCTTTACTCAAATATTCCTGCCAAATATCACTACGGTATGGTTGAAATCGATTAGGATTGAATTTCTATAAAAAAAAAAAGGCTAAAAATTTGCCCAAGAAAATATGGAGAACTTGAAGTTTGTATAAAATAGAAATCGATTAAGAATTAAGTTTGAAATCTATTAGGAGTTCAAGTTTGTATAAAAAAATACTAAACATTAACTCAAAAATAGAGAAACAAAATCTGGTACCAACAAAAAGTGGTACCAAAATAAAGTGAGAATAAAAATACTCATAACTTAAATTTATCACTATGATTAAATTTTATCGAGTTTGGCATGGATTTAGTTTCTATCATGCACTTTTCCTTTTCCCAAATGAATTTAGAATTTGTTGAACCGCTTCATGATGTTCCTTATAATTATCCAATCACTTTGGCAGGAATTAATAAAGTAATTTAGACATTCTATTTTGCTAAGCATGCGCCCGCCGGCAACTGGTCGTTATTGTGTAGTAATTTGATATGTACAATATACACATGTTATAAATTTACTAATAATCCTTTTATATTAATCAATTCAAAATTTTTGCTTCATACTATGTATATATAATTTAAACAAATTGTGTAATCAAAGTGTTCAAATTCCGCCAGATTCAGACACTAACTCAATCAATTAACCATATAATAAACGATAAATAATTTGTGCATGTATACAATAAACAATTTCTCCGTGAATAATGTAATTTGATTATTTTTTAAAATATAGAATTTGTATTAACAAAACTGAAATGCACGGAGAACCCAAAGCTCTTATCCAGTAATGCCTAATACGGCCACCAAGTTGTGTTCCCCCGACCAATTCAGCTAGAAGAAATATTCTATTAGCTAGAAAAAAATATGATAGTTATTAAATATTATTATTAATCGTTTATTTTCTCCAAAAATACGAAAATGCACTACTGGAAAGCAAGGCTACAACGGCGCCCGAAAACGG
Source organism: Sherardia arvensis (assembly GCA_948330725.1). Lineage (NCBI taxonomy): Eukaryota > Viridiplantae > Streptophyta > Magnoliopsida > Gentianales > Rubiaceae > Sherardia > Sherardia arvensis. The sequence goes on from OX415241.1 coordinate 30,696,182, forward strand.
CGTTTTTCCATAAACGTCGTTCTTCTTAACGTTCCGATATCGGAACGTTGGTGATGATGAGGGCCAACCAGAATTTACGGCGTATGGCTCATAAACGCCGCACAATTTACTTGTTAACGGCGCTTGTGTGACGGTGGAATTCCAAGAACGCTGTTCTCTGTGTAGGTTCCGCAATCGGAATTAATCAGAATCTGTGTTTGTGTTTATCGGGTCCCACTTGTGAAGTCATAATATTTAAGGTGGAACAAGAAAGCCCGTGTTATATGGTTGAACATAATGTGGTTCCTGTTCAGGAACACGACTTGATATATAATCTCAGTCAGCAGATTAGATGCTATCTTTCTACCCACAATCTTATCTTCTCACATTCATCCCCAATTCTCCCAACTTTCTCCCAAATTTATTTATATCTTTGATTCTACTCAAAATCTCAATCCCAATCACTCTCTTCTCTAAATGTTAAATATTTTCCTTGATCTCTTAACTCTTTTCCATGGAGATTCAATCATAAAGAGGTAATTTGTAATTTTCATTTATGTTTTTGTGAATCTTAGTTTCTTGATTTTGATTGCATCGGAACCCATTTCGAATTTATGTATCTAATCGATGAATTTGTTGTTGTTGAAGTGTTAGAATATAATGTTATTGATGGATCTCTATAAATGTGTTGTTGTTGATGAATTTACATAAAGACTAGTTTTTTGTGATTGATTTGAGGATGAAGTTTTTTTTGGTTGATGAATCTAATGTTGATGAATGTGTTTTTGAGTATGAAGTTGTTAGTGTGATTTGTAGGTAAATTTCTTGATGTTAGGATGAATCTATTCTTTGGTGTTGTTAGGATGGATTTGTTCTTGACATTCTTCATGTGTTCTTCATGTTCATCTGAGTTTTTTTTGTGTTCATCTGGGTTTGTTCTTCGTGTTCTTCGTGTTCATCTGGGTTTTCCGATTTCGATCGGAAAGCCCAGATTTTTTTTGTTGAATTCTTAACTAGTTCCGATATCGGAACACCTAATCTAGTTAGGTTCCGATATCGGAACCTATAAACGGCGGTTCCATGAAACACCGCTAACGGGTGAACCCCTACGACGTCGCAGGCACCGACGGCGGTCGGAAACGCCGTCATAGGGGTGGGTCTTGCGCCGTGATAGCTGTATGTGTCCAGTAGTGATGGAAGTAAAATTGGGCACGTTGACCGCGAGACGTGATATAAATACAAATATAGCCGTGACCATGTTGAGCATATTTCGTAATTAAATTTAATTGGGTTTTTTTCATTTGCTTAGGGTTTATTCTCTGTGCCTAATTAACTCATGGCTATCACTGACCTAATTAGGCCGGTCAGTAGTGACATTTATTAAAAATATATTACATTTATTAGAAATCAAGTTTGAAATTGATTAGAAATTAAGTTTCTATAAACAAAGCCTAAAAATTCTTTTTAAAAAAATCCTAAAAATTTTCTCAAGAAAATAAGAGAAAAAATAGGGTACCAAAATTTAGTACCAAAATCTGGTACCAAAAAAAAAGTGAGAATAACTTTTTAGTATTAAAATAGTATCAATCAATCAATCAATTATCTAAATGAATTTAAATCGGGAAATAATTACGAAAACAGGTCTAATTGAATAAGTAAAAATAGTAAAAGAATGATATTATGGTATGATAGGGAGAAAAATTCTAAGTAAATAAAATTTAAAATTTAAAATTTATTTTATTAGTAAATTATCCAAGAAAATAAAAAAATAGGGGAAGAAACTTAGGACAAAAGAAAGAACTAAAATTTGGTTTTTTTAAAAAAAATGAGAATAACTATTTATTATGGAGGACGAAAAATTTTTATAAAGGAGGAGGAAGGAGGAGGAGGGGATAAAGGAATATATTAAAATATATTAGGAATCAAATTTGGAATCGACTAAAAATTTGCCCAAGAAAATAGGAGAAAAAATAGGGTACCAAAATCTGATACCAAAAAAAAAGTGAGAATAACTTTTTAGTATTAATATAGGGATGAAAAATAAAATTTAATATTTAGATATTATATGTTGCGATTAATCTAACAATATCAAATATGATAATGATAATATATATATATATGATCAACGTTTAATAAATAAAAAATATAAAAAAAATTAGAGTTAGATTAAGATAAAATGGTGGGAGTAACAGAGCGTGCTGTTGAAACTTACTTCCATGGGGTAGTGTGCGGTAGATATTATTAAAGTATTCTTATTTTATGTAGAAGTGGCAGCAATCATAATGTGACTTAAAAAAATAAAGTTGAGAAATAATTATCCAGTATCTTATCATCGGTAATCTAAAAGATTCCACTGTCGATGGTAATGTATATACTCTGTCTGTGTGTTCCCAGGTTCAGTACCTAGTAAAACTAGTAATTACTGCAGAGAAGGATGAGTTATGGAGAAGAAGAGAAGGTTGTTTGTGTGACGGGGGCGTCGGGATATATAGCTTCATGGGTGGTCAAGCTGCTGCTTCAACGCGGCTACACCGTCAAGGCCTCCGTTCGTGATCCCAGTAAGTTTCACTTATGATTTATTATATATTGCACAGATTCTGCTTTGTTTTCATTCTCTCTGGTTTCTTTGTATGTATCTGCAGAAGATCTACAGAAGACGCAGCATTTGATGTTACTTGATGGAGCTAAGGAAAGGCTTCACTTGTTCCCTGCAAATTTAATGGAAGAAGGTTCCTTCGATGCAATTGTTGATGGATGTCATGGTGTTTTCCACATAGCGTCCCCAGTTCTATTTCATGTCCGGAATCCACAGGTGAATTGAATGCCTTCGAAATGTAGAAATATATATATGCCGGTGTTCTAAATCCTTACTTCCTTTAGGATTTCCTTTAGAAATATTTGATGCTATTCATTTAAATATTTGATTTTGACGCCATTCATTGTGTTTTTTAGTTATGAAGAAAAACCTTGATGTTCAAAATTCTGTTTTACGATGTCAAATTGTTATTTCCTCCGTTTGCAGGAAGATCTATTGGACCCTGCGGTGAAGGGAACCCAAAATGTGCTAAGATCATGTGTGAAAGCTCAATCTGTCAAGAGAGTAGTTGTGACATCTTCTACATCTTCCGTTTCATTCAATCACAAATTCAAGGCTGGCTCAGTAGTTGATGAAACTTGGTTCTCGGATCCAACCTACTGCAAAGAACGCGAGGTTAGACCTGTTGATCATGAGAATGAAGCACAAACATGAGATTTTCACTAGCTTATATTGTGTATATTTTTTCACTAAGATGAGTTTTGTGTGTATTAGATGTGGTATCCCCTGGCGAAAACCCTAGCAGAAAATGCAGCTTGGAAATTTGCCAAGGAAAATGGCATTGATATGGTTACAATGCTTCCAGGGACATGTTTTGGTCCTCCCTTGCAGCCTTCTGTCAATTACACTGTGAAACTTATTCAGGATCTTGTGAATGGTACTACTTAACAGACCATTTGAGTACTTTTTGGTGTTAGCGACAGATAGCATACTTACCTCGTAATGATGATTTGCAGGCACTGGAAATGTTTCCAATACATCAATTCGATGCGTTGATGTCAGAGACGTTGCACATGCCCATGTTCTTGCCTTTGAAATGCCATCGGCTAGTGGGAGATATTGTCTTGTTGAGAGTACTTTACATGCCTTGGAGATTGTCAAGATTCTGCAACAACTCTACCCTAGTCACAAATTTTCAGAGAAGTACGTACACATTTTTAAGGCTTTCTTTTATCATGATCAGTTGTTGCAACTCTTTTTGGTATGTAGTTTCTTAGTAAATTGTCTAGTAATAACATATTTGAGAAATTTTTATGACTACTAACAGATTTTCGGATAGTAGAGATGTTGTTTGCCCCGATCATATAGTGGATAGCAGCAAAGCAAAGAGCTTGGGAATTGAGTTCATTCCTCTGATGGTGAGCATAAAGGACACTGTCGAAAGTCTAAAGGAGAAGAATCTGGTGAGCTTTTAACCAAGGACTGCCGCTGCAACTTCCTTTCTTCCTCACTATGAAACCCCTGCCTTCCATTAGATATGTTAGTAATAATAGTATTATGTTATGGATAGTTTAGTCATTTCACTTTGTACTATATATTCTTCACTTGTAAGAATAGAGCTATGCTCTTGAACTTCTTCTCATTCCTTTGTTTTGGTTTATGTATTTGGAGATATGGATTTCTTCCAATCTTCTTCATTTTCCTACATATATTAACATGGTATCATAGCTATGATTCATCGGTTTGTGGGTTGAAGGTCTGTGGGTTGAGCAAGATCAAGGTTGAAGTGGTTTTTTGAATTTTCGTCAAAAGAGTTTCTGCTTCGGATTTGTCTGCGCAGCCGTCGTATATTTGAGTTATCTTTTCATCCGACCGTTGGAAAATTCTGAAATTTTGGGTGGTTGTTCGAGAGACGTGGATCTACAATTTGACCGTTCGGATCGAGCATTGGAGTTCTGGAAATTCTACAGTGTTAGTCGGACTGAACTGTGAGTTTTGGTTGTTTCTTGAAAAATTTTCAGATTCGGCATTTGTGAGCTTTTTTTGATTTGTTTCGATTACTAGATTCATTCTTGGATGAAATTATTGTATGGGCAGTTGTGATTGACTCTCAATTTGGAGTTTCTTGGATTTGGTATTAATTTGAGATTTTTCGGAATCGTGAAATTTGAGGCCTTTTGAATTGGAGATTTGATATTGCATGGATATGGAATTTTGAAGTTTTTTGTTGGATTTGTGAGTTGTTGATTGGTTGTTGATATTGGTGTTGGGATTTGGTTTCGATTTTGATTCGAAATTGTTGATTTGTGGGAGCTTATTATGGTTTGGATTGAGTTTGGTTTTCTGGGTTGAGAATTTTTTAGCTGTGTGACATTTTTGGTGTGCTTGGATCCTTGAAGTATCATAATGAAAAGTGATAGTGATCATGGTTCTCAGTCATTTAGTGTTGAGTTAACTCCGTATATGTTTGACCAGTTTCAAAAGTTTCTCGCATTTCAGCAGCCTTCTGTCATGTCCTCCTCTACAGGCTTTTCATCATCGCCCATTTCACATGTCTCTTCTCCTTTGTGGATTTTGGATTCTGGCGCCTCTAATCATATGTCTCCTCACTTGCCTTCTTTTACTACTCTTTCATCTGCACCTACTGGTTCAGTATTGACTGCTGATGGAACTCCCATGCCATTACAGGGTATTGGTTCTATTGCCACCCCTAATGTCTCCTTGAGTGATGTTTATCATATTCCTAATCTCTCACTTAACCTTTGTTCGGTTGGTCAATTGTATGATTATGGCTTGGGTGTTTGGTTCTCTTCTTCATCTTGTGTGGTTATGGATTTGCCATCTAGGAAGGTGGTTGGGACTGGTCGTAGGCAAGGGAAACTTTATGTCTTGGATGAACTGAAAGTTACAGATGTTGTTGCTTCTACTGTGGATTTGTCTTCCTTTCGTTTGAGTCGATCATCCTCTGATTTTTACTTGTGGCATTCTCGTCTGGGTCATGTTTCTGCATCTCGGTTGAGGTATTTGGCCTCTACTGGAGCTTTGGGTCAGCTGCACTCTCACATCTCCGATTGTAGTGGTTGTAAACTGGCGAAGTTTTCTGCCTTGCCTTTTCAGAGAAGCATTTCATCATCTCTTGCTCCTTTTGATCTTGTGCATTCTGATGTGTGGGGCCCCTCTCATGTGCTTAGTAAAGGGGGTTCTCGATACTATATTTCATTCATTGATGATTTTACTCGTTATACATGGGTTTATCTTGTGAAGCATAGATCTGATTTTCTTGAGGTTTATCGTGAGTTCAGGGCTCTTATCAGCACACAGCACTCTGCAGTCATTAAGTGCTTCCGTTGTGATTTGGGGGGTGAGTACACCTCTAATGCCTTTTGCCAGTTTCTTGCTTCTGATGGAACCATTCGACAGACCTCTTGTACTGATACTCCTCAGCAGAATGGTGTTGCCGAAAGGAAACACCGTCACATTGTTGAGACTGCTCGTTCCTTCTTGCTGTCAGCTGAGGTTCCTAAAGTATTTTGGGGGGAAGCCATTCTTACAGCTGTGCATGCCATCAATAGGATCCCGACCTCACATAATTCTGGCTTGTCACCTTTTGAGGCATTGTATGGACATGCACCTGATTACTCTTCCTTGCGGGTATTTGGTTGCGCCTGTTTTGTTCTCCTACCTCATGTTGAACGCTCCAAGTTGTCTCCTAAGTCAGCTTTGTGTGCCTTTTTGGGATATGCTAGTGGTCAGAAGGGGTATCGGTGTTTTGATCCTGTTAAGCAGAAGTTATATGTTGCTCGACATGTTGTGTTTTTGGAACATATCCCGTTTTTCTCGATTCCTTCTAGTCCACACCGGTTGACTCAGTTGGATCTTATTCACTTGGATCCTTTTGATGTTGTTAGCGATGATGTTCCACCAGCAGATTTGGTTTCAGACACAGATGCACCCCTTGCTGTGCCTCATGCTGTTGATTTGCCTCTTGTCCCTGAGACTGATATACCCCCAGAGCCTCCACTACCATCTCCTGAGGTTGTGATCGATCCTCCCCCTCTCCGTCGGTCCACTCGAGCTTCTAAGTCCTCTCAGAAGCCAGACTTTGCTTACTCCTCCTATTCTCCTGCATTTGCCTCTTTCCTTGTGTCCATTCACTCTTTGTCTGAGCCTACATCATATAGAGAGGCTGTTAGTGACCCTCTTTGGCAGCGTGCTATGGCTGAGGAACTCGCTGCTTTACATCAGACTCACACTTGGGATTTAGTGGCTTTGCCTTCAGGAAAGCACACTATTGGTTGTCGTTGGGTTTATAAGATTAAGACCAAGTCTGATGGTTCTGTTGAACGATACAAAACTCGCCTTGTTGCGAAGGGATATTCACAGGAGTATGGGATGGATTATGATGAGACATTTGCACCAGTTGCAAAGATGACCACCATTCGCACTCTGATAGCAGTTGCTTCAGCTTATCAGTGGAAGATTTCGCAGATGAATGTTAAAAATGCGTTTCTTTACGGTGATCTTTCTGAGGAGGTTTATATGACACCTCCTCCCGGCGTTGCGCATGAGCCCGGGCATGTTTGTAGACTTCGGCGGTCTCTTTATGGCCTCAAACAGGCTCCCAGAGCTTGGTTTGAGAAGTTCTCCACTGTGGTCATCTCTCTTGGCTTTCGCCCTAGCTACTATGATTCTGCTTTGTTCATCAAGCATACGAGTAAGGGTCGTATTCTCCTCTCTTTGTATGTTGATGATATGATTATTACCGGTGATGATTGTGAGGGGATTGAATCATTGAAGCGTGATTTGGCCTTTTGTTTTGCTATGAAAGACTTGGGTGCGCTCCGTTATTTTTTGGGCATTGAGGTAGCCTCTTCTCCTAAGGGTTATCTGTTGTCTCAGTCCAAGTACATTGCTGACCTTTTTGATCGTGCCCGTCTTACGGATAATAAGACGGTTAACACTCCACTTGAGACTAATGCTCACTACTCCTCTACAGATGGGATTCCTTTGCCTGATCCCACTCTATATCGTACTGTGGTTGGCAGTTTGGTGTATCTTACAATTACTCGGCCAGATATTGCACATGTTGTTCACGTGGTTAGTCAGTTTGTCACTGCTCCGACTTCAGTTCACTGGGGTGCTGTTCTTCGTATTCTCAGGTATCTTCGAGGCACCCAGTTCCGTTGTCTTCTCTTTCCCTCATCATCATCGTTAGACTTGCGTGCTTATTCTGATGCTGATTGGGCTGGTGATCCTGAGGATCGCAAGTCCACCACTGGCTTCTGCATCTTTCTTGGTGACTCACTCATTTCTTGGAAGAGTAAGAAGCAGGATGTTATCTCTCGTTCTTCTACAGAGGCTGAGTATCATGCCATGGCCTCGACCACTGCAGAGATTGTTTGGTTGCGTTGGCTCAGGGGCGGAGCCAGGATTTCGTGTTGGCGGGGGCTAATAGCTAAACAAAATTTTCATAAAAGCAAAATTAACAAGCTAATATAATACAAAAATTATTCGAAGCAAATTCTAATATATAGATCATGTGATTCAAGTGATTGTGGCATTAACTTAATATCACTTTACAACTAAACTAATAATCGAAAGCTATCATTAAAATATTAATTTATGTATTACAAGTTATATAAACATCTATTACCTATACTTAGTTGAATTTATAGAATGAATTAAAATGCTAACCTGGTAAAACTATGTACAAAGTTTTTCACTAATATACAGTCACTTGCAGTTGAATGCGAGTAAACAATTAGCCGACAAAACATAACTTATGGAAAATGAAAACTTAATATTGTTGGATAGGAACACAAAACAAATAACATCATATACAAGAGAATTAGATTAAAACGAAAATCATTACCAACTCAAAACCGCCGATGCACATGAGATTGAGGGGTTTTGGAACGCAGAAGGACAACACAAGAACTCTTAGGTGTTGTTACATTAACTGATACTCTGTATGCCAGATTAATTGATACTCTGCGTACGGCGTACGAGTTGGGGAAATTTGGATTTCTGGAACGTGGATGACAACACAAGAACTCTTAGGTATTGTTATGTTAACTGTCACTGATACTGCGTACGGCGTATACGTTTGGGAAATTTGAGGTTTTGGTAAATAACACACATAAAATATAGCTCGAATATATATAATATATTCCTCCGCGATCTCTGGCGGGGCCGAGCAAAATTTTAACGGAACTAAACTTTAAATAAAAGATTATACCTTTACGTAATCAGTGATTCTGGAGACTTTGGCGGGGGCTTGAGTCCCCGCCAGACCCGGTCTCCCTCCGCCACTGCGTTGGCTGCTCTCTGATTTTGGCATTAAGCTTCCTCATCCCACACCGCTACATTGTGATAATCAGAGTGCCATTCATATTGCTCGTAATTCAGTGTTTCATGAGAGAACCAAACACATTGAGATTGATTGTCACTTCACACGCCATCATTTGCAGCTTGGTACTATCTCCCTGCCCTTTGTTCCCTCTTCCCTTCAGATTGCCGATTTGTTCACGAAGGCTCATTCATCAGCGCGCTTCCGTTTCTTATCTGACAAACTCTCAATGCTTCTTGCTGTAGCATCGTGAGTTTGAGGGGGGATGTTAGTAGTAATAGTATTATGTTATGGATAGTTTAGTCATTTCACTTTGTACTATATATTCTTCACTTGTAAGAATAGAGCTATGCTCTTAAACTTCTTCTCATTCCTTTGTTTTGGTTTATGTATTTGGAGATATGGATTTCTTCCAATCTTCTTCATTTTCCTACATATATTAACAAGATAAAACTAGGTCAGGTAATTAGCTGCCCGTAACATGTGATAAACAGTATTAATGGAGATATTATCAAGAAACATTTAAAAAGGAATATCAATTGAATCTTCATGTATGACAGTATGAGGCATGAGCAAATCATTAACATATATTTTTAGAATCTTAAAACCAAATGCTGCCCAGTCAAGTTTATAGTTGATATATGCGATTTCTACAGTTAAGTTACCAATGGTGAGAGGATCACTCACCATATTTGGCATGCCAATGCAGCCATCTTTGATTGCTGTTGGAGATCTTTACATACAGTGGCGGAAGCAAGATATTATTTTAGGGTAGGCTCAGTAGCTTGACTACGGTGGCCGGAGGCCGGAAAGGCTCGTCGGAGGCCGGAACGGCCCAATTTTTTACCGGAGAACAGTAATATAGGCTGTGTTTCAAATTTTATGGTAGGCCGAGGCCTACCCACGCCGCCAAGTAGTTCCGCCCCTGTTTACATACATCCTGCAACAATCTAGTAAATAAGTAAACATAAACAAAAAGTTATTCTTCAGTTGCAGCAAAACTGAGCTTAACATAAACCAGACACATGGACGCTATGGATGACTCATTTCTAGTTCCTGACAGATTATTATCAGATTTTTATCTCCCAACTGAGATTACAACAGGACCGTTTATTCTGACATCTCTAAAAAAATTCTCATTTCGTTATTGTTCTCTCCGTCTATAATTTGCAATTTTCTCATTGCATTCGAGAAATTATCTACTTTTATGGTTCAGGCTGATATAGGATCATATCACGCACACCATTTGCTAGATTTAGTTCCTCATAACAAGTAAGAACCCATGATATCTATCTAGAAGAATAAGATTATGTACTTATCCTAATTACTTTTTTGTAAGGCTGTGTTGAGTAAAATAATGAACTGTATATAACACTTTAATTATTATTTTAAGTTAAATATTAAAATTTGGAAGCATATTATTTTAGTATAGTCAGTTTAATGCATATATAAAAGAAAAAAAGTCCATCAAAGGAATATTACATCACGTTCATTGTTTAAATTTTGCGAAACATAAATAATAACTTATACATCAAAGGAATTATATCAATAAGCTCATTGATATAATTTATCAATCTCAAATCGATGGACACAATAAACTTATTGAATGATATTTATTATTATATATTTGAGATCAAATTCGAATTCGAATTTTGATCGAATTTATCGAGATTTGCTCCGTGCAATTCATATACACATGTAAGTAAATTGTCTCAATATTAATTTATATGTCTATAATAGAATTTTTCATTTCAAAGTTGTAACTTTAGTAGGAATTTCAAAAAAGTTTAATAGGAGGAGTAATATAGTATAACCAGAGTATATATATGCATACAGTATTTCAAAAGAAAAAAGAGAGTATATATATGCATATTTAATCAGAATTTCTCAGTCCCAGGCCACTCACTACCCACAAATTGGTCCGAAGTTGATGACCGCCGACCGGTGTGAAGCAGTCGAAATTACGCCGGATATTCTCAGGAGAATTCGTCCTTTGGGCGCCATAGTCCTGAGCTCCAGATCTCCTTAGTCCTCATCCATTGCGCGTTATTTGGTGAGTAGCTGTCAGTACTTGAATCACCTAGAAATTTAGGGCTTTTAGCGCTCCTCAATTTTGCCTATCAAATATATGTTGATACATGAATGGGACGTTAAACAATGAACTTCTGTTGAAACACAAGTGTGTAAGCTTGCTGAAACTTATCTAACCATTTCCGTGTGTTAATTTGGCTGTTGTTTACCTGGATTTACTTTTCATTATTGCCCTTTGTGCTCCAACTTGTCAAATGTTGTCATTAGGTAAATAACCTGGCAATTAGGCAGAAAAAGCTCTCATTTTTGCAATTTATTGTATATTGAAACATCATGCAAGGGGCTTTAAAGAATACTGTTTTGTTAAGATAGAGTATATAAACTACAAAGCTTAGTGGGAACTTCTTACTTACCGTTTCAGTGTAGTGTATGAATGGCATCTGATTCTAATGCTAAAACTGCTTTCGTCTCTTACATATGCTTGGGACCATGTCTTAATTCCAGTTGCCAAGGCATTTGATCCGGACCTAGTCTTAGTCTCTGCGGTGGTTGTTGTGTCACCCCATATGGATTCTCAATCATGCTGAGCAAGTTAATGGTGTTTGCGCATGGGAAGATTGTTATGGCACTGGAAGGTGGATATAACCTAGCAAATTCTTCATTAGCATGTGTTGAAACAATCTATAGCAATCTATACCTACTGTTAGCCGGTAGACTTCAAAACAATCTATAGCTTTGGCTTATGCTTCTTCTTTCTACCCTTTTATTTCTCTGTTACTTCTATCCATCACCTCCTTCATGCTTAAGCTGCTGGATTTTGAAGACATGGCCGTATGCTCTCTAGGAATGAGTACATTACTGAACAATGATGCTCCTTTTAATTAATCTCAAAGTTCAGATATAAAACTTCTGTGTCTTAATTATTAACTATTTGGATCCATTCATCATCACTTGTTTTTTTTTTCTTTATTCATAGGTGCTTTTTTCAGATCCAATCATGTGTTCGTGGATTAATTTCAGCTACGAATATCTACATTTAATTTGTAGCAATTGGAACCTCTTCCCAATTATCTACACATTTTATATTTCAGTTTAACTTCTCATGCTGATAACATATTGTCCTTTAAATTTCATTAAACGGTGTTGTGTAGTATTAAAACCACTGTGAAACTGCTCTCCCACCACCTCCAGTTTGCCGCTTTCTTTTTCTGGCGCCCGCAATTTCCTTCCACTACAAACATAACATATTAACTAGTTATGGTACTTCTCCCATTTAATTAGAGTGGTTCTAAATGCAGGTCCACTTTACTTATGCAGATCCAAATTAAATCTGAAGTGACAATAATGCCCATCTTAAATATGTATTATAATTCATGAAAAGTTATTTATAATTTGGACACGTATTCAATCATTACATAGACGGGTTTATGCGTTCAAAGTTAGGGTTTTAGAAATATATTTATAAAATCTAATAAACGAGCGAAGGGTAATTATGGTATTTTCCCACTTTCATTGGACCTGCAGAAATAAATTGGACCTACATATAGCAAACACCAATAATTACGGTACTTGTTTGCTTCACTACATGCATATTTATTTTCCTTTTTTTCTTCGCTATTGCATGCATATTTTTTTAGGAATCCACTGTATTTTTGTTACCGTTTCGCTGTAATTAGGATACATAAAAATTGAATTCTGCGGGGCTTGCATAGTCACAGACCATATAAAATTCATGAATTGCGTGTGCAGATTTAGGTAGTTGTAAAATGCAAAATAAATTGCAAAGTGAACGTGTTGAAATTAGTAAGTGCTATGATCCGGGCATTTTCAGAGGATTAGAGAATGGTTATGATGATGATTTGGTGCACTTACCTGTGACGTTTGTGAGGCTCTTATTTAATGGAGAGATCAAAGTTCCTAAGCGTTGAGTGGAACTAATGACAGCTTTTATTAAAGGGGCTGAACTTGTCGTCATTGAAGATTTCATGTTAACGGCTTTATTGCTAATTCCCTCACTTTTTTGCTTGAGGAGGGAAAGTAGTGAAGAACTGCAAAACGTTAATGAAGGAATGTTGTTCTTATAAGATGAAGAGTTCATCTATAATGATGAGATGTTTTATAAAAGAACTAGTTGCTCTTGTTGCTGTTTCCTTCATCTGTGCTGACAGAAAAATGTTAGCAATCACATTTATTTATTTTTATTTAAAACATATATATATATATATATATAATAATATCAGAGAGAACGAGTCATAAAATTACAAATATTTCTACTAAGCCTAGTGGCCATAAAATGTACCCTATCTAAGAAAATAAGTTTGACCTTGATCACTGCAAATTCCGTAAAGGAGTCTAGCAGCTGCCTAATACTTGAGACAACCCCAAAAACTTCGAGTGCGGGAGATATCTGGGTTTTCGATGGAAGAAACTAATATTGTTGAGTCCAAAACTATAGATGCCTTCGTGAACAAAAACAAGTGTTTGGATGATGTGGCAATTCAAATGTGGCATGATTATTTTAATTTGGAAGAGTTTCTTTTGGAACGGAGCATATTGTTTGTGGAAAATAACCAATATCGACTCTTATTGATGCATATCTAGTTTATTTCAGCAGATCTAGTGAGAGTGGAAAAATATTATAATTATCCTTCATTAGCTCATTAGTTTTTACAAATAAATTTCTAAGATTCTAACATTGGATGCCTAAAGTTACATGTCTATGTAATGATTAAATACGTGTCCAAATCATAAATTACTGTTTTCTGAATTATAGTACATATCTAAGAGGTACATTATTGTCACTCTAAATTTAATTTGAACCTGTTGGAATAAGTTAGACCTGCATATAGAATCACCTTCAGAAATTTATGGTCATATGTGTATTAAAAAAGGTTAGATCAGTGACGATTCTTAATTTCCGCGGAGAGCAATGGAGAATGTAATCTTGTACTATGACTAATGATGTTCGCGTGTACTTGTCTTGCACGTAAAAAGTGAAATTAATAAACAAAATCAAAATATTTATAGAAGTATGTGTAAAAGAAAGATCGACATTAAAATAAAATTAAAATATCGTCTGATTTTGCACAATTGGTTGACCAAAAAAGGTAAGGGTTGGTCTATTGAAAGTTTTTATTAGCTTTAATAATATAGATAGTATATTTAAAATTTTAATAGTAACTGTTTAACTTAAAAATTAAACACTTTTAATATAAAAATATCTTACATTTAATTTAAATCATTTTAATTTTAATTAAGTTGTTTTACTTAAATAACATATTCAATAGGTTTGCAAAAAAAAAGTATTCATCAGTAGGAATAAATTTTATCTGTGCTCCATTTCATGAGTTGTGGATTGAACATGCTCAGAAAAATGGCGCTCAATTATCAAAACAATGGAAAAGCCATCCAACAAATCCACTGTAAACTAACTCAACAGTCATTCATTTTCCCGCAAAAAAGCCGTTTACCTCTTCAAAAACCCCCCAATTGCACCGCCCCCAGGCTCCCTTCTTCGACAGCTTCACCTATTGCGTTGCTTCTGTAGCAAGGTGGGATTCGATAACCATGTTTACGTGCAGACTGGGCTTGTAGACATTTTCATGAAATACGGGTGTATGGTGGAAGCCCAGAAGGTGTTCGATAAAAAGCCAGAGAGAAATGAAATTTCTTGGAATTCTTTGTTGACGGGGTTTATCAAATGGGGTGACTTGAGATCTGGCTCTGGTGTTTTCAGTAGGATGCCTGGGAAGAATGTTATTTCTGGGAGTGGGATTATTGATGGCTAAGCCTGTTTGATGAAGCTTTCAAGATGTTCGGTGAAATGGCTCGTCAGGGGGTCATGCCTAGTGAAGCTACTCACTTGGCAAATTTCCTGGCTGTAGAGAGTGTCCGGTGCATGGAGTATTGTCAGTTGGTTCATGCTTATGGAGAGAAATTGGGTTCAACGTGCTTGATGTTCGTGTTATGCTAAATGCGGGGGCATGGAATCTGCGTTTAAAGTGTTTAGGTAGTGACAAATCTGCGTTTGATGTAGCAAGGTTTTCTCAGAAAAAACCCCGGCCTTGTAAATATGTTTAGGTAGTAACTTTAGCATAGAAAAATTAAAAAAGACTGCGGCAGAGAGAATGTTGGTACAATACAACTTTTTATAGTGTTAATGGAATCACCACACACCTTTCTAAGGTAATGAGCCTTGATTCAATGCAGCTTCGACCATTGCCACTTTCTGATGCAATGCTGATGATGAAAAAAAGACAGAAGAATGAATGTCCACCATCATAATTGGAGTACCTTGGCAAATTTGACGAGTCCATCTGCATTCTTTGAAGCAAAATGCAAGTAGTTGAACAAGAACAAGAAGCTAGATTCACAAACTTGAGCAATGCAGATCAGCGGTTCTATAAAGGCAATGCCTTTTTGATGAAAGCAATGGAGTTTAGCTTTTCTGTGCTGCAGTAATTGGCAGATTCAAGAAACCGTCTTGCTTTGAAAGTGCTCCAGGCAGGAGGTTGGATTTCAACATCCCATATATCTGCTAGCTTGCTAGCTGCATCAGCAAATAACATGCCTGTTACTCGAATGAGTGGAAACTTGCCTCAAAGGGTCATTTGGATGCTGCAAGCCAGCCAAGGATGGAGCAGTGAAGAGGAATCGGCACTTCTTATGGTGCAAATAGGATTCGCCCGAAAGCAACCAGGCAACAAAAGGGGTGTTGGATTCAGTTCCACCCTAGCACTGAGATGTTCACAAAGACTCGTAAAGATGCGATCTTGGCAGCTAATGCTGCAGTTCAAGGAGTTAGAAGAAGTGGAGAAACTTTAGACCATCTCCGGGCTTCCTCATTCATAATAGCTTCTGGTGATCTTTCTAATGATATAAAGGTACTGACTTGCTTTTTGATTTCCAATTCTTTAGCTTAATTTTGAGATTTTAGCTGTATGTAGATGGCATTCGTATATGCCAAATAGTTCATTTAGAATGAAATAAAGGTTGAATTGCATTATCATTTGCCATTCTGTCAAAGCTGTTTCCTAAACATATTAAGTAAGAACTTGCAAAAAATGAGTGCATTTTCTAACAGCTACATTTCTCTTATAGTCCTAGTGTTTTTTGTTTTGTGAAAGAAATGTTGTTAAAAAGATGCATTTGTGCTCAACATTGGCTGACTGATTATATCCCACCCCTTTTGCTCTTTGGACTGATTATATAAATACATTCATTGTTAGCATACACAAATAAAACTCAATCAAGAATAGCTGGGGGTGGATTTTATGTTAAATAGCTGGGGGTGATCATTATTACATTGTTATCTTCCTATGGAGCTTTGCATGATTTGTGATCAGACTACATGGATTCTCTTATCCACCAAAGCGCTTGGACGGCCATGTTCTGGAAGTTTCGAGGACTGATAAGTGGCCTGCGAGGAACCTTATCGGAAGATGCATGAATCAGGTTGGAATTTTTTTTATTGTTACTCATTATGCTGAACTTATTAAACTGAAATTATTTCACAAGTATTCACAGGCTATAGTGTTTTAGTAATCACTTAATTGTAAAGCAGTAACATAAATTTCCATTCTTTGTGCTTGGAATGTATTGAAGAAGCCAACAAATGTTGAGCATTTTTAACATCTAGCCTCAGACTGGAGTTCCTATCTACAAAATTCTGAGCAGAAAAGAGGATTTACAGCTTATTATGCTGAATCTTTTCTCAAGTAATCTAAGATCTAGAAGAAGCTATAGTGACGGACTGGTTCATTCTAGAATCTAAGATCTTCTGATCTTCGAATATCCGAGCTTCACTGGCCATATCTCTTGGAGTCAGTGTGGAGATCTGTTGAGGGGTGAAGATACCCTGAACAACCTTTCTTCTGAAATCTTGATTTTTCTCATCCCTTAGATTGGTCAACAAAGAAAGGTACTTGAGCTTGTTTGGGCCATTGCATAAACCCCATTCCTTGAATAGATTGCTTTCAATGGAGATCGGCAATTCATCAACTTTGCAGCCCCCACTCCCAATCTCCTCCACGGCCTTGACCAAGTACTTTCGGATATTCTCACAAACGTACTCTCTGCACTTGTTGCCCATCAAGATCTGCTTCTCGGACAAACCTGCCTTCTTGTTTATGGGCTTCGCAGGTAAGACTTTCGCAACAACTTCCCTTGAGATTTTGAGCCTGATGATGAGGTTGCTGCTGTTTTTCGTGTCGGAGCAAGATATCTGGGTGGGATTGCTTTGTTGCACATTTTTCTTCAAGGGTTTCTGCCTGACAGATAGAGTAGTACAACGTGTGCCAAGAATATTCTTCTTCATTTTTTCTGGGTATATGAAGAAATCGAGAAAGATGGGAAGATTTCCTTTCTGAAAATAGAAGATTGGTGAGAAGAATGGAATGCAGGAGAAAGGAATGTAATGATGTGAGAATGTACTATTGAGGGGTGTATTTATAGATGCGGAGAAATCACAATCCCAGTTGATTTCGGGATTTCCTTCTCCAACGATCTTATTATCTTCTGTCTTCAATAGTTATTGCTAATTCAACGCGTTTCCATAAATGAAATATTTGTTTACTAAATTTATTTTTCCTTTTTAATAATCACAAATTCCGGATAATCTCAAAAATCCAATAATGTCCCACTTTAATAATCACTTGTTTTCTCCGGATTTTGCACTGCGTTTGAAACTTGTCCATCTTATCAAAAAATAAAATTTGCCATATTTATTGGCAAGTTAAATCCGTTTATTGTGGCAAAATTTAGTTTTAGTAAATCACTTTTAGATGCTACACATCTGCTCATTTCAACAATCCATGGATTTTATATTTACAACTCTTGAAATTTTGCATATTGATTCCTTCTAAAAACATGCCCAACAGTTACTTTATAATAGAGTTTTTAGCTAGATTTGCCATGACTATATTATTCCTTCCAACAGATGCTCTATCTCATGCTCTAAAATAGAGATATGGTAAAATTGGAAGAATGAAAGGGCATATGGGACTCTTCTTTCATACTCCAAAATTTAATGCTACCATTGATTCTTATTTTTTCCTTCCTTTTTAATCCTATACTTTCTTAATCATTCACATCTTCAGACACATAAAAATATTGAAAACATAAATTTGCTAATAAAATTAAAGCCATGTTTGCCAGAAAATATAATTCAATTAAATTCCAAAAATAAAATTAACTTCATTCTAATTCAATTCAGTACAGTAAAATATAATTTGATCAAATTCAAGTAAATTTAGAAATTCTGATTCTATTTTTCAATACATAAATTTCACTTCAATTCAATTTAGTTCAGTAAAATATAATTTGATCAAATTGAATTGAATTTAGACATTTTGATTCTATTTTTCAATATATAAATTTCACTTTAAATCAGTTCAGATTAGTAAGAAATAAGCCTAGACAAACATGCGCTAATTGTGTACTCTTGGGAGTATCAAATAAAATTAAGTGTAACTATTATTATTTATGGCAATAAATTTATGGAATGGTAAAATAGAGCAACTGTTGGATGGAGTCTAAATAATTATAGAGTTTTTGGAATTTGGTAATCTATTATAGAGATTGTTTTAGAGTAGCTGTTGGGCTTGCTCTAAGACAAGTCTTTATGAAATATGGTTCCTCATTGCTTCTTGTTTTTTCTAGGACGTAATTATATATAATTCAATATTTTGTTTAATATTTTCGCATTTTAATTTAATATATTTATATATGTTATAATTTTTTTCATATAACATTAAAAATTGATTAATATTTCAAATAATTTGTATTGTAACTCTGAGAAAGTGTGTGCATATCCATTATTTTGATTACATTTCAAAAACAATATAGTGTGTATTGAGTAAAATACTGCATTGTCGAAGCACTCAAATTTTGCTATTGGTTTGTGAAGTGGTTCCTCTTTGAAAATCACAATATAATAGTCATTTCTCTATTTATCTTTTAAAGAACATTGTTTGTGAATTGTGCTCTTAATATAATTTCTCAGTTCGACTTAACATATACTATCGTGTTTAACTATCAATTTAGAGTATTGCATTTGATCTTATAATACAAATTTTTAATACCAGATTATATAATAAAATAAAATGATAACCGTTTGCCACACGCATTAACATAACCACGCGTCAAGACTCAAGATCTGTTAGGGCATGCACAATGGAGTTCCAAACCCCCAACTTTTACATCATCGGGACCCAATATTTCTACAATGTGAGTCCCAACTTGAGTCCCAAAGAGAAAATTTGCCACATGGCATGGGAGAGGCTAGATGTATGAAGTCTTGGTTTGGGACTCGGAAGTGGGCCCCACACGCATATGTGGCACTAGACAACAATTCTTTTCTTCCTCCTCTCCTTTCTTCTTCCCACCCCAGGCCACTTTTATTTCTTTCTTTTTTCTTCTTCTCTTAGTTTAACGGTAATATTTTTATCTTATATTCGTTTTTATTTTTTTATTTTCTTTCCAACAACTATATTTTAATTTTGTTTATAAATAGAGCCCAATATTGCCATATGTTTGACACCCCCTTAATTTGTAAAATTTTAAAAAATAAATAATTGTGAAATAAGACAATTAATTTGTTTATGTGAATGCAATCTTAAATTTCCATTTAATTAATTATATGAATGCATCTATAATATAATAAATAATCAACACATAAAAAAGAATGAGTTGGAAATGAATAGAAATAGTAGGACCACTAAAATATGATGTGGTCAAGACTGGATGATGTGTACAAGACTGGATGATTGTAGGGTAGAAACTGTTGGGAGGAGAGAGAAGAGATTGGGACTCAAATGAGTCCCAACCAATGTACATGCTCTAAAATCCAGATTGGGACTCTAAAATCCCACAATGGGAGTCCCAAACATTGTTTTTTAGCCCAAAATTGCCACATGGCATGGGGAAGGCTTGATACATGCAGCCTCCATTGGGACCCGGCCCTACGTCTACGTGGCAAGATTCCTTGTCCACTTTTTTGTTTTCTTCCCTTCATTCCCAACGCATACATGCTCTATTTCCAACGGCTTCTTCATTTCAAATTTATTTTCTTCTTGTTTTCATCTCAACGGTAATATTCTCAACTTACATCTTTTGTTTTTTTTTCTTTTCTTTCCAATGGCTATATTTTAATTTTATCTATAAATAGAGCCCAATATTGGCATATGTTTGATACAAGTTTCAAGAAGCAATTTCTCTTCATCCTTCTCAAATTTTCCATTCATCATTCTTGAAAATTTCCTTTCATCTCTTTGAATTGATTTTTTCTCTTCATCATGGGAGAAAGATTTCCTGGATCTGGAAAAACTCCAATGTCCCAAAATTCTAAATTGCCAAATTTTAGTCAATACCAAAATGTTGATGATGCACCGAATGACAGCTCCGAAATGAGTCTTTTTCAACCAAGCCATTCTCAACCTAACCATTCGCAACCAAGTAATTTTCAGTTCCCTCCGATGCATCTGCATATGGCAATGATGTATCGACAACTCATGCCATTTTATGGTTGTCCACCGATTCCTATGAATCCACACTCAATGCCGCCGAGTGATTTCTCCTCATACAATCCCAGCGATGTATTCATGAATATGTTGGGAGGTGGAGGCCAAGGTAGCGACTCCAACAATCCCGTGGTGGTTAATTCTGTTGTGCCTAATCCCGAAGTAGGTGCGAATCAAATTGTTAGCGTGTCAGCATCGAAGGGGAAGGAGAAGAAAACACCAGGGAAAAAAATTTGGGATTTGAATGAAGATCGTGCTCTAATTCATGCGTGGTTGACAACTACGAATGACGGAGAGATCGGCACCGACCAGTCGGCGGAAACCTATTGGGGCAGAATCACCAAATTGAAGAATGAGGTAACTCAGGATCATAACAAGATTCAAACCATCAAGTTTTGTAAAAATCGGTGGAATACAATATCAAAGGCGGTTGGAAAATTTGTTGCGGCGATGTTGGAAGCTAACCGGACTCACAAGAGTGGTACCTCGGAGGCAGACGTGTTAGAGCAAGCACACTTCTTTTACAAGCAAGATGTAGGTACTGACTTTACTTTCATGAATGCGTACGAGTTACTACGCAATGAGCCAAAATTTTTGTGTGAGTACTCCACCACAAATCAGGAAGACGTTTACATCTTCGACCAACATGTAAACACACCAGGCAGTGAAGGAAGCTCTAAAAGGTCAAGGGTTAATGAAAGCGGGGGCTACTCTTCATCGCCGAATCCTTCCACTCCTACCAGCGGTGAGATTCCGATGCCTCAATTCCCGTCAAGACCCCCTGGTTCAAAAGCGCAGAAAGCAAAAGGTAAACGTGGAGTGAGTTCGATGGGAAAAATTGATTCTTCTGAAGAGCAATTTAGTGTTTGCATGAAGTCCCTTTCTGAAAATAGAATTCAAATGGAGTCGTTCAAGGAGTACAACAGTACCATTGAGATGAAAAAGTTGGAGGTTGAAATGAAGAGGCTTGAACAGCAGGAACGTGACGGAGACAAAGCACTCTTGACAGCATTGTTGAACAAACCAGACCTGAATGAAGACGAAGTTGATATGAAGAATCAATTGTTAAGAAAACTGAAGAATGCATTTTACAATTAGAGTGCTTTTATTATTCGTTTTGAGATTTCAATTAGTAGGTAACGATGTATTTCAATTTTATTGCTACTCTTGTTTCTTGTAATGTTTCACTACCACTAGTTTTATTTGTAATCATTCAATCACAACAAATTTATATAAATTTTATCTTTGAATATGTATAATATACACATAATATGAAGTTAAGCCAAAAAGTAAAGAACACCACACTTTGAAATTGTACCAATCTATTTAGACCACCAAAAAATTCAACAATTTCAAATGAGATGTGACAACACACCGGCATTGATTGCAATAATGTCTATGAAATGATTCGTTCAAAACTGTCGGTGTACTTTATTTCCTTATTTCATATTCAAATTCAATGGACTCAACAATGGAGAATAGACCATTCACTTGTAAAAATGCAGAAAACATATTTATTGTGAATTCACCACTCATTCACTATTATGGTCGATTTGACAATTCAATTACTCCCATCAAGATGATTTGACAACTCCATGACTCCCATCAAGATTTTTCCACAACAATGTGTTTGTAATAATTCATTCATTCGTTCATTTTTCTTCCAACCATCCCTTCCAAATTTCTATATATATAACTCCTCCATGTAATCTCTAAACCATCACCTTTGGATTCATTTCTCATTCATTGCCTTGTTCTAAACTCTTCAATATCTCTCTTCTCCTCTCTTTTACTATTTCCAGAAATGGCCTCTTCATCTCACCATGATCCAAACTCTAACAATTTCCCAACCGATGATGAAGACGACCATGGAGAATTCTTCAATTCTGAAATAAACATGCCTCCCCCCAACATCACCTTCAATGATATCGTGGAGCGTCATATGGCAGCATCAAATGCAGCACATGAATTTTGTCTGATGTACCTGCAACAAAAACGAGAAAAAGAAGCAGCGCAACAGATCCCGAGGCGTAAAAGAAGAACCATTGATCGGGGACGAAAGGAAGGGCAGAAGACATTGATGAAAGATTACTTTGACCCTTCACCGGAGCTACGAACATTCTTCGATGACCAATTTCGTCGAAAGTTTCGTATGAGAAGAGAGTTGTTTCTCCGTATTGCGGATGGTGTGACCAACCACAATTCGTATTTTGTCCAAAAACCTGATGCTACCGGTAAGCTCGGGTTCCATCAATATCAGAAGTGCACTGCTGCGATGCGTTTGTTGGCGTACGGCATGGCTTATGATCAGATGGATGAGTACTTGCGAATGGGCGGTACTACAGCCAAGGACACTCTCCGAACTTCATCACGAGTGGCATTGCTGTGTTCGGTGGAACTTACCTGAGGAGAGCACAGCCTGATGATGTAGCACGTCTCTTACAGCAGGGAAGCGATCGAGGATTTCCTGGAATGCTAGGAAGCATTGATTGTATGCATTGGGAGTGGAAGAATTGTCCTAAGGCCTGGCACGGTCAATTTGTAGGAAGAAGTGGAAAACCAACAATCATATAAGAGGCAATTGCTTCTAAAGATTTACACATATGGCACAGTTTCTTTGGTGTTCCTAGTACATGTAACGATATTAATGTTCTCGACAGGTCTCCAGTTTTTGATGAGCTGCTTCAGGGAAAGGCACCGGACTCAAAGTTTCATGCGAATGGCAATTTGTACAAGACAGGGTACTATCTGACCGATGGGATCTATCCACAATGGGCTACATTTATGCCCGCAATTCGTGTCCCGGTCACCGAACCAGATCGATTTTTCACGAAACTTCAAGAGAGCTATCGGAAGGATGTTGAGCGTGCATTTGGGGTGCTCCATGCTCGGTTCCATATAATTCGTAATCCAGTACATATGTGGGACATTCAAGCTGTTAGTAAGACTATGTTAGCATGCATTATCATACATAATATGATTATCGAGGATGGAAGAATGGTGCATGGTCTCGACTATGACCCTGCCGAAACGTTGGCAGATTTAGAGGATGATGATGATGAAGAAGAAGAACAAGAAGAACAATGGGACGCAAATCATGATCGTCGACCTGATTTTGCCTCATATGTTCAAAGACGATCTGAGATGCGCGACAGAACAATACATCGTCGACTTCAAGCGGATTTGGTTCAACATGCTTATAACCATTTTCATTAAAAATCAGTCGCATATTATTATATCCTTCTATATTTTTAATTCTGTATTGCTGTTTTTTTTTGTTTCCTACGAATCTATTTTGAAGATTGTAATATGCACTTTTATTTCTACTTTTATAAAAGTTGCATTTAAATATTACTATTGTATATATTTTGAGGATAGTTAATTTTTTATTAATTATTATACTCGATAATGATTTAAAAAATCATAAATGCTTCTCATTTATTATGTTTCAAGACCCCCTTAATTTGTAATATTTAAATAAATAAATAATTTTAAAATAAGACAATTAATTTGTTTATGTGAATGTAAAATTAAATCTCCATTTAATTAATTATATGAATACATCTATAATGTAATAAATAATCTACATATATAAAAGAATGAGTTGGAAATGAATGGAAACAGTAGGACCACTAAAATCTGATGTGGACAAGGCTGGATGATGTGTACAAGGATGGATGACTGTGGGGTAGAAGCTGTTGGGAGGAGAGAGAAGAGATTGGGACTCAAATGAGTCTCAACCAATGTACATGCTCTTAAAAAAACAAAAAAGAAAAAAGTGTTGTTGTACCCCCAAGTATTTAAAAAAGTGCTAATGTACCCCTAGGTTTTTCAAAAGTGCTACTATACTCTCAAATGCATAATTTGGGCAGAATTTTCTTTTGCCAAGTGTAAAATGACAAGAATACCCTCACTATTATTTAATGGTAAAATAGAAAAATTTTATGACGAAAATGCTCCAACCAAATCAATGAATAATCCTCCCCTACCTAATTATTCATCTAATTCTCGCTTCCCTTTTTACATTCACACCCAGTTAAGAAAGGCAATCCAAATCCATACCACCAGTCACCGTTACTTTATCGGATGAAAGCGTTTGAAGTCGAGGGGACCAAAACCACCGTGCTCGGAAATTAGTGTGAGCCGGGGGACCGAAACCGCCACACCCAGTAATAATTAGCGTGACTAGCTCAAGGTGGCGAGATTATGGTAATTTCACCAATGTTTTCAATTTGTTGAGTTTTTGGATAAAAATGTTAACTTTTTTCAATACTGGTATGATAGATTTAGTCCGTTTTTACTTATTTTCAGTCCGTATTTTTGTTATATAATCATATATACAATAATTATGATATATAACTGATTTGCAAGTGTATGCAATAGAAGTAATATATATATATATATATATATATATATATATATATATGTGATGCATATGTCTGATATACTTAATTATTGATCATATCATATATATATCAAAGACGTATTTTTTTTGGACTATAAAATAAGCAAAATACAGACTGCATCTAGAATTGTCGCTTTCAATAATATTGTGCATTTGTTTTGTAATTCAGTAATATTGATTTCTTGAATATTTTTTTTGCGTGCCCATGAGCATTTGAGTCAAGGGGAAAAAAATCCAACAAGTGAGGGTAAATTTGTCTTTTAATTCAAAATGGTGTTGAAAATGGGTTTTAGAGGTACACTTCTTTATTTAATATAATAATAGGGGTATATCAGCACTTTTAAATTACTCGGGGGTATATTGACACTTTCTTATAAACTTGGGGGTACATGAGCTTTTAACCCAACAAAAAAAGACTCAAGATCTGTCCATTCGAATCCCATTGGTGTTCGGATAATTAGGATATCTGCAATTTCCAAATCCCACTTGTGTTCGGGTATTAGGTGCTTTTCGGAAATTATAAATACCACGCCCCTCCCTTCATTTTACCTCATCCTCAGCTCTCTCTTTCTTTTTCCCCTTCATACTCTTACCAAATCTTCTTAATTAATCTTCTGAATTTCGAATATGTCTCGGTGCTTCCCTTACCCTCCTCCCGGGTACACCATTAATGAGTCAATTGGTGGCGGAAAAGATGCGGAAAAGAAGAAGAAGAAGAAGCGTAAGAGAGAAAAGGTGAAGGAGATCAAGACTGTGCATGACTTGATCGAAAAAGAAAAAGATGGGAGCAGTATTACTCAAGAACATGGTACTCCTATCAATTATTCAGATGAGTGCAGCTCTCAAGCCAGAGAGAAGCGCTTGAAATTTGATGAATGTCCCATCTCCAGACAGTACAAGGAGATGAGTAAAGCGGCGCAGCAGTACAGAGACTTGATCCAGAATTGGAGCCCTCCTGCTTTTAGTATGCTCAGTTGCAACGATGATGGTGATGATGAGTGGTTATGGGCCAAGAAACACCGACTAAATCCTCCTCCAACGGAGAAGATCGCCACCACCACCTCCTGCTCATCATGGCCTCCTCGAGCTTGTTTCTTACCGGAGGCCGGCATCTATGCCCGCCCTTACGTCGTTCTCTTTTGAGCCAATCTTAGAAAAAGTGTTGACTTTTTGGTCACAATCTTGTAAATCTCATTCATCAGATTCTGTATGTACATATTGATTGAACTTGTTATATTCAGGAATCCAATTTTTCCCTGCCATCAGATTCTACTGCCATTTTCATTTATAATAGATTCTGTCTAAACCTAGTTTAGCTTTATGATTCTATTTCAGTCTTGTGTGGGTAAAATGAGACAGAATAGGCAATTTCATGAAAATGAAGAAAGTGATTTGAAATGGCAATATAGACATAAGATGTATCACCAATACGGAAACAAGTCCAATCAGTGTTTGAAAATTTGTAGCTTGTTCTGAAAAGATGTACAAAATCATTACCAAAACAGGGACTAAAATTTATTAGTTCATTAGCAGTACAAATTCATGACACCTAATTTAGACATAGTACATCTGAGAGAGTGAGACCACCACATTCTGAAATGGATACAATTGCTTCCCATTTACAGAGATTATCGGAATAGACTTCTCAACCAGGAGGCGATCAAAATCGATATGGAATCATTTTGAGCCCAGCTTTCAAGATCTACGACACTTTCTTGAAGCTGCTAACTGATGCATCACAAAATAAACTCCATCGCTTTCATCAGAAAGAAACTGCCTTTATAGAACTGCTGATCTGTATTGCTCAAGTTTGTGAATTCTTGTTCAGCTACTTGGTTTGGCTCAAAGCTTCAAAGAATCCAGATTTCAGAGTGCTATGACCAAATCCTCTGTCTTCAAATGATGCACTACTACTATATTTTTCAACATCATCAGCATCATCTCATCATTAGTAGTGATGCTGGACATCTTTTCATCATCCTGTTTGTACTGTGTATCCCACCAGCTAATTTGCTTCTGTTTTATCTTCACCCGGTTTCTCCAGAAAAAGAAGGATGTTCTTCGCCTGCAGATCCCATCCAAATGTACCAGATTACAGAGCACTGGCTCCTCCCATGTGCATCAATAATCGTGGTGAACATGGTCTGGTTTGGTCCAGACACTTGCATCTCTCTCTCTCCACACTGTTGGTTTTGGGTTTTGTAACATCTTTGCTTCATCCTTTCGAAGAACACCTCACCACCCACCTAGGCTGATAACATTGTCGTGTAGGAGCAAAGGGCTGGTGTGCATCTGAATCTACAAAAGTATTATTAGACCACAGATAGATTTGTTCATTGTAAATCAAGAGCGTAAGAACAACTTAAAAAATAATTACTTGTTTCTTCGCATGCTTTTGAAGATTGTGCGAGCTTGTTCAATCATTATCGAGATGGCAAAGGTATATAACAGAATATTATACGGCTTCCGAGATGGCCTGGAAGTTTAAAGAAGCTACTAAAATTGCAAGAAAAGGTATCTGAGTTTGTAAAAGGAAAACTGCGTGAAATCAATTACCTGACACCAGCATCAAGCATCTCTTCAAATACTGACAATGACTCTTCATCTCTTCTAGCTTTCCATATGCCTTGATGAATCTTTGCAACATCTGGGGGGATTTTAAATCTTTGCTCTCGGGTAAGGCGGCAGATTGTTCTGAAACATTAAGCTCCAGATTTTAATGGTTCGGCTTATCATGATCCGAACATGATAGTCAAGGAAGGTCCGGCCTCACTTTGGTTCAGACCACCAACGCGCACCTACTCCTATTTATATATAGCCTCTCTTAAACCATCTTATTTGTAAGATTCTGCACATGTGCAGTACTCTATGACTAAGATTCTGCAAAAGTCTTCTCTTTCCAACTCTCAAGATTCAAAAACCTACTTCTTCAAAGTAAGGTTATGCAAAAGACTCCTCAATACTCTCATGAAAAAAGCTATCAAAGAAAAGTCCAAACACCCCAATGCAGTTGTAGGCTTCGGGCTCTGGAAAAAAACCCTTCATTGCAATCTCCCTGCCACCTGTCACAGAAAAGGACCATTCAAAAGTAGGTTGCTAAACACATTGTTTCATGAATTCCAATATTAAGCTAAACACATTGTTCGCTCTAGACAGTAAACATTGACATATGTATAAGAGGAGCGGTGGCAGCAAACAATGCAACACTAACCAACAAAAGATTGCTTCAAACCACTAAATTAGTAGATGACGGTTACTATACAATTTAGTCATATCAACATACAACAACATACAAACCAACAAAGATTGCTTCCAACCACTAATTTGAGCTAAAAAATGACTTTAGCGGAAAATGTATGGACTGGCATTAAAATTAAGACAGTCATAGGTCTAATTAAGATGACCAGGAAATGCTAACAATTATACACGCAGCAGTATGGCAGTTTCCAAACGATGAATCTATATCAAAATACAGAACCAAAAACTATAAATGCTTGCATGCATTAGCCTAGCTAGCTACAATGTGATCAAAATAAATGATGATATTACAGTACTCAAGCATCAGGGTTAGAACCACTAATTTGAGCTAAAAAATAACTTGAGCGGAAAATGACTTCAGTTTCCAAACGATGAATTTATATCGAAATACAGAACCAAAAACTAAAATTGCTTACATGCATTAGCCAGGGTTAGATTCACTTACTAGCAAACTGAAGGAGCTTTGGAGCTGCTCCGATTTCAGTGTGCACCTGACGCAGAAAAAATCATAAGCAAACATCCAACTACCTCAAAGATCCCGATGATACACTTATCATCATAAATGTGGAAAAACTTGAAAGAAACTCAACAGCTCGACCACCATAAATTGGAGTACAATATCAGCAGGGGAAGTACATCATTCTCGGAATTAACAAAGAAGATGAAACAATGACATAAACATTCAACAGAAGATAAAATTCACAGATATATAAGACTTAAGAATCAAGACTGAAGAAGTAGAGATCTGAGAAAATTGAAACATGTTTATTGCTTTTACAAAGTGTACTACAAATTTACCGATTGACTGTAAAATTCAGTCTAAACCTCTATGTATTCTACAAAATTACCTAGACTAGGAAATTTCTCAATGGACAAAAATCATTCTACTGCTCCCAAGATTCTTATTCAGACCCAAAATCAATCAAGTCTGTGATATCATATTTCAAGAAATCTGACCCAAAATCAAACAAGTCTGAGACATCATATTTCAAGCAATCTGGGGACAATAACTCCTCAAAATCCGCAAGATCCTCAGGCAAATTGAAACAACTCTCGTTGACATCCGAAACCCTAACCTTTTCTCGGAGAACCAACTTTTTCTTCATCCGATTGGCCAGCTGAGAAATCGCAGAAGGGCGCCGTCGAGTCTTCTTCATCGGACAATGCTGTGCCGCCGGCGCCTTCGCCCTCGCCGCCGTACTGAATTCCCGGCGAGTCTGCTTAAGATCCATCTCGGAAAATAGCTCCCAGAGTTGTGCGTTTTTGGACGGCAACTCATCGACGACTCGACTAGACTTCTTCATATTTGCTCTCAGAGGATAAGGACAAGGATAAAATGGAATTTGGGAATAAAGTAATGAAATAACCTAAGGGGCTCCACTATTTATACTAAGGTGAACTAAGTATATGTAACTGAATTAGTACAAAAAGTTAGCTTACAAAATAAGCTGTGACTTCTTTAAAACGCGTGTAAAGCGGAAAATGCCACGTCAGCAATATTACCGTTAAAACTAGAAAACCGCCTATCCAAATACACACCACCTCGCCCTCATATTTTTTTTTCTGAGCAAACCACTATGAAAGTGGGGGAAAATATATTTGGCTTCCCAAATCTCATGAATACAATAATACAAACTAGCCACGAGAATAGGCGAGATTGTACGGAGTTGAACTCCAAAAGCATTGAAAATGTTTTTCAAAAGAATAGAGCTATGACTAGCACTATACAAAAGAATGAGGTTGTGTTTTATCTTTAGGATCTATTAGAGAATTGCTAAGTAAAACTCAAAGCAACCCCAAAAAGGAAAACATAAACCACTAATAATATGATAACCAGAGTTGGATCTTGAGAATTATACAGCCTTTAAGTATTTGATCCAGTGACAATTGTTGAGGTCAGTGCAGTGACTTTAGGTATGTGTATTGCATCAGTTTCGTGGTGGAGTGCCTTTGACTTCTGGTGTGTAGCAGTTTTAGCCCTCTCTCTGTGTGAGTATCTGCAAGTTAAAGTTCAGACAGAGAGGAATGAGAGTAGCATCTATTCAAGGGGGGCGCAACCTTAGTGAAGGAATACACTCTTTATCAAGAATATATAAACCTCTAATTGAGTGAGGCAACTGCTGCATAGTATGAAAACTGGCTGAGTTTTTTGAAGAAAGTGCATATCTAGCAAGTGCATCAGCAACAGTATTACTTTCTCTAAAAACATGCACTAAATCAGAATCAAACAATGCATGTGAGATATCATGAACCAAAGTATAGAGTTTCCATGGGCCAGGTTGAGATTTTTTATCATCTTAGTTGCTTGTCTACAGTCAGATTCATACAAACATGTTAAGTTCATACAGTGCTAATCTTGATTCCCAGCCCAATTGCTAGTAGTTCTGCATGCAAGGGGGGAATTTGATTGGGTAAAAACACAACTGGCAGCAACTAGTTTACCATGTGAATCTCTAATAATTACTCCAAGACCGATCTCAAGAGAGGACAGTCATGAGGCATCTGAATTGACTTTAAAGTTCTGAGTAGGTCTGGTCCAAATAGCTTTTATAATAGTTGGTTTTGGAGGTTTCAGTCATTTGGGAAAGTATCCATTATTTGCCAGGTCCAGATCATGCAAGCATGTTAAATGCAAGCATGTTCAAAAAACCAACCTGTTTGGTCTAAAAAACAAGCATTCAAACGTGAAATTCAAGCATGCTGAATGCAATTTGCATAAATTGCAGAAAAACCCCCGCACGTGAATGCAATTTGCATAAATTGCAGAAAAATCCCCGTCCCAAACTTCTTTGAATATAAATCCCGTCACTATATAGTGACCGTCACTTCCAAGACTAATTATTTTTTATCAAAATTAAATTTTGTAATGTGAATAATTATGACAAGAAAATGTAAATAATTATTTGGGCTTGTACTAGGCCAAATCGAGCCCATCAGCCAAAATACATTATAGCCCATTTCCACTTACTTTACCGCCAAATCACGCCTACACTTCCCCCCATTTCTGAACTCACTCAGCCCTCTACGGCGCCGACGATGACGTCATCGGCGGTGGACCTCGATTTCTCCCGCGACACAGGCAAGTCCTCTCTCCCCTCCGCCCTCTCTCCCAGCCTTCGCGGCGGCGCATGGTTTTAACTCACCTTGTTTTTGCAGATTTAGCGAAGGAGTTCCTCGCCAATTTCTCGGATCCCGATGGCGAGGCCAAATACTTGAGAGTTCTTGTTAGTAATTCTTCATTCTTCTATTTTATTATCGAAATTTGATTTGGATTAGCCTTTTTTGATTAATTGATTTGTTTTTTTGGGGGAAAATTTCAGCAAGATGTGGCGAATCATAAAACCAAGGCGATTTTCATCGAGCATGAAGATTTAGCTAATGTATGCTCATTTTACCTCCGAAAGTTTTTTATAATTTATGATATTTTTGGGGGAAAAATCGATTTATTGTTTGGTTTAATTGATAGTACAAGGATTTGGATGAGGAGTTTTTGAGGAGGGTTACTGAGAATACACGGCGCTACATACAAATATTCTCGAGTGCTATCGATGATTTGATGATGGTGGCAAACGAGCAGTACCCCGAGGATGACCAGGATGACATCCTAATGACGCAGAGAGCAGAAGAACCAACTGACAGTTCTGATCCCAACAAGAAGATGCCTCCTGAAATGTTACTAGTAAGAGTGGCTTCTTTGTTTTCCATCTTTTCGTTTTTGTAAATTATGATTGTATTAGTAGTACGTTGATGTTGTTTAGTTCTTAATAAGCTTATGCATTGTATCTTGTGGAAACAGTGAAGTTTATGTCAGAGCGTCTTCAAAAGGCGGGCCTTTTACTATCAGGGAAATCAGGGCTTACATATTGGCCAGCTTGTGAGAATATCTGGTATTGTGACCCGTTGCTCTGATGTCAAGCCATTGATGCAAGTTGCTGTGTATACATGTGAAGCATGTGGATTTGAAATTTACCAGGTTCATCCTCCATCCCTCTACCTTTTCCACTGGTTTTTGATATATTCTCCGATTTTCATCCATTATTATGGATTCTGATTGCTCCTTGTGTTCTTCAGGAGGTAACTTCTAGAGTATTTATGCCTCTTTTTGTGTGCCCATCTTCACGCTGTAAGTTAAATGCAGCCAAAGGCAATCTTATCTTCCAACTGAGAGCATCCAAGTTTTTGAAGTTCCAAGAGGTTTGACCGTTGTGGATCTTGTGTCTTGCTATGAATTCATATACGAGCAAAGCATGATTGATTTTGTATTGTATTGCAGGCTAAAGTTCAAGAATTGGCAGAACATGTACCTAAAGGTCACATTCCTCGTACAATGACAGTTCATTTTAGGGGAGAACTTACAAGAAAGGTATTTGATTGAATAATGCCTGTGTTTCATGCTTACATTCATGTTGGAGATTTGGGAACCAATTTTAACGAGTAGGAAACATATTCGGTCACTTTCTGATGTTCCTGGTCATCTTGAGTTACTGAAAGTCTATTCATTATTATTACATAGAAAAACCTTGTTTTAAATATGAAGAGTCTAGATTTCAGAACTTTTCTTGATTAAAATATTTATGATTTAGCACCATTAGTATAGCAACTATTATTGACTTCAGCTTTTTTCTGTCTTGTCCTGCTCTTCTTATAACCTGCAGGTTTCTCCTGGTGATGTGGTTGAGTTATCAGGAATATTCCTTCCAATTCCTTATACAGGATTTAAAGCTATGCGAGCTGGTTTGATTGCTGACACATTCTTGGAAGTCATGTCTGTCTCTCATTTCAAGAAAAAATATGAAGAGTAAGGCTTTTTAAATCTTCACTTTTATGGTGATAATTACCATTTTTTATGGGATTCAACTTCTTAATTTGATTTTTTTTACATATTTACATAGTTATGAACTTCAAGGAGATGAGCAAGAACAGATAAATCGGTTACGTGAGGATGGTGATATTTATAATAAGTTGTCACGTTCTATAGCTCCTGAGATTTTTGGGCATGAAGACATTAAGAAAGTTCTTCTACTTCTTCTGGTTGGTGCTCCTCATCAAAAGTTAAAGGATGGCATGAAGGTAATATAATGAGTTTATAATTAGTTTCATTATATCTTTTGGTGTCTGGAAAACAATTTCTGGGAACATACTTAACTCTATTGTTTTTCATTATTATTTATAAATCATCCTTGTTACCAAGGCTGTGGAAATGTGTTTAATGTTTGAGTTAGGGCATTACGTCCATAATCTTGTTCTGTACTGTATCTACACATCATCTCGTTCTAATAAAATGCAGATCAGAGGGGATCTACATGTTTGTTTGATGGGTGATCCTGGAGTTGCCAAAAACAAACTTCTTAAGCATATAATCAATGTGGCTCCGAGGGGCATATACACAACTGGCAAAGTAAGCAGTGGAGTTTGTCTAACTGCAGCTGTTCAGATAGACCCTGTGACAAATGAGATGGTTCTGGAAGGTGGAGCATTGGTAAGAATATATTACTTCCACTTCAATATCTAAAGGAATACTATAGGTTATGATAATCTCTTTCCACCAGATTGTGTTACCATAAGTCTTTACTATTGCTATAGACTTGCTTGTTGAATGCAATAGGTTTTAGCTGACATGGGAATACGTGCAATAGATGAGTTCGACAAAATGGATGACTCTGATCGCACAGCAATACACGAAGTAATGGAGCAGCAGACTGTCAGCATTGCGAAAGCAGGGATCACTACTTCTCTTAATCCAAGGACTGCTGTTCTTGCTGCTGCTAATCCAGCCTGGTACAGATTCTTGATTCTCCATCTTAAATATTTTGGCCATATGTCCATCTATCCCATACTTTTATAGGGAACCTCGTGCAACTATTTAATTTTACCTTCATGTCAGAAGTAGGTAAATATATAGGGGCCTTCAGTATTAAGTATGAAAAAGAAATTAATGTACGTTTGGATTTCGTTTATTTTTTAGGGGAAGATATGATACGCGAAGAACACCAGCTGAAAACATCAATCTCCCTGGGGCCCTCCTATCAAGATTTGACATTCTGTGGTTAATCTTAGATAAAGCAGATATGGACACTGATCTTGAATTAGCTAGACATGTTGTCCACGTCCACCAGTATAAAGAATCTCCTGCCCTTGGATTCACTACTCTTCAACCATCCATACTCAACACCAGCTGAAAACATCAATCTCCCTGGGGCCCTCCTATCAAGATTTGACATTCTGTGGTTAATCTTAGATAAAGCAGATATGGACACTGATCTTGAATTAGCTAGACATGGTGTCCACGTCCACCAGTATAAAGAATCTCCTGCCCTTGGATTCACTACTCTTCAACCATCCATACTCAGGTATGTCAACTGTCATAGTTGGGTTCTCTAACTTGAGGACTTTGGATGAATCAAGTTCAATAGTTTCACATCCATTTGAAATGCCACTAAACAAATGCAATCTGCCACAATTGTTTCCAGGGCACATATTTCACAAGCAAGAGCAATCTGTCCTAATATACCAAGGGGGTTGGAAGAGTGATGTGGATGAGACCCTCAGACTTATGCAAATGTCGAAGTTCTCTCTGTATTCAGATGAACAGAAAAAGTCTGTCTTGGATGCAATCTCTGACATTTATTCAATCTTACGGGATGAAGCGGCAAGGACAAGCAAGATGGACAAAAGTTATGCTCATGCTCTTAATTGGATTTCCAGAAAGGTAAGTTGGCTTTTACCGTCAAATCTCTAAAAAAGTATGCTAAATTGTGTGAAGGGAATAGCTGGATTCTTCCCCGATAGGTTTCCTTTGGAAGATTTTCTGTATTTTCTCATCAGGGATATAGCGAAGCCCAACTGAAAGAATGCCTGAAAGAATACGCCGCTTTGAATGTGTGGCAGATCCATCCAAACACGTTTGATATTCGATTCATTGATGCCTGATTTAGAAATGCAGCCTAAGATTCTGTTGGTAGTTTCAGACCTTCACTGAAAGCACCAAAAGGCACGATTAACATCAATCCTCTTGAAAATGATACCAAGGCTCACTTCATTCAGGGCTGCATCAAGCTGCTCCAGGACTGCATTGAGCTCCAGGACCTTCTTCTCATCATTCAAGCTCGATGCAGCCCTCGAATGATGAGAAGACGGCCCTGGAGCAGTATGCAGCCCGGAGGAGCTCGATGCAGCCCCAAATGAAGTGAGCCTTGGTATCATTATTAAGAATTGAGGGTTGATGTTAATTATGCCTTTTGGTGCTTTCAGTTTAGTTTCAAACATAGTAGGATCTGTAAAGTACGTATGCTGGATATGAATTAATGCTTTTGATGCTGGATATCAATTAATGCTTTTTTTACGGGGATACATTAGCCAATTGTAGTCGTTGCTTTGGTTTTTGTTAAGTCAAGTTCTGGTCGATCATTTCTGTCTCGAAGCAATGTCCAGATTTTCTGTCTGATTCATGAGCTGCTCAATGATCTGTTTCTGTGTGATTCATGAGCTGCTCAATGATCTGATCTGCCTCCAAATCCAAACCTACCACAAGTTCATTAGAAGATGGCATTTCACTTTCCAGAAAGATGAGGAGGCAGTGATAATCCAGCAACTCTTAGAGCAAATCCAACAGATTATCTACTAACATTCTCCATAATAGGGAAGCAAATCCCTTTTCCCCATATTTTTTTACCTCAACTCTAACAGTTTCTCCATTTTCCATTCCCTATAATTTATTGACATTTATTATTATACATTTATCCTATTGTTTTCTATTTTTTGATCATATATTCAATAAGTCCAAATAATGATGAACAAATAAATAATTAACTTAAAATACATATTACAATAATATTTCATATTTGAAATTATTTACTCTAACTTATAAAATGATAAAATTACATTTTATAAAAATAACACATCCTGAGTTACAATATAACTATTTTTGTAATGTATTATGAATAATTAGACTCATCTCTTTTCAATTTTTTGTTACAAGTTATTAATTTCAACCATAAGAAATAAAATGTTTAGTAAAAAATTTTAATTTAAACATTATGACTTATATAAAACGTCAAAATATATATATTTATGACCTTAAAATTTAATAAATTTATATTGGAAAATAGATTATATTTGATTATTAAATATCAATAGATATGTACATGTAAAAATAGTCATATGAGATCTTGTTACGATCGTCTTTATGCATATTTTTAGAATATGTATTTTTGATAAAATTTTATTGTAATTATTTTAAGATGTTATCATTTAAAATTATTGAAGAGAAACAATTAATGAGTGAAATAACAAAAAACAATGCAGATAGCATTAAATTTTGATTCTCCAAATCTTCTCCCTCATTCTCTAAATTTGGAGAAGCAAACCTTCTCTCTCTTCAATTTTCCTATTATGAAGAATGAGATGGAGAATTTGTTGGAGTTCAAAAATGCTCAAATTCTCCATATTTGAACAAATTTGCTATTATAGCAAAGCGGTTGGACTTGCTCTTATGCACCGCAGAACTTGGACATATATCTCACAAACATTTAATTCAAAAGGAACCATTCTTTTCTTTAAGTTGCATATACCACATATTAATTATGTTGCAATTGAAAGCTTTGGAACATAATTATTCTTACAGACTTCTTACTAGGAAGATTGAACCAAAAAGACGTTATTTTACCAATATTAATCAAATCATCAGGCACGCTCTCCATTTTACCAATATGTTATCAAGTTCGTTTTAATTTGATGAAATTTAGATAAATTAAATTATTTTTACTATGTTTTTTTTTTCTCTAGCTGAATTTATTTCTATCAAAAGAGTTCAACAATATATACGTTTAGAATTTTTTCAAAAAAAATATACGTTTAGAAATAATTGGATTCATAGTGTAGCTGGAAAAAAAACCTATTTACGTAGACTTTTACTGAAATTCTGGATTGGTATATATATGGAGAGATAAATTGATTTAAAAAAACTTACGAGTGAAATTTTGAAAAGAAAATCAGATTTGTAAATGTTCGTGTCACTGCATTTTATAAGGACGGAACTTTTTTAAAGTCATAAGCATTAATCCAGCAACAAATTGATAAATTACTTGGTGACTAGGAATCTGGTTGAATTCAAACTCCCAGATCATATGGATAAATGTTAATGGTGAAAAACGCAGAGACCAAGAAAAAGAAAATTAACAAATAGATAAATGTTAATGATGAAAAATGTAGAGACCAAGTAGTAACAAATATTGTTGCGATATATCTACAGAAATCTACTAATATTTAATTCTATTATTTTACAATTTGATGAATTCTTCTCCCAGAAACCTCAAATTATTATCTTCTTCAACAACTCAAGAAATGTTTTTCAGACGTTGAGTTGGAAATCTTGTTCTTCGTCATGTCGCACTCTGCATTCATTCCGACTTCCACAACCTAAGCCGCGCACCGCCTTGATTACTACGAACAAACTTGTCCAGGCTACGATTTTGCTGCAGATAAACAAATGACATTATTATATGCAGTCCAGTATTTACTTATGCAGTCCGTATTTATTCATGAAGTACCATTAATATCCTCAATATTTATTCAAGAGTAAATGTGGTTCTCATAAATGTAGGATTCAAAATAAATATGAATCCGGGAAGCGCGCGAACAAAACAATTTCAACTCAACTCAACTTTATTAAAACTCGAACAAACACCTTTCAAATTACAAACAATCTTTTTGGTTCTAAAACACACGACCTTCCGGAAAAGGTTCTCTATGTTTCTTCCCAAGAATACATGACTCACATTGCCTTGTAGAAAAATCAAGTACTGGTAATCCAGAAACCACACCATTTCTTGCCATAAAATTCAAACCACCAAAGTGATGGTGACCTAATCTCATGTGCCATAACCAAACATCATCAATCACCACACTGCTAAAGCAGGGAGAATTGCCATAGCACAGTGTAATTGGAAATAACCTTGTCTCTGTCATATTTACCTTGGCTATAAGCCCGACATGCTTATCTCGGATAGTGCAAACTTGATCTTCAAAGTTAACCGAATATTTCTTTTCCTGCAACTGACCCAAACTCAGTAGATTATGATGTAACTCCGGAACGTAATAAACATCAGCAATAGCACTTGTCTTCCCATTCTTCAAAGTTATTGGAACATTCCCCTTTCCAATGACAGGCACTACTTTATTATCACCAAACCTCACCGTGGTTTTAAAAGATTCATCCATATTTGTGAAAATATCCTTCTGACCACTCATGTGGTTACTGCAACCAGAATCAACATACCATACTGAACTCTTTCTGTCCTCCTTAGCAACACCAGCAGAAAACAAAAGAGTTTCATAATTTCTTTCATAATTTCTTTCATAATTATCGTCACTTTCCTCAAAACTCTCAACAATTTTAGCATGTCCTTGCATATTTGCATGCCTACAATTCCTTTGGATATGTCCTCTCTTTCCGCAAGTATAACACTCGCGATTCTCATAATATGAATTGTAATTTTCTGTATCTTGTTCATGATCTCTATCACGTCCTCCATAATTTCCACGACCACCATAATTTCCTCGACCGCTATAATTTCCACGACCACCACGTCCTCCTCGACCTCTATAATTCTGACCTTGTCCTCTTCCTCCTGGAGTCTGCGCTTGCAAAACCTTCTCTGTCGTCTCTTGTTTTACACTTCTGTCACGATTATTCTTCGACCGAACTACGTAGTGCTTCAGTTTTCCGTGCAGTTCTCCAACCGTTAACTTTTTCAAATCTGAGGTCTCAAGGATGACTGTCACCGACGTATCAAGTTCAGATGACAGTGTGCGGATTATCTTAGAGACGTGATCTGCTTCAACATACGTATGACCATTACTAATCATCTTGTCCATCAAAATTCCAATTCTCGCGATGTATGAATCTATTGTCTCTGTTTGTTCCATATGTGAGGAATCATACTCTGTCTTTAATATCAACAGGTTGCAAGCCTGAACCTCAGCAGTACCTTTAAATATATTCTCCAACATGCTCCATGCCTCCTTTGGCGTTTTTGCACGGGTCAGTTGGATCCCGATCGACTTTTCCACCGCACATGAGATGGCGAAAAGGGCTTGTTGTTCTTTTGCCTTTTCATCATCACCAGCATTCTGTGCTACACTGCTGTCAATATACTTCAACAATTGTTGCCCACCAAGATACGATTTCATTTGAAAACACCATAATGCATAATTTAAATCTGTCCTATTTAGCTTCTCAACACTTGATAATTTAGCATCCATGCCTCCAAACCACACACCGCAAACCAAGCTCTTGATACCAAATGTAGGATTCAAAATAAATATGAATCCGGGAAGCGCGCGAACAAAACAATTTCAACTCAACTCAACTTTATTAAAACTCGAACAAACACCTTTCAAATTACAAACAATCTT
This sequence comes from Sherardia arvensis, assembly GCA_948330725.1. Classification (NCBI taxonomy): domain Eukaryota; kingdom Viridiplantae; phylum Streptophyta; class Magnoliopsida; order Gentianales; family Rubiaceae; genus Sherardia; species Sherardia arvensis. The sequence continues at coordinate 30,735,673 of OX415241.1, forward strand.
TTTGGTTCTAAAACACACGACCTTCCGGAAAAGGTTCTCTATGTTTCTTCAAGAAAAAGTAGAAGAAAGAGAGCTTAAATCCTTCAAGTGGTATCCGAGCGAGGTTGAATAGAAGAGTTCGGAATATTTGAAGAAAACGTTTTTTGGGAAAATTGAAGACGTGGTGACCGGTGGAAAAATTTCATACGGTGGTAAAGAAAGAATAAAGGAAAAAAAAATCAAATTGTTGTGTTGATTAAAAATGTGTTTTTTTGAGGAGTATCCTGTTTACCGAGTTCCAAAGTTGGTTGGAACAGAAAATTATGAAGAGTGGAGATATCAGATGGAATCTCATCTAATAATATATGAGTTGTTTAATTACATAGAAGAAGATTTCGGAGAGAGTACAGATGAAGATGAGTTTAGTCGTGATAAAATTGTTTTGTCACTGATTATTCAAACTGTTGAAAGATCGATTACAATTAATCATCTAATTATGGGAGATTGTAGTGCTAAAAGAGCATGGGACAATTTGTATGCGGTGTATGGTTCACCGGATGACCAAAGAGATAAAATTTGCTTGCTAAAGACGAAGTTGCAAATGTGCGGGATGAAAATAAATGAATCAGTTTATGATTATATTAATAGGCTTGAAGAATTTAAAATAGAGATGCTATCTTATGGATATTATCCTAGACATAAGATGTTTGCGGATAGATTGCTTGCTTCACTATTTCCGGAACATGAAAATTTTGTACGTATGATATATAAGAACGAGGATCTTAATATGTTGACGTTGGCAGGATTCCGTGAATTGTTTCGTGCTCATAATTCAACATTAAAGATGTCAGCTGTGAGTTCTAGTGTTCCTTGTATTCTTGAAACAGATATAAGGGTTCAGAGTGCAGAAGATATTTTGGAGAAAATAAATTGTGAAGAAAGAGAAGAAGGAGCAGAAAGAGAAGAAAAAGTAGAAGAAAGAGAGCTTAAATCCTTCAATAAACGAGGGCATATCAGGAACTTTAAATACAAATAATTAATTTCATTGTTGTAAATAATTATACACAAAAGAACAGATATGCATATCTCACTCCGTGATATACCTCAGAGTCGTTGACGGGTTCTGTTTGTTTACGTACTGGGGTGTGCGAGTCGGGATGAAAGCAGAGACGACGATGACGAAGAACAAGACTCCAATTGAACGTGGGAATCCAGTTCTTGAGTTGGTTAAAGAAGATTATAATATGAAGCTCTTGGATTTTAGCTAGTTAGTTTAGACAACTAAAAACCAGGCTAATTTTCAAACCTTCAAGTTTAATTTGTACTGGGTGGAAAAATTTTAGGCAGGAAAAGGGATCTAGCTAGCTGGTTATACTTGCAAATGTGAATTGTGTCTATTTATAGAAGCTAATCATGCAAATATTATTGTAGAGAGACGGAAAGTGCAGGTTCTGATCAAACTTGCACATTACTTGTGCAGTGTACTCTAACCACCATCCCAACAGCTTCTCCGCAATTATTTTGCCTAAATTATTGATCACAGTACTTGAATGGCCATGACCAGCTATAATTTTATTTTTTATTTTGATAACTTTGAATATATTTTGGTCTAGAATATTTTAACATGACGGTTTTGAATGAAATGATTTCTTAGTAAAAATCTAGGGATTTCCTCAAAAAAAAAAAGAGTAAAAATCTAGGGGTTAAATAAGATCTACAGTAGGGGTCAGTGGCGAAATCAGACCGAAATTCATAGAGTTGCCAAAAATTCATATAAGGTTGCCGAATAGTTATATTTCATATCGGAGGTTGCTCTACTTTACAATTCCACCTACTATTCTAAAATCTGGCCATCCGGCAACCCCCAGGATCCGCCAAGGTGTCACGAACAATTCAGTCAAAGTATGAACTTGTGTTCGAGTTGACCAAGTTTGATTCAAGTTCGGACTCGTTCGTATATATACATTTTTGAATTCGTATGTCAAATGTTATCTGATAAATTCATTGAACTGCTCGAACGAAAAGAGTATATATATAGTTATGTTTTACATTTTATAGAAAATGAATTAAATATTTAAGAATTATTAGTTTGAACTAGACCTTGCATTTGATCAAATTTTCCAACCGAGCTCGAACTATTTAAAATCATTCAAGTTAAGGTTAAACTGAAATATTGTAAATGAATACGAATACGAGATCTATCAGAACGCACAAATTATGTTCGAGCTCGTCGCTTCGACTCGTTTACAATTCTAATCTATAGTGGCGGTTCGAAGGAGAACCTCATCGGGCTTTTACTCCAGGCTGGGTTTCATAGTAAGTCAGTTGAACTTGTTACTTTAACTGTGTTTTATTAAGTGGTTGTTTAGAACCCAAAGTAAGGGTGTGTTTGGTTCGTCGGGTTTTTGAGAGTCTGGTTTTTGTTTTTGGTTTTTGGGAGTTTGAATTATTGTTTGGGATTTTGAGAGTCTGGTTTTGCAAAATCCTTGTTTGGTTGGGTTGGATTTTGTGAGTATGAAACAAAATCTTTGATTGGTTTATAGAATTTTGCAAGTCTGGATTTTGGGAAACTTGGTGAACCAAACAAGATTTTACAAAATTAGACTTGGATAGTCCAAGTTTTGCAAAAACTTGCCCAACCAAACACACCCTAAATGCCCTGGACTTCTAACTAGGATCTCTCCATTATGTCCAAATCAAGAAACGATTCTTTTAGTCGATTTTTTTGGGTCAAGGACATGTCTAAACTGTTCTTTTATTGGCTAACTTCAACCTTCCATTTTCCGTAGCTGGAGAAACAACCTTTGCACAAACCTGATTCATAACTTTATATCCAGAGTTCTAAAACTGCATTTAAAAGGGACAAAAAGAGTTTGTTTTAAAGCTTTGGAACATAAATTATAATCACATACTTCTTAATAAGAATATTAAACCAAAAAGACATAATTTTCAAACAGCTACGTGAAATAAAAACATGCTTGAACAGAAACATCGACCACAAATACCTAAAAACAGAAACCTGCAACTTTGCACAAACTTTAAAAGAGGCTTCTGTATAAAAAACCTTTATAAACTATAAACTCTCCTTCCTACTGTCTTTAACTATTCGCAAATCCTCAGGCAATCAAACACGAGTATGCCCATGCAAAATACCAAAACAATGACTACAGTTGGCTAATATGTCCCAGCAAAAAAACATTAATCAATATCCAGCATCAAAATTATTAATTGATATCCAGCTTGTTCTACAGACTCATTTAGCAGGATAGGGACCTCCGAGCCTCCTTGTCATTCAGAAGATGATGTTCTTCTCATCGCAGACCCCCTGAATGCCAAGAAGGCGGCCCTGGAGATTCATATCCCTATCCTATTTCCGAATGTGAATTTGAGGAACATTGAATTAAATTCTGATTTGGGATCCATATTTACAGTCACAAATCACATTTAATCTCTACTCAATTATTGCTAAAGAATTGATCTTTGAGACTTTGGGCTGTTCATATTTTGATAAATTCCAGTCTCAGAGATTCATAATAGATTTGATAAAAGAGAGCCTCAGAAGTGCAATCGTTTCACATCAAAGTAATTCAGACGGTAATTCCAATTTTTGATTTTCAAATCATCACAGGCTCCTCCACAACTCAATTCAAAAACAACAAGAATGTAATCGCACAAAACGGCGCCGTGGAAGGACAGAAACACCTACCACAGATTCCTATCAGGATGCGAAACACACAAAGTTCAGTTTCGGTCTAATGTGACATCTCAAGTCAGAGCATGCGCTACCAGAAACGTGGCACCAGACCTTATCGATAAAAACTCAGACAAAAATTAGGGGAAAACGATTAAGCCAATAAAACCTCAGGAGACCCGTTTCAAATCGCTCACACAGCGTGAGGGAGCGAACCGGGGCTCCAGATCCCGACCGTTGACCAACAGATGGAAACCGGTGGATGGGAACAGAGCCGCCGGTAGCTCATCTCACGTTGCTTGTTTGAGTGTCATACGGCACTTCCTATACTTTGGGATGTCTTCCTCATAGGCAATAATACAGAAAATTTGAGAAAAATCGTCAAAAACACGCAAAACTTCGAACAAATTTTCACAGACTGTTAACCTCAAGCATGATCTGGTTGTGGAGATGGAGAAGCAATCCTTATATAGAGAGGCTGTAGTATATTCTTGTTAAACCCTACTGGGCTCTATTAGCTAGCTGGAGATGGGCCTTAAACATTGCCAAAGAGGTATTAGTTTGGGCCGAGGAAATTGTTGTCCATGTTCTTTTTATTCACCCTGTCAAAGTATTTGATCTTGCCCCCTTCATCTTTTTTACTTTTCCGAAGGTGATAAAAGATATAAATTAATTGCTCTAATGCCCCATGAAAGTTTAGAATGGTTTCTTTTGATCCCGCGGTTAATCAGCTAATGGAAATAGTGACTTTATCCTACAATAATTAAATCGGGCCGGCTTTCGGTCCAAAGTTCAAAAATATTTCGGATTTGGGCTGGACTGGCCCGGATTGGATCGGTTGCATTGCCCTGCTGCATGTCACGAATGGACTTAATTAAAGGATAAAGACGGGATTTTGACCATAATGCGGTCTGATATCTCAATCGGAAAAGAGCTCCGATGAGAACGAGCGAGTACAATAATTTTGGGGGTTTTAATCCGCACTAATTGGATAACTTAGACTATAGCATCCACTTATACTTATGATGGCGGTGATTGTGTTGCAGCTTTTTATTGACTAAAATGATGCCATCCTTTGTACTTCCCGTCTTTCCTTCCATTTAGCTAGCTTTTTAATTGATTTCTGCTCTCCTCCAAAGTTGCCATATTTCTACCTATAGTAAATTGACTACTATGCCCTTGCTAATTTGTGTTGCTCGCGACAAAGTTCCCTCCTTATTTTGAAACTTGTCCTCAAGTTCCTACAGTCATCAAATTTCTAAAAATTCTTGGGGTGTGTTTGGTTCGTCAGGTTTTTGAGAGTCTGGTTTTTGTTTTTGGTTTTTGGGAGTTGGGTTTTTGTTTGGGTTTTTGTGAGTCTAGTTTTCCAAAAACCTTGTTTGGTTCGTCAGGATTTTGCAAGTCCAAAACAAAAACCTTGTTTGGTTCGTCAGGATTTTGCAAGTCCAAAACAAAAATCTTGTTTGGTTCGTCAGGATTTTGCAAGTCCAAAACAAAAATCATATTCGGTTTACTTTTCATTTTATGATTATTAAATTCAAAACTTGTTTGATTTGCGTGGATTTTGATTTTGTTTCATAATTTAATTTTTAAATTATTCATCATAACGACAATTTGAATAAAACAAGGCATTTTTTACGTTCATTATCAACTTTCGAATACTTTCGAATGCGCATTGCATATTCATACATCGGCATAACCATAATTAATACCAGTACATCAAAATAAAGTGATAAAGGTTCAAACTTCACCATCTCAAGTTTACTTAAGACTATGTTGTAAAAAAGATGTACATCAGTTAGATGACCCCTTTTGACAAATGAGCTCATCATGGAATTGTAAGTGTAACTCACGGGATCAAGACCTAGGTTTGTGAAAATCTCAAATAGTTTGCAAGCCACACTCAGCTTTCCTTTGGCCAGAATAATGGACAAGTATGTATTTACCATATCAATGTCAAAAGTCTCTGCTCCTTTGGCTTCAACCCTCTTTCCTCGAGAAAGGGAGAATAGACTTGGAGGGTTAACTTGACCAGCGAGGCGATCCATATACGGGGAAGGTGACCACTCATCAGGCTGTGGTTTACTGTCTTCTGCAGGGCCAGTCTTTTCTTGGCATGAACTTAGCAGACTCAAAACATCACTAAAGCTCCCACTAGAAGGAAACATTGGTGTAAAATCCTTGATTTTACTTTGTGGGAGTTTCAATGATGCTTCCAGGGTTGATTTCCACTTGAGGACATCAGACACTAAAGTTCCATCTCGAATGTGCCCCATGAGTCTCTCTGTATACTCCCACTGTTCATTCTGATACAGTGTAATCAAAAGGGATCTTATTGTAATCAAGTCAACTACAAAGCCTCTAGCTTCACTACTACAAAGGGAGTCATCAAAGACACATATTTAAGGCGTTTGACGGTCATGGTTGATTATCCGCCTTGCTACTAATTTGCGAAATCGTAAGTAACTTTCGTTGGTTCCAAAAAAATAATTCAAGACGTTTACAAAGATGTTTAAGGCGTTTAAATTTATGCTGTAAAAAGAATTTTGTTCCGAGTTCGGAAGTAGGTTTCGCTCACTGATGAAAGATGGGTTCCGAATTCGCTAGTGGCCAAAAAAATAAATACATAAATACAATACTTGATTATCTAACACCACAAATCAACACTCGATGAGTTTTCCCCAAAAAGTAACCAAATCCATACCCAGAACTCTGCCGATTTGATATCACAATATCCTATATCATCGATTTTGGGATTTAAATTAGGAATCTGCAGTCTTCCATCTAATGGGCGATGAGTTCTCTTTGGTGGTTAGTTCCCTTCTGTTCGTGTTCTTCGGTCTCTGTGTTTTTTGATCGGAGAAGACGACCCAGAAACCATGAAGAATCCGTTAAAAGCCGTCATTCTGCCGTTTTCACGGTTTTCCGATCGTGATGGGCGGCTGTTTCTGCTCTTCCTCCCCTTCCTCTCCGTCGTACTCTACCTAACCCCCTCGCCGTACGTCTCGCCGGCGACGCTGTTTCCGATCGTGCTTTTTTTTTATCCGGGTATGCTCCAAAATTCAATCTTTGTCGGTTTTTCTGATGAAAATGAAGGAATTGATAGCAACCCATATGATGTTTTTGTGTTGGATTTTGCTAGAATGTGTGATGAATGCATATAAAAAGTTTGTGTCTTTCCCTTTATGTTGTTTGTGGTGAAAATGAAGGAATTGATCACAACCCAGATGATGTTTTTGTGTTAGATTTTGCTAGAATGTGTTGCAAGATTGAAGCTTTAGCTGTTCTGTGAGGAGTGCATGTAGAAAATTTTATGTTTTTCCCTTTATGTTGTTTGTGATGAAAAATGAAGGAATTGATCACACTCAGATGGTGTTTTTGGGTTGGATTTTGCTAGAATGTGTTGCAAGATTGAAGCTTTTAGCTGGTCTGTGAGGAATGCAAATAAAGTTTATGTTTTTCTCTTTATGTTGTTTGTGATGAAAATGAAGGATTTGATAGCAGCCCAGATGATACTTTTGGGTTGGATTTTGCTAGAATGTGTTGCAAGATTGAAGCTTTTAACTGTTCTGTGAGGAATGCATAGAGAAAGTTTGTGTTTTTTTATGTTCATGTTTTGGTGATGGAATGACCATGATATCAGTTTTCGCCTTTCTTGTGAGAATTATTGCTGTCTTGATGTTTTGTTGAAAGCTAACTAGGCTGCTCATTTGATCAGAAATTTCTTGATTCATACATTTGTTGATGTTTCTCATTGTAGGCTGAGGGATACAGAGGCTACATCAAGCTGTACCTGAGCATCTCGTTCGCGTTTGTTTACGGTCCGAGCTTTGCAATCATTGCCAGAAAAGAACTCACCCTGATGAAGGTATGGATTATAAATCTCTGAGCTAATTATTCCAGTTTATTTGTAGCTAGCTCATTAGACATCAGTCACTACATAGAGGTGAAATACCCCGAGCTAGTTCGATGAAGAGTTTTGTGTTAGGTTGATAGTTAGCAAAAGAAACTTTTTTTTGTGAAATTTAATGATGTAGATCATGTAATGAACTCATGTAGGCGGATAAAGGCTTGGCTGTTGTAGCAGAACATATTTAGTTGATCAGGTTTACATATATAATGGATAAAGGGTTGTTTTTGTTGCAAAACATATGTACTTGAGGTTAACAGGAAGTAGTGGAGAAAAAGTTTATTTTTCTTCTTAGTTCTTGCTGTTCTTAGTTTTAAAAGAACTAAATTTCCAACAAACAAGTCAGAAAAACAGTTTTTTTGGTTAATTATAGTTGAAAGTTAATTATACATTCGTCATAGGTTAATGTTATGATGTGCCAAGGCTATGACTGATGTATGCTTGATGATTTTTGCTGATTTTGGGGTTTCACGTATAAAAGGCTGTGTTTTTATTGAATTCTCTTTGATTTTTGTTGGTTGAGTAGTTGGAGAGGTGAATTGTTTGAGAAAACAGAGCCAATTTGTTGTTTGAGCTATGGTGAAGGAGACTGAGTACTATGATATACTGGGAGTGGGTATAGATGCATCTGCTGCTGACATCAAGAAGGCCTATTATCTCAAGGTGAGGCCTTTTTTGCTTGATTAAATTGGTGTTGTGTACAGATTAGGTTCCCTTTTAGCCTGATTGTTGTCACGTTTCTGTCCCAGGCAAGAGTCGTGCACCCCGACAAAAACCCGAATGATCCCAAGGCTGCTTATAACTTTCAGGTATATAAAGCTCTGCCTTTATCGTACATATGAAAGCGCTTTTTTGTGTGACTAGTTGAGTGGTTAAGTTTATATATTATGATGTAAGTTGGAACTAATGGAACAAAATTCATGTGTGAAGGTGCTCGGTGAGGCATACCAGGTCCAGAATGATGTAGAGAAACACGAAGCGTACCTAGAACATTGTTTTAGTTACAATTATGTTTTATATAGAGAGAGGAACTTTCAATTTTGTAGAAGTATTGAACTTTAAAGGGACATAGTTTGATCCTTGGAATTTTAATGTTATGTAGTTTGTTTCGTTCACAATAATTGTTTGATCATTTGAATTAGTGAATGGTTAAAACAAAAGTGATGCTGTCATGTTTACGGAGCTCTCTGATCCAAATGGATCAGAGAGCTCATTTTTTTTATCGAGGAGAGTGGAGTTAAGACATCGCAAGCTGTCCAGCTTGCTATAATAGAATGGACTTAAGACATCGCAAGCTGTCCAGCTTGCTAGGGTTTTTTTACAAACGAGCTTCCTTGCGAACTCGCAAGTTACATTTAAGGCGGAAATAAACGCCTTAAAACTGAAAACATTTAAGGCGGAAGAGGAACCGCCTTAGATGATTTTTCTCATTTAAGACACACCCAGAGAAGGCATTTGTCTTCTGCCTTAAAACATGAAGGACCAACCGCCTTAAATGGCACAATTTTGTAGTAGTGCTTCCATCTCCTCCACCAGTTTCAGAGCTTCCTCAAATTCACCCTTCCTACAGAGATGTAAAGAGACAATGCTGAAAGTTACTCCATCAACAAAATTGTTACTCTTCTTCTTCAAATCAAGGAACAGCTGATATGCAGCTTCAGCCCTTCCATTCCTGAACAAGCCATCGATGAGTATATTGTAGGTTCAACTAGAAGCCCTAACACCATCTTCATCAACCATTTTCTCAAATAGATTGCACGCCTCGGTTAACTTCCTTGCTTTCAACATTCCATCCAAGAGAGTGTTATAAACAGGACGAAACCCATTATACTGCATCTCAGAAAAAATCTTCATAGCATCAATGATGCAAAAAACCTGAAAGCAAACAATTTTCTTGCTAATGGAGATATGAATGCAACAATACGAGTAATTCAATATAAAAGAACGCTCCTATACACCATAAAAGATAGAGCTGGAGGCAAACATCCATAACCAAAACGAGTCTTCATCCTAAACTTGTGCCATGTCCAATCAAGCAATAAAACAGGCTATACTTCTCAAGTTAGAATAGTAAACGATTAAAAAGTCTAACAATGTGGAAGAAGAGAGGAGCATTTCAATCAAAATAGACCATTTTTATTAAAATTCACCAACACAGGTCACCCTTTCGAATTCCACCTTTGGACAACAAACTAGGCAGCATATTCTTGTTAACGCATCATCAAAGCTACAAAACTACACAATATATAGGGAGGGCCATAATTTCTTCAACTATAGGTTTAGAAACCACTCAAACACACATCACTTTCAAACATTACAATCCAAAAAGAGTAGTTGCATATGATAGTTATCAAACTACGGAGCAATCACCCAATTGATAATGAACAATGGATGTCATGTCTAAATCTGTTTATTTTAAACACGTGCTAAATTAGGCACTAAATATGAGTGCCTGAACAACCTCCGATGAACAAGTACGCATGCAATTTCAACAAAAGCTAAATTAGGCAGCAAAATATGGGAGCCTGAAGAACATACTGATGACCAATTTGTCCTGTTATACATACATACAAATATGTAACTCGTACCGGAGAAAGTGAGACTAAGGGAAGTGGGCTTTCGGCAAGATCTCGAGGGCTACGGCGGCCAGGTATCTCCGGCGGCGGGAATATGTCGAGGGAAACGTCGGGACGGGTGTCGTCTGCGTGCAGGGAGTCGCGACGGGGAGGCGTGGACTCTGAGGGACGCGTCACCGGCCGGAAATTATTGACGCCGGGCAGGGAAAACGTATGGCGGAGGTCTCGTATTTTGGTGTGGGAGAGCCGAAACCAGATCTGGTTTTGTGTACAGTTTCACAAAGTCTGGACTTGTACAGTGTATGCAAAACCAGTTTTTATCCATGAAAAACGGGACTTGTACATAAAATAACATATCCCAAAACCCACGCGAACCAAACGCGTTTTCACAAAACCAAACTTTGATAGTCTGAGTTTTTCAAAAAACTAGGGAACCAAACACGCCCTTGAATTTTGGGAATTGCATTCTGATTACCTGGTGGTACTCCTAAGAGGCTTCTTTTAGTGGAAAATTGTTCCCCTCAATTCGGACCAAGCTTGGGGTGTTCTCTGACATCAATTGATTGTTGACGATACTTTTAGAGATTCAAGTACATCCCATCTCCAACTTGGAATGATCTTTCAGTGCTTCATATTAGCGAAATGTTTCATGCGTTCCTGTGCCTTTTTGAGGTGTTTTTGCAGCAACACATTGACCTTCTCCCTATGTTTCATCATATCTTGAATGGCTGGAAGGATGATATTTTCAAAAGATCCTAATGGTAAATTTAGAGGCTTCACACCGTAAAATGCTTCGTAAGGGGACATCCCAATATTTGAATGGTGTGTCGTATTGTACCACCATTCAGCCGCTCCAATTCACCTTTTTCAGGTGCTTGACTTGTCGCCACAAACACAGCACAATAGAGTTTTCAATACCTAATTCACACGGTCTGTTTGTGCATCCGTGTCCGGGTGATATGTCGTACTATAATGCAGAGTTACCCCTAATGTAGTGAATAGTTCTCTCCAGAAGTTGCTAACAACAACTTTGTCCCGGTCACTAACAATAGAGCTTGGAATGTCGTGCAAGCGGGACACTTCTGCAAAGAATATCTCTGCAACCCCTTTGGCAGTGAAAGGGATGACCAATGAAATAAAATGGCTATACTTAGTTAGTCGATCTACGACCACTAATGCCGTATTCTGGCCCTCAAAATTGGGTAATCGTTCGATGAAATCCATAGTGATGTCTTCCATGCTCAAGTTGGGATTGGTAGTGGCTGGATCAACCCGGGGTACGAACAACGTTCATTCTTGTTTTACTGACAAGGGCCACATTTTTGAACAAATGAGATAATTTCTTGTCTCATGCCTGGCCAAGTGAATAAGGATTCCACTCTTTTCAGGGTCGCTGCTTGTCCGGAGTGCCCTCCCAATGAAGATGCGTAGCGATTGTAGAATGATTTCTCTGAATCCTCCTGAGGCTCCAATATAGATCTTGTCACTTTTTTTTAGAATGCCTTTCACATACTGAAACTCATTATTTAGATCCTTGGACATGGTTGCTTGGATAATGAGTTGATGCGTTGTCAGATCATTCTCGTAACTTCATTCCACTTGTGAAATCTAGGTTGGTTGAAGTGTGGTTACCACCCTTAGGTTTGCACCATTTCCCACACTATCCAGTTTTCCAATTTCAGCATCATTACCGCCTCTTAATTGGTTGGATTCTTGTCTGCATTTGGTTTCCTCGGCAAGGCCCGTCTGCTGCGTGATTTTCTACTCCCCTCTTGGATGCGGCGGCGGTGTCAGATGAATTCATGGCGGTCGCGTGGGATGAGTTTGCGACGGTCACGATTTAATTCATTTTCAAGAGGCTAGAACCAGCATCGGGCTGAAGATGACCGGAGAGGGATGACCCGATTCAAACAATCTCAATCGCGATTGGTTTTGGTGTCTTGAACGTGGCAGCACTGATTATCATGGGGCGGAAAACATTGTTTATTGGGTTAGATTCTTATTATTATTCTGATTTTTCCTGTCAAAAAGATCACAAGAGCATGAAATTAGCATGTTGGGTTAAATATTGTGCGAACACTAGACAAGCGCCGACCTTCGTTTGAATTTGTACTATTTGCCCAATTTTCCTAACAAAAAATCTCACCGTTCTTAAATTATACCGCTCAATGTAGTTCTCGTGATGTTCTCATCTCGCTATTCCCACTGACTCGAGAGAGCCCGTTACTTGAAGGTGAAGTTTATCATTTTCCGTCATATGATTTCCTGGGTTTTGATTTTTATCAGCGTTTGATTTTCGATTGTGAGGATTTCGTTGTGTTATTGGGACTTTGACATGCTGAATTGTTGATTGAATGTGTCGATGTTTTGATAATCAATTTTTTTTGAACAACTTAATTTATTAACCAGAATAAAGAGTTATTACAAACAGAGAAACTATTACATAGATTATGCCCTAAACTATAAGCCATATCATGGACAATGCTTAGTTGCGATCTGCCAATTTTGTAAATTGCAAATTCCATAAAGGAATTTAGCAATTGAGTGATTTGCGAGACAATATACCCTTGATTTCCCACTGGGAGTTTGAAGGGTTGAGTAGAGTAGAAACTAGAACATAGCAATCTATTTTTAGCTTGACCCGTCTTAATCCCATCCGCACAGCAACCTTGAGGGCCCTCCAACATGCTTCCGCTTCAGCCTGCAAAGGGGTAACACACGTGAAAAAGTCGGAGCCCTTCACCTCTTGTTACTATTGTGTCCCCGGGTTCTTTATGCTCTACGCACCAGTGCCTAAGGAAAAGTTAGCCCGGAATGAGCCATCAAAGGTGATCTCATATGCCTCCTGCATTCCTTCATTTGTTAGTGAACCTACTGCCTCTAAATTGAAGGGGGAGGGGGGCGCATGGGATGTGGTCGCTCCACCGAAAGAGTTTGCTTGGAGTCCAGGAATCCGTTTTTGTCGTCACATCACTTGTGAAGTTCAAATTTTGCGTTAGTGCAAATCCACGTCTCTTCTGCATCTCCGTCAACATTATCAAACACTTTTTTGTTTCGCTGCTTCCATATATTTCATAAGAAGTTCTTTATGTGTGATTGTGTGCCAATTTTTGAATTGGTCAGGAGAATGCAATGAAGTTAATGAAAGTTCAAAAATTGTACACTTTTAGAATGTTGGGTATCGAACATTGATCATTTTAAATGCTGAGACCTAAAATTGCAATTTTTATCAATGTTAGGACCATTAACGAAAGTCCAAAAATTACAATACTGTTTTTTTTATAAAAAAAAATAAACAGTGAAACCATGAAGAAGACTCAGACGTAAGGTTTGTTTAGTACAACTTATCTGAATATTTTTCAGTTCAGTTCAGTTCAGTTCAGTATTTTTCAGTTCAGTTCAGTATTTTTCAGTTCAGTTCAATATTTTTCAGCTCAGTTCAGTTCAGTTCAGTATTTTTCAGTTCAGTGTATTATACTTTTAAAAAAATTTAAACAAATTATATGTTAATAATTCAGTTCAATTCAATCCAATTCATAAAAAAAATTAATTTAATTCAGTCCAATTTAGTAAATATATAATTTAATAATTTTAAATTTATATTGAAAATTCAATTCATTTCAGTTAAATGTAGTTTCATTCAGTTCATTTCAGTTAAATGTAATTCAATTCAATTCATTTCAGTTAAGTGTAGTTCAATTCAATTATATTTTCTATTCTTGAGTTTCAGTTTCTCTACCATTAGGTAGAGAATGCCAATTTCTTGTCTCTCTATCCATTTGATGTGGTTGCAGTATCCATTCGATTTCAAACAATGCATTGATTTGTTTCTTCAATTTAGTTTTGTTTAATTAAGTTCAGTTCAATATACTTCAATTCAATTTAGTTTATTAAGTTAGGTTCAGTTCGGTTTGATAAAATATGATTTTTTAAAATACAGTCTCATTTAGTTATATCAATAAATTGATTGTCTACTTCGATTCAGTTCAATTCAATTAAGTTCAGTTCAGTATGATTCGGTTTGATAAGCTAGGTCCACTTTGTTAAGATTAGAATTGATTAAATATGATTTGATACAATTTTGCAAATTTAATTATATAAATGCATACTTTTGTAAGTTAAGCTTAATTAACTTCATTTAAATAAAGTTCAGCTCAATTCAGTTAAGTTCAATTCAGTTTAAATCAGTTTAGGCTAGATCCAATTTGTTGAGTTCATAATTGATGAAATATGATTTGATAAAATTTTGTTAATTCAGTTACATCAATGCATACTTTTGTAAATTCAGCTTATATAAGTTCGGTATAGTTCAATTCAGTTTGCTTCAGTTGATTTCAGTTTATCACGCTAGATTCGATTTATTAAGTTTGGTAATGAGATACATTAGTTTTCATCAATTCAGTTCAAAAAAAGTCCAGTCCAGTATAATTCAGCTCAATTTTGTTTAATATATTATGATCATTTTATTAAGTTCGGTTATGATGAAGTATAATTTCATAAAAATTTAGCTAATTTAATTACATCAATGCAGTGATCTATTTGCTCAATTCAGTTTTGTTCAGTTAACATCAATTCAATATACTCCAATAGCTTGTTTTGTAATGAAACTTTTGAATATAAATATATTTCACTAAAAAAATAAATGAATTTTACTTTAGTTAAGTTCAGTTCAGTATTTTCAGTTCAGTTCAGTTGAGTTCAGGTGTATTAATCAGGCCCGTATAGTCAATTCACATCAAAAGGGTTAAATCGGTACGTAATTCCATTTCCAGATATATTTGACAATTAAATCTTCATTGAATTTTTTCAATTGCATATATTCCAAACTATACAATTTTATGCTCAAAAAAGAAAACATTTCATAGAGAGTGATAAGTTTTTAAAAAATATTGAAAAATGGAAGAAGCGCTTCAGACGTACGATCGTTTCACAAGAAAAAAGATTCAGACGGTAATTCAAATATGTTTTAAATTAAGCTAATTGCCACGTTATGGTTACTGAACTGCAATTGTCATGCAAAAATGCTTCTATTAGCTAGGAATGACTCCTGTATAAAAACTTTGATTAAGCATTCTTTAATATTTTTTTCGTTAAATGGGTGCATGCCTATTATCTGAAGGGGCAGAGGATAGAGGACTACACAACTCGGGAGAGTAACAGTTGGTGTTGGAAAGTTCTAATCAGGGTAAAGGATAGACTGATTATGGCCTTACCTAAATGTCTAGACTTGACTAAGAAATACAAATTGGGGAGAGCTTATGATGTTCTAAAGGGGCTTGATAAGTCCATTGTTCGTATTCATACCTCATTCATACTCGTACCAGAGCCCGAGAAGAGTCGTGGGCTCGAGATACGCGGAGGGTGAATCCACAGGTCCATAAATCCTAATCTTTATAAAGAATGCATGTATTATGAATGTTATACAAGGATATACATCTTCTCAGAGATGGTAATACAGCTATCCTAAACATGGTAACACAACCATGTCCGAAATACACTTCTATTATACATGGTAATACAACCTCTATTCCCATAAGAGTTGTATTCATACCATAAATACATATCTTGGTGATCTACGGATTGTAGCCATATAAATACCCTAAGAGGTTTGGTAGACCTCTCATCTAATCTCATACTTTATACTTTACGCCTTAAGCAAATATACTGACTTGAGCGTCGGAGTGTCTATCCCCAGGACACCCGGGGCCTTTGTCTTGCAGATCAGTTCGAGAACTTGGTTCGTCGTCGAAGTGTTGGTGTCCGGCATACATCAATTTGGCACGCCCGGTGGGACCATTCACACTCATTGACGACGTCGCCGAACCTTGTTTCCGATCTGGTCTAGCGCACTTGAAGAAGCAACTTCCCCGACAACATGTCTGACGCTGAGCAACCCAAACAAAGTGCCCGTATGCTAAGGCAAAATCCGGAAGAGAATCCAGAAGATGAGCAACCCCCTCAAGGACATGGACGCAGTCGAGGACGCGGACAACCCAGAAGATCTCGGGCACACTTTGCCTTACAACCAGTACCAAACTCTACCATGGGTACCGGAAACTCCAACGTTCCGATATCCATCAACCCAATTCCTGCTGGGATGACACCACCGATCTCTGGTCCAAATTCTGATATATTCAGAGCACCTCCTAGATCGAATCCCATCGCATCCAGGATTCCAGCATCCGACTCCAATCCTGCTGCATTCAGAACCCAATCTTCTGAAACAAATCATGTTGGATCTGAAGTACCAAATTCAGGTCAAAGGGTTTTCATCCAAAACAAGGAGAGTTACAGCACGAACATTAACAGTTCAGATGGCATGGATCGGGAAAATAGGTTGGGATACAACGGTCCCGATTTGATATTCTCTCCAGAAGAACGAACACAAAGGGATCAGCAAATCTTCGCAGAAGGACAGCAGGAGGACGTTAGGCAGAGCCATCTCAGGGAAGCCTTAAACCAAACCATACAACACAGCCCGCGGGGCTCTGATCCACTCCAAATTGACCCTTCCTCGGACACTCCCCCGAGGGAAAATAGTAGGTCCAACTCGATCTTCTCTCTGGAAGGAAGAGCACGAAGAGATCGACAAATTCTTGAAGATAGACAATAAGAAAGAGAATCTGTGATAGAACACTATTATAGATACATGAATCGCGCCACGAGACACTATGATCAAGATGAAATCCTCTTAGTAAACTTGTACCGGATGATGGTGGTAATAACACTCCGAGGAAGAAAAAGAAGAAGAAGGATAGCTCCCACAACAATAATAACCAAGGTGGCGGAAACAACAAAGATCCTCCCCCACCACCATCAAATGGAGCCAACCGGGTCATCAACAGCATTAATGGCTATACTGGAAAAGTAATTTCACTAACTAAGCTGAAGGATAGTGTATGGACCCTACCACATACTAAGCTGGTCAACAAGAATCTTCATTCCGAAGAAGCTATTATTTTCTCAGACAAGGATGACGTACCAAATCAGATACTTCATTCTGATCCTCTCATCATCTCGGCAACCATACAAGATTCTTTGGTAAAAGGAGTCTTCATAGACAGCGGGAGTGGGGTGGAAATAATGTTCCAGGACTGCTTCCAGAAGTTAGGATTTACTAAAGATAACCTTAAACCTACGGGTCCGATCTCGGGGTTCACAGGAAATCCAATAATACCTTTCGGGGAAATCACACTCCCCGTCACAGTAGCAGAAGAGCCAAGAGCCTAACCTTATACTGCACATTTGTGGTAGTAGACACCGTCACACCCTTCAACATTATCCTTGGTAGATTTTTGATGGGCCAAGCTAAAGCCGTATGGTCTCCTTACCATCTGATGATGAAGTTCCCAACACCACAAGGAGTAGTTTCAATCAAAGGAGACCAAAGAGTGGCGCGTTCTGGCATAATCACGGCCGCCCGTGACCCCAGAAAAGAAGATGATGGTTATATGTCAAAGCATCCTCCAACTCGGGGGAAAGCGGTACTAAAAGTTTTACTAACCAACCCCGAGAAAAAGGACCATCTTTGGGTTTCTCACTTTGATCTCCAAGTCACCAGTAATGAAGTCGAGTATGAAATTCTCAGTACCAGACTAAAACTAGCTAAAGACCTGGAAGCAGAAGACCTTGAGGTCGAGGACCTCGAAATCTTCAGTGACTCACAGATCTTGGTTCAACAGGTTAAAGGCGAATACGAAACTCGAGAGTACAGTCTCCAGAAATACCTCGGGATAGTTAAGCTTCTCCTGAATCAATTTCAACATAATGAGTTGAATTTTATCCCCCGAGAAGGTAACCACAAGGCTGATGCACTTAGCAAGCTTGCCTCCTCGGACCTCAACATAAGATCTTCTAAAGAATGACTAATGGAAACCCCGACGAAGAGAAGTTACAAGAAGAGCAGCATCATGGCTAATGACATCTCAGATACATGGAGGAACCCCTACATCGAATACCTCCAAACGGGTACCCTTCTCAAGGATAAGCACCTGGCATGGAGGTCTGAGGAACACATGAAGGAGTCTACGGTAGCTATCAAAATCCACATACCATTTTTCAAAAGCTCCTACAGAAGAGTTATTTTTGGCCTATGATGCTACAAGGTGCCAAAAGATAAATCGATTCTCGCCACCAGTGCCAGAGATTTGTTAAGATGATCCACATGCCACAGGAGAATATGATTACCATCCAAGAATCCTGGCCATTTGTTCGATGAGGCATAGATCTTGTAAGGCCTTTTCCCACGGCCCCTGTTATCAACATCTGCTGGAAAATATTGTGGGTCGCTATGGCATCCCGAGATACATAGTGACCGATAATGGAGCACAATTTGCTAATGATCCCTTCAAGAAACGGTACAAGGAGTATAGAATGCACCAGCAGCTCGCCTCAGTATATAATAAAAAAACTAGCGGCCAAGCAGAAGCTACGGACCGAGCCTTGGTATGCAGCATCACAAAGCGCCTCGAAGGAGCCAAAGAAAACTGGATCAAAGAATTACCAGATATGATCTGGACCCATAGAACCACACCAGCTACAACAACAAGAAAGACTCCTTATAGCTTAGACTATGGGTCCGAAGCGATCATCCCTAGGGGAAGAAAACCCTCATCCCTAAGCGATCCTCTCTGTCTGTACCTCTCAGCCAAATGATGAAAACGGCAGAGCCAATGAAGAAAACCTTTATCTCGACCTTGACCTCCTAGAGGAGAAGAGAGCAAATGCTACTATATACAAAGCCAAGGTGAAGAAAAAGTTCAAGCGCTACCATGATAGAAGAGTCCGCTTGGCCACATTTGTTAAAGGAGACCTTGTCATAAGGCTAAACGAGAAAAGCAAGAGAAAAGTGGAAGGGAAGCTGGCCCCGAACTGGGAAGGTCCATATCTAGTCCTAGAATCCCATCCAGGGGGAAGCTACCTCTTGGAAACCACGAAGGGGGAACCTATACCACAAAGATGGAATGTGATTAACTTACGAAAGTATCACAGAAGATTCAAAACTCAAGGGAGAGCCTCACAAAGGTTCGAGACTATCAAGAGCGTCCGAGAAACCTCATCAAGGTCCGAGACAAGTATACTCTAGCACAAACGGGTACTCAAACTCAAAACTCGCTATTTACTTTACTTCTATTCTTAAAGTTATAAACTTAGATTGAAGTCATGATATTTTTATACCTATCCTTATAATAAGCAATCTTTAAATTCCTTTTCTAAAAAGAGGATTGTTGTCTTAAGTATAACATTGATTGTTGTTCAAAACAATATACTTTATAAAGTATATGATTGGTCAACTTATAAGTTGTTTGGATCCAATATTCAAATACCAATCGTTTTGAATAAAAGAGATAGGTTCGAGATAAAGTACTACAAAAAAGTGCTTGATTGAGGTCTATAGACCAAAATGGCAGACGTGCTCGAGAATCAATCATCTCAACATAAAGAGGAGAAACCTCAAAAACAAAAGTTGAAATTCATATCAAAGGTGTTATTACATCAGAATATGATACTTCTAAAAAAGACCCTCAAAAAGGGCACACATAGAGGAGAAACCTCAAAAACAAAAGTTGAAGTTCATATCAAAGGTGTTATTACATCAGAATATGATACTTATAAAAAAGACCCTCAAAAAGGACACACATAGAGGAAAAACCTCGAACCTAAATACTTCATATCAAAGGTGTTATTACATCAGAATATGATACTTCTAAACTAGACCCTCAAAAGGGCACATAAGAGGCTAAACCTCGAACCTAAAAAGGACATATCAAAGGTGTTATTACATCAGAATATGGTACTTTTAAATATACCCAATAGGGTTTCCTAGGACTTCACCAGAAGTGACACTTGAGAGATGGGCTATTGTCAACTTTTCTGCACGCTGTGACATTAAAGGCCTTGGCAAAAAATGCCCGAGGAAGAAGCCCAACAACATCAAGTACGCAGAGTGTTCAGTGGTGATATGGGCCTCAGCCCATATCCTGGCCCAGCGGACATATTGGTAAAGGAGAAGAGAGGGTCAAGCCCACCAGTGGTCCTCCCATGACATCAGCTATCTTGGACGCACCCGGAGTTGCAGCAAGAGGAGGACCACTTAGCCTAAACCCTCTCTGATCCTCACCATTATAAATAGAGGAGTGACCAACAGTAATAGGTATGTTTTATCAGATTTAAATACTCTCTTTATTTCTTCATATTCTCTCTCCTCTGCAAAAAGCCCTATCTTCATCATCACGCCGGAGCGTCTACCCTTGGGTGACCCCGGGGGCTTTGTTTTGCAGGATCTAGGTGAGAGATTGGCCGCGGGTTAGGATTCCAGCTCTCCCCGGATTACCCTGTACCGGAACTGGTATCCCGGAGCTTACTGGTAGCATCAGTTGGCACGCCCGGTGGGACCTTGCTTCGTCATGCCCCGCGGCAGACCTAAAAAGACAGGGGGGAAGAGCCCCCCGCCAAAGCTAATCTGGCAGAAGGTGGCCCTAAGACAAAGAAGGCCGCGGCTGCCCAGGCGGCGCGGAAGGCGGCCGAGGAGAAGGAGCGGGCTCGCAAGGAGACTGCCCGTGTGGCCGCCGAGAAGCGCCAAGGAAAGAAAAAAGTGCCGGAACGTACCCTCAGGGAGATGCAGAAGGAACAGAGGGAGAAGGCCCGGCAGGAAAAGGAGAAGCAGGACCAGGAGGCGTTCGGAGAAGGTGGTGAATCCGAACCGGAGTATTTTGATTCCGGGGAAGAGGCCCCGGAGCACGGAGATCCAGAAACGATTCATACCAACGCGGAGGAATTCGGAGAATTTCGAGCATGGAAAGCGGCCAAGGCCGCAGCCCAAAACAAGGTACCCGAAGTAGTGGATTTGGAGAAGGATGAAAGAGGAGTACCTGGATATCAGCAGATGCCCCCGGGTCAGCAGATGCCCCCAGGTCAGCAGATGCCCCCTGGTCAGCAGATGCCCCCTGGTCAGCAGATGCCCCTTGGTCAGCAGATCCCTCCGGGACAGCAGCAGTATCCGGATCAGCAGTTTCCAGGCGGGTTGAACCCGCAAGCCCAACCATTTTATGGTGGATACAACACCCCGTTTAACAATGGGTCCATTGAAGACCGGTTGACCAGGCTGATTGGTAGGCGGGGAATGGTCCCTCATTCCCCGTGGGTTCCAGAGGTGCTAAGCTACAAATGGCCGGTAGGTACCAAAGCGCCTGATGGAGTTCCGACGTACAATGGTGATGGGGACCCGGAGGAGTTTGTTCACACCTATCTCAGTGTCATGGGTGCCCGGGACATTGATGAGCCGTTGCAGTGCAAGTTGTTGCCTTCTTATCTCCGGGGAAACTGCTTGAGTTGGTTTAAAAGTCTTCCACAGGGCTGACTGAAGACTTTTTGGGATTTTGCTACAGTCCTGGTACACCGATATGCAGCAATGAAGACCAATTTTGTCAACCTGGCGACGGTCCTGGCTATGCGACAGTTGGAGACGGAATCTACTTGGCAATATTATGTCCGGTATATTGCCGAGTCCATGAAGGTCCAGGATAGGCACTTACACGAGAAGGCCCTGATAGGCAACTTTGTGAACGGGTTGAGAGACGAGATGTTCTACATCGAGTTAATGAAGAATATGCCGGGAACCTTTTACCACCTCCAGCTGACAGTGGAAATGCATTGTACGGTGCATGAAGCTAACCATACCCGGATGAACACGGTCGGTTTCTTTGAGCAGCGGGTGATTACGGCCACAGCAACCCAAACAACCACGCTCCGGGCGACTCCTCATCAGGGGGTTCGACAGGAGCCGGCTAGACGTCCCCCGGTTCAGGGAGCGGTACCGGCGCCGGGGGGCAGGCGTTGGTAGTGAGACCAACGTACACTCCACTCTCTAAGACGAAAACGGAGATCTTGGCCATTCACCGGGGTGTTTTCACAGATCCCCCGGTTATACAGGGGGTCCCGGCCCCGGCCAATGCTCAAAAATGGTGTGAGTTTCACAAATCTTATGGTCACACTACAGAAGGCTGCCGCATCTTCGGACGGATATTCAGAAGTTGGTGGAGCGGGGTCAGCTTCGGGACTGTGTGGCGGGAGAGGCACACCCGGCAGCTGCTCCGGCAGGACAAGGAAGGAAACGGAACTTGAGAAACAACCGAGGCCAAGGCGGCAATCGCCCGGCGGAAGCTGCTCCTAACCTCGCCCCGCAAGCTCCTAGACCAGGAGTTCCGGGACCCGGAGCACCCCGAATGATAAATGTGATCAACGGTATAGTGGGAGATGGAGCACAAACACTGTCGGCGGTGAAGGCCAAGAGTAGGTATGTTCCTCCGGGGGAGATCCAGGGAAAGAGGTTTAAACATGACGAGACGATCACTTTTTTAGAGAGGGATGCGGTCCCGGCCCAAGTGCCTCACTCTGACCCGATGGTGATCTCGGCCGAGGTAGAAGGTGTGGTGATAAAGCGAGTTTTTGTGGATGATGGGAGTAGTGTAGAGATTATGTTCGCCGATTGTTTCGATCAATTGCACACTGGCCGACAGAACTTAAAGCCATGCATGTCCCCGTTATCAGGTTTTACGGGTCGCACGGTCCACCCGCTAGGTGTTATAGCACTCCGGGTAACTCTTGTTGATCATCTGGATATTAACAAGAGGTGCACGGTCCTGTGTAACTTTACGGTTATAAATGCTTCTTCCCCGTACAACATGATCATAGGTCGTCCCTGGTTGACGCAGGCTCGGGCGATATGCTCACCCTACCATTTAACCATGAAGTTCCCGACGGACCAAGGAATTGCTTCGGTTATTGGCAATCAAACGACCGCCCGCAGCTGCATGCTCACTGCGATAAAGGAGGCCAAGAACGGAGGATCAGAAAGAACAAACGCATCGGAGCCCGGGGAGTGTTCCGGGAAGGATAACACAGTAGGGGTCGTGCATGGTGACCCGGCTTCTTTTGAAGTGGAAGACATGGAGGTAGGAGCCTGGGGGAAGGTGAGTGTCGGGAAGTATCTCCCGGTGAACGTGAAGGAGGAGCTCCGGAAGTTACTCAAGGAGTATGAGGATGTATTCTCGTGGGGAACGGAAGACTTGACGGGGATACCAGAAGAATTTGCGATACACCGGTTGAATGTCTACCCGGATTTGAAGCCCATAAGGCAAAAGAAAAGAGCCTTGGCAGCAGATCGGGTAGAATTCGTCCGGGCGGAGGTGAAGAGGACGCTGGACGCGGGAATGGTAGAAGAGATCACTTACCCGGAGTGGATTGCCAACCCGGTCCTGGTGAAAAAGCATGACGGATCCTGGAGGATGTGTATCGATTTCACAGACTTGAACAAGTGCTGTCCCAAGGATAGTTACCCGTTGCCATCCATTGATCAGCTGGTGGAAGCTATCACGGGCTATCAGCTCCTAGCCTTTTTCGACGCACACCGGGGATACCACCAGATCGTCATGGCCCCGGAGGATCGGCCGAAAACCTCTTTTATCACTGATTTTGGTACTTTTTGCTACAGGAAAATGCCATTCGGTCTTAAAAATGCAGGAGCAACATACCAGCGCATGGTGGATCGGGTGTTCAAGAACCAGCTGGGGAGAATCATGGAGGTCTATGTGGATGATATGGTGATCAAGAGCAGGACACATGACGCTTTCTTAGATGACCTCCGGGAGCTTTTCGTTGTGCTAAGAGAGGTAAACCTGAAGTTGAGCCCGGAGAAGAGCACCATCGGAGTGGCGGTAGACAAGTTTTTGGGGTATATGGTGTCAAACCGGGGGATTGATGTGAACCTGGAAAAAGTTGAAGCAATCCTGAGTATGCCCTCCCCGAGCAAGGTAAAAGATGTGCAGCGCTTAACCGGGTCCTTGGCGGCGTTGAGCAGATTCCTGTCACGGGGAGCGGAAAAGCAGCTGCCTTTTTTCAACATTTTAAGGCGAGCAAAGAAATTTGAATGGACTCCCGAGTGCGAGCAAGCGTTCAAGGAGTTGAAGGAGCACTTGGGGAAACTCCCGACCTTGTCCAAGCCAGTTCCCGGGGAGGAGTTGTTCTTGTATCTGGCAGCCACGGATCAAGCAATAAGTGCGGCTTTGGTTCGAGGGTCGGGAAGGTCGCAGAGCCCGGTGTATTTTGTGAGCAGGGCTCTTCAAGGACCGGAGACGCGTTACTCTTCACTAGAACGTTTGCTGCTGGCACTAGTGCACGCGTCCCGGAGACTTCGTCCATACTTTCAAGGCCACCCCATCACAGTCCTCACAAATCACCCACTTCGGCAAGTCATGATGAAACCAGAAGCTTCCGGCCGGATGATGAAGTGGGCGATCGAGTTGGGAGAGCACGAGATCAATTATCAGGCGAGGAAGTCTATCAAAGGGCAGGCTTTAGCTGATTTCCTAGTTGAGATGGTGGACAATGCCGTCGAAGACCTGGGGGAAGGTGAGCCGGAGTGGAAGTTGCACGTGGATGGCTCCTCCCATGCCGGGGGAAGCGGGGCCGGGGTCGTGTTGGTCAGTCCCGGTGGCAAGGAGTATCGGTATGCGCTGCAGTTTGAGTTTAAAACCACCAACAATGAAGCCAAGTATGAGGCCCTCCTTGCCGGGCTACGTCTGGCCCGGGAAACAGGTGCCAAGGTGATACAAGCTTACAGTGACTCAGCCATTGTGGTACAGCAAGTCAATGGGGAGTATGAGGCAAAAGAAAGAAGCTTGCAGAAATATTTGGAGGCAGTGAAGTTGATGATGCAGGGTTTCCTCCGGGTGACACTAACACAGGTTCCCCGGGAGGAAAACTGTAAGGCAGATGCGTTAAGTAAGTTGGCCTCTTCGGAACTCAAGCCGAGCCAAGACCGGAATCTGTACATGGAGATGATAACCACCCAGGGATATGAGCAACCCAGCCAAGTTGCAGCAGTGCGAGAAACTGAGTCTTGGATCACACCCCTTCTAGAGTACTTGGAGAATGAAACACTGCCGGATGACAAGGTAAAAGCCCGGAAAATCCGGGTCAAAGCACTTCGGTATGCCGTCTTGGACGGGGAGTTAATCCGGAGGGGATATCTTCAACCTTGGCTGAAGTGTGTGGACGGGGAGGAAGCACGCCACCTTTTGAAAGAGGTGCATGAGGGTCCCAACGGAAGTCATCAAGGGGCCCGGACTGTGGCTCGGAAGATCATGTGCACGGGGTACTATTGGCCTACGCTGTTTGAGGATGCCCAAAAAGCAGTACGCTCCTGTGAACAGTGCCAGAAGTTCGCACCCTTGATCCATGTGCCGCAGGGGGAGATGATCGGGATATCGGGAACTTGGCCTTTCATCCGTTGGGGTTTGGACCTGGTAGGCCCCTTCCCGACCGCTCCCGGAGGCTTCAAGTATTTGATAGTGGCGGTTGACTATTTCAGCAAGTGGGTAGAAGCTGCTCCCCTGACCAACATTAGGGGAAGTACTTGTGTAAAATTCTGCTGGAAGAACATTATTTGTCGTTACGGAATCCCCCGGTTCATAGTGACAGATAACGGGGCACAGTTTGAGAATTACCCTTTCAAATCCTGGTGCAAGGAGTACGGGATTGAACAGAAACTGACCTAGGTCTACCACCCCCAGGCCAACGGGCAGGTTGAAGTGACCAACAGGACCCTCGTTAACGGGATCAAGACACGGCTCCAAGGAGCAAGAGGAAACTGGGTTGACGAACTCCCGAGTGTCTTATGGGCAAGCAGAACGACAGAGAGCTCCGCCACGGGCGAGTCCCCCTATAGTTTGGTTTATGGGGCGGAGGTGGTCATCCCGGCTGAAGTTGGAGTTCCCAGCCTCCGATCGAAGTTCCCGGACGAGCAGGCAAACCAGAACGACCGGCTGCTGGATCTAGACTTACTGGAAGAGAAGAGAGAAAAAGCAGCCCTGCACGAGGCCCGGGTAAAGGAACGGGTCAAGAAATATCACGACAGAAGGGTGCGCAAGGAACAGTTCAACCCCGGGGAGTGGGTGATGCACCGGAACGACAAAAGCCAGCAGGTTGCAAGCGGGAAGTTAGCTCCCAACTGGGAGGGGCCTTACAAGGTGATAGCAGCCCACCTCGGTGGAAGCTATGAATTGCAAGACAAGGTCGGGAAGAAGGTCCCGAGGCACTGGAACATTGCAAACTTACGTAGGTACTATGCCTAGCTTATTTTCTGTATCTACCCCTCTGGCAAGGATTATGCCTAGGACGGTAGCATGAGAGCGGCATGGGAACCTCTGGCCAGGGTTGAGCCTAGGTTGTCCCGTGGCCCGCATTTGCATTCTATTATTTTGCTTATGAAGACTGTTTACGATTTTATATTTTTCATAAGTATAGTCGATCCGGGGCCGCTTGAACAAGCGCCCGGGGGGCTAGTGCAAGAGTAGCGGGAACGCTTGAACAAGCACCCGGAAGATAGCTCGGGCACGCTTGAATAAGCGACCCGGGGAAACAGTTGAAACAAATACTTGAACAAGTATCGGGAAATAACATACACACACATATCATTAACCTATGATTGATGATTACAAAATTTACAACTTTAGAACTTGCATAATATAAACTAAACTAACAAAGAGAAGGAGGACCATCCCAGCTAATAGGAGATCCCGGGTCGTCTTGACTTGGTTGATTGTTAGCAGCATGGGGGTTTGGTCGGTTGTCAGTAGCAGTATCCCTCGGGACATTAGCCTCCTCAGCCGGATGGGAACCAGACGGACCAGCCCCCGAAGGACCAGCTTCGGCATAAGGATCGAAATCGTCGTCTGAGGATGAAACCTCAGGAGATGATGTCCTCCGGGGAGCTCCGATAATAACGGGTCCTTGAACACGAGGAGACTTTTTCTTCTTCGTGGCGACGACTTTACTCTTCCCTTTGCCTCTTTCCCGGGCCAAACGCCTTTGTTCTTTAGCGGCGTCTTCGGAAGCAATAAAGGCCCGGATTCTGGCAGCATCTTCGCGGAGTCTAGACACTCTCCGGGCAGATTCCTCCGGATCAACCGAGACACGGAATCCGAGATACCTTTCAACAGTAAAATCAAGAGAAATTCGACTCGGAATGAGTACCAATGACGGGGGGAGATATTGCCCCTCTCTTTGACGCTGCCACCAAGCGGCGGTTTCCTCGAAAGCAGGCCGGTATCGGGACTCAGGGTCATTCCAGCCTATGCGAAACATACGTACTAACAGCGCCCCAACCTCACGGGGAAAGTTGGTGTAAAGGGGGGGAGAAACTCGATCCAGACGCAACCCGGTCAAATGATAAGTAAGTTGCAGGGTGACCAAATTCTCCCGGAGGATGAGGTTCCGGGCCGCCAGCTCCCGGTTCTCCCTTTCCAGCATTAGATTCCTCCTGAGGGGATCGCCCCTTCTCTCCAACCATTTGAGCTTGTCGCAATAAAATGGAAGTCCGGACCATACCAAGTCAAACTCCTCCTTGAGACGGGACTTAAAGGCGTCGTGTTCGGCTTGCAACATCGAAATGGTCTTGTCTGCATCCAAAACGGCGTTCACCCGATCTCGAGCCAGGGATTGACACCGGGAAAGGGATCCAAATTGATTTGATATTTCCCTAAGTTTTGTTACTAATGAGGTGACATCCGGGAACTCATCAATCACCGA
The DNA here is from genome assembly GCA_948330725.1 of Sherardia arvensis. Classification (NCBI taxonomy): domain Eukaryota; kingdom Viridiplantae; phylum Streptophyta; class Magnoliopsida; order Gentianales; family Rubiaceae; genus Sherardia; species Sherardia arvensis. The sequence continues at coordinate 30,763,418 of OX415241.1, forward strand.
CCCAATCCCGGATTGAACAAGAAGATAGCGGGTCTGAATGCCATCTAATTACCAGCGACTCAATTTTTCTTCTAACTCTTCACACCGGGGGCACGACTTTTCATTATCCGAGGCCGCGCCGGATGGAACAGTACTCGGAGGATCATCCCGGGGCTACACGAGCAAAAAGATTTACACTCGAAATTAAAATAAGGCATAAAATCGAATAAGTCATGACAAAATGATAAACCCAGAACAAATGTTATGATTATAGAATAAAAGAAAGAGACTCTTACATCGTTGGAGTCATCACTCTCATTTCCGGAGCTCTTTTCTCCTCCCTGAATTACAAAAGAGAACGGTTCAGGGAAGGAGCCCGGGGGAGATAAAGATTTAAAACAGAATTAAAAGATAAAAACAGAATAAGAGAACTAAGTATCTAAGTTATACTTCAACATCAGTGTCCTCGTCATCTTCATTCCGGGGAGACTGCTCTTCCTGATGAGCCTTGCCTTTCTCCGGGGCCAGCTGCTCTTCTCCCTCTTCTTCCTCTTCCGCCTGCACCGGCTGGAACTCCTGCTCCGGGACGGGGGACTTGTCATTTTCCTCATCAGAGTTCCCATCCTCTTCCTCCGAGGTCACCGGGGTTTCGATGGCAGCAAGATTGGCCAAGTCGTCCGGTCCGGGATCCGCCCTATCCTCAGCAAGTTTGGCGGCATCGCCGGCATAAGCAATGATATCCTGGGGATCGACACTTCGAGCCCCCTCAAAAACCTCGAGCACCCCGGGAACTATCCCGTCGAGGCCTTCTTTCATCAGCCTGTCTGCCGCATAATTGAAACGATCGTCCGCCTTCGGGCGATACCAGGTCTCCGTGAAGGCTGCCCGGTTCTCCCGGGGGATGTACTCCCGGACGGCTGAATAGGCGGCATGCAGGGCGGCTTCGTTGGAGATATCACAAAGGGACATCATCTTCTCCTCGAAGGAACGGCTCTTGAAAACCCGGTTGGTGAAGGCCCGGCAAAGAGTCTTGTGCAGGGGCCATGCCGCGCTTGCTGTCTTTTTTCACCCGGGACAACTCCTTGTGAGCTTCGGATAGCTCCTTATAGAGGGAGGCATTTTGCGACCTCAACTGGTTGACCTCCCGGGACAGATTTTCGGACAAGGAGTTGCACGCCTGGTTGACCAGTTCTCGCAACCCGCGGAACTCTAACAGCTTGGAGGCATTGTCCTACGAAAGTATAAACACTTAGAATGAAAATAACATACAAAAAATTTAAATATTAAGAGTGGGGAGACACATACCTGTGAGCCATCTAGCAAAATGGGCTGGGAAGAGGAGCCGTCCGGATTCTATTTTACAAGTTGGAGGGTGCTGTCAGCAGTAGAATTCTCCTCCTTCCGGGGAATCCGGGATGAACCTTCGGAGTAAGGCTCGGTTTTCTACTTCTTGTGGGGGAGACCCCCGGAAGGAGGAATGGCAAACGCCAGCCGACGATTGCCGACCGGAGGGACCCCCGCAGTGCCGATAACATTGGACGCCCCGGGTCCTTTCTCCTCCGACCTCCCCTCCCCAGATTTTCTCTTCTTCGTTTCTTTGACCGCTTTCTCGGTCCCAGCTTTGTTTTTCTTCGGCCTCTCAGAAGCGCCCTTATCCTCCCCGTCGCCGGACTTCGACCCTACTGGGGCTATCGCTGGCCGGGGAGATATGGCTAAAACAAGAAAACCAACGAAGTTAGCCAAAAAGTATTCAGAATAAAAAACACAAGTAATAAGATTAATGAAGATTACCGAGGCTCCGTTTGGCATACAGGCGGCGGCAGGTGAACACCTCTGCAGGATACGCCTCCCGGGGGAATTCGTAACCCCCCGCCCTCTGGTAATCCTTCAAGTTAACGAAGAATTTAGCAATCTGATCATAACTCTCGGATACTTGCCGAAACTGGGCTGGGGGAAGTGTTGCTTTCGTTTCAGCAATCCTCTGCTGATTCCATGCCGGGACCGGATACTTTTCCTCATTAAAGGTGAAGTAGCTGTTCATCCAGTCGCTCGTCTTTACAGATTCGAGCCTCCCGGAGCAGATGGCCGTCGTCTTGTTCCGGCGCAGGGCATTAAACACACCCGGGACAGAGGTTGCGGCCAAGTAATAGAAGCTCCGGAAGATCTCCACAGTCCCGGTTACCCCGGCCCGGTTGCAAGACAAGAGGAAAGCGATCATAACACTAACGGCGTTCAGATGCACCTGGGCCGGGGAGATGTTGTAGTACTTCAAAAAGGCGGAGTATAGTGGAGGAAGAGGAAAGGTGAGCCCGTGCAGAAAATAGTACCGGGGGATGCAAACCTAGGTCTGCATGTCGCCGGAGAATGGCTCAAGTCCCACGTCATATGACAACGGTACATACATCTTCTTCACCAGCTCCTCAACCGCTTCGCTTACCGGGGTCACCCCGGGATCTTTCGGGTCGACGGGTTCCGGGGCGCCATAAGCTACTTTCGCTTTGGACGTCATCAGTCCTTTTCCGCCTGATGGATGAGGGAGGGGAAGGTCGTCAACGTCCAAGGAATGATCGTCTACCGGGGTAGGAATATTGCTACTCATATCAGAAAGGTAGAGGAGAAGAGAGAGTGGTAAACGAGAGCAGAAAAGGACGAAAAGGGAGAAAGTGACAGCGCTCAGTTGATGAAAAATGAAAGTGAAATTTTTGATGAGGTATTTATAGGGAAGGATACAAGGAATTTCTCGAAATTGGGAAAAGTAAACTCAACATTCGAGAAAAAGTAATAATGAGCATTGATTATACAAGCTACGACCCGCGTATTTGATGAGGTATTTGAAAACACACGTTTGGCGCGTGGTGATACGGCTCTATACAAGCTACGACCCGCTGGGTTCCCTTTGGAGACCAAGTCTACCGGGCCAAGCCCCGGAAGCCAGGGACTCGGGGGGCTAGTAGTGATATGGGCCTCAGCCCATATCCTGGCCCAGCGGACATATTGGTAAAGGAGAAGAGAGGGTCAAGCCCACCAGTGGTCCTCCCATGACATCAGCTATCTTGGACGCACCCGGGGTTGCGGCAAGAGGAGGACCACTTAGCCTAAGTCCTCTCTGATCCTCACCATCATAAATAGAGGAGTGACCAACAGTAATAAGTATGTTTTATCAGACTTAAATACTCTCTGTATTTTTTCATATTCTCTCTCCTCTGCAAAAAGCCCTATCTTCATCATCACGCCGGAGCGTTTACCCTCGGGTGACCCCGGGGGGGCTTTGTTTTGCAGGATCTAGGTGAGAGATTGGCAGCGGGTTAGGATTCCAGCTCTCCCCGGATTACCCTTTACCGGAGCTGGTATCCCGGAGCTTACTGGTAGCATCATTCATCATGGACAACTGCGAAGACCTGATTCCGGAGTATCTTAGCTTAGCATGAGCTCCTTTCCAGTAGACCGAGGTTCATGTGCAAAGGATTTCAGGCTTTGAAGCTGACGAGGAGAAGTTAAGACTAATCCACCTTATTTATGGAAGAACTAGAAATCACCTCTTCAAGAGAAGGTAATTCAGGATACTTAGCTTTAATAAGCCTTAGTAAATCTCCTGATGTTACTATCTTCTCGGAGGGATCCAATGCACCCAAAAACTCGGCCCCAGGGATCCAGCGTTTTGCAGTCAGAGCAGCGAGCTTATCAGCAGCATCAGGATGAGAGAAGATTTCCTTCATCATCTCCACCTCTTTCTTGGATTGACATAAAGGCAAGACGCCATCCAAGATCCCATGCAGTTCAGAGTAATGGAATAAATCTCCATACTCCTCTCTATGGTTCTGAAACTCGGAGCTACAAGTAATGAAAGCACTCCAAAACTTTAGAAGCCGTTTAAGCTCCTCTGAATCCTTCTCCTTGGCTTGTTTTTACGCAAGTTCCTCAGTAATATCTCGATAAGCCTCCAGCTCTTTCTCTTGAGACTTCTTTGCCGACAACAGATCTATATTCTCGGCCTCCAATTGCTTCACCCTAGTATCCAGTTGAGTCACATCCAATAGAGTCTGAATAGTGTTCGCAACAGACTTAGCAGTCACAGATGAAAGGCCATCCTCCATTTTTATCTTCTCAGCCTTGAAGGACCGGCACTTTCTATGTAATTCCATCACGGAATCAGACAAGTGACGAATCACATCATTAGCTCGAGGCCCTACCGTGGACAGATCCGCCATCAGCTGCGAAATAAAAGGAATATTAAAACCTGGCATTCAAGATATCTATACAGTATGATAAGAAAAATAAATACCTCAGAAACGAAGGGATATTTCTTAGAAGACCTCCGAGAAGTCTGACCATCCTCTTCCTCTGGGCAGCTCAGATAGTACTTTAACTTCTTCAAAGAAGCATCCTCAGAGTCCACCAACTCAAGGTCAGATTCATCATCTTCGGAGGACTCCTCCGCCACCGGTTCCACCTCCTCGGACTGTACTTCCTTGGATTCCTCTGCCTCCTCATCTATAGCCCGGAGTATAACCTTCCCTTTCTTGATCTTTTTCTTTGGAGGAGATGTCGTACATATATAAAGATAAACCTCAGCATATGACACAAGAAAAACATATTATATGACAACAATATATGACTAGAAGAGTTACCAGAGAAGACCGACTAGAAGAAGATTCACCATGATTCCGAGGAGACTTTCTCGGACCCCCTTTCCTGGCCTTCTTCTTTCTTTCCTGGATTTTATCAGGGAGGGCCCAATTCCGATCAGGCTTCAAAAAGATGGAAGTAGATTTCGACCGAGGAACATCCAACAGGTACGAGTAAGTGATACTAGGTCACTGCCACGCAGAGCCATGTGAGCCCAGAACAAAATCTTTTCTTTGAAGGGTAATGTTCTCCTTTAGGAGCTCCTCGATGATGCCCTTCAAGTGATCAGGGATGATGAAACCTCTGTCACGAGCTATAACATCCTTCAGATGGGGATGCAAATCAGGGACCTCGTACTTGCTCCGGTCGAAAGTGAAACAGTCTGCCTCCCACACACCACTGTTATCAGAAAACGTGATGGGTTTTCTCTTACTCGGAGTCAGGGTAATGTATTCGTAAGTCTCAAAAGAGAATAACGTATACAGACTCCTGAATAAATCCAGGCTTGGATCGTAGTTCTTCCGAGCGCACCAGGAAATCACCGCCATGATCAACACTACCACATTGGAATGTATTTGGCTTGGATGCAGTTGATGATGTTGCAGGAATTCATGAAATAAAGGGGGAAAGGGAAAACTTATCCCTTACTGTAAAAACCTCCCATAAAGTACCCCTCTAGTGGGGCTCACCAGATCTTTAATAGGAACTCCTCCATCCTTGAGTTTCAAGCCAGCTTCAAGAGGATATGACAGCCTGCAGGACCGCAGATACCTTAGCGTCCTTTCATCAACCACTTTGGTGACATCATTCACACCATCGGAGGCCGGAACCCGTTTATCAACTTGGGGCTCTGCATTAGGGTCCATCTCTGACCCAGAGGCACCGTCATCTGCCACTACAGTTACCGCCTGCAGCGGTGAAGCGACGGTAATTTCCATCAGCTCCCCAGCCTCGACTTCCAGAAACAAGGTGCTCAAGTCACGGTCAGCTGGGGCTCTGTTTTCAACAATATTCTCCACATTGCCAGGGGGAACGCTGGAACTTGTTGAAGTCATGGCAATATAGAGAATGGGGGGAAGAGAATATATGAGGAAAAGGAGACAAATTTGAAGGAAATTTCTTTGGAAACTTGAAATGCAGAGAAGGAAAGGATTAAAATTGCTTGGATGAAGATTGAGGATGAAAGGAAAAAATTACTTGGTTATATAACCAGTAATTAGCAAGCATTTAAGTGGAGTAATTACCTTGACTCGCGAAACGATACAGGCAATTGGAAGGTTGGTCCTCCTCACCGCCAGAAGATACAATGAGCCAAGACCACGTGTCAATCTCCTCAGAATTCAAGAAGGCAGATTCAAATCCAACCATACACGCGTATCCACCATTTGGATTTCAAAGAAAGCGAATCTCAGCCATTCATATATTTGATGGAATACGAAGGAACTTGAAACTAGATATTCAGAAGGGTAAGCCCAAGAAGAAAGCTCCCGAAGGACACACCGAGCTTAACACCCCGAGTTATTCTCCCTCGAGTTATTGGTCTTCCCTCGAGAAGCAAGCCTCTCCTTCAACCTTCGAGATGGAGTACTCTATATTCTGAAGATCTACCCTGGGGCTACTGATAAGTCCATTGTTCGTATTCGGACCTCATTCATACTCGGACCAGGGCCCGAGAAGGGTTGTGGGCTCGAGATACGCGGAGGGTGAATCCACAGGTCCATCAATCCTAATCCTTATAAGGAATGCGTATATTATGAATGTTCTACAAGGAATATACATATTCTCAGAGATGATAATACAGCTATCCTAAACATGGTAACACAACCATGTCCGAAATACACTTCTATAATACATGGTAATACAATCTCTATTCCCATAAGAGTTGTATTCATACCATAAATATATATCTTGGTGATCTATGGATTGTAGCCATACAAATACCCTAAGAGGTTTGGTAGACCTCTCATCTAATCTCATACTTTATACTTTACGCCTTAAGCAAATATACTGACTTGAGCATCGGAGTGTCTATCACTATCAGAAAAAACGCGTCTGTTTCAATAATTTTTTTGGGTATATCGACGGTTGTTGAACTGGTTTTCAACAACCGTCGAAACGTTTCGGTTATATCTCATGTTTTTCATAATTTCCGTTGAAACGTTTTTCTAGGGACCACACATTCCACGTTTGCATCCACGTTTCATTTGAGTAGACATTCCACTTGACCGAATGTTTCAACGTTTTAGAAACCGTTGAAACTTATATTCTTGAAAACAAAAAAAATATTGGTGAAAATGGAATTTTGATTTCCCCAAATTTGGTGGTGAAATTATAATAAAATAGAATAACAAAATAGAATGTCAAAATTTACAATTTTCTATTAAAATTCCAAATTGTTACATAACACATGTTACACTTATTCAATTACAATTCTACACTAATAACTAGGATTGAACTTGAAAAGCTAGTTTCTACTCGAACATAATTTCTATTCATATGCTATAGCCTTGACGTAAATACAAAAGCAAGTACCACTATCGACCTTCAAATTTCAAAGCCATATTCTGCACTCTGCATCTCCGGGTCGGAGACCAGCAATCACCAACGTGATTTCCTGTAAAAGAAAAAGGTTCAATTTGCTGAAATTTCAGCAAAGATTGACAAAAGCTTACACTTTTATGCTAAAAGGCAAGTCTTTTCTTCCTTTCCAGATGCCTTCTCAAATGCTGCTACCATTTCCAGCACGGACATTCCTTTCCCAGTTCCCAAATTATAAACTTCACAGCCTGAAAGTCGGAGTCCACGTAGATAAATATAAGCAAAAGAACGTAATTTTCTCGAAGACGATGGCAGGAGACATTTAACCGAGTTTGAGAATTTAAAACAGGAACATGTGAAATGGAAAAAAATTATTTCACCTGAAGTCGGACAACATCATGGTAAAACATTTCAATAGTAGAGTTTCCAGCAATGTCCTTCCTGGAACAGACCAAATACAGAAGTCATTATTCTTGCATTGTTCACTAGGCAGGCATATTAAGATGAGAAATGCCAAATAAAATAATTTATTCTTCACAATAAGGAGAAGATGTTAAAGACCAATGTTCAGCAAAACAGCAAGATGAACAAAAATGCGCAATATATTTAATAGAACAGAAGACTATATGACATCTCATTTTGGAGATTCATAGTAAAAACAGAAACATACTCATTTAAGAAAAGACCTGCATCAGCCAAGCAATTGACATTTGCATCTTTTGGCAAAGCCTCTCGAAAATTATCAGAGTGTATGAGGGTTGCCAAAGCACCAGCAGTATCCAGTAAGAAAGGCCTGCCATCAATGAATAGGTAAGGGAATTATTACTGGAATTTAAGCTCGGAAGAAGTGCCTTCACTAATAAACTTACGTCACACAGTTGGATTGATAGTTTTACATTCAAGAATGGATCGTAAAACTTTTTCAAGTATTCAATAAGTCAAGAAAGGCACTACATTTCAGATTTAGTTTTCCAGAAATGAGGAAAATGGAAAACTGATTAGACATCCCAGTGATAAAAATATCTGCTCAGCCACAAGCTAAAGCAGGTGGAGAATTTAAAACGTAGTCTTTACAATCTAATAAGCTGAGAACAAGCAAAAAAACACAGTTCAAATTGTACCTGTCTGGCATTAGAAAGTCCCATCAACAACAGTTCTTCCATAAGTGCCTCCCAGATAAGCTGACCTCTGAAGAAAAGCGGCATTCCATTCTGTCAAACAGATAAACAGACATCAATCTCTAGTTCACTCACATTCCAGCAAAAGAAAAAGAAATATTTAGATGTGAAACCTCTCAGCAAAATCGTATCATCAAAAAATGAACATGTAGATGTGAAACCTCTCAGCGAAATCATGAATAACTGATATAGGATACCGGATCACATCAACAAGCTTTTTAGCTTCGTATAGTACATTCAGCAGCATACCATCAACACCAAAAATGGTCAAATATATATTGTCACATAAACATATGAGTCAAATGATGAATCATATGATCTGCAGCAGTTAAGACCAGCTTGAAATATCTACTCGAGTATCAGTATTCTTACAACAAACTCTGTATACATTCAACATTACTTTTGTTATTTTTACAGACAAAGCACTCAGAACAATCATAGTTGTAATAATCACTCTGAAAATCGACTTGTGAAGAACAATTTTCAGTTAAGGCCAGAATAGAATCATTTAGAGCACCACATTGACACTAAAGCTAACATAAAAAAAACTATCAAAGATAACTCAAATTCTGAGTTTGAAAGATCCTTTTTAAATCAGAATAAGAAGATATCATAATGATGAACCAGAAGTTACCTGATATTTGAAACTCTGAAGTAATTGTGATATGCGAACGTAAATGTGAAAGGGTTTCCACTGGCATTGGTGTTGTTGACGCGAGATGTCATTACCAAAGCACCAGAAGCTAACAAACTGACTCTCAAACGATACACAAAGCTGAAACATCAAAAAAAATCGCATAAACATATCAGAATGAATAAACTAAAATGAAAATTTTGAACATGATCAGATAATTAAAAGGTAAAGACCACATTTGCACCTGTTAGGCCAGATCTTCAAGTCGGCTTCTGTGGGCTTGAGAATCAAATCAACAAAAGACTTGGGAAATCCGACAAGGAGGACGGCGACGGCGACGGGGCGATGTAGCGGCGGATATGGTGACGGCGACGAGAGTTGAGAACGGCGGGATTTCAAGCGGGAGAGGTTGCAGATCGGAAGAAGAGGGGTTTGCGAGATTTAGGTGTGGAGAAGGCGGAAGAGAGAAGGCGAATCTGAAAAGGATAAGGATATAAGGTCATCCCCTAAACTAAACTTATATAGGTATAGAATCGACGGTTCAGATTAAATTAATTAAATTAATTGACAGATAAGATAAATACAAAATAAATTATGGTATAATAAATATTTTTGAGTTAATACTAAAGTTTTTATTAATTTTATCAAAAATATGCATCAGTTTTATGTTTCTATTTTGGCAACATACAATTTTAATATTATATATTAACCCATCAATTTTAATATAATTTTAATTACGGACTACATACTTTTAAAAAAAATCAATTTCAACATAAATCATTAGTTTTTAACACTTATATCAAATGTATACTTCTAATAACGCGATTCTTACGGATAATAGTGGAATCAGTAGTCAATGAAGTTCTAAATTAAACTTTTGAGAAATTCTAAACTCACCCCTGTAGTTTTTTTACTTATTTCAAATTGAATATGTGAACATTATGCGCTTAATGATGACTGATTAGTTCAAATATTTCATCGTATTACATTGTAAAAGGAATACTAGCATCAAAAAATATATTTATTTCAATATAAAATTTAACTTTTACGCTTAATTGATAAAGAATGCTCGAACTTAATATCACCACGATTTCATGCACTCATGTTAGGATGTCTTAGAAACACTCAATTTTACTTAATTTCATTAGTAATTGATATAAATCAATCACAACTATGTGGTGGAACTATGACTCAAAAGTATATATACTCAGGTAACAAGTTATAATATTAGTTGTGCTTCTCAAGTTCTTGATACTACAGTTTTCACTACACATACATTTTATTGCACTAGTACGAAAGTAAATTTACATAAAAGGTGTCTTATGCATAATAAAATTAACATAACCATCAAAATTTTCATTTTTAAAAGTCAAAACTTGATATTTTATGACATTTTTCAATTTTTTACTGAACTGAACATTGATATCATTGTTATTTCATGGATGCCTATGTTAGAATGTCTCAAATATACTCAAATTCATTTAGTAATGAAAATAATTTGATCACAACAATGGTGGAAATATGACTCATAAGTATATATACTTAGGTTACAAGTTATAGTCTTAGTAATGCTTCTCAGGTTCTTGATACTACAATTTTCACTACACGTACCTTTCATTGCACTAGTACCAAAGTAAATTTACTTAAAAAGTATCTTATACATAATAAAATTAACGTAAGCATAAAAAGTTCAGTTTTAAAAGTCAAAATTTGATGTTTTATGATATTTTTCCATTTTTTACCGAATTGAACATTGATATCAATGTTATTTCATGGACACCTATGTTAGAATGTCTCAAATATACTCAATTTCATTTAGTAATGAAAATAATTTGAGCACAATAATGGTGGAAATATGACTCAAAAGTATATATACTTAGGTAACAAGTTATAGTCTTAGTAGTGCTTCTCAGGTTCGTGATACTACAGTTTTCACTACACGTACCTTTTATTGCACTAATATCAAAGTAAATTTACATAAAAAGTGTCTTATACATAATAAAATTAACATAATCGTCAAAATATTTAGTTTTAAAAGTCAAAATTTGATATTTTATGACATTTTTCAATTTTTTAAATGATTTGAACATTGATATCAATGCTAGTAGGGGGGAAATTATGTTATAATGTCTCAAAAACGCTTAAATATACTTAAATGCACTTAGTAATAAAATTAAATTGATCACAAGAATGGTGGATATATGACGAAAAAGTATATATACTTAGGTAACAAGGTATAGTCTTAGTAGTGCTTCTCAAGTTATTCATACTACAATTTTCACTATACGTACCTTTCTCAGAAACGCTCAAATATACTCAATTGCATTTAGTAATGAAATAAATTTGAGCACAATAATGGTGGAAATATGACTCAAAAGTACATATACTTAGGTAACAAGTTATAGTCTTAGTAGTGCTTCTCAGGTTTGTGACACTACAGTTTTCACTACACGTACCTTTTATTGCACTAATACCAAAGTAAATTTACATAAAAAATGTCTTACACATGATAAAATTAACATAATCATCAAAAAATTCAGTATTAAAGTACAAATTTGATGTTTTAAGGCAATTTTCATAATATATATACATATCAACGCTAACTAAATCGTTGAAACGAGAGCGACGTGGCTCTTCCTCAACTTGACAAGTGTTTATATTTTTAAATTGGGCTTTTTTCGCTCAATTTTTTTGAAAAACCCGTTACAAACCCACCCGAAAACCCAAAACTAATGGGTTCAAAATGAAACAGTCAACATACTCAAAAAATCTTGTAAACCCATTCAACACACTACCTCGTCAGCATTTGATATATCAACGATAAGTTGAAATTTCGTTGAAATCAATTTGGGTCCCTCAAAAAATTTAACCCTCCTTCCAGTCAATACCGCCATGTCAGCAAGTCTCACTTGGTCAAATTTGATCAAAGATTGATGAACAGCGCTAACCGTCGAAACGCTGTAGATATCAACGAAATAGTTAGCGTTCGTTGAAATCAATTTGGGTCCCTCAAAAAATTTAACCCTCCTTCCAGTCAATACCGCCATGTCAGCAAGTCTCACTTGGTCAAATTTGATCAAAGATTGATGAACAGCGCTAACCGTCGAAACGCTGTAGATATCAACGAAATAGTTAGCGTTCGTTGAAATCGACGCGTGTTTTTCTGATAGTGTATCCCCGGGACACCCGGGACCTTTGTCTTGTAGATCAGTTCGAGAGCCTGGTTCGTCGTCGAAATGTTGGTGTCCGGCATACATCAGGGCTCACTGTTGGGGCTGCCAGGATCTGGAGCTTAACCCTACAACCTAAGCACTCTGTTTTTTGGTGGATGCTTCTTAATGGAAGACTGCCAACTGTGGAAAGATTAGAGAGATTGGGGGTTATACGAACCACATATTCTGCATGTATCATGTGTGGACTGCACAAGGAAACTACAATGCACATTTTTACTAAGTGTGAGTTCTCTGTGAAGCTACTTGCTGCTCTCAAGATTGGGGCAGTGGCAAACATGAGAGAGTTGAGGAAGAGATTGCATCAAGGGAGCAAAAAGAGTCTCAAATTAAAGCATATGATCTTTACTATGACCATGTACTGTATTTGGAAGGAGAGGAATGCAAGGCTTGGAAGGAGAGGAATGCAAGGCTGTTTCAGCAGAAGAGCTAAACAGTGGAGAATTGGGCTAGCAGAATTTTGGAAGAGTGTAACCGGAGACTAGGAAAACAGAAATAGTTTTTACACTGTTAGCAATAGTGTAGAGCAGCTTTTGAGTTTGATATTGTGGCTGGAGTGATTGTCACAAATATGTAATCTTTGATTATTTAATGAAATGAAAAATGGGTTCCTCAAATTTTTTTTTTCCGTTGTAATTATTTATTTTTAGTTAGGCAGTTGTGAAAAAAGGTATGTTAGCTTCTGTATATATATTTAGTTTAATTATGACTTAATTATGAGTAAAGAATGGACTTATAAGTATCTTTACACCAACTCATATTCCTAATGATCAACCAATATCACACCCACAACATGCGTGCTTTCTCAACAAAAGAGCTGCAAATACATTATGCATCCCCTACTATCTTTTCCCATTTTCTCTCTCTCTATGTTATCTCACTTCCGTGCATATATGATGCCATTTTTGATAAACCATTCCACACATCTCACCATGAAATATTTTAGCATGGCCAAAAACATCATCCTTCTCTCCATTATTATGTTCCTTGACAGGAAACAAGCTGAAGCTCGGGATATAGATTTCTGGAGCCCAAGAGGCGCATATGCATTATGGGGCACGCACACTTTAGAAAAGTGGCCTGGGGCACCGCTTCCAATCACTCTGACATATGGGATCGAGCAAAAGATGAGGCCGGTGGATCAGGATTCTGTGACAATAGACTATTTGAAGCAGGATGACATCGATCAAGTATTTGCAAGCGCTTTTGCCAAGTGGTCGTCCGTGCTACTAGTCACTTTCAAGGAGATCGAGTACGAGCCTCCCAAATCAAAACCCGACCTCAGAATCGGCTTCTCCTACTTCGACGGTAACCCCATAAACACAGTTCTGATTCGTGCAAGCTTCCCGCCGATTGGGAGGCTCAGTTTGAACGCCGAGGTGAACTGGTCCGTTGAATCCAAGCCGGATGCATTCGACTTGGAATCCGTCACAGTCCATGGCATCGGACACCTACTAGGATTCGAACATGCTCACTCAGAGGATGCTGTTATGTACGAGAAGATCTCTACCGGAGCTAAGAAGGTCAACCTCACAAATGAGGATGTAATTCAAGCACAGAAACTATACGGGTTAAATCCGGAGTTTAATCAGGAGTTAAGGTCGACATCCTCACAATTCATATCGGGAAGTACCAGCGTTCTTAAGAAGATGAGCATATGGTCATCAGGAATCAACATGCTTCTCATCTTGGCTGGCCTCGTCATTCTTATCGATCCCGACCTTTTGGCATGAGGTTTGAGTTTTATCTTGTCACAGTTTAATATTACTATCTGGGAAACTGTTGATACACTAAACCTCATTTCACTGAACTCTCATTTTTTATTTTTTTTAAAATTTTCGTTTCAAGCCCCCAAATACTCAGAGCCGGCCCTGATCCTACTATTATCCAAGTCTTTCGAAAGTATCACAGAAGTAGTTTTTTCTCCCATTTCTGCACCATAATAGGCTTATTATCAAATAACATCACTCCTTAATCCACTACTGCATCCCTGTCTTCAAAGCATCCAAACTTAACTAGAAAGATATCCGATTTTAGCATCCATACATTCCTAAGAGAGTAACCCTGCCATGTTTGTTTGAGAAAAGCCTCCGCCATGGAAAATGGCGGTCTTCCTCCCATAATTTTGCACATCACAACAGCTTCTCAATCTTTTAAGCTTGCCTCTATCTCTGCTGCAGGCAGGACTACAATTTTAACCTCATCGATTTCTTCAGGAGGATAATATTTCATCCCCTCTACATCAAAGAACTGCCTCCAACCTACTTCACCCTCTTCGATCTTCATCTATGCTTCCGATTTCCTCACCCAGTTCAACCCGCGGGTGGAGTTGACTTCAAATCCCTTTCTCCCCCTTGCAAGTGAAACCCCAGCTCGGTTACCCACTTTGTTGCCGCCAATTTCACCCCCCAAATCTTGTTATTGCTTGGCGTCATTGGTGTGGATTCACTTAGCCCAGCATCAAAATTCTCATATTCCTTCTCCAATTGCATCTACATGTCCTCCATATCTTCTTGAATCGATCTCAAGAATTTATGCTTGCTTTTGTACTTCCTACCTCCATGGTACCTTCCGATGCCTTATTGAGAACCCCAATTCCCCTTTTTCATCATTGCGATGGGCAGAATCTGCTGTTAAGCATAAATATCGATCCGAGAAATTGAGATACACATAGTAAGAGTTGTGACCGCCCACAATAGGAGAGAAAATTTATTCTTTCAGGTACATAATCTACCAATTAATTCCCAATAAATAACAAGCATATCAACGAGACTAGTCAACTTTTGTCTACATAGACAAGAGTACACAAGCAATGCTAATGATTGACATGTAGATTGTGGAAGTAAATTATAATTACATGTGTACTCTTGTCTACTTAGATTTTTGCATAAAAAACTATGATTAAAAATGAAATTAGTTCAAATTAATCACGTTAGTTTAACTCCCGATTCATTACACCTAACAATCAAATTTTGATTGCTCAACTACACTTTGTGTTCCCATGCGAACAGGGACATTAATAGTTTGATAGTATTAATATTCAAATTCATAATAATTGACATGAAATTATTAGAAAAAGAATTTATTGGATCGAGTCTTAACTCTATTACACTCAATTAACTAGGGAACAATTATTATGTATTTCGCCTTGGGAACCCGTGAGAGGTTGCAAATTCGCTAACTTGATCATCGATGCGGTGAAATCTCTCTGGAAGGTTGTTCCTTCCACCTCAGATGCATATTCAACCACCACCGAGTAAGTTTCTTGCAACGTCATAAATTGCATGTCGGAAAGGAGCAAACCTCTTTGTTTCATGAGGACATCGTAGTAGCGAGGGCCAAAAACAGGTTGCGTCGGAGGAGAAGATTCGTCGGGTGTGTCGGGGCTTCTCACAAGACCTATTCTATTCTACCATTGTTGCCGGATTTCCTCTGCAAAATCTGGAGAAATAAAGGGGTCCGGCCGGTGATTGCTTATTTTCAATCCTTGGAAGAATCACAGTGCAGTAGATTCTTCCAATATTATGCGCACCTATAGAATAAGAAATGTGATTAAAATGTAAAAAAATACTAGATATTTTGCAGAATGATTTGAATTTAATCGATGCCATTATGCCAAGAAGTTTAGGGGCTGCTTGGTAAGGGGTAATCAGACTAATTAATGGGTTTGATAGAAAACTTTACTGTTTGGTTGGATGTAATGATCAATGAGGGCCCACTTCCAATTCCCCATATTGGTCAATCACCCATTAACCCTATACACCACGTTAATGAGATTGATTCCCATGTTATTAAGCGCCAGTATTTATAAAAATTACGCCAATATTATAATGGAGGAAATGTTACAGTTATTTTACAATGAATTCCGTAACTAAACCAAACATCAAGGGATATGAATTTATCCAAATGGTAAAAATGGGGTTGGAGAAGCAAACAATCCCTCTATATATTCATTCCCCTTATAATCGTCATCCAAGTTATATACATATATTAGTTTATCTATGATCCACAAAGTACAATTACTATTGGAGTCAAATTCCAGCACTGCTTTTAATTGAAGTGAAAGATTTGCACAGTTGCAAAATTTCAAATTGAAAAAACAAGAAACATGCATGGATCTCAATTTTATCTTTTTAATATTCATATTTTATGAAGTTAACATTCAACTGAATCTGAAAAAGATATGTACAGTTTAGATTGAAAGAAACTAGCTCTTACTATCTCATAAAATACACATTATCATATTTAACACTTTGACAATTACTTGATTTTAGTTAGAGTGGTGCAAATTCTTTTCGAAAGAAATATAGACGTACCAAGCAGGGTCACGGTTTCCCTGGCACTGAAACCTCTCAGGGAAAATAACCTAAGAATTTCACTAATATTCCCAGAAAATGGACTCGGAATCTCCGCAGTAGCCTTGTCGAAGAAAGAGACAATACTATCCCTTCTACCAGTTAGAATCGGATAGAAGAGTCCCGCCGACTGCAAAAATAATAAAAAAAATCAAAAACTTTAAATCTAGAATAATGTTGAAGATAATATGTGCTTACCAAACTGATTGAGTCTCTCGTAGCAATGGCAAGAATGTCTGCGCAAGACACCACTCCAGGACATTGCTTCTCCAACTCCATTTTTATCATTTGAATACATTCAAATCCCTTCAGTGTTTGATTTGGTATCGCATTTCTCTCCACCTGGTTGGTTGTTTTATCAGATGTTAGCAACACAGACGCATCACACCCCTACCAACAAAGCATCACAGACATAAGAAAAGAACTTAAACATAAGAAAAGAACTTAAACAACTGATAAAATCAAAAAGTATATATATACCTCTATAAAACAGTCGTGGAAAAATAACCGGAGCAGTTGTCCGGTAGCTCTGTCGTTAGTGGCGAGTATACTTCGCACCTGAGCTAGCACTATTTTCTCAACATCCGGGCAACTCTGGAAATAGAAGTCCAGGTTGAGTGAGTCGGCCATGGCCTGAGAAACGAAAATCTTATCGTTCTCTAGGCCACGGTATATTTTTCCGTATAACCACCCGTATACACCGTGTATGCCTTCCGGTACCGGTGGTGGCTTATGCCCGTACATGGCTTCTAGCGAATGGGGTGAGGGTTTCGGTGGGAGTTGGGATTCTACTGTGTTTAGTTTTGTTGATTTGGCCGATGACGAGGTACCGGTTTGGGGTGATTTGCAAAGTTTCGGTGGTTTGGCCGGTGGATCGGATGAAGTTTGGGGTGATGTGTTTGGGCAATGGTTTGAGGTCTGAGATGAGTTAGGACAATGTCCAGGTTTTGGTTTTTCTGATGAGGTCTGGTCAAAGGCCAACAGAAGCATCACAGAGAAGAACATTATGATAGCCATTTCTAGAAGTATTATTAAGTGTATATTTTGACTGATGTAAGAAATGGACTTAGAATTCTAATCATCAAAAAAGGCTCGTTAAATAAGGTGCTAGAGAGATGGAATTTCGATAACACAGATCAAATGGATGAGGGAAAGGAATTAGATACAAAGCAAAAATGATACAGTCATGCATATTTCTTATGTTGCACCCACTGTAAACCTAATTACTTTCCCACACAATTTGCCTCTGTTAATTAATCCAATTGATCTGAGTCATATCTAGTAGGTTAAAATATGAAAAAATATTTTTTTTATATGATCTTCTTATGAAATTACAATTAAAAACTTTGTAGATCACAAAAATTTCATGCAATTACTGTAGATAGGTTTCACTGTGCCTGATTGTTTACGGATTCAACAACTCTTGTGATGACGGTGAACAAAATTATTATTATTTAGAACTGTTGTACTTAATTAGTATTTGATGAAAAAATAATTATTGTTTAGCATTGTTGTACTTCAATTATTATCTGATGTAATCAAAGCTGGAGAAGATCTAAGGAATCATCTTGTGTGGGAACATTTGTACGTACTTTTCATTTTTCTTATTAACATTAATTTATTATCAAAATTTTCTAATTTAGTGCACATAACAACTGAAATAGTTAATTACTATTTACAAAAAATTAAACTATAAGAAAGCATAGATGAGTTCCCAACTATTTCATATACGATAAGATTATCCATAACAAGTAATCCTATGCAATTTCCCACTACTTTCACTTTTATAAGTTTAATATATAGTTAAAATATAAATTAACTGCATGTCTAAAAAAAGAAGTTTGCATTGGGAAATTAAAAGATTTTAGAATGTCATTCAAAAGTTATATACTTACGTCACCTTAAAATTTTATAATATCATGATATTTGTTACCTAAAAATACGTATAACATTTTTTAGCATTGGAGATATTCTAAGAATTCCTTGTGTTTCTTTCGAACTCCAAAACGAAAACGGGTTCTTTGTGACGTTATTGAATGCGTAGGTTTTTGGTAGCGATGTCACCCCGTACACAATCGCGGAGCTAAACGAGTGAAGGAATAAGTTCGCGGGACACCTGGTCCATCACCGCTCAGTACACATTGCGCAACCAATCGCTTAGGTGACATTCACTATTATTTAGTTTCTCTTTATGTTTGGTGTAGTCTAGGATACTATGCACACATGGTAGTGCAATTTAGTGTATGTTCAACGTTGAAATACTGTTCGTTTTCAATTATGAAAGGATGATACATGGCATTTGTGCGTTATAATTAGTGCATATTATAATTGGCTGACAGGTGACATTATCTAATTGAAGCGGCATCCGATTGAAGTTTCAAAAGAAACTGCCCACGGATTCTTATTGGTGACATTTAGAATATACGATGTCTTAAATAGGTTATGCTTTACGTTGGCGTTATCGTAAACACAAACGCATTCATGTTTCACACTGTGTATACCAGAATTTAGTTTATTACGACGTCGCAAATAACCTTGAGGAACAATGTTTACGGAACCGCATATTTACATGTGTGTAATTACGATATCTTTAATTAATGCACTCAAATATACCCAGGGTTTACTTGTTACATCTACGATACCGTAAATGATGACATCTGTACGACCGTTTTCCTACTACGTCGACGGCTCTCTGAACCCGACATCAGGATCGGTTTCTTTTACTTCGACGGATGGATGAACGATGATCTCATCCACGCTTCTTTCCCGCCGTCTGGAGGACTTAGACTGAGTGCCCACGTGACTTGGAGCGTTGGTGATCCCAAGAAGGATGCGTTCGACTTAGAATCCGTTGCGATACATGCAATTGGGCATGTATTAGGCTTAGATCACTCTCACTCCGAAGAAGGGATCATGTACAAGCAGATGTCTCCTGGAATCAAGAAACTTGACCTAGCCTCCGAGGACGTCGCTCGGGCACAACAACTTTACGGCCCAAATCCACAATATCATCAGCTACCGTTCCCCAACTATCATTCTTTCCCGGTGGATCTTGAGCATCACCACCTTGCACCAGCCCCGGCACCTTCTCAATTACTTCTGTCGGTGTCGATGAATTTAGGGACGTTCAACATACTATTGCTTCTCGCTAGCCTGACCATCTTGTATTTTTAATGAGTTTTCATGCATTCGTAAACAATTTTCATTAGCTATTGTAATAACCTTTTGGCAGAAAATTATGATTTGGAGTTCTCTTTCTTACTTTTAAGAATTTTCTATTGCAAGGTTTGGAAGTGATTGAATACGTTGGAAATCTCGGAGCTAGAACATGGAATAGCAAATTGAAGGCCCTCTTTCATTTTCGAATTATTCATAAAATTACAAAATTATACTAAAACTAATTGAACTAACAGTAAAAATTAACAAGGGATTCTAGAAATTGTACATTTTAAAAATGTTAGATACCAAAATTGTTCATTTCGAACATTAGATCTAGAAATTGGGCTGGCCAATATTATGTCTATATTTTGCACTTCAGTCTTTAACTACCCTTCATAAACTGAGAAATTACTATAAATAGCATAATATATGTTGAAATTCTAATTGAGGGCGTCAAACATTCTATATTCCTTAATGGCATATGATTATTATTAAGTAAAATTTAAAGTGCTTTTTTATATCTTATATTCTTAATAAAGCTAATATTCATGCAGTTCTTTTGTTTTTTGTTAACATGCAGTTATTATTGTAGAGGTTCTGAAACTAGCACATTACAATAGTGTTTTCTAACCACCACCTCAAGAGCTTCTCCGTGGTGATTTTGCCGCACAGATCACAGTACTTAAATGATCAATAGTTATTTTCAAAACGCCAACTTTATGCACATGTGTATGTGGAGTTAGGTACAGAATAAGAAATCTGCATACCTCACTCTACACTCTGTACCCTTTCTTCAACTTCTTCTTTTGTTTCTGCAATAAGAAATGTTTTGGTTCATCGTTATGCTTTTCTTGGCCCTGGCCAAAACTGCATCCGCCCCACCGCCCAAACCCAGCAAACGGGGATACGGGTTCACACCTCACCGGCCCTCGCCCTACGCATCCCAATTCTCGCCGTACACACTCCAAAGCATGTATGGATATACGCCAAAACCAAAAGGGATGGATTGGGCAGTCGGGAGGAACTTTGGGAAGATAATAGGCGAGTTGGAGGACACGGACGACGAGATCTACCCATCTGATGAAGTCATTGAGGACAACTGGCTTAATCTGGACTTCTATTTCCAGACGTGTCCCAACGTGGAGGACATAGTACACGCTCAGGTCAAGAGTATACTAGCAACCGACGATAAGGCAACTCCACAGCTGCTGCGTCTCTTCTTCCACGATTGCTTTATAGAGGTGCGTACGTAATACTTACTTTTAATTTCTCGTTTTTCGATCCATTGATTGTAAGTTCTGTTGTTCGCAGGGGTGTGATGCGTCTGTCTTGCTCACTGGGGATGGAATGAATCAAGTGGAGAGGGACACAGTACCAAACCAGACCTTGAAAGGCTTCGAGTTTATCGAAATGATAAAGATGGAGCTAGAAAAGGAATGTCCAGGAGTAGTGTCATGCGCAGACATCCTCGCCCTCTCTACCAGAGACTCCATTTCTCTGGTATATAAGCATATTATACTTCTGTTAACTTCATCCGTGTATTAATATTACTCGGTCTTATACATTTGCAGTCCGGCGGACCGTTCTACCCGGTTTTGACGGGTAGAAGGGATAGCAGAGCGTCGTTTTTCGGCAAAGCCGCTGCGGAGATACCCACTCCCTTTGACAACATCAACAAAACTCTGAGCCTTTTTTCACAAAGAGGGTTCACGCCCAGGGAGATTGTTACCCTCCTAGGTATCACTTTTTCTTTATTTATTTATATAGCGATTTTATGAAGGTATTTTTTTTATAATATAATGGAATACATAAGCTAAAGTTTATGATATAATGGTATATCTTGTTTTAGGCTAAATAGTCATTATACAAAATATTATTTGCTTATCTAATACGAGTGAGTTAGTAAATATATATAGTATAGTTTTTAGAGTTTGTTGCAAATTTAAATTGTGAGTATTTTAGTTTGCTAAAAAAAACTTAAATTTTATAAGCTCATACATAATTTTTACTTTTTTTATCTTTTCGGAAGTAAATGGATTATTCAGGAGTTACTTATTGGTATGACAGTTGAAACCTGCAAAACCAATCCGATCCATTATTGTTTCTATAATGTCCTACTCTCATGTGTTGTCAATCCTGTGCATTAGATTGTGAACCACACCAAATGGTGTTAGTTTGTTCATAACTGAAATACCATGCAAGTTTCTTAACTGCTTAGATTTCGGAACTGGTTCTGGTTCTCCTATATCTGTCGATTATGCATTTGATTGTGTACCATCAAATCTTGTTAGTTCGTTTATAACTGAAATTTAAGTTATTCTGCAATATTTTATGATCACAATTCAACATTTCTTCTCATGTAGGTGCCCACAACATTGGAAGGATTAACTGCACGGTCATTGTTCCAAGATTGAAAGCCATTCCATCAGACCCATTCATCTCCCCTGATTTTGGCGAGGAACTAAATCAACAGTGTCAGGACATCAACAATAGGGTGATAAGCCCGGAGTCTCCAGATGACGGGTCTTCTCCATCGCAATCCTTCGGCCCTAACTACTACTCCGTTTTGATGAAAGAGAGGGGCCTCCTCTTCTCCGATATGCAACTGATGACGACCGAGGAAACAGCCACGGCGGTAATGGACTATGCTAGCGATGTTGATGGAACAACTTTCTTGAGGGATTTTGTTCAGGTTATGATTAAGATGTCTAATCTTCAACCACTCATCGGTTCTCAAGGTGAGATCAGAAACAATTGTTCGTTGTTAAACTAATAGACGTGTCCAATCTCTCCACTCGGACTATAGATGGATGCATAACTATGAAGAATAAGGGCTTAGTCACCTTTTTATTGTTTTTTGAATTTGAATTGCTTTTTATTTAAATAATTAATGATTACATTATCATAATTCTATATATTTTGTATTATGTACCAATCCCGCGACTGTCGGAAAATATTCCAATCGGATTCTGGCCGGAGAATTGATATGGTGAAGTGTTTATTCAGAAGAAATGACAAAAATAATAGAAAAGCAAGTACAATCAAGATGATTCCGAATCTGGAGAATACCTCTAATTGATCTAAAACAACCTATTTAATCTACACGCTAAATGTGTGATCATCACAGATTGGTTATCAAATCGATTACAGCTGATTAGCTACTTAGCTGCTTCATATTTAAGTATGTAATTATCCTTTTACCCCTTAGAGTTACTGATATTACAAGATTAACTATCAAAAATTGCACTCGAGCTCTCTGATGTTGACACTCCCTCTTCCTTAGTTTGAACCTGTCCTCAACTTTGAAAAGAGGGAAACTGATTGGTTATAGAGGGTGCATCCTCCCAAGATGCCTCTTATGGAGGTAGGCCATTCCACTCAATTAGCCCTTGCACTAGGACCCATTGATCCTGGTCTATCAGTCGACTTTTCTATAGAATTTTAAGTGGATGTAACACACATCCTTCCCCATCCGTATCTTCTGGTAGTGTCAGTACAGTATTAGGTGGAGGTCCAACATGTTTTTTGAATAGGGAAACATGAAACACTAGATGCACCCCAATGTGAGATGGCAAGTCTACCTTATAAGCTATTGCTCCAACCTTCTTCACTACCTTGAAAGGTCCATAAAACTCAGGAGCCAGCTTCTGACTTAATCTATTAGCAATAGACAGCTGCCTGTATTTTTTTGTAGTTTGAGGTAAACTATATCCCCCTCTAGCAAGGTCCTATCACTTCTGTTCAGATCAGCATAGTGCTTCATCATGTTATGGGCACTTTGCAAGTGCTTGTGTAGCAGTTGGTGCAACTTATCTTTCCGAGCTAGCAAATCTACAGTACCTGGAAATACAGCATCAGTGAAAACTCCCAATGGCTGAGAGATTGGTTTAAATCCAAATAGGGCTTTATGAGGGGACATTTTGATACTGGCATGATATGAAGTATTATGCCACCATTCTGCAGATCCAAGCTACTCACTCCATGTATCTGGCATATCACACTACTAGAATATCAAGCCATTTAAGGCGGTTCATCCTTCATGTGTTAAGGCAGAAAACAAATGCTTTGGGTGGTTGTGACTTAAATGAGAATAATCATCTAAGGCGGTTCCTCTTCCGCCTTAGATGATTTTGGGTTTAAGGCGTATATTTCCGCCTTGGATGATGGGGCATACGCGTTGCTCGGAACTTGCGAACTCGCAAGTAGTAACGTAACTTTGATTTTCATTTGCTTCTTGCGAAATTGTAACCAGTAAATGCAAATACCAAAAACCTGGTATATTATGTAGTTACGACAGCCTCTTGCGGATCGCTAGTTCATATAGTTGCGAATTCGCTACATTGGAAAATTAATGTGGCCGAGACTGGTTGCGACAACAAACGTGAGGATCGCTAGAAATCTGTTACGATACCACAGTGTAACAAGCTCCTCATTTATTTATATTGTAATGAGACTGGTTACGACATATTTTGGCGATTCGCTAGGTTGTAACTAGCGAGATCGCTACAAGCAAAATTACACATTCATGGTTGATCCAAACGAGCTTGGTTACGACAGAGACGTGCTAGTCGCTAGTAAATCAGTAGCGAGTTCGCAAGAGAGCCTGCCTGTATAATAAAAATTGTTGGTGCGGTATAGTAACGAGTTCGTAAGAAAACCGCTTATCTGTGTAGTAGTGAGTTCGCTATTTATCTCGCTAAACTGAAACGACGTCGTGTGACCGTTGGGTGGGCGAGAAAAACAAATGACGTTGCGAGTAAGCTAGTGATTCGCCTGATGTTGGCGTGTTTGGTTACGACATCGACAGGGATCAGATTGGAGAGGCAGAGAAGAACGAGCGATTGGGTAGCGATGGCGCAAAACAAATGATTGGGTGGGCAAGAAAAACAAATGACGTTGCGAGTAAGCTAGTGATTCGCCTGATATTGGCGTGTCTGGTTACGACATCGACAGAGATCAGATTAGAGAGCGAGATAAGAACGAGCGATTGGGTAGCGATGACGCAAAAACAAAGTTAAGAAATATGATCGTTGAAGTAGCGACAGTACAAGATGGTCGCAAAGTTTTTATTGTCACTGGCGAGACAAGTTACGAAATCGCATGTAATTCATAAGTGTCACTAAATTATACGTTTTGAGCCATTTCCACCCATTTCCACTAAATTAGGGTTTCATTTTAATTGTCTAAACTGTCAATTGCAAGATGCATGGTATCTAAGCACAAAACATGAACATGAAACACTAACAAGTCACACTTTATAAACCAATTGAAGTAATTGAACTCAAAAGTATATGCATCCATTTGACAAAAAAATAAACTAGCTTTTATTGGGTATGTGAGGCCTAGAGATGTACCGAGATCTAATAAGGATAAAGTGTCTAGCAAATACATCTCTACCATCCTCCAACTCCTTTTTGGTGTACGGTGCATGATTTTCCTCGAGAATCTAAGAATAGGAAATGTTTTTTTAATACTATTAAAGACAATGTAGATAGTAATAGGTACAATAAGTAGGTTGTAAGAATGCTTACGCGATGTAATTCCAAATTATCATCAACAAGGCCAGCGACACACTCGGTGGCATACAACATCATATAGTAACCGCACTCCCAATTTGACAATTGCTTTCGGTGCTGAAAGTGAAGAAGTATAACAAATGATTTGAAATGAAATCATAGTGGAAATAAATGAGCATTGGATTTGTAATGTCACCTGAATCTGTATAAGGTTGAAGGGAAGTAGTGTGTCGTCATGTGCACTATGCATAGCAACCTCTAATAAATCTGCAAATTTTGTAGATGGACCTAAGTGTAGCGGGTCCATCCAATACACTCGCTTCAACGATGGTATCATAGCTACAAAAATCCAATGGCCACTACATATTTTAAGAAATGAAAATGTAAGAACCCGGCTCGAATATTAGAATGTTCATGAAATGCAAATATCCAATTGTAAAAAAGAAAACTAACCTCTCTAGATATGGGCCTATGTAAATTGTCTTGGTCTTGTCACTAAGGATCTTAGAGAGATAAGCAAGTCGTGATTGATTACTTTCATTCATTTCTTGCAAGCATATTGGGTGCAAAAAACCAATGAAAGTCTTTGCGTTTAGAGCAAGGAATTGCATGTACCTAAATAAATAATAGATCAGATATGAACGTATAATAGTGCACAAGTATATGATAATTTGTAAGTTGCAATATGATAGAAGAAATGAGATCAAGTAGCTTACATTTGATGTAGTATAAGGATTGTTTCGGGAAGGGTTTGATAGTGCCAGAAAAGGGCAAAGTCTTCCCATGGAACGACTAATTCCCTCGCTTCACCGAACACCTGTTTATTGGAATAGAAATAGTAAACAGAATCCCGACTATGGTGGCCCACCAGATCATAAAACGTGCGAAGGAATCCCGGGAGTGATTTCATGAATCCAACTTCTCCCGCCGACATCGGCTTCTTAGCTACCGGGAAATCTAGTGGGTCTACGACGGGTGAAGGTGTGTTTCTATTAATTGTGATAGAATTAGAATTCACATCAACGACCAACCATTTGGGCCACACAAAAAACGGCCCAAACCTTTACCCACTGTCGTGCACTCTTGATCCGCGACCGGTACCAAGGCATCCTCGACTAACACATGTAGTATAGAAACCCTAACGAAACCAATAGGGACTTTGGCTTCATGATGTAGTGCCATGTCAGGATATGAATTTCCCATTGCAACGTGGCGGGGTTGAGAATTCGTTCCACATTCAACGTACAACTTGCAAGAAGGGGAATTCTAATATACAAATAAGGCCTGTTTAATTAGGTCGAATTAGACATATGCAGGAAGAGTATTTTTATAAAATATCAATAATAATGAGTTGTGTAGAATTATTCATTTGATTGAGGTGCAAGTAATTAAACGTACCTTTGGTTTGGGATCGAATGGTTGTATGTGAACTTGCTCTTTGATAGGGGCCGAAGGTGTGCATATTTCCTTGTTGGGTTCAACAATAGGTTGGTCAAAATAGGTTGGTCAAAAATAGGTTGGTCAACCTCATGTTGTGGTGGGGAAGGATGTGAACCTCTAGACGAGGGTCCATTGATTGGATCGGTGTCACAAAAATCGGATGGAAGAGGATACTTTATAAAAGAACACACATTGGCCAACATTATTTTCAATTTCTTGACCTCTTGGCCGGATTTTTTGGCTTGGCTCAATGCTATTTGGAGTTTGGATGGTTTAGGGTCTTTACTACTGATACCAAACGCCTCTATTTGAGTAACATAACCACCAATTCCCTTAGCTCTTCCCGGATGCTCGGCCTTCCCAAGTGCCCTACGTAGCACATCGTGTTTACCGACTGGGACGAACAAGCCTTCTTCAACTTCACGCTCGACCTCGTCCTATAAAAGGTTTATTGTAAATTAAAAGTTATTATCGTCATCAATTGTTGTGTTTGATGGTGTGATTGTAGATACTAAAATAGAACATGGTATGACGTAGTAGGTAAAGCGTACCACTCGATTAGCCACCCTTTTTGCCTCATTACTTGAGAAAGTCCCGTCTTTTTTAATTCTACCAAAGATGAATAATTGTTGTCTATTATATGTTGTAGGGTCTTCGGCAATGACTAGCTTGTTCGCATCTTCCGCGTCCATGCCCCCATCCACAAGCTCTTTTACCTCGGGGGATTTTGTTTTTGAGGTCTTCTTCCCCACACCCAAGTACCCCGCCCTACCCCCGGTGTAAGGCATAACATTATCAACAGTGGCTTTGCGCTTCCTATCCCCCAAACCCTTTTAAAAAGTCTATGTTATTTTAGGAATAAAGTACTAACGGAAACAAAAATATTTGACTAGTTCGCATGAAACTATTATTGCAAGATGTAGTAAGTAAACTAACCTTTGGGTCATTTTCTAACCATCGCTTCTTGAATGCCTCCCAAGTAAGGGGTACAATGTGATTGTAACGCGTACTTGGATCTTGCCCAAACCTCGTGCCCTTTGGTTTGATATAATCCTTGGCAGGGGTATATTTGTGTTCTCGATGAGCCTTTGATGCGATTTGAAGAGCATTCTTCTTCACTTGATCATAGGATGTTGCATCGATAATAAAGGGGCGCTACAAATGTGATCAAAACTTAGTCACATTCACAATTTTCAATTGAAATTAAAATTAACAAGTGCCACACTAACCTTGCATTCCTTCCATATATCCTTTTTGATGTCGATGCTTAGTAGCCTCCAATCCTTTGTGTAATGGTGTGCGTATCCTACCCTTCTTAGCACACCAACTCGACCATCGCGCGGCATCATCGTCGGGTGAAATAGCAACACCAATGTCATTAAAATTGACATGTGTTAGTATTTTGTTATCCATCCTAATCTCTAATTCGCGAAAATGTGTGAGAAGTTGAGCTTCTTTTGATGCGCGACTCACTTCTCGTTGTCTTCTAACCTCACTTGAACCGCCAACAACATTTTCCTCCCCACTTGAGTCGGAGTTAACAGAACTTGAAGGGCTATCCATTAAGTTTTCCTTTGTATATTGAAATTAGTTAATGACTAATACAATACTAATAAGTCAAAGTTGTACTTTTTAGTAAAACCATTATAAAACATAATCCTAAAATTTAGGGCTAAGCATGCAATGGACAACATTAAAATAAAATCTTGATTTTCGTTCAGGACATGCTTCTGACATGATATCTAGTAATAACATGATAAATGGAGGCACTATGTACAAGAAAATCAAAATTTTAGCAAATAAGAATGAAAATAATCGTACCTTTGGTATATGACAAAGTTGTGTCGGGAGAATTGATTATTTTGGTTTGGGATGGTCTACCTTGTTTGTCCCTCTCCTATCCACAACAAAGGATGTTACCAAATTGAACAACAACAACTAAAGATTGACATTAATTGCAAAAATATAGAGAAAAATGTGGTTGGGAATTTAATGGATAACTTACCAATCTTTTGCATGCAATTAGTGGCTAGTTCCAATTTGTTTTTGACACAATTGATGTGTCCAACATGTATGGGAGGGGTTATGGAGATTTGATGTGAAGAAAGTTGAGGAGATTTGAGAAGATGTGCAAAAGTTTGAACTTTTGGAGATGAAACCCGTAAGAAGTGATGGATAAGATGCCAAAAGTGTTGTGTTTTTCTGTTCTATAACGTGTTTACTTTATTCTAGCTTACCTTGTTGCGAAATCGGAACTCTCTCGTTACACCTGACGTGGCTATTTACGAGATCGTTACATGCTCATGTGAATGCCTTTTATGGTCTACTTTATCCTTCTACCGAGGTCGTAATTGAAAAGCTGAAATAAAGTAGGTTACTAGATAGTTGCGATATCGCTACAACTACTCGCCAGAACCCTACATAAGATAATTAGATTTTTTTTAACAATGCAGTCATACATTTTTAAATCACGATATAAACAAAATGATGGTATGGAATAAAACACAAATCATTCTATTGTAAAAATAATTTTCATTTGTTCCGTCGTATGCTGATGTATAACGGGATAGGGATTTGTTGACGTAATCTGCAATTACACAATTTTAAAGATTTTTAAGAAACTTGGTCTATAATTGTAAGACAGTAAGAAACTCTACAAATCACGTGTACGCTTGTAAACGCTGTCCATCGCTTACCTTTAGAGACAAACACATAGTAGAGCTTCACACATGAACTACATATATGCGCAGTTCACGTGCATTTGATTAGAGAAACTTAGTTTATTACAACTCATTTATGTGATTACAAGTACAATTCTTGAATTAAACAAAGTATCATGCACACGTACACTCACCAACTGTCATCACTCATCATACTACCGAGTATCGCTTCATAACATTGCATGCTGATGTACTAAGATGTACTCTGCTTGACATAATGTGATGATCGATATTTTCCAAATTGAGTATTATACTATTTATATATAAAATGTATATATTTTAGAATACGATAGTGCTTTTAAAAATTTAAACCGAATTATTGATGTTTTACATAGAGTTATGTCGTACTACTTATGTACATTCCATGCTGACATTCAAAGATGTGCTCTACTTGAGTTAATATCATGATCGATATTTTCCAAATATAGTATTATACTGCCTCTGTATAAAATATATATATGTTAGAACATGAAATTGCTAAAAACAAATTAAACAGAATTATTATTTTGTTACATTCTAATTAGCTTGTGTAGTAGCGAACTCGCTAGTTTACACGTTACCATAGTTAAACCCAAACCCTATACCCTAAACCCTAAACCCACAAACCCACATAACCCAGAAAACCAGTATGAAGGTGTTGCGATGTCGCTAGGTATTAGTTCAAATAAAAAAAGGGTTTTTGGGTTTGGGTCTATATTGGGTTGTAGTAGTAGTGATAGTATAAGTATTGGGCCTAAGCCAGTGTAAGTATTGGGCCTCAACCTTGGTGTTTCATGTTCAGTTTGCGCGGGTCGGTGGCTTATCGAACCCTTTTAAAATGTAAGTCAATATAAACTGAACAACCACCTTATAACCAGCCGATGTGGGATAATGTTGGCGAGACTAGTTCCGATCTCGCTACTAATTAGAATGATTTTTCTCATTTTTTGATATCTGCTTTAGCGATCTCACTACTGGCTCGCTTGCCTGGCGAGGCTTTTCAAGTCTCGCTACTAGAAACTCATGCTTGAGCGAGATAGTAACGAGCTCGCAACTAGTAGAAGCGTGTCTGCTAGCAATATCGCAAGTAAGAGTATTATATAAAAAAGGGGATCAGGCTAAATTAATTAGCCCCAAATTGAAAAACCCTACCTAAATACTAAATCCGACGACGACGAGCCAAATTCTCCGATCAAATGCCGCCAAGGACCAGAGGATCGGTGCGGGGACACGGTGGTAGAGGCTCAGAGCGTGGACAGGGACGTGGTCCGGCGGTGGGAAGTAAATGGCGTCGGACTGAGGAGGTTGAGTTTGTGGCAGAGGAGCCACCAATCGCCCCACAAGTTCCAGTTGAGCCCGTCGCTGCTTCTGCCGGAGTTGATGTTAGTGATGAAGGGCCGAGCAATGCCGGTGAGGAGGAGGACATTCCACAGTTCTTCAACGATGCCGCCAGAGCTAGGTATGCATGATGTTCATCTCGGAAACTGGTGAATAATAATGTGTTTGATAGTACTGTTGTGCCTACATTGCAACTAGATTACGTGCTAGACCATTATAGGGCACAACATCTAGATTTTTTGCTGCAATTGCCTGATCCTGTTTACCATGAGGAGGTTATCCAATTCTATGCTAACCTAGGCTTAGAGGAAGGTGTGGAGGAGATAACTACCATAGTGCGGGGTGTTAAGTTTACGGTGGATAAGTTTAGCATCAACTCAGTTCTGAAATGTCCTTATCAGTCTGGGAACGACCTTAGGCCTACCAAGAAGGATGGTCCATATGAGGTTCATTATGAACAACGGTTTCCATCCGTTAGCCCCAAGCAACCGTTGAAGGCGGGTGAGATGGGTAAGAAGTGGTTTGGTAGAACTTCTGATAGGCCGGGTACAGCTAGGAATTACCCGACTTACCGAGGAGCAGAGATTAGTTTTTGAGCTAATCTGCGGGAATGTGATCCCGTCCCTAGGGCATGCATGTGAGCCTACAGTTTGCAGCCTCATGGTGTTTTACTACATCATGGAGAAGCTTCCAATCAACCCCCTATACCATTCTGACTCAAATGATGAAGATGGCCAGGCACAAGACCGCCGCGCTTCCTTACGACAATTTGATCATAGCTCTGATCAGGAAAGCTGGTATTTTTCCAAGAGGCCGTCCGATGCCGCTCGGCAAGTACGACAAAGACTGGCTGAAGCACAAGAGGTTAGAGTTGAAGGCCGATGGGAAGTACGCCTTAAAGAAAGAAGCTGAAGAGGCAGCCAGAAGGGCACGGGGAAGGATGGGAGTATCAGGTATGATTCTAGTCTTTTATTAACTCTAATTGGTTCAAGTTTTTTATTTTGTTAACAATTGGTTCTTATGTATCTTGATTTGTTTGTGTAGATGCTGTTTTTGATGCCCGTGGTAGGCTTGTGGTGTCTATGGGCCAGTTACTGAATGAGATTGAAATGGCCTAGCAAAGGGCATGTGCTAACAACGACCGGCTCGCCGAACTGATATCCAGAGGGGTTGTGGAGTGCGATCTGAGTGATGAGGAGGAGGTGCCTGATTTCCGCACAATATTTCCCAAGAAAAAAGACTCCGCAGGTCCTAGCCAAGATGTGCCTACTGTCGGCGAGAAGGAGCCATCCGATGGGAAGCTTGTTGCTGCTGATGTAAGGGATGGAGATGAAGATAGTGATGATGGTGATGGGGATCAGAACAACGACTCTGATGCTGAAGATGAGCCGACGAGGTATGAGATGAGGAGGAAAGAGAGGCTGATCGGAGAATCCGACGAGAAAGTTGAACTGGGACAAGGCAAAGAAGATAACACCTGCACCGAGACTCAAGCTCAACCAGCAGACAAGGACGAGCAAGACAAGCCAAACGATGAAGGCAGTTCGGCGGAGAAGGCCGAAGGTGGCGACAAGATGTGTGAAGATGACTTGCATGATATTTTAGTCGCCGGCCTGTGATTTCATAGTTTATTTTGTTTTAAACATTTACTTTTTAGAATATTAACTAGTGTTTGGATTATGATCACTTACCGACACGTAACTAAAGATTCTGTTTTGGTAAGAAGAATATGGTCATTGAATTTTACACTTTTTAGATGTACATTGTTCATTACCATGTTAGAGTTGTTGTGACTTCATTTCAGCGATATCATTTACTTTTGGTATAGTGCGAGTTTCTAGCGAGTTCGTAACTGACACGTTTCAGGATGATTTATTAGTAGTAGACCACCTAGCGAGTTCGCTACTTACTCGCTATAATTGGCGTGGTACTTACGAACTCGCTACATGTCGTATTCAGTCAACAGAGCCTAGCTGGCGATTCAGTAGCGAACTCGCAACGGGTGTAAGTGATACTTACGAGCTCGCTACATGTCGTATTGGTTCAACAGAACCTAGCTGGCGATTGCCTAGCGAAATCGCAATGGGTATAAGTGATACTTACGAGCTCGCTACATGTCGTATTGGTTCAACAGAGCCTAGCTTGCGATTCTCTAGCAAATTCGCCAAGGGGTAACCACAAAGTAAGAACTTTGACGTGGTAAACTTTGACGTGGCTGGTAGCGAGTTCGCTACATGGTAAGAACCCAATAAAAAAAGGGTTTTTGGGTTAAGGTCCATATTGGGCTGTAGTAGTAGTGATAGTATAAGTATTGGGCTTTCTCTGACCTGTGACATTAGTAAAAACCTTTGAAATTCCATCAGTAATTAATTTTTTTGGGGGTTTGCATGGGGTGATCATGAAAAGGTGAGAATGCCTTTACATTTTCCTTCAATTAATACCATAATTACTAACTTTTGTCTAGGAACTCTCACATATTTTTGACAAATGGAGCACCTCAGCCCTATAAATATCAGCCCCTTCTCCCTTTAGAGCCCCATCAGAGCCTTCATTCCCACATTCCCTTCTCCATTCTCCTATTCTTTGCCTTCTGCTTCCCATGGAGTTGTCTCGTTTCAACGCCCTCCCAAATGACATGATAAATCTAATAATGATTCGTGTTTTCTTCAACTGGGTTCTTCGTCGGTACGTGAGCGGAAGAGCGACCAAATGGGCTCGACAGTGGCTCACCGAGGCTTCTGCAATAGGTCACAAAGAGTCGACCTATGTCTTGGCTATTTTTGCAATCTACGAAGGTGATATTCAGAGAGGCATGAATGTGATCACTAACATGAAGAGAACCGACAAGAACGGCCTCCGGGAAGCTCGGGTACGCGTCACAGCCGGTTTGACTAACGCTTGGGGTTGGACGCACTACTACAGGTTCCTCAGAGATGGAGTAGTCGCGCCTAGGCCGATTTGTTGCGAGGAACATGCTGCTCTCAATCGCAGCGTGAGGTACAATCGCTGGGAGAGGCTTGATCCAGCGGACATATCCTGTGATGCATGCACCTGCGATCAGGAATTGCTTCACGTCCTCGGTTCTTCTTGAGCCTAAATGTTGTGGTTTGCTTGTTATTTGATTCTGTTCTTTTTTATCCCAAATTTGTTAGGATTGTAATAAACTTTTGTTTTCCATTTTGGCACATTTAATTATTGAATAACTTTTCTTGTTTTGATACCTTGTTCTTTACATTTTATTTTTTCATCGTAAGAGCCCATATCGTATCAGCAAAATAATTTACATTTGGTATAGTGCGTGGTCCTAGCGACCTCGTCACTATCACGTTTCATGATGATTGATTAGTAGCATAACACCAAGCGAAATCGCTACTTACTCGCTCCTGTTTACGTGGTACTTTCGATATCGCAACATGTCGTATTCAGTCAACAGAGCCTAGCTGAAGATTCTCTAGCGATCTCGCAGCGGGCTTGCTTTACCCTGGCGAGATCGTAACAACAAAGCTTGACACAATTAAAAAAATAAACTTTGACGTGGCTGGTAGCGAGTTCGCTACAGGATAAGAACCCATCAAAAAAGGGTTTTTGGGTTTGGGTCTATATTGGGCGTATAAGTATTGGGCCTTAGCCAGTGTAAGTATTGGGCCTTAACCTTGGTGTTTCATGTTCTGTTTGCGCTGGTCGGTGACTTATCGAACCCTTCTAAAATAAACTGAACAATCACCTTCTAATCAGCCGATGTGGGACAAATGTTGGTGTGCCTAGTTATGAACTCGCTACAACCTATATCATCCCATACACCTAACAAACCTATTGACTTAGATTGTAGCGAGTTCGCTAGTACAACTGCTGAGAATTTAATTAATATGAATTATTTAAGTTCCGAATCGCTAGCATTACTGCTGAGAATTAAACCCTAGCAGCTGATTAAACGACGTCGTTTACTTGTGTGTGTGAAAACTAACGACCTCGCAACCAACGTGAATATATGCTGGCTTGAGACTTACGAACTCGCAACAGTCTAACCTATAAATATCAAATTTGGGGATCTTCTGATTTCAAACCACGATCAAACATGTGCTTAGAAAAAAAAGCCAAACACAAAAAACCAACATTCCCATCCGACAAGACCAATGGCTCGGACAAAGAATTTGGCGCCCAATCCGTTCGTGCAGGGAGGCCGGCGGGATGGAGCTCAGGCATCGGGATCTCAGCAACGGGGGACGGCGGGTACCAGTTCAACCAATTCAACCAAATACAACAAGGCTAAATTTGTAAGTTTGGATGCGTCCGAGGCCTATTCTACTTACATAGCTGATTTTTGAATTACTAGATTGTTATGTCATCGATTTTAATCAGATTAAGGAACTAGGATTGGAGAATGTGTTAAAGATTTTTCAATTTCATGAGTTAGGTGAGTTGTTAGGTTTGAACTATCCGGCACATAAGGATGAGATGTGCCAATTCTATGCTAATTTTCACCAGTTAATTGAGGAAGAAAAGGAGACGGGTAGGTGGTTCACTAGGGTTAACAAGAAGGATTATGAGATTGAGGAGGATTTTTTTAAAAAGGCGTTGAACATGTCATATGCTAAAGAATATGACTTTAGCCACCAACCCCCTCCGAGTTTTTACATTAGAGAAAAATGGCCCGAGGTTGGGGTTTTGTATCGAGAGAACGTAGAAAAGTTTGCTAAAAAGTATTTTGATAGGGATGCCAAAGATTTAGGGGTGCCTAGGTCTTATAAGATTGACCAAAAAAACCATTATCACCCTCTCCAGGTACTGACACGCCACTATTTTGGGTTGCAGATCTGTCATCACTCCACTTAGTACCAAACGTGTATCCATTGATGTCATACCCGCTAAACGACGTAACTGTGCTGAGGGGTCTCTTGGCCACCCATTTTACAACATCGGGGTGTTCACTGCCATTTTGCACATGTATTTTGAGCCAACTAGTAAAGTCTCTGCAATGAGACTCTAGAATCCTAGGTTCCGACCAGCTCGGTTGTGTTGACCTAATCTCATTAAGGTGAACATCAACATAAGGACTCACTGCATGATGGTTGCGCGGAATGTATAGATGGGCAATAGATATCTCATTGGAAGAAGGGCTGAATTTAGACTTATGGCGTAGTCCGACACCATCCAACCTACCGTCGTGTCTGGAGATCGGCAGTCCTATAGTAGGTACATCCTGTAAATAGTTGATACAGAATTATATTACCTCTTCCGCGACATATCGATGCACTATACTGGCGTCTGGTCGATAACGATACTTAACAAAATGATTGAAAATGCTCATGTACCTCTCGAATGGATACATCCATCTCAAGTATACCGGTCTGTACAGCTTCACCTCCCGCACCAAATGAACTATCAAATGAATCATTATGTCAAAAAAGGAAGGGGGAAAATACATCTCTAGCCTGCACAATACTTCAATTACCATATCCTGCAATTCATCCAACTTACGCCGACTCACTTTCTTGCGACATATCTGTTTAAAAAAATAACAGAGCCTTGCAACCGCGTCTCCAACGTGAGAAGGCAAGCAACCTCTCAGAGCAATTACGTTCAAATCCTGCAACAGATTGTGGCAATCGTGCGACTTCATTCCCACCAATTTCAGCTCAGCAGTAGATACACAACTACTAATATTAGAACCATATTTAGAAGGCACCTTCACTGATTTCAAAGTCTTACAAAAACTCTCCTTCTCCTCAGATGACAAGGAATAACAAGCAGGTAGTAAGTATGTCGTGCCTACTTCTTCTTGTACGGGAGCAAGTGACGTCCTTATGCCAAGATTAACTAGATCCTTTCTAGTTTTCAATCCATCCTTACTCTTCCCTGGTGTATTCAAGAGCGTCCCAACCAAAGCTTCACATACATTCTTCTCTATATGCATGACATCTAGACAACGGCGCACATCCAAGTGCTCCCAATAACCGAGTTTGAAAAATATCGAACAATTCTTCCAAATCGTAGTTTGAGTGCTTTTCTTTTTTCCCTTTCCCAGCACATTCTCCATGCCCGATACTTTTTCAAATATTTCAGAACCTGATAATGGGACGGGGGCAACACCATGCTCTTCCTGACCATTAAACCACTTCTTAGCACTCTTCCACGGATGACTGCTAGGCAGGAATCGTCTATGACCTAGATACACAGGTTTACCACCGTGCTTTAATTGACAATGGCTGGTATTGCTCTCACATACTGGACATGCAAAATGAACTTTCACATAACACCCTCCAAGGTTACCCAGCGCAGGAAAATCATTGATGCTCCACATCAGCATGACTTTAAGTTTGAATTTCGCGTCCCCTCGACTTCCGTCAGGAATATGAATCCCATGCTTAAATAAGGATTCCAACTCCTCAACAAGAGGCGCTAGATATACATCAATGTCATTACCAGGTTGCCTAGGCCCCGAGATCATAGTGTTCAAAAGCACATACTTTCGTTTCATCATCAACCATGAAGGTAGATTATAAATAACAAGCATCACTGGCCATGAACTGTGGGTGCTGGACATGTTCCTGAAAGGGTTCATTCCGTCAGTAAATATTCCTAAGCGCACGTGTCTAGGTTCGTCAGCAAATTCTGGGTACATAGCATCCATCTTCTTCCACTGATCTCCATCAGAAGTGTGAGATATAATATCATCATCTTCCTCTCTAACCCTATCGGCATGCCATGTTAACAATTTTGCATCAACTGGATTGACATACAAACGCGTCAATCTCGGTTTCAAGGGCATGTACCACATCACCTTAGCAGGACCTTGCTTTGTTGATATTGTCATTGTTTCTCCACATACCTCGACCTTTCCCTCCTTCTTTTTCCATCTAGACTCACCGCATACCTTGCAATCATCCCACAGAGAATCAACACTCCCCCTATACAACATACAATCATTCGGGCATGCGTGAATCTTAGTAAACTCCATGCCCATAGGACACAATATCTTGCGCGCAACATAAACTCTGTCAGGACATAAGTTGTCCTCAGGAAGTAACTCCTTAACCAACTCTAGCAATTCCGTCATTCCTTTATCAGAAATACCATGCCTTGCCTTTAGGTTCATTAACAACAACGTTGCGCCCAGTCTAGAATGCCTAGCCCCAACATATAAGCTTGTCTGTTTATTGTCATACATTGCTTCCAACAAACTTTTCTTCCCAACAAACTCCATAAAAACATCGTCACACATGTCTGAAAGTTGTTCATTATACTGCAGGATTTCCTTGGCGCTACCCTCCTCCATCTCAACCTGGTCACTTTCATAATGGCCTTCCCCATGCCAAACCCATTCAGTGTAGGATTTGTCAAATCCTTTACAAATTAAATGTTCATGCACTACAGCAATATCTTCAAATATGGCATTGTTTCTACACTTGTTGCATGGACATCTAACCCCTCCTATGCTATTCTGCCTAGAATGTCGCAACCCAACATCTAAGAAATTTTCCACCAAATCTAAATACTCCTTCGATAATCGAACATTCTCGTTCACTATTCTTTCGCGGTCCATAATTCACAAATCGGACAAACAGCTACACAAGGGCCTAAAACATTCAACAATACTACTAACCCACTGACTTCCGAGGATAAAACTACACACTGAATTAAAATGAAACACACAATAAAACAATCAGCATACAAAATAATACATATAACAAACCAACATTAAGATAAATGCCACACATTACGCAAGTGTTAACGTACCTAATCCAACAAAGATACAGTCCGACCTTCGAGCAACTTGGAACTAATCATCCATTTCTGAATCCATCAATACCCACCTCATAAAGCTTTTACAAAATCTGTTTTTTGTGTTTGAACATCCTTCTTAACAAAACTGCGACTGCAAGCGAGACTCTAACGAAATCGCACAAATTTCGCATACACATCTGTGTTTCTAGCGAGTTCGCAACCTTTCACTCACACACACTTCCACTGTAGTTCATATTTGCGTGTGTGGAAACGAGTTCGCAACATGCCACTAAATTCTGTTGCTATCGAGTTGCGACATTCTAACACATAAAAGGATGTCTAATATTACAATAAATGTAACTTACGATCTCGTAACACACAAAGTTGCTAAACCTAACACTTCTTACGATATTGCAATAAAATCGTTTGACTTACTTAAGTAGTAGCGATATCGTTACTACTGATTCAATTTAAGGTGAAACATTTTTTTCCGCCTTAAATTGACATATATTCACGTCAAAACAGACTTCCGCCTTTAACTGGTTCCTTACGTCTTAATTTTGTTTTTTTTGTTTGCTTGACCTGCTTGCGACATCGCAAGTAAGTAGGAAGGCGGAAAAAAACGCGCTCCCTCAAACGCCTTAAATTTGTGTCTTGCATCAACCCCATTGTAGTAGTGTCATAACCGAAGCACCTCAAAAATTGTTCTAGATTTTTGATTTAATCTCTCTATTTGTCCATCAGTTTCAGGGTGATAAGCAGTACTGAATTGGAGTTAAGTAGCATCAAAGACATTATTTCCTTCCAGAAATTATTAGTGAAAATCTTGATTCTATAAGAAGTTATTGTGTTTGGTACACCATGTAGCTTTCCAACTTCCTCTAAGTATGTTTTAGCCACCTGTACTACTTTCAATGGGTGCTCCAGTTTCACAAAATGTCAATATTTAGTTAACATATCCACCAACACTAATATAGTGTCAAAACCTTGTCATTGTGGCAATATTTCTATGAAATCCATGGTGACATGTCTCCATGCATGGCTGGGAATAGCCAGAGGTTGGAGAAGCCTTAGGGTAAGACAATGCTCAGGTTTACAGGATTGGCATACTCCACAAAACCTGATAAAGTCAGAGTTTTTCTCCTTCACTTTAGGCCAGCAAAATGAGAGATAAAACTCTCTTGACGGTAGCATTCTATCCTAAATGACCCCCCCAAAGCAAAAGCATGCATTTATTAGATTATATCGTGCTTAATCTATCCCGAACCACCAATGACTAGTTTTTTACCTTTCCTTAAAATTCACTGAGTAAAGGAGAATTCTTCTCCAGCTACAGTTCCACCATTTGCAAACCCTAAGCTTGCAGATCGTACCTGACAAAAGGGATCTCCCTCATAGCACCA
The DNA here is from genome assembly GCA_948330725.1 of Sherardia arvensis. NCBI lineage: Eukaryota > Viridiplantae > Streptophyta > Magnoliopsida > Gentianales > Rubiaceae > Sherardia > Sherardia arvensis. The sequence continues at coordinate 30,803,238 of OX415241.1, forward strand.
GTGAAGAGCTGGTGTTGGTGCTATAGAAATCTGTCCATATATAAGGCTTGAGAGATGTATTCTGCTACAAATGCTAGAGACTGGTCTTCACTTTGTGAGTTAGGCTCCAACTCAGCTTTCTCATCCCAATGTATAACAGCACTTTCTTCTGCAGTTATTTCCTTCAATTCACCTTTGTCAGTGAGGTATAGACAAGGTTGTCTTGAGAGGGCATCTACTGCTACATTAGTTTTGCAAGCTTTGTACTGTATGTCAAAGCTTAGTCCCAAGAACTTAGTGATCCACTTGTGCTGGAGAGCACGTGCCAATTTCTGTTCAATTAAGTAATTTAAACTTTGATGGTCCTTCCATTTATATATAGCCATGACTACAGCTAGGAGTTCCTTTTCATAAGTAGACATTCCTCTGTTTCTTGGGCAGAATGTTTTGCTTAAGAAGGCAATAGGTTTATTATCTTGCATAGAACTGCTCCCGTGCCATACTCAGAATCATCTGTTTCAACTACAAAATCTTTATCAAACTCAGGTAGTTTAAGTCCCGGAGCAATGGTCATAATAGCTTTCAACAGTTGGAAGGCTTTAGTAGACTCTTCTGTCCATTGGAAAGCATTCTTTCTAAGCAACACGTGCAAAGGATTGCATATTAGTCCATAGTTAAGTATGAACCTTCTGTAGTAACCAGTTAATCCCAAGAAACCTCTTAGTTCCTTCACATTTTAGGAATAGACCGCTGTTCAATGCAAACAATTTTTACTATCCACATCAACTCCTTCCCCGGAAATGATATACCCCAAATAGTCAACTTTAGGACTCTCATAATACATTTAGATAGTATAACCTTTATAGTATGCTGATTGAGTACTTCCAACACAATTAAGAGATGCAGCTCAATATTAGTGATGCACACTAAGATGTCATCAAAGAAGACTAGGACAAACTGCCGCAAATACTTGCAAAAATATTGTTCATCAGACTCTAAAAAGTTGTTGGAGCATTTGTCAAACCAAATGGCATAACCAAGAATTCATAATGACCAGAATGAGAAGAAAAAGAAGTTTTGTCTACTTTAGTATTTCTCATCTTAATCTGGTGGTATCTAGCCATTAAATGTAGTTTAGAAAATATTTTTGAGCCATGCAACTTATCCAATAGCTCATAAATTACAAGAATAGGATATCTATCCTTTATTGTAGCCTCATTCTATCTTCTATAATCCACACACATCCTTCAGGTTGAGTTCTTCTTCTTTATAAGAATGACTGGTGAAGCATATATGAAATGTTGCTAGCCTGGATCACTTTATCCTGTAGCATCTCAGATACTTGTTTCTCAATTTCAGACTTGTTTGTAGGAGTGGTAGGGTTTTAGTTTGAAGGGAGTAGCATCAAGTTTTAAGTTAAATTTGTGGTCAATAGATGTTTTTGGAGGTAATTCAGTAGGGATAGAAAAGACATCAAGTAAGTGTAACAAAACCTATTTCAGCTCTTGTGGAGCCTCAAACACTTCAATATTTTTTGCGAACAGCCTCTTGACCGTCTTCCTCATCTCTTGCTCCATCTGATTTTTGTCTAGTGCAGTCACTCGAGCCAACAAATCTTGAACACTTTACAGCTTTTTCAACTACAATTCCTCCTCTTGATGTTCTCAACAGTCTCTTTTATCTTGTGGAAGCAACCAGTAATGCTTCCCTCGAAGATCCATTATCTTCCATGGCTAAGTATTTCCATCCTCTGTCTTGTCCAATATAAAACCACAGGGTCAAAAGAGGACAACCAGACTACTCACAAAATCAAGTCACGCCCTCCCAAGTGCATATCTTTCAGGTCAGTTACAAATCCGTGCTTCTATCCAATTCCACACCACTCTGGGACACAATGTAGAGCCTTTTATAATATCACCATTAGCTACCCTTATTGCAAAAAGGCCTGGTGCTCATAGTTCCCAATCCTACCGTTTTTATCACCTTAGAGCTTCTCCAATGGGTTCTCTAATTTCACGTTTTGGCCTTTTTTTTTCTCCAACGGTACAGTATAATACCGTCCAGAAAATCCATGATGAACAGGACATTGTATATTTAGCGTGTACTATTTCTCTCCTATACTATTTTCCTTTTATTTTTTTGCCCATTCAATGCCTAAATTCCCTCTTTCTGTTTTTCATTTCTTTTCTTTTTGCCCATACTCTCTTTTTCATGCGCACATGCTCTCTTTTTATTTAACCATCACCTATTTCATGCTAAATTTGTTTTCTTATTTTGGCAAAATCCCATTTGGATCATGCACCAGATTTATTTAATTTTTTCTGTTTTTTCCCTTTTCCTGGATGTAATCATGTCATATATTTATTTCATAATTTTTATTATTATTATTTTTCTTTATCATGTCTTTTCTATATTTTTTTTATTATTTTGTTATACTTCATGATATGAACATACTATTTATAAAATATTAAATTACATTGCACTAGGCTGAAAAATTAATATCTCAATGGTGTGCTTTATGGATATTTTTATTAAGAACAATTATTTGTAAGGTTAAGTGTTTTATGAATATTTTTATTAAGACTAGTGAAGAATTAATCTTTTTTATTTTAATTAAATAAATTATCAGCGCAAGATCAATAACTAAATTGTTAAAATTTTGCAATATAACAAACGAATATAAAGATCAATATTATGTTTTCATGAAGAATATGAAGGAATATTCTTTTAGAGGAAAATTTGGAGTTGAACTATTTGAGTTCATACACTGTACCAACTGTAAAAACAACTGTAGCAGCCGAAAAGATAGGGGAAAACCATTGGAGATGGCCTTAGGATCAATAAAATTGTCTGATGCTGTAGTTTTGAATAAGATACTGATTGTCTTATCATGCAACTTCCATAGAATGTCTAGCATATTAGCATGAGACTTCCTTGCCTAATTTAGCTCTATATAGTTGAGCCCTACTGACTTTAACTCAATATGTTGCTCTTTAAAGTCTTCTTCCAGCATAGTAATAGACCTTCTTCATCTTCCATTACCATAATCTCACCAGGTCCTAATTGTATTTCATCACCAACAAAGCATATTTCCTTCATTTTGCAGATATGATCAGGACAATAACCTTCCACACTTATAGCATAGTTTGTGCTCTCTTCTGTACTGTTGCAACTCAGGGGATAGCCTTTTGAACTTGTCTCCTCCAGCCTTATCCAGCTACTCTCCCTTCCATAGAGTTTTCTCTAATGGTTTGGAGTGTGGGACTTGATGAAATAAAGCCCGTGACATTCTTTTCTTGCTAGAGACCTCCCACGTACTTTCCTTCCACATGGAAAGCTCCATTTTTTATTGCAGACCTGTAGGCTTAAGTTGCATGGTTCCTAGGTTGAGATCTTCTTTCAGTCCACTGATGAAGCTTGAGATAAAATACTGCTCAGACATAGTTAAGTCGTTTTCAGCCAACAACACTCTCAACTCATCAAATTCCTCAACATAAGCCTTTACATTTGATTGCTGATATAACTTATTGTACTCTTGCACTTCATCTCTGAAGTTGAGAGAACTGAATCTCTTCATGAGCAGAAAACAAAATTCCTCCCAATTCTTCATTCCCTTTCTAGAAAATCCAACCTGATACCAGACTCTTACCTTATCAATCATATACAGTTCAGCAGCAGCCACTTTCTAATAATCAGGAACTTGATAATAACTAAAAAAATTGTGACATTTTATGAGCCATTCTTTAGGATCATGTCCATTGAAACATGCTAGATCAACTTTAACTCTTTGATTTTCAGCACTCCTACCAAATCTGCCCCTCCAGTCCACCTCATCTTCTAGTCTCACAGTTCTAGCATCAATTCCCATTCTCAAATTACATGAATCCATCCTCCCTCATTGATTAGAAATATTACTAGTACTAGCCATGTTCTTAGGATCATACTGGCCAAAATGCACATCAGTTTGGGGATTTTTAAAAGACCTATGTGAACTAGGCTTATGATTCACAGTGTTGTGGTTACATACAGCAGACTGAGTACCACGCAAGGTAGGATTCGCAAGTTCAAAATGAAGATCAGGAGCGTTTATACCTTGCACTGGTGGTGGAGTAATTTCGGCGCCAACCGACGCTTTCTCCGAGAAATTCACTACTACAAAGGGGTGGATGCAAGGCACATATTTAAGGTGTTTGATGGGGGCGCATTATTTTCCGTCTTGCTACATAGTTGCGAGTTCGCAAGCCTCGCTAGCAAGGGAAAAAAATATATATTTAAGATGTAAATCACAGATTAAAGGCGGAAGTGGGTTGTGTCGTAAATAAATATAACATTAAGGCGGAAAAAGATCTTCCGCCTTAAAGGTAATAGGTCGTCACGACATCGCCACCAATACAGAAAGACAAACGATGCTGTAGCGATGTCGGAACGAAGAGTCGCCAGTAAAATGATTCAATACTTTGTTTATTGCGATATCGTTACTTATGTGACTCATAATTTAGGTAGGCTTGTAGATGTTTTCCTGTCGCAACTGGGTCGGAAGTGGATGACCGAGAAGGTAGCGTTATTGTGACTTGACATGCCAGTTTAGAACTACAGTGCAAGTTTGTGTGCTTGAGTTGTAGCGAACTCGCAAGTTACACTGAAGAGTCAGCGGAATAGTGGCGATATCTGAAGGCATCCGCTTGCAGTCGCAGTTTTTTTAACGATTGGCCTTTCAAACTAAAAAAACATATTCTAACAAGTACTTTTGAGGTGGGTATTTTCGGATTCACAAATGGATGATTAATTCATATTGGTTGGAGGTATGAGTGTTGCCTTCTTGGATTAGGTACGTAATACCCTCGTAATTTGTTGGGTTTTGTCTTGATTTTGGTTGGTTTTATGTAATAATTTCATTGTCGTTTGGTTGATTTTGTTCTTTGTGTTATTTCAGTGTGTAGTTTATGATAGGAAGTCAGTGGGTTAGTATAATTGTTGAAGGTTCTACGCAGTTGAGTAGCTTTTTGAAGGATTTGTGAATTATGGACCGCGAAAGAATAATGAACGAGAATGCTCGATTGTCGAAGGAGTATTTAGATTTGGTCGAAAATTTCGTAGATGTTGGGTTGCGACATTTGAGGCAGAATAGCATAGGAGGGGTTAGATGTCCATGCAACAAGTGTAGAAACAACGCCATATTTGAAGATATTGTTGTAGTGCGTGAACATTTAATTTGTAAAGGTTTTGACAAATCCTACACAGAATGGGTTTGGCATGGGGAAGGCCATTATGGAAGTGACCAGGTTGAGATGGAGGAGGGTAGAGCCGAGGAAATCCTGCAGTATAATGAACAACTTTCAGACATGTGCGACGATGTTGTAATGGAGTTTGTTGGGAAGAAAAGTATGCTGGAGGCAATGTATGACGATAAACAGACAAACTTATATGTTGGGGCTAGGCATTCTAGACTGGGCGCAACATTGTTGTTAATGAACCTAAAGGCAAGGCATGGTATTTAAGATAAAGGAATGACGGAATTGCTAGAGTTGGTTAAGGAGTTACTTCCTCAGGACAACTTATGTCCTGACAGGGTATATGTTGCGCGTAAGATATTGTGTCCTATGGGCATGGAGTTTACTAAGATTCGCGCATGCTCGAATGATTGTATGTTGTATAGGGGGAGTGTTGATTCTTTGAGGGATGATTGCAAGGTATGCGGTGAGTCTAGATGGAAAAAGAAGGAGGGAAAGGTCGAGGTATGTGGAGAAACAATGACAACATCGATAAAGCAAGGTCCTGCTAAGGTGATGTGGTACATGCCCTTGAAACCGAGATTGACGCGTTTGTATGCCAATCCAGTTGATGCAAAATTGTTAACATGGCATGCCGATAGGGTTCGAGAGGAAGATGATGATATTATATCTCACGCTTCTGATGGTGATCAGTGGAAGAAGATGGATGCTATGTACCCAGAATTTGCTGACGAACCTAGACACGTGCGCTTAGGACTATCTACTAACGGAATGAACCCTTTCGTGAACATGTCCAGCACCCACAGTTCATGGCCAGTGATGCCTGTTATTTATAATCTACCTTCATGGTTGATGATGAAACGAAATTATGTGCTTTTGAACACTATGATCTCGGGGCCTAAGAAGCATGGTAATGACATTGATGTATATCTAGCGCCTCTTGTTGAGGAGTTGGAATCCTTATTTAAGCATGGGATTCATATTCCTGACGGAAGTCGAGGGGACGCGAAATTCAAGTTTAAAGCCATGTTTATGTAGAGCATCAATGATTCCCTGCGTTGGGTAACCTTGGAGGGTGTTCTGTGAAAGGTCATTTTGCATGTCCAGTATGTGAGAGCAATACCAGCCATTGTCAATTAAAGCACGGTGGTAAGCCTGTGTATCTAGGTCATAGACGATTTCTTCCTAGGAGTCATCCGTGGAGTGCTAAGAAGTGGTTTAACGGTCAGGAAAAGCATGGCGTTGCCCCCGTCCCATTATCAGGTTCTGAAATATTTGCAAAAGTATCGGTCATGGATAACGTGCTGGGAAAGGGAAAAAAGAAAAGCACACAAACTACGATTTGAAAGAACTGTTCGATATTATTCAAACTTGGTTATTGGGAGAACTTGGATGTGCGCCACTGTCTAGATGTTATGCATATAGAGAAGAATGTATGTGAAGCTTTGGTTGGGACGCTCTTGAATACACCAGGGAAGAGTAAGGATGGATTGAAAACTAGAAAGGATATAGTTAATCTTGGCATAAGGACGTCACTTGCTCCCGTGCAAGAAGAAGTAGGCACGACATACTTACTACCTGCTTGTTATTCCTTGTCATCTGAGGAGAAGGAGAGTTTTTGTAAGACTTTGAAATCAGTGAAGGTGCCTTCTAAATATGGTTCTAATATTAGTAGTTGTGTATCTACTGCTGAGCTGAAATTGGTGGGAATGAAGTCGCACGATTGCCACAATCTGTTGCAGGATTTGAACGTAATTGCTCTGAGAGGTTGCTTGCCTTCTCACGTTGGAGACGCGGTTGCAAGGCTCTGTTATTTTTTGGAGAAAAGTTTGTTGGAGGCAATGTATGACGATAAACAGACAAGCTTATATGTTGGGGCTAGGCATTCTAGACTGGGTGCAACGTTGTTGTTAATGAACCTAAAGGCAAGGCATGGTATTTCTGATAAAGGAATGACGGAATTGCTAGAGTTGGTTAAGGAGTTACTTCCTGAGGACAACTTATGTCCGGACAGAGTTTATGTTGCGCGCAAGATATTGTGTCCTATGGGCATGGAGTTTACTAAGATTCACGCATGCCCGAATGATTGTATGTTGTATAGGGGGAGTGTTGATTCTCTGTGGGATGATTGCAAGGTATGCGGTGAGTCTAGATGGAAAAAGAAGGAGGGAAAGGTCGAGGTATGTGGAGAAACAATGACAATATCAACAAAGCAAGGTCCTGCTAAGGTGATGTGGTACATGCCCTTGAAACCGAGATTGACGCGTTTGTATGTCAATCCAGTTGATGCAAAATTGTTAACATGGCATGCCGATAGGGTTAGAGAGGAAGATGATGATATTATATCTCACACTTCTGATGGAGATCAGTGGAAGAAGATGGATGCTATGTACCCAGAATTTGCTGACGAACCTAGACACGTGCGCTTAGGAATATTTACTGACGGAATGAACCCTTTCAGGAACATGTCCAGCACCCACAGTTCATGGCCAGTGATGCTTGTTATTTATAATCTACCTTCATGGTTGATGATGAAACGAAAGTATGTGCTTTTGAACACTATGATCTCGGGGCCTAGGCAACCTGGTAATGACATTGATGTATATCTAGCGCCTCTTGTTGAGGAGTTGGAATCCTTATTTAAGCATGTGATTCATATTCCTGACGGAAGTCGAGGGGACGCGAAATTCAAACTTAAAGTCATGCTGATGTGGAGCATCAATGATTTTCCTGCGCTGGGTAACCTTGGAGGGTGTTATGTGAAAGTTCATTTTGCATGTCCAGTATGTGAGAGCAATACCAGCCATTGTCAATTAAAGCACGGTGGTAAGCCTGTGTATCTAGGTCATAGACGATTCCTGCCTAGCAGTCATCCGTGGAAGAGTGCTAAGAAGTGGTTTAATGGTCAGGAAGAGCATGGTGTTGCCCCCGTCCCATTATCAGGTTCTGAAATATTTGAAAAAGTATCGGGCATGGAGAATGTGCTGGGAAAGGGAAAAAAGAAAAGCACTAAAACTACGATTTGGAAGAATTGTTCGATATTTTTCAAACTCGGTTATTGGGAGCACTTGGATGTGCGCCGTTGTCTAGATGTCATGCATATAGAGAAGAATGTATGTGAAGCTTTGGTTGGGACGCTCTTGAATACACCAGGGAAGAGTAAGGATGGATTGAAAACTAGAAAGGATCTAGTTAATCTTGGCATAAGGACGTCACTTGCTCCCGTACAAGAAGAAGTAGGCACGACATACTTACTACCTGCTTGTTATTCCTTGTCATCTGAGGAGAAGGAGAGTTTTTGTAAGACTTTGAAATCAGTGAAGGTGCCTTCTAAATATGGTTCTAATATTAGTAGTTGTGTATCTACTGCTGAGCTGAAATTGGTGGGAATGAAGTCGCACGATTGCCACAATCTGTTGCAGGATTTGAACGTAATTGCTCTGAGAGGTTGCTTGCCTTCTCACGTTGGAGACGCGGTTGCAAGGCTCTGTTATTGTTTTAAACAGATATGTCGCAAGAAAGTGAGTCGGCGTAAGTTGGATGAATTGCAGGATATGGTAATTGAAGTATTGTGCAGGCTAGAGATGTATTTTCCCCCTTCCTTTTTTGACATAATGATTCATTTGATAGTTCATTTGGTGCGGGAGGTGAAGCTGTACAGACCGGTATACTTGAGATGGATGTATCAATTCGAGCGGTACATGAGCATTTTCAAGCATTTTGTTAAGAATCGTTACCGACCAGATGCCAGTATAGTGCAGCGATATGTCGCGGAAGAGGTAATAAAATTTTGTACCAACTATTTACAGGATGTACCTACTATAGGATTGCCGGTCTCCAGACATGACGGTAGATTGGATGGTGTCGGACTACGCCATAAGTCTAAATTCAGCCCTTCTTCCAATGATATCTCTATAGCCCATCTCTACATTCTGCGCCCATCATGAAGTGAGTCCTTATGTTGATGTTCACCTTAATGAGCTTAGGTCAACACACCCGAGCTGGTTGGAACCTAGGATTCTTGAAACTCATTGCAGCGACTTTACTAGTTGGCTCAAAATACATGTGCAGAATGGCGGTGAACACCCTGATGTTGTAAAATGGGTTGCAAAGAGACCCCTCGGCACAGTCACGTCGTTTAGCAGGTATGACATCAATGGATACACGTTTGGTACTAAGTGGAGTGATGATAGATCTGCATACCAAAATAGTGGCGTATCAGTACCTGGAGAGGGCGATAATGGTTTTTTTGGTACCATTACTGATATATGGGAAATGGACTTTGTTCATGTCCGAATCGCACTGTTTAAATGTGAATGGGTAGATCAAGCTGAAGGGGTGCGCTTAGAGGATTTAGGCATGACTCTAGTCAATAGGGGAATTCTTGGGTCTAGAGAAGATCCATTCATCATGGCGGCTCAAGCTCATCAGGTATTCTATGTGGAAGATCCAATTGATCCTCTTTGGGAGATCATTGTTGATGGAAAGAAAACATTCATCTATGGTGACGGCTTGTTCGATGATGACTGCACTGTTTCTAAAGACACCATTCCGCCCTTTGTGTACGAAACTCTAGAGGAAGATGATGACATTGTTTGTGCGTCGGTGTGCAGAATGGATCATGAAGAAGGCATGTGGATTAATCCTGCAGGAAAACTACAAAGAGGAAGGGGCGGCAACCAAAGAAGAAGAAGACCAAAAAGAGTAAAAAACACAAGTAGCATATTTGATTATCATTGGTTTTGAATACCGTGTTTCTATCAAATGTTTGTTTTAATTCATTGTAATTATAATTAAAGTTCATTTGTGATTAAATTTAGGATAATAATTCATGTAATTCACGTAATTCAAACAGAAAAGAACCCTGCTTTAGCATTAGCGATATCGTAACACCCGTCGCTCAATACCAATGTAACTGAACTTGCTCAGTAGCGAACTCGTAACTGGAGCGTGTTTGTTACGAACTCGCTACAACCGGCTTCAAATCGCAGATTAGTTTCTGTCTCTCCATTCTGATTGGTTACGATATCGCTAGGTCCCTTTTTTATTGATTTGATTTGCTAACTTGACTGTTGCGACATCGCAAGTAAGTCGTCACTTCAGAAGAATTTAAATTTAACTCATTTGTAAAGATTATTAATATTAAACAAAGCACAATATTATTACTAATATAAGTACATATATTAAAATAGAAATATTATTCAACATATATAAGAAAGAATTATTCGATACTAATTTGTTGGAGACAAAAATTTATAAAAAACCCTACATTCGAGAATTTAGTACAAGTACTAGCCAACATAGAATGCTAATCTAATCATCCTTGCTAGGAGGTGGGGTCTGTTTTGGAGCTTGTGGATCGACCTTTGTCTTTTTCTTGGCATGCGCCCTCTCAATTCCACGTATCACCTTCTCCGTTATCCAGCAATTTTGATTTATTTTGGCCACACGCTGCCTCATAAGGTTGACAGTGTCTTCTAGCCCCTTGTAGTATGCCACCGAGGGTACATCTGTTCATAGAAGCAAATCAAATTGAAGAATTATGTACTAAATAACATGTGATAAACCAATGAACAAGAAATGTAGTGAGGCGTACCTTCGACAGTTTCTCTTACTTCTTCTGGATCAAATTCAAGGGATTTTTTGGATCCCGCCCCTGTTTTCTCCCACTTGCCGTCAACCAACTCACATTTCCCTTTCCTCTCAAAGTAGGACATTGTGTAGAAGCAACACTCTACCGCATTAGGAGACTGTTTCATCTTCGGGTGCTCGTTGGTCAAAAATCTGGTAATGAAATTACCATATGGTAGCTTCTTCACTGTTCTACCATTTTCGACAACAGTGCGTCGCATGTGCTCGAATATCACATGCCCCAGGTTCAACCTTATCCCCTCCACTACGCAGTAAAACATGCTTACCGTTGTGTAGTTCATCTCGGTGATCCATCCTCCCTTTGGAACCACAGACCTAGCAACCATCTCATATATTATCCTATCCTCACAACTAAGCTTATCAATCTTATAATCCCTAGGCTTCCCTAAATTGTCCTTTTGCCTACCAAAATACTTCTCCGCAAATTCTGCCACTTGCTCCAGGTCGAGAATGGCATTGTCGGGCCATTGTTCTCTACAATAAAAACCAGGGGTAGGAGGATCGCTGAAATCTTCCTCTACAGCATAAGACACATTTAATACCTTGTTAAACATTTCCTCCCCGATCTCAAAGTCCTTCTTATTTACCCTAGTAAACCACCTACCCGTTTCCTTTTCTTCCTCGATAAGTTGGTGAAAATGATCATAAAACTGGCACGTTTCATCTTTATGTGCCGCGTAATTCAAACCTAACAACTCACCCATGTCATGGCTTTGAAAGATTTCCATCAATTTTTCTAACCCTAAGTCTTTAATTTGATTGAAATCTACCACATAACATTCTAGCAAGTTACTATGCTCCATGAAATTATAATAGACTTCGGAAGCATCAAAAGTTACAAATTTGGCTAGCAAGTTACTATGCTCCATGAAATTATAATAGACTTCGGAAGCATCAAAAGTTACAAATTTGGCCTTGTCAAATTTGGTAGAGCTTGAACCAGCAGCCTGAGTCGCGGTTGCCGGTGCCTGAGATGAACCCGCCTGTGCCAGTGGTCGCCGAGCAGGTACAAACGGATTGTGTACAAGCTGCTTAGTCCTAGCCATTGTTGTTGGGAGATTTGAGCGTGACGGTTTTTGTGTTTGAGTTGGATTCAATTGATTTTCTCGCATTTTGATTTCTGAAGATCCCCAATTTTTTTATTTATCTAACAGACAGTAGCGATTCCGTAACTTCCTAGCTTGGGGTATAACAATATAGCTTACGATAACGCAACTCACTCGTTAGAGTATAAAACGACAGCGTATCAATTCAAAAAATCCCCAATTTTTGTAACTATATACCAGAAAGTAGCGAAATCGTAACTGCATAGCTGGGGGTACAATTATGTATTTGCGAGTTCGTAACCCTCTCGTTACTGTGTAAAACAACAGAATATCATCAGTAACAAGGACAGGATTAACTCAACCAGGTTACGAACTCGGTACTTAATTGCTTCCTAGTCACGAGATCGCTAGTTGTCTCTCGTGCTAGGCTCTGTTGAAGTTATACGGGTCTTAGCGAGCTCGCAAGAGACCCGGAAAGGGTAGACGATTTGGTAACGATATCGCAAGTAAATCGCGTGCTAGGCTCTGTTGAAGTTTTACGGGTCTTAGCGAGCTCGCAAGACGCACGGAAGGTTAGGCGATCGTGTAACGATCTCGCGAGACTCATTTCAGTTTAATTTTGGTAGTAGGCGAGTTACCTGCGTTGTCGCTAGAACCTAGTTCACACTCGCAAAATGTACATTCTCACAATTACAACCTTGTTTCCAGTTAACATGTTAACATGAAATGCTCCAAGTCTGAATTATGACCTTTGCATCACCATAAACAAACTAAAAAGTCTATTAAACTTGAATGCAAATAGAAATATCTTAACAAGCAAAACATGTTGAATCATCCCTATTAAGTCTAGTACATCACAGGCCTGCCACTAAAAGGGCGTGCAGATCATCGGTCGAATTATCTTCTACGCCATCTAGCTTCTCCACTGGAGCGTCTTCAACACCCTTCTCCTGGTCATCTTGTGGCTTTCCTTGGTCATTTTCTTCCTTGTCTTGGCCAATTGGAGTCGTATCATCTTGTGTTTGTTGGCATGTCTTCTCAGCATGGACTTCACTTGATTCCTCGGCGAACTCGGGTTCACCAATCAATCTCTCTTTCCTCTTCATCTCATACTTTTCCACATCGTCTTCCCCATCAGACCCGTCACTATCCACATCGGCTTCTCCATCATTATCGTCTTCCTCTTCGTCAGTACCAATTTCAGGTTCTTCCTGTGCAGGCAACGGGTCCTTGGCGCTCTCTTTCGGCTGTTGCACACTTGGCCTGGCAGAGTCGTTGTTCTTGGGGAATGTAGTTAGAAAATCCGGTACCTCCTCGTCATCGCTCAACTCGCAGTCTATCAACCCACTTGCCACCAGCTTGTTGAGATACTCGTTGTTTGCATTGGACCTCTTCTCGGCCATTTCAATCTCATTCACCAATTGACCCAGAGACACTACTAGCCGACCACGAGCATCAAATACAGCATCTACAATACATACAAAACTTGCGATGTGAGCATTATAATACTTTTGAGCACTATCAACTCCCTTATACAAAAACAATAAAATATGTAAAGATGTGAGCATTATCATACCTGATACACCACCACGTGCCCTTCTAGCAGCCTCTTCAGCTTCTTTCTTTTTCCCGTACTTACCATCATCCTTCATCTCCAATATCTTGTGTTTTAGCCAGTCCTTGTCGTACTTGCCAAACGGCATCGGACGGCCTCTTGGGAAAATTCCCGCTTTCCTGATCAAGGCTGTAATCAAACCGCCGTATGGAAGCGCCGTGGTCTTGTGCCTCGCCATCTTCATCATCAGTGTCAGAATAGTGTAGCCGAGGTTGATTGGAATCTTCTCCATGATGTGGTAGAACACCATGAGGCTGCAAACTGTTGGCTCGCAGGCATGACCAATGGATGGCAACACATTCCCGCAGATTAGTTCAAACACTAATCGCTGCTCCTCGGTTAGCCTGTGGATCGGGTATCTCCTAGCTGTACCAGGCCTATTTGATGGGAAGACTAACCACTTCATACCCATCTCACCCGCATTCAACGGCTGTTTGGGGCTAACAGCTGGAAAGCGTTGTTCATAATGAACCTCATACGGCCCATCTTTCTTGGTAGGCCTGAGATCATCACGACTCTTGTAGGGACATTTGAGTACACTGTTTATCATAAACTTATCTACTTTAAACTTCACCCCTCTCACAATAGTAGTGATATCATCTGAACCCTCCTCTAACCCTAGGTTTGCATAAAACTGTAAGAGCTCCTCTAGGTAAATGGGCTCGGGGAGTTGTAGTAAAGAGTCTAGATGCTGTTCCCTAAAGTGGTCCAGCACATAATTGATTTGCAAAGTTGGCACAACACAACTGTCAAACACATTGTTATTAACTATTTTCCGAGAAGAACAGCGATCATACCTAGCTCTGGCGGCGTCATTGAAGAATTCTGGAGTATCTGCCACTTCAGTGGCAGTGGCATTGTTGGCAGCGCCATCAACATCAGCTCCGGCATCTCCGGCGGGTGGCTGAACAGGAACTTCTTGTGCCGCCGGTGGGTAAACCTCCTCATTCTCGTACTCAGTTCGGCGGCGCTTGTTTCCGGCTGCTCCCCGTCCCCTACCACTACTAGAAACCGACCCGCCTCTTCCACTGCCAGAACCCCTTGTTTTTGGTGGCATAACGTCGGCTAGATTGCTGGGATTGTCGCCGGATTTGTATGTGTCGTCTGGTTTCTCTCGGTTTCAATTTGGGGCTAATTAATTTTAGCCCCGATCCCTAATTTTTTATATATACTCAGTTGTGTAGCGAAATCACTACCTCACACGTTAGTAGCTACCTAAACCTACTAGCGACATCGTAAGTAAGTCTCTCATACCTACAGTTTCAGTTACGAGATCTTTAATATGCCCGCCAGTCAAGCGTGTCTTTAGCGATGTCGCTACAAGCTCTATTCATAATTTTATCAAATTTAATTAAACCTGTAGCGAAATCGCTAGTAGCCAAAAACCCTTTTTTTTATATACTTATAGACTAGCGATATCGCAACAAGAATTTTGGGGTTTCATGGGTTTGTGGGTATGTGTGGGTTTAGGGTTTAACTATGTTAACTTGTAAAGTAGCGATTTCGCAAGTAAACAAGCTAGTTTGAAGATAACTAAAAACATATTAATTTTTTTTTTTGAAGCACTTTAAAAGTCTGAAATATATACATTTTTAAAAGAGAGAGTATAATACCATTTTTTGGAAAATATCGGTCATGAGATTACCTCAAATAGAGTACGTCTTTGTACATCAGCATGGAAATGTACATAAGCAATATAACATAACTCCATGTAAAACCAAGATAATTCAGTTTCAATTTTGTTAAGAACAATCATATTCTAAAATATTTTCATTTTTTATATAGACAGTATAATACTAAATTTGGAAGATACTGATCATAATATTATGTCTATCAGAGCACATGTTAGTACATCAACATGCAATGTTATGAAGCGATAATCGTTAGTATGATGTGTGATCACAATTGGTGAGTGTATGTGTGCATGATACTTTGTTTACTTCATGAATTGTACTTGTAATCACAGACATGAGTTACAGTAAACCAAGTTTCTCTAATCAAAAGCAAGTGAACTGCGCATATATGTAGTTCATGTGTCAACAACAACTCTGCTGTTGTCTTTATAGGTAATCGCCGTACATCGTTTACAAGCGTACACTTGATTTGTAGAGTTTCTTAATGTCTTACAATTACAGATTTAGATTCTGAAACGCTTTATATACTGTAAGTGCACATTAAGTCAACCAATCCCTATACTGTTATACATCAGCTTATGACGGAACAAATAGAAATAATTTTACAATAGAAGAATTTGAGTTTTATTCCATAACATCATATTGTTTATATCGTGATCCAAGCATGTATGAGTGCGTTGTAAAAAAAGTCAGATTATGTTATGTAGCTCTGGCGATCAAAGGTAGCGAAGTCGCAACTACCAAGTCACAAAAAATTTTGTGGCTTTTCAGTTACGATGTCGCTAGAAAGATAAAGTACACCATAAAAAAGTTATCACATGAGCATGTCACGAAATCGTAACAACCCTAGTCAGCTGTAACGAGAGAGTTCCGAGTTCGCAACAAGGTAAGCTACAATAAAATGAACACGTTAAAGAAAAGAAAAACACAACACTTTTGGCATCTTTTCCATCACATCTTACGGGTTTCATCTCCAAAATTCAAACTTTTACACATCTTTTCAAATCTCCTCACTTTTCTTCACATCAAATCTCCATATCCCATCCCATACATGTTCAAAACATCAATTGTGTCAAAACAAAGTGGAACTAGACACTAATTGAATGCAAAAGATTGGTAAGTTTTGCAATGAATTCCAAACCACATTTTTCTCTATATTCTTGCAATTAATGTCAATCTTTAGTTGTACTTCTTCAATTTGGTAACATCCTTTGTTGTGGGTAGGAGAGGGACAAACAAGGTAGACCATCCCCAACCAACATAATCAATTCTCCCGACACAACTTTGTCATATACCCAAGGTACGATTTTTTTCATTCTTATTTGCTAAAAATTTGATTTTCTTGTAAATAGTGCCTCCGTTAATCATATTATAACTAAATATCATGTCAGAAGCATGTCCCGAACAAAAATCAAGATTTTATTTTAATGTTGTCACTTGCAAGTTTAGCCCTAAATTTTAGGATTATATTTCATAAGGTATTACTTAGAAGTACAACTTTGACTTATTAGCGTTGTCTTAGGCATTAACTAATTATACTACGCAAGGGAAAGCTTAATGGATAGCCCAACAAGTTCCGGCAATTCCGACTCAAGTGGGGGGGGGGGGGGGAATGTTGTTGGCGGTTCAAGTGAGGTTAAAAGACAACAAGAATTGAGTCGCGCATCGAAAGAAGCTCAACTCCTCACACATTGTCGAGAATTAGAGATTAGGATCGATAATAAAATACTAACACATGTCAAGTTTAATGACATTGGTGTTGCTATTTGGCCCGACGATGATGCCGCGCGATGGTCGAGTTGGTGTGCTAAGACGGGTAGGATACGCACACCATTAGACACAAAGGATTGGAGGCTACTAAGCATCGACATAAAGAAGGATATATGGAAGGAATGCAAGGTTAGTGTGGCACTTGTTATTTTTAATTACTATTGAAAATTGTGAATGTGACTAAGTTTTGATCACATTTGTAGCGCCCCTTTATTATCTAGGCAACATCTTATGATCAAGTGAAGAAGAAGGCTCTTCAAATCGCATCAAAGGCTCATCGAGAACACAAATATACCCTTGCCAAAGATTATATCAAACCAAAGGGCACGAGGTTCGGGCAAGATCCAAGTACGCGTTACAATCACATTGTACCCCTTACTTGGGAGGCATTCAAGAAGCGATGGTTAGAAAATGACGCAAAGGTTAGTTTACTTACTAGATCTTGCAATAATAGTTTCATGCCAATTAGCCAAATATTTTTGTTTCCATTAGTGCTTTATTCCTAAAATAACATAGACCTTTTAAAAGGGTTTGGGGGATAAGAAGCGCAAAGCCACTGTTGATAATGTTATGCCTTACACCGGGGGTAGGGCGAGGTACTTGGGTGTGGGGAGGAAGACCTCAAAAAAAAAAAGGAAACCGAGGTAAAAGAGCTTGTAGATGGGGGCATGGACGCGGAAGAGGCGAACAAGCTAGTCATCGCCGAAGACCCTACAACATATAGTAGACAGCAATTATTCGTCTTTGGTAGAATTAAAAAAGACGGGACTTTCTCAAGTAATGAGGCAAAAAGAGTGGCTAATCGAGTGGTATGCTTAACCTACTATGCCATACCATGTTCCATTTTAGTACTACAATCAAACAATCAAACACAACAATTGATGACGATAATAAATTTTATTTTACAATACTACCTTTTTAGGACGAGGTCGAGCGTGAAGTTGAAGAAGGCTTGTTCATCCCAGTCGGTAAACACAATGTGCTACGTAGGGCACTTGGGAAGGCCGAGCATCCGGGAAGAGCTAAGGGAATTGGTGGTTATGTTACTCAAATAGAGGCGTTTGGTATCAGTAGTAAAGACCCTAAACCATCCAAACCCCAAATAGCACTGAACCAAGCCAAAAAATCCGACCAAGAGGTCAAGAAATTGAAAACAATGTTGGCCAATATATGTTCTTTTATAAAGTATCCTCTTCCATCCAATTTTTGTGACACCGATCCAATCAATGGACCCTCGTCTAGAGGTTCACATCCTTCCCCACCACAACATGAGGTTGACCAACCTATTTTTGACCAACCTACTTTTGACCAACCTATTGTTGAAACCAACAAGGAAATATGCACACCTTTAGCCCCTATCAAAGAGAAAGTTCACATACAACCATCAGATCCCAAACCAAAGGTACATTAAATTCTTGCACCTCAATTAAATGAATAGTTCTACACAACTCATGATTATTGATATTTTTTAAATATACTCTTTTGACATATGTCTAATTCGACCTAATTAAACATGCCTTATTTGTATATTAGAACTCCCCTTCTTGCAAGTTGTACGCTGAATGTGGGATGAATTCTCAACCCCGCCACGTTGCAATGGGAAATTCATATCCTGACATGGCACTACATCATGAAGCCAAAGTCCCTACTGGTTTCGTTAGGGTTTCTATACTACATGTGTTAGTCGAGGATGCGTTGGTACCGGTCGCGGATCAAGAGTGCACGACAGTGGGTAAAGGTTTTGGCCATTTTTTTGTGTGGCCCAAATGGTTGGTCGTTGATGTGAATTCTAATTCTATCCCAATTAATAGAAACACACCTTCACCCGTTGTAGACCCGCTAGATTTTCCGGTAGCTAAGAAACCGATGTTGGTGGGAGAAGTTGGATTCATAAAATCACTCCCGAGATTCCTTCGCACGTTTTATGATCTGGTGGGCCACCATAGTCGGGATTCTGTTTACTATTTCTACTCCAATAAACAGGTGTTCGGCGAAGCGAGGGAATTAGTCGTTCCATGGGAAGACTTTGCCCTTTTCTGGCACTATCAAACCCTACCCGAAACAATCCTTATACTACATCAAATGTAAGCTACTTGATCTCATCTCTTCTATCGTATTGCAACTTACAAATTATCATATACTTGTGCACTATTATACGTTCATATCTGATCTATTATTTATTTAGGTACATGCAATTCCTTGCTCTAAACGCAAAGACTTTCATTGGTTTTTTGCACCCAATATGCTTGCAAGAAATGAATGAAAGTAATCAATCACGACTTGTTTATCTCTCTAAGATCCTTAGTGACAAGACCAAGACAATTTACATAGGCCCATATCTAGAGAGGTTAGTTTTCTTTGTTACAATTGGATATTTGCACTTCGTAAACATTCTAATCTTCGAGACGGGTTCTTACATTTTCATTTCTTAAAATATGTAGTGGCCATTGGAGTTTTGTAGCTATGATACCATCATTGAAGCGAGTGTATTGGATGGACCCGCTACACTTTGGTCCATCTACAAAATTTGCAGATTTATTAGAGGTTGCTATGCATAGTGCACATGACGACACACTACTTCCCTTCAACCTTATACAGATTCAGGTGACATCACAAATCCAATGCTCATTTATTTCCGCTATGATTTCATTTCAAATCATTTGTTATACTTCTTCACTTTCAGCACCGAAAGCAATTGTCAAATTGGGAGTGCGGTTACTATATGATGTTGTACGCAAGCGAGTGTGTAGCTGGCCTTGTTCAAGATAATTTGGAATTACATCGCGTAAGCATTCTTATAACCTACTTATTGTACCTATTACTATCTACGTTGCATTTAATAGTATTAAAAAAACATTTCATATTCTTAGATTATCGAGGAAAATCATGCACCATACACCAAGAAGGAGTTGGAGGATGGTAGAGATGCATTGGCTAGACACTTGGTCCTTATTAGATCTCGGTACATCTCTAGGCCTCACATTCCCAATAAAAGCTAGTTTCTTTTTTTGTCAAATGGATGCATATACTTTTGAGTTCCATTACTTCCATTAGTTTATAAAGTGTGGCTTGATAGTGTTTCATGTTCATGTTTTGTGCTTACATACCATGCATCTTGCAATTGACAGCTTAGACAATTAAAATGAAACCCAATTTTAGTGGAAATGGGTGGAAATGGCTCAAATCCTATAATTTTGTGACACTTACGAATTCGCTGCGATATCGTTACTTCTCTTGCCAGTTACATTAAAATAGTTGCGACCATCTTGTACTGTCGCTACATCACTCGCCAGGATTAAATTTCTGAGCTTAGTTTTTGCGCCATCGCTACCCAATCGCTCGCTTCTCTGCCTCCCCAATCTGATCTCTGTCGAGCTCGTAACTATTCACGCTAACACCAGGTGAATATCTAGCTTAGTCGTAACGTCATCTGTTTTTCTCGCTCACCCAATGCTCAAACGACGTCGTTTAAATGAAGCGAGATTAGTCGCGAGTCCGTAACTATGCACATAAGCGATTTTCTTACAACATCGTTATCTCTCTCGAACCAACAATTTTAATTATATTTTTATAATTTAATTTTTACAAATTTTATATTTTTACAATTTTTATTATATACAATTTTCTTGTTGCGATGTCGCTACGGTATTACTAGCGAGTAGCACGTTGCTGTCGTAACTTGGCTCGTGTTGTTTAACCCTAAATGTTTACTTAGCCTTGTAACGATTTCGCTACTTTAGACCAGCGAATCGCCTCTGTTTCTCGTAACTAGTCTCGTCAGCAGACGAATATATGACAAGCTAGGCTACCTTACGGAGTCGTAACTACTGTTAGCGATCCGCAAGGTTAAAGTCGCAACCAATCTCGCACACATTCATAACAGTCTAAACTTTCCAGTGTTGCGATATCGTTAGTATTTCATCTGGCGATCCGTAAGTTTCTGTTGTAACAAAACAATCAACCATTTGTTCAGTATTAGCGTTGGCTAGTTATGAACTCGCAAAGAGTCAATTCATATCATCCAGACGTGCATGCTAGCGAGTTCGTAAGTACTGAGCAAGGCGGATAAGTCTTCATCTAAGGCGGAAACAAACGCCTTAAATCCAAAAACATCTAAGGCGGAAGAGGAACCGCCTTAGATGATTTTTCTCATTTAAGTCACTACCAGGGAAGGCATTTGTTTTCTGCCTTAACACATGAAGGATGAACTGCCTTAGATGGCTTGATATTCTAGTAGTGATTTGCTAACATCATTTCTTGAAATTGACCGTGCATCATCTCTTGGAATTGGAGTTCATTCGTCTTGACCACTACGTTCGCGTCAGAGATTGCCTTCAACTCGCATTTCAGCTCTTCAGCCGTCTGATATCCGGCGAAGCGCAGTTGTTGTTGATTTTCAATCACGTTTTCAGCTCGGTCTCCATCACATTCTGGCGCTGCGCGTTTGCATCATAGAGCTCCTGGAAACCAAGCTCCACCTTGTCAGGCTGATGAGGAATAGAAACAACTATTTTCCAAAACTATTCATGAAAAGTGAATTTTAGTTTGGAAATGATTATATTTGTTTTCTTTTTAGTTTTAGAATAGAATTAGGACATATATTATTTTCCTATTTTGTTTTACTTTCATAGCTATACATATATTGTAATCCTTATAGAGAAAAGGAGGAGAAGAGATTTTGAGATTTATAAAAATTCAGAGTATGAGTTTTAAACCAGTTTTCCCGGAGATGTGATTGCCCAAGGATTTATGTATATTTTTCTAGGTGTGATTGCCAAGATTAATTATATATTTTGTTACGAGTTCTTTTTCCCAACTACGATTCATCAACGCAGGAGTCCTGCATCATTTTTGGTATCCAGAGCAAGATTTCGGCAATGACGTTGAAAGATTTGGAAGAGGTCATTAGCAGATATGATACTATCATTGCTAATTAGTATGGTTCGGACATTGCTGAAATCAAGGCATCATTAAAAAAGTTGATTGCTCGCCTTGACGCAATGGATGCGAATAATCTATCGCCACCATCACCTATGAATCCACCAGCAACCATTAAAACATCGATTGCTTGCTTCAAACCTATTGTGCAGAATTTTACGCCGATATTGAAGCTGTAGCAGTCTTCGCCAACAGAGACGCCAATGGATGAGCAGAATTCACCATCATCTGTGAAGGTTCAACAACAGAAGCCATCCTCACTTCAAATGGATGATCCATCACAACATTCACAGCTAAAGATCGAGCCACATCAACGATTGGAAGATCAAATTCATGGACACCATCAATATCAAGATATGGAGGTGTTTAATGGAAGATCAATCGAGCATATTCGACCAAGGAAGGAATGTATACATCAACGTTTGAAGAAAAGAGTACTGAAAATGCATAAATTCATTGTTAGACCTTTTGATGGGTTTGGGATTCAAGCATGTCTTTTACGTTGGAAGTATACTATTCATTGGAAAGGACATCCACGCAATGAGTCAAGCATTGCTTCAGATTTGCAGAGTTCTTCCACGAAGGTCATTTGTTATAATTCGCCGGAGTCGAATTTTTTCAAGAGGGGATAATGATGAGAAATAGAAACAACTATTTTCCAAAACTATTCATGAAAAGTGAATTTTAGTTTGGGAATGATTATATTTGTTTTCTTTTTAGTTTTAGAATAGAATTAGGACATATATTATTTTCCTATTTTGTTTTACTTTCATAACTATATATATTGTAATCCTTATAGAGAAAATGAGGAGAAGAGATTTTGAGATTTATAAAAATTCCGAGTATGGGTTTTAAACCAGTTTTCCCGGAAGCGTGATTGCCAAAGGATTTATGTATATTTTTCTAGGTGTGATTGCCAAGATTAATTATATATTTTGTTACGAGTTCTTTTTCCCAACTACGATTCATCAACGCAGGAGTCCTGCATCATTTTTGGTATCCAGAGCAAGATTTCGGCAATGACGTTGAAAGATTTGGAAGAGGTCATTAGCAGATATGATGCTATCATTGCTAATTAGTACGGTTCGGACATTGCTGAAATCAAGGCATCATTAAAAAAGTTGATTGCTCGCCTTGACGCAATGGATGCGAATAATCTGTCGCCACCATCACCTATGAATCCACCAGCAATCATAAAAACATCGATTGCTTGCTTCGAACCTATTGTGCAGAATTTTACGCCGATATTGAAGCTGTAGCAGTCTTCGCCAACAGATACGCCAATGGATGAGCAGAATTAACCATAATCTGTGAAGGTTCAACAACAGAAGCCATCCTCACTTCAAATGGATGATCCATCACAACATTCACAGCTAAAGATCGAGCCACATCAACGATTGGAAGATCAAATTCATGGACACCATCAATATCAAGATATGGAGGTGTTTAATGGAAGATCAATAGAGCATATTCGACCAAGGATGGAATGTATACATCAACGTTTGAAGAAAAGAGAACTGAAAATGCATAAATTCATTGTTAGACCTTTTGATGGGTTTGGGATTCAAGCATGTCTTTTACGTTGGAAGTATCTTATTCATTGGAAAGGACATCCACGCAATGAGTCAAGTATTGGTTCAGATTTGCAGAGTTCTTCCACGAAGGTCATTTGTTATAATTCGTCGGAGTCGAATTTTTTCAAGAGGGGATAATGATGAGAAATAGAAACAACTATTTTCCAAAACTATTCATGAAAAGTGAATTTTAGTTTGGGAATGATTATATTTGTTTTCTTTTTAGTTTTAGAATAGAATTAGGACATATATTATTTTCCTATTTTGTTTTACTTTCATAGCTATATATATTGTAATCCTTATAGAGAAAAGGAGGAGAAGAGATTTTGAGATTTATAAAAATTCCGAGTATGGGTTTTAAACCAGTTTTCCCGGAAGCGTGATTGCCAAAGGATTTATGTATATTTTTCTAGGTGTGATTGCCAAGATTAATTATATATTTTGTTACGAGTTCTTTTTCCCAACTACGATTTATCAACGCAGAAGTCCTACATCACATGCAGATTGCGATTGTTTTGATCGATCACTCACCGAATCGGTTCTCGAGCTCTGCAAGACTTTGATCCTCTCTCCGCACGAGTACGATTGGGTATCACAGGTGCAAAGATAATGCTATGATACCAACTTTGTAGCAATCCCGGGACTTCCGGGAAATTCTGATTGGATTCTAGCCGAAGAATTGCTCTGGTGCTTATTAAGAAGAAATGGCCAAAAAAAAACAGAAAATAAAGTAAAATCAAGATGATTCCCAAATCTGGGGAATACCTCTTGACTGATCTAAAACAACATATTTAATCTACACGTTAAATCGCGATCATCACAGACCAGTTATCAAATTAGTTAATAAGTAAGTATTTATACATTTCATCTTATACAATGTACCTTTTAATTTGAACTATATAATTTGTTACTCAAAAAATGTAAATTATTATATAAAATTTCTTTAATATTTGAATTAAAACATGTTTTACTATATGTTTAATTCAAAATGATCAATCTTTTAACCCAAAAATGTATCAATCGAGTTAAAATATATAGTGGCAGTTCCATGGCATTTAGGAAATTTGGTCTTTCAAGAAAATTTGCATTTTTTGTTACTTAATAATTTTACACTTTTATGTAAAATTTCTTTAATATTCAAATCAAAACACATTTTACTATATGTTTGGTTTAAAATGGTGTTTTAAATACAAAAATGCATCATATAAATTCAAACATATAGTGGTAGTTCCATAACATTTAGGAAAGTACGTCTTTCAAGAAACTTTGAAATATATTTTTATATTGTACTAATAAAACATAATGTATATTAAAAAATTACCATTTCCAAAATGGAAACGGAAAACGCTATAGTATGATTTATGTCAAATTACGAGAATAGACTTAAAAAGTGACAAAGATTGAGAAAAGTTGAACGAAAACACAAAGAATCTTTGTTGTACGTTATGATAGAGCTATATATTTTTATCCTAGTTCAAAACTTTGAATGGGGACCTTAAATTTGCTATTCCATCCATCTACTTTCTAGCTTCGATTATATAAACTATTTCCAACGTATTCAATCACTTCCAAATCTTGCAATAGAACATTCTTAAAAGTAAGAAAGAGAACTCCAAATCATAATTTTCTGCCAAAAGTTTATTACAATAACTAATGAAAAAATGTTTACGAATGCATGAAAACTCATAAAAAATACAAGATGGTCAGGCTAGCGAGAAGCAATAGTATGTTGAACGTCCCTAAATTCATCGACGACGACGGAAGTAATTGAGAAGGTGCCGGGGCTGGTGCAAGGTGATGCTCAAGATCCACCGGGAAAGAATGATAGTTGGGGAACGGTAGCTGATGATATTGTGGATTTGGGCCGTAAAGTTGTTGTGCCCGAGCGACGTCCTCGGAGGCTAGGTCAAGTTTCTTGATTCCAGGAGACATCTGCTTGTACATGATCCCTTCTTCGGAGTGAGAGTGATCTAAGCCTAATACATGCCCAATTGCATGTATCGCAACGGATTCTAAGTCGAACGCATCCTTCTTGGGATCACCAACGCTCCAAGTCACGTGGGCACTCAGTCTAAGTCCTCCAGACGGCGGGAAAGAAGCGTGGATGAGATCACCGTTCATCCATCCGTCGAAGTAAAAGAAACCGATCTTGATGTCGGGTTCAGAGCCGTCGACGTAGTCTATCTCCTCGAAATCCACTTGGATGGCCGACGACCACTTTGCAAATGCGCGAGAAAAGGCGTTCTTCATCTCCTTTTCACTCAGGTAATCGATCCCCACGGCTTCCAAGTCCCCGTGTTTCATATTTTGCTCAAAACCATATTTCAGCGTGATTGGAACATCAGGTTCCCCGGGCCACCTTAACAATATTCCATTAGCCCATCTTGCGTACTGGTCTACCCCGCTGTTTCCAAGGGGAATGTGGAAATCATCGTCAAGGTTTCTCGCCCCAACGGCAGAGGATTGAAGAAGCAAGAACATGAAGAATGCTGTTATTACAACTCCGGCCATGTTTTAGTGCTTCATGACTTTTGTTATGATCTCTGATCAAATCAAGATCAAGGTCAAGCTAGCTAGCTAGGTCTTAATTAAAATTCTTGTATGTGGAGGTGCGGAGAGGTGTTGATGCCCATTAGTCTCGGAAGGGGGTTGCATATATAGGCGAATTAACGTGGAAAGCCGAAACCGAACTGGTGTTGGAAAAGAATTAAACTAATGATGGAATCTCCGTTTTGGTTTCAGAAAAGAATTAAACTGATGATAGAATCTCCGTTTTGGCTTTGGAAAAGAATTATACTGATGGTGGAATCTCCATTTTCGTTTGGGAACCGAAGCCAGACTGGTTTTCGACAATAAATAAACTAATGGGATGCAAGTCCGTTTTCGTTTTGGAGTTTGAAAGAAATTTCAGTTTAAGCTTCCAAGTAAAAGCGCGTGCATGGACTTGACGATTTCTGCGCCTGTTAAAAAATCAAAGAGACCCGTAGCTTTTCTTCTCTAGCAACAAACTCATCGCCATCCCAGAACTTTATACTTTTGCCTCAACACTGGTAAGGGCTGATTTGTTCGTTTAAGAGACTAGGGGTGTGTTTGGTTCGTCAGGTTTTTGAGAGTCTGGTTTTTGTTTTTGGTTTTTGGTAGTTGGGTTTTTGTTTGGATTTTTGTGAGTCTGGTTTTCCAAAAACCTTGTTTGGTTCGTCAGGATTTTGCAAGTCCAAAACAAAAACCTTGTTTGGTTCGTCAGGATTTTGCAAGTCTAAAACAAAAATTTTGTTTGGTTCGTCAGGATTTTGCGAGTCCAAAACAAAAACCTTGTTTGGTTCGTCAGGATTTTGCGAGTCCAAAACAAAAACGTTGTTTGGTTCGTCAAGATTATGCAATTCCAAAACAGAAACCATATTTGGGTTGATTTTCATTATATAATTATAAAATTCAAAACATGTTTGGTTTGTCTGGATTTTGAGTTTGTTTCGTGATGTAATTTTTAAATTATTCATCGTAACGACAATTTGAAATGAACAAAATACATATTCATTACGTATCATTCAAAATACATACAAAAATAGCGCTAGGAATTCAACAATTTTCAAGTAGCAACAATTGAATACGAAGAACATGATATGACACAGTCATGATTATTACAAAATTTGTAACCAGCATACACCCATACCTAAAATAATAAGTTTTGGACAACATCTTAGGTAATTGAGCCGCGGAAAACAAGTAGTGCTGCAGAAATTTTGTCACACTAATTGATATCAGAATTACTTTCTTAATTCGCATGACCATCTTCGAATATGAGGCTGAAGTCTTCATGCATTCGAAGATCCTTTGATTTTCAAACAGCATAACTAGAAATAACTGCAAAATTGTAAAGAATAAACATTTAGTTAAACTTATAACTTTTACATGCAAAAGAAAAACCTTCTTATTCCCATCAATTCAACTAGAATATCTAATCAGTGGCAACAAAAATTCTAAAACAAGAGACTAATGAGATATCAAAAAAATCACATGTATCTTTGAACCAGGTGGAGCATCCCCGTGATGTACAAGGGAAGGAAAACCGATTCTGTGTTCATACTTCAAAAAAATGAAAACCGCTAATTAAACTCCCACTAAGCTGACAAGAAAGTTTTGACAAGTAAAAATACAAATTTCATCAAGGCTAGTTTTTTTTTCAGGCGGTGGTTCATACATTCTCATCTAACATTAGATTCTGTTTCTTATGTGCCTTTATCTTTGTATAAGACCCTGGTGTGTTTAATTTATTATCAGATCAGTTCAATCAGTTAAATTTAGTGATAGTTAAATTTTACTGCTTAGGAACTAAGTCCTAAGCAGTAAAATGAACATCATATACTGAGATAATTTTGTAGCAGTAAGAGCGAGAGGACAGACAAACTGAAAGAAAAAGTGTAAAACCTGCTCGATGTTGTATCCAGGACTTGGATCATTGGACAGATGGAGGACTCTTGCAAACCTATCCATACAATTTCCAACAGTGATATCAATTGTCTCGCCAAAAATTATGTACCTTCCCTCACTATATGCAATTACCTGCAAGAGTTGTTTGAGAGTGATATCAGTAAAAGGAGCACTGCACTAACAAAATCGTACTTAAAACTGCCACAGTCAAATCTTTAACTACACGAAAATTGCTCTATAATCAAAAACTGAAATATGGGATTCCTTCGTATCTTCAATGAGTTTCAGAAAGATCCACAAAATACCCACACATCACCATAATTGCTTATATTCATTTCCATCCATAAGTACACAAACGCACACACATGTACACCATCCATGGCAGTTACCACACATTTACACCATCAATACCATATCCCTCTTTTCAGCAAGATCAATACTTGTTGACCAAATCAATAACAAATTTGCAGAACCCATCTCTGATGTTAACAAAGCTTAATATGCTAATGGTATGGAAATTAGGGGGGCTGAGGAGGCAAAGGTAATACCAGTTGAGAAATTTATTGAAGGAAAAGAGGCTTATTCTAAAGATATGATTGGGAATGAGAATGTTTTGTACGAAGAAGACGTACCTAATCGCCGCGGCTTATTCTCGGATGGTGTTGTTTTAGATGCTTCGTCGGCGAGTGTGCAATCCGACCTGGGAAAGTGGGAAACAGGGAAAACTTCGATCTGGGAAACTGGGAGTCGGGACGGTCTGAATCCCCGGCGGTGGGACGGTCTGGTGGCGAGGCTGGACAGATCTCCGACAGCGGGAGGCGGGCGAGGAATGCAGCGGCGGTGCCGGTATGGTGAGCAGGTAGTCGTCGGCACCGGGACGGCTAACAGGTGGCCCGACGAGTGAGAGAACTGGTTTTGGGGACGATGGAGTTGGGGAAATCTGGTTTTGCGTCTGGTTTTGGATAGCCAAATCTGGACCTAACAGTACAAAAACCAGATTTTGTGGGGTGAAAATCGGATATGCAAAAACAATTGAACCAAACGCGTTTTTGCAAATCAGGACTCCCAAAATCCCAGATTTGCAAAAATCGGGTATGCCAAACTCAGCCTAGAGGTTGGTGGATGCACTTCATGCAATTTAAACCCGGACCCTTGGCTAGTGACCGGGTCCAAGCACCGAAAACCCTTGTACTGAGAGTTGTAACCAAGAAAAACGCAAGGTGTACTACGAGGAGCCAGCTTGTGCTGAGAGAACGGCCGAATAAAGTGATACACCAGACATCCAAATGGATGAAAGTTGGAGTAGTCTGGATGATGACCATAAACCAGATAAAACGGTGAGACATTGTTCAGAACAGGCGTAGGAAACCTATTTATGGTGTAGGCAGCAGTGGAAAATGCGGCACCCCAATAAGAAGTTGGCATCTGAGAGTGATGAAGCATAGATAATCCCATTTCTGTCACATGACGATGCTTCCGTTCGGCTCTACCATTCTGTTCGGGAGTATACGGGCAAGAAATCTGATGAAATATGCCCCTAGTTGCGAAGTGAGAGCGCAACCATGCATTTGTAAATTCAGTGCCACTATCGCTTTGAAACACCTTAATAGTGCGAGAGAACTGATTCTCCACAAAGTTCTGAAACTGCAAGAATGTCTCAACGAAATCTGATTTTCGCTTCAGTGGATAATACCAAGTAAATCGCGAATAGTCATCAATAAAAATGGCATAATAAGAATAGCCACCGGCAGATAAAATGGGTGCAAGTCCCCACAAATCACAGTGAACTAAATCAAGTATAGACTTCGCTCGCTTCGGATTGTCCATAAAAGAAAGCCTTTTTCCCTTGGCTTTTTCACACGCAGAGCAAAGAGAAGACTTGGGCGACAAAGAGGTGACCTTAACATGATTCAGTTTATTCAATAAAGAGAGGACTGAATGAGAAGTATGACCCAGTCTTGCATGCCAAATATCAAAAGAAGCTGTATTTTTATTTGATCGAACGTAAGCGACAAAGGCAGCACCACTCCGTTCAAGCACATAAAGACCATGATAACATCGACCCTGGCCTAAAATTTCCTTGTTTGACCGTTTTTGAATCACAAACGAAAACTCATCAAAAGAAACTATAACTTTTAAATCCTTTGTGAGTTTGCTAATCGAGAGCAAGTTTTTCGTAACATCGGGAACAACCAACACATCCGACAATAATAAATTACGAGAAAACTGATGACGACCAACATGTGTAATGGAAACATCACGACCATTAGCAAGAGAGACAGAACGGTTACCAGTATATGGAGCAACACGATCAAGACCAGAAGATGCTGAGATCATGTGGTTGGTAGCACCAGAATTCATATACCAACTCGAACGCTTGTCCTTCAAAGAAGCTGAAAACTGGGAAGCATCGACAACATTCACCGACACAGGCGGACTAGAGCAAGTCCGAGCGGTATGACAAAACTCATCGCAAAATTGACACCTCGGGTTCCATCGTTTCCGACGAGCAGGAGAACTCATTTATGGCGGAGCAGGAGAATCCATCACACGCACATGAGAGGTGGAATTTGCAATAGGCGTGTGTAATGCACGCGCACAAGAGAGGGTCTGGTCTGAATGCTCGTGGGATTCACGCACGGAAGAAAAGATCTGGACAGCAGGCGCGTGGTCAACACGCGCCAAACAGGGAGGCGGGAGGTGAGTGGGCGCGTGACATTCAAGCGCTTCCGAATAAAGCTAGAGAGAAGCGGGCGCGTGGTACACACGCGCCCCGAAGCTGGGTCCGTCAGGTGTGGGCGCGTGATCCACACGCGCCTAGTTGCTCGGTCCGTCTGAAGAGGGCGCGTGATCCACACACACCCAGTTGCTTGAGCCATCTGTTGGTGGCGCGTGAACCAGACAGGCCCTGGCTGGCGCGTGTTTCTCACGCGCCTGAGCATGTATTGGTCCTTTCGTTGCATGAGCCGTGCGCTGCTGGGCAGATATCAATTGATTCATGATTTTTTTCAACTACCGGATAGAACGTAGATAACGGGAACGTCGACACACCAATTGAGCAGCGGAAAAGGATGAAGGGACACCAAAACGAAAGCACCACAATCAAACGTTTGAAGAGACACCAAAATTGATTGGGATTTATCTGTCGAAGTTGGATTTGTGACAGATTTACAGGTTATTGGATCGAATAGGCTGATACCATGAGAGAATGTAATTCACCGTGGTTGGTGTGTCTGTATTATGTCAAATATATAGGATTACAAGATTACAAATACAATGTATCTAGAGTCTAGACTAGTCTAAATATGGTACATAAATATATACAAATCAATCACAATTATTCTCAAGATAATTGTGATATTCTATCAATTAAAATTCAATAAATAATAGTTTGTTCACTTTTATGTATTTTGTGTAGGTAACAAAAGAAAAACTTCATAAAGGGAAAGCTGTACAATTATTAACACTGATTCTTTAGAAATTCATCTGTACATCCATATTTTTTTCCGTGTAGTTAATGATATACTATAATTAAAATAATAGCACCCTCCTAAATGAAATTGACGATAATAATAATAAGGCATAAAACCAATCACAAAAAGAAGTCACAACAATGTATTCACATTTGTTCGTTCCATAAAAGAAATCTTGAAAGGAAAAATCTTAGCTATGTGTGCACATTTGTAAAACTAACAAATTAAAAATAACCTAATTGCATTATGAATGCTGCCACAAATAACTATTACTATACTACCGTACCTGTGCTGACATGTATAATATTCTAGCAGATATATTTTCAAGTACACGCTAATTTTCTTCAAGCAACAAATCTCTAACCAATGATATATAACTGCAGGAATGTACTCTTGCTCAATGCCCCTTCTCAGTCTATGCAATTCTGCACCTCTTCAACCATTCTGCACCTCTTCAACCAGTGCATTTACCCTAACTTTATACTCTTCATATTGGCCAATACTAGGTGTTTGCTATATGCAGGTCCTGTTTGCTTCTGCAGGTCCAATGAAAGTGGGAAAATGCCATAATTATCCTTCATTCGTTTATTATTTTTACGAATATATTTCTAAAACTCTAACCTTGAATGCATAAATCCGTCTATGTAATGATTAAACACGAGTCCAAATTATAAATTACTTTTTCGTAAATTATAATAAATATTTAAGAGGGACATTATCGTCATTTCATATTTAATTTGGACCTGCAGAAGTAAAGTGGACCTGCATATAGAACCACCCAATGTCTCTGTGATAATAGTCAAAAGAAAAGAGTTTAGTGTTTTAGAGTCAAGAGGCAACAATCTGAGAGTAGAAAACAGGAATTAAAACACCATACATACAGACATGATGAGAGTAGAAAACAGGAATTAAAACACCATACATACAGAAGCATGCATTTCTTAGATTATATTATGCTTAATCTGTCCCGAACCATCAATGACTAGTTTGTTACATTTCCTCAAAATTCCCTGAGTAAAGGAGAATTCTTCTCCAGCTACAGTTCCACCATTTGCAAACCCTAAGCTGGCAGATCGTAACCTGACAAAAGGGATCTCCCTCATAGCACCACCAAAGAGGTGGTGTTGGTGCTATAGAAATCTGTCCATATATAAGGCTTGAGAGATGTATTCTGCAGTAAATGCTAGAGACTAGTCTTCACCTTGTGAGTTAGGCTCCAACTCAGCTTCCTCATCCCAATGTATAACAACACTTTCTTCTGTAGTTATTTCCTTCAATTCACCTTTGTCAATGAGGTACAGACAAGGTTGTCTTGAGAGGGCATCTGCTACTGCATTAGTTTTGCAAGCTTTGTACTGTATGTCAAAGCTTATTCCCAAGAACTTAGTGATCCACTTGTGATGGAGAGCATGTGCCAATTTATGTTCTATTAAGTAATTTAAACTTTGATGGTCCTTCCATTTATCAATAGCCATGACTACAGCTAGGAGTTCCTTTTCATAAGTAGACAGTCCTCTATTTCTTGGGCATAATGTTTTGCTAAAGAAGGCAATAGGTTTATTATCTTGCATAAGAACTGCTCACGTACCATACTCAGAAGCATCTATTTCAACTACAAAATCTTTATCAAACTCGGGTAGTTTAAGTCCCGGAGCAGTGGTCATAATAGTTTTCAACAGTTAGAAGGCTTTAGTAGACTCTTCTGTCCATTAGAAAGCATTCTTTCTAAGCAACACGTGCAAAGGATTGCATATTAGTCCATAGTTAAGTATGCACCTTCTGTAGTAACCAGTTAATCCCAAGAAACCTCTTAGTTCCTTCACATTTTAGGAATAGACCGCTTGTCAATGCAAACAACTTTTTATTATCCACATCAACTCCATCCCCGGAAATGACATGCCCCAAATAGTCAACTTTAGGACTCTCAAAATACATTTAGATAGTTTAACCTTTATAGTATGCTGATTGAGTACTTCCAACACAATTATGAGATGCTGCTCAAGATTAGTGATGCACACTAAGATGTCATCAAAGAAGACTAGGACAAACTGCCGCAAATACTTGCAAAAATATTGTTAATCCGACTCTAAAAGGTTGTTGGAGCATTTGTCAAACCAAATGGCATAACCAAGAATTCATAATGACCAGAATGAGTAGAAAAAGCACTTTTGTCTACTTTAGTCTTCCTCATCTTAATCTGGTGGTATCTAGCCCTTAAATGTAGTTTAGAAAATATTTTTGAGCCATGCAACTTATCCAATAGCTCATACATTACAAGAATGGGATATCTATCCTTTATTGTAGCCTCATTCTTCTTTCTATAATCCACACACATCCTCCAGGTTGAGTCCTTCTTCTTCATAAGAATGACTGGTGAAGCATATATGAAATGTTGCTAGCCTGGATCACTTTATCATGTAGCATCTCAGATACTTGCTTCTCAATTTCAGACTTGTAGGAGTGGTAGGGTTTTAGTTTGAAGGGAGTAGCATCAAGTTTTAAGTTAAATTTGTGGTCAACAGATGTTTTTTGAGGTAATTCAGTAGGGATAGAAAAGACATCAGGGAAGTGTAACAAAACCTGTTTCAGCTCTTGTGGAGCCTCAAACTCTTCAATCTTTTTTGTGAACAGCCTCTTGACCGTCTTCCTCATCTCTTACTCCATCTGATTTTTGTCTAGTGCAGTCACTCGAGCCAACAAATCTTGAACACTTTCCAGCTTTTTCAACTACAATTCCTTCTCTTGATGTTCTCAACAGTCTCTTTTATCTTGTGGAGGCAACCAATAATGCTTCCCTCTAAGATCCATTATCTTCCATGACTAAGTATTTCCACCCTCTGTCTTGTCCAATATAAAACCACAAGGTCAAAAGAGGACAGCCAGTCTACTCACAATATCAAGTCACACCCTCCCAAGTGCATATCTTTCAGGCCAGTTAAAAATCCATGCTTCTATCCAATTCCCCACCACTCTGGGACACAATGTAGAGCCTTTTATAATATCACCATTAGCTACCCTTATTGCAAAGAGGCCTGGTGCTCATGGTTCCCAATCCTACCTTTTTTATCACCTTAGAGCTTCTCCAATGGGTTCTCTAATTTCACGTTTTGGCCCTTTTTCTCTCCAACGGTACAGTATAATACCGTCAAGAAAATCCATGATGAACAGGACGCTTTATATTTAGCGTGTACTATTTCTCTCCTATACTATTTTCCTTTTATTTTTTGCCCATTCAATGCCTAAATTCTCTCTTTTTGTTTTTCGTTTCTTTTCTTTTCGCCCATACTCTCTTTTTCATGCGCACATGCTCTCTTTTTATTCAACCAGCACCTATTTCATGCTAAATTTGTTTTCTAATTTTGGCAAAATCTCATTTGGATGATGCACCAGATTTATTTAATTTTTTTTGTTTTTTTTCCTTTTCCTGGATGTAATCATGTCATATATTTATTTCACAATTTTTATAATCATTTTTTTCTTTATCATGTCTTTTCTATATTTGTTTTATTATTTTGGTATACTTCAAGATATGAACATACTATTTATAAAATATTAAATTATATTGCACTAGGCTGAAAAATTAATATCTCAATTGTGTGTTTTATGAATATTTTTATTAAGAATAATTATTTGTAAGGTTAAGTGTTTTATGAATATTTTTATTAAGACTAGTGATGAATTAATCTTTTTTATTTTAATTAAATAAATTATCGGCGCAAGATCAATAACTAAATTGTTAAAAAATTTCAATATAACAAACGAATATAAAGATCAAGACTTCAGATTTTGGATATCCCCTCCTTCAGAAACGCTCCCGTCTTCATCTCCCCCGAAGCCCAGACTTCAGCCCATCACCGGGGAGGCTCCGGCCGGCACCCTCGCCGGTCGGAGGTGACCTCCCCACCCCACAACCCAATAAACAATCTTTTCCACCCCTTTCTCTACCCCTATACATGACCCTTTTCCTATCTCCGTCCAATTACGATGATTTTCCGGCCACCCTTCACCATCTCTGGCGACACCGACCGGCGAGTACAAGCCCAGATCGGCAACGCTCCCAGATCTCCGATCTACAGCCCACCACTGACGAGTGATGACGAAGACCGATCTACACCGCCACCATCGACACCGGCGAGCTTGGATTTTGGGGGTTTTCGACGGAATAAAATCGGCACAACTAGGAGAGAGGTCAGCTGGAACTACGGGAGCGGCGGAGGGGAGTAAGCCGCGGCGCCACGCGCCTCTTCCTCCACCACGCGCCGCCGGCAAAGGCTGTGTGATGGCGACGCACTGCTCTGTCGGTGGGCGCGGGTTCACGCGCCGACGCGCCCGCGCGTGATGGTCACGCGCCTCACGCGCCGCCTGCGCAGAGTCGCCTGCGCGTGCGGCCCACGCGCCGCCGCGCCGGAGCCTCTTGCTTTCCGACTTAATCCGACAGGAATCGGGTTATTTCTGTTTTCCTTTTTTCTTTTATTTTCGCTATTTCAGTTTTCATATAGGGATTTGTGCTTGAGTGAGTGTTTTTGATAGAGTATTGGGGGTTTTTGCTGTTTACCAACTTGGAGTTTAGCTGATCAGGTTTATTTTGGCTAAACCCTTTTGGTTTCTGATGTGATTCGTATGACAGTTAGGAGAAATCCAAGTCGAGGTAGTTTTAGTACTTACTCTCTGGCGTTGCTGTCTGAATTAGATTAGTAGACTGTACAGGCAGATGTTTTCATTTGAATCATTGGTCTGGTACTAGTTAAATAGCTTAACGACACTTTGGACTTTGTGGAATCATCTCTAGATAGTCTTTTAGAGGGCAATAGGCCATTCGAGGTCGATTCATTTAGTGATTATTACTGGGACCTAGATATTCTTAGGGGCCATGGGAGGGCCGCAGGCCACACAGGAGGTACTGTCCACTCAAGGCTTCCGGACACAGGAGGCGCCGGACACAGGAGGCACCGGACACAGGAGGCATGGAGCTTCCGGACTCAGAAGCTTCCGGACACAGGAGCTTCCGGACTCGGGAGCTTCCGGACCCAGGAGGCTATCGGTTGGTACAGACTTTTTGGAGGCCGCTTTAGATCGAGAGTGTTAGGGTCATTGTATTATCTTACAGGCCGAGGAGAGGCCATGGGCAATGAGGGCTTACAGTTCTTGAGAGAGACAGAATAAGATGAGACTACTAGTTTAGCTTGTCCTCTGTAGTGTAGTTAGTATGTAGTTTGGCTAGTTAGACCTGGACTAGTCAGAAGTACTATTAGCTGCTACCATTTCTTATATCCCTAGTAGATGTAGTTTGATCTATATGCTGCTCTGGCATCAGATATAGGGAAGGTTTTGTACTTTCCATGTACTCTTCACTTTGACTCTTCCATGGAGATATTGATATGTACTACTCGACTCCATTTGGAGGCATGATTATGGGCTTAAGGAACCTAATAAATTTCCCCCTGCTGAAATTTTCAGCAGTTTAAATTCAAAAAAAAAAGAATATGAAGATCAAGATTAAATTTTCATGAAGAATATGAAGGAATATTCTTTTAGAGGAAAATTTAGAGTTGAACTATTTGAGTTCATACACTGTACCAACTGTAAAAACAACTGTAGCAGCCGAAAAGATAGGGGAAAACCATTGGAGATGACCTTAGGATCAATAAAATTGTCTAATGTTGTAGTTTTTAATAAGATACTGATTGTCTTATCATGCAACTTCCATAGAATGTCTAGCACATTAGCACGAGACTTCCCTGCCTAATTTAGCTCTATATAGTTGAGCCTTACTGACTTTAACTCAATATGTTGCTCTATAAAGTCTTCTTCCAGCATAGTAGTAGAACTTCTTCATCTTCCATTACAATAATCTCACCAGGTCCTAATTGTATTTCATCACCAAGAAAGCATATTTCCTTCATTTTGCAGATATGATCAGGACAATAACCTTCCGCACTTATAGCATAGTTTGTGCTCTCTTCTGTACTGTTGCAGCTCAGGGGATATCCTTTTGAACTTGTCTCCTCCAGCCTTATCCAGCTGCTCTCCCTTCCATAGACTTTTCTCAAATGGTTTGGAGTGTGGGACTTGAAGAAATAAAGCCCGTGCCATTCTTTTCTTGCTAGAGACCTCCCACTTACTTTCTTCCGACATGGAAAGCTCCATTTTTTATTGCAGACCTGTAGGCTTGAGTTGCATGGTTCCTAGGTTGAGATCTTCTTTCAGCCCACTGATGAAGCTTGAGATAAAATACTGCTTAGACATAGTTAAGTCGTTTTCAGCCAACAACACTCTCAACTCATCAAATTCCTCAACATAAGCCTTTACAATTGATTGCTGATATAACTTATTGAACTCTTGCACTTCATCTCTGAAGTTGAGAGAACTGAATCTCTGCATGAGCAGAAAATAAAATTCCTCCCAATTCTTCATTCACTTTCTAGAAACTCCAACCTGATAGAAGGTGCAAGACCACAGGCGACAGAATGAGAAAGGTTTCTGCTGAGGACTGATTTCTGGGATTCTTTCACTCTAAATACGGTGATCGGCACGCCATGTTGATCTGTCATGTCATGATCGAAGGGTAGGAAGAAAGCTCATAGTCGGGAACTTTGATTGGTGAAATCTTAGCTAATAGTGAGGATTTGTTTGGGGATACGGTTGCGGATGAGGACAGATTAATCCGGCGGGATATTGAACTCGCCGGCCTGAACGATGTATTTGGGGACCTCCATGAGGAACCTAGGAATGTGGTTACGAAGTAGGGCAGCAAGGTGATTGGTACGGATACCTCAGAACTGCATCTGGGCTCCACTACCCCGCAGGAGGAAGAAGGAAGTAGCGGAATGGTGGTCTTGACACCATTCTCTAAAATTATGCAGCGTGGCCCTATCAAGGGATGGAGAAGGAGTCGAACACGCCGGAGCAGCCCAAAGCTGGAAGCAAAGAAGAACCAGCAGCAGAGATGGGAAAGGGTCTGATGGATGCATCGATTCAGAGGCAGACTGGAGAGGATGGAATGGTTTTCCAGCCGGATCAGGTAGCCCCTCCACCACAACCATGGGTTAATCTGGTCAATCAACACGAGGTTTGTTTCTACGAACCTGTGGATATAGGTGGAAGAACTATGGGGAAAATCCCTAAATCTAAAGTTAAAGAGAGCATAGAGTGGTGGGAGAATACTATAGTGTGCAGAGTTATTGGTGGTTTTCCCCCTTTGAAGGTAATTGAGGGTTTTTTCAACCAATATTGGAAAAATCAGATTGATAAAGTGTGGAAAGTGATCTTAGGTGTGTTCATGGTTAGGTTTAAGCTCAAAACCTACAAAAATGTTGTCATGGAGAGAGGTAACATTCTTTATAACAAAAAGCCTATACTGATTCAAGAATGGAAGAAAGATATGGATTTTGAATCCCCTACTGCATTTCCAGTGTGGATCCAACTACCTATGCTGAATGTGGTGTATTGGCATCCCTCGATCCTTAGCAGAATAGTGAGCCCTTTAGGGAAGCCCCTCAAGCTGGATAAACCTACTCTGGATAAGGATAGACTGCACTATGCCAGGATTCAAATTGAGGCCAAGATTAGTGACACTGTCCGAGAAACTGTTTCTTTTCTTGATGAAAATGACATGATACAGGAGCAGGAGGTTATCTATGAATGGTATCCTACTCGGTGTGTTGAGTGTAAACTGATAGGACACTCAATGGAAGACTGTAAGTGGAGAGGAAGAAAAGCTGAGGCGGGGAATAGGAAATATTTCCCAGTACAGGATCCTCAGAAGTGGCAGCAAAAGAGGGAACCAGTGGAACATATATCCAAGAAAGTGGAGCCATCCCCTCCTAAGGAACTAGTGAAGGTTGGGAAGGAAGTGGATCCATCCCCTTCTAAGGAACCAGTGAAGGTTGGGAAGGAAGTGGAGCCATCCCTCCTAAGGAACCAGTGAAGGTTGGGAAGGAAGTAGAGTCATCCCCTATGATAAGTCCATCGTTCGTATTCGGGCCTCATTCATACTCGGACCAGGGCCCGAGAAGGGTCGTGGGCTCGAGATACGCGGAGGGTGGATCCACGGGTCCATCAATCCTAATCCTTATAAGGAATGCGTATATTATAAATGTTCTACAAGGAATATACATCTTCTTAAAGATGGTAATACAGCTATCCTAAACATGGTAACAAAACCATGTCCGAAATACACTTCTATTATACATGGTAATACAACCTCTATTCCCATAAGAGTTGTATTCATACCATAAATACATATCTTGGTGATCTACGGATTGTAGCCATATAAATACCCTAAAGGTTTGGTAGACCTCTCATCTAATCTCATACTTTATACTTTACGCCTTACGCAAATATACTGACTTGAGCGTCAGAGTGTCTATCCTCGGGACACCCGGGGCCTTTGTCTTGCAGATCAGTTCGAGAGCCTGGTTCGTCGTCGAAGTGTTGGTGTCTGGCATACATCAATTTGGCACGCCTGGTCGGACATCTCACACTCATTGACGACGTCCCCGAACCTTGTCTCTGATCTGGTCTAGTGCATCTGAAGAAGCAACTTCCCCGACAACATGTTTGAAGCCGAGCA
This sequence comes from Sherardia arvensis, assembly GCA_948330725.1. NCBI lineage: Eukaryota > Viridiplantae > Streptophyta > Magnoliopsida > Gentianales > Rubiaceae > Sherardia > Sherardia arvensis. The sequence goes on from OX415241.1 coordinate 30,843,150, forward strand.
ACCCAGACGTAGCGCCCGAGTGCTAGGGAAAAATCCAGAAGAGAATCCAGAAGCAGAGCTACCCCCCCCCCCAAGGACGAGGACGCGGTCGACCCGGAGGATCTCGCACACGCTCCACCTCTGAACCACCGTCAGGCTCTACCGTGGGGGCAGGAAACTCCAACGTTCCAAACTCCTTCGGTCTGAATTCTGTCGTATCCGGAATGCCACATTCTGGACCGAATCCTGTCGTATCTGGAGTGCCACCTTTTGGACCAAATCCTGTTGCATCAGGAGTGCCACCTTCTGGATCGAATCCTGTTGGATCTGAAGCACCGAACTCGGGACCAAGAATTTCGATCCAGACTGACATGAACTACAGCGAACACGTCAACAATCGAGACGGCCTTGACCCAGAGAATGTGTTTGGATATAATGGACCTGATTCGATCTTTACATCAGAAGAACAAGCATTAAGAGATCAGCAAATCCTCACAGAAAAAAAACAGGAGGAGGAAAGACAAACACGTCTTAGGGAAACCTTGAGCCGGACTGTACGAAATAACCCGCCAGGTTCTGAGGTACCTTATATCAACCTTGACTCAAAAACTCCTCCAGAAACGATACTTGAAGGTGTCCGAACGTTGATGAGGAACATACAGGCCCAATATCCTGATTTCGTCGCATCTTTGATAAACTCAAGTCAACAACTCCATGCACAGACGCATGAAGCCCCCAACCGAGTATCTGTCTCAGGAGTTCAAACTACACCACCGGCTGATTTTACTCAAGAGCGGAGACTGCTCAATAATTTATCTAAGGATCTGCCACCTTATAATTCTCAGAGCAGTCTGCCACCACCTCCTAATGTATCTAATTATCAGGGCGAAGGCACAGGATTAAGTAGGGAGGAGGTGCAAAGGATGCGCATCATCAACATCGAAGAAGAGCTCAGACGCGAGAAGAGGGAGCGAACTCGAAGTGAATGGCAAAATAGCACAGATCGGCCCTACACCCAAGATGGAGCCTACCCTACCCGAGGTAAATACGAAGTTGACCAAGAAATCACACGTATTCTCGGACCCAGAGGACAAACTGCTCGTTCTCCCTTCTCGTGGCATATTGTGAATCTCCCCTTCGATAACCACAAGAAGGTCCCAGAGCACTTACCCATATACGATGGCACTAGCGATCTTAGAGAATTTCTCTCGGTCTTTTTTAAGACCTTAGAAACCAGGAACTTCCATGTATTGGAAATATGCAAGATCGTCCCCAGTTACCTCCGAGGGAAAGCACAGACATGGTTTACCCAAACGAAACCAGAAAGTTTATTTGATTACTGGGATTTCGCCGAGTTTCTTCTCCACGCTTTCTTCCAGAAGAAGAAGTTCACCAAGTCCCTCGGAGATCTGGGGTATGTGGCCCGCCTCGAAGGAGAGACTGTGATAGAACACTATCATAGATACATGGATCTAGCTACTGAATGCTATGATCGGGATGAACACCTCCTGATAAATATGTACTGGATGAGCGTGCATGATGACATTCTAAGGATGAAGCTGGCAACAAAAAATCCAACAACCATTCAACACCTTCAGGCCATCATGGAAAAGTACACTAGCAAATCAAATGCAACACCTTCAGGCCATCATGGAAAAGTACACTAGCAAATCAAATGCCGTGACGGGCAAAAGACCCCCAGAATTCCTTATGGACAGAAAAGAATCCAAGGTGAAGATATCGAAGGTCGAGAAGACTGATAACGCTCCAAAGCCTACCTTCGAGTCATACACTCCTCTGGCAAGATCTCGGGCTGAAATTCTATCCATTCACAGGCAACTTTTGAAGAACCCGCCCGCCATGAAGGAGTCAGCCGAGCGCCAAAGGTCACCAAAGTTCTACCAATATCATCGAGATCGGGGGCATGACACCGAGGAGTGCTATCAACTCAAGAACGAAATTGAGAAGTTGATTCGCCAGGGAATTGTGCAACAAATTGCACCATCAACAACCAGCGATAATCAGGGGACCCAGAGGAGATATGGGGGAAAGCCCTGGCAGAAGAAGAAGGATGGCTACCGCAATATTAACAACAACCAGGGCAGCGGAGGCAACAACCCTCAAGATCCTCCTCCACCACCGCCAAATGGAGCAACCGAGTCATCAACGGCATCAATGGCTATACCGGAGAAGCAATCTCCTTGACTAAACTGAAGGACAGTGTGCGGGCCATACCACATACCGAGCCAGTTAATAAGAGGTTTCGACCCGAGGAAACCATTACTTTCTCGGACGCGGACGCCGTACCAAATCAGATGCCTCACTCTGATCCTCTCATCATCCCAGCAACCGTACAAGATACTCTGGTAAAAAGAGTCTTCATAGACAATGGGAGTGGAGTGGAAGTAATGTTCCAGGATTGCTTCCAGAAACTAGGATTTACCAAAGATGATCTCAAACCTACGGGTCCGATCTCGGGGTTCACAGGAAATCCAGTAATACCTCTCAGAGAAATCACACTCCCTGTCACAGTAGCAGAAGGAGCCAAGAGCCTAACCTTATACTGCACATTTGTGGTAGTAGACACCGTCACACCTTTCAACATTATCCTTGGCAGACCTTGGATGTGCCAATTTAAAGCTGTATGGTCTCCTTACCACTTGATGCTGAAGTTTCCAACAGCACAAGGAGTAGCTTCAATCAAAGGAGACCAAGGAGTGGCGCGTTCTTGCATGATCACGGTCATCCGTGATGCCAGAAAAGTGAGCAACATCTCGCCCGTCAGCACTATTTTAGGAGATCTGGTCCCTGATCCTGATCTCGAACAACCCATGGTGTTCCATTTTGAAGAAAAGGCCTACAACGAGATGACTACACTATGGCATAAACGTCGCCATCAAGCCTTCCAAGTGGGGGAACTGGTAATGCCAGCTGGCCGTGGTGCACCAACAAGCTAGGAGGAGCGCTAGAGCCAAGGACTAAAGGGCCATACAAAATCTCCCAGCACAGTCCGGTTGATTCTACCTCTTGCAAACGCGCGAAGGAGAGCACTTGGACCCTGTCATCATGGCGCCCTTTCTACGCAGGTACCTCGGAGCTAAAACCAAGTAGACCTTCTCCATATAAGGAGAAACTACTTCAATAAGGCCTACGGGCCAAGCTCTTTTTCTTTTCATCTTTTTACATTTTTATACCCGAGCTCCCAAACTCGGGGTTGTCTTTTATAATTTTACCGAACTCTCAAGTTCGAAGAATGCAATTTCTTTTCGATATATATCTTCTATTTTATTTTGAAGCAGTCCATACTGTCTAAATACAAAGAGAAATTATGACTCACAAAGCATAAGTAAATACTGCTGCCTAAAGATCCATACGCTTATAAATGTACGATTGATGCTTATCTAATATGAGCTGTTTAGACTACGTGTTTGAACTACAATCATCTTAGGCCAAAATAAAATAATATACTTATAAAAAGTATATGGTCAAAGACCAACATGATACGAGTCATGCAAACTCACAAAGTTTGAAATACTACTCTCCATGTGATACTCCTATTAAGGTACACATCACTATTTATTAAGGCTATTCATAAGCCTAAAGAGTCAATCTTCTCAAAGATTGCAATATAAAGACCTTTATAAAGGCAAAATAAAAAAAGTGTTATTATACTACGAAACTTCTTACACCTCGTGAAGGTATTTAAATATAGGGGTACGACCCTGACCGCGAGAAGAACTAGAGGCACGACCTCGAACATTCTGGAGGCCACAGCCCCAATTACTTTCTTCTGCTATCCTCATCAACTGAGAGGATGTAGGGGATCCACTTCTATTTTCTATAATTACAGGCCGAGCAGGAGAGTCAATAGAGCCACGAGCTCTAGGAGTAGGAGTCACCTCTCTGCCCCTTCCACATGGGATCCCTCGAGATACACCCCCTTGGACATGAGGCCTTATCAAATGTCCTGAATATGGGACACTAGAAGGTCCACCTATCTCCCTCCTTGAAGATCCTGAAGGTATGACAAACACACCTTGAGCTTCTAGTTCCTTTATTTGGAACATGCAAGCATTAAGCTCGGCCTGGCACATTCTCAACTCATCTATCATGGAGGCAATCTTGTGATTCACAGTGATATTCTCATCTCGGAGGGAAAAAATGCGAAGATCCTTCTCATGACTTTCACCCTTGACCTTCATTAAGTCACTCTTGACTTTCCTCCATTCTTGGTCATACTCCTTATTGGTGGCCAAAGCCTTATTGAGCGCTTCTTCTAGATCCTTATACCTCTTCTGAATATCACTCAGTTGCTGATTCAGTTCGGCTCTCCGCTCTAAAGTTATCTTCAGCCCGCCACGAAGACTCTCACATTTTTCCTGCATGATGCTAAAACAGTCCTTGGATTCACCCAAATCTTCCTCCAGTTTCTTGTTCTTCTGAAGGACATCTTCATACTTGACCTGCAAATCAGCACATGCGGCAGAGCAACACAGGACATAAAGGAAGGTAAAGTCCAATTAATTCCAAAGACAAAGCACATGTTCAGAATACATGAAACGCCAAAATCTGGCGAAAAGAGAAAAATCTTGAAGTAAAAGACAAGGCTCTAAGGAGTTACAGACTTCTCCTGCCCGTCAGAAGTCTTCGGGTCCTCAATTGAAGTTTATGTAGCCAACTTCTCCACCAGGAATGACAGCTCAGGATACAAACTGGACAGCGTGTCCTGGAACTCTTCCAGAGTTAAAGCCTTCTTCAAGGATTCCAGGCTAGTCAGTAGACTAGTCTCAAACCCCCTAATCTGGCTAAACTTCGCCTGAAACTCCTTCAAATTCTCCGGCACTTCCGGCCAAGTGTAGGCAGGGGCAATACATCCTTGAATCTCTTCATTGAGAAACCTCTTCAGAGAAATCCACATCTTCGAGAGTTCAGATTTATGGTAGAATTCACCATACTCTTGGCGATGAGCCTCCATCTATGGACAGTTGAGGCAGAAATCTATTATCAACCGAACTATCCGCCTCTGGCTAATGGGATCAGCATACCGGTCTCTTTCCGCCTCCACCAGAGCCATGTTCCTTTTCAGATCTAAGAAGGAACCATCAGACAACCTTTTTTGCCTTCTCAAGACTTGATTCTCCTCTTCCAAGGCCTTTATTTTGGCCTTATCCTGAGCCATCTCATTCTGGAGGTGCTTCAGCATATCTGAAGGTTCCTTAGACCTCTTGGACATCTCCTCCTTCATCAGCTCGAGCTCGGACGCCTGCCCTTGAGAACGGTCGTAGAGTGTCCGAATGGAGTTGTACATATACTTCATCTGACTCACAGACTGTAAAAGAAGATAAAGAGAGTTAGCTAACTACACAGCTAATCTTATTGTGAGCTAAACCGAATCATACCTGGCTAATCTCGGGACAGCCTAGTACCACATCGACCAGAACTTCGGAAGGAGGAGGTGACACATATTTCTCGAACTCCTCCAATGGTCCGAGTTCGAGCCTTGGCTTCTTTGGAGACTTGTCCGCAGAGCTCCCTGAAGCCTCGAGATCCCTCTTCTTCTCATTACTATTCAACGGCCCTCTGGATTCAGCTATCTTAGCCAACAAACTTGCTGCCCTGTTCGTCTTAGAAGCACCCACTGCATATAAAAGGGAAGAAGTTAGAATAAAACAAACAAGAAGAAATACCCTCTTGCAATGCATCCCAATCTACCATAGGAGTAATCATCATGACCTCATCAAACTTATCAACCATGGTTGGGAGAACACTAGAATTCTGAGAAACCTCCTTTCTCGGACATCGAACTAGGGCTGAACCCTCATCCTCTTCCTCATCTGATGGATCTAAAGCCACAAGAACAAATAGGCAATCTGCCTCATCAATCACCTTAAGCTGGGATTGAGTCTTTTTAGGCCCTTGAACCAACCTTTTAAACCGACGCCCACGTCGAGCATCTTTCATCAAACCCGAGATTTCCTTATCTACCTCTTTCTCGGATACCTCATCTCGAGCAGTTCTTTCTTCTAATGCCCTATAGGCCTGCAACGCCTTAGCTGCACCAACTGGATCCTGCTCCATAGACAGAAGGGTTTCATACCAATCCATCTCAACACCTTATGGTTGATCAAAATGTGTCAACTTCAAGAAGCTGCAATTTTGGAGTACGGCCGGGCAGTTGATTCAACCAGTCATACGTTTCTATAGGCCATTACCAACCCATATGATGATCTCCAGATTCAAACTTACCCTCTCTAAGTTTGATCTTATCATTCACCAACTCCCCAGCTATATTTAGCAGTTTGCGGGACGACTCCACTTCACGCTAGATCTCATTTTGGACCTCTTCATTTCAATCAGGAACTTCATACTTGATTCGATCGAAGGTTAGTTTTACCTTATCCCACTTCCCGCAGTTCAGAGGAAGCACAAAAAGCTTACCTAAAGAGGTATCCCGAGAGGTCAAGGTCACATTTTGTTTAACAACAGAAACCTTATACATGGTCCGTAGCAAGGAGAGACTGGGACGGTAACCTTTACGAGCACACCAAGTTATTAAATCCATAATGATTACTATCACATTGGCATGTAACTGCCCTGGATGCACCCTATAATGTTAAAGAAAATCATCCAACAGTGGGGGAAATGGGAAGGCTAACCCATGCTACAGAAACCTTCCATATATGACCCCTCGGGTCGGAGTTACTAATTCAGCTGCAGACTTGTCTTCCCCAAAGTACATGAGGTCAGCATCAGAAGGAATTGAGAAGGGACAACCTTCTGCGAAGATAGCAGCATCAGCGTGTGTTTTATCCTCCTTCAGCGACTTTCTACTACTACCTTCTCCATCCATGGATACTATACCTCCGGATGCATGCACTACCATGGGGCTATTCCTCTCTATCTGAGCCCTCCTGGCCATAGCCCTCAACCTCTTCTCTTCCTCAGAGGCTTTCTTCTTCAAAACTACATATTTTTTTCCCACTCGCTACCTCAGCTCTGCGATGGTTATGGGAGCTACTCTCCTCAGCTTGAGCTTCTACATACTCTCCCTCATCATGATGGGGGCGGAAATTGTTTTACTACTATTACTCATGATTACAGAGAGTATGGAGGGAAATACACACAGAGATAAAAGGAAAAAATAGACACAAGCAAATGCGCAGAGAAAGAAGATAGCACTTACTGATGATGGAAACAGAAATTTGGGGCTTCAGAAATTGATGAAGTACTGACGCGTCTTCTGAACTTGGAAAGAAGAAATATTCGAATAAGAGAAGACAATGGGAATGATTTGGGAAATTTAATCCAAACCTAGACAGCATTGAATACGAGCAATTACCTCGATTCTGTTTCCAATGCAAGTAATTGGAGTGACGGGGGACAGACCGTCTCTGCTTGCCAATGAAGACACACCACGTGTATTCACCATCTGGATTTCAAAGGAAGCTAATCTTAGCCGTTCATATATTTGATGGAATACGAAAGAACTTTAAGCTAGATATTCAGAAGGTTAAGTTCGAGAGGATAGTCCTAGAAGGACACCCCGAGTTATTCTCCCTCGAGTTATTGGTCTTCCCTCGAGAAGAAAGCCGCTCCTTTGAAGATGGAGTACTCTATATTCTGAAGATCTACCTTGGGGCTATTGATAAGTCCATGGTTCGTATTCGGGTCTCATTCATACTCGGACCAGGTCCCGAGAAGGGTCGTGGGCTCGAGATACGCGGAGGGTGGATCCACATGTCCATCAATTCTAATCCTTATAAGGAATGCGTATATTATGAATGTTCTACAAGGAATATACATCTTCTTAGATATGGTAATACAGCTATCCTAAACATGGTAACACAACCATCCGAAATACACTTCTATTATACATGGTAATACAACCTCTATTCCCATAAGAGTTGTATTCATACCATATATACATATCTTGGTGATCTATGGATTGTAGCCATACAAATACCCTAAAGATTTGGTAGACCTCTCATCTAATCTCATAATTTATACTTTACGCCTTAAGCAAATATATTGACTTGAGCGTCGGAGTGTCTATCCCCGGGACACCCGGGGCCTTTGTCTTGCAGATCAGTTCGACAGCCTGGTTCGTCGTTGAAGTGTTGGTGCCCGGCATACATCACCCTCTCATACAAAGGGAGGGGAAGAAGAAACTAGAGGCTAGAAATGCTGCAGTAACTTGGGCAGGAGCTCAGACACATGGGAGAAAACAGAATGATGGAGCAGTTGTACAGAGTGAAAGCTTTCAGTTAAGTGGAAGTATAAATAACTTCCAATTACTCCCTGACCCCCCTGTAACCTGGAATGTGAGGGGACTAAACCAGGCTAGGAGGCACAGGCAGTGTAAGGAGGTTTGCTTTAGAAATAATGTAGGCTTAATTGGCTTACTGGAAACTAAGGTGAAACTGGACAAGGAGGATGACATATGGGGGAGGATTGGGCTAGGCTGGAAACTATGCACAAACAGTGACGTTGCTGGAGTGGGTAGAGTCTGGATGGCATGGAAGGAAGACAGTTTTGACATAAAAATTTTGAGGAAGGAGGTGCAGCTAGTTGATGCACACTGTATCATTAAGGGGCAGGGCAACTCAGAATTCTATATTACCTTTGTCTATGCCTCTAATTTTCCAGAAGCAAGGAAGAAGGTTTGGCAGCAACTAAAGTTGTTAGATCACCAGGATCTCCCTTAGCTTGTTTTGGGTGATTTCAACTGCCCCTTGGACTTTGAGGATAGAGAGGGGGTGTTTCAATTCAACCGAGTGAGATTGAGCCATTTAAGGATGTGATTGACCACTTACAGCTACAAGAAATGAGAACTAGGGGTCCTAAATTTACCTGGAGCAATAGAAGGGTTGTGGGAAGGATTTACAGTAAGCTGGATAGGGCTCTTATTAATGGAGAATGGATGCAGCATTTCATGAGAGTAGGGTGTGAGGTGATGCCTACACTAGACTCTGACCATTTTCCTGTGGTGGTGCATTTGAAGACAGAGAAGGTATATAAGAAAAAAAGACCATTCAATTTTTTTAATATGTGGACTAAATCCCCACAGTTCATGAGCCTTATGGAGGCAACCTGGAAACAGGTTCAGAGCAGTACAATGATAGGAGTTTTTCAGGCTCTACACTTTCTGGAGTTACCCTGCTTAAGCTGAATAAGAGGGAATTCTGCAAAATTCAGATGAGGGCAGAAGCAGCAAGAGCTCACTGGAAGAACTTTTACCTGGATCTTATGAATGACACCTCAAACGTGGCTTTGCAGCAGCAGGAGGAACTGGCCAGATTGGAAGCTGAGGGTCTAGGGGAGGCTGAATTTCAGTTTATTCAACAAAAGGCTAAATTGGATTCGATGAAGTATGGAGATAAACCTACAAAATAGTTTCACCAATCACTGAGGAAAAGACAGTATCAGAACCAAATTCTAAGTCTGTATGATGGCAACACTTTGGTGGAGGATCAGGAGGACATTGAATCCACTCTACTGGATTTCTATCAGAATCTGTTGGGGAGAGATGGAGTACCTACCATGCAAATTAATGAGCTGATAACAAATGAAGGTCCAGTCCTCCCAGTGGAAATGCAAGTGAGTTTAATTCAAGGTGTAACCAGGGAGGATATTTATTCTGCCTTGAAAGGGATTAAATCCTCCAAAAGCCCTGGTTTTGATGGGTACTCCAGCCACTTCTTCAAGGAAGCTTGGCATGTTATTGGTTCTGATATCTATGCATCAATTGAAGGTTTCTTCAAGGCAGATCAAATGCCAGCAGATTTCAGCAAGGCAGTCCTTGCCTTGATCCCTAAAACCCAACACCCTCAGAGAGCCTCTGACTATAGACCTATATCCCGCTGTTCTGTACTCTACAAGATGGTTACCAAAATCCTCTGCAACAGAATGAGAAAGGTACTTCCTTTTTTGATTAATGTGAATCAGTGAGCTTTTGTTTCCGGAAGAAGTATTACTCACAATGTCTTGCTAGCTCAGGAGTTGCTCAGTAAGTATAACAAGAAGGGAATGTTTCCTAGCTGCATGATTAAAGTGGATATCAAAAAGGCTTTTGATAGCCTTGATTGGAAGTTCTTCTTCAACTGACTGACTAGTTTGAAATTCCCTGCACCTTTCATCAAATAGATCAGAACTTGTGTACAGGGCTCTGCTTTCTGTTTATCTGTCAATGGATGCTATACTGATTCATATCCAGGGAAAAAAGGGGTGAAACAGGGAGATCCTCTCTCCCCTTTTCTTTTTGTGATCTGTATGGAATTCTTATCCAGAAGACTGTCTTTGGCCTTTAAGACTAAAGAGCTGGAATATCACCAAAGATGCAACAGAGTGGCACGCACTCCACAGTCTTCTTTTTGCAGATGATCTTTTGATTTTCTGCACGTAAGTCTATGGCTGGAGTGAAGAAGATTTCTCAATGAATTTTATCTGACTACAGGTTTGGCTATCAATGAGAGTAAGTCATCTATCTATTTCTCAAGATTTGAGGACCCTGCTTATGAAACTCTGGCTGATATTTTGCAAATTCCTGTGGGAGCATTCCCAGTTAAATACTTGGGAATTCCCCTTTCAACTGTAGCTTGGGACAAGATTACTTGTGCTCAATTAGTAGAAAGGGTGGTGGAAAAGATGACCTCTCTCCAATCCAGATCTTTAGCTTATGCTGGTAAGCTATATCTTATAAATTCTGTTTTGCTGAGCCTGAATAGTTATTGGGCGAGAGCATTCAAGATCCCAGAGAATGTAAACCAGGAAATTGGGAAATTATGTAGGGACTACTTGTGGGAAAGAGATGAAAATCAGAGAAAGCTGATCCCTACTTCCTGGGAAACCTTTGCATCTCTAAGGAGAGAGGAGGAATGGGAATTAAGGACCCTTCTATTTGGAATAGGGCTGCACTTTGCAATCTTTTATGGGATGTTCATTCCAAAAAGGATGTACTATGGTTGAGATGGATACATGCCTACTATCTAAAGGGGAAGCATTTGGATGCATACTGCCCTAACTCATCACAGGGTTGGATAGCATGGTACTGGAAAGTGTTAATGCAGATTAGGGATGAGATAGGCCCAAATCTGAAAGATTGTGTTGACAGCAAGGGGAAATTCAGCATCTCAAAGGCATATGATTTCTTAAAGGGAGCTAACATGAAGGATAGGATGGCTAAGTACATTTGGAGCTCTAAGCTATTACCAAGGCACGGCTTTTTCCTGTGGATGTTGTTGAAGGGAAGATTGTTTACCATTACTAGATTACAATCATTTGGTATGTTAAGAGGGGTACACAACTGCTGTTGTTTTCGCCAAGAATCTGTTCTAGAAACACCACAGCACATGTTTATCCAATGCTCTTTTACTAAGGAATTGTACCAGAGATTATCTCTCAAATCAGTTCAGAACACGAGGAAATTCAGGAAGATACTCAGCAGTGTTGGAGGTAGGAGGAGCAAGAGGAATTTTGTGATGATGGTTAGCTGTGCTTACCAGCTATGGCTTGAGAGGAACATAAGGATTTTCCAGCACAAAAGCCAACCTTTGGAGGCCATTCAGAAGCAAGTGGAAGTTCTCTGCCATTATGATTTTAGCAGTCTTTTGGCAGATATTAATCTTGATTATATGTAGTTTTAACAGTTTCTGTTCAGAGCCTGTCAGACTTTTCTCCCTTAGTCCAAATCGGACTCCCCTTGTAAAAGGTGGAGTCACCAGAATTGGACCATAATAGAGAGTTAGCCTGGTTTTGGGCAGTAGACTGTCTCAGCTTTAGCTTGTTTTTTTTTTTATTATTATTATCTTAGAAAGTTTCTCTTATTTTGTTATTCAAAAGGCCTGGAGTGAATGTTATGATGTGTAAGTGACATTTGTTGGAATGCAATGAAATATATATCTTCCATCAAAAAGAAACTCCAACCTGATACCAGACCCTTGCCTTATCAATCATATACAGTTCAGCAGCAGCCACTTTCTAATAATCAGGAACTTGATAATAACTAAAAAATGTGTGACATTTTATGAGCCATTCTTTAGGATCATTTCCATTGAAACAGGCTAGATCAACTTTAACTCTTTGATTTTCAGCACTCCTACCAAATCCGCCCCTCCAGTCCACCTCATCTTCTAGTCTCACAGTTCTAGCATCAATTCCCATTCTCAAATTACATGAATCCGTCCTCCCTCCTTGATTAGAAACATTACTAGTACTAGCCATGTTCTTAGGATCATACTGGTCAAAATGCACATCAGATTGGGGATTTTTAAAAGGCCTATGTAATTAGATTAACTAGGCTTATGATTCACAGTGGTGTGGTTACATACAGCAGACTGAGTACCATGCAAGGTAGGATTCGCAAGTTAAAAATGAAGATCAAGAGCGTTTATACCTTGGACTGGTGGTGGAGTAATTTAGGCGCCAACCGACGCTTTCTCCGAGCCATTTGCTAACATCATTTCTTGAAATTGACCGTGCATCATCTCTTGGAATCAGAGTTCATTCGTCTTGACCACTATGTTCGCGTCAGAGATTGCCTTCAAGTCGCATTTCAGCTCTCCAATCCGGCAAAGCACAGTTGTTGTTGATTCTCAATCACGTTTTCAGCTCGGTCTCCGTCACATTCTGGTGATGCGCGTTTCCATCATAGAGCTCCTGGAAACCAAGCTCCACCTTGTCATGCAGATTGCGATTGTTTTGATCGATCACTCACTGAATCGGTTCTCGAGCTCTGCAAGACTTTGATCCTCTCTCCGCACGAGTACGATTGGGTATCACAGGTGCAACGATAATGCTATGATACCAACTTTGTAGCAATCCCGGGACTTCCGGGAAAATTCTGATTGGATTCTAGCCGAAGAATTGCTCTGGTGAAGTGCTTATTAAGAAGAAATGGCAAAACAAATACAGAAAATAAATTACAATCAAGATGATTCACAAATATGGGGAATACCTCTGACTGATCTAAAACAACATATGTAATCTGCACGTTAAATCGCGATCATCACAGACCAGTTATCAAATTAGTTAATAAGTAAGTATTTATACATTTCATCTTATACAATGTATAATTTGAACTATATAATTTGTTACTCAAAAAATGTAAATTATTATATAAAGTTTCATTAATATTTGAATTAAAACATGTTTTACTATATGTTTACTTTAACATAATCAATCTTTTAACCCAAAAATATATCATTCGAGTTAAAATATGGCAGTTTCATGGCATTTAGGAAATTTGGTCTTTCAAGAAAATTTGCATTTTTTGTTACTTAATAATTTTACACTTTTATGTAAAATTTCTTTAATTTTCAAATCAAAACACATTTTACTATATGTTTGGTTTAAAATGGTGTTTTAAATACAAAAATGCATCATATAAATTCAAACATATAGTGGTAGTTCCATAACATTTAGGAAAGTAGGTCTTTCAAGAAACTTTGAAATATATTCTTATATTGTACTAATAAAATATAATGTATATTAAAAAATTACCATTTCCAAAACGGAAAAGGAAAACGCTATAGTGTGATTTATGTCAAATTACGAGAATAGACTTAAAAGGTGACAAAGATTGAGAAAAGTTGAACGAAAACACAAAGAATCTTTGTTGTACGTTATGATAGGGCTATATATTTTTATCCTAGTTCAAAACTTTGAAAGGGGACCTTAAATTTGCTATTCCATCCATCTACGTTCTAGCTTCGATTATATAAACTATTTCCAACGTATTCAATCACTTCCAAATCTTGCAATAGAACATTCTTAAAAGTAAGAAAGAGAACTCCAAATCATAATTTTCTGCCAAAAGTTTATTACAATAACTAATGAAAAAATGTTTACGAATGCATGAAAACTCATAAAAAATACAAGATGGTCAGGCTAGCGAGAAGCAATAGTATGTTGAACGTCCCTAAATTCATCGACGACGACGGAAGTAATTGAGAAGGTGCCGGGGCTGGTGCAAGGTGATGCTCAAGATCCACCGGGAAAGAATGATAGTTGGGGAACGGTAGCTGATGATATTGTGGATTTGGGCCGTAAAGTTGTTGTGCCCGAGCGACGTCCTCGGAGGCTAGGTCAAGTTTCTTGATTCCAGGAGACATCTGCTTGTACATGATCCCTTCTTCGGAGTGAGAGTGATCTAAGCCTAATACATGCCCAATTGCATGTATCGCAACGGATTCTAAGTCGAACGCATCCTTCTTGGGATCACCAACGCTCCAAGTCACGTGGGCACTCAGTCTAAGTCCTCCAGACGGCGGGAAAGAAGCGTGGATGAGATCACCGTTCATCCATCCGTCGAAGTAAAAGAAACCGATCTTGATGTCGGGTTCAGAGCCGTCGACGTAGTCTATCTCCTCGAAATCCACTTGGATGGCCGACGACCACTTTGCAAATGCGCGAGAAAAGGCGTTCTTCATCTCCTTTTCACTCAGGTAATCGATCCCCACGGCTTCCAAGTCCCCGTGTTTCATATTTTGCTCAAAACCATATTTCAGCGTGATTGGAACATCAGGTTCCCCGGGCCACCTTAACAATATTCCATTAGCCCATCTTGCGTACTGGTCTACCCCGCTGTTTCCAAGGGGAATGCGGAAATCATCGTCAAGGTTTCTCGCCCCAACGGCAGAGGATTGAAGAAGCAAGAACATGAAGAATGCTGTTATCACAACTCCGGCCATGTTTTGGTGCTTCATGACTTTTGTTATGATCTCTGATCAAATCAAGATCAAGGTCAAGCTAGCTAGCTAGGTCTTAATTAAAATTCTTGTATGTGGAGGTGCGGAGAGGTGTTGATGCCCATTAGTCTCGGAAGGGGGTTGCATATATAGGCGAATTCATGTGGAAAGCCGAAACCGAACTGGTGTTGGAAAAGAATTAAACTAATGGTGGAATCTCCATTTTCGTTTTGGAAAAGAATTATACTAATGGTGGAATCTCCATTTTCATTTGGAAACCGAAGCCAGACTGGTTTTGGATAATAAATAAACTGCTGGGATGCAAGTCCGTTTTCGTTTTTGAGCTTGAAAGAAATTTCAGTTTAAGCTTCCAAGTGAAAGCGCGTGCAGGGACGGGGATTCAGGGTTGGATTTCTCAGGCGTGCGTTCGAAAGTGATTATTTTTATCTTAGAATTAGATAGCAATTAATTAAGGCCTCGTTTTATATTATCGAGTAAAAAAAAAACATTAGTTAGCTAAAGATTCCAGGCTTTGTATTTTTACAAATAAATGATCACCTTAATTTTTTGTTGTAGCAGGCTTTGTTTCAGCATATAGTCACTACACCAAATCGGGTCTTTGCTGATCAGCCAAAAGCGTCACCAAAGCCTCAATTTTCATCCCTAAATGCTTTAGCGACGAAAATGAGTGTCGTCAAATTCGCGTTGCAAAAACTTCGAAGCCAAAGGGTGGGGCGACGGTTTTGCTGTTCATCGGTCACGAATGTGTGTCATTGGCAACGAAATTTATTTCGTCACTAGCCTAGTGACGCAAGATATCGTCACTATTAACCCGTCGCTAAAGGGAGCCGATCCGTCACCAATGGGTAACCTTTAGCGATAAAGTATTAGTGACAATAAATAGTGGTCACTAAGTCAGTGCTTTGGTGACAATAATTTTACGTCACAAATACGAGACGGTCAACGTTTATTTAACGGTCAAACTCTTTAGTGACGCCTTTTAGTGACGGACTCGACTGTCAGTGTAACTAACAATAAAATAATTGAAAATGAATTAAAATTGCAGAAATTGAATTAAAATTGCAGAAATTCAATTAAAAATTATATTAATAAAATATAATCATTTACAAATAATTTCTTGTTTTCTAGTTCTACTTCTACCTCAAAAAAAGGCTAACTATTTGTCAATATTAACCCCTTCTCAGTTCATCATCACTATACCGCCAGTCTCAGTTCATCATCATTTCATGCTTATACCGCCAAAGGTAATCTCCATGAACCTACACAAGTAAAGCAACATACTCAACAACATAAAATTACATCTCTAGATATTCCTCATAGATAACATAAAATTACACCTCTAGATATTCCTCATAGATATCAGAACTTCATGAAAACAGCACAATAAAATCAAACAAAACATATAATCAAGAATCCAACACACATGAAATTCAGTAGTACCTGACATAAGAGATTCCTCCAAATTCCGGCTCATTACTGCCCTAAAGAACAGGAAGCTCTTCATGACTAGTTCCGTGGCCCATCTTCCTTAAGTTTTTTTGCAGCTGGCGATATCCAGAGACTGAGATCTAGATTGTTGCTAACTGCATCCGTGATAAGAAATCATTAGATCTAACTTCATTCAACCATGACCTAGCTAAGGCTAACCTATAATTCTAAGAGTATACTCCTTCCGCCTTGGACCTATAATCCGGCTCATTAGGGTCAGCAACTTTTCGTCACAAAAGTTCGTCAAAATAATTTTTTCGTCGCTAATGTTGTCACTAAATGTCAATAAAGTGACGAGAAGTCATTTTCGTCACTAGTATCGTCACTAAATGGGTCTTCAATGACGATGTGCTTTTTTGTCACCATGCATTACACAGTTGACGAAAACTGGGTGACGATATGCTATTGTCGTTACGAATAACCCTCATTAGTGACGACCACTTCTGACGCTTTGTCGCTGAATGCCATTTTTGGTGTAGTGAGTTTAGAGAGTGAAATAGATATCGATCAGTTTCACAGTGTTCTTAACTTATATTTCTACTCTAGCAAGTATGTTTAAACATGCGACAGAGTTTAAACACTAAAAGTAAGAACACAAGAATTGGTTACGCAGTTCGGTGCTAAAACACCTACGTCTGCGGGGCCTTGCCCAGTCTGAAAATCATCCACTAAAATAATTGAGATCAGTTACAATGTTCTTCAAACAATTAACTATCTAAAACTTATCTTATCCTTGTGGATTCGTGAGATCCCCTCACTGCCGGTCAGCAACTCCTCGTTGCTGTCTTGACCACTTCTCCCGAAGTATTAAGGCGTGTAGATTTCAGACTCCTGGCGATGGTGAAGACCTATTGAACTCCTTTCAATATGCTGCTCCAAATGCAAAGCTATTCTGAACTCCAAAATACTTTCTTCTCAAGTTGGATAAATGTTGTCGCAGCTTTCTTCTCAATTTATAGTTCAAGGTTGTGCTTCCGTGTTGATCTTCTCGGTCCTTCAATCACGGTAAGACTGATCCTATCGTCCAGCACATCACAGCAACACTTAGTCTTCTAACTATACTCTACTTCTATAGCTATAAGGTAAGAAAGATATTCTTTCCTTAATTAAGACTAATTCTAAATAAAATACAACTCACAAATATATTCTTTATCTAATTAAATCAGAACCGGATCATTCTTCAAATATCATCTTGATTCGTTAGAATATCTTGTTTGATCGCATCCGAGTTGTACTTCACTTCAAAGACTATTGCTCGGTTTCTGATCTTCTTGAGCAAGTGTTTAAACATGAGAGCATGTTTAAACATAGTCAACTTCTACAAAATTGCCAACAAATTAATGCTGAGTCTTCTGGACTCTTCAATCTCCCCCTTTGGCATTTTGTGGAACCATAAACTTTATTTTGATGCATGTCAATACATAACTCCCCTTTCATTTAGAAATCTAGTCTTCATTCACATAAGCATCAATCATCAGAAACAGCATGCAATATCAACTAAGCTCCCCCTACTCACCAGACGTAGATAGAGACAATCATTCATGCTAACGGCCATACTATTGTTCCAAAAATAAATGGACACATTAATAACTCAAGACATCCAAAATAAATGGCCAACCAATATCATCAAAATAGTCTCCCCCTTGGGAACATAAAATGTGCCAAACCCGCACCAAAATTATCCCAACATATAACTAAAACTCCCAAAATAAATGTCAAAACATCCAACCAAAGAAACAGAGAGTTCAAAAGTCAAGGAGAATAAGACAGATTTCAGATTTTCTGGGATCCAATGCTTTCATCACCACTGTCATCCGACTCAATTAAGGCTTTAAGTTCTTCCTCCAGATCAACAATCTTGAGACGATGAGCTTTAAGCTGAGCCTTGATCTCTGCAATCCTGGTCTTGGCAAAGTTCTCTTCTGCATGTGGCACATCAGAATCCTCCTCAACAAGTTCAGTGAGATCATTTCTCTTGGCAAGCACTGTCAGATTAACCCGAACCTCTGAGCACTGGATTATAGCATCATCCTCAGCATCCTGGACTCCAGCATGCCTCAAAATCCCAGTGATAAGTGCTGGATAGATGAGATATTCATCAGACTTCAAATTTCTGGCAATGAAGTGAATTCTCTCAAACAAAAACCAACTCAGATTGAAAGGTTTCCTGGTGCCAATACAATATATCACCCCTGCCATTTCTTCAGTGACTCTGGAAACATTTTTGGACATTGTCCACATATTAGCCACTACCCTGTACAAACAAAAGTACTTCTGGGTAAGAGAAGAAGCAAGAATGGTTGGTGCGTCACCCCATTCAGCCAGACTCTCACCAGATAACTCCACAGCCACTGCATCATAGTTCAGAGTGAACTCTTCAGGATAAGCTCCAGAGGGACTCCTTCTTTGATCAAATTCAAGAAACAAATTGATAGTAAAAGGATCAAACCGATATAGCTTGCCTCTGATGTAAATCTTGCGATACCAAGGAGATGCAAGATCACTGTTGCCCTTCCTCAGATTAGAATAGAACTCATACACTAAATACTTGTTGGCACTGACACAGGAGTTAGCAGGTTTAAACATGTGGATTTGTTTCATAAATTCCACAAAAGCTGGAATTTTGAACTGCTCAGACAACTTTTTCTCCACATATAGACTCCTCTGCACCATCTCTGCATGCTTCTGAATTGTCTTCTAAGAATAGAACTTCTCATTGTATGCACTTAGCAGCAAAGGATCAGCATCACCAACTCTGAGCTTGGACCTAATGCCCCTAGTCTTTACTTTATCACTGCTTCTGGTAGAATCTGAGTGCACTGAATCATCACTGCTCTCCACAACTTCAGCAGTGGTCTTGATTTTCTCCTCCTCCTCACTGTCAGGGACAAGAAATTCTTCAGAGGCCACCTTCTTGGTCAACTCAGGAGCAACAGACCTCTTCCTCTTCTTAGTTTCTGGAGGAAACACTTCATGAATTACTGGTGGAATATTATCTAGCTTCTTCTTTTTCTTCTTCTGATGCTTCTTCTTCTTAGGCTTAAGTTTAGACAGAGGCACATCATCCTCACTCTCTGAGTTTTCTTTAGCTTCCCAGGTCCAATTGAACAAATTCTGTTCAACAGAAGTTTGATCTGCAACACCATCTTTCACACCAACAGTCCCATTTTCCAAGCCTTTCTTTCCTTTCTTTTTCTAATAGAAATTCATAATGCTTGGCCCCTTAAGTTCTTTCTCTGATTCTGGATTACCTTCACTCTCTTTTTCAGATTCAGTGCCCTTACGAGCTGACTCCAAGAAAGGCTCCTCCTCAAATGCAATTAACACGGGAATCGTGGGATTCAACTCTAGTACTTGATTCCCTATTTCTTCATTATTCTGAACCTCAGGACCAACAGAACCCCCAGTAACATCAACTCTCTCAGCCACATAAATTGGGGATTTTGGGGCAGCATCATCACTCATGTACCCCTGAAGACTCAACAGACTCTCTACCACTCCAAGTTCAACATCATTAACTCCCAAATCAGCCAATACATCAGATTTAGAACTACCTATAGTGGTTTAGACACAGACACGGGTTCAAACACAGCATCCGACTTCAATACTACAGAATCTAGAAAACTTTGCAACTTATAACTGACTTCCTAGATTCCAGATACACAAGAAAAATCCGATCTTGATCACGAATCGAGGGTTTACCTTGTGAATGCAAGTAGTTCACTGCTCAGGGCGAGAGGACAGTGAAGACTCTGTGACTGTAACCCTGTGATGAGAATGCTGAGAACCTTCAGACCGGCGGCCGAGACAGCTTTGATCGGAGATCGGAAAGCTGTGTTGAAGCGAAACCGAGATTGCCGCTTGCTGGAATTGGGAACGTCGATGAGCAGTATTTGCAGAAATTTTTTTTCTTTTTCCCTCTTATAATTTTGGCTTTTCCGAAATTCAATTCCAAGTCCAAATAAGAAATAAAAGTAATTATTTCTAATTGGTCCACTAATTTCCCAAAATTATCAATACCCCCTCATAAAATAAATATGAGCCCAAAACTCTGTTTTTTTCAGCCCAGAAATTCAATTTATTCAGCCCACTTTCAAAGAGTTGACTAGTCTGGCCCAACAGACTATCCTCTTCAGTTTTGTCTAACTCTTCAGTGTTTAAACACACTGATTCTCAGTGTTTAAACATCCTTCACTCTGACTTCTTTTTGTATTTTTCTTTTTCAAAAATAAAAGGCACAAAAACAGTAAACACTAATATACAACAAATAAGAGGTGAGCAGAGGTACCTCAAATTCGACAAACACCTAAGTGTTGTCTTAGTGTCTCAAATGTTGCAGAATCCAGTGGTTTGGTGAAGATATCTGCAAACTGCTCAGCACTAGGAACAAATTCAATGGTCAGTTCCTTCTTTTCCACCAAGTCTCTGATGAAGTGGTGCTTGATGTCTATGTACTTTGTCTTCTTATGATCAACATGATCATGGGAGAGATCAATGGCTCCCTTATTATCACATTTGATGAGTAGGACATCCTGCTTCAATCCATAGTCTTTCAACATCTGCTTCATCCATAGTAGTTGCTCGCAACAACTTCCAGCTGCTAAGTACTCAGACTCAGTGGTAGACAGTGAGATAGAATTCTGTTTCTTGCTGTACCATGACACCAGATTCCCTCCTACTTAGAAACATCCTCCAGTGGTACTGAACCTGTCTTCAGAATTCCCAGCCCAATCAGAATCACTGTAGCCAATAATCTCAGCTTGACTTCCTCGAGAATACCAGAGACCATAATCAGCAGTTCCATGTACATATCTGATAATCCTCTTGACTGCAGATAAATGACACTCCTTAGGATCAGATTGAAATCTAGCACATAGTCTGACACTCAAACAAATATCTGGTCTGCTTGCAGTAAGATATAGTAGGCTTCCAATTATACTTCTATAGAGCTTAATGTCTACTCTCACACCATACTTGTCATAAGTCAGTTTCTCAGTTGATGCCATTGGAGTTCGCATGCTCTTAGAGTCATCCATCCCAAATCTCTTAACTAAGTTTAAAGTGTACTTGGTTTGATTGATGAAGATCCCCTCCTTGTGTTGTTTGACTTGGAGCCCTAAAAAATAAGACAGCTCACCCACCATACTCATCTCAAACTCACTCTTCATCATCTCTATAAATTTATCAACCAACTTTTGAGATGTTGACCCAAAAACAATGTCATCTACATAAATTTGGGCAAGCAGAATATGTTTATCATGTTTAAACACAAAGAGCGTTCGGTCTACTGATATGGTGATAATATGTGTGTATTTCTGAGGATTTTTAATGATATATTATATGTCATTTAGTACTTATGAGTTGTATTTGATGTCAGATTACACATGTAGCTTGAGATGAGCAAAAGGAGCAAGAAGTGTTGTTTTGGAGCTGTTTTGATATGATTTAGAGCACTTGAAGGATGCCAATCCAGTTGACCGTTAATCCGGAATCCTTCATTTGGCAGAGTTGTGCTTCGTTTAACGATCACTAAATTGCTCGGTGAAGTTGACCCGGACTGAGGTGAAACTGATGAAAGGGGATTACTACACTCTTTTTTCCCACTGAGTTTTTAATGAGGTAGTGTCCGATCCCTTCTTTAGGGAGTTACTAGTTGCTGTCCATGAATAAAGAGAAGGCCAAATCCAGTCTGTTGGGCCAAAAAGAAGTCTTGGAGCCCAAAGAAGAAAGAGAAAGAAGAAATCCTGTTCTGAAAAGGATTCAGTAAAACTTTCGAAGCAAGGATTTCGATCGGCCAAAAAGAAGAAATAAGTTGAAGAAGATTCTCCCATTTCCCTAATTAAGTGGGATTGTATTTTCTATTTCTGGTATTTATAATAATTGTGTGATATATTCACACTAGGATTAGAACTCTTAATATTTTCCTGATATTTTTATTACTAGAAATAAGGGAAGTATTTTTAGGATTATTTTTTGGAGGGGAGAGATAAATACTCTTTGTACGGAGAAGACAGAGACCGTACGTAGCATTACTCGAACAACATTCATCTTCTTCACTGTAATTCTGGCCAGGGCAGCAACATTCATCAATAATAAAGTGTGGTATTTTCTTTCTAATTCTTTTATTATTATTATGTTTAATTCATCAATTGTTTATGTGTGTGATTTAAGCATGAGTAGCTAAATTCTTTTAATCGGTTTAGGTTAATTAAGTGGTTCATGAATTGTGAGACTTAATGCTTGCATGAAGTTTAATCTCTACGGGTTCTTGATTGTTCATGATATAATTTATGTCTGTATGCTGAAGCTTGATCACCTTAATCTTGTTAGGCTAGAGCTAATAAAAGTAGCAAAATTCCTGTCTATACAATAGATAACTGATACAGACTATATAATAATAGGGATGATGAACAGTTAAGTGGGTAATGTTTGCATGCGAATACGTGCTTAATTATCTGAATTAGGGTCTCCTAGATCTTAATGCTGTTAAGGTGTTTATTTAGTTTAGCGAATACTTGCTAGGACACTTTGATTAGGGAAGTCGCAGGTTTAGCAAATACTTGCTTGCGATCGAATAATTAAGGGGGAATTTGGAGGGTTCAGCGAATACTTGCTCTCTTATAACTGGTTGATTTGTAGAGAATAAATGAACTGTAGGTGTCAATAATCAATGATTGAACTAACTGATTAGCTTAAGCCGGTTTCTTTCATCATATATATTTTCTCTGCTTGCATTGCATTGGATTCGTGTGCTTTATTGTTCTAGTTACCGTAGTTAAAATCAAACAATCTCAATTTAAGGCGCGGTTGCTAAACCAAAATTAATTAGAAGGTTAATCAATAATTTCACACTGTTCTCTATGGATTCGACCCTGCTTACCACTGTGCTAGGATTTTATCCTTAGTGTATTGCAGGTTTTATTTGTGTGAGTGAAACGACGTTCACCAAATTGGCGCCGCTGCCGGGGAAGGGTTGTTGATTAAATTGTTTTTACCTACTGATATGTGTATTAGTTATTTTTTGATGTATGACCAGGTCTGAAAAGCAGGTCATATTATTTGATTCTGAGATAGAGAAGACTGCTAAGAGGATTCGGAAGCTTGCTAAATTACGAAGATTGGAATCTGCCGCAGAGCCCCAGTTTGCCCAAACCGAGGCTGTTCCAGAGGCAGAACTTGAAGCGGACTCCGATAACTCTCTGATGGCAGAACCTGATGCTGATGCTGATAATCCCTACATGTGGGAACTCACTGGTCACAGTGAAGAGGATCCCCCTACTGCTATCCAATTGGCACAAACGGCGAATCCCATTGAGATCAAGGTTGGCCTTTTGAATGTTCTTCCGAAATTTCATGGAAGAAGCACCGAGAACCCCTATAATTTTCTGAAAGAATTCATAAAGATTTGTAAGGTGCAAAAGAGGCCTGCTAATGTCACAGAGGAGCAGTTTAAGCTAGTGGCATTTCCATTCAGCTTGACGGGGGCAGCAAATCAGTGGCTTTCTAGCTTGCCACCAAATTCCATTACTACATGGAATGATCTCAAGAAGCAATTTTTGGAGTACTACTTCCCCTCCACATGGACTGAGGCATTGAAGAAAGAAATCTCAAGCATCCATCAGGAGTATGATGAGCCATTGAGTGCATTTTGGCTTAAGTTCAGAAGATTGGTGGACAGCTGTCCAAATCACCGCTTCTCGGAGAGACAATTGTTGCAATATTTCTACCAAGTGCTCACCTCCGCGAATAAAGACTTGATGAATTCAGCGAGTAATGGTGGATTTTCTCATCTTCGAGTGAATGAAGCTAGAGAAATTGTCAAGAAGATGATCGACTCCAAGAAGGAATATGATAGTGAGAATGTGAGGATTTTGAAGAAAGTTGCTGATACAAGCTCTTCGAGTGAAGATAAGTTCAACGAAAGGATGGATAGGATGGAAAAAGTTCTGTCAAGGGTGGTGGATAAGGTCTCTTCTGCAAGCACCGTTTCTGCTTCTGGCCCTCATGATAGTCCATGTGATACATGTGGAACTTATAGCCATACCACTTTGCAATGTAATTTCGCCTTGGATGAGCAACTTGTTCAAGCAAATTCCGTGGGGAATTGGAATGATAGGCAGCCCAAGAGAGACCCCTACTCTGCTACATACAATCTGGGTTGGAGGGACCACCCAAATTTTCGATGGAGAGATCAAAGGAATCAAGGCCAACAAGCTTATGTTCCACCTAATCAAAGAGCCCCTCAAACTTATACTCATAACCAGCCCCCTCCTCAAAAGAACTCAACGGATGAGAAGCTTGATATGATGATGAGCATGCTTCGAGACCAGATGAATAGCTCAAACTGGATAGCATGCTTCAATGTAGTGCTTCATCCTTGCTTTCCAATACCCATAGTTGTTCTTGTCCAACATGGGCGCACGCGTGTGAAACGAACCATCTTTCTCCTGGTTTGACATGATCGATAAGGATCTTTACTGGCCTTTTTATAGGCGCAACTCATAAACAAGCTCTGATACCAATTAAAATATATATCGATCAGTTTCACAGTGTTCGTAACTAATATTTCTACTCTAGCAAGTATGTTTAAACATGCGACAGAGTTTAAACACTAAAAGTAAGAACACAAGAATTGGTTACGCAGTTCGGTGCTAAAACACTTACGTCTGCGGGGTCTTGCCCTGTCTGAAAATCATCCACTAAAATAATTCAGATCAGTTACAATGTTTTTCAAACAATTAACTATCTAAAACTTATCTTATCCTTGTGGATTCGTGAGATCCCCTCACTGCCGGTCAGCAACTCCTCGTTGATGTCTTGACCACTTCTCCCGAAGTATTAAGGCGTGTAGATTTCAGACTCCTGGCGATGGCGATGGCCTATTGAACTCCTTTCAATATGCTGCTCCAAATGCAAAGCTATTCTGAACTCCAGAATACTTTTTCTCAAGTTGGATAAATGTTGTCGCAGCTTTTTTCTCAATTTATATTTCAAGATTGTGCTTCCGTGTTGATTTTCTCGGTCCTTCAACCACGGTAAGACTGATCCTATCGTCCAACACATCACAGCAACACTTAGTCTTCTAGCTATACTCTACTTCTATAGCTATAAGGTAAGAAAGATATTCTTTCCTTAATTAAGACTAAGTCTAAATAAAATACAACTCACAAATATATTCTTTATCTAATTAAATCAGAACTGAATCATTCTTCAAATATCATCTTGATTCGTTAGAATATCTTGTTTGATCGCATCCGAGTTGTACTTCACTTCAAAAACTATTGCTCGGTTTCTGATTTTCTTGAGCAAGTGTTTAAACATGAGTGCATTTTTAAACATAGTCAACTTCTACAAAATCGCCAACAAATTAATGCTGAGGTTTCTGGACTCTTCAGAGATAGTGTTTTGTTATTGTTGAGATCGTGGTGGAAGTTAGGGTTACGGAAGGAACGGGGATTGGAGAGAGGAATGAAGAGATCGATCAGCTGCAAGACAACGATTTACTTGATTTATAAAGTAACAATAGACTCGGAGGCGTTGAGGTGGGATTTGGATGACAAGAAATTGCATGACAAGAAATTTAACAATAAATAGAATGAGTTAAAATGAAATAGTTTGACTTTTACTTTTCACAGGAAATAATTAACATTAACGTGCACCAAACTTGATGTGAGAGTATGTATTGTGCTTTTACTAGTAATTCGAAATTTAAATGATGCTTTTTTTATTTTTATTTTGAAATATATATTTTTTGACTTGCCTGAGTTGCGCGTAGTGCAACAATCACTAAAATGACTCGAATTGGAGCCTAATTAGAGAAGTAGATTCACTATAAACGTTTTCCCAATGGGGTTTCTTTTGATGAGACTAGTGAATCCATTCCTTTTGACAGAATGAAGAACGAGTAATTTTCGTCAATATTTATTTATGTTATAAATTATAGAATTCTTGGGTTCAACTCTCATGGAGGTGAGAAAGGGAGAGATTTCATTGGGAGGTCACTTGAATTATTACCTTTTTTTAATGTTATAATTTTATTAGAAAATAAAAGGTTGTGGGTCGGAAATATGAGTGTGCGTGTTACAATATTTTGGCTTTTTAGTTAGTGTGTGATAGATGTCTGGAGCACACGCTTGATCACGAACCCAACTCACGAACTGATCTGCAAGACAAAATCTTGGGTGGCCCAAGGGTAGACGTACACTCCGATGCTTATATTAGTAACATCTTAGAGAAATTTATAAGCGTAAGACGTAATATGTGTATGATAATAGATAGAGAGGTCAACAAAACATTTGGTATTCATACGGCTCCAATCTATAGATTGGCAAGATGTGTAATTATGGTCAGAATACAACTCTTATATATGGAGATAACAGTTGTATTACCATGTTTAGAGGAAGTGTGTATTCCTTGTAGGACATTCAGAATATATGCGTTCCTTGTAAGGATTTGGGCCGATGGACCCGTAGATCCATCTCTCTCGTATCTCGAGCCCCTGACCCTTCTCGGGCCCTGGTCCGAGACTGAACTAAGCCCTAGGATGTGAACCATGGACTTATCGGTAGCCCCAAGGTTGATCTTCAGAATTTCGAGATCTCCTCTCGAAGGCATGATGAGAGGATTGTTACTCGAGGGTAAGGCCTATATCTCGAGGGAGATAACTCAGAGTATTAAGCTCGGGGCATGCTCTCGGATTGACCACTCGGGCTGACTCTTCTGAATATCTATTTTCAAGTTGTTTCACATTCCATCAGGACACGTGGACAACTGAGTTTAATTCTTTTTCCAATCTTGTAGAAGAATACACATGTCGTGTATTTATTGGGTGGCGCTGGCGGTTTGTCCCCCGTCTCTCCACTTGCTTACATCTGAATACAGATCAAGGTAATTACTCGCTTTAATGCTGTTTAATTTGGGTTATATCTCTCAAATAATTTCTTTCGTCTTCTTCACTTTAATCTTTTCATCCAAGTGCAGAGGACTTCTTCATCTGATATTTTTCCGAAATCCCAAACTCTTGTTCAGCTTCAATCAGTAAGTACTCGGATCATCTTGTTTTATCTCTGTTTGCATTTTTGATTCCTTTATTCCTCTTCGTATTTCCCCCCATTCTCTCTGTAATCATGTGTAGCAGTAGTGAAACGATTTCCATCCCCGAACATGATATTAGAGATAATGATAATGCCATGGCTAATGAGATTAGCTCTAATGATCGCCGGAGAGCAAAGATAGCTAGTGGGAAGAAACCCATGGAATTGAAGAGGAAGAATCCGGGTAAGGAGATGAGACTGGTGATGGAGGCACTGCGACCCCAAATAGAAAGGGAAAGTGCTCTGGTGGCGCGTATGCCAGGAGGTTTACTACCGTCGGCCTGTGATTAGGACAGTAGTAGAGTGTCGGTGCAGGATCTGAGAGCTCGCGCAAAAGCTCTAAAATTTGTTAATGGCTTTCGGTATTCCATCCCGAGTGACTGTGATCTCTTGTACGCAGAAGATGGTTTACCTGTCTCGGAGCTAGTTACTCCGACCCGAGGGGTGATATATGGGAGGTTTTTACAGCATCAGTTTGCCTTTCCTTTTCCTCCGCCGTTGGATGATTTTTTGAACCACTATCAAGTGCATCCGGAGCAGTTTCATGCCAATGTGATAGTGTTGATCATGGCACTGATGACTTGGTGTGCTCGCGAGAGCCATAACCCCAGCCTTGAGCTGCTGCCGAACTTGTATAAAGTGGTGGTTGTGAAAAAGGCAGTGACCCTAACACCTCGAGATGGCAAACCTTTCAAGCTCCCCACCAAGAGTGAGAAATGGGACAGGGTAAAAATAACCTTTGATCGGACAAAGTATCTCGTGCCCCATGTGAAGAATGATTCTAAAAACGACTTTCAGGTTCCTCGTGGCTTGTCCGAGATTGCACAGAAACTTGTTGCGGAGAAGATAAAACTCAAGGACGGCAGATTCGCGCCAGGAAATTATCGGACGGGTTGGTTGTGGCCGATTCAGACCTTCAGATGGTTAGATGAGATGCCAGGGCGGACCCCTGAGATTGGCAACTATCTATAGAGCGCCTACTTTGACCAGCCCGGAGATGGTTTTGACATCAAGTGGTATGAGTCCACTTTGATTGCTCAGCAAGACCATGTTGCTGCGGAAAGGGAAGCTCAAGCTCGAAGGGTTGCTGAGGAGCGAGAAGCTCGAGAAAGGGAGCAAGTTGTTCCCAAGGGGTCCTTGGAGTCCACCAATGAGAGAAGTTCCGGGTTTATGGTAGATGCTCGGCGTCCTTTTAAAAGGTTGTGCCGAGGTCCGAGGGTGCCTTCCTTAGCAGCTGTGGAACCTGTTGTTGTGCCAATAGCACGAGATCCATCCGAAGAGGAAGATGAAGAGGAGGCTCTGTCTCGGAATCCGAGAAAAGCGGCGGCTGATGTGCCTACTTCTCCGCAATCAGTTAGTACGAACAAGTTCTGGTGCACCATGTTTGGTGAAAAAAAGGATGATGACTCAGTGACGTCTACGGTTGTTGAATAAATTCAGGCTAAGGGTAGCCTTTCTTTACATGTGCCGCCTGTACTCGCATTTTTTTCTTTTCTGCCTCTAACGTGTTAATTTCTATTGTCCAGTGGTTTACCCCATCGTTCATAACATTGTCAGTGGACTAGAACGGATTGCTCAGCAATGAGAGAAGGAGAAGGCGGAGGAAGCAAAGAAGAGAAAGGAGCTGGAGTCCACCGAAGGGTCTGATGGTATCGGGGAGAGAGCCCTTAAGAAGCAGAAGGTTGATCTCGAGCCCTTGAAAGGGTTTGAGGAATATGTTTCCCTGCCTGCCAATACCATCTCGAAGAGTGATGGGTCCGAGAGATTCCAGGAGTTCCCAAAAATCAGTCAGATTTGTACTCCAGCCATTGTTTAGTATCTCTTTCTTGTGTGTATAGTTTTAACTGACGTCTTGTGTTTTGATAGGCCCTGTCTGATTGCCGCAGAGGTGTTGTGACTATGGAGAACCGACTGATGCATATGAATGGATCAGTTATGGCACTTTATGCTCGCTGCCAAGCTTTAGAGAGCGCAACCGTGGAGAAGTCGGTGGAAGTAGAGCAGCTGAAGATCCAAGTTGCTGACAAGTCCAACTGGTCACCTGAGTTGATCGAACAGCTTCGTAGTGAGACTGCTAGGGAGAGAGCCGAAAAGTAGGTTCTTGCAAATGAGAAGAAGGTTCTTGCTAATGATCAACGGGCACGGGAAACAGCTCTTCTAGATATGAGTAAGGAGATCGTTGTTCTGAGGAATGAGAGGGGACGGTATGGTGATCATGTTAAGCAGAAGCAGCTACGTCAAGTGTTGTTGGAGTTCGGTGCTAATTGTCCCGAGATAAGGAGCTCAGGGACACTTGCAACAAATCTACCATCAGTCCCAACTCCAAAGAATGTGGAGGCCTGTTCAAGTGTTCCTCCGAGAAGAGGATAAGGTCAAACTGACCCCTTTCAAGTGTCCCAAAATTTTTTCTTTCTTAATATATATAGCAACTTTATGAAGGTGTTTGTTATTAATATATTGAAATACATAAGCTAAAGTTTATGACATAACGGTTTATCTTGTTTTAGGCTGAATAGTCATGTCCTGTATACATAATATTATTTGCTTATCTAACATGAGTGAGTTAGTATATAATAATAGTTTTTAGAGTTTGTTGTAAATTTAAATTGTGTATATTTTAGTTTGCTAAAAAAAGCATAAATTTTGCATTTTTATTTTTTGTATCTTTTCGCAAGTAAATGGATTATTTAGGAGTTACTTATTAGTATGGACAGTTGAAACCTGCAAACCTACTGTAATGACCTACTCTTCATATTGTCAATTATGCATTTGATTGTGTACCATCAAATCTTGTTAATTCGTTTATAACTGAAATGTATGTTATTATGCAATATTTTATCATCACAATATATATATATATATAACATTATTATTCTCATGTAGGTGCCCACAACATTGGAAGGATTAACTGTACGGTCATTGTTCCAAGATTGAGAGCCAATCCACCAGACCCATTCATCTCCCGTGATTTTGCCGAGGAACTAAATCAACAGTGTCAGAACATCAACAATAGGGTGATAAGCCCGGAGTCTCCAGATGACGGGTCTTCTCCATCGCAATCCTTCGGCCCTAACTACTACTCCGTTTTGATGAAAGAGAGGGGCCTCCTCTTCTCCGATATGCAACTGATGACGACCGAGGAAACAGCCACGGCGGTAATGGACTATGCTAGCGATGTTGATGGAACAACTTTCTTGAGGGATTTTGTTCAGGTTATGATTAAGATGTCTAATCTTCAACCACTCATTGGTTCTCAAGGTGACATCAGAAACATTTGTTCGTTGTTAAACTAATAGGAGTGTCCAATCTCTCCACTCGGACTATAAACGGATACATAACTATGAAGAATAAGGGCTTAGTCACCTTTTTATTGTTTTTCGAATTTGAATTGCTTATTATAAATAATTAATGATTACATCATCATAATTCTAAATATTTTGTATTATGTACCAATCCCGTGACTGTCGGAAAATATTCCGATCGGATTCCGGCCAGAGAATTGCTCCGGTGAAGTTGTTTATTCAGAAGAAATGGCAAAAATAATAGAAAAAGCAAGTACAATCAAGATGATCCCGAATCAAGAGAATACCTCTAATTGATCTAAAACAACCTATTTAATCTACACGCTAAATGTGTGATCATCACAGATCGGTTATCAAATCGATTACATCTGATTAGCTACTTAGCTGCTTCCTTATCTGAGTACGTAATTATCCTTTTACCCCTTAGAGTTACTGATAT
The DNA here is from genome assembly GCA_948330725.1 of Sherardia arvensis. Lineage (NCBI taxonomy): Eukaryota > Viridiplantae > Streptophyta > Magnoliopsida > Gentianales > Rubiaceae > Sherardia > Sherardia arvensis. The sequence goes on from OX415241.1 coordinate 30,874,156, forward strand.
TACAAGATTAATCATCAAATATTGCACTTGAGCTCTCTGATGTTATCACTCCCTCTTCCTTCCTTTGAACATGTCCTCAACTTTGAAAAGAGGGAAACTGATTGGTTATAAAGGGTGCATCCTCCCAAGATGCCTCTTATGGAGGTAGGCCCTTCCACTCAATTAGCCCCTGCACTAGGACCCATTGATCCTGGTTTATCAGTCGACTTCTCTGTAGAATTTTAAGTTGATATAACACAAATACATCGCCATCTGTATCTTCGGGTAGTGTCAGTACAGCATTAGGTGGAGGTCCAACATGTTTTTTGAGTAGGGAAACATGGAACACTGGATGCACCCCAATGTGAGATGGCAAGTCTACCTTGTAAGCTACTGCTCCAACCTTCTTCATTACCTTGAAAGGTCCATAAAACTTAGGAGCCATCTTCTGACTTGATCTATTTGCAATAGGCAACTGCCTGTACTTTTTTGTAGGTAAACTAAATCACCCTCTAACAAGGTCCTATCACTCCTGTTCAGATCAGCATAGTGCTCTATCCTGCTATGTGCATTTTGCAAGTGCTTGTGTAGGAGTTGGTGCAGCTTATCTTTCCGAGCTAGCAAATCTACAATAGTTGGAAACACAGCATCAGTGAAAACTCCCAATGGCAGAGAGATTGGTTTTAATCGAAATAGGGCTTTCAGGAGGGGACATCTTGATACTGGCATGATATGAAGTATTATACCACCATTCTGCAGATCCAAGCTACTCACTCCATGAATCTGGCATATCATAACAGAAGCACCTCAAAACTTGTTCTACATTTTTTATTTAATCTCTATTTGTCCATCCGTTTCAGGGTGATAAGCAGTACTGAGTTGGAGTTGAGTAGCATCAAAGACATTATTTCCTTCCATAAAGTATTAGTGAAAATCTTGTCTCTATAAGAAGTTATTGTGTGTGGTACACCATGTAGCTTTCCAACTTTCTCTAAGTATGTTTTAGCCACATGTACTACTATCAATGGGTGCTTCAGTTTCACAAATGTCCATATTTAGTTAAGCTATCCACCACAACTAATATAGTGTCAAAACCTTGTCTTAGTGGCAATCTTTATATGAAATCCATGGTGACATGTCTCCATGCATGACTGGGAATAGCTAGAGATTGGAGAAGCCCTGGAGTCAGACAGTGCTCGGGTTTAGTGGTTTGGCATACTCCACAAAACCTGATGAAGTCAGAGATTTCCTCTCTCACTTTAGGCCAGAAAAATGAGAGATAAAACTCTCTTGATAGTAGCAGTCTATCCTGAATGACCCCCCAAAGCAGAAGCATGCATTTCTTAGATTATATCGTGCTTAATCTGTCCCGGACCACCAATGACTAGTTTGTTACCTTTCCTCAAAATGCCTTGAGTAAAGGAGAATTCTCCTCCAGCTACAGTTCCACCATTTGCAAACCCTGGGCTGGCAGATCGTAACCTTACAAAAGGGATCTCCTCATAGCACCAGTGAAGAGCTGGTGTTGGTGCTATAGAAATCAATCCATAAGGCTTGAGAGATGTCTTCTGCTGCAAATACTAGAGACTGGTCTTCACTTTGTGAGTTAGGCTTCAACTCAGCTTCCTGATCCCAATGTATAACAACACTTTCTTATGTAGTTATTTCCTTCAATTCACCTTTGTCAGTGAGGTGTAGACTAGGTTGTCTGGAAAGAGCATCTACTGTTGCATTAGTTTTGCCATCTTTGTACTATATGTCAAAGCTTAGTCCTAAGAGCTTAGTGACCCACACCACTTGTGCTGGAGAGCATGTGCCAAGTTCTGTTCAATGAAGTACTTTAAACTTTGATGGTCCTTCCATTTATCAATAGCCATGACTAAAACTAGGAGTTCCTTTTCATAAGTAGACGGTCCTCTATTTCTTGGGTAGAATGTTTTGCTTAAGAAGGCAATAGGTTTATTATCTTTCATAAGAACTGCTCCCATGCCAGACTCAGAAGCATCAGTTTCAACTACAAAATCTCTATTTAAACTTAGGTAGTTTAAGTCCCGGAACAGTGGTCATGATAGTTTTCAACAGTTGGAAGGCTTTAGTAGACTCTTCTATCCATTGGAAAGCATTCTTTCTGAGAAACATGTGCAAAAGCTTGCATAATAGTCCACGGTTAAGTATGAACCTTCTGTAGTAACCAGTTAATCCTAAGAAATCTCTTAGTTCCTTCACATTTTAGGAATAGACCGTTGTTCAATGCAAACTATTTTCTGATTATCCACGTCAACTCCATCCCCAAAAATGACATGCCCCAAATAGTCAACTTTAGGACTCTCAAAATACATTTAGACAGTTTAACCTTTATAGTATGTTGATTGAGTACTTCCAACACAATTATGAGATGATGCTGATGTTGCTCAAGATTAGTGATGCACACTGAGATGTGATCAAAGAAGACTATGACAAAATGCCGCAAATTCTTGACAAAAATATTGTTCATCAGACTCTAAAACGTTGCAGGAGCATTTGTCAAACAAAATGGCATAACCAAGAATTCATAATGACCAAAATGAGAAGAAAAAGCAGGTTTGTCTACTTCAGTATTCTTCATCTTAATCTGGTGGCATCTAGCCCTTAAGTCTAGTTTAGAAAATATTTTTGAGCCATGCAACTTATCCAATAGCTCATACATTACAAGAATATGATATCTATCCTTTATTATAGCCTCATTCGCTCTTCTATAATCCATACACATCCTCCAGGTTGAGTCCTTCTTCTTCATAAGAATGACTGGTGAAGCATATATGAATTCTTGCTAGCCTGGATCACTTTATCCTGTAGTATCTCAAATACTTGCTTCTCAATTTCAGACTTGTAGGAGTTGTAGGGTTTTAGTTTGAAGGGAGTAGCATCAAGTTTTAAGTTAAATTTGTGGTCAATAGATGTTTTTGGAGGTAATTCAGTAGTGTTAGAAAAGACATCAGGGAAGTGTAACAAAACCTATTTCAGCTCTTGTGGAGCCTCAAGGTCTTCAATATTTTTTGTGAACGGCCTCTTGACCATCTTCCTCATCTCTTGCTCCATCTGATTTTTGTCTAGTGTAGTCACTCTAGCCAACAAAACTTGAACACTTTCCAGTTTTTCCAACTACAACTTCCTCTTCTTGATGTTCTCAATAGTCTCTTTTATCTTGTGGAGGCAACCAGTAATGCTTCCCTCTAAGATCCATTAGCTTCAATGGCTAAGTAGTTCCACCCTCTGTCTTGTCCAATAAAAAACCACAGGATCAAAAGAGGAGATAGCCAGTCTACTCACAATATCAGGTCACGCCCGCCCCTCCCAAGTGCATATCTTTCAAGTCAGTTACAAATATGTGCTTCTATCATATTCCACACCACTCTGGGACACAATGTAGAGCCTTTTATAATATCACCATTAGCTACCTTTATTGCAAAAGGCATGGTGCTCATGGTTCCCAATCCTACCTTTTTTATCACCTTAGCCAATGGGTTCTCTAACTTCACATTTTGGCCCTTTTTTTTTCTCTCCAACGGTGTATAATACCGTCCAGAAAATCGGATGAACAGGCCGCTGTATATTTAGCGTGTACTGTACCTCCCCTATACTCTTTTCATTTTATTTTTTTTTGCCCAGACAATGTCTATATTCTCTCTTTCTGTTTTTCATTTCTTTTCTTTTCGCCCATACTCTCTTTTTCATGCGCCCAGATTCTCTTTTTATTCACCCAGCGCCTATGTCATGCTAAATTTGTGTTGTGATTTTGGCAAAATCCCATTTGGATCATGCACCAGATTTATTTAATTTTTTTTTGTTTAGTATTTTTTTGCCTTTTCCTAGATGTAATTATGTTATATATTTATTTCATAATTTTAATAATTCTTTTTTTCCTTTATCATGTCTTTTCTATATTTGTTATATTATTTTGTTATACTTCATGATATGAACATACTATTTATAAAATATTAAATTACATTGCACTAAACTGAAAAATTAATATCTCAATTGAGTGTTTTATGAATATTTTTATTAAGAATAATTATTTGTAAGGCTAAGTGTTTTATGAATATTTTTATTAAGAATAATTATTTGTAAGGCTAAGTGTTATATGAATATTTTTATTAAGACTAATTATGAATTAATATTTTTTATTTTAATTAAATAAATTATCGTTGCAAGATTAAGAATTAAATTGATAAAATTTTGCAATATAACAAACGAATATAAAGATAAAGATTAAGTTTTCATGAAGAATATAAGGAATATTCTTGTAGAGGAAAATTTAGAGTTGAACTATTTGAGTTCATATACTATACCAACTGTAAAAATACCTGTAGCAGCCGAAAGATAGGGGAAAATCATTGGAGATGGCCTTAGGATCAATAAAATTGTCTGATGCTGTAGTTTTTAATAAGATACTGACTGTCTTATCATGCAACTTCCTATAGAATGTCATAGCATGAGACTTCCCTGTCTAACTTAGCTCTATATAGTTGAGCCTTACTGACTTTAACTCAATATGTTGCTTGGTAAAGTCTTCTTCCAGCATAGTAGTAGACCTTCTTCATCTTCCATTACCATAATCTCACCAACAAAACATATTTCCTTCATTTTGCAGATATGACCGGGACAATAACCTTCCCTCACTTATAGCATAGTGTGTACTATTGCAGCTCAGGAGACACTAGTGGAGTAATACACAAAGCAGGGCGAGGAATTTGGGAAAGCACGGCGGGGTTGCCCCGCCGTGACTTGGGCCGCCGTAATTCTAATTTCCGACATCGGAAATCATCCGGAAATCAAATTTCTGAATTCGGAAATCTGTCTGGAAAAACCATTTGAGGACCGTTTCCTCAATCGGAAATCTAAAGGGAATTGATTAAAAAAAACACCGGCCAATTCCGGCCGGTGAAACCAAAAGGAGAACGGGGTCATATTTAATCAAGATCATCATCCAATAAAGTAGTTCACTAAATATATACACTAAAACGGTTGCATCTATAGCCTTGTATACAACCAAGTCTTCTCGAATGATCACTAAAGCTGCATCGACTCCACCCTTGTTGTGACCAGCACCACATATTTGCCAGTTCCCCAATACAGCTCCTTTGTGTATCTATGTAGTGCTTCTGTTCCCAAGAATTATGCTCCATAATACCTTTACAAGCCTGAAAGAAGGTCAAGAGTTAAAAGACCAAAATCATGCAGAAATAGCCTCACCAATATTGACATGATATGTTCTTTTGAGGAAATAATTTATCTCATCTTCACAATTTCTTCTGCAAAGATAAAATTTAATACAAGTGCATGCCCCCAAAACCTATGCAGAAAATGAAAGTGCCTAAGGTCGTACAACAAACAATCAGTTAATGAGAGAAACAAGGCAAGGTAAAAAAAACAATTTAAAGTGGAAGCCGAGAAGCATACTGGTGATTAATGCGACATGTTTAATTTGATGTAACCATGGACCTCAGATCTTCATCAGTCAAGCTTTTCCTTGAATAACCAAATATCCCAAAATACTGCAGCATAAAGGATCCAAGGTAGATTTGGAAAACCTTATTAATATAAAAGAAATAACAACCAGGAGGCTTCTTACATCAAATACAAATAGAAGCCCTTGAATATGCATATAGACAGAAACTCTTCTCTGCTGTGTAAGGGGCACTAAAGGAACAGAACTAAATGAGTAAAGACGTATTTTTGTCTTTGGATATGCATCAAAAAGTTTCATTTGCTACACAGAATATATTGAACCATTTGTTCCCAAACTATAATTATCATAATCCTTTACTTCTTGTGTAAAACTTCACTCCACTTTAAAAAATAATAACAAAAAAGACTCTATTCTAAAACATACACTACATATCTCAGTATATTTCCTATGAACAGAAAAAAAAAAGATTGAATTCGATAAAAAAACTGCATGAATATTATCACTCACATCGAAAAGATCTCAACTCATAAGCATATTGACATATAAGCTTAAATCCCCAAAAACACATAAAAGAACATCATAAAGAACTGATTGAAGAGAGACAATCTGTACTCACAATGCTCGAATAAGCAACAGATGGTGGGATGTACGGCGATGTTTCGGTGGTGATCGGCCGTCATTGAGGAGTTCGAGGCGGTGGTCGGATCGTCGACCAATATTCTGCCCGTACCCGTCCTAAAATCCCCAAAACCGAATAGATCCTGGGCTGTCGGAGTGGATCGTGAGCCGAGGATTCCCGGATCGGCACTAGGCCAAGCTGATCCCGTCACTGCTTGTCCGCCTGTCGCATTCGGGCTCCTCGATGGAGGATTTTTTTTCTCATTCTTTCTGGACTGTGGGGGTAAGGTAGAAGGGATAATTGATTGTTATATAGTAAGGGGTATTCATGGTTGAGATCAAATCTTAAAAAGGATTACCGGTTCCGATTTAAACTGAAGTAAAAAGAAAGTAATAAATATTTGTATACTTCCTTTTTTAGAAATATTTATTCTTATAAATAATATCTTAGTAATATTGATTTTTTTCATTTTTCTTCTTTTTTTAAGAGAAGCATTATTTTTCAAATTTAATGATAGTATATATTATTTATATTCATAACCAGTTAAAAATTTCTATGGAATATATTAGTTTTTAAAATTTTAAATAAGAGTTGATAACTAATTATATAAAGTTGATTTACTTATACTTTTAAATAGTGTTTACAAAATCTCAATTAAAATTTTTCATTAGATAGTGTTTATGGAAATTTAATACAAATCATTATTTATACTCAATTTTATTAGTATCTATAGAGAAAGTAAAGTAATATATTTGATTAGTTAATCTGAATTGTGTTAGTGTTCACTGAGAGAAGGTGTTTGCCTGTGGAGAGCTGATTGGAGCAAAATTAACTGATTTGCATTCATTAGCTGTTTGACCAAGTTGGATAGGCTAATTTTGGTGTTTGGTGAAGAGCTTTTTGGATTAGCTGATTGGTACTAAAAGAGTCTTTTCAAAACACTGCAAAAAGGAGCGTTTTCAATTAGCCTATTGCTCTTATTATCTAAAATACATTTTAGTCCCCACATTTGTTTTTCATTTTTCCTTTTCTCACCTTTGTTTTTTTCCTCACACTTGTCCCTTACCTTAAGGATGAATTAATCCTTACTAAAATATATTTTTGTAATTAATCAAACTATTTTCTTTTGACGCAAGAATTAATCTAGCTACAATTAATTCATTTCTACCATCTTTTATTTTTATTTAAAATAAACATACTTGTCAATCAATTATCGAGCAACATGTATGCAATTATATTTTATTTTGTTGTATATCATTTTTTTAATAGTGTGATTTTAACTAGAAAACAATCAAATAATTTAAAATTTCATGAATGTGTAGATATTATAAAATCATTTTACTAGTATTATAATAATCATTTTATTATTTGTAATCTATAAAAAATTATATACTACTTTTATGATTGAGAAATACTATTTGGAAGAGATATTATTCTCTACCAGTGACTTACAAGAATTCTCATACTTGGAAGAGGATATGCTTTATCACTGAACATGCAAATATGCACTCTAGACTTGTTGTGGGGACAGGTCAATTACCTTTTTGGGACTCAAACTGGCTTGGTATTGGGGCCCTTTACTACTTATGGCCAGAGGGCACGGCACACCCATCCCTTTTCCATCCTTAACCATCTCTGAATTTTGTGCTAATAAACAGGTATATCTCCCTGTTTCGGAGCCACAAATGGCTACCACTACTCTTAATATTTTGCAGGCAGCAGAGATTCAATATGATCATGAGGATGTTTTGATATGGATACCAGAGATCATAGGGAGATTCACAGTAAAGTCAGCCTACCAGTCTATCCGAACATCTGATGTGGACACTCACTCAATAAAAAAGGTACGGAAGCAAACAATACCACCACAGCTCTCTATTTTAATATGGAGACCTGTAAATGATTTATTACCTTTTGACAATATTCTTGCAAAATTTGGCTTCAATCTCCCTTCAAAATGTCCACTTTGTTGTTCACTGGACTCCACTGAACACTTCTTTAATGAATGTGCTCAGAATATGAGAGTTTTCAGTCATGTCCATAATTTACTTGCTATTCCAGTTCCAATCTTCACCTCAGTCAAGCATAGGATACAGTACTATGTTAACTTTCAGGGTAGAACCAAAGCACACACACAGGTCACTGTCACAGCCATGATTGTAGTCTTTTGGCAACTTTGACTTAGAAGGAATAAATTGTTATATGACAATGTGTTTACAAACAATCATGATGTGTTCTTGAGTGTAATTCATAGAGTTGCATCAATATTTACTGCCTTTCCAGTATATGGAAATGTCAGCAAACATGGTGACCTACATAGTACAGGTCTGATCCCTTATCTGAGAAGGAAAAAGATTAAGCATGTAATTCATGTTAAATGGGAGCCACCTGACAAGGGAGTTAAAATTAATGTGGATGCTTCATACATTAACAGTCAACAGGTTGGACTAGGTCTTGTGACTCAGGGGCGAATTTTATGGGGGTCTAAAAGGGGCCGGGCCCACCCCATGATTTTATCCAGAAATAGCATATATATATATTATTCATTCCTCATTAAATATTATTTTGGAAAATAATTAATTGGAAGCCCCTTTTATTTTTGGAAAGCAAAATATGTTTCTGTAAGGAGAGTAGAAAAGTTTATTAAAATTAAACTTCTAATAAAAGTAGTGGCACATTTTGTTAGTTTTTTATTAGTATTTTATTTTTATTTTTTTAATTTATTATTCTTATAAGATATCATAATAGTAATTTTTTTAAAGAATATTAATAATATTTTCTTAATAATATTGTGAAAACAAGCCTGCGTAGTCGAATGGAAGATGATTTTCTGCGAGATTCTTTGATGCTATATATTGAAAGAGAAATTGCGGAGACCATTCCCATTGATTCGATTATCGACACTTTTGAGATGATCTAAGAGAGAAGAGTATTCAAATGAAATTTATATTTTCTTTAACTATAGTTGGTCCTTTATATGTATGATTCTTTTATCTCTAAATAAATTACTTCACTATACCGTTTTTTTATAATTTCATTAGTTCTTTCGAACTCAAATTTTTGTGATTAGTCCGCCCCCTTTAAGGTAAAATCCAGGATCCGCCCCCTGTTGTGACTAGGGATAGGAGAGGAAGGGTGGTGCATATGAAAATGAAATATGTCACAGCAAACTCACCCCTACAATCTGAATTGCTTGCAATACAATTTGGTATCCTCACTGGCCTTCAGTTGGGAACTGAATTTGTAATTGAATCTGATAGCATGCTTGCAATCAATAATATCAAGAGGCCCTCATCAGCTGCTTAGAATCTTTTTGGCCTATGCTACCAGATCCAATCACTGATAGCAGGCACCAAAATCATGCATGTATACAGGGAAGGGAATAAGGTTGCTGATTTCATATCTAAACTTTGTTCCCGCTCAGCAAGAACTGGAGATATACACACATCTGAGTCACACCCTATTTTAACTAGCATGCTTTTTCTAGAAGAAATAGGAATTCCTAACATAAGAATCTAGAATAGCTACTACTCTATTTTCTTTTCTTTCAGGATGTATGAAGGCCCATTGAAAGGAGTTCAATGGGTTACAAGCACTCAGGATGCAGCAGGACAATACAAGACCAAGGACTCAGCAATCACACTCACACTGATTTCCTCATTTCTTTTGATAGCAGATCCCACCTCTCACCCCACCACTTGGCAGATTTGTATTTCGTTTAACGATTTACTAACATGCTCGGGGTGTTAAGTAGTGAGAGCTGGGATCATGGCTCATTTTAGAGCTGTTAGCTATACTTATGTCATTTTACAAGCTTTAGAACTATACAATTGTAACAGTAACATTCAAGGCTATGCCTGTTTTATGGTCTAGGGGTGCCAATTAATTCCCCCCAACCTTGGTGTGGTTTCAAATAAAAAAAAAGATTGAGAAATACTATTTATAAAGTTATTATTAGCAATATAAAATGTGTCATGTCCTTTTATGTCATTTTACATGATTGATTAACGAAACAGCTATTAGTGATCCGCTAATTTTACCAAACACTTTAAATACAATCAGCTAGTCAAATCAGCTAATGCAATCAGCTAGTCAAAACAGCTAATACAACCAGCTAACAACTAATCACCAAACACCCCCAGAAACAAGTAAGATTGACTTTGATTAGTGAAATTGAATACAGTTAGTGTCTAAGGTCACTTAAGTTTTGATATTTGATTAGTAAAGTATATAACAAGTAAAGTAATGTTTGATTAGTTAATAAGGATTTAGATAGTGTTCACAAAGAAACAAGTAAGTTTGATATCAGATTAGTTAAACTACCATCGATTCTAGTTTGATGGTAATGTATATAGAAAGTATATTAGTTTTGATTAAGTAATCTGGATTTAGTTAGCGTTCACATAGAAATAAGTGAAGTTTGACTTTGATTGGTTAAATTGAATACAATTAGTTTCTAAAGTCAAGTAAGCTCTGATATTTGATTAGTTAGACTCAATTTAGTTTCCATAGAAAGTTGTATATATAGAGATATTCGATTACAAATTGTTATTAATATACATAAAAAATTAATTTATGTTCTTCAATTGATATGTTATGTTATATTTAGTTAGCGTTTATAGAGAGTCGAGTAAGATTTGATTTTGATTAGTTACACATGTTTTAGAGTTCACAAAAAATAAAGTAAAATTCGTCATTTGATAATTTAAACTTAATAGGTCGGGATAAATGGTGGAGGGTAAAGGGAAAAAGAGAACACAAGTTAATGGAGAAAAAGAAATAAGTATATATGGATATTTATTAGGTAACAATTAAGATATCATGTATTAATATTTTAAATTTTATGTTCCGACCAGTTTCCTCCATCGTAAATCATCCGGAAATCCTTTTCCAAATCAGTTTCCTCATTCGTAAATCATTCTCAAAATCACAAATATTTGTGGCAGGTTTCCTCCATCGGAAATCATTTGGAAATTCCTTTTCCGGGTAGTTTCCGAAATCGGAAATCATATCCGATTTCGCAAATTATCTCAATACACAACGAGTTTTAAAACCCCGTCGTGCTTATCGTTCCAAGGTGTTTATACATTGGATTCCATTACATTTCCGATTTCGTAAACCCAAAGGACGGCGGGAAAAACAACTTTCCTTTTTCCCGCCGTGTTTCTGCGCTGCGCATCTACCAATTTCTGCTAGTGGGATAACCTTTTGAACTTTGTCTCCTCCAGCCTTATCCAGCTGCTCTCCCTTCCATAGACTTTTCTCAAATGGTTTGGAGTGTGGGACTTGATGAAATGAAGCCCGTGCCATTCTTTTCTTGCTAGAGACCTCCCACTTCCTTTTCTCCTACATGGCAAGCTCCATTTTTTTATTACAGACCTGTAGGCTTGAGTTGCATGATTCCTGGTTTGAGATCTTCTTTTAGTCCGATGATGAAGCTTGAGACAAAATACTGCTTAGACATAGTTAAGTCCTTTTTAGCCAACAACACTCTCTACTCATCAAATTTCTCAACATAAGTCTTAACAATTGATTGCTGATATAGCTTATTGAACTCCTACACTTCATCTCTGAAGTTGAGAGAAGTGAATCTCTGCATGAGCAGAAAACAAAATTCATCCCAATTCTTCATTACCTTCCTAGAAACTCCAACCTAATACCAGACTGTTGCCTTATCAATCATATACTGTTCAGCCACTTTCTAATAATTAGGGACTTGATAATAACTAAAAAATGTGTGACATTTTATGAGTCATTCTTTAGGATCATTTCCACTGAAACAGACTAGATCAACTTTAACTCTTTGATTTTCAGCACTCCTACCAAATCCGCCCCTCCAATCCACCTCATCTTCTAGTCCCACAATTCTAGCATCAATTCCCATTCTCAAATTACTTGAATCCATCCTCCCTCCTTGATTAGAAAAATTACTAGTACTAGCCATGTTCTTAGGATCATATACCGGCCAAAATGCACATCAGCTTGAGGATTTTTAAAAGACCATGTGTATCAGAAGAATTAGGCTTATGATTCACAGTGCAAGGTAGGATTCACAAGTTCAAAATGAAGATCATGAGCGTGTGTAATCTCTGACGCGAACGTAGTAGTCTAGACTCCCTTGTTAATTTTTACTGTTAGTTCAGTTAGTTTTAGGGTACTTTTGTAATTTTATGAATAATTCGAAAATGAAAATAATAAAAACATTGAAAGAGTGCCTTCAATTTGCTATTCCATGTTCTAGCTCCGAGATTTCCAACGTATTCAATCACTTCCAAACCTTGCAATAGAAAATTCTTAAAAGTAAGAAAGAGAACTCCAAATCATAATTTTCTGCCAAAAGGTTATTACGTACAATAGCTAATGAAAAATGTTTACAAATGCATGAAAACTCATAAAACATACAAGATAGTCAGGCTAGCGAGAAGCAATAGTATGTTGATCGTCCCTAAATTCATCGACGACGACGGAAGTAATTGAGAAGGTGCCGGGGCTGGTGCAAGGTGGTGATGCTCAAGATCAACCGGGAAAGAATGATAGTTGGGGAACGGTAGCTGATGATATTGTGGATTTGGGCCGTAAAGTTGTTGTGCCCGAGCGACGTCCTCGGAGGCTAGGTCAAGTTTCTTGATTCCAGGAGACATCTGCTTGTACATGATCCCTTCTTCGGAGTGAGAGTGATCTAAGCCTAATACATGCCCAATTGCATGTATCGCAACAGATTCTAAGTCGAACGCATCCTTCTTGGGATCACCAACGCTCCAAGTCACGTGGGCACTCAGTCTAAGTCCTCCAGACGGCGGGAAAGAAGCGTGGATGAGATCACCGTTCATCCATCCGTCGAAGTAAAAGAAACCGATCTTGATGTCGGGTTCAGAGCCGTCGACGTAGTCTATCTCCTCGAAATCCACTTGGATGGCCGACGACCACTTTGCAAATGCGCGAGAAAAGGCGTTCTTCATCTCCTTTTCACTCAGGTAATCGATCCCCACGGCTTCCAAGTCCCCGTGTTTCATATTTTGCTCAAAACCATATTTCAGCGTGATTGGAACATCAGGTTCCCCGGGCCACCTTAACAATATTCCATTAGCCCATCTTGCGTACTGGTCTACCCCGCTGTTTCCAAGGGGAATGCGGAAATCATCGTCAAGGTTTCTCGCCCCAACGGCAGAGGATTGAAGAAGCAAGAACATGAAGAATGCTGTTATCACAACTCCGGCCATGTTTTGGTGCTTCATGACTTTTGTTATGATCTCTGATCAAATCAAGATCAAGGTCAAGCTAGCTAGCTAGGTCTTAATTAAAATTCTTGTATGCGGAGGTGCGGAGAGGTGTTGATGCCCATTAGTCTTGGAAGGGGTTGCATATATAGGCGAATTCATGTGGAAAGCCGAAGCCGAATTGGTGTTGGAAAAGAATTAAACTAATGGTGGAATCTCCATTTTCGTTTTGGAAAAGAATTATACTAATGGTGGAATCTCCATTTTCATTTGGAAACCGAAGCCAGACTGGTTTTGGATGATAAATAAACTGATGGGATGCAAGTCCGTTTTCGTTTTGGAGTTTGAAATAACCACAAGGAATCTTGATCATATGTCTGGTATAGGATGAATATTCATCTAGAAATATAACACATTTTAGTTTATTTCTTAACTTTCAGTTTAACTTTAATTGGATGAGCTGTACATGATTAGATGAATTCAGACAAGTTGGTTTAGATAGAATTGAAAATCCATTAAAGAGCTCAATCTATGCGAATTTTCTCATTCGCATTTTTATTTTTAATTTCGATTCTAGATGACTGAACTAGTACATTTCTAAATATTAAATATACTTGTATCCTTGGCACCTTTTAAAAAATGTTGCTTAATTACTTGTAATGGATAATCTTATCCTATATGAAATAGTGGAACGAAAATACCTTCACAATATTCCTAATTGAATAAAATCATTATAAATCTTGAGGAGTGTGAAATTATCATTATTCCACAAAGTCAGAGTACTATCGCATTTCTTTATATTTTCAGTTGGACAAACCCAATTCACCCGATGATTATAATAATCCCAACTGCACTTGTGAACAATGCTTTATCGGTGAACAAAACTTTTCTTTTTACGAGGGTTTACTGTACTGAGAATTCATCATAGAAGAATTCGTGCCGATAGCCTTTGTACGTCTGAGAGAGGAAATAGAAAGGGGCGGAGTATAGATCCCAGAGGATAATGAAAGCAAGGCTGATTTTTATAACTAATTTCAATATAAAGTTAAGATCATATTTCCTAAGAGTTCCGATAGTAAGTCGTCGGAATTTCACTAAAAATAGATCTAGAATTACAATCGCACAAATTAAGAATTGAAGATTATAATCGCACATAACCTTAAATTCAGGGTCATCTAGAAGCTTGAAGGTTATAGACTAAGGCCCTGTGTGTTCTGGATTTTTGTAAGATTTGGATCTTGGGATTTTGACACTGTACAAATCCTTGGATTTAGAGTGGATCTTGCAAAACCCAGATCTAACAAGACCTTGTATGGTATAAAGATTTGGTTTTGGATTTTGCAATAATTTATTATTAATAAAATAATAGTATATGCAAATATTTGTATCCTTCTTTTTGGAGTAGTTATTTTAGAGTATATGAACTCGACATTTGTGAAAAATGTATCATAATATAATTTTAAGAAGTATAATTATATTATTTTATATAATTATATTAAAAATAAAATATTTCATTTTTTTCATTTTGGATCAATGTAAGTTTACCATTTACCATTTTTATTAAATTGGATGGGTTCAAAAATTATGAACCGGTCACTTTATTTAGAAAAAAATAGAGTGGAGTCGGTAATTTTGACCCGGTCCATTTTAAAATTAAATAATTGTATATACAATATTTCAAAATATAAATATCATTTTCGGAATAGTAATACTCATATTTATAATATTTCAATTTTATTTCAAAAGTGAATATCAATATAAATAATAGAATAATAGTTTAAATATAAAACAGAAATTGTGGCAAAACTTAGTTGGATTTTGGAATTTACGAGTAAATCCCAAAAACAAAAACCTGTGCAAAATATGCAAGGTCTTGGATCTTGGAGAGTAAATCCCAAGATCCAAAACCCCCAAGACCCTAGAACATACAGGGCCTTAGGCTCTGTTTGATAAAACTGTAGTGTGAAATCTGAAGTCTGAAGTCTGAAATCTGAAGTCTGAACGATTAAGTGATGAATACTGAAAAACTAAAAATAGTAAAATTCATATGTTTGAATCTGAAGTCTGAATGAGAAAAGTAAACTAAAATTTCTAAAAATAGTAAACATTTCATGCATTAAGTGATAAGTGAAAACCAAATCACTTATTTGGGAGGGTGTTTTTGTACTTGACAATTAAGACCCACTTATTCATTAAGATGTCAATTTTACCATTATCAAACACTTCAAATTTTGATTAAGTATTTTTTCATTAAGTTACCCACTTAATTGGGTTATCAAACAAAACCTTAGTCCAACCACTAAAAACTTGAAGAATTTAAAATTTTTGACTAAAATTTGAAACCTACGTTTAAAATATATTTTACCCCTAATAAAACAGTATTAGCAACTTTACTAATTTACTATGAAACCCGGCCTGGAGTTAAAGCCCAATGGCCTCTTTCATTTTAATTTTTTTATAGTGTTGTATTTATACCTCACGTTTAAAACGTTAAAGTTATTTGTTTTTACGGTTTTGCCAAGGATATTTGTAAATTGTATCTGATTGCTTGATTAGAATAAGACAGAAGCATTCTTATATATAGTTACATACAAGGATCTAAAGCTAAATACTGAACCTAGCTAAACCCTAGGCACATAAGTGCAATATACAAAGTACGTACATAATTAATAAATCAGTCCTCCAATTCTTCTTATATTGTCACACCCCCCTTCAAGCGAAGCGTCGGATTGACTGAGACGCGAAGTTTGGACCGAAAGAAGTCAAACAGCGCACGATTGAGCCCCTTGGTGAAGATATCCGCAACTTGTAAGGATGTCGGAACATGACCAACTCGAAATTTGCCAGCACTAACAAGTTCCCTCACAAAGTGATAGTCGATGTCGATGTGCTTAACTCTCTTGTGAGCAACTGGATTCTCCGCAAGAAAGATAGCACTGTTATTGTCACAAAGAAGCACTGGAGATCTCTGAAGTGGGAAGCGCAGATCCCGAAGAATGTGTAACAGCCACACTACCTCCGAAGCAATGTTCGCAAGAGCCCTGTACTCCGATTCAGAGCTTGACCGAGAGACTGTAGGTTGCTTCTTCGCACTCCATGAGACCAAGTTGCCACCAAGGAAAACTGCATATCCATAAGTAGAGCGACGTGTCTCCAAGCAGCGCCCAATCAGCATCAGAGTAGGCTAGTATCTCCGAAACACCATCAGTAGTAAAGGTCAATCCACAATGTTGCGTGCCTCGAACATATCTGAGAATTCGAGTAACTGCAGCAAAATGATCATCCCGTGGATCCTGAAGATATTGACTCACAGAGTTGACAGCAAAGGATAGGTCAGGACGAGTGATAGTGAGGTACTAAAGTGCACCTACAAGAGATCGATACAATTTCGGATTGTGAAATGGTCCACTGGTACTGCTGTGTAACTGAGACAACGAAAGGAACGGTGTAGAGACCGGTGTAGCATCCAACATCCCAGCTCTCTGAAGAATATCCCCAGCATACTTGGCTTGACCCAAGAACAACCCGGTAGAGGTGGGTGTAACCTCCAGGCCAAGAAAGTAGCTGAGGTATCCGAGATCCTTGACAGAGAACTCCCGATCAGCCCGAGCTATGAAACTCTGAATAGTAACCTTATCTTTCCCGGTAAGAATGATATCATCGACATAGATGAGAAGGTAAAGGATGACTGTGCCACGGGTGAACACGAACAGAGACGGATCCGACAAACTGCCAACAAAGCCAAGGCCTTTAACAAAGGCACTGAAGCGATCAAACCATGCCCTAGGAGGTTGTTTAAGACCATGGATGGCTTTCCTTAGAAGCCATACATGATTAGGACGTGCAGGATCCTGATATCCAGCTGGTTGCGCCATGTAAACTGGACTGTCAAGAACACCATTCAGAAAAGCATTCTTGACATCGAGCTGATGAAGCGGCCATTTCCTCATAGTAGCAATAGCAATCACTGTTCGGACAGTAGCAGCCTTGATAACTGGACTGAAGGTGTGATCAAAATCAAACCCCGAAACCTGTGAGAATCCTTGAGCCACTAGACGTGCTTTATACCTCTCAATAGAGCCATCCTGTTTGTACTTCAATCGATAGACCCACTTGGAACCAACCACATTAACATGTGGAGGGCAAGGCACCAACTGCCATGTCTGTTGCCGCGGAAGTGCATCAATCTCTTCATCCATAGCAGTAACCCATCGTGAGTCCTTTACTGCAGCCTTGAAATTTCTCGGTTCCTTCTGTACCAGCAACTCAGCAACTAAACCTGTAGCCACAAAATCAGGTCCAAGACTGCGAGCTACTCTTGTTCCATCCTGATGACGAGTGACCATCGAGTGAGCTCGAAGAGCAGGTGGGGCTGCCGGAGCCTGTTGAGCTATGGAAACAGGAGGAGTCAGAGGACCACTTCCAGAAGAGACTGAATCACTAGTTGAATCGGATGAACGCGAGAATACTGGAGAGGGCGCTGGAGTGACTGGTTCCGGTTCATCGGTGATTGCTGCTTGTGCAGTCGAAGAAGGCTCATTACACACCATACAGGGCTGCTGTGGTGGAATAATCTCAACAGAAGATGTCCCTAAATCGGGATCAGTGAGGTCAACAAAGGAAGAGACATCCAAAGAGGAGAAATGAGCTTCTGTGGATGCTCTCGAGAATGGAAAGTGACCCTCATCGAAGCGAGCGTGGCGAGTCATATAAATGCGACCAGAGGCAGGATCCAAGCACTTAAATCCTTTGTAGTGCACACTGTAGCCCAAAAAGACACATGGCAGACTGCGAGGGGCTAATTTATGTTCAGATGTAGGCCGAACATAGGGAAAAACACGGCACCCAAATGGATGAAAGTTTGAGTAGTCCGGTGAACGCCCAAAAAGTACTTCAAAGGGAGACTTATTATCAATCACCGGAGTTGGCAGCCGATTGATAGTAAAAACAGCAGCACTGAATGCGTCATCCCAGTGAGATAGCGGCAGGTGTGAATGAAACAACATGGAGAGGCCCATCTCCGTGATGTGTCTATGCTTGCGTTCTGCTCTACCATTCTGCTCAGGTGTATATGGACATGAGATTTGATGATGAATGTCGCGAGTTCCAAAGTGAGACTGCAACATGTTGTTGATGAATTCAGTCCCTCCATCACTCTGAAAAACTTTGATGCGAGATGAGAATTGGTTCTCTACGAATGCTTCAAATTGGAAATCGCGAATAATCATCCACAAACAAAGAATAATAAGAAAAACCATTTCCCGAAATAACCGGAGATGGCCCCCACAAATCACAATGAATCAAATCCAAAACATTCTTAGCCCGTCTGGGGTTCTCAACAAAAGACAGTTTATGGCCTTTAGCCATAGCACACGGTTCACAAATACCAGGTATTGGAAGTACAGAAGTAAGAGATAAAAACCCATGTTTGTTCAATAAAGAAATAACAGTAGAGGACACATGTCCTAATCGAGCATGCCACACTTCAAAAGATGCTCTATTATTATTCTTCTTCACCACTGAAAGAAGTGATGCCTCACCACGGTCCAGCACATACAGCCCATGCTCACTGTGTCCCTGCCCCAGGATTGCCCTGCTGAGCTTGTGCTGAATAATAAAAGACTTGTCATTGAAAGAAATAATAGCACATAGCTCCTTGGTAAGCTTACTAATTGACAACAGGCTTTTAGTAATAGCAGGCACAACCAAGACATCAGATATATGTATAGAAGGGCTAACTCTAGCATCACCAACAGCAGTAATAGGAAGAGAAGCACCATTACCAACAGAAACAGAGGTATTACCATTATATGGCGCCACAGCAGTCAAGGTTGAAATAGTGGCACTCATATGGTTGGTAGCTCCTGAGTCAAGATACCAGTCTGAAACTGTAGGAGCAGTAGTGGACTGAACCTGAGAAGCCTGGTAGGGCACATATTGCGGTGCATACACAAGTGGCTGAGGAGCCACTGCCGCAGGAGCAACCGGAGCAGCATAGGTCTGAGCAACAAGAGCCTGAGGAGCCGATGGAGGCTGTGCCGACTGAGGAACATAAGTCTGGTACTGCTGCTGGCCATACAGCTGTGGTGGTGGAGTCACATAACTTGGCGTAGAGTAGGGACAAAATCTAGAGATGTGTTCGAAGCCTCCACACGTGTAACACTGAATCTGAGCACCCAAAACACCAGATCTGGACACACCTGGACCTCCAGGAGCTGCCCAGGGACGATGACCGCCACGGCGACCGCCGAACCGGCCGCGCTTGGGCCCCACGCGCCACCTTCTAGTTGCTGGGCGGCCGGGGCAGGTTGCTGGGCGGCCGCTACAAAGGCTACTAGACCCGCCGGAGCCTGTACATGCACATTCGTTTGCTCCAAATTTGCCAAAAAGGCCTCATAGCCATTCGCTTGATCCACAACAGTAATATACGGGGGCAAGGGATCAAGAACAGCAATGGGTGCACTAAAATTCTTATATTCTTGACCAAGGGCAGTGAGAAACCACATAAACTTGTCGCGGTTCTCAGCAGGTTGGCCCATAATGCTTAATTGATCAAAATTTTTTACCAGAGACAGATGAAGATCATGAATCGTACCAGTCTTGCGGAGGAGGTTAGCCTGTTGTCGGAGGCTGAAAACAGCAATCGAGGTGCTGTGTTGATAGGCACTGGCAAAGGTATCCCACATCTCCTGAGCAGTAGTACACTGTGAGATCTCATTCTTCGCATCAGCAGTGCATGAGGAGAGAAGCACACTACAAAGCCTCTGATCATCCACGATCCAGGATTTGTAGGCAGCAAGGGCAGTGTCGTAGGCGGCTTGCTCCTTCTGGAGAGTGGCAGAGTACGGTGGTGAGGAGGAGGAAGAGGCGGCCGTTGGCGGCACGGGAACGAGAGGGCGAGGGGTAGAGCCATCCAGATGGCCAAACAAGCCTTGGGGCATGAACACATACTCTACCTGCTTCTTCCACTGCAGGTATGTTGAAGCTTCCAACTTGGTATTGAGAAGATGAATCATCGTGTTGATCGAAAGAGCATCATCCTTGGTAGCAGCCATCGTCTTGTAGAATAACAAAAAAAAGGACAAAATAATTTTTGAACTGAAAAAGGAGGGAGAAGGCTGTGTAATAGTCTGTGTGTGTGCGTGAATGGAGAGAAAGGGATAAAGCGGCGGCGGCAGCAGAAGAAAATAGAGGGAGAGGGTTTAAGAACCCTAGGGTTTAAGGAAAGAGGATCGTCAGGCGACTGATACCATGTAAACTGTATCTGATTGCTTGATAAGAATAAGGCAGGAGCATGCCTATATATAGTTACATACAAGGGCCTAAAACTAAATACTGAAGCTAGCTAAACCCTAGGCACATAAGTGCAATATACAAAGTACATACATAATTAATAAATTAGTCCTCCAATTCTTCTTGTATTTTCACAATATTTTGTTATATGTAGTCCATTAGAGCATCTCCAACGGTGTTCTTTTAGACTTGCTTGGCAAATTTTCAAAAATGATAGCAGTACTGCTTACCATTGTTTTTGCGTTCGCGTACACTGTTTGGAGGAAACTGTTGCTTGCGGGAGCAGGCCTGCTTGAGATCGTACGAATTGAATGTCATTAAATGTTTCATTACACAGAAAGTGGATTTCACATGGGATCGGATCCTCTGCTCAACATTTCCTACGCAAATCGTGCGCAAAATCATAAATAAAGCAGTTTTTGTTTCATATGGTATAGGTATACTATGCGTTAAATTACATCTTACTGATAAATGAGGTTCTCCAAATAACTTTCTGACAATTTTGTTTTTACTTATGACAATTATTTTTGTTTAATTTTTTTACTATCAAGACATTGGTTATTCATGAGTTTTACTAAATTTTATTACTTAATTTTTTTCATTATTATAAAATAACATGTTATTATATAATTATTACAATAAAAGAATGTGATTCATTTTTAAAATGAGATTTTTATTCATATTAAAGGTACGTGGGCCCAATCAAGTTACATGTGTTTTGTAGCTTACCATTAAAGGAACAACTAGCTTGTCAAACCACTAGTTTGAAAAGATGACATGGCAGCTCAAGGTAAAATAGGTTCTAACTTACCATTGAAGATGCTTTTAATTACTTATGCAGTCTATATTTATTCATGAAGTGATGTTAATATCATCATTATTTATTCAAGAGTAAATGTGGTTCCCATAAATAAGGGTATATCAGATAATTTAAATATAAATACGGACTGTAAAAGTAAAGTTGGACTGTATCTCTCACAAAATTTCCCCAAACTTACCAAAAATAAATTAAAAATTATTTTCGCACATATTCTTTCTCCTCATCCTTCCGCATTTAATTACTACTATTTAAATTTTAAGTTTCTTGTTTTCCCAACTTGATTAGTTCGAAGACACTTTCTCTCTCTAAAACCAGAGAGTAGTACGGTTCATCTTCACAGTTTCAAAACATCATATTTTATCTCCGATCTATTGAATTTGCCATCAAAAAGTTAGGACTCTATCTAATCAGTCAATCAATCATACAGTGGAGTGGTTTAATCGAACATGCATTGAGGTTCAAAAAAGGGGTTTTCTACACGGTTTCTCAATCTTATCACCTTGGCAGCAAGCGGAAAAGTAGATTCCACGGCGTTCATTGGGCAATGGAGAAAGGCAGCATATGGCTTGATCAATGTGAGCACGTTGGTTCTGTACCAAAAAAGGGATTTTTTGCGTGGAGCAGTGAAAAGAGATTTTGAAGCGTCAGAATGATAAGAGGTTAGTGCTTCATTAATTTTCTCATTGGGTGGCGGTACCACCTTTTCTCGACAAACACATTGCATTAAAGGAAATTAATCATGAGAGTCGCTACTACAAAGAGAAAGTTCAATTCAGACACGTTAAGTCACGGAGAATTTGAAAAGATAGAAGGGAGAAATGTTGTTATAAATACCACAGACGAGATCACAATCTCTACACAACTAAAGCATACCAAACAACTTGAAAATAACCAGCAGTGTAGTAATATTCTTCACTCTAAATCAATGGGAGATAGCCGCTGGCTCAATGAGGCAGAAATGGCCCTTACACCTAGGGGGTCAGATTATTCAGAGGAACGCAGAGAACCTGCTAGTGCTGGAGTTGATTTCGATGGCATTGCCAGACCAACAAGAAGGGGAGGTGTTCTATCCATCACGAGGGAGGATATCCAGGAGGCGGTGCCGGTGGAGCAGAACTGTCTTTTGGCTTATTGGATGGATAATAGGGAGTACACGGAGGAGGATTGGAATCAGTATTTCAGGAATTTCTGTTCGGTCACTGCAGAGGTAATCCAAAGGTTCCAACATCTGTTTGTGATTCGATTTGATACTAGGGAGGAAGATTTTGTGATTCTCCATCGCAGCCCCTTTGCAGTGGCAGGGGGACTGTTAGCTCTTAGGAGATGGGGTTCAGGGATAGTGTTAAGAGATGTCTAGGTTGAAAAGGTTAAGGTACGAGTGCAGCTACATGGTCTGCCAGTGGAGTGCTTTGCTCAAATGGCAGCGATTAAGGCTGCGAATATGGCTGGGGAGGTGATTGATGTTGAGATAGAGCCCCCGCCAGCAATGAATGTTAACTATCTAAGGGCGACAATGTGGATTGTTCCGGGGGAGCCACTGGTCACTGGGTTTTATGTGAATCTTGAGTATGTCATAGCTCCGGAAAATAGAAGAATTTGGGTGGATGTGTAGTATGAAAGGGTGTATAGATTCTGTAGGAGATGTGGAGTTATTGGTCATCTTATGCATAGCTGCCCAATCGAAAGTGATGTGGTGCTGGACCAGTTCATTGAGCATAAGGTGAGGTCTCATTTTGCTGAAAGGGGGGTGAACATTGTCTATGATCCAAGGAGGCAAATGTTTGCTAGTGATGTTAGGGCGCACAACCATCGAAAGGAAACACCAATGTACCAGCTGATTATATGGATTCAAGGAGGCTCAGATATAGACACATGAGAGAGAGAGAGACATACAAGAAGGATTTCTGATATCTATGAGAGTGGAGCCAGGTAATGGCAGGAGGTTAACAATTGGAGATAGAATACAATTAAATCCTTTTCAGCAGCGGAATCAGACTTTTGATCCCTATTTCGGGGTGGAATTGGAGAATCCAGTACGGATCCGGTCAAACTCTCCATCCCCACCGACAGATATGTTAATTGACAATGAAGTTTATGGCCCACAAATTGAATCTCCAATTTCTCAGCAAAGGGTGGTGGACATCCAAGATCAAGTCAGGCTGGAAATGGAAAGGGTTACAGTGGATCTGCGGGAGTTGGAAGCATCTGAGGAGCGTTGATGGCATCTGCTTTACAAGAAAATCCAGACATGATGCAACTGAGAATCACAGTGCATGGAGCGTCAGCGATTCCAGGCTGGGGAGGTGCCATTTCAGAGATTCCTCCTATCCAACAAATTAGACCTCAAGAATTGCAGCCTGAGCACTCAACTGAGAATGTGAATGAGGTGGTGGTTATCTCTTCGGATGGGGAGGATTCAGACTCATCTACTGGCGAATCAGATCTGGAATCTTCCAGACAGAGCAGAGATCCAGCCATAATAATAGGGAGGCAGCGGAGGCCTAAAAGAATCAGACAAGAACAGGAGAATGAGGATAACAAGGGGGGAAAGGAAATGAAGATAGATCAGAAGGGGGGAAAGAATAAAAGGAATCGCATAAGGACCTATTTTGTGTTGAGAAGGAAAAGACCTAACTTTGAAGTTGGTCAATCATCAAGACCAGTTCATCAGGTCAACAACAGTGGCACACAGCCTGAGATGTCTCAGGAACAGGATCCTCAAATGTGAGCAATCAAGAAGAGCCTAAGGAGCAGGAGGAAGTGGTAGCTCAAGAGATAGAAGTAACAGGTGCTCCAAATCAAATTCACACAAATGCAGTGGAGGTGACTCATAATTGGAATGTCAGAGGGATTCACAGAGCATTTTCATAACCAATCATTCAGAGAAGGCTACAAGAAAGCAGGAAGAGAGCTAGATCTGAAGGCAGTGGAAGCATGGTGGAAATGTCAGATCAAGCATTGCAATCTCCATAGAGAAGAAGGGTCATTCTGAAGCATACTATTAGCATGGAGGCTGTGGAGCAGACAAGTGCAGCGGACCCAAATTCTAATTCCATTATTGTCATTTCATAAGATAAGGAAGAGAACCAATCAGATGCCGTTGGAGAGGATCAGCTAGAGGATGTTCTGGAGATTGTCAAAGAGGAGGAGCATGAAGACTCAACCAGCAGTGGTGAGGAGGAGGTGTCTTCCAGAAGGCTACCCCTACTGCAGGTGGCTGAAGAAACGGTCACTCAAGAAGGTTTTCCGGTGGTTGAACCAAATCAACCACCCAATCATCCATGAGGACTATAGTGTGGAATTGTAGGGGTTGTAACAACACCCCTACATTCACTGAGATCAATCAACTGCTGCATAGATATAGCCCTGGTATCTTTTGTTTGCTAGAAACGAAGGCCAATGAGAATGCTTTTGCTCGTTGGCAGGAAAATTCTTACTTTAGAAATGCTAGAATAGTTGATGCAGCTGGTAGATCTGGGGGTTTAGCTCTCTTTTGGGCAGATTATGTAGATTTAGTAGTTGATAAGGTTCATAACAACTACTTAGTTTATTTAGTGTCTACTGCAAATGGCCATAAATGGTGCCTATTAGTGGTTTATGGGCCACCATCTGCACCAGAAAGGCCTTCATTTTGGAATGTATTATCATCTTTGCAATACTTTAGTAGTTTCCCAACTGTACTTATAGGGGATTATAATCAGATTTTAGATCAGAGGGACAAGAGAGGAGGCTCTCCAGTATCATCTCAACTAAACTCAGAGTTGCATAACCTCATCTTCAAGCATCGGCTACAAGAGGTAAGCTGTACAGGACTTTGGTTCACATGGACCAACAATCAAGATCCACCTAATACAATAGTGGAAAGGTTGGATAGGGATTTCGCAAATAAAGAGTGGGAGAGCTTATGGCCATATGCAAAGGTCAATAATTTACCTTTCACTGAGTCTGATCATATCCTATATTACTTGAGCTACAGCCACAACAGAAAAGGAGTAGGAGTACTTGAAGATTTGAAACCATGTGGATACAAATGGAAGCACCTAGTCAGATCATTTCCAGAGTCTGGAATCTGTAGGATCACATGAATTTGGGTGTTGTGGAGCTTCTGGGCAATAAACTCAGTGTCTCACTCACTCATTTGTGTAACTGGCATAGGAGAGCCTTTGGTCAGACGGACAAAAGACTAAAGGAAGTATCAGAGAAGATAGAGAAAGCACAATCAGGCTCAGGCCTTCATCAAAACTATTACCGGATCAAAGGCCTAATAGCACAAAAGAAAGAGTTGGAGCAGAGACAATCTGAGTATTGGCAACAAAGGACAAAACTCAACCGGATAGCTTTTGGTGAGAGAAACACAAAATTCTTTCATAAGTGGGCTACCAGGAGGAAACAAATCAATACTATACAAGGTATTTTAGATGCCAATGGAGTGTGGAATACAGAGAATGCCAAAATAGTCCAAATCCTCAATGATCATATCTGGGAGGTGTATGTTTATCCACAAGTACCATATTCTGAAGCATTGCCTTCAGATACTGTTCAAGACTTCATGCAGACCAATGATCAGGTACTCACTCCTTATCAAATTCAGCAACTGAGTGCTCCTTTTACTAAGTCACATGTGTGGGAGGCTGTAAAATGTATGAAATCTTGGGGGGGCCCTGGAGAAGATGGCATTCCAGCTGGCTTTTACAAGCAATACTGGAATAGTGGGAAATTCAGTGACCTTAGACATCCTTCATATCACACAAGGTAATGAATTCCCTATGGATTGGAATTGCACTCAGATCATTCTCATTCCTAAATTAAAGATGCCTAAATCACCCTCAGATTTCAGACCTATATCTCTTTGCAATGTTAAGTATAAAATTTTAGCAAAGATGATAGCAATCAGGTTGAAGAAATATATTGGATCTCTGATCTCTGATAACCAGCATTGTTTTGTTCCTGGGAGAAATATTTCTGAGAGTGTGTTGTTAGCTCATGAAGTAATGGAACATATGAGAAGGCATGGGAACCACTGTCATCTTTGATCAGAAGAAGTCACAAATTTTCCAGTCTTTAATCTTGAAAGTGAAACAAAAATATGAATCTTGGAAGGTCAGGCTCTTAAACTTTTCAGGTAGATTGACCCTGACAAAACATGTGCTGCAATCCTTAGCTGTCTACCCACTAGGGATTTTTAGAATCCCTGTAAGCATTCTAAAGAAGTTGGATGCAATGACAACTCAGTTTAAATGGGGAGGATCATTGACTGGGAGATCAGTGCATTGGAAGGCTTAGAATCAGTTATGTAAGTCTAAGCTAGAAGGAGGTCTAGACCTCAGGTCAACAGTGAGTCCAAATAAAGCTCTTCTAGCCAAGCATGCATGGAACATTTTAAAGGGAGGCTCTTCTTTACTTTGTAAGACATACAGGCATTGGCGGACCATATAGGGGGGAAAAAGGGGCCGGGTCTACCTCATAAATTTGCTAAGATTTAGCCTATATATAGTATTATTCTCCCTTTAAATAGTATTTAGTAAAAAAAATAATTGGTGGCCCACTTTACAAAAAATCAACGTGTACAAATACATAAGAGCATCTCCAATGGTTGCATTTTGGACTTGCTTGGTAATTTTTATAAATTATTAAGCACTAGCTTACCATTGTTTTACTCTACACAAGCACTAGCTTTGTCAAGCAACTAGCCTTGGCAAGCAACTAGCTTGAGTCTAATTTAGTAGACCCCACATCAATAATTCAATGTATTTGGTTGTGTATTAGAAATATGTGGGGTCATACAAGCTAATCTATACTATTGCTATCCATTGGAGAATTTTGCAACTTGCTAGCAAATTAGCTTGAATTAATGTAAGCTACAATGTAGTGTAGCTTACCGTTGAAGATGCTCTAAGGAGAGTAGAAATTTTACTAAAATTAGATTTCTAATAGAATTAGTGAATCATTAGTAGGGACCACACATTTTGTTAATTTTCTATTAGTATTTTATTTTTGTTTTTTGATTTATAATCCTTATAGGATTTTATATTAGTAATATTTTTTTAAAAGAATATTAGTTAATCCTATAACATATCAGTAATTAGACATACTAATGTCATTAGAATTTGCGTTTTGTAATTTGAACGAGCCTTTTTCAGTCATGAAAATTGTGAAAACAAGTCTGTGTAGTCGAATGGAAGATGATTTTCCGCGAGATTCTTTGATGTTATATATTGAAAGAGATTGCGAGACCATTCCCATTGATTCGATTATCGACACTTTTGAGATGATCAAAGAGAGAAGAGTTAGATTCAAATAAATTTTATATTTTCTTTAACAATAGTTGATCCGTTATATGTATGATTATTTTATTTCTAAATAAATTATTTTGTTATACCGTTATTTTTATAATATCATTTATTCTTTCAAATTCAAATTTTTATGATTAGTCCGGCCCCCTTGTCGGTAAAATCCTGGGTCCGCCCCTGCATACAGGGCCAAATATTTGAGAAATGACTCTATCAGAATAGTAGTGATTAAGCCTGGTGATTCATGGGGATGGAAATCAATAGTGTGGGCTTCAGAACTAATAACCAATCATCTGCAATGGAAGGTGGCAAATGGCAAGGATATCAAGATCCATGATAACTGGATTCCAACCATTGCAAATCCTATACAAAATTCTGCAGTTGTATCCACCCACACTAATCTCAGAGTGGAGCATTTGATAGACTAGCAGAGCAATACTTGGAGGATGCCAGTTAAAAGGAATATTTTTCCTAATCAGGTAATTCATCATATCATGGCACTTCATATAAATTCAAATGAAAGTGATACTCCTTTCTGGAGGTGGACTACAAATGGTGAGTATAGCACAAAAATGGGATATCATATTGCAATGAGTCAATCTCATAATGGAACACATTACATCAGATTATCAGAACAAGCCATGAAGTTTTGGTCAAAGCTTTGGAATTTAAATGTGCCTTACAAAATGTTAACATTCCTGTGGAAGGCAGTCATGGGATGTTTACCTACACAAAAGAATAGGCAAACACGGAAGCTTTCAGATAATAGTAACTGCAGTAGATGTGCATCTCAACTGGAAGATGAGTCTCATTTATTCCTGGCTTGTCCAGAGGCAGAAAGGATTTGGAGGGAAGATGGAATCATAATGCAGAGTTCAAGTATCTCCTTCAGTACGTGGTTCTTTTAACTCATCACTTTGAATACACAAGAGGAGGAGATAATGAAATTTATTGCTATTCTATGGCAACTATGGAAACAGAGAAATCATAAGGTTTTCCATCAGGCACTTCAACCATCAAACTGGTGTTGGGAACAAGCAAAGGCTGAGTATCAGATTACGTTGGGTAGAGGGAGAACAAGAACAGCGGCAAACCAGGCTAATGAGAGCACAGACATAGGTGGGGAATCTGCTGCAAGAAACACAACACTGGAGAACATTAAAGCCGGGGAGGTGGATCATTTGCTGCAGGAAGCATGTGTCCTTAGTTTTGATGGTTCTTTCAGAAAGGTTGAGTTGCTTGGCACAGGAGGTTGGAGATTATGGAAACCAAGCTGGCCTAAAGATGTTCATACGCAAGGGACAGATTTCTTTACAGATGTGTCTCCACTCCAAACGGAAGCAGAAGCCTGCTGGAGGGCCTTAAGATCTGCATATAGACAAGGATGTCGTCGAATAAATATAGTCACAGATTTTTCAATCTTGGCGGAATTGATAATGGATCATGGAATATCACCTCTACAAATAAAAAGTATCGTTGCAAGTGTAGGTTTGTTGTTGAATTCTATGTTAGAGTTTCGAGTGATTAAAATCCATAGGAGTCATCTGATGATAGAACACAATCTAACTATTAAACTAGGTAGAAAGCTATGTAATATAAACTCTATTCATCCTATTCTCAAAAAAAAAACTTGATTAATTCAAATTTTCTAGGCACGTCCAGATTCATTCTATGATAAATATAATAATATTCTTGATGGATGGAGATTATTTAGAAAAAGAAATTTATTTAGAAAAAGAAATATTTTTCTCACTACGCTGAAGTTTTCTAAATACATTAATATACCAATCTTCTCGAGTACTTTATATAAACTATATTTTTTTAGAAATTTAAATGTAATTTATTTTCAATGAACGGGCATACGGGCATATATGCCCGAATATTATCTAGTAATACACTAAAGTAACAATTTCAAGTTAAAGCCCAATGAGGTCGAACCGCCACTATAGATCTTATCTTATTTAAGTTCTATTCCATCTGTTCCACTCTAATCTTCACACTTTCCTTGTTAAGGTGTCCCAACTCAATCTTCATATTTTGGTTTATTTCCTTTTATAATCACTAGATTGTATTGAAAAGACAACAATACTCCTAATACATTGCAAAAATTATAATAATAATAGGTGATTTTACTCCATAAAATGAGACACGCAAAAAAATATTACAAAAATTATATTTAATATCCCTTTTCATTCTTAGTTTTTGCCCATTTTTTCTCTCATGAAGATTAGACCGGGACAGATGAGTAAATTTACTATGAAACCATCTCATTTAAAACCGTCATATTAAAATATGAGAAAGTCTCTGGAGAGACCGTCTATATTATAAACCAAGGACTATATAGTAATGGTGTGGTAAAATGAAACAAGGAGATCCTTAATTGCAATTTACTTAAATTAGTTACTATTCACGCGCACTATTCACTTATCCGTCACTATTCACTGGGCTGCACTATTCATTGGACTGCACTGTTCATGCTCTATGGATTTTTAATTTAAAATTTTAAAAGGTTGAAAGTTATAAAATAAAAATTGTAACTTTCATGTTAAAAGTGTAATTTTCGTTTATAATATACACAGGGACTACATGGCAATACAAGAAAATCAATATTTTAGCACATAAGGTCAACATTATAGTCCTAAACATGAATATGAACATCTAAACATGCTACCCTAGCCAATTTTCACACACCAAACCTCACATCTGGCCATTCATGTCTCTAACAGACCAGAACATGGAGATTTTATCATATAAGGTCCACATTCTAGGCACAAACATGAACATGTACATCTATACATGCTGCCCTAACCAATTTTCACACACCAAACCTCACATCTGGTCATTCATGCCTCAAACAGACCAGAACATGGGGATTTTAACACATAAGGTCCACATTATAGACATAAATATGAACTTGAACATCTAAACATGCTACCCTAGCCAATTTTCACACACCAAACCTCACATATGGTCATTCATGCCTCAAACAGAGCAGAACATGAGGATTTTAACACATAAGGTCCGCATTATAATCTCAAACATGAACACAAACATCTAAACATGCTACTCTAGCCAATTTACACACACCAAACCTCACATCTGGCCATTCATGTCTCAAACAGACCGGAACATGGGGATTTTAGCACATAAGGTCCACATTATAGGCACAAACATAAACATGTACATCTCTACACATGCTACCCTAACCAATTTTCACACACCAAACCTCACATATGTTCATTCATGCCTCAAACAGACCAGAACATGGGGATTTTAGCACATAAGGTACACATCATAGGCACAAACATGAACACGAACATCTACACATGCTACCCTACCCAATTTTCATACACCAAACCTCACATCTGGTCATTCATGCCTCAAACAGACCAGAACATGAGGTTTTAAGAACATAAGGTCAACATTATAGTCCCAAACATGAACACGAACATCTGAACAAATCAAATCATCCAAACATCTAAACATGAACACGAACAGCATGACGCTGCGATCTACAACACAGAACACTAACAAATGAAAAACAAATAAACAAAATCCGCGAACAGATCGACAAAGCAGACGAAATTAAAGAGATCAGAAACTTTACTTGATAGAGTGCACATTCACATCGCTATTGGAATCAAAAAATCGCATCAGATTAGGAAGAAATTTAGGGTTTGGATTTGGGGAAAACGAGAACGAAGGATTTTGGGGGAAAACGAGAGCTCTGGAGAAGATGAGAAGTGGAGAGAGAGAAAGAGAATTTTTATATTTATACTATACTATTTTATGAAATTGCAAAAAAAGTCCCCGCATATTTCATGTCTTTTCAACATAACCTCAGACATTTTTTCTCTTTACATTGAGTTTAGTTTATAATTTGGATGTCTCTTTTGAGAATTTCTATTAAAATATTCTGGACCCATATTTGCAGCATCTGGCCAAAATATATATATTCAAAGTTATCAAAATTAAAAATTAAAAAAGCTGGTCAAGAGCATTCAAGTACGTACTGTGAATAATTGAGGCAAAATCATTGCGGAGAAGCTGTTGGGATGGTGGTTAGAGTACACTGCACAAGTAACGTGCAAGTTTCAGAACCTGCATTTTCCGTTTCTCTCTACGATATTTATCGCATGATTAGCTTCTATAAATAGACACGATTCACATTTGCAGCTATAACCAGCTAGCTAGATTCCTTTCTCTGCCTTCCATTTTTCCAACCAGTAGAAACTTGAAGGCTTGAAAATTAGCCTGGTTTTTAATTTTCCAAACTAACTAGCTAAAATCCAAGAGCTTCATATTATAATCTTCTTTAACCAACTCAAGAACTGGATTCCCACGTTCAATTGGAGTCTTGTTCTTCGCCATCGTCGTCTCTGCTTTCATCCCGACTCGCACACCCCAGTACGTAAACAGAACCCGCCGATGTCCGATGAGGTATATTACGGACTGAGATATACATATATGTTTGTTTGTGCATCTGTTAATTATTTACAGCAATGAAATTAATGGTTATGTTTTGTTTCTCTGCAGCAATCGTGGCCTGGGCAAGTTTGGTCGCACTAATCAAGGCGGCGGTGCGCGGCTTGGGTTGTGGAAGTCAGAATGAAAGCATAGTGCGACATGACGAAGAACAAGATTTCCAATTAAACGTGGGAAAAACATTTCTTGAGTTGTTGAAGAAGATAATAATTTGAGGTTTTTGGGAGGAAGAATTTAGCAGTCTAGCTTGCAGATGGTTATTCATGATCAGTAGATGACCAGATCAAAGTGTAAATAGTTAGAATTACATCTTAATAGATTTCTGCAGATTGCAACAATATTTGTTTCTTTTCTTGTTCTCTGCGTTTTTCAACTTCTTACGTGTTTTTCTTTTTTACCATTAACATTTATCCCTTTTTTTTTAACCATTGACATTTATCCATGATCTGGGTGTTGAATTGAACCAGATTCCGTTAGTCACAAATATACCAGTAATTATAAATTTGATGCTCACTTTTATATATATATATATAAAAGTCCGTCCTAAAATAATATATATTGACATGAACATTTAAAAATCTGATTTTCTTTTCAAGTTTTCACTCGTAAGTTTTTGTCAGTTTTTTGAGTATCAATTTATCCCTCAATATACCAATCCAGAATTTCAGTAAAATTAAGTTTAAGTAAACATGTATTTTTTTTCCTGTTAGACTGAAGTGGGGGATGAATCCAATTAATTCTAAATGTATATATTGTTGAACTGTTTTGATCGAAATAAATTAAACCAAAGAAAAATAGATCTATTGAAAATATAGTAGAAGGAATTTAGTTTATCTAAATTTCATCAGAATAGAACGAAGTTGATAACATATCGGTAAAATCAGGAACGTGCCTAAATGATATGATTAATGGATCATGGTCTAGTACAGCTCATTACAAATGGATGACTCATCTAAAAATCAACTTAATTACTATTGTAATAAGTAGAAATATCAGGCGTTGTTGGTCTCAGTATCATCTTGCGACCGTCGCTAATGGTAACGCAAATATTTTTCGTTGCAAGTCTAAAGCATGGTGTCGCAGGACTGGGTATCATAGCCATGAAATAGAATGGAGCATTCCTGCAGGCTGAGGCAAAGCAAACTATAGACATTCATGATGGATTATCTGGCGAATCATCACTTCTCTTAACTGCAGTAAAATTGGCTCGAAAGCTACATTAATGTAACGCGGCAATAGTAGGAGACTGGAAACGCTCTGAACTTAATCATGATGATCATGTGCTGGAGCGATTGTGGAATTCATACAAGCAGGACTAGCATGACCGATATGGGTGCCAAGAACTAGAAAACACGGATGCACACTTGCTAGTTAGTTTTGCGAAATATAGTAGTTTCGATCATGTTCAATGGGATTCTACTCCGGAATTTCTTTTGTCAAACGCGAGAATATATAGACCTAAATCCTTTCAAAAAAAGAAAAATATATGTTTTGTTTATTAACCCAATTATTAAAAATTAGAAATTCTCAAAAGAGACCGTCCAAATTATAGACTGGGTTCAATATAAAGGAAAAAAAAAGCACGAGGGCTATGTTGAAAAGACATGAAATAAGCGGGGACTCCTTTTGCAATTTCGTAAAATAGTATAGTATAAATATAAAAACCCTCTTTCTCTCTCCCCACTTTTCATCTTCTCCAGAACCGCTCTCGTTTTCCCCCAAACCAGAACCCTAAATTTCTTCCAACTGTTATTGTTTTTCGATTCCAATAGCGATCGGAGCATGCACAATTCAAGTAAGCTTCTGATGTCTTTGATTTCGTCCGCTTTATCGTTTTGTTCGTGGAATTTTTTCTGATATTTTATGTCCTGGTGATGATTAGAGCAAATCCAGGTGTTTCTGGCAATAACGGTTAATCTGCTTTGATTGATAAGTTTTTTTTGCATCTACTCTGTGCTTGCCGGATCTATAATGGTGAATACGAGATTGAATCCAAGCGTTGCTGGTTCGATTGATGATTAAGGTAATATCGACTGTTATTTTAATTGTTCTGGATCAATTGTGATGTTTTTGATAGGGCTTTTCTGTGTTTTAGTTGGGGCTTTTGTTCTACAGCGTTCGTTTCATGATTATGTGATGTTTTCGTATATAATTCATCTTTTTTGTGTGTTTTGTGTGTTATTTTGGATATGAAACTGAGCGATTTGATTCGTGTTCTGTTATTTTCGTTGTGTTGTGTTGTTATTCGTGTCGTGGATATAAAACTGAGCGTATGACTTTTTTGGATTTATATTTTAGGACCTAGGCTTTTAGGATCGAAAGGTCGAAGTTTTTGGTTAAAACGTATATGTTGTATATTAAAAGGTTTCAGTTTAATATCAAAAGTCATTAGAATACATAACATTCTATTTTTAGTGCCGAAGGTTAACTTTTAAGTTTCAAAATTTTTTATTTTAGAAAATTATGATGTTACATGTTTTTATGAGAAAAGTATATGTTTTGTATTCAAAGGTCGCTGTTTAATTTTGTCCGCTTTATCGTTTTGTTCGTGGAATTTTTTCTGATATTTTATGTCCTGATTTACAGATCGGAGCGTAATGGTGATGATTAGAGCAAATCCAGGTGTTTCTGGCAATAACGGTTAATCTGCTTTGATTGATAAGTTTTTTTTGCATCTACTCTGTGCTTGGCGGATCTATAATGGTGAATACGAGATTGAATCCAAGCGTTGCTGGTTCGATTGATGATTAAGGTAATATCGACTGCTATTTTAATTGTTCTGGATCAATTGTGATGTTTTTGATAGGGCTTTTCTGTGTTTTAGTTGGGGCTTTTGTTCTACAGCGTTCGTTTCATGATTATGTGATGTTTTCGTATATAATTCATTTTTTTGTGTGTTTTGTGTGTTATTTTGGATATGAAACTGAGCGATTTGATTCGTGTTCTGTTATTTTCGTTGTGTTGTGTTGTTGTTATTCGTGTCGTGGATATAAAACTGAGCGTATGACTTTTTTGGATTTATATTTTAGGACCTAGGCTTTTAGGATCGAAAGGTCCAAGTGTTTGGTTAAAACGTATATGTTGTATATTAAAAAGTTTCGGTTTAATATCAAAAGTTTTTAAAATACATAACATTCTATTTTTAGTGCCGAAGGTTAACTTTTAAGTCTCAAAATTTTTTATTTTAGAAAATTATGATGTTACATGTGAGAAAAGTACATGTTTTATATTCGAAAGTGGCTGTTTAATATCAAAAGTTTCTAGAATACATAACATTCTATTTTTAGTGTCGAAGGTTAACCTTTAAGTTTCAAAGATTTTTATTTTAGAAAATTATGATGTTACATGTTCTTATGAGAAAAGTATATGTTTTGTATTCAAAGGTCGCTGTTTAATATTAAAAATTTTTGAATGATTTTTTGCAGCGTGCAACGGTTATGGGGAAGACAAATCCAGTGGTTGTTCTGTTTTTATAGCATTTGAGCGCAGACAAGAGAAGAGCACGGTGCCGAGAGAGATGAGATTTGGGAAAGGCAAGAATTTTGGTGTGATCCTAATTTCCACTAGATGTTAGACGATATGTACATGCATACAAACCAAAAAAAAACATAAACTGTGATGACTTGCATCTTGACTCACCTAATGGCGGTCTTTAGAAATTGGAGAGTTGATATGTTCATTCCGTGCTCATTCTGTACATTATAGAGTTTATTTGATTTCTAGAAAAAACTTGATTTATTTCTATGTTGTAGCATTTATACTACAACATCTATGTTTGGTGTTATAATATCAATGTTTTAAGTTTTAAAATAATTTTTACTTGTGCAATCCAGTCTTTAAATTGAAATCAAAGAATTTTCTAGTCATTGTTTTAGTTAAGAAGTATGAAGCTCTAAACTACATTTAAGAACTGAATTATTTTAAACCTAAACCTCAAAGGTTTAATACAGAAGCATGACACCATCAAAACAAACAACTTTTATATTTAAAGGTCCAGATTGTAAACTATAACTCATACCCATACAAACATAAGTATATATGAGCTGAACAAACAGGTTGGAACTCAAAAGGGCCCTATTATAAGTTCAAAATTTTAAAGTCTATATTACAGGTTTAAAATCAATGCTTTAACTGATGTTATAAAACATGTACCTTGTAAGTCAAAAGTATATAGTACTTGTATAAAATCAACATCATACACTAGCATTCAATATAAAATTCCAATATGTTTGCAAATAATATTCCAACATTCTTACAAATAATACCAGTATCATACACAAGCTTTCAACATAAAACTGCAACGTTGTTGCTAATAACACCAATGTTTTGGAAAGAAAAAACAGTCTATAGACATGACTCAAAGCTTATAAACAGTATAAGAGCATTTGATTGCAATCTATAAAGTTTCTCTAACTCAAAGATAGTTCTTGCTCGAATGTCTTCAAAACATGACGTCGCATCAATTTTTGTCAAGTCAAGCAGGTCGGCATCCTTAGATCGATTTCTACCAATAAGAACAACAATTTCATTAATTCAATTTGGAAGCAATGACAGACAAACTTCATACAAACAAGCTTCATGCATGCATAACAAATCATTTAACACATTTTAACCACAGAAGTTTCATGCAGACATACCTAGACATTTTCAAGCTAAACCTCAAAATTTAACCACAAAAGTTTCACAGATAAAGAACAAACAATCAAGGGATTGAATATGAGAACCTAGGCATATAAACCTAGGCAAATCTCACTATTTAACCAAAAAAAGTTCTCACAGTCCAAACATACCGGATATAATGTAAAAGGTCTATATTATAAACAAAAACCTAAACATATAGCTCTAATCATGCAAATCTAGACATTTTGACTCCAAATCTCACTGTTTAACCAAAAAAACTTCACATAGTCCAAACAACATGATATAATGCAAAAGGTCCATATTATAAACAAAACCTAAGCATATAACTCTAAGCAAGGAAATCTATGCATTTTTTACTCAAAACCTCACTATTTCATCACAGCAACTTCACACGGTCCAAAACAAATAGGACATAGGACCAAACCTAGGGAATTTCATACCAGACCTCACTGGTTAGACACATAAGTTTCACACGGTCCAGAACATGAAGATTTTAGTGCAGAAGGTCCGCAACATAGACACAAACCTAAACATATAGCTCAAAACATGCAAGCTTTCATGCAAACTCTGAGCACACAAACCTATGCATTTAAACCAAAACCTAACCGTTTCGCCCAAAAAAAACTCCACACAAGCAGAACCTCCACTTTTTAGCATCAAACAACACACGGATTTGTAGTGTCATACCTGTTAGAGCTATTACAGCGCTTGATTCACTTTCGTCTTCAATGATCGTTCGATCATGCTCAAATACAAAGCGTCGTCAGCTACACACATGGATCGAATTTAGAATGAAATTCAAGCAATACAAAGCACTTACCAAAGATTCAATCTCTATTTGCTGACGAATCCGATCCAGAGTGCTAGGTTTTTCAGGTTAGAGCTTCGAATTGAAGATCCGAATATCGATTCAATCAAACCTCGATTGAATTCAAGTTTCGAATTGATTGAACTTAAGTTTCGATTCGATCGGAACCCGTGTTTGAAGAAGAGATGCCGTGATTTGTTATTTTGATTCAGAAAATTTGAGGAAGAAACGTGGGGTTTTGAGAGGCAGAATTGGGGATTTATGAAGGTCTGGGTTTGCTTATATATGGTTGGGAATTGGGATGGGCCAATTTCGGGTCATAAAATTGGACCGGGCCAACCCGCGAGTTTTGGCCCTAATTTCAATATTTGCTATCTAGTCCCTGTCTATATTATAGACGGTCTCCTCAGAGACTTTCTCATTAAAAATATGCACAAATTATTAAAAAATTTAATCTAACATTAGTTGTCCCTAAATATTAAAAAAACAACATATTTTTTAGAAAGAGCCCAAATGTACATATTAGTCCATCGCCATTGCTGTTTGGACTTGAGCGCATAAGGCCCAAATGTGACACACCTAATCCGATCTCTATATAACCCCATCCCCCTCTCACGTTGAACTTAGGGTTTAAGGTTTTGTATTTGTCGATCTGCGGCGGCGGCGGCGGCGGCGGCTTAAATCTCCCGAGGTTTTATTGGCTTCAATCGCTTTCCCCTAATTTTTGTGTGAGTTTGTATTGGAAAAGGTCTGATGCCACGTTTCTGGTAGCGCATGCTCTGACTTGAGATGTCACATTAGACCGAAACTGAACTCTGTGTGTTTCGCATCCTGATAGGAATCTGTGGTTGATGTTTCTGTTCTTCCACGGGGCCGTTTTGTGCGATTACATTTTAAAATTTGTTGTTTTTGAATTGAGTTGTGGAGGAGCCTGTGATGATTTGAAAATCAAAAATTGGAATTACCGTCTGAATTCTTTTGATGTGAAACGATTGCACTTCTGAGGCTCTCTTTTTTATCAAATATATTATGAATCTCTGAGATTGGAATTTATCAAAATCTGAACAACCTGAGTCTCAAAGATCAATTCTTTAGCAATAACTGAGTAGAGATTATATGTGATTTGTAATTGGAAATATGGATCCCAAATCAGAATTCGATTCAATGTTGCCCTAATTCAGAATCGGAAACAGGGAAATAAGAATAAGATAAAAATGTAAGACTCTGCTTGTAAAATTTAAAGTCAAAACCAGGTGGATTGCCTGAGGATTTTATCAGTTAAAGACAGAGTAAGGAGGAGACTTTATAAGGTTTTGGTTTTGGTTTTACAGAAGCTTAAGCTTGTGCAGACTTGCACAAAAGTTCAAAAAAAATTTCTATTTAAATTCTAAACTGTGAAAAATATTCAGGCCTTCTATACGCAGTTCGTGTTTTGCTTATTTGCAGTCCGTATTTTTTTTAAATAATCATATATACAATGATTCTGATATAACTGAATTGCAAGTGTATGCAATAGAAGTAGTATATATGATGCATGTGTCTGATATATATAATTATTGACCATATCATATATATCGAAGGCGTATTTTTATTTTGGACTGCAGAATAAGCAAAATACGGACTGCGTATAGCATGCCCCAAAATATTCCAATTTCCCGACTCAACATTGAAAATGTATGATTAGGACCATGTTATTTAGTAATCCCTTATGATGATCTTCAGTAGGATCATGGAGTCGATCTTCAGTAGGATCATGGAGTCTATCTAGGGTTGTAAACGAGTCGAGCTGTTCATGAATGGCTCGTGTACAACTCGGTCAAAACTCGAACTCGTGTTTTGAGTTGACTGAGCTCGACTCGAGCTCGAACTCGTTTGTATATATACGAGTTCGAATTCGAACACCTTAAAGATAGCTCGATAGGCTCGTCTAGCTTGAGTCAAAAAATTACAATTATATATATATATATATATATATATAGTATATTTTACAATTTTTATAATACGAATTAAATATTTATTAATTATGAGTTCGAGCTCGAATTTGATCGATCTTATGAGTTAAGCTTGAACTAGATAAAAATCATTCGAGTTGAGCGTGAACAAAAATAATTTAACTCGTTCGAGTTCGAGCTCGATCACGAACACAAATTTTGTTCGAGCTCGAGCTCGAACATGCCTTGTTTGCGTTCGGCTGGGTTCGTTTACAGCCCTAAGTCTATCTACACTTCCAACTCATCAATTTCCTTATAGTAAGTTTCTTGTAATCCTTCAACCAAAGTTAGTGCTCCTGCCTATAGAATGTTCTTTATATTAAATAAACAACATTTGCAACCACCACTTGCTCGGAGTACTCTCCGCTCACCAGACTTGCTCCTGCAAAACTTGGACTCCCAAGAGATGAACCATATGTGTTCAACTTATATTTCCTATAGGCAGTCTCCAGTTCACCATCTTTAAATGTCTTGATTTGTTAGGCATGACAGAAGCTAATTCCATCAGCATTGAGTATAGGTGAGTAACCTCAGAGTGTTTCCAAATAAATCTGTGAACTTTCAAAGAATTTTGCAACTGGTTAAGAACATGTTTCCTCATAATGTGCATCATTGGTCTTATGTTATCATAAATGATAGCATTTCTACACTACCAAATTACCCATGTTATGAATAAGGGTATTATTCTAACAAGTGCCATGTGTAGTTCATTTTTAATAGGCACATTCCAGTAATATAATATATATTCCATTGATTGGTGAAGAGTTCAGGTGTCAGGTCAAGGAGATTGTGAAAGTAATTCCAGAAATCAATTATAACTGGATAACTATTAAATACATGTTGAAGATTATCTGACTCATTCATACAGAATCCACAAATAGATGCAAAATACAATTTATTCTCATGTAGTATATCAGCCATGGGATAAGCATGTTCATTAGTTTCCAGTTAAAAAACAGATAACTTTTTCGGTACATATTTGATCCACATTAACTTGCAGGAATTCACTAATAATCTTTTTTTTGCCTTAATGACTCATGAGCAGACTAAACAAACCATTAGGCTCCGTTTTCCAAACCATTTTATTGGAAAATCTTTCACTAATAGAAGTTGTATATGCTGAGAATAGTCACAGTTCAGTTGCTAATTGGTGCTGGTTATAGAAAATTGTTTAGCAGTCAAATCTAGGTACAAAATATCAAAATTTTCATCCCAGAAATTGATTAAGGGACAAATATCAAGCAATTAGCATCCCAAAAAGATGTGTTATCTTTCCCTACCTGTATGGCAGTGTTCTCCTGAGCAATGTCATCAAACTCTCTGTATCTCTTCCAGATTTTGGATTTCCTTTTGCTATCTGGTAAAGACCACATAAAAATAAACCACAAGCTAACTCCTTTTTGGAGTTTCCACCAAATTTTAATGTAGAATGCTTTAACTTAGGTATGAAGATTCATAACTGCTAATCCATTTTCAAGAGGGTAGCTCGGATTTTTCTATGATCTCCATACCTTATTTTGTCCAAATTCATATGTTCCCCGGAGAATTTAGCAAAAAATGTATGTAGTTCTCAAGGACTCCATTCATAGGCTTTATAACAGTGAATATATGCAATGGAATTGCAGAAAGTACATGTCTTGCTAAAACTAATCTCCTGCTCAGTTTAACCCTTTATTTTTTCAGGGGATTAGGTTAGCGACAATATTATTAAACAGTGGTTGAAAGTAAGAGTGATTTTTCCTTCCTATAAAGATGGGGCATCCTAAATATTTGAAGGGAAAAACACCATATCAAGTGTACATAAGTAGATCTTGAATTATATCAACAAACATTGCAGCTGGATCAATATCAAGTATAAATGGTGCTACATCAATTTACAATAGGAAGCCCAAGAGTGAACTTGAGCAGCTCCAAAGCTAATTGCCAGTATCATATTATCCTTCATTAACTTACCTCTGCTTCGAAGTGTCCTCCAAGGCAAGACTGTGCACCAGCCTAATCGGCAGAAGCGTTGCCGGTGGGAGCTCCAGCGCCGGCGAGTTCATCAGAAACCTTCTCCTCAAAAACTCCGGCAGCCGTAACAACATCGGCGGCTTTGGCCGGAATAATATCGTGGACGTGATCGCAATGAGAGAGATCGTTCATACTCACGCTCTTCCTCATCAGGTCCTAGTTTATCCTCACTCCGAACGATATCACGCCGCCGCTGCTTTCGCTTCGTCGCCGGCTTCCTGATTTCCGCCGCAGGTCCGCCTAGCCCACATCAGATTCCGGATCCGATTCCCCTTCCGTGCCTTGATCACCACAACCGTCATTGATTAACTCCCCTTCCGCTCCGCCACCGACTTCCCCTGCACCCACTCCGTCCTCGCGGTGAAAATACAAATTTGCCCCATCAACTGTAAATCCATGAACAGTAAATGACCATTCAACCTTTTAATTTAGTACTAGTATTTTCTTTCCGCGCTACGCGTGGAATGCTTATACTGCACACAAATTCGGTGTGAAAACCAATTTGATACGTTGCATGTGTATCTTATTCCTGTGGTACAAATCCTACATAAAATGGCCCTCCTTTAAAAACTAGATTAACCAGGAGAATGCCTCATTTGCAGCCACTGAGTTTAGCTTTGGTCAAAAGACAGTCCAAACTTAACCATGAATGATGAAAATATAAACAGCCACCATGCGAATTCGACACCGGCTAATGAATGGCATGATTTGAAATCAAACTTGCTCACTCGAGAGCTGCCTGCTGATATGTTGCACAGAATGCCTCATTTCCAGTTCTTGTATCTCTCCTGCAACAGTTTCAGGATGTTGATAAAACAGATTTGGCGCCATTTTTCGCTTCTCTGGTGAATTCGATACACTTGCAAGAGCTTGAGCTGGATGGAAATGGCTAAAGGTGGAACCCTACCTTCTGTCATTGGTGATATTTCTGCTAGCCTTGTGCAGATGCACCTTGATGATAACTATATTCGGTCTAATCCCTCCTGAGAGGTGGAGCCTCGAAAATCTAACCCTTTTGAACCTGTCAAGCAATTTTCTAAATGGATCAATCCCTTCTCATCTTTGCAAGGTTCAGAAACTGGAGAGGCTGTATTTATCAAACAACCATCTTTCAAGAAATATTCCCTCAGAGTTTGGAAATGCACTACATTTAGGGCTTCTTGATCTGTCAAAAAACAATCTTTCTGGCACAATCCCAGATAGCTTTGCTAACTTGTCTCAGCTGAGACGGCTTCTTCTATACGAGAATAGTCTCTTGGGTGTCATCCCACCAAGCCTGGGGAAATGCATCAACCTGGAAATCCTTGCCCTTTCTC
Source organism: Sherardia arvensis (assembly GCA_948330725.1). NCBI lineage: Eukaryota > Viridiplantae > Streptophyta > Magnoliopsida > Gentianales > Rubiaceae > Sherardia > Sherardia arvensis. Next base: position 30,917,077 of record OX415241.1, read on the forward strand.
ATAACAGGATTTCTGGGATGATCCCTGGTGAAGTTGCTGGATTGAGCAGTTTGAAGCTCTACTTGAATCTCTCCAGCAATCTCTTTCATGGAGCTATTCCTTCAGGCCTGAGTAAGATGGATATGGTGCTACCTATTGATCTCTCCTTCAACAACCTCTCGAGCACGATTCCTTAACAGATTGGAAACTGCATTGCTGTTGAGAACCTCAACTTATCGTCCAACAGCTTCATAAGAGGTCTTCCAGCCTCGTTAGGCCGCTTTCCTTACCTGAAATCGCTCGATGGCTCAGTAAATTGGTTGTCAGGGGAGCTACCAGATACTCTCATGGAGTCGACAACTCTATCCATGATGAACTTCTCCTAGAACAGCTTCTTTGAAAATGTGACTAATGAAGGAGCTTTTTCATCTCTCACTTTCAGTTCTTTTGCTGGAAATCCAGGCCTTTGTAGTGATATTACAGGCATGCCTCATTTCCATAGGAAAAGGATTCACCATTTTCTGAAGACTGTTCTTGTTTCCATTGTCATAGCAATAATCCTCATGGTTGGGTATCCTTTAGTACTGAAGATTAAATTCAGGAGGGATTTAACATCTGTGAGGCTTAACAAGGATATTGAAAGCCAAGAATGGAGACAAAGGAGCTCAAGTACCTGCACAGGATATCTCATGAGGAGCTGATTGAAGCGACAAGAGGCTTCACCGGTTCAAGCCTAATCGGTTCAGGCCAATTTGGTCAAGTCTACAAAGGCATTCTTCAAGATAACACTTGGGTAGCCGTGAAAGTGTTCATTCCTAAGATAACTACCGTCGGACGAGACCCTAATCCAAGGCACCTAACCAAATCATAACTTTTTCAGTAAACCAACTATAAAGATACCGGCTAGAAAATTCAAATTCCAACCTCGTTTTCCTCCTTGAGGCTGAGAGTTCCGGTGATGAAAGAGGTGTGATCGGTGTCAGCTTTCACGTCGGAAAAGCATCGCGCCTGCAGAAAAAAAAACAGATCGGTGAATTTCTACAGATTTTGCAATAAAGATATGGATAAAATATTCATATCTTGTATATTCAAAAGACTATGTCAGACTATGAATATTCACAACAAAAAAGATATCATAAGCTAACCATTGAAACCAAAGACCTACATTTCTAAACTCTAATTACCTAAATAGACACTTATGCCAAATCATGAAGATTTTATATCAATCGATTCATTATGCCAACATATCGCAATTCTAACACATCACATCCTTAATTCACAGAGCAGCATGAACCAAAACACGAAACAAACGAAAGAAAAGCAAATGATTCTCACCAAATAGCTGTCTTTTGAGATTCTCCAACAAAGTATCCTTTTGCACTAATTTCTCAACGAAAGGAAATGCCTGTGCACTCATTAAGTTGTCTGCAGCCAAAGGGTAATGTATAGCAACTTCATGAATAGGGTCGACTGGATATGATACCTCTATGTCATTTTACACCAGTTTCTCCATGACAGGAACTGTCTAGGCACTCTTTAAGCTGTTTAGCCAAATGATAATGCATAGAAACTCCATAAATAGGGTCGACTGAGATATTCCTTCTTCACCAATTTCTCCAAAAAAGGAACTTTCTTGGCACTCTTTAAGCTGTCTGTGTAGCCAATTGATTATGCATATCAAATGTTTACTGAACAGCTTTCAAATGAAATCCAATTCCACAATCCAGTAACTATATACCAAACTATACACTCCATTTTTACTCAAACCTCTGGGTTTAGAGCCTACTACTTTACAAGAACAAACCTACTGCTCTACCATTCACATACATGGCATAGATTAAGGAAAAAAAAACTGTTCAAGATCATGTTTTTATCAAAGAGTAAGAAAAAAAAACCAACTTCACAACAAATTCGTATAAATACTAAGCTGCATTAGAGTATGGACTACAAGAAGAAACACATTACCGATATTTTGATACTTTGCGAAGCTAGGAAGGCGGCCTTGATCTGCTGCATGTGCCGCCGCTCACAGTAGGGTAAGCGTCTTTCGAGCACCTCCATTTCTTGCTATCAGTCCTCCTACACCTCCCTGGCTCCGGATCAAACTTCTTCCCATAATACGCACAATATCCCACTGCAAAAAAATTCAGAAAAGTGTTAATGATTAGGCTCCATGAATATATAAAACATCCATTTGTAATGATTAGTATGCTCATTGAAAGATCTACCACCAAAATGAAATCTTTCCCAAAAGGTAAGTGAAGTTGACGCAGGCACATATTACTCAAGAAAACATCAAATTGTAGCCTATTTCCACATAGCTTCAAATCAACAAAAAAATGAAATCTTTCCCAAAAGGCAAGTGAAGTTGACGCAAGCACTCTTCACTCAAGAAAGCATCAAACGTGTTGCTTATTTCCAGATAGCTCCAACTCACTCAAAATGCACAAAAATCCAAAACTAGTGGACAATGTGGTGTAGATAGAATAAAATGCTATTTGCACCTACCATACTTATTACGTGTATTGTAAAATGTGTCCTATTTATTGTATTTGATTAGGGTATGATGGTATTAGGTAAATTATTATATTAGGTAAATTATGTATTTTTGGATAATGTTTTTTTAAAACTTTATTTGATGCCACATTTTAAATCACAATAATATAGAAAATTAATAAAAATATAAATGTTAATATATTGATAAAAATTTTACAAAAAATGGCTGGTATACATCACCCAACCAACTCCAACTCACATTTGATATAAAAAATTATAGAATAACTAGGTCAATTTTTGAAAAATGGTTAGATTGGTTAGAAATTTGTGTTCAAATTTATTGGAAACTTGTGCACATGCGTGGATTACTCCATATTTGAGTTATATTAGTACTTACAACACACATCTTCTCTCCAATTGTAGTCGTGATCATGTTATATTGGAGTGAAAATAAATGGTTTTCTTATATTTTATTCCGGTATAAATCAATATTTTAAATAATTGAATAATAATTTAGATATTATTTATTTCTATTCTAATTAAAATAGTTTTGAAAATGTGTATTATGATTTTCTTAATGAATATAAATAAGAAGATATCATATTAAATGAAGGGATGGTTTACCCAAAAACCCTTACCATTTATGCCTAAAAATTAATTAACAAGTAATAAATATCAACTTTGCAAGTTGAATAAGTATACACATTAATTTAGGCAAAAGTGGGTCAGGTAGGTGTATATAGCAATTGGGGTGGTGTAAATAGAATCACCCTTCCATAATAGGTACACATCAAAATCATCAGATTTTCTCAAAGTTTTAACATTTTTATCCTAAAGAGGCAATATTTCTGCAAACCAAGAAAATGAAACTAAAAAACTACTATAATAATAAGATAACAAGACCTCAGATGCATTAATGTACTAATTAAGGATCAGAACCCAAACAAAAACACACACACAATAGCAGAGCATAGATAGAATATACACAGGTGGGATGGTGGAAAAACCGAGAAGAAATGTCCTCAAAGCTCCGGTGAATAGGGACAACGAGCTCCAGCTCCTGCCATTGCACCGCCATGAACGGAGGCCGGTAAAGGCATCCTCTGCCTCCCTCCGGCAACCTCCCTCCGATTCTGAACACCAGCACAACCGACACCGACGAAGTCCCACTCATCTTTACAGTTTTCCCAGCACCGACGAAGTCCCATTCTGAGAGCTGTGGGATTCGAAAGGGGAATTTTTTTTGCAAATTTGGTGATCGAAAAACGTAGTGGAATGAACGCAATTGGTTTACATTCAGGAGATTTCCTTAGAAACGAAAGTGGGGTGGAATGAACTCCACCAGGTTTTGTAAGCCCATAAAGTAGGCCTTCTCCAGCCATCGTGGCCAGTTCTTTTGAAAGTACAAAAATGCCCCGAACACTGTTCATCCATGAACAGTGTTCGGCCATTCTTCCTTTTAGAATACTTAGATTAGATAAGATGGGTGTTTTTTTTTGAAGACTAGTATAAGATGGGTATTGGTACACAGAAACAAAAATACATGCGGCGATCTAGCCTAGCCAACCTTACCTTACGTGTACTCAAATTATTCGAACAAATCCCAATCCCGATGCGGGAGATTTGAAACCCATTTATAGCACAAAATTCCATCTCTCCGATTTCTCCCCCTTCCTCTCTCTCTCACGCACTCACACACTAACAAAGCATCAAAACACCAACGTTGACAATTTGCGCATTAACATCGCTGACACGCTTTGAAACTCGCGACGGAGGATTGCGGCGGTGCCGGGCGGCTGCAATTAGTGCCGATTGCCCCCACGCATTCTCCCTTTCTCTCTCCTCCGCAGCATTAAATCCGCATGCGCCGACGTGTCAATACGAGGGAGGTGACACGAGTCGGTTATGAAGCTTGGCGGTGATAAATTTGTTTATTCTGATACTATGAGTAAAGCGTTTGCCAAATTTATTCTCTTGTTTGATCCAGGTGAGCCACCGGAATTTGAGTTTTTTGATGTTCTATCATCTCAATTTTCCTTCTTTCTTGTTTTGGTAATATTAGGATAGTTGTAAATTCCTTTTCCTATTCCTATTCCTGTTTTTAAGTTTCTGCAAAGCCCTAATTGTTGTGAAATCTCAATGTAGTGTTTGCCGGTGGGAATTGGAGAGATGGGGAACGGTGATGATGATCGTTTCGTTTTCCCCCTGACCAGCTTGCAAATTGGGTATGTATTTGAGTTTAATGAATAGATTTGCAGACAATTTCGTGAGAAGTTTTTTTGTGGCTAGTAAAAGCGGTACAAGTATCAAGTCCTGCAAATTTTTGATAAAGTTTATTCTGTGGAAGAAGTTTTGGGTTTTGATTTGTGCAGATATATTTGTTTGGTAGTTCAAATTCAGTTCTATTGTTATTTACAAACCTATTTGGGGGTGTTTTATTTTTCCCTGTTTTCAGAGTCTGAAAATGCTGCATAATTCCTCTTTGATCACCATTCATTCAATGTTATAATGGGAAGACTGTATTGCATCATCGTGTGAAATTATTTATCTCTCATCTTGGGTTGTAATTTGAACATAATAACTATATTGGACTTTCTATGGAGGTTGAATTGTAGGTCTTAACATTAGGGGTCTGCATAATCCCAGAGTGCTATGCCTTGGAGGAGAGAAAACTAGAGATAGTACACTGCGTTACTTTTAGTTTGGTTAACTAAGCAGAGCACTTGTTTTGCCCACATCCACGTTCACAATGTTTTTGAAAGAATGTTTCCCGGTATGGTTATGCATAAAGCCGCACACATATAGTTTGCTCTGAATGTAGATCAGAGGATCCTAGAATAGTAGTGGGATTATATATAAAGGCGCACAGATATGTGGTATTTTGTTTGATGAGAAACTATGCTTTATGTTGAAGCCTTGGAAACGGTTCAATATTTGTTCATTAAAAGGCTTGATTAAAAGAACTTCATGTAACTCTTGAGTTTGCTGTTATCTTATGAGTTGCTGGATGGTCAGTTATTTATGGTTATTTATGGCATATATTATGGCTAAAATGGAATTCAGAGTTTTGAATTTTTTATTATCTTTTATTTCAACTATCTTTTTCTCATTATAATATGTTCAGTAATTTTTATTATTTGCCACAATTGCTTGCTATGTGCAGGGATTTGCAGTCTTACCTTTCACATCTTAGTCTCTTTCTGGCCCCAGAGAGTAAGAAGTTATACATTCTCGTGGACAATAGGCCATGGCTGAAAGATCAAGTTTCACGGCCTGCACATTTGTGGCAATTGATGGTGACTAAGGTCAGTCAATTATTTGAATGTATGATATTTTGAAGGTGGACATGACTATGAGATTTCATGTGGATAACAACAAGTTCTATATTTAATAGTCTAGGTTGTCACCTTTCGCAAATACTAGAGAATGGAAAGGAAAAAAGGAGACAATTGAAGTGTCTGACTTAAGCGATGGTAAAATATCATCCGAAAATCAATCAAAGGAGTACGGAAGATGGTTCTCCATTATTAAAGCCACTACTTTATCTCATGAGAGGGCCTTACATCCTGTTAAAAAGTTGAGGTACAAGTTGCACCAAACTTTGTATGGGTTTATTGTCTTTGAAGTTAGCTGGAAGGATGCTCGTGGTTTGAACTATATCAATGAGCTTCAGGTACTTAGTTCTCCATGCACTTACTCATGAATCATCTAATGCCACAACATGCTAATATTTGCCCTTGTTCTCTGCAGACTGATACTTCACTTGCTGTCGAGGCAAAATTTATGAACCGATGGGAATTTGATAGCATAGCAGAAGCTGCTAGAAGCATATATTCCTGGTTCCCTGGGACTCCCAAGGAAGAAAAGATTCTGAAAGACTATCTAGACTCAGCCATTGGTACTAATCTTCTCTTCATACTCCCTGTGATTATTAGTATGTGACACACTTCCCTTTTTGGTAAACTCAATTTACATTGACACATTCATTTTACTTTACCGCTCTCTCCTTTAATTTTCTCCACACATTTCCTCTTTCCTTAATATTTGAGCCATCATGAGAGGTGCCACAAACTAATAATCAGAGGGAGTAATTTGTTATTGGCGAAAAGGTTACATTTTCTCATAATGTAATATAATCTAACCTACTAGTTGATTACTTTACCTTTCAGTAAATTCTAATTTTTAGATTTTACTCATTTTAAAAAAATTGGTTTGGTTCGTTGTGCTTGGGGATAATTAATAAAATCATAACCATGAAGCAGGAATGCACTTGTTTTCTGTTGGAGTTTACCAAGATAAGGGAACCTTGTACTAGAATGACATTATGGTCTGCTGTGTGCTCAGATACATGACTTATTTTATTCAGATTTCTAAGACTTACTGATTATATATGTATTGAAACTGTTTTGTTCTTGAATCGCTTGCTATTAATTGGATGTAGTTATGCAGGGGATGTCTTTTATGATGCTCTACCAGATTTACCAAGGGCTAGTTGTGCAGAAGAAACTCCCTGCAATAAGTCGTGTTGCAATCAATTTGGTTACCGAAGCTCCAGTTTTAATGTGTATCCGACTAGACTGAGGAGTGAAACAAGTACCCTACATACACCACCTCCATCTGGTAGTCCATGTAAGAGAAGAAGATTGATGAAATCAGGCGATAACAATATCGAAGTCAGTGTAACAACGGAAGATACCAGTCCTGAAGTTATTACTTCACCAATGCATTCTCAGAACTCTGATATGGGTGACCATGAAGACATAGTTGAAGCTTCAAAGTACAAGGATATTCTAATTTCGTTTCGGTTTAATGATCCTGATCTCCCTTTCAAACTAAGGGACATAATCGTTTCGGATTTGAGATTACTTACTTTGTTGGAAGCTGGACTTCCATCTTGGGTCATATTTCTGCAGTCTTATCCGGTCTTTAGTCACATCTATCGCCCATGGATGTGCCCTTTAGCAAGATGTTTATACGTCTCAATTTCAGTGGTTACTGTTCTTATTGGGTTCTATGACCTCTACAAGAATGTGCCTGTTCTGAAATCCACTGCTTCTCATTTGTTCGGTCCCCTTTTTGACTGGATAGAATCATGGGAAATGATTACCAGAATTAGGTATTTGGGAACAATGTTATTTCTGCATAATTGTCAGAAGGCAATTCAGTGGTTCCTGATGGCCACACGCACTGCCAGGTCATTTATTTATGTGCTCACTCAGCCAGTTTTAGGTCCATTACTGGATTCGTTCGACTTCTTTCTTCCAGTGTGGACTATGTGTATACAAGTGGTTGAGAGCTTCTTCTCAGTTTTTTGGACAGTGATTGAATCGTCTAGTGATCTCGTGGTGAACTTCTTCGAAATTCTACTCATGCCAATATGGTGTCTTCTATCTATAATTGAGGGTATTGGTAAGTTTTTGAGATTTATTTTTTGTTAACTTGATCCACAAGTTATAGGTCAGGATTTTGTGGATGTTATTAACATAAATTCTGCTGTGATGTTCGGCTGTCATGCAGTTACACGTCTGCTGTACCCATTATTCTGTATTTGCTGGGAGTTGGTCTATGCACCGATCCGCTTGGTTCTCGGATTGTATGGCCTTCTGGTCTCACTTATCTTGTGCCTATATGAGTCCTTCAGAGAAATTTGGTTCTTCATAAGTGGCATCTGTCAATTTGGTTCTGGTTTAAAATCAACCGTGAGCACTGTCAGCTCTTCTGAGGTTTCACTGTGGCGCTCTTTGTGGCATGACTTATTTTCACAGGTAACACTTTATTTGACATAGCACCAGTTCTGGTACATCACTGAGACTGTTCTTGTACTGATGCCATTTCATTTTGATCAGATATTTCGGGCTGTTCGGAGCATCTTACATGGCTTTGTTGCTTTCTTTTCAGCTTGTAATCGTCATCGCCTGAGGTTTGATTCTGCTATACACTTGGTTTAATTAACCTGCTGTTTTCTTCTATTATTCTGTGTTCTGTGACCTTTGGTAACATGATGTTGATGTGAATAGTGGAATGTTAATAAAAAAATTCTTTTATTGAATTGCTTTGGCAGCATTTATAATCACAGTCAGCAGATAGTTGGAAGAGTCCACAAGCCTGTTAAGAAAAGAGAGTTACGTTCTTCGTCATCATTTAAGAGACTTGGATCTAAAGTTTCAAGCCCTAGAGGGCAGACATCTCAAGCTTCGGTGAGTTGGCAACTTATTCTATGCTGTGGCAGGAAGTAGGCTGACTTTCTTTCTATATACACCATCATATTATTTGGTGAATTATGATGCTAATTATTTCTGTTATGCTCATTCCATTGATAAATGTCGTGTTTTAGATTCTGCTTTTGAATGTCTTCATGCATTTGCAATGATTTGTTTATGGAAGTTACAAAAGCCAGCAACTTGTGTTTTTCCTTCATGCAGACTTTAAATGACGGCGGAAAGCAAAACTTAAAGCAGAGGAAGTTCAGAAAGTTCAACTGACAATTTTGCTGGGGCACAATATCTTGTTCCAGCATCGAAGCATCGAATGTGCATTTGTACATAGGGACATAGAGCTTTGAGAGCACATCCTAAAGTCGTGCAAACTGTACAGGCAACCCTTGTTATCTTCTTTTTCTAAATAGCGTAACCCGACCACTCTCCCTCTTGTTCGTTTTCCCACTGTGTAAATAGGGTCTGAAATCGTTATGCTATAAAAGAGGTTCATGCTTTATTGTGCTGAGTATCATCTTCTGCTTGTCTTTTGGGTTCTGCTTTCTTTGTGTTAAGTGGCAATAAGTTTCAATATAAAAGAATTTATAATGCAAATTTAGACAAAAAAAAAGACAAATTTGTGTGTAATATATGAAGTCAGGAACACCAAATTGTAGTGCTGTTTTGCCTCAAGTGTTCACAGGGTTCAGGGAAAACATTATGACTAAATCCAGATACATATTCACAGTTCCATATGAGTGACCTAGACAGGCCAAGTATGCTAACATTCCTAAGGCAGATATCTTGTGCTGGTGAGCCCTGAATGCCCTCCATAAGGGGTGGTCTTTTGGTATTCAAACTAACCACATTACTTATAACAATACCCTTGACCTTGGGAAGGGCTTTTGGATCCCACCCTTGATCAGGATGGTCATTTGCCCCTCTGCTAAACCTCAACGGCACTTTCACATTCTCCATACTGATGTTGTTTATGGTAATGTTTCGGATATGTCCTCCCCTGCCCACATCGGTCTTGATCCTGATGCCAGCCGCTGAGTTTCTGATGACCATATCTTCGATGATCACATCAGAAACTCCACCAGACATCTCGCTTCCTATTCCAACGCCTGAACAGGTCGGAGTTGTGCCGGAGACTCTTCTGATGACAATGTTTGAGCTCGGCCGAGCTGTGGCAATGCCATATTGGTCCCACCCGCTCTTGATCGCGACAAGATCATCACCGCTCTCCACATAACAATCTTCCACGCACACATTCGTACTCGAATCTGGATCTATTCCATCTGTGTTGGGAGCATTGAGAGGAGCCAAAACAGTCATGTCTTTTATAACTACGTTGCTGCAATAAACAGGATGGATGGTCCAGAACGGAGAATTCCGGAAAGTGAGGTTTGAGATGAGAACGTTGTGAGAATCAATCAACTCGACAAGGTGGCCTCTCGTGTTCACAAGTGTTCTGTTCCACCAAAGATCCCACCACATTTTCCCTTGCCCGTCTATTGTGCCATTTTCCCCTGCAACATCAAACTATGTCAGCTAATCACATACCACCAATCCTCCTGACAACTAATTTTTGTTTACAAACTGAGTCAACGGAATTATCGACCGACATAACTATATTAAGTTTTAATAAGATTCAAACTAAACTGTTTGTAAGGAATTCACACTTCATGTCCAATTCCACATTGTTGATAAATGAAGTGATTCAGAAATTTCACCAAACACAGCATATGGATTGGTATTCACATGTGATAATACGCACCAAACATATCGTATACACATGGAATATTTTTGCAAGAAATTTATGTAATTATTTCCCTTTGGTATGCAAAAAAATATCCACAAACTATAAATAATAGTAGTAACTAAAAATATTTTATACCAGCAAAGAAACAAATAAGTATGGGACCCTGTTTTGTGAAGTTTACCAGTAGAATAGTTCAACTCAACTCAGTTCAATGAAATTATAATTGAATTAAATTCTGATAAATTTAAACATACTAATTCTATTTTATCATACATTCATTTTTATTTCAGTTCAATTCAATTCCGCAAAAGATAAACTCAGGCAACAAGTCCCTTATTATCGAAGTTTGCAAATTAATATTTTTAATCTATCCCTTAATTACGAAGTTCCCCTGTTTCAATCAAAACATTTTACTTTTCTTTTTGGTCCGTCCCAACCAAAATTTCTTACTTCTTCTTTTTCCCTTCTTTTTCCCTTATTGGCAAAGAAAGTAACTATGAAATAACACACATATCCTTAATAAATTTCTAATTACAAGTGATATTTTCTTTTATCCTCTAAAAGTTAAAACACTAAAGTTAAAACATAATATGTAAAATATTCTTCGAGCCAAATTTAACAAAGAATGTTGGGCCGGAATAGAGGGGTATTTGTGTTGATTCATTTACATATACGCGCTACTTGCAAAAAAATAAAAATATAAAATGTTAAAGAAGCTTCCTATATGGTGACGATATTATTCCGATCGAAAAATTCAACTTTGCTATAGCTTTTGTAAATCGGAAAAAATGGCTTTTCTGCCTCTTTTTCTTGTCCATTTCCCACCATTCCAGATACCTCAAAATGAACGCAAGGTTTTAAAAGCAGATCATGAAGAAATAAAATAGGGAGAGGAAGATATTAACCTGTAATGACAACGTTGGTTAAGTTATTTCCATGAACAAGACTAATGTGTCGACCTCCTAATCTCTCTCGTCCTCTTCCATACGAACGCAACGGCTCTATGATGGGCCATTCCTTTGCATCCTAATCAATCACATCAAATTACCATCAATTTTTTTAAAATCGTTTTTTTATTTTAATATGCAATAAAATAAAATTTGGATTATATATTAAATTTATCTTAGACTGCATAAGTAAAGTGCATGCTAGCCTAAATCTATAAAATGATACTCTCCCTGTCCCGTTTAAAGCATTAATTATTATTATATTATCATAAAAACATATATTTTTAAGTAAAGATTTTGCACCCAAAAATGAAAATTAATATACATGGTCAAAGTTGACTTCGTTTATTTTTGAAAAGTAAAATCAAACATTTTGAGTGGGACGGAGGGAGTATATCTTAAAATAGAAACTTACCTAAATAACTAAAATTCATATTCAGTTGTATTTCAAAAACTTCGTTAAATAGAGAATTAGGCTATTTTTGGACATCTTTTAAAGTTTTAGACTTCCAACAGATTTGCTATACTATTTTGTAAAATAGAAATTAGATTAAGAGAGAAAGTCTGAATCTTTATATATAGCGAACAAGTTTGGATCTCTATTCATGTCACGTAATATAAATTTGTACAAAACATTCTATTTATGGTAAAGTCAGCATCAATGTTTGAGGGTTTGATTTTAAAAAAATAAAAAAAATAGTAAAATTAGAAAAACAAGTGGCGGGGGAATAGAATGTGTGAATAAAATCGCTAAACTACTAAATTTGTTGGGACAAGGGAAATAAATTATAGAGAATATACCATTTTATTCTCTATTTTTTAAAAAAAATATAGCACACTTGTTAGACTTGCCCTTAATCAAATAATCAATACACTATCTTTCGTCTTAAATATGATCATACAAAAATAAACTTTGAAAAACAAGGACCATTCTATAAATTAGACGAGTTAAACAATGCCACGTATGTTATAATCAAAATTATTAGTTTTTGACCTAAATAAACGAGAGTGACATTTAAACAAAACATATATAGGTGTACCGAACTTTGAGTAGGATAGAATTTCATATTTTGTACAGTGTAATGTATAGTCAGACTAAAATTGACTAATATAATTATTATCTCCATAGAAATATATTTAGAAAATTAATAAATGAGGAATAAATAATTTACCTGTGATCCTAGAATGACGGCGCCATGTTGAAGAAAGAGGGTGAAATTACTGGTGAGGTTAAAACTGCCAGTAAGCCACCTTCCTTCGGGAACAATCAACTGGGACCCACCGCTATTTTTGAAACCTTCCATATGCGCCAAAGCCGCCCGGAACGCCGCCGTGTTCGACGTCCTGCCGTCCCCCACTCCTCCGAACTCCACGATGGACTTCACCACCCTCCTCCGCGACGGCACCGCCGTGAAGAACCCCGAGCACGTCTTTTCAACCGCTCCGCCACCGCCTGGCACGGCGGCGAACGACGACGCGATCGGAGATGGATACGATTTGGTTGCGGTTTGGAATATTAGTAGGATGATGACCGCGGAGAGGAGGATGAAGAGAGGGGATGAAGGCCTCCTCGTGAACGCCGCCCTGATGGAGTGAAACAGAGGGTTTGGGGTTTGATCGCCGTCCATCTAATTAATCAACATCTGTATCTCCGACGGTGTTTTTGTTGTTTGTTATTGTGTGTGTGTGTGTTTTTTGAGAAAGTCAAGAGATCAGAAGAAGGAAAAGGAAGAATATCGGTTTTTGTAGAATTTGCTAATTTCGGTGCGTGCGTGTGTTTACGTAATTGGTCAACTTTACATGTTCCTCTAATTTCGGAGGTTTCTACGATGAATTTGGATGTCTTCCGCCTGTCGGAAAGAGGCGGTGCGATACGGCGGTGACTTGTTTTTGTTAAATATGTTCACTGCGGTCAACCTTCTGGCCGGCAGATCTTATTATAAATCCAAAGTAGAGTACAATTTGATTTGTGTGTTCCTAATTTTTAAATGAGAATGATAATATGTTGCATAAATTGGAGATACAAAGCAAAATTGTATTCTAGAGTATGTAAATTAGGAACTACACATGTGCAGGGCCGGCCCTAACTATTTTGGGGCCTGAAGCGGAAAAAAATTAGGGGCCTCAACGGAGATGGCGGGCGGCGGCGAGAGAAGGCGGCCGGCGGTGATGGACGGCGGGGCGGTGGCAAGGCGCGGCGTTCGACTCGATTTCGGCTCAGTCGGTCAGAGACTGGATTTGCAGATGGAATGGAGTTTTTGTTTCTGGTGCGTTTCCAAGAGTATAGATGAATAAACGGATGGGGATTCGATGAGGGGTTCGTTTTTGCTTCGAATTAAAGAATCAGAGATGATAGAATTAGAGAATTTTTCTATACGCAGTGGGAAAAATTAAAAATGGGGGCCCTAAAATATTTCAAAATTTGGGGGCCTGAGGCCCAAGTCTCACATGACTCACTATACGGGCCGGGCCTGCACATGTGATAAGTTATGAATTATATCTCTGCAATTGTTAGACCCGGCAAACGTTCCTAACCGTTTCGGGTTCGACCCAAGTTCGATTCGAGTTATGTACTTCTATGTTTGTTCGATTTTTTCAGATTCATTTGGGTTTTGGCTCTTGTTCGAGTTTTTAATTTGGAACATGTATGAGTTTGGTCAGGTATATGGTTCGGGTTAATTCGGGTCTGGGTCTTGTTCAGGTTGTTTGGAAAATAACATTAAAATTTAAGGGTGGTTCTATATGCAGGTCCTTTTTACTTTTGCAGGTCCAAATTAAACCTTAAGTGACAATAATGTCCTTGTTAAATATGTATTATAATTCACAAAAAAATAATTTATATTTTGAACACGTGTTCAATCATTACATGTACGGGTTTATGCATTTAAATGTTAGCGTTTTAGAAATATATTTGTAAAAATTAATAAAAGAATGAGGGTTATTTATGACATTTTCCCACTTATATTAGACCTGCAAAAGTAAACAGGATCTGCATATAGCAAATAATGTGATTAGCTTAATAATTTTACAATTGTTCAATTGTGATTAGCTTAATGATAATAATAATAGTAATAATAAATAAGTTGGAGATTTCCTGTCCAGTTTCAAACCACAAGTTGCTCGAATATGATAAGTCATAGGTCTCAACCAAACACATTCTCGACTGGTTTCATGGATTGCCATCGTTTGCTTCATGGAACGCCAAGAAAAATTTGTGTCATCACATGTAAATACATAACCAGTTTGCGAGTGAGTTGTGGGGATCAGATTGGTATCCAACATCTGCATAACCCACAAGATCATCATTTAGGAATTTAGGGTAATAAAGGTCCAAGTCAATCGTACCTTGAAGGTATCTAAATATATGTTTAACACCATTCCAAAGTCTCCATGTGGAAGAAAAACTATATCTTGCCAATAACTTCACTGCAAATGCTATATCTGGGCGAGTATGACTTGCAAGATACAACATAGCCCCAATAGCACTAAGGTATAATTACTTCTGGATCAAGTAGTTCTCCGCCATTTCCACTAGGTCGGAATCGGTCCTTTTCCACATAAAGTGATCTCACAACCATTGGGGTTCTCAAAGGGTGCACTTTATCCATATAGAAGCGTTTTAGCACTTTAAAGGTATAAGAGCACTGGTGCAGAAAAATACCATCATTTAAATGTTCAATCTGCAACCCAAGACAAAATTTTATCTTCCCAAAGTCCTTCATTTCAAATTTTGTATTTTCAAATAATTAGCAGCCTTTTGGATCTCTTCAGGAGTTCCAATCATATTCAGATCATCAAAATAGACCAATATAATAACAAAATCTGGCCCCTATCATCTTATGAATACAAGGGAAGATTGTGTCACTTTTATAACCTTGTTTCATCAAGTATTCACTGAGGCGATTATACCACATGCGTCCGGCTTGTTTCACCCCATATAAGGATCGACTTAATTTGATCGAATAAAGTTCTCGAGAACCGGAATTACATTTCTTTGGCAATTGCAATCCTTTAGGGATTTTCATATAAATATCATTATCAAGTGAGCCATACAAATAGGCAGCCACTGCATCCATTAAGAGCATCTCAAGGGATTCATTTGCTGCCAGATTAAGCAAATAACAAAAAGTGGTTGCATCCACCACGAGAGAATATGTCTCCTCATAATCAATATCCAGTCTTTGGGAAAAATCTTGTGTGACAAGACGTGCCTTGTAGCGCACGATTTCATCATTCTCCTTTCCCTTCGCACAAAAACCCATTTATAACCCACGGGCCGCGCATCTTCAAGTGTGCGTGATATTTTTCCAAATTGTTTTTTCATTTTCCCAAGAAATCCAATTTTAAATGGATGACTTCTTTCCATTTAGGCCAAACATTTCCTCATGTGCACTCATTAACATAAGTTGGCTCATGATCTTCGTCCATTATGGCACATGTTGCAACATATATAAACTTATCGTCGACGTCGAGCTTAGCTCGGTTTTATTTTTCACCCGACATGACATATTTATCGAGAGCTCTTCATTATCGATAATATTGGGTACCCGGGCTTCTTCATGAAGTTCATTTTCAGTCAAGTCGTAAGATTCTTCAGGAATTTTAGAAAATTCTCCATGAACTTCCACCTCAATTTTTCCATCTGTATTATTTGCTCCTTTCCACTTCTGAAGATTTTAATCTTTCGAATCGATTGTCCTACTTCTTTTCAATCGTGCCTTTTTGTCTCATTTACAATGGTACCTCCTTCAGGGACATCAATTTTTACGAGAGCATTAACAGCCGGCACATGTGATTTAGTCACACGTTTTAGATCATAAAAGCATCTGGAAATTGATTCGCTAATCTCTGCAGATGTATAATCTTTTGAAATTCCAG
Organism: Sherardia arvensis; assembly: GCA_948330725.1. Classification (NCBI taxonomy): domain Eukaryota; kingdom Viridiplantae; phylum Streptophyta; class Magnoliopsida; order Gentianales; family Rubiaceae; genus Sherardia; species Sherardia arvensis. The sequence goes on from OX415241.1 coordinate 30,933,336, forward strand.
CTTAAATTTCTTTGTACGAGAATCATAATGAGATAGTGACAATTATTTCCAACTTATTTGTTTTACTAGATGTGATTTCTCTCTCCCTAATGTTGAAAAAACTGACTCATTGAAATCACAATCAGCGAAACGAGTGGTAAGCAATTCTCCCGTCACTGGTAAATTCTCTATTGATTTTGCCTTTGAACTAATGAGACCTAAGAAATTGCAAGTAAACTCTTTCAAGCATATGTGGACAAAGTATCTTCCAAAAAAGATGTATTTTTTCTATTGGAGATTAGCTAACAGACTAATTAATTCCTACAACTAGCATCCTTGAAGATTTAAATATCCACCAGCCCTCTGTTTGTTGTTTCCTCTATGCATCTGCTGATGACATGCATCATGGTTTTAACAGATGTAGTATTACCCAATGGATTTGGAATTCAGTAAGTAGATTTTTCGATATTCTGTATCTAGATTCGGAATCTCTTTAGAATGTACTTTTTTATTACTGGAATCTAAATGATCCATCATTTTTTAAAACTAACATTGCAAGGTTGATTCCAGTAGTGGCACTCCAGTTCATTTGGTGTGCAAGGAACGCATATCTACGTGACAATGTGACACCAAACATGAATCTCATTGCAAAGAATATACATGATATGATCATCTAGATTACATAAGCTCAATTTCAATCATGGTCTAAGTTCAAACCTCATGTACAGTACAAATTTAGTTATATAACTTTGAGGGTTAGATCAGACTTGAGAGAACAATACATTGGAAGCTACCTATCTCTAGTTATGTAAAACTGAATACTGATGGCTCTTACTCGAACAATGATAGAGCTGGTGCTGATTTTGTCATTAGAGATGACACTGGCAGAGTCTTGCATGCAAAGACATTAGTTACCATAGTTAAATATAGTCTTGACTCTTGATATGTATATATGAGATTGAAAATTGTTTATTACTATGATTTTCCTAATGTGTAGGTTGAGACGAACACACAATTGCTTTTAAAGATGGTGCAAAAGTAGTACAAAGTTCCATGGAGCTGGTAAACTATATATATCAAAAATATATTGGAGATGTCAGGTGATATCACTATACTCTTTCACTCATATATATCGTGAAGCCAATGATGTTGCAGATGTCTTGGCTAAACAAGATAGCCAGTGGCACAAATGCATCACATATATATACACATGATACATTGCCAAGGAACATCAAGGGTTTAGTATCTCTTGATAGTAGGGAATTTCCCTACTTAAGGCAGAAATAACTATTAGGGTAAAGGCTAGTATAGACATGGTATTTTCCTTCCCAGTCGGTCATCCATCCGAGTGTTTCCTCTCTTATTTTGCATTCCATTGCCTCTTCCTCACAGTCGTTGGTTTCCAATGCTCATCCCATGGTTACTCGTCTGAAAGATGGAATTTCCAAGCCTCATCGGTTAATGAATTTAAAATCAGATATTGTAGAATTAGAGCCTTCTAATTTCAAACAAGCGTCCAAAGTTTCTCGTTGGCGACGGGCTATGATTGATGAGTATACTGCATTACTTAAAAATAATACTTGGGAGTTGGTACCTCGCGACTTCAATCGCAATGTGCTTGGATGTAAATGGGTGTATAAAATTAAATATAATTCTGATGGGTCATTGGAGCGGTTTAAGGCCAGACTTGTTGTTTTCGGAAATCACCAGCAGACGGGTGTTGATTATTTTGAAACTTTCAGTCCTGTTGTTAAGCCTACTATTGTGCGATTGGTTCTCACTCTTGCTATTTCTCTTAATTGGACTGTCCGTTAACTTGATGTTAAAAATGCATTTTTGCATGGTTTTTTGAATGAAGAGGTTTATATGTGTCAACCACCAGGTTTTGCTGATCCTACTCGTCCTCATCACATTTGTCGGTTACGTAAGTCCATTTATGGGTTACGCCAAGTTCCTCGAGCTTGGTTCTCTAGATTTAGCAATTTCTTAATATACATTTGTTTTAAATGTAGCAGTTGTGATTTTTCTATGTTTGTTCTTAAATATAAGGGTCACATGCTTATCTTACTTCTCTATGTGGATGATATAGTTCTAACCGGTAGTAGTAATGATTTGGTTCACAAATTCATCTCTATTATGTCTTCTGAATTTGATATGAAGGGTTTAGGGGGTTTTCATTATTTTCTAGGTTTATAGGTGTCTCGTACTCCGAAGGGTTTATTTTTGTCTCAACAAAAAATATGTGTTTGATTTGTTGCGCAAGTTTCACCTTCACACAGTTAATCATGTACGAACCCCTAGTGTTTCTAGAGTTACATTGTCCTCTGTTGATGGTGGCCTTCTTGCTGATCTCACTGAATATCGTAGTATGGTTGGTGCATTGCAATATTTAACTATGACTCGTCCATATATTGCTTATGCTGTTAATATGGTCTCAGTTTATGCATGCTCCCCGTACTACTCACCTTCATGTTGTGAAGAGGATTTTCAAGTATTTGCAGGGCACTATGGAGTTTGGTCTTTTTCTCCATGCATCAAATTCTCCGGAGATGGTGATTGCTTATTCCGATGCTGATTGGGCTGGTTGTCCGGACACTCGTCGCTCCATCACAGGCTATGTTGTGTTCCTGGGAAGAATTTGATTTCCTGGCGCTCTAAGGAACAACCTACTGTGTCGAAATCCTCTACGGAGGCCGAATATCGTGCTGTTGCTTACACTGCGGCGGAGACTATTTGGCTTTGTCAATTGCTTGCTAACTTTGGGTTCTATATATCTTCTTCATCTGGTCACTCTCTATTGTGACAATGTTTCTGCGACATATCTTGTTGCCAATCCGGTTCAGCATGATCGTAGCAAACATATTGATGTTGATTATCATTTTGTTCGAGAAATGGTTGCCCATGGTGGTCTCCGAGTTCATTCGATTCCGACACAATTGCAGGTTGTTGATATATTTACTAAGGGTCTTTCTAGTGATTTGTTTTGTAAATATAGATCCAATCTATCCATCATTGCACCCCCTAAAGGCTAGTATAGACTTTTCCATGTAAATATTAAGTATTTATATGAGAGGTAGAGTTACCACATTGGTACACTTTTATCATTATATGTACAATAACCTTTGAATAAAAGAATTTATTGCTTTATTTTTAATGCAGATTGTATTTTGGATGGAGCTAGGAGCAATAAGCATGGAATGGAGCAAGGGATAGAAGCAATAAGCATGGAATTGAGCAAGGGATGGAAGCAAGGAGCAAAAAGCAAGGTGCTGAAATGATTTGTTTTAGTTGTATTTTAGTCGAACTCCGTGCTTGTCTGTGGAACATAGATTTTGCTTTGGTAATATCTAAATTGCTTGCGAGTAGTGAGTTCTCTTATCGACAGAATTAGTTTTCGCTTTGGCGATCTCTAACTTACTTGTGAGAATATGACATGGGTGTACAATAAAATCGACATAGTTATCAACTCTTTATCAGTTTTCTACTTATACTCAAACTTATTTTTATATAATTTTTGCCTTTCTCGATTTTTATATGATTTTGTGAGCGAAATTACCCCGCTATAAAGTGGTTTTAAAAAATAAAAAAAAACATGCTGAAAATCAAATTTTGATAAACGTTTTTAATTTTGATCGTGCTCATCATTCTTATTAATTATTAGTCTCCATGCATTCAACGTTTTTTTCCCTTCTAGCTAGTTACTCGAGTTCTTCTTTTTTACTTGATGCATGTTATCTATATATGTTCTTCTTCACTAGTAATTAATAAGCAAGACTTAAAAAGTGCCAGAAGAAACTATCAAACTAAGAGCCATCTTTATCGATTGAATTCACTCGATTCCATTCATATATAGCACCAGATCTTAATCTTAGATAAAACCAGATGGTTTTGTAGGCAGGAAAGGATGACTGGGTACAATAATAAATAGCTCAATACATCAAATATTAATGAAATGGAAGGCTATTTACATACAACAAGGTACAGAAAAAAACTCGTATCAATTCCTCAATCATTCATTTGACTCTCACTTTCCGGGAACAAAGTTGGTGGCGAATGCCCAGGCGTTGTTGTTGACGGGATCAGCAAGGTGGTCGGAGAGGTTCTCCAGCGGTCCCTTTCCGGTGACAATGGCCTGAACAAAGAATCCAAACATGGAAAACATAGCTAGTCTCCCATTCTTGAGCTCCTTCACCTTTAGCTCAGCAAAAGCTTCCGGGTCCTCAGCGAGACCCAATGGGTCAAAGCTCCCGCCGGGGTAGATTGGGTCGGTGATCTCTCCGAGTGGTCCTCCGGCGACTCTGTAACCTTCAATGGCGCCCATGAGCACGACCTGAGTAGCCCAGATGGCCAAGATGCTCTGAGCATGAACCAAGCTAGGGTTTCCCAGGTAATCCAAACCGCCTTCGCTGAAGATCTGTGAGCCTGCTTTGAACCAAACAGCTTCTCCGAACTTGACTCCGTTCTTCGACAGAAGCTCCGGGAAGACGCATCCGAGAGCTCCGAGCATGGCCCACCTGGAGTGAATAACCTCAAGTTCACGGTTCTTGGCGAAGGTCTCCGTAGTCGCCGGGGAACTCGCCGGTGAGGTAGCTGGGTGCCTCGCCGGAGAATGGGCCGAGGTACTTGACGCGGTCAGGGCCGTACCACGGGCTGCCCGATGCACTAGGCTTGGGCTTGGCGGCCTTCCTCATGGAAACCCTTCCGTTTCCAGCCATTAGCTCGGCGCCGGCAAGCTTGACAGCCTGGCCGGCGAAAGAAGGGGAAGACAGACCCATGGTCGACGCTGCTGCCATCTTGACTGTAATAGCTGAAGGAGAGAAGAAGAAGCTCTGTAAATTGTTTGATGGATGGGTGAAGAATGATGAGCTCAGTTGGAAGTTTAAATAGGGCTTTTTTTCTTATCTTGCTTATCTTCTAATATTGCATATCATTATCGGTGATCTTATAAGGTGGATAGGATGAAGAGGTTTTGATTTTCTTTGCCTATTTGGCAGCCTCCCAAGCCAGAATCTCTGATTTCTTGTATTCTTGCTATGCATCCGTTGCATTTCAGCCATGCAAGACGATTTTTTCCCCCATTTTTTTGTCCAATATTACTCATAAAAATATCAAATTGTGGCCTGTGGGGACACAAGTTTGTAGTGAGTGGTGAAATTTAGTTTTGACCTTGCTCTAGAACGGTAGAAACCATATTGAAAATTAATTTTTTTAAATAAAATAAAATTCGGTAACTCAGAATAAGTAAACATCAGGGTACAAACACTAATTAATACTATTTCGCGGTGCACATGTTTGGTTTTGGGACATTTATTCATCAGTTTGAGAAAATGTTTTCCACGACAGAATTAAATGAGGGAAATTAATGAGAATAACGTTAAAAAGTGAAAAAAGTACCAACAATACAGTATAGGACAATATATACTGTAATAAATAAAATGTAAAGGCAAACCAAGAAATTAAACCGGTCATTTTGAGGCACTACACCGGTCGAAATTCCCAAAACGATCGATGTCTATACAGGTGGTGTAACTCCATTTTTTTGCACCGGTAGTGGGCCACAGAGGTTGAGTGGTACTGCTGATGGTGCAGGGAAAATTTCCACAAAAGTCATAATAAAAGTTGAAATTCCTAATTAAAGCGTGAAACTTTTAATATTTCTATTAAAAGCATTCAATTACTTTTAAAACAAATTTATTCTTTTTTATTCTTTTTCTAAATTTAGTTTTACTTAATTTAATCATGTAAATTATCTTAAAGAGAACTAGAAGAGTTATTGCTCCTGTCAATAAAAAAATAATAAATTAATAAAAAATATTAAACTACGTAGTTTTGATGAAAACCATCACAAGTTCACCATATTCCGGCGCCTACCATTTTTATATATTCTTTTTTTTTGTTTCTTTTAATTAAAAGAGTTTTGATGGAAATCAAATATATACATCCATTTTAAAACTTTATAAAATTATTTGATTGGATATTTTAGGATGCTCAGCGCAGTAATCAATATTCTATTACAATTCCTAAAATTTATTACTAACTTTATAAAAATATTAATATGATGTACCAAATTATAAAATGTGAAAGTATCATTATTATTTTGTTTATCACTAACCAAATATAAATTCTCTTAAAATATCAAAAAATCATTAATAACCTAAAAGTATTAATAAGATGCGCCAATATAAATACAAACTTACTTATATCTCATAATCATTGTTTTTATAAAACTAATCAAATATACATTGTTAAAAAATCCAAGATTCATTAGTAACTTAAACATATTAATTTGATGTACCAAATTGTAAATGGATGATTAGCTCTTTGGAAAAATATAACAATTTACTATTACTCTTATTTTTATAAACACATATTTAAAAGAGGTAACAACAGTAACACGTGGAAAAACGTCTAACGATAACACATACTTATGGATCATTCACTATCGAAAACATATACTCATTAAATCAAAATCTCTTACAAATTTATTTGTTTTCTATTATGAAACTAAAACTTATAAGTTATGCATTAGATGCTATTATTTTACACGATTCTTCTGTGGTACAATTTTGGTATGTTAAACTTATATTTTCAATAGGTTAGCTTCTACGCTATGTAAAGATGGAGAAAAATAGTTTGATCAATTACATTTACTCTTATGCAAATATTATCTAATTCAAGATTTACTTTAATATTTACAAGTGTTTCAAATTGCACAAGCAGATTTTCAAGTATTAATTAATATCTATGTAGAAACCGTGTATTATTAAAAATTTTGCTTGATTTTGTAATAATAAATTGGTCTGTTTTAACTAAAATATTTTGAAATAAAATCAACTAAATTAATTTCATGCATGATAAAAATTCAATCTGATTATATCTATTATTCGAGTTCATACCTAAAATTTAATTTACACTTTGTGCCAAATTAAATTCTTTTAAAAGTGTTCATAATATACCGCACAACGTGCGGTCCAACAAGCTAGTCATGTATAAAACTTTTAGGCAAAGTATCAAAAAATCCAACTTTCCTAAATGCTATCACTACTGGAAACCTCTTTGTAGACGTCGCCGTTACACGGCGGTTGGATGTTTGTGCCACCCATAAATGTTTTCGACTTCGAAAACTGATCGAGGAAGTCGTCTTAGAAAAACAACTGCGTATGTTTTGCATACGTCGTAAATACGAGTATTCGAAGTCGAAAGTAGGTGTTTTTACAATATTAACATATCGGGTCAGATATACATACAGAGCCCGAACTTGTGGAAATTAATATGCAAATCTTTTCTACGTCGAAAGGTTTAATTGTCAGGATTTAAGAGATCGTAAGGTCCAGGTATCCATGTTTTATATTAAACATTTTGTAGTTACACTTATTTCAAAAGTGAAAGAAATTTACTTTCTATACAGAAACCGTCGACGTCGATAAAGAATTGTTGCATGAAACTGTGCCGAAGTCGAAAAGATTACATAAATTTCAAGTACTTTGGTTTGCGTCCACGAAAATTTGTGCACATACTGAGGCCCTATTGCAATCTAAATTTCGATATCGTTTGATGATTATAACTAAATATGTTTGAGTTCGTAAACACAGTACGGTAAGTTTTACATTGATTTTTGAATTGGAATCCAATAAGTTCAGCATGACTTTTGAAGTTTATTTATTTATCTACTACTTTGATAATTATAGAGATTGGTGATTAGTGGAGTACTTAAGTCGTGTTCCTTGTATATAGCATAAAAGTTGCATGCAATTAGGAGTGTTACAAGACTTTAACTATTTTATTATTCAACCAAAACAAATATGCTCAGTTTTCGGCATCCATTCCCGCGCACCCCCGATTTCGAAATATATTAGAAGAGATTGCAGATACATGGTTTCGAGTCGGAAACCTGGATCGCTTTTGTTTAGAATCGAAAACATGGATCGATAATCATATTCACTTGTAGAGATATCTTCTATACTCTACTTCCGTGTGCCGTAATGTTGCATTCGAAATGATTTTCGAAATCGAAAGATTTCCAAAATTTTATATTGCTTCTGTTTCGTTCTCGAAAGTCTCACGAATAAATCAATATTTCATTTAGTCTAATAATATATAAATCATGGAATCCTTTTAAAATTGTTACCTAACAACACTTCTTAAACCACATTCTTTTAAATCTTAATTTATATTGATCTAAATTGCACTAAATCAAAATCAATGGAGATATATATATATATATATACCATAAAAACGCATAATTAAGTGTAATTAATTTTTACTAATCTTGATTAAGTGGTGATTAATTAGCTTAATCATGATTAAATATTGTAATCTTATTGAATTTGAAAAATAAAATAAAACTTAATGAACAGTAAATAAACATAACTTGTGTACATCAAATAAAATTTAGGGTAATTAATGACATAGTATATATATATATATATATAAAAGTAAAAATAAAAAACATGAGAAAATCAGTACCTTGAATAATTTCTTGTATTGAATAAAGGCTTAATGGGAGAGAGAAGAGTACATGGGAATGGTTGTTTACAAGGCTTGGCTTGGGTACAAGGCTTGGGAAGTTCTATGAACTCAAGATTGGGATTGTAGAGAGTAAGAAGGGGCTGAAATCAGCATGCCTCCTTCTCACTGAAAGCTAGTCTATTTATAGGAAATTCTTACTAATACTATTCAGGTGTAATGATGAATCAGTAGTGATTAATGGCCCCCCCACGTTGGCTTGTTTCTTCAATAATAGCACTCCTTGAATCTGTAGTGTTGAAACGGGCCCTCCATGTTGGCTTGTTGCTCCAATAATCTCATCTTTTAATTTATCTTGAATCTGAAATGGTCTTCTGAAGTGGGCGTCTGGTCCCTCTACTTGCTCCGGTCTGTTGAATAGTAGCTCTTTTGGAATCTGCACTCCTTTAATTGTTGAACTTGAAATGGGTGTCTGGTCCCTCCATTTGCTCCGGTCTGTTGAATTTTATCACTTTGGAATCTGCTCTCCATTATTTGAATCTTGTATTGGGCTGCTGCTTGTTGAATTATAGCTCGTATGGATCTTGGGCTAATGGGCCTCCGAATGGATCTTCATCTTGACTGTCTTCTTGTTTTACTTCTGTTTCCTTCATTTGCTTGAACATCTGGTAAATTTTTTTGAAATCTTCTTCTTCTTGACTTGTTCTTAATGTTGCAGGTAAAATCCTTAGCTGTTGAGTTGATCGCTGTTGTTGAGTAGATGATGGCTGAATGCTGATTGTTTGCTGAACTGGGCTTTTGCTGTTGGTCTGAATACTTAGGGCTTGTTGAATTGGGCCTCCTTTGATTGGGCTGTCTTCTGGACTGAGTTGAATTCTTAATTTTTCTCCTGTTTTAAGATAATGGGCCACCGCTTCTGTTGAACAAAACTGGACTTTGTAGTTGCTCCACCATTTTATCTTGAATTGCCTTATGAGTGAGCAAGGCAAACCTTCATGAATCTGTCTTATCTGAAAACTCCACGCAAATATCCATGGTACTCGGAATATTGCATGGAATAATATATGCTTCTCGAATTGCTTTGCTTTGCTGAGTCTGTAGAATGTTTCCAATGCCTCCGATACTGGTTGCGGTAGAATTTCTGCTGATGGTCCCAATTTGAGCCACCAATCTATGAACCAAATTGGAATTTCTCCGTCGAAGGATGAATGAAAATTGATGAACCATGAATGATCAAATGACCTAATATAAAATGTTCTATACCAGGCTTGCATATAATCTACATAGTTGAATGTTTGAGGGATATGACGAACTGTGAATGAAACTGGGGAATGTATATCCTTGAACTGGGTAGGCTGAAGAATATTTTTAATTTGGATTTTGGAAAAGTCTATTCTGTTGGGATCTGATCTATTTTTCATATGCTGAATATCAACTGACTGAGAATCAATTCATAAAATTGTTGAGTTTTTTGAATATCATCTGCCATCCATTGACTTGTAGGTACAAAATGTTTGGATACAAAATTCTTTAACTGATGGACTTCAGGTTCTGTTTGAAAATGAGTAAGGAAAATATATTCTGGGTTTGGTTTATCAAAATAGGAAGGGGCTTTTGGTTGTTGAGTGGAGGATTGTGTGCTAGGTTTAGGGAATATGGTGTAATTGGATGTTAAAACTGGTGTTTGAATCAACCTTGAATAAGGAGTATGGGCAACTGTGGAATAAGTAAGAGGTGGAAAATCTGGAGTAGGTGTTTTAGGTGCTAATGGTCGTGGAATTTCATAATCTTTGGCTGTTTTTGAATTTGAGGATGCTGCTGTACTTGAATATTTACTCATGATTTCCTGTAAGGAATTCTCGAGTCAAAAAATCTGGAAGGGAGTTATCCTTTCCTTTAATGAATTCAATTTCAAAATCAAAAACTGATAATATTGCTTGCCATCGTGCAAAAATTTGTTTTGAAACTAAATTTTTTACATCTTTCTGTAAAATTTCTTTTGCTGATTTGCAATCAATTTTTAATAAAAACTTTTTATTATACAAATCATCTTGAAATTTTGAAATACATAAAACAATTGATAAAACTTCTTTTTTAACTGTTGAATAATTCATCTGTGCCCCAGTCCATAATCCCGAATGATACCTAACTATGTTTTCTTTTTCTAAATGCAATTGTTTTAATATACCCCCATATCCTAAGTTTGATGCATCTGTTTCTATTATCATAAACGCCAATGGGTGTGGAATTCCTAGACATGGTAATGATTTTGATTTTAATTTTACCTCTTTGACTATTTGTGTATGTTTATCTGTCCAAGGTGATGGATTAATCTTTAATCTGTCATATAAAGGCTTACAAATTATCCTTAATTTAGGGAAAAAGTCTGATATGTAATTTAAACAACCTAAAAATCTTTGTAATTGATTTTTATCCTTTATTTCATCTGGAAACTTATCTGCAAATTCAATTGCTCTTTGTATTGGTTTAATTTTTCCTAAATGAATATCATGCCCTAAAAATCTAATTTTTGTTTGAAATAATTTCATTTTAGGTTCCGATATTACTAGACCATTTTTCTTTATAATATTTAGTAGTAAATTTAAGTGTTTAAAGTGACTATCTATTGAATCGGAATAAACTAATATATCATCTATGTATACTATTACAAATTTTGAGTAGGGATTAAATATATCATTCATAATCTTTTGAAATTCTGATGGTGCATTTTTTAATCCAAATGGCATAACATTCCATTCATATTGGCCAAATGGGACTACAAATGCTGTTTTATATTTATCTTTCTCATCTATTTGAATTTGCCAATATCCGGATTTTAAATCAAATTTTGAAAATACTCTTGCATTATATAATCTATTTAATAAATCTCTTTTGTTTGGAATAGGATATCTTATCCATTGTAGTACTTTATTTAATGGTTTGTAATTTATAACTAATCTAGGAACTCCTCTCTCTTTTTCTGCCTGTTTATTGACATAAAAAGCTGAGCAACTCCATGGAGATTTGCTTTCTCTAATTAGTTTTTTATCTAAATGACTTTGAATTTCTTGCTTACATAATTCTACTAATTCCGTGTTCATTTGAATTGGCCTAGCTTTAGTTGGAATATTCTGTTCATTGAATTCTTTCTCATATGGTAATGATACTATATGTTTTTTTCTATCCCAAAAGTCATTAGGATGATTTGAACATACTTGATTTTTAAATTCTTCTTCTAATTTTGAAATCTTTTGTTGTATTAAATTGTTATTAATTAGTTCTTCTATTTTTGAATAACTTAATTCTTCTTTTAAATATAAAATATTCTTTTGTTTAGTATTTAACAAACAAATCTTTCGATATATGGAGTTGGACTGTAATAAATTTAATTCTATCTGAGTAGGAGGATCAATAAATGGAAATAGTAATTTTGTTCCTAGTATTTTAGTACTAATTCCTTGTTGAGTTTTCTTGAAAGGGGTAATCTGATATAAAAATGGATTTCCTAATACAGCATCATAAGACACATTTTCTAATATGAGAAATGAATGTTTAATACAATAATTATTGTTACATATAAACCCATTAGGTAGTTTTTTGTTTACTGTCATTGGAGTACCATTTGCTGCTGATAATTTTTCTTTAGTTTTAACAAGATACTTAGTGGGAATTATTCCATCTCTAATACATGATTGGTCTGCACCACTATCTAGTAATGCTATAACTGTGACACTAAAGTCTTCAACTCCTATAGTTACTAATGAGTACCATTTTTCCATATTAATCTTATTAATAGCACTAAAAAATTGATTATCTGTTGGAGTTTCTTCAGCTATACTTGTACTAGGCATATTATTTTGGCTTATGTTGCTTAATTTGAACTCTAAATCTAGATCCTTATCTTTTAACCTACTTAATTCTTTTTTTATTGAACTAACCTCTGTTTTTAGTTTATTAATTTCTGTTTTTAAATCATCTGCTTTTGTTGGTTTTCTTTTTTCTATTTCAGTGTATTTTGTGATTGTTTTACTTAAACTAAATACTTCTTCTATTTGTGGTATTTTTGGTTTTTCTTCTTCTGTTACTAATTCTTTTAGTTTTTCTATATAATCATTTTTATTTTCTGAATCTGCTATTTTATCAATAATGTCTAATAAAGTTTTTTTATTATTTTTTGTATTATTTAACATATTGATTGTTTGAATCTTACATTGACACACATCTGAATTATCTGAACTATCTGATGCTGAATCATATTCTGTTTGTTCTATATCTGAGTTTTCTACTAATAATGATAATAATTTATTTCTTAGTTCTTTATCTTCTGAAAATAGTGAATTTATCTTTTTCTCTGTCTTACAGTGTGAAGCAGTGTGACCAAATTTCTTGCATTTATAACACTGAATATTTTTGTATTTATTTTTTCTTTTATACTTCTGTGTATTTTGATTATAATTTTTATAATTATCTCTACTATTATATTTGTATTTTCTACTTTTTCTGAATATTCTTTTCTTTTCAGATGAAGGTGGTTTGATCCCCATTATTCCAAATTGTTGACGAAAAGTACCCATTTCTTTTCTTTCAGATCCATACTTATGTTGAATTTTTAAATCTTGGCATAATGTTAATGCTTCTTTCTTAATAAATGCAAATATTTGACCGAATGTTAATGCATCATAATTTATTTTGTCTGCTCCTAATGTTTTTTGTAAATTAGTGATTATTCTTTGTGAAAATAGATTTGGTAATCCTGTAATAAATTTTTCTTTCCAAAATGCTGCATTTGAGTCTGTTCGTCTTAATACTTGTGTTAAAAATAAATCTTTATACCATTTGAAATCTGTAAGAGAAGGACATCTTAAATTAGTTAAACATATTTTATTACTAGTTAATTCTTCTTCTGGATTTCCAATAAAGTACATTGATATGACATATATTAAATAAGCTGAACCATCTTGAACCATTACATATTGTATTTCATTACTTTCTTCTTTTACTTCTTCTATTTCATGATTAATAATGGCTTGTTTATCTTCTATTGTTAAGTGATTATCCCACCAGCCTTTTAGCTGACCCGTAAAACCTGTTACTAGAAATCCAACAATCAGAGGTTCTGAATGTGTGGTTTTGGCTTTGTATGCCATCCTAGCCATACCCATTTCTTGTAATATATTTAATATTTGATATTCAGACTTTCCATCTATGTTCCATTGATATAAAGATGATCCATCATAACTATTTAATGCATTATTCTGTTCTTCATATTGAATATCTGGAGGCGTAGGTCCGGGATAGTAATTTTTTGTTCTATTATTTACCCAAGTTCTATTTGATCTAGGGTTTTTTATTCTATTAATTTGTAATTGTGGTTTCTCTTCTGGGTAAACTTCAAATTGTTGTTCTATTGCTTCTATCTGATTTTCTATCTCTTCTTCTTCAGATTCTGAAGAATATTCTGAAGTACTTGAATATTGTGAATTTATTTGTGAAATTACTCCTATGTTTTGAGATGTACTAGGTTTATCTCTCTGAACTAATGACATTGAATTTTCCAGGTGTTTAGGAAATGAAGAAACTTGAAAATGAGGTTTTGAAATTTCTCTTGGGAATCCTTCTTGTTTATTATCTAGCTTAGTTGAAATTAAATCTACTTGATTAGATATAGTATGTAATATTTGATTTGTATAATTATTTTGTTGATATACTTTTTTAATATCTTCTACAGTTGCAGGCTCAGTTCCTTCTTTTCCTAGCTTAAAAGGAGATGCTGTTATAACATCACCTTCTAAATTAATGCTGATATTTTTTAAAGGGGGATGAATAGAGGTTACAATAGTATTATTATTCTGTAATTTCCATTTTTTATATAAATTAGTTTGTACATTAATGAATGGAATTTCTTCTATATGATCTGAATTTACTAATCTTTCTTTTTGTAGGTAGTATGATAACCATATAAAGAATTTCATTTTTTTAATCTTTTTTTCTTTTAATTCTTTATAAAATTCTTGTTTTAAATTTTCCCTAATTTGAATATCCAAATTCTCAAACCATTTTCTATGATTAATATTCTCTGAACTATAATAATCTTTGTTTAATGCTTGTTTATCTATTACAAATTCTTCATCACTATTTATCATATTTAATTCTGAATTTCGCATTTGGCTATAAGTCGGTGATCCTATTGAAGAGGTAGTATCCGGAATTACTTCCGGTAGTGGAGTTGAAAATCTAAGTTTTGACTCATGAAAATCAGATATTGAATGTCTAGGTAATTGATAGTTGCTAGATTGATCTAATGAGGACCTATGTGTTTCTGCATATCTACTGGACATAGACCTACTAGACATAGACCTTTTAAATTTTATTAATACTTTTCCATCTTTCTGTTCTTCTATAGTTGAAGGTTCTATTAATTTTAAATTTCTTTGTATACTTACTGGTCTTTCAGCTATTATTTCATCAGGAATAGTTATTTCATTCCATTTTAATAACTTTGGAGTTTATATTCTTGTATTATCTGAATTTGTAGTAACATAGACTGATTCTTCTTTTTCTGTTGGGTTTAATTTTAATGCAGTTGGAATCATGGATTTCATTAATTTAAAATATACTCTATATATTAATACAAAATGTTCTGTCTCATGCATTATCTTGTCTTGTTTTAATTGAATATCTAATTTTAATGAATTCATGATGTTTGGATCTGTTAAACTAACAGAATAATTTGGTATACAATCAAATCTTATTGTTCCATTACAAATATTAGTTTGAATCATTGCTAATATTGAATCTTTATATTCAACTAGCCTATCATCTCTTAAAGCCATAAATATTGGGGTATCTATTCCTAATCTTATTAATGGGTGCAAAGCTATTTGTATTAAACCAAAATGTAAAAATCTATAATTTTGAGTCTTATATTTCTTAATAGCTTCTTGTGAAAGTAATTTTATAGATTGAAATTCTTGATGCATTGGGAGTATTTCTTCATGAATTTTAATCGAGTATGCTTTACTAAACTCTAATATTCCATGTTGATAAATTGAATTTATAGTTGGACTGGGTAATACTTGTTGTATTTCATGACTTTGTAATATGCTACATGATGGATGAGATGATGAATTCGAAGAACTAGATCCTCCGAATAAAAACCTCCTAACCTTTTCTGTCATAGTATCTTATCTTTAACTGTAATATTTATTATACAAATTAGATCTTCTTACACATAACTGGAACGCATCTACACCTTGCGTGGACCACCATAAAACTAGGCTGACCAACCGTCTTATAGGCTAAAGATGTTTACCAAAGTTAAGTGCATCAAACCTAATTGTTAATCTAAATATTACTGGAAATGATAAGATAATATGATAAAAAAGTGTACTAATAATCATGATATACCCCCCTGCTGTTTTTGGCTCTGATACCATAAAAACACATAATTAAGTGTAATTAATTTTTACTAATCTTTCTTTTTGTAGGTAGTATGATAACCATATAAAGAATTTCATTTTTTTAATCTTTTTTTCTTTTAATTCTTTATAAAATTCTTGTTTTAAATTTTCCCTAATTTGAATATCCAAATTCTCAAACCATTTTCTATGATTAATATTCTCTGAACTATAATAATCTTTGTTTAATGCTTGTTTATCTATTACAAATTCTTCATCACTATTTATCATATTTAATTCTGAATTTCGCATTTGGCTATAAGTCGGTGATCCTATTGAAGAGGTAGTATCCGGAATTACTTCCGGTAGTGGAGTTGAAAATCTAAGTTTTGACTCATGAAAATCAGATATTGAATGTCTAGGTAATTGATAGTTGCTAGATTGATCTAATGAGGACCTATGTGTTTCTGCATATCTACTGGACATAGACCTACTAGACATAGACCTTTTAAATTTTATTAATACTTTTCCATCTTTCTGTTCTTCTATAGTTGAAGGTTCTATTAATTTTAAATTTCTTTGTATACTTACTGGTCTTTCAGCTATTATTTCATCAGGAATAGTTATTTCATTCCATTTTAATAACTTTGGAGTTTCTATTCTTGTATTATCTGAATTTGTAGTAACATAGACTGATTCTTCTTTTTCTGTTGGGTTTAATTTTAATGCAGTTGGAATCATGGATTTCATTAATTTAAAATATACTCTATATATTAATACAAAATGTTCTGTCTCATGCATTATCTTGTCTTGTTTTAATTGAATATCTAATTTTAATGAATTCATGATGTTTGGATCTGTTAAACTAACAGAATAATTTGGTATACAATCAAATCTTATTGTTCCATTACAAATATTAGTTTGAATCATTGCTAATATTGAATCTTTATATTCAACTAGCCTATCATCTCTTAAAGCCATAAATATTGGGGTATCTATTCCTAATCTTATTAATGGGTGCAAAGCTATTTGTATTAAACCAAAATGTAAAAATCTATAATTTTGAGTCTTATATTTCTTAATAGCTTCTTGTGAAAGTAATTTTATAGATTGAAATTCTTGATGCATTGGGAGTATTTCTTCATGAATTTTAATCGAGTATGCTTTACTAAACTCTAATATTCCATGTTGATAAATTGAATTTATAGTTTGACTGGGTAATACTTGTTGTATTTCATGACTTTGTAATATGCTACATGATGGATGAGATGATGAATTCGAAGAACTAGATCCTCCGAATAAAAACCTCCTAACCTTTTCTGTCATAGTATCTTATCTTTAACTGTAATATTTATTATACAAATTAGATCTTCTTACACATAACTGGAACGCATCTACACCTTGCGTGGACCACCATAAAACTAGGCTGACCAACCGTCTTATAGGCTAAAGATGTTTACCAAAGTTAAGTGCATCAAACCTAATTGTTAATCTAAATATTACTGGAAATGATAAGATAATATGATAAAAAAGTGTACTAATAATCATAAATATATATATATATATATATATATATGATAATTGAATCATAGTGTAGTTCATCAAATCATATTTCGTTGAATTAGATTATACCTTGATTAACTAAACAAATGAAATATCACAAGAATAAGACCTTAAAATTTAGCATTACTCAAATAAGTAGAATCACTAATAACTAAATTGAGCATAATTAATAAAAAATAACATTACATCACTTTCATACACACTAACATATAGTTTTCATATAAACATGAGATGACTTTGTAGAAACGTTACTAACTTTACTATAAACAGTATCTAAATTGAGCTTAATTAAAAAAATACCAAATCTAACTAAAACTTATGTAATATCATGTACTTTTTCATGAATACTAACTTGTATAACCAATCAAGTAAGATACATTACTTGAATTTGTATAAACACGGACTTGTAACTAATCAACAATCAAAGATAAAACCTTCATTCATATTATATGGAAACTAACTAAATCATATGTCAAACCTTGACTTTCTATAAACACTAATAAATTGAATATGATTACACTTTTTAAAATCTTATTTGAATCATATGTATAATAACTAATTAAATATCAAAGGTTATTTGAAATTTTGTAAACACTAATTAAATAGAGTATGATAGCTAATCAAATATTATTGGATATTCGATAAACACAAACTGACGTGGTATAACTTTGATATAAAAGGTTGTAATGATTTCTGAAATGCAGTAACTAAATTGAATATGATTAATTGAAGGTTAAATTTTATTTGACTTTCTATAAAAACTGAGTATAATCAATCAAAAATTACACCTTGATTACTTGACTTTATGTAAACACTAGACAGTTAACCCAACGTCAAAACTAATTCGACTTTTGATAAATACTAACTAAATCTAGTACAACTAATCAAACAAGATAAGATTATTATATATAAACTAACTATTATCGATCATATAAACATTATTCGACTTTTAATAAGTCCACTTTAATTTCTATAAAAACTAGCTTGTTGGACCGCACGTTGTGCGGTATATTATGAACACTTTTAAAAGAATTTAATTTGGCTCAAAGTGTAAATTAAATTTTAAATATGAACTTGAATAGTAGATTTAATCGGATTGAATTTTTATCATGCATGCAATTAATTTAGTTGATTTTATTTCAAAGTATTTTAGTTAAAACAGACCAATTTATTATTACAAAATCAAGCAAAATTTTTAATAATACACGGTTTCTACATAGATATTAATACTTGAAAATCTGCTTGTGCAATTTGAAACACTTGTAAATATTAAATTAAATCTTGAATTAGATAATATTTGCATAAGAGTAAATGTAATTGATCAAACTATTTTTCTCTATCATTACATAGCGTAGAAGCTAACCTATTCAAAATATAAGTTTAACATACCAAAATTGTACCACACAACGAATCGTGTAAAATAATAGCATGTAATGCATAACTTATAAGTTTTAGTTTCATAATAGAAAACAAATAAATTTGTAAGAGATTTTGATTTAATGAGTATATGTTTTTCGATAGTGAATGATCATAAGTATGCGTTATCGTTATACGTTTTTTCCACGTATTACTGATGTTACCTCTTTTAAGTATGTGTTTATAAAAATAAGAGCAATAGTAAATTGTTATATTTTTTCAAAGAGGTAATGATTCATTTATAATTCGGTACATCAAATTAATAATTTTAAGTTACTAATGAATCTTGGATTTTTTTAACAATGTATATTTGATTAGTTTTATAAAAACAATGATTATGAGATATAAGTAAGTTTCTATTTATAATTTGGCGCATCTTATTAATACTTTTATTCAGGTTAGTAATGATTTTTTGATATTTTAAGAGAATTTATATTTTAGTGATACACAAAAGAATAATGATACTTTCACATTTTATAATTTGGTACATCGTATTAATATTTTTATAAAGTTAGTAATAAATTTTAGGAATTGTAACAGAATATTGATTACTACGCTGAGGATTCTAAAATATCCAATCAAATAATTTTGTAAAGTTTTAAAATGGATGTATATATTTAATTTCCATCAAAATTCTTTTAATTAAAAGAAACAAAAAAAAAGAAAATATAAAAATGGTAGGCACCGGAATATGGTGAACTTGCGGTGGTTATGTGGTGGTTTTCATCAAAACTACGTAGTTTAATATTTTTTATTAATTTATTTATTGACCGGAGCAATAACTCTTCTAGTTCCCTTTAGGATTACTTAACTTTATGTAAATTGGGCTTAGTTGATTGAGATACCAAATCTTTATTAATTTCTTTATTAATTAATATTTATAAATATTGATGTCAGCCTATAAATAAATTATTAGCATTAAATTCTATGTCTAGGATGTTCATAAGAATATTTAGTTGCCCTTTATATTCAAGGTCGTAATAACTTAGGAATAAAAATGCTAGTATGTAAATAAAAAGGTTAAAAGCCACGTGCACTGCGTAGTCTGAACCATTGATCTTCCAAAGCAAATAAATCTCAACCATTAAAGCACAATCTGAAATCTTATCCTTATATTCCAACCCTCATATTTTACTAGGTATATATTATTATTATATAAAAGCAGAAAGTGGCGGCGTAAATGAAAATAAAAAAAAAACACCGCCGCCGGCCGCCACCAAAAATTATAATTAATATATGAAACTACATCAAAATTTGAGTTTTGATATCTCCGGTCGGTCATGTATATATTATGTAAACCCGTCGCCGGCCTAAAATTTGAGTTTTTGTTTATGATAGTTGTGGCATTTTAAATATGGAATATACTTATTATTTAAACATAGAAGATACTATAGCATAATTATGGCAACGCATCGGTTTCAAGCTGGTAAACTGCAAAGCGTTAGTTTTCTGCTTTCTTAATGCCAAATATGTATAATTAAATTTATATTATTATGGAAGTTTGCACCAAAATTCCATATAAATGCACCTTTATTTGATTTATTGAATAAACTAAAATTCACTATGTATTCCTTTCTATATATTTAAGGTGATTCTTAGAATGGAAGGAAGTAATTCCATATATTTATTAAATAAGATTCTCCTCCAACCGTTATTAAGCTATAAGTCAGGCATCAAACATAAAAATTATGTATGTTAATAATTAAAACAATATATTGCTCCTTTACATTTTGATTTAAGCTTAATTTCATGTTATATAATTAGAAAAGTAAATGAGAAAATTTTATATTACATAATTAAATACAATAAATCATTACTATACAAACACTAATGCAAGAAATTTTTTTTTATCAACTAATGCAAGAATTGGAAAACAAAGATACTTCCTTTTTCCAAGTGAATGAAACTGAACTGAACTAAACTGGTCTGAATTGAATTGAAAAATTAATTGAACTGCTATATTATTAGATTCACAAATAGGGAACTGAACTGAAAATGAATAAATAAATTTAACGAACTAATAATTTTAATTTTTAAATATATCATTGTATGTGGTTGAAATATAAATTTGTAACAAATATAACTACTGAACTAAATCGAAATAAATTTAAATATATTCATTTAAACTTAACTGAATTAAAAAACGAAAAAACTTAAACTGAACTGAAATAAAGAAAATCTCTGTGTAACATGGCCCAAGTCTGGTTAGATAAAGGTAGTAAGAATTAGAATAAACCTTGCACATTTTTATGTGGTGTATTTTTTGGAAAGATGAGTGATACATTACATGTCCATGTTTACTATTTTGGGTGCACAACACAATTCAGGGACCATATATTGTATTTTTCAGACCTGCAATAGTAAACTGGACATGCATGTATAATTATTGTTTGGAAATTTAGCTACTAAACTTTGAAGCAATGTGTGAATTTATCTTATGGTTATGTACAAAATAACATTCACAATGCTTGTAGCTTAAAAAACACTTTTCCTAACAATGGCCACTCCTTAATTAAGAATGACAGCTACTATTTAATAAAGACTACTCATTACTTAAGAAGTCGATACGTTTTTTATATATAATTAAAAGAGAGAATTATCCATGATTCATTTAACCAAAAAAATTTAAAAGGTACATTATGAAAGGTCAAATCTCCTATTAAGAAGACAATTATTTTTGAACAACAGACACAATCTGTAAAAATACATGAAATTTTATATTATTATGACATTACAATATATTCCCCTGCATCAATATATATAATTAATAAGGAATTGTTATATTTTCATTTGTGCATGGAATCAATAATTTTATATTTTTAAAATAAATCATATAGTAAATATAAGAAATGCTCCTTCAAATTTTATTTTATTTCATTGTTAGTAGTTTGTTTTTACTTAATTTTATCAAATTTTAAATTATGGCACACAAAGAGTGCTCCATAAATCCATTACTGTTGCGGATGCCCAATCTCATTGCTATTTTGGATACTCAAACTTGATTTTTATCCTCTCATTATCAAAAAATAAAAACATTTCAAAAGTACTTAAAATATATCGGGCAACGCCCGATCCGGTTAGCCTAGTTCTTCTAAAATCTTATCCATATTATTCTAGCTCTCATCCTAAAATCTGAACTCGACTGATCTTAGGCTATGTTATGGGTGATGAGAGCTAGGGATTTGAGCAATGCCGGTGATGTCGTGGGGCGGTGATCTCGACAATTGCGGCGAGACTGCAATTGGGCGCCGTAGGGACGCTGGCTGCGTCGTGATGGTTTAGAGCTTTGAAGCTATAGTTTCTCGGTCAGGCACGCCGTGATGTCAAATACGGGTCTCCCGAAACTCGCCGTGAAGGTGGCGGAGATAGGCTACATCGGCACTTACAAGTCAGATGCTTACCGGTGTTCGATTCCCCACCTCCCTCGCTCTGTTATCAAGCTTGTTGCGGCAATCGGCAAGGGATATTCTGTTCACCGCTTCCGGTAATACGAAAAGGTATAGATATGTTTCCCTTGAGTATGATTGCAATTGTTTTTTAGTGGTACAACTGAGGAAATAGATTTATGGCAGTTTCAGGACAGAGGAAATAGGCCATGAATCACTTGAATCACTTCATAAACCTTTGCAACATGTATTCCTCGAGTCTGATAAAATTCTGATATTGTGTTTGTTGCAGGATTCTAACTAGGGAGCTTCTGAGAAGGGCCTTTTTCACCTCGAATACTTCTTCTTCTTCAACACCACCGACGAAGGAGTGGCGCCACTAGCAGAGTTGCAAGAGTTTTGTCTATGAGTTCGTCATTAGCTCTTGTTCCGGGTGAACACAGATCCAGAAAGTAGCTCTTGTTCCGGGCAAAAAACAGATCCAGAAAGGGTATATCGGTATCGGAAGCATTTGGCATGCCTAATTTTCCGGCCAATTTGGCCGGATATTTTTTTGGTAGCCGACGAATAATTTTCGAACCCGTAAGTTGTAATACTCCATGCCTAAACAAAAATTTTCGATCTCGGAACAGTGGGCATTCATGTTACTACTTTTCGATACCGAAATTCGTTGAATTTGAAACACTAGTGTAATTTCGATTTCGAAAGCTGGACATATATTGTGTTTTTATTTTGATTTCGCAAGGATTTTTTGTTTTGGACTGGCATGAGACTTTACGAGTTCGCACCTTGTATACTGACAGTTTCGAACTCGAAAACCTTACACGGCGGGTACTTCCTCCGTGTAAAACTGGACCGCCGATGGACGGCGGTTCCAGTAACGGCGGGTACAACCGCCGTGTATACCTCGGATTACCGCCATTGGGGCTATCAACCTCCACTAGTGTATGGAACTACCACTATATATTTAAATTCAAGTGATACAATTTTGTGATAAAACATTGATCATGTTAAAATAAACACAAAGTAAAACATGTTTTAATGTGAAAATTCAAGAGATTTTATGTAAAAATTAAAAAAATTAAATGAAAAATTGTACAGTTCAAACTGAAAGGTACACTATATAAGTTAAAACGTATAAAGATTTTCATGGAAAGTAAGGAAAGTTGGGAGTTCAGGAGATCTTTTCAAAATTTTATCATGGAAATTTTATCATGTAAATTATCAAGAATACGAATTTTATCATTTAATTTACATTATATTAATTAAACTTGAACTAATATAAGCTAAAACCCCTATAAATTAAGACCAAGTCTCTGATGAAATTCTATCTCAGTAACATCATGCAAGTTTATATATTGAATTAACCAATTACAAGGTTATGGACACAAAAGTTAAAATTTAATACATGGAGATAAGTCCATGATAAAAAATTTATACATGATAATTTACATGATAAAATTAGGTAAAATTAAATTTAAAAAAAGAATAAAAAAGGGGTAAATTTGTCTTAAAAGTAATTCAATGCCCTTAGTAGGAATATTAAAAGTTTTACGTCCTAAGTAGGAATTTCAACTCTTGTTACGTCCTTTGTGGGAATTTTCTCAAGGTAGAATGACGATGATATTTTCAAATTATAGAATTATTATAAGTAGACTAGCGTAGTTGGACCGCACGTTGTGCGGTACTGCGCTTAAAGTGCTTTCAAATTATATTTTAGTCAAGTAAAATTATAAATAACAATTGGTTAAAAATTGAGGAGCATCACTTTGTTTACTAAAATTATTTATATGCAATTGACATCTATTAACAAAAAAAATCAATTATAAATTAAAAGCAATCCATAAGTTTCTTCAAATAAGTTTCTTCAAACGATATATCTTTCCAATTTTAATACTCCCAAAACAAATCATCTCAATCGAAAATGTCAAATTTGATTTTTTCCTAAAACATCCCAAAAAAATCCCAAAAATTACATCTAAAATATCTCAATTTAGCCAAATATTACATCTGAAATTTCAATTTACCTCACCTCCTACTACTCCATTGTCCTTTCAATCATCAACATGCCCAGACACAACCATACAATCATACATTTTAAATAATTTAAATTGTCAAAATTTTCATTTGAATTGAAGAAAAAAAATTAAACTTAATTTGCTAAAATACTTGATAATACTTATGTTAGGCAACGAAGAACATGTTTAAAACAGAAGTAATCTTAGAAATAAAAGGTATTGCAAACCTTCCATAATCCAATTGATGCCGCCCCACCTCTAGTGAAGCTTTTGCTCATTTGTTTTTTCAAATTTTTGAGCAAGCTTTTGCTCATAGTATATGGTAATGCAGTACTAATCTGTATGCATCCGTGTCAAAGAGACTATTTTAAAAAAATAAACAGTAAACGTATACAAATTTAACCAAAAGGATTAGTAAAAAAGTGTGAAGATTTAATGTTGACAAAATGAAACCTTATACGACCAACATCTTTATTTTCAGCAGTTCCGTTCTCAACTACTTGTTTTGACCACAGAAACGCCAGCATACGAAACTGATTCCTCATTCATAATTAATCTATATGCTTTTTTACATGGCCCTTAAAAATATTGCCATGCTTTTTTACATGGCCCTCGATAAGATTGATTTTCATAAAAATCAGAGGGGTCTAAAACCGCCGTGATCTGGCCTGGCGCTGCCATTCAGGATGAGTTTTTGATTATTCTCACCTGAATAATTCTGAATGCATCTGTCAAAAATACTCAGAACCGTCAAAGTTCGTGTCGGGTTTATGGAATCCTGGTCATCAAAATTCAGAACGCATGGCTTATAACAAAGCACCATGTGTGTAAATTCAAGGTAGATTCCTCGTCAGCCATGAACGAGAGGTCGTAAGGCGATGAGCTTGAACTTTATTGTTGTGTCCGCAAAACCCTAAACCAAACTCTGATTGCTGGGGCAAAACTATGGTGCGGATTCCATATACATGGTGAAAAAACCAATTTTCATAGTTAAATCAACTTTGGTGGATTCATTTATTAAGAAAAGCATAATCAATTTTCATACGTGATCTTTTGGTGGAGGATTATATGGTCAACGAAATCATTTTATATCAAAATATAATATGTTTTGACCATAATTATACTACATTTTGGTAAAATAATATATTGTGCATGTAAAAAGTGTGTGCAAAAGTAAACTATATATACGATAATGATTGAAGAGTGAAAAATATTTAGTACTGTAGATGCTATATAGATGGACCGAAAATTAGCATGATGGACCGAAATTAACTTGCAAATTAGGATTTTATAGGTGGAATAAATTGTAATTAGTTCGTTTATAGAAGGCGATAACTATTGAATTGTAGGCGGAAACTATCAAAGAAATATATAAAAATTAAGAAATATACAAAATTGTAGGCGGCGGAATATGGTGATTTTACGGTGGTTATGTGGTGGTTTTAATCAAAACTATGTAGTTTAATGTTTTTTATCCTAAAGGGAACTAGAAGAGTTATTGCTCCGGTCAATAAATAAATTAATAAAAATCATTAAAAAGGATGAAACTACGTAGTTTTGACTAAAACCACCACATAACCACCGCAAGTTCATCATATTCCGCCTCCTACCATTTTTATATATTCCTTTATTTGTTTATGTTATTTCTATTATTTGTTACAATATATGTTATTATTATATCTTCTTGACTATAATTTACTTATGTTCGACAAATCACCGACACAACTAATTATTTATATAAAAAAACATTTCTTCTACAACTGTCATTTCGTATGTCACTAGTAGAATTAGGCCGGAACACGGCGCTGTTAGACGGCGGTTCCGCGTGAATTTAAGGGAACCCCCGTGTAAACCATCCGGCTAAGTTTCCGCGTGACTTTTTAAGAAACCGTCGTTTTACAACCATCCCGTAAGTTTCAGAGTTCGGAAAATTAGCCGGATGGTTGTTATCAAACAAGATCTCTCCTTCTTATGCAAGTTCTCTCCTTGCAAGTTTATGCAAGTTCTCTCCTTCTCCCTCTCCATCTTCTTCCTCTCCCTCTCCCTCTCCTTCTTCTCCCTCTCCCTCTCCCTCTCCCTCTCTTTCTCCCTCTCCCTCTCCCTCTCTCTCTCCTTTGCCTTCTTCTAAGCAAAAGATTGACTTTAAATTTAATGTGTTCTTCATATGATTTAGGCCAAAAACCAATAGATTTGGATGATAGTTTGTATTTTTGGGATTTCGGGGTACGATATATTCGATCCACAAGTACCCATGATTTGGGGGTGAGACTTTTTTATACTGATTTTGATTTCGCCGGCCAATTTGGCCGGCGTTTTTTTGTTCATTCCGGCTAACTTTCCAAACTCGTAAACTTAGCCGGATGTAGACTTTCGGATAGATTTCCGAACTCGGAAACGTTACTCGCCGGTTTCAACCGCCGTGTAACGGTGCCGCCAATTGCACGGCGCCACCATGGACGGCGGTCAAAACCGCCGTCCAGCAGGGACGGAACCGCCGTGTTCCGTCCCTTATTCCACTAGTGTGTTTACATAATCCTTCAAGCTGTATGTTGAAAACGTATATTTCATTTCCATTTCAGTTTATTTATATTATGAAATTCGTTTAAATTTGGCATGTTGTACACAACTGTTCAAATACATATAAACAAAAACATAAATATTTCAATCGGTCAGATAATTTTAAAACATAATGTCTTATTCATGTAATGTAAAATTGAAAATTTTATAAGGTAACATTCATGTATTCATGTATTATTTGTATTCATGTATTCACGTGTTTTATTTTTTTGTAATATAAATATTTTACCTATCACTCAAATTAATCAAAACCCCTGACCAAATTATCATATTATCATATCATTTAATATCTAATACATTATTTTTTCAATATATTTCATATACATTATTTTATCATTTTTGTCGCAAACAAAATCACTTTCTAATAATATGATAATAAAATTGAAAACACATTACATCACTTATTAATTTTCATGCTATTAATCTCTTTAAATATATTAGGATTATTGAAATACTTTCTTTCATCTTTGACGAGATTGATTATCAGGATCACGTTTCAAAAAATTTTAAATTGCAAACCACACCATATATATACAAGGTTTTAGAATTTTAGTTAAATTTTTTTCTATTTAGCTTCTTTGATTAATTTAATTGGTATATTTATTTTTAGAAAATATGAATAGTTTTTATGTATTTGAAAATTCATATATTTATTCTTTAATTTTTAATTTAGAACATAATAGTACATATTAAATATTCAATCTTCTTCTTACATACCACGCAAGCGCGGTTCACCATGATAGTTAATTTAATAAATATTTAGCGGAACAATAACTCTTCTAGTACCATTTAGGATAAAAATGTTGCCTTCCTTCCTTTCTCCAGTCACGAACATGACTTGGCGCCCTTGGGTAAAAGAAATATTCTAATTATTTTGCAGCACTCTTCCTACAGTGAGTAGAGATGCAATTTATATTCATATGGCATAATTTATATTAATGAAAGTTTTATTCCAAATATAAGTGAAAAAGCATACACTAAACTCTTCCCAAGCTTCTTTTATAGCTTTAACCCAAATCTTAGTTATCCCTGTTCACAAAAGAATTACAAGCAACATCACTTAAGAGTGCAAAGAGCAAGCAAGAAGCTAATAATTTGTCGGTATAAATACATAATTATATCATTAAAGGCCTAATAAGTTTGATAAAATAGAATAGTGAAACAAAATGTAAAGTTTTTAGCCAAGTGACAGGGAAAGTATTAGAATTGTCCAAGCTTTGTTGACAAATAATTTTAAAGTGATCAGCTAGGACTAATTTTAAAGTGACCATCTAGTTACTGATAGAGAAGTCGCAAAAGATTAGACTTCAAAGACTTATTTGACAAAATAAATAAAATAGAAATTATGTTAACTGAGCAAATAAACCTAAATGTGATTCAAGATGTACCAAAAAAGAACTGTAAAATAATTTCAAGAAAATGGTGTCTATGACATTTCAAAGATGAATAATTTCAAATCACTTTGCTTTGTAAAAATGTACTTCATGAGAAGAGGACACAAATGAATTGAAAAGAATAAACTATGGTTAATTAAGTTTAGGTTGAAATATCTGAAAAATGTGGGCAAAATCCTAGATTGCTAGAATATAAACAACGAATGCAACTATATTGTTCGCTTATTCACGGTAGACCTCATAGATGACATAATAAGATAAATGAAAGAAAGGTAGTCTTCACATGCATCGGATTTCTAAAACAAATCAAATCACCAACATAGACTGAAAGGAGGAATACCTAATTAGGAGAAAAAACTAAATGATGAAACATGGTAAACGTTGAAGACAAATGGTTTCATATGGCTTACAATAGATGATTCATATAACTGACTACCTATAGTTAGTGAAGTAGTAATTAAGGAGTTGTACTTGGTTTACCAACAGAATGTATTGCATTCTCCTTGGGCTTAAAGTATGTAAATAAAAAGAGTAAGCAAACAAACCGAAAAAAGATGGTAGCAGAACACCTAAAAAAAAATCAATTCATGCTCTTTAATGAACAAATCAATTAAGAAAGAAGTATTTTGTATCTTCCCAACCCTTCTTCTCATCAAGTATCTCAATCTCAACAATTAGCAAAATACAACCAGTTATTGATCTACTTTCCGTCATCATTGCACATTGTGTAATATACAAAAACAAATAATAGAATATCTCAACACAAAGGCTCTCAATATTGCAAAGGCAGTTTCAATTCTGTCAATCTTTTTAGTGAGTTCAAATTCGCAGCTATAGATTTGTTGTTGAACCTCCTTTAGTTCATTCATGACCACCGCCACTTCCTTTGAATCCTGATGGAAAGGAAACTGTACTAGCAAGGTTAAAAGTTGTAGAATTAAGTATACATATTAAGGGGAGAAAATTTAAGAAATTAACCCGGGACTCTAGAGAGCTCAAACCCAAGGTGTTGTCATCACTCGAAGCAGTCGAGAAGAATGAAAGATAACCTACAATTACAACAAAACACAACAAAATTTAGAAGAATGAATGCAAAACAAACACAAACACAAAAATTTGCAGTTGCTCACCTAGAGGAGGGGTGTTGAATGAACTCATCGATGTGCTCGGGGATGGTCCACTCAAAGCTACAGACTCCGGGGAGTGGTGGAGCTCCCCAGGAGTATGGATTCCAGGAGAAAGTTTCTATTTTAAATTAAAAAATACAAATTAATAACATAGCTATGTATAATACAATAACGGATTAAGAAACCTAAAGCTTACCAGCTTATCCTCCGACACCTCAGAATCTTTGCTACCTTTGACCACTTCAGCATTCATCACAGTATCTCTGTAACTTTTGACAAGTCCGTCGTCCATTTCTCTACAAAAGAGTAAATTAATCAAAATCGAAGAGAATACATACAAGTTATTGCAGCTAGTCTAAATAGGAAATTGCATGTGCATATATATATATATATATATATATATATATATATATATATATATATATATATGGATAGAACCATGCTCCAGAACCACCTTTATAACAGCTCTGTAGCTTTATATTAAATAAATCAGATATCACCTAAAGAAAGCCCGGGGAAAAAGTGAAGAAAAAATAATGGTTGAGATTAAAAGAACCAAGCAACTTTCAGATTGACGGTAGGAAAATAAAACGATAAATCCCATCCCAGATTACTACTTTTAACAGGCAATGGCCTCTTATTTCTTTGTTCCAACTTCCCAGCCTATTCCCAGCTTATTACTTAACTACCAGCATCTGATAAGCATAAAAAAGCAATTAGGAATTAGGAACATCAGGCAGAAATCACTAGAGCCAACAAACAATTAGGAACATCAGGCAGAAAACACAAACTTCATGATCCAGGTTGAAGTGAAAACGTGATCAAGGATCAATCAATTTTCATCATGCTTCTAGTACTATACATATGAATAATTAAAACAATACCAGCCCACAGGCACCGGACACAAGAAATGCATGAAAGAGCAGCAAATGTTGAAGAAATTTCTCGAGTAGCCAAAAGAGAGCTTAAGTTATACAAGGTCACTCTGTACAAACATCATCGAATTGATTCAAAACTCACATCACACAACACAATCAGACCAACTATAAGCACAAAAACGCAGATGGTAAAATCAGTGTTTCAAAATTAGTCATATTAGCAGCAATATAGTAAAGGATGGACTGAAGAATGCACATCAAGAGTTCTACTACAATGCCAATTGCCAAATAATTGCAAGTCGTATATTGTGCGAATCTATGTTGCACGGGTACGGCACCTAGGCCGACCGTCCCGGATGAACAATAGAACAACATTCCAAAAACAGGCTCAAAACCCAAAACAAATCTAAATCCCAAAACTCACCCACATTCCAATAAGAAAAAACGAGAGAGATTACGTACGTCCTCGCGATGAGGAGAGCGGCGGCAGACTGAAGGGTTGAGGAGGGCTTTCAGCATACAAGTGGTTTATTATATATAGAACTAACCTTAAACAATAAGTTGATGTTGTAGCAGCGGTTAGTCCAAAATCTCACAAAGATGAGTTTAGGAGTTCTAATCCTCTCTTTTACATTTTATTTTCTATTAACTCTTCAAAAAAGTTATTCAATTTATTTTCTTTTTTATATATCGGAATTAAAAAAACACTAGTTACCAAATTAACAAGAACAAATAGTGATGCTAAAATAAAAGAAAACAGTCTTGCAAAAGAATCAGAACATCTTCTATGATACTCATCTCCAAAATGAAGAGATAGACACTCAGCCACATAGGGAAATTAAAATGGTTGAGTGTCCATATTTGTGCTAAAATGTTATGCCAAATTGTTAAAATTCAGATGATTAAAATGACATAATATCTATGCTCTAAACTCTTCCCCAACTTCTTTCATGGCTTTGACCCAAATCTTGGTAATCCCTATTCACAAAAAAATTACAGTCAACATCAACATCACTTTAGAGTGCAAAGAGCAAGCAAACAACTAATTATTACATACTCATTGACTTTAAAGTATGTTATAAAAAAGAGCAAGCAAACAAACACAAAAAAGATACCTACAAAACCAAGTCATGTTCTTTAATGAATAGAGCTATTAAGAAAGAAATATTTTGTACCTTCCTGGTCCTTCTTCTCATCAAGTATGCTCAATCTCTGCATTTAGAGAAACATAGCCGGTTATTCATCTACTTTTCGTCATCACTGTATACATTGTGTAATATACAAAAATATAACAGAATACCTCAGCACAGTAGCTCTCGATCTCGATCAAAAAGACTGCTTCAATTCTGTCAATCTTTCTAGTGAGCTCAAGTTCGCAGCTAGAGATTTGTTGATGAATCTCCTTTAGTTCATTCATGACCGCCGCCACTTCCTTTGAATCCTGATGGGAAGGAAGCTGTACTAGCAAGGTTAAAATTTGTAGTATTAAGTATGCATATTAAAGGGAGAAAATTTAAGAAATTAACCTAGGACTCTAGAGAGCTCAAACCCAAGGTGATATCATCACTTGAAGCAGTCGAGAAGAATGAAAGATAGCCTACAATTACAACAAAACTTAGAGGAATGAATGCAAAACAAACACAAACACAAACACATGACATAGCAAGTAAGAAGCGAACAGACTCTAACCTTGCAACAGGAGCAAAAATTGCATCAAAGTCAACACCTTCAACCTGAGTGTACCTTTGAGCTACAAGTCTTGCTTTGTTTCTGGTGATGTTACCATCTCCATCAGACTTGTTCTTGAAAATCCACTTAGTACCTATAATTTGACTCCTGAAGGTCGTGGAACAAGATAGCATACATCGCTTTTAGTGAACTGCTCCAGTTCCTCTTGCATGGCTGAAATCCAGTACTCATCATTCAATGCTTCCTTGTGATTTTTGGGCTCAATTGATGAAAGAAAACATTGCAGAACATGCAGTCCAGCATTCATCTTAGCATAGTCCTTCCTCTTTTTAGGCCGAAGATTGTAAGTACTGACTGGGGGATGATCAGTAGCAGGTGCTGAAGTCGGTGTATCAGATGTTGTAACATCAGAGACTGTTGTAACATCAGGCAGTGTTGTAACATCTGATGATGTTGGAACGTCAAGTGGACTAGTATCTGAACTGATATGAATCTGGTTCATCATCAAGCAGTATGCTGCTGCTGATATCCTTTAGATCCTTAACTACCACATTGTTGGACTCCATCATGACATTTGTACGATTGTTAAATACCCTGTAAGCCCTGCTATTTGGAGAATAACCAAGAAAAATACCAACATCATCTCGTTTATCAAACTTACCAAGTGGCTCACGATCTCTGAGAATGTAGCATGCACTTCCAAACACATGAAAGTATGCAACATTTGGCTTTCTTCCTTTCCAAAGTTCATAGGCAGTTTTCTGAGTGAATGGACGGAGATAAACTCGGTTGATTGTATAACATGCGGTATGCACTGCTTCAGCCCACCACTTCTTGGGAGTGTCATTTTCTGTCATCATGGCTCTGGACATGTTGATGAGAGTTCTGTTCTTGCGTTCAACAATACCATTTTGCTGTGGTGTGATTGGGGCAGAGAACTCATGCTTGATTCCAAGACTTGCACAAAAATCGATCATTGTAGAATTGGCAAATTCACTTCCATGGTCACTCCTTGCTCGAACTACTTTCAGTCCATCATGTGATCTTTTTGTGTTGACTTGAGTGATGAGCTTAATAATAATGCTCACTGCATCGGATTTTTCTTTTAAAAATTCCACCCAAGTATACCTGGAAAAATCATCCACACATACAAAGATGTATTTCTTACCAGAAACATTAGTTGGACTGATTGGTCCCATTAAGTCCATATAAAGCAGTTCAAGTCCATAAGAAGTAGTAATCTCTTGGAGTTTAGAATGTGGTGACCTGACCTGTTTACTTTCATGGCATGGTGGACTTTGCATAAGATAGTAGTGGTACTCTTCTGATTGCCTCAAACCTTGTAACCTTAGATAGTGTCTTCAGATTTGCATGTCCAAGTTTTTGTGCCACAAAAGATTGTCGTCCACACTAACTTTGAGGCAGCTTACAGAGTCATCCAGAATGTAGCAGTTGTCTAAAGATCTAGCAATAAGGACACCTCTTTCATCCTTCCTCACTGTACACACTTTATTATCAAATGAAACTGTTAATTTGTTATCACATAGATGACTAATACTGAGCAAATTGACCTTTAGTCCATCCACAAGAAGGACGTCCTGAAATACTGGGAAGTTCTTAACTTGTAACTCCCCCTTTCCAGTTATTCTACATTTCTTTCCATCTCCAAATCTGACTGTTCCAGTCCAGGGAACAATATTACTCAAAAACTCAGGAGTATCTGTCATGTGTCTAGAGCAACCACTATCTAAGTACCATGCATCTCTGGCATATGAGCTATAACAGGTATGAACAACATAGCGGTAGTTGGTTTTAGGAACCCATAACTTTTTTGTATGCTGAACCCTTTCTGGTTGCACCATGTTGTAACATGCTCCTATGTTGTAACATGCTCCAGTTGTTGGTCCTTGCATCAAATCTCTTAAAAGACGGAAGCAGCACCTCTTGTAATGCCCTGGTCGTCGGCAATAATTGCATGTTGCCTCCCATCGTGGTTGAGATATGTTTCTCTGCTGATGATAAATAGGTCTATACCCTAGTCTAAACTTTGGAGTTTTGATGAGGTTGATTGGAGCTTTGACAGGTTGCTCTTTTCTGACTTGGCCTGGATTAGGTTGACTTTGAACCATCCTCCTTTCTGTCTGGTCGTTCTGGTTGATCACTGCTGTTCCACCATATCCTAACCCATGTCTGTCTCTAGCGACTTTTCCCATGCCAAGAATGTCATCCAAGGCTGCTGTTCCTTTATTCAGCTTAGAAATGGTTCCTTCAGCGACTTTTGCTCGAGCGAGGGCTATCTTCAATTCTTCTCTCATAGCGTCAAGAGTGATTTGTAGTTGCTCAACTTTTTCATTCAAGCCGTGGTTGTCTTTCTTTAAAATTTTATTCTGATCAGTCACACTGACCCAGAGTTTGTGGAGTTTGTCGTATGATTCATGAACATCATCAGAGTCCATGTTTAAACTCTCACTGTCAGAAACTACTGTAGCACCAAATGCAACATAGGTCTCTCCTTCAACTTCTTCATCACTTTGTACAATAACTGCACCAAAGGCTACATGATTGCTAACATTCTCTTCATCAGACTCATCTCCATCACTCCAGGTGGCATTGTAGGCTTTCCCCTTTTCGCTAGATGATCCACTTGGACATTGTAATTGAATGTGCCCGTACCCTTCACATTCTCGACATTGAATTTTACCAGCATGTTTAAACACAGACTTGGATTATGTTTGATCTTCTGCTCATGCTTGAATTTTTCTCTCTTCCATCATTTCTTTGGGCTTGAGATTTCCTCAGAACCTTTGCGAAGCTTCTTGATATTTGAGCAAGCTCATCCTCATCCATATCTTCATTGTTGTTGCCGGTAGAGTGTTTAGACACAGAATTGTGTTTAGACACAGAGTTTTGTTCAGCTGCTTTTCGTGCAGTTACAGTGAAGGCTAGATCATTTTGCCTTACTGTAGCTAACTCCTTCATCTCATAAGCTGATAGTGCTCCCATGACTTCATCTATGGTTCTCTCAGAAGTATCGCTTAGCTTCTCCATTGAAATAGTCTTTCCTTTGAACCTTGCTGGTAAAGACTTCAATATCTTCTGCACGGCATCATTTTCATCGAATGGCTTCCCTAACTGATATGCTGTATTGACCAGATCTCTGATCTTTGCATTGTAGTCAACAATGGTTTTTTATCATGCATAATCATTGTTTCAAATGTCGACTTCACAGTATGCATTTTTTGCCGTTTCATTTTTACATCCCCTTCATAGCTGGCTTTCAATTTCTCCCATGCGTAGCAGTACAGCAAGTTGAAATTAAGCGAAAAGCTTCTTGATCAACAGCAGAGTTGATACAGTTGAGTGTTCTGCTGTTAAGTCGTTTGTCCTTTCTCTCTTGAGTTGTCAGCTCTTCTTTGGTTTTCAGAATATCTTCAGTTACGCCTGCTACAGGTGGGTTTCTGGCTGGTTGCCATTCGTTCTCAACCCGGTACCACGCCTCTTCATCAAGAGCATCAATATAGTGCTTCATCCTTGCTTTCCAATAGTCATAGTTGTTCTTATCCAGCATGGGTGCGTGTGTGTGAAACGAATCATCTTTCTCCTGGTTTGACATGATCGATTGGGACTTCACTGACCTTGTTAAAGGCACAGCTCAGTGAACAAGCTTTGATACCAATTGAAATTACTATCGATCAGATTATCTATGTTCTTAAGTAATAACACTACTTTAACTAATATGTTTAAACATGCAAGTCAATTTAAACATCAAAAGTAAGAACACCAGATGTGTTTACGCAGTTCGGTGCTAAAACACCTACATCTGTGGGGCCTTGCCCAGTCTGAAAATCATCCACTAAATAATCAAGATCAGTTACAAAGTTTCGCAAACAATTAACTATCTATGACTTATCTTTCCGTGTGGATTTGTGAGATCCCCTCACATCCAGTCAGCAACTCCTCGTTGCTATCTTGACCACTTCTCCCGAAGTATTAAGGTTGTCCGATTTCAGACTCTGGCGATGTCAAAGGCCTATTGAATCTCCGTTCAATTGCTGCTCCAAAACTGTAAAGCTATTCTGAACTCCAGAATACTTTCACTCAAGATGGATACTTTCTGTCGCAGCTTCTTTCTCTATTTATAGCTCAATGCTGTGATGTCGTCTTGATCTTCTCGATCCTTCCAATTTGGCAATGCTGATCTGCTCGTCCAGCTAATCACAGCTACAAGTAGTCTCCTAACTATACTCTACTTCTATAGCTAATCTGAGGAAATATAATATTTCCTTATTTGAGACTAATTCTGACTAAGATACAACTCTAGAATATTTTGTCTATCTAATCAAATCAGCACCGAATCAATCTTCATATATCATCTTGATTTGCTCGAATATCTTTTTTGATCGCATGTGAGTTGTACTTCAACACAATGGCTGTTGCTCGGTTTCTGATTCTGTTTGAGCAAGTTTTTAAACATTAGTAAATAGTCACTTCTACCAAATAAACAACTAATTACAGCTGAGTTTTCTGGACTCTTCAAATTATAATTTCATTAAAAAACTAAAACAAAAAATATTCAGATAAAATATAATGAACAAGCACTATGAGATAAATAATTAGCAAGTTGCTAGTGGAAAGTGTTCTAAAATAAAAAAAATTCCAAAACTGATCCATATATATATTTTTAAAAAGTGTATGAAAGAGTTTGCATCTAATGATGCGTAAAATTTACATATGCCTTCAAAATGTGTGATTTGCAGGTTGATTTATATTTGGAGTCGTCCAAGTAAGTAACTTATTACTTCCTCTTTTTTACACACTTTTTGTTTTGTTGGAAAGTTATATTGATAATATCACTTTATTTTTTAATAAGTTTTAATTTAATTTCAACCATACGATCTACATTTTTATCTATATAAAAGATTCCCACCATCCATTGTTTCATTTCTTAAAATTTACACCATTCTCCTTGTGCCATATTATAAAAGAATCGGGGGAGTACATAAATTTAAGAAAAAAGTGCTTGTACTCTCAAGTGTTTAACTAAGTGCTAATGTATCCCTATGTATTTAAAAAGTGCTACTATATCCTCAAATTATAATTTAGACATAATTTTTTTTTGTCAAATGTAAAATGTCAAGAATACCATCACTATTATTTAATGGTAAAAAGGCAAATTCTAGGACGAAAATGCCCCAACCAATTCCGTTACTTCATCGGATGAACGTGTTTGAAACCGAGGGGACCAAAACCGCCGTGCCTAGAAATTAGTCTGAGCCGGAGGACCGAAACCGCCACACCCAGTAATAATTTGCGTGACTAGCACAAATTACCAAATGAGAGAATAGAGTTGGCGAGATTGTGGTAAATTCATCAATGCTTTCAATTTGTTGAGTTTTTGGATATAAATGTTAACTTTTTTCAATAATACTGTGCAATTTTTCTGTAGTTCAGTGATATCGATTTCTTGGGTTTTTTTTCGTACCCATGGGCATTTGGGTCAAGGAAAAAGTAGGCCAACAAGTGAGGGTAAATTTGTCTTTTAGTTCAAAATGCTGTTAAAAATTTGACTTTAGGGGTACACTTTTTTATTCAATATAATTATAGGGGTATATCAGCACTTTTGAATTACTCGGGATACATTAACACTTTCTTATAAAGTCAGGGGTACCTCTGCTTTTAACCCTAAATTTAATCAGAGAAGAGGCATGATTGCCAACTCTTTGGTTTTTCGATTCCGCATACGAGTACTTTACCAAAATCGTACATATAATCGGTTGTTTGTCCAACCATTATACACGTGTTAAATTCTACACAATTTGGTTCAAGTTGACTATTAAAATATTTATGTAGATTCACTTCACTTTTACAGAAACTTGCCAGTAATGTTTTCACATAATGACTATGGATAACAACTTATACGGTTAAACCATCTTTGAACTGAAAAGTTTGGGCGTTTTAAAAACTCCTAATCCAACAATTAATTATGCATGTCAACTTTAACCCGTTATTTGCAAATAAAATGGAATTTTTTTTTTATTCATATGAATATATGTAAAATATAGATACTGGTAAAACATGCATGTATATAAATGAGTAATTTAAAAATACGGGTTAGAACGAGTTGGGTCAATAGACTTATACGGGTATAAGTGCAGGGTCTAACCCGCGGGTGTACCAGTTTAATATATCTTTTACCCGTTTTCAGTGTCATCATCTTCGGCCCTGTTTGGTAGAGTTTATTCTCGCTGAACTGAAAAAAAGACTGAACTAAACTGGAAAAAAATACTGAATTGAACTGAAAAAAATAAAAAAATATTGAATTGAACTGAAAAAATATAAAAATACTTTATTGAACTGAAAAAGTATAAATATGTTGAATTGAAAAATACTGAGTGGAACTGAAATTAACTATACTATATGATTGAACTATTTTAAATCGATTTGGACTGGTGGAAAATGAACCAGCTGAACTTGTTTGAGTAAATGAGTTGTTGACTTTTGTGAAGTCGGTCGTGCCTCAGCTTTAAAGGCGTCCCTATAAAAGCAGGAGTGATGAGAGAAGCTGTGAAAGAGAAAATTATTGAGCAAAACAGGAGATCCACATATCTGATGGTCGGCCCGGATGATCCCAGTCAATCTCTTATCGAGCCTGAAAAATTCGAGGAGGAGAACACCAAAATTTGTTCAATCCGTGATTTTCTGACTCACCTGCATGAGACGGGAAATGCGACGACTTGGCCTATCTCCCGTTGTCCTATTATTAAGGGCGAACGCAGTGGAGTATGGGATGGGATCCTCTACGCAAATTATGGTGGGCAATCCGTACGCAACATACCAAACGATGCCAGGTATACTTGTATTTTGAAATAAATTATTTCCTCGCTCGA
This sequence comes from Sherardia arvensis, assembly GCA_948330725.1. Lineage (NCBI taxonomy): Eukaryota > Viridiplantae > Streptophyta > Magnoliopsida > Gentianales > Rubiaceae > Sherardia > Sherardia arvensis. The sequence continues at coordinate 30,972,113 of OX415241.1, forward strand.
CATCCATACACGCTAGTTTTTCGATCTATATTCACGCGCTGGTTAATTACTAATCACTCTTTCGCTCTATCTCTTTCGTCTCACCACCACATTCATATTTCTGTTTTTATGTTTTTGGCACTGCACTGTTGTAAAATGAAATAACTATTTTTGATATATTTACCGAAACTATGCATTGAAGAAAACCGGAAACCATCTCTATTGACTAATATCCAGCAATGACAAAATTTTTAGAATTCATAGTTAACAATGCTACAAAAGCCAATCAGAATAATTTACATACAAAAACTTTAAAATTCTACGGTGTTTATTTATTTTTTAAAATTAGTATAGATATTATAAGTTAGCATCAATTAATTTTCTTTAATAATAATTATTATTTTAATTTCATCAATTATATTAGATATAAAATGTAGGTTTCACTTTCATTTTCAAAAACTCTATTAAAATAATTTAATTTATTTTATCATTATTAAAGTAATAAACTATAGTTAAAAACGATATTTACTCGTATCTAATATATCTTAAAGAAAAAATAATATAAATATAAATATTCCTAAATCATATTAAAATATATTAAGAGCAAAATTAAAATGCACAGTGTTGTGTTTCATAATTTCAAAAAAAAAACTAATATGATACGTTTGAATGTAAATTGTTAAATAAAAAAACATACATGAATTGATTTTTTCAACATACTTTTAAAAACATGATACTTTTATAACACACCTCTCTTCACTCTTAATTCCAGCGTATGTACCTGATGATGGAAGATGGAATATTGACTGATAATATCAACAACCAAACGAACTTGTGATACTTCGACGAATCAATCGACCAATATATTTGTGACGTATGATAATTATGTGAATGAGAAGAAGAGTGGAAACATATGCTCCGGTGGAGTTGGGATAAAAATAGAATCGTCCGGCGGTGGTATTGGTGACGTATGATAATTATGTGAATGAGAAGAAGAGTGGAAACATATGCTCCGGTGGAATTGGGATAAAAATAGAATCGTCCGGCGGTGGTGAGAAAAGAAGAGTCTAGATGTGGATAATGCCTTTTGGGAGGAAAACAATAATAAATAGTAATTTTACGCGAGGATAATTACTAAATGCGCGTATGGATGTCTAACGAGAAAATAATTTATTTTCAAAATACACGTATATTTCGGGTGCGCAATAGGTTCAAGTAAGTGTTGCCTCACCTTCTTTTATTTTGGTGCCCGCTCCAAAATACAATATGAATTTACAGAAGATATCGTCGATCGTTTCATTTATAAAATTTAGCAATATTCAGGACACGACACGATCGATTATATTAGTGAAATGGAGTGTTTTACTACTCATTACCCCCAACTTACGTTGCCACAAATGTGATGACTTATTGATGGATCAGTGTAAATTCAGTGCGCAGAGAGTCCACAAGGATTCAGGACAGGGTCGAATCGTTCCTCAAGCACGCAAAAATTTCTAGAAACATCTCATCTGCAGTTAAGTTTCAGTTCTGGGCAGCCATAGAAACCGAAAGTGGGGAAACAACGTTGACGACGTTAGAGCAACCATTTGCCTTTGTAAGCATGTCTAATGGACTCTGCAGGGCGTTCAGCACAAGTATGAAGAAGAAAAATATGGTGAATTTGGTCCTCCTGCGTGGGTTTTTAAACGCAGCCTCCGTGAAGATTGTCGGAACATAATGCAATACTCCGCCGAGGAGTTCCCCACCAGAGATTTTGCGGTGAAATGCCGTGCCACTTTTTGCTGATGGAGTTCTTGAAGCCTTTTCTATGGTAAGCTATAGCGTCGATGAACCTATGTATGAAGTCAAAGAAGCGGCTAAGGTATGCGAACCTATATTGAATATTTGATAATACACCATTCTAAATACAGTCCTTGACTGCTCATATTCTGTTTGTTTTGCGTAGAAATGGGGCCTTGAATTCCCCGATTCTCATTACTTGTGTGGCACTGTAAGTTCCAAGTTATTTTTCGATATTTTCTTCCATTTTACGCGTTCTTGTTGAATGTAAGAGAACAATCCAATTCTTGCCATGTTTGGATACTGGATTGTGTCACTTACTACAACATTCAAATTTTAATATACATTTAATTGAAATTTGGTTTATTTGTTTCCAATATCATTCCAGATTACAGACATACTTGTCCGCGGATTGATGTTAAACACGTCCTGAAGGCTGTGCTACCTCTTATACAGCTCTGGCTTCCCTGCATCTGTGATGATACTTTTACCGCTACGGTGTTCTGTGATACGAGAGTCAGTGTTGATAATATCAAGTGCTTACCCGAGTTTGAAAATATCAAGCGTCGGACTTTTGTGTATAAGATGGGGGGAGGTTTTTAGGGTCAGTCAAGCCTCTGACAGCCCTTTCGCTCATTTGACACGCTCTGCTGGCCTCACTGCTTGCTTTGTTATTCCGTTAAAGTCAGTTCATCGCAGGCTTGATATATATTCTTAGAAATGTTTCTTCCAACACAAGGCAGTGGAAATACAGAAATTCTGTTAAAGTCATTGTTGATCACATTGTCAAAGGAATTTTCGAAACTTTATGGTAGCGTAGGATTGGCTCGCCTAGATGATTGCAAATTCGATTACTTCAATGTCAATGTACGAGAGGTCACTACAGCAATGGCTGAAGAACATGTCAGCTTGGTTGTTCTGGAAGATAAAACTGATTCTTGCAGGGAAGGTCACATCAGTTTGGATCTACCGAGACAAAGGATGGAGTTAGTGCATACATCAATGGATGAAGTTAGTCCAAAGTACGCAGCTGATAATACATCCAGGGAAGTTACTGCAGCAATGGCTGAATATCAAAACACTTTGGAAATACTGAAACCATGTTCTACTGCACAAAATCTTCAAGGTATAAGCCTTCTAACAATGTATATGCAACTTTTAAACTTTATGTCTAAACATTAGTGTTTTATCCCAATGCAGAAGATACTACTGACTCCTACAAGGGTCTTATTAGCTGCAGAACAGATCAATTTGGATGCATTTAAATCACATCCCAGTGCTCAAGATACAAATGATTCTCCGGGCTATAGCAGAAGATCGGATTACTATGGATGTACTAAAGCCATATTTTAGCAACAACATTGGTGCAGCTACAAATGATCCTGGAGGTAACCTTCTTCAAAATACTTGCTCCATTGAGTCTACTTCAAATGATTCCAATGCGCAAAACTCTACAGGTCCCTCCAGGGATGTTACAGCTCAAGATTCACAGTTACAAAATGCACGAGACAAAATTGTACAACTGATAGACTTGTACTAAAACGGCACAAATGTTGTGTTAAACCTGTCCAGTTTCAAATGTGAATTCGTCTACCTACATCAATCTTATGAAAACAGCAAACGCAACAACTGACTACAAGCGTCTTACTCGCTGAAACAGTCTGTTAATAACTTGGTAGGCTTCAGTTGCTTGAGCTCATAATAAAGATAATGGCTGACCATCCTGCATCCTCCAGTCCTCAGAACAAGCTACTCAAAGCTCTCATCATCTTCCAATGCACTGTAAATTAACCTACAGAACACGATACCAATCAATTATTCTGAAATAACTTCAAGATGACCATTTATTGAATCAGTTATAAAACTGGCCAGTCGAAACTTACCAGAATAGGGTTATGACAATCAGCAGTGCTATATACCCAAGTTTGAATATACGCCTATACTTTTCCCGGTTGAGCAAATTAAATATCTCAGTTACATCTATCAGGTGTTCTTGTCTTGAATACCTGATCCATTGAAATTACTTAATTCAGTGAGCAATTTTACATCACGTTACATGTAATTAATCAGTTAATAACATGGTCTACACAACATAATAGACTCTTCACGAAGATCAAACTATGCAAGCCTCACACAATGTCAAAAAGAAAGCTTAAAAATATGATCCCCTCACGCTAGAAATGACCTAGCCTAAAACTGCAATATCCAAAACCAACCTGTGCAGTCCCACAGCCACTGACACGCATATCCGCACACATAAAATTATAAAATGCAGTTCAATCCAATGACAAGTGAATATGTAAATTTACTACAAAAAGCTAGTGTCCTCGTGAGAGAATTAATAGTTGATTTCAAATTCCTGAGGGCTGAAACCTGCCTCCACCCTTGGTTTTTGATTCCGATTTCAATTCCAGTTCACACCAAACATGACATCAATGTTATGAAAGACTATGAAATTGTGGGAGCCAAATGCATAGAGGCTGTAGAAGTTAAAACAACTCCAGGTCATGCCAATTTCATTGACAATCACCATAATACGGTATATATGGTTCTACCCATACTTGGTAGAACAAAGATAAACAACTAAAAGCATAACATAAGGGTCAGGATACAAGAAAGCATAGTATCACGGATGCAAACAGAGAAAGAGGCTTACAGTCTAAAATTGTAGCAAGCGTAGGGAATGCTAAAGAGTGACATTGCCCAGTGGCCAGTCAAAAGAAAAAGTATGGCTAAGATCCCCTGGGTAAAAAATTCTGGTAATATAACCCTGTTTATCCTTTTCGCAGAATCGTAGGGGTTGATATAGTCTAACTCCAGATCCGACAAGCACATAAGCTGCAGATCAACACACACACATTCACGCATCAGTACTAAAAGCAATCAAATTTCCACAATTGGGCAAAAGGGTTCGTGACTAACCTGGTAGATGACCATGACAACGAGGCATATCAGTATCAGGAAGAATAGAAGCCATAGCCAGCCTTCTCCCATGGTTGAATTAGATATTGGACTCGAAAAGGAGCGGAAGGTGAATTATAATATGATTGTGCAGGAACAGTAACCAAGGAAAACGTCATAATAACAAAGGGAAAAAATCCTAATAACAAAGGAAAATTAGAATCGAGAAGAAGAGTTGTTATTATTTTATTTATTTTCGAGATGTGGCATGGAGGTATGGGTTTTACACCATTTCTTGATAAAACAGTAGAATTATGGAAGTTCATGATAACTAAATATGCGAAGAACCTAATAATGATAAGTTCATGCACAACAAGAACCAGTTCCCATACAACTTCCATAAATCAGGTAAAACAGTAGTTGTTGGCTTGTTGCATGAACTTTTCTTTCCTATTAATAAGTTTTTGAAATCTAATTAAATCAACTCTAGTCTATTTATAGAAGAGTTATATTTGTTTTAGATGTATGATACTTCTGTCCCGCACGTCTGTGTGGTGCGCGCACAAGCATACCATTCTCGACACCACTTTTAAGGCGTTTTGGCCAAATTTTTGCGGAACCGCCGAGTAGCAGGCTTACGAATTCGCCTTCGTTTGCTCGCCTAGGCCAGAAAAATTAAAAAAAGGTATTTTACAGTTGAATTATATGCGTTTTTTAAAATGCCTTAAAATGTTGAACGTCAGGCGATATCGTGTCCAAATCGCTAATAAGCGACCAAAGAAGCGAAATCGCCTGTAAGACCCGGTAGAGATTGGAAAAGTTGTTCGCCAGTGGTTGTTGGCTGGTTCTCTTCTAGCGAGTTCGCTTGTTATGAACATTAATTGATGGCTACTCAGTTCTTCATAAAATGCCGGGACAATCTGTTGGCAGCAATGAACGATTTCGTGGGCTCCTCTCAGATTCCAGTGGGCATATCTGCCACCTTGGATTGCTTTAATTCCAAAAAAAAAGATGTTATCACTACTTTTAGTGATTGCATGCATATAAGTCTTTCTAACTGCATAAACAATTTTTTTTCAAAATTTTTTATGGAAAGACTAAAACCTTTCATGCATAAACTGGTTTCACCCAAACAATCTGCTTTTAAAAACCATAGAGACATCTCTGAGAATGTCATTTATGTTAAGGAACTAGTCATATTCAATGTAGAGTTCCAAAATGCACCCTCAAGTTTGACCTCATGAAAGCTTTTGACAGAGTTAATTGGGCATATCTGAACTTATATTGCTACATTTTGGTTTTTATGGAAATTTTGTTTATACTGTCATGAAAAATCTTAGAAATGCACATATCTTAGTTTTAGTAAATGGTAAGCCTGATGGCTTTATTACTCATTCTAGAGGTATAAAACAAGGGGATTCACTCTCCCGTTTTTTATTAAATATTTTTTCAGAGTGCTTTACTAGAAGCTTAGCTTTTATTTTTGATACTGGAAAGCTAGAATACTTCAACATTCTTAGAGGTCCAGAAACTATCTCTCACACTATCCTTTTTCTAAAGGCCTCCAAACAGAACTTCATTAGACTCAAGGTCTTTCTAGATTACTTTCGAGAGGTGAGATGGTACGGGATTTTGCTATAAATTAGCATAACTGTTGATGGTTTAACCCTAGGAAACAAGAACCAATCCGATTGGACTAAATTGTTTCAAGAGCATCGTACATCGCGACTCCATCTGATTGAAATTTTGCTATTTATTTCATTTTTGGACTTGTTTTAATTTATTCTAATTGAAATTTACTATCGATCAGTTTCAAAGTGTTCTTAACTAATCTTTGTACTCTAGCAAGTATGTTTAAACATTAGACAGAGTTTAAACACTGAAAGTAAGACACCTACGTCTGCGGGGCCTTGCCCAGTCTGAAAATCATCCACTAAAATAATTCAGATCAGTTACAATGTTCTCCAAACAATTAACTATCTAAAAATTATCTTATCCGTGTGGATTCGTGAGATCCCCTCACTGCCGGTCAGCAACTCCTCGTTGCTGTCTTGACCACTTCTCCTGAAGTATTAAGGCTTGTTGATTTCAGACTCCTGGCGATAGCGAAGGCCTATTGAACTCCCTTCAATAAGCAGCTCCAAATGCAAAGCTATTCTGAACTCCAGAATACTTTTTCTCAAGTTGGATAATCTGTTGTCGCAGCTTTCTTCTCAATTTATAGTTCGAGGCTGTGCTTCCGTCTTGATCTTCTCAATCCTTCAATCACGGCAAGACTGATCCTATCGTCCAGCACATTACAGCAACACTTAGTCTTCTAACTATATTCTACTTCTATAGCTATAGGATAAGAAATATATTCTTTCCTTATTTAAGACTAATTCTAAATAAAATACAACTCACAAATATATTCTTTATCTAATTAAATCAGACCCGAATCATTCTTCAAGTATCATCTTGATTCTTTCGAATATCTTGTTTGATCTCATCTGAGTTGTACTTCACATCAAATACTGTTGCTCGGTTTCTGATCTTCTTGAGCAAGTGTTTAAACATGAGAGCATGTTTAAACATAGTCAACTTCTACAAAATTGCCAACACATTAATGTTGAGTCTTCTGGAGTCTTCAATCTCCCCCTTTGGCATTTTGTGGAACCATAAACTTTATTTTGATGCATGACTCCCCCTTTCATTTAGAAATCCAGTCTTCATTCACATAAGCATCAATTATCAGAAACAACATGCAATATCAACTAAGCTCCCCCTACTCACCAGACATAGATAGAGAAAAACATTCATGCTAACAGCCATACTATTGTTCCAAGCATAAACGGACACATTAAGACATCCAAAATAAATGGCCAACCAATATCATCAAAATAGTCCCCCCTTGGGAACATAAAATGTGCCAAAGTTGCACCAAAATTATCCCACAAACACTCCCAAATTTAATGTCAAAACATTCAACCAGAGAAGCAGAGTGCAAGAGAGAGAAAAAAAACTGAAAATCAAATCTGGTGAGAACCATTGCTTTCATCACCACTGTCATCAGACTCATTCAAAGCTTTAAGTTCTTCTTTCAGATCAACAATCTTGAGACGATGAGGCTTAAGCTGAGCCTTGATCTCTGCAATTCTGGTTTTAGCAAAGTTCACTTCTACGAGTGGCACATCAGAATCTTCCTCAACAAGTTCAGTGAGATCATTTCTCTTGGCATGCACTGTCAGATTAACCCGAACATCTGAGCACTGGATTATAGCATCATTCTCAGCATCCTGGACTCCAGCATGCCTCAAAATCCCAGTGATAAGTGCTGGATAGATGAGATATTGGCAATGAAGTGAATTCTCTCATACAACAACCAGCCCTGCCATTTCTTCAGTGACTCTGGAAACATTTTTGGACATTTTCCACATATTAGCCACTACCCTGTACAGACAGAAGTACTTCTGGGTAAGAGAAGATGCCAGAATGGTTGGTGCATCACCCCATTCAGCCAAGCCACCTCCACATAATTCCAATGCAACCACATCATAGTTCAGAGTGAACCCTTCTGGATAAGCACTAGATGGACACCTCCTTTGATCAACCTCAAGATACAGATTGATGGTAAATGGATCAAACCTGTACAATTTGCCTCTGATATAGACCTTGCGAAACCAGGAAGATGTAGGGTCACTATTCCCTTTCCTCAGATTGAAGTAAAACTCATAAACCAAGTCCTTATTTGCACTGACATAGGAATTAGCAGGTTTAAACATATGGATACTCTTCATGAAATTCACAAAGGCTGGAATGTTAAACTGCTCAGTCAACCTTTTCTCCACATTTAGGCTCTTCTGCACCATCTCTGCATGCTTCTGAATTATCTTCTGAGAATAGAACTTCTCATTATATGCACTGAGCAGTAAAGGATCAGCATCTCCAACTCTCAGTTTGGACCTAATGCCTCCTGTCTTCACCTTATCACTGCTCCTAGTAGAATATGAGTGCACAGAATCAGCACTGCTCTTCTCAACATCATCAGTAGTCTTGATTAGCTCCTCCTCCTCTCTGTCAGGAACTTGAAATTCTTCAGTGTCCACCTTCTTGATTACCTCAGGAGCTGCTGACCTCTTCCTCTTCTTGGATTCTGAAGGAAACACATTAATTAATGGTGGCAGATCATCCAATTTCTTCTTCTTTCTCTGCTGCTTCTTCTTAGCCTTTTTCTGCTTCTTCTGTTTAGACTTGAGCTTGGTTAGAGGCACCTCATCACTGTCTGGGGACTCTTGATCCTGTTTTCCACTGTTGACCAACTCTTGCTCATCAAAAGTCTGTCCTGTACCACCTTTATTTTGACCATCAGAAATCTTACTCAACTCTGTCTGACCCTTCTTTCTCTGATAAAACTTACTAATCTTAGGACCTCCAATTTCCTTCTCGGGTTCTGAATTATCCACACTTTCAGACTGGATCTCAGAGCTCTCATAAAAGAACTCAAGTCGGGGTTCACCCTCAAAATTAACAATCACAGGAACTGTGGGATTCTGACTCTGTTCTTTCTCACCAACATCATTCTCATTCTGCATCTCATGAACTACAGTACCCACATCAGTATCACCCCTCTCAGGTTCAACAGTTTGAGATTTTGGGGTATCATTATCACTCATATACCCTTGCAGACTCAATAAGCTATCCAACACACCAAGTTCAACATCATTAACTCCCAAATCATCCAATTCATCAGATTTAGAACTACCCATGGTGATTTAGACACAGATACAGGTTCAAACACACTACTCAGCTTCAATACTACACAAACACCAAACTCTAACACTTTGCAAACTACAGATGACTTCCTAGATCCCTGACACACAAGAAAAATCCAATCTTGATCAAGAATCGAGGGTTTATCTTGTGCATGCAAGCACTTCAATGCTCAGGACAAGAGGATGGAGAAAGCTCTGTGACTGTAACCCTGTGATGATGATGCTGAAACTCTTGAGACCGGCGACCGAAACAGCTTTGATCGGAGATCGGAAAGCTGTGTTGAATCAAAATCAATATTGCCGTTCGTTTGGAATTGGGAACGTCGGAGAGGATTTCTGTAGAATAAAAGAAATTCTTTTCCCTCTTATAATTTTTGGCTTTTCAAAAATTCAAATCCAAGTCCAAAATAGAAATTAGTTCTCTATTTATACTCCAGTCCTTCCATTTTTCAACAATTTCTGATTGCCCCTCATAAAATAAATATGAGCCCAAGTCTCTGTTTTTCAGCCCAGAAATCCAATTTATTCAGCCCACTTTCAAAACGTTGACTAGTCTGGCCCAACAGACTATCCTCTTCAGTTTTCTCTAACTCTTCATTGTTTAAACACACTGATTCTCAGTGTTTAAACATCCTTCACTCTGACTTCTTTTTGTATTTTTCTTTTTCAAAAATAAAAGACACAAAACAGTAAACACTAGTATACAACAAAATAAGAGGTGAACAGAAGTACCTCAAATTCGAAAAACACCTAAGTGTTGTCTTAGTGTCTCAAATGTTGCAGAATCCAGTGGTTTGGTGAAGATATCTGCAAACTGTTCAGCACTAGGAACAAATTCAATGGTCATTTCCTTCTTTTCCACCAAATCTCTGATGAAGTGGTGCTTGATGTCTATGTGCTTTGTCTTCTTATGATCAACAGGATCACGGAAAAGATCAATGGCTCCCTTATTATCACATTTTATAATTAGGACATCCTGCTTGAATCCATAGTCCTTCAACATCTGCTTCATCCATAGTAGTTGCTGGCAACAACTTCCAGCTGCTAAGTACTCAGATTCAGTGGTAGACAGTGAGATAGAATTCTGCTTCTTGCTATACCATGACACCATATTCCCTACTACATAGAAACATCCTCCAGTAGTACTCTTCTTGTCTTCTGAATTTCCAGCCCAATCAGAATCACTGTAGCCAATAATCTCAGCTTGACTTCCTCTAGAATACCAGAGACCATAATCAGATGTTCCATGTACATATCTGATAATCCTCTTGACTGCAGAGAGATGACACTCCTTGGGATCAGATTGAAATCTAGCACATAGTCCGACACTCAAACAAATAGCTGGCCTGCTTGCAGTAAGATATAGTAAGCTCCCAATTATACTTCTATAGAGCTTAATGTCTACCTTCACATCATACTTGTCATAAGTCAGTTTCTCTGTTGATGCCATTGGAGTTCGCATACTCTTAGAATCCTCCATCCCAAATCTCTTAACCAAGTTTAAAGTGTACTTGGTTTGATTGATGAAGATACCTTCCTTGTGCTGTTTGACTTGGAGCCCCAGAAAATAAGATAGTTCACCAACCATGCTCATTTCAAACTCACTCTTCATCATTTCTATAAAGTTATCAACCAACTTTTGAGATGTTGACCCAAAGACAATATCATCTACATAAATCTGGGCAAGCAGAATATGTTGATCATGTTTAAACACAAAGAGCGTTCGGTCTACTCCCCCTCGTCGATAGCCTTTCTTCAGAAGAAATTGGGTGAGACGCTCATACCAAGCCCTAGGAGCTTGCTTAAGACCATGTAACGCCTTATTTAGTCTGTAAACGTGATCAGGGAGATAAGGATCTTCAAAACCCTTGGGTTGTTCAACATACACTTCTTCATTGACTATGCCATTCAAGAATGCACTCTTGACGTCCATCTGAAAAAACTTAAACTTCATAATACACGACATAACAAACAAGAAACGGACAGATTCTAACCTTGCAACTGGAGCAAAGGTTGCATCAAAGTCAACACCTTCAACTTGAGTATACCCTTGAGCTACAAGTCTGGCCTTGTTTCTGGTGATATTGCCATCTCCATCAGACTTGTTCTTGAAAATCCACTTAGTACCAATGACATTGACTCCTGGAGGTCGTGGAACAAGATACCATACATCACTCCTTGTGAACTGCTCCAGTTTCTTTTGCATGGCTGAAATCCAGTACTCATCATTCAATGCTTCCTTGTGATTCTTGGGTTCTATGGAGGAGAGAAAGCATTGCAACACATGCATTCCAGCGTTCATTTTGGCGTAGTCTTTCCGTTCTTTTTGCCTCAGATTGTACGTGTTAGGTGGAGGGTTGACAGGTGCAGATGTATCAGATGTTGTAACATCAAATACAGTGGTAACTTCAGGAACTCCAGATGATGTTATAACATCAGACAGTGGTGTAACATCCGACAGTGTTGTAACATCAGACAGAGATGAATCAATATCTGAACTGATTGACAGATCGGTTTCATCTTCAAGTAGAATTACACTGCTGATGTCCTTCAGATCTTTAACGACCACATTATTGGACTCCATCATGACATTTGTGCGATTATTGAAAACCTTGTATGCCCTGCTATTTGGAGAATAACCAAGAAAAATACCAACATGTGCCCTTTTATCAAACTTACCGAGAGGCTCACGATCTCTGAGAATATAGCATGCACTCCTGAATATATGAAAGTAAGAGACGTTTGGCTTCCTCCCTTTCCAAAGTTCATAGGCAGTTTTCTGAGTGAATGGACGGAGATAGACTCGGTTTATGGTATGACAAGCAGTATGAACTACCTCAGCCCACCATTTCTTGGGAGTATCATTTTCTGCCATCATAGCTCTTGGCATGTTGATGAGAGTCATGTTCTTGCGTTCAACAATACCGTTTTGTTGTGGTGTGATTGGGGCAGAAAACTCATGCTTGATTCCAAGTTTCGCACAGAAATCCATCATGGTAGAGTTTGCAAATTCCCTCCCATGGTCACTCTTTACTCGAACCACTTTAAAACCTTCATGTGATCTTTCAGTGTTGACTTGGGTGATGAGCTTGATAATAATGCTCACTGCATCAGATTTTTCTTTCAAGAATTCCACCCAAGTGAACCTGGAGAAATCATCTACACATACAAAGATATATTTCTTTCCCGAAACATTAGTTGGACTGATTGGTCCCATTAAGTCCGTATGAAGCAGTTCAAGACCATAGGAAGTAGTAATCTCATGAAGTTTAGAATGTGGTGACCTGACCTGTTTGCCTTCGTGGCATGGTGGACAGTTTAACTCCTTTGTATAAGAAAGTAGTGGTACTCCTCTTATTGCTTCAAGCTTCGTCACCTTAGACAGTGTCTTCAAGTTCTCATGACCTAGCTTCTTGTGCCACAGAAGATTGTCGTCCACACTAACTTTGAGACAGCTTACTGAATCATCCAGAATGTAGCAGTTATCTGATGATCTAGTGCCAATAAGAACACCCCTTTCATCCTTCCTGACTGTGCACACTTTATCATCAAATAAAATTGTTAGTTTGTTGTCACATAGATGGCTAATACTGAGCAAATTTGCCTTCAGTCCATCCACCAGAAGTACGTCTTGAAATACTGGAAAGTTCTTAACTTGTAACTCCCCCTTTCCAGTTATTCTACATTTCTTCCCATCTCCAAATCTGACTGCTCCAGTCCAGGGAACAATATTGCTCAATAACTCAGGAGTACCTGTCATTTGTCTAGAACAACCACTATCGAAGTACCAGGCATCTCTGGCATATGAGCTATAACAGGTATGAACAGCGTAGCAGTAGTTGGTTTGGGAACCCATACCTTTTTTGAATGCTGAGACCTTTCTGGTTGTACCATGTTGTAACCTGCTCCTGTGTTGTAGCCTGCTCCTGTGTTGTAACCTGCTATCGTGTTGTAACCTGCTCCATTTGTTGGTCCTTGCATCAAATCTCTTAAAAGACGAAAGCAGCGCCTCTTGTAATGTCCCGGTCGTCGGCAATAATTGCACGTTGCCTCCCACCATGGTTGAAACATATTTCGTTGTTGATGATAGGTAGGTTGATAACCTATTCCAAACTTTGGAGCTTTGGTGAGATTGCTTGGAGCTTTGACAAGTTGCTCTTTCCTCACTTGGTCTGGATTAGGTTGAATCACCTTCTTGTCCAACTTCTTTTTTGTCTGGTCATTCCGGTTGGTCACTTCCATTTCATCATATCCTAACCCATGTCGATCTCCAACAATTTTTCCCATACCAAGAATGACATCCAAGGCTTCTGTTCCTTTGTTTAGTTTGGTGATGGTTCCTTCAGCAACTTCTGCTCGAACGAGAGCTATCTTCAGCTCTTCCCTCATTGCATCAATAGTGATCTATTGTTGCTCAACTTCTTTATTCAAGCTGGGGTTGTCTTTCTGTAAAGCTTTATTCTGTTCAGTCACACTGATCCAGAGTTTGTGGAGTTTGTCGTATGATTCATGAACATCCTCGGAGTCCATGTTTAAACTTTCACTATCAGAGACGACAGTAGCACCAAATGCAACATAGGTTTCTTTTTCGTCGCTTTGAACAGTAATAGCTCCGAACGCTACATGGTTGCTAACATGCTCTTCATCAGAATCTTCTGCATCACTAAACATGGCATTATAGGCTTTCCCCCTTTTGTTAGCTGATCCACTTGGACACTGTGATTGAATATGCCCGTAACCTTCGCATTCCCGGCATTGAATTTTCCCAGCATGTTTAAACACCGACTTGGATTCTGCTTGATCATTGTTTGTTCTTCTGCTCATACTCGAACTTTGCTCCCTTCCTTCATTTCTTCGATTTTGAGATTTTCTCAGAACTTTTGCAAAACTTCTTGATATATGAGCAAGCTCATCCTCGTCCATATCTTCATTTTTTTTCTGGTTGTGTGTTTAGACACACTTCTGTGTCTAGACACAGAGTTTTGTTCAGCTGATTTTCGTGCAGTTGCAGTGAAGGCCAGATCATTCTGCCTTACTATAGCTAACTCCTTCATTTCAAAGGCTGCTAGTGCTCCCATGACCTCATCAATGGTCATTTCAGATGTATCGTGTAGCTCCTCCATTGCAATAGTATTTCCTTTCAACCTTGGTGGTAGAGACCTCAATATCTTCTGCACAACATCATCTTCAACGAACGGTTTCCCCAACTGATGAGCTGTGTTGACCAGATCTCTGATCTTTGAATTATAGTCAGCAATGGTCTCATTATCATGCATAACCATAGTATCAAAAGTTGTCTTTATTGTATGCATTTTTTGTCGTTTCATTTTTGCATCCCCTTCATAGCTGGCTTTCAATTTCTCCCATGCATCCTTAGCAGTACAACACGTTGAAATTAAGCGAAAAGCTTCTTGATCAACACAAGAGTTGATGCAGTTGAGTGTTTTGCTGTTAAGTCGCTTGTCCTTCCTCTCTTGAGTGGTCAAATCCTCTTTGTTTTTCAAAACACCTTCGGTTGCGCCTGCTACAGGCGGTTGTCTGGCTGGTTGCCACTCGTTCTCAACCCAGTACCATGCTTCTTCATCTAGAGCATCAATGTAATGCCTCATCCTTGCCTTCCAGTAACCGTAGTTGTTCTTATCCGGCATGGGTGCGCGTGTATACAACGAACCATCCTTCTCCTGGTTCGACATGATCGATAGGGATCTCCAGTGACCTTGTTAAAGGCATAACTCAGTGGACTAGCTATGATACCAAATGAAATTTACTATCGATCAGTTTCAAAGTGTTCTTAACTAATCTTTCTACTCTAGTAAGTATGTTTAAACATTAGACAGAGTTTAAACACTGAAAGTAAGAACACAAGAATTGGTTACGCAGTTCAGTGATAAAACACCTACGTCTGCGGGGCCTTGTCCAGTCTGAAATCATCCACTAAAATAATTTAGATCAGTTACAATGTTCTCCAAACAATCTATCTAAAACTTATCTTATCCGTGTGGATTCGTGAGATCCCCTCACTGCCGGTCAGCAACTCCTCGTTGCTGTCTTGACAACTTCTCCTGAAGTATTAAAACTTGTTGATTTCAGACTCCTGGCGATGGCGAAAGCCTATTGAACTCCCTTCAATAAGCTGCTCCAAATGCAAAGCTATTTGAACTCCAGAATACTTTTTCTCAAGTTGGATAATCTGTTGTCGCAGCTTTCTTCTCAATTTATAGTTCGAGGCTGTGCTTCCGTCTTGATCTTCTCAATCCTTCAATCACGGCAAGACTGGTCCTATCGTCCAGCACATTACAGCAACACTTAGTCTTCTAGCTATATTCTACTTCTATAGCTATAGGATAAGAAATATATTCTTTCCTTATTTAAGACTAATTCTAAACAAAATACAACTCACAAATATATTCTTTATCTAATTAAATCAGACCCGAATCATTCTTCAAGTATCATCTTGATTCTTTCGAATATCTTGTTTGATCTCATCTGAGTTGTACTTCACATCAAATACTGTTGCTCGGTTTCTGATCTTCTTGACCAAATGTTTAAACATGAGAGCATGTTTAAACATAGTCAACTTCTACAAAATTGCCAACACATTAATGATGAGTCTTCTGGACTCTTCACTAATGTTTAATATACAGGTTTAATTTAATTTTGCATGTTAATACTTTTAATTAATTATTATTATTTAATTTTCACACTGTTTAAAAATATATATAATTCCTACACAGTATATGTGTTCCGGTTTTTTAAAATCAGAAATACACAAAAATCGATAAAGCGTAGAGCTCATGGTTCACAATATAGTGGTTTAAAGGTAAATTAGCTGGAAAAACATCATTTTTGGCAGTTAGACTTCATTGCTGGGCCTGGTGCAGTGCGGGGTATCCGCACAAGGCCCAAAATTTTAAGGGGCCCGAAAAAAATTAGTGGTATTATGTGAGTATTTTTTTATTGTTTAAAAATGTAATGATTATAATTTTTTTCGAAGAGGTTTTTTCTTTTTAAATTTGGACCTTTTAATTTTATTGAATGGTCTTTTCTTCTTTGAATTTGGGCAGTTTAAAATTTAAAATTTTTAAACAAATCAAATTAGTATTTAAAAGGCATTTTCTTTCTCTAATATTGATGAAATAAATAAAGAATAAACTAATATGGATAATGAAGGAGCCTAGAATTACCTTTTCACACAGGGTCTCAAAATACGTTGGCACGGCCCTGCTAGACTTATAAGCATATCATATATCTTACTCGTTGGTTGGTTTGTTTTGACAATTTAAAAATGTTTTTGATCTGATAAACGGAGATTGAAAATTAATTTATTAATGTACACATTGAATGACAAAATTATTGAATATCTTTCTCGTCTTTCACATTATGAGAAAATGGATGAAAAGAGTACGATTTGAGAGGACGTGGTTTAGAAAGAAAATAGGGACAATAATTATTGATCAAAGTTAATCCCTCCGTTTTCTTTTGTGCGGTTATTATTTCATTTTTTTTTGTTGTCGTAAGTTTAACCAAACAATTAAAATTATTATATTCATGTTATATACTTTTGAAAGATTCTAAACATATATTTTTCAAATATCAGAATTTTAGATTTAGTTAACTTACCGCCAAATAATATTATTTTCCAAATGTGCCACACAAAAGAGTACTCCTATTAAAAGAAATGGTGTTAGTCTGATATCTTATTTTACAGTTTAAAATATAGTATAAATTTATATAATTATTTTTAATTATTATTATATATTTTGGAGAAACTAAACAATGTATAGAAAATACAAATATAATTTTGATAATATTTTAAATATAAATAAAATATCGAAATATATTGGACAAAGGAAGTCATTTGATTTGATGTTTAGCCCTGATTTGGCTGCATGAGTTATGTTTAATCATGAATTTATCAGGGTTGAGTATCAGAACAGATGCTTTCATTTATAGTACTTTCCAACATCATTTTGTATAACTGAATTCGATCGTTCTTTTAATATTTCCCATGATATATTTTTTGAGTTTTAGTGTCTTGAAATTTTATTATTAGTATTCAAAAATTTTAGACGTTTTAGATTAGACTCTGTATTTTAAATTGAATGGTGTGCCTATTTACTAATATAATGACATTTTTTATTTTTTAATTTAAAAAAACATGTTTACTTTTTCATATATTTACTATAAAATTAATATTTTATATAAATATATATTGTTTCATTGTTAAGGTTTAGTAATAGCTTCAAATAAAAAAGTTATATTAATCGAGAGTTTTACTCAATTTTAAGGTTTAGTGATAGTTTCAAAACAAATTTTGGAGAGTACTAACTTTTCTTTAATTTACTTTTTTAGAGAGCCAACATTTAAATCCAAAACATTTCATCATAAACATACATATGTGTATTAGAATTCAAATCTAACAATAACTAATATTGATGAACAAAAATCGAATAAGATAGCTTTATTATATAATAGAGTTTGGATAATCATATTTCAAGATGTGCTTTATTTCTAAACTCAGCACAAGTCTGGTTAAATAAGAAACGGATATGATCACCCTTTGCCCAACGCTCTCTAGCCATTTCTTTATAATCCGGCTCGTCACTGGCTTTGCGTTTGCCGGCCGAGGGGGTGCATGGTGGTATTTCCCTTCTTTCGTTTCGACTAGTTTGGGTAAAACTCGGCCATCATTTTATTACCCTTTGTCTTGAACATTTTTACCATTTCTTCGCAACGTGCCATTTCTTCACGTTGTTTTTTTAGCACACTTTTCGTAATGCTCTGCCATCTTTTCATCGCCCATTTTCTGATACTTTCTTGCAAGTTCTTCAAAATATGGCACACTTAAGATAGGTCTCCGATAATTCTTCGATTCTTCTTACTCCTTGCTTTTAGTTTCGCATGGAGGTGGTTCTTTTCGAACGAAATGGCGGCGTGGTGCCGGCCGGCGAGATGAGATCAAGAGGCATGAAAAACTCGGCGTTTCTTGGGGTCTAAGAGAAATTTCTCGTGTGCAACCTCGGCTTCTTCCCTAGGACGCTTGTAGGGGTGAATTTTCAAAGCCTTAGATTTGTAGGCCCTGGTGATATCTCGTTCCACCAATTTCATCCCGTTTTCTCCTGTCGGAAGACCCATCACCAGGTAGTGATGGATGAAACAAGTTTTCATAATTTTTTAATTTCCAAATTAGAATACATGGATTTGATCAAATTAAGAGGAGAAAAAAAAAACTCGCCATGTATAAATTTTTTTGATTACAAATAAAACCATTTGTGGTGGTGCGCGCATGCGGTGGTTGAAAAAAATAATTACTACATGAAGATACAAAGTTTGAAACAATTAAAACGATGCATGGAATAGTAACTTGTGAGGAGTATGTTGAACCTAAAGGCCTCGTACAGGTGGAGTTTTTTTAGCGCAATATGTCGATGCATTCCTAGTGGGTTCAGAGTGCCGTTGGATTTTGTAAAAGGTATGTTGATCGGTGGCGCGGAGGAGGTAGTGAAGTTGGAGGAGGACAGCAAAAGCTGGAGCCGATTGTCACCAGAATCTCAACTGCCTCAGCCGTTGAAACGGTAGCTGCAAGGTGGTGGACGGGTGTGAGTAGCATGAAGTGTGGGGAGCGCAATGAGAATAGGGTGATTCAGTGCCCATTCTGCTCTTAGATTGGTCTGTTTGATTTAATTTTTATGATTAATTTTAACTAGTTGAAGGTTTTGTGTTGTTTAAGTTTGAATTTATGAACAGGTGCCTGCTGATAAATTGCAAACTCTCTTAAAAGACTAACTTTCTTAAATGATATGTGACTTTTGTGTTACAAATTAAATATTTTAAAGTAAACATATAAAAACATGTTTCAATGCAAAAATTCAAAAAATTTAATATAAACATTAAAAATACAGTTAAAATTAAAAGGTGCACAGTATAAAGTTAAAACGCATAAATAATTTCATGAAAAATGAGGAAAATTGGGAGTTAAAGATTTGAGAAATTCTTCTGAAAGTCCAACTTTCCTGACTTTCCATAAGAGTCTTTATACGTTTTAACTTATACGGTCTACTTTTTAATTTGAACTGTAAAATTTGTTATTTGAATTTTATTAATGTTTTAATATAAATTCATGAATTTTTACATTAAAACATGTTTTATTATATGTTCACTTTGATACTATCAATGTTTTAACACAAAATAGTATCACTTGACCTTAAATATATAGTGGTAGTTTCATAACACTTAGAAAAGTCGGACTTCCTAGAAACTTTGCATAAAGATTTTCTCCTAATGAATTTGATTATTGCACGTCTGCTGATTTTAGTGCACGTCTGCTCGCACTAAATGCATCAATATTATATATCGTGCATATATTATGCATGCATGTATTATATATTATGGGTTTTTTAACGAGTGTTGGTTCATTGATTAATGTGTTTATTAGTAAATATTTAATCTTTTAGTAATTAATTCAGTGTTCATCATATATATACAATTAATTAATTTCCATATTAATGTAACAATAGTTCTAAAGTATATATTAATATTTATTTACGTATTTGAATTTGATTTCGCGTGATTCCAATTCATACTCAATATTCGTTTACGTATTTGCTTACACCTTTATTTTGTATATATGACACGTGACATAATAAATATTCCCAATTTTTTATATAAGCCATTACTGTTCTTTCTTTCAAATTCGGAAACGGAAACGGAAACGGAAACGGAAACGAGGGGCCGTATATATGTTTGTATTTTTTAATATATGCTTGTATTTTTTAATATATGATTCTACAAATAAAATTCATATCCAGTGTTTTGTAGTATGATATAAAATTCATGATTTAGTCAACCACGAGAGGTGTTTTTGGAAACCGCTTGTATCTCCATTGCTGGTTTGACTATTATGCTATGTTTGTAAATAGTCAAACCATTAATGGGGATGCAAATGACTGGTTTGACTGTTTTCGTAGGACTATATCCCTATTGCTGATTTGACTATTATACAAACCGCTTGTTGTCATTTGCAGCATCTTAGCAGCCATCTTCTCAAGTGTTTTCGTAGAACTATATGCCTCTTTCGTGGTCTACCAAGTCTGTTCATACTCACTTGTCTTTCGTTTAGGCTTTGTTACAGTTCAGTTAACAAAAACGGAATATGATTTGAAAAAAATTAGAATTTTTCCTGTTTTAGTAACTTAATTTTTTAAATCCTAACCTCTAAAGATCATGGTTTAGTTGATTCACTTGAAAAGGTTTGTATTTCGTAAATCGTATTGGATGATGCAGGGAAGGTCATTCAAGAGGGGCATTGCATGCGTGACTGCGATGGTTGCTGAATGTGATGAGTACACAAATGACTGCCTGTATCTTTGAGAGGGTTCCATACTTCCAAAGTAATCAGTCAATCTTCATCATTCTAAATGGTTTTGAATCTGTAATAGCAATTTCCATCTGTTTTAATGAAACTTTATGCTGCCAGGCCTCTATACAGAAAGAAGAAGTTCGGCAGCTCGACAAATATTGCTTCAGATCAAAATCCTCCTGTCCAAGTAAAATTCAGCCCTGTTTTAAGCCATTAATAAGAAGACATGTTTTGTTCAATATGAACCTGGGGTGTTTTACATTCCTGCCTTGTTCTGGCACAAAAGAGCTTTTGGACATATGGATAAGAGAATCAAAGAGCTATCAGATCAACTAGAGAGAGCACAAGCAGGCACAGGCTTACATCAAAATCATTGAAAGATAAAGGATCTGATCATACAAAAGAAGGAACTGGAGCAAAGGCAATCTGAATATTGGCAACAAAGAACAAATCTCAATTGGATGGCTTTTGGTGAAAAGAATACCAAGTTCTTTCACAAATGGGCCACAAGGAGGAAGCAAGTAAATACTATCCAAGGGATTATGGATGCTAATGGAATCTGGAACACAGACAATAATAGTATTGTCCAACTCCTGAACAACCACATCAAGGAGGTGTTTGTGTATCCCCAGGCAGAATACTCTGAAATCCTTCCTCCACAAAATGTTCAGGATTTCATGCAAGCTAATGATCGGATTCTTACTCCTTACCAACTTCAAAAATTGAGTGAACCTTTCACTGCCTCACAAGTGTGGGAAGCAGTTACAAGCATGAAGTCATGGGGGGCTCCTGGTGAAGATGGTATCCCAGCAGGCTTCTATAAACAATATTGGAGCATAGTTGGAAAATCAGTAACCTCAGTTATCCTCCATATCACACAAACAAGGGACTTCCCAGTGGATTGGAATTGCACACAGATCATTCTCATCCCAAAGGTAAAGATACCCAAAACTCCTTCTGACTTCAGACCTATCTCATTATGTAATGTCAAGTACAAAATACTAGCAAAAATGATAGCAGTAAGACTGAAAAAGCACATTGGTTCATTAATATCAACCAATCAGCATGGATTTGTACCTGGAAGGAACATCTCTGAGAGTGTTCTGTTAACACATGAAGTACTGGAACATATGAGGAAGCATAAAAAAGGGAAAGTGGGAATGGTTGCTATTAAATTGGACATGAGTAAAGCATATGATAGGGTTTCATGGAAATTCCTAGAAGCAGCCCTCACACACATCTAGATACCACAATCCCTCATTGATCTGATAATGCTTTCTGTACAAACAGTTACATATCATATTAAAGTAAATGGGGAAGTTGGACAGACATTTTCCCCCAACAAAGGGCTCAGGCAAGGATGCCCATTATCTCCTTACCTTTTCATCATTTGCCAGCAATACATGTCCACTTTGATGAAGAAGAAGATGCTCCAGAACACAAGTTTAGGTGTTCAGGTGTTCAGAGGAGGACCAGTTATCTCTCATATAATGTATGCAGATGACTGCATTCTCTTTATTAAATGCACACAGCAGGCAGTAGATGATATGGCAGCCATCCTTGATGATTATGTCACCTTTTCTGGTCAGCAACTGAACCTCAGCAAGTGTGCCATGAAGTTCAGTCCTAATACCCCAGCAAGTATACAAATGGCTATCAGGCAGAGAATGAATATATACAAGGAAGGCATTGGGGGCACATACCTGAGAACAACTATCATTTTTGATCAGAGAAAGTCAAATATCTTCCACTCACTGATTCTCAAAGTTAAGCAGAAGTATGAATCTTGGAAAGTCAGACTGCTAAAATTTTCTGGCAGATTGACCTTGGCAAAACATGTCATACAATCCATGGCTGTCTATCCACTAGGTATCTTCAGAATTCCAATACATATCTTGAAAAAATTGGATGCAATGACAGCTCAGTTTCTATGGGGAGGTTCTTTGAGTGGAAGATCTGTGCATTGGAGGGCGTGGAGTCAAATTTGTAAATCAAGACATGAGGGTGGTCTAGGCTTAAGATCTTCAGTGAGCCTGAACAAAGCATTGCTAGCAAAGCATGCTTGGCACATATTAAAAGGAGGTTCATCTCTGCTTTGTCAGGTATATAGAGCCAAATACTTGAGACATGATTCCATAAAAACAGCACTGGTAAAACCTGGAGATTTTTGGGGATGGAAATCCATTCTATGGGCAGCTGACCTCATAACAAGCAATCTGCACTGGAAAGTAGCAAATGGAAAGCAGGTCAAGATACATGAAAATTGGATTCCATCCTTTGCCAATCGCATACAGAATTCTGCAGTGATATCTACTCACACAAATCTAAGAGTAGAACACCTAATAGATTAACAATCCAGCACTTGGAGGATGCCCCAAATTAGAAAAAAATTCCCAAGCCAGGTTATACCACATATTTTAGCACTACATTTAAATGTTGAGGGGACAGATACCCCATTCTAGAGTTGCAGCAGTAATGGAGAATATAATATGAAGAAAGGCTACCATGTGGCAAGGAATCAGGTTCAGAGTGGATCACACCATATCAGAGTATCAGATCAGGCTAGGAAATTCTGGTCCACATTCTGGAGCCTAAATGTCCCCCTTAAAATGTTAACTTTCTTATGGAAGGCAGTAATGAGATGCTTACCAACTCAGAAGAATAGGCAAACAAGAAAGTTGACAAATAGCAACACTTGCACCAGATGCTCCTCTGGAATAGAAGATGAGACTCACCTGTTCCTGGTCTGTTCAGAGTCAGAAAAGATCTGGAGAGAGGCTGGAATCACAATACAAGGACCAGACATCTCTTTCACCACTTGGTTCTTTCAACTCATCACTGGGAACATACAGAAGGAGGATGTAATGAAGTTTTTTGCCATTTTATGGCAAATATGGAAGCATAGAAATCATCATGTCTTTCACCAAGTGCTACAACAGCCAGATTGGAGTCTGGAACAAGCAAATGCAGATTGCCAACTCATGCTGAGTAGGGGGAGAACAAGAGCAGAGACAGCAGGCTCCTTACATGCATCAGGCTCAGGAAGAGAATTGAACACAGCCAACATTACACTTGATAATCTCAAAGATGGATTGGTGGAAGGAGCTCTTAAGGAAGCATGTGTCCTCAGCTTTGATGGTTCCTTTAGAAAAACTGAAATGCTGGGAACGGGAGGCTGGAGACTTTGGAAACCTGGCTGGTCAAAAGACTTACACAGTGAAGGAACAGACTTTTTCACAGCGGTATCCCCATTACAGGCAGAGGCGGAAGCTTGTTGGAGGGCTCTAAGATCAGCATGTAGACAAGACTGCCGACGTATAAACATTGTCACTAATTCAAAGATTCTGGCGGATTCAATCAAGGATGCTGAAAGATCACCCCTGGAAATAAAGTCTATAGTTTTTAGTATTACTGCTTTATTAAAGTCGATGTTAGAGTTTCAGGTTATTAAGATTAGTAGAAACAACCTAATGACAGAACATAATCTTATCATTAGGTTAGGTAGAAGGCTTTGTAATGTTCACTTAAGATTTTAATTAATAAACTACATCTTTCCCCTCAAATTTTTTTTTTTAGTGTTTAACAAGGTTCATTGTTTAATAAAGACTACATCTTTGCCTTATGAATCTGACTTGATCAAAATTATATTAAGGGAAGAAGAAATAAGATAACCTTGGGTTCAGTTCTCTCTAATTTGTTTTAAATAAATTTAACATAATTTAGTTCAATTTTGATAATAATATTTATATAATTCATCTAAATTTAGTTATGTTGTTATTATTTGGTATCAAAATTCTTAGTTCAATTCAATGTAACTTAATTCGATCCAGTTTCGTTCTATATAACCTAAAAAATGATATAATCCGGGTTTCACTGCACAAAGTGCAGCCACTCCATCTAGTATAATAAAAAACAAATACATAATTTAACTTATAAAAATATAAAATAAAAAGATACCCTACCAAAACCGTCCAACCCAAAAATTCTCTCATTAGTGAAAGTGAAATAAGCATTATAAACGCATTTATATTAGTTATGCTAGCTAGGGTGACGCGCGGTGTGTGGTGTGTTTAAGGCCCCGTTAATTTATTTAGAATTTGAAAAGATTTTGTCATCTAGAATTATGTTGTGTTTTATAATTTTTGATTAATTCATAGACTATTTTCATAAATTTAATCTAATTTACTTAATTTTGTATTTCCCCCAATAACATACCACAACTCTGTCTTGATATTTTTGGTTCATGGAAACAAAGATTTAACAAATTCATATGTGTAGCAAAGTTTGAAACAAAAAATTAGACTTTTATTTATAAAAATTTAATCAAAGAGTTGATAAACTTGTTTCATAAACTGATCACATTTATAACTTCAAATATTTTATTTCTATAAATCATAAATGGTAGCGGTGCCAAAGGATATGGTTGATGTATTTATATTATATATATACAATATACAAACAAAATTATATCTTTGAATAAACTAATTTAAAATTAGTGCTATAATTAATAAAATATTACATTAAAAATAATAATTTGATATGGTAGTTCATTTTCAATAAATATTAAAATGATCTTTTAATAAATTGATTTATTAGTTTCACATATGTATAAGTGCTCTTAAATATCTTTAGTATCGAATTATAAATTTAAAATTAAGGAAATATTTAATTTATCTTTTTTTTTGAAAAAATATTCGTGATCTTCATAAAAAAAGAAATCAATTAAATATAACTTTCACTATTCAACCAATATTTGTATCATAATAAATTGATCATTTCTTTTATACACCTAATATTCAGCTGATACCAGTATATATACAATTAATATACCAAGCTAATATTTCTATAAATAATTATTCAAAAATTATCTGTTTACATCATTTAGTAATTAAATATTTAGAAATATAATGCTAAAATTTACATGTTTAGATTAATCTAGCATAACTAAAATAAAGGATATCAAATTAAACTCACCTTCTTTATACGAATTCATGCTGCCTATCTCCATCCCGGTCCATTGATATCTAGACCATATTTTTCGGGCACTTTGATAGGGAAAACACATAAGGCATGATAAGCATATAAGGTTCTCACATGGATGAGGTTTTTAAAAGCTTAGA
Organism: Sherardia arvensis; assembly: GCA_948330725.1. Lineage (NCBI taxonomy): Eukaryota > Viridiplantae > Streptophyta > Magnoliopsida > Gentianales > Rubiaceae > Sherardia > Sherardia arvensis. The sequence goes on from OX415241.1 coordinate 30,998,005, forward strand.
AAACCAGCCAAAATAAGACAAAAAATGCTGGTGAAATTTGTTCAAGGCCAAAATAGAAGCAGTTTCCTTTCCAGAAAATATCTTCTTGATAATTTATTTATTCAGTCGCGCTGAAGTGTTGTACCTCCTCCCCAACCTCAAAAAATCATAAAATCTTGCAAAAATCAAACAATCAAAGTACGTGAAAGTACTCATAAGCATATCAGCTTACCTTAATCTACATAAACCCTGAAAATCCGTATTGCTTATAAAGGCTAATTATTTTGTCGTCGTTTTTTTTTTTTTTTGTCATTCTTTGTTTGGATCTACCAAATAATTGTTTTCGTACACCGATCTGCTCCCATCGCTCTTCAGAAATTTAAACCTTTGAAGTGGATTGCCTTCTGATCTGCACAAGGAAACATATCTTATTTAGCATTAGCAAACATGATTTCACGGACATTAAACTGCTTCAAGAAAATATTAGCAGGGACAATTCAAGGTTTCACCTCCATCAATTCATTAATACTTTGTTAGTAAGAAATTAAAAATATAGTTACGGGAGAATGAGAAATTGAGGGATTATATAATAAATAAAGATAAATGAAATAAAATATATTATTACTATAGTTAACATAATTAATTTACTATATCAAATATGTAATTTAGAAAATATGTAAAATCCTCCCTAAAAAAATATGCTGTGCGAGGAAAATAGTAGGCAGAGAAAAGAAGTATGAAATTGCGGTGCTAAGAGAGGAAAAAGCAAGAATTAAACTGCCGCTCATATTTGCGGTAGCTTGCGGCAGAGATGTAGTGGATCTTATTCGATACTATGTCGTTTATGTATTGTATATATAATAGATATTAATATATATTCGCCGGAGCAATATATCTTTTAGTTCCCTTTAAAATAATGGAAGGACATGTAACTATTAATTCCTAAATTGGATATATGAAAGCGTTGAATTCCTTCGGAGCCAGTTGAAATAAAAATATTAGTATTACAGTATCATGTTCTAATATTCGATCGGGATTCGGGAATAGAAATACTAGTGGGGATGATTAACGAATCAAAGGATTTAATTAGAAGTTTTTTTACAAGGGAAAAATGGTCTATAAGCTTTTCTGTTTAAAATCATGCCTTATAACAAAATTTGATTATTATTAGGTTAGCCTCGGACTAATTTAACTTATTTCAGTATGTTTCAGCATATCACATCACATCACTGATCAGTAGTAATCAACACAACACATTTCATCACATTTCAACACCATAAATACTTTTTATTTAACTAAACTTCAAGACAAAATAAAAATAAATTATGACAAAAAAATGTTGTTTTATAGTAATGTTAGCATTACATGTGATTTAATGGTTAAATTAAACATTATATTAATGAAAATGATGTATAATAAACTACATTTAAGTAAATTTTAACAAAAATAATCCATCTAATTTAGTATAGTTGAATTCATATAAGTGTTGTTGAGTTTATTTCATCATATTTCAACTCATCTCATCAATTTTTAACTCATTAAAGTATTTCATGCTATTCAACACAAGATCAACACCTTTCAACATAACACAACACCAATCAATCAGCGTATCACATCACTGATTAGTACAACACTGGACATTGTCTTATTCTGTATCGTGGTTTAACGTTACACGGGAGTTGAATATGGAAACAATGATAAGACTTAAGAGCTTTAAATTGATATATTAGGAGAACACCTAATTATTTAACATGACGTTGAGCTTTTAATAACCATCACGGGCAAGCCAAAAACTGAGCCTTAATTATCTGTAGGCTTCATTACGGGGGAAGATCATTATGATACATATATCCTGATATTAACAAAACAAGAAACAACAACGCTCTCTTCTCTCTCCTATCTTTCCACACCCCCTTTCATTTCCGCCCCGGAAAACCACACACAGCCCTCTTTATTGCCGTTTTATTACCGTTGCCTCAAAATAACGGTTGCTTAACGGTTATCTGTGGGCGGCGCCATGGCGGCGCCACCGCCAATCCGTGCGAGAACAGTCGCCGGAAAAAGTTTCGCACAGATTTTAACCAATCGACCTCCTCCTCTAGCCCCATCCCTCCCTACTAATCCAGAAATCAAACCCATCACCCAATATAGGGGGACAATAGCTTGTATTGTAACCCGTCAACAAGCACAAACTCTGGCCTCCCATTATTCAAATGCTTTGATCGGAAAATTTGCAAGGGGGAAACCGCCAATGGACAGACTTCATGAAGCTTTCGGGTCAGCAGATTTCAACGGGAAGTTCCAGATCGGATCGATTGATTATCGCCACATCTTAATCAGGTTTGAAGACATTGAAGACTACCAACGCTGTTGGATGAAGGGGCTCTGTTTGGGTGTATATCAGTAAGGTCCCCTTTTATTTTTACAACACTGCTATGATTCAGGCCATGGGTGATCAAATAGGCAAATTTATTAAAATGGATGCAGCTACTGCAGCTCTTACTAGGCCTAATGTTGTGAAAATATGTGTAGAGGTTGATCTTAGGAAGAAATTACAATCCTCTATTAGGCTGGGTATTGAGGATGAACCTATAGAAAGATATATGGTTGAATATGAGGATCTTCCTGCATACTGCACTCATTGCTCAATGATAGGACACTCTGATGAAAATTGTGGCATCCTTCACCCAGAGTTGAAGCAACCACTCAGACCTAGGCATCACTACAATAATGATCATGCAAGGAAATGGGAAAAAGTGGAGCCTCAGGCTCAGGCAGAGAAGAATAAGGAGGTTGCAGCCCCTGATTTGCCAGCAAAGGACTGTGACAAGGATACACAGCCTCAAAAAGCCCAGTCTCAGATCCCAGGTCCTTCTGGCCTTACCCCTATTACAAAGGATAAGGAAGCTGCTGCTGCAACTGTCAATCTTGCACAATCCTTCACACACACTTCACCCCTAAAAATCCTACAAAGAAAAAAACAGAACCTACCTTCTGCCTCACACTGCTCTATCACATCCTCACCAACACAATACCCCACAGTAAAAATCCCCTCCTTTAGTTGCAACACATCCTCACCTCATAAACCAGAGAGCTCAACACGGGTACAAACCATATTGACAAATACTCCCCACAACTGCCCAATATCAGGCCTTGATGAAATTACCAGGGAAAAAATTAAAGGAAAGGACACTCTATATGCTCAGGATGATATGCAAATTGGAACAGGTAAGATTTCCAATTTTTTTATAGATGTTGAATCTAACCAAGTTACCTCTTTTTCTCATGGCAACAGAGAAAATAGGTTCCTCCCACTGATGATGAATCAGGAGGATAATGAAGACACACATGATGGCTCTGACTATGAAATCTCTTCAGAATCTGCTGAAGATGATAACAATGAATCCACCTCTCAGGTAATCACTGATACTCCACCTCCTGATGCCTTGTCTGAAAAACAGCTGCCTAACCTGATGCCTCCAGTTCAGTCTGTTGAGAAATCTAAATTGACAACTTTTTTCACACAAGTTAACAGGAAGTTCACCCCTTTAAGGCTTACAAAAATACCATCCCCCAACAAAGTTCTCACTAGATCAAAAAGCTCAAAAGGTAGTTTTTAATGATTAGCACAAACCTTAATATCAAAGTTTTGGTATGGAACATTAGAGGAATGAGAACTTCAATCACTAGGTTGGCTGAATTGATTAAAACCCATAAAATAGAACTTCTGTGCCTAATTGAGCCATTGCATAAACAACATATGTGTGATAAATATAGAAGATAATTACATTTCTCAGATTCTTTTTGCTCCAGTAGTGGAAAAATCTGGTTAATGTGGAGCACTAACATCCAAGTCTCCTTGGTCCAAGACCACCTGCAATTTACTTCCTGCACTATATTTAGTCACAGACTTAACTGCTCTATGTTAGGTTTTTTCATCTATGGTTTGAGAACAATTCCAGGAAGGCAATTTCTTTGGAATGAATTGCAAAACCAAAATCTGAATGATTCCTTTCTCATAGGCGATTTTAATACAATAAAATCAGCTTATGAGTACAAAGGACCAGCCCATCCTAGATCTAGAAGTATGATGGATTTTAATGAATTTATCTCTTCTAAGGCTATGCTGGAGATTAATACTGTTGGTAACATGTTTACATGGTCCAATAATAGATTGATCCCCACTATACAGAAGCTAGACAGGGGTCTGGCATCAAGTGACTGGTTGATAAAGTTCCCAACTTCATCAATTCAGGTCCTTAACCGAGACACTTCTGATCATTCACCTTTACTGTTTACCATAGGTAGCAACATTGCATCATCACCTAGATCATTTAGGTTCATTAATGCCTGGTTCAACAGAGAAGATTTCATTCCATTAATCCATAATGACTGGAATATCTCTATGCCTGAAACTGGTATGCTAAGATTTTTCCTGAAACTGAAGAGACTTAAAATTGCTATTAAAAAATGGAACATCCAAACCTTTGGTAATATAGATAGTAATGTTAAAAATGCTGCTGAGTCTCTCAGATTACAGGAAATAGTTCATGATAATGATGGTTCAATTGTTGAACTTATCAGACTCAAAGAACTGAAAGCTAAACACCTGAGAGCCCTTAAAGAACAACAAAAATTCTGGAAACAAAAGTCCAGAATCACATGGCTCAAGGAGGGGGATGACAACACTAAATTTTTCCATAATACAGTCAAGGAAAAAAGAAGTGGTCTGAGCATCACAAAGATTAGAAACTCAAATGGTATCTGGTTAGATTCTATTCCAGAAATAGAGAATGAGGCTGTATCTTTCTTTACTGACCTCTTAACTGAACCAGATTGTCTTTTGAATGGTAATTTCCATGACCATTTCATAAGCCAGATACCAAAAATCATTACTGAGGAAGATAACCACCTTCTCCTCAAACAGGTTACTATTGAAGAACTAAAACATGTTGTTTTTAGCATGAATAAAAATAGTAGCCCTGGTCCAGATGGCTACTGTGCTAAGTTCTTCATAAAATGCTGGGAAATCATTAGTTCTGACCTGTTATCTGCCATGAATGATTTTATGGGTATCTCCCAGATCCCAACTGGTATATCTGCGACATGGATAGCTTTAATTCCAAAAAAAGAAGTCATAACCTATTTCAGTGACTTTAGGCCTATAAGTCTCTCTAATTGCATTAACAAAATTTTTTCCAAACTTTTGATGGACAGACTTAGGCCTCTTATGCATAAAATCATTTCTCCACACCAATCTGCTTTTCTTAAACATAGGGACATATCTGATAATGTGATATATGTTAAAGAATTAGTTAGATTTCTGGACAGGAAAAATAGGGTGCCAAACTGCATTATTAAGCTAGATCTCATGAAAGCTTTTGATAGAGTTAACTGGGCATATCTAAATACTATATTACTACGTTTTGGTTTTCATGGGAAATTTGTGCATGCAATCATGAAAAATATTAGGGATGCCCATTTCTCTGTGTTGATTAATGGTAAGCCAAATGGCTTTTTTAAAACTTCTAGAGGCATAAAACAAGGAGATCCGCTCTCCCCTTTTCTTTTCAACATTTTTTCTGAATTATTTACTAGAAGCTTAGCTTACATTTTTTCTACTGGCAAGCTAGAATATTTTGATATACCAAGAGGGCCAGAACCTATCTCCCATTTAAGCTATGCAGATGACACCATTATTTTCCTAAAAGCCTCCAAGCAGAATCTTATTAAACTCAAGGCCTTTCTAGTTATTTTTGAACAGACCACTGGTCAAAAAATTAATTATCAAAAGAGTGAGTTCTATTTGGGCAAGCATGCAACTAATTCTCAACTGAGACAGGTACAGGATCTGATGGGTATGAGGAAATGTTCCATGCCATTTACCTACTTAGGTGTTCCCATCTTTACAGGGAGGGCCCTAATATCACATTTCCAGCCTCTCATCCAAAGGATCCAGAACAGGCTGAACAACTGGAAGAACATATGGCTCTCCACAGGGGGGAAGATTACACTCATAAAATCCTGCATATACTCAATACCTCAACACATTTGGTGTGTATTGAAGCCCCCTGTTGTTGTACTTAGAAAGATAGAGAAAATCCTCTCTTTATTTTTCTGGGGAGAAACTGAATTGAAGGCCAAAAAAGTCTGGAGAAGATGGGATAGACTGTGTTATCCAGAGGCTGAAAATGGTCTGGGAATTAGATCAATGCACACTATTGTGAAGACATGTTCCATTAAGCTTTGGTGGAAGTTTCAATCAGGAATTCCTCTCTGGGCTCAGTTCCTTTGGGCTCTGCCACACTCCTATAGGACTTCACCAATATGGAAAAGAATTGTGGAGCTAAATCAGACAGGAGAAGAACTTACCAGAGTTATCATTGAAAAGGGAAGTTGTAACTTTTGGACAGCTAATTGGACTGGTTATGGTCCAATTAGCAATTTTATTGATAAATCACAGTCAGATATACCTGAGGACTGCACAGTCCTATCTTTTACTGTGAACCATTTTTCCTCATCTGATCTTTTAAATCTTACACCTCCTGTTTTAGCTGCTATACAGGACACTGAAATTGTGGGGAACAGGGATGACAGGCTCATTTGGAGACCAAGTCAAAATGGTGATTTCACTTTTAAGACAGCATATAATACTCTGAGACACAGAAGGGGAACTGCATTTTCTCTTAAAAAGATTTGGAATCCCAGAATACAAAAAAAGATAAGTATTTTCCTCTGGAAACTTATTAATGCTTATCTACCTTTCCCTGATGTGCTTAAATATATGGGATTCCACCTCCCTTCAAAATGTCCTTTCTGTGACAGTTCTGATGAGCTAGAACATTGTTTCAATGATTGTACCCTTGCCAAAGCTTTATGGTCATTTTTTCACAACCTGTCTGGTACTTCTGAAATGAATTTTAATAATCTATGGGACAGTTTGTCTTTTTATTGGTCATATAGAGGGGTCACAAAGTTTCAGACTTCATTAATTCATACAATTCCTGGTCTTATTTGCTGGTGGTTATGGAAGGTCAGAAATAACTATCTCTTTGAAAATAGACCACCTAATATTGACTCTATCAAAGGACATATTAGAGACTCTATCTTTCTCATATACTCAGCCAGGCCATTTCCTACTGTTTCTGAATTTGATAAGGAGATATCTACCATTGCATGTCTGCCCCTTCACACCAGACCACCACAGACAATCCCACAACCTGATTTAGTGAAATGGACCCCTTCCCAGTCTCAGTATACTATCAATGTAGATGCTTCATGGGTAGCCCCTAATAGAACTGGCATTGCTGTTTTAATTAGGGATCAAAATGGTGATTTTATATCTGCTACTACGTGCTACTCCACTTCTATCTCTCCGTTGCAGGCAGAACTCTTTGCCATACAGGAGGGATATAGACAGGGACTTATGACTGGAGGGTCATACCACATTCAGTCTGACAGTTTGCTGGCAGTAAGGCCTGTAAAAAATCCGTACTCTGCACCCTGGAAACTCTTCACCCTTGCATACAATATTTCTCAAATCCAAGGGCTGCAGCTATCACATGTCTACAGACAGGCCAATACACCAGCTGATGCTATCTCCAAGCTCAGCAGAATCCATCAGATCACCTCCTTTATGCTTTACACAGATCTACCTAATAATATAAGAGGTATGCTCCTTATGGAAAATTTGGTACTCCTTCACTTAGATTTCAACCTTTCAGATGCTACTGATGATGCCATTTTTTGTAGAACCTGTACAGCAGTGGCTCTCCACCAATAAGGCATAATCAACTGATCAGACTCTCTTGCTGCATCTCCTACATCCACAGCTAGCACTTGTTCCTAGATTAGCCTCCATTTTGTAGTTATACCTGGTTTGTTATTTGGGTGCCGCTTAGTGTTTTGCTTTGCAATTCACTTACAAGCTTCCTTAATGAACCAAGTAGCTCATTCTTTTGTATAGCTTAGAAGTCTAATTCTTCAGCTGTAGGCTAATTTTTTGGGAGCCTATCTTTGGCTTCAGGAACTTGATCATGTATCACTACGCCAATATATATTGGTTTTTTTAAGAGGTTTGGGAAGTTTTAATACAAAGTCCTCCCTCCACTCTCAGAGTGGATTTCATTTATAAAAAAAAATGATACATATATCCTGGGAATTAGTGTTTAGTGAGATTTTTCAAGTTAAATAATACTTGATAACCACATATATAAAATAAATTTAGTTCAGATAATATATATACTCTACGGCATGCATATATAACATACATTATTTAGTTCAGCACAACACGACACAGCTCCACACTTCACTCGTCCACATATAATACATCTCAACTAAATAACTTGTAATAAAATATTTGTTATCAAATTTTCAAACGATGAGTATTAATTGCCCTAAATATTCTAAATTCATATATAGACGGAGTTGAATGAACTGAAGGATAGAATATCCATCTCATACCTTGGAGAATCTCCACCTACGTGCAAGCTCATCTGCAATTATTATGACAACTCATTTTAAGTTTAACAAATGTTACGAGCAGATCCTAAATAGAGATGCTTCAATAATAACAAATGCAATCCCCAATATAAACTGATGCTTGGAGGGACTAGTCCTCACCAACTGCAAGATATAAGTCTTACAAATTATTAACTAGTAAATCAATGAACTTGATCATTCTATTTTTCATGATCATCATGTTAGCATCGCATGATACTCCAGGAGTGAGCGCAGATTGTTGCGACGATTGTTCGATTTCAAAGAGCAGCTGCTATGATGGATGCCATAATTCAACTGCAGCAGAACTGGTCAATTGCACTGCTCAGTTCAGAGCGAATGCAGTGAATTGCAGTTCATCATGCGTCAGCGGCTGTCCCCCAACTTCAGAAGCTGAGTGCTGCAAAGACTGTGTGGAAGTTTTTCAGTTATGCGGGAAAGTCTGTCAGGATGCAGGTTTTGATCAACCAACAGGATTCGGTGGTCTCATATCGACCGATCCCAGGTGCCTTTTGGTGTGCAAAGCAGCTCTAGACACCTGCAGATCCCAAGTTCCATGCCGCGGTTGTGCTGTTGAAGGATTTGGAGGTTGTTGTGCTTCGTGCGAACGCACTGCATCCATATGTAGAGATCTTAATAAGAATGGTACTAATCTCCCCTGCGAACAATTCTACCACGAATGCACCTTTCCATGCTCCCCATCATGCCCACCTCCAACATGCTGTAAAACCTCACCTGGATGCTTTGGTGCTGATCTTCAACTTCAAAACTGTTTAACAATTTGTATAACGAAAGCAATCGATATACAATGTGTAAATCAGTGCATAAGAGACCGACAAGCTTGCAGAGTTGATTGTAGCGGTTGTGAAGATTGTTGTTCCAACTGTCAGATTATCTCCTCTTTGTGCCAAACAGCTCCTCCTGAAGTTTACAGACGGGGTAGTTGCAGAATATACGATACAAACTGTCGCTCAAAATGCGTCCCAAAATGTAGTAAGTAGTCATCTGCGCTCTCTCATTTCTTTCGCAAATTATATCTTACATCCGGGTAGTGTGCATTTAAAATTTATATACGTGCACTTTTAATTGTGTATTGTAAATATTTTTTCCATATAATTTCTATAAATAGTATATGTAAATGGTTATTAATAAAAATGTATATAAAGAAGAACACACATAATAAAAGTGGGAGTACATACACGCCATACACCCAGTATACCACATAGGAACTACATTTCTTTATATTGAAACTTTGATTTTTAATGGTTCTTTCCTTTACGGTAAGTGTTGTGATCCATATTTTTACGTTTTCACATATATGTTCATAAACTTTACTATTTAATTTCTTTTAAGTGATTCATATATTTCATTTCTTGATAAGCTTGTATATCACGTGTTGCGCGGTTTTTAAGATTAAAAATCAGTACAGTTAAATTGCATGTCATTTATTTAAGAATAGAATTAATTCATATAAAATCAACAATTAATGGACATTATTAATTACACATTAAAAATAAAAATAAAATAAATTATGAATACTAGTAAAAATGTATTTTGTGTATAAATTATCTCGAAGATTAAACAATATTGACACTATTGACACTATTGAATCTATACTATACTTTAAAAGAGAATGATTTAAAATTTTCTTAAAATTTTGAATTATTTTTTGGGTTAACCATAAATTGACACGTCAACTTCTTCTCCTTTCCTTTTATTTATTTTTGTAAGCATGTTTCTGTAGCGCATTCTACATTTTCCTCTTCTTCTCCTTTCCTTTTATTTATTTTTGTAAGCATGTTTCTGAAGCGCTTTCTACAGTTTCCTTATACGACTCAGTAACTGAATCTTAATAACAACTCTTTACAAATGGCTCATGAATTCTTCAACAACATGAAGGCAGCCAGAATGTTAAACCCTAACGTCAGCCCTTTGATCAGAATGCAGCTTGAAGACTGGGATGCCGACGACGAAAGTAGTTGAGAAGGTGCCGGACTTGTAAGGTGATGGTGTGGATCCGCCGGGAAAGAATGGCCATAGTTGGGACTTGTAAGGTGATGATGTAGATTCGCCGGGAACGAATGCTGAGTTTTGGGGAATAATCTCGCGCCCTGAACAGCAGGCTGGAGAACCAAAAACATGAAGGCTATGATGAAAAACGTTGTAATTCCGGCCATCTTATGGTATTTTGTAAAGACCATTTTTATTTATTATCTCTCAATCAATCCAAGATCTAGGGTTTCGTAACTAATTTCTTATACGTGTAGTTAGGTGGAGAGGCTTGGTGATTGGGTGGGGGTACGTATGTATATATAGAGTCGCGGAAAACCAAACCCAAATGGTTTTGGAAACAGACTAATGCCATTTCCGTTTCCGTTTTGGAGGTTGAAAGAAATTAAGAATTGTAATGCCGTTTTTTAATCATTCACATGTAAGCGCATGGGGACAGAGATTGCGTTCAGGATTATATTTCTCTAGCGTATTGTGATCCCATATGATCCTTAAACAAATTAACGCGCCTCTCTAAGAATTAGAGAATTCGGAGATCTAGGGTTCCGGTGAAGAGAACCAAGAAAACCTAGCAATTGCATCTAGTAGAAAACTGTAAATCGTAACAGAGTTTAGAGTTTAAACTGATTTCATTCATATCCAAAAATAAGAGTATTTATACTACGTACTCTCCTATGTGAAAACAACAAAATATTAAGTAGAGGTGAAGATAACATTCCGTTTCCGGGCATTAGCTCGGCGCCAGAAAGCTTGACAGCCTGGCCGGCGAAGGAAGGGAAAGAGAGACCCATGGTTGCCATCTCGACCGTGAATTGTTCATGCAAGACGATTTCTTTTCAATATTTTTGTCAAGTACTCTTAAAATATTGAATTTTGGCTTGTGGCTCGGCAGAGATGTGTCATGTGTGTATAGTCTGTAGTGTGCGGTTGACTGGCTGTGATGAATTTTAGTTTTCATCATAGTGAATCATTTAAGGAAAATAAAAATCGATTAACTGATCAGAACAAGTAAACATCAGGAATGCTTCTTAAAAGATGATCCGGAATACCATATTGCGGTGTACATGTTTTAATTACAGGCGTTTTATTCATCAGTTTCAGAAACTATGATGTAAATTTATCGTGGACTTCTTAAGTGACACTATGATGTAATTAATGAACAATTTTGTCACCATTCTTCAGGTTGGATAACAACTTTAATGTGTTATATTGCTCATATATATATAACATCAGTCTCTAGCTGCCAACAAGAAAACGATTACTCTTTCGCTGCTTTTGGTTACACTTTTTATTTAAGGTGCAACTTGAAACCAAGATGGATGCAAATTATACTCGAATGAAGAGAATTAAAGTTATAATTTATTTAATCAAATTACCAAAGAATTTATATAGGCTTTGTTTTGGAACTACCTATCAGATGTTAGCTGTTACCAATTTGTATAAACTGTTAGCTGTTAGCTAATTGTGTGAGTTGTTTTGGCTACCTACTGCAAATAACTTTGTTGTTGAATTAGTATGGGCTATCCTTCAAGGTGAGCAGGAGGATTATGGATGACATCATCTCCTAATGAAGGATGAGTAGTCGTAAATCCACTATCCACTATCTATATAATAGCCACAATAATTCACGTACCCTAGTCCATTGCCAGTTGCAGAGTTCTCTTCACCACTAATTGCTACATAATTCTCTTTCCCTCTTCCCCTTTCCATCTCCAGCACCAATAGCAATTTCCTTCAAGTAACATTCAATAAGAAGATCAACCTCGATTATACACAGACACAGCCAAGGTAACCTTTAGGATCAGACTATTGAAAGAGAATATTATCAAACCTAAATATTTTTGGAAAACCAACCAAATGGCAATTCCGTTTCCGTTTGGGATTTTGAAAGAAACATCATTACGTAATGCCATTTTTTAATCTTTAACTTGCAAGCGTGTGGGGACTAAGACCCTGTCAAGTTCATCTTAAATTCTGCACATTTCAGTTAAGTTAAGCAGACTTTAGCAGACTTCAGCGGACTTCAGCAGATTTCAGCGGACTTCAGCGGACATCAGCGGGCTTCAGCGGACTTCAGCGGAGTTCAGCGTATTTCAGCAGACTTCAGCTGGTTTCAGCAGACTTCAGCGGACTTCAGATAAATTAAAAAAAAAATCCCTATTTTCACTTAATTGTTTTAAAATAAAATTTCCTACAATTCAAAAATGTCAATGAAATACTTTTGTTTTGATTTATCAAATGAAGTTAATTGAGAACAAATGTTTCTTCAATGTATTTTGTTTTGATTTATCAAATAAAGTTATTTTTAATAGTTCTAATTTATACTCAAAATTAACAAATTCAACAATAAGGGTCTGTTTAGTACAATTTATCTAAATATTTTCAGTTCAGTTCATTTTAGTTCTATTCATTTCAATTCAGTAGTTTCAGTTCAGTTCAGTACATTATACTTTAATTAAAATTAAAACAAAATATATGTTAATGATTCGGACCAGTTCAATCCAATTCAGAGAAATTGTAATTTATTTCAATTCAGTTCCTCGAAAATATAATTTGACGATTTTAAGTTTATATTGAAAACTCAGTTCATTTTTGTTAAATGAAGTTCAATTCAGTTCATTTCAATAAAATGTAGTTCAATTCAGTTAAGTGTAGTTCAATTCAGTTCTATTTTCTGTTCTTGAATTTCTGTTTCTCTACCATTAGATAGAGATTTCCATTTGATTTGGTGCAATATTTATTCGATTCAGTTCAGCTCAGTTCAGGCGTATTAAACAGGTCCTGATTACGAATATGTCCATTAACAAACAAAATAATTATTGCGAAATATTTATTATTTGATCAAATAATTACTGCGAAACAAAGTATTTCATTTTTTGATTTGTATGATATGTGTCATTTTTGAAAAACCATTGTACAAATAAAATAATTACTTTAAAATCTTTATTATTTGATCAAATTTGAAGTTGAATGTTTGAACTCAAATTAATAATAATAATAATAATAATAATAATAATAATAATAATTATTATTATTATTATTATTATTATTATAACATTTAGTAGTTAATTTCAACACACTTCAGCAAACTTCAGCAGATTTCAGCGAACATCAGCGAACTTCAGCAGACTTCAGCGGACTTCAGCGGACTTCAGCAGACTTCAGCGGACTTCAGCGGACTTTAGCGGACTTCAGCGGACTTCAGCGAACTTCAGCAGACTTCAGCGAATTTCAGCGAACTTCAGCGAATTTCAGCGAACTTCAGCAAACTTCAGTTAAGTGAATTTCAGTTCAGCTGAACTTGACAGGGCCTAAGATTCCATGCGCAGCTGGATTATATTTCTTCGGCACATCTCATCCTTAAACGGATGCGCGTTTCCATGTAGGGAATCCAGCTGATTCTCAAGTCTGTCTAATTAACGATTCTAATTTTAGAACTTAGCTGATGTTGAATGCTCTAATATTCAGTGCATAAAAGACCAGAAGTGTGCAGAGCTTGTATCAGTTGTGGACACAGATTGTTGCCCGGAGATTGTTGCTCCAACTGTTTATCTGCAGTAGAGTATATATACTACTGATGGAAATGACGTAATAATTCCTAAATTTAATAGTATCTGAATATAACATGGATCTGATCATATTAAGAGGAGAAGGGAATCTCTTGGAAAAAAGAGGAGAAAAAAAAACCCGCCATGTATAAATTTTTTTGATTACAAAATCGTGCGGGGGCGTGCGCGCCGCACGACAAATAAAACCATTTGTGGTGGTTGAAAATATAATTAAATACATGAAGATACAAAGTTTTGAAACAATTAAAACGATGCATGGAATAGTAACTTGTGAGGAGTATGTTGAACCTAATTAAGACCTCGTACAGGTGGAGTTTTTTGAGCGCAATATATTCCAGATTCAGAGTGCATTAATCCTAGTGAGTTCAGAGTACCGTTGGATTTTGTAAAAGGGATGTTGATCGGTGGCGCGGAGGAGGTAGTGAAGTTGGAGGAGGACGGCAAGCTGGAGCCGATTGTCACCGGAATCCCAACTGCCTCAGCTGTTGAAACGGTAGCTGCAAGGTCGTTGACGGGTGTGAGAGGAGTAGCATGAAGTGTGGGGAGCGCAATGAGAATAGGGTGATTCAGTGCACATTCTGCTCTTAGATTGGGATCTGTTTGATTTAATTTTTATGATTAATTTCAACTAGCTAGTAAGGTTTGGTGTTGTATAAGTTTGAATTTATGAGCTAGTTCTGATAAATTGCCGTTGGATTCAGAGTGCCGTTGGATTTTGTAAAAGGTATGTTGATCGGTGGCGCGGAGGAGGTAGTGAAGTTGGAGGAGGACGGCAAAAGCTGGAGCCGATTGTCACCGGAATCCCAACTGCCTCAGCCCACTACAAGAAAAATTGCCTATAACAAAAACATAAGTTGTAGTAAAAGGTCTTTATATGGTTGTAGTAGATATTTTACAACAATTAGTTAGGTGGATGTTATAAGCTCTCTTGTAAATGATATTACATCCAATTTTGGTGGGTCATTGTAATTGGTCTATTACAAGAACATATGAATGTGTTGTAAAAACTTCTATTACAACAACTTTATTTGTTGTTAATGATTTCTTCAAATTCCACATTCATTTTATTTACAACCATCAAAGTTATTGTAAGAACACAATTTACAACATACTACTATATTGTAAATAACTACTAAGTACTAATAATAATAAAATAAAATTTTATATTAAATGCTAGAATGATCATATATAAATATAATTTAATAATTAATAATTGATTTTACAAATGCCATTTTAAATTCAACACAATGTTTGACTACAAAACAAGAGTAGTTTCAGCCTTCAAAAGAATTAGTCCTCTCTAAATAAACTCCCGCCTCTTATAAGTATGCCATCCATGCCCAAAAATCGCAACACATGTACTCCGGCAGAAGATAGTAATGGGAGGCGGAAAGATTTAGCTGAGCAAAGGGTATTCATGGTTCCAATTACATTTCTTCAATATTTGCAATTGAACTTCTCCTTAAACTTGAAACTCCTATAACACCTAAAAGATCACAAGAGCAGGAAAAATACATTAGACATAAATTGCAATATCGAATTCGCAACATGCAAATTGCTAAAGAAAAATCCAACAAAAATGACCATTAGAGAAGGAACGTGTTTGTTTCCCTCAAAAAATCTTAGCAAATTCACATAGAGAGCTCAAGTTTTAGCTAGGTTGTCATGCAATACTTTACTTTCGCAAAGTTTCTATTTGGTCGGATTCATCATCATCACTCACCAGTGGCTTGTCAGAATAAGAAGACAGCTGATGAACACCATCCAATTGCACAGACCTCCAGGTATGTATAGTCCAATACTGCTCATTAGCAAAGTAGCTCGCAAGAGAAACTATGATAGCTGAGCTCGATGCTGCTGCACCAATCTTCGAAAGCCATTTAGCCCACTCTGGAATCTGGATATCTCTGCAAGTAAATTGCCCAGTAGAAGAACATTAGAACCCTAGAATTAACCGAACTAGAGGTCATCACTCCAGCAGCAGCCTGCCCCAGCACTGAAACAAACATCTTATTAGCTCCCTTCCTAAATTTTATTATGTCCAAACAAAGTAAAACAGAACCATTATATTGAGCAAGGAATCAATTGACTTGATATGCTGCTTCATTAATTTATCCAAGTCTCTGAGCATTGAAATTGACTGGTAACCCTCTCTAGCAAGTATTTTCATTGCCTGCAATAAAAGTACAAAGCTTTAGTAGTCTATAAAGCTTTTACTTCATACAGATTCCCATTTAAAAATTTTACTTTTTTACAAGATTCCGGCAACCATTCTCATTTATTCCCTCAAATCTATAATTTTGTAAATTTCAATTTCTTTCACCTTTGAATTTTTGAGGCGTTAGTATTGCATTATATTTTATACAAACTAACTCAATGACATTCTGGTCAACTATTTTGAAAAAAGGAACAAAACGTTGGCATTTAACATTTAATATTGCACATTACTAAATATTAGTAAAATGAATTACCTTCAGTAAAGCAGTGTCCAAGCTCTATGACTGAAATATGGTGTTTCTGATCCTCTCACCGGCAGCAACTTCCCAAGAAACTGGTCACAAATTTGCTCATAATTATAGGTTAGAGTTCTAAGATTACTTGAGTCTAAAACTTTGACAAAAATGAAAGCCAAGTCAAAAGAAAATCATTACAAACATGGCCAGTAAAGTATGTGCCAAAAAGTGGCACATACAACTCCCAACCAAAACCAAAGCTGAATCAGCATATGGAACCTAAAATTTTCCAACCAACAAAACAAATAACAAAATGCAGTTCAATCATCAAAGCAGCAGGAAAAGTCTTATCAAATTGAATCACTAAATGCCAATTAAACCCTAAAATCCCCAATATAGCATTCAACTAGCAACAAAAACACAATCAACGAGTGGGAAAAAGAGTTTTTAACCTCAAGTTTCCATCTTTTATAATCGTCTCTAGAACTATCATTCATACCCACAGTCATCAAATTCCTTTAAAATCTGCAACCACGAATTGTACAGCCTCTAAAGTTATAGGATTGAACACAAGCACTTACCATTAACAAAGACAAGAGAGAAACCATGAAACGACGCCGCCAAATCGAGCCACCCTCCCCGATCAGAGAAGCCGCTGGCCGGTATAGTTGAGAAATCCGGCGAGCAGTACAAATCGAGGCCGTAGCTATCTAGCTGGAGTTTGACATCAGACGCCGTTCGAATCATGACACTACTCCGTGAACCCGTCGATGCTTCAGTGAGGAAATTGGATTACGCGTCCCTGACAGCAGAATCAGCATCTTTCAACCGCCGCACAATGTGCGCGATGATCTTAGTCAGGTGCGTGGCGGCGGCGTCGGCGTGGGCAGCGCAGACGACAGCGATGAGGCGGAGCGCCTCCTTCTTGACGGTGGGCTTGGGGTCAGCGGCGTCGCAGAGGCAGTTGAGGAACATGGGGACGCCATCGCCGCGGAGGGTTTGGATGATCTTCTCGAGGTCGTCGACGGTGATCTGGTGGGTGTCCCGATCGGAGAGCTTGGAGAGGGAGGTGAGAATCCGCTGCTTGAGCTCCACCATTGCCAGGTGAGACGACAGGGACGACGATCTCCCCGGCGTGGTGGCTTGGTGAGGATCGCCAGAAACCAAATCGATGGTTTGAGTTTGATAAGATGAAATTTGAGATAGGAGTGGATAGGGTTTTAGTATTTATTTATATAGTCATTCGTATTGACGGATGAGATTCAATTATCTGAGAAGATTGAGGGTTCAGATTAAAGAAAAATTTATTAATAGAAATTATAAAATTGACACTCTATGATAAATTAAATCTCATTTTTTAATTAATCTGAGTTATCAATTATAAATTTCCTTAATTTAAACCCTCATCCAAATTTACATCTTAATGCTCGAAATTATTAATATTAATATTTTAGTAAAAAATTAAAATATTCTTCAATTTTAACCATTAAATTTCTATAAAATTTTCCAATATATGAAATTACATTATCTTTAATATAGACCGAAATTTATTATTTATATTTCAATAAAATTAAAATTTCCCTTAAAGGTAAAATTAATTTTTTCTGCAATCAGGACCTGTATTTTTAAGGATTTTAAGTTACAATACTAATCTCATTAGAACTTTTATTAGGTTAAACAATCAATAATTATATAAAGTAAAATTTATTTTTTATTATTTATTATTTAATTTGAAAAGATTACCTTTTAGTATTAAATAAACTCAAATTAATCATAGCAGTATTTGACCTTTTACATTGTCATTTTATTGAAAGTCGAGTGAGATATAATCTTTATTATAATTAAATCCAATTCAATTATCAGCGTTGTTGTCAAAAACAAATATCAGCATTCATATGAATTCGAGTAAGATTTGGCCTTTTGTAAATTCAATTTAGTTATTAGTGTTGATTGGAATTCAAGTAATATAAAACTCAACTTCATAATTTATTTAGATTATCAAGTAGATTTGATATTTCACTCGATGCTTTAATTACTATTGTTCATAGAAATTCAAGTAATATTTGATCTTTTATAAGTTAAAGTCATTTAATTACTAATGTTTACATGTGGTAAGATTTGATCTTTTAGTAGTTTAATCAATTTAGTTACTATGTATTCACAGTCAAGTAAGATTCGACAGTTTTTAGTAAAACTAAATTTAGTTATCATTGTTCATTGAAAGTTGAGTAAGGTTGTAATTTAAACTTAACTTTAGTTATTATGTTCATAATAAGTCAAGTAATATTAACCTTTCATTATGTACGTTCAATTCAGTTGATAGTGCTCATAAACATTTAAGTTTTAATAGATCCTTTATTAATTGAACTCAATTTGTTACTATCTCCACAGATAAACAAGTAAGATATAATCTTTCCTCAGCTAATTACACCCTTCAATTACTTGTATTTATTTAAATTCAAGTACAATTGATGATTTATAAGTAATACTTAATTTACTTAAAGTAAGTACAATATTACACTTAATTAGTTGAACTCAATTAAATAGTTCTGTATATAGAAAATTATGATATATTTTTTAAATTTGAAAGAAAATTAAGAAATACTTTTTAGTTTGTTAAATTCAATATAGTCATGAATGTATGTTTGAACATTCAATTGTGATTTAACCTTTGATAGATTTTAACTTAATTTAATTATCGTTATTTTTAACTGTTGATCATTTAAATTATTTTAGTGGGTTTATGGTACAAAATTTAGTGGGTTTAGAGTTTATTGAATTTAATTAGCCCAATTTGAGGTGTTACAAATATAACCCATAAACTCGGCCCAAATCAAGGCAAGATTAATACAAAGAAATCCAGCCCAATAATCCAAATAATAACCCAAAAATCAGCCTACAAAATAGTCTAATTAATTCATGCTCCTAATCCATGGGTCCCACTCCATACATTTACATCATAAAATGTGGTTGTAAGGTTAAGTTAATTATGGACTAGGAAATGAAGATCTTTTACAACACCTTGTCCACAATTTACAACCTTTTCTTTAATTCTTGTAATGGCTATTACTACCTTTCACAATATTTTCTTGTAAATGCAATTTTTTACAACCTTTTTCTTGACATTTTGTAAATTTTGGTTGCTAAAAGTGATTTTTCTTGTAGTGGCCGTTGAAACGGTAGCTGCAAGGTGGTGGACGGGTGTGAGTAGCATGAAGTGTGAGGAGCGCAATGAGAATAGGGTGATTCAGTGCCCATTCTGCTCTTACTTTGGGACCTGTTTGATTTAATTTTTATGATTCATTTCAACTAGTAAGGTTTGGTGTTGTATAAGTTTGAATTTATGAACAGGTGCCTGCTGATAAATTGCAAACTCTCTTAAAAGACTAACTTTCCTAATTGATATGTGACTTTTGTGTTACAAATTAATTATTTTAAAGTAAACATATAAAAATATGTTTTAATGCAAAAATTCAAAAAGTTTAATATAAACATTAAAAATACAGTTAAAATTAAAAGGTGCACAGTATAAAGTTAAAACGCATAAATAATTTTATGAAAAATGAGGAAAATTGGGAGTTAAAGAGTTTCTCCTAATGAATTTGATTATTGCACGTCTGCTGATTTTAGTGCACGTCTGCTCGCACTAAATGCATCATTATATATCGTGCATATATTGTGCATGCATGTATTATATATATTATGGGTTTTTATAACGAGTGTTGGTCCATTGATTAATGTGTTTATTAGTAAATCCTTAATCTTTTAGTAATTAATTCAGTATTCATCACATATACACAATTATTATTTTCCAAATTAATGTAACAAGTATATATATTAATATTTATTGACGTATTCGAATTTGATTTAGCGTAATTCCAATTCATACTCAATATTTCGTTTACATATTTTCTTATACCTTTATTTTGTATATATGACTCGTGGCATAATAAATATTTCCAGTTTTATAAAACTAAAATTGAACTTGAATTTGTGAAAGGGCAGGAAATTAAAGTGTTAGACTTTCAGGAGACCAATCCTTTTTTTTTGAATATCTTAATTTGATTGTAAAAATATTGAATAATTTACGTTACACTTTCAAATACACACGTGACGATAAATTCAACAAAATTACATTAAACATACATATTAACTATAGTAGCAAAAGTAGATGGTCACCAATACCAATTAGCTAGAACTATGTTTGACTTTTAAAGAATCAAATGCCACGGGGTTAAAAATATTACATGCTTTCATTCACTGTAACAATGGAAATCACACGGTACAACATAAAGCTCAAAATCATAAATTTCTGCCAAATATTTTATTACAATAACTAATAATAACATTTTTCAAACGCTCATAAATTCTTCAAGAATACAAAGCCAGCCAGAATGTTAAACCCTAACGTCAGCCGTTTGATCGGAATGCAGCTGTTAGCCTGGGACGCCGACGACGAAAGTAGTTGAGAAGGTGCCGGACTTGTAAGGTGATGATGTGGATGAGTGGATCCGCCGGGAAAGAATGCCCATAGTTGGGACTTGCCGGGAACGAATGATGATTGTTGGGGAATAATCTCGCCTGAACAGGTGGCTGAAGAACCAAAAACATGAATGCTATGATGAACAACGTTGTAATTCTCGCCATCTTCTGGTATTTTGTGAACACCATTTTTATTTATGATCTCTCTCAATCAATCCAAGATCTAGGGTTTGGTAGTTTATTTCTCATACGCGTAGTTAGGTGGAGAGTCTTGGTGATTTGGTGGGGGTACGTATGTATATATAGAGTTGTGGAAAACCAAACCCAGATGGTTTTGGAAAACAAACTAATGGCATTTTCGTTTCCGTTTCCGTTTCCGTTTCCGTTTTGGAGTTTGAAAGAAAATATCGGTCGAAGATTTTTTCCGTTTCCATGTTTATCTTTCATGTGTTAGCGCGTGGGGAGAAGGCTATCTTTCCGTTCCCATATATGTAGCACGAAATGGGAAAAAGCTCATCAACTTTGATATCGATCTGTTGAATTTGTATTTGTGTTATTATATTTAAAGAGGGGAATTAGTTACTTTTCCTATGGACGTAACAAATAGCCCTAAAAAACTGAAATAAACATTTTAATTTTGAAAGGTATAAATGCAGTTATATATTCATGTGATGGAACTAAGGACATATAATTATTAGTTCCAAAACTAAATACATGAAAGGTTTCTGTTGGAATATGATGTCTAAACTCTCTCCCTCTGAATATCATCTGATTGAATTATCATATTTCAAAAAATATATGAAGGTAAAAATTTTTATTGCTTAAACAGTGTTGGTATAGATTTTTAGTATTGTCAGCTTCATAAATTTCACAATTTAATTGTTAGAATTGTTCTTTTATTTGTAATTCAAGTGCTTACATTTTACCTTCTCGTGTCTTAAATTCTTGAATATAAGTATTGTAATCAAGTGATGATAATCGACCCAAAGCTATTACTTTTATTGTTTTTAATTATATTGCGATTAATTATTAAGTTTTTAATCTATATTTCGTGTTTGTTGGTTGAAAATATATGAAACTGAAAATTTTGATTCTATTTGTTTATTGAATTATATATATACATAATTACATATTAATGATTTATAATCCATATATTGGATATGACTGACCAATAATGTATCGTAGGTATGAGCAAGGATGAAGATAAGTTAGAAAACAAGTAGAGTAACCAAAGGATAAGATGTCTTTATATAGAAGACAAGACACACAGAATAAAGTTAGTAAAGTAAATGCACTCTCAAAGTTGCTCACATGCTAAGACACTTCATTAATATTTATACATAATTTAACATAGCTGTATTAGTATATCAGAGGTCATACAGTGTCTATATTTGTTTCTAACATGTATAAAATATTCATTACTATTATTATCTTATTATGTATTTATTTTGCACCATTTGATTTGGGTTAATTTTAAAATTCTAATATCTCAATAAATAAACCAATTCATGTGGTGATAATGTTGATGAAGAATTGAAATGAATATTTTCCAAAACTATTCGTGAAAAGTGAATGTTAATTAGTTTGAAAAGATTTATTTTTTCTTTTTAGTTTTAGAATATAATTAGGATATATTATTTTTATATTTTGTTTTATTTTCATAACTATATATTGTAATCCTTGTACAGAAAAAGAGAAGAGATTTTGAGATTAATAAAAAATTCCGAGTATGAGTTTTAACCCAGTTTTCCCGAAGGTGTGATTGCCAATGGATATTTATGTATACTTTTCTACGTGTAATTGCCAAGTAATATTATATATATTTACGAATTCTTTTCCAACAATCTTTCATCAGCGCATGAGTCCTACATCATTTTTAGTATCACAGAAGGTTTCGACAATGACTCTGAAAGATTTGGAGAAAGTCATCAACAATCATGAGACAATCCTGGTGGAGCAAGGTATCGCCCTTACCCAAATCAAGAAATTATTGAAGAGTGTTCAACAGTTACACCAATATTTGATTGCTCAAATTGATGCACAACTGCAGACGGCTGCGAATAATCTGCCGCCACCATCATCTATGAATCCACCGGCAATCATAAAAAGGATTGCTCGCTTAGAAACTATTGTGAGAATTTCACGTCAATAATGAAACCGCAGCAGTTTTCGCCACCAAAGGCGCAGATGGATGAACAAAATTCACCATCATCTGTGAAGCTACAACAGTAGAATCCATCCTCACTTCAAATGGATGATCCATCACAGCATTCACAGTCAAAGATCAAGCCACATCAACGATTGGAAGATCACACTTCAAAATAAGAATTCCGTAGCACCCTTCAAAATGGTTAAATGACCATAAATTATGAGAAAGTATGATTATAACCATTAAGTACGAAGAAACACAAAGTGTTCAAAAAAAAGGTAGAAAAAACACGAAAATTTAATGTCTGGCCAATGTGACTAACCGTTAATCAACTTATGAAAGGACAAAGGCCGTTGCTGGCAAGTCCACTCTTTCACACAAATACCTACACGACTATTAATTATTATCAAATCACATTAACTTTGCAGCCTAAAAGAATTATGATCCTATTTTAAAAAACTACACATTTAAAACAAAAGGTTTAAAAAAACACGTAAATAACCGGAGGATCCAGAACCCCGGACTTCAAATATTGTAAAAAATGTATTCTCTCATTTCTCATTTTCGGGTACGTATATTGCTATAAAAGGAAATTTCTGTAGTCTACTATACAGAGTGTATTTACCAGCTTCATTTTTCACTGTGCACCTCAGTGCCCTAAGCACGCCAGCTACTCCGGCGACTGTCCGATGACCATGTTTTGCTCTTAAACTTATTCTCTTGCTTGCTCTTCCGGCGGCATTTAACTTTGTATGAGGCGAGAAATCTGTTTATCTCTGAAATTATGCAACAGGACGGCAGATTTTTTGTAGATTTTCTGTTTATCTTTTATGAGGCAGACCTTGTGCAGAAATTATGTGTTTGAATTTCATATCTTCACTTGAACCAAAAACGGCCAAAAAATCCATATAAGAGGAGGCTGATGGTGAGGAAAGGAAAACAGTGGTAATGATCCTAACCTGTTCTTTAATAAAGACTGCCATGATACTTATGTGAGGTACTATTTAGAGGGTAAAATGCTAGCACCCTATGCTGTAGATCCTACTAAGGTAGAGGAAATGGGGTTTGGGGAAATGGTTGGGTTGATGAACATCCAAAAAGTAGGGGAACTAATGGTGAATGATGCCCCTGCTTATCTACATGAAACATGTCAATTTTATGCTAATTTAACTGAGTTAGAGGGTTCTATGTTTAAGACTATGGTGAATGGGCATGAATTCCAGGTTAGTTGGTGGATTCTAAATGAATTGGTAGGATGCGAGTATATGACTGATGTTGATATCGACAATGGCAACACTGATGCCCCTCTGAATGTTTACAACGCCAATGGGTGGTTGGGGAAGGGTTTCACATTACCCGGGGGTCTTGATAGGCATGCTTGTGCGTCGGCATACTTTGGCCGTCCTCCCGGTGATGAGAAGGCGGCACATGTGTACCAGCTGAAGTGCATGACTCCTTTTCACATCGAATTTTGTATGATTTCGTGCATAGGATTCTCGTGCCGTCAGCCAAGAATGTCACCGAACCAACTAGCACCACCGCGATCATATTCTACTATGTGGTCCTGGGTAGGAAAATCAATCATGGCCATACAATTATGAAGCACATGGCCAATCAAATGGGGATGATAAAGCAGTACTTGAATATCCCGTATGGCGGCTTGATAACCAAGCTTCTGCTAAAGAAAAAACCAGGATTTGAATACAAGAGCATCCACGTGGCTTGCCGCCTTTACAGTCCCAGGTACTTTCAGAATAGGGGATACAATGTGGTTGATGGTGTTTGGATTCAGAAAGTGACGCCGGTGAAAAACAAGCGCGCAAAAGGAAATGCAGGTACCCACATGTATACTTTGTCTACAAATTTCTTGCTCTATTAGGTTTATATTGTATTGCTAACACATCCTTGCAGTGATGACGGATGAGGAAATGTACTCCATGGCAGAGCGCATGTATGGTACAACAAAGGACAAGACTCAGCGCATTATCGGGACAAGGAAGAAGATATTCAAGGCCAAGAAAAAACTCTCAGCTATGGATCGTGCGTTGCAGAATTGAGGATTTGATCTGGACTTTGCATGAAGACAATGAGATGCCGGTCCATGAATAGCTAAAGAACAAGCGTTTTTGACAGTTTCACAGGCTTTTGTTTTGACAAATTGTTAGCCACGAACCGGTAGGCTAGGTCTAGGTCGCATTCTTTTGAAACATTTGCGAATTTTTGGCAAAAGTCCGTTGAAACTGTAAAAGTGTTCTTCTTGCATACTTAATGGTTAATATGAGATTACAAAAGTAAACCATCTCACGTAAGGAATGTACTGTAGAATTGTCCCAGTAGCAGGTGTTTAGAACTCGAAATATTGTATAAATCAGCTGAACTCGAAACATTCAACTGAGTATAGCCATTTTCAACTGATTCATTCTTAGGATCAGACTCAACTAAGTAATCTTTTTCTTCTTCTTTCTTCTTATTGGCTTTTACATCACCAACATCAGTTTCAACTGATTCATTCTTAGGATCAGACTCAACTAAGTAATCTTTTTCTTCTTCTTTCTTCTTATTGGCTTTTACATCACCAACATCAGTTTCAACTGATTCATTCTTAGGATCAGACTCAACTAAGTAATATTTTTCTTCTTCTTTCTTCTTATTGGCTTTTACATCACCAACATCAGTTTCAACTGATTCATTCTTCACTTTCTCTTTCTTCTTTTCAGAAACTCTTTGTTCTTCCCATCTTTCTTTGTCTTTGACCATGTTCTTTATGGTCGTGTTGATCTTAACAAACTTTCCAAGATGTTCATTTGTTCTTGTACTTCGCCAGTGTTTAGATACCCTTTCTTCTTCTTTTGGGTAGCACTTAGTTTTGGCATGCTTTCATGCAAAAACACTTCCTTTTTCGGCGTAGGTTCTTCTTGAATAAGCTTGCATTCTTTGATCATCATCAGCTTAGGATCTTTATCACCTTCTTGACTTTCATCTCTTCCTTTGACCTTTTCTCTTCGATCAGGCTTTGGACAATATTTCGCAAAATGTCCAAACTTGTTGCAATTATAACACTTGACCTTCGACTTGTCGAAATTGCGCGGCTTTCATTCATCGACTGTTCGATCACTATCATCTTGGCCTCCATCTTTTCCGCATCCTTGTTTCTTAGTGTTCTTACAACCTTCACTTTTCTTCAAACTTCTTGCTTCCCACTTGGTTTCAGTTAAGAAAATCATATCTTCTCCATCGTTTGAGTGCCTTCAACCCCTTCGTCCTTCCTCAAATATCCTAAAACGATCTATCGCCTACTGGAGTGACATATTATCCACATCACCAAACTGTTCGATTGTTCCAACTATTTGAAAAAATCGATCAGGGACTGAACTAAATAGTTTCTCGACAATATCGCTTACCTTGAGAGTTGTTCCGAGAAAACGTATTTCTCCCACCAACGTAGTAAGATTCGTTGAGAACTCTGAAATCGTCTCCGAGTTCCCCATTTTCAATTGGTTAAATTGCCGCTTCAGCACTTGTGCATGAGCCTTCTTGACACGATCTTCACCAATTCGCATCTCTTTGATTGCGCCCCATGCCTCCTTTGCTGTTTCTTTCTCCGCAATTGACATCATCAGAGAGTCTGACACTGACTGAGATATGGCTACCATCGCTCTTGCATCCTTGTAGTCTTCCTTTGCTCCGTCTTTGATTGCCGACCATACTCCGAACCAACGCAAAATTATCTTCATCCTCACAGCCCATATGCTGTAATTCGTCTCGGTTAACATTGGATACTGAATCGGAATCATGATTGTTTCTTTAACAATCTCGCATTTCTTTAATGAGCTTTCTTGCGCCTTGACTCCCTTCGTCGAATCTTCTTTGCCGTCACCCATCTTATTTTCCCCCAAAGCTTAAAACTAGCTCTGATACCAATTGTTACAAATTCAGGCCACAGGTAAGATGACGAGGATAATTCTTAGGAGCACATGCAAGAAAATACTAGAATGATTTGGTGACGCAATACCACGTCCTTTTCTTTCATCTTTATTTATAGGGGAAAAACCATACAAATATGGAAAACCTAAACCTAATCTAAACTGGAATCGTAATTACACTTATCCTAAACCATACGTTAATATGACTTTCTAACATATTCTAGAAACAACTAGATTAATCTAACAACTTTTAGTAAAACCTAAACATATGATATCATAACGTTGCGTGTCACAAGTTTACTCTTTCTTAAATGTGTCTTCAAACACTATTTTGCAGATGTCACCATCTTCTATTCCTATCCTTTTCAAGCACCAATGTTATTTACATTCACATGGAACCGTTCAATATGAATAATTTACTATCATGAGACACTCACGTTTCTATTCTTAGGTTTGATCATCACATACTCACGAAATCGAAATCTATGATCTGTACATCTTTTCTCCTCTTAAACATATGTCCGCACCCGGCCACATCAAATTCTTCAATTCATTTCTACTTCTCACAATATTCGAATTCTTAAACATATTCCAACAGCGTATCTTGAATTTACGCCATTTAAATTTTCCAAAGCATTACCCGACTGGTTTTCGAGTTCGAAAAGTTTTGCAAGTGGCGAAATAGCCGGACCGACGTCTCCGACGACATTCCCAGTAGTGAATGGCACAAGTACCTATCTTCCATGCGAACAATTCTACCAAGAATGCGCCTTTCCATGCACCCCATCGTGCCCTCCTCCAGTCTGTTGTAATGCCCCTGCCTGCTCGCGGATGCTTATTATAAACGATGTCTAAGATTCTTTTTTTCGAACCCAAGTGATGGTGAATGTATAGATTGGTGCAGAAGAGACATAGAAGTTTGTAGAGCTGATGTATCGGCTGTGAAGGACCCATATCTTGCTGCTCCAAATGTCAGGCTTTCTCTTCTTTGTGTCAAACGGCTCCTCCTTTTGTTTGTATCTTGAATAAATGTAGAACATTCAACTACGGGTCAGAATGCGTCACAGAGTGTGATAATTAATCATTCCAGATTATGATTTGTGTAATTATGATCCTTTTTTTGTGTAACTCAAAATGGTAAAAATGTTGATCAACTTTATAATCTGGTGAAATTAATGTTATTATCTTACTATTTAAATAAGTTACTTTTATTGCGTTGAGAGCATTGCCTTTTTATTTATGACAATTTCAAATATAAGTATAAAAGAAAGTTGGGTAGTAATAACTTTTAAATTACGTTAAAATAATATTATTTTCATTATTTAGTAGAAGAAGTTCATCTATTTATAATTTAAAAACTCTAATTCACATTAATGAATTTTTAAAATGGTATGAGCACAAAATAATACTTATTGCAGCTAAGTCATGTTATTTGATTCTTAACCATATATGTATTAATTTAGTTCGATTAACTCAGGAGAGAGAATTAAACACTCTCCCTTCTCTCTAAAATCAACACTTTCTCTCTCTTCAACTGAATAGTAAAAAAGCCACATTTTTTTCCTTCTTGTAAAGTCAGGCATTATTTGTAGACTCACACTTCACTTCTTTTTTCCGTTATCAGTGGCATCTCCGCCAATAACGGATAGAAAATGACCATATCCCTGCCACTTCTCATGGCGGCGCAACCGCAACCACAACCACGCGGTGCAGCAACTGCAATGAGAAACTTTTCTCAAGTATTATCCAATAAACCCCCTCCCCTCACCGCTACTTTACCTAGCAACCCGAAAATCACTCCAATCACCCAGCATCGAGGCGAACCTGCGGTCATTGTGACCAGACAGCAAGCAGATACTCTAGCTAGCCACCATCAAAATGCTCTTATTGGCAAATTCGCTCGTGGGAAGCCGACCATGGACAGTCTCTAAGAAGCTTTTAGCAAAGCTGACTTCGCCAGAAAATTTCAAATTGGCTCCATCGATTTTAGGCATATTCTCATCCGTTTTGACGACCCTGATGATTATCAACGTTGCTGGATGCGAGGTTATTGGGTTTTCGCCGGAGCTCAGATGAAGGTCCTTAAATGGACTCTAGATTTCTCCCCGGAAGCTGAATCTTCAATTGTACCTGTCTGGGTGAGCATACACAAAGTCCCCTTTTATTACTTCAATTCTACTTTGATTAAAGCCATGGGGGATCAGCTAGGAACATATATTAAGATGGATCTAGCAACAACAGGCATCACCAGGCCTTCTACTGTAAAAATCTGTGTAGAAGTTGACTTGAAAAAGAAACTGAAGAACACTATCAAGCTTGGTATTGAAGGGGAAACTGTAGCTAGGTATGTTGTTGTGATGATCTACCCAAATATTGCCACACTGTAGCATGATAGGGCTTGAAGATGAACTGTGTAGACTCCAACCTGAACTCATGCAAACTCTCAGGCCTAAAACTACTTCTCAGTATGTTAAGAAGGTCAACACTGACAGTAAAGCCCCAATCATAGATGATGTTATAGCTAGTAATGCTATACCTGTAAAGGATAGCTCCCCAGTCCCTCCACAAGCTGCCACTCCCCCCACTCTTAGCACCAAAACCAACTCAGATATAGTTGCTCCTGGTCCTTCTGGGATGACTGCTTCTCAGAAAGATTTAGAAGCCAAATTACCTGATAATCTGTCATTGAGACCTCAATAGAAAACAAACCCAGGCAAAAAGACCCCCCTCCCCTCCATTAGTCCATTTCACCATCCAATTACAAGCTCACCTGTCACTGTATCTTCCACCTCTCCCCCTAAAAATACCAATAACAATCCAACCTCTTCCTCTCACAACAATACCAGATCTCCATCCATCTCAACTTTCAATCTCTCTCCCAAAAAAACCCTCCATTATGCCTCAGATGATATGCATGTAGCTACGGGTAAGTTTTCTAGCCCTTTTGACTATAAAATTACTCCTAACAAAAAATCTGCAATGTCACAGGTGCAACTGGGAATAGATTTCTCCCATTACTTTCTGAAACAACAAAAATGGTGGATACTGAATCTGAGTATGAGATTTCGACTGAATCATCACAGGATGATAACAATAATGATTCTGTAGATCGGGTATCTTCCTCAAACCTTCCTAATTCTTTGACTGAATCACATTTGCCTACTGAAAAGTCTGTTTCAGATAAGTCAGTTATTGCCAAAATTTTCAATCAAATTAATAGGAAATTTACTTCCAAAAAAGCACAAAAATTCCATCTCCTAATAAGGTTTTAACCAGATAAAGGATCTCTAAAAATAGTTTTTAATGAATACAACAATAAATAGCAGGTTCTTAGTTTGGAACATCAGAGGGATGAGAACTTCTAGAGACAGATTAGCTGACCTAATTCAACAACACAGGATTGAACTCATATGCCTGATTGAACCATGGCATAGAAATCATAAATGTGATACATTCAGAAGAAAATTACACTTTTCCAATTCATTTTGTTCACAAAGCGGAAAATTTTGGATTATGTGGAATAATCGTCTGCAACTTACAGTTAAACAAGATCATCCTCAATTCCTTTCTATTGATATTTTTAGCCATAGGTTAAATGAATCAATGACTGGAATTTTTGTATATGCTCTGAGAACCATTCCTGGAAGGAAATTTCTATGGGATGCTCTCTGTGCTACTGATCTTGACAAAACCTTTCTCATTGGAGATTTTAACACCATAAAATCATCCTCTGAGTATAGAGGTCCCTCTCAACCCAGTGCTAAGAGCATGGCTGAATTTAATCAGTTCATTGCTACAAAAGCTTGGTTAGAAATCAACTTTGTTGGTAATGTTTTTACATGGTCCAATAATCGGTTAATTACTACCACATAAAAGCTTGATAGAGGACTGGCTTCCCAAACTTGGATACAAAATTTTCCATCTTCTTCTATCCAAGTCCTTAATAGAGACACCTCAGACCACTCCCCCTTACTACTTTCTATAGGTAGTAAAATCCCCTCCTTCCCTAGATCCTTTAGGTTTATAGATGCTTAGTTTAATAGGGATGACTTCCTTCCACTGTTTTCCAGTGACTGAAACAGGCATGATTTCTTTTTTCCTCAAACTGAGAAGGTTTAAGCTCACAATTAAATCCTGGAACAAGCTAGTATTTGGTAACATTGATAATAATGTTGCTCAATCTGCTGAAGCTCTAAGGTTACAGGAAATTGTTGTTGATCTTGATAATTTAACTCATGAAGTTATCAAGTTAAACAGACTTAAAGCTTTACACCTCAATCCATCAAAGAGCAGACTAAGTTCTGGAAGCAAAAAGCCAGAATGAAGTGGCTAAAGATGGAGATGAAAATTCAACATATTTTCACCACTCAGTTAAGGAAAAAAAAGAAGTGGATTGAGTATTACTAAGATACAAGATTCCAGTGGGACCTGGCTTGATAATATTTCAGATATTGAAACAGAAGCTGTGAATTTCTTTACAGATCTGCTATCTGAACCATATTGTCCTTCAAATGGTAATTTCCATGACCATTTTATTAGTCAAATACCTACATTAACTACCACTGAGGATAATAATGACCTCATCAGACCTGTAACAATTGAAGAACTCAAAACTACTGTTTTTAGTCTCAACAAAAATAGTAATCCAGGTCCTGTTGGATTTTTCTCAAAATTCTTCATAAAATGTTGGGATATAATTAAGAATGATCTCCTTCTTACTGTTCAAGATATTATGGGCTCATCCTCAATTCCTGTGGGTATATCGTCAACATGGATTACCTTAATCCCTAAAAAAGATACAGTTACAACTTTTCAAGACTTTAGGCCTATTAGCTTGTTTGATTGTATCAACAAAATTTTCTCTAAACTACTTATGGAAAGACTGAAACCATACATGCATAGAATTATATCTCCTCATCAGTCTGCCTTTATGAATTCTAGAGATATCTCTAATAATGTGATATATGTAAAAGAGCTTGTTAGGTTTCTTGATTGGAAAGTCAGAACACCTAATTGCATCATTAAACTGGATCTGATGAAAACCTTTGACAGAGTATCTTGGGGCTATTTCAATACAATCTTACTTCATTTTGGTTTACATGGTAGTTTTGTACACTGCATTATGAAAAACTTGAGAGATGCCCATTTTTATGTGCTTATAAATGGTAAACCTAATGGCTTTTTTAAACCTGGGCGTAGATGAAAACCTGGGGCGCCTTTATTACGGGTGCAGTGATCATGGCTGAAATAGGTGGGTTGTAGATTCTTGGCACACAGGAACTAACGTCAGGCAAAGGGGAGGAGGTACAATATTCGGGGAGGAAATTACAGAAGCATATTGGGAAGTCGACGGCCAACCGGCGGTGAGGGAACGACCTGGGAAGCATGCCAATGCACTAGTCCAGCTTGGACTCTCACGGTGTTGAACATAGTACTTGTTGCTGTAAACTTGATTTGTTTGCTAGTGAATTCGATGAACAAATGAGGAATTTCGATAGATGGAGTTGAAACTCTAAATCGTTGTCTACGTTTTACTTCATCTATTCTAGAAGTTTATCAGTTTCCCTATTTTTTTGTCTTGCTTCTTCAATTACATGGAAATAAATGTGTATCTTCATTTCATATTTTTTGTGCTCTTGTTGTACATAAATCGTGATTACTAGAGATATTTTATCACAATTAAGTAGATTTCACATTGAAAAAGTATGCAAGAAGTGATTACTCAGGCATTAACATGTTACCTTTAACAAAAAAACAAAAATGAGAAACGGTTTCTTTAGTGTGTGACGGTGCATAAGGCTACTGGCAGAGTTTTTATTTTTTATTTGGACATGCAAGGTGAAAAAATTGACTACACATCTGCTTTTGCTTGATCAAAGACCCACATTTCAAGGATGAAAGGTTAAATCAAATTGCCTCCTACTCACTACAACTAGAAGAAAAAGCATTTGAATTTGGTTTCCTTCGAAAAGATTCCAGAAACTGCTACTCCTACTTGTAGTTGTTTAAGATTTGTTTGATTAAAAGCGTACTTGTGAGTAGGAAAACATGGTTGACAAAAAAATGGAAGATCGGTTCACCTCAGCAGAGGTTTTTTGAATTCTGCTTAAATTTATTTTTTATGAAGGTGTCACTCAAATGATTTAGTTTTGTTTGTATTAATATTCGTCAAAACCATTTCTTGTTAGACAGTCGTAGACATTGTAGTTAATTTCTTCAGTAGTTTTTTTTTTACAGGTCAAATAACTAAATAGTATGTCTAGACTATATTTATGCTGAAAAATCTTGTTTTCCAATACTAAACCAATGGATGCAAAGAGAAATTGTATTTAATTTTTTACATGAAAAATATAGTACTCTATCACTTTCAAGTGTGGAAGTTATAAAATACATCAAACAAAGAAATCTAGTTGTGACATTTACATTTACATAATTCTCGCTACTTTTGAATCTGTCTCTGGACAGAAAATAAATTACGAGAAGAGCGAATTCTACACCAGTAAGCATGCCACACTTACAAATATCAAACAAATTAGGGACACTCTCTGTATGAAAAAGGGGCTTTTTCCTTTTAAATATTTAGGTGTGCCTATCTTCACTGGTAGGATAAAAAGCATATTTTTCCAGCCCTTATTAGAAATGATAGACAGAAGGTTAAATAATATTGGAAAAATAAATGGATGTCTCAAGGTGGTAAATTAATTCTTATAAACTCTTGCTTATACTCTCTTCCTCGACATATTTGGGCAGTCATGGAACCAACTGTGCATGTAATAAACCAAATTAGAAGAAGAATTTCATTGTTTTTTTGGGGATCTATTGATAACAGACCAAAAAAGACATGGAAAAAATGGAATGACCTGTGTTATCCCACTGCTGAAAATGGTCTGAATTTTAGAAATATCTCCACCATAGTTAAGACTTTTTCAGTCAAACTATGGTGGAAATACCAATTAGGACAAGCTCCTTGGACCTCTCTTTTATCCTCACTGCCAATCTCTTTCAAAACTTCTCACTGTTGGAAGAGAATATGCAGGGTCAACTCTTTTGCAGAAAATAATTCCAGAGTCATTCATGGTAATGGTGCATGTAGCTTCTGGAATGCCAATTGGACTGGCTCAGGAGCTATGTGTGATATTATCAATCCCCAGGACACTTTAATTCCTCCTGACTGCACAGTTGCCTCTTTTATTCAAAATAAGCAAGAGTTTCTAAGCCTGATTAGCAATTATATTGATAACTCTCTTCTGTCTTTTTTACAGGAATCAACATTGAAGATTCACAGAGAAGACAAGCTGATATGGATCCTAGACAGTAAAGGATGCTTCACCTTTAAAGCAACATATAATATGCTAAGGCCTAAAAGGGGTTCAGCCAGATCACTGGAACTAATATGGAACAAAAGGGTCCCTAAGAAGATCTCCATCTTTATGTGGAAGGTAATGAATTCCATCCTACCCTTTGACAATGTTCTTATATACTATGGCTTTAACATTGCTTCTAAATATTGCTTCTGTTATCATGTTGATACTCTAGATCATTTTTTTAACAAATGCCACATAGCCTCTCAGGTCTGGACTGGTATAAATCTTTTCATTCACATTGCAACCCCTAATTTCAACACAATTTGGAATAGAATAAGTTACTATCTCTCCAGACCAAGTCTTACAAAGATTCACTCCATTTTAATTCATAATGTGGTATTGTTCACTTGTTGGTGTATTTGGAAATCCAGAAATAGATTCATGTTTGAGGATATTAGGCCAAATCCCCAACTCATCATTCAAGAGGTCAAAAGTCTGATATATCATTCCTTTGCTGCTAGACCACTGTATATTTCTTCCCCCTTTGATATTGATCTAGCTTCATATGGATATTTTCCCAAATATAGGAGACCTCCTAAGCCTAGAATAGTGCCAGTTAAATGGATCAGACCTAGTGAAGGGCTGAAATTTAATGTTGATGCTTCCTGGAAAAGTGGAGAAACAGGCCTGAGTCTGATTATTAGGGATGATACTGGGAAATTTGTGTTTGCAAAATGTGTCTATACTCAGTCCATCTCCCCTCTCCATCCTGAACTTCTGGCAATTGGATTAGCCCTCTCTGTATCTGTATCTTTCAGCCAG
This sequence comes from Sherardia arvensis, assembly GCA_948330725.1. NCBI lineage: Eukaryota > Viridiplantae > Streptophyta > Magnoliopsida > Gentianales > Rubiaceae > Sherardia > Sherardia arvensis. The sequence continues at coordinate 31,033,195 of OX415241.1, forward strand.
ACAATTTTGATTGAGTCTAACTGCTTAGAAGCAATTAAAATGATTACTGATCCCAGTTTTGCTCACTGGAATGTTTTTAATCTAGCTGATGAGATACACCAAACCATGCATGATACTTCACTGATTTATACTCCTAAAGAGGCAAATAAGGTGGCTGATGCTCTGGCTAAGCATGCATCCTCCCTGAAATCCAGCTTTCAATTTGAAATTTTTTTACATATCCCACTGGAAATCAGAGGTATTATTCAATTAGATAGATTACAAATGCCATCTCTTCGCTTTCATCCTCCTTAGTTCATCTGCTACGCTCATTAATTGTTATGGTCTATTTTATGCAGGATAACACTAGGCAGGAAAGGCACCAATGAAGGTTTTCACCCTACAAAGCTCTCAGCTTTCCCAGAAAGCTCAACTCTCTCTGAAATGTAACAGCTTAGTCTAGAATCTATATGCCATGTATATATGCTTTTTAGAGCAATTTTAGTGCCGCCTTGTGTTTTGAGAAATCAATTCGCTAATAGGCTCTAGAAATTGGCTCTAAAATGCTATAAACTTCTAGATCATTAGCCTTAACATTAGCTTATAGGTTCCCCCATTTTTTGGAAGCTCTTCTGATGCTTCATGGCGGTTGAGCCTCTATGTTTTTATTCTTTTGTCACTTCACTAAATGTGGTGAAAGTGAAAAATACCTACAACCAAAATCTCATTTTGGTTTTGTTTAAGGTTTGGGGAGCCTAATATATTCCCTCCATCCAAATGGATGGTTAACTTAAAAACAAATTACATTTACATAAGTTCTTGATATTAAAATACATAAATATTACATTATAATGAATGTATAAATAATTTAATGTGATTTGTTAATCTATTTTGTAAAATTTGAATACATTTATATCTTGTTAAGTTCGGTTTGGTTCAATTCAATTTCGTTGAGTAAAACCAAACAAAATGCACACGGCATGATGCCCAAAAAAGTAATAAAACCTAACAAAAAAATAAAAACACCGCCTTACAAAGCAATCTCGCTGAAAAACCTAAGCGTGTGGGACCCAAATGCCTTTACCGCCCAAATGAAGCATCCTCGCACATCTCATTTTGGAGGGAAATATCTTCCCTATAAATAGTGGTATTTTACCACCACTTTTCATCACCTCTCATCACACATATTCCAAGCTTTTCATAAGCCACTTAACTTCTCCCATGGATCCCGCAACTATTTCTACCAAATTACAAGTCATGAAAACTAAGCTCAAGGCAAAAGCTACCCGCAAATCCACATACACTCCTATGGTTAACAAAGCCACTTCTTCCTATAAATCCAAAGCTACCGACTCCACACCATATTTTAAGTTATGCAAATGTGGGGGGTTCAAACAAATGAAGCGATCATCCACCTTCAACAAGTCCTCTACCTCTAGGGGCAAGCATGTGTCTAATGTGAAGCAATCCACACTAGCATGTCCGAAGGGTGGACAAAAACCTCTACCTCCGTTGCTCCTAATTGTCGATTCTTCATCGGATGAGGAGGATGTTAAACAATTCCCACCTATGGTCCTTGAAGAAAACCCAAACATGAAATGGATCATAGATGATGGATTCTACAAGTTTAGAGACATCACCAAGTTCCCGTTGAATGGCCTTCAAAAAGAGCAACTTAAGCATTATGATGATCCGATGAGCGACGAGTTCTCATCCTCCTCCGAGGATGACATGCCGGAGGCCTATGAATTTGCCTATGAGTTTTTCTAATGAAAACTCCTCTTCCACGGGATTTCGATAAGGCCTTCCTAAAAGTATTTTTGCTTGTGTTATAGGCCTAGTGGTTATGTTTTTCATGTTGTAGTTGTGTTTCTTATCACAACTTTTTGATGTATCCCCCGACCCTTCCATAATTATGTATTGAAATATTTTCCTCTAATGCTAGACCTAAACATATTCTTGTTTTATGATGGTTATTGTATTTTCAAATGATATCCGAAAATTCTTTTTAAAGTTAATGCCAAGTTACTTGATGAATTATGGGTAAAGTCATCTTCCAAACATGATGGACTTACAAATGTTTTTTGGGAGTGTGTCTAAAAATTATAAAAATCTCAAAATTACAAACTCATAAGCTTAGCTTATCCATACCAGAATAAAATATGTAGTACCAACAAAAGCGTAGTACATACTTCACAGCAACAAAGTTTCAAATTATGTTTTTTTAAGGCTATAGGTCAAAGTCTTCCAGCACTATTTATTTTAAATGATAAACCCAAAATAGTGCAGCCATTTGCCTGATTGTCAGCCAACTTTTGCCATTTCCTTTGCCTGCAGGTAACTTTTGGTCTCATCCAGCACTATGCCCCTCTTCTTATTCTTGCAGGACAGAGCAATTGAACACAAATAAGCTACCCTTACAGCAGTTTCTTGTTGTCCTAAGTGCAAAAATAACAACACAAGAATGAATAATGCATGTATGCTGGAAATGAACTACTGCCCCGTCATAAAGTAACATTCTAACACCACTTACCTCATTCAACATCAGCATATCCAAACAATTTGGTAAACCAGTATATCTCTCCATCATGTTCATAACACTAATTCCTTGATCACTATAATTCTAAAAAGTGCTCCAACTGGGAGTCATGTATTCGTAATTAAAATTACGAAACTTTTCAAGTAGTTCAGTCTCCTTCTTCATTTCAAGCAAATTCCAGAACATTGTCCCCTTCAGATGAATTAAAATAACAATGACCCAATAAGAACCAAATCATACACTTACATCCTACAAACATGTGCCAAAATTCACATTGTCAAAAATCTTACGATGGCGTGGCCTAACTTTAAGCACTTCACTTCTCCCAGATCCTGTGCCCGTGTTTGGATGCACTAGACTCTGCCATTCACGAAATTCATTGCCACCAGAAACTAATCCCTAATCCCAACAACACGGGATATGTACCTTTTGTGACGCAATCTAAATTAATAACTAGAAAACAATATTGATACCAACTAATTTATCATAATATTGTATGTCCAAACTCACCAAATCAGCATTGGCTAGTTGCAGCTCATTAACATCCAACCACACTACCCAACTCCTAGCAAGCTCAGGCACATTGACTGGTCCATCATCCTAAATAATATACCATTTTTACACTTGAGTAAAATTAGATCTAAAGTATGATGGTGAGAAAAAAGGTTGCAATTATTTCAGCTTACACTGTCTATAGCTCCAAAGCAAATGGTAGAGAACAATCTCTTCTTTGCCCAATATTGATTCATAACCATTGAAAATGCAGTAACACAATAAGGAATTATGGGCATATGTTGATGTAAAATCCAGAAGCTCTAGATAACCTAAACTTCTCCCTATCATGGAAAAGTATAGCCCTGCATGAGTTCAAGAGCTCAGTTTAAGTTACTCATACGATACAAAAAACAAATCCAACATTCAGGCTTAATTGCAGAGTAAGATGTATGACATACCTTGCTTCACCATCAGACACGAGATAGTCAGCAACTTCCATCTGATACTTGCAAATTTTATCAACTTTTTACAGAAAATCAGTTATGTACATTGGAGGGTACATGTAAACCAAATTTAGCCATGGCCTCTTGTTCATCTCTATAATATGGTAATCGCGAGGAACTGGTTCCACCACTGGATTAGCTTCTGCGCACAAATGAGGCCCAATGTTCGCCATGTTAGGTGACAAACGTGTGCAAACCTCATACAAATTACGAGCAACAACGTCATAAGCATGCCTTCCATCGAACAACAAATCCTCACCCTCCATTTGTCGAAAGGCACATCTCCTCAAATTTTGCGTATACAAATCCAGACTTTCAACGAATCGGCTTACCCCTGAATCAACAGCACTCAATACTTCCCATGTCCTCCTTCCGTGAACTTGCAACATGCAATGGCAATAAAATAAAAATACGACAACTTAATTCTTTTGTTCCCACAACATTTATAATCAGGCCAAACATGTTACACACAAATGCACTAAATTTACTAGTCTTAAATGCAGAAACACTAGTCTGCTTATTGCTGTACAATAACATATGGAAAAAATGATCAGCATATTTTCTTAGGCTCAGATACTATTTGTAATGAAACATAGCAATGGATTTTTTTTCAAACCCCTGGCAAATAATTGGGCTTGTTTAAAACCAGGGAATATACTTCTGTGACCCAATGAAATAAACTCCATCATGTACATACAACCTAAGGTGCTTACGCATTAGTCAAAATTGAGTGATTAAAATTATACCTATGGGATAGCAAGACCAATTTCCTTGTCACTAAGGTTGTGTAGTTGGCGCCCGGCCTTCTGAGCATCTTCATCTTCTGCTCCGATGCCAAGTTCTGACACCTTTTTTTAGAGAAGAATCCATTCCTCATCTTCTTAAACAACAACTTTCCAAATCCACCAGCTCTCTGCTCCTCCAACACCCTAATGAGAATATTTGTGCCACCCCAATGCTTGATAAATGGCTCTTCCATGGACAAGGGAGCATTTGCCATATCGTGCGATGGAAATAAGTCAGTTATAACAATAGGAAGCAACCATGGTAGCCCCGTTGTGGTGCATAAAGTTTGGTAGAATAGTTGTACAAGGCTTCACACAGATCCTGGACTACATAACCTGCCCAATTCAAGCTCTTTATGGCATCAACATCAACAAGAGACTTCAGCAGTCCGGTGTTTATCTCATTCCTATAGTCAGGTGCCAACAACATCTTCATAGCGTAGAGAACAAAAAACCTTTTGAAATATGGACCATCACTTTTAGCCGTTGCACCATGATAAGAACCTTTACAACTGTGACACTACGCCCTGCATCTATACCCTGCAAAGACTCCCATTGATGGATGATTATATGTTGTTTATTCAGGGTTTTATATTGTGCTTTTACCAGATTAATGTGCACTTTAGGTGTGTTATCTATGCAGATTCGGTTGATGGAGGAGATTGGAGCTGAATGCACAAAGGATGCGGTTTTGACGATTTTGGAGCAATTTGGGAGCTGAAATGATGCAAAGTTGGCAGAGTTGAGCCTTATTCCGAAATCCTTCATTTGGCAGAGTTGTGCTTCATGTAATAATCACTTAATTGCTCGGTGAAGTCAATCCGGACTGAGGTGAAACTGAAGGAGGATTTAGAACTTAAAGGAAGTGGATTCGTTATACTCTTTTTTCCCACCGGGTTTTTAATGAGGTAGCGATCCAATATATTCAAAGAGGAGCAATAATAAACTGGCAATACTGAAGAATCAGAGTGAAGATATTGAAGAATTTCAGCTCAATTTAATTGGGCTGAATTATTGCTAGTTATTATTATTATTATTATTATTATTAGTTAAATATTAAATAAAGCCCGTGGGCCCTGTAGTGTGAATGTGTGTGCGTGTGATTTAGGTTTATTAGGGCATCCACAATGAAGCCATTTAACCCAACTTTTCTTAATAAGGAGTGCTCCTTATTCATTTTTTACCATTGTGGATTTTTAAGGAGCACTCCTTTTTTTTTTTAATTATAAACCATCATAGATGGAGGGATATTTATTAGGTTCCCCAGGCCTTCTTTGATCTCCTCAAAGGGAGGCAATTTGAGAGATTACAGAATAAGTTGAGAACCTAAACTGTATCTGGAGTGCAGTCCACGTTGTTCCTAAGTCTAAAAATTGCGATGAAATACATCTGAACATCCTAAAGTCTAATGTCCAAAAGCATCTAACTATCTGGCAGGTAAAGCATCAGTAACTTGAACCAACCCCAACAATAAAGTCAGAGTCAACCAAGTCTACCAGTCTAAATTCATCACAGAATCGCAAGAAATACGTCGTCAAGACTATTCTGACTTGGATTTCTCCTGCACTGTTTAACATAATAGAGACTAGAAGCCTAGGGGATTTTCCATATATAGCGCGGCTAATCCGTTTACAAGGAAAACAACAGATAGGCACTGAATACTCGATAAACTAGTCCAGATAATTATGCAAAAAGACCCAAATGAATCTCATATTTCATCTGACATAAATAAATAAAAAAAGAATAGAAATCATAAAACCAGCGACAGAGATACACGAATTGAAGGCGGCAGAAGCTGCGGCGCGTGTACGGTACGCGGCGGCGCGTTGCGTCGGAATGGGTGCGTGTGACCGGCGAAGGGATAGATCCCGATGAGACTCCGGCTAGTTCACGCCCGACGGCGCGTTTCGGGCGTCTGTCCAGCGTGTGTGGCGCGTGCTGCACTTTTCCGGCCAATAAAACCTGGTTGAAAACAATCTGGTTGACCCCTTGCTTTTCCGGCGTCGTTCGCAGCGGATCCGGACAGCCCGTTGACGAAGATCCTTTTACCGGTGACTGCGCGAAGCTGTCTTTCCGGCGTCCTGAGAGGGCATAGATCTGTTACGGGCCTTCACTCTTTTTTGATGTCGGCGCTGATCGGCGAGGTTGCTGCGGCTCCGTCGTAAATGGCGGGTGGTGTTTATGGCTTCCGGTTTGGGGGAGATATAGGGGTAGCTGAAACGGAAAGGGAAAGGTATTGGGTGGAGGGGGAGGCCGGGCGGCGGCGAAGAGATCGCCGACAGCAACCCCGGCCACCCCTCCGATTGGATCTGGTTTTGGGTTGAAAAAAGGGAGGGGGCGGCTTGATGAGAGAGGACAGCTTATTAAGTAGTTACTCCTTACTTGAGGAGTACTACATAATTAAATGTAGAATGACCCCACCAATTAATAATTGTAATTTCTTATTTTCCTTTTATGTTTTTGACTTTTTTTAGATGGTATCATATTGTAAGAATTGTCCGATTATTTTAATTTGAAACTATTGTAAAAAATATGTATTTAAAATCAATTTAAATTGAAATTATTATCACATACGCAAATAAATATTTAAAACTTATATTGTTCATATAAATAAATATCTATCAATCATCTCATCCAAACTAAACTAAATATAAATAAATATGTATAGTTTTTTATATGCATATATTCAAAACGACTAAATGTATTTATATTAATATTTTATACTAGATAAAGAATAATCTTATAATTATTTTATTACATTTTCAATTTATATGAAATTGAAACTATACATCAACAAAAAAGTGAATGTTCCATTATTTTATTATTCTTATTATTACATATGTACTTCTTACAATGTATATTATTATCATAATTAATGATGTATGGAACTTAAAAACCATTCCATTGTTGATGGCTGCTCCTTATTTAGATTCTATCAAAAGTGATGATGTGGCATTTAATAAGCACTCCTTATTTTCTTACCATTGGAGATGCTCTTAGGTTTTTAATTTGGATTGGTTTTTTAAACGGCCTGGGAGTATATATATACCCCTTGTTCGGCCGAAAATAATTATTAGGTTTTAGATTAGGGTTTAGTTTAGTTTAATAAATAATTAGTTAGGGTTTTTCCCTTGTGTTTGGAGCTGACGGCTCAGGCCGTACGTGAACGTGGGATTAATTTCAAGTTTCGTTCGTCCGGCATGGAGACCGGTTTGATTTCTTTTCTATTTTATTTTATTATTGTATTTAGCTATTGTTTGTTCGGCGTAGAATAATAAATTGCTAGTTTTATGATTTGTGAGATCTAAATGTGTTTATATTGATATCCATGAATTCTTAATTGTTCTTGTATGAATTCATACCTGATGTTTTGAGTCTGATCAACTTGAATACTATTAGGTTATAGCTAATTAAAGTAGCGAAATTCCTGTCTATACAATAGATAACTGATACGGACTATATAATAACAAGGATGTGGAACAATTAAGTGAACAAGTCATTACTTGCGAATACTTGGGTGATTGTTTATATCGGGTCCTTTTAGTTCTTCATGCTATTGAGATGTGTATCTAGTTTAGCGAATACTTTCTGGGGACATCTTAATAAGAGAAATAGTGGGTTCAGCAAATACTTACCTGCTATCGAGAATGTAAGAAAGGATTGGGATGGTTTAGCAAATACTTGCTGTCGTGTAACTGATAGATTCATGGGTGTTAATTAATATATGAATCAATGATCGATCATAATAACTAGTGAGGAATTATTCGAAGCCGAATGTCTTTCGTGTGGTTATTTGCTATTTTACTTTAGTAGTTAATTTAGTTTCTTTTATTTGATTCTATTTAGTAGATAATATAGTTTATTTTATTTCTTAGTTATTAGAAAATCAATCTTGAATTATAAAGTGTGGTGAATACACCAAATTTGATCTTAGGAAATTGAATTTGATTACTCCGTTCTCTGTGGGATTCGACCCTGCTTACCACTGTGCTAGTTTATTATATATTCTTAGTGTATTGCAGGAATTATTTGTGTGAGTTAAACAACGCTCACCACCCATCTTTTAAGCAAACCTCTAACACTCTGATTGTACTTTTCACAAACCACTCCCCTCTTTGTGCTGATAGGCAGACCGAAGACTCTCTTAGCATCAACTCTCTATGACAGAGAACCTGATCTCGCCGTTGCAGGTGAAGTATTTTGAACGCGGATAGAAGCATTCTTGAAGCCAACTATTCATCTGATCATGCAATGCTTCACGACTAAATTCTAACAGCCCACCAAAGCCAATTGACTTCACATCTTCCCTTTGTGCATCAGTTAGGGACTGGATCATCTTTGTAAAACACGCCGCCCTTCTGCTCCGAGTTCTAGAAAAGGAGATGTATGTCGGCTCCCCACCAGCTAAATCAGCAACCAATTTCTGCCTTTTCTCTGAACTGAATGTTTCAACCTGGCATCAGTCTTCAGATCTGGCCGGCTTTGGCGCGCCAGAGGACCTCCAACCATATCGGATCAGATCTTCGCCCTCCTCTGCAAACCTATCTAGAAACAAACAAAAATAAATAAACTTGGAGTCATGAGTGGATCCCAAATTTATGTTAAAACTAAACTAAGTGGTCCTAATCAACAATATCACGTGGCCTAACTAATCAACAAAATCTCCCTTTTGATAGCGACGAATAAGAGATATTTTCTAAAAAATGAATGTTTTTGTTGAAAATAATTAATTCCATGTCTTGTTTATTTCTTGATTGACATGTAAATATCACCAACAGACAAAAAACCTAATCCCAAACCCTAGCATCTCTGTATGTTCTACATGCATAAAATAAATAACCCCTATTTTTTGCCGGCTCCTATCACCGGAAGCCCCAAAATTTGGTCGGAAAAGCATATCTGACAAGCACAGATCACAACTATAAAGTACTATGCATACCAATTTAGCAGGAAATAATCACCTGACATACGAGAAGCGACAGATAGGCGCGAAGACAAGGCGACAGATCCTGATTCGCCGGAACCTCCGTCATCGTTAATCAGGACGGTTGCCTACGAGTAAGAGTCTGTCATGGCAACATCTTCCTGGTAACTTGAGTCGGTTGCCCTGTTGCCGCCACACTGTGAACCATCGGTCCAAATATAGACTTGGATAAGAAACCCTAAATTCTAGAGCTTTGTAAGAAGACCACGGAAAAAGAGTCTGCTAAGTATTTTTTTTATATCTCTTCTTCTCTATACGTTACACAACTTAAGTGTTTTTTTTCTCATGCTTTCTGTGTTTAGTCATTTCAATTTAGGCTATTCTATACAATTTCATGCAGCATAATCACAGTTTGTTTCATTTCCACTCTAATTTGTATATAAATGAGGGGCAAATCCGGTAAGGTGACTTTCTTACCTCTGAATCTAGTCCCGCATAATAAAACATAGGCCCAGATCAACAATATAGCCCAAGCTTGCGAACAGGCCAAAATAACAAACTAACTCTAAAACAAGTCTGCGGCTTCCAACATAATTAATAATTCCCGTCCGACGAGAGTCAGCTTCCTGCCGACGTGAACTGCAACCCGTCAACCGTTATTCCAAACGACCGGTGGGCTAACTCCGCCCCAAATCACACACAAGAAATCTAGGTTACTTCTCCTATACAGATACTTAAAATCATACCCATAGACACATCTTAATCATAATTACAAATTCAGCTACAGAATTTACTTCTAAGGCCGCCACCAAAATCCAACTTCGTCTACCAAATGACTGGTGACTCCTCTGACCGCTATTACGCCGCTTCTGCGCCACCACCCAGCCGCTGTATCTGTCTATTGACCTGCCTTCATCAACTCCTTCAACCACACATCCAGAAGATGACCCCTTGGACAAATGCTATTCGCACCAGCTATCAGAATATTCGATCCCTAATCCCACCTCTATGAATCATGAATGATAAACGAAAATCTTCTAATTCCTAATTTGGGGAAACAGTTACAGATACGTTCAGTGCTAACCATAGCTTTTCAACCAACTTTTCAAGTTGTTAAACTTAATAACTCTACACCTCAAATATTTGCAATTCGACCCTTTGACATAAGTCAAAATTCATTAAAGTTGACACAGCCTCCTTACGGAATTATGCAAAGCATGATGGGCTACATTGCAATTTTCGCTTTAAAATTTCCATCCCAATTTATGAGGGATATTTTGGTCTTTTCAAGTTAAATTTAAACCTCCGCGGGGAATTTAGTTTTGCACCTAGTTTCATCATAAAATATTCATATAATGACCTTAACTGAGCACCTTAAATCTCTCAGCAAACTAAGAGCAAATGTCCAACTACGTGCATATAATAGAGATTCTTATAAGAATTTGAGTGTTTTCTATGTAAATAGATCGTCATATTCTCTAAACATATGATATAGCAAGGATTATATGAAACAGCGCTTACTTCTTTATTTTCAACCCATATATATAGCAAGGAGTGGCATATTGTTCAATACATTTTAAATCAAAAAATTTCAGGTGAGAGTAATATTAATTTGTTAAAGTTTGATAGTTATTGGATGAATATTAATGTGATAGTAAAGTCATTCACTAGTCTAAGTTTTTACTTATGCATGCAAGTTGATACGTGTTTTTACTAAGATTGGTTTCATTCACGAAGATGGAGATCCAATTTAATTATAAATATTTTTTAAAACTAGATTATACATCTCTATCTATCTTTTACGCAATTACAAACTACAACTAGAACATATCAACCCTAATAAATCGATGAAGAAATTCTTTTAGTCACTATAGCTCGGCTCAGACCTTAACTCGATCACCGATTAGCAAGACCAATATTCGATTGTCGATGTGGTATAACAATAATATTATGCATACGAGAGAATATTATCATTACATATTAATTAAATCTCTAATTTGTACTTTCAGTGAATGAGTTAGGATAATATGAAATATATAGAGGACCAAGAAGTCACTGTCTTACCACTTGTAACATAAAATATATGACGCACCACATGATTCACTTTATAGTGTAAACTTAAACAAACAAGTCGTTTTCAATTAGAATTACTGCTACGACTTGTTAAATGAGCCACCATACATGTGCACGCACAGAAACTATTCATTCATCTTATTAGTTACCCTCTCCGTTTAAAACTTCACATTTCTATGCTCTATCATATATTTTTAACAGTTTAGAAAGTGAATGAATGTAGATCATGAATAGATTAAAAATATAGTTCAATGCAACGGAACAATAAATTACTCCCCTGTTAATAAACATGGACCTGCATGAATCACTACTCTTTTATTGAGAAATTATACATGCAAGTCCATGTTTACCAAATGCAGAACTCTGAATTGTGCTAGTGTATCCAAAATATTATATTTTGAACCTGCATTAATAAACATGAACCTACATGTATCACTACTCATTTTATTTTGTGTCGCTAGAAAAGGCAAAGGCTGCAATAGGTACTATTATATAATTGCCACTGGTACCCGGTTGTAGCTGCGAGGCGGCTCAGATCCGTCTTTCGTATAAGCGTTAGGTTGAAGTACTTCTCCAGCGCCTTCATCCCAACGGCGATCTTTTGTAAAGTCTTTATTGGTATATTTTATGAAAGATAATTTTGACAATGTAATGTCTAAGTCAGAAATATAATTGGCATATTTTATGAACGACAATTTTGACATTAAATATTTGTTTCATAGTTAATCAGAAATTCAGATATTAGAATTGTGTGTGCTGCGCAGATTTTAGGAAATAAGGGAAGTCCAAATTTATTATGCTGATTGAATTATTATAGTATGATAATATTCAGCTGTGTTCATCTATATTCTATGTATTGTTTTAGATTATTAGATTGAAAAATGTAAGCAAAGAGATCTAGATTTCTATGATTTTTAATTTTCTAATAATTATAATTAAATTAGAACATTGTCTTCCTTTTTCTATACTATTGTAATTATAGGAATTAGGATATGAAAGAGAATATAAGGGTTGGATCCAACCAGAAGATGGATCGCAACTGGACTATAAAAGCAAGAATCTCATGGCGTATTCTATATCGATTCAGCAAGTATTGAAGTATAAGCATAAATCGTGTGTTGAGGTTTAGCTCTAAGGAATCGATTGAGAAGCTTAGCCAGTTGTGAGGTTAGCTCAACAAATTTACAATGACAAGACAACGTTGAAGGCAGCTTGTACGTGGAACAATTTGAGAAATTGTCGCCTTAACTCACACTAGATTTAGAGTATAGTATATAAAGAGGAACCTCGTACTGTTACCGGGCATTCTCAAATTGGGATAGTGCAGGAAGATTTTACTGTTATCGGCATTCTAATGAATCTTTCAAATTGCGCAAAGCAGCCCTGCAGACGTAGGTGAATTCCACCGAACTGCGTTACCAATTGCAATGTTTTTACATTCCGCATTGGACAATATAATATAGAACTGTGCAGAAACATTATAATATCAAAACAGTGTAACTGGATATTTGATCAAGGTAGATAGCTTGATCAATTCTAGGTTTACTCACTTGTTCAGTTTTGGTGTCGATATCGGGGAATTTTTTCATCCCATTCGTTATCTGTGTTGCAGAAGAATAAAATGTGGCCACCGCCGACGCAAATCTGGAGACGGAGCAGAATTCCAAGATTTGCCCCCTTCTTCGCATGGGGAGCGCTCCGATGTCTCGGAGCCTCGCTGTTCTTATAATTCACGCAAGTGTCGCAACAATGCCGATCGACGACGACCTTCTCCGACGGCTTCCGGCTGACGTAGTTCAAAGCGCGTACTTTCTTCACCCAGTCCTTGGAGATCTCGTAAGCCTCCTTCTCACGGCCCAAATTCTGCATAGCTATGGTTATTTTTACCGGAACGATCGAAGTTGGGGTGTATCTCGTTCCGGCCTTTCATGGAGATGACGTCACGGAGAGGAATGGCAAGATGCACGGGGATCTGAGAAGAGAGTTAGGGTTTTATCTACTATTCCGAACCCCGGCCGGTAGGGTTAGAAACGAAAATATGAATTCGGGAATTGCGCAACCAATCCTATATTAATTCAAACCAATATCATTAAAATGGATAGGCAGCATCTTTTAAAGGACGGACCATGTTTTGGGCTCTTAAACACACCTATATGTGTGGCCAGACCATATATTTATGATGACTCAAAAACCCCAAACAATTAAAGGGAACCTGATCCTATTGATAAGAGTATGAAACTATGTATATGTAAAATCAAACAAAAAATATAGTTAATTTTGTAACATATATATCACAATCAGTGACGAAACCAGGAATTTATGTTAGGGGTAGAAAAGTGTAGGTGAACGAAATTTGATAATGTAAGCTCGTTCGGAGGCTACGAAAGCTTCAAATTTGATCAGAGTGGTTCCACCGCTGATTACAATTAAAGACGAATCACTGACTGACTGTTAGTTTATGTTATTTGATACTGGACTATTTTCATTTGTCAGTAATTTTTAATTTTTTTAAGTAATTATTAAATTAAATAAGAAATTTAATATTTATACTCCTTCATTTTTCCACATCCATTCAGTTGACTGACTAAATTTGTCCCTACTATTTGCTTACGGTGATGGGCACATTTTTTCTATTATGTACTACTTGACTAATCAAGCACACGAGTACCAAACTAAAGGCGCCGTCTACCAAACAAGTCCCAATTTTCCCTGGTTTTTACTATTTTTTAAAAACAACCAACGACTCTGCCACTCAAGAATCAAGCATAAATAGCCTTACACTAAAAGAGTGTTTCACCGAAAACACAGAATCTACAATGGAGATCGCTATTCCTCCAACTCTAAACACTCCTTCTTCCATTGCTGGACTCACCTTCCTTTTCGCCATCTGCCTCCTCTTTCTCCGGTCAAAATCCGGCAAGAAGGGCTCCTCGCCGCCGCTTGCCGGCGGTTCATTTCCAGTCCTCGGCCACCTCCACCTTCTCGGCGGTGAACAACCACCGCACGTGACCCTCGGAAACCTAGCAGACAAATACGGCCCGATCTTCACAATCAAGCTAGGAATATACAAAGCTATCATCCTCAGCAGATGGGATCTTGCTAAAGAGTGCTTCACGGTGCATGACCTGCATTTACTCACACGGCCGGAATCGCTCGTCGCTGATCTGATGAGCTACGACTTTGCCATGTTCGGGTTCTCCCCGTACGGACCATACTGGCGCGAGATGCGAAAGCTCATCTCCATCGAGCTGCTCTCGACTCGGCGACTCGAGCTGCTCAAAACCGCAAGGGTTTCCGAGGTAAAGATGTCTTCCACAGAGCTCTTCGCGTTCTGCGAATCCAAGTCTGCGAAAACTGAGCAGGCCGTGGTTGACATGAAGGACTGGTTCGGAAACCTGACGCTGAACATCGTGTTGAGGATGATCGTCGGAAAGAGGTACTTCGGCAGTGCCAGCGACGGCGCCGGCGCGAGCGAGGCGAGCAGGGTGCAGAAGACGATGAGGGAGTTTTTCCATTTCGTCGGACTTTTTCTTCCGGCGGATTCCATCCCGATTTTGAAGAACTTTGATTTCGATGGGAACCAGAAGAAGATGAAGGGAATCAGTAAGGAAATGGATAATCTTTTGGATGAATGGATGAAGGAGCACCGACAGAATAGGAAGTCTGCTAAGGTCTCAGCCGATCATGACTTCGTCGACGTCATGATCTCCATGCTTGAGGAAGCTCAGATTGACGCACAGTACGACCCAGACACCATCATCAAGTCAACTTGCATAGTAAGACACTTTAATCCCAATCAATTAATTATCATCAGATGTATGTCAAGATTTGGTGCATATTCATTTAATCTAATAATCTGATTCAATCAAACAAAAGTAGATAAAGGTCAAATTTAATGAAAGATAAAGTAAAAGTAATAATATTTTTTTTTTAAAAGTTAATTAAGGCACTAAAAGGGTTAGAACGTTGGGTTATAAGCTACACCGATTATTTATTACAAGGTCCCGCACCAACTTGAATAATTTTATAAGCTGAATTTAAATGTTAAATTTGATAGGATAATATAATTTCCATACCTACATATCAAGTGGTACTTAGGATTATGACTTTTTAATTCAATATTTATGTAATTTTTCGTGTTATTATATTATTTAATATAGTAATTATTACCAAATAAGTTGGACAAACATACCCTTTAATTTGCCTTTTTAACATGAACTTTTCTTGTTCTAGAACTTGATCGCCGGAGCTAGTGACACCACGTCGGTGACTTTAACATGGGCACTGGCCCGAACAATCAGCAAGCCGGAAGTTCTAAAAAAGGTGAAGGAAGAGCTAGACCTTCACGTAGGCAAGGACCGGAGAATAACCGACTCCGACATCCCAAAACTCGAGTACCTCCAAGCCATCGTCAAGGAGACCCTCCGCCTCTACCCAGCCGGACCACTCGGCGGGCCAAGAAAGCTCGAACAAGACGCCACCATCGCCGGCTACAACGTCCCCAAAGGAACCAGAGTCATCGTCAACATGTGGAAGCTTCACAGAGATCCCAAAGTCTGGGGGGACGACGCCATGGATTTCATGCCGGAGAGATTTCTGACCACTCACAAAGATTTCGACGTCAAAGGAGCTAACTTCGAGCTGATTCCGTTCAGCGCAGGGAGGAGGAACTGCCCTGGGATGTACTTTGCTCTGCAGATGCTTCACTTGATCCTCGGAAACTTGTTCCATGCTTTCGACATGGAGACTGTTGGTGGCCGGAAAATTGATCTGAAGGAGAGCGCCGGCCTTACCAACCACCTTGTTGGGCCGCTGGAACTCGCGCTCACTCCCCGCCTTCCTGCACATCTGTACTAAGTGTCGCATACTTTCACCATGTGTTGCTAGGAGTTTGAGTTGCATGTTTTTGACCAAGATTATTTGTGGAAAACATATTCGAGTAATGTCACGAAATAATACTCATACTCTATTTTATGTTAATTTCTTAATTACTTCAACTAATAACAGTGATATTGATGATAAAAAAAAGGTGATTGTTATATGCAGGTCCTGTTTGTTTCTGTCGATCCAATAAAAGTGGGAAAATAACATAATTACCCTTCATTCGCTTATTAATTTTTATAAATATATTTCAAAAACTCTAAAATTCAATGCATAAACCCGTCTATGTAATGATTGAACACACGTCCAAATTATAAATTACTTTTTCGTGAATTATAATAAATATTTAAGAAGGGCATTACTGTCATCTCAAATTTATTTTGGACCTGCAGAAGAGTGGATTTGCATATAGAACCACCCTAAAAACAAATGAAAAATGATACTACCCAATTTCATTCTGCATCCTACCATTAAAATTACATTAGGGCAAATCCAACAGCATTTGTAAAATAGAGATAATGTCTATATTTAGTATATTTTAACACTTTTGTTACTCTAACAGTATTGCTAAACTCATTTGCTAAAATAGAAAAGTGAGGAGAGAGAGTGTTTTGATCGCTATATATATATAGAGAAAGGGAGAGTTCTTTTGGAGAACTAAATTCTAGGAAATTTGGACAAAGATTGTCTATTTTTAGCATGTTCAAGTGAGCAAATTTATTTTTGGTGAATTATAGTTAAGAACTTTTTTTCAAAAAAATATTGGTAAATTCTAATGAAAAAGTTATTTTTGGCAAATTGTAATTATTGATTATTTAAGAGTGTAATTAAAAATAATTATAAAATATAGAACTTTAACTAAAAAATCTCTATAATAAAAAATCTGTTGGAATCAAAGGAAAATTAAATAGAGAATATGACTTAATTTTCTCGATTTTAGAAAAAAATTTAGCAATTCTGTGGGACTTGGCCTTAGGAGACGTGAAATGCATGACGTACGTTTTTAGAAGTTTGAAAAATCACAAGGCCTGTGGAATTTAAGTGCCATGTCATTCCATTTTTCCACAAGTAGACCAAAAAGAAAATATTCTTATTCAAATTGTACGATTCTACTTTGATATCTTAAGTCGCCTAATTTTTTTTTTTTTTTATAAACCATCATGGATGGAGGGATATTTATTAGATTCCCCAGACCTTCATTAATCCCCTCAAGGGGAGGCAATTTGGGAGATTACCGAATAAGTTGATAACCTAAACTGTATCTAGAGCGCGGTAATACGCTGTTCCTAAAACTAAAAAGTGCGGTGAAATACATCTGAATATCCTAAAGTCTAATGCCCAAAAGCATGTAACTATCTGGCAGGTAAAGTATCAATAACTTGCACCAACTCCAACAATAAAGTCGGAATCGACCAAGTCTACCAGTCTAAAACTATTCTCAGAGACGCCAAAAGTAAGTTGTCGAAACTACTTTGACTTGGATTTCTCCTAGACTGATCATAGTAATAGACTAGAAACCGAGGGGATTTTCCATAGCGCAGCTAATCCGTTTACAAGGAAAACAGCATAGGCATCAAGTACTCGATAAACTAGTCCAGATAACTACGCAAAAACACCCAAATGGAGCACATATTTCACCTAACTACACTAAAAACAAAAAGAACAGAACCCAAAATCAGGATCTACCAGTTCAGTTCCAGGAGACCGCCGAAAGCTGATCGGGCGTGCATCCACGCGCGCGGGTGGTTGCGTCCAGATGGTGGCGCGTGTGGTCGACGAAGCGCGTTTAGCGCGATGATACGTCGATTAGTTCACGTCACGACGGCCCCCGGCGCGTGTGACGGAGCGTTGACGGCACGTGCAGCCGGACTGGCCGGATCTGATAGAGAAAACACCTTACTTTTCCGATGATTCCATGGCTCCCGGCACCTGAGTGACAGCACGAGCTCGGATCTCCTCCGGCGATAAGTCCAGCGGCGAGGGGACGTGCTTTCCATCGTCGTCGGACTCCGATCTGTTAGGATCTGGCCTCCCACGGTGCTTCGCTGTCGCCGGAAAAATCATATCTTTCCGGTGGAGAACATGGGTTCAGGTAGGGGATCAAGGTCGCCTAAAAATGCATACACTTTTCCGAGTTTGAATGGTTGATTAATAGAGAAAAAGGACAGGATCAAGGTTTTTTTAAAAAAATATAATTAATTTGTGACACAGATTTTCTATTATATTTCATTTTCTTTTCTTTTTTATTTAGAGAATTGGCCTACTTTTCAATATCCAACAATTTACTATATAATTTTCTAAAGTAAAAGAAAATATGAGTTGGAGTACGAGCAAGTCCAACAGATACTCTCCAAACATCTCCAAAATAAATTATGAAATTGGACAATCTCTAAAATTTTCTGATCAATTTCAACAGAGTTCTATTTTGCATTCTCCACCATTTATTATATAGTACAACAATGAACATATTGCTTAATTAATAAAAATTATTTTTAACTACTTAAAATTATATTTGTGAATAGAAATTACATGACAAGTTAACACTCATACTATTATTAAATATAATCCTAAAGGAAATTAGAAAAGTTATTGCTCCGGTCAATAAATAAATTAATAAACTATATTAAGCTACGTAGTTTTGATGAAAACTACCACATAATCACCGCAAGTTCACCATATTCCGGTGCCTACCATTTTTATATATTTTTTTTGTTTCTTTTAATTAAAAGAGTTTTGATGGAAATTAAATATATACATCCATTTTTAAACTTTATAAAATTATTTGATTGAATATTTTAGAATTCTCAGCGCAGTAATCAATATTCTGTTACAATTCCTAAAATTTATTACTAACTTTATAAACATATTAATATGATGTACCAAATTATAAAATGTGAAAGTATCATTATTCTTTTGTGTATCACTAACCAAATATAAATTCTCTTAAAATATCAAAAAATCATTAATAACCTAAAAGTATTAATAAGATGCGCCAAATTATAAATAGAAACTTACTTATATCTCATAATCATTGTTTTTATAAACTAATCAAATATACATTGTTAAAAAAATCCAAGATTCATTAGTAACTTAAAAATATTAATTTGATGTACCAAATTATAAATGAATGATTACCTCTTTGAAAAAATATAACAATTTACTATTACTCTTATTTTTATAAACACATACTTAAAAGAGGTAACAGCAGTAACACGTGGAAAAACATCTAACGATAACACATACTTATGGATCATTCACTATCGAAAAACATGTACTCATTAAATCAAAATCTCTTACAATTTATTTGTTTTCTATTATGAAACTAAAACTTATAAGTTATGCATTACATGCTATTATTTTACACGATTTGGTATGTTAAACTTATATTTTCAATAGGTTAGCTTCTACGCTATGTAAAGAAAGAGAAAAAAAGTTTGATCAATTACATTTACTCTTATGCAAATATTATCTAATTCAAGATTTAATTTAATATTTACAAGTGTTTCAAATTACACAAGTAGATTTTCAAGTATTAATATCTATGTAGAAACCGTGTATTATTAAAAATTTTGCTTGATTTTGTAATAATAAACTGGTCTGTTTTAACTAAAATATTTTGAAATAAAATCAACTAAATTAATTGCATGCATGATAAAAATTCAATCCGATTAAATCTACTATTCAAGTTCATACCTAAAATTTAATTTACATTTTATGCCAAATTAAATTCTTTTAAAAGTGTTTATAATATATCGCACAACGTACGGTCCAACAAGCTAGTTATATGTAATCGTTTTAAAATTCACAATCACCAGTATCGCCAAATATAATATTCTTAATTTTTATAGTAGTGTCTGATTCAACACCGAGTTGTTTTAAATTTAAAATTAAATAAATCAATTATTAAAAAGCACTAATGGATTCAATTTCAAATTAAAAAAGCATACTTTATTGGTAAGGTTTGATAGTGACTTGGATAAGGTGGATAAGAGTCAAGATTTAGCGTGTGTTTGGTTGGGCAAGATTTTGCAAAATTTGAACTATCCAAGTCTAGTATTGCAAGTTTTTGTTTGGTTCAGTTTTTTGGAAAGTCCAAGTTTTGCCTTACAAAATTCAGGTTTTGCAAAAGTCAAAGTCCAAACAAGATTTTAGTTATAAACTTACAAAATTCACTCCAACCAAACAATACACGGAAGTAGTGTACAATTGTCCCCTATTACGCACATTCCTTACCTGTTTGAGCACCTCATCACATACAAAGTGGTCTCATCTAGTGGATGACACCTGTTGACGATCCTCTTACCAGAGTTTAACCTCGCCTTCCCACACGCTCAATGATACTGAGTGTGGATGCATGTATTGATAAACTCTAGAGTGTATGAGGACTTGGGATTGTACAATTTCTCACTTAGGGTGATGTGGGAATCTTGCAGCTGATCAGCTCACTTTCCTAGGAAGAATCAAGGTTTTGGATGATATTGTAAATCATTTAGATATGGATGTGAGCTTGAGTGTGCTTATTTTAGTAAATCTAGAAAAATCATATCTATATTGATGGCATAGGTTGACATTATGGCCTCATGTTTTCAATTGGACTGAGAGCCATCGTGGGATATAATCGACTGAAAACATCACTGCCTCACTGGAACATGGTTTGAAAACTGGAAGGGGCAAAATGAACACATATTCATGTAGCTCCACATTAGAGCACGAAGCAGCAAGTGTACTCTCATCCTCTCATCCTCTTTGTCTCAACGATTTTCTAGTGCTCTAGAGAGTAGGAATTGACAACCTTCATGTTACATGTAAATCGCAAAGCCTCACAGCCACCAGAGAAAGTCACATGAACGTCACCTGACCGCTGAATAACCGGAGGAGATGGTGGGGCTGGACATTGGTGGGACAACGAGGCGAGGCAAGACCGGCGACGTGATGAGCGACAACGGTTTGCTACCCTAACTAGATATATCAAAAAAAGTATGCAAAGAAAAAATAATTTAATGGATTGCAAACAATTAATATATTAAGGGCTACAACAAAGTTTAGCAATTGAGACATATATGTGTGCGATAAAAGTGTAAATGTTGTAAATTTATCACACTTAAACCAATGTGTCCGTCTTTTTTCGTGACATGTGTGTGACACATATTATTATCACTCTATAACGGCAAAATAATTACACCATTTAACTTAGATGTCACAGTTAAACCACACAATCATTCATTTGTTAGGAGTATATGGCACAATTGTGTCATTTATCCAAATTTACAACAAATAAGTTGTGACACTTTACAAATATGTCTCAATTATATATACTACAAAATATTAAAATATTAGTGATTTTTTTTATATTTATATTAGTGAATTTGTAAGATAAGAATGTTCAAATGATTAGACACCCTACATTTCCTTTTAACCCTACTACAATCACCTTCATTTAAGGCACAAGTTTAAGGCGTTTGGGGCGGGTTCAAAATCTTCCGACTTACTACTTACTTGCGAGTTCGCAAGCCACACTCGCTAGCTTTTAAAAACACGTTTAAAGGCGGAAATGACCGTTTAAAAGGCGGTAGTCGTATGTGACGTTAAAAATGAAGAATTAAGGCGGAAATTTCATTTCCGCCTTAAAAACCTGTTTGTTGTTGCAAGTTCGCAACAAGTAAGTTAGGTCTGTCGTAATAGTTACGAGCTCGCATGTAATGAACGTTTAGGGTAATTTTAGCAAGCTAGGATCTAGCGAACTCGTAGATGAGAAAGTAAATAAACTCATTTTGGTCACGAGTTCGCATGCATGCTCGCTGATGTTGTGGCGATATCGCCACTAATATCATTGAAAAATTTGTTTATGAAACGAGTTCGCCACCCATAAGTTAAGTGTGACATATGTGTAGCGAAGTCGCTAGTAAAATGAGTAGGTATGCGTGAATACTTGCGAGTTCGCAAGACCGAAGACTATATAATAAAACAGCAGCTCCTAGCGGATTTGTAAACAACAAATTAGACATTTGAAAGGTTGTATGTATCATTTTTCCCTTGGCTTACCATAAGATTGATTAGGTAACCTCTTTTTTTGGAATTCCGATCGTTTGCAAGGTGGTGGGTAAGCTATTTTCCGCCTTACCATGTGGTTGTTTGTTTGTTAATGTTGTTGTGTTCTTAAAAAGTTGTTGTTTTTGTGATGATTTTGTGATAGTTTCATGTTGATTGTAGGTTTGTGAGTGATATACCACTGTGGGCTAGCTTTTTTGTTCAACGATTTCTAAGTTGATTAGAGTTTGCGCCGTGTCGTGCATTATGGATCGTGAATCCATCATGAATAAGAATGCTCGGTTGTCGAAAGAATATCTAGATTTGGTTGAAGAATTCTTAAGAGTTGGGTTGCGACATTGTAAGCTGAGGAGCATAGGTGGTGTTAGATGTCCATGTAGGGATTGTAGGAATAACGCTATATATGAAGATATTCTTGTTGTGCGTGAACATTTAATCTGTAGAGGATTTGACAAATCGTACACTGAATGGGTATGGCATGGTGGGGGCAATTATGGGAGTGAGAACATGGAGGTGAATGAGGGAAACGAGGAGGAAATGCTAAAGTATAACGATCAATTGTCGGATATGTGCGACGATGTTGTTATGGAATTTGTGGGAAAAAAAGTATGCTAGAGGCTATGTATGCTGATAAAGCGACAAAGTTATATGTTGGCTCAAGCCATTCAAGGATGGGTGCAACATTGTTGTTGATGAACCTTAAGGCTAGGCATGGGATTTCAGATAAAGGAATGACTGAGTTGTTGGAGTTAGTTAGAGAGTTGCTTCCTCAGGACAACTTGTGTCCAGATCGGGTTTATTCTGCTAGGAAAATCTTATGCCCCATGGGAATGGAGTTTACCAAGATCCATGCTTGCCCGAATGATTATATGTTGTATAGAGGGGAAGATGATTCTTTGAGGGATAATTGCAAGGTGTGCGGTGAGTCAAGGTGGAAAAAAAAGGAAGGTAGAGTTGAGGTTTGTGGGGAAACAGTGACAACATCGACAAAGCAAAGTCCTGATAAGGTAATGTGGTACATGCCTCTTAGACCACGATTGGCGCGCTTGTTTGCAAATGCAAGTGATGCGAAACTATTAACATGGCATGCCGATCGAGTTCGAGAGGGAGATGATATTATTTCTCACGCTTCAGATGGTGATCAGTGGAAGAAGATGGATGCTAGGTACCCTGAGTTTGCTAATGAACCTAGACATGTGAGACTCGGACTATCCACGGATGGCATGAACCCTTTTGGTAACATGTATAGTACCCATAGTTCATGGCCTGTTATGCTTGTTATTTATAATCTCCCTTCTTGGTTGATGATGAAGCGAAAATATGTGTTTTTAAACACTATGATCTCAGGCCCTAAGCAACCTGGCAACGACATTGATGTTTATCTAGCACCTCTTGTTGAAGAGTTATCATCTTTATTTGAGATAGGTATGGTGATTCCCGATGGTAGTCGTGGGGATGCTGAGTTCGAACTTAAAGCAATGCTTATGTGGAGCATTAATGATTTTCCGGCGCTTGGAAATCTCGGAGGGTGCTCGGTGAAAGGACATTTTGCATGCCCGCTATGTGAGAGTAATACTAGTCATTGTCAGTTAAAGCATGGAGGAAAGCCTGTTTATTTGGGTCATCGACGTTTTTTGCCTGCTAGTCATCCATGGAGGCGTGCTAAGAAGTGGTTTAACGGTGAGGAAGAAAACGGTGCAGCCCCTGTCCTACTCTCGGGTTCAGAAATTTTTGGCAAGGTGTCTGAGATAGAATATGTTTTAGGCAAGGGTCATAAGAAGAGTAAACAACCTTCCATTTGGAAAAAGTGCTCTATATTCTTCAAACTTCCTTACTGGGAGCATTTGGATGTACGACACTGTCTGGATGTGATGCATATAGAGAAAAATGTATGTGAGGCTTTGGTGGGGACGTTGTTGAATACTCCCGGGAAAAGTAAGGATGGATTGAAATCAAGGAAAGATTTAGTGAATCTTGGCATTAGGACATCCCTTGCCCCCGTGCAAGAAGAAGTAGGTAAAACGTACCTACCACCTGCTTGTTATTCATTATCATCTGAAGAGAAGGAAAGTTTTTGTGCAACTCTGAAGTCAGTGAAAGTTCCTTCTAATTACGGTTCAAACATCAGTAGTTGTGTATCGACTGCTGAATTGAAATTGGTTGGAATGAAATCACACGACTGTCACAATTTGATGCAGGATTTGAATGTCATCGCTCTCCGTGGATGCTTGCCTACACACGTTCGGAAGGCGGTTGCAAGGCTATGCTTTTTTTTAAGCAGATATGTCGCAAGAAGGTTAGTCGGTGTAAATTGGATGAGTTGCAAACGATGGTGGTAGAAGTGTTGTGCAGGCTTGAGATGTATTTCCCCCCCTAATTTTTTGACATAATGATTCATGTGATAGTCCATCTTGTAAGGGAGGTCAAGTTGTGTGGTCCCGTGTACCTAAGATGGATGTATCCATTTGAGAGGTACATGAGTATTTTCAAACATTTTGTCAAGAATCGATATCGTCCAGATGCAAGTATTGTACAGCGGTACGTGGCCGAAGAGGTGATCGAATTCTGCACCAACTACTTACATGATGTACCAACAATAGGGCTACCAATTGCTAGGCACGATGGGAGAGCTGATGGTGTTGGACTACGGCATAGGTCAAAGTTCAGCCCTTCCTCAGATGAGATATCTAAAGCCCATCTGTATATCCTACGCAACCATTCTGCTGTGAGTCCTTATGTCGAAGTTCACCTAGCAGAGATTATGGCCGCGCATCCCGGTTTGTTAGGACCTCGGGCTTTTGAATTACATTGTAAAGATTTCACTAGTTGGTTGAAAATTCATGTGCAAAATGGGGATGAGCATCCAAAAGTCGTCAAATGGTTGGCTAAGAGACCACTGGGCACAGTTACGTCGTTTAGTGGGTATGATATAAATGGCTACACATTTGGTACAAAGTGGAGCGATGATAGATCGGCGACACAAAATAGTGGTGTATCAGTGCCCGGAGAGGGTGGTTTGCATGGGGAAAATGCTTTTTTTGGTACAATCACTGACATCTGGGAAATGGATTTTGTCCACGTAAAAATAGCACTGTTTAAATGCCAGTGGGTTGATCAAGCAGAAGGCACGCGTCTGGAGGAGTTGGGGATGATTCTAGTGAACAGAGACATGCAAGGCTCAACTGAAGATCCTTTCATAATGGCCGCACAAGCTCATCAAGTGTTTTATGTTAAAGATCCAGTAGATTGTTGCTGGGAGGTCGTGGTAGATGGAAAGAAAACGTTTGTTTATGGTGATGGTTTGTTTGACGATGACTGCAACATTTCTAGTGAGAACATTCCATTGTCGATTTATGAGACATTGGAAGACGATGATGACATAGTTGCCCGAATTATATGTCGGATGGACCACGATGAAGGAACGTGGATTAACCCCGCAGGAAAAACTACTAAAAGGAAGAGGAAGCAATCAAAGAAGCATAAGAAGGCGACTATGAAGAAGAAGAATAAGAAGAAGAAGAATAAGAAGTTAGTAACTGACGAAGAAGAAGAAGATGAAGAAGAGGATGAGGAAGAAGATGAGGAGGTCTAATAAGCGTATACAATACATTTGTAGTGTTTCTATTTTGTATGGTGTGTAAAATAAAATTAATTGATTGGATATATGGTACGTTTTGGCTAATATAAATTGTTTGGATTCACATGATTACCATAAATTTAGGTAACTGTGCAGGCGTGTTGCGACATCGCACATGTGCACGCAGATGCAGACGAGGAAGGTTACGAACTCGCAAGGTAGCCTTACACGCAGCGGTATCGTGAGAAGAGATTCATATTTCGCCTGCTAAGCTCTGTCACTCTGTTCTAGCTACCTGCGAGCTCGCCAGAACCCAGCTAGGGTCTTGAGAGATCGCCAGTTTCCATCATTGAATTTTCAAAAATATAGTATTGACATGACTTTTGAAGCTTGCGGTTTCGTTACCTGACTCGCTTGGATCTTGCGAGTTCGTTAACTAACTCGCTTAGTGTCATTTTGCAATATTCAGCTTCAAATTTCATAATTATTGGTTACAGTGGACAACAAAGTAATGTTAAAATACTGTTGAATATATGAGGGAGATGTATAGAGTAATTTTTGAAGACAATAAATTCGATTTAAATCCAACAAAAACTTCAAAAGAAGGAAACAAATTGTAGCGCACAACGTACAAGTGAACTTATCATCCAATGTGATATACAAAAAAGCAGAAAACACTAATCTATCCTTCAGTAGGTGGTGTTGGAGACGGAACAGTCTGCTTGGCCTTCTTACTCGCTTGTGCCCTTTCAATTCCACGTATCACCTTTTCGGTACACCAGCATTCCTGATTAATATGCGCGATTTGTTCTCTCATAACGTTGACTGATTCCTCTAGGCCTTTGTAGTATGCTTCCGGTTGGAGCTCTGAACAAACATTGGAAGCAAATGTTACTTACATACAAGATCTTACAATACAATAGCATATTGGAAGACATAATTAGAATGCATCATGACTAAATTAGTGTACCTTCAACTCGATTTCTGACCTCTCCCTCGTCGAGCACCAACGGCTTATTGGTTGAATCTTCCACCGCCTGCCAAGAACCATCCACCAGCTCACATTTACCTTTCCTCTGAAAGTATTCCATAGTGTAAAACATACACTCTTGAGCCTTTGCGGACAATTTCATCTTCGGGAAAGTGGTTGTGAGATACATGGTAATGAAGTTACCATATGGAAGCTTAGTCACAGGGCGTCGATTCTCAACTACACTTTGCCTCATATGCTCAAATATGACATAGCCAGGGTTCAACCTTAGCTCCTCCATCACACAATAAAACATGACAATTGTTGTGTAGTTTAGCTCGGTTATCCACCCGCCTTTCGGCACAACTGATCTAGCTATCATTTCATACAAGATCCTTTGGTGACAAGTCAACTTCTCAAGTTTGTATTCCCTCGGCTTACCGAGAGGACCCTTAGGCCGGCCAAAGTAGTTGAAACCTAAGTTTTGTAGGTAAGCTTCGTCAAATCCACCACTTTCAGGCCACTTTTCTCTACAATAAAAACCTTCCGGGGGAGGGTTACTGTAATCCTCTTCTACAGCATACGACACGCCTAAAGCCTTGTTAAAAAACTCTTCTCCTATTTCAAAATCATTCTTGTTTACCCTAGTAATCCAACGCCCCGTTTCCTTCTCCTCCTCAACAAGCTGATGGAAATTGGCATAAAACTGACAGGTTTCTTCCTTGTGGGAGGGGTAGTTCAGTCCTAATAAATCATGCAAGTCATGATCTCTAAAGGTTTGTAGCACATTAGTCAACCCTAGTTGCTTAATCTGATCGAAATCTAACACATAGCAATCTAGCAGCGTAGCATGCTTCATTAGATCAGAATACGCATCAGAAGCAAGTAAACTTACAAACTTTTTCTTGTCATAAGCAGTTGAGGAAGCCGGTGGTTGATTGGTGGAAGACGATGCTACCTCTCTGCGACTGGCACCAAATGGATTTGGGGCTTGGTGCTTTGTTCTTGCCATGGCTGATAGGAATCACTGGGAAATTTGGGCTTGGTTAGATTTGGGGGTTTTTCCTTGATTTGAAATTGGGGATCGCGTTTGGAATAGAACTGCACAGCTTTTTTTCTTTTATACTACAACATGCTTGCGAGTTCGCCACCCTGCTCGTCTACTGTCAAAACGTTGTCGTTTTAATCTAATTTTTCAATTAAATTTTGTGGTAAATGTTTACGATATCGCCACTATAATCTCAAGAGCTAGCGACCTCGCTAGTTACACGTCAACTCAGCTCTGTTGGTTGAATATTAACTGTAGCGAGCTCGCCACTTATATCTCAGACTTTAAGCGAGCTCGCTAGTTACACGTCAACTCAGCTCTGGTGGTTTAATATTAAATGTAGCGAGCTCGCCACTTGTATGTCAAACTTCAAGCGAGCTCGCTAGTTGCACGTCAACCTAAGCTCTGTTGGATAAGTCTTAACTGTAGCGAGATTCTCTACTTGCGAACTCGCAATCCTGCTCGCTTGCATTTTTCCCACATCGCCAAAGCAAGAGTCACTTTTTCACTATATATTGGTCAAGTTTTCTGAATGGTTCGATAAGTCGCCGACCCGCGCAAACTGAACATGAAACACACATTGATATGCAGGCCAAGTAGGCCCAATCTATACTATATACAGCACTATACTACCACCTACAGCCCATCAATGACCAAGGCCCAACCCCCAAATTTTTTTGGTGGTTATACACACTAGCGAGATCGCCACTTGCTCGCACATGGAGGATCAGCTCTGGTGGTTATAATAGTAACTTCTTGCGAGCTCGCTAGTTACACGTCAACCTAAGATCTGTCGGCTTGTAACTTTGCGAGATCGTGAGTATTTAGAGCCTCTTCGTCAGCTTACTAGCGAGCTCGCAAGTGAGACTCTTCTTAGGCTCTGTTGAAGATTTCAAGTTACTTACGAGATCGTCAGCTGCTAGACGAGATAGTAGCGATCTCGCAAGTATAACTCATATTTGGCAAATTTGAATATTGCGAGTTAGTTACGAAATCGCTGGTGGTTGGCGAGACCCTAGCGGATTCGCAAGTCTAACTGATGTTAGGCTCTGTTGAAGATTTCAAGTCACTTACGAGCTCGTCAGCTGTGGTCGCCTGTTCTGGCGAGCTCGCAACATGGTAATCTAGCTACAAAAAAAAATTTGAGCAAAATTTGATGGCATATTTCAACCAAAACAGATGCCTAAACTAGGATCATCTCATTCACAATTCTTCATCAAATACTACCACAACTGTTACTGATCAAATTGTACTTAAAAAAAGGCCATAGTTTGGCCAATGTTTTATCACAAAAGAAATTAAACTAAATCACAACCCCTTAACTAGAACATCATGTAGTTCTTCACTAGTCATGTTCTGCGAAGCATCGGTGTTAGGTTGCGGGTTGGCAATGTCTTGAGTCCCTTCGACTTGATTGGTGGCACTTGTGCCAGCCTCCTCTGCTATTCTTGCCTCCTTCCTCTGCATCTCAGCCTTCTCCGCTGCGTCTTCGCCATCTGACAGGTCGTCCTCTTCATCATCGTCATCGTCACTGTCATCAACCTCATCATCCTTTTCTCGGCCCGCCACCTTTCCATCTGAGCCATCTGTGGCCTTGCTTTTCCCTTTATCCTCGCTCCCCCTGGCGCGCTCACCTCATCACGCAGCTGTTGTAAAAAATCTGGAATGTCTTCAGAATCGCTCAACTCGCAGTCGATGGCTCCGCTTTCAAGAAGTCGATTGAGTGCGTCGTTGTTCGCCCGTGAACGTTGCTGCGCTACTTCAATCTCATTGGCCAGCTTGCTCATTTTGACTACCAACCGACCACGAGCTTCAAACACTGCGTCTGCAATTAATAAAACATAGAATCAGTTATGAATGGACTTATGCAACTGTTTTTAAAACGAGCTAAAATTTTTATTACCTGATACACCACCCCTAGCTCTTCTCGCTGCCGCTTCAGCTTCCTTCTTCTTCCCGTACTTTCCATCAGCCTTCAATTCCAGCCTTTTATTACGCAACCAATCTTTGTCGTAATAAACAATCTGCATTGGCCTACCCCTTGGGAAGATACCGGCTTTTCTGATCATGGCAGTGACCAAACCCCCATACGGAATTGCAGCTTTCTTATGCCTTGCCATCTTCATCATGTGGCTAAGGATCGTGAAGCCGGGATTGATCTTTATCTTCTCCACGATATAGTAAAATAGCGTCAAAGAAGCAATCGATGGCTCACAGGCATGGCCTAGAGTAGGCAGCACATTCCCACATATCATTTCAAAGACTAACCGAGCCTCCTCGCTTAGTCTATACACTGGGTATGTCCTAGCTCTACCCGCTCTATTCGAGGTCCTTTTAAACCACTTTTGAGCCATCTCTACTACATCCAGTGGCTGTCTAGGGCTAGTGGCTGGAAAACGCTGTTCATAGTAAACCTCGTATTGGCCATCGGGCTTGGTAGGCCTAAGATCTTCACTGCTCTTGTAGGGGCATTTCAACACACTATTTATCATGAAGTTATCAACCTTAAACTTAACCCCTCTAACTATAGTGGTTATTTCATCGACCCCCTCCTCTAACCCTAAATTAGCATAAAATTGCAAGAATTCCTCATAGTAGATGGGGTCGGGAAGCTGTAAAAGGTAATCTAGGTTCTGTTCCCTAAAATAGTCTAGTACATAATCAAACTTCATAGCAGGCACAGTGGTACTATCAAACACCTTATTGTTAATTACAGAATGAGACTGTAAGCGGGCATACCTAGCTCTTGCTTTGTCATTGAAGAACTGTGGCTCGTCGTTGGCATTTTCCACCTCCTCGCCGCCCTGTCCCGGCTGATTTCCGGCGGCCACCTCTGCCTCTGGTCGGTTTTCTCCTCGGTTTTCACCTCGGTTTACACCTCTGGATCGCGGCTCGACCACCTCCTCACCGTCGGCTCGCTTCCTCTTGGATCCGGCACCGGCCTGGCCTCTCCCACTCCCCTGCGAACGGCCTGATCCTCTGGTTTTGGGCGGCATAGCTAGATCTCCGGCGAAATCGCAGAGGGCTCGGCTAGGGTTTTTAATTTGGGGCAAAATTAATTTTGCCCGACCTTTAATTTTTTTTATATACTACACATGCTTGCGAGTTCGCCAGTTGACTCGGTTGGTTGTTAAAATTAATTTCACTACTTGCGAGCTCGCACCATCCTCGCTTAATTTTATATACTTCACATGCTTGCGAATTCGCCAGTTTACTCGCTTGGTTGTAAAATTAATTTCACTACTTGCGAGCTCGCAACCCTGCTCGCGTGCAGTTTTCCCACATCGCCAAATCAGGAGTCAGTTTTTCAGTTTATATTTCTCAAGTTTTCTGAATGGTTCGATAAGTCGCCGACCCGCGCAAACTGAACATGAAACACACACATTGATATGCAGGCCAAGTAGGCCCAATCTATACTATGTACAGAACTATACTACCACCTACAGCCCATCAATGACTAAGGCCCAACGCCCAAATTTTTTTGGTGGTTATACACACTAGCGAGTTCGCCACTAGCTCGCACATGGAGGGTCAGTAATTTGGGTTTAGGGTTTTCGGGTTTAAATGTAGCGAGCTCGCAAGGTATTCGCCAGTTCATTTGTGGCCTTAGGGTTTAGGGTTTATACTACCAACCTTGACACTAACGAGCTCGCAAGCACTAGGGTTCATGTATAAAATTTCTATCTCAAATCATTTTTGTTAATTGTACATATTTTATATACATTTGTAACATAAACATTTATGAAATAGTTTATTGCTTACTTTAATTTAATATAATTTTGCCCATTAAACTTGAGTTGTGGAAGTGAAAAACATATATGTTTGTAAAATCATTTCATCTTATGTCACAGGTGCGATTTAATAGCCAAAGTTACGTTCAAAAGTTGTCGAACTTGTTATGTTTTTACTTTAATTTTTGACTTCATTTGAACTAATCAGACATTACTGTACATTTATTACATCCAACAATAATAGTACTTTGTTCTAGATTACATGTACGTGACGACTACTGGTTATGAACATTTACGCAGTATTTACCAACAACAATGTTAATGATCGATGATCTAATTCTTTTTTTACATTACATGATTCGATGGTTACCATAATATATTCCGATTGATTATCAAGTTCATCAACCTAATTACATTAATGTTGTCACAACCAGCTAGTACTTGGCAAGCTATTTCATAACAACTTTTGAATGTACGATGAACATTTGGGACTTTAGAGTACGATATGCTTTTCAATAGTCATACATATATACACTTGCAATTAATCGAATGATTACTCCATGACATAGTCGCAAGTAAATACCTTATTCCACACTTATATTCACATTAATGTTGTCACAACCAGCTAGTACCTGGCCAGCTATTTCATAACAACTTTTGAATAAACGATGAACATCTGGGAGTTCAGAGTACGATATGCTTTTCAATAGTCATACATATATACACCTGCAAATAATAGATTGATAACTGCATGCCATGTATAGTCGCTGTTCATTAAATACCTTATTTCACACTTATTTATAATGAAACTAATTTATTAACCTCCACTTCAATATTACGCTAAAGTCACCAACTTTATACCTTCTTACACGTGGTAATTAACTAGTGTAGTATCAAACATACTCGCAACGCCGAAATATATTTGATATACACCTTATTCTGCGTTAATTACCATAACGAAACTAATTAAATAACTTCAATGTCATTTTTACGTTCAAGTCACCACTTTCATACCTTATTAGACGTGGTAATTAACAAGTGTATTATCAAACTGAATGGCAGATGATTGAGAAAATTACATCATGCCTCCACAGTTGCGAGTTCGCAAGGGTCCAAATTTATGAACTGGACTTCTTGCGAAATCGCAAGTCACAATGGTGAAGGTATTGAATGCATGAGTTTCATTACTAGCGCTATCGCATGGTGCTCGAAACCCAAAGCTTATAACTAGCGAATTCGCAACCTGGCCCCCCTCTGGTCGTCAACAGCATAATTCCAAGCCAAGAAGACCACAAACTTGGCATCTTATCACTTTTCATGGTCGAATCTTTCTTCCAAATCTCTTCTCTTTTCACATATTCTCTACTCTTTCCACATCAATCTTCCATCAAATCTACACAAACCCTTCAATAAATTCAACTACATCTCAAGTGGGTCAATCCAAAGTGTAAGCAATTTGCTAAGCTTTTCAATTACTTCTCCACTATTTGTTTCTCTACCCATATGCTTGTCTTTATGATTTTGTACTTGTTGTTTTGGAATTTAGTAGCACAATTTATGTGGGTAGGAGAAAGACAAACAAGGTAGACCCATCCTTAACACTACAATCAATTCTACATCTACCTATTTGATAATTGCAAAGGTATGGGTTTTTAGTTGATTACACTTATTTTGTGAGTTTTAAGGGGTCATTAGGGTTTATATATTCGTTGGAGTGTTAAACTTATGATTCATCATTAATTAATCACCACTAGGTCCATCAAAATTGTTACATTTTATTTGTTTTAGGTACTTGTGTCTAGGTAAACAAAATTATACTTAACTTGTGTGTAAATGCATATTCATGACCATGTTTGTAGGCATTCATTAATTGGGGAAAGTGGACTATATAAATGTTTTGTCATTTCCACTAACAAATTGGTCTCTAAACGTAGGAAAGGACAATGAGTGAACCAACAAACTCGACTTCTTCCAACTCATCTAGTGGTGGAGAAAATGTTGTTCGCGATTCGCGACGACGTAAAACAAGGAAGCTTAGTCGCGCTTCAAAAGAAGAACAAATGAGGACCCATTGTCGCGAGATAGAGACACGAATCGACAATAAAATTCTAACACATGTCAAATTTAATGACATCGGTGTAGCTATTGCGCCCTATGATGATGCCCAAAGGTGGTCTAGTTGGTGTGGGAAAATAGGTAGGACTCATGTGCCGCTAGACACTACGGATTGGAGGCTTCTAGACCCCGCTATTAAAAGGGGTGTGTGGAAGGAATGCAAGGTGAAGTTCACTTTTTTATTTTTTTTCCATTTAGTAATACCTTGTTAATAGGACTTACCATCTATACTATATCAATGTTAGCGACCCTTTGTGATCGAAGCCAAATCGTACGATCAAGTGAAGAAGAAGGCATTACAAATTGCATCAAAGTCGCATCGCGAGCATAAATATACTCTTGCCAATGAGTACATAAACCCCAAGGGCATAAGGTTTGGTCAACATCCTAAGGATCGTTACAATCACAT
This sequence comes from Sherardia arvensis, assembly GCA_948330725.1. NCBI lineage: Eukaryota > Viridiplantae > Streptophyta > Magnoliopsida > Gentianales > Rubiaceae > Sherardia > Sherardia arvensis. Next base: position 31,067,272 of record OX415241.1, read on the forward strand.
TGTCCCACTTACTTGGGAGATATTCAAGGCACGATGGCTAGAAAATGATTTAAAGGTTAATACTAACATTCAATTTGCTTAATTTATTTTTTTTCCTATACACCTTTAATTGTTCCCTAAATTAGTTTATCCTTACTAACCAATAAAATTCATAAAGGGTGTGGGTGATGATAAGCGTAAAGCAGCTGCTGCTAATAATATGCCCTACACCGGTGGACGGTGTGGATATTTGGGTGTGGGGAAGAAGACATCTAAAAACAAATACGATAAAGAGGTTAAGGAACTAGTAGATGGTGGCACCCCCCTAGAAGAGGCAAAAAACCAAGTCACGGCCGAAGACCCAACAAAATATACTCGAGAACAGTTATTCGTGCTTGGTAGAATTAAGGCCGACGTAAAATTCTCAAGCGAAGAGGCAAAGAGAATTGCCGGACGAGTGGTACGTGTTATATAAGTTTACATACTTCTCAAAACTATTAATGTTACTAAAATTAAAATAGAACGTCATAGTGTATTTAAAATACGAACAACCAATTTGTTTGATTATTATTGTGAGTAGGATGAGGTAGGGCTTGAAGTTGAACAGGGTTTATTAATCCCGGTGGGAAAACATGATGTCTTGCATAGAGCACTAGGTAAGGATGAACATCCTGGAAGAGCAAAGGGGATAGGTGGATATGCGACCCAAATTGAAGTTTTTGGGATCAAACGTAGTAGCAAAAATCCTAAACCCTCTAAACTCCAAGTAGCCTTAAGCCAAGCTAAAAAATCCGAGCAAGATGTCAAGAATTTGAAAGCCATCTTAGCCAATGTTTGTGCTTTTGTGAATTATCCTATTCCCTATGATTTGTGTCTAACAAATCAAGGTAATGGACCATCATCCAGAGGCTCCCATCCATCCCCGCCCCAAGTTGAGGTTGACCAACCAAATCCTCCATTCGACCACATCGACATATGCACGCCATTGGCTCCTAGCCAACCTCAAGTTGATGTACAACTTCCGCAAGTTGATATACAAATTCCCAAAGCAACCACAAAGGTTAGGTTATCACCCTAGTCTAAGCCTTACATTCAAATTAATTACGCTTAATCATCTACTCCTTTTTGAAAATACTATGATAACAAACTAATTTTTTTTTCTTTAATGTAGATTTCCCATTCTTGCAAGTTGTACGTTGTTAGAGGTAATAATTCTCAACCAATACACGTTGCTAATGGGAATTCCTATCCTCATATGACTTTGCATCACAAATCAAAAGTCCCTAAGGGTTTCGTAAGGGTATCCATAGTTGAGGTGTATGTAGAAGATGCCTTGTTGCTGGTGACTGAGGATGATGAATGCACAATAGTTGGTCAAGGTTTGGGATTTTTTTTCCTATGGCCGATTGGTTGGTTGTAGATGCTAATTCAACATGCATCCCCAAGAACACAAAGCAACCAACAGAGATTGCCGACCTTAATTTCCCAATCCCTAAGATTCCTCTCTCTAATGAGTGTGTGGGTTTCATGAAAGCTCTCCCGGGTTTTGTTCGCACACTATTTGACATGCTAGGTCATCATAGCCGTGAATCTGTGTACTATTTTGTAGCCAATTCCAAGGTTTTTGGCGAGGCAAAGGAAGTGGTTGTTCCTTGGGAAGATTTTGCCCTATTTTGGCACAAACAAACCCTTCCCGATACTATACTAATCCTACATCAAATGTAAGTGTTATTGTTTAACCTAGTGGTATTTATGTGTTACTTTATTGTGTCCGTATTTATATACCTCTTCCGATACTTTATGCTCTAAGATTGTTGTAGGTTCATGCAATACGTCTCTTTGAGCGTGACCAAGACATTCATCGGTTTTTTGCACCCGACTTGCTTGCAACAAGCCCAACAAGGTAATAATGTGAGGCTTGCTTACCTTACAAAGTTGCTAAACAACAAGAGCAAAACCATTTTCATTGGGCCATACCTAGAGGGGTATGTATCTACTAATTGTTTGATTAGTAGATATTAGTTTCAACTGCACATAATCTACATAATCTATGTTATAGTCTGAGGTGCATGTTGTTTAATATATAGTGGTCATTGGAGTTTTGTTGCAATGATTCCATCATTGAAGCGTGTCTATTGGATTGATCCACTACATTTCGCTCCATCTACAAAATTCGCCGATCTATTGGAGATTGCTATGCATGCTGTGAATGACGACACACTCCTTAACTTTGAACTTATTCAAATTCAGGTTAAAATATCGACTCCTTTATTACGTATTTGCAGCTAAATACATTTACATACCATATGTTAAACTACTTCAATTTCAGCACCGCAAGCAATTGTCCAACTGGGAGTGTGGATACTACATGATGTTGTATGCCTACGAGTGCATTGAGACCCTTACAAGTGACAATTTGGAACTACATCGCGTGAGTACTCTTACAATATGAAAGTTTCTATTTATTACCTACAAATTACCTTAGTTTGTATTAATAAATGTATCTCATTCGTAGATACTCGAGGAAAATCAATCGGCATACACTAAAAAAGAGTTAGAGTTGAGGAGAAATAGATTTGCAAAGCACTTGGTCATCGTTAGAGCTCGATTCATATCTAGACCACACGTACCACGTAAGGATGCATGTAAAACCTAAGTCGTATTTCTACATTTGTTATACATGCAAAGGATTATAATTTATGAGTTCTTTGTGTTTGCCATTTAGTGGACTACATATATCTTGCAATTGACAGGTTTAGATATGCCAATTATACTATTTGTGCGGGATATTTACCAAAAATCAAAAATTAATGTACTAGGCTTTTTTCCTGGCGAGCTCGTTACCTTTCTCGTTAGGCACCAAATCACTAATGCGAGTTACATGCGTACTCGCAAGTAGTCAAGCTCGGGTGGCGGTTTCGCCACATAGCTCGCTAGGTTGAACTCTGTCTCACCAATATTATGTCTAACGCCATCGCAACCTGACTCGTCAAGACTAGCGAAATATACAAGCGATCTCGCCACAATTCATCAGAAATCAACCCCAATCACAGTTTACTAGCGTATTCGCAACTCTGTCGCTCGTTAGCCACTGCCTCTCCAGTCTCAAACACTGCGATTTCGCCAGTCTACTCGTCAAGCCTGCCGAGCAAGTTAGCGAGCTCGCCAATAAACTACTAAAATCGCCTAATCTCAGACAATACGACGTTGTTTAATCATGCCTGAGAGTACACTTACGAACTCGCTACAAAATAATAAGAGATGGCGTAGCGAGCTCGCTAGGACAGTGTTAGGCGAGCCACAAACGAGATCGCTAGTACCCTCGTTCACTATCTAAGATCTTGACCAGGCAAACTAGCGGACTCGCAAGAATATTACTTGCGATCGCTTGTTGGTGTCGCAACGAATCAAGTGACGCCCTAAACCCTAGACCATAATCATGCCAGAGAGTACACTTACGAACTCGCTACAAAATAATAAGAGATGGCGTAGCGAGCTCGCTAGGACAGTTTTAGGCGAGCCACAATCGATATCGCTAGTACCCTCGTTCACTATCTAAGATCTTGACCAGGCAAACTAGCGGACTCGCAAGAATATTACTTGCGATCGCTTGTTGGTGTCGCAACTAATCAAGTGACGCCCTAAACCCTAGACCATAAACCCTGTCTGATATGAAGTGTAGCGAACTCGCTACATAAATGTTTAGCGAATCGCCAACAGCCATCGTAACTAGTCAGACTCACACATAATTTCAGCCTTGCGTTTAAGCTAGCGAACTCGCCACTTGGTAAGTTAGGTTTTGATTTGAGTAGTTGTTGCGAGCTCGCAACATGTCATAAAGGCGGAAATGACATACTTCTAAGGCGGATGATACGCCTTAAAACAGAAAAATTTTAAGGCGGAAGAGGAACCGCCTTAAAACTTTTTCAGGTTTTAAGGCAATACCAGAGAAGGCATTTGTCTTCTACCTTGAAACGTGAAGGACCAACCGCCTTAAATGCTGCAAAATTGTAGCAGTGTAATGACAAACATAAAACCATAAATTATTAGCCAAGAAAATACAAAGAAGTAGGATCATAACCATAGAAAATACAACCAGACGTCGTCTCTGTACCATTGCATTACAAGAGAGAAACCCCCACTAATGCCATGTTTATAAGCAACCATGACTTAACTCATATGATTCTGTTGTATGTTATATTATCAAGCAATATACTTTTGGAGTTTCGGTGAGAGGATCTTAGAAAGATGGAGTTAGGGACTAGAAGATATAAAAGATTACTTTGCACACTTAAAGGTAATTAAATTGAGATGAGGCGGTATAATCAATGAAGAATAGAAAAACGCCACACAAAATGCACAAAATGCTTATTAACTTTTAAGGCATTCATGAACTGAAAAAGAATTCGAACGATACACACCTCAGTTAAGGTCTAACTAAACTTAATTCTAGCAAATTAAACTTAACCCTAGAAAATCAAAGCAAACAGTTCACCATAAAAATAAAAATAAACAAAAGAAATTATTGGATTGATTTCGTAACAAATTGATTGGTAACAACTATGCAAGGGCTTACGCTAGATAGTCATTAGGCTAGCAATATTTTCCATTTTTAAATGATGTAGTTGTATTTATGAATCATATATATATATGTAACCATCAGACTAAATAACAATGCTGGAATCAAGATCAAGATATGTTGATGAAACTAAACGGTAAATCCAATGACTAAATGTAGTACAGTTTAGAAAATCATCGCGAAACAGAAAAATATTACACCCTTGATCTTGACGCAAAGTTGTACACAAAAGTAAACGACGCATTATTATTTCATCACGTGACTATGACTAATTGGCCATATATTTAATCATCAGTAGAGATGCGCCGGAAGGCGGGGAGTGAGGGCGAGCTCCAGCGGCCCGACAAGGTGGTTCGTGAGGCCGGCGCTCTCTTTCAGGTCAATTTTCCCGCCGCCGAGGGTCTCCATGTCGAAGCAGTGAAACAGGTTTCCGAGGATCAAATGAAGCATCTGCAGAGCAAAGTACATTCCAGGGCAGTTTCTCCTCCCTGCGCTGAACGGAATCAGCTCGAAGTTTGATCCTTTAACGTCGAAATCCTTGTGAGTGGTCAGAAATCTTTCCGGCTTGAAATCCATGGCGTCGTCTCCCCAGACTTTGGGATCTCTGTGGAGCTTCCACATGTTGACGATGACTCTGGTTCCTTTGGGAACGTTGTAGCCGGCGATGGTGGCGTCTTGCTCGAGCTTTCTTGGCCCGCCCAGTGGTCCCGCTGGGTAGAGGCGGAGGGTCTCCTTGACGATGGCCTGGAGGTACTCGAGTTTTGGGATGTCGGAGTCGGTCATTCGCCGGTCTTTTCCGACGTGAAGGTCCAGCTCTGCCTTCACCTTCTTCATCACGTCCGGCTTGCATATGGATCGGGCGAGTGCCCATGTTAGAGTCACCGACGTGGTGTCACTAGCTCCGGCGATCAAGTTCTAAAACAAGAAACGGATATAACGTGTTACACGACAAGTCTAGTGACGACTTCAGTTTCAATTATCAATAATAGTCTACTATTTCTTTGCCGTCATTATTTGACTATATAAATGTCCGGTTCACTTAAACTTATCATTAAACTTATCAGTAGATTGATCATTTTATTCAAACTAGTTAAATTAATTTAAAATAATAAAAATATAATTTATTAAAATCATCATTTTAGTTTAGTTATACTAAATTATTATTAATTTATTAATTTTCAATTTAGTTTAATTTAATTCAGCCAAAAATAAATTTCAAACATGCCCGAAAACTATTTTACATAGTGCCAAGTTATGCAATTTTGTCCAAAGATTAAATTGCATACTTTTTTTTGTCAATATTCTAGGATGGCTATTAAAGCTTTATTTGCACACACTAACATCTGCAATTATATACTTCAAAAACATAGTTTATTTTGAACCTTATGGTATCTCACATTTTATAATATTATTAATTATTTAAATTTATGATCAAGCTTACTCTTAAAAGGAATTAAGTAAAGATGTGTGGTTTACAATAATAGTACTACACCACTAGATTTAAATTATCACCATATTAAATGTTTTGGATCGTGCAATATATATTAGATCTGATGAGAAAGTATATAAAAAGAAGTGTGGGTTTAGATAATCTTACGATGCAAGTAGACTTGATGATGGTGTCTGGGTCGTACTGTGCGTCAATCTGAGCTTCCTCAAGCATGGAGATCATGACGTCGATGAAATCATGATCTGCAGAGACCTTAGCAGACTTCCTATTCTGCCTGTGATCCTTCATCCATTCTTCCAACAGAGCATCCATTTCAGAGCCGATAGACTTCATCTTCTTCTGGTTCCCGTCGAAGTCGAAGTTCTTCAAAATCGGGATGGAATCAGCCGGAAGAAAGAGTCCGACGAAATGGAAAAACTCCCTCATCGTCTTCTGCACCCTGCTCGCCTCGCTCGCGCCGGCGCCGTCGCTAGCACTTCCGAAGTACCTCTTTCCGACGATCATCCTCAACACGATGTTCAACGTGGTGTTGCCGAACCAGTCCTTCATGTCAACCACGGCTTGCTCCTTCTTAGCCGCCTTCGTTTTACAGAAGTCGAAGAGCTCGGTTGAGGAAAGCTTCACCTCAGAAACCCTCGAGTTTTTCAGCAGCTCGAGCCGCCTGGTTGAGAGAAGCTCGATGGAGATGAGCTTGCGAATCTCGCGCCAGTACGGTCCGTACGGGGAAAACCCGAACATGGCGAAGTCGTAGCTCATCAGATCGGCGACGAGAGATTCAGGCCGGGAAAGTAAATGCAGGTCATGCACCGTGAAGCACTCCTTAGCAACATCCCACCTGCTGAGAATGATAGCTTTGTATATCCCTAGCTTGAAGGTGAAGATGGGGCCGTATTTGTCAGCTAGCTTTCCGAGGGTCACGTGCGGTGGCTGTTCGCCGCCGAGGAGGTGGAGGTGACCAATGATCGGCCATGAACCGCCGGCGACCACCGGCATGGAGCCCTTCTTGCCGGAGGTTGACCGGAGGAAGAGAAAGTAGACAGCGAAGAGAAAGGTCAACGCTGCTCCAGCCATGGAGGCAGGGGTGTTTAGGCTTGGAGGGATCATGCTTAGGAGCTCCATGATTGGGATCACACTGGGTTTTGGTTGATGCAGTGAACTCATAATTGGGAGACTATTTATATTGACATTCTGGGTTTAAAATAATTCGTTAGTCAAAAGTGTGTAGCCCCAAGATTAGAATAATGGATACTGCCAGATTTTCATTTTCATTTTTCTTTTGTAGAGAGAAGAATATATAGTACTGTTACATCATAAAAGTCGAGGTTGGTTGAACACTATTGCGTAACCAATTAATTTGATATTATAATATATTTTTAACTCAGATGCATAATATATTATATATACTTTTCGGTTGAACCACGGCGTTATATATATATATATATATATATATATATATCTCTATTTACTGAATTTTCACTGACTATATTTTCGGTTGGAGTAATTTTTCATTTGATTTATTAGGACTTTACCAATGTCTTTTTTGTTTTTTTGCATAGCAACCTGTCAGTTTCACCACTTTTAAAATATAATATTTAGCAACCACTTAGGTCTACAATATTCAGCCAAAATAGCAATCTTCAAAAAACAAATATTCAGCCAAAATAGCAATATTGTGTCAATGCAAAATAGTAGCTCATGAGGGCGATGACTACAAACTATGAATAGCTAGTCTTCTCTTCGACCTTTGATTTTTGAAAGTGATCCAAAAGATGTCCATCTTCAAGGACAAACATCAAATTTGATGTAATTTGCATTATATTTGATGTTGTTATTGTAATGTTACATCAGAATTTTATTTTTTTTCTCTCAACAAAATTGGTTCGCACCGACACTCTAAAAAACGCTCTTCTCTCTCCTCCTTGTTTTCCCAATCTGCACTATTCCCGACGGAATCACATCTTTTTCATCCATGTCCCCACCAATTTTAGCCTGAAACGGTCACATAACGGTAAAATCTATGGCTGAGCCACCGCAACTCCGCGGTGGCAATCCCGTTTTTCGCTCCTTTGCCCAGGCCCTATCATCCAAACCTCCTCCACTTACATCCTCACTGCCCACAAATCCTGAAATTCGCCCAATTGGTGACCACAAAGGCAAGATCGCTTGCATTGTGTCTGCAGATCAGGCTGTATCCCTAGCCAGTCACTATAATAATGCTCTAATCGGCAAATTTGAAAGAGGGAAGCCGTCCATGGAAGTCCTCAACGAGGCTTTCAAATCAATTGGATTTGCATCATCCTTTCAGCTTGGATATATTGATCACAGGCATGTTCTCATTCGGTTTGAAGACCCCTCCGACTACCGCAGATGCTGGCTAAAAGGAATGTGGAGTTTCAAAGGGGTTCCAATGAAAGTCCTAAAATGGACAACGGATTTCAATCCCAGATGCGAATCATCCATTGTACCTGTGTGGGTAACAATCCCCAATCTCCCTATCTATTTTTACAATGCTGCTATGTTAGAAATTATTGGGGATAGGATTGGTAGTTTTCTGAAAATGGATGCAGCAACTGCCTCCCTTACAAGGCCATCAGCAGTCAAACTCTGTGTAGAGATTGATTTGCAGAAGAAACTACACACTGAGATAGCTGTAGGTATCACTGGCCAAGTCTCAGACTTAGAAATCATATATGACCAGTAACCTCTTTACTGTACACATTGCCTAAAGCTAGGTCATCATATTGATTGTTGTACCACTGCCAATCCTCACCTTAGGCAACCTTTCAATCCAAGAAAGCCAATGCCTTTCCAACCCTCCAACCAAGTCTATAGAAAGTCCTCCACTTCTGCAACTAATGGCCAAAATGTTGGAACTTCTGGAGTACCTGCTTCAGGAAAAGAAGGAGCTGCTAAAACTCAACTAGCTTATGTCAGAAAAGAACTGCTACCTCACAAGAATACCACTCTGCCCCCTTCAGATAAAGGAAAGCAGAAGCTATATGAAAATGGTGAAGTAATGAAAGAAGTTGCTATCTGCTCCCCTCCTTCCAGCCCTAAACAGATAAACTACATACCCCTTACCACTACTCCCCCTACCTCCCCCTCTCACCATCAAGTCAGCTCACTCTTAACACCTACTCCTACCCCTGACTCCCAAAACTCTGATACTGTATCCATACACTCCTCACCTACTCAGAGTCCCTCCCTGCCCTTTATAGCCTTGCAAACTCCTACCCTATCTCCCACTACTGCTTCTCCAATACTCAAGCCAATAGAAACTGAGTGGCTGACAAGAAACCACAGGCCTAGAAAATATGCCTTAGATGATATATCCAAAGGCATATCCACCTCCCCTGGTAATAGTACATTTACTACTAACAATGTTCCTTATTTTTCTCAGGAAAAAAATAGGCACAACAGATTTCTACCTCTAGTTGAAGATGAGGAACTGATGCAGCTGAGACAAGAAGTTTCCAATCCAGACCTTCAGGAAAAAATCCAGCAGACCTCCACTCCTGTACCAAATAATGAACAATCAATACAGGTGGGAACAGCTCAGGTAAGGAAATCTTCAAGACTTCTTGCCAAACACACTCCTGTGATCAAACTACATTCTTATTTCACTCAACTGAACCAGATTATTACTAGTTCAGTCTCAAACAGCCCTAAAAGTAGATCTTAATGATTAGTACATCCCTCAAAATAAAGTTCCTGGTTTGGAACATTAGGGGTATGGAAACATCACTAAAGAGATTACATGAACTGATTGCCTCTTTTAACTTTGATCTTATATGCTTAATTGAGCCTATGCATGACAATTCAGAGTGTGAGTATTACAAAAATATTTTTAAATATAAAAATTGCCTCTTTGCTCAAAATGAAAGAATTTGGCTCTTCTGGCAAGAGAATCTCCAAATCTCTATCATAACTGATCACCTTCAATTCCTACATGTTTCTATCTATAGTCAGAAGCTTAATTCCAATATGGAATCTGTCTTTGTTTATGGTCTGAGGACTAGGAAGGGTAGAGAGGATCTTTGGACTGATTTGCAAAAAATAAAAAGTCCTGAAACTATTTTTATTGGAGATTTTAATGCAATTGCATCAATCTCTGAGTATAAAGGACCATCAACTCCAAGCCTTCACATTATCAGGGATTTTACTAAATTCATTGATGACATGGCATTGGAGAACATTAATACAGTTGGTAATTCTTTCACCTGGTCTAATGGAAGACACAACTTTCCTCTGGATCTCAGTAATAGTGGGAGGATAAAAACTCCCACAATTCAAAGATTGGACAGAGGAATGTGTACAATTCAGTGGAATGCCAAATTTCCTGACTCTTCTATACTAGTGTTGAATAAGCTGACAAGTGATCATTGCCCTCTTTTCTTAAGTATAGGCAGTACCATTAAGTCATCCCCTAGGCCATTTAGATTTCTTAATACTTGGTTCAAGAGAGACTGTTTTCTGGGGCTAATTAAGGAAAACTGGACACCCACTGTGCATAGAACTGGAATGTTAGGACTTTACCTTAAACTACTTAGACTTAAAAAATCTCTTAAAATCTGGAATAAAGAGGTTTTTGGTAATGTCCATGCTAATGTTGTTAATGCTGAGGAAACAATGAGAATAGCTGAGATAGCCTATGATTCTATCAGAGTGAAATAAATTTGGTCTGTCTCAAACAAGCTAAATCTGCCCTTACTAGAGCCATTAAGGAACAGAATCACTTCTGGAAACATAAATCAAAACTGAAATGGCTCAGAGAGGGAGATGACAATACAAAATATTTTCACAACTCAGTTAGGGAAAGGAAGAGCAAAATGAATATTACTAAAATCACTAATTCACTGGGTGACTGGATTGAGGATCCCTCAGAAATTGAGTCTGAGGCTGTTGATTTTTTCTCTAACCTTCTGTCTGCTGAGACAAATCCTCACCAAGTGAAATATTTCTCTCATTTTTTAGCTCAGATCCCAAAGATAATTAGTGAGGAAGACAATGCTATGCTTATTAAACCTGTTTCAATTGATGAACTAAAAAGTATTGTTTTCTCACTAAATAAGAATAGTAGTCCAGGCCCGGATGGTTTTACTGCACAGTTTTTTATTAAGAGCTGGGATATTATTTTATTAGATCTACTCTGGGCAGCAAATGATTTTTTATCCAGTTCCATAATGCCTAAAGAAATCTCCAGTACTTGGATAGCACTAATCCCTAAGATAGACATTCCATCTTCTTTTTCTGATTTTAGGCCGATTAGTCTCTCAAATGTGGCAAACAAATTTTTTTCTAAAATTCTAATGGAGAGACTAAAGCCCCTTATGCAGAAGATTATTTCTCCCCACCAGACAACTTTTTTAAAGAACAGAGACATTTCAGACAACATTCCATATTTAAAGGAAATGTCCAGATTTATTGACAAAAAAGGGAGAACTCCTAACTGCATTCTGAAGCTAGATTTAAGGAAAGCTTTTGACAGGGTTTGTTGGAGATTTTTGACTAACATTCTGATTAAATTTGGATTTCATGGCAAGTTTATATACTGTGTTATAAAAAATCTCTCTCAAGCCTGGTTTTCTGTTTTAATTAATGGTAATCCAGTAGGTTTTTTCCAAGCAACTAGAGGTATCAAACAAGGTGATCCCCTTTCTCCTTTCCTTTTTAACATTTTCTCTGAAACTTTTACTAGAAGTCTAGCATACATTTTTCAGATAGGAAAGCTCAGATATTATAACTTGCCTAGAACTGCTTCTTTAATTTCACATCTTACCTATGCTGACGATACTGTCATTTTCATGCAAGCTAGCACAATAGATTTAACTAGAATGAAAGCTTTTCTTGTAGTTTTTGAAACTGTCTCTGGACAGAAGATTAACTATGATAAAAGTGACTTTTATGTGGGCAAGCATGCTACTCCTGGAAATATTTTGGAAATCATTTCTATACTGGGAATGAAAAGAGGCCTTTTCCCTTTCAATTATTTGGGAGTTCCTATTTTTACTGGCAGGACAAAAAATGTGTATTTTCAGCCTATTTTAGAAAGGATTGATAGGAGGATAAATAATTGGAAAAATAGGTGGTTGTCCACTGGTGCTAAATTGATACTCATAAATTCCTGTTTATACTCCTTACCACAACATTACTGGGCTGTTCTTAAAATCACTATGCATGTCATTAAGCTAATCAGAAGAAAACTCTCCATCTTTTTTTGGGATTCTGTGGAAGGCAGACCAAAAAAGACATGGAGAAACTGGAATGATCTTTGTTACCCCATTTCAGAAAATGGTCTAGGTTTTAGAAATCTACACACTATTATTAGGTCATTCTCAGTAAAGTTTTGGTGGAAATTTCAGATTGGCCATGCTCCCTGGACCACTTTTCTAGCTTCCTTACCAAAATCCACACAAACATCACAATCTTGGAAAAGAATTTGTGATGTCACCCCTTTTTGTGAACTGAACACCAGTGTTATTCATGGAAATGGACTTTACAATTTTTGGCACTCCAATTGGACTGGGAAAGGGATGCTAATAGACAGGCTGAATCATGATAACATTGACATTCCACTAGACTGCACATTGGCAGATTTTGTCCAGAATAGGAACTCCTATCTATCTGCACTGACTTCACTTACAGACTTTGACCTCTTGTCTACTTTGCAGAATGTAAGTGTCACTCAACAAAGGCAAGATAGGCTTATATGGAAGCCTGAAAGGACTGGAACCTTCTCCTTTAAATCTGCATATGATCAGCTAAGACCTAAAAGAGGTAACTCTGTATCCCTTTTGAAACTGTGGAATAGCGGAATCCCCAAAAAGATCTCCATTTTTATGTGGAAGACCTTAAATTCCCTCCTCCCATTTGATAATGTTTTGACCTTTTATGGGTTTAATGTGGTATCAAAGTGCTGTTTTTGCAATCATGTTGATGATCTGGACCATTATTTTAATACATGCACTTTTTCATCTAACATATGGTCAGAAGTTAACCATTTTATTGGCATACACACTCCAACTTTCACTACTATTTGGTCAAGAGTCTCATATTACCTATCTAGGCCTGGATTATCTGCAAACCATACTTTAATGATAAAAAATATACTTCTTTTCTCTTGCTAGTACTTATGGAAGGCCAGGAATAAATATCTCTTTGAGAACATTGTTCCAAACCAGTCCAGGATACTTCATGAGATTAAAAGTTTGATTTTTGATTCCTTTGCAGCAAAACCTATTTTTATCCATAGGCCCTGTGACATAGAATTGGCTTCGAATGGTTATTTCTCTGCATGGTTAAAACCCCCTAAGCCAAATATTGGAATAATTACATGGTCATTCCCACTCCTAGGTCTAAAAATTAATATAGATGCCTCCTGGCAATCTCATGACTCACAGACTGGTATTGGTATGATCATTAGGGATAATGCTGGGAATTTTGTTGCTTCTGAATGTCTCTATACTCATGCTATATCCCCCCTGCATGCTGAGATGCTGGCCATTGGCTTTGGTCTTATGCATGGTAGACAGCAACAACTTGATTTCATGATTGAGTCTGACTGCAAAATGGCTTTGAAATGTATAAATGACCCTTACCTGGCTCCTTGGAAAGTGTTTTCTCTGGCTCATGAACTGCACTTAGAAACTATAAATATGTCTCTAGGACATTGCTTCAGAGAAGCAAATTCTGTTGCTGATTCCCTAGCTAAATATGCAGTCCATACTAAATCCTGTCATTCTTTCAATTCCATATCATTGCTACCTCCCAAGGCCAGAGGTCTATATTTGCTTGATAAGTGTGGTACCCCCTCTATCAGACTTCATCCCCCTTAAACAGATGATGCCCTTACTTGCTATATTTCTCCTTACAGGTGAATTTATAGCACACAAGGATGGACCATTTTCTGATGATTTTATCTCCAGATCAAAGCTGGCTTGAGTTAAGCCACTCTGCCCTCCTTCTGGACAATCTGCACTGAAGTATTTGCTCTGATAGCTGCCCCTTCTGATCATGTTACTTTTGACATGTTATGTAAGATCTTGAGACCGCATTGAGTTTTGCCTCGCAATTCTCTAATAGGTCTTGGGATCTTTCAATAATATGTTTATTTTTTGGCCTATTCTAAATAGTGCAATTAGCAATAGTCTAGTTTAGGTATTCTTTTGCATAGCATCTCTATGCTATGAGGGCATTGGCCCACACAAACTTGGCTTGGTTACTATGGCCTTGATTGTATTGTCTTCAATATTAAAAGGTTGGGAGGCCGAATAAAAACTCCCCTACTCAATGAGTAGTTTTATTTTTAAAAAAAAAAGTTACATCATTTTTCTTCAATTCACGATACTATATTTTATAGTAAAAATATATTTCATTATAAAATATTCAAGATACACTATTTTATTACATTCATTACTTTTACTTTTATGTTTTAGAATTGTGTTCATCTTAAATATTGTCAAATATGGCGAAATAACTAAATCTAATTTATGAAATTAAATATGTGATTCATATTTAGATTGATTCAGGGCATCTCCAATGCTAAACACCATATATGGGCAAAATGGTGTGGATAATCTCACTGATTTGGGAAAAGTTAAAAGATGGGGCTTCCTCGTTGAGAAAGGGTTATTATTCAATCACATGGAATAATTCAACTCGATCTCCTTCGTCATCATCTGCAGCACATCGTCAACTCTTTAGCAAGAAAGGTTGGAAAATTTTGTGTAAGTTAAAATTACCATCTAAAATAATATTTGTTGGGAGGAAGATTTTAAATTGTTCTATCCCAACGTAAAAGGGCATTTTCAAAAGAGGTTGCTCCTCGTTGCCGATGTGCTTGATCGGTGAAACACAGGAGGAAACAATTGACCATATTTTCGCTGAGTGTGAGATAGTTCGGCGGCTTTGGAAATTTAGCTCATTTGGTTTCAATTTTGATAGAGATAGCTCTGGAGATTTCATGAAATGGTAAAATATTTTGATTTTGACTGCACCTGATATGGAGATCGTGGAACTCTCATTTTGTACATTGTGGTGGATTTGGAAGAACAGAAATTCGCAAGTGTAAATGCAACGGGCCATGACATTTGACATCATTTGGAACCAAGCTCTAAACCAGTAAGAGCAAATAAAGAAATCATACCGCAAATCACAAGTGAAAAGTGAAGCAAGCACTTTGACAGGCTAGAGGAATGCAATGGGTCAGAATCCCTACCCCGCAGGAGGAATGGTATGAATAGTCATTATTGATGGTGTTTTCAACCCCCTGATACAGGAGAAGGTTCTGCAACATAGCTTTCGTATGACACTTGCAATCAGAAGAAGAGAGAGGATTGTATTACACAACATATGTTGTCACCATTTCAGCTAGAGCTTCTAGCAATTCTAAAGGGCATGGAGGCGGTGCAGGAATTACAGGTACCCAAAATTCAAATTTTTACCAACTGTGCAAATGTAATTAACGCAGTAAAGGGTAACTTTGAAACTCCAAGAAGTAATGTCGTTGATAGATGACATTTATAGTCTTTGTAGTGTTTTCCTTCACCTTAATCTTGTGTGAAAGTTTTGGAAGAACGAGTGGCCGATGTACATATATATAGCATCGCATCAGAATTGTACTTGACTTTTATAAATACATAAAATTACCTTCTATTGTCAAAAAAATGTGGTTCAAGAAAAAATAGTTAGTTAACTAAAAGATAAGAATTTCATTAAATTTAAATTATAAAAAAAGAATTTCATTAAATATATATTAACAAACTATTAACAATCGATACAAAAGGTGTACTCATGTCCTATTTTACTGTGTACAAAATATTTTTCGCACTTCTCAACATATAAATTTGACTATAAATATTTTTAGTTACGTATATTTATGGTCACAAAATTTTGATCTTAAAATGTTATAAACGAGATCATTCTAATAAAAATGTAATGCTTATATATTTATTAAAACATACGATCAAAATTCAATGACTAATTTTAAAAATGTTTAAAATTACAGAAAATATTGAGATGGGGTGTGCATGCGAGATTTTTCTGGAGTGTGGACTCTGGAGAATTAAATAAAAGTCATACAATACCTACACCTCTTTCGTGGTTGTCATTATATATTATTGACTGGATACTCTTTAAATAATATATTTTATTTGACTACAAGAAATTCTGGGACCGACCGATCGACTAATACATGTCCACGATCTTGCCACGCACTTCATTTGATTATATAGCAGTCTCTATAATTAGCAAAGTAATTAAAGCACTCCATCTCGTTTTTCTATTATTATCAAACTCCATCCCGTTTACTTTTTAAAAAATGAAAATGAGGGATATCTTTTAAGTACAAAAAATCACGTATAGCTTAGTAAAAATAAAATGTACTAATATGATTGTGTAATTCAAAATAAGCATAAATATTATATTGCGAGAAATAGATAACTTTAGCTATTTTATTTTTAAGCTAAGAAAAAGGCACTAATGTAATGATTTTTATACATTATTTATGTTCTGTTTGAGTCACACTAAAACACTTTTTCGATTAGCTGACGAAAATTATTAAAGGCCTAACTTTTTATCAACTACTACCTTTCGAGAGTTTAAGGAATTTAGATAAAAAGGTATTTTGTTTGTAATTACTTGTTTTTTTTTGTCTTTCTTCAGAAGCTCATTGGTCTTATACTACCAACTTTCTGTCTTATTCCAAAATCATCACAACAACTTTGGATTCAACTCGTAATTTAATCCTTTAAAGTTTGGAATAAATAATATATTCCAGCCCTTTGGGTGATTTGATTTTCAACTCATATTCTTAATTAAACACCATCAACATATTTAAGTTCAGTTTAGTAGATTTGTAGGATATAACCTCTCAATATATTTATATCCTAAAAAACCCACAATATATATTTAACACCAACAACATCACGCAGCGGAAACTATCTCAACAAACAACTCTTTATTAAATCTTAACTATATTGGAGGAGGCGATCACACAACAACCACGACGTCGCAAACCCGACGTACGTTCAACAGGGTAAGTTCTACCAGACTTAAAACCCTAGACTAGACCTCAATGTCTATCTCTCTTTAACTCTCTTTGTTTTTCTTTAACTCTCAATCTTGCCTCTGCCTCTCTCACCTAAAATCAATCTATACGTCTCTTTATATAGAGACTACATCAATCCTAATTCATAATAGAATCCAACTTCCTAATCCTAAACGGATACAATAAAACATGCAATATCAAATTATCTAGAATCCTAATTAAGTTTGGTTTAATACCCACATAGCCTCCCTTAAACCAAACTTGTCTTCAAAGCAGCTCCAGCACCATCACGAGCTACAAACATCATCGCAAACTCTGTAGCTGTATCAACAGCATGTAACTCTTTCGCAGTCTTCTCAAACACTCTGTTGATCACTGCATATGCCATTAACATATTTAGAAACTCTTGCTTGATAAAATACTTCTCTGAATATTTTATCTCAAAGAACTCATCAACATTCACCCACTCTTCTTTGAGATAAGTGTTCTTCCTAGCATCATTAATTTCTTCAGAATCCTTGAATTTATCACCTGCATTCTTTTCATTTTCTTCCCTGTCTCGAAGTGATTTCTTTATATCACTTTGATACAACTCAAAATTATCTTTATCTTTGTCCCTCAAAGGAACAATCTCTCTCTCAACTTCTTCTGTAACTGGAAATTCAATCTTTGTGTCTTCATACATCATCTCCTCCCAAGAACTAATATCTTCTATCAATCCTTTAACGAGATCAAATTCCACCAGCACTTCTTCATCTTCATCTTTCCGTTCAGCTTCTTTGACGAGCAAATTTTCATCTTTCTTCTCCTCAAAATTTACACCGCCTTCAGCTTCTTGCAATTCCTCTACCATGCAAACGTTAGCTATTTCTTGCTCTTCCAACACAGAGCTTTTATCTTCTTCAATCTTCAAGTCATCTAAAATATCTTTTGGTGAAATTTTTGTCTCTTTCTCAACTATGTTTTTCTCTTCTTTTATCTCTCTTTCTTCATGTGTTCCCTCTTCTTCTTCTTTTTCTCTTTCTGTTCCTTCTTCTCTTTCTTCTACTTTTTCTTCTCTTTCTGCTCCTTCTTCTCTTTCTTCACAATTTATTTTCTCCAAAATATCTTCTGCACTCTGAACCCTTATATCCGTTTCAAGAATACAAGGAACACTAGAACTCACAGCTGACATCTTTAATGTTGAATTATGAGCACGAAACAATTCACGGAATCCTGCCAACGTCAACATATTAAGATCCTCGTTCTTATATATCATACGTACAAAATTTTCATGTTCCGGAAATAGTGAAGCAAGCAATCTATCCGCAAACATCTTATGTCTAGGATAATATCCATAAGATAGCATCTCTATTTTAAATTCTTCAAGCCTATTAATATAATCATAAACTGATTCATTTATTTTCATCCCGCACATTTGCAACTTCGTCTTTAGCAAGCAAATTTTATCTCTTTGGTCATCCGGTGAACCATACACCGCATACAAATTGTTCCATGCTCTTTTAGCACTACAATCTCCCATAATTAGATGATTAATTGTAATCGATCTTTCAACAGTTTGAATAATCAGTGACAAAACAATTTTATCACGACTAAACTCATCTTCATCTGTACTCTCTCCGAAATCTTCTTCTATGTAATTAAACAACTCATATATTATTAGATGAGATTCCATCTGATATCTCCACTCTTCATAATTTTCTGTTCCAACCAACTTTGGAACTCGGTAAACAGGATACTCCTCAAAAAAACACATTTTTAATCAACACAACAATTTGATTTTTTTTCCTTTATTCTTTCTTTACCACCGTATGAAATTTTTCCACCGGTCACCACGTCTTCAATTTTCCCAAAAAACGTTTTCTTCAAATATCCCGAACTCTTCTATTCAATCTCGCTCTGATACCACTTGTAGGATATAACCTCTCAATATATTTATATCCTAAGAAACCCACAATATATATTTAACACCAACAACAACACGCAGCGGAAACTATCTCAACAAACAACTCTTTATTAAATCTTAACTATATTGGAGGAGGCGATCACACAACAACCACGACGTCGCAAACCCGACGTACGTTCAACAGGGTAAGTTCTACCAGACTTAA
The DNA here is from genome assembly GCA_948330725.1 of Sherardia arvensis. Lineage (NCBI taxonomy): Eukaryota > Viridiplantae > Streptophyta > Magnoliopsida > Gentianales > Rubiaceae > Sherardia > Sherardia arvensis. The sequence goes on from OX415241.1 coordinate 31,086,438, forward strand.
AACCCTAGACTAGACCTCAATGTCTATCTCTCTTTAACTCTCTTTGTTTTTCTTTAACTCTCAATCTTGCCTCTGCCTCTCTCACCTAAAATCAATCTATACGTCTCTTTATATAGAGACTACATCAATCCTAATCCATAATAGAATCCAACTTCCTAATCCTAAACGGATACAATAAAACATGCAATATCAAATTATCTAGAATCCTAATTAAGTTTGGTTTAATACCCAACAAGATTTCAACTCGGTTCAATTTAGTAACTTTCTTTTCAATTCAGGCTTTCATTTTACTTATATTTCAACATATGAGTTAGTAAACACCCCACGAGTGTACCCAGCGGTTAGAACATTAGGTTCGTTGTTTCATAGTTCAAGGTTCGAGTGTCTTGTGCTACTTACAAGATACATCGTGCGCATCAATACAAAAGACGTTTGATAAATTTTGACTCTGAAATACAGTCATTTATTTTTTCATCAAAATCTGTGAGAACGTGTGGATGTAGCTGAGAAACGAGCTCTCTAGATATGGGTTAATGATAACTTTCATACTTCTCTATTTTGAGATTGGATAATTTTCACTTTTAACCACCTTAATTAGTTACTTGCATCGCATGGGACAACATCAGTAAAGCAAGTATCTTTTCTTTAAAAAATGACTATTTGATTATAGGAATGGAGAATTAGATCGATATATACTAATTACTGTCCTCGATCGTGAAAAACAAATTGTGAGTTCGCCGCCACAGCTAAGAATTCTGAAAGCTTTGCTGTCGTTAATTAAGTGCTGATGTAGATCTGTGTGTTAGTTTAAGCTTTTTGCTTTGATTTGGTGTACATTTTCCACTGAATCTTCGACTAATATTATTAATTTATTACTTAAATATTGCGTTCTGCTGAACATCATACCGTGTAATATAATATTTAAATTCAATTCGTATCAGATTCAAAGTCAACCGCAGCGTATTATAATTGAAACGATACCTACAAATACTTGCATCACTCCAATAATCAAAGTCCATTTTAAACACAAGATTTGTCCCAAGTCCCAACAACTACTAAGGTACATTTGGTTGGATATTGAATTTTTGGAAAATTAAACTTTCAAAAACCAGTCTTCTAAAAATTTGTTTGGTTCGCGAAAATTTTCAAAATTTTATTTTTGGTTTTAAAGTTCACACTTGCAAAATGTTAAAACCCAATCAAAAATTTGTTTCAGAGTTACAAAATCCCAACTCAATCAAGCAAAGTTTTTGCAAAGCCAGACTTTCAAATCCCAAACAAAAACTCAAACTCTCAAAATTTCAAAACAAAAATCAGACTCTTAAAATTCTCTCCAACCAAATACAACCAACTCCCTCTTGTTTTATTTATTTACTTTTTGATAATGAAACTTTCATTAGTTAAATAGAACAGTACATTTTATATAGATAGTTGCCCTATTGTGCTCTTGTACTACTACTTCTCAAACTACTTTCTTAGCTATTCCAACAAAGAATTTATTTGCTATGAGTGACATGATGTCCGTGATTAACGCATCCAGCATCCATGATGGTTCAGTTTTTGGATCATTGATCAAGTCTACTAGCATCTGGTTGTCTGAGGTTATGCATAGTCATGAAAATTCTGAACTCTAACAGTTCTATTTGATTGGACAATTGAGTTTGTAATTTTCTTAAAGCATGATAATTAAGTCAAAGATTATAGTTGCATAACACAGCATTCATCAACGCTGACTGACATGATATAATACTCCCTCCGTTCCAGATTATATTGCACAAAGAGTAAAAATTAAGAATTGTAAAATGAACGGAAGAGATTGAAATTTGAGAAAGAAGTGAGTAAAATGAGAGGAGAAATATAAATGAGGTTTTACTAAATAATGAAAGTATGCAATTTAAGGTGGGACAATCATATAAGAAAAGTGTGCAATTTAGTATAGGACATAGTGAGTATTGTTTACTTAAAATAATTATATTGAACTTAATTTAAATGAATATTGTGCGTATTTAACTAAAAATGAATGCAGTTAAGAAATATTTCTATCTTATCTAGTATACACAATTGAATTAAAATCAGTGTAGCCACCCTACATTACATTCTATTTATCACAAGATCTGTACTCGATCTTCAACTCAATGTAACACTGCATTCCATAACATTAATCAACACATAATAACGATCAATACCGCATAGTTCAGTAGATCACCATTTAAGTCTAACTGAATGAGGCCCAAGTTAAGTGTTACGACAAGTGCCAAGTCACTAAAAATGTCTTTCCATATATAATAATTTTGGTTATATTTAACATACACGTAAACTAGAAAGTGTATCTTCTACGTTTGCGGTATAATACGTTAATTTGTAAACATACCTTCTATACGCAGTTCATATTTTGCTTATTTGCAGTTCGTATTTTTATTAAATAATCATATATACAACGATAATGATATATAACTGATTTGCAAATGACGCAATAGAAGTAGCATATATGATGCATATGCCTGATATACATAATTATTGACCATATTATATGTATGGAAGACGTATTTTTATTTTGAACTACAAAATAAACAAAATATTGATTGTGCAGAGCATGCCACTTTGTAAAATAATATATTTTCAGAGTAAAATTGAAGAATACTCTGAACAATTTAGTTATTTTAGATTCCCTTCAGTATAAAGAGTACCATACAGATACTAAGTTCAATCTGTTTCTTAACTCTTAACAAAGAAGAAACGAAGGATAAAATCGAAGTTAATAATATAAAATCCAATCGTAACAACTATATATAGTAAATAAAACTCGTTTTCATTTAAATATCTTAGTTGGAAAAATAATAGTAAAATAATAAGTAATACAAAAATTTCTAAACGCTATTTGAAATCGAAGTACAATCTATTTTTCATTTAAATATCCTGATTCGAATAACCGTTCCTTATATTCTGCGTAGTTTCGATTCTAAACCTAGCTCTCTATGAATTAATATTCATTTAGATTTAATTTAATTCGCGAATTCGAACTTGAGATCGAGTCTCATAGATGTTGAATCCACCCTTTTTTTGTTTTTTATCTTTCCTTATAAAAATAAAGGGTAAAGAAGATTAAAGATATAATCAAATAAAACAGAAAAGATAAAGCAGAAAAGAGAGGAAAGGCGGTTAGTCACGGATATTTGATTGTATCTTTAATCTTAAACTATAATGAAAAACAGGGGAATGTTAATGCATCCGGAAAAAAACGATTAATCTCTATCAATAGACCTGCTAAAGCCACGAACCAAAGTGTACTTAGTACCGGTGCCACAGAGAGATATGTTTTTAAATCTCGCATTGAAAAACCTCCCTTTTTGTTTTATTTATTGTAATTGTAATACAGAAAATAAAAATAAAGCTAATGCATATATGATTAAACGCATGTGTAGCTAAGGACCGATTAAAGTTAGACACCTAATCCTTGACTAAAATTGAATTGTACTATCATCCGTTAAATAAGATTTTTCTAAAACCTTAAAAGGAAAAAACATCTTGCCGCGCATTTACGAAAAATACAATATTCATTTAGTTTTGTATATTTAATATAAATATAATTAAATAATAGGTTGTTAAATGAGACAAAAAAAAAAAAAGACTAAAACGAGAGAAAATTATGTATATCAATAAAAAAAAAAATAACAATGTGGAAAATAATACAGTAATTCTATACAATGACACTGTAGAACAATCGAAGGGATGTAGCGCAACTTGGTAGCGCGTTTGTTTTGGGTACAAAATGTCACAGGTTCAAATCCTGTCATCCCTAGTCATTACTGCTGAACGTAGCAGTAATGGGGATCACCCGAGGTCAATTCAAACTGGACACAATCTTTTATTTTTATGATACTATTCATAAATCCCCCCTTTTATTTTTTATATTTTTATTTATAGGATATTCCGATAAGAAAGCGCTCTTAGTTCAGTTCGGTAGAACGTGGGTCTCCAAAACCCGATGTCGTAGGTTCAAATCCTACAGAGCATGATTTTTTAGTCTTAGGTCAAAATTAGATTGAACTAGATCTAGATTCAGTAATTTGCACAGCAATAGGAAATCCACCTCCTGTGTATAAAAAAAAGAAAGTAGGTCAATCAAAAAATACTAATTAATCAAAGGTCTAATTGATCACCACGTCTGTATTGTAAATATGCAGTTACAAATAATCCAGCCAAGGTAATAGGAATTAGACCTAACACGATTCCAAATAGAAAAACTTCAATCATTTCAATTTGTTGAAAAAAAAAAATATATATATATCTATATCTAAATAGTAATACGAATGGATATAAATCTCAATGACCGCCATTTGATAATTGGGACGATACATAATTATTGAATAAGCAAAATCTCACATAAGAATTTTGTTTTATGAATAGCTCATTTCAAATATTAATTTTAAATAAGTCGTATTTTGCTCAATCCAATAAATAGAGCTGAAGTTATAGTTAAAGCTGCTAGTAGAAAGCCAAAATAACTAGTTATAGTAAGCATTAAGGAACTAAATGAAATAAGTTTTTTATACATATGTTTAGAAAGCACTTACCTAAGTTTGAATTTTTGCAAATATAGGAGGATACTCAAAAACAGCAACTGAAAGTTTGCTATTCACCTATCATTATAGATGGCACCAAGAAAGAGAAAGTAAGAAGTATATAAAATGTAATAAAAAAAATGGACCTTAACTTTTTTAACTTTACGTTAAAGTAATTAAATTCAGCAATAGATTTATTCAGATAATAAATATCTTGATCAATTGAAAAAAAAAAATAAAAGAACCAATGATGGAAAAAAATATTTTTTGGTTCAACCAAATTCTAAAACTAGTAATTTTGTTTGATTCTTTTTTGTTTTTTTTTTAGGATTTCCATTTTATCTTTTAATTTCTCATTGGAAAGACCGATGCTTGTAGTTAGATCCTTATTTTTTTTTTTTGATCGAATACTAGACTGCATCACACCTGTTTCTTTAAAATCAAAAAAATTCCAACAAAAAATAACTTAAAAAACTGCGAACGCAAATTTCGAAATTTCACATCTATTTAAGGAAGTATATTAAAGTAGGGGAAGAGTATAATCATCTCTTGCATTAGAAAAATTTTCTATTGAATGGAGTTTTACATCAACAAAGAAAAGTAAAAGCAAAAAAGAAATTATTTAACATTTCCTGATTAAAATAGCGTTGCTGTGTTAGAAGAAAGATAATTATACTGATTCGTAAATTCGTAAATTTATCAAACTGATGCTTTAAGAATTCGTAAATTTGTAATCCGTAGCAAACCTAAGGGTGTGTTTGGTTGGACAAGTTTTTGCAAAACTTGGACTATCCAAGTCCAGTTTTGTAAAATCTTGTTTGGTTCACAAAGTTTTCCAAAATCCAGACTTGCAAAATCCTAAAAACCAACCAAAGATTTTGTTTCATACTCACAAACTCAACCCAACCAAACAAGGATTTTGCAAAACCAGACCCTCAAAATCCCAAACAAAAACTCAAACTCTCAAAAACCCAAAACAAAATCCAAACTCTCAAAAATCTTGCGAACCAAACACACCCTAGATCTTTCTAAATTAATATTTAAATATAAATTCACCAGTATTCGGACCACGCGAACAACATTTTTCCGATGACTTAGAAATATTTTCACAATATTTTTGTTGAATTTGTATACCTTTACCCGTGAAATGCTATTATTTTGTTGAAATTGTTGATTTTAAGTGTGAGACTGCAATATTTTACTCAAGTGTGGGTGCTGTAAAAACTAATTCCCAGACTAATTTTCATTAGGATTTATCAAAATATATATACTACATACATGGGTGTAATAATAATTATCAAAACTATCTAAACTCTAAGGACATAACTGCAATATACAATAAATACAATAAACACAAATAAAACCCTAGTCGGATTCTTTTTCTATTGTCACACCCCCCCTCAAGCGAAGCGTCGGATTGATGGAGACGCAAAGCTTGGACCGGAAAAAGTCAAACAAGGCACGATTGAGGCTCTTGGTAAAAATATCTGCCACCTGCAGAGATGTAGGAACATGACCAACACGAACCTTGCCTCCAGCAACCAGCTCCCGCACAAAATGATAATCAATATCAATATGCTTAGCCCTCTTATGTGCAACAGGATTCTCCGCCAAAAAGATAGCACTGTTTTTGTCACAGAGAAGTAGAGGAGAACCCTGCAGAGGAAAACACAGATCATGAAGAAGATGCATAAGCCAGACAACCTCCGAAGCTGTATTGGCCAAAGCACGATACTCCGACTCCGAACTCAATCTAGAGACAGTAGGTTGCTTCTTTGCACTCCAAGCAACTAGATTTCCACCCAGAAAAACAACATATCCATATGTAGATCGCTGAGTCTCTAAACACTGAGCCCAGTCCGCATCCGAGTAAGCAAATACCTCCGAAACACCACCAGTAGCTGGTCAAACCACAATGCTGTTTACCAAGAACATACCGAAGTATCCGAGTCACTGCCGAGAAGTGATCATCACGAGGATCCTGAAGAAACTAACTCACTGAGTTAACTGCAAACGACAAATTCGGACGAGTGATAGTCAGATACTGAAGAGCTCCAACTAGTGAACGATACAACTTGGGATTATGAAAAGGACCACTCGTGCTGCTATGAAGCTGAGACAAGGGTAAAAACGGAGTGGAAACAGGTGTAGCATCCAACATTCCAACTCGCTGAAGTATGTCTCTAGCATACTTGGCCTGCCTCAAAAACAAACCAGTGGAGGTTGGAGTCTCTTCCAGACCAAGAAAATAGCTAAGAGAGCCAAGATTCTTGACCGAGAATTCACGATCAGCTCGGGCAATGAATTGGCGAATAGTTGTACTGTTGTTCCCTGTGAGAATGATATCATCAACGTAAACAAGCAGGTAGAGAATAACATCATCACGAGTGAACACAAACAAAGACGGATCCGAGAGACTCCCAACAAAACCAAGATCCTGAACAAACGCACTGAACCTGTCAAACCATGCCCTGGGAGCCCTGTTTCAGACCATAGATCGCCTTCCGAAGGAGACACACATGATGAGGACGAGCTGGATCCTGATAACCCGCTGGCTGGGCCATATAAACTGGAGTATCAAGAATGCCATTGAGAAAAGCATTCTTGACATCCAACTGATGAAGCGGCCAGTTACTCATGGTGGCAATGGCAAGAACAGTGCGAATAGTGCCAGCCTTGACCATCGGACTAAAGGTGTAATAATAATTACCAAAACTATCTAAACCCTAAGGACATAACTGCAATATACAATAAATACAATAAACACAAACAAAACCTCAAAAGGGGATATATTACCTAGAATAGGAGTAGGCAGACGATTAATGTTGAAAACCGCAGTGATGAACACATCATCCCAGTGGGAAAGAGGTAAGTGTGAGTGAAACAGCATGGATAGCCCCATCTCCGTAATATGTCTGTGCTTCCGTTCAGCTCGACCATTCTACTCTGGCGTGTAAGGACAAGACATCTGATGATGAATGCCTCGAGTGCTAAAGTGAGTCTGTAATCGATTGTTGGTAAACTCAGTTCCACCATCGCTCTGAAAAACTTTGATTCTTGAAGAAAACTGATTCTCAACAAACGCCTCAAACTGGATATATATATCAACAAAATCAGACTTCCGACGTAAAGGATAAAACCAAGTAAAACGCGAGTGATCATCCACAAACATAGCATAATAAGCAAAGCCATTACCAGATAAAACAGGAGAAGGTCCCCACAAATCACAATGAATTAAATCAAGAACGTGAGCAGCATGCTTAGAATTCTCAACAAAAGATAATTTCTATCCCTCAGCAAACACCAGGTCTAGGGAGCAAAGAAGTAAGTGACAAACAACCGTTCTTATTCAAAAGGGAAATAACACTAGGGGACACATGTCCTAGACGAGCATGCCAAGTCTCAAACGATGCTCTATTCTTATTCTTCACCACAAATGACAACAATGCCTCCTCACCACGGTCCAAAACATAGAGACCATCCTCACATCTGCCCCGACCCAGAATTGCCCTGGTGGCCTTGTGCTGAATAAGAAAAGACTGATCATCAAATGCAATAACAACACCAAGCGCCCTGGTTAGCTTACTGATACTCAACAAGTTCTTAGTAATAGCAGGCACAACCAACACATCAGATAAATGCAAAGAAGGACTAACACGAGCATCACCAATACCAGTAATAGAAATACCTGCACCATTACCAACAGAGACAAGAGTGTTACCGTTATAAGGCGTGATGCTGGACAAGTTCGATGCAGAGGAGCTCATGTGATTCGTGCTTCCAGAGTCCATGTACCAATCTGGAGTAGTAGAGGATGAAGCAGCAAAAGAGGGCTGATACTGAGTAGAACCCTGAGTTGGATATGTCAAGTATTGCTGGGGCTGCTGAGGAGAATACATGACATACTGCGGCGCTGGCTACTGAGGTACTGCATATGGTTGCATCTGGACAAGATTAGCCTGAGGAGGCCGCGGAATTTGACCTGGCTGAGCAACAAAAGGCAGAAACTGAGGCTGAGCATATGGCTGGACATAAGGCTGAGCATAGGGCTGAACATAGGGCTGGGATTTCTGAGAAGCCGGACGAGAAGTGGACGACGGACACTGTTTGGACTCATGACCATAACCCTCACAGGTATAACACTGAATCGGACCACCACGACCACGTCCAGAGCCCCCCGAAGAACCTGCCGCACGCCGCTGACCGGACCGGCCAGCACCTGCGGCGCGTGGGGCCCATGCGCCACCCCCACGCGCATTTTCCGCCGGCGCGTGTGGCCACGCGCCGCCTGCTGCTGGGTCGGCAGCGGCGGCAGTGAATCCCTGCTGTTCTGAGCTTGCCATGAAAACTGCCGGTGTTGGATTTGGACCAACAGAACCCCTTAAATTGGCCAAAAACGCTTCATGAGCTTGCGCCTCATCAACAACCTGCTGATACAAGGGGGCAGGATCTCTAGAGGCAATAGGGGCACTAAAGGAACTAAATTCAAGTCCCAGAGCATTCAAAAACCAAATCAACTTCTCCCGGTTATCAACCGGATCACCCATATCATTCAACTTTTCAAATATTGACATAAAAGTAAGATGAAGCTCATGAACAGTACCCGATTTCTTGATTGCGGCAGCCTGTTGACGGAGACTGAACTTGGCAACCGCAGATCCATGCTGGTAGGCCTTCACAAAGGCATCCCACATCGCCTTGGCAGTGTAACACTGGGAGGCTTCATTCTTCGCTTCTGGGGTAAGAGAGGAGTACAAAACACCACAAATCGCCTGATCATCATCCATCCAGGCATCATACGCCACCTTGGCAGCATCATAGGCCTCCTTGGCCTTCAACATAGCAGAATCATCTGGAGAAACGGTGGAGGAGGACGATGGCACAGGCACCGGAAGTTCAGGACAGGGAGAGGAGCCATCAAGATGGCCAAACAAATCTTGAGGACGAAGAACATACTGGACATGTTGCTTCCACTGCAGATACGTAGTAACATCAAATTTAGTATTAAGCATATGAATCATCGTGTTGATGGACAACTTCTCATGACGTCCACTAGAAGCCATCGTAGAGCAGGAAAAATACAGAAAGCAAGGATTTTGATGAGTGGGGAGAGGCAGAAATTATTGCCGGCCGAGAGAGAGGATTCGCGGCGGCCGAGAGAGAGAGAAAAGAAAAGAGGGGAGGGTTTAGAGGATCGTAAAGGCTGCTGATACCATGTAAAAACTAATTCCCAAACTGATTTTCATTAGAATTTACCAAAGTATTTATACTACATACATGGGTGTAATAATAATTACCAAAACTATCTAAACCCTAAAGACATAACTGCAATATACAATAAAAACAATAAACACAAACAAAATCCTAATAAGATTCTACTTCTATTGTCACGGGTGCCCTTTCTGTTTCGTTAATTATATGGCAATTGTTGTCTTTTACCTCATCTTTTCTAAGTCTATTTGTACTTGAGATTTAAATGATGCAATCTTACGTTTTCAACTGGAAATATGTACCGCGAGATGGTCAAACAATTAGAAGATAATAATGAGCTCTTTTTATAAATAAAATAATAAGGAGAAAAGAATAAATGTTTATTTACAAAAACATAACAAATTGTTAAGTGTGGTGGATGCCCGATATCGTAATGTTTGAATGAAATATAGTCAGAATTTTATTTTGATTACTTAAATATTTAAGAATTGAGTGTTTCATATGGTTCTTAAATGTTTGAATTACATGTTTTATAACTCCTGAATAAAAAGTGTCAAGTTTATAATCTTTTAACATTTGAAATGTATAATTTATATTTTGAGATGTCACAACCAAAATGTCTTATTTTCTATTTTAGAATGTCCCAACCAAAGAGTTTTACTTTCAATATTTCTTCATTTGGCAAAAAAATAGAGTATATTGTCCATTTTACCCTTAATGAATCTCTATATATTTTCTGAATCACATATTTATGGGGGTTAAAGTAATTTTTTACCATTATTTTGGCCATGTGTCCTACTTTCACATCATTTTTCTTAAAAATTGAGCATCCGTCCCCGCGAACACTTTAGTTGGGACGGAGGGAGTATATTTTGAACATTTTAAGTGCCATACGAAACACTTAATTCAATATATAAATATTGTGATGAACAATTGACATGATCCAATAAGCATACCATATATAAGTGGGTACCGTAGTGGGCCTGAATACGTGGTTGACTATTTTATTCTTATAATTTAAAATGCAGTTTAAACGTATAAAAATGATCTTAATTTATTAAATTTTTAAAAAATCAAGATAATTTGTAGAAAACGATAGTATCATTTCATTAATATTTTATATTATATTGAGTAAAATATTACCACGTCAGTATTTTTTCCGGTGCTCGTTCAAGTCAAGATACTGCGCCACATCCGAGCTATCTTTGAGTTTGATACTTCCACATGTGAGCATGACTATAGACTTATTAGACTGATAGACTCCCTCTCTTTCCATAGACTTTGACTAATGGAATATGGATGAACTTAATTGGAAAATATGGCATAATTTTGTATATCAGAAAATGCTGGGATCGAACAAGAAATGGAAAACGAAACGGAGAATCTGTCACACTCAGTAGTCTTATGAGAAGAAATTCAACGGATTCTTTGTTTTCGGATGATAAGAAGGACTTTTTAGTTTATACTAAACATATTTATTTAATCAAGACATAAAGTTCATTACAAATTTTGAAAAGTTAACTTAAGGGAATCTGATACTTTATCCATGTTAACTTTAACTACGTACGTCAATTTTTAAAAAAATTAAATACTACTGAAACGGTTGGAAGTGTAATAATCTGTATTTTACTTTGACGAAGATGATTGGTTAAGATTATTAGGGCAAGTCCAACCGATTTTGTTAAACAAAGAATTAGGCTATTTTTATTAGGGCTGGAAAAATTTATCAAAAATACCGTACAATCATATACCAACCGAAACGAAACCAAATTATACCGTACCAATTCATTGCCGAAATTGGTGGTATGGTATACCGTACCATAGTCTATTATTGGTACGGTAATGGTATCAAATTTTCATTACCACGGTATTACCGTACCATACCGAAATCATAATATTAATTAAATTAAATCTAATAATTAATTATATTAATTTATTAAATAATTAAGTTTTTTACTCTTCATTAAACTCCTGACTAACCTGTACCGCAGGTCTTTTAAATTTCATTATCTTACAAAAACTGTTAGACTTTCACTTTTCTTTATTAATCTTATTTTGCAATGCTCAGCCCCGCTGTTTGTGATTCTTGACCGAAACATTCAAGTGCCAAGAACTATTTATTTATTTTGTATGTGAATATTGTTTTTCTCTTTATTTGTTTCATCGTGCTATCATAAAATTGTAAAAAAGATCGATGAAATTATTTTTGGTATGTACGGTATATATCGAATACCAACCAAACTTATTCGTAATCAAAATATGAATATAATGGTATACCAACTTGTTTGGTTGGCATCGGTATTTAAAAATTGTGTACCAAAATATTTGGTATGGTACATGGTATTGTCTAAAAAGGATGGTATTCGTACCAATTCCACCCCTAATTTTTATACATATTTTAGAAATTTACACTTTCAACAGATTTGCTATTCTGTTTTGTAAAATAGAAATATTGATGAGAAAGAGTGTGCAAATCTCTGTATATAGCAAACGAGTAAAATTTTTTTACTGAATGCAATTCGCATTCCAAAATTTTAGGGAAAATATTTTATGTGTGGTAAAATTTCAAATTCAAATTTGAATTAAAATAAAAATAAAATTATGATAATAGGAAGAAGTGCAGATGAATATGTCTGTACTATTTCTTAAACTAGAAAATTTGTTGGATTGAGTGAAAAAAAATTATAGAGATTATCCCTTTTTCATCTCTATTCTAGAAAAAAAATGAGCAACTTGGGCAAGTCCAACATATTTTATTAAATAGAGAACTAGACTATTTTTAGACATATTGTAGAGTTTTACTCTCACAACAGATTTGCTATTCTGTTTTGTAAAATAGAGATATTTATGAGAGAGTGTGCAAATATCTATATATAGCAAACGAGTAGAAACTTTTTGCGGAACGCAATTCATGCCGCATTTCAAAATTTAGGGAAAATATTCTATTTATGGCAAAATTTCAAATTCAAATTTGATTTAAAAATAAAATTAAAAATATGAAAATAGGAAGAAGTGGCAGATGAATAGGATTATATGTCTGTACAATTGCTAAACTAGAAAATCTGTTGGATTGAGCGAACAAAATTATAGAGATTATCCCTTTTTCATCTCTATTCTAGAAAAAAATAGGGAAAATTCTCATAAAAGGCATAATAAGAATTGAAATTCTCACTAAAAGCATAAAACTTTAGATATTCTTACTTAGGGCATTGGATTAGTTTCAAGATAATTTTAACCTTTATTTATTATTTTCAATTTATTTATTTTTAAACTTTTAAACTTTACATATTTCTATTTAGTCTCCAAAACATGCTTTGAATAATGTTTTGAGAAATAGTTTTACAACTAAGGTTTAATCAGTGAGTGTCAGGTCATTACATTGGCAGCAAAGTCGTGGATTTGGTGCCGATCGAGTGCCTGGAAACCATGACAAGCTTTGAACGAAACCATAGTTCTGGTGCAAAGCCAAATGAAGAATATTATTGAGTTAGATGCTAGTAGGTCTTTTCTTTTCGACCAGAATGAACTGTAATCATACAACTTATAACTATCAGCAACTGAATTTCAACTCCAGCTATATCGAAAAGAGCACAAACAAGAACACATTTTTTAACAATGCAAAGACATCAAAAACTTACAGTAAAAAAAGAAGAACCAGACCATTTTTAGGAATGCTAAGAAATCAGAAACATTCATCCTAAGTTCAACCAAGCCCTGATGCTTCTTAAGTGACAAAACAAACTCATAAACCTTTTGAGGATCAGCAATGGACTTGTAAACACGGAGACGATGTTGTAGGCTAAAAGGATGATGAAATTCCACACGAAGGTGATCATGATCTGCTTCCAGACTACACATACGATACAATTTCAGAACTTAAATTTATAAAAATCGAGTTTTCAGAAAACATAGAGTAGAACACACGTACGGACGTACCGGAATCCCTTGAATGGGGTTAAGGTCTTAATATAAAAATGATATATGATGCGAAAGAATTGAGTCTGACGACTTGATTTCATTAGCTTTGGTCACGTGTGTATATATACATGTAATACAGATTCCTACACTAATTTAGAGTCCTATGATCTGTTACAACCAATATAGAATCAAATCAAATATATCCGAGATATATTCGATTGTGGTAACAACCGCACTTGTGGGAACAACGTAGACGATATGTATGGCTGGTGGACAACACGCACTTGTGGGAACAATGTAGACGATATGTATTGCGTTTATCTGGTGACGTAGAGATACGGAAAACAAACCAAACAAATGGTAAAGATATGCATCCCAAAATATCTGTTGCCGTTTGCCACTAGAGTTGACTAATTCAACTCTAGACTTCTAATAGCCCCCCTCAAGTTGGAGCGGGAGTGGGATTTGAACGCACGCCCAACTTGAACAAAAGTTTCCGAAACTGATCGGCTCCAAGGGGTTTGGTGAAGAAATCGGCCAGTTGATTGGCGGAAGATATATATTTTGGAGAAATTAAACTGGACAATAACTTTTCACGAAAATAACAATCAAGTTCAATGTGTTTTGTACGTCCGTGAAAAACTGGATTTTCAGCGATGTGAATGGCTGCTTGATTATCACAATACACTGGTATTGGTTTCGGTATTTGAATACCAAGATCGATGAATAAAAATGAAAACCATTGTAATTCAGCAGTTAGATTGGCCAAAGCCCTATATTCGGCAGAAGATCTAGATACAGTTGGTTGCTTCTTTGACTTCCAAGAAAGTGGACTAGTACCAAGCATAGTAAAATAACCAGTTGTTGAGCAGCGAGTTACCGGACAACCTGCCCAATCAGAATCTGTATACCCTTGAAGATTCAGTGAACTGGACGAAGAAAGAAGGAGTCCATGAGAGAGGGTACCTTTAAGATATCTTACAATACGTAAAACAACCTCTAAATGGGCAGACCGAGGTTGTTGCATGAATTGACTGAGATAATTGACAGCATAGACTATATCCGGTCTTGTTACTGTGAGATAGAGTAAACGACCAATTAAACGTCGAAAAATGCTTGGATCAGACAGTAATTCTCCTGATGTAGGACGAAGTTTGAAATGTTGATCCATGGGGAAAGCTGAAGTTTTGGCGCCAGTAAGGCTAGAATCTTGAAGAATATCAAGTATATATTTGCGATGGCATAAGAATAGTCCATGAGTGGACCTTGATACTTCTATGCCAAGGAAATATTGTAATTTTCCTAGATCTTTGATAGAGAATTTTGACTCAATTCGAGATTTGAGAGAAGCGATGGCAGATGTATCATTGCCAGTGATGATAATGTCATCGACATAAACCAACACAAATATAGAAGTGTTGTTCTTGTGAGAAAAGAAAAGTGAATAATCAGCACGCGATTGAGTGAAACCTTCATCAATGAGGGTTGAGGAAAATTTTGAAAACCATTGGCGAGATGCTTGTTTAAGACCATAAAGAGACTTATTCAAGCGACAGACACGATTATCTCCTTTTTATGAAAACTTGGGGGAATCTGCATGTAAACCTCTTCATTAAGGTCTCCCTGTAAAAATGCATTATTGACATCAATGATAAGTCCATGGTTCGTATTCGGACCTCATTCATACTCGGACCAGGAAAATCCGGAGGAGAATCCAGGAGCAGAACAACCCCCTCCCCAAGGACGAGGACGAGGACGAGGACGCGGTCGACCCGGAGGATCTCGCACACGCTCTACCTCTGAACCACCATCAGGCTCTACCGTGGGGGCAGGAAACTCCAACGTTCCAAACTCTTTCGGTCCGAATCCTGTATTATCCGGAACACCCCTCTCCGGTCCAAATCCTGTTGTATCAGGAGTGCCACCTTTTAGATCAAATCCTGTTGCGTCAGGAGTACCACCTTCTGGATCAAATCCTGTTGCATCAGGAGTACATCCTTCTGGATCGAATCCTGTTGGATCTGAAGCACCGAACTCGGGACCAAGAATTTCGATCCAGACTGACATGAACTACAGCGAACACGTCAAAAATCAAGATGGCCTCGACCCATAGAATGGGTTTGGATACAATGGACCTGATTCGATCTTTACCTCAGAAGAACAAGCACTAAGAGATCAATAAATCCTCACGGAGAAACAACAGGAGGAGGAAAGACA
This sequence comes from Sherardia arvensis, assembly GCA_948330725.1. NCBI lineage: Eukaryota > Viridiplantae > Streptophyta > Magnoliopsida > Gentianales > Rubiaceae > Sherardia > Sherardia arvensis. The sequence continues at coordinate 31,102,346 of OX415241.1, forward strand.
AAGACGTCTTAGGGAAACCTTGAGCCGGACTGTAAATTATAACCCGCCAGGTTCTGAGCCACCTTATATCAACCTTGACTCAGAAACTCCTCCAGAAACGATCCCTGAAGGTGTTCGAACATAATGAGGAACTCACAGGCCCAATATCCTAATTTCGTCGCATCTTTGATAAACTCAAGTCAACAACTCAGTGCACAGATGCATGAAGCTCCCAACCGAGTATCATTCTCAGGAGCCCAAACTACACCACCTACTGATCCTACTCAAGAGCGGAGACTGCTCAATAATTTATCTAAGAATCTGCACCTTATAATGCTCAGAGCAGTCTGCCACCACCTCCTAACGTATCTAATTATCAGGGCGAAGGCACAGGATTAAGTAGGGAGGAGGTGCGAAGGATGCGTATCATCAACATTGAAGAAGAGCTCAGACGCGAGAAGAGGGAGCAAACTCGAAGTGAATGGAAAAATAGCGCCGATCGGCCCTACACTCAAGATGGAGCCTATCCTACCCGAGGTAAATACGAAGTTGACCAAGAAATCACACGTATCCTCGGACCTAGAGGACAAGCTGCTCGTTCTCCTTTCTCGCGGCATATAGTGAATCTCCTCTTTGATAACCACAAGAAGGTCTCAGAGCACTTACCCTCATACGATGGCACCAGCGATCCTAGAGAATTTCTCTCGGTCTTTTTTAAAACCTTAGAAACCAGGAACTTCCATGAATAATATGCAAGATCGTCCCCAGTTACCTCCGAGGGAAAGCACAGACATGGTTTACCCAGACGAAACCAGAAAGTTTATTTGATTACTGGGATTTCGCCGAGTTTCTTCTCCACGCTTTCTTCCAGAAGAAGAAGTTCACCAAGTCCCTCGGAGATCTGGGGTATGTGGCCCGCCTCGAAGGAGAGACTGTGATAGAACACTATCATAGGTACATGGATCTAGCTACTGAATGCTATGATCAGGATGAACGCCTCCTGATAAATATGTACCGGATGAGCGTGGATGATGACATTCTAAGGATGAAGCTGGCAACAAAAAATCCAACAACCATTCAACACCTACAGGCCATCATGGAAAAGTACGCTAGCAAATCAAATGCCGTGACCGGCAAAAGACCCCCAGAATTCCTTATGGACAGAAAAGAATCCAGGGCGAAGATACCGAAGGTCGAGAAGACTGATACGCTCCAAAGCCCACCTTCGAGTCATACACTTCTCTGGCGAGATCTCGGGCTGAAATTCTATCCATTCACAAGCACCTTTTAAAGGACCCACCCGTCATGAAGGAATCAACCGAGCGCCAAAGGTCACCAAAGTTCTGCCAATATCACCGAGATCGGGGGCATGATACCGAGGAGTGCTATCAACTCAAGAACGAGATCGAGAAGTTGATCCGCCAGGGAATTGTGCAACAAATTGCACCATCAACAACTAGTGATAACCAGGGAACCTAGAGGAGGTATGGGGGAAAGCCCTGAAGAAGAATGATGGCTACCGCAATAATAACAACAACAACCAGGGCGGCGGAGGCAACAACCCTCAAGATCCTCCTCCACCACCGCCAAACGGAGCCAACCGAGTCATCAACGGCATCAATGGCTACACAGGAGAAGCAATTTCCTTGACCAAGCTGAAGGATAGTGTGCGAGCTATACCCCACACTGAGCCAGTCAACAAGAGCCTCCGCCCCGAGGAAATTATTACCTTCTCGGATGCGGACGCCGTGCCAAATCAGATGCCTCACTCGGATCCTCTCATCATCTCAGCAACCGTACAAGATACTCTGGTAAAAAGAGTCTTCATATACGACGGAAGTGGAGTGGAAGTAATGTTCCAAGATTGCTTCCTGAAACTAGGATTTACCAAAGATGATCTCAAACCTATGGGTCCGATCTCAGGGTTCACAGGAAATCTAGTAATACCTCTCGGGGAAATCACATTCCCCGTCACAGTAGCAGAAGGAGCCAAGAGCCTAACTTTATACTGCACATTTGTGGTAGTAGACACCGTCACACCCTTCAACATTATCCTTGGAAGACCTTGGATGTGTCAAGCTAAAGTTGTATGGTCTCCCTACCACCTGATGCTAAAATTTCCAACACCACAAGGAGTAGCTTCAATCAAAGGAGACCAAGGAGTGACACGTTCTTGCATGATCACGGCCATCCGTGACATCAGAAAAGTGAGCAACATCTCGGCCGTCAACACAATTTTAGGAGATCTGGTCCCTGATCTCGATCTCGAACAACCCATGGTGTTTCATTTTGAAGAAGAGGCCTACAACGAGATGACTGCACTATGGCATAAACGCCGCCATCAAGCCTTCCAAGTGGGGGAACTGGTAATGCTAGTTGGCCCGTGGTGCACCAACAAGTTAGGAGGAGCGCTGTTGCCAAGGACTAAAGGGCCATACAAAATCTCCGCAGCACAGTCCGGTGGATTCTACCTCTTGCAAATGCGCGAAGGAGAGCACTTAGACCCTATCATCATGGCGCCCTTCCTACGCAGGTACCTCGGAGTTAAACCAAGTAGACCTTCTCCATATAAGGAGAAACTACTTCAATAAAGCCTACGGGCCAAGCTCTTTTTCTTTTCATCTTTTTGCGTTTTATACCCGAGCTCCCAAACTCGGGGTCGTCTTTTATAATTTTACCGATCTCTCAAGTTCGAAGAATGCAATTTCTTTTAGATATATATCTTCTATTTTATTTTGAAGCAGTCCATACTCTCTAAATACAAAGAGAAACTATGCCTCACAAAGCATAAGTAAAGACTGCTGCCTAAAGATCCATACGCTTATAAGTGTACGATTGATACTTATCTAATATGAGCTGTTTAGACTACGTGTCTGAACTACAATCATCTTAGGCCAAAATAAAATAATATACTTATAAAAAGTATATGGTCAAAGACCAACATGAGACGGTCATGCAAACTCACAAAGTTTGAAATACGACTTTCCATGTGATACTCCTATTAAGGTACACATCACTATTTATTAAGGCTATTCATAAGTCTAAAGAGTCAATCTTCTCAAGGATTGCAAAATAAAGACCTTTATAAAGGCAAAATCAAAAAGTGTTATTACACTACGAAGCTTCTTACACCTCGTGAAAGTCTTTAAATACAGGGGTACGACCTCGACTGCGAGAAGAAGTAGAGGCATGACCTCAAACACTCTGGAGGCCACGGCCCCAATTACTTTCTTCTGCTATCCTCATCAACTGAGAGGACGTAGGGGATCCACTTCTATTTTCTATAATCACAGGTCGAGTAGGAGAGTCAATAGAGTCACGATCTCTAAGAGTAGGTGCCACCTCTCTGCCCCTTCCACATGGGATCCCTCGAGATACACCCCTTTGGACATGAGGCCTTATCAAAGGTCCTGAATATGGGACACCAGAAGGTCCACCTATCTCCCTCCTTGAAGATCCTGAAGGTATGACAAACACACCTTGAACCTCTAGTTCCTTTATTTGGAACCTGCAAGCGTTAAGCTCGGCCTGGCACATTCTCAACTCATCTATCCTGGAGGTAATCTTGTGATTCACAGTGATATTCTCATCTCGGAGGCAGAAATACGGACATCCTTCTCGTGACTTTCACCCTTAACCTTCATTAAGTCACTCATGACTTTCCTTCACTCTTGGTCATACTCCTTATTGGTGGCCAAAGCCTTGTTGAGCGCTTCTTCTAGATCCTTATACCTCTTCTGAAGATCGCTCAGTTACTGATTCAGTTAGGCGCTCTAAAGATATCTTCAGCCCGCCACGAAGACTCCCACATTTTTCCCGCATGATACTAAGACAGTCCTTGGATTCACCCAAATCTTCCTCTAGTTTCTTATTCTTCTGAAGGACATCTTCATACTTGACCTGCAAATCAGCACATGCGGCAGAGCAACACTGGACATAAAGGAAGGTAAAGACCAATTAATTCCAAAGGCAAAGCACAGGTTCAGAATACATGAAACGCCAAAATCTGGCGAAAAGAAAAAAATCTTGAAGTAAAGGACAAGGATCTAAGGAGTTACAGTCTTCTCCTGCCCATCAGAAATCTTCGAGTCCTCAACGGAAGTTTCCACAGTTGGCTTCTCCACCTGGAATAACAGCTCAGGATACAAACTGGACAGCTTATCCTGGAACTCCTTCAGAGTTAAAGCCTTCTTCAAAGATTCCAGGCTAGTCAAGAGACTGGTCTCAAACCCTCCAATTTGGCTAAACTTCGCCCGAAACTTCTTCAAATTCTCCGGTACTTCCGGCCAAGTGTAGGCAGGGGAAAGACATCCTTGAATCTCTTCATTGAGAAACTCCTTCAGAGGAATCCACATTTTCGAGAGCTCAAATTTATGATAGAATTCACCATACTCTTGGAGATGAGCCTCCATCTCTGGACAGTTGAGGCAGAAGTCTATTATCAACCGAACTAGCCGCCTCTGGCTAACGGGATCAGCATACCGGTCTCTCTCCACTTCCACCAAAGCCATGTTCCTTTTCAGTTCTAAGAAGGAACCATTAGACAGCCTTTTGGCCTTCTTCAAGGCTTGATTCTCCTCTTCCAAGGCCTTTATTCTGGCCTTATCCTGAGCCATCTCACTCTGGAGGTGCTTCATCATATCTGAAGGTTCCTTAGACCTTTTGGACATCTCCTTCTTCATCAGCTCGAGCTCGGACGCCTGCCCTTGAGAACGGTTGTACAGTGTCCGAATGGAGTTGTACATATGCTTCATCTGACTCACAGACTGTAAAAGAAGATAAAGAGAGTTAGATAACTACACAGCTAATCCTATTCAAAGCTAAGCCGAATCATACCTGGCTAATTTCGGGGCAGCCTGGTACCACCTCGACCAGAACCTCAGAAGGAGGAGGTGACACATACTTCTCGAACTCCTCCAATGGTTCGAGTTCGAGCCTTGGTTTCTTCGAAGACTTGTCCGCAGAGCTCCCTGAAGCCTCGAGGTCCCTCTTATTCTCATTACTATTCAACGGCCCTCTGGATTCAGCTATCTTGGCCAACAAACTTGCTGCCTTGTTCCCTCTAGAAGCACCCACTACATATAAAAGGGAAGAAGTTAGGGTAAAAAGCGATTGGCACATGGTGGACGAGAATAAAATAAACAAGAAAAAATACCCTCTCGCAACGCATCCGAATCTACCATAGGGGTTATCATCATGATCTCATCAAAATTATCAACCATGGTTGGGAGGACACTAGAAGTCCGAGACACCTCCTTTCTCGGACATCGAACCAAGGCTGAACCCTCATCCTCTTCCTTATCCGATGGATCTAAAGCCATAGGAAAAAATAGGCAATTTGCCTCCTCAATCACCTTATGCTGAGATTGAATCTTTTTAGGCCCTTGAACCAGCCTTTTGAACCGACGCCCACGTCGAGCATCTTTCATCAGACCCGAGATCTCCTTATCTACCTCCTTCTCGGATACTTCATCTTGGACAGTTCTTTCTTCTAATGCCCTATAGGCCTGCAACGCCTTAGCTGCACCAACTGGATCCTGCTCCATAGACAGGAGGGTTTCATACCAATCCATCTCAACACCTTCTGGCTGATCAAAATGTGTTAACTTCAAGAAGCTGCAATTTTGAAGAGTACGGCCGGATAGTTGATTCAACCAGTCATACGTTTCTATAGGCCATTGCCAACCCATTTGATGATCTCCAGATACAAACTTACCCTCTCTAAGTTTGATCTTATCACTCACCAACTCCCCAGCTATATTTAGCAGTTCGCAGGACGATTCCACTTCATACCAGATCTCATTTTGGACCTCTTCATTCCAATCAGGAACTTCATATTTCGTTCGATCGAAGGTTAGTTTTACCTTATCCCACTTCCCGCAGTTCACAGGAAGTACAAAAAGCTTACCTAAAGAGGTATCCCGAGAGGTCAAGGTCACATTTTGTTTAACAACGGAAACCTTATACATGGTCCGCAACAAGGAGATACTGGGATGGTAACCTTTACGAGCACACCAAGTTATTAAGGCCATAATGATTACTATCACATTGGCATGTAACTGCCCTGGATGCAACCTGTAATGCTGAAGAAAATCATCCAACGGCGGGGAAATGGGAAGGCTAACTCATGCTGCAGAAACCTCCCATATATGACCCCTCGGGTCGGAGTTACTAATTCAGCTGCACACTTGTCTTCCCCAAAGTACATGAGGTCAGCATCAGAAGGAATTTAGAAGGGACAACCTTCTGCAAGGATAGCAGCATCAGCGCGTGTTTTATCCTCCTTCAGCGACTTTCTACTACTACCTTCTCCATCCATGGATACTATACCTCCAGATGCATGCACTACCATGGGGCTATTCCTCTCTATCTGAGCCCTCCTGGCCATAGCCCTCAACCTCTTCTCTTCCTCAGAGGCTTTCTTCTTCAAAACTACATGTTTTTTCCCACTCGCTACCTCCGCTCTGCAACGGTCATGGGAGCTACTCTCCTCAGCCTGAGCTTCTACATACTCTCCCTCCTCATGATGGGGGGCGGAAATTGTTTTACTACTATTACTCATGATTACAGAGAGTATGGGGGAAATACACACACAGATAAAAGGAAAAAATAGACACAAGCAAATGCGCAGAGAAAGAAGATGACACTTATTGATGATGGAAGCAGAAATTTGGGGCTTCAGAAATTGATGAAGTACTGATGCGTCTTCTGAACTTGGAAAGAAGAAATTTTCGTAGAAGACAATGGGAATGATTTGGGAAATTTAATCCAAACCCAAACATCATTGAAGATGAGCAATTACCTCAATTCTGTTTCCAATGCAAGTAATTGGAAGAGATGGGAGACAGACCGTCTCTGCTTGCTAATGAAGACACGCCACGTGTACCCACCATCTGGATTTCAAAGAAAGCTAATCTCAACCGTTCATATATTTGATGGAATACGAAAGAACTTGAAACTAGATATTCAGAAGGGTAAGCCCGAGAAGAAAGTCCTCGAAGGACACCCCGAGCTTAACACCCCGAGTTAGTCTCCCTCGAGTTATTGGTTTTCTCTCGAGAAGAAAGCCTCTCCTTCAACTTTTGAGATGGAGCACTCTATATTCTGAAGATCTACCTTGGGGCTACTGATAAGTCCATGGTTCGTATTCGGACCTCATTCATACTCGGACCAGGGCCCGAGAAGGGTCATGGGCTCGAGATACGCGGAGGATGGGTCCACGGGTCCATCAATCCTAATCCTTATAAGGAATGCGTATATTATGAATGTTCTACAAGGAATATACATCTTCTCAAAGATGGTAATACAGCTATCCTAAACATGGTAATACAACCATGTCTGAAATACACTTCTATTATATATGGTAATACAACCTCTATTCCCATAAGAGTTGTATTCATACCATAAATACATATCTTGGTGATCTACGGATTGTAGCCATATAAATACCCTCAAAGGTTTGGTAGACCTCTCATCTAATCTCATACTTTATACTTTACGCCTTAAGCAAATATACTGACTTGAGCGTCCGAGTGTCTATCCCCGGGACACCCGGGTCCTTTACCTTGCAGATCAGTTCGAGAGCCTGGTTTGTCGTCGAAGTGTTGGTGTCCGGCATACATCAATCAAGTTGGTGTAGAGACCAACCTCGGATTGCGGCCAAGGATAATAGGACGCGAGTTTCGACTAATTTAGCAACTGGTGCAAAGATATCATGATAGTCAATACCTTCTTGTTGGGTATATCCTTTCGCAACAAGTCTAGCTTTTCGGCGCTCAATAGTGCCATCAGATTTGAATTTAGTTTATAAACCCACTTGCAACCAACAAAGGATTTACCCGGTGGTAAAGAAGTTAATGTCCATGTGTTATGAGATTCTAAAGTTGTGATCTCTTTGGACATAGCTTCATGCCATTCAGCATGTTTCATGGCCTCGGTAAAGTTTCTCGGCTCATGGGTTGTAATGATAGAAGTAAGTAAAATCTAATGGGTGGGGCTAAATTTGTCAAATGACAAATGATGAGTGAGCGGATGAGGAGAATTAGTAGTACATGAAATATTATTGCATATATAATCCTTCATCCAAACAGGTTCTTGGCGATCACGAGTGGAATGGCGGACTGGAATTTCTGATTCATTTATGATAGAATCACTCGATAGTTCTTGACGATTTTGTGAAACTAGAAGACGAAGGAAATGCAGGGGAGTTTAAAGGAGAATTTGAATTAGAATGAGTAGGACTTAATGGAGGTTGTGGACACGGAAGGGAGTCCAAGATATGAGTTGATGTGGAATGAGCTGAAAGTGGACTAGACGATGTGTTCGCAGTAGTGTGAGAATTATCTCTCTGTGAAGACTATGAATTAAATAAAGAATCATCATCATCATAATATGATGGTGATGTCTCTGTATGCGAAAAAAATCGCTTACAGGAGGCATGGAATCATGGAATGGGAATATATGTTCCTTGAACACAACATCGCGAGAAACATATTTTTGTTTGGATTCGATGTCAAGGATTATATACCCTTTATGGTTAAATGGATAGCCTAGGAAAATGCATGGCTTGGCACGAGGATCAAATTTTGTTCAGACTGATGTATTCCGAGCAAAACAAAGACAACCGAAAATTCGAAGATGGTCATATTTCGGCGGAGACTGGAGGAGAATTTCGTGTGGGAACTTGTTGGACAATATCGGAGTTGGTATTTTATTGATTAAATATGCAGCGGTAAGAACACATTCACCCCAATAATCAATAGGTATATTTGATTGAAATCGTAGAGCTCTTGTTACCGAGAGGAGATGGAGATGTTTTCTTTCAACAACCCCATTTTGTTGAGGAGTATAAACACAACTTCGTTGATGGTGTATACCATGAGATCGAAACCATGATTGAGTTTCTTTTGACAAAAATTTTGTCCCATTATCGGAACGAAACTTTTGTAATTGAGGTAAAAAGATTGAGAGGGATCCCGTCGAAATGGAATTGATCCTTTGTGAATATTGTGTAATGACAAATCGATAGAAATATTTAATGTACTTAAGAGTCTCAGATTTAGAACACATAAGGTAGATCCAAGTACATTTTGAGTAATCATCAACGATCGTAAGAAAGTATTTAGCGCCATCTTTAGATGTGATAGAAAAAGGGCCCCATATGTCACAATGAATGAGTTCAAAGCAACGAGAAGATGAAATAACTGATTTATTAAATGATAAACGAGTTTGTTTTGCTCGAGGGCAAATATTACATTCTGAAGAGAAATTGGAATGAATGAAATCTACTGTCTTACATAAAAATTTAAAACGGTTTAAGCTTGGATGACCTAACCGACAATGCCAAAGATCTATTGGCGTCTTATTACATGAAGCAATGGAAGAAAAAAAAGCAACCGAATGATGGCGGAGTTGATAAAGACCATAAACCAGATCAGCCTGACCAATCGTCCGATTCGAGCGAAGGTCCTGAAAAGTGCATGAAGAATCAAGAAATTCAGCTTTGCACTGTAGAGATTTAGTCAACTGAGATACAGAGATAAGATTGAATTTAAATGCAGGAATATGATAAACATGTGATAATCTCAATGATGGTGAGAATATTATTTCACCAATAGGATTTACAGTGACAAGAGTTCCATCTGGTAATTCAACATCAATATGCTTTGAAGGAGAATAATATTTGCTAAATAAAGACAAATTAGTGCAAACGTGATGCGTTGCACCACTATCAATATACCAAATAGGATGAGAATTAGTCATATTACCTGTGAGATTCACTTTAGGTGATGTATCTGGATCAGCTGTTGGAGTGGACAACATTGCAATGAGGAGACTGTATTGATCGGCTGAAAGTGATGGGAGGAGTTGCTCAGTAGATGAGGTTGCAGCAAACGCAGAAGGATGTGTGTTTCCTTTTGGTTCGCTGTTAGGATAGCCATGGATTTGATAGCATGTCTGGCGAGTATGTCCATATCTGGTACAGTGATCACAGTATGGGCACTGTCTTTTGTTGGTGTTGTTATTCTGCTGAGGACGAGAAGGGTCATACTTGTTGACATTGAGGGCAGCAGCATCAACACTTGGATGTGCAGTAGCATTAATGAATTTTTGTTCCTCTTCTTGCTTGACGAGGTTGAAAATTCGCTGAGCAGAAGGCACCGGTTCAATCAAAAGGATTTGACTGCGAAGGCTTGCAAAACGATCATGGAGTCCTTGCGGTTATCTGGTGACGTACAGATACGGAAAACAAACCAAACAAATGGAAAAGATATTTATCCCAAAATATCTGTTGCCGTTTGCCACTAGAGTTGACTAATTCAACTCTAGACTTCTAATACTTAGCCTAGGAAATCAACCGCGACGGAGAATGTAGTTCAAGAATTTGGCATATAAGAAAAATTAGGTAATTTGAAAATAATAAATAAAGGGTGAAATTGTCTTAAAACTAATTCAATGCCCTAAATAGGAATATCTAAGGTTTTATGCCTTTAGCGAGAATTTCAATTCTTATTACGCTCTTTTCTAGGAATTTTCCCAAAAAAATATGGCAAGTCCAACAGGATTTGCAAAATAGAGATAATACCTATATTTAGAATATTTTAACACTTTTGTTGCTCCAACAGTATTGCTAAACCCATTTTCTAAAATAGAAAATTGAGGAGAGAGTGTTTTGATCGCTATATATAGAGAAAGGGAGATTACTTTATGAGAACTAAATTCTAGGAAATTTAAACAAAGATTGTCTTTTAGCATGTTCAAGTGAGCAAATCTATTTTTGGTGAATTATAGTTAAGAATTTTTATAAAAAATAAATCAATTTTTGGTAAATTTTAGTGGGAAAAGCTATTTTTTTGGCAAATTGTAGTTATAGAGTATTTGAAAGTGTAATTAAAAATAAATATAAAATATTAAAATTTATCAAAAAAATCTCTAAAATAGAAAAACTGTTGGAACATAAAGAAAATTAAATAGAGAATATAACTTAATTTTCTCTGTTTTAGAAAAAAGTTTAGCAATCCTGTTGGACTTGGCCTAAGAGGAACCTAAGGGCAAATCCGACAAGTGTGCTATATTTTTCTCTAAAATAGAGAATAAAATGGTACGTTCTCTATAAATTTTTTATTCTTTCCAACAAATGTTCTAGTTTAGCGACTCCACCTATTTCTCTATCACTTGTTTTCCTATTTAATCTATCATTTTTATTTTTTTTTAAATCAAAATCCACAATCATGGATGCTCAAATTTACTATAAATAAAATATTTTATCCAAATTCATGAAACGTGGCAAGATTAGAGATCCAAACTTAATCGCTATACATAGAGATCCACACCTTCTCTCTCATCCAAATTTGTACTCGAGCAAGTCTCTGGAACTCCTAAGTTTCCTGACTTTCCATGAAAGTCTTTATACGTTTAATAATATATAGTGTACCTTTCAATTTGAATTGTGTATTTTATCACTTAATTTTTTTAAAATTTTTTACATAAATTTCTTGAATTTTCGCATTAAAACATATTTTCCTATATGTTTATTTTAACATGATCAATGTTTTAACACAAAATTATATCACTTGAGTTTAAATATATAGTGGTAGTTCCATAGCACTTAGGAAAGTTAAACTTTCTAGGGACTTCACCTTTCTACTTTCGAGAACAGTATAACAAATTTGTTGGAGTCATAAAACTCAAAAATAAGTCTAAAAATAGCCATATTCTCTATTTTACCAAATTTTTTGGATTTTCTAAGGCCCTGTGAAGTTTATCAATTATGCATATCGGTTCATTTAATTTTAGTTTAGTTCAGTTGAAGTCAATTCAATTTAGTTCAATTTAGTTTAGTAAAAATATAATTCTATCAAATTCGAGTAAATTTATACATATTGGTTCTATTGTTCAATACATTAATTTACACTTCAATTCAGTTCAGTAAGAAATAAATTCAGACAAACACCTAAGGCCCTGTTCTATGGAACTTATAAGTAAAGCAGTTCATAATTCAGTTCAGATCAGCAAAAAATATAATTTGATGAAATTTAGGTAAATTTAGACAAACTAATTCTGTTTTTTGATACATCAATTTCCATTTCAACTTGTAAGCTCGTAAGAACATGTTCTAAATATGTGAAATTACATAAACATCTAAAGTTTAATAATTTAAATATCAATGTATCTAAAACTATTAGTGTTAAAAATAAATATTATAGTAATACCATATCTGAAACCTAAACTATAAGATAAATGGAGGGAAAATCAAATATGAAATAATAATGCATATAAAATTATAATTTTAAAATATATGATACAATAAACTATTTATTCCTAATATATAAAGAGAAACAATTAGATTAGACAACCTTATAGTAAGGCAAGGGTCTGCCAAACCATGTTTTAATGAGTTTTGGGCCAAACAAATAATATTATTTTCTCGGTGCACACGGTATAAAGTCGTATAAGTTAAGGGACTAGGTTGCAAATTATAAAAGTTTTATCCCAAATCATATCAACGACTTTTGCAACTGTACTACTCCTTTGTTTAAGGACTTCTCCTGCTGTACTACTCCTTTGTTCAGGGAGTATATCTTTGTTTAAGGAATCAATCATAGAGGCCGCTGAACCCCGGAATTATTATGCGCGGATGATCGAACGCTGCCTGGCGGCACCGGCGAGCTCTGGAGAAGTTGTAGAAGAAGCTCGTATATTCGGATTCCTGCCCGGGCTCGAAGGAGGAGCGATCCTCGGTTCCGTATAGATCCGCATCGGAGGAATCGAGGTGATTAAAATTGTGGCACCTGATTTTTCAGAGTGTGTGAGGGTGAGAGAGAGAAAGGGCGGGGAGAGTGTTGATTTCTTGAAGAGGAGTCTCGTGTTGTTGCTAGAATTATTTCTAGTGTGTCACAGAAGGATTAGATTTAATCCGCAGTTCACATTGGCCGCAATTCACGATTTTTTATCGATTTGATTGTGTATATATTTTAGTTGATGATTTCATGTTTATGATTGATGATGACGGTGGATCTGATGATCGATTGATGATTTGATGTCTGTGATTGATTATTAATTTTTGATGATTATTGAGTTTTGATCGATGACTGATATCGGTTATAATGTTTTGATGATTGATGATTTTTTATTGACGATAATTTTTAATTATTGATGATGAGTATGATGATTTGATGATAAACGACGAACATTTGATGATTTGATGATGAATAACGAAGATTTGATGATAAACGACGAAAATTTGATTATGTGTATATTTTAGTTGATGATTTTTTATTGATATATATATATATATATATATATATATAAGACAACGATGAAAACGAGGTCTATTTGATAATCCAAGCTACATTTCTACGAGAATCTAGTTTCACGATTTTTATCGATTTGATTATTTGTATGTTTTAGTTGATGATTTTATGATTATGATTGATGATTTTTTATCGATGATAGAACGGATTTGATGATTTGATGATGAACGACGATGATTTGATGATGAACGATGATGATTTGATGATGAACAACGGTGATTTGATGATGAACGATGATGATTTGATGATGAACGACGATGATTGACGATAAACAATGATGATTTGACGATGAACGATGAATATTTGATGATTTGTTGATGAACAACATAGATTTGATGATGAACGACGATGATTTGACGATAAACGATAAAGATTTGATTATGAACGGTGATAATTTGATGATGAACGTTGATGATTTGGTAATGAATGTCGATGAATTGATGATGAGCGGCGATAATTTGATGATTTGATATTGTTGATTGATGATGGTAATGATTAATAAGGAGATTAAATGTGTTATATAGTCTTATTGCAAAATAGTCCCTGAGTTTTATTAACATTTCAAGTACTGGCACCAAAAAATAAATATTTTTATTCCAGCCCCAAAACTATTTTGCCGCTGAACCTAATACCCCTTGCCTTACCATAAGGCTGCCTTACCAAAAACTTTCTCATATATAAAAGGGGGAATCCCTTAGGAACATTATTTTCGTTCCTAAGATGAACAGTGTCTTTCGTCCTCGGGTGAATAGTAACTTTTCAGCCTACGCGCCGCCGCCGGATTTCCACTCCGGCCCGTACGAGAAAGTTGTCCTCAAGTGGACCGCCACCTGTAAAGGGCGATAGTTCGACCGCATTTTCGGAGTTGGTTGAGCGGGATCGAGATTTTCAGAAGCTGCACGGCCGAGCCGACGAAAAACGGGATTGTCTAGACGGTTTCTAAGGATGTCACCAGATATTACTCTCTGTTCAAGTCAAATCAGACAATGGTTGTTTCTCTAAACAACGTTGTTGATGATACGTACACCGGGGTGTACCATGTGAATGTCAGCTTTCATTTTTATCTTTTCGACAAAAAACGTGTTCTTGGGAATGGATTCATTCCTGGGATGAATGCTGATAAAATGTAAGAACACATGTAAGAAAGTTTGTAACGCTAAAAAGGTACTATATGAAGTTAGATATCAAGTATATATCATCCTTTACTTTTTGTAAGAAGTGGTTGATTAGCTTTTGTTAGTTTTAATATTGTAGACGTGAAAATGGAAGTGTACATTTTTAGGATAGACACCTAGTTACGGGGTGCCTCTTCTTTTAAGCGAGACTCTTAATTGTGAATGCACTGACACTACGGATGAAAACTTGATTGAAGATGATCCTACTGTTTTAGGTACTACGCTTTATGAATCCTCTTTGGACACATCAATGGCTGGTTTAAGTTAATGTCGGTGCATTTGCAATTCTAAGCAGTGTGCAATGTACACTGCTTAGATCAAGAAATGTACACGTAACAGTGCACCATTTTAAGCAGTGTAACAGAAGATCGAGAATCATATTATTCCCTATTTATGTTCCACTCATAACATGCATGGTTTCCAGAGAGGTAAAATCACCAAACTTTACTGAACAAAGACGGCATCATTTTGTCAATCATGGACTATTTATGAATGACATAGTTTTAAACCCCACTGACAGCATCTCCAGTGCCAAAAACAGAGGAATCAAATGTGCAAAAGGTTCACATTTGAGGTTGGCTGATTAAAGTGTACTACCACCTGTCAAGATGCATATTGATGATACTAGAACAAAAGCCACAAAACTTTCTAATAATAGAAGGTGAATGCAAATGGTGTAATTTATTAATGTGCTGCCAACAATGCAGATGTAGTATTCATATTCACACATGACCGAAAAAACACAATCCTTACAATTCCATCAAAATCCAACAGAGTTACGCTAAAATCCAAACTATCTACACAAATCAGTCATTGTAATAGTAAAGGCACATCAATATTTACACTTGAAGTCGAAAAGGTACAAAAAATCTGAGGATTTTACCTTGCTTTTCAGTATAATTGATCATTTCAATATAATAATGACAAAGCTGCTGCGAGAATCACAAAGAGAATAATCATCCGCAATATGTTATCCTGTTCTCCCGGAGTATCCGCCTGAACTCCCCGATGTTGCTGCTGTTGCGGTTGTTGTTGTTGTTGTTGTTGTTGCTGCTGCTGATGCTGATGATGCTGATTTGCAGCGGCATTATAGTACATGCCATTTTGGTAACCATGCGGGTATCATCCACCCAATGCCAATCAGCACAGCAAAGCTACTAAATGCGGGCCACAATCCCCCCACAGATCCGGCCCTATGTCAGGGTTCATGTTCAACGACTCCTGAGGAAATGAATTACGCTGAGACCGAGGCTGAGGCTGAGGCCTCCGGCGATTAGGGATTTCAACACCAGGGATATGTTTACTCCTGGGATCACTCGGAGTCCCTCCTCTTCCATAGAGAGGAATGAGCTTCTCCTCCTGAATCAAGGCCTTGCAAATAGGGCATTCGTGAGAATGTGAGTGAAGCCTGAGCCATCTGAACATACAAGGCCAGCAAAAGAGGTGGCCGCAGAGGGTGATTATGGGGTCCAGCGCTAGCTCAAAGCAGATGTTGCATTCAAAATTACTGGCATCACCATCACCACCACCATTCCCACTAGCCGAAGAAGAAGTGACATTTTCGCGACCAGTAAAGTTGCTCGACTCGCTATCCATTATGTCCGGTGCAAAACCTAACGAATAACACGCTCCACCATCAATCTAACATTCAATCTTCTAAGTTCTAACATTCAAAACACAGAAATATCTCATTTCTTAGCTCTCAATCTCTCATTTTTAGCTAGCTGATAATCAGCAGTCGATAACCAGTTGCTTCATACAATTAGATTCATAATCAGATCATAAACATGGGAAATCATGTAAAACCCTAGATTTCAACCAGCAAAATGGGCATGATATTTCTCAGAACAAACAGATAAAGTCTGAGTTGAAAATCGACAATTAGAGTTGATTAAATTGCAATTGTCAGTTGTTTGATTCTAGTTGAACTTCAGAACGAAGAATCATCGAAGACACCCACATATGAATAACATATACGAGCGAGAAGATTTACCTGGTAATTAGATGAGCAGGTGAGGAGAGAATCAAAGGTTTTATTAGATCGACCGTCCGCCCGTCTGTTAGAAGTGAATAGCGGACGACGAGGGGGGCTTGGATATATGAGTTTTGTCACCCTTCTCCTCGTCTACTCGGATCCTTCCTTGCTCGACTTCTCTGTTGGGCTTCCAATATTTGGGTCAAAATGGATAAATATTAAGAGGATTTATCATAGATAAATTGAAATTTATCTACATACGTATCTCTGACTCAGCGTAATCTGCATAGTCAACTTTTACACTATGCAACACACGTTTTTGACCAACGTTATTTTTAATTATTTATATTTATCTGAAAATTAAATTTGATATATGAGTTCTGTCACCCTTCTCCTCTTCTATCTGGATTCTTCCTCGCTCGACTTCTCTGTTGGGCTTCCAATATTTGGGTCAAAATGGATAAATGTTAAGAGGATTTATCATAGATAAATTGAAATTTATCTAAATACGTATCTCTGAATCAACATAATCTGCACAGTCAACTTTTCACACTATGCAAACACACATTTTTTACCAACGTTATTTTTAATAATTTATATTTATCAGAAAATTAAATTTGATATATGAGTTTTGTCACCCTTCACATCATCTACCTGGATCCTTCCTTGCTCGACTTCTCTGTTGGGCTTCCAATATTTGGGTCAAAATGGATAAATGTTAAGAGGATTTATCATAGATAAATTGAAATTTATCTAAATACGTATCTCTGAATCAGCATAATCCGCATAGTCAACTTTTCACACTATGCAAACACACGTTTTTTACCAACATTATTTTTAATGATATATATTTATCGGATAATTAAATTTGATATATGAGTTTTGTCACCCTTCTCCTCATCTACTCGGATTCTTCCTTGCTCGACTTCTCTGTTGGGCTTCCAATATTTGGGTCAAAATGGATAAATGTTAAGAGGATTTATCATAGATAAATTGAAATTTATCTAAATACGTATCTCTGACTCATCGTAATCTGCATAGTCAACTTTTCACACTATGCAACACACGTTTTTGACCAACGTTATTTTTAATTATTTATATTTATCGGAAAATTAAATTTGATATATGAGTTCTGTCACCCTTCTCCTCTTCTACCTGTATCCTTCCTTGCTCGACTTCTCTGTTGGGCTTCTAATATTTGGGTCAAAATGGATAAATGTTAAGATGATTTATCATAGATAAATTGAAATTTATCTAAATACGTATCTCTAACTCAGCGTAATCTGCACAGTCAACTTTTCACACTATGCAAACACACGTTTTTTACCAACGTTATTTTTAATAATTTATATTTATCGGAAAATTAAATTTGATATATGAGTTTTGTCACCCTTCTCCTCGTCTACTCGGATCCTTCCTTGCTAGACTTCTCTGTTGGGCTTCCAATATTTGGGTCAAAATGGATAAATGTTAAGAGGATTTATCATAGATAAATTGAAATTTATCTAAATACGTATCTCTGACTCAGCGTAATCTGCATAGTCAACTTTTTACACTATGCAACACACGTTTTTGACCAAAGTTATTTTTAATTATTTATATTTATCTGAAAATTAAATTTGATATATGAGTTCTGTCACCCTTCTCCTCTTCTACCTGGATTCTTCCTTGCTCGACTTCTCTGTTGGGCTTCCAATATTTGGGTCAAAATGGCCAAATGTTAAGAGGATTTATCATAGATAAAAACAAATTTATCTAAATACGTATCTCTTAATCAGCATAATCTGCATAGTCAACTTTTCACACTATGCAAACACACGTTTTTGACCAACGTTATTTTTAATAATTTATATTTATCGGAAAATTAAATTTGATATATGAGTTCTGTCACCCTTCTCCTCATCTACTCGGATCCTTCCTTGCTCGACTTCTCTGTTGGGCTTCCAATATTTGGGTCAAAATGGATAAATGTTAAGAGGATTTATCATAGATAAATTGAAATTTATCTAAATACGTATCTCTGACTTAGCGTAATCTGCATAGTCAACTTTTCACACTATGCAACACACATTTTTGACCAACGTTATATTTAATTATTTATATTTATGGGAAAATTAAATTTGATATATGAGTTCTGTCACCCTTATCCTCTTCTACCTGGATCCTTCCTTGCTCGACTTCTCTGTTGGGCTTCCAATATTTGGGTCAAAATGGAAAAATGTTAAGAGGATTTATCATAGATAAATTGAAATTTACCTAAATACATATCTATGACTCAGCATAATCTGCATAGTCAACTTTTCACACTATGCAACACACGTTTTTGACCAACATTTTTATTATTATTTATATTATCGAAAAATTAAATTTGATATATGAGTACTATTGTTGCGATTAACGATGTCAAACATGATAATATTAATAATTAGATATTTATTTAAACATGCGGTCAAAGTTTAAAAATAAATATTGTCAAAACGTTGTGAATTCAAGTGAGAGGTTGTATCGTGTCAATGTTTACATTGTAAATAATTATTTTTAATTATACACTAATGTATGAAATATTACTCCATCTTGAACCCAAAATTAATATTGAATTTACTATATTATTTAAAATCAACAATTTTCAATAAAGTAATGTGTAGGAGATAAATGGTGATCTTTGGAAGCATAATGAATTTGTAATATACACTTCATTGGTACCCGTGCATAAATTACTTAAAATATAAATAAATTTTTTTTTTATAAATGGTAACAAGCAATAATTATGATAGTAAAAAGAAATAAATAAATTTCTTGGAAGACAAGAGTATCGAATTAGGGATAAGAACAACAATAAATTATCGTACCATGAATATTTTTATTTAATACATGGAATTAATTTGTTGTTAAGGAACTCCTTAGAAAATAAATGTAACTTACTATATCTTCAGCCAATTATACTTGTATTGTTAGACCGATTCGGAACAGAAATAAGGCGAGCGGCCTAATTAGGATGGACGGTAAACATGTCTCCTGAGAGCAAGTCTAACAGATTATCTACTCACATTTTCCATAATGGGCAAGTAAATTTCATATTTCCCATATATTTTTACCTTAACTTTAACAGTTTCTTCATTTTTCATTTCTTATAATTTATTGACATTTATTACTATACATTTATCCTATTGTTTTCTATTTTTTAATCATATATTCAATAAATCCAAATAATGATGAACAAATAAATAATTAACTTAAAATACATATTACAATAATATTTCATATTTGAAATTACTTATTCTAACTTATAAAATGATAAAATTACATTTTATAAAAATAACACATCTTGTTACAATATAACTATTTTTGTAATGTATTATGAATAATTAGACTCATCTCTTTTCAATTTTTTGTTACAAGTTATTATTTTCAACCATAAGAAATAAAATGTTTAGTAAAAAATTTTAATTTAAACGTTATGACTTATATAAAACGTCAAAATAAATATATTTATGACCTTAAAATTTAGTAAATTTATATTGGAAAATAGATTATATTTGATTATTAAATATCAATAGATATGTACATGTAAAAATAGTCATATGAGATCTTGTTACGATCGTCTTTATGCATATTTTTAGAATATGTATTTTCGATAAAATTTTATTGTAATTATTTTAAGATATTATCATTTAAAATTATTGAAGAGAAACAATTAATGAGTGAAGTAACAAAAAACAATGCAGATAGCATTAAATTTTGGTTCTCCAAATCTTCTCTCTCATTCTCTAAATTTGGAGAAGCAAACCTTCTCTTTCTTCCATTTTCCTATTATGGAGAATGGGATGGAGAATCTGTTGGAGTTCAAAAAAGGATCAAATTCTCCATATTTAAGCAAATTTGCTATTATAGCAAAGTTGTTGGACTTGCTCTAAGAGCATGCCAAACAGTTACTCTATAATAGAGTTTATAGCTAGATTTGCCCTTTTTGACTATATTGCTTCCAACAGATGCTTTATCACATACTCTAAAATAGAGATATGGTAAAATTTGAAGAATGAAAAGGCATATGGGCTACTCTTCTTTCATACTCCAAAATTTAATGCTATCATTGATTGTTACTATTTCCTTCCTTTTTTATCCTATACTTTCTTAATCATTCACATCTTCACACACATAAAAATATTGAAAACATAAATTTGCAAATAAAATTAAGGCCATGTTTGCTGGAAAATATAATTCAATTAAATACCGAAAATAAAATTAACTTCAGTCTAATTCAATTCACTTCAGTAAAATATAATTTGATCAAATTTAATTAAATTTAGAAATTCTGATTCTATTTTTCAATACATAAATTTCACTTCAATTCAATTTAGTTCAGTAAAAATATAATTTAATCAAATTCAAGTAAATTTAGACATTTTGATTCTATTTTTCAACACATAAATTTCACTTTAATTCAGTTCAATTCAGTTCAATTAGTAAGAAATAAGCTCAGACAAACATGCGCTAATTGTGTGCTCTTGGGAGTCTCAAATAAAATTAAGTATAATTATTATTATTTATCGCAATAAATTCATGAAATGGTAAAATAGAGCAACTGTTGGATAGAGTCTAAATAATTATAGAGTTTTTGGAATTTGATACTCTATTATAGAGATTGTTTTAGAGTAGCTGTTGGGCTTGCTCTATAACCCCTCTTCCAACTTTTCCCCCAAAAATCTCTTAAGAATTCATCCAAAAAATCATTTTCCTCTCTCACTTAATTTCCACATCATCTCATTCATTTTCCACCTCAAATTCTCTCTCATCCAACTAATCATTTTTTTTCTTTTACATTTTCATTTTCATTATATCCATATGTAATTAACACAATACTAAAATAATATTGTGTAGTGATAATTACATAACATTTAAAATTATTTAGAATAACATGAATTTAGATAATGCAAATTTACTTTAAAGTACATTGTATAAAAAATGAAAATTGAAATTACTATATCGAAAATCCATATAACAATGTTAACGAACATTTAAAAAAATTATTGACATTTTACATTATAAAATTTTAAGTATATGTCATAATTGACTGATATTCAAAAAAAACAAAGGATGTTACATAGTACATTTTCAAAACACGTTACATTATAAATGATATTAATAATTTTATTAAATATAATTTTATTATTAAATTTTAATAAATTTATTGTGTATGAAATATAAACTTATTTCAATTATATTCAATTGAAATTATTCTTAAATAATAAATAAATAAAAGTGTCAAAAGATGGAAAAAATAATTAAAGCATCATTTTTACGATAATTAAAAAACACAATGATCTAAATTGGTCAAATTATAGAACACAATATCATGTCTAACTTTTACTCCTAATCATGCTTAATTATATGTATCATGCCTAATTGTAGAGTAGTATAGGGCTGGCAATTTGGAACACGACACGAAAACCCGACCTGAACCGAACACGACTTTACCGGGTTTGGGTTGACACGAAACACGGTATGGGTTTATATTGGGTTAGACACGAGTGACCCGAAAATAAATGGGTTGTGTTCAGGTCAAACCCGTGGGTTAAATGGGTAATCCGTTTGACCCATATATTTAAGGTGTAATTGTGCAAATGATTGAAATTGCCTTTATAAATGCAAACAAATCCTCTAATTCCAAAACCATTGAGATTATCCTACTAATTTATGATGAAATTGAGAGTTAATTTTGTAATTCTTGATTTAGTTTTCATATGACATGATAATTTGAACTGCATAAATTTCAAAATTTAGTGTCATATTCAGTCTCATTATTAATAAATGGGTTTCGTGGGTTGGGTTTGGGTAACCCGGATTTTTACTGGGTCGGGTTTGGGTCAAAGTTTTGTGACCCGAAACATTATTGGGTTGGGTTTGGGTTTAGTATTTCCAACCCGCCAACCCGCCGACACGAACCCGCCAACCCGCCAACCCGCCCCGATTGCCACCCCTAGAGTAGTACATGCCTAACTTTTGTAAACCGGGAATGAAAGAAGTGACAAAGAAAAAGAAAAAAAAAGGGAAAAAAAAAACAACACGCGTGAGCATTGTTGGTCCACAAAGGTGACATAGAGGGTTTCAAGAGGATACAGAGGAGTAAACCCATACTCAAATTTAAGCCTTTTTTACGGCAAAATACTCACAGAATCTCCCATAATGAGAAAGAATCTGTTTTCATGACCTTTGATTCCAGCTCGGCAAAATCTCACATCTCACAGAACCCGTGCATAAGAGCATCAGTTATGTTAAATTCTCATTTCCAAGTTTTCTCCAAAAATTTCTTAAGAGCATCTTTTATGGTGAAATCAAATTTATAAGATTTTTCATAAAAATCTCTTTAAAATCCCTACTCCTACTATCATAAAATCTATACACAATGTTTTCTTCATATTTGCTATATCCCACCTCAATCAAACTATTCTTTATATTATTATTTCTCTCTCATTTAAACCATTATTACTCTATCTACTTAATACAAATTATAAATGATTGTTTATATTTGTGAATTGTGAAAATGTTTAATTTCAATATTAAATAATTATTACTCCTCGTTCTTGATATTTCATACACTAATATTTATCATTTTTCTATAAAGTTTAAAGTAGTATATGGATAATGTTATGTAAATTAGTTTTGATTACTTGTAATATTTATTTTAGTTAAATAAATATCAACATTTACCGATAATCAATCATGAATTAAAAAAAAAAATTGATCAAAAGATGTAATTATAAAGAACTAGAGCATTAATACTATTTTTTCTTTTTTACAAAAATTGAAAGATAAAAAAATCTCACTCTGTCCATTTATTATTAAATGATGTGATGAATTAGTTACAATGGAAATAAAAACACTCTCTTAAATTAGCAAAGCTGGAGAATGTAGTGCGTAGTAGTATTTCATTTGTACTGGGACACTACTAATAAATTGCAAGATATAATTAGCATTGATTTGTGGAACTGATATGGCCACGTCAATTTTCTGGTCCCTACGAAGGGGTTTTCTCCGTTTTTTCCGTGGTTACTGATCTGTAACCTGAACTTTGGATTCTGTCCGGAATTTCAGGAAAAATAATTGAAAAACCGTGTAAAACCTAAAAATAGTAGATGCTCTAAGAATTCATTCAAAAAACCATTCCCCGCTATCATAAAAACTCTCACATCATTTTCACATCATCTCATCCATGTCCCATTTCAATTTCTCTCTCATGCAACTAATCATTCTTTTTCTTTTACATTATCATTATCGTCATCGTTATAACCATATATAACTAATTTAATATTAAAATAAAATTTTATAGTGATAATTATATAAATTTTAAAATTAAATAGAATAATGTGAATTTAAATAATGCAAACTTGCTTTAAAGTACATCGTACAAAAAAAATTATTTGAAATTATATATTACAAATTCCACAAAATTAAAGAACGTTTACAAAAATTACTTGACACTTTAAATTTTCGTTAAATCTATTTTACTTCAGCTTTTATTGAACTCAGTCTATTTTTTTTACTTCAATTTTTATTATCTTACTTTACTTTATTAAATCTATCTGAATATTTTTTACTACAATTCAGTTCAATTTAATTGGTTTATTATGAATGAAATATAATTGAATTCAATTCAGTTTAATTGATATTTTTCTTACATAGTTATTAAAATGTTAATTTAACAAATCAAATCCGAGAAATAATAAATGATTATTACCATAAAATTCTAAAATCTAAATGATATACTACCATAATAATTCATGTCATGTTTACAATGCAAACAAAAGAAACGAACTGTCAACGTGATTGTAGGGCCAGAATGGCTGAGTTGGAGAGTTTTTGGGCGACTACGGAAGAGTAAACCCAGATGAAAATTCTAACCTAAATTCAAGGGATAATGCGGGAAGAATCTTCCATAATGGGGAAGAATTTTCATTCCTTACCGATTCCAGCCATATGAAATCCTTCAAAATTCCTCCATAACTGATGCTCTTACACTTCCAAATAGAATTTCATTCCACTATGGCTGCAATAGTACACCACAAATTCAGACATGCTTGCCAAGGCTCTGACATGATCGACAAATTTCCAAGAAAATGCTTATTATCTACATTTCAATTCAACTGTTAGGAAATCAAAATGAAAAGGCCTTAGATATCATTGGAATATGTTGTTCATATCTAAAGAAATTTTGTGGATCCAAAGTTCAATGCTCTGTCAAAGTTTTTCTTGAATATTTAGTGCCCCAAACTGCGCTGCTGCTTCATACTTGGTTTGCATGTCTGCATCATCACCGACTACATCTCCTAAATCAAGATCTCTGTAGCTAAAGTATGCAGCTCTTGGAAATTTCAGAACATTATATGTTTTGAAATCGTAAAACATTATCATCCAACTAAATAGGGTAGCCTTTCCGCAATGTATGAGAAAAAGTGTTACAGATTCTGAGTTGGCGGAAATGGCTTTGCAGATTTGACTCATCTCTCCTCCATTAGAGCTCAATTGCATCACCATCAAATATCTGCTTTCTGCCGAAATTCAATTGAACTAGTGTGGTCTATCGAGTGAGAAAACCCTAGATCTAACTATCTTCTTCGGAGCAGTGGCCTGCTTCATCTTTCTCTTTAAAGTAGTGGCATGTTTTTCTTGCTCAATCTTTCTCTTTTTGGACAAAACTTGACGTTTTCGTCTCTTTCATATTCGAGAGAAGAGGGTTTTTGCAGAGAAGAGAGGTGGAGAGTTTTATGGAGGTTGGGTGCAATTTTCTCCATCTCTAGCGACCTTCAAAGGTGTAATATTCAGCAGGTTATTCTCAACATTCTTCTTCTTGTCCTCCTCTTCCTTGGCTGAGCTAGTGCCATTCCTCGAATCAACACCATCGTCAACCTTTTTCCTGCCCTTTTTCTCCTTGTTAGAAACAGTGGCTATACAATCATCACCAATTCTCTTCTGCTTGCCAAAAAAGGTGCCATTATCATTTTTTCTTGTAGGAAGTAGAACTATCAACATTGCCCCAGATTTGATTTCGAGCTTAAACACCAAAACAAAATGAGCCTTCGACAAATTTGGATGCTATTTTTGTTTGCCTAATGTCTCTTTCAACCTTATGATCTTCTCATACAACTGAGTATCGTTGAAGTCGCCAATCAGTTTGCCTTTCGGGGATGTGCGCAGCCTTCACTACAAACGAAGGTAGTTTTAATCACACGTCTTAATCACACCAAGATTTTAATGATGTGATTAAAAAACATCAGTCACACTTATTTAGATTTAAATGTGATTAATTAAATTATTAATCACATGTTATGTGACTAATGTAAATTTACTCACATAAATTATAATATTAAATTTTGACCGTGAGTAATTAGTATTGGTCACATTGATTTTTAAACTATAAAAAATTGTAATGTGGTGTGACTAATAGATTCAATCATTTAATGAAACTTAGCTACTAATTAAAAATTAACGGTGAATATGAAATTAGGGACGAAACTGAACTAAATGAGGACTAAAGTGAATTGCGCGGGGTCTTTTTTATAAACTTTGAAATATACCGAGGACTAAACCGCAAAATGAAACTTAAAAACTGATTAATCATGATCTTCTTCCCCGAGTTGCGATTCTTCTTCCCCGATATTCAACCCGAACCGCCATGCTCTTCCCAGTCCTCCATTTCTCGAGGTCACCAGTTAATCTCAACCCAATTCGTCGCCACCGGCGGTCGAATCACCACCAACACCACGATCAACTCCTTGCTCCGGCGGCTTCCGCGTGGTCCTAACCTGCTTCCACAGTGATGGTAGTCTGCTCGTCAGTTCGTCAGCTTAGGTCGGAGCTCGGTGACGCTGTTCGTCAGTTTGATCCTCTGCTTATCGCTCAATGACGAAGCTGTGATTGAATTTTGACAATTTCTAGGGAGAATTCCAGCAAGGATCGTCGGTTTTTTGGTTGAGGCATTTTGACAAACAGTTTGTGTGCATGTTCTTCAGCTCTTTTTTCCCCTTTTCAAGTTGTGACTTTTCATTGCTTTTTGTTCTTGTAATTATCATCGTCACCAGTAATAGAAGAAGAGAATGACAGGTGAGGAGGCAGATCAGATGGAGCACAAGCTTATAGAGGCTAATCAGATGGAGCACAAGGTTGGGGAATCAGATAAGACGGAGTGCAAGCTTGAGGAGGCGGATAAGGTGGAGTACAAACACGAGGTAATATTGAAGAGGAGGAAGAATAAAGCGGATTATCATGTTTGGCTTTTCCTTTTTTGTGTGTGTGTGTGCTGCTTGTCTAATATTTTATTTTATGTTCATATATTGGCAGGAGGTTGACCTTGTCCAGATGAAAAATAGGAAGAAGCTACATAGAGCAGGTACTGCAGATAGATTGAATATGCACGCCCTATATCTATGTCTGTTGTACATTTAACGTTGAATGAATTCAATGATTGACGTTATTCAAATACCATCTGGAAATGATTTTCGTTTTGAATTGTGTTGATTTTGATTTTGATTTTGATTGTGTGTGTTTAGATGATGACGTAACTATGAAAGTTTGTTTGCTTTTCCCTCATATAAGTTGCCACGAAAGTATAAAAGACTATTTTTAAGGCTGGATCTCGTGCTATTACATGGTTTCTGAACACTGATTGTATAACTTTGCCGCTTGACAGATATTCAGATCCTTGGCTTATTATATTCATGGAATTGGAGTCTGTCACAGGGATATCAAGCCTCAAAAATTACTGGTGCGTATTTGATGCCGGAGGCTGTTTGCTTAGTTTTCTGCTGAGTATCATTACATACATATACAGATATACTATATGCTAGTTTGATGAAAATTATTTTTGCATGCATTTTTTTAATCTGAAAACCTAATTTTGCTTGTGTAGAACTAGAATATTAAAAATTGTGATTGAGTTTATCGAAGAACTGGGATCAGGAAATTTTGGGATAGTGTATCATGGGAAATGGAAGGGCTCTAATGTTACAATCAAGCAAATCAAATCCAGCTGCTTCACCAATAACACTAAAGACTTGGACAGACTGGTAACAATCCATCAACATGTGCATGTAGTTGTCTTTAATTTCATAAATGTTGTATAATGTTATTTATTTTGATGCTATGATTGATGAACAGGTTGCGGATTTCTGAAAAGAGGCTCGTACTTTAGGGCAGCTTCAGCACCCAAACATTGTAGCCATATATGGGGTGTCTTCAGATGGTCCTCCCAACAGTTTGGCTGCAGTGACAGAGACATGGTCAACGGTTCGCTAAAGAAAATTCTTCGCAGAAAAGATAAGACAATTGATCGTTGGAAGAGGTTGATTTTGGCCATGGATGCAACTTCTGGGATGGAATATTTGCATGAGAAGAACGTTATTCATTTTGATTTGAAATCAGAAAACTTTCTGGTGAACATGAAGGATCCGTTGAGACCTGTTTGCAAGGTAAGTTAAGCATATATAATTTTTTCTGGTTAATCTCCATCATTCAATATTAATTTGTGTTTGGTTGCAGATTGGTGATATTGGATTGTCAAAGGTTAAGATGCACCAACATCATCCAATAAAGAGTCATCGATGTGCGTAATAGGTCAAAGGAGAGACAAACATATCTTACATTTGTTCTCGCTATTATCGTGCTCCTGAGCTGATCTTCGGGGCTACTGTGTATACTACTGCAATCGACATTTGGTCTGTGGGCTGTGTCCTAGCTGAACTGCTTCTTAGACAGGTAATTGAATACTTAAGTTTTACTGTAGTTTTTTTGGAGAGCAAGCAAATGTTGTCCCCAAAACTGACTCTATCGACTGTCATGACCTGGCAGCCTCTTTTCCCTGGTGAGAGTGGAGTTGATCAGCTGGTGGAAATAATCAAGGTAATGCTAATGTTGTAGCAAGACAGTCGAGATGAACTCAAATCTGATCTTTCATCTTGTTGCATAGGTTCTTGGAACACCTACTCGTGAGGAAATCAAGTGTATGAATCCAAACTACACCGAGTTCAAGTTCCCTCAGATCAAGGCTCACCCATGGCATAAAGTAAGGCATTTGTTACTCTCGATGTCTTATTTCCTTAACAAACACTTTGTTTTCTCTGGCCGTTGATCTTTCTACGTGTTTCCCACTCAGATATTTCACAAACGCATGCCTCCAGAAGCTGTAGACCTGGTTTCAAGACTGCTTCAGTACTCACCAAACTTAAGATGCACTCCTGTGAGTACACTTAATATTCACTTTTCCCGTTCATAATGCCATTAAAGAATGATTCTGGATAAGTTATTTCTTTTTCTTCTCGTGAACGATTGAAATCTTTTAGCAGTTGTTGTGATGATGACGTAAATATAAACGAACAAGGTGGCAGTCCAGCCCCTTCCTCCTTCCCAGGCCGCCGCCCAGCTAAGTGCAGAGCTCGTGCAGGCCGAGAAACAGATGGATTTGAGCAAGGGAGCTCGGGCTGGCGGAGCTTTTGCAGATGAGGATGGCCATTGAGAGGTGATGAAGGAGAACAAGATGATGCGGAGTGGAAAGTGCACACAAGGTTTTTGCAAGTTTGGTTAGAGAAGCAGCTTGGATGCAAGATCATTGAAATGCAGAATCTGCCGAAGAAGTAAAGAGCAGCAGTGCAGAAAATAGTTCTAGCCAAAATTGTAAAATATAGATAAATTTGGGCCAAATGCGTAAATACAGATAATGATGGGTAAATGTTTAAATACAGATAGTTTTGTGGCAATTTATAATAAATTGAAAGTATTGGGTCGATTTTTAAATATACAAAAGTTTTGGATATATTTGTAAATACTATAATTACAGGGGTTAATTTGAAAATATAAAACTTTGAGACTAAAATTGCAATTTATAGAACTATAATTAGTCACATTAGTTATACTTTTGGGAGTAAGGGTCACTAATAGTAAATTGGTCACATATCAATCATGTGACGAATACTATTGGTCACACCCCATTTGAGTGTGATTAAGTATTAACCACACTGGCAGTAATGACACTTTGTTCATGAGTGTGACCAATACTTTTAGTCACACTTTTCTGACATTTAGTTACAAAAATTAGGTGTGACTAAAAGCAACTTGATTTGTAGTGCTTGGTAGCAGATCTTTGGTACCAACTGATATCTTGCAATCAATCACGCCTTTGAGTATGGCGTTTAGTTCTCAAGAGAGAAAACCCAAGAATTAATATCTTCTTCGGATCGGTTGCTTGCTTCATCTTTTTCTTCGAAGTAGTGGCATGTTATTCTTGCTCAATCTTTCTCTTTTTGGACAAAAACCGGTTGTGTTCGCCTCTTGCAAGTTCGAGAAAATAGGTTTTTTTGGGAAAAGAGAGGCGGGGAGCTATTTTGTAGTTAGGTGCCGATTTCTCCATCTCTAGTAACCTTCATAGTTTCATTTTCTCTGTAGGTTATTCTCAATATTTTTCTTCTTATCATTCTTCTCCTTGGCTGAGCTAGTGTCATACCTCGAATCAACACCATCATCAACCTTTCTCCTACCCTTTTTCTCCTTGTTCGAAACAGTGTCAGTGGCATCATCACCAATTCTCTTCCGTTTGCCCAAAATGGTTCCATTTTCAACTTTTTTCTTGTTGGATATATAACCATCAACAACATACCATTAGCCCAGATCTTGTTGTAGAGTTCAAAATCCAACGAAACATGACCCTCAAATTAATCTGGATGTTGCTTGTGTTTGCGGAATGTCTCTTTCGGCCTTTGAATCTTCTCATATAGTTGAGTATCATTGAAGTCGCCACTCAGTTTTCCTTTCAAGGATGTGCGCATCCTTGGAAGCAAATCCTTGGTAGCAAAGGATTTTGGAAATCAATGATGCCTTGAAGTATGGCGATTTAGTCCTCGAGGGAGAAAACCCTATACTCACTATATTATTCTGAGAGGTGACCTTCTTGCATGCTTCATCTTTCTCTTCGAAGTAATGGTCTATTCTTCTTGCTCAATCTCCATTTTTTTGGACAAAAACCTGTCGTGTTCGTCTCTTGCAAGTTCGAGAGAAGAAGCTTTTCCGGGAGAACAGAGGCGAGAGCTTTCTGGGGTTGGGTGTCATTTTCTCCATTTCTAACAACTTTCACAAGTGAGTTTGTCTGCAGGTTGTTCTCAACCTTCTTCTTGTCCATGCTAGAGCCACTTTCACTATAATCAACCTATTTCTTGTCCTTTTTCACCTTGCCTGAGTTAGTGTCGTTCCTCAAATCAAAGGCATCATCAACCTTCTTCTTGCCCTTCTTTTCCTTGTTCGAACTATTGGCAGTGCCATAATCACCATTTCTCTTTTGCTTGCCCAAAACAGTGCCATTATCAACTTTTTTCTTGTTAGAAGTAGAACCATGAACAACATTACCATTACCATTTTCTGGTTTGCTAAGTTGGGTTCAGCTTTGCGAGTTTTTGTATTTGTTCAGAGTAAGACTAATTACTCTATTTTTACGTATGTCTGTGGGACTCTTACATTACATGTTCTTGATTATGTGGATGATCTTATCATTGCTGGAAGCTCGAAGACCTTTTTAACCGAGTTCAAGACTTATTTGAGCTCTTGTTTTCATATGAAAGATCTTGGTCCTTTGAAGTATTTTCATGGGATCGAGATTGTTAGGAGCACTGAAGGTATGCTTTTATCCTAGCGGAAGTATGCACTCGATATTCTTTCCGACACAGGATTATTAGCTTCCAAACCAACTGATTTTCCGATGAAGCAACATCATGACATGGCACGTGTTGAAGGCCTGTTGTATGAAAATCTTGAGCAGTATCAACGTCTTGTTGGTTATTTGATTTACCTGACCATAACTCGTCCTGAGATTAGTTATGATGTTCATGCCCTGACTTAGTTTATGAAGGCGCCGTGTGTTCCTCACTGGCAGGCTGCTGTTCGTGTTCTGCATTACCTGAAGAGTCACCCTGGGCAGGGTTTGTTTCTGTCTACTTGTAGTTCTCTACAATTGACAGTTTATTGTGATTCGGATTTGGCAGCTTGTCCCTTACTCGTCGTTCATTATCTGGATATTTGTTATGCTTAGTGATTCACCAGTTTCTTGGAAAAAGAAGAAACAACCCACTATTTCTCATTCATCTGCTGAAGCGGAGTATCGGGCAATGGCTGCTTGTTGTGAACTTATATGGCTCAAGTCTTTTTATGTCATCTTTAGGAGTTACACATTCTGCTCCAATGCGACTATACTATGATAGTCAAGTTGGGATTCACATGGCAGCGAATCCGGTGTTTCATGAGAGGACAAAACACATTGAAGTGGATTGTCACTTTGTTCGA
The DNA here is from genome assembly GCA_948330725.1 of Sherardia arvensis. NCBI lineage: Eukaryota > Viridiplantae > Streptophyta > Magnoliopsida > Gentianales > Rubiaceae > Sherardia > Sherardia arvensis. The sequence goes on from OX415241.1 coordinate 31,134,103, forward strand.
GACCTTGTTCAGTCAGGCGCTGTTGCTATGTATCATATTTGTACTTTGGACAGCTTGTAGACATTTTCACTAAAACTCTTGGCAAACATCAGTTTCAACAATTACTTGGCAAGTTGGGCGTTATGGATCTTCACGCTCCAAGTTGAGGAGGAGTATTAGGATATTTTGTTATGATTTGATAATATTCTATTGTATGTAAATTAGGAAGTTATAATTGTGTGTCTAGCGGGTGTATGACTGTGTATTAATGTGCAGGGCCGGGCAAGGGGCCCAAAAATATAATTAGGTGTATTATATATATGTGTGTTTTTTTAATTTTTAATAAATGTAATGATTCGAGTTATTTTTTGAAAGACTTTTTTCTCTTTGAATTTGGCCTTTCAATTTTTTTGAAGTGCCTTTTCTTCTTTGAATTTGGGCCTTTTAAAATTTAAAATCTTATCCTACTAATTTTAATCTTTTGGATAAAAGTCTAGGGGCGATAACGAGCCGATCCGATCACGATCATCACTATGTTCATGATCAGATCGTTTAAAATTTGAGGTGAGCGCGATCGAAATAATTCATGATCGTGATCGACTCGTTTAAGAATCACAATGATCGTGATCGGCTCGTGATCGACTCATTATAGATCAAATGATCAAACGATCAACAATCGATCGTGATCGATCATTTGATCAACTAAAAAGTTGATTTTTTAAAAAAGTCAAAAATATACAAATATCAAATTAATAAAAATACACAACAAACTATAGACATACATATTATAATTAAAATATTTCCCCATTATTATTAATGTATATAGTTATATTACTTTTTTTTATCAATCGATCTCGATCACCTTATCGATCTGTTCGCGATCATGATCGAGCTTTTATATTCATGATCGTTGATCGTTCATTTAATAAACGATCATAAAATTTTGATCCTGATCGGTTCATTTATTAAATGAACGATCCCGATCCAATCTTTAACCGATCCGATCTCGATCTTTTTAACGAACGCTCACGATCGTTCTCACCCCTGGATAAAACTACATTGAATCCCAATATATATTATTTAAATTAATTAATGATAATATTATATGTTTTATTATAAATGGGTCTAAAATTAAATTTTCGCACCGGGCCTCAAAATACGTTGGAACGACCCTGTTAATGTGTATAGATATACTTACTTTAAAAAAATTATTGTGATTGTGTTGATATACCTACTTAGTTTATCTTCGTACTCTACTTATAAAGGTTGTACGCTCGTATCATACAATCATCTCATTCTACTCTACTATTCTTTACACTGTGTGACAAAAGAATTGAGTTTAGTTAGGGTTTAATAGGTCTTATTGTGTACATTGAAGAGTAAACGGGATTGGGAAATTTATCTCTCACTTTACCTATGGAACGGCATATTCATTTCACTCTTAATATCGACATCGACATCAAATTGAAATTTTTGTTTGTGAATGTGAAATTCAGAATGATTTTATTGATACGAGATTGTCAATATATAATACAAGAGAGCTAAACTAGGCTACTCTAAAATAAGCAGAAGCGGAGTGGAGGACCGAGGAACCCGAAATTCATGAAGAAGTTGACACAGGCAAGCAAGTTCAGCAGCAGTATTCACCATAGCACGATATTCAGATTCACAGCTGGAACGAGATACAGTAGACTGCTTCTTAGCACTCCAAGAAACAAGATTGTTATAGGTGGAGTGGCGAGTCTCAAGACATCGAGCCCAATCAGCATCGAGCGATAGAGCTTGGGATTTGAAAAAGCAGGACCGGAAGAGCTGACAAACTGCGAACCCGGATTAAACGGAGTAGAGACAGAAGCAGCTTCGGTCATACCAGCTCGCTGAAGAACCTCCATAGCATACTTAGCTTGTCCTAAAAACAGCCCAGCCGGAGAGCGAGCAACCTCAATACCCAGAAAGTAATGAAGGGAACCAAGATCCTTAACAGCAAACTCAGCGTCAACACGAGCAACAAACTTGCTGATAAGAGCAGGATCATTGCCGGTAAGGATAATGTCATCAACATACACCAACAGATAGAGCACAGTCGATCCACGAGAGAACACAAACAAGGAAGTGTCTGTTAAGCAGCACTTGAACCCCAAGAGCACAAGAAAGGAGCTAAACCGCTGAAACCAAGCCCGAGGAGCTAAACCGCTGAAACCAAGCCCGAGGAGCCTGCTTAATCCCATAAATGGCTTTCTGAAGACGACAAACAGAATGCAGATGAACATGATCAGAGTAACCAGCTGGTTGTTCCATGTAGATCGGCTCATCCAGAATGCCATTGAGAAACGCATTTTTAACATCCAGATGATGGAGCGGCCACGAAAACGTCACAGCCAGAGCAGGAATGATGCGAACAGTAGAAGCTTTGACGACGGGACTAAAGGTATGAGTGAAGTCAAAACCAGGGAGCTGAGTTAACCCTTGAGCCACAAGGCGAGCCTTATATCTATTAACAAAACCATCAGGACGATGCTTGATCCTATAAACCCATTTGTAGCCAACAACATTAGCATCAGTAGGACGCAGAACAAGATCCCAAGTGTGTTGGTGGCGAAGAGCTTGCATTTCCTCATCCATAGCATAAATCCAACGAGGATCCTTATAGCCGCGCGAAATCCCCGCGGCTTAGTCTCAGCAAGCAAGGCAGCAAGAAGTCCAGTCATCTCATAATCACCAAACCTGCGATTTGTTGTAAGACTACCAGTTTGCAACTGAGTAGTCATGCGTCACGGAGGAGAGGGCGACGGATCCGGAGAAATCGTTGAAGTAGAAGGAGCAGGAGAGACAGGTGGGGACGAGGGCGATGAAGTAGAGGCCGGTGAGGAAATAGCCGATGAGATGGGTGACGAAGCTGGAGTTGCAGCAGGTGACTGTGCTGAAGTCGTGTCTACCAATGGTACTGGAGGCGAGACTGTGGGTGAGACAGAATCATCCAAATCCGCAAAAACCGAAACATCCAAGGTGTTAGGAGCAACATCAGCAACAGTGGCCGAATCTGCAGCAGCCGGAAAGGAGGTCTCATCAAATCGAGCATGGCGAGTGAGGTAGACCTTCTTGGATGCGGGGTCAAGACAATGGAAACCCTTATACCGAGCGTTGTACCCAATAAAGATGCAAGGAACACTTCTTGGCGCGAGTTTATGAGGAGCAAAAGGTCGGGTATAAGGATAAACTCTGCACCCAAAAGGGTGGAAATTAGAGTAATCAGGATGACAACCATAGACCAGAAAATGGGGTGAGACATTGCAAAGCACCGGTGTTGGGAGACGATTTATGGTACAGACTGCAGTAGCAAAAGTAACATCCCAATAAGACGATGGTAGCTGAGAGTGCATGAGCATCGAAAGTCCCATCTCCGTAATGTGCCTATGTTTGCGTTCTGCTCTACCATTTTGTTCAGGTGCAGCAGGACAAGAAATATGATGAAAAATTCATTTGTCTGAAAAATGAGCCCGCAGACGCGTATTTGTGAATTCAGTGCCTCCATCACTTTGAAAAATTTTAATAGAACAAGAAAGCTGATTCTCAACCAAATTCTGAAACCGAACAAATGTCTCAAAGAAGTCTGACTTCCGCTTCAACGGATAAAACCAAGTAAAGCGAGAAAAATCATCAACAAAGATAGCATAGTATGAAAAATCTCATTCCCCATTTCCTTTCAATTTAATTTCAATTAAGTTGCACCATTTCAAGAACTGCAAACGTTTTTGCAGTGTTCTACTACTTTCTATAAGAACAAGTCTAACAGATTCTCCATTCACATTCTTCATTATAAGGAAAGCAAACCTCATATTCCCCATATTTTTTCACCTCAAATCCAACAATTTGTCCATTTTTCATTTCCTAAAATTATTAACATTTAATACTACATATTTATCCAATTTTCTTCTATTTTTAAAACCATATATTCAATAAGTCCAAATAATAATTAACAAACAAATAATGAACTAATAATACACGTAACAATATTTCATATTTGACATTACTTACTCCATGATATAAAATTATACAATATATTTTATAAAAATAACACGTTACGAATGACAATATTATTATTTTTGTAACATATTATTAATAATTAGACTCGTCTCTTTTCAATTATTTATTACAAGTTATTTTTTTCAACCATTAGAAATAAAATATTTGCCAAAAAAAGATTAAATTTAGACGTTATGACTTATAAACAAACGTCAAAATAAATATATTTATGAACTTAAAATTTAGTAAATTTATATTGGAAAATAATTATATCTGATTATTAAATATCAATAGATATGTACTTGTAAAAATAGTCATATGAGATCTTATTACAATCATTTTTATGCATATTTTAAAAATATGTATATTTTATAAAATTTTATTTTAATTATTTTAAAATATTATCATCTAAAATTATCGAAGAGAAACAATTAATAAATTAATAATCAAGAACTTACCAGTGAGTATCAAATGTTGGTTCTCCATTTTTTTTTCTCAAATGTTGGTTTTCCAATTTGAAGAAGAAAATATTCTCTTTTCGATTTCCCTATTATAGAGAATGTGATGGAAATGTTGGATTTTAAAAAAGTCCCAAATTCTTCGTATTTAAATAAAAATGTCATTATAGAAAAGCTATTGGACTTATCTAAGAAGCCATTACGATTACCGAAAATGCTGAGGCCACATTTGGTGCTGTACTGTGCTGATGAGTGCTGAGCTGTGCTGATGAGTGTTGTGCTGTGCTGATCTTGTGCTGAATAGTATTGAAAATGTTGAATAGTGTTCATTTGAGTTGAAGAAAAAACACAATGTTTATTACTTAAGAACTAAAAAGTTCACTTAATTAATATTATTTTTACAAAACATAAAAATAGTGTCCATTTAGAGATTAAATGTGTTGAGCTGAATAGGTGCTGTGCTGACCAGTGATGTGCTGTGCTGATCAGTGCTGTGCTGTGCTGAAATATGCTGCAATAAGTTGAACTGGACAGGGCCATTGTGGTTCATGGAGTATGAATCTGGACACGAGCCGCACGACGCGAACGGTCGAATTTACATGGCCGGAAACAACTGGTCCACGTGGGGTAATGTATTTAATTTTTAATGCACATTTAAACTCAGCTGCTCCTGAATCTAATTTCCCTATTTATTGATAAGCATCCGATGGAAAAAGAATGCTTTCCTGTCGTCCATTTCCCCACTAGTATTGTTAGCTCAATGCGGGGTCCCACCATCTCGATCCACTCAATTTACTCCTATACCCTTCATTCCGGTCAATACTCTAGCCCTAGTCAAATAAAAGATAAGGATCATATTATTGCATGTTGGTGTCCGGAGTTTCGATTTCTTCCACTTTGGGTATCAAACTTTTGAGCGAAAGCGTACATTTCGGTACTGCTTCCCGCTATTATTTTATTTTTTTAGTGTTAGATTATTGTTGGATGTGCATGAACCAAATTTAATAAAATAAAATAATTAATGAAATAACTTTTGTTTGATTAAAGTCTGTTTAAATAGATAAATTTATGCATGCATATGGTACCCACGTTGAGTCAATAGATCAATTATATTAATTAAACTGTCAAACAAACTCAAATGTTCTTATTTAATTAAAATTATGATAGAGTAAGGATTATCAAACCACCATTTGCATGTACTACTCCTCAAATCTTTTAACATTGCCTATGTTTATAACCCAATTAAATGGGTAACTTAATCAATAAATACTTAATTAAAATATGAAGTATTTGATAATAGTAAAATTGACATGAAAAAGTGGGACTTAATTGTCAAGTACAAGAACACTCTCCCAAATAAGAGCATCTCCAATGGTTAGTTTTTTGGACTTGCTTGCAATTTTTCTAAATAGTTAAATTAGTTGTTTATCATTATTTTTGCCACGTCATTAGCCTTCTCAAGGAAGAACTAGCTTGTATGGGTCGTACATCACTAATTCAATACAATTTGGTAGATATTGTGCATATGTGGGACCATAATAATCAATAATCAAGCTAGCTTACCACTAATTTAAACACTAGCTTGACAAGCCACTTGCTTGAAAAAATGACATGGCAAATCAAGTTACACTATCATCTTGCTTACCACTGAAAATGCTCTAAGTGATTTGGTTTTCACTTATCACACGAAATGTATGCTATATTTAGAAAATTTAGTTTATTTTTATCGTTTTTTACCAGCCGTCAATAACTTTAGTTACGTATATTATTTAAACCTAAAATTTTGATTTATAAAAAATACATATTTAAAACCTTACAAAATATATATTATATGATGATGATATTATTCATACAATAGTACAAATTTATGATCAAACTTGCAACAAATTTTATGATAAACAGGACCTTAGCCAATGTTAAGAGACCGGAGGGAGTATAAGACATGTTAATAACAGCTTATTTTTGCAGAGCTGAACTAAACTGAAATTGAATTAAACTAAATCGATTACAATAATAACATAATTAAATTAAATGAATTTCATTAAAACTAAATTATTCTCAGGATGTATAGAAAACGGGCCCTAAGTAATTTAATGACAAAATTGAGGTTTATACTCACAAATATTTGTTTTGGAGTGAAGTAAAAATACAGGTTTTCTATACGCAGTCCGTATTTTGCTTATTTGCAGTCCGTATTTTTTTAAAATAATCATATATACAATGATTCTGATATATAACTGAATTGCAAGTGTATGCAATAGAAGTAGTATATATGATGCATATGTCTGATATACATAATTATTGACCATATCATATATATCGAAGGCGTATTTTTATTTTGGACTGCAAAATAAGCAAAATACGGACTGCGTATAGCATGCCCCTGAAAATATGTCAGTACTCACATCTCTCTCCTATTTACCATTTACTCCCTGCAATATCATCCCATTGTAAATTCAAGTCACGTTGGTAATACAACCCCATAAATCACCATCTTCTTCTCCACCCACACTCTGTACTCACTCTTTGCTCTCTCCTGCTTCCACTCCCTCACTCGTTTCACACTGTCACTCAAAACACCTTCAACGAAATTTGTGCATGCAGCATTACAGCATCATCATGCCCCTCGTCTTCGTCTTCCTCCTCCTCTCACTCATCGCTCTCTCAGGTAACCGACGAATTACAGTACTTCACACAGAAGAATAGATATAATGTAATGTGATATGGGAACTCATGAGTTATTATGTTCATTTTGCAGATGGGGGATCAATCGGAGTGAATTACGGCAGAATATCCAACAACCTGCCTTCCGCCGGAAAAGTAGTCGGACTCCTGAAAACCAACGGTCTGGAGCGGGTCAAGGTGTACGACTCCGACCCGGCCGTACTCCGAGCTCTATCCGGGTCGGGCATCAAGGTGACGGTGGACCTGCCCAACGAGCTCCTCTTCACCGCCGCGCGCCGCCCTTCCTTCGCCTACAACTGGGTCCGGAAAAACGTTGTCGCTTACCATCCCGCCACTCAAATCGAAGCCATTGCCGTTGGTAATGAGGTCTTCGTCGACCCGCATAACACGACCCGGTTTCTCATACCCGCCATGAAGAACATACACTCAGCTCTCGTCAAGTACAACCTCCAGGATTCCATTAAAGTTTCTTCACCGATTGCTCTGACTGCGTTGCAGAGCTCATACCCGTCTTCCTCCGGGTCGTTCAAGTCTGACCTCATCGAACCCGTTTTCCGCCCAATGCTGGACTTCCTCCGCGAAACCGGGTCGCCGCTGATGGTGAACGCCTACCCGTATTTCGCCTACGAGTCCAACGCTGACGTCATCCCCCTCTCCTACGCGCTCTTCCGGGAGAACCCCGGCGTAGTGGATTCCGGCAGCGGGCTCCGGTATTACAACCTCTTCGACGCGCAGATCGACGCGGTGTTCGCCGCTCTGAAAGCGCTGAAGTACGACGACGTCAGCGTGACCATCTCGGAAACGGGTTGGCCGTCGAAGGGCGACCCGAAGGAAATCGGAGCCTCCGTTGAGAACGCGGCGGCGTACAACGGGAACTTAGTAAAACGCGTCCTCACCGGCGGCGGGACGCCGCTCCGGCCTCGGGAGAATCTGACCGTCTATCTCTTCGCCCTCTTCAACGAGAACAAGAAGGTGGGGCCCAGCTCGGAGAGGAATTACGGCCTGTTTTACCCGGACGAGACGAAGGTATACGACATTCCGTTCACGGTGGAGGGGCTAGCGAATTACCGAGATCACCCCTCGAAGGGCTACGGCAATAACGAACCGCCCAGGGGTAGTGTGGGAAATGGGAATAGGAATGTGTCCCACGGGTATGTCGGGCAGACCTGGTGCGTTGCGAATGGGGACGAGGTGAAAGATAAGCTGCAGGACGCCCTAGATTTCGCGTGTGGATCCGGGGCTGACTGCCGTCCGATCCAGCCAGGGTCCACGTGTTACGATCCCAACACGCTTGAGGCCCACGCCTCGTTCGCCTTCAACAGCTACTACCAGAAGAGCCGCCGAGCCGTGGGTTCATGCTACTTCGGTGGAGCTGCCTACATCATATCCATACCGCCAAGTGAGTGTGTTTCTACTTTCGCTAATACTATAAAATATTACTCTTTTAATGTGTTTTACCGTTTTGAGAGTATTATTTATGAGAGAGATAATGAACATGGCGTAGGTTAGAGATAGGGTACGGAAAGGTATTAATATGCGCGGGTGTTCAGAGAAGTGGTCCACTATGTTGGGAGCAAATAATACTGGGGTGCATGTGAGATGGAAGTGTGACTTTTGTTACGTAGTCTCTGACTTATGTTGTAGTGTGCTAAATTTTCTGGTCCATGTTCATCTGATTCCTTCGTGATAACAATTTTTACTAATTCATTGTTCATAAGATATGGATTTGATTAAAGTAGCTTAGTACCATTAGAGGTGTCATAATTAGGGGCGGAACCAAATCAAAAGATTTGAGGTTATCGGGATTTAAAATTATTCTATCTATTTATGTCGAACTAAGTGACATAAATATTGGGGATTGTCATAAATATTGGGGATTGTCAGCATCTTCCCATACAATCTCTATTTTTGTCACTGGTCATAGCGGATGATGAGTGTATAGGAAGATGTCATAAATAATAAAAAAATTATGCATGAACAAGTCATAAAAATTATGCATGAACAAGTCATCAGTCGAATGATGATGTCGTGTTAGATTAGAAATTGATAACACTGATAAAATTTGATAACACTAATCATAATTCGATACTATTAACATTTCAATTAGAAAAAATTGAAAGTTTCTAATCAAGATAGTTTAAGTGTTTAACTGTGTTTGTGTGTGATGCAGAGTATGGGAAGTGTGAGTTTCCAACTGGAGAAGAAGATCTAGTACAAGACCAGGGACATGAGTGAGAAGGTTGGGAACTGAAAGAGCAACAAATGATCTAAATAATATTAATCTATATGTACTTTTATTATTTTGTGTTTTTCATTTATTTAGATGCAATTATTTTGGCTACCTAATGTAACTACTAATATTAGAGTAACGTACGAGCATGCCCAACAGTTACTCTTAGAGCAAGCCCAACAGTTATGATAAAAGAATTTCTAAAATAGAGTATCAAATTCCAAAATCTCTAAAAATAATTTGCTCTAATCCAACAGATGCTCTATTTTACCATATCATACATTTATTATTATTCTAAAAATAAATATAAAAATTATTTTCTAATTGAAATTACCGAACACATTTATTACACAAACGGATGAGTGAACGACTTCCATATCAACGCCGTTCTGTTCTTCCGACAATCGCCCGCTCCATCCCACCACCGCCGGTCTCTACTTTCTAACTACCGCCGCTCCTTCATGAGCCTTAGCTGTGAAATCAAATAAGTGTGAATCAAACCTTTCTGTCTTTGAAAATTTTTGTAAAGGAGAAAGAAGGGACGTTTTCCCATCCCTTTTCTTTTCCGATCAAATTCACAACAAATCTCTGTTTTTCCTGGACGTTTGTGATGGGCAAGAAAATAATGGCCATCAAATTTAATTTCGAGGGGTGAATGCTTTTCTTCTGAAACAATCAAATCCAACACGCAAGAAAGATATGATCATGTTCATCATCATCCTCAAGAACAACAACAAAATTAAGGCAGGTCTCATGGGAATCGGAAGGCTACGCCTTTATTCTGTTCAACCACCTCACCACCGCTGCAACCCCCAACGTCTCACCACCTCCCATAACATTGGCGCCTGAGTTTTGGGATTATGAATGCCGCATCGTCACCGATTAATCCAGAATCCAGAAAGAACCACCATCATTCTCCGTGCACCACCAAGCTCACCGATGGATGCCCGGTACCCGACTGCTTCCTCCACGGCGGAATCCCCTGCAACTCCATCATAAACACCAATAGATCAAACTAAATCCGAGAACACTAACGGCCCCTTTCTCCACCAGCTTCCAACGGCCGAGAACATTAGCCACGTTGACCGCACGTCCACCATGATCCGATCGTTGCCGACGACTCAACCATCTCCGGCGAGTATGCCGTTTCCTCGCCGCTGAGCCGCAGTCGGTGCTGGATCCTCGCCGCTAAGCAGCAGTCGGTGCCAGAAGGAGATTTTTTATTTGAGATCTCTTTGGCGTGTGATAAGGAAAAGGTTAGGATAAACAAAGAAAGTAAAATTTAGAAGAAAAAAGTGCTGTTGTACCCCAAATATTCAAAAAAGTGCTAATGTATCTCTAAATTTTTCAAAAGTGCAACTATACCCTCAAATGTATAATTTGGGCAGATTTTTCTTTTGCCAAGTGTAAAATGTCAAGAATACCCTCACTATTATTTAATGGTAAAAAAAAAAATTATAGCGAAAATGCCCCAACCAAATCAATGAATAATCCTCCCCTATCTAATTATTCATCTAATTCTCACTTCCCTTTTTACATTCAACCCAGTTAAGAAAGGTAATCCAAATCCATACCACCAGTCACCGTTACTTTATCGGATGAAAGCGTTTGAAGTCGAGGGGACCAAAACCACTGTAATCAGAAATTAGTGTGAGCCGGGGGACCGAAACCGCCACACCCAGTAATAATTAGCGTGACTAACTCAAGGTGACGAGATTATGGTAATTTCACCAATGTTTTCAGTTTGTTGAATTTTTGGATAAAAATGTTAACTTTTTTTTAATACTGGCCTGCTAGACTTAGTCCGATTTTTGCTTATATTGCAGTCCGTATTTTTGTTATATAATCATATATACAATAATTATGATATATAACTGATTTGCAAGTGTATGCAATAGAAATAATATATATATATATATGATGCATGTGTCTGACATTCTTAATTATTGATCATATCATATATATCAAAGACGTATTTTTTTGGACTATAAAATAAGCAAAATATGGACTGCGTCTAGAATTGCCCCTTTCAATAATATTGTGCATTTATTTTGTAATTCAGTGATATTAATTTCTTGAATTTTTTTTCGTGCCCATGAGCCTTTGGGTCAAGGGAAAAAAAATCCAACAAGTGAGGGTAAATTTGTCTTTTAATTCAAAATGGTGTTGAAAATGGGTTTTAGAGGTACACTTCTTTATTCAATATAATAATAGGGGTACATTAGCACTTTTAAATTACTCGGGGGTACATTGGCACTTTCTTATAAACTTGGGGGTACATGAGCTTTTAACCCAATTTAGAATTAATGACTGAATTAATTTTTAGAGTATCAATTAGCATCCGCTCATATGCCTTTTCTACATTGCCTTTTTACCGTATCTCTACTTTAGAGTGTGTGATAGAGTAGCTGTTGGAAGCCCAAACATGACAAAAAAAGGTAAATTTGGATAAAAACTCTATTATACCATAGCTGCTGGGCTTGCTCTTATAGAGTTTTTAGCTAGATTTGCCCTTTTTGACTATATTATTGCTTCCAACAGATGCTCTATCTCATACTCTAAAATAGAGATATGGTAAAATTGGAAGAATGAAAAGGCATATGGACTACTCTTCTTTCATACTCCAAAATTTAATGCTATCATTGATTCTTATTTTTTCCTTCCTTTTTATCCTATACTTCCTTAATCATTCACATCTTCACACACATAAAAATATTGAAAACATAAATTTGCAAATAAAATTAAGGCGCTGTTTGTTGGAAAATATAATTCAATTAAATACCAAAAATAAATTAACTTCAATCTAATTCAATTCAGTTCAGTAAAATAAAATTTGATCAAATTCAAGTAAATTTAGAAATCTGATTCTATTTTTCAATACATAAATTTCAATTCAATTCAATTTAGTTCAGTAAAATATAATTTAATCAAATTCAAGTAAAATTTCCTTGCAAGTTGAGTTATTTAGTATTTGTGATATAATATCATCATTATTATTCATACATCATCACAGTCTACTGCAAATCAAAAGAATCACACAGAGAAAAAAAATCTAACATTTTTCTCCGAGCAAATCTTGAGGGCATGGTCTAAGACAGCCTGGGTGATCCGTTTCTGATGAGCTTGAATCGCAGCTGAAAACGCAAGCACTTCAAATTCATCTATCATCCGGGCTGTAAATATTGTTACATGTAAAAATTAGTTACATTTGTAGAGACGGTAATTTCTTTATATATAAACCAAGTAGAGTACCATGAGATTTAAATAATGCACACACCATATTTTCCCATAAGATTCACTTGCAGTCATTTATAATATGAACTTTTATTAAGTCTCTAATCCAAACAAATCATAGTAGATTCATTAGGCAAAAAAAAGCCGCACAAATAAATCAGAAACAAAATTAAATTAGAATTCACTGAGTGGGAATTTGGTTTGGACACTTTTGTTATGAAAAGTTAAAAAAGAAAATACCAATCTTGCAGACCCCAATGAATGTCTTGTCAAGTTTACATAAAAAACTTTAGTTAGTTGCCAACTTATTTAACTATTTAGTACTTTTAGTATTTGTATGAATCATTCAAAATTTTCAATGACTCTAGCTCAGTTCCTTTGTCAAAAAAAAAAAAAAAAATCAAAAAGTCGTCTCAGTTCTAATCTAGAATCATTCAAATCATCAGATGAGTTTGCTCTATCCATGAGGTCTAGCAAGTAGTTGTGCACAAAAAAAACTTTAAATGATTGTCGTTCACTCGAAATAATGCAACATTTGACATATGCAAAGAAAATTATAAATAATAAGGCACTGCTCCATTAAACTAATATCTTTGTTGGTGCATATTCACTAACTGATTAAAAAACATATATTACTGAATTTCAATAAAAAAAAATCTGGGAAAACATAATGAAAAATGAAACTGGAACGGACCTACCAATAAAGTTAGCGTTGACCTTTCCTACCCTCTGTCATGGGGTTAAGGTTTCAAAACATCCACCTCCATTTATGAAGACAAATCAGAGATGTTTGTATCAACCATTATTTCTTCGTCTGTAAGAGTCTCAGTACCTAAGAGAAAAAACTCCAAATTCTGTTAGGGTTTAAGGAGCAAGGTGCCCATCTGATCGAGAGTTCGTTTTCTGATCACCGGTGCCTTGTTGACATCGTGAACTGGTTGATATCGTAATTTGTACCATGTCTAGGGTGCACTTTCGTAGCCACAGTATCTTACTGCAACTCAACCTCGTTCAAGCCATTAATGAAGCTAGAAATATCAAGGTAACATTTTATTATTATTTAAAACCCTAGCCATGCAACCCTTAGGGACCACAAACTTTGAATTCACAAAATTCACAAACTTATTGCTACCACTAACGAAGTTTAGGTTAAAACCTCAATAACTAAAAGCTCCAATTTCTGGACTTTAGAAATTCAATCATATTAAATAGACTAATCATAGCAGAACCATATAATCATCTTACAGTGTGGTGTATTTGACCGACCTTTGAAGCTCAGTTCCCATGTCATTATCCATGCCTTTGAGATCATCTAATATGTTGCTCATATCAGAAAGCGCGTCATCTTACTTTGCCTTTTCCAACCGTCAACCAATTTAGAATAATCATAGCATAACAATACGTTCAGCTCTAAACCCTAAACCCCTATTACTTTTCAAGCATGATCTATTCAGTGTTCCTCTACTCAACATTATTTTTCATATTATCCACTGCAAGTATACAAAACAAAAATCCAACATAAATTTCAGTGTTGGGTAAAGATACTCGAACATATATAATTTCATACTAATTTCATGCTATTTCTTCTCATTAATACTGATAAAATAAATAAAAATAGGCACATTGAAGTAATGCATGACTAAACTAACCTAAATTGAGTGTGACGTAGAACCATAAACTGCATGCTTGGAGTTTGGTTCCAGATTTATCGTATTTTCAGGATCCTTGCTTTGTTTGACCTTTCTGAATGTTTCAAAACAAAAAACACATCAATTTACAGAATCAAATAAAAATACAAAACATAAAAATACAAAAACAAAAATCAAAATCAAAATTTGCTAACTCAGAATTATTCATTCCCTGCTATATAAACTAAATCACATGAAGAACAAAAAATACACGTTAGTCACGGTCAGAAGGGTATATATAAGGCTCTTGTGTTTTCTATATATATAAGAGCTCTATATAGTCATTAATCAATATAAGTTACGGTGCATATAATGAAATAATTTCTTAACGAAAATAGCATGAACTTGCAAATTTGACATCGATTCATTGCCTAATATGGATGCGTTTTTAGTTTTGTTAAGGAATTAATAATTAATTATATGATTGTTTTATGTTAAGAATATAAATATTTATTTTGGATTTTTTCCCTTCTAATACCCGGTGATTAATTTTTCAATTCGTTTTTTATTTTTTAAAAAATACTTATACGAATGGATTAGCTGGGCGGTGATTATGGTTTGATATATATATATATATTATGAATGATTATAAATATATAACGAATGACTTAAGTTTCCATATTAATTCCTACGGTGGTGAATGGTGATATACGAATTTTTATGCATTGTTGCATGGTATATTAACAGTGGAGACAAAGTTTTGGTAGTTTTTGAAAAAAATCACAAAAACTGATTAATAAGGAATACTATATATAGAAGGCGGATGAATTTAGTTTATTTTAAAAGGAAAACATTATGCTGTTTTATGGAATTAAGCCACAACGTCCATAATTATGCAAGCGACGGCGTACGCATAAAATGCAATATATTATTAGCACCGTGATATTTTGGACATGGTACGGCGGGCTAATGGCGGGGAACGCAATGGCTAATGTCGTTTTACGTTGTGGCATTCCAATTCCGTGGCCGGTATTTTCTTATTTTTATATTTTTGCCGCCACTTTCTACTTTTTAATATATACCTAGTAAAAGATAACTGGTCTTGCAATCCATTTTTCTCTATGGTTAACACTTAAACAATATTCACATTATTTCCATTTTTAGTAGATATCGGTAGATTTATTCATAGATTCTGATTCTGCTTTCAGAAAAAAAAAATAGAAAGAGATTTTATAGGAAATTATTTGAATTATTACTCGTTCTCTTTTGAAAAAAAAACTTTTTATAGACTAATGCTTCCCTCAATCCCATTATTACGCAATGGAAAGGCAAAGGTAAAATTAACTTTTTTTTTTTTAATTTAAATCACCTAAGTGGGGTGATATTTATTAGGCTCACCACACCATAAACACCTTAAATATTGTTTGTACAATGAAAAATGAGTAAAAAACATTGCTAATTATCCAACTTAATGGTCTAAAAGGAAAGAGACCTTATCTAACCTATGTCTACTTTTGCAAGCATGTTAGGCATCGCTAAGCGAAGACCAATTCTGCCGACAAAAGGATTCAATACTCGCAAGCAATTTAGGGATCGCAAAGTGAAGCCCAATTCTGCCGACGAGTACGAGGTATCAATAAAGTCTCTAAGTGCTATAGAAATATAAATCTGATCTTGATCTGGTACAGTCTGAGCACTTCTTTTGTGTGTCTGTTTGATTCAGAATATTCCAAAGTTGTACAGCTGCCTTGTTATTACTCTCCATGAATCCAGGAACTGCAAATAAACACAAACAAGACATCAGCAGTAACACAAACAAGACATCAGCAGTAACTGCAAATATATCACTTTTAGGTTCTGATATAAGGAACTTGTCTGCTATCAAGCTTGACAAGTCCCTTGATATTTCTGAGCAGTGTCAGTTGTGTAAAAACTACAGTAGTTCTCTGTTTGCCGCCAATGTTGCTAATGAATCAGCCACTGAATTGGCTTCTCTATAAATATGATTAAAAGAAAGATTAGAAAACTCACTTTGTATTAACCATATGGCTCTGATATAAGGTTCCAACTTCCAGGGCACTTTGAACTCTTTTCTGATTAGTTTGAGTAGTGTAAGTGAATCAATCTCCACTTGTAGATGTTCAATGTCCTCCATGTATGCTAAATGTAAACCTTCCAGTAGAGCTAGAGTTTCAGCCTCCAGACTGTTTTGCTGATTTAGGTATAATGATTTAGCAATGACCACCTGTCCATTAAAAGATCGAATGACCATCCCAGCACCTGCTTGACCAGGGTTCCCCAGAGATGATCCATCAGTGTTCAATTTAAAGGGAGCTGTAGGAAGCCTCCATTGAACCACTTGAATGTTTTTTCTCATAGGGGGAGCCACTGGAGCAAGCTGTAAAAGTTCATCATACATACAAGAAGCTTCAGCTGTATGCCATTGTAACCTGTGAACTTTCATCAAGTTTTGAAGAAGCATTAGAATTCTTTTTCTCATAAAAGATAGCCTTGGAATGATATTGTCATGGTGATAAGCATTTCTGCTGCACCATATGACCCATGTAATGAGGCATGGTAATAATCTCACTATTGTTCTGTGAGTCTGATATTTTACATTAACATTCCAATAATGGAAGCATCTATCCCATAGACAATTCAGAGGCACAGGTGTTAGATCAAATAATATGTGATAATCATTCCACAATGAAGTCATCACAGGGCAATCATGGAAAATATGTTGCAGATCATCAGAATCATGTTTACAGAAACAACAAATAGATGTGATATATATTTTCTGTTCCTGTAAAATGTCTCCCACTGGTACTAGTCTGTTCAATAATCTCCATGTAAACACAGAAAGTTTCTTTGGCACATATTTCCACCATAAGAATTTGTATGATTGCATTTTAATTCTTTTGTGCCTAAGTAGCTCATATGCAGAAGATATAGTAAATATACCAGTAGGTTCCAGTTTCCAAATCATTCTATCTGAGTTGCTTTCATATATTGCAAAGTCCTGAGATATCAAATTTACTATGTGTTGTGGGAATCCATGTGCTAGTTCAATAACATATTGCTGTTGATTATAAAAAAATCCCTGAACAGTCAATTCTGGATGCAAAATGTCCATATCATCATTCCAAAAATCAATTAGATTCCCAACATTTTTCCAGTTTGATTCCCAAAAAGATGTATTACCTTCACCCACCTGGATAGCACTATTCTGAGTTGCTATTTGTTCCACATCTTTATATCTCTTCTAGGCTTTCGATTTCTTTTTACTGTCTGGCAAAGACCACATGAAAGATGTCCATAGCGTTTTTCCTGTCTGTAACTTCCACCATATCTTAAGAGAGAAAGCATTAACTAAAGTGTGAAGATTTTTGACACCTAAGCCATTTTCCAGAAATGGATAGCTCAGATTGTCCCAAGATCTCCACACTTTGTTCTGACTATAATCTAAAGTACCCCAAAAAAATTTGGCGAATAGCACATGTAATCTATCAATCACACCATTTGTAGGTTTTATAACAGTTAATATATGTAATGGTATGGCTGAGAGAACATGTTCAGCTAGGACAAGCCTTCCTGCCTGATTTAACCATTTATTTTGCCAGGATATCAGTTTTGAAGCAATTGTATCAAACAAAGGCTGAAAATAGGTATGTTTTTTCTTTCCTATAAATATAGGACAGCCCAGGTATCTGAAAGGAAAAGTACCAGCATTTATTCCTGTAATCTCAGAAATCATTCTATTATATGCAAAAGGAGCATGCTTAGACAGATAGTATGTAGATTTTTCAATATTGATTCTCTGTCCTGATACAATTTCATATTTTCTCAAGAAATCCATTAGATTTTCAAGACTGTGTCTGTTTGCTCTAAGGAAAATCATTGTGTCATCTGCAAAGCTTAAGCTGGTTATCTGTGTAGCTGTATGTGGCAGCTTGTAATTATCTATTTTGGATTGATTAAAAAGGAAACCAAGGGTTCTTGTGAAGACCTCAGTGAGGATTATAAATAAAAAAGGGGACAGAGGGTCTCCCTGTTTTATACCTCTTGAAGCTTTAAAAAAACCAAATGGCCTCCCATTTACCAAAACAGAGAAATTAGCTGCTTTTATATTGCCCATAATATTATTAACTAAGTGTGAGTGAAAACCAAGTTTGAGTAATAATTTAGCTAAAAAGCCCCATGAAACCCTATCAAATGCTTTCATCATGTCAAGTTTAAAGAAAGTGTTAAACCCCCCATTTTTGTTGTTTAGAAACTCAGTTAATTCATTCATTAATAGAACATTTGGTGATACCGGGCCCAAGCCCAAAATACCTCTTGATAGTATGGGCTTGGCCCGTCACAGGATAAAGCTAGTTTGGCAGTATCCGGGTTCGTACAACTCGGACAGCGACACACACTAGAGGACACTCGGAACATGGACCACTCGGGAAGCATGGGTTATTGTATAAATAGTGCTCCTCAGCACTATTCCAAGTAAGTATCTTCTCACTATTCAAGTGATTACCCCTTTTCTCTCCCGAGATCCATCTTTCATCATCACGCCGGAGGGTATACTCTCGGGTACCTCCCGGGGTTCTGTCTTGCAGGACCAGGTATTGGATCAGGGATCGGGGGCCTATACGGACCGACCAGGCAGGCAGCATCAAGTTGGCACGCCCGGTGGGACACGATCTGTGTTCACAAAAGCATTAAGATGCCGCCTCGAGGTCGGCCGCCGCGAAGGGGTAGAGGAGGAAGAAGACCGGAAGCAGTAGAGGAGGACCCTACTTTGCGGCAAATGAGGGATCGAGCGCGCAAGGGGAAGGCTCCGGCGCATTCGGATCCAGATGTCTCTGAAGGAGAGTCAGAGCCGGAAGGAGAAAGGGAACCGGAAATGACGCAGGACGATCGCGACAGAAGGGAGTTTGCTGCCACTCAGGAGGAGGAGTACCGTCGTTGGCTGGCGGCAAAGCAAGGATCGGGATCGGGAACGAAACCGACCGAAGAACAGTCCCTCCGGTGACTGAAGTCCGGGTACCCCCGGTCCAGCCCGGGTCAGGATCTAACCCGACCCCGATGGAACCCCCTGCGGGGTTACCTCCGTTGGCTGCGGAGGTTGTCAGCCGAGGACCCCCTGCCGCTCACGGGCAGGAAAGTCTTCGGCCTCCGGTTGTTATAGATTTGGAAAGACAGGCTGGGAGTATAGGGCAACCAGCTGGAATGGTGCCGGGATATGGCCAAGGTGGGAGCTATCCCGGATATGGAGCTCCAGGATACAGGATGGTTCAACACGGATATCAGGGGTACCCCCCGGCACCCGGAGGGTATTATGCCCAACCTCCTGGAGCCTCGGGGGGCTGGGCTCCCGGGATTCAAGGACCGGTGTGGATGCAAAGCTAGGCACCGATGGCTGGGTATGCCATGGCTCAACCGGCCCCGATCGCAGGAACCTATGGTGCGTACCCAGTGGTTGTAGACCGAGCCCCGGCGGCTCCAAACTCGGTAGAGGAGAGGTTGGATCGGTTGATAGGCAGGAATGGAGGAAGGCCTACCTCCCCCTGGATAGGTTACATCTGCACTTTCCCTTGACCGATGGGGATGAGAGTCCCAGAGGGGGTGCCGACCTACAGTGGGGAGACGGATCCGGAGGAATTCGTCAGGACGTACCATAATGTTATGGGAACGCGGGATATCCGGGAGGAGCTTATGTGCAAGCTGGTGAGCTCCTATCTGAGGGGAAGCTGTTTGTCATGGTTCGAGGCACAACCCTCGGAAAGTTTTAGAAATTACTATGATTTCTCAAGAGATTTGATGCACATATATGAGACCAAGCGAAAGAAGTACCTTCCTTTGGCCGAAGTGGCTTACAGCCGACAGGCGGCAAAGGAGGATGTCCGGGGTTTCCACAGAAGGTACATGGACGATTCCATGAAGGTGATTGATAGAGATGCTCAAGTGAAGGCCCTGATAGCGGGATTCATTGCAGTATTGAGAGATGAGGTGTTATGGGCAAAGCTTATGGAGAATATCCCGAACACTTTTCACCAGCTGGATCTTGAGGTGGAGATGTATTGTTCGCTTCTGGAAGGGAGCAAGAAGAGGAAGGAGGAAGGATACTTCGAAGACAAGGGGATTGGAAAGGGTGATAAGGCTCGGGTTGCTGATCCTGGCAGGAGGGATGCGGGCCCGGCCCCAATAAGGCCGAGGGTAGACCCTCCTCGGGCCGAAACGTTTACTCCCCTGACGAAAACCCGGTCAGAAATATTAACAATTCATCGGAACCTGTTTCAAGACCCGGCACCCATACCGGGAAATCCGACCCCAGCGAACGCAGCTAAGTATTGTGCTTTTCACAAGTCTAACGGGCACACAACAGATGGCTGCCGAAGCCTAAGGGTGGAGATTGAGAAGTTGATCGAGAGAGGGAAATTAAGAGACTGTGTGAGCCAGGAGAACCAGCGTCCGGCGGCTGGGCAGCAGGCCGGAGCGGGGAGGAAGAGGAATTGGAGGAACAGGCCGCGGAACGATAACCAGCGAGGGGCTCCTGCACCGGCTGCCCAGCCGGGAGCAGCGGCTTTGGTCATGGCCCCGGAACCAGTCAACCAGGTCCCCCCCGGATGATAAATGTTATACATGGGGAAGTAGGTGATGGGCCCCAGTCCCACGCAGCGGCCAAAGCCCGGAGTCGGTATGTGCCGGCTGGCGAAGACCGGGAGAAGAGACTGCGCCCTACGGAGATCATTACCTTTTCGGACGAGGATCCGGTGCCCAGTCTAACGCCCCATACGGACCCGATGGTAATTACAGCGGAGATAGAAGGATTCACGGTCAAGCGAGTCTTCATCGATGATGGAAGCAGTGTAGAGATCATGTTCGCCTCTTGCTTCGACCAGCTGGGAATAGGGCGCCATAACCTTCGCCCGAGCACCTCTCCGCTGTCAGGGTTCATAGGCCGAACGGAATATCCCCTGGGGGTTGTGTCTCTAACAGTGACAGTAGTCGATGACCTTGACAGGAGCAAGAAGACCTCAGTCCGGTGCAACTTTGCGGTCATAGACGCCCCGTCTCCTTATAACATCATCATCGGACGGCCGTGGATGGCTCAAGCCAGGGCCATTTGCTGGACGTACCATTTGACCATGAAGTTCCCAACCAGTCAGGGGGTGGCGACGGTCCGAGGAAGCCAGTCCACGGCTAGAAGTTGCATGCTCACAGCCCTTCAGGAGGCTAGAAAGGCCCCGGTTGGAGCAGTGTAGGGAGAAGTAGGTTCGGGGGATGTGGAAGATATGCAGGTTGGGAGCCGAGGCATGATCAAGGTTGGGAGAAAAATGCCGACCGATGTGAAGGAAGAGCTACGGTCCTTGCTTTCAAAATATGAAGATGTGTTCGCATGGGAAGAGAAGGACTTCACAGGCGTACCCCCGGAGTTAGCTCTCCACAAGCTGAACGTATACCCCGAGTTAAAGCCGATTCGACAGAAGAAAAGGGCCCTGGCAGGAGATAGGGCCGAAGTGGTGAGGCAGGAGGTGTTGAAGTTGCTGGAAGCCGGGGTAGTAGATGAGATTATATACCCGGAATGGCTGGCTAACCCGGTATTAGTGAAAAAGCACAATGGGTCCTGGAGAATGTGTATCGACTTCACCGATCTTAACAAGTGCTGCCCGAAAGACAGTTACCCCCTTCCCCCAGTGGACCGGTTGGTGGAGGCCATCACCGGATACGAGGCTTTGGCTTTCTTCAACGCATACCGGGGTTATCATCAGATTCAAATGTCGGGAGAGGACAAGCCGAAGACAGCTTTTATCACAGAGTTCGGTACCTATTGTTATAGGCGGATACCGTTCGGCTTGAATAACGCAGGGGCGACGTACCAGCGGATGGCAGACTCGATATACCGAAATCAGCTGGGCCGAAGCATGGAGCTATACGTGGACGACATGGTGGTGAAGAGCCGGAGCTACCCAGGTTTCTTAGAAGACTTGGAAGAGATGTTTGGTATTTTGAGAAAGGTCAACTTGAAGCTGAACCCCGAGAAGAGCGTGGTAGGAGTAGCGGCTGGGAATTTCCTCGGCTATATGGTGTCTAGCCGGGGTATAGACGTCAATCCGGAGAAGGTGGAGGCAATAAGCCGGATGCAGTCGCCGAAGAACGTAAAGGAAGTGCAGAAGCTGATGGGTTCCCTGGCAGCCTTGAGCCGATTTCTGTCGAAAGGTGCTGAGAGACAACTTCCCTTCTTCAACATATTAAGGAAGGCGAAGAAGTTCGAATGGACGGAGGAGTGTGAGAAGGCGTTCGGGGATCTGAAGGAACATTTGAGCCGGCTCCCGACCCTCTCGAAGCCGAAGGAGGGGGAGGATTTGCTCTTATACTTGTCCGCATCCGCATCGGCTGTCAGTGCGGTATTGGTCCGAGAGGAAGACGGGAGGCAGTGTCCGGTATACTTTGTCAGCCGGGCATTACAGGGTCCGGAAACTCGGTACACATGTTTGGAACAGCTGATGTTGGCGCTGGTTTATGCCTCAAAACGATTGCGCCCGTATTTCCAGGCCCATCCGATTGTGGTCCTGATCAACCACCCCCTGAAGCAGGTGATGCTCAAGCCAGAGGCGTCGGGGCGTTTGATGAAGTGGGTAATAGAGTTGGGGGAACACGAGATAACATATCAGCCGAGAAAAGTCATTAAGGGCCAGGCAATGGCGGATTTCTTGACAGAGATGGTCGGGTCAGACACGGCCGCCGAGGGAGCGCCCGATGCAAGCCCGAAGTGGACGTTGCATGTCGACGGGTCAGCACATGCAGGAGGCAGCGGAGCCGGGGTATTGTTGACATCCCCGGAAGGAGAGGAGTACCACTATGCGTTGCACTTCGACTTTAAAACCACAAATAATGAGGCAGAATATGAGGCGTTGGTAGCAGGACTCAAACTGGCTCGGGAATTGAAGATAGGAAAAATCCGGGCCTTCAGCGACTCTCAGATTGTAGTTCAGCAGGTGAATGGGGAATACGAAGCAAAGGAGAGAAGTTTGCAGAGGTACTTGGAGCTGGTTCAACCCATGATCCGGCAGTTCGATAGTTTCAGCCTGGAGCAGGTGCCGAGAGAACAGAATGAAAAGGCCGTCGCGTTGAGCAAGTTGGCATCTTCGAAGTTGAAGCCAGGGCAGAAAGCGCCTCTCAGAAGGGAGACACTGGAGAGGAGAAGTTACGAACAGGGTGATGAGATCCTGGCAGTGGAAGTGGTGCCGGAAGACTCTTGGATGGCTCCGATCCGGGCGTACCTTCTGACGGGAGAGGTCCCGGCCGACCGGGTGGTGGCCAGAAAGATCCGGGTGAAGGCGCCGAAGTATACCCTCCAGGAGGGGGCACTGTACAAAAGAGGCTATCTCCAGCCATTGCTGAAATGTGTGGAATAGCAGGAGGGTAAGTACCTGGTCCGGGAAGTTCATGAAGGCCCGAATGGTAGTCATCAAGGAGCCAGAACTGTGGCCAGGAAGATTTTGCGGATGGGGTACTATTGGCCTACCATGTTTGAAGACTCGCGGGATAGGGTTCGCTCATGCCTTCAGTGCCAGAAGTTCGCACCGCTAGTGCACATACCCAGGGAAGAGATGATGGGGATAACAGGTGCCTGGCCTTTCAGCAGATGGGGGCTGGATCTGGTCGGACCTTTTCCCACTGCCCCTGGCAGCTTGAAGTACCTGATTGTGGCTATAGATTACTTCACTAAGTGGGTCGAGGCAGAACCTTTAACCAACATCCGGGGGGCTACCTGCGTGAAGTTTTGCTGGAGGAACATTGTATGCCGGTTCGGAGTTCCGAAGGCTATAGTGACCGACAACGGAGCGCAGTTTGAAAATGATCCTTTCAAGTCTTGGTGTGTGAAGTATGGGATAAGTCAGAAGCTTACGTCAGTTTATCATCCGCAAGCTAACGGCCAGGTGGAGGTGACGAACCGGACGATCGTGAGTGGGATTAAGGCCCGGCTACATGGAGCGAAGGGTTACTGGGTGCACGAGCTCCCGAGTGTTTTGTGAGCTCATCGGACTACGGAAAGTTCGGCGACCGGAGAATCCCCCTACAGTCTGACGTATGGATCCGAGGCAGTAATCCCGGCTGAGATCGGCATCCCCAGTCTTCGGACGGCCGAGCCAGTCCCCGAAGAAAAGAATGACGAGGAGATCAGAACAAATCTGGACCTGCTGGAAGAAAGAAGAGAGAGGGCGGCCTTGCACGAGGCTAAGGTGAAGGAGAAAGTTAAGAAGTATCATGACAGGAGGGTGAGGAAGGAGCAGTTCAAGGTAGGAGACAGAGTTATGAGAAGAAACGACAAGAGTCACCAGGAGCCGGAAGGCAAGCTGGCACCCAACTGGGAGGGACCGTACCGGGTGATAGAAGCCCACCCGGGCGGGAGTTATGTGCTGGAAGATCCATCGGGGAAGGGAGTCCCCCGAAGGTGGAACATAGTAAACCTCAGGCGGTTCTATGGATAGTCTCTGGCACTTGTTGCCTAGATAGAATAGCCTCTGGCACTTGATGCCTAGGTAGGATAACCTCTGGCACTAGATGCCTAGGTAGGATAGGTCCCCGGCAGCAGGAGCCTGGGATAGAAACCTAGAGGTCGGATGACCGAGGGGTAGGTAAGGAATATCCTAGAAACAGAGATTTTTTGTAACAAGGGTGTGTCCCTTTTGACCGATTTTAAAGAAAATGAATGCGCGCATTAGAATTTTATAACTGAAAGAGATGTCATAAACTGAAAATTGTTATACATCTGAAATAAAATGAAAGGTTACAACAGGGCACGAAGTCCGATCCTATCTACGATCCTATCTACGGGCCCCTGACGTAGAGGCTTCGCCGGGAGGACCCCCCCGGGTCTCGAGTCGGCTCCGTTGGACCGCCTGCTCCAGCATGCGTTGTTCCTCGTCTTGAGTCTGGGGGAGATTTGGATTCTTGCTTCTATCGCCCTCCGGCTCGGCGGTTGATCTGGAGGAAGGGATGGGAACACCGGTACGACCACCTCGACCTCCCACTCGGACTGAAGGCTGGGGAGCGCCGGTACGACCACCTCGACCTCCTATTCGGACTGGAGGCTGGGGAACACCGGCATGACCACCCCGACTTCCTATTCGGACTGGCCCCTCTCGCGGCCTGGTTGGGTTACTCCCAGTTAGAGCAGCTTTTTGTTTCCCTTTGTCATTTCGAGCCGAATGAGAGCCCGCGGCAGGAGAGGGACCGGAAGGTTGATCAGGAGCCGGAGTACTCTCTAAAGCAGGAAACTGAGCGTGGAACCGGGCAGCAATGGTTCGAAGTCTTGCTAAGCGTCGTTCGGAAGCCTCAAGATCTAAGAGCTCAGGGGTATGCTCGTAGCGCTCATAAGCCAAATCAACATCTTCAAGAGGAGGTATCTGAGACACGGAGGGAGGTACGATGATCCGGTTCAGAATGTTCTTCCTCCAGTCAACTGCGGCTTGATAGGACGCTGCCCAGACGCCAGAGGTCCGTCCAGAGCTCTCCATCCAGGCGATCAGATCGTCAACTGCCCGGGGAACGTCGGTCAGCAGGGGAATGCTGACCGCCCCCTTGCGCAGTCCAAGCAGATGGTATGATAGATGAACTAACACAAGCTGCTGCTGGAGAGTTCGGTTCCGGGTCGCGAGCTTTTCGTTTTCCACTTCAAGTTTGGCGGCATGCTTTCGAAGGTCGGTTGTGTTCTGCATTCTCATACACTTGCTGTAGTACAGCCGGAGGTCGTGCCACACCTCATCCAATTCCTTCTGGATCCGAAGTTGGAAATTGCGGTGCTGGGCCTCCTGCTCCGATAGAACAAGGTCGAATTCAAGGACCTTGTCGATACTCTCGAAAGAGAGTCTGTAGCACTTCGGCAGGGAACCAAAGTCCTCTTGGATCTGGAGCAGGCAGGTGAGCAGATAATCGGCATCGGGAAACTCTGAGATCAGGGGGCCGAGTCCTCCCTCAGATAGTAGATCGGTCAGACTCGGACAGCCGGCTCCAACTGGAACCAGGGGGAGAACCGGGGTGCTAAGGACTCTAGAAGAACCCTGATGGCAACAGGATTGAGTCAGGACAAGAAAAAGCAATAAAAAGAAGCAACGGTGTCGATAGAAATTGCAAGTATTTTTATTAATCGAATGAGGGCCCGGGGTTGAAGATCCCGGAAGGAAATTACAAAACTGAATAATGAAAAAAGGGGAAAAATCTAACTAACATTCTGAGCTGCTCCTCCTTGGTTGTCCCCGTCATCGCTACTGTCATTGTCCGAACCATCATCGGAGAAGAGTAGAGGAGGGGAAAGAGGGGTCTCGGCGGTCCCCGGGTTCGCCTGGCCGGCCTCCGGGGATGAGGAGGTCTCAGCCTCAAGATCTTTTGGATCGAACGATCCCCTGTAATGCCCATATACGGTGCAGTATTGAGGAAAGTTCTCGTTTTCGGGCAGATTGGCTCCGGAGACTGGAGCAGGGGGAAGAGGGCCAGGAAGCCGAACCAAATCAGTCGACCAGCTTCGGACATCCTCAGTCGACATTTGCTTCTCCCGCAACGCATCCCATAGCTTGGGAGATAGGCCTTTCATGCCACCTTTCTGGAGGGTATTCACCAGATGCAGTTGTTGGTCCTCGGCGTTCGAGTTATACCATTGCCGTTTGAACGACGCTCGGATTGAAGGGGGGAACCAGCCCCGAACTTGCATGTAGGTATTATGGCACTGGTGGGCGTTGGCGGCCATGTTCAGCTCGGTAAGACGGAGTGACAGAGTTTGGCTGGCCAGGACCTTGTCAACAACGGCTTCGGCGAACTCCAGTCGATCCTTATAGTTCGCCGCCCGAGCAGCTTCCAGTTCTTTCTCCAGGGCACTCACCCTGGCTCGAAGTTGAGCCGAGACTTCTCTCTCGGCCCGGAGCTCGTTCTCCTTCTCGGCCCTCAGTTCTTCTTCTTGTCCCTCAAGATGACGCCCGAGGAAGGAAGCAAGGGCGGCTTGGAAAGCAGGGGAGTTAGCGAACTCAGAACTGAGAAGTTGAACCTGCAGAATAGATGAGTTTTTTAAATAAAAAAAAAAGAAAAAAGAAGAAGGACAGTAAAGGAAAGATACCTTAGGGTTGGCAGATGAAATTTGGGGAGTATTGACAGAGGATGATGGAGTTGGAGATCCACTCATCCGATGCTTCTTCCCGCCATGATCGGAGCTTTCCCCTTTCCGCTTGCTGGGAACGAAGGGGGGAGGAGGAGGGATTTCAGGGGCGGGGATGGTAGTGTACCTAGACACAGGTGACCTGCCATCTCTAGCCGGGGGCCACAGGGGCATCCCTCGGCCAAGAGGCGGCCCCGGGATAAGCACGGGAGTACCTAGGGTTTCGGCTGGGACAACAGCAGCATTGATTTCGACAGGATCTCGAACGGACTCCTGCTGAGCTGTCGCTTCGGCCACGGGCACCTCCGGATGCCCTCGGATAACCTCAGGCTCGGGCGTGATATCAATGATATCAATAGGACCAAGGTTGAGGGGTCCCGAGCCAAGGGGAGGAGTCTGAACGGTCTCGTTCGTCTTGTTCTTGTCTTGTTGGCGCCCTTGCTGCGAGTCAGGACCAACATGGTGATCCTGATCGCCCTCCATTGTCTTATTCTTATCCTCGGCTTGCCGACCCTTCAGCTGCGGGTTGGCTTCGACCAGAGGATCCGGCTGCGCTTGCTTGTGTGGGCCACCCTTCTTCTTCTTCTCCAATTGAGCCGGCTCAGGATCGGCCCCAGTTCCTGCTGGGGTCACCTTCCGACCCTTCTTTTTGGGGATCGGCACGTCGGGGTTGGTTTCCACAGTAGGAGCTGAAAGGACGAAAAAAGTCGGTCAGAGTTTGAATTAAGAAAAAGCAAGTAAAGGATAGAAGCCAGGAAACTTACCCAAAACAGGCCAGGAAACAACCCAACGGCTGTCCCGGAAAGCACTGGCCGGGTATATGGCGCGGGGGAAGAGATAAAGCGAGTTCCCGGCGAGCCAGTACTGGTCGAGGTTGAGAGTGTCGGAGGCCAGGGTGGTATGGTGCGCAAGCTGAGTGTCAGGGAGGAATGCCTCCCGGGCGTCGAGCGTGACACTATTGTTCCAAGCAGGGACCTCGTAGAGTTTGGGGTTGACCTTCACATACCCCTTTTGTTGCCAGTTTTTCGCCGAGTCCTTTTTGCCGAGGATGAAGTCCTGGACGCCGGGCCGCGCCTGTACGGTGTAGATCATCTCCTTACCCGGACATCTGATGAGCATATAGAAAGACCTCCACAGGTTGAAGGAAGGGTCAATCTTGCATCGAAGGCTCCTGACCAAAAAGCCCATCATCACGGCAATCACGTTCGGATGCAGCTGACACGGGGAGATCTCGTAA
Source organism: Sherardia arvensis (assembly GCA_948330725.1). Lineage (NCBI taxonomy): Eukaryota > Viridiplantae > Streptophyta > Magnoliopsida > Gentianales > Rubiaceae > Sherardia > Sherardia arvensis. Next base: position 31,162,721 of record OX415241.1, read on the forward strand.
AACTCCAAGAACCGAGCGTACAAAGGGGGGAAAGGAAGACTTAACCCCCACATGAAGTGAATACGGGGGATACACCGGACAAATTTCACGGACTCCTCGGCTGACACAGAGGCTATCCGAGCATTCAAAGGGATGGGAACCCCCATGCCGCTGAGGTATTTGGCAGTCCAGACGTCGGCTTGAAGGGAGCGAGCCCGGGCGGTGTCAATCTCCCTCTGAGCCCGGTTCTTGGAGCGTTTGAAGGTCGGGGCGGAAGGAGAAACGTTGCTGCAAAGATGAATCGGCTTGTAGGACGCCGATGAGCCAACGGAAGCTGAAGCTGGAGGAGCAGTACTCTGAAGAGAGTAGGTCACAACGGCATCGGACTGATTGTCATTGGAGGACTGAGCATTGTTGGATGCCATAGTGATTGGAGGGGAGAGAGAATATGAAGATTTGGAGAGAAAAAATGGCAGCAAGGCTTTGGAAAGTTGAAAGCGATCTGTGAAAATGATTGGGAAAAAGGCCTATTTATAGAAAGCAAGAAAAGGAAGGCGAAAAAGCGACAATTAAATGGGCTTGGGACGCGAGAAAACAATGACGACAACCATTAATCGTTCTTGAAAAGAGCGCGCCCGTCTCATTATTGTCGGGCCGAGGCGAATACAAAAAGCCAATCCTCCCGCCCTCGGATCAGAAGAGTTCATACCCTCGGACGGAAGAATCGGCTTCCGGGGGGCTAGTGGTGATACCGGGCCCAAGCCCAAAATACCTCTTGATAGTATGGGCTTGGCCCGTCACAGGATAAAGCTAGTTTGGCAGTATCCGGGTTCGTACAACTCGGACAGCGGCACACACTAGAGGACACTCGGAACATGGACCACTCGGGAAGCATGGGTTATTGTATAAATAGTGCTCCTCAGCACTATTCCAAGTAAGTATCTTCTCACTATTCAAGTGATTACCCCTTTTCTCTCCCGAGATTCATCTTTCATCATCACGCCGGAGGGTATACCCTCGGGTACCTCCCGGGGTTCTGTCTTGCAGGACCAGATATTGGATTAGGGATCGGGGGCCTATACGGACCGACCAGGCAGGCAGCATCAACATTATCAGCCAACTCTCTACCATGAACAAAAGCTGACTGTTCTGGTGAGATAATGAGTGGCATTATGGGCTTTAATCTATCTGTGTAGACCCTAGAAAATATTTCATTTAGAAAATTAGTTAAACTAATGGGTCTGTAGTCATAAAAAGTGGTATTAACTTGTCTTTTTGGGAGCAGTATAATAAAAGTGGCTGAGATGGCTCTAGGAATAGTGACTCCTATTAAAATTCATTTACAACTTGAACAAGGTCAGTTTGTATTATGTCCCAGCAATGTTTATAGAATGTACCTGTGTACCCATCAGGGCCTGGTGCTGCTTCCCCATCCATTTCCATAACAATGCTTTTCAGTTCCTCCACTTTGATTTGCTTCATAAGCTCCTCATTTGCTTGAGCATTTATTAATTCTGGAATCTGTTCCAACAATTCATTTGTAGTACCTGCATCAATACTCAAAGATTCATCATATAATAAAGAGCTAAAAAAGGAGACAGCTTCAGATCCAATTTCCTCAGGATTAGTGATCCACTCATCCCTTGAATTTTTAATCATAGCTATCTTTTGCCTAGAGTGATTAGCCTTTACTGTAGAGTGGAAAATTTTTGTGTTTGAATCCCCTTCTGCTAACCATTTTAATCTTGATTTTTGTTTCCAGAAGGTTTCTTCTCTAAGTAAAGCTAATGTCATTTCTTCCTGAGCTTGGTGCAATAGTGTTCTACTGGTATTATTGTTATCTCTTTGATGCTCCAATTCTCTCTGTAAAACTAAGGATTCAGCTATTTTGACATTATCTTGTATATTACCAAAGATATCCTTATTCCATTGTTTAAGAACCATCTTTAGTCTCCTCAATTTTACAGAAAAGTTCAACATTCCATAAATACCAGTAGGCTGTACCCAACTATTTTTTACAACATCTAGAAAACCTGAGTGTGTAATCCAACAGTGTTGGAATTTAAAAGATTTTGGAATTTTATGAAGTCCATGGTTTTCTAGTTTAACTATCAGATGTGAGTGATCTGAGTCAAGTCTGGATTTTACCTTTATGCTAGTATTTGGGAAAAGATTTTGAAAATTTGATGTCATAAGCCCTCTATCCAACCTTTCCCAAACAGTACAAATATTTCCAGACCTTAACCTTCTATTTCCAGTCCATGTAAACATATTTCCAGAAGACGGAATCTCTAAAATATTATTGTCCTCTATGAATTCATTGAACTCTAGCATAGAATCTAAATTAGGAGAGGCCTGTCCAATATATTCAGAGGTATATCTCATAGCATTAAAGTCCCCAATATATATAGTAGATAAGTGACTATGTGAGGCTAACTCTGACCAAAGATCCCTTCTATCTATCATGTTATGTCTAGCATAAATGAAAAAAGAAAGCCAGGGTGTAGCTATAGATGCATGTTCTATTTCAGTTTTTACAAATTGATCATGCTCATTTTGAATAGAAATTTTGAACTCATCATTCCACAGTATCCATATTTTATTTCTAGGATGTGCATAAAAATGACTATATCCTAATCTATATGCAATAGATGACAGTTGAGAACTGCTTAGAAAAGGTTCCAGAATTACAAAAAGATTTAACCTATATTTCCTTTTCATATGTAATACTTTAGCCTGAGTTCTTTTGTTTTTGATTCCTCTAGCATTCCAAACACAAAAATTGATTCCAATCATAATTAAATTATAGATTTAGCATCAATTTGAGATCTTGTGTGAACTGTTTTTTGGGAGCTACTATAATCCTTTTTTCCCCTTTTTTTCTTAACAACTTGCTCAGGCTGAGAGGTGTCAGTGTGTGTAGTGTCATTTAACAACCTATCAAATTTATTTTTATCTATATGCATGGGTTCAAGAATAAAATCTCCATCTATTTCTTTAGCTCTCTTTTCTTGAGACCACTGTAGATTAGGCATCAATGGCATATTGTCCAGAAGAGAAGTATCCTCTATAGATAAAGGAGAATTCATACCTGAACTTACCTGAGAGGTCAGTTAATCAGTATTTTCTACCTGGATATCAACCGAGTTTGTATGAGGATTCTCAATTGGTTGTATGTCATCTTCCTGAACTTGTGTGACTGGCACTCTTGGGATTGTTATATCATGAGTAGTTGGATCAGAGGGCTTGTCTTCAGTGATTAAATTGATAGAGTCTTCAACATTAGGCTGAGTAGATAATTGTTGCTCTTTCTCTGTGGTCACTGTTGTGATTTCTACACTCTGAGTGTCCTTTTGAATCACTTGATTATGCTGTATCACCATAGCTGAGTCCTTTCTGGTTTCAACTTGTTGTATCATTGGTGCTTTTTCTTTCCAAACTTGTTGAGTAACCTGTTTACCTGCAAAATTAATACCTCTCTTTTCCAAGGAGATTTGCTGAACAACTTGATTAGTATTAACAACATCAGTAGGTATCCTTTGTTTCTCATTATTAGTCAACCCAGAAGAAGATACATTATTATCTTGCAAATGATTATCAATCATAATAGGTCTCCAAGGAGTGATATGTTTAGGCTTAATTTCATTTTTACAGGAAGAGATATCATGGCCTATTTTAGAGCATCTGGTGCAATAAAAAGGTAAACTTTCATACTCTACTCTTTGCCAATACCCCATATTTCTGAAACTAAGCCAGATTCTCTCAGTAAGGGGTTTGGTTATATCAATTTCAACACAAACCTTAGCAACATGAGGCCTTGTTTTATTCAGTGTTGCTTGATCAATTTTCACAGGTATACCAATCAAATTACCAATAGATAATAAAGTGTGTTCATCAAAAAACTGTCTTTTCAGACCATAATGTGCAATCCATACCAGTATGATTGGAGAATCAGCATTCAGATCAAAATCGGGGCTCCATTTCGTGATTCGGATCGAATAAGCTCCAAAATTCCAGATCTTGTGCATCCAGCACCTGTAATAATCTTCTGCAAGGTCGAAATGCATCAGTACCTGTCTGTTATCAAGCAAATAGATTTCTACCTGCCCATTGAATCCGGCCGTTTGAAAATCTCGCCGTAGTTTATCTAATCGGGGCCGAGCCCGAGCAAATTTACCCACTAGGGTATGCTTCAAGGGCTTCTCTAGCCGATCACATTCCTCATCGGAAAAGTGAAGTCCAGGCTCCCCGAGATGATCAACTCTCGGTTTTGGATCGAAGGTTGCTCCATATGGCAAAGGATTCCTATTAGTGTTACGATTCGCCACCGCCTGTGCATAGGAGATCACAGGCGGGGCTTGAGCATTGATGGGAGGCTCCGCCATGAGGCGGCGCCGGAGATCGGAGAGGGGATTAGGGTTTTAGGAGGAAATCGCCAAAATCGCCAGAGCACTAAGAGAACAACATCAGGGTATTACGCCTGAACTAACAAGGTTTCATAAACCATGTAATCAACCAAGCATATTAACCACAACTCTCGAAGGTATTGTATTATTATGCAATAATTTCATATGTGCTTTGTACACTCAATGATGGTACTATAAGGGCCTGTTTAATACGCCTGAACTGAACTGAAAAATACTGAACTGAACTGAACTGAAAAATACTGAACTGAACTGAACTGAACTAAACTGAAAAATTCATTTGATTCTTTTATATAACATATATCTATGTTCAAGATTCTTATTAAAAAATAATCCATTGAAGTATATTGAATTGAATTTAATTGAACAAAACTGAATTGAAGAAACAAATCACTACATCGACATTAGCTAAATTTCATCAAATTTATATTTCATCATTATCCTGGAAGTTAAACATAATTGAACTAAAATATACTGAACTGAACTTTACTGAACTGAACTGAATTGATATTAGCCAAATTGTGCTACATTTTATCAAGTCAAATTTTATTAGCACCAAACTTAATTAAGTTGAACTTACAAAAGTATGCATTGATACAATTTAATTAGAAAATGTTTATCAAATCATATTTCATCAATTCTAAACTGACTTGAACTGAATTGAATTGAATCATACTGCACTAAACTTAAATGGACCAATCCAGTTAAACTTAATTGAACTGAATCATACTGAGCTAAACTTAATTGAACTGAATTGAAGAAAACGATCAATGCATTGATATAACTAAATGAGGTTGTATTTTATCAAGAATATAAAACAGAACTGAACTGAACTGAATTGAACTGAGTGAACTGAATTGGACAACACTTAACTGAAATGAACCGAGTTGAACCACACTTAACTAAAATGAACTGAATTGAACTACACTTACCTTAACTGAAATGAACCGAGTTGAACCACACTTAACTAAAATGAACTGAATTGAACTACACTTATCTTAACTGAACTGGATTTTCCATATGAACTTAAAATATATAAATTATATTTTCATTGAACTGAACTGAAGAAAACAATCAACGCATTGATATAACTAAATGAGGTTGTATTTTATCAAGAATAGATATAGAACTGAATTGAACTACAATGAACTGAGTTGAACTGAATTGAACTGAATTGAACCGACTGAACTGAATTGGACTACACTTAACCGAAATGAACCGAGTTGAACCATACTTAACTAAAATGAACTGAATTGAACTACACATAACTGAAATGAACTAATTTTCAATATGAACTTAAGATTATTAAATTATATTTTCGCTGAACTGAATTGAAATAAATTATATTTTCTCTAAACTGGATTGAATTGTGTTGAATTATTAACATTTAATTTGTTTAATTTTTTTTAAAAGTACAATGCACTGAACTGAAAAATACTGAACTGAACTGAAAAATATAAAACTGAAAAATACTGAACTGAACTGAACTGAAAAATACTGAATTAAACTGAACTGAACTGAAAAATACCGAACTGAACTGAAAAATATTTAGATAAGTTGTATTGAACAGGCCCTAAGTTCCAATGATTGGTAGATTGGTAGTCAATGTTACTATGAGTTCCAAATTGGCATTACTTACTGTAATAAAATTGGTGGATCATTTAATAAGAGAGATTGACAAATGTAGTTTTATCTCACCGCTCTTTAATGAATATTTATCCCTTTAATTAAAATTTACGTGTGTTTGATTGTGAAACGATGAACACAAATGGTAATCAAACTTTTACTATATATCATATATATACATGAAAGTGATGCACTTTTTTAATCGAGTTAAACTAGTACTTTTTTATTAATACTTTTATTGATTTAGATTAGACTTGTAGATATTTCTCGGTTTAAACTTTCTCACAAATTTTCTCACTGATTCAAGTATTTGTTATTAGGACCTTACACTATACCTTTTTAGTTTCGCATCATACCCATCAAATCATAGAGTCATGAAAGCAAAGGAGGTATTTGTGAAATATATGTAGAAGCTTCCAGTAAGCTCAACAAACAATGTAAGCATATTTCACCTGCAACTCTTTAGTGTTAATGTAAAAGGGAGAACATGAATCTTATTTAATGTCAACAATTGGTTAAAAAATTATATATGCCTAGTAGTAAATGAGATTATGTCAAACAAACCTTGCGAATAATTTATCCCAATGAATAAGGTTGTGTTTAATTGGAGAGGATTTTAAGAGTATGTACTTAGATTTAAAACTTTGAAAGTTTAAATGTATTAAAAGCAAAGATATGGTCAAAAGGCCCTACCAAATGGAGTTGAAATTAATCATGAAAATTTCAGAGGATATACATATGAGATGAAATAAATTATAATACAAACAAAAGGAATGATAAAATGGTTTGGGAGGATGGAAGACAATCTTAGGGTGTAGGTATGTGCTGGCATGAGCAGGGTTGTGGTTGAGTTGGTTCACGGCCAGAATGGGTTGCGTTTTATCCAGTCAATAATAGTATGCATATGGCATAGTAGATTGCCTTAGGAGTCAGAAGATCATTGATATTTGTCAAAATTTCTCAACCTTATAAGCTAACATTTTCCCCTTCCATGTTTTCGATGTGGGATTACAACATTATTAAATTGAAAGACTGGTCTAGAGATCGATACCCAACTATCAAATATTTTTATATAAAATATCAAAATCATGTAGAGGACGCGCGTGCAACTAGCGTGCAAAGGATGCGCGTGCGACTACGCGTGCAAAGGACGCGCGAGGCAGAGGCGCGTGCACAAACTCATTCTTTCATCTCCACTTCAATGAGAAACTCTTCCTCAACTCTTTTGGTTACTCTTTTCCTACTTTTCTAGACAGCCCCTAAAAGTTTCTTCCTCACCACTTAAAAGCCAAACAATCTCAGACCATTAATCAGATGATTTAAGCAATCAGAGAACTAAGACATTTTCTTCAAACTCAAAACTATATAGCTGAATATTTACTACATTTACTCTCCAAGTAAAAATTCAAATACTTACTACATTTACTCTACATAGCTGGAATTCAAAAGAAAATTTCACAATTCAAAAAAAAAATCCAAAATTAAGAAAATATCCAAAGCTGAAAGTGCAAAAAGTAGGAATCTTTGATTGATTCCAGAAGTCTGGAGTTTTTTCCAAATGGAGATGATGCGGTTGGGATTCTCGGGATGGTCTCTAAAGTCGAAATGCTTGCACATCCTATCATCATACAGCAGGCCAACACGTCGCCATTTTGGGTCGTCACTGACACCAGTGCTGGAAGAAGAGGAAGACTCCATGAGAGCCAGACTCCATGAGTGCATATTCTCCTGAATTTAATTTATGCATTGACATAGTTTAAACTGGACTGAGTGAAAATTTTAAATTTATGTAATGAATAGTAAAAATGTATAATTATATTAACATGTATTTAATCAAATTATGAACTTAACTTATTTATATAAAAGATGCAGAATACGTGCGTAAATATGCATAATTTGTATTATTATGCACAAACATAATTCTCATAAAATAAGTCAACCTTCTTTTTCTATGCGTGCTGATTTCTATAATCTAAAAATTAAAAAAACTAGGGAATTAGGAAAATAAAATCAACTACACTTATCAAATATTTTCAACCTTCTTTTTCTGTGCGTGCTAAATTCCATAATCTAAAGAACAAAAAGAAACTAGAATATCAAAATAAATAAAATTAATTAAACTCATCACAAGATTTCAAGCTTCTTTTTCTGCAAGTGGTAAATCCTAAAATTTAAAGAACAAAAAAACTAGAAAATCAGGAAAAATAATTTTAATTAAAATTTTATCAAAAAATTTCAACCTTCTCTTTCTATGTGCGCTAAATTCTATAATCTAAAGAACAAAACAAATCTAGGAAATCTGGATAAATAAAATCAACTAACCTTATCAAACATTTTCAACCTTCTTTTTCCGTGCGTGCAAAATCCTATGATCTAATAACAAAAAAAAACTAAAAAATCAGAATAAATAAAATCAATTAAACTTATCTAAAAATTTCAAGATTTTTTTTCTGCAAGTGGTGAATCCTAAAATCTATAAAACATAAAAACTAGGAAATCGGGATAAATAAAATGAATTAAACTTATCAAAAAATATTCGACATTCTTTTTCTCCGAGTGCTAAACCTGTAATCTAAAGAACAAGAAAAACTAGGAAACCTAGATAAATAAAATTGAACAAACTTATCAAACATTATAATTTTAATTAAAAATCACAGTGTTCTAATATACGACGTATTAAAATACTATTGGGGTGTGTATAATACTGGGACATGAATAGTGCACGACCGTGAATAATATTGGGTCGTGAATAGTGTGATAGTGAATAGTAATTTTCAAAATTGCAACTAAGAACCGCTCCTTGTTTTTTTCAACCATACATTTACTAATTAGTCTCCGATCTATAATATAGACGGTCATTCACAAGACTACCTCTTTAAATAAACATTATTGATTTTTTTTTTAAAAATCATTCAAATTAGTCAGAAGAAAAAAACAAAAAAAATGAAGTCGGGTGGACGGGACCCTTTCTCTCTCTAGAAAGTAGAGAGTAGTTTCCTCTCTTTTCTTTCATATTCTCTTTCCTTCTTCAACACAACTCATCCTTATCTTACTCTATAATCTTCATCCTTTCCTTCTCTTTTGTATTTGATTTAGCTATCAATCGTTGTAAGCTGTAATCATGTTTGAGTTTGAGGTTCATTAGATTTCCAACCCTAGTCCGGGTTCTAAAAGGGGGAAAAGGGGAAACCTCGTGTGTACTTTAAAAAAAAAGTTCTTCCTTTATGTTCAAAATCGAGTCTTAATGGTCTAGTTTTGATAGATTTGTTCTTTTCTCTATTTTTCCGTTAAAAATGGGGGTTTTTCTTTAGTTTTTAGATTGAAAGAAAGGATCTTTCTCAGTTTTGTTTAATAAAATCAAGGAGGCTAAGTTTCTTGCTTCCTTATTGATGAAGCTAGCTGATTTGGATATGGGTAAGGATCAAATCAAGCCGGATCTACTGCATGCAAGTCTATTTGGCGGGAGAAGTTGTGTGGGAATGGTAGTATCAAGAAAGCAGATAAAGATCCATGCAATAAGACATATACTGCAGCAAGCTTGGAAAGGAATAACTTTCAAGTTGACTGAACATCAATCCAACATTTTCCAATTTTTCTTTTCGAATCAAGCGGATCTAAGGTATGTCTTGAGAAGAGGTCCATGGAAGTTGAGAATAATATGCTTGTTCTGAAGCCATGAAAACCCAATTATAAGTTAGACATGCAAGATTTCAGTTTGGATTACTTTTGGCTAAATGTTTTGGATGTGCCTGATGAAGCCTATCATAGAGACGTTGCTTTTAAGATTGCCACAAGTTTGGGTGTATACACACATATGCAGTTGAGAGAGACTTTGATGAAAAAAGAGAAGTTTTTCCGATTCAGAATTGCTGTCAATATTATGATGCCACTTCCGAGGTTAGTTAATTTTGCAGGTGCAAGTGGGGTTTTGATGGAGAGATTGATCAAGTACTTGCCGGCAGTTTGTTTTGCTTGTGGAAGGATAGGGCACAAGTTGAGAAGTTGTGATCGGGCTGAGCAACAGTGTAAGGAGCATGAACTTAATAAGAGCTGGATGATGGAGAAACAAGAATCCAATGTATTATGGTCTTGGAATGCTCTGCGGAGTACCTGGGTTCAGAATGAGACGAGTCTTTTGTCCACGGAAATTGAAGGCACTGATGAGCAGCAAGTGATAAATCAGACATATGGAAGGCAACCAGACAGAAGCACTTATGTACTTGAACAAAGAATCTCAAAGAGAAAGTTTATTCAACTGGAAGAGGCAGTGCTGCTGCAATTTGGAGTACATGAAAGGAGGTCGAAAAGAAGACTGGAGTGCGATCCTTTTCACCATCAGAGGAAGCCGGGTTACATTATTGGTCTGAAGAGGAAGGCAGAAGAGCTAATAATGACTTCAAGGAAGAAATCACATAAGCTGTTGGATGATATCATTCATGGCACGAAGGTACATAACTTGAAGAAGTGCTTAAGCAAGCTGGAGCCTTTGGGTAAAAGGACAAGGGAGCACACAATACTTGAGTTTACACAACCATGGAAGAAAGCAAGAAAGCATGAGGAGAACACAGAGGAGAATTCTCTTTCAACTAAGAAAAGGAGCTGCGAGAATGAAACAATATGTCCGGGCAAGATAATACCAGTTCATGTTGAAGTGTTCCCAGTTCTCAACCTATTCCAAGAGGATTCACAGGTGTTTCAGGCTTTACTTTCAGCAGGAGTACAACAGTCAGGGTGCGATATTGACAAAGTAGTCTCACAAGTTGGCCTGCCATATGCGGAGCTTCAATGCACTCAAGTTCTACCAAATACTGGTGATCATCCAGAGTCCAAGTTCCCCAAAATGGTTAAGGATGGTATGTCAACTAAAGGCTTCCGCAAACAACCAAAGGGTTTATCATTGGACTCAGATTATGTACCATTAGCATTACTGCATGTGGTGCTACTCATTAGCCTCTCATCCAACCTAGCGGGATCAACCGATTTGCTATGGAGCCCTGTTTAGACCGAGATACTCTTTGTGGGAACCGAACACAAAATTCCCTATGGATATGGTTATGTGTTTGGTTATGCAGATCCTTGGAGGCGAAAGGTGTGGAACAAAATCTGGAATTTCAAGGTCCCATACAAGTTGGTTTTCATTTGGGAGATGGAGATTGAAGAAATAGCTGGGGTCTCACCGTTGTTGAGCGGTGGGGTATGGCAAGTTGGACTACATCCATCAACTTGCATCACTCTATTGCAGGTCCTAATGGAGACCTGTAGGAGAATTATCAAAGCAGCGATCAAGGTTGAAACCCAAATGATTTGCTTGCTCACGGCTTTGTCCGGTTTAATGGTGGCGCCAAGAGAGATACCTAGCATCGTAGGAGACATCTCATGTTTTCTGCATAACTCATTCTCTAAGCCTATTGTAAAAGAGTTCATTAAGAGCGAACTTCTACTTTATATGTTTTATGATTGTAATATGGCTCTAGGCCAAGTTCATGTACTTTGTAACCAGTATTTTTAATTATTAATGAAGTGTTATTTATCAAAAAAAAAAGCAAAAAAATTAAAACAACGATTAATAAATACTAATTATTATGTATGATTATTAATTTGTTTTATATATGGTAGAGGTATTTTCTGTAATTTTAAATTATTTTCAAAAATCTTGAAGTTAATTAAACTACAATTCAATGATGGTAGATTGGTAGTCACTGTTAATGTGAGTTCAAAATTGGCATTACTTATTGTAACTAAATTTGTGGATCATTTAATAAGAGTTTGATAAATGTAGTTTTATCCTTTTCCGCCCTTTAATGAAAATTTATCCCTTTACGTTTGTTTGATTGTGAAGTGATGACATAAATGGTAATCAATTTTTTTTACTATATATCATTTATACATGAAACTAATACATTTTTATTGATACTTTTATTGATTTAGATTAGACTTGTAGATTTCACTCGGTTTAGATTTTCTCGTAATTTTTTTGCTGATTCAATTATTTGTTATTAGGATCTTACACTATACCTTTTTAGTTTCTCATCATACCCATCAAATCATAGAGTCATGAGAGCAAAGGAGGCATCTGTGAAATATAAGTAGAAACTTTGCGTAAGGTCCACAAACAATGTAAGCATATTTCACCAGCGACTCTTTAGTGTTAATGTAAAAAGTATAACATGTATCTTATTTAATGTCAACAATTGGTTAAGATATTATATATACCCAGTAGTAAATGAGATTGTGTCTAACAAAACCTTGCGAATAATTTATCCCAATGAATAAGATTGTGTTTGATTGGAGATGATTTTAAGAGTATGGACTTAGATTTAGAATTTCGAAAGTTTGAATGTATTAAAAGCAAATATATGGTCAAAAGGCCCTGCCAAATGGAGTTGAAATGAATTATGAAAACTTGAGAAGATATACACATGAGATGCTATAAATTATAATACAAACAAAAAGAATGATAAAATGGTTTGGGAGGTTGGAAGGCAATCTTAGGGTGTAGCTATGTGTTGGGCCTGAGCAGGGTTGTGGTTAAGTTGGTTCACGGCCAAAATGGGTTGCGTTTTAGCCAGTCAACAATAGTATGCATATGGCATAGTAGATTGCCTTAGGAGTCAGAAGATCATTGATATTTGTCAAAATTTCTCAACCTTATAAGCTAACATTTTTCCCTTCAATTTTTTTGATGTGCGATTACAACATTATTAAATTGAAACACTGGTCTAGAGATCGATACCCAACTATCAAATTTTTTATATTAAATATCAAAAAGTCAAGTAAAGGACGCTCGTGCGACTACGCGTGCAAAGGACGCACGAGGCAGAGGCGCGTGAACAAACTCATTCTTTTTTCTCCACTTCAATGAGAAATTCTTCCTCAATTCTCTTGGTTGCTCTTTTCCTATTTCTCTAAACATCACCCAAAAGTTTCTTCCTTACCACTTAAAAGCCAGACAGTCTCAGACCATTAATCGGATGATTTAAGCAATCAGAGAACTAAAACATTTTCTTCAAACTCAAAACTACATAGCTTCATCTTTACTACATTTACTCTCCAATTTAAAATTCAAGTACTTACAACATATACTCACATAGCTGGAATTCAAAAGCAAATTTCACAACAATTCAAAACAAAATAAAAAATTAAGCAAATATTCAAAGCTGAAAGCACAAAAAGCAGGAATCTTTGATTGATTCCAGAAGTCTGGAGCTTGTTTCAAATGGAGATTATGCGTTTGAGATTCTCTGAGTGGTCCCTAGAGTCGAAGTGCTTGCATATTCTATCATCGTACAACAGGCCGACACGTAACTGACACCAGTGCTGGAAGAAGAGGAAGACTCCATGAGAGCCAGACTCCATGAGTGCCTATCTCCTGAATTTAATTTTATGCATTGACATAGTTTAAACTGGACTGAGTAAAAATTTTAAATTTATGTAATGAATAACAAAAATATATAATTATATTAACATGGATTTGATTAAATTATGAACTGAACTTATTTATATAAAATATGCAGAGAACGTGCGTAAATATGTATAATTTTTATTATTATGCACGAACATAATTCTCATAAAATAAGTAGCCTTCTTTTTCTATGCGTGCTAAATTCTATAATCTAAAAATAAAAAAACTATGAAATTGGGAAAATAATCAACTAAACTTATCAAACAATTTCAATCTTCTTTTTCTGTGCGTGCTAAATCCCATAATCTAAAAAAACAAAAAGAAACTAGAATATCAGAATAAATAAAATTAATTAAACTTATCAAAAAAAATTCAAAAGTGGTAAATGCTAAAATCTAAAGAACATATAAACTAGGAAATCGGTATAAATGAAATCAATTAAACTTATCAAAAAATTTCTACATTCTTTTTCTCCGAGTGCTAAATCCTGTAATCTAAAGAACAAGAAAAAATAGGAAACCCAGATAAATAAAATTGACTAAATTCATAAAAAAAACTCAACCTTTTTTCTCTACGCGTGCTAAATCTTATAATCTAAAAGAACAAAAAAAACTAGGAAATCGGGATAAGTAAAACCAATTAAACTTTTGGGGAGATCTTTCAAAAAATAAGTTGTGTTATATGTGAAGGGGATGAGCGTAATAAAATCATATATACGAAAAGTGGAGATTTGCGTATATAAGAATATAGTTTTTGTTTTAGATTTTGTAAGTTTGAATTACAAAAACCTTGTTTGGTCTGTTTGAGATTTGATAGGTCTGAAACAAAAACATTATTTGGTTGGAAGATTAAATTTGAGTTTTTTATCGGTTGACTTCTTTTGTTTGCATTGAATTGAAAAGGAAATTGATTATTTTAAATTTGCGATGACTATATAATTGAAAAAGTTATTTTACTTATTATCTTTATTAAATTTTATGTCATTTTGAATTTGGTTTTTAAAAACGAAACTAAAGAAAATTATTAAATAATATGTAATATTTAGCTAAATAGATTTAAATAATAGAAATTCTCAAAAGTGTCCATCTATAATTTAGAAAAGATTATTCTTAATTAGAAAAATATGAATACCCTTACTTGCAAACACGGAGGGATTTAATAGCAAATTTTTAAAATTTACGTATCCCTTATTTAAATCACACGTGTGTAATAAGTGGGACCAACCACGCGTGTTTCCATTTTTTCCCTTTCTTGCAAAAATGTTGCCTTCACTTCTCAAACTCAAGACCTCATTATGGAGGAGAAATGACTTTGCCATTGCACCAACCCATATTTGATGATTTTATCTTCCAATATATATAAAACCTTAAAATCTTTATGTTATTATCTACACCCTATTAAAATTAAAATCTTTCTACTTTAAAACTAAAACCTCCATATTTAAAATTCAAATATTCCACTTTAACTTAAAAAATTCCGCATTTTAATCTACAACCAAATAAAATCAAACATTGTACTTTTAATTCAAAACCTCCATATTTTAATCTACAACCTGTTAAAAAGCAAACATTGTACTTTAAATTAAAAACATCCGTACTTTTAACTACAATCTATTAAAATCAAAACTTTTAATAAGCGTATTTTAATGTAAAACATATTAAAGATCAAACATTCTATTTTAAATTAACAACCTCTGTGTTTTATTCTACAATCTACTAAAAATGAAACATGCTACATTTAGTTAACAACCTCCGTGTTTTAATGTACATGATATTAAAAACATTCAAACATTATACTTTTAATAAAAACTCTCAGTGTTCTAATATACAACGTATTAAAATAATACTAGGGCGTGTATAATACTGGGACATGAATAGTGCTAGGCCGTGAATAGTGTGATAGTGAATAGTAATTTTCAAAATTGCAATTGAGGACCGCTCCTTATTTTTTTCAACCATACACTTACTACTTAGTCTCCGGTCTATAATATAGACGATCACTCACAAGACTATCTCTTTAAATAAACATTATTTTTTTTAAAAAAAATATCATTCAAGTTCGTTAGAAGAAAAAACAAAAAATTAAAACAATGATTAATAAATGTTAGTTGTTAGTTCCAATGATTGGTAGATTGGTAGTCAATGTTACTATGAGTTCCAAATTGGCATTACTTATTGTAATAAAATTGGTGGATCATTTAATAAGAGAGGTTGACAAATGTAGTTTTATCTAACCGCTCTTTAATGAAAATTTATCCCTTTAATTAAAATTTACGTGTGTTTGATTGTGAAACGATGAACACAAATGGTAATCAAACTTTTACTATATATCATATATATACATGTGAGTGATGCACTTTTTTAATCAAGTTAAACTAGTACTTTTTTATTAATACTTTTATTGATTTAAATTAAACTTGTAGATATTTCTCGGTTTAAACTTTCTCGTAAATTTTCTCACTGATTCAAGTATTTGTTATTAGGACCTTACACTATACCTTTTTAGTTTCTCATCATACCCATCAAATCATAGAGTCATGAAAGTAAAGGAGGTATTTGTGAAATATATGTAGAAGCTTCCCGTAAGGTCAACAAACAATGTAAGCATATTTCACCAGCAACTCTTTAGTGTTGTTAATGTAAAAGGGAGAACATGTATCTTATTTAATGTCAACAATTGGTTAACAAATTATACATACCTAGTAGTAAATGAGATTATGTCTAACAAACCTTGCGAATAATTTATCCCAATGAATAAGGTTGTGTTTAATTGGAGAGGATTTTAAAAGTATGTACTTAGATTTAAAACTTTGAAAGTTTAAATGTATTAAAAGCAAAGATATGGTCAAAAGGCCTTACCAAATGGAGTTGAAAATTAATCATGAAAACTTCAGAGGATATACATATGAGATGCAATAAATTATAATACAAACAAAAGGAATGATAAAATGGTTTGGGGGGATGGAAGGCAATCTTAGGGTGTAGGTATGTGTTGGCATGAGCAGGGTTGTGGTTGAGTTGGTTCATGGCCAAAATGGGTTGCGTTTTAGCCAGTCAATAATAGTATGCATATGACATAGTAGATTGCCTTAGAAGTCAGAAGATCATTGATATTTTCCAAAATTTCTCAACCTTATTGATGCTGCCCGCCTGATCGGTCCGGATGTTCCCCTTGTCCCTGATCCAATACCTAGCCCTACAAGACAGAGCCCCGGGAGGTACCCGAGGGTATACCCTCCGGCGTGATGATGAAAGATGGATCCCGGGAGAGAAAAGGGGTAATCACTAGAATAATCAGAAGATACTTACCTGGAATAGTGCTGAGGAGCACTATTTATACAGTAACCCATGCTCTCCATGTGGTCCATGCTCTGAGTGTCTTTTAGTGTGCTTGTCCCTATCCGAGTTGTGCGAACCCGGATACTTCCAAGCTGTGCTTACCTAATAGTGGGCCGAGCCCATGCTACTGCCGAGTAGTTGGGCCTGGGCCTGGTATCACCACTTGCCCCCCGGAAGCCGGTTCTTTCGGCCGAGGCTAGGGGCTTTCCTGATCCGAGGGCGGAAGGACTGCCTTTCTATATTCCTCCCTGCCCGACAACGATGGGACGGGAGCGCCCTTCTCGAGGATAATTAATTACTGTCATTATTAGCTTTCTCGCTTCCCCATCTCCTTTAATCATTGTCTTTTCATCTTCTTTCCCTCGTCCTCTATAAATAGGATCCTCCGTCAGTCGCTTTCACTAATCGCTTTCAGATCTCAAAATCTTCCAATCCTCTATTTTTGAATCTTCATATTCTCTCTCTTCTTCAATTCTATGGCGACCAGCACTGCTCAATCCGATGCCCAGCCCCAGGATGTAATCACCTACTCTCTCCAGAGCACCACTGCTCCCCTCGCTTCGACCTCCGTTGGCTCATCGGCATCTTACAAGCTGCTCTACCTCTGTAGCAACGTGACCCCCTCTGGCCCAAGATTCAAGCGCTACAAGAACCGGGAAAAGAGGGACATAGACACTGCCCGGGCCCCCGAACTAGAAGCCGATGTCTGGACCGCCAAGTGTCTCAGCGGTATGGGGGTTCCGGTGCCTTTGGATGCTCAGATGGCCGCTATCTCGGCCGAAGAGTCCGTGATGTCGGTCCGGTGCATTCCCCGGATCCACTTCATGTGGGGGTTGAGCCTACCCTTCCCTCCATTATACTCTCGGTTCCTGGAGTTCTACAACATCTCGCCAGCTCAGATGCACCCGAATGTTATCGCTGTGATGATGGGCTTTCTTGTGAGGAGCTTCCGGTATGGGATTGACCCTGCCTTCAATCTGTGGAGATCTTTCTACATGCTCATCAAATGCCCGGGCAAGGAGATGATATACACCATCCAGGCACGTCCTGGTGTTCAGGACTTTATTCATGGCAAAAAGGACTCGACCAAGAACTGGCAGGCGAAGGGCTATGTGACGGTCAACCCCAAGCTATACGGGGTCCCCAAGTGGAATGACCAAGTTGTTGTTGACGTCCGGGAGGCCTTCCTTCCTGACACGCAACGGGCCAACCACACAACTCTGTCCGTCGAGGCCTTGAACCTGGACCAATACTGGTTGGCCGGCAATTCCATCTACCTCTTCCCTCGGGCGATATACCCTGATGCTGCCTTTCTGGACAGCCAGTGGGTCGTTACTTGGCCGGTTCAAAGTATGCATCTTCATCCCCTCTTGTTTCAGTACCTTTGTTTTCTTTATCAATAACTTTGCTTCTGTATTTTCCCTGTAGCTCCCACTGTGGATAACGATCCTAAGGTCCCGATCCCGAAGAAGAAGGTCAAGAAGGCCATTGCAACTAGGGCTGGGACCGACTCTGAGGCAGGCAAAGTGGACAGGAGGAGAAGGCCTGCCCAGAATCAACAGCAGGGGAACCAACAGGACAAGAGAATCCCTGACCTCCAGCAGCAACAAAACCAGCTGGACGATCCTAACCCGAAGCAGGAGCGCCAGCGGGATAAGAACAGTGGACGGACCGCTCAGGACCCGCTGGGAAATCCCAACTCGCAGCAGGAGCGTCAACAGGATAAGAACAAGACTAAGGATCCCGTTCAAAACCCTCATCTTAGCTCGGGGACTTCCGATCTCGGTCCTATTTCAATTGTGGTTGTCACTTCTGAGCCCGAGGCTGCGCAGAAGGATCAGGAGGGGTTTATCTCTGAAGTAGTGGTTCAATAAGAGATCGTTTGGAATCCTACTGTTGCCAACACTGCTTTTAACCCGCTCCAACCCTCTGTTACTCCAATACTCACTCCGGATGCTAATCGTCTGGGGTTATCGCTCGGTCATGGAATGCCTATGTGGTTTCCGACCAGGGACGGGTGATCCCCGGCATCGAGATACACCACCATCTCTGCCCTTGAGATTCTTCCCCGCCTCCTTTTTACCCGACCAAGCGGAAGGGAGAGAATTCCGAGCAGGGCGGGAAAAAACCTCGGATCAGCGATTCCCCGACACTGTCTTCTTCCCGCGCAGATACCCCTCCTGTCTCATCTTCCAATCCGCAGGTAACTTCATATTTCCGCTTTCCTTTTTTGTTATTTTTTAAATCATCTTTCTACAGGTTCGGCTACTCAGCTCCGAGTTCGCCAATTCCCTTGACTTCCAAGCCGCCCTTTCTTCCTCTCTTGGTCACCACTTAGAGGGGAAGGAAGAAGAGCTTAGAGCCGAGAAGGAGGACGAACTCCGGACCGAGAGGGAAGCATCGGCTCAGCTTCGAGCGAAGGTGAGCAATCTGGAGAAGGAGCTGGAGGCTGCTCGCGGGGCGAACTACAAAGAGCGTCTGGAGTTCGTCGAGGCTGTTGTTGACAAGGTCCTGGCAAGCCAAACCTCGTCGCTCCGCCTGACCGATCTTAACCTCACCGCCAGCGCCCATCAGTGCCACAACACTTATATGCAATGGTTTCCTCCCTCAATCAGGGCTTCGTTCAAGAAGCAATGGTTCAACCCGAATGCTGAGGACCAGCAACTGCACCTGGTGAACACTCTTCAGAAGGGTGGTATGAAGGGCCTTTCTCCCAAGTTGTGGGAGGCTCTGCGGGAGAAGCAGATGTCAACAGAAGAAGTCCGAAGCTGGTCGACTGATGTGGTTCGGCTGCCTGGTCCTCTTCCTCCTGCCCCCATCTCCGGATCCGACTTGCCCGAGGACGAGAATTTCACCAAGTACTGCACCATGTACGGGTACTACCGGGGCCTGTTCAACCCGAAGGACCTGGTGGCTGAAACTTCTTTCACCCCGAAGGTCGGCCCCGAGACCCCCTGGACTGCAGACTTGCCCATTTCCCCTGATCTAGTCTTTGACGGTTCCGGGGATGACTCGGATGGTGACAGCAGCGGCAGCGGGGACAATCAAGGAGAAGAAGCCCCCCCAACATGTTAGTTAGATTTTTCTCCTTTTGTTTTCTTTTTTGTACCCTGCTACCCGGACCTCTATTTTATCAATAAAGGACTCTTTTGCTTGCACTTGCTTTCACCACTGCTTCTGCCCCATTTTCCTCTTCGTTTCTTTACTTCAAGTATTTTTATATTTAAATTTTCATCCTAACTTGATTCTACCGTGACCAGGAGCCATCTAAGGCCCTTAGCCCCCCGGTTCTTTCCCCGGTACCAGCTGGAACCGGCTGTCCGAGCCTAAATGATCTTTTATCCGATGAGGGGCTCGGCCCACTTATCTCCGAGTTTCCTGATGCCGATTTCCTGATCACCTGCCTGCTCCAAATTCAGGAAGACTTTGGATCCCTGCCAATGTGTTACAGGCTTGCGTTTGAGAGCATCGACCAGGTCCTTGAGTTCGACCAAGTCCTATCCGAGCAGGAGGCCCAACACCGCAATTTTCAACTCCGGATCCAAAAGGAGTTGGACGAGGTGTGGCACGACGTTCGGCTATACTATACCAAGTGCATGCGGATGCAGAATCAAACCGAGCTCCGAAAACATGCCACCAAACTCGAAGTAGAAAACGAGAAGTTGGCAACTAGAAACCGGACCCTGCAGCAGCAACTGGTACCTGTTCATCTATCCTCTCATCTGTTGGGGCTGCGCCATGGGGCAGTCGACGTTCCCCTGCTGACCGATGTTCCCCGAGCAGTTGACGACCTCATCGTCTGGATGGAAATTTCCGAGAGGACATCCGGTGTCTGGGCAGCAAAATATCAAGCGGCTGTGGACTAGAGGAAAAACATTCTGAATCGGATCGTAGGTCTCCCCTCTATGTCCCAGATACCTCCGCTTGAAGATGTCGACCTGGCCTATGAGCGTTACGAACATGCTCCCAAACTTCTAGACCTTGAAGCTTCTGAACGGCGCCTGGCCAGGTTTCGAGCTGTTGCTGCCAGGTTCCGCGCCTGATTCCCTGCTCATGAGGGTACTTCCACCGCTGGTCAGAGACCTGGCTCTTCCTCTGCTGCTGGTTCACGCCCCGCCCGCAACGACCGAAAGGGGAAACAGAAGGCCGCTGAAACCGGAAATAATTCAACCAGGCCACGAGCAAGGCAACCTCTAGTCCGAATAGAGGGTCCAAGAGCTTTTAGCAGGGTTTCAGTCCTTACACCCGAGCCGGCAGTTGAGCCGGAGAGTGATCGAAGCGATGACCCGGACCTCCCTCGGGATCAAGCCGAGGAGCAGCAGATGCTGGAGCAAGCTGTCCGAAGAAGTAGGCATGAGACCCGGGAAATTCCTCCTGGCGAGGCCTCTACTTCAGGGGCCCGTAGATAGAATAGGGCTTCCTGTCATATATCACATTCTGTTTTATTCAAGACATGTATAATAATTTTCATTTTATAACAACTATCTTTCAATTTCAAACTCATAATGCGCGCATTCATTCTTTTCATTAAAATCGACCAAATGGCATGCCCATGTTACAAAAATCCCTAGGCGTCCAGCACCAGAGGGTCCTTCTACCTGCCCTTCGGCCATCCGACCTCAGGGCTTCTATCCCAGGCATCTGACGCCCGGGGCCTATCCTACCTAGGCATCTAGTGCCAGAGGCTATTCTACCTAGGCATCAAGTACCAGAGGCTATTCTATCTAGGAAACTAGTGCCATAGGCTATTCTATCTAGGAAACTAGTGCCAGAGACTATCCATAGAACCGTCTGAGGTTTGCTATGTTCCACCTTCGGGGGACTCCCTTCCCCGCTGAATCTTCTAGCACATAACTTCCGCCCGGGTGGGCTTCTGTCACCCGGTACGGTCCTTCCCAATTAGGTGCCAGTTTACCCTCCTGCTCCTGGCGACTCTTATCATTTCGCCTCATCACCCGGTCTCCTACTTTGAACTGCTCCTTTCTCACTCTCCTGACGTGATACTTCTTCACTTTTTCCTTGACTTTAGCCTCGTGCAAGGCCGCCTTCTCCCTCCTCTCTTCCAGCAGGTCAAGGTTTGTCCTGCACTCTTCCTCATTCTTGTTCTCGGCCATAGGCTCGGCGGCGCGGAGACTGGGAACGCCAATTTCCACCGGGATCACTGCCTCCGACCCATACGTCAGACTATAAGGGGACTCTCCGGTTGCCAAATATTCAGTCGTCCGATGAGGCCATAGAATGCTCGGGAGCTCGTGTACCCAGTTCCCTTTTGCCCCCTGCAGCCGGGCCTTAATCCCACTCACGATCGTCCGGTTCGTCACCTCCACCTGACCGTTAGCCTGCGGATGATACACTGACGTGAGCTTCTGGCTTATCCCATACTTCACGCACCCGGACTTGAAAGGATCATTTTCAAATTGCGCCCCATTGTCAGTTACTATAGCCCTCGGCACTCCGAACTGGAAAACTATGTTCCTCCAGCAGAACTTCACACAGGTAGCCCCCCGGATGTTGGTCAAAGTTCCGGCTTCCACCCACTTAGTAAAGTAGTCGATAGCCACAATCAGGTACTTCAAGCTGCCAGGAGCAGTGGGAAAGGGTCTGACCAGATCTAGTCCCCATCTACTGAAAGGCCAGGCACCTGTTATCCCATCATCTGTTCCCTGGGTATGTGCACAAGTGGCGCGAACTTCTAGCATTGAAGGCACGAGCGAACCCTGTCCTGCGAATCCTCGAACATGGTAGGCCAATAATACCCCATCCGTAAGATTTTTCTGGCCACTGTTCTGGCTCCCTGATGACTACCATTCAGACCTTCATGTACTTCCCTGACCATGTACTTGCCTTCCTGTCGTTCCACACACTTCAGCAATGGCTGGAGATAACCTCTTTTGTACAGGATGCCCTCCTGTAGTGTATACTTCGGCGCCTTGACCCGAATCTTTCTGGCCACCACTCGGTCGGCCGAGACCTCCCCCGTCAGAAGATACGCCTGGATCGGGGCCATCCAGGAGTCTTCCTGCACTGCTTCTACTGTTAGGATATCATCTCTCTGCTCTAACACCTCCTCTCAAGTGTCTCCCTTCTGAGAGGTGCTTTCTGTCCCGGCCTCAACTTCGAAGACGCCAACTTGCTCAAAGCATCGGCCTTTTCATTCTGCTCTCTTGGTACCTGCTCCAGACTGAAACTGTCAAACTGCCGGATCATGGGCTGGACCAGATCCAGGTAATTCTGCAAACTTCGTTCTTTCGCTTCATATTCCCCGTTCACGTGCTGCACAACAATCTGCGAGTCACTGAAGGCTTGGATCGTTCCTATCTTTAATTCCCGGGCAAGCTTGAGTCCTGCCACCAACGTCTCGTACTCTGCCTCATTGTTTGTAGTCTTGAAGTCAAAATGCAGCGCATAGTGATACTCCTCTCTTTCTGGGGATGTTATCAGCACTCCGGCTCCACTGTCTCCTACATGGGCTGACCCGTCCACATGCAATGTCCAGCCCGGGCTGGAGAGATCCTCGGCAGGTGCGTCCGGCCCAACCATCTCTATCAAGAAGTTCGCCATCACCTGACCCTTAATGGCTTTCCTCGGCTGGTAGGTTATCTCATGCTCTCCTAACTCTATGGCCCACTTTATCAGACGCCCCGACACCTCTGGTTTAAGCATCACCTGCTTCAGGGGGTGTTGGTCAGGACCACGATCGGATGGGCTTGGAAATATGGGCGCAACCGTGTTAAGGCATAGACCAGGGCCAGTACCAGTTGTTCTAGGCTTGTATATCGGTTCTCTGGGCCTTGTAATGCCCGGCTAACAAAATAGACAGGGCACTGCTTCCCGTCCTCCTCTCGGACCAGCACCGCACTTACGGCCGATGTGGATGCGGACAGATACAAGAGCAAATCCTCCCCCTCCTTCGGCTTTGAGAGGGTCAGGAGTCGGCTCAAATGTTCCTTCAGATCTTCGAACGCTCGCTCACACTCCTCGGTCCACTCAAACTTCTTTGCCTTTCCTATGATGTTGAAAAACGGGAGTTGTCTCTCCGCGCCTTTTGACAGAAAGCGACTTAAGGCTGCCAGGGAACCCATCAGCTTTTGCACTTCCTTAATATTCCTCAGCGACTGCATCCGGCTTATAGCCTCCACCTTCTCCGGATTGACGTTGATTCCTCGACTAGAAACCATGTAGCCGAGGAACTTCCCAGCGCTAACTCCTACCACACTCTTCTCTGGGTTCAACTTCAGGTTAACTCTTCTCAAAATGCCGAACATCTCCTCCAAGTCTTCTAAGAAACCTTGGTAACTTCTGCTCTTCACCACCATGTTGTCGACATATAGTTCCATGTTTCGGCCCAACTGATCCCGAAATATAGCACCCGTCATGCGCTAATACGTCGCCCCTGCGTTTTTCAAGTCGAATGGCATCCGCCTGTAGCAATAGGTCCCAAACTCTGTGATGAAGGCTGTCTTCGGCTTGTCCTCTCCTGAAATCTGGATCTGATGATACCCTCGGTATGCGTCGAAGAAGGCCAGGGCCTCATACCCGGTGATGGCTTCCACTAACCGGTCGACCGAGGTAAGGGGGTAGCTATCCTTCGGACAACACTTGTTCAGGTCGGTGAAGTCGATACACATCCTCCAGAACCCATTCTGCTTTTTCACCAGCACCGGGTTAGCTAGCCATTCTGGGTATATGATTTCCTCCACTACTCCGGCCTCCAGCAACTTCAGCACTTCCTGCTTCACCACCTCGGCCCTATCTCCTGCAAGGGTCCTCTTCTTCTGCTAGATGGGCTTCAACTCCGGATATACGTTCAGCTTATGGAGAGCTACCTCCGGAGGTACGCCTGTGAAGTCTCTTTCTTCCCACGCGAACACATCTTCATCAGGGGCGGACCCAGGATTTTACCGACAAGGGGGCCGGACTAATCATAAAAATTTGAATTCGAAAGAATTATTGATATTATAAAATAACGGTATAACAAAGTAATTTATTTAGAAATAAAAGAATCATACATATAACGGACCAACTATTGTTAAAGAAAATATAAAATGTATTTGAATCTAACTCTTCTCTCGTTGATCATCTCAAAAGTGTCGATAATCGAATCAATGGGAATGGTCTCCGCAATCTCTCTTTCAATATATTGCATCAAAGAATCTCGCAGAAAATCATCTTCCATTCGACTACGCAGACTTGTTTTCACAATTTTCATGACTGAAAAGGCCCGTTCAAATTTCAAAAAGCAAATCCTAATGGCATTAGTCTTATTAGTGATATGTTATAGGATTAACTAATATTCTTTTTTTAAAAAATTACTAATATAAAATCCTATAAGGATTATAAATCAAAAAACAAAAATAAAAAACTAATAGAAAATTAACAAAATGTGTGGTCTCTGCTAATGATTCACTAATTCTATTAGAAATCTAAATTTAGTAAAATTTCTACTCTCCTTATTATGTATTTGTACAGTTGTACACGTTGGTTTTTTTGTAAAGTGGGCCACCAATTATTTTTTTAACTAAATACTATTTAATGGGAGAATAATACTATATATAGGCTATATTTAGCAAATTTATGAGGTGGACCCGGCCCCTTTTGGCCCCCCATATCGTCCGCCCCTGATCTTCATATTTCGAAAGCAGGGATCGTAACTGCCCCTTTATATCAACTGGCATCTTCTTCCCAACCTTGATTGTGCCTCTGCTCCCGACTTGCATGTCTTCCACGTCTCCTGGTCCAACTTCTCCCTGCACTGCACCAACCGGAGCCTTCCTGGCATCCTGAAGGGCTGTGAGCATACAATTTCGGGCTGTAGACTGGCTCTTTCGGACCGTCGCCACCCCTTGCTCAGTTGGGAACTTCATGGTCAAATGGTACGTCGAGCATATGGCCCTGGCCTGAGCCATCCACGGATGGCCGATGATGATGTTATAAGGGGAATGAGCGTCGATGACTGCTAAATTGCATCGGACAGAGGTCTTCTTGTTCCTGTCAAGATCATCCACCACTATCATTGTTAAAGACACCACTCCCAAGGGGTGCTCCGTTCGGACCGTGAAACCTTACAACGGAGAGGTGCTCGGGCGAAGGTTGTGGCGTCCTATCCCCAGTTGATCGAAGCAGGAAGTAAACATAATCTCCACACTGCTCCCGTCGTAAATAAACACTCTCTTGACCGTAAACCCTTCTATCTCTGCCGTGATCACCATTGGATCTGTATTGGGCGTCAGACTGGGCACCAGATCCTCATCCGAGAACGTGATGGCTTCTGTAGGGCGTAACCTCTTCTCCTTATCTTCTCCAGCTGGCACATACCGACTCCGGGCTTTGGCTGCTGCATGGAACTGGGGCCCGTCGCCTACATCTCCATGTATGACATTTATCATCCGGGGAGGAGCCTGATTGACCGGCTTCGGGGCCATGACCAGGGCTGCCGTTCCGGGTTGGACGGCCGGTGCAGGGGCCCCTCGCGGGTTATCATTCCGTGGCCTATTCCTCCAATTCCTCTTCCTCCCTGCTCCGGCCTGCTGCCCTACAGTCGGACGCTGGTGCTCCTGCGTCACAAAGTCCCTCAACTGTCCCCTCTCAATTAACTTCTTAATCTCCACCCTCAAGCTTCGGCAACCCTCAGTTGTATGTCCATTAGACTTTTGGAACGCACAATATTTGACTGTATTTGCTGGTGTCGGGTTTCCCGGTATGGGAGCCGGGTCTTGAAACAGGTTCCGGTGAATGGTTAGGATCTCGGACCGGGTTTTGGTCAGGGGGTAAACGTTTGAGCCCGAGGGGGGTCAACCCTTGGCTTAGCCGGTGCCGTAGCTGCGTCCCTCCTGCCAGGATCTGCAACCCGAGTCTTATCACCCCTTCCAATTCCTCTGTCTTCAAAGTACCCTTCCTCCTTCCTCTTCTTGCTCCCTTCCAGCAGCGAGCAGTACATTTCCACATCAAAATCCAACTGATGAAAATTGGTCGGGATATTATCCATAAGCTTCGCCCCTAACACCTCATCCCTCAATCCTACAATAAATCCTGCGATCAGGGCCTTCACTTGAGCGTCTCTATCGATCACCTTCATGGAATCATCCATGTACCTCCTGTGGAATCCCCGGACATCCTCCTTCGCCGCCTGTCGGCTGTAAGCCACCTCGGCCAAAGGTAGGTACTTCTTCCGTTTGGTCTCATATCTGTGCATCAAAGCCCTCGAGAAATCATAATAATTCCTGAAGCTCTCCGGAAGCTGGGCCTTGAACCACGACAAGCAACTGCCCCTCAGATACGAGCTCACTAATTTGTACATAAGTTCTTCCCGGATGTCAGGTGTCCCCATGACATTATTGTATGTCCTGACAAACTCCTCCGGGTCCGTTTGCCCATTATAGATCGACACCTCTTCTGAGACCCTCATTCCCACCGGCCAGGGAAAAGTGCTGATGTAACCTATCCATGGGGAAGTAGGCCTCCCTCCGTTCCTGCCTATCAGTCTGTCCAACCTCTTCTCCACCGAATTCGGGGCCCCCGCTAGCCTGTCCACCACAACCGGATACATCCCGTAAGTCCCTGCAACCGGGGCTGGTTGGGCCATGGCATATCCCGTCATCGGTACCTGATTCTGCACCCACACCGGGCCCTGGATTCCAGGAGCCCAGCCCCCCGGGACTCAAGCCGGTTGAGCGTAATATCCTCCGGGTCCTGGAGGGTACCCCTGATATCCCGGATATCCGGCTTGCGACATCCCGTACCCTGGCGCTCCATACCCGGGGTGGCCCTCTCCTTGGCCATATCCAGACCCTGCACCCGTTTGTTGACCTGTACTTCCTGCATGCTTTTCCACATCTATAACCACCACTGGGGGACGAGGATTCTCCTGTCCCGGAACTACAGGAGGTCCCCGACTGACTACCTCCGCAGCCAAAGGAGGCAAACCAACGGACGGACCCGGAGGCCCCGCGGAGAGTCCTGGTCCCGGCACCAACGGGGTCGGGAGAGGTCCAGACCCTGGTTGGACCGGAGGTGCTCGGGCTTCGGTCGTAGGAGGGTTCGACTGTCCCTCCCCGGTTGGTTGCATTCCCGGACCCAGTCCTTGCTTTGCCGCCAACCAACGACGGTACTCCTCTTCCTGTGTCGCAGCAAACTCCATCCTATCACGCTCATCCTGAGTCATCTCCGGTTCCCTTCCTTCCTCCGGTCCTTCCTCTCCCTCTGAGGCTTCCGGATCCGGGTGCGCTGGAGCCTTCCCTTTACGCACTCGGTCTGTCATCTGGCGTAGGGTGAGATCCTCCTCGGCTGCCTCAGCCCTTCTTCCTCCCCTACCCCTTCGTGGCGGCCGACCTCGGGGCGGCATCATAATACGTTTTGTGAACAACTGCCATGTCCCACTGGGCGTGCCAACTTGATGCTGCCCGCCTGGTCGGTCCGGATGGTCCCCTTGTCCCTGATCCAATACCTAGCCCTGCAAGACAGAGCCCCGGGAGGTACCCGAGGGTATACCCTCCGGCGTGATGATGAAAGATGGATCCCAGGAGAGAAAAGGGGTAATCACTAGAATAATGAGAAGATACTTACCTGGAATAGTGCTGAGGAGCACTATTTGTACAGTAACCCATGCTCTCCATGTGGTCCATGTTCTGAGTGTCTTTTAGTGTGCTTGTCCCTATCTGAGTTGTACGAACCCGGATACTGCCAAGCCGTGCTTACCTAATAGTGGGCCGAGCCCATGCTACTGCCGAGTAGTTGGGCCTGGGCCTGGTATCACCACTTATAAGCTAACATTTTCCCCTTCCATGTTTTCGATGTGGGATTACAACATTATTAAATTGAAAGACTGGTCTAGAGATCGATACCCAACTATCAAATATTTTTATATAAAATATCAAAGTCATGTAGAGGACGCGCGTGCAACTACGCGTGCAAAGGATGCGCGTGCGACTACGCGTGCAAAGGACGCGCGAGGCAGAGGCGCGTGCACAAACTCATTCTTTCATCTCCACTTCAATGAGAAACTCTTCCTCAACTCTCTTGGTTGCTCTTTTTCTACTTTTCTAAACAGCCCCCTAAAAGTTTCTTCCTCACCACTTAAAAGCCAAACAATCTCAGACCATTAATCAGATGATTTAAGCAATCAGAGAACTAAGACATTTTATTCAAACTCAAAACTATATAGCTGAATATTTACTACATTTACTCTCCAAGTAAAAATTCAAATACTTACTACATTTACTCTACATAGCTGGAATTCAAAAGAAAATTTCACAATTCAAAAAAAAATCCAAAATTAAACAAATATCCAAAGCTGAAAGTGTAAAAACTAGGAATCTTTGATTGATTCCAGAAGTCTGGAGCTTTTTCCAAATGGAGATGATGCGGTTGGGATTCTCGGGATGGTCTCTAAAGTCGAAGTGCTTGCACATCCTATCATCATACAGCAGGCCAACACGGCACCATTTTTGGTCGTCACTAACACCAGTGCTGGAAGAAGAGGAAGACTCCATGAGAGCCAGACTCCATGAGTGCATATTCTCCTGAATTTAATTTTATGCATCGACATAGTTTAAACTAGACTGAGTGAAAATCTTAAATTTATGTAATGAATAGTAAAATTGTATAATTATATTATCATGGATTTAATCAAATTATGAACTTAACTTATTCATATAAAAGATGCAGAATACGTGCGTAAATATGCATAATTTGTATTATTATGCACAAACATAATTCTCATAAATTAAGTCAACCTTCTTTTTCTATGCGTGCTAATTTCTATAATCTAAAAATTAAAAAAACTAGGGAATCTGGAAAATAAAATCAACTAAACTTATCAAACATTTTCAACCTTCTTTTTCTGTGCTTGCTAAATTCCATAATCTAAAGAACAAAAAGAAACTAGAATATCAAAATAAATAAAATTAATTAAACTCATCAAAAAAATTCAAGCTTTTTTTTCTGCAAGTGGTAAATCCTAAAATTTAAAGAACAAAAAAACTAGAAAATCGGGATAAATAAAATTAATTAAAATTTTATCAAAAAATTTCAACCTTCTCTTTCTATGTGTGCTAAATTCAATAATCTAAAGAACAAAAAAATCTAGGAAATCTGGATAAATAAAATAACCTAAACTTATCAAACATTTTCAACCTTCATTTTCCGTGCGTGCTAAATCCTATGATCTAATAACAAAAAAAAAACTAAAAATTCAGAATAAATAAAATCAATTAAACTTATCAAAAAAATTCAAGCTTTTTTTTTTTTCTGCAAGTGGTGAATCCTAAAATCTATAGAACTTAAAAACTAGGAAATCGGGATAAATAAAATCAATTAAACTTATCAAAAAATAATCTATATTCTTTATCTCCGAGTGCTAAACCTGTAATCTAAAGAACAAGAAAAACTAGGAAACCTAGATAAATAAAATTGAATAAACTTACCAATAAAATTCAACCTTTTTTCTTTACGAGTGCTAAATTTTATAATCTAAAAGAACAAAAAAAAAAGAAATCAGGATAATTAAAACCAATTAAACTTTTGGGAGATCTTTCAGAAAATAAGTTGTCTTATATGTTAAGGGGATGAGCGTAATAGAATCTGATACACGAAAGGTGGAGAGGAGCGTATATAAAAATATAGTTTTTTAAAATCTTGTTTGGTTTGTTTGAGATTTGGTAAGCCTGAAACAAAAAGATTATTTGGTTTGAGGATTATATTTGAGTTTTTGAGGATTATAATTATGGAGGAGAATAGCTTTGCCATTGCATCAACTCACATTTGATGATTTTATCTTCCGATATATAGAAAATCTTAGATTTTAACCTTAAAATGTTTGTATTATTATCTACACCCTATTAAAAATAAATATTTCTACTTTTAAACTAAAACCTCCACATTTAAAGTTCAAACATTCCACTTTAAATTTAAAACTTCCGTATTTTGTTCTGCAACCAAATAAAAAAAAATATTGTACTTTTATTTCAAAAACTCCATATTTTAATCTACAACCTGTTAAAAAACAAACATTGCACTTTAAATTAAAATATCTGTACTTTTAACTACAATTTATTAAAATCAAACATTTTACTTTTAATAAAAAACCTCTGTATTTTAATTTAAGACATATTAAAGATTAAACATTTTATTTTTAATTAACAACCTCTGTGTTTTATTCTACAATCTATTAAAAATCAAACATGCTACTTTTAGTTAACAAGTTCTGTGTTTTAATGTACATCATATTAAAAAAAATCAAACATTATAATTTTAATTAAAAATCACAGTGTTCTAATATACAACGTATTAAAATACTATTGGGGCGTGTATAATACTGGGACATGAATAGTCCACGACCGTGAATAATATTGGGTCGTGAATAGTGTGATAGTGAATAGAAATTTTCAAAATTGCAACTAAGGACCGCTCCTTGTTTTTTTCAACCATACATTTACTAATTAGTCTCCGATCTATAATATAGACGGTCATTCACAAGACTACCTCTTTAAATAAACATTATTGATTTTTTAAAAAAATCATTCAAATTAGTCAGAAGAATAAAACAAAAACAAAATGAAGTCGGGTGGACGCACTACTACAAAATTGCGGCATTTAAGGCGGTTGGTCCTTCATGTTTCAAGACAGAAGACAAATGTCTTCTCTGGTTGTGTCTTAAATGAGAAAAATCATCTAAGGTGGTTCCTCTTCCGCCTTAAAAGTTTTCAGTTTTAAGGCGTTTATTTCCGCCTTAAAGCACATGTTTTCCGCCTTAAATGTAACTTGCGAGTTCGCAAGTAAGCTCGTTTTGTTAAAAAAAAAACCTAACAAGCGGAACAGGTTGCGAAGTCTCAAGTCAATCTATTACAGCAAGCTGGACAGCTTGCGATGTCTTAAGTCCATTCTCCTCGGTGAAACAAATGAGCTCTCTGATCCATTCTCTGATCCGTAAACATGAATAAATACTTTTCATCTCAAAAAAACTATATTGTTGAGTTCTTTATATTCAAAAATACAGCAAAATCTCTGTACAAAACTAATGCAATTTATTACACTTGTGCATTAAAACAGCCAAAATCTCTGTACAAACCTAACACAATATTAGACCTAAGAAACTGCAGAACCTTTGGATAAAGATGAGAGATGGCAAGAACCTCAAAACCCAGCCATTCATCGAGTCAAATGCAAAGCCTTGCATCAACAGAAGCCTTTTCATCCCGATGTTCAGCCTTCACCACCCTATATGATCAACAAAGTAAGAGACTTAGTAGAAGTTTACAACGAAATGCTACTTATCAATTGATGCAATCAAATTATGAATACCTATTGTATAGCATCTAGAAAAAGATACTTCCGATGAAAATATCGCATAAAAATGCGAGTCAAAAGCTGAACAAATTCAGGAACAGACACTTATCATGAAACAGCTAAGAAAATCTTAGTAGCAGTTGACCACGTACCAATGAATTATACCAGCATCTGCATTCCACAGTTATAATCCTAATTCTACTTTCTCACCAGGGATATCTCACTATTCAGGACTTCATACTTATTCTGCCATATTATACAGCTCCTCTGCTCATACTAACTAGGTACCAGGGTGTGGGAGAGAATGATTCTGAATTTATTAAAAGAAAATTTTTTAAAAAAAGCTTTCACAGAGCTCCAAGCCATATATTCATCTTTCACCCATAAAATCGATACAAAATTTGCATTATAAACAAGACTAGATGATACATACCTAAGCATAGCATCTAAATGTATCACATAACAAATATTGCATGAGAATAATAATCTGAAGTAAAAAATTCGGTATCAGAAACTACCTGTTGTTGTAATAACTCTGATTCTTCTCCCTTTTAGACATTCCAGGATAGAAAAAGAGGAGTTGCGTCCTGCGACAGTTAGCTGCTTTTCTAAGGCTCTTAAGAGGGAAAGGAAGCTGAAAACTGTTATTGCCGCACATCTTCAACCTCATTCTACGACCTAAGTGCTTTTTCGATCTCCTTTTTACCAGGTTCAAGCTCCAAAACCTTAGTGAAGCAGTGCAATTATCCAATGATATAAACCTCACAACACACTGTAACTCTTTACCCTCAGCTGTTCCACCTGAGCCTGATAATCAAAGCACAAACATCAAGTCAATCCCCCGTAAACTAATTCCTAGCGATCAATCCCATTCAGTGAAAAGAAACAAGTACCCATTAAGCTCGATATGATGGCCTCTCACACAAGGTCTTTATCTGAAACCAACATTGCCAATTTATCTGAAAGTAAGAATCAAGATGAAGTCTTTATTTATGTGTATACCTCAGCGATCTTGTAAAACCAGTAAAGGTCATCGACATACTCGGCCAACTCGTTTGTGGCATCCGCAACATCAATGTCGACCACCCTGGGAGCCGGAGGTCTTTTGCTCAGCCCACACGCCGCCTTGCTTCTGGCCGTGAGATTCGATGTAAGAGTTGGGTCTTTCTTGCTGGCCTTTACGGTGACTGAATCGGCGGTCTCGAGTCTTGTCTTCGCGGCTGGTTTCTCGACCTTGACAGCGCCGGCAACATTCACCGTCGTGCACTTCTTGTTGTTTTCTGCTGCTGCGGCTGCCTGAGCATTGGCCAGAAGCTGTGCACCAAAGCTCCTGATGATTTTGGGATAAAGAAATCAGAAATTAGGTCGAAAGGGGGGAAATCAGAACAAGAACAGATCAATTCAACGGTGAATTCAAAATCAGACCTTGTGACTGGGTCGATTAAAACCTAGATAAATCAATGAGCTCTTTCTTTAACCCTGATCAAATCGGCCAAGAGATTGAAGAACGTGAACATGATGGCCCGATCAGTGCCCATCGCCAGCCCGGTTCAGATATATCCATAGGCCCATGCTCACAGCGATGACTTCAGACGCCAGACCCGCTTCCTTGATCCGAACCGCTTTTTCCAACGCTATCTCGCAAAACGGGTTAATCGACATCATCACGTTGCTGGTTTCTACGCCGCTCTTGTCGGGCTTGACCCGGATTTTGACAGCGTAATCGATGACCAGCGAGGAAGAGGCCGAGGCCGAGGTTGAGGAATGGATAATTTTTTTGGGGAAAACTCATCTAAGGTTGAAGGTTGAGATCTGTTGCTGTTTATAATTAGATAGTGTATTTATTTATTTCCTTGGCCAGCGAAGATTACTACTTCCGAGTTCGGAAGATACTTTTATTTACGTCGATAATTCAAATGCCGTAAATCAATTGATAAACGCCTTAAATTTTATTTTATTACGAACGGAAGTAACTTGCGATTTCGCAAGTTAGTAGCAAGGCGGAAAAAAACGCGGAAGGCTCAAACGTCTTAAATATGTGTCTTGCATCAACCCTTTTGTAGTAGTGACGGGACCCTTTCTCTCTCTAGAAAGTAGAGAGTAGTTTCCTCTCTTTTCTTTCATATTCTCTTTCCTTCTTCAACACAACTCATCCTTATCTTACTCTATAATCTTCATCCTTTCCTTCTTTTTTGTATTTGATTTAGCTATCAATCGTTGTAAGCTGTAATCATGTTGGAGTTTGAGGTTCATTAGATTCCCAACCCTAGTCTTGGTTCTAAAAGGGGGAAAAGGGGAAATCTTGTGTGTACTTCAAAAAAAAAAAAGTTCTTCCTTTATGTTCAAAATCGAGTCTTTATGGTCTAGTTTTGATATATTTGTTCCTTTCTCTGTTTTTTCGTTAAAAAGGGGGGTTATTCTTTATTTTTTAGATTGAAAGAAAGGATCTTTCTCAGTTTTCTTTAATAAAATCAAGGAGGCTAAGTTTCTTGCTTCCTTATTGATGAAGCTAGCTGATTTGGATATGGGTAAGGATCAAATCAAGCCGGATCTACTGCATGCAAGTCTATTTGGAGGGAGAAGTTGTGCTGGAATGGTAGTATAAAGAAAGCAGATAAAGATCCATGCAATAAGACATATACTGCAGCAAGCTTGGAAAGGAATAACTTTCAAGTTGACTGAACATCAATCCAACATTTTCCAATTTGTCTTTTCGAATCAAGCGGATCTAAGGTATGTCTTGAGAAGAGGTCCATGGAATGTTGAGAATAATATGCTTGTTCTGAAGCCATGGAAACCCAATTATAAGTTAGACATGCAAGATTTCAGTTTGGATTACTTTTGGCTTAATGTTTTGGATGTGCCTGATGAAGCCTATCATAGAGACGTTGCTTTTAAGATTGCCACAAGTTTGGGTGTCTACACACATATGCAGTTGAGAGAGACTTTGATGAAAAAAGAGAAGTTTTTCCGATTCAGAATTGCTGTGAATATTATGATGCCACTTCCGAGGTTAGTTAATTTTGCAGGTGCAAGTGGGGTTTTGATGGAGAGATTGATCAAGTACTTGCCGGCAGTTTGTTTTGCTTGTGGAAGGATAGGGCACAAGTTGAGAAGTTGTGATCGGGCTGAGCAACAGTGTAAGGAGCATGAACTTAATAAGAGCTGGATGATGGAGAAACAAGAATCCAATGTATTATGGTCTTGGAATGCTCTGCGGAGTACCTGGGTTCAGAATGAGACGAGTCTTTTGTCCACGGAAATTGAAGGCACTGAAGAGCAGCAAGTGATAAATCAGACATATGGAAGGCAACCAGACAGAAGCACTTATGTACTTGAACAAAGAATCTCAAAGAGAAAGTGTATTCAACTGGAAGAGGCAGTGCTGCTGCAATTTGGAGTACATGAAAGGAGGTCGAAAAGAAGACGGGAGTGCGATCCTTTTCACCATCAGAGGAAGCCGGGTTACATTATTGGTCTGAAGAGGAAGGCAGAAGAGCTAATAATGACTTCAAGGAAGAAATCACATAAGCTGTTGGATGATATCATTCATGGCACGGAGGTACATAACTTGAAGAAGTGCTTAAGCA
The DNA here is from genome assembly GCA_948330725.1 of Sherardia arvensis. NCBI lineage: Eukaryota > Viridiplantae > Streptophyta > Magnoliopsida > Gentianales > Rubiaceae > Sherardia > Sherardia arvensis. The sequence goes on from OX415241.1 coordinate 31,198,362, forward strand.
AGCTGCAGCCTTTGGGTAAAAGGACAAGGGAGCACACAATACTTGAGTTTACACAACCATGGAAGAAAGCAAGAAAGCATGAGGAGAACACATAGGAGAATTCTCTTTCAACTATGAAAAGGAGCTGCAAGAATGAAACAATTTGTCTGGGCAAGATAATACCAGTTCATGTTGAAGTGTTCCCAGTTCTCAACCTATTCCAAGAGGATTCACAGGTGTTTCAGGATTTACTTTCAGCAGGAGTACAACAGTCAGGGTGCGATATTGACAAAGTAGTCTCACAAGTTGGCCTGCCATATGCGGAGCTTCAATGCACTCAGGTTCTACCAGATACTGGTGATCATCCAGAGTCCAAGTTCCCCAAAATGGTTAAGGACGGTATGTCAACTAAAGGCTTCCGCAAACAACCAAAGGGTTTATCATTGGACTCAGATTATGTACTAGCATTACTGCATGTGGTGCTACTCATTAGCCTCTCATCCAACCTAGCGGGATCAACCGAGTTGCTATGGAGCCCTGGTGAGATCGAGATACTCTTTGTGGGAACCGAACAAAAAATGCCCTATGGATTTGGTCATGTGTTTGGTTATGCAGATCCTTGGAGGCGGAAGGTGTGGAACAAAATCTGGAATTTCAAGATCCCATACAAGTTGGTTTTCATTTGGGAGATGGAGATTGAAGAAATAGCTGGGGTCTCACTGTTGTTGAGCGGTGGGGTATGGCAAGTTGGACTACATCCATCAACTTGCATCACTCTATTGCAGGTCCTAATTGAGACCTGTAGGAGAATTATCAAAGCAGCGATCAAGGTTGAAACCCAAATGATTTGCTTGCTCACGGCTTTGTCCAGTTTAATGGTGGCGCCAAGAGAGATACCTAGCATCGTAGGAGACATCTCATGTTTTCTGCATAACTCATTCTCTAAGCCTATGGTAAAAGAGTTCATTAAGAGCGAACTTCTACTTTATATGTTTTATGATTGTAATATGGTTCTAGGCCAAGTTCATGTACTTTGTAACCATTATTTTTAATTATTAATGAAGTGTTATTTATCAAAAAAAAATTTAAAACAATGATTAATAAATACTAATTATTATGTATGATTATTAATTAGTTTTAAATATGATAGAGGTATTTTCTGTAATTTTATATTATTTTAAAAAATCTTGAAGTTAATTAAACTACAATTCAATGATGGTAGATTGGTAGTCACTGTTACTGTGAGTTACAAATTGGCATTACTTATTGTAACAAAAATTTTGGATCATTTAATAAGAGTTTGATAAATGTAGTTATATCCTTTTCCGCCCTTTAATGAAAATTTATCCCTTTGCGTGTGTTTGATTGTGAAGTGATGACATAAATGGTAATCAATTGTTTTTACTATATATCATGTATACATGAAACTAATACATTTTTATTGATACTTTTATTGATTTAGATTAGACTTGTAGATTTCACTCGGTTTAGTTTTTCTCGTAATGTTTTTTGCTGATTCAATTATTTGTTATTAGGATCTTACACTATACCTTTTTAGTTTCTCATCATACCCATCAAATCATAGAGTCGTGAAAGCAAAGGAGGCATCTGTGAAATATATGTAGAAACTTTCCGTAAGCTCAACAAACAATGTAAGCATATTTCACCAGCGACTCTTTAGTGTTAATGTAAAAAGTATAACATGTATCTTATTTAATGTCAACAATTGGTTAAGAAATTATATATACCCAGTAGTAAATGAGATTGTGTCTAACAAAACCTTGTGAATAATTTATCCCAATGAACAAGATTGTGTTTGATTGGAGAGGATTTTAAGAGTATGGACTTAGATTTAGAATTTCGAAAGTTTAAATGTATTGAAAGCAAATATATGGTCAAAAGGCCCTGCCAAATGGAGTTGAAATTTATTATGAAAACTCGAGAAGATATACATACGAGATGCTATAAATTATAATACAAACAAAAAGAATGATAAAATGGTTTGGGAGGTTGGAAGGCAATCTTAGGGTGTAGCTATGTGTTGGGCATGAGCAGGGTTGTGGTTAAATTGGTTCACGGACAAAATGGGTTGCGTTTTAGCCAGTCAACAATAGTATGCATATGGCATAGTAGATTGCCTTAGGAGTCAGGAGATCATTGATATTTGTCAAAATTTCTCAACCTTATAAGCTAACATTTTTCCCTTCTATTTTTTTGATGTGCGATTACAACATTATTAAATTGAAACACTGGTCTAGAGATCGATACCCAACTATCAAATTTGTTATATTAAATATCAAAAAGTCAAGTTGAGGACGCGCGTGCGACTAAGCGTGCAAAGGACGCACGAGGCAGAGGCGCGTGCACAAACTCATTCTTTCATCTCCACTTCAATGAGAAACTCTTCCTCAACTCTCTTGGTTGCTCTTTTCCTATTTTTCTAAACAACACCCAAAAGTTTCTTCCTTACCACTTAAAAGCCAGAAAGTCTCAGACCATTAATCAGATGATTTAAGCAATCAAAGAACTAAAACATTTTCTTCAAACTCAAAACTACATAGCTGAATCTTTACTACATTTACTCTCCAATTTAAAATTCAAGTACTTACTACATATACTCTACATAGCTGGAATTCAAAAGCAAATTTCACAACAATTCAAAACAAAATCAAATATTAAGCAAATATTCAAAGCTGAAAGCACAAAAAGCAGGAATCTTTGATTGATTCCAGAAGTCTGGAGCTTGTTTCAATTGGAGATTATGCGTTTGAGATTCTCTGGGTGGTCCATAGAGTCGAAGTGCTTGCATATTCCATCATCGTACAACAGGCCGACACGACGCCATTTTGGGTCGTCACTGACTCCAATGCTGGAAGAAGAGGAAGACTCCATGAGAGCCAGACTCCATGAGTGCCTATCTCCTAAATTTAATTTTATGCATTGACATAGTTTAAACTGGACTGAGTAAAAATTTTAAATTTATGTAATGAATAATAAAAATATATAATTATATTAACATGTATTTGATTAATTTATGAACTGAACTTATTTATATAAAATATGCAGAGAACGTGCGTAAATATGTATAATTTTTATTATTATGCACGAACATAATTCTCATGAAATAAGTAGCCTTCTTCTTCTACGCGTGCTAAATTCTATAATCTAAAAATAAAAATAAAAACTATGAAATTGGGAAATAATCAACTAAACTTATCAAAAAAATTCAATCTTCTTTTTCTGTGCGTGCTAAATCCCATAATCTAAAAAACAAAAAGAAACTAGAATATCAGAATAAATAAAATTAATTAAATTTATCAAAAAAAATTCAAGTTTCTTTTTCTACAAGTGGTAAATGCTAAAATCTAAAGAACATAAAAACTAGGAAATCGGTATAAATAAAATCAATTAAACTTATCAAAAAATTTCTACATTCTTTTTCTCCGAGTGCTAAATCCTGTAATCTAAAGAACAAGAAAAAATAGGAAACCCAGATAAATAAAATTGACAAAACTCATAAAAAAAATTCAACCTTTTTTCTCTACGCGTGCTAAATCTTATAATCTAAAAGAACAAAAAAACTAGAAAATCGGGATAATTAAAACCAATTAAACTTTTGGGGAGATCTTTCAAAAAATAAGTTGTGTTATATGTGAAGGGGATGAGCGTAATAGAATCTGATATACGAAAAGTGGAGATGTGCGTATATAAGAATATAGTTTTTGTTTTAGATTTTGTAAGTTTGAATTACACAAACCTTATTTGGTCCGTTTGAGATTTGGTAAGCCTGAAACAAAAACATTATTTGGTTGTCAAGATTATGTTTGAGTTTTTTATCGGTTGACTTTTTTTGTTTGCATTGATTTGAAAAGGAAATTGATTATTTTAAATTTGCGATGACTATATAATTGAAAAAGTTATTTTACTTATTATCTTTTTAAATTTTTATGTCATTTTGAATTTTGTTTTTAAAAATAAAACTAAAGAAAATTATTAAATAATATGTAATATTTAGCTAAATAGATTTAAATAATAGAAATTCTCAAAAGTGTCCATCTATAATTTAGAAAAGACTATTCTTAACTAGAAAAATATGAATATCCTTACTTACAAACACGGAGGGTTTTAATTGCAAATATTTAAAATTTACGCATCCCTTATTTAGATCGCACGTGTGTAATAAGTGGGACCAACCACGCGTGTTTCCATTTTTTCCCCTTTCTTGCCAAACTGTTGCCTTCACATCTCAAACTCAAGAGCTCGTTATGGAGGAGAAATGACTTTACCATTGCACCAACCCATATTTGATGATTTTATCTTCCAATATATATAAAACCTTATTTTTAACCTTAAAATCTTTATGTTATCATCTACACCCTATTAAAATTAAAATCTTTTTACTTTAAAACTAAAACCTCCATATTTAATATTCAAATATTCCACTTTAACTTAAAAACTTCCGTATTTTAATCTACAACCAAATAAAAATTAACATTGTACTTTTAATTCAAAACCTCCATATTTTAATCTACAACCTGTTAAAAAGCAAACATTGTACTTTAAATTAAAAACCTCCGTACTTTTAACTACAATCTATTAAAATCAAATTTTTTATTTTTAATAATAAACCTCCGTATTTTAATGTAAAACATATTAAATATCAAACATTCTATTTTAAATTAACAAACTCTGTGTTTTATTCTACAATCTACTAAAAATGAAACATGCTACTTTTAGTTAACAACCTCCGTGTTTTAATGTACATGATATTAAAAAAATCAAACATTATACTTTTAATAAAAACTCTCAGTGTTCTAATATACAACTTATTAAAATAATACTAGGGCGTGTATCATACTGGGACATGAATAGTGCTAGGCCGTGAATAGTGTGATAGTGAATAGTAATTTTCAAAATTGCAATTGAGGACCGCTCCTTATTTTTTTCAACCATACACTTACTACTTTGTCTCCGGTCTATAATATAGACGGTCACTCACAAGACTACCTCTTTAAATAAACATTATTGCTTTTTAAAAAAATATCATTCATCAAGTTCGTTAGAAGAAAAAACAAAAAAATTAAAACAATGATTAATAAATGTTAGTTGTTATGTATGATTATTAATTGTTTTAAATATGATAGAGGTATTTACTGTAATTTTAAATTATTTTTAAAAATCTTAAAGTTAATTAAACTACATATAGTCCTGCAAAAAAGTAGTATTTGTGCTTACTGATGCTACCAGGTTCCAGTCTCGGTCCGGAGTACAGCAGGTGTCACCGGTCCAGATAAGATCACGTTTGTGCTCCACGCGCTCTCACCTAGTAGGCCTGCAAAACAATGTCCCGGAGTATCCCGAGGATAGCTACTCCGGCGTGATGATGAAAGAGTGACCTTTGAATAGGAGAGAGAATAAGAATATATTGAGAGTGTTTTAGTCTGATAGAACATACCTTTCTCCACAAGTCCAAAGTTGTATTTATAGGTGTGAGTTGGTGAGGATCCAACCTGATAAGCCCATGGTTCGTATTCGGGTCTCATTCATGCTCGGACAAGGGCTCGAGAAGGGTCATGGGCTCGAGGTACGCGGAGGATGGATTAATGGGTCCATCGTTCCTAATCCTTACAAGGAATGAGTATATTATGAATGCTCTACAAGGAATATACATCCTCCTAAACATGGTAATACAACCATGACCGAAATACACTTCCTCTATACATGGTAATACAACTACTATTCCCATAAGAGTTGTATTTCTACCATTAATACATATCTTGGTGATCTACGGATTGTAGCTATATAAATACACACAAGGTTTGGCACACCTTTTCTATCTCATACTACATACAATACGCCTTACGCCTCATACTAACTTGAGCGTCGGAGTGTCTATCCTCGGGACACCCGAGGCTTTGTTTTGCAGGTCAATTCGTGAGCAAGGTTCGTCATCGAAGTGCTGGTGTCTGCCATACATCAATTGGCACGCCCAGTGGGACGCCACATCTATTGACGACGTCGCCGAACTTTGTATTTGATCTGATCTTGTGCACTTGTTCAACAAGTTTTTCACGCCATGTCTGAAGCTGAGCAACCCAGGCGAAGCGCCCGAGTACAAGGGCAAAATCCAGAGGAGAATCCAGAAGCAGAGCAGCCTCCCCAAGGACGCGGACGAGGTCGACCCAGGGGATCACGAGCGTGTTCTACCTCTGAACCACCACCAAGCTCTACCGCGGGGGCCTGAAACTCCAGCGTTCCGAACTCAGATGGTCCAAATCCTGCTGTATCCAGAGTACCACCTTCTAGATCGAACTCTGTTGAATCTGAAGCACCGAACTCCAGCGTTCCGAACTCCTCAAGTTCGAGGATATTGATCCAAACTGACATGAATCACAGCGAGCGCGTCAACAACTCAGAAGGTCTTGACCGAGAGAATAGGTTAGGGTATAACGGACCCGACTCAATCTTCTCGGAGGAAGAAAGAGTGCATAGGGACCGGAAAATCCTCGCAGAAAGAGAGCAGGAGGAGGAGAGACAAAGACGTCTCAGGGAATCCTTGAACCAAACAATACGACATAACCCACCGGGCTCTGAGCCGCCCTATGTCAATCTTGTCTCGGACACCCATCCGAGAGAAATTCCTGACGATGTTCGAGCACTGATGAGGGACTTACATTCCCAGTATCCTGACTTCGTTGCATCTTTGATAAACTCAAGTCAACAACTTCGTGCTCAGACGCATGAAGCCCCAAATCGAGTGTCTATCCCAGGAGCTCGAACAACAACACCCTCTGACCACAATCAACAACAAAGATTCTTGGATGAACTGTCCAGGAATCTACCTCCCTACAGTTATCAGAGGAACCTACCACCACCTCCTAATCCAGCCAATCACCATAATGAAGGCTTAGGGCTGAGCAGAGAAGAGGTGCGAAGGATGCGCATCAACAACATCCAGGAAGAACTTAGGCGCGAGAAGAGAGAGCGAACCCAGAGTGAATGGCAAACAAGTGCCGATCGGCCTTTCACCCAGGACGGAGCCTATCCTACTCGGGGAAAATACGAGGTCGATCAGGAAATTCAGCGTATCCTCGGACCCTGAGGACAATCTGCTCGCCCCCCTTCTCCCAACATATCGTTAATCTCCCCTTCGATGGAAACAAGAAGGTCCAAGAGCACCTGCTCACATACAATGGCACTAGCGACCCTAGGGAATTCCTCTCGGTCTTCTTCAAGACCTTGGAAACCAGAAACTTCCATTCACCATGAAGGAGAGACCGTGATAGAACACTATCACATATACATGGATCTAGCCACAGAGTGTTATGATCAAGACGAGATCCTCTTGATAAACATGTATCGAATGAGTGTAGCTCTAAGGATGAAGCTGGCAACAAAATATCCTACCACCATTCAACACCTCCAGGCCATCATGGAGAAATACGCCTGCAAAGCAGACGCGGTGACGGGCAAAAGACCTCGAGACCTCGACAATAAGGGAAAGGAACCCAAGATGAAGATCCCGAAAGTCGAGAAGACTGAAGGCACTCCCAAACCAATCTTCGAGTCATACACTCCTCTAGCTAGATCTCGGGATGAGATCTTGTCCATTCACAAGCACTTTTTAAAGGACCTACTCGCCATGAAGGATTCAGCCGAGCGTCAAAGATCCCCAAAATTCTGCCACTGAGGAGTGCTTAAGAACGAGATCGAGAAGTTGAGTCGACAAGGAATTGTGCAAAAAATTGCACCTTCAATAGCTGGTGACAGCCAGGGTAACCAGAAAAGGTATGGGGGAAAACCCTGGCAGAAGAAGAAGGATGGCTCTTGGAACAACAACAACAACAACAACAACAATAACAACCAAGGGGGTGGGGGCAATAATCCTCAAGATCCTCCTCCACCGCCGCCAAATAGAGCCAACCGAGTCATCAACGGCATCAACGGCTACACGGAAGAAGCAATTTCCCTTACCAAACTGAAGGATAGTGTGCGGGCCATACCCCACACTGAGCCAATCAATAAGAGGCTCCGCCCCGAGGAAACCATCACCTTCTCGGACGCGGACGTCATCCCAAACCAGATCCCCCTCTCTGACCCACTTATCATCTCTGCAACAATACAAGATTCCCTGGTGAAGAGAGTCTTTGTTGACGACGGGAGTGGAGTAGAAGTGATGTTTCAAGACTGCTTCCAAAAGCTGAGATTTACCAAGGACGACCTCAAGCCTACAGTCCCAATCTCGGGGTTCACCAGAAATCCAGTTATACCTCTCAGAGAAATCACACTCCCAGTCAGAGTAGCAGAAGGAGCGAAAAGCCTAACCCTTTACTGCACATTTGTGGTGGTCGACACCGTCACACCCTTCAAGATTATCCTTGGCAGACCTTGGATGTGCCAAGCTAAGGCTGTATGGTCTCCATACCATCTGATGCTAAAGTTTCCAACACCACAAGGAGTAGCCTCCATCACAAGGAGACCAAGGGGTGGCACGTTCCTGCATGTTCACAGCCATTCGTGATGCCAGAAAAGTTAGTAATATCTCGGCCATCAACACCGTCCTAGGGGATCTGGTACCTGATCCTGACCTCGAACAACCCCTAGCTTTCCACTTCGAGGAAGAGGCCTACGATGAGATGACTACACTCTGGCACAAGAGACGCCATCAAACCTTTCAAGTAGGAGAACTGGTAATGCCAGTAGGCCCGTGGTGCACTAACAAGCTAGAGGGAGCGCTAGAGCCAAGGACAAAAGGACCATACAAAGTCTCCACAGCTCAATCTGGTGGATTTTATCTCTTGCAAACTCGTGGTGGAGAGCACTTGGATCCGGTCATTATGACACCCTTCCTACGCAGGTACCTCGGAAATAAAATCAAGTAGACCTTCTCCAAATAAGGAGAAACTACTTCAATAAGGCCTAAGGGCCAAGCTTCTTTTCTTTTTATCTTTTTATTTTTCATACCCGAGCTCCCAAACTCGGGGTTGTCTTTTATAATTTTGCCGATCTCCCAAGTTCGAGGAATACAATTTCTTTTCAATATATATCTTCTATTTTGTTTTAAAGCAGTCAACACCCTCTAATAATAAGAGACATTATGCCTTACAAAGCATAAGTAAAGACTGCTGCTTAAGATTTATACGCTTATAAGCGTGTGATTGATGCTTATCTAATATGAGCTGTTTGAACTACGTGTCCAAACCACAGTCACCTTAGGCTAAAATAAAATAATATACTTACAAAAAGTATATAGTCAAAGACCAACATGACATGAGTCACACAAACTCACAAAGTTTGGAATGGTATACCTACTAAGGTACATGCCAATGTTCATTTGGGCTATTAATAACCCTAACAACCAATCTCCCCAAACATTGAAATATAAAGACCTTTATAAAGGCAAAATCAGAAGTATCACTATACTATGAATTCCTACACCTCGTGAAGGTCTTTATAGGCAGGGGTACATCCTCGACCACGAGAAGGAATAGAGGCACGACCTCGATTACTATAAAGACCTCGGCCCCAATTACTCTCTTCTGCCATCCTCATTAACTGAGAGGATGTAGGAGATTCTACTCTACTTCCTATAGGTGCAGGTCGAGAAGGAGAGCCAAGCAAGCCCTGAGCTCCTGGAATAGGTGATGCCCCTCTTCCTCTTCCACGTGAAGATCCTGCTGGAGAATTTACCATCCCCCGAGACACACCACCTCGAGCAGGAGGCATCATCACTCGTCCTGAGTTCGGAGCTGAAGAAGGGCCCCCTATCTCTCTCCTTGAAAACACTAGATGCGTGCTAAACACACCTTGTGAATCAAGCTCCTTTATTTGGATCTTGCAAGCATTAAGTTTGACCTCACGTATCCTCGAATCATCAATAAGAGCAATGATCTTATGGTTTACATCAATATTCTCGTGCTGAAGAGAGGATATACGAGAGTCTTTCTTATGACCCTCGTTCTTGAGTTCCATTAACTCTTTCTGGGCTTTCCTCAGCTCCTGATGATACTTCTTATTGGCGGTCAGAGCTTTGCCATAATTATCCTCGAGAGTCCTGTGTTTCTGCTGAAGCTCTTTCAGCTGATAATTCAATTCAGCCCTCCGCTATAGACTTATCACTTAATGACCACAAAGACTGTCACACTCTTTTCGTACTAGGCTACATAAGCCCTTGGAGTCATCCAACCTTTCCTTCAGCTTCTTATTTTTATGAAAAGCAGCCTCATACTTGACCTGCAATTCAGCACAAGCAGCTACGCAACACTGGACATAAAGGAAGATATAGAATTGTTAAATTCATGGAAGAGATAAATTATTTTGAGTACATGATTGCCAAAAGTTGGAAAACCGGAAAAATTCCTAAATAAGGAGTAAAGGCTCTAAGGAATTACAATCTTTGGCTCCTCCTCTCGAACTTCCTGGTTCACAGTCAAAGCTCCTCCGGCTGGCTTCTCTACCAAGAAAGACAACTCAGGATACAGACCACAAAGCTTATCCTGAAAATCCTCCAGAGTTAAAGCCTTCTCCAAGGACTCCAGACTAGCTAACAAACTAGTCTCAAATCCCCCAATCTGACGGAACGTCGCCCGGAACTTCTCCAGATCTCCTGCCACCTCTGGCCAATTGTAGGCAGAAGCCAACCATTCTTGGCTATCCTCACTAAGAACCTCCTGGAGATAGACCCACATGTTCAGAAGCTCGGACTTATGATAGAATTCGCCATACTCTTGGCGATGGGCCTCCATCTCGGGGTAATTCAGGCAGAAGTCTATTATCAACCGAACCAGCCGCCTTTTGCAATCAGGATTGGCATATTGGTTCTTCTCTGCCTCCACTAAGGCCATTTTCCTTTTCAGTTATTGGAAGGAGTTATCAATCAGTCTCTTCTCCTTCTTCAAGGTCCTGACTTCCTTTTCCAAGGCCTCTCTTTTAGCCATCTCCTGGGCCATCCCGTCTTGGAGATGCTTCACCATTTCAGAAGGCTCGCTAGATTTCTTGGCCATCTCCACCTTCAACAGCTCCAGCTCAGCCGCCTGTTCTTGGCAGTGACCATATAGTGTCCTGATAGAACCATACATATGCTTCATATGATTCAGTGACTGTGAATAAAAATAAGACATTTAGACGAGTTCGTCTTCAATTCCATCAGAAGACGAGTTGATCATACCTGGCTTATCTTAGGACATTCCGGAGCTATCTCGGTCCTAACTTCTGGAGGAGGAGGCATCACATACTTCTCGGACTCCCCCAACGGTTCGAGCTCAAGCCTAGCCCTTTTGGGAGACTTAGTGGAAGCATTTGTGGAATTCCCTGAGGCTTTGGTATTCCTCTTCCTGCTTTCATGGTCCTTCAGCTTCCTGGACTCGACTATCTGAGCCAGCTTATCCAACGCCTTCTCGGTCTTGGAAACACCCACTGTACACAAAAGGAATGAAGTTAGCATAAGGGAAAATGATATGGTATGAACGAGAATATCATGCACAACAAAGAATAAATACCCTCAGGCAACATATCAGAGACTACTACAGGAGTTAAAAATTCTTCGTTCTCGGCCCTACCGGACGTGGTTGGTGGAGACACAGAAGTCCGAGATACCTCCCCTCTCAGACACCTGACTAAGGCTAAACTCTTATCCTCCTCTTCGTCTGATGGATCTCGGGCAACAGGTACAAATAGACACTCTATCTCATGATGAACCTTAGCTTCCAATCGAGAATTCCTAGGTCCTTGGACCAATCTTTTGAACCGACGCCGAGCATCAGGCATCAATCCAGAAATTTACCTATCCACATCTCTCTCGGACATCTCTTCCCGAGCTGCCCTCTCCTCTAGTGCCCTAGAGGCCAGAAGCGCCCTAGCTGAACCAATGGGATCCTGCTCCATGGATAGAATGATTTCATACCACTCAATTTCTACACCCTCTGGCTGGTCGAAATGAGATAACCTCAAATAGCTACCATTTTGAAGAGTTCGGCCAGGAATTTGATATAACCACTGATACGTCTCGACAGGCCACTGCCAACCCATCTGGGGATCTCCTGACACAAACTTACCATTTCTAAGTTTAATCTTCTCCCTCACCAACTCCTCGGCTGTATCCATCAATCTATGTGAGGTGTCAACATCATCTCAGGCTTCATTTTGGAGATCCTTATTCCAAAGGGGTACCTCATACTGGGTCTGGTCAAAGGTTAGTTTCACCTTGCCCCATTCCACACTCTACCGAGGAAGAACAAAGGCTCGACCCAGAGAAGTATCTCAGACAGTCAAGGTTACAAGTTGCTTAACAATGGACACCTTATATAAGGTCCGCAGCAGAGGAAGACTAGGTTTATAACCCTTACGAGCACACCAGGTTATCAATGCCATTATGATTATTATCACATCATTGTGCAGTTGCCCTGGATGCACCTTATACCACCAAAGAAACCTACTCAACAATGGGGGGAAAGGAAATGCTATCCCATGCTGCAGAAATCTCCCATATATGACCCCTCAGTTTGGACTTATTAACTCTGACGCAGACTTATCCGTCCCAAAATACATAATATCAGCATCAGGGGGAATCGAAAATGGACAATTTTCAACGAAGATAGCAGCATCAACACGAGCTTTATCCTTCTTCATCGATCTCTTGCTACTACCTTCACCATTCATGGATGGTCTGCCTACGGCAGCATGCATTGCCATAGGGCTATTTCCCTCTATCTGAGCCCTCCTGGCCATAGCCATTAATCTCTTCTCTTCCACAGAGGCTTTCTTCTTCAAAACTACAAGCTTTTTCCCACTTGCTACCTCGGCTCTATGACGGACAAGGGAGTTATTCTCCTCAGCCTGACTACATGCATACTCTCCCTCATCATGATGGGGGACAGAAATCGTTTCGCTACTACTACTCATAATTACAGAGAGTATGAGGGGAAATACACGCACAGAGTAAAAGGAAAGCAGACAAACAAACGAAGAAAGAAGATAGCACTTACTGATGATTGTGAAAGCAGAGATTGGGGCTTCGGAGATTTGATAAAGCACTGATACGCTTTCTGAACTTGGAAAGAAGAAATTTTGAATAAGGAAGACAAGAGGAATGATTTGGGAGATTTAACCCAAACCAAGACAACATTTATGACGAGTAATTATCTCGATTTTTTTCTGGTTCCGATGCAAGCAATTGGAGAGACGGGGGACAGACTGCCTCTAGTTACCAATGAACACATGACACATGTATCTACCATCTGGATTTCAAAGGAAGCTAATCTCAGCCGTCCGTATATTTAGATGGAATACGAAAGAACTTGAAGATAGATATTCAGAAGGTTGAGCCCGAAAGGATAGTCCCTCGAGTTATTGGTTTTCCCTCGAGAAGCAAGCCTCTCCTTCAACCTTCGAGAGGGAGTACACTAAGTTCTGAAGATCTATCTTGGGGCTACTGATAAGTCCATGGTTCGTATTCAGGCCTCATTCATGCTTGGACCAGGGCTCGAGAAGGGTCATGGGCTCGAGGTACGCGGAGGATGGATCCACAGGTCCATCAATCCTGATCCTTACAAGGAATGCGTATATTATGAATGTTCTACAAGGAATATACATCCTCCAAAACAAGGTAGTACAACCATAACCAAAATACACTTCCTCTATACATGGTAATACAACTACTATTCCCATAAGAGTTGTATTTCTACCATAAATACATATCTTGTTGATCAACGGATTGTAGCCATATAAATACACACAAGGTTTGGTACACCTTTTCTATCTCATACTGCATACAATACGCCTTACGCCTCATACTAACTTGAGCGTCGGAGTGTCTACCATCGAGACACCGAGGCTTTGTTTTGCAGGTCAGTTCGTGAGCAAGGTTCGTCGTCGAAGTGCTGGTCCTGCTTGCTTGTCCCTATCCGGGGATAGGTCATATTCATGTCCTTTGTGTCCCTGGATAGCGTCATTCTAGCTGACGTCATATGGACCGGACCACTGTCTGGGCCGGAGCCTAGATATGGGCCAAAGCCCATATCACCACTTACTTTGCCGCAGTGCCCGCCTTAAGTATTTTGGGGCCTTATACGATTAAAAAAAGGGGCCCTCAATATTCCAAAACACAACTAATTTACTACTTTACACCTTAATTTTCTTTCAAATACGTCTCGTGCACCTTTTTTTTTCTCCTTTTCGAATCTTCGGAAGGACACTTATATTTACCACTTGACAGATCCATTTTCTATCAAAAAAAATTGAATATAAATGAATAAATAAGTCCAACAAACAAATATAGGATAAGTATTCAAAATTAGTAAAAGTATGTAGGTTTAATTTTATTTTCTAGTACATATCTTCTAACATCTTTATTCTTTATTCTCTAAAAAGACATCGTGTATACTATGCATAATATTTATTAAAGTACTATAGCACAAATTTTTCGCATCAAATCACACACGTACACCGCATATATACACAACCTTTTACATATATAATATGTTTGCCCAAGTTCAATACCAATTATAAGTATTCAATCAGGATTAATAAAAAACATATTAAGCACAATTGCACAAAAAAAAATGTTTGCCCACCACATAATCAATCTTATATATATTGAGATATATTGAAATTGAGACTTTGGGTGTTTACCTCTATGGAAGAATAAAGATTATTTGAGTACAGTCTACATAAAGATGATCAGAGATCAAAGGATTGGAATGGTCGAAACTTAGTCACGGGCATGCCCGGCCCAATAGGGAAGCATGTTACTTCCTTGCTCGAGGCCCCAAATTGGGCCAAAAAAAGAGGGCCTCATTTTTAGTAGTTTTACTATACAGGTATATAGAAATTAATAAAATAAACCTGTTAATATTAAATTCCGCGTGGGCCCACGGTTAAAGATAGTGTTATGATCTGGCAGGAGCCCGCCGGAATCTTGATCGGAAAAGTAACAGAAAAGTAACGGTGTTGGCGGTTTTAGTGAGTTTAGACGTGAAGAGATAAAATGGTTACAAAACTAACTAAATTTCATACAATCAAAGTGATCCCAATCAAAAGATGAATCTAACTATCACAAATATTTCCTATATACTAACAGCAAAAAAATGCATGAAATGGAAAGATGCAGTTGCAGCTCTCGTTTTCAGCTTGGATGTGCTTAGCCATAATTGCACAAAAGCCCCTCATATTTCATGACTTTGCAATTAGACCCCTTGATCATGACATTCCCTCCCCCTTATCTTGAGTTTGTCCTCAAGCTTATAATGAAAGGATTCTTCAACGCTAATCAACTTCCCCAGTCTATTAGCCAGATCACAAATGCTCCAATAATTAAGTTGCAGCCTTTCATTTCAACCCTTTTTCCAAATAATTTTGAAGCATCTCCACTTGCACATGGTTTCTCTTTTTTCCGCCATGCAAAATGAAGTAAAAATGAAGCAGCAACATGCCTTATAAGTTGTTGGGATGCATGCACCTCTAGCTACGCGCCACCAAACCTCCATAAGCTTCACTTTTGCATGATTTATATGTACCTTCTTATCAGACTTCTTATTCTTGCACTTCATGAGTTGTTTGGTATCATTCATGCTCCTTGTCAAGGCATGAGTGCACTCAATATCAAGGTTCTTGCAACATAAATGTGCACTCTTTTTCTTCCAGCTCAATAGCATTTCTCCAGCTTTTTGCAATGCAAATTCAGACTTTGTGATGCCAACAACACAAGAAATTCAATCCACAATATTTCTCCATCATACAAGGTGCAGTACACAACACTTTCAAGAATTACAATCCGCAGAAGTTGGGGAGTGATCAGCTTTAATGCTATTTCCCCAGCATTTGAGGATGTATCAAATCCAAAGCTTACTATCAACAAAACCTCTTTATCTACAAAACTTGCTACATGGTGATCTCCCTCTACTACACTTTCATTCTCCTTTTCATCAACATCCCACAGAATCTTATGAATTTTTGACTTGCTTTGCATTCTTGATACTTTCTCAGCACTCACCTCCAGGTTATCTGTAAACTCAATACATGGCAAGCCATTCTCCATCGCCTTATAAAACTTTAACTTTTCCTTACCAATCAGCCAACAGAGATAGAAAAACATGTTGACGAACCAGTCAAGATCAACACCAAAAGAAGAATTAAACTTCCCTGATAAAGCGTTGAGCTGAAACTGATCTCTTATGGATAAAGCATTAAAATCCATGTAGCTCTATATGCATCCTTCCTCCAATATCATTGAGCATTTTTTTTCCGCAAGAACAACATTCTCAATTGCAAACGCTGCAACCTTCTGCCTTCCGCATTTCAGAATTCCCGGTAATATCAAGAAGACTTCCTCGACTACGATGGCTACCATTTCAATAACTTCTAGCACTATCAAAACAGCCACCTTAACAATCAGCTTACATATAAAACATCTCCAAACGATATCTTCAATCTGCTTGACATGATCTTCCCTCCTCCATAAGTTCCAGCTTGTCTTCAAACTACACAACTTCAAATGCAGTAGCACCAGACATAAGGGTTCCCAAGGCATAAACAGTATAAGGAGTGAACCTTTTGAGATTGAAGAAGGCAACAACAAGAACGTCAAAATCGGTTCAGCACTTTTCCGAATTTTTGAGACTTCTGTAGTTACTGAAATTTTCCCTCCACACCTCGAGCTATTCTCGTGCATTTTTTTAGTTTGCAGCTGCTTCCCTTGTCTAGTAGTTAATCCCTGAATTGCTGCATTATTTAAATTTGACCAACGCAACCATGAAACTGCTGAAAAAAGTGTTGTCATGGAATTGTTGTGTTTTATCTCAGAATCAGCTCTATCATGGTGAATTGTAGTCACATATTCAATCCACGATATTCCCTCCACCCGACTCAGAATCAAGGCATTAAAACAGGGCCAATCCTGGAATATATTAGGTTCTAGCCAATTCCATTTTTTACAGCAAGATTCATGTGTTTAGCCTTCATTCTATCACCTCCAAAAATATCCCGATAAGCAAATTCAATCCCTCCTCTAAAAGTTGTCATTATTTCCGCCCATGACTTGGGAACTTTAATCACAGTACCCGAGATGATTCTCACAAGCGCAACAAATAAGTACACCAACTCATCTCTATCACATACCTTATCACACTTAAAGTTCAGACCATTTAAAATCCTCTCAAACTCCATCCAAAACACCAAATCAACTCTGAACTTCCAACAAAAATCTTTTGGAACTAGCATTGGCTTACGTCTTTCCAACTTCAGCACCATGAAATAATCTTCCTAATGATCCCAGGGTCAAAGAGTTTGAAATTTCCAACAACATCACAAAATTCAAACACTTTCCCTAAGGCTGCAAACTGTTTGCTCGCAGAAGTTGTATCAACATTAGTAGTATCCTCATTTGCAGCGCTATCACAGTCATGAGCTACAATTAGCTTGACTTTTACTACCTGAGCATATGCAATTTTCATCTAGATGTCTCTCAAATGACAAACTAATTTTCTCGTCCATCCCCATGTTGCCAACTGAAAGCTACCGAGCTCCTCATGGGCAGCAATCACATGCATATATTTCCCAATACACTTATACTTCCAACAAAAGTCTTTAGAGACTAGCAAGGTCCTATCTTCCACATTATTCAAGAAATTATAGGCTTTAACTGGTCCCAATCTGTCAGATTCACTACTCACAACATTTACTAACAGCTCGAAACCATTCCATTTAGTAAAGCTAGATCCTGAACTCCCACGCAATTTCTCACAACATTTTTCAACAATGCCAGGATCATACACCACAAATTCATCCTTTATCCCGTAGTTATCATTAACATGAGCAAAACCATCATTAAAAGAACAATCACGGACCTGAGCTACTGTTAAGCTGACAATTCTATCCAATTTATGACTATATACAGAACTCCAGGACTCACAACTTCAAAACTCTCACAGTCTTGGTCATTCCAAACCTCATTAGCAATGCAAGCTCTAGTGTTCTTGCCATCTGCTATTAAAGCCTCTTTAGCAATTATCACTGTTTCATCAACAATAACCAGTTTATCACTTGAAAGACTATCCAATCCAAATTGCTGGTCACCCATGGCATTAACTGCAAACATTTTCTTCTCATTGTTAATAATATCGTCATTCAACACTTCACCAATTCTAGGGTCAAAGCATGCAATACACTTAGAAATTCCAACTCTATCTCTAGGTATGTTTTCCGACTCCAATAAATGCATCACATTCACAGGGAAATCATCTAGCATAAAAGCATCATCTGGATTGATAAAATAAGGAGAATTAAGAGAGGTCATAATCTTAGAGTTCCTGTTCGAGCTCGAGGTTTGCTCCAGTTGCAAATCATTCCCATCGAGCTTGCCAATGGGTTGGAAATGTTCCTCGAGAACAGATTCTTGAAAGCTTTCTTTGAGAACTGTCGCAGAGAAGCTATGCATCGGAATTTCGTCAACCGTGCATTCTTGTGAGAGCCTTTCCATCAAACAGTACACCCTCATCTCCGCCTGTGTTAACTCAATTTCAGCTAGTAAAAAGCCCATTTCCTGTTGCTCGATCAACTTCCAATCCTCAATTGGAAACCGATCTAAACTCTCCCACATTTGCCTGCAATCGTTCATCGTCTTCCTCCAGTACTCCATTTCCAGCAAGGCAGATTTCAATTCACTCTTGACCATCGCCATTGCTTGGAATTCGCGTGAATCTTAGATAAAGTCGGCTGCATTGTCAACTGGAAATCTGAGTGATTCCTCTCACAGTGATGCTGCAATTGAACCATTCTACCTTCGAATTGGCACTGCGGTTGCTCCATTATCCAGGACACCGAGAAATATCATTGCTGGAGAAATAATGCTTGAATCTCCCGATTCTCCAAGGAAACGTCAGTACACACCTCTGGTAATCCTCACAGGTCGGTAGAAGACTGCTATGATACCGATTTGTTATGATCTGGCAAGAGCCTGCCGGAATCTTGATCGGAAAAGTAATAGAAAGGTAACGGTGTTGGCGGTTTTAGAGAGTATAGATGCGAAGAGAGAAATTGGTTACAAAACTAATTAATTTTATACAATCAAAGTGATCCCAATCAAAGGATGAATCTAACTATCACAAATCTGTCCATTATACTAACAACAAGAAATGCATGAAATGGAAAGATTCAGTTGCAGCTCTCGTTTTCAGCTTGGATGTGCTTAGCCATAATTGTACAAAAGCCCCTCATATTTCATGGCTTTGCAATTAGACCCCTGATCATAACAGATAGTAAATTATTAATTAACTTTCTCCTTCTATATTTAGACTAACCCCTCCTTATTTTCATGTAAACATAAATATAAATAATCTAAAAAGGGTTTAATAATTCAAATTCCTTTTATTTTCTTCAATATTTATTCTATACTCTCTCTTCCTCCTTTTGACCACGAAGTCTAAATTAAACGAGTTTTAATGTCGCAAGTCTAATTTTACTATGTTTTAAATATATCGAGGGCCTCATTTTACTTTTTTGCTTCGGACCTCAAAAAAATCAGGATCGGCACTGGTCACGGGGCTCCACCACTCCGGTCTGGAAGATGAAGGTTGCTGGAGAGTCAGTTGGACGGAGGGAAGAGGGAGGATGGGTGAGGATGGACTGAAAATCCTTTTCTTTTCCTTTTTAATTTTTTTTTACATTAAATTCATTTTTAAATAAAAAGGGCTTTAAAATGCTATTTTAGTTTTAAAATGGGTCAAAAAGAGTTTGGATTTTAAATTTAAAAAGAGACCAAAATATTGATTTTTTTTGTATATAGTCAGTTATAATTTTTTAGGCCCCTAGAATTATTTGAATTTTTAATATTGTCTTCACTGTTGGGCCGCCCACTTCAGTTTATGTTATCAAAACATATTCTAAAAATATATTTAATTAACGTAATTTATAAAACACCTTGATTTTCAAAACATATTGATAACATATATGCCTGCTTGGTTAGTACGAGGGATTCAAAATGGAAATGAGAATGATAATAGAGCGGAATGATAGAGGGTAATCATTATATGATTGTTGTTTGGTTTGGGTAAGGAATGGATTTTACTTAAACTACAAATCATATTTTTATTTACTAAAAATAGCATAGACTCCTTAATCAAACCCACAGAAGTCATTTATGAGAGGAATGAGTGATTGCCTTATATAAAAGTGGGTAATGAAAGTGGGTCATCTTCAATCATTAACCCCAACCAAACACCATGATTTATAATGAAACTCATCAACCCCTTCTAATACACTCAACCAAGCACCTCCATAAGTGTTTCTCATTAGACAAGTTAACATTAATGAACTAAAAAATCAATAACATTTCAATTATATATAAAAAGTATATTTTCACTATAGTTATTTTTAATGGAAGTATTAATATTTGATAATTTAATTAATTATTTAATATATTATTAGCCGAATGACGATGGTAATTTATTAATAGAAATTCTCAAAAGAGACCGTCCAGATTATAGACTGGGCCAAATTAAAAGAAAATAACACGCGGGGGCTTTATTGCAATTACACCAAATAAGTGGGGTTTTTGCAATTTTGTAAAATAATCATAGTATAAATATCAAAACTCACTTTCTCTCTCCTCACTTTTTCATCTTCTCCACAACCATTCCAGTATTCCCCCAAAACTGATTTCATTTTTCCCCAAATTCGAACCCTAAATTTCTTCCCAATCTGATGTGATTTTTCGATTCCAATAGCGATGGGATTATGCGCCCTATCAAGTAAAGTTTTCAATCTCTTTAATTCGTCTGTTTGTCGATTTGTTCGCAGATTTTGTTTTTGGTTTTTGATTTGTTAGTGTTCTGTGTTGTAGATCGGCGCTTCATGGTGTTCGTGTTCATGTTTAGATGTTTAGATGATTTGATTTGTTTCGTTGTTCGCGTTCATGTTTGGATGCTTAAAACCCCATGTTCTGGTCTGTTTGAGGCATGAATGTCCAAATTTGAGGTTTGGTGTGTGAAAACTGGTTAGGGCAGCATGTTTATATGTTTGTGTTCATGTTTGGGACTATAATGTGGACCTTATGTGCTAAAATCCCTATGTTTTGGTCTGTTTGAGGCATGAATGGCTAGATGTGAGGTTAGATGTGTGAAAATTGGATAGGGTAGTATGTTTAGATGTTCGTGTTTATGTTTGGAACAATAATGTGGATCGTATGTGCTTAAAACCCCATGTTCTGGTCTGTTTGAGGCATGAATGGCTAGATGTGAGGTTTGGTGTGTGAAAATTGGTTAGGGTAGCATGTGTAGATGTTCATGTTCACGTTTGTGCCTATAATATGGACCTTATGTGCTAAAATCCCCATGTTCTGGTCTGTTTAAGGAAGGAATGGCCGGATGTTAGATTTGGTGTGTGAAAATTGGCTAGGCAGCATGTTTAGATGTTCGAGTTCATGTTTGTGCCTATAATGTGGACCTTATGTGCTTAAAACCCCATGTTCTGGTCTGTTTGTGGCATGAATGGCCAGATGTGAGGTTTGGTGTGTGAAAATTGGCTAGGGTAGCATGTTTAGATGTTCGTGTTCCTGTTTCGGCCTATAATGTGGACCTTATGTCTTAAAACCCCATGTCCTGGTCTGTTTGAGTAATGAATGGCCAGATTTGAAGTTTGGTGTGTGAAAATTCGTTAGGATAGCATGTTTAGATGTCCGTGTTCAAGTTTGGGACTATAATGTGGACCTTATGTGCTTAAAACCCTATGTTATGGTCTGTTTGAGGCATGAATAGCCAGATGTGAGGTTTGGTGTGTGAAAATTGGTCAGGGTAGCATGTTTAGATGTTCATGTTAATATTTTTGCCTATAATGTGGACCTTATGTGTTTGAGGCATGAATGGCCAGATGTGAGGTTTGGTGTGTGAAAATTGACTAGGGTAGCATGTTTAGATGTTCATGTTCATGTTTCTGCCTATAATGTGGACCTCATGTGTTAAAATTCGTTAAGTCTAGATCACCCTTCCAATGATGCCTCCCTCCCCATGGGACCTGGTGGACCTATTAATTGTGGGGTATTATTTAGAGTTTGTTCCTCCCTCCACAAAGTGGTTATACTAATTATTTTTCATAACAGAATATTCAAATGTCTATAATACCCTTGAACATTCACCACCTCCAACATTTCTTTCACTCACACTGTTGCTACCAAATATCAATAATCCGGCAATATTGTTCATCTCTGTTTTTTCGCTTGCCTTCCACTATTCGAACCCAATCGTTTTGCTATCTTGTTTTTTACTTTTATAATTTTGATCTCACACGAATTGAGTTTCGTTTGATATATTATGAATTTTAAGTGGTAGCGACTCGAGATAGTATGTTGAAGCAGAAGAACAGAGATTTTGGTTATAAATCTGTACATTTTGGTTACTAGCATGTCGTACAGGTGGATCTGTATTTTGTCCTGTATGGGGAACAGTCGGCGGAGAATCACAGAATTTGGGGAAGATGAACAGTACATTATCAATGTAATATATATATATATATATATATATATATATATATATATATATATATATATATATATATATATATATATATATATATATATTCACGAGCATTAGTCATAAATTGTTGTTGGCGTTTTTGGCAAGACCCTCTTCCTCAATCCAAGGAGTGTGGGGTTCGAACCCTGTCTCAAAGTGTTTGGGTTTTTTTAATGGTGCTATTAGATTTATTTTAAACGAGTATTAGAAAATTTAGTGGTGCAGAATGTGAAATTGATTATTCTAGCATTAAGGATAAAGAAATCATGAAAAAATATGTTATTAGGTAATTTTTATTTAGTTAGTAGGATAAAAATGTCAAATTAATTAAGGTATTATTAATTAATTAAAGAATAATAACGGAACTTGGTTTAAAATGAAAGGAATAATTAAACAAAACTTGCTTTGAAGAAAAGGGGAATGAAGAGCTCGAACTCTAGACACTATGTACTATAGAAAAAGCCTTACCACAAGTTCCAACATTCATTCTTGCTTTGAATTGGAATTATAGTGTTCTATCTTGAGTAAATAGAAAGGTGACGAAATTACTGCTCATCGTCCCAACAGTCCGTCGGCCATGCCTCAAATAACATTGAATAATATACAGCTCCATTGCAGACTTTCAGCCAGGGCCGGCCCATATATGAGGCCAACGAGGCACTCGCCTCAGGCCTGAAAATTTAAATAATATTTTATGCCCAAATGTTTTAAAAATTGTAACTGATTATATATAAAAAATCAGTAATTTAGACTTATTTTTAATTTAAAATCAGAGTCTTATTTGGGCTTGTTTTCAATTTAAAATCAGGACCTTATTTGGGCCCATTTTAAATCTAATCAGTTTTCCAAAATCTTTTTTATAAAAAACGAATTAAATATATAAAAACAATTAAAACGGAAAAGAAAGATTGCATACCTCCCTTTCCTGGTTCCCTTTCGTTCGACAGTTCATCTTTTGCCTTTTGAAGTCTGGATTTTCGACCATTTTATGTAGATCGTGCTCAAATTATCTTTATTTTTGTGTTCTTCCATTGAGATAAACACTCCTAAAATTTCAACTTATCTAAATTTGAAATGCAAAATTTGTGATATGCCCGGGTACAAATTTCTTGAGTTCTTCCATTGTGATTTGATGGGCAGAATCTGTGCTTTATTACTAATATATATACATTATGCATTAATATACATGACGTCTTATTTTAGAGATTAAACAATAAAAATGATAGGAGATATGCGCTATTAGATAATTTTTGAATGCTTATAAATTATTTGTTTGTCGCGCTTATTTATTTATTTATTGTCGATTTTGTTTGATGGAAAATACTTCTGCAAATTGATAAATATAAATGTGCTAACGGATGGTCGAAAAAGAAGAAAAAAAAACGCACGAGAAAAATTAGTTATATTTATGAATATTAGGGGCCCTATTTTGTAAAGTCGCCTCAGTCCCTAAAATAGTTAGGGCCGGCACTGCTTTCAGCAGCATAAATCTAACTTATATATGCAGATCTAGATATTACAATCGTCGTTCCTATACTTCTACATACCATCGACGTTCCTATACTTCAATACCCAATCGCTTTCAATCTTTCGCCGGCTCTCTATATAAAACTTTTGATCGGCAATTCGATAATCAACGTCCCGATTCCCCTCAAATACTCTCTCGCCGTCGATTACCCAGGGTTCTGAATATATTTAAAACTCATTCGGAAGCTATTCCGATGATGATTTTGGCGAGCAGATTATTCTGCTGCGGGTGGCGGTGGTGGTGGTGCGGTAGCGCCGCCGTGGAGAGGGGCTGATTGAAGGCTTGGAATCGACGAAGCTGGAGATCGACATCGCTTTGGGTAACAGGGGTATTTTTGACTTTCAATTAATTAAACCAACCTCTAGTATATGATTTATAAAATTTTAACTGTAGGAACAAAGTTGGAATGACCTACATTTAAATAAAAATGAAAAATAAAAATAAAAACAAACCAATAAGGTTTTGCCACGTCAAATGGAGGGAGACGCCCTCCATTTGACGTGGCAAACGCCCTCCCAGGGATCCGTATCAGCGTCCGTTAAAATTCTCATGTTTTGGTCTGTTTGAGGCGGACACTGATAGGGTACCCTTAGAAGGGAGGCTCTCTCCTACTGCGTGGCCAATTCTTATTGGTCCTTTAATTAAATTATTTTTCAATTATTATTTTGGTGAGGTCCAATTGGACCCATGCATGCCTATTGGATTAGTTTGAATATATTTGATTGTAGGGATACATTTTTGAATTTGATTGTGAAATATATTCAATAGGGATACATTTATTTGATAGGCATGCACAGGGATACATTTATTTGATTGTGAAATACATTTTTGAATTTGATTGTAATACATGACTTGTTGTGTATTTAAAAATGGATCTAATTACTTATTTGAGCTTAAAACTGGCTGAATAAATGTAGGGATATTGATATAGTTAAATTATACTATAATTTATCAAATCATATTTTATCAGCACCAAACTTAATAAATCTAAATTAACTTGATAAACTGAAATTAAATGAAGCATACTAAATTGAACAAAACCGAACTTAATTAATTTGAACTAACAAATGTATGCATTGATATCAGTAAATTAGTAACGTTTTTATCAAATCGAATTTCATCAACTATGAACTTAAAATATTGAACCTACCTTATTAAACTGAATTGAACTTATTTGAACTATTAAAGAATACAATCAATGCATTGATATAATTAAACGAAACTCTATTTTATCAAATCATATTTTATCAGAACCTAACTAAATAAACCGAACCTAACTTAATAAACTAAACTGAACTGAAATATGTTGAACTGAACTTAATTGAACAAAGAGAAATTGAAGAAAAAAAATCAATGCATTGTTTGAAATCGAATGGATATTGCAACCATCAAATGAAAATAAATTCACGAATTTGGCAATGTCTACCTAATGGTAGAGAAACTGAAACTCAAGAATATAAAATATAATTGAATTGAACTACATTTAACTGAAATGAACTGCATTTTCAATATAAATTTAAAATAATAAAATTTTATTTTCTCTTAATTGATTGATTTGTACTGAATTAATAACATATAATTTGTTATATGTAATTAAAAAGTGCAATGCACTGAACCGAAAAATACTGAATTGAATCGAAAATAACGAATACTGTATTAAACTAAATTTAGATATATTCAGATAAATCGTATCAGGCCCTCCCAATCAATTTATAAACGGATATTAAATATATATTTCTCAAAACTTGTAGTTTGATGAAAATAAACTCTTCTCAATTCAATTGATGGTGGGCCAGGTTCAGTCCCACAAAATAATGGACCCATGGGGAGGGAGACTCCCCTCCGAGGTCAACCTAGACTTCGCGGTTTGAGGCATGTATGGCAGATGTGAGGTTTGGTGCAGTCCAATGAACAGTGCATCCCAGTGAAGAGTGACGGATCAGTGAATAATGCGGTTTAGTGAATAGTAACGGACCAGTGAATAGTGCGCGTGAATAGTTTTAGCACGTGAATAGTAACTATTTTGAGTAAATTGCAATTAAGGACCTCATTGTTTTATTTTACCATACCATTACTATATAGTTTTTGGTCTATAATATAAACGGTCTCTCCAGAGACTCTCATTTATTAATTCAATTTTTTTATTAATGAACACGATATTTTTATAGAACTAAAATGAGAATAACATATATCGTAATATATCCCTATCAGGCCCCAATAAAAATATGATATATGTACAATAGATATTTTTTAATTGATTAAGATTTTTTTAGTAAATTTCTAAAATCATAATATTGAATGGTTAAACCCGTCTGGGTGATTATTGAGTACGTGACCCAATTATAAATGAGTTGGTCTCTTGAGTGACGGTCACTATATAGTGACGAGGGACTATATTGAAATATGGAAGGAAGGAGGTCCTTATTTGCAATTTTGACAAAAATGCACTATTCACTCACGCGCACTGTTCACTCAGTCTAAAAAACAAGCATTTTAGTCTAAAAATAGACGTTAGCAAACATATCCACACAGTCTAAAATACAAGCATTTTATTCTAAAAATCAACCCGTTAAGCGTGAAATACAAGCATGTTCTAAAAAACAACCTGTTTGGTCTAAAAAACAAGCATTCAAGGGTGAAATTCAAGCATGCTCTATAAAACCATCTTTTTTTGCTTCAAAATACATGAACTCTAAAAAGCAACCTGTTAACTGTGAAATGCAAGCATTCTCTGAAAAACAACTTGTTCAGTGTGAAATACAAGCATGTTCTAAAAAACAACATGTTTGGTCTAAAAAACAAGCATTCAAGGGTGAAATTCAAGCATGCTCTATAAAACCATCTTTTTTTGCTTCAAATTACATGAACTCTAAAAAGCAACATGTTAAGTGTGAAATGCAAACATGTTCTAAAAAACAACCTGTTTGGTCTAAAAAACAAGCATTCAAGTGTGAAATTCAAGCATGCTGAATGTAATTTGCATAAATTGCAGAAAAACCCCCGTCCCAAACTTCTTTGCATATAAACCCCGTCACTATATAGTGACTGTCACTTCCAAGACTAATTAAATTACTTTAAGATGATTTGTCGCTATTTGATTGGTGACTGATATATTTCTATGTCAAAATATTAAACAAGATAACTCTGATAAATATTAAATTGATCTAAAATATAATATTAATAAATTTATTATAATAAAATAAAAATGTAGACTTAGAAAATTTTTGCAAAACCCAAAACTTGACAAGATCTTTAAATGTTGTGCAAATCAAACAAAAATTTACAAAAATTGGACTTTGAAAGTACAAGACTCTCAGAATCAGCAAACCAAACACAACATAAAACATTATGTAGCCTATAAAATGAATCGATCAATTAGAAAAGTTTCACTTACATTTTACAGGCTCTATAACCGTTCTATTTCGAGCCCTGGTCAAAAAGATTGCCCGAAATTCTGTGAACTTTTTGTGGCCATGCTAGACTTAAGGACAACCAATCACTGCAAACGACATGAATTTACCATGCATTCTCCAGTAGTATCGATAATTTAGATACATTTGATACATATTAGGTCATTTTTTGTGCAGAAGAATGGCAAGCAGGTTGAAGAAGGCCATTGGTGCAGTGAAGGATCAAACAAGCATCAGCCTAGCAAAAGTAGGCAGCAACAACACATCTCATCTGGAGGTGGCGGTTCTAAAAGCAACCACGCACGACGATCTCCCCATCGATGAAAGATACGTCTACGAGATCCTCCAGCTGGTTTCTTCAAACAAGCTCTACGCAGCAGCCTGCGCAAGATGCATCGGAAGACGCGTCGGCCGGACCAGAAACTGGATCGTCGCCCTGAAATCCCTAATGCTCGTGTTAAGGATATTCCAGGACGGCGATCCATATTTCCCGAGAGAAATCCTCCACGCAATGAAACGAGGCGCGAGAATTCTCAACCTCTCGAATTTTCGCGACGACTCGAATTCCAGCCCCTGGGATTTCACCGCCTTTGTGAGAACCTTCGCTCTTTACTTAGACGAGAGGCTGGACTGTTTCTTGACAGGAAAACTTCAGAGAAGATACACTCATAAAGTACGAGAAGCCGCAACGAGAAACCGCTCCCAGAACGAGCTGGTTCGCGATATGAAACCGTCGATGCTTCTCGATAAGATCTCGTACTGGCAGAGGCTGCTCGAGAGGGCGATTGCGACGAGACCGACAGGGCAGGCGAAGCACAATAGGCTGATTCAGATCTCTCTATACGCCGTCGTTCAGGAGAGCTTCGATCTGTACAAGGATATCTCCGACGGGCTGGCTCTTCTCCTTGACAGCTTCTTCCATTTACAGTACCAGAACTGCGTCAGTGCTTTTCAGACATGTGTAAAAGCTTCGAAGCTCTTCGAAGAGCTCGGATCGTTTTACTCTGTCTGCAAAACCATGGGAGTTGGGAGAACCTCTGAGTATCCGAGCGTTCAGATGATTTCAGAGGAGCTGATGGAAACGCTTCAGGAGTTTTTAAAAGATCAGTCGTCTTTTCCGGCGACCAACAAGTCTCCGGCGAGGTTAATGTTGCCGGCTCCGCCGGCGAGATCGACGAGTATGAGCTGCAGAAGCGATAGCTACGGCGGCCAATCGGATTTCTCGTTCGCGACGAGTGAGGGGTTTTCAGACAGGACATCTGAATATGGTTCTCAGTGTACATCTCTGGAAGAGTTGATCAGTGCAACAGAGATTAACCGATCGAAATCGTCTATTTCAATTGATTTGGAGGATTATTCCGAGAGCCGGGATAAGTGTTACAGATTAAGCGATTCCGGGTCGACTCAGTCGTTGCCGGTTACAAGCTCCATGGCCGATCTCGTTTCGTTGGATGACTGGCCTGATGAGAAAACTGAGCAAAACTCCGAGCAGCCGGAAATACAGCAGCAGCTAAAAGGTTGGGATCTTGTGTTGGCGGAGATGATCTTCAGCGTTCCACCGCCAGTCGAGAATCATTTCAACGCATTTGAGGAACAGAATATTGTCGACCAAAAACAGCAAGAAGTTACAGAAAAAGTGGAGCTTCAAACGTCGAATTCGCCCAAGGGTTGGGAGCTTGTGTTAGCGGAGATGATCAGAAGCCAACCCTCGCCAGTTGATAACAATTTCAACGCCTTTCAAACGGTCGTGGAAGTGGGCCCCAAAGAATTTGAAACCACTGGTTGGGAGCTTGCTCTGGTGGGTGACGGCGGCGCCATCACACAACCACCACAACAGCCACCAGCTTACCCCACAACCGCCGCCGTGGACCTTAAGCAAACATCATCATCTTTGCAAAACTATTACAATCCATTTTTACAAGATGCTGGACTTTCACTATCTCTACCGTTTCAACCTAAGACGAGCAACGCCGCCACGGCTACGGAGGCGGAGGATTTGCAGTTGGATTTTTTACTTGAAAATGGGTTTTCATCGGCGACGAGTGAAGAAGCACCGACGTTTCGAGCAACTCCGGCGCCTACATTCTCCGTCAAGAATCAGAAAGGGTCTGAGAATGATCCGTTTGGGGATGTGTTATATAGTACTAGTGTTTCCATGAGTCAGCAAAATTTAGTCCATGAACAACAACTGTGGCTGCAAAACCAGAATAAAATTATTGCTAAGCATATGGCTTCTTGATTAATTCGAACTAAACAATGATTTGTTTCGTTACATTCATTTGTTTTTTCATTATTATTCTCAATTGTTTTAATGAACACATTTGGGACTTTTGTTAAATAGGTGAAACATTCGACCTAGGCCACATTTCGACTGGTGTCGGTGAAACATAAGAAATTTTACCATGTCCGAGGAAAAAAAGGCGAAAGTCTTCTTAATGTTTTCTAGGATGTTTTTCTTTGATTTCTAGCAATTTTTTGTCAATTTCACCATGAATAGAGGGTGAATAACATTTCTTATTGAATTTTAAGCATATTGGTGGTTCAAACCAACGATTTTTTTAAGATTTGAGCCAAATCTCAAAGAATTTTGTGAATATTTTTGAAAACGAAAATTTGACCGTATCTTTTAATTCACAGATCAAATTAGTTTGATTCTTGGTGCGTTAGAATTGTCTTTTCGAGAGAAATTTTTAGAGCCCAAAGTAAACATTGTCGGAGCAGTAAGGAGGGAGATTGAAGTGGCAGCAGTTTCACGGAGGAAAATGAAGGATTTGGTCGTAACTTTTGATTGGCTAATCCGATCGCTGTGATTCTTGTCGGGTTGGATTTGTCTTATAAAGTTAGAGTATAAGAACTTTGATATTGGTGCAATATTAACGGATTTTCGACTGGCGGCTAGTCGGAACTCAAGACATAATCTATATATCCTAATTCGCTCAAGGCAATCCCTTCTGCAATAATTCGGAGATGTAAGAAGAGGGTACATGTGCTAAGAAGGCCTCGTACTTATATGCGGAAAGAGTCTGGTTCCCGGCAGGCCAGCCTCAACATGCAAGACCGCCACGGCATATGCCAAGTCTTAGCGTTCCAAAACACAATGGAATGAGCCTTTCAACTCCTCTAATAAACATCTATCTCGCACCGATTTTAGGATTCGAAATATTGATGGTTTGACTCAGAGAGTATATTTGTCTAAACATATATACTTATCTGTCAACTTCTAGGTCTACTTTTCTCAATTTATCTAGACTCCCTGAAACTGAATTGATTTTTTGTATAATAAAAAGATGACAGTGCAATGTTCTTCTTATCTGATCTTTAACATTGTCAAACAACAAAAATAAAGTAAAATTTCATGATTTATTTTTCGCAACTAAATTCCAAATGTTCAATGTGAAATCTAGTCCGTTGAATTCAAGTATTATATACGTCGTTAGTTGAAAATCAGTGTCTTTTCTGATGTTTGTCAAGAATAAAGCTTATAACTCGCCAACAAGTTCACAAAGTTCAAATTTCACGAATCAAATATTGCATCGCACAAGTAAGGCCATTTCCAGTACTCCAGTTCAACTTATTTGGTGTTGTTCTGTGTTGATGAGTTCTGTACTGTGCTGATGAGTGCTGAGCTGTGCTGATGAGTGTTGTGATGTGCTGATCTTGTGCTGAATAGTGGTGAAAGTGTTGAATAGTGTTCATTTGAGTTGAAGAAAAAACACAATGTTTATTACTTACGAACTAAAAAGTTTACTTAATTAATATTATTTTTACAAAACATAAAAATAGTGTCCATTTAGAACTTAAATGCATTGAGCTGAAAGGTGTTGTGCTGATGAGTGCTGTGCTGTGCTGACCAGTGTTGTGTTGTGCTGAAATGTGCCGCGATAAGTTGAACTGGACAGGGCCTATATACAATTTTGTTTAAAAAATATTTTCTATATTTAGTCCAGTATTTTACTCTTCTAGTCCAAAATACGAATAAATTTAAGAAAGTATATTCATTTATTATGTTTCTAAATAAATTCAACAGACGGTATTGTAATTTCAATGATATTGTAAACTATCATGAGTAAAATACCAAACTTTACAAAAAATAGAAGAGAAAAGGACACACGGCCTGAAAATGTTATGCAAGTAAAGAGCAAAAACTATGGAAAAAAAACATTAGCTTCATACAAATTCAGCTATTGTTGTGGAGAATGGAGTTTACGAAATCTTGTTGAATATTATTGAATTATTGAGTTTTATTGAGCGGGCTTGCTATACTTTTTATTGAGCATGATTTGGTTAAGAAGCTTGATTGGTGACTTTGCTTCTAAGAAAGTTAGTAGAATCGTATTAAAAAATTGAAAATGTACTATTTTGTTTAATTCCAACACATTTTGCTTTAAAAAAAATTTAAGCACATTTAAAATCTCATTTTCATTGTTTGCTTCAAGTTGTTAAAATCTGAAAATTGGCCCAAGGACTGCTCGGGCAATTTACAGCTGAACGAGCTGGATAAATCGGAAAATGCTGAAGGCAATGAATTGTTTTTACAAAATCAGAATGAGTCCAAAAGTGGTACTCAGCTAGCAATCTATAGCACCATTCAACATGTGGTCACAGACCATTGACTAGCATAATTGACTATCCGTTAACAAAGAAAAAGACTAAAATAACCCTGTCATTAACCAAGAATCACAACAAACCCTCCCAGTCAGAATGAGATTGTCCTCAAGCTCAGTTTAAACAGCAAAATCAGGAAACTGAGTGCAGATAAATTCAGAATCTTCCCAGGAGGCTTCATCAACATGCAGACCCTTCCATAAGATCAACCATTGAATGGATTGTACTCCTTGCACAGTGATCAGTCTGCGCTGGAGAATTTTCAGAGGTTGCAAGATCTCCAATTCCTCAGGACTGATATTTGGGACAGTGTTTGGAGCAGTGGAGGGATCCCCAACAAAAGCTTTGAGTAAAGAAACATGAAACACAGAGTGTACCTTACAGTGAGTTGGCAAGTCAAGCTTGTAAGCTACAGTACCCACTTTTTTAAGGATCTTGAATGGACCATGGAATTTTGGAGATAACTTGGTGCTGTCAGCTGATCTGAGTGTCTGTTGCTTATACTTGTTTGCTTTTAATAACACCCACTCTCCCTCCTGGAAAGTCCTTTCAGTCCTTTTGGAATCAGCATAAGATTTCATCCTGGTTTGAGCTTGCTTCAAGTTAGCTTGCAATTTTTGATATACAGAAGCTCTTTGCTGTAAAAGATCCTGAGCAGCTAGGAACAAAGAATCAGTGAGAGCACCAAAAGGCAGTGTGATAGGCTTCACTCCATACATGCTTTCATAAGGAATCATTTGCAGACTTGAGTGAAAACTGGTGTTGTACCACCATTCAGCAGCAGCTAACCAATCCTTCCAAGTGCTAGGATATTCACTGCAAAAACATCTGAGATAATTCCCAATCACCTGATTAATCCTCTCAGTCTGGCCCCATCTGATTCAGGGTGATATGCAGTGCTATAATTCAGTTTCACTCCAAACTTCCCAAACAACTCATTCCAAAAATGGCTTGTAAAAATTTTGTCCCTGTCAGAAATAATGGAGTCTGGTAACCCATGGAGCCTATATACCTCATCAATGAACAACTGAGCCACTTGCTTGGCAGTAAAAGGATGAGCCAATGGTAAGAAATGGCTGTATTTTGAGAGTCTGTCCACAACAACTAAAATAGTGTCATATCCTTTTGAAATTGGTAATTGCTCCACAAAGTCCATGGATAGCTGTTTCCACACATTGTTGGGAATTGGAAGAGGTTGTAGTAAGCCAGGGGGATGGCAGTGTTCACTCTTACTCCTTTGGCAGGGAATGCATGCTTTCACAAAATTAATAACATCAGCCCTCACTTCAGGCCATACAAACACTGTCAAAATTCTTTTGATGGTAGCACTTTGCCCTGAATGCCCTCCTATTGCTGAAGAGTGCATAGCACCTAAGATCTCTTGCCTTATACCTCCTTGATTGCCAACATAGATCCTTGTTCCTTGTTTGAGAATGCCATTAGTATAAGAATACTCCCCACTGTTGTCTGAGCTTAGTACAGCTCCAGCAATCCATTTCTGAGCTTGTTCATCTCCCTCATAACTGGCTTCAATCTGAGACACCCAAGATGGTACTAATGATGAAGATTGAATAACATTGCAGATTTTGGGCACTTGGTTATCTGAGACTGGTTGCAACTCATCACTGTCCTGGTACAGCCTAGAAAGAGCATTTGCTGCTAGGTTAGATTTCCCACTTCTGTACTGAATTTCAAAGTCAAGTCCCAACAATTTTGTGATCCACTTGTGTTGCACAGCAGTATGGAGCTTCTGTTCCAACAAAAACTTCAAACTGTGATGATCAGTCCTAATTATAAACCTGTTTCCCACCGAATAGTGCTTCCATTTCTCAACTGCCATAACTAGGGCTAACAATTCCTTTTCATAAGTAAAAATATTTACTTAAGTAAGCAATAGGTCTACCTTGTTGCATTAGTACAACTCCAATACCTAGACCACTAGCATCAGTTTCAACTATAAATGGAATAGAAAAATCTGGCATTCTTAACACTGGTGCCTCAGTCATCACCTTTTTCAGTTTCATAAAAGCCATCTCAGCCTTCTCATTCCACTGAAAAGCATTCTTTTTAAGAAAATCATGCAAGGGTCTGCAAATTACACCATACCCTTCAATAAATCTCCTATAGTAACCTGTCAATCCCAGAAAACCTCTCAACTCTTTAAGGGTTCCGGGAGTTGGCCAATTCAGAGCACACTCCACCTTGTGAGGATCCATTTTCACTCCCTTGCCAGATACAATATGGCCTAAATAATCCACTTTCTTGACAGCAAACACACACTTAGAAGCCTTAGCCAGCAACTGACGTTCCCTCATCATCTTCAAAACCAATGCCAAATGCTTCAGATGCTCTTCTAGAGATTTGCTGTAAATGAGTATGTCATCAAAGAACACAAGAACACACTTTCTGAGTAGTGGTTGAAAAACAGAATTCATCAAGGCTTGGAAAGTTGCTGGAGCATTGGTGAGGTCAAAAGGCATCACTAGAAATTCAAAATGACCTTGGTGAGTGGAAAATGCAGTTTTAGGCACATCTTGATCTCTTACTCTTATCTGATGGTAACCAGATCTCAAATCCAGTTCACTAAATACTTTGGCATCATGCAACTCATCCAACAATTCATCAATCACTGGAATGGGAAACTTGTCTTTAACTGTCAGATCATTTAACTTTCTGTAGTCAATGCATAGTCTCCAAGAGCCATCCTTTTTCTTGACTAACAGCACTGGAGATGAGTAAGGGCTGTTGCTCACTTGTATAACCCTATTATCCAGTAAAGTCTTAACTTGAGACTCTATCTCAGATTTGTGAAAATGGGGATATCTATAAGTCCAAGATTTAAAAGGTACTGCATCTGGCTTCAAATTTATCTGATGGTCCATAGCTCTGCAAGGGGGAAGTGACTATGGCTCTTGAAAAATATCCTCAAATTCCTGCAAAATTCTCTCCACTTCTGAGTTTCTGTATTTCTCTTCACCTTCTGAATTCCCAGTTCCTGGCCCTATAACATACAACTTTCTGTCTATGGAATCAAAATATTCTCTCCTCTTCAACTGGTACTCTAGCCCCATCCTCTCTTCCAATACTCTATCAACCTTAAGAAATCCACCCCCATGACTAGCTGGAAGAGCACATCTTCCCAACCAAACAAGATCAGTATTATGAAAGTCAGCAGTCTGCCACTCTTCTACCATAGCTAAGCAATTTCTCCTCCTTCTGAGCCAAGCTAATTCTTTGGCTTCATCTCCCCTTAATAGACTGAATTGTGGAGCTCCAGTATTTCCCTGCAAACACCACTGTGCCCCTTTGCTAGTAATCCAAATCTCCTCAGTGTTGAAATCAAAAGATATTGGACTTAACAAAGCCATCCAATCTGCACCTAATATCATATCAGTACCTCGTAAGTGCATCACCTTAAAATAGAAATTAAACAAATGATTCTGGATTCCCCATTTTACTTGGGGACATTTAGACACACCTCCCACCAAACTACCATCTGCAATTGAGATTTTGAAAGGTCTGGTAATTATCTCCTCCAATTAAAATTTCTTCACCACACTAGGATCTATAAAACTAGTATAACTCCCATTGTCCATTAATATCTTAACACTTTCACCAGCAATATCTCCCACTATGGATATGGTATTCACCTCATCTCCACCAGTCCCAATGACTTTCAATTCAAAAACTTCTGGTTCCAGCTCTAGTTGTTTGCTTTCCTCACTCTCAGTATCAATCACCAATAGATCCTGTTCTTCTGTATCTTCTACTTTAGGACTTGATATTAAATGCACCTTCTTAAATTTGCATGTATGCCCTGGAAAATACTTCAAACCACACTTATAACATAACTGATTTTCTCTTCTAAACTGTTGTTCCTGTGGAGTAATTCTCTTAAAACCTTCAGTCTTCTTGAACCCTTCACCCACTGCTCTCTCCATTCCTTTGAAACCTTCACCAACTGCTCTTTCAATTACTGTTTTCTTCTTCTGTTCAATCCCCTTATCTGTTCTGTGCCCACCAAAACCATAATGCCCACTACTAGCCTTATCTCTTCTGTACAGGGATTCCAAATGTTCTTCCTGCCAAATGGCCAACTCCACAGCTTCATGCAAAGAACTTGGCCTGCTTGACCTCACCAATGGTTTCAGATAATTTTTAAGTCCACTTAAGAAGCTGCTCAAAAAATATTGTTCACTCTGTTGGGGATGCAAAAGCAGTACCATAGATTTCATATCCTCAAATTCTTCCACATATTCTAAAGCACTCTTCCTCTGGTACAATTTGTTGAATTCTTCAATGATGTCCTCCCCTCCTTTCACTGAAAACCTTTTCAAGATAGCAGACTGTAAATCACTCCAGCTCACAAAATTTCTATGATACCTTTCAGACTGATACCATGTCTCAGCTTTTCCCTCCATAAGCAGAACAACCATGTCCATTTTTTCTAACTCACTCAGCTGGTGGTATGTGAAATACTTGTTGCATTTTCTCAGCCACTCTCTAGGGTTATCACCACTAAACATAGAGGGTTCAATTTTTGGATGCAATGACTGAGTTGTCTTAGGTCTAGGGCTCTTTTTTTCCCATCTATATTACTGCTTTCCTCAATTTCCTTAGCACCAGTGAGATTAACATACATAGGGTTAGTCTGCATAGTAACCCTCCTTCCCTCCACACATAAATCTTCACTGCTTCTAAATTTCCTAGCTCCAAAACTCTCTCCCATCAGAATTCTACGGTTTCCCACATAAAATTCATCCTGAACTACTGGCTCATAATTTCTAAACGTTTGGGAGAAAATATCAGTGCGGTGATTGGGACTAACCTCAGGATGAGCTTTCGGAGGTGTTACATCGTGATCATATCTGCTCGGTCCTCCGTTATCTGTCGCCGGGGCCTTGCCTTTGACCATAGCCATCACCGTCTCCCTGAAGTGACGCTCGTCATCAACTCGAATCCTTTTAGCTTCCTGGAACTGGCGTTGTGAATCTGCTAGCTCATTCAGTTTCCGATCCAGATCCAAAGTAGATCTGGAATTCTCTGATCTCATTTCTCCGTACAATCGTGCCTGATCCAGCCGGAATTATGCCAGAGCTGAGTCGAGCT
The DNA here is from genome assembly GCA_948330725.1 of Sherardia arvensis. Lineage (NCBI taxonomy): Eukaryota > Viridiplantae > Streptophyta > Magnoliopsida > Gentianales > Rubiaceae > Sherardia > Sherardia arvensis. The sequence goes on from OX415241.1 coordinate 31,235,492, forward strand.
GACTGCGTAACTCAAGCTTGTCTGCCTCCAGTTGCTGTCGATCAGCATCTAACTGCCGTCTCGTTTCTTCCGTCAGAACTTCGAGATCACTGAGTCGACCATCGATCGCCTCATTCCGCGTCGGTTTCGTCATGGCCGGAGACTCGCCGGCTATGATACCACCTGTTAAGATCTGGAAATCGGCCCAAGGACTGCTCGGGCAATTTACAGCTGAACGAGCTGGATAAATCGAAAAATGCTGAAAGCAATGAATTGTTTTTACAAAATCAGAATGAGTCCAAAAGTGGTACTCAGCTAGCAATCTATAGCACCATTCAACATGTGGTCACACACCATTAACTAGCATAATTGACTATCCGTTAACAAAGAAAAAGACTAAAATAACCCTGTCATTAACCAAGAATCACAACACAAGTCTCTCAAAACTTTGGGCCGGCACTGATTATACCCAAGTTATCCAATACGAAATAGGACTCACTGTTACCAGTTCCATTTGAGATTAGGGTTTATGGTAAAACTCTAAAGCCATATAAATTGTGATTCAATCACAAAAAGATAACATCTTTTTTTCATCTCTCCCCACAAGATCATCGCCGGAAAAATGTCGGCCAACAACGAGATAGTCACCGTCGAAAAAGAATTTTCCCTGGAATCAGTTGTAGAGTACACGCAGCTACGAGGCACATACAAATGCGGGAGCTACAAGCGGAGGGATGGCCGTGATTTAGTTTCCATGGCGAAGAGGCACTTATCCGCCGTCGGATGGACTTTTTACTACCAGAGAATAAAAAATAATCGGAAAGGGCTTCGATACGAATCTCCGGACAAGAGAAAGTTCTACTCTCTTCTCACAGCCTGCGAGTGGTATGTAGCTAATGAAATCGATACAATCCATATGGCATAACCTATCATATACTTTATTACATAAAATGTGATATATATAAATTTATTTATTTCTAATATTAGGTTGGTTGCGCCACGACGTTTTTTTAATCATCAACTTTTATCACGAATTAATAACAACACGTAAACTATTTTGACTTTAACTGAATTATATGGTGATAAAATGGGTCTTGAAATATTATGACTTGTACAATAGTGTAAATTGCGCGAAAGTTGAAAGAATACATTAAAGATTCTGAAACATATATCTCCAAATCAGAATTTTCGATTTGGCCATATCATTGTGGTCAGAGAAGTTTAGTAAGGTGGAGATTTCCTGTAATATAAGACTCGTCTGAGATGAGACACCTCTCTAATCGAGAACACAAATATGACCAGTTTAAAATAAAATAACAATAATAAATTAAAAATAAAACTAAAATAATAATAAATTTAAAATAAAAACTTGAGATAATGAAAATAACATGCATGAATTAGCATTATGCCTTTAAACTTTATCGCTATCCCTCCAACACACAATATGGAAAACAATCATCTATTTTAAATTCATTTTTAATTTTAAAATATTTATGTCATTAAATATGTATATAAGTTATCTTCGTAGTAACATAAGTACCATCAATCGCCGCCATATATAAGTACAAAATATATTTATCTATCTTAAAATATTTATCTGTATTACATGTAATTTTTTTCAATATATTTTAACCATGTATAACAGCAAGTCAATACAATTTATATTTTTTTATGGAAATGCTGAAGAGTTGCTCTCTTGAGTGACGGTCACTATATAGTGACGAAAGACTATATTGGAATATGGAAGGAAGGAGGTCCTTATTTGCAATTTTGACAAAAATGCACTATTCACTCACGCACACTGTTCACTCAGTCTAAAAAACAAGCATTTTAGTCTAAAAATAGACGTTAGCAAACATATCCACACAGTCTAAAAAACAAGCATTTTATTCTAAAAAACAACTCGTTAAGCGTGAAATACAAGCATGTTCTAAAAAACTACATGTTTGGTCTAAAAAACAAGCATTTTATTCTAAAAAATAACCCGTTAAGCGTGAAATACAAGCATGTTCTAAAAAACTACCTGTTTGGTCTAAAAAACAAGCATTAAAGGGTGAAATTCAAGCATGCTCTATAAAACCATCTTTTTTTGCTTCAAAGTACATGAACTCTAAAAAGCAACCTGTTAACTTTGAAATGCAAGTATCTCTAAAAAACCTCTTAAGTGTGAAATGCAAGCATGTTCTAAAAAACAACATGTTTGGTCTAAAAAACAAGCATTCAAGTGTGAAATTCAAGCATGCTGAATGCAATTTGCATAAATTGCAGAAAAATCCCCGTCCCAAACTTCTTTGCATATAAACCCCGTCACTATATAGTGAGTGTCACTTCAAGACTAATTAAATGCTGAATAGTAAATATACCAAATTTAATTTAATTGAATGGACCAAAATTACATAATTAACCAATTCAACTGAAATTAGTTGAAAATCAGGAAATAATGACGAAAATAGGTCTAATTGAATCTGAATCAAACATATACAATCAAACAAAATAGTAAATTAACATAACAAAAAATAGTAAAATAAAAAAATTATGGTATGATTGGGAGAAAAATTCCAAATAAAAACAATTAAAACTAAAATTACAAAATTACCCACTAATTAAATCCTAATTAAATACACTACGAAAACTTGTATTCTTAATTCCTTATTAGGGTGTGAGTAAGGATTAGGAAAAGGAAAAAGGATGATGCTGATTTTCTATGAATATATATGAATATCGGTGTGGGTAACAATCTATGAATTTATAGTTATTACATGTAATTTTCTTCAGATATTTTAACCATGTATAACAACTATTTAATACCATTTATATTTTTTCAAGAATATGCTGTATAGTAAGTATACCAAATTTAATTTAATTGAATGGACCAAAATTACATAATTAACCAATTCAATTGAAATCAATTGAAAATCAGGAAATAATGACAAAAGCAGGTCTAATTGAATCTTAATGATACATATAAAATCAAACAAAATAGTAAATTAACATAACTAAAAATAGTAGAATAATACAATTATGGTATGATTTGGAGAAAATTTCCAAATTAAAAAAATTAAAACTAAAATTGCAAAATTACCCACAAATTAAATCCTAATTAAATACCAAGAATTCTTATTAAGGTGTGAGTAGGGGATAATCCTAACAATGAATATATGTATTTATATCCTGAATCTTAATACCCTCCTCAAGTTAGAGAATGGAATTCTTTATAAGCTCCAAAATATTCAATCCATCAGCAAAATCAGCATTACAGAAAAAAAATTACAGGTGCCGGTCAAGGGGTAAATCGGTAGTCCGAATGTACGAGTTCATCAAGCAGTCCAACTCGCCTCCGCATGTTCAAGACACAATCTCAAATATATTGCACTTGGACATCATAAGATAAGGTCGGCGGTTCGGTACTGATGCCAATCAATAAAAAGCAGTAAGTAAATCAATCAAGATGGGCAGTTCGGTGATACCAATCAACGAACAACATCAGTCAAGGTCCGAAAATCAAACCAGTTTTGATACCATGATAAATAATAATAATATAATATTTCTATCCTTAATCTCAAAAGCTTCATTGTCAATAGAAGAATTAACCATTTTTATCGTACTTTTATCTCTTCTTAAAACTTTACATGATATCAGTTTAACATCGATTCATTCTTTTATTATTATTTTAATTTTTTTTGAAAGGAAAATAGTATATATCATCTCAAAGTACTGGAAAACGTCCAACAACGTTTGACAAAAAAGAAACTCCGGTGTGGAGTTCCACTCTATGCTATTTGAACTATTAGACTTGGCAAAGCCAGCTACCAAATGTGCATCTGTATTATTATTCCTTGGTACCCAACATGAATCTTGCTCGAATTTCCTCAATTATCGTAAAACATAGATGAGTGTTCTCCTGCTCGCCGTGGATCATTTCTGTTAAATTAATAGAGTCTCCCACAAACACCACATCTGTCCATTGTAAGCTCTCAGCTAGGGATACTGCTTCTTGGAGAGCTAGCGCTTCACTGTACAGTACATCTCTAATACTTTCAAACCTCTTTGATCTAGCTCTTACAAAGCTCGCATCCAACACAGCTGCTACCGCTCCAACGCACGTTGTTCCATTAACTAGTCCCGCATCAAAATTAATGGTTCTTCCTTCCTCGGATGGCCTCAGCATGTGCCCTTCTCCCAGCGTTTCCGAGACTCGCTCTAGCCAACCATTTGCTTGGGCGAAACTGATCAGAGTTGCACGGATTGAGGCTGCTAACAGGTTCGATGATATACTCTTATCTTGGAAAAGTCTTGTATTTCTTTGAAACCAAATGGCATCGCAGAATAAAATCCTCATCTCCTTTGTCTTCTCGTCATTGTCTATGAGTAATTGTCCGAACCACATGTCTCCCCTGGCCCTCTCGCTCCCCCAAACCTTCATCTGCAACCCTAGGGTACTCTAAACTCGTCTAGCATAATTGCATTCAAGGAACAGGTGCTTTGTAGTTCCGTTATCTTCGTCACATAATTGGCACTTTAAAGGGACTTGTATGGTTCTGGTACGGAGGTTCTCAGACATCGGCAGTAAGTCCATGCAGAGCCGTCATGCGCAGTGTTTTTCCCTTGCCGGAATCCGCAACTTCCACAGTTTCTGCCAGAACTTTTCGGGTAGCCCTTGTACCCTTCCAGGATCGTTCAAACGATACTTCGACCTGCTATCCTCCTTCAGCACGTGGTACATTGACTTGACAGAAAACTTACCATGTGGTCCATGATGCCATATCCATCTGTCGCTACCTTCTTGCCCATGCAGTTGGATCCTAGAATGTCCTCCACGCCAGCTTCTACGAAGTTGGCTCTGATTTTTTGGCTATCCCATCTTCTCGTGTCTGGGTCTATCTGATACTCTCCTTAAAGTTCCATTGACTCGTTCAGGCTCTCTCACTTTGAAGTCCAGGGCCGACGGAATCCATGGATCCTGAGTAATGCTAATGCTTCTCCCAGTCGACACTTGTTTCCGACACCCCCATTTCAATACTTGAACTCCTTTAATTATTCCACTCCATGCCCCAGACGGCCTGTTTCCTTTTCCAGCCTCTAAAATGCCACAATTCGAGAAGTACTTGTCTTTGCACACTCTTGCTAGTAACGAGTTGGGATTCGTGAGCATTCTCCAAGCCTTCTTACTCAAGAGAGAAATATTCATCGCCTTTAAGTCCCTAAATCCCAATCCTCCTTTGCTTTTTGCTAGTGTGAGTTCTGACCACGGTATCCACTAAATTCCCCCCCTTGAGTTTTGGTCTCCACCCCACCAGAACTTACATATCATGTTCGGATCTCTTCCAGCAACGTTTCCGGAATGCAAAAACATCCCATTGGATAGCTTGGTATAGCTTGCAACACTATTTGATCATGATCTCCTTACCAGCTTTGGAGAGGTTCTTTTCACTCCATCCATCCAATCTCACACTTATTTTTTCTTTGATGTATTGAAAGATCTGTTTCTTCTTCTGGCCTATTTCGGATGGTAATCCCAGATATTTTCCATGTGATTGCACTTCTGGTATCTTCAGTACCTCACATATCTTTCTTCTATCCTCTTCCGCCGAGTTCGGGCTAAATAACACACCTGATTTGTCTGAATTTATATAATGGCCAGAGACTCCTTCAAACAGTGGTATCACCCATTGCATGTATTTTGCTTCCTCCTCTGTGGCCTCTCCAAACAGCAAAGTATCATCCGCGAAGAACAAATGACTTACTTTAGGGCCAAATATCGAAGCTCCAATCCCATGAATCCGGCCTACTGCTCGAAGATCATCCAAAATCATAGAGAATACCTCAGTGCAGATGATAAGGGGGTCTCCTTGTCGTATACCTCTCTGTGGCTGAAGATGACCTAACTCCTGCCCATTAAGGATAAACCAGAAGGTTACTGATGTCAGGCACTGTTTAATAAGCTGTAAGAATTGGTCCGAGAACCCCATCTTCCCCAACACTGCCAGCACAAAACTCCATTCCACTCTATCGAATGCTTAGTCATGTCGAGCTTAATACTCATGTGCCCGAGTTTCCTGCTTGTCCTCCCCTTCATCGAATGGTGCACCTCATGAGCTACTAATACATTATCTGTAATGAGCCTCCCAGGAATGAATGCTAATTGTGATTCCGAGATAATCTTTGGGATGATTGGCCGCTGTTTTTGACGCGATCCTGTATGCAACATTACACAAGTTTATAGGCCTAAATTGTGTAATCAATTCCGACTTCACTGTTTTCGGTAGCAGGACTATATGAGTATAGTTCATTTTTGGATCAAAGACTCCCTCGTTCAGAAACCCCAATACAAATTTGACTACATCATGCTTCACATCCGCCAGAACTTCTGGAAAAATACTGGGCTCATTCTATCTTGCCCCGGTGATTTGAACGGGTGCATTCTCTTCACTGCTCGCTCGATCTCCACTGCCGTGTATGGTCTGGTAATCGTACTTGTCATCTTTGGTGTAATTCTGCTCCTCAATCTTCCCAACACATTTTCCATGTTCTCCTCCGACGGGTTCGAGGTCCCGAAGAGCCCTCCAAAATAGTCCAGTAGATTCTCTCTATACTCTCCTCATCCTCCTTTAGCTCCTGATCTGCATCCCGAAGTCCTACAGTTTGGTTCGCGCGCCTCCGTTTGGTGGCCCATCTGTGAAAGAACTGAGTATTCCTGTCTCCCTCCTTATGCCAGTGTTGTTTCGCTTGTTGTTTCCACTGTATCGCCTCTGCTTCTTGGAGAAATTCGTGCTCCCTCCTCAGTTCCTTTATTCTGTTCTGTGCTGCATCATCAATATCGCCACTCTGTACCACATGCAGCTCCTTCTGAACCTCTTTCATCCGTTTAGAAATGACTGGGAATGCCTGTTTGCTCCATCTCATCAGCCCAATCGCGCAATATTCCATCTTGAAGTGTAATGAAGCTTCCTGCAAATCTCAGTTTTCCTCTATCATCTTCTCGCATTCAACCGATTTAGCTTCAAACCAAAAGCCCCTTCTTTTTTTATGTCTTCCAGCCGCAGGGTCACGGCTTCTGAGCTGAACGTGGATGCACATATGATCAGAGTAAACCATGGGTACAGTAGTTACCTCCGACCAGGAGTAGAGCTTATGTAGTTCCTGGTTCCAAGTTGCTCTATCAAGTCTACTCCTTTTTGTATCTGGCTTCTTCGCGCATCGGTTCCATGTGAATTTCGGCCCTGTGAATCCCATGTCAAATAAACCACAATGATCTAGAGCATCTCTGAAACTGACCATCTGCCATTCTGCCCTTGGTAACAATCCAACAGCCTCTCCTTCTGATAGGACCTCATTGAAATCTCCTAGACAAATCCACGGCATATTAGACCCATTCTCCAAGGTCTTGAATACCTCCCACCATTGCCTTTTCCGATTAACATTTGATTCACCATAAATTCCAGTGACCCTTATTTCTTGCCCCAATAAATTAAGTAGCATGCACATCAATACAACGAGCCGAAAAAGATTTCAAATCAACAACCAAGTATTTGCGCCATAACAGTGCTAGGCCACCAGATTGACCTTGCGACGCTACAGAAACACCAAAATAACCCAACTGATTTTTTATTTTCTTTATTTCTCTATCAGAACACTCAGTCTCACACAAAAAAATAATAAAAGGTGATTTAATGCTCACCAAAGTACGCAGTTCCTGAACTGCCTGAGTTCCCGAGCCCGGGCCTGATAACCTTCGGCAGTTCCAGCTTATGAGATTCATTGGCGTGGGCAGGACTGGAAATCATCTCCAGTCTCTGCCTGTGTTTCACCTGAACCTGCCAAGATAGAGGTTGAATGTATTGATATTGCCTGCTCTATCTGCTGATCCTCCACAACCTGTGTCTCACTATCATCTCCTCCGAAAAGCTTCCTTTTTGGCGCTGTCCCAGAAAGTACCCTGCTTGGTCGAAATTCATCTTCCCTGCCATCGTTCTCCGTTGCTTCTGACAGCTGAGCAACCCCCATCATGCGTGCCCGTTTCCTCTTCGCCCCCACCGGCTCCCCTGTCACCACCACCTTCTTGCCACTGCTTCGTTCGTTTGCTTTGCCCTTCCCACGGCCAACTCCTGATACTGCAGTTCTTGCCCTCTGCTTCGCCAACTTCTTTCTATGTTTTAGTAGCCTGGTTGAAGAGACAACCAAGGTCGTCGCCGAAAAGTTCATCACTGTGACTTGGTTCCCTTTCACTAAGTCGTTGTGTGCCACCGCTATATATTTATGATGTGTCTCCTCCATTACCTCCATTGAGTTAATTAATACCCAACTTAGTTCTGCTAAGATCCCATTCCTCCAACTTAGTTGACCCCTCACTTTCATCTGTTGCCTTCTCAACCACGCCATAATTATTCTTATTCGGGTAACTCATTGCCTCGTTGTTTATCGCATGATTACAGGGTTCCAACACCATTGTTGGGTTCTTCACTGGGCCATATACCTCTCATCTGCCATTTTCTCCACCCTACGTGTCTCCTGGAAAGAATTAATCCATACGTCGGGGTCCGGCCGCAACGACTTGTCCCAATATTTCACTAGACTTTGCTTCTCAAGTGGAGTTACACAGTCCACTATTGGCCAATCAACTTCATGGTCAGCCGTGGGGCTGATGATTAAAGCCCTATCGTCCTGTCTTGAATTCACCCTCTGAGACGGCTTCGCCATCCTCGGACTAGAGCCCCAGTTCACGCTCTCATCACTTCCAACCCTGTGATCTCTCTGAAATGGTGACTGATTAGCATTGGCCCTTAAGCATGACGGATACTCCTCTTTATCTCTCTCTGTTCTTGGAGCCCTCAATCTATTCAAGCAATCTGTTTTTCCATGACCAATCCTCCCACAGAAGGAACAGTAATTGGGTAACTTCTCATACCGCAACTTGAGCTCCTCCGGAACTCCATCTAGAGCCTGAAACCTCTTAATAGGTTTAGTAACATCAATCCAACAACGGATCCTCACGTATGTTCCCATCATACGGCCCCATTTATCTTTCTCAACCTCGATGAACTGCCCGATGCCGTTACCAATCAGTCGTGCAGTTGCGTCATTCTTTCTTCCCCATGGGACACCATGGACATGAATCCAAAATGGAGTTTTTGAAAACTCCAGATCGATATCAATTGTATCCACCCGCGGTTCAGTGAGAACCATCAAATGCTTCTCTGACTTGTCAAACTGCCACGGTTCTCTCGCCAAAACCCTCTCTTTATCGCCCAAATCAGAAAAGTGGAAGAGGGTTGTATTCTCCCCCAAAGCCGAGCACGTAACTGTGCCATCTATACTCCAAATTTTCTCAAAAACCCCGGCAACATTACTGTGTGGGATTTTCCTCGGGGCTAGGATTTTTCCAACTAACATAGACTCTAGGTCGTTCGTACCCTGCTCGGCTGTGTCAGCCTTCACCGCCGTCTTCTCGTCGTCTCTGAGAGTAAGACCTTCGTACAATTTCAATAAATCGTCCACGAAGAATTTGATGCAATCCTTCGCGGAGATCGGATCGTGGTGCGTCTGTACCTAAACAAATCGGATTGATTGCCACTGCAATAATTTGCTTGCAACGCAAGAAATTTTCTCTTATTATTATTTTCATTTATCCCTATCAAACATTGGCCAATTTTTGCTTTAATCTTCAATTTGGCCATTACATCAAACAACAAAAATAAAGTAAAATTTCATGATTTATTTTTGCAACTAAATTCCAAATGTTCAATATGAAACCTAGTCCGTTGAATTCAAGTATTATATACGTCATTAGTTGAAAATCATGGTCTTTGTACTTATAAATTTTGCCATATGTTCCTCAAGAATAAAGCTTATAATTACTCGCCAACAAGTTCATAAAGTTCAAATTTCACGAATCAAACATAGCACAGCATAGCACAAGAAAATACAATCTTTTTTAAAAAATATTTTGCTAAACTTAGTTAAGTTAAGTATTTTACTCTCGTATTCCAAAATACGTATGAATATCCTCAGCTATTATGTTTTTAAGAAAACTTAGCAAAATTCAACTGGTGATATTATAGTTTCAATGATATTGTAGATAACCATGAGCAAAATACCGAACTGCGTATACCAGTTTAGCAAAAATGCAAGAGAAAAAGACACACAAGCTGAAAATGTTATGCAAGTAAAGAGCAAAAACTATGAAAAAAATATTAGCTTCATACAAATTCAGCTATTGTTGTGGAGAATGGAGTTAACGAAATCTTGTTGAATAAGCACATTCAAATATGAAGTCTTGGTTGTATGAACATTCAACAACAACATTTTCTTGTCTGCAAATGTCAGAAGAGCCTAAGAAATGTTATGCTTCTACTCTATTTCTGGTTCCAAGATCCTGATCCTCCACATTTGCCACCCTGTGCCCGCACTTGGCCTGAATTGCCAGAGTCTTTGCGATCTCGGGGCAACCATCTTTATCCTTGAAGAACAGACCCTTCTTCATTGGCACTGTGCATTCCTTCTTGTTTTCGCATTTCTGTTAACAGATTCATCAGCACTCAGTGTTATTTTGTACAGAATGGAAGTGAAAATGAGTGGTTTTTTTTTACCTCTCTGACGATGTTGAGGGTGTCTGGAGCATGGCATTTCCCGATCTCAAAGCCGCCACAGACGCCAAAGGGATCGCCGAAGCTGGCAAACTCGATGTCCTTGATAATGGTGTCATCTGGACAGAAGAGATGAGCACCTGAAGTGACATTCTCCACTGTTGCCCTCAGTGAGTTGTTTGTTCTTTCCCATGTCCTGACCCTAGGCGGGTGGTATTCTGTAATGTAGCTGCAGATCGTGTCCCGGTTCACCACCAGCACCTTGATCTCCCTAGGATCTCCTCCGGTCTCCTCCAGCACCACCATAAGGTTCTTACCAGGTTTCAAGAACGCTCTTGGAACGTGGTACCTACAAAAACCACCAAAATAGGTTAAACAGACTGAAATAGAAAGTGTGACGGTTTTAAGGAAATGATACTTACTCAATTTGGGTAGGCTGTGCTAGGGGAGAGAGGAAAGACACCCAGTAGCGACCGAGGCTTTTGCCATTCACCCAGATCATTCCCTTGGACATTTTGTTCATCTGGATAGCCACTGGATTATCGCCTTCCGGGGCTTCAAAGTAGGTCTGAATCAGACACAAAGCATGTCAGCATTTCTACAAAGTTCATGTTTTTTTTCACTTTCAAGATTCATGTATATACCTTGTACCAGGTTAGTGGAAGATTGACTCCTCCTAGGTTTCCACCTTGGTTGAGTTTCTTCCATGAAACTTTCTTGGAACCTTCTTCAGTGAAATACTCTTGCTTTTCGCCTTCCAAACCTACCTGCTGTGACCAGCTGTTCATGGTGATGTCAATAGTTCCAGACATGAGACCTTGGAGTGTCACAGCTCGGGGTCCCGCGAACCGCTTTTCCATGTAAGCTCCACTGTTCTGTTATTCATCATCATAAACTACTTGTCAAAACATTCTTAAACAACACAAAGTCTTATTACATTTACCTAGACATGTTGTGAGAAGAAAGCTTACAGGGAATCCAACAAGGTTTCCTAGGAGCATGATTTCATTGGCTCCTGGCTTTAGGCTGACTGGCTTCTGGAACACAAAGCTCTTCTCTATGTTGTTTCCATGGTGGAAACCTACGTACTCGCCATTCACGAAACCTAGTAAAGCATGTCCGAGACTCAGAACCTGTAGTACAGGGGTGACTCCAGGCTTCATTGGTAAATCTCGGCTGTCAAAATTTATGCTGCAGAGTCAACAATGAAAAAGATTCAGAACATTTGATTGACATTTGTTGTTTCAAGAAACTGACCTAGGATTCTGCTAGCTTTTACCTTGTTTTATACCAGGCATAGTCTGTGGTGTCTCTTGTCAAGCTGTATAGCTCCATTGGTGACTTGCTCTTCAAATGCAGCTGCTCATCGGTGGGGAGTTTCTCCGACAGGACTTCCCACTCCAGTTTCCCTACCTTCTTCGATTCGTGGAAGCTTCTTGCATTGTGTTGTGCTACAATCTTTTTGTTCATTTTACAAAAAATAAATGTCATTTTTTCTGTGAAGTTTTTGACATAAGAAGATTGATTAAAAGTTATTTACCGTTTGCGTGTTGTAAACGACAGTTTTGCAGTCAGGCAAAATGCTGATGGATTTCTCAGGCAAGTAGTAGTCTATCCCCCTGAACTTGATGCTGGTTGATTCAGTGGTGCGGTTGTTGATCAAGAAAGCCGCGCAGACGTTGTCATCACCGTGCTTTTCATAGGTGATAACCTGAGAAAATGCTACCTTAAGATTCTAATCTGAAAAAATGACACAAATTTATGAGTTGATGATTACCAGGGAGTCCTCATCAATCCTCTTAGTGTGGTGAGTTCCCCAAAGCAACGCCTTTTTCGACAGTTTCAAGGCCCTGTGCAAGTCCCTCAGATGGCTGAATTTAGGCTCTCTTCTCAAACCTGAATTCACATTGAAAACACAAGTCACGGATCGTGATTCTTTTGCCCCAATTTCAAAATGAGGCTGTTTTTTATCAAACTGACCAAATTCATCGAGGGGAGCTTCATCATAGTAGCGCGTGGTGACGAAGGAAGAGCTAGTTCTACCAAAATTGGTTCCACCATGGTACTGCAAGATCACAAGAAAGAAAATGCTCATTTTGTTGCTTTTTATTTCATTTTATTTCTATATTTAGCAAGATACTAACCATGTAATAGTTGGTTAGGGTTCCGTTTCTGGCGAAGAAGAGGGCGACAGCGAAAGCAAGATCTTCTGCTGCTCTCTGTGCTGGAGGATCACCAAATGTTCTATACTGAGCAGTCCAGTTTTCGGTCCACAGAGAAGGCTTATCGTTACCATTTGGACCCACAAAAGTCTCTCCACAATGCCTTCCATTGCAGGTACTAATCTACACAAACACACACAAAAACTGAGGCCAAATTCATCATTTTTCGCTAAGAAAGCTCTCTAAATATACTGACCACAGTGTTAGGGGCATCTTTTTGCTTGCACATCACCCATGGGATTTTGTCATACAGCTTCACAGCCATGTTGGCTGCCCACTCCACATATTTCTTTCCCAACTCTCTGTATGCAAGCTGGACATTGTTGTACTCATTCTCAATCTGCACAAAAAACCCGACAACATCAAAATCGATAAAATGATGACAATCTAATCTACCTGTGTACAAAACAAACCTGCGCCATGATGATAGGACCTCCTTGTGGTGCAAACAGCTTCTCCTCCTCCATCATGTTGATGATCTTCCTACTGTATTCTTCCATGTGGTGCTGCATTCAGTCATTAAGCCTATAAATTGTCCGAACTTTCAAAGTAAAATTACAAGAAAAATTGTTCTTCTTGTACTTTTGTAAATGACTCATAAACATTTCTAACGTTATACCAGGAATGGTTCATTGTAAGATCGGAATGTGATGTTTGGGACCTCTCTCAACCAATATGGGAAACCTCTGTTACAAAACAAGTGAAAAAAGGGCAAAATTTTAATAAAATATAATAAAATGTATAGCTTATGTCAGGATGATCCCATGATTCATTTTCTTACCCGGCATTCCATTCGGCCTCGATGAAAGGTCCGATTCGGAGTGTAGCGTAGAGACCGTGCTCGCCGATCAACTTGATGAACTTGACAAGGTCCTTGTTGCCGGAAAAATCAAACTGACCTTTCACCGGCTCGTGATAGTTCCAGAAAACGTAGGTTTGAACCACATTCAGACCGCCTTCCTTGGCCTTTTTTATAAGCTCCGGCCACATCTAATAACACAAAAACACACAACAAATTATTACACCCATGCAATGCCATGCAAACGCACAGAAACACGCACCTCAGGTGGGCTGCGGGGATAATGAATGGAACCGGAGAACAGCAGTTCCCTGCTTCCATCAACGATAAGCGACCGGCTATCGTAGGTAACCAGCTTCTTATCATCCTTAGAGTCGCCCCTATCCTTAGCAAAGGAGGCGGTGATCAAGAAACCCAGCATCACGGCGAAGACCACCGTGAGACGGAGGCGCGGCGGCGGAGCCATAACGGGTTGTATCATAAACCGAACAAAACTAAGTTAAGATGGAAACGCGAGAAAGATAGTTAGGTCGGGGTGGGGACCTCTTCTCGATTGACAGAGCAAGAGAGAGGAGGTTCCCGAGAGTCTCTTGTAGATTTCATGGGAGCCATTAGAGTGTTATAGGAGAGGTGTCCGGCGATTACAATGGCCCCACAGCATTTTACGCGCTTTATCTCTCCCTCCCAACCCGCCATTTCTTCTTCTCCTTTTCTCCTCCCCCCATTCTTCGCCGGTCCTTTCTCCATGCTCCCTTTCCCTTTCTCTCAACTTTCCCCGTATAGACAAAGGTCCCTTTCCCCTTCTCTCAACTTTCCCCATATAGACTGCCATCCCCTAATACACATTTAATTATAGGATTAATTAGGGAAAAAGGCCAATATATACCAAGTATAACTAATACATATTTACTAATTGGAGTAGGAAAACAAGATGATTGGTAAACGGTAAAATAGATGCATGGAATATAATATGGCGAGGAATATAATTTAGTGAATAGTAACGTGAGGTTATAATCTTGAGTGTAGGTTTGGGTAATGATTACGGGACATTATGCTGTACGCACTTTGTATTTTGTTTATATTTTACCGTCCAAAATAAACATATATTTTCAATATATATGTTAACCTTCATAATTATGTATATCAAATATATGAATCATATGTATTACTTACTTCTATTGCATATAATTGTAAATCGGTCACATATAACTATTGTATATATGGTTATATAAGACATTAAACTGATACCATGTAAAGTTTTATGAAGAGATAAATGTACGAGGAAATGATTAATTCTTCTATTGTCGGTAAAAGTATAAATAATTTAAGTATAATTACATGATGATTGGATGAATCTATGTAATAGAATATCAATCTAAATCATTCTACATATAAGATCAAATCGTTTGGAAACATCATCTCTACCATATACAAGAGATAATATCAATGAAATTATAATTAATGCATCTCAAAAATGCAACTCGAATATAATTAAATATGTTGCTCAATAAGAATAAATTTAACACAAGAACAGCCTTGAGTTTGTCCAGTGAAGCCTTAGCCTAGGTACATGGCGCAGTACTAGTCCAACCTTTCTACCAACAGTTTTCTACCAACAGTTAGAGCGGCTGTTTTAGACTTGGGGCTATTAATAATATTATTTAGGTCAAACTCGATTAAATTTCAAAATGAGTCGAACTAATTTTGTTTGACTTGTGTTTTTTTAAAAAGATTAGTTCAGTTTATATCATCTGCTTTATTTGTGAACGGCTGTTATAAAAATTGCTTTTACCCGAATGCCCTCCTTTAACACAATTTATATATAAACATGCATGGGCTATTAATATGGTTTATTTATGGTGTATTTTATTCTTGTAGTGGTCCAAAATGGTCCAAAATACGGTGTAAAAATATGAAAATGTCTTCAATTTTTTCAATTTTTAAAATATTAATCAACTTACAAGAGCGATAGTATCATTTTCATTGTTATTTTATATTATACTGAGTAAAATACTGCATTGCGTATAATAACTCAGTTTATTTATGAAGCTGCACGATGGAATGTGAAAATTTGTTTGAATCGAACTCGTTGTTAGTTTAATCAATATCAACATCGTATACTACGTAGGTACACTAGATAATTCTTTATGATCTTTGAACAAATTCGACCAACGTCAAATATGTTTTTTATCCGTTCTCTGATACAAACTGCAGCACAAGAACAGTGTCTAAAATCCAAGTCCTCGGAGATCCTGTTCTAAGAACCAGTTCCTTCTCTCTCTGTATTCCTCCATTTCCTTCTCTCTCCTCACTTGTCTCTGCAGTTCCTCCAGAGCCTGGCGTCGGCGCTCGCAGTCAATCGAACCGTGGTCTAGGCGGCCGCAAAAGGAGCAGACCAGTGTTTCTCCGATCTTCATCTCCGGCAACTTCTTTTCCAGCTCCTCCAAACTGGCTTTCCCGGCAGATAACTTCCGGCGTTCGAGGAGGGCTTCTTTAGATCTGGATGATCTGAACATCCTTTTCAATTTCATGATTAGATGAGAGAATGATACGATCCATGCTATTTCCCGTGGACTATATATATGCTAGTATGTTAATTAAGTTACCAAAATGGAATCTGTCTGAATCTATATTCCAAACGAAATCACGCGGTTATGTTTAATATTCTCCAACAACCCTACTACCCTAGCTTAGCTAGTCCCTCATGCAAGTTAAATTGGAACTTGGAAATGTACCCTATATGCATATTATCTAGAAGTTTCAAAATATTGGTGTTGTGTGTGAAATTTCAAATATATCATCTGCTTTATGAAAGTACATTTCCCCGTCCTCCTAAATCTGCGTACTTTTTGATAATTTTTTTTAACATGTTTGATCATTGATAATTTTATTTACATATATTAACGTCTAAAAATTTAATATTTAAAAAATAGAGTGTATTGTGAATAAACAATATCTTATACGTATGAAAATAATATTACTAATGTACTTATTGAAATTTATGATCAAACATGATCCAAAATATTTTTGAAAAAAAATGTGTAGATTCAGCTGGGACGGAGGGAGTATATACATTTCAGGGCATGCTCCTTTATATTATTATTAATTTTTCTTTATTTATTATATTTTAATTAAATACAGTTCATTTCAAAGGAAAAAAGGCTGGGTAACAGATCTAATTATATAAAAAATTAATCATGGTTTAAAACCATTTTCCTTGCACGTACACCACACCTAATCCGACATTATTGTCAAAAACTCAACTTTACGTACGAAGATAATATTCTACAACCATGGCTTAGCTTTGATAATATTCTTCAGCCTAGCTTAACTTGGAGTTTGAAATGTACCCTATATTTTATCTAGAATTGTCAAAATATTGGTGATAATAAGTTTTTGTTTTAAAGTGAAATTTGTTTTTTAAAATTATCACAATGGTTTGTTTTCAATAAATATTGAGTTAGTCTCACAAAACTTCAACCGTTCAACGTTCTAAAAAGGTTGTGATATTTTTAAATTTAAATATTACATTCTTAACCATTTTCCCAATGCATTCGATCATTATTGCCTGATTAGATTCCCTTAATAGTCCATGACTTATTGTGGGTGAGGAATACCTCTAGAAGAGCTAGCACTAAAGAACAAGTTTTGTTTCTTTTCCTGGAAAGTTTAATTTTGATCCTAATTAATTTAGGAATTTTGTGTTACAGTGTCTTACATCCAAAACAATGATGTTATAAATTAAACCATACTTTTCAAATGAAATGCTACTTGCAGTTTATATTTTAGTTTTGCAGTCCGTATTATTTTCATGAAAGACTAGTACATCCTCGATCAAGTGGCTAAAGTTTGAACAAGATAAATCAATAAGGATAATTTTGTCAGTTTCAATCAAAATACAGACTGCATTTGTAAAAGAAAATCTGCAATAAGAATTCCGTTTTCAAATTAATGTTAAACTTTCAATAAATATTATGATGGATTTTTTCTTTTTTTGGTTACATTGTGATGGAGTAGTGTTGTGCTAATAATGCAAAATCAGATGGACTATGAAGAATACAAAGTCAATATATAGTGACATAACTACTTCATAGAGTAATTCACATAATTAATTAATAATGACATTAATTTCACAATTAATTACTATATGAAGCTTGTCAAAATTAACTTTTGTTTACTGCAGAATATTATCTAACAATTTCAATTTAAAGATGTCATTGTTTATATATGGTTAAAATGCATAGATAACTCCGAGTTCTTGGTTAACTGCAAATATAATCCCCAATTCTTAGAATGTGCTATTATAACCCTGAATTGCTTTGATTTCAAAAAGTTATAACCTTGCAATGGTTGACTTGTGTTTACTGTAATTTATGCCTATTTAATCACTTGAAATGACAAAACAGCCCTAAATATTAGGTTGTTATCTGATAGCAAGAATGGGGAACCAGGGAAAATGCAGAAAAACTAGATCTCGGCATCTCAGAGGCAAGAAAAGATTCAGTCAAGTTGCATAGAGAAGAGCAAATAATTATCACATATTTATTAAATCCGATTAATAAAAAAAAGTCATTTAGCCTTTTAAATCCATAAGATGTGTATCGTCTTTTTATATTTTAATGAATTTTTTCGGCTATATAACTTCAATAAATTTATAATCAAGGTTATAATTGCACTTTTTGAGAACTGAAGGTTATATATGCACATAACTTAAAACTGAGGGTTATATAAGCACTTTTCTCATTATATATCTGATATAAATTTACTCAATCATCGACACTGATCTACATTGCCCACTTGATAGTCAGGGTTGTTCGATCTGTGACCAATATTGGAATAAAATAAAAAACTTAATGGTCTCAGACCTCAGTTGTACTAGTATATATATATTAGATGATTTAGTTTAATTTCAATCAATCTATTTCGGAAATGATGGGTTATGGACATTAGATCCTTGTGTAGGAATTAATCATTTTTCCTATTGTATTCTGTATTGTAGTTATCCCACATTGGTCACGGACAGCCTAGAGGCTGCTGTCTAGAACTATAATAGTGTAATCATCCTGTTGTAATAACTGCCTTTAATAATATATTTGAAGTGCCTATATATTATTTATTTTACATGGTATCAAGAGCTGGTTCAATCCCGGAACTCTGATCGACTTCTTCTCGGACCCTGATCGACTTCCTCCTTGTTACTGGAATCCTGATCGACTTCTCCCGAAACTCTTCTCGGACCCTGATCGACTTTCTCCTTGTTGCTACCATCCGCTTCTAACTGCCGTCACGTCACTACTATGGATTCATGTCCTTGCCGTTGCCTTCTACTTCAAGCCATTGACACTATGAATTTTTGACGTGTATTTATTTTTTTTTCGCCAAACTCTTCCGACTCCCTGACTCTATTTTTTTTTTCTCGCCGAACTTTTCCGGCTCCGACCTCTTCCGACTCCTTGACTTTATCATTATTTTTCTGCCGAAATCTTCCGGCCTTCTCAGTCTGACGAACTCCTTGTCTTTGACTCTATATTTTTGACACTACACCAAAAAGGGGATCTAGTGACCAAGCGTCACTAAAGTTCGTCGCTAATGACCCTTATTAGTGACGAAAAGGTTTTCGTCAATCCAATTTCGACAATAATAAGAAAGATGTGACGAAATTTATTTTTGGTCACGGTATGTATTTAGTGACGCCTTTTAGTGACGATATTAGTGACGAAATTTAGCTCTCGTCAACCTGAAAACATTTAGTGACAAAAATAATGACGAAAAAAGTTGATTGACGATATTTCGTGACTAGAACATAGGGACGATTACATTCTCGTCAATAAATGTAAACGGTGGTGAAATTGTTCTCGTCCCTAAAAGTTGAGTGACGAATTATATCGTCATTAAATGCAACAGTGACGAAAAATGAAGATAGGCTATTTGGATTCTTTGGGCCACATTTTATATGATAAGTCCGGGCTAAAATGTTGGGTTGATGATATGGGCTAAATATTGACCTCCTCTATATGGAATATTTTGAATTGAATTTATTTTAAATTGTACTTAATATCTCTAAATTTAAATAAAAACCTGCTAGGGATAATAAAATAAAATTATGATTTTATGAATTTTAATGTAATTCAAGAATCGGTATTGTATACTTCACAAAATATTAGCAACCTATCTTTTTTAAAACAAAAATATATATTATCAACTTACGATCAACTAATTTTTTATACATCTTGAAATTTTACATATAAATAAAACTACTAACTTTCTAAAATGTAATTATGAACAAGACGTTATCATGCACATTACTATTTTACTTTTACTTGTTAGTACATCAAGTTAGCGTATGCATACATATTTATATTTAGCATTCAAATTCTTAGTGGTTTATTATTCATTAAATTATTTTTAACTAATCAAAAATAAAAAACTTACTAGATTTTCTATAAACACTAACTTAATCGAAATTAACTAATCAAATACATGTGTCATTACTTGACTTGCCATAGATGCTAACGAATTGGAAATCACATGTCTAACTTTTACGTGACTATCTGTAAATACAAACTAAATTGAGTTCCACTAACCCTTACTTTCATTATCAAACATTTAAGGCTTAGTTGAATTTAAAATGTTTCAGTTCAAATCTCACTAGACTTTTTGTGAACAGTTATAACTAAA
Source organism: Sherardia arvensis (assembly GCA_948330725.1). NCBI lineage: Eukaryota > Viridiplantae > Streptophyta > Magnoliopsida > Gentianales > Rubiaceae > Sherardia > Sherardia arvensis. The sequence continues at coordinate 31,255,753 of OX415241.1, forward strand.
TCAACTTTGAATAATCAAATGTAAACGCTTGATTTCTACGGACACCATTAGATTGAGGTTAACAAACAAAAAGTTAACTGTTATTTGACTTACTATAAATACTAATTAATATCCGAATTAAATTTAATTAATAGAAAGTCAAATCTGACTCGATTCACTACAAATGTTAATTAATCAAAGTCAAATCTAACTAAAGTCACCAACTATTACTTGTCTTCTATGAGTAAAAAGTTTAGTTTATTGGTTATGGGTAGATTTTACTTGACGTTGTATGTATATCCACTAAATTAAGTTTAACTAACCAAATGTTAAGTTTTAACTGATTTTCTAAAGATACTAACTAAATTTAAATTAAAAGACAATTGTGTTGATTCTAACTAATTTGAGTTTAACTATAAAGATCAACGTTACTTGAATTTCTATAGAATCTTACTAAGCGGGGACATTAAAGGTCAATTCCTTTGCATTTTTGTAAACACTAACTACTTTTAGTTTAACTTATCAAAAATCATCAAACACTTGAGTACTTATAACACTTCAGCTAATAAAAGCCAGCATCTTAGTTGATTTCAATGATACTATCTAAAAGTAGTTTAACTAAAATGTTAGTTGACTCTCTATTAACACTTATAACCAAATCGACTTTAACTAATCAACAAATCAACTCTTACTTGATAAATGTTATCTAAATTGAGTTTACTAAAATGTTACTTGACTATCTATTAACACTTATAACCAAATCGACTTTAACTAATCAACAAATCAACTCCTACTTGATAAATGTATCTAAATTGAGTTTAACTAAAATGTTAGTTGACTTTCTATTAACACTTATAACCAAATCGACTTTACCTAGTCAACAAATCAACTCTTACCTGATAAATGCTATCTAAATTGAGTTTAACTCATCTAAAACCAATTCTCACTTGAATTTATATAAAATACTTATTTAAATGTACTAAATTAACTTTAACTAATCAAAAATCAATACTACTTGATAAACGCTATCTAAGTAAAATTTTAAAAAATGCTTATATGTTATAACAAAAACCATTTCAACTAATCAAATGTTAACTCTTATTTTTTTATAGACATTAATTAAATTGAATTTAACTAATCAACCGTGAAACTCTTACAAACTTTTGGTTTAATTAATTATATTGATAATTCCTTTTTATCATTATATTCTATATGACGATGACATATTAATAAGTATTAGTTAAATTAGAAAAAGGTTGTTGTGTTCTAAGAATTTATATGTTAATAAGTTTTTTAAAAGGAGAAAAAAAAACAGAAGCTTTCATAAAAAAGTATACAGTGCGTCCTTTATATATTTTATTAATTAATAATGTTGTATTATCAATAATCCTAACCGTTAATATTTCTTCCAAGTTATCGGAACCGTATATTGCCCAACCTTATCTAGACCATCTCTCAGACTCTCACCCCTTATCTTCTATCAGTTCCAATTAGAGGTGCTTATCGAGCGAGTCGGTTCGAGTATCGCTCGAATTCAACTCGCTATCACTAATTTTTATCGAGTTCGAGTCGAGTTACGAGTTATTTCGATTAATTCAAGCAAAGTCATAAATAATTGATAATATGATAAATTTTTAAAAGTAATTTTTACATGAAATATGAATTTACTGGTGTAAATTATGTAAAAACACACAAAATGATTGTATTATAAACATGTTAATGAATTAAAAATTAATTTTAATAACCATATTTGTGTTATCGAGTTACTCGCGAGTCTATCGAGTCGAATACCTCCTTTGATCATCTCGCGTTTGAAGCGATTCGAGTTTCGATTACTCGCGAATTAATGATCTCAGTTAGCACCTCTAGTTCCAATTCCTCCACAACTCTTCCTCACCTCCCAATCGTCTCCTTAAGCCGATCCCACGTTTGTAGAGTATCGTCGTCGGTCTGCGCTAGGGCCAACGGTGTTCTGCTACCGCTTTAGGGAACTTTGCTTCACTGTACTACGTCACACCGGCACCGCTGCGTATCCACTGTTGCCCGCTTCAGCCTTCAGGTATCCTAGTTCTAATTTCCTCTACGATTTCTTCCGCATTTGCTTTGTTATTGCTGTTTAATGGTTTCCTTTGGCACGCCCTTTCCCCGTGCCCTAATGTTGAGGTGCTTGAGTTTGTTCCCTGTCTATATTCTGTTTTCAGTTCATATCTTCATCGGTTTCAGTTTCGCTCTCGTCAACGGCAGCACCGTTGAAGCCGAAAATTCTCTAGGACAAATGGGTTCCGCATCGACCCCGGTTCCGTCTCTCCTCTCCTACTCAATGGTGGCAAGGAAACCCGAATCAAGTACAACTCCATCGCTTTTGGCAGCTTAGGCGGATCTAGATGGTCCGCAAATTCTACTTCCTTGTGCAGGTATCTGCCTAGTTTGTACTGGTGTTTTTAATGTATGGATTGCATGATTTTGTTGTCTTTATGTATTGAAAAAAGGTCTTTTTACTAACATATGTGAGCATGTTCATAGTTCTCTGTATTGTGCTTGTTCTAGAATCAGATTTCATATCATTGCATCTTGTTTATCATCAACTATTAAGCATTGGTTAATGGTTTGTTTCATTATTGCAATGTGATGTGTAAATACACTTTCTTACTTGTGTGCCCTTTTCTGGTCTCTGTATTGATATGCTGTCTGCAGACCTTGGATATTGGTTATAATAGAAGTCATGATGATGTTCTACAAATTTTATAGACAGTACTCTAAAAATCACCTCGCTTCATTGATTATATTGTGGCAATTTGTTGGTTATCATTTTAGTGTTGCTTCAACCATTTTAGTATGCCTTGATGTTCTGGTTTGCCCCTCTTCTGTGACTATCATCACTGTATGGAATGCTTTTCCCTATTCTATTTGTAAAATTAGAATACAAATTGAGATTTTAGTGAGAAAAAGATATTGATATCACCTACACCAGCAATCTGGTGTTTGTTTGCTAAATTTGGCTTTGGAGTTTTAAGGTTTAAAACATTCTATAGGATAAATTGTTCAGATGTTGTGCGAAAACCTTCTTATGTACTGTTCTGTCAATTTGAATACAAAATTCAAACAAATTTGATGTCAATTAGAGTAGATTTGCTGATATAATATGTTCGAAGCCGATTACCTTGCTCTAGATGCATTATTTTGAATTTATATTTTGTTTAATTGGACATTGTTTCTTACACATTGGTTTGTTGGATGTTGGTGCATGTTTCTCCTTGTCGGCTAAGTCGTCGTTATTGTATGTAGGTTCTTGAAAATTTCATTGAGCTGCTAATGTGAAGTTGGAAAGGCAAGAGAGAGCTTCAAGGATGCGAAATACTCCCTGATGATTGAAGCATACAGTATATACACATTTCAGATTTCTATTTTTGTATTCAATTTGAAGGAGCTTAATAGAATTTCTCATATAAATGTATTTATAGCTCTTTTTAATATATTAAAATTATTATTATTTTTGGACCAATTTAATTTTTTTTAATTAATATTGTTGACCAGCTGCTTCATCACAAAAGATTGTCACTAAAAGATATTGACCAAATATTACTGGTCACTAACAGTCGCAACCAAAGCATCCATACCACCAACTTTTTTCGTCACAAAGTTCGTCACTAAAGTGCTTAACCGTCAAGTTAACATTGACCGTTAAATCGTATCGCAACGAGTATTTTCGTCACTAAAAATCGTCACTATTTCTCTTTAGTGATGATTCTGGTCCATTTACTGACCCCCATTCAGTGACCAATTTTATCGTCACTGAGCTTGTGACGACACATTTTTCGTCAGTAATTACCGCCCTTTAGTGACGAAGCTACAGTAAAATGGTCACCCGACCCTTCTGTATCGACCCTCTTTCGACCACCATCTGACGACACATTTTTGGTGACTAAAGAGTTTTAGTGATGAAATATGAGCTTTTAGTGACGAAATGTCTCTGTCACTAAATACCATTTTTGTTGTAGTGTGATCGCCGAACTCTTCCGGCTCCGACCAAACTCCTGGTCCCTGACTCTATCATTATTTTTTTTTTCTGCCGAAGTCTTCCGGCCTACTTTGTCCAAGTGCAATGTGCATACAGCCTATATCTTGCACTTGCGGAGGCGAGATGGATTGCGATGATTGCTGCTCTCGTTCACTCAGACCACCAACTATTTTGATGGGCTGCACTCTACTACTTTTTCAACTGTTGCTGATATTGCTATTCTTGGAACTTATGAAGTGGAGCTACACTATACTCTTTTTCTCACCGAGTTTTTTTAATGAAGTGGTGTGCTGACAAATATTTCATGATCTTCTTCTCAAGTTGGGCATTCTTGATCATCATGCTCCAACTTGAGGGAGGGTGTTAAGGAATATGCTAGATATATTTAATTATGGACATTAGGTCCTTGTGTAGGAATTAATCCTTTTTCCTATTGTACTCTGTATTGTAGTTATCCCACATTGGTCACGGACAGCCTAGAGGCTGCTGTCTAGAACTATAAATAGTGTAATCATCCTGTTGTAGTAATTGCTTTTGATAATATATTTGAAGTGCCTATTATATATATTATTATTTATTTTACACGTTTCTATTATACCATTTACCTTCATTTTGATTCTAGCATCCCAAGCTCATTCTCTGATGAGCATTAATTCATATGATGAGTATCTTACCTGCCTTCATACTCAGAACTCAACCTCAATCTTAGGAGTTACTTATGCTCCAAATAACTCATCATTTACGTCCGTTTTTTATTCAGCAGTCAGAAACTATCGAACATTAGAACCCCAATCCAATTCTTGGCCTGGTCTCATCATCACACTATCCCATGAGTACGAGATCCAGATAGCCCTACGCTGCGCAACTGAAACCAGCACTCACATTCGGGTTCGCAGTGGCGGCCATGATTACGAGGGCCTTTCTTATACTTCAACCACCTCATTTGTTCTCATTGAACTTAGAAACTTCAGTTCGATATCGATCAATGCCGAGGAAAACACAGTTTGGGTTGAATCCGGCGCAACCCTCGGCGAACTCTACCACAAAATTGCAGTCGCGAGTAAAACACTAGGTTTTCCGGCTGGCGTTTGCCCCACGGTGGGAGTAGGCGGGCACTTCAGCGGCGGAGGATACAGCATGATGTCTCGTAGATTTGGATTTTGGCGATTGATAACATCATCGACGCAAAAGTAATGAGTGTTGATGGAGAGATTCTTGATCGCCAATCCATGGGAGAAGATCTTTTCTGGGCAATTCGAGGAGGTGGCGGAACAAGTTTCGGCTTAGTACTTTCTTGGAAGATCAGGCTGCTCTCAGTTCCAGAAAAGGTAACAGTTTTCAATGTAACAAAACCACTTGAACAAAATGCCACAAATCTACTTCATAAGTGGCAACGCGTGGCAAGTATAATCGATGAAAGGCTACTAATTAGGGTTTTCTATAACACTGTTTATTCTGCTGAGGATGGAGAAAATATCTTGTATATTTCTTTCACTACAAAAAAGGACTCCAGTAGCGACGCAATATTAGTGACGGATGGGCACCCGTCGCTAAATTTGCTACAATTTTATGCTCACTAAATGTTACTGATGGAATTGATTAAATCTAATTTAGCGGAATATCAATTACCAAACCAAAGATCGCATGCATGTCATTAATATGAATCTGAGTGAGTGTTTAGAATTACCTTGTAGAACAGAATAAATCTGTGCGGAGCAAAGGACTTTCTTCAACCGTGTTCTTCCTTCAATTGCAATCCACTCCGGAGACAAGAACCTCAAATGTGATTCCTCTATAAGTATCCACACAGCACGATCAGAACGCCTACACCGTTGTCAGCTTAGAACAGATCAGCAAGCAGGACTGGCGACCGCCTTCCTTCTTCCGATTTACGATGAGGTTGTTTTATGAGAATTTCAGAGTTTATTTATTCTGCTTGTTCAACACATGAACTCTAGAATAAATTGTGTATTCTGTTTAACCCAGTACCACCTATTTATACTGGTTAAACTGAATTATTTTCCAACCTGAATTAGTCCATGTAATCCCAATCCTGTTGGATTAGATAATCCCAATCCTGTTGGATTAGATAATCCCAATCCAGTTGGATTAGATAATCTCTATCCTACTGGATTAGATAATCTCTATCCTACTGGATAAGATAATCCTAATCCGATTGGATTCCATGACTTATCTCATATAATTACAATTAGACTCTAAGTCTAATTGATAAGTAGTTTTTCCCAATTTCATGCCTTGTGTGTGACCCTACAGGTTCAGTCATAATAAGCTGCTACTAGCTGATAGAAGCGGTTTCCAGCTAAACATTCTAATCACTTAAATGACTGAATTAATTATCTCCGTAATTAACGTAACCTCCAACTATATTAGGAAAGTGCACATTGATTAAAGGACATAATTCCAACAATCTCCCACTTGTCCTTTTAGACAAGTGTGCACTCATATTCATTTATCACTTAATGTCTTCATTCGAACATAAGGTAAGATAACATGTTATCCTTATCAAGTTCAAATGCATTTCTCGAATTCCTGAGTGAACTGTTAAAGACAGATGATTAATCTCTAATCCATCTGAGCATGGCCATGCGTTTTACAGTCTCAACTCTCCGAGAGGCCTACAAGACAACAATCTCATGTTAATGAGAGGACAATCCCAATCTTGTACATTCAAGTTTTCTCTACTTGATTCATGGCAATCCAATAGCTTTCTTTATAACCCCCTTTTACGGCAAGGCGTTTGACAGAAATTAAAATGTCCAATCCACAAGTAAGTAAACAATGAATTACTCAGGTCTGAGGAATATGTTCCCATAGTCAATGAGAAATACTTATAACATTCCATATATCTTAAAGTATTCTCATGGTGGGTCTGTCCAATACAAGTTCCCAACGTGTATCCATGCAATTGATTCAGACATCTCATGTCCTTGAGCCCAAGAAACAGCGCTATAAATCACCTTGCAAACTAGTCTTCTTTAGTCATTAGTGTCCACTCTCAATGACCTGGACTAGGGACTCAGACAATTTTACATTCCAGTTCACTTAATAGGGTTTCATTATCCAAGACCTTATCTTGATAACATATTTGGAATTGTAAATTGTTTTGGACTTTCATTTAACACAAAACCAAGTTAAATGAATAAGAAATAATAATCTCATAATATTTCAAACGGTCCATTCTTCAATGTCTAAATTACAGAATTGTAATAACTGGAACATCATAGAAATCACAGCCACTGTCCAAAGTGCTTGATTCCTATCACAAATATATGAGCCATAAACAATATTTGTGGAAGAGTTTTAGGTTATGGATTAACAATCCATTCTTGCATTTCATAAAACAATTTCACCATTCTCAATACACATTTGAAGAATGTGAAATTTACCAAGTACAAAGTTTGACTTTGATGTCCTATTGACTTATCTTGTCTAAGCAATGACTCTACCATTTTAGTCATCGAGTTGACTAAGTCAAGAACCACCATACACAAACTAGTGATGAATTCCAAATTCAAACACTTTATCTTGCTGCTTCTAAAGCATCAGTGTACTCAATGTAAATGTATAATCAACAACGCTTTTCACAACCAACTCATTTTCAGCATAGACATAGGAATCTATCCATAGTCCTTTTCAGGCACTATGAAATTTTGTTGGACGCACACCATTGCACCATTTCCCAGTCTATTGCATTTGATATCCGTTATACTCTAAGTATATGAAATATCATTGCAGGTACATATCATAGCAGACATGATAGACTCTATTGCCGATGCAGTAGCAGTCATATTCATTCTCTTTCGCTCATCATGTCTACATAGACACTGAATCTTGCTAAGAGTCATGCCATGAATCTTGGGTTGAAAATCTTTTACAATCTTTCATATTGAATATATCAAACACACTACTCAGTAAGTGTTTACATATGTCAATCATCAATTTCAATCTACCTTAGATACCGATGCCCAAGATGCACTGTACATTTCCTCCTAAGTCCTTTATTGCATAATACTTTCCAAACCAAGTCTCCATGAACTCTAGTTAGATTGTCGTTTCCAATATATAAAATGTCATCGACATAAGGAACTAGGAATTCAATATTGCTCCCACTAACCTCCTTGTATGCACAAGATCACATTTCTTTGAGCGTCAATCTCTAAATTGATTCATCAAAATATATTTTCTAACTCCTTAATACTTGCCTCAATATCCATAAATAGATACAGAAACTTGTATTCATTCCCAGCAGTATAAAAGCTCTCAGACTTTGTGACATACACATCTTCTTCCATAATCCAATTAAGGAAGGTATATTTTGAAATTTATATACTAAATTTCAAAATCACAATGAGCTGCTTTTTCCAGGATTTAGAATAGACTCAAGGATTCCAATTAGAGTAAAGGTCTCAACACAATCCATCACATGGATTTGTTTACACTCTTTAACTACTAACCTAGCCTTTCTTTGTAACTCAATCAAATTCCAAACTTGATTTTCATACATAGAATCTGTTCCGAATTTCATGGTCTTAAACCACTTTGCGGAGTTAGGGCTTGTCAAAGCTATAACTGTGAGTCATGTATAGGTTCATCACTTTCTAAAAGTATGATTTCATAGCTTTCAGCTGCAAGGACATAAATGTGCCTTTGCAAGAAATCTATGCCTTACTGGCTTACATAGGGTTTGAACAACTTCAATAATCTCCAAAACTTTTCCATATTCATCTTTCACCACATCTAAAGAAGGGATCAATGTTTATGGTTTTGATTGTTGCTCACCTCGAAAGTATCGAGGTCTAAATTTCTCCCACTTGTCATTTTGGAAAAACGATACTTCTCCAAAAAGACACATTCTCGAGCAACAATATATAGTTCTCGGAATATAGAAGAAAAACCCCTATCTCAATATTTCCATAAAGAGACAAATATCAGATTTGATGCAAAGCTTACTGGAAACATCCCACATATGCTTCACAACCTCAAATCTCATAAGAAAAGACATTTAAGGAACCAATCCTATCCATATGCCATATGGTCTTTTCTTAAATTTCTGACAAGGCCAAATTTAGTGTGAACACTATTATTAAGAAATATATCCATGAAAGATTGGCTTGAACCATCATGGAAACTCATTTCCAATAAGATAGTCAACAAATTTCTGGCTCAAATATTCACCATCTCAATCCAATTGAGCGTTTCAATTTTCTTGCCAAATTGATTCTAAACTTCATTTTTGAACTCCTAAAATTTTATTAAGGATTCAAAATTTTCTCTCATGAAGTAAACATCCATATTTACTCAAATCATGATGAAACTAATGAAGTGACATATTTACCTCTTTGAGTTGAACCCATCTACAAACCAATTTTGTAAATAAAACGTTCATTTACTCCATCACCCATCACTATGAAGGGTTATTGTCAATTCCCAACACAATAACTTGAAAGTATCATTTGACTCCAAGTCAAATGATTTCACAGTTCCCTCCAACTGGAGTAACCATATATGCTTAATTTAATTGTGGCCTAATTGACAGAGGTATGCCAGACTTGAATCATTTGTGTAGCCCTTTTGATATTTACATCATAAACTTGTTTATCCATAGCTAGCAAATAAAGACCTTTGTCCAATTTTGCAAACTTGCAACATAATTGAAACATTTCCATGTCCAACATAGAAATGATGAGCATGTTGGTGTGCCACTAAGATCAAAATAACCATTATATGATCTAGTGCAATATCTTAAGGTATAGATAAACTCCTACTGTCAATGCAGCAACTATTGCTTCATTACACTGGTGTAGTTTGACATCTCATTATCTAACTCATACTCTGGTGTCTCTTTCTTCTATGAGAATCATATGGTATCCAATACCAATAAGTATTGTGTTACAATAGAGATAGTCTATAATGTAGATAACTGTAATATGAATATCATTTCTAAATGACATACACAATTACAGTACAAGTGTTAGAATATAAGCGCATAGGCACACTAATTGTCCTTACCCTATTTCACTTCCTCAATCTTCCATGTCATATTCAAATCCATTTTTTTTTTCACTGCACTAATAGAACCTCGTTCACAGTCTCAGTTTTGACTAAACATATTTAAGCATCTCATGCAGTTCAATCAAATTGTATTCATTTCCACTAAAATGGTTCAAACCCATATATGAAATGAATAGAAATGATGTCAATATCTGGCTCTCAACCATGAGCAAACCATTAATCTCCATATTTTTTCAAGATAATCCAATCATTTTTCAAAATATGAGATCACTTTTAAGAATAGTCTCAGATGGCTCAAACCTCTCAATCATGGATTGCTCTTGAATCACATTTCAGAGCTCCATATTGACATGGTAAGTATACGAGTTCAAAACTTGCCTAGCAATTTTGTACTCAACACTATTCATTATAAGACTCTTGACATCAATGATTTGAATATAACGACATACTTCTTCTTTACTTGCAATCGAACAAACTTAAGTTCCTTTGCCAAGTTTCTGTCATTCAATTCATCCTTCCAAAGATTGAACACAGATTAGAAGAGTTGTTGTTTGTTGTCACTTGTAAAACATGATTATTATGACATAAATAAATGCAATAAAAACCGTCTAAACAGAATAACATAAAGAAAAGCACACAAGCAATCAAAGTTATTCAACATTTTATTCATAAATTTTGTCCCATGAATAAAATGATTCCAAGATCCTAAAATCACAAGAATTTAAGCATGCTTTAACTTGTCTTAAATGCTTTGATTTTCAGGTAAGCAATCTCATTGCTAATAGTTTCCAATACTACTCTTGGTTGATAGAGTATACATCCCATGTAACACTATCTCCTTTTGTCTCAACATCCGAGGACTCCTCTGCCTATATTGATGAGCAAACCAAAACTAACACGTAGACCCCTTAGTCTAGGCCTACCCGCATTTGTCCCAAGATTAAAAATGACATCATCGCTTTAGCGAAATCTGTCACTAATGATCGAAGGATTAATGGGTGTTACTTGTTTCGGAAAGACAAATTATAGCTCATTATTCTTTTGGGACTTGGTTCATAATGTTGTTTGATTACTAGTGAACAATCGCATAATCATTCCACACACATAAACCAATCACATGCATTCAACATATAAGTCACGTAATACATGTGACAAATAAATACACATAAATATATGCTAAATTTATTTCATGCATTCCCAAATATTTGCAGATAAAATCATACAATCAATCATGCAATAAAATCAATTATTAAACTTAATGTTACTTCTTAATAATTCCAAATTATTAAATTAACATATTTTGATATTAATACCTAAATAATTCTCAACATAAAATAATTAAGTTCATCAATTTCCAAAATTATGAAACCTAATTATTGCTCTGTCACATTTTAATAATTCCAAAATTTTAAAGAAACTTATTAGGTAATTGAAATATCAATAACGTGAGATGAAATTACATAATAAAACATGCCCAAAATAATTAAGTTAACTAATTTCTAAAATTATTAGCCTTAATTACTTTTCACAAATTTATAATTTCGATAATTAAGCGCATCCAATGCCTTAATTAAAAATTATTGTGTGCACATTTTAACTTTTATAATTAAGCACATCCAATGTCTTAATTAAAAAATATAAAGATATATAATCAAGCACATCCAATGTCTTAATTAAAAAACATAATCATTTATAATTAAGCACATCCAAAGCCTTAATTTATAAAAAAAATCATTTAACATTTAATTAAGTTGATAAATTTCTAAAGTTATCAACCTCAATCAACATCCCATGTTCATAAACTTTAATTTTGCACTTCCAAAGTCAAAATTACTCCCACTCAATTTCAGAATTTTTTTTTTAAAAAAATACTGAACTGCAGGCCCGACCCAGTCGGCCCAGTTCGGCCCGGCCCAGTTCTAATCGGCCCAGACAGATTTGAAGCATGTTGGGCAAATCTGGTCCAACCAGATTATTAAAATCAAAATTAGGGATGGGCCTAGCCCAATGCCTAAAATTGGCCCAACAAATTAGAGTTTCTAAACCCTAAATCTGTCCACTAACATTCATAATAAAACTGAAAAAATTTTGAGTGGAATAAATCAAATAAAATCATCCAATAATTTATTTGATTTAAAATTATGAACATAACATAAACACCCCAATCATGCAAATCTAATTCACATAATCATAGATCAAATTAATACATGCAAGTAGCTCATGATACCACTGATGGAATTGATTAAATCTAATTTAGCAGAATATCAATTACCAAACCAAAGATCGCATGCATGTCATTAATATGAATCTGAGTGAGTGTTTAGAATTACCTTGTAGAACAGAATAAATCTGTGCGGAGCAAAGGACTTTCTTCAACCGTGTTCTTCCTTCAATTGCAATCCACTCCGGAGACAAGAACCTCAAGTGTGATTCCTCTATAAGTATCCACACAGCACGATCAGAACGCCTACACCGTTGTCAGCTTAGAACAGATCAGCAAGCAGGACTGGCGACCGCCTTCCTTCTTCCGATTTACGATGAGGTTGTTTTATGAGAATTTCAGAGTTTATTTATTTTGCTTGTTCAACACATGAACTCTAGAATAAATTGTGTATTCTGTTTAACCCAGTACCATCTATTTATACTGGTTAAACTGAATTAGTTTCCAACCTGAATTAGTCCATGTAATCCCAATCCTGTTGGATTAGATAATCCCAATCCAGTTGGATTAGATAATCTCTATCCTACTGGATTAGATAATCTCTATCCTACTGGATAAGATAATCCTAATCCGATTGGATTTCATGACTTATCTCATATAATTACAATTAGACTCTAAGTCTAATTGATAATTAGTGTTTCCCAATTTCATGCCTTGTGTGTGACCCTACAGGTTCAGTCATAATAAGCTGCTACTAGCTGATAGAAGCGGTTTCCAACTAAACATTCTAATCACTTAAATGACTGAATTAATTATCTCCGTAATTAACGTAACCTCCAACTATATTAGGAAAGTGCACATTGATTAAAGGACATAATTCCAACACATGTCACTAAACGAACAAGTCATAATTTTTTGTGACGCTTGTAAGTATCATCATTATTGCGACATGTCAAACTGTCGGTGTTTACTATTACACTTATATGCGTCGCTAATTTAAGGGTCCAGATTAGAGTCAAACATCTGGGTTTTGTACCGTTCACCCACACAACCTAATTTGCAAAACAACCAAGTAAATGAAAAATTATTTTCCTACCCAAACTTTAACTAAATATCATATGAACCCAAAACTTTAACTAATTATTTTTCTACCCAAACTAATTACTGCATCAAAAATTGTATGACATCCTAAAATATTGTGTATTTTCTGAACTCCTCTTTCTCTGAAATATGAAATCCCAGTCCAATTATCCCTTTCAAATCTGTACGACCACTGTATTCCGATCGATGATTTCGGCATAAGAACCCACTGATATTCTTACAGCCCTTTTCACCGGAATTGTATTCTGGCAATATACGGCCAAGTTAATTTAGTTTACAAGAGGTAATATGTACCCCGTGAATGAATGCTCTTGAACGAAAGCTGCAGAATTGATAACTGCGGAATTGTTAAGCTGCAGAATTCGGTAATTCTTTATTTATTTGTTTAGCCTAATGTTGAGAAATACTTGGTTTTGTTAATCTGTGAACTTAATCTGCAAACTTACCAAGCATTTTTCAATTGTTTAATTTCTTGCAGCTTTGCTTCTGATAAGCTGTTTATGCCGTAAGAGCTCGACTCTGTCCGGAGAAAGTGAAACTTAGTGGTGAAGCAGAGGATGTTTTGTTTCATTAACCTTTGGATAGTGTGGCTGCTAGTTTTTCTTATTCATCTTCTTCTGTTCAGGTTAGTCTCAATTGTTTTGTTTCATTAACCCGAAACTGACATCTTTTACTGAACATGAACTGTGTAAATACGTTCTCCCTTGCTATTGTTGAAAGATTATGAGTAGAAATTGATGTTTTTTTCAAAGATGGGATTTTGTTGAATCTCCTTATATCTGATTTTATATGAATATTTGTGAGTTCTCCTAAAGGATTACTCCTTTTTTGCATGTGGGAAGTAACTGCAGAAACTCATTGCCGTTGTTGTTGCATCTAAGTTGGCATTGATGCTACATAGTTTTGATACAGTATTAGGCTTTCTTGATTAAGTGTATGAAAATTTTATCTGGATCTTCTTTCTGCTTATAATTTACGGCTCATTATGTTTCAGTTGTAAAGTGAAGATTAGGTCAGAAGAGATGGAGAAACAAGTGATAAAGGGAGAAAAATGGTCAAGAGAATCACGCCATTCTGATTGAGTAATATTACTCCCATTGAGTAAGTCATTGACAATCCTGAACTAATTTACTAGTTTGATTCTTATATTGTTTCCTATTTAGCTCTTTTTATTGGATCTGTTTAATTTTTGGAGTCTTTCTTGATTCAGTTTAAGGTTATTTGTAGCTTTGTTCATGATATTTTTGCCATTTAAGTAACTCCGTGTTGTTGCAAGCATTCTTTCTAATATAGTTCAATTTGTATGGCAATGGGTTTCTTTGTTAGGTTATCTATCCCTAGGGAGTAGGAAGCAGCCTTGTGTCTGTCATTTTCATGAAATGCTACAAGTCATTTACTTTCAGTGAACTCACTGTTTAGGTTAAGCTTAAGATGTCTTTGGTACTTGACTGAGGTTAAAAGCTGAGTGCAGCTTCAGTCTTTCTTGATAAGGATTTAGATCCCTCTTTTATGTTTTCTCTTGGCATCTGTAATTTTTCTGATACTTTTGAATACGGTGAAACTTAGGAAGTATAATATTTGTGTTGTTTGATAAAATATCTCAACATTAGACCTGATATACTCCTCCTCTGTTGTTTTTGAGGCACACTTATTCCCGGTGGTCCTGGAGCAGTTTTAGTGTTGCTAAATAGTGAAAATAACTGATCAGGAGGAATATTACTGTGTCATTTTCTTGAAAAAATTGGAGTTTTGGTTTATTCTCAAGTGAGCTTCATGATTCTGTGACTGTAAACTCTTTAGGTCAATTTGGTATATATATCTGCTTCCTGATAAGTTATTGCGATGTCTGTTTTTAATCTTAGTAAGTTGGATCCTGTGAGCAGACTTTTCTTCAGTCTCAACCTTTGTATACCCCTTTTTGCTGAAACCTGGCTGTTTAGGTAGCGGCCGTAGAATGTTGTGCTTGCATTGCAACCTGATCGCAGAAAGAGCGTTTCATGGAAAGTTTGATCATGTTGAAGATAATGACTTAACTAGTAGCACATATGTTCCTCTAGTTGCACCATTATGTGAATGAGGCACCAGAAATGCAAAGATAAAGTTTAAACTGTTATATTCTCTGCTGTCAGTGGAAGAATTATTTCTGTATTTTTATTAATGTTCGAATGTGTAGTAACATGTTGTATATTATTCTCAGGTACATTATCAAGTGCCTCTTGTAATTGACACAATTCCTGGATTTTTGTTCATAGACTCTATGACGAAGTCTCGAACAATTAACCTCGAATCTGAAGAAGATTCTGAAGTGACGAGTCAAGTAGCCTCCAACTTATCCACCCATTGAGTAATTTTTTTACTCTGAACAGATTTTTGTTGTTTTCGAGCTTTTGGAATCAAAACAACACACAAAACTTACATAACTAAGTTACCTACTGATCAAGCTTATCAGATGTTGACATTTTGGCCTTAATTTGTTTTTTTTAGTACAACCTTAATTTGTTTGATTTAGTCAAATAATGTAAATTATGCAACAGAAGTCAAAAGTTGTAGGCTTGAAATTAGCAGATATAACAAACTATTCTAAATTTTTAAGTAACTGATATATATGTTGCATGACGGAGTGTACATTTTGAGAAACATTTTAACTTCTAAGTATGTTGAAAGAATTTCAAGTAAAGTTAGAAAAATATGAATTGAATATTTGAAACAGATCATAGTGAATTTAAAACTAACTCATATGATAATTTGTTTATCTACTTTTTTTTTGTGGCGGTATTTTCAAAGAGTTGAATTAATGATTTTTTACAGAGATTTGTACTTTTGCACGTTTGTGTGTTCTATTATGGACAAGAGTTGGATTAATTCGTCAAGGATTAATGATGCTTATAAGGTAGGATGCGAGTCATTTATAAATTTTGCTAAAAATGTTGAAGTCCAAGGAACTATACTATGCCCATGTCTTAAGTGCTGCAATGGAAAAAGATTCCCAACTGGGGAGGTGTTCGGCACATACTGTTTAATGGTTTTTGCTTGAAATACACCACATGGAATCTTCATGGGGAGCATGTGTATGGTGGCAATCCTTACATGAACATGGACGTGAATTTAGGGGCAGATCAAGATCATGAATTGAGTGAGTCCAACGAGGGGTATATATCTGAGAATAATGAAGGCATTCATTCTGATTCTGAGAATGTTCACAGTGATTCACATAGTGGTCGTGATCCAGAATATCAGAAAATATTAGAAGATTGTGAGAAAGAGTTGTATCCTGGAAGCAAGCACTCCCTGGCATCATTCAATATGCAGCTTTTTCAAATCAAATGCATTGGAGGTATTTCTAACCATAGCTTCACTATGTTGCTAGAGTTTTTGAAAGATGCATTTTCCTTTTTGACATCATTACCTACTTCGACATATGAAGCTAAGAAATTGTGTAATGACTTGGACATTGGGTATGAGAAGATTCATAGTTGCCCAAATGATTGCATGCTTTATTGGGGGGATAATGAAAATGAGAATAATTGCATCAAGTGTGGTTCTTCAAGATGGAAATATGAGGAGGGTGACAATCACGACGATGGAAGAGATGAATGTCAAGATACAGGTGGAAAGAAAAAGGCAGCCAAGGTGTTACGATATTTTCCACTGATTCCTAGATTGAAGAAGTTTTACAAGTGTAAGAAATTTTCCGAGGATATGAGATGGCACAAATCCGGTCGTGTCGAAGATGGTATGCTAAGGCATCCAGCAGATGGTAAAGCATGGAAACATTTTGAAGAGCTTTATCCTGATTTTGCTAATGATCCCCGTAGTGTAAGATTAGGGCTTGCAAGTGATGGGTTTAATCCTTTCCGTACAATGAGTACAAATTATAGCACTTGGCCAGTCATGTTAATCCCCTACAACCTCCCACCTTGGTTGCATGAAGCAGTCCTCATTCATTCTATCTATGATCATTCCAGGAGAGAAAAGTCCTGGGAATGACATAGACATCTATCTGCAGCCATTGATTCATGAGTTAAAACTATTATGGATTGGAGTAGATGCGTTTGATGCAGTTTCTGGTGTAACTTTCTCCCTTAAAGCTAGACTGATGTGGACTCTAAATGATCTCCCCGCATAGCTATGATGTCAGGTTGGAGTACAAAGGGACGTGTTGCTTGTCCAGTGTGTGCAGAGTCGACATGTTCTGTTTGGTTAAAGAATGGTAAGAAGTTTAGCTATATGGGTCATCGAAGGTGGTTAGAGGAGTTTCATCAGTATCGATACATGACAGATTCCTTCAATGGTACCCAAGAGCTTAGAAAGCCTCCAAAACCACTCAGTGGATCTGAGATCTTGAAGCAAGTAGAAGGAACAATATTTGAATATGGTAAAACTTCTAAAGGTTCAAGACAGAGGATGAGGGATGAAAGGGCTTCCATGACGGAGGTTGAATCCATATTTGAAGATGTGGATGACTTTATTGAAGAAGATGTAGATGGGGGAAAACAACTTTGGAAAAAAAGAAGCATCTTCTTTGATTTATCATATTGGGAGCATAACCTTCTAAGGCATAATCTTGATGTAATGCATATTGAAAAAAAAATATATGTGATAATATTCTTGGAACTTTGTTGAATCTTGAAGGAAAGAGTAAAGACAATGAGAAAGCTCGACTTGATATCAAGGAAATGGGAATGCGACCAAATCTTCATCCTCTATATGAGCCGAATAAGAAGCCCATTTTACCCGATGCGGAATTCACTATGTCTAGCAGTGAAAATGAGGCTTTCCTACATGTTTTGAAATACCTTAAGGTTCCTGATGCATACGCGTCGAATATTTCAAGAGGAGTAAATGTGAAGGAGCGAAAATTGTCCAATCTAAAGAGTCATGATGCTCACATGTTAATGCAAGACATATTGCCAATTGCACTGAAGGCTTCCTTACATTCTCGAGATAAAGCGGGCATGGTGAAGGTTATTTCAGACTTGTGCTCTTTTTTCAAGAAACTTTGTAAGAAAGTCTTGGATCCTGAAGAATTAGATCAACTAGAGTCGAAAGTGGCCATAACCTTGTGTGAATTGGAACAATTGTTTCTTCCCAGCTTCTTTACTATTATGGTGCATTTGGTTATTCACTTAATTGGAGAGGCTAAGCTTGGAGGACCAGTTATGTATAGATGGATGTACCCAATTGAAAGGTATTTTTTATCCTATCATATATTATATGTTCAATGTCTACGTAATCATAAGTTTTCCAATTTAGTTTTATTATCATTTTTATATTCATATTGAAGGTTCCTCAGGCGTTTGAAGTCATATGTTCGCAACAAAGCACAACCAGAAGGTTCCATTGCGGAGGGGTATATTACCGATGAATGCATAAATTTTTGTTCAAGATATTTTGAAGGCATCCTGACCCCATTTAACCAGCCGAACAGGAATGAAGACAACATGTTGGGCACTGAAAATTATTTTTTTGAGTCAGGTGGTCGGGTTGTTGGAAGGGTTGAAATCGTTAAACTTGATGACATGTCGTTGGCTCAAGCACATCGTTATGTGTTGCTACAAAGTCCGAAAATTTCCCCATACTTAGAGTAAGTTAATTCTAAATAACTCACTTGTTTTTTACAAGCTTAGTACATTAACTGTCTATTAATATGTTCATTCAATGATTGCAGACATTTCTTAAAGGAAAAGCAGAAAAGTCACAATGGACAACCAAATCAAAATTTGAAAAATAAGTGGGTTGTTGAGGAATTTCCTTGGTGGCTTCAAAAACAGGTCAGTGATCTCTTATTTGTAAGCTTGTTTTTATTGAAAGTGTGACTTATATAAAGTAATCAAATTTAATGTCATACTCTAATATGTTCCAATTATGGAGAAAAACCAATGTGATGAAGAAACCATAACCCTTGCAAGAGGACCAAGGTGCTATGTTAAAAGATATAAGGCTTTCATCATCAATGGTTTAAGGTTTCATACTAAGGATCTAGAAGCTCACAAAAAGACTCAAAACTCAGGAGTTGTTGTTGAAGTTGAGGGAATTCAAAATTAGTATTTTGGATCAATAACTGACATATATGAATTGGATTATTTTGGAAAAGGAAGTGTTGTTATTTTCCGATGTGATTGGGTCAATGTCAATTCCTCCACTGGGTTTAAAATGGATAAGTATGGTCTTCCTCTTGTCAACTTTTCAAGGTTAGTTCACACGGGTGGAGTGTTGAAGGATGATCCATTCGTTTTGTCAACTAATGCAAGACAAGTGTTTTATGTACAAGATGGTAAAGATGGTGAGTGGATGCATGTGGTTGAGACGAAGCCTAGAGATTTGTATGAGATGGGCGTGAATGTGGAGAACTGTGATGATGATAGCTATACAGAGTGTATGCCTTTCGACGGTCTATCTTAATTGAAACCATGGCCTTACACTACTGGAAATGTCGCCACAGACGTCGCCGGTGCACGGCGGTCAGATCAAAACGCCGGTGACCTAGGTTTTCGAGTTCGAAAACCCCTCGGGTAAGTTGTTAGAAATTTCAGACGGCGTAAATATTGAAAACGCCGTTTGACACAATGTTCGAGCTCGAAATGAAGATGATTGTAGTAGAGTGTTGATCAATTTGAAGTGTTTAAGTGTAGGTGAAGGTTTAAGATTAGAAAGAAATGTACCCTTATTAAGTTTAGAAATCGAAAACTTAATAAGGTCAAGTTTAAGATTAGTAAAAAGAAAGACACTTGCTAGTACCATCTTTCATTTTCAAGGTGTGATGTTTAAGGAATCGGAAAGTGTAAAACAAATCTTTCGAGATCGAAAGTAATGTACCATATTGTGATGACGTGGATGTTTTCTTTGATATTGTTATATTTGCGAAATCGTAATTATAGGAATTAGAATCAAAGAAGTTCTTCTATAATTAAAGTCACATGCTTGATTTGTAAAGGGTTGGCTGTACAGTTTACGAATTCGAAAGTTAGTAAGAGTGGTTTATGCTGTACTGAAAGTAGGTAGAAAGTTTTGACTGCATAGGATTTTCGAATTCGAAAACCTTTTGTGATTTACTAAAATGGTCTGACGGGCTGAATGTTTTGAACTGTTAGCAACTTTTGTTAAAATCTTTGGAGGTCCTAGATTCAACCCCAAAGTTTGGGAGCTGATTTGTGAAGGTATGTGTGTGTAAATCTTGGTCTTTGATTCCCTCTCAAATCCCAATTATCGACATGTATGTATCTTTGATGACATCGGTGTATGCGAGGCCACTTGCCTTGATTTTGTTTTGTAATTGTAAGATTGTGGATGTGTAGTATAATGGGTTATTGGATGCTGGTTGGTTAGGTCTTATTTGCATGTTACGTGCATGGTGCAACCACATTTTTTGACTGGATTGCTTGGTTTTGTTTAGGTTGTATTGCTTGTGCCTTGTTCGACACACACACACATATATATATATATACATATATATATATGGATCGTGCTCGTATAATTGAAGAGGATGCGCGTACCAGTCCTGAATACCGGAGGTTGGTTGAACATTTCATTGATGTTGCAACAGAACATGCGAGAAGTGAAAATTGTTCTTGAATTAGGTGTCCTTGTAGAAACTGCATGAATGATGCTAATTTAGGTGTTGCTGGCGTTAGGGGTCACTTGATTATGCATGGTTTTGATAAAAGCTATATAATTTGGGTATGGCATGGCGAGAATCACGATGGTGGCATTAGGGAAGAACAAAATAATGCTGAGAAGGGAGGGCCAAGTTGTGAAATGGAATGTGATGATAAGTTGACTGATTTGACAGACGACGTGGCTAGGCATTTTGTTGGCAAACCAGAAGCTTTAGAAGCCATGTACATGAATAAGAAAACTCCGTTGTATAAGGGCTCGGGTCACACAATCTTGAGTGCGACTCTGCAAGTTATGAATTTGAAAGCTAAACACGGTCTTTCTGATAATGCGATGACGGAATTGCTAGGACTCATGACAGAACTACTCCCTACTGACAACAAGATGCCAAATCGCAGTTATGCAGCTAAACGGGTGTTGTGTCCAATGGGAATGGAACTTGAGAAAATTCATGCATGTCCTAATGATTGCATGTTGTATAGAGGGGAGGAGAATGAAAAACTGGATAGGTGTGCAGTTTGTAATGAGCCGCGGTACACAAAAAAGAAGGAGAAGTTAGACGTGGGAGCAGAGGTGTCGAATAGAGGGAAGAAACCAACACCTGTTAAAGTTGTTTGGTATTTACCTATCATTCCTCGGTTGGAACGGTTATTTTCAAATAGACGTGATGCAAAAAATTTGACGTGGCATCGTAGAAGAAATCGTCCCAAGGATGATGTGATAAGACATACTTCTGATGGTGATCAGTGGAAGAAAATAGATGAGTTATATCCTCAGTTTAGTAAGGAAGATCGGAATTTGAGGTTAGGCTTGTCGACCGATGGAATGAACCCTTACGGGGACATGAGTAGCATGCACAGTTCTTGGCCAGTCATGGTGGTGATATACAATTTGCCCTCTTGGTTAACAATGAAAAGAAAGTATGTGTTGCTATATGTCACCCGTTTTAGAAACTGAAATTACTAAAACACCAGGTATTTTAGAATTCGAAAAGTAGCTTACTACATAGTTTTTGAATACTTTAGTTAAACGGTCAATTGAACAAAAGGATACCCTATATGGAACCCGAACAATGAAATGTGCAAAATTTTGTATATTAATAAGTTTAGAACTCGAAAATGAAGATGTAATATGTTTAGAATTCGAAAACATAGTTTTTGAATACTTTAGTTAAACGGTCAATTGAACAGAAGGATACCCTATATGGAACCCGAACAATGGAATGTGCAAAATTTTGTATATTAATAAGTTTAGAACTCGAAAATGAAGATGTAATATGTTTAGAATTCGAAAACATGTATTTGTATTACAACTTACGACTTCGAAACAAGGTGTGAATATGATAAAAAAAACAAATGGAAGAGTTTGACATTGTTGCCTATTAAATGACTTAACATTAAGAAAAGATTCAGAATTACAGTTTCGGCACACTTTTGCCAATTATCGCAAGAGTTTCAAAAGATTGCGATGTAGCCCTAGCGACATTACAACTAGTTTACAATTGGGCAAAAACAAAAGCATGCAAAACTGTATACTATTACTAACTGCCCACGTTACTTGAATTAACCAAGCCGGCAACCTCAGGGGAAGTCGAGATCAAACCCGTGACTTGACAACGACCTTTCCATGGCGGACATCTTCTTCTTTGCATGGAAGACCTTCTTCCTCGTTGCCATTATACGACTAGTCTTGTCCTTAGAATTGCCATACATCCGCTCAGCCATTGAGTACAGTTCAGCATCGGTCATCACTGCGACGAGACATTAAACACAAAATAGTTAGTAATAAACTCATCAAGCCTATTCAATCACATGAAATTTCCGCTTCAGAAAAAGTTTCTTACCTGCGTTACCTTTTGCACGCTTGTTCTTCACCGGGATGACCTTTGTGATCCAAGCACCATCCACCAAGTCATAGCCTCGGTTCTGGAAGTACTGAAGCCCGTAGATCCTGCAGGGAACGGGAGGGCTCTGAAACTTAAAGTCCGGCTTCATCTTCAGGAGGAGCTTGGTTATCAAGCCGCCGTAAGGGATATTCCAATACTGTTTGGTCACTCCCATCTGATTCAACATGTGCTTCATTATTGTATGGCCGGGGTTGATTTTTCGCCCGAGAACAACATAGTAGAACAAGATAGTAGTGGTGCTTGTTGGCTCGCTCACATTCTTCGTAGAAGGAACTAGAATACTATGAACGAAGTCATACAAAACTCGATGTGCCGGCGTCATGCATTTCAGGTTGTACACATGTGCGGCCTCTTTATCACCGACAGGTCTTCCAAAGTAGGCAGACGCACATGCACATCTATCTACACCACCAGGCAGGCTAAATCCCGGGCCCAACCATCCATTTGCATTGTACACATTCAAAGGAGCATCACCGCTGCTATTCTCTATATCCTCAGCCGTCTTATAAGTGCAGCCTACCAACTCATTCAGAATCCACCAGCTAACCTGGAATTCTTGTCCATTAACCATAGTTTTATACAAAGACCCATCAACCTCAGTTAGATTTGCATAAAACTGACAGCTTTCATGCAAGTAAGCTGGCGCATCATTCACCATTAGCTCCCCTACCTGCTGGATGTTCATCAGACCAACTAACTCTCCAAACCCTAGCTCTTCTACCTTACTAGGATCAACAACATATGGATCCAACAACTTGCCCTCTAGGTAATACTTAACATACCTATCATGACATTCCTTATCAAAAAAAAGTTTGGGATCATACCCTTCTCTGCCTCTGCGAACCAAGAGCTTCCTTTTGAACGGATTCTTCGGCCGTGCCTTCGCCGCCGTGGTGCACTGGGTGCCATCTAGCCGACGTCAAAGATCTGTGAGTATGGGGCTTAGGGTTTTGTGATTTGGGGATTTGGGGCTTAGGGTTTTACGAATTGGGACTTTTGTGAATTGGGGTTTCTGTTTTGGGCGTTTTTTCGTCATATATACTGTATTACTTTCGAACTCGAAAATACTGCAACTTGTTTAGTCTAGGTACTTTACTCTTTCGAAAATTCCTTGAAAAAACTATAATATTTTTTCGATGTCGAAAACATACACCCCTGAATTGACAAAAAGATTTTAGAAGTAACTTTTTTGCTTCTTTTTCGAGTTCTGAAACTATGTATACAATAACTAATTTGTTCGAACTCGAAAAAAACCATAATTGTTTGGGTACTAAAAATGTAATGAAGAGTAAGAAGGCTAGTTTTCGAAAGCGAAAAGTTGGTCCACATGGGTTTTAGGGTTTAGCTCATGGGTTACAATGATGAAATACCTTTAGGTTTAGAAAACTTGGTGATTACAGTATATTTTCGAATTCGAAATATACAACCAGACTGTATCAATGAAGATTTGTTAAAATAAAAATAAAGATAATTTAATTTCTTTTTTTTACAACTTGCCTGTCAACGAGGATATGTTCGCCTAATAAAAATTTATACAAACCAACCATCCATACATTAACGTTATTCAATAAATATTAGTGAACGGGTGTGCACATTATGTGATTCATATAGATTACCTGAGTATGACAATACAACAACAAGTATAAACGGTTCGATATAGACGAATGTTTGCTGTTAACTAAGAAACGGTTTCAACAAGAGCGATATATAAGAATGGTTGCAGTTACTATCACATAGACATCCGAACACTATACATTATCATTATGCATGGAACATTAGCTGACACGTCAAGGGGTGCTAATTGACCCGGTACCTCAACTCGTGAGTAGTTCGAGATTGTCTCGGTCAAAACTCGGTCACAACTCGACTCGATTTAGCTTTACTCGAGATCGACTCGACTCGAAAGGTTAACAAGTCGAGTTCTAGGAAAACCTAACTACTCCACTCGAAAAACTCGATAAGTGTAATTAGTTATAGTTTTATAATATTATAAGGTTATACTATATTAGTTCAATTATCTAATCTAGTTAGTTTTCATTTAATACTCAACATTGAACAAACTAAATATTTACATTGGTATTTACAATAATAATTTCATTACGTATATGTAAAGACAAATATTTAATTAGAAATTTGCATAGTACAGACTCTATCAAAATAGGTCACTTAATTAGGCATTTTACTTGTTGTATATTTTTCATGGCGGTATAAAATATATTAATGTCAAACATACAAAATCTTTATTTTATCATTTGTAATTAAGTGATACAAATAGATACATTGTATTAATGGTTTGGATGAAGGTTACTGAATAATTTAAAATACGCTATTAATTTGTAGATAAAATAGTTTAATTTGTATTTGAATAGGGAAAACACAATTCGAGTTCAAACTCGCGATTCGAGTCGATAATCGATATATAATAACGAGTTCGAGTTAAACATGATATCATTAACACTCCCGAGTTGCCGAGTTGAGTCGAACATGCATGGTTAATATAGTTTTCTAGTCGAGTCGAGTTACGCAGTACTCGCGATCGATTCGATAGATTAGCACCCCTAAGCGTGTCACACGTGTAACTGTAACTATAGTACTAACGCAGGTATGGTAAGTGACTTACTGTATTAAAGATTGATAAAATCTACACATTGATAAAATGTAAAACAAATGTAAAAATTGCACAGATATAAAGATTGATAAAATTTGTTTCGAATTCGACAAGTAGGGCTTAGGGCTTAGGGTTTTTCATCTTCTGGGTTTAGGGCTTAGTGTTAAGGGGTTTAGTGAGTGGCTTTTTAAATCTGAGGAGGAATAATTTACGATTTCGAAATCAGTGTTAAATAGAAGGCTTAGAGCCAAAATTTACAAACCATTATTTCCGACATCTAAAACATATTACAATCAACAAGTTTTCGAAACCGAAACTCGTACCCTAGATGTTGTGATAAGGCAGTTTAGAGCCAACCACAACTACACATGCATTTGAATGTTTAATCACACACATCTTGAATGAAAAATACCTGAAAATATTAATACTAAAACAACAGAATAATGTTGATTGTGACAAATTAAATCAATCCAAAGTTTAAACAAATGTAATAATTCATGAATTGTCGGACAAGCTCCCTTCCAGGTTGGTTTCTCCACTTTGTATAGGTACTTCCTGCCCAGTGCCAGAAAGCATGTCGTGCCCGTCACCTGCAACAGTCTCGGACTCCCTCTCCTCCTCCTCATTTCTTGTCAAGCCACCATCTTCTTCTGCCGATTTCTCGGTGTTCTGTTGGCTGACCGGGGGTTCCTCATCATCGCTCGACGCCGGGAGAGTACCAAAATCAGGCTCGGGACCAGGTGACAGCACTATGTCAAGCTTGAATTCCTCGATGATTTTGTCCTGCATACGAACAACCTCGTCAAGCTCCTCCTCTTGCTTCTCTAGCTGCTCATCAAAGCAGTCCCACATCCTCATCAACTTCCCCATCATTTTCTTAGCTTCAACCCTAGAAACATGTCAATGTTAGCCATCATGTTAAAACTAGCGTAAAACAAATTCACAATAATTGAGATAGCGATACTCACGTTCTGGAAGTGAAGGAGCAGGACCATCTTCGGCGTCCCTCTTCCTCTTTGCAGCTCGCCCAGCCACGCCACTAGCAACAGCCCTTTTCCTGTACTTGTTCGTTTCCAGATCAAGCTCCAAGTGGAAACGCTGGATCCACTTATCGTCGTACACTCGATTCATGATCGGTGCATCAATTGGGACAAAGCCTTGAGTCTTCATGAGCCTAGTAATCAACGAACCATATGGAAATTGCTTGGTGCTGTGCTTTGCCGTCTTCTTCATGTACTCGGCAACTGCATGGCCTGGGTTGATTAGCAAGCCGCGAACGATGTAATAGAAAATCATGCACGTCGCTATTGTTGGCTCGCAAGCATGTCCACCTGTCGGCAACACATTTCCACATATCCACTCAAACACGATCCGATGCTCACTAGACAGATGCTCGATGTCGTATGCCACCGCTTTCCCAGCTCCATCACCCTTAGGTGGTTCTGCATGGAAGAATTCCAAACCAAGCTCTACAGGATCTATGGGTTGCTTGTCTGAGAAATCGGGCCACTTGTGATCATAGTAGTTATCATAAACTACACCGCTAGACTCCCCGACCAAGGCTGGATAGCTATTCCAAGGTACTCCTAAAGCAGCATTTATGCTATACTTTGTCACCGGTATAATAATCCCAGCTACCTTACTATATTCACGCTCATTCGGGTTACGCCCTAAATTCGCATAAAACTGCCTCACAGCATCGGGGTACACAGGAGCATCTAGGGTAATTAACTTATCCAAATGCGAAGGTTTGAAATAATCGAGCACATAGGCAAGAGATTTACCGATCTTGGTGCGAAGCTTCAAAACCTTGGTCCCTGTCAAAGGCCTTCTGATCTGCTTGATGTACCGCTCCTCTGCCTCCGGGCTGAAGAAATAGCTACACTCCTCCTCATCGCCTTTCTTGCTATGCTTTTTCTTCCTCATTTTTGCGGCATTCACAGTAGCCCCTATCACCTCATCATCATCAGGGACCCTCAACGGTGCCTTTCCCTTCTTCTTCCGCTCTTCAGCCGCCATCTTAGCTGACTTTCCAGTCTTCCCCACCTCTTCCTCATTTCCACTTTGCTCTTCAGACTCCTGAGAATCAGTCTCCCCGTCAGTATCCTCCTAAGACTCATCAACTTTTTCCGTGCTCTCATCCTCATCATCATCCTCACTTCTAGCATCAGAATCACTCGACTCATCAGAGTCAGACTCAACAACTGGTTGCTTACCCTTCCCCTTACCTGCAATCTCCTTTGTTTTCAAATGCCTCTTCAACAGGCTAGCACCGACGTCTTCCTCACTCTCCTCATTGGATTCTACCATGGTTTGGCGTGCGGGTGTGTCGTTGATGACAAGCTTGGAGCTTTTCCGGCTAGCTGAGTGGTGCTCAATAGGTACCTTCTGTCGACGCGTCGGCGGCGGTGCCGTTTCTTCCTGTCTGTCACTAGCACGCCTCCCTGCGATCTGTTTCGTGCGAGCCATGAGCAGATCGGTCTTGGATTGTGATGGGTTAGGGTTTCAGTAGACAGGGATTTGGGGATTTTTTGCAAGAGAGAATGTAGAACAAGTTGGGTCGACCCGATTTTTATTTATACTAGAACTTGTTTTCGAATTCGCAAACCTCGGGTAAATAATTTTCTCTCATTTTACGAATTCGAATCCAACTCAAACAACCAATTTGCGAATTCGAAAACAAGACATGCAGAATTTTTAACCTCTATAGCATGTCAATAGTGCAATACCCGATCACACACTCTATTTAGCAAAAGTTTGATTGTACCCTATTTTCGAGTTCTAAAAGATTAAATGAAGAATTTTAACACTCTAACATTTCAACAGAGCAATACGCGATCATGCACTCTATTTAGAACATATTTGATTTTACCCTATTTTCGACTTCGCAAATTGTATATACATTTTGTTTTCGTATTCTTAAACGTGTTTTATCTTGTGTATGTCCAACCAGTGAGATCCCCGACCTAGCACCCGAACGAGAACTTAATAACTTTGTAGCAACATTATACTTTCGAGTTCGAAACTAGAATTATATACTTAAAGTCCTTGCTGTGCGATGTCGAAGCTTTGGTTGGAGAAAATTTCTTCATTAAAATTCAATAAATATATAACTTAAATATGTAATTTATTAAAAACATATTGCCTTTGGAGTTCGGTTTCGAAAACCTGTGCATATGATTCAATTACAACCAGTGCAATCCCCGTGTTATAGCCCTAATTAGTTATAATTTTGTGCATCAAATGTATGGTTTTTTTCGAGTTCTAGAGCTCATGCCAGAAATGGTTTTCTAGTTAGAAACAAGCACTACTCAGTTTGTGTAATTGCACGGTTTTTTATACATCGAAAACTTGGTAGGGGATATATTGAATTACCTTAATAAAAAGTTATGTTAAGGAAAGGTTTAGAAATTGAAAACCTAGCATGAAATGTCAAATACAGTAAGGTTTCGAGTTCGAAAACAAAAGGATATTTGAATTTTCCACCGTGTATATAAATGTCTCCAAGCGGGAATGAGAAGGTTATTTCCCTCACATTTCTATATCTCATCAAACCTACTTTATTCCATACATACTAAATCTCATATCTACTTCTCCTACACCAATCTTTCATCCCAAACCCACACCCTCACCATCTCACATATTCAGATTTGGAACTATTGTGTGAGTGAGATTTAATGTATCTTATTTTGTTCAACACTATATGTGGATTAGATATGAACAAATTTCATAGATTTAAGTAATGTCGTGTGTATGTAGATCTCATTGTGCTTCCCATATCATACTAGCTCGTGCCATGGAATTTATATGAATCTTGTGTTCAAATGCAAGTAGGTTCAAGTTTTTGCACTACTTTTTTTGTTTTGCTAGCTTAGTTGGTTATGGTTAATTTTTTTTATACATATCAAACTCTATCAAATGCATATGTTCGAGTTTCTATATTGCTAGAAACCATAAACCTTACATGTTAATTTTCAATTAAATATGAAACAATTTCATTAAAACCCTAGCATGAATGACATGAAATTTTCTAGTAAAACCCTAGGTTTCAATTAATGTTGTGCATTTATGTTAGGTTAGTGTGCCCTAGATACATGTATACTACTTCTAATCTTGCAAACTAGTTCGTATTGTTATCATGTAAACCAAATGCACTAGTCCAATACGTAGTGACTTTTGTTTAAGGTGTCGAATGGCTCCCCTAAAGAACAAGGTTCAAAAAAAATCGGCGAAGAGGGCTAGGGCACAAGCAGCTCGAGAATCGGAGGAAGCACTAGATGGATCTACGTTGCGACCAAGGATTTATTGCCACGAGATAATGAGAAGGATGAAGAAAGGTGTTCTAACACCGATGCAATTCAATGAACTTGGCGAGCCAATCTCACGAGAGAGGAGCAAATGGGCAAGTTGGGTGGGAAAGACGGCGAGAACACGTATAGATATTAAGTACAACGACTGGCGTCTAGTACCTAAGCCTATGAAGGAAAGGCTTGTCGACGAATACATGGTAAGCTGCAAATTAGTTTAAGAAATGCCATGTATTATATATGTTCCTAAATAACAACTAACACCATAACCTTAATGCTTATGTATGCTGCAGCGTCCATTTATAATCGATGCACCTAACATTGAACTTCTCCAAGAGAAGACCATGAAAAGGTTGGGGAAGATTGCAAGAGATTATCGTGCGATGCTTGCTCGAGACTATGTGTTTGGAGAGAAGAAGCACTTGAACCCTAGACTCATATACACAACAATTCCGGAGCAAAGTTGGGAGTTCTTCAAGAAGTATGCCCAAGGATATTATGACGATGTAAGTACTTGAATAAAATTTTTTTCCCTTACAAGTTGATATTTGTTTATCTACAAATTGACATGGAACTAACATGTGCAACATTTATGTTGACATTACAAATCAGGGGTTGCATGCAGCTAATAGTGAGAATGCTAAATGCAACACATTGCCACACCGAATGAGCCGGGGTGGGATGCAATTAGCGGTGGAGCGATTTGTGATTGAAGATAGAGAGCGAAGAATCAAAGAGAAGGTTGTGGCCGGGATGCCCGAGGCGGAGGCGAGGGATACAACCCAACCGATGTGTGTTGACGAGATTAAGAAATTCGAGTTATATCTCAAAGCTAGGGAAAAGAAGGGTGGTGGATACGGTGATAAGCCGGAGATGGCCACTTTTTTGAGAGATCTAGTAAGTTTAGTTGCATTAGTTTGGAGTTGTTATTTTATCCACACCGTTTCTATAGTTACAACTAATATTTTGTTTTGGACTTTACTTTGCTAGGAGTCAAACAAGGATAAGGCCGATAAAGGGGTCTTTGAACCATCAAAGGAGGGGTTTGACATCTTGAGTGAGTGTTTGGGTCGTGGTGAGCATCCCGGTAGAATTAGGACTTGCGGCTCTTACGTCACAAAGCAAGATCTCGTTAACAAGAGTGAGAAATCGAAGCCGTCACTACTACAAAGGGGTGGATGCAAGGCACATATTTAAGGCGTTTGATGGGGGCGCGTTTTTTTACGCCTTGATTGACAGTAGCGAGTTCGCTACCTCTTCAAGCTAGGGAAAAAAAATTACATTCAAGACGGAAAGAGGCAGCTAAAGGCGGAACTGGGATTTGACGTTAAAAGATACTTGACCAAGGCGGAAAAAATGTATCCGCCTTAAATTGAACTGGTTGTTGCGATCTCGTAACCTTTGTAGTAATATAAACGTGTCTGTAGCGATTTCGTAGCTTAGCTCGGTAGTCGTAGGTTTGTTCGTTGCGATATCGTAAGCTTTGCTAAACCCTAATTTTAGCAGGCGAGGATATGGGAGATGTCGTAACTGGGACGGTAGTATATTGCGTTTGCTGTTACGGTATCGCTTCTTAAAAGGTCAAATTTGTCATTGCTCAATGTACAGTGCATGTGAGGGTGATTGAAATGTTACGAGGTCGCTGGCTACTCAAATGTGTGAGCAAGGTCATAGCGAGTTCGCAACAGACTCTGTATGGGTCACAGATTTAAGTTGAACTGGCCGTTCTAACTCCAAAAACAAAAACTTTAAAAGGGTCTAAACAGGTGGGTATTGAAGGGTGATCAGTTGAAGTGTTCTCGGAGGTCTCATTGTTCCCGTGTTGGTGTAGGTAAGGTTTAACTTGCGTAATGTACTGGCTTGTCTCTTGATTTTGGTTGATTTTATGCATAATTTTTGGTTGCATTTTGGTTTATCTTGGTTGTTTTGTTAATGCAGTGTGTAGTTTATGTGTTGATCATCTAAAGTCAGTGGGTTAGTAGTATTGTGTAGCTGTTTGTCTGATTTGTGAATTATGGACCGCGAACGAATAATGAAGGAGAATGCTCGATTATCGAAGGAGTACTTAGATTTGGTTGAACAGTTCTTAGATGTTGGGTTGCGACATTGTAGACAGAACAACATAGGAGGGGTTAGATGTCCATGCAACAAGTGTAGAAACAACTCCATATTTGAAGATATTGCTGTCGTGCGTGAACATTTAATCTGTAAAGGTTTTGACAAATCCTACACAGAATGGGTTTGGCATGGGGTAGGCCATTATGGAAGTGACCAGGTGGAGATGGAGGAGGGAAGCGCCGAGGAAATCCTGCAGTATAATGAACAGCTTTCAGACATGTGCGACGATGTTGTTATGGAGTTTGTTGGGAAGAAAAGTATGCTGGAGGCAATGTATGACGATAAAAAGACAAGCTTATATGTTGGGGCTAAGCATTCTAGACTGGGAGCAACATTGTTGTTAATGAACCTAAAGGCAAGGCATGGTCTTTCTGATAAAGGAATGACAGAATTGTTAGAGTTGGTTAAAGAGTTACTTCCTCAGGACAACTTATGTCCTGACAGGGTTTATGCCGCGCGGAAGATATTGTGTCCTATGGGCATGGAGTTTACCAAGATTCACGCATGCCCGAATGATTGTATGTTGTATAGGGGGATTGTTGATTCCTTGAGGGATGATTGCAAGGTATGCGGTGAGTCTAGATGGAAAAAGAAGGAGGGAAAGGTCGAGGTATGTGGAGAAACAGTGACAACATCGACAAAGCAAGGTCCTGCTAAGGTGATGTGGTACATGCCCTTGAAACCGAGATTGACGCGTTTGTATGCCAATCCAGTTGATGCAAAATTGTTAACATGGCATGCCGATAGGGTTCGAGAGGAAGATGATGATATTATATCTCACGCTTCTGATGGTGATCAGTGGAAGAAGATGGATGCTATGTACCCAGAATTTGCTGACGAACCTAGACACGTGCGCTTAGGACTATCTACTGATGGAATGAACCCTTTCGGGAACATGTCCAACACCCACAGTTCATGGCCAGTGATGCTTGTTATTTATAATCTACCTTCATGGTTGATGATGAAACGAAAGTATGTGCTTTTGAACACTATGATCTCGGGGCCTAGGCAACCTGGCAATGACATTGATGTATATCTAGCACCTCTTGTTGAGGAGTTGGTATCCTTGTTTAAGCATGGGATTCATATTCCTGACGGAAGTCGAGGGGACGCGAAATTCCAACTTAAAGCCATGTTGATGTGGAGCATCAATGATTTCCCTGCTTTGGGTAACCTTGGAGGGTGTTCTGTGAAAGGGCATTTTGCATGTCCCGTTTGTGAGAGCCATACTAGTCATTGTCAATTAAAGCACGGTGGTAAGCCTGTTTATCTAGGTCATAGACGATTTCTACCTAGAAGCCATCCGTGGAGGAGTGCAAAGAAGTGGTTTAACGGTCAGGAAGAGCATGGTTTTGCCCCAGTCCCACTATCAGGTACTGAAATATTGGAAAAGGTAGCGGGCATGGAGTTTGTGTTGGGAAAGGGAAAAAAGAAAAGCGCTCAAACTATGATTTGGAAGAAATGTTCGATTTTATTCAAGCTCGATTATTGGGAGCACTTGGATGTGCGCCACTGTCTAGATGTCATGCACATAGAGAAGAATGTATGCGAAGCTTTGGTTGGGACGCTATTGAATACACCGGGCAAGAGTAAGGATGGATTGAAAAGTAGAAAGGATTTAGTCAATCTTGGCATAAGGACGTCACTTGCTCCCGTTCAAGAAGAAGCAGGTACGACATACTTACCACCTGCTTGTTATTCCTTGTCATCTGAGGAGAAGGAGAGTTTTTGTAGAACTCTAAAATCAGTAAAGGTGCCTTCTAAATATGGTTCGAACATTAGTAGTTGTGTATCTACCGCCGAGTTGAAATTAGTGGGAATGAAGTCGCAAGATTGCCACAACCTGATGCAGGATTTGAATGTCATTGCTCTGAGAGGTTGCTTGCCTTCTCACGTTGGAGACGCAGTTGCAAGGCTTTGTTATTTTTTTAAACAAATATGCCGCAAGAGAGTAAGCCGTCGTAAGTTGGATGAATTGCAGGATATGGTAGTTGAAGTACTGTGCATGCTAGAGATGTATTTTCCCCCTTCATTTTTTGACATAATGATTCATTTGATAGTTCATTTGGTGCGGGAGGTGAAGCTGTGTGGACCGGTGTACTTGAGATGGATGTACCCATTTGAGAGGTACATGAGCATTTTCAAGCATTTTGTTAAGAATCGTTATCGACCGGATGCCAGTATAGTGCAGCGATATGTCGCGGAAGAGGTAATAGAATTTTGTACCAACTATTTACAGGATGTACCTACTATAGGACTGCCAGTCTCCAGACACGATGGTAGATTGGATGGTGTCGGACTACGCCATAAGTCTAAATTTAGTCCTTCTTCCGATGAAATATCTACAGCACATCTGTACATTCTGCGCAACCATCATTCAGTGAGTCCTTATGTTGATGTTCACCTTAATGATATTAGGTTAGCACACCCGAGCTGGTCGGAACCTAGAGTTCTAGAAGCTCATTGCAGAGACTTTACTAGTTGGCTGAAAATACATGTGCAGAATGGCGATCAACACCCCGACGTTGTAAAATGGGTTGCCAAGAGACCCCTAGGCATAGTTACGTCGTTTAGCGGGTATGACATTAATGGATACACGTTTGGTACTAAGTGGAGTGATGATAGGTCTGCAACCCAAAATAGTAGGGTATCAGTATCTGGAGAGGGTGTACGAAACTCTGGAGGAGGATGATGACATTGTTTGCGCGTCGGTGTGCAGAATGGATCATGAGGAAGGCATATGGATTAATCCTGCGGGGAAAACTACAAAGAGAAAGGGGAGGCAATCAAAGAAGAAGAAGAGTAAAAAGAGTAAAAAACAAAAGTAGCTATTTAAATATGTATTTCATGGTTCATGTAGTTAAATTTTGATTTAATTAATGTTAGTACACTAAATCTTCTAATTCTTAAAAACATTTGTACACTGCTGTAGACGTGGCGATACCGTAACGAAACACGCTAGAAACCAATGCATGTTAACTTGTTGCGTTGCGAGTTCGCAACATTGGCGAACCGGTTACGCTTTCGCAACAAAAAGCTGAAATTCGCAGATAAGTTTCTGTCTCTTGAGTCTGACAGGTTACGATCTCGCTTTATGGGATCAAATTTGTATAAATTTGATTAACCAGCAACTAGCGAATTCGCTAGTATCTCGCCAGGTGAGTAACTTGATACTGGCGAGATCGCTAGTATAAAGCCACATACCAAAAAATTAGATTTAACTCCTTAGTAAAGTGGTGTTATAAATTGAAAATTTAGCCACACTAAATAAATAATGGAAGTTTAAATAATCAAATATACATAATAAAATAGATGACATTCAAATTCAAATATTCTTTGCAATGTTATTAGAGAAACTGATAAAAACAAATTGAAAATGAAATTGTTTGGATTTGAGTACAAGTACTAGCCAACATTAACGAATGCAAATCTAATCATCATTGCTAGGAGGTGGTGTCTGTGATGGTGCTGGTGGATCCCCCTTCGATTTTTTCCTCGCACTAGCCCTTTCAATGCCACATATCACCTTCTCCGTTAACCAGTTTTCGTGATTGATTTTGGCCACTTTATCCCTGAAAAGGTCGATTGTCTCTTCTACACCCTTGTAGTATGCCTCTGAGGGTACACCTGTTCATGTAAGTGAAACAAAAAAAGGGTGAGTATAGCAAATAAATTGTATAAAACAGAAAATAAACTGTAGGGGTTTAGTTTGGCTAACCTTCGACGTTCTCTCTGACTTCTTCAGGATTAAACTGTAGCGGTTTCTTGGGTCCATCCGCTACTTTCTGCCACACACCATCAATCAACTCAAACTTACCTTTCCTCTCAAAATATGACATCGTATAGAAGCAACACTCCTGGGCTATTGGAGATAATTTTATCTTGGGATGCACTGAGGTAAGAAACATGGTTATGAAATTACCGTAAGGGAGCTTCTTGACTGTCCTATTATTTTCGACCACACTTTGTCTCATGTGCTCGAAAATGACATGGCCCGGGTTCAACTGTATCTCCTCCATGACGCAGTAAAATATGCTCACAGTAGTATAGTTCATCTCGGTGATCCAACCACCCTTAGGCACGACACTCCTAGCGACCATCTCATAAACATTCCTCTCCTCACCACTAAGTTTATCCAACTTATAAGATCTAGGCACCCCTAAATCGTCAGCATCTCTATCAAAGTACTTCTTAGCATACTCTACAACTTGAGCTCGATCCAAAACCCCATACTCAGGCCATTGTTCTCTAATGTAAAACCCCGGAGGGGGTTGGTTGCTATAGTCCTCGTTAACAGCATAGGACACGTTCAATGCCTTGTTAAAAAACTCCTCCCCAA
Organism: Sherardia arvensis; assembly: GCA_948330725.1. Taxonomy (NCBI): domain Eukaryota; kingdom Viridiplantae; phylum Streptophyta; class Magnoliopsida; order Gentianales; family Rubiaceae; genus Sherardia; species Sherardia arvensis. The sequence continues at coordinate 31,291,937 of OX415241.1, forward strand.
TCTCGTAGTCCTTCTTATTAACCCTGGTGAACCACCTACCCATCTCCTTTTCTTCCTCAATCAACTGGTGAAAATTAGCATAAAATTGGCACGTCTCATCCTTATGTGCCGGATAATTCAAACCTAACAAGTCACCCAACTCATGAAATTGAAATATCTTTAACACATTCTCCAAACCTAGTTCTTCTATCTGATCAAAATCAACAACATAACAATCTAGCAATTGACTATGCTCCATGTAATTAGAATAGGCTTGGGATGCATCAAAACTTACAAATCTTTGCTTAACATATTTGGTTGAACTTGTTCCCGCCGTCGCCCGTGGCTGAGATCCCGTTGCCCGTGGCTGAGATCCCGAAGCCCGACCTTCATCACGTCGGGCACCCTGCACAAACGGATTGGGTGCCAAATTTTTCGTCCTTGCCATTGCTCTTGTCGGATGGGTATGTGAGATTTTGGTTTGTTTATTTTTTCTAAGCTCTGAGACGTTCGATCGATGTTTGAAATCAGAAGATCCCCAAATTTGATATTTAAAGCTTCGCGTCTTGCAATATCGTCACTGCCAAGACAACTTATATTCAGGTTGGTTGCGATATCGTAACTATCCACGCACGAAAGTAAACGACGCCGTGTAACATGCTATTTAAGTTTTGTTGTTCGTAGTGTCAATCTTTGTTGTTACGAATTCACAAGGGTATACAACGTACGCTGCGATATCGCTACAGATTCTCTAACTAGGCTCTGTTGACTGAATACGGATTGTTGCGATGTCTGAAGGACCTCGTAAACATGTGCTAGTTAGTTGCCAATAATTAACTACGATGATAAAGTAAAATGTAAGGGACAAGATTTCAAAACAAGAAAAGCTTTTCAATAATTAAATTAATGTGCCAATACGGCAGACATAAACTTATTACAATCCTAACAAATTTTACATAAAAAACAACGGAATAAAATAAGAAAGAAACTACACTACAACATCCAAAGTGGCGGAGGGGTTAGAAGGATGTGAAGCACTTCCTGCTCGCAAGTGCATGCATCACATTCGATGTCCGCTGGATCAACCCTCGTGTAGCGTCGGTACCTGAAGCCATCATTGAGGTCAGCATGTTCCTGGCAGCATCTAGGCCAAGGCACTACTACATCGAGGTACCTCAAGTAGTGCGCATTGCCCCAGGCGTAAGCCAATTCGAGTTGCACGCGATCCCGAACTTCCTTGAGGCCTTTCTTGTCGGTTCTCTTCATCTCGGTGATGACATCCATGCCTCTTTGAGCATCATGACCTTCGCAGATTGCAAATATAGCCAAGGCATAGGCCGACTCTCTGTGGCCTATTACAGAAGCCTCGGTGAGCCATTGTCGAGCCCAATCGGTCGCTTAGAAGCTCACATACCGACGAAGAACGTGTCTGAACATAACACGAATCATTATCAGATGAATCATGTCATCTGGGAGGGCGCTGAAAAGTGTCAAATCCATGGGAATAAGATGGAAAAGAATAGGAGAAGATTGAAGGGAATGTGAGAATGAAGGCTCTGATGGAGCTCTAAAGGGAGAAGGGGCTGAGTTTTATAGGGGTGAGGTTCTACATTGGTCAAAAACATGTGAGAGTTCCTAGACTGAAATTAGTAATTGCTGTATTAAAAGAAGAAAAATGTAAAGGCAGTCACACCTTTTCATTGACCACATTCACACCCCCTAACAAAATAATTACTGATTGAATTTCAAAGGTTTTTACTGATGGGTCCGTGGACTGTAGCGATATCGCTAATCTTCAAGCCTAACAATTGTGTGAAGCTTTTGTTGTTACGAACACGCTAGAGTATCTCACAATAGGCTCTGTCGACTGAGTACAACTTGTTGCGAGGTCGCTACTATAAGTTACACAGGTAGCGATTTCGCTAGGGAGGCGCCTCGCTACTATGCCATTCATAAGTTTTGTTGTTCTATGTGATCATGTGCTGTAGCGAACTCGTAAGAAAGATCGCCAACATTTGTCCCACATCGGCTAATTAGACGGTGATTTTTCAGTTTATATACACTTACATTTTACAAGGGTTCAATAAGTCGCCGACCAGCGCAAACTGAACATGAAACACCAAGGCTAAGGCCCAATACTTACATAGGCTATGGCCCAATACTTACACAAGCTAATGCCCAAGACTTATACGCCCAATATAGACCCAAACCCAAAAACCATTTTTTGATGGGTTCTTATCATGTAGCGAACTCGCTACGCTACGGAAGAATCATTCTAATTAGTAGCGAGGTCGTAACCCAAAAAGCCTTTTTTTTAATTGAACTACTAACTAGCGCTATCGCAACCCCGTCGCCAACTGGTTTTCTGGGTTATGTGGGTTTGTGGGTTTGCGGGTTTGTGGGTTTAGGGTTTAGGGTTTAACTGTGGTAACGTGTATACTAGCTATATCGCTACTACACAAGCTAATTAGATTGTAACTAAAAAATCAAACTTTTAAATTTTTTATTAGCAATTTTCACATTCTAACATATATATATTTTATATAGATGCAGTACAATACTCTATTTGTTAAATATCCATCATGATATTCACTCAGGTAGAGTACATCTTTGTACATAAGCAGTATGACATAACTCTATGTACAACATCAATAATTCGCTTTAAATTTTTAAACGCAATATCATATTCTTAAATATGTACATTTTATATCTAAACAGTATAATACTCAATTTGGAATATATCGAACATCACATTATGTCAAACAGAGTACATGTTAGTACATCAGCATGCAATGTTATTAAGCGATACTCGGTAGTATGATGAGTGATGACAGTTGGTGAGTGAACGTGTGCATGATACTTTGTTTAATTCAATAATCGTGCTTGTAATCACATAAATGAGTTGTAATAAACTAAGTATCTCTAATGAAATGCACTTGAACTGCGCATATATATATATATATATATATATATATATATATATATATATATGTAGTTCATGTGTGAAGCTCTACTATGCTGTTGTCTCTAAAGGTAAGCGATGGATAGCGTTTTCAAGCGTACACATGATGTGTAGAGTTTCTTATTGTCTAACAATTAAAGACTAAGTTTCTTAAAACTCTTTCAAATTATGTAATTGCAGATTAAGTGACCAAATCCTTATCCCGTTCTACATGAGGATACGACGGAACAAATGAAAATTATTCTTAAAATAGAATGATTAGTGTCTTATACCATCATTTCGTTTATATCGTGATTTAAAAATGTATGAGTGCATTAAAAAAAACAAAAAAAAAATCTTAAGTAGGGTTCTAGCGAGCATTTGTAGCGAACTCGCAACATCCTAGTAACATACTTAATGTCAGCTTCTCAGTTACGATGTCGCTAGAAGGATAAAGTAGAGCATAAAAGGCAATCACATGAGCACGTAACGACTTCGTAAATAGCCACGTCAGGCGTAACGAGAGAGTTCCGATTTCGCAACAAGGTAAGCTAGAATAAAGTAAACACGTTATAGAACAGAAAAACCCTACACTTTTGGCATCTTATCCATCACTTCTTACGGGTTTCATCTCCAAAAGTTCAAACTTTTGCACATCTTCTCAAATCTCCTCAACTTTCTTCACATCAAATCTCCATTACCCATCCCATACATGTTGGACACATCAATTGTGTCAAAACAAAGTGGAACTAGCCACTAATTGCATCAAAAAGATTGGTAAGTTTTGCAATAAATTCTCAACCACATTTTTGTCTATAGTTTTTGCAATTAATGTCAATCTTTATTTGTTCTTGTTCAATTTGGTAACATCCTTTGTTATGGGTAGGAGAGGGACAAACAAGGTAGACCATCCCCAACCAAAATAATCAATTCCACCGACACAACTTTGTCATATACCAAAGGTACGATTTTTTTCATTCTTATATGCTAAAAATTTGATTTTCTTGTACATAGTGCCTCCATTTATCATGTTATTACAAAATATCATGTCAGAAGCATGTCCTGAACGAAAATCAAGATTTTCGTTTAAAATTATCCGTAGCTAGCTTAGCCCTAAATTTTAGGATTATGAAATATAATGTTTTTACTACAAAGTACAACTTTGATTTATTAGTATTGTGTTAGTCATTAACTAAATTCAATATACAAAGGAAAGCTTAATGGAGAGCCCTTCAAGTTCCGTTAACTCCGACTCAAGTGGGGGGGAAAATGTTGTTGGCGGTTCAAGTGAGGTTAGAAGACAACGAGAAGTGACTCGCGCATCGAAAGAAGCTCAACTCCTCACACATTGTCGCGAATTAGAGATTAGGATCGATAACAAAATACTAACACATGTCAAGTTTAATGACATTGGTGTTGCTATTTCACCCGTAGATGATGCCGCGCAATGGTCGAGTTGGTGTGCTAAGACGGGTAGGATACGCACACCATTAGACACAACGGATTGGAGGCTACTAAGCATCGACATCAAAAAGGATATATGGAAGGAATGCAAGGTTAGTGTGGTACTTGTTATTTTTAATTTCAATTGAAAATTGTGAGTGTGACTATTTTTATGATCACATTTGTAGCGCCCCTCTATTATCGAGGCAACATCCTATGATCAAGTGAAAAAGAAGGCTCTTCAAATCGCATCAAAAGCTCATCGAGAACACAAATATACCCTTGCCAAGGATTATATCAAACCGAAGGCACGAGGTTTGGGCAAGATCCAAGTACGCGTTACAATCACATTGTAACCCTTACTTGGGAGGCATTCAAGAAACGATGGTTAGAAAATGACGCAAAGGTTAGTTTACTTACTACATCTTGCAATAATAGTTTCATGCGAATTAGCCAAATATTTTTGTTTCGGTTAGTGCTTTATTCCTAAAATAACATAGAATTTTTAAAAGGGTTTGGGGGATAGGAAGCGCAAAGCCACTGCTGATAATGTTATGCCTTACACCGGGGGTAGGGCGGGGTACTTGGGTGTGGGGAGGAAGACCTCAAAAAAAAACATGAAACCGAGGTGAAAGAGCTTGTGGATGGGGGCATGGACGCGGAAGAGGCGAACAAGCTAGTCATTGCCGAAGACCCTACAACATATAGTAGACAACAATTATTCGTCTTGGGTAGAATTAAAAAAGACGGGACTTACTCAAGTGATGAGGCAAAAAGGGTGGCTAATCGAGTGGTACGCTTTACCTACTACGCCATACCATGTTCCATTTTAGTATCTACAATCACACCATCAAACACAACAAATGATGACGATAATAACTTTTCATTTACTATACTACCATTTTAGGACGAGGTCGAGCGTGAAGTTGAAGAAGGCTTGTTCATCCCTGTCGGTAAACACGATGTACTACGTAGGGCACTTGGGAAGGCCGAGCATCCGGGAAGAGCTAAGGGAATTGGTGGTTATGTTACTCAAATAGAGGCGTTTGGTATCAAACATAGTGGGAAAGACCCTAAACCATCCAAACTCTAAATAGCATTGAACCAAGCCAAAAAATCCGACCAAGAGGTCAAGAAATTGAAAAAAATGTTGGCCAATATATGTTCTTTTATAAAGTATCCTCTTCCATCCGATTTTTGTGACACCGATCCAATCAATGGACCATCGTCTAGAGGTTCACATCCTTCCCCACCACACATGAGGTTGACCAACCTATTTTTGACCAACCTATTGTTGAACCCAACAAGGAAATATGCACACCTTCGGCCCCTATCAAAGAGCAAGTTCACATACAACCATCCGATCCAAAACCAAAGGTACGTTTAATTACTTGCACCTCAATCAAATGAATAATTCTACACAACTCATGATTATTGATATTTTTTAAATATGTCTAATTCGACCTAATTAAACATACCTTATTTGTATATTAGAACTCCCCTTCTTGCAAGTTGTACGCTGAATGTTGGATGAATTCTCAACCCCGCCACGTTGCAATGGGAAATTCATATCCTGACATGGCACTACATCATGAAGCCAAAGTACCTATTGGTTTCGTTAGGGTTTCTATACTACATGTGTTAGTCGAGGATGCGTTGGTACCGGTCGCGGATCAAGAGTGCACGACAGTGGGTAAAGGTTTGGGCCGTTTTTTTGTGTGGCCCAAATGGTTGGTAGTTGATGTGAATTCTAATTCTATCCCAATTAATAGAAACACACCTTCACCCGTCGTAGACCCGCTAGATTTTCCGGTAGCTAAGAAACCGATGTCGGTGGGAGAAGTTGGATTCATAAAATCACTCCCGGGATTCCTTCGCACGTTTTATGATCTGGTGGGCCACCATAGTCGGGATTCTGTTTACTATTTCTATTCCAATAAACAGGTGTTCGGCGAAGCGAGGGAATTAGTCGTTCCATGGGAAGACTTTGCCCTTTTCTGGCACTATAAAACCCTTCCCGAAACAATCCTTATACTACATCAAATGTAAGCTACTTGATCTCATCTCTTCTATCGTGTTGCAAGTTACGAATTTTCATGTACTTGTGCACTATTATACGTTCATATCCCATCTATTGTTTATTTAGGTACATGCAATGCCTTGCTCTAAATGCAAAGACTTTCATTGGGTTTTTGCACCCAATATGCTTGCAAGAAATGAATGAAAGTAATCAATCACGACTTGCTTATCTCTCTAAGATCCTTAGTGACAAGACCAAGACAATTTACATAGGCCCATATCTAGAGGGGTTAGTTTTCTTTGTTACAATTGGATATTTGCACTTCGTAAACATTATAATCTTCGAGACGGGTTCTTACATTTTCATTTCTTAAAATATGTAGCGGCCATTGGAGTTTTGTAGCTATGATACCATCGTTGAAGCGAGTGTATTGGATGGACCCGCTACACTTAGGTCCATCTACAAAATTTGCAGATTTATTAGAGGTTGCTATGCATAGTGCACATGACGACACACTACTTCCCTTCAACCTTATACAGATTCAGGTGACAGTACAAATCCAATGCTCATTTATTTTCACTATGATTTCATTTCAAATCATTTTTTATACTTCTTCACTTTCAGCATCGAAAGCAATTGTCAAATTGGGAGTGCGGTTACTATATGATGTTGTACGCAAGCGAGTGTGTAGCTGGCCTTGTTCAAGATAATCTGGAATTACATCGCGTAAGCATTCTTATAACCTACTTATTGTACCTATTACTATCTACGTTGCATTCAATAGTATTAAAAACACATTTCATATTCTTAGATTATCGAGGAAAATCATGCACCGTACACCAAGAAGGAGTTGGAGGATGGTAGAGATGCATTGGCTAGACACTTGGTCCTTATTAGATCTCGGTACATCTCTAGGCCTCACATTCCCAATAAAAGCTAGTTTCTTTTTTTGTCAAATGGATGCCTATACTTTTGAGTTCCATTACTTGCATTAGTTTATAAATTGTGGCTTGATAGTGTTTCATGTTCATGTTTTGTGCTTAGATACCATGCATCTTGCAATTGACAGCTTAGACAATTAAAATGAAACCCAATTTTAGTGGAAATGGGTGGAAATGGCTCAAATCCTATAATTTTGTGACAGTTACGAATTACCTGCGAGTTCGTAACTTCTCTCGCCCGTAACATTAAAATATTTGCGATCATCTTGTACTATCGCTACTTTAATCGCCGGGATTATATTTCTGATCTTAGTTTTTGCGCACTCGCTACCCAATCGCTCGTTCTTTTCTGCCTCTCCAATCTGATCTCTGTCGAGTTCGTAACAATACACGCCAAAACCAGGCGAATGTCTAGCTTACTCGTAATGTCATTTTTTTTTTCTCGCTCACCCGGTGGTAAAACGTCGTCGTTTATTGGTTCTGAGCTTAGTTTTTGCGTCATCGCTACCCAATCGCTCGTTCTTCTCTGCCTCTCCAATCTGATCTCTGTCGAGCTCGTAACCATACACGCCAATGCCAGGCGAATGTCTAGCTTACTCGTAACGTCATTTTTTTTTCTCGCTCACCCAGTGCTAAAACGACGTCGTTTAACGTAAGCGAGATTAGTAGCGAATTCGTTACTACACACATAAGCGATATTACTTACGATATCGTTAACTCTCTCGAACCAACAACTTTTATTATATTTTTATAATATCATTTTCACAATTTTTACATTTTTATGAAAAATAATTGTTCGGTTGCGACCTCGCTATGGTGTTGCTAGCGAGTAGCTAGTGGCTGTCGTAACCTGGCTCGTTTTGATTAACCGGAATTGTTTAATTTGGGTTGTAACGAGTTCGCTACCTATAACCGAGCGATTCGCCTCTATTTGTCGTAATCAGTCTCGTCAGCAGATAAATATATGACAAACTAGGAACACTTACGAGATCGTAACTACTATTAGCGATCCGCACGGTGGAAGTCGTAACCAGTCTCGTACACATTCATAACAGTCTAGGCTTTTCAATGTAGCGAAATCGTTAGCATTTCATCTGGCGATTCGTAAGCTGCTGTCGTAACATAACAATCAACCATTTGTTTGGGACTAGCGTTTGCTAGTTACGGTATCGCAACGAGCCAATTCATATCATTCAGACTTTCACGCTAGCGATTTCGTAAGCTTTTAGCAAGGCGTATAAGCCTTCATCCAAGGCGGAAACAAACGCCTTAAACCCAAAAACATCTAAGGCGGAAGAGGAACCGCCTTAGATGATTTTTTTCATTCAAGTCACTACCAGGGAAGGCATTTGTTTTCTGCCTTAACACATGAAGGATGAACTGCCTTAGATGGCTTGATATTCTAGTAGTGCGTCTAGCGATAGCTTGATTCAAAAGTTGTACGAGGAGATAAAGGAGCTCAAAGCAAGCCAAGGGAAGCGAGACATTGCCCTTCACATGCTTGCTAAAAGCAGTGGCACTAAACTCCCCAAGGACCTCGAACACATCACCACACGTTGGGAACCAACCGAGCCCGATTCACTTCTTCGTGAACCATCTCATCATGACCCTTTACCCGCTTCTCCAATAGAAGATGAACATGAGAATGTGCTCGACGATGTTCCTTTTCAACCCTACGTCGACCCAAGTGTCCATGAAGGAAACCGTGAATCAATGGTTAGTAAACTATCCTTAATCTAATTATGTTTAAGTACTTTCTTTGAATCACTACAACATATAAGTGCATAATTAGATATTTATGAAGTAGTATTAAATGTTTTGATGTTATATTCAAGGGATCTTATGCATGCTTGCTCTACGTTGACCTTGGAAATTCGAAACCCCCCTTTTTAGTGGCAAATGGCATTTTTGAGGAGTCTATTAGAAAACATCACCATAAGGACGTGCCTGAGGGCTTGAGTGTTGTTTCAATTGTAGACATCTTCTTTGAAAATGCTTTGTTGCCTATTCCCGAACCATCAAACTGATTGCTAAAAGGAACAAAGGGAATGCTTTTGATGTGGCCTAGGAGGCTGATTAGGGTAGAGGGCTTAGGGGAGGATGAGCCGACCAATCTATGTCCACCATCACTAGTCAAGGGTAAACGCATCTTTGCTATTGATTCAACTAAGAAACCAATAGAGGCCAATGTGGAGGACATGCCCCCTTCCCTTAGACTATTGTTTGAGAAGATATCCGACCACAACCAACTTGGGACGTACGACTTCCCTTCTCCTACACCCATATTCGGAGTTGGCAAACTTATTACGCTGTGTTGGGTGGACTTTGAAGACTTGTGGAGGTTTGACATGATAACGGAGACTCTTATGTCTCTATTTCAATGGTACATTTTCTAGTTCATAATGTTTGTTTGTCGGTCGCTTTATTTTATAATTTATCAAACCCCAAATGTCAATTAACAATCCTTTCTCATTTTGTTGAATGAAGCTTCTTACACAACATTGCACAAAGTCGCGGTCGGCCTTGGATTGGTTTTCTATGCCCCGAGCATAATCAAGAGGTTGTCCATTCTCGCGAAGAACGACTAGGCTACTTGAAAGTTGGTCTAAGTGATCCTACTAAAGTACTCTTCTTGTTGCCCCTACTCCACAAGTAAGTGAAACCTAAATGGTCTACATTTTGCTTTCAATACAAGGCTCCCTAGTTTATTAAATTATGTTGTTAATGTGTTGAATTAGGGGACATTGGCGTTTGGTTGTCATTAACAAGACAACTAAACATGTGTATTGGATTGATTCTCTCCACCATGCACCCATCCCTTCTTTTGTTCAGATAGCAAAGCAAGCGTTGGAGTTTGTCAATCCCAAGGGTCAATCGGCTTTCGGGGTTCATGAAATCAAGGTTGCCTTACGCTACTAATTTATTTCATTGATTTAGAATGCACATGCCTACCAATGCTAAGTACAAGTGATTTTTTTCCCTAGTTCAAGAAGCAAAATAGTTGTTGGGAATGTGGTTATTTCACCATGGCGACGACACTTCAAGTTTTCTCTTCTGCTAAGTTGAACAATAACTTTGAATCGGTGAGTACTAACTATATTATTCCTAACTTGTATTATTATACTTGTTTGCCCGATCATGTTTGTTAAACTTAATTTTTATGCTTCATTTCTTGACTAGTTTTTTAAGAAGGACTCGACTCCTTACACACTTGATGACATGAAGACCGTTATCAACAACTTTGCGTCGTACATGCTAAATGTTCGGGGTTCAAGACTTTCAAAATAGCATTAGTAAGAACATGGCGTGTGACGTACATTGTGTGGTGGTTTGTTTGTAATGTTGAATATTTTTCCCTTCCCATGGTCATGATGCGCTACAAATATTCGATCTTTTGCTACAATAACGGTCATTTTTTGATCATTAGATGCTATGGTGCATTATGTATTTTGGATATCGCCAATGGTTGGCTTGATTAAATATGAGTCATTTTTATTATGTAATTTTTGGGTTTTGCATCATCCAATTCTGAAATTGCGCGGTTCCGGCATCGTTATTTTAGTCACCCTAATAGAAAAACAAATTTATTCACCACCATTTCGATTTCGCAATAATCTGCTTCCCTAGGTTTTTGATTTCGCAAACAAGATACACTTCAGAGAACCAATCCAGTGGCATCCCCTATTTTAAGCCCGATAAAACCGACCACATACATTAAAATAACCAGTTTTTCGAACTCGAACATATATGAAATAGTCAACTACCTTCAGAACTCGAAAAATGTATAATTCATCACTCTATTACACTATCGGAAACATAACAATAAAAATCCTAAAATATGTTCTTTCGAACTCGAAAATTGACGGGGTTCTCAATTTGAATTTCGAAATCGAAATAAATGAAACCCACACACCCTACTAGCAACCCTGTTATGAAACTTTTGCAACCTAACTTCAACCTATTTTAGACACCGAAAAAATTATCATGTCGCATTATTTTCGATATCTAGAGAATGAATCAAAAGTGCTCATCATAGACAAATACTATGACCTTGTAAATATGTAGCAAATAATGGTCAACTTCAGTTGGGCATATTCAATAGTTTTCGAATTCTAATCCTCCACAAACACTTAACTTGCTACTCGTAAACACTATACTATGTACTCAAACTTTGCGACTCGTAAATTTGATGACATGTTCTTTTTCGAAATCGTGAGTGTGTATGGTTTCTACTCGAAAGTTTCTACTTCAGCTCGGGGACCATAATGTCATGTTTTAAGTTTTCTTGTCGTAAACCCCTGCATTTTTGGTTTTCGAGTTCGAAAAGTATGCACGGCGGGTCCTTCCGCCGTGCAAAACTGGACCGCCGATGGACGGCGGTTCCAGTAACGGCGGGTACAACCGCCGTGTATACCCCAGATTACCGCCGTTGGGGCCATCAACCTCCAGTAGTGTTAAGTTCTTTCAAGATGTTTTATTTGTAAGAGTCTTTTCAAGTTCTTTGATTTTGTTACTCGGTTTAATGTTTTACTGGACTAATTACTTCCTCATTTGTTCATTATTGAAGCTGCAGCCAGCTAACACGGATGATGTTCATCTCCTCGTGACTGCCGAGTAAATGGTAGAAGATAACCAGTCAAAGAACATCCAGCACATGTTTATGAACTCAACTAAGGAAGAGATATTATCTCATCTGACATCTTTATGTAATGTGAAGTTAAAGATGGTAACTATCTGAGGCAATTTCTCTGTATGAAAGATAATAATTTTCATCTTAAAATAGTGCTTTAGTTGATAATAATTTGTTGAAACTTGGTGATTTAGTTCTTGTTGATCTTTGTTATATGCCATAAAATATAGTGGCTGAGAGTAAGTTTCTCCTTTGTTATACTTTAAGGTAAATTAAAATAAGTACTAGTGGGCAAAGAAATGAGATGAAGCTTCCATTTGTGCCATGGAAATTAGCATTGCCAACTTGATACTTCAGTTTAAAATAGTCCCCAAGTTAATTAACTTGATACTTTTAACTCCATTTTATTATTCACATGGATGATTTATTATAGCTTACACAAGGGATTTATACGAGAATGAAAGAACCTACTTAAAAAAAGTTGATAAAAAATCTACTTAAAAAATCTGTTGAACGAAATAAACTGACTGGGCAGTGAGGCATACAGGTGCAGTTTGATAAGTATAAAGAGTAATTAGCAGAAATCCTAATATAATCCAATTAATGATAAATAAAAGCCAAAATTTTCAAAGTAGACTAAAACTAGCAAGCTTCATCTTCTCTCTCAGTCTTACATTCAATTAACCCATTTACAGGTGCAGTTAGGGCGAGCTCTGCCGGATTCCACCACCGGATTGTCCAGCCGTACGGAATTCCTGCCGTACGGGATTCCTCCGTCGGATCTCCAGCCGTACGGGATTCAGTTTTCCGTGGAATTTCAGCCATCCAGTCGTACATCTGCGTACGGGAAATCTGCGTGGTATTCAGTTTTCCGTCGGATTCTCCAGCCGTACGGGATTCAGCCATCTTCGATCAGGTCATTTTCCGTGGAATTTCAGTTTGTGCTATTTCCGATCGATTTCTGCTAGTCTTTTTTAGGGTTAAAAGCTCATGTACCCCCAAGTTTATAAGAAAGTGCCAATGTACCCCTGAGTAATTCAAAAGTGCTGATGTACCCCTATCATTATATTGAATAAAGAAATGTACCTCTAAAGCCCATTTTTCAACATCATTTTGAATTAAAAGACAAATTTACCCTCACTTGTTAGATTTTATTTTCTTGACCCAAATGCTCATGGGTACGAAAAAAAATAGTCAAGAAATCAATATCACTGAATTACAGAATAAATGCACAATATTATTGAAAGGGGCCATTCTTGATGCAGTCCATATTTTGCTTATTTTATAGTCCAAAAAAATACGTCTTTGATATATATGATATGATCAATAATTAAGTATATCAGACATATGCATCATATATATATATATATATATATATATATATATATATTACTTCTATTGCATACACTTGCAAATCAGTTATATATCATAGTTATTGTATATATGATTATATAACAAAAATACGGGCTAAATCTAGCAGGCCAGTATTGAAAAAAGTTAACATTTATATCCAAAAACTCAACAAATTGAAAACATTGGTGAAATTACCATAATCTCGCCACTTTAATCTAGTCACGCTAATTATTACTTGGTGTGGCGGTTTCGGTCCCCGGCTAACACTAACTTCTGGCACGGTGGTTTTGGCCCCATCGACTTCAAACGCGTTCATCCGATAAAGTAACGATGACTGGTGGTATGGATTTGAATTGCTTTCTTAACTGGGTGTGAATGTAAAAAGGGAAACGGGAATTAGATGATTATTCATTGATTTGGTTGGGGCATTTTCATCATAATTTTTTTCTTTTTTACCATTGAATAATAGTGAGGGTATTCTTGTCATTTTACACTTGGCAAAAGAAAATTCTGCCCAAATTACACATTTGAGGGTATAGTGGCACTTTTGAAAAACTTAGGGGTACATTAGCACTTTCTTAAATACTTGGGGGTACAACAGCACTTTTTTCTTTTTTTTTATCTTCTTCACTTTTGGGCGATGATTTCTCGAATCCTGATCAAGTTCCTGTATAACTTTGCATATATTGCTGATATTGCGCAATTTCGATAGAGATAATGGTGCTTCTGTTGTTACAGCTTGTGAATAAGATACATACTGTTATTTCTTTTGTTTTTTGGTGATTGAACTTTGAAGATTCAGATGAGAGTTGTACTCAGGTGAAAAGAAAGCTCAATACATCCCTGATATCTACAATAAGCTACATACTGTTATGGAACATTTGGTTTCATTTTGACAATGTTCAGGGACATTAAGCTGGTTCTTTCTCTTTTGACAATGTTCAGGGTGGAGCCACACACATTGACATAGCTTGTGTTGTGACCCAGACTTGGTGAGGCTGTCTACTAGCTTGACTTCCATCTCTGTACATCCTTACTTCACTTGTTGTGTTTTAGATAATAGGTCTTCTGTTGCATGGCTTTTGTTTCGGAACACCACATTTTACTGCTATGTTAAATTCAGAAGCACTTTGTTGTATGGTTTTCTCAAACACAGCTCTAAACTGAAGTTCTAAACTAGTATGCAAACTGAGAAGTTTTGCTATCTGGTCTGCAGAAGCGTGTTAAATCTGATTGAAGAGAGGAAATTGCATGATGTTTAGATCTAACCAAACTGAGGAAATGAGTAGTTCCCTGCATGAACAGAAAGATATATTCAGCCAGTTGCTTCCACCTGAACAGCTATTCGAATACAGCCCAATTCAGCCCAACGATGATGAATTTGAGATAAGCAATGATGAAATTGAGATGAATGTTGGTCAGAAGACTGAAATTGAGCTCGTGGATGAAAATGGCAACGTGACTTCGGCAAAATCATGCTTTAAAGCTTCAGATGTGTACAAGTTGGCAAAGGGTTTGAAGATTTTTGTACACGTCAATGATTTTGGCCAGCCAAATCGCTCAAGTAGGAGGATTTTGACCAGGTTCTTGTCAAAGCTTATTCAAGAGCCGCATCTCTGTCCCCCTGACATTACCAGCTTCAATGATGTTAAAAATGCATTTGGAGTCGAGTTGATAAGAGCTGTGCGGGTAATCTTCTAACCCTTTACTATACTGTTTGTGATATCCATATCGACTTTCTAATATCTTCTAATCTTTATTCTTCTTGGCAGGATAAATTTTGTTTCCCTAACAATGATAGAGTGGATAACGTTTTGCTTTCAATGATGGATTCAAAGTTCAGAAATAACAAGTATAGAATCAGGAAGCATGCATGTAATGAGGCATTAACCAGGTTAAGGGAAAAATTTAGGAACTTTTTGGAAGGAAATGATCTCACTCATGCAGAATTGGAACAACGAATAAGGCAGCATGAATTTCGGGAGGATCATATTTTTAGTGAGCTTGATCTGATGGGACCTCCACCAGGATTTTCAAATCATCAATGGCTGCAATTTAAGAACGTGATGAAATCTGAAAAGTTCAAGGTATGCCATCGGCCACATCACCCCTTAAATTCCAGTTTTTGTATCGGTACTCAGTCAAGCTTAGGAACTTTCACCCTTTTTAACTTTTTACTATTTGTCTTAGAAACTCTCTAAGAAAGGCAAAAAGCCCGTGCAGCCTTCTGCCACAATCATACTACTGGCACTAAAAGTTTCGTGCAAATTGAAGATGAGCATGTAAGGGGGCAATAAGGTTTTATTAGTAACTTTCCATTATTCATCATATTCATTAGTTTTTCATGTTTTTCTCATAGGTAAGGATCCACAAAGAGCGTCCTGGTCCAATCTCATTTTTTGATATGACACATAAGAAGAAAGATGGATCATATGTGAAGGATAAGTCCAAAGATTTTATGGTAAGTTTTTTCATTTTCATCTTTCAGCAGCCTTAAAAACATTTTTTGAAGTACCGAAGATTCACTTTCTTGGTGTAGATGGCAGCTAAATCAGAGATTCGTAAGCGTAAAGCTTCAGGAACTTGTGAGGACTCTGCAGAACTAGAAAGAGACGTTTGGACTGAATTGATGGGGGAAGATAAGCCAGGTCGAGCTCGGGGTTATGGGACTGGTGTTACAAAGTCACTCGTAAATGGTTTTCGTGCCAAGCTAAGAAGGATGAGAAATGAATCAGAAGCTGTTGCTCGTGATGCTGATTTAACAAAGCTCAGGGAACAGATGACTGAACAACAGCAGCAGCTTGTTGCACAGCAAAAAGCCATGAATGAGTACATGTTGAAAACAAATGAGATCATTGCAAATTTGAAAGGTGAAGTTCTAGTCTATCGCACTGCGTTTGGAGCTCCTGCCAGTGAAGCATTTGAAGCACCTTCCACATCAGGTAACATTTGAAATTATGGCTGAATCATGTGGAGGTTGTTTTACATATCATCACTGAGGCTAAAATCACGTGAATTCTTGATTTATTTATTGTCTTTTGTTGATAATATTGCAGGGACAAACTATCAGAATGTTTGTTGAAACACCTTTAAGATCAGGTTACATCATAATTCTACATATATCATTACTTTAGGCTAAAATCATGTGAATTATTTATTTATTTCTTGCTTTTTTTTATACTGTTGCAGGGCCAAACTATGTCCATGTTCAGAAGATCAGCAATAGATAATGTTGCATAGGGTGATTGATTGAAGCAATTATTTGTATCTGTAGGCTATTGAAGACCAGCAATAGATAAGACGACTAGGTTTCATGATTAGTGTTTGTACAGTGCTATCATCTTTGTTCAAAATAATGGTTCTGGACCAAATTATGATTAACTCTTTATACATCTCCAGTTTGCTCAATGTTATTTTATTTTTCCCTTTATTATGTGGTGACTCTTTATATAGTTTGCTTTCCCTTTTATATCACGTGTGCATCAGATCTCGAGATGGTCATCAATCCAAGGAACCAGAGAAAATTCAGAAATTTCGAGTAAAGGTAGTTTAATCTCATCTTCTGAAATTTATATTTTGAGTATTGTAATTATGTGTTCTGGCTTGATGGTTTTTTGTGTTTTTTGTTTTCCTGATGTGTGAACTGATTCGTAGAAATTGAATAAATTTTTGATTCAGATAATTTACTCGAGTAAAGATTTTTCTGTGATAGCCACCAAGGATAGTCAGCCCTGGGCAATTTCAGTCGCTAGGTATGCTTCTGCTTAATAATCATCATTTTTGCTTGTAATGTGGGCATGCTATATCAATCTGTAATTGAAATCGGGTTTATTGATTGTGTATCTGAATTAATGCCTTTTGTTGTACTCTGGTTTAACCTTTGATGGTTAAAAGGAAAGCCATTAACCTCTCCTTTGCTGAGCTACAGAAAAATCTTCTCAATTTCACCTAGGTAAATGTGCTCCAATTACGTATACACTCTAAAGTAACATCTAAATAGATATTTTTTTTCTTTTATCTCATGTCATGCTCTTGATATTTAGTTATGATGAATGAGACTTGCTTATCTCGTATATCTCATATATAGCAAGGTTCTTGCCATTCAGCATTTCAATTTTCAGGCCACTGTTGCTGCTGCCTTCATGAATATATTTGTTGTTTATGTGAATCAGCTGTCAGACATCAAAGGTGACAAGGTACAAAAAATGTTATTGAAATTTGATCATTATATTTCATCACGTGTTTATATAATGTGTACACACGAGTTTCATTTGCATCAGTTGAATATTGATTTTGCAGATTAATAAACCATACCTTCCATTGCCATCAGGCATCTGGAGAAATTTCTCTTAATGCTGGTCTGGCCATTAGCTTATCTTTTGCAACAATGGTAAGAGCATCTCCAATATTTCCTCTGTCACAACTTTAATAGCACCTTGTTTTTACAATTTGATTATAAATTTCAAATTGTACTTTACGTTCCCCTCTGATAATGATAATTTCTATGTGTTTTTAATGAGCATTCGTGTCTATCATAAGCTTATATTTAGATTATTATTGCTTATTAATACATAAGCTTCTTTGTCTATCACTGCAGATGAATATAAGGCTAGGAAATGAAGTATTGTAGAAGTGGTGTTAAGGATGATTATAATTAAGTTAAAGATTTCTAACTATGGCACGTCGCAATTGATAATTCCAGGGATACAATGGATCTCAGCAATGGGATGTTGCTTTATCCATTGAAGCAATACTAGCAACCAATCTAACAGATGAGTATGGTATGATACTCAAGAAAGAACATAATTTCCTCAAAATTTTACAGGTATTTTCTCTTATAAGTGTTCTTTTACTTCAATGATCTATCATATTTTTTACATTTTCACCAATGTAAATATTCTTTACAGCTTACAAAACATGTTGGAGATATCAAATTCTCGTATCGACACATTACAAAAGGTGCATGGCCCTTCTCCACACCAGACAATGGCTGGTCTGTTTCAGATATAACTTCTGAAGGCCTCAGGGTTAGTATCAAGAAGAACTCTTGTTTTTCTAGTTGAGACAATTCAAAAAACCATAGAATATCATTCATTAGGCCTTAATATTTCACACTTGAACATGTTTACATTTATTTGTTGATATGTAGTATAACTAAGCCTATTATATGCTTGGTTTTTCAGGCAGCATTGTTGCTATTCAAAATGTCATCTGATATTTTTGGGCAACCTATTGAAAAAGAAAAGCTTTTCGATGCCGTTGATGTCATTCTCTCCTATCAGATTTCTCTACCTATTCTTGAGCATCTGTCAAAATGCTTACACTGACAAAGTTAATATCTCTTTTTTTTATTGTTAGTCACATCAAACCTGACCAGTATAAAAAGACTAGTATGAATGTCACATTAAACGACATAGGGTATAAGACTTACCAGCTTATAGAGCTGATATATGTTATGCTGTTTATGTTTTATCAGTTCTACATCATGTTAATTTTTAGGCGCATCTGATTCAGTGATATTTTCAATGTTTTTGTTGGTTAGGTACTGATGAGTTGGATAGCGATTTTCTTTGTCGTGTTAGGTTATGTTTTGCCGAGCCTCCGTACTTTCAAATGACCGTGAAGCCAATATTTACTCATGGACTTGATGTTACTGAACTTCCAGGGATTGTAGGATGGATGATAAGTTATTTGGGGAGAATCTGTTAGTATATATCTGTGTGCAATGTTTATCGATCTAATGTTCACCGATTTTTTCTCTCTGTAGGATAAGCTTCTGGCTAGTGGCTACTGCCTTTGAACGGACACTTGTTGAGGTGATTTGCTTGACCTAAGCAATAACGTTTTTAGTTTTCTTCAAATTTATATTGAACGCAGCTGACAGCTGAAACTGTCTGGCAGCCAAATATGCTAGTAGTTGATATCGAGAAGATCGCTTCACCACAAGCAGGTAAATTTTTGGCCCCATTTTCCGTCTTAATGCTTTTAGTGAGCATACAACTTTGCACTTAGATTGGGATAAAATCATCGATTATGTAGGCCAGAAAACTGCATTGTTTCTTGTTCATCTTTGATTGACATGTATAGTTTGGACTCTTAATACTGGATGTGTTAGATGTGTTGTACTTCTAAAGTTTTTGTTCTTTGCACTTCAGAAGATTGGTTCTTGCTGTAATTTGATATTTATATTTTTGATTAGATGGAGTTTGATTTGAAAATGAGCTCTCTAGCCAGTGATTGTAATGGTGAATAAATATAGAAATTTGTGGGTAGATTAGTAGTTATTAGAAATTTGTGGGTAAAATAGTAGTTATTAGAAATTTGTGGGTAAATTAGTAGTTACTAGAAATTTTTGGGTAAATTTGTAGTTATTAGAAATTTGTGAGTAGATTTGTAGTTATTGGAAAGATTTGGGTTGAATAGTAGTTATTAGAAATATGCGTACTGTATTGTAAATATTTAACATTAATAGACTGAATTGTAATTAATGAAACAATTAGGGTCTAGATTATAAATTGCATTTTTTTAAATTCTCCTTATGGATTTGAGACGCTTCCAACCGTCGTAATCCTCTGTGACGTTTGCAGGTGGTGATCTAGTTTGGACAATTCTAAGCGTCGCTAAATTTTACGGCATGTTGAAGCGTCACAAAAATATAACGGCATCTTTGCGCGTCGCAAACCCATTAGTGACGCTTACTTGTGTCAAATAATTTTAGCGACATGCTGAATACAGACACTTGCTTGAAACGTCGCTAAGTGTTTTAGTGACAGTTTTAAGTGTGACTAATTAGCAAATTTTGCGTCACTACTGGAATTTTCTGTTGTAGTGTTTCAGCTCCTTATTTCTCGGTGGAGCTGATGAGCTTGTTGCAATCATGAGTAAGAGCTTCCCAGAATTAGAGTTGAAGCTAGAGGACTACAAAAAAATGAACTGGATAGAGTCTGTAGTTTTCTTTGCAGTTCTGGCTGCTCAAGAGGACACCATTGACGATCTCCTCATTAGAAGTGATATGAAACGCTGTTTCAAAGGAAAATCAGACTTTGTAACTCAGCCAATCTCAGTAAATGGCTGGAAATTAATATGTGACCGCCTTTTGGAAGAAGGAGGATTTTTGTCTCAGTTGCAGCTTAGTCCTCATGGAGGAATGATGAGTCAAATATCAGAATCTGCAACACCATTCCCTCATAGGGAGGGGACGCTTTTCATGATTTATTATCATGTGGTGTGGACTGATGAAAAAGGAGGTGGCGCCCGGGTAAATTGGATCAGAAGTTTTTACCAGTTCTTGGCACATATGTTTCCGGGTCTCCAAGAGGTGCATATTTTAACTACAGAGATCTTGATCTGGGAGACGCAGTCAGTGATGAAGCAGATGTGAATGTCAAGTACGAAACAGCAAGAGTTTGGGGAACCAAATACTTTAACAGAAACTTTGACAGATTAGTGTATATTAAGACCAAGGTAGATCCAGAAAATTTCTTTAGAAATGAACAAAGCATCCCACCGACGCATGGCATGTCATTTTCATTTTAATGTTTCAGAATATTCACAAACTATGTATGAAGTATGATGCTCCGATTCATGGTTGTTCCTGTTGGTGTTTTATGAAACACAATCATTTAAGCATAATTGGATTTGAGTATTAGTGAGCTCGGGACGCTATAACAAGGTTGGTGGTGCAGAGTGCACACTTGTATAAACCCATCCACGAGCTCACAATTCTGGAATGATCATTTTAATATTAATGATCTGGAATGAAGTGTTACATTGATGTATACGTATATAAATTAACACTTGGTATGTTTGTGTTACGTAATTGGTTGATTGGATGTTAGTGTTACGTAATTGGTTAGTAACATGGTGTCACACCTGATGGGTGCGTACATATACAGTTACTTCAATCCTGATTGGATTGGATTGGATGTATGCATGTAGTTACCTCACGTGGTATGGCATGGATAGGTACGTCATGCAGTTGTCTCAGTTACCTCATTGGTTATGGATCGGAACGGTATGTTGTGCAGTTGCCTAGTATGTTCTGTAGTTATCTGCAGTTGCATCTTGGCGTGTCTGTGGTTGCATGCAGTTGCTTCATCCTTATCTGTACGGTGTGGTCTGAAACTGACGGATTTTCCCTATAAATACACATGCCCTTGGTGCATGAAAACACACAGAATCACAAACAGTAATTACAGTCCAAGAACAAAATGTTCAAAGGCATTTTCTTGTTTCAGGCCTAGAAGCAAGAAGGTTCGATAGTTTTATCCTGCGAGAGAATTCGTGTAACCCAGGCTATAAGGTTCGAATTTTTCTCAAAGGAAAGCGAGGTTACGTGACTCTATCGAAATCCAGATACATCACAAATACCCTTTCTCTTTACCCAACAATCTTTGAGAATAATTTGTTGTTATTGTGATGATGGATTTTGTACGTGACATGACTTCCAAGTTTATGAAGTTAGAGAAGTTTGTAGGTGTGGACTTTCACAGGTGGCAGAAAAAGATGCACTTCCTCCTAACCACTCTCAAGGTGGTGTACGTCTTGTCTACTCTGATCACCGAACCAGCAGAGGATAAACCATTGGAGGAGACACGCAAGAGAAACAAGTGGGAGAATGATGACTACATCTGTCGCAGTCACATCTTGAATTGTATGCCTGATTCACTGTTTGATATATACCAACATGTTGAATCTGCAAGGGAGTTGTGGAATTCTTTGGAGTCAAAGTACATGGATGAGGATGCTTCTAGTAAGAAGTTCCTTGTCAGTAATTTTATGAATTACAGGATGTCAGACTCCAGGCCAGTGATGGAGCAGTACAATGAACTGCTTCGGATTCTTGGGCAATTCGCACAACACAAATTGGAAATGGATGAATCTATTTCTGTGTCAAGCATAATCGACAAGCTTCCATCCATTTGGAAGGATTTCAAACACATGCTTAAGCACAAAAAGGAAGAGCTATCTCTTATTCAACTTGGGAGCCATTTGTGCATAAAGGAAACTCTAAGGGTGCAGGAAAATGGAAAGCCCAAAGATAAAGAGACAGTGGTGTCTTCTTCTATCAATGTGATGGAAGATGGTGAAATTACTAAGAAGAAAACGGGCAAAAAGCATCCCTTTGTCAACAACAACAAGGAATCAAACAAAAAACCTAAGGATTCATGTTGGATTTGCGGCAAGACGGGGCACTTTAAACGTGACTGTCGTGTCGGAAAGAGCAAGAAGGGAGTGGTATCAAACCATTCCGGGCAGAGGTCTAAGGACCAAGGTCCACCAACTCAAGGTCAGTATTTTGACAATGATTTAATTTTTTATGAAAATTATATCACACTCATTCCTAAAACATTTTACATGCAGGATGATGAAGTTGCGTGGTGGGTAGATTCTGGTGCAACCAAACATGTTTGCAAGGACAAAAAGTGGTTCAAGTCATTCGAACCGGTTACTAATGGTGCCATTATTCATATGGGAAACGAATCTACCGCCGATATTCTTGGTCGAGGAGAAGTTGTGTTGAAATTCAGTTCTGGGAAATATCTTCATCTAAAGGATGTATTATATGTACCTAGAATTAGAAAGAACTTAGTTTCTGTTGGCATTTTAAATAAGTGTGGCTATAAGCAAGTGATTGAATCTGATAAGTATGTATTGTCGAGGTATTATGTGTTTGTAGGGTTTGGATATTATTGTAATGGTATGTTTATGTTGAATTTGAGTGATATTTTCAATTCTGTAAACATGGTTTGTTCTGGTGTTGATTTACCATCATTATGGCATGCAAGACTAGGACATGTTCATTATAATCGCATGCTTAATATGTCCAAAGAAAACTTGATTCCACCTTTTGATATAAATGTGCAAAAATGTGATACTTGCAAGTTGACTAAAATTGTCAAACAACCTATGAAAAGTGTTGAAAGGACATCAAGTTTGCTTGAACTCATTCATAGTGATTTATGTGATTTGCATGCAACACCAGCTTTGGGAAATAAAAAATATTTGGTAACATTTATAGATGATTATTCTAGATTTTGTTACATATATTTGTTACATTCTAAAGATGAGGCGATTGCTAAATTTAAGATTTTCAAAAATGAAGTTGAATTGCAGCAATCTGTTTTGATTAAAAAGTTGTGCACTAATAGAGGAGGTGAATATTATGATCTTGTATTTTTTGAATCTTGTGGCATAATTCATGAAATTACCGCTCCTTATACACCACAATCAAATGGTGTGGCTGAAAGGAAAAACAGGGTTCTCAAGGAAATGGTAAATTCCGTGTTATCCTACTCGGGTTTGAGTGACGGATTTTGAGGTGAAGCCATGTTAACGGCTTGCTATTTATTGAATAGGGTTCCAAATAAAAGGAACAAGAAAACTCCACATGAACTTTGGTGCAAAAAGAAACCAAACTTGATTTATCTTCGAGTTTGGGGTTGTCGGGCGGTCGTGAGACTTCCTGATCCCAAAAGGAAAACATTGGGGGGAATGAGCAATTGATTGCATCTTTGTTGGATATGCCATGCATTCCAAGGCTTATAGGTTCTATGTTATTGAACCTAATGATTTCATTTCGATTCACACTGTAATTGAATCGGTAGATGCTATTTTTGATGAAACTCGATTCTCCTCAATGGCAAGACCAAAGGATATAGTTCCAACATCAATAAGAACTATAGAGGGAGATGAAATCTCACCTGTTAATTCACTTGAACTTCGAAGAAGCAAGAGAGGAAGGATTGAAAAGTCTTTTGGTCCTGATTTCCAAATGTATTTGGTTGAGGGATCAAGAGATGAGATTGATAATGAATATTCTTATTGTTATCATGTTGATGAGGATCCTAAAATATTTAGTGAGGCTATGAAATCACGAGATGTTGCTTTCTGGAAAGAAGCGATAAATGATGAGATGGATTCCATCATTGGTAATAATACGTGGATTCTCTCTGATCTACCACGTGGTTGTAAACCATTAGGTTGCAAATGGATCTTCAAAAGAAAGATGAAAGTCAATGGTTCTATTGATAAGTTTAAAGTCAGATTGGTTATCCAAGGCTTTAGGCAAAGGGAAGGTGTTGATTATTTTGATACATATGCCCCAGTTGCCAGGATCTCCACTATTAGGTTGTTGATTGCCTTGGCTGCTATCAACAACTTAGTGATCCATCAAATGGATGTCAAAACAGCATTTTTAAATGGAGATCTAGAAGAGGAGGTTTACATGAAACAACCAGAAGGGTTTGTTATGCCAGGAAGTGAGCATAAGGTTTGTAAACTGGTTAAATCATTGTATGGGTTAAAACAAGCTCCTAAGAAATGGCATCAAAAGTTTGATGAGGTGGTTTTGTCAAATGGTTATCAATTAAACCAATCTGACAAGTGTGTATATAGCAAATTTGATAATTCAGGAAATGGAGTTATTATTTGTCTATATGTGGATGACATGTTGATTTTTGGTGCAAACCAAAATCAGGTTGACCTTACAAAGACTTTTTTGTCTTCAAGGTTTGACATGAAAGACATGGGGGAGGCGGATGTTATTCTTGGCATTAAGATCAAACGAGAGAATAATGAAATCTCTCTGACACAATCTCACTATATTAAAAATATACTCAAAAAGTTTAATTGTGAGAATTATTCCCCAGTTAGTACTCCAATTGATACAAGTGTGAACCTTGTACCTAATAAGGGTAAAGCAGTATCACAACTCGAGTACTCTCGAGTAATTGGATGCTTGATATATGCCATGACAAGCACAAGGCCAGACATCGCTTTTGCGGTTGGCAAATTGAGTAGATACACGAGTAATCCTAGCACCTTTCATTGGCAAGCTGTTAGGCGTGTGTTCAAGTATTTAAAGAAAACCAAGGATTATAGTTTGTGTTATGTGGGATTTCCTTCAGTGTTGGAATGTTATTCGGATGCTAGTTGGAATAATAGCGGAGATGCTAATTCTTCTACTAGCGGTTGGGCATTTTTGCTTGGTGGATGAGCCATTTCATGGTCTTCAAAGAAGCAAACTTTTCTTGCTGACTCGACATTGGAAGCTGAATTTATTGCTTTAGTCGCAGCAGGTAAAGAGGCAGAATGGTTGCATAATCTGATTTATGAAATTCCATTGTGGCCTAAGCCAATTTCGCCTATCTCAATTCATTGTGATAGTCTAAATACTTTGTCTAATGCTTATAAGGAAGTGTAAAATGGAAAATCCAGACACTTGGGCATCAGGCATAGTGCGGTTCGTGAGTTATTAAATCATGGTGTGATTTTAGTTGATTTTGTAAGAACACAGAAAAATCTAGCAGACCACTTGACGAAGGGGTTAGCTAGGGACTTGATATTTAAGTCGGTGATCGGGATGGGTTTAAAGCCTATTTAAATCTTTGATGGTGGTATACCCAATTTCGCTCTAGTATGACGCTAGAGTCAAATTCAATGTGGAAGGCCCATTACTTAAGATTGAAACATATAATTTTATATCCCGAATGATATATGTTTGGACATGCATGAAGACCAGAGGATGAAGTTTAAACTTCTTAATGGATCTTTTGAAAAAATACATATGCATGTGTATGATTAAAAAGATTCACCTATATGAAGAGCGAAGTGTAGCCGCTTCAAGAAGCTAAGGCTTGGCTTTGTATGCACCCCATGAATGGATTGGGACACATGGCTTGAATTGTGTCAGTTTAGCTTTTGAGTTGTATTTGAACTTGTGTGTGTATTATCTTCAAGTGTTCAAATGGGTTGAAGGGTTCAATCTTTTAGACACCCCGATTCTCGAGCATTTGGAATGTGTAATTCACTAAGATGAAAATTAAATCTATAAGACATTTTCATTTATGCACTTGTTTGGTTTTGATGGATTGTCGTTTTTCAAAATCAAGGATTATACTTAAATGGGGGAGGATTGTTGGTGATTTATGAAACACAATCATTTAAGCATAATTGGATTTGAGTATTAGTGAGCTCGGGACGCTATAACAAGGTTGGTGGTGCAGAGTGCACACTTGTATAAACCCATCCACGAGCTCACAATTCTGGAATGATCATTTTAATATTAATGATCTGGAATGAAGTGTTACATTGATGTATACGTATATCAATTAACACTTGGTATGTTTGTGTTACGTAATTGGTTGATTGGATGTTAGTGTTACGTAATTGGTTAGTAACATGGTGTCATACCTGATGGGTGCGTACATATACATGCAGTTACTTCAATCCTGATTGGATTGGATTGGATGTATGCATGTAGTTACCTCACGTGGTATGGCATGGATAGGTACGTCCTGCAGTTGTCTCAGTTACCTCATTGGTTATGGATCGGAACGGTATGTTGTGCAGTTGCCTAGTATGTTCTGTAGTTATCTGCAGTTGCATCTTGGCGTGTCTGTGGTTGCATGCAGTTGCTTCATCCTTATCTGTACGGTGTGGTCTGAAACTGACGGATTTTCCCTATAAATACACATGCCCTTGGTGCATGAAAACACACAGAATCACAAACAGTAATTACAGTCCAAGAACAAAATGTTCAAAGGCATTTTCTTGTTTCAGGCCTAGAAGCAAGAAGGTTCGATAGTTTTATCCTGCGAGAGAATTCGTGTAACCCAGGCTATAAGGGTCGAATTATTCTCAAAGGAAAGCGAGCCTACGTGAATCTATCGAATCCAGATACATCACAAATACCCTTTCTCTTTACCCAACAAATCCTGTAATTTTTAAGGCCTAATGTGGAAATAAAAATTGTGATTTCTCACTTCTTTTCCGGTTTAAACTTTTTCCTTTTATTTTTTTTTAAATTTTCACAAATATTTTTGATAATATCTAAATATAACGAAATACATACATAATAAGTACATTTATATGCTAGTTAGCACCAAATTTTATTTGCACGAAGATTGTACTATATATTCATCGACCAGCTATAAATTTCTTAAATTATGGGGTACGGTGTTTGGGTATTAGTTGATTTCTGTTAACTTGTTATATGAATTGAGTAATTGATTGTATTAGCTGATTGTAAAAATTAATTATATAAATTTGTTTGGTAAAGTTAGTTGATAGTAGATAATTGCTTGAGTAGTCAACATGGTAAACCGTACATAAGTGCATTTATATATTTAACTTAAAATGAATGATATCATTACTTGATCCCCTTATAAATAAAAATATTCATTTCTTACTTATTATAAACATTATAAATAGACATCTTCACATTTTCATTTTTTTGAAAATAGTAAAAATGAATCTTTGTAACTTGTTCCTGAAAATATAGCATTTTCAATAATTTTCCATACATAATTTTTAATTATACAAAGTTTTAGGTAAGACCGCCGTATATCATAAACTTATTTGGAAAATTAATTTTCATATGCTTGTAATGATAATTTGTAAATGTGCAACCTTTGTTTGTAGTTTGTGATCATTTACATTATCTAAATGAATAAATGAATAGAAATATAATAAAATAGAACTCATGACTTCATCAATCACTTGAACTAATTATATAGAGACATATTTATCTAAATGGAATTAGAACAATTATTGCTCCGATCAATAAATAAATTAATAAAAAGAATTAAAAAGAATGAAACTACGTAGTTTTGACAAAAGCCGCCACATAACCACCGCAAGTTCACCATATTCCGGCGCCTACCATTTTTATGTATTCCTTATTTTGTTTCTTTTAATTAATCTTCGAATATTTTGTTTCTTTTAATTAATCTTCGAATATTTTGTTTCTTCTTGATTCTATTTTTACAAATACAACTCATTCCACCTAATTAACATGTCTACGAAAGGAAAACATGAATATTACATCACACAATTAACGTGAATGCCGCAATTATCCATAATTAATTAATTAAGTATGCCATATTAGATCAAGAATTCAGAGCTTGAAAAGTGGTTAATTCTGGAGTGCTTGGACTGATAATCGTGAATTGGCCTATTTTTCAATTTCCATACAATTTCTTTGTATTCTACACATATAAAATATTGCATTTATATATTAATATATGGATACAATATGCTTACGATAAGTATGTTGTTTTGCATAAATATATTAATTAATAGTATGAATATTTATATTTTGTACTAGAAAAATTTATACGGACAAATCATGTTTTCTATTTTGTAATAAAATTATAATTTAGGCCCTATTTGTCTGAACTTATTTTAACCGAACTGGACTGAATTAAACTGAACTGTATTGAATTAAATTAAATTAAACTGAACTGAATCAAACTGAACTAAAAGTAAAAGTTAATATATTGAAAAATAAAATCAGCATGTCTAAACTTACCGAAATTAATGTATAAAATTAATGTATTTAAAAATGGACCTAATTACTAATTTGGGCTCAAACATACAGGATAAATAATTGTTTTATCATAAAACCACACCTCACTTTTTACTGATGTGTTATACACGATCCAGTATTTTACTCAGCGTAGTCTGAAATACCATTGAAATTACCGGTACTTTACTTAGTGTAAATCAATGTACCATTAAAACTACAATACCGCCACCTGAATTTTGCTAAACTTTTCAAACGAACCTAATAAGTGAGGATAGTATCGTAAATTCATATTGTATTTCGAACTACAAGAGTAAAATATCGAACTGCGTATAGCAACCCCATTTTTTAACGTAAATAGCTAAAATTTACACATTTTATCAAATTAAAATCTTTTTAAGGTACTCCAAACATACCGCACAACGTGCGGCCGAATCATGCTAGTAATATTTAAATAATTTTTAATTACGTAAACAATTAAAAGTATTAGAGTCTAATAAAAAATAGAAATTTTCAAAAGAGACCGTTTATAATTTAGATAAACCTATTTCTTAAGTAGAAAATACAAAGGTTCTTTTTTGCAATATATAGAGGGACTTAATTGCAATATTCAAAAACTTATTTCCCTAATAAATTCACGTGCGCGATATTCCATTTTTCCGGGACCCACCACGATATTCCATTTTTTCCTCTTTCCTGCAAAAATATGTTGCATTCAAAGCTTGAACCTTCGAGCTCATTACAGGAAAATCAACCTTACCATTAAACCAACCTATCTTTAATAATTACATGTGTCAAGATATATAAGTATATAACTAATATTAAATTAAACCTTATATTTTAACCTTAAACCTTACGTACTGTTATTATTTACAACCTATGAAAATTTATATCTTTCCACTTTTAAACTGGAACCTCCATATTTAACATTCAAACATTCTATTTTAAATTTTAAATTTTAAATTTTTGTATTTTAATCTCTAACCAATTAAAAATAAAGATTGCACTTTAAATTAAAAATATCCATATTTTAATGTACAACCCGTGATAAAACGAACATTGTCCTTTAAATTAAAAACTACCATACTTTAACAACCATCTATTAAAAATAAAATATATATTAAAAATAAATAACCTCCGTATTTTAATGCATAACATTTAAAAAAAATCAAACATTTAACTTTTAATTAACAAAATCCATGTTTTAATCTACAAACTATTAAAAATCAAACATTTTACTTTTAATTAACAACCTGCACGTATTAACATACAACATACTAAAAAACTTAAACATTATACTTTTAATTTAAAACCTATGTGTTTTAATATACAACATATTAAAATAAATATTGGGGCGTGTATAGTATTATTGAATAGTGCGTGCGTGAATAGTACTGGCCGTGAATAGTAATGGGTCATGAATAGTGCGCGTAAAAAGTTATTTTCAAAATTACAATTAAGGACCTCATTTTTTTGTACAACCATACATTTACTTATTAGTCTGTGTCTATAATATAGACGGTCTCTCACAAGGCTAACTCATAAAAAAATACAAATTAGTTTCATAAAAATGTCAAATAAATAACGGTCCTACTTTAAGACTGTTTTTTAAATTATAATAAATTAAAAGTTGAAAAAATATTTATAAGATGATGATGGTATTCTTTAGCCAGTAGGTAGATCCTATCATGGGTGTACGTACCCCGAGACCCCTAATTGCAATAAGTGGACATTTTCATAAATAGTAAATATATGTTACGTGCGAGGTTAAATTACTGCCTACTTTCTCACTAAATCGTAACCGCCGCATCGTTTTGCTGATAATATCATTTAAAGTGCACATCCACGTACCAATCTGGTGATACCAGGCCCAGGCCAAACTACCCAGTAGTAGTATGGGCTTGGTCCACTACGAAGGAAAGTTAGTTTGGCAGTATCCGGGTTCGAACAACTCGGATAGGGACAGATACACTAGAGGACACTCGGAGCATGGACCACACCGAGAGCACGGGTTACTATATAAATAGTGCTCCTCAGCACTATCCCAGGTAAGTATCTTATCACTATTCAAGTGATTACCCATTTTCTCTCCCGAGATCCATCTTTCATCATCACGCCGGAGGGTCTACCCTCGGGTACCTCCCGGGGCTCTGTCTTGCAGGACTAGGTATTGGATCAGAGAGAAGGGGACAACCCGGACTGACCAGGCAGGCAGCATCAAGTTGGCACGCCCAGTGGGACACGATCTTTGTTCACAAAAGCATTAAGATGCCGCCTCGAGGTCGGCCGCCACGACGAGGTAGAGGAGGGAGAAGGCCTGAAGTGGCCGAGGAGGATCCCACTTTACGCCAGATGAGGGATCGAGCGCGTAAGGGAAGGCTCCGGCGCATTCGGATCCAGAAGGCTCTGAAGGGGAGTCAGAGCCGCAGGGAGAGAAGGAGCCGGGAATGACGCAGGACGACCGTGACAGAAGGGAGTTCGCTGCTACTCAGGAAGAGGAGTATCGTCGCTGGTTGGCGGCAAAGCAAGGACCAGGATCGGGAGCAAAACCGGCTGGGGCAGGACAGTCGAACCCCCCGGGGGCCGAGGACCGGGTACCTACGGTTCAGCTAGGGTCGGGACCTAATCCGACTCCGTTGGTGCCTCCTACGGGGTTGCCTCCTTTGGCTGCGGAGGTGGTCAGCCGAGGACCTCCTGCCGTTCCTGGGCAGGAAAATCTTCGGCCTCTAGTGGTGATAGATCTGGAAAGGCATGCTGGGAGCATAGGGCAACCAGCTGTTATGGTGCCGGGATACGGTCAAGGCGGGGGCCATCCCGGATACGGAGCTCCAGGATACGGGACGTCTCAACCTGGGTATCAGGGGTATCAGGGGTACCCCCCCGGCACCCGGAGGGTATTATGCCCAACCCCTTGGAGTCTCGGGGGGCTGGGCTCCCGGGATTCAAGAACCGGTGTGGATGCAGAACCAAGTACCGATGGCGGGATATGCCATGGCTCAACCGGCCCCGGTCGCAGGAACTTATGGTGCGTACCCGGTGGTTGTGGACCGGGCTCCGGCGGCCCTAAACTCGGTGGAGGAGAGATTGGATCGGTTGATAGGAAGGAACGGAGGAAGGCCTACCTCCCCCTGGATAGGTTATATCAGTACTTTCCCCTGGCCGGTGGGAATGAGGGTCCCGGAGGGGGTGCCGACCTACAGTGGGGAGACGGATCCGGAGGAATTCGTCAGGACATACCATAATGTCATGGGAACACGTGACATCCGGGAGGAGCTTATGTGCAAGCTGGTGAGCTCGTACCTGAGGGGAAGTTGCTTGTCGTGGTTTGAAGCCCAACCCCCGGAAAGTTTCAGAAATTACTACGATTTCTCAAGGGTTTTGATGCACAGATATGAGACCAGACGAAAGAAGTACCTCCCTTTGGCCGAAGTAGCTCACAGTCGACAGGCGGCAAAGGAGGATGTCCGGGGTTTCCACAGGAGATACATGGACGATTCCATGAAGGTGATTGATAGAGATGCTCAAGTGAAGGCCCTGATCGTAGGGTTCATTGCAGGATTGAGAGATGAGGTGTTATGGGCGAAGCTCATGGAGAATATCCCGACCACCATCAGCTGGATCTTGAGGTGGAGATGGATTGCTGGCTTCTGGAAGGGAGCAAGAAGAGGAAGAAGGAAGGGTACTTCGAGAATAAGGGGATTGGAAAGGGTGACAAGGCTCGGGTCGCTGATCCTGGCAGGAGGGATACAGTTCAGGCCCCAGCAAAACAGAGGGTTGACCCCCCTCGGGCCGAAACGTTCACTCCTCTGACCAAGACCCGGTCGGAAATCCTAACATTTCATCGGAACCTGTTTCAGGACCCGGCCCCCATACCGGGAAATCCGACTCCAGCAAATGCTGCCAAATATTGTGCGTTCCACAAGTCTAATGGACACACAACAGAAGGTTGCCGAAACTTGAGGGTGGAGATTGAGAAATTGATCGAGAGAGGACAGTTGAGAAACTGTGTGAGTCAGGAGAACCAGCGTCCGGTAGCTGGACACCAGGCAAGAGCTGGGAGGAAAAGGAATTGGAGGAACAGACCGTAGAATGATAACCAGCGAGGGGCTCCCGCTCCGGCTGCCCAGCCGGGAGCAGCAGCTCTAGTTATGGCCCCAGAGCCAGTTAATCAGGTCCCTCCCCGGATGATAAATGTCATACACGGAGAAGTAGGTGATGGGCCCCAGTCCCATGCAGCTGCAAAAGCCCGGAGTCGGTATGTGCCGGCTGGTGAGGACAGAGAGAAGAGACTACGCCCGACGGAGGCCATCACCTTCTTGGACGAGGATCCGATGCCCAGCCTAACACCCCATACGGATCCGATGGTGATTACGGCGGAGATAGAAGGATTTACGGTCAAGCGAGTGTTCATTGATGACGGAAGCAGTGTAGAAATCATGTTTGCTTCTTGCTTCGACCAGCTGGGGATAGGACGCCACAACCTTCGCCCGAGCACCTCTCCGTTGTCAGGGTTCACAGGCCGGTTGGAACATCCTTTGGGGTTGTGTCTTTAACAGTGATAGTGGTAGATGACCTTGACAGAAACAAGAAGACCTCGGTCCGGTGCAATTTCGCGGTCATAGACGCCACATCTCCTTACAACATCAACATCGGACGACCGTGGATGGCTCAAGCCAGGGCCATTTGCTCGACGTACCATTTGACAATGAAGTTCCCAACCAGTCAAGGAGTGGCGACGGTTCAAGAAAGTCAGTCTACGGCCAGAAGTTGCATGCTCATGGCCCTTCAGGAAGCCAAGAAGGCCCCGGTCGGGGCGGTGCAGGGAGAAGTAGGTCCGGGAGACGTTGAGGACATGCAGGTCGGGAGCCGAGGCGCAATTAAGGTTGGGAAAAAGATGCCGGTCGGTGTGAAGGAACAGTTATGATCCCTCCTTTCGAAATACGAGGATGTGTTCGCATGGGAGGAGAAGGAATTCACCGGTGTACCCCCGAAGTTAGCTCTCCACAAGCTGAACGTATACCCGGAGTTGAAGCCAATTCGGCAAAAGAAGAGGGCCCTGGCAGGGGATAGGGCCGAGGTGGTGAGACAGGAGGTGCTGAAGTTGCTAGAGGTCGGGGTAGTGGAGGAAATAATATACCCAGAATGGTTGGCTAATCCGGTGCTAGTAAAAAAGCAAAACGGGTCCTGGAGAATGTGTATCGACTTCACCGACCTAAACAAGTGCTGCCCGAAAGACAGTTACCCCCTTCCCCCGGTCGACCGATTGGTGGAGGCCATCACCGGGTATGAAGCCCTGGCTTTCTTCGATGCATACCGGGGTTATCATTAGATTCTAATGTCAGAAGAGGATAAGCCGAAGACAGCTTTCATCACAGAGTTCGGGACCTATTGCTATAAACGGATGCCATTCGGCTTGAAGAACGCGGGGGCAACGTACCAGCCGATGGCAGACGCTATATTTCGGGGTCAGCTGGGCCGAAGCATGGAGCTATATGTTGATGATATGGTGGTGAAGAGCCGGAGCTACCCAGGTTTCTTAGAAGACTTGGAAGAGATGTTCGGCATCCTGAGAAAAGTTAACCTGAAGCTGAATCCCGAAAAGAGTGTGGTAGGAGTAGCGGCTGGGAAGTTCCTCGGCTATATGGTATCTAGTCGAGGAATAGACGTCAATCCGGAGAAGGTGGAGGCGATAAGCCGGATGCAGTCGCCGAAGAATGTGAAGGAGGTGCAGAAGCTAATGGGTTCCCTGGCAGCCTTGAGCCGTTGACGAAAGGTGCGGAGAGACAACTTCCCTTTTTCAACATACTAAGGAAGGCGAAGAAGTTCGAGTGGACAGGGGAGTGCGAGAAAGCGTTCGAAGATCTGAAGGAACACCTGAGCCGACTCCCGACCCTCTCGAAGCCGAAGGAGGGGGAAGATTTGCTTTTATACTTGTCTGCCTCCGCATCGGCTGTCAGCGCGGTGTTGGTCCGAGAGGAAGACGGACGACAGTGTCCTGTGTATTTCGTCAGCCGGGCAGTACAAGGTCCGGAAACTCGGTATACGAGCTTGGAACAGCTGGTATTGGCGCTGGTTTATGCTTCGAAGCGGTTGCGTCCGTATTTCCAGACCCATCCGATTGTGGTCTTAACCAACCACCCCCTGAAGCAGGTGATGCTTAAGCCCGAGGCGTCGGGCCGTTTGATGAAGTGGGCCATAGAGTTGGGGGAGCATGAGATAACATATCAGCCGAGAAAAGCCATTAAGGGCCAGGAAATGGCGGATTTCTTGACAGAGATGGTCGGGCCGGACACGACTGCCGAGGAATACCCGAACCCGAGGTGGACATTGCATGTGGATGGGTCAGCCCATGCAGGAGGCAGTGGAGCCGGGGTATTGCTGACATCCCCGGAAGGAGAAGAGTACCACTATGCGCTGCACTTCGACTTTAAAACTACAAATAACGAGGCAGAGTATGAGGCGTTGGTGGCAGGACTTAAACTGGCCCAGGAATTGAAGATAGGAAAGATCCAGGCCTTCAGTGACTCGCAGATTGTAGTACAGTAGGTGAACGGAGAGTATGAAGCAAAGGAGCGAAGTTTGCAGAGGTACTTGGAGCTGGTCCAACCCATGATCCGGCAGTTCGACAGTTTCAGTCTGGAACAGGTGCCAAGAGAGCAGAACGAAAAGGCTGATGCGTTGAGCAAGTTGGCATCTTCGAAGTTGAAGCCAGGACAGAAAGCACCTCTCAGAAGGGAGACACTGGAGAGGAGAAGTTACGAGCAGAGTGATGAGATCCTGGCAGTGGAAGCGGTGCAGGAAGACTCCTGGATGGCATCGATCCGGGCGTACATTCTGACCAGAGAGGTCCCGACAGATCGGGTCGCAGCCAGAAAAATCCGGGTTAAGGCGCCGAAGTATACACTACAGGAGGGGGTCCTGTACAAAAGAGGCTATCTCCAGCCGTTGCTGAAGTGTGTGGAACAACAGGAGGGCAAGTACCTGGTCCGGGAAGTTCATGAAGGTCCGAATGGTAGTCATCAGGGAGCCAGAACGGTGGCCAGGAAAATCTTACGGATGGGGTACTATTGGCCTACCATGTTTGAAGACTCGCAGGACAGGATTCGCTCATGCCTTC
The DNA here is from genome assembly GCA_948330725.1 of Sherardia arvensis. NCBI lineage: Eukaryota > Viridiplantae > Streptophyta > Magnoliopsida > Gentianales > Rubiaceae > Sherardia > Sherardia arvensis. The sequence goes on from OX415241.1 coordinate 31,327,668, forward strand.
AATGCCAAAAGTTCGCACCGCTAGTGCACATACCCCGTGAAGAGATGATGGGGATAACAGGAGCTTGGCCTTTTAGCAGATGGGGACTGGACTTGGTCGGACCTTTTCCCACCGCTCCTGGTAGTTTGAAGTACCTGATTGTGGCTATCGATTACTTCACCAAGTGGGTGGAAGCCGAGCCCCTAACCAACATCCGAGGAGCAACCCGTGTGAAGTTCTGCTGGAGGAACATTTTCTGCCGGTTCGGAGTGCCGAGGGCCATAGTAACCGACAACAGAGCGCAGTTTGAAAATGATCCTTTCAAGTCCTGGTGCGTAAAGTATGGAATAAGCAAGAAGCTCACGTCAGTTTATCATCCGCAAGCTAACGGTCAGGTGGAGGTGACGAACCGGACGATCGTGAATGGGATTAAGGCCCGGCTCCAGGGAGCGAAAGGAAATTGGGTACATGATCTCCCGAGTGTTCTACGGGCTCATCGGACCACGGAAAGCTCGGCGACCGGGGAGTCCCCCTACAACCTGACGTACGGGTCGGAGGCAGTGATTCCGGCTGAGATCAGCGTTCCCAGTCTTCGGACAGCCGAGCCGGTGCCCGACGAGAAGAATGAAGAAGAGAGCAAAACAAATCTAGACCTGCTGGAAGAAAGGAGAGAGAGAGCAGCCTTGCATGAGGCTAAGGTAAAAGAGAAAGTTAAGAAGTATCATGACAGGAGGGTGCGGAAGGAGCAATTCAAAGTAGGCGACCGAGTAATGAGACGAAACGACAAGAGTCACCAGGAGCCGGAGGGCAAGCTGGCATCCAACTGGGAGGGACCGTACCGGGTGACAGAAGCCCACCCGGGCGGGAGTTATATGCTGGAGGATCCAGCGGGGAAGGGAGTCCCCCGAAGATGGAACATAGCAAACCTTAGGCGAATCTGTGGATAGTCTCTGGCACTTGTTGCCTAGATAGAGTAGCCTCTGGCACTTGATGCCTAGGTAGAATAGCCTCTGGCACTAGATGCCTAGGTAGGATAGGTCCCCGGCGGCAGGCGCCCGGGACAGGAACCCAGAGGTCGGATGGCCAAAGGGTAGGTAGGAAAACATCCTGGAAACAGGGATTTTTGTAACAAGAGCATGCCCATTCTATCTGATTTTTAAGAGAATGAATGCGCGCATTATAATTTTAAAATCGAAAGATGTGTCATAAACTGAAAATTATTATACATGTCTAGAACAAAATGAAAGGCTATAACATAACAGGAAGCTCTATCCTATCTACGGGCCCCTGACGTAGAGGCTTCGCTGGGAGGAACTCCCCGGGCCTCGCGCCTGCTCCTTTGGACAGCTTGCTCCAGCATGCGCTGCTACTCGTCTTGATCCCGCGGGAGGTCCGGATTCTCGCTTCGATCACCTTCCGGCTCAACAGCTGATCCGGAGGCAGGGACAGGAACGCTGCTAGGAGCGCCTCGATCCCCTATTCGGATTGGAGGTTGCCTTGCTCGCGGCCTGGCCGAGTTACTCCCGGTTAAGGTAGCTTTCTGTTTTCCCTTTCGGTCATTTCGAGCCGGGCGGGAACCCGAGGTAGAAGGAGGACCAGGAGGTTGGTCAGCAGTCGGGGTGCTCTCCTGAGCAAGAAACCGAGCGCGGAATCTGGCAGCCACGGCCCGAAACCTGGCTAAGCATCGTTCAGAAGACTCGAGATCTAGGAGCTCAGGAGTATGCTCGTAACGCTCATAAGCCAGATCGATATCTTCAAGAGGAGGTATCTGGGACAGAGAGGGAGGAACTATGACCCGGTTCAGGATGTTCTTCCTCCAATCCACAGCTGCTTGATAGGCTGCTGCCCAGACGCCAGAGGTCCTCTCGGAACTCTCCATCCAGGCGAGAAGGTCGTCAACTGCCTGGGGAACATCGGTCAGCAGGGAAATGGCGACCGCCCCCTGACGCAGTCCCAGTAGATGGTATGATAGATGAACCAACACTGGCTGCTGTTGCAGGGTCCGGTTCCTAGTCGCAAGCTTCTCGTTTTCCACTTCAAGTTTGTTGGCATGTTTCCGAAGTTCGGTCGTATTTCGCATCCTCATACACTTGTTATAGTACAGCCGAACGTCATGCCATACCTCATCCAACTCTTTCTGAATCTGGAGTTGGAAATTACGATGCTGGGCCTCTTGTTCTGACAAAACTAGGTCGAACTCAAGGACCTTGTCGATGCTCTCAAATGCAAGTCTGTAACACTTCGGCAGGGAACCGAAGTCCTCTTGGATCTGGAGCAGGCAGGTGATCAGGCAGTCTGCGTCAGGGAACTCGGAAATCAGGGGACCAAGTCCCCCCTCGGATAAAAGGTCAGTTAGACTCGGACAGCCGGTTCCAGCCGGAACCAGGGTAGGAACCGGGGGGGCTAAGGACTCGAGAAGGTTCCTGGTAATAATAGGACCGGGTCAGGACATATAATAAAAGAGAAGTAAGAAAACATAGACGAAGAAACAGGAGCCGTGTTGACAGCAATCGTGAGCAAAGGAAATTTTATTGATAGAATGAAGGTTTGGGTAGCAGATTACAAAATTGGGAAAACGAAAAGGGGAAAATCTAACTAACATGCTCGGGTCCTCCTTCTCCTTGGTCGTCCCCGCCATCGCTGTTGTCGCTATCCGAGTCCTCATCGGAGAAGACCAGGACGGGAGAACGAGGAGGCTCGGCAGTCCCTGGGTTCTCCAGGCCAGGCCCCGGGATGAAGAAGTCTCAGCTTCAAGATCCTTCGGATTGAACAAGCCCCTGTAATGCCCGTATATGGTGCAGTATTGGGTGAAGTCCTCGTCTTCGGGCAAGTCAGATCTGGAGGCTGGAGCAGGAGGAAGGGGGCCAGGAAGCCGAACCACGTCAGTCGACCAGCCCCGAACGTCCTCTGTCGACATCCTTTTCTCTCGCAGAGCTTCCCACAGCTTGGGAGAGAGGCCTTTCATACCACCCTTCTGAAGGGTGTTCACCAGATGCAATTGTTGGTCCTCGGTATTGGGGTTATACCATCGCTTCTTGAACGAAGCCCTGATCGAAGGAGGGAACCAACCTCGAACTTGCATGTAAGTATTGTGGCATTGATGGGCGTTGGCGGCGAGGTTCAGCTCGGTCAGGCGGAGGGACAGTGTGTGGCTCGCCAGGACCTTATCGATGACAGTTTCGGCGAATTCCAGACGCTCTTTATAGTTCGCCGCCCGAGCAGCCTCCAGTTCCTTCTCCAGGGAGCTCACCCTGGCTCGAAGTTGAGCCGATGCTTCCCTCTCGGCCCGGAGTTCATTCTCCTTCTCAGCCTTAAGTTCTTCTTCCTTCTCCTCAAAGTGGCGCCCGAGAAAGGAAGAGAGGGCGGCTTGGAAGGCAGGGGAGATGGCGAACTCAGAACTAAGAAGTTGAACCTGTAGAAAAGAGATTATTAAAAAAAAAGAAAAAAAAACAAAAAGAAGAAAGGAGAGCAGGAACGAGAAACTACCTGCGGGTTGGAGGAAGAGATAGGTGGGGTATCGGCGCGGGAGGACGATGGAGCCGGGGAGCCACCTGTCCGATGCTTTTTCCCGCCATGTTCGGCACTTTCCCCCTTGCGCTTGGCAGGAAAGAAAGGGGGTGGGGAAGGAATCTCAGGAGCAGAAATAGTGGTATACCTCGACACCGAGGATCTACCATTCCTGGTCGGAGGCCACAAAGATAACCCCCGACCGAGCACTGGCCCGGGGGCGGGCACAGGAGTAACAAATGGTTCGGACTGGGTAAGAAGGGTGTTGGCTTCGACAGGATTCCGAACGGACTCCTGCTGACGCACCTCTTCAGCTACACGCCCCTGTCCGTCCTCATGCTCAGAAGTGATATCCACAATGGTGATGGGACTGAGAGGGGGAGGCCCCGAGCAAGGAGGCGGATTCTGAGCGGGATCGTTCGTCTTGTTCTTGTTTTGTTGACGCCTCGGCTGCGAATCCGGATCAACCTGCTGGTTCTGAACGGTCTCCTTCGCCTTTTTGTCTGGCTGGCTGGGGTCGACCAGCTGGTCCCGCTGCTGCTGTGGGACAGGGACCTCCCGTCGCTGGTTCTGTTGCTGATTCGGGCCAGTTTTTCTCTTCCTGTCCACTTTGCTCGACTCGCCGTCGGCCCCGGCCCCGGCTCCGGCGGTCTTCCTGACCTTCTTCTTCGGGATAGGGACTTTAGGATCGTTCTCCACAGTCGGAGCTACGAGGAGGAACAGTTAGACAAAGCTATTTAAAAGGAGAGCAAGGATATCAAAGTAAAAAAGAGAAGAAGCACACCTAGAACCGGCCAGGTAACCACCCAGCGGCTGTCCAAGAAGGCACCTTTCGGGTATATCGCCCGGGGGAAGAGATAGATAGAGTTGCCGGCCAGCCAGTACTGGTCCAGGTTCAAGGTCCCCGAGGACAGGGTAGTGTGATTGGCGCGTTGAGTCTCAGAAAGGAATGCTTCCCGGACGTCCACAACGACTTCAGAGTTCCACTCAGGAACCTTGTATAGTTCCGGGTTAAGAGTCACATAGCCTTTCTCCTGCCAGTTCTTGGCCGAGTCCTTCTTGCTGAGGATGAAGTCTTGGACCCCGGGACGCTCTTGGACGGAGTATATCGTCTCCTTTCCGGGGCACTTGATGAGCATATAGAAGGACTTCCACAGGTTGAAAGAAGGGTCGATCCCGCACCGGTAACTCCTCACAAGGAAACCCATCATCACAGTGATGACATTTGGGTGCATTTGGGCAGGCGAGATTTTGTATATATCCAGGAATCGAGAGTATAGAGGAGGGAAGGGGAGACTCAAACCCCACATAAAGTGAATCCGGGGAATGCACCGGACCGACTTCACGGACTCCTCGGCCGAGACAGCGGCCATCTGGGCGTTCAAGGGAACTAGAACCCCCATGCCACTGAGACATTTGGCGGTCCAGACGTCGGCCTTAAGCAAGGGTTTCCGATCGGTGTCTATCGCCCTCTGCTCCCGGTTCTTGGAACGCTTGAATATCGGACCAGACGGGGTCACGTTGCTGCAGAGGTGGAGCGCCTTGTAGGACGCCGATGAACCGACAGAGTTTGAAGCCGAAAGGGCAGTAGTGCTTTGGAGAGAGTAGGTAACAACATCCTGACGCTGGGCATCGGATTGTGCAGTGTTGCTCGCCATGGAATTTAGGAAGAAAGAGAATATGAAGATTTGAAAATTTGGAGTTGAGAGAGTTTGAAATCTTGAAATATGAAAGCGATTGGTGAAAGGGATCGACGAAAGGCCCTATTTATTGAGGGCGAGAAAAAGAAGAAAAAGCAATGATTAAATGAAATGGGAAAGCGTGAAAACTGATAATGTCGGTAATTAATTATCCTCGAAAAGGGCGCGTCCATCCCATTATTGTCGGGTCGGGAAGGAATACAGAAAGCCAGTCCTTCCACCCTCGGATCAGGAAGATCCTAGCCTCGGCCGAAAGAACTGGCTTCCGGGGGGCTAGTGGTGATACCAGGCCCATGCCCAACTACCCAGTAGTAGTATGGGTTTGGCCCGCTACGAAGGAAAGGTAGTTTGGCAGTATCCGGGTTCGAACAACTCGGATAGGGACAGATACACTAGAGGACACTCGGAGCATGGACCACACGGAGAGCACGGGTTACTATATAAATAGTGCTCCTCAGCACTATCCCAGGTAAGTATCTTCTCACTATTCAAGTGATTACCCCTTTTCTCTCTTGGGATCCATCTTTCATCATCACGCCGGAGGGTCTACCCTCGGGTACCTCCCGGGGCTCTGTCTTGCAGGAGTAGGTATTGGATCAGGGAGAAGGAGACAACCCGGACTGACCAGGCAGGCAGCATCACAATCTAAACCCACCCGTACGCGCTGTTATCGAATTGGGTGATGTATGAAACAGATTATATATAAAAAACACGATATGGTATTGGAATAGGTGATATATCAAAAGGGTTATGCAGCAGATGATCTGTTATTGTAGGTAAGGTTTTAGATATCGGTGTTAATTCAAAATTAAAAACGTTATGTGTTGATTTAATGGTAAATCTATTGATTGCAGGTTAAATTGTTAATAGGTACATCAGGTTTAGTGATGGAGGACGAGGATTTTGCTGATGTACGTGTAGTCTTTCCGGCGGCATAAGTAATTTAGTTTTCTGGCGTTTTTCTTAGCAATTTTGTGATTAAGGTAGGTTGCGGATGGTGTTATAACGTTTGGTGGTTGTATATGGGTAGATGGGTATATGATCCTAAGACATGTGCATTAAAAATACATGGATGTGCAGTCCAAATCTACTGTAGGTGCATTACATGTGGATAGAATGTGCAGAATTAATTTATTACCATTTTCTGCGGTGTTTTTGGATGTTTTATAGAAAAAACATGTGCATTTAAAAATATAAATATGTGATTGGGCATTTCAAATCTTATGGATATGTATTATATGTTGCTGGAATGTGCATAGTTATTTAAGCACCCATCGCTATTGTGCACTGTATATTTTATTGAAAAATAGTGTGCATCACGTCGGTATACTATGTTCAAAGAATATTAATTATGTTCATTATTGTAGTTTGAATGAATATAAGATGGTAGTAATTTTTTATTTGAATGACGATATGCATATAAAAATGTATGATCGTGCGTTTAAAATCTAGTATATGTGCATTCTTTGTTGATGGAATGTGCATAAAGTACCACCTGTATGTGCATTGTATGTTGATGGAATGTGCATAAAGTACCACTCGCTAATTTGAGCTCTATGTTTGATTGAAAACTAGGGTGCATTCTAATCTTAATTGGGACGCATTCCAGTATAATGTCATGTGCATTCTAAATCACGTTCGTGACAAACGCATTTCTTTTATTGATGGGTGTGAATTTGTGATCGCAGAATGTTTAATTTACAAGATGAAAAATATCAAATTTAATCGTGGGTTATTTAGCGTTAATATTCAACGTGAACGTGATAGGTAATGCGGTAATATTCAACGTAATTTAATCTTGGTTAAAAACGAATGAAAGTTTACTCGGATATTTATTTTTATTTACAAATACGGGTTTCGGGGTACGTACACCCGATGTAGGATATAAATTGCGTTCTTTAGCACCTTTGCTATGTTGCTTGAAATGTTCTCTTACATATTATCTGAGTTCTTAATAATTATAACTGATGATGTTAAACAACATTGTTCATTTTTTAGAAAAATTGACAATTATTATTTATTTATTCTATCTGGATGAGGTAGTAAACCAAATACGATAGTATACAGATTCTGTTTCAAATTTAATTTGTAATTTTTAATCATATAAAATTAGATTTAACTATGAGAAGCCTCGGTATGACTGCTGTTTTCATCATTTTGTGTTATCGTTGATAATTATATAATTAAATTAATATTTTTTAATGATTTAAAAAAACTAAAGTACCAACTCGTGATCCATGCCTTTGGATCCTACCATAATACAAAATCATTTCATAATCGGCGGCTGTGATGAGAACACCCTTTCCATGACTTCAAGAGGTGCTTACTGCATACCCACGGTTGTAGTACACTGGTTGCGACATTGAATTCGTTGTGTTTAAGGTTCGAGTCTCGGCGGTAGTATAGTATTGAGAATAATGAAAGAAAATAAAGAGATTCAGTTTTAGTCTTATATTGAAAATAAATATATTTATATATATTACATTCTAACATTATTATTTATAGAATCAGATGACTGCTGTATAAAAATGTAATAAATATAAGGATGATGATTTAACATCCAAAATAGAATTAATTGCTTTTACCTAAATTGCCCTTCTTCCAAAAAGTCAACTTATTACCTTTTCTGTTTCTTTTTTTTATGAATTACGCAGATTACATTTTTCTTATTTTCTTTTTTAAACCGACATAACATTCTATTTTTTATGTATCGAATTGATTAAAAAGAAAAGGCTAGACATAAACTGAAAGTGAATGCATTACAAAATCTCAATTTTAACAGAAGAAAGAACCAAAGGCCGCAAGATAAAATCAAACATCAAAACTTAATATAAAAAATTAATAATTTTTGAGCAATTAGATAAGTAGTATCGTTCAAACCATAAGTTCGGCATAAAAAAAGGTACATCAACATTTAAATAGGCGAAAAAAGTGCAACAACATTTAATTTTTTTAACCGTTAATGCTAATCCAATTATATCTTTTAAAGAATATAAATTTTCAATCTAAATAAATATTTTTCACTGTTTAAATTTTTTCCCATCTTTATTCTTCATGCTTAGTTAGAAATTAAACCTTTTTTTCTACATTCATTTGATTTTCATCAAATTATATTTTAATCGAAAATCGAATTAAAATGAAACTTTTTGGCGGAAGATCAGGAACTAGAAGATTGGGAACGGGAAAATCGGTTCAGTAACTTGTAGAAAAATAATTCAATAAAAAAAGAAAAAAAAAAGGTAATAAGTAGATTTTGACTGAAGAAGGGTAATTTGGGTAAAAAATAATTAATTCTGCTCTGAATGCTAAAAAGTGATCTGGCAATATCATCACCATCTATATAAATGTATTTATTCCCAGTATAAGACTAAAACTGAATATATTTATTTTCTTTCCTTAATCTCAATATATAGAAATTTTTTACTTGCAAGATTTTTTGTCTGCATTGACAAAAAGTCTCTCCACCAAAATCTATATTGTCAGACAGGTGGGGCGCTCAGGACGAGCAAATCGTTGATGTGATAAGAGGTGCTTACTGGGACGAGGGATCTTCAGTAAACAATACGAATATTCCAGCAGCTACTGATAGGAACAAAGTATTTCAGCAATATTTTTTGTATGTTTGATGATGATTATACATACATAATCAGGATTTGGTATTTTCAAGTCAGTTTAATATATATCAGGATCATCCTAATATTGGCAATATCAGACACCAATTAAATAACGACACATCATCTTTATCTAATTTATGATTGGGTCACGTGTTCAATCATTACCCAGACGGGTTTAGACATTCTAATTAGGGTTTTAGAACTTTACTAAAAATATGTTAACCAATTAAAACACTACAATTGTACACGTGTCATTATCTTATTGGTGCCTGATAAGGCCTACATCAGGATCATGTGGATGAATGTTTTTCTCTTTTCAAGTATAATAAAATTTGCTATTTGTAGAAACTTCTGTAGTTAGTGCAATGGTCCGTTACAGATATGATTGGTCAACAAAAATAGCAAGTGTATATAAATAAGTCAATACCTATGAATCACGTTCAATTTATATACAGCATATGGACAAATTATTGTCTGGGAATTATATGAATCGTGAATCATGTTCAGTACTTACTATTCATGAATCAAATTGGCTTATATTTTTATTTTAATGTATAAAAAATAGCTAACTAAAAATAAATATTACTTTAAATTGACCAATATATTGCACAGGAGCGAAGTCAGTTAGGCGCACGAGTAACAAGTCAGTTAGGCGCATGAGTCAGTTAGGGTTTCCAAGTTATATTAAATTTTTTTTTTTATGTATATGATAAATCATAATAAAACTTTCAGGTTTTAAAACACTCTCTACTTCCTTTCCTTCCCTTTCATTTGAATGTCAGAATTTACGATCATATAATTTCCTAACTCTATGTGATCCATGTACATCTTTTTTTCTTCTTTTTTTACGTCAAAACCATCCAAGTGAACGGGAGAATTATTCACGCCTCCTCAACCCTACATAAAATAGAATTACATGATTGATTTTGGGTAAACCCAATGATACACATGAAACTTTTTAGGGATTTCAATGGCAATTTGTTGCTCTAAGGCTATATTCCGATCTAATATCGGAAGCAAAGTGAGATATCGGAGAAGTGTCTGAAAATATAACAATAACTAAAACATCTCTGTATCGATATCGGTAACAGCATAGCAAAAAGAACAGACTTCCCTCCCTGCGTGTAGACGTCACCAAGTATATCATTCTAGAGCTCAAAAGAATTCACCATTCCACTTTCTCACAGACTAAACAGAAAATCCGGTTCTATTATAATATATACTCTCTACCTGAACCTCAACCGACTACCCATTGAGCCCAGTAGCCTCTTGACCACCGGAAGATAGCAAGTTTTCACAAGGTTGGACAGCAGAGTAGTATGTAAATCATACCGAGTTATTCTATATGGCCATGATAATAATAAGAAAGTTTCATCAAGAACCTAACTATATATTGCTATAAAAATTTCTCTTATAAGGTGATATTCTACAGCGCAGCATTAAGAGGAAAATCACAAAAGTCTAAAAAATATATATGTAAATTAATATCGGTACTAGAGCAATCCCAACCAATCCTAGTCTGATTGGCTGGTGGCCAAATACTGAATAGAACGAATGCAATCTAACTCGATATAAGCTTAAAGTTTAACCGGTCTACAAATCTAGTAACAGTATCGCCAAAAGTAGTATTCAAACTACTATGACTCGGATTTCCTCTAACTGTACTAACTAGATTGGAAGTTAATCAAAGTTTATCTGAGCAAAAAGGACCTGTCAGAAAACTAAGATTAGCAGATCACAAACAATCCAATATTTTAGTACAAACATCAATAAATATATACCTTAAATAAACTGAAAATAAATTTTAAAAGAAAAAAAGAAGTAAAACCACCTCCTCACTCTAATTGGGCCAATTCCAGTAGAAACTTATCCAATCTTGCCCGACCCGAGCCGACCCGACCCATTAAACCTGCAAAAAACCCAATCGATCAGTGCCCGGGCTGAGTTGATGCGCGTGTTGGAGGCTTGGCCTATCTACACCAGAAGTATTCCTCGGAGCGCGCTCATCCGGTGGTATCCGGATCCCTCAAGTTCAGATCCGACGGTGCTCGGTGTTGGTGCACGTCATCCGGCGGTCGTCGTCTGGCGATGCTCGTCAGCCAATCCTCGTTGCTGCGCGTCGGACCGGCCGGTGAAAGCACTGGCGGCCTCAGGCAGGAAAAGTAGATCTGGTGTTACATCTCTTAACTCTTCTTCTTCACATTTTGAATCTTATAAATGTTACGTTATTTTTAACGATTTTCATGTTTTCTAATTTGACAATATAGCTTGTCCTTGATTTATTTTTCAACATGGTTTTGACAGATGTTTATTGGGGGAAACATTGTCATTTCAGGAGATACAAGATATATGTTTGTCCTGTCCAATTCAGTTTATTTTAACACGTTTCATCACATCACAACACTGATCAGCACATTTTAAGAAATATATTAGAGATCTTTAATTATGGATATTGGGTTATTTCTTGTGTAAGAAGTAATCATTTTCCTATTTTACTACATAGTTATCCCACATCAGTTATTGACAACCTAGACGCCCGGTGTATAGAACTATAAATATTATAATCATATTCTTGTAATATTTTTCTTTGATAATATATTCGAAGTGCCTATTATATATTATTATTTATTTTACAACACAGCACAACACTCATCATCATTAATCAGCACAATACTTTTCAGCACGTTTCAGCTCCAATAAGCACTTTTCAATTCAGATAAGTTTTAAGACAAAATAAATATATATTGATAAAAATGTTTTTTTCATAATAATGTTAGCATTATATTTGATTTCATGATTAAATTGAACATTATTTTAGTGAAGATTATGTATAATAACCTACAATTAAGTAAATTTTTAACAAACAAATCCATCTAGTTTAGTGTATTTGAATTCATATAAGCGTAGTTGAGTTTATCTCATCAATTTTCAACTCATAAAAGTATTTCATGCTATCCAGCTCCTTTCGGTAAAAGATCAGCACTCTTCAGCAAAACACATCACCAATCAGCACAGTACAACACTTATCAGCACATCATAACACTTATCAGCACAAGACAACACAATACAATTTCAACTTATACAAGGAAGATACGGATTATAAAAAAGCATACTGCATGTTCAATTAATTTCAGATGATAGTTTTGCCATTTATTTTTATTTGTATTTTTATGACAAACATGCGCTGATTTGCCATTACACGGAGTTTAATTGGAGCGAAGGATTTAACGCATCGATCTCATGATCTCATAGAATACAATTTTTAAAATAGTTGTGAATTGTTATTAGGATGTGGCACTTCCGTTTATCTTGTCAAATTATACCGGTTATTTTTTGGTAACTTAAAATTATATAAACCTGTTCCAATTGTTTGGTTGTTTCTTTCATTTCCACCTTAACTTTTGTACACAGTATAATAATAACGCAAAATTTTGCGAAGTTTGAACCAGAAATATACTTGATCGGGTTTAATTTTTTAAATAAAAATGATTTCATTAATTAAATAAGGGTGTTATAAGGTTTGGGATGTTATCCCATCGAGACACGGGTTCTCGAGAAATTTTAGCAAACTGTTATAGCTAGTGTGTGAGTAATCATATTTTATTGTCTCCTAATCCAGTATAAGACTAGAGAATGATGGCTACGAATAAGTTTGTCTATATCCACAACAATTTGGTCAAAATTCGAGATAATCTCTTCATGATTCTGCTTCCTGAATAACATTTATTACAATTTGAGTGTCCCCTTGAATGTTCTGGACATGTATTCCTTTATAGAGAGTCACCTGTAGAGCTGTCTTCGGAATTGTGGATTTTTTATGTAAAAACATTGTGACTGTATATGTAAAAAAGAGTGCAGTTCTGATGCAGGGAAACTTTATACAATAATTGGAGCAAATACATTCAGCTTAAAAGTTCACCAGTTACATGTTGTTTCTACATTAACTGAGCTTGCAATGGAGATCGAAACTCTTGATGGTGGAGGAAGAGAACTCGGGACGAGTTCTTATGAAGTGGAGGTGACTGATGTAGGACGAATTTACGATCCATGCCATTGTTCGTCCGATGCCAAATCCTTTTACTCGAAGGAATCGATTTACAAAGCTTCCTTAAATAGTTTTATTAATTTCCATTTAAGAATTAGAATAGTTTTTAATATTCCGTTTTAGTGTTACATTAGGATTTCTCATAAGAATTAGTCATAGTATTTATAGGGATTTTGTAATCATAATTTGGGAGCTTTCAATTATCAATAATATATACTTTCAAGAGTGTTGTTATCTCTAATTTGGTGGATTCCAACAACAATCGGACAAGAAGACAGCGTCGGCGACTTCTTACTAATTCAGATTCGTGCTGGCGGATCTTTACTGATATCTCAGCTGCGTCAAGTTCACACACACCACTTAAAAGATTGTGGATATAAACTAAAAGATCAATCAAGCTAGGCTCATACAATATGATTGGGTTGTTGTATATTTAAAATATTCAAGTTCACTCTCATAGTTTAAAACACTGATGTTATACGTTGATATATATGCACAAGCATTGCAGTTCACTGATGTCACTGAAACATGTACAAGCATTGCAGTTCACTCATATAGCATAAACGACTGATGTTACACTGAAACAATTCACTCTCATAGTTTAAAACACTTTGATTGTACACCGAAACATGCACAAATTATTACTAACCTCGGAGTTTTGTTCAGATTCCGTACCTTCAACTGATATTTGTTGTTTAATTTCTTCTTCATCTATTGCAACCATGATTCGTGACCTATAACCTTCAATTCAGTAGAAAAACAATACAATTTGAAGAAACTGCTCAGATGTGACTGATTTGGTTCAAATCAGCTTCTTATGTATTGGAACAATGATGAAACCTGCCAGGTTTTGATTGTTAGACATCATTCTAATCAATATTCACTTTTTAATCACCGATTATCCGATTAGGAGCTAAAATCTTCGATGTCGTTCTTCAATCGCCAGAGCTTCACGTTTTTGTGTGCATGTTTGGGGGAAATGGGTGCTATATAGTCGCGTGCATCAGGTTACTACAAATTACGCGCGTTAGCCCACTATTTTTCTTAAAATTCCACTATGACCCCGTAGTTGCTATATTCATAGGAAAGTAGGATGTTCAAGAGATCTACTCAAAGAAAATTATTTAAGTAAAGCAAAGGATTAAAATAAAATTTGTAATATTTATCTAGTTAATAACATGTAAAATACTCATTTTTCTAGCGTTTGAAAACAAGTGTTTTCATCCAAACAGTTCAATGAAAATTTTTTCTCACCAAACAAGTAAATTACTTGTTTGACCATTCAAAATAAAGATTTTGGCAAAAAGAGTAAAACGCTGCTTCAAAATGCTGCTGCCAAACGGGGCCATGGTATGATTTGGGGAAACTATTCTGAATAAATACAATTACATCTATATTAAATTACAAAATTAACTCCTAATTAAATACACTACGTAATATTGTATTCTTATTACGATGTTAGGAATGGACAAATTATAATAAGTCCAAAATATTATAAGCACGGAGTATTAAAATACACCGACAGTCAGTAATGCAAAAGACAAAATCTAATGAACTTCCAACTTTTCTAACTTTCCAGAAAAATCTTTATACGTTATACATTATATAGTGTATATTTTAATTTGAACTGTGTATTTTATTACTTAAAATTTTAAATTTGTATATGAAATTTCTTGAATTTTTGTATTTATTTTACTATATATTTACTTTAAAATGATTAATGTTTTAATATAAAAATATATCATTTAATTTTAAATACATGATTATGATTTCATAAAATTAGAAAAGTTGATTATTTTATTCAAAGAGATTTTGCTAATGCTGAATGGCTCATTTGATTCAAAACCATTTCGGTTTGAACTTTGAACGAAAACAACCAAATTGAACCACTACAGATAACAATTGCATCTCAATATTTTATATTAAAGGTGGGGTTTGTGATGTGGTAATAAGAAGAACAATACAAATTTTATTTGCTTCCAATATAAACATTGGAAGATTTTTTACACACAACTCAAATTAAAACCACCACAACAACTAAGAAACCAGATGGTATTCTGCAAGTAAACTATCAGTTGTCTCTTTAACCAACTCCCACGCAGAAAATACGTGTCGCTCTTCAGTCAAGGTGGCTCCGACCACAAATCTCAGCATGTACACTCCGCCGGCCTTAGTATGGGTCATATAAACTCGGCCGGTTGAGTTCACCATCTCCAGAAGCTTCTTGTTTAACATCTCCAAACAGAATTCATTAATATTGGACCCATCCCCCCCAAATGGCCTAACCCGAAAACAAACGAGTGAAAACTCACGAGGCACCACCATTTCAAAACTTGGGTCCGATCTCACGAACCGTTCGAATGTTTCAGCCATTCGAACATCTGACCTAATGTGGTCTTGCAGGTTTTCAGTACCGTAGCTTCGCATAACCAGCCAAAGACGAATCGCTCTGAATCGTCTGCTGGTTCCGATTTGCCAGTCCTTGAAATCAACAACAGATCCAGACTCACTCTTTTTGTTCTTCAGATATTCAGGATTAGTGCTCAGTGCCTTCACCATCAAGCTCGGTTTCTTGACCCACAAGCAAGCACAATCCATGCCGGAGAGCAGCCATTTCTGAGTACCCAAACTCAGCGAGTCAACTCTGTCGATACCGTCCAGGTGGTGACGAAACTCGGGGCAGATGCACGCGCTCCCGGCATAAGCAGCATCCACATGGACCCACACGCCGTAGTCACTCACCACATCAGTGAGTTCACTCAGCGGGTCAACGGCCGTCGTTGAAGTTGTCCCCACAGTCGCACACAGGAAGAGTGGAACTAACCCTAGAGCCACATCAGCTTCGATTTGTCTGCGCAGTCTTGCAGGGCACATGGAGAAGTTTTCTTTCCTTGTGGTTGGGATTACTCTAATGTTGGTCGGAAAAATACCAGCCATTTTGCAAATCTTGTGAAAAAATGAGTGAGTTTGATCGGACTCGTATACGACCAGTTTTCTGATATTCTCGACTCCGATGATCTCAAAAGCACGTTCACGGGCTGCGACTACGGCGCAGAGTACTGCTTCGCTTGTGGTGCCGTGAAGAACACCGCCACCTGTGCCTGAACACAATTTATTAATTAGCTAGCTATACTCAGTGGCGGTTATTTTAGAGTAGGACCAAATGGAGGTCAAAAACGCAGGTTTAGAACCGGGTATCCTGGTGCATGGATCCCGTTTTATTTTGTACATTTTTGGAGTACAAGGTATGAGAATATTTTTCAGATCAGTTTTCATGAATATAATAAAATGTCATTCAGCTAAAGTTAGATACATAGTTAGTATATTCAATTATTAATTTTCATTTCAGTTCAACTCAACATTTTTTTACCTGAAAACATGAATGTGTTGGGCAGCTTTAGCATGTTAGCTATCCAATCCAAAACGAGCATTTCAAGCTCGGTGAAGGCGGGCGAAGCGAGCCAGTTGAATCCAGCTGAGTTGAAACACGAGCACAGCATTTCTCCGAGGAAAGCCGCAGTGCTGTTCGTCAGTGGAAAGAAGCCGAAGAAATTAGGGCTGGACCAGTGAGTCATCCCTGGAATGATACGAGTCTTGATATCTTCGAGTATGGTTTCGAATGATTCGGGTGAGGAAGGAGCGTTTTCAGGTAGCTGGTCTCTTAGGTAATTAGGTTCGACCTGGCTCAAAACTGGATGCTTTTCGATGTTTTTGAAGTAGTCTGCTATAAAATCAACCATAGTGTGAGCTTTTTTTCTGAATTCCTCGGGATCTAGAGGGTTGAATGAACTCATTTTTTACTATCTCAGGATGTATCTAAGGGAGAATGGATCGATGTATATTTGAGGACAATGAAGAAGTTTTCTTGATCATGAATGGGGTTGGAGAACTCTTAAATAGAAGTCGGAGTGTTGGTATATTATTTAATTATTTAGGTGATTGATATATGTGCTAATCAGAGGTATGTGTGTTGATTATATTAGCATATTTATCAGTATTTTTTGTTACTAAATATTATTCTGTTAATGTGTACCCAATAATATGCCAATAATAGGGTTTTTGCAGCAATATTATTTATCACGCGATATTTTATTCCGGTATTATGTGTGTTGATTATAATCATGTGATAAATGAATTACGTAGATTAATTAAAAGAAAAAAAAAAGAATGCATAAAAATGGTAGGTGCCGGAATATGGTGAACTTGCAGTGGTTATGTGGCGGTTTTAGTCAAAACACTACGTAGTTTCATCCTTTTTAATTCTTTTAATTAATTTATTTATTGACCGGAGTAATAACAATTCTAGAGGATCTAAATTATTATTCTTTCTCTAAAAATGATATCTTAAAATAATATAATAACATACATATTTTGTAAAAATTTGCCTTAATTTTTAAATTTTGCTTTATATCCTCCATATTATTATAAAGAATAATATACTACGTAATAATATTCATTCTCTACTTATTATTAATATACTAGCTAAATATCATCGTGCGTTGCACGATATATTTAATCTTTTTTACGTAAATATTATGAACAAACTTATGAAGATGAGGATGCAGTGTGTTTAAAGAAAAAACTCTTTAAGATAATTAACAAAATTATAGTGGCAAATTTCAAATGATTATGAAATTGTCAATATATATATCGTAATTGCCAGGTTATTCATCAAAGGTAATTACTATAAAATATAATATATATTAAGATCAAAATGTAAGAAATTTATTTAATATTTAGTTAATAGATATATATTTTTATAAGTACACATTTTAAGGAAAAAATGCTGATGTGTGTAATTTCTAAATTAATCATACGTACTCATGCTAAAAAGAAACCAAAAAGTAATATATGAAAATTATAGGTGGCGGAATACAGAATATTTCTATTCATTTTCCATATATTGCACGTTCATGTTTTCCTTTTATAGACGTGTTAATTAGCATGATGGACTGAAATTATCATGTAAATTAGCGTGTAAATTAGGATTTTATAGATGAAATGAGTTATATTTGTAAAATAAAAGGCGGAAGTTATTATATCATCACGTAAACCTCTAAATTCCTGTAAAAGTCAAACAAATAAAACAACCATAAAGATAATTCACATGTGAATCCATGAATTAAAAATAATTGTGATTACATTAATTCATATAAATTCCTATGAAAATCAACAAAAACAAATGCATGATGATATCAACTAATAAATAATCCACGTGAATTATCACCGCGTAAATCTTAAAAATCATGCAATAATTCATAAACAAAATATTGTTGAGAATATTAGACTTACCTTAATCCATATAAATCCACATAAATTCCTACAGAAAGAAACAAACAAAAAAAATTCACGATGATATCAACTAATACATAATCTACTTGAATTATCAAGTAAACCTTAAAAATCATGTAAAAATTCATAAACAAAATAATGGTGGGAGTATTAGGTTTACCTTAATCCACGTAAACCCACCTAAATTTCTACAAAAAGAAACAAAAAATTTTCACAATGTTATCTACTAATACATAATCCACGTGGTGATAAACCTTAAAAATCATGCAAAAAATCATAACAAAATAATGGTGAGAATATTAGGCTTACCTCAATCCATGTAAACCACGTAAATTCCTACAAAAAGAAACAAACAAACAAAAAACTCATGATGATATCAACTAATACATAATCCACGTGAATTATCACGTAAGCCTTAAACATCATGCAAACATTCATAAACAAAATAATGGTGATGATATTAGACTTACCTTAATCCATGTAAACCCTGCAAAATCAACAAAAATAAAAAATTGTAACGATACTAACCCGAGATGGTGTATATTATTTGTGAGAGGGTTATATAGTAGGTAATCCAAGATAGTGTATATCATCAAGAAAATATATTTATGTTTAGAAATTTATATAGTAGAAATTACAATGTTTAGTTCCATAGTTATGCCACATTCATGTGATAAGGAATTAAAAACCATATATGAATTAATAAGGGAGATTCTTCACCAACTATATAAGGTAGTTTTTTAATAAGGAAAAATTACGGTGTTTTTAGTTATTTATGTTAACAAAATATATGTTAAACGCATGATTGAAATTTCGGGGGCAGGTGGCTTGACATTATTCTTTTTAAACCGGCCGCAGGAAAATTGTTGCTTAACATATATATAATTCCCGCGTACATGGAATTATGTAAACCGATATGCTTATACAAAATTAAAAATATTCGTTAACATGATAACTATCATGTCATCCCGAAATTATCAATTGCGGCCTTTGTGTGGTAATCCCCGAAATTATAAGTTGAAATATTCGTTAACATGAAGTTATCAATTTCAAATAAAAAAGAAATTCGTAAATTAATTAAAAGAAACAAAAAAAAACAATATATAAAAATGATAGGGATCGGAATATGGTGAACTTGCGGTGGTTATGTGGCGGTTTTATTCAAAACTACGTAGTTTCATTTTTCTTAATATTTTTTATTAATTTATTTATTAACCGGAGAAATAACTCTTCTAGTTCCTTTAAGATGATGTATAGGAGGGTCTAAAACAATTTACTTGTTGATAAATAATATGCTCTACCACCTAATGTTTTATTTCTCTCATTTGGCTCCGGCGGCTAAAACATTTTTGTCTGAAATTCAAAGTATTGTATATTAATGTGAGGGTATAAAATGAAAAGAAAGGGTGGCGGCTCATTTCTTTTGTCCTGGATCTATTTGAAATGGACAATACTATCACTTTATATCTAATTAATTTGAACCTACCGATATGTCCTGCATATAGCACAAGTTCACTGCCTTTGAGATCCGTTGGAGCTTATTATATACAGGACATGTTCACTGAGTGGGAGAAGATCATACCAGTATAAAAAGTTGTACATCAGATTTGATTTAATAATTCTCAGATTTAATAATTTCTGCATATATTGAATATAAAAATAGCTACTTGTAGAAACTCGTGTAATTAGTGCAATGGGACCTTACCGATATTAATGATCAAGAAAAATGCACGTTCAATTATTAAGTCTGAGAATCACATGATTCATGAATCATGTTCAGTATATACGTAGGCTTTCTCCCTCGTCCTATTTTCATCAAGTGATGAGCTAAAGTACTGAACTAAAATAACAATTTGTGAAAATAATTATAGTCTAATTAACTAAGTTAAAATTATATTTATATTAAAATTTTTTTATCACAATTAAACTAAATCAGTTAAATCAAATTATTTTAAGGTCATCATCACCACTAGATTCTTTACTTGTGTTTGAGTTCAATATGTTTCTATGATCTTCTCGCCGGCGAGAAGTTCTATAAAAAGTTTGTCTGGATTTTGTGGTGGTTAAATTTGTTTTTAGTATTCCCTCTGTTCACCAACACTATCTTAGTTGATTGTTTTAAAATTTTGTTTGACTGCTAATAACTTTAGATACATATATTAAATAACGGTAAAAATTTTACATTTAAATATGTATTTTATGAAAAATCCAAAATTATATTATTAGTGACATAGTATTTTAAATTAATGATCAACCATGTTATGTTACGGTGAATTATGGAATAAGATATTGTTAAAAGGAAAAATGGAGTAATTTTGAGATGGTGATGGTTTACCTAGCTTCGATCGAGTAAAATGGGAGTTAATGATTGATAGTGCGTATTACACGTGGATGAAGAATGACCATATATTGCATTTGCGAGACACAGTCTGAAGTTGACATTTCGTGATTTCGTAATAATATTTTTGAAGTTAGAATATGAAATTCATCATATCATCATATCATATCAAATCATGAAAGGGTATCTTTAGTGTAGTTTATTTTCAACACATTTTATCACAACACATTACTTGTAAATGCAGTACAAAAGAACTATCGAATTAATAAATACAGTATATGTATAAAGCTAAATTGAATTGATAAAAAATTAAAGGTACTAAACTGGACAAAAAATAATGAAAAATTTAATTAAGAATAAAACTATTAAAAAGCTATACAATTTTTTTATTCAGTCAAAATTTTTCAAGTGGACCGGAGGATTATTCACGACTCATCAACCCTTCTTAAAAGCAGTAAAAATACATGATCGGTTTGGGTAAATCCAATAATACACATGAAACCTTTCTGTGGCAATTTGAGAGGAGAAAGTCTCTGATAAGGCAGCCTTATGGTAAGGCAAGGGGTATTCGGTTCAAGGGCAAAATACTTTTGGGGCTAGAATATAAATATTTATTATTCGGTGTCAGTACTTAAAATGTTAATAAAACTCAGGGACCATTTTGCAATAATAATATAGAACACATTTAATCTCCTTATTCATCGTTACCATCATCAATCATCAATATTAAATTATCAAATCATCGTCGCTCATCATCAATATATCAACGTTCATTACCAAATCATCGACGTTTATCATCAAATCATCGTTGTTCATCAAATTATCACCGTTCATCAGTAAATCTTCATCGTTCATCGTCAAATCATCGTCGTTCATCATCAAATCATCGTCGTTCATCATCAAATCATGATCGTTCACCATCAAATCTTCGTTGTACATCATCAAATCATCAAATATTTATCGTTCATCGTCAAATCATCGTTGTTTATTGTCAAATCATCGTCATTCATCATCAAATCATCGTCGTTCATCATCAAATCCGTTCGATTATCGATAAAAAATCATCAATCATATACATAGAATCATCAACTAAAATATACACATAATCAAATCGTCAAATCCGTTCAATTATCAATAAAAATCATCAATCAATATGAAATCATCAACTAAAATATACACATAATCAATTCTCGTAGTAACGTAACTCGGATCATCAAATTAACCTCGTTATATACAGAAAAAAGCTTGATTCTCATAGTAATGTATGTTCCTATTGCAGAAAAAACACCATACCTCATTGATCCCTAGATTTACAAATCTCTCCTCGAGGTTTCCAACATCCTTCACATTAAACTTGCTGAGCACATAAATACTTGAAGTGGTGGCCATGGGTTTCACAACTAAGTCATCCATCACCATGAATAGTGTCGCCTCCTTCACAAATCCATTTGAAGGAGCAGTAAACGTCATCTGCCCAGCCATATTTTTTGCAGGAGGGACACTGATCGGCCTCGCCATCACCGACTCCATCTTCTACTTCACCTTCTACTCCAAGAAGAAGCCTGAGGCCTCCGCCATGGATGTTGCTCGAGTCACCACCAACACCGCCGACCCTCAACATACTGGCCCCGGAAACAAATCAGATCGGAATGAGTAAGAAGAAATCCGATCAAAATTGATTCTGATTTGGGGATTTAGGGGTAAATTATTCAAAATTTTAATATAGTCCCTAGACTTACCCGTATTTTACATTATAGCACCGAAAATATAATATTTAGATTTTGACCCCAAACATTATTAAAAATGGGGTTTGCTAGGCTCTCTGCCTTGCTGTAAGGCTGCCTTATCTAATTGTTTCTCATTTGAGAGAGGTGCAGAGTGATTCCAACAAAGCCGTACTACTACTCCGCCTCAGGGTGACTGCACGTATTACTTAAAAAGGGATACATCGTAAGAAAACCTACGTCTAATACCCGAAGGTATCTAACTACCTGACAGGTATAATATCCTTAACTCTGCAATACAAAAAAACTCAGAATCTACAGAGTTTATGCACAGAAACGCCATTTGTAAACTGTCATAGCTACAAATGACTTTGTTTTCTCCTCTACTGTATTGCACAGAGTGAAACCCAAAGGGTCTTGCCTCCCGCCAAAGTACGGGTTAGGAGGGACATGACAAACAAATAGGCAAGGATACTCCATAAATTAGTCAGGATAGTTTTGCAAAAAGACCCACTTCAAATCATATCCCTCTAAAAACAGATATATGTGAATTAATATTTGTAGTAGAGCAATTCCAACCAATCCTGGTCTGATTGGATGACGGTCAAATATTGGACAGACAAATGCGATTTTACACGATGCGAGCTTAAAGTTTAACCAGTCTACAAATGTAGAAACAGTATCGCCAATAGTAAGTATTCAAGCTACTTTTACTTGGATTTCTCCTAACTGTATAAACTAGATCTGAAACTAGTCAAAGTTTTGCTGAGCAAAAAGACCCGTCAGAAAACTAAGATTAGCAAATCACATTAAATCTCATATTTTAGTACAAACATCAATATACATATATCTTTTAAAAAAGTAAATTTTATAAAAGGAAAAAAAAAGTAAAACCACATGTTCGATCTAATGGGACCAGATCCGTGGAAGTCTGACCAGTCCGAATTGCCCGACCCGGCCTGACTGGGCTGCTACGATCCGATCCGAACGCTCCGACCCAGCCCGACAGGTCTGATCCAACGGTCTGACTAGGCAAACCGGATCGCCCTAACCCAACCGGTCCGACCAGGCCGGCTGAACCGGACTGGGCTGGTCTTGAGTCTTCGATCTCGCCGGAGCTAACCGACAATCGCCGTTGTGGTCGCCTTGGCAAGCTGCTTCGGCCCGTTGACAAAAATCTACACAAAACAGACCATTAGCCTGTATAAGTGTAAAGTGTGAGGCTATCCAAAAAAGGACTATCTACCCGGAGAATTGATCCAAATCGGCCCGGAATCGATTGACACAGATCCGAATTTTAAAAATTGCGGGTCCGAAATTTTACACAACGTGGATTCCGCGCTAATTCGGGTCGAAACAGATATTCGGGTTAAATCGATGACCCGGTATTATCAATTTTATAAGTTTTGTATATGTCATTTTTAAACATGTTCTTTGTTGATTTTATATTTAGTTAAATTAATGATGATAATTAGAATATTGATTGTTATTATATATAGTTTTGTGTAAAGTAGTATTAATTGGTTATATTTAACTAAATTAGGAAGTTAACATGTAATATTAAATTTGCTGTTAATGTAATTTCATCAAAATCAAACAACAATATTCAATTTAAAATTTTTATATTTTAGTAGATGGGAATCCGGGTGAAACCAGTCCAGACCGGGTTGGGTCAAGAAATTCCTAATTAGATCCGAATTGCGGGTCATGATTTTTTAACTTTTGGATTATCCGGCCCGGATCAAACCGGATTCGGCCCGGGTCAACCGGATGAACACACATGCTCCCGGGTAAATTGGATGAGAACCGGCCTTTCCATCATTTTTTAGGAGTTTATTATATAGGTCTAATATATTTCATCCGCTCTTATAGAAATTGATATTTATCATAAATATTTCATTAATTTTTACTAATTAACATAGAGTAACAATACCGTCACTTTACATCATGTCTTAACATTTATCAAGATAATCCTCTTAATATAACCTTATCAAATACTAATAATTGTGATCATTTAATTGGTTAAGAATTTAATGGAAAGTCAGGAAAGTCGGACGTTCAGAAGATCTTCTCTTTTAGTAAATCTTTAATACTCTAATCTTGAATGCCTAAATCCGTCTATGTACTAGTTGAATGTTTCCAAATTATAAATTACTCTAAAATAATTTGTCGCTATGTAATTGGTGTCTGATGATCCTGATTAATCTTAAACTATTTTATAAATTATAATATATATTTAAGAAAAATATCACTGTCACTTCAAATTAATTTGAATCTGCTGAAGTAAACTGGTCCTTCATATAAAACCAGCTTTTTTTAACGGGAAAAAAATTAAGTATTTCAAGAAAATCTTTTACATATCCCATATATCTTTTACATGTTAGTGTGTCAAAATATTAAGACAAATTCGCCGGATCCAAGTCAGAACCAAACATGATCTGGTGCCTCGTCATATTCATATATTAACTGCAGGACATTCCATTCCAGCGATTTTGCATTTGCATGCTTCATAATTTGGTGCTTTTAATATGGATAAAATCTTTTTAGAATCAATAAATTAGGAGTTACGCGGTAAAACGTTGATATAATTATATACTCTAAACTTACGCATTTTGCTTGGAGGATGTCGACGGATTCTCTTCCCACAGCAGAAAATTTGAGGAGGCGTACCTTGGCTATTCAATCAGGCTGTCCCCTTTGTACCTCATCTGATGATAGCACATCTCATCTCTTTTTCGAGTGTGAGTTTGCCAGGAAGGCTTGGTCTGATACAGGGCTGCTACACATTATTCAACAATGTGGGAATGTTTCTCGAGGTGAATTTCGCTTCAGAAATATTATCAAACAAAATGATGCCGTTGTGGTTGAACTTTTCCTCATGATTTGCGACGCCATTTGGTTTCAACGCAACCAAGCTATATTCCAAGGAACTCATAGGTGTCCGGAGGAGATGGCCGCGGCGACGGTGAATAACTTGCACTCTTTTCAGTCAGCCAATTTCAGGACAGATATGCCTTCACCAGCTTTACTTCCGAGTCATTTACAGAGACCTCCGGATCGCATCCCACGAATACATTTTGATGCTGGGATCACGCAGGATGCAGATACAGCAGGCGTGGTAGCTTGGAGCGCGAACGGAGAGTTTCTAAAAACTGTTTCAAGGCGCTACATAAATGTTCATGACCCGGTCCTTGCTGAAACATTGGCACTTGAAGAAGCAATATTATTGGCTAATGAGCTCAATTTAAGCAATGTGGGAATTTTTGGTGATGCACTTATGGTTCTTAATATGGTTCACAACCATGCTGCGCCTTTTCTGGACTGCTATGAGCCTGTTCGTCGCATTCAGCAGCTGATCAATCATTCTCATCTTTCGGGTTTATTTTGAGTTTCTAGAAACCATAATTTTGTTGCTCATGCTTTTGCTAACTTTGCGAAGTCGAGTGCCTTGGTATTTAATTCCTGGACATCTCCTCCTAACTTTATGTCAAACGATTCTGGACGTTTTCCAGAACTCTGAAAAGAAATAGTTCCATTTCAAAAAAATATATATATCCGATTTCATGATACTACTAAAATTAACATGTACGAATAATAGAAGAATACTTTAGAGATTTAATGTAGCAGTACTGATTAATGCAAACAAAAAAGTGTGTGGAAGCTTCTGGCCGTCAATGTTCAATCTTATCTACTATATATATTAAGCGCGAATGTGTAGCCCATCCTCCGTTTTAGGTACGGTAGGAGGTTACCTGGTTCAGGAAAGTCTTCCGTCTTTCTGTCCACTATTCTTCGATTTTATGAAGATCAACCTCCATCTGCCGGTATCTCCTCACCTGCTCTTGAACACATGCCGCCAGACTTGACTGGATGACGTCGGTTTCCTCTGCCTTACGTGTCGCGTCCTGGTGAGTTCCTGCGGTCTATTTCTTTCTATGCATATCCATCAATCTCTGTACATATCCATCCACCTCCTCTACTCTTGCTTTGCTCTGCATTCAGCCTTTCTTTTGATTGAAAATTGAAACGCTCTTTTTTGCTGTGCTCAACCTGTTCGACTGAACGAATTACTTCGTCTTCCGTTTCGTTTCTCCCTCCTATCTATATCTTTAGCTACATGTAAGTGGTTTCTGCCCATGTCGTCTTCTTGTACTCAAGGTGTTCGATTTAATGTCTCACTTAATTTGTTTGCCTCTTTTGATTATCCTTTTACTTCATCTCGGCAGTCTCAGCCGCTTCCTCGCTGCAGTCTCGGCCGCTTCCTCGCTGCAGTCTCGGTGAGCATGAAACTGAGGTTTGTAGAAACGCTGAATCTGAAGCAGAGAGGTGGGTGGCTAGAACAAATTCGGAGCGGCAGCCACGTCGCTCATAGGTATGGAAGGAGAGACACGTCGCACGCTGGGTCAAGGAAATCGGCTGTCAAGTCGGTGACCTCATACCCGCTGCGGAGTTGAAGAAACCGACGGAAGGGGGTGGAAAATACGCGACAGGAATAAAAAATTGGGGAAGAAAAGGTGAAACGGGAAACGGGGAACTGGGAGTATACCGGCCGTTTTGAGGACATTCGGGCTTTCTCTGAGTCTACTTTGATTGGATGGCTGTGAATTTTTTGTATTTGTTCAGATTTTTTCCCTGCAGAAATGGAGGATTTTGTGCTTTATACAGGAGTGAATTCAGAGTCTGTTGGGGATGGGATTATACGGGAGGAGTTGCAGCAATCGGAATGCGACGAGCCGGAGAAAGATTGGGTTTCGAAGCTTAAATCGGTAGAAAATGCTGCCTTACTGTACTAATAGTGTTGCATTTAAGTTTTTTACTGATATGCGTTTGTTAGCTGGAAAAATGGGGTGGAAACTCCATTTTTCGGGTAGAGAATTTTAGGCAGAGATGTAGTTTACGGAACGAAAGAGCTTTAGGATGATGCTTTATTGTTTTCGATACAAATCCTTGTGTTTTGCCTTCTTGTGTAGGAGTGTTTGATATGTGTGGTTTGTAAGCTTAGCTTCAGCTTACGCCTTTTTAGAGCTGATTAAATAGTGATATGGAACATTATTTCTTGCTGTTTCCAACTTTATGCAGAACAACATTTCAGAACTTCACATGAAATGGACTCGTCCTTGTCTAAACGACCAGTTGTAACTGGATTCAGAAAAAATTTTATCAAAAAAACCATTATATTGATTAATTATTAGGTTGTAAGTTCTACCAGAAACGTCAAAGCCAGTCTAATTAGAGCAGAAGTGAAATGTTCAACTCTCATCAAGAAGAAGTTGCTTCTGGTTTACCAATTGACCCGCCTAGACAACCCCACCCTGTGGAAGATGTGCATAAACGAGGTTCACACTCTGGACCGCTGGTGCATCGGGCAGCATTGACTAAAGCCAGTAACATGGAAGATGCTTCAAAGGCTTCAAATGGAGCTGAGCTATCTGCTATGTCTGGCATAGTTGCTGCCAGGAAGGGCATGCTATCCTCTCAGCATGATGCTCCAAAACTATTAGCTAGGTTTCCTGGATCATTCAAGGAGGCTTCGAATTCCATGTCGAATCAAGATCACAAGAATCATGGAGGCTCCGTTTCTTACCAGGAAATAATGCCTATGGTCCTTAAGGTAAAAGGCTGACCCGTTCTCTGTTTTCTTAATATTTAGTAATTCATCACCGATCTCGACAATTTCGTGCACTGAAGGTAAAAGCCTGACCCTTTCTCTATTTTCTTAATGTTTTGTAATTCATGTTTTTGACTATGTGTAATTGGTGTAGATGGGAAGCCTGATTTTGCTGATGCTGATGCTGGTTTGGTTATGTTCACCGGGGATTTCAACTATCGCATATTTGGCATATCTAAGGATGAAGCAAGAGACTTTCTTTCACAGAGAAGCTTTGCTTGGCTACGTGAAAAAGACCAGCTGAGAAACGAGATGAAAGCCGGGAAAGTTTTCCAATGAATTCGGGAGGCACTCATCAGCTTCCCTCCCACCTACAAGTTTGAAAGGGGAAAGCCTGGCGTAGTAGGTAACATTAATTAAGAGCACAAAAAGTTAGAAACTCTTTTTTCCACCCTGATTTTTTTACAAAAAAAAATTCAGTTTATGATTCTGGAGAGAAAAAACGTATTTCTGCATGGTGGGACGGGTATTATATAGAGACAATTGCATGTCTCCAGCTGAGGAATGCAGCCTGTTATGTCCAGTTGTTGCTTCTGTTGTAATGTAGATTTCCCGAAAACTTGTTCAACAGAAAAGGTGAGAACAAGTAGATTGTTGAGTTAACCTGAAAATTCCTATGGTGGTTCATGGCTGTAATGTGAGAATCTTTTACTTGCTATGTCATAGTGATCGGTAACCCGCCTGTTTTCTGAAATTTGAGATAGTGCTGCATTCATGTTATAGGATCTACACTAACTATAAGGGCGGATCGCTCCACCCCTCTCCGGTATAGGTACGGTACTGGGTTACCTTTACCTTTTCTGGCCGCAAACAATGACTTTCTTTCCAGCCTCCATCTGGTCGTTACTGGTTCTGTTTCAGGTAGCCAGTCGCTCCACCCCTCTCCGGTATAGGTACGGTATTGGGTTACCTTTACCTTTTCTAGCCGCAAACAATGACTTTCTTCCCAGCCTCCATCTGGGTCGTTACTGGTTCTGTTTCAGGTAGCCAGTCGGCGTATTCTTTTCTATATGCGATGTGCGCTGAAAATCCACGCGTCAATCTCCGCCGCTTCGGAGATAACGTGTCCTGCTCCCATCGATTTTTAAATCCACCTTCTGTTTCCCTATTTGCAATCATCTCCTTATTTTAGGCCAGGTTGCTATTAGGGATCTCTTCAGTTTATTTTCACGCTCAAAAGTTGGTGATCTTTGACAGGGTTTGAGGTCTTTGTTCAGGTACGTTGGAAGGTTGTTCTCCGGAGAAAGGTGGGTGGGAACTTCCGGCGTTCTGACGAGAGCTACTCCTTCTGGACACCATACCCGCTGATGAAACTGCCCAAGAAATCGTCGAAGTGAGTGGAGATGTGTCGCCCTTCCCTGTTGTTGGAGGGCTCATCCTCATCGTTCCTTTGGCATTT
This sequence comes from Sherardia arvensis, assembly GCA_948330725.1. Lineage (NCBI taxonomy): Eukaryota > Viridiplantae > Streptophyta > Magnoliopsida > Gentianales > Rubiaceae > Sherardia > Sherardia arvensis. The sequence goes on from OX415241.1 coordinate 31,356,934, forward strand.
CTCATAGGTACTAAATTTGCTCACTTTGAGGTTGTTCTTTTGCGTTCATTTTGTGTCTTTTGATTATTAAGCAGATTACATTGTGGGATGGGAAAGTGAGTGAAAAGGTTCCCGCCTTTTAGATTGCTTGTAGAGGACTGTTTATGGCTAAGTTTAGGGAAGTTCATATTTTGTTGGTAGAGTCTATGCTGATTTACTGAAATTCTTGTCTTTCTGTTGCCGTTGTAGAATTGTTGAAAAAGCCTTGAGTATTTGAGAGCTTAGCTAACGTAAATCTAATCAGTGAAGTATCAACTGTTGTGCTGCAAGAGTGCAGTCTCGTTTGATCGGAAAAATGGTGGACGCTAGGATATTTACATCTTCATTAGTTAATTCTGCACCAAACTAGCACCCTGTGATTACTCTTCTACACCTAGCAGTTGTGATTATAAAATACCGTGGGAGCTGAGAGCTTACATATTTTCGTTCATTATTTTCTAGAAATCTTCCTTGTTGTTGGTGGTGATGAGACTGGGCGCTGAGCTCTTTTTCTTCAAGTAGTCTGGTTGAGTGTTTCATCTAAAAGCCTTTTATCATCAAACAAATAAATGGACAAACATGTTGTTCTTCAGTCTCATAGAAACCATTCTCTTGTTCAGTGTTTTCATTACTTACGTGTTATTTTGCTTCAATATTAATGGGACACCAAGAACTCAATACAGGGCCAGTCTAATGCAGGTGCAGAAGAAGAAACCCTAACAAAATTCCATAACCACATTTTAATCTTTGTTTTGTTTTTGTGTATTTTAATCTTTTTTGTAGAGATTGCCTATTAGTTAGGTAAATTGATGTTGGTTTGTAGTTGCATGTAATGTGTCCAATATTTGGCCTGAGAAGACGGTCAGTATTACTTGAATTTATATTTTATTGTTGTATAGTTTAGTTTCTAGGCTTCGTTAAATTTGCTCACTTTGAGGTTGTATGATGCAGACCGTTCTCATTTGCAACTGGTTAATTCCTCAACATGTCTTTGTGTGTGCTTTTTTATTACTACTGAACTTACAACTTGATTAAATAGCATTTACAATGATCAGAATCTCAGAGATGCCTATGTTTTGATCATTTGCTTGAATTTGTTTAGATACTTGACACAATTTTTTATGTGTCAGTCGAAATGCAGTTGTTTTAGATGATTTGTGGCAAAGGCAATAGATTTAAGGTTAAAATGGTCTCCTTTGGGCCTCTTGTTGTTTATCCTTTTTTCGGTTATTAGATTGGCTCTCTGGTTATTGTTTTATGCTGTATTTTGAAGTGTTTGCTCATTTAGTATGGTGAATGATACTGAACAATGTGGCTGTTTTGGAGATGATAAGGTTCTTGTAGGTTTTTTTCGTAAATGGAGTGCCTTGTTTAGTGAAAAGTATGAATAAAGACACTATCTTTGCCAATAATGCGACTGTTTTGTTTTGGATGTTTAAATTTGAGTGTTGAGTCTGTGATATTGTTGCAGTTGGAGGCCTTTAGAAAGACGCTAATGCGATCCCTCCTTCTGTAAGTGAATAATTATGGGATGGAACTTTTGTTTGTGAACATTTGGAAATGGCGAAATGGTGCTATGTTGTTTATCCCATTCTCATCATGTAGCCTTTTTGTGTCGTGTGTGGCAGGCTGGCGGTGATCAAGCTAAAAGTATCACAGGTTTGTATTTCTGCAATCGGTTGTCAACTTCGTCATCGCAAATGAATAGGATTCCAAATTTTTAGCAGAATAAGATCATTCCAAGACTGCTTTTTTAATGTCAAAATCTATCAGATTGTATAAAGTATGCGTGTTTGCGCGCGCGTCTGTGTGTGTGTGTGTGTGTGTGTGTGTGTGTGTGTTCTTTCCTTTGATTGGAAACTCCTTTTATTCTTTCAGAAGATGATGGATCATTGCCGGCTACAAGAACTTCATCAATGCGGAGTCAATCGTATTCAGAAGATAATGATTCAGAAGGTAATTTTTCTTTCTACATTTTATTGTCCTGAATGGGAAATGTTAGAAACTAAATGTGGCCTAAAGATATGATTTTTCAATGTTTAACTTCATGATAGTTCCAAGACCGTGCATTTCACCTGGACAGTTGCTAGCTTCCCAAACTGCAACACCTAGGCTTAGCCCTCCTATATTGCCTCCCATTTTATCATCATCGGTTTCCCCAGCACGGACTCCCAAACCACTGTCTCCAACAAGGAGACATTCCATTTCAGTTGCAAGCGCAAGGAGCATGTTTGATGACCGTTCTTCGGGATTTTCTCTGCCTCCAACTCACAGTTCAATGTCTGGCTTGGAAACAGGATCACAATCTGGTTAGTCTTTCCTTTGATAACTTTCTTTGACTTAAATTATGAAACTTTGCTCGGGAACTTGTGTTATTTGTGGCCATCGTTTGATAATTAAGGTTACTTTACATGCTTTGGTTCAGGGAGAACTCGTGTTGATGGGAAAGAGTTCTTTCACCAAGTCAGGAGCCGATTGTCCTATGAGCAGTTTGGCTTATTTCTCGCGAATGTTAAGGATCTGAACGCCCACAAGCAAACAAAAGAGGTACCTCTCATGACCTCAAAATGGTGTTTTTTCTTTACGATGCTTACTAAAGGCGGGTTTTTTAAAACATTTGGAATCCTCAGGAAACTCTGAGAAAGGCTGGCGAGATTTTTGGCCCGGAAAACAAAGACCTTTACGCTGTTTTCGAGGGCTTGATTACAAGTAATGTTCAATAAAAAGATGGAAACTTGCTGAGTTTTGAGTAAAATGTCATAGAATCCCTATGTGTAAGAGATTGGATTGTACAGAAAAATGGCACATTTCTTGTTCATAAATTATACCTAGAATGTTTCTTAAGAATCATTCGTCTGCGAATGTACAATTTTTCGAGTTTTTCGATGATGGAAATAAAATTAAAAAACATCAGCTTCTCATTTTCATTGATTTAAAAGTTAAGGGATATAATTGCAATTTTCATTGACTTGTATACATGATACACTTTGTTGTTTCTTTGATTTTTAGTGAAAAAAAAAAACCATAAACGTATATGTGAGTTGTGCTACAGGCATATTTAACTAGATGAATATGCTCTTGTTTCTCAGATTCTGATTTAAAAGCATGTGTGTTTGTTTATTAAATGCACCTTGCTTATTATGATCGTATTTTTTTCTTTTACTTGATGAAAAGATTCATAAACATGCTTATGATGATTAGGAAATCTCAGTGTAGGATACACTACAACCGCTTGGAATCTACAATTTTTGGCAAGCTAAATCCATTTGTTTTCATGAATGCTGAGGTCATTGTGGAATTAATTTGTTGTACTTTTACCAGATTTGGGATTAGCAAGTAAAATGGCATCATTTCGTTTTCAGGTATGCAATGAACAGAAGTGCTGATTTTGAGACAGTTAGATATCAAAGAGAAACTCTGCTACGTAAGGTGAAGAACTAATGTTTAAGCTTTGGTTATCAATTTGTGAATGTGGAAAATGTTTAGCCTTTGACTTATTTAATGTCTGTCGGCTTGCAGTTATGAATATCAAGGAGAATATCAATTGGGACTTGAGACCACTATACTCGTTAAGAATTACACAGTGAGTTAATTTGCTTTCAACATGCATAATTTTCTGAAGGATATTTTATATGAGATGAATAATAAAATTTTGAGTTTATGCAACTCTTAGGACCTTTTCAACGTAACTTCTCGCTGTTCGAAACTTTCTGATAAATAAATGCATGTTCTGGTGTGAATAGTTATTTCTCGTTTTGTTTTGTTAAAATTTTTAATGATATAAACGATATTATCTGTAGCTACCTAATGGAAGGCCACTTAAAGTTGCGACTGAGAGATTTCAGGCACCTGAGACTCTTTTTACACCGGTAAACATCTTTTCATGCTGTAGTCTGCACGTTACATTTACTTAAGATAGCACATAGCATCTCATGACTTAAGATATGTATTTTCTATTATGCATACCATGGAAACTCTTAGTCAATTCAATTAATTGCTATAATTGATATTAAAAAGACACCAAGGTAGTGATACTTTCAGTGCTAACAGTGTCAAGATGCCAAAATATTCTCCTACATTTAAAAACAGTTTTCCATTGTAAACAAGAGTGTAATTTAACTGCATCAATTTAAGAAGCTAAACTGAATTATGATCACAGGAGCTAGGTTGGTAGATATGGTGTTTTGGTGCATCCAGGAAATGGATATTGACAATTGCATGATCGTACAAAACTTGTTTCAAACAGCAGTTGCTATTATCTCGCATCATGAACAAGAAATTGATGTATGTGTCCCTTGATTTTGTTGTCTTTAGATGTATCAACATATTGTCTTGATTGGAGGGAGTACGATGTATCCTGATGATATGGTTAGTCTGCTTATACATTTGAAGTCATTTCCTTAACATGATTGTTAGTACATAATAATCACCTTACAAGCAGACAACATAATAATGAAATCACCGCTATCTGGCCTCGGATTGACAGCAACCATTGGGAGGATCTCGTATGAACATCATGTACATGTTGCTATATTAGACTATCAAGTGTTGTGCAAACCCCACCCGAACTCCATATTCAGCATGCCCGTTGCCGGAAAAGTCACATGAAAATGTTCAAATTCTAAACATTCATCAAAATTTTTTTCCATTGATTAATTTCGATTAATTTTTCAATTGAAATTTTTTCGGTAATTTTTTCGATAACTTTGCCGGCGATTTTTCCGGCAAAGGGCATGCCGGATCCGATCATCTTTCTTCTCAGTAAAAAATTAGTGTTGAATTAGTTTAGTATCAATCAGTTGTAAATATTTGACTAATTTTATCCTCAAGATAAATATATTATGTATTTATACCGGGCGTGATTTAGAGAGACTCTTTTTTAAAGGAAGCACATAAAATGGAGCTCTTCATTTTTGTAACTTTCTGTTCCAATTCAAAAAAAAGGCCAACATTGAATATGGAGTTCAGGTGGGGTTTGCACAACGTGCAAAATTCCGTAACCTAGTATATTTAGATGGGAAAAAAATTATTTGTTATTTTCTAATTCAATGTATAAGGATGACAATATTAGTTCTTTAAATGAAAATATGTGAAATTTCAATATAATTCAGTGATCTGATTGATGATTTTTCTTGAAAATCGCACTATACACTAATGGAATCTGCACAGGAACACGGCGGTTCCGTGTGCGTTGGACGGCGGTTTTGACCGCCGTCCTTGGTGGCACCGTGCAATTGGCGCCACCGTTACTCGGCGGTCAACCGCCGAGTAACGTTTACGAGTTCGGAAACTTACTCGGATGGGTGCATTTCCGGACTCGTAAACACCCACTGCTAGCAGGAGGCTTCACCGACCATTACGAGCCGGACGGTTAGTCGGAGGCTCATTTTTGCTCTCCCGGATGGTAAGCCGGGAAATATTCCGGTGCGGGCAGTACTCCGGCCACCGTGAAACGGTGGCGGAAAATAGGTAGTTCCGGCTACAGTTACGAAACCGGAAAACTAGCCGGATAAATGATTTACTTAACCGGATGCCAACCAGGGAACCCTTCGGGAAAAAGGGTGAAAAAAGGGTATTTTCTTCCGGCTACAATTACGAGATCGGAAACCTAGCCGGATAAATGATTTACTAAACCGGACGCCAACCAGGGAACCCTTCGGGAAAATGGGTGGAAAGAGGGTATTTTCTTCCGGAAACTTTTCCGATACCGGAAGTCTAGCCGGAAGAATATTGAACTGTCCGGCCAACATTCAGATATCGGAAAAGTATCCCGGATTATTATTAAAAATCTAAATTTTATTTATTTCGGCTTTTGAATACAAAATAGAATGTATTTAAATGGCGCTAGTGAAGAATTATATGTTTCAAATGGTTGTGATGTATTAAGAATGAATGTATAATGTAATACATCACTTGAATGCGCTAAATACACCAACAATTGGCAATAACACATAAACATGTGTCAATTTATAGCTAGAGCGGATTCATGCGAAGTTACGACAAATGATGCAAGACTACTCCTCGTTCGATTCAGTTCTTCAGGTGAGTAGGTGCTTGTATCCTCTTCGAAAATCTGTGCATTAGCAGACACAATTCAATATATGACGCAAACATATGAATATGTGTAAGGTAGATGCCCTTATAAATTTGAAACTTACGGGCTCAAGGTCGTTGTCGAATTCGTTAAGTTCCGCTACCAACTTGAGCTCATACAACATAACATAGAAACCGCATTCCCATTCGCTACCTTGTCTCTTGTACTTTAACACAAAAGGTAGATCACATTGTTAAATACAATCGATCGATGTCGATAAAACTAGTGTGATTACTGAGGGAGAAACGTGTAGAGTACCTTGATCTCAGTCATTCCAAACGGCCTTCTAGAGGGATTGACATGATTCAAAGCTTTTCTAAGGAGGTGTTCGAAAGACGGGATTGGCGGACGATGGAGAGGATCTATCCAATAAACTTCTTTGGTTTTTTTGTGGATCAAAACCAATCTCCAATGTTTACTAACAAAAAATGCATATCCATTTGTCAATAATGACAATAAAAAAGTTAACATGAGATAAGAATGTATAGAATTAGTTAATATGAAAAGCTTACCCGGAAATGAGTGGTGCTAAGAAGAATAGTTTGTCCTCCACACCGAGAGCCGCTTTCATGTAGTTTAAACGCTCTGCATCAGTATGACCGAATTCTTGGATTCGCTCGGGGCATAGGAAGCCTATCCATGGCTTAAACCGTTTTTGAACTAGTTGATATAAGGAACTTAAGGGAAAAAAATGAATGGTTAAAACAACGGGGAGAATGGCAGTTGAAAACACACAACTTAATATAGTCTCGACATTAAAATGACTTACAGTTGGAATAAGGACATTAGGGGCTCGGTTGCCTTGTCACCCTTCCATAGATCCTCAAAATCACCCCAACACATTACAATTTGCCTTCCAATACCACCAAATACTTCCGTTGGAGACGGGAATTTGTAGTATCCAAATTTGCAATGTTCAGACAACTTGTCATACAACACCTTCATAGCCAGTGCCATAGATATAACTACAACATCTTTTGGGGCGGTCAAAGGTTTGGGAATTTGTTTTGAAATTTTTGGATCAACCTTGCGTGCAACGCCCATAATTGGGTTGTATAGGCTAGCGGGTTGAGTCTCTCCTAAACTCTCGACAACAATGAGCCTACGAGGCCAAAGTAAATACATACCTTCCGCCGGTCCCACAACATTACACGGGCCTTTGGGTATGGGAATTCGAGCAGTTAAAACCAAAGCTTTTTTCCAGCAAACCTCCCCCAAACCTTTCGTAATTATATCGTCGCCTTGCATCTTCACCGACTCATTGAAAATTCTGTTTGCAACATGCATAGTAGGCTTCCTCACTCTACCATCGATATATAATTTGCATGGATATGTGACATCGACCTTGACCTAATTAAAATAGGGGATTCCATTTTTAAAGTATCGTCATAAACATGCTAAGACTATTAAGAGAACGAATAGAGAATTTGAATAAGAATGCGATCAAAAAGTGAGTTAGTGTGTTTACCTTTTTTGGTCGGCTTAAGTTATCATCACATATGTTTGGTTGTGGCGATGGTGGATTGCCTTGCACCTCACAAACATTGGGTGAGTGACGTGAACCACATGAAGGAGGCTCCCAATCGTCGCTTAGATCATTCAAGTTTGGTGGGAGAATTGCGCCCGTTTGCTTGGCTATTATGTGGAGAGCTATGTCCCTTTTCTTCATATTCTTCACGGCCTCATCAAGCTCCTTGTTGGTATCACCAAGCTCTTTTTTTGTATCCCCAAGTTCCTCTTGCAACTTGTTTTACTTGGTATGTCTTGGTGGTTTAGAATGTTTCGGTTTGCCAATGTGATCTCTTTTCACTACATGTGATGCATATCCACGAATTCTACCTTGGTGTTCCTTCCGTTCCGTCGCCTTACAAAGGATGTCATCTTCTTGTGTGGGAAAAAATTCTCCCAAAGCAATTTTCTCTTTGACGTCATCCTATCATTTAATACAACAAAAAAAATGAGGTAGAAAGAAAAATAGATAGGAATAAGAATCATAACAATGTTAGCTCAAAATATTCAAAGAAACAACTTACAATATCTTTTATCAACTTCTTGTTTCCCTCGTGTGTGTATTCGCCTTTGCTATCTTGTCGACCAATCAAGAAGCTAGTGAGTTTATCGAATTCTTTAGGATTAACCACCCCGGTGCTCTACCGTGTTTCCTCTTCCGTCATCCCACTATCCATTTTCTCTTGCACCCCATCTTCTTGTTTTTTGTTTGCATGTTTGATTAGTCTGATAGTATAGCCCTCCCTACTCATTGTGTGAGGCGTCGTATTATCCTTCGCATTGTTGCTATTCGTCAACCTCAAACCCTAACACATAAATGAATTTAAGTTATGTAAACGAAGGAGTAATACTAGAATGGTAGGAATTAATCTTACTAGTCGGTCATTCTCCAAGGTGCGTGCTTTGAATATTGCCCAACTTTCTTGTAGAATATCGGTGTAGGCCAACCAAGGGTCTTCATCCTTAAAATCTCCATAAATGTAATGGTTAGGCAACATTGCTCTATGATCCCGTGCCGCCTTACTCAAGCGAAACATGGTTGTGTCAAAAAGTTTCTCCATATTTGGGGCAACAATTTTGAATGGTACCTACATAAGATTGATAAAAAAAGTTGGATAATATCTCATTCATGTGTACAAAAAGGAAATTAACTTAAATGAAGGTAGAGACTTACCAAACACTCCTCCCATAATTTAGTCTTCTCTTTGTCGGGTACCTCGTGCCAAGATTCATACTTTATATCCACACGAGTTCGACCAATGTTTCCAACCCAAGTCTTCCATAAATAATACTCTTCCGATATTGGTTCCCCATCATCGTTGAACGTCATGTCCGTCAATATTTTCTTCTTCATCCTTTTTTGTAAGGCAGCACAATATGTCCTAGGACGCCTCACCCCTTTTTTTTTAACACCTCCCGCGGTGCTATGGGTTTTAGGGCTTTTGGGGATTCCTACCTTCTTCTTAGGTGGTGCCATAACTCCTCTACAAATAATAATTTGCATTATTAAATAACCTCACTATCAAGAAAGAATAATTATATGCTAAATTAATGGTAAGTAGTCATTTGTAGCTTTTAATAAATGACCATCATAAAACCCCTAGGGTTTAGGATCCTATTAGACTAATATAAATTCCCTATCACATGCTTAACCCCTAATTGTTTGTAATTAAATTAGTCATATATATGACATACTTAACCCTAGATTTGTAGTAACATAACTAGTGACCATCAAGAGTAATGAAGAATATAGCCCATAAACCCAATTGATTAATCAAGAATGTAGCCCATAAATCAAAGCTAGTTTGTAGTAATAATTAAGCAAAGCCCATGAACAAATAAGACAAATTAACCAATAAACAATATTGATTATGCAAATGAAGCAAAGTTCCAAGAAATACATTTTCAAGTAGTACAAAAACCCCAATAGTATGGACAAAGAAGCTACTTTCTTGTTCTAGAACTCAAGAAATGGGGCCAATGTGATTAATGGTGTTCTTGGTGGTTGGAGAAGAAGATTTTGTTGGTGGAAGAGAGTAAATGGGTTGGAGGAAAGTGAAATTTTCGTTTGTATGTGGGATGAATGGGTAGAGGACTAGATAAGAAAATAGTCTAAGTGTTACTTATTCTGATTTTTTGTACAGTCCGGCTACGTTTCCGAAACCGTAAACTTACCCGGATAAGCCAAAAAATAAATAACCTTACCCGGCTATGTTGCCGAATTCGTAAAAGCTAGCCGGAAGTTTTAATTATAAAAGGGGCAGACGGGATTTTTTTCCCAAATCAGCAAACCCTCCCCAACTTCATCCCCAAATCAGTCCGCCCCAAACCCCCAACTCTACCAATTTTCCCGTCCAATCTCCCACGATGGTTAGGACTAAGAATCTCTCCACAAGCCAGCAAGTCCAGGAGATCCAACGCCAACAACGGGTAGAGAAAAAGGTAGAGTACAAGGAATCTTTCGAGGAGGTATACGAGTCGCCTCCAAGAGCCGAAGATCACGCGGGTGGGAGACGATTAAGCAAGGCCAAATCGAGGAAGACAAAGCGGCAAAGAGGGCATGATAGACCCCCTGAAGCATCGGCAAGCCGTAATTTCTTCAATAGTAGGGCGGAGTCCAACTATCACTAGTGCACAAGCATAGGTTTCTCGGCACCCATTTCACAGCGTTTTGGCCAGATTTTGGCGGAACCGCCGAGTAACTGGGTTACGAACTCGTAACCTGCCGTTCGCCTAGGGCAAAAATAAAAAACACGGCGTTTCACAATTAAAACAAGGCGTTTTCCAAAGTGTATTAAAAATGTCAATACTAGGCGAACTCTGAACCGTGTTCGCTGATAGGCGAGTGGATGACGAATTCGCCAGCATTACCCGCCTGAAATAAGAAAAGTTGTTCGCCCATACATGCTAAGACGCGTTGTAGTTGCGAAGTCGCCTTTTATTGACGCCAGCAGGCGTTACTGAAGAAGCGAGTTCGCCTGTAGTTATGACCAGAGGCGTTTCAGTTTACGAATTCACTTGTATTAAAATGTAGTGGGCGAATTTGGGGGCGAATTCGTAACAGTGTCGTAGCTGGGTGTATAAAAGCTGATTTTTTGCGGGAATGAAAATAAAAGAAGTAGATAAAAGGACTCTCCTTTTGTTTTGTCTCAAGTTTTGCTCACATTTTCAGGCCTTGATTTTGCCCAAGAACACAAAGGTATGAGGTTTTGATTTTTTTGTTGATTGGTTGTGGAATTGGCAAACTGTTTTTGATTAGTTTGTGTGCTTGTTTATATGGATTTGTAGAGTTCTTAGGGTGCTAAATTTGTGGAATGTTTGAGTGATTGTAGCAAAACCGTTGTTGATAGTATCTTGTTAAGCATGGGTAGTAGTGAAATCATGTTGGAGAATCAGCGTCTCTCACAAGGTTATACGGATTTGATTCAAGAGTTTATTGATGTTGGTTGGAAGGATTGTGTAGAAAAGAGAATGGGTGGGCTAAGATGTCCTTGCATAGATTGCCTTAACAACGCGATTTATGAGGATGTAGACGTTGTGCGCGAACATTTGGTTTGTAGAGGTTTTGATCCTACATATACAACATGGGTTTGGCATGGAGAAAGTGCAAGTCATAATGATGCAGAGTTTGATTTTAAGCTTGGGGCAGATGGATTGCGTTATGATGGTTGTCTTGATGAAATGGCGGAAGACGTGGCAATGGATTGGGTAGGAAAGCCGAGCATGTTAGCGGCGATGTATAATGATAAAGAGACACCATTGTACAAGGGTTGCAAACATTCCGTTCTTGGTTCTACGTTGTTGTTGATGAATTTAAAGGCGCGCCATGGAATATCTGACAAGGGGATGACTGAATTGTTAGAGTTGGTGAAAGAGTTGCTACCCACTGACAACTTGTGTCCTGATCGAGTATATGCTGCTAAGAAGATATTATGTCCTATGGGAATGGAGATGCAGAAGATTCATGCATGCCCTAACGATTGTTTGTTGTACAGGGGAGATGACAAGGATAGAGATACATGCCGAGTCTGCAATGAACCTCGGTACAAGTCAAAGGTGGGGACCGTAGAGGTATGCGGCGAGAGTGTGACGCCGTCTAGATGTAAAATGCCGGCTAAAGTAGTGTATTACCTTCCGCTGGTTCCTCGACTGAAGAGGTTGTTTGCAAATCCTGAGGATGCAAAGTTGCTAACATGGCATGCGGATAGGGCTAGGGAGGACGATGACATTATTTCACATGCCTCAGATGGAGATCGTGGAAGAAAATGGATGAGCGGTACCCTGAATTTGCTGCTGAGCCCAGGAATGTGAGGCTAGGCTTATCCACTGATGGCATGAACCCCTTTGGTAACATGTCTAGCACCCATAATTCTTGGCCAATTATGGTTGTGATTTACAATCTGCCATCGTGGTTGATGATGAAACGTAAGTATGTGTTATTGTCCATGATGATATCTGGTCCTAAGCAACCGGGTAACGATATTGACGTGTACTTAGCGCCTTTGATCGAAGATTTGCAGAAATTATTCGATGTGGGTGTCCGGATACCTGATGGCAGTCGAGGTGATGAGGAGTTTAAACTGCAAGGAATGTTGTTGTGGAGTATAAATGACTTTCCTGCATTAGGTAACTTGGGCGGTTATTCAATGAAAGGTCACTTTGCATGTCCCATATGTGAGAGCAAGACTAGTTATTGTCAATTGAAACACGGTGGTAAGCCGGTGTATCTCGGGCACAGAAGATTTCTTCCGACGGGACATCCTTGGAGGCGAGCAAAGAATTGGTTCAACGGGAGAGAAGAGCATGATCCCTCCCCAATCCCTTTAACTGGAGAGGAGGTTCTAGAAAAGGTTACTGGGATGGATCATGAATTTGGTAAGGGAAAGAAGAAGAAGGCGTCGAATAGCAGTTGGAAGAAGTGTTCGATCTTCTTCAAACTAGATTACTGGAAGCATTTGGACATACGTCACTGTCTCGATGTGATGCATATTGAGAAGAACGTATGTGAAGCACTTGTAGGTACGCTGATGAATACCCCTGAAAAGACAAAGGATGGCTTAAAAGCGCGGAAAGATCTTGTACAGCTTGGTATCCGATCGTCTCTAGCCCCTGTAGAGGAAGAAGGTAAATCTTATTTACCTCCAGCTTGTTACACTATGTCGACCGAGGAGAAGAAGCGTTACTGTAATGCTTTGAAGTCTGTTAAGGTTCCAACAGGTTACTCTTCGAACATCCGTAATTGTGTTAATACCAAAGAACTGAAGCTGGCGGGATTGAAGTCACACGACTGTCATAATCTTATGCAGGAGCTGAATGTTATCGCTCTACGAGGATCATTGCCTCGTCACATGAGGAAGGCGATATCGAAGCTATGTTACTTTTTTAAGTGCATATGTCGTAAGCGAGTGAGCAGGCAGAAGCTGGATGAGTTGCAGGAAATGGTGGTGGAAGTTTTGTGTAGGATGGAGATGTACTTTCCCCCGGCCTTTTTTAACATAATGATCCACGTGATTGTCCATTTGGTGAGGGAGGTAAAATTATGTGGCCCAGTTTACTTGAGATGGATGTATCCATTTGAGCGGTACATGTCGATTTTTAAGCATTTCGTGAAGAACAGATATAGGCCTGATGCTAGTATAGTTCAACGTTATGTCGCAGAAGAGGTTATTGAGTTTGGTACCAACTATATGAAAGATGTTGCCACAGTGGGGATCCCAAATGCTAGGCACGATGGTAGAGTGGACGGGCACGGGCTCAAGCATCATAGTTTGTTTAGTCCTACCGCCGCCGACATGGATGCTGTCCATTTATATATCCTCAGAAACCACGAGGCGGTGACCCCTTATGTTGACATACACATGGATCAGATTAGAGTGTCAAATGCATGGACTGTCGGTGATGTGAGGATCCTGGAAAAGCATTGTGCCAATTTCGTTCGGTGGCTGCAAGCTCACATTCAGCAAGGGGACCATCCTGATATTGTCAAGCTGTTATGTAGAAGACCCCTCGGCACTGTTTCCTCTTTTGGTGGGTACGACATAAATGGTTATACTTTTGGAACCAAATGGTCGGATGAGAGGTCAACTAACCAAAACAGTGGTGTGGTAGTACCAGGTGAGGCAGTTCATGGATGCAAAGCATACTACGGGACGATCACCGACATCTGGGAGATTGACTTTATCAGTGCCAGAATTCCAGTGTTCAAGTGTGAGTGGGTGAAAAAATGTGGCGGGGTGCGAAAAGAGGATTACGGCACAACCCTGGTGAATCGCAGTGTTCTTGGCTCTGAAGGTGATTCGTTTATCATGGCGTCTCAGGCGCACCAAGTGTTTTATGTGACGGATCCTCAGGATAACCGGTGGGAGATTGTGGTGAATGGTAAGCAGGCGCTTCTTCACAATGGCAATGACGAGGATCGCAGCTTTGGAACAGATATCGGGGACCTTCTGGGTTTAGAGCCTAACGAAACCTTAACTGAAGACGAGGCGAGTTTGAAAAGGTATTTCGCGCGGAACGATCACACGGAGGGCATTTGGATCACCGATGCTGGAAAACCAACGAAGCGAAAGAGGAATCAACTAAAGAATATGTAACTATTAGTATGTAATTGGAAAACCTTAAGTTTTCAGCATATACATTTGGTATGGACTGAATTAGTATTCATGTATGCTTGAAACGTGTTTCACTCATAGTATAGGCGTAAATAAAGACGACTTCTCTTGTACAAATCGCCTGTAAGCTTTACTAGAAGCGAAATCGTATCTGTCTTCGCCAACCTTGAAACTACGTCATTTTTATAGTTTTACTTTATGTCTTGGCATTTAGGTGGTGGAGGTTCCATAAGCCGTCTCGCCTGTTACTGGCGAGTTCGCTTCTTGAGGCGTCTGTTAGACTCTGTTGAACCAGGCGAGATTAGAAGCGAACTCGCTTCAGTTAAAACACCACAAGCGAATTTGGTTGCGAGTTCATTTCTGACTTTACATAAATAGTATTTTAGTACTAGCAACACTATAAAAGACTATATCGACACCGGTTTAACACATGAACAATTATATTTAATTTATATCAAATTTAAACAATAAGCGCATATGAACTGTAAGCACCAAATTTTATTGGATAATGCAATCAAAACGAAAAAATCTTTAAATTGTAGCAATACAATTTGAAAAAACGTCCCTAGACTACATCCACATGTCTAGGAAGAGTTGTCTCCGCCTGTCTGGTCTTCATTGTCAGGAGTGGCCGCCGAAGGATTTTTTCGGGCATATGCTCTTAGAAAACCATGAAGCAAGTGGCTGTTCTTCCACCCCGTCTTGCGGAGACTGTCCTCATCGCGAAGTTCGACTCCTCAAGCCCCTTATAATATGCTTCCGCACTCACTAGTAAATGGAGAACATTGAAAATGTTAAATTTAGATATAGAACACAATATAATGGAACTTAAATATAATTTGTATCCCCTTACCTCCGATTTGCTCAGGTTCCGGCTCCACGGCCTTCTCTCCGTTTGGCTGCCAAGTCCCCCCAACCAATGACCACTTTTTCTTCTCAAAGTATTCCTTGGTGTAGTACTCACACGGCTTGGCGGTGTTGGAGAATTTCAACTTCGGATGCTTGGACCGGAGGAACATTGTTATGAAGTTTGAGTAGGGCAAATTCTTGGCCACCGTATTGTTCTCAACCACGCTATCCTTCATGTGTTGAAACATGGTGTACCCGAGGTTTATCATCACTTCCGAGGCCAACAAGTAGTAAGTCACCAAAGTGGTGAAGTTTGGCTCTTGGAGGTAACCCCCTTTGGGCACAATATTGGTAGCCACCATCTCATACAAGATCCTTCGCTCGGGTGTAAGCTGTCCCAGCTTGTACTCCTTTGGCCTTCCAAGCGGACCTAACTGGCAGCCGAAGTGCTCCAACCCCAACTTCTGCAAATTCGCGGCTGGAAAGATCGAATCACTTGGCCAGTCACCCCTTGTGTAAAGGTCCACTGGTTCATCATCGTCCTCGTACTTGTTCTTGAGGGCTGCATTGAACAGTTCGGGACTTACTTCGAACTCCTTCTTGTTGACCTTGGTCTTCCACTTATCAGCCACCTGTCGGAAATTAGCGTAGAACTGCATTGTCTCCTCTAGATAACCCGGGTCCTTCACCTTCATCAATGTGTCCGTAACCGAATAATGTAGCAAGCCCCACACCCCTTTCAAGCCTAACTCTTCAACCTTACTCTCATCCACCACAAGTAAGGTGTTCAACTGCGACTTAGCATCCTCAAAACTCTTATACTTGAGGTAAGCAGATTCACTGACAAACTTAGTTTTATCAACAACTATAACCTCGCTCGATTGTTCAACCTTCTTCTTTCCCCTCGGAGCCATGTTTCTAATTATCCAAAGTACCTATCAAGAATACCTAACATCAATCCTATTCCTATGATTGAACCCCAGTTTCAACAAAGCAAATCAACAGAAAGCTAAAATACTGATTTTGGCATCAACTTAAAATTTTGAAAACATGGCATCCAGATTAACAATGAGTAAGATGAAACGGGTCAGGAACTTACCAGATGTATGGAATATAGCGGTGGGGGAGCAAATTTCCGGCTTGACGGTGGCTGGTCGGCGGTGGGTGAGCTGAGGAAGCAGCAATTTTGCGTGAGTTTTTTTTGAAAAATTGGGGATCTGCTTTTTGATGGACAGGGCCCAGCAGTTGACTATTTATGTTTGTGACCGTTACGAGTTCGCTGGTAACTCGCCTACAGGCGATTTAAGAGGCGAGTTCGCCTGTTTGTTATTATATCAATTTAATCTTGTTACGAATTCGCTTGTAACTCGCCTACAGGCGAGCTGGCAGGCGAGTTCGCTTCATTGTTAAAAAAGTATAGGCCTTTGGGCCAGGGATCTGATAGATGCACTCAACACTCTCATCACTCATCACTGTATAGTATATGTATAGTATATGTATAGTATATGTATAGTATATGTGTATATCATGCTTGGTGTTTCATGGGCAGTTTGCGCGGGTCGGCGACTTATCGAACCATTTAGTTTTGGTCACATATTTAAACTGATCAATTGGACGCTACTCCACCGATGTGGGAAAAATGATGTGACGTGGAGGCGAGTTCGCTTGGCCTACGCCTCTAAGCGAATAGGATAAGCGAGTTCGCCTGTTTAAAAAATAACTAATTTTTGAACTAATATTGAAATTGGAGTATGAATCTTTATGTAATTTCAAATTGTTTTTTTGTACACATTTGCGATCAACTATGAATTTGGTAAGTCGAATTCTGGATGTAGTATACCCTTTCATGTCCAATTTCTTTTAATCGCTCACGATCAATGAACATCGCTATAATGAGTGAAGCACGAACACCAACCGATCATTCGACCTCGAGCACGGTTTGACCAAGCTAGTTCTCGAGCTCGAACTCGTTCGAATATGTGGCGCAGTCGACTCTAAGCTTTTACATTTGATTTCGTTCGGCTCAACGTGCTTATTGATCAAATATATATATATATATATATAATTAGGTATATATAATTCGGTATATGGTTAATATATCAATTTCTTTGGTAATAATTACAAATTTGTTTTTTTTGGAACAGGACGATCTGGAGTTCGAGCTCTCAAAATATATAACGAGTCGAGTTTGAGGATACCCGTGTTCGGTCTCGACTCGACTCATTCACACGTGATGAGTCAAACTTTGCCTTCGTTTTCGGGTAGTTATAAAAAAAAACTGGCCTTTGGCCGATCACACTTGGAACTCACTCATCACAACAACACGACCTCGGTCTGGACCAGTATATGTATAGTGTATGTATAGTATATGTATAGTATATGTGTATATCATGCATGGTGTTTCATGGGCAGTTTGCGCGGGTCGGCGACTTATCGAACCATTTAGTTTTGGTCACATATTTATACTGATCAATTGGACGCTACTCCACCGATGTGGGAAAAATGATATAACGTGGTGGCGAACTCGCCTCTGTTCAACGCCTGTGTGTCAAACGGCGTCGTATATACATGTTCTGTACTTGTGTTTTTTTTAAATTCTTCTTTCCAGAGGCGAACTCGCTTCTTTATTCGCCTCCATGCTTACGAGTTCGCCTATTGTCACGCTTGCTAGGTTCTGTTCCACACGGCGGACTTGGTGGCGAGTTCTCAAAACGTAAAAGTTTGTAGGCGTTTGGGTAGGCGGTGTCGCTTCCGCGTTCGCCCCACCTTACGAGTTCGCCTCTTGGCACGCTTGTTAGCTTCTGTTCCACACGGCGGACTTGGTGGCGATTTCGCTTCCTTCTATCGCCTTGTGAAAATATTGGAAGCGAGTTCGCTTCCAGGTTCGCTTGGTAATATTATGCAATATTGTTTTCATACGAATATTCATGTTTTATCAAGGTTAGTTGTAATATTTGTCAAGATTGAAGTTAATTAACTTGAAATATATTAGATTGGCTAAAAATAATAGTAGGCTCAAAAGAATGCAACTAAACGATGTTGCGAGTTTAAGTACAAAATCAACAAAAGTGTAGTATATAATAACAAAGGCAGAAATATGCTAAGCGTCATCACTTTCGTCCTCGTCACTATCACCGTCGTCCTGACCACCCTCCTCTTTGCCCCCGTCTTCGTCATCTTCTTCTTCCGACGACTCTTGTACTTCTTCTTCCGACGACTCTTGTACTTCCTCTTCGGACGACTGTTGTACTTCCTCTTCCGACGACTCTTGCGCATCCTCATTATGGCTTTGTTCGTTTCTGAAGACAACCTTGAACATTTCGTCATTATCTTCGTCCGGAGAAAACGGGCCACCATCTCCACCAACGGGATCTTCTCCATCCTTAGCACCTTCGGGCTCGTCAAGCTGTTCTGCTTCCTCCTCTTCTGGTTCCGCTTCACTTTCAGGGTCATCCACCTCCGTGTCCATCGGTGGCAAAAGCTTGTTCCAACTTCACATGTTCTATTTCCGCTGAAAGCTGTCCCATCATCACGACCATTCGCTCACGCCACTGAAGTTCCCGTCCTGCCAAAACACATCAAATCCATTAGAATATTGTATAGGCGCAAACAAATAAATCTAATAAAATACCAAGTTTGGGTAGAATCGACTTACCCGGACTCAAAACACCACGCGCACTTGAACTCGAAGCACCATCCTTCTTCTTCTTTATGACCCCATCGGCGCCAAGTGCCAATTCCTTGCTACGCAGCCATTTCTCGGTGTAGTGCATAACTGGCTCTGGCCGACTAACCGGTATAATACCCTTCTTCTTTATCATCTCCGTGATAAGCTGGCCATATGGGATCGTTTCATTAGATTTGTCCTTGGCACGCTTCAGCATGTACTTCACAATCGCGTACCCTGGATTGATCTTCAATCCCTCCATGATGTAATAGAACAACATCAAATTGGCAATAGTAGGCTCGCAATGGTGACCACCCGATGGCATGACATTCGAGCATATCAACTCGAACACCAACCTCTGCTCCTGAGTGAGAACGCCAATATTGTACTTCTTCGGAGTACCTTCCAACTTGCTACGCGACTTAAAGTATTTTCTACGCGTAGCAACGGGTTCTAGGGGGTTCAAACTAGACAAACATGGGAAGTTTTGGGTGTGGTAACACTCGTAAGGACCGTTTGGATCTAAGGGCCTTAAGTGGTCAACCGACACATACGGGCAACCTATCACCTCATTAATCAAATACTTATCAACCTTAAACCTTACTCCCCTAACCACTGTCTCCCCCTCTTCGGCATCCTTTGCAAAAGTCATATTTGCATAAAACTGTAAACACTCATCCTTATGCACCGGCTCTTTCGACATCAACATCCCTTCTAGATGCGTCGCCTTAAAATAGTCTACAATTTTACCAAACCCTAACGACTCTATCTGATCTTCATCAAAAACCCTAGCATTCAACAAGAAGCGACGAGAAAATTGTTCGTACCTAGTCTCGGCCTTTGTGCTGATGAACAGAGAGGTTTCCTCATCTTCCTCAGTCGCAGGGTTACCCGCCGGATTCTCGGGTGGCCCACCAGTTTCAGGCGGGTTCTTGGTGGCAGTGTGGCGACGGACTGGTGGCGGGTTGGCGTTGATGGGAGGTTCCAGAACTATGGCCGCCGCCTGTAGATCCACCGGCCGGGCGATCGCGTCTCCGACGTTGTTGAAGGTCGGCGAGTGTCTCTTCCCGCATTCCGGCCGCCTCCGCATCGGGTTGAGCAGTGGGGGTGGTTTTCTGGCGCTTGGGGGCTGGTGGGTTGAGGGTTTTACCGGCTGATTTGCTCCGGCCCATGGTATTGCAGGGATTTTCCGATTGGGGATTTAGGGTTTTCCGGGTGGAAGTTGGGGGGGTTCTGAAATCGCCACCCGCAAAACTTTTTTTTGTATTTTTTTTAAAATTAAAATACGCTGGCGAACTCGCCTCTTCCATTCGCCTGTAGGCGAAACGTGTTAAGAAATTGTGTCAGGAACGTCGCGCGTGGATTTCACTATGAAACGAAATCGCCTGTTCATTCGCCTGTAATTTCAAACAACTGGCGAACTCGCCTCAATTTTGTTTGTAGGCGAAGGTTGTAGCGATTTCGCTTCTGTACAATCATCAAACCCTTAACCCTAAACCCTGAACCCATGCCCGGCAACCCACACGATAAAAACCAAACCCATTTATCATCGAGATTGGGAATGACAACCTTCAATCGAGCGAGTAGTGCGTAACTCGTCTAGACTCGAGAACTATATTAACCATGTTCGAGTCGACTCGAAAACTAGCGAGTTAATAATACCATACTCAACTCGAACTCGTTATTATTTATCGAGTATCGACACTACTTGCGAGTTCGAACTCGAATTGTTTTTTTCTCTTTTTAAATAAAAATTTAACTAATTATATCAAAAATTAATAGTTTAGGGTAAATTATTCCTAAAAGTAATCTTCATCCAATCCATTAATACAAAATATTTTACTACTTCTATACTATGAAAATTTCTAATTATATATATGTGCGTTTAAATACCTGTTCAATATTGAAATTATTAGCATCCTTAGAAATTATTATTTTAAATACCAATGCAATTAATTAGTTTATTCAATATTGAGTGAATAAACACGTGGATACTTAAAACTGGATAATTAGTGAATTAATTAGTTTATCTCATCTAAAACTGGATACTTTTCGTTCATTAGCTCCCGAGATGTGTGATCGCAAAGTCGGCTCTTTAACGGGGTAACGACGTTGCCTGTATGTATAACATCATCCAGACTATGAGTAATACCATATGCATTACAGAAGAACTAAATTTCTACACTTTCAGTCAGAAGTTGTCAAATACATGTATATTCGATGGTGATCAACACGTGGCTGATGTAGAAATTCCTATTGGTCGTATCTGCACTAGTGTAACATTTGGTTAACGAACTAATGGTATTAACCCGTAGTCCCATCATATACGTATCTAAACAGTTTATGCCAAATGCGTTACAATAAACATGGATATGGATTAGAGTTAACAATTTCAGATACCTCTTCATAGGACTATATATAACATGTCACAACAATTCTCTTTCATAACAGACGTCATCGTTGCAACCAACTCAAGTAATATTATGTGCAGATAAAATCTGATTTCATTTATAAGTTTTCATATTAAATTTTAATATACATCAGCTCATGAAACACACAATGTTAATATTCATTGCATAACAAAGTAGCAAATATTCAGAAAATAATTATTATGGGTTTATCAACTTGCTAGCTAGCGATACCGCAAGGGGTATTCGCCTCTAGCCGATGCAGGTTGCGGTATCGTAACCTGGTTAAACAGTAACCGACCAAATATACTATTCAGTCATGTTTTGTCCAACTTTACCATACTATATATATCTTTTATCCCGGATTTTGCTAACCTCTTCACCATTTTCACCATTCATTCCCATCTACCCCTCCTTCTCTCTCACCTTATCCCCCCCTCAACTTCCATCTCAAATCCTTGCATTCCAAATCCATTCTTGCCTCATTTCTTGGTGAAATCTCATCAAAACCAACCACAAACTCACCCTCAAATCTAGCACATATATTTTGTGTGAAGAACTAAACCCTATAAAGCTTGTAACCCACCAAAAACCCCAAAATCTCCTTCAACTTTGGTTGAATATTACAAATCTTGCTACTTTGTGTGGCTAAGAGCAACAAACAACTAATATCTTCTTCTACAATTAAGGTATGAGACTCAAATTTGAAGTATTATTCAAAGCACATCTTATTTAGTTACTTTTTGAGATATATTGGTTGAATGGCATGCTTGAATAGACATTATCCATGCTTAGTCCCTATCCATAACATATGTGTTTCATGACTATGTTAAAATCAAATTTAGAAGGCATAGCTCCCCTTATTTGTTACTTTCATGTGGCATTCTAACATGTTAGCCTACCTTAGGTTCACTTTGGTTATACAATTCAACAAATCCGTTTTTTCCTTGTTTTAACTAGTCATGCTTGTGTTATTTTACTTCTACAACTCATTCAACATGGTTTTGTTGTTGTTTTACCTAGTCATAATAGTGCTAATTAGTTAAGTTACAATTTCTATCCATCCTTAGATAGCAATGGTGACCACTTCAACCACTTCAAGTGCCCAACCAAAGAAGCGAGGTAGCAACTCGAAGAAAGGCCTACAAGTCCGCTCACATTGTCGAGTTCTACAAAGAAGAATGAGAAGAGGAGAATTAACACACATAGGATTTAATGCTAAGGGTGTATGCAACCGACCAAAAAAAGAACGTTCAAAATGGTCAAGTTGGTGTGGCCGAGTTGGAAGAACGTTTATTGAGATAACGGAGGATAATTGGAGAACCGTCCCATCAAAAAAGAAGGAGGAAGTTTGGGTAGAATGCCAAGTAATTAACATTTAACCTTTCAATGATCTATCTACTCAATATTATACCTCTTCGTAATATGTAGACATAATACATCCTACATATTTTGGCGTAGCGACCTTTTGAAATAGAATCTAATGACATGGAAGTGGTGAGAAAGAAGGCATTCAACATCGTCTCCAAAGCTTTTCGCGAGCACAAGCATGCTCTAAGAAAAGACTACTTGTATGAGAAGGGAAAGAGGCTAGGTCAAGATCCAAGGGACCGATACAATCATATTACAACCGATGCGTGGGAGGCCTTCAAGCAAGCATCGCTTGAAAATAAGACTTCGGTGAGTCACAAACTATAACTTCGGTGACATAACCTCCTTTTATCTAATTACATTAATGATGACATGTGATACGGTATCTTCTTGTGCAAAGGGGAAATGGGACAAGAAGGTCACATCGGCGAAATCAATAACAATGCCATACACCGGTGGTAGGTCGGCGTATTTGGGTGTAGGTGAGAAGGAGGGGCTTAAGGAGAAGGAGGAACTAGTGAAGGAGTTGGTATTAGGGGGGATGGACGAGGCGGAAGCTCGGTATGTCGTAGTGGAAAAGGACGCCGAGGATTATACTAGACAAAAACTTTTCGTGTTGGGTCGAATTAGAGACTTGGATGGTAAGTTCACTTCGGAGGATGCCGAAAAATGTGCAAAGAGGGTGGTTAGTCTATCTTACCTTATCTTACTATCTATTGTAGTCAAATTTATTTTTGTTGTTGCTTTCAAATATTCTTCACAACCACTTTCACCTAGTACAACATATTTGATAATAGGAACTTCTTGAGCGCCAAAAGGAGGAGGGTACCTTCATCCCCTGTGGGAAGAAGGATGTCTTGAATGAGGCTTTTGCTCTTGGGAAGAAAAAGGAACACCCGGGAAGAGCATTAGGTGTTGGAGGTTACGCGACACAAGAAGAGGTTTTTGGGATTAAGCAAGGTTGGGGCAATCCTAAACCATCACAACTACAACGAGCTTTGAGCAAGGTGGCGGCGACAAAGGCGGAAATGAAGGATTTGAGGGAGGTGATGAAAGACATAGCACAACACACCAACTATCCCCACATCGAGAGGTTAGGAGGTACACAACCACATCTTCCACCATCATCAAAGGGTTCTCAAGCATCACCCCAAATTGTGGAGGATGAAGGTGAGAATGTGGAAATGGACGAGGAACTAGTGCCTCCTACTCCACCTTCATCACCCATCAAGTTGAATGCGGCGCATTCCATTCAAGTCGATAAGGTTAGTACCAATTTTGCTAATTTAGAACATCGTTGGTTTCTAATCTCTTTCTAAAAATAGTTGGATGATGATTTGTCTTGTGCTTTCATTTATGATAGAACCCCCCTTGCAAGCTATATGTTTCGCAAGGTACCAAATCAAAACCACTCCATGTCGCCCATGGCACATGCGACCCAAGTGCGGTGAAACACAATCGTGTTGACATCCCCGCAGGATTTTTTAGTGTTCGCATTACCGATGTTTTGATAGAACAACAAATGCTACCTGTGAAAGAGTCACCGATGGTGAGAGTTGGGGAGGCTAAAGGTTTCCTTGTTCTATGGCCAAAATGGTTGGTGCTTGATGAAAAATCCACCTCCATACCCCGTAGGAAACCACAAACTCCACAAAATCCACAAATACCTGTGCATGCCTTACCTATAGCTAGACAAACATTAGACCCCATGCTCGTGGAGTTTATGAAAGCCCTTCCACCCTTCGTCCGAGTCTTTTATGATTTGATATCCTCGCATGACAAGAATGTATGCTATGCCTTTCTCGGAAATGAAAGGTGCTTTACTATGACAAAGGACATCCACGTACCATGGGGGGATTTTGAATATTTCTGGAATTTCAATGAACTTCCCGCCACCATTCTTTGCCTCAATCAAATGTAAGCCATTTGTATGTGTTTCATGAGAATACTCAATTATCAAACCATATATGATTACATCCTCGTCATGATTGTCTACTACATTCACAGGTTCTTGCATCACCATGCCTATCACCGGAGCAAGCATTTCATTGGATTTTTGCATCCAATGCATTTGCAAGCTAGTATGGAGAGCAATAGGCAAAGACTTGATTACTTGAATTCTACTCTCTCTGACAAATCAAAGAAAATATGGATCGGACCACATCTCGAGAGGTATACCTTACAATTTGCTCTATTACTCATGCTAAATATATTGTATTTGCTCTACTGCATTCATTTTTTATGACCATTATGCTTTCATGTGATTTGTAGTGATCATTGGAGCTTTGTTGCAAAATACCCGCTTTAAAGAAAGTATATTGGATAGACCCACTCCACCGCCCTCCATCACGAACATTCGCCGATCTCCTTGATAATGCAATTCTTCAAGTGAACGACAAAACACTCATCGACTTCCACCTTATAAACATTCGGGTAAGATGTTGTGCTCATGCTATCACGTCCTTTCAAAAATCAACATTTGCGTTTAAAGTACCATAAGTATAGTAATGTTTTATGTTTTAAACACTTTTGTAGTCTAGGAAGCAATCATCGAACTATGAATGTGGCTATTACACAATGATCTTTGGTTTGATGGTGGTGGATGGTGTTCAAAAAGACATGCTAGATCTTCTAAAGGTACGCTACACGCATCTAATCTCATTTATATTCGTCGAGATTTCCTAATAAGCGTTATTTTCAACCATAGGTATTCGTGGATGATATCACTCCTTTCTCCTTGCAAGAACTTAACGACGGAAGAGACCAAATGGCTAAATATCTGGTCCACAACCGTGCGTTTACCATTGCAAGGCCACAGGTCCCTAACCTCCCCAAGGCATGAAAAAGTATTGTCTCTCTTTTTGGTAGGGCTTGACATTGGTATCGCACTTGTGTGCTTAAGTTATGCATCTTTAGTATTAGTATAGGGGCGTTGGATTTGAATTTGACAGGTTTATGTTGAGTCGGGTATCCCGATTCATGTTTCGAAAGAAACGGGTCAATTTTAACAAATAATTACACAATTCTGTCTTGCAAGCAAACGAATTCGCTACCTTATTCGCTTCAAGTCGAATCCAGAAGATAGATCGCTACCTGGCACGCCTTCTACTACAATATAACAAGCGGTCATACACACGGCCTCGCCTATACATTCGCCCACAAAAGCGACATCGCCTGGCTACTCACTTGCTAGACTCTGTTGCCCCTGGCGTGCCTCAAACGATTTCGCCTCCAATATTCACCTCCATAGACGAATTCAATAGGCGAATTCGCCAACCACATTCCCTACAACAAATATGTGCACGACGTCGCCTAACAATCGCCTCTACTAGCGGTCTCGTATCCCACCCCGCCTGTGTCCCTCTGGTCGACCAACATTTTCAGCTGGCAAGTTCGCTATACATTTTCGCCACCCCAACAGAGCGATGTCGCTTTTCCTTTTCGACCACAAGCGACATAGTGCACGAGACCGTAAGTCCATAGCCATTTCCACATTTTTCAAATTTAATATTCCCATTTCTTCCAGCGAATACGCCAGCGGTGTCGCCTCCCTCACCCAAGCGAGTATTTTTACGAGTTCGCTTCTTCATTATTAGACAGAGGCGACCGACAGAAGCGATTTCGCCTCAGGAGGCGAAAAGTGGAGGCGATTTCGTAGCACTCACATTTAAAGACAAAAGCTACCTGAGGTGGCGAACTCGTAACAATAATACAGGGCGTTTTTTAACAGCTGCACACGGTGTTTTAAACCGCCGTGCGCAGCGTTCGTTTTTAAGGCGTTTTTGAACCGCCGAGAAAAAGTTCCATTTTACGGCACAACCCGTTACGGCATTTCCAAAATGCCGTAAAATGAACGACTGAACCGCCGAGAAGCGTAGGGCAGTCCACTAGTGTATGTCGAATGGTGTGGGCGGAGAACTCACACTACCAAGGTGATTCGCCCTAGCTCTATTGAAAATTTGCATTTAGGGTATTTAGTTGCTCATTTTCAGCCTATTTATTTAGATAAATTGCTCTTGCTTGAATCCCCATGCCATCAAGATGAGGTTGTTCAATTTTATGCAAATTTAGGAGAGTATGAGTCGAATAACATGTGCACTAAGGTGAATGGTAAACTGATTCATGTCACTAAGTTTCATATAAATGAGGTCCTAGGCTGCCATTATGTTGATGACTCATCCTTGCGCCCTAATCACCCCCAAGGCCCTTTTGAGATTTATAATTTCAACAAATTTCCTGAAACTGGGCCAAACCAACCCTTAGACCTTGAGGCAATGGATCGTAAGTACTTCGAAATTACATGTCAAGGTGGGGGTAGTTGTCCTGGTGATTTTGATGTTGAAGAGCTTACAGTTGAGCAGAGGATTGTATTTGACTGGGTTTGTCAGAATGTGTAACCATCAGGGGGTCATAGTTGTGAACCCACTTGTGGACGCGTTCTGCTCTTCTATTACTTGATGGAAGGGTTGGAAATAAATCTGGGACACTCAATAGTTGAATACATGTTCAAGGTGGGGAGAGGGTCGAGGCAATGGTTTCCATATGCCGGACTTGTCACTGAGCTGATTAAGAAGCAAGGTGGAGGTGTTGTTGATCGTGCTGAGCCTTTAGAGTACTACGATGGCGATTGGTTAGATCATAAGGGTTTTGCACTGGATCAAGAAAGTCATAGGTACGTCTTGAAGGCCTTATCTCCGGGTGCAGCAGGAAGAGTCGCTAGGCGAAGAAAACTAGAAGCCAGAGGTGCGAGTTCATCGGGTACTAGTATGTGAATATATATTTTGCCTTTATTGTTTAGTTTTGCGTCCAAATTTGGGTGAAAATGTGTTTGTTTTCGAAAGCTAATCATTTGTTTGTTTCGTAGGTGAGGAGGGCCGGTGGATGCGTAAGCTCTCGAAGATATGGGAATGCTTCACCGGATAGGTCGACAAGGCTAAAGAAGAAGTAGCAATGCTCCGTGCCGAACAAAAGGCTTATATTGATCGGAAGGGACTTGATCTCCAACTTAGCCCGGAATTGAATGAGCCGGATTTTGGTCGACTACCATCCTCAAGTGAAGAAGATGCGGCCGGGGGACCATCCGGCAGTAGGGTGACAACCTCACAGGCTCGTGGAGAGTAGGGCTTTGTTTCTAGTTCATAATTTTCAAAGAATGTACTTTTAAACATACAATTTGATATTTTCGTGTGTGAAAATAATGTATTCTAGTACCTTATTCATGTTTATGTAAACTTGATTGATTTTAAATATTTATGTGAATCTATTGTCATTTATTTTCTACAAACAAATGTGAGCTAGTCATGTATTTTGTTTACATGTAGATGCAAATATGATGGTGAAAATGTCTGTTTATGTGTAGTTCCAGGTAGTTTTCCGACATCTTAAACACAATCTGGATAAGCCAAAAATGTTTTTCTGAAATCGTAAACCTAGTCGGATGGAAAGTTTACTAATCCGGATGGCTATCAGGGAAACCTTCGGGAAAATTGAACATAAAATGGGATTTTTAATTAAATACTTCCGGATAGACGTTTCCGAGTCCGGAAAACTACCCGGACCGGTTTACAACCCCATCCGGCCAGGTTTCCGAGTTCGGAAACGACCTTATATATATGGCTGGTTGACTTTTTTTCAGATCAGAAATCACAAACTTCCCCCAACTCCCCCAGTTCTGAGTTCGGAAATCCCGTCTCCTACCCGGACGAAACGCCAAATCAGTTCCACCACAACAAAGAACCGATCAACCCATGGCACCGAGAAGCAAGACCGTGGCGAGGAAGCACCCTCCAAACTGGTATGATTCTGACAAGTTTATCAGTCTCGAAGCTTATAAGTATTATGGTATTCTTGTTAACAATGCAACCGTACTAGACTCATATGTGTTGGATAGAGATCGGGTTGAGGCACTAGGTGTAGGCCCTATGGTTGAGAAGTTTGCTATTCAAACTTGTGATGCCCTAGGTGTTGCAATTTTATGCTAATTTTGATGAATCTAGTGATGGTAAGTACACTACCATGGTTAATGGGAAAAGGTTTGAGCTTGATTGTTGGGTGATCAATGAGTTGTTGGGGAATCCTATCAAATCCGATGAGGACCTTCATCCCAAGCTCGAGCATGGTACACTTATTATCTTCTATGCTAATGGGTGGCCGGGAAGGGATATGATTAAACTCCCATACTTGAATTATTTGAATTTAGGGAATCATTATTTTGGTCGGGACCTATATGATGAAACTTCAGCCGATGGGTGCAAAATATCGTTTTTCCCCATTGATGATCGCATTGTGTATGAGTGGGTGCATAGAAGTTTCATCCCCACAGGAGGAAATGTCGGCGAGCCTAATGTTACCACGGTTATGACATTTTACTATGTCGTGAAGGAGGTTCCCATCAATCCCGGGTATACAATTTGTAATTGGATGAGAAATGCGTGGCTTAACGAGCGACATAAGAAAAACCTACCCTACTGGAGCCTAATCACTAAGTTGCTCTTGAAATTGGACCCAAATTTCCGATTTGAAGATGATCCCACCCCTTGCAAGCCATACGACTACCACTACTTCGAAAACCATTGGCCGAAATGGACTTTGGTTGATGGAAAATGGATTGTGGCGCCTCCGCAACAAAAGACTAAGCGGGCTAGGGCATCAAGAAGTAAGTCATCTTCACCTCCTTATTCACAATTTATGCTACTTTTTATGAAAGTTTTATTCAAATATGAATTTTCATTTTATAGGTAGGGAGGTGCCCGATGGAGAGCCTTCACCGCATGTTTCCAAGATAAAAGCTATGTACGCTAGCATGAAATCTAAGGTGCTCACATTGATTGGCGTTAGGAAGGACGCTTATGAGGCAAGGAAGGAGTTGAGAGCCCTCAAGCGTGCAGAAGGATGGACCACAAGTGGGGATGCCTCGCCGGGACATGGTGGCGGCGATCATGACAACGACTATGACATGGGGCCTTGATTTAGTGCAATTTGTTTTGAATTTTTAGTTAAGTATTGATTTGCCTTATCGAATGATATTACATTTTAAATGTATTTCAGTAACGTTTGAATGCTACGGATTTTGGTTCGTGTGTGTGCATTTACAATTCCTACACTTGTTTGCAGTATCAATTTTATATAACTACTTATTAGTGAGTGCGCGCACGTTTTCGCCCAAAAAAAACACTTCTGGCTCCCATTTCCGAAATCGGAATTCTACCCGGATCGGTCAGATTATCTTTACTAAACCGGATGATAACCAGGGAACCCTTCGGGAAGTATAATAAAAAGCCTTGCCTAACCAAAATACTTCTGGGTAAACAGTTTACGATTTCGGGAACTTAGCCGGATAAGGTTGATCAACATTTCCGTATCCGGATAGTTACCCTGCAGTATGTAAACCCTAAATTTGCCCTATCCGGGGAATGTTTAAAAAACCGTAAAAGTACCCGGGTAGGTTAAAAATTGAGATTTGTCGACTCCTTTTTATTCTATTGGATAGATCAAACAAAGGTTCAACCAAATATTTACATGAATTACAAATTCAAACTAATTTTGGAATAGTTGTATTATTAGTAGCTGATAACACAAAAAAATGTTTGACTAACGCCTAAACTTAGGCTTCGACTTAACTTTGAAAATCAACTTCCTCTTCCGTTCGTTGCCTTTGCTATCTATCACTATGCGTTCGGCGTGATCAGATCTTGCGCGATAGATTGACATGTTTGCCTCTGTTTCCTCCATATTAATTGCGTCTTTCTTCGTTGGCACAAAAATGTGAGACGCTCATTTGTCATACTCTTCGAATAGCTCATCACCACACACTATTTGTTTCCCATCAAGAACAATCTCGTAGTGCCGGTCAGAAGGATCCTGAACATAGTAAACTTGGTCACCTTCGCCAGCAAGTATGAACGCATCCGACTTTGATCCCACTTTCTTCCTATCAACCAATTGAAACCCTAAAGGATCGGTCTTAGTTCCTGTCTTTTAATCAACCCCACTGACACTTAAATACAACCACCTTCAATGCCACATAGTTTAACTCCCAGATCTGAACAATGGTACCGAAATACCTATCAAATGAGTACGATCCTTCTGGATTTTTCTTCCGCGACACAGGAATTGATTTGGAAAATGTAGTGACACCGCTATTCTGCGAAACACCTTTAGCATCACTCTATTTGGTCCCGTACGAGTAACCCTTCACATCATAACCACTGTAGCTGATAACAGTTGTTAGCGGCCGTCTAGATAGCCATTACACGTCCTCGGGATGGTCACCAATCTCTACCATGTCCCTTAACCACTCACAAAAGGTTCTAATATGCTCATCATGTAGTTGGAAAGGCTTTAGGGTTGGGTATAGACTTCTCAATTCCTCCATATGAATGTCAACGTAAGGGCGAACCGATTCATGGTTTTGCATCACATACAGATGAGCAGCCTGCAAATCGACCACTGCGGATTATGCAACGTGCCTCTAGTTCCATGCCCGTTGAAACGAAAATCATGCCTCGAGGTGGGTAGTCCAACTGTGTCAACCTCATCTAAGTAAGCCGTACAAAATTCAATCGCCTCTTCCGCGACATATCTAGATACAATGCTTGCGTCAGGCCTGTACCTATTCTGTGAAAATAATTTAAATATCTTCATGTATCTCTCGAAAGGATACATCCACCGGAGGAACACCGGGCCACACTCCTTGATCTCCCGCATAAGATGGACAATCAAATGCACCATTATATCAAAGAAATAAGGGTGGAAATACATCTCCAATTGGCACAATACCAACTACCATTGTTTGCAGCTTATCTAGCTTACGACGGCTAACTGTTTTCTGGCAAATTCCCTTAAAAATAAGCAGAGCTTGCTGATGCACATCCTAATGTGGATTGGAAGAGAACCGCGAATGACAATTATGTTCAAGTCTTGCATCAAAGTATGACAATCATGTGATTTTAACCCGAACAATTTTTGATCCTTAACATTGACACAGTTATCAATGTTTGAGGAAAAATTAGAGGGTACCTTCAAATCTTTCAAGCACTGCAAATATTTTGTCTTCTCAGCTGACGACATATTATAGCAAGCTGGAGGTAAGAAAGTGTTCCCATCCTCGATTACAGGAGCCAGTTCCTTTCTAATACCCATTATTTCCAAGTCTTTACGTGCTTGAAGTCCATCTTTGCTTTTTCCAGGAATATTCAGTATCGTACCAAGCAAACTATCACAGACATTCTTCTCAATGTGCATTACATCTAAAAAATGTCTGACAGCCAAGTGCTTCCAATATTGTAAGTCAAAGAAAATGGACCGTTTCTTCCAAGGGCCGAGGATGGGCATCTTCCTACGGTTTTTCCCAAAATCATTTTCAATATCCTTGATTTTCTCGAATACCTCCTCGCTACTGATAGGAGAGGGGTGGTGCATTCTCTTCCTTCCCATTAAATCAGTTCTTAGCCTTACGGAACTCGTGGCCGCATGGTAAGAAATGACGATGTCCTTGATAAACAGTTTTTCTCCCGTGTTTTAATTGAGAGAAACTAGTATTCTCCTCACAAACAAGACAAGCTAGATGACCATTGACTGAATAACCAGCTAGATTACCAAGTGCAGGGAAATCGTTCACGGTGCAGAACAACATTCCTTTCAATTTAAACCATTCCTGCCGATATTCATCCCACGTCCAATTCTCTTCGAACCACAGTTTCTGAAGGTCGTCAACTAAAGGTTCTAAGAACACATCAATGTCATTACCAGGTTATTTTGGCCCTGCTATCATCAACGACAACATCACATATTTCCTCTTCATGGTCAACCACGATGGTAGATTGTAAATAACAACCATCACAGACCAAGAACTGTGTGTACTACTCAAATCTCCATACGGATTCATACCATTAGTGGATAAACCCAACCTTACATTCCGAACTTCCTTCCAAAAATCAGGATACAATTCATCAATCTTCTTCCACTGATCACCACCTGAACAGTGTGCAATCACATCATCATCTTCAACCTTCTCTCTATCTGCGTGCCATGTCAAGTTCTTAGCTTCTTCCTTGTTAGCAAACAACCTTTGAAGCCTAGGTATAATAGGGAGATACCACATGACCTTCGCGGGAACATGTTTGTTGGTTTCCTTAATAACATCTCCTCCCACATCCACTTTTTGTTTCACAGCTTTGTATCGTGACTCGCCACAAACGCTACAATTTTCCAATTTCATCTCATCTTCCCCTCTAAACAACATACAATCATTAGGACAAACATGAATTTTCTCAAGTTCCATACCCATTGGACATAGTATCCTCTTTGCAGCATATGGCCTATCAGGCAATAAATTTTCAGTGGGAAGCAGCTGTCTAATCAACTCCAGCGCCTCTGTTAATGCCTTATCTGAAAGCCCATGCTTGGCATTTTAATTCATCAACAATAAGGTCGCACTTAGAATAGTGTGGATTGACCCCTCATACAAAGGGGTCTGCTTATCATTATACATCACTTCAAGCGCCTCAGGTTTTCCAAAAAAATGCATGGCAACATCATCTACCAAGTCATCCAATTTATAGTCATAATTACCAACCATTTCGTTTTCTCCTACAACCTCCATTGGTTCATTAACAACAACAGTGCTACGTTCTTCCCCATGCCTTACCCACGTGGTATAGGAATTTTGGAAACCCCTAACAATCGAATGTTCACGCAAACCTTGAACTCCTAAATACACATCGTTAGTGCAATCCTTACAAGGGCACCGCATGGCCGACTAATTTTCTACTCTTGCATTATCAGAAGCAACATCAATGAAATATTCAACCAGTCCCATATACTCTGGTGAGGTCCGACGATTCTCCCTAATAATCCTACTACGTTCCATAACACTTGTGTACCTATTTTCATAAATTTTAGCAAAAATTAATGAATTCATTCATCTACATCGTATTTCCAACATATCAAATAAAATATGGTTTCATAAACACAAATAGCTAGGAATCAACACGCAAGTTCGTATATTATTCAATGAAATTAGGGACACACATATATATTCATGCTTGAAATTAACAAAGATCCACCCATCAATACTAAATTTAGCGGGAGATTACCTCATCGCGGCCTAGGATTCAGCGAGCCCAAAGATAGGGAGATTCTCTGCGTCCTTCAACCCAAAACAAAGATGGAATAGACTAGATAGAACAAAAGGATCTGTTTCTCGTTTTATAGCACTCTGTTTTTAGCTCATCCGGGGACGTTTCCGATTTCTGAAATCTGCCCCGGGAATGTTTTCCCTTATCCGGACATGTTTACGAGTTCGGAAATTGATACGACTTTTTGACTTGACTCCACCGACATCAGAAACTTGCCCCGTCGACTTGACCGTCAAAGTCAAATCGGTCAACGGGGAAACTTCCGGCTACACATTTCCGGTGTCGGAAATGCAGCCTGGTCGGCGGTTAAACGCAACCGCCCCCGTCTATGTACTAGTTGAATGTTACCAAATTATAAATTACTTTAAAATAATTTATCGATATGTGATTGGTGTCTGATGATCCTGATTAATCTTAAACTATTTTGTAAATTATAATATATATTTAAGAAGGATACCACTGTCACTTCAAATTAATTTGGACCTCCTTAAATAAACTGGTCCTCCATATAAAACCAGGTTTTTTTAACGGGAAAAGAATTAAGTATTTCAAGAAAATCTTTTACATGATCCCATATATCTTTTACATTTTAGTGTGTGTCAAATTATTAAGACAAATTCGCTGGATCCAAGTCAGAACTAAACATGATCTGGTGCCTCGTCATATTCATATATTAACTGCAGGACATTCCATTCCAGCGATTTTGCACCTGCATGCTTCATAATTTGGTGTTTTTATATGGATAAAATCTTTTTAGAATCAATAAATTAGGAGTTACACGGTAAAACGTTGATATAATTATATACTCTAAACTTACGTTAATTTTCTAATTCAATGTATAAGGATGACAATATTAGTTCTTTTACTGAAAATATGTGAAATTTCAATATAATTCAGTGATACGATTGATGATTTTTCTTGAAAATTGCACTATATAGTCTTTGAGTGATTTTATCTAATTAAAATTCCTTGTGTAAATGTTAAAATTAAATATTGTTACATGCCTCCTGGCCTAATGTCAACACATAAACAAGTGCTTAACCAATATTTAAAAAAAAAAAAAATTAAACCACCAAAGGTGGGGGAATTATATTAGGCTTCCCAAAATCTTTTGCCTTAAATGGCCATTGTTTGTCAATAGAACCTTCCTATTACAACAATACTAATTGGAAAATAGATACAAAAGAATAGAGCCAAAAATTACTCTATACATGAACATCTCTAAGAGAATGGCAATCTATATATGAAGCCTATTAGAGAATTACTATGTAAAACTCAAAACGGCACCAAATATATCTTGACATTATAGAGGTGACAAAAAGAATGAGTTAAAACTATAACTTTAGCACTTGAAAATATCTGATGAAGAGCAAGCTTTCCATTCTCACAGAAGGGCAAGCTTTCATACTCTTACAGAAGGGACTTGGTGCTGATCCAGAAGGCAGAGTGCCTTGACTTGAGAGGGAAGCAGATCCTAGCTGAAGACAGCACTAGTATGCTGTGACAATGCAAATTTTGCCAAAGAGTTTGCTGCTGTATTTGCCTGCCTAAAAGCATGATGAATAGGGACTGTGACAACCTGTTTAGCTTCGTCACAAAGTCTAAAAAGCTTCTAGTGAGCAATTATTGGATTCAGAACCATAGATATACCAATAAGAGAATCAGATTCTATGAAAAAATTATGTAATCCATAAAAGAAGCCAAAATAAAAACCAGCAAGTATGGCTCTTATTTCTCCCTCTAATGGTGAAGAGGCAGATGAGACAATAGATCTTGCAGCCAGTACATGTCCATTAGAGTCCTTGATTATAAGACCAATGCCACAACCTTCTAAAGACCAGGCTGCATCTACATTGACTTTAAAGCCTTGCAGAGGCTTGTTCCAGACTACTACTCTCAATCTTGGCTTATGTTTCTTCACAGTGAAAGGGATAAAAGCAGCCTTGGCCAGAGATTTATCAAATTCTTGTGAGATTGGAATTGGATTAGCAGCAAGAGAGAAATGTAGAATGTGCTTGATATCATTAAGGATTAAACTGGAAACTGGCCTAATATTTTCAAATAGCAATTTGTTTCTTGCTTTCCATAAGGACCAACATATTATACAACACAACATGGCAATCAATCTAGACTGGAAGCCAGAGATGTCTGTATGTGAAAGATAATATGAAAGCCTATCCCAGATGGAAGCAAAATTTGTGTCAAGGACTCCAATCATGGCCAGAGAAGATTTCCAGATAGCAATGGAGAGACTGCACTCATTAAAAAAATGGTCAATGGTGTCAGAATGTTGGCACATAGGGCATTTAGAAGTAGGGGTGGCAATCGGGTCGGGTTGGCGGGTTGCGGGTTCGTGTCGGCGGGTTGGAAATGCTAAACCCAAACCCAACCCAATAATATTTCGGGTCACAAAACCTTGACCCAAACCCGACCAAGTAAAAATCCGGGTTACCCAAACCCAACCCACGAAACCCATCTATTAATAACGGGAGTGAATATGAGACTGAATTTTAAAATTTATGCAGCTCAAATGATCATGTCATATGGAAACTAAATCAAGAATTATAAAATTAACTCTAGTTAGTAGAATAATTTCAATGGTTTTGGAATTATAGAATTTGTTTGCATTTATAAAGGCAATTTCAATCATTTGCACAATTACACCTTAAATATATGGGTCAAACAGGTTACCCATTTAACCCACGGGTTTGACCTGGACCTAACCCATTTATTTTCGGGTCATTCGTGTCTAACCCAATATAGACCCATGCCGTGTTTCGTGTCAACCCAAACCCACTAAATTCGTGTTCGGTTCAGGTCGGGATTTCATGTCGTGTTCCAAATTGCCAGCCCTATTTAGAAGCAAACCGGAACCCATAGTGTGATAGAACCTCCTCAAAGGGTAATATAGAATTAAAAATCCTCCAAAGAAAGAAAAGTATCTTTTTTGGAATTTTTATCTTCCATAATTTAGCCAAAGCAGGTGAAGGCCTTCTGTGATCATGTAAGGTTTGATATGTAGACTTAAAGGAGAAAGAGCCATTTAATGAAGGCTTCAATATAAGTCTGTCTGGCCTATTCTGATGAATCTGTGAAGATTGGATAAACTGAAGAATATTTGTACTGAGAAGACCCTGTAAATGAGGCAAAAAAGACTGTTTTTGGTTCAGAAAGTCTGCCACAGTACATGAAGGAGGTATGGGAGTAAGATGTGGGGGGATAAAATCAACCAAATCACCATGACCTGTCTAATTAGCTGACCAGAATGTATAACAAGGGAGTGGTGTTCTGCAATGCAATTAACCAGGCAGATTCTTTGCCAAGTTTGAGAGGATCTAGCTCTGATGGGTAATGAATGGAGATAGTGTGTCCAGAGAGCCTCTCCCTGTTGAAATTTCCACCACAATTTTACAGAACAGGTCTGTACAATATAAGGAATGGATCTAAAGCCTAAACCATTTTGAGCTACTGGGTAGCAAAGTTTAGACCATTTTTTCCACCTTTTCTTTTGTTTCACAGCAGTAGATCTCCAGAGAAAGAAAGAAAATAATTTCTCTAGTGTTTCTATGATGTGAATTGTAGGAGCCATAACAGTAAAAACATGTTGTGGAATGGCATATAGAACTGATTGGATAAAAGTAATTTTTCCACCAGTTGAGAGCCATTTATGTCTCCATAGACTGAGTTTCTTTTGGATCTGTTCTATGACGGGATTAAAATAACAGTTAAGTATTCTACCCTCATAAATAGGACAACCCAAATATTTAAAGGGGAAAACCCCTTCTTTCATACTCAGTATTTGTTTTACTTGATTTATCTTGGCTAAGGTTGCATGTTTACTAATGAAAAAATCACTTTTGTCATAGTTAATCATCTGACCCGTGAATTTTTCAAAAGTACGCAAAAAAATCTTTAAGATTGATCAAGATTCTCTTATTCACTGCAAAGAAGAGAACTGTATCATCAGCATATGATAAATGTGAAACTGGTTCACTGTATCTTGGAGATTAAATTTTGAAATCTTCCCTATGCTGAAAATATAAGCCAGACTCCTTGAGAAAGATTCTGAGAAGATATTAAACAAAAAAGGGGAGAGTGGATCTCCCTGTTTAATGCCTCTAGATGCATTGAAAAATCCCACTGGTTTACCATTTATCAGTATGGAAAACAAAGCATGGGACAAATTTTTCATAATGCAGTCAGAAAACCAAACTTGGTTAGAATCCTTTTAAGATATGTCCAACTGACTCTATCAAAAGCCTTTCTTAAGTCCAATTTGACAATGCAATTTGGCTCTCTGGCTTTCTTATTAATATGTCTCACCATTTCTTTCAAGTAAAGGACATTATCAGAAATGTCCCTTCCTTGAAGGAAAGCAGTTTGATGAGGAGAAATAATGTCAGTCATGATTGGTTTGAGTCTGTGCATGATCACTTTTGAGCATATCTTATTGATGACATTTGAGAGGCTGATTGCCCTAAAGTCATCAAAGGATACAGATGTCTCTTTTTTAGGTATCAATGTGATCCAGGTAGCACCTATACCTCTTGGTAAACTGACTCCCTTAATAAAATCATTCACTGCCTCAACCAAATCCAAAGAAATGGTATCCCGGGATTTAATAAAAAAATAAGCAGAAAAGCCATCTGGACCTGGGGTGCTATCTTTATTGAGGGACATCACCACCAGTTTCAGCTCTTCTAGCTCAATTGGCCTTATAAGGGCTTCATTTTGAGCTATGGTAATGAGAGTGGGAATTTGAGAAAGAAAGTGAGAGCAGTAGTGGAGATCTTCCTCTGATTGCTCATTGGACAGAAGATCAGTGTAATATTGCACTGCTGCTGTTTCAATTTCAGCCATATCTTCCATCCAAATCCCATCATCATTTCTTATTTTTGTGATACTAAGATTGGTTCTCTGTTGTCTAAGTGAACTGTGAAAGAATTTAGAATTCATATCACCATCTTTCACCCATTTTAACCTAGCTTTGTATTTCCAAAAGTGAGATTGCTCCTTCAAAGCTTTTTTTAGTTGAACTTTTCTGAGTTTAAGGCATATTAACTCCTGATCACATTGGTTATGATCATAGTTAATTTCCAGTAACCTCAGTGCTTCTTCTGCTTTTTCAACATTTTTATAAATGTTGCCAAAAATTTCCTTATTCCAAATTTTGAGTTATTTTTTCAGTCTTTGCAATTTAACAAAAAATCTCAGCATGCCAGTTTCTGAAATAGGAAGCATCCAATTAGTTTGGATCAAATTTTGGAAATTTTCTCCCTTATACCATGTATTAATAAACCTAAATGACCTTGGATAAGATTGAACCTGAGTATCAATCTTAAACAATGAAGGACTGTGGTCTGAATTTTCTCTGTTCAAACCCAAGATTGAGGAGTTGGGATATTTGTCATTCCTTAAATGGTTACACAAACCTCTATCCAACCTTTCAATAGTTGGCCTCAATCTTTTATTTTTCCAAGTAAATTCATTACCTACAGTATTGATGTGTAACAAAGCCATTTTATCTATAAATTTCTGAAAATCAGACATACTACCCATTTTTGGAGTAGCAAGACCTCTGTAGTTAGAAATAGATAATATGGAATTGAAATCACCAATGAAAAATGTTTCAGAAAAGGGAATGGCAAGAAGATTAGCCCAAAGTGCCTTTCTCCCTTTTCTGGATCTTAGTCCATATACAAAAACCCCAGCCATTGATATGTTAAGACTAGGTTTGGTGATTTGGACATAGAGGAATTGTTCATGGTCCACTGAGAGAGAAACAGAAACTGAGTCTTTCCAGAAGAGCCATATTTGACCATTTGCAGAAAACATGTGGTTTGAAAAATGCAGAATGTTCATATAGTATTTAAAAGAATTTTCATCTTTTGTACCAGGTGTTAATGAATCTAAAAGATTTAGGTACTGAGAGAATTTGTGTGTCTATTGAAAGCAATAAATGGGAGTGGTCAAAATTCAACCTATTTAGGACCAAGACTGAAGAATTAGGATAGAGTGCATTCCAAGAATGGGTACACAATCCCCTATCTAGTCTTTCTATAGTAGGTCTGAGCCTTCTATTTGTCCAGGTAAATTCATTTCCCACTGTGTGTATATGAATCAAAGCAAGCTTATCAATAAATTTATGAAAATCCCTCATACATCCCATTTTGGGTGTAGATGGACCTTTATAATCATATAATGAAAGCATTGCATTGAAATCACCTATATAGAATGTATCAGACAAGGTCAAGGCTAATAGATCAGACCACATAGCCTTTCTATCCTTTCTGTTTCTTGCACCATATACAAAAACACCAGTCATTTGAATATTGATACTAGGTTTTTGTATCTGTGCATATAAGAACTGCTCATTATCTTGTAGGACATTAACAGTTAAATGGTTGTTCCAGAAAAGCCAGATTTTAGCATTTGCAGTAAAAGCACAGTTTTTAAAATGAAGTATGTTCATATAATGCTGAATTTCTGAATTATCATGCCAGGGTTCAATCAAACATAATAATTCAATGTGCAGGTCAGATATGAGTGTGATTAGTCTATCCAGTGTTGTTTCCATGCCATGAATATTCCAAACCAAACAATTAATTTTATGGTTGTGACTAATCATAAAAATGTTGTTTGGATGTTTTTGATGCAGACTTTGAAAAAGACATAGTCTTATTGAACTGAGTGAAAAAATTCTTCAGTTTTGTTTTTCGGCTGGAAGCAAGTTTGGGTAGACTACTTACTTGCTGAGGGGATGTAGGAGGTTGACTTGTATGACTGGATTCAGTATCAGAAATATACTCTCCATTGTCTTCCAAATCAGTCTCCAGAAGAGGTGCAAACCTATTTCTGTTTCTTTCCTGAGATAAGAAGATAAGATTGTTAGCAATAAAATATGGGGGAGAAATATTTTGTAGACCTGACTTGATGGTAGTATCATCCTTGGAGTAGGTCTTTCTGAGTCTAGGCTTTGCTGTCACCATAGAGAAAGTATCATCTCTAGGGAGAGGGGCATGTTTGATGAAGAAGATGGTTTTTCTGAGTTGCTTATATGGATGGCCTGATGAGAAGGATGATGATGAAGTGGCAGGGGTGGAAGAGGATTTCTGTGTGTTCATGGAGGATGATGGAATGGTGATGATGGGGGAAATGATGGGAACTGTGTTGTTGGCTAAAATATATTTCTCAGAAGCCAAAAGAGAGCCAGTGGCAGAGAAAAGAGGTTCACTCAGGGAGTCTTCCTTCTGGTACAAAGAGGGGTCAGTTTCCAGACTTGTAGTGGCTTGGACATGAGGGATGATATCTTGGATCACTGTATCTTAAAGCTTGTGTGGCTGTGCCTTCTTCTTTGCCTTAGCTCTTTTCCTTGTTACTCTATGTAGTATTTTGCTGGCAAAGGTGATAGTTTTATTGGAGGTGGAGGTAGAGGTTGGTTTGGATTTATTGGAGTGAACAGCTGTGATGATATTTGGTGTCTGTGGTGGAGCTTTGATAGGCATGGGAGCTTTCTTAGTATGGTTTGAGGGGGGTGGAAGGATTCCATCAGCAGTGGGTGGCTTTGGTTGATCGGTAGGGTCTAAGGAAGTGTTTTGGTTCAGTGTGGACTGGTTTGGCATGGTTTCTTCCTTAGAATGTCCTTTCTGATGAGATTTCAGCTCAGG
This sequence comes from Sherardia arvensis, assembly GCA_948330725.1. NCBI lineage: Eukaryota > Viridiplantae > Streptophyta > Magnoliopsida > Gentianales > Rubiaceae > Sherardia > Sherardia arvensis. Next base: position 31,398,266 of record OX415241.1, read on the forward strand.
GTGAAGGTTTCTACATAGAGCACTATCATGTCCAACCTTTCTGCAATGGTTGCAGTACCTAGGTAAATTCTCATACTCCAACTTAACCTTGGGGCAATTCTCAGTAGAACCAAGTCTGATTTCTAGAGGAATAGGTTGCTGTAAGTCCATTTCAACACAGAGCTTGATAGCAGAAGGTCTAGTGATCAATTGTGTTGCAGAATCAACTTTTATGAAGGATCCTATGTGATTCCCTAACTGCTCTAACACACCTTCATTGTAATAGTACACAGGAGGTTTAAAGAGTGTTACCCAGACCGGTACAATTGGGGATTCTGTTTCTGTGGAGAAATCTGGCATCCACTGGAGTACCCTCATCGGAAAACCATCCAGTGTCCAGTTTTCTTTCATCCAGCATTTTTGGAAATCTTCCTTCTTGGCAAAGCGAATGAGTATATGACGATGGTCTATAGCCCCCAGTTGATAGCTACCGGTGAAAGCTTCCGCCTTGAAAGCTGCCTCGATCGCTGGCATTGCAGGTCTGCCTCTGCTAAATTTGTCAATCAGGGCGTTGCGGTATGGCCGGGAAAGTACTTCGATCTGTTCTGGAGTGAAAATACAAGCAAGTTCACCCTTGTATTCAAAGATTGCTTTAATTTCAGGGTTGCTCGGAAGTGATGGGGAAAGTGGTGGTGCTTTTGATTGGAGAGCATGTAAGAAGGTTTTCTGGCCATTCGGTGGAGGAGGCTCCGCCATAGTGGTGGAGCGGGGGTGGCGATGTTACCGTTCAGGGCGGACTGACGTTGTCAGTAACCGTTGAACGGGTAGAAATGGTCGGAATTAATTACTGTGCACAGAAATAATGGAGGAGAGAGGGGAGAGGAAATTGAGGAGGAGAGAGAGAGCGAATGATCTGTTCATTAACACTATGGCACTAACCAATATTTAAAAAATTGCTTAACGATCAGTAACTTATTTGATGAAATAGTTCCAGATCACAAACCCTAGTTATATTTGAAGCCATATATCATTTCTTTACAAAAGAGTATTCAAATACTCTTTTGTAACACTTTCACGTCACTTCGGCATGAGAAGTTGATTATTGAACATGAATTATACGTGCATGTCTAGTTTTCTAGTGCATATTTGATTTTGACTTGAAATACCATTGATTTTGCGAATGAAGTCTAAGTTATAGTAAACTAATGAAGGATAGGTACTTTGTTTTTTCCATACTTATGTGAGAATAACAGTCATCCGGATGATCCTAATATACCTCTTATCAGGCACCAATAAACTAATGACACGTGTACAATTGTAATGTTTTAATTGGTTAAGATCTTTTTAGTAAATTTCTAAAACCCTAACCTAGAATGCCTAAATCCGTTTGGGTAGTGATTGAATACGTGGCCCAATCATAAATTAGTTAAAGATGATGTGTCGCTATTTAATTGGTGTCTGATACTGTCTATATCAGAATGATCTTGATATATATTAAACTGTATATATAATTAGTAAATTGAACATGCACATACTAGTAACTTTTTCCAGTTTAATTTTAAAAAGTTGAATCACTAAAAAGAATAAATATAGTACAACCAAATTTATCGTTATCATAAAATTGATAAGTATATATATTTACGTCACTTGAACTTGGTACCTGGATTTTTGTAACAAGGAATATCGTATTTTATTGCCACGCTATAAGATATAGGACTATGATCCAATATCTGTCTTGACAATTAAATTTTAGCGTTTCTGGTTTATAGTTTTGTTGTGCAGCCTCAATAAGTTCCCTTTTTATTGTATATCCCGGACTTAAGTTGGATTTTTTGCAGATATATATTTAAACATTGAAGCAAAGTAGTCATGTTTAATTTAAATATCACTCAAAAAGCCTTTGAGTTTAGTGTGAATCGAAGTTGTCTAAGTTCTTGAAGAATAATATATTTCAAACAATCGGAGATTCGAATAGTTTACGGTCATCACAACTCGTCCAATTCTGTATTGATCGTGGACATGTTACCTTTGAATTTAAATAAGGAAGATTCGGATCAGGCATAGACTTAGCATTGGATAGAGATATATATTATTCATTTTTTATAGCATTTGAATTAGTTGTAGATATCTTTTGGAATATTCAAACGTGGAAGATTGAAGAAATCACGGCATTGAGCTGTAAAGAGGACCTCAAGACTGCGAAATTAATTTTTGATATTCACAACAAGTAATTACTTTATCATTGAAGCAGTCGAGTCCAGCGACATCAACGGCCTTTGCTCATCAACAAAGTTCGAACCCCACAGCCTTAAAACTTCGGGAGAGGTGGTCATCAACGGGAAGGGGAGTTTGGCCGACTGGCAGTGAGGGGTGCTCATTTCCACTTCTGAGAATATCATAGAAAGGTAAAAAAATAAACAACTTTGTACTTAACTTTTGTTTTATGGTGAAATGGTTAAAAAAGAAAGCATCCTGTGGCACAGTCTACGGGGACGCGAGCATTGGTCGCATCCGCGTGAGATATAAGAAAAACAACCCCAAGGTCTAAGAAATGGTCTCAAAGGGAAAACAAAACAACCCCAAAAACAACAAACTATGGGGGAAAGAAAAGAGGCGGAAGTCAAGAAAGCGAGGCAGAGGGTGAGAACAAACTCACTGCCCTAGCCTCAAGCAAACCGCTTTTACTCCAAACAAGCGAGACCTTCATGAAAATCAAGTCACGAAGATCGAGCGACTGTGAGATGCAAGTCCAGCATGGTGAATTGGACCAATATATTGGACCAGTACAAACTGGCCCTGTAGTGTGCCTTATGCAGTCGTTGCTCTAAGATGGTGAGTGTGGCCAATCCTTGGAGCATGAGAGCAGTTAAAGCAGTACCGGGTCTTGAACTGGTACACTAAAGGGATGGTTGATGATGGTGCTGGTACTGGTGGTCCGGGCTGGACGATGGTGATACTCCGGCATGGTGAAGTATCATGCACAATCCTTGCACCACAAAATGTTGAAGCCGTCTCTAACCAAGGTCGGCCTTGAAAGGTAGCTTATGTCAAACATCCACAAAAAGGGGATATGAGGAAGTTGTTGGTTGTCGTTGGCAATCTCTATGAAGGGACAAGGATGAGTGTCGAGGTATTGAGCGAGGGTAGGCGGTGCCTAGAGCTCGAATAGTATCCTAGAAAAACAACATGCCAAAAGATATGTGAGATTGGGCGCTCTTATAGCATGCGTCGGGCGTGACAATTCTGTAATCGTCCCTCCATCTTAGGCAAATGGACAACCTATCTCCCTTCAGCACCGTAGCATTGGATACTAATGTGCATGCGTAGGAGAAAGACACGAGTCTGTGATGACCATTGTGACATGTGTCTTGTAAAACGTCACAACTAGGCAAGGGTGAACCCTTAAGCCAATAACTAACCAGTTAAGATGGAGGCGAGTTCTTGCCTCCGATCTGTGATCAAGAATCCAAATCGTCGAGCACTTCCGCCCTTATTTGCAAGCACCAATCGCCGGTGTGCCTCGTCAGATTAGATGAAAACCCTCAGTTTGTGTGTGATGCTCCTTGATAGTGATTCGAAATCATCTCAATATTGACCAAGTGTAGGGCCAATCGAGGATTTCAAAGGGCAGCCGTACGCAAAAACCTTCCAAATATAGCCTAAATCCTATGGTTTAGCGGGATCTGCCGCCGTCACCGTCAGCTGTTGCAAGCCTGACCATCTTCAATCCTTCATCGGAGAAGATGAATTTCGACAGATTCAAATTCTATGGTATTGGATCCAATCGGCCAAGGCCAGGGATTAAATCAAATCTGAAGATTTGAACAAATCCCAGGCCGTCCGATCAGTGAGATAAGATCATCGTTGAATTGTGATGGCTCGAACAAACGCAATGATGATTAAATCCCTCCGAGACCCAGAAGCACAACATAATTTGATTCAACACATGAAACAACCTCTTGAACCCTAGCTTCGGCCGTCTGATCAAATTCTTCAAAAATCGTTGGAAATCGATGAATTGATGAATGATTCCATGCGGTTTGATCCCATGAAACACGCTCGCATGATGCCCAATCCATTCCAAAGAGCGGATTTGAAGATCGGAGCAAACCCTCTTTTTGGACGAAATTGATCGAGCTTCGATCTTGGTGATGTGATGGTGAAAATCTATGCAAGTGATATGGATAAGTGAATTCCTAGAAAAATCCAACGAGCTATGATCGAAACAATGATTCTCATTCGTTGGAGAGATCGCATTAAAGAAAGAAATCCAAGGAAGGTCGTCGGCCTCGATCCCCAAAATTCGCCAAAATCGCCTAGAGCTACATTTTCGTTCTCTATTAATCTAGGTATTTGTGGGAGGGGTGGCCGACCGGCGGCCACCCCGCCGGACATTCGACTCATAGTTATCTTGCGATGAAATTAAGTCGGGTGTCCTCTTATCCTAACTTTGTACTATAATGATATTATAGTGGATGAATTTCGAACTTGGCAAGGCCCTCACAGATGTATAAGTTTTAACATTGAACTGTGTCATCGATTTCGGGTGTTCGCGTCTTTAATGTTTCATGTTTAAACATTAAATTCTCAAACTTAGTTAAGAACATAGAAATTGATAGTATTAGATCAATAGTATTTTCAGTTAGTACCAGAGCAACCATTTCTAGACAAAGAACTATGGATATTGGAAAGAAATTGGATGATGGTGTTCATATCCACCTTGGATGATGATGCATGGGATTGGGTATAAAACGAGTGGAAACCACCAATGAAAGAGGCAACAATTGGAACAAGCGAGAGAATTCCCAAACCAAAAGTTGAATGGTCTACTAAAGAGAAGGCTGACCAAAGAAAGAACAACAAGGCCTTGTGCAATCAACTCTGTTGTTGATAAAGAAACGTTCCGACTTATCTCAACATGTACCAATGCTAATGATGCATGAGATAAGCTGAAGACAAAAGTTGCATACTATAACCACTACATTTGAAACAATCGTCATGGAGGAGCATGAGACAATATCAAAATTTAACATAAAAATTCAGGATTTGATCTATACAGGTTATCAAATTGGGGAGCCATTTACTAGTCTGAGAATCAGGTGCTAAGATCTCATGGAAGATCGTATCAACCTATTTAGCTATGGGAGATTGAAAAGATCACATCATTGAGCTATAAAGAGAACGTCTAAGACTGTAAAGTTATTTACTGATTTCACAGCAAGTATTATGCATCCAGAATTACTTTATCATTGAAGTAGTCGGGTCCAGCGACATAAACAGCCTTTGTTCATCAACAGAGTTCAAAGTCCACATCCTTAATATTTCAGGAGAGGTGGTCATGAACAGCAAGGGGGGCTTGACCGATTGCCAGTGAGGGGTGCTCGCAAATCCATTTCTAACACTACTAGAAAAAACAGGATGTTTCAGCGGTTATTTCGTGTCCTTCCAGCGGTTATTCGAAATCAAAAACCATTGTCTATGCTCCCGGTGAACGTAATGGTCGTATCAGCGCTTTACCGACACTGGGACCCGTCAGTGTCATGTGGCAATGCTTAGTAGACATTCCACTATATATTACTTGCAACGCATCCACAAACCGCTGAAAAACCTCCGTTGAAGGACATAAATAAAGCGCTGAAGATTGTTTTCGCTGAAACTCAGTTTAACGCGCTGAATTATTTTCGTTGAAACTCAATTTAAAGCGCTGAATTATTTTTGTTGAAACTCAATTTAAAGCGCTGAAGATTATTTTCGCTGAAACTCAATTTAAAACGCTGAAAAGCGAAAATGACCAGAAAAAAAAACGGGCAGAACCCGGCACCCGCCACCGCAGTAATTGCGGTTTCAAAAAAACGCAGCTTGTTGCCGGAAAAACCATTAATTCACCAAAACAGTCATACAAAAATGTCATACACTATTTAGCAACACCACTACCTTCATCAAACTCATAAAATTCAGACACAAGCACAACTAATGAATCCTACTTATTCATCACAACCATAGCAAAAGATCATACTGTTTCATGGGAGAAAAGATGTGCACCCTACAAGAGATGCATGAAAACAAAAGCAGTGATCTATTCAAGACCTGTGATGAGGAAGTGACTAATTCCCTCTCCGGCGCATGTTGTTCTGAAGGGCACAGGCAGGCAGTATAGACTCTGATAAGTACATGCAAAAGCTATTGATCATCCCTTCGATCACTGGTTTGGGGTAGGGAGTTCTATCCTCTGGGAAAACCTACAAAAAAAACAAAAGAAGGACAGGTTATTACTGGATTAAAAACTGCGAGCCAGGAAAAATAGAAACCAATTTAAATATGAGATTCGTTTAACTACATGATGACAAGTAATATTCCAAAGATACAGAAGTATTGCTAGCACTAACCCGAAGCACATCCACACCAGCAGTTAACAGCACAATCTTCTCCATATAAAGCATAACATAGTAGCCACATTCCCAGATTGAAGCCTGGGTTTTGTGCTGCAATGGTTAAGAAGAATGTAGTACCGTTAGTGAGACTGAAGGTTTGTTGTTGACAGTAATTGCTGCACACATGAAAAGTGGATGTGATATGAGTATAAATGGAAAACTAGGTTAATTAGGAATTATTCTCTTACCAAGAATTTTCCTACGAAATATGTGTTTTAATTCTAGTAAGATTTTATTTATTTTCCATAATAGTTATAGAATTAGATTTATTATTTCCAGATTAATGTTAGGATTGTGATTTTTATTCGAGGTTATAAATATATGCCTCAGCCTTGTAATTGGAGAGAGATTTATTATAAAGAAAAAGGAGGTTTTCCGGATTAATTGACAGTTGTTCAATTTCAAGATTCAGTTGAGTCGCCTATGACAGGTGTTCGTGGTTTCTAGTTAATTGGCTGACAGCTGTTCAAGCGATTTTCATATCCCAAAAGCAATTTATATATATTCCGCTGCAACAAAGTAAATTACCAAGAAAATACGCATCAAAGTGGTATTCAGAGCAAGGCTTTCACAAATTCTAGTTTGTGAACGGTCATGGAGAATAAATATAAAAATATTGAAGAACGTATGGCTTCGTTGGAGAAAAAGATGGCGCTTGTGTCAGAATTTGTGAGACAGGGTTTTAAGCTGGATATCCCGAAATTTGGAGATCAAGTAAACCAAGAAAGTTATTTGGAATGGATCCAGCAATGTGAGAGAATTTTTTACTTTAAAGAGTATGATGATCGCTCGAGGTGCGAGATGGCTATAAAACAACATACAGCGCGTGCATCCTTGTATTATGAAATTTTGGAATTTAAGCGAAGGGTTCAGGGAAAATCAGAAATCAACTCATGGATTAAGTTGAAGAAACATCTTGATCGACTATTCTTACCTTCTACCGATATGTTAAAACAAGAGTCTTTAACTGTGGCTGAACTTGTGGCGAGTAACGAGCAATTTGAGGCAAAGAATGATGTTGATGGTTGTGTTGATGCTAATGTTGAAGATGTCGTTGAGGATGGTGAGGAGGATAGTTCTACTTCTCTAACCGAAGTCTACAATGTTAATGATTATTCTACTCCTCTGATTGAAACCGAGAGTGTTATGTACTCATGTTCTATAGTCCTTAATGTTCATAATGAGATTAAAGAAGAAGATCTTGAAGGAAGTGACATGGCAATACTTGATGTTGGTATAAACTAGGAAGATGCTGAGAAAGAATTGGTTCATCCTATGATTTTTGAAGCTCGATACAAAATTGCTGAGAAAACAAAATCTATATTTTCACGGAATGATCAATCGATTAATTCTTTTCTTGAGAATGATGAACTTTGGAGTCGTGTAAATTCTGAGTTTGGAAAGACTGGTGACTTTGCTACACATCACAACTTTAGTCATGTGTCATTTGATCGATATTCGAAAGGTTGTGAGTTTGACAAGGGGTCACTGAGAGGACGAATCCGAGGGAGAATCCATTCAAATTTGAGAATGATGATACGAGATGGGATTGGCAAAAGCAAGTACATCGCATCTCAAATATATGGAAGCAACATACTCATATTGATTGGAGATGAAGAATATCAAGAATTGAGGACAATTCTTTTCGAAGAAGATGAGAATGATACGAGTATAAATGGAAAACTAGGTTAACTAGGAATTATTCTCTTACCAAGAATTTTCCTATAAATATGTGTTTTAATTCTAGTAAGATTTTATTTATTTTCCATAATAGTTATAGAATTAGATTTATTATTTCCTTATTAATGTTAGGATTGTGATTTTTATTCGAGGTTATAAATATATGCCTCAGCCTTGTAATTGGAGAGAGATTTATTATAAAGAAAAAGGAGGTTTTCCGGATTAATTGACTGTTGTTCAATTTCAAGATTCAGTTGAGTCGCCCATGACAGGTGTTCGTGGTTTCTAGTTAATTGGCTGACAGCTGTTCAAGCGATTTTCATATCCCAAAAGCAATTTATATATATTCCGCTGCAACAAAGTAAATTACCAAGAAAATACGTATCAGGATGACTCACCATGATGTTAACAATGCTCCAATTTTTGGGTGGAGTTTTGCATCCAGGTTTTGCCCTGTCCTTGTCATACTTGGCTCCCATGCTAATTTAGTAAATTGATAATTAAATGGAGAGATTATAATTAAAATGATAATCACTAATGGAATTAATCTACAAGCGACGTACCTCATAAACAAATCATATTGAAACGGATGTTTGTCCTCTTAAATGCCATTTGACTGTGGATCAATGCAGTACATAGTGCGGTCTTCTGGAGATATTATGAACAACATCCAATGGAGACTGAAAAAAAATCCATATTGAGAGGTGGGCAATCCTAGTGAAATAAAAGAAGGATATAAGTATAACTATATGATATAGAGAATGGAATTTACCCTTTAGACAATGGCATGACGTATAGTCTGGACTTGTTGGGCTTCATAGTCTTCTGCAGGCTCATCGGAATCCTTCTTTTTTCTGCGGCAGTAGTGGTGCTTGAAGCTCCTCCAGCAGTTGTGCTTATAATTTGAACTCTTGACATATCTCTCGCCAGCATTTTGTTGAAGAGCATACTAATAAGCAAGAAAAACCGGTTCAATAAGCAATTGGTAAAAAATGATAAAAGTAGTCAGAAATGCATATTGGAGGTTTTTAACATATTACCATGCCCACATATCAATCTGCCAACCATGGATCCACTCTTTCTTGAATCTGTCTATATTCTTGATCCACGGATTTGCACTTTCCATTAACAAACACAACTGCCTCCCAGATGAGCCAAAAAACGGGTGCTGCAATGGAATCTTGTAGCAAATCATGTCCGGATCATGCGCATGCAATTCCTGGATTGCTTTTGCCACCTTCGCTCTGACCTCACGTACCCGGATGTGGTGTCCAAAATCCTGCATATTCATGAACAAAAAAAAGCAAAAATTTATAATGCAAGATCACCTGTTGGAAGCGAATAATGGAAATGTGTGAAGGTTGATTTCCCCTACCCACAGCAGCTCTTCATCTGGAATAGGGCTTTGCTCACGTTTGACCTCCATGTATTGAAGAGTGGCTTTGGGATCAGAAGATTGGCCAGGTTCATCCACTTCCATGTCGCCGCGAGGAGGAGAGGAGTTTGATGCTGCATCCTTACACCAAATGACTGTATCTGACTTGACAGGAGATTCCTACAATTATATGGTATGACATTAGCAAATAAAATCAGGTAGCAGTTCGAAAGTATTATAAGAAGATGACTCAAGGTTGATGATGACATTTGATTAACTTGTTTAGGCTTTTGCAGTTTGGGCGCAAGTATGTCGAGCTCAGGTTTTCTTTGCTCTGGGATCTCTGCCTCAACAGTCTCAGCCATGGCATAGTCTATGTATATTTCTGGCCATGAGACAGCAACACCGCCTGCTGCAGAACCCACGCATGAATAATCTTGGTGAGGAATAGGCAAGGGTTCATCTGGAAAAAATACTGGAGATTTGACTCGCACATCTTCACAACCACTTTCAGCAGTGAATGAAGGAATAACAACTCCAGCTGCCGCCGTCACAATTATCCCAGCAGAATTTTTAATTTGCAGATAGCACGGGATTGGAACCTTCAACTGTAGATACGCAATGAATTAGATGTTGCTAGGCTAATAGGTAATGTAAAAAAATACAATGTTAGACATGTTACCTCAGCTTCTAGACCTCCAGTATCAGTTCCAAATGAACTTGATTTAATCTCACAAGTTTGGCTCTTCGCAGTCACTGGGTTGGTTGTCCTCTTCACACTCACTGAGCTGGTTGTCTTGTTCGCACTCACTGGGGTTGTTGTGTTGTCCTGAACCCAAAAAGGGAATTTATTAACCATCACATTCTGTACAGGATCCAACTCAGAAAATGGTAGACAATTGTGATTTTAGTGTACCTTCATGTCTGGATGAGGTGGATCACTAGTCGATCCTTTTCCAGATTCTGCATACACCTTCGCAGCTGCAGCTTTTTTTTCTCTCAGATCCTTCAGGAACTGCTCTGGGGAGAGCTCTGCTGTAATCTCCACTCCTAACTTTTCAGAGAGGAAGTCCGAGTACTTCTGAAATTTCTCCATCTCAATTTGCTCCTCCTCCTCCTCAGTTAGCTGGATCTTTGTTCGGGCAGCTCGCCTCTTGTTGGCCTTCTCCTGAGCATGCTCGGGGAACACAAACTCCATCTTTGCTGTGGTAGGGCAGAACAGGTATCGGCCTGGGGGATCTCTAACCTATGTTGCCAGGAAGAGTATGTCATCCTTGCCTTCAATGATAAGCTCTCATTTCTGCTTCAGTTTGTTCATTTCAAGCTGTCATCAAACAAGTTATAGGTTTCATTAGTGTGGCATTATGAAACAGAGCAATGTCAAATAATAGACGAGCATTGAACTTACAATCTTATCAGCCACTCCCCGGACAAAGTCACTTGTATATTTTCCATTCACCTTGTTTTCCTCCAAAAAGATGATGGATCTGTCAATCACAAACACCATGCTACTTACTTCCTGAATAGCTTCTTCGCGAGTTAACCCGAACTCCATTTTTTCAAGTATGGCTTCTTCTCACATCTCCTTTGCCAACCTGATATAGTATCTCCTATAACCACCACTTCTAGCATGATGCTTAAATTTCTTCATGGCCCCATTTTCGCTATTCTTCTTGCTCAGATCCTGTGAAGAACATAGAAAAGGTGTCAATAATCGAAGAAAAGCTAAACAATGTCAGAAAAAAATCAAACAGTGTAAGCATCAAAATCATCCAATTTTTAGGAGTTAATGGAGTAGGTTGCACTTACTATGAACGTCTCATCTGTGGATCTGTATGCCACAAATAACTCCCGCTCAGCAGGATCCATCCACTTGTAAGTGTCCCATGGAAGCCCGGGATCAGGTCTCTTAGGATCGATCTTAAACACGAACCTGTTCCACACAGTAGTTCGCCAGTTCCGCTCCCTGCCGGCTGCATAAGTGGTCCACTGCTTCTTCAGTTTTGCCCTGTCCTTGTCACTCTGTAGTGTCCTAAAATCCCAGCTCGCCTACTCAGACAGTAATGGAGGCCATGTTACGATCACAAGTTAAGCGAACAGATGAAAAAAAATTGATTAATAAACAAGCATGTATAATACTGAAGGACCGTACCAAAATATCTTCCCATGCTTCATCTTTGACAGCCTTGGGCACCTGCATCCAGTTTCTCCAAGTTCCAAATTTGATGCGACGCTGAAATGCATAGGCAACGTATCCGCACCATTTGCCATGCATGACACGAGGGCAGAGAAACTTATCAAACCACATGGGGAGTGGTTTGGTGTGTTTCATCAGGAGGACAGAGCCGCATATAGCACCACCACGCCTGCGAGTCTCACCCTCCACATCAAACGAGTCAAATATCTCACCCTCCTTATTCTCCCCTAGACATTCTATGTTGAAGTTGTGGTCCTGGGGTTGATCGATATCACCAGGATGTGGTTCACGTGGGTCTGGAAGGCCGATGAGCTGCTCGGCAGATTTAGCTGAAGACTTAGCTGAAGACGCATCGCGTTTACGCTTTCCAGAATGGTCACTTTTTGTGTTGCTTTCAACATCAGAATCACTGCCAGCCATTCTTTATAACTACCTGAGACCATATTAATTTAAACAACAAATCAAATCAAATATCATACATTCATCCATATCACTAGAGTTCAAAACTGTAACAAATGGATATAAATTCATAGAACTGAATGCAATAAATCCCAATAAAACCATAGAACAGTACCCAATGGATATAAAATCCCAACAAATACCATAGTTCAGACATAGTTAGCAATATTTAGCACATGAATGTTCAGATCCAATATTTAGCAATAGTTCAGACATAAAATCCCGAAATCCCAATAAATCACAATATTTAGAAGTATAAAATCAGATACACATACTAGAAGCCCTAGTTCAGACATGAATGTTCTCAATAAAAAGCTAGAAAATTAGGGCTTTGTTGTCAGACAAACTATACAATGGGCTTGTATCATTATTACACAATTGGAGCCGAGACAATCATGCAAATATTGAACAATAAGTCAAATATCGAAGAAGCACAACCCAGATTTTGGGATTACCTTTGAAGGGAATGCGATTAGGGTTGGATGGAGGCCTTGCGTTAACGGACTGAAGATCGGACTGTGTGCATGTGTTGTGCGGCAGTCGGAAACCCCAAATTTGATCGGCCGGCCGCGACTGAGGTGGGTCGATTTAGGGTTTTTGGAGGAGATGGGTCTAACTATTTTGATATTTGAGGAAGAGTATTGAATGTGAATAAAACTTCCTATTTATATGAGAATATTTTTAGAGCATTAAAATATTTATTTTAATTACCAATAATAAAACGAAAATAGAATTTGAGGGGGGATTGTGAAAAGTTGATTTTTCAGTTTTGGGGGAAAATGAAAATTTAGGAGGGAAATAAAAGAAATAAATGAAAAATGAATAAAAAAGCAGCAGCTACGTGTTGCTTTGTCTGAAACGGCGACGTTTCGAGTAGAAAGTTGAGGAATCACCTAAGTACGTTTCAACGGTCTCCATATTTTCAATTGTTTTCGTTGAAACTTTGAAAAAATGAGAAGTTTCTGTGGCGGGCCATTTTCCCGCTAGAATGAAATCAAGCATTTTGGCCTGTTTAATAAATTTCAAAAATTGCCTTCTTAATATTAAAAAGTTCATAATTAGTTGGAAAATTTTATAATTGGTTGGATTCAATGCAAAATATCATTCAGATTTTATAATTGGTTGGATTTCATGAAAAAATGATTGGATTTCATGCAATATTATGCTTTTACATGCGGATTTTATAAAAATTTTAAAAAAAATTTACAATAAAAATCAATATACCCCGTACCTGACATGAACGATCATATTTGATAGTGACATAGGATTATCACATGTAGCAGTCTTCGGAAATTCATGCAAAAGTATTGTATTCATATGATATTGCAAAATTTGGATAGTTAGAAGACATATGCTGATAACCTTGAACGTTCTATTTATACACACGTGTTATTGAGTTGAATAGATATTACGCTGTTAACAACTGGAATGTCTGTCATTTCTGAACGACAGTGAACCACTAATAAGTGCAATCGATCATGTAGTTTATTTATAAATTGTATAAATATTTCAGAAAAAATAAATCAAGCTAATGAATGCTTATTTATCAAATGACGGACTTGTCTATTTTCATGGGTTTAGGGTTGAGGGTTAAGGGTTGAGGGTTTAGGAGGGTTAAAGGCTTAGGAGGGTTAAGGGTTAAGGGTTTAAGTGGGCTAAAACCGGCCTGCAACAATTTCATCCTTTTCGGCACACCTATTAACGGGTCAATAATATTAATCTCATGATCTACGAATAAGGGCTATCTAAAAAAACAGTCGTCCAATTTCCGAACGATCTGAAACGCAGCCGACAAAAAAGTCACCTTCGCTTTCGATTCCAAAGGCTTGCAGGTAATTATCTAGCTTGTTAAATTAGTAGATTCTGGTATTTAAATGTACAGATACAATGCCCCGTGATAAATTTGCAAGTTCAGTTCAAATGGGGAAAGACTAGGGTTAACTTATTTTGGGGGTTAGATCAATTGATTGGTAGTTTTGGGTGTTAGATAAATTTGCAGGTTCGGTTCAAAGGGGGCAAGGCTAGGGTTAACTCATTTTGGGGGTTAGATCAATTGATTGGTAGTTTTGGGTGTTAGATAAATTTGCAGATTCTGTTTTATTGTTCATGTAGTAACCATCCATCCCATTTTGTAGCCATGATAAATTTGCAGGTTCTGTTTTGTTGTGGTTTAAGTTAGAGCAAATCTCACATTTTTGTCTTGGTTTTCTATGATCTAGCCAGTATTTTTGTCATCTGATTTAGCCATAATTTAATGGGGGCATCCAAAATGTTGCGAATGAACTCTGTTGCCTGAAATTTTGCTCTACTCTATGCAGATATTTGTTCAGCTAATTTTGTTATTTTTAATTTATCACAAAATTGGAATGAACTATGTCTGTTGCCAGCTTATCAAAAATTTTTTATGTTAAAGTAAGAATGAACTCTAACTGTACATAGGGATTTGATTTTTTTATAGGATGGGAGCATCCAAAAAACGCAAAGCTGCAGCTGTGCCAACGCCAACCATTCCCAGCGGACCTGACTCGTCTGATTTCTTCTCGACTGAAGCAGAGAGTTTGTATAGGGTGTTGCTGAGAAGGAAAATCCTGAGGGAACGCGGTATTGCCGACGAACAGCCATTTCATGGGTACATACGCAAACATCGATGGGAAACTTTCTGCGAGAGGCCAAGGGATGCAAATGTGACGATGGCCACTGAATTCTATGCTAATATGAGGAATATTAACAAAGATGGTGATGTTCTGTGCCGGGGAAAATAGGTTCATATTCCTCCTGATGTTATTAATAGGTATTATGGATTGAAATCCTACACGGGCCTGGACTCAGATTATGAAAATCTTCAAGATGAAGCCACTGTCGACAAAACCAGTGGTTAGAGGAATAACTAGGCCAGAAGTCTCGATGGATGAGATATTGCCCTACAACAAATGGAGTAACATCGAGAAGAAATATCTGACAGTTGAGATGATTATGTGGTAAGTTTTGTAGCCACTCGTCTTTCTCCGGTGATAATCAATTCGAAGGTGCAGTGGGTACGGATGAAAATGTTGTACGCTATTAAGAAGGGTATGGGTTTGGACGTTGGTAAACTCATTTTCTCTAGCATGATGGACTCGTCGTCAGGATGGGGTTTCCACTCACTTGTGACAGGTTTATGCCACAGAGCTGGCTGTGTAGATAGGATGTATGATACATGGAAAGCACCGATGTCTACACTAAGACGTGAGTCATTCCAAAGGAAAAATAAGACCCTTTTCACAACTGAGTCTGAATTTGACCTAAGTGGACGCTTTGGAAGGTTGGAGAAGGATGTTCAGTTCAGCATTAGCCTTAGTGAACACACAGCAAAGCTCCTCGCACACGCATTTCCTGAGTCATTGGCTGCTGTAGGTCCCTATCCTACACGCGGGACTACCATCGACGATGAATCTGGTGCACATTCCCTGACAGCTGTAGCGGTGGATCCATCTGAAGCACAAACTGGCTTGGCGATGCCAAGCAATTGTAGCCATATGCCTCAGTCTAGATTGGGGTTAAGACCTAGGTTCAAGCTACAATTTGAAATGTCTTTTGTAACAGGTAGCTAGCTTGAATTAGTTTTTCTGGTGTTAGTAATGAATGCTTCTAGTTTGTTTAATTTGGAGAATGTCTGCTTGTAAGAATTTGGATATTATTTATTATGAGAATTATTTGGGTGATTATAAATATTTTGCAATGATGGTTTTGTAGATGGATAGTGGCATTAGATTTGCAAGTATGGATAAGTCTGGTCTGTGATGTAAAATGACTCAACGCAATAAACTAGTGCAGCGTTCATGCAGTAAACACTGTTTTGAGTGGAGCAGCAGTGTGTAGTTGCGGTATCTGGAACCAGAAACTTGAGGAGAACAAAGCATTGTATTGAGTTGCACTTGATTGCTGCTTTCACTTTCAGTTTTACAAAACCGCTGATACGCAGTACTGTGCATAGCAACAAATTGTTGTGTTGACCAAATGCATTAGGCAATTACTATTGCGTTGACCACATCCAGCAGCCCTTACAAAATGAAATGATGAATCAAAAACACCAACATACAATTAATAACTCTCGAGTCAAGTTACAAAATGGATTACACAAGTACTTTAACCACTCGTTAAGTTACAAAAATGCATTTAGAAAATGCATTACGCTTGTGTTTTCCTCTTTCTTGGCATGTTGTCTTCAATTAATTGGCCCTTCTCGTCTACCCACAATCCATGATCATGGACTCTTCTAATTCCGGTAGACCTTGCCTTGTCACAATGTTTAGGAAATGCCGATGGAAATTCTAACTTCTCATTGATAACTTCACAATCAATTTCTTCCTCAAAAAAATACTTCTTCCCTTGTAGCACTATAGACCACTTGGGATCACTTGGATCCTCAACATAGAATATATGTCGCGCTTGAGAAGCAAGTATGAAGCAATCATCTTTGAAAGCCTCTGTTTTAAGGTCCACGCGAATAAATCCCATTGGATCGCTCTGATCAACACCATGTTTGTTATCAACCCATTTACACTTGAAGACAACACACTTAAAGGCTTCATAGTCTAGCTCCCAAATTTCGTCGATCACACCATAAAAGGAATCAACAATCAGACCTTTCTTGGACATCTGCTCCGACTCATTGTAAACACCACTACTTTGGGTAGTACTCTTACAATCTTTGTGTTCTGTTGTAAAAGAGTAGCCACTAATATCATACCCATAGTATGACCTAACACTTATATTTTGTTTCCTTGCAAAAGCTCGCAGATTCTCATCAACCCCTTCTGCATTACATTGCTCGTAGAACCAATCGCCAAATGTGTCGACATGTTGAGCTTGAATGTAGGTGTCATGCCTTCCAGGATACAATTTGGACGAATAAGCCAAGTGCTCATGAACATAACTTTGTGTCTCGATTGAGTTCCTTAAAATGTAGTGGTGAACCGCTTTCATGTCACTGACTCCAGGCTTTTTGCACTTCCCTGGTCCACGAGGAGCCCCCATTTTCCTACCAACATGCTTGTTCTTAGGAACTCCAAACTCTACACCTTTCTCCAGGAAAGAGGTACAATACTCAATAACTTCCTTGGTCACATAGCTCTCTACTATACTAGCGTCAGGACGACTACTACATTTTTTGTAACCCTTAAATCCACCCATTTGTCGTTCAAATGGATACATCCAATGCATTCCAACAGGGCCACAAATTCTAATTTCCCTCACCAAATGAACAATCAAATGAACCATGATGTCGAAGAAATTAGAAGGGAAATAAAATTCCATGGAACTCAAAATCTCACAAGCTTCAACTTCTACCAAGTCTAAAGATGATCCACTAATAGACTTATGACATATGGTATGGAAGAAAAAGCACAATCGAGTGATGCAAAATCTAACCTCATAATCCAAAACCCCACGTATTGCAACGGGAAGCAATTGCTGCATCAAAACATGACAGTCGTGAGACTTCAACCCTGACAGTTTCAAATCATTCTTCACACACCTACTAATATTAGACGAATAACCAATTGGAACTTTCATCCCAACTAAACTATCACAAACAGACTTCTTCTCTGTCTTAGACAAATGGCCCGGGTGGCAAGTACGTTTTTTTACCCTTATCTTCTGGGGCTAACTCCGGCCTTATACCCATGTCCACCATATCCTTTCAAGCGTTCAAATTATCCTTTGTCTTCGAGGAAATATTTAGAAAAGTGCCGATTAAACTGTCGCACACATTCTTCTCTATATGCATCACATCTAAACAATGTCGAACTTCAAGAATCTCCCAGTACGGCAAATCAAAAAAAATTGATTGTTTCCTCCATGGAGAATTCTCCTTAGTAGCCGCCTTCCGAACTTTCTTCCCATACACCACATCCAACTTTTTCATCTTTTCAAGTATCTTCCGCCTAGTCAATATGGTAGGTGCGTCTCTAACTTTTTTCCCCCCAAACAATCCATCCTTATCTTCACGGTATGGATGCTTTCTTTTCAAAAACCTCTGATGTCCCATGTAAACTGATTTCTTCTCATACTTCAACCGAACATTTTCCGTCTGCTCCTCACAAACAAGGCATGCCTTGTGACCTTTTGCAACATATCCAGCAAGGTTTCCTAATGCAGGAAAATCACTAATAGTCCACAACAACACAGCTTTCAAATTAAAAATGTCACCTCTAAAGGCATCTTTAATTTGAACTCCATCGTACCACAGTTTCTTAAGATTTTCAATCAAAGGAGACAAGAACACATCAATGTCGTTTCCTGACTGCTTTGGACCACCAATTAGCAAAGGCATCATCACGTACTTTCTTTTCATGCACAAATACGATGGCAAATTATAAATCACCAACATAACCGGCCAAGTACTATGTCTAGAAGACATAGTTGCAAATGGATTCATCCCATCCGTACTTAATGCAAGTCGCAAATTCCTATGACCTTCTCCAAAATCAGGGTACAACCGATCTATTTTCTTCCATTGATCTCCATCGGAAGGGTGGCGTATAACATCATCATCCGGTCTTTGCCTATCACAATGCCAAGTCATATTCTTCGCATCTTTCACATTACCAAATAATCTTGCAAAATGGGGAATTATAGGAAGATACCAAACACATTTTACTAGAACTTTTGAAGAACCATGATCATCAAACTCCATTGCCTCTCCTTTCTTGTTGACAAGCTTCTTATACCTAGATGCCTTACAAACGGGACATGATTGTTCTCTCTCCCACTTACCTCTATACAAAATGCAATCATTGGAACATGCATTTAATTTTTTCATATTCCGTTTCATATGGACACAACACTTTTTTAGCACGATAAATACTACTAGGTAATGCATTCCCTTGTGGCAACTTGTTGTGCATAAAACTCAACAACCGATTCACACTCACATCGCTCCAACCACTCGCGGCCTTCATATTAAACACCTCCATCAAACAAGAAATAACCGTATCTTCTTTCTTACAACCCTCATACAAAGGTATGTCTTTTTGGCCCAACATTTTTGCAAGAATTTCCGGCTCATCTTTAAAATCATCTATCATCTTCTCAAAAAAATGATCCATGTTACACTCAACTTCATCCTTCCCTTTTACACCGCTAAAACAAGAGCGAGATTCTCCATGAAATGTCCATACATCGTATAAGGGGTCAAAACCATTCATAATCAAATGCAACTTTATAATTTCCCTACTATTAGACCTCTCTTGATTCAAATGACGCCTACATGGACATAACACATTCTCCTCCCTACCAAAAGCATATCCAACAAAATTATCCACAAATACAACTTCTTCCTTACTCATAAGAGACCCCTTTTTAATAATGCTACGCCGATACTCTAAATCTTTGTTAACACTTTCACATCCTACAATAATATACAATCCCCATTAATTAGCCAAACTATATATTCATGTTTCTTCGGCCTTTCAAAAATTATGCACAAAAAACGCATAAATTAGTTCAGCAAGGAAGGGAATGATTTGCTTGGTATTTTGCATGGGTATTTTGCATGGTAATTATAATGAAAGAGGGGAAAATAATTATGAAAGAGGGGGGGAACCCATACCTTCTTCAGCATTCATTGCTCTTCAACCTCAAAGTGGCTAGTTCATTAATTTTCTGCAGCAAATTTCATGCCACCCGTTTGAAAGATATCTCCAGCTTAATAGGTGGAAGCATTAAATGCAGACGTTTCAGCGCTTTATTAATAAAAACCGCTGAAACGTATTTTTAAATATCAGTCCGGTCCCACCCTAATTAACTGCTGCTTTATTGCGTTCATAGGTTTCAACGGTAGGTTGTACCACTGAAACCGCTGAAATAACAATTGGGCCATTTTTAAAACTTGGTCCAGTTAATATATCTCTGGACATGCCCAACAAAAACCCAATTAATTGGACTGCAAACTTAGCCCAATTGTCGAGTCAGCATTCGTTACAGCGCTACCCTCACCTAGTGCTGAAATAATGCGGGGTCCAACCAGAAATTCAACGCAAACACTCGGTCAATTCATCCAGTCAGCATTCGTTACAGCGCTTCCCGTCACGTAGCGCTGAAAGCTTGCGGGGTCCATCCTCAAATTCAACGACCAGGTTCCGGTCAATGGGTCTTGTCAGCTTCCCGTTCAGCGGAATGCCTGGCAACGCTGAAAGCAGATTGATCCATATCTCATGGTTTCAGCGCCATTTGTGGAAACCTCTGAAAGCGGAAAGTCAACACTTCAATTCTTGGTCAGACTTGGCGCCCAAAATAGAAAGGGGCATGCTATACGCAGTCCGTATTTTGCTTATTTTGCAGTCCAAAATAAAAATACGCTTTCGATATATATGATATGGTCAATAATTATGTATATCAGACATATGCATCATATATATTACTTCTATTGCATACACTTACAATTCAGTTATATATCAGAATCATTGTATATATGATTATTTAAAAAAAATACGGACTGCAAATAAGCAAAATACGGACTGCGTATAGAAGGCCTGAATAGAAATAACCGCTGAAATGGTTGTTTCAGCTATTATTTTACACGTTATTTCAGCGGTGTGTGCGTACACCGCTGAAACGGCTCCGTGTTTTTCTAGTAGTGTAAGAATATCATAGATAGGTAAAAGAAACAATTTTGTACTTTATTGATATTATAGGGGATGAATTTTGAATTGGGCAAGGTCTCGCAGATGTGGATGTTATAACATTGAATTACGTCATCAATTCTGATTTTCATGTCTTTAATGTATCATGTTTAAACATCAAATTCTCATACTTAGTGAAGAACATAGAAACTGACATTACTATATCAATGCTATTTTCATTTATGATTGAGCATCAATATTTATCAACTGAAGTTTGCATCTACAGTTACAACACTAATCGTATGATTTACGATCTGTGTATATAACATCTTGAGGGCATTTAGTTGCAAATTTTTGGGAAAGAACCTAGGGTTTACTTTTCTATTTTAAGTTTCAAAATGTTTTACTTTTCAAGAGATATTACTTTTAAGAATCATGGGGGTCTAAGATTAATGGTTAATTTTTTCACGTTAACTTCTAGAAATTGACTTAGATCGATGCATTCTTCAATTTATTCCAATTAATTTTGATAAGAACCGTAGAAATGTGACTTTTCTTATATATTATATACATTTTGAAGACATGGTTTTTCTAATGTGTCTCCATTCAGGTACATTAAGTCTTAGTTGCCCTGGTATTTTATGTTTTTCATTAAGACATTCCAAACATGATGAATCGCGATACAGTACTTTTTAATAGTCTCTTTTTTAAGATCGCTATGATTTATGTAAAACCTTCATTTTAATTTGTTGACTACATCAAACTTTTTTTTGTGTGTATTTAAATAAATCTATTTTTGATTATTTTCAAATTAAATTTGAGTGAAATTAATATATCCAAAGTTAATATTTAGAATTACATAAAAATATAGTTGAATGTTTAAAATAAATTTTTATTATATGTCTTGTATATTTTCATTTTACTATATATGTACCTAAAAATAGACTTTTTGAAAGCGATTTTTTTAAAAAACAATTGAGTAACAGATTATGTTCTCGAATTGTTTTTTTTCAATGGGTTTAGCGAGTAAATAAACATCCATTAATTGGGAAATGAAGGTCAAAAATAAATTAATTAACTAGCATCCATTAATTGTATCCTCTCAAACCTAAATATAGTTTCACAGGTAAACAAGATTTGACAGAGGACGAAGGCCACCTCTATTACGTAAGCACTACCGTATCATGCGAGGAATTCCACCTCCGTTCACGTACGGAAAAGTACACGTGCTGAAATTAGTCTTTGTACTTCAATTTTCAATATCATATCTACTTTTCAATTGACAAGTATATATCATCGAAGCGATAAGAACAATGTCATTAGTTCATGTACGTGCACTTAATTACCTGGAATTTTCACCAATTAATCCTGCAGAGTTAACATCATGATCCTACAAACCCTATACTTTTCTTACAGCAAGAGTCTATAAATACGAGCCAACTTAACTTTCATTTCAACCATACAGATTCACATGCAAAATGGGTTTCGTTTCTGGATTACCATTCGCCATACTGTTTTTACTTGTAGCCTCCCAAGCTCAGTCTTCAGCCATTCACGATGAATATCTTAGCTGCCTTCTTTCACAGAACTCAGCCACGCTCTCAGGAGTTACATATTCTCAACAAAACTCATCATTTACGTCCATTTTGAATTCTGCAGTGCGTAATCTGCGAACAATAGCGCCCCCATTCATTTCTGAACCTTACATCATAATCACACCGTCTCATGAGACTGAGATTCAAGCCGCGGTACGCTGCGCGACTAAAACCACGATCCAGGTTAGGGTTCGCAGTGGTGGCCATGATTATGAGGGTCTTTCTCATATATCAACCACTCCTTTTGTTCTCATTGATCTCAGAAACTTTCGTTCGATAACGATTGATAATGAGGCGAAAACGGCTTGGGTTAACGCTGGTGCCACCCTCGGAGAACTCTACCACAAACTAGCCGTTACAAATGAAACCCTGGCTTTTGTAGCTGGTGTATGCCCCACGGTTGGCGTCGGTGGACATTTCAGTGGCGGAGGATATAGCATGATGTCTCGCCGATTTGGATTGGCAGCTGATAACATCATCGATGCAAAAGTCATGAATGCAGACGGAGAAATTTTGCAGAACAAAGAATCCATGGGGGAGGATCTTTTCTGGGCCATTCGAGGAGGAGGTGGAACAAGCTTCGGCATGGTGCTTGCTTGGAAGATAAATCTACTCACTGTCCCCGAAGAAGTTACGGTTTTCAATGTAACGAAAACAATGGAACAAAATGCTACCATGCTCTTGGAGAAGTGGCAACGCGTTGCGAGCATAATTGATGACAGGCTGCTGCTCAGGGTTTTCATAAACACTGTTTACTCCGCTGAGAATAGAAACAAGACCATATATGTTTCTTTCACTTCCATGTTCTTAGGTGAAACTGATGAGCTTCTTGGAATCATGAGAAACAACTTCCCGGAGCTAGGCTTGGAGGAAGATGATTGCGAAGAAATGAGTTGGATAGAGTCCATACTTTTCAATGCAGCTCCATTTCTTCCAGATGAACCCGACATTGACGATCTCCTCAACAGAACAAGCTCATCTGGCTCCTATTTCAAAGGCAAATCAGACTATGTAACTCGGCCGATCTCAGAAAATGGCTGGAAAGCAATATTAGACCGCCTTTTGGGAGAAGGCAACTTTTCATCTCAGATGCAACTCAGTCCTTATGGAGGAAGATTGAGTGAGATATCAGAATCTGCAACTCCATTCCCTCATAGATCGGGGACGCTTTATATGATACATTACGGCGTGAATTGGGTAAATGAAGCAGACTCTAACAGCAGGATAAATTGGATCAGGAGTCTATACCAATTTATGGCACCATATGTTTCAAAGTCTCCGAGAGGTGCGTATTTTAACTACAGAGATCTTGATCTGGGAGCTACAATGAACAATATCACCAGCTATGAATCAGCAAGAGTTTGGGGGACGAAGTATTTCAAGAACAATTTCGACAGGTTGGTGCATGTTAAGACTAAGGTGGATCCAAACAATTTCTTCAGAAATGAACAAAGCATACCCCCAGTTCGTGGCATGTAGTGTCCGTCATTTTCATCTTGATCAAGACTACGTATACGCAGTAGTACAATAAAGTCTATAATGTAAGCTGCTGCATGCATTGCAGTCCTTGTTACTTGCCGCATACTCTGGCTATTCTTGACTAGAGTTTTGGCTAGTATTGGTATATATATCATATGCTTTGTAAACCTATAATAAATATCATTTGTGTTGTGAATTTATAATTTGGATATATACATTATTTATTTTTTATAATGGCAGAAAGGAAGTACAACTTTGTAACTATCATCCTCTCTCGTTCCCATCTCAACTTAGACTGGAGTTTAGGGGAAGTATATTTTGGTACATATTTAAATATCATTTGCGTCGTATATTTGTAATAAACTATTTGTCAAACATTCTAATTCAAATATGTATACATGATTATAATTTTTAACTATAGTATTTTTATGTTAATATTGTATTTAGCGGATATAAAAAATCTACGATCAAATTGATCAATTTATTAAATTCTTACAATGAAGGAATTTTATAGTATTACTTGTTTTGTCCTTCCTAGCTGGAATAATTAAATTGGAATTCATATTATTAAAACTAATACAATATGATCAAAGTGATTTTTTTGCTAAATATGTAAGATTTGACTAAGTTATGTTTGAGTTTTTAAAAAATTTGGCAATTAACGCGCTTAATGAACGCGCCTAGTATTTGGGATTAGACAACAACTATGTGCGAACCTTTATTTCATCACATTCAGAACTCTTGATCGGTGATCAGAAAATTTTTCAAATCTGTCATGGATCGCAGAGGAAAAGGAAGGTGAAGCGGAGAAATGTCAATTTGACGGGAGTGAAAATTGAGTTTGGGGAAGCAATGAAGGAACTACGACCGGAGAAGGTGGATGGTTTGATTGCAAGGGACATGGAATTGGCCGGATTGAGGGACATCTGCACGGATTTTCCATCTATACCGGCGGTGACCAAGGTGATGAAGAGACAAGGGCAACAACAGCAGCCTCAAGCGATTGAGATTTCCCAGATTTCGAAGTCAACGGGGCAACCAGAGAAGCCCACAAAAGGACAACTGGAGGAGATGACAACTCCCTTGGCAACCCAGGTGCAGATGGGTGTTTGCACAGGCGTCGATATCGGAGAGATTTAGAGTAGTGTTGATTCTGAGTCGGAGACACCGAAACTACAACAGGTGTTGGGCTAAACTTTTTCACCAAGATGAAATTCAATTCTATGAACCTGAGGAAGTAGGAGGGGTAGCTATAGGTAGAATTCCACTATCGGAGGTACAAGAAAGTGCGGGCTGGTGGTAAAATGTTGTTATCTGTAGAAATGTTGGGGAATTTCCCCCTATTACAGTGATGGAGTCTTTTCTTAAGCACTGGAAGAATCAGGTGGATAGAGTCTAGAAGTTGAGGGATGGACTGTTCATGGTACGCTTCAAGCTCAAATCACAGAAAGATGCAGTGATGGAGAGAGGAACCATATTGTATAATGGCAAACTAATCTTAATTAAAGAATGGAGCCATGATTTTGACATTGATGAACCAGGCTCTTTAATTTCCTGTGTGGCTTCAGCTTCCAAAGTTGCACATGAGGTACTGGAAACCTGCCATTCTTAGTAGAATAGTGAGTCCACTGGGGAAACCTTTGAAGTTGGATAAACCAACTTTGGAAAAAGAGAGACTGAACTATGCTAGAATACAGATAGAGGCAAGGGTTTGTTAGAAACTACCTAATTCAGTTTCATTTATAGATGACAGGGGGTAGTCAGGCATCAACCTGTAATTTATGAATGGAAGCCAATCAAATGCAATGAGTGCAAGATGATGGGCCATGAAAATGATGAATGTAAGAAGGGAAGACCTGTAGGACAGAAACCAGTACAAGTCCCACAGAGGAGATATATCCCAATAAAAGTCCCACCAAAGATTCATTTAAAAGTTGCGGGGGAGAAGCAATCAGGGGTTGAAGAAAAGAAATCAGGAGCAGATAGGAAGCAGCAAGCTCAAGATGAGAGGGAAGCATAGGTCACCATTCAGAGGAAAGGGAAGCATGTGATAAGAGAAGAAGGCAGACTGGATCACCAGACTCACCAAACTAGTGGGAGTTCCAGGAATTACCACCTCCTACCATATCCACCTGATATATGAATAACAAAGTTTCAGCCTGGAATGTGAGGGGACTGAACCAGGAGAGGAGGCAAGGGCAGTGCAAGAACTTCTGTTTCAAGAACAAGATATGCTTGATAGGCCTACTTGAGATAAAGGTTAGGAAAGAGAACGAGGAAAAGGTGTGGAGAAAGTTGGGTTTGGACTGGAAGTTGGTTACAAACAGTGAGGTGACAAGAGTAGGTAGAATTTGGCTACCCTGGAGGGAGGACTTGTCTGAAGTCAAAATACTACACAAAGGTGATCAATGGATTCATTTTCATTGCTTCATGAAGTTTGACAAACATGGATGCTATATTACCATGATATATGCATCTAACAGTGAGGAGGAGAGGAAGAGATTGTGGAACATTTTGCAGGTTTTGGATTGTAAGGAACCATGGATGCTGCTTGGGGACTTTAACTGTCCACTACAGTTTGGAGACAGGGAAGAGAGATCTCCAGTACAGGCAACTGGAGATCTTTACAAATCACGTCAAAAGGGAGATCTTTCTCTAGTGATGTTCTCACTTAAGGGGGATCTTCTTCGTGCTGTTTGATTGGGCGTCTAAGCGGCCCGTGCGTGATCCACACACGCTGGATGACTATGCGGCTGAATTCCTCGCGTGTGAATCACACGCGCATGTGATGTGTGTGGCGCGTGTCTCTCATGCTCTTCAAGTTGTGGATATGCGTGTTGCACACGCACCTGTCGAACGAACAATGCATCGGATGTCATGGCTTCTTATGAACACCAAATACATGTCATCGACGTAAATGGATTTGCAGCGGAAATTAACTAGAGTACACCAATCCGAGAACACCACGAACAAACCAATTAGAAGAGATTAAATTCTAAACAGGCAAGATGATCGGAATTTATTTATCGGATGAGATTTTTGACGGATTTTGAAGATTTGGATCCTTAGGCTGATATCATGAGAGAATGTAATTCACCGTACTTGGTGTGTCTATATTATATGAAATATATAGGATTACAAGAGTACAAATATAATGTACCTACACTAGTCTAAATATGGTACAGAAATATATACAAATCAATCACAATTATCCTCATGATAATTGTGATATTCTATTAGAGGTTTATATACATTGTTGTACGAAGATATATTGTTGTACGATGTATATACAATTAATCATTTAATATACAATTTAATTCACAAATCATCTAATTCTACGAAATAATATACGAATATGAGGGTTTTATTTGTTGTGTAGTAAAATATAATTAAAAATTAGTTGAAAAAATTATTATATTAATTAAATCAATTTCGTTCAAGTAGTTTAGCCTATTATCATGTGGGTTTTCACCACTTTTGATAAATAATTGAGGGTTGAGAATGAAATCAATATCAAGGCATTCACTTATCTAGTCAAATTAATACAATTCAACAATAGTGCATTGCGCGACATTACCAACCTAGTAATTAGAAAATAAAATGTAACATACATTAAATATTAAACATGTGCCAAATCACATGTAAACACTACATGAAAAGTTGAACGATATGACCTAATAACGGTTACACCTAATTTATGAATTAATTGATTGGTAATTTATCTAATCTTTTGACTATAAATTAAGTGGTGGATATACAAACAAGCAAAAATTGGCCACAATTTTCTTTACTGCATCTACAATTTATAAAACTTACTTATAAAATCCATAAAATTCAAACCAACCCAAATTAAATAGTGTAAAGTATTATAAATTAAAAAAAATTAGTTCTTAATTACTTCATCCTAAGTCTGAAATAATGTGTGCCCTGTCTTCAATCACTGGTATCAACATCAAACTCGTATGTACGATTCTGGATCTGATCGGATGTGATGCGAGTAAAATCGATTGTTGAGGAAGAAGCTACACCAGACCCACTAGGACCGGTCCTCCAATTTTGAACAGTGTCCGCCCTGCTAGTCCTCGCATCATTATATGTGCCCGTCCTCCTCGAAAGAGGCGCACTAGGCTCATGAGTACTCCTCCAAGTGGCTACATTCGACTTCTGAGTCGTCGAATCAGCTACACCCGACCCCTTGAAATTACCCCCTGTGAACTCTCACCTTTATTCCCATGCAAACGGGGGGAACATAATGCTCACGATCTGCCATGAAACAAAGCTGCACATATGAAAGAAAATTGCATAAGAAAAGTACAATTTCTACTACATGACATACAAACAAACCAGTGTCTAAAGCTCAAGACTAAAAATTAGGCAACTATACTCATCACAAAAGCATAAGCAACTCTGTCGTGAATTAAGGGATGAAAAACGAATTCATGGAGGTTAATAGGGCAATTGCGGTGTGTGTTCCTGTAATAGGTATTTCGCATTTTGAGAATGTGAAACATGGCTATTTCGCATTTGAAGAATGCGAAATATAGCTATTTTCGGTAATAATATTTTTATTAATTGGTAATGAGGTGGTAATTAGGTGGTAATGAGGTGTTATCCTGGTGGCAAATCTATTTCGCATTTTGTAAATGTGAAACATGAGGATTTAAAATAGAAACACAGTCTTCTCTGTTTTGTTCTCGGTCGCTCTGACTCTATCTTTTTCAGCCACCGATCCCTCGACTTTTCAATGCTCTCCTCGCCGCCATCTCCGCCGCCAGGGCTCCGCCGTGAAGGATAAAAAAACATAACACTTGCCCGTCTTATTAAGTGATACAAATTCGGTCTCTCCTCGGACTCTACAGCCACCGATTTCTCTGATCCTATCCGTCTCTTCAGCCACCGAAAATCTAGGGCTGATCACACTCAACAATCAACTCATCATGCACCTCAGAGGTCCTTAGCACAGAATCTCTGGTAATTCTCTCTTGCATATCTTTTTTGTTGATTGCTTCAAATTTTCTGAATTGAATGTTTACTTTCCGGGGGCTAAATTCCAATTGAAGCATGCCCGATCAATTTGATTGTTTGATCTGTTGAGCTGGTTGGATTCGTTAGTTTCAAGGCCAAATCTTTGATCTATCGGATTTGAGTTTTTAGCAGTTTTTAAGTGGATTTCTCCAGTTTGGGTACGTTCCTCTCACTACAATCTATCCTCACCGTTTAATCAACTTATCTCGGCTTCTTCGCATAATTGATCATCAAATTTGGGTGATTTGTTGAATGTTTGTTGATTGGTTATTGTTGATTGAAACAAGTATGTTTATTGGAGAAATTCCATGGCCAAGAGGAGCTCAATATGGTGGATAGTATGATGTTTTATTACTCTATGTTTTATTTATTTTCCTGTGCATTTCTGTTTTATTGTAGTAATGTTGATTTTTTTCCTCTTTAAACTATTACTTATAGTTCATACGGCAACCATATACAGCAGATATCTTGGCTTTAATTCCCGAATACTGTAATGCTGGCCATGATATGTGGATGTCACGCGTGTTCTTGATTTGTTGGAATGAGGTTGAACCACATTATCCTGACCGTGTTCTCAGGCAGTTTGGCCTCAGTCAGCCTATACCAGAAGTTGGAATATCATCAGAGAAAGAGTTCAACTGCATTCACAAACATTCATCTCGCAAAGATTCCTGAAACACCAATTGGGCAACTAAACTTCAGGTGTATGTCCAGCAGCGGGATCAACGCAGAGAGAGCATCATTCCACTTGGCCCACAAGCAGATCCATTACATCCTTCTCAAGAGTACATGGTTTGGTACAGGTCTAGGACTATGACCTTCATACATGATCCTACACGATATCGTTCATATACTCAAGGTTTTCAAGGGAATTCTGAGCGTGCGGATATATTTGTAAGTATTTTAGTATTTTTATTTATTAATAATACGTTGCACTTAAATATAATCAACTTGGTTTATTGTTTCAATATTTTTAGGAACATGGAATGTCAGTATTGCATTGAAGGTCTCAGTTAGGAATGGAAGAAGTTGGATGTTCAATTGATGGACTAACTTTTACTCAGATGGATGAGACTGCTGCACCTTACTACGAGTATGCCCGAGATCCAAGTCTCTTGCAGTTGTATCACTCACATCTGAATATTGATATCCCCCCACCCGATGTTCTATACAATGATGTTCAATCACAACCTCGACCTCGAGGACGTCGACAAGGTGGTAGACGACCTCGTGCACCACTTGCTACATCATAGTTGGGTCCTACATATGATCATACCTAGCATCAGCCTTATGAATTCCATACTCCTAGTGTTAGTCACGGCCATACTTCATCTTCTATTCCACCGTCTAGTGGTTTGGCTCGAGCCGGTCAAGATTATGCTGACTTTACTGTTCATGATCATGGTGGTGATGGTGATGGTGACGGTTACGGTGACGGTGAAGGTGATGGTGATGGTGATGGCAGAGAACTTATACCGGGACCACGTCAATCAAGACGGGAACGTCAACCACCTCGTTATGGAACTGGTGGCGGACTAGGCCATTGTCATCATTATTTATTCTTCTTCTTTACAACTCTTATCCTAGAAAACTTATTCTATCTCAACTATTATTGATGACTGGCACATCTTTATAATTCACATTGTTCAAGTTTGATAGTTTTGTTAATTACCATGATTGTAATGTTTTTGTGCTAAAAAAACAACTTAAATATAAATGTATCTAATTTAACTGAAAAAATTAAACAACTACAATATAAATGTATTTAATTGAACTAAAAAGTACAAATGTATTCAATTGAACTAAAAAATCTAAACTAAACTAAAGTCATTTTATGTTACATATATACATAATAAAATTTTGTATATATATAAAATAAAGGATTACATATATATTCTTCGGAACTAAATTGAACTAAATTGAAAAAGAAACTTCAATTATATAGCACTGAACTGATTTACAAAACATGCCCTAACTTCAAAACAAAATATATGAAAAAAAATTTTGAAGGATCAGTTAATGTTAAGTATAAAGTAAAAATTTTATTTAATCATTTCAAATGGTATCAACATTCACCAAATCGAAACATATAAATTAAATAGGAATACGATATGAAATTCTAGAATTAAAATGAAATTTAACAGAGTTATTTTGCACTTCAAGAATACGAAACATGCCTATTTTGAAAATAGGCGCGTTAAGTACACCGTTAATTTTAGGTTTAAAAATTAAAGAAAAAATAAATTATCCATGTCGCATTTGGAAAATGCAAAATAAGGCTATTTCACATTCGGAAAATGCATAACATAGAAATGCTAAATATTTTACATATTTTAAATTAAAGAAAAAATATGTTTTATATTTCGCATTTGTAGAATGCGAAACAAAACTATTTCGCATTTAGAGAATGCGAAACATAGTTATTTCGCATTTGCATACTGTGATATTTGCGACGTTTAATACCCACCGTGGATATTAGATTTAAAATTAAATAAAAAATAAATTATCTATTTCGCATTTGCAGAATGCGAGACACTTATTGTTGGAACACCTCCATTTTTCTTCATAAAAGCATCTGATGCCTCACAAGTCAGGCTCAGGAACCACAGTCTCTCTCTTGACTGCCTTCACTTTTTTACTACCAAAACTAAACTGCAAAACACGAAATTGTGGGTTACATGATTACCTGGTACAATAACCTATGTTTTGGCAAAATTAATCCACACAAACACACATCAATGAACAGAAAAATCATTAATTTAGGCAATTCCAGCTTAAAATAAGAACAACAAAAATAAAAAATTCAAATCTTTTACAGTAAATACCCCCAAATCAGCTACCAGAAACATAGGTAAGCCTGAAATCTTCATAAGTATGCCATATAAACAAAAGGGGTTCCTTTTTTTCCTATCAAAAACACTATACCCACTCTTAAATCCACCTTATGAACACACACACACATATATTAATGAGCAGAAAAACCACTGATTTAGGCATTCCAGCTCAAATGTGATGATGGCACTCCTCTGCCTTACCCACATGGTCTTCCCGATGTAAAACTTTTTCACCAAATAATAAATTTTGCAAAATGATAGTTTGCATAAATTAAAAATCACCATGCATGCATATATTTGTAAGTAAGAAGAATATATGCAAAATGATAGTTTGCATAAATTAAAAATCACCATGCATGCATGCAAAATTTATTATTTATTATTATACGTTAAGCTCAACCTGCACACTTTGACTTTTTTAGATCGGTCTGAATTATTTTTGCCATCAGTATGTTTAATTATGTGTGACTAAGTTTTGATATTTTGAATATACACGTTAAAGCGAATCCAATAATATTTCAGATCGTATTTGATTAGTAATGCTACGTCAATTTGAACGTTAAACACAATCAATTTTTTGACTAAATAAATATAGGATAGATTAAATATTATTTTTCCGGGCGGTTTAGAGATGTCCGTTGGAGGGAAGAAATTGAGTGCTATGAACGTGTTTTGCTGTGCAGACTGACGTATGGTAGTACAAACATGGAAGCATTGCACCATTGATTCATTTGTCTCATATGTAAGCTCCCTAGGAGTCGACATGGTTTGAGTTTAGAGAGTTACTTTTATTAAAGAAAAAAATGATGAAGATGACCGACGTAAGATAATGAATGCTACGTACGTCCAGATCCAGCATTTAAATTGGCCAACAAAATAAATATCAGCTTTTTAAAATGAAAGAAATTTTTTTATCGAAACAGTGATACTACGTGAGATATTGGAATAGTGATTTGGATAATGTTATCTGAAGAATATTTGAAGAACAGTGATATTTGAAGAATATTTATACACATGCACTGTCTTCCCTTCATGCTGAAATTCTTGCAATTGGCCTTGCTCTGTCTATAGCACCATCATATAGCCAAGATATTATCATAGAATCTGACTGTGCAGAGGCCATAAAAATGATTAATGATCCCAGTCAAGCACATTGAAATCTTTTTAACTTGGTTGATGAGATTCATCATAATTTGCATGATATTCCATTGTTGTTCACCACCAGGGAAGCCAATCTAGTTTCTGACTTCCTTGCTAAGTATGCATGTTCCTCTAAAACTAGTGAATAATTCTGGACAGCATCCCAACTTCCTATGGAAGCTAGAGGATTATTGAATTTGGACAAATTAGAGACTCCATCACTCAGATTTCATTCCCCTTACTTCAGTTGCTACGCTCGTGATTCTGTTTGATTAATTTGCAGGGTGGAAATATAGCTAATGCACTATGGACAGGGCAGGAGGGATGCTCCAGCCATTCACTGCTCTCACTTTTCTTTATGCTACTCAAATTCCACAGTTTGCACCGAAGTTCCTAATTAATTCACTTCAAGCCTGATATGCCTGACTACATGGAAATTTTCTTAGTGCCGCCTTGTGTTTTGAGTAATCAATTCGCTAATAGGCTGTAAGATGTTGTTTCCGATTTAGTTAGAATATCCTAAAATTAATCTGTAATTTAATGTATAGGTTCCACCATTTTTTTGGAAGCATCCTTGCTTCAAGGCTGAGTGTTTGAGCCGTTATGTCTTTATTCTTTTGACTCCCACTGCATGTAGTGGGAGTTTCTTAAATCTATGGTTTGGGGAGCCAAATAAAATTCCCTCCATCTACCAGGATGGTTAATCTTAAAAATAAACTGAATTGAACTAAACTGAATTGAACTGCTCTATTTATAAACTCTAGCAAACATAGTCATATATTAATCTATTAAATTCACTATTTTCCCTTTATTATGCAGAATGGATGATCCACTTCTCCGACTTGCACTTTTAATAATGGTGTTAGAAGAATTGCACATGTCAATGCGAAAGACAACTGAACTTTATTTAGAAGAACTTGATTGGAATTCTTATTGTAGATCACGAGGCTACACAAGGAACCAGTGGTTTCACTATGTTTGATGAATATCGGAAAATGGCTATGGCAGAAGTTCGTGAAGGTATAGCCGGACATATTTTGAATTCGGTAGTGGTGATACAAGTGAAAATGCATCATCAGATAATAGCGATTAGTAGTGGATGTAATCGATATACATTTTGGGATTATATGGACATATTCATAATTGTTATTGAATTTTTTACTTTCGAGTATAAATTAGAACTATTAAAATTAACTTTATTAGATAAATTAAAACAAAATATATTGAAGAAACATTTGTTCACAAGTAATTTCATTTGATAAATCAAAACATAAGTATTTCATTGACATTTTTGAATTGTAGGAAATTTTAGTTTAAAAAAATTTAGTGAAAATGGGGAATTTGTTTTTGAAGTTAGGTGAAACCAGTTGAAATCTGCTAAACCCAACTGAAATCTACTGAAGTCGACTTAACTTAATTGAAATGTGTAGAATTTAAACTGAACTTGACAGGACCATATTCTTTCACATTGTAGGTGAAAATATACCACAAATGTAAAATATGGTCCAGAACATCTGCAACGAATTTTTGACCTAATAACGGTTATGCCTAATTTATGAATTAATTGATTGGTACCTAATTTAACTAATCTTTTGACTATATATTAATTTACTAGCTAGCTATTCTGGCCAGAAATATGTGAAGTAGGAGATATAAAATCAATGCAAGCTTTGCATTATCGAACTTCTATATTTATTAATTTCTATAAAAACTTTTGACTTTTTATACCATTTATTTATCTGTAATACTCTTTATTTTCATACTAGCCTTATGGACCGCGCAACCATTGAAAGTTTTTTTTGATTAGTTTATTTATTATTTAGGTAAAATTATAGCTTGATGTTGTTATTCAAACAAAATTCCTACTATGATAATGAATTTGAATAGTAAATGATTAAGTTCAACCTTCTTAAGTAAATTAAAATCTTGCAATTCAAGAGAATATTACCACGAATATTTTATACAAATACTGATATATTGAATAATTTTTTTTACGTAACCTTGCTAATGTAAATTTGAAACTTGTAAATTAAATCATTACACTATAATTGAATAATTGAATGAATGGAGAAGAAAATTTGGGCTTCTTAAAAAATTATCTTACTAAATAAATTTTTAAAGCTAAACGAAAAAGAATAATTGCATATATTAAAATACATAATATTCGTCATATTTTGTCTCATTAGGTTTTTGATAAAAGAATGAATTCATTAAAATTACCTACATTTACGTGTAATACTAATGAGATTTTCTTTTTTTGAAAATCAATAAGACTTCGACCCTGTTTAATTAAGTTTATAAGTAGAGTATAGTTCAATTCAATTCATTTCAATTCAATTCAACAAAAAAATTATTTGATTAGATTCAAGTAAATTTAGACATTCTAATGCTATTTTTCAATACATTAATTTTTATTAGTTCAATTCCGTTTAATTTAGTTCAATTTATTAAAAAATAAATTCAGCTAAACATACCCTTTGCTTTTGAATTACAGTATATGCACATTTAAAAAACAACTAAGTAAAGAAAACAATGAAAGGAATATAAATTGCAAAAATGGAAATAATATCTTGAATACACTCCTTTGCAGTAGCAGTCATTCAAACTTCCCACACGTTGCTTGCATGCTGGCAAGTAACTGACGCTAATAAAGGATTGGCAATTTAGATTATACATACTTGAGTTACAAAAA
Source organism: Sherardia arvensis (assembly GCA_948330725.1). Classification (NCBI taxonomy): domain Eukaryota; kingdom Viridiplantae; phylum Streptophyta; class Magnoliopsida; order Gentianales; family Rubiaceae; genus Sherardia; species Sherardia arvensis. The sequence goes on from OX415241.1 coordinate 31,433,755, forward strand.
TTGGATTCATATATTTGCATCCTAAATATATACATTGATTGATTTATTATTATAGTTAGTCTATCATAATTACTTACATAATCTTTTGAGTAATTAATCATGAATATTTCTATCAAAAGAAATTATGTTAAAAATTAAAATATATATCCTCCTAATATTAGAACTCATAAGTCATGACAGATGTTCTTAATGATTGCCATCTAAATACAGCATATAATACTTTCTAACATTAAAATATTATCTTTTATAAATCAATTAGAATTGAATCAAATCAAATCAAACAAATCACATAGATAGAATCAAAAATCTGAATTCACACATCTAATCCTTCTCCGGTAAGTGTCCAAAATAATTAAATTTAATTTATCATTATCGCCGGCGAATACCTGAAGATGGTTCTCAAGAAGGACGTTGTTCCTTATCGTTTTCTAGCCGCCGCCACCATCACGACGGGTTTGTAAAATCTTTGAAAGAAGAAAAGTTTAAAGTAATTTAAACCAACACAATATTATGAAACTCCAGACAAATGTTAATTCAAATTTCAAATCCAACGGTCGGGCTTGTTCTGGAATCTTCTCACGGCTTGAGGTGAGACCTGAACAGAAGCAAACTGTTAGTGTATGCGAGGTGATTCTCATATCCGATCGAACGTAGTGAAAGACTTTTCTATAAGATTCGCGTTTTGGTAGGAAAATCCATAAACTCATAAACCAGGAAAATTCATAAACTCATAAACCAGAAAAATCTCTCCTTCTCAACACACAATCCTTGAAGCTAAACCAAATTCTTGTGCATCAAACACGCAACGATCGACAACTCAGCAAGAATTTTTCACAGCAAAAAGGGCACCCGAGCTTGCATGCATTCTTATAATTCCAGGCCGTTCGGAAATCATATAACTTTCATAACTTATAAACAAATACCTTACAACCCCGTTTGATCTTCATCACCACCTCTATACCTTTGCTTGATATAATCTTACATGGAGACCGTAACATTTTGTTCACATTTCATAATCGGTTGATCGCATATGAGAAGAAGAGAATTATATATACACAAAAAATTTAAACAACGTAATATATTAAAATATATAAATACCATAATTATAAACGATAAAATATGCATAACAATATATAAAAGGAAATCATTCGTTTAAACTTTTGGTGAAACATAAATAAAGAAAATATAAATATATGTAAAAAACGGTATGGTCTCAATTTTCAAAAGTCATCAATGTTAGTACACCTAACAGTGGCTAACACGTTGTAAATGTAGCAAGTGAAGAAAAAGAAATACCACTGTAGAATCACTGGAAAATTGTATTTATTTGATTTGATTGTATTTATATGATTGGGATGGTAATTTTTTATTATAGTATAATAAAGAAAGCATAAAAAGTGTCTTAAAATATATTATAGAATTTTTTTAAATGGTAGTATACGATATTATAAGTTGGAATGAGTTGTATTTGTGTTTAATTCGTGTTAATATGTAGTTGAAAGCTATTTAATATGTTATAAAAAATGCTATAATATATGCATACCATATATGTATATATTGAAACAACCAACTGCATATTATATATACGGTTAAAAGTTTGTAGATTAATTAAAAGAAACATAAAAAGGAATTTATGGAAATTGTAGTCGCCGGAATATGGTGAACTTGTGGCGGTTATGTGGCGGTTTTAGGCAAAAACTACGTAGTTTCATGCTTTTTAATTCTTTTAATTAATATATTTGTTGACCGGAGCAATAACTATTATAGTTCCCTTTAGGATGAGTATCGTCTAAGTTTTAAATATGATCAACGGGAATGGCTACAGAGAAGTTTTATAAATCCTTCAAGATTTATAGAAGTCTTAAAAAGGTAGAGTTGTGAGAACATGATACTTTTCGAACATTTATAAAATCATCAAGATATTATAAAACTTTTCTAAATATTATGAAACTACCATTACACAAATGGAATCATACACTATTTTATAATTTAAGACATTATTCATTTTACAGACAATACTGAGTAAAAAGACATATTGTTTTTATGCAAAAAAAAAATAAATTATGTACAACAATTTAATTTTTAAGTTACAAAATATACATGTCAAATTAGGAGTTCCACTGTTTAAATTAAATCTTTAATTAGAGACCAACCCATGCTGTTTTTATGTTTGTTCTCTTCAAAAAAAGGACATAATAAGTTAACTAATATTGTATGTATCGCCTTTTTGTGTAAAATGATACGTAAATAATTATTAATATTATCAAAAATAATAATCGTGACTTGTAACAGTGGCTTAAAAGCCAACTTGGTCTATAAATACTACCTCAGTTTTATATTTATTTCAATCGTAATTTTTTTCCTAACGATGGATTCCATTTTCGTTGTAGCATTTACCTTGTTCTTACATGCTTCCCAAGCTCATTCCTCGGACATTCACGATGAATATCTTCGTTGCCTTCACTCTCAGAACTCAGCCTCGGTCTCAGGAGTTACATATACTTCAAACAACTCATCTTATATGCCCGTTCTGTACTCTGCAGTGCGAAATCTGCGACCAATATCATCCCCGTTCCTCTCCGAACCTAATATCATCATCACCCCATCCAATGAGGATGAGATTCAAACCGTTGTGCGTTGTGCGAATGATACCAACATCCATATTAGGGTTCGTAGTGGCGGCCATGATTACGAGGGCATTTCTTATACTTCAACCACTCCTTTTGTTCTTATTGATCTCATAAACTTCCGTTCGATAACGATTGATCCCGAGAAAAGTACAGCTTGGGTGAAAGCCGGTGCTACCCTCGGCGAACTGTACCAAAAAATAGCAATCACGAACAAAACCCTAGCTTTTGTTGCTGGAGTATGCCCCGGTGTAGGCGTAGGTGGACACTTCAGCGGCGGAGGATATAGCATGATGTCTCGTAAATTTGGATTGGCGATTGATAACATCATCGATGCAAAATTAATGAATGTTGCTGGAGAAATTCTTGATCGCCAATCCATGGGAGAAGATCTTTTCTGGGCCATTCGAGGAGGTGGCGGAACAAGTTTCGGCTTAGTACTTTCTTGGAAGATCAAGCTGCTCTCAGTTCCAGAAAAGGTAACAGTTTTCAATGTAACAAAAACACTTGAACAAAATGCTACTGTGCTGCTGGAGAAGTGGCAACATGTTGCAACCAGAATTGATAAAAGGCTACTGATTAGGGTGTTCATAGATACTGTTTACTCAGATGAGAATAGAAATAATATCATGTATTTTTCTTTCACTTCCTTATTTCTTGGTGGAGCTAACGAGCTTCTCGCAATCATGAGAAACGGTTTCCCAGAGCTAGGGTTGCAAGAAGAGGATTGCAAAGAAATGGAGTGGATAGAGTCCATACTTTTCAATGCAGCTCCGTTTCTTCCAGATGAACCTAGCATCAACGATCTTCTCAACAGAAAAAGTTCATCTATATCCTACTACAAAGGAAAATCAGACTATGTAACTCGGCCAATCTCAGAAAATGGATGGAAAGCAATATGTGACCGCCTTTTGGGAGAAGGCAAATTCTCGTCGCAGTTGCAGCTTAGTCCTCATGGAGGAAGGATGAGTCAAATCTCAGAATCTGCAACTCCATTTCCTCATAGGGCGGGGACGCTTTTTATGATACATTATATTGTTTTGTGGAGGAATGAAACTGATTCTATCAACCGGGTAAACTGGATGAGAAGTATTTACCAGTTTATGGAAACCTATGTTTCAAAGTGTCCCAGAGGTGCATATTTTAATTACAGAGATCTTGACCTGGGAGATGCAATGAACAATAGCAGCAGCTACGAAGTAGCAAGAGTTTGGGGAACGAAGTATTTCAAGAATAATTTTGACAGATTGGTGCATGTTAAGACTAAGGTGGATCCAAACAATTTCTATAGAAATGAACAAAGTATCCCTCCATTGTATGGCATCTAGTCATGAATTAATTTATTATAACTTTATTATAACACTATGCAAGTCTTTAGCTAATCAGAATTATATCACTATAGAGAATACAGAAAATAGGTCTAATCCGAATCATAATCCAATTATAATTCTATGCCTAATCTGAAAACTTCATTTTTTGATTGGACCGACATTATCTTCAACGATCAAATCAATATTGGGTTCGATACAATTAATCAAATTTTTAGTTGTAGAGATAGAACATGCTTCAAAAACGTTACAAGTTTGTATCACAATGCAATGGTCTTAAACATCTGTTTGCAAAATAGTCAATCTTCAAGTGCTAGGCTTTTCAAATTCAATATAGTATATAGAAAATAAATTAAACTTGGGAGAACAGAGCAGGGCCTTAGTTTCGTACCTCTCGCCTCTCCCATAATAGGTTCCCGGGCCGGGAATATGTAAGAGTACATTGCTTTAGTTAGCCCTAAACTCAAAAAATGGTGTATTTCACCAATATTTGTGCAACATAATTTACTAAACAACAAGTCTAACTAGTGAGATCAATTTGTAGATTGTCTTTTCCAAAAGAGTCTTAATTATTCCCTTCCATCATAGACCTCAAACCTAAATCTAGGATGTTGTTGGTAGTGTAGTTGTCTTATTCCCTTCCCTAGATCTTTGAAGTTGTGGGGGCTCAGAAGCTCAACTTTTTTTGAGTGTTATACAATAGAAGCTCAGCTTTGTTCGAATATTATATGATTTACCATTTAGTTATAAGAAATTTAAAAGTTAAGAAAATGGTGGGTGATACAGAGTTTTAAAAGAAATACAATCAATAGCCATGCAATCTCATTTTGCTCGTAGGAACGACATTGGTTTCACTTTACAGACCATGTGGACGACTATGTCGCCGATCAATGACGTCAATCTTTCCACAAAAGAGATGTCTTCTACTATATATTGGCTTTCATGATCGAGTTTAGGTCTGGAATATGGGAAGTCGGCTATGGATTTGATAACTTCATTGTAGATTAGGCACCGGCGGAGTCAGTGTTGGAGTTTAGTGGGTGCATTTATATAACTGTTATGTATAAAGCATTAAATAAACATCATTATCATATAAAAATTAAATAATTATACTAACATATCAATATATAAAATACATCATTTTACAAAATAATACTCTATACTAATAAAAAACTAAAAAGTTATTATATTAATTGCATATTCCGAGATTTCATGCCTTGAAAATATTGCATTACATCTTCTGTAACATTTTGAAACATGTCATATTCTATGTATGTAATTAAACAATCATTCATCATCGCCCATCCTGTTGCGTATTAGCGTAATTTAATTCGACAAATTCAAGCAAACTATGGAAGAATTAGATAAATACATCATGATACTCGAATTGATAAGTATAAAAATGATATTAGGAATACATGAATTAAAATTTATCGGATAACCTACGACGCACTTGCTCATCCAAACCACACGATAGGAAGACGGGAAAGTGACTGGATCGGCAAATGAGCAAGTGCATCCAAACCACACGATAGGAAGACGGGAAAGTGATTGAATCGGCAAATGGGCAAGATCAATGGTTGCACAGAACAACAATATCAGTGGTTGCATAGAACATATTAGTGGAGAAGTTGTAGAGGTAAAGGGGAAGTTTGAGGAATGAGGGATGGGTGAAGTGAATGGATTATGGGTATAAAGTTTCCATTCACTATTAGTTAATTTACTGTATTAATTATACGCACACGATACGAACACATAATAAAAAGGTAACAGATTAATTAATTGATGTCGGGTAAATATTGTTGACCCCACTGTTAATAAAATTTACTGGAGTCAATCGATCAATATTTATCAAAATCTTAATAAATCTTAGTAAATTATCATGTGCATAGCTCCGCCACTGAGATTAGGTTTATCCACTGTACATACATTTCCATTAACATGAATTTTGTTTTAGGCTAAACCATCTAAGTAGATGGGAGGATTATTTTCGACTCCTCAACCTAAATAAAAGCAGTAAAAGTACATGATTGGGTAAAACTAATGTCATAACCATACTAAATTTTGAATGAGATTACATAAAATTTTCCAGCATAACCGTACTAATTTTCTGTCTCGATGGTGCTACATAAAAAAGATATACATCGAAGGATTCCTAAGGACACATACAAAAGTATCCAAGCTACTTTGACAAGTATAACATCCTTAACTTGCAACATAAAACTTGAAACTAAATGCTCAAAATTTACAAGTCTAGGCACAGAGATGCAGATCGTAATTTTTTAAAATTACCACGACTTGGATTTCTTCTTAACTGTGATTGCAAATACCGAAATTCAAAGGGTCTTCCCTCTCGCCAATTAAGGGTTAAGAGGGACATGACATACAAATAGGTAAAGATATTCAATAAATTTTTCAAAGTAATTACACATCCCTTAAAAAAATTAAGATAACATAAAATAAATAAAAAATAATAAATCCCACTGACCGGATTCAAAAGGCAGGCTGAGAGTGCACTGGCGGACCACCAGCAATGCGTGATCTCCTGTGGCGGCGCGTGAGCTCTTGTGGCGGCGCATGAGTACCTCACGTCTGAAGAGACGCACCAATGCATTGTGCATTCATCCCAATCAGCGGTTCGGATCAGAAACTCTAGCCTGGGCGGCTCTAACAAATCGATGATATCGCTGGAAAACACTCTGATCTGGTACCTCTAACCAGCAACAATAGAGATCCGAGCCCGATTTGAACCCCACTTCACCGTTGGGATCCGACAAAGGCTAGCTTGTGGAAAAACTATGTCGAAACTGCAGAGATCTAGATTTTTGAGGTTAAAGAAAGAAGGGTTTTAGGTGTGGTGTAGAGAAGGAAAGAAGGAAAAGCAGGGTTGTGGGTGGGAGGGGGTCGCCGGAAACGAAGGAGATTATTGTTCACGTGATACTATTCACGCGCTACTGTTCACAAATAATAAGTATTTTATTTTAAAAATAAAACACTTTCGACTGAAAAAAGATATATAGAGTATAAAAAAAACATTTTATTTTAAAAATAAGACAATTTAGACTTTAAAAAGTAGAAGCAATTTATAGAAGCACGATCACAAAGTTAAAAAAGAAGCATTTATAAAGAAAATAAGACAATTTAGACTGAAAAATAGAGTATAAAAAACAAGCATTTTATTCTAAAATAAGACACATTCAATTAAAAAAATTGAATTTAAAAAATAAGCATTTTTATTCTAAAAATAGACGATGTATTCCAAGACCAATTCTTGTTGTTTTAGGGCATGTATTGTCAAATTTTTCAGTAAAATAGTTCAGTTCATTGTGTTTATATATATATATTTTTTAGTTTAGATTAGCAAATTGATTTTTTTTCAGTTCAGTTCATTAGATTTTCATTTTTTTTCCAATTCGGTTCAATGTATTGTATTTTTTTATTCAGTTCAATATATTTATACTTTTCCAGTTCAGTTCAGTTCAAATAATTATATTTATAATTTTCAATTCAGTTCAGTTCTAATAAATATATTTATATTTTTTTCTGTTCAAGGAAGTTCATTGCATTTCCTCTATATTTTTAAATAAAGTTATCTACAATTTTTTTTCAGTTACTTCAGTTCAGATCAAATATGTCAAGTTATTTTATTTTTAAAAAAGTGAGTTGATACAATTCAAATTAATTTAGTCATATTATTTTTAGCATATTTACATTTTAGTCATTTAAGATCATATCACTCCAGTTCAATTAAATTCAATCCATGTCAATTTAATTTGATCAGGTTTAGTTCAGTTCACTTTAATTAAGTTATGAACAAATGTGTGATTTGATAAATTTCAGTTTCATTCAAACGTATATTTACTACGTTCAATACCTTCAATTTTAATTAGATTTTAAATCAGTTTTTGATTGATTAATGCATGTTTATTATTATTTGTGAATATGAGGAAATGGAGTAATCTTCATTTGCTACATTTGAATATTTTCCGGACCAATTCTTTTCAGTTAAAATAAGTTTATTTCAATTATGAACAAATGTATTTCAATTTTAGCTTAAGCCCTGTTTGCTGGACCTTATAAGTAGAGCAGTTCAATTCAGTTCCATTCAATTTAGTTCACTTCAATTCCATTTAGTTCAATTCAGTTAAGTTTAGTTCATTTCAGTTCAACAAAATATAATTTGATCAAATTCGGGTAAATTTAGACATACCGATTCTATTTTCAATACATTTATTTCACTTCAGTTCAATTCAATTCAGTTCAGTTCAGTAAAAATTAAACTCATACAAACAAGAGCTTAATTTAGATGTATTGTTATTTTCTTTGATGCATTAAACTTTATTTCAATTCAGTTTAGTTATGAATAAATGTGATTTGATGAAACATAATTGCCTGTTTGGTGGAATTTTTCTATAAAGTTGTTCAATTCAATTCAGTATATTTATATATATCTTTGTATATTTATATTTATTTATTTTTACCTTTTCCTCAGATTTGGGATTGACTTGACAATATTTTTATACTCTTTTTTTTTTTAAATGACTGGGGAATAAAAATTATAGGCAAATTTATTACTTAAGGATAATTTAGAGGGTATGGGATGCACTTTGCAAATTTATTTGATTTTGGGTCCCTATATAATGCTTCGGGCTTTTCAACTCGGTTTAGCCTTTCGACTTTGAACCCAAACACCGATAAAAAACAAAAAACAAAACATTCCACGCCTAGCCACCAGCCACCCACCACTGAACCGCTGCCGAGTCCGGCGAAGAAAAAACCAGCTGAACCGCCGTTATCAACATTCCCTCTTCCAACACCCGATTTCCGCTGACATACCCACCCGCCTACATTTTTTTGTAATAAGGTATGCTATCAGAATCTATATCTGTATGTTTTTACAACTATGATTGTTTGTTTTGGTATTTAGGGTTAATTTTCTACGAATTGATGTTTTGTGCTGAAACCTAATTTTAGGCGTTCTATGCAATCTCAGCTAGCAATTTTAAATCTGCTGTGGATTGCGTTAAGATAGTATTTTGGTGCATCAGTGTATCAATATAGTTAAAGTATATTTAAACTGTGTTTTTTAATTTTTTTTTTTTTTTTATAATCTAGTTGTGTATGAATAGCTCCTGAGTGTTTCAATCCTTTTATCGTATGGTTATTAGGTTTTCTGAAGTAATATCTTAGGTGACAATGATACACTCATCAATGCTGTGTTCTGTGAGCCTGTTTGCTTGTATAACGAGTTTTTGATCTTAACATTTGTTCTAAAGTTGTGAAAGGAAAACTGGTTAGCACCACTTTGATGCTTCACCTGCCAAAGTCTTGTTGTGGATATTTTGGGGGCTTGGTATTTTACGGACAATTTGATGTTGAGGACTGAGGAGTTCAAATTTAGGAAAAAGACTCATCCTTGTGACGTGACTCTAGACTTGTTTGTGCATCTATTGCAGGAGAGCTTTTCAGTCACTTGCTGCTGGTACTTCTGAACGGTCGCCCAGTGCTTGACAGGTTAATATTGACCTGCCTGCTAAGGAATGGATCATAGTCGCTATGGTCTTCAGCAAGGATGGGAAAATAACAGCGTAATTGTGGTTTCCTTCTTAATCGCATAAATGGGATGATATACAAGAAAATATGCTATGTGATATTTAGGGAAAGCCATGGACAGTGAGGATGTGGAATGGATTTGCTCACCTTGAAAATGATTATTGCTGATTAGCTTACTCTCTTGAATTTACAGGCCTTGGAGGGTTATGATCCAGTGCACGAGCCTAACTTTCGGTGAGTTTTGATATTAACTGTAGCTTACATCTTTTCTTAATGATATGATGATATATATCACTTCATTTGAATATGCTCTATATAGTTTTGATATTTGTACTGTCCATTTATTCTTTTTGATTGTTCCTGATCCACTTTTTGCAGGTCTGGTTCTTATGAGGAGAGGAGGTATGTAGATGAAAGATTTTCAAGGGAAAATTCTTACTCAAGAAGTGCATTCCACCGTGATGTTGTGGAAGGGGACTATGCACCAGCATCAGTTGCACGCTGGCCTCAAACAAGGAGGCGGAGCTATGAAGATGAATATGAGCTTGAGGAGAGGGATTCTAGAAGGCTTGAAAAGCCTTCTTCTGATTCATACTATGATTCAGATTCCCGCCACATGGAACACTACCGTGATTCTGGATTTGGCAGGTCTTCCAGATATGCTGGACGTGATCGAGATGACTTCCCTTACGATGATTATGACTACAAAACTCGTTATTCTCATCAAGGTAGAGAGACTAGCCGAGAAAGAGACTATGATTATGGTAGGCGTAGTTACGATTCTGATTATGAACGTAGCAGTAGGAGAGATGGTAGTTGGCGAAGGCGAGATTCACGTGAGCGTGAACGTGATAAAAGAGATTTGAGCCACGAGAGGGATGATGATCCCTACTGGAGGAGTGAACGATCACGGTCACGTTCTCATGGTCAGGAAGATAGGCCAAGGTCACGATCACCTAGAGGCCGAAGTCATAGAGAAGACAGTTATGATGACAGATATGAGAGAAGTGAAAAGCGAAGGGATCACAATGATAAACATCAAAATGATCATTTTTCTGTGGTATGGTTAAAGTTTTTTTCTAGTTTTACTTTTCCACTTTAAACTCATTTGATGGTAGTTATTTTAGCACCGACATGTTGTCCTGCAGGTTCCTTCAGCTACTGTGGTTGTAAAGGGACTCTCTCAGAAAACAACGGAGGAGGATTTATATCAGATTCTTGTAATATAGTAAACTCTTGCTTTAAGCGCACCTTGCTGGTTTGTAGAATGCTTAACATCTTGTTTTCTATTTGCTAAATAGCTTTTATATCATTTAGGCTGAATGGGGGCCTCTTCGTCATGTCCGTGTAATTAGAGAACGAAATTCTGGCATCTCTCGTGGGTTTGCCTTTGTAGATTTCCCTTCTGTGGTACTACCTTATGGAGAGACCCTTTGCCTAGTCTTTGGATTAGTTTTTTGAAAACAGCATTTATATCTAATGTTGTAAAACAGGGTCCTGCACAAACAATGATGGAAAAGCTTGGAGAGGAAGGACTTGTTGTGGATGGGAGAAAGCTTTTCTTTGAATACAGGTAAATAATTTCTGCTTATGTAGTGCAAAAATAGTTAGATGTGTAGATCTTCTAGCGGAGTATCTTTTGGTAGAATTTGAAGTAGTAGGAATCTATATATTTCCGGCTTCAAGCATCATTAACAATTAGTACACACAACTCAATTATTATTTCTGATATCATCAGACTGGCAAAGCTTTTCGAAACTACCAGGTTTGGTGGAACAGGCGTTAGAGCCAAGTTGTGGGACATGAACCACTTTGATTTGAATTTAATTATGAAAAATGATAAATTCCAAAATTTTGTTTTTAACATGGAACAGTGTCTTTGTAATTTTACTAAGTTGAATCTTCAATGTTGTCTTTGTGCCTAAGTCCTCTTTTTATATAATATGCTTTTGAATTTTCCTTGCTTTGGATGCAAGTAAACATAATCATTAAATAGACCGGCGTCCCTTGAATTTATATCTTGAATTCTTGTTCCTTTTTCTTACAGTTTTTCATGGGATTGATTATATCTGTATGTTTATATGAATTATGTGTGGAGAGTTCTGTATCTGAATGTTATCTCTGTGCAGTAGTAAACCGACTGGGGGCACAGGTGGACCTGTTGGCTATGAAAATTCATCAAGATCAGGTCACGGTAGCCATCGAAGTATGAATGCTCCATCTGACTGGATGTGCATCATATGTGGGTGTGTCAACTTTGCACGCAGGACATCATGCTTTCAGGTCTTTCTTGCAAAATACATTCACTTTCTAACCTTCTTCCAAAATGTCTCTTAAACTTATGGATGTATGCATATGTTTAACCTGTTAACCCTCACATTTTTCATTTTAATTTTATGTATAAGTATTGAGAACCAGCAATTTTGGATATTTTTATTTTGCAATGTTGCCGTGGTTTGGCAAGCTAGGGAACCTGACATCATGGTTGCATATGAAACTATATTTTCGTTTTTTTGGTTTAAGTTGCATAAAGGAGGTGGAACTTGTATTCTTCATCTCAACATAATGATACATGATAAAATGCTTCTAACTACTGCAATTTCATTACTTAAATCGTGGTTAAAAATCTATATCAAATATTGCATGTTGCTTTTGGTTTAATGTAATTCTGACCTTCTTTTGGTTACAGTGTAATGAAAAAAGAACAGATGATGCTCCGTCAGCAGATATGACATCAAATCCAAGCCCTCTAGGTAGAAGAGGTGATGCAGGTTGGTCACTGCTTTTCTTTGTTGCCATTACAAAAAACATTTTCAGAATATGTTTAAAGAACCATCATCTCAACCATGTCTATAACAGGCCCTACACATGTGTTGGTTGTTCGAGGACTGGATGAAAATGCTGATGAGGAGATGCTTCGGTATGAAATTTCAAAACATGCTCCCATAAAGGTACAGCTCATCCTACTGAAAATCCATCGCTGTAACCAGCACACTAGTGTTAGTCTTGTTCGCCTTTTGAGTTTCCTTCCAGCTGAGAATGTGCCCCTTTGTGTAGGATCTTCGGCTTGTCAGGGACAAATTCACACATGTATCTCGGGGATTTGCTTTTATTCATTTTTATTCAGTAAGTTCACTCTTGCCCTATCATCTGGATGCCATTGAAGGATATGCTTATTCAGATTGGCTTTTTAATTTAAGGCGTTTAATTATTTTTCTGCTTGTCGAAGCAACATAATTATATTAAAAGCATCAGTAAGTGGACATAGCATGAGCACACTTCGTACCAGAAAGAATAAACAAATGCTGCAGCTATTCATATATGCGTTTTTTGTAACCTAATGGTTAGTTCTTTGAATTTCAATACTTGATCTCTCAGAGCATCTCCAAGGGGCTAGCTATATTGTACTACTTAGCTATTTTATCTAGTGTAGAGGGAAAAATGAAACTGCTAAAATAGTTTTTAGCTAAATCACTAGCTATATTCAGCTAGCAAGTTGGCTTTTAGCTAAAATTAGCTAGCCCAGAAAATAGTATTTTAATCATTAGTGGAGAGAGATTTGACCCACATGCTTGAAGAGTTGGTTCAATATTCTAAAAAGGCCCACAATAATAATAATAAACAATGCATCCATTAGCTAAAATAGCTAGAATGGTTGGAGTTAAAGTTTAAAATTCACAATTTTTTGCTATTTGGCTAGCTAAAATAGCTGAAGTTCAGCTAGCAAGGTTGGAGATGCCCTTTGTATATATCTTGACACTACTCTCTGCAGAAAACGGTCCTAACAAGTACTGTGTTAATATTTTTATTTTTATTTTTTTGAGGTTGTCTTATTACTTTGGATTAGTTTGCTTTAGGAGAATTAAATTAAATCCAGGGGGTGTTACCAGTCTTTATGCTTTAAAGGACAGACCAAGCTTGCATCTTCTTTAGTTCCTTTGTGTAAGCTACTATGGTATATCAATGGAGAGATGTAATCGATGAAGGTTCCAGTTTCAGAAAGTTTAGGTTAGGTGATTTTTCATATTCTCTTACACGTAGGTTGAGGATGCTACCAAAGCCCTAGAAGCAACAAATGGGACTACGCTGGAGAAGAATGGACAAATTCTTCGAGTTGCATTTGCCAAAAGTATTCTTGGTCCAGGGGCATCTGGAACTTCTCACTCAAGTAGTCTAGCTGCTGCTGCAATTGAAGCCGCGACATTTGCCCAACAAGTTCGTACTCTGGCCTTCTCCTCTAACACAAAGCAGTGTTTTCTCTTGAACAAATTGTTATTGTTTTGTGTAAATTAATGCATCTTATTCAGCATGTTGTAACATTTACATATGAAAGATTAGTCCTGGAGTCAGGCTGCTTTTCTCTTAGCCACATATACGCTATGTTTTTCATAATAACATTTCAAAAGGCCATGGCTACTGTTTGTCCATTTGGCGAAAGCCTAAAACTGGGTGTGAGACTGTGAGGGTTTCAATTTCTTCAACTGCATTTACAAGGAATTAGTATAAGCGGACATTGAATCTGATTGATTTCATTTTTAATTCCCAGTATGATGCTGTCGGATGGGCCCCAAAGGAGTATAATCCTGATGATAAAAATACTGCTGCTGGGCAAGAACAAGGAGGTGGAATCGTGGAGCATAGTAATACACAAGCTCCTCAATCTGGCTTTGTTTGGGATGAAGCCTCTGGTTACTACTATGATGCTGCTTCTGGGTTCTACTATGATGGGAATACTGGTACATATAACATACCTTTTACCTTTTTTCTTTTTGTACCAGAACATATAATAATTTAACTTTAGTTGTTTTAATCTAACCCAGGTGCTAGTGAAGCTAGAATATAACATGATATACTATCTGGGTGTTGGGTTTATTCTGTTCAGAAACTAGTGATCTAAATCCAACTGAACCTTTCTGCTTGAATAATCATTAGGATTACTAAGTGTATAGAGAGAAGTTCCTCAATTTTTATAATAGTATTAGACGATAAAATGGCGCTACTAAGTCAGTGTTTTTCCAGTAGTCAAGCATATATTATACTTTTCTAATTCTTAGAAGGGAGATTAATACCAACGCTTTCTTAAATGATCTGAACGAGCTACACAGAATCTGGGTTTGTAGAGTATCCATTATTAAAAGGAAAACTTCCATAAAACCGTCTTTTTATGGCTTGAGTGGTGGATGAAGAGGTGTTAAATTTGAAGGCAGGTGAAGATTGCGAAAATGGGATGGAGATGTAAACAAGTAGATTAAAATACACTTGAAAGGCCACAATATGAAACAGGCTTTAAATGGTTTTAGCGTAGTTGTGGTTGACCTCTGTTTGTCCCTGTCTGATGTGTGTAGAAGATGGAGTCAAATGCTTAAAGTAATCAAAGATTATGAAACATAAGGAACTCTAGATGTTTGTAAATATAATGTTGAAATTATTATTCAAAAGGAGATGATGGGTAGCTTTTCTTGTTAACTTAACTCAATTATTTATATCGTGCAGGTTTATATTATGATAGTAACAATGGGGGTTGGTATTCATATGACAATCAAACTCAACAGTATGTACCTTGCACCGATCAGAGTGACAAAAACACTGAGAAGCAAACAGAAATTCCGAAGACATGTGATGGTTCTAGTAGCAGAAAAGTAGTAATTTCAGCCCCTGCAGCTACAATAACAATTTCTGAGAAATCATCTTCAATACCAGATGCTATCCAGGCTGCTGCAAATGCTGCAATAGCTGCAGAGAAGAAAGAGAAAGAAAAGATTAAAGAAATAAGACTTGCTTCTAAGACCAATTTATTGGCTAACAAGAAGAAGATGAATAATGTGCTGACAATGTGGAAACAAAGAAGTCATGAAGGTCAAGCACCACGAGTGGCTCTTGATGAAAATTCACCTTCTTTGTCCATAGACGATAAATCCAACTCTAAGTTCAAAATGGAAGCAAAATTTTCCCAGGAAAACATCACAGCAACTTCAGGATTGGCAATGAACTCCAGAATTCAAACAGCCGGCGATGTTGATGATAAGGCCCGGCCAGTTGGTAATAGTTCTGGTGGAATCCTAAAAGGGGTCGTCAGGGGCTCTGGGTTGGGTGTTATCAAAACAGACGCTGTCTACACAGGATCTTCACTGGGCGGTTCCACCCCTTTGTCTGGTGCTTCATCTACATTGGCGTACACAGATGCTTCAATTTCAACGCCTTTTAGAACTGATTCATCAGCACTGGGTTCTTATGCACCTGTGACCACTAGTGGTGGCAAACGAAGGTTCTCTGAAATGCCACAGCAAGCTTCTACTCCTAATAAAGAACAAACTCAGGGTATCTACAGGGATCGTGCTGCTGAGAGGAGGAACTTGTATGGTTCATCATCATTTACTGATGATGTTTCGCAAGATTCAAGTAAGTTATATTCGTGACCTGTTGATAAGTTAAATGTACCACTTTCTTGTTATCTGCTAGGATAAGTCACTAACTTATTTCTTGGAGTTCACTTAGTATGTAATGGTTGAGCCTGTGAGGAGTTTAGTCATTTTACTGGTGGATGCAGTTGAACTGCTCTGCTCTTAGCATTAGGGTATTCGCACAAATGGCATTCTTTCCTCTGGTGGATTGATATATTTAACTTTCTTTATCATGTACTTACTTCGGAGAAATCTATGTTCTTGTTTGCTGTTTGTTAAAGATCGAGATGCAAATGCAAGAAGGGGTTCTATGGATTCAATGCCTTTTCCTCCTGGTGTGGGAGGTGGATGTGGTACTGGAGATTCTAGTAGTCAAAGCTTTGATGTGATTACAGCTGACAAGGCAATTGATGAAAAAAATGTTGGAAACCGGATGCTTCGGAACATGGGCTGGAGTGAAGGCTCGGTACCATTTCTTACCTTTGACTTGTGGATTACTGTTAGGTCTTTGATTTAATTATGAAGTGGTTAACAAACCTTGTGAATCATCATACATTCAAGTGCAACTGTGTTCAATCTGATAATCTCTATGCACAGTTTGATGCATGCCACTAATATAAAATAGTATGATTTAAATGTCAACTTGTTGGTTGTGGGCTTCAGACTGTTTAATTTCGATGGATCTTTTCGAATATTGGCGAAATTCTTGTGTCTGTGTAGTGTGTAGCATATCTGACCTTTCATTGCGAAACTCGTGTGGTTTCTTGGCTTCAACCTTGATCTACAGGGGCTTGGTAAAGATGGAAGTGGTATAGTGGAGCCCGTGGCTGCCCAGGCCATGGATGGTAGAGGTGGACTCGGAAGTCAGCCTAAGAAGGTGGATCCAGGCCTTGAGGTGCAAGCTGGAGATAGCTATAAAACCCTCATCCAAAAGAAGGCAATTGCCAGGTTTCGAGAGATGTCATAGAGCAGGAATGGTGGAGCTTATAGAGATATATTTAGGCAATAGAGGTGATAATGTTGGTCTATTTGTAATGAGTTATATATACCCTTTCTTATGATTGTTTATAAATTAATTGCTGTGTGATGTTCAACTTGGATGATTTAATTTCATTCCCTTGCTTAGTGTGATTCTGCTGGTTGGGATTATGAATTTATGATAGTGTAAAAATTATGGTGTGAAGTGATGTCATAAAACCTACATACCCGTGACTAAAGTGAGTATCCGGACCATTTTTATGGTTGTGCTGATTTTTTTACAATATTTTCCAATGATTTTTTTAATTGAATAAATTAAAGTTTGTACATTGCATGCATATCAAAGTAATGCCTGTAAGATTTATGGTCAGATCATATGTGTACGTCCATATATGAAGGTGGCAGATCATATGTATACGTCCATATATAAAGGTGGTCAGATCATATGTATCCGTCCATAAATAAAGGGGCTTGCTATACGCAGTCCGTATTTTGCTTATTTTGCAGTCCAAAATAAAAATACGCCTTCGATATATGATATGGTCAATAATTATGTATATCAGACACATGCATCATATATACTACTTCTATTGCATACACTTGCAATTCAGTTATATATCAAAATCATTGTATATATGATTATTTTAAAAAAATATGGACTGCAAATAAGCAAAATACGGACCGCGTATAGATTGCATGTAAATAAAGGCTGTCGCAACATACAATCCGGTATCCGGTATCTTATTTTTATAGTGTAAAATACGATATAAAAGTACGTTGAAAAACTCTTATAGTGTAATAAAATATGAGATAAAACTATGTTGGAAAATGTAGTAATATTTAATGACGGTATTATAATTATAATTATATTTTAGAATATACTGATTAAAATAATATTTTAAAATTGGGTGAGTAATAAAATTGGATGAATGTTGGAAGGGGGATGAAGTGAGAATGCATAAGCATATCTAAGAAAAAGACAGAAGAATGGAATTGTCTTTACAGCTAATAGAGAGTACGTTAGTCCTATGATTTACGCATTGGATGTCGCTTTAAAGGGATGCATTTGATGTCACGGGACATATATGAGATAGATATGACAACAAAAAGCTGTGCCTTTTTTTTCTAATATTATTTTTGTTATAAAATTGGTTTCATAATTTTCAATTTTCATTATTGTTTGTTGATTTGAGATTGGTGACACATTACATTTTTTATTTTATTTTTGATAACCGCATTGCGTATCGTATTCTTAAATGGGATTGAGATGTGCAACTTGACTCATCAAAACTAGACATCCATGTGAACAAGTCCCCCTTTGCTATAAGAAGAATAATAGCCAGTATTAATTATCCTATGGTGTTGATTGGTGATTTCAACCAAATATTATCCATAGAAGATAAGTTGGGGGGAATCCCTTTTAAAAATACACCATCAAGTTTAAAATTGAAAGCTATATTGGATGAGTTTGGCTTGGAGGAAATACAACATGAAGGGTTATGGTATACTTGGACTAATAATAGACAGTTTGAGGATCATATAGCTGAAAGGCGTGATAGAGCATTTGTAAATAAGAGGTGGAGAGAATACTTTCCTAAGTGCAAAGTATCAAATCTGCCAATCATATCCTCAGACCATAGTCCAATTTTGCTGGATCTATTGCCTAGGAAAAATAACAGGACAAGTTGGAATAAATATGAAGCTTTCTGGAGGCATAGTGATGCACCAAGACAAATAATTAGTAGAGTCTGGCAAGATCAACATGGAGCAGATTCAGTAGATAATCTGTCCCAGAAATTGAAATGTGTTCTGTTGCATCTCAATAATTGGAGCAGGAGGAGCTATGGAAATTTGGAAAAACAACTCAAGTCTAGCATAGAGAGATTGGAGATGTTGCAAAAATCTGAAATGACTAGAGAAATACAGGAGCAACAGAGAAACTGTAAAATAGATATTGAAAATTTAATGGAAATGCAAGCAGACTATTGGAAGCAAAGATCAAGACTTGATTGGAGTAAAAAGGGAGACAGAAATACAGGATTTTTCCATAGATGGGCAACTAAAAGACAGGCAATAAACCAAGTTACAGAACTACAAGACATAAATGGCAACATACAGAGAGAAGAGGAAGATATAAGAAATATCATGCAGTCTCATTTTCATAACCTTTATGTTAGGCCCTCATCTTATCCAGCACAGCCAACACCAGAACTAACTATGGTTCAGTTTATGGAAGAAAACCAGTTGAAACTAAATGAACACCAAAGACAAGAATTATTGTTGCCATTCAACAGGGAAGAGGTAGAGGAAGCACTAAAGAAAATGAATTCATGGAAGGCACCAGGATTAGATGGTTTACCAGCTGGATTCTATAAAACACATTGGGAAACAATGGGAGATCAGGTAACTGAGTCAGTTTTACAAATTTTGAATGGAAAAGAAATGCCTAGAGACTGGAATCAGACTGTAATTATATTAATACCTAAGAAAAAACAGGCAATTAGACCTGAGGATTTTAGACCAATCTCACTGTGTAATGTGAAATATAAGATAATAGCAAAGATTTTAGCAATAAGACTGTCTAGAATCATGAACACACTAATAGATAAGGCTCAGTCTGGTTTTATAAAGGATAGAAATATAGGGGAAAATGTTATTTTGGCGCAAGAAATGTTACACTCTTTGAAAAGAAAGAAAGGTAAAGTAGGAGTTGCTGCAGTCAAACTGGACATGAGCAAAGCCTATGATAGAGTGTCATGGCCATTCTTATTTAGTGCTTTGACATATATTGGTTTTCCAGAGTCTTGGATTAAATTAATTCATGAGTGTGTTACTACAGTATCCATGACACTGAGGGTGAATGGTCATAATTCAGAATTCTTTTCCCCTGTTAGAGGTTTAAGGCAAGGATGTCCATTATCTCCTCTATTATTTCTGTTCAGTCAACAATACCTATCTGCAATGATACACTCTACCCTACTCTCATCTAATCTGAGTGGTTACAGACCTGGAAAGGGTGTAGAACCAATCTCACATCTAATGTATGCTGATGACTGCTTACTGTTTCTGGAATGTAGAACAGAGGTAATAGATAGAATGGCAAGAGTGATAGATTTATTTGCTAGATATTCTGGCCAAAGAATAAACTTTGAAAAGTCAGGAGTACTGGTAAGCCAGAATACAGATCCATATATAAAACAGTATCTCAAATGCACTCTGAATATACACAGAGAAGGGATAGGCAGCAAATATCTTGGTATGATAATAGATTTTACAAGGAATAAGTGCCAGATATATAAGGACATCACTTTGAAAATGAGAGCCAAATTTGACACATGGAAAACAAGATTCCAAGCTTGGCAGGGAGGGTGGTTATGGCAAAACATGTGTTATCATCACTACCTATATATTCAATGAGCATCTTTAAATTGCCTAAGACTGTGTTAGTGGATATAGATAAAATTATAGCCAGGTTTATATGGAAGGGAGATTCTGAGGGCAGAGGTGTACACTGGCTGGCATGGAAAAAATTATGTAAATCAAAGGATACAGGTGGATTAGGTTTGAGAATAGCCGAACACTTAAACCTAGCATTGGTGGCAAAACATGCTTGGAGCATATTACAAGACAAGGACTCTTTAATGGTAAGGATAATGAAACAAAAATATTGTAAGAACATGAAGTTCTCTGAGACTAAAATAAAACACTCACATTCCTGGGGATGGAAAAGTATATTATGGGCTAGGGATTTCCTCAAAAAACACTGGAGGTGGAATCTAGGGGATGGATCCCAAATAGATTTGCTAGAAAACTGGATCTTAGAGAAGGAAGGACTGAAAATATTAGAAGGGGTGCAAGTACAACCTGGAGAGAAAAGAGTTGCAGACTTCATTACTGAAAATAAACAGTGGAATTTGAGTAAACTAAGGGAAATACACTCAGAATCAGAAATACAAAAAATTATGAGGGTATATATTCCAAAAGCCGAGGAAAGACAGGATAAACTTGTATGGCCTTACACTAAACAAGGCCTATACACAGTCAAGACAGGCTATAGATGCCAGGATCTCTTAAAAGAGGAGGAAGCTACATCTTCTAATCACATAAAACCTGATTGGAAATCCTTTTGGAAAATGAAACTACCAATGAAAATCCTGTTATGTGTCTGGAGAGCAATCAATAATTGCTTACCTACAACATGTAATCTCCAGAAGAGGAAAATTATGGAGATCAGAACTTGTAATAGATGTGAAGTAGGAAGAGTGGAGGACACAGAACATCTATTACTATATTGTGAGGAATCAAGAAAGATTTGGAAAACATCAGTGTTGGGCCTGATGATAGAGGAAAAGGAAGAACACACTTTCCCTAATTGGTTTTGGTATCATTATAAATCAGCTCCTGATGAAGAGATCAGAGTTATGCTATGTTCTTATATCTGGAACATCTGGAAAGCCAGAAATGAGGCAGTGTTCAGGAACCAGAGGCAAGATATTGAGAAGGTGCTAGAAAATAGCATGCTTGATTATAGAATGGCTGCAACATACAAGGATGAGGAAGGAGAGTTTATAAGACAAACTCAGAAAAAGATTGTATCGAACACAAGTACCAGTATGTTACAAGAACATACAGAGAGAATGACTGCTGAACTGGATATCCTAAGATTTGATGGTGCATATTGGGACAAAAATAAACATGGATCTGCAGCATGGAGCATACAGAAAAAAGAATCCGAGCAGGTTGAGGTCATTCAGTGTAATCATTTTCTAGCATATAATCCTTTGCAATGTGAATCCATGGCCTGTCTTCAAGGCATCCTTTTAGCAAGAAGCATGCAAATCAGGGAGCTGGAGTTGCACACAGACTCTTTGGAGTTGCAGCAGTTAATTATGAACTCAAGTTTAGAGGCTCCGTGGGAGATCAGTGGACTGATCTCGGATATAAGGAGTTTACTTGCATCCTTTACTACAATAATATGTAAGAAAGTAGAGAGAAATACTTTGGCCCTTGAGCATACAAAAGCCAACGGCCTAAGATGTAATATTTGTGCCTAATATTATAATATATTTGCTGTCAAAAAAAAAAAAAGTCCCCCTTTGCTTAACTAAAACAAAAAGGGTACACCTACATGCTTAAAATAAAGAAGAGAAAATTACTTATATAACTCTCAGTTTTGGTAATAATGTATCGCAAATCATACCATATATTCGGGGTACGTATTCTCATGTGCATTTCAAAATTTAAATACGTGCATTTTTATGTATATAAATGTGCATTTTTAATTTTTTTTGTATATAACTTCTATTAGTATGTGCAAATTGTTATCAATATCATGGATAACTATAAAGATACAACACACACAATAAAAGTGGGGTACATACATCCAGTGTATGATATATGAACTAGTGTACATATAACCCCTAGTTATGGTTTAGTGTGATTATAACCCTGTATTTTAATCAAATTGATTTTCTCATAATTATTGACTGAAAATTTGTAAAAAGATAAAAATGACCTCATTTAAAAATCTTAAACAATGTGCTAGTGTAACAAAAATAATCTCGTTTTGAAAGATTTAAAAACATCGTGTTATTTCAAATATTTTCTTTCATTTTTCAGGGATTTATTGGGCACTTACTCCACATCGCCGACGTCGATATTCTGCCTACATGACCCGCCGGCGGCACTCAATTTTCCAATCATCTGCCGATGGATCACGTAGTCACGTTTCAAGATTTATAGGGGATGCGATGTACGCATGGATGACTGGTGAGGTAAGGTCGGAGAGTTGGGGTATTTGTGACATTTTATATGAATGATAATCGGAATTTAATTATTAAATATGTTCAGAGTCATATGTGCAAAGATTTGTTCAATCGAAAGTTATAGTCGCACTAAATTAGAATTGAGAGTTATAAATACACTATTTACAAAAATTGAGGGCTATATAAACCTTTTACCCAATAAATAAATAGAATCCCAAGCACATCTTTTTAATATTTTACAGCACATTCATTTCCCAATATTTTTAAATAAATGAATAATAACTCAAACGAGCACTCAACAAAATCGTACCCTACCCAGTGTATTATATATTATTTTATCGTAATTTGTATCATAAATTATTACTGTCCGTGCATTATTTATATATCACATTTTTTTACATTTCAATCATTATTGAAGTTTGTATACTATTTTTTAAAAAGATAAAACCTTATTTCATATTTATTGGAAAATGCTCAGCTCATTAAGAAAGATGGCGATGTAACTCATATTCTTTTACATTTTCTTTTTGATAACTGTCAATCTTAATATACAATTTCCTAAACCCTTATAAAAAATATACATATAATTATCAAAACCTTTATAAAAATATAATAGATATGTCACTCATCGTTAATTTGATACAATATCGATTAATATAATTTCTTATTCACCGGTTAAAAATGAAATAATTTTTTAATAATTTATTGGTTAAGTGGTTAGTTGAATTAAACTATAAGAATTAATTTTTTGATAAAATATTACATTGTACTCTCAAATACAACTAGGGTCGGTCTCTAGAGTAAAGTTATAATATAGACATGGACTAATTTAGAATATGGAAGGAAGGAGGTTTTTATTTGCAAATTTGGAAAAACATAAAGAACTATTCACGCGCATACTATTCATGTGTACTGTTCACGCGCAAACTATTCGCACGAGTTACTGTTCAATCGGCTAAAAACTATGCTGCTTAACCTAAA
Organism: Sherardia arvensis; assembly: GCA_948330725.1. Lineage (NCBI taxonomy): Eukaryota > Viridiplantae > Streptophyta > Magnoliopsida > Gentianales > Rubiaceae > Sherardia > Sherardia arvensis. Next base: position 31,457,388 of record OX415241.1, read on the forward strand.
AACAAAAGGTTTTAGACAAGCACAATCAAATTGATGAAAACCTAGCTACTTACTATGAAAACATGACAGTTAATCATGAAAACGTGACATGCACACAGATATTGTCGATAAAGCTTTAAAAACTATGATGCTTAACCCAAAACTAAAATATTTTAGACATGCATAATCAAACTGATGAAAACCTAGCTATTTACCATGGAAAAATAACAGTTTATCATGAAAACCTAACATACACAGAGAAACTGCCGACAACGCTTCAAAAACTATGATTCTTAACCTAAAAACAAAAGGTTTTTGACATGAACAATCAAACTGATGAAAATCTAGCTATTTACTATGAAACGTGACAGTTTAGCATGAAATCTGACATGCACATAGAAACTATCGACAAGTTTTAAAAACTATGGTGTTTAACATAAAAACCAAAGGTTTTAGACAAGCATGATCAAACTAATGAAAACTTAGCTATCTACTATGAAAACGCGACAACATGAAAATCTAGCTATTTACTATGAAAACGCGACAGCATGAAAACCTAACATGCACACAGAAGTCAGAATTAAAATTACTTCACGAGACTTGAAGACGCCGAATCGCGTGATAATCCTTCTCCACATTGGGGATAGCTCTAATCACATTCAAATATTCGTGAAGGTTCTTGGCTGGGGCAAATATTCGCGAAGACTCTTGAGTTCCCTTTCCACTTCGACGATCACGTGGCGATCGAGGAGACTGCAAATTTTTAGCGGTTTGTGGTGTCCATCGGCGATATTGGCAAGGGCGTGAGGTCACACGGTCGAGATCCACCCAGGGTTCACGAAGATATTGATTCGGGAAAACGATGACACTTGGGATACCTTATCGATGGGCTGCAAATGGATGTGTGGAGGTTTCGCGTGTCATCGGCGACTCTATTGGAGTTGGCCATGGCAGCGAGGGTCTCTGGATTGAATCGAAACGAGGAGTATTTTTGGAAAAGGGTTGACGAATTTGTGAGATTAAAATGTGAAAAATAAAAGGAAATTTGTATCTGTAATTATTCACAGGCGCATGATATCAATTTTCACATATTTGTATAAAATGAGTCGCAAAAAAACATGTTTACAGTAAAGTTTTTGCAAATAAATCTAGTCTATAAATATAGACGGTGTATTCTAGAACTAACCATTAACTCAGTATCATCCATATTAAGTAACAATTATTTTGACATGTTTAATTATAATTCTCAACATTTATAATTATTATATTTTTTATTCAACTTAAAAATGCTAACCTAATAACCTAAAAATAGTAATAGCATGGAGAACCATAAAATTCAATGCATCAACATTTATTAAATTGGTAAATTCTAATGATTGTGAGGAAGATATCGATGGAAATGGAAACCACTTGAACATCTCTATTTGTCAAAGGATAGCAAGTTACGGAGGTTACAGAAATGGTCAAACAATTTCTTTTTATTACTAGAATAATCACAACTCTTTTTACTCGGCAACTTAAAGCGAAATACAATTTGGATAAATTTAATGATTAGGATGTCAGGATTAAGTCTACATATATATTATTTACACATAGATTCACACAGTTGACTGTTGATTAGTAACCCTAAAGTTGATGTTATTGTCTCCCTTCTTTTTTCCTTTATAAAAAAGTATAGACTCCCTTATAAAATTGAGGGAAAGTAAAGAACTTTACAAAACTTTAAGACCTTGATTCTTTATTTATTTTCTCATAGAAGAAGATAAACAATTGTTAAAGTGAAAGATTCGCATTGTGTGAGAGCTGAAAGTGCAGTCTAGTTTATTTAGAATTAAGAAAATAAAAGTTGCCTCACTAAAAAAAATCTAGTCAATTGATTGGATAGAATTGGAAAATTGTGGTAAATAATTTATACAATTCAGTGCAGAACGAAGGAGTATTGTGAATAGAATTATAACTAATCATTAAAAAAATATAATATATGATAATGAATATCAATCCTAGTTAAAAGGTGCGATTTGATTTATAGTATAGTCGAAATTTATAAATAAATGTTGACTATATCATGAAAATTGATTAAATACTTTTACTTGATGGTTGACCTTGGTAAATAACACATAGCCGTCCACTAGAGGTGCAAGAAATGAAAATGATTATTCCTCATTGACATAAATAAAGTTATAATTTTGCCTCTCTTTTTCTTCTTTATCAAAGTTAAAAGATTCAAAGCCTTTTCTTTCTTCTAATTTTATATGAAATAAAATGAAATGCAAATAAATTAAAGAAGAGCAGCTTGACTTTGAAGAATGATTAAATGTACCTGTAGTCGACCGGAAACCGAATTCACATGAGCTCACATACGACCTTTTCAAAGTGCAATTCCCTGCATCTACGCCGCTACTAACTCTACTCTCCGTATTCAACTTTGTATTTCTTGCCATTTTATTTTTATTTTGGTACCTTCAATATAAAGTGAAGTTGATTAATTTTAACTACTAATTTCAGTATATTTCTCCCTTAATTTTAATAATATGCAATCATCATGTTAAATATGAGTTTGTGATGTGAGTTTCCATGCATTAATAAAGGGAGAAAAATTATTGATGTACAATCCTAATTGAAAAGAGAAAATGATTTTTTAAAGTATCAATTGGTTAAAGAGCAAGATGGAAATCTCGGCGACGGAATAACTACGGTGTTAGAATATATGATTTGGGGTAGGCCCAATAGTGCATTCAATCTAGGGTTTATTTAGGGTTAACTACTTTCCTTATTTCCTTATTGTAATCTGTATATATTTCTATGTAATGCACATCTTCCTTATCGAGATTTATTTCACTTTTCAATCCTCAACTCTATGTTATTTTTATTTCGTTTGATTATGTGGGGTTGAATCACCACATTCTCTAACATGCATGATGAAAAATAGATGAGGATGGAATTAGGAGTGACTGGCCAATTTCAACTCAAGTCACCCCTACAATCTTATCTTTGGTGGCAAATGGCCTTTCATTTGAAAGTATGATTTTGATGGTTTCATTGCTTGTCATAAAGCATGATTATTTTTTGAATAATAACACTAAATAACACTATAAAGCATGATTGGTTGCTCAAGGTTATTCTCATTAATCCGGTTTTGTTGATGATCATACTTTCGGTCTTGTTGTGATGACCTCCAAAATTAACCTCTTCATCGGATGTTGTCGAGAGCATTTCCAAATGCTTTTCTTGATTCCCAGTCTATATGAAGCAACCATCCGGGTAAACGGTTACTCTTATGTATCGCTCACAAAAAGACTACTCAAGATTTAAACAGGTTCCTCGCGCTCGATACAAGACTTAAAATAAAGAGATCAGCTACAAGAAACTCTAACAAAGAAGTATAGAACAGCTTGAAGTGAAACAAGGAGTATAATTTCATGTACATCAAACATTTTATAGATTGGAAAAAAATTAAAAAATTACAAGCAGCTTCCCTAGCTAAGCTTGCTCACAGAGACAGACCCTCTCCATGAAGGTCTACATACAAAAAGAAAGCACAAGGATACTTCCTAAAAAACTGCATCCATGCTTGATTAATTTTTTCTTCTTATATTAAATATATAAGGGATGATAATTTAGTACTTCTATGCAGAGGATAATTAAATTTAAGGTATCCGATGATGCTGTATACATTTTTAATGTGCAGGAAGTAAGGTAGCTTCCTCTCTCTGGCAGTTAGATAATTCCACACAAACCCCTCCTGCATTCATAATCAAATATCCCATCAGCCAACACATTCATTCAATTCATATTCATAATTCATCCTACATGTAAATTACTATATAATAATGCAGCCAGGCATCATCCTGTATAATAATAATGCATCTACCAACATTGCATGTTCTAATGTCCTATTAAGATCCCCGGAGCACTTTACACCATGCTAGAATTTTGGAATTACATCACCATTAGCTTATTATATGATGCAGAATCCCTAAGGACATTAAGATAGGATCGATGAGACTCCATATTGTTGTTTGTTTGTGAGATAAGACTACAGAGAGGCAGAAGTGATTGAAGAAAAAGACTAAAAAGGGTTTTTTGTTTTATTGGCCATGCTCATTGATCAACCATGCAACAGTACATTCACGATAGCACAAGAGTTCAAACTTAGAAGGCAGCTAGATCATGTGCGGAAGGTCGGGGAAGGGTCAGGGATAAGAGTCCAGAATCACGGAGGGTTTTGTTTCTAATACTGAAATCAGTGGAAAGAAATTGTAATACAAATTTAAAAGATACTGTTTCTATTGAAAGGACCATGTTTGCTAGAAGTAAAAGAAAGTGTTGTACCATGTTGACAGGAACATCCTACCTGTTTTCGATTCAATACCAGGACACAAGGACATATTACAGAAACATTTATATTATGGACAAATTGTGACCAACTGGGCAATTTACATTCTTGAATGTCATCTAACTTATCAACAAATGAAAGGCCAATGAATATGACAAGTACAGAACTAACAAAATATATGGCATTATCTCTCAAGTCCCCTGCAAATGAATGATCCATAATTTTGTTTAATCAGAACTAGTCAATCATTCTCAAACTATAAAATTCTCCTACTTTCCCACTATGATCAAGACATAATATTTACTTGTAAAATTCAACTATACACACACACACAAACAAACAAATATACACAAAGGGCAGCATTATCATCTCAACAAGAAACCAATTCAACATAATGGAACACTAAACATAAATATCACCCCAATATTTAAGAGCTGTCAAGTTGTGATTGGTTAAACTAACACAGTAAAATTTACCTGTATTAATGAGTGATTATCATTCCCTCCATGTCCTTGTGAATATACTCTTGAGCCTATTCCCTGAAAGTCTTTGCAAGGCCTTCTTAGCTCCGACGACCTCCATCTCCACCAGCCTCTGTAGGTGCCCCTGAGCCCCTGCTGCCACCAACTGCTTCCGACAGCCCTGACTGCCGCCAGCCATTAAGGCCATCACCACCGCCATGGGAAACTTTTTGGACACATAATCATTCCGGGGATCCAACATCTGTGCAAGCCTCATAGCATTCTTCTCATCCCTAACCAATTCCTTCCTATTAGACTTCACTGCCAACAGCGATACCAAAGCATTTGCAGCAACCTCCTGCAATCCATCTGGCTTTGGAGACTCCATCATCTTAACCAAAGACCCCATGCATCCACTGATTGCCTTCTTATTCCCTTCACTTATAGCCAATTTTGCTAACAGAGAAGCAGAAACGTACTGAACCATCACATTCCCACGCTTCACAAAATCAGCAACTTGTGCAATGAAAGTCGTCGAAGATGACAGTGTCCTAAACGCAGATTCCACAACAGATAAAGAAAGAACTGCCCGAAGAACATGCTCCAACATTTCTGAACTAGAAGAATCACTCAACGATTGAAGCAGTCTGTGCAGACCATTTTCCTGAATCAATAAAGTACGAAGATACTCACTTGAAGAAGTAAAAATCGAAACACAATTAGCTGCCTTCTCCTGAGCTGAATCAGAACCTGAACCAAGAACCTGCAGACTCACAGGAACAGCACCTTCTTCAACCAAAGCAGTCCTAACATCCTCATTTGTTGCCACATTCCTCACAGCCCCAATTGCGTAAGCCTGCGCTATTACGGACCCGGATTTACAGAGCTCGACAAGAATTGACACACCTCCATAAGCCGAAACAGCCCAAGCATTCTCTGAATCCGCTGTTATACACTCCACAGCCATGGCAGCCTTCTCCTTCATCAGCATCGACCCGGAATCAATGATTCTCAGCAAAGGCCCTAAAGCCCCCTCCTCAAACACGCTTTTCCTCGACAGCTCACCATTCGCAGCCAGCATAGAAACAGCAGAAACCGCCATTTCCCGGATAAAAGAATTCCCCGCATTCGCATCCAATAGCGATATCAAATACCCCACATCGCCGTCTTTACACACCAATCCCGCCGCTTTATCGTCCTCCGATAAGAGCTGAATCAGCGAGTCCAGCGCTTTCTTCTTGAACTCCGTCCCGCCGATCTGAAGCCGCGTGAACAAGTCCTTCACGAAGAGAGACAAATCCTCTTTCGAAGCGCTCGCGCTCGGGTGCGACAGAACAATCGCCGTCGACTGCCGGAGCACGCCGGACCGGAGCAAAAGGTCCAGGTCGCGGCTCTGCTTGCTCAGCCACCCAGCGCACATATCGAGATCGGACTGCATCAGGAGCTTCCCCGGCGACGTCCCGCCGGCGCAGCACTGCTGGCAAAGCGTCTGAACCCTGATCAGCGTCGCTAGTAAATTAGGCAGAAGGGAAATCACGAGCTGATTCTCCGGCCAGTGGGAGGATTCCGAGAGCTCGGAAACCATGGACTTTAAAGCTGCGAGCTTCTGCCGGAGAACCTGCCATCTGGTGGCGAAGGAGGTGACGGAGAGAGTCTCCGGGAGGAGGTTGGTCAGGAGATGGGTTATCTTCTCCAAGGTCTTCGCCGGCGGCGGCGGCGGCGGCGGCGGCGTGGAGGCGGAATGCATTTGCCTTTTGCTTTTTCTCCCTCGCTTTTTGCGGACAGTTGGAGAAATGAGAAATCTTTTGTTTGGTTTGTTTGGTTTTTTCCCTTTGCTGTGAAGGTGTAAATAGAGAGAGATTGACCCAGATGAGTAGAGGGGAAGGAAGATGGGAAAAGGGTTTTAATTGCGAGCTCTCTGACAAAAGCGGGGTGGAAATGGTGAAAAGTGAGGGAATTGGGGATATGGAGGGAAGAACATGGTTAGCTAAATTATACTTCACTCCCTCAACTTTCATGTATTCTTACCCAAATGCAAGTTAAACCCTTGACTAGATGCATGTTTAGGTCAAACAAGAATATTGTGTCTGTTCCGGGTCGAGTTTTGGGTTGAGACGGATCGAGTTTAAATTGATTGAGTTGAGATGAGTCAAATCCAGTATATTTGATTTTATCCAGAAATATCGGGACGAATTGATATCGGGTCAATTAAGTTTATCGTTGACGTAAAATGTGAACAGATCGGGTTGAAAGTTGACTTTACATTTGTTGTTTATTAGTTTTGATCATATTGTGTTAGTTAATTATTATTAAATTTAACTGTGTGAATCAAATCGTAGTCATTATTAATTTTATTTTCGTAGAATCTTTGTTTAAATGTTATTATAATTATATATTACTAGTATTAAGCAAAAACGAAATCTGAAAAATTAATACCCAATCAACAGTTATATATCTTACTTAAACATCAATATACCAATAATTCAAAGTTAATATTTGTAAGTTTTTTACTTGACTTTTACATGTTTAATACAACTATATGTTTTTTTCCTTGTAGAGTAAAAGAAGAATGAGTGCTCCTTTACAATTTCAGAAAATTTATAAAAGTGATTTTCTTGCAAGGTAATAATTTAAAAGGTCAAAATGTGATATCCTTGAAGTTGAAGGGGTAAAAAGTATTTGGGGCAAGAAAGTGTGGTGGGGTTTTAGATGTAGAAAGCTTGAATCTGAATATTGTTTGTTTAATTTTTGTTTCTTTTTTCTGATAAAAAATAATAAATAAAAAAGAAGAGAAAATGGGAAAATGAAAGAGGTGTGGCCGGGTGGCTGCACGCGAAACTGCAGAGTCGGTATTAGACAACACTGCTAATTCAATTAATGCTCCGTTCTGTTCAGTCAGGTTCCGACTCCGAGGTTACTATATTTGGAGGCATGATTTGGAGTTCGTCAAACTTACCTTTACCAATTTGAGCCTGATTGATTTTGGTCAACGGAATGTTTCTACTATCTTAATCAACACTGAATCCACCGCATTCTTTCTTTACAGGGGTGAAAATCTTCGGGAACTTTTTTTTAGTTAGAGAACGAGAAATTTCAAATTGTTATAAAGAATATATAATAATTATTTAATATTAATATTTATTAAGGTGTGAGTTCCGATTGATTTAATGATTATTTACTTGAAAAATAATATTTATAATTTTTAATTTTAAAATTTATGTTACATAACTTTAAAATTTTAAAATCTTTAAATTAAAATATGTTTTCCTGACTTATACGAGCTTTTATCAGTTTAGTTCTATTTAATTTATTTCAAATCGATTCAGTACCGTTTTGATGAAATATGTTTTGATAAAATTCATTTTAATTTGGTCAATCCTTCTTATTTTTACTTTGATTCAATACAATTCCATTCAATTCAGTTCAATTTAATTCAATTCAATTTTGATCAATTAAGTTCTGTATTTTATATAAAAAAATTCAGTTCAAATGTATATGATCTGAAAAAATTCATCTGAATTTAGTCATACTATTACTATACATTGATTTTGCCCCAATTTAGTTTAATATATTTTATTTCAGTTCAGTCGTTACCAAATAATATGTGTGTTAAAACTAAATTAAGATCCTACCTAGGAGAAGAAAATTTAAAGATTAAAGTGGAAAAACTAGACCAAACATTGGTCAAAATACCCAATTTCTAGACCCAACATTCAAAGTGCTCAATTTTTAGTACCCTACATTCTAAAAGTACCCAATTTTTAGACCTTGGTTAATTTCCTCCGTTAGTTCAGTTAGTTTGAGGGGTATTTTAGTAATTTATATTCTAAAAAATCACTCTTCCCATTTTTTCTTCGTATCTCCACAAAACAATCACCCATATTCTTTTGCTCTACACCGTCACCCGATTCTACAAACACTGACCAGTTCAAATGTCACCAAAGCAAAAACATAGATACACACTAAATTTTGAATGGAAACAAATTCCATTTGAGGGCGCTCAGTTTGAGAGCATTAAAGATTATAGGAGATCGGCTGGTGTTAACGGAGAAGAAAGTGAAATAATTTATGTACGGGACTACCAGTTTTAACCGTCGGGCGCCAGTGACTTATAGAGCAAAAGAGAAATTATGAATTTTCGTGCGGGAGTCACGAAGAAAAAAATGGAAAGTGTGATTTTTAGAATATAAGTTACTAAAATACCCCTCAAACTAACTGAACTAACGGAGTAAATTAACCAAGGTCTATAAATTGGGTATTTTTAGAATGTGGGGTACTAGAAATTGAGCACTTTGAATGTTGGGTTTAGAACTTGGGTATTATGACCAGTGTTTGGTCTAATATTTGCACTTAGTCAAATTTAAAACCTATAAATGATAGTTAAGAAATAAATGTTACATATGTCATTTTCCAAATAAATAATCATGTTTTAATCAGAATGCACTTCATAATAAATATTAAATAGTTACGCTCTTTCTAATTATTTTTAAATTTTTCCACGTGTTTAATAGAAAATTTTCCAAAATCTTTTTCGTCGTAAACTACTTGGTATTATTTCAATAACATGTTTATTTCCTTATATTGGAAAGAAAAACATTTACTAGGTTTTACTTATTTTTAACATTTTCGAATGATGTTTAGATATGGAGAAGGTCAACATTGCGAAAAGCGTTGTAATTATTTTAATCGAACAATACATTTTGAGAAGCACACTGTAGGATATAACCTCTCAATATTTATATCCTAAGAAATTCACAATATATATTTAACACCAAACACAACACGCAGTGGAAACTATCTCAACAAACAACAAACTCTTTATTAAACTCAATTATATTGGAGGAGGCGATCAAACAACAACCAAGACGTCGCAAACCCGACGTACGTTCAACAGGGTAAGTTTTACTAGACTTAAAACCCTAAACTAGACCTCAATGTCTATCTCTCTTTGTTTTCTTAAACTCTCAATCTTGCCTCTGCCTCTCTCACCTAAAATCAATCTCTACATCTCTTTATATAGAGACTACATCAATCCTAATCCATAATAGAATCCAACTTCCTGATCCTAAACGGATACAATAAAACATGCAATATCAAATTATCTAGAATCCTAATTAAGTTTGGTTTAATACCCAACATAACCTCCATTAAACCAAACTTGTCTTCAAGCAGCTCCAACACCATCATGAGCTTCAAACATCATTGCAAACTCTGTAGCTGTATCAATAGCATGTAACTCTGTAGTTTTCTCAAACACTCTGTTGATTACTGCATATGCCATTAACATATTTAGAAACTCTTGCTTGACAAAATACTTCTCTGAATATTTTTTCTCAAAGAACTCATCAACATTCACCCACTATTCTTTGAGATAAGTGTTCTTCCTAGCATCATTAATTTCTTCAGAATCCTTGAATTTATCACCTGCATTCTTTTCATTCTCTTCCCTGTCTCGAAGTGATTTCTTTATATCACTTTGATACAACTCAAAATTATCTTTATTTTTGTCCCTCAAAGGAACAATATCTTTATCCACATCTTCTATAACCGGAACTTCAATCTTTGTATCTTCATGCATCATCTCCTCCCAAGAACTAATATCTTCTATCAAACCTTCAACGAGATCAAAGTCCGCCAACACTTCTTCATCTTCTTTCATCTCCTTATCCTCTTCAGCAATCAATTCTTCACAGTTCTTTTTCTTTACATTATCATCTCCTTCTGTTTCTTGCAATTCCTCATCCATGCAAACATTAACTATTTCTTGCTCATTTAACGCATATCTTTCATCTTCTTCAATTTTCTCATTTATACCTTTTTGTTCTTCTGCTATCTCTTCTTCTTCTTCTTCTTCTTCTCTTTCTTCTTCTGCTACCTCTTCTTCTTCTTCTTCTTCTTCTTCAAGTTTCTCTTCTTTTACCTTGCATTCATCCATAACTTCCTCACTTGGAACTTCTTCTTCTTCATTTTTGACACAACTTTTATCTTCCAAATCATCTTCTGCACTTTGAACCCTCATATCCGTTTCAAGAATATAAGGAACACTAGAACTTACATCTGACATCTTTAATGCTGGATCTTGAGCACGAAACAATTCACGGAGCTTCACCAACGTCAACATGTAGATATTCTCATTCTCATAAACCATGTTTACAAAAAAATTATATTTCGGAAGTAACGAATTAAGCAATCTGTTCACAAACAAGTTATCTCTAGGATAATATCCATAAGACATCATCTCTCTTTTAATATTTTCAAACCTATCAATATAATCATAGACTGGTTCGTCCATTGTCATTGTGCACGTGGTTATCTTAATCTTTAGATCCCAAATTCTCCACCTTCGATCATCAGATGATCCGTATACCGCATACAAATTATCCCATGCTCTTTTGGCACTACAATCTTCCATAATTAGATGAACCATTGTAATCGGTCTTTCAACAGTTTGAATAATCAGTGACAAAACTTTTTTATCACAACAAAACTCATCTTCATCTGCACTCTCTCCGAAATCTTTTTCAACATATTCAAATAACCCATTCATTCTTAGAACATTTTCCATCTGAAATCTCCATCTTCATAATTTTCACTTCCAACCAACTTTGGAATTTCCATCCTTTTGTTTTTTTTAACCACCGTATGGAATTTCTCCAACGGTCACCCCGTTTTCAATTTCTCAACAATTTTCTTTTTTCAAATTTTCCTGAACTCTTCAATTTAACCTCGGCTCTGATACCACTTGTAGGATATAACCTCTCAATATTTATATCCTAAGAAACCCCCAATATATATTTAACACCAAACACAACACGCAGCGGAAACTATCTCAACAAACAACAAACTCTTTATTAAACTCAATTATATTGGAGGAGGCGATCACACAACAACCACGACGTCGCAAACCCGACGTACGTTCAACAGGGTAAGTTCTACTAGACTTAAAACCCTAAACTAGACCTCAATGTCTATCTCTCTTTGTTTTCTTAAACTCTCAATCTTGCCTCTGCCTCTCTCACCTAAAATCAATCTCTACGTCTCTTTATATAGAGACTACATCAATCCTAATCCATAATAGAATCCAACTTCCTGATCCTAAACGGATACAATAAAACATGCAATATCAAATTATCTAGAATCCTAATTAAGTTTGGTTTAATACCCAACAACACAACATTACGATTTTTTTAGCTAAATCAGTTTGCAAATTCAAAATTGACTAAGATGAGATGACTTGTTCTCAAGTAACTCTTCCACATCAAATGAGAATATATTATATCTTGCGGTTTTATATTTCGGATAAGATTACTAGTTCTCTATCTTATCTAATTGCAGGTATATAAGTGGAGGAAGATGATGTAATCAGAAGAGCATCAGATGTAAAGCAACCGAGAGATCTAGCTTTCAAAATTTCAACAGTGAATTCTTTCTGGGAAATTGATTTGCAAGAATCTAATATGGGAGGTTATCATTCTTTGTCGATGCTTGATAAGTGGAGGCGAATAAATAATAGTGCATTTTCGACTTCGAATATGGGTATGACCCTCCTCATTTGTTAAAACGATGCTTGGAGACAAATGTCAACGAATAAAAGTTAGTTTATGTTTTCAAATTGTACATAAATTAAAACTTGAGCTTCTTTAATGCATGATTTTTATAATTAAGGTATGGGAATTCTAATATATACCCTCTCAAGGCTTGTTTGCAGCTTATTTCTTGCTAAACTGAACTGAACCGAACTGGATTAAACTGAACTGAAGTGAAAATTGATGTATTGAAAATAGAATAAGTATGTCTAAATTTACCTAAAATTATCGAATTATATTTTGTTGAACTGAATTGAAATAAATTGAGTTGAATTGAATCGATCTATGTATAAGCTCTAGCAGACAAGTGCTCACCACGGTAAGTTTATTTTTATTTATTTTTTCATGGAGAAGGTCAACGAAGTTATATTTTTCTTAAATTGAAATAATATTTGATGCATATCTTCTGTTCCAACTTACTTTAGTCTCTATTCAATTGAGGTGAAGTGGTGTTGTGCGGTTTGTGTTATCCGTGCTATACTAATCAGTATTCTGTTGTACTGATATGTAATTTTGTTTGATTCTGTGTTGTGCTAATGATTGAAGTATCGAGTGTAAGAATGTTGGTCTTGTACAAATGAATGCTATATATTAGTTCAAAAGTGATTTAAAAACCCAACTATACTAATTTGAGCTCAAATAAAAATGGATTAGGTGGTACCTTCTAGTTTATTTTTTGCACAATATTCATCCAAATCAAATTTGATTCAATCACTAAAACAAAAAATTATTATTATGTTAATAGAGTTATAACATTTCTTAATTGATACTTAAGTTTTCTTGAAACATGTTGGTTATAGTTGAAATGTGTTAAACTGTGTTGAAAAGTAATGAGTTGAAAGTGTTATGTTTGTTGATGTTGTATTACGCTGTTGTGCTGAATAGTATTTTTGAGTGTTGTGGTACACTAATCAACGATATGCGGATTTGAAATATGTTTAAATGTGTTGAACAAGACATGGCCTTGCTTTGTTCACCGTATATGCATCTAGATTTGACACCCCATTCTGCATCTCAACCTCACTTACCAAATTCTCGAGCTCATTATTCCGTGGTAAATTTGTATTAAACATAAAAGTTACCTCCAATCATAATAACCCTCTCAATAGGAGGCACACTTGAATGTCCATCTTCTAGAGCAACTTTACTATGCTCTCTTCTAGAGCTCTCCTGGTGATTTGTTTGAATTTCATTTTGTCGATATTATCGCATTAGCTGAAGGGCTTAACTAACATGACATTTTTATACATTACGCATGGAAAATTTTCTCATAATCAGAACTGGTTTCCGTTTTGTGGATTATTTATTTATAGCAATGGGATACTTTCGTGGGTTTAATACAATAAAATTCAGCATCCAATTCAAAATTGATCGTATGAATACTGTTCGAACTGATTAAGATGAATGTGAATATTTAGCAGTATTTTATGAATTAGACAGTGAGACGTTATTCCCATTCTCCATTTTATTACCGAACTATTTTTGAGTTAGAGAGGGAATAAACTTGTCATGCACAAAATGAAGTTACGAATAGGGGCGTTCAACTGTAAGATGACTTAACGATTTCAGAGATAAAAATCTTGCATCTGGGGTTTACATTCCTCGAGGCAGCGCAACCCATGTTTTAACATGAGTCTTTATTTATAATTAGAAAATGTACTCAAATTACGACAAATCGAAGGAGTTCAGGTTGATCGGCAGATGGGGGTGGCTCTAAAGTCGATATAGATAAGCCTTTTAAAGAGATATAAAAATTTTCCAATCTACTCTATATTGATTATCTAGTGGATGACATATAGACTGGATAATGCCCCACAAAAGTAAGTGGTCCAATGAACAGCTGCAATAATTTCATGTGTGGTTTCATTTTTCATACATAAATATTTGAATTGCACATTCATATTTTAACATCGTAACTGCAATTTAGTTGAAACACATGAATAGTTTTAAAAGTTTAAACGAAATAGGTTGGTAGAATTTCAAAAAACATCCTTAGAGACCGCTTATAATAAAGGGAAACACGAATATTATAAGTTAATCATAGTAGAAAAAAAAAAAAAAAGGCAGAGAATTTAGCCATTTTTAATGTTCGTCTCCCTCATCGCCATCGATTTTGGTTCCTGCTCTTCTTCTTCTTCTTTGATCATTTACCTTGATTTCTCTTCGCCAAATCCAAATGGAACAACAAGGTACCTTCTCCACTGTTCTTCAGTTTCAATATTTATGAATAATTGTGAGATTAGCTAATGTGATTATACATGTCCTCATTTTAATCCAATTTTTGTGAAATTTATGGCGTAAAATAATTTTATGTCATCTCTCAAGGTTTAGGTGTTTACTTTGGTGGTTAGGGTATAGCAAGGCAGGTCATGCATATCCGGTGACTTAACTATTGTTCGATTCTTGAGTTAATGTATTGGTCACCACTCTTCTTCTTCTTTCAATATTTCACATAAGGGGGTATGAATAAACTCAATGGGATATATCTACAGTCTACAGTAGATTCCCAGTTGGTTACCTTACATATTTATGACTTTGTAAAGGTAAATCGATTTATGGATAATAGCATAGTAATAATTGGATTTGATTTTATGGTGAAAATTGATAACCAAACTCTATTCTTCTGTTAATCGAGAGGTTTGTCGCATCTGAGCTCACCAACAATGCACCTTTATAAGAAAACTCCAATATCACAATCATTTGTTTTACTTTAAAATTACACTAACGTGGAATTTATTTTAAATAAACATAAAAAATGAGATCTTTTAAATTAAAAATAAGGCACGACAATTCTATTTTTATTAATGAAATATATGATAAATTGAAGATTTTATAAAATGAAAAAATTGGCTAAACACAAACACCAAATATGGGCCAAGAACTCATTCACTTGAATTAAAATAGTGAATGATGCCCATGAAGAATGTTGTGCGGTTAAGGATAGACGCACAAGACACGTGCAGACAAAAGAAAATAAAATGCACAGCATGTACGCTCGTAAAAATACTGAATTGCAACATGGGGATATCCATGTTTTCTTATATTATAGACGGTCTCTTTTGAGCTTTTAATAAATTTGAAATACTAAACAAATCAATATTTATAAGCTAAGAAGAAGAAGAAAGGCAGAGAATTTAGACAACATGCTTAACTATTGATAAATTTATGATGAAGTACAAGGAAAGATGGGAATAAATTGATATGAATGACATCATCATATTTTATTCATTGAGATTTAATTAAAAATGTCTAACAAACCCACTGAATTGTTTCAAATCTAATCTTCCAAATTTCTCCAAAGCCACTTTTGTTGTGAACACTCCACAAATTTGAAGTCATAAATTGATTAATGAAAACAATTATTGAAAGAAGGTACGTGCTACTTCATGTTGAAAATGGACCCATAACTAATAAAAATGAAATGTTTAAAAATAAATTGAAGAGATTAAGAGGAAAATTTAGCCAACCGACAAACACCAATTATGGGCCAATGGGCAATTTGCACAAGATGATATAGTGAAGGGCACCCATGAAAACTGATGTGCGGCCAAGATTACACGTGCAAGTCACGCACAGAAAACTCAAGAAATAAAATTCAAATCATGTGCAAGCGTGAAATCATTCAATTGCAACACAATAACCTCCTTATTTCGCTAGTTTATAAATCGGTATATTCTATATTCTATATATGAATATGAAAACCTAAAGAAAATAAAATATTTTAAGTTCAGTTAGGGACACCAGTGGGGCACATCACCGTAGGAATCTTTCATCTAGATTTTTTATGTTGAAACAAGACATCGACTAACTTTTGAGTTAAACTCAATGCTTCTGCGAGCTCGTCCCTCTTACGGCTATCGATTCTTCCCTTCAATTCATCAAAACTACTCGAGAGTGTCTCTACTTGCACCTTACTACGTCTGCTATTCTTTTTCCATTTCAATCGATTGTGGATGTTTACATCCATCTCCTACAAGAAAGTTGAACGTATCTTTTCTTCAAATCAAGGTCCTAAGCACAGTTGCAGTTAATATACACCCTCCGTCCCAACTCAAGCATAGCAAGTCCCTATTTATTTAGTCAAAATTCAACATCTAAATTGAACTAGCATTATTAATTATAACTTTTATTTTACTTTTGTTGTTGAATAATAATATTAAAAGTCGTGCAAAAGCACGTGCGTTATCAAGTTACATCTAAGATGAAGATAAGTATTCACTCAAAATTTGGAGACGGAATGAGATTCCAAACTACTCAACAGAATTAGTTGGCACTAATCAATTCTGATTTTCTAATGTGTGATTCAAGTATGGTAGTCAATGCGGCCGCGATAATGCGGTTCTTCCAAACCGCATGACCCTCTTCGCGAAATGAATGCAAAATTGTGTTGCAGGTGTAAAATTGGGCATTAAATGCAATAAAATGCCACAATTATTCAATTTTGACAGTTTTCACATAAAGTTTTGTCGTTAAAAATAAAATTATAATTCAATTATAGTGAAGAGTTTAAAAATGAAAAAATTACCATACACAACAATTATGGGCCAAGAGCCCATTCACTTGAATTAAAAGTGAAGGAAGCTCATGAAAAATGTTGTGCGGCTAAAGATACACGCACAAGCCACATGCGGAGCAAAAGAAAATAATATGTACAGCGCGTGCGCTTGTGAAATTATTGAATTGCCACATGTGAACATCTTTGTTTCCCTATATTATAAACGGTCTCTTTTGAGCCTTAAATGATTATGAAAAACTAAATAAATCAATATTATAAGCTAAGAAGAAGAAAAAAGGTTGAGAATTTAGAGTCCGATTTTCTAATGTGTGATTCAAGCATGGTAGTCAACCCGGCCGCGATAATGCGGTTCTTCCAAACCGCACGACCCTCGTCGCGAAATGAATGCAAAATTGTTCTTCATTTGTGTGTAGTTATGTATGATGAAGTTTTGATATAATGAAAATACACGTGACAGCGAATCCAACAATATCTCATATGATCATATTTGATTAATGATGTTATTTCAATTTGAACGTTGAAAATACTCAATTTTGACTAAATGAATAGAGACCTCTTTGTGCAGATTGAGCCGGTCCGGAGGAAGTATATGGAAAGCATCACCAAAAATGGACGAAGTGAAAATTGGACAAAAATAAAAATAAAAATACAAAAAGTACAATAAATATATATATGTATATATATATATATATTATGCCCAACAAAAAATTGGACAAAACTACCAAAGTACTATATAATAGCAGATCAAAAATTGGACGAAAAACCAATGCTGAGTGTTCTGAAATTGGCTAATTACCTGTTTTGTATGATGACCCTTTGGCAAATAATAAGCCTCGTTTTCTGAACATCTCAATAAGTGAAAATATCCTCATTTCCAGTAGTGGACTGTTCCAGAAGGAGCGATACTGAGCGGATGGAAGTGAGAAATAATTAAGCAGAGTTTGTGCAGGCACCGACTACTGCGTGTGATGGATTCTGTTTAGAAGTTTAGGGATATTTAACTGCTTAGTTCAACTGGTATAGTTTTGGTTGTGATAATATTTTTGCTAATGTATGACTTTGACAAGCTTTCTGCAGATTGTGTTAGGCTGTGTGGAGTATCCCATTAGCCATTTCTTGTTCAAATCAGAATCACCCACACTGTAAACTACAGAAACAAAATGATAAAAGAGGAAGAAAAAGCTATTCTATTACTACATTTTTCTTACATTTGAATGCTGTTACATTAAATTTTTGATTTTTGAGCTTTTAAATCCATAAGTTTACAAAAACATAGCCATTTGAGGCGCAGGGATGAAGGGGAAAATACTATCTCCAAACAGCTCAAACATCTTTGTCAGTAGACGCCCTGAATCTAAATCATCCTGCCACACTTGTTTCAGCAAAGCTGGACTGTGTAAAACCTGCATTTGTTTCTTTTTCCCCTTTGATGAACCATCCTGGACCTCTTCAGCCGATGATGGGCCTGCACCAGAAGAAACACCTACATTCTGATCAATATCCATATCAGAAGGAACTTGATCTGCAGCACCACCATTTTCGATTTTCTTAAGTGGCGGTTCCTCCTCTACACGATCTTCGACAGTCTTGCGTTCATCTACATGTTTAATAAAGATCATAAAAGACCAGCTCAAAAGAAATTGCAAAGAAAAGAAGAAAAATAACTATGTTTTGTAATTCAATAACATCATGTGATTCATGCAAACTACCAAGAAAAGTAAACCTAAAAACTATAGCAACAAAGCTAACTCAGCCCATCCCCCTTTTGGCTTGAAGTTTGAAATGCACTTTTATAAACCCACGGAAAATCATATTATTCATTCTGAAAAGAAAATGCATTTAACGTAAAATATAATCAAAAGATGCTTACATGGTCCTGTTGAATGTACAATCCTTGCATCTGGTTTCCATACAGTTTTTGCAAGAGGCGATGGCAACGATGGGAACAACTTCAGTATGTCGTAAATGCATTTACCTGAAGCATTCTATAAAGAACAAGCGCCACATACACTAGTCTATCAAGGGTTTTAAGGATTTATAAGGTAATGCAGGGAAATGAAATGATAAGATCAGTATATGATGACATACCAACAAAGCCCCATACACTCGCCAAGCCTCAAGCCTTTTCATCTCATTTTTCTGCTTTTCAAGAAGCATTTCCGGTTCCAGAAGTCGCAGATATGGCTCCAAGTTTGGCAATATCAGTTGGCGGACCTACCACAAAACAGCAGAAATCGCTCAAATTGTGTCCAGAGTGACTTACTACATAGAAGACATATTAGGACACAATGTAAGTGAGAGATTATAGTATCTGGAAGAAAATGTGTAGGAGCAGTTCCTCCCTTTCTTTTGGGTGGGGGTGGGGGTGGGGGTGAGTAAACATTGATCTCTAGAGGCAGTTATTGTAAAACAGCACGGCGAGAAACAAAGTATTTTCTACAGCTATGACACAAACCATGCAATAAAGTGATTTGGACTATAAAGCAAAACAAAATATCACTGCTTGCAATTATGATGCATAGATCCTGTAGGCATTGAGTCTAAAACTCCAGAAAAGATAAATACCATATGATTAGCAATATGAGCTGAGAATTAAAACATACCACTTTAGGCCCAAGGGAAGCTAATCCTTGAATGGCGCCATAATGCTGTGGTAGAGCACGTTTTGGATCCAAAAATCCATTTAAAAAAGTTTTGGTTAACCGTGTTTGAAGATTAGTGTAAACACGGGCATACCTGAAATGAACAGATGAGCTTTTAACTTCTTTTCATCTATTAAGGTGTGATGAAAGACTATTACTCCTGTTAGTCACTTCATATCACAACTCTAACTGGTATACAGCTTATCAACATATAACTTTAGAAAGCTAGAGTTCATACTCTATGCTCAGCTGGCAGGACTATAAGCACTTTATACTCTATCTCAAAATTAGATGTGTTGGGATACTTTTGGCCTATAACAGAATGAGGCAAACTAATCCAGCAGCCTCCATGTGTGGGTTTAGCATTTTGCAAGTCAAAATGAGAACCATGTACAGCAGGATTTCAACCCCAATTAAAAATGATGTATTATTCATCCGCAGATTACTTCATAACATGTCAGGGAAATACATGATAAAGCTAATAAATGGTTAAAAACATGGATGTGAAGCCTCTCTCCAGGTCAAGTTTATTTTACTTCTTATGACTCATAAGCACGGAAAAGTGTTAGTAATATTTAAACAACTTATGCATACATACATGCTAATATTAAGAAAAATAGGCCCCACCGTCTACATATGGAGGCTACTATATTTGCAGTGAAGTCTCTAAGTTCCCAGTGGTTATCAGCAAGTCTATTTCCGAGCCGCTTCGCAACCAGGCAGGTGACAATTGCTGGCATCAGCTGGTGGAGCTGATAGGACAAAATATATTAAGCAGATTGATAAAGAACATGATACTCATAGTATGAGAAATTCAGGAAACAACACATTTTCAAATTGTTATTTGTAAATGCCTAAATACACCTAAAAAGTATTGCGAGCTTATAGTACAATTTACAGCTACATCTTAAAATCTCTACATGGATAATCTCTCACCATATTAGGTTAAATTACCTGTTCAAACATTATTAAATACATCCTCAATTGCTCTACAAAAATATTGTACCAGCAATTACAGTCACTGGAGTTCTCCACCACTAGGCATATCTTATCTTTTGAAAATTACTAAAGTTGCCAAATTGAAATCAACCACAAGTAAATTAAACAAAATATAAATTGAAAGTCCCTTCTCATTGCTTCCTTCCAAAAATAAATTTCCAACTCTTTATAGTTCTATCTCTCAAGTATATTTTGTTCATCTCCTTATCCACCAGGATACTTTTAACCCCATAACCAATGCATTCTATCCAATCCAGAGTTACCATAATACATTTGAATGGTGGTGAGGGGAGCATTTCATCAGTCAATTATTCACAAACAATTCATTTTGCCTGCATACCTAATTTGCCCCCTTTGTATCCTATTGATCATTATCACTCCATGGAATTTTCAGCTTTCCCATTCATTAAAACAGTATTTTTTGTACATCCAACATGAAAATGAATAACAATCTTCCCAATATGTATAAGCAGAAAACTCACATAAAGTTCCAAGTGGATGTGAGGATTGTGGAGAAGGCTGCAGATGAGACGCATCAGAGCAAATAGTAGAGAGAAATTGCCTAAGCCTCGAGAAACCTGAAACGTAACCTAATAAGAAATAAACGAGCAACATAAAATAAAGTTGATTGCTCATCAAGCATACCTCATCTACAATGAAGCATGTGAAATACGGAACCAAAGGATGAAGGCCAGAGTCCGTTGCCAAACTTGCCAAAGCTTCCTTGAAAAGTACTGAATCAGACCTACTGATGGCAAGCTCGGCAACTTTATCAAAATATAACTGCAGATTGAAACTTCTGGTTGGTAATGAGAGTTATAAAATCGATGGACAGTTAAAGGGGCTTACTTGGAGTTCTCTGGACAGGACATGTTTAACAGGTAATCTAATATCAACAGGAGACTCGGCATCTTTTGCTTCCAGCTGTTTTCTCTCTTGAGGGCGACCGATTACTATCAACAAACAGAAACTTCTTCACTTCCATTATAAATATACAAAAAAAAATGACATGTTAACAAAAGACATGTCATTATATAAATCTTTCTCAACAACTTTTGCTTTCTTTCTCCACTATTGTCACAACAGTTTCCCAGGAATTCCAAGATCACTGCACTAATTTCTTTGCAATATATTGTGAATGCTGGATATCTTTTGACTTTAACACCAATCATTTTCTTTGATTCAGTCATAAAAAACAATGCACAGAGGGCATCTAATGTATAATCCCCAGAAAAGGTTGGTTGCAGAAAATGTTCCACAGGTGTTCTACCTATCTAAAATATTTGTTGCATAGTTCAGTCAAAAAATTTTACTTGGTTCCTTAGCTTACGTTCTTTCTTCAGGCAGTTAAACATTCTTTCAGTTAATACAATAGGGTTAAGGGAAACCATCATGTACTATCCAACTCAATTTACAGTTCCCCTTCAGTTTTCACAGTCTTCAACTTACACCATAGCTAATATTTTATTAAAAAGTCATTGGTTTGAAAATGCACATCAAGATAAATTACAAGATCCCATGTGATACTATCACCACTTTCATGTCATTCAGAATTTATGACCAATGATTACTAATTTTAGCAACAAAAGCAAACCTTCCATTTGGAACAGAAGAAGCAAGAACTACATGAGTATGATAAAGCATCTGATAATCTCAAGGTTCTCTTAATTTACCAGATGAAGCAGGGTCAAAATTATGATTACTTATTGAACATAGGAGCGTAGTAGTTTCTAGAAACAAACCTTCCACTGGAGCATTTTCTGGAATAGCGGGTTGCACACCTTCGATAGCCAGCCAGTGGCAGACAACTGAACTGTCCAATGGTGCCTTTGGTAATGGTGCTTCAATAATCTACATGTAAATCAATAGCCATATATAATCATCAAAAAGAAACTACATCAAACTTGACACATTTAATCAAGTCACGAGGATGAATCCACAGATATAGCTACTCACTTCTTTAAGGTCCACATCTTTGTCATCAACATAGAATAAGTCTTGGTGTCCAAGAGCTCTTCTGAACCGCAAAGGATCTCCAGTGGCAAACCCATAAATTGGCTGTGGCACCAGAGGACAAATATAGTTCAGCACTAGAATTCGGAACCATTTGATGCTGACATAACAAAGGACGAAACTTTGGATCTTAATAATTAAGTATTTGAGTTTAGGTAAAGCAGACGTCTTAAAAAGTTTACAGTTATGTTACTGTCAAATGTCAAACCTTGCTAAAACTTTGGGGAGAATACCTAATTACGTTCAGATGTTTTTTTTTCACAAGTTCAAAATCATTACTTTACTAAACAAAGGTAAGATATGACTCCCTCCATTCCATAACTAAAATAGGCACAGAACAAGACTCTTCAAGGAGTATAATTAGCAATGGCATGCCTCCATTACTCAACAAGGATTGCCAGTTTAAAAATAAACGTCTACCATAATACAAAAAAATATCAAGTTTCACTATATGATTTAACACCAAATAAAAAAAGGAAATAATGACCAACATCCATGAAAGCTAGCCATATCATCCAAAGTGCATCAAAAGCTGAAGTTACCTCGACATTTCTCAGCTTGAGTGCACTGTCAACATCATCAACTGTCAGCAGGTTTCTTTTCGAATGTCGCATACATTTAATTGCTTCCTAAAATTCAAGAACCACACTTAGGTTTAACTCTACATCAATCTTCAAAAATGATGCAACCTAACACAAAAATTAGTAATTGACAATGAGAGTTGAGCAAGAAACCTGCATGATTTCGCGCAAGCGGTACTCGACATCGGGAGCTAGAGCAAGCGCGGCGTCTGGGGATAAATTGGTAATCCCAATGCTCTGCGCGATTACCTCAACTGTATCCTTTTGAATTACACTCATCCTGCAGCTCCGGCGTCACCACCAACCAGAGACAGCAAGTAATGGTTTACTCGGCCAGAGCCCGGTGGCGATTTCTGCCGGAAACGGCGTGCTCCTCTCTGCTCTGGAGTCTGGACGATCTAAAGAGAAGACATCGAATAGTTTTTTTTTTGTCGTTTGACTGATTGACTCGTATCCGGGAAAAAATGCATTATTAGAAATTCTTCCCGGTAGGATTTATTTTGGAAAAGTTAAATTAAACTAAAAAACTTAATTTGAGTAAACACTAAATTAATTAATTTTTATTTATAATAAATATGTATCTTTTTACTAATACATCCGTTACATCTTAATCCGTACTCTACATTTTGATATTATTTATTATTAATAAATATATAATAATTAATATTATCATATTTGATATTGTTGGATTAATCGCAACACATACTATTCAAATAAAAAAATTATATTTCGATAATATAAGTAAACAAAGGTACAATTGGTCAAAGATGTGTGTTGGATAATTTGAAAAGTTAAACTATGTAAATTAAGATGAGACAGTGGTTATATATGAATTGGATACATGTTTAGTAAGTATTTGAGTGAGGTGTTGGATACATGTTTAGTAAGTATTTGAGTAAGGTATTTGGGAAGAGTATACGAAGATGAAAGTGGAAGCATGACACTTTTTAGTGGGTTTATAATTGTCAATTTGATTGAATTTGGATGAGTTAGCCTTGATTAGACAAATTCAGACAAGTCAGTTTAGATATAATTTGATAGTCCGTTATAGAAAAGTATTTAATCGAGCTTTCTCATTAGCGGAAGTATTTAATTTCGATTCCATTATTTTATTTTTTTAATTTATAATCACTTAAGTAAGTGGAGTGAAATTTATTAGGCTCACTACACCATAAAAAGTCTGTGTAAGCAAGTACTTTACAATTCAATAATTGAAAGTTTAAATATCTACTAGTATAATAATCTGTGCCGATGCACGGGAATTTAATATTAAAATATTATAGTTTAGTTTAATAAAATAATTACAGTTAAATAATTTTGACCACGTATTATTTTGTGACAGTTAAGTAATACAATGTAATAGCATTTTGGCAAAAAAATGGTCGCTAAAACATTGTTACGTTTTCAAGAATTTAAGAAATGAAGAAATTACATAATCTTATTTTCCCAACTCTTAAAACACTTCATTATAAACTACATTAACGGTATTATGGATCGGTTTATCATTCTTGTCAAAAATCAAAATCTTCAACCATTTTTATTTTTTACCCTAGAGACAGCAATTTATAGTTGTCCATGAGTGAAAACGGGTTTTGAGATGTAGTGTTTTTCATTGATAGTTGTCCGACGTAGGAGTATCTTTGAGACATGCTGCATGATTCATAAAAATTAGATATAAATCAAAAATCAATCATATAAATCAGACATATAAGTGGTGAAAAGACAAACCTTGATAGGTTGTTCAAGAAGAAATATGGATTCAAAGTTGGTAGATGTTTAAAAGGGGTGATTGTGACGGTGGTTGTTTGCTTTTGAGTGAAAGTATATATAAATATATAATAGTTTCCTAGACGCTTCATAATTTCATACATTCATTGTAGGCTATAAAGAATAAACGGTGCATGACTTACCGCTGCAAAATTAATAAAGAATCTGTGAAAATGATTAAGTGTGATTTTTATTTCAGGGAACGTTATGATGCAGGTTTTAAAATTAAGTTTTACCGTTAAAAAAATAACAAAGAATTTGTGAGGATGATTTTGTGCCGTTTTCATTTCAGGAACGTTATGATGCAGGTTAAGTTTTAATAATTTTTAATGAAAAATTGCAGGCTATAAAGAAGAAAGAGTACATGAGTTACCGTTACAAAAATAATAAAGAATCCGTGAAAATGATTAAGTGCAATTTTTTTTTCAGGGACCGATATGATGAAAGTTTTTAAAATTAAGTTCTAGCGTTACAAAAATAAAAAGAATTTGTGATGATGATTAAGTAGAGTTTTTATTTCAGGGAACGTTATGATGCAGATTAAGTTTTAATAATTTTTAATGAAATAATTGCAGGCTATAAAGAAGAAATGGTGCATGAATTACCGTTACAAAAATAATAAAGAACTTGTGAGGATGATTAAGTGAATTTTTTTATTTCATGGAACGTTATGATGCAGGTTTTAAAATTAATTTTTACCATTTCTAAAATAACAATGAAATTGGTGACGATCATTAAGTGTAATTTTTATTTCAGGGAACGTTATGATGATTTCAAAATTAAGTTTTGGTCATTTTTAATGAAATAATTGCAAGCTATAAAGAAGAAAGGGTGCATGCATTACCGTTACAAAAATAGCAAAGAATTTGCGATGATGATGAAGTGCAGTTTTTATTTTAGAGAATGTTACGATGCAGGTTAAGTTTTAATAATTTTTAATGAAATCATTGCATCCTATAAAGAATATAAAAGGTGCATGAATTACGATAAAAAAAATTAAGAAAGATTCTGCGACGATAATTAAGTGCAGTTTTTATTTCAGAAAATGTAACGATGCAGATTTTAAAATTAAGCTTTAATAATTTTAAATAAAATAATCGCAAGCTATAAGAAAAAATGTTGCATGCATTATCTTTACGAAAAATAACAAAGAATTTATGAGGATGATTAAGTACATTTTTTAATTTAGGAAATGTTATTATGCATGTTAAGTTTTGATAATTTTTAATTAAATAATTTCATGTTCTAAAGAATAAAGAGTGAATGAATTACCGTTAAAAAAAGTAAAAAAGAATTTGTGCGCATATTTTCAGTGCAATTTTTATTGCAGGAAACGTTATGATGCAATTTTTAAAATTAAGTTTATCGTTACAAAAATAATAAAGAATTTGCGACTATCAATACGTGCAGTTTTAATGTCATGGGACGTTATAATGCAGGTTACGTTTTAATAAATTTTAATGAAATAATTGCAGACTCTAAAGAAGAAAGGATGCATGAATTACCGTTACAACAATAATAAAGAGTATTATTTCAAGGAACATTACGATGCAGGTTTTAAAATTAAATTTTAGCGTTACAAAAAGAACAAAGAATTTGTGACGATCATTACGTGCAATTTTTATTTCATCGGATGTTATGATGCATGTTAAAGTTTAATAATTTTTAAGTTAGTTGCTTTCTCTCTCTACCACACTTCTCTCCTCCTTCTCTCTACCTTTATTTCCTAAACACATGCTTTTCCCAAAACAGTTACATTTATTGTCGTTGCCGACACATACTCTACCCTGAAACGGTCACATAACGGCCAATTTTATGGCGGCGCCACCGCATCTCCGCGGTGGCAACGCCCCTTACCGATCTTTTGCGCAGGCTGTGACTGATAAACCACCACCTATCTCACCTCTCCTCCCTTACGATCCCGAAATTCAACCAATTGGCGAGTTCAAGGGTAAGATTGCTTGCATCGTCTCGCCGGAACAAGCCTCACAATTGGCCGAGCACTACCAATACACACTGGTCGGAAAATTCGACAATGGGAAGCCATCCATGGAAACCTTGAATGTGGCTTTCAAATCCATTGGCTTTAGCTCAAATTTCCAGATTGGATCCTTAGATTTCAAGCACATTTTGATCAGATTCCAGGAGTCTGAAGACTATCAAAGATGCTGGCTTAAAGCAATCTGGAGCTTCAAAGGGGTTCCAATGAAAGTGCTCAAATGGAAAAATGAGGTACGGACAACTGATTTTGGAGTAAAATTTGTAGAGACTGATTTATTTTTTTATTTATTAGGGGTAAAGTTCAAATAATCAGGAATGGATTATTAGTTAAATCAATCAATCAAACAAATTGAATAATTAATAAAGGAGATGATGTGTCAATTCCTCATTAATCCTAAAAATAATTCAAAATTCTAAGAAAATTCTAATCCATCCTCTTTTAAAGTATAGTATAGATAGATGTTTAATATTGATGCTGCCCGCCTGGTCGGTCCGAGTAGTCCCCTGATCCCCGATCCAACAACCTAGCCCTGCAAGACAGAGCCCCGGGAGGTACCCGAGGGTAGACCCTCCGGCGTGATGATGAAAGATGGATCCGGGAGAGAGAAAAGGGGTAATCACTTGAATAATGAGAGAATACTTACTTGGAATAGTGCTGAGGGGCACTATTTATACAGTGATACATGCTCCTAATGTGGTCCATGCTTTCTATGGTGTTTAGTGTACCTGTCCTTGTCCGAGTTGTGCTGTCCCGGATGCCTCCATATTAGCTTACCTCATCATGGGCCGAGCCCGAACTACCGCGGGGTGATTGGGCCTGGGCCTGGTTCACCACTAGCCCCCCGGAAGCCGGTCCTTTCGGCCGAGGAGGGAAGTCTCGCTTGTCCGAGGGTGAAAGGGGTGGCTTCCTAAATTCTGTCCTGCCCGACAAAAGTGGCACGTGGCCACGATTTTCGAGTATCGCTTATTAACGCCTGCGCTCCTTTCTCGTTTCTCGAAGGCATTAATCATTGCTTTCACGTTTTTCTATTTTCCTCTTCTATAAATAGCCCCTCCATTTTCGCGTCACTTTCACATATTTGCTTTCGCTTTCAAATCTCAGATTTTCCTTTCGCTTTCAAATCTCAGATTCTCTCCCCAAATTTTCCTTTCACCGTCAACCATGGCTTCCACCATCGCGAACAATGATGCCAGCAACGATGCCCAGCCTCCGTCTCCGATTGCCTACACTCTTGTCAGCACATCACGCGAGAGCTCTCCTCCTCTTCCTGCGGGCCAGAGGCCGCCCTCCCCTCTCAAGCCCGTGTACTTATCTCGATCCGTGAACCCTTCCGGACCCAAGTTCAGGAGATCCAAGAACGCCGAGCAGAGGGTCCTGGACAGCGCTCGGGCGCACTCCCTTTCGGCCGACGACTGGACTAAGAAGTGCCTCAGTGACATGGGTATTCCGTTGCCAGTCGATGCTCAGCTCGTTGTGGTCTCTCCGGATGAGTCGATCAAAGACGTCCTGTGTATTCCTCGGATCCACTTCATGTGGGGTCTAAGCCTACCCGTCCCTCGGCTATATTCCAGGTTTATGGAAGTGTACAAGGTTTCCCCGGCCCAGGTCCATCCCAACGTCATAGCGGTAATGATGGGTTTCCTGGTTCAATGTGAGAGATTCAAGGTCGTTCCCTGCTTCAACCTCTGGAAGTCTTTCTACCTCCTGATCAAGTGCCCTGGCAAAGAGGAGATATGCACTGTCCAGGCTCGCCCTGGTGTTCAAGATTTCAGAGTGGGGAAGAAAGACTCCACAAAGAATTGGCAGCAGAAGGGGTACACCAAGGTGAATCCGAGGCTGTATGCCGGTCCCGGATGGAACAAGCAGATAGTCCTGGACGCCCGAGAGGCCTTCCTTTCGGACAAGCATCGGGCAAACCATACCCTCATGTCCTCGAAACCCCTGAACTTGGAACAGTACTGGCTGGCCACCAACTCCATCTACCTCTTCCCGGTTGAGATATACCCGGATGATGTTTTCCGGGTTAGCCGATGGGCTATGACCTGGCCCTTGCAAGGTTCGGATTCGGCACCCTGTACCATTTCTTTTTATTACTGTGATTCTCTTTCTTATCCTCTGTTGTCACAACTCCCACCGTTGCCCATAATCCTGCTGCCCCTGTCCCCGAGAAGAAGAACAAGAGAGCCGGGACTGAAACGGCTGAATCCACCAACGGCAAGGCTGCCGGTCGGAAACTGAAGACTCCAATAGTTAACACTCCCCCCGACAATTCTGAAGTTCCTACTCCGATTGCCGAGTTATCACCGTCTTCCAATAAGGAGATTGACAACCAGATCCCCGAAGTGGTGGAGGTCGACTCTCCGATCCACGAGGATGTCCCGGAGGCGACTCCTGCTATCACTCCTGATCCAACTCTTCACAATGTCCAGATGATCCCTGTCGGGTCCCGGCCTCCACTTGAACCTTCTATGCCGCTCTCAGGAGCACCGGCGGATTTTAGCCGCGATGTTGGGTCTTCTAGCCGCAGACGGTTTGTATTCCGCCCCACTTCATCGGCAGATACAAGGTCCCCTGCTGCCAAGTATACCACCCTCTCTGCCCCTGTCATTCCAATCCCTCCGTCTTACTCAAACAAGCGGAAATCCGGGGAAGCCCCCAGTAAGGACGCCAAGAAAGCTCGAGATAGCAGGTCTCTAACTCTGACGCCGGAGCCGAACGCTGTTAGCGATCATCCTGTTACCTCTTCTGACCAACAGGTGACTCTCTTTTCCTGTTTCTCTGCTCTTGCTCATATTATGTACACACATATGTATAAGAGAAAACTCCTTTCCTTGTAGGTCCAACTGCTGATCTCGGAGTTTGCCAACTCTTCGGAGTTTCAGACTGCACTTTCTTCCTTCCTCTCCCGTCAGTTAGAGAGGAAAGATGAGCAGATCAGAGCCGAGAGGGAGGGGACGGCTAAACTTCAGGAGAAGATAAGTCAATTGGAGGAAGAGCTGGCTGCGGCCAAGGAGTCAAGTTACCAAGATCGGCTGAACTTTGCCGAGGCCGTTGTGGACAAAGTCCTGGCTAGCGGGACCTTGTCTCGTCGCCTGACCGAACTCAATATGGCTGCCAGCTCCCACCAATGCCACAACACCTATATGGAGATCCGAGGTTGGTTCCCTCCCTCAATCCGTGCGTCCTTTAAGAAGCAGTGGTTTAACCCCAATTCTGAAGCCCAGCAGCTTCACTTGTTGGAAGTGCTTCAGAAGGGGGGGGGGTGAGGGGCCTGTCTCCGGCGCTTTGGGAAGCTCTGCAGAAGAGTCGCATGTCTGCCGAAGACGTCCGGAACTGGTCGTCGGATGTTGTTCGGCTGCCCGGGACACTGCCACCTGCTCCTCCCTCCGGATCAGACCTTCCAGAGGATGACAACTTCACCCTATACTGCACGATATACGACTTCTATCGGGGCCTCTTTGATCCGAAGGATATCGAGGGTAGCAGCTCTCCATCTCCTGGCCCTGGTGCTGCTGATAACGCTGTTGCTGAACCGCTCCCATCCCCAGAACTGGTGTTTGGTTCCGAAGATGAGGACGGGGCGAACGATAGCGACGATGACGGGGGGAAAGGAGACTCCAACAATGTTCGTTAGGCTATTCCCCTTTCTACATTTTACTTCTTGTATTCTGTTGCCCGGTTCTCCGGCTTATTAATGAACAAGTTTCCTTTTCCATTTGCTATCTGTCTCTTTTTAGTTGATCCTTTTCCTTTTCTCTTTTTTTTTGCATCTTAACTCTGATTTTATCCTGATTAGGGGCTACCTCTTAACCCTTCTTTCCCGGTTCCTTCCCCGGGGCTAACCAGAACCGGTTGTCCGGGGTTGATGGATCTGTTATCTGAGGGAGGTCTCGGACCGTTGATATCGGAGTTCCTTGATCCCGATTGCTTGCTCACCTGTCTTCTCCAGATCCAGGAGGACTTCGGATCCCTGTCGAAATGTTACCGGCTGGCCTTCGAGAGCATCGACCGAGTTCTAGAATTTGACCAGGTTATGACGGAGCAGGAAGCCCAACATCACAACTTCCAAGTCCGGATCCAGAAAGAGCTGGACGAGGTGTGGCATGATGTCATCCTCTACTACAACAAGTGCATGCGAATGCAAAACACAACCGAGCTCCGTAGGCAGGTTACCACACTGGAAATCGAGAACGAGAGGCTGGCCACTAGGAATCGGACTCTGCAGCAGCAGCTAGTGATAGTCCATCTTTCTTATCATCTGTTGGGTCTCCGCCAGGGGGAGGTTGACATCCCTGTACTAACTGACGTTCCTCGGGCAGTCGATGATCTCATCGCCTGGATGGAAAGTTCCGATCGGTCGTCCGGCAACTAGGCGGCTGCTTACCAGGCAGCTAAGGACTGGAGGAAGAACATCCTGAGTCGAAAATCCTCCCTGAGCCCTTATCGCACATTCCTCCTCCTGACGAAGTTGATCTGGCCTACGAACGATATGAGCACGCCCCTCAACTTCAGAGCGGCGCCTGGCCAGGCTTCGGACAGTCGCTGCCCGATTCCGTGCCCGATACCCTGGTCAGGGAAGGGCTTCCGATCCTACTCAGGGGGCCGATCCCCCGTCCCGTAGCGATTCGCGCCCGCCTCGAAACGACAAAAAAGGCAAAAAGAAGGTAGTCGGTTCTGAGGATGTCCAGACTAGACGAAGAGCTCCAATGCAAACTCCTGTCCGAATTGGGGGTCCGGCCGCTACCAACAGGGTTATTGTCCGAACCCCTGACCCGGTAATGGGGACAGGGGGTGCCCCTGATGACAATCCGGACACCCCTCATAATCCGGACGAAGAGCAACAAATGCTAGAGCTGGCTGTTCAGAGGAGTCGGCACGAGACCAGGAGGATTCCTCCCGGCGAGGCGTCTTCCTCCCGGGCCCCGGAATAGCGGTCCTGACCTGTAGACAGTTGTCTTTTAGTTCTGACTTCAGATTTCCGTATCTATTTTGTACATAAGCATTTTCATTTTATAAAAGTATCCACAAGCTTATAATATACTCGTTCTTGTTTTTCATTTAAATCGATCAAAGGGCATGCCCATATTACAAAAAATCCCCGGGCATCAAGCACCAGAGGATTCTCCTACCTACCCCTCGGTCATCTGACCTCGAGGCCCTATTCTTGGGCGTCTGGAGCCCGGAGCATATTCTACCTAGGCATCTAGTGCCAGAGGCTATCCTACCTAGGCATCTAGTGCCAGAGGCTATCCTACCTAGGCATCTAGTACCATAGGCTTCTCTATCTAGGCATCTAGTGCCAGAGACTAACCATAGAACCGCTGAAGGTTTGCTATGTTCCATCTTCGGGGGACTCCCTTCCCCATTGAGTATTCTAGCACATAACTTCCGCCCGGGTGGGCTTCTTTCACCCGGTACGGTCCCTCCCAATTGGGTGCTAGCTTGCCCTCCGGCTCCTGGTGACTCTTGTCGTTTCGCCTCATTACTCTGTCTCCTACCTTGAATTGCTCCTTCCTCACCCTCCTGTCATGATACTTCTTAACTTTCTCCTTTACTTTAGCCTCATGCAAGGCCGCTCTTTCCCTCCTTTCCTCCAACAAGTCTAAATTCGTCCTGCTCTCTTCTTCATTCTTCTCTTCGGACACCGGCTCGGCCGTCCAAAGACTGGGAACGCCGATCTCAGCCGGAATTACTGCCTCCGATCCATACGTCAGACTGTAGGGGGACTCCCCGGTCGCTGAGCTTTCCGTAGTCCGATGAGCCCACAGAACACTCGGGAGCTCATGTACCCAGTTACCCTTCGCTCCCTGGAGCCGGGCCTTAATCCCACTTACGATCGTCCGGTTCGTCACCTCCACCTGGCCGTTAGCTTGCGGATGATAAACTGACGTGAGCTTCTGACTTATCCCATACTTCACACACCAAGATTTGAAAGGATCATTTTCAAACTGTGCTCCGTTATCGGTCACTATAGCCCTCGGCACTCCGAACCGGCATACAATGTTCCTCCAACAAAATTTCACGCAGGTAGCCCCCCGGATGTTGGTTAAAGGTTCTGCCTCCACCCACTTAGTGAAGTAATCTATGGCCACAATCAGGTACTTCAAGCTGCCAGGAGTAGTGGGAAAAGGTCCGACCAGATCCAGTCCCCATCTGCTGAAAGGCCAGGCACCTGTTATCCCCATCATCTCTTCCCTGGGTATGTGCACTAGCGCCGCGAACTTTTGGCATTGAAGGTACGAGCGAACCCTGTCCTGCGAGTCCTCAAACATGGTAGGCCAGTAATACCCCATCCGTAAGATTTTCCTGGCCACTGTTCTGGCTCCCGGATGACTACCATTCGGACCTTCATGTACTTCCCGGACCAGGTACTTGCCATCCTGTCGTTCCACACACTTCAACAACAGCTGGAGATAACCTCTTTTGTACAGGACGCCCTCCTGTAGTGTATATTTCGGCGCCTTAACCCGGATTTTTCTGGCTACCACCCGGTCGGCCGGGACCTCCCCTGTCAGAAGGTACGCCCGGATCGGCATCATCCAGGAGTCATCCTGCACTGTTTCTACTGCCAGGGTCTCATCATTATGCTCGTAACTCCTCCTCTCTAGCGTCTCCCTTCTGAGAGGCGCTTTCTGTCCTGGCCTCAACTTCGAAGATGCCAATTTGCTCAGAGCATCGGCCTTTTCATTCTGCTCTCTCGGCACCTGCTCCAGACTGAAACTGTCGAACTGCCGGATCATGGGCTGGACCAGCTCCAGGTACCTCTGCAAGCTTCACTCCTTTGCTTCATATTCCCCGTTCACCTGCTGCACTATAATCTGCGAGTCACTAAAGGCCTGGATCGTTCTTATCTTCAGCTCCCGGGCAAGCTTAAGTCCTGCCACCAACGCCTCATACTCTGCCTCGTTATTTGTAGTCTTGAAATCGAAATGCAGGGCATAGTGGTACTCCTCCCCTTCTGGTGACGTCAGAAGGACCCCGGCTCCGCTGCCTCCCGCATGGGCTGACCCGTCCATATGCAGTGTCCACCCCGGGCTTGAGGGCTCCTCGGTCGGTACGTCCGGACCAACCATTTCCGTCAGGAAATCCGCCATAGCCTGGCCTTTAATAGCTTTCCTTGGCTGATAGCTTATCTCATGTTCCCCCAACTCTATGGCCCACTTCATCAAACGCCCCGACGCCTCGGGCTTAAGCATCACCTGCTTCAGGGGGTGGTTGGTCAGGACCATAATCGGATGAGCCTGGAAATACGGGCGTAACCGTTTTGAAGCATAAACCAGCGCCAATACTAGTTGTTCCAAACTTGTGTACCGAGTTTCCGGACCTTGTAATGCCCGGCTGACAAAATACACCGGACGCTGCCTCCCGTCTTCCTCTCGGACCAACACCGCACTGACAGCCGATGCGGACGCAGACAAGTATAGAAACAAATCCTCCCCCTCCTTCGGCTTCGAGAGGGTGGGGAGTCGGCTCAAATGCTCCTTCAGATCCTCGAACGCTTTCTCGCACTCCTACGTCCATTCAAACTTCTTTGCCTTCCTCAATATGTTGAAAAAAGGAAGTTGTCTCTCCGCGCCTTTTGACAGGAAACGACTCAAGGTTGCCAGGGAACCCATCAGCCTCTGCACCTCCTTCACATTCTTCGGCGACTGCATTCGGCTTATCGCCTCCACCTTCTCCGGATTGACGTCTATTCCTCGACTAGACACCATGTAGCCGAGGAATTTCCCAGCCGCTACTCTTACCACACTCTTCTCGGGATTCAGCTTCAGGTTTACCCTTCTCAGAATGCCGAACATCTCCTCCAAGTCTTCTAAGAATCCTGGGTAACTCCGGCTCTTCACCACCATGTCATCAACATATAGTTCCATGTTCTGTCCCAACTGATCCCGGAATATTGCATCTACCATCCGCTGGTACGTTGCCCCCGCGTTCAACAAGCCGAATGGCATCCGCCTGTAGCAATAGGTCCCAAACTCTGTGATGAAGGCCGTCTTCGGCTTGTCCTCTTCTGCCATTTGAATCTGATGATAACCCCGGTATGCATCGAAGAAGGCCAGGGCCTCATACCCGGTGATGGCTTCCACCAACCGGTCGACTGGGGGAAGGGGATAACTGTCATTCGGGCAACACTTGTTTAGGTCGGTGAAGTCGATACACATTCTCCAGGACCCATTTTGCTTTTTCACTAGCACCGGGTTAGCTAGCCATTCTGGGTATATGATTTCCTCCACTACCCCGGCCTCCAGCAACTTCAACACCTCCTGTCTTACCACCTCGGCCCTATCTCCTGCCAGGGCCCTCTTCTTTTGCCGAATTGGCTTCAACTCCGGGTATACATTCAGCTTATGGAGAGCTAACTCCGGGGGTTCACCTGTGAAGTCCCTCTTTTCCCATGCGAACACATCCTCATATTTCGAAATCAGGGATCGTAGCTGTTCCTTTGCATCGACTGGCATTTTTCTCCCGACCTTGATTATGCCTCGGCTTCCGACCTGCATATCCTCTACGTCTCCCGGACCTACTTCTCCCTGCACCGCCCCGACCGGGGCCTTCCTGGCTTCTTGAAGGGCCGTGAGCATGCAACTTCTAGCCGTGGATTGACTTCCTCGAATCGTCGCCACCCCCCGACTGGTTGGGAACTTCATGGTCAAATGGTACGTCGAGCAAATGGCCCTGGCTTTAGCCATCCACGGTCGTCTGATGATGATGTTATAGGGAGACGGGGCGTCTATGACCGCGAAATTGCACCGGACCGAGGTCTTCTTGCTCCTGTCAAGGTCATCCACCACCGTCACTGTTAAGGACACAACCCCCAAAGGATGTTCCGTCCGGCCTGTGAACCCTGACAGCGGAGAGGTGCTCGGGTGAAGGTTGTGGCGCCCTATCCCCAACTGGTCGAAGCAAGAAGCAAACATGATTTCTACACTGCTTCCATCGTCAATGAACACTCGCTTGACTGTAAATCCTTCTATCTCCGCTGTGATCACCATCGGATCCGTATGGGGCGTTAGACTGGACACCGGATCCTCGTCCGAAAAGGTGATGACCTCCGTTGGGCGCAGTCTCTTCTCTCTGTCCTCACCAGCCGGCACATACCTACTCCGGGCTTTGGCCGCTGCATGGGACTGAGGCCCATCACCTACTTCTCCGTGTATGACATTTATCATCCGGGGAGGGACCTGATTAACCGGTTCCGGGGCCATAACCAGAGCTGCTGCTCCCGGCTGGGCAGCCGGTGCAGGAGCCCCTCGCTGGTTATCATTCTGCGGCATATTCCTCCAATTCCTCTTCCTCCCCGCTCCGGCCTGCTGCCCGGCCGCCGGACGCTGGTTCTCCTGACTCACACAATCTCTTAACTGTCCTCTCTCGATCAACTTCTCGATCTCCACCCTCAAGCTTCGGCAGCCTTCTGTTGTGTGTCCATTAGACTTGTGGAAAGCACAATATTTGGCCGCGTTTGCTGGAGTCGGATTTCCCGGTATGGGGGCTGGGTCTTGAAACAGGTTCCGATGAATTGTTAGGATCTCCGACCGGGTCTTGGTCAGAGGAGTAAACGTTTCGGCCCGAGGGGGGTCAACCCTCGGTCTTACTGGGGCCTGATCTGCATCCCTCCTGCCAGGATCAGCGACCCGAGCCTTGTCGCCCTTTCCAATCCCCTTGTCCTCAAAATATCCTTCCTCCTTCCTCTTCTTGCTCCCTTCCAGGAGCGAACAATACATCTCCACCTCAAGATCCAGCTGATGAAAAGTGGTCGGGATATTCTCCATAAGCTTCGCCCATAACACCTCATCCCTTAAGTCTGCGATGAATCCTGCGATCAGGGCCTTCACTTGAGCATCTCTATCAATCACCTTCATGGAATCGTCCATGTACCTCCTGTGGAAACCCCGGACTTCCTCCTTTGCCGACTATCGACTGTGAGCCACTTCGGCCAAAGGAAGGTACTTCTTTCTTCTGGTCTCATATCTGTGCATCAAAGCCCTTGAAAAATCATAGTAATTTCTAAAACTTTCCGGGGGTTGGGTTTCAAACCACGACAAACAGCTTCCCCTCAGATACGAGCTCACCAGCTTGCACATAAGCTCCTCCCGGATGTCGCGTGTTCCCATGACATTATGGTACGTCCTGACAAACTCCTCCGGATCCGTCTCCCCGCTGTAGGTCGGCACCCCCTCCGGGACTCTCATTCCCACCGGCCAGGGGAAAGTACTGATATAACCTATCCAGGGGGAGGTAGGCCTTCCTCCATTCCTTCCTATCAACCGATCCAACCTCT
Organism: Sherardia arvensis; assembly: GCA_948330725.1. Taxonomy (NCBI): domain Eukaryota; kingdom Viridiplantae; phylum Streptophyta; class Magnoliopsida; order Gentianales; family Rubiaceae; genus Sherardia; species Sherardia arvensis. The sequence goes on from OX415241.1 coordinate 31,494,549, forward strand.
CCTCCACCGAGTTTAGAGCCGCCGGAGCCCGGTCCACAACCACCGGGTACGCTCCATAGGTTTCCGCGACCGGGGCCGGTTGAGCCATGGCATATCCCGCCATCGGTACTTGGTTCTGCATCCACACCGGTCCTTGAATCCTGGGAGCCCAGCCCCCCGAGACTCCAGTGGGTTGGGCATAATACCCTCCGGGTGCCGGGGGGTACCCCTGATACCCCTGATACCCGGGTTGAGACGTCCCGTATCCTGGAGCTCCGTATCCGGGATGGCCCCCGCCTTGACCATATCCCGGCCCCATACCGGCTGGCTGCCCTATATTCCCAGCGTGCCTTTCCAGATCTATCACAACCGGAGGCCGAGGATTTTCCTGCCCATGAACGGCAGGGGGTCCTCGGCTGACCACCTCCGCAACCAAAGGAGGTAACCCCGTAGGAGGCACCAACGGGGTCGGATTAGATCCTGACTCGGGCTGAACCGGGGGTACCCAGTCCTCAGTCGCCGAGGGGTTCGACTGTCCTTCCCCAGTCGGTTTTGTTCCCGATCCCGGTCCTTGCTTTGCCGCCAACCAACGACGGTACTCCTCTTCCTGAGTAGCAGCAAACTTCCTTCTGTCACGGTCGTCCTGCGTCATTCCCGGCTCCCTCTCGGCTCGCGGCTCTGACTCCCCTTCAGAGACTTCTGGATCCGAATGCGCCGGGGCCTTCCCCTTACGCGCTCGATCCCTCATCTGGCGTAAAGTGAGATCATCCTCTACCACTTCAGGCCTTCTTCCTCCTCTACCTCTTTGTGGCGGCCGACCTCGAGGCGGCATCTTAATGCGTTTCGTGAACAAAGATCGCGTCTCACTAGGCGTGCCAACTTGATGCTGCCCGCCTGGTCGGTCCGAGTAGTCCCCTGATCCCCGATCCAACAACCTAGCCCTGCAAGACAGAGCCCCGAGAGGTACCCGAGGGTAGACCCTCCGGCGTGATGATGAAAGATGGAGCCGGGAGAGAGAAAAGGGGTAATCACTTGAATAATGAGAGAATACTTACTTGGAATAGTGCTGAGGGGCACTATTTATACAGTGATACATGTTCCTAATGTGGTCCATGCTTTCTATGGTGTTTAGTGTACCTGTCCTTGTCCGAGTTGTGCTGTCCCGGATGCCTCCATATTAGCTTACCTCATCATGGGCCGAGCCGAACTACCGCGGGGTGATTGGGCCTGGGCCTGGTATCACCAAATATGGTGAATTAAGCCACTTTTAATTCTTTCAACCATTTCTTCTTTATAAAATAACTTTTTTTTTAAAATCAATGCATGATCATTAAGTGGAAGTTAAAGGTAGGATTATTAGTCTAACTAAAAGTAAATAATATATTTGTAAGAGGAAAAATAAGATGCTGATGTGTAAAATCCTCATTAATCCTAAAAATAATTCAAAATTTTAAGAAAATTCTAATCCATCATCTTTTAAAGTATAGTATAGATGAGAGATCCTTAACCGCACCCATGTCAAGTTCACAAGCATGTTAGGTCACGCCAGAGCGATACCCAATTCTGCCGATGAACTGACTCAATACCTGCAAGCATATTAGGGTTTGCTATGCAATACCCAACTCTGCCGACAAGTACGGGGTTTGAGAAAAGGACACCCTCCCTTATACTTTTCCCATGTCAATTTTCCCAAGCAGGTTAGGGCACGCCAAAGCAATTTCCAATTTTGCCGATGAAAATACTCATAACTCGCAAGCATATTAGGATTCGCTAAGCGATACCCAATTCAACCGACGAGTACGGGGAAAAGTTAAGGGATAAGCACGCTATTGCATAAGTAACAAAGAGAATGATAGCTTAGTCTATTACAATCCAGACATAACTATTTTGAAGTTCAATGTATCCAATATAGTTCCGGAATCTGTCACATCCATTCTTCACTTTGTATGTTCAGTATCAGTTCCTTGCTCCAGCACCATGATCTCCAAGCTCCATGCTCCAGCTTAATGTCCAATTTGTATATGTCAGTATCAACTCCATGCTCCAGCTCAATGTTCCAAGCACCCATCCACTAATGTCATCTGCATAAGAAACAACAAAACTAGCAGTATCCAAACTCTAGAAAATTATCTAGCAACAATATAGGGACACTCTCTACTGTCCATAGCTACAAGCCCTTTTATATTTAAAGGTAGATTCTGATCATTAAAAATCAAGACTTGATTAGGTTCATTAGCCAGCTTAGACAGTGAATCTGCAACTGCATTAGATTCTCTTAAAATATGAGAGTAAGAAACTGAGAAATCACCTGCTAATGCCCAAATGTTCCGAATTATGTTCAATATTTTCCATGGCACTCTATACTCCCTGCGAATGATCTTTAGCAATACCAGTGAGTCTGTTTCCACGTTAATCTTCTGGTATCCTTGAAAAAAGGCAGCTTCTATTCCCAGTGCCATTGCAACAGCCTCTGCCTCTAAACAATCCATAGCTTGTAGTGAGCATGCTTTGGCATACAATACCTTTCATGTATGATCCCTGCACACAATACCAGCTCCACTTTTGCCATTCCATAGGAATGACCCATCAGTATTAATTTTAATAAAACCCCTTTTAGGTAGGTTCCATTGGACTGTCCTTCTCTGCAAACCAGACATTCTCACTCTGGATTTAATCCAAGAGTTACCATGGACTCGCTTAATATCATTCGACATGTCCATCACCTGTTTCACTATCAATTGTTTCTGTGGTGCTACATTGTCGTATATATAAGCCACTCTTGCACACCAAATATACCACAGAACAGTAACTGGCAAAAGTCTGGCCATTCTCATCTGAGATGGTGTCAAACCTTGTAAGTTCCAATAGTAGTAAATCAAATCCCACAGTGACTGTGAGCTGTAGTAAATGATATCACAACGTTCACTAACCGATTTCCATATCCACTGCACCTGTGTACAACTGTCAAAACTGTGATGAATATCATCCTAGTATGACAAACAAAAATAGAAGATTGATGGTTGATGTATACTCAGGTCTTCTAACACATCATCAGTGGGGATTAATCTATTAGTTAACCTCCAGCAGAAATAAGATAATTTTGCTGGGATTTGAGAAGACCGTAGATGCTTAATGATGGTATTACCCGTTTCTCGGGCCTTAGTGTTTCATATGTAGATGCAATAGAAAAATTCCCATTTGCACTAGGTTTCCAAATCATAATATCAACAACATCATCAAATAAAGGGAAATCAGCAGATATCATGTCAAATATAATATTTAAAGCCATGTAACATCTGCTCCAGATAGTATTCTTGATGTAAACAAAATTCTTTGACTGTAAGATCAGGGAAAGGTATTTCCCTTAATTCATCCCATAGATCAACAAGAGCATCACCACCTACCCAGTTGGCATTCCAGAAGGAGATTTCTCCCTTTCCAATCATAACTTTGGTGTACTGATACTAGTATTTAAACCTCTTTAATTCTTCTCCATGTTTTTGATTTCTTCAGATAATCAGGTAAACTCCACACATAGGCGGAGCCGTAGGGGTGCTAATTGAGTCTGTCAACTCGCGAGTAATTCGAGATTGATTCGGTCAAAACTCGGTCAAAACTCGACTCGATCTAACTCGACTCGATCTAGCTCGACTCGAGATCGACTCGACTCGAAAGGTTAACGAGTCGAGTCTGAGCAAAGCCTAACTCGACTCGAAAAACTCGTGAGTAACTCGATAAGTATAATCAGTTATAGTTTATAATATTATAAGGTTATACTATATTAGTTCAACCATCCTAAAGGGAACTAGAATAGTTATTGCTCCGGTCAATAAATAAATTAATAATAAGCATTAAAAAGGATTAAACTACGTAGTTTTGACCTAAGGTCGCCACATAACCACCACAAATTCACCATATTTCGGTGCTTACCATTTTTATATATTCTTATTTTTCCTTTTAATTTTAAATATTCCATTTTCACTTTGATTTCTTTCTTAATTAATAGTCATGAACATAATATTAATTATTAGATATTTCCTTACTTAAAACTTTATAATTTATTAACTTAATATATATCATTCAATATTTCAATCACCATTTGATTATTTACCTTGCCAATTTTCAAGTGTGGTTATATTATTATGTTTTCGTACGTAGGCCTTGTGGGATATTTCATTTGAATACCGAATTTAATAATTCTGAAAATTTGATTGTTAGCCACATATAATTGGAATTTATGGATATTACCTTCCCCATTATTCTAACGGCATTCCTTTAAATTAAATAATACATCTACATATGAACTATATAATATATATTAATACATTTAAAAAGTGAAAAACAAACATCGTCATCAATATATAAATGAAAACAAACGTTATTAATATATTAACAAAAATCATAAAAACCAGCGTGAAAAATATTATAAAAATATTTTTAATAATTATAAAAATATTATAAATGAAAAGATATATTATATTTTTTTGTAATATTAGCGTGAAAAAAATAGTGCGGAGGTTTAATGCTAGGTTAATTATTAGTTTTTTTTGTGTGACGAGTGAACTAGATCGACTTTGCAGAGAACTGCTCACTCGCCTGAATTATCCATGCCTTTCCAACCTTCAGTTTCGTTTGATTTGCAGGTTTCGTTTCAGTACCTTAGTTGGAGGTTTGGGGTTTCACGTTATACTAATAGGATCGATCCGTTGATTAAGTTTTTATTTTACATGGCTTTTGAAAGTCCTGATACTCTTCGAAACGGTGATCAGGAGAAAGTTTGTAATTATTATGAACTATGACACCTTTGATTCTAATAGAGAGAGAGTACGTAACGTATTTTGGCACATTACTCTCAAAACAAATACTGAGTAATACATATTCCAATCGATCTAAATATTTGTGCTTTTGCAGCTGTCATGCGATGTCTTATATAATTATGGGGGTTTACTTGATATTCGAGGATGACAAACGGAAAAGCAAAATAATGTGAAGAAATAAACAACGAATTTTTGTCCTAACAAGTTTTTTGTCGGGTAATTCGAAGTAAATCTTCATGTCTCTTTGTTCATACCAGTCCCGCTGCATAGATTGAATATAATCACACGGTCTGGTAAGCTTCCATCTTCCCCTCTTACAGTTGTTTGTTGCAATTTATAGGTTTTGGCATACAAAAAGCTAACCTTAAAGCTTTTAGAATTGTGAACATAATTGGGCATTTTTCCCTTAAAACGTGTACTTATAAAAATATTTATCTATTAACTTAATATTAAATAATTTTCTCACATTTTGATCTAAAATATTATTTATAATAATTACCTTTGATGGATAACCTGGCAATTACGATATATCGACAATTTCATAATCTTTTGAAATTTGCCACTATAATTTTGTTAATTATCTCTTAAACAGTTTTTCTTTAAACACACTTCATCCTCATCTTCATAAGTTTGTTCATAATATTTACATTAAAAAGATTAAATATATCGTGCAACGCACGATGATATTTAGCTAGTCTAATCTAGCTAGTTTTCATTTACTACTCAATATTGAATAAACTAATTAATTGCATTATGTATATGTAAAGGCACATATATTTAATTAGAAATTTTCATAGTATAGACGTGTTTAAATAGGTTATGTATTTTACTTTTGTATATTTTTCATAGTAGCTAGTATTAGCATTTATTTAATATGGTTATAAACTATCAATGTCAAATATTAAAAAATAATTATTTTATCATTTGAATTAAGTGATTTAAAAATAAGTAGTAAAATATTTTGTATTAATTGATTGGATGAAGGTTACTTTTATTAATAATTTTAAAAAATAACTATAAATTTGTGGAATAATTAGTTAAATTTTTATTTTAAAAGGGAAAAAATAATTCGAGTTCGAACTCGCGAATCGAGTCGATACTCGATAAATAATAACGAGTTCGAGTTGAGTATGGTATTATTAAAATTGCAAGTTCTCGAGTCGAGTTGAATATGGTTAATATAGTTCTCGAGTCGAGTCGAGTTACGCACTACTCGCGATCGACTCGCTCGATTAGCACCCCTAGGCGGAGGTACGCCTTAGCTTGGGTGGCAAATGCCACCCAAAAATAATTATTTTTGGATTTTTTTACCTTATAAATTTTTAAAATTTATAATTTTGCCACCCTCTTTTTTTAAATAGTACTAGTAACCATAATATTTGTTAATTTTGCCACCCACTATTGAATTCCCGACTCCACCTCTGACTCCACATGAAACTAGCCCACAAACAAGTACCAGTTCGGATCTTCCACCAGAGGTTACTCCCAGCCCATTTTCACTGAAAGGATAACATATATTTTTCCATGCCCTCCACACCCGTTTCTGTCCCAAGTCACTTGTTCCCCAAAGAAATTTAGAGAACAGGACATGTAATTTTACTATAACCCCTTTAGTATGTTTTATCACATTTAAGATATGTAAAGGGATTGCAGAGAGGACATGTTTAATAAGAATCAATCTCCCAACCTGATTTAGCCATTTATTTTGCCATAGAGACAATCTAAATTCTATTTTATCATATATTGACTGGAAATAGGAGTGTTTAGTCTTTCCACTATATATTGGACATCCCAGATATGTAAATGGGAGTGTACCCTCATTAATTCCAGAAATATCAGAGACCAGAGACTTTGTTGCTGAACGAGCATATGTAGTTATGTAAAATGCAGATTTTTCCAGATTAATTTTTTGACCAGTTGCATTTTCATAACAAATAAGAAATCTTCTCAGATTGTTCAAGCTTGTTCTGTTTGCTTTCAAAAAAACCATTGTATCATCAACAAAATTCAAGTGTGTGATCTTTTGTGAATTATGTGGCAGCTTATAGTAATCTATCATTGATTGATTAAACAGTAAGTCAAGATTTTTTGAGAAAACCTCTGTAAGTAATATAAACAAAAATGGAGATAAAGGATCTCCTTGTTTTATACCTCTTGAAATTTTAAAAAATTCTCTTGGCTGTCCATTCACAATAACTGATAACTTAGCTGCATTCATGTTGCCCATATTGTTGTTAACAAAAAGTGTGTGAAATCCAAATTTTATCAAAAATCTTCTCAGAAAAGACCATGATACTCTATCAAAAGCCTTTATCATATCCAGTTTGAAAAAAATATTAGACCCCCCAATTCTATTATGCAGAAAATTAGTTAATTCACTCATTAGAAGAACATTATCTGCTAGCTCCCTCCCCTGAACAAAAGCAGATTGTTCAGGTGAGATTAAGTTATTCATTAAGGGATTTAACCTCTCTGTATAGACATTAGTGAAAATCTTATTGAGGAAGTTTGATAAACTGATTGGCCTGAAATCTGAGAATTTATTGACCACTGGTTTCCTGGGGATAAGCACTATATGTGTTGCAGCAATGGCTTGAGGTATTGGTATTCCCATTAAAAGTTCATTTACTGCATTGATCAAGTCAGGGCATATTATATCCCAGCAAGTAGTGTAAAACTTTCCTGAAAATCCATCAGGACCTGGGGCTGAATCCCCATCCATACCAAAAATAATCTTTTTTATTTCTTCAGTATCAGATAATTTTATAAGTTCAAGATTGTTTTCCATAGTAATAGAGGTTGTAATATTGTTCAGAAGGAGGTCAGAGTCATGTGAGTTATGATCTTGATTATCCTCCGTTAACAGAACAGAGGAAAAGGATACATCTTCAGTGCTTATGGTCTCTGGATCTGTCAACAGTTCATTATTGAAGTTTCTGATGGCAACTATTTTTTGTCTCACATGCTTTGATTTGATGGAAGCATGGAAAAACTTTGAGTTTGAATCACCATGTTTTAACCATTTGACTCTCGATTTTTGTTTGAAAAAAATTTCTTGTCTATGAATAGCCAAAGTTAAGTCAGCCTGAGCTTTATGCAGCTCACCTCTGTTAACTTCAGTATTATTTGATTGATATTCCATCTCTTTCTGATCAACCACATTTTTAAGTAACTGAACTCTATCGTGAACATTCCCAAAAATCTCTTTATTCCACTCTTTCAGTTTCAGTTTAAGCCTTCTAAGTTTTACAGAAAATCTCAACATTCCATAAACATCACATGGTAAGTTCCAGTTATCAGTTACAATATTCATAAAATAATTATGTGTAAGCCAACAGTTCTGGAACCTGAAGGGTTTAGGTCCAGATTGAAAGATTTGAGTCTCTAAAGTAATTAAGAGTAGAGAGTGATCTGATGGTGCTCTAGATTTTGTTCTTACTCTGATGTTTGAGATTGATTCTATGAACTGATTGTTGACTAAGACCCTGTCCAGCCTTTGCCAAACATTACCATTACGCCTAACACCAAACCAAGTAAATAAGTTACCTATTGTAGGTGGTTCAATCAAGTCATTATCTTCTATAAAATTATTAAAATCCATCATGCTATTATGACTGGGGATGACCTACCTAAATATTCACTAGACTCTCATACCACATTGAAATCTCCGGCAATCATTAATGCATTATTATTTAAAACACTTAATTTATGCCAAAGGGGCTTTCTATCTAGCTTAGTATTTCGATTCCATTACTTTTCTGAAAGAAATACATTAAAGTTAATTGAATCTTTAGTACGTTTCATACTCTCTCTCATAAACACTCCCATCTAAAAAAATTATAAGTATTTGAGTTGTTATGTTCATTATTTGATAACTTTTTTTGTTTGTTATCATAATTAAGAAAAGTTAGAAATACACATGTTCCAACCTAAACTGATAAATGTTCCTTAGCTAGATCTTATTTACCAACTTCGATTACATGAAAGACAAAAAAAAAGAAAAAAAGCTAAATTATTGATATTTTCAACAATACTCTCTTGATTTTTCAAGACGTCGACTCTGTATCGTTGAGTGACATCATGAATTTGTAAGTATAATTGAGCACAATAAGATGACTCTCTACTTGAAACCTTCTAAGCTCGCCATCAGGCCATATAATAAGCGAATTTTCTACATTTCTATTGAATAAGCATTTAATTACTGGAAACGAAATTAAGTGGTCTAATAATTTAATCTAAAGTCTAGAAATTATTTAGAAAATTTTGAATGAATGTATTTATACAATTCACTACAACGAGCGAATCTGGTATACGGATCAAGTCGATGCAAATCATGTCTCTTGACCGAACACATTTGGAGACTTTAATAAAGGAACCTGAGATAAATTACATTAAATGTTGTTGCAGGAGATATTTGAGCTCTGGCGGGCAAACCTGACCACTTAAGCTAAGCCCAAGTGGTTAATAAGTGTATTTATGTTTTTAGGAGTATTTATATTGACAGCCTGGTCTACACTTATGCTGATCAAAATATGTCTCTGGAGTTGCCCCTTGCTGAGGATGATGCTCTGACAAAAACTGTTGACAGCCTGATCAACACTGATGCTGCTCAAAAGATGCCCTTGGAGTTGCCCCTTGCCGAGGATGATGCTCTGAAGAAGACTGTTGACAGCTTGGTCGACGCTGAGGATGATGCTCTAAAAAGAAGATTGTTGACAGCATGGTTGACGCTTATGCTGATGAAAAGGTCGTGTTGAAAGTGGCCTGAAAAGAATCTTTCATCTTGGACCTTAGTAATTTTGATATAAGTGACTTGAGCGCTGGTAAAGAGGATTCCGCATCCTCATCGTCGGCGCTTTATGTTGATATCTAGGTGTTTGGCCATGCTTGCTTTGAGTAATTCAGTATAATCTTGAGCAGTATTTTTGCAAGGTTAGCTTTGAGCGAATTGAATACAATTTAGTTACTTTGAGCAATTCAGCACAATATATTTGGAATGGGTGTAACAAACAGAAAGCTCCCACTCATTTTCTTGGCAATGATTCGTTGAGGGAAAATACTTGATGTGATTTCTTCTCATAATATCTTTATAAACACCAAACAATACCTCTTCGCAATTGCGTGCCACGTTAGCTTTTAGGATGAACTTTAGCATGCCTTGAGGAAGCAAGAAGAGTTGTTCAGGTTTCTTTCGTAGAATGACATCTAGAATAGCTAATGTCTGCATTGTCCATGTTGGCTTCTCCCAGTACCACTGTACATTCCTATGATCAATGTGTTCCTTCTAATTGCCATGCCATCTTCCTAATCCCGAGCACTTCGGAAACAAATTGTTATAGTCGGAATTAGCACCGGTCTTTCTAGTCGTATCCTCGTGCTCCTATAGAGGCTAGTTCTTATACAAAGCTACTTCAAACCAATTTCTACACTCTCACAAACAGAAAAAACACACTTTTATTTTCATTTTCGAAAACCCATTATAAATAAAGCAAGTTTCTAAAAGATATTTCCTTAATGAAAATAATTTCATTTACCACTTTCATAATCCTGATATACATTTAGAAATTTTCTTATCATTGTAACTATACGTTTTCTTTTTTACTCTGGTGATTTAGGCAATTTTTCTCTCTTCTAACGCTCCTCTTAGTTTTCGATCGGCGGCGCCGCCATGACGGCGGAGCCGTCTTCCGGTGATCCAACACCAACGATTTTATCTTCTTCCCCAACCTCTACTTATGCTCAGATTCTAAACAAACATCTATCTGCTTCCTTAGATATGATTATTCAAAATAGCGATAAACTTAGAGAGCCCCCAAGTCCCATTCTGATTATTAGGGGGACTAGGAATCACTTTCTCTGATGAGGAATGTTAAACAGAAAACCCCTTTGCGATACACTTTGGTTAGGAACTTTTCTAGGGCCTGATCTTAACTTGAGCGCTTGAGAAATCATTTTCAAACATCTGACTTTAATGGCCAATTTGAGATTTATCTTATTAAGATAAGAGATATGTTTTTATCCATTTTGAATTGCTATATGATTTCTACAAGTGCTCGAAATATAATTTGAATGTTAAACATGAACAAGAAGTACCTCCATCAACCTCTGGTCTTACTGATAAACAAAAGGAAGCACTTGTAGTTGATATTGCTAACAATCTTTTTGAGACTATCTCCTTGAAAACGAAGAGCTTTTTCGCAGGAATCACATGTTAAACACTCATCTTCAGTTGCATTACACAATAGTCTTAATGTACTAATGATAAGTTAAATGGTGATATTTCTGACGATGAAATTGAAGTAATTGTTGATGAAGCTCAAAATAAAGATACACCTTCTAACCACACTAGTGTTACCAGCATTGGTGTGACATCAGTTGCTATTAAAAATAGTTGTACCCTTGTTTTGTACTCTAAATTTTATTATAAATTTAGTTAAGTTTTGTGGACTCTAAACATGATTAAAAATTAAATAGGTCCTGTTTAATACTTTTAATATTTGCTGAATTTCAATTTAGTTCACATTGAAAGAATTCAATTCAGTTCAATTTTGCTAAATTCCATGAATTTGATTTAATTAAAATGTTGGTTAATTTGAATCAAATTTAGTGTTTCATCCCAATTTTAATACAATTCAGTTAGGTTTTATTAAGTTTGCAGAATTCTGATATAATTCACTTAAATAATATTTGAATTGAAAAAACATAATGAAACTAACTAAACTAAAATTATACAAAATAAATTTAATTTGTTTTAACTTCCTAAAATTTTATGAAATTGAACTAACTGAATTTAATCTAAAATATTTAGATGTTGCTGAAAATAATCTTAATCTAATTAGAGTAAGTTAGTGAGCTCAAACCAAACTGAATTGAGTAGAATTAAATTAAATTGAACTGAAATATAACTACAAAAATATGAGTATGATTGTTTTTAATTCAAGAATTATAATACCGTCCTTTTCAAAAAATTTGAAAATTTATACAGTTCTTAATCAAAATTTTCCGAGTACAAATTTGACATCAACTGTAAAAACTAAAAGGCCTGACTAGACACACAAACTATATGAAGCATGATATCTATTGAACCAAGAATCTCATAAAAACCGCAAACACCACTTCATTTAGTCCATTTCTTCAGCGGCTTCTTGATCATCTTCCTAGCCGAACCCGCCTTTCGCAACTGACGCTCGGCGGCTAACAGCGTCGCAAGGTTCATACCCCCGCCGGCTCCTCGCGTCTCCTGCTGCAATCCGATCATGGGCTCCCATTCTTCCTCGTATCTCGGAGGCTCGTTTTCCAGCTGTTTTGCACGGTTTCTCGCTAACCGGGCTTCTGCTTCATCGATTCTCGTGGACAAATGAACGACTTTGTGGTTGACAGAGGGCCAAAAACAGTTGCTCAGCCCTTCGAACTTGAGCCAGTACTTTTTCATCGTCTTCTTGATCTTCTTGCTGGTATCGTTCATTTGTCGGCGAAGAAGATGATGATGAAGGAAGAGATCAGTGTTGTGGAAGACTTTATAGCAGCCATGCATGGAGAGGGACATGAATGGCTGGTTTGATTGAAAAGCTATGGCGTAATATGTTATCGATCTTGCTGGACAAGAATTTTGATGTATTATTAGCTGGATTCCAATGTTAATTTACACGAAACATACTTCGCTACGTACTTGTATAAAATGTGCAAGAAAATGAAAAGAATAATGTTGTTATTAATTTGATGTTTGCACAATGGAACTATGGAAGTAGTTTTTTTATGTACCTTTAAGGGTTTGTTCTATAAACCAAATTGAAATGAATTGAAACATAAAATTATCATAATTAAATTATAAGTTTTTATCAAATTATAACTTCGTTGAGAACATGCCTTGCTTCAAAAAAATAGGGTGGTTCTATACGCATGTCCACTTTACTTCTGCAGGTCCAAATTAAATTTGAAATGACAATAATGTCCCTCTTAAATATGTATTATAATTCACGAAAAAATAATTTATAATTTGGACACGCGTTAAATCATTACATAGACGGGTTTATGCATTCAACATTAGAGTTTTAGAAATATATTTGTAAAAACTAATAAATGAATGAAGGGCAATTATGGTTCTTTCCCACTTTCATTGGACCTGCAGAAGTAAACTGGACCTGCATATAGTAAACACCAAAATATATTAAGACATTTTTTCTTGTATATGTTTTTTGCCTCATTGGTCAAATCCTGTCTTAATAATAGGATGGAAAATGCACAAACAGATTTGGACTGATGATAGGAAAGTATGTTCAGCGTTTATTTTGTGATACACATGAGATCAATGACAATGTAAACGCAAGATTTAGACAATTTATATGCAAATCACCTTTCAGCTAAGAGGATTAAAGTCGTTTTTTAGGTATGAACCAAATTCATGGGACCTGAGCCAAAGAAATGAATACGCGTGCTCTTCTCTGGGACACTTTGAAATATTATTGACACTTCATTTTCTGAGTGACCTGATAGCCTTAGCACACCATACTGCATAGTATGTTAGTGGAAAGGTCAAATTTTATTTCAGTTTACAGGCAATCATCTCTAATCAATTTATGTCCTTTTTCTTGGCTGTGAATTAAGTCCTCCGGATCCCGTTTAGAATCACCAATCGCACCGTCATAAACCACCCTCAATATCATATCATTCATACGTGTTTTGAGAAACCATCAATAATCGCACACCAGGTAAATCACGGCAACAAATTATTTTAATATTCATAATTTTAAATCTCTCTGTATTAAGGAATACCACTTAATCTAGACCCATTGCACCGCCTTATAAAAGAGGTAAAAATGAAACAATTGATGCAGAGAGGACCAATGTTATTTAAACTGATGAATTGAATTGTATTAGGTAAAAATAAAATGCTCCCACGTGTGTGTGAGTTAATTGTATGATCGAGATCTAGTTTCCTTAGAACTGAATTATTATGCATGTTTGAAAAATCAGAACCTTCTTGTCAAAAAAAAAATAAAAAAAAATCAGAACCCGTCACTCCACTACTCTCGCCTCTAATTAGCTACTGATTGAATCCTGAGATATTATTGAGTAAATAATTATTAGTACACAATTAATGTAGTGTTTATTTGCCAGTACAATGAACAAATGTAGTTCATTGGTAATCCTGGTCTTTACAGCAAAAAGGGAGTCGAATCGCCTCTTAACTTTACCAGGCCTTTGTATACCTAAGTATACAGGTGAAATCCACCTTTCAGTAAGGTATAAATGAGACTGAATTGGGAGAAAATGACACTACAATGCTCAATATTACAGGGGTATACCTAATCAACTAGAGCCTCATTTCAAAACAATGATCAAATTAAAGAATTGATCTTATACTCCATATGATACATTTGTGATGCTAGTTTACAACGGTAAGTTCATCGAGGTGTCTTTTTTCTGGTGCCATCGGGTGGCTGGGATTTGAACTAATCCTTATGTATACGATGCAAAAATTCTTTAATAATTCCATAAACTCTACCAGTCTATGCCTGCAGTACAAACAGAAAAGCTTATGAAATAGCGAGCTTAGGAAATTAAAGAAAAATGAGCACCAGTAATAATCAATCTTGGTGAGATCCACTAGTTTAGACTTTGCATTCTTTTACCTTCAGAGTAGCTATAAGCAGAGTCGTAACCATGGGATGCAAATAATGAATGAATTCTCAGCAAAGAAATTACGGTTTAGTCTTAAGACTTGAGAAGTATAAATCCAGAAGATACTATGCAGTGACGGTGAATAACACAGAGATCCACAAAAACACCAAAATTGCACATTCTTAGGACAGCTGTTAGACACAGAAGAGTTACACCATAAAAGCAATACTATGTTATCCCATTTAATGCAGAAAACAGAGTTCACACATCTTTATACCAGTTTGTCCATACCTGCATTACTCAGTTTTCACTTTACTTCCAGCATCAAGTGGCGATAACTGCGTCCTCTGAAGCCTCGCTGCCAGCGATACTGGATTGATTCCTTCAAATTCATTTGCATACGCTGCTGAACAAGCCTGCAGAATCACAAAATTTTAAAGTAGCAGTATCATGCAGCATCTCCTGAAGTTGATGCAAGTATCTTACCATCTCACTAGACATCTCTCGATCCCACGTGTTATTGGCCGGATGAAAGATGGGTCACGTTGCGTATATAGCAGACCAACCTATAGAATAATTAAATTAGAAACTTGTACGGATGGGGAACTACAAGTCTATATGTATCCAATGTACAATGCAACCACTCAAAATTGAAACAAAGATTGCCCTATAACTTCATAAGCTCAACTTAGGACAAGTTAACCAATTTCCCTGAGATTACGTAGACATTCAATTATATTCAGAATCCAACTTCATATTATTTAAGGCTTGCTTGAGAATCCCACCACTTACAGAAAAAAAAAGTGCTTCTAAAGCATTTATAGAAAAAGACACCTTGATTTAAGAGTACATCTTTGGTAACTATATATTGAAAATGTGTGGGAATTACAAAAGTTGATGAACTTTAAAACGTACCTCCAGCAATGCAACTGCAGAAGGATCATCGAAGATCTCCAAACTCCAGTCAGCAAAATAATTAACCTGTGGCAAAGGTGAACGCCAGATGAATGAGAGATCATTAAGATACTAAAAATGATTTTTCTGATGATTCAAATGTGGTTCTATTAGGCCAGAAAAATAGCAGGAAACCAAAAGATAGTGTTTTCCATGAAGAAAATCCAGTGCCCCTGCCTGAACCAACGTATAGTTTGGTCTGAAAAGAAGAAAAAGAATCTCACAAATAAATTGATCCAGAAAAAAAACCCATTAATCTTACTTGGTTAGAATTAAGCCAATCCGGTGACAAAAATATTGCCACTTTTAATGGTTACAGATTGTGATTCTGAGTTTATACCTTTTATTACAATAAATTAAGCTCCATTTGGCTGTCAATTGCTGTGCTCACACAAAAGTTTTAAAAATAAAATCCCAGTGAAATGCATTTACATCAAACAGAAATATTTTGTATGATGACCAGAGCTTTTATAACTTAAGTGACACAAGTTTGAATAAAATTTCTGCCCACAAATTATGTTTGTATTTTTATAAAGAGGACATCACATAAGTTAGCAAGATTCATTTTCCTTTTTGGTGTAAAGAGCTCCTACACTCTAACCTATTCTAAACATGGTTTCTATTCTATCAAAACTCAAAACCTCTCCACATTCCATCTCGTCAGTTCTAGGTCATTCCAAACAACAGCTTCTTACATGTCAATATATTATAACCTAAGCATACAAAACTTGTTCAATTGTCCTGGTCCCACTTTGCATGTCACGCTTGCCTTTTGCTCTACAATTTTTGTAGTAGCAGAGACCATAAAGAGAAGAAAGGATTACAAATGAGTGGTGATTGGTGAATTGACATAAGTTTGCCAGTGCTGTAAGGCTATTATTTTATTGAAAATAGGCTCCAGCGACTTGAGGAAAACTATAAAAGAAGCAATTGGATTTAGTATTTTCACTGAAGATATTAGTTGGTGAATTAGAACAAAACGGAGTTCAAGAATCAGAATACCATCTGTTACTCATGCCTTTCAAAATCTTCACTAGTAAAATAGAGCCAGAACCAGCAAATAACTAAAAATTAGACACAGTAAGAAAAAGAACCACAGATCTAATCCATAAACCATACATTTTACACCTACAGAAGGCACAAGAGAAAAATACATACCCCGAATTCTGCGTTGACAAGAGATTGCACAAAGTCCATGAGTTGGACCTTGGCCCACGCATGGCATTCAGTAGGATTGTCTGTTTGTGGAGGATGCCTCCAGGGAGCACCAAACATTAATTTATCTTTTGTAATTTTTCCATTCCGTGCATCTATAGAAAACTTTACTAAGATCTGCAGTGCTTTGTCCATAGCAGGATTAACTACATTTACCTAAAATAAGCATAAACAGTAATTAGTTGAAGAACAGAAGCCCCAACAATGTGAGAAGTGTGTAAATGATGGTTCCATGGTGGGTACTGCTTCCAGCTACTTATTATGTGGACGGAAAAACTAAAGCAAAAAATGGATACTACAAATCAATTACTGTAGGTCCTATAAGTCTGTCTAACTTTTGGATCTTGTGGTTGGCTATATTAATTGTGAATGGCTTTGAAATTTCAATTGTAGCTCGCACCCCAATTGTAGTTTGAGCAGGAGCTGATATTTCCTAATTCTTAAAGTTATTTGGATAACACCTTACAGTGATTGCTAGATTAGCACTCTAGGCAAGTAATGCGAATGTAAGGTGGTATAGAGAGGACCTAGAAATTAGACATTTGATACGAGAGTACTGCATGGTAAAGGAAACAGGTTAAGCATTTGTCCTATTTAGCCACAGGTTGAGTGTAAAAGTATACAAAATTCCTGCAAAGATCGACTCAATAGTAGGTTTTATTAATTGTGTAAAACATAACATGATGATATGGAGGCACAAGAGAAATGAGAATCTTTTCACTTTCTTCCAAATAAAATTACTTCATGACTGACTCGTATCATGAAACTAGATTCAAGTTGCTATGGCTTCATATATTATAGTAGTACCTTTTTTTACAGTGACAAACCTAATTTGATAATTGATACACAATAGAGATGAGAAGTTTTCAGCATTCTTCCAAATAAAATTACTGACCGACTCATATCATGAAACTGAATTCAAGTACTTTTGCTAGAATATAGTTCAGTTGCATCAGCATAATGCTTTAAGCTCCAAAATAAAACGTATGAGACCCAAAACTAAAGATCCGTACGACTTACTTGCAAGTATGCCAAGTATGCATCCAAAATGTCTTCAAAGGTGTTACCTTTTTCATCCATGATTCTACAGTAGAGAAATGAGAAATTGATAGTAAGATGAATCAAAATATAGCATGTTGATAGATTTATACAAAACTTCTACCCATGAAACTGTGAAGTAAATGACCTAAGGAAAATATGTTATGGCTATGGGAGCATTTATAGTTACAGGAGGAGCTGTTCAGTACTGACTCTTACACGCTGGACAAGGTAAAGTTCAGGGAGAAAATCTCATCAAAATATTGCATCAATGTGTCTCTAGTCACTTAGGAAGATCAAGAGGATTGAGATTATGCACATGAGAGCATTGGAAGTTACAAACTTTACAAATAACAGCAAGACACACCAACAGTCTCAACCTAGCTCACATGCGTCCAATACGGCCATAACAGCCATGGTTGATGAGTGTGAAAAACCAATTACACCTGACCATCCTATGTTCTAACTTCTAACTATGTGTCCAATAATCACACCCCAAGGTTCATAACACAAAATGCCCTTTGGTGCATAGAGTCATGGTAACCCTAGCTCATGAAATTGAAACCAGACTAATAAACATTGAGGTGATTGCTTAAATTAGAAAGGAGAGTACCATATACAATTGTAGACATCTGTCAAATCAAGAGAGGCAGTATCATATTCCTTAAACATATTAATATCAGAAAAGATAGCAGGATAAATTATTTGAGGTCTCAATCAAATTTGTAGAAGTTAGACGCAGTGTACAACAAACAACAGCAACCATAAAAAGTTACTAATAACTCTACCTGTAACCGAATATATAAATAAGCAGCATTTTGCAGATGGTGTATAACCAACCATCTTGACCATGAAATTGTGAAGTAGGCATGCAATAAAACTTACTCATTGTAGTAATTGCTCAGCTTGAGTGCATGAAGCTCAAAAAGATGGCGGGGATTCGAACCTAGTACCTCCACGACTAAATTCCACTGCAGAATCATTCACAAAATGGCATTATCAGTGCAACTTAACACTAATCTATCAAATAATATAAAGACAAATTTATAATAGGAAATCTTTGGGTATGGTTATACCTCAGATGGACTATAATAATCATTAACCATGTGCATTTTTGCTTCAGCTGGACTCCACCCAAATGTCTGTAGTTTTCTCGAAAAGCAACACACAAATCAAATCTCTAGCACAATATCATATCTTAACTTAGAATATAATTTGCAACCATTTTTAATGAGCTCATTCAGATATCAATAGGTAGATGAAGACAAATCCAAGGTATATGTTCATCAAAGAAAACACTGAATAAAGTAAAAACGCACCTCACGAGATACAAATATATCTGGAAATCCAAAATCAATAAATGCACGATATGAATAGTAGCTGCAAAACCCATTAAGAGTGTAAATTCAGGGGTCGTTTTAAGAAAATAAAAAGGGAAGGGAGTAAATTATGAAACCAAATGATGAGAACATTATATAAGCTTCTTAAAGATGCACAATAACTTCATAAAGGGCCCTTTTACAGTACATGTGATGCCCATTACTTAAGGCTAATTACTGCCTTAATTTCATTTACACTGCTGAGACATCACTTGATTTAAGAGTGATATATAAAAACTATAGTGCTGAGACAAGTCTGATTATACCTATGATGTATTTTGAAATCAATGGCAACAGTAAATATTGAAACATGAATGATCTTGATTACAGGCACGTCTCAACAGAATGTGCTGTAGACAGAAAACATCACAACTATATACAGATAACCAGATCCTTAATGTGCCAGGCTCCAGTTAACCTTCAAAAGCAGCTAAATTTATCATGTTCAGGATTGCTAAAATGGGGTAAAACTATCCTAATTTAATTACAACGTCAACAGTCTCTCAATTTCTTAGATGGACCACCATATGATATCCATCCACCATAATATGGACCATCTTATTTCTCATCATATACTCTATAAAGCATGTTGTTACAGATTGTGCAGTAGAGTGGAAAGCTTATATATAGTCTATGACTTCGATACCACAATGGTTATTATCACAAGAAATGTTATTCCCTATGATTACGAGTGTTACAAAACTGACCATTTCTTTAAGCTTTTACCGCTATTACCTAAACCTGACGATAATTATTTCCAGAAATCTAATCCCACGAGTTGAATCAAATCCCAAATATGCTACTGATCCACCCAGAGGTAAAATTCAGCATCAAATGGAGCACACTCAAACTAAGAAAAATCCACAGCGGTTTTAAGAGGCCAAAGCATTAGAACTACAAAGAAAAAAACCATGCTCATGACTAAAATGAATCTACTCTATCAAATACATGATACCACATCTATTACCTATCTGATGTCACGAGGATAACCGGGAGACATCTCTCATTTACACATAAAGCAACAGTCCTCCATATCAGGCTGTCATGGTACAAAGATCCATTGACACTTGTATCATCTGCTAAAACTGCTTTCTTTAAGACTTCAATGTTGTTTATCACCAGCTTCGGCTGTTTATTAGAACAGTACATAACATAACACAAAGACAGATAAAACAGAATTACTTATTCTGGATAGACATGGTAATGGATGGAAGGAGCCATCTAAAACAGGAAACTGAACAGTAGCAATACTTTAGTTATTCCATTTCAACTGTACTAGCATTCTTCCAACTATAGTAAGTTATCTACAATAATGATCATTTGTTTCAAAATTCAAATTATATTGCTATTATATTACCTAATTCTTTCCTTGCTACTTATATAGTATCATGTTGATTCAGAGCGTAAAACCCACAAGAATAAATGCTTTGCAGATAAACTACCTGAAAGTAGCCTACTTCAGCTGCATCCGACAACAATTCCAGCAGCAAACAAGGCCAGTCAGTGGCTGAATGAGCTAATGACCGTGAAAATCCCCCAGTCGCGTTCAAGTGGCGAATGGCATTCGCTCTCCACCCTTGCTGCACTGTTATAACCTCCTTAGCTAACTCCAAAGCAGCCACAGCTTCCCTGTAATAAGAATCCTCCGAAAGACTCAAATCACGGGCAGAACTCTGTTTGGCATTTTGTCGAGCAGCGTGCCTACAAACTGCCATGTCCCATTGCATCAACTTCCCTGAAGCAGCCACAACAGCAGACACTTTCTTCTTCTTCTGCTTTCTCTTCGGGCCATCCGGTTTTGCAGTTATCATCAAATTATCATCTTTTATTCCAGAAATCCTCTCAATTGCAGTGCCGGGATTATGCCATTTACTAAGAGTAGTGAAAATCTGGTGGGAACCAATCTTCCCCAGCTTTATGCCCTCTTTCGCCAACTCCTCGAGACTGCTATCGAGCTGCGTACGCAGCGATGAAAGCAACGGCGGCTTGCAATTAGACCACGACGCCCATGGAAATGCACCCTCGTGCTTCGGGTGATGATCTTCGATGCTCTCCGCCAAGTCCACATACGCGGTCATGTGGGGCCCGGCATTCCAGTTCTCGAGCAGACCTGTGAAAATCAAACAGAGCTCAGAAACGGTTGATCAATCAATGCAAACTGATAGAGATAGTTGGTTTTGTTTTAGCACAGTACGTTCGAGAATGAGGGTGGTTTTGCCGACGCCACGGGGGCCGTGGAGGATGAGCGGCTGCGGGACGCGGTGGTGCTGGGCGTGGTTGTTGAGGACGGTTTCCAGCACGGGCCTGGGAATGATTCTCCAAGCTTTCTGAGCCATTTTAGTTTTACTTTTGGTTCATTTATTGAACGCTCTAATATGAAGAGTGAAGAAGAAGAACAACAATACTGTGTCATGTGTGTCTTCATCTCAGGATTAAAAATAAAAATCATGTCTTTAATTTGGGTTTGGGCCATTCGATCATAGGCCTCTTGCTTTTTATTCAGTATTGTATTTCGGGCTTAGAACTCGGATGAAACTGACAGGAACTATATTAATTAAATGGACAAAACAGTGAATTCATTTCATTGGAGCCGAAGCTCAGAATTTGAGAAAAGAAAGCAATTACAGAGAGGGATTGAGAGAGAGAATATGAGTTTGATCTAGAGATCTACTATGAAATCTGATGACCCTCACTCATCAATTCTCCTCGATTATATCTACTTGCCTAACTGATCAGTAACTGATCTTGTTTGACTATAACTGATTGGCAGTTACTAAATTGCTCAATCCAGCTAGCTAAGTAGTGATTTCCCTAATCTGCCCTTCAAACCAAAGCCCAGTCATGACAACTCCCTGTCTCTTAAACACAGCTTGTCCTCAAGCTTGAAATTGAGGAAATTGTAATGTGATGAAATCTGCAAACTCCCATGATGCATCCTCTGTAGGCATATCTTTCCATTCTATCAACCACTGAAGCTGAGACTTCCCATCTTTCTGAATCATTCTTCTCTGCAAAATCTTGGAAGGATACAAAAGTGGAACATCAGGCACCAAATCCACTGGAAACTCAGTATTGACAGTAGGAGGTATCCCTATGTGTTTCTTCAGCAATGATATGTGAAATACTGGATGTATCTTGCTACTGGGTGGTAATTGTAGTCTGTAAGCAACCTCCCCCACTCTTTCCAGTACTATAAAAGGACCATAATACCTGGCAGCTAACTTGGTGTTTGCAGCATTGTTAAGAGATAATTGTCTGTACTTTTGTACCTTTAGATAAGCTAGATCTCCAACAGCAAGAACCCTTTCACTCCTCTTAAGGTCTGCAAAATACTTCATTCTTACTTGAGCTTGCTGCAAATGTTTCTTCACCAGTTGTTTAACCTCTTCTCTTTGCTGAAGCAAATTATAAGCAGCTGGAATCACTGAGTTGCTTATATCCCCCAAAGGTAAAGATAATGGCTTAACACCATATAAAGCTTCATATGGTGTCATCTGTAAACTAGTATGGAATGAGGTATTGTACCACCATTCTGCCATACTCAACCAATGACTCCAAGTGTCTGGTTTTTCCCCACAAAAACATCTCAAAAAAATTTCCAACACCTGATTTACTCTCTCAGTCTGTCCATCTGTTTGTGGATGATAAGCAGTACCGTAATTGAGTTTCACCCCTAGTTTTTGCAGTAACTCCCTCCACATGTGACTGGTAAAAATCCTATCTCTATCACTGACAATACATTCAGGAAAACCATGAAGTTTACATACCTCTCTGAAATAAACTTCAGCCACTTCATTTGCAGTATAAGGATGAGATAGAGTTAAGAAATGGCTGTATTTAGTCAACCTGTCCACTACCACTAATACTGAATTCCAACCTTTGGAGTCTGGTAATTTGTCAATAAAATCCATTGACACATGAGTCCAAGGCTGGTTGGGAATAGGCAATGGTTGCAGTAGTCCAGGACTGTGACAATGTTCTACTTTATTTTTTTGGCACACTGCACATTGTTTAATAAAGTCAATGATCTCCT
This sequence comes from Sherardia arvensis, assembly GCA_948330725.1. NCBI lineage: Eukaryota > Viridiplantae > Streptophyta > Magnoliopsida > Gentianales > Rubiaceae > Sherardia > Sherardia arvensis. Next base: position 31,517,585 of record OX415241.1, read on the forward strand.
GCTTCATCCCTGGCCATACAAAAGTTACCAACACTCTTCTTAAAGTTGCATTTTGACCTGAATGGCCTCCCAGAGGTGAAGAGTGTAAAGATTCCAGTATTTCTTTTCTGATGCCATTTCCCTTTCCCACATAGATTTTACCATTTTGCTTAATCACAGTAAATCCCTGAGCCATCTGAGGTGTTAGTATAGCAGCAGCCAATAATTCTTGAGAAACTGAATCTCCTTCATAACTAGCTTCTACTTGCTTTATCCATTCAGGGACCACTGTGGTGACTGGACATACTATTTCAGTAATTTCAGACACACTGTCCTCTCCTTTTTCCCTTCATTTCTCCACTTCTCTTTGTCTGTTGCATTGATTGTGGTAACTTCTGTCTCCAGCTCTTTTGAATCCTCACTGCTAGACCATCCCAAAAATTCTGAGTCTGTTGCATTGGTTGTGGTAACTTCTGTTTCCAGCTCTTTTGAATCCTCACTACTAGACCATCCCAAAAATTCTGAGATCTGAGTTAATTCTTCCTGACTACTGAATCCCTCCATTTCTTCATCCCATGCACTAGAAACACTGTCCAACTGAGAAACCATTTTCTGCACCTGATCTGTTACAGCAACACTATCATTCTGAATTTGAGGCCTTCTTGATAGTGCATCAGCAGCAGTATTCTCCACCCCTTTTTTATATTGAATCTCAAAACTCAGACCTAATAATTTTGTGATCCACTTGTGCTGAAGAGCATTTGTTAATTTCTGTTCAATCAAGTATTTGAGAGATTGATGATCAGTTTTTATAATAAAATGACTCCCCACCAAGTAATGTTTCCATTTGTCCATTGCCATAACCAAAGCCAACAACTCTTTTTCATAAGTAGATAATCCCTTGTTTTTTTCACAAAAAGACTTACTCAGATATGCAATAGGTTGTTTTCCTTGCATGATTACAGCCCTCATTCCAGTCTCACATGCATCAGTCTCTATAACAAATGGTTTATCAAACTCAGGCATTTTCAATACTGGTGCAGTAGACATAGCTTTTTTTAAGGGTCAGAAAAGCCTGCTCAGCTGATGCATTCCACTGAAAACCATCTTTCTTAAGCAAATCATGTAATGGCCTACAAATTACACCAAAACCATGAATAAACCTTCTGTAATAGCCTACCAAGCCTAAAAAACCCCTCAATTCCTTGATATTTTGTGGTACTGGCCAATTTAAAATGCATTGTACTTTACTCCTGTCCATTTCTACTCCTGCTGCAGAAATGACATGGCCAAGATACTCCACTTTAGCCTTAGCAAATTCACATTTGGACCTCTTTGCATATAACTGATGTTGTCTCATTAGTCTGAAAACTTCTCTGATGTGAACAATATGGTCATCCAAATTCTTACTATAAATCAAGATGTCATCAAAGAAAACCAACACATATTTCCTCAGTTGTTTATGAAAAACTTGATTCATTAAACTCTGAAAAGTTGCAGGTGCATTTGTTAGCCCAAATGGCATTACAAGAAATTCAAAATGACCATGATGAGTTTGAAAAGCAGTCTTATGAATATCCTCCTTATTCACTCTAATCTGATGGTAACCAGACCTAAAATCCAACTTTGTAAACAACTGAGCACCATGTAGTTCATCTAACAACTCATCTATTACAGGAATTGGAAAACTGTCCTTCACAGTCTGCTTGTTCAGATTTCTGTAGTCAATGCACAACCTCCAGCTACCATCCTTTTTCTTCACTAACAGTACTGGAGATGCATATGGACTGGTACTTGTTTTTATTGTTCCTTACTTCAGCAACTCATCCACCTGTTGCTCAATCTCCTCCTTCTGTGCATGTGCATACCTATAAGGCCTGATTTTGAAAGGCTGTGTATCTGTTTTCAAGGGAATTCTGTGGTCAATATTTCTTTCTGGAGGTAAAACTGTAGGAACATCAAAGAGGTCAGAGAATTCAGAGATCACATGTTGGATTTCTACAGGAGCCTCACTCTGTTGTATTTCTGGTGCCTCTGGTGCCTCCTTTACCTGATATACACCCCCTGTGTTGTCATTCTGCCACTGTTTATATTGAGCTTCAATAAGAGCCTCATTCCACATAGACCTTGTAGTCTGAGAATAGTCATAATGTAGTAAAGAATCTTCCAACTCACATGCCCTTCTTTTTCTATAACTGAAAAACTCCTTTGCTTCAGAACCATAAAGCCTGCTGAGACTACTCTCTTTTAAATTGCCATTAAAATGCCAGTATTTGCCTTTATAGAATAGCCACACATCTTGAGTGTTGAAATCAAAAGCAATTGGACTGAACCACTTCATCCAATCAACCCCCAGCACAATGTCCAAATTTCCCATCTGCAATAGTCTTAAGTCAAAATGAAATTTATAATTCTGCACACACCAAGAGACTTTAGGACTTATCTCATTTCCTTTCACCACTTGACCATTTGCTACAGATACTGCAAATCCCTTTATAGAATGATGACTCGGTCCTAATCTTTCCACTAACTGAGGACTTATAAAACTTCCTGAACTCCCAGTGTCAACCAAAAACTTCACTGACTGACCATTAATGGTACCAATTAAAGATATGGTATTCACCTTATCTTCATTTCCAATAGCCCTTGATACAAATTCATCTTGCTCCACATCATCACCAAGCTGTTGAAGTACTTCAGCTTCCTCTTCCATTACCCAAACTTCCTCTTCCATTTCCTCAGAGTTTCCAATAAAATTGATCTGTTTGTATTTACACTGATGACCAGCCCCAAACCTCTCTCCACACTTAAAACATAATCCATTGTCCCTTCTATGCTTAAGCTCCTGAGGACTCAACTTCTTAAATCCTTCAGTTAGAAACTTCCTTTCTTTGTTCTGCCCCAACTGTGGTTTCCAATTGTCCTATCCATCCCAATTCTTGGTTGCTGTTGACTAAAACCCCCTGTAGGCCTAAACTTTTTCTGCCAAATTTCCATGTACTTCTCTTCAAGTTTAGCAAATTCAAAAGCATCATCTAAATCCCTAGGCCTCAATCTTTTTACACCAGTTCTGATCTCCTCCTTTAGACCACTCAAAAACACTGATATCATATACTGCTCAGATAACTTTGACTCCATAACATCTATCAAAGTCTTAAGCTCCTCAAATGCCTCTATGTATTCCAACACAGTACCTTTTTGCACAATTTTACTGAATTCCTCTACTACATCTCTATTTCCCATTTCAGAAAACCTTTTCTTCAGTCCCACACAAAAATCTTTCCAGGTTAAATTCATATGTTTCTTGCTTAAAAACCACACTTCAGCCTTTCCTTCAAGATAAATTTCAATTACTTTCATCCTTTGAGCCTGATCTATGAGATTAAACTCAAAATATTTTTCACATTTCCTCAACCAGTCTTCAGGCTTATTTCCAGAAAATCTAGACAACTCCAGCTTATTTACACTCCTTTCTAACAATCATTTCCATTGATCAATTACTGAGTTAGCCTGATTCTGATTAGTTCCAATAATTCCTACTGGTACTGAGTTATTCACTGCAGGCATCATTACTCTAGGATTGATAATAACAGGAGACTTTTGAGCATGCATTCCAGACTCATTATTCACACCACAAGCTATTACTGGATCTGTTAATAAAGGAGGTTGTTGAATTACCTTGTTTGTAGCAGTAACTGCACCTAAGGAAGGTTGCTGTGATGATGACTCCAACACCAGTGGATTTTCTGGCTGTTTCCCCAACTGTGACTCGATCTTTGAGCTCAGTAACAATGTCATCCTCTCCAGCTGCCTCTCCAATTCCAGTTTCATACTGGATTTGTGATTTTCCAGTCTTTCATCCAAGCCATTGCTCAATTGCTCAAACTTTCCGGTCAACTCCTTTATCTGAACACCAGAACCCGATAGACTAGCTCCCTGAGTCTCCAAAACTTCTGTAAGCTGACAGGAACTATACTAATTAAATGGACAAAACAGTGAATTCATTTCATTGGAGCCGAAGCTCAGAATTTGAGAAAAGAAAGCAATTACAGAGAGGGATTGAGAGAGAGAATATGAGTTTGATCTAGAGATCTACTATGAAATCTGATGACCCTCACTCATCAATTCTCCTCGATTATATCTACTTGCCTAACTGATCAGTAACTGATCTTGTTTGACTATAACTGATTGGCAGTTACTAAACTGCTCAATCCAGCTAGCTAAGTAGTGATTTCCCTAATCTGCCCTTCAAACCAAAGCCCAGTCATGACAGAAACCCACCACACAACCCGATTCAATCCACTGAAAATTTTGAATCGGGTCATATCTAATGGCACAAGTTCTTTTCATAAATCGTTGGTGATTAATATATTTGTTATTGTCCTTTAAAATTTTAAAAGTGTACTTTGTGACCCTTAAATAAATGTGCATAATTGATAGGGCATGTTTAATACAACTTATCTAAATATTTTTCAGTTCAGTTCAGTTCAGTATTTTTCAGTTCAGTTCAGTATATTTCAGTTCAGTTCAGTATTTTTCAGTTCAGTGGATTGTACTTTTTTAAAAAAATTAAACAATTTAAATGTTAATAATTCAACACAATTCAATCCAGTTCAACGAAAATATAATTTATTTCAATTCAGTTCAACGAAAATACAGTTAATTGTAGTCCAATTCAGTTCAGTCGGTTCAGTTCACCGTAGTTCAATTTAGTTCTATTTTCTGTTCTTGATAAAATACAACCTCATTTAGTTATATCAATGCATTGATCGTTTTCTTCAATTCAGTTCAACGAAAATATAATTTATATATTTTAAATTCATATGGAAAATCCAGTTCATTTCAGTTACGTGTAGTTCAATTCAAATCATTTTAGTTAAGTGTGGTTCAACTCGGTTCATTTAAGTTAAGTGTAGTCCAATTCTGTTCACTTAGTTCAATTCAGTTCAGTGTAGTTCAATTCAATTCTGTTTTATATTCTTGATAAAATACAACCTCAGTTAGTTATATCAATGCATTGATCGTTTTTTTCAATTCAGTTCAATGAAAATATAATCTATATATTTTAAATTCATATGGAAAATCCAGTTCATTTCAGTTACATGTAGTTCAATTCAAATCATTTTAGTTAAGTGGTTCAACTCGGTTCATTTCAGTTAAGTGTAGTCCAATTCAGTTCACTTAGTTCAATTCAGTTCAGTGTAGTTCAATTCAGTTCTGTTTTATATTCTTGATAAAATACAACCTCAGTTAGTTATATCAATGCATTGATCGTTTTCTTCAATCCAGTTCAATTAAGTTTAGTTCCGTATGATTTAGTTCAATTAAGTTTAATTGGATTGGTCCAATTAAGTTCAGTTGAATATTATTCAGTTCAAGTCAGTTTAGAATTGATGAAATATGATTTGATAAACATTTTCTAATTAAATTGTATCAATGCATACTTTTGTAAGTTCAACTTAATTAAGTTTGGTGCTAATAAAATTTGACTTGATAAAAATATAGCTCAATTTGGCTATATCAATTCAGTTCAATAAAGTTCAGTTCAGTATATTTCAATTCAATTATGTTTACTTTCTAGGATAATGATGAAATATAAATTTGATTAAATTTAGTTAATGTCGATGTAGTGATTTGTTTCTTCAATTCAGTTTTGTTCAATTAAGTCCAATTCAATGGCTTGTTTTTTAATAATAATTTTGAATATACATATATGTTATAAAAGAATCAAATGTATTATTCAATTCAGTTCAGTTCAATTCAGTTCAGTTCATTATTTTTCAGTTCAGTATCTTTCAGTTCACTTCAGTTCAGTTCAGGCGTATTAAACAGACCCTTAATCTTTAAAAGCTCGAACTGTGTATTTCATAACCCTAAGAATATATATAAATTTCAGACGTTTTGGGTCAGAGAGTATATATTTTGGGCATTTAGGGTATACAAAGTATATAAATTTGGATTTTTTTGGTTCATAAAGTATACATTTCAAACGTTAGAGTTTAGATATTATGCACTTTTTTATTTAAAGATCAAGAAGAATACTTTCAAAACTTTTATTTAGTGGTCATCAGAAGCATTTTATTTATTGTCGGTCCTTACTTACACTCCTATTATATACAGGAAGCCTAATTGCTCAATGTCCTTGTTTTCATTCACATCATTATGGTTCTTTTAAATGAAATGCTCATATTAAGGGTGTCAATGAGTCGAGACGAATAAAAATGTGCTCAAATTCAAATCGTTAAATATTTTGCGAATTTGATCTCTTTCGAACATAAAAATGAGGTCAAATTCAACTCATTAATAATTTTATGAGTTCGAAACCGACTCACGAATTTAATGAATTTGACCTCCAACTCGAGGCAAGGGATCACTTGCTAAACTCAAAAAAATTAATTTCAAACCAAGTTAAATTAATTAACTTAATAAATTTTAATAAAAATATAACAAAAACACGTGAATATAAAAGACTACTAAAACAAAATTAAGTTTTGGTTAGAACTAAACTTGTTTTATTCCTAAAAAATCAATATATTAAACTAAACATAATGGCTCGATGGCCTCGTCGAGCCTATCGAGATAAAATTTATAAATTTATACTTGACTCGTTACACAAATGAAAGAATTTAAGATCAAATCAGAGGTTGATCAATCCGAACTCGAACTCAAATTTTGACCAAATTTCTAGAGATTTGTTCATAGTCGGGCAAAATGCCAAAAAGAGTTGGTCATATCTATGCAATGGACAAACCTCCATGCACTCTTGGTAGGTAGACCCAGCATGTTCAGTGTTCGCCAATAATATTCATCTTAAGCCTCAAAAGCGAGGATAAGGTCCAGATTCAGCCGCTACCCTCAAATGCTCACAGGCCTTGCTTCAACATTACTCCTGAGCCAATTGGTGTATTGTTGAGGAGTTCAAAGCTGTTGTATGAAGTTACGACCTAGAAGTGATGATGATGAGATTCCAGGGAGGATATCATTGCTACGAAAATGAAACATGGAACTGCAATATCCTCACTATATGCTGAGCTTTTGGCTATCCAGCTGTTTCTCAAATTCGTGAATATGGTTTGCATAAGTATTTGCCAGTGCGATATTACTCCATAAATTCGTCAAACTTCTTCATAATAAGTGTTGTTCCTTTTGTCTACAGAAATATAAAAATAGATTTTTGAAATAAAAATATTTGTAAAAATAAATAAAACTGAGTCGATGATCACTCTTTCTTTAAGACCTTTCAGCAACTATTCAAAAATTGTGCATATAGTTGGTGCTTGATAGTCCTCAAGATAAAACAGTCATCCAAATATATTAAAACATACAATCACAATGCACCTTGTGATTGCTCAAAAAGCCACCCTCTAAAATATTGCTCAGCTTTTACTTTCAAATTATATTTGGTTGTTATTTGTTATTTCTTTCTTTCCTCCAACTGCCTGTATTTATAAGGTACCAATACCATGATTACTCTACCATGATCAACCAGTAAATGTACGCAAGAATATTTTTAACGTTAGGCTTGATGGTAGCAATCTGGAAGTAAATGATAATAAGTGGAGAAATCATTCTGCCAATACATGGACGAATTAACCTGCGCATGATTGAAGCATCAGATTAAATGACATAATTATTCTGGGTTGATTGTAGGTAAATCTTTACTTTAGATAAATGAGATCTTCTTAAATCAGTATTAAACGAGTAAGAAGATTTCATGCTAATCAAATTCTATATTTATCTGGAGACTATTATTACCAAAAATAGTTTTTACCTTCCTTCCTCTTTTATTTTATTTTTCACGAAAATAACTCTTTTATTTCCTTTTAATTTTTCAGATTTATAAAATACATTATTAGGTTAGAAACATAATAAGTTCAAATCCTGCACAAGGATGATATACACACAAATTGAGAGAAATGCTATGATTATACACCACATTCTAGCATTCGATCACCTCTAAAATTTTGCTTCGTTCCACAAATACTCATTGTCGACATTTTATAATTTTTGTGAAAGTATAGAATTCCACAAAATGGCAAATTTTTAAAAATCTGTCACTCATATATATCATTTTCAAAATAAAACATTTCAACACTTAATTATATATAAAAAAAGAGAATAACATTCATCGGCACGATCCTGATATAGCCCTTTCCAGGCACAATAAGAATCCCTTTCCAGGCACGATAAAAATATGACACGTGTACAATAGAGATGTTTTAATTGATTAAGATATTTTTAGTAAATTTCTAAAACTCTAACCCATTCCGGGTAATGATTAAATACGTGATCATCCTAATATATATTAAATTGAAGCAAAAAAACAAAATAGAAAATACAAGACATATTTCATTATTAGCTTATTGCAAGATTTAATTCCCAGCAAACAGATTGCTTAAACAAGTGATGGAACATAGAATTCCCATCAAAAACATCTGCACATCAATTCCCCCTCTAAGAGCAGATACAAGCCGGAAACGGTTTTGCACCGACATTGCACATGGCAACTTTTCCCGGTGGGCATGTTAAACTTGCACAGTCATCCTCGGAGTGACAGGAACCAACTTTTCTATCTGTTTGAGAATCGGTTGGTCCAGTTACCTCTTTCTCTTTCCTTCCTTGCGACGACTCAAAACCTGTACAGTGTAACAAAAGTTTTAAATTAACGAACGGACTGAACTGAATTGAAAAAAAATCGCAACACGACTCTACAGTTGAAGAAGATATGATGCATACCTTGGGCAATGAGCAAGAGAGTGAGAAACAAAGCTACTTTGGTTAACTTCTCCATTTGAATTAATTTTTTGTTTTCTATGATGTTTACTTCTATGATGGTATTTATAGGATATTTTACAATCTCAGTCATCAATGATTATGAAATCAAATCCCAGCCTATTATTGACAACAAATATGTAGTATATTTTCATATTAATAGCTGTAATAACCATCATCATCATATTATAATAGTTATCATATTGTAAATGATGATTTGATGTTTTGGTATTTTGTCAGTATGATCAGTTAAAATCTTTCACTAATTAGGTCAATATTTCGTAATTATGAAATCCAATCCCATCTTATCTTATGATTGACAACTAGCATGGTACTCTCCTGTAACTTGGGAAATGTTATAAAAAAGAATGATATATCAAGGGTGTGTTTGTAAGTATTTTCATCGATACACGTTTTTTCTCAATTACATTTTTAATTTAATTTAGAGAATAACATTCAACCGGATGATCCTGATATACACCTTATCAGGCATCAATAAGATAATGACACGTGTACATTGTAATGTTTTAATTGGTTAAGATATTTTTAGTAAAGTTCTAAAACCCTAATTTAGAATGCCTAAACCCGTCTGGGTAATGATTGAACACGTGGCCCAATCATAAATTAGTTAAAGATGATGTGTCGTTATTTAATTGGTGTCTGATATTGCCAATATCAGGATGATCCTGATATATATTAAACCGTTTAAATAAATAAACTTAACTTAAATCAAGAACAATATTTTACTACCTTTCAAAATTCAAAATACATGTTTTCAATGGCCTAAAAAATTGAGTTATCATGCCCAGTCCAATTAAGTTTATATGGTGATGTGTTGTGCTGATCAGAGTTGTGCTGTGTGAATTAGTGTTGTGTTGTGCTGAATAATGCTGATCTTACGCTGAAAAGTGTTGAATAGCATAAATACTTTTATGAGTTGAAATAAGATGAAATCAACTCAGATACAATTATCTGAATTCAACTCTACTAGATTAGATGTAAAAGTTCACTCAATTTTAGTTTATATAACATAATCTACATTAAAGAATGTTCAATTTAATATCAAATAAAAAGTAATGCTAACATTATTATAAAAATAATATTTTTTGTCAATATATATTTATTTTGTCTTGAAACTTAGCTAAATTTGAAAGCACTTTTTAAGGCTGAAACATGATGGAACATGCTGAAAAGTGATGTATTGTACTAAAGGTGTTGTGCTGATTAGTGCTGCAGTGTTGTCTGTGTTGATCAATGTTGTTCTGAAATAAGTTGAACTGGACATGATCATTATATTAGGTATTGGGAATAAGGAAAGAGATAAAGAAGAATAAATATATATAGAGTTATATAGTTGTATTAGGAATATACTTTGTATGCATTTATCCCAATATTAGGGTATAAAAAAATCTATTTTTTTAAAAAAATTAAACCACCTTCCAAGAAGATGGAGGGAATTCTATTTGGCTCCCCAACCATTTGTAACCAAAATTGATAATTTTGGGTTTGGTTTTTTCTACTCCCACTACATGCAGTGGCAGTCAAAAGAATAAAGACATATAAGGCTCCCTAAAGTGGCTTGGAAGCATAGAAAATGCTTCAAAAAAGAGCAAAAAGCTAGAAGCTATTTTTACACTATAAATAACTTTGCCAGGAGTTTGACTGATCATGAAGAGACCTATAGTCTATTAGCGAATTGATCTCTCAAAACACAATGCGGCACTAGGTCCTAATGATTGAGTCTGATGAAATGGCAGAGAATGAGCTGGACTTGCAATCTGGGAATGTCTTGGGTGTCCTCTGATTGTGTACAAAGGTCTGAGAGCATTAAGTATTCAGTGGCATCTGGATTTAAATCTGTTCATCCATAGTTTTTGACCTGCATTTGTCAAAGCAATTTATGAGCGTAGCTGCTGTTCTAGGGAGGATGTAATCTCAGGGATAGTAATTCAGCTTTATCTAAATTGAGTAGCCCGCAGGCCCGGCCCGCACCATGAAGCACATGACTTCAGTGCTTCAGGCCCCAAAAAAGCCCAAATTTTTTAGGCCCATTTTTTGGCCAGTACTGTACACATATGTATTAAAACAAATAGAAAACAAAAACTGCTATAACTCTTTCCATACGAGGACTCAAGGCCCAATTTTGTTTGGCCAGTTTTGAGCCTAAACTGTACACCTATAGATATATATAAAAATAAAAACAAAAAAGTGATATCAATCTTTTACATAAGGCCGAGAATTAAGCCCCAAAAAACGACGAACTCAGAGGCGAATAGGCGACCACGGAGTCACGGACCAGACCAACCGGCAACCGACAGTCGGGTTCTTCAAATTTTTATCTCGGAAATTCAATTTAATTGAGGGTTTCGAATCACAATTTCTTACATATTGCATATATATTACAATTGTAAGAAATTTTGAATCGAAAAATCTCAATTTTATTGAAAAGCTTTGAGTTTTATTGCCTAAATTTCAGGTTAGTTTAAACATTACATTGTTGAATGATCAAAACTTTAGCCTTTATGAGTAGAGACAAGTTTTTTATATATTTTGTGGTTGTGGATTTAGTTTTTGATTTATTATTGAATTATTGTATGTTTGGGTTATTGGATTGTGTTCTATGATGTCAAAAGGGGGATTATATACATGTTTGTGATTGATTTTGATTCAATAAAGTCGTTGTTAGATTAGATGATGAATATTTAAATGTTAATTTGATACTTAAAAGTTAAAATATTGATTAGTTTAGCTTGTTTGTAGTGACCATGGTCCATGGCTTTGATGATTCAATTGCATATTATCTTTTATTTCCCTAAATGATGACAAGTAATTTTAGGTTTTCTTGTCATTATAGTTAAGACCACTAAATGACGTCAAAGCGGAAGAGCGAAGGTGGGCATTCAAAATTGAAGAAGAAGTTGAAGCGTGAGAAAGAAGCGGAAGCACAAAAAGGTGAAGTTGAGAGATTGTTCAAAAATAAAGTTGAAAGTGACAAAAGCAAAGATGGTGTAGATGGAGTTGATAATAATCAAGTTGAGTCAATTATAGATAATGTTGAGGTGAATATGGATACTTTTGAGGAAGAAGTCGTGGAGAATGTAAGGAGTTTTGAAAAAGAAGAGATTGTAGAAGGAGTCCATGTAATTGATGTCGATGCTATTGAAGAAGTTGAAGTAGAGGTTGCAAAGAATGGTGATGAGGAGCAAGTTGGGGATGAAATTATAAGTATTTATGATCCCGGGAATTGGAGTACTATATCTCAAAGATTTAGAGATCATATGGTTCAAAAAGGGCCACAAAGAGAAGATGCAAATTTTAAGTTTCCACAAAGAGGTAAAAGGCGGTTTTCACAATCTTATTACACTCGTGTTTTGAGGAATGGTGAGACTAAAAGAAGGAGATGGTTAGTTTATTCGAAGAAAAAAGATGCGATTTTTTGTTTTTGTTGTAGGTTGTTCAAGGAACAAGACAACAAGACTCTTTTGGCCAATGAAGGGTTCAATGATTGGTCAAATGTTGGAAGGTCACTCAAATTTCATGAAGGTAGTGATGTTCACATGAAGTGCATGACAAGTTGGATGGAATTAGAGAAAAGGTTCCGATCAAATAAAACTATTGATTGTGATGTGCAAGACCAAATCATGAAAGAGAAGGAGCGATGGAGTGAAGTGCTAAAAAGAATATTGGCGGTTGTGAAAACACTTGCTAAATGTAATTTGGCATTTCGTGGAAGTAGTGAGAAGATCGATGAAGATAACAATGGAAATTTCTTAAGTGTTATTGAAATGATTGCCGAGTTTGATCCAATAATGAATGAGCATCTTCGTCGCATTCGAAAAAAGGAAATGAAGAATCACTATCTTAGCCACAAGATTCAAAATGAGATGATCCTATTGCTAGCCAATGAGGTAAAAAGTGTGATTGTCAAGAAAATCAAGGAAGCAAAGTATTATTCAATCATTCTTGATTGTACTCCCGATATAAGCCACCAAGAGCAAATGTCACTTGTAATTCGTTGTGTGGATGCCTCACCAACTACTTCTAGGGTGGAAGAATTTTTTATTGAGTTTATAAAGGTTGATGACACATCGGGAAAGGGACTTTTTGAGACTCTTGAGCATACTTTGGTTATACTTGGCCTTAATGTTGATGATATAAGAGGTCAAGGATATGATAATGGGTCAAATATGAAGGGGAAACATAAAGGTGTGCAAAGAAGACTACTTGACATCAATCCTAGAGCTTTTTACACTCCTTGTGGTTGTCATTCCCTTAACCTTACCCTTTGTGATATGGCTCATTGTAGCACCCCCGCGATTTCTTTCTTTGGAGTGGTACAACGCATTTATACATTGTTTTCATCTTCGACCAAGAGGTGGGGTATTTTGAAGGAAGTGGTTACTAAGCTTACACTAAAACCATTGTCACAAACTCGTTGGGAAAGCCATGTTGAAAGTGTGAGAGCCATAAGATTTCAAGTTTCACAAGTAAGGGATGCATTAATTTGCTTGGCCGTAGTTGTGATAATGATCCAAAATCGAAAAGTGAAGCGGAGTCTCTTGCTACCGAACAATTGGAGAATTTTGAGTTCTTACTTTCATTAGTTATTTGGCACAAGTTGTTGGCTCGAGTAAACATGGTGAGTAAGATTTTGCAAACGGAGAACATGGACCTTGAGAATGCATTGATCCAATTCAAAGACCTTGTCTCTTTTCTTAAAAAGTTTAGAGAAGATGGTTATGAGGAATCCTTGGTTGAAGCTAGAGCTCTTGCTATGGAGATGGGTGTTGAACCCACATTTCCTAACAAACGTCCTCATGTTAGGAAGAGACAATATGGTGAAAGTAGTGGAAATGATGTGATTATGTCTCGTGAAGAATCATTTAGAGTTTTTTTCTTCAAAGATGTGATGGATAATGCTTTGTCTTCGTTCCAAAGTAGGTTTGAACAATTTCAAAGGTATCATGAAATTTTTGGGTTCTTGTTTGATGTTGGGAAAGAGAATATATTGTGTGATGAATCTTTGAAGGCATCTTGCTCTAATTTGGAAATGCATTTGAAAAAAGACATAAGTGGAGGGGAATTGTTTGTGGAGTTAAAGGAATTGAGAGGTGTCTTGCCACATGGAAAGATGAAGGCAATCGAAATGTTGAACTACTTGAAGGACATGGATGATAGTTACCCAAATGCTTTGATTGCTTATAGAATATTACTCACTATTCCCGTGACCGTGGCTTCCGCGGAAAGAAGTTTCTCGAAATTGAAGTTGATCAAGTCATATCTTCGGTCTACTATGTCGCAAGATAGATTGAGCGGGCTTGCTATACTTTCTATTGAGCGTGATTTGGTTAAGAAGCTTGATTATAAAAGCTTGATTGGTGACTTTGCTTCTAAGAAAGCTAGTAGAATTGTATTAAAGAATTGAAAATGTAATATTTTGTTTAATTTCAACACATATTTTGCTTAAAATTTTTTTTTTAACATAATTAAGGCCTCTTTTATATTGTTTGCTTCAAGCCTCTCAAAACCTTGGGCCGGCACTGCCCCTATTGTCAGCAAGCAATTGTAAAGCAGATATAAAAGAGTATGCAGTTTTAATATGATAGGCATGCTTTGCTAAACTGTCAGCCACTTGGTTTGCTTCTCTAGGTACATGTGTTAAACTAATATCAGCTAGATTTTGGTGGATATCTTCAACCAAATTGTATAGATTCCAGTGTGCTTGGTTGGAGGTGTGTATCATTTTAATGGCTTCAGCATAGTCTGATTCTAGTACAACTGTTTGGTGAAAATTTGAGCATACTGATAAAGCAAAACCTATAGCCAATATTTCAGCGTGAAGTGGTGAGAAAACATGTGTGTACAGACATCTAGCATGAACAAAATTTCCCAGAGCATCTCTAATAATCATCCCCAGACCTGTATCAGATATTTTCCAAGATGCATCGACATTATTTTTTATACCTTCCCTAGACTTATTCCACTTAACTATAGTTACATTCTGTTTAGGTGGCTTTAGCAATCTAGGGAAATAATCATTAGCTGCCAAATCAATGTCAAAGGTGGATGTAATGAAGAAAGGTTTGGCTGCAAAGGAGTGGTAAATCATTGATTTTATCTCCTTAACTATATGCATGATAACTGGAGCTATATTATCAAATATATATCTATTTCTGGCCTTCCAAAGGCTCCAGCATGCAAAGAGTACCACATTGCGGATAAGAATAGTGTGAATCTGAGTCAGACCGGGTCTAGACAAATAATAACTAATTCTACCCTAAATTGTTGAAAAGTTAGGAGTTTGAATTTGGATGAAAGTATTTATTTCAGCCCAGACCTGCTTGGCAATATGACAGTTGTTAAATAGTGATCCAGTGAGTCTATTTGGGTACAGAAACAACACTTTGAGGCCAGACTAAACCATAGTGGATCAGCACATTATCAAATGGAAGAATTGAATATATGGCTTTCCACATAAAAACAGATATCTTTTTCTGCACTCTACCATTCCAGATTTTTGTTAAAGAAAGTGATGTACCTCTCTTGGGCATGAGGATGTCATATGTAGATTTGAAGGAGAATTGTCCTTTTTTCTCTGGCATCCAGATGAGATGATCTTCTCTGTAAGCCTTTAATCACCCAAAACTATTTCCATTAAAAAATTTAGTAGAACTAAATTTTTTAGCACATGGTCTGGCAAAATTTTTGTGAAAATGAGTCCCTTGTTTGTTAACAATTGACATAAACTTTGATTTTTTTGTCATTCATTTTTATACAATTTTCAAAACACTTAAATAAAAGTTATTATTTTTTAAAAAAAACATCTACGATTGAACCCTAGCACCAAAATCCAAAACCCTCGTACCTGCAAATATATATACGCCCACTCACCGTCGCCGTACATGTTATATTCTACTAAGTTATTTGATACATTTATATACTAATAAATATTTTACATATATATGTTAATGAATATTTTAGTGTATGATTTCTCTTATACCTAATTTCCTTAATTAGGACGATGCATGGTGTGATTTTTTTACATAATAATCTTTAATTAAAAGGAGAAAATTAATCCTAAAGGTAATCCTAAAGGGAACTAGAAGAATTATTGCTCCGGTCAATAAATAAATTAATAAAAAAGTATTAAAAAAGATGAAACTACGTAATTTTGACTAAAACCACCACATAACCACAGCAAGATCACCATATTCCGGCGCCTACAATTTTATTTTTTTAATTATATCATAAATAATATATATTCAATCTTTTCCTTCACGGCTAAGTAACTGATATAGTTGTGGATTAAGCGTATTTACATTAAATTTATAGTATTAAAATATTTGATTGATTTATTCTGAACACAAAATATTTCATTGATTGTCAAAACCCTATATATGTGATACAATAGTACTATAAAACACACATTAACAAGCTTTCACCCCAACATCATCAATAATTTTATTACTATCGCAAACGTTGTATATGGGGATCACCTTTTCTCTAATTTTTATAATCCTGCTATTGTTTTCTAAAGCAGCCCTATTCGTCGACAGGGTCGACGGGATAATGGGAAGACGGAGTTGACCGTGACTTCTTCCCATCGTTGGTCTTCAATAGTCCAGCGAATTATGAGATGGAGCCGTCAAAATGGCTGGAAGATTGCAAATTGGCAATTATATTGAAAACATGAATGTGGGGTTTTATTCGAATCGAGAAAGGCGAACCAGAAAGTATCGCGGAAAACAGTTTTGGGTATGAATCTCTCTGGTCACGCAAGAGCCCTCCTCGACGAGTGGATGTTCTACAACACACAGCTCTGACAAGAACAACTATACATTTTGCTTTAAACCCTAAAATTTTAGAATTTATTGTTTCGACTTAATATGATTTTTGAGTTTGAATGATTTGATTTTCTTTCTGATGGTAACAGACACGAGTCATGATGCGGATCTGATTTTAGGCGAGCCGACTCTTGAACAACTGGTAATTCTCTAGACGCCTCATCAATGGTCCGTTGTTATTGCACGGCTTACATGAGTTTAACATTTTAGTTTAATATTAGATGGATTTGACCAGTGGGTTGTACTTCTAGAATAAGGCGTTACCCAAATGTTGTGCTTCAGGAAAGCAGCCCTGCGCAGATCTTTGGCCTCAGGATTTGCCTGTGAGAGACCGTTTGAACCAGGCTCCAGTTTGTAGCCGGTCAGCTGCCCAGTGCGGTTCACGGTTCTCATGTTCTTGATATGATCATATATCAATCAAATAGAGATATATAACAGTAATTTGCAGAATAATAATGCTCATCAATATAAATTAGCTAGCTTACGGTCCAATGGCGGCCTGTTGATGGATTACAATCCCTCATTGCTTCCAATTTAGTTCTCAACAGTTGTTCTTCAGCGTAAAATGCTTGAAACTTTGAGGGCTTTGTATGCTTGAACTTGGGATTTTGATTATCATTTGATGAACTTGAATTTATATGCATGAATGTTGTTCAATCTTGCTTAATTTGTCATGGGCTTTGTGTTTTATATCAATTGCATGCTCCATAGTCATTAATTAGGTTAGTTTGGTTAGAGTAATTTAGCATGATGATGGTGACTTAGCATAATGGTAGTGTAATCTCTAGTTGTTAGATTAATGACTATGGAAGGGTTAGAGTGATGACAAAATTCTTCCCTTGTTGTGTGATTGTAGATTAGGAATGCTATGATAAACGAAAGTTGCTAGACTTGATACTCTTATGAATATGAGTGCTAAACCAATCTTGTGTGTAAGTTGTGATTCAATGATTTCGTTGATTTACCTTATGTGTGATTGTGCAATAGGGTCAAGAGTTCTCTCTAGCGTATGATTGTTTATAACAACTAGCTAGATTCGTGGGTGGAACGCGATCGTTCACTCCAATATCATTAAGTAGCAAAGTAGGAGTTGAGACATATATGCTATCATAGTCTTGGTTCTTGTTAGTTTTCAAATGTCTTATTTGTATGCTCTCGCTATCGCGGGTGTGTGAGTAAGTTTGTCTCTCTAATCCTAATACCTTTGTTGAGTTATCTATGATGTTATCATCTAGGTGAATCAACAATGAGAGCTTTTGAGTGGTGTTATCATCCTCTCTAGCTGCATTCGAGAGAATATGATGCTTTCATCCTTGACAATGGTCTAAACTTCCTTGTAATTGCATTTTCTCGGTGATAAGTCGATAGTTGGAAATTGAAGTCATTTGCCTCCCAAGCCCTCATAATCCTAGTATCATCCCCTTAGCTTAGCTAATGATAGTTTAGTTTCCTTTCGTAGTGTAATCAAAACCAACCTCAAAACCCCCCTTGTTTACATTGCTTTCTATATAATATACAAGTATGCTTATTTTCTACTTTAAAACACTCTTACAAATCCCTTCTCCTTGTGGTTCGACCCCTACTTCCCACTATCTACTTTCTAGTAGTTAGAAGTTGTAGGTGATTTATAAATAGTATTTTGATCTCGCAGAGTCCCATTTAACGACGTGGGAAATTGCTTGTCAAAATGGGCGCCGCTGCCGAGGAGAAGGCGTATTTTGTTTTTGTGTTTCATCGTAGATTATATTTCAATTTGTAGTTTTTCAAAAAAAAAAAAACTTTCCATTTTCTTGAAGTGTGTATTGCCTGAGTACTTTTGTGGACGACACCACTTGTAGTGTGTACCGATCTAGAACTCTTGCACTGCAAATTTCAAACTTTTATTATTATGTTTACTTTAAGTAGGAAATATTATATAGAATTCCTTGCCTTTAATGAGGAAAGGATTAGGAATAATATGGCAAGCTCGAGTGATACTTACAAGCCAATAATTTTTCCGAGCCTTGCAATTTTGACCCAAGAGATGAGCACTACAATAATGAAATGTCTTTTGGTTCTTCATACCAAAGTGACTATCTTGATAAGTGCTATGATGAGGAGAGAGTTGGTTTTCAAGGTCAAGAAAGATATAATCCATGCTACAATTCTTATGAGCCACAAAGGAGTGATCATTTGAATTATGGATATCTCGATGAAAACCAACCTCATGATTACCAAGACATGCCCCCACCTTGTTGGGATATGCCTCAAGAGAAAGATCCGATAGATGATGAAAGAAATCGGCATTTTGAAAATCTTGAGAGGCGAATGCATGAAATGGCCTTAGAGGTAAAGCTCTTTGTAGCTCAATCTTTAAAGGAAGAGTCATCCCAAATGGAACTTAATACAAATGTTTTGGTGAGTGATCCCACCATTATGCATGAGAAAGAAGTTCAATGGGATGAGGAGTTGTGTGTTGATTCTAGTGAATTAGAGAGGGAGGTGATCCCTATTCTTGAATTTTTACCATCACCATTATCATCATTGCCTCTACATACTACACAAATTCTCCAACTTCCCAAACCATTAGAAGAGCCAAGTAGGTAGTTTGAAGAAATACCATCCCACATAGAACTTATTCCAAGTACTTTGGTGAGTGAAATCACCTCTTTGTACGAGGAAAAAGTTCAATGGGATGAGGAGTTGGTTTTTGAATCTATTGAAGTAGAGAGTGAGGTGGTTGTTCTTGAATATTTACCATCACCATTGTATGCATCACCTCCACCCATACTACCAATTCCACCACTCCCATTAGTTTTAGAGGAGATTAGGAAGCCATATATATACATACTTCCAATTATCCATACTCCTCCAAAACTTCAACCATACAATCCTCCTCTTAAACCTCCTCGACTTTCCTTTACCTTCCATGTGAGGGTGAGGGATTTTAATCTTTTGTTATTTGAATAACATTAGGGTCGTGACGACGATCTTAAAAATACGTAGTTTCTCTTGAGGCACCCATTGCACCATTGGGATGAACCTCCTATGACGTGTCGACGACTTTAAATAAACGGATTTTGATCGTAACTCCATGATTTTTATTTCTATATTCTTTAGAATTTCATATTTTCTTCCCCTTTATTTTCTTTGAAGAAAAAAAATCGTTATTTTATTGTAGTTGATTTTTCATTTTGATCATTTTGTTTATAAAATTTTACACTTTGGTAGTGTTTTCATGCAGGAAATTTGGAAGCATTTATTTTAGAGACATGGAATTTTTATTTGAAAAGAAAAATAAAACAAAACAAAAAAAAGAGAGAAAAAAAAGGAAAAAGGCCGCACGGGCCTTCGGAATTCAGAAAATTATCGCCCCTAGTACCGCAGAGCCCGTGCGGAGTTTACTGGAGGGGTATTTCACGTTATAATTGCACGGGCCTTCATGGACTGTCCTTACCTGTGCGCGGGCTGTGCAGTTTGTGCTTCATTTTGTTTTCCTCCACTCCAGTTGACTTTGACTCTACCTTATCAGCCCAATCTCCAGACACATCCATCTCATCCACACAAACTCATTCCCCTCACCGACTACCTACTCCACCACAGCACCACCATGCCAGTCCTCCGGCCTACCACTGCTTGCCACCAAATCCTATCATCCTCTCTGGCCACCACCATCATCTTCGCCGACCGACATCACCTATTCACTATCTACCTCCATCTCCGGCCACCTTCACCACCGTTAACCAACCGCCGGTACAGCCACCATCCTCCAGCCGACACTGCACTCCGCTCCACCATCCCATCCCCACCGCGGCTCGGCCCATCTCCACCACCGTCCCCGCGTCTCCACCAGCCCACCATCCCTAACGCCGCCCAGGTTCATCACCACCATCTGCGTCCGCACAGCCCCCTCCACACCATTTTCGCCGCGGGGTCGCGACTCAATCGCGAGGTCCACGTCCCGGTTGGTCCCGCCGCTCAGCTCCACCGGCGCACGCATCTCATCACCGCCGCGTTGTCTGAAGATCACCACCACAACCACAGTCTGTTGGTGCTGCCTACCTGAACCACCACCTCCACCTCATCTCCGAAGTTGACACCATCATCACCGCCATATCACCATCACGATGCCGCCAGCCACCCCATTCCACCCTGCCCGGCACAATCTCCAGTCGGCCGCCACTGAACTTTTGAGACGAACCGCCGCACACTACCAGCGGACACAGCAGCAGAAGCCCGCCACCATTACTGGGTTCATCTCTACCGGCGCCAGCTCACTCCGGCGACGAATTGGAGCTGCCATTAGCCACTGCGTAGTCAAGGCATCATCACCAACACTTCTGAACAGCTTCAGGCCGCCGGCTCCATTTTAACACTGCTGCGAACCTGATTGCGTCACCACCACCACCGATATTGTGCATCATCTTCACCATCATTGTCGATCAAAGCCTCAGCCGGCGAGCAGCTACCCTTCTCCGTGCTCCATTTTCTTCATTATTGGGGTCCGCTTATTTGGTACAGAATCACGTGTCTATCCTTGTGAATGTGATTCCCTATATCTCGGAGTATTTTAGAATTATGATCAGGTGGTTCAGAGTTTATGGTTGGGCGCTGCTGATGATATTTGTTGAATGATCATGGCCTGTGGTGATCTTCTGAGTTGAAATAACATATTTTCTTGACGCACCTTATGGTCTATTGGTTGTTTGTTGGATCTCTGGACTGCACTTGTGGTGGACTTTTGAGTTATGCTCGTGTGCGATCATGAAAAAGGATTTCTGTGGTCGGGATGGATTCTTTATTATATATTCAGAGAAAGCTCCGAGCTTTTTGGCTGCTGTTGTGGTTTCCCGTGGTTCTGGCTATCCCAAAACACTTGGACATGCCATTCTCACTGCAGCAATCCTGTATATCACTGTGGAGTGTGACCTGACCATTGTGCTGTCTCGAATTGGAGTCTTGCTGTTTGAGTTCTCGAATTCTCTGATTGGTGATCAAGCTGTAGTGTGAGATAGCAGTGTTGTTGGCTCGGTTCTTGTGCATGAGCATTGATTTTTGGCTGGTATTTTCAGGACTCTGCTTTCCTTAGTTCAGCTATTTGTCGCCAACAATCACCACCACCATCGCCCGGCTGCTGCACCAATCACTACCTAAAATCTGCCTTCTCCAGCAAGGTTTGACATCCCATTCAACAACTCTCTTTCTTGATTATCAAGCTGATGGGGTAGCTTCTATTCTCTCATTCTTATGCTCTATTAAGTTTTGTTGTCTGTATTGCTTGATGATGGATAACGCTTAGCATCGGCTTGCCGCCACTATGTTCTCTTGCTTGTACTGAAATTGTATGCTTAATGTGTGAATTCTCCCTTTCCATGGTTTCGTTATTGTTCTAAAACATTGAGGACAATGTTTAGTTTAAGTTTGGGGGAGGGTTTAGTATCCATGTTTTGGTTCACTATATTTTTTAAATGTGTACTTCTTTTGAAGAATTTGTTTTGAAAAGAAAAATGAGTGAAAAGCCCGGATAGGTCAAAACATTAACAAGGCCTAGGCAAAAGTGAGAGGCTTGTGCGGAAAAATGAGAGGTTAGGTATAACCTAGGCAAAAGGAGAGTGTGCGTAAAGAGAGGCTAGGTATAACCTAGGCAAAAGGAGAGTGTGTGGAAAAATGAGAGGCTAGGTTATATCCTAGGCAAAAGGACAGTTAAAAAAGAAAAAGAAAAAAAGGGGCTGTGTGAAAACCGAAAGGCGCATAGGCAAAAGGAGAGGTAAACTTGTTCTTGTTTCGGTGGTCTCATTTTGATGAACTTTTTGTAATGTATTTTGTGGTCTCTTTAGGTAAGTTTGTGCCAAGGTAATTATTGTTCTTTTGTACTTGTAATTTGGCACACTCTTGGTTCCTTATAATGATATTGGGGTTGGGTAGAACTCTCATTAGGATTAGAACATGAGACATGATTCTTGTGTTTTCATCTTTCGGAAAGTTTGTATTTTGTCAAGGTATCAAATGTCTTGTTGTGAAATTGGTAGGAGCATGCAGTTAGACTTTAATCGTTCTTTCTCGAGGACGAGAAAGGTTTAAGTGTGGGGGTATTTGATGAGCCCTAAATATACTCTTGTTTTATGACATTTGAGATCTAATTTGGGTAGCATTTGGTGCAAAGGAAGGAGCTTTAAAGCTAAACTTGTCAAAGTTACATTTTGAAGAACAAGTGATGCACTAATATTTTGAAACTTGATTTTGGAATTTTTTTCAAAGTAATTAGAGCACAGGGATCATACCATTGGATTCCTCTCATCAAGAGTTTCGAAATGGACTACTAGAAGATGCAAATCGGATCAACGGTTAAAGTGTGCGGCCCTTCACAAAAGTGCACGGAGTGCTGTGCGGCCCGCACTGCATTCTATAAATACTCCGTATCCCCTCCAAGAGCAAAAACGGCCAAGACCATGTAGATCTCCATTTTTCTTCATCTTTTTTTCCCTTTTCTTCTATTCCTTTTCTTCTATTCCTTTCCTTTAGATTAGTAGTTTGATTACATGTATTGTAGTATAGCTTAGTTTGATCCTTGGAAGCATTTGAATTCACTTCCCTTGAAACTTTGAGGGCTTTGTATGCTTGAACTTGGGATTTTGATTATCATTTGATGAACTTGAATTTATATGCATGAATGATGTTCAATCTTGCTTAATTTGTCATGGGCTTTGTGTTTTATATCAATTGCATGCTCCATAGTCATTAATTAGGTTAGTTTGGTTAGAGTAATTTAGCATGATGATGGTGACTTAGCATAATGGTAGTGTAATCTCTAGTTGTTAGATTAATGACTATGGAAGGGTTAGAGTGATGACAAAATTCTTCCCTTGTTGTGTGATTGTAGATTAGGAATGCTATGATAAACGAAAGTTGCTAGACTTGATACTCTTATGAATATGAGTGTTAATCCAATCTTGTGTGTAAGTTGTGATTCAATGCTTTCGTTGATTTACCTTATGTGTGATTGTGCAATAGGGTCAAGAGTTCTCTCTAGCGTATGATTGTTTATAACAACTAGCTAGATTTGTGGGTGGAACGCGATCGTTCACTCCAATATCATTAAGTAGAAAAGTAGGAGTTGAGACATATATGCTATCATAGTCTTGGTTCTTGCTAGTTTTCAAATGTCTTATTTGTATGCTCTTGCTATCGCGGGTGTGTGAGTATGTTTGTCTCTCTAATCCTAATACCTTTGTTGA
Organism: Sherardia arvensis; assembly: GCA_948330725.1. NCBI lineage: Eukaryota > Viridiplantae > Streptophyta > Magnoliopsida > Gentianales > Rubiaceae > Sherardia > Sherardia arvensis. The sequence goes on from OX415241.1 coordinate 31,541,394, forward strand.
GTTATCTATGATGTTATCATCTAGGTGAATCAACAATGAGAGCTTTTGAGTGGTGTTATCATCCTCTCTAGCTGCATTCGAGAGAATGTGATGCTTTCATTCTTGACAATGGTCTAAACTTCCTTGTAATTGCATTTTCTTGGTGATAAGTCGATAGTTGGAAATTGAAGTCATTTGCCTCCCAAGGCCTCATAATCCTAGTATCATCCCCTTAGCTTAGCTAATGATAGTTTAGTTTCCTTTCGTAGTGTAATCAAAACCAACCTCAAAACCCCCCTTGTTTACATTGCTTTCTATATAATATATAAGTATGCTTATTTTCTACTTTAAAACACTCTTACAAATCCCTTCTTCTTGTGGTTCGACCCCTACTTCCCACTATCTACTTTCTAGTAGTTAGAAGTTGTAGGTGATTTATAAATAGTATTTTGATCTCGTAGAGTCCCATTTAACGACGTGGGAAATTTCTTGTCACATAATCTCTGTAATCATGAGCAATAGGAGTAGAACAATTTCCGTCCCCCATCATGATGAGAGAGAGTATGTAGAAGCTCAGGTTGAGGAGAGTAGCTCCCATGACCGCCGCAGAGCTGAGGTAGCGAGTGGGAAAAAAACATGTAGTTTTGAAGAAGAAAGCCTTTGAGGAAGAGAAGAGGTTGAGGGCTATGGCCAGGATGGCTCAGATAGAGGGGAATAGCCCCATGGTAATGCATTCATCCAAAGGTATAGTTTGCATGGATGACGAAGGTAGTAGTAGAAAGTCTTTGAAGGAGGATAAAGCACGCGCCGATGCTGCTATCTTCGCAGAAGGTTGTCCCTTTTCCATTCCTTCTAATGCTGACCTCATGTACTTTGGAGAAGACAAATCTGCAGTTGAGTTAGTAACTCCGACCCGAGGGGTCATATATGGGAGGTTTCTGCAGCATGGCTTAGCCTTCCCTTTTCCCCCACTGTCGGATGATTTTCTTCAGCATTATAAGGTTCATCCAGGTCAGTTACATGCCAATGTGATAGTAATCATTATGGCCTTTAATAACTTGGTGTGATCGTAAAGGTTATCGCCCCAGTCTCTTCTTGTTGCGGACCATGTATAAGGTTTCCGTTGTTAAGCAAAGTGTGACCTTGACCTCTCGTGACACCACTTTAGGTAAACTTTTTGTGCTTCCTGTGAACTGCGGTAAGTGTGATAAGGTAAAACTAACCTTTGATCGAACCAAGTATGAAGTTCCTGATTGGAATGAAGATGTCCAAAATGAGATCTGGCATGAAGTGGAGTCGTCTCGCCAACTGCTGGATATAGCTGGGGAGTTGGTGAATGATAAGATCAAACTTAGAGAGGGTAGGTTTGTATCTGGAGATCATCAAATGGGTTGGCAATGGCCTGTAGAAACGTATGACTGGTTGAATCAACTATCCGGCCGTACTCTTCAAAATTGCAGCTTCTTGAAGTTGTCACATTTTGATCAGCCAGAAGGTGTTGAGATGGACTGGTATGAAGCCCTCCTGTCTATGGAGCAGGATCCAGGTAGTGCAGCTAAGGCATTGCAGGCCTATAGAGCATTAGAAGAGAGAGCTGCCCAAGATGAGATATCCGAGAAAGAGGTAAATAAGGAAATCTCGGGTCTGATGAAAGATGCTCGACGTGGGCGTCGGTTTAAAAGGTTGGTTCAAGGACCCAAGAAGACTCAATCACAGCTGAAAGTGATTGGGGAGGAAGATTGCCTATTTGTTCATGTGGCTTTAGATCCATCAGATGAGGAAAAGGATGAGGGTTCTGCCTTAGTTCGGTGTACGAGAAAGGAAATGTCTCGGACCTCTAGTGTCCTTCCCATCACGACCGAAAATGTCGATGAGGTCATGATGATAACTTCTGTGGTAGAATCAGATGCGTTGCAAGAGGGTATTCCTTCTTGTGTTATATTCTCGTCCACAGTGTATCCATTGCTTCTTACGCTAACTTTATTCCTTGTATGTGCAGTGGGTGCTTCTAGGACGAACAGGGCAGCCAGTTTGTTGTCTCAGATAGCTGAATCAAGGGGGCTATTGAGTAGTAATGAGAAGAAGAGGGATCTCGAGGCTTCAGGGATTTCTGCAGACAAGTCTCCAAAGAGGCCAAGGCTCAAACTCGGACCATTGGAAGAGTTCGAGAAGTATGTGTCACCTTCTCCTTTTGAGGTTCTGGTCGAGGTGGTACCGGGCTGTCCCGCGATTAACCAGGTATGATTCGTCATGGGTTTTGATAGGATTAGCTGTGTAGTTATCTAATCCTCTTTGTCTTCTTTTACAGTCTGCGAGTCAAATGAGGCATATGTACAATTCTCTTCGGACACTGTATGACTATTCTCAAGGACAGGAGTCCGAGCTCAAGTTGATGGATGGGGAGTTGTCCAAGAGGTCTAAGGAACCTTCAGATATGCTGAAGCATCTCCAGAATGAGATGGCTCAGGCTAAGGACAAAATAAAAGCCTTAGAAGAGGAGAATCAAGCCTTGAAGAAGGCAAAAAGGTTGTCTGATGGTTCCTTCTTAGAGTTGAAAAGGAACATGACTTTGGTGGAAGTTGAGAGAGACCGGTATGCTGATCCTGTTAGCCAGTGGCGGCTAGTTCGGTTGATAATAGACTTCTACCTCAACTGTCCAGAGATGGAAGCACATCGTCAAGAGTATGGTGAATTCTACCATAAATCTGAGCTCTCGAAGATGTGGATTCCTCTGAAGGGGTTTCTCAGTGAAGAGCTTCAAGGATGTCTAACCCCTGCCTACACTTGGCCTGAAGTACCAGAGAATTTGAAGGAATTTCGGGTGAAGTTTAGCCAGATTGGGGGGTTTGAGACCAGTCTACTGTCTAACCTGGAGTCTTTGAAGAAGGCTTTAACTCTGGAGGAGTTTCAGGACAGACTGTCTGGTTTGTATCCTGAGCTGACGTTCCTGATAGAGAAGCAGGCTACTGAGACTTCACTTGAGAACCCAAAGACTTCTGATGAGCCGGAGAAGACTGTAACTCCTTAGAGCCTTGTCTTTTACTTCAAGATTTTCTCTTTTCGCCAAATTTTGGCATTTCATGTATTCTGAACACGTGCTTTGTCTTTGGAATTAATTGGTCTTTACCTTCCTTTATGTCCAGTGTTGCTCTGCCGCATGTGCTGATTTGCAGGTCAAGCAAGTATGAAGCTGTCTTTCAGAAGAACAAGGAACTAGAGGAAGATCTGGATGACTCCAAAGGCTGTTTCAGCATTGTGCGGGAAGAATGTGAGAGTCTTCGAGGGGGGCTCAAAGAGGCTTTGAAGCGAAGAACTAAGCTGATCAGGAGCTGAGTGATCTTCAGAAGAGATGTAGAGATTTAGAAGATGCTCACAACAAGGTCGTGGCCACCAATAAAGAGTATGACCAAGAATGGAGGAAAGTCAAGAGAGACTTAATGAAGGTCAAGGGTGAAAGTCATGAGAAGGATCTTCTTATTTCTAGACTCTGAGATGAGACCATCACTGTGAATCACAAGATTGCCTCCATAATAGATGAATTGAGAATGTGCCAGGCCGAGCTTAACGATTGTAAGTTCTAAATAAAGGAACTAGAGGCCCAAGGTCTCCGAGGGACTTGGTGAACTTCTTCTTCTTCTGGAAGAAAGCGTGGAGAAGAAATTCGGCGAAATCCCAGTAATCAAATAAACCTTCTGGTTTCGTCTGGGTAAACCAGGTCTGTGCTTTTCCTCTGAGGTAACTGGGGACGATCTTGCATATCTCCAATTCATGGAAGTTCCTGGTTTCTAAGGTCTTAAAAAAATACCGAAAAGAAATTCTCTAGGATCGCTGGTGCCATCGTATGTGGGTAAGTGCTCTGGGACCTTCTTGTGGTTATCAAAAGGTAGGTTCACAATATGCCGCGAGAAGGGAGAACGAGCAGCTTGTCCTCTGGGTCCGAGAATACGTGTGATTTCTTGGTCAACTTCGTATTTACCTCGGGTAGGGTAGGCTCCATCTTGTGAGTAGGGCCGATCAGCGCTATTTTGCCATTCGCTTCGAGATCGCTCCCTCTTCTCGCGTCTGAGTTCTTCTTCTATGTTGAGGATACGCATCCTTCTCAGCTCCTCCCTACTTAATCCTGTGCCTTCACCCTGATAATTGGATACATTAGGAGGTGGTGGCAGACTGCTCTGAGCATTATAAGGTGGCAGATCCTTGGATAAATTATTGAGCAGTCTTCGCTCCTGAGTGGGATCAGCAGGTGGTGTAGTTTGGGCTCCTGAGACAGATTCTCGGTTGGGAGCTTCATGCATCTGTGCACTGAGTTGTTGACTTGAGTTTATCAAAGATGCGACAAAATCAGGATATTGGGCCTGTAAGTTCCTCATCAGCGTTCGGACATCTTCAGGGATCGTTCTCGGAGGGTCAAGGTTGGTATAAGATGGCCCGGAACTTGGAGGGTTACTTCGCACAGTATCTCTCAAAGTTTCCCTAAGACGTCTTTGTCTTTCCTCCTCCTATTGTTTTTCCGCGAGGATTTGTTGATCTCTTAGTGTTTGTTCTTCTGAGGTGAAGATTGAATCAAGTCCATCATATCCAAGCGCATTCTCTGGGTCGAGACCGCCTTGATTGTTGACGTGTTCACTGTTGTTCATGTCAGTCTGGATCGAAATTTTTGGTCCCGAGTTCGGTGCTTCAGATCCAATAGGATTCGATCCAGAAGATGGCACTCCTGACACAACATGATTTGATCTAGAAGGTGGCACTCCTGACACAACAGGATTTGGACCGGAGAGGGGTGTTCCGGATACGACAGGATTCGCACCGAAGGAGTTTGGAACGTTGGAGTTTCCTGCCCCCATGGTAGAGCCTGACGGTGGTTCAGAGGTGGAGCGTGTGCGAGATCCTCCGGGTCGACCACGTCCTCGTCCCCGTCCTCGTCCTTGGGGGGGTTGTTCTGCTCTTGGATTCTCCTCCGGATTTTGCCCTAGCACACAGGCGCTTCGTCTGGGTTGCTCGGCTTCAGACATCATGTTGGAGAAGTTGCTTCTTCGGGTGCGTTAGACAAGATCGGAAACAAGGTTCGGCGACGTCGTCAATGGGTGTGAGAGGTCCCACTGGGCGTGCCAAATTGATGTGTGCCGGACACCAACACTTCGACGACGAACCAGGCTCTCGAACTGATCTACAAGACAAAGGCCCCGGGTGTCCCGGGGATGGACACTCCGACGCTCAAGTAAGTATATTTGCTTAAGGCGTGTAGTATAAAGTATGGGATTAGATGAGAGGTCTACCAAACCTCTTAGGGTATTTATATGGCTACAATCCGTAGATCACCAGGATATGTATTTATGGTATGAATACAACTCTTATGGGATTAGAGGTTGTATTACCATGCATATTAGAAGTATATTTCGGACATGGTTGTATTACCATGTTTAGGATAGCTGAATTACCATCTTTGAGAAGATGTATATTCTTTGTAGAACATTCATAATATACGCATTCCTTATAAGGATTAGGATTGATGGACCCGTGGACCCATCCTCCGCGTATCTCGAGCCCATGACCCTTTTCGGGCCCTGGTCCGAGTATGAACGAGGTCCGAATACGAACCATGGACTTATCAGGTACAAAATTCTATTACCTCTTCCGCCACTTATCGCTGCACTATACTGGCATCTGGTCAATAACAATTCTTAACAAAATGCTTGAAAATGCTCATGTGCCGCTTGAATGGATACATCCATCTCAAGTATACTGGTTCGCACAACTTCACCTCCCGCATTAAATGAAATATCAAATGAATCATTATGTCAAAAAAGGAGGGGGAAAATGCATCTCTAGCCTGCACAATACCTCAACTACCATATCCTGCAATTCATCCAACTTACGCCGACTTACTTTGTTGCGACATATCTGTTTAAAAAAATAACAAAGCCTGGCAACCGCCTCTGTAACGTGAGAAGGCAAACAAGCTCTCAGAGAAATGACATTCAAATCCTGCAGTGGATTGTGGCAATCGTGCGACTTCATTCCCACCAATTTCAGCTCGGCAGTGGATACACAACTACTAATGTTCGAACCATATTTAGAAGGCACCTTCACTGATTTCAAAGTCCTACAAAAACTCTCCTTCTCCTCAGATGACAAGGAATAACAAGCAGGTGGTAAGTATGTCGTACCTACTTTTTCTTGCACGGGAGCAAGTGACGTCCGTATTCCAAGATTGACTAAATCCTTTCCAGTTTTCAATCCATCCTTACTCTTTCCCGGTGTATTCAAGAGCGTCCCAACAAAAGCTTCACATACATTCATCTCTATATGCATGACATCTAGACAGTGGCGCACATCCAAGTGCTCCCAATAACCGAGTTTGAAAAATATCGAACATTTCTTCCAAATCGTAGTTTGAGTGCTTTTCTTTTTTCCTTTTCCCAGCACTTTCTCCATGCCCGATACTTTTTCAAATATTTCAGAATCTGATAATGGGACGGGGGCAACACCATGCTCTTCCTGACCGTTAAACCACTTCTTAGCACTCCTCCACGGATGAATGCTAGGTAGAAATCGTCTATTACCTAGATACACAGGCTTACCACCGTGCTTTAATTGACAATGGATGGTATTGCTCTCGCATACTGGACATGCAAAATGACCTTTCACAGAACACACTCCAAGGTTACCTAGCGCAGGGAAATCATTGATGCTCCACATCAACATGGCTTTAAGTTTGAATTTCGTGTCCCCTCGACTTCCGTCAGGAATATGAATCCCATGCTTAAATAAGGATTTCAACTCCTCAATAAGAGGCGCTAGATATACATCAATGTCATTACCAGGTTGTCTAGGCCCCGAGATCATAGTGTTCAAAAGCACATAATTTCGTTTCATCATCAACCATGAAGGTAGATTATAAATAACAAGCATCACTGGCCATGAACTGTGGGTGCTGGACATGTTCCCGAAAGGGTTCATTCCGTCAGTAGATAGTCCTAAGTGCACGTGTCTAGGTTCGTTAGCAAATTCTGGGTACATAGCATCCATCTTCTTCCATGAGATATAATATCATCATCTTCCTCTCGAACCCTATCGGCATGCCATGTTAACAATTTTGCATCAACTGGATTGGCATACAAACGCGTCAATCTCGGTTTCAAGGGCATGTACCACATCACCTTAGCAGGACTTTGTTTTGTCGATGTTGTCACTGTTTCTCCACATACCTCGACCTTTCCCTCCTTCTTTTTCCATCTAGACTCACCGCATACCTTACAATCATCCCTCAGAGAATTAACACCCCCTATACAACATACAATCATTCAGGCATGCGTGAATTTTAGTAAACTCCATGCCCATAGGACACAATATCTTGCGCGCAGCATAAACCCTGTTAGGACCTAATTTGTCCTCAGGAAGTAACTCCTTAACCAACTCTAGCAATTCCGTCATTCCTTTATCAGAAATACCATGCCTTGCCTTTAGGTTCATTAACAACAACGTTGCGCTGAGTCTAGAATGCCGACCCCCAACATATAAGTTTGTCTGTTTATCGCCATACATTTCCTCCAACATACTTTTCTTCCCAACAAACTCCATAACAACATCGTCACACATGTCTGAAAGCTGTTCATTATACTGCAGGATTTCCTCGGCGCTACCCTCCTCCATCTCAACCTGCTCACTTCCATAATGGCCTTCCCCATGCCAAACCTATTCAGTGTAGGATTTGTCAAATCCTTTACAAATTAAATGTTCACGCACTACAGCAATATCTTCAAATATGGTATTGTTTCTACACTTGTTGCATGGACATCTAACCCCTCCTATGCTATTCTGCCTAGAATGTTGCAACCCAACATCTAAGAAATTTTCTACCAAATCTAAATACTCCTTCGATAATCGAGCATTCTCGTTCATTATTCTTTCGCAGTCCATGATTCACAAATCGGACAAACAGCTACACAAGGGCCTAGAACCTTCAACAATACTACTAACCCACTGACTTTCGATCATAAACTACACACTGTATTAACACAAAACACACAATTTACCAACCAACATACAAAATTATACATATAACCAACCAAAATCAAGAGAAATACCAACACATTACGCTGTTTAAACGTACCTAATCAAACAAGGCTACAGTCCGATCTTCGAGCAAATTGAAACTAATCATCCATTTCTGAATCGGCCAATACCCACCTCAAAAACCCTTTAAACATTCTATTTTTGTGTGTTTTAACGGCCACTTCCTAATAAAACTGCGACTATTAGCGACTCTCTAACGATATCGCTACGATTACGCATACACATCTGTGTGTCTTGCGATATCTCCACTTTTCACTCACACACACTTGAACTGTAGTTCACATTAACGTGTGCAGAAATGAAATCGCAACAGACAAAGTTGCTAAACCTAACACTTACGATTTATTCTTACGAGTTCGCTAGTACATCGTTTGCGTTACTTCAGTGGTAGCGACTTCGTTACTACTGATTCAATTCAAGGCGGAAAATAATTTTCCGCCTTATATGAAAATATATTCACGTCAAAACGTACTTCCACCTTTAACTGGTTCCTTACGTCTTAAATTTGATTTTTTTTTCTTTGCTTGGACTACTTGCGAGTTCGCAACCATGTAGGAAGGCGGAAAAAAACGCGCCCCCTTCAAACGCCTTAAATTTGTGTCTTTCATCAACCTCATTGTAGTAGTGCTCCCACCTATTATCCTGTGGATCCTTCACATAAAACACTTGGTGCGCTTGTGACGCCATGATAAAAGAATCATCTTCAGAGCAAAGAATACTGCGATTCACCAGGGTTGTGCCGTAATCCTCTGTCCGCACCCCGCCACTTTCCTTCACCCATTCACACTTGAACACTGGAATTGTGGCACTAATGAAGTCAATCTCCCATATGTCGGTGATGGTCCCATAGTATGCATCGCATCCATGAACGTTGGCCTCGACTGGTACTACCACACCGCTGTTCTGGTTAGTCGACTTCTCATCCGAATATGTAGTACCAAAAGTGTAACCGTTTATGTCGTACCCGCCAAACGAGGAAACAGTTCCTAGCGGCCTTCTGCATAACACCTTGACAATATCAGGATGGTCCCCTGCCAGAACATGAGATTGCAGCCACCTAATGAAATCGGCACAATGCTTCTCTAGGATCCTAGAGTCACCGACATGCCATGCATTTGAGACCCTAATCTCTTCCATGTGTACGTCAACAAAAGGGGTCACCGACGCGTGGTTCCTGAGGATATACAAATGTACTACGTCTATGTCTTTCGCGGTAGGACTGAACAAACTATGATGCTAAAGACCGTGCCCTTCCAATCTCCCTTCGTGCCTAGCATTTGGTATCCCCACTGTGGCATCATCTTTCATATAGTTAGTACAGAACTCAATAACCTCTTCTACAACATACCTCTGAACAATACTAGCATCAGGCCTATATCTATTTTTCACAAAATGCTTAAATACCGCCATGTACCGCTCAAATGGATACATCCATCTCAAGTAAACGGGGCCACAGAATTTTACCTCCCTCACCAAATGGACTATCACATAGATCATGATGTCGAAGAATGAAGGGGGAAGTACATCTCCATCCTACAAAGAACTTCCACCACCATTTCCTGCAACTCATCCAGCTTCCGCCTGCTCACTTTCTTACAACATATGCACTTTAAAAAGTAACATAGCTTCGATATTACTTTCCTCACGTGCCGAGGCAACGATCCTCTTAAAGAAATTACATTAAGCTCCTGCATAAGATTATGACAGTCATGCGACTTCATTCCTGCCAGCTTCAATTCTTTAGTATTCACACAGCTACGAATGTTCGAAGAGTAACCTGTTGGAACCTTAATAGACTTCAGAGCATTACAGTAACGCTTCTTCTCCTTCGTTGACATGGTGTAACAAGCCGGAGGTAAATAGGATTTACCTTCTTCCTCTATGGGGGCAAGAGATGAACAAATTCCGAGCTGTACAAGATCTTTCTGCGCTTTCAGGCCATCCTTTGTCTTTCCATGGGTATTCATCAGCGTACCTACAAGTGCTTCACATATGTTCTTCTCAATATGCATCACATCGAGACAGTGATGTACGTCCAAATGCTTCCAGTAATCTAGTTTGAAGAAGATCGAACACTTCTTCCAACTACTATTCGATGCCTTATTCTTCTTTCCCTTACCAAATTCATGATCCATCCCAATAACCTTTTCTAGAACCTTCTCTCCAGTTAAAAGGATTGGGGCTGGATTGATGGATCTACGACCCGCACTTGATCACGAACCCTGCTCACGAACTGATCTGCAAGACAAAGGCCCCGGGTGTCCCGGGGATAGACACTTCGACGCTCAAGTCAGTATATTTGCTTAAGGTGTAAAGTATAAAGTATGAGATTAGATAAAAGGTCTACCAAACCTTTAGGATATTTATATGGCTACAATCCGTAGATCACCAAGATATGTATTTATGGTATGAATACAACACTTATGGGAATAGTAGTTGTATTACAATGTATAATAGAAGTGTATTTCGGACATTGTTGTGTTACCATGTTTAGGATAGCTGTATTGTCATCTTTGAGAAGATGTACATTCCTTGTAGAATATTCTAATATACGCATTCCTTATAAGGATTAGGATTGATGGACCCATGGATCCATCTTCCGCGTACCTCGAGCCCATGACCCTTCTCGGGCCCTGGTTCGAGTATGAATGAGGCCCGAATACGAACCATGGACTTATCAGTAGCCCCAAGGCAGATCTTCAGAATATAGAGTACTCCATGTCGAAGGTTGAAGGAGAGGTTTTCCTTGTGTTTATCATCAATTTTCATCCAAGTATTTTGCGTTTCCATTTCTGCAAGAATTCCCAACTAAATTCTTGTCTCTCTTCTCGTCTTCTTCTCATAACCTTTTTCCCCTCATTCTCTATGTTGCCATGTCATCAGCAAACTCTAGCCTTCCCTCTGGAAATGAAGAGAATGTTCCCGTGGCTCGTGACTTGCGCACTTTATTCCTGGAGGTAGAGTCTGGAGAGTATATGGAAGTAACTATGGCGACACCGCTGCATGCGGTAGCTGTAATGGAGTTACACGCCAAGTGTCGGGCCTTCAGGGCGAAGATAGAGGAGGTGGAGGTTGCCCTTTTGACTCTGACAGCCGAGTCTGCCGCACCTACTCCTCTTGTTTAGGCGTCATCGGAGGTGACTCAACTGGAAGCCAGGGTAAAACAGCTGGACTGCAGCGGGATATTGCAGAGGAGCTGGCGCGAAATCAAGCTGTGGAGAAGGACCCAGAGGAGACCTAACGATTCCTAAAGTTTTGGAGTGCCTTCATTACTTGCAGCCCCGAGTTCCAAAGCCATAGGGAGGAGTATGGGGATTTATTCCATTCCTCTGAACTGCATGGGATCTTGGGTGGCGTCTTGCATCTATGCCAATCCGAGAAGGAGGTGGAGATGATGAAGGAAATCTTCTCTCATCCTGATGCTGCTGATAAGATCTCTGCTCTCTGACTGCAAAACGTTGGATCCCTGGGGCCGAGTTTTTGGATGCATTGGATCCCTCCGAGAAGATAATAACATCAGGAGATTTATCGAGGCTTATTAGATCCAAGTATGCTGAATTACCTTCTCTTTAAGAGGTGCTTGATCCTTCTACTGGCAAGGTTGAATAGTTCCGGCAGGTTTGCTACCTTACTTGCTGGCATCTTTTAGTCAGCCTCGGTCTTCATGATTTACTTGAAATGAGCAACAACCTTGGCTGTTAAGTTATCGCAATTATCCATGATGAACTCTCTGCGAGCTTAATATTGTTTGGCTTCTTCCTTAGGTGTCTTTTGACAAGGCCTTTAATGTCAACAGCGTGCAGAAAAGTTGACAATAGCCCATCTCTCCAGCGTCACTTCTGGTGAAGTCCTAGGAAACCCTATTGGGTATATTTAAAAGTACCATATTCTGATGTAGTAACACCTTTGATATGTCCTTTTTAGGTTCGAGGTTTAGCCTCTTATGTGCCCTTTTGAGGGTCTTGTTTAGAAGTATCATATTCTGATGTAATAATACCTTTGATATGAACTATATGTGTTCGAGGTTTTTCCTCTATGTATGCCCTTTTGAGAGACTTTTTTAGAAGTATCATATTCTGATGTAATAACACCTTTGAACTTCAACTTTTGTTTTTGAGGTTTCTCCTCTTTATGTTGAGATGATTGATTTTTGAGCACGTCTGCCCTTTTGGTCTATAGACCTCAATCAAGCACTTTTTGAAGTACTTTATCTCGAAACTATCTCTTTTATTCAATACGATTGGCATTCGAATATTGGATCCAAACAACTTATAAATTGACCAATCATATACTTTATAAAGTATATTTTTTTGAATAGCAATCAATGTTATGCTTAAGACAACAATCCTCTTTTTAGAAAAGGAATTTAAGATTGCTTGTTATAAGGATAGGTATAAAAACGACTTCAATCTAAGTTTATAACTTTAAGAATAGAAGCAAAGTAAATAGTGGGTTTAAGTTTGAGTACCCGTTTGTGCTAGAGCATGCTTGTCTCAGACCTTGATGAGGCTTCTCGGACATTCTTGATCTTCTCAAACCTTTGTGAGGCTCTCCATTGAGTTATTATCTTCCGTGATACTTTCGTAAGTTAATCACATTCAATCTTCGTGGTATAGGTTCCCCCTTCATGGTTTCCAAGAGGTAGCTTCCCCCTGGATGGGATTCTAGGACTCGATATGGACCTTCCCAGTTCGGGGCTAGCTTCCCTTCCACTTCTTTCTTGCTTTTTTCATTCAACCTCATGACAAGGTCGCCTTTAACGAAAGTGGCTAAGCGGACTCTTCTATCATGGTAGCGCTTGACTCTTTCCTTTACCTTGGCCTCGTGGATTGTAGCATTTGCTCTCTTCTCTTCTAGGAGGTCAAGGTCGAGACGAAGGTTTTCTTCATTGGCCGTGCCTTCTTCATCATCTGGTTGAGAAGTACGGGCGGAAGGGACCCCAATCTCCATGGGGATGACCGCTTCGGACCCATAGACTAAGATATAAGGAGTCTCTCCTGTTGCTGTGGCTGGTGTAGTTCTATGGGTCCAGATCACGCTTGGTAGTTCTTTAATCCAGTTTCCTTTAGCTCCATCGAGGCGTTTCTTTATACCGCTTACCAAGGTGCGGTTCGTAACCTCTACTTTGCCATTTGCTTCTGGATGATATACTTAGGTGAGCTTTTGGTGTATGCCATACTTCGTACCCATATCTTGAAGGGATCATTAGCAAATTGTGCTCCATTGTCGGTCACTATGTATCTCGGGATGCCATAGCGACATACGATATTCTTCCAACAAAAGTTGATAACTGTCTTGCCAGTTATGTTGGTTAGGGATTCAGCCTCTACCCATTTTGAGAAATAATCGATGCCCACAATGAGGTACTTGAAGTTACCAGGGGCCGTAGGAAAAGGTCCGAACAAAATCTATGCCCCATCGAACAAATGGCCAGGATTCTTGGATGGTAATCATATTTTGCTGTGGCACGTGGATCATCTTGGCAAATCTCTGACACTGGTGGCAAGAATTGATATATCTTTTGGCATCTTGTAGCATCGTAGGCTAGAAATAACCCATCTGTAGGAGCTTTCGGGTGACGGTACGTGGACCATGGTGACTACCGCAGACTCCTTCATGTGTTTCTTGTATTATGTGTTCCGCGTCAGAAGGCCCGACACACTTAAGTAGGGGTTGTAGGTATCCTCTCTTGTATAGAATATTGTTGTGGATTACCTCTCATGTATTGAATATTGTTGTATCCTCCCATTATGTATTGTTGTAGGTATCCTCTCATGTTCTCCCAACTCGATGGCCCACTTCATCATTCGTCCCGAAGCGTCAGGCTTCTGGAGAATTTTCCTGATCGGGTAGTTGGTTAAGAGGACTATTGTATGTGCTTAGAAGTATGGTCTCAACCGCCGAGAAGCGTGGACGAGGGCTAATATCAAGCGCTTGAGGGGAGTATATCTGGTCTCGGGCCCTTGTAAGACCCTACTTACATAATATATGGGGTGTTGCGATCCCTTCTTTTCCTTGACCAATACAGCGCTGATGGCTAGCTGGGATGCAGATATATAAGTAAAGAGTCTCTCCTTTATCTGGCTTTGACAATGTCGGAAGTTGCCGAAGATGGTTTTTAAGCTCTTGGAAAGCTTCTCCGCATTCATGTGACCATTCAAACTGGTTTGCCTTCTTAAGGATATCAAAGAAGGGTAGATGTTTTTCCGCTCCTTTGGATAGGAAACGGCTAAGGGCTGCAAGGGATCATGTCAGCTTTTGCACGTCCTTGACGGTTTTTGGAGGTTGCATATTTTGCAAAGCCTCTATCTTCTCGGGGTTTACTTCGATTGCTCGATTGGATACCATATATCCTAGGAATTTTCCCGCTCCCACGCCTATGGTACATATAGCGGGGTTCAGCTTCAAGTTGGAGGCCCGTAATGTGTCGAAGGTTTCCTTTAGATCTTCAAAGAAGGCGTCATAGCTGCGGCTCTTTACTACCATGTCGTCTACATAAATCTCGAGGTTGCGCCCTATCTGAGATTTGAATAATTTGTCTACCAGTCATTGGTAAGTAGCTCCGGCATTTTTCAATCCGAAAGGCATCATCTTGTAGCAGAAAGTTCTTTGTCGGTTATAAAGGAGGTTTTTTCTTTATCTTGCTCTGCCATAGGGATCTGATGATATCCTTTAAAGGCATCAAAGAAGGCAAGTACTTGGTATCCCGCAATCACTTCTACTAATCGGTTGATCGAGGGTAGGGGATAACTATCTTTAGGACAACAATCGTTCAAGTTGGTGAAGTCGATGCACATTCTCCACTTTCCATCTGGTTTCTTGACCATCACTGGGTTAGCTATCCATTCTGGGTACTGCACTTCTTCGATTATACGGGTTTTAAGTAACTTGTCTACCTCCTCTCCAATGGCCTCAACTCGATCTAGTGCAAAGATGCGCCATTTCTGCTTAATGGGTTCTTGCGAGGGATTGATATTCAGGTAATGTTCCGCCAATTGAAGGGATACCCCCACCAAGTCGTTGGTGTCCCAGGAAAAAAAGTCTATGTATTAGTTGAGAAGATCTCGTAGTTTAGCTTTTATCTCGGGGGGTAGGAGAGTTCCAACCTCAACGGTTCCTGATTCTCCGAGCTGCATCGGCTCGGACTCGGAGTACTTGGCTGGTTCAATATTCTCCTTTTCTGGTTCTCGGATAGCTTGAATTGTGCATATTCGAGCTAATTGTTGATCACCTCGGATTGTGGCAATCCTTTTGTTGGTGGGGAACTTCATCACTAAATGGTAAGGGGACCAGATTGCCTTTGCCTGGTACATCCAGGGCCTTCCAAGGATTATGTTGTACGGTGACCTGGAATCGATGATCGTAAAGGTGCAATGCAAGGTTATACTCCGAGAACCGTTTCTCATATGCACTGGTAAAATAGTTTTTCCCAAAGGAATGACAGGATTTCAGGTAAATCCTGAGATAGGGCTTGTGGGTGTGAGATTATTTTTGTTCAATCCCAGTTGTTTAATAACAACTAAGAAACATGACTTCTACTTCACTTCCTCCATCTACCAGAACTCTTCTGATCATGTTATGGTTTATGTCAACCGTAATCACTAGGGGATCTGAATGGGGAATCTGATTAGGAACCGCATCTTCAGATGAAAAAGTAACAGTTCCGTCTAAGCGAGATCGTTTGCTTTCCCATTCCCAGGGAGAGATTTCTTGCGCCGATCGATGCACACCATTGATGCTCCTTCTTGCTCCCTGGTTGCTGGCATGGCTTGTTTCGTCGTTGTTGATGCTTCTTACTCCTGTCGGGGCCGAGAAATGGATTCGTGTATTCCCACGAAGGTTTTCAGCCGGATCAGTCATGAGTTAGAAGGTCGTATGGATCAAGATTAGCCTGCGGGTCCCACCGGGCGTGCTAAATTGATGGATGTCTACGACCCGCACTTGATCACGAACCCTACTCACGAACTGATCTGCAAGACAAAGGCCCCGGGTGTTCTGGGGATAGACACTCCGACGCTCAAGTCAGTATATTTGCTTAAGGCGTAAAGTATAAAGTATGAGATTAGATGAGAGGTCTACCAAACCTTTAGGGTATTTATATGGATACAATCAGTAGATCACCAAGATATGTATTTATGGTATGAATACAACACTTATGGGAATAGTAGTTGTATTACCATGTATAATAGAAGTGTATTTCGGACATGGTTGTGTTACCATATTTAGGATAGCTGTATTACCATCTTTGAGAAGATGTATATTCCTTGTAGAAAATTCATAATATACGCATTCCTTATAAGGATTAGGATTGATGGACCCATGGATCCATCATCCGTGTACTTCGAGCCCATGACCCTTCTCGGGCCCTGGTCCGAGTATGAATGAGGCCCGAATACGAACCATGGACTTATCAGGGATCATGCTCTTCTCTCCCGTTGAACCAATTCTTCGCTCGCCTCCAACAATGTCCGGTCGGAAGAAATCTTTTGTGCCCGAGATACACTGGCTTACCACCGTGTTTCAATTGACAATAACTAGTCTTGCTCTCACATATGGGACATGCAAAGTGACCTTTCACTGAATAACCGCCCAAGTTACCTAATGCTGGAAAGTCATTTATACTCCACAACAACATTCCTTTCAGTTCAAACTTCTCATTGCCTCAAATGCCATCAGGTATCCAGACACCGACATCGAATAACTTCTGCAAATCTTCGATCAAAGGCGCTAGGTACACGTCAATATTGTTGCCCGGTTGCTTGGGACCAGATATCATCATTGACAATAACACATACTTACGTTTCATCATCAACCACGATGGCAGATTGTATATATCACAACCATAACTGGCCAAGAACTATGGGTGCTAGACATGTTACCGAAGGGGTTCATGCCATCAGTGGATAAGCCTAACCTCACATTCCTGGGCTTAGCAGCAAATTCAGGGTACCGCTCATCCATTTTCTTCCACTGATCTTTATCTGAGGCATGTGAAATAATGTCATCGTCCTCCATAGCCCTATCTGCATGCCATGTTAGCAACTTTGCATCCTCAGGATTTGCAAACAACCTCTTCAATCGAGGAATCAGTGGAAGGTAATAAACTACTTTAGCCGGTGTTTTGCATCTGGACGGTGTCACACTCTCGCCACCTATCTCTACGGTCCCCACCTTTGACTTGTACCGAGGCTCACTGCATACTCTGCACGTATCCCTCTTCTTGTCATCTCCCCTGTACAACATACAATCATTAGGGCATGCATGAATCTTCTGCATCTCCATTCCCACAGGGCATAATATCTTCTTTGCAGCATATACTTGATCAGGGCACAAGTTGTCAGTGGGTAGCAACTCTTTCACCAACTCTAA
The DNA here is from genome assembly GCA_948330725.1 of Sherardia arvensis. Taxonomy (NCBI): domain Eukaryota; kingdom Viridiplantae; phylum Streptophyta; class Magnoliopsida; order Gentianales; family Rubiaceae; genus Sherardia; species Sherardia arvensis. The sequence goes on from OX415241.1 coordinate 31,558,818, forward strand.
CAATTCAATCATCCCATTGTCAGATATTCCATGTCGAGCCTTTAAATTCATCAACAACAACGTAGAACCAAGAACTGAATGTTTACAACCCTTGTACAATGGTGTCTCTTTATCATTAAACATCGTCGGTAACATGCTCAGCTTTCCTACCCAATCCATAGCCACGTCTTCCGCCATTTCATCAAGACAACTATCATAACGTAATTCTTCCGAGTCAAGCCTAACATCAAACTCCGCATCATTATGACTTGCACCCTCTCCATGCCAAACCCATTTTGTATATGTAGGATCAAAACCTCTACAAATCAAATGTTCTCGCACTACCGCTACATCCTCATAGATCGCTTTGTTAAGGCAATCTATGCAAGGACATCTTAGCCCTCCCATTTTCTTTTCTACACAATCACTCCAACCAAAATCAATAAATTCTTTGATCAACTCCATATAATCTTTTGAAAGACGCTTATTCTCCAACATGATTTCACTACGACCCATGCTTAACACGATACTATCAACAACCGTTTTGCTAGAATCACTCAAAAAATCCCCAAACTTAGCACTCTAACAAACTCTACAAAACCATACAAACAAGCACACACGCAAACAAGTTTGCCCATTCCAAAAACAATCAATAACAATTCACAACCACATACCTTTGCAATGATGAGAAAAATCCCGGCATGAAAATGTGAGCTATCTTGGAGAAAAAACACAAGGAGAGTCCTCTTATCTTGTTCTTTTATTTTTCTTCCCGCAAAAAAAAATTGCTTTTATATACCCAGTAAAAACATTCCTACGATTTTGCTACCCAATTCGCCTATACAAACGAACCTCAATCGATTTCCTAACATGACCCGCCTGTAGGCTTACCTAGAAGCGATATCACCAGCTATATTTCGCCTGCAGGCGTTCATAACTGGCGAACTCGCTACTAGACAAGATGCCAACAATAATTGGTGAACAACTTTTCCAACCTCTACCGGGTCCTATAGGTGAGCTCGCTTCCTCGGTCGCTTATTAGCGATTTTGGAGTCGATATCGCCTGCCCTACAACATTTTAAGACATTTTCAAAAGCGCCTTCTATTCAACTGGAAAATGCCTTTTTTTATTTTTCTGCCCTAGGCGAGAGGATCTAGGCGAACTCGTAACCCTTCTTCTCGGTGGCTGCGCGCAATTTTGGCCAAAACGCCTTGAATGTGGTGCCGAGAAAGGTATGCTTGTGCACTAGTGTTTAAATTATTTTTACATAGAATTCAAAGGGAGAATGATCGGTGCAAATTAATGATCTGAACTGGTAATGGTGCAAATAATTTTATCAAAGCACACGATAATTGAATATGGTTCATTATAATTGAATATGATTCATATTTACGATAATTAAGTTTTGAATATGGTTCATATTCAATTAGGTTCATATTCATTTTATCGTGTCCATATCAGAGCTCACGATATGAACACACCAAAATAAGAAGTGTATGATTGTAACCTAAAGGAAGAAAGTATAATTGAATAATGCCAAAAAGTAGGACTAAGTGACTACCTAGCTAGTTCATCCAAACGTGAAAATATAATTATTATGTAAACATAAAATTCATAAAATTACATATTTAGAAAATGCACACTATATATCCTAAATCCACTAATATCATGTATGACAACATTATAAGGTTTATAAACATTTTGTTGTTAAACTTGTGTTCATATAACTAAATCAATAATAATTATTGTTAAGGATCGTTCCGTGAAGTTTATCAGTAGAATATATATAGTAAGTTTAATGCAATTCTATTTAGTTTAATTTAGTTCAGTTTATCAAAAATATAATATGATCAAATTCAGCTAAAATTAAACATACAAATTCTCTTTATCAATACATTTATTTTCACTACTGTTCAAATTCAATTAAATTCATCAAAAAATAAGGTAAAACAATAGGTCCTAAATGTGATCCCTTGTCTCTAGTTATCTTCAATTTCATGATTAAACTTTTCAATAGAGATCTGAATGTTCATATGTTCACACAATCTTGAGTCTCCTACGATTTCCTCCCAACCCTAGCCGGCACTCTATTCTTCAAAATTTTCCCCATCTTCCCTATTATGGGAAGAAAACTTTCCTTAATTCTTAACTAATTATAGTTTTTTTTAGAAAAAAATGCTATTGTATCCCTAAGTATTTAAGTAAGTGCTGATGTACCCCTATGTTTTCTATAAAATGCTACTATATTCTCAAATGTATAATTTGGACAAATATTTCTTTTGCCAAATGTAAAATGTCAAGAATACCCTCACTATTATTTAATGGTAAAAAAATTATAGGATGAAAATGCCCCAACCAATTCCGCTACTTCATCGGATGAACGCGTTTGAACCCGAGGGGACCAAAACCACCGTGCCTAAAAATTAGTGTGAGCCGGTGGACCGAAACCGTCAAACCCAGTAATAATTTGCGTGACTAGCTCAAATTACCAAAGGAGAGAATAGAGTTAGCGAGATTATGGTTAGTAAGTTCATCAATGTTTTCAATTTGTTGAGTTTTTGGATATAAATGTTAACTTTTTTCAATAATACTGTGCATTTATTCTGTAATTCAGTGTCGATTTCTTGGTTTTTTTGTACACATGGGCATTTGGTTCAGGGAAAAAAATAGGCCAACAAGTGAGGGTAAATTTGTCTTTTAGTTCAAAATGCTGTCGAAAAATTGAATTTAGAGTACACTTCTTTATTCAATGTAATTGTAGGGGTACATCAGCACTTTTAAATTACTCGGGGGTACATTGGCACTTTCTTATAAACTTAGGGGTACCTCTGATTTTGATCCTTTTTTTTTAACACTAACTAATTATAGTTTTGAATAAATGAAAATGTCCGCACTTCAGTATTTTGGGTTCATAATACTCAATCATAATATGATTGTTCCGCGATATTGTGCTCTTAATATAATTTTACATGTCCTGTTTCGATCTCGATCGATTGGGAATTATAAGTTATACTTTGTGTTTTTTTGTTCTCGATTTGGATAGATTTATATTTTCAATATTTGTAATTTATGTCTTTTAAGATTTTAATGATTTGAAATTAAAAGTATAAATCATATTTTATGTCGAGTGGTATTGTAGTTTGTTACACATAAATATCTATTAAGCATATTACTTGATGCTTGAGATTGTCATTTTCAAAGCGGGTTTATTTTTTTGGTGCTGGAGTTAAATGCTTTTATTGTGATTCCCATGGTAGTTTTGTCGGAGTTAATTATATCCCTGAAAATGATAATTTTATTATAATTTAATTATATGCAATAGAATAGTTAGTTGAATCGTATGTCATATTGTCCATTCCACTACCGTAGATTAAACGATGTTGGGCATACAAAATTTGCAGGAGGCATTATGGCAGCGTTGTCGACTTGCTTGGAAGAGCCGGGCAGTTGGAGCAGGCGTTTGGGATTGTAGAATCGATGCCAACAGTTCTAGATATCGTGCTTTGGCAGACTCTGCTCGGGACTTGTTAAACCTACGGAAATGCAGAGATGGCGGAGAAGGCATATTTTTTCCATGTTCTTGGTAGGATTGCAAAACCACATCATTACTGCTATTTTGATATAATTTATTTGATTTTTTGGATGTGAAGGTATCTAAAAAGCTTATGGAGATGGGATCGAGGAGCTGTGGTGATTTTGTGCTGCTATCGAATCTCTATGCTGCGCAAGAAAGGTGGGATGACATGGGGAAGGTGAGGGATGCGATGAGAAACAGTTATGTGAATAAGATACCGAGGTTCAGTTACACAGAAGTCGGTGGCGTGATATATAAATTCATCAATGGGGATCGAAGCCATCCAAAGTGGAAGGAGATTTACCAGAAGCTAGACGAGATTAGGGTTAGGATTGGCGAGTATGGATACGTGGCTGAGACGAATTGCGTGTTGCATGACATAGGGCAAGAGGAGAAAGCGAAAGCACTGTTCTATCACAGTGAGAAGTTAGCTTGGCTTTCGGTTTCATCAGCTCGGGTGATGGTGCGCAAATTAGCGTGAATAAGAATCTTAGAATTTGCAGGGACTGTCATGCTGTGATTAAATTGATTTCAAAGATGTATAAGCGGGAAATTATAGTGCGGGATAGGACTAGGTTTCATGAGTTTAAGGATGGCTTTTTTGTTCCTGTGGTATTTATTTGTGAAAATACACGCACGTTCTTGTTCTCTTTTCATATAGTTATTCGAGTAGCATACGAGAGATTTACATGAGCAAAGTTGTTCCATCCATGTTTTACATGCAACCAAAAATTCATTCAATTTCAATAGCATTTTATGGCGTCGCCGAGGTACAAAACATGGATAAGATGCAAAAAATAAATAAGCAAAATAGTCAAAATATCCATCTGAAATAACCATATCCAAGTAGTATAACGATACTGCTGCAAAATAACATACTGAAATCATCAAATCCAACTGCAGCAAAACTACAAAAGATAGAAATAGAATAGGTCCTGCTCATGAATAGCCAAAACATCCAAACTACATGTCTCAATAAAAATAAACTGAGCAGTCCTCAAAATACTCTCACCATCACTCAATCCTAGACGCTCAAACCTGCAAATAATGAAATAAATAGTAAGGTCAGTCCCTTATACTGCCATATTTAATGGCAAATACTATAATTAGATTCTAGTAAAACATGCATATAATGAAATTAAGAAAGAATAAAGGTGTCATATTAAATTGAATAATCAAAATCATGGAAAATACTAGAATCAAAATTTAGTATTAAGTATTGAGTTAAATAATATGGATTCCACAAAATGTACTATGCAATAGACTCTCCACCATATTCCTAAGTAAAAGTCCTTCTCCTCCTAAAATTTGGCGGTTGTAACATTCCTCTAACTAGATGATTTATTATTCAGATGCAATAAGACTATTAATTAAAATCCTTATTGCAACACTTCTTTTTCAACCATAAAGATTTCACAAAAGAGGTGAATTAATAGAAAGATTACCAGAGGACGGCCAAACCCGGGAAGAAGTACACCTCTAGCTCTGAGAGCCCTCGCCATGGGTCCAGTGTAGCTGAAGTAGAACTGCCAAAAGCCAAGATAGGCAAAGCTAGCATGGGGAAGCTGTTTTAAGGAATTCAAATGGGAATGGAAACACATCAGTCAAATAAACTCCATTAACTTATTAATCATTAAATAAACTGCCATAATCCCATAAGAATTATAAATAATTACCCTAATTGATGAACAAATCTATACTCATATCTATAAAAAGAGGAACAAATCTCATAAGATCTATTTAATGATTACTCACCGATATAGAGATGTCACTACTCAGATATCCATACACAGTCCAAACTATCCCATTAGCTAGCATCATGGTCGACTCAAAATATGAAGCCGGGCTCGCCCTAACCTCATAGATCGATCTCTGTTCAATACAAACAAACCAATTAGTAGTTTAAGAGAAAACTTCAATCTAATTACAATGAATAATAACAATCCTTACCGTCATGCTCATCATCACACTCGAAGAACAGTATAAGGCACTGCTCAAGTCAGGAACATCTCGCCTCACACAAGATACCGCAATGAGAACAATGAGTGAGAATGTGGTGCAGAGCTGCCTCCTCAAATACACTGCCTGTCGTCCTCGAGGGAATATGTCATCACCAAACATCCTCCTAAGCCGGGTCCCAAGCCAGGTCCTATGCCATGTATGTGCTGGTAGTCCCTCGAAAGTCTCATGGATCATGGAAAGGAAAGTGAACAAGATCAGCTCGACAGCAAAGCACAGGTGAGGGATGTACTCTAAAGGCTCTGAGCTGTGACCACCGTGGGCAACCCACACCAAGACATGTGTGTACGCGACCAGGTAAGGAATAATAGAACTGTAACGCCTCTGAACACGGCGGTGTCTCACGACCTCCCACCTATAATAAATTCATAATGTTTGCATACTCATTAGATATGGCAAGATAATTCCATCTTACTTAATGATAAACAAAATTAAACTCAAGATATATCAAAAGGATCCAAAAAATACTAAATCAAGGATATATAAGCACTTTGATCGGAGACTGCGATCGGAGAGAGTTCTATGTTCCCTTATGACTGGAGGCAGCTGTTTCTAGAGGAGTTGGAGCGTCAACGGAAAGACTCTGAACGTCGTTGGGAAGAATCTGATCGTCAACGAAAACAAATGCAAGACGAGTTTGCTCGCAATTGGAAACAACTTCAAGAGGATTCCGAACGTCGATGGGAAGAGTTGAACCAGAAATGGAAGAAAAGATCCGTAGTGACAAGCTTACCGAGGGAATTGAAAGATTTGGAGAATGAAATAGAAACAGCAAACGATTCTCAAGTAAGAGCTCCAATCTTGTTGACTCCTAAGGAGGTATCATCTGATCATGGCATTCTTGAATTCAATAATAATATTGATGAGCTGAATGATGTTAAGAATGTGGAAATTAAGTCTAGTAATTTTGTAGTCCTTGAATTGAATGATAAGGAGGCTGTTGAGATTAATTCTAGTATTGGAGGTGTTGAGACCTATACAGTGTGCTATGATCCTGGCATTTGTAAGGATATAGACTCATTTGGAGTTAATTGTTTGGTAGAAGTTAAGGATAGTTCTGTGATAATTGCTAAAGAGACTTGGAATGACCAAGACTCTGGGAGTCTGAAAGTTGTGATTCCTGGAGTTCTGGTTATGTGTCAAGAATTAGATAGAGATTGTGATGATCATGCTGAATCAGTGATCAGTGTTGAGCATATAACTTGTTTCGACCTTGGTATATCAGAATATTTTAATAGAGGTTTTGAACCTGTTAAGAGTGTTAAGCTTGGTTTTGTCAAGGTGTAATTTGGAAGACTGGATCATGATAAAGTGTTGAAGTGTTGTAGATGTTTTTCAGAGGATGATATAGATGTGGTTAATGAAGCTGACCTTAAGGTTAGACTTGAGTATGGTATTGTGTTTTGGTATGGAAATGCCTTGAAGCTGGACGTTGAACCTTGTAAAGCCAAGTTTCTTTTTAAGGGGAAGGGAAAAGAGCATCTAAATAGCACTCAAATTACTTCATTCAAATCATGCACTGTAATTTAAATATTAGCTACTGGAAGACTGGAGAGGAAATAGAATAATCTAGTGTGGCTAACTCATATTTGTGTTTTAAATTCAAATTTATACTGCAGTCTGAAATATTCAATGCTCTTAAGAAGGCAAGGCTCATAGATATAGTAGACAAGAAGGAGCTGCATTACTCAAGGTGTGGTAGAACAGACAAGGGAGTAGCTTCAGCGGGGCAGGTATGTTACTTCTTGTAGCTATTGCTTCTGTATTTACATGCATGACTGAAAATCCAGCATGTTATATTCAATTTGTCTATGGTAGTGTTAGCTATTACTTTGAAAAGTACAAGAATGCATATTTGTTCGTTATGAAACAGAAAGGTTACAGCCATGCAGGTAATCGCTCTAAATTTACGTTCAAAGCTGAAACAACTGAGGAAAAATTACGAACACGGAGGAAAAATCTTACTAGAAGAATTGTGTGGTAAGCCATCATTCTTATCTTTAATGAACCTCTGCATATATATGTCACCCTGGAAATATTCATGGTATTTAATATTTTACGTGCTTATTACAGCCTTAAAATAAAGCTTAGTTGGTTTGTTATGTAGTTGATGTGGTACTTCTTTTTTTTTCTCAGAAGAAGAACTAGACTACGTTGGTATGATAAATAAAGTGCTTCCAAATGATATTCGAGTTTTGGGGTGGTGTGCAGTTCCTGTTGATTTGCAAGGTCAGTTTCATGATGGATTGTAGTTGTGGTCACTGCAATTATGCTTTGTTCTCTTAGTAAGAAGATTTCATTTCTTAAACTGAAATTAGATGGAAATTTGCGATTTTGAATGCCTATTCTTTTTTTTTCTTGATTGATGTGGCCAGGCCGAATAGACATAAAGAAATCACTCAAATTAGTGGATAAACTTGGGTTAAATCACATGAGAAATCACATGTACTACTGTTTTTCACTTTTTAATGTTAACCAACTGTGATTATAAAAACATTGAGCTGGGAGGAGCTAAAGAATTTGTTTTGCAGTGACTTTTGTACAAAGAGAGTCAGTGGTTCTCTAAGTTTTTTACCCTAGAAAAGATTGACAAAGGGCCTCATTTTATTATTTTGCATGAATGTTCTCCCTGCTTTTAGGCTTGACAATAGTGTGCCAGGTAAAATGACCTCAGTTGGTTTGTTCTGCAGGTTCAGTTGTTGGAGAAGAGAATATAAATACTTCTTCTGGAAAGAGAACCTCAATAGAATGGTATCCCTATGCTTTCTCCTTGACACGGTTTTTTTAGAGCATCCTAATTGTTAAAACTCCAGCTAAATTCCATAAATAGGATTCTGAACTTTTGATCCTACTTGAAACAAGGAAATGGAGATTGCTGGGAAGAAATTAGTTGGTAAACACGATTTTCGCAATTTCTGTAAGATGGACGCTTCTAGTGTAAACACATTTGAAAGGCATATCATGGAATTCAAGATGTACCCTTCAGGTGATAGGTAATCTTTTCATGAAATCTACTATAACTCTTTACATAGACTTCTATTGTCCTGGTTTTAAGTGGTAAGTTTTTAAACATTGACACCATTGAACAAGCTTTTCCCTTCACTTCATGGAATTTATTGCCGATTTGAAACATTAGCTTGTGTCTATGTACTTTTTATAAATCATTACTCATCATCAATCGATAGATATTCTGTAGTGCCAAGGATCCGATGAAACAGTTGACTTTTGTTTCATGCTGAAGCAAGCATGCATTTTGAATATTCGATATGATATCATACTGCATGCTCAGTTAGGCGGGTCACGAAAATTGTACTTATCTTCGTCAGTTGATGGATTAGTATTATAGGGCCTAAGTATTTTAGAAACTCCGATCAACATCTGAAACCACAAGGATATTTCTCCGTGGGAGAAAAACAAGGTCCTCTGGAAAGGTCCGATCAGTTGATGGATTATTTGGAGGATCTTAATGTAGCTTCATATACTTTTCTGGTGAAGGTTCAGTAGCAGTTATAGGATGTTTTAAAATTTGATTACCTTGAGCTTTACTGAATTTTTCTATTCAACAAATAGTCATTATGAGTCCATCTAGTCCCAGTGTTTAACCTAGAGAAGATGTATGTGACAGGGTTTATACTTCACCATTCAGTTGACCTAGTGCATTATTTTTTCGACCTGCTTAGTTCAAAACTGTGAATAATCTCCCTTTGCATGACATGTTTGTGAATTCCTCATATAAACAGTTGGTGTGTTACTTAGTGCTGCTATTATATGATCCTTCTTTGCAGTTTTGAGTGCAATGGACTGTGGGTGATGAATTTTTCTGGTAGCGCTTTCCTGTGGCACCAAATCCGATGCATGGCAGCTATACTGTTTTTGATTGGACAGGGTCTTGAATCAGCAAATGTACGAATAATTTCCTTGTGAAATATGCCTTGATTGTGTAGTGATTTTTAATTTTTACCTGAAACTTCATTTAGTTAGCAAGCTGACCATTACATCATCAATAATTTTTCATCAGTTGAAAGTTTCATGTCAACTGATGCTTCTGGTGGCTATATCATATCCTGTAGACTTTGCACTATTTAACTGCCTTTACATTGCAATTTCCCTCACAATTTCCTTTCTTTTCAAGTTTCTCTGGAGTAGATTCAAGTTTTCAAGTTTTTCAGCTGTGTATGCTAGTGATAAACTTTTGGCTGTTGAGACAAATGTGTGATTTTCATTTGTTGCCATCTAAGCCTGCCTTATCTGGGTCAGCCATTGTATATGTGGATTATAATGATAAATTCTTATAATAAGCTCCAATACTGAAAGGGATCGATTCTTGTGACAAGTGGGAGTGGGGCAAGCAAGTGTGTAGGAGCTTTCAAGTTCTTTGATCCAGGCATTTTAAAAATTCAGAAAATGGTTCTTGTGAGTTGTGATGAAGGGCTTTATATACCTTGCTTGCATATGAGCATTGGTTTTGAAGATAGGAAGACACATGCACTCTTTGTTAAGTATAGATTTTGCTGGATATTATTTGGGAAGAGGGTTGAATTGAAGGGATGCAGCTTGATTATTGGAGGCAGCAAAGTGCAGTTTCCAAGCTGACAAAGTTGAAAATGGATTGATCTCTTATAAACCTTGGCATGTAATCCTTCCAAGCTAGATCCTTTGGCTTGATTCCATCATCATAGCCATCTGAAAAGGATGCAAAGCTTAGGCCTTGTGGAACATTGGTGATTCGGCTGATGGCAAAAGCACTGGTGGAAAATGTGACATGGATGCCGATTTTCAGAAGCCTCTCGGCAAATTGGAGGGCTGGATTGAGGTGCCCTTTAGCTGGAAAGGCCATTATAAGAACATGCTGGCAAAGGTCCATTTGTAGAAAGGTTTAAGACAGGTGAAGAAAGAATTTTTGGAGAGATTTAGGATGTCCAATGATAGTTGAGGTGAGGATTATTGAACTATCAAGTTGTGTTTTATATTGGTCAGTGAACAATACTCTTGTAAATGCATGGTTCTACTATGAGCTAGCTATTGGTCTTTTTCTTGGGGTCTTGCTTTGAGAAGTTAGCTGATGTTTCTTTTGTATAATCCAGCAAAAGCAAAATGTGATTTTTAAGGCATCAGTAACCAACAGGCAAGATGAAAACAAAAAAACTGTCCATTAGTGATAAATAGATTGCTCGACAGCTATAGGACACTACAGTCAAAACTCCCTTTGCTGCAGAACCATTTCATTCTAACAAGCTTGTCAGGAGGAGGAAGTGTTATGATCTTGGGCTTTAATGCAAAATGCAGTAACTTTTGGGGACTTTGGTGGAAATAAGCTAAAGTTGGGGGGCTCAAAGTAATTAAAAATTAATAAATTCAAACAAAAGTTGGGGCCTCAAAGTAATTTACAGATTCGTTCATTTCATTAGAAGATGCAGACCAAATAAGATGAAACATAGGAAGAAGATGCAGACCAAATAAGATGAAACAAAGGAAAAGAAGATGCAGACCAAATAAGATGAAACAAAGGAAGAAGATGCAGACCAAATAAGATGAAACAAAGGAAAAGAAGATGCAGACCAAATAAGATGAAACAAAGGAAGAAGATGCATACCAAAGGAAGAAGATGCAGACCAAATAAGATGAAACAAAGGAAAAGAAGATGCAGACCAAATAAGATGAAACAAAGGAAGAAGATGCAGACCAAATAAGATCCATTTGGATGCAGATCTGAATAAGAAAACAGGAGAAGAAGAAGGAGCTTACACAGTAGGGAGCAAAGCAAGCACGGCAGTGACGTTTCCCAGATACGCTAAGAACACCATGAATGGATTGAGCTGCGCCATAGAGAGATGCAGAGTGAGAGAGTGCTGTGCGAGAGAGAGTGTGCTGCGCGCGAGAGAGAAGGGTATGGGAGAAGAAGCATGTGGCTTATATAGTGCCCTGGTGGGACCCACTAGTCCTCCTTTTGACTCCAAAGTCACACGGCCCTTTTTCTTCATTTATTAATTACTTCCAAATAAAGCTATTTTTATAGTACTTTGCTTTACCTCTCATTATTGAGTTGCTTAATTAATGGACTGGATCTTTCTAGAATTATTAGTGATCAAGTCATTTTCGTGTGATATTTATCTCTTTTGGTTTAGAAATTTCATTTGTCTTGTCTGTATTTATACACAATCTAATTAATATGTTATAATTAATTATGAATTTCATCAGTTTTTGGATATGGTAACTGTCTAATTTGTTGCATCAATTAGGTCTTCATAATATCAGTCTTGGTCTTGGAAAATTCAATGGTAACATTTGAAAACAGATGTGATGATGAAATGATTTGCTCCCTTTTTTTATATTTTGTTTGTTATGATAATGAATGATGAATGTGACAAGACTTGAGGAGAAGTGTGATTATGTTGAATGTTCATCAGTTGTCACTTTCGCTTTCTATTTCTCGTAGTCGTAGGTAGTAATAATTATAGCATGTATTCTAATATTTTACATGTAATTCGAATTAAAAGCCGTTAGTTTTTGCTGGGAATATTAATTAATTGCGATTTTAAATCTAGTCTTCTAGATGCAGTTCTATATTGTTTATTTGCAGTCTGTATTCTTGTTTTATAATAATTCGTACAATGATTATGATATATAACTGATTTACGAATGTATGCAATAAAAGTAATATATATAATTCAAACGTTTGATATACAATAATTATTTACGTTAGCTTTAACTTGCAAGCTCGAAAGAATAGGTGGAGAATATATGATCAGTTGCATTTATTGGCAACAAACAAAAGGGACACAGCGCAAGGTACAGGACACATGACACAGCCATACTTGAGTGCCAATTTTAACTCCATTCTGAATCAATACGGGACGCAGCGGAAGTCCTGGAAGTTTGCCAAGAGGGGGCTAGCTGTATTGACAATGACCTTTCTACTGATATATGCAACAGTATTTAGGTGAATTAAAAACTTGTGGTAAAAAATTAAATAGCATATCTAAATTGATTATTAATTTATTATAATTTATGGAAATATAATCAAAAAATACCCTAACTTTGATAGCCTATAGGTTCGGTTGGCTCACAAAAAAAGTGCAGAAAAAAGGTGAAAAAAAAATCATATTACGAGTATCGAGGTATTTTTCTGTTCTATGCTGGCCAACTTAACTTCATTCTGATGGCCTCGCATGTTGAACCAATACAGTAGGGAGTTGTCACTTCCTGGGCAAGAAAGAGCCTGTTGAATTAATATGTCTTATCATCAAAGCATTGATCACACAACCCATTTTAGATTGGATCTTCCCTTCAATTTATTGGACACAGGCACGTCAATTTCAGTTTATTTCCTAATAATTTTATCTAGAATAATTTTAGATCAGCTAAAATAATTTTAATTCAGTTAAAATAATTTCAGTTCAGCTGAAATAATTTCAGTTGTTCCGCCTGAATAAATTTCAGTTTGATGGAAATAATTTCAGTTTAGTTAGTCCAAATTGACAGGGACTAAATGATGAATGGTTGTTTTATGTCAGTCTGTGGCCAACACGGGATCTGATGAGAGTGGAAAGGGACGCTCCTTTCCAAAATTATGAGAGGGTTTTGAGCAGCAAAAGAGATGGAGGTGGGACCACAAAGCTGAGAAAGGAAGGTCTTTATTGTTGGAGTAAATTAATTATTGTCTAGGTCTGGTCTACTGCTACTGCTGATCATATTCCCTCTTCTTTTTTCCAATACTTTTACCATAGAAAATTCACTCCAGTAGTTTCACCCATATTAAGACTGCTGCCCTGTAACCGTGTTTAAATAGACTACTTTAGTACCGTCCTCACTAATGATATTCGACAAGGTTCCGGTGAGTCTCAAAATTCAAACGAAAAATCTCAAATTATTCTGATATATTATTATTATTAATAATATTTTTATCAACTTAATATATATCAGGATCATTCTGATATATGCAATATCAGGTATCAATTAAATAACGTTACATTGTCTATAACTTATTTATGATGGGGTCACGTATTCAAATTATTAATTGAATGTGAGTAGACATTTTAGGTTAGGGTTTTAGAAATTTACTGAAACTATCTTATCCAATTAAAATATTACAATTGTACACGTGACATTATTTTATTGGTGTCTGATAAAAGATATTTCATTATCATACGGATGAATGTCATTCTCCATTTATTAATTTAGTTTACTTCAATTTCATATGAAATTGTACGCATCCCTATGCCTTACAATGTCGGCATTAAAAAATTATACGCAACGATTACGAATACTCAAAAAGAAATGGCGGTGCACGGTAATACGTATTATATGAATAATAAAAAAAATATAAAATGGATCATTTCTATTCTTAGCATTAAGTAAAGTTTTGACTCATTGAAGTGGGAGCAGCAAAAAAATTACTTCATTACCCAATCCCATAACGTGCCAATCTTCTATTTTTTGGTTTCCATTGGAATCTTCACTAATTATTAGGTTAGGGGCTTCATTAACCAATCCCAAATTTTCAGTCACACCCTATTAATTTATTCATCTAAAAACACGGTGGTTTTGTGGGAATATCGGTTATCGTGATATAACTACATTTATTTCCCTTCATGATACCCGAACATCTGCCGCCGAATAGCCATTTAGCGCAAGTCCAACATCTTCCCTATTATAGGAATTTTATTGAAATTTAGGGAATTTGGGTCTCCAACAGCTTCCCTAACTTAGCTACAACTTGTAGAGAGAGAGAGTGAATCCCTATATTTGTAGAGAGAGGAAGAAGTTTTTAGGGAATGAAATTATAATAAAATATTCATATACTTCTTTTTTTTTCTTGTCATCTTCTCCAGACCACCTCTCCGCCACCACCACCTCTGCCCAATCATCACCACCACCTCTTCTCTCCGCCACCACCACCTCTCCAGACCACCTCTCCGCCGCCACTACCTCTGCCCAATCATCACCACCACCACCACCTCTCCTCCGCCACCACATCTTCTCTCCGCCGCCACCACCTCTGCCCAATCATCACCGCCTCTCCGCCACCACCACCTCTCCTCTCCGCCACCACCACCTCTGCCCAATCATCACCTCCACCTGTCCTCTCCGTTACCACCACCTCTATCCAATCATCACCGCCGGCCGCCGGCCATCAACCATTGACGACGTCTCCAGCTCCGACGATCTCTTCTCCCCTTCCAACAGACCCTGTGCTTCAATTGAAAAGGGAAGTGGAGAAACGGGACTGATAATTTGGGGGAGGAAGGGGAATATTATTTTATTAATTTTAGATTCCCTAAAATAACAAAACTGTTGGAGATGGAAAATAGTTTAGGGATAGTGTGATTTCATTCCCTATTTTAGAGGAGAATATAGGGAACCTGTTGGACTCACCCTTACAAGCCTTTCCCTTTTGGTTACCTATCATATCTCTTCATACAACTTGGACTTTCATTTATCCGTTCTTCTTTTATTTTTTAACTTTCTTTTTTATAATTTAAAATTACAACTGAAATTAACGCTCATATCACTTATATCACTCATATCTCAACGCAAATTATTATATACAACGGGGTACGTATTCCCAAATGCATTTCAAAATGTGAAGATGTGCATTTAACTAAGAATAGTTGTGCATTATAATTTTATTGCTATAAATAGTATATGAACAATTGTTGTACCATATAGGAATTGCACTTATATATATCACTCCACCGTCCTAAGACTGCCTTCTCACTTGTCAAAAAAAAATTGTCAAAAAAAAAAGACTGCCTTTCCATCTGATGCATCCCAATATAACAAAAAATAACGTAAATTATTATTTAGATTTTTTATGCTGATTTTTCATATAAGGGGAACAACATATACTATGTATAATATAATGTTCTATATGTTGAATAATTTGATTTAGTTTCTAAATTAGCTCAACGGAAGCGTAATTAAAAAAACAATATATAAGATGTATTTTATTAATATATTAGAAATGATTTGATTTTGATTTGTTAAATTAATTAGTATATATATATATATAAGGTGGGAATTATTAAGATCAGAATGATTTAAACAGTGGGATTTGAAACTAATATGGTGAGTGAAAAACAATATATATATATATATATATATATGCCAACGGTTTGTTAACGAAAACGGTGGGATTTAGAACTAATATATATGATTTGGAACTAATATGGTGAAAAAAGCATACCATATATATGTTTATCTCACTTTTTTTTCTCTCTCTAACTCTAGATATGCAAATATCTCACTCTCTCTCTTTCTTCTCTTTCTAACCCATCCACTTGATGCTTGTTTTATTAGGTTATATATTATGTGACCATGTAATTAATATCAGATTTAACTACAATAAAAAAACAAAAAAACAGATCGAATGAAATAATATTGAACTGATTCAAATAGAATTAAATCTGAGTGGTGGAGTTTTCGGACTTGATCGACCTAAATTGAACTCAATTCAATTATTGACATGAGAATATGGATCCAAGCGTGATTTGAATCGAATCCTAAATTGAACTGATAGTAAACCAATCGGATCAATATGATCCAACAAATTAACATTTTACTAACTAAATCCCAATCAATTTTATCGGAAACCATTTCAACCGAATCGATACCACTAACATCATTTGATCCCATCTTCAAGTTTTTCTGTAGATCCTGTTTGTTTTCTTGTTTACTGTTTTGTAATATTTCCTTTCAATTTAAACCTGCTGATTGAAGTTCGTGATAATAATAGAGTTCATTAATTAGTCATGTTACTATTTTAAGGATGTTTTCAAAAGTGAAAATTTTGTTTGCTCACTTTTGCAATGAAACCAACTAATTAATCAACAAGTCTGTCCTATTCTCTTCATGACTAGCAAAACCCATAAGTGCTTATCATCCAAATATTTGTACTTATAATCTTTTGGTGTATATATTTAACTCAATATTATCCCTCCAGATTATCTAAAGAAACCATACATAAACATATTATGTGCATGCTAAATTGTGTTTTGAATTTCGGATCCCTTTAGTCTACATGAAAATACCTCAAACATTAACGTTGACGTCCTGTAATCAATGGAGTAGATCTCTGAAACTGCTGGGCACGGGACATGTCAAAATATTGGGGAGGGATTGATGGTATGGATGGTGACATGATGAATATTTTCAACTCATGCTGTGGGAGCTATACAACTAGATGCTGCAACAGCTGTAGTACCTTTTGTACCAGTTTTGGTTTAGGAGACAAACCCCAGTCCTCAGTCCATAATGACTAATGAGAAAATGGTTCCATGAAAAAAGGTTAAATTAATTTCACTAAATAAAAAATATAAAAATATATATATTTAAATACCCTACGCATTAATTAATTAATTAGTGTGCATTTAGGGGCTTTGATAGATCCAAGTTTCATGAGGCACATCTGTAAGCATGTCACTTTTTAACAAATTTATTGACTACTAATCTTTGAATTTTGATGATGAAAACTATTCACTCAAACTATACAAAAAAAATTATTCTAATTGTAATATGTCATTGAGTAACTTCATTTTGTAATCAGTGACTTTAATTGAATTAAACTTGTTCGAACTTAATAGAATTAGAAATTAAAATAAATAGCAGTAATCCGAGTGAAATCTACAACGACTGAAATTGATGCAGATCTAGAACGAGTGAAATCAGTAACGTGTGTGGAGATCAATGCATTATCTGTCGCTTCGGTTAATTTCACAAAAATATAATTTGATGAAATATAAAAATACTAAATTACACAGATTCTATTTTTCAATGTATTATTTGTCACCATGATTTAGTTTCATAAAAATATAATTTCATGAAATTTAAAAATATCTAATTATATTGATTTTATTTTTCCGATTCACTATTGTTCATTTCAAATGGGTTGAACAATACTAAAGGTTCTGGAAGACAGGGCACATGAGGCAACATTTCACTTCTTTGTTTTCAAACCATGATACGTACAGTACTGTATTAACATTTCACTTCTTTGGCTATCATAGTTATGTTTAATTAATTTGTTATTTCCATTCCCGATTGGGTTTAGAATGTGATTCTTTTCCTTACGCTAGGGTTTATGTAGTTCATACGCAAATTATTGGATGCATTAAAATACTGTTAGCATGTTATGTCATTTATTTTGTTATAACAAAACCCCTCACATGTTTCTAAATTCTTACGGAAGTGGTCATATGAACTTTTCAAACGTAGGATCTAATTATACAATTTAACTATCATTAATTTAACGGATTGAGCTTTAAAATAGTTGATCGGCATTATTTATTAATTTTCGATGCACTGATACTAAAAATTATTAAAATCATTTTTATTAAGGGACTAAAACTCTACATTTGATGAATTCAAGTGATGTGGTGGAATAAATCTCAATCCCTGAATTACAGTAAAGTGAAAGAGATGGTTTAGTAGTTCAGAAAAATACTCATAAGACTACAGTAACTTATGTGTTCTTTCATCTTTTTACTAGGTATATATTAAAAATTAGAAAGTGGCGGTATAAACAAAAATAAAAAAGAAACACCGTCACCGGAATTATTACGCTAAAATATAAAACGGTGCGTTTTGTTGGAACGCCACCACCGTTATTCATATGTTAATATAATACATTCCATACATTCCATATATACATATATGTTCTTGGTAATTTAATTCCATCTATGCATGAAAACACTGCCATATATCAGCGGCTGTTTTTTAATGATTTTTAGAGTATGATACTTTTTAAATCTGTAGATATTGGTATTAATGAGATATACAAAGATTTTCCATATATATGCGGCCATTATTATAATAAATTTATAATCTTTTACTAGGTATATATTAAAAATTAGAAAGTGGCGGCATAAATATAAATATAAGAAAAAACACCGCCCGCCAGAATATTAATAATGGCATAAAAGAATACTTATATTTTAATTAAGGAAAATAATTACATAAAACGAGTATATAGGTTGCGTTTAGTCCCTCCGCCACCCATCTATAAACCTCCAAAGAAAATAAACTACATCAAACGACTATGGCCCTGTTTGGGAACTAGCTGTTAGCTGTTAGCGGATTGTACTAGATGTTGGCTGTTAGCGGATTATATTAGCTGTTTTGACTAGCTGTTTGACTAGTTGTTGCATATGAGTATTTTCATATAACCTGCTTCTATATTACAATATGATAAGATTTCAACAGGTTGGAGTTCACAATGCTATGAATCCTGGTCAGTACAGAGAGGGTTACCGAATTAGATGTGGTTGTGTTGTTGATTTTATGGGCACTATTCAGGCGGTTTATATTTTCAACATTGTTATGAAAGAAGTGCGGCTTCTTTTTGCTCATTTATTTAAAATCGCGTTCTTATGTTGTAGTTGCTGGAACCTTAGAGCTTTTTGAGACAACCACTAATGTTGAGGCATCCCAATATTGTCACATTCAAAGAGGTAATGAATTTAATCCATGGGTGAAGTTCGTTATGAAGATAAAATGGTATTTATATTTTTACTTACATTGTATATGGAATTTGCAGCTATAACATCCGTGATTAGATGTAACAGGTTATGTGATTCAAATATTCTGCTATTGATTTTGTTATGTGCAGTTATATGTTATTGATATCTTAAACCAAATATAAGGTCCTTTTAGCCAAATGATTTATTTTAAGTGAATATATGTATAAAAATTATGTTTTTGAATCACCATATGTGTTAAAAAATGATATATTTAGGGTTATGTTTTTGAATCATCATATGTGTTAAAATATGATATATTTAGGGTTTTGATTGATGCCAATGATGGGGAGGTAGAGAAGGTCGAGGTGAACGCCAAAACAGATGCATAGACGGCTTTGGTTTGATTACGGATTTTGTTAGCTTAAATTAAAAAATGGTGGATATGCCGACATCGGAGACACTCCCACTACCATGGTTCTGACAAAATTAGCAATTCACAACCTTTATACATGATATATTGAACTGTTGTTGTTTCCTTCTAATGCTATCTACATAAGGTGTACACCCAAATCATACTCTCAATCATTGCAGATTGCTCCTGCTTGACTTTAGGATACCAATCGGCAGTCAGCTCTTAATCTTTGCTTAAAAATACTATCACATATGCTTGAGTTCAGGTCGTTAAATGCAGGAGAATTCTGAAATGGTCTTATGCTTTGTCTACTATATTTTAGATTTGGAGACCGTAAAGACGCAGTTTTATGAGTATGTGCAAGGCCAGGTTGAGGAAGCTCAAGAAATTTCATCATGTAGTACAGATTGAGGGTTTTAAACACATCAATGAAGCCGAGGAAAATCTCAGAAAACAGGTGAAACTCGCTAAAGACGATGGTAATTTCACAGCCAAAACCCAAGAAGGCTATTGCTATGGATGACTAGGGATGGTCATCCTTGGGGAGGATGGTTCTAGCAGAGGTGGGTGACTTATTTGTATAGGTTGATAATGATCCTCTCTTCAGCTTGCTCAATTTTGTTGCTGTTAACTTTCTAATTCTGGCTGCTGCCTTTAATAGGGGCTCAGAAGCAAAGATTAATGAAAATAGGAACTTTTTCCATTCTGAACTACAGAAGATGGGGTTTGAAGTTCTAGGTGATAAAGATTCTCCTGTAATGCCCATTATGTTGTACAATCCGGCAAAAATTCATGCTTTCACACGGGAGTGTCTAAAAAAACAGGTATTATATTTTCACGTCATTTGCAGGTTTGAGTTCAACGGGCTGGGAAGTAGTTCAGAATGCCGTCCTGCATTATCTTATACCACATTAGATTGGTCGTGATCTTCACTGTCAGGTTATCGTTCTGCATCCAGCCCGCATTCACCTCCATTAGTATTAGGTTGTAGGGTTTACTTTCTATATGTTTTTAAATAATTACATGCTATTTATATTGTTTGATGTATATTGGTTTAAGTTTTTTTGGGTATATTGGTTCTGTATTATTTTGTATCAATACATTATGTACTTTTATTTTAAATAAATTTGAGTTCTGGTTATGGGATCATAAATGTATTTTAATTATTGCTATGTAGATGTTATGACTTTGATCGATTTATGCATATAATTATTTGAAAATTGCATTTCTAAATGTATCTTAACTGCTCCCTAATTTGTGTTTCTTTTGGATACTGCCGTAGTACTGATATAGAAGTTCGAAACTATAGATGATGGCATATTATGGGACATGGAGAAATGTATTTTTTTAATTAGCTTACATTTAGTAGTTATTGTTAGTTGTTACAGATCAATAGCTCTTTAGCAAAGGAGATTTTTAAGAAGCCTGGTGAGATTTTTAATAAATCATAAATCATACTAGATAATTAGTGGTTTATTTGCAAGAGTTGAATATAATTACACATTTATTTCATGCAACATGATGAAGACGGCGTTACCATAATACAACTACGAATGAACAAAAATATAAAGACTGCGGATATGCATATACAACAAGATATTGAAGTCGACTCTAAAGTAAACAAGAAGTCTAAAATAGAGAAATAAAGGCAACATTTTACCTTAATTGTTGTAATTTAATTATTTTCAATTATTTTACTTTTCAAGATTTCTATAATACAAATATTATTCATTTTACATAATTTTAATATTTACAATATTATATGTATCAGATATTTACTTTGTATTGACATACTCATTATTTTTATTATTTTACAATTACATCATAATAACCGCGCAACGCGCGGTCCGGTTAGCCTAGTTATTCATAAAGACCCACCAGAACGGAGAGTGATAATTGCTGATGAAGTTTTTGAAAGAGCCAAAGAGGTAATTCTACATAGTTTAATATTTTATTTTTATAATTAAAATTTATAAAATATAATATGAATTGTAAAATATTCTCAATTATTATATTTTTAATATATATAAAGAATGATATTATAATTTCAACGATAAATTATCGTTAGTAAAATATAAGTATTAACACCTCAGGGTGTATTTGGTTCGCAAAATTTTTGAGAGTCTGGATTTTGTTTTGGATTTTTGAGAGTTTGGGTTTTTGTTTGGGATTTTGAGAGTCTGGTTTTGCAAAATCCTTGTTTGGTTGGGTTGAGTTTGTGAGTATAGAACAAAATTTTTGATTGGTTTTTAAGATTTTGCAAGTCTGTATTTTGAAAAATTTATTGAACCAAACAAAATTTACAAAACTAAAGTTGAATAATTCAAGTTTTGCAAAAACTTGTCCAAAAACTTGTCAAACCAAACACGCGCTCAGTTTTTTAATCGGTTCGCATTTATGAACACTTTCCCTCTCTGGAGAATAAGTTGAACGTATTTTTTGGGTGTGGGATTTTGCCAGGTTGCCCACCTCTTTATATTTTGCTGTGCATGAAATCCTTGTACATTTTGTGCATTCAGAGACTTCTTCACGTCATAAGGTTTTACCTTAATATTTAGATGTGAGATGAAATCCCACCAATAATATTATTAAATTTTATATGATTAGAAAATAAAGATGGTTTATAAAGATAATCTAAGATCGTTGCCAAAATAGCTTCATTCACTGCCTATTTGGTAGTGACAAAAATTGATGATGATTATTGTTCCGTTATATTTCCTTTATAATGTTATATTCATTAAAACCATTGAGAGACTGAAAATTCTCAATCACCAATGCATAAATGTTGGCATCATTCTTTGGAATTGCTAGTTACAGTCGATCGGTAAGACTAAAGATAAATTTAAAAGAGTTACGCCTTTTCCAATTGAGTTTATATTATGTTGTGTACTTGTGTTGTGTTGATGCGCAATGCATTGTGGTGATGTGTTGCGCCTGAAGAGTGTTTGATCTTATTCTGAAAAGTGCTGAATAACATGAAAATACTTACATGAAAAAGAACACGAACAAGGAAGTAGGGACATGACTAACACGAACCCTGCCAGAAACTACCAACTCTCGAACAAAGTGGTAGTCAATGTCAATATGCTTAACCCGTTTGTGAGCAACAGGGTTTTGAGCAAGGAAAATAGCACTACTGTTGTCACAAAACAGTAAGGGTGAAGACTTCAAAGGAACACGTAGCTCCTTGAGCAGATTGCACAATCAAACAAGCTCGGCCGCAGTGTTGGCCATGGCATGATACTCAGATTCGCAGTTGGATCGGGAAACAGTTGGCTTGTTTCTTAGCACTCCAAGAGACAAGATTACCACCAAAGTAAATGACATAACCATAGGTGGAACGTCGAGTTTCAACACAGCGAACCCAATCAGCATCTGAGTACCCTAACACTGAAAGTGAGCTGGAAGACGGTCGAAAGAAAAGTCCATGAAGAAGAGTACCACGAACATATTGAAGAACACGAGTGACCGCCTGATAATGATCGTCACGAGGTGACTGAAGGAACTGGCTAACAGAATTGACTGCATAGGCTAGATCAGGCCTAGTAATGGTCAAATATTGTAATGCTCCAACAAGCGAACGATATAGTTTGGGATTTGAAAGCTCTGGACTAGAGGAAGTGAGGAGTTGTGTACTAGGAATAAAAGGCGTAGAGACAGGCGTTGTGTCAGTCATGCCAGCGGGCTAAAGAATCTCCATGGCATACTTAGCCTGGCCAAGAAACAACCCCGAAGAAGAGCGAGAGATCTCTCATCCTAGAAAGTAATGAAGAGAACCAAGATCCTTAATAGCAAACTCATGATCAGTGCGAGCGACAAACTTCCGAATAAGAAGAGGATCATTTCCAGTGAGAATGATGTCATCCACATAGACCAAAAGATACAACACCTTTGAGCCACGCATAAAGATGAACAGGGAAGTGTCAGACGAACATCACCGAAAATCTAAACGAGTCAGATAAGAACTGAAACGTTGAAACCAGGCACGAGGAGCCTGTTAAAGGCCATAGATGGCCTTCCGGAGACAGCATACATGATCTGGATGGCGAGGATCAGTGTATCCAGATGGTTGTTCTATGTAAACCGGTGAGTCAAGATGACCATTAAGAAAGGCATTCTTAACATCAAGGTGATGAAGGGGCCAACCAAAAGTGGTGGCAAGAGACAGAATGATCCGAACGGTGGAAGCTTTGACGACGGGGCTAAACGTGTGAGTGAAGTCAAAACCAAGAACTTGAGAGTATCCCTGAGCAACCAAACGAGCCTTATAACGATCAATAGTGCCATCTGGTTTATGCTTGAGCCGATAAACCCATTTGGAACCAACAATATTAACTCCGGAAGGACGAGGGACAAGATCCCAAGTACGTTGCTGACGCGGTTCATGCATCTCTTCATCCATAGCAGCCACCCAACGAGGATCCTTAAGAGCAGAACGAAAACCCCGAGGCTGAAACGGGATACACCAGACATCCAAACGGATGAAAGTTGGAGTAGTCTGACGACCATAAACCAGATAAAACGGCGAGACATTGTTCAAAACAGACGTAGGAAGCCTATTTATGGTGTAGGCAGCAGGGGCAAATGCGGCATCCCAATAAGAAGCTGGCATCTGAGAGTGATGAAGCATAGACAATCTCATTTCTGTCACATGACGATGCTTCCGTTCGGCTCTACCATTCTGTTCGGGAGTATACGGGCATGAAATCTAATGAAAGATGCCCCTAGCTGTGAAGTGAGAGCGCAACCGTGCATTTGTAAACTCAATGTCACCATCGCTTTGAAACACCTTAGTTGTGCGAGAGAACTGATTATCCACAAAGTTCAAGTTCTGAAACTGCAGGAATGTCTCAACAAAATCCGAATTTCGCTTCAGTGGATAATACCAAGTAAATCGCGAATAGTCATCGATAAAAATGACATAATAAGAATAGGATTACAAGACTACAAATACAATGTATCTAGACTAGTCTAAATATGGTACATGAATATATACAAATCAATCACAATTATTCTCAAGATAATTGTGGTATTCTATCAAAAAATGATTAGATGAGTTGAAATATGATAAAATTAACTCAACTAAACTTATTTGAATTCAACTATACTATATTAGATGGGATTTTTTTGTTAAAAATTCACTCAATATTGGTTTATTTTACATAATTTTCATTAAAATTATGTTCAAATTTATCATTAAATCAAATGTAATGATAACATGACTATAAAAGCGACATTGTTTGTCGATATATATTTATTTTGTCTTAAAACTTAATTTTACTAGTTCTTGACTAAGGTCCTATCCAGTTGAGCTGCTAAAACTGTTTGACCTGCTTGGAGCTGCTTGATTTGCTTTGAGCTGCTTGAATTGCTTGGAACTGCTTGACCTGCTTGAAACTGTTTGGATTATTTTATTATTTATGGATGAAATTTGTATGTGGTTTAAATGTAATTAGACAAATTAAATACAAAATATTTCATTAACAACAATTAAAATAACCTTTTTAGTACCAAAATTCCTAAACATTTTATTTCTTTTTAAAAAAATACAAGTCGAATGAAATCAGTTGCTTGAGGTGATAAAACTGCTTGACTTACTTGGAGCTGTTTGAAACTACTAGCTGGTAAAACTTTTTGCAAGAAGTTGAAATATTGGACATGGCCTAAGAACGAGAGTGCACACTATTTTTATATAAATCATTTTTTATCTTGAAAAATAAAATCATAACCAAGCGAGAGAATATCTTCTGTGAAGATAAAATAACAAACATGAACCAGAAATATAGTATGCTGGCAGCTTCTCTGTTCTTGTGGGTCTTTATGAATACTGACGAAAGATGACCGAAGACAAAAGCTATTGGCTTTTATTGAACACTTTATTTCAGAACTACCAAACCGTCTCTGAACGTTAACCTGCCATAGTTCACTCTTCAAAGTGCTTCTCTCTATAGATTTTGTGAGTGGGACTCTCATGTTTTACCGTTGGGGAGAGTTTTTGTAGATTCTCTATACTATGCGATAGGAATGAAATCTTCTGATACGTTTAGTTACTGTCCAATAAAAACATACACTATATATAATACTATAATGTTCTATATATTAAATAATTTGATTTGGTTTCTAAATTAATTCAACAGAAGTGTAATTAAAGAAACAATGCATTTTATTAATATACTAAGCTAACCGGTATGTGCGTTGCGCGGTTTTTATAATGTAATTGTAAAATAATAATAATAAGAATGTCAGTACAAAATAGATATTTGATACAAATAGTATTATAATAATAAATTATTTAAATTAGAATAATGTTTCTGAAGAGTAAATTAATTGAAAATAACTAATTAACAATAACTAAGGTAACGTGTTGCGTTCAATTCCCTATTTTTGATCTCTTGTTTATTTCAGTGTACTCTTGTATTTAAGTATCCACGGTCTGTGTTTTTGTTCATTCGTAGTTGTATTAATGAAACCTCATCTTCATGATGAGGTAAGTGTGACATTGTATTCACCTCTTGCAAATAAACCACTAAGTATCTAGTATGGATTTTCCATGGTTTTTGAGTTTAGAGGAACACCATGTACTTTTTACTTTCGACATTCTTTCTTTTTTCTAGCACATCATGTTTTAACAACAGAAAATAGTATAAGATTATATGAAAATAAAGTAAGTAGATTTATAAGTTAATTAATTTTTGTGAATATATGTGTTACTTTGTCCATTGCATCCTCCGAATTTGAGCTTAGTATAACTTTTGTGAATATATGAGTTTAATTTTCATAAACTCTTATTGCGAGTTATGTTTAAAAAAAAAAACAGCAGTGTGTTTATGATAATACATATTATTAATGTTATTATAAAAAGTTGTCATAAACTCTTTTTGCGAGTTATGGAAAAGGAAAAAATAGCAATGTTTTTATGGCCATTCATATTTTTTATTATATAAAAAGTTGCCATAAACTTTTAATGCGAGTTATGCTAAGAAAAGGAAAAGATAGCAATGTTTTTATGGCAATTCATAGTTTTAATTAATATGGTATATTTTATTGAATTGAATCGTAAAAAAAAATTTAGATATTATTGTTTTAGAATCACTTGAAATCGGTTTGTCGTGTAATTTACTTAATTAGGCGTTTTAAAGTAAAATGTGTGTTATGTAAAAAACATTTTATGCATATATAAAGAGAAAGAGGATTAATTAAATGCATGGATTTTCCTTTTTTAATAAATTAGTTGTTATCAACCGATTAAGAAAATTTATAGAATAACATTAAGTTAAGTTCTATTCGTCTCATAAAACTGATAAAATAAATAAAAATAAACACAATGAAGTAATGTAGAACTAAACTAACCAGAAACTGCATATTTGGAGAAACGTGAAAATCACAATGGATCTTTGCTAGTTGTAGATTTTCGTTTTTACATTATCTTTGATTTTGTAGTGTTTATTTGAGTTGTTCAGTCTTGAGAGTTTCTTCGCCACAACCACTCCACATTTAACTCATTGCTCAGACACTAACATTAATAACAACGGCCGATGATTCAAATAGCTCAGAGAATTTCAAATAACTCATATTGCATGACCTGCCTCTGTGTAAGATGAGATCTAATATTTTAAAATAACTCATATTCCATGACATGCCTCTGTGTAAGATGAGATCTAATATTAATATTTCAGCATAATGGAGCCGCCGACAACTAATAATCTCCGTTACAATCAATCGGTATAACTGTGTAAGAGAAGATGCACATTATATATATACGCTCAAAACTAACGACATAAGGGAAAACAATATATACCATATAATGACCATCCATATTTACAATATACCATAAAATAGTTTGCATATTATGGAAATAAGATATTTTGCATCACGTTATGATACGCTATAAAATAACTGACTTATAAATAAATATTAGTGTTTCCAAATAAGGTGGGTTTGGTTTTAAGTAAATAAATAAATTAGTTAAATTATTAATAAATAATTTAAATTTATGCAAGAACTAAGAATCATAAATAGTGGTGCCGTTGACAAATTATATATAATAATAAAAATGATGGGATTAATTAAATTAGTAAGTTAGTAATTTTATTCTATATACATTTTATTTAGTTAAAATTTTGTGTGGAAGTTTTTATATATTTATATTGATGCCGCATTAGCATCACCAATAATACTGGAAGGGTTTTATTTGTTCCATAATAATTCCCTCCCTGATTCCATACCATAATACATTAATACATGCACGTTGTTTTTCCTTTTTATCATATATTCCAGCGGCTGGTTAAACGATTTTTTAAATGTCGTTTTATATGTTGTTTCTAAATTCCGGTGGCGGTATTTCTTTTTTTATTTTTATTTATGCCACCACTTTCTGCTTTTTAATATATACCTAATAAATGGATAAGAAATGACTTGACTTTGATTTGTTAAATTAATTAGTATATGATGATATATAAGGCGGAGATTATTAAGATTGGAATAATTTAAACGGTGGGATTTGGAACTAATCTATATGATTTGGAACTAATGTGGTGAGGGGAGCATACCATATATATATATATATATGCCAACGATTTATTAAACGAAAATGGTGGGATTTAGAACTAATCAATATATGATTTGGAACTAATATGGTGAGAAAAGCATACCATATATATGCCAATTGTTTATTAAAGGAATTAATTTGACGGTGAGCAAATAATATATACTACATTTATGCCAATACAATTCCCGTGGCGGAGTTTTTTTTATATATTTATATGTATGCCGCTATCTTAACTTTCCATGTATACATAACAAAGATAAAACGGAAAATATCAAATATATTATAAAAAGGAATATATCATCTTTTACTAGGTATATATTAAAAAGTAGAAAGTGACGATGTAAATAAAAATAAAAGAAGAAGAACCGCCGTCGGAATTAATCAATTAAACCATGAAACGACTTTTATGCATGCATTTTTGACAACGTTCGCCGCCACCTTCGATTTGTATAATTCCATATACGCAACAAAACAATTAACCTATTAACGTTAACCCACTAATAATTATGTTAATCAATTAATTTGATAATTTATATATATGGAACAATTAGCCTATTAATGTTAAGTCACTAATTAGATTAATTAACTAATTTGCTAATTGATATATGTTTATATGTATAAATTAATATATGTTAATTAACGTCTGTCGTTTATTACCAAGATATAATGGCGGACGATTTTCATATACAAAAATTTTTATATGTTAATTAACGTCTGTCGTTTATTTTCAAGATACTATTACCATAAATTTATAATTACCAATATATCATTAACATAAATTTAATCAAATCAAATCAAATATATTAAGTTACCATTACCTATATACATATAAATAGGCCAGGGTTATGTTGAATCAACTTGCCCAGAACTAAATTTGCATGAAAATTAGGCCGTGGCATGAATAGAAGTGACGCAGACCAGACCGAAGGTAGTGGCATTATGTTTGATACGGAAGATTGATTGGGGGCCATGTATGTGCAATTTACAGTTTTCTATTTGCAGTACTATCTCGGCGAATGAAACCTCTCGGTGTGAAAAACCCTTCCGACATGGATGTGAGCGTTGAATTCAGATTGTAGGAGATCATATAGAAGGCCCTTACGATGGTTCTTTTGTTGATCAGATTCAATATAACATCGATTGGGATGGTTATTACAAGATTTTATAACAGATGGAGCGGTGTTTTTCACCGTGAAAAAAAGGTGAATTTGAGGATTATTTTATGGTGAATTAGAGGATTTACATGAAGAGAAGTGTAAAGATTTGATAGTTTACTGTGTCTTGGATATATATCTTGCACCTGACCATACTGAAAATCCAGCAGTTGTATTAAATGTTAAAGTCACTACTGTCCATATTGGCTCGGGGTTCTCAAAGTATAGAGTAAGATGAAGATGTCTGGGCTGAAGTCAGTTACTCAGATAGTGACGAAATCGATTGCAAATGATTTAAAAATACATACTCCGAGAATTTAAAATCTTATTTCCTCCGTAAATTCTCGGACATTAGAATGTTTTTTGTGTGTATATATATATATATATATATATGACCAGTATATTAATATTGATACCCTAGATCATTGATAACGGATTTCGTAATATAATAATAATTTGTAGTTGATAGGGTTAGATTCGAGAGGGCGCCTTCTTTCTCTGTGGATTATGGCTCATGTCTTTGTTGGAGAAATTTCCATATAGTAGGGAATCTACAACAACTGTTCAAGGTATAATATATACATATATTTTATTTAAAATTTCATTACATAGAAATCAATGCTTTCCTTGGTAAACTGGAACCAACTTCAAATCTTCTTGGAGACGTTAAAGGACTTTGAATATGTTTTCATTTAGTAAAAGAAATCCAATGAGTAAAAAAAACTCTTAGCATTCTATATATATATAGTCTTAATCTGAATTGGATTATTTTTGCTATTGTGTCATTTTATCAATTATGATGTTGATCAATACTTAAGTTTTTTTATTTGATATATTTCATATTCGTTCTTAATTAGCTTCAAATTATCTATGAGGAGTGGGAATCTACCAATACTAGCAAGGAGCCAAGGAATGCACAAAGTAGGAGAAGGATAGTTGATTTTGGAAATTGATAGGTGCAGTTCAACATTACTTTTGCAATATGTATTTATGTTTAAAGTGTTTGATATACCCTCATTTATGAGAACTACATTTACTTTTGAATAAATAGTGAGAATATACTAATGTCATTTCATAAATAAATACGGACTGCATAAATGAATATTGGACTGCATATAATAATGCCCTTAATTGTACTCTTTGTTGGGTTTTGCCTAGAAGGGAGAAATACAATTCCTAAATATACAAATAAAAATGTATGATTGATTAGAAGGATAGTTTTATTGTTACTCAAATGCTGCCGATGTATGATTAATTAGTTGTGACGTTATACTTAAATTTTGTATTTTGATATTTTACTTATTTAATAGATACAATTTATTTATTTCCATTTTTCTCCTACGATCACTTCTTTTTTAACCATATTTTGGTAAAAAATATATTATCTTCTATTATATATATATATATTGAATAGTAGAGTATGGTGGTGTAAAATAACATTTAATATCCATCACTGCCCGTCACGGCTCCTAACTACAAAAAAATATTACATTAAAACGCGTATAGCCTTGCGTTCTATTCCGCCATCGGCCATATGTTAATGGAATAAACATATTAATAATCACGCCGCCCACATATGACATAAATTCACCCTTATGGAATTAATTTGTTTCCTTCTGAAGTATCAGATCATATGGAATGAATTAATTCGTTTTCATATGGAATGATTATAAAAGTATTTTTGAATTAATTGAAATCAGCTATTTCAAACGAAAACTTATACTATACAATAGCAACAATTATTTACCTTAATAGCAATAATTTTGAGGATATTTTATAATGCTTTGACATATTCCCAGAAAATTAATAATTATCATTATAATTTTATAATCATTTTTAACTTAATTTTTACAAGTAGATTAAGAATTGTTATGAAATTATTACTATATATAATTACTAAATAATTATGGAAAATTGGGATCAGTTTAATACTACATGGCTCTTTCATATTTACCAAATATATATGTTTAGGGTTTGAAACGAATAAAAATGCACTTTTTTGAAATATGGTAGGTCACCTGGTCTATGTTGAACAGTGGTGTCTCCGCCCCTGACTCAAAACAAGAAAACACGAAGTAAACAAGAAGTAAAAAGTAGGAAAATGCAACACTTTATCTTAATTAATGTGATTTAATTCTTTTTATTGAGATATTTTCCTACATTTCTATAATACCACATATATTTCAAAAGTACGTAAACTCTTGCAGGGCTAAACTCTTAATTCGGTCAAATTTGAATGATGTTAATTGAGATGAACTAAATTCAACTATAAAATTTTGGTTAGTGGTGAATTTTAATTATTTAGTATGAATTATATTTTGATCAAATTAAATTGAAAACGAAACAAAACTTAAAGTTAACTAAATAAAAGTGAACTTTCTAAACTTAAACTATGATGTCCTATTTCAAAAAGTAAGCTATTCATTACTACTTTTTTACAAATTATGACAAATTTATGTCATCCTTCTAAATTTAAAAGTTCCACACCATCCTCAAAAAGTCAATTTCCACTTAATTAAGTTACGAAATTCCTTAATTAAATATTTATAGAGATATGAATCCTTTAAATTCCAAATATATGGTTTGTGATAGAGTATCCAGTTTATTAGAAATAATTAGATTAGGTGGTTCTATGGTAAGTTATGACTTATTTTTTTATTTAAAATGGACCTAATTACAAATTCGAGTCTAAAATATGAAGAATTAAACTATTGCCTTTCCATAATACATCTTACACAAGTGTTCCTTACAATTTATAACCCATAGAAAATAATTTAAATTTTTTTGGGACCATAAATACTACCTCTCTAATTTTAAGGGGACATGAAAAATCATGCAAATTATTTATCAGATAACATAAAGTGAAAAATTTATTCAAGGTTCACAAACAAAATATATATTTGACAGCTTAGGCTATTTTTCAGTTTAATGATTTTGGTTTTATTATTTTTTCAAAATGTAAGCGAAACTTTGACTTACAAAATCTCAGAAAACAGGCCGAATAACCCAATTACAAGAATAATTTAGGGCCTATTCCATCCTAAATTATTTGAATATTTTTCAATTTAATATTTACAGTTTTGATTCAGCTTAGTTTAATTATTCTTCCTAATTTATTTTCGCTTAACTAGAATAAAAAATTAATGTATTGAAAATGTTAAAAGTATATCTAAATTAAGTTGAATCTCATCAAATTATATATTATCAAAACAATACTGGATTGAACTGAAAAATAATCAGATAAATGAAGAGGAACATACCTAAATAGAAATTAATGAACCATCATTTTTAAACGAAAAATACATTAATTTTCAAACGAACATACCTAAACTAGTTAGTTTTATTAACAGGAGTAGGATTGATTATGTAACTTGAAATTCTGCTCCAGAATTCTTCTTTTCAAATGATATTGGACGTTTTTCCAGCAACACGAGATTATATAAAACTTCCTTTCTTTTAGAAAAAAATCAGTGATATTATATGAAAAAGGAACAAAATGAAATTCATGTTTTTTACTTTATTTAGTATGAAACAATGCCCGTTTATATGATTGACCTTTTGATGAAACTGATATAATTTAGTTTGATTTAATTTTACGGTTGTGGTTTTTAGTACAATCATTTTTACTTCAAACAAGCTTGGGTCTCCGACGATTTCCTCCCCGGCCCAAACCCTAGTCGGCGCTCTCTTTTCTTCAAAATGTTCCCTAATTATGGGAGGAAAACTTTCCTTAATTGTTAACTATTTATAGTTTTGAATAAATGAATGTCCGCACTTTAGTATTTTGGGTTCATAATACTCAATCATAATATGATTGTTCAGTCGATATTTTGCTCTTAATATAATTTTACATGTCTGTTTGAATCTCGATCGATTCAGATTTGTAAATTATATTTTGTCTTTTTTTGTTTTCGATCTGGATAGATTTTTTGGTGCTGGAGTTAATGTTTTTATTGTAATTTTCATGGTAGTTTTTGTCGGAGTTAATTATATTCCCGAAAATGATAAGTTTATTATAGTTTAATTATGTAATAGACTAGTTAGTTGAATCGTATGTGATATTGTCCATTCCACTACCGTAGATTAATCGATGTTAGGTGTACTTTTTCTTTTTATTTCGTTCCTAATATTGTCAAATTAGAAAATGATTGTACAAATCAACTTACATATTCTACTACTGCAATATGTAGGCGCAGATACGATAAGAAAGCATGAGTTTGGAACATATATAAAAGAGAGTTGGACATGCGAGGCAATCATTTATAGATGGAGTATGGAGCAATGAATCCAATGTCACATTCAGTGTACTATATATCTTATATATCCGTGGATGTTATGCAATTGTTTTGGAAAATGTAGATGCAGACACTGGCGGAATCAGGGGTTGCCGGAGGCAGGCCCGGCCCAATAAGTGCATGGACTGACATCAGTGTTTCAAGTCTCCAATTTTGGGCCGAAAAAAGGCCCAATTTTTATAAATTTTAATTGTATTTAATATGTATTTTTACTATTAAAAATAATAATTATATATAATGAATTGAAAAATAATTTTTAAAGGCCCAATTTTTACAATCAAATTAAAATATAGGCATTTTTTTTAAATTTTTACTTCAAACCCCCAAAATTCTTGGGTCGGCACTGGCCGGAGGTGGGCCGCAACCCATATTTTGGAGTTTAAGAATTAATTTACTTTAGCTCGGGCGGTAGTAAAGGAGAACAACTTTCGATGTGTCAAAACATAGTTATTAACAACCCCATAAATTCCGGTTTTGTTCCGCCACTGGATGTAGATATGCTACAAAAAAGTGTGAATCTGAGACATATCAAAATCCGACGTGTAAAATTGAATTTATAACAAAATCTAATCGAAGAACAAAATTACATACTTCTATGTGAAAAATTTATACTTATTTAAAAGTATAAACAATTAATAAGATGTGACGGACTAGGGTTTGGTAGACCCTGTGAAGTAAAACCAATTGTATTGAAAAATAGTGACATTATAATTAAATTAAACTTCATCGAATAAATTAGATAGAAAAAATACTTGTCAAACATCTATGTATAATCCTCTAGTCTGATTTCATCTTCGTCTCCATTCCGGGGCTGGAAATTAGTTTCTTCACTGAAGCCTGACAGACGAAGTATAATTATGTTTGGTATTTAGATTATTTTATCAAATACGGTTCTGATGAAATATAATTTGATAAATTTAGCTAATTTAATTATATCAATGCAGTGATTTGTTTCTTCAATTCATTTTTGTTCAATTAAGTTCAATTCAATATACGCAATGGTTTGTTTTGTAATAAATATTTTGAATATAAAATATTTTATATTAAAAAATCAAATGAATTTAATTAGTTCAGTTCAATATTTTCAATTTAGTTTAGGTGTTTTAAGGGTCTGTTTAATACGTTTGAACTGAATTTAACTGAACTAAAAATATTCAAATAAGTTGTATAAAACAAGTCCTAACTCGTCATAGCTTAAATTTATATAATGAATTTATTTGAATTTTTAAAAATCCAAATTTATAAATACAGTAGGACTAATCTAAATTCGAAAAAATTTGAATAGAACTAAATACATAAGGAATTTAAGTATGGTGAGAATTTACGCTAATCTTATGCAGCCAAGCTAAACTCTGAACTCGGTCAAATTAGAATGATATTAATTGAGATGAATTAAATTCAACTATAAAACTTTAGTTAGTGGTGAATTTAAATGATGTCCTATGACAAAGTGTAAGTTAATCATTTAAGTTACGAAATTCCTTAATTAAATATTTTTAGATATAAATTGTAAATATGACCCCTTAAAATGTCAAATATTATTTATGACCTTTTAATAAAAAGTGTCAAGTTTTTCATAAACAATTAGATAAAGTGGTCATATGGTAAGTTATGACTTATTTGTATTTAAAATGGACCTAATTACAAACTTGAGACTAAAATATGAAGAATTAACTTATTACCTTGCTGTGCAGACTAAAAATAGAGCGGAGAAAAGAGTATGGAAGTCTTGGACTAATGTTTGTTATCCTACAGATGAGAATGGATTGGGAGTTAAAAATCTTCATCTAACAATGCAACCTTTCTCTTTAAAAGTTGTGGTGGAAATTGCAGGCAAGAAGGAGTTTATGGCTGAATTCATGTGGTCCTTGCCTAATTACCAGAATAATTCGAAAAACATGGCGCAGAATCAAGGAAGTTGAGGATACAACAACTTCAAATACATATATACAAATTGGAAAAGGACAGGTGTCCTTTTGGAATGCTCAATGGATGGGAAGTAAAGCTTTAATTGATCAATGGGATGATACACAGGAGATTATTGCTCCTGAGTGGGCTGTTGCTGAATTTATCAATCATCAAGAATACTATATTGAGTTGTTGAAATATGGATTTCCTGATTTATGTGTTACTATGCTTTTACAAGACTTTCCATTGTTTGATGGATATGATGATGTGATGATATGGAAGCCTAGTTCACTTGGATTTTTTACAACTTCATCTGCTTATGAACTTATCAGACCTAAAAAGACGAAAGTTAACTCTTTTAAGCATATATGGTCAAAATATGTTCCCAAAAAAATGGCAGTTCTGTGTTGGGGAGTGGTTAATAGACTCATTCCCACAGCTGATATTCTGGAATCTATCTGTATACATCAACCATCCGTGTGCTGTTTTTGCTTCTCTGATTCAGATGAGTTACATCATGTTTTTCATAGTTGCTGGAATATAAGATGGATATGGGAGACTATAAGCAGATCATTTGATCTTATTCATGTTTATTCCGAGTCTTTATGGGATATCATGTTCTATTACTTTAATTTTAAAGATACTAGTTTCAAGACTAATATAGCTAGACTGATCCCAGTTGTTGTGATTTGGGGCATTTGGTGTGCTAGAGCTTCTTTCTTTTATGATAATGTCATACCAAATAGACATAATATAGCTCTGAACATGCATAATTTGATCACCTCCATTAAACAACTCATGCTACTTCTTGGTCTAGGTTTAAGCCACCTGTGCAGTTCAGACTCAATTCTGTTCAAAAAGTGGCTAGACATAGGCTAGAGATGATCATAAAGTGAAAATTACCTGATCTGAACTGGGTTAAATTGAATTTTGATGGTTCCTTATTGCAAAATGGTAGAGTTGGAGCATGTTTTGTCATTAGAGATGCCAATGGCAGACCCTTACATGCTAAATCCTTAGTGATAAAAGCAAATTCCAGTCTTGAGGCTGAAGCTATTGCTTTGGCTATGGGGCTGGAAACAGTTTTTTATTATAATTTTCAGCATGTGCAGGTTGAGATGGACTCACAGGTGTTACTGATGATCATTCACATAACTTATAGAATTCCTTGGACACTGATGAAGTATATATGGAATATATGGGACCTATCAGGTGATATAATTACAACTTTTTGTCATATATATGGAGAGGCAAATGCTGTTGCTGATGCATTAGCTAAGTTTGCTACAGAAACTAATGACTCTCATGTATACACTAGTGAAACTTTACCAAGTAATATTCAGGGACTTGTATCCCTGGATAGCATGGAATTGCCTTATCTTAGGCAGAGATAAACATTAAAAAAGAATTTTTACTGCTGTTTCTATGATGCAGGATATGAGAAGAGGATGAGGATGCAAAGCAAGAAGTTGTGAGCAAAGGGGACTGGATACAAAGGATCAAGAAGGCACGCAAGGATCAAGGTGTACAATGATGGTAATCAGTAATGATCAAACCTGTAAAATGACCCATGGAGCTTATACTGAAGCATGGTTTTTGGAGAGTATAGAGGTGGAGCATGGATAACATGTGCAACAGTGATTTAATGGATACATGAAAACTCAATCTAATGATGTCTGGATTGTAATAGACTAGACTATTTCTCTCTTTGTCAATTATGCAATAGAGTGCTTATTTCTTATCTTTTCCCCGTACTCGTCGGTAGAGTTGGGTATTTCATAGCAAACCTTAATATGCTTGCGAGTTATGAGTCTTTTCATCGGCAAAATTGGAAATCGCCTTGGCGTGCCCTAACTTACTTGTGAAAATTGACATGGGAAAAGTATAAGGAAGGGGATTCTTATTTCAAGCCCCGTGCTTGTTGGTAGAGTTGGGTATTGCATAGCAAACCCTAATATGCTTGCAAGTATTGAGTCAATTCATCGACAGAATTGGGTATCGCTATAGTGTGACCTAACATGTTTCTGAATTTTGACATGAGTTAGGACAAGGATCTCTCATAGATGAATAATCTTTCAATTTAGAATTGTAAAGTATTTGGCCTAATTTGGCTTTTTAAGGGTGTAGTGAGCCCAATAAATTTCACTCCATTTCTAAGTGGTTTTAACAAAAAAAAAATAGAGTGGAGAAACTTGCTTCCACGACATCACTTATCACCCTTCGTATGTTTCTGAAATGTTGAGCTCCATCATTGTTTTCCAGTGCCAGGACATTCTTCCCTAATGTGCAGATCATGAAAAGAGACCACCAAAATTTTGTGCGAATCATAAGTTTATTTTAAATTTGACAACTAGGGTTTATTGTTTTGCTCAATTGAATGACTTGCTGCTAGATTCTAATTATAAATGTTATGATTGTAAATGAATGTGTACATAACATGCCTCTTTACAGTAGGAAGCTTTTAATGAGGATGCCTCCTCTTACTTGCATCGGCATGGGGTATTATGTCTGTTGGTATGATATGATCGGCCTAATTTGAAGGGATCATGTCCTGAATAATAAGTTTGTCAATTTTTAGTTAATAGCTGATTAATTAGTTATTAATATTAAACTATTATTATATGTAGAAAATGTTAGAATTGTGTTTTTTACATAGATATCCGTGCATCGGTACGGGAAAACATATCAAATCAAAGTTGGACTAGAAGTGATGACTAGAATGGAGGGTTTTTCATTTGAATGATAGTTGGTTGTTGATGAATGCAAGAACCTACATATGTTTGAGCCCAAATCAGTGGTTTAATGCTCTATAGGAGATTCCACCATTGGTGAATAAGTAGAGAAAAAGCTTGATCAAAATATCAAAGCTGAAGTTTGATGAAGTTGGATTTCTGATATGTGATGCCAAACACTCGAGGAGATCGAAGTCTATGACTATGATCAGAACATCATACTCGTAAAAGCTAAATTGACACAGAACGGAATATCTCGATAAAATGCGCTAGTACGAATCCACAAAATCTCAGGGTTAAAAAGTAGTAGCAACAACATATAAAGTTAATTGGTTTGGAAAAAGCCCCACATAAGCCATTGGATTGAATGGCCAGCCTTCCAGTTTTGAGCACTTTCACACTTGACGATCCATTAGTTTG
This sequence comes from Sherardia arvensis, assembly GCA_948330725.1. Taxonomy (NCBI): domain Eukaryota; kingdom Viridiplantae; phylum Streptophyta; class Magnoliopsida; order Gentianales; family Rubiaceae; genus Sherardia; species Sherardia arvensis. The sequence goes on from OX415241.1 coordinate 31,597,317, forward strand.
AAAAGTATTGCCTGTGAAAGATGGATGTAAGGTGATGGATTGAACAGAATAAGAATTTAGAACAAGATGGAAAACTTGTAGTCAATTCTCTTCAAGTAACTTACCGGGCAAGAATGGTGGTATTTGAGTCCCGAGTGAAGTTCTTGCCATGAAATGAGTAGCTTAACCTGCCGATATTCAACAGTGTCCACGAAGGTGATAACTTCACATTGAAGAAGGTGCTCAAATGCCTGCATCGAATAAGGTTTGCAACATTTTCTTGAGATGCATTGTGAAAGGTAGATTCAACTTCAAACTTACTCCGAGGCATACACAGTCAGATGTTTTGAATGAATCATGAATGCTTTTGTACTTTGCAACAAAAGAAGAGCGAATATGAACTCAAGATAGAGAGGTGACACATTTTTTACCAGCTAAACTTCACTATACCGTTCATGATAGATTTCAAGTTGCAAACTTCTTGCTCTCTGATTTCCATCCCTTTTCATGCAAATCAGAATATATAGCTCCAAAACAGAATAATCTGGACCGCCCATCACACACCAAAACATACTCTTTCTAGACGAAAGATCTGAAACGTACATTAAGTATGCCGCTATTCTTAACTTTCCATGTATACATAACAAAGATAAAAACGGAAAATATCAAAAATATTATAAAAAGGAATATATCATTACCGATCTGATCATTATAGTAAAGAATAGATCTGATAAAATATATAGAGGCCCTCAATTTGAAGTTCGGTATGGTCGCTCATATCGCACGCAAAGATGGTTGTGACACTTTAAGATTTTGACAACATGGTTTCCTAACATGTGATGCAAACGTTTACAACTTCTGGACGAAAGAAGAATATGTATAATGATTTGTTAAATATATGGTAATCAGTTCCTAATTTTACCAAATTAAAAAATAAAGATCAATTTACATTCTAATGCCGGAACATGCAGATGTAAATTAAGTCAATATTAGACCTGTAAAATCAAAATGTCCCCGCACGTAAAAGGGGTAAGAAGTATTAATTTGAAACATAAAGGAGAGCTGGATATATATACTCGATGCAATCAAAATGCAGACGTAGATATTAATTTGGGACATAATGGACAGCTGCGATCAAAATACGACATAAAATTGAATTTATAATAACCAGATCTAATCGAAGAATTACAAAATTACACTCATTCAAAACTTAAAAAAATTAATAAAATATTACAGGCTAGGGTTTGGTAGACCTTGTGAAGTAAAAAAATCAATTGTATTGAAAATAGTAACACTATAATTAAATTAGGTAGAATAAAATAGGGAAAATTCCCAGAAAGGGCGTGATAAGAGTTGAAATTCCCACTAAAAGCATAAAACTTTAGATATTCCTATTTAGGGCATTGAATTAGTTTTAAAACAGTTTTACCCTTTATTTTATTAATTTAAGTTTACTTAATTTTTTTTCTATATGCTAAATTCTTAAACTACCTTCTCCAACCTCTATTCAGCTCAGGTTGGCTAATTTCTGAAGATGGATTTGAAGAAAGGGTTTCAGACAGGGCACACCTCATACAGGATGGGCACCGCAGGTGATGATCCTGTGCCATGAGGCGATCAGAGGGGATTCAGCCGGTGTGCTGATGGTGACGTGGCCGCAGTTTTCCGAGCAGTTCTACAAGGAGAGGCTGATCGTGGACGTGCTGATGAAGATCATAGTGAGTGTGGGAGCTGGTGTGATGGTCAAATGGGGAGAGAAAGATAAGGCCGGATATTAGTCCGTAGAGATGATGTTCAGAGAGCTTTAACAGCTTTAATGGAGGAAGGTGATGATGAGGCTGATGCTAGAAGAAGAAGGGCTAGAGAGCTTAATGGTACTCGATCATCAGGTTGGCTGATGGTACCGAAATGTACCTAGTGGCACATTTTAACACCACCACATTGTTGGGCATATTCGCGCGTTCATCGATGCATCGAGACCTGAAGCAGCTGCAAACTTTTGGCTTTTTTTCCTCCAAAGTTCTGAACGATCAGACAATAGAGCAGGCAGGATTATTAGCCAGTTCTGAAAAAAATTAAGTCAACCGAAAATACTAAAATAAAGGGAAAAACTGTCTTAAAACTAATTCAATACCCTAAATAGGAATATCTAAAGTTTTATACTTTTAGTGGGAATTTCAACTAATTTTACGCCCTTTCTGAGAATTTTCCCAACAAAATACTTGTCAAACATCTATAATCCGATCTAGTCCGTTTTCATCTTCTTCTCCGTGAAAAGCTTCTTCAATGAAGTCGGACATACGAAAAGTTTCTTGATTGAAGTGAGAGGATTATAGTCGGATTTCATTTTTGTCTCCGTGAAAAGCTTCATCAGAGAAGTCGGACCGACGAAAAGTTTCCTGATTTCAGTGTGCCAGGTGATGGCATTGAACGCGAGGGTAAAAATGCACATTCTGATGATGACGGTGGCGGGGCAAAGAATAGCTATTGACGATAAAACCGCAAGAATAACATATATCTCAATCTCAGTCTTCTCATCGGTCTTCCTCTTCCTCTCCTCAGTCTTCTTAACCTTCCATTTCAGACCATAAACCCTAAACTTGGAGAAGTTCCTTTTCTGGTTGGACATGGTGGATACCGTCATCGCATGGGTGACTGGACAAAGAAGAGCTATTGACGATAAAACAACAATGATAACATTCTTCTCAGTCTTTTTAACCTTCCGTTTCAGACCGTAAACCCTAAACTTGGAGAGCTTCTTTTTCTTGTCGGCCATCATGGTGCACTCCATAATCGCAAATATAAAAACTGAGATCATCAAAAAGATGTAGATCGCAAGGTTAAAAAGTTGAAAGAACTCGTTAAATTGATCCATTCTTGATGAAAAACGAAACAAGAACTCGGGAAGATTAATTGATGGATATTTTGTGAATATATAGATATATATATATGTAGTCCATGGACCCAAATATATACTAGTATATGGATACAAAATATACATGGATCCGATTACTAGACGAATTCGGAGATGCTAGCTCACCAATTCTATCTCATTATTAATAATATCAAAATTAAATCAAAATACGAGGTGAGAATGAAAATTATGATTAATTCAATTTTGAGTAAGGGCATGTTTAATACGTCTGGATTGAACTGAAAAATACTGAACTTAACTGAACTGAAAATTATTCATGTAAGTTTTATATATAAAATAAGTCCTAACTCGTTATAGCTTGAATTTAAATAATGAACTTGATGGAATTCAATGGAAACTGAACTTATTTGAATTAAAATAAATCTAATAGATTCGAAAAAAAATTGAATAGAGCTAAATAAAAAAGGAATCTAAACATGGGTGAGAAAATCTAATGAATCCAAGCTAAACTCTTAATTCGGTCAAATTTGAATGATGTTAATTGAGATGAACTAAATTCAACTATAAAATTTTGGTTAGTGGTGAATTTTAATAATTATTTAGTATGAATTACATTTTGATCAAATTAAATTGAAAAGAAACAAAACTTAAAGTTAACTAAATAAAAGTGAAATTTCTAAACTTAAACTACGATGTCCTATTTCAAAAAGTAAGTTATTCATTACTACTTTTTTACAAATTATGACAAATTTACGTCATCCTTCTAAATTTAAAAGTTCCACACCATCCTCAAAAAGTCAATTTCCACTTAATTAAGTTACGAAATTCCTTAATTAAATATTTATAAAGATATGAATCCCTTAAATTCCAAATACATGGTTTGTGATAGAGTATCCAGTTTATTATAAAATAATTAGAGTAGGTGGTCCTACGGCAAGTTATGACTTATTTTTTATTTAAAATGAAGCTAATTACAATTTCGAGTCTAAAATATGAAGAATTAAGCTATTACCTTTTTATAATACGTCTTACACAAGTATTCCTTATAATTTATAACCCATAGAAAATAATTTAATTTTTTTTGGGACTATAAATACTACCTCTCTAATTTTAAGGGGAAATGAAAAATCATGCAAATTATTTATCAGATAACATAAAGTGAAAACTTTATTCAAGGTTCACAAACAAAATAAATATTTGACAGCTTAGGCTATTTTTTTCAGTTTAATGATTTTGTTTAATGTTTTCAAAATGTAAGCCAAACTTTGATTTACAAAAATATTATTGAGCTACCAAAACCTCCAAAAACAGGCCGAATAACCCAATTACAAGAACAATTTAGGGCCTATTCTATCCTAAATTATTTGAATATTTTTCAGTTTAATATTTTCAATTTTTTTTAATTAAACCGTCAATGACGGGGGTTTTAAGAGTGTTCTCGCTTTTCCATTCAACTCAATATCAGTTGCCAAAATAGGCTTACAATTTGTTGAGATTAGGAGAAATTTCTAAGAATATAACTATCTAATTCTTCTCCGTACTCATGGCGGTAACACCATACTCAGGGCAACATATTACAAACTAATAAATTTTCTTCCTCCTCGTGAATCTAGATACCTCACCAATGTACAACATTCTAGGGCTCCAAAGAATTCACCCTCTTAGTTAACAGTGCCAAGACAACCGGTTCTATTAAAATAAAGACCCTCTACCTGTACCCCTCAATCACGTTGCGGAGTCTCAGGGTAAAAGGGAGTTCCTTATTATGTTTTGGGCTTACAGTAGAGCAATTCATAAGCATACCGGACTTACATCTAGCCATGAAAACTAAGAAAGATTCATCTAGAACTATAACTAGAGATTGCCATAAGGATTTCTCCCTTAGAGGTGATATAGTCCATCATCAAGAAAAAGGAATAAATCACAAAAACTCTGTATCATCAAAATATTGAAAAAAAATTTAAAAAGGAAAAAAGAAATAAAACCATCTCCTCATTCTAATTGTGCCAGCTCCGTAGAACCTGTCTGTAACCGGCCCGGCCCGACCCGACCCGACCCGACCTGACCCGGCCTGAACTGAGCCCTCTGTCACGTTGACTTGGCTGATCCGAAAAAACGGATCCGGTTTGTTGCATCCTGTCGGCGATGAGCTTCGCTCACGTTAGCTTCGATCGGCCTTCCTCGATCTGCAGATCCTGAGTCTGCTGGGCTCGCGCCAGTAGGTCGCCAGTGGGTCCGTCATTGCGACTGGGTCGCGACGAGCACAAATAAGATCTGTGCATTCCATACGTGGCGGCGATGCAGTGGTCTTGGGTCACGGCGGGGATCGAGCTGCGGCGGAGATCAAGCGGTAGCGACCCACTTGATTTTAATATTTTCAGTTTTGATTCAGCTTAATTTAATTACTCTTCCTACTTTATTTTCGCTTAACTAGAATTAAAAAATTAATGTATTGAAAATGTTAATAGTATATCTAAATTAAGTTGAATCTCATCAAATCATATTTTATCAAAATAATATTAAATTGAACTGAAAAATAATGAGATAAATGAAGAGGAACATAGATAAATAGAAATAAATAAACCATCATTATTACAAATTCACAGGTTAAAATTCATCTCCGACAAAAATTATTAATAACCTTCAATACGCTATGTATAATTTTCAATTAGAACCCAAACTTCTATTGTAACCCAAGTTATTGGGTTTAAGTAGAGGGCATGCATGTCTTCGGCTGGGAGGAAGTTTGACTGGTCAAACTAACTGCTTGAGTAATTTTACCTACTGTACTGTAAAATTTCTTCCCCTTGTGTGGGGTAATACGCCACAACTCACTCGCTTGATGGTGAAGAAAAAGAAAGTTATAATAATTCTTATTTTTAATAAATTGCGTCGGGTTATATAAGGGCACTTATTTGAAAACAAAGTAGATGGCATGGGTAGAGGGTTGACACGTGCTTAGACGTAGAAAAGATAAAATTATCTTTCCTGATTTCATTATATTTAGATTTGCGTTAATAATATTAAGGGCATTTGAAGTTAAAATAAGAGTTCAATCATCAAATTAGACATGCACATATAATTCTTACATGGATATAATTCGGTAAATTAAATTTGTTTCCTTAATCTATCAAAGTCAATTAAAACTTGAACGAGTGATGTCATTTTAAAAATGTAATTGTCGTAATTTCTGCAAATATGATCCGTGTTTTTACACGTACATACACGCATCTGGTCAGTAGAGTTTTTTTTTTTTTTTTAATTGAAACCACCAAGGGTGGAGGGATATTTTATTAGGCATCCCCAAACCGAATTGAAAAATTACAGGTACAATAACTCCACAAAAGTGGAGGCGATGAGTAAGATTACAGGGAAATTTCTAGTGAAACTATCTCTGCATCTGAGTCTAGTGTACATAATGCCAGAGTAGCATATCAAAACAACAAAACAAGGATTCGTGCATAGAAAGGGGATAAAGTCGTAGACAACGGCACTCTCAGGTAATCTGGGTCGAACTAGCTGAATACAAGAAGCCTACAATACCAGACATAGTACCCCAAAACTGCAATCACTCCCTAATCAACCTCATTAGACATTATTCGGATTCCCCCCTCGGGGCCAGTAAGAGACTTTCCAGTTTGTTTTAACAGAATTAGGGCACTGGCAGGTGTGTCTAACTGAACTAGGCTAGAGAACCAACCTATGCAGTCTACGAATCTGAGTGACGCCAAGAAGACAGTATTCAAACTGAATCCGACTTGGATTTCTCCTATACTCATATGACTCAAATCGGAAGCCAACAAAGCTTAACCGAACAGAGTACCCATCGGAAAAACTAAGAATTGGCAGACAAACAAGCTCGACTGATATCTGAGCAAAATTGACTCACTACGGCACATATGCACTCATCCATTCTTAAAAACTAACAAAATAAAATTTTTATGAAACAAAAAGAGCAAAAAGAGAAAAGGGGAAAACCATCTCAGACGAAAAGTGACAGATACCAGGGGAGGCCTCCGGCGCGGCGGCGAGTGAACCACACGCGCGGTCCCTCAGCGGTGAAACGGCGCGTGAGCGCGTGAGACTCACGCGCGGCGCGTGGTGAATGAGACACGATCGACAAAGTAGCGCGGTGCCAACGCACTGGCCTCTGTCCGCAGCGCGTGAAGGAGGTGGCGGCGCGTGGCGCGCGGCTTACGCCCCTCCCTCCCTCCGATGAGCTCCGACAATCTTCTAGCTGATCCGCTCCTTCCCATCTAGCTGAGCCGATTTTCCGGCAGACCTGAAACAACAAGCGCAGATCGATCCCCAAATACCCAGAAAATATCACCGTCAGGGTAATCAAACGCGGTACCGGCGTTGACTTTTCGGTGACGGATCTGGTGGTCGCGATACACCAGGGTTCTTCACGGTGATTAAAACCTGAAAGAGTGGGGAGGATCCAGACCGGAAACCAGTTCCGATTCAGCCAGTTCCGATCCACCAGAGAAAACCGTAGTTTGTTGATGAAAAGTGAGCGAGGTTTGGGGGTGGGGGTGGGAAAGGTGGGAAAGGTGGGTAGAAGTTCTAATTGGTCGTGGGTGGGAGGGGTAACCGGCGCGGCGAAGGTCGCCGGCGGTCACCCCGATCTGGTCAGTAGAGTGATATTTGAATAGGAAGTTGGAAGGCTTCTTCGTTCCACAATTTTTATTGGTTTAACTTTTTGATATAGTTGTTTTTTAATTATTGGCCAGTAGAGTGCATTTTGATTGGTTAACTAAGTTAGTAATTTAAAGGACAATGAACGGGATCGATTGAAAATTTGTATTTTATTAATATAAGAATATTTACATTAGTTTAAATAAAATATAGACTGCGTAAGTAAATGTTGGACTGTATCCAACAATCCCATTTAAATTCATGGTGAATAGATTATTAATTATTAATCAATTAGACTAAATGACAGCTCTTTCCTTGAAATCAATTAGTGCAAAACTCGATTTGGTTTTCTCTCAAAATCACCGATGATGCATATGCCATATGATTTCTCATGTAACATCCATCCCGCAATTGTTCATTGACTTACCCATATCCTTCCGTCGACGTTCCACTTTATACTTTTGTTGTGATTTAATCTCTTATACTATAAAGCGGCAATGTCTTAGTAACAATAAGTTGGTCATCGTAGTACTTTATTAATATTTCTCATCCGTGTTGCTGTACACGCGTCACTGATCGTGAGCAGTTCAGTTCTATATCTTCCGCGTGTCAACCTTTTCTCCTCTTTTCATCCTGAAAAATATATTTCCTCTTCCTTTCATCATCACGAACAACCTTTTCCATTCTGATGGTGTTGTTGGCGACGATGGTGCGGTTTCCGGAGAACCAGGTTGGGCTGGAATCGTGCCAGGTTCTATGGGGCATTACAGTAACGCTAGTCGTCGCCTGAGTGCATTAATGGATGTCTTTTTACTGTGTTTTGATTCTTTCCCTGAGTGCATTAATGGAATCTTTCTTGCTACTATAATGAGATATGTCACTCTTAGTTGAAACGTGTTTGAAAGTGAATATGATCTTTTTGTCTCTGCATTAGGAGTTGAATGGCGCAATATCAATCTTATATATATTTATGCCAGTTTCTCCAACAATCTGTATTGTTTAACCCATCTTATTGTCTTGCAGATTGTTTGGACTTATAAAGCGGTTTGATAGAGTCAATAAGAAACATTTGGTAAGACAGTATTCCCTTCTGTTTGATGATGCATCACCACGTGATTAGAAACATGAACATGCACAGAAATTCAGTTTCACGTTTGCTATATAGATCATGTTTGAGGATGGAACTATGGAGCCGCTAGACATGTCAAAAGAAGAATGGGAATTTATCTAGCATGATTGTCAGGTAAGCTGTGTTTTGTTTTCAGCTTTCCTATGTTTTCATTTTATTTTACTTTACAACAGAATTCCTAAAACTTGATAGTTTTTTATGCTTTTATGTTGCAGGCCTTGTAATCAAGAGAGCTTAGGGATGGTCTACACAACTGTACAAGGATGTATTGTATTTTACCTCATTACCTTTTCACCTTAGCTATAGGTTGAGAGGAGTCTGGATATCAATTCAAAGTAGTCATTTTAGCAATAAGAATTGCCAACTCTAATGTAATCCATATAGAGTTTGTTGTCACTGGACTAGTTGCTGAGCTGGTTGCTCAGAAGGAACCTCACACTTATCGTACTACTGCTAAGGACTCTCGATGGGTGGCTGCTATGGATGAGGAGATTGCTGTACTTCGTCATCAGCACACGTGGGATCTGGTTCCGTGTCCTCCACTGGTTAACGTTGTTGGCTCCAAATGGGTCTATCGCCTCAAGTATCGACAAGATGGATCCATTGATCGCTACAAGGCTCGCCTGGTTGTTCAGGGTTTTTTCTCAGATTCCGGGTTTTGATTTCGATCACACCTTCAGTCCGGTAGTCAAGGCTGGCACTGTTCGCACTGTTCTTGCCATTGCAACCATGAGGAACTGGCCGCTCCATCAGTTGGATGTCAAGAACGCTTTTCTCAATGGCATTCTTGATACTCCAATTTATATGGCACAGCCAGCGGGTTATCAGGATCCAGTTCGTCCTCATCATGTGTGTCTTCTTCGGAAGTCTATCTATGGATTGAAACATGCTCCCAGGGCATGGTTTGATAGGTTCAGTGCGTTTGTTCGAGATCTTGACTTTGTTGGGAGTCTCTCAGATCCGTCTTTGTTTGTGTTCACTCGTGATGATGTTATTCTCTACCTTCTTGTCTACGTTGATGACATCATCCTCACAGGGAACAACAGTTCAGTTATTCGCCAATTCATTACCCGAGCTGATCGTGAATTCTCGGTCAAGGATCTTGGCTCTCTTAGCTATTTTCTTGGTCTGGAAGTGACTCCCACCTCCACTAGTTTGTTTTTGGGGCAGACCAAGTACGCCAGAGACATACTTCAGCGAGCTGGGATGTTGGATGCTACACCTGTTTCTACCCCGTTTTTACCTTTGTCTCAGCTTCATAGCAGCACGAGTGGTCCTTTTCATAATCCCAAATTGTATCGTTCACTTGTTAGAGCTCTTCAATATCTGACTATCACTCGTCCAGATTTGTCGTTTGTGGTTAACTCAGTGAGTCAGTTTCTTCAGGATCCTCGTAAGGATCACTTCTCGGCAGTGACTCGGATACTTCGGTATGTTTTTGGTATGCATCATTGTGGTTTGACCTTTTCTGCTGGTGGTGTTTCAGAGGTACTTGCTTACTCGGATGCAGATTGGGCTCGGTGCTTAGAGATTCGGCGTTCTACATATGGATATGTTGTTTTTCTGGGTGGAAATTTAGTTGTTTGGAGTGCTAAGAAGCAACCTACTGTCTCTAGATCGAGTTCGGAGTCGGAGTATCGTGCTCTGGCCAATACAGTTTCGGAAGTTGTCTGGCTTATGCATCTTTTTCGTGATCTGCGTTTTCCTCTGCAGGTTTCTCCCTTACTTCTCTGTGACAATAACAATGCTATCTTTTTGGCGGAGAATCATGTTGCACATAAGAGGGCTAAGCATATTGATATTGATTATCATTTTATGCTGGAGCTGGTTGCTGGAGGCAAATTTCGTGTTGGTCATGTTTCTACATCTCTGCAGGTGGCAGATATTTTTACCAAGGGTCTCAATCGTGCCTTGTTTGATTTTTTCCGGTCCAAACTTTGCGTCTCCATCAATCCGACGCTTCACTTGAGGGGGGTGTGACAATAGAAGAAGAATCCGATTAGAGTTTTGTTTGTGTTTATTGTATATATTGTATATTACAGTTATGTCCTTAGGGTTTAGATAGTTTTGGTGATTATTATTACACCCATGTATGTAGTATAAATACTTATGTAAATTCTAATGAAAATCAGTGTGGGAAATAGTCTTTACAGATATATTAACTTTCAGAACATGAGAATCAGTTGTCACAAATTAAACTTCTATATAATGAACTTCCTATTGTATCCGACATTTTTATCTGGGTATAAAGACCATTCTAATCTTCCTAGGACAATCCAGCAAAAGTTAACGAACTACAAACAATGTTCAGAAACTATTGCAAGCTAAAAAGAATTAACATATATTTTGCATACCCGCATGGGCGGATCCTGGATTTCACCTTAAATGGGGCCGGACTAATCACAAAAATTACAAATTACAAAATTCCAATTGAAATCAAATTAAAAAACCAAATCCCAATGGTATTAGTATGTCTTACTACTTATATGTTATAGATTAATAAAATATTATTAACATTCTTTAAAAAAAATTACTATTATGATATCTTATAACAATTATAAATTAGAAAAATAAAATAAAATAATAATAAAAAACTAACAAAATGTGTGGTCCATACTGATGGTCTACTACATTTATTAGAAGTTTAATTTTAGTAAAGTTTTTGACTCTCCTTACATAAATATATTTTGCTTTCCGAAAAAAAGGGCCACCAATTAATTTTTTACCAAAATTTTATTTAATGGGGAATGAATAGTATATATGTTATTTCTGGAAAAAATAATGAGGTGGGTCCGGCCCCTTTTAGACCCCCATAGAATCCGCCCCTGCATACCCGAAGAATCAAGTACATAGTATATTTTAGCTAAAAAAATCAATCTTCCTAGGACCATCTGCATCTTAGGCCCTGTCCAGTTCAACTTATTGCAGCACATTTCAGCACAACACAGCACTGATCAGCACAACACATCACTCATCAGCACAGCACAGCACTGGTTAGCACATCACCTATTCAGCTCAACACATTTAAGCTCTCAATGGCACTATTTTTATGTTTTGTAAAAATAATATTAATTAAGTGAACTTTTTAGTTCTTAAGTAATAAACATTGTGTTTTTTTTTCAACTCAAATGAACACTATTCAACACTTTCAACATTATTCAGCATAAGATCAGCACAGCACATCACTGATCAGCACAGCTCAGCACTCATCAGCACAGCACATCACTCATCAGCACAGCACAGCACCAAATAAGTTGAACTGGACAGGGCCTTAGCCGAATAACCAACTGCAAATAACCAAATAACAATACATTACATAGTATATTTTACCTTAAAATAACCAAATACCTACAGCCCGCGCGACGCGCTGGCTGGCAACACCTAGTTTTATAAAAATGTGGAATGAATAATTAATTTTTCTTGCACTGTGTTTTTCTGAATATTGTCCGTCACTTGCATAAGAATTTGATTTCGGATCAATTGACGATAACGTTTGGTCTGGATTGGTGGAGAAATGATGTTCATTTTTCAAACTTCTGCTGCGAAGGTTCTATATATTGAATAAAAAGAAATACCACCAAAGTCTTTCTTGTTCTCCTGAACTCATATTAGGTTGATGCAATTTTTTTAATTGCAATCCGTTATATAATTAGTAGAGTTATATTAGGTGTTCGTTATATGCAATCCGTTATTTTACTTTTATAGTCTAAAATATGATATGAATTTATGAATATATCCTCATTTATTAGAGATTTATTGAAAATTTAGCAATATTCAGAAGACGGTATTGTAATTTCAAGACTATGCTAAGTAAAATATCGAATTTCATATAATTATGCTTTTACTAACTTTTTAGTTGATGCAGAAATGAATTTTAACAAACATGACCATAGAAATTAACTATTTATTTTTGTTATTCTTGTTTTTTTTTTTGAATAAGGTATTCTTCTACCCTTTGATTAGTTTGTTTTGCATCAGTACCGTGGAAATTAATGTGATATAGGTCATTTTTAAATATTATCTTTTCGTTGGAAATTAAAAAAAAGTATTTCGATCATCCATTTGAGGATCATAAAAAGCGTTTAAGAAAGTCTTGATCACTCCTTGTACATCTACCACATGTGATTAAGCAGGTTATGGTTAAAGTCGGCGTTGAGTCACGAATTAAATATTAAACTGATGAAAATAGAGATTATACTTGATTTTAATTAAAAATCAAGAATTGTATGAGATTTAACGATGCACATAATGTATCTTTATACATCTCATTTCTTACTCTCTTACACTTATACATATTTCGATGCAATTCTTATACCATATCATGGGTGTATGTACACCCACCTTTAGTGTGTGTTTTACTATAATAATTGTGCATTTCATTGATAGCAATTCACATATACTATTTATAGAAATTATAAGTAAAAATATTTATAATGCACAATTATACACATAAAAATGCACATATTTAAATTTTAGAATGCACCTGGGAATACATACCCTAGGTGTATGGTATAGTTTGTGTGAAACTAAAAATTTAATATTCAATTTCTTATTTTTTATAGAAGAAAATAGGTAGACTATAGAATAATTGAATTTAATTATTATTAAAACTAGAAAATTTTTAATATGAGTGAAGACGACATGTCATTTTCTGGTGAAACGAAAAGATGTTCTAAAAAAAGAAAGGTAAGTAAGTATTATTTTATTTTAAATATATTTATAAAAAAATCTAAGAAAATATAAGATGAAATTAAAAAATTAATCTAATATAATACTCTAATCAAGCCGGGTCAAAATATAAGAAAGGGATGTTTCTTTTTCAGATGAATAATTTAGCATTTGCCGTCTTTGGTGGAAAATTATTATCACATGATGAATGGAAGTTTGAAGACAATTCTAGAATTGTATCCGAATATAATAAAGCATATTATGGGAATAAAAGATTTTGAAAACACATGCTCCTCTTGCCTAGAGTATTACTAAATTAATTACTATCCTGCAAGTGGAAGCTATTATATAGTCCTCTTGCCTAGAGTTAACTAATTCTTTGTTTATAAAAACTTCCCTGAAAAACCATCAGGTGCCGGGACTGAGTAACCATCCATTGAAAAGACAACCTTTTTTAGCTCCTCCATGTCAGTAAGCTTGACCAAATTCTGATTGGTCTCATCAGTAACAAGCAAAGGAATATTATCCAGTAATAAGTGAGTATTCTGATCATGATCAACCTGTTGTTTTTCAGATAATAGATTAGAGAAGAAATTAACTGCTTCTGCACCAATAAGATCAGGAGTTGTCAGCAAATTATTTTGGCTATCCCTGATAGCTAAAATTCTTTGTCTAGCATTTCTGGATTTGACAATAGCATGAAAGAACTTAGAGTTTGAGTCTCCCTCCTTTAACCACTTAACCCTTGATTTTTATTTCCAAAATATCTCTTGTATAGCAAGTGCTAAAGTTAACTCAACTTGTAATCTATTCAGTTCTGACTTATTAACATCACTGCTATCATTTTGAAAAGTTACCTCACTCTGTTCAACTAGTAATTCAGCACTGGTAAATCTATCATTAACATTACCAAAAATTTCCTTGTTCCATTCTCTAAGTCTCAATTTTAGCCTTCTCAGTTTCAAGGAAAATTTCATCATACCATATGTATCACAGTTCAAATTCCAATTTTCAGAAATGACTTTATTAATATCATCATGAAGCAGCCAGCAATTCTGAAATTTAAAGGATTTTGGCCCTGACTGATGGTCATTATTTTCTAATGTCATCAGTAAGGGAGCATGATCCGAGGGTGACCTTGACCCTACTATGTGGAAAAACTTCTAAAAACATATTGTTGGCTAAGCCTCTATCAAACCTTTGCCAGACATTACCTCTACGACGGATTCCATACCAAGTAATAGATTACCTATAATAGGTAATTCAACCAGATTATTGACCTCAATAAAGTTATTAAAATCTAGCATACTGTTATGGCTAGGTGATGACTGACCCAAGTATTCACTGACCTCTCTAACTACATTAAAGTCTCCTGCAATCATCAAAGCATTATTGCTAAATGCACTTAAATCCTACCAAAGAGGCTCCCTATCTAGTCTGGTATGTCTTCCATAAACAAAAGCACTATTCCATGGTGTAGGTATAGACTCATGTTTAATCTCAGCTAAAATAAATTGATCATGCACAAAATTGACTGACACATTATAATTATCATCCCAGAATAACCATATTTTATCTCTAGAGTCTGCATAAAAATGGTTATATCCTAACTGGAAAGCAGTAGACTGAATCTTGTCAGATTTTAACATTGGTTCTATAATGACAAATAGGCCAATTTCATTTTTCCTTTTTATATTCCTGACTCTCCTCTGAGCTGAATTGCTCTTAATACCTCTAACATTCCAAACACAAATATTAAGACTAATCATGATCAACTAATATTAGAGGGGCCAAGTTGTGATCTAGTACTGATAGTTTTAGAACCCTGCGTATAATCTTTTCTATTATATTTACGCTTCCCCTGAGTACCTACTTGCACAGACTCTGACTGACTAACAGACTTGCTAGTTAACAACTTATTGAAAATTTTTTTAGGCTGAAGTAAGGTTTCATCTATAAAATCTCCTTGCCTGTCCCCTTTCTCATTTGACCATTTCTCAGTTGGACTTCCAGGTTCACTTAGACTCTGCACTTTATTTTTATTTATCATACCTTGGGGCAGGGCCGTCCCTGTAATATTCGGGGCCTAGTGCAAAAATAATAATCGTGGCACTTAATTTTTCTCCAGTTCAATTTTTTTAATTTTTTTAATTTTTTATAAAAATATTTTTGATTATACTTCATTTGTAATGAAATATATACATAATATAAAAAATTTAGAATCCTCAATTCTTCTCCAATTCAATTTCTTTCTCAATTTTATTTAAATTTCCATAAATTATTTCCGATTAAACTCAAATGCATAACAAAAAATATATATAAATATAATAAATTTGGGGCCCCTCAAATTCTGGGGCCCGGTGCGATCGCACATGTGGCACTCCCCAAAGGACGGCCTTGCCTTGGGGACTAGTATACCCATTTAGATCTGCCTCACCATCTGAGACATTATCCCTTGTGACAAAATTATCCATATTTGTTTCCTCCTCCAGTATAGCTTGTTCCTGATGATTGATGTCAGTATCCATTGGATTTTCCTCTGTATTCCCTTCCTGTGGTGCTATTTGTCCATCTGCATCATCTAGAGTAGAAACATTAGTAATAGAGAGCATACCAGGTGTTTTATCCCTGGTATGCTGTAAAGCATTAAAAACATTATCTTTTTCCTTGCCCTAGTTAGGTTCAATATTGGGATCAATCTCAGTTTCAGTTTCAATAGCTATAGTTTCCATGAGCACATTAAAACTGTTATGAGTATTAACCTTACTACCAGATGTCACTGAATCAGCTAGAGGTACCTTAACCTGAGGATTTGAGACCTCATCCTTCTTGTTTGTTGTAGCAACCTTAGCTTTTCCCTTGGTCTTCCATACCTGTCTGTTACCTGCAACATGTCCAATCTTTTCCAAGTTGGTTTCTTTAGCAGGATGGTTAGTAATAACATGTTCATCCTTTTGATGTGTTTCAGTACCAACTGTCTTAGCCATTGGCCTCCAAAAAATTGGACTTTGTTTAACTGTTGTATCCATTTTGCACATAGAACTAGTATGACCAAGCTTAGAGCAGTTAAGACAATAGTCAGGTAATCTATCATATTCAATGTATTGCCAAAAACCTGAACCCCTATAGCTTATCTAGACTCTTTCAAGTAATGGTTTTTACACATTCAATTCAACACAAACTTTGGCCACATGAGGTCTAAACCTATTTAAAGTTGCTTGGTCTATTTTCACAGGGCGTCCAATTAAATTACCAATAGAGAGCATTGCAGATTCATCAAATAGCTGTTGAGGTAATCTATACAAGTTTACCCATACTGGCACTACTGGTGAGTCTGCGTTCGGATTGAAATCATGGCTCCATTTCGTGATTCTAATTGAATAGAATTCGAAATCCCAGATCTTGTGCATCCAGCAGCGATAATAGTCACCTGCAAGTTAAAAATGGATAAAAACGTGACGGTTATCTACCAAATACATACCGAACTGGCCAGTGAAGCCCGCCGTGTGAAAATCACGCCGGAGGCGTTCAAGATGCGGTCGTGCCCGAGCAAAAGTTCCGACCAGAGTGTAACGGAGCGGGGCTTCCTAGGTATCACATTCCTCGTCTGAGAAATGGATACCTGGTTCCCTTAGGTGATCAATTTGGGGTTTTGGATTGAATGAGGCTCTGGGTTCCGATCTAGAAGAAAGGACAACCAAATCAACATGTTTGTTATTCACGGTTTAGGCGTATGAAGTAGGTGGAGATGAAGAAAGATTAGGGGGCATTGGATTGATCGGTGATGGCACCGCCATGTTGGCGGCGCCGATCAACGGCCGTTTAGCGTTTAGATCTGATCGGAAAAAGGTTTTCGCCTTTTTTCGCCAGAGCAACTGTATGTATCAACGATTCTATAATATTCCATGACTCATCTCTTTTCAATTATTTATTACAAGTTATTTTTTTCAACCATTAGAAATAAAATGTTTGTCAAAAAAAAGATTTAGTTTAGACGTTATGACTTATAAACAAATGTCAAGATAGATATATTTATGAACTTAAAATTTAGTAAATTTATATTGAAAAATAGATTATATTTGATTATTAAATATCAATTGATATGTACATGTAAAAATAGTCATATGAGATCTTATTACAATCTTTTTTATGCATATTTTTAGAATATGTATTTTTTATAAAATTTTATTGTAATGATTTTAAGATATTATCATTTAAAGTTATTGAAGAGAAACAATTAATGAATTAAATTCTCAAAAGCTTTCCAAGAAGCATTAAATGTTGGTTCTCCAAAAATTTCTTCCCATTCTCCAAATTTGGGGAATCAAATCTTCTCTCTCTTCAATTTCTCCATTATGGAGAATGGGATGGACAATCTGTTAGAGTTCAAAAAAACTTCAAATTCTCCATATTTGATCAAATTTGCTATTATAACAAAGTTGTTGGACTTGTTCTGATGAGAGAGGAGATTTCATTCTCCATTTTCGTATAGAAATGAAAGAGACGTTTGAGTTTCTAAAATCTAATGTAGACATAATTGTTTATTTCAAAATCGTCTACTTCTTTTGTCCAAATGAAATTTTCTTACTTTTTTTTTGGTCCATCACAACTAAACTTTCTTATTTCTATTTTTACTTTTGAAAAACATAATAGTTGTAAAATGACACATTTACACTGAATAAAACATAAAACTAAAACTAAAAATAATATTTCATTTTTACCCTCAAAAATTTAATATATATATATATATATAATATTCTCCCATAAAAATATGAGTCAAAATCAACTAAAAAGGTATGGTGTATTCTTAGTGTATTCTTCATCAATTTCAAATACATTATATACGTGCATATTACGTGCATGAAAATAGTATCATAAAATAAAATCTAAAATTTTTTTGTTCGTGCACTAGTAGTGAAATATTTCAAATTTATTTTATAAAAGTTATTTATTGATTTTTTTAAAAAAAGTCATCAAAAACTAGACATCTATTTCAAAAATTTTGAAATGAACAAATTCATTTATTTTAGTTTTAAAATTTTGATAAATTTTATTTAATCTAAATAAATCTATTTGAAAATAATTGTGTTATATGTACGATTGTGAGGAGATAGATTTTTTTTTTGAATAAGGTGAGGTGATAGAGATTTTTTTTCTAAATTTTCTCCGTACTCATGACGGTAACACCATAATAAATGCCTGTAATAGCATATCCATGACTCTATCGTCATACTGAAATACGAAAGGGTGCATCATAATATTCTAAGGTCTAATACTCAAGAGTATCCAACTATGTGACAAGTATAATACCCTTAATTTCGCAGTACACTAGGCACTCGAAATCTACAAAGTCTATGCACAGAAACGCCATAAGTAAGTTGTCGAAACTACTACGACTTTGATTTCTCCTCCACTGTGATTGCACAGACCGAAACCCAAAGGGTCTTCCCTCTCTCCAGCTAACCCGGGTTAAAGAGGAACATGACAAACAAATACGCAAGAGTACTCCATAAATTAGCCAGATAATTTTGCAAAAAGACCTAATTCAAGCACAAATCCCAGAAATCTAAAAAATCTAATAAAAAGTAAAAAATAAAAAGAAAGATAACCATTCTGTAGGAGACTCCCGAAGGGACAAAAAAAAGGAGCGGAAGACGGTGGTTTACGGTGGCGAGTTGGCGGCTGA
This sequence comes from Sherardia arvensis, assembly GCA_948330725.1. Classification (NCBI taxonomy): domain Eukaryota; kingdom Viridiplantae; phylum Streptophyta; class Magnoliopsida; order Gentianales; family Rubiaceae; genus Sherardia; species Sherardia arvensis. Next base: position 31,616,292 of record OX415241.1, read on the forward strand.
TGAGCGGCGCGTGGGCGGCTGACAATCGGCGCGTGGGCGGCTGACGATTAGCGCGTTTGGCGGTGATGAGCGGCGCGTGCAGAAGCGCTGAAGCTTTAAACCCCTCTATTCCGGCGCGTGACGAAACTCCTGTCCTTCTAACTGTTCCGCTTGACTTTCCGGCGTATAAATCTGAGAAAAAAACATCCGACTGTTTCGACCGGAGTCGTCGGCGACTCCTGTAACAGGTTGAGGGGATTACGATGGCAGAGGAAGAGTTGGGCGGCCTACCCATCTTCCCCGGTGGATAGGAGTGAGAAAGATCGGGCCTTTGGTGATGTCGACTTCACCGGCCGGTAGATCCGCCGGAAGGGTGTCGAAAACTCAGATCCGCCAGGAAGGAAGCGTAGATTTTCGAAAGTAAATGGATTATCTGGTTTGGGTGGTTGGGAAGGGGGTGGTTGGATCTAGTTAGGTATATGGGGGGAGAGGAGTCAAGCTCACCGGCGTACCGGTGGCGATCCCTCCCCAACGAAGGAAGAAAAGGTCTGTGAGGGCACCCACAATGGGATAGGGTTCCCTTGTGTTTGGCTGCCCCAAACCCCCCAAACCCCACAATGGGACGGGTTTGCCATGTTTTTGGCCCAAACACATGGGGGGTGTGTTTCCTCCCAAAACCCAGCATTTGGGAAAGCTGGTGGGGACCGCCTGACATGGCGGGCCCAGCAAGTTGGCCTCCCCTTTTTTTTGTTTTTTTTTTTTTTGTTTGGCTCCTGCGTCATGGCATTTCTGCCGTTGAGGATGCTAGCCGTTGGAAACTAGCCGTTGGGCAGTTTTCAAATTCTGATTCAAATATTTTGGACATGTGGCACCTTCTGATTGGGCCACGTGTCAAAAACGTTTTTTTTTTCAAAAATACTGATAAATTTTAAATTCATTTGAATCTGAATTTTTGTTCTTTCCCCCTCTATAAATACCATACATTCTACCCAACAATTCCACACACCATTCTTAACCCAACAATTCCACACACCATTCTTAACCCAAAAATTGCTCCCAACTTCTCCATCATATCTTCTTCCAAAATTTTCTCCATTTCAATTCAAATGAATTCTCGTCCTTTTAGGGGTAGGGGTAGAAGTAATCCTACACCACGCCTTCCGATTTTACCAAATAACGCCCAAATGTCTCCTACTTCCTTGAATCCAAGTTCACAAAATCCATACCAATTTCCTCATAATCCTAACTATGATTATGGAAATGACTATCATCCAAATCTAGATTCTATTAACGATGTCGAAGGTTTTTTTCAAACTCAAGGTGCTCCGAGCCAACATACTAGCACCCATTCATATGAAGAACGAGGTTATTCGTGTTTTTAATTTCTTTTGACAATTGCTTTATTTTATACGATTCTAAATCATTATGTAATGCTTATTCTACATATGCAATATTTTTATTATTATAGTTGGCAAATTTTGATATTTATTTCCCATGAATACTTGCAAGTATGAAGACGAACAAGTTGTAAATATGCATGTATTAAATAGTTTATGCTAAATAGTTATGTTACATACTTATTCAACTTGTGTTACATGATTTAAAGTATGTATACACCAATTTCATGAAATTTAATGTTGTCATGTGATGAAAATTTTATACATATATACTTATTTAATGTGTGACAAATATTAAAGAATTTGAATATTTTCGTAATTTTAGGATGAGAGTGTACATATTATTGTTGCATAAAAATTACATTTTTTTTAACAAACTTTGCTTCTCTTGATTAGGCAATATGCAACATCGCGAGAAGGCTGATGATGAAGTCGTGATAACTTCTGCTAGTACTAAGAAGAAAGGGAAAGCTAAGGCAGTCGCGTGGTCTCATGAAGATGATATAGCTCTAGTTGGTGCATGGTTCAACCATTCTCAAGATCCTATAAAAGGTACAGGCCAGAAACGGGAAATGTTTTGGCAGAATATTATGGATGAGGTCAATGGATGTTGCTCGGCTATCAGGTCAAAAGAAGCAGTCAAATCACATTGGAATAAAATGGCGAATCATATGGCAAAATATGTTGGATGTGAAAGACGCGCCAACAGCCACTACCAAGGAGTTAGGAGCGGCGGCAGCCCTGATGATGTTAGGAAACTTGCCATGGAATTCTTTTTGATGGAAGATCAAATTACAGGTCCATTTGATTTTTTTCATGTTTTAGATCTTTGCAGACATGCACCCAAATTTTTGGCTGCTTATACCAATGACATTGGAACACATCAAGCAGCATTTGTGTCTGGTGGGGGAGATGAAAATATAGAGCGAGGAACCACCATGGATCTTAGTAGCGATGAAGAAAGTCCCAATTTTCCATCAAGACCACCAGGTATCAAACAGGCTAAACTGAAGGCTAAGGGAAAGTGTATGGCCAAGGGTAAAGGTGATGGTAGTGGTGCCCGTACTTCAACTAGGAAGTCTACAGAAGCCCCCCCAGTTTTGAGTAGTGAGATGGTAGCATTTGAAGAGAAGCGAATGAACTTTGCAATTGAGCAGCGGTCTTATGTTGAACAACAACATCGACATGACGAGCAGCACGCCAAACAAATCCACATGAATTATCGACACAAAATTCTCAACACTTTGATAAACAAGGCAAATCCGAGCCAGACGGAGATCGAAATGCGTGACGCTCTCCTGAAGGAACTAATTGACAAGAAGGCGGATGGGTTTTAGTAATAATTAGTTAGCCTAAGCTTTGTATTTGTATTATTGTCAAATAATTGGTCAGACTAGATCAATATGTTATTTTATTTGTAAAAGCCATTTCATTAATTATAATTAATTCTACATATCTTCAAGTCGGTAGATGAGATAATCCAACCTCCCACTCCTCGACATACTTGAACACACTTTTCATTGATTTGTCACATCATATCTTCAAGTCGGTAGATAAGATAATTCAACCTCCCACTCCCCGACATACTTGAACACACTTTTCATAGATTTGTCACATCATATCTTCAAGTCGGTAGATGAGATAATCCAACCTCCCACTCCCCGACATACTTGAACACACTTTTCATAGATTTGTCACATCATATCTTCAAGTCGGTAGATAAGATAATTCAACCTCCCACTCCCCGACATACTTGAACACACTTTTCATTGATTTGTCACATCATATCTTCAAGTCGGTAGATAAGATAATTCAACCTCCCACTCCCCGACATACTTGAACACACTTTTCATAGATTTGTCACATCATAGCTTCAAGTCGGTAGATGAGATAATTCAAACCCACATACCAATGTGTATTCATCCCAACATTTTCTATATAAACTCATCACATCACTCCTTGTTATTCATCCTTCAACTCAAACCTTCAGACTTTGCATCTCACAAGATTGCAATAATGTCGTTCTCTAATTCTGATGATGAGGGAGAGTCATCAAACTCAATTCCACAATACGAACCTTTTAGATATGAATTTTTAGAACCATTGTGTCCGTTTCCCAGCTTTGCAACCTTGTACCCAGAAATGCCATCCCACCATCAAGAAGCGGAGGAGGCCGAGTCCTCCGAAGCTTACCCCATCCAGCTTAAGAAAAAAAGAAACCACATCAAGCGATACCGTGTTGTGGCTCAAAATGCAATTCAGAAACACTATTTTAACCCACCACCAGAAAGAACGTATAACGATAGGCAATTTCGCAACAGGTATCGTATGCAGAGGTCTTTATTCCAGAGAATCGTGGATGATTTGGCCAACCACGACCCATATTTCCAGCAAAAGCCAGGTGCAACCGGTGTTCTTGGATTTTCACCAATCCACAAGTGTACGGTTGCAATGCGTCATTTAGCTTACGGTTGTTCAAACGACCAACAAGATGAGACCTTCTATATTGGCGAAACGACAACCAGGGATACTGTTAGACACTTTGTTAGAGGAATCATTTCGCTCTAAAAAGGTCACTACCTGCGGCCAACATCGCCAAACGATATTGCGCGCCTTAAAGAAGCAGGTCGTCAGCGTGGATTCCCTGGAATGATCGGAAGTATTGATTGTATGCACTGGGAATGGCAGAATTGCCCCACTGCTTGGAGGGGCCAATACCAAGGGAGAGATGGCAAAGCCACAATCATATTGGAAGCAGTGGCCTCTTTCGACACACACATATGGCATGCCTATTTTGGTATGGCTGGATCAAACAATGATATCAATGTGCTTCAAAGATCAGATTTGTTTGATGATATGTGCGAGGGAAGGGTCCCCCCGGTCGAATATGAAGTGAATGGAAACGCTTACCATCATGGTTATTATCTTACTGATGGGATCTATCCCAAATGGGCAGCCTTCATTCCAGCCTACATTGCTCCAAACACTGATAAGATGAGAACTTTCACCAGGCGTCAGGAGAGTCTGCGTAAAGATGTTGAACGTGCTTTTGGAATTCTACAAGCTCGATTTGCTGTGATACGTCGCCCGGCCTTGTATTGGGAAATGAAGATGCTGAGGAGGATTATGATTGCATGTATCATATTGCACAAAATGATAGTTGAAGATGAACGTGAATCTTATGGGTTTACAGTTAAACTCACTGATTATGATCACCCTGACCCAAATATGGAATGGCACTACCAAACTGGGCAACGCGCCAATCTTGCTGCTTTCCGGAAAAATTGGGCTGACATTCGCAGCAGGGATCTACATAATCAATTGATGTATGATCTCACGGAGCACGTTGCCCAACACGAAGCGCAACGAGGGAACCGTACCTAAATCAAACCGTTTGAGTGTTTTTTAAAATATGTATTGTGTGTAATAATTGGTCAGACTAGATCAATATTTAAGTTTTCCATTTTTAATAATTGGTCAGACTAGATCAATATGTATGCTTCTTTGTTTTATTGTAATGTAATCATCATTAATTACTTGTTCGTTTGTCGAATTCATATGTGTTATTTTTTTTACATCGGTTTTTTTTAATTTTTTTATCAAATATGTAAAATTATTTTAATTCACTTTTTGTATAGATTAGTTTGAATATGTTGTTCAAAAAATATTCATATCATGAATAACTCATGATATATATGCATAAATTATACATGCATATTCCAAAACAAAATGAATAAATATGTTGGTAAAAACATGTGGGTTCCATGAATAGTTGCTGAATAGTTGTTGGGTTGTTTTTCTAGTGTGGAGATGTGTTTGATGTTGTGTTTGAGTGTTGTGTTTGATGAGTTGAATAGTTGATTTAATAATATTTAAAGTGTGAAACACAAGGGGGTTGTGTTTGGGTGGTGTTTCGACTGTGGATGCTCTGAGGTTTTGGGGAAGAGAGAAAAAAAGGGGGAAAAGGGGAAAAAGGCAAAATTCCACGTCATAAGCCGGCGGCTTGTGAATCCGGTGGGGTGCAGTTCATGGATGGTACCATTTGGATCCACCATCCCAGAACCCCTAAGATGATGGAATTCCTTTCTGATCACCATCAGTTTGGTAAAAATCAAGATCTTGCATATCTGATTAGCTAGATCCCTAGATCTATATGATTTGGGGTCGATTTAATAGCTTTTTATTAGCCAAAAATTAGATTAGTTTATCTGTTGAAATATATTTATAAAGGGATCTATACCTAGTAAAAGTTTTGTTTTCATCTGATCATATTTTTTATGAATAATTATTTTTGAGAAGATTGTTACTGATTATGTAGTGAAATTAATCAAAGGTACAGACAAATCTGTCATTTTCAGGAGGGCCTGATTTTTTTACAAACAACATTCGAGTAAAACCAGGCCTGGATTCACTAGGAGCTCTTTAGGGGATCTGGGATGGTATTGCATTGCATCAATCTTTTGGGCTTATCGATTTGATCTCCGGGAAACAGTAGCAGCAATACTCGACCCGGAAGTGAATGAATCTGGAGTTATCCTTTCATGTGGTGCATCAATGAAATGGGAAGATGGAAGAATCGAAATGAAATTTTACTATCGATCAGTTTCAAATAGTTCTTAACTATTCTTTCTATTCTAGCACATATGTTTAAACATAAGACAGAGTTTAAACACTGAAAGAAAGAACACACAAATTGTTTACGCAGTTCGGTGATGAACACCTACATCTGCGGGGCCTTGCCCAGTCTGAAATCATCCATTAAAATAACCAAGATCAGTTACAATGTTCTCCAAAAAATTAACTATCTAGGACTTATCTTAATCGTGTGGATTCGTGAGATCCCCTCACTTGCCGGTCAGCAACTCCTCGTTACTGTCTTGACCACTTCCCCTGAAGTATTAAGGCGTGTTGATTCCAGACTGCTGGCGATGGCAAAGACCTATTGAACTCCCTTCAATAAGCTGCTCCAACTCTAAAGCTATTCTGATCGGCAGAATACTTTCTTGTAAGATGGATAATAGTTGATGCAGCTTTCTTCTCTATTTATAGTTCAAGGCTATGCTTCCGTGTTGATCTTCTCGGTCCTTCAATCACGGTAACGCTGATCTCTCATCCAGCTTGTCACAGCTCCATTTAGTCTTCTAACTATATTCTACCTCTATAGCTAAAGGATAAGAAATATCTTCTTTCCTTATTTAAGACTAATCCTTTCTAAGATACAACTCTAATACATATTCTCAAGCTAATCAAATCAGTACGAAATCAATCTTTACTTATCATCTTGATTTCTCGAATATCGTCTTTGATCTCATAAGAGTTGTACTTTTCCTTCAATACTCTTGCTTAGTTTCTGATTCCAGTTCAGCAAGTGTTTAAACATAAGCATGTTTAAACATGATAACTTCTACAAAATAGCCAATTATATTATGCTGAGTCTTCTGAACTCTTCAATCTCCCCCTTTGGCATTTTGTGGAACCATAACACTTATTTTGATGCAGAGACAGTAACTCACTCCCCCTATCGTATAGATCTTCATACTTCAATCATATTTGCATCAATAGATCAGAAACAGTATATATATGACTTCAAAACTCCCCCTATCAGTCAGACATAGATAGAGCTCGTAAACATTTCACAGCAGTGTTTCAAAATAAATGGACACAACATCCAAAATAAATGGCCACCAAGGCATCAAAAATAATCACAATATTCTCCCCCTTGGGAACAGAAAATGTGCCAAAGTACCAAATATCCAGAAAAACAAAACAAACATCCAGAATGTATCAAAGTACTGAGTGCAAAAGAGAGAGAAAAAAAAAGAACAATAGATCTCAGAATGCATCAGAACCACTGGTCTCATCCTCAGTCTCTTCAAGAGCTTCCAGCTCCTCTTGAAAGTCCAGCATCTTCTGTCTATGATATCGGATTAGCCCTCGAAGCTCCTTCTTTTTCACAACAACATAGTTGACCTCAGCTGGTTCCTCCTCTGAGTCTACCTCTTCTTCCCCAGCCACAACAGGTAGATCATTTCTCTTCCTGAGAATGGACTTGTTAACTTGTAAGTCATCACAGAAAGTGATCTTATCATCTAGTCCATCAACTAATCCAACATGATATAGCAAGCCAGTTATGAGAGCAGGATAGGTGATGTACTCATCAGATTTCTGATGCTGAGCTACTAGCAGAACCCTATCATAGATAAACCATCCCAGGTTGAAGGGTCTTCTGGTGCCAATGCAATACATCAAACATGCCATCTCCTCAGTCACAAGAGATACATTGGTAGACATGGCCCAAATATTAGCAACAGCCCTGTACAGACAGTAATACTTCTGAGAAAGATAAGCTGCCTTGAGAGTCTTGTCTGCACCCCATTCTCCAAGTGTGCCCCCTGTCAGCTCCAGTGCTACCACATCATAATCCAAAGTAAAACCTTCTGGATAAGCACTGTTTGGGCAGATGGAATCATGTCTCCCTGTTCCTAACACCTGATTGATTAAAGGAGCATCAAATCTATAGAGCTTGCCCCTGAGGTAGACTTTTCTGTACCATGCAGAATCTGGAGCACTGTTTGTTCCTCTCAGGTTTGCATAGAATTCCAGCACCAGAGAATGATTGGCCTTTATGCAGAAATTTGCTGGTCCAAACATGTGAATTCTCTTCATAAAAGCCACAAAACCAGGATGTTTAAACTTCTCAGTCAATCTCTTTTCCACATGCATCTTCCTGTTGATCAACCCTTCATACACAGTCATTACTCTTCTGGAATAAAAGATATCATCCCAAGCATTTTCCAACAGGGGATTGTCATCTGGAAACACTAATGGCACCTCAGCTGCCTCATCACCATCCTCAGACTCAGATTCAGAGCTGCTACTCTCATGGTCTTTTGCATCTGGCTCAACTGTCTCATCATCCTCTTCAGGCTCAGATTCAGAGCTACTGCTCTCATGAACTTGTGCAACTGGGTCTGCAGAGGGTACTTCTGGTAGTGGAACTTCTTCAAGGTCCAGATTGAGCTCTGGAACTTCAACCCTCATCTGCTCATTGGGGAAGACTTGAATAACTGGAGGAAGAGACTTCTTCTTCCTCAACTTCTCCCTCTTCAGCTCCTGCAGCTTCTCAAATTTTACAGTTAGAGGATGGCTATCCTCACTGTCTGGTGCTGTCTCTGTCAGAGGCTCCATCATGATTCTGACATTCTCTAAAATCTTATCCACATCCACAACCTGCTCAGCTTCACCAGGCTTTTCCTGTGCCATATTTCCTTCCACTGCCTGCTCACCTTCAACAGACTTCTCCCGCTCAACAGTCCTTGTACTGAACACTCCCAGACCTCCCTTCCTCTTCCTCTGATAAACTTGCTTCACACCTGCTCTAGATGTTGCCTTTTCTGAAACCAGAGTCTGCTAAGATTGATCATCAATTTCTGAACTTTCATAGAAAAAGTTCAAGTCTGGGCCCCCTTCAAACTCAACCCCTACCCTAACTGTAGGATTAACCTCATGAGCCACAGATTCTGGTGTGGCTCTAGTGATATTCAGACCAAGTTGTTCGGCCAGAATTAAATCTTCCGTAGTGGGGATAGAATCAATAGGCAAGTTGGATGGAAGATTACCCATAGTGGTTTAGACACAACAATAGGTTGAAACACACAACTACTCACAGAAACCTCACAAATCCCCAGCTATCACGAACCCTAGGTGCGACAAGCACTCTAACTACTAAATCAGCCAGGAAAAACTCAATCTTTAAGCAGTGTAGAGCTAAATACCTTGTGCATGCACAGATTTGGGATTGAAACTCCAGTCGACCAAAAGACCAGATTTTTCATGTTCTTGGACTCTCGATTTGACAATGTATTGCTCAGGTCAGATTCCGGTAGCGATGAGAGTCGATTGTTGCACTAGTTAGATGATGAGTGGTGATCAATCGCCGGTGGAGGTTGTCGTGAAGTAGGAACGACAGAGCTACAACAATTATGTGAAAAAGGGACAAAGATTTTCCCTCTTATATTTAATATTTTCAGAAATTCAAATCCGAACCCAAATTGGAAAATAAATCCACAATTGCACACTAGTCCCCAATTTTAATGAAATCACTGATTATCCCCCATAAAATAAATATGTAGCCAAGATCATAACCTCAACCCGTATGGATATTTCAGCCCACTGATATCAACTCTTTCAGCCCATTGACTAGTCAAGCCCAATAGTCTATCTTCTTCATTTCGGCTAACTCCTCAGAGTTTAAACACACTGACTCTTCAGTGTTTAAACATCCTTGACACCAACTTCTTTTTGTATTTTCCCCTTTTTTATTTTAAAAAAATAAAATGACACAAAGCAATAAACACTAATATACAACAAATAAGAGGTGATCAGAGGTACCTCAAATTCGACAAACACCTAAGTGTTGTCTTAGTGTCTCAAATGTTGCAGAGTCCAGTGGTTTAGTGAAGATATCTGCATACTGTTCAGCACTAGGAACACATTCAATGATCAGTTCCTTTTTTTCAACCAAGTCTGTGATGAAGTGATGCTTGATATCTATGTGCTTTGTCTTCTTATGATCAACAGGATCATGGGAGAGATCAATTGCTCCCTTATTATCACATTTTATAATCAAGGCATCCTGCTGGAATCCATAGTCTTTTAACATCTGCTTCATCCACATCAGTTGCTGGCAACAACTTCCAGCTGCTAAGTACTCAGATTCAGTGGTAGACAGTGAGATATAATTCTGTTTCTTGCTGTACCATGACACTAGATTCCCTCCTACATAGAAACATCCTCCAGTAGTGCTCTTCCTGTCTTCTTAATTTCCAGCCCAATCAGAATCACTGTAGCCAATAATCTCAGCTTGACTTCCTCTAGAGTACCAGAGACCATAATCAGCAGTCCCATGCACATATCTGATGATTCTCTTGACTGCAGACAGATGACACTCCTTGGGATCAGACTGAAATCTTGCACATAGTCCAACACTCAAACAAATGTCTGGCCTACTTGCAGTGAGATATAATAAGCTCCCAATTATACTTCTATACAACTTAATATCTACCTTCACACCATACTTGTCATAGGTCAATTTCTCCGTAGATGCCATTGGAGTTCGCATATTCTTAGAATCATCCATTCCAAATCTTTTAACCAAGTTTAAAGTGTACTTGGTTTGATTGATGAAGATACCTTCCTTGTGTTGTTTAACTTGAAGCCCCAAAAAATATGTCAATTCACCAACCATGCTCATTTCAAATTCACTCTTCATCATTTCTATAAAGCTATCAACCAGCTTTTGAGATGTTGACCCAAACACAATATCATCTACATAGATTTGGGCAAGCAGAATATGTTTTTCATGTTTAAACACAAAGAGCGTTCGGTCTACTCCCCCTCGTCGATAGCCTTTCTGCAACAGAAATTGGGTGAGACGCTCATACCAAGCCCTGGGAACTTGCTTAAGACCATATAATGCCTTTTTTAATCTGTACACGTGGTCAGGCAAATACGGATCTTCAAAACCCTTGGGTTGTTCCACATATACTTCCTCCTTGACAATGCCATTTAAAAATGCACTCTTTACATCCATCTGAAACAACTTGAACTTCATAATACATGACATAGCAAGCAAAAACCGAACAGATTCTAACCTTGCAACCGGAGCAAAGGTTGCATCAAAGTCGACACCCTCAACTTGAGTATATCCTTGAACGACCAGTCTAGCCTTGTTTCTGGTGATATTACCATCTTCACTTGTTCTTGAAAATCTACTTAGTGCCAATAACATTGACACCTGGAGGTCGTGGAACAAGATACCATACATCACTTCTTGTGAACTGCTCCAGTTCCTCTTGCATGGCATAAATCCAATACTCATTAGTCAATGCTTCCTGATGTTGGGTTCTATGGAGGAGAGAAAACATTGCAGCACATGCATCCCAGCATTCATTTTAGCGTAGTCTTTCCGTGCTGTCTGCCTTAGATTATACGTGTTAGGTAGAGGATTGACAGATGGAGCTGGATCAGATGTTGTTGCTTCAGATACTATGTTGCTTTCAGAATCATCAGATGATGTTGTAACATCAGGTAATGTTATAACATCTGACAGTGTTGTAACATCAGATAGAGGTGAATCAATATCTGAACTGATTGGCTGGTCAAGTTCATCTTCAAGTAGAATTCCGCTGCTGATGTCCTTCAGATCTTTAATGACCACATTGTTGGACTCCATCATGACATTTGTGCGATTATTGAAAACCCTGTAAGCCCTGCTATTTGGAGAATAACCAAGAAAAATACCAACATCAGCTCGTTTATCAAACTTACCAAGAGGTTCACGATCTCTGAGGATGTAGCATGCACTCCCAAATATATGGAAGTAAGAAACATTTGGCTTCCTCCCTTTCCAAAGTTCATAGGCCGTTTTCTGAGTGAAAGGTCGAAGATAGACTCTGTTTATTGTATGACATGCAGTATGAACTGCCTCAGCCCACCATTTCTTTGGAGTATCATTTTCTGCCATCATAGCCCTTGACATGTTGATGATAGTCCTGTTCTTGCGTTCAACAATACCATTTTGCTGTGGTGTGATTGGAGCAGAAAACTCATGCTTGATTCCAAGTTTTGCACAGAAATCCATCATAGTAGAGTTTGCAAACTCCCTTCCATGGTCACTCCTTACTCGAACCACTTGAAGACCGTCATGTGATCTTTCAGTATTAACTTGTGTAATGAGCTCAATAATTATTCCCACGGCATCAGATTTTTCTTTCAAGAATTTCACCCAAGTAAACCTGGAAAAATCATCTACACATACAAAATATATTTCTTTCCCGAAATACTAGCTGGACTGATTGGCCCCATCAAATCCATATGCAGTAGTTCAAGACCATGGGAAGTAGTGATTTCATGAAGTTTAGAGTGTGGAGACCTAACCTGTTTACCTTCATGACATGGTGGACAGTTCAACTCCTTTGTATAAGAGAGTAATGGTACTCCTCTTATTGCTTCAAGTTTTGTTACCTTAGCCAGTGTTTTCAGGTTTGCATGACCAAGCTTTTTGTGCCACAGAAGAGTATCATCCACACTTACTTTGAGGCAACTAACTGATTCATCCAGAATGTAGCAGTTATCTGATGATCTAGTACCAATAAGAACACCCCGTTCATCCTTCCTGACTGTGCATACTTTATCATCAAATAAAACTGTTAGTTTGTTGTCACATAGATGACTAATGCTGAGCAAATTTGCCTTTAGTCCATCCACCAAAAGTATGTCTTGAAATACTGGAAAGTTTTTGACTTGTAACTCCCCCTTTCCAGTTATTCTACATTTCTTCCCATCTCCAAATCTGACAGTTCCAGTCCATGGAACAATATTGCTCAACAACTCAGGGGTACCTGTCATATGTCTAGAACAACCACTATCGAAGTACCAGGAGTCTCTGGCATATGAGTTATAACATGTATGAACAGCATAGCAGTGATTGATTTTTGGAACCCATACCTTTTTAGAGTACGAAGGCTTTTCTGATTGTACTATGTTGTAACCTGCTCCAGTGTTGTAACTTGCACCAGTGTTATAACCTGCTCATGTGTTGTAACCTGTTCCAATGTTATAACTTGCACCTGTGTTATAACTTGCTCCGGTGTTGTAACCTGCTCCATTTGTTGGCCCTTGCATCAGATCTCGTAAAAGTCGAAAGCAACGTCTCTTGTAGTGTCCTGGACGTCGGCAATAATTGCACCTTGCCTCCCACCATGGTTGAACCATGTTTTGCTGATGCTGATAGGTAGGTGTATAACCTAAACCAAACTTTGGAACGTTGATAGAGTTGTTTGAAGCTCTAACAAGTTTCTCTCTCCTTACTTGGCTTGAACTAAGTTGAGTCACCTTCTTGATCAACTTCCCTTTCGACTGATCAGTCTTGTTAGTTACTTCCATTTCATCATATCCTAACCCATGCCAATTTCCAGCAACTTTTCCCATTCCAAGAATATCATCCAGAGCAGCTGTTCTTTTGTTCAGTTTGGTGATGGTTCCTTCAGCTACCTCTGCTCGAATGAGGGCTATCTTCAGTTCCTTACTCATTGCCTCAATAGTTATCTGTTGTTGCTTAATTTCTTCATTCGAATTATGATTATCTTTCTGCAATGCTTTATTCTGTTCAGTCACACTGATCCAGAGTTTATGGAGTTTGTCATAAGATTCATGAACCCCCTCAGAATCTATGGTTGAACTCTCATCCTCTGAGGCGACAGCAGCACCAAACATAACATAGGTTTCTTCTTCACTTTCTTCATCACTTTGAACAGTGATTGCTCCAAATGCTGCATGGTTGATGACATGCTCTTCCTCAGAATCTTCTGCATCACTAAATGTAGCATTGTAGGCTTTCCCCTTTTTGTTTGCTGATCCACTTGGACACTGTGATTGAATATGCCCGTAACCTTCACATTCTCGACATTGAATTTTTCCAGCATGTTTAAATACTGGCTTGGATTCTGTTTGATCATTATTTGCTCTTCTACTCATACTTGAAATTTGCTCCCTTCCTTCATTTCTCCTATTTTGAGATTTCCTCAGAACTTTTGCAAAGCTCCTTGATATGTGAGCAAGCTCATCTTCGTCCATTTCTTCATTGTTGGTTCTGGTAGAGTGTTTAGACATGGAATTATGTTTAGACACTGAGTTTTGTTCAGCTGTTTTATGTGAAGCTGCAGTAAATGCCATATCGCTCTGCCTTACTGTAGCTAACTCCTTCATTTCAAAGGTTGAAAGTGCTTCCATGACTTCATCAACTGTCATTTCAGATGTATCATGTAACTCCTCCATTGCAATAGTTTTTCCTTTGAACCTTGGTGGAAGAGACCTCAATATCTTCTGAACAATATCATCTTCAACAAATGGTTTTCCCAACTGATATGCTGTGTTGACAAGATCTCTGATTTTTGCATTATATTCAGTAATCGTCTCATTATCATGCATAATCAAAGTATCAAATGCTGTCTTCACTGTATGCATTTTCTGTCGTTTCATTTTAGCATCTCCTTCATAGCTTGCTTTTAGTTTCTCCCATGCATCCTTAGCAGTGCAGCAAGTTGAAATTAACCGAAACGCTTCTTGATCAACACACGAGTTGATGCAGTTGAGTGTTTTGCTGTTTAGTCTCTTATCCTTCCTCTCTTGAGTTGACAACTCTTCTCTGTTATTCAGAACACCTTCGGCTGCCCCTGCTGTAGGTGGATGTCTGGCCGGTGACCACTCATTCTCAACCCAGTACCATGCTTCTTCATCTAGAGCATCAATGTAATGCCTCATCCTTACCTTCCAATAACCGTAGTTATTTTTATCCAGCATGGGTGCACGCGTGTATATTGAACCATCCTTCTCTTGGTTCGCCATGATCGATAGGGATCTCCACTGACCTTGTTAAAGGCACAACTCAGTGGACAAGCTCTGATACCAAATGAAATTTTACTATCGATCAGTTTCAAATAGTTCTTAACTATTCTTTCTATTCTAGCACATATGTTTAAACATAAGACAGAGTTTAAACACTGAAAGAAAGAACACACAAATTGTTTATGCAGTTCGGTGATGAACACCTACATCTGCGGGGCCTTGCCCAGTCTGAAAATCATCCACTAAAATAACCAAGATCAGTTACAATGTTCTCCAAACAATTAACTATCTAGGACTTATCTTAATCGTGTGGATTCGTGAGATCCCCTCACTTGCCGGTCAGCAACTCCTCGTTGCTGTCTTGACCACTTCCCCTGAAGTATTAAGGCGTGTTGATTCCAGACTGCTGGCGATGGCAAAGACCTATTGAACTCCCTTCAATAAGCTGCTCCAACTCTAAAGCTATTCTGATCGGCAGAATACTTTCTTGTAAGATGGATAATAGTTGATGCAGCTTTCTTCTCTATTTATAGTTCAAGGCTATGCTTCCGTGTTGATCTTCTCGGTCCTTCAATCACGGTAACGCTGATCTCTCATCCAGCTTGTCACAGCTCCATTTAGTCTTCTAACTATATTCTACCTCTATAGCTAAAGGATAAGAAATATCTTCTTTCCTTATTTAAGACTAATCCTTTCTAAGATACAACTCTAATACATATTCCCAAGCTAATCAAATCAGTAAGAAATCAATCTTTACTTATCATCTTGATTTCTCGAATATCGTATTTGATCTCATAAGAGTTGTACTTTTCCTTCAATACTCTTGCTTAGTTTCTGATTCCAGTTCAGCAAGTGTTTAAACATAAGCATGTTTAAACATGATAACTTCTACAAAATAGCCAATTATATTATGCTGAGTCTTCTGGACTCTTCACGAAACATTTTACTGCTCTTTCTTGGCCTCGATTACTATGGACATTACTGCTCTTGGAACCAAGGGAACTCTTCGGGTTCATGATTTTGGCATACCTCTGAGGGGAACCAATGGTGCATCTTTAAGATTTTCTGTAGCGAATAATCAATCCACTAATGAAGACATGGTTGCTAGTGATCTCCCCAGGAAGCCCTAATGGTGAAGGAATTTTGTGGTTTGGTTGATGGTATCAGAAGCAATGGTTCGTCCAGACATGAAATGGGGAGAGATTTGTAGGAAGACACAAGTTGTTTTGGATGCAGTAAAAGCTTCGATTGATAAGGGGTTTGAACCTATTAGAGAATATTTAGATTGATCATTATTGGTTATTATTAATTGTATATGAGTTGTAGTATATTTTCTTTTAGCCATAAAATATTTGATTTCCCTGTATTATGGGAATTCCTTTTGTATTACTATTAGGATATTCTTGTATATAAATAGGAGTCTTGAGTTAATGAAAAATCAACATTTGCAGTAATCTTTTCTCTGCAATATCTACAATTCTCAACATCCCATAACCACTCGTGCAGCCACCAATTCTCTTAAACCTAAAGCTCTAATTGTCACCAAATATCCTGTCAATCGTGACTCTTCTCATCCTGAACCAAAAACTTTTACACAAGCTGCCAAACATCCTCATTGGCAACAGGCAATGCAGTTAGAATATGATGTTTTAATGACTAATGGGACTTGGGACTTAGTTCCAAAGCCATATACTTCTAATGTTGTTGGTTGTAAGTGGATTTTCAGGGTTAAAATGAAGGCTGATGGCACCGTGGAACGTTACAAAGCACGGTTGGTGGCTAAGGGACTCAACCAAGAAGAAGGTGTAGACTACTTTGATACATTTATTCCTGTTATCAAACCTACTACTATTCGTCTTGTACTCAGTATTGCTGTCACTCGGTGCTGGACTCTTCATCAGGTTGACATCAACAATGCTTTTCTGAATGGGGATTCCGAGACTGTGTTCATGCAACAACCGCCAGGGTTTGTTTCTTCTTCACATCTGAACTATGTGTGCAGGTTGAAGAAGTCTCTTTATGGTCTCAAACAGGCTACTCGAGCTTGGTTTCAGAAGCTCAGTCATACTCTGCTCCAACACGGCTTCAAGCAGTGTGTTTCAGATACTTCCCTCTAAATCAAGTCTCATGGTGGTCATGTCATTTATGTGTTGGTTTATGTTGATGACCTGATTATCACCGGTTCTCATTCCAAGTTCATTGATGAGTTCGTTTTCTACCTGAACTCGGTTTTCTCTCTAAAGGATCTTGGTCGTCTTAATTTTTTTCTTGGCATTGAAGTGCACCATCTTCCTCAGGCTTACTTCTGTCTCAAAGGAAGTACATTTTGGATCTCTTGGATCGTAGCAACATGGCTGGTGCTAAGACAATTTCTTCTTTTGCTACTCCTAGCTCGCGGCTCCAGACTTCCGGTGATCCTTATCCAGATCAGCATCTTTATCCCAGCATTGTTGGAGCTCTTCAGTATGCTACCATCACTCGCCCTGAAATCTTTTATGCTGAACCGTGTCTGTCAGTTCATGCACAAACCAACAACTGAGCACTGGCTTGCTGTCAAACGCATTCTTCGCTATCTCAAAGGCACCATCAATGCTGGAATTCATTTCCGCCCTGTTTTGGATTCTCGCCTTGTTTGCCACACTGATGCTGGATGGATTTCAGATCCAGATGATTGTCGTTCTCAGCATGGGTTTTGCTTGTATTACGGTGGCAACTTGGTGAGTTGGGCATCCAAAAAACAAGGTGTCGTTGCTCGCTCCAGTACTGAAGCCGAATATCGTGCCATTGCGTTTGCTGCTGCTGAATTAATCTGGTTGCAACAGTTTCTCAAGGAAATGAATATTGCTCTTTCTGGCCCTCCGACAGTTCTTTGTGATAATCTGAGTGCAACTTTTCTCACAGCTAATCATGTTCTTCATCACCGTTCGAAGCACATCAAACTAGATTTTCACTTTGTTCGTGAACAAGTCTGTGATGGTTCCCTTGTGGTTCGACATGTTAGCTCAGTTGATCAAGTTGCTGATGTGTTTACTAAAACCGTTGGGACGTCTAGATTCAAAAACTTGCGTTCCAAACTTCTTGTTCGTGCCCGAACCTGAACTTGCGGAAGGGTATTAGAGAATATTTAGATTGATCATTATTGGTTATTATTAATTGTATATAAGTTGTAGTATATTTAGTTTTAGTCATAAAATATTTGATTTCCCTGTATTATGTGACTTTCTTTTGTATTACTATTAAAACATTCTTGTATATAAATAGGAGTTTTGAATTAATGAAAAATCAAATTTTGCAGTAATTTTTTCTCTGTAATATTTATAAAAGCAATTGAGATTGTGTTTTAATAAATTGTTGCTGTTAAATTAGTTTGGGGTTTATAGCGCATTGTATCCCCATGTCCTATTTTGTAGTTAATTAAAAGATCAACTCAAATCTTGCTCAATTATTTAATTATTGCATTATGCATAAATGGTCAAATTTCAAACTTCTTGTATATACTGCCCAATCTTGCAATATTCTAATCTTCTTTATTTTTTAATTTTTTTTTGCGAATATCCAATTCAATCTCAATCTCAATTTTTTTAAAGGCTATCTTTTTCATATTATTTTTGGTTTTAAATCTAAATCATCGTGTTGAACTTTTTTATTTATTACAAATCATTTATTTGGATAGATCATGTTAATTGTTTTGTATTATACTCAGTCAAATCATGATTTGGGCTATAGTACACAAGTAACTCATTTAAAATGCACATTAAATACATATTACATATTCCCAAAGATGCACATTCAAATCATTCGTGATGCACATCCAATATATTGGAGAATGGAGATGCACATGAGGTTGTAGAACTAGGATTTTGTGTTTTGTGTTTAGGTTTAGTTTTTTTATAGGTTTAATTTTAGGGGTTTAGGGATTTGATTTTGTGATATGGATCTGGGTTTTATTGTTTGACTTGTGGAATTTAGATTTAGTATACCCAAATATACTTGTGCATCTCAAGTGAAAGAAATGTACATGTCTATATTGAATTGTGCATTGCACAAATAATATGTCTAAAATACACATTGTTTATATATACAATGAACAAATAATTTGGTTCAAATCAAATGAAAGAATTGTGCATTATTTTCTTTAGAATTGTGCATTGCACAAATAATATTTCTAAAATACACTTTGTTTATATACGTAATGCACAATATAGCTTAGTTTAGATCAAATCAAAGAAATGTACATCTAAAATGATAGAAATGTGCATTATTTTCTTCAAAATTGTGCATTTCTAATAATAGAAAATTGAATGAAAATTATATTTATTTACCATTAAGGGGTTGGGGGTACGGTGCACTATGTACCCCGGTGCATAGTATAGGTTGTTTAGTTACTACTCCCTCTTTACCCGTTCAAACAGTATAGTTTGATTTTTTTAGATTGACCAGAAATATTTTTGACCATCAATATCTACATTTGTGTGTAGTTATTGATAAATCCATGGCTCGTGTTTGTGATTTTCGTTAGGACCATGTTTTTAGGCCAAAAGGTTTGGGATCGGTATACATGAAAGGTGGGTTTAAGAGTCCACCGAAATAACCTAAATATGACTTATTAATTTATATTCCGAGTTAAAACATGGAATATACTTCCTCTAATTATGGAATACAATTGCTATTACTATAAGTATTATAATCACGAATTACAAACCATGTTAATCTAAGGATTGTGGTACTATAATTAAAAACCTGGTAAACCTCTCTATGTATCTTGCATACACTACGCTCTTGTGCTTATTTCTTCATAAAAATGTTACTGACTTAAGCATCAGAGTGTTTACCCCCGACCAATCCGGATCTGTTTTGCAGGTCAGTTCGTGATCTCGGTCGAGATCAACAATAGGTTCCAGACATCCATCAATTTGGATTTTGTGTTTTGGTGTTTAGGTTTAGTTTTTTTATAGGTTTAATTTTAGGGGTTTAGGGATTTGATTTTGTGATATGGATCTAGGTTTTATTGTTTGACTTGTGGAATTTAGATTTAGTATACCCAAATATAGTCGTGTACTCAAGTGAAAGAAATGTACATGTCTATATAGAATTGTGCATTGCACAAATAATATGTCTAAAATACACATTGTTTATATATACAATGAACAAATAATTTGGTTCAAATCAAATGAAAGAATTGTGCATTATTTTCTTTAGAATTGTGCATTGCACAAATAATATTTCTAAAATACACTTTGTTTATGTATGTAATGCACAATATAGCTTAGTTTAGATCAAATCAAAGAAATGTACATCTAAAATGATAGAAATGTGCATTATTTTCTTCAAAATTGTGCATTGCTAATAATAGAAAATTGAATGAAAATTATATTTATTTACCATTAAGGGGTTGGGGGTACGGTTCACTATGTACCCCGGTGCATAGTATAGGTTGTTTAGTTACTACTCCCTCTTTACTCGTTCAAACAGTATAGTTTGATTTTTTTAGATTGATCAGAAACATTTTTGACCATCAATATCTACATTTGTGTGTAGTTATTGATAAATTCATGGCTCGTGTTTGTGGTTTTCGTTAGGACTATGTTTTTAGGCCAAAAGGTTTGGGATCAGTATACATGAAAGGTGGGTTTAAGAGTCCACCGAAATAACCTAAATATGACTTATTAATTTATATTCCGAGTAAAAATATGGAATATACTTCCTCTAATTATGGAATACAATTGTTATTACTAAAAGTATTATAATCACGAATTACAAACCATGTTAATCTAAGGATTGTGGTACTATAATTAAAAACCTGGTAAACCTCTCTATGTATCTTGCATACACTACGCTCTTGTGCTTATTTCTTCATAAAAATGTTACTGACTTAAGCATCAGAGTGTTTACCCTCCACCAATCCGGATCTGTTTTGCAGGTCAGTTCGTGATCTCGGTCGAGATCAACAATAGATTCCAGACATCCATCAATTTGGCACGCCTGGTGGGACATGTTTAGCAATCGAGTTCATGTCTTACCCGAGTGAACCATATTAGGCTGGCAGACAGCAACAATTGGGTTTGGATTTCAGGGAATACAAACCTAAATCCACAGCAGCAATTACAACAGCCAATGGGGAATTATGGTCAGAAACATCTTGGGCACATGACTGCGGGGGATCGTTGTTAGGGTCGGGCATCTCACCATCCCGCATGGTTCATCCCGACCCCTCATCCTGCATGACGATCGGGCCAGACCCGACCGCAGATGGCAGCTTTACCTAACCTGACAGGAGAATCTTCCCAGACCGCCTAACGGCGCGGTCTGATCAGGTCAGGTCAAACTGTCTGCACCATATATATATATCCCTTTCTCACAAGAGAGAGGTAAGTTTACAAAACACAATCAATCACATCCCAACTCTCCGATCAGTCTTCTGACTTTAGCATCGGAGCGGGAACGGCAATAAGCCGCCCCGCCCTGATTGAGAGTTCCTTGATTCTTAGCAGGTACTCCTCATCGTGTCATCGCGACGGATCATCAAGGCCGCACATCGCGACCGTAACATTGGCGCCGTCTGTGGGGATATAATCAAGTATCTTCATAACCCACGCACTGCAAATGAGCAGAGAAGGACAAGGCCACGCTGCCCTCATTGACGAGGTAGTGGTCACAGATCTGGGCGACGAAGGGGCTGGAGTCCCGTTCACCCCTTCAAACCCAGCAGCCACTCCGATCTCGGCGACGCCTGAGCAGGCTCGGCACCCAGGCGCGTCCCCATCTTTCACAACGGAAGATGGTGATGTTCTCCGCCAGATACTGGAGTCACAGGCTACCATCAACAAGCAGCTGCAGGAGCTGCGAGGTACGCCGCCGAAAGCGCGGCGTCTTGAAGGTTTGGCGAAGACGGTCACACCGACAAAGCTCTTTGCCGAGCCCGCACGAGCTAAGCGAAAAGCCCCCATCCTCACAGAGCTGGATGATGACGGGAATGAGATCCTGGAAGATTCAGACGAGGAGTGGGGAGATCCGGGCGAGAAAGAGGCCAACCCTAGGTCTCATCCTGGGGAATGGGCCATGACGTATGTTCACAAGCCAAGTGTCAAGCCAAGGGTGCCGGCGAAGCAGAGGCTGTCGGTGTTTTTTGAGGCCCCGGATTGCCAGAAAAGAGGGAGCCCGTTTTCAGAGGCAATAACGGAGTTTGTTGCCAACCCTCGTCTCCGGATCCCACCAAACCTAGGTACGTACGATGGCTTGTCGGACCCAGCAGATCATTTGCACACGTTCACAACTAATATGTCAACGTACGCCACGCCCGAGCCCGTGTGGTGCAAAGTCTTTGCCACCACGCTCAAGGAGGCAGCAAGGGTATGGTTCGCCAACCTGGACAATGGAAGCATATCCAGTTTCGCGCAGCTCGAGGAACTTTTTCTCATCAGGTTCATGCAGAAGAGGAAGTTCACCAACACGACGCAGGACCTGATGAAGATACGCCACAAGGCATCATCTGGCGAGAGCCTGATGGAGTATTATGAGCGCTTCATCGAGGAAAGCAACAGGGTGGTGCACCGTGGCGAGCCGCGGTGGTTGATCGAAATCTTCATGCAAGGCCTGGATCACGAGGCTCTGGATTCGGAGCTCACCCTTCGCGCGGTACACACGCTGGACGAGTTGCATATGGTGGTGGAGATGTTTCACCGAGCCGATGAGAATGCCAAGAAGAAGAAGTTGGCAATACAGAAAGAAGCTCGACCTTATTGGTCAAAACAGAAGCCCATCCAGGATGGGCAACCGGCTAAAGCAGAGAAAGCGTCATCGGTGAAGGACAGGCTAGGACCTCGAGTTGCTCAAGAAAGAGTCTTCACCCCGTTGACAAAGACGCCCAGAGAAGTCTTCTTGGCAAACCGCGACGTCATCCCAACCCCCGCGTGCCATGAAGATGCCTCCCAACAAACGAAACTTGAACAAGTTTTGCGAGTACCATGACGACCACGGCCACGACACAGAGGATTGCATCCACCTGAAGAAGGCCATCGAGTCATGCCTGCGCAAAGGGCAGTTAAAATAATTTGCTGCCACCGCCAAAGCTCACAACAAGGCGACATATGCCAACAAGAACGGCGGCCAGGATCAAGGGGCCAACAGGGGGCGTGGTAAAGGAAAGGAGGTGGCGCGGGCCGAGCGACCAGATGAAAAGAGAGCAAAGTATGAGGAGGAGTCATCACTAGAACGAGAACCAGCAAGGCGCGCGAGCAATGATATAATCACTATCATAGGCGGGAATGCCGGAGGAAGCTCGGATTCACAAAGAAAGGCTAGATGCAGGATAGCCCCAGAACACACCCCGACGAGCAGGAAGCTGGGTAGAGATGAATTGATCACGTTCGGCGCCGACGACCCCATCCCCGATCGTCCAGCCGGATGCGATGCGGTCATCATCACGGTTCAAATCATGGATAAGATGGTCCATCGAGCGTACGTGGATGGTGGCAGTTCAGCAGAAATAATGTATTGGCATTGTTTCGAAAAGCTGGACGACAACACAAAGGCCAAGTTGATCCCAACAAGCACACCGTTGGTGGATTTCGCGGACAGAACGGTGTGGCCAGAAGGAACAATCACACTTCCAGTTGGGGTCGGGGAGAGGCCGACCAGGAAAGAGGTGGACATGGAGTTCATCGTCATCAAAGCTCATAGCCCGTACAACCTAATACTGGGGAGGCCAGCGTTAGCCCAGCTCAAAGGTATCGTCTCAACCCTCCACCTCCTTTTGAAGTTTCCAACCAAAGGAGGGATAGTGACCGTTCGGGGTGATCAGCAAAAGGCGAGAGAGTGCCACAGAATTGCATTAAGAAAGCGGAAGCGCCCGGATGACGAATCACCACCACGACGCCCGGTCCACATGGTCCGGTCAGGGATTCCGGACCCCAAAACCTTGTCAGCATCTTGCATGCCCATGTTCCTTGACCAAGACGGATGCCGAGAAGTCCAAGTGGGATCCGACTTGCCCGACGCAAGTCGTCTGGAGGTTCTGAAGGTCTTGATCAAGCATCAAAAGGTCTTTGCATGGAAGGCGACAGACATGACGGGAGTATCACCTGAACTCGGTCAACACGCCCTCAGAGTGGATCCTTCACACCCACCAGTCATGCAGAAAAGATGGC
This sequence comes from Sherardia arvensis, assembly GCA_948330725.1. Classification (NCBI taxonomy): domain Eukaryota; kingdom Viridiplantae; phylum Streptophyta; class Magnoliopsida; order Gentianales; family Rubiaceae; genus Sherardia; species Sherardia arvensis. The sequence continues at coordinate 31,640,221 of OX415241.1, forward strand.
CGCTATGCCCAGAAAGGAATGACGCGGTGAACAAATAGGTAACCGAGTTGGTGAATGCAGGTATCCTACGGGAAGTGCCATACCCCACGTGGTTAGCCAACCCGGTCCTGGTCAAAAAGTCAGATGGGAGTTGGCGAATGTGCATCGATTACAAAGCGCTGAACAGGGCATGTCCCAATACCCGACACCCATCATCGATCAGAAGGTGGACGCGTTGGCCCCTTTCCCGATCAAATACTTTCTAGACGCATACAAGGGGTACCACCAAATCACGATGAAGGAGGACGACATCGACAAAACTGCCTTCATCACGGAGAGGGGAGCCTTCGCGTACCGGATGATGCCGTTTGGCTTACGCAACGCCGGTGCCACTTACCAGAGGGTGGTGGACAAGATTTTCAAAGCGCAGATCGGCCGCAACATGGAAATCTATGTCGATGACATGGTCATCAAGAGCGTGTCGTATGAAGGTCTAGTGAAGGATCTAGATGAGACTTTGGGAACCTTGAACGCGGCAGGTATGATGCTCAACCCGGCCAAGTGCCAGTTCGGAGTGGGGGCCGGGAAGTTCTTGGGCCTCATGGTGTCCAACAATGGGTTGGAGGTCAATCCGAAGAAAGTCCAAGCCGTTTTGGAAATGAAGCCTCCCAGGAACGTTAAAGACGTACAGAGCCTGAATGGAAAGCTGGCGGCTATGAACAGGTTCTTATCACGAGCCGCAGAGAGGTCACTCCCGTTCTTGAGGATCCTCAAGGGCAGCGTCGGGCCAAAAGGAGCAATCCAATGGGGCCAGGTCGAGGAGGAAGCGTTCCTCAAGTTGAAGGATCATTTGAAAGACCTACCAGCCATGTCTCCTCCCGAGCAAGGTGAGACGCTGTATTTATACCTTGCCGCTGGGATGGAAGTCGTGAGTGGCGCGTTGGTTAGGGAAGTGAACAAAATCCAGCGTCCGATCTATTATGTCAGCCGAACGCTGCAGGGGGCCGAGTTTAGATACAGCGCTCAGGAGAAGCTGGCCATGGCATTGGTCCATGCGGCGAGACGCCTCAGGTCATACTTTCAAGCACACCCCATCGTGGTTCTCACAAACGAGCCGCTCAAGGCAATTTTAACCAGACCGGAGATGTCAGGAAGGTTGGCCAAGTGGGCAATAGAGCTAGGCGAACATGCCATTGAGTTCGCCCCAAGGAAAGCCATCAAAGGGCAAGTAATGGCTGATTTCCTGGCAGAATTGCCATCCGGGATCGAGGAGAAGGATGAAGTGACCATCGACGCACCAAGCGAGCCAGCCGACAAAAAGCAACGACGCGTTGACAGGACAGGATGGTGGAAGCTACATGTGGATGGCGCATCCGGCGTGGAAGGATCAGGAGCAGGTTTGATCGTGACCAACCCCGAAGGCATGGAGACGACGTATGCGTTGAGGTTCCAGTTCCCAGCCACGAACAATGAAGCCGAATATGAAGCATTAATTGCAGGCATGGAGTTAGCAAAGGCGTTGGGCGCAACCAAGTTGGATGCATACGGCGACTCGGCTTTGGTTGCAAACCAGTTCAATGGGTCATACGCAGCCAATGAGCCATCAATGCAAAAATACCTGGCCAAGGTTAAGAGTCTAGCTACGCAGTTCGAAAGATTTGAGGTGACCCGAGTCCCCAGATCCGAGAATACAAGGGCAGATGCCCTCAGCAAGCTGGCCTCCACGGCAAGTAGCCATCTGTCCAAAGGAGTTCTAGTGGAAACACTGCCGACAAGATCAACTGATGGCATGACGGTCGCGGCTATTGAGGCCGAGCCGCCATGTTGGTTGACACCAATGCGGGACTACTTGCTTAGTGGAGCACTACCACCCGATCAGAAGGAGGCGAAAGCCCTAGAGAGGAAGGCGCTGAATTTTGCGCTCAGGAACGGGGTGGTGTACAAGAGAGGATACATGCAGCCGTGGTTGCGATGCTTAACGCCCAGACAAGCAGAAAGAATCCTGAAGGAGCTCCACGAAGGAAGCGGCGGCAGCCATCAGGGGGCCCGGACACTGGCGTTGAGGGCATCCCGAGCAGGTTATTACTGGCCCAACATGAGGGTCGACGCCGACCATGTGGTCAAAACTTGTCATCAGTGCCAAATACATGACCGGATGTCATCTCAACCCGGCCAACCCATGAAGAGCATCACAGGCCCATGGCCATTTGCAAAATGGGGCATCGACATTGTCGGTCCTTTCCCCCAAGCGACCGGCAAGAGAAGGTTCCTGGTGGTGGCCGTCGATTACTTCACCAAGTGGGTTGAGGTGGAGGCATTGGCAACCATCACGGGCAAGAGGATGACAAGTTTCGTGTGGAGGAACATTGTTTGCAGATTCGGCCTGCCCAAGACGATCATCAGCGACAACGGATGCCAGTTTGAAGGAGGAGTCTTCAGAGACTGGTGTAACCAGATGGGCATCCAGCAGAGCTTCATATCAGTAGCCCATCCACAGGCCAATGGTCTCACCGAGCGAACCAATGGAACGATTGTGCAAGGGTTAAAGAGAAGGTTGGACGGCGCGAAAGGGAACTGGGTAGATGAGCTCCCATCGGTGTTGTGGGCATACAGGACGACGGCCCGAACGGCCACAGGTGAATCACCTTACTTTCTGTGTTTCGGCAGTGAGGCCATCATCCCGCCTGAGCTCATCACCCCATCAACGCGATCCGCCTTCCCGGATGCCGAGGAGGACAACAACCAGCGTCTGAGGGAGAGCCTGGAGGAATTGGAGAGAGCCAGGGAACAGGCCACAATCAAGGAGGCGGCCTACAAGTCATATGTGGAACAACGCTACAATGCCAGAGTCCGCATAAGGAATCTTAAGCAAGGTGAATTGGCCCTCCGAAAGAATGAAGCTAGCCGAGTTGAGGGCTTGAAGAAGTTAGATGTCACGTGGGAAGGACCATACGTGGTCGCAGAAGTGCTGAGAAACGGCGCATACAGGCTGCAGACCATGGCAGGCGAAGCGGTACCGAGGACGTGGAACATGGAGAACCTCCGCCGTTATTACGGTTGAGCAGCATCAGACCCATGAGAAAGGTACCAATTAGTTTGTATATAATGGGGAAATGCTTTTGGAGAACGGATTCCTGATAGGATCGCGACTTTTGCCCTCATGAGGGATGTGATCTTGAGGAAATCCAGTTCTCCCGCGCAAAATTGTATCTTTTGTACTCCCTTTTTTGTGTTTTAATGAATTCCAAGTGTCAAGTTCAAGAACACATCATCTCTTTTTTCTGTCTCATTTGTGCCTCTTTTTCGAAAGTCGAATGACATGATCGGAATCGGTGATAATGGACATTAAAAGAGGCAGTTCAGGCCATCGCTCCGGTTACCCGGACAAAGCATTAGAACACTCGACACATCCCTCACTTAGGCTGTGAAGCATGAAAGGCACATTTTTGCCGAGCATCTCGGACATATGTCTGGGATGGCAAAGATGCGTTCAAGAGTGTACTTACACCAATGGGCAAGTCGGATGACACGATCACGATCGTGACCGCCAGGCCGAGACTGAGGCTTAGCCGCCCCGTTTTGAGTACTGAACATAGGCGTGGTTTTTTGTTCAAATGCGGATGGGCAAACAGAACAAACCATATCCTCTCCAAACCCGGATAGCTACCGGTTTGGAGAAAAGGTGGGATCTTTTCTTTCAGAAAAACCCATGTCGGACACGGACCGATTAACAAGGACCATAGCTTAGCAGCTTTGGCCTTGAAGAGAAAAACCAAGGAAAGGTCTAGGACCATATACCTTGGTGGCTTGGTCAGGGTTTAGCGACCTCCAAGTTGACAAGAAATTCAAGCCACATCATTGTTCACCCCGGTTAGTTCATCCTGATGACTCATCCCTCTTCATATAGAAGGATGATGAGTCGCCACCATGAACAGGGGTGAGCAGAATGGCAAGGTATCAACCAAACATTAAGGCAATAGTCAGTGAGGCAAATGCACAGACAAGAGTTTCATCAAGTAGTAAAACAGCCAAACCACTAAGGCAATAATATATGCTGTCAAAGCAAGAATTCAATAACAATATAAAGCAAATGTAACCCTTATGGGTCATTACAAACCAAAAGGAAATTATTCAGAGGAGTTTAGGAGGAATCCAAAAGAAAGAAAGGAAAGGAAAGAAGCAGAACTAATGGTTTTGGGCAGAAACTTGGACATTGCTCCCAGCATCCTCCAAGTCCTTCACCAGCCCTTCTTCGGCGACAACTTCACCATCGACAATAACAGGTGGAACTGCAACATCTGGCTCCCATGCGGCAAGCTCGGCCGGAGTCATCTCACCGGTCAATGTAGAAAAGTACTCAGGAAAGCCATAGCCAACAAAGGCATCGGTGAGCTCAGAAAGAGCAGTGTCATAGGCAGTAGAGTCTTCATACACGTTGTCCAGCGCATAAACCCGTCGAAGGAAAGCAGAAGTGCGTGCGACGGCGCGTTCTGATCGAGCCACCTTGGCAAACACCTCACGCACGCCGGCGGTCAGCACAGACTGATAGTCAATGGCGAGGCTGGCCTTATCCTCCAGCGCTTTCTTCAATTGACTTTCGGACTCGGCAAAGCGAGCTTGAAGAGTGGCCAGTTCGCCAGATATCTTGTCCATCTGATCAGCTTTCCCAACAGCTTCATCTAGGCGTTTTTGCAGCTCAGTGGCAGATATCTGGGCATCTAGTAGAGCAGCGTCGCTGGTCTCCTTGGCTATTTTCAGCTCCTCACCGTCCGAGATGGCAGACGCCAGTTGAGCATTGACAGCGTCCAGCTGATTCTTCAGCGCCTGCTCGGATTCCATCCAATCATCAGGTGACCACTGGGCATCAGCATCTGTTTTGGCCTTGGCCTTCTCTTGAAGCTGGACTATCTCGGCATCGGCGATGGCCAACTGCCTCTTCACGTCTCCAAGCTCGATGAGGGTGGCATGATGCACTTTCTTGTCAGCCTCATGCGCCAAGCACAAGGTGCTGAAGTCGGAGATGACGGAGAGGGATGAGCAAGCGCCCTAACAATACAACAGTTAGGAGGACAGAGTCAGGGGAGGAAGTTAAGCACGAAAGGAGAGACAAGAAGATGAAGCTTACATCGAAAACAGACGAAATCAGATTGTCCGTGGCAGTCCTGACCCCATGAAGGTTTAGCGCCGGATTCTTCACCCAAGCCCTGAAATGGTCAAGGGGCATCACCTCCTTGAGATATTCTAAACGACCGGCGGGCGAGTTGAGGAAGATGGTGGAGGAGTTGGTTTTACCCTTGTCAGTTTGAAAGCCACCAGCGTGCGGAGGGGCCCTCTCACCATGCTGCGGACCAGTTGGTTCGGTGCTGCCCTTCAGCTTCTCGGGCACTTGGGGTCGGGACGAGACATTCTCGCGACCGCCGACCCCCATCTGGAACAGCTGGTCAGGTTTCAGCAAACCCCTTGACGACCCCGTGTCCTGATAGGGAAGCGAGGAACCTTCAGCGTTGCCGTCTTGTCCGGTCTGAAAGGATTGACCATGCGACTGAGTGGACTGGTTCGGTCCAGTACTGTCCTCCAACCTCCTGCGCTGCGAGGGACGGACGAACTTTGTCACGTCAATGGTTGGTCGGCGGCGAGCCATATCTGTTGAAAAATATACAACATGAAGAAAATACAGTTGAGGCAAGAGCAAAAGGTCATGACAATGCTCAAAAAGGATGAAAGAGAGGGCCAAATGGGATCTGACACACCTTTATCAGGGCGACCAATCGGAGCGAGTGCCAGAGCAGCAGGAGGGCTGAAGAGATCAACATTTGGGGGGCCGTTGCCTTCATCCTGGACGGGCTTATCAGCATCTGGGATGACAACAGGCTCATCCTGGATGGCTGGGAGCATGCGACGGTGAGGCAGGCCGGAATCCCGCAACCTCTCATCCAACTTCAAGACGTCCCACCTCTCCGGTTTCTCCTTCAGAGCCTTGATGGAGGCGGCCAAGCAATTCTGGGAAACGCCATCTGGGGCGCGGCCGCGCGTATCAGGATCGCCAACAGATTGCCTTGGGCGAGAGGCGGCAGGCCCATACACGACATCTTCATCGACAAACATGAACTTTACCTTCCAGTTGGTCGTTTTGGGCATGCCGGTCAAGATGTGCATGTCGGCTTTGGGGCGAACCTTGATGTGGCCCCAACCGTCCTCGTCGCCACCACCGCCGGTGTAGAAGAACACCCGGAACAGGGTGACGGAGGGAACAACCCCGCGAGCACCGCACAGGGTCTCGAAGCCAATGATGTTGCGCACAGCGTTGGGCGTCATCAAGCCCAGAGTCATGTCAAAGTAGGACAGAATGGATTGGCAGAAAGGAGTAAGAGGGAACCTGACGCTGCAGCGAGCCAGATGCTCATAGTAAACAGGAACTTTGCCCGCCGGGGCAGCGTTGATGGTGTCGCTGGGCTTGGGGCGAACGATTGACTTGGCCAGATCTGCGATCTGGAGGCCCTCGGTGTCGCGGCAGATCTGAACAAACTCAGCCGCCTCTTCATCCGTAATCTGGCAATACGCGCCGGAGACAGGGATGTCAGCCATGATCAGAACAGGCAAGACGCTACAGAGGCGGAAGAACACGAGAAATCAAAGTGAAGCAGGTATACAGGCGTGTGCGGAATATCTAAAGTTGTGAGCAATGAATTCGAGAATGAAATGAAGAAGGCAGAAGTGAGGAGCAGTTTCGTATTTGAATGAAGAAAGGGGGGGAGTTATGCGAGCAGTTAAAGTAATAATTGCAGTTGCAAAAGTTGCACAGTTACAAAGACTGAATTTACACGCATCCCTTCGAAAAAGTGATGACACGTGGCAGACATGCAGTTATTACTGACGGCTCACTGTCGCACGGATCATAGAAACCCAGATACAGTCCATCACGCGAACCGTTGCTCCGCGCTCGGACTTGGGGGGACTTGTTAGGGTCGGGCATCTCACCATCCCGCATGGTTCATCCCGACCCCTCATCCTGCATGACGATCGGGCCAGACCCGACCGCAGATGGCAGCTTTACCTAACCTGACAGGAGAATCTTCCCAGACCGCCTAACGGCGCGGTCTGATCAGGTCAGGTCAAACTGTCTGCACCATATATATATTCCTTTCTCACAAGAGAGAGGTAAGTTTACAAAACACAATCAATCACATCCCAACTCTCCGATCAGTCTTCTGACTTTAGCATCGGAGCGGGAACGGCAATAAGCTGCCCCGCCTTGATTGAGAGTTCCTTGATTCTTAGCAGGTACTCCTCATCGTGTCATCGCGACAGATCATCAAGGACGCACATCGCGACCGTAACAATCGTCAAAGACATCCTATACAACATAATCAGAATCTTTTGATACAACAGAGGATGCACGAACAAACTCGAATGCAACAGACCTTGAGGCTTACCAACCTATTCATCAGCCTTGATATCCTTAGATGAGCTATCAAACAAGAGACCAAGAGGAGATCAATATGGAGCTCGATAGGCTGGTCGGACCCTAACACAGGCGTCCGGTCACCCTTTTCAAGGTATACATGAATCTTCCTCGTGATAATAGTAAGAAAGTACCCGATATCTACCAACCTATGACGGAACCAGGGATCCCCGAGAATTTCTGACAATATTCTTGAAAACTATGCTATCTCGAGATTTCCATGACCTTGAAATATGCAAAATCATCCCAAACTATCTTAGGGGTAAGGCCAAAGATTGGTTTAGTAAGAGGGCTTCAGAAAACCTTTTTCTTATCGGTGTTCTGGGATATTCTTGTTGTCCGCTTTCTTTTAGAAGAACAAGTTCACTCGATCCATGAGTGATCTTGTAATGTGATTCAAAAACCTAGCGAATCCATTGAAGCATTCTACCATCACTTCATTGATCTAGCACTGGAATGCCATGATAGAACAGACTTCCTGATCATACATCAATTCCGCATGAATCTCACCGATTATAGTTTAGTAATTAGGAAGTTGATGTCGAATCAACTTACTACCCTCCAACAACTATAAGCTATCGTGGAAAAATAAGCTAATAGCGAAACTGTAGTCAACAGAAAGCATGAACGTGATTGTCACTGCGAGGGTAAAGGCCATGAGCCTAGAATGAAGACTCAAAAGACAGAAAGGGTCAAGGGCATTGGGAATTTCTAAACCTACTTTCGAGTCTTAAACCTCACTTACCCGGTCGCTGACCGAGATATTATTTGATACATTGATACCTCTTTAAGGACCCTGCACCTATGAAAACGTTCAGCGGAGAGGCAGAAATCCTCCATGTTTTGTGCGTACCACAAAGATCGAGATCATGATTGATGGATGTCTACGACCCGCACTTGATCACGAATCCTGCTCACGAACTGATCTACAAGACAAAGGCCCCGGGTGTCCTGGGGATAGACACTCTGACGCTCAAGTCAGTATATTTGCTTAAGGCGTAAAGTATAAAGTATGAGATTAGATGAGAGGTCTACCAAACCTCTTAGGGTATTTATATGGCTACAATCCGTAGATCACCAAGATATGTATTTATGGTATGAATACAACTCTAATGGGAATAGAGGTTGTATTACCATGTATAATAGAAGTGTATTTCGGACATGGTTGTGTTACCATGTTTAGGATAGCTGTATTACCATCTTTAAGAAGATGTATATTCCTTGTAGAACATTCATGATATACGCATTCCTTATAAGGATTAGGATCGATGGACCTGTGGATCCACCTTCCGCGTATCTCGAGCCCACGACCCTTCTCGGGCCCTGGTCCGAGTATGAATGAGGTCCGAATACGAACCATGGACTTATCAGTAGCCCCAAGGTAGATCTTCAGAATATAGAGTACTCCATCTCGAAGGTTGAAGGAGAGGCTTGCTTCTCGAGGGAAGACCAATAACTCGAGGGAGACTAACTCGGGGTGTTAAGCTCGGGATGTCCTTCGGGGATTCTCTTCTTGGGCTTACCCTTCTGAATATCTAGCTTCAAGTTCTTTCGTATTCCATCAGGACACGTGGACGGTTGGATCGAAATCTACCTTCTTGAATTCTGAGGGGACTGACACGTGGTCTTGATTCATTGTATCTTCTGGCGGTAAGGAGGACCAACCTTTCAATTGCCTGTATCGTTTCGCGAGTCAAGGTAATTACTCCACTTACATGTGTGCTAATTATTGGTTATATAACCAAGTAATTTTTCCTTGTTTCTATCATCAATCTTCATCCAAGCAATTTTAATCTTTTCCATCTCTGCAAAAATTCTCAATTAAACTCTTGTACTTCTTCATCATCTTCTTCTCATAACCTTTTCCCCCCCATTCTCTGTATTGCCATGTCGTCAACAAATTCTAGCATTCCCGCTGGCAATGGAGAGAATGTTCCCTTAACTCGTGACTTGCGCACTTTATTCCTGGAGGTTGAGTCTGAGGAATTGATGGAGGTAACTATGGCGACACCGCTGCAGGCGGTAGCTATAGTGGCAGATGATGGTGCCTCTGGGTCTGAGATTGATCCCAATGCGGAGCCCCAAGTTGATAAATGGGTTCCGGCCGCTGAAGGTGCGAATGATGTTACCAAGGTGGTCGACGAAAATACCCTGCAATTTTTGAAGTCATGCAGGTTATCGTACCCCATCAAGGCTGGTTTGAGGCTTGAGGATAAGACCACTCCAGTCAAGGATCTTGTGAGCCCCACTCGAGGGGTTGTATATGGCCGGTTCTTGCAACAGGGCTTGAGTTTTCCCTTTCCCCCTGTGTTTTCCCAGTTCCTTCGGCATCATCGGCTTCATCCTTGTCAGGTTCATTCCAATGTGGTGGTGACAATGGTGGCTTTCATCTCCTGGTGCTCCCGGAAGGACCATGAGCCAAGCCTGGATCTGTTTAGGAGCTTGTTCAAGTTGTTCTGCTTCAAGGATCGCGAGCACATTACTCTTACTCCTCGAAAGGGCAAGGTCTTCACTTTTCCCGACAATAGCGGCAAGTGGGAGGACATTCGGCTAACCCTTAATCGGACAAAATATGAGGTTCCTGATTGGAATCCGAAGCCGAAGGATGCTGTGCCTCTTGATGTTTTTGAGATGCATGTTCATCTGAATGGCATCGTGGAGAAGCTCTTGAAGGGGAAGATTGTCTTCCAGGAAGGAGGTTTTGTGAGGGGGGCTCATGGCTCGGTGTGGCAGTGGCCTGCTATTACTTATTCTTATCTGCTAGACATTCCACGGTCCAAGTCCACGTCTAGTTTCCTGAAAAAGGGTTGAGACTGGACCCTCCCTGATAAAATCCAGGGGAAAAGAAGAAGGGCAAGAAACAGGCTTCTAGGAAATCACCCCGAGGTCTGGGTGAATCTTCTTCCAGTCAATCTTCTTCAGGTAATTTCTGTTTCAAATCGTCTTAGTTGTTTGATATATTTCTTTTATCTAGCGTATTCACACTCTTCCATATGTATATAGCCTCTCCTCCAAAGAAAAAGAGAAAGAAAGGGAAGGCCAATCTCCAGGTCATAAATGAAGAGGCAGAGGTGGAATCTGAGGCTAGGGAGTCTTCAGATAATGATGAATCTGACCTTGAACTGGTGATATCCAAAGATACTCCTTTGAAGAAACTGAAGTATTATCTGGATTGCCCCAAGGAAGAGGATGGTCAGACTTCTTGAAGGTCTTCCAAGAAGTATCCTTTCGTTGTTGGGGTAATTATCTTTCCCATTCTGCTATACAAATTCCTCAGATATCGGATTTTCATGTGTCCTCCTCTTTTACAGTTGATGGAAGACCTGTGTACGGTGGGCCCTAGAGCTAATGATGTTATCCGGCATTTGTCTGATTCTGTAATGGAATTACATTTCAAGTGCCGGACCTTCAGGGCAAAGAAGGAGGAGATGGAGGTCGCCCTTTTGACTCTGACGACCGAGTCTACAACACCTACTCCTCCTGTTCAGGCTCAATCGGCGGTGACTCAACTGGAGGCCAGGGTAAAACAGCTGGAGGCCGAAAAAGAGGACATGCTGTTGGCAAAGAAATTCCAGGATAAAGAGCTAGAGACTTATCAGGATATTACAGAGGAGCTGGCGCGAAATCAAGTTGCGGAGAGAGACCAAGAGGAGACCAAGCGACTTCTGAAACTTTGGAGTGCCTTCATTGTTTGTAGCCCCGAGTTTCAGAGCCATAAGGAGGAGTATGGGGATTTATTCCACTCCTCTGAATTGCATGAGATTTTGGGTGGCGTCTTGCAACTATGCCAATCTAAGAAGGAGTCAAAGTTGATGGAGGAAATCTTTTCTCATCCAGATGCTGCTGATAAGCTCTCTGCTCTGACTGCTAAATGCTGGATTCTTGGGGCCGAGTTCTTGGATGCATTGGGTTCCTCCGAGAAGGTAGTAACATCAGGAGATTTGTTGAGGCTTATTAGAGCCAAGTATCCTGACTTACCTTCTCTTGAAGAGGTGCTTAATCCTTCAACTGAATAGCTCCAGCAGGTTTGCTACCTTACTTGCTGGCATCTTTCAGTCATCCTCGGTCTTCATGATTTACTGGAAATGAGCACCAGCCTTGGTTGTTAAGTTCTCGCAATTATTCATGATGAACACTCTGCGAACTTAATATTGTTTGGCTTCTTCCTTGGGTGTCCTTTGACAAGGCCTTTAATGTCACAGCGTGCAGAAAAGTTGACAATAGCCCATCTCTCTAGTGTCACTTCTGGTGAAGTCCTAGGAAACCCTATAGGGTAAAAGTACCATATTCTGATGTAATAACACCTTTGATATGTCTTTTTTAGGTTCGAGGTTTAGTCTCTTATGTGCCCTTTTGAGGGTCTTGTTTAGAAGTATCATATTCTGATGTGATAACACCTTTAATATGAACTATTTATGTTCGAGGTTTTTCCTCCATGTGTGCCCTTTTGAGGGTCTTGTTTAGAAGTATCATATTCTGATGTAATAACACCTTTGATATGAACTTCAACTTTTGTTTTTGAGGTTTGTCCTCTTTATGTTGAGATGATTGATTCTCGAGCACGTCTGCCCTTTTGGTCTATAGACCTCAATCAAGCACTTTTTGAAGCACTTTCTCTCGAACCTATCTCTTTTATTCAAAACGATTGGTATCTGAATATTGGATCCAAACAACTTATAAGTTGACCAATCATATACCTTACAAGGCATATAGTTTTGAATAACAATCGATGTTATACTTAAGACAACAATCCTCTTTTTAGAAAAGGAATTTTAAGATTGCTTATTGTAAGTATAGGTATAAAAATATCATGACTTCAATCTGAGTTTATAACTTTAAGAGTAGAAGTAATGTAAATAGTGGGTTTGAGTTTGAGTACCCGTTTGTGCTAGAGCATATTTGTCTCGGACCTTGATGAGGCTTCTCAGACTCTCTTGATAATCTCGAGACTTTGTGAGGCTCTCCCTTGAGTTTTTATCTTCCGTGATACTTTCGTAAGTTAATCACATTCCATCTTTGTGGTATGGGTTCCCCCTTCATGGTTTCCAAGAGGTAGTTTCCCCCTAGATGGGATTCTAGGACTCGATATGAACCTTCCCAGTTCTGGGCTAGCTTCCCTTCCACTTCTTTCTTGCTTTTTTCATTTAACCTCATGACAAGGTCCCCTTTAACGAAAGTGGCTAAGCGAACTCTCCTATCATGGTAGCGCTTGACTCTTTCTTTTACCTTGGCCTCGTGAATTGTAGCATTTGCTCTCTTTTCCTCTAGGAGGTCAAGGTCAAGACGAAGGTTTTTTTCATTGGCCATGCCATCTTCATCATCTGGTTGAGAAGTACGGGCCGAGGGGACCCCAATCTCCATGGGGATGACCGGTTCGGACCCATAGACTAAGCTATAAGGAGTCTCTCCTGTTGCTGTGGCTGGCGTGGTTCTATAGGTCTAGATCACGCTTGGTAGTTCTTTGATCTAGTTTCCTTTAGCTCATTCAAGGCGCTTCTTGATATCGCTTACCAAGGTATGGTTCGTAACCTCTTCTGGCCATTAGCTTCTGGATGATATACCGAGGTGAGCTTCTGGTGTATGCCATACTTCGTACACCATGTCTTGAAGGGATTATTAGCAAATTGTGCTCCATTGTCGGTCACTATGTATCTCGGGATGCCATAGCGACACACAATATTTTTCCAGCAAAAGTTGATAACTGTCTTGCCAGTTATGTTGGTTAGGGCTTCAACCTCTACCCATTTTGAGAAATAGTCGATGGCCACAATGAGGTACTTGAAGTTACCAGGGGCCGTAGGAAAAGGCCCGACGAGATCTATGCCCCATCGAACAAATGGCCAGGATTCTTGGATAGTAATCATATTTTCCTGTGGCACGTGAATCATCTTGGCAAATCTTTGGCACTGATCCCTGAGACGAGACATCGATTATGTTTGTGGCACCTTATGCAGAATGCAATTTCCCATTTTGGCGAGCTGAAAAAGGACGGGCCTTTCAAGTCAGCATTCCAGCGATGCTTATACGGCTGTTCGTTCGAGCAAGAATTTGAAGACTGTTGGAGAAATTTGCTCATAGAGTTCAACTTGGAAGGTGATGACTGGTTCGAACGGTTGTATAATTTGCGCGAGAAGTGGTGTACAACGTTCAGCAAAGATTTCTTCTCTGCTAGGACACTAGCTACACAAAGATGTGAGAGTGCAAACCATGCTATCAAGGTGAAGGTCTCAAAAAAAACATTGTTGACTCAGTTTGAGAAGGCTTTTGAAAAAATGATTAGAAAATGGAGGAAGAACGAACAGAAAGAGGAAAGTAGGTGCCTTCGTTTTCTACCTCGGTCAGCAAAAGGGGGCCTTTTGAAGCATGCGTCCGAAGTCTACACACTCAAGATTTATGAGGAATTCAAGCGAGAATTTGGATGGGCAATGGCAACATCGATTTCTGAATCCAAGCTGAATAATGGTGGATACATTAGATGCTTTGTAGTGACTTTAGAAACAGATCCTGATACAGCAGGTTTGTTTTTATTTACAACTAATTTATTTTTTGATATAATAGTCGTTTGGATGAAATCTAATGTCTTTAGGTTAGAAACTGGTGTGTTTGACTATAAAACTGTTGTATTAGCAACAAGTGAAAAAATGTGTTGTTTAGAATAGATACTAGCATGTTTAAGAATGTGAATACTAGAGTGTTTAGTTTTTAAACTAAACATTTAAAACTAAACACTCTAGTATTCACATTCTTAAACATGCTAGGTTCTTGAACGTAAACTGAGAAGGAAGAGTCTTTTGGTTAAAAACTGAAATCATTAGGTTAAAAAATGGTGTATTTATATGTTAGAAACTGGTGTATTTGTTTTGAAAACTGGTGTATTTACAGAAGGTCTTGCAGGTGAAGTTATGGTGACAATCCCTGCAAATAAGTCCTGGGAGTTTCACTGTTCCTGCAGAATGTTTGAAGAAACAGGCTTGCTATGCTACCACATGATCAGGATATTGCACATGATGTCAATAATGAGGATTCCACCACAGTACATTGTGTGCAGATGGACGAAGAATGTTATAAAGCAAATCTGGGATAAGTTTCTTGAAGAAGACAAGAATGCTGAGGCAGGTAAGAAATTGAAGGACTCAATTCCATGGCGGCATCAGATCACAGGGCAGTTCTACAATCTGGTTGCCCAAAGTGAAGACAATCTGGAAGCTAGAAAACTATTAGAAGATGCGGTAAAGAGGCAAACGATTTCAATTCAAAAAGTCCTAGGAAAAGAAGAAGAAGAAGAAGTCACAGATCCAAAGAGCTCATCCGGTACTGCTGCTCCAATTGAAGAAGATGATGAGTTTGCAATTGAAGATCCAGACAAAGCAAACACCAAAGGGAGAGGTAAAAGAATCAAGTCATCAATCGAGCGCCCTAAAGCAAAGCCAACAAATGAGTTTGGATCATATACTCCAAAGTCGCGATTATTTTAAGTTCCATCTTTGTTTGTTTTCTTGATTTTTGGTAAAGACAAACATTGTACCGTCGAGATTTGAATTGAGTTATGTTATTGGGATTTGAAACTGCTGGATTGTTGTGTTAAAAATAAGGGTGTTTGTGTTACAAAGAGTGGTGTTTATAGTGAAAATTGTGCTTTTTATGTTTATAGTTGAAAGCTGTTGTGTTTTAGATGGAAAATGGAAACTTGTGTGTTTAGACTACAATATAATGTGTTTTTTTATAATTTAAACAAAGGTGATTGGCTTAGAAACTGTTGCTTTTAAGATGAAAACTGTTGTGTTTAAGATCTCAAAACAACATTCATGGAAACTGTTGTGTTTAAGATGAAAATTATTGTATTTAAGATGAAAATTATTGTGTTTATGATGAACATGGGAAAAATTTGTGTATAGTGGTGATAGAAATGGGAATTCAAAATGGTGTTTGTAGTTTAAGTTAGTTGGAAACTTGCGTGTTTAGTAATGAAACTAGGTTGTTTATACTAAAATCTAATGTGTTTATTTTATAATTTAAACTAAGGTGTTTAGCTTAGAAACTGTTGTTTTTAAGATAGAGACTGTTGTGTTTAAGATGGACATGGGAACTTAGAAACTTTACATGGAAAGTTGTTTCCAGCTTATGCTGTTATGAAATCTATGGTGTTCTGGTTAAATATTGTTGCGTTTAAGTTAAAAACTGAATGCTTAAGATAGAAAATGTAAAGCTGAACAAACTTTCATAAAACTAAAACAAGAGTCATTAACAACCAAAGTGCACTGTTTAACATGAAAAACTAAAAAATAATATCCCATACTGGTCAAAAATTTGATATCCTAACCAAGGTGTTTATGAATTTTCCCAAAATTCATAATCGTCAATGTGAAGATCAAAACTTGGCATTGCTTCCTTGACCTTCGGTATAGCAGATTTCACTACCTCGTCAAACCACTTGTGCAGCTCGGGCGCCTGCCAGAACTCCTCACTTTCCCATACATCTTCAGGTTGGCTCGCTACTGGCTGCTGCGACAACACAGGTTCTGCTTCTTGTGGTTGAGTTTGACGCTCTTCTGCATTCTGACTTTGAGCCTTGGCAGCGGCTTTATCTGACTTAAGTCTTGCAAAAAACTTTGCAGTGACAAGTCCCATATCCCTTTTAAGAATCTCATAAGCTTGTTCAGAATTCTGTAGAAGAATAATAAACAGTTAGAAGGAATTCAGAATAAAAAAAGCCAAAATGTTTTGTAAAACTTACACTCAAACCAAGGTCCGCTATCCCCTGATCAGTTTTAAACTCCCCAATTCCTGGAAGGTCGAAGCTGCCATTAAACTTATTGGCTGGTCTATCCCCATGAGCTGCATTGATAACCCTCCCGGCACGAGTCAGTGGGTACAACCTGGTCTCAACGAGGACCTTGTCAAAGCCATTCATTTTGAGCCAACTAACCCTTGCAGCCACCTTATCTTGAGGCCAGTGCTGAGCAAGAGGGACTGTAATAGGTTCCGGCATACCTAAATTTTAAACACACGGAAAAATACCAGGTCAGACAGAAAAAAGTCACATTAAACACACAAGTTTTCAAACTTAAAGCATTAGAAATCACATTAAACACACAAGTTTTCATAATCATACCTAAATATGGCGACCGTTGAAGATATTGGATCAGAACTACATACACACAACCCCCAAGAACAGTGTGTTTCTTGCTTCGTTTGTGGAAGTTGGTCACCCCTTTCAGTAGTTGCTCCAAGAGATACTTGCACCAATCCATGGTTGCTATCTCAGACACGTCAGTGACAGCCTTGATCATCTTCATATCGACATTCCTAAATTTTATATACACATAAAGATACCATGCCAGACAGAAAAATACATTAAATACACAAGTTTTCAAAGTTAAAGCATTAGAAAACACATTAAAAACACAACTTTTCAGAATCATCTACCTGGTTTGCAGAGGATTGACAAAGTTTCCGAGCATAAACAACACAAAAAACTGCAGAAACTCTTCACCACCATCTGGAAGGGCTTCCATCTCTCTCACCAAAGCATCCAGAGGGATGTCAGCATCGTCATTCACGTTGAACCTCCTCTTCCATGCAAGCCTCTCCCGCTTAATCTTCTCAGATTTATCAGCGCCGATGTTCCCATACAATGAACCAACAGGTACATCGACTCCACCTATCGGCAAGCCCAACACATCAAAAACCTCATCAACCCCTATCTTATAGGTCACTGACCCTATGGTTTGATTTCCATGGCCATATAGACTGGAAATCAAGAATGGGATGATTTCCAGCGGAAACTTGCTCATCTGCACCTTCAACAGGCCCCCAAAACCAATTGTCTCAACAGTAGCCTTCTGAGCCTCGGTCAGTTTTGCTAAAAACTTGGCAACAATGCTTAAATGGCATGCTATTTTCACGCCCTTATCCAGTCTGCAAAATAAACGTTTAAATATCAGTTAAAATGCAACTATCGAATGTTAGTATATAAAAAACTAAAATTAAATTTAAAACTTACTTAATTTCATCATTTTCCACAATGCAAACATGCTGCGACTTTTTCCTGGCCCTCTTTTCCACTACTTCACCTACATCAGTTGTCACCACATTTTTCCTCTTCCTCCGTTTGTCAGTTGGAACACCACCTGCAAAACATTTAACTGTGCTTATGGGAGGAACGTCATGGACAGTGGACTAGGAATGGACCTGGGGCTGGGGGGCTGAGGCTGAGACTGAGGCTCCTTGAACGGGACCTCTTTGAACGAGGTGAAGTTGAACAAGGGCTGCTGTGGCAGGGGCTGATCGACCCGAGGCTGGGGCTCGCTGACCTGGGGCTCGACAGTGCTGGACTGGGACGAGGCAGCAACTAAAATCTTCTTTACACGTTTCTTCTGTTGACGTTTCTTGTTCACCACAGGTTCAGCATCAGCTTTCTTCTCAGGTTCAGCAGCAACTTTCTTCTCCGCTGCACGGGGAGGTTTCTTCTCCGTAGATGGACAGTCCCTGTATTTTTTGTTTTTACGCAAATTCCTCTTGCCTGTATTAAAAAACAAAATAATCATTGGTACATGTTAAAAATCTACTACATAAGATAAAAACTACATTAAAATTGCAGGGAAAACAAGATTATACCATGAGTGCATGTGGATGCAGTAGCCACTTCTTTTCCTTTTCTATGGAGCTGCTCTTCAAAATCATCTTCAGCATGTTCTTCATTGATTTGTGAAACAATGGATGCCAAAACAGTATCAGCAAAATTCTGGCTGTCGCTCTGATCCTCATTGATTGGCTCAGCCCCAATCGTAGAGCGCGTGTTATACACTACACGTACTGCAAAGAAATATTTTTCAAATCAGTAATAATAATTTTTGACTTTTAAACACTTGTAAAAGCAAAACAATTCAGGCTAGAAAGACAAGTTTTCATATTATAAACTTAAGATTTTAGACACATAAAAACTAGGGTGTTTATGTTAAATAATGTTGTATTAAGTGTAGTCAAGTTTCAAAATTAAACAGTCAAGTTTCCAAAAAAAACAGTTTTCAAACTAAACAATCAAGTTTTACAGTCAACAGTTTTCAGGCTAAACAATACAGTTTTACAATCAAATGTAGTTTTCAACCTTAATAATCTAGTTTTTACAAAACAACATTTATCACATTTAAAAATCAAGTTTTTACAATCACTTTAGTTTTCATTCTAAAAAAGCAAGTTTTCACAATTTTTATAGTTTTCATAATAAAAAATCAAGTTTCTAAACATCAAAGTTTCCAAACAATAAAATTTGACAAACCACAGTTTCCAGACTAAACTATATAGTTTCTTCAAACACAGTAGTATTCAGCCTTAATAATCAAGTTTTCAAAATTAACAGTTTTCACATTAAACAAGCAAATTTTACAAAACACCACAGTTTTCAGGTTGAAAACTAAAAAATCCACATGCACACAGAAAACACATTAAACAGTCCAGTTTACAATCTAAACACATAAAAATTCAACCAAAACAGTTTAATCGAACCAGAGCAGTCACGAAGATAAAAAAAACAACAAAAAAGCGGGAAAACACAGCGACAGAAAGTATCACCTCTCTGCACCCCCACTGGTTTGTTTTCTTCCACTGATTTAGACGACTTCATTTTATTCAGATCTGCAGAACACAAAGTAGAATCACGAATCACAAAACATAAAACACAACAGAATCATGAACATCACACCAATCATGAACAGAATCATGAACAGTCGGATTAACATACCTGACTCAGAGATTGGAATATTACCCAATCGATTAACAACTGAGCGACGAACGCTGCAGTACACGAAAACGCAGATCATAACACAATCAAAACTCAATACCAAAAATGCAGATCAAATCACCATTAAATAACAACAAAACCTGGATTAAATCGATACCTGGATTGGATTGCGCCGGTTGGATTGCGCCGGTTGGATTGCGCTGCGACGGTTGGATTGCGACGGTTCGGACACGACTGGGGGTTTCAGAAAAGAGGGTTTGGAATTGGGAACGGTGGGATGCAGAGTGAAATATGGAAAATTAAAAAAATAGAAATTGCTTTATATATTTACGGAGGAGGGCTTTTTAGCAATTTCTCTAATTGCTAAAAAGGACCTGCGTATTTCTAAATTGCAAAAAAGGAGCCGTTTTTCAAATTATAATTGAAGAAATAGGCCGTCTATATTATTGCTATAATATAGACGGTCTATTACAAAAGTAATATATGAAATATTTACTCAGTAACCATAATGTGGTATATGAGAAACTAGATGATAGATTGTGATAATATATACCAAAACATTCAATTTAAATATGTAAATGTATCATTTCCAATATTACATGATACGTTGAATTAACTAATATTAGTTAAGTGTCGACACTTAACTAATAATATATCATTTCCAATATTACATGATACTTCCAAAGTGGCTGGTCGTGTTATAACTGTGATGGCACGTTGTTTCACCCTCCAGTTGGTGGGACCTGTCCCTTTCCGACAAATCAAAATTGATTCGAAGCAGAATTGGAACAAAAGATTAGATCTTTAGTTGATCAACCCGATCTACTCTCAGAAGACTGAGAAAAACTTGCATCACCAGCAACTGAAAGTAGAGAAGTCAAGGTGGCTGACCGTTGACTTTAAAAAAACAGTGAAAAATATGTGGTCGCGATATCTGACGTCGGCGAGCTATTGATGGGTTGATTGACGATGGTCATCACATAGAATTATTGTGTATAATTGTACCTAAACATTATAATAGCAAATGTGAGTACTATATGAGACTACTTCATTTCTTTTACTGCATGCACTCTAACTCGGGACAGATTTGGCTTTTCTGGAAAGATTCAATATCTATTTCTCTAAATTTAGATAACCCTCAGTTTTTTCAAGTTCAGATAAATAGTCAAAAACTGAATGCCTCAATGAATGGCATTTTTGTTTAAGGGGAATAGGATGGATACAAAACTAATACAAAATTTCCAGCTTTAGACAACAATGCTAAACTTTCCACAACTTTTGATATCTAAAATGGGTAACTTTTTTTCACGAGCGTCCTGCAGTTTTTTCAAAAACTTATTATTGAGTCATGCATACATATACACGCGAACAATTAAAATGCACAGAAAATTAGAAAAATATATCTCTACCATTCCTGAGTCATCATGATTCCTTGATAAATGCCAAAATTACCATTACACCCTGACCATTTTGCTATTTCATGACATAATGTCATGAGAAATCTAAATTATCAAGGGCATGACAATAAATTCAAGGTGGGAGACCAACATAGTAAATATAGAAGAAGCAAATCCAGTAGACACATAAATAGATCCTTGAGCCCAAATAGGACATAAAAAGTTTAAAGCATAGATTGGATTTGTGCGTGCTCTTAATGGTGGCAGGGATGGTTAATGATTATTTTGTAATCTATGCACGTATGCTCTTTGGAGAAAGATTAGTGGATGTTTGTGCTATTTGCCCTTTCTTTTGTCTGGATATTTATGTATTTCTCGTTGTTGTGTTGGGAGTGTAGGCTTTGGACACAATTATTTTTGTTTTCTATGCTTGCTTTGCACTTTTTACATGGTAGGATGCTCAAGAATCAATGATTTTGATCCTATTTTCAAGGCTTATGGTTGTTGATTCAAATAATTACATAGTTTTGTGTCAATTTTTTTATTAGGTAAATGACACAAGGTTGTTGACTAAGTTTGTTAATCTTTACTTTTAGATGAATTTGTTTAATTTACGCCACTCTAGTTGATTTATTTGTGGTGTTGATGATAAAACATGACATCTAGATGACTTTAGCTTGAGAGTCGATTATGAGTCCATCTTAATGGACAATTCGTTCATTAGCATTAACTTGAGCTTATCCCATAGTATCGTTGTCTGATAGTTTATGATAAGTTCATGGTTCGTATTCGGACCTCATTCATACTCAGACCAGGGCCCGAGAAGGATCGTGGGCTCGAGATACGCGGAGGATGAGTCCACGGGTCCATCAATCCTAATCCTTATAAGGAATGCGTATATTATGAATGTTCTACATGGAATATACATCTTCTCAAAGATGGTAATACAACTATCCTAAACATGGTAACACAACAATGTCTGAAATACACTTCTATTATACATGGTAATACAACCTCTATTCTCATAAGAGTTGTATTCATACCATAAATACATATCTTGGTGATCTACGGATTGTAGCCATATAAATACCCTAAGAGGTTTGGTAGATCTCTCATCTAATCTCATACTTTATACTTTACGCCTTAAGCAAATATACTGACTTGAGCGTCGAAGTGTCTATCCCCGGGACCCCCGGGGCCTTTGTCTTGCGGATCAGTTCGAGAGCCTGGTTCGTCGTCGAAGTGTTGGTGTCCGGCATACATCAATTTGGCACGCCCGGTGGGACCTCTCACACTCATTGATGACGTCGCCGAACCTTGTTTCCGATCTGGTCAAACGCACCCGAAGAAGCAACTTCCCCGACAACATGTCTGGAGCCAGCAACCCAGACGTAGCGCCCGTATGCTAGGGCAAAATCCGGAGGAAAATCTAGAAGCAGAGCTACTCCCCCAAGGAAGAGGACGAGGACGAGGACGAGGTCGACCCGGAGGATCTCGCACACGCTCCACCTCTGAATCACCATCAGGCTCTACCATGGGGGCATGAAACTTCAACGTTCCAAACTCCTTCGGTCCAAATCCTGTTGCATCAAGAGTGCCACTTTCTGAATCGAATCCTGTTGGATCTGAAGCACCAAACTCTAACATGGATACCGGAAA
Source organism: Sherardia arvensis (assembly GCA_948330725.1). NCBI lineage: Eukaryota > Viridiplantae > Streptophyta > Magnoliopsida > Gentianales > Rubiaceae > Sherardia > Sherardia arvensis. Next base: position 31,662,458 of record OX415241.1, read on the forward strand.
CTCCAACGTTCCGATATCTTCAACCCAAATTCTATTGGGATAACACCACCAATCTCTGGTCCAAATCCTGGTGTATTCAAAGCACCTCCTAGATCGAATCCCATCGCATCCAGGATTCCAGCATCCGACTTCAATCCTGCTGCATTCAGAACCCAATCTCCTGAAACAAATCCTGTTGGATCTGAAGTACCAAATTCAGGTCAAAGGGTTTTCATCCATAACAAGGAGAGTTACAGCACAAACGTTAACAATTCAGATGGCCCGGATCGGAAAAATAGGTTGGGATATAATGGTCCCGATTTGATCTTCTCTCCAGAAGAACGAACACAAAGGGATCAAAAAATCGTTGCAGAAGGACAGCAGGAGGACGTTAGGCAGAGCCATCTCAGGGAAGCCTTAAACCAAACCATACAAGACAGCCCGCGGGGCTCTGATCCACTCCAAATTGACCTTTCCTCGGACACTCCTCCGAGGGAAAATAATAGGTCCAACCCGATCTTCTCTCTGGAAGGAAGAGCACGAAGAGATCGACAAATTGTTGAAGGTAGACAACAAGAAGGAGAATCTGTGGTAGAACACTATTATAGATACACGAATCGCGCCACGAGACGCTATGATCAAGATGAAATCCTCTTAGTAAACTTGTACCGAATGATGGTAGGTAATAACACTCCGAGGAAGAAAAAGAAGGAGAAAGATAGCTCCCACAACAAAAACAACCAAGGTGGCGGAAACAACAATCCTCAAGATCCTCCCCCACCACCATCAAATGGAGCCAACGGAGTCATCAACAACATTAATGGCTATACTGGAGAAGCAATTTCCCTAACTAAGCTGAAGGGTAGTGTACGGACCATACCACATACCAAGCTGGTCAATAAGAGTCTCCATTCCGAAGAAGCTATTACTTTCTCAAACAAGGATGACATACCAAATCAGATGCTTCATTATGATCCTCTTATCATTTCAGCAACCATACAAGATTCGTTGGTAACAAAAGTATTCATAGATAACGGGAGTGGAGTAGAAGTAATGTTCCAGGATTGCTTCCAGAAGTTAGGATTTACCAAAGATAACCTTAAACCTACAGGTCCGATCTCGGGGTTCACAGGAAATCCAGTAATACCTCTCGGGGAAATCACACTCCCCATCCCAGTAGCAGAAGGGGTTAAAAGCCTAACCTTATACTGCACATTTGTGGTAATAGACACCGTTACACCCTTCAACATTATCCTTGGCAGACTTTGGATGTACCAAGCTAAAGCTGTATGGTCCCCTTACCATCTGATGATGAAGTTCCCAACATCACAAAGAGTAGCTTCAATTAAAGGAGACCAAGGAGTGGCGTGTTCTTGCATAATCACGGCCGCCCATGACGCTAGAAAAGAAGATGACGGTTATATGTCAAAGCATCCTCCAACTCGGGGGAAAGCAGTACTAAAAGTTTTACTAACCAGCCCCAAGAAAAAGGACCATCTTCGGGTTTCTCACTTCAATCTCCAAGTCACCAACAATGAGGCAAAATATGAAGCCATCATCACCGGATTAAAATTGGCTAAAGAGCTGGAAGTCAAAAGCCTTGAGGTCTTCAATGACCCGCAGATTGCAATTCGGCAGGTCAAAGATGAATTCAAAAATCGAGAGTACAATCTTCAGGAATACCTCGAGATGGTTAAATCTTTCCTAAATCAACTCCGACATTATGAGCTGAATCATATCCCCCGAGAAGAATCGCTAATGGAAATCCTGGCCAAGAGAAATTGCAAAGAAGATAGCATTATGGCTACTGACATCTCGGACATAGGGATGAACTCATTCATTGAATACCTTCAAATGGGTACCCTTCCTGAGGACAAGCACCTGGCATGTAAGGTCCGAGGAACATATGGAGGAATATACGGTAGCTATCAAGATCCACGTACCATTATTCGAAAGCTCCTACAGAAAAGTTACTTTTGGCTTATGATGCTACAAGGCGCCAAAAAATATATTGATTCTTGCCACCAATACCAGAGATTTTCTAAGATGATCCACATGCCACAGGGGAATATGATTACCATCCAAGAATCCTGACTATTTTTCCGATGGGGCATATTTTTTAGGGCCTTTTGGGGCATAAATCTTGTAGGGCCTCTTCCTGCGGCCCCTGTTATCAACTTCTGTTGGAAAAACATGGTGGGTCGCTATGGCATCCCGAGATACATAGTGACCGATAATGGAGCACAATTTGCTAATGATCCCTTCAAGAAAGGGTACAAGGAGTATAGAACCAGCAGCTCGCCCTAATATATAATCCAAAAGCTAGCGGCCAAGGAGAAGCTACGAGCAGAGCCTTGGTATGCAACATCAAAAAAGCGCCTTGAAGGAGCTAAAGGAAACTGGATCAAAGAATCACCTAATATGATCTGGACCCATAGAACTACACCAGCTACAACAACAGGAGAGACTCCTTATAGCTTAAACTATGGGTCCGAAGCAATCATTCCCAGGAAGATTGGGGTCCCCTCTGCCCGTACCTCTCAGCCAGATGGTGAAAATGGCAAAGCCAACGAAGAAAATCTTTGTCTCGACCTTGACCTCCTAGAGGAGAAGAGAGTAAACGCTACTATCTACAAAGCCAAGGTGAAGAAAATATTCAAGCGCTATCATGATAGAAGAGTCCGCTTGGCCACTTTTGTTAAAGGAGACCTAATAAAAAGGTTAAATGAGAAAATCAAGAGAAAAGTGGAAGGGAAGCTAGCCCCGAACTGGGAAGGTCCATATCGAGTCCTAGAATCCCATCCAGGGGGAGGCTACCTCTTGGAAACCATGAAGGGGGAACCTATACCACGAAGATGGAATGTGATTAACTTACGAAAGTATCACAGAAGATCCAAAACTCAAGGGAGAGCCTCACAAAGGTTCGAGACTATCAAGAGCGTCCAAGAAACCTCAACAAGGTCAGAGACAAGTACACTCTAGCACAAACGGGTACTCAAACTCAAAACTCACTATTTACTTTACTTCTGTTCTTAAAGTTATAAACTTAGATTGAAGTCATGATATTTTTATATCTATCCTTATAATAAGCAATCTTTAAATTCCTTTTCTAAAAAGAGGATTGTTGTCTTAGGTATAACATTGATTGCTGTTCAAAACAATATACTTTATAAAGTATATGATTGGTCAACTTATAAGTTGTTTGGATCCAATATTCAAATACCAATCGTTTTGAATAAAAGAGATAGGTTCGAGATAAAGTACTTCAAAAAAGTGCTTGATTGAGGTCTATAGACTAAAAGGGCAGACGTGCTTGAGAATTAATCATCTCAACATAAAGAGGAGAAACCTCAAAAACAAAAGTTGAAGTTCATATCAAAGGTGTTATTACATCAAAATATGATACTTCTAAAAAAGACCCTCAAAAAGGGCACACATAGAGGAAAAACCTCGAACACTGATAGATCATATGAAAGGTGTTACCACATCAAATATGATATTTCTAAACAAGACCCTCAAAAGGGCACATAAGAGGTTAAATCTCGAACCTAAAAAGGACATATCAAAGGTGTTACTACATCAGAATATGGTACTTTTTAAGGTTTCCCAGGACTTCACCAGAAGTGACACTTGAGAGATGGGCTATTGTCAACTTTTCTACACGCTGTGACATTAAAGGCCTTGGCAAAAAATGTTCGAGGAAGAAGCTCAATAACATCAAGTACGCAGAGTGTTCATCATGGACAACTGCGAAGACCTGATCCCGGAGTATCTCAGCTTGGCATAAGCTCCTTTCCAGTAAATCATGAGACCGAGGTTCATGTGCAAAGGATTTCAGACTTTGAAGCTGACGAGGAGATGCCGAGACTAATCCACCTTATTTATGGAAGAACTAGAAATCACCTCTTCAAGAGAAGGTAATTCAGGATACTTAGCTTTAATAAGCCTTAGTAAATATCCTGAAGTTACTATCTTCTCGGAGGGATCCAATGCATCCAAAAAATCGGCCCCAGGGATCCAGCGTTTTGCAGTCAGAGGAGCAAGCTTATCAGCAGCATCAGGATGAGAGAAAATTTCCTTCATCATCTCCACCTCTTTCTCGGACTGACATAGATGCAAGACGCTATTCAAGATCCCATGCAGTTCAGAGGAATGGAGTAAATCCCCATACTCCTCCCTGTGGCTCTGAAACTCAGGACTACAAGCAAGGAAAGCACTCCAAAGCTTGAGAAGCCATTTAGCTTCCTCTGAATCCTTCTCTTCGGGCTGATTTTGCGACAGCTCCTCGACAATATCTTGATGAGTCCCCAGCTCTTTCTCTTGAGACTTTCTCGCCGACGTCAGGTCCTTATTCTCGGCCTCCAGCTGCTTCACCCTGGTTTCTAGTTGAGTCACATCCAATGGAGCCTGAACGGGTAGATTAGAATTAACAGACTTAGCAGTCACAGATGAAAGGGCAGCCTCCATTTTTACCTTCTCAGCCTTTAAGAACCGGCACTTTCTATGTAATTCCATCACGGAATCAGACAAGTGACGAATCACATCATTAGCTCGAGGCCCTACCATGGACAGATCCGCCATCAGTTGCAAAATAAAAGGAATATTAAAACCTGGCATTCAAGATATCTATACAGTATGATAAGAAAAATAAATACCTCAGAAACGAAGGGATATTTCTTAGAAGACCTCCGAGAAGCCTAACCATCCTCTTCCTCTGGGCAGCTCAGATAGTACTTTAACTTCTTCAAAGAAGCATTCTCAGAGTCCACCAACTCAAGGTCAGATTCATCATCTTCGGAGGACTCCTCCGCCACTGGTTCCATCTCCTCGGACTGCACTTCCTCGGATTCCTCTGCTTCCTCATCTATGGCCCGGAGTATAGCCTTCCCTTTCTTGATCTTTTTCTTTGGAGGAGATGTTGTACATATATAAAGATAAACCTCAGTATATGACACAAGAAAGACATATTTTATGACAACAGTATATGACTAGAAGAGTTACCTGAAGAAGACCGAATAGAAGAAGATTCACCATGATTCCGAGGAGACTTTCTCGGACCCCCTTTTCTGGCTTTCTTCTTTCTTTCCTGGATTTTATCAGGAAGGGCCCAATTCCGACCAGGCTTCAAAAAGCTGGAAGTAGATTTCGACCGAGAAACATCCAACAGGTACAAGTAAGTGATACTAGGCCACTGCCACGTAGAGCCATGTGAGCCCAGAACAAAATCCTTTCTTTGAAGGGTAATGTTCTCCTTTAGAAGCTCCTCAATGATGCCCTTCAAGTGATTAGGGATGATGAAACCTCTGTCACGAGCTATAACGTCCTTTGGATGGGGATGCAAATCAGGGACCTCGTACTTGCTCCGGTCGAAAGTGAAACAGTCTGCCTCCCACACACCACTGTTATCAGGAAATGTGATGGGTTTCGGAGTCAGGGTAATGTACTCGTAAGTCTCAAAAGAGAATAACGTATACAGACTCCTGAATAAATCCAGGCTTGGATCGTAGTTCTTCCGAGCGCACCAAGAAATCACCGCCATGATCAACACTACCACATTGGAATGTATTTGGCTTGGATGAAGTTGATGATGTTGCAGAAATTCGTGAAACAAAGGGGGAAAAGGAAAACTTATCCCTTACTGTAAAAACCTCTCATAAAGTACCCCTCTAGTGGGGTCACCAGATCTTTAATAGGAACTTCTCCATCATCGAGCTTCAGGCCAGCTTCAAGAGGATATGACAGTCTGCAGGACCGCAGATACCTTAGCGTCCTTTCGTCAACCACTTTGGTGACATCATTCACACCATCGGCAGCCGAAACCCGTTTATTAACTTGGGGCTCCACATTAGGGTCCATCTCTGACCCAGAGGCACCGTCATCTGCCACTACAGTTACCGCCTGCAGCGGTGAAGCGACGGTAACTTCCATCAGCTCCCCAGCCTCGATTTCTAGAAACAAGGTGCTCAAGTCACGGTCAGCTGGGGCTCTGTTTTCAACAACATTCTCCACATTGCAAGGGGGAACGCTAGAACTTGTTGAAGACATGGCAAAATAGAGAATGGGGGGAAGAGAATATATGAGGAGAAGAAGATAAATTTGAAGAAAACTTCTAGCGAAACTCGAAAATGCAGAGAAGGAAAAGATTAAAATTGCTTGGATGAAGATTGAGGATGAAAGGAAAAAATTACTTGGTTATATAACCAGTAATTAGCAAGCATTTAAGTGGAGTAATTACCTCGATGCGCAAAACGATACAGGCAATTGGAAGGTTGGTTCTTCTCACCGCCAGAAGATACAATGAATCAAGACCATCCTCCGAATTCAAGGAGGCAGATTCAGATCCAACCATACACGTGTATCTACCATTTACATTTCAAAGAAAGCTAATCTCAGCTGTTCATATATCTGATGGAATATAAAAGAACTTGAAGCTAGATATTCAGAAGGGTAAGCCCGAAAGGACAGTCCTAGAAGGACACCCCGAGTTATTCTCCCTCGAGTTATTGGTCTTCCTTCGAGAAGCAAGCCTCTCCTTCAACCTTCGAGATGGAGCACTCTATATTCTGAAGATCTACCTTGGGGCTACTGATAAGTCCATGGTTCGTATTCGGACCTCATTCATACTCGGACCAGGGCCCGAGAAGGGTCGTGGGCTCGAGATACGCGGAGGATGAGTCCACGGGTCCATCAATCCTAATCCTTATAAGGAATGCGTATATTATGAATGTTCTACAAGGAATATACATCTTCTCAAAGATGGTAATACAGCTATCCTAAACATGGTAACACAACCATGTCCGAAACACAATTCTATTATACATGGTAATACAACCTCTATTCCCATAAGAGTTGTATTCATACCATAAATACATATCTTGGTGATCTACGGATTGTAGCCATATAAATACCCTAAGAGGTTTGGTAGACCTCTCATCTAATCTCATACTTTATACTTTACGCCTTAAGCAAAATATACTGACTTGAGCGTCGGAGTGTCTATCCCCGGGACACCCGGGGACTTTGTCTTGCAGATCAATTCAAGAGCCTGGTTCGTCGTCGAAGTGTTGGTGTCCGGCATACATCAGTTTAGTTTGGGTTTATCTATTTTTCATTGAGTGTGTAATATTTGGAAAGTCTGACAGACGAGAGTAAGATCGATGGATAATCTAAGCTCATCCTAGACAAGACTAACAAAACTCTTATCCTTGTTGACAGTGTCATTGACATGACCAAATATGGTTAGCATTTAGTTCACTTTGGATTTTTTTTTAAACTTTTTTTGCAATAATAAGATTGTTTATATCATTCCATTGATGAGAAATTGAGAATGTGCTTAATTTTACAATATACATCAGAATAGTATTAACACTCTTCCATGCCGTCGAACAAGTCATCAAAATCGTCGCCCAATTCAGACTCCGACAATTCTCCGAAGTAATCATCATCATCACCCGGAGCAATGGGCTCGACCACAACCGTCGGCTTCTTTATCGACTTTATGGTTTTCCTCCTTTTATTTGTAACCATAGACGAGGGTTTCTTGTTCTTTGGAAGAGGAGGCTTCGCTAGAGCTTTTCTCTTCTTTGTTACTTTCCCGGCGATGCTTGATTTGGTATCATCCCTGCAAATCTTAGCCCCTCACCTTCAAAACCTCCGGGAAAGTCTCACTTGAAATCCTGTACTCGTAAATAGTCCGCTGCCCATTGTTTCCTCGTCATTTAGCGACCGGAAAGACAGAACTCGACGGATTCCGATCTCTGTATCGTCGCTGGATTTAATCAAATTCGCCGCACTTGTCTCGTGCCACGTTCCGCAGCCCGTGGTTTAGTTTTTCTGAACAAAATTTGATTTTTCCGTTTTTCCGATGTCCTCAAGCTTTGTGAAGAGGAACAATGTCGGTGGTTTAGTATCAATCCAAGAGTAGGGATTGAAAGGATCGTAGAAATTTTCCCATGGGCTCATCTCTCCGCCGTAAACCCGGGCTTCATGAATACGACCAAATTCCTGGTACGGTGTTCGGAGGATGTGGTTTCTCAGGTAGTATGAAATCAGTTGTTCCAGCGAGGGATCAAACTCCCGCGAACAAAATGAAAGATTCATTTTTTCGTTGTTGAAGGAAATGAATCGTGATTGAGAATCGGTTCACTTTGGATGTTTGTTCAATTTTTTGTATGCTGAATTTTATAGTCTTGCTAATGTGTTTTGTATTTTTTACTTTGGTTTTGTAGACTTGATTAGCAATTTGGGACCATTTTTAAGAAATCTAGTACTACTGATCTACCATGATTGATTATAATAGTTTTAAAGTATGAGCAACCATTAAAATGACATCTTAAATTTTTAATGGCTCGATTCATTTACCTTATCTTTGATAAAAATCAAACCAACAATCTAAATGTTATGATATTATCATTAAACTTCAATTGCTAAATCAACATTCATAAATACTCACATATCTAACAAACATTCTAATATCATCCACCCAGGTTCACAGTTTTCTCAGTCTTTAGATTCAATTTTGAACCACTTAGACAAATACAATAATATTAAATCATTCATTGAATTTTATTTATATTTTATATCACGATGGTTCTTAAATTTAACGTAGTTGTGAAAGCATTAGCATTGTTTCATTTGCAAAACATCTTGTTCATAGACACTTTGATACCATGTAAAGAGAATTTCCCAAACCGAGTTGTATTAGGTTTTACAATAGGTATTATGGTACAAACAAGGCCCTAACGATAAATAAGCAAATCTAGGCACATATGTGTAATATACAGAAGTCTAGTCTAAATATCATCTGATTTTTCTATTGTCAGACTCATCCTACATGGATCATATAAATAGGACTTCCTTCCTACCAGTTCAATATGCACAAATACTTATTCATTAAGTCAAAATTGATAAATTTTAATATCTAAATTGAACTAGCATTTTAAATATAAAATGATCATATGAGACATTTAGACTATGATCATATGTGCTCTTAATGGTGGCAGGGATGGTTAATGAATATTTTGTATTCCATGCATGTATGCTCTTTGGAGAAAGATTAGTGGATGTTTGTGTTCTTTGCCCTTTCTTTTGTCCGGATGTATATGTATTTCTCGTTGTTCATCAGTTCTCCGAGAGCTAGCTTCCGATCAGGACTGGCAAGGCGTACATCACCTATCACACGCACCAATGAATCAATCTGCCAGATAACAGCCGTTAATCGTTCCAATTCAGTAACCGGGTCAGTTAGGGGTCTGGATCTAGATCGAATAGGAATATTGTTCCTGTAGTTGACCGCATCTCTCACAGCAAGAAGAAAGCGCCTCAGAGGATTTCGATTTTCTCTTTCCATATTGAATGTGAGGTATTAGGGGAAGGAGGGTTTAACTCATGGAGCAGCGTTAATGCTTTCTTAGCGGCGATGAGTGTTAGAGTAGGGGCGAGGGTTTAGGGTTTAGGGAGGGTAAACTCGATATTTAACGGATTGGGCCAGGTTGTAGCTCTGAGTTCATTAGCCCAAGTTATATTAGAGAAGGAAAGCAATCCAGGAGACCATCAATTGACCAGATTATCATAGTCCAAATAAAATATTTTTATATATGTACACTAGACGATATTGAATGGAAGAAAGGTTACTCTCATAATTTGGTTTTTCAACACTTCAAATTATGTAGGACTTACCTCAACAAGCTCTCTAACATCATAACACAGCTACAGATGTTGCCTTGCCCATGTTATTAAATCGGATAATCCATTAACGGAAGAAGGAGGAGGGAATATCTTCAACCAGGAATAAAACTCATTTCATAAATAAATCCAGATATTCAAAAATCACTCATAACATTCTAGCATAAAATGATCATATGAGATATTTAGACTGTGATCATATGTGCTCTTAATGGTGGAAGGGATGGTTAATGAATATTTTGTATTCTATGCGTGTATGCTCTTTGGAGAATGATTAATGGATGTTTGTGCTTTTGCCACGTGGCGCTCTCACAAATTTCCCCCACCTTACCCAAAAACACTTAAAATAAAATTCCTTTTACCACTTGCCCTTTCCGATTACTCTTCTTCGGGATTCACCCTTCTAATTTACTGCGTCTAGGTAATCAAACTCTTTAATTACTATGTAGAGGAATATTTTGGAAGATCACACAATCACTCTTGAAAGAAGAGAGGTGGCTAATCGCGTTGCCCTACAACAACTATTCGACTGCTCAATCTCTCTCAATCACCTTTGCAATGGGCTTATCCTCGGTGTTGATCGCCGGCGTTGATATGGCTATGGAGTTGCAAGAATCCGACGACGGTGGCAGTTCACGTGGACTACGGTGAGTCACGTCTCTGGCGGTGAAGATCGGTCAGAGCAGCAATGATGGGGATGCTGGTGAAAACACGACGGCGAGATCCCATGTGATATGCAGACCACCGTGGTGGTGTAAGGTTTGATTGAAACAAATCTCTTCTTCACCACGGCTCTTTCATTGCCCATCAGAGATTGGATGATAAAGCTGATGGTTAACCTCTGTTTAGTTAAGTTTCTCAATTTGGATTTCAATACTTTCAAGGATTCTTTTGTCTGAAAAGTAGATATTGTAGAGCAAAGATGTTAAGAACGATAATATTTGGTTCTGAATGGATTGATTTTTTTATGATTATGGTTGGAGTAACATTTCACACTAATATGACTTATGATTGAGTACAGTTCAGGAATATAAATACTTGGTTGTCTTCCTACGTACATTGTGGTTTTTAAGTGATAGCTTATATATTATATTTTGCCATTATTTCATGTAATCGCAGCCTTATTTGCTGACACTACATTTATAATTTAATCAACGAGTTCTTAACCCCTAACCCAAACAAGTTCCTGAGTAGTTAAGTGTTATTGAAATAAATTCTCAATGTTATCTGACAGGATATGGTTTTTGTGATACTGAAGTCATAAACGGAAGCATTTCATCGCCTTCTTATGATGTTGAAGATCGAGTATCTGAAACGTATCCCTCGGGGTGATAACACTATTAATTAGTTTTCTTCTTTGTATTACAGTCACTTAATGTGTTGTTGGTTTTCCTATATATTTTTTTTGTATTTGGTTGGCACTTGATTCTTGCGGTTTCTTCTGTCCAAATTCTGCTACTATTCAAATTTTCCGATTAATGTGTCAGTGGCACAAAGAAAGAGAGATGAACATAATGAATAGTGAACAAAGCTTCGCTACTTTGCTGTTTATTACTTCGCTACTTTTGCTACTTTGGCACAAACTGGATAGAAGAGACTATTCGAGGCCGGCTAGCATAAACAAGAAACTTTTCATGAGGCTGTGAGAAGTTGCTATAGTGAAGGTACAATGTGCATTGCTCCATGTTATAATTAGCTATATACTATTTATTTGAGAAAACAATTGTTACTTGGAAGATTTATTGGCTTTATTGCGTGAGTCTTCTGCTGTTGCAATATGCGGTGTGTTGTTTGTTGGTAACTTTATTTTGTTACAAAGAGTGATGGCTACTGTTCATCTTCGCAATGCCGGAGAGATAGACGACGGAGTGATTCGAAGCCCTAGCCAACCTTTAGGTAATTAGAGTTGATTCTCAGCGTCTTCTTCTGTGTTTAGTTAAATATGTGTCCTTGCTTGCACGCTTTTTGGTTCTGAAACTGGTAATCTTTTAGTTATGCACATCACGAGTTTGATGAAATTCCCAGCAAGAACATGTCCATTGGAACGCGCAGATATTCTTAGATGAATCATCACACTGATAAGGCCGTCTGTATTTTGGCAAGGTCGGATCTCTGCAATCATGGAAGGAGAATGTCTCTTTTATCATCAATATGGACATGAAGTTGCATAAATTTAGGCAGGAAAAAGTCTTTTGGTTTCAAATGCTGATGAACCAGTTGATCTATAAATCGCTTCAAGCCCATCAGCTTATTTTTGTGCGCCTTTAGAATTATCTTTTTTTATGATGATTTTGGTTGTTTAAATTTTTAATTTTTATACTTTCAAATTTTAGTCGTTGCTTTTAGAAATCGAAGGAAAATGTAGTTATTTTCTTTGTTAAAAAATGCTTCTTTGATGCTTCTGTTCTTGAGAGACGTCAGACTAACTACATTGTTCTTAGAGGAATATATACATGGATTTTTGATAAATAAAATTTAATCTAAACTGATGGATATTTTGGTTGATGTTTTAAGGGTGGAAATGGATGCGATGAGGCCATGGATGCAACTGAATAACTGAGCTGATTGGGTATTCAAATCACTCTATATCTGAGGTAAAGTGGAGATTTCCTGCCTTTATTTTCAGCAGAAGTCCAGTCTCTTGAAGTTTTGCTATAAAGCAAGTGTCTTTGTATATTTTCCTGTCAGATCATTACTCAAACAGCCTTTTCTATTCCGCCTCTATATAAGAATGCTCTCTTTTGTTTAGATTGTTTAATCAAAATATTTCTTTTTTGTTGCGGCATTAGTATCTATTCTTAGTACTCTTTTATTGGTTTGCGTATGTTTTAGTCTGACGTCTCTCAGTTTTCCTTAAAAAAAACAAGTCTGATGTCTTTCAGTTCAAATGTAGTTCAAGGAAAAATGCCGATATTCTCATGAGGCTTGATTTTACAACTCTGATATCTCTTCTGCTTCTGTAGTTGAATGTCTCCCTTCCATTGCTAAATTGTTGATCTCTATGGTGTTTATTTTTAGGATTTTCTTTTTCATGTTCAATTTGCTTTGCTTTTGGCCTTTCCATTTCTAACTAGAACTCTATTTTCTGCATGCAAGTCACCTTAATAGAAATTTGTGTTCTCTCAGCATCATTGACTGAAAAAATGGAGTATAAGAAGATAAGAAAAATACATCAGTGTTGAAGAGGAACCGAGTTTTTGTTTTGCGATTGATGGTAGCATTTAACTTGATCCTGGAAGTACATAATAGCTAAATTTTGAATATGATATCTTCATTATTTTGCAGGGGAGATACCGACTCCTAATGTAGGATGTGTACTGCCACTTAAGCAACAAGATCAACAATTTCTAGAAATGGAGGACGGATGAGGCTTGGCTGCTGGAGCACGTTGTGCGAAGTTACTGCATGCCTTTGTTGTTGTTGTTCCTTATTTGATTACTGATTTGATAATCTTATTAGTATGAATATCATTTGTTTGGTATTGTCATAAAATTTGGTAGAGCTCATATGATCCTAGGACAAACTACTTGCATTGGTCTCTGTCATTCTCATGTATTGTAGATAGTTGGCTGGCTAAGATTTCAGCAGATGTGACATTGAGGAGTCAAACTTATGCCTTTTTATTGAAGCTATTATGGTAGAAGACATCAGACTTATTCTCATTTTCATTTTCTGCTAAAGATTAGTCTAATGATTAGTTTTTAGTTTCATAGACAGAAATGTTATGTAGTATCCATGCTAGCCTTTAATTTTACTATGGAATACTGTGTTTTAGTATTCCTATTGGAATCAGACAATTAACTTGACCGCAATGTTTGGTATTATACTTACATAGAAAATGGCTCTACTTTTTAAATCATCGCCATCCATCCTTTGCTCTATGTATAAAAACGTAAGTTACAAATGTGCAAGATTAATATATTAGTTTTTTTAACTGAGTTGAATGTTATATTTCAGTTTAAACTTTATAAATCCTAATTAATTACTTTTTATGGGAATTTCATAGTTTAACCCATTTTTGTTTTTCTTTTTGAAGAATAAGAAAAGAGAGTTTAACCATTACTCTCTACATATATTTTTTCATGCATGTAAATAAAAAGAGTTCATGTTCATGTTACTTCTGATAAAATTAAATAATAATTCCATTGATCTAAACTTACTTAATATGATATGGGTCTTTTGAAAAACTAATAGGATGCGAAAGTTTTTATATGAGATAACTTAAACACTAAACCTTAAAATTTGAAATGGTGCCTCTAATTTTTATTCTTAGTTTTTAACTTGAAAAATGTTCTACTATATCTTTATTTTAAAATTACTAATTTTTTGAATTTAAAAATTCATTCTTTGCCATTAATCAAAATTAATAATCTTTAAGTATAATAATTTTAACATTTAAGAAAATTAAACGTTTAAATGACTTGACCATTACAAAAATATTTTTATGTATAGAAAATACTTTAAAATCAAAACATGCCGTGCAAAAGCACGGGTGTTATCTAGTTGTATTTATTTGGAAGCTTTCTCTCAATCATACCATAATTTTATTCTTTTCTATTTTTAGTTATGTTAATTTGCTATTTTGTTTGATTTTTCTATATGCATAATTCAATTAGAACTGTTTTTGTCATTAAAATCACTATTTTCAATTGATTTCAATTGAATTGATTAATTATGTAATTTTGGTCCATTCAATTAAATTAAATTTGGTATATATACTAATCAGCATATTCATGAAAATTATAAATGGTATTGAATGACTATTATACATGGTTAAAATATATTGAAGAAAGTTATATTAAACTTTACTTCAGTTTAGAAACACTTGCACTCACAGTAGGTCTACAAGCAGCATACCACGAAGGGTTGCAGGATTTGCAAGTTGAGATAGACTCTATGGTGCTTCTAAAAATCATCACCAAACAGTACAAGATACCATGGAAACTTGAGCCTCTAATCAGAAACATGGCAACTCGTAAGTGACTTTGAACCTTCTATTGTCTCTTTTGAGCACATTTATAGGGAATCAATGCTGTAGCAAATTCGCTAGCTAGAATAGCGAGTGGGGAAAGGGAAAATTACACTTACACACACAGTTCATTGCCTAGTAAGGTGAAGGGATTAGTTTTGCTTGATAGTAGGAGTGTACCATATCTAAGAGTGTAGGTACTGCTGATGTTATTTTCTTCATTGCAGGCGCAAGGCCATGAAGCGGGATGCAATCTGGAGCAACAAACTGAAGAATGCAGCAAACTGAAGCTGTGGAGATGATCCAGGACTATACTGGAAGCTTTTCATATTGAACATGTCTGGTCTTTAACCTAGACTATCTGTCTCTATATAATTAACATTTCAATAGAGTTTCACTCCTAATATCTTTCCCGTACATCGGCAGAGTTGGGTATCGCATAGCGAACCCTAATATGCTTGCGAGTTATGAGTCTTTTCATCGGCAAAATTGGAAATCGCTTTGGCGTGCCCTAACCTACTTGTGAAAATTGACATGGAAGGACACTAAGGAAAAAGGTCCTTTCTCAAATCCCGTACTTGTCGGCAGAGTTGGGTATTGTATAGCAAACCCTAATATGCTTTCAAGTAATGAGTCTATTCATCGGCAGATTTGGATATCGCTCTAGCGTGACCTAACATGCTTGTGAATTTAGACATGGATGCGACTAAGGATCTTTCATTTATTTTCATTATCTTTCAATTATTGAATTGTAAAGAACTTGTCTTTATAGGCTTTTATGGTGTAGTGAGCCTAATAAACTTCACTCCACTTCTACAAGTGGTTTTAATTTTTAAAAAAATTAGTCATGAAAAATTGCAATTTTTTGATGGAATACAGTTGCATTTAGTCGTACTACCTTTAAACAATTTCATTCATTTTCTATTCATTTCAGTTCAACAGTAAACTTCAATCATGAATTTATTTTATTTAAGTTCAGTTAAGATAAATATATTTAAATTTTTTTCCAGTTCAGTTCAGTATATTTATATTTTTTCAGTTCAAATCAATATATTCATATCTTTTCAGTTTTAGTTAAATATATTTTTATTTTTTTCAGTTTAGTTCAGTTCAGCAAGAATTAAGTTCAGACAGAGCCAAAATATTCTTTAATATATAATTGGTTATTCGGTTGATTGATTTTTTGGGCATTACCTTGATTAAAGGTAAAATCCAATAACATTTTACCTGCTTAATTATCTTTGATCAAAGTTCCTTTGAAAGAACTCTCGAGCACCTTATATAATAAAGAATGAACCATTTTCTTTATTCATGACTATGAACCATATTTATATAATTCTGGCATCTCAGAAATAATTTTTGCACTGTTTGTGAGCTATAATGCATGAAAAACATTGACGTTTTGAATCATCACATAAATTCGAGTGTATGAGAATATGTGTTTTAAAAGTTTTAGGAAATTGTATAATCATATAGACTTGAATACCATATTTAAGAAACATATACCAAAATTCAAGTTTTTGTAGTGTATTTAATTAGAATTTAATTAGTGGTTAATTTTGTAATTTTAGTTTTAGTTGTATTTATTTTTTAAAAAATTAAACCACTTAAAGTGGGAGGAATTATAGTTGGCTCCTCTAACCAATAAATAAAACAAAATAAATTGTACCATAATGTGTTACAGTTTGTGTTTGAGAGGACATAGATAGAGTTACAAATGTTTGAAGAAACGTTCTACCTTTTGTGGTGTAATGATACCCTCTCCTCTACCCTTGCCCACCGAGCAAGTTAATGATCGTAAAAACGAAGCATAATTCTGCCAAATAAGAGGAAGATGATAGATATCATTCACTATGTTCAGAAGGTCTTGTACTTGGAGTGTCTGGAATCCTGATAGTTGTGTGTATGTTGATGATGTCTCCTGGCTTCCTTATCTGTGTATTTTCACCCATAAGACTCCTTCCAATGGGCCTTAATCTGCCTGCATTGTAACATAAAAAACAGTAGTGCCTGATCTAGGAAAAAGTTGGCAGTCCTATTTCATCAAGATGAATAAGACCAATTAGAGTATGAGGGGCATACTGAGTGTTCATGTTGTTTGATATGAGTTGTTTGGAGCTCAGTTTAGAGAGAAAATCAGCAACTTGATTAGCTTCTCTGAATACATGCTTAAGAGATAGACTTGTGCTGTTATTGTGCAGTATATAGCAAAGACTATACACTTTCCATGCAGCATGATGTGGAGTTTGTATCATCTTAAGTGCTAGGCTGCTATCAGTTTCTAGGGAAAAGTATTCACTAAGTTGTCTACCTAGTTCCATCCCGGGAGAGGTGATCCTCTAATGTATTCCTGTATGTATTATAGGCAGATTTTATTGTGAACTTTCCAGTGGTTTTATGTGTCCAATTGAGGATATCTTCATGTGAGTTTTGACAGTCTGCTTCCTGCAATAAAGTTATAACAATGGTAGCCAAAAATGGCTCCAAAATAGGGATAAAAATAGATTTATCATTATAGAACTGAGCTACTATTAGTGAAGGGAAAGGTAGGTCTCTCATCTCAGGCCATTTGTAGAACAGTGGTCCTATTCCCAACCAATTGGAGTCCCAGAAAGGGGATGTACCCTTTTTAATCAATACTTTGGAGTGTAAGTTGGCATGTTCAGTCACAGAACATATTCTTCTCCAGGTATGAGACACTTGATAGGTTTTTGGCAGAGACCAAAGAAAAGAAGAACATATGGTTTTGTTTTGCTGCATCTTCCACCAAAGTTTGCAAGAAAAGGCATTAAGTGTGGCTCTTATATCCCTTAGTCCCAGACCATTTTCATCAGTTGGGAGGGCCATCTTAGTCTACCTTCTCCATATTTTCCTTTGTCCCATACTACCTTCTCCCCATAAGAACCTGGCAGCCATTTGATAAGTCCATGGTTCGTATTCGGGCCTCATTCATACTCGGACATGGGCCCGAGAAGGGTCGTGGGCTCGAGATACACGGAGGGTGGATCCACAGTTCCATCAATCCTAATCCTTATAAGGAATACGTATATTATGAATGTTCTACAAGGAACATACATCTTCCTAAACATGGTAATACAACCATGACCGAAATATACTTTCTCTATACATGGTAATAAAACTACTATTCCCATAAGAGTTGTAGTCATACCATAAATACACATCTTGGTGATCTACGGATTGTAGCCATATAAATACCTAAAAGTTTGGTAGCCCTCTCCATCTAATCTCATACTTCATACATTACGCCTTAAGCAATACACTGACTTGAACGTCAGAGTGTCGACCCTCGGGACACCCGGGGATTTGTTTGCAGATCAGTTCGAGAGCCTGGTTCGTCGTCGAAGTGTTGGTGTCCGGGTTACGTCAATTTGGCACGCCCAGTGGGACATCACACCCATTGACTAGGGCTGTACAACCGGGTCAACCCGGACCCGGAATATCTAAAAATCTTGAACCGGGGCCCGGCCCGGTTGGACTACTTCTTGAACCGGACCCGGTCCGGAATTTTTCCGGGTTTGACCCGGATCGGACCGGTTGACCCGGTTACAACCTCTATTATATTTATTTTTACAAAAAGAGTGATTTTGTTAAGAATCGAACCATAGACCATTGTGTTAAAATCTCCTTACCACTACACCAAACTTCTTTTTGTCAATAAATTGTATAATTAATAAATATATAGGGATGTTAAATTTATTTTAAAAATAAAACACAAAAGTAATGCTTTTGGTGAGATTTGAACTCTGGTTGTATACTCCAAAATAGCAAGTCTTACCACTAGAACAAAATTAATTATGTATAATAATTGCAAATGTATGATATATAACCGGGCTCCCGGGTTGACCCGGAAAAATCCGGGTTTGACCCGGATCGGCCCGGAACCCGGAATGGGCAAAAATGGTGACCCGGGGCCCGGCCCGGAATGCATAAAATCC
Source organism: Sherardia arvensis (assembly GCA_948330725.1). Lineage (NCBI taxonomy): Eukaryota > Viridiplantae > Streptophyta > Magnoliopsida > Gentianales > Rubiaceae > Sherardia > Sherardia arvensis. Next base: position 31,681,046 of record OX415241.1, read on the forward strand.
GGGTCCGGGTCACCAATTCCGGTCCCGGGCCGGGCCATTTTTCTGGGTTGACCCGGCTCATGTACAGCCCTACCATTGACGATGTCGTCGAACCTTGTTTCTTATCTGGTCTAGCGCACCTGAAGAACAAATCCTCCAACATATCTGACGCTGAGCAGCCCAGACGAAGCGCTCCCGTGCAGGGGCAAAATCCAGAAGACAATCCAGAAGCGGAGCAGCCCCCTCAAGGACGCGGACGCGGTCGAGGACGTGGTTGACCCGGAGGATCTCGTACGCGCTCCACCTCTGAACCCCCATCAAGCTCTACCGTGAGGGCAGGAAACTCCAGCGTTCCAAACTCCTTCGATCCAAACCCCGTTGTATCCGGAACACCCTCCTCCGGTCCAAATCCTGTTGCATCTGGAGTACCCCCTTCTGGATCGAATCTTGTCGGATCTGAAGTACAGAACTCAGGTCAGAGAGTCTCGATCCAGACTGACATGAACTACAGCGAACGCGTCAACAACCTAGACGGCCTTGATCGAGAGAACGGGCTTGGGTACAACGGATCTGATTTGATCTTTTCCGTGGAAGAACAAGCACAAAGGGATCGACAAATCCTCGCAGAAAGACGGTAGGAGGAGGAAAGACAAAGACGTCTTAGGGAAACCTTAAACCAGACTGTACGACATAACCCGCCAAGCTCTGAGCCTCCCTATAATAACCTTGTCTCGAACACCCCTCCGAGAACGATCCCTGAAGATGTCCGAGCACTGATGAGGGACTTACATTCCCAATATTCTGACTTCGTTGCATCCCTGATAAACTCAAGTCAACAACTCCGTGCACAGACACATGAAGCCCCCAATCGAGTATCTATCTCAGGAGCTCAAACAACACCGCCTGCTAATTCCACTCAATAGCGGAGACTCCTAGATGATTTATCTAGGGGTCTACCGCCCTATAATACTCAGAGCAATCTGCCACCACCTCCTAATCCACCTAACTACCAGAATGAAGGCGCAAGATTAAGTAGGGAGGAAGTGCAGAGAATGAGCATCAACAGCATTGAAGAAGAGCTTAGGCGCGAGAAAAGGGAACGAGCGCGGAGCAAATGGCAAAACAGTGCCGATCGGCCTTTCACTCAAGATGGAACCTACCTTACTCGAGGTAAATACGAGGTCGATGAAGAAATCACGCGTATCTTCGGACCCAGAGGACAGTCTGCTCGTTCTCACTTCTCACGGCATATTGTGAACCTCCCCTTCGTTGACCACAAGAAGGTCCCAGAACACTTGGCCACATACGATGGCACCAGTGATCCCAGAAAGTTTCTCTCAGTCTTCTTCAAGACTCTGGAAATCAGGAACTTCCACGAGCTGGAACTATGCAAGATCGTCCCCATCTATCTCCGAGGGAAAGCACAAACATGGTTTACTCAGACAAAACCAGAAAGTTTATTCGATTACTGGGATTTCGCCGAGTTCCTTCTCCACGCTTTCTTCCAGAAGAAGAAGTTTACCAAGTCCCTTGGAGATTTGGGATACGTGGCCCGCCTTGAAGGAGAGACTGTGATAGAGCACTATCACAGATACATGGATCTAGCTACTGAATGCTATGATCGAGATGAACGCCTCCTGATCAATATGTATCGAATGAGTGTAGATGATGACACTCTGAGGATGAAGCTGGCAACAAAGAATCCAACAACCATTCAGCATCTCCAGGCCATCATGGAGAAATATGCTAGCAAAGCAAACGCCGTAACAGGCAAGAGGCCTCCAGACTCCCATCTAGACAAAAAAGATCCCAGAATGAAGATACCAAAGGTCAAGAAGACGGAAAGCGCCTCAAAACCTACCTTCGAGTCATACACTCCTCTGGCTAGATCTCGGGTTGAGATTTTATCCATTCACAAGCACCTTATAAAGGACCCACCCGCCATGAAGGATTCAGCCGAGCGCCAAAGGTCCCCAAAGTTTTGTCAATATCACCAAGATCCGGGGCATGACACTGATGAGTGTTATCAGCTCAAGAATGAAATCGAGAAGCTAATTCGTCAAGGAATCGTACAAAAAATTGCACCTTCGATAGCCGGCGATAACCAGGGTACCCAGAAGATATATAGGGGAAAACCCTGGCAGAAGAAGAAGGATGGCTCCGGCAACAATAACAATAACAACCAGGGTGGTGGAGGCAACAATCCTTAAGATCCTCCTCCACCACCATCAAATGGAGCCAACCGGGTCATCAACGACACCAATGGCTATACTGGAGAAGCAATTTCATGACTAAGCTGAAGGATAGTGTGCGAGCCATACCACATACTGAGCTAGTTGATAAGTCCATGGTTCGTATTCGGGCCTCATTCATACTCGGACAAGGGCTCGAGAAGGGTCGTGGGCTCGAGATACGCAGAAGGTGGATCCACAGGTCCATCAATCATAATCCTTATAAGGAATGCGTATATTATGAATGTTCTACAAGGAATATACATGTTCTCAAAGATGGTAATACAACTATCCTAAACATGGTAATACAACCATGTCCGAAATATACTTCTATTATACATGGTAATACAACCTCTATTCCCATAAGAGCTGTATTAATACCATAAATACATATCTTGGTGATTAACGAATTTTAGCCATATAAATACCCTAAAGGTTTGGTAGACCTCTCCATCTAATCTCATACTTTATACTTTACGCCTTAAGCAAATATACTGACTTGAGCGTCGGAGTGTCTATCCCCGGGACACCCGGGGCCTTTGTCTTGCAGATCAGTTCGTGAGAAGGGTTCGTGATCAAGTGCGGGTCATAGACATCCATCAATTTGGCACGCCCAGTGGGATCCGCAGGCTAATCTTGATCTATACGACTTTCTAACTCATGACTGATCCGGCTGAAAACCTTCGTGGGAGTACACGAATCCGTTTCTCGGCCCCGACAGGAGTAAGAAGCATCAACAACGACGAGACAAGTCACGCCAGCAACCAGGGAGCAGGAAGAAGTATCAATGGTGTGCATCGATCGGCGCAAGAAGCCTCTCCCTGGGAGGGAGAAAATAAAAGATCTCACTTAGACGAAACTATTACTTTTTCGTCCGAAGATGCGGTTCCTAATCAAATTCCTCACTCAGATCCCCTAGTGATTACGATCAACATAAACCATAACATGATCAGAAGAATCCTGGTGGATGGAGGAAGCGAAGTAGAAGTTATGTTTCTCAGTTGTTATGAACAGCTGGGATTGAACAGAAATAACCTCACGCCTACAAGCCCTATCTCAGGATTTACTGGCAACCCTGTCGACCCTTTGGGAAAAATTATTCTACCGGTGCAAGTAAGAGACGGCTCTCGGAGTATAACCCTACATTGCACCTTTACAATCATCGATTCCAGGTCACCGTACAACATAATCCTTGGAAGACCCTGGATGTACCAGGCACAGGCGATCTGGTCCCCCTACCATTTAGTGATGAAGTTCCCCACCAATAAAGGAATTGCCATGGTCCGAGGCGATAAAAAATTAGCTCGAATATGCACAATTCAAGCTATCCGAGAACCGGAAAAAGAGAATCTTGAACCAGCCAAGTACTCCGAGTCCGAGCCGATGCAGCTCGGAGAATCAGGAACCGTTGAGATTGGAACTCTCCTACCCCCTGAGATAAAGATTAAACTACGAGATCTTCTCAACCAGTACATAGATGTCTTTTCCTGGGACACCAACGACTTGGTGGGAGTATCCCCTCGCTTGGCGGAAAATTACTTAAATATCAATCCCTCACAAAAACCCATTAAGCAAAAATGACGTATCTTTGCACTAGATCGAGTTGAAGCCATTGGGGAGGAGGTAGACAAGATACTTAAAGCCCGTATAATCGAAGAAGTGCAGTACCCGGAATGGATAGCTAACCCAGTGATGGTCAAGAAGCCAGATGGAAAGTGGAGAATGTGCATCGACTTCAACAACTTGAACGATTGTTGTCCTAAAGATAGTTATCCCTTACCCTCGATCAACCGGTTAGTTGAAGCAATTGCGGGATACCAAGTACTAGCCTTCTTTGATGCTTTTAAAGGATATCATCAGATCCCTATGGCAGAGCAAGATAAAGAAAAATCCTCCTTTATAACCGACAGAGGAACTTTCAGCTACAAGATGATGCCTTTCGGATTGAAAAATGCCGGAGCTACTTACCAGCGACTGGTAGACAAATTATTCAAATCTCAGATAGGGCGCAACCTCGAGATTTATGTGGATGACATGGTAGTAAAGAGCCGCAGCTACGATGCTTTCTTTGAAGATTTAAGGGAAACTTTCTACACATTACGGGCCTCCAACTTGAAGCTGAATCCCGCTAAATGTACCATAGGCGTGGGAGCGGGAAAATTCTTGGGGTATATGGTATCCAATCGAGGAATCGAAGTAAACCCCGAGAAGATAGAGGCTTTGCAAAATATGCAACCTCCAAAAACCGTCAAGGATGTGCAGAAGTTGACAGGGTCCCTTGCAGCCCTTAGCCGTTTCCTATCCAAATAAGCAGAAAAATATCTACCCTTCTTTAATATCTTTAAGAAGGCAAACTAGTTTGAGTGGTCGCATGAATGCGGAGAAGCTTTCCAAGAACTTAAAAACCATCTTCGGCAACTTCCGACATTATCAAAACTAGATAAAAGAGAGACTCTTTACTTATATATATCTGCATCCCAGCTAGCCATCAGCGTTGTATTGGTCAAAGAAAATGAGGGATCGCAACATCCCATATACTATGTAAGTAGGGCCTTACAAGGGCCCGAGACCAGATATACCCCTCTCGAGCGCTTGATATTAGCCCTCGTCCATGCTTCTCGGCGGTTGAGACCATACTTTCAAGCACATACAATAGTTCTCCTAACCAACTACCCAATCCGGTAAATCCTGCAAAAGCCTGACGCTTCGGGGCGGATGATGAAGTGGGCCATCGAGTTGGAGGAACATGACATGCAGTATAGACCTCGGACAGCCATCAAAGGCCAGGCCTTATCTGATTTCATAATGGAGTCTGTTGAACCAGTGGCGATCGACAAACCAAACCCAGCTCCGGACTCCGGAAAATGGCAACTATATGTGGATGGATCCTCCAACTCAGGGGGAAGTGGTGCTGGAGTCTTACTCACTAGCCCCGAGGGAAAGGACCATCCTTACGTTCTCCATTTTGATTTTCGAGCCACTAATAATGAAGCAGAATATGAAGCCCTCATTACGGGGCTAAAGTTAGCAAAGGACCTTGAGGTTGAGGACCTTGAAATCTTCAGTGACTCACAGATCGTGGTTCAACAAGTCAAAGGCGAATACGAAACTCGAGAATACAGTCTCCAGAAATACCTCGAGATAGTTAAGCCTCTCCTAAATCAATTCCGACATTATGAGCTGAATCATATCCCCGAGAAGGTAACCACAAGGCTGACGCTCTTAGCAAACTTGCCTCCTCGGACCTCAACATAAGCTCTTCTCAAGAATTACTAATGGAAACCCTGGCGAAGAGATGTTACGAAGAAAGTAGCATTATGGCTGTTGATATCTCAGACACATGGATGAACCCCTACATTGAATACCTCTAAACAGGTACACTTCCCGAGGACAAGCACCTTGCATGGAAGGTCCGAGTTAAAGCTCCGAAATATGCCATCCACAACAATATCCTACACAAGAGAGGATACCTCCAACCCCTGCTTAAGTGTGTCGGGCCTTCTGACGCGGAACACTTAATACAAGAAACACTTGAAGGAGTCTGCGGTAGCCACCAAGGCCCACGTACTGTCACCCGAAAGCTCCTACAGATGGGTTATTTCTGGCCTACGATACTACAAGACGCTAAAAGATATATCAATTCTTGCCACCAATGCCAGAGATTTTCCAAGATGATCCACGCGCCACAGGAAAATATGATTACCATCCAAGAATCCTGGCCATTTGTTCGATGGGGCATAGATCTCGTCGGACCTTTTCCTACGGCCCCCGGTAACTTCAAGTACCTCATTGTGGCTATCGATTATTTCTCAAAATGGGTAGAGGCTGAAGCCCTAACCAACATAACTGGCAAGACAGTTATCAACTTTTGCTGGAAGAATGTCGTATGTCGCTATGGCATCCCGAGATACATAGTAACCGACAATGGAGCACAATTTGCTAATGACCCCTTCAAGACATGGTGCACAAAGTACGGAATACATCAGAAGCTGATCCCTCGGTATATCATCCAGAAGCTAATGGCCAAGTAGAGGTTACAAACCGAACTTTGGTAAGCGGTATCAAGAAGCGCTTCGAAGGAGCTAAAGGAAACTGGATCAAAGAATTACCAAGCGTGATCTGGGCCCATAGAACCACACCAGCCACAGCAACAGGAGAGACTCCTTACAGCTTAGTCTATGGGTCCGAAGCGGTCATCCCCATAGAAATTGGGGTCCCCTCTGCCCGCACTTCTCAACCAACTGACGAAGATGGCACGGCCAACGGAGAAAACCTTCGTCTAGACCTTGACCTCCTAGAGGAGAAGAGAGCAAATGCTACAATCCACGAGGCCAAGGTAAAGGAAAGAGTCAAGCGCTATCATGATAGAAGAGTCCGCTTGGCCACTTTCGTTAAAGGAGACCTTGTAATGAGGTTGAATGAAAAAATCAAGAAAGAAGTGGAAGGGAAGCTAGCCCCGAACTGGGAAGGTCCATATCGAGTTCTAGAAACCCATCCAGGGGGAAGCTACCTCTTGGAGACCATGAAGGGAGAACCTATACCACGAAGATGGAATGTGATTAACTTACGAAAGAATCACAGAAGATAAAGACCCAAGGGAGAGCCTCACAAAGGTTCGAGATTATCAAGAATGTCCGAGAAACCTCACCAAAGTTCAAGACAAGTACGCTCTAGCACAAACCCACTACTTACTTTACTTCTCTATTCTAAAAGTTATAAACTCAGATGGAAGTCATGATATTTTTATACCTATCCTTATAACAAGCAATCTTAAAATTCCTTTTCTAAAAAGAGGATTGTTGTCTTGAACTCTGATTAAAAAGAGTATAACATTGATTGCTATTCGAAACAGTATACTTTATAAAGTATATGATTGGTCAACTTATAAGTTGTTTGGATCCAATATTCAAATACCAAACATTTTGAATAAAAGAGATAGGTTCGAGATAAAGTACTTCAAAAAAGTGCTTGATTGAGGTCTATAGACCAAAAGGGCAGACGTGCTCGAGAATCAATCATCTCAACACAGAGAGGAGAAACCTCAAAAACAAAAGATGAAGCTCATATCAAAGGTATTATTACATCAGAATATGATACTTCTAAACAAGACCCCCAAAAGGGCATACATAGAGGAAAAACCTCGAACACAAGGGAAAAAGGGGAGAGATAAAAGGGCAACTTCCACCTCTTCTTTCTTCGCCCTGAAGGCCCGGCACTTGGCATGTAACTCCATTACAGAATCAGACAAGTACCGGATCTCATCGTTAGCTCGACCTCCCACCGTGGACAGATTCGCCATCAACTCTTAAAGTAGAAGACATATGAAAACTCGATAGCTGAGAAACTCATATAGCAGAAAGGGAGAGATAAATACCTCAGCGACGAAGGGATACTTCTTAGAAGACCTTCGAGAAGCCTGACCATCCTCTTCCTCTGGGCAGTTCAGATAGTACTTCAGTTTCTTCAGGGAAGTATCTTCAGACACTACCAGCTCAAGGTCAGATTCATCATCATCTGAGGACTCCCTAGCCTCCACTTCCATCTCTTTTACCTCCTCATCTATGACCTGGAGATTGGCCTTCCCCTTCTTGATCCTTTTCTTTGCAGGAGAGGCTGTATACATAAGGAAGAGCGTAAATACGCTAGGTAAAAGAAATATATCAAACAACTGCGATGATTTGAAACAGAAATTACCCAAAGAAGATTGACTGGAAGAAGATTCACCCTGACCTCGGGATGATTTCTTAGAAGCCCGTTTCTTGCCCTTTTTCTTCCCTCCTTGGATTTTATCAGGGAGGGTCCAATCTCGATCCTTTTTTAGGAAACTAGACGTGGACTTAGATCGTGGAACGTTTAGCAGATAAGAATAGGTGATAGCAGGCCACTGCCACACCGAGCCATGAGCACCCCGCACAAATCCTCCCTTCTAGAAGACAATCTTCTCCTTCAAGAGCTTCTCAACGATGTCCTTTAAATGAACAGGTATCTCAAAGGCATCAAGAGGCACAGCGTCTTTCGGCTTCGGATTCCAATCAGGAACCTCATATTTTGTTCGATAAAAGGTTAGCCGAATGTCCTCCCACTTGCCGCTATTGTCGGGAAAAGTGAATACCTTGCCCTTTCGAGGAGTAAGAGTAATGTGCTCGCGATCCTTGAAGCAGAACAGCTTGAACAAGCTCCTAAACAGATCCAGGCTTGGCTCATAGTCCTTCCGGGAGCACTAGGAGATGAAAGCCACCATTGTCACCACCACATTGGAATGAATCTGACAAGGGTGAAGCCGATGATGCTGAAGGAACTGTGAAAACACAGGGGGAAAGGGAAAACTCAAGCCCTGTTGCAAGAACCTGCCATATACAACCCCTCGAGTGGGGCTCACAAGATCCTTGACCGGAGTGGTCTTGTCCTCGAGCCTCAAACCAGCCTCGATGGGGTACGACAACCTGCATGACTTCAAAAATTGCAGGATATTTTCGTCGACCACCTTGGTGACATCATTCACACCCTCGGCGATCGGAACCCGTTTATCAACTTGGGGCTCCGCAGTGGGGTCTATCTCTGACCCGGAGGCATCATCATCTGCCACTACAGCGACCGCCCGCAGCGGTGTCGCCATAGCAACCTCCATCAATTCCCCAGACTCAACCTCCAGGAATAAAGTGCGCAAGTCACAACCAAGGGAACATTCTCTTCATTGCCAGAGGGAATGCTAGAGTTTGCTGACGACATGGCAATACAGAGAATGGGGGGAAAAAGGTTATGAGAAGAAGATGATGAAGAAAGACAAGAGTTTGGTTGAGAATTTTTGCAGAGATGAAAACGCAAAATACTTGAATGAGGATTGATGATAAACACAAGGAAAATTACTTGGTTATATAATCAGTAATTAGCATGCATTTAAGTGGAGTAATTACCTCGACTCGCGAATCGATACAGGCAATTGGAAGGTTGGTCCTCCTCACCGCCAGAAGATACAATGAATCAAGACCACGTGTCAGTCTCCTTAGAATTCAAGAAGGTAGATTTAGATCCAACCGTCCACGTGTCCTGATGGAATACGAAATAACTTGAAGCTAGATATTCAAAAGGGTAAGCACGAGAAGAGAATCCCCGAAGGACATCCCGAGCTTAATACCCCGAGTTAGTCTCCCTCGAGTTATTAGTCTTCTCTCGAGAAGAAAGCCTCTCCTTCAACCTTCGAGATGGAGTACTCTATATTCTGAAGATCTACCTTGGGGCTACTGATAAGTCCATGGTTCGTATTCGGGCCTCATTCATACTCGGACCAGGGCCCGAGAAGGGTCGTGAGCTCGAGATACGCAGAGGGTGGATCCACAGGTCCATCAATCCTAATTCTTATAAGGAATGCGTATATTATGAATGTTCTACAAGGAATATACATCTTCTCAAAGATGGTAATACAGCTATCCTAAACATGGTAATACAACCATGTCCGAAATTTACTTCTATTATACATGGTAATACAACCTCTATTCCCATAAGAGTTGTATTCATACCATAAATACATATCTTGCTGATCTACGGTTGTAGCCATATAAATACCCTAAAGGTTTGGTAGACCTCTTCATCTAATCTCATACTTTATACTTTACGCCTTAAGCACATATACTGACTTGAGCATCGGAGTGTCTATCCCCGGGACACCCAGGGCCTTTGTCTTGCAGATCAGTTCGTGAGAAGGGTTTGTGATCAAGTGCGGGTCGTAGACATCCATCACTAGTCAACAAGAGGCTTCGCCCCGAGGAAACCATTACTTTCTCGGACGCGGATGCCGTACCAAATCAGATGCCTCACTCTGACCCTCTCATCATCTCAGCAACCATACAAGATTCCCTGGTAAAAAGAGTCTTCATAGACGACGGGAGTGGGGTAGAAGTAATGTTCCAATATTGCTTCCAGAAATTAGGATTTACCAAGGACGACCTCAAACCTACGGGTCCGATCTCGGGGTTCACCGGAAATCCCGTAATACCTCTCTGGGAAATCACACTCCCAGTCACAGTAGCAGATGGGACAAAGAGCCCGACCCTCTACTGCATATTTGTGGTAGCCGACACCGTCACACCCTTCAACATTATCCTTGGCAGACCTTGGATGTGCCAAGATAAAGCCGTATGGTCTCCCTATCATCTAATGCTGAAATTTCCGACACTGCAAGGAGTAGCTTCAATCAAAGGAGATCAAGGAGTGACGCGTTCTTGCATGATCACGGCTATCCGTGACGCCAGAAAAGTGAGTAACATCTCGGCCGTCAACACTATCCTAGGAGATCTGGTCCCCGACCCCGATCTCGGGACAACCTATGGTGTTTCACTTCGAGGAAGAGGCCTACAACGAGATGACTGCACTATGGCACAAACGACGCCACCAAACCTTCCAAGTGGGAGAACTGGTAATGCCAGTTGGCCCGTGGTGCACTAACAAGCTAGGAGGAGCGCTGGAGCCAAGGACGAAAGGACCATATAAAATCTCTGCAGCACATTTCGGTGGATTCTACCTCTTGCAAACACGCGAAGGAGAGCACTTGGACCCTGTCATCATGGTGCCCTTCTTGCGCAGGTACCTCGGAGCTCAAACTAAGTAGACCTTCTCCAACTAAGGAGAAACTACTTCAAAAAGGCCTACGGGCCAAGCTTCCTTTCTATTCATCTTTTAATTTTTTCATACCTGAGCTCCCAAACTCGGGGTTGTCTTTCATAATTTTGCCGAACTTCCCCGTTCGAGGAATACAATTTCTTTTCAATATATGTATCTTCTATTTTATATTGAAGCTGTCAAACATCCCTCTAATACAAAGAGACACTGTGCCTTATAAAGCATAAGTGAAGACTGCTGCCTAAAGATTTATACGCTTATAAGCGTGTGGTTGATGCTTATCTAATATTAGTTGTTTGTACTACGTGTCCAAACCACAATCACCTTAGGCCAAAATAAAATAATGTACTTACAAAAAGTATATGGTCAATACCAAAACAATATGAGTCACACAAACTCACAAAGTTTGAAACTCGACTCTCCTTGTGATAAGCCTATTAAGGTACACATCACTATTTATTCAGGCTATTCATAAGCCTGAGAGTAAATCTTCTCAAGAATTGCAATATAAAGACCTTTATAAAGGCAAAATCAAAAAGTGTTATTACATTAAAAAACTTCTTACACCTCGTGAAGGTCTTTAATTACAAGGGTACGTCCTTGACCGCGAGAAGAAGTAGAGGCACGACCTCGACCACTCTGGAGGCCATGACCCCAATTACTTTTCTCTGCCGTCCTCATTAATTGAGAGGGCGTAGGAGACCCCCTTCTACTTCCTATGATTACAGGTCGAGCAGGAGATCCTTGAGCTCCAGGAGTAGGTGGCCCTTCTCTCCCCCTCCCAAAGGAAGTCCCTTCTGGAGGATATACCATCCCTCGAGATATACCACCTCGGGCACGAGACCTTATCAAGGGTCCTGAATTCAGGACTGAAGACGGCCCACATATCTCCCTCCTTAAAGATACTGAAGGCGTGACAAACACACCTTGAGCTTCTAGTTCCTTTATTTGGAACCTGCAAGCATTCAGCTCGGCCTGACACATCCTCGAGTCATCTATGATGGAGGCAATCTTATGATTCACGGTGATATTTTCATCCTGAAGGGTAGAGATACGAAGGTCCTTCTCGTGACTCTCACCCTTGATCTTCATTAAGTCGCTCCTGGCTTTCCTCCATTCTTAGTCATAGTCCTTATTGGCGGCCAAGGCTTTGCTGTGTTCATCTTCTAGGTTCTTATACCTCGCCTGAAGATCACTCAACTGCTGGTTCAGCTTAGCTCTCTGCTCCAGAGCTATCTTGAGCCCATCGCGAAGACTCTCACATTCTTCTCGCACGAGGATAAAACAGCCCTTGGAATCATTCAAATCTTCCTTCAGCTTCCTGCTTTTTTGAAGAACATCTTCATACTGGACTTGCAATTTAGCACAAGCAGCTACGCAACACTAGACATAAAGGAAGACATGGAATTATCAAATTCATGAAAGAAATATATTATTCGGAGTACATGGATATCAAAAGAATGAAAAAAGGGAAAAAATCCTAAATAATGAGAGAAGGTTCTAAGGAGTTACAATCTTTGGTCCCCCATTTTGAATCTCAGGGTTCTCAGTTGAAGTTTCTGCAACCGGCTTCTCCACCAAGTATGCCAACTCAGGATACAGGCTGCACAGCTTCTCCTGAAATTCCTCAAGAGTTAATGCCTTCTTCAAGGATTCCAAACTAGTCAATAGACTAGTCTCAAACCCCCCAATCTGGTTAAACTCTTCTCGGAACTTCTTCAGATCCTCCGGTACTTCCGGCCAAGTATAAGCAGGAGCCAACCATCCCTGAATCTCTTCGCTGAGAACTCCCTGAAGATTAACCCACATATCCGAAAGCTCGGACTTATGGTAGAATTCGCCATACTTTTGGTGATGAGCCTCCATCTCTGGACAGTTAAGGCAGAAATCTATTATCAGCCAAACTAGCTGCCTCTGACAAGTATGATCAGCATATAAGTCTCTCTCCGATTCAACCAAGGTCATCCTTCTCTTCAGCTCTAGGAAGGAACCATCAGTCAACCTCTTCTCCTTCTTTAAAGCCTGGTTCTCCTCCTCCAAGGCCTCTCTCTCTTAGCCCTCTCTTGTGCCACCTCATCCTGGAGGCGTTTTACCACATCAGTAGGCTCCTTGGATCTCTTGGACATCTCTTCCTTCAACAGCTCCAACTCAGATGCCTGTCCTTGAGAGCGGCTATACAATGTCCGAATAGAGTCGTACATATGTTTCACATGATTTAGAGACTGTGAAAGAAAATAATGACAGTTAGATAACTACACCTCTGAATCTGTTAAGAGCTAAGTTGATCATACCTGGCTAATCTCAGGACATCCTGGAACCATCTCGACCAGGGCCTCGGGAGGATGAGGTGACACATACTTTTCGAACTCTTCTAATGGTCCGAGCTCGAACTTTGGCTTTTTTGAAGACTTGTCGGCAGAGCTCCCTGAGGCCTCAAAATCCCTCTTTTTATCACCATTGCTTGGTAGTCCCCTCGACTCAACTATCTGAGCCAACAAGTTTGCCGTCCTGTTCGTCTTGGAAGCACCCACTGCACGTAAACGGAAGGGAGTTAGCATAAGAAAAGACTGGCACAGTGTGGACGAAAATATCATACATAACCAAGAAGAAATATCCTCTTGCAACGTATCCGAACCTACTATAACAGTTATCATCATAGCTCCCTCAGGATTACCGAACATGGTTGGGAGAACACTAGAAGTCCGAGACACCTCCTTTCTCGGACATCGAACTAGGGCAGAACCCTTATCCTCTTCCTCAAACACCTTAAGCTGTGATTGAGTCTTCTGGGGTCCTTGAACTAATCTTTTAAACCGACGCCCACGTCGAGCATCCGGCATCAGACCTGAGATTTCCCTATCTACTTCCTTCTCGAATATCTATTCTCGAGCAGTTCTCTCTTCTAGTACCCTAGTGGCCTGCAACGCCTTAGCTGCACCAACCAGATCCTGTTCCATAGACATAAGGGCTTCATACCAGTCAATCTCAACACCCCTTGGCTGATCAAAATGTGTCAACCTCAAGTAGCTGGAATTTTGAAGAGTTCGGCCAGTCAGTTGATTCTACCAACTATACGTCTCAATAGGCCATTGCCAACCCATTTGGTGATCTCCTGATAAAAAGTTACACTCTCTGAGTTTAATCCTATCTCTCACCAATTCTCCAGCTATATTTAGCAGTTTACGGGAAGACTCAACTTCATGCCAGATCTCATTCTTGATCTCCTTGTTCCAATGAGGAACTTCATACTTTGTCCGATCAAAGGTTAGTTTTACCTTATCCCATTCCCCGCATTTCACAGGAAGCACAAAAAGCTTACCTAAGGAAGTATCCCGAGAAGTCAAAGTCACAATTTGTTTAGCAACGGAAACCTTATACATGGTCCGCAACAAGGCAAGACTGGGACTATAACCTTTACGGGCACACCAAGTTATCAAGGCCATAATTATTACTATCACATTGGCATGTAGCTTCCCTGGATGCACCTTATAACACTGGAGAAAATCATTTAACAGTGGGGGAAAAGGGAAGGCTAACCCATGTTGCAGAAATCCCCCATATATGACCCCCCGGGTCGGAGTTACTAATTCAAATGCAGACTTATCTTCTCCAAAGTACATGAGATCAGCATCTTGGGGAATCGAAAAGGGACAACCTTCAATGAAGATAGCATCGTCAGCACGTGCCTAATCCTCCTTCACAGACTTTTTACTACTACCTTCACCATCCATGGATATTCTACCTCCGGATGCATGCACTACCATGGGGCTATTCTCCTCTATCTGAGCCCTCTGAGCCATCGCCCTCAACCCCTTCTCTTCCTCAGAGGCTTTCTTTTTCAGAATTACAGGTTTTTTCTCACTCGTTACCTCGGCTCTGCGGCGGTCACGGGAGCTACTCTCCTTGGCCTGAGCATGTACATACTCTCCCTCATCATGATGGGGGATGGAAATCGTTTTATTACCATTAATCATGATTACAGAGAGTATGGGGGGAAATACACACACATAGAGAAAAGGAAAAAACAGACACAAGCAAATGTACAGAGAAAGAAGATAGTACTTACTGATGATGGAAGCAGAAAGCAGAAATTTGGGGCTTTAGAGATTATGAAATATTGATGTGTCTTCTGAACTTGAAAAGAAAGAATTTCGAATAAGGAAGACAAGAAGAATGATTTGGGAGATTTAACCCAAACCCAGACAACATTTATGGCGATTAATTATCTCGATTCTGGTTCCGATGCAAGCAATTGGAGAGACGGGCGACAGACTGCCTCTACTTTCCAATGAATGCACGCCACGTGTATTTACCATCTGGATTTCAAAGGAAGCTAATCTCAGCCGTCCATATATTTGATGGAATACGAAAGAACTTTAAACTAGATATTCAGAAGGGTAAGCCCGAGAGGACAGTCCTAGAAGGACACCTCGAGCTTAAAATCCTGAGTTATTCTCCCTCGAGTTATTGGTCTTCTCTCGAGAAGCAGGTTTCTCCTTCAACCTTCGAGACGGAGCACTCTATATTCTGAAGATCTACCTTGGGGCTACTGATAAGTCCATGGTTCGTATTCGGGCCTCATTCATACTCGGACCAGAGCCCGAGAAGGGTCGTGGACTCGAGATACGCGGAGGGCGGATCCACATGTCCATCAATACTAATCCTTATAAGGAATGCATATATTATGAATGTTCTACAAGGAACATACATCTTCCTAAACATGGTAATACAACCATGACCGAAATATACTTCCTCTATACATGGTAATACAACTACTATTCCCATAAGAGTTGTAGTCATACCATAAATACATATCTTGGTGAGCTACGGATTGTAGCCATATAAATACCTAAAGGTTTGGTAGACCTCTCCATCTAATCTCATACTTTATACATTACACCTTAAGCAATATACTGACTTGAGCGTCAGAGTGTCTACCCTCAGGACACCCGAGACTTTGTTTTGTAGATCAGTTCGAGAGCCTGGTTCGTCGTCGAAGTGTTGGTGTCTGGCATACATCGCCATTGTTTCCATTTTTTTTATGACAGATAGTGGTGGCTTCTGTACAAAAAAGATGTGGATAGGTATAGATATAAAGACATAGTTCAGGAGAACCATTCTTCCAGATGCTGAAATCCATCTATTTTTCCAGTTTGTTAAGGGTTTTTTCATTCTGTCCAAGAGTAGCTGATAGTATATGTTTTTGTTCCTTCCTGTAAACATTGTGACTCCAAGGTATTTAAATGGCATATAGCCTCTCTTCATCCCTGTCTGTCTCTTGACTGTTCTGATCTTAGTAACTGAGGCATCTTTGTGCATGAAAAATTTAGATTTGGAGAAATTAATCTTCTGACCAGAGCATTTCTCATATGCCACTAGGAATTTTGTTAACCTGCCAAGATTCCTCTTTTCTGCAAGGGTGAAGATAGTTGTATCATCAACATACATTAAGTGGGTTATGGCTTGGACACCCCTTGGAATGATAAAGGTTTTCAGGTAGCCTATTTTCACAATCTTTTTCAAGCCCCTAGAGAAGGCTTCTGTGATGATGTTGTAGAGATAATGGGAAAGTAGATCCCCTTGCTTGATACCTCTATTGGAGCAAAAGACGCCTGTTGTTGAGCCATTGTTTAGCAATGAGAGCCAAGCTGCTTTAATATTCTGTATGATAATCTTTACAACTGAACCATGGAAATGAAAATGTAGCATCACAGAGTTTAAAAAGACCATGACACTCTATCAAATGCCTTCTGCATATCCAACTTTACAATCAAATTCTCATACTTCTGGTTTCTGGAAATAAGCCTAGCCATTTCTTGCATTTGGATTGTGTTATCTGCTATGTCCCTTCCCCCCACGAAAGCAGACTGTTCAAGTGAAGTAATATTAGGCATCATTGGCTTTATTCTTTCCATCAGTATCTTTGAGAAGACCTTGTTTACAAAGTTTGAGAGTGATATAGGTCTGAACTGGGAGAAGTCACTAGGGTTTGGTACTTTGGGTATCAATGTGAGCAAGGTACTAGATATGGCTTTTCGTAATCTCTTTCCATTCATAAACTCAGTGGCTGCATCTAGTAAATCATTTTTGATCACCTCCCAACAGAAAGTAAAGAAAAATCCAGAGTAGCCATCAGCCCAGGGGCACTATTTTTGCTCAAGCCAAAAACTACTATTTTCAGTTCTTCCATCTGTAAGGCTTTAGTTAGGGAAGCATTTTCCTCCTCAGTGATTAGTTTAGGGATCTGATCTAGGAAACCTTTTAGGTACCATCCAGTTGGGTCACTTTCTGAGCTATTGAGGAGATTCTCAAAAAAGAAAAATCCCTCATCATTGATCTACTAGGGTTCCATGATCCACATGCCATTTCTGTCTCTGATTTTACTGATTCTAGCTCTCACCCTTTTTTCCTTTACTACACTATGAAAGAACTTGGTGTTGGCATCCCCATTTTTAATCCACTTGACATTAGCTCTCTGCTTTCAAAAAGCAATTAGCTCTTGCTCGGATCTTATCAATAAAGCCTTCTGTTTGTTAAGCTCAATCAAATCAGCATCACTGGCAAAATTCTGATATTTTATTTCACATTCAGTAACCACATTTTTAGCTTGCAATAAGATTTTGTTGACATCACCAAAGGTCTCCCAGTTCCATTTCTTCAGCACCACCTTGAGTTTCTTTAGTTTACTGACCAGTCATGTTTGTCCCTTATCTATGCATGGCAAGTTCCAATTTTCTTTGACTAAATCCAAAAATTCAGGCCTATTGGTCCACATCTGTTGGAATCTAAAAGGTTTAAGCACACTGATTTCTGAGCTCTGTATGGATAGGATCAAGGGGTTGTGGTCTAAGGTAGTTCTGGATGGGACTTGTTTAGATGAGTGAGAGTATTTTTCTATCCATTTCATATTGCAGATGCCTCTGTCAATCCTTTGAAGAAGCCTATCTTCTTTTGGTCCAGGTATAAAAATTGCCAACAGTTTGGATTTCTACAAGGTCTAGCTGGGAAATGACATCATTGAATTCTCTAATGCTTTTCATGGGTGGAATGATTCTACCTTTAGTTTCACTAACATTAGCAAGTGTATTAAAAATCACTTATGAAAATGGTAGGGGAAATAGGGAGGCCGAATAGAGATAACCGTAGTTCTTCTCTCAATTTCGTGGTCACTTAAGCATATATAAAGCATGAATTGTACATGTAGTTATTGCATGCATCATAAATATCTGTATATACATGTTGGTCAGATTGAGAAATCAATTGCACGTAGAAATTTTTATTCCAAAATAACCATATTTTAGCAGATGAAGCAGGCATTGAATTTTGAAAGTGTAACTCAAATTGTAAACTAGTTATGTCTGAACTAACATGCATTGGTTCAATTAGGCACAGTATATCTATATTGTGTCCCTTGAGTAGTAATTTAAGTATGTTGATAGATGTCCCATAGCCTCTAATGTTCCATACTAAAACATTTCCAACTATCTGGTGTGTAATCATTTATAAAATACTTTTGATTTTTGTGATGACCCGAGCCACTGTTCTACTGTTTTTCCACCTTCAAGCATACCTCTTTTTGATCTTTTTTGGGCTCATTCTTGTTGTTCACACTACTAGGGGATAGAGGAATATATGTAGGTGAAGAATGTGTGGTTTGTTCATTTGCTGTGTCAGAATCCACTGGCCTCCATTCAAGCTCACTGGGTGCTTCCTCCAATGTGTAAGAACTGTAATCTTCTTCATTATCATGTTGAACAAGAAAAGAGTTGTTAATGTGTATTGGCTTATAGGGTATGACTGCTAGCTCTTGCTTTTTCCTCTGATTGGTTTTCCACTCCTTCATATTAATGGTATCCAGGTCATCATATGAATAAAAGGCCACTCTTGCTATTTTTTTAGCTGCTGAAATATAGGGTTGATCTGAGGTGAAGTTCTGGAAATAGATGGTGAAAGGAGTTGTGCTGTAGTACCAGGTTCAACTGTTGTATTGGTGTGGTAGGGATAGGGCAGATGGGGATTAGGGTGGCATTGTTTGAGGTAAGATCATTTTGGAGGGAGGTCTCAATTTAGGGAGCATAGTTCTGCTCTGTGGCTTGTGCCTCTTTGTTGATGGCCTGAATATCCAGCAAATGGTTCTTTTCAGCTCTAGAAAGGCCTGAGCTCCCATGTATCTCCCGAGTCATTGTATCAGCTGGTTTCCAGTCTTGTGGTTGAGCATTGTCTCCTGTATTTTTGTGCCTATCAAAAGTAGAGTTCTTCTGAACCTGTGAATCAACAGTCTCAACCATTCTCCTATTCTTTCTTTTAAGTTCAGGGTGGAGATGCACACAGTTAGAGTCCTCATGTCCTATCCTCTTGCAGTAAGTACAATGCAAAGGAACATTCTCATATTCCACATCACACTCAATATAAGTATCTGGATCACCTACGATGATTGAAGGCTGTAAAACATTCATAAGGTTTACCTCAATGCAAACCTTTATTGCAGATGGCCTGGTTAAGGAGCTGGTGGCCGAATCCATTTTGAGGTAGATTCCAAGCTGATTTCCAATGTCTTAAATTGCAGATGAGTTGTAGTAGGAGATCGGTGGCTTGTGGATTGTCGCCCAAACAGGGACTATGGATGATTCTGTTTTTGTGGAAAAATCCGGCGACCACTTCAAGTCTTCATGATGAGGCCCAGGATTGAGCAGTACGAACGCATCCAGAATCGCTGATAGTCCTCCTTATCCTTGAGTCTGATCAGAATGTGTCTGTAATCCAACCTTCCGATCTAAAATTTTCCAGCAAAGCCCATGACTTGGAAAGCTTTGTGGATGTCCTCCATGGATGGTTTGCCGTTGATGAATGTCCCCACCAAGGCATTGTTGTAGTGGGCAGCAAAGGTTGGTACATCTTCTTTGGCATAGATACAGGCGACCTTGCCGTTCATATGGTGTGAAATTGGTTTAGTCTTTGGGTTTGAAGGTAGGCAGTCGAAGAGAGGTTGACTTTTTTGGGGCTTAAACTTGTGCGAAGGATATTTTCCGGTGGTGTTTCCACCAAGCCGGGGCAGAGGAGCCGCCATGGAATTACTGTTTTCTGCCCGTTCTGATGTATCTAACAGTCACAACGGTTGGAATTTAGGAAAGAAAGGGTGTGTGGGGTGGCGGGTGAAGGTCAGACGTAGAGAGAAGAATGTAGCTGGTGTATGAAAATGAAATTAATACTCAATTGTATTTAATTTGGAATTTGTCTCCCAATCATACCATAATTTTATTCTTTTACTATTTTTAATTATGTTAATTTACTATTTTGTTTATTCTATATGTATCATTCAGATTCAGTTAGACATGTTCTCGTAATTATTTCTGAATTTTCGATTGATTTGGTTAATTATGTAATTTTGGTCCATTCAATTAAATTGAATTTGGTATATTTACTATTCAGCATATTCATGAAAAATTATAAATGATAATGAACAGTTGTTATACTTGTTTAAAATATATTGAAGAAAATTAAGCCGTCGTCCCAGGGTTGTTTTAGTTCACATATGAAAATTTTAAAATTCCATACAAAAAATATAAATTTCAATCCACACAAGATTAATTCACTTTTGAGTCAATTAAAAGTACAATTTAATTGCTATAAATTCACAAATTACTATGAGATTTATATACATTGTTGTATGAAGATATATTTTTATACTATTTGTATACAATTAATCATTTAATATTAATTTAATTCAAAAATCATATAATTCTACCTCATAATATACGAATATGAGGATTTTATTTGATATGTAGTAAAATTAAATTAAAAAAAGTTGAATAAATTATTATATTAATAATTAAAAAAAATATAGTTCAATTTCGTTCAAGTAGTTTAGTCTATTATCATGTAGGTTTTCACCATTTTTGGTAAATAATTGAGGGTAGAAAATGAAATCAATATCAAGTCATTCACTTATATAGTCATATAGATACAATTCAATAACTCGCGCACCACGTGGCATGACCAACCTAGTTTTTAAAATTAAAAACGAAAATATTACAATATTTAATGGTTTTCTTCTCTTAAATAGAATTCGACAAAAGTTTTACCTTTACACCTAACATCTTGCATAAACGATTGAGTTTCTTACCTTTCAAATGTATAAAACCCTCCTATTCCTTTTTTACTTATATACATAGCACAATCGTGCCAAAGTGAGCAGTTGATTTTCATCTTTGGTTGTTGTGCACGTAACATAGTAGAATATTTAGATATTTTATTTGCTTTTTTCTAGCTTGAAAAGGGACAATGATAGAGAGTTTAATTTCATCTCTCGTTTTCGTGTGGCACACCATTTCGCTAATTTGACCATCTCTAATTAATACAGGATAAGGGCTTCCCAACTATACTTTGAAATTCCGATGAAAAGTTGAAGAAGAACTTACCCGTACGAAAAGGAAACCTTACTCTTCAGTCATTTCTATAAATACCTATCATCCATCTTCAACCCCTCACTCATTCTCAATCTCTCCCAATTACTATGAAATTTGACGAAGAAACCAAAGAAAACCCTCTCATTTCTTCAAAAATGGGCAGAACCAGCTGTGGATCAGAAGCCATGGTCGAGCAAGAAGATGGTGATCAAGCTGCCGGAGATCAGAAGCTTTACATTCCCCCTCTCAATTTTTCAGTTGTTGACAATGGCATCTTCCGCTCCGGCTTCCCCGACTCTCCGAACTTCTCCTTCATCCAATCCCTCTCTCTCCGCTCTATCATGTAAGTGAAGAAAATATTATGCGGGATCAGATCAGATATGTAAATCTATCTGATCCCGCTCATGCGAGTTTCCACTTATTGTAATCGTTGTTTGGCGTATTTCAATGATCTGCAACTATATATCATACAGTAGATCTAGTGATACTGAGTTTGAATGTTTCTTTTTCTATGCAGATACTTGTGCCCTGAGCCATACCCAGAGATGAACATGGAGTTTCTGCAGGCAAATGGAATAAGGCTGTTTCAGTTTGGTATTGAAGGAACAAAGGTAGCAAAAATCAACTGTTTATAGGCCTTTTCTGACATTTTTGTGCATGCAAATGGATTTAATGCTATCTAACAAGAATTCATGAATCTTGTGATTAACGAGTGAGCAACAAGTCCCACAAGAAAACGGATAAAGGTGGTTAATTCATTAATAATCATTTCTTTTCTGGGTTTTTAAATTGACGATTATTGCCTCTTGTCCGAATATTCCATTTCTTGAAACTTTTGTACCATTTAGATCCCCTTGCATTTGCATTTCCCCGACGACATTTTCTTTTCCTTTGTTTAGTTTTCAATCTTGAAGACCCAAAATAAGAGAATCTTTTTGCCTTTTGTTTTATAAAAGGGATGACTTTTGTCCTTTTTTATTACATGGATGCTTCTTGATAACAAGTTTAAGATGGAATATAGCAGAAAGATTTGTGTTTTCTTCCGTGATTCAAATCTCTCGATTTTATACTAATTTTTGCAAATTTAGTCACTTTGATTAATATGTGTTTGTAAAAAGTTCTGTTCTTGGTAACATTATATGATCAGGATAAGTTGAACACCATATACATGGCTTGATCATCCACTTTCTCGACTTGTTTGCTTGCTTTCTGCAGCAAACATTTCTTGAAGCTAGGTTTTTATCGAACTGTTGCCATAAATGTCTGATCTTTTACATAACATTGTGAACTTGATGCTAATTATCAGGAACCCTTTGTAAACATACCAGAGGATGCAATTTCTCAAGCATTGAAAGTGGTCTTAGGTAACTAAATTCATTAGTGTTCATTAGTGTCCTTCTCTTTTACGACAGAACAAGCTTACGACATCTTTCTTTTCACGCAGATGTTAGGAATCACCCTCTTCTGATCCACTGTAAACGAGGAAAGGTAATCCATAGGTTGCATTTCTCTTTTACCAGTTTCAACCTTTCATTTGGACTCACATTGGCTATGTGTATGTGTTATTTTTCGCTATTGTAGCACCGAACAGGTTGCCTGGTGGGGTGCCTGAGGAAACTGCAGAGATGGTGCCTGACTTCTGTGTTTGACGAGTACCAGCGATTTGCAGCAGCAAAGGCCAGAATTTCAGATCAGAGGTTCATGGAGCGGTTCGACGTGTCTAGCTTCAAGCATCACTCACTTTCATTCTCATGCTCAAAGAAAAGGTTATAACTTGCATCAATTACTATCAAAATTGAAGGAATTATGATCTGATTAGTAATATATTTTCCAAAATGAGCATTTAGAAGTGCCTTTCTCACAGTTGCATATCGTACTGTGACATCAATAATAAGAATTTGTAATGTAATTAGCAGGTTCAACTTTAGGTTGATCTATTTGTGTATTATTTGGACTCTTTACATGAAATTCACCCTATTGTTTGCTTCATGGTTGAGATGATAATTGGTCAATATGTAGCTGCAGGTGTTTCAGTGATCATATCAGGTTTCCGATCATTTCTGTTGGTTGCTTTCATCATCCTGTATCAAATTATCAATGTCATGTTCTTTACTGTCAAATTATTTCGATTCAGTTTTCACCAGTGATGACTTCTACTGCATTCGATTCATTTAATCTGAAAACAACACTGTCGTCTAAATTATTATCCCAGTTTATATTGCACATATTCTTTTTTGGTTGTTCCACAATTCAAAATGTAATTTTTTCAAAAAAAAAACAAATATGTAATTGTTAACTAAAGCTAGTTTATGAGAATTTTTTTTATTTTCATATTCTTCAAAACTCTCTAAATATTCCTTCTATTTTTCATCCAACTAATATCAGAATATATTTTCAACTCAAAAAACTATAGTTTGCAGTTTGCACCCTGTGGATGATTGTCATCGATACGACTGTCATCAATTTAGTTCAATTATCAATAAAAAATCGTCATTCATCAAATCATCATCGCCAAAATTAATCATCAAATATCAATACTCAATAATCAAGCGAGTTCTATTTGATGATCCGATCTACGTTTCCACGAGAATCTAATTTTTCGATTTGACAATTTGATTATTTGTATATTTTAGTTGATGATTTTATATTTATGATTGATGATTTTCTATTAATAATTCTAGTTTCTCGGTTTGACGATTTGATTATGTGTATATTTTAGTTGATGATTTTATGTTTATGATTGATGACTCCAATACAAGGTGGGATGTGGTTGTGCGCTTGTGTTGAAGAAAAAGTAGCAATATCAAAGAAAAAGACTAAATGGTTGGAGAGAGATTGAATCTAGTCAGGATGAATTAGTATTTAATTTTAAAAAAATATCAACATTAAAAGGTAAAAGTATAATTTAGATTATAATTAATTAAATAAATACATATTATACCGGGTTTTCGGGTATCTGGAAAATGACATTTATGTGACCTGGACCCTGTAATTTGTGAAATTAACAGGCCGGGTATCCGTCCCTAAAGTATAAGAAAGTACCCGGTTATTTTATGCCGGGTCGACGAATCAACGGGTCGGGTAGGTCGGGTCGGATATTATTGAGCACCTAGCTCATATACTGCAATCTACCGTGGCGTGGTTTAAATTAAAAATAACAAATAATTAGTGGAATAAAGTTGACTTGGTCATACCGAATAATATCAAAATATCAAATTGTCAGGTATAATCATTGAAAATCATACTTAATAATTGTTAATGAAATATTGTAAATATTCATAATAAACCATGATTTTCAATAATATTTAAGATTTCATATTATAATTATTGATGATTGACATATGATAAAATTTATCTTATAAATACCCAGCCCTCTCAACATCAAAACAATATTATCACAACAACAAAGACAACATTGCTTAGAAATATGGAGAGATTAATGAAGATAGCTTTTTTTCTTACTCTCATAGTCATTGCCCAAGGTAGATCATCATACCTTCTTTTCCTTTATGTCTGTTCTTTTATCTTTTTTTACCATGAGATTTTAGTTCCTCAATCAAATCTTCCTATAGATTTATCTTTTTTACCATGAGATTGCATTATTATATAGGTATTTTTAACAATGTATCGATCGGTTTATTTAGCTTTTCCAGAGAAAAAGGATAATAAGTCCTCAATTTTTAAAATAAAATGAATTATCGTTTTTGAGGGTGTCATTCACTTTTGTATCAGAAATTTACTGATCTAATATACTTATGTTATCTTGAACAGGTTCTGTATCGTCACACGAGAATGAGGCCAATGGAATTACTGGATCTGGAAAAGAAATAAATGATGGTTACTGTAAATCTAATGATGATTGTGTAAATTTACCGTGTCCACCAGGAAATGTTCCTAGATGCAATTTCGAGATCGGACCGGCGCCGACTTGTATGTGTTTTAGCGGCTGAAATTTGTATTCACGAGATGGGATTTTTATGTTCATCACTTGTTTAAGGATTTTGTTTAGTGTGATTTGAATTTCGCAATCAGCTAAAGAAATATCTCTTTTATTTTCTATTATGGTTTTATATATGTCTAATAAATTGATATCGAAATATTATTATTTTATTTTGACTAAATCAATGTAGCATTTATTAACTTTTAATTACAACTTGAAAATTCATAATATTCTGATTGATTTAATTAATTATAGCTATGTCAGAAATGAGATGGTAGTTTGGTAAAATTTTACTCCATCATATGTAGCTACATTGGTTTCAGAAATTATAAAGCACGTATCCTTTTGTAATTCGGGGATGGTTGGTTGGTGAATGGTCAATGCGTATCAGAATGAGATGATTATGATAATAGGAATGAAAATATGCAGAAATTGTTATGATCAAATTTATTAATTTTAATTGGTCAATCGATTTTCTCTTACTTTGAGAAACTCTCTGCTAAGGCGGCCTTACCATAAGACAAGAGACTATATAAACCCATTTTCTACTAGTTTTGGGTCAGAAACATTAATATTTTAAATTCAGTGCCATAGTGAAATAACCGACATATATTAGGGACTAATGTGCAAATCACACCTAACTTTCCCCAATAAACCCAATTATGCTCAATTTCAGCACACCGATTCATCAAATCCCTACTTCCCCCAATTCATCACAACACGATTTCCCCAATTCATCACATCACGATTCCCCCAATTCATCAGAGTAATATCATCAAATCAAATTCATCATACATCATGGAAGATATGGATACGCCGAATTCGAGTTTGACTCAGCTAATCGTCCACAAAGATCAAAGCGAGTTCGTCAAATCGAATTCATCAAAACTCATGGGAGTTATGAAAACGCCGGAGTCGATTTCGGGTATGCTAATCATCAACGGATCGTCGATGGAACAGCCAGAAGAATCAACTGATGTTTCGGGCGAATCACAAGTCAAGCACACCAAAATCAATCATATAATGAGGGTGAAAGGTAACACAACGACGATATTGTGTTTTTTTAAACTTTTTTGCTCGACTGAGGAGATGATGTGCAGGGAATGATGATATCTCTGTTTTGATTCACTTTCAGTTCAGATAAATTGATAATTAATTATCAGCGTATCTGGATTGATGTTGTTTATATAATGACTTGATAATATGTTAGCTTCTGTTTTGATGTGAAGTAGTTGATGAAATCTTTGTTGGTTTGATGATCAGTTATTTTTTGGTGATGATAAGTTATTTTGTGTTGATGCTCAGTTAGTTTGTGTTGATGCTCAGTTATTTTCTGGTGATGATAAATTATTTTGTGGTGATGATCAGTTATTTTGTGTAGATGATCTGATATTCTGTGTTGATGATCAGTCATTTTGTGTTGATGCTCAGTTATATACTGGTGATGATAAGTTATTTTGTGTTGATACTCAGTTAGTTTGTGTTGATGCTCAGTTATTTTCTGGTGATGATAAGTTATTTTGTGGTGATGTTCAGTTATTTTGTGTTGATGATCTGATAATATGTGTTGATGATCTGATATTTTGTGTTGATGATCAGTCATTTTCTAGTTGATGATCTGATATTCTGTGTTGATGATCGGTCATTTTCTCTGGTGATAATCATTATTTTCTAGTGATGATATGTTATTTTCTGGTGATGCTCAGTTATATACTGGTGATGATAAGTTATTTTACCGCCGGAAGAGACGAGTCGAAACCCTAAATTGCAGCCGCCCCTAGAGCGAATGAAGAACGCGGAGAGAATGAATAAAGAGAATCTGATGAAAACAAAATGGGGTTTAGGGTATATAAATAGAGGATTTTTTTTATTGCAAAAAAGGGCCCCTATTTTGTAGAAAACTTATTATGAGCCCCGTCCCTATTTTGAAGGCTGCCTTATGGTAAGGCAGCCTTATGTAATTGTTTCTCTTTTACTTTAAATAAATTTATTACATAATATTTTAATTATTTATATTTATGTAACTAAGAGTCTTTATTGTAATTTAACAAAAATAATGTATTCAATTTTCCTAAAGTTATGAAACTAAATACAATTAATTTTAGCTCAAACATTATATATATTTTAATCAAAATATTATTCACTTTTAGGTAAACATGTTTCAAGATGGTTGTGCAAGAATTTATGTATAACAAATTATAGTTTCAAGTAAAAGAAATACATTTCAAATTTAAATGTATAATATCTAATTATATTGAATTTTTTAAGGGTTAAAAAAAGATAATTTTCTAGAAACCACCTCATATCTTTTAGAATTTCTATAACTCAATAACCAAATTTAAAATAGGTTCATCAGAATCCCCTTTTTTCTCTACCTCTCTCTCGGGAACCCCCCCTCCTCCTTCAGTTTTCTTTGATCCGTTGCCAGTGAATTCACTGCCATGGCGACCCCCTCCCATACCATACCTTATATCTCTCCCTAACCCCCACACCAAAACCCCTCTCCTAGTCTCGCCCATCTAGGGCTCTAACCTTGTAGGCCGGATATCTTTTCGGGGAACCCTTTGATTGGAGCCCCCGGCAATGGGTTTCTCGGTTCGGACTCCGGGAGTCCTATTGTAGTCGACCGTTTGGCCAGATCCGGGAATCCTCTTTTGAGCTAACCCGGCTAGATCCGGAAGTTGATCTATGGAGTTCCGAAAGTTTAGAGGTTTTCTACCAAATCTGACGGGATTGAGGGGCCTTTGGAGTCTCGGCACTACATATCTTCTGGGTCACATGCGCTGCGGAGATGCACGCGGTTCGCCGCCATCGTCCACACGCCTCCAAGTAGGAGCCGCTCGCACTACCGGCGTTGCACGCTGTCCGCCGCCTTCGCCACATGCGCCGCTTTGCACCATATACGACTAGTTCTCCTTGTTGTAGATGCACGCGCCACAGTCATCCTTGGTCTTCACTGTCAGACATGGCCTAGATATGGGTTTTTTCTCTTTTTTTATCTTTTGCTTGATTTAATTTCCTGTTTTGTTAGATTTTTTTAGTTTTTAAGGGATATGTGATTGCAACTAGGATCTTTTGCAAAACTACTTAGGCTAATTCATTGAGTATCTTGCCTATTTGTTTGTCATGTCCCTCTTAACCCTTAATTGGCGAGAGGGAAGACCCTTTGGGTTTCGGTCTGCGCATCACAGTAGAGGAGAAATTCAAGCCGTAGTAGTTTTGATGACCTACTATCGGCATTTCTGTGCATAGACTCATCGACTTTGAGCATTTGGTTCATGCTTTATGCTGCAAGTTAAGGATGCTATACCTGTCAGAGTAGTTTAGATACTTTTGTATCGATCCTTAGAAATCTTTCAATATGTCCCTTTTTAGGTAGCACCACTAAGGTAGAGAATTAGTACGGTTATGCCGGAAATCTCTCTGTAATCTCATTCAAATTGCCACAAAAATCATCAGATGGTTTTATGTGTGACATTGGGTTTACCCAATCATGTACTTTTAAGGTTTCTATTAATGGTTCGAGGAACCGTAAATAATCCTCCCATCCACTGGGATGGTTTTACCTCATAAAAATTTAATTTATCATCTTTTAGAATAATTATGCCAAGTGAACCGCACGTTACCCGATATATTTAAAGTATTTTTTGAAACGTTTAAAATTTGGCATATTAAAAATATTTTGTGATATCTTCCAATACTGATACACTCTCTACGGTGGCATTTAGTTTACTCAACATCAGAAATCCGGTAACATCATTTTGAGTTTTGAATCGATTAAAATGTAGCCAAAGCAAGTTTTACACTTCTAAATCAATCATATTTTTCCTTGTGTTCAGAATGTGTACTTTAACATCGATAACATGATGCTTTTTCTACCATGAATTGATCTCATCTGATCATTCGTTTTCTATACCAAATGAAAACTCATTTTTCTTTAGCTTATTTTAACTATTCAAAGAAACCGTGGAACAACTACGTACTCTCTGACAAGTGACAACACACTCATTTATTTCACAAAATCTCAATTTTTCAACGCGTGGCATCTTTCTTTATTAAACAAACTAATAGCTTAATTATAGGACAACCTTATACACAATCTAGAACTCAGTGATAGTTAAACTCGTTGATGGTTACCACCTTTGACTTCACATGGTTACCACCCTACCACCTAATTATGATTCTTCCTGAATAAGAGTAGAACAAGTCAGCTTCATCAATTTCAAATCAATTGCATTGCATCTGAAAAATTAAACCAAAATTGTTGAAACAAACTAAAAACACGAAACTTTGTTCCAGTGATTGTTCGCAGAAATTTTACAAACATGAGCACGTACTAACATAAAAAACCCTCGCAATATTATCACTAACTGGCTGCACCATCATTACACCATATATTGCAAAATTTTCCACCTCTTCTTCCCAAAATCATAAATATTTATATCATTATTATTTTAATATGTCTTCACCATGATCATCCTTATACTACCATTAGATTCATCACTGGACAACATTCCGCTATGCACCTTGATAATCATGCATATACTATATCCCAACCAGAAAAGAAAGCAGGTAAAGACATTAAAGAGGACCGAAAATTTGTAAAATGAACTAAGCTGCACAATGCAAAAAAAATATTAATAAAAAACTGATACATGAAATCTTGTTCTTCTGAGTGGTGATGATGATCATGTTGGACGCCTTGGTGTACCAGGATTGGTGTTAGGTGTTTAACGATTTAGGCCGCCTGCTACGTACCCGTATATTACCCACAACAACACGTATATAACCCAAAAATTGAAAATAAGTTGAACTTGACAGGACTTTATTATTGTTGGATGAATAAAAAAAATTACAAATGACATCACAGAGAAATGGGAGAATTGAAGATGAGGATGCAGAATGCTAGCCTTGGATGTACAAATACACAGGTGAATATATATTTTAAGATATTGAAACTTTTAGAAAAATAACGAATGAAAGAATAGCATTCATCAATTATTATTAAATTTAATAAACGGGAAAAAAGTCATTATTGGGTTACATTGAAATTTGAAAACATCCACATGTATGTCTGGGCCAAACTTCATAATCGCGGTTGGGCAAGTATCCAGGTGGACATGCTATATCGCAATCATCTGCTCTGTAACAGTAAACCACTGCTTGAGCCCCGATCTTCAGTGCCACTCCTTTTGATGATTCAAAACCTGGTGTGATATATGTAGTCTATATATACGGACATTTTTCAAAGTAACCAATAAACAGATTCTGTTAATTTTCTTATTTTCACTCAAGATTTATACTTAAAATCTGACCATCGATGATAATCACACTAACAACTTCGCTTATAATTTGAACGGTTTGAGAGTTGCAATCAATGATAAGGATCTTGAATATAGATCATGAGTGAAAATAAGTAAAATAACATCAACTTGTTTCATAAAAACTCATTACAAATATATAGTATTGTTTATAACTTCTACGGATATAAAACACATGAAATATATGAAGGCTAAAATACTTGTTTTAATGAACTAAAACAGAAAGAAAGTTGTTCATGTATATACCATGGGCAGTGAGCAACAATGTGAAAAAGAGAACAATTTTGATCATTGCCTTCTCCATATGAAAGAGAGATAATTTGCTACTGTTCTATAATATATTGTGTTTATGTGATTTTGATTATTGTAAATGATATCGAGAGAGGACTTTATATATACTAGGTTACACAACATTTCAGTTCACCATCATGGTTTTTAAAGCACGTTTTTCGCCAATTCCATATGATTTTGGCACCAGAATAGACTTATTTTTTTAAAAGCATAAATAACACGTGCGCTAATTAGATTAAAGTCACATAAATAACATGTGAGCTATAAAATTAGAACTTTGTTGTTTTTCATATTAGATACGATTTTATGTTCCGATCAAATACAATTTGGTTAAAAAACTGTGTTAGAAATGTAGCCTCTTAGACCATTTTTACTAACAAGATTCACATCAATTTCCACGTCATTTTACCAAAATCATTTATAAATGTAATTGTTAATTATACCTAATCTATCACTAGTGAAAAAGGCAAGAACACGTTGCCAATGGACGGCGGTTCCGTGTGCATTTTGGAAAATCATTGTGCATCCTATTAAGTTTTTGAAGTCGTAAATCTAGTAGGACTCAAAACCTTGATTCTGCGTGAATTTTTAACAAACCGTCATTTATTGAGTACCTACTAAGTTTACGAGTTCGGAATCTTCCTCTCTCTCTCAACACTCATCTCCTTCATTCTCTCCATTCAAACTTTCTAGATCAGTTTCAAAAGATTTCAACCATAAATCTTTTCATGATCATCTTCAACCACGTTGATGATCATCATCTTTAACCATAAATGTTTTCCTCCTCCTCCTTCCTTTTTTTTCTTTCAAGGGACCTTGATGAATTTCTTCGAGTTTGAGTTTCACATTGGATCTTCACCAAAATTGTGAATTTAGGGTGATTGCTTTTGGTTTTGCTATCTTGGAGTATGAGTTCGCTGATGATTGGGGTTGAATCTACAACATTGAGCAAAAGGTTGATTTCAAATTCAATGTGTTCTTCATATGATTTAGACGGAAAATCAATAGATTAGCATGATATTTTAATGTATTTTTGGGATTTTGGGGTACGATCTAATCGATCCATAGCTATCCATGATCTGGGGATAAAGATGTTTGTTTTACAGATTTTGATTTCATTGGGCCGGTTTTTTTTTTGTTACGTTCTACTTACTTTCCAAACTTGTAAGCTAATCTATGATAAGCATTCGAATTAGGAAACGTCTCAAACATCCTGCCACAGACATCTCATTAACAAATCCGGAACTATCCCATCCGAATAGTGTTCCAAACTCGTAAACGTTATACGACACTTTCAGTGACGTGTATCGGTGGCGCCAATTACACGGCGCCACCATAGACAACGGTCAAAACCGCCATCTAACTCTGATTCAACCGCCGTATTCGTTGCCGTCCTCCACTAATGTATAAGCAAATTTAGTTTTTCATACTTTTCAAAATTGGACTCTCTAAAATATTCATTAATACTTTTTATCCAACTAAGAAAACATATTTTCAACTCAAAAACTATATATACTTTTTTTGATTTTCACATTTATTAAAAGTGTCTATTTATATTTACCTTTTAATGTACGATTTACATATCACAGAAAATACTACTTAAATGAAATTATGGATGAGTGAATTTAGTTAAATTTAAAGTTTCTCACATTCATTTTCTATGAACTAACTAAACATAGTTCAATCAAATTGAACTACACTCTTAGAATTGAGATGGATAAAATTGAATTAAATTAAAATACATTAAATAAGTTTTAGGATGAACCTGTTTGTTTTTTAAAAAGTTAAACCACCTTAGTGGGGGAAATTTTATTCGGCTTCCCAAACCTATAAAATAGATAAAAACATACAATCAATGCCAGGAATAACAGGCAAAGTTTGTGGGAGCATGAGCTCCAAAAGCATAGTAATGCTTTTCAAAAATAATAGAAGCCTATACAAGCTCTATTCAAAAAGACTATTGTTAGTACTCCTTTTAAAAGCCTATTAGAGAATTGCATAGCAAAACTCAATGCGGCATTAAAAATGAGATTAAGCAGTCATGAGTAGACATCTAAAACTGTCTGATCTAAGGTTGGAATAAGCTCTAGCATCATTTGGTCACAGGCTTATCAAGTCCAGAACTGGGGCAGAAGTGAAGTGAGCATCTGGCAGTCTCTGTTGTCCTCCCTTCCATGATTTCTGAAAAGGAAAACACAGAAAGAAATATATGAGAGTAGTAACTGCTCATGGAGGATGCAGCCTAAGAGATGGAACTCCATATTTGTCCAAAATATAAAGGCCCTTTGCAGTTTCAGGAAAATCCACAGATTGGTTGAAAACAGATGAATTTTTAGATTGCATAGCATGAGTAGCTAAAGAGTCAGCAACCCGGTTGCCCTCTCTAAGTGTATGAAACAAGATTTTTTCATTTAGTGCAACATGTAGTTCATCAACTAGAGAGAAAAGTTTCCATGGAGCTAAATTAGGCTGTCTAATCATATTAATTGCCTTTTTACAATCTGTCTCAAATGAGCATGGGCAGTTTAAATTGATTGAAATGGACATACCTAAGTCAATTGCTAGAAGTTCAGCATGTAGGGGAGATTGGGCCTTAGTGTATAAGCATTGTGCATGAACGAAATTCCCCTCAGTGTCTCTAATTATAATTCCAATCCCTGTAACTGAGTCCAGTGATCTCCAGTTTGCATCAGAGTTCAGTTTATATTGGGAGGATGGTTTTGACCAGAGGACTTTGGATATGGTAGGCTTTGGAGGTCTGACTCTGTGAGGGAAATATCTGTTTGAAGCAAGTTCCAGGTCACAAGGTCTGTGAATGTAAAATGGTTTGGCTGCAAAAGAGTCGTAAATCATTGACTTGATATCATGTAGGACTTTAGTGTGGCTGGGAATAATATTTTCATAAAGAAAATTATTCCTTGCCTTCCATAGAGTCCAGCATGATATTAAAGCAATGTTTTTAATGAGAATGGTCTGAATTGCAGAGATTCCAGGTCTGGAGAGATAATAAGAAATTCTAGCCCAGATGGTAGTCAAAATAGGGGTTCTAATACCTATGAAAATATCTACCTCTTTCCATATCAAAGTAGCAAACTGGCATTCATTGAAAAAATGGTCTAAGCTATCTGTATTTTTGCAAAAACAGCACTTAGACACAATCTGAAATCCATAGTATGCCAGTACATTATCAAAAGGCAGCAGAGAATTAAGAGCTTTCCACATCAATACAGATACCTTTTTCTGGATTCTTCAGTTCCATAATTTTGAGAGGGAGATAGCTGTGCCTCTTTTTGGTCTCAGGTTATCATAAGCAGATTTAAAGGAAAAAGCTCCAGTGATCTCTGGTTTCCATATTAATCTATCATCCCTGTGATCCTTGATGTAGCATCCTGTAGAATAGACAGTAGATTAACATCAATAGAAAGGGCAGCATTTGGAAGAGTGATATGTCTATTCTGTACAAATTGGGCCACAGTACTGTCATTGGGAATATCTATCTGTTGAGGGTTCAGTATGTCAGATAAAATTCCAATACCTGACCAATTAGAATCCCAGAATTACAATCTCCTTTACCCAGTATAACCTTAGTGTGCTGTTCACAAAAATGGCTAACTTCACATATTCTTTTCCATGTTTGGGAAGTCTGGGATGATTTTGGTAAAGATGCTAAGAAATTGGTCCAGGGAGCATGGGAATTTTGGTATTTCCACCATAACTTTACTGAGAAGGATTTAACAATAGTATGTAAGTTTATGAACCCTAGTCCATTCTCAGCAATAGGGAAGCATAAAGAATTCCAATTTTTCCAATCTTTTTTTGGCCTATCATCTACTGATCCCCAAAAGAAGACAGCCATTTTTTTTCTAATTTGTTTGATCACATGCACTGTGGGCTTCATTACTGACCATATATGTTGTGGCAAAGAGTACAGACAGGAATTTATCAAAACAATTTTAGCTCCTGTAGACAACCATTTATTTTTCCAGTTATGAACTTTTCTATCAATCATCTACAATATTGGCTGGAAAAAAAATGTTTTTTGTTCTGCCAGAGAAAATGAGAACTCCTAAATATTTAAATGGGAAAGTTCCTTTTTTCATGCATAATATTGAGTTTATTTCTCTGATTTTAGCCACTGTAGCATGCTTGCTAACAAAATAGTCACTTTTTTCATAATTAATTTTTTGGCCAGACACACACTCAAAAACAGCCAAGAAAGCTTTCATTTTTAACAAATTAGGCTTACTAGCTTGCATGAAAATTACAGTATCATCAACATATGTTATATGTGAAATCACAGTAGCAGATCTAGGGAGATTATAGTACTGTAGGCTACCTATGTGAAAGATGTATGCAAGACTCCTAGTAAATGCTTCAGAGAATATATTAAAAAGGAAAGGAGAAAGTGGATCACCTTGTTTGATGCCTCTGGTAGCCTGGAAAAAACCTACTGGACTACCATTAACTAACACAGAAAACCATGCATTTGACAGATTCTTAATAATACAGAAGATAAATTTACCATGGAAACCAAATTTGATGAGTATACTAGTTAAAAATTTCCAACATACTCTGTCAAAAGCCTTTCTGAGATCCAGTTTCAAAATGCAGTTGGGATTTCTACCCTTTTTGTCAATGAATCTAACCATTTCTTTTAAATACAAAACATTGTCTGAAATGTCCCTATTTTTTAATAAGGCGGTTTGGTGTGGAGAAATGATTTTTTGCATGAATGGTTTTAGCCTCTCCATTAGTATCTTTGAGAAAATTTTATTAGCTACATTAGAGACTCTAATAGGCCTAAAATCACTAAAAGATGAGGGGGTATCTATCTTAGGTATAATAGCTATCTAGGTACTTGCAATTCCTTTTGGAATATTAGTACTGGAAAGAAAATCATTTGCATCTCTCAAAAGATCCATGTAAATGATGTCCCAACTCTTAATGTAAAATTGAGCACTAAATCCATCAGGGCCAGGGCTACTTTGCTTATTAAGAGAGAAAACAATGGCTTTAAGCTCATCTGCTGAGACTGATCTAATTAATTGCTCATTGTCTTCTTTAGTAATAAGGCATGGGATCTAAGTCAAAAAATGAGCATAGAAATCACTCTGTGATGGATTATCCTCTGCAGTGAGAAGCTCAGAATAATATTTAATGGCTTCAGTCTCAATTTCTGCAAATTCATCTAACCAGACATCATTGGAGTCCTTAATCTTGGTTATGCTCATTCTACTCTTCCTTTCCCTAACTGTGTTATGAAAGTACTTAGTATTATCATCACCCTCTCTGAGCCACTTGATTTTGGATTTATATTTCCAAAAGTGTTGTTGCTCTTTGATTGCTCTAGAGAGTAATGATTTTGCATTTTTGAGAGTGACAAGATTTATTTCACTCTGATCACTATCATATGCTAGTTCTATCAGTCTCAGTTCTTCTTCAGCCTTAACAACATTTTCATGGACATTACCAAAAACTTCTCTGTTCCGGATCTTAAGGCATTTTTTTAACCTGAGAAGTTTAAGGTAAAGTCCAATCATGCCAGTGTTGTCAACCTGAATCTCCCAGTTCTCCTTAATCACATCAAGAAAAGCTGGTCTTTTGAACCAAGTGTTAAGGAACCTAAATGGTCTGGGAGAGGATTTAATAGTGCTGCCAATTGTTAAAAGTAGGGGACAGTGATCACTGGACAATTTACTAAGCACAAGGATGGAAGAGCCAGGGAATTTGAATTTCCACTGAGCTTTAGCAAATCCTCTATCAAGTCTTTGTATTGTAGGTAATTTAGATCTACCAGTAATACTCAGATCAAGAGGAAATTTCTGTCTACCATTACTCCAAGTGAAAAGATTGCCAACAGTATTAATGTGTTCTAACTCCATATCATCAATAAATTTTAAAAAATCACTGATGCTTTTTAAGCTGGGAGTAGAACTACCTTTGTACTCAGTTAGTGATGCTATAGCATTAAAATCACCAATGAAAATAGTTTCTGGGCAAATTATGTTCTGTAAATCAATCCAGAGGTCCTCCCTACCCTTTCTAATTCTTAAACCATAGACAAAGACAGCCTCCATGGAGGAGTTCAGTTTCTGACTGTGGGTTAAAACATGTAGGAATTGGGCATGGTCAGTTAGCTTGGAGACTTGAATATCATTTTTCCAGAACAACCAGATTCTTTCATTCTGAGCAGCTAGGCAATTTTGGTATTTAAGGACTCTCATGTAATGCAAAATTTTTTGGTTTTCATGCATAGGCTCTATTAAGCACACAAGGTCAAAGCAGTGGGTTAAAATCAGTTCATCAAGTCTTTTCAAAGAAGTTTCCATTCCTCTGACATTCCAAACAAGGAATTTAATTTTGAGGTTTGTACTAATCATAAAAAAGGTTTTTTGGGGCTAGTAGTTACAGCACCAGCTATAATCTGGTTAAGCTGTGTGAAATATGTGTTCAGTTTAATAGGGGGAGTATGCTTAGCAATTAATCTAGATGATTTCCTCACCTGAGTGTTTACCTGCCCCTTGTTGTTTGGTTTTGCTGGATCATTTTGGTGCTCATCATTTTGAACCTGAGTATCAATCCCTGGTGATTTTTCTGAGTCTGGAGCTTCATCTTCTTCCCCAGCATTTACATTCTTTACAGCTTCCTGTCTTAGCAGTTGTAGTTGCTCATCTTCTATGAGGGGAAGAAATCTATTGTGCCTGTTTTTGTCCTGAGAAAATTAGGGAACAATATTAGAAGCATCTGTAACATGTATAAAGAAAGATTTTTACCTGTATTCAGTACTGTATCATCAAAGGCATATCTTTTAGGTTTATGGTTCTTCATCAGCCAGTCATTCTCTTCTGGTCTCAGCAAGGGATTTGTGTGTTTCTGTGGAAATAGGTGAGGGACTCTGGGAGGGTGAGGAGTGGATGGAGAGAATGTCATTTTCATGGCTAGGGGAGATTTGGGATTTTTTAGTCTGAGAGGGAGTTGCACTGCACTGAGGAGGCAGTACAGTCAGTGGCCTGTGGCAGAAAGGGATCAACTTCTACCATTTTTTCTTTGCCCTTGTTGAGGAGTGAAGGTGGGATAGTAGGTTGTATTAGCAATGATGTTTGAACTAACAAGGGCTCTTTTCTAACATACACCATTTGAGACTTTAAAGCCCTATCCTTTTCTTTAGCAGAAACCCCAGAATTTCCAACTTTCTGAGTCTGTTTTGGCAAGGTAGTAGTATCAGTGACAGAGGCTAGTATGTGAGGCTGGCTGGATGGATCAAAAGCCATTGGTTTTCTAGGGTTGTAAGCCTGTCTAAGCTGGGGGTTAGCAGAGATACATTTTTCCAGATTGTGGCCAAGTTTAAGACAGTGAGAGCAGTACAGGGGAAGGTCATCATAGATGATTTCCAAATCAGTAACTTGCCCAGTGATACCTACTGCTATTTCATAATGTAACTTTTTTTGTAAATCCACCTCAATACAAAGCTTAACTGCTGATGGGCGTGTCAGCGAAGCAGTAGCAGAATCCATTTTCAGAAAGCAACCAATTTGATCACCAATGAACTCTAGCATAGCAGTATTATAGAAGTATATAGGCAAATTAGGGATTGTTACCCAAATAGGAACTATGGATGACTCATAGTTGGGGCTGAAATCGGTGGTCCATTTCAGCACCTTCATACGGACTCCTTTGAAGCTCCACATTCCTTTAATCCAGCATCTTTGGTAGTCTGAGGGGTCTTGAAATCTGATTAGTACATGTTTGTAGTCGAGTGACCCGAGTTGAAAGGAGGATTCAAAACCGATTGATTTGAAAGATTCATTGAGCACTTCCATGGATGGTTTACCCCTTTCAAACTTTCCTATCAAAGCATTCTTGTAATGACTCGCCAGCAACGCCGCCTGATCTGCCGAAACAATGCAAGCGATTTTGCCTTTGTGGTCTCCAATTGGTTGGATTTCGGGATTTGTAGGAAGAGTAGATGCTAATGGGGGAGGTCTGGTTGAAAGAGCCTGAGCAAAGGTGCGAAAAATTGGGTTGCCACCGCGGGGCTGCGGTGGCTCCGCCATGATTGTTACCGTTTTATGACTGTTTCAGGCAAGAAATGGTAGGGTCATGTGTGGAATTTTGGGATTCTGACTGGAAAAGTGTGTAATTTGGGAAAGCGAGGAGAGAGAAAGGAGCGTTTTTTTTAAACTTAATTTCGAATCATATGCAATGTC
This sequence comes from Sherardia arvensis, assembly GCA_948330725.1. Classification (NCBI taxonomy): domain Eukaryota; kingdom Viridiplantae; phylum Streptophyta; class Magnoliopsida; order Gentianales; family Rubiaceae; genus Sherardia; species Sherardia arvensis. The sequence continues at coordinate 31,720,037 of OX415241.1, forward strand.
TTTTGAGTTCTAGATAGTCGCATCAAACCATATGTTGTTTTAGGATGAACCTGAGTCACATCAAACTATATTCAATTGAACTAAACTAAATTAATAACATGAAGACATTAAAAAATTGTCTTATATTTTTTAAAATAACTAGCTTGGTACCATCGCGCGTTTCGCGATCCACTTGAATTATTTTAAAACATTTAAAGTTGATATAAAAATTGATTTTTATATTAAGGGTATATAAAGAGTTAATATAATTAAGTAACACATAGAAATATAAGCTTGATCATGAGAAACTAATTAAAGTATGTTTGTATCATAAAAAGGTATGTATCTAATTAAAAGGTATTATATATACTTAATCATGTCAAATATATCATCTTTTATTAGGTATATATATAAAAGCAGAAAGTGGCGGCGTAAATATAAATAAAAAAGAAAAAACACCGCCCGCCGGAATATTAATAATGGCATAAAATAATACTTATATTTTAATTAAGGAAAATAATACTTATTTTTTACTAGGTATATATTAAAAAGTAGAAAGTGGCGGCATAAATATATATATTAAAAAAATAGGGCCGCCGGAATTATACTGCTAACACATAAAACGACCGTATATGCTGCGTTCCCACCGTATGTTATATATGTATATATTATGCTTTCCTTCCTTGAAATATAATTCCTTTGATAAACCAAACTCCACCGCCATGCCGTTTCCATAAAAAAAATGCTCCATAGAGTTAGATTTAGACCAGTAATTTTGCCCAACAATTGTGAGTAATTTTTCATAATAATGTTTCCATGTAGTTGTCCCCAGTAAGCTTTTTCCCATATAGTTGCGTTGCCGTTTCCTTATTAAATTAAATTACATAATTCCTTCTATGTATTATAAATGCAATAAAATAAATATACAGTATAATTCCAAATATATATACAGTATATATTATAATTCCAATTCCATATATTATAATTATTTTCATATATTAAATCTGTAAACTAAGAAACCACCACTCTAGAATATGGAATGCATACACACCGCTGCCACCCATATATGTATCGAATAAACCTTCCACAAGTTTCTTTTAAAGTGCAATATTTTGCATCGCTCTTACTTTCTCAATTCGACCTTTAAAACCTCAGGATTAACTCATGTTGAGCGCTAAAGCTAAAGTGCAAAGACCTAGGGTTTCTTTTTGTGAGTGATCTTCTCAGACCAGTTTTCACTCACGAGGATCTTCTTATATTGCAGGGTTTATTTTCTATGTTTCTTGAAACCAACTTTGTGTACTATTATATTGTTCAGATTAAAGGATTTTTTTATATTCTCACGGGGTATTTTTTGATTATACTGAATGGTTGTTTGCTCAACAGGTGTGATATGTTAGTAAATATAATATTTACTTAGCTTTCTTCTACCCCGCCAGTGATGAGACACCAAACACACAGCGGCGATCAGACACCTTCACCACCACTACGCTTTCATTCCGCACAATCCGTCTCTAATATTCAATAAATATTCTATTTACTACCATAATATTGTAGTGTTCAGATTGGAAAAAATTTCGATGTGCATTTAGAAAGCTCATGCTCATAGCTGATCATCGCAGACAAATTTTAATTAGGACGTATTTTCATATTCTATTATTTACTTTTACTTTATTTTATAAATGAACTTTGTGTGCTGTTTATGTTCAGATTAAAAGTTTTTTCGATGTGCAATCAGAAAGATCCTGCACATAACTGACCCTCATAGATCGATTTACTTTCTACTTTACTTTTATAAATCAATTTTGTGTGCTATTAATATTATATTGTTCAGACTGAGCATTCAAAAAGCTTATGCTCATAACTGATCCTCACATGCCGTTTTAATCAAGACGTATTACCATATTGTACGGTTTACTTTCTACTTTATTTTATAAATCAGTTTTGTGTGCTATTATATTTAGATTGTAGGATTTTCTCTTTATATCTTTACGAGTTTCTTTAATTTATATTTAAAGGGTTGTTTTAGCAAGTTTGATATTTTATTGTTCAGATTTTCTCACAGGGTATTCTGGGTTGGTTTAAGCGGCTGTTATGTTTCATTCAATTCTAAATATTTATTAAATTTTAATTTCAATCTTTTATAGGTGTTCAATAAGATAAATACGTGTATTTATTCAATCAAACACCTCCCTCATATTTGTACTCATAGCAAACACATGTGCTCATGTAAGATTGGTCAGCAGAATCAATATACTGATTTATTTTTAACCTTAGTTTTTCGGCTTTTTTGTTGAGTTTATGTCATTATTATATCTATATTCATGCCCCTTCAAAAATTACAGTAATATTCTCTTGCATTCTAATTGCAAAAGTACTGCTTTTGATCCATGGAGTTTGGAGACCGATCTTTGAGAATTAATGCTCAGAAATTATCTACATGTTTTAACTGAGAGCTCTTTTCGAGTCTATGTTTCCACATGAAAGACTTTCATATTTTATATTGAGATTATTGTTCAAAACCATCTCTGATGATACTAATTACATTAAGTATGACAAGATGCAATAATGTCATGGGCAACCATTTAGAAATTTTATTCATTTATTTAAGTAGATGAGAACATAAATTTAAAAAGTCTCATAGATATATTGCTTTTACAAATGGTACTGCTACTGCTTAGCAGGATAAATATACTAATTAAATTTAGTCAGGTGCTCAACCAATATATATATATATATTTTACTTTAGTTTTCCGATCCTTTCTTTTGTTGGATTACATATTATATGGATACATTAAAATGCCGTAATAGGTTTGCATGCCATTGAAAATAATGCAAAAACAAAAATAAAACCAACCGAGGGATATAGGTATAGAATCAATATGATTGGTATTTCTAATTATCAATTAATTTAAGTTATTACTTTTGTGTATTTTTATTCTGTTTTACTTAATATTGTAGAATACATTTAATTTCGATACATATTAACTTTATGGTATTCTTGATCAAAATATATTCATGATTAAATTTGTTAATTTTATGTATGTTAATTTGGTTGATTTTCACAAACCAATCTTTGTTACAAATATGAATGATTATTTTTTTTAACATTAGTAAATCTTTAATCTCATATTCATGAAATCAATATAAATCATGAAATTAAAATGTATTTTAAACTATCTTAAAAAAATCGCGCAACGCGCGATTCAGTTAGCCTAGTTTAGAGTAGTTAGGAAATATTTGTTTGAATTTATTCGAAAAAGAAAAAATTTGAGAAAACATATATTTGAAAAGGGTCATCCTTTTAATGCCTAGTCTATTACATGGAACTTACTCTAATTAATTCATTACATATGAGATCTCATTATTGTTTAATTTTTGTTGTAATTCATATAGAACAGTTGATTATTAATTTATAAAATTTGGATTTTAAAAATGCACTAATTTTTATAAAATTAGAGCTCCATGTAATTTTTTCTAATTGCACAATGTAACACTATTGTATAATTTAAAACATATAAAACTTTTCACGGAAAGTCATAAAAGTTGGGAGTTGAAATATTCCCTTTAATTTTAATTTAGTTTAGTTTTGAAAGAATTTATTCAATAAATTCAATTTAATTAAACCACGCTTTTATTACTTTCATTTTTGTATGTTTATGTTCAGTTCAGTTTTATAAAATATAATTTAGTAAGAACATGCCCTACATGACTGATATAATCTAAAATAACAATTTATTACTATGAGATATCTTACCGAATCATTTACAAAGTTGTAAAGTTAAAATGTTTTGTACAATTAAATATGAGGTAGTCTTGTGAGAGACCGTCTATATTATACATTGGGGACTAAGTAGTAAAAGTATGTTTGAATAAAAATAAGGAGGTCCTTAATTGCAATTTTTGGAAATTACTATTCACGTGCATTATTCATAACCCAGTACTATTCACACACGCACTATTCATGCCAGGTACTGTTCACGCACGCACTATTCACGTCCCAGAACTATTTACAAAATAGAATATTGGGTTTTAAGCACATAAAGTCTACATTATAGTCTCAAACATGAACATGGACATCTAAACATATTAGCCTAACCAATTTTCACACACCAAGACTCACATCTGGCCATTCATGCCTCAAACAGCCCACAACATTGGGATTTTAACACATAAGGTCCACATTTTAACACGAACATCTAAAAAAGCTACCCTAACAAATTTTCACACACAAAAACTCACATATGGCCATTCATACCTCAAACAGCCCAGAACATGGGATTTTAAACACATAAGGTCCACATTATAGTCCCAAACATGAACACGAACATCTAAACACACTACCCTAGCCAATTTTCACACACCAAACCTCACATCTGACCATTTATGCCTCAAACAGACCAGAAAATTGGGATTATAACAAATAAGGTCCACATTATAGGCAGAAACATGAACATGAACATCTAAACATGCTACCCTAACCAATTTTCAGAGACCAAAGCTCACATATGGTCATTCATGCCTCAAACAGACCAGAACATTGGGTTTTAAGCATATAAGGTCCACATTATAATTCCAAACATGAACACGAACATCTAAACACACTACCCTAACCAATTTTCACATAGCAAACCTCACATCTGGGCATTTATGCCTCAAACAGACCATAACATTGAAATTTTATCACATAAGGTCCACATTATAGGCAGAAAAATGAACATGAACATCTAAACATGCTACCCTAACCAATTTTCACACACCAAACCTCACATATGGTCATTCATGCCTCAAACAGACCAGAATATTGGGTTTTAAGCACATAAGGTCCACGTTATAGTACCAAACATGAACAAGAACATCTAAATACACTACCCTAACCAATTTCACACACCAAACCTCACATTTGGCCATTCATGCCTCAAACAGACCATAACATTGAGATTTTATCACATAAGGTCCACATTATAGGCAGAAACATGAACATGAACATCTAAATATGCTATTTTAGCCAATTTTCACACCAAACCTCAGATCTGACCATTCATGCCTCAAACAGACCAGAATACTGGGTTTAAGCACATAAGGTCCACATTATAGTCCTAAACATGAACACAAATATCTAAACATACTACCCTAGCCAATTTTCACACACCAAACCTCACATTTGGCCATTCATGTCTCAAACAGCCCAAGACATTGGATTTTAACACATAAAATCCACATTATAGGCAGAAACATGAACACGAACATCCAAAAATGCTACACTAGCCAATTTTCACACACCAAACCTCACATCTAGCCATTCATACCTCAAGCAGCCCAGAACATAGGGGTTTAAGCACATAAGGTCCACATTATAGGCAAAAACATGAACACGAATATGACCACAAATAAATAAAATCAAACCTCCAGCAGTAAAATCAAACCAAACCAGACAATGCCCAATCGGATGCAAATCGGATGCAAAACACAAGCAAAACAATGCCCAATCATAGGAGCACAGAGTCGCCAATCAAAATCACATTATCAATCAATGAAAGCAACAAATCAACACAATCAAACGAGTTTATTGATTTTTACAATTAGTATAATCAAGAACGCTTTGATTTGCTCTTGAACGCTATGAAAACAAAGAAATCGGGGAGTTTACTTGCCATTGCGCACGGTGGAACTGCCTTTGCTATGCAATTGATGCATGAATCGGAACACCGACGATTGGGAACGACGATTAGGTTTTGGATTTTGGGGGAGGAACTGGGAGAGACGATTATGAAAGGAGAAATTCGGAGGAATTGGGGGAGGAAAGTGGGTGGTTATGAATGGAAATTTCAGATTTATATTAATTGTAGTTTAGGCTAATTGCAAACAGACCCTCGCATATTAGCTTTATTTTCAATATAGCCCCCGCACATTATTACCCTTTTTTTCAGTCCCGTCTATAATCTGGACGGTCTCTTTCGAGACTTTCTAATTAAATATTTATAAAATTTGATTGTTATGGTTATTAGAAAACGTAGGCTAATAAAGTAAATATGATGTGTTGATGCTTAATATAGTATAGTAATCATTTCACAAAAGTAAAAAGTGTCGAGATTAACTAATAAGCTCCACGCACAGGGCAAGTGTCGAGATTCCACTTCACGCGCAGCCGCACCTCAGCCGCGCCTCAGCCACGCGCCGCCAGACCACTGATGTGCCTCTGACGTGTTGCCTCCCCAGGTTACCTGTTTGGGTATTCACCACAGTTTGGGTTCTTCTCATTTTTATTGTTTTTTTTTCAGCTTTCTAGATTTTTTACTTTGTTGGGATATGATTTGGAACTGGTCTTTTTGCAATCTTTTTTGACTAATTTATAGAGTATCCTTGCCTATTTGTTTATCATGTCTCTCCTAAACGGTTAGTTGGTGGGACCCCCATTAGGCTTCGGTCTATGCAATACAGTGTAGGAGAAATTCAAATCGTTTGTAGTTTTGACAACTTACTAACGGTGTCTTTGTGCAAAAACTTTGAAGACTTTGAAGTTAAGGATATTATACATGTTAGGCAGTTTAGATACTTTCGGTATTAGACATTACGAGTCTTACGATGTATCCTTTTTAAGTACTTGTATTTGTTTATCATCATGACTATAGTCATGTATATACTGTTACCAGCATTGGTGTTACTGCCACAATTAATGAGAAAATTTAGATTTTTATATCCTTAGAAACTTCTCCTAGTCTCAACAAATTATAAATTTATTTGGCAATCAACTAATGTTCTTAATGGAAAACGAAGAGCGCCTTCAAAATCCAGTCAACGACGGTTCAACTTTTTTAAAATAGTTATAAATATAATTATTTAAATAAAAATATGAATTACAAATAAGTCTAATATAGACTGCACTTAGAAAACCAGTATGGAGGGTAAACCTCAATATTTTAGACTCTCGTTTGTGAAGAAACGTTGATTAAAATTTATCATATAAAAGTATTTCTAAACTCTTCTTGACATTACTTTTGGACCTTGAAGAGTTTTAATAATAATATTTGAATTTTTTTTTATTTACCCATTAAACGGGGGCTAAATAATGGTGTTGTTATATGCAGATCATGTTTGCTTATGTATGTCTAATTAAAGTGGAAAAATACTATAATTATCCTTCATTCGTTTATTAATTTTCATAAATATATTTTTAAAACTCTAACATTGAATGCATAAACTCGTCTATGTAATGATTGAACACGTGTCTAAATTATAAATTACTTTTTCGTGAATTATAATAAATATTAAAGAGGGACATTATTGTCATTTCAGATTTAATTTGGACCTGCAGAAGTAAAAAAGACCTGCATATAGAACCACCCTAAATAATCTAATTATATTTAAGTTTTAACCAACATCAATGTTTAAATAGATGTGTGGATGCAGTTTCTCATCATGAATACTTCATCCGTACTAGTTCAATCTGAAAAATATTTTATTTAATTGTCTCACTTTTTTTTTTTTTAAGGTAAACCATCTCAAGGATGGGGGGAATATTATTAGGCTCCCCAAGCCATAAAAAACCAAAATTATTGAATTTTGGTGTAAGTTTTAACGGATACTCTCACTACATGAAATGAGAGACAAAAGAATAAAGACCTAGATCGGCACACAAACAAGTGGCCATGAAGCTTAGTAAGCTTCCAAAAATTGGGTAAGTAAATATCCTATGCTAGTTAATGACTAGAGTTCTATGTATGGTATAGAAAATTTCTGGATCTTAGAATCAAACTTTCAAAGCCTGTTAGCGAATTGTTAAACAAAACACAAGGCGGCCTTAAAAGAGAGATAATAGACCAAAAATACATCCCATATAGAGCAAAAAATGATTTCTGAGCTTCAAGGAGAGAATTCTAAGCTGCACTTGTGAAGTAGAGCATCCAATCCTTGTCTGAACAAGCATCCAGTCTACTGCATTTTGTGAGAAACCTGCAAATATGTAACAAACAAACTAATGAGCGTAGCAGCCGATCTACGGGGGATGAAATCTAAGAGCTGGTAGTGACTGTTTGTCCAGAAGCAACTGTCCTCTAGAGACAGAAGGAAGGAGAGAAAGGGAGGAGAATTTAGCTGCCAATTTCTGCTCACATGCATATCTAGCTATTGAATCGGCAACTTGATTAGCCTCTCTTGGCACATAAGACAGAACATAACTATGTAGAATTTGATGAATATCATCAACTAGATTGAATAACTTCCAATGTGCACTGTGAGGCTATAAAATCATTTTTATAGCTAAAGCACAATCTGATTCAATCTGAATCTCATCTACCAAAGAGTCACAGACAGACAAAGCAAAGCCTATGCCTAGAATTTCAGCATGAAGAGGGGAGAGTGATTTAGTATACAGACATTCAGCACATATCAAATCACCCCTACTATTTCTAACCACCACCCCTAAACCAGTATCCCCAGAATTTTTTTTCCATGAAGCATCTACATTGCACTTAAGGCCAGAAACTGGTTTTTCCCATAAGACATATTTAATATTAGGTTTAGGAGGGTTGAGATATTTTGGGAAATATCCACCAGAAGCAAGCTCAATATCAAAGGGGGAAGAGATAAAAAATGGCTTAGCTGCAAAAGAGTGGTAAATTAGAGATTTGATCTCTTGAATGATAAAAGAAGGTTCTGGAATGATGCTGTCAAAGATATATCTATTTCTTGCCTTCCATAAGCCCCAGCAGGTAAACAGGACTATATTGTGTATTAAGATAGAATGAATTTTAGAAAATCCCTGTTTAGTGAGATAGAAGCAAATTCTGTTCCATATAGAACCAAAACTGGGAGCTTGAATGATAATAAAGTAGTTGATACCTTCCCAGACTAATGCTGCAATTTTACATGAGTTAAAAAAATGATTCAGAGAATCTTCATGTTCACAGAATACACATTTAGAAGCAATATTAAACCCATAGTGAATTAGAACATTGTCAAAGGGCAAGATAGAGTTCGTTACCTTCCACATGAAGATAGAAATTTTTTTCTGAACCCTAGGGTTCCAGATATTTTTCAGAGACCTAGCTGACCTTCTTTTAGGTCTAAGTAAGTTATAGGCTGATTTAAAAGTAAACTCTCCCAGAGAATCTGCTTTCCAAATGAGCCTATCTTTCCTGTGAATTTTCAGTTCTGCTGCCTGCAGTGAGGAGAGAAGAGAGGAGTCAGCAAAATGTATCAGATGTGGTATAAATTCTTGCCTGTTGACAATAAAATTCCTAACAGTGCAATCTTCAGGGATTAGAGAGTTCTGAGAATTTATCTTATCACAAATGGAACCCTCCCCTGTCCAGTTAGAATTCCAGAAGCTGCAAGCCCCATTGCCTATAATAACCCTAGTATTTCTCTCAGCAAAAATATGTACTCTACATATACGCTTCCATGTCTGAGAGTTTTTAGAAGATGCTGGTAGAGAGGCTAAGAAAATTGTCCAAGGAGCCAGACCTAATTGGTATTTCCACCATAGTTTGACTGAGAAAGTCTTCACTATGGTGGAAAGGTTTCTGAAATTTAAGCCATTTTCTATAGTTGGAAAACACAAGTCATTCCATTTTTTCCATGATTTCTTTGGCTTGTTGTCAACAGATCCCCAGAAGAAAATTGCTAATCTCCTTTTTATAGCTTTAAGGATGTATACAGTAGGTTCTAGCACTGCCCAAACATGTTGGGGAAGGGAATACAGGCAAGAATTTATAAGTATAAGCTTACCCCCTTGAGATAACCACCTGTTCTTCCAATTATTTAGCTTTCTGTCAATGAGCTCAATAATAGGCTGGAAATAAACATTCTTCATTCTACCTAGAAAAATAGGGACTCCCAGATATTTGAATGGAATATTGCCTCTTTTCATGCCCAAAATATTTTTAATTTCTCTAATTTTTCCAGCTGTAGCATGCTTACTAATATAAAAATCACTTTTTTCAAAATTGATTTTTTGACCAGAGACTTTTTCAAAGACAGAAAGAAAGGCTTTCATTTTCAGTAAATTATTTTTACTTGCTTGCATAAAAATGATAGTATCATCAGCATAGGTTAAATGTGAAATTTTTTCAGCATTTCTTGGCAAGTTAAAGTACTGTAGACTTCCATTTTCAAAAATATATGCCAAACTTCTAGTGAAAGCTTCTGAGAAAATGTTAAATAAAAAAGGGGAGAGAGGATCACCTTGTTTTATGCCTCTTGTTGCATTAAAAAAACCAACAGGAGACCCATTGATTAAAACAGAGAACCCATTGATTAATTGTCTCACTTCAATATTTATAATTTATTATTATACTTCTTTAATTTTTATACATTTATTTCACTAACTTTTTTCTCAAATTCAATCTTATCCATTCAGTGTAAGACCAAACTTCAAATTTCATTTTTTTTCTATCCATCAATATCGATAGCTAACCGGGATTCTAATTAGCTCATGGGTCATCAGTGAAGAAAGAGAAAATAACAACGAAAAGTAAAGCCGCCGGCCGCCCTGACCTTCTTTGTAAACTAGCATAAGTACTTTCCAAGAAAGAGTTTTTAATTAATACTTTTCACACTAGGGCTAGTTTGATATTTACAGTATATATAATCTGTTTCCTCGGCACGAGTTTGAAATACGAAGAAATGAGCTGTGGACCAGAAGAGAAGGTTGTCTGTGTGACTGGAGCGTCGGGATACATAGCTTCATGGGTGGTCAAGCTGCTGCTTCAATCCGGCTACACCGTTAAGGCCTCCGTCCGTGACACCGGTGAGTCCAACTATATCATTATTCCTTGATTAACCTTTTGACAGAAATTCTCTTACAAAACTTGTGCAACTTCGATCAACAGAAGATCCGAAAAAGACACAACATTTAATGTCACTTGATGGAGCCAAGGAAAGGCTACACCTCTATGCTGCAGACTTAGTAGAGGACGGCTCATTTGATGCCGTTATCGATGGATGTTGTGGTGTTTTCCACATAGCCTCTCCTCTTCGCATGGCTTTCGAAAATCCACAGGTAAGAAACATAAGCTTGAATCATTTCAGGTTCAACTTGTGAATAAAAGTATAGTTAATTGAATTTACTAAAGACTGCTATATGAATGGAACCCTAAATGTGCAGAAGGATCTAATGGAGCCTGCTGTAAATGGAACCCTAAATGTGCTGAGATCATGTGTGAAAGCTCAGTCTGTCAAGAGAGTAGTTGTTACCTCTTCTACAGCTGCAGTTGTGCACAATCGCAACTTAAAAGACGGCGCATTAGTAGATGAAACTTGGTTTTCTGATCCAGTTCATTGCGAAGAACGCAAGGTTAGACTAATATAGTGGAAGTTTTTTAGTATTAGATTGTCATGATTCTGCTTAAATTGTTGATTTCTTATATGTACAACATTTTCAGATCTAGTAACACTGTTTTTTGGATGTGTTAGATGTGGTATCCACTTTCAAAAACATTAGCTGAGAGTGCAGGTAGGGAATTCGCGAAGGCGAATGACATTGAACTGATTACCATCCATGCAGGAATGGTTATTGGTCCTATCTTGCAGCCTTCTGTGAACTTCAGTGTGGAACTCATCCAAGATCTAGTGAATGGTAACTTAATTAGTGAATGGTAGCTAGTTTTAGCTGTGAAATTTCTGACAGAAATGGTTGTCTGAACATGATTAATTTCAGGAACAAGATCATTGCCTAATGCGCATTTTCGATATGTGGACGTCAGAGATGTTGCAAATGCTCATATTCTCACTTTTGAAACGCCATCGGCTAGTGGAAGATACTGTCTAGCTCAGAGATCTGCACATTCCTCAGAGATCATCAACATCTTACAACAACTTTACCCTCATCACAAGTTTCCAGATAAGTAAGTACAGATCTCCCTGTCATATATAACTCTTGTACATATTTTGCTTGTTCTGTAATATATCTGGGAAATATATTGTGATCTCTGCAGGCTTTTGGATACAAGCCACCTGATTTTTCCAGACCACACAATATCTAATAGCAGAGCAAAGAGCCTGGGAATTGACTTCATCCCTCTGGAGGTAAGCTTGCAGGATACAGTTGAAAGCTTGAAGAACAAGAACTTCATCAGTATTTAGAGAGGATTTGCATCTTTTTCGTTTTTATTTTCTTTTATATATGTCGAAGAAATAAATCCTCATGCTCATGCTCAGGAGTGGCATGTGGAAGAAAGTATCCTAGACTTTCTTGCACTTAATTGTTTTCCTACAAAGTACAAACACCTCTCAAATCTCAATATATCAATGACGAGACTATGGACCGTTCATATATTTTTATTTGATTAATTTGTTAGTTTACCCTTTACACTTTTTATATGCATAAAAAACTTGCAACATTCGAGAATAGTTTTTTTAAAAAGAGTAAACAAACAAGAATAAATAGTTAAATCGCTCGCTTAATTATCTACTTTTAAATTTTAATTATGTTGTAGCTGTTTTGGTTACAAGTAAAACGTGATTTTATCGTTGTCTGGATGATTTTGATAATTCGGTAAAACCTAAAATCTAATATTATTTCTGAGCGAGAGTTTTAATATAAAAACATTTTTTGTTTATACAATTTCATTTCACAAAAAATAAAAAGAAATAAATTCAAGTACGAAAATAATTGTGTATATTTTTCTTTAAAAAATAAATCATTAAATTATGGAGATTCTTTATTGGGCATTCCAAATCCAACCAGTGCCAAATAAAAAAAGGAAAAAAAAAAAGAAGAAGAAATGGATCTATTAAACTCAGTCAATAGATGATCATCTATCCTATATTCCTATATGTGCACAAAAAATAGATGGAGATTAAAAACCTCAATAATAGACTTGGTGAGGTCATCGTTGAATTAGAAAGGCTAATCTGACAAATTAGCCTGCCATTTATTCAGCCAGAAATTTCATACGCGTGCCTTTCAAACTTGGTGACCCTGGAGAAGCAATAGTGACTGTGATTGTTGACCAGAGCTTTTAGGCTTCTCAAAATGGCATATGTTTCCATTGATTTAAATTTTGTATAATTTAATATTTCGCCACACTATATTTCCCTCTATTTAGAAAAATTATACGTACATGTCTGACTTATTAATACAGATCTGATTTTGACTTAAAATGTTTCTGATATTGCTAGTGCATGTTTATGTCATAGTGAAATCAAGAAGGGTAATTTTGTGTTTTCTGAATCTGTAATTAATAAATTGGATCTGCACATATATTTATAGGACAAGCTCTGAAGTATTTCTTAACCGGCATTAATATCTGATATATTTATGCAGAGCCGGCTTTAGATATTTGGGGGTGTGAACTGAATATTTTTTAAAAAGGCCCTAGTAGATGATTCGGTGAAATTTGAATTGCATATATAACGGTGAAAATCGATTGCAAAAAAATTTTCATACGTAAGGGAGAAAAATGAATAAGATTAATTAAAATGGTGAAATTTTTTTTAAAAAAATAAGGTCCGTATTTTGGCCCATTTTAGAAAATATAGGGGTTTAAAGAATAATTTTTTTGAAAAAAAAGATATACTAAATCTGAATTTTTTAAAAGAATTTGAGATCCTATTTTACCTAGTTTTTGGGATCTGAACCACATGTTTCACTTGATTCACACATTGGATTGGGCCTATATGTATATGTGGAGGATGTAGTTTCTCATCACCTCACACGTGAGTAAGAGGATGTAGTTTCTCATCACTTCACACTTAAGTAAGAAATTTTTAGGTTAAATGCTCGTGTACTCCTAAATACTTAATTATGTGTTCATGTATTGAATTTTGAGAAAGTACTTATATACTATTTAACTAAAATTTGACTCCCGAATTCATATATCTAAATGTGATCCAGTTGAATATTTATGTTATTTGATATAATAATATCAAATCAGAGTATTTTGGAGCCTGAGGAATCTGGAGCCTTCACTTTCAAATCTGCTTACAACAAGCTCAGAAGCAACAGAGGTAACTCTGTATCTCTTCTCAAAATCTGGAATTCTAGAGTCCCCAAAAAAATTTCAATATTTATGTGGAAGGCTCTTAATTCGCTTCTCCCTTTTGATAATGTTCTTACATTCTATGGATTCAATATTGTTTCAAAATGTTGCTTCTGTAACCATAAGGATGAGCTTGATCACTTTTTCAATCAGTGCACCCTTGCCACAGCTGTATGGACTGAAATAAATAGATTCATAGGGATCCAAACTCCTGTTTTTTCCAATATATGGTCCAGAGTTTCTCACTACTTATCCAGGCCTGGTTTATCAACTGTGCACTCTCAAATGATAAAAAATATACTCCTTTTCTCATGTTGGTCTTTATGGAAGGCTAGGAACAAGTTTATATATGATAACACTGTCCCTAACCTGCCTACACTACTGCATGATATCAAAAGTATGATTTTTGACTCCTATGCAGCTAAACCATTTTATATTCATAGGCCAGTGGATATTGAATTTGCTTCCAATGGATATTTTCCTATGTGGCTAAAACCCCCTAAGCCTAATATTCAGAAAATCTCATGGTCTTGTCCATCTGTAGGCTGTAAAGTTAATATAGATGCTTCCTGGAAGGCCTTAGATAATCAAACTGGGATTGGAGTTATTATTAGGGATGCTACTGGAAATTTTATAACTGCTGAATGGATTTACACTCATGCTCAGTCCCCTTTACACTCTGAACTACTGGCAATAGGTCTTGGGGTTATAAATGCTAGAAAGCTTAATTCTGAATTTGTGCTAGAATCTGATTGTAGTCAGGCTATTAAATGTATACTGAACCCTTACAATGCACCATGGAAGCTCTTTGATTTATCTGATGAACTGCATAATGTGTTCTCTAGCATTAACATTACTCATATTTATAGGGAGGCCAACTCTGTGGCTGACTCTTTAGCTAAATGTGCAGTTAGTACTAAATCTGCTCATTCTTTCAACTCATCTTCACAGCTTCCCCATTTGGCTAAAGGGTTATACATGCTTGATAAAATTGGCACTCCTTCAATCAGATTGCATCCACCTTAGGCAGATGCTACTCTTACTTGCTTCAATTTCTGTTTTTGCAGGAACTTGGCAGCTGCAAAGCTGTTTTGTTTTTAAAAGGAAAAACAGGAATACTTTCTGGTGAAGCAGCACTTCTGGCCTCTCTCTGTCTACTCTTCTCAGCTCAAATGCTCTCTCCTTAAGGCTTCATCCCTAACTCTTAGCCCTAGCTCAGATGTAATATATATAAACTTATTATTTTTAGCTTGTTCTTACTCTCTAGGCCGCATTGAGTTTTGCTGAGCAATTCTCTAATAGGTCTTGGGAGTAGATCATGTCTATTTTGGCCTATCATTGTATAGTGCAAGTGGTCTAGCTTAGATCATTTTTTGAAAAGCATTACTATGCTTTTGGGACTATGTCCCCCACAAACTTGGCTTGGTTATTATGGCCATGATTTGTACTAGCTTTTATAGGTTTGGGAAGCCGAATAAAAATTCTCCCGCTCTCGAGCGGTTTAACGTTAAAAAAAAGGAGTATTTTTGCATGTTTAAATGATTTGAATTAAGAAGTCAATTTAAATCAAGGAACACGCAGGCACTTTCTCAAAACTCGTGGATACATGAACAATATGCAAGTACTCACGCAGACATGGCCCTAAGTGTGAAGCAACTGGCACTGTTGTTCCAGGCCCCATTTCCCCTAATTTTTTAGCTGAAATGCTATACGCAATCCGCTATTTTACTCAGAGTCCAAAATGCCATTGAAATTACAATAACATCCCCTGAATATCCCATATTTGAATGATAAGAGTAAAATATCGGACTGCGTATAACAACATCCTTTTTAGTCCCCAATTCCTAACTACCATATACAGCATATGCGTATACAAACTAAAATATATAGCCCAAATCCAAATTCTCATTCAAAACTCAAATATCCATTCCCATTGTCTTAAGTTTGACCCACAACTTTTACTTATTCCCATTAAAGTCTATAATACTTTTTGGAGTTTGCCATTAAGCCCTAAAATCCTAAATCAAGTGTATCCTTTCTGTTTCACCTCGACTCGATCCAGCGATCACTATCGATGGTCAAATTCACAATCTACGTTGTATTACACTTCTCATGGTCGCTCAATCGGTAAGTAATTTGCCATATATTCTATGTATTAATCTATTAAATTAAAATGATCTTGTGAAATCACCTTTTAAATTTCATTTGATTTGTAATTTTGAAGCAACTAATGAAGAGATTTACGTTTCTGAAATTTGTTAAATATTTATTGCATTAATTTAGTTTCTGCAAATTATTTTTTCCTAACCTTTGAAGAATTAAGAGTGTTAAAATTTGTGATTTAACTAATTAATACTAGGTGATAATCACTTTGATGTATTTAGTAATGAAATTTGATGTAAGAACGTCATAGTTGAAAGGTCTGAGAGAAGTCGTAGAGATGTGAGAGAAGTGACATGATTGTTGCAGAAAGTACATGTGAATGTGAACTGAAAGAATGTAATTCACCGTAGTTGGTGTGTCTGTATTATCTGAAATATATAGGATTACAAGAGTACAAATACATTGTATCTAGACTAGTCTAATTATGGTACAGAAATATATACAAATCAATCACAATTATTCTCATGATAATTGTGATATTCAATCACCCCCCTTCAAGCGAAGCGTCGGATGAGAAGCCACGCTAAGCTTGGATCGAAATAGTGTGAAGAAAGGACCAGGGAGACCTTTGGTAAAGATGTCAGCAATCTGTAAGGAAGTAGGAACATGACTAACACGAAACCTGCCGGAAGCCACCAACTCCCGAACAAAGTGGTAGTCAATGTCAATATGCTTAGCCCGTTTGTGAGAAACAGGGTTTTGAGCAAGAAAAATAGCACTACTGTTGTCACAAAACAATAAGGGTGAAGACTTCAAAGGAACACGAACCTCCTTGAGCAGATTGCACAACCAAACAAGCTCGGCCGCAGTGTTGGCCATAGCACGATACTCAGATTCACAGCTGGATCGGGAAACAGTTGGCTGTTTCTTAGCAGTCCAAGAGACGAGATTACCACCAAGGTAAATGACATAACCATAGGTGGAATGTCGAGTTTCAACACAGCGAGCCCAATCAGCATCTGAGTACCCTAACACCGAAAGTGAGCTGGAAGACGGTCGAAAGAAAAGTCCATGATGAAGAGTACCACAAACATAGCGAAGAATACGAGTGACCGCCTGATAATGGTCGTCACGAGGTGACTGAAGAAACTGGCTAACAGAATTGACAGCATAGGCTAGATCAGGCCTAGTAATGGTCAAATACTGCAAAGCTCCAACAAGCGAACGGTATAGCTTGGGATTCGAAAACTCTGGACTAGAGGAAGTGAGAAGTTGTGAACCATGAACAAAAGGCGTAGAGACAGGTGTCGTGCCAGTCATGCCAGCACGCTGAAGAATCTCCATGGCATACTTAGCCTGCCCAAGAAACAACCCCGAAGAAGAGCGAGAGACCTCTAATCCCAGAAAGTAATGAAGAGAGCCAAGATCCTTAATAGCAAACTCGTGATCAGTGCGAGTGACAAACTTCCGAATAAGAAGAGGATCATTTCCAGTGAGAATGATGTCATCCACGTAGACCAAAAGATACAACACTTTTGAGCCACGCATGAAGATGAACAGGGAAGTGTCAGACGAACAGCACCGAAAACCCCAAACGAGTCAGATAAGAACTGAAACGCTGAAACTAGGCACGAGGAGCCTGTTTAAGGCCATAGATAGCCTTTCGGAGACAGCATATGTAATCTGGATGTCGAGGATCAGTGTATCCAGATGGCTGTTCCATGTAAATCGGTGAGTCAAGATGACCATTAAGAAAGGCATTCTTAACGTCAAGCTGATGAAGGGGCCAACCAAAAATGGTGGAAAGAGACAGGATGATCCGAACGGTGGAGGATTTCATAACAGGGCTAAACGTGTGAGTGAAATCAAAGCCAGGAACTTGAGAGTATCCCTGAGCAACCAAACGAGCCTTATAACGATCAATAGTGCCATCTGGTCGATGCTTGAGCCGATAAACCCATTTGGAACCAACAATATTAACTCCAGAAGGATGAGGGACAAGATCCCAAGTACGTTGCTGACGCAGTGCATGCATCTCTTTATCCATAGCAACCACCCAACGAGGATCCTTAAGTGCAGAACGAAAACCTCGAGGTTCAGTTTCAGCCAAAAGGGCCGCAAGAAAACCAGTGAAAATATAATCAGAGTAATCCTTTGCAGTGAGACTACCTGTCTGAGAACGAGTTGTCATACGATGGAGAGGCGGCGGTGGTGGCGGTGGTGGCGGTGGCAGTGGCGGCGTCGATGGAGAATGGGCTGGAGTTGGTTCCAGAGAAGGGTTGGGAGACGATGACGCTCCAGAATCAGGCAAACATGGTGATCCAGAGACAGGTGATGGTGGAGACGCCTCTATAGACTGATCTGGTGAAGGCTGATCAGGTGCTGTCAAAACCAGAGCATCATCATAATCTGAGTCAAGAAATGTAGAGACATCCAAAGACTCAGGGGACGTGGAGGATTGACGTTCCAATGGTGGAAACGAAGTCTCATCGAAGCGAACATGGCGTGTAAGCACCGAAAACCCTTGTACTGAGAGTTGTAACCAAGAAAAACGCAAGGTGTACTGCGAGGAGCCAGTTTGTGCTGAGAGAATGGCCGAATATAAGGATACACCAAACAGCCAAATGGATGAAAATTTGAATAGTCCGGATGACGTCCATAAGCCAGAAAATATGGCGAGACATTATTAAGAACAGGCGTCGGAAGCCTATTAATGGTGTATGTAGCAGTGGCAAATGTTGCATCCCAATAAGAAGCTGGCATCTGAGAGTGATGAAGCATAGACAATCCCATTTCTGTCACATGACGATGCTTCCGTTCGGCTCTACCATTCTGCTCGGGAGTATACGGGCAGGAAATCTGATGAAAGATGCCCCTAGCCGCGAAGTGAAAGCGCAACCGTTCATTTGTAAACTCAGTGCCACCATCGCTTTGAAACACCTTAATAGTGCGAGAGAACTGATTTTCCACAAAGTTCTGAAACTGCAGAAATGTCTCAACGAAATCTGATTTTCGCTTCAGCGGATAATACCAAGTAAATCGCGAGTAATCATCGATAAAAATGGCATAATAAGAATAGCCACTGGCAGATAAGACTGGTGTAGGTCCCCACAAATCACAGTGAACTAAATCAAGTATAGATTGCGCTCGCTTCGGATTGTCCACGAAAGAAAGCCTTTTTCCCTTTGCTTTTTCACACGCTGAGCAAAGAGAAGACTTGGGCGACAAAGAGGTGACCTTAACATGATTCAGTTTATTCAATAAAGAAATGACCGAATGAGAAGTATGACCCAGTCTAGCATGCCAAATATCAAAAGAAGCTGCATTTTTATTTGATCGAACGTAAGCAACAAAGGCAGCACCACTCCGTTCAAGCACATAAAGACCATGATGACATCGACCCTGGCCTAAAACTTCCTTGTTTGACCGTTTTAAAATCACAAACGAAGACTCATCAAAAGAAACTACAGCTTTTAAATCCTTTGTGAGCTTGCTAATCGAGAGCAAGTTTTTCGAGACATCGGGAACCACCAAAATATCCGATAATAATAAAGTACGAGAAAACTTATGACGACCAACACGTGTAATGGAAACATCACGACCATTAGCGAGAGAGACAGAACGGTTACCAGTATATGGAGCAACACGATCGAGATCAGAACATGTTGAGGTCATGTGGTTAGTAGCACCAGAATCCATATACCAACTGGAAACCTTGTCCTTCGAAGAATCTGAAGACTCAAAAGCATCGGCAACATTCACCGACACAGGCGGACTGGAGCAACTCCGAGCGGTATGGCCAAACTCATCACAAAATTGACACCTCGGGTTCCATCGTTTCCGGCGAGCAGAAAAAGTCGGTTGCGGCGGAGGCTGTGCGTGTAAAACACGCGCACGAGAGGCAGAGAATGCAACTGGCGCGTGAGAATCACGCGCCATGTGAGATGGGGGTTCTGGCGCGGGCGCGTGCGCCACACGCGCGCCAAGGGGCGAGTGAAGGTCGGCGCGCGCGTGATCCACACGCGCGCGGGGAAGCTCCGGATTGTCATCGGGCGCGTGATGTACACGCGCTGTTATATGAGGCGGCTGATTCACCGGCGCGTGATCCACACGCGCCTGTGGTGGTGGCGCGTGCTGCACACGCGCCGTGCTCTGCTGGGCGGTTTTCGGTCGGTTCATTAATTTTTTATTTTTTTTTGAAACCAACGAAGAAAACGTGGATAACGAGAACGTCGACACACCTGTTGAGCAGCGGAAAAGGATGAAGGAACACCAAAACGAAAGCACCACAATCAAAAGTTCAAAGAGGCACCGAAATTGATTGGAATTTATCTGTCGAAATTGGATTTTTGACGGATTTACAGGTTATTGGATCGATTAGGCTGATACCATGAAAGAATGTAATTCACCGTAGTTGGTGTGTCTGTATTATCTGAAATATATAGGATTACAAGAGTACAAATACATTGTATCTAGACTAGTCTAATTATGGTACAGAATCAATCCTTCACCTTCAAATTGAAATTGACTAATCTATTAGGGTGTGTTTCACTCAAAACCTCTCTCTCCTCCTCTCACCTCTCTCTCCCCCTACAGTACTTCTCCCCCAAACCAAACCAGATCTAAAATCCGGCGGGGTGACCGCCGGCGCCCGCCGCCGAGCTGGTCACCCCTCCCACCCCTCAACCTATAAGCTAACCTCCCCTCCCATCCCCCAAACCGGAAACCTCATTTTCTATCGAAAATCAACAGATCGGGATCAAAAACTCTGGTTTTTCAACCTGCCCAACTCCAGTGCCTACCTCCTGCTACTCTCACGATTGGCCCCTTGGATCGGGTCGCAACCGCGTCCAAGGTCAACGGCCGACGCAGTCAATGGGATCCGAAACTACCGAACGGCGACCTCGACGGCGAGTCTCGGGCGGCTCCGGCGACAAGGATGGCGCGACGATGGAAAGATCTCAGCTTTTGGAGCATTTCGGCGCGACGAAGGAAGATCTCAGCTTTCGGAGCATCCAGCTAAGTCCGGTTTCGGCCGGCCTGGTCGGACCGGTTGGTCAGACCGGTCTGGCCGGGTCGGATCGTTTCGGACAATGGACCGGTCAGATTTCCATGGATCTGGCACCATTAGATCGAAGAGGTGGTTTTACTTCTTTTTTCCTTTTTATAAAATTTAGTGTCTTGTTTTTTAGGTATATGTGTATTGATGTTTGTACTAAAATATGGGATTTAATGTGATTTGCTAATCTTAGTTTTCTGACAGGTCCTTTTGCTCAGCAAAACTTTGATTAGCTTCAGATCTAGTTTGTACAGTTAGGAGAAATCCAAGTCAAAGTAGTTTGAATAATTACTATTGGCGATACAGTTTCTAGATTTGTAGACCGATTAAACTTTAAACTTATATCGTGTTAAATTGCATTTGCTCTGTCCAATATTTGGCCGTCAGTCAATCAGACCAGGATTGGCTGGAATTGCTCTAGTACAAATATTAATTTACATATATCTGCTTTTTAGAGGGATATGATTTGAAATGGTTCTTTTTGCAAAACTATCTTGACTAATTTATGGAGTATCCTTGCCTATTTGTTTGTCATGTCCCTCCTAACCCATTTTGGCGGGAGGGAAGACCCTTTGGGTTTCGGTCTGTGCAATGCAGTATAGGAGAAATCCAAGTCATTTGTAGCTTTGACAGCTCACTAATGGCGTTTCCGTGCATAAACTCTGTAGATTCTGAGTATTTATACTGCAGAGTTAATGATATTATACCTGTCAGGTGGTTAGATACCTCGGGTATTAGACCTAGGTTTTCTTCCGATGTATTCCTTTTTTAGTAGTAATACATGCCACCCCGAGGCGGAGTAGTAGTACGGCTTTGTTGGAATCACTCTGCACCTCATCAAATTGCCACAGAAATCCCATAAAGGTTTCATGTGTATATTGGGTTTACCCAAACCCGATCATGTATTTTTATCACTTTTAAGAAGGGTTGAGGAGCCGTGAATAATCCTCCCGTCCACTTGGATGGTTTTGACTTCAAAAAAAAATTATGGTACAGAAATATATACAAATCAATCACAATTATTTTCATGATAATTGTGATATTCTATCATGAACGTTTTGCAAACATTCATCGTTCTTCATGCAGCACCTATAAATACTTTTTTCATGGTCTCGAGAACACTAATGATATATTTACACGACACTAAAAATTTTATTGGATCCATTTCTTTATTAACTCGCTTCAGCCCCCAAAATTACTTAGGCCAGCACTGTACTTAGGTCCGTTGACAAAGTCAAAAATGACAAAACAAACTAAGCCGCCCGGCGTGGTTTTATTGGCTTTTAGTCTTGTCGTGAAGCCAGTGATTGTAACGTGCATGGCTATAGTATATTCGTTGTGATAATTAACCACTTCATGTCTTGTCGATTTTATGAAATGTTAATTATTCCTCAAGTGTTTGTAAATCATCTGCTGTCTTCGCATACGAGTTTGACAGACAGAGTCAATATACGAAGAAATGAGTTCATCAGAGGAAAAGGTTGTTTGCGTGACTGGAGCGTCGGGGTACATAGCTTCATGGGTGGTCAAGCTGCTGCTTCAATCCGGCTACACCGTTAAGGCCTCCGTTCGTGACCCCAGTAAGTCCAACTATATCTTTCCTTGATTAACCTTTGACAGAAATTCTCTAACAAAACTTGTGCAACTAATTCGATCAATAGAAGATCCAAAAAGGACACAACATTTATTGTCACTTGATGGAGCCAGCGAAAGGCTACACTTGTTCGCTGCAAACTTATTAGAAGACGGTTCCTTTGATGCCATTGTTGATGGATGCTGTGGTGTTTTCCACATAGCCTCTCCTGTTCATATGGCAGTTGAAAACCCACAGGTATATATTGATTATTTTTTGTTTCAACTTATGAAATAAATAAAAGAATAACTTTTAAGTCAGCAATTTTGTAAGAAAAATTGTGTGATTGCAGACAGACCTAATAGAGCCTGCGGTAAATGGAACCCTAAATGTGCTGAAATCATGTGTAAAAGCTCAGTCTGTCAAGAGAGTAGTAGTTACATCTTCTACAGCTGCAGTTGTGCACAATCGCGAATTAAAAGACGGGGCATTAGTAGATGAGACTTGGTTTTCTGATCCAGCTTATTGCGAAGAGCGCAAGGTTAGACTAATATACACATTACACAGTTTAGATTGTTTTGGAGACAACATTTTCAAACTTATGTAGTCACACTGTGTTTTTGGATGTGTTAGATGATGTATCCACTTTCAAAAACATTAGCTGAGAGTGCAGCTTGGGAATTCGCTAAGGCGAATGACATTGACCTGATTACGATGCATCCAGGATTGGTTATTGGTCCTATCTTGCAGCCTTCTATCAACTTCAGTGTGGAACTCATCCAAGACCTAGTCAATGGTATGCTTTTACATGCTCATTCCATTTAGATACATCTGTGAATTTTCTGAACATGATCAATTTCAGGAACAAGATCATTGCCTAATGCACATTTTCGATACGTGGATGTTAGAGATGTTGCACGTGCTCATATTCTTGCTTTTGAAACGCCATCGGCTAGCGGAAGATACTGTCTGGTTCAAAGATCTGCACATGCCTCAGAGATCATCAAAATTTTACAACAACTTTACCCCAATCACAAGTTTCCAGATAAGTAAGTACCAAGTACTGTCTCATCACTTTCATATTTTATTTGGCTTGTTTGGTAATATACTTGGGAAACTATCGTGACCATTGCAGGCTTTTGGACACCAGCAATCTAATTTATCCAGACCACACAATCTCTAATAGCAAGGCAAAGAGCCTGGGAATTGAGTTCATTCCTTTGGAGGTGAGCCTACAGGATACAGTTGAGAGCTTGAAGAACAAGAATTTCGTTTGTATTTAGAGAGGATTTTCATCTTCTTGGATTTGTTTTTCTTTTATATATACTATGTCAAATAAAATACATCCTAAACTTTCTTGCATTTAATATATATCTACAGTTTTTGTTCCATTCTTAAGAACATATACTACTTGGAGCACTGAAACATCTGCAAATGTACAACTTCAAATTCAGAATTTGCACATGGTGAACGAGAAAGCTGGCGTGTATATAAAATGCGTATCGGCAAAAGAGATGATCATTTCAAAGCTATTGCTTCCAACACTGAAAACAACCAATAAGTTGGATTTCACAATTCCATATTGCCAAACCATAAAAACAAACCTCCTTTTGTCACTTACCATCAAATTTATATATTCTGTCTGATTCCTTTACTGTAGAATATAATGTCTTAATAAAGGATCCAACACAAGTTCTTAAACACACACACATACTCAAGGGATGAGCAGTGCAGAAATGGTGGTTTGCGTGACTGGAGCTTCAGGCTTCATAGCTTCATGGCTGGTGAAGCTACTGCTTCAACGTGGCTATACTGTTAAAGCCACCGTTCGCGATCCCAGTAAGTTCTCTATGACTAATCACTGATCTTACAGTATCTGTATAGTAAAACTTCTATATCAAGTCATGTTGTGAGATAGTTTGGACAATAACACAGTGCTTGTTTGACTATCTACAGAAGATCCAAATAAGACTCAGCACTTGAAGTCCCTTGATGGCGCCGATGAAAGGCTTCATTTATTCGCAGCAAACTTGCTTGAAGATGGATCCTTTGATGCAATTGTTGATGGATGTCGCGGTGTTTTCCACGTAGCATCTCCTGTTTTATTTGGTCCAATTGAAGATCCACAGGTATCCACTATATACCTTCAAACTCATACCTCTGTTTGGCTACTAGTTGTTAGCTGGTTTGACTAGCTGATTATCGTTTTATTGCTTTTTAGGCACAACTGTTGGAGCCTGCTGTGAATGGAACCCTAAATGTGCTAAGATCATGCGCAAAAGCTCCATCTGTTAAAAGAGTAGTTGTGACATCCTCTATAGCCTCAGTTGCTCACAATCGCGAATTAAAGACCGGGGCTATAGTTGATGAAACTTGGTTCTCAGATCCATCCTACTCTGAAGAAAGCAAGGTTAAAAGACATATACAATTGTTAAAAACCTTAGTATAACTTGCATTTTAACTATTTCCAATAAACTAATATATGTGATTTGTGTTAGCTGTGGTATGTGCTTTCAAAAACCCTAGCAGAGAAAGCAGCGTGGGAATTCGCGAAGAAGCATGGCATCGACATGGTGACAATGCATCCCGGGCTGGTTCTCGGGCCTCTCTTGCAGCCCTGCATCAATTACAGCGTGCGAGTCATTCAAGACATAGTGAATGGTAATTTTCTAGTAACATTTTAAGTGAAAATGGATGTCGAGTTGCTTCACTTATCTGATGATTGGTTTGGTTTTCAGGGAATGGAAGCTTTCCACATGCGCAATCTCTTTCAGTTGATGTTAGAGATGTTGCAACTGCACACATTCTGGCCTTTGAAAAGGCTTCAGCCAGTGGAAGGTATTGTTTGGTTGAGAGCTCTGTGGATGGCTCAGAGATCATCAACATCTTGCAACAACTCTATCCTTCTCACAAATTTCCAAACAAGTAAGTCCATTTACATTTTGCAGTGTAATCTCAATTTTTACATGCACTTTGATTCAATTTAGTTTAGACTATTGTAACAATTTCCAAACTTCAGTTTAATTCATTTTGGTTCTGTTGTCGGAACGTATTGCAGGCTCTCAAATAGCCATGTCTTTCCGGACTACGCCGTATCTAGGGACAAAGCAATGAGCTTGGGAATCAACTTCACTCCCCTGAAAGTGAGTTTAAAGGACACTGTTGAGAGCTTGAAGGAGAAGAATTTTGTTACTATTTAGTCAATTATATTTTTATCAAAAAACTGTCACAAAATTTCCTTGAGATCTATGAATATCGTCAAATTTGATACGTTATATTTCTTTAGTGTCAAAAATCAAGCTATGTATACTTTTAAATTTATTAAAAAATAATGTTTTATTCTCGTTTTTAGAGCACATTATAGCAGTTGAGAGAAAAAGAGAGTGAATGCGAATTAAAACTAAAATAATAAGAGAGGATGAAAATACAGGGTCAAGATGAGAATGCACTTTCCAATCCATCCCCCTTCATAGATTGTTAAACACATTCAATACATATAAAATTTGGTATATATTGATTTGGTAAATATAAATTTTATAACAATCAATTTGGTATATACAAATTTGATTCAAATGCAATATATAATTCCAAAAACGAATATATAAACAAATGACAAGAATCAGAAAAATAAATAAAAATATAATCCGTAAATAATTTTCATTTCACCGTTCTAAAAATCATTGAAAAATAAATAAATGACAAAGAATATTAGAAGAGTATCTAACTATTAACTAACAAGAAACTCATTTTAACAAAATTATAAAAAAATGTGCAACAAAATTCTGATCTCGAATAATTCAATTTTTTATCTATTATAAATTTCTTTTAATCATCACTTCATAATCGATTGATCAATCCATATCAGTTAATGATCATTTACAACAACAATACATGTATCAATTAAATTGAGCTCTGTAGTCAAATCTGAATAGTTAGATAGATTTGGAGTTCCTCAATTACTTTAGTTTATTTAAATCAGTCACCAAGTACACGCTGATGGCCGCTTAATTACGTTTAATTCCGCCGGCATCTTCTAGTAAAAAATAAAAATAAGACTAGTACTATTTTTATTTTCATTCTTTTAATAAAAGTAGCAGGCTAGTAGTAGTTATTTTATTTATATTTTCATACATGTGAAATTTGATGCTTGACTCAACTAATCCTACCCTAAATATGAAAAACAAACGGATTGGGTAAAGAGAATGCAAAAACACAAGAAGAAATCAAACCTGCTCTTCTTGAATCAATCCAATTCTACCTCCATGGTTGATTTTTTTTATCACATACATTTCAACGAGTTAATCAACTACATACATGCATCTTACAATTATCATAGTCTAGTTCTATTCTACTGATTCGTACGTCGAGTGGTCGAGATCATCACCAACGCTTTGCGGGGTGAGGATCTCACTTGATACACCATCTGATACACTTCGTCGCTTCACACTTCATGTGCCAGTTGATGCAACTCTCGTTACTCACTTGAGCACGCCTATGCGGGAATGGAGATTTGGAAATTAGGAGAAAGCACAGGAAGGCTACTTGGGAGAGAGGGGATTCGAACTCTGAACTTCTCCTAACCAAGACAAATACATTTGGCCAAGGGGGTTAGCCCACTTGATTTCAAATGTTGATTTTGTTTATGGTAAATTGTTACAAATTCCTTCAAATTTTAAACATTAATTATTGATTATTATACAAAACAGTTCTTGAAATCATCTTGAACTCATTATAATCTTACATCACATGTTTTTAATAAAATCAACCCTTAATTTGATGATTTTTTCATCATACTGTTAACCATAAATAACGTTAAGTGCAATTCTGGTCAGAACTCAATCTGAGTTAACCATTTTTTGGAAACATAAAGCTAACATGAAGCAGTTGAAAAAAGGGAATGCTAACACAAATTTCTTTCACCACTCAATTGAAGAAAGAAGATGCAGAGCTCAAATCAATAAGATTAAAAATGGGACAGGGCAATGGACCACATAACCCACTCATATTCAACAAGAAGGAATTACTGTAATTGAAAATCTACTATATGAATATGTGACTGATGAAATAGGAAAATATTTGGAGCATTTCATGGAAGTAATTCCAAAAATTGTGTCTGGTGCAGAAAATGAAATGCTCATGAAACATGTGGAAATGGAGGAGCTTACGGTCTTTGACTTAAAGAGATACTCTTGATAGTTAATATACTCTTAATGCGGGTTGATCAATCGATTATGCAGTGACGCTTAAAAGTATGAGTAGGAGAGTTTGATTGCATTGGACATTTGTTTCTAGATATCATTTATTTAAGGTAGGAGTACTCTTTTGCTATGCATGTCTTGTCATCTTTGAATTGCTAGGTTTTGGTCAAAAAATATTTTAAACCCGTGTAGTACATATGAAAATCATATATGAATTCTTTTGAGAGCCCGATTTTTTGTGTTTGTTGGCCAGATCTTTCCCTTTCTTCCATATTTTAATTGCAGGGCATTCATCGCAAAACGTTTATTGCTGAGGGCTGGGAATCTAGACCAATGGTTTGTGTATCTGACCATGAGCATATGGTTAATCATGTGGAACAAAATTTGGAACCAATATATGGGCACATGTACGTAATTGCAAGCAATTGGAACAATTGGGATTTTAGGGTGAGTAGTAATTTTGAAATTTTGATACATGTGTTTTAAAACACATTTATTTTATACCGTTTGTTCTATGTATTTAGGCACAAACTTACCGCGAGTCTGGAGAACATCGAGCACTGATTAGAGCTCTATTTGAGAGAGATTATTTTAGGACTCTGTTCCCTCATTATTTGGAAACAATGCTAGCTATGGAAGGCATAGTGATTATTAGACATGCGATTTTGATAACCGGATTTGATTACAACGAAAATGGTGAGATTGTCTGCAATACTCAAAACAGTGTGGGGGAAGAATTTGATTTTCTAGGATTTTTTAAAATCTCGGCGGAATGCATTGTTGAGGCTGGATACATCATTGGGGGAGTAAAAATTAGTGAGGTTGAAGATAGTTGGGATACTGACAAAGATTTCTGTTAGTCTGTTAATTGGGGAGGAATAGGTGGGAGACATTCTTTTGCAATCAAATTTATCTTGGCTACCAAATCATTTATCTCTTTGCAGGAAATATAGATATCTCACCACCATGAGGATAAACTGGTCTAGAAATCTTCTGCTAATGGTAATGTCAAAGCTGCATACAAATCACTAAGAGCCACATGGAATGACCACACCATGAAACATATATGGTTACATAAACTAACTCCAAAATTTTGTATATTCGTTTGGAGGTTGTATAGCAAACCGCTTCCATCTAAATGCCATTTTTCCCTAGTTTGAACTATCTAAATCATTACTTTAATAAGTGCGTATCAAACATAGAGATTCTTAATTATGTGCATAATCTGATTGCCATGCTAGTTCATATATTCTCATCTTTTCGACATAGGTTTAATACTATCTGAGATATAGATGAGGGTCTAAATTTTTTTTCTAGGGTTGCCATCAATACTCTGATGATGGCTATTTGCTATATATGGATCAATAGACATAATTTCCTCTATAACAATGCCAAAGATGACAACTTTTTAGTATAATGTAATCAAACAAGTTAATTTGGTTTTCAGTGCTTTTCCACCAGTTGAGTATGCAAGAAAATACCAACTTGTTAACATTGGTCTTTGTTCCTTACCTGAAAAAGAAAAGACCAAAAGATGTTAGGATAGTTAAATGGGAGCCTCCAGTACTTGGATTTAACATAAATGTCGATGCTTTTTTTTATCTCCTAAGGTAACTGGTTTAGTAGTAATTGTTAGGTACTTTTTAGGTATAATAGTAATAGTAGTTTTGATGAGTATGAAGTTTGTTGCTACCCATTCTCCCTTACATGTTGAATTGTTAGCAATTGAACTACGATTCAATATTGGACTGGATTCAAATTCTTTGTTCATGATCGAAACTGATAGTCAGTTGACTATGAAAGGAATTAATTGTCCTAACATAGTTGATTGGAAAAACTATAGCATATGTGATGATCAGAAAAGATTAGGCATAGAACAGTGCATTAGACATATTTTTAAGGAAGGAAATAATGTTGATGATTACCTAGCAAAGCATTGTGCTAAATTTCATGTCTCTGAGAATATGTTGCTGACAAATGCACCACAACTTCTAAAATGAATTATTGCACTAGATGCACTCAATTTTCCTTCTGTCAGAATCACTTTGATTGGTACTGCTGCTCTATTTCTTTCATTGACATGTTAGAAGGCCAAACGAGAACAATTTTTGGGTGGGAACTGGAAGGAACAAACTGGAACTAACAAAAGACTTTTATACTCACTGATCATTTCCAGCATAAAAGCAAGCACAACAGACTTTTGCCCTCTGCTCATGCTGGATACATTTTCAGATAGCATTACCATGCTCTTATTTTTTGGGATTGATTTGGGGTATGCGTTGGTTTTGCAAGTGATTGGTTGACTAAGGTGTACTTCATTTTTACGATCATGAAGTTGTTCACCAAGTTTAAAACTTGTTCATCTTTGATATCAAAATCTCACTTTCTTTGTAAATGAATAGGTAGATACAACTCAATTCTTTAAATTCTTTTGGAAGCAAAATGCTTCTTGTGCCTTGTTGAGTATTTCTTGTACCAATTGATTTTCTTTCAACCACTATTTACATAGGATTGGAGATCCTAATACAATATCCCCACCAAAAGGTGGTTTTAAATAAATAAATTAGTAATATTAAGTTTTCATGTTAAGAAAGTATAGTTATCGTTGTATCTCAAAAGTTGATTTTGTATTATAAAAATTTGTATTAATATGAACTTAAATAATTGTTCAAAAAAATGTCTCATAATAATAATAGGAGAGAGTTACTAAATGAATGTAACACAATTGGCGTGCTGGTCTGTCGACACTCTGAAATAGTTGTACAAAATGACAATTGGATCTAGTGCTAATAAATGGTCAAAGATTGTACGAGCCAAGATTCTATTTTGAAACGCTGACGTTTTAAACAAAACAACACCGACTCATTTAACTGAAAACTGTTTGAACTTTTTTAAAGCGGATTCAAACTTGATTCAAACTTATCACCAGATTGTGAGTCTTGATTCAAACTTGAAAATGATCTAAGGATGATTCTTGATACACGTTAACTACTAATATGAGGATGATTCATGATTCTTTAATTTAGCTTGGTATTTTTAAAATCTGGCTCAATATGGTAACTTATATTTTGATGCATTTATATAGCTTAATCAGTTTGCTTTAGTTAAGTTTGTTTTTGTTCATCAAAAAATTGTGCCATTTAAATAAATTGGTTTTTTTTATCATATCCCAATACACATTTTTGTAGTTGTTCAGTTTAGCTTAGTTCAATTAAAATTAATTCAAACCGAATTAAATAAACTTAGTATTGTATTAACTTAATATCACTTGAAGTGAATTTTCTAGATTGAACGAGTAAGCTCAAAACTGAATTGAACCAAGTAAAATTTATTTGCTACTACAAATGGTCTCACAAGAGAGTATAAAATCTAATGCGAAAGTTAAACATTTTTTTATAAAAAATTATCCATTTTAATATAAATAAAATAGTTATATTAGTGTAAGGCCACGTTCTCCTTGATCTCATTTCTTACAAAATTGAATTGAAGTGAAAATTAATTTATATAAAAATGGATTCTGTATAACTAAATTTACATGAATTTTGCATTATTTAAAAAGCGATACTATAATTTCGGTGGTATTTTAAATTACGCTAAATAAAATATCAGACTACATATTAGAGAAAAAAGAGTAACAAGCCTGCCAAAGGATAAAAAATACAACAAATTTTATAGAGGTTCAATTGTAATTTTTATATGCTCTCTCCTTTATCGGCTAATTAATATTTTTTAAAAAAGGACTAGCCATAAATCATGTTGGTTAGTGGCGTCCCACACACAGATATTGCTAACGTTATTATACACTTAATTGCTGTCTATCAATAAATTCCTTAGCTTTAGGAATGCAAACATAAACATAGAAAGGTTCCATTTGGACATGGAAATAAAATAAGCCGAAATCCATCTTCCCAATTTTGAATCACCACTACCTCCCATTTCACACCACCAATTCCTCCTCAAAATTTTCAAGCTTTTTTTTTCTCTCTTAATCTCTGTGTTTTTGTGTCTGGGATTCTTGATTTGCTTCCGCTTCTTCTTCTTCTTCATCCCATTAACAGCGTCCATCATTTGCCCCTTGTGAAGCTTTTGCTCAATCTCCTGCCTTTGCGAAAAGGGTTTTCTCAAAAATTTAATTGGCAGACTATGATGAAAGTGAGGTAGACAAAAGATCTGAGATATCTTGGTGGGTACTTTTCCTTTTTGCATTTGTTTGTTGTAGCAATCATTATCCATTTGTCTGCTTGTAATTGTTTTCCTGTTTGCTGATGTTTTTGTTGTCTTATATGCTGTAGATTTCTTGAAAGTTAAGGTCTTTGTCTTTCATTTGATTCGGAATAATCGATGATTGTGTTTGTTTGAATAATGTGCATACTTGGAACCCCAGATTGCCATTTGTGAGGAGCCCCTTCTTTTGGTTGTCTTGAAAGTTGACTATTGAATTTTAGAATTACCTGGGCTTTATTGTTTGTTTGTGTTGCATATTTGTGCTGAGGCTTTCATCTCGATCCTTTTCAGTAATCGATTTGTGTGCATAGTGTGTAGGTATAAGTTTAGAATTCAAAATGCATGGAACTCGCAGCAAAAGGGACTTGGCATATGAGTACCAAGCTCAAGTGCCAATTTTGCGGCCAAGTATCCATACTAGAAGGGCTAATATCACGGTAAAGTTTCAAGATATATATGGGTTCACAGTGGAAGGCAATGTGGATGATGTAAATGTGTTGAATGAGGTGAGGGAGAAAGTTAAGGAACAAGGTAGGGTGTGGTGGGCGTTGGAGGCCAGCAAAGGTGCAAACTGGTACATTGAGTCTCAGGTTTCCAAAACCCTTAAAGCTTCCCTCAAGTTCACTGCTTTGGTGAATCAGATCACTCTGAAGAAGCTGATTAGGAAGGGAATTCCACCAAATCTCCGGCCTAAAGTGTGGTTTGCAATGTCGGGGGCGGCCAAGAAAAAGTCTACTGTCCCTGAGAGCTATTATGATGATCTGACATCTGCTGTTGTCGGCAAGGTTACACCCGCCACAAAGCAAATTGATCACGTGAGTTGTTAACTGCCAGTATTATCTTAGTCCTTTTTCATTTATATTCCCTGTGTGGTTTTCAAGAAATGAGGTTGCTAAACCAGAAAATCCATGATAATTGCTGCTTTATATTAAGAATGATACTATGTACATCCAACAAATTGGCAAAAACTAGAGGCTTGCCTGAAAATTGCTAAACCACTAATTTAATGCTTTATTTTGAAGAAGTAACTTTGGTGCATGCTATTTACCATTTTCTATTTTCTAATATTCTGAGCAGGATCTACCCCGGACTTTCCCTGGTCACGCATGGCTGGATACTGAAGAGGGGCATGCTGCTCTTCGCCGTGTTCTAGTTGCATATTCCTTTCGTGACTCCGATGTCGGTTACTGCCAGGTAGTTACCTCCTAAAGCTATCAGAAATAGATATTAATTTACTAGTTGTTCTGGCTGAGTTTATGTGACCCATTTTAATTCATTAGGAATGTGAAAGCCTTCTTGTTATTTCTCTTTTCGTATAGTGAAAATTATGAGGCTTTTGAGTTTAACTTGAACAAGATGAAATACTCTTTCCAAGACAACTATTTTAAGATTGTTGCTTCTGATTACTACGTGTCAACTGGATATGATGGTGACTATGTTGCTGGACATTGTTTATTGAGCACACACACCATTGCCACTCCCAGGAGTGTTTTTGGCTTTAATAGTACTCTATTCCGAACCAGTTATACCATGTAAAGAACTGTCATTACCGATTGGACCCTGCATCACTTACAGTAGGCTTGATAAGTTTAAGTATAGATGTTCTCAGAAGCACCAATGCAAGAATTCCAGCCTTTTCCAGTTTTTAGGACTTTGTTTGCTTTATATGACATATCTGTTTAAAGCATGTAACTGGTCTTGTGTTTGCCTTTACTGGTTCCAAAATAGAGTGGCTGGGAAAATAATAATTCTGTTTTTATATGTCATGGAATTATACCTAATGTGGTTATTTCGCAGGGTTTAAATTATGTAGCGGCATTGTTGCTACTTGTGATGAAGACAGAAGAAGATGCCTTCTGGATGCTTGCTGTCCTCTTAGAAAATGTATTAGTCAATGATTGCTATACAAGCAACTTATCAGGATGCCATATTGAGCAAAGAGTGTTTCAGGATTTGCTGAAGAAGAAATGTCCCAGGTGATTTCTTGTAAAGATTGGCAGTTGTTTTGAAAATTTTATCTGTATGACATGCTCATGACCATCAGAAACATGCATCAATTTACCTAGAAGTATATAATTCAGGTTAGCTGCTCATTTAGAAACTATGGAGTTTGATGTCTCCCTTGTCTGCACCGAGTGGTTTCTTTGTCTATTCTCCAAGAGTTTACCATCTGAGGTTAGACATTTATGGAAAATTCTTGCTCTTTCTTTCTGAACGACAGCTAATTAATAAGTTTTCTTGAATTTTGGTTCTCAGACAACCATGAGAGTGTGGGATGTTCTCTTTTATGAAGGAGCAAAGATTATACTTCATGTAGCATTGGCTATATTCAAGGTAATATCTCATTTTTGCTGTTAGCTTAGCTCTTGAGCCTTCTTCTGCTTGGATGTATGAATTTACTGGTGGTCTTCATCTGGTAAACCATTGCAGATGAAAGAAGATGAATTACTTGTGACTTATCATGTCGGGGATGTCATTAACATCATACAGAAAACAACCCATCATCTTTTTGATCCAGATGAACTATTGACGGTAACTAATTTCCTGCAACCTGTTCTATTCTATAAAATAAACTTGATGTGGAATATCTGGTGCATTATCAACTCCCTCGTTGAGCAAGTAAAATTTCCTGCAACCTGTTCTATTCTATAAAATAAACTTGATGTGGAATATCTGGTGCATTATCAACTCCCTCGTTGAGCAAGTAAAATTTCCTGCAAATAGCTCAAAAAAAATATATAATGCTACTGTTATGTGCCAAAGCCATCTATACTTTTCTATCCAACTCTGTCAAAAATACCATTAGTTTCTTTTTGCGTTGTTCTATATTTTTGGGAACAATTGCTGGCTTTCACCCTTATGTATGTTTGATGGGTGTAGTCTTTTTTGGTTCTATATGTTTGGCTCGTTCACAGACAGGTCATCAATGAGCCTACAAATATGAGGACTATAAACCTGTTGGACCAAATCCATCAACGATCCTAATAAAAGGAATTAAAATGGCCATGTTCAAACTTAAGGAACCGGCAAAATTTTGTATTGGTTAAAAATAGCAGTCTCTTGACAACGTGATGGCTAGATATTCTCCTAAATACTGTTAAGGGCCAAATATTGTTCTCCTCTTTAATCCTTCTTAGATGGAAGCTTTTCTGGCATCAGAGAATGAATGCCAGTGCATATCTGAATGTTGATCTTAGCAATTGCAGGTAGCTTACGATGTAGTTGGCATCGGGTTCATGTTGACGTCAAACATATCAAAGCAGAGGAAGAAGCAAGAGCCGGCAGTTATGGCAGAGCTTGATCAGAGATTGAGACGGTTAAATTCGAATGGAGATGGAGATGAAGTTGTAAAACAATGACGATCAAAACCACTCGAGAGCTTGAGGCTTGAAGCTCCTACTACACTTGTACACCCTTCAAAAGGTTGGGTGTTATCCAATTCAAGGAAACAGCTACGAAAAGTGGAAGTGTAGCTTAATGTAAATTAAGAGAGAACATCTAAATTAAAAAATATATACTAATATGTATTATTA
The DNA here is from genome assembly GCA_948330725.1 of Sherardia arvensis. NCBI lineage: Eukaryota > Viridiplantae > Streptophyta > Magnoliopsida > Gentianales > Rubiaceae > Sherardia > Sherardia arvensis. The sequence goes on from OX415241.1 coordinate 31,755,688, forward strand.
ACTCTGCAGATTGGCATAGGCAGCGAGTAGTGAGTATCTTCTTCTGTACTCCCTTTGTCTTTCAAAGTTAAGATCAACATCAATCACGAATATATTTTGATATCTTTCTTTTTGAATGATGAAAATAAGTTTGTAGTTCTCAGACAGACACATGGCTGGGCTAATAAGATTAATGAACATCTTCAACTTATGTCTGGCTCTTAGTGTTTTTTTATTAAATTTGTATTGAAAATTAAACATCCAACTTTCTAAGTGAATTCAGATGCAAAATTCACGTTAGAAATCTCTGTACTCCGTCCATTCTGATTTACATTTGTCACTGTTTATTATCGAACTTTGAGTGTGTATTATTAAATATATGTATAAATATCGATGTGATCATGTGTGATATCTTTTCCCTCGACATATAGTGTATATATATCAAATTTTTCTTTATTATTAATATTAATATACGCTGAGCTATCTTGCCACGTTGATTATATTTTTTTTTTTTGAAATGACGTTGATTATATTTTTAGTGTATTTAAGTCATAAAATTTACTTTTTTTAAGGAATGTCTTCATACCTGTGATTCAGTGATTGGATGTCCCAAAAGTCTGGGCATAGGACCATAGCTCAAAATCATAATTTTAGTCATTTAAAAGACGGAGAAGAAAAATGTTTGAGTTACGAAAAATGATGTTGTTGTTCGACCAAAAATGAAAGGTATATTCATAAATCATGGTGACTACGGGAATGATAATTAATGATTGGAATTGATTGATCTCTTCTATTATCTAATTTATTTATTAATTTCCGTAGTAATGTATTAAAAAATCTAATAAATCTTTCATAATTACTATCAATATAATTTTTTAAAACAAACTAAAAACATAATCACTAGAGTTTTACTTTTTATTGAATTGAACTGAATTACCTCTACTTATAAATTACAGAGAACCTAGAACGTAATAGTAAATTAAAATGTGGATTAAAAGCTTAAACCCTAATTCTAAAAGTGATTCCAATTCTGTAGACCAACGTTGACGTTGGAATTCGTAGATTTGCGTAATTATAAAACACAAGCTTGGTTGGCATTAGTACAATTTTAAATAGAAGAACGAGGCACCGACAGAGACTAACTAGAAGCTTAGCTTGACGAGAATGTGCTGAGAAAATAAAGAAGTGTAAGTTGGTAAACAATTGGCCGTAGAGTGCAAGGTTGGGCTCTCATTTCATTTCGACTAACAAATTATTAGTACAATTTTGATGTAGAAAGACCACCATGCGTCGGCTAATACACACATTTTCATTCAACATAATTAAGTACACCATGAATTACTCATAAAAAAATCTTAAGTACACTAAATTGAATCCCTTTTGTCCTTTTTTTTCTCCATTTTACTCTTCTCTCCGATCTACCTCTTCCTTCTGTTATGGCGTCATCACAACTATCCGGTAACAGTTCCTTACTCGCGCCACTACAAAAAATCCTACGATATTATATTAGAGTTTACTCGTTTGTTGCGAACTCTGACACATTAATACTAACCAAATATGAAGTATGACTCTTATCTCTATCGGCACTTCAATCAGTCTAGTACATATGATCTTGATAATTCTCAGATCTTATTGCAATATTCTTATCTTTGAAGAAATTTATCACATTCTTAATTTTGATTCGACCATTTCATTTTTATAGTGATTCAATATGTGAAGTGTGTCTGTAATGTAAAATAAGTTTACATACTAATATAAGTTTAGATGAGAACCTGCAATCTGAGAAGGACTTGCTTGATGAGATGGGTCAACTGTTCTTGTTTCGAGTATAGAGTTAATGTCGATAAATGAGTGTTCGAAAAAATCTTGGTCCTAGAAAATCTATATAAAGTTAAGGCCTAATTTGTTCATTGATTTTAACCAATCTATTTCCGTCTTATATAGTCTTGTGAAAAGATAAACATATTCTTTGTTTGACTTAAAAATCATCATTGGAACAATAGATAGCAAAGCCGCTGAGAATGCAAAGAAATACTAGAAATTTGTTAACATAGTGTTTATACCGAACTTGAAAAAGAAAAGGTCAATAAGAGTAAGGATAGGGAAATGGGAGCCTCCTCTACTAGGTTTAAAAATTAACCCTTTTTATTACAAGATTTAACTGGTCTTGGTGTTATGGTCAGAGATTCTAGTGAAAATGTTGTGCTCATGTGTGTGAAAGTTGTATCTGCAATTTCTTCCTTCCAAGCTGAGCTGCTAGCAATTGAATTAGGCTTTCATATTGGACTTTATTTAAATGCCTATTTTACATTAGAAACAGATAGTCAGATAACTATGTAAGGTGTTGTCGATTTATTAGTTAAGCATTGTTCTAAGCTTCATGTATCTAGAGATATGATGTTTCAAGGTGCCCCTCAAGCACTTCGAAGATTCATGAATGGAGTTCTAATGACCTGTTGTACACGGACTTATGTACTAATATGGGAGATTTTTATTTTTACTACATATTTAGTGGAATGCTTTGGGTTAATTTGATTGACTAAGTTGTGCTTTGTTTTTACGATCATTAAATTGTTCGCCAAGTTATGTCTTGTAGACCAAACATCTCACACACCAGAAATCTCTTTTGTATATGAATAGGTAGCATATAATATGCCTATGTTTCCATTCTTTTGATAGACTTGAGGGTCCGAATTGATTCCCCCACCATTGGTGGTTTAAATTAAAATAAAAAAATAAAAAATATTGAGACTAATTTAGAAACATCCCGACTTGGACCAGCTTGGACATCCGTCTTCTATACTCTTTCATGAAATTCGACACACTTGCGTCCATGGCTCATAACTATCGTAAATCCATCCAACCAACGTCCTTCAACTTTCCAATAACTGATTGTTTTATTAACACATAATACAGAACTGGGGACATATGAGCATAACAAATCAAATTCAATTTCAACTTTTTACATTTTACTGGACTTCACCTATAAAAATTTAATCGAAAGTATAATATAGAATTATGATTGCTTTCTAGAATTTGGATATACATAAGAATTTGGGGTTATATGCGCATTTTTCTTGTTTTTTTTATCTCGTAAATATTTCCCATCAATTTTGTTTTTTGTTTTGTTTTTTAGATTAATAAAAAATAGATATTGATTATTTTTTATCATTAAAAAAATAGAAATTGATGACTAGTTGTACTAGTACTAGACATTTCACTCCCAGTCTCAGCTGCCACCGTCGCTTTACAGAACATCTTTGTGTCCCCAGCTATCTGTTATATATACACACTCCTCGAAAAAACCATATCGAAGCCCCTACACAATCTCCACCTATTTCCTCTGCTCGCTCAACCCTCCAGCCTGGTACCGTTCCTTACCCAACCCCTTTTCTTCTGTATTGCTTTCCACCATTGGTCTGCTTATTCTTTTTGTTCTGTTTCTTGAATGATTTTTGTAGATCTGCTTCCCATTTGAAAGTATGCATTGTTCTTGCATCGACCCTTTTGCTTTCTTGATTCAGTATTGTAAATTTAACTGGGATCTCTTGTTTTTAGCTTACTGACATTGCAGGATGCTGTCTTTTAAAAATCTTAGCTTGATTTTTTGTTGTTTTTGAAAATGTAGTTTGACATTGAATCTTATGTGTTGGCTGTTACATTGTGCTTCTGTTTCTGTGTGAAGATCTGGGTTGCATTTATGTTGAAAGAATGACTGTGATTTAATTTTTTTCTCTGGATGTTGAATTGATTGAATGAATCTGGGATTCAGAAGTTTTCCTTTTGAGATTTGAATTAGGGCTTGGTGTTTTGCATTGGGTGGATCCTTGTTTACCTGTCATTTTCACTTGCTGGTGCTAGATCTGCATCTTGAAGTTGTTGTGTTGATTTGTCAATTTAATAAGCATTTATAATATTTATATGAAACTTAAACTGTGTGTGAAACTGACATGATCTATCTTAGCTGTGTTTGGTGATTAATTTGTGCCATGATGTTTTCTCAATTAGATAAGATGGGTAGGATTCAGATGGTTTCCATAGCTTGTTCTGTGTTGGTGTACTCTCTGTGTTGTGTGTCGGTGAATGCTGCTGTGTCATCTCCACCAATCTCGAGCCCAGCTCCGGCTCCTGCCCCAGACTTCGTGAACCTCACACATTTACTCTCTTTTGCTGGCCCTTACAAGACCTTCCTCAACCTGCTCGAATCAACCAAAGTGTTGGAGACATTCCAAAACCAAGCCAACAATACAGATGAAGGCATCACCATCTTTGCCCCGAGCGATGCTGCCTTTGCCAAGCTCAAGAACCCTTCATTGGCTAACCTCACCCAAGACCAGCTTAAATCTGTCTGCCTTTTCCATGCCTTGCCTCATATTTACAATCTGGCTGACTTCACAACTCTCCAGTCGAGCCCTATCACTACATTTGCTGGTGGAGCTTACACTCTGAACTTCAAAGATAACACTGGGACAGTTATGATTGATTCAGGATGGACTAGGACGAAAATCAGCAGCAGTGTTAGTGCAACTGATCGTGCAGCTGTATACGAGGTCAACAAGGTTCTTCTTCCTGAAGCAATTTTTGGCACTGATATTCCCCCAATGCCAGCACCAGCTCCCGCCCCTACTCCTGATATATCCCCAGTGGCTGACGCTCCTTCTGCAGATAGCACGGGAGGCAAGTCATCTCCAGGCTCAGCTAAGCCATCGGCCTCTAGCAAGATCAGCAGCTCGGGTATTTTGACTGCCTTGGCCTTCTCATTCGCTCTTGGAGCATCATTTATTTTGTGAGGGATGGATCATTTGTTCCAAATTTAATTTATCTTCGAGGAGAGTGTACGTACATTCATGCCTGATCTACATTGGAGTGTAATTCTTTGTGTGAGATATCACAGTTTTCTTGATTCTTGTAGGTCTGTTGTATTTTGAATGATGGAAGTTAATTACATTGGTCTATTCTTTGTTATACATAATTATTGGTTGCTACCTGGATTACATTTTTTTAATAATGAAAAGTTGCAAATATGTCTTCTAAGTTACTTTAGCATATCTATTGTTATTAAGCATAAATTACTTGCCTTGGAGTTGCAGTTGTACTTGTACTGCACTACAGATTACAGAAGTACAAATGTGTAGTCTTTAAGGAAAGTGTGTTTAGTCCTTTTCACAACTCTCTTTTTATGAATGTGAGCTCAAAGAATAGGAGATTTCCTGTACATAAGTTCTGGCATCTTAAACATAGTCAAATGATCATTGAGATGGATAATAGGGCAGCAAGCAGCAGGTGGATGATAATACTTGCACCATTTCGTGTTGATGCCGAGAATTTTGGAAGTTCTGGAATGACCACAGCTGCAATTAAGATGAAGATTAGCGCACAAAGCGGTGATATCTGTGAAGCAGACTAAAATTATGCATGAAAGAGAGTCGAGTGTAGGTTTACATACAAGGGCTGCTGTTGTTGCAGGAAGAGGTATAGACAGAGTGATTAGAGTGCCAAGGAACTACAATGTTGTCTTTGAGGTTGCAGTTGAATCCGATCCCCAAGCTTTCGTTGAATGTCACGTCAAAAGGCAAGATAGGTAATAGGCAGCCAGATTCTCCGTCCCCGGGCAAAGGTGCTGCAGATTAAGTTTATGTCAATGTCACCATCAAGAATAATGATTCGAGGAAAATACTTACAGAACAAGGAACAGAGAATAACCTTGAATTGAGAAGTCCTTTAGTTTTATCTCGCATTGGCTGTAGATATTTCTAAAAATATTAGCTCCTTTCAACTTTGCAGTAAGCGATGAAGCGCAGTTTAATGCCTGGGAATCTGTGATGAAGCTCTGGTTTTGCAGGTCTGACATGTAATCTCTCATGGCAGTGCAGCAGGAGGTGTGATTCTTCATTTCAATCCCACATTCTTTTGAAACTCTGTTGATTTCAGGAAATGTCAGGGGACAGGCTACAAAGAAGAAGAAGAAGGTTAGTTTCTGTTACAAGCTTTTGATATCGCTTGATTTTGATGCTTTGTACCTTCATTAATGGTGCAGCTAGAAATTCCTCGCAGAATTCTATTTGCTGTTGATGGATCAAGCTTACTTGCAAGCCATCTGAGAGCAATATCAGAGCAGTCATTGAGTATAGGATTGTCACTCAAACTTATGGCACCATGATTTCCCGAAGCCAGGTTCTGAGCTGCATCTAATATGGCATTCTGGCATGACCTCTTGCAGCATTCCTCGGAAACATCAAAATGATGACAGCTTGCGAGAAGCGCCGATGACGTCAGAATTCTGTCAGCCTCCTCAGCATCAGTTACTGGGCAAGAAGCTGTGGTGAGATTGGCTGGACCCATTGAGCAGATTTGTTGGAGGTTATCATTGGCTCCTTGGCTCTCGAGAATCTTGCCGACATCTGAAATGCAGTGATTGGCTTGAGTCTCGTTCAGCGTGAGCTTGCCGGATTGTCCCAAGACAGCGGTTAGGATAGCTTCGTATTGAGGGCAGCAAACTGCATTAGCCAGGTATGGAGCTAAAGAGGACCAGCAATCAGTTGCTGTAACTTGCAACAGTCTTTCTGCTGATGAAAAGTTGAACACACACTGGCCTGAAGAAAAGCAAGCTCTTGGAGATCAGAGTTAGTGACATTTTTCGACAGAAAACGCAATGTAGTTAATACCTGACAATATTGGAACAGTGTTGTTAGTGAAAGGCATCATCTGGGGCGAAGGCGCCTCGCTTTGGCTGCTTAGACACCTAGGCAAAACTGCAGCACAATAACACCATTTAAAGGCATAAATGCATGCAGCAAAATGGTATAAACCTAGCTGAAAATTTGCATCGAACATTAAGTAGTTCAATTGAGAAAGAACCTCACCATGTACAATCAACAAGGTGGTGAGGGAAAGATGAAGAAATGCACAAGGTCTCATGGTTTCCTTCTTCACACAGTGATGGTGTGGTGTGTGTGAAACGTACAGAAAAGAAAGCTTCAGCTGGTGTATGTATTAGTAGGAGGTGAAGGTGATGAGTTGAGACTTGAGAGCGAAGCATGGCACGTGGAAGTCACGTGCCGGGACTCCATTTCTGATTGCTTGAGCAGATAACCGGCCGGTATTTGCTGGATATGTATGAATGAATCAGCGACTTTGTGCATTATGCCTGGATTTCCAGAGAGTCGGTGTTTTAACAAAATCCCTTTCGTGAGGTTTACTCTATTTAACCAAGGACTTTTGGCTAACTTTTTATTTGTCAAAAAGGACTATTTGGCTATAGCTAAATTCAATAACTATTTAATCATTTTGAAAATGATAGGTTTAATTCTTCCTACAAATAAAGTTAAATTTAGTATATGTTTTACAAGATGAAAGTGCTCGCGCATCCTAAATTTTATTAGTACTAGTGTCTCGCCCAAAACAGCACAGTTGACTTTTCACACTATCCAACACACGTCTTTGACCAACCATATCTTTATTTACTTATATCATCGAAAAATAAAATTTTGATATTTGAATACTCTATGTTGCGATTAATTCAACGATACCAAATATGATAATATTCATGATTTTAAATTTATTTAAATAAATGGTCAAAGTTTAAAAGCAATTAGTGTCAAAAAGTCAGAGTGCACATTAGATTGAGACGGATGGAGTACTTATTTAGTTTTTATCAGTAGTAATGATTTGACACTTTAACATTGTTTTGTAAACATTACATACCACTATTGTAGATGTTTTTAATCCTTTCACAATATTCAATGTTAATTGTTTCCAGTTATTATTTTTGGTTTTGTTAATAATTGTTTTCCAGTTAGATCCAAACTATCATATTAAACAAATCTTTGTGATTCAAACCTTATGATTACTTGTATTAGTCTAATGCAAAACAACAAAAGTGATATACATTTTTTATTAGCCTAAGATATTTTATACATTTTTCTTAAATTCAAAAATCATTATCAGTGGTGATGTTTACTTAGCAACCAAGTAATTTTTACATTATTAATATATCAAATCTTAGATATTAATGTTTACAAAGTAGCATATATAAGTAAATTACGTAATACTACATTTAACAATTGAATTCATTTACAAACATACAGATATTTTCTTTTTTCCACGATAACTAGATATATCAAAATGAACTTATTTCAAAATTAACCTGGAGAGGCAAATACGCATACGGACATCACCGGAGAAGGATAGGCAGCGGCACATGTATGGAAAGAACACAAGAAATTGGGAAAAGACAAAGATCTAATAAAAAAAATAGTTTTGAATGAAACCGTCTGACCATAAGTTTATGTTATAAGTTTATGTTAGGACATATGATTCTTCGTGTATTTATTAGATAAATTTGTGTGTTTGTAACTTTTATTTGTCATTTTAAATTAATTAATTTATTTATCATGTTTTAATAAATTTCAAAACATAGCAAACGGAGAAAAATATAATAAATTAGAATGTAATCAATCCCATTTCATTCATTCATTCATTACTGAGTATGAATGTAGAGCATGGTATCAGATTGAGTATGAAGTTGCAGAAGCTGGGAAAATGGAAGGATGCATGGTTGAGTTAATATTATACACTAGAAGTGTTGAATAGCTATTCTATTGTTTGGTGTTTCAGTAGAATTGAGCAAATTTTTTAAAAACCCTGATTATACATGTTAAAGGATTAAAATGCAAAAACTAAACATAATATTAGTAAAAATGTCTAATTTCTAGTATATGGTTGTAAATAAATTGAACCGTTCATGAGCAAATCTCGAAAAATTCGGTCAAAACTCGAGTTCGAGCTCGAGCTCGAGGTCGAGGTCGTTCAAATATGTAATAAGTCGAGTGTGAATTTATAAAGAAATAATTATTTGACATTTTAGAATTGTTTCTTAAACATTACATACCATCATTATAGATGTTTTAATCCTTTCACAGTATCCAATGTTAAATTTTACAAGTTAAATCCAAACTATCATATAAAACAAATCTTTGTGATTCAAACCTTATGTTTAGTTGTATTAGTCAAAGATACTTTATGCATTTTTCTTAAATTCAAAAACCGTTATCATTATCTAAAAAAACCGTTATCAGTGGTGCAGGATTATTACAACTTACCCAATGTTTATTTAGTAACTAAGTAACTTTTACATCATCTATATATTTTAGTCCTAACTAGGTGAGGCCAGCCCGCGCGTGGCGCGGGCTGGTGATATTTGTTCTTTTCTGACGGAATATTTGGATATATTAGTCAATATCACATACTTCTAACAGTGAAGCAAATTACGTATAGTCCTTTATGATTATCAGATGGATCATTTTGATAAACACAATTACCAAGAAAAAACATCTCGACAGAAATATCAAATGACACTCGATATTCTAAATATGTCAGCAACATCTGCAAATGCTAAAACAATCGTCCAGAATCTAAACTCAACAAAATTCATTGATAAAAATGACTCATCTGTGATCTTCTATACAATGAATTTATCAGAAAGATACAAATTTTATTAGGAGTTCATACAACAAAAACCAAGACTCTTCTGAAGCTATAAATACACTTGATAATATACCTCACTTGGTCTTGACATCAACACCACTCTTCCCAGCAATTATCACTGTGGTGGTCATATCCAAGAACTGGCCGTGCTCAACCACCCCTTCCAACGCATAAATATCCTTCCCAGCAACTGCAGAATCCCTGATAGGATTCTTGAAGTAGAGATCAACAATGTAGTTAGAATTATCAGTCACGTAAGGCTTCCCATCCGAATCCACTCGCAGCTTCGCCTCGCACCCCTCGTCCTTGAACAGCTCCTGAAGCCTACCCTGGTTGTACTTCCAGCAGAACTGCACAACCTCAACACACGAGCCCTGTTATACAAGCTTCACATCAATAACCTTTCCATGGCTCCGAAATACAGTTATGGATTTTTAATTTATTCCCTGAGGCACATAATGTACAAGCAACATCTCATGTGTGGGATACTAATTGATGCAAGCTAAAAGGTGTTGTACTTTTTTTGAGGGGGTTATGGATTCAAAATCTCATTTCAGAAACAAATCCCCAGCACAACAACCCATTGGCTACATAGTGACATGGCCTAAAGCATTCAATTTTGAACAAAAAAGCTTATATGAAGCATTACTGAGCCAGGAATACTTACAGCTCTCTGTATCTTCTGCGCATCCAAATATGCCAGTAGATCATGGTTCATCTGCAGGAGGCTCAAAGCTTTCGGGCAAAGGTATGGTGCCTCACGGGAGCTGACTCGCCAGTGTTTCCAGTAAGGATCTACTTTCCACGCCTCGCAGTTCTTGGCTAGAGTAATATGTTGATCAGTAAACAACACCAAAAGCAACAACCTTTATAAATTCTATGTGAAGTACCTACCTTGGATCTTCATCTTTGATGTTGAAGGAGCGTAATTCCCTTCCCTCTGTACAGTTTATGAGAGATAAAACTTTACACAGCAAATTCACTCATTCATATCATCTTTCAAAACAAACAATGTGTATACAAAATAGCAATTGGGAGAATCTGCACAATAGTATTTATCACAGGTTATGGAGGAACTATATTAGAGATAGGTGAACATCATTCAACCTATGACTTGGGGTGTTATATACGTTCTGCTAATTACTATTGCAACAGTAAGTGAGAACATGGAAGTGCAAATATTACGGATAGCAATGCTAAAACTTTATCACCAATATGTAGCAAACAGAGTTATTTGATTCCAATACTAAATGCTATTGCAATAATCCTGGTGGAAAAAAAGCAAGATAGAGGTTCATCAATCTGAACCTAATTGTGCAGCAACTACGGAAAAAGTAGAATCAATTAGAGTACAACATATGGACCCGAATAATTCGAATTCACACTCGTATCAGAATCGAACCCCAGTATCGGTGCCCACATCATCCACCACAACATATGGACCCGAATAATTCGAATTCACACTCGTCCCCAGAGATGCCAACATTTTCGTAGCTTCGACAGCTCTCTCCGCTCTTCCATGTAGCCGGAGAAGGTGACCAACGACTGAGCAAACACCGGGTAGGGTTCGACCAGGTGGAGAAGGCGGAGTTGAAACAGTGGGCTCGAAGGGGTCGTCGCCCAACTGGAGCATATTTCACAATATATGAATTTCAAACAAAGAAGAATCATCAATGGAGGAATAAGAAAAAGTTTGAGAGATTCTTCTGGACTGGAAGTCTGGAAAGAAATGGAGAAAAGGTTTGGCAGAAAGGACTGTGTAGAAGAGGATGCGTTTCACTGACGCGTGTACAAGTAACAGTAAAAATATTATAAACAAATACGACCACCATTATACTATTCATAAGGCATTCGCCCTTTATAGTATAAGAGATACGAGTTCTGCCCTGAAGCATTGGATTTCAGATGCATTACAGATACATAAGCAGGGTATGTCGGGGAAATATCTTGGCCTTTCCATTTCGGATGTCAAAAGGAGAAAGTATACGTTTAGAGATGTGGTCACAAGAGTGAAGAGGAAAATAGAGACATGGAAAACAGAGACCTGCTCTTTGGCTGGGAGAGTAACACTGGCAAAATCAGCGTTACATGCAATACCAACTTACACAATGAGAGTATATAGATTACCTAAAAGTACTACAGATGAGTTGGATAAAATGGTGAGGCAATTTATCTGGTATGGCGATGCTGAAGGTAGATCAATACACTGAAAAAGGTGGGAAGTTCTTTGTGCACCAAAGTCAGAAGGAAATCTTGGAATGAGAATGGCTGCTGATTTCAACCAAGCGATGCTAGGGAAGCTGGCATGGAAGATCATAAGAGACAAAGATTCCTTATTCTCAAGAATTTTAACAGCAAAATATTGTACACAAAAACCTTTGTTGGACATCAAGCCAAAACCAGCTGATTCGTCGGCATGTAAATCTCTCATGCGGGGTGCAGAGCTGATCAAGGGAAAGGTTAAGTGGCAGATTGCAAATGGTAAGAGTGTAGGACTTACAGAGGATTGGATTCCTTGAGCACTAAATCCTTTGGGATTACAAAATTCATGGGTTAATCAGTCATCCATGAAAGTACGTCACTTGATTGATGATCACAGTAAGTGGAGGACAATATTGGTCAAACCAATATTTCCCAAGGACGTTGCTTCTAGAATATAAAGAATATAGCTTCCTGAATTTGCTGGACAAAGACAAACTGACAAAATGATCTGGACCGGATCATACTCCGGGGAGTATGAGGTCAAGAGAGGTTATCACACGACAAGGTAAGTGAAGAAGATAAACATGTCACAATCAAGCAACGATTTGGTCTAACTAAAAGCCCAGTTTGGAAGAGACTATGGAGAACTAGTTTGCCTCAGATTTTTACTACTCATATGGAGAGTGCTAGTAAAGGCAGTGCCAACAACTCTAGGTTTGTTTCAGAGAGGGGTAGTTCTGACCCCCCTGTTATCAGGTAGAGTGTGCAAGGATAAAGTGCATTAGCAGACCACCAGGGATCTTTTGCTTTATGGCTAAGGAATTGGATTCAACATGCACCAGATGGACTAGTATTGAAGTTTTCTTTCTATAGAATATGGAAAATATGGTTGTACAGAAATGAAGTGGTGTGGAAAGATAAGGTGGTAAATCCGATTACGGACCCCGAGCAGATTTAGATATTGGCTTCTAATTAAGAGGTGCAGATGGTATTAATGACATTTTACATTCAAAGGATCAACAGACATCGGAAAGTTCTAATGCAAGATCAGGCCAAAGAGGCAATAGTGATGACAGGTGGGGCTTTTGACAAAGCGCATTGCATCGGTGTCGCAGCGTGGTGTTTCTCCTTTCACAAGGTATCACAGAAGATCATGACTATGAGGTAATGCAAATTCTGTCACCTTTAGAAGTGGAATTAGCAGTTTTCTTAAGGGGTATCAAAACCGCTCTCCAGAAGAATTTCAAGGTCATCACGATTTGAACGGATTCGGCCATTTTGCAGCAGGTGTTAAATGAAAAACGTGTTCCTGATCCATCCATTTCAACCATGATAGGAGAGTTTTACTGTTTCAAACTTTTATGTTTATGAATAAATGTAACTAAAGTTGACAGAGCTAAGGTAGGAGATGCCCGCTCTTTAGCAAAACAAGTTTTGAGTGCTATGTTTTAATGAATAAGTATGGTTTGACAAATATATATGTTCACATAGTAGCACGTACAAGTAAATAACGTGACACGTACTACATTTAACAATTGATTTTTTTAAAACTTTGTTGATGATTGGTATAGTAACACATTAGAGAAAGGGATGGAAAATTGGTCTATTGTTAGATATTTTCCTTTTTCCACGATATATATCAAAATGAATTAATTTCGTTGACAAAAGAAAGAAAAAACCCATCAGTCCGTCGACTACTGTCTTGCCGGAGTTGATGAATTCTTTTTCGAAATTGCCGGAAAAACGTAAGCATCTAATCTCTCAACTGTTGCTTATACATTGGATCGCACATATGTTTTTGTTTGTTTTGCTTCTTAGATTCAGGAAGCCTTTTGAATACATAAGTTCACTTATAAATTGTTTACTATTGGGGCTATTGTTTTACCTATCTACATTTTGGAAGATTTTACTAGAATTACATTAACTCTGCTCTTTGTTTTCTTTACTAGAATTACACTTTACTTGCAGATTTCATTATATCTGAACCGTTTATCCATGCTACTAGGGTTTTAATCTATGGTTTAATTTAGGGTTAATGCCCCATTTTATTTGGTGTTAACTTAATAAAATTGAATATATATAGAATTGAAGTAGTGCAAAATTAATGTATTGAAAATAGTAATCATGTGATTTATTGTAGATGATTTTTATCATGTCACATTTCATTTTAATTGAAATGAAAAAATTTTTGATACGCTGGGGAAAGCAATCGTCAATAGACCATAAATTGAGTTTAATTGAATTAAACTGAACTGAAATATTTTGAATTCAACCAAACTAAAAAAATGGAATGTTGAAAATTGTAATAATATGAACAAATTGAAATGAATTCATATTCCATCCTAAATGAATTGGAGTAATTAAATAGAACTAAAATGACAAAATTTCTAGATAATTTGGGTTGAACGAAGTTTGAATATATTAATTTGATTTAGTATAGGTTTAATTTAGTTTTCAATTTCTTAATAAATAATTATTAAAATAAAAGGCTGGTATAATATATATTGACTAAATTTCAAAAAATGGGGTTTAAATGTCAATTTCAGGACCCAACATTCAAAAGTGTTAATAGTTGGTACCCAACATTCTGAAAATGTCAATTTTAGGACTCAACATTCAAAACGGTCAATATTTGGTACCCAACATTCTGAAAATGTACAATTTTTGGACTTTCGTTAAATTCACATGTTAAATCTATTAATTTCAAGGGCATTTTGGTAATTTCATAATAAATAAAAGATTAAAATTTATAAATCCACCAAAATCACCCATCTCATCTTCCCCAAAAATCCCAATTGACATTTTCGGCTAACTCTCTTCGTAACTCCGCCGCTAACCATGTGCCCGCATTATCTCGTCACTGCCGGAGCCTAGTAACAGTACCATTTTTACCCACATCTTTATCCTATCCATCAAGACGAAAATGAAACATTTGTCATAAATTCAAATCTATGAATTCAGGTCTCGCCTGACTATAAAATGTGCCAATGGTGGTGTACATTTTGGACATTGATATATTCCTGGACATCCTGTAGAGGAAAATTACCAAAATGCCCTTGAAATTAATAGATCTAACAGTGAATTTTATGAAACTCCAAAAATTGTACATTTTCAGAATGTTGGGTACCAAATATTGACCATTTTGAATGTTGGATTCTAAAATTGACATTTCCAGAATGTTGGGTACCAAATATTGACACTTTTGAATGTTGGGTCCTAAAATTGATATTTCTACCAATGTTAGGGTCATTTTTTGGAATTTATTCATATATATTGAATAACTATGTACTTTTAAAATAGTTAATATTTTAATTAACGATTATAACGTCAGAGCTAGAGAAAGTCTCCTGAAAGTCCAAGTTTCATGACTTTCCATAAGAGTCTTTATACGTTTTAACTTATACAGTGTATCTTTTAATTTGAACTGTAAAATTTGTTATTTGAATTTTATTAATATTTTAATGTAAATTAATGAAATTTTTGCATTAAAACATGTTTTACTATATGTTCACTTTGATACTATTAATGTTTAAACACAAAATAGTATCAATTGACCTTAAATATATAGTGGTAGTTCCATAACACTTAGGAAAGTCGGACTTTCTAGAGAATTTGAAGAGCTAAAATATGTTGTGCTAATCTCATAGTGCTAAGGGAAGTTGATGATTTTCCTTTCTATACTAGAGTACTTAAACAAACGTCCGTTCAAAAAAAAACAAAAAAGTCTTTTAAAATAACTAGTTTGGTTGTACCGCGCATTAATTTGTATTCTTTTGACCAAATATGATTAATTATGAATTTAATTTACATAAATCCAAGTTCCGGCTTGAACTTCTCGCATCCCCACATCTTAAAAATTTTTAACTAATGAATTAATTAATTTTTTAAAGTAATTGATGGTTAAAAAAACTAACATATGATAAGTTTCCATAAGTACAAAACAAATCACTAAGTAAAATATAAATTAAACTAAAATAACTTAATAAATCAATATCATATTATAAAAATTCAAAAAGAAATTATAATAAAATAAATGCCGGAATCTAAAATTCAACACAAGTCCTAAATCATAATAAGTGGAATTCGTAATAAGCGAAGCTAAAATTCGAAATAATTTGTTGGATATTAAACCAAACTTAATTAGGATTCTAGATAATTTGATATTGCATGTCTTATTGTATCCTTTAAGGATTATGAAGTTGTATTCCATTATGGATTAGGTTTGATGTATTCTCTATATAAAGATACATAGAGATTGATTTTAGGTGAGAGAGACAGATGCAAGATTGAGAGCTTATATCCTACAAAATTCTTAAACGGAATCTAATAAATGGTACTTACATAACAGTTGTTACGTACGTACATTCATGGTTAAAAGATTTAATAAAATGGAGGCTATAATTTTAGAAAAAGTATCTTGATCGAGACCGATTGTTAAATAAAATAGAAATTAATATTAAGTGGATTAGTTCAATTCAGTCCAGATCAGTTCATTCAGGTTAATTCAATTCAGTAAAATATAATTTAATGAATTTAGATAGACTTACTAATTTTATTTTACAATACATTAATTAATTTACACTTTATTTTAATTCAATACAGTTCAGTTTAGTGAGAAATAGCCCACAAAAACTGACAAATATAGAATTAAACATTTATGTTCATTGAAATCTTAAGTATCAATAAACTATAGGAATAAAATTTTCTATTTTTATTTGAATCGTGACAAGTCTTGATTTTGGTGAACTGGTTTCATTTGAAACTAACTCTCAATTACTCAAGTATTACCAATTGAAAAACTAAAATAAATACCGAAACTCTCAAAGGCAAGTCATCTAGCAGACCATAATTAATATGATTTCAAAAAATAAAAATAAAACATATCATAATTAAGATGATCACTATTACGACATGTGTAGTGCCGTATTTTTCCAGCTGTTGAATAGACTATATGGACAATTTTCTTCAATATATTTTAATTATGTATAACAGTCGTTCAATATAATTTATAATTTTGCATGAATATTCTGAATAGTAAATATACCAAATTCAATTTAATTGAATGAACCAAAATTACATAATTATCCAAATCAATTGAAAATCAAGAAATAATTACGAAAACAGGTTTAATTGAATAAGCAAAAATAGTAAAAGAATGATATTTTCAGAAGGTTGATTTTCTGCTATCTAGAGAAAAAATCCAAGTAAATATAATTAAAATAAAATTTACAAAATTAACCACTGATTAAATCATAATTAAATATACTAAGAAAATTCGTATTCTTACTGAGGTGTCAATAAGGGAAAAAGGTAAAAATTTACCCAAGTAAATAGGAAGAAAAAATAGGGGAAGAAATTTAGGACGAAAGAAAGACTAAAATTTGGTTTAAAAAAGGAGAATAACTATTTAGTACTGAGGAGGACGAAAAACTTTTCCTAATGGGAACTAGAAGAGTTATTGCTCCGGTCAATATTTAAATTAATAAAAAACATTAAAAAATATTAAACTACGTAGTTTTGATGAAAACCGCCACGTGACCACCACAACATTACCATAATTTAGTGATTTTCCTTTCTTGTATAATTTTCCGGCGCCCACAATATCTATGCATTCCTTTCTGTTATTATATTTACTACATATTTTTCATTCGTGAATTTCTGTATATGTTATTTTATATATATATATATATATGGTGGTATTATATTTTAAATTCCATTTATTGATATCATAATCTTGAATTACTATGATATAATATTATCTCTCGCATATTTCAGTCATGTAATTATGTAATTAAGAAACACCACGCGTTTGTACAACTTTTGTAATTTATATTTCCTTGCACGACCCTCTTATATTTAGAAATATAAGGTGCTAATATATTTTTCTACCAAAATGACTTCGTTTTCTTTTGAGGATATATAGCTCTCATCTCACGCCCTTTCTTTCGCCTCCCAACTAAATTATTATTAGGATTAGGAGAAAATCCGAATTAACATTACGCTTTTTAGATGAGGTGCTTGAGTTTTGACGGTAAGAGGGCATCATGTGATTCATCCTATGGATTTGATTTATAATCCCCAGCGCCTTGGATACTGAGTCTCGGTCTCAACATTGATCAGCAATGTGACGTGTACGCCGTTTAAGTCGACAGGACCTCCACCGCCCATGATGGCGACATCAATCGGCCCTTTCTGGTCAGACATATTACCATCAGAAGAGCATCTGATAATATAATCCCAGATCTTCATCGATTCATCATCTTCATCTTCAATCTCCATCAACATGGGAAACTGCCAGGCCATTGATAACGCAAGCTTGCTAATCCAGCACCCAAACGGCAGAACCAACAAGATGTACGTCTCTGTAACCGCCTCTCAGATCATGAAGATGAACCCCGGCCACTACGTTGCTCTCCTTCTCACCACCTACTCTTCCTACACTTCCTCCGCCAAGCAGCCTCTCCGAGTGACCCGGATCAAGCTTCTCAAACCAGCTGGCACGCTGTCTCTTGGCCATGTTTACAGACTCATCACAACTCAAGGTATGAAAAAAGATGACAAGATTCTGTACTTTGTGTAAGAGAATCTTGTACTTTTTGTTGATTTTTATGTTTGTTGATGTGGTTGCAGAGGTGATGAAAGGGCTGTGGGCAAAGAAGTATGCAGAGATGAAGAAGCAGATGGCAGACTCATCACCTGACAAGGAACTGAGATTGACTGCTAAAGAAATCTCAGATCTTGAAGCTGCTCTCAGAAAATATGAACTGGAAAACACCAAACAGGTAAATAATAATAATATTATCTTTCATTCTTGGCAAAGTGAAATGTTTTCACCATCCAAAATATGCTTGGTGTTCCCAATGCCTGGTGTTTGAATTTTCAAGGATTTTGAATTTATGAATTTATCTGCAGATGAAGCATGAAAGGCAGAGGTCAAAGATATCTCAATCTGCAAATTATGTTGGCAGCAAATCATCAAGAGCAGCATGAGACCCTTTCTGTTCACTATATGAGGCCCTTTCTTGTCAGACATTACCATCAGAAGATTCATCTCAATCGGTAAATTTTCGGTAAATATTATTCATTATATTCTAGCTATATGAGCAGAAATATTTAATTAAATAAGATTATCTTTATTTATGGATATGTTTAAATGTTTGGAAATCAATTTTTTTTTTAACTTAAAACTTTTTGCTGTATTTGCGGGAGATTTTAAAATATATTTGCCATGCATATATAATAACTCCATGATAAGTTTATAATCAATTTAATTATTTTCTACCTTTTTGTGATAATTATCTTATTGTTAAAAAATAAATATCTATTAAAAAACCATAAAAAGGGATATCTATTAAAAAATGATGTTTGAGTTTTTGTAATTATAAATAAAAAAACTGTATCAAATTATTTAAAACTTATTCATCCGCATTTTCATAAAATTGTTCAATATATATATATATATATATATATATTTACATTAGTTATTAATACAAATGTTCAATATTTTTTTGAGGAAGCTCAAAATATTTATTTAAATAAGTAATTAAGTATACCATGCAACGCACGGTGTTACCTACCTAGAGTTATTGCTCAGGTCAATATTTAAATTAATAAAAATATTAAAAAGCATTAAATTACGTAGTTTTGATTAAAATCACCACATAACCACCGCAAGATCACCATATTCCGGAGTCTACAATTTTCATGCATTCATTTTTAGTTTCTATAAATTTCATTCTTTTTATATTAATTTATAAAAGGTATCAATATATTTTAACCTTAATATTAGAAGGTTCGACTTCCTTCTAATATATATTTATAGTATTAGTATATTTTAAATTATTTTTTACTTAAATAAATGCCAAAACGACATCATTTATATTGATTGATTGATTATATAATGTTTCAGTTTATCATTCTCCATTGCCTTAATCACTTTCACGTTAATATATTTCTGCCTGAAAAGGTTTTCTTATGTTAATTTCACAGGTTCTTTGTTTTTTGATTTTGCAGGTTTAAACAGTTTGAATAAGGTTGGTGATGGTGACTATGTGATAGCAAGAGCATGGATTTTAGGGGTGTTGTTCTGAGATGGACACGGATCTTGCCGCCAGTAATTGATCGATATTGATTGTGGCATTTTAGAAGGTATAAAACATATAAACCTATAAATGTGTGGTTTTTTGTTCAATTTCACTTAAATCAGGCAAACCATCATGTCTCCACAATTCATCACTGATGCGGTGATTTGTCCTCTCAAATCAAGACTACCTTGGCCGCCAATTCCTACCACTGCCTATGTGCTCCATCGAGCTGTCTAGATTTGGGATTGAAAGCAATCGTTGGCCAGGTGGTGATTTTCACTTAAATTCGCAGATTTTGTTGACACTGTCATTTCAAGAACTCCATGTATAGATTGGCAGTATACGTCATAACTTGATTTTATGTAGTATAAGGATATGCATAAGTTTCACGGTTCAGAAGTATGTGGAAGCTCCTTTTTTTAGGATCCTAATTCATCAGAACATGTAATTTTAATATTTTTATATTATTTTTCTCATGTACATATATTCCCTTGAATTAGAAATATGATGAATATAAACTACTGCCATGGATCGTGATGAGATATAGAGGAAGAACATATATATTAGCATAGTGGTAAGTCATCTATATCCTACCCATATTCTTTGACAAATTTTGTTTTTGAAGGAAAATGAGTTTGATGGAATGATGTGGTTTCAACATGAAAGATAGGTTAGTGATTTAATTCAAGATGAAACATGAAAAACTGAACAGTTTAGAGTTTGGATATATTTTGTGACGCCATGATGTTCATTTAGGATTAAGTTCGGTTTTGCAATTTATTATTTGAAATGTATTAGCTGAGCTTGATAATGTACTATGAACCTTTAGCTTTTAATTAATATCTCAGATTGCTCAAGGTACCGAACCGACTACTTAGAATTGAACGCTTTGTAGACACATATGAGGTTTTTATTATTTTAAATTAGTGAGTAAATTTTCCTTCACAGGGGCTGTCTCTTACGTGGTCATGGTATATGTCTGATGTTTTCTTTCCTTTAAATTTTTCGCCAATAATGTTAAATCAATACATTATTTTTTGGATTTGATATATTTTATTTCTACCCATAGCCTCTAATTATCTATGAAAAAGTGGATTATCTATATTGAAGAATGAGAATGATAGTTCCTATGATTGATTAAATATATATGAACATTTGTACTCAATTTTTGTATTCCATTTGTTTAATATAGAAATAACTTATTTATTTACTTTTCTTGGAAACTGATGGATACTTAATTGGATCAATTCCATATTTTTCCTGCGATCGGTTCCTTTTGTACCATGTTTTGGTTGTTGATTATTATTATTATTATTTAACTTAAATTGTGTATGGATCGACATTTTAAATTAAAAATAGGCATCATACCACATAATTTTATATTTCACTTCATCATTATTTATAATCATTAATTAATGTCTCATTTTAGTCCTATGAAAAACATGTCTAATTATAATCATTCTTTTTGTAGTTAGATAAAAGTTAATTTAAATTAATTATAGCTCCGTAACTTATTTTTGTTTAATTGAAGTGTTAATTTTCACATATATTGCCCCAATGTACTTCATAATTTTATTCCTACTTTTTAGCATGCGAATGATATATGAATATTATGTTTATATATTTATAAACAAAAATTGATTACAATGTAAATTTACTTTTTTAATTGGAATAAAATATTTGCATGCTATCTAAAATTAAAAATTAGTTATTTATAATATTTCAATAATGAAGACTTATTTTTAATTGATAATAATATATTTTTATTCATTCTTTAAAATAATATAATACAATTAAATTTTGCTGTTTTATGAAATTATAAATATGTCAAATAAATTTGTAGTATCATAAAATGTTACAAATGGTACATCAACGAGAAATTAGGAGTAGTGTCTATAGCAAATTTCCATAGCAAATATTCATATAAATGGTAATTAATGATTTCCAGACAGTAGTTGTTGATATGATAAATATGGGTTTGTGGTTTATTTATTTAGTCATGTTTAGTACATTTTATTTGATTTATTTTCAGTATTTTTCGGTTTAGTTTCCCTGAAATATGAATTGATGAAATTTAGTTTATTCAGATGTATTATTAGTAATTCCAATTCAGTTCAGTTCATTTCGATTTAATATTTTTCAGTTTAGAAGAAATTATTTGTGATGAACGGACCATATTATTTTCCGACCATTTTTTAGATTTATTCCATAAATTTTTATTCTTCGTACTATCTATATGCTTTTCCATGCATGTATGCTTCGCTTTCTAACCCAATTTAAAACTTCATTCTTTTCAATTTTTATGATTTTTATAAAATCTTAAAAAGAAGCAATCATCAATAATGGTAGGATTCTTAATTTCCACATATCATTAATCCTAAAGGGAGATAGAAGAGTTATCACAAAATAAACCTTCAAATATGTCACATTAAATACTAAAATTATCGCGCAACGCGCGATGATATTTAGCTAGTATAATGAAAAGAAGTAGGAGGAAGAAGCAATATATTAAAATTTTATTAGGAATTTAGAAATTAAGTTTTTAATAAAAAATCTAAAATTTTGCCCAAGAAAATGGGGAGAAAAAATAGGATACCAAAATTTGATTTTTAAAAAAATAGAATAACATTTTAGTATTAATATAGAAAAAGTAAATTAACCGTGTAAACCACGCGTTAAGTTTCCCCGAATGATGCTGGGAATGGGATTTCCTCCTCCTCCCATTCTCTTCTATAAATAGAGGGCTAGTTCCACCCATTTCATTCATTCAACCCCATTTACTTTGCCGTCTTCCATTTCGTCTACGATGGAGAGAAGGCGATTCGATCCCACCGGTCACGAACTCATAGCCTACTACCTCCGAAATCACATTCTGAGGAAATCATATCCGGAATCCGGCACCATCCCACAAGAAACCCTATTTGGGGAGAACATCAGCCCCTGGGATAAATTCTGCGATCCCTACAATGAGTATCAGTGGTTGGAATCGGATTCAGTCCCCACACTCTTTCTCTTCACGCGCCTCTCAGACGTCGGAACCACCGACAAGTCCACCGGAATCCAAAAAGTCAGGACGGCCGGATGCGGAGCCTGGCACTCCAACGATTCCTTGCACGAGGTCAAACGCGGCGGACTGGTGGTTGGTCACTGCAGAGTCCTGTCCTTCAGGTCCAACAATGGCAAACCAACTGTTGGCCAGTGGACTCTCTATGAGTACTCCATCTCAGCTGATGCATTCCCGGAAGTTCAAAACGTCGAGGGATGGCAGAATATTGTGGTCTGCAAGATTAAGAGGAATGACAACAAGGCCAGCGTTGGAGGGAAGATCACTCACAAGAACAACAAAAAGAAACCAGCAGCCCCATATTCGAACAAGCCCGGGAGACCTGGAAGATCCAAAAATTGATCTTATTGCAGTCCATCTCTCTTGCTAAAACTGAACAACTGATCAAGATTGTGTAAAAAGATTGTTAGAAGAAGCCTGTTTCAACAAGCAAAAGGAGAGGGAGATATGATGCTAGCTAAATAGTATATTAGAGCCCAGCCCCTATGTCAGAAAAGGACTAGACTTTTTGGTCTAATTTTTGTAAGCTCTGTTGCCGATCATCGGTATCTGTGTAAATACATTGATTCTATTGAATTCAGAAATTCGATTTTGTTAGCCACTGTCTTTTTCAATTGATATTCTTGTTTGAGTTTTATGTATGTTAACAATGAATGAAGTAATCTCTCTACTTCCACAGTCAACCAATGTTGCATCATTTTACTAACATGTCTTTCACAAAACCAAAAACACTAGGACTGTAAGACAAATGACAGCCGACAAGGCAAATGTAGCTGTTAAAAAATGCTCTCATTTTTGCGAGACATGTTAGAAAACAGCTTTGACAGAATGACAAATTAAATTGCAATTCAACCTTTGCTTTATTCTAAATGAACTATTGGCATATATGAATGGCATCTACATACAGATCAAAATCTCAAAAATTCAGCTGGAATATTGGAAATCAGAGAAGTAGTCAGTACCTTTATATCATGCTGCAGATGCCCGGAGATGGTCTAAAGTTTCTCCACTTTTTCTAACTCCTTGAACTGCTGCATTTTCTGCCAAGATTGCATCTTTATGAGTCTTCGTGAACACTGAATCCAACACCCCTTTTCTTGCCTGTTTGCTTTTCGGGCGTCGCACCAGAAGAAGTGTCGATTCCTCTTCACTGCTCCATCCTTGGCTGGCTAAACAGCATCCAAATGACCCTTCGGGGCAAGTTTTCCACTTTTCAACTAACAGATCCCGGACTTGCAGGTCGGGCTGACGTTGGAAACCTGATGCTCAAGTCAGATCGCAGGATACAAGTTCTATAGGAGTTTCATTAACAACGCCTTTCTCTGACCAGGAGGCGATCTAAATTGAAATGGTAACTTATAAAAACCATATGATACTTCATCACTGGGGCCTAACCCTGTCAAAATAGTGCAAGCATAGTCCAAAGGATGAGCCAGCATTACAACAGTAAAGGATATGACCAAAGTTAAACAGTTGTCCTTCAAATCTAGATGAATCAAAGTATTTCAAATAAAAGCATTCAGTCAAAAATGTTATGGTCCAGCCTCTCTGGTTCAGACCTAGCCTCCAATCCCTTCACAAATTTGGATTGAAGAAATAATATGAAAAGGCAACACATTAGACATCCAACTATCCAATATTATCATGAATGTTGTAAATAGCAAAGCACAAGCCAATAGTTTTTAACAAGAATAGAACAGAAACAAAATAACCAATACAGACTTATAACCAACTACACCATTCAGCAGTTAAATGGTTTTTAACTCTAGAAGCCACAATAAACAATACAAAGATGCATTTCGCATTTCAGTCTACCAATTGTTTATATTCAGGCCAGTAGCTTATTCTCATCACATTCAATATTCGAAGTTCCATCTGCTGCAGGTTAATAGCTGGCTATGGCAAAAACAATTGTCTATTACAAATCACCCATACACCTCTAAATACAAAATTTGATCGTATCAGCAAGCAGGGAAACCACAAAAAGTAGCTAACATGCCTAAATAAGATGCTTAAAGTCAAATGTAATCTAAAATACTAGTCTTCTTATTCCAAGTTCTCCAGCAATTTTATAAAAGATAATTTTCACCCTAGCGATACTCTTTGAGTAAACTAATAGCCCCTTCTTGGAGTAAAATAAACAAAGGCCATTGTCAAGAAAATTGCATCAGATTCCATTTAAAGCTTCAGATCCTTGTAAATCAAAGACCAACAAATAAGCCATAATTTGCAGTCTTAGCTTCGACGAAGCAACAAATTATGTTACAATTCACCAACTCCTCAAACAGGTTTTAACTGCTTACTGCTCAATACTATAAAATAAACCCGAATTTTAAAAAATTATATCAATTCAAGGATTAATAGGGTAAAACTCATAAGAGCTTCAAACTCGCCACAACTTGGAATGAAAATTAGCTACCGGTTCCAGTTTACAATTTTCATACCTAGATACATCAGAAAGAGCTTAGTCCTGTGAGTTTTGCAGCATTAGCTTCATCCATGCCTCTCCTCACTCTTCCAGACTCAAGAAACATACCGCTCCAGCAAATATTCTCTCTCAATCTCCATTATTTTTCTCGCCAATCTGACTCCCATCTCAACATCCCCATGAAAGCTACACGCACTCAAAAGTGTTCTCCAAACCACAGCATTTCCCAAGTCACTGGAACCTTCTATGCCACCATATCTGCTTCCTTCAACCTCCCAACCCTCCCTAACATATCTATCACACAGCCATAGTGCTTTATGTCGGGAACAATTCTACACTCATCGCTCATCTCCCTGAAAATCTGAAGACCTTCATCCACCAATCCTCCAAGGCTGCACGAGTTTAGCAGGCTCAGAAACGTGATTCGGTTAGGTCTCAAACCTGTACCCAGCATTAACCTAAAAAACTCTTCATAGCTTCTGTAGCTTGTCCATATATAGCAAAGTCATCTATAATTGAAGTCCAAGTAACTATGCTTTTCATCTCTTCTAAAACCTCCAAAAAAAACTTTAACTGCAGTTCCATGCTCCCACATTTCGCACATGCATCGATCAAACAGTTCATAACACGAACATCAAGCACGTTGAACCCATTTTTCTCTATATAAGCACGAGCCACCAGACAATACTCAATGCATCCAACACTCCACACAGCAGGGAAAATCGGCAAGATAGTAACCTCACTAGGCTTCACTCCCTCGCAAGCCATTTCACAGAACATCTTGAAAACTTCATCAAACAGGCTCAGCCGCGTGTAGCCATCAACGATCCCAGTCCAAGAAACAACATTTTTCCCAGGCAGTCAGCCCATTTGATAACAAAGCATTCCAAGAAACTGCATTCCTCTCAGGCATTTCATCAAACACCTTATGGGCCTCCAGTCCTGCATTGGCCGAATTTGGCCCAGCTATGACGAGGAAACAGTAGGTGAAGCGTCGAAGACAGGAGCTTGAGAGGTTTTGGAAGAGGATAATGGCTTTTGGCGGGGAATGTAGAGCGTAGTATCGAAGTATGAAGTTCCAGAGGGTGGGAAAGTGGAAGGATTGTTGAGTTAATAGTTTACAGTGGATTTGTTGAATGGCTTTTCCATTATTTTCGTGTTTCCGTAGAATTGAGCGCCATTTTCTTAGCATGTTCATTCCACTACTTATTAAATGGAGCCAAATCAAATTGGAAAAATTTCTGGAAATGGCGTAATAAGAGTTGAAATTCCCACTAGAGGCATACAACTTTAGATTTTCCTATTTAGGGCATTGACTTAGTTTTAAGACAATTTTACCCTTTATTCATTATTTTCAATTTACTTAATTTTTTCTACAAGCTAAATTGTTAAACTAATTCTCCGTCTTCATATTCCCTCAACTCTCACCTAACTTGTTCCCCGTCACGGTTGAAAACCTGGACTAAAACTGAAGCATGGGGCGATTGTGGACATGTTGGGAGACCATATGCTACCTTGAAGCCTCCAAATCAACACTTGAGTGAGAGACGGTGGTGTATGGGGCGATTGCGGACATGCTGTGAGTTAGGCTTGGGGAGGGGATATCCCAGAAATGGCTTATTGTGTTACTCACCTTCGAAGCCTCCATAGACAACTCTGGATCAGACAGAAGGTCTTGTACATTTGTTTGACCTTCAAGCATGCTAACAATCTGGGACATAATAGGCCCCAAAGTCGGGGAAGCGTTGGTGCATAAAAGTGGCTGCCTCTTCAGGGGAATATTCCGAACCCAAATCTGGATCAACTAGTTCTAGCACATCACCTCTCTTTTGCAACTCATACGCCTAGCCAAGAATGTAAATTAATAACCAGATGCATATCTCAAAAGTCTTTGTACTTATCATGTTAACGCTACTAAATTACCCAATCAAAAAGGTAAGCACATTCATCTTGTGGCTGATAATTTGTGTTACACTTTCCACTCACAACTTCCAATGCAACAACTCCATAGCTGTAAACGTCGGCTTTGGCAGTCAAGTAAGCGCGCATAGCATATTCAGGAGCCATATAACCACTGGAAGGTCAAATCTTAGATTAGCATGGAGTTAAGGAACATGTTATATTGCTTTTGCTCATTTCATTTTACTTACACTGTCCCTGCGATTTGAGTGCTTATGTGAGTTTTATTATCGTCGGTGAGCCTTGCCAGACCATAGTCTGAGATTTTCGCACTTAGATCCTTGTTGAGCGCAACATATTGCTCGTCTTGATGTCTCTGTGAGCACTTTACACAGGATTTTCAGAAGGTTTTAGTCCAGGATTTCAACCGCGACGGAGAACAAGTTCGGTGAGAGTTAAGGAATGTGAAGACAGAGAATGTAGTTTAACAATTTAGCATTAAGTAAATTGAAAATAATAAATAAAGGGTAAAATTGTCTTAAAACTAATTCAATGCCCTAAAGTTTTATGCCTTTAGTGAGAATTTCAATTCTTATTACGCCCTTTCCAGGAATTTTTACTTACTCCATTTTTATATTGAACATTTTTTTTTTACCTTAACTATACATGTTAGAGGATTAAACTGGAAAAAAAAATAGACATAATAACATTAGAGAAAATGTCCAATTTCTAGACCTTGTCCGCATAGTTTATATCCAACGGAGACATTTATAATGTCCTTTATGTAAAATAAATTGTGAGACATCTCAATAGAAAATCCAGATACCCAAATTCCATTGCTAAACTTGATCTCACAAAGACTTTTGATAGGGTTAGCTGGAAACGTTTGAGCATAGTCATCCTCAAGTTTGTTTTCAAGACAGATTTGTTAATTGCATTATTAAGAATCACAAGCATGGTTTTCAGCTCTCATTCATGAAAAACATGTAGGATTCTTTCAAGCTTTTAGAGGTATTAAACAAGGAGATCCACTCTCCCCTTTTTGTTTAATATATTCTCAAAACCGCACCGATCGAGAGGAATTGATAGATGAGTAGGCTTCCCCTTTTGATTTCGAAATGTGATATGGGACACGATGGGAGTTTGTGTGCCTCGGTAGAAAAGAGATCGCCGGAGAATAGCACAAGATCGCCCTTTCTTACTGCCATGGGGTTGATCTGTGAACAAGGTAAACTCAATGGGAACCAAAAACGGGCGGTACCGCATTGGGCAGAAGACGATCCAAAAAGTGAAGGCTCGCCAAAAAAAAAGGGATTTTGGAAGCTTACCTTCTTATTAAAAGGGAAAGGGACACTAGGATCACTGCCTATATTTTTGAAATTGGGGAGCTGTCATATTTTAACCTACCTACAAATGCTATTTCAATTTCTCACCTATGTTATGCAGATGATAAAGTGCTATTTTTCTCTACTAACAAAATTACTTTGACTAAATGAAGAGATTTCTTGGCAACTTTAGAAAATGTCACTGGCCATAATATGGCAGGAGCATTCGTATTTCGGTCACTGGTATTTGGATCAATCCGGCCAGCGAATCCCATCTCGAACCTGAAGCAAGGGCTATTCCCATCCTGGATCAGATCCAACTCCCCTTTGTTAAATGATAACTTCATCCACTGGACTTTTTTGCACCAATCTCTACAATTTTATGGATGCTGCTATGCTCATCTCCAGTCTCATGGTTGTTTACCATATCCCATTTATTCCTCTACCTTTTACTTGGGTTCATGTGATAAATGTTACTATATATCTATACTATACTTTAAAAGAGAATGAATTAGAATTTTCTAAGAATTTTGAATTATTTTTAGGATTAATGAGGAATTGACACATCAGCGTCTTATTTTCCCTTTTAAAAATATTATTATTTACTTTAGTTAGACTAATAATCATACTTTTAACTTCCACTTAATGATCATGCATTGATTTTTTAAAAAAGTTTTTTTATAAAGAAGAAATGGTTGAAAGAATTAAAAGTGGCTTAATTCACTATATTAAACATCTATACTATACTTTAAAAGAGGATGAATTGGAATTTTCTAAGAATTTTGAATTATTTTAGGATTAATGAGGAATTGACACATCAGCATCTTATTTTCCCTTTTACAAATATTATTATTTACTTTTAGTTAGACTAATAATCCTACCTTTAACTTCCACTTAATGATCATGCATTAATCTATACTATACTTTAAAAGAGGATGAATTAGAATTTTCTGAATATTTTGAATTAAATTTTTAAATAACCACAAATTGACACATCAGCATGGTTAAAATATTTGTTTGTTTACAACCATAAGCTCATAACGTACGGCTCTGTTTTAATATACACACATAACGTTTCCTTCCCTTATTTAGATATTTAAATAATACATTAAACAGAAGGCATGTTCTCTTCTCCGTTTATGTCAAATAGTAGATTTATTCCAAAAAATAAAAACTTTCTTTTACTCACATCCACTTCCATTTTGCTTCTTCAATACCGTACTGTCAGCTTTTCCTTCTCTCCTCCTTCAATAGTATCTATTTCCTCCGTTACTTTTCAATTGTCCTTTATTAAATTCCATAAATTAGTTATACCGCACATCTTTCTTCCGCTTAAATTTTTTTTTCATACTCACGATGTTATTTGGATTGTAATTTATTTATTTCTTCCTTATTCTTTATCTTATTCTCTCCATCCCTTCAATTTCGTGAACCTAATAAATCACTCGGGGGTAACCGCGTTTCAATTCAATGCTTTTAAAGCCCACCTCTTCTTCTTCTTCCTCTTCCCTCTTTCAAGCCAAATTGCTTTATTGACGAAAACATACATTCAACTTGCTATCAAAGCAGTGCTGTTAATCTCCCGTCTTTTTTTTTCCAATTGCTATAAATTACGAATTGGAAAACAATAATGTCAGGAATGTGCTGCTATATTCTTACAGGTCTGTTTAATAAAAGATGTCAATAATATTAGGTTTTGTTGAAGAACCTTAATAATCTGATCGTGAAAGATATGAGTTACGGAGACTGACTGACTGTTTTTCAGGAGCATGTTGGAATTGTGAAAGAATTCCAGGTATTCGTGAAATCTCAATCCTTAAACATTTATGTTTTACCTCTCTCCGTTTTAGATTGTGTATTTCTTTGCATTTTTCCACATAGTAGTAATAAAACACAGTTGTTCTTTTGCAGACTATGTGCAGAGTAAATGTACGTGATGGGCAGCTATGTGTTTTACAAGAATAACCAATTGTTTTTTTTACTTATTTTTGTTCAACCTCGATTATTTGATTACTGATAAGGTTTAGGGTTCAACGAAACTACAATATTCAATGTAATGACACTTAGAGATGAGAGATGCGAGCTGATTTTGTGCACTCAATAGTCAATATTGGTTCTTGAAGACCAATGTGGAAATTGGTAATGCTTAACTGATCCTATTGAACTAAATGCTTATCTAGCTACGGGTTATATTTCTTGAAATTTTATAGGAATCACTGCTACATTGCCCTGATGGTATTTTCCTTGGATGGACGAAGAGTGTTTTATTTATAGTTACATGCGTTAACCTTCTATAATAGATGTTTGGTTGATAAAACAATGATAATTAGATTGTTGATAAATTATAGAGAAACATGATAATTACTAATTATAGTATTGGTTTGGTATTGGTGGTGCTGCAATGGGTCTATCTTTTGCGTTAAATTTCTTGATGTCAATACAAATTTATAGTTTCATCTGACAAATTGAATTTAATTATTTTTAAAATAATATAAATTTTAAAAAATTACAGAGAAGTCATTTTATTTTAGCGCATACATCAATAAGGTGAAGCAATTTAAATAAATAAACATAAAACACTTTATATCCCTTTACTTATTCAAACTAATTCTAAATATATTTGACAAAATTAATTTAATATCTTCAAACATAATACAATTATAGTTCAAATATATTTCATTTTATTTCAATGATAAATTTTAAAATGTATTTAATCAATCATCAATGCGTTTAAGAGTAATTTCTATCAAATTAAATAATACCTTAACTTCAGAAAAATATTTCATAAAACAAAATGTTGGAAATGGTAATGTAATATGGTAGTAAATCAATCAACCTTAGTTGTAGAATAAATTTATTTAGGCTCTCCCAAATTTTGTATTAATTAATTTACAAAAATTTAATCACATGAAAAGGAAATTAATCTCATTAATTATACTATAACTTATAACGTCTCATTGTATTTATGAATTATTCACACTAAGTACTAAATTTTTTTTTGTTTTTGCAGTATTCTCGGCCAATTGTTTTAGCTCTCTCTCACTTTTATGGCAAGTTCCTGAGAAATCATGTTTGGGTCTTCTTACCACAGTGATGAAGTGAAGTAGAAACCTAATAAATAATTTCATATTGAAAACATCGAATTTTAAAATTTCTTTGTCTCGGAATTACTATGCAAATTCTCATCTTTTTAAATCTTTGAGTATAAATTAATTTTGTACTAAATCACTTTAATAATTAATAAAGGAATGCACTAAATTATATCATATTTAATTATTTACGTGACACTTTTATTTAATATGCTGCTTGCACATATATCACAATATGTCAAAAGTATAATTATTTTTCGTATCCTATATGAATAAAAATGTTCTTTTTACTAAATTAATTTATGTATATGTTATTAATTTTAAAAAATATCTGTGCATCGGCACGGAACATTATACTAATTATATATAAAGAGGGTATTGATATTGCCAGAGCGATAATTAGCATCCAAAGCAAATTTAATATTAATCACCTAAAATATCCTTTCATCATTTTTTCAATTTCTAATTAAATTCTTTGGAGCCATTTCATAACACCATAATGACTAGAAATGTGTGATTGCCTAACTTATACCGCCGAAAGCCTGAATCCAACTGAAAAACCGGACATCGTCAGATGTTGTGCGGACACCTAGGAATGCAACATCTCCGAGTTGGATCAAGCTTAATTATATCATATGATTGGATACTTAAAAAAACCATTTTAAAAGAACGTGTTAAATAGTTAATGTTGTATCAAGATTTTGGTCCTTTATATTAATTAAGAACATATCAAATTATCTTCAATATATTCTCATGATCCAATCACCTGTGAATATACAAAATATTTCCAAAAGTTCTCAAGGTTAATAGTCGCGTATGAGTTTATGTAAAATGCAGCTTAAAGAACGTTCTTTCCCAAATTGAGATTCTGTTCCATGTTTACTATAGCAATTTGTTAACACCAGTTATCCAAATTGCATGTTTTGGCTTTCAGAAGGCGATTCTGCCATTCAGCCCCTTTCTTGGGAATACTAGGCACAAAATATTGATCGGAGCAGTTAAAGGTCTTTGTTCTTCGTTGAATTTAAGATCTTTGAAAAATATTTTCGAAGTGGAGCTGTGATGATGTTCAATGCATATTTGTAAATTTTGATATTAAAAAGACCTCATTTTGAGAGAAACCAACAGCAGAACATCATGATTTGGGATGACGGCATATACTAACACTTTTACTCTTTGATGAAGAAGGGTATTTTAAGTGATTAATATTATATTTGCTCTGGATGCTACTTATCGCTCTGCTCGTGTGGCGCAACCGACTTAGTAAATATTAAATAGTTATGTACTTCTTAAAATAATTAATGTTTTAATTAACGATTATAACATTTATGTGGCAATTCGTAGTGATAAGGATAGTTGAAATTTCAAAAGATGATTCGCCACTGGGAGTACTTAACCAAGAAAAAAATAGGTTTTATAAATAAAAAAAATAATAAGTAAGAGTAAGTCTGAAAACTCGTGTAAACCACGCGCACCAGTTTTCGTGTATGCCGTTGGGAACGGGATAAACCTAAGTCCTCCTCTTTCCTCTTTCCATCCTAAAAATAGAGGGCTAAACAACCCCATTTCATTCATTCATTCATTGTTGGGTAGTTCAGATTATTAAAAAATAATCTCAGTTAAATTAATATCAGTTCAGTTAAATTAATCTCAGTTAAACTAAACAAATTTTAGTTTGATTAAATTAATTTCAGTTCAGTTAAATTAATCTCAGTTCAACTGGAATAAACAGAGATTAATTTGATTCAATAAAATAATTACTATAACTTTATCTATACTATACTCTTTTTGAATTAGAATTTTCTCAGCATTTTGAATTATTTTTACAACTAACCACAAATTGACACATCAGCATAATTTATTTAATTATTTTAATATTTTCTTTTCTTTTCTCATGCAGTTACACAGTTTTCTTCCACCTCTTCCTCTCCTCCCACCACCACCAATTACCGTACCATTACTTCCCTCATCCTCCTCATTTAATTCTGATTGATTCGATCAGTTTCATCAGTAATTTCGTCGTTCTTCTCTTTTTTCTTCTTTCATCCGTTTATCCTCCTTAAATTTCATCGTATATTTTGGGAAAACAAATAAGATCCGAGGGGATATGAAAAGTTGTGATTTCAGCAAAGCGGCTTTTCTCGGATTCCGGCGACCTTCTGGGCAATTCCACGGCGAATACATCTGCACGAAGACCTCAGTGTCCTCCTCAGCGTCTCCACCGATGCAGACTCTTCGCCTCTCCGACTCTCACTTCCGGCGAAGTCCTCTGCGCCGAGGTTTGGTTATTGCTATTTCATGGTGATGGTTCTAGCTATTGATGGATTAAATAGGTTTTCTCAAACCTCGCTCCACCATCACCGTCATCCTACGACGCAGGCTGAGCCAGAGAACCGGAGCGCGATTTTGGTATATCCATAGAAGCCGACAACAAAGCCGACAGAGACAAATCCGAGAGGTGGGGAGTCGACAACGTGCCTCCTCGAGAACTTCTTGTCTGGGTTCATCAGCTTTGGCTCAACCATCAAAATCCCAATTCACTCACCCTCCAGGATATATTTTTGTTTATGTATGTTCTTCGTTTATGGAATTTGTTTTGTTTTATTTTTTGCTAATGGGGTGCAAAGGGTAAAAGTTGTTTCCTTTATCTTGGTAGTTTATGGTTTTTAATGAGTTTTGGTTTGTGCCCATAAATTAAGCTTTGTTTTGAGCATCTGAGCTATTGTGGTTATGAATATATTTAGAATATGGAAATTTATGAACTTGGTTAACATCATGTTTGTAAAATTGCCTCAAAGATGTGTTTTTTGATCCCTTAAATCATTGCTACATTTTTTAACTGAGACTGTTAACAAAGAATTGTGAAATGTGGTTTTATTTCTTTAATTGTCAACTTTCATCAGCGATTTGCTGGGACCAATGATTTCCTGAAAAACCCTTAAATATATGGTTTTGTTTGTGATGATGTATGGATACTTCTGTATTTTCATCAGTGTTTATGGGTGTGTGACTGTGTGAGAGAGTATGAATGTATGATGATGATGTATGGATGTTGTATGATGATGATGTATCAATCCTTCAACTCTGTCTGATGGCATGGATGTTGTAAAGTTGCATACAACATGTGTGATAAAATGATTGAAAAAGAGTTAAAATATAAGCGAAAGAACTTTTTTGTGATGATTTATGTTTTAACTTCTACTGTATGTTCTTCCTATTTTCAGGATTTTGTAGTTTAGATTATGTGAATTGCTTAATTTTATTTGACTTTGATGCAGTTGGAGGGAAGAAGCACTTCTAGGGTTTAGTTAGTAAATTTATAAAATCCCTGGTATTGATGTTTGAAGTTTGAAGTAGTAACATTTTTATACGCATGCTAAGTCTGAAGCTGTAGAGCGTAAAATTAGGCTTTGAATGATGCAAGTGGCTTTGAAAGTGAATATCTATTGAAAATAACACCTTTACGGTTAGCTAATGAGATCATTTGGCATGAGCCACTGTTTTGATATTTAAATGGTTCCTGCTCTCATTATAGGTGGATACTATTTTCCATGAATTTAGTGAGGCCCTTTAGCATACGGTGACAAAAAAAAGATGAGGGTTTGGTTGCTGGCATTCGTAATGTTGAGTTGGTTTGGCTTGGTGTAGTTTACATTGTTTTCTGATAGTGATAGGGGGATGCAAAGCCCTGCTCTCTGGCTTGGAGGGTTGCCAATTACTGGGGGATAAAGTCTATGATTATCGCTCTGTAACTGGACCTAGAAGTGATGCCCCATCCTTCGTTCTTACTCTCTAAACATCAAAGGTAAGAGAGAATTCACTTCCATAGTTCTATGTCATTATATGTACACTTGCTAACATATCACTGATATATATATGTGCTGATCTAATCAATGGCATTCATAACTCGAGCAGAAAGAAGGTCTCTGCAGCGTAATAATATAATACCAAGCATCGTTAGTTTTATGGATGTGATAAAGGGGCTAGAGGTGCTTCAGGTCTCTGCATTGCCCATGGAGGTGGTCGAAAGTGCCAGAGGCCTGGCTGTCACAAAGGAGAATCTTGGTTGTGCATTGTGCTAGCAAAAGATGCCAGAGGGAAAACTGAACTAATCTTTGCATATCACATAGTGGTGGCCGGAGATGCCAGTCCTCTGAGTGCAACAAAGGAGCTCAAGGAAGCACAATGAATAGCAAAGCACATGGTATCGGGAAAAGGTGTACCCACGAGGGACTGTCAGCCATGGTGATTCCAGGCCTAATATATTCATCATCTTCATCTTAAATCAAGAGAATCTATTTAATATATATATATATATTCTTTCTTTGTTTATTTTAATATTTTCTATGTTTATATATTCAAATTGCATTGTATTGTTAGTAGTCAATGTGATTAGTTGAGTTTAATTTAATTAATTCAGCAATTCAGATGAGACGTTACATATGTTAGAGTATAAATAATGAGATTAATTTCACTTAATATGATTAATTAGATGTCACCAATTGCACACTATATGAATTAATGAGGTTAATTGGGTCTCCAAAGTAAATAGAGTTATCAATAAAATTAATAAT
The DNA here is from genome assembly GCA_948330725.1 of Sherardia arvensis. Classification (NCBI taxonomy): domain Eukaryota; kingdom Viridiplantae; phylum Streptophyta; class Magnoliopsida; order Gentianales; family Rubiaceae; genus Sherardia; species Sherardia arvensis. Next base: position 31,791,818 of record OX415241.1, read on the forward strand.
TCTAATTTTAATTGATGAGTGAGTTAAAATAAAACGTTTTATTAGGATGGTATTACATTACGTAGGTTTCAATGGATAATTAATTTGGTTTGTTGGGTTGGTATAAAACGACTTTTTATTTTATTTTTTATAATACATTTCATTTCTTTATTAGTTTTAACAGTTTTCGTATTTGATTATATAAAAATTTTGGTCCATTTAAAAATACTTATAAATTATTCACTCATCAATATAAACTATTTTTGCCATGTTCGGGTTATAAAACACCTACGCCGATGCACGGACATCTATTCATTAAAAAATTTATTTTATTATATTACTCAAATATAAGTGTTACTTAAATAATATTTTATTTATAATACATGCATACAAATATCATAGATTTTCTTAGGAGTAGCATGTTTTAAAGCTACTCCTACATCAAACAACTATCAATGAAAATCACTTCATCTCAAAACTCGTTTTCATTCATGAACAACTATACATTGTTGTCTTTAGAGTTAAAAGTATAAAGGGATTGAATATTTTAATTCGTGACAAGAGTGATCAACCAATCCATAATACCGTTAGTATAGTTTATAAAGAAATGTTTCAGAAGATGAGATAATAAGGTTATGTAATTTCTTAAATTTCTTAGATTCTTGAAAACTGAACAATGTTTTAGCAACCAATTTGTTTTTTCACCAAAAGGTTATTACATTATATTACTTAATTTTCACAAAATAATACTTGGTCAAAATTACTTAACTAACATTATATTGTTTTTAACTTATTTATAATATTTTAAAATTACATTCCCGTGCATCGGCATGAGACATTATACTAGTTTCAATTGGATATAAAACATAACGATTTAGCCCTGTTTGCCGGAGTTTATAAGAACAGTTCAGTCCAGTTCAGTTAAATTCAACTCATCCTAGTTTAATTCAATTCATTTCAATCAAAATATAATTTGATAAAATTCAAGTAAATTTAGACATACTGATTTTATTTTTCAATACATTAATTTTTACTTCAGTTCAATTAAGTCCAGTTTAATTCAGTTCAGTTCAGTTCAATCAAAATTTAATTTGATAAAATTCAAGTAAATTTAGACATACTGATTCTATTTTTAATACATTAATTTTCACTTCAGTTCAATTCAGTCCAGTTTAATTCAGTCTAGTTCAACTCAATTCAGTTTGATTCAGTTTAGTTCAATTCAGTTCAATTTAGTAAAAATATAATTTGATTAAATTCAGGTGAATTTAGAAATACTAATTCTATTTTTCAATTCATTAATTTTCACTTCAGTTCAGTTCAGCTCAGCTCAGCTTAGTAAGAAATAAGCTCAAGCAGACCGCCCCTTAGGCCCTATTTTGTGGACCTTATTAGTAGTTCAGTTCAATTTAATTGAGTTCAAATTAGTGAAAATATATTTTGAACAAATTCAAGTAAAATTAGACATACTGATTCTATTATTGATACATTAATTTTCACTTTAGTAAAATTCAGTTCAACATGAAATAAGTTCGGGCAAACATGCCCATATTTTATACATAATATTCTCTTTTCAGTTAAATTAATCTCAGTTCAGTTAAATTAATCTCAGTTCAACCACAAAAATCTCAGTTCAGTTAAATTAATCCCAGTTAATTTAAATTAATCTCAATCAAACTAAACAAATCTCAATTAAATTAAATTAATCTCAATTAAATTAAATTAATCTCAATTAAATTAATTTCAACCCAACTTGATAGGGCCTATGAACGTAGAGCATGGTATCGGACTGAGTATGAAGTTGCAGAAGCTGGGAAAATGGAAGGATGCATGGTTGAGTTAATATCACTAGAAGTGTTGAGTAGCTTTTCTATTGTTTGGTGATTCAGTAGAATTGAGCAAAAAAATATGTTACCTTGATTATACATGTTAAAGGATTAAAATACAAAAACTATACATAACATTAGTGAAAATGTCCAATTTCTAGTATATGGTTGTAAATAAATTGAATAATTCGTGAGCAAATCTCGAGAATTCGGTCAAAACTCGAGTTCTAGTAATGAGTCTGAGTGTGAATTTATAAAGAAGTAATGATTTAACATTTTAGAATTGTTTCTTAAACATTACATACCATCATTATAGATATTTTAATCCTTTCACAATATCCAATGTTAATTTTTACCGGTTAAATCCAAACTATCATATAAAACAAAATTTTGTGATTCAAACCTTACGTTTAGTTGTATAAGTCTAAGATATTTTATACATTTTTTTAAAACTCAAAACTCAAAAACAATTATAATTATATCTAAAAAAATCGTGATCGGTGATATAGTTTTTTAACAACCTACCCATTATTTATTTAATAACCAAGTAACTTTTACATCAACAATATATCAAACTTTATATATTAATGTTTACAAAGTAGCACGCACAAGTAAAAACGTGACACTACATTTAACAATTGATTTTTTTTTTTACTTTGTTGATGATTGGTATAGTAAGACATTAGAGAAAGGGATGAAAAATTGGTCCATTGATGCATATTTTCCTTTTTCCATGATATATATCAAAACGAATTCATTTCGTTGATAAAAGAAAGAAAAAGCACATCAGTCCGTCCGTCGGAGTTGATGAATTCTTCCTCGTAATCGCCGGAAAAACGTAAGCATCTAACCTCTCAACTGCTGCTTATACATTGGATCGCACATATGTTTTTGCTTGTTTTGCTTCTTAGATTCAGGAAGCCTTTAGTTGAATTACATGAACTGTGGGATCTGCTCATTTCGTTGAAGATCACAGTCATTTTGAATACATAAGTTCACTTGTAAATTGTCAATTTCTTAATAAATAATTATTAAAATAATCAAAATGCTCATATATGATATATTAAATAATTATGTACTTAAAAAAAGAAAAAAGTCTTTCAAAAAAAATTAACCGTGTAAACCACGCTTTAAGTTTTCCCGAATGATGCTGGGAATGGGATTTCCTCCTCCTCCCATTCTCTTCTATAAATAGAGGGCTAGTTCCACCCATTTCATTCATTCAACCCCATTTACTTTGCCGTCTTCCATTTCGTCTACGATGGAGAGAAGGCGATTCGATCCCACCGGTCACGAACTCATAGCCTACTACCTCCGAAATCACATTCTGAGGAAATCATATCCGGAATCCGGCACCATCCCACAAGAAACCCTATTTGGGGAGAACATCAGCCCCTGGGATAAATTCTGCGATCCCTACAATGAGTATCAGTGGTTGGAATCGGATTCAGTCCCCACACTCTTTCTCTTCACGCGCCTCTCAGACGTCGGAACCACCGACAAGTCCACCGGAATCCAAAAAGTCAGGACGGCCGGATGCGGAGCCTGGCACTCCAACGATTCCTTGCACGAGGTCAAACGCGGCGGACTGGTGGTTGGTCACTGCAGAGTCCTGTCCTTCAGGTCCAACAATGGCAAACCAACTGTTGGCCAGTGGACTCTCTATGAGTACTCCATCTCAGCTGATGCATTCCCGGAAGTTCAAAACGTCGAGGGATGGCAGAATATTGTGGTCTGCAAGATTAAGAGGAATGACAACAAGGCCAGCGTTGGAGGGAAGATCACTCACAAGAACAACAAAAAGAAACCAGCAGCCCCATATTCGAACAAGCCCGGGAGACCTGGTAGATCCAACAATTGAGCAACAGATCAAGATTGTGTAAAAAGATTGTTAGAAGAAGCTTGTTTCAACAAGCAAAAGGAGAGGGAGATATGATGCTAACTAAATAGTATATTAGAGCCAGCCCCTATGTCAGAAAAAGACTAGACTTTTTTGTCTGAATTTTGTAATCTCTGTTACCGATCATCTCGGTATCTGTGTATATACATTGATTCTATTGAATTCAGAAATTCGATTTTGTTAGCCACTGTCTTTTTCAATTGATATTCTTGTTTGAGTTTATGTATGTTAACAATGAATGAAGAGGAGTGGGATATAGCCTCTACTTCCTTCCACAGTCAACCAATGTTGCATCATTTTACTAACATGTCTTGCAAGAACACTAGGACTGTAAGACAAATGACAGCCGACAAGGCAAATGTAGCTGTAAGAAAATGCTCTCATTTTTGCGAGTCTTACTTAACATGTTAGAAAACAGCTTTGACAGAATGACAAATTAAATTGCAATTCAACCTTTGTTTTATTCTAAATGAACTATTGGCATATACGAATGGCATCTACATACAGATGAAAATCTCAAAATTCAGCTGGAGTATTGGAAACCAGAGAAGGAGTCAGTACCTTTATATCATGCTGCAGATGCCCGGAGATGGTCTAAAGTTTCTCCACTTTTTCTAACTCCTTGAAACTGCTGCATTTGCTGCCAAGATTGCATCTTTATGAGTCTTCGTGAACACTGAATCCAACACCCCTTTTCTTGCCTGTTTGCTTTTCGGGCGTCGCACCAGAAGAAGTGTCGATTCCTATCACTGCTCCATCCTTGGCTTGGCTGGCTAAACAGCATCTAACAGGCATGCTATTGGCTGATGCCGCTAACAGAATTAGGGGATGTTAAAATCAAACCTCCTACCTGAAGCATTTTTCAAAGCAAGATGGTTCCTTCGATTTGCCATGCCAACTGCTGCAGTACAGAAAAGCTAAACTCCATCAATTTCATAAAAAAAGGGATTGCCTTTGATCTGCATTGCTCAAGTTTGTGAATCCAGCTTCTTTTGTTCTTGTTCAGCTACTTGGGTTTGGTTCACAATTTCAAACAATGCAGATGGACTCGGTCAAATTAGGAAGGATACTCCAATTATGGTGGTGTATTTACTTCTTCTGTCTTCCTTTTCATCATCAGCACTGCATCAGAAAGTGGCAATGGCTGAAGCTGCATCAGATCAAGATGATATAATGGCTGCCTCCGGTGTCTGCAAATCATGCAAATATCTTCCTTCCTACCATTCTTCCACAATCGGTTGACCATCATTTGACTGGAGTGTCAAAATTCGGTGGTGACCAATCACAGGTCCCGGACTTGCAGGTCGGGCTGATACTCAAGTCAGATCGCAGGGTCCACATTCTCACCATAGATCCAAGTTCTCTAGGATTTTCATCAACAATGCCTCTCTGACCAGGAGGCGATCAAAATCGAAATTGTAACTTTATAAAACCATATGGTACATCATCACTGAGGCATAACCCTGTCAAAATAGTGCAAGCATAGCCCAAATGATAAGTCAACAGTAAAAAAACAGTAAAGGACATGACCAGGTTAAACAGTTGTCATCAAATCAAAGTATTACAAATAAGCATTTTCAGTCAAAAAATTATATGGTCCAGACTCTCTGGTTCAGACCTAGGCTCCAACCCCTTCATAAATTCAGATTGAAGAAATGAAATGAAAAGCCAAAACATTAGACATCCAACTATCCAATATTATTATGAATGTTGTATCTTGCAAAGCACAAAAAATGTGCAACATTTAAAGCCAATAGTTTTTAACAAGAAATAGAACAGAAACGAAATAACCAATACTGACTTTTAACCAACTACACCATTAAGCAGTTAAATGGTTTTAACTCTGGAAGCCACAAGCCACAATACACAATACAAAGATGCAGTCTACAATTGTTTTAAGTATATGCAGGCCAGTAGCTTATTCTCATCACATACAAGATTCGAAGTTCTATCTGCTGCAGGTTAATAGCAGCTATGGCAAAAGCAATTGTCAGAAACAAATGACACATACATCTCTAAATACAAAATTTGATTGTATCAGCAAGCAGGGGAACCACAAAAAGTAGCATTACATGCAAACAAGATGCTTAAAGTCAAACGTAATCTAAAATACTACTCGTCTTATTCCAAGTTCTCCAGCTATTTTACAAAGACAAATTTCACCCCAGCCATACTCTTGGAGTTAACTAATAGTCCCTTCTTGGAGTAAAATATACAAAGGCCACAGTCAAGAAAATTGCATCGGATTCCATCTAAAGCTTCCGATTCTTGTAAATCAAAGACCAACAAATAAGCCATAGATTACATTCTTAGCTTCGACAAAGCAACAAACTATGTTACCATTCACCAACTCCTCAAACAGGTTTTAACTGCTTACCGCTCAAGACTATAAAATAAATCAGAAATTTTATAAATTAGATATCAATTCAAGGATTATAGGGTAAAACTTATAAGAGCTTCAAACTCCCCACAACTTGGAATGAAAATTAGTTATCAATTCCAGTTTACAATTTCCATACCTAGATACATCAGAAAGAGCTTAATCCTATGAGTTTGCAGGATTAGCTTCATCCATGCCCCTCCTCACTCTTTCAGACTCCAGAAACCTACCGCTGCCAGCGAATATATTCGACATCACCACCATATTCTCTCTCAATCTCCATTATTTTTCTCGTACTCTGAATCCCATCTCAACATCCCCATGAAAGCTACACACACTCAAAAGTGTTCTCCAAACCACAGCATTTCCCAAGTCACTGGAATCTTCTCTGCCACCATTTCTGCTACCTTCAACCTCCCAACCCTCCCTAAAATATCAATCACACAGCCATAGTGCTTTATTTCTACACTCATCGCTCATCTCCCTGAAAATCTGAAGACCTTCATCCACCAATCCTCCATGGCTGCATGAGTTCAGCAGGCTCAGAAACGTGATTCGGTTAGGTCTCAAACCTGTTCCCAGCAACAACCTAAAACTCTTCATAGCTTCTGCAGCTAGTCCATGCATAGCAAAGCCAGCTATAATGGAAGTCCAAGTCACTATGCTTTTCATCTCATCTATAACCTCCTCAAAAACTTTAACTGCAGATTCCATGCTCCCACATTTCGCATAGGCATCGATCAAACAGTTCATAACACGAACATCAAGCACGTTGAAGCCATTTTTCTCTCCAAAAGCATGAACCAATACTCAAGGCATCCAACACTCCATACAGCAGGGAAAATCGCCAAGAGAGTAACTTTACTAGGCTTCACTACCTTGCGAGCCGTTTCACGAACATCTTGAAAGCTTCATCAAACAGGCTCAGCCGCGTGTAGCCATCAATGATCCCAGTCCAAGAAACAACATTCTTCCCAGGCATCCTATCGAAAACACCACGGGCAGATCTAAAGTCGCCCCATTTGATAACAAAGCATTCCAAGAAACTGCATTCCTCTCGGGCATTTCATCGAACACCTTATGGGCATCCAGTCCTACATTGCCTGTATCCGCCCCGGCTTTGACGAGGAAGCAGTAGGTGAAGCTGTCGAAGAAGGGAGCTTGGGAGGTTTTGGAAGAGGATAATGGGGAATGTAGAGCATGGTTACTGAATTACGTGACACTACATTTGTTTAAACTTTATTGATAATTGGTATAGTAAAACACTAGAGAAAGGGCTGAAATATTGGTGTATTCATAACTAGATATATCAAAATGAAGTCATTTGGTTGACAAAACAAAGAAGAAACCCATCTGTCCGTCGGCTACTGTCTCGCCGGAGACCGGAGTTGATGAATTCTTCCTCAAAATCGCCGGAGAAACGTAAGCATCTAACCTCTCAACTGCTGCTTATACATCGGATCGCTGCAGAATAATACTTTACCGCACACATGTTTTGTTTGTTTTGCCTTTAGTTGAATTACATGAACTGTGGGATCTGCTCTTTCTTTCTTTCTTTGATGTACCATTTCGTTGAAGATCACAGTCATTTTGAATATATAAGCTCACTTGAAATTGTTTACTATTGGGGCTATTGTTTTGCCTATCCTTTTGAATTGCTCTACATTTTGGAAGCCTTTACCAGAATTACATTAACTCTGCTCTTTGCTTCCTTATGATGCCATTTTTCGTTGAACATGGTTATGGCACTGTCAAATGTCGAAACTGTCTATATTTTGTTAAGTTTCTTAGATTTAGGAAGCCTCTAGTTAGATTACATATGTGTTCTTTAGGTCTTTACTGTGATTGTGCCACTCCATTGTATTGTCTGTTTTGCTCATCTACCGACATCTCATCAATTTCCAGGTTATGAAGCCTAATATTGCAGCTGCACTGGAGACTATTTCCAGCAATGAGGATCTGCTTGCTGAAATTTTGGTACGCCTTCCCCCAAAATCCCTGCTTCGGTTCAAGTCCGTCTCCAAAGCTTGGCTCCGCCTTAGCTCTAGCAGGCAGTTACGCTGCCGCAACAGTGAGCGGTTATGCAAAGATATATCCGGCCTAATCCTGGTCCCTAGGAATATCAGGCCTTATGGTTATGGCAAATGTGATTTCACCCCCGTTGATATAAATGATGTGGCTGTAAGAACTTTGCCATTTGAGAGCCTTGATTTTGTCCCCAGTGGAGGGAAATTGGAAGTTATAAGCCATTGCAATGGCTTACTGCTGTGTAGTACTAGGCTGCTAAAGGAAGAAGGATACTCTCTAGGTCGGGACTGCTATGTCCTCAATCCTACCACTAAGGACTATGCCACAGTTTCTGCTGACAAAGAAATTGGCGGAGAACTTTTTGCAGTGAATTTAGCTTTTGATCCGAGGAAATCGCATCATTACAAGCTGCTCTTTATTTTCTGGTCTGATCCTGATTATACTCTTTATGTATACGCTTCAGATACCGGTGCTATGAGAAAAATCGAGCAACCTATCCCTGCACCGGCTGCTTTTCGTGAGGAGGTGTACTGGAATGGCGCTGTCAATTGGTTGACCTACATCTACTATACTGACGGGCTGTATTTTAATGTTGATGAAGAGCGATTCGGGGTGCTTCCCATGCTCCCTCCTGTACATGTGCCTGAAGGTGTGGAGGGTGATGGAGTATTAGTAAGGCATGTTGTGTACTTTGGGGAGTCAAACGATCACTTGCATATAATTGAACACTTGGATAGAATGAATCCTCCTCCATTACAATTGAATGTGTACGAGATGGATAGAGAGTACTCTGGATGGTTTGTGAGGTATCGTGTTGATCTCCGACCACTCTTTAACACGTTGTTGTTCACTAACTCGTTGTTCGTTAATATTAGTTTTGGTGTAGCGTGTGTGGTGCAAAAGGATGATGATGCGGGCTCATTTCTTGTGGTTAATACAACTGCACCAGATGTAAAGGTGTTTCGTTATGATTTACAAGATAATAGTTTTGAAGAAATCTTTGTGATCAGGAATCATGACTGGAGGAATACAGTTCAGTTTATCCAGTCACTCTACTGTCCATAGTGAAGGGGTTGCACAAATCTTTTGCAGTGAAAAACGCGGAACGTTGATGACAGCTTCTCTCTTTACATCAGACACCAGTATGATGCAAGGGCATTCATGTCTCTGCTAGTTATGTATATGTTATATGTGTGTGTGTGTGTTCTTGAGTTTCTGGCTTTGCATCAGGTACAGCTTTCTGGTTGTGTATGTATATATAAAAGTTCTCTTCATGTATATCAACAAACCACATGTTTCAATGAAAAAGATTGATCCTATTGCATTTGAATGTCTTTTATCCTTCTTTGATTAGTACAGATTGATTGGATCTTGCCCAAACCATTAAATTGGTCTGTTCAAGGAGAAAACCTGAATTTGAGTAACATTTTGGATCACATTATGTTATTGCTTTGAAGTATACTCCCCTCATTCCAACTGTGAATCAGCTGCTCATTGACCTTTTAAAAGCAATGCACTACTCACATTTCGTTTAACTGTGTTTTAAAATATATATTAAAATATAGTATGTTACAATAAACACATTGCATGATAACTATCTACCTATTAGTGATTAATAATGAGTGTTATTGCATGCAATCTGATATTTTACTAGTCCAAAGATATTGTATGAAACTTATAAAAATATTCTCATTTATTATGTTTATTGAGAAAGTTAACAATATTCAGGAGATAACATTATAATTTTAACGTTATTTTAGACCATGCAAAATATTGAACTGTGTATATTCCTGTAATTTATATTAAGCTTTTTTCTAAATTGAAGGGATGGACGTGAAAGTGCCCACTTAAAATAGAATTTCAGTAAATTAAATTTTTATTGATCCGAGCCAAATTAAGTAACGTATGCATGCACTCAGGGAACAAATATTTAGTATTGCTTAGAGCATATTTATTACAACTTATCTGAATATTTTTCAGTTTAATTTAGTTCAGTTCAGTATTTTTCAGTTCTGTTCAATTCAGTTCAGTTCAGTTCAGTATTTTTCAGTTCAGTACATTGTACTTAAAAAAAACAAATAAATGATAATAATGCAACACAATTCAATCCAGTTTAGAGAAAATATAATTTATTTCAATTCAGTTCAACGAAAATATAATTTAATGATTTTAAGTTCATATTAAAAATCCAGTTCATTTCGGTTATGTGTAGTTCAATTCGTTCATTTTAGTTAAGTATGGTTCAACTCGGTTCATTTCAGTTAAGTGTAGTCCAATTCAGTTCAGTCGGTTCAATTCAGTTCAGTTCAGTTCAGTGTAGTTCAATTCAGTTCTATTTTCTATTTTTGATAAATTACGACCTCATTTAGTTATATCAATGCATTGATCGTTTTCTTCAATTCAGTTCAATGAAAATATAATTTATATATTTTAAGTTCATATGAAAAATCCATTTCATTTCATTTAAGTGTAGTTCAATTCAGTTCATTTTAGTTAATTGTGGTTCAACTCGGTTCATTTCAGTTAAGTGTAGTCCAATTCAGTTCAATTCAGTTCTGTTGTATATATCTTGATAAAATACAACCTCATTTAGTTATATCAATGCATTGATCATTTTCTTCAATTTAGTTCAATTAAGTTTAGTTCAGTATGATTCAGTTCAATTAAGTTTAATTAGATTGGTACAATTAAGTTTAGTTCAGTATGATTCAGTTCAATTCTGTTCAAGTCAGTTTGGAATGATGAAATATGATTTGATAAACATTTTCTAATTAAATTGTATCAATACATACTTTCGTAACTTCAATTTAATTAAGTCTGGTGCTAATAAAATTTGACTTGATAAAATATAGAACAATTTGGCTATATCAATTCAGTTCAATAAAGTTCAGTTCAGTATACTTTAGTTCAATGAAGTCCAGTTCAGTATATTTCAGTTCAATTATGTTTAACTTCTAGGATAATGATGAAATTTAGCTAATGTCAATGTAGTGATTTGTTTCTTCAATTCAGTTTTGTTCAATTAAGTTCAATTCAATATACTTCAATAGCTTGTTTTTTAATAAGAATTTTGAACATACATATATGTTATATGAAAGAATCAAATATATTTTTCAATTCAGTTCAGTATTTTTCAGTTCAGTTCAGTATTTTTCGGTTCAGTTCAGTTCAGGCGTATTAAACATGCTCTTTTTTTAAGACTATTAAACAGGCCCTTAAACTTATTAGTAAGATATTTACCCAACCCAACATAAAATACTAATTTTGTGTGATTAATTTCCTTGTGACGAAATATTTGCCATGAATTTGACAAACTTTATTTTACAGAGAGCTACAGAGTAGATAACTTCTAAATTACGAGGTTCAAAAAGCAATTTAACTAAAAACTTTTCATACTAGTTATTTGCAAAATCAGTCTGCCCAAAGCCCCAAATTAACTTTTGCCTGAACCCTACCGAGCAGCTCGTCCGTCGCCTACTCAATCTCTTGGAATCTCGCCAGAATTTCATCCTACAACGTAAGCATTCACGCTCCGATTTCTGTTATTAGTTTATTCATCGCCGGAGATATAAAAACGATTTTATTCCTACCCCAACTGTTCCATGTGTATTCATAAGTATTATATTCTTTTTCTTTCGGAAGCCTGGTGAAATTGGTGTGTGGAAGGGCATGTATTGATGGTTTTTTTTGTTGATTTTGTGTTTTTAATATGTTTTTTGGAAGTAATTATGTTTGGGATTGTGAATTTTTGACAGTAGGGAGACTAAAAAATGAGTGCTTACAAGGCTTTTAAAGCTGCTGTTCCGGTGGAATGGAGTGAGAAACTGTATATAACCCTAGTCAGAGGTACTCCTGGAACTAGGGCGCTTCACAGGCGTACCTTGGAGGCACTGCACCTCCAGAAATGCAACAGGACTGTCGCGCGTAAAAACACCCCTACTCTTCGGGGAATGCTGAATCAGGTAACCATTCATAATTGAAAATTTTGTGCTTTTTGTTCTTGTGGAGACTCTCTTTCATTTCTACGTGTTGCTCTGTATTAGGTGAAGAGGCTGGTTGCTATTGAGACGAAAGAAATGTACGAGGCTCGGAAACAAAACGAGGCTAATCACCGAGCCCTCCGGCCACCACTAGTTGTTAGCCACCATTCAGCCCCAAAAGTGGAGTCATCTCAGTGATTCTTTACTGTATGTTTCTATTTTACTCTCTCATTTGTCTCTTCTATGTGATTTGTTTTAGTTGCTGAACATGGCTGTGAATTTCTTTTTGAGCTGGATGAATCTTTTTTTGTACCACTGTGTTACATGCAATAGCTTGAAAATGATAATCCTTAGCTGTTAGTTTATGACGGAGCTGGTCTGATGATGAGTTTTTATGTTAACGAGAGCTACACTGTTTGCATTGTCAAAAATTTTAAGGGATGTTATAATTATCATGTTAAGGAAGCCATTATGAATCATTTTAAGTGTAACGAGTTATTCACGAATTAGGTAGTCAGGATGGATTGCATACTATCCTGAATTATGCAGTTAGATATGATAGTATGTCAAGATATATCAAAAGCAATCTTGTTTGTTTAATTTGCTTGCAGTGAAAACCTGTGGCTGTTAGTTTTGTGATGAAAATGTAGGTATACGTTTGTCCTGATGATGAGGTGTTAAACCTAACATGAGCTTAAACAGTAAAGTTTAAACTGATGTTAAAGCTCACTGATGATGAGGTGTTAAAGCTGACCAGTTTAATGTCAGACTTAGTTTCTCACTTTTGAAATATGAGAGTGACTAATCTGGGATGTTGAGGAAACCATAATGAATTTAATTTAGAATTTCCAAGTGTAATTGTAATTGACGAATCACATAATGCATATTATCCTGAATGTTACTTCTTATTTTTTGGATATCACTGTTGGAACTTGGAAGCATTGATGTTCTGATTTGGTGGCTAAATTACCTGTTTTCCGGGCCAAAAACATGTCTTATTTATATTGTTCATCTCACTTCTGGCTAGACGATAATGGTTGAAACTGAAACTTATGACATGGATTTAAGTAATATCTGCCCTTAGTTACTGTTATACTATGAAGTGTAAATTGCTTGTTGCGTAGACCTTGACGCTGAGACTTTTGGACCTGTAATTTTTGCTCTTAATAGTTAGAAGATTTGGAACTTGTTCGAATTGACTGTAAATTGTTTATTGTAATGACTGTGAGGTTGTTTGTGATGTGTTTATTTGGAACAATATGTTTGTTATATCATTAATCATTGTTCTCATGCGCTTCTACTATATGCAGATTAAGCATTTAGTTTCCGGCTCATATCAAGATGTATCAGTTCTGCTGAACTGCACCAACCTGTTTTGCTCCGTGTGTCTGTTTTTCTCTGTGCCAAGTTTCAAACTTCGTCGATGGAATGCAAGATATGTCTTGTACTTAGACAGACATAGTACTATCAGAGATTAATTTTTGTATTTGCCAAGTTAAAATAGTGAATAAGGTGAATGGTAGATTAGACTGAAAACTATTCTATTCCATGGTCTTGGTCTTACAAAGCTGGTTGTTTCATGACTTTGTGCAATCAAACTCCTAAATCTGAATAAATTAAACAAATGAGCAAATGGATAAATAGAATTTGCATACCTTTTTTCTTTGACAAGTTTTACCTAATATATGAGTGTCATATCATAAATAAATAAGAAATTGTGTATTTCTCATAAAACTGTAAATTTAAAACTCACTGTATGTGAGAAACGAAGAAACTTTCAACAATATTAAACAATTTAAACGGAATTTTTGGTTTTTTGAGATCTAGCTCCCTCTTTTGCTCTCCTATTTGCAGCATATTTCGGATCACCACAAAATATTTACCCCATTTTTTTCATGGAATTTTCCTCAATCTTGCTCACATTTACACACTTAATTTTGTGCCATCTCTTCAACTTTTAGGCTCTCTTTTTTCACTTGACGTTTCCATACTCTCCAGTCTCTATTTTTATCCATTTCTCCGAGGCTTCTCAACCTTTAATTTTCCATCATTTTTCCATCATATTTCTTTGAGAGATGTCATCGGAAGCTGGTATTTCGAGCACCAAAGAAATGGAGGAAGTTGAGCAAAGTGGGGATGAAGGAGATGAACGCATGCCTAGAACCATGAGCGAGGCGTCCTTTTACACGACGGAAGACGAAGACGACGACGATCATCCGGGCCGGATCAATGTCGGACCGCAATGCTCTCTCAAAGAACAGTTCGAGAAGGACAAGGTCGATTATAAATATTACTTTCTTCGTCCCATCTTAATATTTTCAAATTTTTCCTTTTCATATTATTTATAATTAAACTTTGACCAGATCTCATATAGCTCCATGTTTTAAATGAAAATACAACCTTTAATCTTGTATATTGAATTTTAAGAGTCCATGCATTGTGAAATATAAAATTTTGATGTATTCGAATTAGACGAAATGACAATGCATTTTAATATTATTTTCGTAGATGTTGGGATTGTATTGTGTTAGTGTACTTAAGAAGAGTAAACCTTTAATTTGATTTCATATATTAAATAATATTCATAGTGTTTCACTAAAACAATTGATACGGTGATGTGTAATTGCAGGATGATGAAAGCTTGAGGCGGTGGAAGGAGCAGCTTCTAGGCAGTGTGGACATTGGAGAAGTTGGAGGTACTAATCAGTAATTACACATGTTCCATTCCACATTTCACCAATCTTATATCATTACTGTAATATTTTTTAGAGCACTGACTGGTGCAGGTCCAATTATACAGGTGTAAAAATGTGGTTAATTGACGCAATTGTCCTCAAAAATTTATTTTTCAAATTTAAACTCTAAACTTTGCAGGGCATTTCATACATTTAATCATATTTTTAAACCTGCATATCCGTTTGAACCTGCACCTAAAATTCCTGTATTTTGTATGAGTATTTTTGTAATTTTCACGTTAAAATCATCCGTATTTTTGAAACTAAAATGTTTTTTACTTGATTTGTGCAGAAGTAGCAGAGCCTGAAGTGAAAATAATCAGCCTGTCAATCTGCTCACCTGGGAGAGATGACATTGTTCTACCAATTCCAGAGGATGGGAATCCAAAGGGACTGTGGTTTAGCTTGAAAGAAGGGAGTTCTTACCACTTGAAGTTCACTTTTCAAGTCAGCAACAATATTGTTTGTGGTTTTAGATACACAAACACTGTTTGGAAAACTGGTGTCAAAGGTAAATTTAATAATATTATATTATATTATTCTTTACTCTATAACATATGATAGTATTAAAATAATATTCAGACTATTTAGGGTGTATTTGGTTGGAGAAAATTTTCAGAGTATGGATTTTATTTTGGGATTTTGTTTGAGATTTTATAAGTCTGGTTTTGCAAAAACCTTATTTGGTTGGGTTGGATTTTGTTAGTCTGAAACAAAATTCTTGTCTGATTCGTCGGGATTTTGCAGGTCTAAAGCAAAAACCATGTTTGGGGGCATTATCTAGACTTGAAGTACAAAAACCAGACTCTGGGAGCAAAATCTAGACTTTCAAATATAATTTGAACTAAACATAATTTTTCAAAAATTGAATTTTGAAATTGCAGTTTTTCAAAAACCGCCCCAACCAAGTGCACCCTTAGTTTCCGTTCAGTTTTGATCTATCATAGTATTAAAATAATCATACTTAACTACAGATTAACTGGACATGATAAAGTATAAAATGGTACTTTACTCGATTGTTTGAAAACCAAATTTTATCAAATTTAATATATATGCATCTTGAGATATGATTTGTTTAGCAATTTATCAATAAATATTAGGTGTAATTTTACTTATTTCACAAATTATTTTAGTGGATTCTCGCAAAGCGATGATCGGAACATTCAGCCCTCAACAACAGGCATACACGTATGAAATGCCAGAAGAGGTCACACCTAGTGGATTTTTTGCAAGAGGATCATATTCTGCCAAATCAAAGGTACTAATTTGATATTATTTTTTAATTTAATTTTGTAAATTTTCATTTTATCTAGACGATGGTTTTTAATTTCAATTCTTTACTTTCTCTAGCTCTAGTTTTCGCTATTTAAAATTTTAACTTAAAAAGTTGTTAGTTTCTCGTGAACTTATTCTTACTAAATTAAACTAATCTGAATGAAAAACAATTATATTTTGAAAAATGGGATTGTTAGATGCAGTCTGATATTTACTCATGCAATCTGTTTGAATTGACAGAATTACCCTTATATTAATAAGGTAAAATTTTCAATTAATCCCCGTAATTTAGATACAAATACAGATTGAATAAGTAATGTTGTACTGAATATATCAGTTTCATTTGAAAAATAAGATGATTATCTTCTCATATTGATATATTCAACTAAAATGATTGCTTATGTTTATGGATTCAGTTTGTGGACGACGATAACAAGAGCTACTTGGAAATCATTTACACCTTCGATATACGAAAGGAATGGATGGATCTGAGTGAGACTTAAACCAAGCAGATGGCTGAAAGAATCTTGCATTTTTTGATAAATAAGACTTGGAAAAAGTTTTGATAATTTTCATGGGGCATTTGATTAATTTAGTTATTTGCTTAGTCATTTCTGCTTTAATTTGGCAACGTTTGATGGTTGATCAATAAAGCTTTTTTAGTGACTGTATTTTTCTTTTCATATCTGTTGAAACGATTATAGTTTTACATATATATGACATATTCTCTTGAAATTATATATGTATGATGAATTAATTCAACAATATTCTACCCCGCATGTTGATTTGAACCCAAACGCTCAATTTTATTCTCTTCCATATACATGGAAAAATGTCATCGTACTCGAAAATAATAGTAATGATTTTAGTATTCTATCGTGTCTTTCCTGTATTTGTCTGGGCCATAAAATAATAATATTTACAACATTCATTGATGTTCCTTTTGAAGTTAATGCAATATCTATAAATTTTAGACATGGCTCATGCGTGAAATAATAAGGGTGTGTTTGGTTCGCAAGATTTTTGAGAGTCTGCATTTTATTTTGAATTTTTGAGAGTTTGGATTTTTGTTTGACATTTTGAGAGTTTTGGTTTTGCAAAATCCTTGTTTGGTTGGGTTGAGTTTGTGAGTATAGAATAAAATTTTTGATTGGTTTTTAGAATTTTGCAAGTTTGGATTTTGGAAAACTTGGTGAATCAAACAAGATTTTACAAAACTGGACTTTGATAGTTCAAGTTTTGTAAAAACTTGTCCAACCAAACACACCTTTAACTCTCCTTATGACTCGTATGGTATAACATTCAATCTCTTTAAACTTTCCTATTTAAACCTTTGCAGTGGAAACAAATGGCAAAATATAACGTGTGAAGAGTGAAGTGAATGTGTGGATCCTAATGGAGTGGAGACGTTATTATTGTTGCTACGCGCATTCCAATATTTTACTCTTGTAGTACAAAATATGATGTAAAAGTATAAAAATATCTTCAACTTAATTTGATTTTTGAAAAACTAATCAACTTACAGGGGCGATATTGTTACTTCATTGATATTTTATACTATATTAAGTAAAATATTAGACTGCATATAGCACTTAAGTTATTTTTGTAAAGCATGCGAAGTGGCGGACACCTTCGGACTACCAACCTATCCATCATCAATCAATATATGGTTTGAATTACACCTAAAATATAAATTTTGTTTTCTAACCTTTTTCGCTGCCTTTACCTTAGAACATAGGGTTTTCTTGTTATGAATAATGGACTGAACTGCAAATTAAAAAATACTTAGTTGTAATATTTTCTATTATGAAGGGTATTTTAGTTATTTTATCATAGTTGTTGCAACTGATTGGTTAGTTTGGGCGGGAATGGTTGTTGGATGTCAGTTGCAACTGATCTGAACCTTCCCTTACCCATTTCTGTTAAATACTCAGATTAGGATGTTAGATTAGGCATTTTTTTGGATGGGATCAATCTGTAATTCAATTTTAGCTATCAGAAATCATAAACACATTCTTCTTCGCGTCTAATTTATTTAAATCTGTTTTTATCCTTTTCCGATCAACTTTCCGGCGGAGATACAGAGAGATAGGTTTGGATTTAATCTCATTTTCTGGTGAAAATCCTAAGGATTGGATTAGTAGGTGTAACACTTTCTTTGCTTATTATCAAATTCCTGACAATCAGAAAGTAGATGCAGTAGAGATATATTTGGTGGAAAGGGTTAGAACTTGGTATCAAGGCCATATCTCCGGCAAGGGTAATATAGATTGGAATCTTTTTTGTTCTATGCTGAAGCAAAGATTTGCTCCTTTTACTTTGAAGGATGAAATCCATGAGTTTAATAAACTATTTCAGAAAACTTTTGTCAGGATTTATATAGAGGAGTTTGAGGAGTTAAAGAATGCCTTGTCTGATAAAAATCTAAGTCAAACTGAACAATATTTCATTTCTAGCTTTGTGAGTGGATTGAAAGAGGATCTTAAGTCTGGGATTATGATGCACAAACCTGAAACCTTAGTACAGGCAATGGAGTTAGCCATGTGGGAGGAGAAAAAATGGGAGTTGGCTGTAAAGAAGTGGTCTGTGCAAGCCACTTTTCATCAAGTTCCAAACACTAAACCACTAGATAAAGGCTTATGGAAGGGAGGTCAGTTGGAGAAAACTGGAACTGGAAGTGAGAGGTTCAAAAGAATATCTCCAGAATTGCAGAAGTATAGGAGAGAAAACAAGCTGTGCTATAAGTGTGGAGAGGCATTTGCACCTGGTCACAAATGTAAGTTACAGGAGATACATTACATTGGTGATGAAGCTTCACTTGAACCTGGAGAGATTATGGTAATGGAAGATTCTGAGGGATTGCTGTCAATGATGGATGAAGAGGAAGGAGAAGAACAGGAGATTTCACTCAAGTCTGTGGGAAGTACTGAAAAGAGACCTTATACAATGACTTTTTATGGTGTTTTATATGGTCAAATTGTGAGTATATTTTTAGATAATGGAGCTTCTGATAGCTTCATTGATCCTTCGGTGATTAAAAGAGTTGGATTGGGAACTATGGGATCTAGGCCCTTTGATGTGAAAATAGGTGATGGCAGTATAGTAAAAGGATCTATTCTATGTCCTCAAGTGGTGTGGGAATAATGGAACATAAATTTGTATTTGATCTGAAAGTGATGACTCTAGGGGGATATGATATAATATGGGAGTGGATTGGCTCTCTAGATTTGATCCAGTGACTTTCAATTGGTCAAGACAAAGGGTTGCTATCTTTAGACATGGTTGTTACTGGGTATTAGGAGGAAGTACTGAGGGCTGTAAGTTCAAGGTTTCAAGAGAGGATGTAAGAGGAAACAAAAGGAAGCTACCTTTGATTGATTCAGTGGAAGCATTCAAGATGTTACAGGGTGCTCAAGCCATTGAAAACCAAGTGCACTCCACTCAGAAAGTGGTGAAAAGGAAGATGTTCAGTGAAGAATTGGAGGACCTTGCCATAACTGAGGAGATTAAACAGGTTTTGCTTCATTTTTCTGATGTCTTTTCTATTCCTTCTAATTTGCCACCTAGAGGGTCTGTAGATTACAAGATAATCTTGAAAAATGATGACGTTCCTTTTAAACTGAAACCATATAGGTACCCTCATGCACACAAGACAAAAATTGAAGATCAAGTCAGAGATTTGTTGGATAATAAAGTCATTCAGCACAACAATAGTGAGTTTGCTTCTCCAGTACTGTTGGTGAAGAAAAAATATTCTTCTTGGAAAATGTGTGTTGACTATAGAAGATTGAATGATGCAACTGTTAAAGATAGATATCCAATCCCTGTAATAGATGAACTTTTGGATGAATTGTTTGGTGCAACATATTTTTCAAAATTGGATCTCAGATCAGGTTATCATCAGATTAGAGTGAGAGATTGTGATGTGCCAAAAACTGCTTTTTCTACTCATCAAGGCCATTGCCATTTGGATTAACCAATGCTCCTGCAACATTCCAGTCACTTATGAACCAGATTTTTGAAAAACAGTTAAGGCAATTCGTGCTTGTGTTTTTTGATGATATATTAGTGTATAGTATATATCATCAGTCAGGATCAGGAACATCTTAAAATAGTGTTGCAGATCCTCCAACAACATCAATTGAAAGCCAAGCTATCTAAGTGTTCATTTGATGGCTTAAAAGTGGATTACCTTGGCCATGTTATTTCAGGAGAGGGGGTTGCTGTGGATCAACAGAAAATTGAATGCATTTTGGCTTGGCCTATACCTAAAAATATTAAGGAACTAAGAGGATTCCTTGGTTTAACTGGGTACTATAGAAGGTTTATATCTAACTATGGTGTTATTTGCAAGCCTTTACATCTGTTACTCAGAAAAAATGCTTTTAAGTGGAGTGATGAAGCTACTGATGCTTTCAGAAAATTGCAGCATATTATGACTACAACTCCTGTATTGAAGTTACCAGATTTTGACAAGGATTTTATTGTTGAAACAGATGCATCTGATTTAGGTATGGGAGCAGTACTTATGCAAGACAGTAGGCCTATTGTATTTCTGAGTAAATCATTTTGCCCTAGAAATAGGGGTTTATCAACTTATGAAAAGGAATTGCTTGCTGTGGTAATGGCCATTGATAAATGGAAGCATTATTTGGTTGGTCATCATTTTATTATTAAGACTGATCATCAAAGTCTTAAATATCTCGTTGAACAGAAATTGACTCGTGCACTTCAACATAAATGGATTACAAAGCTTCTTGGTCTGAGCTATGAAATCCAATACAAAAATGGGAAGACTAATGCTGCTGCTGATGCATTGTCAAGACATGCTTCATTCTATTCATCTCCACAATCTGATGAGGGTGCTACTGAAGATAGAATCAAGGATTTTGAAGGTGAGGGAATCATTTCCTGCAGTGCAAATTCTAGTACATCTCTAGTACCTTTATGGATCTTACAGATAGAAAAAAGTTATGAGGATGATGAGTACTGTCAAAATTTGATCAGTCAATTAATTTTGGATTCCCAGCAAAATTCAGAATTTTCTTATGGCCATGGTCTGTTGAAAAAAGGCCAAAAATTGGTGGTAGGGAAATCTGGTACTGCCAGAAAGGATTTGATTGAAGCCATGCATGCATC
Source organism: Sherardia arvensis (assembly GCA_948330725.1). Classification (NCBI taxonomy): domain Eukaryota; kingdom Viridiplantae; phylum Streptophyta; class Magnoliopsida; order Gentianales; family Rubiaceae; genus Sherardia; species Sherardia arvensis. The sequence goes on from OX415241.1 coordinate 31,813,060, forward strand.
AGCTGTAGGGGGCATTCTAGCCAAACTGCTACTATAAGAAGAGTCTTGTCTTTATTTTTCTGGCCAGGGATGAATGAAGAAATTATTGCTTATGTCAGGCGGTGTGAAATTTGTCAGAGGAATAAGCATGAACATTGTCTTACCCCAGGGCTTTTACAGCCTCTTCCCATTCCTTCACATTCATGGAGACAAGTGACCATGGATTTCATTGATAGATTGCCTAATTCTAATGGCTTTGATACTGTGTTGGTGGTGGTGGGTAGGTTAACAAAATATGGGCATTTCATCAAATTAAGCCATCCCTTCACTGCAAATCAGGTGGCAAGAGTTTATTTGGATGAGATAGCTAAGTTGCATGGTATTCCTGACACCATAACTTCTGACAGGGATAAGATCTTCACTTCTAATATATGGAAGGAGTTGATGTCAACTATGAAGGTTAGACTCCAATATAGTACAGCCTACCATCCAGAAACAGATGGACAAACTGAGAGGCTCAATCAGACTTTAGAACAATATTTGAGATGTTTCTGTGGTGATAAACCTTCTACTTGGAGTCAATGGTTAGGGTCAGCTGAGTGGTGGTATAACACTACTATACATAACAGCATTCAGATGTCACCATATGAAACTCTTTATGGTGTTAAGCATATTACTTTACCAATAGGAGTACTTACTGATGCCATTTTTCCAGTAAATCAGGAGTTGCTGCAACAAAGAGATAATGTGCACCAATTGTTACAAAAGCATTTACAGGTAGTACAAGCAAGGATGAAACAATTTGCTGATGTTCATAGATCTGAGAGGACCTTGCAGATTGGGGACTGGGTGTGTCTAAAGTTACAAAATACAAGCAGCAGACTTTGGTGCCAAGACCAAGTGCCAAGATCTCTCCTAAATTCTATGGTCCTTTTCAAGTGTTGCAGAGATTTGGAGAAGTAGCTTATAAGCTACGACTACCTACAGGTTGCAGGGTTCATCCTGTCTTCCATGTATCTTTGCTCAAAAAGCATATTGGTCCTACTCCTAGCTCTACCATTCCTATTCCTGAAGCTGCCATTTCTGATGTGCCAACTTTTGAGCCCCTCAGAATTGCACAAAGGAGGTTGATACTTAAAGATCAAGTACCAGTGGTGCAGTGGTTGATTATTTGGAAGAATTTGCCAAAAGAAGAAGCTTCATGGGAAGAGGCATCCATCATACAACAACAATTTCCTTCTTTTGGAAGCTGAGGACAGCTTAAAGCTAAGGAGGAAGGATTGTTATGAACAATGGACTGAACTGCAAATTAGAAAATACTTAGTTGTAATATTTTCTATTCTGAAGGGTATTTTAGTCATTTTATCATAGCTGTTGCAACTGATTGGTTAGTCTCGGCGGGAATGGTTGTTGGATGTCAGTTGCAACTGATCTGAACCTTCCCTTACCCATTTCTGTTAAATACTCAGATTAGGAAGTTAGATTAGGCATTTTTTTGGATGGGATCAATCTGTAATTCAATTTTAGCCATCAGAAATCATAAACACCTTCTTCTTCGCGTCTAATTTCTTTAAATCCGTTTTTATCCTTTTCCGGTCAACTTTCCGGCGGGCTCCTGCCGGAATCATAACATTTCTTTCCAATACGCTACAACGGTATCTATTACTCCATATACTGGTCTAAATTGTTCATATATTGCTATGTGCACTATTATCATGCCATAATTTTCGTTTGTTGTGAAAATACATCACAACAAAATATATATTTGCCTATGATTATGGTATTAATATAATGTACTCTGATATCAAAAGTAGTTGTACAATCTATCTAGATATATAATTTTACTCTCAATGTTTCAGTTGCAACATTCAATCAAACTAACTGGGAATGAGAAGTTTTAGAGGTCAATGTTTTGCTCCTTATTCTTATGTATACTTTTAGTGTATTGAAAGGACGAAATCGAATAAACATGCGCAGGTTTAAAGCGATAAAGAATTGATTAAAAAGAAAATAAAGGCAGGATTATTAACTAAAAGAAGATAAAAATTTGTAAAATGAAAAAATAAGACGCTGATGCGTCAATTCCTCATTAATCATGAAAGACAATTCTAAAATATTAGAAATTGACACATAAGCTCAACACATTTTGTTTTAAAGGTAGTTATAGATTTACCATAACCTATAGGACTATCATAGTGGCTTATATAAGGATCAAAATATTAGAAGTCAGGTCAAAACATCTCTACCTATCCTAATTTATAAAAGAGTGGTGATACATGCAGGTCCATATTTACTAATGCAGGTCCAAAATATAATATTTTGGATGCACTAGCACAATTCAGGACCACGTATTGTGTTTTTCAGACCTGCATTAAGTAAACATGGACCTGCATGTATAATTACTGTTATAAAACCACAAAAGATATCAAGGTTAAGTTTTGGCCTCATCAGATTAAGATAATCAAGGTTTGGTATCATCAAATTTGTCACAATCATCGGATGCAAATTGTGTTTTCAGGTATCATCGAGTCAATTTTATTATAAAATTTGAATCAACTTTCTCAATTTTAAAATTGACTCAATGATACACTATCATTCAATCAAATTTATCGAGAATAATCAAGGTTTGGTATCGAGATAATTGAGATAGGTTTGCTATTATAAAAATTGAATCACTCCGGCTTATTAGCCGACCCTTGATCCATTGGACAGACCCAATATCCAGGGAAGTTGGTTGTGATACATATCCTGGAGAAGCCGCAAAAACCCCCAAATCTAGACGCCGCAGAAACTCATGTGCAATCCTAACCGCCGTCTGAGATGGAGGAGTTCTACCAGCTTGATCGCTTCCAGCGTCGGATCATCACTCCAAACATATCTCCTCCTATTGTAAGTCCTTAGATTTCTACTTTCGTTGTGTGTCATTGGATGTGTTCATTCATATGGATCGTTAATTGATGCATCAATAATAGATATTCCTTGTTATGTTCCACTGCTGCATAGTGTCTGTTATTGTCTGTCTTATTGGTCATCTAGTCCGCTTCTATAGAAATTGATTGTGTTGTGTTTATGCTAAGTTTCTTGTGCTAGTGAAGTATTGTAACAGTTGAATGGTCTTTGCATTAATGAGTTGTGTATCATATGAGTATGTCATTTAAATTTGTGTTTCTGTTCTAGCTCATGGTCGTATGTGTTCAGCTCATCAGAGATCCTCACTCCCAACCGATCTCCTACGATCGTAAGTTCTATTAACCATGAATTTTATCTGTATATATGCTTTCTCTGTGTGTCCATGTGATTTTTGTGTTCATGTACCTTCCTGTTTGTTGATGTATGATTGACCAACTAGCTGCTCCATGCTTGTGGTTTTTCCAGAATGCTCCATCTATAGTTATAAATGCTTGATAATCTCTTTGGTTCTGAACAAAATTTTTTTAGTGACAAGTATAATATACTAAGCTGAATTTAAAAAGCTTAATATATATTTTTTAACTGAACTAAAATGAAAAAAATAAAAACATATATTTATGTGAATTAAATTACAAAACCTCTAAAACAACGGTCTTAGGTTGCTTAAAATTCGGGTCCGAGTTGCACAGAGTGCAAACCCTCTTCACCTAGTCTAAATGAATAGATGAAATCAATCAAGATTGGTATAGATAGGAACAAATCATCTACCATATGTACAATATAATTTAGATGAATAAGGCCCTGTTTTGGATGAAGAGAGCTGACAATTTTAGTTGAAATGCTTTTAATTGTTCTTATATACAGTATAATTTAGATTAAGAAGGCCCTGTGTTGTTCAAATCACATCTAGAGTTGTCGGCCTTCTTCATCAAAATCATCTATATCAATAGAACGGATATAGTTGTTGGTGAAGATTATTATGGATTTCACTGTAACAGTTTGGTGAGTGACTTGTCAGTGTCACATTTATGTAAGTGATAAGCCGACAACTTTGGCCATGATTAGAGCGATATAGTAGAAGGCTATGTGCCGGGATTTTGTTAGCATATGAGGCTAGAGGCGGAGCTACGTTGTGGTAAAGGATGGCCATTGCCATCCAAGAAAAATGAAATATTGCACTTTTCATGTGTTAATGTGTAAAATTTTAAATTATGCCCCTTTACTTATATAAAGTTACTTATAAAATTTACAAAGTATCAAATATTTAGCTCATTATACATATGTATTTTAGATTAGTCATAAAATGCCTTACCATTTCTTTAATAATGGCTCCGCCTCTGAATAATTAAGACACTGCATTGCTTTATAATTCTCATCATTTATTGATTTTTAAAGTCTAAACCACTTCTTCAAGTAGAATGACGTTTATTAAGATTACTACAACATTGAAAGCATCTTAAAAGCCACCCGTTTAAAATGTAGACATGTTGGTGATAATTTATCTGACTTTAGTCATCTTTGATAAGTTTTTATAAAAACAATTTGTACTATAGGATTTAGTAGCATCATGGGAGAACATTAATGTGATTTTGGAGGAATTGTTTGCGTTTTAAATTAACAGCAAAAATTCCAGCTAAGTCATGAAGACATTTTATTTGATGATAACAATTATTGAATAAAAATAATCCAGTATATAAATATGATCAGTATCATGATGTATGATTGTGTATCTTGTTGGCGTAGACGAAAATGATAGTATTATTTTGTAATTTTAAACTTTTATTAACAACAGGAAATCGTACAGCGAGTCGCCGACTTCCCCTTCTGAGTTTACATATGATCTTAGAACCAACTATCTAATGTTGTATCACTAATTTATGACCATTATCTTGTATGATTTGTCCTTAATTAACAAAGATTATCACTAGTAGACTAGTATAAACCTAAAAAATATGGTCATTATTGCTAAATCATTATTGTTTTAAGTTAATTATTAGGTGGTGCAAAATTTCCGTGTATATTTTTACATCTAGCTATTTGCTTTTATTTGTTTCCATGTAAAATTACGCACCTTGCCCGATGGTTTGAAAAAAAAAAAACTGAGTATGACAAGGGGAGCGCTGCGTCTAACCTCCGGTTGGACCAACCTCCATGGACCATTAACACGTGGACCTATTACAAAGGCATCCAACATGTCTAACTCTTAATAATTTAATATTTATCACATCCCGTGTGATACTAATCTCACTTAAAAATTCCATCAGTTTAGTATTTTAATTTTTTTTAATTCAGTTTAGTATTTTTAATTTTTATCAGTTCAGCACTTTTTTATTCTTTTCAGTTAAATTCAGTGTTTTTTTTATCTTTTCAGTTCTATTCAGTATATTTATATTTTTTCAGTTCAGTTCAGTATATTTATATTTTTCAGTTCAGTTCAATATTTTTATATCTTTTCAGTTTAATCTAGTTTAGAAAATTATTTTATATTTCTTCAATTCATATATTTTATATAAATATTTTATATATTTTTTAGTTCAGTAAATTTCCTCTATATTTTTTACTACAGCTCTACAGTTTTTTCAGTTCAATTCAATTCATTTAATTTGGTTATGAACATATGTATGTTCAATACTATCTATTACAATTCGGTTCAATTAGTGTTTACTAGATGAATACAAGTTCATTATTTGTGAATACGACAAAATTGAGCAATCTTTGTACGCTAGTGTTCTATCATATTCTGAATATTTTTGAATCAGTTCAATTTAATTAAAATTATAATTTCAATCATGTACAAGTGTATATTGATAAATTTCAGTTTATTTTAGTCATGTTGTTATTGTTTTGAATACATTAAACTTTACTTCAGTTTAATCCAATTTATTTATAAGTAAATGTGATTTGATAAAATATAGTTGCATTAAGTCATTATTTCAATACATTACACTTTATTCTGTTCCAATTCTATTCAATTATGTACAATTCAGCTCATTTTATTTGTTAATAATGAATTTTTTTAACTATATTTAATTTTTTTTCAATTCAGTTCAAAAAATTTATTTAATTTTTCTCAGTTCAATTAAGTTCAGTATATTTATATTTTTCAGTTCAATCTTTCAGTTCAGTTCAGTTTAATTATATTTTTCAATTCAGTTCAATATTTTATATTTTTTCAGTTCAATTCAGTATTTTTTAAAAAAGTTCAGTTCGGTTCAGTATTTTTTTCAGTTCAGTTCAGTTCACTTCAGCAAGAAATAAACTCTAGCAAAAAGGGCCAAAGATGGTGACACTGAAAACGGGTAAAGATATTTTAAACTGAGTAAACCCGCGGTTTAGACCCGTGCACCTGTACCCGTATAAGTCCATTGACCCAACCCATTCTAACCCGTATTGTTAAATTACTCATCTGTACACATACCCGTTTTACTCGTATCCATATTTTACCCGTATTCATATGAATAAAAATTAAATTTTGTTTTATCTGCAGATAACAGGTAAAAGTTGACAGACCTAATTAATTATTGAATTAGGTGCTTTTAAAAGGTCCAAAATTTTTAAAGGCAAATTTATGTTTAAGTAGGTTTATACATGAATATTTTAATAATCAATTTGGATCAAATTGTGGAGAAATTGACATGTACCTTTCGCGTATGACAAAGCGCATCAATTCATACATTGAAAATCTTAAAATATAATTTAATTACTACAACATTCTTTTCGTGCAAGTATAATATATGTATTCACCTCAAAATTTGCAATGGAAAAGCAAATATCAAGTTCAAATTAAGAAACATAGAATTTTGGCCAAAAGTTTGTTGATTTATCACATGACAGAATATTTGCATCTTTCTGTTTAGAAGGTGCCTGTTTTACTTTCTTGGGAGCGACTACTTGAAGGAGATTCCTCCTCAGCAGCCCCAGCAGAGTCTTCTTCCTCCTCCCCTTCTTCCTCCTCCATAATGGTTCCAACCGCGCCACTCTCAGTCCCTCCAGCCGCCTTCTGCAGGCTCCAGTACATGATGCTTGCTGTCAATGTTAGAATCATCTTCTGGTTCACCTGTTAAAAGTGAACACAAATGTATCGAATCAGTTCCTGATTTAGTTTAGTCCAATAGAACAAGATCTTTGTATATTTTTGTCAATCTCTGCTAAGAAAAAGATATAATGAAAGAATGTATAATGCTGCAAAAGATGGTAGAATTACCTCGATGATGTCCTCGGGCAATAAAAAGATAGAACAACCAAGCTTTCGAGCGACGCTTATAATATAAGTTGAATTCAGTTTCTTGTCCTCATCTGCATTTTCAAAAGCAATAGATAGTATCAATCAAATTCATACCAGATGTTTAAAATGCCTGATGCTTTAAGACCATGTATACCAGTTTCTCCTTTGGTTACAAGGCTCCAGTTGACGACTCTTGGCTCTACGGCGCTAAGAAGTTCTAAGAAAAATTTCCCATTAGCTAACTTTTTATCCTGCAAATATGACAGAAAGTTGAAACATGTTATCCTGTAGAGATACAATGCAAAAGAAAAGGTCTGAAATTACCTTGAAACTATCCATTTGAGACTTTCTGCCTCCTTGTTTCACTTTCTTGTTGGCCCAATCTAATATGTCAGCATCTGTTATTTCTTTCCCTTGCGAGAAAGACCGTAAGTTTTGCAACAGTTGAAGCATGGTGAATCTCATCAACTGCCACAGATACGCTGAAGTTTGAACTTATATTAGTAGTGAAAGTAGAAAATAAAAGTGAAACAAGGTAGGACAAGAAGTTACCGAGTATTAGCTTCTTATTTCCTTGAACAATGTCCTCTCCTGCGATATTCACAAGCGAAAAATGCAATTGCTTCCCTATTCTAATAACTTGATTGCAGTTCTCTACCTTTCTGAAAGGCATCTTGATAGGTGGCTTAGTTGCTTGTTTCCAATGGACTGATCCCGGCGATACTTTGTCGAGAACTTCCAGAATAACCCATCTGCATCCTCAACATAGCATATATAAGGCTAAAATATCAACAACAAGGAAACTTGCAAAAAAAAAAAGACTTATTTCTCACCCTGAACGAACATCCTCGAAAAGATTGTTAACATATGTATCAACCCCGAGACTGTTAATCCATAACCTGAAACATCTTTCTTCACGAGAAGTTTGAGCGTCATCTGTCATCATTTCAGCAAAAGATAGTTTCTTGGTGTCAGCTGTTAGTCCATTCCTGCATCAGAACAATAAAATGCACTTCCCCATTACAAGATTTTTCAATGAAGATCATCATTTATGTATGTTTTCATAAATTTGAGTGATAAAAAATATAAAAAAGTAGCTGGACCTTTGTTGAAATATCTGTGCAACAAATGCAAGATTTAGATTTGACGAGCCCTCCACGATATCCTTTGGAGAAACGTATCTCTTGCAGTTCAATTTTTCCGCTTGCTCAATAATCAAATTTGCTCTTTCAGTAGGATCCTTTGTTTCCAGTGTGGTAGTTGTTCCAAGTTCTGGTGCTAGGGAGTTTAGCAAGTAAGCATAAGCCTCTCCATCCTGACAATGAGCAATATACTTAGTCAATTTAACTATCTGTTTTTTCTTCCAACTTCATATGACAAATCAAAGATTCAAAAAGCAATTTCTGACCTTAAGATCCGATGAAAAGTTTGTGACTTGTTTTTCATATCCAGACTTCTTAAGATGAAAATTCATCCATTTGAGTAAAAGCTTTTCGGGGCCTAAACCCATGAGCTCTTCCACTTCCTGCAAGAGTTTAAGTACTTATTTACTAAACTGTGTATTGTATAATGGATCAATAAGTACCAAGCAAAACAGAATCAACTAACTAACTGCAACCTTATCGTCTTCAACCAATTCAATAAGCTGTGGAGTTTTCTTCAGGTTGAGATCAGCCAAAAGTTGGATCTGGTTTCCAGAAAATTTCAATCTTCAGAAAAAATTACAATGCACCACAAATGAATGAACAACGAAGATCTGAAAAACCAATGTACCTTAATTATTTGGGAAATCAGACCAACAACTAAATGTGGCTGCAAAATAGAAAGAAAAGTCGCATTAAAAATGAGAATCTTCATTGCAGTACTGGATTTAAGCCTACTTACTCTTGCTTCAACTAAGTCCTGCGTGCCAATGTTCACCACAGTACACCCAATAGCCTTGGCTGAATTAAGACATAGCGTGTGGTTTTCATTAATCTCCCAAGGGTTCATAACCTTCTTCGTGTTGATGGCTCGCTCGTCAATAGTTCCAGGTACAGCTACATTTATAAGCTTACTGCAAATATCAGCACAAAAGACGGTGAAATGAACTAAAATATGCATGGAAACAAGACTCTTCCTTTAAAAATGTAAAGATGCATAGCAGTACCACATTAGAACGCCATCCTTGGCAAGATCAAAGATGGCATTTGTAGATGGATCGATAGGGAGATATTGCTTTAAAAATTTATCCTCGCCAAGAAAGCTGTTGATGTGAGATACATAAGAACTCTTCTCTGATTCACTAATGGTATGTCGGAGAGTGGTTGTCGAGGATTTGAGGAATGATGTATTAGTTTTCAGAACCTTCCGGTTACCACCCATTTTAGCCGTGCCTCGTGCTTGTAAGTTCAAATAAGCCTACACATCACAATGGACTATCAATAACTCAAGTTTGAACTCAACACAAAATGTTAACCACAGAGTTTTCAAACACATTAAGCAGCATAATCCTTGAAAAGCTACTTACTTTAAGAAACGATTCAAACCCGATTTCTTCATTCATGTCAGAAGGGGATTCTAACAGGATATTCTTAATGTCCTCTTCGGATAAAGTTCCATTGAAGGGCTTCATTGTAACCAATGTCGGTGGCAAGTCTGCAAGAGTGACTTTTCCAGACTTGTTCTTGGAAGAGGAAAACTGTATGCAACATTGAAACAACAACATCCATTTGCCAATTAGCAAAATCAACCATTTATATCCAAAATTATTATCAGCTAATTAAAACAAAGGGTATGATGGATCATACTTTTGTTTTAAGCCCTCGAAGCTCCACTTGAGTGAATTGGCTCTGAAGCCATGGATCAGAAACCACAACCCCATCGAAACCAGACATTCTTCTTCTCGGTTATATTCCGTGCAAATCAAACAACAATTCTGCAAAATGCCGACCCAGATTTCATGTCCATACCATCTAATGAAACCCTAATCCATCACCGATTATTCCATTATCGAAGGAATACACTGCAAAAGAAAATTATACGAGATTGAAATCACAAATTTGAATACATCCAATATATTATTCAAAAAAAAAAATGCTAGGAAATTCAAATGCATGCAAGAAAACGCAAACCATGAGTGGAAATGCAATCGCCAAAAATCAGAAAATCGTCCGAGAAGATTTTGATATAATGTTAATGAGGTATTATTATTGTTCACAAGACATGTCTGGGTATGGAGGGAAAAAAGGGAGAATGCAAGATGAAGATGAGAGTGGAAAAAGTCAAAAACCCGTTAGTTTGGCATCAGGACCCGCGAATACCATGGAGGGAAAATGAGAGAGAGGCAGTAAGTACGTACGTAGTGTCGTGTATATACCATTCTTATTTTGGAAATCAATTCTCATATCATGCCCCATGTGTATTTACTCTATTTTTTAACAAAAATTATACATACAGTTCTGGTTTATAGTGAAATAATAAACGACAATTTGTCTTTTTCAATCATACGTGTATTAGTAAATTGGAATGCACGTATCAGCCAATTTTAAATGTTCATTATAAAAATTATGAACGTGCATATCACAAATAGTATTAATTAAGCATATAGAATTATATAAAATGTAATCATAGAATCTATAAAATATATTGTTTAATATAATATACTGTTTAATTTATAACGTACAAGTATCTTGAAAAATTATAAAAATTGGTATATTACTATGTCACCTCAAAGTTACTAAATGCACTTTTTAGATTAAATTTTGCATTTTACTTTTGAAGTAATATATGGCTCTTCTAGGTGTGTAAACCTAACCATATATAAAAACATGAATATATAATACATGATGATAAATACCTAATGGATATTTTAGTTGATACATATGTGTATGCATAGTTATTTATATTTTAATTAAAATACATGTAATTATTTATTTATTGATTGAATTTTATTATTTTATGGTAGAGTAAATACTTTAAGTAAGGTTAATATTGTTTCATTGTCAATATACTGATATTTTGCTCATGATGTCCAATATTGTACGAAAATGTTCTTCATTGATTTGTTGACGGGAACTCGGACAACTAATACATAGAAACATAGTATTTTACACTCATGAATAAAAAATACCGAATTATTATATTATATATTTGAAAATCCAAAATGGCTTAACGTATTTAATATGTGATAATACTCTTAATTAAAGCTTAAGGAAGTCGAATTCCCCAGTTGCTTTATCGAACAAAATGTCCTTGTTGTTAACGTGCATGATCCCATCCTTTAGAGTGCACTTCCACTTGCCCGTCTTGCTGCACTTTGTCACCTTTTCAAACTGAGCCAGAACCAGCTGAGAAGCATTCAGATCATCCCCTTCATCCACCTCATCATAATCATCATCATCATCTTCATTCAATACTTCATCATCATCATCATGATTTGCAGCTTTATTTGACTCATCATCACAAGGATCGGAAGCTGCCCCATCATGCTGTGGGATGGATAATTGTGTAGAAAATTCATCGTCGCCGTCGCGCTTTCGCTTTCCGGAAGCAGCAGTTATCAAGGAAAAATCATATGCTTTGTAGTCTTCGTGATCATATGGTACGTCGAGATCGTGCACCGGAATCGGAGCTCCGGTGCCGGATATCCCAGCCTGCACCATCTTCATCTCCCAAATCCGTCGGAGCTCACTGAGGAGATCATCATCTCGGGGGGCACCATTGGTGTTGAGCTCTTTGCGGACCTTGCTGATGACGTCATCCATCACGTTGATGTAGACGTTGCTGGTCGTGTCCATGGATAATCACTGTGTATATTTTTATATTCTGGGAAAACTAATATAGGTAAGAAATTTGCGTCTGGAAGCCAAATTTCTCTTAATGTTATATCTCTGGTTTTATATATCAATGAAAAGTGTTCTTATATATAGACCATAATTTAAAACCCCAAACCCTCATGGAATGGATGATTATAACCATTCCTAAACTTAAAAAGGAAATAAATAACCTTAAAAATAGGCCAATGTTATATGCAGTCTCATATTTACTTATGCAGTCCGTATTTATTCATGAAGTGACATTAATATCGTTGGTATTTATTCAAAAGTAAATGTGGTAATAAATGTGGTTCTCATAAATAAGATTATATCAGGTATTTTGAATACAAATACGGAATGTAAAAGTAAGGTTGGACACCTAAAAATAATAAAATATTTAGAATCCTTATAAATTTTGGTTTAAATTCCAAGAACCACAACTGGAAGAAGACGATAATCTACCTTATATTATAAGGCGGAATGAGGAAAACTGGTCAGTTTGAGTACGGTAACAGGTCAATGCCTCTTTATAATCCGTTTCTTCTCTCCACTGTTGGATTATGGACTAAATCCAATGTAATTTCTAATTACATATTTGTTGCTAAGTGTTTAGGAACCTGAAGGGTCACACACAATAGAACAAATTATTGGGTATAATGGATTAATAAGCAATTGAATAGGGACTTGTAACCTTTGACGTTACGAATTCATGGTGATGAATTCAACATTAAGTCACTGCTTCTCAATGCTTATAAATAACCATATTCGGGTTCATCTAAATATCAGTTGAAACACAACAATATTAGAAATCAGTTCTATACAGTTGCTTTTAGATGAATGGAGCTGGCACGTTAAACTGACTTTCCCAATAGTCGAGTTCGTGTGGATACCGTCAGAGGTCGGACCATTTGTGCGACTAAAGATCGATTTCAATCGGTATAGCACTTCTTCACGAAAATAGAGGATTCGACAATCCGGTATATCATTTACGCATTACATATATCATGATCCGGGTTATTTAGTATTAGAGAATACTTACAGTGGTATCAAGAGCGAGTGTGATATTCATGCGTTAACGTGATTTTTGTTGTGGACTACATTCAATGTTTATCCCTAAAAAAATTATGCTTTTTATTTTGTGAATCACTCATAGATTTTCAAAGAAAATATGATGAGTGTGCATATATGACATTCGGGTACCAATTAATTTGATTAATTGGTGGAAAGAATACACCATTTGAAGAAATTGTGTATGATTGCCCATGTCATGTATTGTTTATGCTTTAATTGGAAAATTGGAATTGTATCCATAATGATATTGATATTAAAATAGTTTTAAGATCAATTAGAGTTATTGGATTATTTTACTTTGTTTTTCTTGAGAAGAAAATTGTAATTTATTCACAAGTTAAATGGGTTGTACGTGGTTGATTTGAAATTTGACTATGTATAATTTCATGAAATGAAATTTAGTTTTATTAGTTAAAATTCGAATATGAAAACGGGGATGAATATGCTGAAAATGTGTTCTGGAAATTTGATTTCTAGAGATTGATTTCTAATTCAGATTGAGAAATTAAAAATTATACTTGGTATAATTCATTTTCATCTCTGTTCAACCTTATTTTCTGGTTAAAGACCATGGATTCCGGCGAAACTTTTGAAGTTTCGGGAAGGTGAAATTGACCAGAATCGTTCTGGTGATTGGGATCACCGGACTAAGCCATAGTTTTTAAATGGTTCCGCACTAGTGGAATTGGCACCGGAACACGGCGGTTCCGTGTGCGTTGGACGGCGGTTTTGACCGCCGTCCATGGTGGCGCCGTGCAATTGGCGCCACCGATGCACGGCGGTCATAACCGCCGTGTATTGTTCCGGCTAAGTTTCCGAGTTCGGAAATCTATCCGGATGTTTATAAATCCGGCTAAGTTTACGAATTCGGAAAGTTAGCCGGATAGAACAAAAAAAAACTGGCCGGTGAAATCAAAACCAACATAAAAACAGTTTCATCCCCAAACTATGGGTACTTGTGGATCGAATAGATCGTACCCGGAAATCCCAAAAACACAAACTAACATACTAATCTATTGATTTTCAGACTAAATCATATGAAAAACACATAATTTAAAGTCAACCTTTTGTTAGAAGAAGGAGAAGGAGGGAGAGAGGGAGAGGGAGAGGGAGAAGAGGGAGAGGGAAAAGAAGGAGAGGGAGAAGGAGAAGGAGAAGGAGAAGGAGAAGAAGGAGAGGGAGAGGGAGAAGTGAGGGAGAGGGAGAGGGAGAGGGAGAGGGAGAGGGAGAGGGAGATGGAGAAGGAGAAGGAGAAGAAGGAGAGGGAGAGGGAGAAAGAGAATAAGGAGAAGAAGAAGAAGAGGGAGAGGGGGAGAATGAGTGGGAGAAGGAGAAGAAGGAGAGAGGAAGAAGATGGAGAGGGAGAAGGAGATTATAACTTGCATAAACTTGCAAGGAGAGATCTGTTTGATAACAACCATCCGGCTAAGTTTCCGAGTTCGTAAACTTAGCGGGATGGTTGTAAAACGGCGGTTTCTTAAAAAGTCACGCGGAACCGCCGTGTAAACCATCCGGCTAAGTTTCCGAACTCGGAAACTTAGCCGGACGGTTTACACGGCGGTTCCCTTAAATTCACGCGGAACCGCCGTCTAATGGCGCCGTGTTCCGGCCTGATTCTACTAGTGCCGGCGAAATTGTTCATGAAAGTTGGAGAAAAAAACTCTTGAGAAATTATTCATGGCCGGGATCAAAGAGTATTGGTCAGATTCGGTTAAGAATTGATTTTGCAATTGATGTGATTAATTGTAAATTTCCACAACCTAATTCCCCATCTTAAATTTTCTTGAATGTTTAAATTGATAAACGTTTTTTTGTTTTAGAAATGGTTTCTGAAAGTAAGGCATTAACTAATTGATTATAAATTACTTTTAAATGCATTAATGAGCGATTTAGTGCATAGAAAACTTTGTTTGGTGAAACAATGTGAAATATATTTGAACTAATCTCAATAAGTTTAAAGAGTTTAAATTAAATTAGTTAAATATGTTTGTAATATATAATCATTTTGAATAAATAAAGAGATATAAATTGTTTATTTGCTTATTTATTCAAATCACTTTGTATTAATGTGATTAATTGAGTTTTAATTTGATTAATTTAGCAATGCAAGTGAGACGTTACATATGTTATATAATCAATGAGATTAATTTTATTTTAATTTGATTATACATATGTAATCCAATTAATGTGATTAGTTGGATAGTATAACTGAATGAATTGTTGAAGATTGATTTAGTTTCAATATGATTGAAATCTAATTAATGAGATTAATTGGACGATTTCAATTTGTATGACGTTACATATGTTATATCAGTTAATAGGATTAATTGGGACTCCTGAATATAGTAATCAATAAAATTAATATGATTAATTGAATTGTACCAATTGTTGACACAACATGAATAATGTGATTATTTGAGTGTTAATAAAATTAATGTGATTAATTGGATATTATCAATTGGTTGTGCATATGTTTTACGAATAATGTGATTATTTGAAATCAATAAAATTAATATGATTAATTGAATTGTACCGCTTGCTGATACTACATGAATAATATGATTATTTGAGTGTTAATAAAATTAATGTGATTAATTGAATAGTATCAATCGGTTGTTTTTATTGATTTCAAATAATGTGATTATTTGAAATCAATAAAATTAATGTGATTAATTGAATAGTATCAATTGGTTGTGCATATGTTTGACAAATAATGTGATTATTTGAAATCAATAAAATTAATTGAGTGGATTGAACCAATTGGTTATACAACTATTACATGCATAAATAATGAGATTATTTGATTAAAGTAAAGTTAACGTAATTAATTGATACCAATTGGTTGCACACATGTTTCACAAATAATTTAATTATTTGACTTAATTGAAATTAATATGATTAATTGAAAAGTGCCACTGGTTGGTTCTATTATATTATTTGAATATAATATAACTAATATTCCTCAAAAAAAATTAATATGGTTAATTGGTTTTACCAGTTGGTTATGACATGTGTTATCTACTAATGTGATTATAAAGAATATAAATGATTTTTTATTGAATAAATAGAAGGGAGTAAAATGTTTATATATTTTATTTTTTCAATAATAGTATCATTTTTATTATGTGATAATATGATTATTTCAAGGTACCTCACTTAATATTAAATCATGAATTGTTGCCTTCCATTATTGGTGGTATCAAATAAATTTGTTGTTGGTTTGACTTGTTGGGCATACCCAAGGTTACTCCACCAATATCATAATTTGTGCCATTTAAATTTGATTTGTGAATAATGGGTTCGATTTAACAAAACATTTGATTTGTTGGGCATACCCAAGGTCGAATGGTTTTGAGGCAAGTATCTAGGAGTTATAAGGATTTTGTCATAATGAATGAAATGTTCATACTGGATAAAGATTTAAGAGTAACTTTTTAGTAATACCCAATACAAATTCTGTCTAAGGAGGCTGGCGATTTTCAGCGGGACCATTTGTGACCCCTCCAAAAGTCTATCCTGGGAATTTTGAGGAAATTCTAAAGTACTTAAATCTGTTATATCGTGATTATGACAAAATAAGATATGTTGATATCTAAAATGTTATAATTGGTAAAGTGTTACCTACCTAGTTGAGGTTATTGTGGTTTGTTGGGCATACCCAAGGTCATAATAGCTGAGATTTGGATCCTAGCCTACTATGAATTTATATGTAAATTCTCGAAATCAAAATTGAGGGATATTGACTTGGATAAAATAGTGGGAACAAAACTAAAATAGAGAGATGTCATTTATTTTTAGTTTTGTCAATGTGCTGGATAATTTATTTCCTTACATTTGTTATTGTAGACATGTCTGCTAGTTTGAAACTGCATAACGCACTTTTTGAGAATAAGCTCACTGGTTCAAATTTAATTGAATGGATTCAAGCGCTTAAAATAGTTTTAAGACTTGAGAATATCGCTTACGTCCTTGATAACCCTATCCCTGATGTTCCTTCTGATGAGGCTGATCAAGCAGTCAAAGATGAATTTTGGAAGCATTTTGATGATTCTGAAAATGCTTGTTGTCTTATGTTAGCCTCAATGAGCATTGAGCTACAAAAGCAATATGAGGACACGACTGCTTATGGAATGCTTATGCATCTTAGATCTTTGTATCTTAAAAAGGCTAGAAATGAGAGATATGACATTTCTCAGGAGTTTTTTCGATCAAAGATGGCTGAGGGGTCAGCTGTATCGTCTCATGTGTTGAAGATGATAAGCCTCGATGAGAGTTTGGAATTGTTGGGATTTGTATTGCCACATCAGTTAAGTGTTGACTTGATTTTGCAATCACTTCTTAATAGTTTCTCTAACTTTGTGGTGAACTTTAACATGGATGATGTTGATGTTACCACTCTGTCTCAATTGCTGAATATGTTGATTACACCAGATGAGTATATTAAGCATGATAAGGGAAATGTGTTATTGGTTGAACCTCTTTCCAAAAAAAAAGAGTAAGCTTAAGAAAGCTATGGACAGAAAGGCTAAGGGCAATTTTTTCCACTGTGGTCAAGATGGACATTGGAAAAGAAATTGCAAGGAATATCTTAATATCGTGAAGGAGAAGAAATTTAGAGAAGTTTCTACTTCAAGTATATGTGGATTGAATAAATCTTATACTTTTACAATTTGGGTATTTGATGCCCGTTCTCATATTTTTGAAATATGTAGGACCAATGAAAGAGTAAAAGATTGGGTGATGAAGAAATGGACCTACTATGGAGCAATTGTTGCTACTTAGATTGTAGGAACATTAAGTATTTCTTCGCTAGATGGATTTTAAGAATTCATTATTTATTGTTTTTATAACATTTATTTCGAAGAATGTTCTATCTTCTATTTCATGCTGAATTTGGATAATTTCACAATTAAGAATAATCGTTGTTCTTTTATTGTGTTATTTAACAATAAAATTTGAATTTAGGAATAAATCCTATTTCAATTAGTGCACACAAGATATTCAAAGATAATGGATTAAAAAATCTATCCTATAACAAAGTAGAATTATAAACTAGAATGTATGCAATTGCATAAAATGCATGTTTTTTAAGTTATTGATTGGGAATCATTAACGTTGCATATATTGTTTATTAACATATACAACCTTCAAGTAGGAGGGTAAAGTAGTCTACTAAGTACTAAAGTCTAATGCATGTTGATGGATGCAGACTTATGTAAAAATAGGACGATTTTCTTTTTCCTTTACTTCAAAATGGTCATAAGTATTTATTGAAATACTTTTCTGAATTCTTTTGAATTTAGAAATATAAAATTTGAAGTACGAGATTATCTGATTGAACTATATTGTTCATTTAACCTTAGTCGTGTGCTTTTCCTAACCATTTTATATATGTATTAATGTTATGTCACTCATATTTTCAATCATGTGATTTTGAGGTTGTTCAGAGAACAAGATCTAGTTTGTTATGAAATATTTTCGAATAAATTGTTTATTTTAAAATATTTAGTGGGAGAAAGATAACTTACAGAAGTTATTAAACCACAAACTAGTAGTCAAAAATATGTTTGAATGGAACTTATATGATTAGTACATAGAACTTAGAGAAGTTCTAAAACCACTAACATAGAATCAAAATTTGATTTATGGAACTTATATGATAAGTAATTTAAGTATACAAGATTTACTTATATGATAAGTTATCAGTATACATGAGTCAAGTGGGAGTAACATGGTATTTTCTATTTAATTAATGCATATGAGAAATGTTTTACCTACCCTCATGTACGTTAAGGATGTAAATAGTAATTTCTCGATGAAATGGTAAACCCGGAGTGTTTCTAGTTTAAGGTTCATATCAATGTAATGATGTGCATAACTGTATTTGATGCTTCCGCTGATTAGTTATGCACATTTTACGATGAGACATATCGAGTGTTTTGTGTTATAAATAACACTAATACATTTTCGATGTTTCTCAAGTGTTGAGAAGTATGAAACACTAATTCATTTGATGATTCTCAAATGTTGAGAAAGAAGCGTTAAACACAAATTCATTCTATGGTTCTCAAGTGTTGAGACATGTGAATCACTAATTCATTCGATGATTCTCAAGTGTTGAGAAGTATGAAACACTATTTCATTATGATGAAATTTTAAGTACTTGAGAAGTACAAGAGGGTGAATTAATAGAATACTAGTGACATGTATTGTTTGAAAGGTACGAGAAATGCGTTTTTGATTCATGAGATTACTTGAATAATGGAATATGACATTTATAAATTATCCTGTATGCACATATGATATGACAATTTTATCATTTTTATTATATGTACTTGGCTACTATTAAAATGATAAAATTCTTAGAATAATATGATTGTTATTCTCAAAATTCCCTAGTCATATAGTATTAACAATAATAAGGGCATTGTTAATACGGATAAACTAGCATGTATGGTGATACATGAGTGTGCTATTGGAGAAAATCTCATTGGAATGACCATTTAAAGATTTCCATAAGGTTAAAACTTTTCTGTGCTAATGGAAATTCTTTGTATGACAGTAGTGTAAAGTAATCCTCTGACTTGAAATCATAAAGAGTATAATTTGTGTGGATAGTTATGCTTTGATCCTTCTCATCTTTTGTCGTAACTGACTCTGCGTATGGTTGGATTGGGTATAACAAGAAGCATAGATTGATATTTTATGATTGATATAGGATTCACCACTCCAGTGGGAGAGTATATTCTAGAGATGGCCACTTGTTGGAATATCAACTCAAAATGTTTGCAAACGGTCTAATAAAGTTAGAAAAGTTCTAATTTTATTTAGAGGGAGTTGAATTCTGGAGCAAGAAAACATCAGTACTTTAAAGAGTTGGCACAATACCTTACTCTTGTACTGATAAAGGATATAGTGTGGTAAAAGGATATTATTACATGGAATCTGATTCATGGATAGGTGAAGTCGATCATTTGACTTATTTCTAAATACTTGGGTGGTCATGATGCCTGACTAGAGGCCAATCTTGATCTATAAATATGATGATAAATCAAGTTGTTAATTTGATCAGTATTAGAATACCACGACTAAATATTGTCTTTAGTCCAAGTGGGAGTTTATTGGATTATGGACTAAATCCAATGTAATTTCTAATTACATATTTGTTGCTAAGTGTTTAGGAACCTGAAGGGTCACACACAATAGAACAAATTATTGGGTATAATGGATTAATAAGCAATTAAATAGGGACTTGTAACGTTTGACGTTACGAATTCATGGTGATGAATTCAACATTAAGTCACTGCTTCTCAATGCTTATAAATAACCATATTCGGGTTCATCTAAATATCAGTTGAAACACAACAATATTAGAAATCAGTTCTATACAGTTGCTTTTAGATGAATGGAGCTGGCACGTTAAACTGACTTTCCCAATAGTCGAGTTCGTGTGGATACCGTCAGAGGTCGGACCATTTGTGCGACTAAAGATCGATTTTAATCGGTATAGCACTTCTTCACGAAAATAGAGGATTCGACAATCCGGTATGTCATTTACGCATTACATATATCATGATCCGGGTTATTTAGTATTAGAGAATACTTACATCCACCTCATCGTTCTGCTTTCTCGCCCGGTAACCGGTCCCTCGTGTGCAAGAACCGGTGGTCGGTTGAAGATGAAGCTCCGCCGCTTTCCGCGACCAAGAACGACACGTGTTGTTCTCTCCGCGACCATTGACCACGTGGCTTCTTCCTTCGACATTTTTCTGGTGAGTCATTCGGTGTTTCGCTCTCCCATCATCATCTGCAAACTCTATTTTTCTGGTCTTGTGCTGTCCCGTTCTTCGATTTCAGTCTGTACTTTCGTGGTAGGTGTTCCTTTCTCTTAACAATTGCTTTGGGTTCAGACGAACACCATGTGTTCGACAAAATTCCTGAACTACGTATTTTGCTGAAATTGTAAGAATGCAGCCCTTATTCACTTCCAGTGTTTGGCTGCAGGGTGAACCAAGTTTCCATCTTTTTGGGTTCTTGTGTGCCTCGGTGCTACAATTGCGAGAGCGTTGAAATCGGTTCTTCAAGGGATTTTGCTATCGTCAGAAGGGTAAAGTTAGATATTTTGGAATAATTTGGGGACTTTTTGTTGTTTTTTATGTCGCCTCTAATTTGGTTTCTTCTTCTTCGTCTTCACAGAGAGGTTGAATTCCATGAACCATTTGCTGTACATGGCTCCAGTAGCTGTTTTCATCCTCCTTCCTGCAACAATTCTGATGGAGGATAATGTAGTTGCAATCACAGTTTCTCTAGCAAGAACTGATGTATAAATCGTTTGATGTCACCTTCTGAACTCAGTGCTTGCGTATTGTGTCAACCTGACCAATTTCTTGGTCACGAAGCACACCAGTGCATTGACTCTCCAGGTATGCTCCGTCCTTGCAAATATTGGCACATTTGGTTATGGCTTTCCTTTTACAAGTTTCTGTTGCTTTCTGCCATATTTGGTGCATATATTAATGAAAATGCAGCTGTTAGATTAACTGATTTGCTAGGTGTAAAATAGTTGAAATCTTGTTTTGGTTACATGTGAAAATTCTTAATAAGGTCAATGGTTAATATACTGAATTACCGAAGTTTTGTGATAGGTAGTTCGCAGCCCTTGATAAGCCATGATTTACTGCAGAAAATTGGTATGCATACTACTTATGGAAATATATTTCTGTGAATGTAGTACTGCTCTTTTATATTTGTTTTAAAAAAAAAGAGTTCTGCTCTTTCATATTGCATTTGGATTCTGTTCTCCAGCATCTGCTCAGTTCATCAATTAGGTATGGCAGACAATGTTATAGGTACGGCAGCCATTGTTTTAATTTAAATACCATACTTTAACCTTCATCTTTCACACTGCTCTAGATGTTTGTGATGACGTTTTTGGAATTGGATTCCCAAAGTATTCTGTCCTCCGTGTCTTTGCTTAGATTTGTTTATGACTGTTTCATAATTCGCGGGTCATGAATAGTTGGTAAATTTTTTCCACCTTCCTCTCCAAATTTTCAGTGAAAGGAAGAGTAGCCGTAGGTCCTTACTGTGTCATAAGGTTGAAGGATTGTGATGTTGACCAGCTGGGCATCTTTTGTGTTGCAAATTGACTGATTTCAATCTTTCTGTTTTTGATATTAATAAGATTAGCTTATAAGGAGAACAAATTTATTAGCTCATTATATTCTGCTACGTAATTAAAGCATTATCGAGTTACGATCCAGAATTGGTAATGCTTTGGATCAAGGGTAAGCACCTGGATGGATTCCAAACTTTTTTAGCAACAAGAGTTGAGTACTGCAAGTCAACGTGCAAAGTCAGGAGGGTGTCTTTTGAACAAGCTAAAGATCGTACAAGCTGAAGCTGTCCGAGTGAAAAATGATAACCACTGCAGTATTCAGTTTCCCAACTGCCAAGAAGATAGAGGTCAGTAAATTGTGTTACACTCTTCCAAGTCCATGTCTTGCTGGAGTGAAGAACTTATGGAATGAATTGAATGTGTCGTCATCGGGGATAAGAAGATTGCTGATGTTGTTGTTTCGGTGAAGAACCAACCAGATCAAAGGTTTCTTGAAAATATTTTGTAAATAAGTGGCGGTATGTAAGCTTTGCTGTGATGAACAAAGGAATTACGAGACCTATCATGAGAAGTGAGTGGTTAGTGAAATAATAAAATTCATTATTTCAACAATGTACAACTTAAGTAATTGATTGAGATGGCAGATGATTCCAGAGCTATATTTATCTAAACTGAACTCAAATGAAAAAATAAATTTATATTTATGTGAATTAATTTACAAAAATTCTCTAAAAAAATGAGGGTAGGTGGTCTAATATCCGGGTACGGGTTGCACAAAGTGCAAACTCCATTCACCTAGTACTAAATTAATGCCCACAGATTATGAAGAATGGTGAAATATGTCCTCCTTTTTCATACTTTAAATACCATACTTTAACCTTCATCTTTCCACTCAAGAATCTTAAAAGTTATTTATTTATATTACGTGTCTTAAAATTGCATGGCATTTTAGATTGTTCTGGCCTCTGATTGTTCTGGCCTCTGGGATACCATATGCTTGAACGGGATTGATGTATTGGATCCAAAATCGAGATAGAGACAACCATCATCTATATACTTCTACTGTAAATAATCTACAGACAGAAATTTGGAATCTCTGGCTGGAAGAATCTTGAAGTTTCACATCACAGAATGATACATTATTAACTTTCAGGGTATATCCCTTAGAAGTCCATCCTCTCTTGCAAATGGCAAGAAATCGTTAGATACATCTGTATTTTACTTATTTGCAGTATTAAATAAAAAATACGTCTTTCATATATATATAATATAGTCCATAATTATGTATATCAGGCACATGCATCATATATATTAATATTATTGCATGTAATTGTAAATCAGTTATATATTAAAATTATTATATATATAATAATTATATAACAAAAATACAAATTGCATCTAGCAGATCAGATACTTTAACAAAATACTTTAACCGTATGGGTTCTACAGAAGGCGGCTGGAGGGACTGAGAGTGAAAAGGGTTGTTTATAGCACCGATAGAATCACTGAATAGGTGTGGGGAAACTTCCAAGAACCTCAACTGGGAAGTGCACATGCTATACTTTTAGGGTGTGTTTGGTTCGTCAGGTTTTTGAGAGTCTGGTTTTTGTTTTTGGTTTCTGAGAGTTTGGGTTTTTGTTTGAGATTTTGACAGTCTGGTTTTGCAAAATTCTTGTTTGGTTGGGTTGAATTTTGTGAGTATGAAACAAAAATTTTAATTGGTTTTTAGGATTTTGTAAGTCTGGATTTTGGAAAACTTGATGAACCAAACAAGATTTTACAAAACTGGATTTGGATAGTCCAAGTTTTGCAAAAACTTGCCCAACCAAACACACCCTTAGTTTTCATTGACTTTCAGAATTTTCTCCTTAAGCTTATTTAGTTTTTTTTTTTCTGGCAGATCTCTGGGCTAGATGTTATGAAATTCTATTGCAGATGCAGCAGAATCTTGTGTATCACCTCCGATTTCTAGCTTCTTGAATCAGCAGGTCCTAGCTATGGAGGTAATCAAGTCTTTACTGATTCTACTTTCATCAACTTCATATGTATTTTAATCCATTTATATCAATTCATAGGTATAAATTAAATTTGAATCATACAGGCAAGAGTAAGAAACATGTCTGTTTTCCATTTGGATGATTGTTTCTTATAGAAAATGAGACTTTGAAAAGAAAGAAAACTTCTGCTATTATATGTCGTGTTTGGTTACATGAGAGGATGTACAGATGTTGTGTGAAGATGAAATTTAACAGAAGTGCTATAATCTAGTTGAGAAACATGGTTTGTTCTGAACAAAAGTATGAAACAAGATTTGTTTTCTCTTCTTTTGTTGTTTTAAATATGTAGATTTTTAAAAAAAAACTTTCCTTCATGAGAGGGATCCTACTTTAACAAAATATAAAAGAATCCTAATTCACTATTCACTATGAAGAAGATAGTTATGGGTTCAATTTTTAAAAATAGTTTCTAGGTGTGCTTTTGGAGTAACATACCATTCATACTCATAAAACAATGCATCCAATATTTGGAATATTAGTCTCTGATGATTCCTGTTTCATGATTCTTTTCAGAATGTTATTGGTAGCGTGGTAGACAAAGTTATGGGATATCTTGGAAGAAATGATGCTGCTAATCTATCACTCTTAAAAGGAGATTTAGATATGCTCTGCAGCCGGGCAAATGACATAGAAGGTGAAATTAAGAGAGAGGAAATGTCATCTGGAAAGAAAAGGAAAAGAGAGGTTGACAATTGGTTGAAAGAAGTAAAAGCATTGAAACCTGAATGTGATGAATTGGAAGTAAAAATATCCAGTAATGCTTCCCGACTTTCTTTGTTTGGGGATCCTGTGGGAAAGATGCAAAATAAAGTAAAAGAACTTGGAGAGCAATGCAATCATTTCGATTGCCTTGTGCTTGATGATACACAACTAAACTGTTTGGCAGGCGAATCAACCAGAATTTAGAGAAAATATGGCCATGTTTAAGAGTTTATGATATCTCAAGAATCGGGATATATGGGATGGGAGGAGTTGGAAAGACTACACTGGCAAGGCACCTCGAGTTTATTGTGTTTATTGGGTGACTGTTTCCCAAGAGTTTAGTATTAGTGGTCTGCAGGACAAGTTTGCCCATCTCATGGGTCTACATTTGTCCTCTATGGATGAGGTAGAAAGGAGGGCTAATATACTCCGAGGAGCATTCAGTAAAAGGGAAAAATTGGTGCTTATATTGGATGATGTTTGGGAAGAAATTAGTCTGGAAACACTTGGAATCACTTTGGGGGCAGGTTGTAGAGTAATTTAGACTACCCGCTCAAAGGTGGTATGTGATCGAATGCGTTGTCAAAGGAAATTTGATGTGGTTACTTTGGATGAAAATGAAGCTTGGGATCTATTCAAACACACGCTTGGCCATGAGACGGTACTTGAGGAAGAAGCTATTTTGATTGCAAAGTCAATTACAAAAAGGTGTGATGGCTTGCCACTTGCTGTTATCACGATGGCTGGTACCATGAGAGGGGTTGTAGACACGCGTGAGTGGAGAATTGCATTGCAGCAGTTGGAGTTGTATTCCACCGGGCATCCTGAAATGGAAGAAAAGGTATTTCCTATTTTGGAGTCGAGTTTTAATCGCTTAGATGAAGTTGAAAGAAACTGTCTCTTGTATTGCAGCCTTTATCCAGAAGATTGTAAAATACAAAGAGAGAAATTAGTTCAACTCTTTGCTTTGGCAGAGCTAGTGCCTCGATGGAACAGTTTAGAATTAGAATGTGACCATGGTCATAAGATTCTAAACAAGCTCATCAAAGTTTGTTTGCTAGAAGAAGTGAAGTATGTTCAAATGCATGATGTAATAAGAGATATGGCATTGAGAATTACTAGTGGAAACTACGTATGTAAGACGGCACAAAATGTGCCCAAGTTCTTGGTGATGAGCAAAAATGAATTCAGAGAAAAATATGTGAGAGGATATGATTTTAACGTCAATGCAGTGTCTTGGAATTGCCCTAGGGATGATGACTACTTTGGCATCAGTGAAATATCAGCACCGTGTTCAGCATTAATAATCTTTGACTGCAGTCAGAAAACACTAGATTCATTCCTTCAGCACATGCATGGACTCAAGGTTCTTAGTTTTCCTGAGTATGGAAAGAAGTGGCCCGATTGTGTCTCGGACTTGGAGAATCTCACTGGATTGTTAATGGGTGGGTGTGCTGAAGCATTTGAGGGTATTGGACATGTCACAATGTGAAGTCGATGATCTGCCTCTAGGCTTGGAAATGTTGGTCAATCTAGAGCGCCTTTGAGCAAGAACTACTCCAGAAGGCATGGTTTTGAATTCCCTATGGGGACAACTTCCAAAATGGAACATCTCCAGCATCTTGAATTGTTGGGAAACGTACACATTAGTGACCCATTAGTGCTAAAGGGGTTACAGATGTATAAAGGACATTTTCCACTCTCAAGTCCTTGCTTATAAGCGAGTGTAACGGATTGAAGAAGCTTTTCTCTAAGCGATTAGTGAATCAAAACCTTCAGAATCTTGAGAGTTTACAAGTAGTAAGTTGTAGTCAGCTGGAGGAGTTAGTAGTATTTGAAAATGGAGGGGAAATGATAATGCCTTGGCTGGCTTCAAGCGGAGTACGCCCCTCCTCCACTTCTCACCTCAAACTTCCAAAATTGAGGAACTTTAATCTACAACATCTACCAATGCTTAAGAATATCCCTAGGCCATGGATCATTTGTGATTCTATTAGAAAATTAACAATTCACAGTTGTCCAAAGATAACAAGACTTCCCATCTTCCTTCCTACCAATCCCACCACAACTCTTACAGAAATCAAAGGGAGCATAGCATGGTGGAATGCATTAGAGTGGGACAATTGCAATGCAAAGGCTTCCCTTCAACCACTTCTCCTCGATTCAGGTTAGTGACAAGGCCATTTATCTTAATGACATTGAATTTAGATGGCAAGATGTCTATAGTCTACCTATTCTTTTCATATACAAAGCTTGTTTTCCTTTTCCCGTCCTTATGCATTTACATAATGGAATATATATCACATGCATGCTTTAAAACCTGTCCATTCTCTTACAGATATCCTCTGTAACAATTAAGTATCCAGTCACCAAGAAACACGTACTATAATATAAATTAATTTCATCATTAAAAAAGTCCATTAATAGCTCGCATTCAACCATCATACTGGAACTAGTGTTATCCCGTCCCGTGGGAATTAGTGTCCTTGTTCATATGGTCATATTCCTAATAATTGATTACAGCCTGCTGATGATGAGATATAAATATGTTCAGGAGACCCTGCTTTTGTTAGTTTCAGCTGTCTGGATATCTGACCAGCTGATCACCTATAGGTATCCCCTCTCTTTCATGTCTCCATGTTTATAGGCTTTTTTAAAAGAAAAACAAAACAAAAATATGTTCTGTCGAGGCTTCCTTACTTTCTTCCAGATTAATCACTTTATACAATGAGTTTTATTAGCTGGCACACAAATCATCATTCCTGTATGAATAAGATAAATGCTTGAAACAGAACTGTTCTAATGGAATTTTTTTTAGTCACTTGTATCCATGTGTGTTCACAAGAAAGGATTTTATATTTTTTTAGTCATTACATTTTCCGTGGAGGCTTTTATAAAATCAACTTTCTAAAACTTATGATTGGCTCCAACATGATGACAGATGAAGAACTGGGGAAACAAGATAGCTGAAGCCCTTCAGTTGTGAACCGCAACTGATACTGCTATTATATGTAATATCAGACCTCCTCCACGCCTCCACCTGCATGACTACTGCCTGGTGCCTTTTCCTCATCTGTCAAGTCCTTTGCTATTTCAAAGGGAGACAAAATGTAAAATATCTTTTGGTTTGTGATGCTTTTGCTTTGAGAAATTTGAACCAATTTCCACACGTGGGACTGAATTTGAATCATATTTTGGCATTGTGTCCCGTAATTTTCTCACTGTTAAGTAGTTCGTTGCACCAAAGTTTGCTCAGAAGAGTGAGGGGTTTGTCTCACCTGAGAATAGAATATTGTGAAGAAGTAGAGTTCTTGCGTGGGTACAGTGTCCCAGTTGCATCTTATGCAGCCCTTTCAAAATTTAAAGAAGTTAGGCATTTCTTACCGTGCCAAATTGAAGAAGCTTTTCTGCCCACAATTACTGAATCAAAGCGTACAGAATCTTGAATGTCTAGATGTCAGTTACTGTGAGAAACTGAAGGAGATAGTAGGAGATGAAATCAAGTTCCTGAGGCCTCCCGCCCCCGACCCACAACTTCCGAAACTAAAGGAGTTACATTTGGACTGTTTACCGAACCTAAAGAATTTTTGCAAGTCAAGCATCATTTGCAATTCTTTACTAAGTGTAACTGTCAAGAAATGTCCAAAGTTAAAGGAACTCCCAACAGGTCCCTACAGTGGTGTAATGTGATACAGTAGGAGAATAACAAGGACAAGTATGCCCCTTCAATGGTTTCTAATGTCAGGTACTCAGGTTACTGGCACTATATAGTTGATCCAAAAACTCTTATTCTCAAATGACTATGAATTGGCATATTTTCTCATCAATTATGTACATTCAATTGATTTCTTTTATTTTCTGTCCAAAAATCCTATAGCACACTTATATCAGAGCATTATTACAATGGAATTGTTTTAATATAACTTTAAATACATTGCCATACCTAAGAGCGTAACTTTCATCATACGAGGGAAATGCTTACAAGAAGTGCCTTATGATATACTGTATCATACCTCTTCTTTGTTTCTACCTCTTTTTAAGTTGAAATTCAATTTCTGCTATATTCTGTAGATTTATAAGCCACGGGATCAAGAATCTGAGACCTCACTTAAATTTAATCCAGAAAAATCCCCCAATCTGGCGTGGGTTGCAGACTTGGCGCTTGGCTTTAGGTATTTCCATCTCTCATCTACAATCTATGCTTAAAGATATCATACAGTAAGGTATGCCTGAAAAATTAGTAAGGTGCAGTAAATCACAGGATATGCTATAACCTCACTGTAAGGATTATTAAATTAAAATTCTCATTAATATTATTACAATAGTTATAGTTTTGACCTTTACGTATCACATTACTATGGATATAAATCATATAATGCAAATGGTGCAAAAAGGTAGACTGAAGGGTAATAGAGTTGTCATGAAAGATTGCAGTTTTTTTAAAATAATTCCATAACAGAAAAGTGGAATAATAAGATTGTAGAAGTCGGGCATATACCTGTGAGCATCACAGCTTTAGTCCTCGCTTCAACCAGATTGTGAAATGTGGAGCAGTTGCTAAAGCCCAGAAGCAGTTGCCTGCCTGCAGAGTCTGGACCACCACCCACATGTACCACCTCCAGAGTCACTTCCAATGCCCTTCATTGGCCAAGTTCTACATTCAGTGTCAACTTTAATCAGTCTATGATTTTGATAACCAATATAGAATGTGTTATAAAAAGGAGATCATCTCACTTTTTAACTTTATTTATGGAGTTTTAATCAAGTACACTTCTATATATTTAGACTTTGTAATGAGTAAGGTTTGTAGAAACAGCGTGGAAAAGTTTCGGAACTTTAATATGCTCAGCTGTCTTGTTTCAAACAACTTTCTGTTACGAAACATAACAACAAGTTACATATTTCAGCTGCTTAAAGAGAGCTCCATATATAGTCTCCAACTGGCAAGAACCATGTTGGCATAGCATTCAAAACAGACAGTTTCGCAATCACCAAATCAGAGATGGTGGTGTTTTCAGTTCTGCAAAAAAATTTACAGTCCAAAAAACGCTGAAAATGTCTCTATACAGAACTAAATGAGATTATGTCAGGGCCAATAGAGTTTTTCACCGTGGTTTGGCATCGTGAACTAGTCCTGTTGAATGCCAATTATGCCATCTTTTTATCTCCTATTATATTTGCTTTTAAACCAGAAACAGCCTATTCTAGGCTAACAAAATCTGATTGAATCACATCAGCATACCCCAACAGAAAAAAAAAAACATGTTCTCCTCTGAATGTGCTACCCTAGGTTCAACACTAAGGTGAATAAATTCAGCTTTCCTCTACAGAACCGGAACTCCAAAATAAATGAATGCAAAAGCTCTGATCTAAATTAGAAATGGAAAGACAAGTAAACCTGAGTTTATAAAGTGGATCAATAGTGCCTTTGGAGTCAGAATTTTTTCCAACCATTTTATAGAATGGAAGGTAGCAACTGGACGAGAAAAAAAATTAGCAAAGAAGATACAACTGAACAATAACATTCTTTAACTTACTCAAGGAAATAGTTGGACGTTGCGGTGTAATTTAACTAACTATTAATAAGATAGTAGAAACAACACTGGATTAAGCATCAGTTAGAGAGATACCTAAAGTGGATGTGTTCTAGACCACGCACGTACTACGCAGTAGACCAGAGCCATTGAAGCCTGAAAGTTGAAAAAATAAAAAATAAAATGAAATTTATAAAACACAGTAGTCTGCTTTTAAGTTATGATCGACAAGATGCATGTAAGTTCCTTTATAAATCAACTATACAGGATAACAAAAACAAGGAATGTCCCAATATTTTCAATTTCCAGCAATCCTCATCAACATGCATGTGTTATGATCAATCTCTGGCCCGATATGGTATTCCTATTTGAGTACATGCAGGTGTGGTAGCAAAAACTCAAGATCGGAATAATAAGCAAATATAATTTGGTTTTCATGGACTCATATGTAAGAGTCCTGCAGGCAATATGGAAACAAACAGAAAAGATCTATTCAGACTCTTTTTGCTAGATCTTACACTTATGCCTTCTTTTGAGTGACACTATAAAAACATTTTATTAGTATGATTACCTCAGCCTCACATTTTCAGTAGTTTAAGTTCATATGTGAGTCCATTCTCATATTTCCCGATAGTTGAGGAAATATCACAGGGACACAAAAATCCCATAAAATCAATATAACATATGATAAGCAAACATATAAACATGGCTACCACTTTTTAAGATAATTACCCAGTAAAGAACAGCGCATACAATATGCAAACCACATAGAGAATGGCAAATATATGAAAAATGCTTACCAAAAGAGAGGAGGGTATTCAAAGCAGCCAAAGTCTTTTGTTTCATGATATCATAATGGTTCAAAATCCACACTTTAACTAGTCACAGCTTCTGTCTCACTACGACATTATTACTGGAAAACACAACAATTCAAAAATCAGTTTAGGCAATTGCATTTGTCAAAAGTATAGGTAGGCAAAATATGCATGCAAACATTTTGTTTTATCTTTTTTTTTTCTTGTGGTGTTTAGCTTGCCTACATCTAATTCTTTGTAGCAATCATGTGTCTTGAGTCATCCACCACTAGAATATTGCCTATAACATATTGGTAAATTTTATGGTGAACCTACTTGACTTCAGTTCTACTTTGCCCAAAACATCAATTAACTCATTAACTATCTGAACTCAATCGGAATAGCAACTATTTAGCAGTACAGAAAACAAAGAACACAGAAGATACATATTCATGCTGAGAACTCCATTATACCACACGGTACATAGTATACAAATAAAAACAAAGAAATAAAATCAAGGATAAAAGACCGAAAGCATGTATACTCACCTGAAGAGTCACCATTGGTTAACATCATCTGCTCCGAATTCTGAGCAGCTTCAGTCATTCCTAGGGCATGATAGGCTTGAAACATAGAAGCAAAGGTTGCACTATCAGGTTGACATTTCCTGTCTTCCATAGCCATGAATAATTGAGCCATTTTCTGCACATCACCAGCCTGGCCATTGGCGCTAATGATACACTTAAAAAAAAGAGTATCTAGAGCATCATCTGCATTCTCTACTTGCCTCAAAACTGAATCCACTTTGTCCAACTGTCCATGTTTGCATAAGAGTCAACAAGGGAGCAGTATGTAACTGAATTTGGCTTCATTCCTTGATGCTTCATCTTCAAATAAACTTCCTCTGTTTTTTTCACATCACCCGCCTTCCAAAATGTATCAATGATTATATTATAGGTAACAACAGTTGGAAATAAAATCTTTTCTTCATAAAGCCCAGAACAGCATTCAATTTCTCATACATTCCTGCTCTACCATATGATTTTATCAGAATATTAAAGGTCTTGATGTCAGGCTTCACTCCCATTAACTGGAACTGTTCAGCCGATTC
Source organism: Sherardia arvensis (assembly GCA_948330725.1). Classification (NCBI taxonomy): domain Eukaryota; kingdom Viridiplantae; phylum Streptophyta; class Magnoliopsida; order Gentianales; family Rubiaceae; genus Sherardia; species Sherardia arvensis. Next base: position 31,845,357 of record OX415241.1, read on the forward strand.
TCTATTTTCTCAATCTGGCCAGAGTTACCAAAAGACCCAACAACAGAATTAAAAGTAAATATATCATCAGGAAGGCATGCACCACTTGCTATCATGTCTGTCAATGTTTGTTCCATGATTGCAAAATCCCGAGCCTTGCCATATCCATCTTTATAAAATTGTAAGTTGTAGCACTACATTCTACTCCCACAGATGACATTTCATCCAAAATATCCGCAATCATGTCAAATTGTTGCAGCTTTGCACAACATTTTATGAGGATCGAATAAGTGTAGACACCAGCAGGCTAAAAATCTGAGCAAGGAAACCTATAATTAGAATGATAAAGAGTATGAATCAATCATGTTCTATATCTAGATTAAATTATAGAAATAAAACATCATCAAGAGAAAATCTTGTAACTTTTCTTTCTACCAATAAAACCAGTAGACCTGTCAAATGCCTAAGCAACCCTCTACTTAACAACTGACTCGAGTTTGTTCTCATTACTCATCATGTTGCCATTATTGTTATCCGAACAAGCAGCATACTTTTTGACTAATCTGAATTAAAATGACCTAAGCTTTTTACAGTTCACTACTAATAACAACTCCCATAGATCAAAATATAAACAACAAAAAGTTACAACTTGTCAGATTAGCAAGCAAACTAGTTCTAGGATAACAAGTAGCCTTTTGTATGTCATGTAAGCATTAGCAATAGAATGCAGAGAGTTCAGAGAATACCTTGAAAGCAGGCTCCCATTGGCTCCCTTTTCCGAACAGCGGAATCTCTGAATACCCCTCACAGTCACAGGACAGTCTATTTTTGATGATTTAAGGCTGAAATGTTTCCTGTTAAGGAAACTAGGAGTGGGGAAAGAGCACACATGAGCCATATGCGCTGGGGTGAATATCTTTTGTCATCTTCAACGGCATATGCCCCCGTCTGTACTTTGTAAAGTGGTTTTGGTTCGGTTAAACCGTTTAGGCAAAATTCATTCCGGTTTTTTTCGGTTTGATTAACCATAAATTTTAATGGATTGTGCTAAATGTAGCTCTACTTTTATTATTTCTCAAAAAACTTGGCCCGCATGTACATATAGTCGATTCACAGTTGATCCAAGAAAAATAATCACTCAACTTATATCGAGCCTTTTATTTATATTCCTATTTATGGTTATTTGGTTACACAAATTTCAACTCCATGTTTATTACTAACTGGTATTTTACAGAAGTTTGATATACAGATGATGCATTTGTAATCATCTTTCTTTTATTTTACTAGGTATTATCTTTTTACTAGGTATTTATATTAAAAATTAGAAAGTGGCGGTATAAATATAAATATTAAAAAGACGCCACCGCCGGAATTGTTAAGTTAACAAATAAAACGACAAACTTTCCTGCGTTTGCCGCCAATAAATCCGCCGCATGCACTTGCCATTTAACCCGCCATGCTTTGTTTGGAATTGTGTTTCACTTTGCATTGCCATATATACTCATGATTAGTTTCCAAATCAATAGTTTGTATTGTCATGTATACTTATAATTAGTTAAGTTTCCAAATGAAAAATCAACCCGCCTATTTACCATGGAAACACCAATTATGCCCTCCGGTTAAATACTTTCCAAATAAAAAAAATCAAATCTAATCAAATCAAATTAAATTAAATATATTAATCTTTTACTGTATATATATATATATATATATATATATATATAAATTAAATAGTAGAGAGTGGCGACATAAATATAAATATAAAAAATCTCCGTCACCGGTATAGTAACGATAACAAATAAACTGACATGAAAGGCTGCGTTTCTCACCGTAAGCTTTCCTCACCATTAAAATATTACCTTTAATAACCCATTGTCATATATATATATATATATATATATACATATATATAATACTTTCATCACCTTTAAATTAGATCATGTAATAAAATAAATCAAATTCCACCGTTCCTTATATATTTTTGAACCTATCAAAAATAAAAACTCATTCCAAATAGAAAAAACCGTTGAGTTATTCATTGCATTAAATTAATTTAGCAAATCAAACCGTTACTTATATATAAATCACACCTTATATATTATTTTTTTAATTACACCTCGATTGAATTAATTTGGAAACAAAAATCAAATCATTCCTGCATATATAACATTATATATAGTATATATTATGGTTCCTTATATAACAAATTAGTATAAAGAAATCCATATAATGATTTGATTGTATAATGATGTACGTACTTTTTTGTTATTTTGATATCAACTGTCACTTTTGTCTCCCTCAATAGTTTCCTGCGAGATCAGCCTTCAGATGATGAAGAATATATGAAAATCGGCAGAATATATGAAAATCAGCCCATGCGAGCTATGTTAGTATTAGGTTAACTTCAGAATATGAAGGAGACGTATTATGAAAATCATCCTATGCATGCTGACTAAAATTTCAGGAAATTTCTTATGCAGTTTGGGTGATATCTCGCTGAGGTTCAAGCTCCTTAGATAGTTCAGCACCTTAACTATAACCTCTACTTTGAAAACTTCTTTTCCCCGTTCTTCTGTCCAAAATGGGCGAATGAGCATGACCAGATGATTTTCCCAGTATTTTGTATAAAAAGGAGAATTTGAATCCGCTCTTGGAGCATGGAGTACGAAGAAACTGAAGCAGAATGAAACTATAAAGCAAAGATGCGGTGCAGAACTCAGGATTGCATCAGAAAATAGTGCAAAATAACGTAGCACAAAAGTATAAAAAGGGAATGACAAGTCGTGCTTCCCGAACATTGATATAGTCAAATATATTATACACATCCAATCCTAAAAGTAAAAAAATTGCAACAGTTGGACAAGAATATGAATAGCGGGTAGACAAGATTCATGAATTACCATGTTTCGTTAATAAAGTTTGAAATAGTGCATCAGTGAAAAACATCCTGAAGCAATGACCAAGAAAGCACTCTATGACTATGATTTGATTCTCCCATCGTAATTTTGTGTCGAATCAATCAGCTTACACAACAAATTAAGTTTAAAATAATTATGTTAATTAGTTAGTTAAGTTAATATTGGATTTTCATGTTGTTGGTTTATTATTTAAACTTAATTATTATTTTATGAGTTAATTTGTTTCGTGAATAATTCCAATCACCTAATTAGTTGAATATTTTCATTGTTGTTGGTTTATTATTTTAAGACGTAATTAGTTAATTGTAAATTGATTTTGATCGGTGGTCACAATTAATGAGTGGTGATACAAGTAGGTCCATATTTATTAATGTAGGTCCAAAATATAATATTTTGGGTGTACTAGCACAATTCAGGGCCACATATTGTGCTTTTCAGACCTGCATTATTAAATATGGACCTGCATTTATAATTACGGCAATTAAATTGCGGAAATTTTCTTAATTATTAAGATATTGGAGTTTGTAATTTCCAAACCAATCTTAAATGTCTGAAGAACATAAGTTGAATGATCCTGAGCCAAACAAGCTCTAATTATCCTCTTCCCCATGTACCCTCTTATGGTATATAATTTTCAGTCATAGTATTATCATATATATTAATATTCTCTAAAACAATGTTGTAAATTGGAATAATTTCATATAATATTTATGGAAATTGTTGCATATTATATTTTAATTTCATGTTACTTACTGATAATATATATATATATATTATAAAACTTTATTTTCTAGAATTTTTCAGCATAAATATAATATATTAGTTTTGGAATAGACCGTCTATATTATATCTATAATATAGACGGCCTATTTCTGCAATTAAAATAGGAAAGGCGGCTCCTCTTTTGCAATTAATATTTACGCAGGTCCTTTTTAGCAATATAGGGAAATTGCATCACAGACCCCCTCCATAAATATATATACCATATTTCTATTTTTTATTTTTCAAAACCTTCAGATCATCGTTCCCAATTTCCCATCCCCAAACCCTCTTTCAATCGTCGTTCCCAATCTACGCAATCCAACCGGCAGGAGCTGTGGGCTTGTAGGTTTCCACACGGCCGGTTACCAACGGCGCTGGTGGCAGTTCCGTCGCACCACCAGGTCCCGCCGCCGGAGTAATTCCACGATCTTCCTCTGGACCGCCTTTATTATCGTCTCCCTGCTTCTAGCATCGCCGGCGACGACGGAGGAGCAGAGCCTGTTCAACGTGTTCGACCTGCTCTCTTTTCACTTTTGCTAAAGGTTAGATCCAAGCTCAATGTATTATGCTCTGGGATTGGATGTTGTTTTGCTTATGCCTTTTCGTTTATTCAATCTGCTGTTGTTTATGCGATCAATTGATCGGATCAGATGCTAGGCTTTGATGTTATTTATTGCTGATGTATTAGCGATTGTGCTTTAGGTGATTATTGTTGCTTATGATTTATGAGATTGTTTATGTAGCGATTTAGATCGTGTCATTCTGGAATTATGTTGTCTGATGATGTGTGTTCATACATCTGAAAGCTAGACTGTTTAATGTGGGGTATCTTCCTTCTCATAAAATTTTATGTGTTTATCTTGGAAACTGGACTTTTTAATGTGGATTCTGTCTTATTATGAAATTTATGTGTTTAGCTTGAAAACTAGACTGCTTAATGTGGTTTCTGTCTGCATATGAAATTTTATGTGTTTAACTTAAAAACTAGGTTTCTTGATTTGTGTTGAAACTTGATTATTTATTGTGAAAACTGTGGTGTTTGTAAAACTTGATTTTTTAATGTAAAAACTGTGATTGTGAAAATTTGGTTATTAAGGTTGAAAACTACAGTGATTGTAGAAACTATATTTTTTAGGCTGAAAATTGTGGTGTTTGTAAAACTTGATTGTTTAGGTTAAAAACTGTTTTTATTGTGAAAACTTGATTGTTTAGGTTGAAAAGTTGTGGGTTGCGAAACTTGATTATTAATTGTGAAAACTGTGAAAACTTAATTATTTAGGTTGAAAACTGTGGTTTTTGTGAAACTTGATTGTTTAAGTTGAAAATTGTGATGGTTGTGAATTTTTGGGCTGAAACCTTTGGTGAAACTTGATTATACTTAACACAACATTATTTAACCTAAACACCCTAGTTTTTATGTACCTAAAATCTGATGTTTATAATATGGAAATTTGTCTTTCTAACCTGAATTCTTTTGTGTTAACAAGTGTTTAAAATACAGAAATTATATTAACTGATTTATTTTTGCGTGAATAGTGCCGTGAACAGTGTCGTGAATAGTGCGCGTGAATAGTGCGCGTGAACAGTGCCGTGAATAGTACTTTTCACAAAATTTGCAAATAAGGACCTCCTTCCTTCCATATTGTAATTTAGTCCCTAGTCTATATTATAGCATAATATAGACGGTCACTCCAGAGACCAACTCAAATATAATTAGCATATATACAAATAAATAAAAAGACAACCGACCATGCCATAGGTTAAGTAAATATCGCAGTCGTGGGGATATTAATTTACCATATATGTATACTTTGCTTAATATATTCCTATCTGAGAAACCTTTTTTAAAATTCCATTTAGTCATTCTATTTTATCTCTTATTCACACCCTAATAAGTATATTTCGTTTCGTAATGTATTTAATTAAGATTTAATTAGCCATTTAATTAGAATTTAACTCGTGGGTAATTTTGTAATTTTAGTTTTAATTGATTCTTTAAATGGAAGAATTTTTAATTCTGTTTGTCGTTGCCAAATTTAACACAAGCTATTTAGATATATAAATTCAAAACCGTTGTTAGTACTATTTATTATGAATATAATTAACTTACAATGGAAATTTAGTTACCATCTCCATAAATAGTAAGTTATATTTAACATAAAAAATATGCCATAATTATAAATTTAGAGTTATAAAATGCAAGATACATGGATAAATGTCCTTACTTTATTTTCATATATTTTACACTATTTTATGTTGTAAAAATAGGATTCTCTATAGAAGAAAGAAAGAATGTTGTTGAAAGTAAAAAGTACATTGTGTTCCTCCAACCTCCAAAACCAAAACATGGAGAAATCGATACTATATATTTAGTGGTTTATTTGCAAGAGGTGAATATATTGACAACCTTACCTCAACATGATGAAGACGCCGTTCCAATAATAAAACTACGAAAGAACAAAAACAAAAAGAATGCAGATACCCAAATACAAGAATACGTTGAAGTCGACTATGAGAAAAATAAGAGGTCAAAAATTGGGAACTGAATGCAATTTACCTTAATTATTGTAATTTGATTTTTTTTTTCAATTATTTTACTTTTCAAAATTTCTATAATACAAACATTATTCATTTTACATAATTTATTATTTACAATATTATTTGCATCAAATATTTAATTTGTATTGACATACTCATTATTATTATTTTACAATTATATCATAAAAACCGTGCAACGCACGGTCCGGTTAGGCTAATATATATAAAAGCAGAAAGTGGCGGCGTAAATTTAAAAAAAAATCACCGCCGGCCGCCACCGAAAATTATAATTAATATATGAAACTACATCAAAATTTGCGTTTTGATATCTCCGGTCGGTCATGTATATATTATGTAAACCCGTCACCGGCCGTTTCCTATATTTTTGTTTATGGTAGTTGTGGCATTTTGAATATGAAATATACTTATTATTTAAACATAGAAAATTCTATAGCATAATTATGGCAACGCATCGGTTTCAAGCTGGTAAACTGCAAAGCGTTAGTTTTCTGCTTTCTTAATGCCAAATATGCATAATTAAATTTATATTATTATGGAAGTTTGCACCAAAATTCCATATAAATGCACCTTTATTTGATTTATTGAATAAATAAACTAAAATTCACTCTGTATTCCTTTCTATATATTTAAGGTGATTCTTAGAATGGAAGGAAGTAATTCCATATTTCCTAAACCTATAATACACACGGACACGGTGAAAATTATGGAATAAACCACCCCAATTATAACTCATTATATGGAATATGAATGATACATATATTATTTACTATGTATATTATTTACAGTAGAAAACTTACCAAAGTTAACAAAAACTATTTAATATTATAATGCTGTCTTCGTTAAGATTCCGCCTATAATAATATATTCAAGAAACACAAAATATCATGTTGGAACTACAACATTTAATTTGAGGTTAGGATTTGACCTTTAACATGCAATCCCCGAATCCCCATAGTTGCCGGAAGAAACAGTGTGCTACACAATTTTAAAGGGGAAAGTACATGTTTTTATTGAATTTGGGGTTAGGGTTTGGAATCATTTTTTTGCGGTGGCCACAACAATAAACGTGTGGTGATTCTTTATGACAGTATTTTATCGACAAGATGCTCTGTTCGTGGCCGAGCCAATCATTGGACCCTTTTATCCCTTTTCAAGTTTGAGTTGGGTTTTGAACAATCTTATTATTATGATTTGAACGGAGTTGATGAGATTATAGATTGAAATTACAACATTAAGATTTTTACGTAGGAGCATTGTATTATATTTATTGCAAGAGAAAAAGTCAAGTAGTTGTTGAAGATCTCTAAGGCTGAGAATTAAGAAGAGCTCCAAGGTATGTTTTCCTTTATTGGTATATTAATTTACAGAACAAAAAATTTCTAAATTGGTTTAACCAGAAGGCGTATCTTAACGTGTAACTCACACACACTTCACAAAAAGACGTATTAATTAGGTAAGTTTTCTTTATTCCAACACGATAGCCTGCCCGAATATGGAGTAACGAAGGTAAAGAAACTATAATCTGAGACCGTAGTATGATCGGCAAGTTCGAGCTCCCAGAGGTCGCCATCTGCTACAAAGTGTGAGTTTGACGTATAGATATATATTAGTCGTCAACAAGAACATGTTCTTACTGATGACCAAACTAAACATCCGTTGGTTCTGCGGAACGATGCACGACAGCTTAAGCCTGAACTGAACAATGTGGAATGATCGATGCACGCAGATCCTCATTCTTTTGAAGCAACCAAATATTTGAAACGTTACTTGAGACCTAATTTTTAATTTGTTAATTTATTAGTCACATCTAATCCCCAACAACCCTATAAATATTAGTGAAAAATATTGTGCTGTTTTCCTTTTTAGCTTTTTCTGAAAGAAGTTGCTGAGAGTTGCAGAAGTGTTCTTAAAGCATGGACAAAGATTTTGCCTAAACACCTCGAATGTGTTTCAACATGTTTTATAAGGCTACTGTTTGATTTGATTAAGTTATTTTTAACATATTTCTTAAGTGTATCATGATTTGAGCTACTCTTTGAGTAGGTAGATGTGGTACTGGTATGTAATTGATCTCAATATGTGCTTTTACTAACTGCTTTTACATTGTTTACTATTTGAACCAAAAAAGTTCCTACTGATTTTTTATATGATTTAAGTTAAATTAAAAATACCGATGATAATTTTTTTATCAAAAGCATAAATAATTGAATTTTGATGTTTCACTATTTTGATGTTTTACAACTCCATTAAATTCCTTGCAATCAAATTACAATATTGTTTGAGATGAGTGTGTGAACTGTGAACACGTTATTTTAACGTGTTGATTGGAAAACTAATTAAATCCTTACATCCATTTTCAAAATTATAAAATATTTGATTGGATATTTTAGAAAACTCAATACACGAAATTTAATCCACGACTCATTATTTTTTTCATAATTTTGTAACTTAAATAGTATGCTAATTTCATCATGTTTCCCTTTTATATAATATACTGAATTACATTTTTTTAAATGATAAGAAGTGAATATATGATTCTAGATTCTTTTTTGTTATTATATGTAAGCAGGTGTGTGCATCAAAGTCTGCCTGAATACGAATGAAATAACAACTATAAAAAAAAATATCGTTGTTTGTTCATATATGTCTACGAAATACATCTTAATACCTTACATATACATATTTTACCAAATTCCAATGCCAAAATTAGAAGAAAAAATTGTGTCCCCGAAATGATTTTAACCAAATCTCACCGCCAAAATTAGAACAATAAATATATTCTTAAATTAAAACAATCATATAATTAATTATTCATATTATGCCAAATTTGCTAATACATGTTATATTTGTTAAAAAATTATTTCGTTAATTTACTTATATACAACCTCATTTATATTGGTTAATAATTATATAGAACCCTTAAATATACCACAATTCCCATAAATATAACATTTAATTTAAATAAGTACAGTAATTTAAAAGGAAATAAATGTATAGTTACCATGTAGTTACCGTCATTTGAACTAATTTCTAAATTAAAAATCCACCCAAATGAAAACAAATCAAATCAGATATATTAATTTACCAAATCCGCTACACTTACCATGTAACAACATAGTTTAACAAATGAAACAAATTAAATCAAATATATTAATTTTCTAATTCATTAATCCTTGTATACATATATATATAGAAGAAATCTGATGAACGGTTGAATTAAGCCGCCTCTTTGATATATATTCATGATAGCGAGTTCACTAATTTCATGATAGTTTTCGGTGCCGACGGAGAGGCCGGGTTTGATCTGATTGTGAGAATCTTTGGTCAATTAATCGGTGAGGTTGCAATAGTCTTGAGAAGAACACAAATGTTGGCATGCAGGGATATGGAGTTCGGAGACCATTGAGCTCCGGTTGGCAGTTGCACTATCCTCCATCTTCTAGGTACACGAAGAGATTACACTCACAATCTTAAACTAATTTAGGTTCTTGGAGACTCCACTAATTACAAGCGCAATTTTCACGTTTCGCGGTGCCAGATATATTCTGAATTTCACCCGATTCTGGTTAATCATTTACTTGAGTTTGAGAATTTGAGCAAATGTTTCGAGGTACATGCATATTTTCTTCTTATTCACTCTAATTATTTTTTTATGCTAATCGGTAGTACATAGGTTACCGTGTTGAGATTAAGTGGACCCGTCTGATTAAGAAGTTAGCACAAATCAAAAAAACAACATGGCTTGATTACCGAGGTAGCCTCAGCAGTTTTTCTTTTCTGCCGTTAAGTTTGTTGCCATATGGTTGAGAAGATTGATTGTTTTTTAATGAGTTTAGTCATTCAATATTATATTTAATATATTAGTTGTGATTTTAAGGTTAGTGTACCTATAATTTTATGCATATTGATTTAAATTTAAAATATAGTTTCAGATGATATGTGTGTTGATTTTATATTAATGCTAATCGTTGAATTTTTAGGTTTATGCGTGGATGGAATCATGATATTGTTATAATTATTTTTTTGAGTTTCTAATTAAGCTTGATGTATAATGTACTCTTTTTCATAAGGTGATGAAGGCAAATAATTGTACCCCACCCCTTCCTGCATTCTCTATAATTAGGTTCTATTTTTTTTATTGGTCTTAATTCTTTTCTGTAAGTTTTATATCATGAATTAGTTCTTGAGATTCTTGGCTCCGTTTCTATGTATATATCCTACAAGTTTTGTTTAACACCAGTGATATTTTATATTTATGGGTGTTCTTGCAGCATTGCACACACATAATGCTTATGGTTACTTTTTATATGAGGATGATACAAAAAATCTCAAGTTCTTCATGTAAGACTTTCTTTAAATATTAAAAAAGATCGTGTCTCTAAATCGAGCAAGGTTAAAATAGTAATAGTATACCTACATTGGGTTGAATAGTATTAATGAATTTTTCAAAAAACGGAATTGATCTATATGATCTTAATTAAACCAAACTGAAGTAACAGTAAATATACTCAAAATAGTGTGACTAAATTAATTTGGATAGTATGAAATCACATTTTTAAAATTAACTTAATTGATCTGTTTAGACTTGAACTTAATTTATCTGTTTTGAATTAAACTGAAAAATTATAGAAATCCATAATTAAAAATATAGAGGAAATGTACTAAACTGAAAAAATAATAATTATTTGAACTATATAGGAAAAAATATAAAAATATCTTTTTGAACGGAACTGGAAAAAATATTGAAATAAAGTGAAAATATATAAATATACTGAAATGAACTGAATTAAAATGAACTACTTCACAGAAACATTTCACAGAACAGGCTCTACGTAAGTGCAGATGCTGATTGGATCTTTACGATTAAGAACAAGTTATGTTTATTAATTTTTTTGCTCCATACTAAACTTAAAATATACATGAAAGTGAAGGAGCAATAAAACAAGTTAACCATGTAGTATATGTTGTTTTGTAGTACTTCTCAGCCAAGCTCAACTGGTGATAAGAGATGGTCTTTCAAATTGATTTGTCATTTAAAACTATTCATATATATTGTCCGGCAAAAAATTATACCAAAACGATATTTTTTCTCATAATTTTATAATATTACACATATAAGTAAATACATGAATCAGATAATGCACTGATTCTGAAGTAATTTTATAATATTATACATATAAGTAAATACAAAAATGCTCTGACTCTGAAATAAACAAGAGGTCGAAAATAGGAAACTGAATGCAAAACTTTACCTAAATTATTATAATTTATATCTTTCCAATTATTTTACTTTTGAACATTTTTATTATACAAACATTATTCATTTTACATAATTAATTATTTAAAATACTATTGGTATCAAATATATACTTTATATTCACATACTCATTATTATTATTATTATTTAACAATTACATTATAAAAATCGCGCAACGCGCTGTCCGGTTAGCCTAGTATCTTTAAAGTAAGAGGATATATTATTATGGAAATTTCCTACTAAATTCGTGTGAAGATTCAAAATTATTATAAAGAGCATAATAATTATTTTATTATTGATGACATTTTAATGACTATTTACTTGAAAAATGATATTTATAGTCTTTATTTATAAAATCTATATTAAATAACTTTAAAAATTCAAAACCTTAAATTAATGGTCCGTTCTCCCAACTTTTACGAAATTTATCAATTTATTTATATTTTTAATTTATTTCAAAACAATTTAGTACCGTTTTGATTGAATATGATTTGATAAAATTTATTTTAATTGGGTCAATACTTCTAATTTTTACTTTGATTCAATACATTTCATTTCAGTTCAGTTCAATTGTGATCAATTAAGTTTGGTTTTTTAAAAATTCAGTTCAAATGTACAGGATCCAATATAATTCATCTTAACTTAGTCATACTATTACCATACATTGATTTTGCACCAGTTTAGTTTAATATATTTTATTTCAGTTCAGTCATCACCATATAAGATGTGTGAAAAATAAATTAAAATTCTAGGAGAAGGCAATATAAAACAAATTTAAACAAAATAGTTAAGAAATAAAGGTTACAGATGTCATTTCAAAATAAAAAATCATTAAAAAAATAATACCCTTCATAATGATGAATATGAAATAATTACGCCTTTTCTGATAATTTGAAATATTCCCACACACTTAATAGAAAATTTTTCTGTTATTATATGAAAGAGTGTCAATCAATAACCTCCTTAATAATTGTGGATTTTTCGGATACAAACTTAATCATTTATGTTGTGAATTTATGTATAGCTGAGTTTCATAAGGTTGCATGGGAGAATTCTGGTTTGAGCTTGACCCTGCAAAGAGATGAACCGAATCAGCCTAATTAACTATTTTCGACGATGATTTCAAGTGTAACACTAGAAGTGTCGATACAGTTTTACTGTTCCCGAATTTACAGTAATTGAATTTGTTTTTCACCATACGCACGTCATAGCATGATGGGAGCAAAAGTTTAGGTTTTCATAAGGAGAGAGAAAAAATGGTGTTAGAGCACTTGTTTGCGAAGGAAGGTTTTGAGACTAGATTTATCACATCAAAATCTTTCACTTGCTCACAATGGAGAGTTTTGGAATAGTTTTTCCGTATATCATGAAAAAGCAGTAGCACAAGGGTTCCAAAAGTACAGATCATGAATTGTAGATACCGACCAATCAGTGACTGCCACATTACATGATCCAATCTACATGACTTTTGATGCTTCGCGTTTTCCCCATTTGTTTAGTTTTCCTCATTTATCTTTAAATAAATATTTTTGCATATCCCATCGTGTAAATTAGTTCATTTACGTATATACTTAATTTTCAAAGTCTTTAGATTGTTTATTACTCATTACCTTTTAATTATTACTGTTATTAGTTTCTTTAAGTGACCAAAATTAAAGCATGTCTTTTTTATTATTTTAATATTTTTAAAAAGTAATTAAAAAAATAAATAGTGAGATTAATTAATATGTTTGTCACTGTCAAATTAAATTGCTCTAAATTTGTAGGTCCTTAAAATTGTTTTAAAATATCATTGTTGGAGTAAAAAAATTAAGCTTAGTAATATGATGTATATAATATGAGGACGTGGCAACCTATATGACTGTGAGTTGAAAACTGTATAACTGAAGATTTATAACAATGTGGGGTATGTAGTCAAATTTTGAATTTTACCATTGCAATTGCTCTTATTGATGGCACATTGACTGTAAATTTTTTCATGACATGTTTGACCGTTAATAATTTCAGTTACATATAATAACATATAATAATTTTATTTTTTTTAAGGTGAAACCATCTAAAGATGGAGGGTAGTTTATTGGGCTTCCCAGACCCAAGAAGAAGTCAAAAAATGGTAAAGTTTTGAACTGATTACAATAGAGCTAAGCTAAAGCCAATGGCTTAACAAATTGCCTAGTCTAATTCAAAAACAGTAGCTAATCCGGTGACAAACTTAGAGCTGAAAGGAGATAGGACCTATTAAGGAATTGTAAACAAAACTCAGAGACCCTATCCATACATTCAGAACAAGTGATTTTCCATGTTAGCTACTAAGCAAAAGAATGATCAGTAATTAGAGCCTAATAGTTGACATTTGTAACCTATCTAGAAGCACAATGGCTTTAGTATCAGAAGGTAAAGTGTTCCAAGTGAAGACCAGTGAGCATTTTGATGAGAGAACCAATTTAGCCAAAGAATCAGCTGCCATGTTTCCCTATCTGAGAGTGTGAGAGAGCCTGACTGAGATGCTTCTGTTGATGTCATCACAAAGAGAGAAGAGCTTTCAGTGAACTGTGTTACGGAAGAGCTTCCAGTGATTATTATAAAATTTATATATTCAAAAAATACATGTTACGGAGAATCTAAAAGTATCTCATACAATGATATTAACAATCACACGCTATATGAAATTTATGGTCAAATATGAAATTAAAAAAGTTAGAAAAAAAGTGTGTTAAATACTGTGAATCGGAGGGAGTATCATCACTGAGAATAATACTGTAATTCGATTTTATCAATTCACTAATTAATTTTTATCAAACAAAACAATCTAATACACGCAATCTTACTTAACATTCACTGTCCATTTACCTCATTTTTATCGAAAACATTTTATTAATATACGTCAATCTTACGTAAGATTTACTGTCCACCTATGACCTATCTCATCTTTGTCGAAAAACTATTTTGTTTATCAATATACATGTCAATCTTACTGAAATGGGTGATTTTATTTACACCAACCTAATTGCTATTTGCACCACCGTATCCCACTTTTACTTAAATCAACATGCATTAAGTACAAATTAGAGTATTTCTATATTTTTATAATAGTCAACTTGTACCTTTTCTTTTACTTCTTAATATTTCATTTCTAAATTAAACACTTTTATTAAAAATAAAATCCAAAAAATGCAGGTAATAAAATATTAAAGTAAACATTTTATTAATATAAAATTATTCCTTCTTTATGATATAGCTTCACCTGTTATGGATTAAGATTAAATTTAAAATTATAATTTAACATTATTTATTTCATTCACAATGAATTTATACTCTTTAAATTTTGTAAAATAAAATATTAAATGTAGGATAATATACACAAATAAACATTAGACATCAGGTATAATAAATTTAAAATTTACTAAATAATTATTCTTATAAAATATTTATTATTAGTTTATTAAATGTCTAAACAGTTTCAACGACACTAACTCATATATTTTATGATGAGTTGGTTGAATTTCAATAATTATTTTCGATAATATTTTTTTATTATAAATTTAAATAATTTTTAGAACTTGTGATATAATATTTGAAAATAATTATAAGTATGTTTCATTGTGTCACAAATCAAAATTAAGTAAAAAAAGCTTCCTATTTAACATTAAAAATTAATTTTTTAATATACATGTCAAACAAATTAAAGTATAATTTAGAATTTTAACAATTAAATATTAAAGTTTAATTGAAAAGTAGACGCAATTAGCATTTTTTCTACCTACGTCGTGACCAACCAACTTTTTACGACCTCTAGATTATTTACACCTCTAAAAGTGGTGTAAATAGTAACACCCTACTGAAATTCACTACTACCCATCTCATTTTTATTGAAAATATCTCGTGATTGTTCACTACCTACCCACCTCATTTTTATTGAAAATATGTCGTGATTGTTCACTGGCAAATCTCTAGAAAGTCCGAAATTGTTATGGAATTACCACTATATATTTAAACTCAAGTGATACTATTTTGTGTTAAAACATTGATTGTATCAAAGTAAACATATAGTAAAACATGGCTTAATGCAAAAATTCATGAAATTACATTAAAACATTAATAAATTTCAAGTAACAAAATTTACAATTCAAATTAAAAACTACACTGTATAAGTTAAAACGTATAAAGACTTTTATTGAAAGTCAAGAAAAATGGGAGTTCTTGAGACTTTCTCTTGTTCACTACCTACCTACCCCATTTTTATCGAGACACGTCAATTTATGTAAGATACTCTTCATACTCACCTCATTTTTATCAAAAACTATCTTATCAATACACGTCAATCTTACTGAAAAATTCACTATCTAAAAATATCACATCAATCTTACTACCCACCTCATTTTTATCAAAACATATCTCGTATTTGTTCACCACCTACCTACCTCATTTAATTTTTATTGAGACACGATCTACGTAAGATTCTCCTGCACACCCACCTCATTTTTATCAAAATTATCTTATCAATACACGTCAATCTTACTGAAAATTCACTATCTACCTACCTCATTTTTATTGAAAAACATCTCGTGATTGTTCACTACCTACCTACCACCTCAGTTTTATCGAAAAATATCACATCAATCTTACTACCCACCTCATTTTTATCGAAACATATCTCGTATTTGTTCACCACCTACCTACCTCATTTAATTTTTTTTATAGAGACAGTCGATCTACATAAGATTCTCTTCACACCCACCTCATTTTTATCAAAAATTATCTTATCAATACACGTCAATTTTACTGAAAATTCAGTATCTAAAAATATCACTACCACCTCATTTTCGTATTTGTTCACCACCTACCTACCTCATTTAATTTTTATCGAGACACGTCGATCTACGTAATATTCTCTTGCACACCCACCTCATTTTTATCAAAAAATATCTTATCAATACACGTCAATCTTAGTGAAAATTCACTATCTACCTACCTCATTTTTATCGAAAAACATCTTGTGATTGTTCACTACCTACCTACCACCTCAGTTTTATCGAAACATATCACATTAATCCTACTACCCACCTCATTTTTATCGAAACATATCTCGTATTTGTTCACCACCTACCTAGCTCATTTAATTTTTTATTTTATTGAGACACGTCGATTTACGTAAGATTCCCCTGCACACCCACCACCTGATTTTAATGAAAAATTACGTCGATCTACGTAAGATTCTCCTGCACACCTGTCTGATTTTAATGAAAAATTATCTTATCAATACACGTCAATCTTACTGAAAATTCACTATCTACCTACCTCATATAAAAATATCTCGTAATTGTTCACTACCTACCTACCTACCACCTCAATTTTATCGAAATATATCACGTCAATATTACTACCCACCTCATTTTTATCGAAACATATCTTGTATTTGTTCACCATCTACCTACCTCATTTAATTTTTTATTTTATTGAGACACGTCGATCTACGTAAGATTCCCCTGCACACCCACCACCTGATTTTAATGAAAAATTACGTCGATCTACGTAAGATTCTCCTGCACACCCATCTGATTTTAATGAAAAATTATCTTATCAATACACGTCAATCTTACTGAAAATTCAGTATCTACCTACCTCATATAAAAATCTCTCGTAATTGTTCACTACCTACCTACCTACCACCTCAATTTTATTGAAATATATCACGTCAATCTTACTACCCACCTCATTTTTATCGAAACATATCTCATATTTGTTCACCACCTACCTACCTCATTTAATTTTTTATTTTATTGAGACACGTCGATCTACGTAAGATTCCCCTGCACACCCACCACCTGATTTTAATGAAAAATTACGTCGATCTACGTAAGATTCTCCTGCACACCCATCTGATTTTAATGAAAAATTATCTTATCAATACACACCCATCTGATTTTAATGAAAAATTATCTTATCAATACACGTCAATCTTACTGAAAATTCAGTATCTACCTACTTCATATAAAAATATCTCGTAATTGTTCACTACCTACCTACCTACCACCTCAATTGTATCGAAATATATCACGTCAATCTTACTACCCACCTCATTTTTATCAAAACATATCTCGTATTTTTTCACCACCTACCTACCTCATTTAATATATTATGGAGACACATCGATCTACGTAAGATTCTCTTCACATCCACCTCATTTTTATCAAAAACTATCTTATCAATACACGTCAATCTTACTGAAAATTACTATCTAAAAATATCACATCAACCTTACTACCACCTCATTTTTATCGAAACATATCTCGTATTTGTTCACCACCTACCTACCTCATTTAATTTTTATCAAGACACGTCGTTCTATGTAAAATTCCCCTGCACACCACCTCATTTTTATCAAAAATTATCTTATACAGACACATCAATCTTACTGGAAAATTCACTATCTACCTACCTCATTTTTATTGATAAACATCTCGTGATTGTTCACTACCTACCTACCACCTCATTTTTATCGAAAATATCACATCAATCCTACAACCCACCTCATTTTTATCGAAACATATCTCGTATTTATTCACCACCTACCTACCTCATTTAATTTTTTATTTTATTGTGACACGTCGTAAGATTCCCTGCACACCTGATTTTAATGAAAAATTATCTTATCAATACACGTCAATCTTACTGAAAATTCACTATCTACCTACCTCATTTTTATCGAAAAATATCTCGTGATTGTTCACTACATACCTACCTACCACCCCAATTTTATCGAAATATATCACGTCAATCTTACTACCCACCTCATTTTTAACGAAACTCGTATTTGTTCACCTCCTACCTATCCCATTTAATTTTTATGGAGACACGTGTAAGATTCCCCTGCACACCCACCTCAGTTTTACCAAAAATTATCTTATCAATACACGTCAATCTTATAAAATTGACTACCTATCTTATTTATATCGAAAATATCTCGTGATTGTCGAAACTGGGGATATATATTCAGACTCACCCCAACCTACAAAATCACCCAAGCCTACAAGCGTCCATCTCAAACCTTTGTAGATATATAATCAGCTCACCCCAACCTACAAGCGTCAATCTCAAACCTTTCTCAAATCTTCCCACCTACAAGCTATATATTTCTCAAATCCAGTGAAATGAATATTTTTGTAAAATATAAAATCCAAATTTCAAGTTGGATTTCTTGGATGGAAGGGTTTATGGATTTCAAGCCAAGATCTTCCAGGGTACAAATAATGAATTTCGATGGGTCGGATTGTATAAAGATTTCAGAATTCTCAGGTACATATTATCGTAGTTATAATTTTATTTTAAATCTCAATTTTATTATTTTATTATAAATACACTGTTTTAAATTTTGGAGCTATAATAATTTTATTTGGTGTTGATCTCGACATATCTCATGTACCAACAACATTCTGCGACTCTTACTTTTGCAGCCGATGATTTGTCGAGTGAGAGGGCCGCGGCGTTGTGGAAAGATATCAATGGCGGAGCGGTCAATCTGCTGCTAGCGACTTGCTGCGAGTGCAGTGGATACGAGAGCCGGCAGGTGCAATGGATCCGAGGGGAATTGGATTTGTCATTTCCCTTGGGAAATAGATATCATCAAAATGGCGAAGAGATTCATGCACTAGTCATTTTCGGGCTAATTTGAATGCTCTTAAAATCTTCAAGCATTCCCTTCTCCTGACCACCTCAAATCTACCTCTCTTTGTCACCTCACAGTAGAGTCAAATCTGCAACAGAGTCGATGCAGTCCAAGTCAAGTGCGTAGTGAAAGTGGTGGAAGAAAATAGATCGAAGCCAAGAAAATAAATCGAAGTCAAGTGTATAGTGAAAGTAAATCGAAGTCAAGTGTATAGTGAAAGAGGCGGAAGAAAACAGATTGAAGTGTGTAGTGAAAGTGGTGGAAGAAAACAGATTGAATCCAAGTGATATGTCTTATATGATGCGAACTCATTATCTTTAGCATGATTATTGTTAAAATGTAAAGCAATGCCCTTATAATGCAGGACATGTATATAAATAAATAGCCACACAATGAACAATGAACTGTTAATCGGTAGTATAGTTTGCAGAAAACATATACACCGGCTACAACAGACACGCTGTAACAGCTAGGCATCTTACTCTCGACGGAGCTTCTGACCAGCTATAACAACCCGAGATCATTACGCTTCAAGACTAAATAAGCATCGGACTCGCCTGCTTCATCGATAATCACATCTTTGCAGAAACCAACGAACTGCAATATATCCTTGGCAGGCTGGCAGCTGTGAACAAGAAATGCAGGATAATGATATTACAAAGGATAAAATAAACAAAAATACACACGAGTGTTATTTCTTCGAACTGAAGCTTTCTACAATAAATACACCATTCCAAAACTCAACATGATCAATGAGTAGAAAAAAGGGTGACAGCTGCATAGCCACATTTGCCTGGCAACTAATTTAGCACGTAATGTAAGCATAAGAAAAAAATATGGGAGAACGACAGTGCTCTTACTTTGAGGATAAAGCTTCCAAGGAATGATTCGAGTGCTTTTCTGAAAAGGGATAGAGCAATTTTGAACCTTTCTTCTCAGGAACAATTAGCATCAGCGTATCTAATTGAACATTGGTCAATTTCTGCAATCTTTCCCCCAAGTCTTTCAGCTTAGCAAATTCATCTATCTCAAGAAGGAAATTCCTCCCCCTTCATACCACAGACAGCTGCTTTTCTGAATGCTCCATGATTCAAAATATGTGCACATAATCTACACTACATTACTAAAGCACTTTTCAAAATGACAACTTTTAACATTCTAAACAACTCAGCCTTCGAAAATTTAAAAATCCAAACAGTTTAGCTTAGAAAATTCATGGATTCATGGGTTCCTTTACAAGAAAGCTCCCTGACAAGAACAACAAATCATGCTATTAACACAATTGCTTTTGAAAAACCTTAAATAACTTCTTCATGGCTCAGTTCGACGATTACCTATGCAATAACTCAATTTATCTGAACATAACACAATAAACTAAGCAATCATTTTTCAAGCTCCAAAAACCTAACTTGATGTTGATCCAATCAGTATTAAGAGTCTGAATTATACCTGTATTGTACCTGGTAATTTAAGCAGAATTATCTCCAAATTCCAGAAGAATCTGAATCGAATCGAATGAGTGCACAGATAAAAAGAGTGGAATTTGGTAAAACCGTGAGAGGAAGTTTATGGAAGAAGAAAATCCATTTTCCACAAGCATGTGGTACAAAAATATGACATATGTAATGAAGAAGAACCATGACATCTGTATCAATTAAAATAATAATTTCAAAATTCAGACGAATTCCCCGAAATGTCCAGTTTTTGTACTAAATTCCGAGCCAACTTTGTAGCATTTTAGAATTTGAAATTTTGAGCCCTTAAAGTGAGTTTTGAAACTTCAAGTCCAAAGCCTACAGCAAAAGAAGAGGAAAAAGAAGAGGAAGAAGATAGTGGTGGTGATCAAGGATACAAAGACAGCAACATAAGCTCTATATTAAATTGTTTTATATAAAACAATAAGCTGCATCATTGCTTTTCACATGACACAGCCATGGAAAGCACTCGGGGAATTTCTGATTCACATTTAGAGGCACATAGCCCTTCTACTAAGACAGAGATAGTGAATTTGTTGGGCAAACACCCTTTTTCAAACATCTCTTCAAGAACTCTAATGCCGTCCTTTGCTTTACCAGCTTTACAAAACCCCTTAATCAACATGCTATAAGTAAACGAATTGGGACTAACTTTCTTCTCCACCATGTCATCCCACAACCTCCCAGCTTCAGAAAGTTCCCCACTTTCACACAGTCCAGCAATAAGTGTATTATATGTCAACTGACTGGGAGTCAGTCCTTTGTCAAGCTCATCAAACAGCTTTCTCGCTTGTAATATCTTTCCCTCCTTACACAGCCAATGTATAAGTGTGCTCGCGATAGCATTATCTGGAGTAACATTCTTAACTATCAATTTCTTCCACAGCATACATGCCTCGTCAACTTTCCCTTCTTCACATAAAATATCAATCAACTTGCAACAAAGTGTCGAACATGGTACATGTCTCTTATCAAGCATATCATGAAGCAAATTCACAGCCTCTCCCGATCTCTTTTCTTTACAAAGAGCCTCAATCATTACTTCATAAGTAACATCATTCGGCTCAACTCCATTGTACTCCATATCATCCATCAACTTGACAGCATCAACCAACCGCCCTATCCTACAAAACCCGTCCATCAAAATGGTGTAGCAAGTAACGTCAGGCAACCATCCGTGGTCTCGAATATCACCAAACACTTTCTTGGCAGCTTCCATATCGCCCCTCGTCACATACCCACCTAAGAGAGTAGTGTAACTCACCATGTTAGGAACAACCCCCATGACCGGCATTTCACCTAAAATCCTAATAGCACCGCTAATATCATTCTTCTTGCATAATGCCTTGATCAGAACATTACATGTAATCACATTAGGCATAATACCAAACCTCTCTCTACAACTCTTAAACAAACCATAAACCAAATCGAAAAAATTATTCAAAACCAAAGCATTCAGCAGAGTGTTAAACGACCTGGCTGACCTTCGCACTCCAGTAAACTCGTCCATCTTCAAGAACAGTTTAAGTGCTTCCTTAGGCTTGCTGGCAAGTCCATAATTCCTGATCACCATGCTGAACAGCTTCTCGGTGCAGCCAATCCCCGACGCCCTGAGCTCATCCAGCAGGGCCTCCATTTCGCGAAAGGAGCGGGCACGGGAGAGCTTGAGGATCATGAAGTGGTAGGTCTGGTAGTTGTGGGTGAAGTTAGAGTGGAATTTAGCAGCGTGGTGGAAGATTTGGAGGGCGAGATTGAGGTCTGGCTGGCGGGAGATGATTGAGATCAAGCGCTTGTGGGAGAGGTTTCTTGGCCAGGGTTGGACCGGTGGGGTCACTGTGTAAGACTTAAGGAGCTCCGATTTGGAGTTGATGGTGGCGAGGTGGTGGAACGATGGGTGCAAATTGACCCCGCCGGAATCTGGATCTGAATCTGAATCAGAGCTAGAAATTTTGCTGCTTGCGGAGGAATAGTGGTGGTAGAATGGGCTGATGGAATGGGTTGCGCCGCCGCGGGATAGGCGGAGGAATCGCCTGCAGAGGAACATGGCGGCGGTTAGCAGTGGTGATGATTTAATTAGGTTTTGCGATTTGGGAAATTACCCGTTTCACTCACGGGTTCCCGCCATATCTCATGCTCATGTACATGGTACTTTTTGAGGTCTGACATTTTTAATCAAAAGAATGTATTTAACAAAACAAAATTCAAAAGAATGTGAATTGTTTCATATATAACTGTGTATTCTGATACTAGTCTACTCTTATAAATTCTATATACATGTATCAATATAACTAATGAGTTAAGATTTTCAATATGTTCGTTAAATTTGTCTGTCTTTCTATATATTCGAGCGGAACATTAACTCTGTTTTTCATATATTAGTACTACTAAAAATAAATTGAGGAACCATTTCTCACATTCCATGAACTTTTTAGATTTGAAATTCTCCTAAAATCATCTTTCTCAAAAGTCACCGACACCACTATTTCAAAACACCACCATTATTTCGGCACCATCAACCACCACTATTGTCACTCCGGACACCGCCACATCACCACTCTAACTAACACTGACCACCATTACTACATCCACCATCACCACTTTATCCCCCACCAACCGCCACCACTATCACCCGGTCACCACCAACCACCACCACTATATTCCAAATATCATTTCTACTCATTCTTTTTTGTGGTAGTCGAAATCAAGTAATGCACATTAAACCATTAATGCCGAGAGAAGCTGTTGTGGTTATCTTCGATGACACCTTGACAGAAACTAAAGCACCAAATTGCAACACCAAAACTTTTATACTTATCAAAAGCATCGCTAGTAATTAGAAATGCGTCTACTTAAGGATCTCAATCTACATCTTCAACTGAATTTCTGCTTCCAAAGCTTCCATGTGAAGCTCTGATTGCTAGCCATCTTTTTCATCTAGAAAGTTTCTTGATATAGCCTGAACTTTGACCAAGTTTCATATTTGTAACGAATCTGATCCAAACCAGACCCGGTCTATTTTTTTTTCTCCAAACCACATCATATCTGAACTTCCACAAATATCAAATTACATAGAAGGAAAGACACATCACCTGCATACTTGGGACTTGGACTTGAACCAAACTATTTTTTTTCTTTTTATTTCTCTTCCTTTCTATTTTTTTTTTAAAATTCCTATATATTTTCCTGCTTTCATATACAATTTGATTTTTTTTTGTAAAATCCATTTTAAAACCAAGGTTTTCCAAAATCTCAAAATTGAAGATCCATGCTCTATATTCACACAAGGCCTAAAGTTTTGGTTTCCAATTTCTCTCAAATACACAAAAGCTTGCCTCAACCCTTTCACTTGGAGAGAATGCAATAGTCTTAGGTAGGGCTGTACATGAGCCGGGTCAACCCGAAAAAATGGTCTGGCCCGGGACCGGAATTGGTGACCCGGACCCGAATTTTTTGCATTCCGGGCCGGGCCCTGGGTCACCATTTTTGTCCATTCCGGATTTCGGGCCGATCCGGGTCAAACCCGGATTTTTCCGGGTCAACTCGGGAGTCCGGTTATATATCATAGATATGCAATTATTACACATATTTAATGTTGTTCTAGTGGTAAGACTTGCCATTTTGTAACATACAACCAAAGTTCAAATCTCACCAAAAGCAATATTTTAGTGTTTTGTTTTTAAAATAAATTTAACATCCGTATATATTAATTAATCATACAATTTATTAACAAAAAGAAATATGATCTAGTGGTAAGGAGATTGTGACACAATGGTCTATAGTTCAACTCTTAATGGAAGCACTTTTTTCGTAAAAAAAAAAGTGTAGTAGAGATTGTAACCGGGTCAACTGGTCTGATCCGGGTCAAATTCGGAATAATTCCGAACCGGGTCCGGTTCAAGAAACAGTCAAACTGGACCGGACCCCGGTCCAAGATTTTCAGATATTCCGCGTCCGGGTCATTTCGGATCCGGGCCGGCCCGGGTTGATCCGGTTGTACAGCCCTAGTCTTAGGTCATGTTCACTAGATCCTTTCTATAAATTAGTTCAATTTAGCAAATTTGAATGAATTTAGTTATACAAAATTTCACTTAATTCAGCACGAAACTAAGTTTAGAAGAATGAATTCTACAAAATGTTCATCTTAGTCTAACAAACTCATATATATACATGCAAGTCACCTTTTTAATCAATAGATCAACAAAATATTTCCTAACACAAATATCCAATTCATTTCACAAATCTAATTCAACTCAATTTAGTATACAGGGCACCATTATCATCATGATATTAGAATGCGTTTTATTTTGTAAAAAAAACTGATCAAATTTTTGTAAATTAAAAAAAACATTACTTGATATCTATTATGTAAAAATTGCAACTTCCTATAATAGATGAACAAGGAACTGGTCGTTTATTGAGTAGTATACAAAATCGTACAGAGTACAGAGTGTAGTTATATATTGTTACATTATAAAATACACGGTGCAAGAATATATACTCCAATTTACACCACTTGTAGCCAGCTTCAACCGTTTCCAAGTTTACTGCAGTGATTGTATTGCAGAAAACAAATGCAGGGGCTACAACAGATACACACTGTAACAACACTGGGATATTACGCATTGCAGCTCTCGAGGGAGCTTCTGACCAGCCATAACAACCCCGGATCATTACGCTTCAACACTAAATAAGCATTCGACTTGCCTGCTTCATCGATAATCACATCTTCACAGAAACCAACCAATTGCAATATATCCTTGGCAGCTGTGAACAAGAAATGCAGGATTGACATATTACAAAGGATAAAATAAATCAAAGTACACACGAGTGTATTTCTTCTAAGTGAAGCTTTCAACAATCAAAATAAAAATCAACCGGAGAGTAACACCATCTAAAGAAACCCGGAGTGATAACGATATTAAGACATTGGTAATGTAACAATAATTTATACACAACATAATTGTATAAGGATTTTTCATACCTTCATAGCATAGTAAATTCCTCTGAATAGAAGGATTAGCCTGTACCAACGAATGACCCATTAGTAAACTATAAATACTGCATGCCTAACAATGCATTAACTGTAATCACAGTGTAAAATACCTTCCGTATTTTTCTGAACTTCAATTCTGTGGGGTGTTCAATGGCATTCCTGAAAGTAGGAATAACCCATGTTATAAAAAAGCTTGTACAAAAAACAGTCAGTTTCAACAGATACTCATCAGTCATCACAAGTGAAATACAGCCCTTACCTGATTATCTTCAGTAGGGTCTGCAGCACAGCAGAACCATCCAACCGATCAACCTCAGATCTTAGCATATCCATTGCCTTCTGCAAACGACTATAAACAGCTTTTGCAGGGTCTTGAATTCTCTGCAGCTCCATGTCATCTGGATCAGGCTCATCTGACTGAATGATTGAAGTTCCTTCATTAATAGTCACCCTACTGTGATCAGGTTCATGTTCTTTCCCCACAACTTCGATAACCTCCGAATTTTCTGGATCAGGCTCATCTGACTGACCATTTGACACTCCGTTCAACACCATCCTATTATGAGATTCAAGTTCCTCCTCCACGACTGCACTAACCTGAGAGTCATCAGGATCAGGCTCATTTGACTGACCATTTAACACTCCGCAAATCGCCATCCTATTATCAGACTCATGTTCCCTCTCTGCAACTGCACAGTCCTGAGAGTCATCATCTGGATCGGGCTCATTTGAATGATCAATCGGCATTTCATCAATCACCATTCTACTGTAATCTGATTCAGGCTCCACATCTACATTAAACTGAGAATCATCTGGATCAGGTTCTCTATATGGCATATCCACTGGTTCATGGAGTTGACGTGGAAGTATTTCTTTAATCATGGCATTGTCGTCTACTGCTTGAGAATCATCCAGATCAGGCTCTTTACCACTAATTTTGTGCTGAATTGTGTTTCCGTCAATCTCCATTCTTATAGGATCACTCACCTGCACCATTTGTAATCGAGTTTAATGAACAAAAGGTATGGGTAACCTTGGTATCTGCATCAGAAAGGGAGCATACCTGATCTGGATCTTCACTAGCATCAGTAGTTATCACAACATTTCGAGATGTTTCAGCAAAACGGAGGTACGCAGCAGCCACTGAAGATGCACGGGCGGTGGAGAAACCAAATTCCTGGCCTCCTAGTTTATGTGATACATTGACATCGTCGACAGTGCCATACTCCTCTCCATAATGTATTGCAGGCCCGACTCCATTCAGCGAGTGGCCTTTAGCTTTAGTCCAATCCAAGGCAGTAGCTTCTTTATTCAGCTGTCCAAATAGCTATAAATTAGTATATTCTAGAAGAAAGAGGAAAATCGAGTATGGAAGCACGTGTCATGAATTTATAGGATGAAATATATGTCTATAGCACAGGCACAGAAGGGCACACATGAAGAGGGATAAAGAGCGTATTACCTGGCTGTTCAAAGCAAGGAAGTCTGCATCATGTTCAGAGAAAACCATGTGTGTCTGGACCCAAGAATAAAGTGAGATGCCAATACCATACAATATCACAAACTGATACCAGAGAGGTGAATTGTACAAAGCATACACGAGAAGACATAATTAAGAATGCTAAATGGGCACTAAAGGTGAAGATTGAAAACTTACAAGTTCATGCAAAAGAGTCATTTTTATACTTTCATATTTTCTGAAACCCTTGAGGTCATCAGTTCGAAGGCGCAATGAGATTTCCTCTCCTTGATTCTGCACACAGTAAATGAATAAGTACTGCAAATCTAGCATACAGGAAAACTTAGACAGGCCAGGTGTAAGATTTTACAAATTAGTGATAAGGCCGAACTAGAGATGAACTAAATGGCTCTGGTGATTCTGTGCAGACTGGTAAGAGTTTCAAATCAAGAGAGTCATTTTGATTCTGAATGGAAACACAATGTTCAGCAAAATTGATCAACAGGTTCTATCTTAGTGATATGCCAAAATGCCATATGTACCCGAGGCATGTCTCTACTGAATGACAAACTATGTTTGAACAGATATGAATCTAGTTAGAGTTTATACTGAAGACATGAACAGATATCAGAGAACATGAGCAAGTAACTAGTTACTCAAATGCCAGCAACGGCCAACAAGCACTTGAGAAAATCCCAAAAAAGTATTCTCTGAGAACTTATTCTCACCTTATTAAAACCAAGTATGCATTTGGGACTCACACCAACATAGCCAACTGGAGCCATCTCTGTCATGATTCCAACTCGCCACCTATGCTGTAAAAGTAGATCACAAAACCAATAATCAATACTTCCAAATGAAAGAAAAAGGGTTCAGAGTGAGGATAATTTCTCCAAAGTAAAACCTTGTTCATCACTGCTACGATTCCAGGATCTGCAGCAAGCCTATGCATTATCTTTAGAGCTTCAGAAGCAGGAGGATTCAACTGCAGATGGTGAAGAGAGAAAATATTTAATAGAAAAACTAAATAAAGTTATTTACTTTATCATTCTAAAAGCTCTTTACTCTTCCTTACATTCTTGCTGTGAACAACAATACATGTAGGGACTAGAACCACATGTGATGTCATGTCTTAGTTTTAAAAACCAACCAATACACCAGAACAAATAAAACCATATATTACAATTATCAGAATGAAAGTACAAATGACCCATGCATGCAGGAATTTTTATGAAGCCCATGAGGGTGTACTCAAACATTACAAGTTCACTGGCAGGTTTCAAAAGAAATGCAAAGGAAGATAAAGAAAATGAAAGGAGCCTAAATACCTCAATTCCTGGTAAACTGAGTGTCCGAAATGCAGAAAAAACATAAGTCCCTTGAGGAAGTTGAATAGAAGATTTCTGGTAGGTAGCCCTCTGCCTCAATCTCTTTTCCTCTTCATCAAATCCAGCTATCCGGAGGTCTGTTTTGACATTTTGTAGAACCTGCTCCACTTCATTTTCAGGCACTCCCATCATCCTGATTGATTTTCCCTGATGTAGAATAAAAAACATATTCAAAAGTCAGAATTTTTGAGTATTCATTACCAAAGGTCATATTTAAAATTGATGGAGATTAAACATGCTTTCCAGGGGAGGATGTCTAAGAAGTAAGACACCCGATCAATGACCATATGAAAAACAAATAATTAATAGTCACAGTAATACAGCTCATCATAAGCAACATAAGCTTAGTTTTCTGACTCGGGAAAGAAAGGAGGTAAGACATCAGGCTACCTCAATAGCGGATAAAGCTTCCAAGGAAAGATTCGAGTGCTTTTCTGAGAAGGGGTAGAGCAATTTTGAGCCTTTCTTCTCTGGAACAATTAGCCTCAGCGTGTCTATTTGAACGTTGGTCAATTTCTGCAATCTTTCCCCCAAGTCTTTCAGCTTAGCAAATTCATCTATCTCAAGAAGGAACTTCCTCCCCCTCCATACCACAGACAGCTGCTTTTCTGAATGCTCCATGATCTAATATATGTGCACATAATTTGTAAGCAGCTCTTTCCAAAATGATAACTTTTAACATTCTAACAACTAAGCATCAAAAATCCAAACACCTGTAAGCTTAGAAAAAACATGGATTCATGGGTTCCTTAACATCTAAAACAATCACTTCTAAAACCTCAAGTAATTTCTTGATGGCTCAATTCGATAATTCCCTATGATTTTTCCAGCTCCGAAAACCAAACTTGATGTTGATCAAATCAGAATTAAGAGTCTGAGGAGGATTGAATCATACCTGGATAATTTAAGCAGAATTGTGTCCAAATTCCCCAGAATAATCTGCGAATCAAATGAGTGCGTTTATAAATAAATAGAGTGGAATTTGGTAAACCCGTGAGAAGAGGATTATGGAAGAAGAAAGTCCAGTTTCTATGAACGTGTGGATACAAAAATTTATGACGTATGTAATGACGAAGGACCGTGATATCTGAATTCAATTACAAAAACAATTTCCCTAAAATGTCCAGTTTTATTACTTTTTTAAAAATCCGAACCGAGCCCTTAATCAATTTCAAATATTTTTAGTGAACTTCAAGTTCAAATTTTAAATATAAACATTATTGAACAAATGTTTGGTGTTTTGAATTTTTCAGTTTAGTTTGATTCAGTTTAATTCTATTTAATGAATATGTTGATAACATTGATGCATTTTTATTATATATCAATTCGGTTTAATTCAATTTAGCGATAAAATTCACTCTAATTTACTCATATGAGAATTTTATCTCTTAATATATTAATTTGTTTTACAAATTATTATCAATAAAAAGTAGAGATAGTAATATCAAAAGAGAACATGGCCAAGGTCTGATTAAGTATTCTACATTCAAAATCACAAAATAGTAATGAAATTGTCTGAAATTTAGAGAATGGCCCTAAATCTGGTAATGGAAAATTATGATATAAGTTGGATATTTCTCCATCAAAGCCAAAGGGCTAGACTCTGAAAGAAAGAACACCAGGATCAACATGTTGTGGAATATGAGATTGAGCTGGGAACCTTGGAAGCCTAGCTGCTAAGCAATTTGCAGCTTCCAGATGACCTTTTTGTACTAGCCCTTCATCTTGTAGGCTCAACTCCTTGATCATTTCAGATAATGATGATGCATCAGTCTTCTTCTTCTTGAAACTCCATGCCCCAGTTTTCCAGTTGTAGCTGTACAATGGAAGGAACCTCTGTCCATACAAAGCCAGACACTCGATCGCGCATAATATGAACTCGAATTCAGCCATGGACATGTAGTATGGGAAGCTTACTCTCGTCCACCCCGGCTTCACGCCATTGTATCCCTGTTGTTTGCAATGAATAAGTTCAAATATATTAGGTCAAAAATATTTGAGTTCTTATATTTTCAAAAGTTGAGAAATGTTTGAAATTGTATGCATTATATATGGTGAATGATTTACTAACCATTTGAATGCTAGAGCGCAAGGCCATTGATTGAGGCTCGCTTACTTCAAGTAATGCGTGCCCGTATGGGCTGGCGCAGGCACAGCCTCCACGGGCTTGGATGCCGAAGAGATCACTGAGGAGCTTAGAAACAAAAGAGCCATGGAGTTGCTTGTTTCCTCTTGCATTTACTCTATTCTCAGATGAAGTAGTGTAAATGAGGAAGGATAGAATCGCTTGGCGCTTGGTGCTCGTGTTTCCAAGTATCTGTATGTTTGGATTTGGAAGAAGCCTTTTTAGGGCTTTATTGATGAAGATCTGCTCCATTTTTTCAATCATTTTGTGTCCAATGTATTCTTTGGTCCAAAATGCCAATGCTGCCCTGATTTTCTGTATGATTGGTGGAGTTCCAGCTTCCTCTCGCTTCTCCACATCGTTTATGTACAAAGTATCCTGAAATAGTATATGCGTATCAGAATAAGAGTCGTGTTTCTGTACACTGATTAGGGTTTTAAAATGAAAACTTGCCTCTTCCTTGATGCTATTTACATAATCGACTGTTCCACCGCCACAGGTGGATGGAGCTAGGGAGCTGAGCTGATAAAGGGCCTTATTCATGAGGAGGATGCCTGGAGAGCCAGGACCACCCAAGAACTTGTGTGGGCTGAGGAAAATGGCATCATAACCATCCATTTCACCCGATTTCATGTCGATTTTGATGTATGGACCGCTCGCTGCAAAGTCAAAGCAAGCAAACGCTCCATAGCGATGGAGAGTTCGCGCGATTTCGCGAGTGTCTGCATATATTCCAGTGACATTGCTGCAGGCAGAGAAGGAGCCAAGCATCGGGCGGTTTTCACCCTTGTATGACTCCAAATGAAGCCTCAAGGCTTCCATGTCCATTAGGCCATTTTCTAGCAAGCCAATCTCTATCACCTCAGCTAAACTGTTTCTCCAAGAAAGGATGTTGGAATGGTGTTCATAAGGACCGACGAAAACCACCCATCTTTCTCCACTTTTGAGGCATTTTAAGACCCTCCCTCTCAAATTTGAGGGGATGGAAATTCCCATCACTTCCTGGAGCCTCTTGATAGCTGCTGTCGAGCCCGAGCCACAAAATATAATCGCGTCGTGTTCTCCACCTCCTAAGCATTTCTTCGCGTATTCACTCGCTTCATCAGCCATTTCTGTCATCTTGCATCCCACATAACTGTCACTGCTGTGAGTGTTACCTGCAGGAGGACAGAAACTCAAAAGTAACCGTTAGTATTTTTGAAAAATGATAATATTTTCATTCAAAATGTGGATTAGCACTAATTTTTTACCATAGATAGGAAGAATGTGGTTGATGATATAGTCCTCAATGTAGCGAAGGCAGCGGCCTGAAGCAGTGTGATCGGCGTAGATGAGCTGCCGCTTCCCAAATGGTGTATAAAACTCGCTGCCTCCAATTATCTGAGATCGAAGCCACTCGAGTTTCTTCTCTTCAGATTGAGCTGCCATAGGCAAAAAGGCTTCAAGTTCGCGGAATGGCGCGGTATTATGTGACTGATCATCATCTTCTCTGCTTGAATAACAGCTTTGTTTCTTCATGATCGTCATCAGGTTGTGCTTACACTTGTTGCAGGAATTGTAAATGCTAGTTTTGAGAGTACACAGGCTTGAGATCATGCTGCTAGTATTTAATGGAATTGTGGTCAATTGCTATGTAATTGTTTGCTGGATTTTTAAGCAAGCTGTTTTTCTCTTGTAAATAGTTTTCTTGATTTTTTATCATTTTTGACTTTTTAATAGGCAACCAGTCATCCTATCTATTAATACTTTTCGTTCCGTCTGATTTTTCACACTTTTCATTGAACTAGTCATCCAACCTATTAATACTTTTTATTCGTCTGATTTTTCATACTTTCTATTGAACCAGTCATCCTACTTATTTCATACCTTTCATTCAATATTTAAATTAAGTTATTATACAAAATTTTGAAAATTTAATAATAAAATACACGGTGAATTAAGTAATATGTCAGATAATAACTATAAGTTTATTAAAATCTAATAATGAATATATGTAAATTTTAATAAATGAAAAGGTATAAAAATATGGTGAAATAGACGGAATACCTACTATTATCTTTTGCAGAATGACTTTTCACAATGTGTACTGCATTTTTCCACTACCACTATCCACTTCGTGGGCAGTTTGACCATAGTTTAGGACAAGAAATCGTGGACATGGTTTAGAATTGTCTTTATATTAAAATAAGTTAAAATTGGAAATTTAATGGTTTAGAATTGTCTTTAAAGTAAGTTAAAATTGGAAATTGAATGGTAGGAGTTCGTATTTTCATCCGTCCATGGAATTAGTCACAAAAAATAGTACCCCTGTAGTTGCGTTGCGTGTCAGCATAGGTCTTTTGACTACTTTTTACATAATTTAAGATTGTTCGAATTAGACAAATATTGGACCAAAAGACTTCATTACACTTTTACTCTAATGATACAAGGTCAATAATGCTATGAAAAAAAGGGTTACTAATGCACATATTGTTATGATAAAAACATTTATAGTAAGGTTAGTGCCGATTAAGTAATACACTGGGGTATTATTAATCTCTTGAAAGATTAGAAGCGCGTCACTGTAAATATTATTTAAATGTAAATATTACTTTTTATTAAATGTAAATATGGTACGGAAACGACACTGATCATAGAGTAGTTTAATTTAATACTCTATTAAATTGAACTAGCACTTAAAAACATTAAAGAAACCAGTATTTCTAGGGTTTGCAAACCCTAGCAATGAAATTAGACAAGAAAACAGCAAACATCAAGCAGCCTTCAAGTCTCATTGTCGTATCCTTCACGTCTCAAACTCATCCCGCTCCCACTTGAACTTGCCATCCTGATCATCCTTCAGCAGCTCATCTTCTAGATCTTGCTTCCTCTCGATAGCCAGCTCAACCCACGACCTCTTGGTTTGCTTCCTCGCTTACTTCTTGTCATTACTGAACACCATTGAGGCTCTGCTCAAGCACTTCTTCACCTCATAGCTCTTAAGTGACTTCATTGTTCGAGTTGCAAACGTCCCAAGTACATCGGAGAGGTCCACGTTGCCTTTTGCAAAGAAGAAATTTGCCACAATACGCTCATCATCACGAGTGAATCGGTACAGGTTCTTGATGAGCAGGCTTAGGGAACTCCATTTGAATAGCAGTTGTGTGTGCTTGGTGCTAGGATTTAGTAAGCAAGTGATTGTGTATGTTTGGAGCTAGGGTATAGTGAACGCTTAAACTATAGTCAGGGGTCAATGATAGACCCACGGTAAAAGTTGACCAAAACATGAGTCGGTAAAATTTAATGGTTGACTAGTTCGGTCTCGGTTTTGGTCAACATTGACCAAAACCTGAACCAATAACCGGTCCGAACTGAACCAGTCAATCATTAAGATTGACCGGTTTGGGTTTTGGTCAACACTGACCCGGGCGGAAGGGATTCGAACTCCGACCGCCGGCGACACGGCCAAAACCTTAAAAAACAAAATTGATTGAAAAAATACGATCTTGCTTCAATTTTTATGGACACGGGATTGGACATCCGCTTCAATCTATATCCCGAGTAAGAATACAACTCTAATTCCACGAAATCGATTGAAAATGTACGATCTTGCTTCAATATTTATGGACGTGGGATTGGACACCAGCTCCAATCTATATCCCGAGTTAGAATACAAATCTGATTCCCAAACAATCTAATCTATCGAGCATAAGTAATGCCTTGAACCCCTAGATCTTGTGGTTTCAAGGCATCAATCATGCCTTGAACCCTAGATCATTGAGCATGAACATATATTTGTTCCCCAATCCGGTCCCTATTGAATTGGGAACAGAGAGGTCGATTGTGGTTTCAAGGAAACAAGCATGCCTTGAACCCCTATATCATTAAGCATGAACACAGATTCGTTCCAATCCGATCTCTATTTTATTAGGAAGAGAGAGGATCGAGTTAAATTGTACTAGCTATTTAGATTTATACGATGAGAATATAATGATTGATTGTGCATCATACGTTCTACATCATACGTTATCCGTCCTGCATACGTTCAAAATAACAAGAACAAAACATGTCAAACCAAACAAATTTTAAAAATTACTATAACCAAATATAACAAAGTAAAAAATTTATGGCATGATCAGGAAAAATTATTCCAGATAAATAAATTAGAACCAAAATTACAAAAACTACCCAGTAGTTACTACACTCCGAAACAAAGTAGTATTGTAAAGATTAATTCCCAAACTGATTTCCATTAGGATTTACATAAGTATTTATAGTACATACAATGGTCTAATAATAATTAAAAAAACTATCTAAACCCTAAGAATATAAATGCATATACAATAAATACAAACAAAACTCTAATTGGATTCTTCTTCTATTGTCACACCCCCCCCCCCCCCCCCCTTCAAGCGAAACATCGGATTGATGGAGACGCAAAGCTTGGATCGGAAAAAATCAAACAAGGCACAATTGAGACCTTTGGTAAAAATATCCGCCACCTGTAGAGATGTAGGAACATGACTAACACGAAACTTGCCTCCAGCTACCAGCTCCCGCACAAAATGATAATCAATATCAATATGCTTAGCCCTCTTATGTGCAACAGGATTCTCCGCCAAAAAGATAGCACTGTTATTGTCACAGAGAAGTAAGGGAGAACCCTGCAGAGGAAAGCGCAGATCACGAAGAAGATGCATAAGCCAAACAACCTCTGAAGTTGTATTAGCCAGAGCACGATACTCCGACTCCGAACTCAATCGAGAGACAGTGGGTTGCTTCTTAGCACTCCAAACAACTAGATTTCCACCCAGAAAGACAGCATATCCATATGTAGAACGCCGAATCTCCAAGCACCGAGCCCAGTCCGCATCCGAGTAAGCAAGCACCTCCGAAACACCACCAGCAGAAAAGGTCAAACCACAATGCTGCGTACCATGAACATACCGAAGGATCCAAGTCACTGCCGAGAAGTGATCATCACGAGGATCCTGTAGAAACTGACTCACTGAGTTAACCGCAAACGACAAATCTGGACGAGTGATGGTCAGATACTGAAGAGCTCCAACAAGTGAACGATACAACTTGGGATTATGAAAAGGACCACTCGTGCTGCTATGAAGCTGAGACAAAGGTAGAAACGGGGTAGAAACAGGTGTGCCATCCAACATCCCAGATCGCTGAAGTATGTCCCTGGCATACTTGGCCTGCCCCAGAAATAAATCAGTGGAGGTAGGAATCACTTCCAGACCAAGAAAATAGCTAAGAGAGCCAAGATACTTGACCGAGAATTCACGATCAGCTCGGGTAATGAATTGGTGAATGGTTGTACTGTTGTTTCTTGTGAGAATGATATCATCAACGTAGACAAGCAGGTAGAGAATAACATTGTCACGAGTGAACACAAACAGTGACGGATCCGAAAGACTACCAACAGAGCCAAGATCCCGAACAAACGCACTAAATCGATCAAACCACGCCCGAGGAGCCTGTTTCAGTCCATAGATGGCCTTCCGAAAGAGACACACATGATGAGAACGAGCTGGATCCTGATAACCTGCTGGCTGTGCCATATAAACTGGAGTATCAAGAATGCCATTGAGAAAAGCATTCTTGACATCCAACTGATGAAGCGGGCATTTCCTCATGGTAGTAATGGCAAAAGCAGTGCGAACAGTGCCAGCCTTGACCACCGGACAAAAGGTGTGATCAAAATCAAATTCCGGAATCTGAGAAATCCCTTGAGCCACCAGTCGAGCCTTGGAGCAATCAATGGATCCATCCTATCGATACTTGAGGCGATAGACCCATTTGGAGCCAACAATATTGACCTGTGGAGGACACGGAACCAGATCCCACGTGTGCTGATGGTGAAGTGCAGCAATCTCCTCATCCATGGCAGGCACCCATCGTGAGTCCTTAGCAGCAGTCCGGTAAGTGCGAGGTTCCTTCTGAGCAATCAGCTCAGCAACTAGTCCAGTGACCACAAAGGCAGGGCCAAGATCACGAGCCACACGTGTCCCATCCTGATGACGAGTGATCATCCCATGAGCCCGAGGAGCAGGAGGATTTGGAGCTGAGACGGGACCGGAGGACTCAGGCGATGACAAAGATGGTGTAGGCGAACGAGGAGTTGTAACAGGTTCATCATTAACAGCGGGACACGTGACAGGACCATCCGAAGCAGCCGTGGGTGACACTGGCTCATGACACACAAAGCAAGGAGCGGATGACACCAGTGGAGAAGACCCAACAGGAGGTATACCCAAATCTGGAGTAGTGGGATCCAAGAACGACGAGATATCCAATGAAGTAAACTGAGCCTCTGAAGTAGCACTAGAGAAAGGAAAATGAGTCTCATCAAATCTGGCATGGCGAGTCATATAAACGCAACGTGTGGTTGTGTCCAAGCACTTAAACCCCTTATACTGCGCGCTATAGCCTATAAAAACACATGGAAGACTACGAGGAGCCAGCTTATGAGCTACTGTAGGGCGAACATATGGAAATACTCTACAACCAAAAGGATGAAAGTTGGAGTATTCTGGAGAACGGCCAAATAAAACCTCAAAAAAGAGATACATCACCTAGAACATGAGTAGGCAGACGATTAATGTTGAACACCGCAGTGCTGAATGCATCATCCCAGTGGGAAAGAGGTAAATGTGAGTGAAACAGCATGGAGAGCCCCATCTCTGTGATATGTCTGTGCTTCCGTTCAGCCCTACCATTCTGCTCTGGCGTGTAAGAATAGGACATATGATGATGAATGCCTCAAGAACCAAAGTAGTCTGTAATCGGGTGTTGGTAAACTCAGTTCCACCATCGCTCTAAAAGACTTTGATGCGGGATGAAAATTGATTCTCAACCAGTGCCTCAAATTGTAAATATATATCGACAAAATCTGACTTCCGACGTAAGGGATAAAACCAACAAAATCGCGAGTGATCATCCACAAACACAACATAATAAGCAAAACCATTACCAGATAAAACCGGAGAAGGTCCCCATAAATCACAATGAATTAAATCAAGAACGTGATCAACACGTTTAGAATTCACAGCAAAAGATAATTTTTGTCCCTTAGTCATAGCACAAGGCTCACAAACACCAGGTCTAGGAAGCACAGAAGTAAGAGATAAACAACCAGTCTTATTCAAAAGGGTAACAATATGGGACACATGACCCAGGCGAGTATGCCAAATCTCAAACGATGCTCTATTTTTATTCTTCACCACAAATGACAACAGTGCCTCCTCACCACGGTCCAAAACATAGAGGCCATCCTCACATCTGCCCCGCCCCAGAATTGCCTTGGTGGCCTTGTGCTGAATAAGAAAAGGCTGATCATCAAAGGCAATAACAGCACCAAGCGCACGAGTGAGTTTACTGATACTTAACAAGTTCTTGGTAATAGCAGGTACAACCAACACGTCAGATAAATGCAAAGAAGGACTAACACGAGCATCACCAATACCAGTAATAGAAATACCCGCACCATTACCAACAAAGACAAGAGTATTACCGTTATAAGGTGTGATACTGGACAAATTCGACGCAGAGGAGCTCATGTGATTCGTACTTCCAGAGTCCATGTTCCAATCTAGAGTGGTGGAGGATGAGACAGCAAGAGAGGGATGATACTGAGTATTGTTGGATATGTCAAGTATTGTTGGGGCTGCTGAGGAGCATAAATGACATACTGTGGCGCTGGCTACTGAAGTACTACATATGGCTGCATCTGAACAAGATTAGCCTAAGGAGTCCGTGGAATTTGACCTGGCTGAGCTACAAAGGGTAGAATCTGCGGCTGAGCATAGGGCTGAACATAGGGCTGAGACTTCTGAGGCGTCGGACGAGGAGCGGACGACGGGCACTGTTTGGACACATGTCCATAACCCTCGCAGGTATAGCATTGAATCGGACCACCATGACCACGCCCAGACACTCCAGAGTGACATGCCGATCGCCGCTGGCTGGACCGGCCAGATGCAGCGGCGCGTGGGGCCCACGCGCCACCTCCAGCTGGTTCCGCGACGTTGGCAGCCTGTTCCTTCTGCTGAGATTATGTCAAAAACATCACTGGGGCAGGGGTCTGGACAGTAGAACCCCGCAAATTGGCCAAAAACGCTTCATGGGCTTGTGCCTCATGAACAACCTGCTGATATAAGGGAGCAGGATCTCTAGAGGCAATAGGGGCGCTAAAGGAACTAAAGTCAAGGCCCAGAGCATTCAAAAACCAAATCAACTTCTCCCGGTGATCAACTAGATCACCCATAGCATTCAACTTTTCAAAAATTGACATAAAAGAAAGATGTAGCTCATGAACGGTACCCGATTTCTTGAGTGAGGCAGCCTGTTGGCGGAGGCTGAACTTGGCAACCGCAGATCCATGTTGGAAGGCCTTCGCAAAAGCATCCCACATCGCCTTGGCAGTGTGACACTGGGAGGCTTCATTCTTCACTTCTGGGGTAAGCGAGGAGTACAGAACACCACAAATAGCCTGATCATCATCCATCCAAGTATCATACGCCACCTTGGCAGCATCATAGGCCTCCTTGGACTTCAACTTAGCAGCATCATCCGGAGGAACGGTGGAGGAGGACGGTGGCACAGGCACCGGAAGCTCATGGCAGGGAGAGGAGCCATCAAGATGGCCAAACAAACCTTGAGGATGAAGAACATACTGAAAATGTTGTTTACACTGGAGATACGTAGTAGCATCAAGTTTAGTGTTAAGCATATGAATCATCGTATTGATGGACAACTTCTCATGACGTCCATTAGAAGCCATCGTAGAGAAGGAAAAATACAAAAAGCAAAAATTTTGATGAGGGGAGGGAGGACAGCCGACGGCGGCTAGAAGGAGGAGGAAGAAGTTTTACGCAAACCCTAGAGAAAAAAGAGAGGATCGGTAAAAGGCTGATACCATGTAAAGACTAATTCCTAAACTGATTTCCATTAGGATTTACATAAGCATTTGTAGTGCATATAAGGGTCTAATAATAATTAACAAAACTATCTAAACCCTAAGAATATAACTGCAATATACAATAAATACAAACAAAACCCTAATCAGATTCTTCTTCTATTGTCACAAGTATAACTATTATTATGTGATGAGTAAGGAATAATATAAATTTATTATGGATTGTTTAGTTAATAATTTATTATGTTAGTAAGTCTTTGTAATCATTCTATCACTAAACAAACAAACAGATTGTGTGACCAAAGAGGCAAAGACTAGCAGATGCCCTTGCAAACTTTGCCTTAACTCAGAAAATCTGCTCAATTTTGAATTGGGAACTACTTCCATCAAATGTGAAGGCTCTATGTCTTCTTGATCAGACCCAACTTCCCTCAGGAACTAATCCTGCACTTTCAAAGGGTAGCGGCTCCAGCATCTAATCTCCTCAACTATTCTGCCATATATTGTCAAATTTCATATTTCTATTTTAATATTCTCTTGCTATCTCTATCAATGTCAATGCTTATTTGGTGCCGCATTGAATTTTACCTTGATAATTCTCTAATAGGCTCCAAATATATTTTGATATTCATTAGAGATACTTTTGTATATAGTCCATCTCTCTCTATTCTTTTGTAAAGTTGCGTAAACTAGGGGCTCGCGTAACATTTCAAACTGACTTTAAACCCTTCTATTTAATTTATGGCCATTTAAGGCGAATAGGTTTGGGAAACGTAATATATTTCCTTACCAATGGTGGATTATGCTAAAAAAAACAAAGACCAAGTTTGTAACTTTATAGAATCGTCCGAAAGATTCTTACGTTCTTTTTTGGTTTGTTTAGATCAAAATTTCTTACTTTCATTCTTTTTTTGGCAAAAAAAGTAATTATGAAAAGATATATTCACCCTTAATAAATTTATATATATACATATATTTAGTTTTTAGAGGGGTAAGAGAGGAATATTACTGATAGTTCTTACCCCTCTAAAAACTAAAATGTAACATATACTCTCCTGTAAAATCAATTGTGCAATTTTGGCCCGGAAGGGGTATTGACTAATGATGTTTGTAATTAAAAAATAAAAGGTTTTCTATTATTCTAGTTGTACTGGGGGAAAATAAGTTTTGAGTATAAAAATAAGTTTTACTAGACATTGCTACTGAAAGGTTTTGTTGTAACAGAGATTTATGGACCCCGAAGTATGAGCATGAAATCTAACACGGATTAAAAAAGTGTATACCATTCAACACAGTACCAAAAATTATGTTTACAGTCACAGATATACATCCACAATTTCTAACAACATTCATTTAAAGGTCAAGTTATATGCTAAAGTTACAACCACATCAACTTACAGCCTGCTTTACATCCAAAACCAGCCTTCAATATCTTGAGCAATTGCAACTCAACTTTTCCACATACTGCACCTTCTGAATGTTAACCCATGGCGATGTCGCTGTTATTGGTCCCGGGTAACTGCTTATTGAAGAGACCGTCGGTTGCATTTCTTTGAGTCTGCTCAGCACCAAATATAAAATTCTGAGGTGCACCATTAAAAGCTGGACTGGCAAACAAGGATGGAGAACCAGTAGTACTGAAAGCTGGAGCTGCGACTGGATCATTCGGCTTTGGGAACCCAAAGCTAAACGGTGGTGGCACTCCTGGAGTGAAGCTTGGAAAAGGGTTGCTAGCATTCTCAACTGATCCAAAAAGCTTCATTTCAAAATCCAGTAGTTGCTGGTAGACATCTGCAAAGACAAGTGGTAGACAGAAGCTCAAGTAACTTGTACTTGAATTATCGCATGTAAAACTTAACGAGTACCATGGATGTTTTTTTATTCTTAAATGTCAGCTTATAGTGTTGAAAGCCAAAAATTCATATAGAAAATTAATGATATTGTAGTACAGGAGGAGAATAGAATTTGATGCAAACCTTGAGCTAGTTCAACAGATGGTCTCCTATCCTTCACCCACTGATAACTCTGTGCAAATCTCCATCCTTTGGTTTTCATCAAGTAAGCTATTACAATGGCTGGGGATCTGCAACATATAAATCATAAGATCACTGAAATGAACGTTTCAGACTCTCTGCAGATTGAATATCGTAAAGTTGATGCTTTCCTGCAAGAAATTGCAGGCTACCCATAGTTTATGAAAAGAGAACAAAAGAATTCTTGGATAACCCTCCACCAAAAACAAAAGAAAATGTAGTTAATTCTGCAAGTGTACCCTTGAGACAACCTAGGGTAGATTACACTTGCCTGCTTTTTCCGGACATGCAATGCACAAGAACACGAGCATTTTCCCTTCCACATTGCTCTACAGAAAAGACAAGTAAGTTTATAAAAAAGTCTCATTTAGAAAAGAGAGCTGCAGACCTGCAGAACCAAAAATCAGAACAAATAAGGTGGCACAACAGCAAATTATAGTGCCATCATTCTAACCTACACGAAATTATGATTGGTTCACAAGATACAAACTTTATTAGTGCCTCCATTCACAAGCCTATCATGACTCATGATGAAAATGTTGAGCTTAAAAGAGTAGGGTAAATGTGATTAACCAGGGTCATTGCATATATAAAACCAGTACAGACCACAAACTGCGTATAAGGATTGCATATTTAGATAGATACCAAGAGTAGATGACTAGTGGACAAAAAGTTTCTATACAGTAACATATCCAGATAAACAACTGAGAAAATCCATAGATCAAAGTATCTGTACTTAAGCCGAGTGTTAACTTTCACTCTTTCACATCTTTGGACAACCTAGTATATACACAAATCCAACCGAGGAGACAATGATAAAATGAGTAATATATTAACCTAAAAAGTACAAGTTGTCTGATGCCAAGAAAAATAGAACACCAAGATATATGCGTAAATTTTGCTGTTTTAACATGGACATTTGAAGTGTTAAATCAGTAAAACATGTATCAACCTCCACTATTATATAGAAAGTTTCAGATATCTACGTAAAGGATGAAGTAGATGGTAAAGTCAAGAA
The DNA here is from genome assembly GCA_948330725.1 of Sherardia arvensis. Taxonomy (NCBI): domain Eukaryota; kingdom Viridiplantae; phylum Streptophyta; class Magnoliopsida; order Gentianales; family Rubiaceae; genus Sherardia; species Sherardia arvensis. The sequence continues at coordinate 31,887,897 of OX415241.1, forward strand.
ACCAAGAACATAAACACTAACCTAAGAATTGAATAGCATCATCAAAACGTAAAGTTTGGTCCTCTGGCAGACAATGATATGTGAAAGAATTCTTATACAAATTCTGACATGCTGGAACAGTCTGCAAATGTAACAGATACCAGATCAGCCTTACAGTGATGAATGAGTAGCATAATCATGAAATTCAAGGGCAACCAATGATATGAGAACTTGGAGTAAACTAACTGGTCATTGCAACAACCACCCCCTTCATCACCCAGAATATGGTTGACTGTATGATACAAATGACACCATCATAGCGGCAAAAGGATTGTCAAGATATATGTATAATCATATCACTATTGCTGGATTATATAAAGCCAATCGACACATATAGGGCTCATAATTTTTACCTTTTTATAGATTTAATAAGTTTCACCCTAAGCCCAGTGTGGTGAACTGTCCAGATTGATGTATAATTGGATCACCCCTGCTTGACTATATAAAGCCGCTGTTCTGGAACCTTAGCACATTCCACTAGCATTCTTCTACTTTATTTGTAGTTTTAAAACTGAATGAACTCCAACAATCCAAGGCATTGTAAATCTATCTCCGTACTCTCCTTTTCATACTCAATTGTCATTTGATTATAATACCCCCCTCAGAGTCTTCAACAGGTTACTCACTCATGAATTAATTAACTGTGCAGAGATCTCAACAGTTACGAAAGTATTCAAGACTCACACAGTGTGTTATCCTCAAAAAATAAGAAAAATGACTCAGTGTGTTGATGAATCTTCAGTTGGTTTATTACTCTTAGTTTACATCTCTCATTTACTTTAGTAGTCTTCATAAAACTGATGCATATGATATTGGCAGATCTGTTTGCTCATCTCAACTAGTAGAAGTAGCATGACAATTAAAACAAAAGACAAATGTGTATATGCACTACAACAAAGTGTAACAAAAATATTAGAATCCTACTCAAATGCAACAACCAAATCTCTATCATCTTTTCTTCTTTTCCCTTTCACTAAATTTCAACCAACATTAAGGAAATTACTACCCAGTTTCACATTCAAACTGGTAAATCATAAACCAATAGCCTGAACAAAAATCAGGTTCCCAAATTTTATCACTGAGCAAACCTGATTGTCCCCACCATTGCTTACTTAGTTCCATTCTTTCCACATCAGTTAACTTTTTTGTAAACCGATCTCTCTTACTTTGATTACCTTTGTTCTCACTCCACCAACTTCTACCTTCCTTAATCATTTTCCTAAACGAAAATTAACTAAGCAACTCCAGCAGGGATGGAAGAAATGCATCATAAATGAAAACTACCGTAATACACAATAAACACATGATCCGCGCAATCTAATGTCATTTACTGCTGTTAGACACTCCCAAGCTCCCGTCTTTAGTAGCTTTTGACAAAAATAAATACGATGGAATGAATGAAAGAAGAAGAAGAATAGTCTCACGTTGAGAATGCGAGAAATGCCCTGAGTCTTGAGGAGCTCGGCGCGGGAGGCGTTGTCGTAGCTGCCGAGATAGAGGAACTCCGGCACGATCTCGGAGGAGAAGGCACTGGGCAGAGGAGCGGAGGACTTGGCCTCTCCGGCGAGCATCCGATGACCGCAAACACCGCACACTTCGCCTTCCTCGTACTTGTGGTAGTGCCCGCATATTCCACACGGATTCTCGCGCTCCCTCTTCCTCATTGCTCTGGATTCTGAAATGAAATCTAAGATTGGATTTGGGGGATTTGACGAATTTTGAGGAGTTTGGGAGATTTGGGGGTTCTATTTTATAGCTAACGGTGAGGAACAGGATTGAGACTTCTGGAATAGGAAAAGGTGATTTGATCCGGGACACTCAAACGCAACTCAATTATTTTTTCATCTACAGTGTTCTCATTTAGCATCTGCCTCACCATCATTTTCTTGTTTCTACTCGTGACAAAAAAATATTAATCACAAACAGTAGTATTTTATTAATCACTTAGTAAAGTACAACGCGTAAGATTATGCGCAACTTTCATCATGTTTCTAGAGATTTTCAAAAACTTGGAAAAACTAAAATTTCAATTCATGAATGACATTGAATACTAATTTAGACTTTTTTCAATGCTTTCTCTGGCGATTTTTTTCTCCGGTGATAGTCATGGTGATTTCGCTTAATCTGAGTAAATCTGCCTATCTAGATGAGAAGGAAGATCAAAAGAGGACCCCAAAACGGGAAGGGAGCATCTGAGCCAAAAAAAAGAGTCAACGCCAGTTGGCAAAGTTGATTCATGAGCATTAATAGGAACTGATGGAGGATATGAGTTCGATCGATGAATTCGAGCAACTGGAAGTGAAACAAAATGTAGAGACAGGGTTGATGATCACTTTGATTGGGGTGATCGAGGAGAGTGGCAAACATAAAAGGGCCAGAAACGATTTGGGAACCTAATTCAAAGAGTGGGCTGAGTTGGATGGATACTGATACCCAGAAGCCCAATTTGGGGGAGTAGAGGCATAAAATCACTTCTTTGAGGATGCGGAGTTGCAATTCTATCAAATTGAGGACGTCTATGATATTTGAATGGGAATACTACCCAAGGAGGAAGTTGAAGAAAGCATGAAGGACTGGAAAACAACGTTAGTGTGCAAGGTGTTGGGTGTGCATCCACCATTCCCCGTCATGGAGGAATTCTTCAGGAAAATATGGGGCAAATACTCGATCAGAAAGGTATGGATGTTCAAAGATGGTATCTTTTAGGTTAAGTTTGGTTGTACAGCAGATAGAAATGTTGTTGTTGATAGGGGTGTATTGATGTTTAAAAACAAGCATGTGGTACTTAACAAATGGACTAAAGACTAGAATCTAAGCATACCTAAAGTTGTGCCGGTTTCGGTTAGGCTTCCAGGGCTAAATGTAATTTTACTGGAGTCCTAAACTACTCAGTGAATTACGAGTTCATTAGGCAAACCTCTGAAAATAGATAGAGAAACTAGACAAATGGATAGAATGGGTTGTGGTAGGGTGTTGGTGGAGGTTGAGCTAGGAGATGAGGTTCCCAAACACATCTCTTTCTTAAATGAGGATGGTGTGATCACCCATCAATATATAGAGTTTGAACGGCATCCAGTATTATGCTCTGAGGGCAGAATGTTTGGACATGGAGCTGGTGAATGAAAAAGGACATAATGGGAAAAGCAGAAGCAATACAATAAAGTTTATATGCCAAAGAAGAAAGTTGTTCCATTTGAGCATAAACTAGAAAAGCCAATTGATCACAAACAAAAAGGAGCGCAGAATGATACAAGGGTGGGTGCAAGACAAAAGATCTTTGTGGGGGTGAGCTTTAAAGCAGGCCAACATGAAATTGTATCAGGGATTTAGAGGAGCTACCTTTTAAAGAGGTGAGGAGACAACAATAAGCAGGGAATAAGGTGCAAGGGAAAGCTCAATGGACAATGAAGACAACTCAAAATTTGGTGAGGTCTGATGAAAAAGAGGGGCATCTACTTTTCTATATTAGCAGAGCCACCTGATGGGGAGTAGATTACTGTCATGAAACATAAGGGGTGTAAATAAGGTGGTTAAACAGAAACAGTTCAGGGAAATTTTCTTTGTACATAGAGCTGGCTTAGTGGGGGTAGTAGAAACTAAAGTAAAAAAAAAAACATAAAAAAGACAGAGTTTGGGAGAAAATGGGACAAGGATGGGATCTGATTACAAATAATGATGTGGTGGACACAGGCAAAATCTGGTTGGGCAGGAGGAGTGACTACTTTGAGATCAAGCTTCTAGGGATGGGAGAGAAATGGCTTGAAGTAGAGTGTTTGAAGAAGGAAGCCGAACCAGGTGCATCATTCTTGTGGTCTATGGCTTCAGTCAGGGATAAAAGGGATGATTTATAGAGGCATTTGAAATCACATGATCATCAGATGATGTGGTTGTGCTTGGTTAATTAGGTCATTAATCACGCCTTGGGTAAGGGTTTCATCTTTATGTGTATTGGCTTTAAAATAAATAGTTTGTTTTTTTTGTATCTGCATGTGTTTGTTTGAAAGCATGGGTGTTTCGCACAAACACCTCATCTTTTATAACTACTTGCTACTTTTTTATGTCTCTTGAATGTAGGTTAGGGTTTCACTCTTGATTTTCTTGTTTTAAGCTAAAAATTCATGTTTTTTTCTATGTGTTTGCTTTTTGTGTGAAAGATGAGGTGTTTTATAGCACAAATATCACAAGTTTGACACCTAATTAAAACAGTGATACAATTCATCAGAGTGGGAGAGGCAGAAGCAGCAAACTGAAGGTTGGTGAATATTCAGCTACTCTACATCTGCAGTGGGGATTAGTCTATTCACAAGCTTCCAACAGAATAATGTCATCTTTTTTGGAATAACCTTTGACCAAATATATTTATAAGAAGGAACGGGGATCCTTTTAGGCTTTAAGATCTCATAAGCAGAAGACACCAAGAAATTGTCTTTAGGGTCAGGTTTTCAAATCAAAGTGTACTCATAATCCTCAAACAAGGGAAAGTCAGTTGCTAGCATATGATGATATTCACTATTAAAACCATACTTCATAATATTGAAATAGTGTACCTGATGAGCACAAAATTCACTTACTGTCAAATTTGGACTTGAAATGTCCAGATTATCATCCCATAAGTCAATCAAGGTTTGATCAAATAGCCAATGAGAGTTCCAAAAGGAGCTATCTCCCTTTCCAATATGTATACCTGTATTAGGAGTAGCAATATCATCAATCTCTTTAATTTTGTGTTGAAATCTAGATCTTTTAAGTAATCAGGCATAGACCACATAAACTCAGACCACAAATTATCATTTAGTTGCAACTTCCACCACAGTTTTAAAGATAAGGCCTTTATAGTAATATGCAAATCTTTAACCCCTAGTACATTCTCCAATGGTGGATAACTCAGCCTTGCCATGATCTCCAGACCCTTTTTTGTCCAAATTCAGTTGAACCCCACAAAAATTTAGAAAATAAAACATACATCTTATTTACTACCCCTTTTATAGGATTTATAACTGTTAAAATATGCAAAGGGATAGCAGATAAAACATGTTTTATGAGCACTAATCTTTCAACCTGATTCAACCATTTGTTTTGCCATAAAATCAATTTTGCAGCCATTTTATCAAAAATAGTCTGAGAATAAGAATGCTTAGTTCTCCCCAAGTGAATTGGACATCCCAAATAAATTATATATATGCTCTAACCAACTTTTACAAAATCTCTTTACATTTCTAATACGGAACTTTGATTAATAATATTTTTGATTACGTGGATTACAAATTAACCTTTTAAGTTAGTAGTACATATGCGTGAGAACAATCACAAACATTCGTTAAAAAGATCGAGATCGGATCGACGTCGCTCATATAATAAATGAACCTATCATGATCAAAATTTTATGATTGTATATTAAATGAACGATCAACGATCATAAATATAAAAACTCGATCATGATTGCGAACATATCGATAAGATGATCGAGATCGATCGATCAAAAATAAAGTAATATAATTATATACCTTAATAATAATAGGGAAATATATTAATTTTAATTTTTTGAATATGTATGTCTATAGTTTGCAGTGAATTTTTATTATTTTGATAATTTATTTATTTATGCCTTATTTTAATTAACTTTTATTAATTTGATAATTTATGTATGTATGCCTTATTTTAATTAACTTTTAAGTCTGAAACAAAATTCTTATTTGGTTCGTCAGGATTTTGCAATTCTAAAATAAAAATTGTAAGTCTAAAATCAAACATTTTAATTTTGGACTCGAAAGAACAAAAATCAGACTCGGGAGTGGAAAAATCTAAACTTTCTAAAATTATAATAGGGGAGCCCTATTTGCAGAGCCACATTCCCTATTTGCAGAGCCCAAATTCAACAAAAATACAAAATTGTCCTTAATAAATAATAGTACATTTTCTTTAATTTTGACCCACTTGTTCCACTTAATTTCATCTGGCATCAAAACCTCGGCCTTCCACCTGGGTTTTTGGCAGCTGTCGCGTCGGCGTACAAGGAGGGTGGCAAAATGTAGCTATCGTCGTGGAGAACTGGAATCCGGCAGCTGTTTCCGACGAGAAGCCGGCGGGAAGGCCGTGAATGCTCGAGAAGTTCCGGCATCGGGCGGTGATCGAGCACTGTCGGGATGAAAGAGTCGGCAGTCGTGCTATAGTCCGTTGCGAAACCCTTGCAGAGAGGAAACGGATGGTGGCGGAGGCGTGGCTCGAAACTGTGTCTAACGGCGGCAATGGCACCGGGAAAAGTCGCCGGAATTCCACTCTCCAATCACCTCAGAATGGCAGCGTCGGTGGCGAAGCTTTGGTGCGTTGCGAAGCTGCTGCAACGAGGAGTATGATGGCGGTGGCCGAATTGCTCGAAGCTCTGGCTAGTGGCGTCAGCGACGACGGGAAGTTCGGCCGAGAATGGTGTTGCCCGATCTCCCTCGTCCGGTTGAAACGGAGGGCAAGACCTACTGGGTTTTGTTCCAAATATTATGGGGATCAAGAAAGTGGGTACCTTTCCCCTCGAATTGCCGGCGGTGAGTACCTCCGATCTCTGCAACTTCCGGCCTGTTGGAGAGGACGATGAACAGTAACGGGCACGTCGGAAAGTAATGATTCGGAGCCAATGGGGATATGGGTTTTGCTGCCGAGGATGCGGGGAACCCAAATCTGCCCTCGGCCGGAGCCGAATCGCCGCCGAACGGCGGTGGCGGCGATGGTTGACTTTTTCGGCCGGATTTTGATTCACCCGATCGGCGGCCAAATTTGTCGGATTTCGATGATTTTTTCGGAGAATCTGGGGTTACGGGGGGCGGGCTTTCAGATCCCTAACTACCCATAACGTGAATCAGAGCAGAGGATGGTGTTCTTGAGAATTTAGGTATTTTCGGGTTTTTTGCAAAATTTTCTGAAAATTTCTCCCAAATGAAATTAAGTGGAACAAGTGGGTCAAAATTAAAGAAAATGTACTATTATTTATAAAGGGCAATTTTGTATTTTTGTTGGATTTGGGCTCTGCAAATAGGGAATGTGGCTCTGCAAATAGGGCCTGTGTTATAATAACTAAAATTTTTTTCAAAAACCAAATTTTAAGTCTTATTTTTCAAAAACTGGGTGAACTTAAAGCATTTTAAAAGAGCGCTAAAATTTATTCATAATTTTCTACCATGGCACTATAATGCGCGAGATTATATTTTTTTTATTTGACCATATGCACTTCCGTAAATAAAACTTCTTAGAGGGGATTTTTAGGGATTTGGGTTTGGCTCATGATATATTTAGAATGCAATCAATATCATGAGAACATATATTATCCATTATTAGTATTTTACTAATAAAGTGAAAAATATTAATGGTATTTTGATTGTTAATTATCAGTTGGTATATCATACAACGGGTTTATGTATCTCCAGCCTTAACTTACATATTTTATTGTGTATATACTATTTATAGGAACTGTAAGTTAAAAAATTATAATGCACAATTATATAAATTAGAATACACATTTTCTAATATCAAAATGCACAAATAATATATTGGGGATACATACCCAGGATGCATGATATAATTTGCGGTTAATTATATGGTGGATTTTCATTTCCTTTAATATTTTTATTTTCTTGTATAATTAATAGTTTTCCTTAAATAATCAATCAATATACTATACAACTACGTAGTTTTAGTTGAAAAGTTATCAAAAAATATTAAATCTGCCGCCAAGTTGTGCTATTTAATATATACATAAAGTAATACATAGTAAAACATAAGATCTCGGAAAAATACATACTTCATATATGTTATAAATAATTTACATATTAAAAAAAATACTACGAATGATATAAAATAACATTACTAGAAATAGTTAATAAATCTCAATAAAACATCTGAATATATTAAAATAAATAGATTTATTTTCTTAAATATATTTTGTGAAAAATTACATTCCAGGCGAAACCCGATTGATTCCGCTGGTTCATTAAATGTACATGTACATAACATGCTTATCTTCATCTTTTCTTTTTTTACAGGGACATGCTAAGAAGACAGACTTTGAAACAATATTCAGTCATAGTACAAAGTTTTAAATTTGATCTCGGCTTTCACATTCAAGTTTTACAAGTACCGAGTCAGATCAACATTACACCATGTGTTCTGTCTTGTATAAATTTCTATCAAGAATTCAAGCTTAAAATCACAGACCAAAATCGGTTTCATTTAATATAAACCAGAAAATGTTCACTAATAATGTTCAGACCCAACTTCCTCACCCACACAAGCATTGATATTGTTCTGGAACCTGGACAGCCCCTTCGTGGCCAAATTACATAAGAGCCCTCAATTTAAAACGTTTCTATAATAGAGATTTCATGTGTTTTTAGATGATTTTTAAAATCAAATTCTCTGAAGTAGAAATGTTGATGATTATCTGCATATTTCCAGAAAGAGATAGAAACGTGCATTAACATTTTCTATTTTGACAGATTTTCCAAAAAAAAGAAATTTTTTTGACTTTCTACGTTACGATTCCCACAAAATATAGAAATTATGAATTACCACAAAACTAAACGACTCCTAAATGTCAAACGCTTTACATTAAAATATAACATTTAAGGGAAAAAATGTATAGTTTCATGAGAATTTTGAAAGTTGAACATTCCTAAAACTTTTGCATAATTCGATGGATGATATCTTGCAAATTCATTTTAAAAATCCCAGTAAATATTGCTTGATCGTGACTAACTTTAGTATGATTTCCATCCCAAGATTTTTTGCAAGGTTTGACCATTGATATCATCCGAATTTTAACTATATATTTAAATTAATATATAAATATGAATTTTATGATATGATGTGATTAAAATCATCTCAATATATAATATATTAATATTTCATTTTTGTTGATCAATAATATATGTAATTAAAGGTTATACAGTCAAATATATATGTTGGGAGTGTGAAAAAAATTCGATAATGGAACGGAGAGTACACCATTTTATTTTTATAGTTGTTTTTACTTTAAAAGCTACGCAATTTCACATTCTCACGTGTATAATTTGCTTATTTTAAAGGCATCTGCATTTTTAGGGAAAATCATAAATTAGTAATATCTCTGCTTTTATAATAAAGCACTAGCTAGTGCAAGAAAGAGCAACGAGCGACGTCCACAATTTATGATGATTTTTATTTTTGTAAATAAAATAAAATGTTAAAGATATTTCTACTAAGATTTTCTGTGTTTGGAAAATGATGAAAAAGGATATGGCTCTGTGTAGCCTGCAATTCTAGACTTGAATTGTATGATTTTTTCAACTACTACTGTACATGTTGTAGCTTTCACTATGTATAAATACAGAGAAATGAAGCCACAAGCTATAACAGATGTGGTTGAACAGGTCATCAAATTATTTGTGCTTAATTTACACACAAGAATTGGCTACTGGATTTTCACTAGATTGGTTGCTAGAATTGAATGATTTAGAAGGGCATTCATGTTTTGAACATCTCTTTTTGTTAACACATGGAATTAAAGGCATACTCCCTTCGTCTACCTAAATTTATGAAAATGTTCAAACTTTTTTTGGTTAGCACACTATACAGTACATAATTAGCACACTATAACACTGATCAGCACAATTCATCGCTCATCAGTCCAGTATAATACTAATCAACAAAGCACATTACCAAATAAATTAAATTGGATATGATCTAAAATGACCAAAAGGGAGTATCTGACCATAGGAAGTTCGTTTCTCTTGTTACCACTTGAGATAGAAGTAAAAGAAATGAAATATTAGTTGAGGCATTAATTTGCCTAAATCTAGTATTTTTCAAGCCCTCGCCAAGATTTTCATCATAAGAACAACTAAACTTAGGTTGCCGAGATTTCCATCCACAAAATTTTAAATTCTTAGACCATGTTACTTTTACCTTATTCTTTTATTCGTTGATAAATCATAAATTTTCAATATATTTCAGTAATTTATTATTTTATAATATTCAACTAAGATGAAGTTTCTAATCTTCACTAGCCATTCATCCAATAGTATTTGACAAATGGATCAAGGACGGCCAGTATACGACTAAAACAGATTATCACGTGGCCATGAAAAAATTGCAGGCGGACAATTCAGGAGGGGTTTAACTAAGTGAGAAAGCCAGAAAGTTTTGGAGAAAGATTTGGAGTCTAAACTTACCTCGTAAGCTTCTAATATTCATATGGAGAGCACTAACGGGATGTCTTCTAACTGCAATTAATCGCGTGAAATGCAAGCTTGATCGGCATGCAACTTGCTCAAGATGTGGTACATGTGATGAAGATGAATTCCACCTATTTTTAACAAGTTCAGAATCAAGACAAGTCTGGATATTGTCGGGATTGCCGATTAACATATCTACTCTGTCATCAGGTGGCTTTTCACGGTGGTTCTTCACAGTATTTACAAGGAATGTACATCATGAGCAAATTTTCGTGTTGTGGGATATTCGGAAGCAGCGGAACAAGAAAATCTTTGATAATATCATAGTCAGCCCCGAGTTGTGCCTAGAGCAAGGAAAGAAAGGATTTTTGATGCATTCACACCAAAATCATCGAAATCTAGTTTATGGCCAGACGGGGAATTCCTTTTCAGAAAAAGGGACAAGACAATAAATTTATTTGGACTTGATAAAAAAAGGGATGTTGAGGAAGCTGTCAAAGAGACATGTGTTATCAATTTTGGTGGCTCTTTTCGGAAATCCACATTACTTGGCACACGAGAGGGTGGAGGATCTGGAAACCAAGTTGGCATATTGATGCTTATATTACTGGTTTAGATTTCTTCACTGTTGTCGCACCACTACAGGTGGAAACAGAAACATGTTGGAGAGCACTAAAAGCGGCAAACAAAATGGGAATAACGAGGGCGTTTCTAGTATGAAACTCAGCGGTTCTGTTTCTTTCATCAAAAACCTAAACATCTCACCAATGGAGATTAAATTGGTTGTTTCCAATATTAGGCGTCTATGTTAGACTCTTTTACGGAGTTTTTAGTTATCAAGGTCAAACTTGTTTCTTAGATAAGGAGCACAATCTGGCCTCTAGACTCGGTAGGAGTATTTGCAATTTTATAACTCGTTTGTTTAAATCTATATATATGTGCGTGTTTTTTTTCAAAAAAAAAACACAAATGAAGTGGACAAAAATTTTCTAGCTAGCCAATACTAAAAAGATCACCAATTCCCTCATTTGAAGGTTTTGATCCATGCATCACTTTACCTACCGTTACATCTTATTCAAGTTTTAGAAAATTAATTAATCGATAGCCCTAACATGGAAGGTAGGGAGTTTTATGTAATTCAACCATGGCTTTGGCTAATTCAACCTGAGTGTTTGTTCTTTCCGAAAGTGTTCACATTGACTCTCAATTTCCATAACAAGCATTAATAGCCTCCCAACAAACTTTGCCTCCTCCATAATTCGCATCTACTCCCAAGGACGAGCGATTTCCAGCCTCATTCTTATAAATAAATACCAAAGCCCCGCTCATTATCATCATCAAACACTTTACCTCAAAAACATCTGAACTTTGCTGCTGCAGCATCTCCACAAAATGGAGCAGCTGAAAAACACACATTCCCTTCTCATCACCACCTTGCTCGTGACTGCTTTCCTTTCAGTCGTCGGAGCGGCCAAGCACGCCAAAATCCCGGCCATCATAGTGTTCGGAGACTCCTCCGTCGATGCTGGCAACAACAACCAGATTTCCACGCTGCTGAAGAGCAACTTCGAGCCGTACGGCCGCGACTTTTACGGTGGAAAGCCCACTGGCAGGTTCAGCAACGGGAAAGTCTCGACGGACTTCATATCGGAGGCGTTTGGTCTCCGGCCGTTTGTTCCGGCGTACTTGGATCCCGGCTACAACATGTCGGATTTCGTTCAGGGCGTTTGCTTTGCCTCGGCCGGGACTGGATATGACAATGCAACTTCTTCAGTTCTCGTAAGACTCTAAATCACTTCTTCTTCAGTGTAAGAGATTATTTTCTTGTCTAGTTGTGTTGGAATGAATGCAGCATTGAGTAAATTAGGTCTGTGAACATGTACTGCTATATTTATGGACCGGTTTGTTTACCCAAATTGACCAGTTTTCTCCCAGTTATTGTCATGAAATGATTACTTTATTTTCCTCAAGTAGCCAAGCACTGAAATAAAGCTCAGAAAAGTGATATGATTAGGTTATACTATTAAAAGTGCATGTTTTATAATCACTATAATTTATGTAATCCGTAAAATGTTAGGTTCAACTGTATAGTTTTAACTTGAGATGATTTAATCTGCAGAACGTGATTCCATTGTGGAAAGAAGTGGAGTACTTCAAAGAGTACCAGAAGAAGCTGACCGCCTACGCCGGAGCAAAACGAGCCGCCAGAGTCATAAACCGGGCACTCTACATCATCAGCATGGGAACCAACGACTTCCTCGAAAACTACTACACGGTTCCCGATCGGAGATCTCAGTACACCGTCGACCAATTCCAGCTGTTTCTTTTAGGAATCGCCGAGCAGTTCGTGACGGAGCTCTACCAGTTGGGTGCTCGGAAAATCGTGCTCACCGGCCTTCCTCCGATGGGGTGCCTGCCCTTGGAGAGGACCACCAACTTCATTGGAGGCAGCGGAGACGGGTGCATCGAGAGCTATAACAATGTGGCGCTGAGCTTTAACGGGAAGTTGGATGTTCTGGTGAAGAAGCTGAATGGGGAGCTCGGTGGAGTTAGGCTGGTTTTTTCCAATCCGTATGATGCTCTTCTCCAGATTATTAAAAATCCTTCCTCTTATGGTAAGTTTGCCTTACATTTAAAAGTTGTAGTTTATTGTTAATCATGTGACTAATTTACAATTTACTCTCCTAAGGCCAATGCTTAAATATTGATAATTAAACATTGCATGTGTGCTGTGAGCTGGATTTATTAGAAATTTAGAATACTATATGGAATTATGACTACATCTGTGTAATTAAACTCAGACTGTTTTAGGCGAATGCATGTTTTAAAATGTACACATGTCTTGCATTTTTAACTTATAATTAATCACATGTCTTGACTTTTAGCGTATAATTTTTAATTAAGATAAGATTGATGGACAGTAGTTCCGGAGTAACTGTCTATAAGAATCAATTTAACCTGTGACTGAATGGATTGATAATCAAGAAGTTGAGTAGGAAATAAATCATCGTGAACGACGAGTTTAAAGTAGTTTAGCAATGATCAAAATATGTTTCCCGCCTAAGTTTGTGTGCACAAAAATTTATCGCGTGAATAGTTACATTATTCATATATAACTCTGTAAAAAATGTAGTTACATTTTCATATAACTTTGTAAAAAATTAGTTGTTCTCGCCTAAGTTTGTGAAAATTTATCGCATGAGTAGTTACATTATTCATATAACTCTGTAAAAAATGTAGTTACATTGTTCATATAACTTTGTAAAAAATTAGTTGTTTTCAATTTGGTCGGCACGTGATCGAGCCGACAACAAATTTATTATCGAGGACAGATGTTTAAATACTGCATGCATGTGGGTGGCTGATAGATTACAGTTGAGGAGTAATAACACAGTTAATAAATTCCACTTTAAATTAATTACAGCTGAGTTGCAGGTATATTAACACGATTTATAAATTCTATAGTAGAGTAGTCAATCAATGTTGTTTCAGTTGTTTTAACATTAATCAGCGATTTTTGCTACTGGTTACTTAATTCGTATGCCTATTACAAATGTAACAATTATGAACAACAATAACATTAGCATTAGTTAAGTAATTAGTAACAAAAATTTTAAAAAAAATGCTTATAACAGAGTGGATGTAGTTTGCTTTATTATCTTGAATAAGTAGCCATATGATTAGAGAAATGATAAGTTTTTGAATTTTATGAGATGAAATACACTTGTCAATTTCACTTCAAGTCGGGAAGGTTGTGGATGGATAAAATTTGAGTTATTAATTCTAATACTTTTATAAATTAAATATAAGTCGACTTTCGATAGGATTACTCTCGAATATGATATGGCGAAATATTAATTTAAATTTTATTAGGTTGATAATTGATTAATTAAATTTTACACATTCTTATTTATTTCTAAAAAATTTATGATTACCTTACCCATTTAATTTGTGACCTTTAATAATTCTCAAATAATTTTGTATTTCACCTGTATCTTTAACATAATCTTTTACACACCATTTGAATTTGGACTCTCTAATTAAAAATTTCTCTCTCATGTTACCAACTTAAACTTCCAAATTAAATTAATCCATATAAACATGGCTAATTTATTGTATATACTTTGAAAATATTTAGGTTTTGATACATCGACGGTGGCATGTTGCGCATCTGGGATGTTTGAGATGGGATACTTGTGTGACCAGATGAATCCGTTTACATGTACTGATGCAAACAAGTATGTTTTCTGGGATTCTTTTCATCCTACTGAGAAAACCAACCGCATCCTGGTAGACTACGTCCTCAAACACGTCCTCAACGTCTTTATGTAAACGTTTATAACTAGTTAGCTAGCTAGTTTTATATGTTTATTCATTCAGTTGATTTTGTAACGTGGGTTTGCTCAGTTTATTAGTGTTTTGGTGCTATATTCCTCTTTGTTTAGTTGGTTGTATGTGTAAAATCGTGATGTGTGCTACTCAAGACACGGTATGTGGAACTATTGTAAGATGATATATGTATCCTGGTTTGTTCAGTTGGTAGAGCTCCGCTCTTGCAAATTGAGTTGTAGGTATTACGGGATTCGCTCTTCGCAATGTGAATTCCGGTTTGTTTCATTAAATTTATACATTGTGTTTTTTTCCTTTGAAACATGCATGCATTTTGCATTAGAGAAACTGATCACGAAACATGTCATGAAAAATCAGATCATCTATTAAATTTATCACCAATTGATACTTGCTTGACCTAAGCCTACTTTTTTAGATCATCAAATTTGCATTGCTTAAAGAGAACGGTATATTTTATATGGATTGGTTGCCCCAATATGCTCTTGTACTACTGCTTTTCTAGCTACTTTCTTAGCTATTACAACCAAGAAATTGTTTCTTATGACATACCTAGTGTTTGTGATCAACGCATCCAACAATCATGGTGGTTTAATTTTTGGATCATTGATTAAATCCACTAGCATCTGGTTGTCTGAGCCTATTCATAGCCATGGATATCTTGAACTCTGAGAGTACTGAAGATGGCACAGTCCCTGATATGCGCCTAGCATCTGCATGCAGAGCTGAAGTTTCTCTGACCACCAGTTCACCTATGAGGGTTTCCAAGCATTGTCCTTGTCTCATTGTTAATGTCTAAACCACTGCTCCAGTACCTTTAGATTTTTCAAAAGCTAAATCTGATTTCAATAGCCAAACTGATTCCGGCAATTGTAACTCTACAGTGTTCTGGTTAACCTGCACATGTAGCTGCAAATCGCCAGACTCAATGTATGGTGCAATATTCCTATTCTGCATGAGTTCAACTTCTTATTGCGTCAGATTGACCACCATACTAGGCTCTATATCAGTGCGAAAAAAAACCTTGCTATTGCGAGATTTCCAAATTTGCCATAAGATGGCTAAAGATAAACTGATGTTTGTCTGTTGTGGAGCTTTCTTAATCCAATCTTTTAGCGATTCATTAAAACCTCCATCTAGAAGATGCTGAAAGTCAAAACCTAATCTTGAACATCTCCAAATACTTTGCGAGGCTAGACACTTTAGGAATAGATGTGTTATGTCTTCATCTGCAAGTCCACATCTCTCACATAAGGATGAATCAGTTAATTTCCTGCTCCTTCTGTTCTTCCCTGTTGGCAGTGCGTTCTGAGTTGCTCTTCATATGCACATGAGCATTAACTGTTGTAGTTTACATGACCAAAGTCTAGTCCACAAATTGGAATGTGGTTGCATTGTAACTGTGTTTTGCTCAGAGAGATATCTGCACCCTTTACTCACTTTATGCTCTCCATTCTCACTTCCTTCCAATATCCTTCTGTCCTCTCTTGTGACATGTTGTGGTATGTGCATCTTTGCAATCTTTCTAATGATATTTTCTGGAAATATTGCTTTCAACAAAGGCGATCTGTAGCACTCATTGGCATATATCAGATATTCTACTCTCATGTCTGTGTACTGTACCACAAAGTTTTCTTCTTGTAATGGCGTGTCTACTTTTAGTATCCATTTGTCTGAAAGTTTGATTTGATCACCCTTCCCCAACAACCATCTCATCCTTGGTTTTATTGCATCTAAACTCCAATTCCATCCCCAAGAATCACGTGGTCTTCCTTTCACGGTGAGCAGATCTTGATTCTTGCAAAAACAAAATAGCAGTATCTTCCCAAGAAAAAAGAGACTATAGTTGCTTTATTGTTTCCATCAAGTTTTACCACCAGAGCGTGATTCATAGTCTCAGTTTTCTTCACTTCCAGGCCTCCTTTTTCTCTTGTCATGCAAATTTTGTCCCAGGTGATCCAGTGCAGCCCTC
Source organism: Sherardia arvensis (assembly GCA_948330725.1). NCBI lineage: Eukaryota > Viridiplantae > Streptophyta > Magnoliopsida > Gentianales > Rubiaceae > Sherardia > Sherardia arvensis. Next base: position 31,904,451 of record OX415241.1, read on the forward strand.
TGCCTTCTAGTTCTCCTTTCCATATGAACTTAGCCGTCATTTTGTCAATTTTGGTTAATATAGACTTTGGTAACCTAATATGCCCATTGGGTAAACTGCTAAGCTGGACATCGTGTGCTTGGCCAAGGTGATTCTGCCCACAATTTTTAAATGCCTTGTCTCCCAAGTATTGTAATTCCTCATGATCCTGCTTATGATGTCTCCAAAGATTGCCTTCCTTGAATTTCTTTCTTCAAGGCGATCTCTCCAACGGATGAGAATCAGTGCTCCGATCATGGCTCGTTGGATTCCTCTTGGAATTCCGCATGTATCCATATCTGATTTTCACCATCACATCACCAAAATCGAAGCTCGGCCAATTTTGGCCGAAAAGAGGGTTTGCTCCGATCGTCAAATCCACTCTTTGGAATGGATTGGGCATCATGCGAGCATGTGGTATCAAATTGTATGGAATCGTCCATCAATTCATCGATTTCCAGTGATTTTTGAAGAATTTGATCCGACGGCCGAAATTAGGGTTTAAGGGGCTGTTTCATGTGTTGAATCGGATTATGCTGTGCTTCTAGGACTCAGAAGGATTTAATCATCATCGCGTTTTTTCGAGTCATCACAATTTAACGATGATCTTATCTCAATGATCGGCAGGCCTAGGATTTGATCAAATCTTTGGATTTTATTTAATCACTGGCCTTGGCCGATCAGATCCGGTACTATAGCATTCGAATCTATCGAAATTCATCTTCTCCGACGAAAGATTGAAGAAGGTCAGGCTCACATTAGCAAAACAGAATAAAAATTCCTGAGTTAAACAGAAAAGGAAAAGTGAATGGTAGTTTGTGAGATTCTCCACCCACAATTCTGCCAATGTTTACTTTTGTTCAAAGTTATTTATTACTTGCTTGCTGCTTTGCTAGAGAATAATTTTGCGAGAATGCGTTGCACGGGCTCTTATGTTGGATTTTTTGTTTTTTGGTTAGGTTCTTGAATTAATACTTGTTCAAAAATGAATGGTATAGAGGAAATCATTAGGAACCGAGGAGATGGAGAGATAGGATCCCGTGTATTGATGCTCCCCTATCATAACTAAGGCCTAAGGGCGAGTCCAACAGTTTCCCTATATTCTCCTCTAAAATAGGGAATGAAATCACACTATCCCTAAACTATTTTCCATCTCCAACAATTTTGTTATTTTAGGGAATCTAGAATTAATAAAATAATATTCCCCTTCCTCCCCCAAATTGCCAGTCCCGTTTCTCCACTTCCCTTTTCAATTGAAGCACAGGGTCTGTTGGGAGGGGAGAAGAGATCGTCGGAGCCGGAGACGTCGTCAATGGTTGATGGCCGGCGGCCGGCGGTGATGATTGGATAGAGGTGGTGGTAGCGGAGAGGACAGGTGGAGGTGATGATTGGGCAGAGGTGGTGGTGGCGGTGGTGATTGGGCAGAGGTGGTGGTGGCGGAGAGGAGAGGTGGTGGTGGCGGAGAGGAGAGGTGGCGGTGATGATTGGGCAGAGGTGGTGGCGGCGGAGAAAAGATGTGGTGGTGGAGGAGAGGTGGTGGTGGCGGAGAGAAGATGTGGTGGCGGAGGAGAGGTGGTGGTGGCGGAGAGAAGAGGTGGCGGTGATGATTGGGCAGAGGTGGTGGCGGCGTAGAGGTGGTCTGGAGAGGTGGTGGCGGCGGAGAGGTGGTCTGGAGAGGTGGTGGTGGCGGAGAGGTGGTCTGAGAAGATGACGAGAAAAAAAAAAGAAGTATATGAATATTTTATTATAATTCCATTCCCTAAAAAATTCTTCCTCTCTCTACAAATATAGGGATTCACTCTCTCTCTCTACAAGTTGTAGCTAAGTTAGGGAAGTTGTTGGAGACCCAAATTCCCTAAATTTCAATAAAATCCCTATAATAGGGAAGCTGTTGGACTTGCCCTAAAGCAGTACTTGATGGATTAAGCTTGTTGCCTCTCATGATTAGAGCTACTCTGTTATGAAAATTCACTTTTTTGTGTATGTCGTATCTCCCCGGTTCGCGAGTGGTTCGGATCCAAGCACGAGCTCAACATATTCTACAAGATTTTTTACATGTCATCCGGCATGGCTGGGTTTTTGATGATCATCATCATCGTCCAGAAGCAGCTCAATTTCTCTCAGACGGAGTACGGCGCCGGAACTTTCAGTTACATACTTACATGACCTCATTACATCAGCATGCCACTTCACAGAATCACTATCCAGTTTTAAATGAGTGGTGATAAATGCAAGTCCATGTTTACTAATACAGGTCTGAAAAATATAATATTTTGGGTGCACTAGCACAATTCAGGGGCCACATATAGTGTATATGGACCTGCACTAGTAAATATGGACATGCATCTATAATTACTGTTTTAAATCTCTCAAGTTCTTCTTCTCATCATTAAAAGCAGTATTTCAGTTGAACAAGGCTTCTCCTCATTTGCGTACACGAGATGTTTTTGAAGTTCATAATAGTGAAAGAACTATAAATTAGCGGAGCGGGTGTAATTGGAATATACAAATATTTATGGGTATAATACTATTTAAATTTAGTCTAAGAATTCTTACAATTTATAATATGGCTCCAGCATATAATATGAGTATTACTTATGAAATTAGTTTCGAAAAAGTGTTATTTTGAAATTTAGTTTAAAAAATAAGGTTATTTTGGTAAAAAAAACTGATTAGGTTATGTTATTTTATCATATACTATAGTATATAATAGGGGAGGGATCAAGAGACTCCCTTATTTTTACTCCAATTTTCACTCCAAATGCTAGCCTTTGGATTAGATTTAATCTAGTGGTCATAATTAAATTTATTTTTAGCCAATTAATTTTAATTAACTTCATCCCAAAATTAATTCTCTTGCTTTTACTTCTTTTTCGCCCCATCAAATTTTATCAAATCCCTCTGCATCAAACAGTCCTTCTCCGATCCCGTCCTTTTCAACTTCTGGCGCCGACGGTTGTCGATGAGTTCACGATAAATTTCTCCTACACCGTATCGTCATTCTCTTGGTGGTTCTCTCATACCCTTCCACTATTCTTTATGCTCCCCGAAATTCAGAGAACTTATAGTGGACGGAGAATGTGGTTAACACCCATGATCCTCTCCGAACTTTTCTTTGATCCTCGGAACCGCCTTTGATCCTCAGAAACCCCCAAAATCTCCTCCGGCCTGTAAAGCAATAATGCACAAGCAAAATCAGTGTACCAAACTCACCGGCGTTGATAATTACGGCCAAAAAGCGGCAGACTTGCTACAAATTTCTCACCGGATTTCTCCTCCAGGTAAACGGCAAGCAAGGTGATGCGGTCGCCGGGATTGACGACTTGAGTCAGAGCCCAAGCGAGGGCTGTGCTGGCGATCACCTTCTCCGCCTTACTCTGTAGACGACGTCGTTCTGTGTGTTTTCCGGCTGCTTTCCATTTCCTCCAGAAGGTACATTTACCGAGAGGGAAAAGTGTGGATTCCCGCGCCGGAAAGAGAAATAATCAGAATGAAGTTAATTATAATTTCATTTTTCTTGCCAAAGTTGATTGAAAGGATATGTATATGTATGTCTGTGTATTTGTTTGCACCATTTTCAAGTAGCTTCAAATACGTAGAACATATAGCCAGGTTTTTAGTAGATTAATATACTTCTCATTTGAAACCACCGCGTTTTTAAGTTCTGATACTAATTGGGTTCTCATTCATTCATGAAAGCTTAAACAGCAGTATGTATGAATTATCCCCTAAACAGAAAGGGTTAACAAAGGATTTGAATAAACATTTTCTCTCTTTTTTTCGTCTAAAAAGAAACGTGATTCATCCCTAAGATATGGATGCTAGAATTAATTGGCTAAAAAACTTTGGGAATGAAGGTGTTAAAAAACAGGAAAGTAATTTTGGGATGAAGTTAATTAAAATTAATTGGCTAAAAATAGATTTAATTATGACCACTAAATTAAATCTAATCCAAAGGCTAGCATTTGAAGTGAAATTTGGAGTAAAAATAAGGGAGTCTCTTGATCTTTCCATAATATAATAATAATCAATCAAAGAAACTTTTTTTTAGGAGATCAATCAAAGAAACTAGTACGTCAACACCAGCAGAAGACGGCTGACGTGTAAGAATTTTATAGGTCCAAACACGTCGCCACTCGTCGCGCTAGGAGAAGGCCTTCTGTTTTTCAAGGTTTCGCGTTCTACCAATTGAACTCCGGTCATCGCTCATCACTCTAATCTCTCCCACACACACCAGCAGTTCCGAAGAAACGCAGAGATCAAAATGCGTGGATTTTCACTCTTCTCATTGATACTGCTCAACGTTGTGCTCATAGGGAGTGTAAATGCTCTGTACACTCCTCCCTCCCCTGTTCTTCAGCTAACTCCGTCCAATTTCAAGTCCAAGGTATTTCAATCCCCGATCTTATTGTTTCGATCAGCTTTTTATACGCCAATATACTAAGATGAATCGATGATTTGCATGTACATAGCTGAGTTTTAATGGATCCAGCATTAGGATTAAAGCATATTTTTTTAACACTTATATAGTTGAGTGCAGTGTGTTGATTGTGTGCCTGTCTGCAGGTCATTGATTCTAACAGGGTGGTTTTAGTTGAGTTTTACGCTCCTTGGTGTGGTCATTGTAAGGCGCTTACGCCTATATGGGAGAAAGCAGCAACTGTCTTGAAAGGGGTGGCTACCGTGGCTGCTCTAGATGCTGATGCTCACCAACAACTTGCTCAGGTTTCTTGAATATGATCTTATTTTTCTGTGAAATTTGGAAAATGTTCATGTCTTATGCCATTTGGTGTGTGAAACAAGCTTGGTTTGTGTCAAAGTTTTAGTCTTCTTGTAAGTGTATTTTAATCAGATTGCCTCTAATCTAATTTTATAGTCACAAAGTAGAGTAACTGATGATATCCAATAACAAGAGACTTGGGTTATTATAAAAGTTTCACAAGCAATTTGGATGGTTTACTCTATAGACAATAGAGATGGGACTTATACAAAAATTGAGTACGAAACGATTTCATAGCTTTAAAGTCATAAACTGAGCACCTGGATAATTCCACACTGAAATGACATCACTTTTTGCTACTAGCTTAGTAAGATACTTGCAGTTTATTTTTGTACTCTTATACCAATTTATTTTCTGATAGTAATATCCAAATATTGTCATAGTGTTCCCTGACTTCCCTCTGGACAAATATTATGTGATTTTTTGAGATTCTGCTGTTCTGCTCTTTGTTTTCTAAACTTTATAAAACATCAGCGATGAAATACTGGTTTCTAGGAGTCCCTCTGGAATACTTATGAGTTGGTATGAACTACAGGAGTATGGAATTAAAGGATTTCCTACCATTAAGGTGTTTACACCTGGAAACCCCCCAATGGATTATCAAGGAGCAAGAGATGTCAAACCAATTGCTGAATTTGCATTGAAACAGGTAATTGCTTTGTTTATTTATTTTGATTGTTAAACCTTTCACAATTGTGATCCACTTCTCCTATACACTGGGTAAAAATACTTAACTATTGCTTCTAATAGTTGTTTTATTTCTTTGTGTCTCTGCGACTCAATTTTTTAGTTCCTCTTGGGACTAGATTTAGTTCAAGCTAATTTGGGACTATATGTTAAGGTTTATGGCTGCTAATTAATTTTAGCATTTTTCCATTTTCTGTCAATGTCTGGAATAAAAAGTAACTGTCTTACACTATACGAGTCTAAACTGTTACTATGTAATCCTTGTGCAGATTAAGGTTCTCCTAAAAGACCGCTTAAACGGAAAGACAGCTGGAGGATCAAGTCAGAAGACCGAGCAGCCTAGTGCATCAATTGAATTAAACTCTCAGAACTTTGATGATTTGGTGGTAAAAAGCAAAGATCTATGGATTGTTGAGTTCTTTGCTCCCTGGTAGGTTTCCTATCCTCATAGACTCTACTACAATTTTTTTGATTATCCTTCTGATTAGAAATTATCAGAATATGATGAAAACAATTTTTTTAATCAGAATGCTTAGTTAATATTTCTGTTTTCATTTCATAATCACATTGTTACTCTTCTCATTTCCATTAGGAATCGTTTTACAATCACTAATTATTGAATCTTGTATACTGAAGGTGTGGACACTGCAAGAAGCTTGCTCCTGAGTGGAAGAAGGCTTCAAACAGCCTTCAGGGCAAGGTGAAGTTAGGGCATGTGGACTGTGATGCTGAGAAAGTAAGTTCAAGTTGTCAATGTCATGGCTGTTTTTCTATTAATGTATTTAGCATATCTTGCTTTTTTATCACTTATTTATATTTAATAAATAAGATGAGAAAAGAACATACTTTCTGGTATTAATGGGTTATACTCTGCGAGACTGTGCCTGCGAACTTATTACATGTGATCTGTTTTCAAAGATGAATTGTAGCTATAAGTTTTGACCTTAGAAATTTTCTACTTCTTCATTAAGAGGTACTTACAAGGGAAACATTGGGGCATTGGGCACTAAAGTTTTCGATCAAGTTTCACATTGTTAGTGATTCATAAGTGGACTTGCTCTACTTACTATTGTTACTATTGAGAGCATAACACTAATAATGTCAAGTTTCCAGTCTTTAGGGAGCAGGTTTAAAGTGCAAGGATTCCCAACAATCCTTGTTTTTGGTGCAGACAAAGATACCCCAATTGTTTATGAAGGTGCTAGAACTGCCTCAGCTATCGAATCTTATGCTTTGGAACAGCTAGAAACTAACGTTGCACCTCCTGAAGTTACTGAGTTGACTGGCCAGGTAAAAAACCTAGTTGCACCGCCCTTGTTTCTGCTCCTTAATTGCTAAATATAATCAACAAACTTGGCCGGGACGTGTATGCTTTATGGTGTTTTTTCTCCTTCCTTTGCAGGATGTCATGGATGAGAAGTGTGGTTCAGCAGCCATATGTTTCGTCTCCTTCCTACCTGACATATTGGACTCCAAGGCAGATGGTCGGAATAAGTACCTTGAGATGTTGCTATCAGTCGCTGAGAAGTTTAAAAGAAGCCCATACAGGTGAGAATAAGCAGAGACTTTTGCTATCGCCTGAAAATAACTTGTTATAGTATCATGTCCATGCAGTAGGCTGACTTAAAACATTTCGTCTTTGCAGCTTTGTTTGGTCAGCTGCTGGTAAGCAGTCTGAACTGGAAAATCATGTTGGTGTTGGTGGTTATGGTTACCCGGCTCTGGTAGCTCTTAACTTGAAGAAAGGAGCTTATGCTCCACTCAAGAGCGCATTTGGGCGCGATGAGATTGTGTAAGTGTTTTCATTCGCATTCCTCGGTTCCAGTTGTTCATCTTCCTGAGCTGATGACAAATAACTTGTCCCGATATTGCTGCAGAGAATTCGTTAAACAGGCAGGACTTGGTGGAAAGGGTAACCTACCTCTTCAAAGCACTCCTTCACTTCAGAACACGGAACCATGGGACGGCCAAGATGGGCAGCTCCTTGAAGAGGATGTCGAATTCTCCCTTGAAGAACTGATGGCCGATGACACTCCGAACAAGGATGAGTTATAAGTTATAGTAGGGGTTATTTTAAAGAGATGAATGTAAACGTATATGAAGCAGTTGTTAGTGAGTTTTCGAAGCTATCAAATCTGCACTCAATTCTGATTTACGGCGGTTCCGTCGAAGCAAAATGTAAACGTTTTTGATGCTGTATGAAATCGAATGAGAATCAAAAACAAGTTGCTAATAACAGTTTTGGAAATGCATTACTCATTTTTGTAAACCTAATCAATTATTAGTAGGGTTAACCTGATTTATATGCTACAAAGATTTACAGCTTTTCCCGAAGAATATCGAATAACCATCGATTTACCTTTTCACAACAAGACATTAATAAAATTGTATAGGAATGTATTGAAAAACAATTATCTAATATGTAAAATATATTTGGTTTTATGATATTAGAGTGCAAGTTTCGTGATGTATTATTATTGTTTCATCAATATAAGACATTTATTTGGTTTTATGACATTTATCTAATTGTATAGTTTCGTGTGGTTTTATCTTTAAAGAAAATGATATTAGAGTGTGTATATACTAGATCTTTGTTTAGTTTAGTCCAGATTGATTTTCATGTCCATGACAATTTTAATTAGAATAAATGTTTAGATTAAATTGTATCAGATTTCAATTTATTTTAGATTAAATTAATATATACTTCACGCTACAAGATTTGGCAAGATTCATTGTAACATTGATGTCTCACATCACCATTTTAATTGGGAAAATAAATCATAGAAAATTAAACACTTATGTCATATCATTGAACATAAATGTGCATTCCATGAAAACGATAAAGAATTATTTGCATTGTTCGTTATCCATCGTACAATACATGTGTAATGTGTTACATATCAAAGTAACAAACGTATAAAATAGAAAACTTAAAAAACAAACTCCCTTTTTTACATATGAATTAATTGGACTGAAAAAATGCGATCATGGGATTATATAGAACCTCCTTGGCGTTCTCACCAAATATAAAGTCAGCATGTGCATAATCGTCAATAAAATGAATTACTAGTTTAGTAGAATCATGATCCTTCAAAGTGTCGATAAAAGTATTCACGTCGTTGACATCAGATAGAAAATCTTGGCCTCCATTACTCATAAACAGAGGTAATTCATTTGGTATGTTCGCCATATTATAAACTGGTGGTGTGGACTGTCCGTAATTGTCACTGTTCTCCAATGAGCTGCCGTAGTCATACATTGCTATGTTGCCTTGTCGAATCACTATACGACACACCAACAAACAATATCGAATTTAGAATTAAAGAAGAAACTCTTAAACTTCAAAGCATGTTTAAGACACGTACTTTGGGCTAAATGAACCATGTTCCTTGTGGAAGTTGGTTGAGGTTCGTGATCTAGGAAATCATTGACTTTCGAAGCATTCATACAACAGTTTGGCCCTGAAAAAATACAAAAATTGCCAATTGCAATTATATGTAGAAAATTGAATTAAAAATCTTCCGAAAAAAGATATAAAATGAAATAAATAAATAAATAAATATTTATATCATTTTTTTAATTGAAAAAAACAGGTGATGGTATGGGTACCTGTGAAAGAGCTGATCAAATTTGAGCAATCGTTATTCGGTAGGTCGCAAATATCTTCCAAAAGCTTAGCAGCTGCCCGTCTAAATAATTAAAATTGAGTACCAAAAATCAATTCCACTGCAATTTATTTTCTTTCACTCAACGTATGAAGAAGGGAAAATTTGTTTTTCAATTTTTACGAATGATTAATCGTTAATTTTATAAATAAAATGTTGTCGAATCTTGTCTTATTATAAAATCGCACGATAATAAAAGTGAATAAAAATTTGAAATTTATGTTACGAGTCATCTTGGTACTCACCCCAAGGGGTCGAACTCCTTGATGCCCAACCAACGCAAAACCTGAAGCAATTAATGTATATAATTAGCTTCAAATGTAAAAGTAAAACCTGAGAGAAAAATTAGTGCAAGATTAAGTAAAGGTTACATACTTCTCCGACGAATGCATCGGCGGTGTCTCTTGCAAGAGGGGATGATACGTTGCCCATATATGCTATCGGACTAAGCATTGCTGCAGATCGGATCTTGCCCACTGTCTCACTGTCATTACAAAATGATGCCAATGCCATCAAAGTTCCCTGTCCATGCGCACATTTTTATATCAAATTTACTAAATTTGAACAAAATGTCATGTGGTACTTACAAACTAAGTAACTAATATGCGTGCAAAATGGGCGTTTCTAAGAGGTCGTTTGATGTGGGATAAAATAACGTTAAATGAAACAAAATCACAGCAATTCGATTCTGATTGCATTGTTTAGTTGGAAGAAATAAGAAAATAAGAAAGAGGATTCTCAGACTTACAAGAGAATGACCAACATAGTGGAGATTGGTGCCGGTCTGGTCATGAACGTAATCCACATTACTTGGAAGATCATATGCCACCATTTCATCCCATGACCAGTTCCAATAAGCCTGCAACATTTTTCACAGGGAAAAGAAACTCATTATATGTATGAATTTATTGCAGTGTACATTAAAAAAACACTAAAACAGACCTATTAGAAATATTTCAGACGGTTATTAAAAGAGTTTTTATTATGATGTGCTGTTTTGATATGGTATATGTAGAAACTTATTAAGGGTAAATATGTCTTTTCATAACTATTTTGTTTGTCAAAAGAGAAAGAATGTAAGTAAGAAACTCTGATTGAGACAAATCAAAAAAGAAATAGAAATTTTGATTGAGACGGAAGGAGTATATAGTTTCATACCGGCTCATTAGGATCCAAAGTAGTGTGAGCTCGACTGTAATTGGTGCCTCGGGTGTTAGCCATCCAAACATCAAATCCATTATCTGCCAAGATAAAGGGAAGTGCTTCGTTCGGAGAACTTATCATCCACGACCCTGCATCCTACATTATAACATCAAAACGAGGAAAAAATCACTAACTTCTTTATTTAATCCTCTTAAACAAATAAATGTAAGAAGATCCACTTTGATGAAAACTTATTTTGAAATTTTTATGAATATGTGAAAGCTGATTGATTGATTACTTACCATCAATAGTCCATGCTGTAACAGAACTGGTATTGTGTTTGGTGAATTACCAGATTGTCCTTGTGGGATTCTTTGCAAACTTAAAATGTATCCATCCTGTGTTGTTACCTGCACCGACATTCCAAACCATTCAAATGTCTACCCAGTGCCGGCCCCCTAACTATTTGGGTCCTGAGAATTTTATTTTTTTAAATCCTCTTTGATTTTATTTTTTTAAAATGGACGTTATTTTGGTCTATTTTTAGAAAATATAGGAGTTTAAACAATAATTTAAAAGAAATATACTATATTTGATTTTTAAAAAAATAAATGGACCTTATTTTTAACTCAGTATTTTAAAAAAAGTGCCATATTTTAATTTTTTTAGGGGTTTGAAGCGGACGTTTCATTTAATTCACCTATTAGACTGGGCCTGTATCTACCTTCACTCATACTTTTGAATGGTTACACTAAAAATTACCCTATTTTGTAAAATGTAAACGGGAAAACTGAGTCATGTATTTAAAGTTTACCGTATGCTCTTGGCATGGATAACCTTGTGGGTGGACAATGAATTCGCAGATGCCACCCATAGCTCCATCAAACAACACTCCTGCAGATACCAACAAAATTAATGCGATTTTGATCTTCATTATCTCATCAAAACCCATGTTTTGTTGAGCAAATGATGATATGTTATATAAAATGCTCTAAAATTTACTCCATTTTTGTATACTTATAGCAAGGAAGGTCCTTTGATGACAAAATTGGAGTAATTTTAGCATTGATAGATTTCCTCATCCAAACGAGACTCGTATTTTATTTTATTTGATGATTCCCAGAAGTAGTGTTCATACCGAAACATTTTTTTACACTAATGAACGGGACATGAAACTAAATACGAATGAATGGGACATGAAAGGGGTTCTTATATTTATCGAAACGCCATACGTCGTCTTATATTTTACTCAGTCTAATTTAAAATATCACTGAAATGACATAAACTAATCTATAAGTTGGTTAATTTTTCAAAAATCAAATAAGTTATGAACATTTTTATATTTTCATACCTTATTTTGCACAAAGTGAATATTGTACTGTATATAACAAAACCTTATATTTATATATAATTTCATAAGTAAGAAGTATTTGATTTCGTTCATGTTCTTAACTTTATCTTTTACCAAACTAAATTAAACTAGACTTAACTGAAATAAAATTATGTATTGAAATATATAATAAGCATAACTGAATTCTGCTAAATTTCATTAAATTATATTTTTACTAAATTGAAATAAACTGTCATTGAACTAATCTATGGATGTACTCAATTGGCCAAAAATCCCTAGTGTCCTTTTCACGAGGCGATCCAAACAAGGCAGATGTCTAACTAAATTGGTAAGTTGTGCTTGGCCTTTCTGTTGAAAGATCTGATATCATGGAATGATTCATTTGGAATTTTACTAAAATCTTAGTGCATATTTACAGAGTTTTGACTATTCCTTTTTCCTGTCCAACCCACCCATTTAGAGACAAAATATAGGATGAATATCACCTTTTTCTAATGAATTAAATATAATAGGTGAAATTCTTTTTGAGTAAGAACGACACACAAATCAAGAAATGGACTTTGAAGATAACTGGAAAATCAACAGATGAAATGAACTGGAATCAAGATTATGAATCGCTGAATTCAAATATGGAGAGAATTTCTCAGTTTCTCAAAGAATAAAGCCTTTATATACCAAGAAAATAACTTATATTAGATTTACAGGTAAAGTTTACTTCTGTAGAACTATTTTCTAATCCCTCCCACCTTAATCACAACTTGAACCAACAGCCATTTCAAACAAATGTCCTGCTTTCAACAGCTGAATTTATCCTGACGATTAACTCGTCAATGGACATGGTCCCTAATTCCCCGCTGAACCTAGACCTCACTGTGACTGTTCCAGTTTCTGCCTCTTTAGGCCCGATAACAGCCATCAAGGGAATCTTCTGCTTCTCCCCATTTCTTATTAGCTTAGGCAGACGTTCACCACTGCAAATTTCCACCCGAATACCATTGCCTTTCAATCGTTTTTGCACCTCATTGCAATATTCAAGCTGAAGAATGAATTAATCAAAGTCAAATAATGAGATCACTGATTCAACTATCCCAGACATTCTAAAACATCAAACAAGTGGAAAAATGGAAAGGAAAAGAAAATAAATGAATAGTCAATTACCTGTGTGTCTGTAACAGGTAGAAGTCGAGCTTGTATAGGAGAAAGCCACAATGGGAAATCGCCAGCGTAATGTTCAATAAGAACTCCAAAGAATCGCTCCAAGGATCCAAGAACTGCTCTATGAATCAAGATAGGCCGCTTCTTTTCTTGGTCTGAGTCCACATATGTTATATCAAAGCGTTGGGGAAGATTGAAATCCACCTATTGCCATATAGAATATAACTGAGTAATTATCAGAAGCAAAAGAGGTTATCTCGTTCACTAATTTCTTCACAGCAAATTTGAATGCTTTATTGTATTGTGTCTCCTATCAATCTTGACGAGCTTTTAGCCAGTCAAACAGATGACATACTGAACCATACACTCAAGTTCTAACCATACCTGAATTGTAGAGCATTGCCACTTCCTTCCTAGTGCATCCTCAATTTTGATATCAATCTTTGGACCATAAAAGGCACCCCCACCTTCATCTATCTCATAGCCCCATCCTTTATCATCCAAAGCATCCTTTAGAGCAGAGGTTGCTTTCATCCATATATCATCATCACCAACTGACTTTTCTGGCCTTGTAGAAAGGTTTACTACATACTTATCAAAACCAAATTGTAGTAAGATTTCCTCAGTAAGATCCAGCACACCCCTTATTTCATCTTTGATTTGATGTTCTAGGCAAAATATGTGAGCATCATCCTGCAACATAAGACAAATATATGAACCAGTGTAGCACATTGAATTAAAAAAATATATATCAAAAAACCTAAATGAACACTTGAAGAACTCAAGTATTCATCTAATGACAACCTTGTTTAATGCTTAAAGTGGTGATAACTTCATAATTCATGAACCTCTTAATCAATCAAGAGACACAAAAATAAGGCTACTGCCTTTGATTGTCTACTCGCTAGATCAATTAATTTGAATCCCAGAAATGCTTTGAAGGCAGTTTGTTTTAAAATGGAATTGGGTCACATAAATAAACTAAGAAAAGGAATCTAGATACTTGGCAGTTCCCTTGTAAATTTAACTTTGAGAGAATTTACTTGGTTAATATATGTTCATTATGTACAAACAAACAAAGAGCCTAAGATTTATTTCACTTACATTTTCATCTAGAGAAAACACAAAATCTCCACAAGGAGATTGCATTGTTTGGCGGAGAAGTAAAATGCATATTTTTCCTTACTAAATGGCATTAAATTACTTTGTTAAATGAAGCTAAAAGTATATGGTTAGAAGAAATGAAATATTAAGCATTTAAAATCATGATATATATTGTACCATCCACGGAAATATACCTGCGTAAATCCTCTCACACGGAAGAGGCCATGTAAACTGCCAGATAACTCATATCTGTATACTGTTCCAAGCTCAGCAAACCTCACAGGAAAATCCCGATAAGAATGTTGTTTTCTTTTGTAAACAAGTATGTGGTAAGGACAATTCATCGGGCGTAGCTGATAAAGCTCATCCTCAATCTCCATCTGATCATACATATTTTCTTTGTAAAAGTCAAGATGACCACTGATCTTCCAAAGATCTGCCTTTGCAACGTGTGGGGTATAAAGCAAATTATAGCCACATTCTAAGTGGACTTTTCTCCAAGCTTCTTCCATGATGTGCCTGATTGTAGCACCCTTAGGATGCCAAAAAACCAGACCACCACCAGCTTCATCCTGCATACACCATTCTTAAGAACAAATTAGCAATTATTGAAATTTGATGATTCAAAGTCAGGCAATAAATGAATCAACTAGAACAAGAAACCTCAAGAATAAGATGCATTACTAAGTAATAAACTGACCTGTATAGAGAAGAGATCAAGGTCTTGCCCAAGTCGTCTGTGATCCCGGCGTTTTGCCTCTTCCTTGAAATGAATGTATGCTTTTAACTGGTCCTCATTCTCCCATGCAGTTCCATAAATTCTCTGTAGCATGGGTTTGTTTGTGTCTCCTCTCCAGTAAGCGCCAGCAACTGATTCAAGTTGAACAGCTTTGCTGCTGATATTTCCAGTTGATTCAACATGTGGCCCAGCACAAAGGTCCCACCATTCATTGCCTTTAACAGAACAGGAATGAAAAATTAGAAGCAATAGAATTAATACATGCATACAAAGGGAGTTTGCCTTTAACAGATCAGGAATGAGAAATTAGAAGCAAAAGAATGATACATGCATACAAAGGGGAGTCTACCTGCATGACAGATCAAGCAGCAAATATTATTATATTATTTACCACTTCCAATTGTAACTGACTCTTGACAAGATCTATGTACTGTTTATAATTAAAACAATGGCGTAATCTCTGTAATCTTCAATTTATTTAGCCACCTGAAAACTAAAAGAACTTGACCAACAAATTATATCCTATTACATCATCTGTAAGACAAACTTTTAGTATTAACGAGTTTATGCTTTGTGGCCAAATAAAGTCACACATATAGAGGATATATATGTCAAAAAACAATCTGTACTTTCACCAGACAATGAACCCTTGCTACAAGCCTATAATACATTTCTTTTGAAAATAGCAGTTACTGAAAACAATGCATAGCTTATGATTAATCTCTCTAATGTATAGGTACTCTGGCTAACTTAATTCAGTATGCCCCATGCCAAATCACCTATACCCCTTTCCCCTCAACGCAACAACATAGATGTACCATCAAACCCATATCTTAAAAGCATGCAAAAACTATCAAAACTTGATCCCACTCTTTGGGTTCCGCATACTCCAATAAAAGAAGATAAAACTGATCTTTAATAAAGAAGATAACTTAGATCCAGCTAAACAAAAAATACCGGAGAGAATCCCAAAAAATCCCAAAAATACACACCAAACAATTAGAAACTGTTGCCGAATTAGTTTAGCAAAGAGCAAATTCCACGCAGAAGCAATAAAATATATTAACTTCCAAGTTGGCAAATTTCATGGCTAAAGTCAGAGGAATTATGGCATTAACATCAGTCAAAGAACATAAGCATTACCAATATGGTATATGGTGATAGGCTCTTCCTTTATGCTTTCTAAAATCTCTATCTTGTAAGGCTCCTGGATAGCAAGTATTCTCTTTTGAGCTTCCTCCCGACTAACCTCTTCTCTAATTAGAGGTAAATCTTGACGAATGATACGATCCTACAGAAGAAACACGACATCAAATTTCCACTCATGGAGTAGCATACAATCTTGTATGTGTCAGTCTTAACACTTATATAGACCATAATGGTGAGACATGACCCATATAATTGCATAAAGGCTTCGTTATAGTTTTATTACAATCAATACAATAGAAAGGGACAGTTCCTCACCATCTCTTTCTTAATTCTCTTCAAGTCTTTATCAGTTAGCGGCTCAATGTCAAAGTCATAGTAGAAGCCATATTCGATCCAAGGGCCAATTGTAACTTTTGCGTTAGGAAAGAGCTTCTGGACAGCCATGGCCATAACATGAGCACACTGCAAAACCAACTCTTTCAATACGTGTAGAAAATTATAACACAATGCTTTGAGAATGAAAAGCTTCATAACAGTGTTACATTCCAATAATTAGGACTATAAGCTAGGATTGAAAATTATGAGGAAGCGACTGTAGGATGGAGAAATATCAGTTATATTTATGTCAAAAAATCAAGAATTTTTTTTATAGAACATCTGAAAAGGAATCTCATCAGCTTTCTCTTCGTGTATAAAAAATCTGAGATTTTCCACCAGGCAGAGCTAGTTCAAACAAGAACAACCACTTCAAAGTCTCAGGTAAACAAACAGATAGAATAAGAAACTAGTCTGTAAGTAAGATAAAATCTTGAAAATCCCCGTGTCAATAATTTTGAGGCAGCAACTAGAACAATAAAGAAGATGTTGGATTGAGAGGAGTTTTTTTTTTACTACAGAGCATAAGATACAGCTAAAAATGCAACAACTACTGTTTTAGTCTTTGACAACAGAAAGGGCGCATTTCAGGTACCAGTTCTGCATCAATCAAAGAACTATCTTTCCGCGAATACGCAAATTAAAAGACACTGTGATTGAAGTGAACCAATAATATTTTCATTAACCTACTCAGTATGCTGCCTTATTAGTTCAGGGCCTGAAAAAGATGGTATGACAGAGCAGTGCACTTTTTGCACAAATTCTTGTTAACAGTTAAAGATGTAGATCATACTAAGCTAAGCACTTTGAATTCAACAATTACTCAGCAAAATGTTTAATTGTTAATATCTTTTCACTAAGAATACGTTATAATGTATCTAACACGACCTCACGTGATGGTATTCTTACATCAATTCAAGAGTGGTAAAAATGCAGAATGCGAGCATAGCATAAAATACAAATTTGCATAACTTGACAGCCTCATGAATACATGGCAAAGTTCAGACAACAGAATTGCAACAGAAAGAGTGTTTCAGTGTCTTACAGTGTGGCGAATTCTGAGGAGACTGTCAGATGAATCATTTGTGGGAAGCGTGACTTTAGTCTCTACCGGAGATAGTGCTGAGGCGGAAGAGGAATCAGTGGCCACGGCGGCGGCGGTGGAGATGGACCGCCAGGTCCTTGGGCCGGTGATGGTCCCGCTTGCCAGAGAAGGGATGAATCGATTGCAGAAGAGGGGCCGAGAGAAACGTGGAGAAGAAGATAGAAGGGAGAGGGAGAGAGCCATTCTATGTACCCAATAAGAAGAAGCAACCGCCATGTTCCCTTGAGCTCAAAGAGCTGTGGAACAATTCCGGTGCGGTTTGGATAAACTGTGTGGCGGAGGATTATTATTATTTATTTATTAAGCTTTTACTTTTCACAAAAAATTGAACAAAAAATCTCAATTTGAAAATTATTATCAATTATACTCTATTGACTATTTAGGCGTGTTCAGTCCTTTTCAATGATTTTTATACATAGTGAAATGTAATTTCAAAAAAAAAAATGAATGGTTGTCAAACAAAAATCGGTTGTATAGATGGTGAAATTCTCGTCAAATAACTCACATAATTTATTATGAGATGAAAGTGTCAAGTATATTTCAGATGTGACAGATGATAATGCATATTTGAATGTTGAATCACAATACAATATTGTAAATAAAGGTGTACATAACAAAACAAAATAAATAACATTATTCTTTTTCAGCTTATATAAATAAGTATATAATTCCGATATAAACATGAAGCAATTAGAGTGCAATTAGTGAAGAGTCTCTTTTGGTTGAAATGGCATATAATTAAGAACAATGATTGCATTTTCATAAGAACAACAAATTCTAAATATGCATCAGAAATCAGTTCAGAGGAACAACAGTTTATGCTTCTTCTTTATATAACCTTGTCCTTGAAAATGTTTATTCCTCTTTCTTGGCAGTTCTCAAACTTGGATTCCTCAATCCTTTGCTGCTGAATACTGGCATTGACATAGTCCTTGGCCCCAACAGTGCCTGAGTCGGAAAATGGATCGGAGGCAGTTGGGATCTGGCCATCGTGTATATCAACCATCAACTTATTCATACGAGACTCTTGGAAACTCTGGTATAATCTGTAAAAAGAATTAGAACAATCATAAACAGTTCCAGAACTCAGAACAATCCTATCAAAAAAGATGCATTCTGGTTTTAAAGCTAATGAAATATCAATGATTGTAGTTGAACACATAAAAACATTCTCCTAACCTCACTTTTTCTGGCGGCAAATAAGTGAAATTCAGAAGCCATTTCCGTGCTTAAAAGGAGGAAAGAATCTGAACATTCTTTTTCCCTTGGTTTCCTGTTGAGATTTCCCTTACACCAGCCAAACGAGTTATAATCTTGTGGTTCTGGATTTATTATGTGACTACCAATAATCCATGCAAGAACAAGAACCATTCTTGAAGTGGTGAAACAGATGGCGGTCCCTGATCAGTATTTCGCGGTCAAAAGCTGTCGAAGTCAGCTTGGCGACCTCATGACAATCACTACATATCCTCAGGTTCTTCATTATCCTTATTGGCATCGGCGAAGGGATTGCAATGAGCCCAAATGCTATAGCAAGCTTCTCACTATGTCTGAAGAGATTGGTTTCCTTCTCCTCCTCTTCAATGTCAAACAGAACCTCACCTGTGCATGGCGCATACCCTAGCATCTTGAGCCGTTTGGTCATTTCCTCCAACATTTCCTCAATATCTTTGATTTGAGGATGCGATTTGTCTCCAGCCAAGAACTCATGAACTACACCATTCGCTTCCATCAGACTACAACCTGGCATTTTTGCTAAGCCATGTTGCACCATGGTCTCTCTGGTCTCCATAGCACCATCCCAATTGCCCTTTGAAGCATAAATATTGGACAACAAAACATGAAATCCATCATGACCAGGCTGGAGCTCGATCAGTTTCCTGCCCACTCTCTGTCCCATTTCAGTGTCACCGTGTTTCTTACAAGCTCCAAGAAGGGCACCCCACGTGGCAATATCAGGCTCTAGTGGCATACTATCAATAAGCTCCTCGGCCTCCTTCAAAAGCCCAGCCCGGCCAAGCAAATCAACCATACATCCGTAGTGCTTGCTGTTAGGTTCAATTTTGTGTATTTGAGTCATTGAGGCAAAGTAAGCACGCCCAGCATCTA
This sequence comes from Sherardia arvensis, assembly GCA_948330725.1. Taxonomy (NCBI): domain Eukaryota; kingdom Viridiplantae; phylum Streptophyta; class Magnoliopsida; order Gentianales; family Rubiaceae; genus Sherardia; species Sherardia arvensis. The sequence continues at coordinate 31,923,831 of OX415241.1, forward strand.
CTAACCCTGTGTGACGACAAGCACCGAGAACTGCAACAAAAGTTACCCCATTAGGCACTACTTGATTGCCTTTCATCTTCTCAAACATCTCAAGGGACTTCTCCACCTGCCCATTATAGGCAAAACCAAGAATTAAAGCATTCCACGAGGAAACACCCTTCTCATTCATTCCATTGAAGACTTCCACGGCATTTTCTACACATCCACATTTCATGTACATGTCTATGAGGGTTGTACCTAGTATAGTGTTGATCACTAGACCATTTCCCCTTATGTAAGCATGCAACCATTTTCCTCGATCAAGAGCCGCTAAATGGGAGCAAGCCGAAACCACACTAACCAAAGTAGTTTCATCCGGCTTGACACCTTTCAACAGCATTTCTTGAAAAAAATCTAAAGTCTCTGAATACTTGCCGTGTTGGAGATGCCCGGAGATCATTGTGCTCCAAGATATCACATCCTTCTCAGGCATGGCATCGAATAATGATCCCGCCTTTTCTAATCTGCCACAACTTAAGTAGCTAGATAACATGGAGTTCCACGAAATCTGATCCAATGTACAACTTGAATTGAACAGTTTTTCTGCAGCCATAACCTCCCCACAAGAAGAGTACATATGGATCAAGGCATTCACGAGATTCACATAAGACTCGAAACCATTTCGTACAACCATCCCATGTGCCACCTTCCCTGTTTTGGCATCCAGCAAATTTGCACAAGCAGAAAGAACACTCACCATCACAACTGCATCCACAGAACACTTACTATGCAACATCTGAATGAACAGAATCAAAGCGTCTTTATACATCTCATTTTGGTCATAACAAGAGATTAGAGCTGTCCAAGAATAAAGATCTTTCTCCTCCATTTGATCGAACACTCCACGGGCCTCATGTACCTTGCCACATCTACCAAGCAATGCAATCATAGTGTTTGAAGCATATACATTTCTCTCAGGCATCTGCCCATAGATTAGCTTTGCTCCATCAACATTATCCTTCTGAGCATAAACTCCCAAGATTGTAGTCCAAGAAACGGAGTCTAACACAGGACTTTCTTCAAACACCTTCCTTGCATTACTCATACTCCCACACTCAGAATAAAAGTGAATCAAAGTGTTGTTCACATAAACATCATTCTCAAAACCCTTTTTAATTATATGAACATGGAACCCTCTGCCCTCACATTCCAGCGGCCACAATGTACAAGCTTGTACCATTAAAGGGTAAGTATAATTATCTACACAAACATTCCTCTGCAGCATGATTTTGTACAGCAAGATTGCATCTTGCGGTTGATTTCTCTGAATGTAGGCTCTCATCATGGTGTTCCAAGTGAACACATTTGAGTTCTTGATGTGGGAAAGGATTTTGTGGGAGAACTCAATATGAACAAACTGATAACTAGTGGAAAACTTGATGATCCTGCTTGCTGCATAGGTATCTTGGATGAACCCAGAGGAGATCACCCGCGAAAGAATGCTTTTAAACTGGGTTAAATCAAAGCATTTGTGCAACAGATTATCCAATGCTGTTATAGTTAAGGCTCCCATTTGAAGAGGCTTTCAACTCAAATCAGAGGTAGGTTTGCCAACAGGATCGGCCCAAAGCTTTTAAGGACCTAAGCAAACTGGAGATCATTCAAGTCAATCTAAGAACAATTAGAAAGATTTAAAAAAAAACAAAAGACGGTGTCATGAATCCTAATAACTGTAATGATAAGTTTAAAGCAATGTGAAAGTTTAGTATATTGCAAGGACATTGGCATACAAATTTAGATCAGATTATACAAAATGTAACAGATAATCACAATCTGTGCTAAAACACCACTGCTTCAGTTTATAACAACAACCAAAATCCTGATTATCGGTTCAAGTTTCAATCTCTTGCAAGTTCTGAGCAAGTATGGTGAAATAGACTAAAAAAAGGCATCATACCAGTTCTTTTCATGAAAAGAAACAGCGGGGCATCCCATAATTCGCTGTTTGGTACATGTGGTAAGACGAAATCGCAAGTAAAATCATTAAAAATATAGTGTCTGATCCTGGCGATCATGTCCTTGTACCTGAACAACAAGTGCAACAGCATCTCAACTTTCACAACCTATAAGATACAATCTATATTAACAAGAACAAAAGTCTAACATGGCCAATTGACCATCAACACATATTCTTTTCACAATTTACTAACATCAAAATGACACGAGTAATCAATAATACCCTTATATTAACAAGAACTAACAGCCTAACATGACACATTCCTTTAACCTAGCTACAGTCTACTAGCAATTACGTAATATTGCTGTACCACAAAATCTCGCTTTCGAACTCAGTTGCAAAGCAAAAAAGATGAAATTTTGAATAGCAACTCCACTACCATCATACATCAGTCCTAGTATAAAACATCAGACAAACTCCACAAGGATCCCCAAAGACAGTTTTATCAAGTACTCACTCAGGCGCCGAGAAATTCCCAATTCATCACTAATTCACACATAAAACAAAAACAAATTCAGAAAAGCCTCAAACTTGATCAGAACTCATATATTAAACTTGGCAAAGAAGATAACTAACTGCTGGTAACATACCAGAGAAAGACGACAACAACGCCAATTGACGATTCACCGTCAATATACCGCTTCGCCGCCTCAGCCCCGCCGCCGTTCTGGTTTGAATAGAAAACGTCTACCGATTCGTTTTACCAACTGTCCAACTCGTCCCGCCAAATCGATATCGAAGTTTTTGAATGAAAGAAAAGTTTGGAATATGAAGTGAGAGTGGAAAACATAGCTTGAAGAGATTGATTATCAACTTTTCTGTTCTTTTGATTTTTCCCTTTTTGTTTAGGTCAAATAAGTCAACAGTCTCAACATAATTTCATTTAGGTGTTGTTATATACACTCTCATATTTTACTTTGTAGTTTAAAAATATGAATTTATTTTTTATATTATATACATTGAAAATTTTTCGCAACATTTAAATGACGGTATTATTATTTCAATAATATTTTGAAATATAATGAGTAAAATACTATAACACTTCAGTTTTATTATTTTCATGTAAATGGGGGACTACAGTATCTTTTGAGATGAAAAAGAAATTTTTAAGGTTCATTGAATTTGCAAAGGGTTTATTTTCTTCACACGTGTAACATATAAAATTTAATTAGTCTTGGGAGTAACGGGTACTATATAATGACGGGGTTTATATGCAAAAAAGCTTGGGACGGGGGTTTTTCTGCAATTTATGCAAATTGCATTCACGCGCGGGGGTTTTTCTACAATTTGTGCAAATTGCATTCAACATGCTTGAATTTTCATACTTGAATGCTTGTTTTTAGACCAAACAGGTTGTTTTTTAGAACATGCTTGCATTTCACACTTAACAGGTTTTTTTTAGATAATGCTTGCATTTCACAATTAACAGGTTGCTTTTTAGAGTTCATGTATTTTGAAGCAAAAAATGATGGTTTTATAGAGCATGCTTGAATGAATTTCACCCTTAAATGCTTGTTTTTTAGACCAAACATGTAGTTTTTAAGAACATGCTTGTATTTCACGCTTAACGGGTTGTTTTTTAGAATAAAATGCTTGTTTTTTAGACCAAACAGGTAGTTTTTTAGAACATGCTTGTATTTCACGCTTAATGGGTTGTTTTTTAGAATAAAATACTTGTTTTTTAGACCAAACAGGTAGTTTTTTAGAACATGCTTGTATTTCACACTTAACGGGTTGTTTTTTAGAATAAAATGCTTGTTTTTTAGACTGTGTGGATATGTTTGCTAACGTCTATTTATAGACTAAAATGCTTATTTTTTAGACTGAGTGAATAGTGCGCGTGAGTGAATAGTGCATTTTTGTCAAAATTGCAAATAAGGACCTCCTTCCTTCCATATTCCAATATAGTCCTTCGTCACTATATAGTGACCGTCACTCAAGAGACCGACTCAAAAGCAGAGGTACCCCCAAGTTTATAAGAAAGTGTCAATGTACCCGAGTAATTTAAAAGTGCTAATGTACCCCTATAATTACATTGAATAAAGAAGTAAACTTCTAAACCCAATTTTTCAACAGTATTTTGTACTAAGAGACAAATTTACCCTCACTCGTTAGGCTATTTTTTCTTGACCCAAATGCCCATGGGCACAAAAAAAATCCAAGAAATTAATATCATTGAATTACAGAATAAATGCACAGTATTATTGAAAAAGTTAACCTTTATATCCAAAAATTCAACAAATTGAAATCATTCGTGAACTTACCATAATCTCGTCAATTCTATTATCTCCTTTGGTAATTTAATCTAGTCGCGCAAATTATTACTAGGTGTGGCGGTTTCAGTCCCCCGACTCACGCTAATTTCCGGGTACGGTGGTTTTGGTCCCCTCGGTTTCAAACGCGTTCATCCGATGAAGTAACGGTGATTGGTATGGATTTGCATTGTCTTGCTTGACTGGGTGTGAAGCTAAAAGGGAAGCGGGAATTAGATGAATAATGAGGTAGGGAAAGAAGGTTTTTCGGAAGTCAATGAGCTAAATCAGATCTCGGAATTCGATTGATTTGGTTGGGGCATTTTCATCCTAGAATTTTTCTTTTTTACCATTTAATATAGTGAGGGTATTCTTGACATTTTATATTTGGCAAAAGAAAATTCTGCCCAAATTATACATTTGAGAGTATAGTGGCACTTTAAAAAAACATGGGGGTACATTAACACTTATTTAAACACTTGGGGGTACAACAACACTTTTTTTCATTTTCTTTTATATGTGTTCATTTTTTTCAATTTAAAAGTTTTATTCATGTGACTTGTATACCAAAGATGCAGTTTTATTCCCTTCTAGAGAATTAGAGATAATGATTATGGACTAAAGCTAGTTTTTAAGGTTTGGTTGCATCATGCTAGTAGCATTTGTATCTTTCATTTGATGTATCATACATGTAATCGTGATTTAAAAATAAAAACAAATTCATATAATTGTTCTTCCATGTAAAACTTCTGTACAAAAAAAAAAGTCAATTCTCTGAATCCTAAAATTGAAATGCTCATTTCAAACAAAATCTACCACAAACTCACACCACTCCAGAAACATCAACTGGTCTAACAAATGCAAAATGTGGATCAGAAGTTGCCGACATCAGCAACTCCATCACTATAACCTCACTTGCTTTGTGCATCTTCGGACCTGGTTCTAATAACCCTGCAACACATGTGCTAAAACAAATGAGAAACGAGTTCTGCAAGGGAACTAAAGTTTAAAAGATAACAGCAACATATGATAGTTTAAAACCAAAGTTTACCAGGTGAAAGGTTTCTTCCTCCATATAATTCTTTCGCTATGGGATTCGATGCCCAATGATTAACAGCCACACGGCTTGTCGGTTGGAATCCAACAATTTTCCCATCACTCGATATAACCACCTTCGCAAATAATCACAAAACAAGAGATGATAATAAGAAGTATAGACAAAGTAACATATACGAGTATAACCATTTCATTTTTCCAAGCCACACATATGTACACTTTGTTTAGTTAGATAAATACACATAGAGAACGTGTTTTCTAGAGTCTGCGACTAGGAACAGACCGAAAAAGTATGACCACAAACATCAGCATGCAAACAGGGACTAGAAAAGGATACTTTTAGATAATAACCTGATAGCTTGCAATATTTTCAATAGATTGTCTCATATCTTCCACTCTTTCTTCTGGTAAAGTGTCGCTGGTAGAAAAATCTGTACCTAGTCGGTCAATTTCGACCATTCTCTTCAAGTACAGCGGCAGTGTACCAGTCCATGCATAACGGCCAGATTCCATTATAATATCTTCAGACCAACCAAACGAGTCCTTGAGTTTTCTAATCACTGAGGTGCAATAATCTCCCAACTGTAAAATTTAGAGATGATATTGATAAGAACGAAAAAATCAAGTCAATCTTAACAAATAAATGGTGATGTACAATATCTGACTTTCAAATAAGGTCCCATTTATTTAACACATGAAGCATTGAACACTGCTGAGAATTACTTTGGCAATCTTACCCTTTGCATAGTATATGGGTTTTATTTTAGTCTCATAGAAAGTGATCTTATTTTTAAGATTGATTGCAAACATATCGACATTCCTTTGATACATCTAATCAGCACGTGCACAATCATTTGACTGGACTAATAAAAACATCAGCAAATTCATCTATTCGGAACAAGGACAGTTGGCCAATCACATAATTATTAGCAAGCTTGGATACAACTTCAAGCTCTAGACGGGGAGAATGCAATACAAAACCATCAAATTGAAGGTTAGTTGTTTAGTTCTCATGCAAGCAAAAGGTTACATATCAGCTTTATGTCATTAACATAAATTCCAGTAGAAAATGCAAATATTCATACTCTGACCAGCAATACATCATGACATACAGGCATAACCGCAAAGCTGTAATACAAAAGAATTAAAGAACAAACCTTTGCATCTTCCAAAAAGTGAGGCTCGATGCACCTAATAGAAGATGTTGGCGGAAGGCGGTCTCTGCTAAGGAGCTTCCTCCATTGAGGCACACTGGGCAGATAAAGTTGACTGAAAATGCCCAGGGCAACAACAAGAAAGCCGCCAGCAAGGACAGCAGAAAACTTCTTGAAAAAAGAGCTGCTGGCCTGAAAAATAAAACCGAAATAATAGATATCAGAGAACAGTCAATGCTTTTTTCTTTACCACATTCATAACCAAACCTATGAGATATGTGCAGTTTACCCAATCAACATAACTAAACTTACCATTGAGGGGGAAAATGAAAGAAGGGAAACTATAACTGCAATAACATGTCAACAAAATGTGGTATAACAACGACATTTTTACTCCATTCAAATAAAGTCGCTACACAGATTAGTGTGAGGTACTAATGCACCAACCAAACTAAATGCAACTCCAATTACAAGAGACTCCCCCACCCAAACAAATAAAAATAAAAAATTAATAAGGCAAAGCAACAGAACTAAAAAACTAGAAACAGAAGAAGCAAAAACATAATAAATTTTTTCTTACTTATTTATCCAGTCACAAAACAGACCTTGCTGAACACACCAAAAGCAGCAGATCTAGAGAAACTTATTAAATTCTAGTACTAAATTAAGAAAAAGATTGTTCAACTTTTTAAATAAAAAGTAACTGTAACAAAGTCTCAGCAATACTCATCCTTTTGTACTTGAAAATATTGCCAGAAAGAAACAAAGATAAATCCTGCAAATAACTCTTCAATACCTCATTTCTGGAGACGTTGGATAGTTTCACAACGGCATCAAACGGTAATTGTTTAGTTGGCAAAGTGAAATCATCTTCATAGTACATATCAAGAACACTGGCCAAACTAACCTGCAAAAATCATCAAGACAGCTCTTTTACAATAGTCCATTCTCATCACGCTTATAACAACTAACAAGGCACTAGGAACACTTTTGCTCTTCAGCCACATGGTGCACAAGAAATATGAATAGTTTCAACATGCAATATATTTCATTATTAGAAAAGCAGACACCAAACCCTCCACAGAAACCTTTTAAACTTCAAAGTTCGAAAGTATGACAACATATTATTGCAAAGGCCTGCACCCCCAGTGCCACTGTAAACACTGGTTGGAATACTTGGAATATAGGTTGTGGAAAAGAGATATAGCCTCAACACTCAACAGCTTTCATAACCATACATAGACAAGAAACTAGCCTAATAGGTACAATCAGCATTCACTCAAGGATAGAAAAATGGAAACGAAACAGCTTGTTGACTAGCTACTACACATATACCATAGATTTAGAGATGACTGATAGCAATAAAAAGAATGGGCTGCCTGGTTATAAAATATTACTTATCTAAAAACGTAACTATAAAATTTTCACAGTAGCACCACTCGGGCAGCCATACACTTAAGAAAAGTATATTACCATTTGGGAGTGTGTCAAAAGAGTTTCCCAGATATTTGTGGCCGAAAATTCTCCCCCTTCAAGCTTCAAATCCTGAAGTTTGTCAACATCAATTTGTAGCCGATACAAGGGAACATATTCGCTAATCCAAGCAGTGAATTTTGGGCCACCAATCTTCTTCAATTGAGAGTATGATGGCAGTATCCACCAAGAGTTGGTTGACTTGAGTCCCAAAGAATCGATCCTTTCAGAATTAAAACTTCGCAGCAGATTTTTCACATTCGCAACTATCTCTTTTTCGAGTAACTTATGAACTACAACAGATGAGTCTCTGGAGACAATTCTTTTAGAGTTGTGAAACCAACTGAAAAGCTTGGCTAACGCCTTGTTCGATGAATCACCATAAAAATCTGTTTCAACACTTTCAAGAGCAGAGGAGCAGATAACTTCAGCAAGCACAGCAATAGCATATTCATCAGATGAGCTGATGCTAAACATCGCAGGTACCTGCCGGTAATAAGAGAACTCAGTCCATCAGTATCACGAGGCACCTGCTCAACAGTCACAAAGACATGCCTGTCCCATCCAAGAGGCAGACACATCAGATACAACACTCTCAAATTCAAGAAATAAGTCTCAAATGTCAAGTTCAAATTCAAGAAGTATTCAGCCTAATCACTATCATCCATTAAAAATAGCAATTAGTCTGACCTCTCTCGGATTTTCAAGATCATCCATTTTTCTTCCTGTTCCAGGTCCAAAGACGGCAAGTTCAAACCTCAAAAGCTGCTGAAGAACTACTTGTCTAAATGTCATGGCAAGTATGTTTTCTGATGTCGTGCTCTTAAAAAGCTCACCGTCTAAGAGACCTTTGATGTTCTTAACTCTCGCCTTTACTTTCTCAGCTGGTAAAAACTGGCATCAGCAAAACAGAAAACATATGAGGAACTATGCTCAGCATCATCATCAAACATCCAAATCACTTGTAATGAAATGGTCGCACTTTAGAAAAGTAAATAAGGTGAAATATGCTCACCAGCCTAGTGGAAAGAGTGCTGTTTTCTTCCGGCTGACCCGGGAAGATGGTCTCGACGACCATGGCCTCCAGCCCGGCGGAAATGTGCTCCTCCGCAGCTCGGCCTCCGTCAGCCGCGGCCGCCGTGAGGGCTTGGTGGTAGTCAACGGCTCCGACCACGGTCAACCGGGACAGGTCATCCTCGTACGTCCTGACAGCAGGGAGCGCCTCGTCATTGGAATCCTCGAGAGCTTCGAGGATGAACTGCTGGTCGGCCGCGGCGGCGCGTGCTGATACCGCCGGCAGCTTGTGAGGCAGAGAAAGAAGCTTTGGGGAATTGGACGGGGAGAACAAGGGTTTATGGAGGTAAGGGTTTATTGCAGAGAGGGGATGGATCAAATTCAAAGCCATTAGAAGCTTTGGGACAAAGTTTAAGGAAGATTATCGTACAGAGAAGGAACAAAGACTGCACCTTTATGGATTGCGCTTCATCAAGAAAACCAAAATTTGTGAGTCAAGCATTCGTTCCAAAGGAAGTTCTTCTATTAGTACAAATGGGATTTAAATTATCGTTCACCGCCATTAAAATTCCACTAAAAATGATCAAGTGTTAACTGTTATACTCAGAATTCAAATTAAGTCAAAATTGGATGTAAGATTAGCCATTTTTCATCATTCAAAATCATAAATAATGCGATGCATTCATAAAATCAGAAGAAAAAACATGTACTGGAATAAATAACAGATTCATAATTTTGTTTTGGCATGCAAATAGCTGTTAATGGATTAGTATGGTATGAAATGAACTACACTATATATGAACAGATGGATCCCATTTGGTAGTAGAAGAAGAATCTGCCCTGGAAAGATTGTACACTGACTCACAGTCCACAGATACTGATGTCGAGTGCATTTGCTTAGCAAATTTATAGAACTTTTTTCTTCTTCTTCAATACATAGGTAAAAATTCTGAGTTTTATAATAAAAAAAAATCAAGCATGTAATAGAATTTGGTATCTGTTGAATTTTGTGCCAATTATTGTTGGGTAAAGAGAAAGGGTATTTGTGATGTATCTGGATTTCGATAGAGTCACGTAGGCTCGCTTTCCTTAGAGAATAATTCGACCCTTATAGCATGGGTTTCACGAATTCCCTCGCAAGATAAAACTATCGAACCTTCTTCCTTCTAGGCCTGAAACAAGAAAATACATTTGAACATTTTGTTTAAGGACTGTAATTACTGTTTGTGATTCTGTGTCTTTACATGCACCAAAGGCATGTGTATTTATAGGGAAAACCATCGGTACCAAACCACACCGTATTAGATAGGGATGAACAACTGCAGGTAACCACAGAACCTACCAAGAGGCAACTGCAGTAACTACAGAACAACCAAGTGGCAACTGCAGTAACTACACAGCCAAGAGACAACTGCAGTAACCACAGAACACACCCCGATCCAATCCACAACGGTGAGTTAACTGAATGCATGCATCCAATCCAATCCAAAGGAATAACTGCATGCATACGTACGTACCAAAACAATCATCCAATCATATTACCCAAAAACCAAACACGTGTTAATTGATATACGTATACATTTCTGCATTAGTATCAATGTAACACTTTATTCCGAATTAATCATACAAACATGATTATTCCAGAATTGTGAGCTCGTGGATGGGTTTATACAAGTGTGCACTCCGCACCACCAACCTTGTTATAACGTCCCGAGCTCACTAATACTCAAATCTAATTATGCTTAAATGATTGTGTTTCATAAAACACCAACAATTATTAATTAAACATTAAAAAAGTATTTTTTTTTCATTGAAAATGTTTTTGCTCGCATATTGCTTCAGCCACAAGCCACAGAATTGCCTCTATAATTTTCAATTAGTGGTATTGACCATGATTAGACCAAATTGAAAACCGCCGATACAGATCCACAATCAAAATGGCACATATTTTCGTTTTGTTTCCTGCACACGTCACGCACTTCGTTGAAAATTCCTCCCCTTTAATTGATTGCGACAATTGGCGCAGTGAAAAAACGGAAAAACGCTATGCAAAGAGAGTAAAATAACAAATGTGCCGTGATTCTCAGAAGATCCGATGTTATCGCGAACGGCAGTCATACTAAGCTTTTCTTGTTTACTGAGTTATTGAAAACTGGTCTTAAGACTCACCTTTATTCAAAACAACGACGGCAATCCATGCAGAAAATGGTGCACCGTTTCCATATCTTTTCCTTTGCTGTGGCGCAGGGTCTTCCGTCATCAATGCCGACAGCGTTTATTAATCTAAACTTGGACTCAAGTTCCTTTTGACTAATAGGGTGGCATCTTGTAATTTCACTAGCTTCTTACATGTATTACGTACTTCAATTATTTGTCGTCCGGATGGTTCACTTTTATTGTTAGATCATTGTACGATTTTGAAATGTGTTATGCCCATATTTTGTGCACTTTAATGTTATAAGCATTGATTTAGTCTTAATTTCCTAAGTTATTGAAGGATTAGATAATGCCATGCTTATTTTAAATGTGGTGAAAATAATAATGCAGATGTTCTCATGGTGTATATTTAAGAGAAAAATCAACAGGATGAAAGCTTTTTCATGTATAGTGTGAGAGTGCTAGACAAGGATGAGAGCGTTAAACCAGAGACGCAACCTATCTTCACAATTGTTTTGCACTAATATACTAACGAAGTCATTGTAATTGTAATTTGAGTTAATAGCTTGTAAGGTATCTTTAAATCAATTTAAATCTGACATGAGAGTTTAAAAATGTAATAATATTATAATTATTTTGCTTCTGTTCTCCTTCACGAGCGTTTGGAATCAGGCATACGTCTCAAGTCTCAACTAAACTCACCATAATGGATATATAGTTTAGTTGGGACATTATATATATTTACTAAAATGTAGGATTGTTTTACATGCGAACTGAAGAAAAGAAATTACTGTGAAATTTAAGCCATTTCTAAGAAAGAGTGATATTCAATTTTTGAATCATGAATAATTATATATTTTTTGAAAAGAACAAAAGCCCAATTTTTTTAAAAAATTTTATTAACAATTTGATAAAACTAGTAAATGGGCCTGCTCTGTAACATCTGTAACAGATTGAGACTCATCTTCACTATAAAGTATTATATAATAGAAAAGTTGATGTCTACCTTCAACATCAGGCATACACACACACACATGATGATACATGACAATTACAAATTACAACATAACCATTTATTCATCTGTCACGAACACCAAAATATTAGGCAATATAAGTTATACATGCAATAAAATAAACCAATTCATAAAATCCACTTTCATGAGAATCACCACAGCTCACTAACACAAAGCATCAGGATTGGGAAACCAGGAGAATGATTCAGTAAACTGAAACACATGATACCACATATAATCATTCAACCGACCACAATCATCCTCAATGACCGCCAGCACAGTAGTTACTTTAGATGTTGTATTGTAACGAATGATGTGACGAGGAATAAGCAGAATTAAGTCCATGCGCTTCCCATCATCAGCCCAGATCACACTCAACACCGAGAAGGAGTAGTAACTGCACCCTTGAACAACATGCTGATTGTCCTCGTCAAATTCGAACCCAGGCAGATGAAATTCTCTGGCCATCTCCGGGAACAACGAACCAAAATTATCCACACTGATGTCGTACAGCATGATCCATTTGTCATAGTTCTCCATTCTGTAGATTATTATTGGTGGATTGTAAAGAGTGTGAAACTCGACATCCACCAAGTGAAGATAGCCGTTAGATTGACCCAGCAATCGAACTCTATCAATTGTGTCCAAGTCCCTTTTGAATTGAGGCAGTGAGAAAGGCTTCATGATTTCATCCTCAATTGAGAAATAGACGGATCCACCATTCTGGCAAACCCAGTGTATTGCGCCATTCCAAAACACCCCGCGCTCGAACACATTCAGGAGGTACCTAATAAATGATATATCAAAAGACTAATAATTTACCAAAAAAAAAATACATCAGAATAGATGCTAAATGCAGGTTATTTTTTACCATGGATTGATTAAACTTCCTTGCCATCTCCTCAATTCACGAGTTCCTGAAGAATATATATCCAATATGAACTCTGCGTCTCTTGAGACCCGGAAAGCACAGAGAACCTTGAAATCAGGTGCTTTCTTTGGATCGAAGGCCAGGACAAGCTTGTACTGGAGATGGTACATGAGTTGCCTTTTACATGGAAGCTCAATGTAGTCCCCAGTGGTGATGTTGGTGACATAGTATGTGGAATAATCTTCGCACTCTGAATAGACATGGCATAATGATAAACCAGCATAAGAGCCGACAACCTTCATTCTCAGACAAGAATTATCATCAATGTAGCCAAAGTTCAGTGTCCTTATTGGTCGAGGTTGATTTCGATCTTTATCGAGTACTGGGAGAACAATCCAATTATCTTCTTCACCCCAGGGCATCAGGAGGCAGGTAGGGATAGGGTACCTAACTCTGCGAGTATGGCTCATCCTGAACTCATGACTCAGGATGATAGAATACCATTTCTCAGAGACACAGCAAAAGCGCAACAGAGGTTTTACGGGCAGCTTAATCATGATTTGCAGGAGCAGATCATCGTTTTGCTCGATTTCTTCAGAAGAAGAAGAATATGAAGGAATATCTAAAAATGGTGGTGATGGATCAGACAGAGATAAAGATGCTAGTGCCTTCATGGATGAATCTAGAAGATGCGCCGGACTCATCATCATCATGGAAATATTTTTATGACAGAAAATGGTGTTTTGAGCTTGATCAGGAGATGGTGGACTGGAGCTTTGCAGAGATGGGAATTTCATGCTGCTTGCAATTACACAAGGGGTTAAAACAGATTAAATTAATACTGTATTTTGCTATAATCTCACATACACATGAACATAGAAATTAAGAAATGGTCCAGAAAATATAAGAACAACAAATCTATATGAATCTGCAATATTAAATCTAGCAACAGTGGTTAATTCAGATAGTTCGTGATGTCAAAGTTTCCCGGCTATAATGGTTAAAGAAATTCCCAACTCAAAAAAATGTATAAATTTTTAAGCTATTTTTAAAATAAATAGATTAATTTCAGTATGACTTATTAAGGAGGCTAAAAATAATGTTATGAAACACCACACATTTCTAATTTGTCTCAATATTCTTACCTGTTTTTTCTTCATCCTTAACTATACTACTCAAAACAATCTAAATGCAAAACCTTCAAACCATAACGTATATATGTGAAGCAATTTTATTCCACAAATTAAAAGGAAACAAAATCTAATTAAGTATGACATAAACTGGTACTGAACATGTGAATGTTGGATCAGATTATAGTCATCATGGGGTAAAAGCTATTGAATTGACACTATATTGTAGAATGAGGTTGTTAAACTGAAATTAGAACAAAATTGGGTATCAAAATTTATTTGCAAAAACGTAGTATTTTGCTACTAGAATGGTATGTATTTGTCCAAAAAATATGTGACTTTGAATATATTCGAAAAATAAATTGGTTAGATTCAACCAAGCCTAATTTTTGAAGGAAAAAATTCTATATCTAAATTTGACTAGGTCAATTTAAGTCAGCGTTGATCAAATATATCACATCGCACAACCCTGATGACAAGACTTGGTCAATATAGGTCCCGGATATTCTAGAACTATTGGGCTTGCCATGGAATCCGCCGCACTAGAAGAGCCTACGAGGTTCTGGTTTTACAAAATTCAACAGGTGAGGGGATCATCACTGATCTCACCGTTATAGATCTAGTCACGACAATCGTCTATTGTGGTGTCAAGTGCTGTCACCGATCTTTAGATCTGATCGATCTTTGTCATGAGTTGGCAGTGATCTGCAGATTAAAGTTCCGCTCGACGGTCAAAACTAGTTTCTTACCGGATAAAATCTCACCACTCGCCAGTTTGAATCATAAATCTGAAAAGGTTTGGATTAACTAGAATGGAGATAGGTGGGCCAGATCTTTGTGTTTGTAGATTAGGGGAAGAAAGGGGTCGTTCAAGACACTGAATTAAAGGCGGTGAATGAGGGAGGTCGTCAGAAGTAAGGTTTGGCGTCTACCCTTTCAGATCTGGTGTTTGGGGGTTATAGAAGGAGAGAGATGGTTGAGAGAGAGGAAAGAGAAAGTATACTCATGTTAGTAACTAGTGTTACATTTTAAAACATGATTCAATACACAAGTTTTTTAATTTTAAGCCAGGCTACTATCAAAACATAAACATGCATTTTGCCACACATGTATGGATTCTAATAGATGGGAAAAAATGTCTTACCTTGGAACGTATTCTGGATTTGTCTGATTGAGTCCTTGAAGAAAATCAACCTCCTTCATTCTCCTTTATCCTTTTCCTCTCCCACCTTGAGACCTCTTCTAACTTTTTCTTTTTATGGTTTTGTGATTGTTTTTTCCTATAGCTATTCATGATCCATCCAGGCCCAGTTTATATAAGATAAGGATATGATACATCAATTAATATTGAGGGACACGTGCCCCTTAATTATCAAAGCGGCCACGTATAACGGTGACTAATCAGCAATAGTAGTTGCGTGTACGTTTTCATCGTGTACTCGAAATATTTACACACATTTATCCCCATTTTCCAATTTTAACTCTTCTTAAATTTTTATCTCATAGTGCATATTGAAATGAATTACCGGAAAAGAATTGCTGGAAAAACTAAGAGTGACATAGATACAAATTTACATTTATATGCTCTTTCAAAAAAAAATTACATTCAAAATGTTGGGAATCACTCAAGAATGATTATCAATAGTGGAATTAACATTATGTCTAGGGATAATTATACTAATCAAACTCGAGGTATGTGTACGGTCCAATAGTTCATATCCTAATGGATTTAGGGTTTAAGGGTTACAACACAATAGGTAATTATGTCCACCAACGTCATTGCAAAAGGAAAAGATTTCAGACACAAGGTAAGTTCTCTTATTTTCCCATGATAATTCGACCACCTTGGGGAATATAAATACCAAGGATTAGGGCACATAATTATTATGCGAAGATAGCACACAAAGTCTATATAAGCTTTCTCAACCCTTACACACCAATACTAATTTGAGCGTCCCAGAGTCTACCCCCAGAAACCCCTTCGGGTTATTGCAGGTGATGGCCTGACGAGTGTTCATGGACAATAGGAGCGGTGTGAACATGGGTCTTAATGGCCTCAGTCAGAGTCATGGCCTGACGACACAGCTGAACCATGGCTCCCATCTGGACTTGGTGTAACATCATCTAGGCCAAAGTGTTCGATCGCAGCACACCATTGATCCTCTCAACTATTCGATCCTGCACAAGTGGCAACCAGCATCTCCTTGTGGGTCAAGCGATCGATCTCCTTAGCTTAGGTTTGGATGCAATGATCCTTCTGGAGAATCACGAGCTTCAGGTCTCCCACTCCAGGTCTGCAACCTTTTTGCGCAACTCAGCCACAGGTTCCCCAACACGAAGACGAGCAATTTCATGAGCCAGCTTCCTCTACCATGAAAAGAAAGCTTCGGAACTCTACGTCAAACCATCAAGTTATGTTTATATACTACGAGCCGACGGGTAGGCTTTTTCGCCTAGAGCGGTGTAGGCGTAGAGTGGTTGATAGATCTTAGTTTTTCGGTAGTTTTGTCCCTGACGGAAAGTGCCACGCTAACCGTTCCTAAAACAATTAGTAGAGCGACTGTCATTTCGGCCTACCCTAAATATTGTTTATGGTTCCGCCATTGTGAACATGTGTAACTTGATGGTGAGATTCGAATATCGTTAACCGATTTGGGATCCAAAACCCAAAATTCATCCAGTCAATCCAAACTCAATTGAATAGTGCTAGTCTCGAAACGAATCTAAAGCCAAAATGAACCCGAACCCAAATCAAACTTGACCTGAACCGAAAGAAAACATGAACCAGAAAGAGACCTAAATCAATCTACACCCGATTTTTGAAATAGACGTGAAATAACATACACATGGTCTGAAAAAGACCCAAATTAAATAAAGGACAAGAATGTGAATATGATTGCATAGTTTATTAAGTTTTTATTATGCAGGTAGTTGTTGATTTTACCATATACTATTAATAACAATTGCGTACCTTTAAATGTAAAGTTTTTATTGTGTAAATAAAATCCCTTTGTACATATAGTGCACATTAAAACATTTAAAAGATATGATAATTTACTAATATGTTCTTTAATATAATGATGAAAAAATGAGTATTGACTAAGTAGTAACTAATGGAAAAGGTTGAATATCAATGATGTTGCGAACAAGCTGATCCTTTTTATTCAAGCTTTATGAGTATCTTGAAACACGATCAAACATCTTAGATCACAAACTAAGAAAACAAAAACACGAGTTACAGAATATGCCAATTACATACATCAATGATCAATCTAATATATGTAATATTGAAATCGGCTACCATAAGGAATTAAATCATCTTGAACACTACTTAACAATTGATAGTATTCAATTAACCAAATAAAAAAACATGTAATACTAACATGGAACATTCACATTTTATATATACCTAGATAAAGTTGATTGCACTCTGTGCAGTAATAACTCGGCCTAACATACATTCATGAAACAATAAATTAGGTTTACAAAGAATTTACGTGTACACTAAATTATGTTTACAAAGAAACCAAAACATATAGACACAAAATTCAAATCTTCACACATGCTCATTGGGTAGCTCCGGCCTTCTCTAAATATACTGTTTCCTTTAAAATGACATTGCCATTCAGCTCAGTAGATAACAAAAGGTCCAAACTTGGCTTAGGAATGCAATTTGCATAAGTAGCAGCAGTACAGCAGATGGGTCTCAAGCAAACACAAACACAAGAACAGTAGTCTGCAACTCTAGTTTGGTTTTAATCTTGACTGAAGACAAGATAGCGTCGACAATAAAACCTTAAAGAGTCAAAGCTTTAACAAATATATGTACAAGAATCAGGCCAACAATAAAATTTGAGATAAACCACACATACATAGTAAAGAGGATAAGTACTATGCACATCAAATAATGAAGACCATCAACCATAAGAGAAATCGATGCAAATGAAGCTGGTACAACTAACTGTGTCAGTATATCACATAGTATAGTGAAGTAAAATCATGGTCATTTTAATCATTACAAAAACTCTGAAGAATGATATCTTATGAATAAAATGGTAAGTTAAAGGTGTGCATAATACAAAAATTATGGTAGGTGTAAGATATAGCATGCACATGTAAATTAAAAAACCAGTGCCCCTTACAAAGGAAATTCTTGGAAACGTTTCTAGATTCAACAAGAAAACTAATACCGTGTCACTACTTAATTAGACGTTGCAATCTTTTTCTATTAAACATAGTACCTATTCCAGTGAGAAAAACAATGTTTAAGTCAACGACAACAGATTTTAGTTTCCTTCTCTTCTTTGTGGACTGTTGGACACTTTGAAAACTTTTTAACTAAACATAAAACCATTTCATAACAAATATAAGCACACAATTCTTTTCATATTCGTATAACAGTTTGTAGTAAGTTTTCATATTCATGTGACGCTTAGCGGTAATAATATGGTTATCTAAATAAATTCATCCGTAGTTGATGGCCGGTTTCCAAATAACTATTAACTAACATTAAAACGAACAACTATTTACCGATCCCAATAATAAGCTCAACTTTAATGCAAAGAAATGCATACAACCTGTTGATGGATTTACATTGAGCCAGGGAGAGATGATAATAAGCCACGACTAAAACTTTTAGAGCAATATTAATGAAAAAGAATTAAACAAGGCGGGAAAATATACTCATAGTAACAAAGTATTGGTTTAGCAATTTAATCGAACAGGTTGAGTTCATTAAGTTTAACTCCACAAATCACTTAAACAATGGAAGAAAATGAGATCGAACTGATCTTTTCAAATATCGAAACAAAAAAGTGATGAGAGCTCGAATTTCAGGAAATCTAATGGTTATGCAGAGAGGTCGAAATAGAGGAGATCAGGAGGGCAGGGAAGAAAGGAACAAACGTCGTACGTATCTCGGTGAGTCAAGAATATCAAGCCGGCTTACGTCACATGTCAGGTCCACCTGGTGCTTGTCACCGGTATAGAAGGTGACGTCCCTTTGAAACCTTGTTGGGTGGCGTAAAGAGAAGGTATTGAATTGATAAAGGTGATCACCGTCTACTTGTAACTAGTTGCTTACTGAGAATAGGAGGTCGCGTTGTCAAGGAAGTTGGGAGAAAAAGGCAAGGCGGAAAAAGTGGAATTTACCTGCTGCCATATCTAAACCGGGACATGAAAAGTGAATTCGCTCTTTAATTATAGTATAGATTAATGATTTACGAACCAAGCCTCAAATTTGTTCAAAAAAACTCAAATTGATTTTGATTCCAGCTCGGTTAAAAAATTTAAATCTGATTGAACTTGAACCTGAAAGGATTCGAACCAAATCTGATTAAACCCATAACAACCGAAACTAGATCCATCCCCGAACAAACCCAAAGCAAACCTAACAAGCTCATAACAACCCGAACATATCCGAAAATGTTTCAACCCAAATATAAATATATAACCCAAATCAAATCTGAATCTTTTGGGTATGACCCGAACCAGTTCAGAAGACCTGTTTGCCAAGTCAGGTGCCCTCTTTAAAATACTTGAACGTAACCGTGGCTCATGTATAGGAGTATTGGAGAAGTATCTTGATATACGTACACATTTTATTTTTCAAGCGGAAATATATATAACAACATATAGACCTCAGTCGAAAAATAGCAAGTTGGTAACGACGTCTAGTCCAATTTTCAAGTGTTTGTGGTTTTTGTCTGTAAATGCGTACCGGATTAGTTTCAAAAAAGAATAAAGTGATCGCGTACCCTTGAATAGTTACTTATGTGATCTTGTACCCTAAATTTTGAGAAAGTGCCAGCGCACTCCTTGACTGGAAACGAATACTTGATTCAAACCATTTAAATGTCCAAAAATACACAGGTACAATATTATTGTGTCATTCGAACACTAGAAATATTTAGTCGGATTACTATTGAATGTTTTAAAGTTATGAATTAGGAAGTCAAAGTTTAGTCAAATGGAACACGAGCACTTTCTCAAAACTCAGGGTACATGAGTACAAAATTTTACTCAGGAGTACACAAACATTAAACCCTTCAAAAAACTCTCTTTATCACTTTGAGAGAACTCGAACATCACATCCATTTTCCCTATTTAATTTACATGTACTTTGGTAAAATGATCATATGTGAAAAGTCCAGAACTTAAGTTGGCTATTTTGTAGACGCAAGGTTTAAACGTCACTCAGAAAAGTTGAAGCAAGGCAGCGGGGTTTAAACGTCACTCAGAAAAGTTCTTGGAATTTAGTGCGAATCAAAGTTGGCTGAGTCGGTGAAGACTAATATATTTCTAGCAACTGAAGATTCGATACAGTCATCAACATCTCATCCAATATCTTATTGATTGTGGAGATATTGCTTTTGAATTTAAATAAGGAAGATTTAGATTAGGCATAGATTTATCATTGGATAGAGATATATATTATTCCTTTTCTATAGCAATCAAATCAGCTGTAGTTATCTTTTAGATAGAAAGGAATATTCAGCCGTGGAAGATGGAAGCAATCACGGCATGGAGCTATAAAGAGGATGTCAAGACTGCGAAGTTATTCACCGAATTACACAGCAAGTATTCTGCACTCAAAATTACTTTATATCTGAAGCGGTCAAGTCTAGCGACATCAATAGCCTTTGTTCATGAACAAAGTTCGAAGTCCACAAGCCTTAATACCTCGGTAAAGGTGGTCATCAACGGCAATTGGATCTTGGCCGACTGGCAGTGAGGGAAGCTCACAAGTCCAGTTTCGAGAATATCATAGATAGGTAAAAGTAAACTACTTTGTACTTGATTGATATTATAGTGGATGGATTTCAAACCGGGCAAGGCCTCGCAGATGTAGATGTTTTAACATCGAACTGCGTCATCAATTTCTGGTGTTCATGTCTTTTACTTTTCATGTTTAAACTTCACGGTTTCATGTTTAAACATCGAATATCCAGACTTTGTTAAGAACATAGAAATTTCAATCTGTTTACAATGAAAGTCTCTAAAAAGGGCATCAGAAACCATCAACTTTGATCAGAACTATGGCTGAATCCAATCTAGAGGTTTCCAAAGGCTTCGCATATGCCTGGACAAGTGCTTCCCAAATCCCTCTTCCAGGAATCAAATTGCTACCAACCGCCATTCTTGAACCAGCTCCATCGCTTTATCAAACAAACCCCTCTTGCAATAACCAGACACCACCTGATCAAACGCAGCAGAGCCCTGTCCCGACGAAGGCTTGAACTCTTCCACCATTTTCCTCAACAATGCACGGGCCAATTCGATCATACTCACACCACAGCACCCGTTGATCATCGCTTCATAAGCCTGCAAGTTCACTTTCACCCCTTTCATCTCCATCCTCTTTATAACCAATCCCACCCGATCCAAATCCCCGTGCTGATGAACCGCTCCTAAGATCATGCCATAGCTGGTCCAATCAGGTCGGCATCCTAGCTCCTCTATCCAAGACAGCATTTTTATCGCCGGCTCAGAATCACCCTGCATGCAGAGACTACAAATGTGTGCATTGTAAGTGAAAATGTCAGGAGCCAAACCCCACACAAGCATTTCATCGAACAGTTCATCTGCTTGCTCACACTCCTCCATCACCAGCCCCTTCTGTAAAGTCAAGAATTATTGAGTTGGCAATTTTTATGAACGGTGAAGACTTTGACATGAATTCATGTCAGGCGCCAAGTTCTTCAGGAACTTCGACATGAAGTAATGTCAAGAAGACGCAGATTCAGAAAAACAACAAACAAGGAAGTCCAAGATTAATTATGGCTGATCGAGCAAACATGGAAAGATGATATTCAGCCGAATCCAATCTAGATTCTATTTTGTGTTTTATTTGGTAAGATTAAAACATATTTGGAATAAAACCGAATTAATATGGTTTATTCCTAATTAGACCTAGATTAGAACATTCTTTTCCCTTATGTAATAGAATAGAAAATATGGAAATCACAATTCAAACAGGGAAAAGAAGAGTGATGAATCCGATTGATCATTGGATTCAATGCTCTATAAATACAGAGCCCCATGGCTATATTCAGCATCGATTCAGGAGCTTCAACGCATAAAGCATAAACTGGGAGTTTGAGGTTTTAGCTACAGAAGAATCGAGCAGAAGTTAGAGCCGTGTTTGAGGTTCACTCAAAGAGATCGACAAACGACAACGACAACAAGAGATCGGGAGATCGACATAGAAGGAGCTTGTGTTTGGGACAGCTTGAAGAAGTGCAGCCTTGACTCGCGCTAGATATAGAGTTAAGTAGCAAAGGGATTTTGTACTGTAACTGGGCTTTCTAGTGAAATTCTTCAGGTTGGGCAGAAGCTGCCTCGCAGAGTAGGTTGTGAACCGAACTGCGTTATCAATTGCTGTGTTATTTTAAATTCCGCATATTTGACATTATAATGTCCCGTACACAGTAACAGATAAACCGATCTAAGTTAAATAATCGATCAGATTTAGGTAGACTCACACTTCAATTGGTATCAGAGCTGGTGCTTAAACAGCCCTTGATTGCAAGGAGAGCAGATCCGGACAGAGTTCTACCTATGGCTAGCCGAGAAGGAGGATCTACCACTAAGCCACCCTTACTTGAAGGAGAGGCAAATTATGCATTTTGGAAGACAAGGACGAGAGTCTTCATTGACGCTACTGATGATTATGCATGGGTGCTTTAATGACAAGTTGGTCTCCACCAGTTGTACCTGAGAGTGAAGAAGAAGGAGCTATAGAAGTACCGAAGTCTAAACTTTCATATACTCCTGCAGAACTAAAAGCATGTCAAGCAAACTCCAAAGCTTTGAATGCTATCTTCACTGCGGTTGATTCAGAGCAGTTTAAATTTATCTCTAATTGCACTACAGCCAAGGAAGCATGGGATATACTAGAATCAGTTCATGAAGGAGATGCAAAGGCTAGGGAGAGCAAACTGAGTGTGCTAACTGGACAATATGAACTTTTGATGATGAATGATGATGAAACCATCGCTCAGTTTAACAGCAGATTCAGAGATCTAATGAATAAAATGGTTGCTCTTGGCAAGAAACACAAACAACCGAAGCTGATCATGAAGTTCCTTAGATGTTTACCAAATGACAAATTTGGAAATAAAGTGGAAGCCATAAAAGAAGCCAGAGATCTAACCAAGATGACACTAAATGAGCTCGTTGGGACATTACAAGCCTATGAGATAGAATATCATCGTGACTCTGAAAAGAAGACCAAGAAGAACTTAGCTTTCAGAACTACTGAAAATAGGGAAGTTGAATGTCCAAGCGACGATGAACGCAATGAAGAGATAGCCTTATTGACCAGAAATTTCTCCAAAATTCTGAATAAAGTCTCAAACCTGAACTCTCAAGATAGATCAAGTAATTGGAAACCCAGAACTCAAGATGCAAGAAACTTCAAGTCTTCAAGACAGCAGCAACAAAATTCCAGAATAAACTTAACCGGAAGCAAAGATGAAAGATGCAGAAATTGTGGAGGCTTGGGGCATTTTCAAAATGTTTGTCCGAGTGTCAAAATAAGTGATCAAGCTATGATTTCAAGTTGGAGTGACGAAGATGAAGATACTGAAGGTTTAACAAGCAATTGTGTTGCTTTTGGAGCTAAGGTTACTGAAATAACAGATGCAGGAATAAGACATTCGAATATCCAAATTGATAATACTGATTCTGATAAAGATGTTCACGGTGCTTACATTGACCTGCACAAATCTTGGGAGAAAATTTGTAAGATCAACCAAAAACTTACAAAAGATAAGGCAGAATTGAAGATGAAGAATGATGAGCTTACAAAAGATAAGGCAGAATTGAAGATGAAGAATGACGAACTTACAGAAGATAAGGCAGAATTGGAGATGAAGAATGATGAACTACTCGAGAAGCTGACTAGTGTAACTGAACTAACAGAAGATGCAGAAAGTGCAATTCATAGACTCAATACCGGAAGAGCCAAACTTGACGAGTTATTGACAATGGGGCAACATACTAAACATGGCATTGGTTATGAGAATAGGCCCTCAAATATTTTGAGCAAGTACCAGAAAGATTCTCAACTAATGGTGAAAGTTTATGTGAAGTATCCAGTCCAGAAGAAGAAAAGGGTTCGAAAGTGTAGCTACTGCAAGAGAATTGGACACTCTAAGAACAGTTGTTTTGCTCTCTTTCGAAACATGGTTCACACTCGGAATAATACAGGAAATTATACTGCCCGGATGAAGCAGAAACTACCAGTAAAACGAGTTTCACATTATCATACCCACAGTGTTTCACAGCCAGTTAGCAAGAAAATTTGGCAACCAAAGTCTACCATGGTATGCTACTCAAGCTATGTGTGTCATCATGCTAAATTTCAAGATTCATGGTACTTTGACAGTGCATGTTCAAGACATATGACTGGAACCCCAGATTTACTACAACACTTAAAGCCATGTTTTGCTGGTTCTGTTGAATTTGTGATGGAATAAGGAGCCGGATTATTGGAAAAGGAGATCTTGTGATTGAAGGATTTCCGGTATTTACCAATGTGTTACTGGTAGAGGGCTTGAAGGCTAATTTACTGAGCATCAGTCAATTATGTGACAGTGACATGATTGTGAACTTTGATAAGAAAACATGTTCCTTGAGACATAATGATGGAGTTTTTACTGGATCGAGAACCTCGAATAATTGTTATGTACTGGATTTTGATGTTCAATGTATGAGTGTTAGTCCTGACTCAGAGAATTCTGATAAGAAAGAAAATGATGATCTTACTGGTGATGGGAAGAAACAGAATGCTCCGGACATTTTAATGTCCACTGGTCAACAGGATGCATCTGACAGTATGTACAATTCAGATGATTCTAGTGCTCTGGCTACACAAAGAGGTCAATCAGAGACTGTGCATAAGCTATCTATAGATAAAGTTGAGACTCAAAAGAAGTATCGGATGCAACTTCGACCAACAAATCCTATAAACTACAAGGAATTAATAGGATTGCCAGGATTTGTCATTATATTAGCAGGATATTCATGTTATACCTCTGTGATTAAGCCCAAAAATGTGCAAGAAGTTTTAAAGAATGAATACTTGATAGCTGATATGCAAGCCGAGTTGGAACAGTATATCAAGAATAATGTTTGGATTCTTGGTCCAAGCCATGCACATTCGAATGTCCGTGTAACCAGATGGATGTCTAAGAGTAATTCAGTAGCTGATGAACTGGTTATGATGACTGCATTGTATGAGTTGAAGATAGTTCCATGGAAACGTTTGACGCATTTACTGATCCATCCATGCAACAAACGAGGGGGAGTCTTGTGTACACTTCAACAGGCTGAACATAGTCTTGCTTTGATGATTACAAGCAATGACTCAGATAGAAGGACATCCACCGGAGGAATGTGCTATGCTCAAATGATATGGATGAGTGCCATTAACATTGTAAAGAATTCAGTCCAGTACACAAGGACTAAGCACTTGATAAGGGATCATGTGGAGAAGAAGGAGATCACCTTGATTTATGAGAACATCAGTACTTAAAAACAGCTCGAAACTTTTTATGGTGAAAAGATTGAAGAGCTCATGCAACACTTAGGTGTTGGCTAACTGTGAGGTAGTTTTTTATGTATGTAGAAGTAGTGTAGATTTGCAGTTTTTATGTAAATATTTTCTAGAAAAACAAAAGAAAATATACAAAAATAAAATATACAAAAATATTAGTTAGTATAGTTAGAAGTAGTTATTTTGTTACTATACTACCAAGAAGAGCTGAGTTGAAAAATTGAAGGGAGTATAGACATCGACTGTCTATATGATCAAGCTGAAGAACTGAAGGATGGATAGACATTCGACTGTCTATGAGATTCATGCTGAAGAGTTGAAGGATGCTAAACCAAGGATGGAGGAGAATGTTAGTGCTCAAAATATGAAAGACCAACCTGTTGGTGATGCAGAGAAGAAGGTGATGGCCAAGAAGAGGTCATATTCTACTGTTGTTATGAAGTCTGTGAGCAACATATTCACCTCTATAGCAAGGCACAAAGCTCAACAAGAAGTGGAGCCACCAACTGCTCAAACTAATCCCACTGGTGAACTTAATCACAGTTCCAGTGATGATGTGCCACTCTCCCAGTTCTTAAAATCCAAGAAGAGGAAAAGGAGAGCTTCCAAGAAGACTGAAGGTTCTGCTCAGAAAGAAAAAATTGCTACTGACAGCAACATTCAAATGTCTAGTGATCCAGAAGATGATGGAGCTGCAACTTCAGTGGATGAGGAAGATGGAGAGTCTTCTCGAGCTGCTGCAAAGAAGAGGAGAACCAATGCTGCAAGGAGAAAGAAGCCAGCCAAGCCAATCAGAGAGAGAAAGATTTGGCCTGAAGTTGAATTTGAGGAACAAAGCTTCATAAGTACAGGTTTTTCTGAATTCCTCAATTACTTAGGCTGTGCTAGTACTGTGAGATGTTATACTGCATACAATGAAAACCTAGTGTATGAATTTTATGAGGCTATGCATGATGGGATAGATGAGCCAGAATCCCAGTACTTTCATAAGATCCAGCTTAGGGGACAAACTCTAGTTTTCTCTCCCAGAAAAATTAGAGAAGTACTAGGTTTGCTTGTTAAAAATGATGATGCTGCTTACCCTCTGGATTTTGCATTCTCCATCAATGATGCTGCTGCTGAGATCACTAACCAAGGAGTGATGGAGTGGAATGCTAAGTATGTGCCAGCCTCAAAGTTGACTCTGAGATATTTCTATCTATTCAAGATGGGAATACATATTTAGATGCCTACATCAGACATCTCAGAGGTCACAAAAGATCTAGGGCACTTTCTGTATGCACTGGGGACCAGAACTGACATCAACCTAGGAGCTGTAATGTTTCAGCACATTGCTAAGTGTGCAAACTGTGTCAGGAATGAGAGGTTGATCAACCCAGGCCTCATTACCAGAATATTCTCTGAGCTTGCACTGGAAACTGACAAGATTGTAACTATCAAGCAGTACAAGCCTACCCAGAAGGTGACAAATAGGGGGAGAATAATTGATTTGCCCTACATTCCACCAGTAGATGAGACTGATCAGACTGAGATGCAAAGGAATGAGGCAAGATTGGAGTTTCTGAACTCTAGATATGAAGTATTAGCAGCACAGATGGAGGAGATAAACTTTGAGATGCAGATGATTGAGCAAGAAAGGGGTCCTCTGGCAGAAACCCTTGCTAATGCTGCTGTTGTTGATGCTGAAGGACAGAATGCTTCAGCTGAGAAGGAGAGATCACAGTCCAGTGAAGATGATAATGAGGACTCTTCTGATGAGAAGGAGTCAAGCTCTATAGGATCCAGTTCAGAATCAAGAAAGGAAGCAACTGATGGATCAAGTGAAGACACTGAGACTGATGAAGAGATTGCTACTCTCAAGAAGTGAAGGGGATTGCAAGCACCTGCTGAGTACTGCACCAGCTACATGAAGACAAGCAAGGTGGCTTTGGCATTTTAATGACCCCAGGGGGAGAGTAGTTTGATATTCTTGGACTTCTTAAACTTTTTAGTTTATTTCCATGTAATATGTTTTTCTGATGTTCTGAACATTCGACTGTCCTCTGCGTGACCTGTAACTTTTGATGATCAACAAGCTGTTCAAGGATTCAGGGGGAGTTACAACAACACTGATGTGCTATGCAGATATTTAAAAGTCAAGAAGTGTTGGGTTCACAAAAATGCCAAAGGGGGAGATTGTAAAGTCAAGAATTATTGAGTTGGCAATTTTTATGAACGGTGAAGACTTTGACATGAATTCATGTCAGGCGCCAAGTTCTTCAGGAACTTCGACATGAAGTAATGTCAAGAAGACGCAGATTCAGAAAAACAACAAACAAGGAAGTCCAAGATTAATTATGGCTGATCGAGCAAACATGGAAATATGATATTCAGCCGAATCCAATCTAGATTCTATTTTGTGTTTTATTTAGTAAGATTAAAACATATTTGGAATAAAACCGAATTGATATGGTTTATTCCTAATTAGACCTAGATTAGAACATTCTTTTCCCTTATGTAATAGAATAGCAAATATGGAAATCACAATTCAAACAGGGAAAAGAAGAGTGATGAATCCGATTGATCATTGGATTCAATGCTCTATAAATACAGAGCCCCATGGCTATATTCAGCATCGATTCAGGAGTTTCAACGCATAAAGCATAAACTGGGAGTTTGAGGTTTTTGCTACAGAAGAATCGAGCAGAAGTTAGAGCCGTGTTTGAGGTTCACTCAAAGAGATCGACAAACGACAACGACAACAAGAGATCGGGAGATCGACATAGAAGGAGCTTGTGTTTGGGACAGCTTGAAGAAGTGCAGCCTTGACTCGCGCTAGATATAGAGTTAAGTAGCAAAGGGATTTTGTACTGTAACTGGGCTTTCTAGTGAAATTCTTCAGGTTGGGCAGAAGCTGCCTCGCAGAGTAGGTTGTGAACCGAACTGCGTTATCAATTGCTGTGTTATTTTAAATTCCGCATATTTGACATTATAATGTCCCGTACACAGTAACAGATAAACCGATCTAAGTTAAATAATCGATCAGATTTAGATAGACTCACACTTCACCTTCAGTACCCTGTTGCAGGATGCCAAATCAGGCTTCTTTCCCTCCTTCTTCATCTTCTTCAACAGCGCCACCGCCTCCTTAGCACCACTCTTCTCAACCACAAACTGTACCACATTGCACCAATCCGCCATGCTTGCAGAAAACACCGATCCCCCAAACTCTTCGAAGAAGGCCAGAACATCATTAGTCTCGTGGCTGGCCTTCTCTTCACACATTGTGGAAAGGATCAACGAGAAAACCTTTCCATCGAAATCAAACCCTTTACTCACCGCTTGTTGCAGCATTTCCACGGCGTGGCTGACCTTTCTGTACCTGCACAGACCTCTGATCAGCACTTCTAAAGTCGAATTCTCTGAGGCAATGTTCATCTCCGAGCTTTTTATTAGAATTTCAGGCACGGCATTGAGAGCATCGCCGCGTTTCTGACTACAGAGAACGGAGAGGAGAGCGTTGAGGAAATTCACCGACGGCCTGCACCTAAAATTGGGGATAGAAGGATCGCCGGCGGCGACTTTGTTTTGGTTGTGTTCAGTCTCTGGAATTTGGATATCAACATCACCGCCCATCCTTCTTTCCGGCAATTACAAATGGACGACCGTTTAATAACTAATCAATGAAATAGGAGATTTTCTTTCCTTTCAAAAAACATAAAAAAAAATAAAAAGTAAAATAGGAGATTTTCTTTTATTTGCACAGACTAGATGATACCCGTGCCGTTGCACGGATGATTATATAAAACCAATCAGTCATATCAATTTAGTAAAAACAATATTACTTATCAATATAAAATGCATACAAATTCATAGAATATTAAAAATACCAACGTTGACGAAACATTTGATAACAATATATATCATGTTAAGAGTTAAAAGTAATATAGTTTTAATAGTATTTAAGATTTAGAGGGTTATCATTGTTGTTCTTTCATTTCAACTCCATATAGAAAATTTTACACTTATGTACATGTAGAACGAATGATATATACATTGCAAACTCAACCATGGAAGATTTTTGGGAATAGCTCTACGAAATTGAGTACCCTCCACAAAGGTACTTTTTCACGGAATTTTTTACTTTATAATTCTGACTGATGGTCTTAGAACTGTTTTAGGTTTATCTGGGCAAACAATGTAATTATAAGACAAAGTCGGAGGAATTTCAATACAGAACGTTCTCAAATCAAGTCACAAAAGTAATAAGAAATCAATGAACACTTGCGAAAACACCCAAAGAATGAATATGTACTCAAAGAGGAAAATTCATGAATATATGATACTGTTTCCAACAGATATTGTACACTACATTGATCTAAACAAATAGATACATGCCATGCGAGTTGATCATATTCATTCTTTGCTTCCCATAATTCCTCTTAAAGGAATTGCTAGAAAATTGATCACTTGATAAGCCATTTTGACTGTCTTTCATCTATATACATGCATGTATAAACCTAAATGTTGCAGCAAAAATAGAGTTCTGGTTTGATATGAAAAAGCCACTATCAAAACACACTGAACATGAAAAGAAAATCCTAAAAATAGATACCATAGAGATCAACAATTTTGCAATGAGAGGGAAACATTCAACTACAGAAGTAGAAGAGATTCCACGGATGTAAAATCAAGCCTCGTGAGAATATTGGTATTTTTCCTTGAGCAACATTTTACCTGAGAGACATCAAATTATAACATAAGCAGCCTGAGAAAATAATACCAAGAATAGATACTAATTAATGCTGCAACAAAAAAAATGTTGATTAAAAAATCCAACAAAAGAGAGCATTCTTATATACAGGCGGAATGGGAAAGGCTATTTGAGTAATGATCTTAACATCAAAAACATACAAAGAGACTTCCTTCATATAACCAAACTAAAATTTACATAAACTTTCAAGAGACTTGACTTCTGCTGAAAATAAAGCCAGTAAAACTTTATTTTACCTCAGAAATTGAGTGGACTAAAGAACCAATCAGCTCAGTTACTCGTTTTGCATCCATGGCCTCATCACATCCATTTTCACCCTTAAAACATCAACCAAAACATTTATAATTTTAGGTTAAATTTAACTTATCAAAACTCCTTATAATAGAAAATCTCACTACATAAAAATCTCTCTAAGGAGCAACTCAACAACCAAAAACAGAAGTATGAAAAAAGCAATCATAACAAAGACATTATGGAGGGAGAACTTCTGAACGGAAGTTGAATCTCAAAGGCAAGATCATTTTAAAAGTCAGGATCCTCTGAACGGCTCCATCAGTTCCTTTTCAAATTCCCAGTCCTCCGGCGGGATTCCATTGTGATGAAAAAGAGAAAGATATATATAGACTGTAAGTTCATATAGTCTCAACATTTAAATGCTTTCTGGTAAGTTTATGATGACAGAAGAGAATCTTATCAAAGTTGGAGTCATAATAGAAAGATTTCTCACATCTGACTATGAAAGAATTTGCAGCGGAAGGATCCCGAAAAACTGGAATGACAATTAACAACACATCGGTAAAATGCAAAAACTTACATCTATAATGCTGCTGTGAGTATGTGACTATTAAGTTTCCTCATATTTTAATTTTTAGAAAGAAGTTTTCTTACGTTAATTGTTTTTCTTAAAACACAAGAATTAAAGTTGGAATGAAATACATAAAGGCATTTTATTTATTCCAAGAAGGCAGATGACAATGTATTTACGAAGGAGTAGTAAAATAAGAATAGGTGAAAGGGGAATCGCAAAAAATGCAGTAAGTAATAGCCGCACAAAGAACAACCTACGAAAAACTGACTCACCTGAATGATTTCAGCAATCGCTCAGCTGAGCACGCTTCTTGCTGGGCGACGCTAGCAGCACTCACAGTAACATCTCTTTACTGAGCAGCCTGCTGAAACAAAAAGCATCAATAAAATTGTCTCGTTGTTATTTTTTGAATGAGTTTTAGAACTATCAACTCAATATATATATATATATATACACACACCTTGCCAAGTTTCACTAAAGCTGCTGGAAGATTTGTTCATGCAATAATAGTTTCTGCCCCTTTCACATCATGAATTAAGCTAGATAAACACTGTGAATTCTGCTCGGGGAACATTGCCTTCGGCACCACATTGTTCACAGTTTCAGCACCTTTAGTAAATTTCCTCGTACATTTCACATCTCTCCGACCATGATTCAAGATTGGTGAGTACTCATCTGAGCTATCATGCCTCAAAGAACGCACTGGTGAAACCTGCATATGCTTGTTTTGAATTTGTTTAGTCAATAGAAAGGAAAAAAACACAATGATTTTATTTTTAATACGTAAGAAAGACATGAAACACTCACATAAGCACTACGACATCAAGCAACCGGCTTCTTCCTCACATCATTCCTACTCACATGAGACAGTGATGGTTCTATCATCGGTAATCTTCAACGACACTACTCTCTTTGAACTGCATAATGAGAGCCCACAGTAGACATGGTAATTAGTTATATACTTTTTGAAGAACTCAATCAAACCCTAAAGCATAGTCAAAAGAGATCATACCTTTTTGCGAAGAATGTAGCTCTGAATTCTGTTCTGTTCATCTTCTTAACCTTAATCATCAAAACAGAACAAAATTTTATTAAAGAAGACACAAAATACAACAGAAACAGAGGAGAGGATAGAGTAGAGGGTTTGATAGATAGAGTTAGGATTTATCAATACATAATGAAAAAGAAAGGGAAAAAAAGGTTACGGGTGGTGGCATCATATCAACATCTTTGTCGCCGACCTTGAAATTCTCGACATTGGAAGCGAGCTTGGTCACTTCTCCGGCGGGTGACTGAAATTGAAATCAAACCATAATAATCAGCATTACAAATCAAGCAAAAAACATTGATCTCAAGCAACTCACAAAGCTTAAAGGGAATTTCGAGAGGAGGAAAGGGCCGGCCTACATATGAATCGGCTAAGCCGTTTTGCCTTGTTCTCAACTATGGCCGCCGCCTCAGCACCGCGTCTTTCATCTCTCCAAACTCTACAGCCAGATCCACCCGATTAAACTCCGTGAAATACGAGATGCGTACAACGGCGAAAACTCCGGTGCCAGCCACCGCAGAGCTTTCCCACTTTCTTATCACCGTCGATGATCGGATACTTCTTCTCCAATCTCCCGTCACCAGAAAATTCCATAAATCGCCTGCGTCGCCGGAGGAGAAGTACAGCTTCGATATGGGCTCAATAGGAAGATTGAATATGAATATGAATATGCAAAGGAATCTAGAGAGTCATGTGCTTGAAGAACACCAATAAAAGCCGATATTGGTGGGAAAAAGAAAAGTTTTTGAGAAACGGGATTTGAAATTGAATGTTCTGCGATAAAATTGGAAAAGTGAAGGGACGGCAGTAAATAAAAGCCGCGTGAAGCAAAAAATAAAAGGATGAAATACGTGTCTTTTTTAGGAAAACTTTAAAAGCTGATGTGGCGAAAAGATAGAAGGGTTTTAAAAGCTGACGTGGCGTAAGGAGAGAGTGTTTCAATTTTCAAGGAGTTGCTGTTTTAATAGTATAGATAGATGATTGGGAGATTTTTCTGGACAAAATTTCAATTTTTTATCTCAGATTGTTTAAAAACTTATTTTTTAACTCAACATCAAAGATGTTCAAAATATGTTCCTAACATTTTGATATTATTTAATTTTATACCTAATATTCAGAATGTTAACATTTAGAATATACTAATGTTTAAGTTAAGATAAATTTTCTAAAGTTCTAGGAAAGTTAGATGGTAGTAAAGGCTTTTCTATTTATATTGTTAACTGAGGCTTTTACAAGGACACTTGGTTTTCTTTTCTCTACTGCTAAAATAGATTACTATAAGCTGCCACATTTAGCTACAAAAATCACAAATCTAAGCTTTGCTGATGACACAATGGTTTTTCTGAGAGCAAATCAACACAGTCTAGATGCTTTAATGGTATTTTTGCTAAAATATGAGACTGTAACTGGACAAAAGATAAATATAGAAAAATCTACATATTATTTGTCCAATAAAGCTCCTATTTCATATCACAGAATGATTTTACAGAGCACAGGTATTACAAAAGGGGTGTTTCCATTTAAATATTTAGGCTGTCCTATATTTTTTGGGAAAAAAACACACATATTTTCAACCCCTTTTTGATAATATAGTACCAAAATTAGTGAATTGGCAAAATAAATGGTTAAATCAAGCTGGAAGACTAATTTTAGCTAAGCATGTCTTGTCTGCGATCCCTCTACACATACTGACAGTCATAAAACCAACTAAAGGGGTTCTGGACAGATTACATGTAATTTTTGCTAGATTTTTTTGGGGTAGCACAGAGTATGGTCAAAATAAAATATGGAGAGCTTGGGAAAATCTTTGTTACCCTTATCTGGAAAATGGACTAGCTTTGAAAAATTTACACACATTAGTGGATAGTTTTTCTATGAAAATATGGTGGAAATTGCAAAAAGGAGAGAGTCTTTGGTCCTCTTTTATATGGTCTTTACCAGGCTCAAAAAAGAACTCAAGAACATGGAAGAGATTCAAGGAAGTGGATGAGTTAGCTCGGAGTAACACACAGATACAGGTTGGGTCAGGTAACTCCTCCTTTTGGGAAAGTAACTGGTTGAATGTTGGACTATTGATTGATTTGTGGGTTGCCAATTTAGATGTGATATATCCTTAGCTTACCATAAATCAGTTTTTCTATGATCAAACAAATAAAGTTTGTGAATTAACTCATGGATTCCCAGCAGATATATGTGAACTTTTAGCTAAAGATTTTCCCTTATTTGAAGAGTATGATGATTATATGATCTGGAAATTAGAAACACACGGAAATTTTACAATATCATCAGCTTATGAACTTTTAAGGAAAAAAAAGGGACTGGTTCAATCTTATACAAATCTTTGGCTGAAATATGTACCAAACAAGGTTTCTGTCTTTAATTGGAGATTACTGAATAGATTAATACCAATTGGAGAGATATTGCATGAACATAGATCATATCGGTTGTTTAATTGCTGTTTTTGTGGAAAAGATGCTGAAAATCTTCAACATATTTTTCATGAATGCCCTCTAATTAGTAATATCTGGCAGTTTTTCCACATTATGCTAGACTTGAAACCTGAAAATTTTCCAAATCTCTGGGACAGATTCTTTTATTACTGGAATTTAAGGGTCAAAAATGATTTGCATAGGAAATTTTTTAGAATGCTACCAGTTTTTATTACCTGGATCATATGGTGCACCAGAAATGCATGTATTTTTGATGATAGAAAACCAAGATTTCAGGTTATGATCAAACAGATATTTAACTTTCTACAAAGTGTTTTGAAAGTTCATAGGTTGAGCTGGAAACCTTATGAAGTGGCAGCATTACACCCAGATGTTTTACAATTAGCACCAGTCTCTACCAATTTCCGAAGGCACACAGTCCAGCATATCAATTGGTCAGCTCCGACAAGACAGTACAAACTCAACACAGAGGATCTTCATTGGGCAATCCAGGCATTTCAGGGGCAGGTGTAGTCATCAGGGATAGACTTGGTAGAGTAGTTGCAGCAAAAGGAATATACATACAGACAAGAACAAGCTTGGAGGCAATAGCTCTAATAAAAGGACTAGAAAGTGCATACAGTGAAGGGATCACAGACCTAGAAGTGGAGATTGACTCAATGGTCCTTCTGAAAATCATCAGAAAACAATTCAGAGTTCCTTGGAAAATTGAGCACATAATCAGAGCTATTTGGATGATTCAAAGTGAGTTTTCTCTCTCTTATACTCATATCTATATAGAAGCAAATTCAGTAGCTGATTCCTTAGCAAGATTAGCAAGTAAACATAGGCAAAATTATAATTTCACACACAACACAATGCCTAGAGAAATTAAGGGTTTGGTAAATCTAGATATAAGGGAATTCCCTTATATTAGATTATAAGGACCTTTACTGCTGATATATATCTTTATGTTTCAGGCGCAAGGCCTATGGTGACAACATGGAGCTCAAATAGTATGGAATTCTCAGACGACATGGATTTCAGCCAACACAAAGCTGAGACATAGCTCAAATATCAAATTGGTAGAAGAAAGCAATCTGATAGAGGGAATACATTTTAAACATTATAGCTTTGATATACTCCATACTTGTCGGCAGATTTGGGGTCGCTTAGCGAGCCCTAACATGCTTGCAAGTCATGCGTCCTCTTGTCGGCAGATTTGGTCTTCGCTTAGCGAAGCCTAACTTGCTTGCTTGAGTTGACATGAGTATAATCATTTGCTTCATACATGTATCATAATTCCACTCTCACACACATGTAATACCTATGTAATACTCAAACTATTATACTGTTTTGACTGGTTTTTTTTATAAAGGGTGTAGTGAGCCCAATATATATCACTCCACCTAGTGTGGCATTTAAATAAAAAGAAATGGTAGTAAAGGCTTGTTTAATATGCCTAATTTGATCTGAGTTGAACTGAAAGATACTAAATTGAACTAAATTGAATTGAAAAATACTTAACTGGAAAATATTGAACTGAATTGAAAATTAATGAACTGAACTGAATTGAATTGAACTAAAGTTCGGTTCGGATAAAGTATAATTTGATAAAAATGAGCTAATTTACAAAATATCAATGAAATAATTTGTTTCTTCAATTCTTTTTTGTTCAGTATAAGTTCAATTCAATATAGTTCAAAGGATTGTTTGTAATCAAAGTTTTGAATATAAATATTTTTCATCAAATAAAATTCAAATGAATTTCAGTGCGGTTCAATTCAATATATTTCACTTCAATTTAGTTCATTTAAGCATTTTCAGTTCAGTTCCGTTCATATATATTAAACAGGTCCTTAGAGGGTTCATCTCATCTAACATCCAGATTTCAGTGGCACCGACATCGCCCTTTTCTCTCCCCCCAAAAAAACCCAGATCTAGTCTCTTTGGCAGAGGCTGCCGGTGCTTTCACCGGCCGGTGACCTCCCCTACACCTTTTATTCCGCTCCTATCTCCCATCCCTACCCTACTCCCTTTACTATCTTTCTCTCTCGACAATCTACAATTCCTAAAGGTTAATCCCCATCTGTCGGTGCGAGCGGGTCACCACCGCTCGCACGCCGCCGTAACATCAGCTCATACGACATGGCTGGAATCCGCGATGGCGGGGAGTCCGCCACACCTCGAAGACGCCCACAGCCCAGATGACGCCGCAAGAACGCTGTTGTCTGGGGCAGATCGGAGGGAACCGACAACTTCGACGGGAGCAGCCGGACCGCCGCAGGTGAAGCCGACGGGATGGGTCGGGTCCAGCCGATCCGACGCGCGCAGGCACAGGTCAACGACCACCTAGACGCGGTGTCCGATCGATCCGGGCAGACAACAGGGCCCATTACTCGAGCCCATGGGTCGGGGATACTCGGACTGCCTGGGAACGAAGCGGACCTGAGAGCAGCTTCTGGATTTGGAGATTTCGGCTCGATTGGCTCTGGTCGGCTCGGGTCGGGTCGGGTCGGCTCATGTCAGCCGGGCTGGGTCGGTTTGGGCAGTTTGGATAGGTTTTTACTGAAATTGGCCCAACTAGTTTGAGAAGATGGGATTTTGGTCCGATCTGAAATTACGCGCCGTCGCCGTCCTCCACGCGCCGCCGCGGGGCCTCCATGAGCTGCAGCCAGACATATCAGTGTGTCCGTCACCGGTTGCGCCACACGGATGTTAACGCGCTTCGCCGGAGTTCCACGTGCTAAGCTGGATTTTGAGCACCGTCGTCAGTTCCTTCAGATTGGACTGGAGTGTGGGTATTCTTTTTTCTTTTATTTATTTTCTGCTTTCTTAGAGTTTTTAGATTTTAAGAGATGGGTGATTGAAACTTTGACTTTTTACAAAATTGCTTTGACAAATTTATTGAGTATCCCTGCCCATTTGTTTGTCGCCTCCCTCTTTCTTTTGTGAAGACCCCTTGGGTTTCGGTGTGTGCAGTTACAGTAGAGGAGAAATCCAAGTCGTAGTAATTTCTTTAAATTTACTATCGGCGTCTCTGTGCATATACTTGTAGATTTGAGCATTTAGTGCAGACTTTATGTTTCAAATTATGGATATTATACCTGTCAAAGCAGTTTGACGCTTTTGTGTCGGTCATTTAGGAATCTTTCGATCCATCTCTTTTTTAGGTACCACTATCGAAGTAGAGAATTAGTATGGCTGTATCTAGCTACTAAGGTTTTAATTCGTGCTTCAGATACAGAGAAAGTTTAGAATAATTATATCTTTAGAAACCTCTCTGTAATCTTACAAATTGCCTCCCATGGAGGAGATCATTGTATTTTATTTTATGTCAATTTAATGGTTTGGGGATGTCAAATATAATATCCCTCCATAATGGTGGTTTGCTAAAATAAAAAAACAGGGTCCCTAGAGAATTCCAACCCACAAGAGAGTTAGAATGGGAAAAGTAAAATTTTCAAATGCCGGTCAACAAAACACCAATAAATGATTAAATATACTTAAATTTTATTAAAATTATGTTCTTAAAAATCCATGAATTTAGAAAATAAATTATTTTACAAATTGATATATTATTGTTAATGTTGTATCAATGGTAACGGAATTTTGTAAGAAATTTGATTGAGGGATAGTTGAATTATCATATATTTCATGTTTTAATTTTCATTGCAAATTATGGTTGTTTGTCAAATTAAACAAAAATAAATGCAGTTGACATTGAAAGGAGAAATGCAAGCATTCTTATTTTTAAATAAATCAAGTAATTTTTGTATGTATATTTAATAATTTTTAATTAAATTATTTAAAAGATGTTGAATGAATATGGACAACCAATAAAAAAATATTTAGATTACAATAGTATTACAAATTCAGTATTTTGATGGCCCTAATATTTATTATTAAAAAAAAAATAATGAACGCCATTTATATCAAAAGAAAATATCTGAAAATACGTGTATGACAGCTAGTTTACAGCTGTCAAATGGCCAACCCGGACACGCATCGGACGCGGATTACGGGTTATAAAGGCGGGTCTGGATCCCCCAATTAGGGTTTACAAATTCCCAATTTTATTTTTCTCTCGCTAAGTCTTCATCCTGTCTCTCGCCAACACACTCTCTCTCTTGCTCCTCTCGATATCTTCCGGTCATCATCAGTTCCAAAAATGAGCCATTTTGAAGCAAGTCGGCTGCATACTGTTTCCCGAAATTTGCTTGCAAGTTTCGATGAGGTTGCAGATCAAGTTGAATCGGTCGGAATTGCTCCGGTGGCTCTGCTGGATACTGTTTCTCGGAATTTGCTTGCAAGTTCCGATGAGGTGGCAGATCAAGCTGACTCGCCGGTCAGAATTGCTCCGGTGGCTCCTCGGGAGACGCGGGATGAAGCTATTCGCCGGCTTCTAACTATTCGGTTGTACGAACAAGGTATTGGGGAGGGTTTCTGTGGGGATTATTGTGTCATTTGTCACACCAATTTCTCAGGTGGTGAGCAATTGGGTATTCTTGGTTGTGGCCATGAATACCACGCCGATTGTTTGCGCCCATGGCTAATGCGGAGAAACACATGCCCTCTTTGCCAACGAACTGCAATCAGGGATTTAGGCTAGTATTCTCTCTGTGATTTCTTGTTGTTTTCCTTTTTTTTTTTTTTTTTTTTTTTTTGCATTTGCGTTTTGTCTTTGCAGGAGTTTCCAAGGACCAGGATGGTTGGATAAGGCCCTTGCTGGAGTTTCCAAGACCTGGAACCAGGATGGCTGGATGAGGCCGTTGCTGCTCTCGGCTGGACATGTTTTGAAGGGGACGAGGCATCATGATGTTTAGAAATCGATTCAGTTTTGTTTTCTTGGTTAAACTAGCATAGGTTACACAGTATTATAAGTTGATGTAAAGAAACCTCTTATTCATCAATGAAAAGCGATTAGTTTTGATTCATTCTGTCTTGTTTGCCATTGTTATTTTTGTATCTTATTACATTTCCAATCATTATATATGATCAAAGGTTACTGATCTGATGAGGAAATCACAGTATTAGTGGTAATTGTTAATCCAGAAATCAGGATTCCAGCTTCAAATCACTTGGAGGTCTGGAAGAGCAGCTGGTTTTTCTGAAAGGACTCATCAGCCTTGCCGGAGAGATTAAAGTTGCTTCTCAGGCTGTAAGTTTTTATACCAGAGTTTGTTTTTTTCCTTTTCACAGTATTTGTGTCAAAAGTTTCAAAATTGTTGCAAGAGGTGAACCCTGTATTATGGATGATGATGATTATGCCTGTATTGATACTGCTTTAGATGATCCTCATCACGGTACCATTTTCCCTAAGGTATCTGAGTTGAAAACAATGATATATTGGCATGTTGTATTGTAGATGATTTCCTGGACATGATGACTTCCATTGTGGAGGCACTACTGGATCTTCGAAGCATTGTCGTGTCACTGCAGTTCATTAAAAACGTACGAGGAACAATTCTAGAATTGGAAGAGCAGATGTCATTTGTGAAAGGATTCATTGCGCTTACCGGGAAGACTAGATTTGTTGAATCCATTCCTGTGGTGTTTCCTCAAGCTGTAAAGTTGTACTTCTGAGCTTGTTTTTTCCTCTTCATATTTTCGCAGATTTAGGGGTATTTGTGGCCTAACCGCTTAAGTCTCAAATTTGCTGCAAGATGTGAATAATGTGTATGCTGTTCTGACCAGAATCCCCAAGTAATAAAATGTTGCTGGGTATGGATGATGATGACTTTACAGCGGTGAACCTTTTTTTTATCCTCTGATATCATATCTATGGTACCTTCTAAGAATCAATAACTGTGCAGTTTCATTCGAGGATCTGCAGGAGCTATATGTTGGAATTATATCCTTGAGAGCCATTGTTAAGCTGCACCCCAACAACCGAAATGTAAAGATTAAGCAACAAATTGCAGGTGCTGTCTATGATGCAAGGGCCTTCATATGCTCACTTCACTGCTCAAGTTTAGTTCTTCGAGCTAACTGTTAATACTCTCTGTTGAATTTTCCTTGGGCTGATGAAAGAAGATCATGAACTAGCTAGCTACATGGTTTACAATTGCAAAACAAACTGAGTGTTTTGGCTTTGGTTGATGATTTATATACCAGAACATGAGATTCTGGTCGATGACAGATTTGGCAAGGAGCATGTGTTCAATTACTTGAATATTTTAATTTTTAACTTTCTTGTACACGTTTTTAGTCTAAAATTAATGCAAATGTTTGCTTATGATGATCAGATGGTGAGATTTATGAAATCGGCTATTGACCTTGGGCTGATGAAAGAAGATCATGAACTAGCTAGTCTACATGGTTGTTGAGCTTGTTAACTATATCAAACTAGCTGTAAGTTTATAAAAAGAATACTTTTGTTTTCTTTGTTGATTCTGACTTTTGAGGTATTTTGACAGTTCATTGTTTATGGTGGTTGAAAATGATCAGGAACTAAATGGGCTTAAAAAGAAGAGCTTTTGAATACTTGTCAAAACTATGACAAGCTCCTGATCATTAGCCTGTTGGTTGTGACTGAATTCTCTAGAAAGGTGTTTCGTCCAAAGATTGTACTTTGCACATTACAGTAAGGTAAGATTTTCTTCGTACCGGTAGTTACTATCTACACTGTGAACCAAACAACCACGTGAAATCAGACAATCGCACCCCCCAGTTATGTATAATCCTAGATCACTTAAATGATGTTGAGCTAGTCTTCAGAAAGAAGGCAAGGGCTTAGACATGGAGGAATGTTAATTGGTTATTTTCGCCCGGACTTTTGCTGTTGCTCTCTAAAATACATCACATTCTCATTTTTGTGAACTGCTTGCAGACTTTTCTCCGTCAGAAGGCTACATTAGCTCTAGACAGAAGCAGATCCCTGGACTTTAAAAAGCAGATACCTTCAATAAAGAATTCTTCGCCGCATGAAAGTGTGCTCTGTGATTCTAGTCGCTGCACGAGAGCACTGGATGCTCAGGTGTTTTATGATATTCTCTGCATGCCAGATTTATGTGCCCAGCTGCAAAGAAAAAGAACAGATGCTAAAGGGGAAAGGCGTTTTTACTTTTATTGTGACTTGAGAGTGGTGTTTCCTCAGCGTCAATCACATGCTGGTGAGGGAAAGGTATGTACTAAAAGTTTTGGTCTTCTCAGCGTGCATATATTGTTTAATGACTTTTGGTAAGAATGAGATAACTGAGCCGATCTAAAATTCTCATAACTCCAAGAGAAGGTGGCTCGATTTTGACATGCATTCTCTTACATCATATCCAATGTCAATAAAATGCATCATTTAAGGTGCTCTTTATAGCAGGAAATTGTTGTTGGAATTATGTCCTTTAATCAATGTGCACTTTCCTAATATAGTTGGAAGTTACGT
This sequence comes from Sherardia arvensis, assembly GCA_948330725.1. Lineage (NCBI taxonomy): Eukaryota > Viridiplantae > Streptophyta > Magnoliopsida > Gentianales > Rubiaceae > Sherardia > Sherardia arvensis. Next base: position 31,965,926 of record OX415241.1, read on the forward strand.
TAATTACGGAGATAATTAATTCAGTCATTTAAGTGATTAGAATGTTTAGCTGGAAACCGCTTCTATCAGCTAGTAGCAGCTTATTATGACTGAACCTGTAGGGTCACACACAAGGCATGAAATTGGGAAAAACTAATTATCAATTAGACTTAGAGTCTAATTATAATTATATGAGATAAGTCATGGAATCCAATCGGATTAGGATTATCTAATCCAGTAGGATAGAGATTATCTAATCCAACTGGATTGGGATTATCTAATCCAACAGGATTGGGATTACATGGACTAATTCAGGTTGGAAACTAATTCAGTTTCACCAGTATAAATAGATGGTACTGGGTTAAACAGAATTCATAATTTATTCTAGAGTTCATGTGTTGAACAAGCAGAATAAATAAACTCTGAAATTCTCATAAAACAACCTCATCGTAAATCGGAAGAAGGAAGGCGGTCGCCGGTCCTGCTTGCTGATCCGTTCTAAGCTGACAACGGTGTAGGCGTTCTGATCGTGCTGTGTGGATACTTATAGAGGAATCACACTTGAGGTTCTTGTCTCCGGAATGGATTGCACCTGAAGGAAGAACACGGTTGAAGAAAGTTCTTTGCTCCGCACAGATTTATTCTGTTCTACAAGGTAATTCTAAACACTCATTCAGATTCATATTAATGACATGCATGCAATCTTTGGTTTGGTAATTGATATTCCGCTAAATTAGATTTAATCAATTCCATCAGTGGTATCATGAGCTACTTGCATGTATTAATTTGATCTATGATTATGTGAATTAGATTTGCATGATAGGGGTGTTTATGTTATGTTCATAATTTTAAATCAACTAAATTATTGGATGATTTTATTTGATTTATTCCACTCAAAAATTTTTCAGTTTTATTATGAATATTAATGGACAGATTTAGAGTTTAGGAACTCTAATTTGTTGGACCAATTTTAGGCATTGGGCTAAACTCATCCCTAATTTTGATTTTAATAATCTGGTTGGACCAGATTTGCCCAACATGCTTCAAATCTGTCTGGGCCGAACCGAACTGGGCCGGGCCAACTGTTCAGTATTTAAAAAAATAAAAATATATATATATATATATTTATAATTCTGAAATTGAGTGGGAGTAATTTTGACTTTGGAAGTGCAAAATTAAAGTTTATGAACATGGAATGTTGATAAATATGTTTATGAAACATTGAGGTTGATAATTTTAGAAATTCATCAACTTAATTAAATGTTAAATGAATTTTTTTAAAATTAAGCCATTGGATGTGCTTAATTATAAATTATTTTATTTTTTAATTAAGACATTGGATGTGCTTGATTATATATGATTATATTTTTTAATTAAGACATTGGATGTGCTTAATTATAAAAGTTAAAATGTGCACACAATAATTTTTAATTAAGGCATTGGATGCACTTAGTTTTCGAAATTATAAATTTGTGAAAAGTAATTAAGGTTAATAATTTTAGAAATTAGTTAACTTAATTATTTTGGGCATGTTTTATTATGTAATTTCATCCCACGTTATTGATATTTCAATTACCTAATAAGTTTCTTTAATAATTTGAAATTATTAAAATATGACAGATGAATAATTAGGTTTCATAATTTTGGAAATTGATTAACTTAATTATTCTATGTTGAGAATTATTTAGGTATTAATATCAAAATATGTTAATTTAATAATTTGGAATTATTAAGAAGTAACATTAAGTCTAATAATTGATTTTATTGCATGATTGATTGTATGATTTTATCTGCAAATATTTGGGAATGTATGAAATAAATTCAGCATATATTTATGTGTATTTATTTGTCACATGTATTACGTGGTTTATATGTTGAATGCATGTGATTGGTTTATATGTGTGGAATGATTATGCAATCGTTCACTAGTAATCAAACAACATTATGAACCAAGTCCCAAAAGAATAATGAGCTATAATTTGTCTTTCCGAAACAAGTAACACCCATTAATCCTTCGATCATTAGTGACAGATTTCGCTAAAGCGATGGTGTCATTTCTAATCTTGGGACAAATGTGGGTAGGCCTAGACTAAGGGGTCTACGTGTTAGTTTTGGTTTGCTCATCAATATCGGCAGAGGAGTCCTCGGATGTTGAGACAAAAGGAGATAGTATTACATGGGATGTATACTCTATCAACCAAGAGTAGTATTGGATACTATTAGCAATGGGATTGCTTACTTGAAAATCAAAGCATTTAAGACAAGCCAAAGCGTGCTTAAATTCTTGTGATTTTAGGATCTTGGAATCATTTTATTCATGGGACAAAATTTATGAATAAAATGTTGAATAACTTTGATTGCTTGTGTGTTTTTCTTTATGTTATTCTGTTTAGACGGTTTTTATTGCATTTATTTATGTCATAATAATCATGTTTTACAAGTTGACAACAAACAACAACTCTTCTAATCTGTGTTCAATCCTTTGGAAGGATGAATTGAATGACAGAAACTTGGCAAAGGAACTTAAGTTTGTTCGATTGCAAGTAAAGAAGAAGTATGTCGTTATATTCAAATCATTGATGTCAAGAGTCTTATGATGAATAGTGTTGAGTACAAAATTGCTAGGCAAGTTTGAACTCGTATACTTACCATGTCAATATGGAGCTCTGAAATGTGATTCAGGAGCAGTCCATGATTGAGAGGTTTGAGCCATCTGAGACTATTCTTAAAAGTGATCTCATATTTTGAAAAATGATTGGATTATTTTGAAAAATTATGGAGATTAATGGTTTGCTCATGGTTGAGAGCCAGATATTGACATCATTTCTATTCATTTCATATATGGGTTTGAACCATTTTAGTGGAAATGAATACAATTTGATTGAACTGCATGAGATGCTTAAATATGTTTAATCAAAGCTGAGACTGTGAACGAGGTTCTATTAGTGCAGTGAAAAAAAAAAGGATTTGAATATGACATGGAAGATTGAGGAAGTGAAATAGGGCAAGGACAATCAGTGTGCCTATGCCCTTATATTCTAACACTTCTACTGTAATTGTGTATGTCATTTAGAAATGATATTCATATTACAGTTATCTACATTATAGACTATCTCTATTGTAACACAATACTTATTGGTATTGGATACCATATGGTTCTCATAGAAGAAAGAGACACCAGAGTATGAGTTAGATAATGAGATGTCAAACTACACCAGTGTAATGAAGCAATAGTTGCTGCATTGACAGTAGGAGTTTATCTATACCTTAAGATATTGCACTAGATCATATAATGGTTATTTTGATCTTAGTGGCACACCAACATGCTCATCATTTCTATGTTGGACATGGAAATGTTTCAATTATGTTGCAAGTTTGCAAAATTGGACAAAGGTCTTTATTTGCTAGCTATGGATAAACAAGTTTATGATGTAAATATCAAAAGGGCTACACAAATGATTCAAGTCTGGCATACCTCTGTCAATTAGGCCACAATGACATTAAGCATAGATGGTTACTCCAGTTGGAGGGAACTGTGAAATCATTTGACTTGGAGTCAATTGATACTTTCAAGTTATTGTGTTGGGAATTGACAATAACCCTTCATAGTGATGGGTGATGGAGTAAATGAACGTTTTATTTACAAAATTGGTTTGTAGATGGGTTCAACTCAAAGAGGTAAATATGTCACTTCATTAGTTTCATCATGATTTGAGTAAATATGGATGTTTACTTCATGAGAGAAAATTTTGAATCCTTCATAAAATTTTAGGAGTTCAAAAATGAAGTTTAGAATCAATTTGGCAAGAAAATTGAAACGCTCAATTGGATTGAGATGGTGAATATTTGAGCCAGAAATTTGTTGACTATCTTATTGGAAATGAGTTTCCATGATGGTTCAAGCCAATCTTTCATGGATATATTTCTTAATAATAGTGTTCACACTAAATATGGCCTTGTCAGAAACTTAAGAAAAGACCATATGGCATATGGATAGGATTGGTTCCTTAAATGTCTTTTCTTATGAGATTTGAGGTTGTGAAGCATATGTGGGATGTTTCCAGTAAGCTTTGCATCAAATCTGATATTTGTCTCTTTATGGAAATATTGAGATAGGGGTTTTTCTTCTATATTCCGAGAACTATATATTGTTGCTCGAGAATGTGTCTTTTTGGAGAAGTGTCGTCTTTCCAAAATGACAAGTGGGAGAAATTTAGACCTCGATACTTTCGAGGTGAGCAACAATCAAAACCATAAACACTGATCCCTTCTTTAGATGTGGTGAAAGATGAATATGGAAAAGTCTTGGAGATTATTGAAGTTGCTCAAGCCCTATGTAAGCCAGGAAGGCATAGATTTCTTGCAAAGGCACATTTATGTCCTTGCAGCTGAAAGCTATGAAATCATACTTTTAGAAAGTGATGAACCTATACATGACTTACAGTTATAGCTTTGACAAGCCCTAACTCCGCAAAGTGGTTTAAGACCATGAAATTCGGAACAGATTCTATGTATAAAAATCAAGTTTGGAATTTGATTGAGTTACAAAGAAAGGCTAGGTTAGTAGTTAAAGAGTGTAAACAAATCCATGTGATGGATTGTGTTGAGACCTTTACTCTAATTGGAATCCTTTAGTCTATTCTAAATCCTGGAAAAAGCAGCTCATTGTGATTATGAAATTTAGTATATAAATTTCAAAATATACCTTCCTTAATTGGATTATGGAAGAAGATGTGTATGTCACAAAGTCAGAGAGCTTTTATACTGCTGGGAATGAATACAACTTTCGGTATCTATTTATGGATATTGAGGCAAGTATTAAGGAGTTAGAAAATATATTTCGATGAATCAATTTAGAGATTGACGCTCAAAGAAATGTGATCTTGTGCATACAAGGAGGTTAGTGGGAGCAATATTGAATTCCTAGTTCCTTATGTCGATGACATTTTATATATTGGAAACGACAATCTAACTAGAGTTCATGGAGACTTGGTTTGGAAAGTATTTTGCAATAAAGGACTTAGGATGAAATGTACAGTGCATCTTGGGCATCGGTATCTAAGGTAGATTGAAATTGATGATTGACATATGTAAACACTTACTGAGTAGTGTGTTTGATATATTCAATATGAAAGATTGTAAAAGATTTTCAACCCAAGATTCATGGCATGACTCTTAGCAAGATTCAGTGTCTATGTAGACATGATGAGCGAAAGAGAATGAATATGATTGCTACTGCATCGGCAATAGAGTCTATCATGTCTGCTATGATATGTACCTGCAATGATATTTCAAATACTTAGAGTATAACAGATATCAAATGCAATAGACTGGGAAATGGTGCAATGATGTGCGTCCAACAAAATTTCATAGTGCCTGAAAAGGACTATGGATAGATTCCTATGTCTATGCTGAAAATGAGTTGGTTGTGAAAAGCGTTGTTGATTATACATTTACATTGAGTACACTGATGCTTTAGAAGCAGCAAGATAAAGTGTTTGAATTTGGAATTCATCACTAGTTTGTGTATGGTGGTTCTTGACTTAGTCAACTCGATGACTAAAATGGTAGAGTCATTGCTTAGACAAGATAAGTCAATAGGACATCAAAGTCAAACTTTGTACTTGGTAAATTTCACATTCTTCAAATGTGTATTGAGAATGGTGAAATTGTTTTATGAAATGCAAGAATGGATTGTCAATCCATAACCTAAACCTCTTCCACAAATATTGTTTATGGCTCATATATTTGTGATAGGAATCAAGCACTTTGGACAGTGGCTGTGATTTCTATGATGTTCTAGTTATTACAATTCTGTAATTTAGACATTGAAGAATGGACCGTTTGAAATATTATGAGATTATTATTTCTTATTCATTTAACTTGGTTTAGTGTTAAATGAAAGTCCAAAACAATTTACAATTCCAAATAGGTTATCAAGATAAGGTCTTGGATAATGAAACCCTATTAAGTGAACTGGAATGTAAAATTGTTTGAGTCCCTAGTCCAGGTCATTAAGAGTGGACACTAATGACTAAAGAAGACTAGTTTGCAAGGTGATTTATAGCGCTGTTTCTTGGGCTCAAGGACATGAGATGTCTGAATCAATTGCATGGATACACGTTGGGAACTTGTATTGGACAGACCCACCATGAGAATACTTTAAGATATATGGAATGTTATAAGTATTTCTCATTGACTATGGGAACATATTCCTCAGACCTGAGTAATTCATTGTTTACTTACTTGTGGATTGGACATTTTAATTTCTGTCAAACGCCTTGCCGTAAAAGGGGGTTATAAAGACAGCTATTGGATTGCCATGAATCAAGTAGAGAAAATTTGAATGTACAAGATTGGAATTGTCCTCTCATTAACATGAGATTGTTGTCTTATAGGCCTCTCGGAGAGTTGAGACTGTAAAACGCATGGCCATGCTCAGATGGATTAGAGATTAATCATCTGTCTTTAACAGTTCACTCAGGAATTCGAGAAATGCATTTGAACTTGATAAGGATAACATGTTATCTTACCTTATGTTCGAATGAAAGACATTAAGTGACAAGGGAATATGAGTGCACACTTGTCTAAAAGGACAAGTGGGAGATTGTTCGAATTATGTCCTTTAATCAATGTGCACTTTCCTAATATAGTTGGAGGTTACGTTAATTACGGAGATAATTAATTCAGTCATTTAAGTGATTAGAATGTTTAGCTGGAAACCGCTTCTATCAGCTAGTAGCAGCTTATTATGACTGAACCTGTAGGGTCACACACAAGGCATGAAATTGGGAAAAACTAATTATCAATTAGACTTAGAGTCTAATTATAATTATATGAGATAAGTCATGGAATCCAATCGGATTAGGATTATCTTATCCAGTAGGATAGAGATTATCTAATCCAGTAGGATAGAGATTATCTAATCCAACTGGATTGGGATTATCTAATCCAACAGGATTGGGATTACATGGACTAATTCAGGTTGGAAACTAATTCAGTTTCACCAGTATAAATAGATGGTACTGGGTTAAACAGAATTCATAATTTATTCTAGAGTTCATGTGTTGAACAAGCAGAATAAATAAACTCTGAAATTCTCATAAAACAACCTCATCGTAAATCGGAAGAAGGAAGGCGGTCGCCGGTCCTGCTTGTTGATCCGTTCTAAGCTGACAACGGTGTAGGCGTTCTGATCGTGCTGTGTGGATACTTATAGAGGAATCACACTTGAGGTTCTTGTCTCCGGAATGGATTGCACCTGAAGGAAGAACACGGTTGAAGAAAGTTCTTTGCTCCGCACAGATTTATTCTGTTCTACAAGGTAATTCTAAACACTCATTCAGATTCATATTAATGACATGCATGCAATCTTTGGTTTGGTAATTGATATTCCGCTAAATTAGATTTAATCAATTCCATCAATTGTATACAAAAGTTGAACTGCTGTTAACATTATTCTCAGCTGATTTCATTATCCTTGATTTAGATGAAGTTGTCGGGTGTGGATCTGCTTTTATATGCTCCTTTACTCAGGATCAAGCTAGTATAAATTGTGTTACCATTCTGAAATGCAAGTGCTGCATGTATCTTGTTCAGCAAAGAACACACTAAAATGTTTTTACTCTTCTAAAAAGCAAGAATGGCATGTGCTTTAATCTGGTTTCAATGTCGAGAGGCTTCTTCTTGCTTGACATCGCAGTTACAGGTGGAATATCATTATCCTATCGATCCCAAGTACTTTGACCTCGATACCTAAAGGTGCTGCCGATCCATCCCTTGGAGCTTTGTACATGCATCTGTCTTTGTGAAGGTGAACGGTGCCTGAAATTTACTGAATAAATTGAGCAATTAGGCTAGCGAAGAACTGTAAATACTGCTAATAAACTCCCCTCCTCTAAAAGTAAGAAGCATGTTAGTTATAAAACTGTCAATTGCTGCCATTGTGAACCTTTCAGTTTTGAGGGCAACTTCAAATTAATACCTCATACTTTTGTAAAAACATACTTGGAGTCTGACAATATGATATTTTCATTCTAGATGTATAAAGTGGTTTTCTCAAGTACTCAATGCTCACATCTCTTGATCCAGGTGCCAAATTCATAAAGAACATTACTTTGGATTCAAACATCGTTTTGTAGGATCTTGCTCTGCAACCGCAATCCTTGTAAATGAGTAAAGGAATGAAATAATAGCCATCATAGCTAGCACAAGTAGTGTTACCTTGTGCACTGGATTAGTCATGTCCATCATCTGGCAAGCCAACAAATTAAAACATATCATTTTGTGGTGTTTTGTTAAATATATATTAGTCATATTTACAGCGCCATTCTCTGATATTTAATACATACATAGTATAAGATTTGGGTGTGAGTAAAGGGAATTAGTTTTACCACGATTCTATCTAATTAAGATCGGTTTGAAAAGAACATACAAAAAACGATATCAAAATAACGTTAGCCAAATACATCATCTCATAGAATTTTATAATTTAAGAAAATGGAGTATATTTTAAAAAATTTTAATAGTTGAGCAAATATTTTGAGAATAGCAGAAAAATAAAAATCAGAAATACGCTCTCGTAATGAATAAAATTACATTCTCTATTTTTTGTCCAAATTCATCAAGATTTTAACATTTTCCCACCCTCAACTGAAATTAGACATAAACTGGCAAAGTTAGATGTCTAACTATGTGAATTCTGCAATGATATAATAAAATAAAGTATGATAATGTATGAAAGTGTTTAATAATATAAAACTTAGGAAATATTAAATTGTCACATTTGATCCATTATAGGCATAATGCTGAAAAACGTATTATATATGATATTACAAACAAGCAAATGCTATAGTTGTGAACTAGATCACGAGCATACAAGAAAATGTCCAAATGAAGTCAACCTCTAATATATCTGAAGAGGACTCGGTATTCCATGCTTGTGAAGCGTTTGCGACTCAAGGTCATACATTGCCAGAACTACAAATCTGGGATGCTTCTTCCTCAAAGGCAGTTGCGTGGCATTAAGATCGATGAAGGGAACCACCACTTTGTGCATAATAGACTCTGCATATATCTCATCCCTGTGGAAGCTGTAAAACACCTCTCTTGTATCAACAAGTTCAGAATGTCCCCCAAATTTTTTACGCGCATCTTCTGGACGATAAAACCATGTACGTCAATCATGAGCACCCCTTCCTTAACTTGAAAAATGTCCTACAAGTACATTTAAGAAATTTAAAGAGAATCAACCAATAATAGGCTTCTTGAAAATCAACCAATATATATACCTCACATATCAATTGTTTTATTGCAAGCGGCAACCCATACAAAAGATGTTCAAAACCTCGTTGGTTATCATCAAAAACTTAGAGAGAGAGATTATACAAAATGACAATATAGTGAAATTTTAAATCCAGTCACAGCTCATAAGTATAGTCGCATAGTACAAGGTACAAATGAAAACCAAACAAGAGTGCATTTTTTTAAATTTCCACACATCCTTTTATCAACAAATACTCAGTCAAAGTAACGAAAAAGAAATGAGAATCGATGTAATAAATCAATTAGGATGCATAAATCAACATACACAAAAAGTAAAAGAGTGGAGATTAAGAGACTGCAAAACTGTCTCCAGTGGCAATAAATCTCGAACTATATGTTTATGAGGACACTAAACTTTCTTAGACATGCATAATAATACCGACTTTTTTCAAGAATACAAGTGATTAACCATCCTTAAAAATTACAAGTAAAATACTGGATTGTATATAGCACCGCCCTTAAAAAATCAAGTATCTGTTAAATTTTACTGGTCAAATAACAAGTTTAGAGTTTGAAAATTAAGTTGATAATTTGGCCACCTATTGATTGTAATAAATATGTTGAGCTATTCAACTTTTTTCATTTACCACTTGATGAAACTTCCTCTCCTTTAACTCACTGCGACAATTACAAGGAAGATATGCACTATAGAACCCGAACTCGGTGCTCCAAAATGGAAAAATGCTATACGAACAGATTAAAATACCAAATGAGACTAGAAAATAAAATTGGTGCCGTAGTTCATAAAACTCTCAAAAGATCTGATATTATGGCAAACGGCAGGCATACTAAGATTCTGAGTTCTTGAAAACTGGTCTTAAGACGCGTCTTTATTCAAAACAACGACGGAAAATGCATGCAGAAAAATGGCGCATCGTTTCCATCTTTTCCCTTGTTGAGGCGCAGGGTCTTCCGTCATCAATGCCGACGGTGTATATTAATCTAAACATGGACTCAAGTTCAATGAGCCTTTTGACCAATAGGGTGGCACCTTGTAATTTTACTAGCTTGTTACATGTATTAGGTATTTTACTTTTTTGCGGTTAGAAGAATTCATTTTAATTTATTATTAGATCATAAATTGTACGTTTTTGAAATGTTATGCCCAAATTAATACACTCTTAATGTTGGGACAAATAATAAAATTTTCATCATTGATTTAGTCTTAATTTCCTAAATTATTGAAGGACTATATGGTGCCATTATTATTTTAAATACGGTGAAAATAATAATACAGACGTTCTCATAGTGTATAATTTAAGGAAAAGATCACGGGGTTAAAGCTTATTCATGTATAGTACGTATGAGAGTGCTAGCTAGATGAGTATAGGAGTGTTAGATTAGAGACGCAATCTTTCTTAATAACTTTTTTGCACTAACATAACGAAGTCATTGTAATCATAATTTGATTTAATAACTTGTAAGGTATCCTTAAATCGGTTTAAACCTGACATGAGAGTTTAAAAATGTAATAATATTTTAACCATTTTACTTCTGTACATATTCACGAACGTTTGGAATCAGGCATACGTCTCAAGTTTCAACTAAACTCACCATAATTGACAGATAGTTTAGTTGGGGCACTATGTATATTTACTAAGACGTGGGACTGTTTTACATGCGAATTGAAGAAAAGCAATTAGTGCGAAATTTAAGCCATTTCTAGGAGAGATGGATATTCAATTTTTGAATCACAAACAATTATGTATTTTGAAAAGACAAAAGCCCAAATTTTAAAAAATATATTAGTATTTTGATAAAACTATAAAATGGGCCAGCTCTGTAATATCTGTAACAGATTGAGACTCATCTTCACTATAAAGTATTATATAATAGAAAAGTTGATGTCTGCCTTCAACATCAGGCATACATACACACACATGATACATGACAATTACAGATTACAACATAACCATTTATTCATCTGTCACGAACACCAAAATATTAGACAATATAAGTTATACATGCAATAAAATAAACCAATTCATAATATCCACTTTTACTAGAATCACCACAGCTCACTAACACAAAGCATCAGGATTGGGAAACCAGGAGAATGATTCAGTAAACTGAAACACATGATACCACATATAATTATTCAACCGACCACAATCATCCTCAATGACCGCAAGCACAGTAGTTACTTTAGATGCTGTATTGTAACGAATGATGTGACGAGGAATCAGCAGAATTAAGTCCATGCTCTTCCCATCATCAGCCCAGATCACACTCAACACCGAGAAGGAGTAGTAACTATACCTTTGAACAACAGGCTTATTGTCCTCGTCAAACTTGAACGCCGGCAGACGAAATTCTCTGGCCATCTCCGGGAACAACGAACCAAAATTATCCACACTGATGCTGTACAGCATGATCCAGTTGTCATAGCTGTTCTCCATCCTGTAGATTATTATTGGTGGATTGTAAAGAGCGTGAAACTCGACATCCACCAAGTGAAGATAGCCGTTAGATTGACCCATCAATCGAACTCTATCAATTGTGTTCAAGTCCATTTTGAGTTGCGGTAGTGAGAAATTCTTCATAGTTTCATCCTCAATCGAGAAACAGACGGATCCACCACTCGGGCAAAGCCAGTGTATCGCACCATTCCAGAACACCCCGCGCTCGAACACATTCATGAGGTGCCTAATAAACGATATAGTAAAAGATTAATAATTTACCATAAACAAAATATATCAGAATGGATGCTAAATGAAGGTTATTTTTACCATGAATTGATTAAACTTCCTTGCCATCTCCTCCATTCATGAGTTCCTGAAGAATATATATCTAATACGAAATCTTCGTCCCTCGCTACCCGGAAGAAACAGAGAACCATGAAATCAGGTGCTCTTTTTGGGTCGAAGGCCAGAACAAGCTTGTACTGGAGATGGTACATGAGTTGGCTTTTATACGGAAGCTCGATGTAGTCCCCAGTGGTGATGTTGGTGATATAGTATGTGGAATAATCTTCGCACTCTGAATAGACATGGCATAATGATAAACCAGCATAAGAGCCGACGACCTTCGTTCCCAGACAAGAATTATCATCAATGTAGCCAAAGTTTAGTGTCCTTATTGGTCGAGGTTGATTTCGATCTTTATCGAGTACTGGGAGAACAATCCAATTATCTTCTTCACCCCAGGGCATCAGGAGGCAGGTTGGGATAGGGTACCTAACTCTGCGAGTATGACTCATCCTGAACTCATGACTCAGGATGATAAAATACCATTTCTCAGAGACACTGCAAAAGCGCAGCAGAGGTTTTACGGGCAGCTTAATCATGATTTGCAGGAGCAGATCTTCATTTTGCTCGATTTCTTCAGAAGAAGAAGAATATGAAGGAATATCTGAAAATGGTGGTGATGGATCAGACAGAGATAAAGATGCTAGTGCCTTCATGGATGAATCTAGAAGATGCGCCGGACTCATCATCGTCATGGAAATATTTTTATGACAGAAAATGGTGTTTTGAGCTTGATCAGGAGATGGTGGACTGGAGCTTTGCAGAGATGGGAATTTCATGCTGCTTGCAATTACACAAGGGGTTAAAAAAGATAAAATTAATACTGTATTTTGCTATAATCTCACATACACATGAACATAGAAATTAAGAAATGGTCCAGAAAATATAAGAACTTCAAATCTATATGAATCTGCAATATTAAATCTAGCAACAGTGGTTAATGCAGATAGTTCGTGACGTCAAAGTTTCCCGGCTATAATGGTTAAAGAAATTCCCAACTCAAAAAAATGTATAAAATTTTAAACTATTTTTAAAATAAATAGATTAATTTCAGTATGACTTATTAAGGAGGCTAAAAATAATGTTATGAAACACCACACATTTCTAATTTATCTCAATATTCTTACCTGTTTTTTCTTCATCCTTAACTATACTACTCAAAACAATCTAAATGCAAAACCTTCAAACCATAACCGTATATATGTGAAGCAATTTTATTCCACAAATTAAAAGGAAACAAAATCTAATTGAGTATGACATAAACTGGTACTGAACATGTGAATGTTGGATCAGATTATAGTCATCATGGGGTAAAAGCTATTGAATTGACACTATATTGTAGAATGAGGTTGTTAAACTGAAATTAGAACAAAATTGGGTATCAAAATTTATTTGCAAAAACGTAGTATTTTGCTACTAGAATGGTATGTATTTGTCCAAAAATATGTGACTTTGAATATATTCGAAAAATAAATTGGCCAGTTAGATTCAACCAAGCCTAAATTTTGAAGGAAAAAATTCTATATCTAAATTTGACCAGGTCAATTTAAGTCAGCGTTGATCAAATATATCACATCGCACAACCCTGATGACAAGACTTGGTCAATATAGGTCCCGGATATTCTAGAACTATTGGGCTTGACGTGGAATCCGCCGCACTAGAAAAGCCTACGAGGTTCTGGTTTTACAAAATTCAACAGGTGAGGGGATCATCATTGATCTCACCGTTGTAAATCTAGTCACGACAATCGTCTATTGAGATGTCCAGTGCTTTCACCGATCTTTAGATATGATCGATCTTTGCCATGAGTTGGCAGTGATCCGTAGATTAAAGTTCAGCTCGACGGTCAAAACGGGTTTCTCACCGGATAAAATCTTACCACTCGCCAGTTTGAGTCATAAATCCGAAAAGGTTTGGAATAACTAGATTGGAGATAGGTGGGCCAGATCTTTGTGTTTGTAGATTAGGGGCAGAAAGGGGTCGTTCAAGACACTGAATTAAAGGCGGTGAATGGGGGAGGTCGTCAGAAGTAAGGGTTGGCGTCTACCCGTTCAGATCTGGTGTTTGAGGGTTACAGAAGGAAAAAGATGGTTGAGAGAGAGGAAAGAGAAAATTTACTAATGTTAGTAACTAGTGTTACATTTTAAAACATGATTCAATACACAAGTTATTTAATTTTAAGCCAGGCTACTATCAAAACATAAACATGCATTTTGCCTCACATGTATGGATTCTAATAGATGGGAAAAAATGTCTTACCTTGGAACATATTCTTGATTTGTCTGATTGAGTCCTTGAAGAAAATCAACCTCCTTCATTCTCCTTTATCCTTTTCCTCTCTCACCTTGAGACCTCTTCTAACTTTTTCTTTTTATGGTTTTGTGATTGTTTTTTTCTATAGCTATTCATGATCCATCCAGGCCTAGTTTATATAAGATAAGAAGATGAGACATCAATTAATATTGGGGGACACGTGCCCCTTATTTATCAAAGCGGCCACTTATAACGGTGACTAATTAGCAATAGTAGTTGCGTGTACGTTTTCATCGTGTACTCGAAATATTTACACACATTTATCCCCATTTTTCCAATTTTAACTCTTTTAAAATTTTTATCTCATACTGCATATTGAAAACGAATTACCAGAAAAGAATTGCTGGAAAAACTAAGAGTGACATAGATAGACATTTACATTTATATGCTCTTTCAAAAAAAATAATTACATTCAAAATGTTGGGAATCACTCAAGAATGATTATCAATAGTGGAATTAACATTATGTCTAAGGATAATTATACTAATCAAACTCGAGGTATGTGTACGGTCCAATAGTCCATATCCTAATGGATTTAGGTTTAAGGGTTACGACACAATAGGTATTTATGTCCACCAACGTCATTGCAAAAGGAAAAGATTATAGACACAAGGTAAGTTCTCTTATTTTCCCATGATAATTCGACCACCTTGGGGAATATAAATACCAAGGATTAGGGCACATAATTATTATGCGAAGAAAGCACACACAGTCTATATAAGCTTTCTCAACCCTTACACACCAATACTAATTTGAGCGTCCCAGAGTCTACCCCCAGAAACCCCTTCGGGTTATTGCAGGTGATTAGAGATCGAATCCGAGGATAGTCGATCGATTGCTGGAGACGCACATCTATCAAGTGGCACGCCCGGTGGGACACTACAAATCATAGAGTCCTAGGATCTCAGATTGCCCTCAAATATCTCTTCTAGCGATCAACAGACCAGAACTTAGCTGGCCATCATCCATGTTGTCTCACACTGAAAACCCCTTAAACCAGCATGACAGTGAGGAGCACCAACTAGAAGGTGATCGTGTCCAGGGGCTATTCTAGATTGATCTCCTTCAGGGGATGTCGGTCGAAACATTGGCCCGTGACTTCATTGAGTCCAAGCAGCGAGAGTGGAAGGCGTTTATATCCTCTCATACTACAAGATTCCGTCAGAAAACCCAGATCCAACCGATAGGACAAGGTTGATGATAACAAAAGAAGATTTGGAAGAGCAATGGCAAAAGGCTCAATCACTGCCGCCTCTTGCACTGACTATGGAGCAAGAAGTATGCACAGTGCTTGTCCCTGGATACAATACGGATATGCCTTCAATCATAGGGGCATCAAGTCAAGCGTGGAAGTTTCAAAAGCTCTGAGATTAGCTCAGATGGCTAAAGGGAACTTCCAAGACCCCTTGGATTACGGAGATGCAAGAATCCCCTTTCCCCAAGGGGTTCAAGATGTTAGACAATGTGTTATACTACGCCGAAGAATCCAACCCGGCAGCTTATACGGGAGCAGCCGGACCGTCGCAAGTGAAGCCGACGGGATGGGTCGGGTCCAGCCGATCCGACGTGCACAGGCACAGGTCAACGACCACCTAGACGTGGTGTCCGATCGATCCGGGCAGACAACAAGGCCCATTACTCGAGCCAATGGGCCGGGGATACTCGGACTGCCTGGGAACGAAGCGGACCTGAGAGCAGCTTCTAGATTTGGGGATTTCGGCTCGATCGGCTCTGGTTGGCTCGGGTCGGGTCGGGTCGACTCGGGTCGGGTCGGCTCAGGTCGGCCGGGCTGGGTCGGTTTGGGCAGTTTGGATAGGTTTTTACTGGAATTGGCCCAACTAGTTTGAGAAGATGGGATTTTGGTCCGATCTGACATTACGCGCCGTCGCCGTCCTCCACGCGCCGCCGCGGGGCCTCCGTGAGCTGCAGCCAAACATATCAGTGTGTCCGTCACCGGTTGCCCCACATGGATGTTAACGCGCTTCGCCAGAGTTCCACGTGCCAAGCTTGATTTTGAGCACCGTCGTCAGTTTCTTCAGATTGGACTGGAGTGTGGGTATTCTTTTTTCTTTTATTTATTTTCTACTTTCTTAGAGTTTTTAGTTTTTAAGAGATGGGTGATTGAACTTTGACTTTTTGCAAAATTGCTTTGACAAATTTATTGAGTATCCCTGCCCATTTGTTTGTCGCCTCCCTCTTTCTTTTGGGAAGACCCCTTGGGTTTCGTTGTGTGCAGTTACAGTAGAGGAGAAATCCAAGTCGTAGTAATTTCTTTAAATTTACTATCGGCGTTTCTGTGCATATACTTGTAGATTTGAGCATTTAGTGCAGAATTTATGTTTCAAATTAGGGATATTATACCTGTCAAAGCAGTTTGACGCTTTTGTGTCGGTCATTTAGGAATCTTTCGATTCATCTCTTTTTCAGGTACCACTATCGAAGTAGAGAATTAGTATGGCTGTATCTAGCTACTATGGCTTTAATTCGTGTTTCAGATACAGAGAAAGTTTAGTATAGTTATATATTTATTTTTTTAGATGAAACCATCAGAAGATGGAGGATATTTTTATTGGCTTCCCAAACCAAATCAAAAACCACAAAAGTGGCATAAGGTTCTTTTTCAAACCAGTTACAGTAGCCCAATATAGGCCATAAGCATAAAAAAATACTTCAAAAAGAGATAAGTGCTAACTAGACCTAGCTAATAGGATGAGTATCTCCCCCTCTCAATACTTCACCAAAAACAGCAAGGGACCTATAAGCAAATCGCAAGCGAAACACTAAGCGGCCACCTACTAAATGGAAGAATGAAAAGGAGAGAGAAAAGAATATAATAACCTGGGAGAGCTAGGTCCAAAATGAAGTGAATCAATGCATCAGGAGCCTGCGATCTTTAATGAGAAGTAGGGATCCTAAGAGAAGGAACATCCCATGCATCTAGATTGAGGAGACCTTGTAGATCCATAGGCAGTGCTGACCAGTCATAGGTCTTGTCAGATTGGTTATGTATGGTGAGCTTGGCAAGATAATCTGCTGGCTTATTTCCTTCTCTGAGGACATGTGTTATGGAGTTGGATCCAAGTAGAGACTTGATACTGTGAGAGAGGGAAAACAATTTCCACTGTGTAGAATCTGGATCATTAATCATTTGTACAACAATCTTGCAGTCTGACTAACCACTGAAAAGCCTGGCACCAAGAGAGAGACCATAGTGTATGCCAGCCTCAATGGCTAGCATTTCTGCTTGAAGAGAGGAGATGGCATCTGTGTGAAAACCTTTGGCACCATAGAATTCACCATTTGTACCCCTACATATTAATCCAATGCCTATTTTATTCTGAAACCATGCAGCATCCACATTGACTTTTAGCCCATTTACTGGCCTAGACCACCTAACTGCAATTATTTTTGGTTTTGGAGGAATATAAATGGGTGGTATACATGCCCGGGATATCAGATTATCATCCACTGGCCTAGTAAGAGGGACATGACTGACAAGGAGTGAGTAATAGATGAGATCATGCAGCTGTTTTTCCATCATTTTCAGATTGGGAGCCTGACCATCAAAGATCAAATTCTTTCTGCATTTCCAGAGTATCCAAAGCACAAACACAGGAGCCATCTGATTCATTTTAGTGTGTAACTTAGATAGACTAGAGAAAGACCATACAGTGGACAATCTATCCCATAAGCTGTCAACACTGAAGTATAGAGATCCACATATTGAGTGCATATATTTCCACAAATGCACAGAAATTGCACAAGTTGAGAGGAAATGATGCACATTGTCTATATGGTGGCAGAAAGGGCATTTAGAGGCAAAGTTGAAGCCAAACTGACTCAAAATATCATCAAAGGGCAACAGACAGTTTAAAAGCCTCCAGGAAAACACAGAAATTTTTTTGGGGATACCTGGTCTCCAGATCTTTGTCAGAGATGGATATTTCTGATTTTGCTGTATGAAGGTGGAGTAGGCAGACTTTGTGGTGAAAGCCCCATGCAGGTCAGGCTTCCATGTTAACTTGTCCTTCCTTTGTGGATGAATCTCAGCTCTCTAGAGGATCAAAATTATACTATGGGGGAGGATCATGGAGAGAAGAGGGATATAAGTAGATTTTCCTTCAATGAATTGTCTGACAGAGAATCTCAGATAATGGTCATTTCCTGGGTAGAAGAGATCAATAAGGGGACCCTTGTCAGTCCAAATAGCTGTCCAGAAATTGCAGTCCCCAGTGCCATGATTTACCCTGGAGTTAGCTTCAACTATCAGATTAATGTTACAGATCCTTCTCCAGTTCTGAGAGGACCTAGAGGATGGAGGGAGGGAAGGAATGAAGCAAGTCCAGGGGGCTTCACCTATCTGGTATTTCCACCAGAGTTTGCAGGAGTAGGTCTTAGTAGTTGCAGAAATATCTCTAATTCCCAGGCCAT
Organism: Sherardia arvensis; assembly: GCA_948330725.1. NCBI lineage: Eukaryota > Viridiplantae > Streptophyta > Magnoliopsida > Gentianales > Rubiaceae > Sherardia > Sherardia arvensis. The sequence continues at coordinate 31,984,721 of OX415241.1, forward strand.
TTTCAGTCACAGGCTTGCATAAGGATCTCCATTCTCTCCATGACTTCTTTGGCTTATTTTCAGTACTTCCCCAGAAAAAAATGGCCAGTCTTCTCTCAATCTTCCTGATTATCTCCTTTGTGGGCTCCATTACTGCCCATATGTGTTGAGGCAGAGATAGCAAACATGACTGAATTAGGGTTATCTTCCCACCCGTAGAAAGCCAAATAATTTTCCAGTTTGAAATTTTTTTGTCAATCATTTCCAGAATAGGCTGAAAATGTAAATTAAGGATCATTCCTTTGAAAACTTGTACTCCTAAATATTTGACAGGCAGGCAACCTTTTTTCATACCCAAAATATTTTTAACTTGTCTAAGCTTGGCAGAAGTTGCAGTGGTGCTCAGAAAAAATTCACTCTTATCAAAATTAACCTTTTGGCCAGTAGTTTCCTCAAATTTCACAAGGAAAGCTTTCATTTTAATTAGGTTTAATTTTGATGCTTTTAAGAAAATGACAGTATCATCTGCATAGCTCAAATGAGAGATTGGTAAAGCATTTCTGGGCAGAGTCTGGTAAAAGCCTCTGAAAAAATGTCAAAAAGGAAAGGAGAGATAGGATCTTCTTGCTTTTTACCCCTGGAGGCCTGAAAATAGCCTACAGGCTTCCCATTTATCAAAACAGAAAACCAAGCATTAGACAAATTTTTTAGGATGCACTGAATGAACCTGCCTGAAAAACCAAATTTTTGGAGAATTTTTGTGAGGAAATCCCAGCTAACCCTGTCCAAAGCTTTCATGAGATCCAGCTTTAAAATACAGTTAGGGTCCCTTTGTTTTCTATTCAAAAATCTAAACATTATCTTTAAATAGACAACATTATCTGAGATGTCTCTATTTTTCAAGAAAGCAGATTGATGAGGAGAAATTAATTTTGGCATCAAAGGTTTTAATCTTTCCTTAAGAAGTTTTGAAAAAAAATTATTTGTAACATTGGAAAGACTAATTGGTCTGTAATCATTAAAACTGACAGGGATATCATTTTTGGGAATAATAGATATCCAAGTGCTAGAGATACCCCTGTGGATATTAGACCTAGACAGAAAATCATTTGATGCCTCTAGAAGATCTAAGCATATAATTTTCCAGGCCTTAATAAAGAATAATGCAGTAAAGCCAGCTGGCCCTGGACTGCTTGTTTTATTAAGTCCAAAAACAATTTGCTGTAGTTCTAATAATGTTACTGGTCTAGTTAGTTCAGCACTGTCCTCCTCAGATATGATTTTTGGAATCTGGGAGAGAAAATGAGAACTAAATTGATCCTTGTCAGGATGAGGGTCATTAGTCAACAGATTCTGGTAATAGGAGATAGCCTCCTTTTCTATTTCTAAATTATCTGTCAACCATCTCCCATCTGAGCTCTTGATCTTTGTGATATTGAGTCTACATTTTTCTCCAAAACAGAGTTATGAAAAAACTTTGTATTCTCATCCCCCTTTTTTAGCCATTTTAGCTTGGCCTTATGTTTCCAGAAATTATTTTGTTCTTTCAGAGCTCTAGTAAGAAGAGCTTTGCATTTTTTAAGATTGACTAAAATGTGAATATGATTGCATAGTTTATTAAGTTTTTATTATGCAGGTAGTTGTTGATTTTACCATATACTATTAATAACAATTGCGTACCTTTAAATGTAAAGTTTTTATTGTGTAAATAAAATCCCTTTGTACATATAGTGCACATTAAAACATTTAAAAGATATGATAATTTACTAATATGTTTTTTAATATAATGATGAAAAAATGAGTATTGACTAAGTAGTAACTAATGGAAAAGGTTGAATATCAATGATGTTGCGAACAAGCTGATCCTTTTTATTTAAGATTTATGAGTATCTTGAAACACGATCAAACATCTTAGATCACAAACTAAGAAAACAAAAACACGAGTTACAGAATATGCCAATTACATACATCAATGATCAATCTAATATATGTAATATTGAAATCGGCTACCATAAGGAATTAAATCATCTTGAACACTACTTAAAAATTGATAGTATTCAATTAACCAAATAAAAAAACATGTAATACTAACATGGAACATTCACATTTTATATATACCTAGATAAAGTTGATTGCACTCTGTGCAGTAATAACTCGGCCTAACATACATTCATGAAACAATAAATTAGGTTTACAAAGAATTTACGTGTACACTAAATTATGTTTACAAAGAAACCAAAACATATAGACACAAAATTCAAATCTTCATCCATGCTCATTGGGTAGCTCTGGCCTTCTCTAAATATACCGTTTCCTTTAAAATGACATTGCCATTCAGCTCAGTAGATAACAAAAGGTCCAAACTTGGCTTAGGAATGCAATTTGCATAAGTAGCAGCAGTACAGCAGATCGGTCTCAAGCAAACACAAACACAAGAACAGTAGTCTGCAACTCTAGTTATGTTTTACTCTTGACTGAAGACAAGATAACGTCGACAATAAAACCTTAAAGAGTCAAAGCTTTAACAAATATATGTACAAGAATCAGGCCAACAATAAAATTTGAGATAAACCACACATACAGTAAAGAGGATAAGTACTATGCACATCAAATAATAAAGACCATCAACCATAAGAGAAATCGATGCAAATGAAGCTGGTACAACTAACTGTGTCAGTATATCACATAGTATAGTGAAGTAAAATTATGGTCATTTTAATCATTACAAAAACTCTGAAGAATGATATCTTATGAATAAAATGGTAAGTTAAAGGTGTGCACAATACAAAAATTATGGTAGGTGTAAGATATAGCATGCACATGTAAATTAAAAAATCAGTGCCCCTTACAAAGGAAATTCTTGGAAACGTTTCTAGATTCAACAAGAAAACTAATGCCGTGTCACTACTTAATTAGACGTTGCAATCTTTTTCTATTAAACATAGTACCTATTCCAGTGAGAAAAACAATGTTTAAGTCAACGACAACCGATTTTAGTTTCCTTCTCTTCTTTGTGGACTGTTGGACACTTTGAAAACTTTTTAACTAAACATAAAACCATTTCATAACAAATATAAGCACACAATTCTTTTCATATTCGTATAACAGTTTGTAGTAAGTTTTCATATTCATGTGACGCTTAGCGGTAATAATATGGTTATCTAAATAAATTCATCCGTAGTTGATTGCCGGTTTCCAAATAACTATTAACTAACATTAAAACGAACAACTATTTACCGATCCCAATAATAAGCTCAACTTTAATGCAAAGAAATGCATACAACCTGTTGATGGATTTAAATTGAGCCAGGGAGAGATGATAATAAGCCACGACTAAAACTTTTAGAGCAATATTAATGAAAAAGAATTAAACAAGGCGGGAAAATATACTCATAGTAACAAAGTATTGGTTTAGCAATTTAATCGAACAGGTTGAGTTCATTAAGTTTAACTCCACAAATCACTTAAACAATGGAAGAAAATGAGATCGAACTGATCTTTTCAAATATCGAAACAAAAAAGTGATGAGAGCTCGAATTTCAGGAAATCTAATGGTTATGCAGAGAGGTCGAAATAGAGGAGATCAGGAGGGCAGGGAAGAAAGGAACAAACGTCGTACGTATCTCGGTGAGTCAAGAAAATCAAGCCGGCTTAGGTCACATGTCAGGTCCACCTGGCGCTTGTCACCGGTATAGAAGGTGACGTCCCTTTGAAACCTTGATGGGTGGCGTAAAGAGAAGGTATTGAATTGATAAAGGTGATCACCGTCTACTTGTAACTAGTTGCTTACTGAGAATAGGAGGTCGCATTGTCAAGGAAGTTGGGAGAAAAAGGCAAGGCGGAAAAAGTGGAATTTACCTGCTGCCATATCTAAACCGGGACATGAAAAGTGAATTCGCTCTTTAATTATAGTATAGATTAATGATTTACGAACCAAGCCTCAAATTTGTTCAAAAAAACTCAAATTGATTTTGATTCCAGCTCGGTTAAAAAATTTAAATCTGATTGAACTTGAACCTGAAAGGATTCGAACCAAATCTGATTAAACCCATAACAACTGAAACTAGATCCATCCCCGAACAAACCCAAAGCAAACCTAACAAGCTCATAACAACCCTAACATATCCGAAAAGATTTCAACCCAAATATAAATATATAACCCAAATCAAATCTGAATCTTTTGGGTATGACCCGAACCAGTTCGGAAGACCTGTTTGCCAAGTCAGGTGCCCTCTTTAAAATACTTGAACGTAACCGTGGCTCATGTACAGGAGTATTGGAGAAGTATCTTGATATACGTACACATTTTATTTTTCAAGCGGAAATATATATAACAACATATAGACCTCAGTCGAAAAATAGCAAGTTGGTAACGACATCTAGTCCAATTTTCAAGTGTTTGTGGTTTTTGTCTGTAAATGCGTACCATATTAGTTTCAAAAAAGAATCGCGTACCCTTGAATAGTTACTTATGTGATCTTGTACCCTAAATTTTGAGAAAGTGCCAGCGCACTCCTTGACTGGAAACGAATACTTGATTCAAACCATTTAAATGTCCAAAAATACACAGGTACAATATTATTGTGTCATTCGAATACTAGAAATATTTAGTCGGATTACTATTGAATGTTTTAAAGTTTTGAATTAGGAAGTCAAAGTTCAGTCAAATGGAACACGAGCACTTTCTTAAAACTCAGGGTACATGAGTACAAAATTTTACTCAGGAGTACACAAACATTAAACCCTTCAAAAAACTCTCTTTATCACTTTGAGAGAACTCGAACATCACATCCATTTCCCTATTTAATTTACATGTACTTTGGTAAAATGATCATATGTTAAAAGTCCAGAACTTAAGTTGGCTATTTTGTAGACGCAAGGTTTAAACGTCACTCAGAAAAGTTGAAGCAACGCAGCGGGGTTTAAACGTCACTCAGAAAAGTTCTTGGAATTTAGTGCGAATCAAAGTTGGTTGAGTCGGTGAAGACTAATATATTTCTAGCAACTGAAGATTCGATACAGTCATCAACATCTCATCCAATATCTTATTGATTGTGGAGATATTGCTTTTGAATTTAAATAAGGAAGATTTAGATTAGGCATAGATTTATCATTGGATAGAGATATATATTATTCCTTTTCTATAGCAATCAAATCAGCTGTAGTTATCTTTTAGATAGAAAGGAATATTCAGCCGTGGAAGATGGAAGCAATCACGGCATGGAGCTATAAAGAGGATGTCAAGACTGCGAAGTTATTCACCGAATTACACAGCAAGTATTCTACACTCAAAATTACTTTATATCTGAAGCGGTCAAGTCTAGCGACATCAATAGCCTTTGTTCATGAACAAAGTTCGAAGTCCACAAGCCTTAATACCTCGGGAGAGGTGGTCATCAATGGCAATTGGATCTTGGCCGACTGGCAGTGAGGGAAGCTCACAAGTCCAGTTTCGAGAATATCATAGATAGGTAAAAGTAAACTACTTTGTTCTTGATTGATATTATAGTGGATGGATTTCGAACCGGGCAAGGCCTCGCAGATGTAGATGTTTTAACATCGAACTGCGTCATCAATTTCTGGTGTTCATGTCTTTTACTTTTCATGTTTAAACTTCACGGTTTCATGTTTAAACATCGAATATCCAGACTTTGTTAAGAACATAGAAATTTCAATATGTTTACAATGAAAGTCTCTAAAAAGGGCATCAGAAACCATCAACTTTGATCAGAACTATGGCTGAATCCAATCTAGAGGTTTCCAAAGGCTTCGCATATGCCTGGACAAGTGCTTCCCAAATCCCTCTTCCAGGAATCAAATTGCTACCAACCGCCATTTCTTGAACCAGCTCCATCGCTTTATCAAACAAACCCCTCTTGCAATAACCAGACACCACCTGATCAAACGCAGCAGAGCCCTGCCCCGACGAAGGCTTGAACTCTTCCACCATTTTCCTCAACAATGCACGGGCCAATTCGATCATACTCACACCACAGCACCCGTTGATCATCGCTTCATAAGCCTGCAAGTTCACTTTCACCCCTTTCATCTCCATCCTCTTTATAACCAATCCCACCCGATCCAAATCCCCGTGCTGATGAACCGCTCCTAAGATCACGCCATAGCTGGTCCAATCAGGTCGGCATCCTAGCTCCTCTATCCAAGACAGCATTTTTATCGCCGGCTCAGAATCACCCTGCATGCAGAGACTACAAATGTGTGCATTGTAAGTGAAAATGTCAGGAGCCAAACCCCACACAAGCATTTCGTCGAACAGTTCATCTGCTTGCTCACACTCCTCCATCACCAGCCCCTTCAGTACCCTGTTGCAGGATGCCAAATCAGGCTTCTTTCCCTCCTTCTTCATCTTCTTCAACAGCGCCACCGCCTCCTTAGCACCACTCTTCTCAACCACAAACTGTACCACATTGCACCAATCCGCCATGCTTGCAGAAAACACCGATCCCCCAAACTCTTCGAAGAAGGCCAGAACATCATTAGTCTCGTGGCTGGCCTTCTCTTCACACATTGTGGAAAGGATCAACGAGAAAACCTTTCCATCGAAATCAAACCCTTTACTCACCGCTTGTTGCAGCATTTCCACGGCGTGGCTGACCTTTCTGTACCTGCACAGACCTCTGATCAGCACTTCTAAAGTCGAATTCTCTGAGGCAATGTTCATCTCCGAGCTTTTTATTAGAATTTCAGGCACGGCATTGAGAGCATCGCCGCGTTTCTGACTACAGAGAACGGAGAGGAGAGCGTTGAGGAAATTCACCGACGGCCTGCACCTAAAATTGGGGATAGAAGGATCGCCGGCGGCGACTTTGTTTTGGTTGTGTTCAGTCTCTGGAATTTGGATATCAACATCACCGCCCATCCTTCTTTCCGGCAATTACAAATGGACGACCGTTTAATAACTAATCAATAAATAGGAGATTTTCTTTCCTTTCAAAAAACATAAAAAAAAATAAAAAGTAAAATAGGAGATTTTCTTTTATTTGCACAGATGATTGGGAGATTTTTCTGGACAAAATTTCAATTTTTTACCTCAGATTGTTTAAAAACTTATTTTTTAACTCAACATCAAAGATGTTCAAAATATGTTCCTAACATTTTGATATTATTTAATTTTATACCTAATATTCAGAATGTTAACATTTAGAATATACTAATGTTTAAGTTAAGATAAATTTTCTAAAGTTCTAGGAAAGTTAGATGGTAGTAAAGGCTTTTCTATTTATATTGTTAATTGAGACTTTTACAAGGACAATTGGTTTTCTTTTCTCTACTGCTAAAATAGATTACTATAAGCTGCCACATTTAGCTACAAAAATCACAAATCTAAGCTTTGCTGATGACACAATGGTTTTTCTGAGAGCAAATCAACACAGTCTAGATGCTTTAATGGTATTTTTGCTAAAATATGAGACTGTAACTGGACAAAAGATAAATATAGAAAAATCTACATATTATTTGTCCAATAAAGCTCCTATGTCATATCACAGAATGATTTTACAGAGCACAGGTATTACAAAAGGGGTGTTTCCATTTAAATATTTAGGTTGTCCTATATTTTTTGGGGAAAAAAAACACACATATTTTCAACCCCTTTTTGATAATATAGTAGCAAAAATAGTGAATTGGCAAAATAAATGGTTAAATCAAGTTGGAAGACTAATTTTAGCTAAGCATGTCTTGTCTGCGATCCCTCTACACATACTGACAATCATAAAACCAACTAAAGGGGTTCTGGACAGATTACATGTAATTTTTGCTAGATTTTTTTGGGGTAGCACAGAGTATGGTCAAAATAAAATATGGAGAGCTTGGGAAAATCTTTGTTACCCTTATCTGGAAAATGGACTAGCTGTGAAAAATTTACACACATTAGTGGATAGTTTTTCTATGAAAATATGGTGGAAATTGCAAAAAGGAGAGAGTCTTTGGTCCTCTTTTATGTGGTCTTTACCAGGCTCAAAAAAGAACTCAAGAACATGGAAGAGATTCAAGGAAGTGGATAAGTTAGCTCGGAGTAACACACAGATACAGGTTGGGTCAGGTAACTCCTCCTTTTGGGAAAGTATCTGGTTGAATGTTGGACTATTGATTGATTTGTGGGATGCCAATTTAGATGTGATATATCCTGAGCTTACCATAAATCAGTTTTTCTATGATCAAACAAATAAAGTTTGTGAATTAACTCATGGATTCCCAGCAGATATATGTGAACTTTTAACTAAAGATTTTCCCTTATTTAAAGAGCATGATGATTATATGATCTGGAAATTAGAAACACATGGAAATTTTACAATATCATCAGCTTATGAACTTTTAAGGAAAAAAAAGGGACTGGTTCAATCTTATACAAATCTTTGGCTGAAATATGTACCAAACAAGGTTTCTGTCTTTAATTGGAGATTACTGAATAGATTAATACCGATTGGAGAGATATTGCATGAACATAGATCATATCTGTTGTTTAATTGCTGTTTTTGTGGAAAAGATGCTGAAAATCTTCAACATATTTTTCATGAATGCCCTCTAATTAGTAATATCTGGAAGTTTTTCCACATTATGCTAGACTTGAAACCTGAAAATTTTCCAAATCTCTGGGACAGATTCTTTTATTACTGGAATTTAAGGGTCAAAAATGATTTGCATAGGAAAATTTTTAGAATGCTACCAGTTTTTATTACCTGCATCATATGGTGCACCAGAAATGCATGTATTTTTGATGATAGAAAACCAAGATTTCAGGTTATGATCAAACAGATATTTAACTTTCTACAAAGTGTTTTGAAAGTTCATAGGTTGAGCTGGAAACCTTATGAAGTTGCAGCATTACACCCAGATGTTTTACAATTAGCACCAGTCTCTACCAATTTCAGAAGGCACACAGTCCAGCATATCAATTGGTCAGCTTCGACAAGACAGTACAAACTCAACACAGATGGATCTTCATTGGGCAATCCAGGCTTTTCAGGGGCAGGTGTAGTCATCAGGGATAGACTTTGCAGAATAGTTGCAGCAAAAGGAATATACATACAGACAAGAACAAGCTTGGAGGCTGAGGCAATAGCTCTAATAAAAGGACTAGAAAGTGCATACAGTGAAGGGATCACAGACCTAGAAGTGGAGATTGACTCAATGGTCCTTCTGAAAATCATCAGAAAACAATTCAGAGTTCCTTGGAAAATTGAGCACATAATCAGAGCTATTTGGATGATTCAAAGTGAGTTTTCTCTCTCTTATACTCATATCTATATAGAAGCAAATTCAGTAGCTGATTCCTTAGCAAGATTAGCAAGTAAACATAGGCAAAATTATAATTTCACACACAACACAATGCCTAGAGAAATTAAGGGTTTGGTAAATCTAGATATAAGGGAATTCCCTTATATTAGATTATAAGGACTTTTACTGCTGATATATATCTTTATGTTTCAGGCGCAAGGCCTATGGTGACAACATGGAGATCGAATCCGAGGATAGTCGATCGATTGCTGGAGACGCACATCTATCAAGTGGCACGCCCGGTGGGACACTAAAAATCATAGAGTCCTTGGATCTCAGATTTCCATCAAATATCTCTTCGAGCGATCAACAGACCAGAACTTAGCTGGTCATCATCCATGTTGTCTCACACTGAAAACCCCTACAACCAGCATGACGGTGAGGAGCACCAACCAGAAGGTGATCGTGTCCAAGGGCTATTCTAGATTGATCTCCTTCCGGGGATGTCGGTCAAAACATTGGCCCGTGACTTCATTGAGTCCAAGCAGCGAGAGTGGAAGGCGTTTATATCCTCTCATACTACAAGATTCCGTCAGAAAACCCAGATCCAACCGATAGGACAAGGTTGATGATAACAAAAGAAGATTTGGAAGAGCAATGGCAACAGGCTCAATCACTGCCGCCTCTTGCACTGACTATGGAGCAAGAAGTATGCACGGTGCTTGTCCCTGGATACAATACGGATGTGCCTTCAATCATAGGGCATCAAGTCAAGCGTGGAAGTTTAAAAAGCTCTGAGATTAGCTCAGATGGCTAAAGGGAACTTCCAAGACCCCTTGGATTACGGAGATTCAAGAATCCCCTTTCCCCAAGGGGTTCAAGCTGTCAGACAATGTGTTATACTACGCCGAAGAATCCAACCCGGCAGCTTCGACGGGAGCAGCCGGACCGCCGCAGGTGAAGCCGACGAGATGGGTCGGGTCCAGCCGATCCGACGCGCGCAGGCACAGGTCAAAGACCACCTAGACGTGGTGTCCGATCGATCCGGGCAGACAACAAGGCCCATTACTCGAGCCCATGGGTCGGGGATACTCGGACTGCCTGGGAACGAAGCGGACCTGAGAGCAGCTTCTAGATTTGGGGATTTCGGCTCGATCGGCTCTGGTTGGCTCGGGTCGGGTCGGGTTAACTCGGGTCGGGTCGGCTCAGGTCGGCCGGGCTGGGTCGGTTTGGGCAGTTTGGATAGGTTTTTACTGGAATTGGCCCAACTAGTTTGAAAAGATGGGATTTTGGTCCGATCTGACATTACGCGCCGTCGCCGTCCTCCACGCGCCGCCGTGGGGCCTCCGTGAGTTGCAGCCAGACATATCAGTGTGTCCATCACCGGTTGCCCCACACGGATGTTAACGCGCTTCGCCGGATTTCCACGTGCCAAGCTGGATTTTGAGCACCGTCGTCAGTTTCTTCAGATTGGACTGGAGTGTGGGTATTCTTTTTTCTTTTATTTATTTTATGCTTTCTTAGAGTTTTTAGATTTTAAGAGATTTTGGAGTGTGGGTGATTGAAACTTTGACTTTTTGCAAAATTGCTTTGACAAATTTATTGAGTATCCCTGCCTATTTGTTTGTCGCCTCCCTCTTTCTTTTGGGAAGACCCCTTGGGTTTCGTTGTGTGCAGTTACAGTAGAGGAGAAATCCAAGTCGTAGTAATTTCTTTAAATTTACTATCGGCGTCTCTGTGCATATACTTGTAGATTTGAGCATTTAGTGCAGACTTTATGTTTCAAATTAGGGATATTATACCTGTCAAAGCAGTTTGACGCTTTTGTGTCGGTCATTTAGGAATCTTTCGATTCATCTCTTTTTCAGGTACCACTATCGAAGTAGAGAATTAGTATGGCTGTATCTAGCTACTAAGGCTTTAATTCGTGTTTCAGATACAGAGAAAGTTTAGTATAGTTATATCTTTATTTTTTTTAGATGAAACCATCAGAAGATGGAGGATATTTTTATTGGCTTCCCAAACCAAATCAAAAACCACAAAAGTGGCATAAGGTTCTTTTTCAAACCAGTTACAGTAGCCCAATATAGGCCATAAGCATAAAATAATACTTCAAAAAGAGATAAGTGCTAACTAGACCTAGCTAATAGGATGAGTATCTCCCCCTCTCAATACTTCACCAAAAACAGCAAGGGACCTATAAGCGAATCGCAAGCGAAACACTAAGCGGCCACCTACTAAATGGAAGAATGAAAAGGAGAGAGAAAAAAATATAATAACCTGGGAGAGCTAGGTCCAAAATGAAGTGAATCAATGCATCAGGAGCCTGAGATCTTTAATGAGAAGTAGGGATCCTAAGAGAAGGAACATCCCATGCATCTAGATTGAGGAGACCTTGTAGATCCATAGGCAGTGCTGACCAGTCATAGGTCTTGTCAGATTGGTTATGTATGGTGAGCTTGGCAAGATAATCTGCTGGCTTATTTCCTTCTCTGAGGACATGTGTTATGGAGTTGGATCCAAGTAGAGACTTGATACTGTGAGAGAGGGAAAACAATTTCCACTGTGTAGAATCTGGATCATTAATCATTTGTACAGCAATCTTGCAGTCTGACTCAACACTGAAAAGCCTGGCACCAAGAGAGAGACCATAGTGTATGCCAGCCTCAATGGCTAGCATTTCTGCTTGAAGAGAGGAGATGGCATCTGTGTGAAAACCTTTGGCACCATAGAATTCACCATTTGTACCCCTACATATTAATCCAATGCCTATTTTATTCTGAAACCATGCAGCATCCACATTGACTTTTAGCCCATTTACTGGCCTAGACCACCTAACTGCAATTATTTTTGGTTTTGGAGGAATATAAATGGGTGGTATACATGCCCGGGATATCAGATTATCATCCACTGGCCTAGTAAGAGGGACATGACTGACAAGGAGTGAGTAATAGATGAGATCATGCAGCTGTTTTTCCATCATTTTCAGATTGGGAGCCTGACCATCAAAGATCAATTGTTTCTGCATTTCCAGAGTATCCAAAGCACAAACACAGGAGCCATCTGATTCATTTTAGTGTGTAACTTAGATAGACTAGAGAAAGACCATACAGTGGACAATCTATCCCATAAGCTGTCAACACTGAAGTATAGAGATCCACATATTGAGTGCATATATTTCCACAAATGCACAGAAATTGCACAAGTTGAGAGGAAATGATGCACATTGTCTATATGGTGGCAGAAAGGGCATTTAGAGGCAAAGTTGAAGCCAAACTGACTCAAAATATCATCAAAGGGCAACAGACAGTTTAAAAGCCTCCAGGAAAACACAGAAAATTTTTTGGGGATACCTGGTCTCCAGATCTTTGTCAGAGATGGATATTTCTGATTTTGCTGTATGAAGGTGGAGTAGGCAGACTTTGTGGTGAAAGCCCCATGCAGGTCAGGCTTCCATGTTAACTTGTCCTTCCTTTGTGGATGAATCTCAGCTCTCTAGAGGATCAAAATTATACTATGGGGGAGGATCATGGAGAGAAGAGGGATATAAGTAGATTTTCCTTCAATGAATTGTCTGACAGAGAATCTCAGATAATGGTCATTTCCTGGGTAGAAGAGATCAATAAGGGGACCCTTGTCAGTCCAAATAGCTGTCCAGAAATTGCAGTCCCCAGTGCCATGAATTACCCTGGAGTTAGCTTCAACTATCAGATTAATGTTACAGATCCTTCTCCAGTTCTGAGAGGACCTAGAGGATGGAGGGAGGGAAGGAATGAAGCAAGTCCAGGGGGCTTCACCTATCTGGTATTTCCACCAGAGTTTGCAGGAGTAGGTCTTAGTAGTTGCAGAAATATCTCTAATTCCCAGGCCATTTTCAGTCACAGGCTTGCATAAGGATCTCCATTCTCTCCATGACTTCTTTGGCTTATTTTCAGTACTGCCCCAGAAAAAAATGGCCAGTCTTCTCTCAATCTTCCTGATTATCTCCTTTGTGGGCTCCACTACTGCCCATATGTGTTGAGGCAGAGATAACAAACATGACTGAATTAGGGTTATCTTCCCACCCGTAGAAAGCCAAATTATTTTCCAGTTTGAAATTTTTTTGTCAATCATTTCCAGAATAGGCTGAAAATGTAAATTAAGGATCCTTCCTTTGAAAACTTGTATTCCTAAATATTTGACAGGCAGGCAACCTTTTTTCATACCCAAAATATTTTTAACTTGTCTAAGCTTGGCAGAAGTTGCAGTGGTGCTCAGAAAATATTCACTCTTATCAAAATTAACCTTTTGGCCAGTAGTTTCCTCAAATTTCACAAGGAAAGCTTTCATTTTAATTAGGTTTAATTTTGATGCTTTTAAGAAAATGACAGTATCATCTGCATAGCTCAAATGAGAGATTGGTAAAGCATTTCTGGGCAGAGTCTGGTAAAAGCCTCTGAAAAAATGTCAAAAAGGAAAGGAGAGATAGGATCTTCTTGCTTTTTACCCCTGGAGGCCTGAAAATAGCTTACAGGCTTCCCATTTATCAAAACATAAAACCAAGCATTAGACAAATTTTTTAGGATGCACTGAATGAACCTACCTGAAAAACCAAATTTTTGGAGAATTTTTGTGAGGAAATCCCAGCTAACCCTGTCAAAAGCTTTCATGAGATCCAGCTTTAAAATACAGTTAGGGTCCCTTTGTTTTCTATTCAAAAATCTAAACATTATCTATAAATAGATAACATTATCTGAGATGTCTCTATTTTTCAAGAAAGCAGATTGATGAGGAGAAATTAATTTTGGCATCAAAGGTTTTAATCTTTCCTTAAGAAGTTTTGAAAAAAAATTATTTGTAACATTGGAAAGACTAATTGGTCTGTAATCATTAAAACTGACATGGATATCATTTTTGGGAATAATAGTTATCCAAGTGCTAGAGATACCCCTGTGGATATTAGACCTAGACAGAAAATCATTTGATGCCTCTAGAAGATCTAAGCATATAATTTTCTAGGCCTTAATAAAGAATAATGCAGTAAAGCCAGCTGGCCCTGGACTGCTTGTTTTATTAAGTCCAAAAACAATTTGCTGCAGTTCTAATAATGTTACTGGTCTAGTTAGTTCAGCATTGTCCTCCTCAGATATGATTTTTGGAATCTGGGAGAGAAAATGAGAACTAAATTGATCCTTGTCAGGATGAGGGTCATTAGTCAACAGATTCTGGTAATAGGAGATAGCCTCCTTTTCTATTTCTAAATTATCTGTCAACCATCTCCCATCTGAACTCTTGATCTTTGTGATATTGAGTCTACATTTTTTCTCCAAAACAGAGTTATGAAAAAACTTTGTATTCTCATCCCCCTCTTTTAGCCATTTTAGCTTGGCCTTATGTTTCCAGAAATTATTTTGTTCTTTCAGAGCTCTAGTAAGAAGAGCTTTACATTTTTTAAGCTTGATTAACTCATTAGTTGAGCTATCTGCCTCAAAAATAATTTCCTGGATCCTTAAATTTTCCTCAGCCACAAATAGATTTTCATCAATATTACCAAACACCTCCCTGTTCCATACTTTAAGAACTTTTTTGAGGCTGTTTAGTTTGAGAAAAAATTTGAGCATTCCCTGACCTTCAATAGGGACAGTCCAATGGTTATGAATAACATCCAAGAACTGCTCCCTTTTGAACCATGTGTTTATAAATCTAAATGGTCTGGGGACTGAGGGTATGTCACAGCCAATCCTTAAAAGTAGAGGACAGTGATCAGAAGGCTCTTTATTAAGCACATGGATGGATGACTGTGGGAATTGTGACAGCCATTGAATGGTACAAATTCCCCTATCTAATCTCTCAGTAGTCAATTTTTTCCCATTTTTCTTTGTTCTACCATTGGTCCATGTGAAGAAATTGCCAACCGTGTGAACTGGAATTAAACCTAGTGAGGAGATAAAGGTGCTGAAATCACTAATGCTGGCTAAACTAGGTGAAGAAGGTCCTCTATATTCAGATACAGAGGTCATGGCATTGAAGTCTCCTATGAACATGGCATTACCTAGATTTAAAGTTTTTAGATCAGTCCATAATTGCTCTCTCTCCTTCCTAGTTCTTAAGCCATACACAAAAACTAGTTGGTAGTTAAGTTTAGGGTATGACAAGAGAACTGTACTGAGAGAAATTGGTTATGATCCAAACTAGAAGAAATACTGACATTACTATTCCACATTAGCCATATTTTTGACAAATTAGAAAACATGCAATTTTTAAAATGCAGTTTATACATGTATGAAGTACATTTATCATTATCATGCTGAGGGTCAATAATACACAGTAAATCTACATTGTGAGTTCTTATGAGTCTAGCCAATCTTAGCATGGAAGATTCCATACCTCTGATGTTCCAGACAAGAACATTTAAGCCCATAGTTGTACTAATCATTTTTTCTTAGACTTAAGGCTCTTAGTAATTGTCCTAGTTATGATTTTATTAACCTGATTGAAATAAGAGTTTACCTTATTGTTTTCAGGATCATTCACTGGGGGTTCAGCATTTGCATCTGTCACTGTGATATCAGTAGAGGTAACTTGGTGTGGTTCCTGTGTGAGGTTCTGAGAAGTTTCAGAAGTTGGTTCCCCATTGCTTTCATCCTCATCCTCTTTGGATCCATCTTCTTCTTCATCTTCCAGTATCAAAGGAAGGAATCTATTTCCTGGCTGTCTTGGTTGGGAGTAGAAAGAGATTTGATTAGTAGAAATGGAGGAGTCACTAGAGTCAGAATGATTACCTGGATGAATATTGATGTCATCTGATGCAAATATTGTCTGTTTTCTTGGAGTTTTCCACTCCTCCTGTTGGGACTGGTTTATGGCTTGGATGATTTGTTGAACATGTGAAGAATATGGAATAATGGTGGTGACAGGGATGGAGGCTTGTGGTTGAGAGGATGGGATGGTGATAGGTACAGAGTGCAGTTTTGGAGTCTCAGAAGCAGATAGATCAGATTCTGAGCAGCTAGGAGTGTCCATTTGTGGAGATAGATCATCTTCACCATCTGATGAAATAGTTATAGGAGGCTGCTGTGATTTGGAGGGAATTGAAGCCTGGTCAGTAAGAGGAGTGGTGCTTCCATAGTGAGAAAGGTGAGTTTGTAAAGGATTTGAGGGGATTGGTTGTGAGGGTGAAGTGGCTGGTCCTTTGCCCTTATCTAATGAACTCAGCATTACACCTGTCTTTGTGTATCTCATCTGAGTTTGTAAATGTGTCTTCCTAACTCCAGAGGTCTCAGCAACTGATGGAGGGGGAGGTTTTTGAGTGGAAAAGGACTTTGGAGGGTTACCATTTCTGGCTGGAGGTTTATTATTAACCATTGGCCTCATCTCAGGGTGGAGTATCCTGCATTCATTGATTTCATGCCCAAGTTTTTTGCAATGCTTGCAGTAGGAAGGGAGGTATTCATACTCAATAGGAAAATCAGCAACCTCACCATCTAGATTAGTTGTGAGGGTAACAGCAGTGTGCAGTTTAGACAATAAATCTATCTCCACACAAAGCTTTACAGCAGAAGGTCTGGTTAGGCTGGCTGTGGCTGCATCCATCTTAATGTATCTGCCTACACTGTTTCCAATAGACTCTAACATGGCAGAATTATACCAAACAATTGGGAGGCTATGCAAGGTTATCCATATAGGTAGAATGGAGGTTTCAGTGTCTGGGGAAAAATTTGGTGTCCATTTGAAAACTTTCATTTGGACTCCTTTCAAAGACCAGAGAGATTTCATCCAACATCTATGGTAATCTTCCTGATCCTCAAACCTAATCAACACATGCTTATAATCAATGGAGCCTAGTTGATACCTGCCATTGAAACCAACCGATTTGAACGCTTCATTCAGGAATTCCATCGAGGGTTTGATTTTGGGGAATTTCCCAGTAAGAGCATTGTTGTAGTGAGCCGAGAGCTAGGCTACCTCTTCCGGCGAGATCAAGCAAGCTATCTTACCTTTGTGTGTCAGAACTGGCTGGATGGCTGGGTTTGAGGGAAGTGAGGTGAAGAGTGGAGCGGGTTTTGTGTTCAGAGCTTGCAAAAAACTACGAGGGGCGGTGGCACCGCCGTGGGGAAGCGGCGGTTCCGACGACATTGTTGTCGTTTGTGACCGTTCAACGGTTAGATTTGTCTGAGATTTGTGAGTAACGGAAAGAAAGGTAACTGTTTGGGGAAAAAGAGAGTGGCATTAATTGGGAGCACAGAAAGTTAGAGAGGAGAGCGTTTTTGAAAATCTGTGGATCACTGATAGTTATATCTTTAGAAACCTCTCTGTAATCTTACAAATTGCCTCCCATGGAGGAGATTATTGTATTTTATTTTATGTCAATTTAATGGTTTGGGGATGTCAAATATAATATCCCTCCATAATGGTGGTTTGCTAAAATAAAAAAAAAGGGTCCTTAGAGAATTCCAACCCCCAAGAGAGTTAGAATGGGAAAAGTAAAATTTTCAAATGCCGGTCAACAAAACACCAATAAATAATTAAATATACTTAAATTTTATTAAAATTATGTTCTTAAAAATCCATGAATTTAGAAAATAAATTATTTTACAAATTGATATATTATTGTTAATGTTGTATCAATGGTAACGGAATTTTGTAAGAAATTTGATTAAGGGATAGTATGAATTATCATATATTTCATGTTTTAATTTTCATTGCAAATTATGGTTGTTTGTCAAATTAAACAAAAATAAATGCAGTTGACATTGAAAGGAGAAATGCAAGCATTCTTATTTTTAAATAAATCAAGTAATTTTTGTATGGATATTTAATAATTTTTAATTAAACTAGTATGGTGGACCGCGCGTTGCGCAGTATCTAAGTAGAAGGTTGAATATTTAAAATGTGCTATTATGTTCTAAAATAAAAATTAAAGAATAAATATATGAATTTTCATGATCCATGCATAACAATTGATATAAAAGAATTTAAAAAATCAGAAAAATATTATCATACAATGTAGAGTGCAGCTGGATATATTCTCATAAATAGATCAAATTCTTACCAACTTCTTTATCGTCAGTTAGATCAAATTCTTACCAACTTCTTTATCATCAGTTTGGAGTTTTTCTCCGATTCGGTCAAAAGGAACATAATTATCTTCATGTTGTCTGCTTCAACTTCTTCGATCGCTGTGCTTGTATCGATTATTCATTGTGAAGAAATATCATATCCGATATATTGTGTTGCTATCGGTTTTATGCGTTGGAAATCTTGTCTTTCTCATGTACATGCAGTCAATCTGCCATAGCAAGAAATGCATTGTTGAATGTAATGGCTGCGACTTTAGAACCCTGAAATTTAAATAATAAGCCGGATAATAAATAAATTGTAATTATTTTGCAATATTAATGAAACATGACATTATATATGAAATGTAGTTTGATGATATACCTCTTCGTCTTCAAAGATGTATTTCTGTGTTTTTAAAGATGGATTTATTTTGCTGAAAATAGGTGCGTACTTCTCCTTCACTGTTATTGTTCGAACCCATGATCTATCCGCATTGGATAAATCATGGATTTTCCTCTCCGTTTCACTCTTGAGTGAATTGATCATCATCATTGCAGAAATGTATAAAATATGTGTGCGGTGGGAATAATGGATTTGAAGTTTATTGTGACTTGATATGTGAAAGTGTTAATGAAATTATTAATATTTATACTATGATGATGAGAATGCATGTGTTGTTATCGGTTTATTTTTGATAATGGAATATATGATAAGAAAAATGAGGATGTGAAATATTTGAGTGTTATTATTTATCCAATATAATTAAGTTCTACTATATGTATGCATTTTTTGTTTCACACGGAGAATCTGTATTGTCAATTACATGCAAAAAATAATATGGACATGCAGGAAATATGCAGGGGCAGGAATCATGAAATATTTTTTAACCTTAGATCTTGATGTAGAAATATTTTATTTTCTATTAGTCGACAGATTGTAATATTTGATTTATATTGTTTAACTATTTTAGGGTTATTTTGCATGAATATATATAAAAAAATCATTTTTACATAAATAAGTCATTATGTTTTAAAATTATCTGACAGATTGAAATATCTATGTTTTTGTTTATGTGTATTTGATCAGTTGTGTAGGACATGCCAAATTTAAACGAATTTCATAATATGAATAAACTAAAATGGAAATGGAATATAAGTTTTCAATATGGCAGTGTTTAAAGAATGATGTTTGTTTTTACCGAATTTTTAAACATCCGAAATGACAGTTGTTGAAGAAATATTTATAATTAGTTGTGTCGGTGATTTGTTGAACATAAATAAATTATAGTTAAGATATAACAATTACATATATGTAATAATATATTCAATATTCATGTAAATAATCTGGCAATGAAAATATGGAATAATAAAACCATCGCAATTATCCATTATTATGTATGAAAATATTGCTCATAT
This sequence comes from Sherardia arvensis, assembly GCA_948330725.1. Lineage (NCBI taxonomy): Eukaryota > Viridiplantae > Streptophyta > Magnoliopsida > Gentianales > Rubiaceae > Sherardia > Sherardia arvensis. Next base: position 32,004,391 of record OX415241.1, read on the forward strand.
CAAAGTTTGTTTTTTTCCTTTTCACAGTATTTGTGTCAAAAGTTTCAAAATTGTTGCAAGAGGTGAACCCTGTATTATGGATGATGATGATTATGCCTGTATTGATACTGCTTTAGATGATCCTCATCACGGTACCATTTTCCCTAAGGTATCTGAGTTGAAAACAATGATATATTGGCATGTTGTATTGTAGATGATTTCCTGGACATGATGACTTCCATTGTGGAGGCACTACTGGATCTTCGAAGCATTGTCGTGTCACTGCAGTTCATTAAAAACGTACGAGGAACAATTCTAGAATTGGAAGAGCAGATGTCATTTGTGAAAGGATTCATTGCGCTTACCGGGAAGACTAGATTTGTTGAATCCATTCCTGTGGTGTTTCCTCAAGCTGTAAAGTTGTACTTCTGAGCTTGTTTTTTCCTCTTCATATTTTCGCAGATTTAGGGGTATTTGTGGCCTAACCGCTTAAGTCTCAAATTTGCTGCAAGATGTGAATAATGTGTATGCTGTTCTGACCAGAATCCCCAAGTAATAAAATGTTGCTGGGTATGGATGATGATGACTTTACAGCGGTGAACCTTTTTTTTATCCTCTGATATCATATCTATGGTACCTTCTAAGAATCAATAACTGTGCAGTTTCATTCGAGGATCTGCAGGAGCTATATGTTGGAATTATATCCTTGAGAGCCATTGTTAAGCTGCACCCCAACAACCGAAATGTAAAGATTAAGCAACAAATTGCAGGTGCTGTCTATGATGCAAGGGCCTTCATATGCTCACTTCACTGCTCAAGTTTAGTTCTTCGAGCTAACTGTTAATACTCTCTGTTGAATTTTCCTTGGGCTGATGAAAGAAGATCATGAACTAGCTAGCTACATGGTTTACAATTGCAAAACAAACTGAGTGTTTTGGCTTTGGTTGATGATTTATATACCAGAACATGAGATTCTGGTCGATGACAGATTTGGCAAGGAGCATGTGTTCAATTACTTGAATATTTTAATTTTTAACTTTCTTGTACACGTTTTTAGTCTAAAATTAATGCAAATGTTTGCTTATGATGATCAGATGGTGAGATTTATGAAATCGGCTATTGACCTTGGGCTGATGAAAGAAGATCATGAACTAGCTAGTCTACATGGTTGTTGAGCTTGTTAACTATATCAAACTAGCTGTAAGTTTATAAAAAGAATACTTTCGTTTTCTTTGTTGATTCTGACTTTTGAGGTATTTTGACAGTTCATTGTTTATGGTGGTTGAAAATGATCAGGAACTAAATGGGCTGAAAAAGAAGAGCTTTTGAATACTTGTCAAAACTATGACAAGCTCCTGATCATTAGCCTGTTGGTTGTGACTGAATTCTCTAGAAAGGTGTTTCGTCCAAAGATTGTACTTTGCACATTACAGTAAGGTAAGATTTTCTTCGTACCGGTAGTTACTATCTACACTGTGAACCAAACAACCACGTGAAATCAGACAATCGCACCCCCCAGTTATGTATAATCCTAGATCACTTAAATGATGTTGAGCTAGTCTTCAGAAAGAAGGCAAGGGCTTAGACATGGAGGAATGTTAATTGGTTATTTTCGCCCGGACTTTTGCTGTTGCTCTCTAAAATACATCACATTTTCATTTTTGTGAACTGCTTGCAGACTTTTCTCCGTCAGAAGGCTACATTAGCTCTAGACAGAAGCAGATCCCTGGACTTTAAAAAGCAGATCCCTGGACTTTAAAAAGCAGATACCTTCAATAAAGAATTCTTCGCCGCATGAAAGTGTGCTCTGTGATTCTAGTCGCTGCACGAGAGCACTGGATGCTCAGCTGTTTTATGATATTCTCTGCATGCCAGATTTATGTGCCCAGCTGCAAAGAAAAAGAACAGATGCTAAAGGGGAAAGGCGTTTTTACTTTTATTGTGACTTGAGAGTGGTGTTTCCTCAGCGTCAATCACATGCTGGTGAGGGAAAGGTATGTACTAAAAGTTTTGGTCTTCTCAGCGTGCATATATTGTTTAATGACTTTTGGTAAGAATGAGATAACTGAGCCGATCTAAAATTCTCATAACTCCAAGAGAAGGTGGCTCGATTTTGACATGCATTCTCTTACATCATATCCAATGTCAATAAAATGCATCATTTAAGGTGCTCTTTATAGCAGGAAATTGTATACAAAAGTTGAACTGCTGTTAACATTATTCTCAGCTGATTTCATTATCCTTGATTTAGATGAAGTTGTCGGGTGTGGATCTGCTTTTATATGCTCCTTTACTCAGGATCAAGCTAGTATAAACTGTGTTACCATTCTGAAATGCAAGTGCTGCATGTATCTTGTTCAGCAAAGAACACACTAAAATGTTTTTACTCTTCTAAAAAGCAAGAATGGCATGTGCTTTAATCTGGTTTCAATGTCGAGAGGCTTCTTCTTGCTTGACATCGCAGTTACAGGTGGAATATCATTATCCTATCGATTCCAAGTACTTTGACCTCGATACCTAAAGGTGCTGCCGATTCATCCCTTGGAGCTTTGTACATGCATCTGTCTTTGTGAAGGTGAACGGTGAATCGAGCAATTAGGCTAGCGAAGAACTGTAAATACTGCTAATAAACTCCCCTCCTCTAAAAGTAAGAAGCATGTTAGTTATAAAACTGTCAATTGCTGCCATTGTGAACCTTTCAGTTTTGAGGGCAACTTCAAATTAATACCTCATACTTTTGTAAAAACATACTTGGAGTCTGACAATATGATATTTTCATTCTAGATGTATAAAGTGGTTTTATCAAGTACTCAATGCTCACATCTCTTGATCCAGGTGCCAAATTCATAAAGAACATTACTTTGGATTCAAACGTCGTTTTGTAGGATCTTGCTCTGCAACCGCAATCCTTGTAAATGAGTAAAGGAATGAAATAATAGCCATCATAGCTAGCACAAGTAGTGTTACCTTGTGCACTGGATTAGTCATGTCCATCATCTGGCAAGCCAACAAATTAAAACATATCATTTTGTGGTGTTTTGTTAAATATATATTAGTCATATTTATAGCGTCATTCTCTGATATTTAATACATACATAGTATAAGATTTGGGTGTGAGTAAAGGGAATTAGTTTTACCACGATTCTATCTAATTAAGATCGGTTTGAAAAGAACATACAAAAAACGATATCAAAATAACGTTAGCCAAATACATCATCTCATAGAATTTTATAATTTAAAAAAATTGAGTATATTTTAAAAAAATTTAATAGTTGAGCAAATATTTTGAGAATAGCAGAAAAATAAAAATCAGAAATACGCTCTCGTAATGAATAAAATTACATTCTCTATTTGTTGTCCAAATTCATCAAGATTTTAACATTTTCTCACCCTCAACTGAAATTAGACATAAACTGGTAAAGTTAGATGTCTAACTATGTGAATTATGCAATGATATAATAAAATAAAGTATGATAATGTATGAAAGTGTTTAATAATATAAAACTTAGAAAATATTAAATTGTCACATTTGATCCATTATAGGCATAATGCTGAAAAACGTATTATATATGATATTACAAACAAGCAAATGCTATAGTTGTGAACTAGATCACGAGCATACAGGAAAATGTCCAAATGAAGTCAACCTCTAATATATCTGAAGAGGACTCGGTATTCCATGCTTGCGAAGCGTTTGCGACTCAAGGTCATACATTGCCAGAACTACAAATCTGGGATGCTTCTTCCTCAAAGGCAGTTGCGTGGCATTAAGATCGATGAAGGGAACCACCACTTTGTGCATAATAGACTCTGCATATATCTCATCCCTGTGGAAGCTGTAAAACACCTCTCTTGTATCAACAAGTTCAGAATGTCCCCCAAATTTCTTACGCGCATCCTCTGGACGATAAAATCATGTACGTCAATCATGAGCACCCCTTCCTTAACTTGAAAAATGTCCTACAAATACCTTTAAGAAATTTAAAGAGAATCAACCAATAATAGGCTTCTTGAAAATCAACCAATATAAATACCTCACATATCAATTGTTTTATTGCAAGCGGCAACCCATACAAAAGATGTTCAAAAACACGTTGGTTATCATCAAAAACTTAGAGAGAGAGATTATACAAAATGACAATATAGTGAAATTTTAAATCCAGTCACATCTCATAAGTATAGTCGCATAGTACAAGGTACAAATGAAAACCAAACAAGAGTGCATTTTTTTAAATTTCCACACATCCCTTTATCAACAAATACTCAGTCAAAGTAACGAAAAAGAAATGAGAATCGATGTAATAAATCAATTAGGATGCATAAATCAACATACACAAAAAGTAAAAAAGTGAAGATTAAGAGACTGCAAAACTGTCTCCAGTGGCACTAAATCTCGAACTATATGTTTATGAGGACACTAAACTTTCTTAGACATGCATAATAATACCGACTTTTTTCAAAAATACAAGTGATTAACCATCCTTAAAAATTACAAGTAAAATACTGGATTGTATATAGCACCACCCTTAAAAAATCAAGTATCTGTTGAATTTTACTGGTCAAATAACAAGTTTAGAGTTTGAAAATTAAGTTGATATTTTGGCCACCTATTGATTGTAATAAATATGTTGAGCTATTCAACTTTTTTCATTTACCACTTGTTGAAACTTCCTCTCCTTTAACTCACTGCGACAATTACAAGGAAGATATGCACTATAGAACCTGAACTCGGTGCTCCAAAATGGAAAAATGCTATACGAACAGATTAAAATACCAAATGAGACTAGAAAATAAACTTGGTGCCGTAGTTCATAAAACTCTCAAAAGATCTGATATTATGGCAAACGGCAGGCATACTAAGATTCTGATTTCTTGAAAACTGGTCTTAAGACGCGTCTTTATTCAAAACAACAACGGAAAATGCATGCAGAAAAATGGTGCATCGTTTCCATCTTTTCCCTTGTTATGGCGCAGGGTCTTCTGTCATCAATGCCGACGGTGTATATTAATCTAAACATGGACTCAAGTTCAATGAGCCTTTTGACCAATAGGGTGGCACCTTGTAATTTTACTAGCTTGTTACATGTATTAGGTATTTTACTTTTTTGCGGTTCGAAGAATTCATTTTAATTTATTATTAGATCATAAATTGTACGTTTTTGAAATGTTATGCCCAAATTAATACACTCTTAATGTTGGGACAAAAAATAACATTTTCATCATTGATTTAGTCTTAATTTCCTAAATTATTAAAGGACTATATGGTGCCATTGTTATTTTAAATACGGTGAAAATAATAATACAGACGTTCTCATAGTGTATAATTTAAGGAAAAGATCACGGGGTTAAAGCTTATTCATGTATAGTACGTATGAGAGTGCTAGCTACATGAGTATAGGAGTGTTAGATTAGAGACGCAATCTTTCTTAATAACTTTTTTGCACTAACATAACGAAGTCATTGTAATCATAATTTGATTTAATAACTTGTAAGGTATCCTTAAATCGGTTTAAACCTAACATGAGAGTTTAAAAATGTAATAATATTTTAACCATTTTGCTTCTGTACATATTCACGAACGTTTGGAATCAGGAATACATCTCAAGTTTCAACTAAACTCACCATAATTGACAGATAGTTTAGTTGGGGCACTATATATATTTACTAAGACGTGGGACTGTTTTACATGCGAATTGAAGAAAAGCAATTAGTGCGAAATTTAAGCCATTTCTAGGAGAGATGGATATTCAATTTTTGAATCACAAACAATTATGTATTTTGAAAAGACAAAAGCCCAAATTTTAAAAAATATATTAGTATTTTGATAAAACTATAAAATGGGCCAGCTCTGTAACATCTGTAACAGATTGAGACTCATCTTCACTATAAAGTATTATATAATAGAAAAGTTGATGTCTGCCTTCAACATCAGGCATACACACACACATGATACATGACAATTACAGATTACAACATAACCATTTATTCATCTGTCACGAACACCAAAATATTAGACAATATAAGTTATACATGCAATAAAATAAACCAATTCATAATATCCACTTTTACTAGAATCACCACAGCTCACTAACACAAAGCATCAGGATTGGGAAACCAGGAGAATGATTCAGTAAACTGAAACACATGATACCACATATAATTATTCAACCGACCACAATCATCCTCAATGACCGCAAGCACAGTAGTTACTTCAGATGTTGTATTGTAACGAATGATGTGACGAGGAATCAGCAGAATTAAGTCCATGCTCTTCCCATCATCAGCCCAGATCACGCTCAACACCGAGAAGGAGTAGTAACTATACCTTTGAACAACAGGCTTATTGTCCTCGTCAAACTTGAACGCCGGCAGACGAAATTCTCTGGCCATCTCCGGGAACAACGAACCAAAATTATCCACACTGATGCTGTACAGCATGATCCAGTTGTCATAGCTGTTCTCCATCCTGTAGATTATTATTGGTGGATTGTAAAGAGCGTGAAACTCGACATCCACCAAGTGAAGATAGCCGTTAGATTGACCCATCAATCGAACTCTATCAATTGTGTTCAAGTCCATTTTGAGTTGCGGTAGTGAGAAATTCTTCATAGTTTCATCCTCAATCGAGAAACAGACGGATCCACCACTAGGGCAAAGCCAGTGTATCGCGCCATTCCAGAACACCCCGCGCTCGAAAACATTCATGAGGTGCCTAATAAACGATATAGTAAAAGATTAATAATTTACCATAAACAAAATATATCAGAATGAATGCTAAATGAAGGTTATTTTTACCATGAATTGATTAAACTTCCTTGCCATCTCCTCCATTCATGAGTTCCTGAAGAATATATATCTAATACGAAATCTTCGTCCCTAGCTACCCGGAAAATACAGAGAACCTTGAAATCAGGTGCTCTTTTTGGGTCGAAGGCCAGAACAAGCTTGTACTGGAGATGGTACATGAGTTGGCTTTTATACGGAAGCTCGATGTAGTCCCCAGTGGTGATGTTGGTGACATAGTATGTGGAATAATCTTCGCACTCTGAATAGACATGGCATAATGATAAACCAGCATAAGAGCCGACGACCTTCGTTCCCAGACAAGAATTATCATCAATGTAGCCAAAGTTTAATGTCCTTATTGGTCGAGGTTGATTTCGATCTTTATCGAGTACTGGGAGAACAATCCAATTATCTTCTTCACCCCAGGGCATCAGGAGGCAGGTTGGGATAGGGTACCTAACTCTGCGAGTATGACTCATCCTGAACTCATGACTCAGGATGATAGAATACCATTTCTCAGAGACACTGCAAAAGCGCAGCAGAGGTTTTACGGGCAGCTTAATCATGATTTGCAGGAGCAGATCTTCGTTTTGCTCGATTTCTTCAGAAGAAGAAGAATATGAAGGAATATCTGAAAATGGTGGTGATGGATCAGACAGAGATAAAGATGCTAGTGCCTTCATGGATGAATCTAGAAGATGCGCCGGACTCATCATCATCATGGAAATATTTTTATGACAGAAAATGGTGTTTTGAGCTTGATCAGGAGATGGTGGACTGGAGCTTTGCAGAGATGGGAATTTCATGCTGCTTGCAATTACACAAGGGGTTAAAAAAGATAAAATTAATATTGTATTTTGCTATAATCTCACATACACATGAACATAGAAATTAAGAAATGGTCCAGAAAATATAAGAACTTCAAATCTATATGAATCTGCAATATTAAATCTAGCAACAGTGGTTAATGCAGATAGTTCGTGACGTCAAAGTTTCCCGGCTATAATGGTTAAAGAAATTCCCAACTCAAAAAAATGTATAAATTTTTAAACTATTTTTAAAATAAATAGATTAATTTCAGTATGACTTATTAAGGAGGCTAAAAATAATGTTATGAAACACCACACATTTCTAATTTATCTCAATATTCTTACCTGTTTTTTCTTCATCCTTAACTATACTACTCAAAACAATCTAAATGCAAAACCTTCAAACCATAACCGTATATATGTGAAGCAATTTTATTCCACAAATTAAAAGGAAACAAAATCTAATTGAGTATGACATAAACTGGTACTGAACATGTGAATGTTGGATCAGATTATAGTCATCATGGGGTAAAAGCTATTGAATTGACACTATATTGTAGAATGAGGTTGTTAAACTGAAATTAGAACAAAATTGGGTATCAAAATTTATTTGCAAAAACGTAGTATTTTTCTACTAGAATGGTATGTATTTGTCCAAAAATATGTGACTTTGAATATATTCGAAAAATAAATTGGCCAGTTAGATTCAACCAAGCCTAATTTTTGAAGGAAAAAATTCTATATCTAAATTTGACCAGGTCAATTTAAGTCAGCGTTGATCAAATATATCACATCGCACAACCCTGATGACAAGACTTGGTCAATATAGGTCCCGGATATTCTAGAACTATTGGGCTTGACGTGGAATCCGCCGCACTAGAAAAGCCTACGAGGTTCTGGTTTTACAAATTTCAACAGGTGAGGGGATCGTCATTGATCTCACCGTTGTAAATCTAGTCACGACAATCGTCTATTGAGATGTCCAGTGCTTTCACCGATCTTTAGATCTGATCGATCTTTGCCATGAGTTGGCAGTGATCTGCAGATTAAAGTTCCGCTCGACGGTCAAAACGGGTTTCTCACCAGATAAAATCTTACCACTCGCCAGTTTGAGTCATAAATCCGAAAAGGTTTGGAATAACTAGATTAGAGATAGGTGGGCCAGATCTTTGTGTTTGTAGATTAGGGGCAGAAAGGGGTCGTTCAAGACACTGAATTAAAGGCGGTGAATGGGGGAGGTCGTCGGAAGTAAGGGTTGGCGTCTACCCGTTCAGATCTGGTGTTTGAGGGTTACAGAAGGAAAGAGATGGTTGAGAGAGAGGAAAGAGAAAATTTACTCATGTTAGTAACTAGTGTTACATTTTAAAACATGATTCAATACACAATTTTTTTAATTTTAAGCCAGGCTACTATCAAAACATAAACATGCATTTTGCCTCACATGTATGTATTCTAATAGATGGGAAAAAATGTCTTACCTTGGAACATATTCTTGATTTGTCTGATTGAGTCCTTGAAGAAAATCAACCTCCTTCATTCTCCTTTATCCTTTTCCTCTCCCACCTTGAGACCTCTTCTAACTTTTCCTTTTTATGGTTTTGTGATTGTTTTTTTCTATAGCTATTCATGATCCATCCAGGCCTAGTTTATATAAGATAAGAAGATGAGACATCAATTAATATTGGGGGACACGTGCCCCTTATTTATCAAAGCGGCCACTTATAACGGTGACTAATTAGCAATAGTAGTTGCGTGTACGTTTTCATCGTGTACTCGAAATATTTACACACATTTATCCCCATTTTTCCAATTTTAACTCTTTTAAATTTTTTATCTCATAGTGCATATTGAAAACGAATTAACAGAAAAGAATTGCTGGAAAAACTAAGAGTGACATAGATAGACATTTACATTTATATGCTCTTTCAAAAAAAATAATTACATTCAAAATGTTGGGAATCACTCAAGAATGATTATCAATAGTGGAATTAACATTATGTCTAAGGATAATTGGACTAATCAAACTCGAGGTATGTGTACGGTCCAATAGTCCATATCCTAATGGATTTAGGGTTTAAGGGTTACGACACAATAGGTATTTATGTCCACCAACGTCATTGCAAAAGGAAAAGATTTTAGACACAAGGTAAGTTCTCTTATTTTCCCATGATAATTCGACCACCTTGGGGAATATAAATACCAAGGATTAGGGCACATAATTATTATGCGAAGAAAGCACACACAGTCTATATAAGCTTTCTCAACCCTTACACACCAATACTAATTTGAGCGTCCCAGAGTCTACCCCCGGAAACCCCTTCGGGTTATTGCAGGTGATCAGAGATCGAATCCGAGGATAGTCGATCGATTGCTGGAGACGCACATCTATCAAGTGGCACGCCCGGTGGGACACTACAAATCATAGAGTCCTTGGATCTCAGATTGCCCTCAAATATCTCTTCGAGCGATCAACAGACCAGAACTTAGCTGGTCATCATCCATGTTGTCTCACACTGAAAACCCCTAAAACCAGCATGACGGTGAGGAGCACCAACCAGAAGGTGATCGTGTCCAAGGGCTATTCTAGATTGATATCCTTCCGGGGATGTCGGTCGAAACATTGGCCCGTGACTTCATTGAGTCCAAGCAGCGAGAGTGGAAGGCGTTTATATCCTCTCATACTACAAGATTCCGTCAGAAAACCCAGATCCAACCGATAGGACAAGGTTGATGATAACAAAAGAAGATTTGGAAGAGCAATGGCAACAGGCTCAATCACTGCCGCCTCTTGCACTGACTATGGAGCAAGAAGTATGCACGGTGCTTGTCCCTGGATACAATACGGATGTGCCTTCAATCATAGGGCATCAAGTCAAGCGTGGAAGTTTCAAAAGCTCTGAGATTAGCTCAGATGGCTAAAGGGAACTTCCAAGACCCCTTGGATTACGGAGATTCAAGAATCCCCTTTCCCCAAGGGGTTCAAGCTGTCAGACAATGTGTTATACTACGCCAAAGAATCCAACCCGGCAGCTTCGACGGGAGCAGCCGGACCGCCGCAGGTGAAGCCGACGGGATGGGTCGGGTCCAGCCGATCCGACGCGTGCAGGCACAGGTCAAAGACCACCTAGACGTGGTGTCCGATCGATCCGGGCAGACAACAAGGCCCATTACTCGAGCCCATGGGTCGGGGATACTCGGACTGCCTGGGAACGAAGCGGACCTGAGAGCAGCTTCTAGATTTGGGGATTTCGGCTCGATCGGCTCTGGTTGGCTCGGGTCGGGTCTGGTAAACTCGGGTCGGGTCGGCTCAGGTCGGCCGGGCTGGGTCGGTTTGGGCAGTTTGGATAGGTTTTTACTGGAATTGGCCCAACTAGTTTGAAAAGATGAGATTTTGGTCCGATCTGACATTACGCGCCGTCGCCGTCCTCCACGCGCCGCCGCGGGGCCTCCGTGAGTTGCAGCCAGACATATCAGTGTGTCCGTCACCGGTTGCCCCACACGGATGTTAACGCGCTTCGCCGGATTTCCACGCGCCAAGCTGGATTTTGAGCACCGTCGTCAGTTTCTTCAGATTGGACTGGAGTGTGGGTATTCTTTTTTCTTTTATTTATTTTCTGCTTTCTTAGAGTTTTTAGATTTTAAGAGATTTTGGAGTGTGGGTGATTGAAACTTTGACTTTTTGCAAAATTGATTTGACAAATTTATTGAGTATCCCTGCCCATTTGTTTGTCGCCTCCCTCTTTCTTTTGGGAAGACCCCTTGGGTTTCGTTGTGTGCAGTTACAGTAGAGGAGAAATCCAAGTCGTAGTAATTTCTTTAAATTTACTATCGGCATCTCTGTGCATATACTTGTAGATTTGAGCATTTAGTGCAGACTTTATGTTTCAAATTAGGGATATTATACCTGTCAAAGAAGTTTGACGCTTTTGTGTCGGTCATTTAGGAATCTTTCGATTCATCTCTTTTTCAGGTACCACTATCGAAGTAGAGAATTAGTATGGCCGTATCTATCTACTAAGGCTTTAATTCGTGTTTCAGATACAGAGAAAGTTTAGTATAGTTATATCTTTATTTTTATTTTTTAGATGAAACCATCAGAAGATGGAGGATATTTTTATTGGCTTCCCAAACCAAATCAAAAACCACAAAAGTGGCATAAGGTTCTTTTTCAAACCAGTTACAGTAGCCCAATATAGGCCATAAGCATAAAATAATACTTCAAAAAGAGATAAGTGCTAACTAGACCTAGCTAATAGGATGAGTATCTCCCCCTCTCAATACTTCACCAAAAACAGCAAGGGACCTATATGCGAATCGCAAGCGAAACACTAAGCGGCCACCTACTAAATGGAAGAATGAAAAGGAGAGAGAAAAAAATATAATAACCTGGGAGAGCTAGGTCCAAAATGAAGTGAATCAATGCATCAGGAGCCTGAGATCTTTAATGAGAAGTAGGGATCCTAAGAGAAGGAACATCCCATGCATCTAGATTGAGGAGACCTTGTAGATCCATAGGCAGTGCTGACCAGTCATACGTCTTGTCAGATTGATTATGTATGGTGAGCTTGGTAAGATAATCTGCTGGCTTATTTTCTTCTCTGAGGACATGTGTTATGGAGTTGGATCCAAGTAGAGACTTGATACTGTGAGAGAGGGAAAACAATTTCCACTGTGTAGAATCTGGATCATTAATCATTTGTACAACAATCTTGCAGTCTGACTCAACACTGAAAAGCCTGGCACCAAGAGAGAGACCATAGTGTATGCCAGCCTCAATGGCTAGCATTTCTGCTTGAAGAGAGGAGATGGCATCTGTGTGAAAACCTTTGGCACCATAGAATTCACCATTTGTACCCCTACATATTAATCCAATGCCTATTTTATTCTGAAACCATGCAGCATCCACATTGACTTTTAGCCCATTTACTAGCCTAGACCACCTAACTGCAATTATTTTTGGTTTTGGAGGAATATAAATGGGTGGTATACATGCCCGGGATATCAGATTATCATCCACTGGCCTAGTAAGAGGGACATGACTGACAAGGAGTGAGTAATAGATGAGATCATGCAGCTGTTTTTCCATCATTTTCAGATTGGGAGCCTGACCATCAAAGATCAATTGTTTCTGCATTTCCAGAGTATCCAAAGCACAAACACAGGAGCCATCTGATTCATTTTAGTGTGTAACTTAGATAGACTAGAGAAAGACCATACAGTGGACAATCTATCCCATAAGCTGTCAACACTGAAGTATAGAGATCCACATATTGAGTGCATATATTTCCACAAATGCACAGAAATTGCACAAGTTGAGAGGAAATGATGCACATTGTCTATATGGTGGCAGAAAGGGCATTTAGAGGCAAAGTTGAAGCCAAACTGACTCAAAATATCATCAAAGGGCAACAGACAGTTTAAAAGCCTCCAGGAAAACACAGAAATTTTTTTGGGGATACCTGGTCTCCAGATCTTTGTCAGAGATGGATATTTCTGATTTTGCTGTATGAAGGTGGAGTAGGCAGACTTTGTGGTGAAAGCCCCATGCAGGTCAGGCTTCCATGTTAACTTGTCCTTCCTTTGTGGATGAATCTCAGCTCTCTAGAGGATCAAAATTATACTATGGGGGAGGATCATGGAGAGAAGAGGGATATAAGTAGATTTTCCTTCAATGAATTGTCTGACAGAGAATCTCAGATAATGGTCATTTCCTGGGTAGAAGAGATCAATAAGGGGACCCTTGTCAGTCCAAATAGCTGTCCAGAAATTGCAGTCCCCAGTGCCATGATTTACCCTGGAGTTAGCTTCAACTATCAGATTAATGTTACAGATCCTTCTCCAGTTCTGAGAGGACCTAGAGGATGGAGGGAGGGAAGGAATGAAGCAAGTCCAGGGGGCTTCACCTATCTGGTATTTCCACCAGAGTTTGCAGGAGTAGGTCTTAGTAGTTGCAGAAATATCTCTAATTCCCAGGCCATTTTCAGTCACAGGCTTGCATAAGGATCTCCATTCTCTCCATGACTTCTTTGGCTTATTTTCAGTACTTCCCCAGAAAAAAATGGCCAGTCTTCTCTCAATCTTCCTGATTATCTCCTTTGTGGGCTCCATTACTGCCCATATGTGTTGAGGCAGAGATAGCAAACATGACTGAATTAGGGTTATCTTCCCACCCGTAGAAAGCCAAATAATTTTCCAGTTTGAAATTTTTTTGTCAATCATTTCCAGAATAGGCTGAAAATGTAAATTAAGGATCATTCCTTTGAAAACTTGTACTCCTAAATATTTGACAGGCAGGCAACCTTTTTTCATACCCAAAATATTTTTAACTTGTCTAAGCTTGGCAGAAGTTGCAGTGGTGCTCAGAAAAAATTCACTCTTATCAAAATTAACCTTTTGGCCAGTAGTTTCCTCAAATTTCACAAGGAAAGCTTTCATTTTAATTAGGTTTAATTTTGATGCTTTTAAGAAAATGACAGTATCATCTGCATAGCTCAAATGAGAGATTGGTAAAGCATTTCTGGGCAGAGTCTGGTAAAAGCCTCTGAAAAAATGTCAAAAAGGAAAGGAGAGATAGGATCTTCTTGCTTTTTACCCCTGGAGGCCTGAAAATAGCCTACAGGCTTCCCATTTATCAAAACAGAAAACCAAGCATTAGACAAATTTTTTAGGATGCACTGAATGAACCTGCCTGAAAAACCAAATTTTTGGAGAATTTTTGTGAGGAAATCCCAGCTAACCCTGTCCAAAGCTTTCATGAGATCCAGCTTTAAAATACAGTTAGGGTCCCTTTGTTTTCTATTCAAAAATCTAAACATTATCTTTAAATAGACAACATTATCTGAGATGTCTCTATTTTTCAAGAAAGCAGATTGATGAGGAGAAATTAATTTTGGCATCAAAGGTTTTAATCTTTCCTTAAGAAGTTTTGAAAAAAAATTATTTGTAACATTGGAAAGACTAATTGGTCTGTAATCATTAAAACTGACAGGGATATCATTTTTGGGAATAATAGTTATCCAAGTGCTAGAGATACCCCTGTGGATATTAGACCTAGACAGAAAATCATTTGATGCCTCTAGAAGATCTAAGCATATAATTTTCCAGGCCTTAATAAAGAATAATGCAGTAAAGCCAGCTGGCCCTGGACTGCTTGTTTTATTAAGTCCAAAAACAATTTGCTGCAGTTCTAATAATATTACTGGTCTAGTTAGTTCAGCATTGTCCTCCTCAGATATGATTTTTGGAATCTGGGAGAGAAAATGAGAACTAAATTGATCCTTGTCAGGATGAGGGTCATTAGTCAACAGATTATGGTAATAGGAGATAGCCTCTTTTTCTATTTCTAAATTATCTGTCAACCATCTCCCATCTGAGCTCTTGATCTTTGTGATATTGAGTCTACATTTTTTCTCCAAAACAGAGTTATGAAAAAACTTGGTATTCTCATCCCCCTCTTTTAGCCATTTTAGCTTGGACTTATGTTTCCAGAAATTATTTTGTTCTTTCAGAGCTCTAGTAAGAAGAGCTTTACATTTTTTAAGCTTGATTAACTCATTAGTTGAGCTATCTGCCTCCAAAATAATTTCTTGGATCCTTAAATTTTCCTCAGCCACAAATAAATTTTCATCAATATTACCAAACACCTCCCTGTTCCATACTTTAAGAACTTTTTTGAGGATGTTTAGTTTGAGAAAAAATTTGAGCATTCCCTGACCTTCAATAGGGACAGTCCAATGGTTATGAATAACATCCAACACTAGTGCACAAGCATAGGTTTCTCGGCACACATTTCACGGCGTTTTGGCCAGATTTTGGCGGAACCGCCGAGTAACTGGGTTACGAACTCGTAACCTGCCGTTCGCCTAGGGCAAAAAAAAAACACGGCGTTTCACAATTAAAACCAATGCGTTTTCCAAAGTGTATTAAAAATGTTAATACTAGGCGAACTCTGAACCGTGTTCGCCTTTAGGCGAGTAGAGTGACGAAATCGCCAGTATTACCCGTCTGAAATAAGAATAGTTGTTCGCCCATACATGCTAAGACGCGTTGTATTTGCGAAATCGCCTTGTATTGACGCTAGCAGGCGTTACTGAAGAAGCGAGTTCGCCTATAATTATGACCAGAGGCGTTTCGGTTTACGATTTCGCCTGTATTAAAATGTAGCGGGCGAATTTGGTGGCGAATTCGTAACAGTGTCGTAGCTGGGTGTATAAAAGCTGATTTTTTGCGGGAATAAAAATAAAAGAAGTAGATAAAAGAACTCTCCTTTTGTTTTGTCTCAAGTTTTGCTCACATTTTCAGGCCTTGATTTTGCCCAAGAACACAAAGGTATGAGGTTTTGATTTTTTTGTTGATTGGTTGTGGAATGGGCAAACTGTTTTTGATTAGTGTATGTGCTTGTTTATATGGATTTGTAGAGTTCTTAGGGTGCTAAATTTGTGGAATGTTTGAGTGATTGTAGCAAAACCGTTGTTGATAGTATCTTGTTAAGCATGGGTCGTAGTGAAATCATGTTGGAGAATCAGCGTCTCTCACAAGGTTATACGGATTTGATTCAAGAGTTTATTGATGTTGGTTGGAAGGATTGTGTAGAAAAGAGAATGGGTGGGCTAAGATGTCCTTGCATAGATTGCCTTAACAACGCGATTTATGAGGATGTAGACGTTGTGCGCGAACATTTGGTTTGTAGAGGTTTTGATCCTACATATACAACATGGGTTTGGCATGGAGAAGGTGCAAGTCATAATGATGCAGAGTTTGATGTTAAGCTTGGGGCTGATGGATTGCGTTATGATGGTTGTCTTGATGAAATGGCGGAAGACGTGGCAATGGATTGGGTAGGAAAGCCGAGCATGTTAGCGGCGATGTATAATGATAAAGAGACACCATTGTACAAGGGTTGCAAACATTCCGTTCTTGGTTCTACGTTGTTGTTGATGAATTTAAAGGCGCGCCATGGAATATCTGACAAGGGGATGACTGAATTGTTAGAGTTGGTGAAAGAGTTGCTACCCACTGACAACTTGTGTCCTGATCGAGTATATGCTGCTAAGAAGATATTATGTCCTATGGGAATGGAGATGCAGAAGATTCATGCATGCCCTAACGATTGTTTGTTGTACAGGGAAGATGACAAGGATAGAGATACATGCCGAGTCTGCAATGAACCTCGGTACAAGTCAAAGGTGGGGACCATAGAGGTATGCGGCGAGAGTGTGACGCCGTCTAGATGTAAAACACCGGCTAAAGTAGTGTATTACCTTCCGCTGATTCCTCGACTGAAGAGGTTGTTTGCAAATCCTGAGGATGCAAAGTTGCTAACATGGCATGCAGATAGGGCTAGGGAGGACGATGACATTATTTCACATGCCTCAGATGGAGATCAGTGGAAGAAAATGGATGAGCGGTACCCCAAATTTGCTGCTGAGCCCAGGAATGTGAGGCTAGGCTTATCCACTGATGGCATGAACCCCTTTGGTAACATGTCTAGCACCCATAGTTCTTGGCCAGTTATGGTTGTGATTTACAATCTGCCATCGTGGTTGATGATGAAACGTAAGTATGTGTTATTGTCCATGATGATATCTGGTCCTAAGCAACCGGGTAACGATATTGACGTGTACCTAGCGCCTTTGATCGAAGATTTGCAGAAATTATTCGATGTTGGTGTTCGGATACCTGATGGCAGTCGAGGTGATGAGGAGTTTAAACTGCAAGGAATGTTGTTGTGGAGTATAAATGACTTTCCTGCATTAGGTAACTTGGGGGGTTATTCAGTGAAAGGTCACTTTGCATGTCCCATATGTGAGAGCAAGACTAGTTATTGTCAATTGAAACACGGTGGTAAGCCGGTGTATCTCGGGCACAGAAGATTTCTTCCGACGGGACATCCTTGGAGGCGAGCAAAGAATTGGTTCAACGGGAGAGAAGAGCATGATCCCTCCCCAATCCCTTTAACTGGAGAGGAGGTTCTAGAAAAGGTTACTGGGATGGATCATGAATTTGGTAAGGGAAAGAAGAAGAAGGTGTCGAATAGCAGTTGGAAGAAGTGTTCGATCTTATTCAAACTAGATTACTGGAAGCATTTAGACGTACGTCACTGTCTCGATGTGATGCATATTGAGAAGAACGTATGTGAAGCACTTGTAGGTACGCTGATGAATACCCCTGGAAAGACAAAGGATGGCTTAAAAGCGCGGAAAGATCTTGTACAGCTTGGTATCCGATCGTCTCTAGCCCCTGTAGAGGAAGAAGGTAAATCTTATTTACCTCCAGCTTGTTACACTATGTCGACCGAGGAGAAGAAGCGTTACTGTAATGCTTTGAAGTCTGTTAAGGTTCCAACAGGTTACTCTTCGAACATCCGTAATTGTGTTAATACCAAAGAACTGAAGCTGGCGGGATTGAAGTCACACGACTGTCATAATCTTATGCAGGAGCTGAATGTTATCGCTCTACGAGGATCATTGCCTCGTCACGTGAGGAAGGAGATATCGAAGCTATGTTACTTTTTTAAGTGCATATGTCGTAAGCGAGTGAGCAGGAAGAAGCTGGATGAGTTGCAGGAAATGGTGGTGGAAGTTTTGTGTAGGATGGAGATGTACTTTCCCCCGGCCTTTTTTGACATAATGATCCACGTGATTGTCCATTTGGTGAGGGAGGTAAAATTATGTGGCCCAGTTTACTTGAGATGGATGTATCCATTTGAGCGGTACATGTCGATTTTTAAGCATTTCGTGAAGAACAGATATAGGCCTGATGCTAGTATAGTTCAACGTTATGTCGCAGAAGAGGTTATTGAGTTTTGTACCAACTATATGAAAGATGTTGCCACAGTGGGGATCCCAAATGCTAGGCACGATGGTAGAGTGGACGGGCACGGGCTCAAGCATCATAGTTTGTTTAGTCCTACCGCCGCCGACATGGATGCTGTCCATTTATATATCCTCAGAAATCACGAGGCGGTGACCCCTTATGTTGACATACACATGGATCAGATTAGAGTGTCAAATGCATGGACTGTCGGTGATGTGAGGATCCTGGAAAAGCATTGTGCCAATTTCGTTCGGTGGCTGCAAGCTCACATTCAGCAAGGGGACCATCCTGATATTGTCAAGCTGTTATGTAGAAGACCCCTCGGCACTGTTTCCTCATTTGGTGGGTACGACATAAACGGTTATACTTTTGGAACCAAATGGTCGGATGAGAGGTCAACTAACCAAAACAGTGGTGTGGTAGTACCAGGTGAGGCAGTTCATGGATGCGAAGCATACTACGGGATGATCACCGACATCTGGGAGATTGACTTTATCAGTGCCACAATTCCAGTGTTCAAGTGTGAGTGGGTGAAAGAATGTGGCGGGGTGCGGAAAGAGGATTACGGCACAACCCTGGTGAATCGCAGTGTTCTTGGCTCTGAAGGTGATTCGTTTATCATGGCGTCTCAGGCGCACCAAGTGTTTTATGTGGCGGATCCACAGGATAACCGGTGGGAGATTGCGGTGAATGGTAAGCAGGCGCTTCTTCACAATGACAATGACGAGGATCGCAGCTTTGGTACAAATATCGGGGACCTTCTGGATTTAGAGCCTAACGAAACCTTAACTGAAGACGAGGCGAGTTTGAAAAGGTATTTTGCGCGGAACGATCACACGGAGGGCATTTGGATCACCAATGCTGGAAAACCAACGAAGCGAAAGAGGAATCAACCAAAGAATATGTAAACATTAGTATGTAATTGGAAAAACCTTAAGTTTTCAACATATACATTTGGTATGGACTGAATTAGTATTCATGTATGCTTGAAACGTGTTTCACTCATAGCATAGGCGTGAATAAAGACGACTTCTCTTGTACAAATCGCCTGTAAGCGTTACTAGAGGCGATATCGTATCTCTATTCGCCAACCTTGAAACTACGTCGTTTTTGTAGTTTTACTTTATGCCTTGGCATTTAGGTGGTGGCGGTTCCGTAAGCCGTCTCGCCTGTTACTGGCGAGTTCGCTTCTTGAGTCGTCTGTTAGACTCTGTTGAAATAGGCGAGATTAGAAGCGAACTCGCTTCAGTTATAACCCACAAGCGAATTTTGTTGCGAATTCGTTTCTGACTTGACATAAATAGTATTTTAGTACTAGCAACACTATAAAAGACTATATCGACACCGGTTTAACACATGAACAATTATATGTAATTTAAACAATAAGCGCATATGAACTGTAAGCACCAAATTTTATTGAATAATGCAATCAAAACGAAAAAATCGTTAAATTATAGCAATACAATTTGAAAAAAAGTCCCTAGACTACATCCACATGTCTAGGAAGAGTTGTCTCCGCCTTCGTGGTCTTCATTGTCAGGAGTGGCCGCCGAAGGATTTTTTCGGGCATATGCTCTTAGAAAACCACGAAGCAAGTGGCTGTTCTTCCACCCCGTCTTGCGGAGATTAGCAAGCTCTGTCCTCATCGCGAAGTTCGACTCCTCAAGCCCCTTATAATATGCTTCCGCACTCACTAGTAAATGGAGAACATTGAAAATGTTAAATTTAGATATTGAACACAATATAATGGAACTTAAATATAATTTGTATCCCCTTACCTCCGATTTGCTCAGGTTCCGGCTCCACGGCCTTCTCTCCGTTTGGCTGCCAAGTCCCCCCAACCAATGACCACTTTTTCTTCTCAAAGTACTCCTTGGTGTAGTACTCACACGGCTTGGCGGTGTTGGAGAATTTCAACTTTGGATGCTTGGACCGGAGGAACATTGTTATGAAGTTTGCGTAGGGCAACTTCTTAGCCACCGTATTGTTCTCAACCACGCTGTCCTTCATGTGTTGAAACATGGTGTACCCGAGGTTTATCATCACTTCCGAGGCCAACAAGTAGTAAGTGACCAAAGTGGTGAAGTTTGGCTCTTGGAGGTAACCCCCTTTGGGCACAATATTGGTAGCCACCATCTCATACAAGATCCTTCGCTCGGGTGTAAGCTGTCCAAGCTTGTACTCCTTTGGCCTTCCAAGCGGACCTAACTGGCGGCCGAAGTGATCCAACCCCAATTTCTGCAAATTCGCGGCTGGAAAGATCGACTCACTTGGCCAGTCACCCCTTACGTAAAGGTCCACTGGTTCATCTTCGTCCTCGTACGTGTTCTTGAGGGCTGCATTGAACAGTTCAGGACTGATTTCGAACTCCTTCTTGTTGACCTTGGTCTTCCACTTATCAGCCACCTGTCGGAAGTTAGCGTAGAATTGCATTGTCTCCTCTAGATAACCCGGGTCCTTCACCTTCATCAATGTGTCCGCACCCGAATAATTTAGCAAGCCCCACACCTCTTTCAAGCCTAGCTCTTCAACCTTACTCTCATCCACCACAAGTAAGGTGTTCAACTGCGACTTAGCATCCTCAAAACTCCTATACTTGAGGTAAGCAGATTCACTGACAAACTTAGTTTTATCAAAAAAAATAACCTCGCTCGATTGTTCAACCTTCTTCTTTCCCCTCGGAGCCATGTTTCTAATTAACCAAAGTACCTATCAAGAATACCTAACATCAATCCTATTCCTATGATTGAACCCCAGTTTCAACAAAGAAAATCAACAGAAAGCTAAAATACTGATGAACTTAAAAATTTGAAAACATGGAAAATGGAAAATCAATGAGTAAGATCAAACGGGACAGGAACTTACCAGATGTATGGAATATGGCAGTGGGGGAGCAAATTTCCGGCTTGACGGTGGCTGGTCGGCGGTGGGTGAGCAGAGGAAGCAGCGATTTTGCGTGAGTTTGGGGGAAAAATTGGGGATCTGAGTTTTGATCGACAGGGCCCAGCAGTTGACTATTTATGTTTGTCACCGTTACGAGTTCGCTCAACACTCGCCTACAGGCGATTTCAGAGGCGAGTTCGCTTGTTTGATATTATATCAATTCAATCTTGTTCCGAATTCGCTTGTAACTCGCCTACAGGCGAGCTGGCAGGCGACTTCGCTTCTTTGTTAAAAATTATAGGCCTTTGGGCCAGGGATCTGATAGATGCACTCAACACTCTGATCGCTCATCACTGTATAGTATATGTATAGTATATGTATAGTATATGTGTATATCATGCATGGTGTTTCATGGGCAGTTTGCGCGGGTCGGCGACTTATCGAACCATTTAGTTTTGGTCACATATTTAAACTGATCAGTTGGACCCTGCTCCACCGATGTGGGAAAATTGATGTGACGTGGAGGCGAGTTCGCCTGTAACTCGCCTGCGGGCGATCTAAGAGGCAAAGTCGCTTGTAACTCGCCCACAGGCGAGCTGGCAGGCGAGTTCGCTTCTTTGTTAAAAAATATAGGCCTTTGGGCCAGGGATCTGATAGATGCACTCAACACTCTGATCGCTCATCACTGTATAGTATATGTATAGTATATGTATAGTATATGTGTATATCATGCATGGTGTTTCATGGGCAGTTTGCGCGGGTCGGCGACTTATCGAACCATTTAGTTTTGGTCACATATTTAAACTGATCAGTTGGACCCTGCTCCACCGATGTGGGAAAATTGATGTGACGTGGAGGCGAGTTCGCATGGACACTCGCCTCTAAGCGAATTGAATAGGCGAGTTCGCCAGTATTAAACCAAAATAAATTCTTTAACTAATATTGAAATAGGAGTATATATGAATCTTTATGTAATTTCAAATTGTTTTTTTGTTCACATTTGCGATCAACTATGAACTTGGTAGGTCGAATTCTGGATGTAGTATACACTTTCATCTCCAATTTCTTTTAATCGCTCACGGTTTGACCAAGCTAGATCTCTAGCTCGATCTCGTTCGAATATGTGGCGCAGTCGACTCGAGCTTTTACATTATATATATATATAATTCGGTATACGGTTAATATATCAATTCGGTATATAATTTGGCCTTTGGCCGATCACACTTGGAACTCACTCATCACAATAACACGACCACTAGTGTAATTTGGCCTTTTGGTTCTATTGTTCCGGAGTCCCGAACGCAAAACTTCTGCACAAAATTAGTCAAACTATTATTTTAATGGTAATATTTTATATTTTATTTAATATGACCTTTTGTTAATTTTATATATTAAAAAATATATCTGTGATAGAAATTACACATTTTTTTAAAAAAAATAATCAGAAGTTAGTGTAATTAATTACAATTTAAGTACTCTAGTTGTAATTACAATTTCAGTACTCTAACCGCAACTAGAATACTTAAATTGTAATTAATTACAGTAACCTCTAATTATTGAACCATTTAGTTTTGGTCATATATTGAAACTGATCAGTTGGACGCTACTCCACCGATGTGGGAAAATTGATGTGACGTGGAAGCGAGTTCGCTTGGCCACTCGCCTCCAAGCGAATTGAATAGGCGAGTTCGCCAGTTTTAAAACAAAATAAATTCTTTAACTAATATTGAAATAGGAGTACATATGAATCTTTATGTAATTTCCAATTGTTTTTTTGTACACATTTGCGATCAACTATGAACTTGGTAGGTCGAATTCTGGATGTAGTATACACTTTCATCACAATAACACGACCACTAGTGTAATTTGGCCTGTGGCCGATCAAACTTGGAACTCACTCATCACAATAACACGACCACTAGTGTAATTTGGCCTTTTGGTTCTATTGTTCCGGAGTCCCGAACGCAAAACTTCTGCACAAAAATAGTCAAACTATTATTTTAATGGTAATATTTTATATTTTATATTTTATTTAATATGATCTTTTGTTAATTTTATATATTAAAAAACATATCTGTGATAGATATTACACATTTATAAAAAAAAATAATTAGAAGTTAGTGTAATTAATTACAATTTCAGTACTCTAGTTGTAATTACAATTTTAGTACTCTAGTTGCGGTTAGAGTAACCTCTAATTATTGAACCATTTAGTTTTGGTCACATATTGAAGCTGATCAATTGGACACTACTCCACCGATGTGGGGAAATTGATGTGCCGTGGTAGCGAACTCGCCTCTATTCAACGCCTGTGTGTCAAACGGCGTCGTATATACATGTTCTGTACTTGTGTTTTTTTAAAATTCCTCGATTTAAGAGGCGAACTCGCTTCTTTATTCTCCCCATTGCTTACGATTTCGCCTATTGTCACGCTTGCTAGGTTCTGTTCCACACGGCGGCCTTAGTGGCGATATCGCAAGACATATACGGTTGTAGGCGTTAGGTTGGGCGGTATCTCTGCCGCGTTCGCCCCATCTTACGAGTTCGCCTCTTGGCACGCTTGTTAGCTTCTGTTCCACACGGCGGACTTGGTGGCGAGTTCGTGAGGCCTAAATGTTTATAGGCGGCTGAGTAGGCGATTTCGCTGCCTTCTATCGCCTTGTGGAAATATGTGAAGCGAATTCGCTTCCAGGTTCGCTTGGTAATATTATGCAATATTGTTTTCATACGAATTTTCATGTTTTATCAAGGTTAGTTGTAGTATTTGTCAAGATTGAAGTTA
Organism: Sherardia arvensis; assembly: GCA_948330725.1. Taxonomy (NCBI): domain Eukaryota; kingdom Viridiplantae; phylum Streptophyta; class Magnoliopsida; order Gentianales; family Rubiaceae; genus Sherardia; species Sherardia arvensis. Next base: position 32,028,445 of record OX415241.1, read on the forward strand.
ATTAACTTGAAATATATTTGAAAAGCTAACAATAATAGTAGTCTCAAAAGAATGCAACTAAACGATGTTGCGAGTTTAAGTACAAAATCAACAAACGGTGAAATATGCTAAGCGTCATCACTGTCGTCCTCTTCACTATCACCTTCGTCAAGACCACCCTCCTGTTTGCCCCCGTCTTCGTCATCTTCTTCTTCGGACGACTCTTCTACTTCCTCTTCGGACGGCTGTTGTACTTCCTCTTCCGACGACTCTAGCGCATCCTCATTATGGCTTTGTTCGTTTCTGAAGACAACCTTGAACATTTCGTCATTATCTTCGTCCGGAGAAAACGGGCCACCATCTGAACCAACGGGATCTTCTCCAGCCTTAGCACCTTCGGGCTCGTCAAGCTGTTGTGCTTCCTCCTCTTCTGGATCCTCCTCTTCTGGTTCCGCTTCACTTTCAGGGTCATCCGCCTCCGCGTCCATTGGTGGCAAAGCCTGAACGGAAAAGTCTGGCATCCCTTCCTCATCGCTAAGCTCAGGTTCCAAGTCTAGCATCCTGCCAAACTCCAATATCATCTCCGTTTCCTTGGCTTGTTCCAACTTCACCTGTTCTATTTCCGCAGAAAGCTGTCCCATCATCACGACCATTCGCTCACGCCACTGAAGTTCCCGTCCTGCCAAAACACATCAAATCCATTAGAATATTGTATAGGCGCAAACAAATAAATCTAATAAAATATCAAGTTTGGGTAGAATCGACTTACCCGGACTCAAAACACCACACGCACTTGAACTCGAAGCACCATCCTTCTTCTTCTTTATGACCCCATCGGCGCCAAGTGCCAATCCCTTGCTACGCAGCCATTTCTCGGTGTAGTGCATAAGTGGCTCTGGCCGACTAACCGGTCTAATACCCTTCTTCTTGATCATCACCGTGATAAGCTGGCCATATGGGATCGTTTCATCAGATTTGTCCTTGGCACGCTTCAGCATGTACTTCACAATCGCGTACCCTGGATTGATCTTCAACCCCTCCATGATGTAATAGAACAACATCAAATTGGCAATAGTAGGCTCGCAAGGGTGACCACCCGATGGCATGACATTCGAGCATATCAACTCGAACACCAACCTCTGCTCCTGAGTGAGAACGCCAATATTGTACTTCTTCGGAGTACCTTCCACCTTGCTACGCGACTTAAAGTATTTTCTACGCATAGCAACGGGTTCTAGGGGGTTCAGACTAGACAAAGATGGGAAGTTTTGGGTGTGGTAACACTCGTAAGGACCGTTTGGATCTAACGGCCTTAAGTGGTCAACCGACACATACGGGCAACCTATCACCTCATTAATCAAATACTTATCAACCTTAAACCTTACTCCCCTAACCATTGTCTCCCCCTCTTCGGCGTCCTTTGCAAAAGTCATATTTGCATAAAACTGTAAACACTCATCCTTATGCACCGGCTCTCTCGACATCAACATCCCTTCTAGATGCGTCGCCTTAAAATAGTCTACAATTTTACCAAACCCTAACGACTCTATCCGATCTTCATCAAAAACCCTAGCATTCAACAAGAAGCGACGAGAAAATTGTTTGTACCTAGTCTCGGCCTTTGTGCTGACAAACAGAGACGTCTCCTCATCCTCCTCAGTCGCCGGATTCTCGGCTGGCCCACCAGTTTCAGCCGGGTTCCTGGTGGCGGTGCGGCGGTGCGGCGACGGACTGGTGGCGGGTTGGCGGTGATGGGAGGTTCCAGAAGTATGGCCGCCAGTTTCAGCCGGGTTCCTGGTGGCGGTGCGGCGGTGCGGCGACTGACTGGTGGCGGTGTGGCGGTGCGGCGACGGAGGGGTTGCGGGTTGGCGGTGATGGGAGGTTCCAGAAGCGAGTTCGCCGCCGCCGCCGCCTGTAGATCCACCGGCCGGGCGATCGCGTCTCCGGCGAGGTTGAAGGTCGGCGAGGGTCTCTTCACGCATTCCGGCCGGCTCCGCTTCGGGTTGAGCAGTGGGGGTGGTCTTCCGGCGCTTGGGGGCTGGTGGGGTGAGGGTTTTACCGGCTGATTTGCTCCGGCCCATGCTGTTGCAGGTATTTTCATATTTGGGGGTTTAGGGTTTTGCGGGTGGAAGTTGGGGGGTTCTGAAATCGCCACCCGCAAAACTTGTTTTTGTATTTTTTTTTAAATTAAAATACGCTGGCGAACTCGCCTCTCCCATTCGCCTGTAGGCGAAATTGGTTACGAAATCGTGTCAGGAACGTCGCGCGTGGATTTCACTATGATACGAACTCGCCTGTGTGATCGCCTATAATTTCAACCAACTTGCGAACTCGCCTCAATTTTGTTTGTAGGCGAAGGTTGTAGCGAGTTCGCTTCTGTACCCTAAACCCTAAACCCTGAACCCATGCCCGGCAACCCACACGATAAAAACCAAACCCATTTATCATCGAGATTGGGAATGACAACCTTCAATCAAGCGAGTAGTGCGTAACTCGTCTAGACTCGAGAACTATATTAACCATGTTCGAGTCGACTCGACAACTAGCGAGTTAATAATACCATACTCAACTCGAACTCGTTATTATTTATCGAGTATCGACACTACTTGCGAGTTCGAACTCGAATTGTTTTTTTCTCTTTTTAAATAAAAATGTTACTACTTCTATACTATGAATATATATATAATTATATATATGTGCGTTTAAATACCTGTTCAATATTGAAATTATTAGCATCCTTAGAAATTATTAATGTAAATACCAATGCAATTAATTAGTTTATTCAATATTGAGTAGTAACAGAAAACTAGCTAGATTAGATGATTGAACTAATATAGTATAACCTAATAATATTATAAACTTGCAACTGATTATACTTACCGAGTTACGCACGAGTTTTTCAAGTCGAGCTAGATCGAGTCGTGTTTAGTCCGAGTTTTGACCGAGTCGATCTCGAATTACTCGCGTGTTGACTCAATTACCACCCCTGTTCTCATCTAAAACTGGATACTTTTCGTTCATTAGCTCCCGAGATGTGTGATCGCGAAGTCGGCTCTTTAACGGGGTAACGACGTTGCCTGTATGTATAACATCATCCAGACTATGAGTAATACCACATGCATTACAGAAGAACTAAATGTCTACACTTTCAGTCTGAACTTGTCAAATACATGTATATTCGATGGTGATCAACACGTGGCTAATGTAGAAAGTCCTATTGCTCGTGTCTGCACTAGTGTAACATTTGGTTAACGAACTAATGGTATTAACCCGTAGTCCCATCATATACGTATCTAAACAGTTTATGCCAAATGCTTTACAATAACCATGGATATGGATTACAGTTAACAATTTCAGATACCTCTTCATACGACTATATACAACATGTCACAACAATTCTCTTTCATAACAGACGTCATCGTTGCAACCAACTCAAGTAATATTATGTGCAGATAAAATCTGATTTCATTTATAAGTTTTCATATTAAATTTTAATATACATCATCTCATGAAACACACAATGTTAATATTAATTGCATAACAAAGTAGCAAATATTCAGAAAATAATTATTATGGGTTCATCAACTTGCTAGCTAGCGATACCGCAAGGGGTATTCGCCTCTAGCCGATGCAGGTTGCGGTATCGTAACCTGGCTAAACAGTAACCGACCAAATATACTATTCAGGCATGTTTTGTCCAACTTTACCATACTATATATATCTTTTATCCCGGATTTTGCTAACCTCTTCAGCATTTTCACCATTCATTCCCATCTACCCCTCCTTCTCTCTCACCTTATCCCCCCCTCAACTTCCATCTCAAATCCTTGCATTCCAAATCCATTCTTGCCTCATTTCTTGGTGAAATCTCATCAAAACCAACCACAAACTCACCCTCAAATCTAGCACATATATTTTGTGTGAAGAACTAAACCCTATAAAGCTTGTAACCCACCAAAAACCCCTAAATCTCCTTCAACTTTAGTTGAATATTACAAATCTCGCTACTTTGTGTGTCTAAGAGCAACAAACAACTAATATCTTCTTCTACAATTAAGGTATGAGACTCAAATTTGAAGTGTTATTCAAAGCACATGTTATTTAGTTACTTTTTGAGATATATTGGTTGAATGGCATGCTTGAGTAGACATTATCCATGCTTAGTCCCTATCCATAACATATGTGTTTCATGACTATGTTAAAATCAAATTTAGAAGCCATAGCTCCCTTTATTTGTTACTTTCATGTGGCATTCTAACATGTTAGCCTACCTTAGGTTCACTTTGGTTATACAATTCAACAAATCCGTTTTTTCCTTGTTTTAACTAGTCATGCTTGTGTTATTTTACTTCTACAACTCATTCAACATGGTTTTGTTGTTGTTTTACCTAGTCATAATAGTGCTATTTAGTTAAGATTCTATTTCTATCCATCCTTAGATAGCAATGGTGACCACTTCAACCACTTCAAGTGCCCAACCAAAGAAGCGAGGTAGCAACTCGAAGAAAGGCCTACAAGTCCGCTCACATTGTCGAGTTCTACAAAGAAGAATGAGAAGAGGAGAACTAACACACATAGGATTTAATGCTAAGGGTGTATGCAACCGACCAAAAAAAGAACGTTCAAAATGGTCAAGTTGGTGTGGCCGAGTTGGAAGAACGTTTATTGAGATAACGGAGGATAATTGGAGAACCGTCCCATCAAAAAAGAAGGAGGAAGTTTGGGTAGAATGCCAAGTAAGTAACATTTAACCTTTCAATGATCTATCTACTCAATATTATACATCTTCATAATATATAGACATAATACATGCTACATATTTTGGCGTAGCGACCTTTTGAAATAGAATCTAATGACATGGAAGTGGTGAGAAAGAAGGCATTCAACATCGTCTCCAAAGCTTTTCGCGAGCACAAGCATGCTCTAAGAAAAGACTACTTGTATGAGAAGGGAAAGATGCTAGGTCAAGATCCAAGGGACCGATACAATCATATTACAACCGATGCGTGGGAGGCCTTCAAGCAAGCATCGCTTGAAAATAAGACTTCGGTGAGTCACAAACTATAACTTCGGTGACATAACCTCCTCTTATCTATTACATTAATGATGACATGTGATACGGTATCTTCTTGTGCAAAGGGGAAATGGGACAAGAAGGTCAAATCGGCGAAATCAATAACAATGCCGTACACCGGTGGTAGGTCGGGGTATTTGGGTGTAGGTGAGAAGGAGGGGCTTAGGGAGAAGGAGGAACTAGTGAAGGAGTTGGTATTAGGGGGGATGGACGAGGCGGAAGCTCGGTATGTCATAGTGGAAAAGGACGCCGAGGATTATACTAGACAAAAACTCTTCGTGTTGGGTCGAATTAGAGACTCGGATGGTAAGTTCACTTCGGAGGATGCCGAAAAATGTGCAAAGAGGGTGGTTAGTCTATCTATCTTACATTATCTTACTATCTATTGTAGTCTTATTTATTTTTGTTGTTGCTTTCAAATATTCTTCACAACCACTTTCACCTAGTACAACTTCATTTGATAATAGGAACTTCTTGAGCGCCAAAAGGAGGAGGGTACCTTTATCCCGTGTGGGAAGAAGGATGTCTTGAATGAGGCTTTTGCTCTTGGGAAGAAAAAGGAACACCCGGGAAGAGCATTAGGTGTTGGAGGTTACGCGACACAAGAAGAGGTTTTTGGGATTAAGCAAGGTTGGGGCAATCCTAAACCATCACAACTACAACGAGCTTTGAGCGAGGTGGCGGCGACAAAGGCGGAAATGAAGGATTTGAGGGAGGTGATGAAAGACATAGCACAACACACCAACTATCCCCACATCGAGAGGTTAGGAGGTACACAACCACATCTTCCACCATCATCAAAGGGTTCTCAAGCATCACCTCAAATTGTGGAGGATGAAGGTGAGAATGTGGAAATGGAGGAGGAACTAGTGCCTCCTACTCCACCTTCATCACCCATCAAGTTGAATGCGGCGCATTCCATTCAAGTTGATAAGGTTAGTACAAATTTTGCTAATTTAGAACATCGTTGGTTTCTAATCTCTTTCTAAAAATAGTTGGATGATGATTTCTCTTGTGCTTTCATTTATGATAGAACCCCCCTTGCAAGCTATATGTTTCGCAAGGTACCAAATCAAAACCAATCCATGTCGCCAATGGCACATGCGACCCAAGTGCGGTGAAACACAATCGTGTTGACATCCCCGCAGGATTTTTTAGTGTTCGCATTACCGATGTTTTGATAGAACAACAAATGCTACCTGTGAAGGAGTCACCGATGGTGAGAGTTGGGGAGGCTAAAGGTTTCCTTGTTCTATGGCCAAAATGGTTGGTGCTTGATGAAAAATCCACCTCCATACCCCGTAGGAAACCACAAACTCCACAAAATCCACAAATACCCATGCATGCCTTGCCTATAGCTAGACAAACATTAGACCCCATGCTCGTGGAGTTTATGAAAGCCCTTCCACCCTTCGTCCGAGTCTTTTATGATTTGATATCCTCGCACGACAAGAATGCATGCTATGCCTTTCTCGGAAATGAAAGGTGCTTTACCATGACAAAGGACATCCACGTACCATGGGAGGATTTTGAATATTTCTGGAATTTCAATGAACTTCCCGCCACCATTCTTTGCCTCAATCAAATGTAAGCCATTTGTATGTGTTTCATGAGAATACTCAATTATCAAACCATATATGATTACATCCTCGTCATGATTGTCTACTACATTCACAGGTTCTTGCATCACCATGCCTATCACCGGAGCAAGCATTTCATTGGATTTTTGCATCCAATGCATTTGCAAGCTAGTATGGAGAGCAATAGGCAAAGACTTAATTACTTGAATTCTACTCTCTCCGACAAATCAAAGAAAATATGGATTGGACCATATCTCGAGAGGTATACCTTACAATTTTCTCTATTACTCATGCTAAATATATTGTATTTGCTCTACTGCATTCTTTTTTTATGACCATTATGCTTTCATGTGATTTGTAGTGATCATTGGAGCTTTGTTGCAATAATACCCGCTTTAAAGCAAGTATATTGGATAGACCCACTCCACCGCCCTCCATCACGAACATTCGCCGATCTCCTTGATAATGCAATTCTTCAAGTGAACGACAAAACACTCCTCGACTTCCACCTTATAAACATTCGGGTAAGATGTGGTGCTCATGCTATCACGTCCTTTCAAAAATCAACATTTGCGTTTAAAGTACCATAAGTATAGTAATGTTTTATGTTTTAAACACTTTTGTAGTCTAGGAAGCAATCATCGAACTATGAATGTGGCTATTACACAATGATATTTGGTTTGATGGTGGTGGATGGTGTTCAAAAAGACATGCTAGATCTTCTAAAGGTACGCTACACGCGTCTAATCTCATTTATATTCGTCGAGATTTCCTAATAAGCGTTATTTTCAATCATAGGTATTCAAGGATGATATCACTCCTTTCTCCTTGCAAGAACTTAACGACGGAAGAGACCAAATGGCTAAATATCTGGTCCACAACCGTGCGTTTACCATTGCAAGGCCACAGGTCCCTAACCTCCCCAAGGCATGAAAAAGTATTGTCTCTCTTTTTGGTAGGGGCTTGACATTAGTATCGCACTTGAGTGCTTAGGTTATGCATCTTTAGCATTAGTATAGGGGCGTTGGATTTTAATTTGACAGGTTTATGTTGAGTCGGGTATCCCGATTCATGTTTCGAAAGAAACGGGTCAATTTTAACAAATAATTACACAATTCTGTCTTGCACGCAAACGAATTCGCTTCCTTATTCGCTTCTTGTCGAATCCAGAAGCTAGATCGCTACCTGGCACGCCTTCTACTACAATATAACAAGCGGTCATACACATGGCCTCGCCTATACATTCGCCCACAGAAGCGACGTCGCCTGGCTAATCGCTTGCTAGACTCTGTTGCCCCTGGCGTGCCTCAAACGATTTCGCCTATACATTCGCCCACAAAAGCGACGTCGCCTGGCTAATCGCTTGCTAGACTCTGTTGCCCCTGGCGTGCCTCAAACGATTTCGCCTCCAATATTCGCCTCCATAGACGAATTCAAAAGGCGAATTCGCCAACCACATTCCCTACAACAAATATGTGCACGACGTCGCCTAATATTCGCCTCTTCTGGCGGTGTCGTATCCCACTCCGCTTGTGCCCATCTGGTCTGGCTACATTTTCAGGTGGCGAGTTCGCTTTATAGTTTCGCCACCTCCAGAAGGCGAACTCGCTTTTCTTTTTCGACCACAAGCGAGATGATACACGACACCGTAACACCATGACCATTGAGTCTTTTTTCAAATTTAATATTCCCATATATTCTGGCGAATACGCCAGCGGTCTCGCCTGCTTCACTCTAGCGAGTCTGGTTACGATTTCGCTTGTGTATTATTAGAAACAAGCGACCAACACAAGCGAGTTCGCCTTAACAGGCGATCACTGGCGGCGATATCGTAACACTCACATTTACAGACACAGGCGACCTGAGGTGGCGAATTCGTAACAGGTATACAGGGCGTTTTTTAAACGCTGCACACGGCGTTTTGAACCGCCGTGCGCAGCATGCATGTTTAAGGCATTTTGTTAACCGCCCAGAAGAAGTGCCATTTTACGGCACAACCCATTACGGCATTTCCAAAATGCCGTGAATGGTACGAATGAACCGCCTAGAAACCTAAGTCCATCCACTAGTGCAAGAACTGCTCCCTTTTGAACCATGTGTTTATAAATCTAAATGGTCTGGGGACTGAGGGTATGTCACAGCCAATCCTTAAAAGTAGAGGACAGTGATCAGAAGGCTCTTTATTAAGCACATGGATGGATGACTGTGGGAATTGTGACAGCCATTGAATTGTGCAAATTCCCCTATCTAATCTCTCAGTAGTCAATTTTTTCCCATTTTCCTTTGTTCTACCATTGGTCCATGTGAAGAAATTGCCAACCGTGTGAACTGGAATTAAACCTAGTGAGGAGATAAAGGTGCTGAAATCTCTAATCCTGGCTAAACTAGGTGAAGAAGGTCCTCTATATTCAGATACAGAGGTCATGGCATTGAAGTCTCCTATGAACATGGCATTACCTAGATTTAAAGCTTTTAGATCAGTCCATAATTGCTCTCTCTCCTTCCTAGTTCTTAAGCCATACACAAAAACTAGTTGGTAGTTAAGTTTAGGGTATGACAAGAGAACTGTACTGAGAGAAATTGGTTATGATCCAAACTAGAAGAAATACTGACATTACTATTCCACATTGGCCATATTTTTGACAAATTAGAAAACATGCAATTTTTAAAATGCAGTTTATACATGTATGAAGTACATTTATCATTATCATGCTGAGGGTCAATAATACACAGTAAATCTACATTGTGAGTTCTTACAAGTCTAGCCAATCTTAGCATGGAAGATTCCATACCTCTGATGTTCCAGACAAGAACATTTAAGCCCATAGTTGTACTAATCATTTTTTCTTAGACTTAAGGCTCTTAGTAGCTGTCCTAGTTATGATTTTATTAACCTGATTGAAATAAGAGTTTACCTTATTATTTTCAGGATCATTCACTGGGGGTTCAGCATTTGCATCTGTCAATGTGATATCAGTAGAGGTAACTTGGTGTGGTTCCTGTGTGAGGTTCTGAGAAGTTTCAGAAGTTGGTTCCCCATTGCTTTCATCCTCATCCTCTTTGGATCCATCTTCTTCTTCATCTTCCAGTATCAAAGGAAGGAATCTATTTCCTGGCTGTCTTGTTGGGAGTAGAAAGAGATTTGATTAGTAGAAATGGAGGAGTCACTAGAGTCAGAATGATTACCTGGATGAATATTGATGTCATCTGATGCAAATATTGTCTGTTTTCTTGGAGTTTTCCACTCCTCCTGTTGGGACTGGTTTATGGCTTGGATGATTTGTTGAACATGTGAAGAATATGGAATAATGGTGGTGACAGGGATGGAGGCTTGTGGTTGAGAGGATGGGATGGTGATAGGTACAGAGTGCAGTTTTGGAGTCTCAGAAGCAGATAGATCAGATTCTGAGCAGCTAGGAGTGTCCATTTGTGGAGATAGATCATCTTCACCATCTGATGAAATAGTTATAGGAGGTTGCTGTGATTTGGAGGGAATTGAAGCCTGGTCAGTAAGAGGAGTGGTGCTTCCATAGTGAGAAAGGTGAGTTTGTAAAGGATTTGAGGGGATTGGTTGTGAGGGTGAAGTGGCTGGTCCTTTGCCCTTATCTAATGAACTCAGCATTACACATGTCTTTGTGTATCTCATCTGAGTTTGTAAATGTGTCTTCCTAACTCCAGAGGTCTCAGCAACTGATGGAGTGGGAGGTTTTTGAGTGGAAGAGGACTTTGGAGGGTTACCATTTCTGGCTGGAGGTTTATTATTAACCATTGGCCTCATCTCAGGGTGGAGTATCCTGCATTCATTGATTTCATGCCCAAGTTTTTTGCAATGCTTGCAGTAGGAAGGGAGGTATTCATACTCAATAGGAAAATCAGCAACCTCACCATCTAGATTAGTTGTGAGGGTAACAACAGTGTGCAGTTTAGACAATAAATCTATCTCCACACAAAGCTTTACAGCAGAAGGTCTGGTTAGGCTGGCTGTGGCTGCATCCATCTTAATGTATCTGCCTACACTGTTTCCAATAGACTCTAACATGGCAGAATTATACCAAACAATTGGGAGGCTATGCAAGGTTATCCATATAGGCTGAATGGAGGTTTCAGTGTCTGGGGAAAAATTTGGTGTCCATTTGAAAACTTTCATTTGGACTCCTTTCAAAGACCAGAGAGATTTCATCCAACATCTATGGTAATCTTCCTGATCCTCAAACCTAATCAACACATGCTTATAATCAATGGAGCCTAGTTGATACCTGCCATTGAAACGAACCGATTTGAACGCTTCATTCAGGAATTCCATCGAGGGTTTGATTTTGGGGAATTTCCCAATAAGAGCATTGTTGTAGTGAGCCGAGAGCTAGGCTACCTCTTCCGGCGAGATCAAGCAAGCTATCTTACCTTTGTGTGTCAGAACTGGCTGGATGGCTGGGTTTGAGGGAAGTGAGGTGAAGAGTGGAGCGGGTTTTGTGTTCAGAGCTTGCAAAAAACTACGAGGGGCGGTGGCACCGCCGTGGGGAAGCGGCGGTTCCGACGACATTGTTGTCGTTTGTGACCGTTCAACGGTTAGATTTGTCTGAGATTTGTGAGTAACGGAAAGAAAGGTAACTGTTTGGGGAAAAAGAGAGTGGCATTAATTGGGAGCACAGAAAGTTAGAGAGGAGAGCGTTTTTGAAAATCTGTGGATCACTGATAGTTATATCTTTAGAAACCTCTCTGTAATCTTACAAATTGCCTCCCATGGAGGAGATCATTGTATTTTATTTGAGAAAATCTCCTGAGAGTTCAACTTTCCTGACTTTCCATAAGAGTCTTTATACGTTTTAACTTATACAGTGTACCTTTTAATTTGAACTGTAAAATTTGTTATTTGAATTTTATTAATGTTTTAATGTAAATTCATGAATTTTTGCATTAAAACATGTTTTACTATATGTTCACTTTGATACTATCAATGTTTTAACACAAAATAGTATCACTTGACCTTAAATATATAGTGGTAGTTCCATAACACTTAGGAAAGTCGGACTTTCTAGAGACTTTGCCATTTTATTTTATGTCAATTTAATGGTTTGGAGATGTCAAATATAATATCCCTCCATAATGGTGGTTTTCTTAAAAAAAAAAAAAGGGTCCTTAGAGAATTCCAACCCGCAAGAGAGTTAGAATGAGAAAAGTAAAATTTTCAAATTTCGGTCAACAAAACACCAATAAATGATTAAATATACTTAAATTTTAGTAAAATTATGTTCTTAAAAAACCATGAATTTAGAAAACAAATTATTTTACAAATTGATATATTATTGTTAATGTTGTATCAATGGTAACGGAAATTTGTAAGATATTTGATTAAGGGATAGTTGAATTATCATATATTTCATGTTTTAATTTTCATTGCAAATTAGGGTTGTTTGTCAAATTAAACAAAAATAAATGCAGTTGACATTGAAAGGAGAAATGCAAGCATTCTTATTTTTAAATAAATCAAGTAATTTTTGTATGGATATTTAATAATTTTTAATTAAATTATTTAAAAGATGTTGTTGAATGAATATGGACAACCAATAAAAAAAATATTTAGATTACAATAGTATTACAAATTCAGTATTTTGATGGCCCTAATATTTATTATTAAAAATAAATAATGAACGCCATTTATATCAAAAGAAAATATCTGAAAATACGTGTATGACAGCTAGTTTACAGCTGTCAAATGGCCAACCCGGACACGCATCGGACGCGGATTACGGGTTATAAAGGCGGGTCTGGATCCCCCAATTAGGGTTTACAAATTCCCAATTTTATTTTTCTCTCGCTAACTCTTCATCCTGTCTCTCGCGAACACACTCTCTCTCTTGCTCCTCTCGATATCTTCCGATCATCATCAGTTCCAAAAATGAGCCATTTTGAAGCAAGTCGGCTGGATACTGTTTCCCGAAATTTGCTTGCAAGTTTCGATGAGGTTGCAGATCAAGTTGAATCGGTCGGAATCGCTCCGGTGGCTCTGCTGGATACTGTTTCTCGGAATTTGCTTGCAAGTTCCGATGAGGTGGCAGATCAAGCTGACTCGCCGGTCAGAATTGCTCCGGTGGCTCCTCGGGAGACGCGGGATGAAGCTATTCGCCGGCTTCTAACTATTCGGTTGTACGAACAAGGTATTGGGGAGGGTTTCTGTGGGGATTATTGTGTCATTTGTCACACCAATTTCTCAGGTGGTGAGCAATTGGGTATTCTTGGTTGTGGCCATGAATACCACGCCGATTGTTTGCGCCCATGGCTAATGCGGAGAAACACATGCCCTCTTTGCCAACGAACTGCAATCAGGGATTTAGGCTAGTATTCTCTCTGTGATTTCTTGTTGTTTTCCTCTTTTTTTTTTTTTTTTTTTTTTTGCATTTGCGTTTTGTCTTTGCAGGAGTTTCCAAGGACCAGGATGGTTGGATAAGGCCCTTGCTGGAGTTTCCAAGACTTGGAACCAGGATGGCTGGATGAGGCCGATGCTGCTCTCGGCTGGACATGTTTTGAAGGGGACGAGGCATCATGATGTTTAGAAATCGATTCAGTTTTGTTTTCTTGGTTAAACTAGCATAGGTTACACAGTATTATAAGTTGATGTAACGAAACCTCTTATTCATCAATGAAAAGCGATTAGTTTTGATTCATTCTGTCTTGTTTGCCATTGTTATTTTTGTATCTTATTACATTTCCAATCATTATATATGATCAAAGGTTACTAATCTGATGAGGAAATCACAGTATTAGTGGTAATTGTTAATCCAGAAATCAGGATTCCAGCTTCAAATCACTTGGAGGTCTGGAAGACCAGCTGGTTTTTCTGAAAGGACTCATCGGCCTTGCCGGAGAGATTAAAGTTGCTTCTCAGGCTGTAAGTTTTTATACCAGAGTTTGTTTTTTTCCTTTTCACAGTATTTGTGTCAAAAGTTTCAAAATTGTTGCAAGAGGTGAACCCTGTATTATGGATGATGATGATTATGCCTGTATTGATACTGCTTTAGATGATCCTCATCACGGTACCATTTTCCCTAAGGTATCTGAGTTGAAAACAATGATATATTGGCATGTTGTATTGTAGATGATTTCCTGGACATGATGACTTCCATTGTGGAGGCACTACTGGATCTTCGAAGCATTGTCGTGTCACTGCAGTTCATTAAAAACGTACGAGGAACAATTCTAGAATTGGAAGAGCAGATGTCATTTGTGAAAGGATTCATTGCGCTTACCGGGAAGACTAGATTTGTTGAATCCATTCCTGTGGTGTTTCCTCAAGCTGTAAAGTTGTACTTCTGAGCTTGTTTTTTCCTCTTCATATTTTCGCAGATTTAGGGGTATTTGTGGCCTAACCGCTTAAGTCTCAAATTTGCTGCAAGATGTGAATAATGTGTATGCTGTTCTGACCAGAATCCCCAAGTAATAAAATGTTGCTGGGTATGGATGATGATGACTTTACAGCGGTGAACCTTTTTTTTATCCTCTGATATCATATCTATGGTACCTTCTAAGAATCAATAACTGTGCAGTTTCATTCGAGGATCTGCAGGAGCTATATGTTGGAATTATATCCTTGAGAGCCATTGTTAAGCTGCACCCCAACAACCGAAATGTAAAGATTAAGCAACAAATTGCAGGTGCTGTCTATGATGCAAGGGCCTTCATATGCTCACTTCACTGCTCAAGTTTAGTTCTTCGAGCTAACTGTTAATACTCTCTGTTGAATTTTCCTTGGGCTGATGAAAGAAGATCATGAACTAGCTAGCTACATGGTTTACAATTGCAAAACAAACTGAGTGTTTTGGCTTTGGTTGATGATTTATATACCAGAACATGAGATTCTGGTCGATGACAGATTTGGCAAGGAGCATGTGTTCAATTACTTGAATATTTTAATTTTTAACTTTCTTGTACACGTTTTTAGTCTAAAATTAATGCAAATGTTTGCTTATGATGATCAGATGGTGAGATTTATGAAATCGGCTATTGACCTTGGGCTGATGAAAGAAGATCATGAACTAGCTAGTCTACATGGTTGTTGAGCTTGTTAACTATATCAAACTAGCTGTAAGTTTATAAAAAGAATACTTTCGTTTTCTTTGCTGATTCTGACTTTTGAGGTATTTTGACAGTTCATTGTTTATGGTGGTTGAAAATGATCAGGAACTAAATGGGCTGAAAAAGAAGAGCTTTTGAATACTTGTCAAAACTATGACAAGCTCCTGATCATTAGCCTGTTGGTTGTGACTGAATTCTCTAGAAAGGTGTTTCGTCCAAAGATTGTACTTTGCACATTACAGTAAGGTAAGATTTTCTTCGTACCGGTAGTTACTATCTACACTGTGAACCAAACAACCACGTGAAATCAGACAATCGCACCCCCCAGTTATGTATAATCCTAGATCACTTAAATGATGTTGAGCTAGTCTTCAGAAAGAAGGCAAGGGCTTAGACATGGAGGAATGTTAATTGGTTATTTTCGCCCGGACTTTTGCTGTTGCTCTCTAAAATACATCACATTCTCATTTTTGTGAACTGCTTGCAGACTTTTCTCCGTCAGAAGGCTACATTAGCTCTAGACAGAAGCAGATCCCTGGACTTTAAAAAGCAGATACCTTCAATAAAGAATTCTTCGCCGCATGAAAGTGTGCTCTGTGATTCTAGTCGCTGCACGAGAGCACTGGATGCTCAGGTGTTTTATGATATTCTCTGCATGCCAGATTTATGTGCCCAGCTGCAAAGAAAAAGAACAGATGCTAAAGGGGAAAGGCGTTTTTACTTTTATTGTGACTTGAGAGTGGTGTTTCCTCAGCTTCAATCACATGCTGGTGAGGGAAAGGTATGTACTAAAAGTTTTGGTCTTCTCAGCGTGCATATATTGTTTAATGACTTTTGGTAAGAATGAGATAACTGAGCCGATCTAAAATTCTCATAACTCCAAGAGAAGGTGGCTCGATTTTGACATGCATTCTCTTACATCATATCCAATGTCAATAAAATGCATCATTTAAGGTGCTCTTTATAGCAGGAAATTGTATACAAAAGTTGAACTGCTGTTAACATTATTCTCAGCTGATTTCATTATCCTTGATTTAGATGAAGTTGTCGGGTGTGGATCTGCTTTTATATGCTCCTTTACTCAGGATCAAGCTAGTATAAATTGTGTTACCATTCTGAAATGCAAGTGCTGCATGTATCTTGTTCAGCAAAGAACACACTAAAATGTTTTTACTCTTCTAAAAAGCAAGAATGGCATGTGCTTTAATCTGGTTTCAATGTCGAGAGGCTTCTTCTTGCTTGACATCGCAGTTACAGGTGGAATATCATTATCCTATCGATCCCAAGTACTTTGACCTCGATACCTAAAGGTGCTGCCGATCCATCCCTTGGAGCTTTGTACATGCATCTGTCTTTGTGAAGGTGAACGGTGCCTGAAATTTACTGAATAAATCGAGCAATTAGGCTAGCGAAGAACTGTAAATACTGCTAATAAACTCCCCTCCTCTAAAAGTAAGAAGCATGTTAGTTATAAAACTGTCAATTGCTGCCATTGTGAACCTTTCAGTTTTGAGGGCAACTTCAAATTAATACCTCATACTTTTGTAAAAACATACTTGGAGTCTGACAATATGATATTTTCATTCTAGATGTATAAAGTGGTTTTCTCAAGTACTCAATGCTCACATCTCTTGATCCAGGTGCCAAATTCATAAAGAACATTACTTTGGATTCAAACGTTGTTTTGTAGGATCTTGCTCTGCAACCGCAATCCTTGTAAATGAGTAAAGGAATGAAATAATAGCCATCATAGCTAGCACAAGTAGTGTTACCTTGTGCACTGGATTAGTCATGTCCATCATCTGGCAAGCCAACAAATTAAAACATATCATTTTGTGGTGTTTTGTTAAATATATATTAGTCATATTTACAGCGCCATTCTCTGATATTTAATACATACATAGTATAAGATTTGGGTGTGAGTAAAGGGAATTAGTTTTACCACGATTCTATCTAATTAAGATCGGTTTGAAAAGAACATACAAAAAACGATATCAAAATAACGTTAGCCAAATACATCATCTCAAAGAATTTTATAATTTAAGAAAATGGAGTATATTTTAAAAAATTTTAATAGTTGAGCAAATATTTTGAGAATAGCAGAAAAATAAAAATCAGAAATACGCTCTCGTAATGAATAAAATTACATTCTCTATTTGTTGTCCAAATTCATCAAGATTTTAACATATTCTCACCCTCAACTGAAATTAGACATAAACTGGTAAAGTTAGATGTCTAACTATGTGAATTATGCAATGATATAATAAAATAAAGTATGATAATGTATGAAAAAGTTTAATAATATAAAACTTAGGAAATATTAAATTGTCACATTTGATCCATTATAGGCATAATGCTGAAAAACGTATTATATATGATATTACAAACAAGCAAATGCTATAGTTGTGAACTAGATCACGAGCATACAGGAAAATGTCCAAATGAAGTCAACCTCTAATATATCTGAAGAGGACTCGGTATTCCATGCTTGCAAAGCGTTTGCGACTCAAGGTCATACATTGCCAGAACTACAAATCTGGGATGCTTCTTCCTCAAAGGCAGTTGCGTGGCATTAAGATCGATGAAGGGAACCACCACTTTGTGCATAATAGACTCTGCATATATCTCATCCCTGTGGAAGCTGTAAAACACCTCTCTTTGTATCAACAAGTTCAGAATGTCCCCCAAATTTCTTACGCGCATCCTCTGGACGATAAAACCATGTACGTCAATTATGAGCACCCCTTCCTTAACTTGAAAAATGTCCTACAAATACCTTTAAGAAATTTAAAGAGAATCAACCAATAATAGGCTTCTTGAAAATCAACCAATATATATACCTCACATATCAATTGTTTTATTGCAAGCGGCAACCCATACAAAAGATGTTCAAAAACACGTTGGTTATCATCAAAAACTTAGAGAGAGAGATTATACAAAATGACAATATAGTGAAATTTTAAATCCTGTCACAGCTCATAAGTATAGTCGCATAGTACAAGGTACAAATGAAAACCAAACAAGAGTGCATTTTTTTAAATTTCCACACATCCCTTTATCAACAAATACTCAGTCAAAGTAACGAAAAAGAAATGAGAATCGATGTAATAAATCAATTAGGATGCATAAATCAACATACACAAAAAGTAAAAGAGTGAAGATTAAGAGACTGCAAAACTGTCTCCAGTGGCACTAAATCTCGAACTATATGTTTATGAGGACACTAAACTTTCTTAGACATGCATAATAATACCGACTTTTTTCAAAAATACAAGTGATTAACCATCCTTTAAAATTACAAGTAAAATACTGGATTGTATATAGCACCACCCTTAAAAAATCAAGTATCTGTTGAATTTTACTGGTCAAATAACAAGTTTAGAGTTTGAAAATTAAGTTGATATTTTGGCCACCTATTGATTGTAATAAATATGTTGAGCTATTCAAATTTTTTCATTTACCACTTGTTGAAACTTCCTCTCCTTTAACTCACTGCGACAATTACAAGGAAGATATGCACTATAGAACCTGAACTCGGTGCTCCAAAATGGAAAAATGCTATACGAACAGATTAAAATACCAAATGAGACTAGAAAATAAACTTGGTGCCGTGGTTCATAAAACTCTCAAAAGATCTGATATTATGGCAAACGGCAGGCATACTAAGATTCTGAGTTCTTGAAAACTGGTCTTAAGACGCGTCTTTATTCAAAACAACGACGGAAAATGCATGCAGAAAAATGGTGCATCGTTTCCATCTTTTCCCTTGTTGTGGCGCAGGGTCTTCTGTCATCAATGCCGACGGTGTATATTAATCTAAACATGGACTCAAGTTCAATGAGCCTTTTGACCAATAGGGTGGCACCTTGTAATTTTACTAGCTTGTTACATGTATTAGGTATTTTACTTTTTTGCGGTTAGAATAATTCATTTTAATTTATTATTAGATCATAAATTGTACGTTTTTGAAATGTTATGCCCAAATTAATACACTCTTAATGTTGGGACAAATAATAAAATTTTCATCATTGATTTAGTCTTAATTTCCTAAATTATTGAAGGACTATATGGTGCCATTATTATTTTAAATACGGTGAAAATAATAATACAGACGTTCTCATAGTGTATAATTTAAGGAAAAGATCACGGGGTTAAAGCTTATTCATGTATAGTACGTATGAGAGTGCTAGCTAGATGAGTATAGGAGTGTTAGATAGAGACGCAATCTTTCTTAATAACTTTTTTGCACTAACATAACGAAGTCATTGTAATCATAATTTGATTTAATAACTTGTAAGGTATCCTTAAATCGGTTTAAACCTAACATGAGAGTTTAAAAATGTAATAATATTTAACCATTTTGCTTCTGTACATATTCACGAACGTTTGGAATCAGGCATACGTCTCAAGTTTCAACTAAACTAACCATAATTGACAGATAGTTTAGTTGGGGCACTATATATATTTACTAAGACGTGGGACTGTTTTACATGCGAATTGAAGAAAAGCAATTAGTGCGAAATTTAAGCCATTTCTAGGAGAGATGGATATTCAATTTTTGAATCACAAACAATTATGTATTTTGAAAAGACAAAAGCCCAAATTTTAAAAAATATATTAGTATTTTGATAAAACTATAAAATGGGTCAGCTCTGTAACATCTGTAACAGATTGAGACTCATCTTCACTATAAAGTATTATATAATAGAAAAGTTGATGTCTGCCTTCAACATCAGGCATACACACACACATGATACATGACAATTACAGATTACAACATAACCATTTATTCATCTGTCACGAACACCAAAATATTAGACAATATAAGTTATACATGCAATAAAATAAACCAATTCATAATATCCACTTTTACTAGAATCACCACAGCTCACTAACACAAAGCATCAGGATTGGGAAACCAGGAGAATGATTCAGTAAACTGAAACACATGATACCACATATAATTATTCAACCGACCACAATCATCCTCAATGACCGCAAGCACAGTAGTTACTTCAGATGTTGTATTGTAACGAATGATGTGACGAGGAATCAGCAGAATTAAGTCCATGCTCTTCCCATCATCAGCCCAGATCACGCTCAACACCGAGAAGGAGTAGTAACTATACCTTTGAACAACAGGCTTATTGTCCTCGTCAAACTTGAACGCCGGCAGACGAAATTCTCTGGCCATCTCCGGGAACAACGAACCAAAATTATCCACACTGATGCTGTACAGCATGATCCAGTTGTCATAGCTGTTCTCCATCCTGTAGATTATTATTGGTGGATTGTAAAGAGCGTGAAACTCGACATCCACCAAGTGAAGATAGCCGTTAGATTGACCCATCAATCGAACTCTATCAATTGTGTTCAAGTCCATTTTGAGTTGCGGTAGTGAGAAATTCTTCATAGTTTCATCCTCAATCGAGAAACAGACGGATCCACCACTCGGGCAAAGCCAGTGTATCGCGCCATTCCAGAACACCCCGCGCTCGAACACATTCATGAGGTGCCTAATAAACGATATAGTAAAAGATTAATAATTTACCATAAACAAAATATATCAGAATGGATACTAAATGAAGGTTATTTTTACCATGAATTGATTAAACTTCCTTGCCATCTCCTCCATTCATGAGTTCCTGAAGAATATATATCTAATACGAAATCTTCGTCCCTGGCTACCCGGAAAAAACAGAGAACCTTGAAATCAGGTGCTCTTTTTGGGTCGAAGGCCAGAACAAGCTTGTACTGGAGATGGTACATGAGTTGGCTTTTATACGGAAGCTCGATGTAGTCCCCAGTGGTGATGTTGGTGACATAGTATGTGGAATAATCTTCGCACTCTGAATAGACATGGCATAATGATAAACCAGCATAAGAGCCGACGACCTTCGTTCCCAGACAAGAATTATCATCAATGTAGCCAAAGTTTAGTGTCCTTATTGGTCGAGGTTGATTTCGATCTTTATCGAGTACTGGGAGAACAATCCAATTATCTTTTTCACCCCAGGGCATCAGGAGGCAGGTTGGGATAGGGTACCTAACTCTGCGAGTATGACTCATCCTGAACTCATGACTCAGGATGATAGAATACCATTTCTCAGAGACACTGCAAAAGCGCAGCAGAGGTTTTACGGGCAGCTTAATCATGATTTGCAGGAGCAGATCTTCGTTTTGCTCGATTTCTTCAGAAGAAGAAGAATATGAAGGAATATCTGAAAATGGTGGTGATGGATCAGACAGAGATAAAGATGCTAGTGCCTTCATGGATGAATCTAGAAGATGCGCCGGACTCATCATCATCATGGAAATATTTTTATGACAGAAAATGGTGTTTTGAGCTTGATCAGGAGATGGTGGACTGGAGCTTTGCAGAGATGGGAATTTCATGCTGCTTTCAATTACACAAGGGGTTAAAAAAGATAAAATTAATACTGTATTTTGCTATAATCTACCATACACATGAACATAGAAATTAATAAATGGTCTAGAAAATATAAGAACTTCAAATCTATATGAATCTGCAATATTAAATCTAGCAACAGTGGTTAATGCAGATAGTTCGTGACGTCAAAGTTTCCCGGCTATAATGGTTAAAGAAATTCCCAACTCAAAAAAATGTATAGATTTTTAAACTATTTTTAAAATAAGTAGATTAATTTCAGTATGACTTATTAAGGAGGCTAAAAATAATGTTATGAAACACCACACATTTCTAATTTATCTCAATATTCTTACCTGTTTTTTCTTCATCCTTAACTATACTACTCAAAACAATCTAAATGCAAAACCTTCAAACCATAACCGTATATATGTGAAGCAATTTTATTCCACAAATTAAAAGGAAACAAAATCTAATTGAGTATGACATAAACTGGTACTGAACATGTGAATGTTGGATCAGATTATAGTCATCATGGGGTAAAAGCTATTGAATTGACACTATATTGTAGAATGAGGTTGTTAAACTGAAATTAGAACAAAATTGGGTATCAAAATTTATTTCCAAAAACGTAGTATTTTGCTACTAGAATGGTATGTATTTGTCCAAAAATATGTGACTTTGAATATATTCGAAAAATAAATTGGCCAGTTAGATTCAACCAAGCCTAATTTTTGAAGGAAAAAATTCTATATCTAAATTTGACCAGGTCAATTTAAGTCAGCGTTGATCAAATATATCACATCGCACAACCCTGATGACAAGACTTGGTCAATATAGGTCCCGGATATTCTAGAACTATTGGGCTTGACGTGGAATCCGCCGCACTAGAAAAGCCTACGAGGTTCTGGTTTTACAAATTTCAACAGGTGAGGGGATCGTCATTGATCTCACCGTTGTAAATCTAGTCACGACAATCGTCTATTGAGATGTCCAGTGCTTTCACCGATCTTTAGATCTGATCGATCTTTGCCATGAGTTGGCAGTGATCTGCAGATTAAAGTTCCGCTCGACGGTCAAAACGGGTTTCTCACCGGATAAAATCTTACCACTCGCCAGTTTGAGTCATAAATCCGAAAAGGTTTGGAATAACTAGATTAGAGATAGGTGGGCCAGATCTTTGTGTTTGTAGATTAGGGGCAGAAAGGGGTCGTTCAAGACACTGAATTAAAGGCGGTGAATGGGGGAGGTCGTCGGAAGTAAGGGTTGGCGTCTACCCGTTCAGATCTGGTGTTTGAGGGTTACAGAAGGAAAGAGATGGTTGAGAGAGAGGAAAGAGAAAATTTACTCATGTTAGTAACTAGTGTTACATTTTAAAACATGATTCAATACACAAGTTTTTTAATTTTAAGCCAGGCTACTATCAAAACATAAACATGCATTTTGCCTCACATGTATGGATTCTAATAGATGGGAAAAAATGTCTTACCTTGGAACATATTCTTGATTTGTCTGATTGAGTCCTTGAAGAAAATCAACCTCCTTCATTCTCCTTTATCCTTTTCCTCTCCCACCTTGAGACCTCTTCTAACTTTTCCTTTTTATGGTTTTGTGATTGTTTTTTTCTATAGTTATTCATGATCCATCCAGGCCCAGTTTATATAAGATAAGAAGATGAGACATCAATTAATATTGGGGGACACGTGCCCCTTATTTATCAAAGCGGCCACTTATAACGGTGACTAATTAGCAATAGTAGTTGCGTGTACGTTTTCATCGTGTACTCGAAATATTTACACACATTTATCCCCATTTTTCCAATTTTAATTCTTTTAAAATTTTTATCTCATAGTGCATATTGAAAACGAATTACCAGAAAAGAATTGCTGGAAAAACTAAGAGTGACATAGATAGACATTTACATTTATATGCTCTTTCAAAAAAAATAATTACATTCAAAATGTTGGGAATCACTCAAGAATGATTATCAATAGTGGAATTAACATTATGTCTAAGGATAATTGTACTAATCAAACTCGAGGTATGTGTACGGTCCAATAGTCCATATCCTAATGGATTTAGGGTTTAAGGGTTACGACACAATAGGTATTTATGTCCACCAACGTCATTGCAAAAGGAAAAGATTTTAGACACAAGGTAAGTTCTCTTATTTTCCCATGATAATTCGACCACCTTGGGGAATATAAATACCAAGGATTAGGGCACATAATTATTATGCGAAGAAAGCACACACAGTCTATATAAGCTTTCTCAACCCTTACACACCAATACTAATTTGAGCGTCCCAGAGTCTACCCCCGGAAACCCCTTCGGGTTATTGCAGGTGATCAGAGATCGAATCCGAGGATAGTCGATCGATTTCTGGAGACGCACATCTATCAAGTGGCACGCCCGGTGGGACACTACAAATCATAGAGTCCTTGGATCTCAGATTGCCCTCAAATATCTCTTCGAGCGATCAACAGACCAGAACTTAGCTGGTCATCATCCATGTTGTCTCACACTGAAAACCCCTAAAACCAGCATGACGGTGAGGAGCACCAACCAGAAGGTGATCGTGTCCAAGGGCTATTCTAGATTGATCTCCTTCCGGTGATGTCGGTCGAAACATTGGCCCGTGACTTCATTGAGTCCAAGCAGCGAGAGTGGAAGGCGTTTATATCCTCTCATACTACAAGATTCCGTCAGAAAACCCAGATCCAACCGATAGGACAAGGTTGATGATAACACAAGAAGATTTGGAAGAGCAATGGCAACAGGCTCAATCACTGCCGCCTCTTGCACTGACTATGGAGCAAGAAGTATGCACGGTGCTTGTCCCTGGATACAATACGGATGTGCCTTCAATCATAGAGCATCAAGTCAAGCGTGGAAGTTTCAAAAGCTCTGAGATTAGCTCAGATGGCTAAAGGGAACTTCCAAGACCCCTTGGATTACGGAGATTCAAGAATCCCCTTTCCCCAAGGGGTTCAAGCTGTCAGACAATGTGTTATACTACGCCGAAGAATCCAACCCGGCAGCTTCGACGGGAGCAGCCGGACCGCCGCAGGTGAAGCCGACGGGATGGGTCGGGTCCAGCCGATCCGACGCGCGCAGGCACAGGTCAAAGACCACCTAGACGTGGTGTCCGATCGATCCGGGCAGACAACAAGGCCCATTACTCGAGCCCATGGGTCGGGGATACTCGGACTGCCTGGGAACGAAGCGGACCTGAGAGCAGTTTCTTGATTTGGGAATTTCGGCTCGATCGGCTCTGGTTGGCTCGGGTCGGGTCGGGTAAACTCGGGTCGGGTCGGCTCAGGTCGGCCGGGCTGGGTCGGTTTGGGCAGTTTGGATAGGTTTTTACTGGAATTGGCCCAACTAGTTTGAGAAGATGGGATTTTGGTCCGATCTGACATTACGCGCCGTCGCCGTCCTCCACGCGCCGCCGTGGGGCCTCCGTGAGTTGCAGCCAGACATATCAGTGTGTCCGTCACCGGTTGCCCCACACGGATGTTAACGCGCTTCGCCGGATTTCCACATGCCAAGCTGGATTTTGAGCACCGTCGTCAGTTTCTTCAGATTGGACTGGAGTGTGGGTATTCTTTTTTCTTTTATTTATTTTCTGCTTTCTTAGAGTTTTTAGATTTTAAGAGATTTTGGAGTGTGGGTGATTGAAACTTTGACTTTTTGCAAAATTGATTTGACAAATTTATTGAGTATCCCTGCCCATTTGTTTGTCGCCTCCCTCTTTCTTTTGGGAAGACCCCTTGGGTTTCGTTGTGTGCAGTTACAGTAGAGGAGAAATCCAAGTCGTAGTAATTTCTTTAAATTTACTATCGGCGTCTCTGTGCATATACTTGTAGATTTGAGCATTTAGTGCAGACTTTATGTTTCAAATTAGGGATATTATACCTGTCAAAGAAGTTTGACGCTTTTGTGTCGGTCATTTAGGAATCTTTCGATTCATCTCTTTTTCAGGTACCACTATCGAAGTAGAGAATTAGTATGGCCGTATCTAACTACTAAGGCTTTAATTCGTGTTTCAGATACAGAGAAAGTTTAGTATAGTTATATCTTTATTTTTATTTTTTAGATGAAACCATCAGAAGATGGAGGATATTTTTATTGGCTTCCCAAACCAAATCAAAAACCACAAAAGTGGCATAAGGTTCTTTTTCAAACCAGTTACAGTAGCCCAATATAGGCCATAAGCATAAAAAAATACTTCAAAAAGAGATAAGTGCTAACTAGACCTAGCTAATAGGATGAGTATCTCCCCCTCTTAATACTTCACCAAAAACAGCAAGGGACCTATAAGCGAATCGCAAGCGAAACACTAAGCGGCCACCTACTAAATGGAAGAATGAAAAGGAGAGAGAAAAAAATATAATAACCTGGGAGAGCTAGGTCCAAAATGAAGTGAATCAATGCATCAGAAGCCTGAGATCTTTAATGAGAAGTAGGGATCCTAAGAGAAGGAACATCCCATGCATCTAGATTGAGGAGACCTTGTAGATCCATAGGCAGTGCTGACCAGTCATAGGTCTTGTCAGATTGGTTATGTATGGTGAGCTTGGCAAGATAATCTGCTCGCTTATTTCCTTCTCTGAGGACATGTGTTATGGAGTTGGATCCAAGTAGAGACTTGATACTGTGAGAGAGGGAAAACAATTTCCACTGTGTAGAATCTGGATCATTAATCATTTGTACAGCAATCTTGCAGTCTGACTCAACACTGAAAAGCCTGGCACCAAGAGAGAGACCATAGTGTATGCCAGCCTCAATGGCTAGCATTTCTGCTTGAAGAGAGGAGATGGCATATGTGTGAAAACCTTTGGCACCATAGAATTCACCATTTGTACCCCTACATATTAATCCAATGCCTATTTTATTCTGAAACCATGCAGCATCCACATTGACTTTTAGCCCATTTACTGGCCTAGACCACCTAACTGCAATTATTTTTGGTTTTGGAGGAATATAAATGGGTGGTATACATGCCCGGGATATCAGATTATCATCCACTGGCCTAGTAAGAGGGACATGACTGACAAGGAGTGAGTAATAGATGAGATCATGCAGCTGTTTTTCCATCATTTTCAGATTGGGAGCCTGACCATCAAAGATCAATTGTTTCTGCATTTCCAGAGTATCCAAAGCACAAACACAGGAGCCATCTGATTCATTTTAGTGTGTAACTTAGATAGACTAGAGAAAGACCATACAGTGGACAATCTATCCCATAAGCTGTCAACACTGAAGTATAGAGATCCACATATTGAGTGCATATATTTCCACAAATGCACAGAAATTGCACAAGTTGAGAAGAAATGATGCACAGTGTCTATATGGTGGCAGAAAGGGCATTTAGAGGCAAAGTTGAAGCCAAACTGACTCAAAATATCATCAAAGGGCAACGGACAGTTTAAAAGCCTCCAGGAAAACACAGAAAATTTTTTAGGGATACCTGGTCTCCAGATCTTTGTCAGAGATGGATATTTCTGATTTTGCTGTATGAAGGTGGAATAGGCAGACTTTGTGGTGAAAGCCCCATGCAGGTCAGGCTTCCATGTTAACTTGTCCTTCCTTTGTGGATGAATCTCAGCTCTCTAGAGGATCAAAATTATACTATGGGGGAGGATCATGGAGAGAAGAGGGATATAGGTCGATTTTCCTTCAATGAATTGTCTGACAGAGAATCTCAGATAATGGTCATTTCCTGGGTAGAAGAGATCAATAAGGGGACCCTTGTCAGTCCAAAAAGCTGTCCAGAAATTGTAGTCCCCAGTGCCATGAATTACCCTGGAGTTAGCTTCAACTATCAGATTAATGTTACAGATCCTTCTCCAGTTCTGAGAGGACCTAGAGGATGGAGGGAGGGAAGGAATGAAGCAAGTCCAGGGGGCTTCACCTATCTGGTATTTCCACCAGAGTTTGCAGGAGTAGGTCTTAGTAGTTGCAGAAATATCTCTAATTCCCAAGCCATTTTCAGCCATAGGCTTGCATAAGGATCTCCATTCTCTCCATGACTTCTTTGGCTTATTTTCAGTACTGCCCCAGAAAAAAATGGCCAGTCTTCTCTCAATCTTCCTGATTATCTCCTTTGTGGGCTCCATTACTGCCCATATGTGTTGAGGCAGAGATAGCAAACATGACTGAATTAGGGTTATCTTCCCACCCGTAGAAAGCCAAATAATTTTCCAGTTTGAAATTTTTTTGTCAATCATTTCCAGAATAGGCTGAAAATGTAAATTAAGGATCCTTCCTTTGAAAACTTGTACTTTTTATACCCAAAATATTTGACAGGCAGGCAACCTTTTTTCATACCCAAAATATTTTTAACTTGTCTAAGCTTGGCAGAAGTTGCAGTGGTGCTCAGAAAAAATTCACTCTTATCAAAATTAACCTTTTGGCCAGTAGTTTCCTCAAATTTCACAAGGAAAGCTTTCATTTTAATTAGGTTTAATTTTGATGCTTTTAAGAAAATGACAGTATCATCTGCATAGCTCAAATGAGAGATTGGTAAAGCATTTCTGGGCAGAGTCTGGTAAAAGCCTCTGAAAAAATGTCAAAAAGGAAAGGAGAGATAGGATCTTCTTGCTTTTTACCCCTGGAGGCCTGAAAATAGCCTACAGGCTTCCCATTTATCAAAACAGAAAACCAAGCATTAGACAAATTTTTTAGGATGCACTGAATGATCCTGCCTGAAAAACCAAATTTTTGGAGAATTTTTGTGAGGAAATCCCAGCTAACCCTGTCAAAAGCTTTCATGAGATCCAGCTTTAAAATACAGTTAGGGTCCCTTTGTTTTCTATTCAAAAATCTAAACATTATCTTTAAATAGATAACATTATCTGAGATGTCTCTATTTTTCAAGAAAGCAGATTGATGAGGAGAAATTAATTTTGGCATCAAAGGTTTTAATCTTTCCTTAAGAAGTTTTGAAAAAAAATTATTTGTAACATTGGAAAGACTAATTGGTCTGTAATCATTAAAACTTACAGGGATATCATTTTTGGGAATAATAGTTATCCAAGTGCTAGAGATACCCCTGTGGATATTAGACCTAGACAGAAAATCATTTGATGCCTCTAGAAGATCTAAGCATATAATTTTCCAGGCCTTAATAAAGAATAATGCAGTAAAGCCAGCTGGCCCTGGACTGCTTGTTTTATTAAGTCCAAAAACAATTTGCTGCAGTTCTAATAATGTTACTGGTCTAGTTAAATCAGCATTGTCCTCCTCAGATATGATTTTTGGAATCTGGGAGAGAAAATGAGAACTAAATTGATCCTTGTCAGGATGAGGGTCATTAGTCAACAGATTCTGGTAATAGGAGATAGCCTCCTTTTCTATTTCTAAATTATCTGTCAACCATCTCCCATCTGAGCTCTTGATCTTTGTGATATTGAGTCTACATTTTTTCTCCAAAACAGAGTTATGAAAAAACTTTGTATTCTCATCCCCCTCTTTTAGCCATTTTAGCTTGGCCTTATGTTTCCAGAAATTATTTTGTTCTTTCAGAGCTCTAGTAAGAAGAGCTTTACATTTTTTAAGCTTGATTAACTCATTAGTTGAGCTATCTGCCTCAAAAATAATTTCCTGGATCCTTAAATTTTCCTCAGCCACAAATAAATTTTCATCAATATTACCAAACACCTCCCTGTTCCATACTTTAAGAACTTTTTTGAGGCTGTTTAGTTTGAGAAAAAATTTGAGCATTCCCTGACCTTCAATAGGGACAGTCCAATGGTTATGAATAACATCCAAGAACTGCTCCCTTTTGAACCATGTGTTTATAAATCTAAATGGTCTGGGGACTGAGGGTATGTCACAACCAATCCTTAAAAGTAGAGGACAGTGATCAGAAGGCTCTTTATTAAGCACATGGATGGATGACTGTGGGAATTGTGACAGCCATTGAATGGTGCAAATTCCCCTATCTAATCTCTCAGTAGTCAATTTTTTCCCATTTTCCTTTGTTCTACCATTGGTCCATGTGAAGAAATTGCCAACCGTGTGAACTGGAATTAAACCTAGTGAGGAGATAAAGGTGCTGAAATCTCTAATGCTGGCTAAACTAGGTGAAGAAGGTCCTCTATATTCAGATACAGAGGTCATGGCATTGAAGTCTCCTATGAACATGGCATTACCTAGATTTAAAGCTTTTAGACCAGTCCATAATTGCTCTCTCTCCTTCCTAGTTCTTAAGCCATACACAAAAACTAGTTGGTAGTTAAGTTTAGGGTATGACAAGAGAACTGTACTGAGAGAAATTGGTTATGATCCAAACTAGAAGCAATACTGACATTACTATTCCACATTAGCCATATTTTTGACAAATTAGAAAACATGCAATTTTTTAAATGCAGTTTATACATGTATGAAGTACATTTATCATTATCATGCTGAGGGTCAATAATACACAGTCAATCTACATTGTGAGTTCTTATGAGTCTAGCCAATCTTAGCATGGAAGATTCCATACCTCTGATGTTCCAGACAAGAACATTTAAGCCCATAGTTGTACTAATCATTTTTTCTTAGACTTAAGGCTCTTAGTAGCTGTCCTAGTTATGATTTTATTAACCTGATTGAAATAAGAGTTTACCTTATTGTTTTCAGGATCATTCACTGGGGGTTCAGCATTTGCATCTATCACTGTGATATCAGTAGAGGTAACTTGGTGTGGTTCCTGTGTGAGGTTCTGAGAAGTTTCAGAAGTTGGTTCCCCATTGCTTTCATCCTCATCCTCTTTGGATCCATCTTCTTCTTCATCTTCCAGTATCAAAGGAAGGAATCTATTTCCTGGCTGTCTTGGTTGGGAGTAGAAAGAGATTTGATTAGTAGAAATGGAGGAGTCACTAGAGTCAGAATGATTACCTGGATGAATATTGATGTCATCTGATGCAAATATTGTCTGTTTTCTTGGAGTTTTCCACTCCTCCTGTTGGGACTGGTTTATGGCTTGGATGATTTGTTGAACATGTGAAGAATATGGAATAATGGTGGTGACAGGGATGGAGGCTTGTGGTTGAGAGGATGGGATGGTGATAGGTACAGAGTGCAGTTTTGGAGTCTCAGAAGCAGATAGATCAGATTCTGAGCAGCTAGGAGTGTCCATTTGTGGAGATAGATCATCTTCACCATCTGATGAAATAGTTATAGGAGGTTGCTGTGATTTGGAGGGAATTGAAGCCTGGTCAGTAAGAGGAGTGGTGCTTCCATAGTGAGAAAGGTGAGTTTGTAAAGGATTTGAGGGGATTGGTTGTGAGGGTGAAGTGGCTGGTCCTTTGCCCTTATCTAATGAACTCAGCATTACACCTGTCTTTGTGTATCTCATCTGAGTTTGTAAATGTGTCTTCCTAACTCCAGAGGTCTCAGCAACTGATGGAGTGGGAGGTTTTTGAGTGGAAGAGGACTTTGGAGGGTTACCATTTCTGGCTGGAGGTTTATTATTAACCATTGGCCTCATCTCAGGGTGGAGTATCCTGCATTCATTGATTTCATGCCCAAGTTTTTTGCAATGCTTGCAGTAGGAAGGGAGGTATTCATACTCAATAGGAAAATCAGCAACCTCACCATCTAGATTAGTTGTGAGGGTAACAACAGTGTGCAGTTTAGACAATAAATCTATCTCCACACAAAGCTTTACAGCAGAAGGTCTGGTTAGGCTGGCTGTGGCTGCATCCATCTTAATGTATCTGCCTACACTGTTTCCAATAGACTCTAACATGGCAGAATTATACCAAACAATTGGGAGGCTATGCAAGGTTATCCATATAGGCTGAATGGAGGTTCAGTGTCTGGGGAAAAATTTGGTGTCCATTTGAAAACTTTCATTTGGACTCCTTTCAAAGACCAGAGAGATTTCATCCAACATCTGTGGTAATCTTCCTGATCCTCAAACCTAATCAACACATGCTTATAATCAATGGAGCCTAGTTGATACCTGCCATTGAAACGAACCGATTTGAACGCTTCATTCAGTAATTCCATCGAGGGTTTGATTTTGGGGAATTTCCCAATAAGAGCATTGTTGTAGTGAGCCGAGAGCTAGGCTACCTCTTCCGGCGAGATCAAGCAAGCTATCTTACCTTTGTGTGTCAGAACTGGCTGGATGGCTGGGTTTG
The DNA here is from genome assembly GCA_948330725.1 of Sherardia arvensis. Classification (NCBI taxonomy): domain Eukaryota; kingdom Viridiplantae; phylum Streptophyta; class Magnoliopsida; order Gentianales; family Rubiaceae; genus Sherardia; species Sherardia arvensis. The sequence goes on from OX415241.1 coordinate 32,059,672, forward strand.
AGGGAAGTGAGGTGAAGAGTGGAGCGGGTTTTGTGTTCAGAGCTTGCAAAAAACTACGAGGGGCGGTGGCACCGCCGTGGGGAAGCGGCGGTTCCGACGACATTGTTGTCGTTTGTGACCGTTCAACGGTTAGATTTGTCTGAGATTTGTGAGTAACGGAAAGAAAGGTAACTGTTTGGGGAAAAAGAGAGTGGCATTAATTGGGAGCACAGAAAGTTAGAGAGGAGAGCGTTTTTGAAAATCTGTGGATCACTGATAGTTATATCTTTAGAAATCTCTTTGTCATCTTACAAATTGCCTGTCATAGAGGAGATCATTGTATTTTATTTGAGAAAATCTCCTGAGAGTTCAACTTTCCTGACTTTCCATAAGAGTCTTTATACGTTTTAACTTATACAGTGTACCTTTTAATTTGAACTGTAAAATTTGTTATTTGAATTTTATTAATGTTTTAATGTAAATTCATGAATTTTTGCATTAAAACATGTTTTACTATATGTTCACTTTGATACTATCAATGTTTTAACACAAAATAGTATCACTTGACCTTAAATATATAGTGGTAGTTCCATAACACTTAGGAAAGTCGGACTTTCTAGAGACTTTGCCATTTTATTTTATGTCAATTTAATGGTTTGGAGATGTCAAATATAATATCCCTCCATAATGGTGGTTTTCTTAAAAAAAAAAAAAAGGGTCCTTAGAGAATTCCAACCCGCAAGAGAGTTAGAATGAGAAAAGTAAAATTTTCAAATTTCGGTCAACAAAACACCAATAAATGATTAAATATACTTAAATTTTAGTAAAATTATGTTCTTAAAAAACCATGAATTTAGAAAACAAATTATTTTACAAATTGATATATTATTGTTAATGTTGTATCAATGGTAACGGAATTTTGTAAGAAATTTGATTAAGGGATAGTTGAATTATCATATACTTCATGTTTTAATTTTCATTTCAAATTAGGGTTGTTTGTCAAATTAAACAAAAATAAATGCAGTTGATATTGAAAGGAGAAATGCAAGCATTCTTATTTTTAAATAAATCAAGTAATTTTTGTATGGATATTTAATAATTTTTAATTAATTATTTAAAAGATGTTGTTGAATGAATATGGACAACCAAAAAAAAAAATATTTAGATTACAATAGTATTACAAATTCAGTATTTTGATGGCCCTAATATTTATTATTAAAAAAAAATAATGAACGCCATTTATATCAAAAGAAAATATCTGAAAATACGTGTATGACAGCTAGTTTACAGCTGTCAAATGGCCAACCCGGACACGCATCGGACGCGGATTACGGGTTATAAAGGCGGGTCTGGATCCCCCAATTAGGGTTTACAAATTCCCAATTTTATTTTTCTCTCGCTAACTCTTCATCCTGTCTCTCGCGAACACACTCTCTCTCGTGCTCCTCTCGATATCTTCCGATCATCATCAGTTCCAAAAATGAGCCATTTTGAAGCAAGTCGGCTGGATACTGTTTCCGGAAATTTGCTTGCAAGTTTCGATGAGGTTGCAGATCAAGTTGAATCGGTCGGAATCGCTCCGGTGGCTCTGCTGGATACTGTTTCTCGGAATTTGCTTGCAAGTTTCGATGAGGTGGCAGATCAAGCTGACTCGCCGGTCAGAATTGCTCCGGTGGCTCCTCGGGAGACGCGGGATGAAGCTATTCGCCGGCTTCTAACTATTCGGTTGTACGAACAAGGTATTGGGGAGGGTTTCTGTGGGGATTATTGTGTCATTTGTCACACCAATTTCTCAGGTGGTGAGCAATTGGGTATTCTTGGTTGTGGCCATGAATACCACGCCGATTGTTTGCCCCCATGGCTAATGCGGAGAAACACATGCCCTCTTTGCCAACGAACTGCAATCAGGGATTTAGGCTAGTATTCTCTCTGTGATTTCTTGTTGTTTTCCTCTTTTTTTTTTTTTTTTTTTTTTTTTGCATTTGCGTTTTGTCTTTGCAGGAGTTTCCAAGGACCAGGATGGTTGGATAAGGCCCTTGCTGGAGTTTCCAAGACCTGGAACCAGGATGGCTGGATGAGGCCGTTGCTGCTCTCGGCTGGACATGTTTTGAAGGGGACGAGGCATCATGATGTTTAGAAATCGATTCAGTTTTGTTTTCTTGGTTAAACTAGCATAGGTTACACAGTATTATAAGTTGATGTAAAGAAACCTCTTATTCATCAATGAAAAGCGATTAGTTTTGATTCATTCTGTCTTGTTTGCCATTGTTATTTTTGTATCTTATTACATTTCCAATCATTATATATGATCAAAGGTTACTAATCTGATGAGGAAATCACAGTATTAGTGGTAATTGTTAATCCAGAAATCAGGATTCCAGCTTCAAATCACTTGGAGGTCTGGAAGAGCAGCTGGTTTTTCTGAAAGGACTCATCGGCCTTGCCGGAGAGATTAAAGTTGCTTCTCAGGCTGTAAGTTTTTATACCAGAGTTTGTTTTTTTCCTTTTCACAGTATTTGTGTCAAAAGTTTCAAAATTGTTGCAAGAGGTGAACCCTGTATTATGGATGATGATGATTATGCCTGTATTGATACTGCTTTAGATGATCCTCATCACGGTACCATTCTCCCTAAGGTATCTGAGTTGAAAACAATGATATATTGGCATGTTGTATTGTAGATGATTTCCTGGACACGATGACTTCCATTGTGGAGGCACTACTGGATCTTCGAAGCATTGTCGTGTCACTGCAGTTCATTAAAAACGTACGAGGAACAATTCTAGAATTGGAAGAGCAGATGTCATTTGTGAAAGGATTCATTGCGCTTACCGGGAAGACTAGATTTGTTGAATCCATTCCTGTGGTGTTTCCTCAAGCTGTAAAGTTGTACTTATGAGCTTGTTTTTTCCTCTTCATATTTTCGCAGATTTAGGGGTATTTGTGGCCTAACCGCTTAAGTCTCAAATTTGCTGCAAGATGTGAATAATGTGTATGCTGTTCTGACCAGAATCCCCAAGTAATAAAATGTTGCTGGGTATGGATGATGATGACTTTACAGCGGTGAACCTTTTTTTTATCCTCTGATATCATATCTATGGTACCTTCTAAGAATCAATAACTGTGCAGTTTCATTCGAGGATCTGCAGGAGCTATATGTTGGAATTATATCCTTGAGAGCCATTGTTAAGCTGCACCCCAACAACCGAAATGTAAAGATTAAGCAACAAATTGCAGGTGCTGTCTATGATGCAAGGGCCTTCATATGCTCACTTCACTGCTCAAGTTTAGTTCTTCGAGCTAACTGTTAATACTCTCTATTGAATTTTCCTTGGGCTGATGAAAGAAGATCATGAACTAGCTAGCTACATGGTTTACAATTGCAAAACAAACTGAGTGTTTTGGCTTTGGTTGATGATTTATATACCAGAACATGAGATTCTGGTCGATGACAGATTTGGCAAGGAGCATGTGTTCAATTACTTGAATATTTTAATTTTTAACTTTCTTGTACACGTTTTTAGTCTAAAATTAATGCAAATGTTTGCTTATGATGATCAGATGGTGAGATTTATGAAATCGGCTATTGACCTTGGGCTGATGAAAGAAGATCATGAACTAGCTAGTCTACATGGTTGTTGAGCTTGTTAACTATATCAAACTAGCTGTAAGTTTATAAAAAGAATACTTTCGTTTTCTTTGTTGATTCTGACTTTTGAGGTATTTTGACAGTTCATTGTTTATGGTGGTTGAAAATGATCAGGAACTAAATGGGCTGAAAAGAAGAGCTTTTGAATACTAGTCAAAACTATGACAAGCTCCTGATCATTAGCCTGTTGGTTGTGACTGAATTCTCTAGAAAGGTGTTTCGTCCAAAGATTGTACTTTGCAAATTACAGTAAGGTAAGATTTTCTTCGTACCGGTAGTTACTATCTACACTGTGAACCAAACAACCACGTGAAATCAGACAATCGCACCCCCCAGTTATGTATAATCCTAGATACCTTAAATGATGTTGAGCTAGTCTTCAGAAAGAAGGCAAGGGCTTAGACATGGAGGAATGTTAATTGGTTATTTTCGCCCGGACTTTTGCTGTTGCTCTCTATAATACATCACATTCTCATTTTTGTGAACTGCTTGCAGACTTTTCTCCGTCAGAAGGCTACATTAGCTCTAGACAGAAGCAGATCCCTGGACTTTAAAAAGCAGATACCTTCAATAAAGAATTCTTCGCCGCATGAAAGTGTGCTCTGTGATTCTAGTCGCTGCACGAGAGCACTGGATGCTCAGGTGTTTTATGATATTCTCTGCATGCCAGATTTATGTGCCCAGCTGCAAAGAAAAAGAACAGATGCTAAAGGGGAAAGGCGTTTTTACTTTTATTGTGACTTGAGAGTGGTGTTTCCTCAGCTTCAATCACATGCTGGTGAGGGAAAGGTATGTACTAAAAGTTTTGGTCTTCTCAGCGTGCATATATTGTTTAATGACTTTTGGTAAGAATGAGATAACTGAGCCGATCTAAAATTCTCATAACTCCAAGAGAAGGTGGCTCGATTTTGACATGCATTCTCTTACATCATATCCAATGTCAATAAAATGCATCATTTAAGGTGCTCTTTATAGCAGGAAATTGTATACAAAAGTTGAACTGCTGTTAACATTATTCTCAGCTGATTTCATTATCCTTGATTTAGATGAAGTTGTCGGGTGTGGATCTGCTTTTATATGCTCCTTTACTCAGGATCAAGCTAGTATAAACTGTGTTACCATTCTGAAATGCAAGTGCTGCATGTATCTTGTTCAGCAAAGAACACACTAAAATGTTTTTACTCTTCTAAAAAGCAAGAATGGCATGTGCTTTAATCTGGTTTCAATGTCGAGAGGCTTCTTCTTGCTTGACATCGCAGTTACAGGTGGAATATCATTATCCTATCGATCCCAAGTACTTTGACCTCGATACCTAAAGGTGCTGCCGATCCATCCCTTGGAGCTTTGTACATGCATCTGTCTTTGTGAAGGTGAACGGTGAATCGAGCAATTAGGCTAGCGAAGAACTGTAAATACTGCTAATAAACTCCCCTCCTCTAAAAGCAAGAAGCATGTTAGTTATAAAACTGTCAATTGCTGCCATTGTGAACCTTTCAGTTTTGAGGGCAACTTCAAATTAATACCTCATACTTTTGTAAAAACATACTTGGAGTCTGACAATATGATATTTTCATTCTAGATGTATAAAGTGGTTTTCTCAAGTACTCAATGCTCACATCTCTTGATCCAGGTGCCAAATTCATAAAGAACATTACTTTGGATTCAAACGTTGTTTTGTAGGATCTTGCTCTGCAACCGCAATCCTTGTAAATGAGTAAAGGAATGAAATAATAGCCATCATAGCTAGCACAAGTAGTGTTACCTTGTGCACTGGATTAGTCATGTCCATCATCTGGCAAGCCAACAAATTAAAACATATCATTTTGTGGTGTTTTGTTAAATATATATTAGTCATATTTACAGCGCCATTCTCTGATATTTAATACATACATAGTATAAGATTTGGGTGTGAGTAAAGGGAATTAGTTTTACCACGATTCTATCTAATTAAGATCGGTTTGAAAAGAACATACAAAAAACGATATCAAAATAACGTTAGCCAAATACATCATCTCATAGAATTTTATAATTTAAGAAAATGGAGTATATTTTAAAAAATTTTAATAGTTGAGCAAATATTTTGAGAATAGCAGAAAAATAAAAATCAGAAATACGCTCTCGTAATGAATAAAATTACATTCTCTATTTGTTGTCCAAATTCATCAAGATTTTAACATTTTCTCACCCTCAACTGAAATTAGACATAAACTGGTAAAGTTAGATGTCTAACTATGTGAATTATGCAATGATATAATAAAATAAAGTATGATAATGTATGAAAGTGTTTAATAATATAAAACTTAGGAAATATTAAATTGTCACATTTGATCCATTATAGGCATAATGCTGAAAAACGTATTATATATGATATTACAAACAAGCAAATGCTATAGTTGTGAACTAGATCACGAGCATACAGGAAAATGTCCAAATGAAGTCAACCTCTAATAAATCTGAAGAGGACTCGGTATTCCATGCTTCCGAAGCGTTTGCGACTCAAGGTCATACATTGCCAGAACTACAAATCTGGGATGCTTCTTCCTCAAAGGCAGTTGCGTGGCATTAAGATCGATGAAGGGAACCACCACTTTGTGCATAATAGACTCTGCATATATCTCATCCCTGTGGAAGCTGTAAAACACCTCTCTTGTATCAACAAGTTCAGAATGTCCCCCAAATTTTTTACGCGCATCTTCTGGACGATAAAACCATGTACGTCAATCATGAGCACCCCTTCCTTAACTTGAAAAATGTCCTACAAGTACATTTAAGAAATTTAAAGAGAATCAACCAATAATAGGCTTCTTGAAAATCAACCAATATATATACCTCACATATCAATTGTTTTATTGCAAGCGGCAACCCATACAAAAGATGTTCAAAACCTCGTTGGTTATCATCAAAAACTTAGAGAGAGAGATTATACAAAATGACAATATAGTGAAATTTTAAATCCAGTCACAGCTCATAAGTATAGTCGCATAGTACAAGGTACAAATGAAAACCAAACAAGAGTGCATTTTTTTAAATTTCCACACATCCCTTTATCAACAAATACTCAGTCAAAGTAACGAAAAAGAAATGAGAATCGATGTAATAAATCAATTAGGATGCATAAATCAACATACACAAAAAGTAAAAGAGTGGAGATTAAGAGACTGCAAAACTGTCTCCAGTGGCAATAAATCTCGAACTATATGTTTATGAGGACACTAAACTTTCTTAGACATGCATAATAATACCGACTTTTTTCAAGAATACAAGTGATTAACCATCCTTAAAAATTACAAGTAAAATACTGGATTGTATATAGTACCGCCCTTAAAAAATCAAGTATCTGTTGAATTTTACTGGTCAAATAACAAGTTTAGAGTTTGAAAATTAAGTTGATAATTTCGCCACCTATTGATTGTAATAAATATGTTGAGCTATTCAACTTTTTTCATTTACCACTTGTTGAAACTTCCTCTCCTTTAACTCACTGCGACAATTACAAGGAAGATATGCACTATAGAACCTGAACTCGGTGCTCTAAAATGGAAAAATGCTATACGAACAGATTAAAATACCAAATGAGACTAGAAAAAAAAATTGGTGCCGTAGTTCATAAAACTCTCAAAAGATCTGATATTATGGCAAACAGCAGGCATACTAAGATTCTGAGTTCTTGAAAACTGGTCTTAAGACGCGTCTTTATTCAAAACAACGACGGAAAATGCATGCAGAAAAATGGCGCATCGTTTCCATCTTTTCCCTTGTTGAGGCGCAGGGTCTTCCGTCATCAATGCCGACGGTGTATATTAATCTAAACATGGACTCAAGTTCAATGAGCCTTTTGACCAATAGGGTGGCACCTTGTAATTTTACTAGCTTGTTACATGTATTAGGTATTTTACTTTTTTGCGGTTAGAATAATTCATTTTAATTTATTATTAGATCATAAATTGTACGTTTTTAAATGTTATGCCCAAATTAATACACTCTTAATGTTGGGACAAATAATAAAATTTTCATCATTGATTTAGTCTTAATTTCCTAAATTATTGAAGGACTATATGGTGCCATTATTATTTTAAATACGGTGAAAATAATAATACAGACGTTCTCATAGTGTATAATTTAAGGAAAAGATCACGGGGTTAAAGCTTATTCATGTATAGTACGTATGAGAGTGCTAGCTAGATGAGTATAGGAGTGTTAGATTAGAGACGCAATCTTTCTTAATAACTTTTTTGCACTAACATAACGAAGTCATTGTAATCATAATTTGATTTAATAACTTGTAAGGTATCCTTAAATCGGTTTAAACCTGACATGAGAGTTTAAAAATGTAATAATATTTTAACCATTTTGCTTCTGTACATATTCACGAACGTTTGGAATCAGGCATACGTCTCAAGTTTCAACTAAACTCACCATAATTGACAGATAGTTTAGTTGGGGCACTATGTATATTTACTAAGACGTGGGACTGTTTTACATGCGAATTAAAGAAAAGCAATTAGTGCGAAATTTAAGCCATTTCTAGGAGAGATGGATATTCAATTTTTGAATCACAAACAATTATGTATTTTGAAAAGACAAAAGCCCAAATTTTAAAAAATATATTAGTATTTTGATAAAACTATAAAATGGGCCAGCTCTGTAATATCTGTAACAGATTGAGACTCATCTTCACTATAAAGTATTATATAATAGAAAAGTTGATGTCTGCCTTCAACATCAGGCATACATACACACACATGATACATGACAATTACAGATTACAACATATCCATTTATTCATCTGTCACGAACACCAAAATATTAGACAATATAAGTTATACATGCAATAAAATAAACCAATTCATAATATCCACTTTTACTAGAATCACCACAGCTCACTAACACAAAGCATCAGGATTGGGAAACCAGGAGAATGATTCAGTAAACTGAAACACATGATACCACATATAATTATTCAACCGACCACAATCATCCTCAATGACCGCAAGCACAGTAGTTACTTGAGATGCTATATTGTAACGAATGATGTGACGAGGAATCAGCAGAATTAAGTCCATGCTCTTCCCATCATCAGCCCAGATCACGCTCAACACCGAGAAGGAGTAGTAACTATACCTTTGAACAACAGGCTTATTGTCCTCGTCAAACTTGAACGCCGGCAGACGAAATTCTCTGGCCATCTCCGGGAACAACGAACCAAAATTATCCACACTGATGCTGTACAGCATGATCCAGTTGTCATAGCTGTTCTCCATCCTGTAGATTATTATTGGTGGATTGTAAAGAGCGTGAAACTCGACATCCACCAAGTGAAGATAGCCGTTAGATTGACCCATCAATCGAACTCTATCAATTGTGTTCAAGTCCATTTTGAGTTGCGGTAGTGAGAAATTCTTCATAGTTTCATCCTCAATCGAGAAACAGACGGATCCACCACTCGGGCAAAGCCAGTGTATCGCGCCATTCCAGAACACCCCGCGCTCGAACACATTCATGAGGTGCCTAATAAACGATATAGTAAAAGATTAATAATTTACCATAAACAAAATATATCAGAATGGATGCTAAATGAAGGTTATTTTTACCATGAATTGATTAAACTTCCTTGCCATCTCCTCCATTCATGAGTTCCTGAAGAATATATATCTAATACGAAATCTTCGTCCCTGGCTACCCGGAAAAAACAGAGAACCTTGAAATCAGGTGCTCTTTTTGGGTCGAAGGCCAGAACAAGCTTGTACTGGAGATGGTACATGAGTTGGCTTTTATACGGAAGCTCGATGTAGTCCCCAGTGGTGATGTTGGTGACATAGTATGTGGAATAATCTTCGCACTCTGAATAGACATGGCATAATGATAAACCAGCATAAGAGCCGACGACCTTCGTTCCCAGACAAGAATTATCATCAATGTAGCCAAAGTTTAATGTCCTTATTGGTCGAGGTTGATTTCGATCTTTATCGAGTACTGGGAGAACAATCCAATTATCTTCTTCACCCCAGGGCATCAGGAGGCAGGTTGGGATAGGGTACCTAACTCTGCGAGTATGACTCATCCTGAACTCATGACTCAGGATGATAGAATACCATTTCTCAGAGACACTGCAAAAGCGCAGCAGAGGTTTTACGGGCAGCTTAATCATGATTTGCAGGAGTAGATCTTCGTTTTGCTCGATTTCTTCAGAAGAAGAAGAATATGAAGGAATATCTGAAAATGGTGGTGATGGATCAGACAGAGATAAAGATGCTAGTGCCTTCATGGATGAATCTAGAAGATGCGCCGGACTCATCATCATCATGGAAATATTTTTATGACAGAAAATGGTGTTTTGAGCTTGATCAGGAGATGGTGGACTGGAGCTTTGCAGAGATGGTAATTTCATGCTGCTTGCAATTACACTAGGGGTTAAAAAAGATAAAATTAATACTGTATTTTGCTATAATCTCACATACACATGAACATAGAAATTAAGAAATGGTCCAGAAAATAAAAGAACTTCAAATCTATATGAATCTGCAATATTAAATCTAGCAACAGTGGTTAATGCAGATAGTTCGTGACGTCAAAGTTTCCCGGCTATAATGGTTAAAGAAATTCCCAACTCAAAAAATTAAACTATTTTTAAAATAAATAGATTAATTTCAGTATGACTTATTAAGGAGGCTAAAAATAATGTTATGAAACACCACACATTTCTAATTTATCTCAATATTCTTACCTGTTTTTTCTTCATTCTTAACTATACTACTCAAAACAATCTAAATGCAAAACCTTCAAACCATAACCGTATATATGTGAAGCAATTTTATTCCACAAATTAAAAGGAAACAAAATCTAATTGAGTATGACATAAACTGGTACTGAACATGTGAATGTTGGATCAGATTATAGTCATCATGGGGTAAAAGCTATTGAATTGACACTATATTGTAGAATGAGGTTGTTAAACTGAAATTAGAACAAAATTGGGTATCAAAATTTATTTGCAAAAACGTAGTATTTTGCTACTAGAATGGTATGTATTTGTCCAAAAAATGTGACTTTGAATATATTCGAAAAATAAATTGGCCAGTTAGATTCAACCAAGCCTAATTTTTGAAGGAAAAAATTCTATATCTAAATTTGACCAGGTCAATTTAAGTCAGCGTTGATCAAATATATCACATCGCACAACCCTGATGACAAGACTTGGTCAATATAGGTCCCGGATATTCTAGAACTATTGGGCTTGACGTGGAATCCGCCGCACTAGAAAAGCCTACGAGGTTCTGGTTTTACAAATTTCAACAGGTGAGGGGATCGTCATTGATCTCACCGTTGTAAATCTAGTCACGACAATCGTCTATTGAGATGTCCAGTGCTTTCACCGATCTTTAGATCTGATCGATCTTTGCCATGAGTTGGCAGTGATCTGCAGATTAAAGTTCCGCTCGACGGTCAAAACGGGTTTCTCACCGGATAAAATCTTACCACTCGCCAGTTTGAGTCATAAATCCGAAAAGGTTTGGAATAACTAGATTAGAGATAGGTGGGCCAGATCTTTGTGTTTGTAGATTAGGGGCAGAAAGGGGTCGTTCAAGACACTGAATTAAAGGCGGTGAATGGGGGAGGTCGTCGGAAGTAAGGGTTGGCGTCTACCCGTTCAGATCTGGTGTTTGAGGGTTACAGAAGGAAAGAGATGGTTGAGAGAGAGGAAAGAGAAAATTTACTCATGTTAGTAACTAGTGTTACATTTTAAAACATGATTCAATACACAAGTTTTTTAATTTTAAGCCAGGCTACTATCAAAACATAAACATGCATTTTGCCTCACATGTATGGATTCTAATAGATGGGAAAAAATGTCTTACCTTGGAACATATTCTTGATTTGTCTGATTGAGTCCTTGAAGAAAATCAACCTCCTTCATTCTCCTTTATCCTTTTCCTCTCCCACCTTGAGACCTCTTCTAACTTTTCCTTTTTATGGTTTTGTGATTGTTTTTTTCTATAGTTATTCATGACCCATCCAGGCCCAGTTTATATAAGATAAGAAGATGAGACATCAATTAATATTGGGGGACACGTGCCCCTTATTTATCAAAGCGGCCACTTATAACGGTGACTAATTAGCAATAGTAGTTGCGTGTACGTTTTCATCGTGTACTCGAAATATTTACACACATTTATCCCCATTTTTCCAATTTTAATTCTTTTAAAATTTTTATCTCATAGTGCATATTGAAAACGAATTACCAGAAAAGAATTGCTGGAAAAACTAAGAGTGACATAGATAGACATTTACATTTATATGCTCTTTCAAAAAAAATAATTACATTCAAAATGTTGGGAATCACTCAAGAATGATTATCAATAGTGGAATTAACATTATGTCTAAGGATAATTGTACTAATCAAACTCGAGGTATGTGTACGGTCCAATAGTCCATATCCTAATGGATTTAGGGTTTAAGGGTTACGACACAATAGGTATTTATGTCCACCAACGTCATTGCAAAAGGAAAAGATTTTAGACACAAGGTAAGTTCTCTTATTTTCCCATGATAATTCGACCACCTTGGGGAATATAAATACCAAGGATTAGGGCACATAATTATTATGCGAAGAAAGCACACACAGTCTATATAAGCTTTCTCAACCCTTACACACCAATACTAATTTGAGCGTCCCAGAGTCTACCCCCGGAAACCCCTTCGGGTTATTGCAGGTGATCAGAGATCGAATCCGAGGATAGTCGATCGATTGCTGGAGACGCACATCTATGAAGTGGCACGCCTGGTGGGACACTACAAATCATAGAGTCCTTGGATCTCAGATTGCCCTCAAATATCTCTTCGAGCGATCAACAGACCAGAACTTAGCTGGTCATCATCCATGTTGTCTCACACTGAAAACCCCTAAAACCAGCATGACGGTGAGGAGCACCAACCAGAAGGTGATCGTGTCCAAGGGCTATTCTAGATTGATCTCCTTCCGGGGATGTCGGTCGAAACATTGGCCCGTGACTTCATTGAGTCCAAGCAGCGAGAGTGGAAGGCGTTTATATCCTCTCATACTACAAGATTCCGTCAGAAAACCCAGATCCAACCGATAGGACAAGGTTGATGATAACACAAGAAGATTTGGAAGAGCAATGGCAACAGGCTCAATCACTGCCGCCTTTTGCACTGACTATGGAGCAAGAAGTATGCACGGTGCTTGTCCCTGGATACAATACGGATGTGCCTTCAATCATAGGGCATCAAGTCAAGCGTGGAAGTTTCAAAAGCTCTGAGATTAGCTCAGATGGCTAAAGGGAACTTCCAAGACCCCTTGGATTACGGAGATTCAAGAATCCCCTTTCCCCAAGGGGTTCAAGCTGTCAGACAATGTGTTATACTACGCCGAAGAATCCAACCCGGCAGCTTCGACGGGAGCAGCCGGACCGCCGCAGGTGAAGCCGACGGGATGGGTCGGGTCCAGCCGATCCGACGCGCGCAGGCACAGGTCAAAGACCACCTAGACGTGGTGTCCGATCGATCCGGGCAGACAACAAGGCCCATTACTCGAGCCCATGGGTCGGGGATACTCGGACTGCCTGGGAACGAAGCGGACCTGAGAGCAGTTTCTTGATTTGGGAATTCGGCTCGATCGGCTCTGGTTGGCTCGGGTCGGGTCGGGTAAACTCGGGTCGGGTCGGCTTAGGTCGGCCGGGCTGGGTCAGTTTGGGCAGTTTGGATAGGTTTTTACTGGAATTGGCCCAACTAGTTTGAGAAGATGGGATTTTGGTCCGATCTGACATTACGCGCCGTCGCCGTCCTCCACGCGCCGCCGTGGGGCCTCCGTGAGTTGCAGCCAGACATATCAGTGTGTCCGTCACCGGTTGCCCCACACGGATGTTAACGCGCTTCGCCGGATTTCCACATGCCAAGCTTGATTTTGAGCACCGTCGTCAGTTTCTTCAGATTGGACTGGAGTGTGGGTATTCTTTTTTCTTTTATTTATTTTCTGCTTTCTTAGAGTTTTTAGATTTTAAGAGATTTTGGAGTGTGGGTGATTGAAACTTTGACTTTTTGCAAAATTGATTTGACAAATTTATTGAGTATCCCTGCCCATTTGTTTGTCGCCTCCCTCTTTCTTTTGGGAAGACCCCTTGGGTTTCGTTGTGTGCAGTTACAGTAGAGGAGAAATCCAAGTCGTAGTAATTTCTTTAAATTTACTATCGGCGTCTCTGTGCATATACTTGTAGATTTGAGCATTTAGTGCAGACTTTATGTTTCAAATTAGGGATATTATACCTGTCAAAGCAGTTTGACGCTTTTGTGTCGGTCATTTAGGAATCTTTCGATTCATCTCTTTTTCAGGTACCACTATCGAAGTAGAGAATTAGTATGGCCGTATCTAGCTACTAAGGCTTTAATTCGTGTTTCAGATACAGAGAAAGTTTAGTATAGTTATATCTTTATTTTTATTTTTTAGATGAAACCATCAGAAGATGGAGGATATTTTTATTGGCTTCCCAAACCAAATCAAAAACCACAAAAGTGGCATAAGGTTCTTTTTCAAACCAGTTACAGTAGCCCAATATAGGCCATAAGCATAAAAAAATACTTCAAAAAGAGATAAGTGCTAACTAGACCTAGCTAATAGGATGAGTATCTCCCCCTCTTAATACTTCACCAAAAACAGCAAGGGACCTATAAGCGAATCGCAAGCGAAACACTAAGCGGCCACCTACTAAATGGAAGAATGAAAAGGAGAGAGAAAAAAATATAATAACCTGGGAGAGCTAGGTCCAAAATGAAGTGAATCAATGCATCAGAAGCCTGAGATCTTTAATGAGAAGTAGGGATCCTAAGAGAAGGAACATCCCATGCATCTAGATTGAGGAGACCTTGTAGATCCATAGGCAGTGCTGACCAGTCATAGGTCTTGTCAGATTGGTTATGTATGGTGAGCTTGGCAAGATAATCTGCTCGCTTATTTCCTTCTCTGAGGACATGTGTTATGGAGTTGGATCCAAGTAGAGACTTGATACTGTGAGAGAGGGAAAACAATTTCCACTGTGTAGAATCTGGATCATTAATCATTTGTACAGCAATCTTGCAGTCTGACTCAACACTGAAAAGCCTGGCACCAAGAGAGAGACCATAGTGTATGCCAACCTCAATGGCTAGCATTTCTGCTTGAAGAGAGGAGATGGCATCTGTGTGAAAACCTTTAGCACCATAGAATTCACCATTTGTACCCCTACATATTAATCCAATGCCTATTTTATTCTGAAACCATGCAGCATCCACATTGACTTTTAGCCCATTTACTGGCCTAGACCACCTAACTGCAATTATTTTTGGTTTTGGAGGAATATAAATGGGTGGTATACATGCCCGGGATATCAGATTATCATCCACTGGCCTAGTAAGAGGGACATGACTGACAAGGAGTGAGTAATAGATGAGATCCTGCAGCTTTTTTTCAGATTGGGAGCCTGACCATCAAAGATCAATTGTTTCTGCATTTCCAGAGTATCCAAAGCACAAACACAGGAGCCATCTGATTCATTTTAGTGTGTAACTTAGATAGACTAGAGAAAGACCATACAGTGGACAATCTATCCCATAAGCTGTCAACACTGAAGTATAGAGATCCACATATTGAGTGCATATATTTCCACAAATGCACAGAAATTGCACAAGTTGAGAAGAAATGATGCACAGTGTCTATATGGTGGCAGAAAGGGCATTTAGAGGCAAAGTTGAAGCCAAACTGACTCAAAATATCATCAAAGGGCAACAGACAGTTTAAAAGCCTCCAGGAAAACACAGAAAATTTTTTGGGGATACCTGGTCTCCAGATCTTTGTCAGAGATGGATATTTCTGATTTTGCTGTATGAAGGTGGAGTAGGCAGACTTTGTGGTGAAAGGCCCATGCAGGTCAGGCTTCCATGTTAACTTGTCCTTCCTTTGTGGATGAATCTCAGCTCTCTAGAGGATCAAAATTATACTATGGGGGAGGATCATGGAGAGAAGAGGGATATAGGTAGATTTTCCTTCAATGAATTGTCTGACAGAGAATCTCAGATAATGGTCATTTCCTGGGTAGAAGAGATCAATAAGGGGACCCTTGTCAGTCCAAATAGCTGTCCAGAAATTGCAGTCCCCAGTGCCATGAATTACCCTGGAGTTAGCTTCAACTATCAGATTAATGTTACAGATCCTTCTCCAGTTCTGAGAGGACCTAGAGGATGGAGGGAGGGAAGGAATGAAGCAAGTCCAGGGGGCTTCACCTATCTGGTATTTCCACCAGAGTTTGCAGGAGTAGGTCTTAGTAGTTGCAGAAATATCTCTAATTCCCAAGCCATTTTCAGTCACAGGCTTGCATAAGGATCTCCATTTTCTCCATGACTTCTTTGGCTTATTTTCAGTACTGCCCCAGAAAAAAATGGCCAGTCTTCTCTCAATCTTCCTGATTATCTCCTTTGTGGGCTCCATTACTGCCCATATGTGTTGAGGCAGAGATAGCAAACATGACTGAATTAGGGTTATCTTCCCACCCGTAGAAAGCCAAATAATTTTCCAGTTTGAAATTTTTTTGTCAATCATTTCCAGAATAGGCTGAAAATGTAAATTAAGGATCCTTCCTTTGAAAACTTGTACTCCTAAATATTTGACAGGCATGCAACATTTTTTCATACCCAAAATATTTTTAACTTGTCTAAGCTTGGCAGAAGTTGCAGTGGTGCTCAGAAAAAATTCACTCTTATCAAAATTAACCTTTTGGCCAGTAGTTTCCTCAAATTTCACAAGGAAAGCTTTCATTTTAATTAGGTTTAATTTTGATGCTTTTAAGAAAATGACAGTATCATCTGCATAGCTCAAATGAGAGATTGGTAAAGCATTTCTGGGCAGAGTCTGGTAAAAGCCTCTGAAAAAATGTCAAAAAGGAAAGGAGAGATAGGATCTTCTTGCTTTTTACCCCTGGAGGCCTGAAAATAGCCTACAGGCTTCCCATTTATCAAAACAGAAAACCAAGCATTAGACAAATTTTTTAGGATGCACTGAATGAACCTGCCTGAAAAACCAAATTTTTGGAGAATTTTTGTGAGGAAATCCCAGCTAACCCTGTCAAAAGCTTTCATGAGATCCAGCTTTAAAATACAGTTAGGGTCCCTTTGTTTTCTATTCAAAAATCTAAACATTATCTTTAAATAGATAACATTATCTGAGATGTCTCTATTTTTCAAGAAAGCAGATTGATGAGGAGAAATTAATTTTGGCATCAAAGGTTTTAATCTTTCCTTAAGAAGTTTTGAAAAAAAATTATTTGTAACATTGGAAAGACTAATTGGTCTGTAATCATTAAAACTGACAGGGATATCATTTTTGGGAATAATAGTTATCCAAGTGCTAGAGATACCCCTGTGGATATTAGACCTAGACAGAAAATCATTTGATGCCTCTAGAAGATCTAAGCATATAATTTTCCAGGCCTTAATAAAGAATAATGCAGTAAAGCCAGCTGGCCCTGGACTGCTTGTTTTATTAAGTCCAAAAACAATTTGCTGCAGTTCTAATAATGTTACTGGTCTAGTTAGTTCAGCATTGTCCTCCTCAGATATGATTTTTGGAATCTGGGAGAGAAAATGAGAACTAAATTGATCCTTGTCAGGATGAGGGTCATTAGTCAACAGATTCTGGTAATAGGAGATAGCCTCCTTTTCTATTTCTAAATTATCTGTCAACCATCTCCCATCTGAGCTCTTGATCTTTGTGATATTGAGTCTACATTTTTTCTCCAAAACAGAGTTATGAAAAAACTTTGTATTCTCATCCCCCTCTTTTAGCCATTTTAGCTTGGCCTTATGTTTCCAGAAATTATTTTGTTCTTTCAGAGCTCTAGTAAGAAGAGCTTTACATTTTTTAAGCTTGATTAACTCATTAGTTGAGCTATCTGCCTCAAAAATAATTTCCTGGATCCTTAAATTTTCCTCAGCCACAAATAAATTTTCATCAATATTACCAAACACCTCCCTGTTCCATACTTTAAGAACTTTTTTGAGGCTGTTTAGTTTGAGAAAAAAATTGAGCATTCCCTGACCTTCAATAGGGACAGCCAATGGTTATGAATAACATCCAAGAACTGCTCCCTTTTGAACCATGTGTTTATAAATCTAAATGGTCTGGGGACTGAGGGTATGTCACAACCAATCCTTAAAAGTAGAGGACAGTGATCAGAAGGCTCTTTATTAAGCACATAGATGGATGACTGTGGGAATTGTGACAGCCATTGAATGGTGCAAATTCCCCTATCTAATCTCTCAGTAGTCAATTTTTTTCCCATTTTCCTTTGTTCTACCATTGGTCCATGTGAAGAAATTGCCAACCGTGTGAACTGGAATTAAACCTAGTGAGGAGATAAAGGTGCTGAAATCTCTAATGCTGGCTAAACTAGGTGAAGAAGGTCCTCTATATTCAGATACAGAGGTCATGGCATTGAAGTCTCCTATGAACATGGCATTACCTAGATTTAAAGCTTTTAGATCAGTCCATAATTGCTCTCTCTCCTTCCTAGTTCTTAAGCCATACACAAAAACTAGTTGGTAGTTAAGTTTAGGGTATGACAAGAGAACTGTACTGAGAGAAATTGGTTATGATCCAAACTAGAAGCAATACTGACATTACTATTCCACATTAGCCATATTTTTGACAAATTAGAAAACATGCAATTTTTTAAATGCAGTTTATACATGTATGAAGTACATTTATCATTATCATGCTGAGGGTCAATAATACACAGTAAATCTACATTGTGAGTTCTTATGAGTCTAGCCAATCTTAGCATGGAAGATTCCATACCTCTGATGTTCCAGACAAGAACATTTAAGCCCATAGTTGTACTAATCATTTTTTCTTAGACTTAAGGCTCTTAGTAGCTGTCCTAGTTATGATTTTATTAACCTGATTGAAATAAGAGTTTACCTTATTGTTTTCAGGATCATTCACTGGGGGTTCAGCATTTGCATCTGTCACTGTGATATCAGTAGAGGTAACTTGGTGTGGTTCCTGTGTGAGGTTCTGAGAAGTTTCAGAAGTTGGTTCCCCATTGCTTTCATCCTCATCCTCTTTGGATCCATCTTCTTCTTCATCTTCCAGTATCAAAGGAAGGAATCTATTTCCTGGCTGTCTTGTTGGGAGTAGAAAGAGATTTGATTAGTAGAAATGGAGGAGTCACTAGAGTCAGAATGATTACCTGGATGAATATTGATGTCATCTGATGCAAATATTGTCTGTTTTCTTGGAGTTTTCCACTCCTCCTGTTGGGACTGGTTTATGGCTTGGATGATTTGTTGAACATGTGAAGAATATGGAATAATGGTGGTGACAGGGATGGAGGCTTGTGGTTGAGAGGATGGGATGGTGATAGGTACAGAGTGCAGTTTTGGAGTCTCAGAAGCAGATAGATCAGATTCTGAGCAGCTAGGAGTGTCCATTTGTGGAGATAGATCATCTTCACCATCTCATGAAATAGTTATAAGAGGCTGCTGTGATTTGGAGGTAATTGAAGCCTGATCAGTAAGAGGAGTGGTGCTTCCATAGTGAGAAAGGTGAGTTTGTTAAGGATTTAAGGGGATTGGTTGTGAGGGTGAAGTGGCTGGTCCTTTGCCCTTATCTAATGAACTCAGCATTACACCTGTCTTTGTGTATCTCATCTGAGTTTGTAAATGTGTCTTCCTAACTCCAGAGGTCTCAGCAACTGATGGAGGGGGAGGTTTTTGAGTGGAAGAGGACTTTGGAGGGTTACCATTTCTGGCTGGAGGTTTATTATTAACCATTGGCCTCATCTCAGGGTGGAGTATCCTGCATTCATTGATTTCATGCACAAGTTTTTTGCAATGCTTGCAGTAGGAAGGGAGGTATTCATACTCAATAGGAAAATCAGCAACCTCACCATCTAGATTAGTTGTGAGGGTAACAACAGTGTGCAGTTTAGACAATAAATCTATCTCCACACAAAGCTTTACAGCAGAAGGTCTGGTTAGGCTGGCTGTGGCTGCATCCATCTTAATGTATCTGCCTACACTGTTTCCAATAGACTCTAACATGGCAGAATTATACCAAACAATTGGGAGGCTATGCAAGGTTATCCATATAGGCAGAATGGAGGTTTCAGTGTCTGGGGAAAAATTTGGTGTCCATTTGAAAACTTTCATTTGGACTCCTTTCAAAGACCAGAGAGATTTCATCCAACATCTATGGTAATCTTCCTGATCCTCAAACCTAATCAACACATGCTTATAATCAATGGAGCCTAGTTGATACCTGCCATTGAAACGAACCGATTTGAACGCTTCATTCAGGAATTCCATCCAGGGTTTGATTTTGGGGAATTTCCCAATAAGAGCATTGTTGTAGTGAGCCGAGAGCTAGGCTACCTCTTCCGGCGAGATCAAGCAAGCTATCTTACCTTTGTGTGTCAGAACTGGCTGGATGGCAGGGTTTGAGGGAAGTGAGGTGAAGAGTGGAGCGGGTTTTGTGTTCAGAGCTTGCAAAAAACTACGAGGGACGGTGGCACCGCCGTGGGGAAGCGGCGGTTCCGACGACATTGTTGCCGTTTGTGACCGTTCAACGGTTAGATTTGTCTGAGATTTGTGAGTAACGGAAAGAAAGGTAACTGTTTGGGGAAAAAGAGAGTGGCATTAATTGGGAGCACAGAAAGTTAGAGAGGAGAGCGTTTTTGAAAATCTGTGGATCACTGATAGTTATATCTTTAGAAATCTCTTTGTAATCTTACAAATTGCCTTCCATAGAGGAGATCATTGTATTTTATTTTATGTCAATTTGATGGTTTGGAGATGCCAAATATAATATCCCTCCATAATGGTGGTTTGCTTAAAAAAAAAAAAGGGTCCTTAGAGAATTCCAACCCGCAGGAGAGTTAGAATGGGAAAAGTAAAATTTTCAAATTTCGGTCAACAAAACACCAATTAATGATTAAATATACTTAAATTTTAGTAAAATTATGTTCTTAAAAAACCATGAATTTAGAAAACAAATTATTTTACAAATTGGTATATTATTGTTAATGTTGTATCAATGGTAACGGAATTTTGTAAGAAATTTGATTAAGGGATAGTTGAATTATCATATACTTCATGTTTTAATTTTCATTTCAAATTAGGGTTGTTTGTCAAATTAAACAAAAATAAATGCAGTTGATATTGAAAGGAGAAATGCAAACATTCTTATTTTTAAATAAATCAAGTAATTTTTGTATGGATATTTAATAATTTTTAATTAAATTATTTAAAAGATGTTGTTGAATGAATATGGACAACCAAAAAAAAAATATTTAGATTACAATAGTATTACAAATTCAGTATTTTGATGGCCCTAATATTTATTATTAAAAAAAAATAATGAACGCCATTTATATCAAAAGAAAATATCTGAAAATACGTGTATGACAGCTAGTTTACAGCTGTCAAATGGCCAACCCGGACACGCATCGGACGCGGATTACGGGTTATAAAGGCGGGTCTGGATCCCCCAATTAGGGTTTACAAATTCCCAATTTTATTTTTCTCTCGCTAACTCTTCATCCTGTCTCTCGCGAACACACTCTCTCTCGCGAACACACTCTCTCTCGTGCTCCTCTCGATATCTTCCGATCATCATCAGTTCCAAAAATGAGCCATTTTGAAGCAAGTCGGCTGGATACTGTTTCCGGAAATTTGCTTGCAAGTTTCGATGAGGTTGCAGATCAAGTTGAATCGGTCGGAATCGCTCCGGTGGCTCTGCTGGATACTGTTTCTCGGAATTTGCTTGCAAGTTTCGATGAGGTGGCAGATCAAGCTGACTCGCCGGTCAGAATTGCTCCGGTGGCTCCTCGGGAGACGCGGGATGAAGCTATTCGCCGGCTTCTAACTATTCGGTTGTACGAACAAGGTATTGGGGAGGGTTTCTGTGGGGATTATTGTGTCATTTGTCACACCAATTTCTCAGGTGGTGAGCAATTGGGTATTCTTGGTTGTGGCCATGAATACCACGCCGATTGTTTGCCCCCATGGCTAATGCGGAGAAACACATGCCCTCTTTGCCAACGAACTGCAATCAGGGATTTAGGCTAGTATTCTCTCTGTGATTTCTTGTTGTTTTCCTCTTTTTTTTTTTTTTTTTGCATTGCGTTTTGTCTTTGCAGGAGTTTCCAAGGACCAGGATGGTTGGATAAGGCCCTTGCTGGAGTTTCCAAGACCTGGAACCAGGATGGCTGGATGAGGCCGATGCTGCTCTCGGCTGGACATGTTTTGAAGGGGACGAGGCATCATGATGTTTAGAAATCGATTCAGTTTTGTTTTCTTGGTTAAACTAGCATAGGTTACACAGTATTATAAGTTGATGTAAAGAAACCTCTTATTCATCAATGAAAAGCGATTAGTTTTGATTCATTCTGTCTTGTTTGCCATTGTTATTTTTGTATCTTATTACATTTCCAATCATTATATATGATCAAAGGTTACTAATCTGATGAGGAAATCACAGTATTAGTGGTAATTGTTAATCCAGAAATCAGGATTCCAGCTTCAAATCACTTGGAGGTCTGGAAGAGCAGCTGGTTTTTCTGAAAGGACTCATCGGCCTTGCCGGAGAGATTAAAGTTGCTTCTCAGGCTGTAAGTTTTTATACCAGAGTTTGTGTTTTTCCTTTTCACAGTATTTGTGTCAAAAGTTTCAAAATTGTTGCAAGAGGTGAACCCTGTATTATGGATGATGATGATTATGCTTGTATTGATACTGCTTTAGATGATCCTCATCACGGTACCATTTTCCCTAAGGTATCTGAGTTGAAAACAATGATATATTGGCATGTTGTATTGTAGATGATTTCCTGGACATGATGACTTCCATTGTGGAGGCACTACTGGATCTTCGAAGCATTGTCGTGTCACTGCAGTTCATTAAAAACGTACGAGGAACAATTCTAGAATTGGAAGAGCAGATGTCATTTGTGAAAGGATTCATTGCGCTTACCGGGAAGACTAGATTTGTTGAATCCATTCCTGTGGTGTTTCCTCAAGCTGTAAAGTTGTACTTCTGAGCTTGTTTTTTCCTCTTCATATTTTCGCAGATTTAGGGGTATTTGTGGCCTAACCGCTTAAGTCTCAAATTTGCTGCAAGATGTGAATAATGTGTATGCTGTTCTGACCAGAATCCCCAAGTAATAAAATGTTGCTGGGTATGGATGATGATGACTTTACAGCGGTGAACCTTTTTTTTATCCTCTGATATCATATCTATGGTACCTTCTAAGAATCAATAACTGTGCAGTTTCATTCGAGGATCTGCAGGAGCTATATGTTGGAATTATATCCTTGAGAGCCATTGTTAAGCTGCACCCCAACAACCGAAATGTAAAGATTAAGCAACAAATTGCAGGTGCTGTCTATGATGCAAGGGCCTTCATATGCTCACTTCACTGCTCAAGTTTAGTTCTTCGAGCTAACTGTTAATACTCTCTGTTGAATTTTCCTTGGGCTGATGAAAGAAGATCATGAACTAGCTAGCTACATGGTTTACAATTGCAAAACAAACTGAGTGTTTTGGCTTTGGTTGATGATTTATATACCAGAACATGAGATTCTGGTCGATGACAGATTTGGCAAGGAGCATGTGTTCAATTACTTGAATATTTTAATTTTTAACTTTCTTGTACACGTTTTTAGTCTAAAATTAATGCAAATGTTTGCTTATGATGATCAGATGGTGAGATTTATGAAATCGGCTATTGACCTTGGGCTGATGAAAGAAGATCATGAACTAGCTAGTCTACATGGTTGTTGAGCTTGTTAACTATATCAAACTAGCTGTAAGTTTATAAAAAGAATACTTTCGTTTTCTTTGTTGATTCTGACTTTTGAGGTATTTTGACAGTTCATTGTTTATGGTGGTTGAAAATGATCAGGAACTAAATGGGCTGAAAAAGAAGAGCTTTTGAATACTTGTCAAAACTATGACAAGCTCCTGATCATTAGTTGGTTGTGACTGAATTCTCTAGAAAGGTGTTTCGTCCAAAGATTGTACTTTGCACATTACAGTAAGGTAAGATTTTCTTCGTACCGGTAGTTACTATCTACACTGTGAACCAAACAACCACGTGAAATCAGACAATCGCACCCCCCAGTTATGTATAATCCTAGATCACTTAAATGATGTTGAGCTAGTCTTTAGAAAGAAGGCAAGGGCTTAGACATGGAGGAATGTTAATTGGTTATTTTCGCCCGGACTTTTACTGTTGCTCTCTAAAATACATCACATTCTCATTTTTGTGAACTGCTTGCAGACTTTTCTCCGTCAGAAGGCTACATTAGCTCTAGACAGAAGCAGATCCCTGGACTTTAAAAAGCAGATACCTTCAATAAAGAATTCTTCGCCGCATGAAAGTGTGCTCTGTGATTCTAGTCGCTGCACGAGAGCACTGGATGCTCAGGTGTTTTATGATATTCTCTGCATGCCAGATTTATGTGCCCAGCTGCAAAGAAAAAGAACAGATGCTAAAGGGGAAAGGCGTTTTTACTTTTATTGTGACTTGAGAGTGGTGTTTCCTCAGCTTCAATCACATGCTGGTGAGGGAAAGGTATGTACTAAAAGTTTTGGTCTTCTCAGCGTGCATATATTGTTTAATGACTTTTGGTAAGAATGAGATAACTGAGCCGATCTAAAATTCTCATAACTCCAAGAGAAGGTGGCTCGATTTTGACATGCATTCTCTTACATCATATCCAATGTCAATAAAATGCATCATTTAAGGTGCTCTTTATAGCAGGAAATTGTATACAAAAGTTGAACTGCTGTTAACATTATTCTCAGCTGATTTCATTATCCTTGATTTAGATGAAGTTGTCGGGTGTGGATCTGCTTTTATATGCTCCTTTACTCAGGATCAAGCTAGTATAAATTGTGTTACCATTCTGAAATGCAAGTGCTGCATGTATCTTGTTCAGCAAAGAACACACTAAAATGTTTTTACTCTTCTAAAAAGCAAGAATGGCATGTGCTTTAATCTGGTTTCAATGTCGAGAGGCTTCTTCTTGCTTGACATCGCAGTTACAGGTGGAATATCATTATCCTATCGATCCCAAGTACTTTGACCTCGATACCTAAAGGTGTTGCCGATCCATCCCTTGGAGCTTTGTACATGCATCTGTCTTTGTGAAGGTGAACGGTGCCTGAAATTTACTGAATAAATCGAGCAATTAGGCTAGCGAAGAACTGTAAATACTGCTAATAAACTCCCCTCCTCTAAAAGTAAGAAGCATGTTAGTTATAAAACTGTCAATTGCTGCCATTGTGAACCTTTCAGTTTTGAGGGCAACTTCAAATTAATACCTCATACTTTTGTAAAAACATACTTGGAGTCTGACAATATGATATTTTCATTCTAGATGTATAAAGTGGTTTTCTCAAGTACTCAATGCTCACATCTCTTGATCCAGGTGCCAAATTCATAAAGAGCATTACTTTGGATTTTCATTCTAGATGTATAAAGTGGTTTTCTCAAGTACTCGATGCTCACATCTCTTGATCCAGGTGCCAAATTCATAAAGAATATTACTTTGGATTCAAACGTCGTTTTGTAGGATCTTGCTCTGCAACCGCAATCCTTGTAAATAAGTAAAGGAATGAAATAATAGACATGATAGCTAGCACAAGTAGTGTTACCTTGTGCACTGGATTAGTCATGTCCATCAGCAAGCGAGCAAATTAAAACGCATTGTTTTGTGGTGTTTTGCTAAATACATATTAGTCATATTTACACCGCCATTCTCTTATATACATAGTATAAGATTTGGGTGTGAGTAAAGGGAATTTGTTTTACCACGATTCTATCTAATTAAGACCGGTTTGAAAAGAACACACAAAAAAATGATATCAAAATAACGTTAGCCAAGTACATCATCTCATAGAATTTTATAGTTTACGAAAATGAAGTATATTTTACAATTTTTAATAGTTGAGGAAATATTTTGAGAATAGCAGAAAAAATCAGAAATACGCTCTCGTACTGAAAAAAATTATATTCTCTATTTGTTATCCAAATTCATCAAGATTTTAACATTTTCTCATTATCAACTGAAATTAGACATAAACTGGTAAAGTTAGATGTCAAACTATGTGAATCCTGCAATGATATAATAAAATAAAGTATGATAATGTATGAAAGAGTTTATTAATATAAAACTTAGGAAATATTAAATAGTCACATTTGATCCATTACAGGCATAATGCTGAAAAAAGTAATATATGATATTACAAACAAGCAAATGCTATAGTTGTGAACTAGATCACGAGCATACAGGAAAATGTGCAAATGAAGTCAACCTCTAATATATCTGAAGAGGACTTGGTATTCCATGCTCGCGAAGTGTTTGCGACTCAAGGTCATACATTGCCAGAACTAAAAATCCGGGATACTTCTTACTCAAAGGTAATTGCGTGGCATTAAAATCGATGAAGCGAACCATCACTTTGTGCATAATTGACTCTGCATATATCTCATCCCTATGGAAGCTGTAAAACAACTCTCTTGTATCAGCACGTTCAAAATGTTCCCCATATTCCTTAAGCGCATCCTCTGGACGATAGAACCATTGTACGTCAATCATGAGCGCCTTTTCTTAACTTGAAAAATGTCCTGCAAATACATATAAGAAATTTAAAGACAATTAACCAATAATAGCCTTCTTTAAAATCAACCAATATATATACCTCACATATCAATTGCTTTATTGCAACGACAACCAATACAAAAGGTGTTCAAAAACACGTTGGCTATCAACAAAAACTCAGAGAGAGAGAGAGAGAGAGAGATTATGCAAAATGACAATATAGTGAATTTTTAAATCGAGTCACAGCCCATAAGTATAGTCGTATAGTATAAGGCCAATAAGAAAGATTCTGTGGAAGATAATAGATTAATGGCTATGGCCAGGAGGGCTCAGATAGAGGAGAATAGCCCTATAGTAATGCATGCTGCCGTAGGCAGACCATCCCCGAATGGTAAAGGTAGTAGCAAGAGGTCAATGAAGGAAGATAAAGCTCGTGCTGATGCTGCTATCTTCGTTGAAAATTGTCCCTTTTCGATTCCTCCTGATGCTGATCCTATGTATTTTGGGGCGGATAAGTCCGCGTCAGAGTTAATAACTCCAAACCGGGGGGTCATATATATGGGAGATTTCTGGAGCATGGTATAGCATTTCCTTTTCCCCCATTGGTGAGTAGGTTTCTTTGGTAGTATAAGGTGCATCCAGGACAACTGCACGTTGATGTGACAATAATCATAATGGCATTGATTACCTGGTGTGCTCGTTAGGGTTATAAACCTAGTCTTGCTCTGCTGCGGACCTTATATAAGGTGTCCATTGTAAAGCAACTTGTAACCTTGACTGTCCGGGACACTTCCCCGGGTCAAGCCTTTGTTCTTCCTCGGCAGAGTGTGGAATGGGACAAGGTGAAACTTACATTTGACCGGACCCAGTATGAGGTACCCCATTGGAAGGATCTCCAAAATGAAGCCTGGGATGAGATTAACACCTCACATAGATTGACGGATATAGCCGAGGAGTTGGTGAGGGAAAAGATTAAACTTAGAAATGGTAAGTTTGTGTCAGGAGATCCCCAGATGGATTGGCAGTGGCCTGTCGAGACGTATCAGTGGTTATATCAAATGCCTGACTGAACTCTTCAAAATGGTAGCTATTTGAGGTTATCTCATTTTTGATCAGCCAGAGGGTGTAGAAATTGAGTGGTATGAAATCATTCTATCCACGGAGCAGGATCCCATTGGTTTAGCTAGGGCGCTTCGGGCCTCTAGGGCAGTAGAGGAGAGGGCAGCTCGAGAAGAGATGTCCGAGAGAGAAGTGGATAGGAAAATTTTTGGATTGATGCCTGATGCTAGGCGTCGGTCCAAAAGATTGGTCCAAGGACCTAGGAATGTTCGATCGGAGGCTAAGGTATGCCATGAGACAGAGTGTCTGTTCGTACCTGTTGCCCGAGATCCATCAGATGAAGAGGAGGATAAGAGTTTAGCCCTAGTCAGGTGTCCGAGAAGAGAGATATCTCGGACTTTTGTATCTCCGCAGACCATGTCCAGTAGGGCCGAGAATGAAGGATCTTTAACTTCTGTAGTAGTCTCTGATACGTTGCCTGAGGGTATTTATTCTTTGTTGTGCATGATATTCTCGTTCATACCATATCGTTTTCCTTGATGCTAACTTCATTCCTTTTGTGTATAGTGGGTGTTTCCAAGACCTAGAAGGCGTTGGATAAGCTGGCTCAGATGGTCAAGTCGAGGAAGCAGAAAGATCATGAAAGCAAGAAGAGGAATACCGAAGCCTCAGATCATTCCACAAATTCTTCCACTAAGTCTCCCAAAAGGGCTAGGCTTGAGCTCGAACCGTTGGGGGAGTTCGAGAAGTATGTGATGCCTCCTCTCCAGAAGCTAGGACCAAGATGGCTCCGGAATATCCTGAGATAAGCCAGGTATGCTTAATTTAGATCATAACTTGATAGCATATGTCATTATCTGACTGTCTTGCTCTTTTCCACAGTCTCTGAACCATATGAAGCACTTGTATGGTTCTGTTAAAACATTGTACGAATGTTGCCAAGAGCGAGAGGCTGAGTTGGAGCTGTTGAAGGAGCAGATGGCCAAGAAATCTAGCGAGCCTTCTGAAGTGGTGAAGCATCTCCAAGATGGGATGGCCCAAGAGAAGGCGAAAAGAGAGGCCCTGGAATGGGAAGTCAGGTCCTTAAAGAAGGAGAAGAGATTGACGGATAACTCCTTTCAAGAACTGAAGAGGAAAATGGCCTTAGTAGAGGCGGAGAAGAACCAATATGCTAATTTCGATTGCCAGAGGCGGCTGGTTCGGTTGATAATAGACTTCTGCCTGAACTGCCCCGAGATGGAGGCCCATCGCCAAGAGTATAGCGAATTCTATCATAAGTCTGAGCTTCCGATTATGTGGGTTTATCTTCAAAAAGTTCTTAGTGAGGAAAGCCAGGAATGGTTAGCTTCTGCTTATACTTGGCCGGAGGTGGCAGGAGATCTGGAGAAGTTCCGGGCGAAGTTCGCCAGATTGGGGGGTTTGAGACTAGCTTATTAACTAGTCTGGAATCTTTAGAGAAGGCTTTGACTCTAGAGGAGTTTCAGGAGAGGCTTTGCAGTCTGTACCCTGAATTGTCTTTCTTGGTAGAGAAGCCGGCTGCAGAGGCTTCAACTGAGGGCGAGGGAAACCACAATGGGCAGCCAAAAATTGTAATTCCTTAGAGCTTTCACTCTTATTTAGGATTTTCCTCTTTCCGCCATATTTTGCCGCTCATATATCCTGAATATCAAGCCTTTTTGTGAAATTAATCGGTCTTTCATCCTCCTTTATCTCGAGTGTTGCATTGCCGCCTGTGCTGAATTGCAGGTTAAGTATGAAGCTGTTCTTCAGGAGAGCAAGAAGCTGAAAGAAAACTTAGATGATTCCAAAGGCTTTTGTAGCCTTGTACGAGAAGAGTGTGATAGTCTTCGTCGTGGACTCGAGATATCTCTGCAGCGGAGAGCTGAGCTGAATAAGCAGTTGAGTGATCTTCAGACAAGGTATAAAGGTCTAGAAGATGAACACAACAAAGTCTTGGCTGCCAATAAGGACTATGACCGTGGTGGAGAAAAGCCATGAGTGACTTGATGAAGATCAAGGGTGTGGGTCACGAGAAGGACCTTCGTATCTCTACCCTTCAGAATGAAAACATCGACGTGAATCATAAGATTGTCACCGCCATAGATTATTTGAGGATATGCCCGGCCGAGCTGAATGCTTGCAAGTTCCAAATAAAGGAACTAGAGGCTCAAGGTGTGTTTTTGATGAGATGTATTTATACATCTAATTTATATGGTTTTATATGTTTATTTGCCCACTTGATGTGCTCGAAGGTGTGTTATTTTGCAGTAAATCATAGATAACATGGAGGAGGATATTAAATGAAGATTTGCTAGAAAGAGAGCAATTTGATGTTGTTTTGAAGACAAAGGGGAGCTATACACTATACTCTTTTTTTCCTACGGGTTTTTAATGAGGTAGTGTGCTCCAACGGAGATAATAGATCATCATTATTCTGTTATCCCGGCATTGAAGAAGCGATGAGCTGAAATAATGGACAAATCCTATTACTGGTTTCTTCTACGGGCTGCTAAGTTGTGCTTCGCGGGTCGATCACTAATCAGCTATACGTATTGCAAGAAATCAGTGATGGGCAACAATAAAGTTCTATTATTTTAGCACTTGAAGAAAAGAAGTAAGAAGGATGGTAGCAATTGAATAAGCTTGCTTCTGGACTGAAATCCTCTTAAGCCCAAGCTCAAGCCCACTTAAATAAATAAATAAAAAATCTGAATTACTGGGCATTCACGTATGTCTTTGTTAGGCATAGGGCTTTTATTGTTTTCTTATTTTTAATAAGGCAAATATTGCCACCTAGATTAATTAGTCTAGGATTTGTATTATATAAACCCTATGACTCTCGGTCATACACATTGATTCGCACAGACTTTGTTTTCTTCTCGGCCAACTTTGGACTAAAGGTAGGGTTTTGCAATTTTTTCAATTCGGTGATTTCTTTCTCTCATGT
Source organism: Sherardia arvensis (assembly GCA_948330725.1). NCBI lineage: Eukaryota > Viridiplantae > Streptophyta > Magnoliopsida > Gentianales > Rubiaceae > Sherardia > Sherardia arvensis. The sequence goes on from OX415241.1 coordinate 32,089,950, forward strand.
TTTATTCTTATTATTGTGATTGTGTTCATCGTAATATGAGTAACTAATTCTTTAATTCGGCGAGAATAACGAAGCACTAGTCATGAGTATTCTGTGAGATCTAATTGTGCATGAAAATTAACTGCTGTGAATTTTAGTTTATTCTCTGTGCATCCTGTTATATCTGATTAATTTAAGCATGCGCAACTTAGATTAAATAGGATTACAGCCAATTAGTACCACCAATCCGTAATTGTTGGAAAGGGCTAATTAGTGGTAAACTATCATTTAGATAGTGAGAATAAACTGGTAGACAGGTTAATACTTGCGTTCTAGGTTAATGTGTCTAAACTGGGTTCCTTTATATCTTAATGCTATCAAACAACTTAGAACTGGCGTTACCAACTAGGTTTGATTTGATAAGAGAAATAGTTAGTTTAAGTGTCTCTTGCTAGCTATCGACAAATTAAGTAGGAATTGGGGTATGTCCGCTGCATTCAAGGTACACTATAACTGGTTGATTCATGGTCGTTAATAAAATCTCTGCATCAGTGATCAGAACATATGACTAGTGTGGAATTATTTGAGCCGGGTTTCTTTCATAAATTGATTTCTCTGCAATTTTAAATCATTCTGTTTGCTTTCTTAGTTATTTATAAATAATTAGTAGTTAACCTCAATCTCTCAAGTTAAAAGTGTGGTGGCTAAACACCAAAATCTGATCTTTAGGAATATAAAAGTGTTAATCTGTTCTCTGTGGGTTCGACTCTACTTGTTACTATATTCTTTAATATTCTTAGCATTGTAGGAATATTTTGGTGGTATTCGACGTCCACCAAATTGGTGCCGCTGCCGGGGAACAGTATTAATTATTTTTATTCCTTTTCCTATTGATCTCGGTTACGTTTTGTGTGTATGACCAGGTCCTCTTGTACTACCATCGTTCCCTATGATCCTGAACCGGAGTGAACATTCAAGAGGTTATTAAATTTGGCCAAACAGACACGAGTTGAAGCTTCAAGCTCTTTCTCACCATCAGATTTCAAACAAGTGAAGGAAGAGCAGTCTGAAATGGCGGAGAATAGGGCAATTGGAGACTTGTACGAATATGATGATAGTGATCCCCCGTCTCCTATTGTGGTGCCTGAAGGAGGAAACAACCTTGAACTCAAATATCATCTGCTGAACGCCTTACCTAAGTTCTATGGGAAGGCACGGGAAGACCCGAATAATTTTCTCCACGAGTTCATAAAAATATGCAAGGTTCAGAAGCGGCCTGCGGCGCTTACGGAGGAGAATTTTAGGCTCGTGTGTTTCCCGTTTGCTCTTTCTGATGCAGCAAATGTATGGTTCCGATCTCTGGAGGCGGATTCGATTACAACCTGGGCAGAATTGAAGAAAGAGTTCCTCCAACAATATTTCTCAGACGCAAGAACAGATAATATCCGTACTCAAATCAGGTCTATTTTTCAGGAATATGATGAGACCATTAATGAGTACCATTCCAGGTTTAGGAAGCTAGTGGATAGTTGTCCTAATCATAAAATAACTGAAGGTAAGTTGCTGAAGTGCTTTTACAACGGGTTAACTCCAGAAGATAAGAAGTTGTTTGATTCTCCCGACACTCCATTTCTGAAGCGTTCAGCAGCCGCGGGTAGACAACTATTGAAGAATGTTCTTGAGACTGCCAAAGGATATGTTGATCTTTCTTCTCGATCAACTAAAAAAGTTTCTGAAGCTAGAAGCATGGATTAGGAGGAAAAGATAGCGGACAAGGTGGTGCAAAAGATGATGTCAGCCAGTTCAAATGTGGACAACAACAGACTATGTGAAATCTGTAAAAATCCAGGGCACTTTACAGATGAGTGTGCTTTGACTCAAGATGATCCAGTAGCTCAAGCTAATATGGCTGGAAATTATCAAGGATGGAGAGATCACCCTAATCTGAGGTAGGGTGGCAATAACAACCAAGGGCAGCAGCAACCGCATCAACCAATCCAGCAGTCGAACTACAATTACAAGCAACCAAATCAGAGAGGATTCTATCAAGCTCAGCCACCAACTCAACAAGGCAAGCAAGGCAAATCGATGGAGGACATGATGGGAGAGTTGATGGGAACTATAAATACTTTCACCCAAGACCAGAAAGCTCAAATGAATGAGATGAGGACTATGACACACTGGGATACGGTGCAGTTAGAGAGTCATTCACATCAGATTTCTCAGTTAGCTAACACTGTGAACGAGCTTAAAGGTAATCAAGGCAAGCTGCCCTCTCAAGTTCAGCACAATCTGCGGGAAAATGTGAACAAAATTTCTCTGCGGAGTGGGAAGCAAGTAGGAGAACCGTTGGAAACTGAACCTACAAGGGATGTAGAAAAAGAAGAAGCTGAAAATCATTCCAAGCTGCCCAAGAGAGACACTCCTGTAGAAAAGAATGAGGTTGAAGAAAAAGAAGTTTCTGGGCAGAAAATTGAGCCTCATAAACCCTTGAGTTTGTTTGATCCAAACATCAAGATTCCAGCACCATTCCCTCGAAGATTAGCGAAGCCAAAAAAGCCAGAACAAGATCCTATGGATTTTATGTCAATTTTTGGGAAGCTGGAAATCAATATACCTTTTCTACAGGCCATTAAAATTCCTCCACTCTCAAAGTTCATGAAGGATTTCATTGTTGGAAAACCTAAAGATTCAGGGAAGATTTTAATGGGCGAGAATGTGTCTGCTGTTATACAGAAAAGTCTACCACCTAAATGCAAGGATCCTGGTATGTTTACTTTACCTTGCTATATAGGAGACACAGAAATTGAGCATGCTATGTGTGATTTAGGTGCTTCCATAAATGTCATGCCATTATCTATTTATAATACTTTAACTGGAGTTGAACTAGTTGAAACTAGGGTTGTCATACAATTGGCTGACAGACCATGTGTCTATCCTGAAGGTGTGCTTGAAAATGTCCTAGTTAAAGTACATACCTTTGTATATCCTGCAGACTTTTATGTGGTAAAAATGAATAACAAACAGTCAAAGGATTCTGGTGTGCTCCTAGGACGTCCTTTCTTAAGGACAACAAAAACATTAATTGATGTGTACAATGGAACAATCCGTTTAGAGTACTATGGAGAAAAGTATACATTCAATATTGACAATGCCATGAAAAATCCTATTGATGCTGAAAATGCTTATTTTGTTAATGTAATTGACCCCATTGTCCAAGAATATCTTGAGACTGAATTCATGCAGGATAAGTTTGAGCAAATATTAACAAAAGGATTTACTGACCTGGATGCTCGTGGAATGAATGATTCTAAACTCAAGGAAGTTATAATGTCGTTGTATGCACTGCCCGAAGTTGTAAATTCTGGGAATGTGATGCTGCTACCTGAACAGAAACAAGAGGACAGACCGTTACCATCAGAGGTTAAAGCACCAGAACTCGAGCTCAAACCCCTCCCGAAAAATCTGAAGTATGTTTACTTAGGAGAAAATGAGACTCTGCCCGTGATTGTTAGTAGTGAATTGAGCTCAAGTGAGGAGATGCAACATATTGGTTTACTGAAGAAGCATAAAAAGGCAATAGGATGGACCTTAGCTGATATTACTGGAATTAGCCCAGATGTTTGCCAGCACTTTATATTACTGGAATCTGATTCGAAGCCGCATCGTGACCCTCAAAGGAAGCTGAACCCTAATATGAGAGAAGTGGTTTTGAAGGAGATTTTGAAGCTTTTGGCACTTGGTATAATTTATCCCATATCTGACAGTAAGTGGGTGAGCCCAGTTCATGTTGTACCTAAGAAGTCAGGATTCCAGGTTGTGAAAAATGACAAGAATGAGCTCGTTCCCATGCGTTTGGTTTCGGGATGGCGTATGTGCATTGATTACAGGAAACTGAATGTTGCGACTCGAAAAGATCACTTTCCGTTGCCTTTCATTGACCAAATGTTAGAGAGGTTAGCTGGACAATCATATTTCTGTTTTCTGGATGGTTATAGTGGCTATTTTCAGATTTGTGTTAGCAAGGAGGATCAAGAAAAGACAACGTTTACTTGTCCATTTGGAACGTATGCTTACAGAAGGATGCCGTTTGGTCTCTGCAATGCTCCGGGCATTTTTCAGAGGTGTATGATGAGTATTTTTTCAGATATGATCGAGAATTGTATTGAGGTATTCATGGATGACTTTACGGTTTATGGAGACTCTTATGATGGCTGTCTACGTTATTTGGATTGTGTCTTAGCTCGATGTGTAGAGAAAAATCTGGTTTTGAACTTTGAAAAATGTCACTTTATGCTGGGGAAGGCATTGTATTAGGCCATGTTTTTTCTGAACGAGGAATTGAAGTTGATAAGGCGAAAGTGGACCTGATAGCAAAGCTGCCCTATCCCACTAATGTAAAGGAAATCAGAGGCTTTTTGGGACATGCGGGTTTCTACAGGCGATTTATCAAGGATTTCGCGAAAACTGCTCAACCATTGACTAGATTGTTACAAGCTGAGGTTCCATTTGAATTCTCTGATGATTGTAAGACGGGGTTTGAGTTGTTGAAGAAAAAGTTAACTACAACCCCTATTATTCAGCCACCAAAATGGGAAATCCCATTCGAACTTATGTGTGATGCAAGTGATTATGCGGTTGGAGCAGTTTTGGGGCAGAAACTGGGTAAAGAGAGCCATGTAATTTACTATGCCTCGAAGACGTTGAATCCAGCTCAATGTAATTATGCTACCACTGAAAAGAAGCTACTGGCCATTGTTTTTGCTTTCGATAAGTTCAGATCGTACCTTTTAGGCTCAAAGGTTATTGTTTATAGTGATCACTCGGCTTTGAAGTATCTACTGTCCAAGAAGGAGTCAAAACCTAGACTGATAAGATGGGTGCTCTTGCTTCAAGAATTTGACTGGGAGATTAGAGACAAGAAAGGGGCAGAGAATTTTGTTGCTGATCATTTAAGCCGCTTGATTAGAGAAGATGATGGTGTGCCAATAAAGGAGACGTTTCCTGAAGAGCATTTGTATGCATTAAGCACCAGATTTCATCATGAGGAAGTTAGAGCTACTACGAACAAGTTTCCTAAGGATCCATGGTATGCTGACATAGTTAATTATTTGACAAGTGGGCAGCTACCTTACACCTTTTCCCCAACACAGCAAGCTAAATTAAAGAGTGACTGTAAGTATTATATTTGGGATGAGCCATACTTATGGAATGTTGGAGCTGATCAGATTATTTGGAGATGTGTTCCTGAGGAAAAACTAGGTGATATTCTCTTACATTGTCATTCGTTAGCTTGTGGTGGACATTTTGGACCTAAGAGGACTGCTAGAAAGGTGTTAGATTGTGGATTTTTCTGGAAAACGCTGCACATGGATGCAAATCTATTTTGCAAGAGTTGCAAGCGTTGTCAACTGACAGGAAACATATCTCGTAAAGATGAGATGCCCCAGGTTCCAATGATTTTCTGTGAGATCTTTGATGTTTGGGGGATGGATTTTATGGGGCCTTTTCCAAGCTCATATGGTAATCTGTACATTTTACTCGCTGCTGACTATGTTTCGAAGTGGGTAGAAGCAAAGGCTACTGGTACTAATGATGCTAAGGTGGTTGCTGGATTTCTGAAAAATCGTATTTTTAATAGATTTGGAGTGCCAAGAGCTGTGATAAGTGACCAAGGAACACACTTTCATAACAGAACTATTGCAGCATTAATGAAGAAATACGGAGTTCATCACAGAATGTCTACACCTTATCATCCACAAACAAATGGCCAGGCAGAGGTGTCGAATAGGGAGATAAAACAGATTTTGGAGAAGACCGTGAATCCATCTAGAAAGGACTGGAGTTTATGATTGGATGATGCTTTATGGGCATATCACACAGCCTATAAAACACCTATTGGCATGTCACCATACAGGCTGGTTTTTGGGAAAATGTGTCATTTGCCGGTTGAATTGGAGCATAAAGCTTACTGGGCAGTGAAGGAAGTGAATATGGATTATCTCAAGTGTGGGGAAAGCAGAAAGTTTCAGCTACAAGAACTCGATGAGATACGTTTAGAAGCCTATGATTCAGCTGTGGAGTATAAACACAGAACGAAATTGTGGCATGATAAGCATATCAGAGGCAAAAAGTTTCAGGTTGGCCAGAGAGTTTTATTGTACCAATCCAAGTTGAGATTAATGCCTGGGAAGTTGAAGACAAGGTGGATTGGTCCCTTTGAAGTACAGAAGGTTTTACCAAATGGAGAGGTTGAGATTAAAAGCTTGGAAACAGCTAAGACATTTACAGTAAATGGTCACAGATTGAAACCATACCACGATGCTACTGAACTGCAAACAGTGGATAAACTCTCACTGTTACCTGAATCTCATACCAACTGACCGCTTCCTAACGTCTAGCCAAAGACGCTAAACAAAGGTGCTTTTGGGAGGCAGCCCAAAATTTCTCGCTTTCTTTTTAATTTCGTTAAAATTTCAAAAAGAAAATACACCTTGCTCAAGGTGTGTTTTTCACGCCTTCGGTACCTTCAAGGAGAGAGGTAGGTGGGCCTTCTTCAACCCCGAATTCAGGAATGTTGGTGAGGCCTTGTGTCTGAGGTGGTACATCTCGAGGGATGATGAACCCTCCAGAAGGGATTTAGTACAAAAGAGGACGAGGGGCACCACCTACTCCTGGGGCTCATAGCTTATCTAGCTCTCATTCTCTACCAGCAATTATAGGAAGTAAAGAAGGATCTCCTACACCTTCTCAATTAATGAGGGTGGCAGAAGAAAGTAACTGGGGCCGTGGCCTTCATAGTGATCGAGGTCGTGCCTCTATTTCTTCTCGCGGTCGGGGACGTATCCCTGTTTTCAAAGACCTTCACGAGGTGTAGGAAGTTTCATAGTGTAATAACACTTTTTTGATTGTGCCTTTATAAAGGTCTTTTCTATTTCAACCTTGGTGAGATTGATTGTTAGGCTTATTAATAGCCCAAATGAATATTGGTATGTACCTTAGTAGGTATACCATAAGGAGAGTCGAGTTCCAAACTTTGTGAGTTTGCGTGACTCATATCATGTTGGTCTTTGACCATATACTTTTTGTAAGTATATTATCTTATTTTAGCCTAAGGTGACTGTGGTTCAGACACATATTCCAAACAGTTCATGTTAGATAAGCATCAATCACACTCTTATAAGCGTATTAATCTTAGGCAACAGTCGTTACTTATGTTTTGTAAGGCATAGTGTCTCTTTGTATTAGAGGGTGTTGACTGCTTTAAAATAAAATAGAAGATATATATTGAAAAGAAGTTGTATTCCTCGAACTTGGGAGTTCGGCAAAATTATAAAAGACAACCTCGAGTTTGGGAGCTCGGGTATGAAAAATAAAAAGATGGAAAGAAAAAGAAGCTTGGCCTGTAGGCCTTATTGAAGTAGTTTCTCCTTATTTGGAGAAGATCTACTTTGGTTTAGCTTCGAGGTACCTGCGTAGGAAGGGCGCCATGATGACAGGATCCAGGTGCTCTCCTTCGTGAGTTTGCAAGAGGTAGAATCCACCAGATTGTGCGGTGGAGACTTTGTATGGTCCTTTCGTCCTTGGCTCCAGCGCTCTTTCTAGCTTGTTAGTGCACCACGGGCCAACTGGCATTACCAGTTCTCCCACTTGGAGGTTTGATGGCGTCTTTTGTGCCATAGTGTAGTCATCTCGTTGTAGGCCTCTTCCTCGAAGGGAAACACCAGGGGTTGTTCGAGATCAGGATCGGGCACCAAATCCCCTAGGACAGTGTTGATGGCCGAGATGTTGCTCACTTTTCTGGCGTCACGGATGGCCGTGATCATGCAAGAACGCACCACTCCTTGATCTCCTTTGATGGGAGCTACTCCTTATGCTGTTGGGAACTTTAGCATCAGATGGTAACGAGACCATACAGCCTTAGCTTGGCACATCCAAGGTCTGCCAAGGATAACGTTGAAAGGTGTGACGGTGTCGACCACCACAAATATGCAGTAAAGGGCTAGGCTTTTCGCTCCTTCTGCTACTGTGACAGGGAGTGTGATTTCTCCAAGGGGTATGACTGGATTTCCGGTGAACCCCGAGATTGAGCCTGTAGGCTTGAGGTCGTCCTCGGTAAATCCCAGCTTTTGGAAGCAGTCTTGAAACATCACTTCTACTCCACTCCCATCGTTAACAAACACTCTCTTCACCAGGGAATCTTGTATTGTTGCAGAGATGATAAGTGGGTTAGAGTGGGGCATCTAGTTTGGCACGACGTCCGCGTCCGAGAAGGTGATGGTTTCCTCGGGGCGGAGCCTCTTGTTGATTGGCTCAGTGTGGTGTATGGCCCACACACTATCCTTCAGTTTGGTAAGGGAAATTGCTTCTCCCGTGTAGCCGTTGATGCCGTTGATGACTCGGTTGGCTCCATTTGGCGGCGGTGGAGGAGGATCTTGAGGATTGTTGCCCCCACCACCTTGATTGTTATTGTTGTTGTTGTTGTTCTGGGAGCCATCCTTCTTCTTCTGCTAGAGTTTTCCCCCATACCTCTTCTGGGTACCCTGGCTGTCACCAGCTATTGAAGGTGCAATCTGTTGCACAATTCCTTGTCGAATAAATTTCTCGATCTCATTCTTGAGCTGATAGCACTCCTCAGTGTCATGCCCCCGATCTCGGTGGTATTGCCAGAATTTCGGGGATCTTTGACATTCAGCTGAATCCTTCATGGCGGGTGGGTCCTTTAAGAGGTGCATGTGAATGGACAAGATCTCAGCCCGAGATCTAGCTAGAGGAGTGTAGGACTCGAAGGTTGGTTTGGGAGTGCCTTCAGTCTTCTCGACCTTTGGTATCTTCATCTTGGGCTCCTTTCCCTTATTGTCAAGGTCTCGAGGTCTTTTGCCCGTTACCGCGTCCGCTTTGCTGGCGTGTTTCTCCATGATGGCCTGGAGATGCTGAATGGTGGTAGGATTCTTTGTTGCCAACTTCATCCTCAGAGTGTCGTCATCTACACTCATGCGATACATGTTTATCAAGAGGATCTCATCTCGATCATAGCACTCCGTGGCCAGATCCATGTATCTGTGATAGTGTTTTATCACAGTCTCTCCTTCATGGCGAGCCACATATCCCAGATCTCCAAGAGATTTAGTGAATTTCTTCTTCTGGAAGAAAGCAAGGAGGACAAATTCAGAGAAATCCCAGTAGTCAAATAAGCTTTCTGGTTTCGTCTGAGTAAACCATGTTTGGGCTTTCCCTCGGAGGTAACTGGGAACGATCTTGCATATCTCCAGCTCGTGGAAGTTTCTGGTTTCCAAGGTCTTGAAGAAGACCGAGAGGAATTCCCTAGGGTCGCTGGTGCAATCGTATGTAGGCAAATGCTCTGGGACCTTCTTGCTGCCATCGAAGGGGAGATTAACGATATGTCGGGAGAAGGGGGAGCGAGCTGACTGTCCTCGGGGTCCGATGATACGCTTAATTTCCTGATCAACCTCGTATTTTCCCCGAGTAGGATAGGCTCCGTCCTGGGTGAAAGACCGATCGGCACTAGTTTGCCATTCGCTCTGGGTTCGCTCTCTCTTCTCGCGCCTGAGTTCTTCCTGGATGTTGTTGATGCGCATCCTTCTCACCTCTTCTCTGCTCAGCCCTAAGCCTTCATTATGGTGATTGGCTGGATTAGGAGGCGGTGGTAGGTAGATTCCGGGACAAGTCATCCAAGAATCTTTGTTGTTGATTGTGATCAGAAGGTGGTGTTGTTCGAGCTCCTGGGATAGATACTCGACTTGGGCTTCATGCGTCTGGGCACGAAGTGGTTGACTTGAGTTTATTAAGGATGCAACGAAGTCAGGATACTGAGAATGTAAGTCCCTCATCAGTGCTAGGACATCATCAGGAATTATTCTCGGAGGGGTGTCCGAGACAAGGTTGACATAGGGCGGCTCAGAGCCCGGCGGGTTATGCCATATGGTTTGGTTCAAGGTTTCCTGAGATGTCTTTGTCTCTCCTCCTCCTACTGTCTTTCTGCAAGGATTTGTCGATCCCTTTGCGCTTGTTCTTCCACGGAAAAGATCGAGTCAGATCCGCTATACCCCAAACCATTCTCTCGGTCAAGCCTTCTGAGTTGTTGACGCGCTCGCTGTAGTTCATGTCAGTCTGGATCAAGATCCTCTGATCCGAGTTCGGTACTTCAGATCCGACAGGGTTCGATCCAGAAGGTGGTACTCTGGATGCAGCAGGATTTAGACCGGAGGAGTTCGGAACGCTGGAGTTTCCGGCCCCTACGGTAGAGCTTGGTGGTGGTTCCGAGGTAGAGCATGCTCAAGATCCTCTGGGTCGACCGTGTCCGCGTCCTCGGGGAGGCTTCTCTGCTTCTGGATTTTCCTCCGGATTTTGCCCTTGCATACGAGCGTTTCGCCTAGGTTGCCCTGCTTCAGACATGGCGTGAAAAACTTGTTGAACGGGTGCACAAGATCATATCTGATACAAAGTTCGGCGACGTCGTCAATAGATGTGGCGTCCCACTGGGCGTGCCAATTGATGTATGGCGGACACCAGCACTTCGACGACGAACCTTGCTCACGAACTGACCTGCAAAACAAAGCCTCGGGTGTCCCGAGGGTAGACACTCCGACGCTAAAGTTAGTATGAGGCGTAAGGCGTATTGTATGTAGTATGAGATAGAAAAGGTGTACCAAACGTTGTGTGTATTTATATGGCTACAATTCATAGATCACCAAGATATGTATTTATGGTAGTAATACAACTCTTATGGGAATAGTAGTTGTATTACCATGTATAGAGGAAGTGTATTTTCGGTAATGGTTGTATCCAAGTTTAAGAGGAAGTATATTCCTTGTAGAACATTCATAATATACGCATTCCTTATAAGGATTATGATTGATGGACCTGTGGATCCATTCTCCGCGTAGCTCGAGCCCACGACCCTTCTCGGGCCCTGGTCCGAGTATGAACAAGGCCCAAATACGAACCATGAACTTATCATATGGCCTAAAGTTCCTAAACAACATTACATGAATGATGCATAACAACATTTTCCCCTCCAATTGTTCCCCGTCTAGGTATAAGTGAAGAAAACAAGACTTTTAAGTTTTACATAAAACAGAAATATTTTAAACCAATAACAAATTACACAAGTAACCATAGAAATCAGACAATCATAAAATAGAAACTTTACATCCGTCACTTTATAAAAAATTAATCACTTTAAGCATGAAGGAGAAGAAAATAAAAATTGCAAAGGTGAAGGCCATTTACTCCAAGTACACAAAACCTATATTGTCCATAGCCAACGTATTGCACAAGCAACAACGAGAAACAATATACTGATGCATTCAAATATTCCATCAACCACCTTCATCAATCAAATTACTCAGTTTTAGCTATGAAAGTAAGTGAGAAAAAAAAAAATCAAAAATAGCAAACGAAAAAATTATTTACATCCCATGTAGACTCGAATACCCTCACTTACACAAAATATATCATTCACCACCAAAAGCATGCTACAATATCATAGGTTACAAAAGAAACTCAGCAAGACATGCATTTTAAATTTTCCATCCACTCCTTCATCAACACGTACTAATATACACACATTTACCTTAATTAATGCCACATAAGGCCTCTTTGTTGATGCATCAAGTGTTTTCATCACTGAATCCTCCTACACCAAAAAAATAAAATCAAAACATAAGACAGTAGTAAGAAATTAGACTTCGTTTATACTTTCGATAGAATTCTCTGCCTCTCACAAAAAGCACCAACAAAAGACCTCTGGGTGAGAAATAATTACTAGTGAAAAGTTATTATGTTAGTTAGCATCCCATAAATTCCCAAGAAATACATTCGTCCAATAGAAGTATGCACTACTCTAAATGAATAACGAGATCAAATAAAACTAGCAAGTTACAACTCTAAGCCTAGAATGATAATAAACAAATTCATTTAAGAAAGCAAGCTATATTGTTCAAAAATGTTATATCATCATCAGAAACATTCAAAAGTTTATAGTTTCATCCTATAAATTCTAAGAAAATAATTAATCCAGAAAGTTATGCTAGAGTGTTTATTCTATAAATAAATATCGCAACCAAATACACTTGCATCTTACAACTCTCTTAACTATCACTGCATAAACAAACCAAATCTAGGAGTAATCAACAAATCCATATAAGCGAGATATAACTAAAATGGTCACAAAAAAAGATTCAAAGTCTATACCTACTAGAACCAACATCAATATTCTTTAGTGGAAATTATTTAAACCTGTGAAGGATTTAACAATGATCAAAAACTTGATGTAAGTGAATATAGGAGAAACACTTAATTTTGACAAACTAGAGTTTTCACTTTGAGAATTACATGTCATGTCAGATAGCCACCTAGCTCGTGCTAATCAACAATATATAAAAATCAAAAGCAATCTATTGAATCCCAAGTCTTCCCTCTTAAATTATCTGAGTTGTGCCAGAATGATATCTCACAATCTACATCTCTCACACATATCCTATAAATTAGTATAACAAGCACAATTGACTGTATAAATTCGATGCACTTTCTACCAAATAATCAAAAATAACAATTAATCTGATTTTAAAAATCCTAAATTCACACATGCAAACAAAAAACCCCCAATTTGCAATTGATACACAATGAAAAATTGAAAAAGAATTATATAAAATTTCTGATTCGCAAACAAAGACTGGGATCTAACTCACCAAACCATACCGAACTCCATTATAATCAAAAGAATTGTAATGGTTTCGTGATTTTCTCCCTCTCCCTGAAACCCTAATTGGGTTTCCCAAGGGTTTGATAACGGCAGAACTCATGTCTCTTTGTGTGGGTGCGCGCGCGTTATCAAATGGTTAATATAACGCACATAAGGCAACCACTTCCTTTTTAAAAAAAATTCGAGAAAAGAAAACATATTTTGATTTTGAGGCATTAAAACAAGCATTGAGGGGTTGGTAAGAAATATAAATAAGTAATGATAAATAGTTAAATAGCGCAAAAAATAGGATGTGGAAAAAATTACGTTGTCTTCTCTTAGAAATTTTATGGAAAAGAACTTTGTTTTGCATTCTATCAACCTATAGGTACTGATGTTGACCACAATATAATCAATAGATCAACTTTACATGGAGTAAGACATCAAAAGAATGTGGTAAAGATTTGGTGGTTGGGATAAGATTTTGGTGGCCAATGCAAGCTAAGACATGGAAATACGGAATAACTTACTTTTGGATGAAGATATTCACATAGTCTTGATAAGTCCATGGTTCGCATTCTAGGCCTTCGTTCAGTCTCGGACTAGGGCCCGAGAAGGGTCATGAGCTCGAGTTACGTGGGAGATGGATCCACGGCTCCATCGTCCCAAATACTTATAAGCAATGCGTATATTGTGAATGTCCTACAAGGAATAAACATCTACTAAACATGGTAATACAACTATTATCTCAATAAGAGTTGTATTCATAGCATAAACTTCTTTTAAACATGGTATTACAACTATTATCTCTATAAGAGTTGTGTTCATACCATAAACACATATCTTGCTGATCTATGGATCGGTGTCATATAAATACCAAAGGTTTGGTAGACCTCTCTATTCATTATCTTACATATACTGCGCCTTACGCTTATAAGCTTCTCTCAGCTATCACTGACTTAAGTATCAGAGTGTCTACCCTCGGGCTACCCCGGGGCTTTGTCTTGCAGATCAGTCCATGAGCCAGGTTCGTAATCAAGTGCGGGTTCCAGACATCCATCAAGTCTATCAATATCTACATCTCAAGTAGGATGATGATTTATAAAAAAGTTACTAAAGAATTTTTTTGTTTCCATTCAAATGCTGAGAAAAAAAGTGTCGTCATCACCCCGCTGATTCAAATAGTGGACTTTGTGAATCCTACACGAGTATCAGGTACAATCACGAGACTTTTAGAGAGCCATGAACCTAAATATAACTATTATCATTAGGTTAATAATATGCATTGCCTAATGAAAACTAGAGATTACATTTTTAAACAGACTCCTTAATACCTGACAATGAAAACATTCATTGAAACGGTTCTCAAAGAACAGGTGCGCGATGAGGCTACTTATCTCCATGTCACAAGTGTTTGTTGGGGAAGGAAATCGGGCATGCTTGTCGCTTTTAACTCGACTGGAAGCATCAAGGTTCTAAGCTTGGTCTGAACTAATAATCTCAAATGACACCTGTTGCTTACTGTTGGATATGAACTTGCAGTTGAGACGGGTGTAAAATTAACTCTAGAAACTCTCCTTTTTTTCTATATTTGTTTAAGTATCTCTGAAGTTCGCAATAGTCATGGAAAATTTTAGGATCCCTTCATTTCTTTTTTACTGAACCTATAGTCATTGTGATCCAATAAAATTTACAAGTGAAAACACATTGTTTGCTTTTAAACTATAGAAGGTAAAGTATGAGATGACAATCTTTCCTTAGTTGAGGACATGAAAGAAATTATGAAAAATCAATTGATTGAATAGTGTATGAATGCAAATAGAAGTACAATGTGGATATTTTGGTCTATGCATGTAAATGAAGTCTCATTCCATTGAGCATCATAACCTTAGAACTCCTGAGTGGAGTAGAAATAGTTAGAAGGCACCATGTTTTGGTAGTCAAAAACCATATGCTTTTTGTCTAAGGTGCTTTTTGTAGCAGGAAATTTTTCAAAAAGTTGAATTGCTATTAACATTATTCTCTACTGATTTCAGTACCCTTGATTTAGCTGAAGTTGTCGGGTGTGGATCTGCTTTTATATGCTCATTTACTAAGGATCAAGCTAGTATGGACTGTGTTAGCATTCTGAAATGCAAGTGCTGCATGCATGTATCTTGTTCAGCAAAGAACACACTAAAATGTTTTTACTCTTCAAAAAAGAAAGAATGGCATGTGCTTTAATCTGGTTTCAATGTCGAGAGGCTTCTTCTTGCTTGACATCACAGTTACTGGTGGAATATCCTTATCCTACCGATCCCAAGTACTTTGACCTCGATACCTAAAGGTGTTGCCGATCCATCCCTTGGAGCTTTGTACATACATTCGTCTCAGTGAAGGTGAACGGTGCCTAAAATTTACTGAATAAATCGAGCAATTAGGCTAGAGAAAAACTGTAAATACTGCTCATAAACTCCCATCCTCTAAAAGTAAGAAGTATTTTAGTTATAAAACTGACAACTGCTGCCATTGTGAACCTTTCAGTTTTGAGGGCAACTTCAAATTAATACCTCATACTTTTGTAAAAACATACTTGGAGTCTGACAATAACATATTTTCATTCTAGATGTATAAAGTGGTTTTCTCAAGTACTCAATGCTCACATCTCTTGATCCAGGTGCCAAATTCATAAAGAATATTACTTTGGATTCAAACGTCGTTTTTTAAGATCTTGCTCTGCAACCGCAATCCTTGTAAATGAGTAAAGGAATGAAATAATAGCCATGATAGCTAGCACAAGTAGTGTTACATTGTGCACTGGATTAGTCATGTCCATCATCTAGCAAGCCAGCCAATTAAAACGCATCGTTTTGTGGTGTTTTGCAAAATATATATTAGTCATATTTACACCGCCATTCTCTGATATTTAATATATACATAGTATAAGATTTGGGTGTGAGTAAAGGGAATTAGTTTTACCCCGATTTTATCTAATTAAGATCGGTTTGAAAAGAACATACAAAAAACGATATGAAAATAACGTTAGCCAAATACATCATCTCATAGAATTTTATAATTTAAGAAAATGGAGTATATTTTAAAAATTTTAATAGTTGAGCAAATATTTTGAGAATAGCAGAAAAAAAAATCAGAAATACGCTCTCGTAATGAAAAACATTATATTCTCTATTTGTTATCCAAATTCATCAAGATTTTAACATTTTCTCACCATCAACTGAAATTAGACATAAACTGGTAAAGTTAGATGTCAAACTATGTGAATCCTGCAATGATATAATAAAATTGTATGATAATGTATGAAAGTGTTTAATAATATAAAACTTAGGAAATATTAAATTGTCACATTTGATCCATTATAGGCATAATGCTGAAAAAAAGTATTATTTATGATATTACAAACAAGCAAATGCTGTGATTGTGAACTAAGTCACGAGCATGCAGGAAAATGTGCAAATGAAGTCAACCTCTAATATATATGAAGAGGACTCGGTATTCCATTGTACCGAATGTCCCCCAGGTTCAGAATGTCCCCCAAATTTTTTATGCGCGTCCTCTGTACGATAGAACCATTGTACGTCAATCATGAGCGCCTCTTCCTTAACTTGAAAAATGTCCTGCAAATACATTTAAGAAATTTAATGAGAATCAACACATAATAGCCTTCTTGAAAAGCAACCAATATATATACCTCACATATCAATTGTTTTATTGCAAGCGACAACCTATACAAAAGGTGTTCAAAAACACGTTGGTTATCATCAAAAACTTAGAGAGAGAGAGAGATTATGCAAAATGACAATATAGTGAAATTTTAAATCAAGTCACAGCTCATAAGTATAGTCGCATAGTACAAGCTACAAATGAAAATCAAACAAGAGTGCATTTTTTTAAATTTCCACAGATTCCTTTATTAACAAATACTCAGTCAAAGTAACGAAAAAGAAATGAGAATCGATGTAATAAATCAATTAGGAAGCATAAATCAACATACACAAAAAGTAAAAGAGTGGAGATTAAGAGACTGCAAAATTATCTCCAATGGCACTAAATCTCGAAACTATATGTTTATGAGGACACTAAACTTTCTTAGACATGCATAACAATACCGACTTTTTCCAAAAATACAAGTGATTGACCATCCTTAAAAAATACAAGTAAAATACTGGATTGTATATAGCACCCTTAAAAAATCAAGTATCTGTTGAATTTTACTGATCAAATAACAAGTCTTGAGTTTGAAAATTAAGTTGATATTTTGGCCACCTATTGATTGTAATAAATATGCCGAGCTATTCAACTACTTTCATTTACCACTTGTTGAAACTTCCTCTCCTTTAACTCACTACAACAATTACAAGGAAGATATACACTATAGAACGTGAACTCGGTGCTCCAAAATGGAAAAACACTGTACAAACAGATTAAGACACCAAATGAGACTAGAAAATAAACTTGGTGCCGTAGTTCATAAAACTCTCAAAAGATCTGATATTATGGCACACGGCAGGCATACTAAGATTCCGAGTTCTTGAAAACTGGTCTTAAGATGCGTCTTTATTCAAAACAACGACGGCAAATGCATGCAGAAAAATGGTGCATCATTTCCATCTTTTCCCTTGTTGTGGCGCAGGGTCTTCCGTCATCAATGCCGACGGTGTATATTAATCTAAACCTGGACTCAAGTTCAATGAGCCTTTTGACCAATAGGGTGGCACCTTATAATTTTACTAGCTTGTTACATGTATTAGGTATTTTACTTCTTTACAGTTCGAAGAATTCATTTTAATTTATTATTAGATCATAAATTGTATGTTTTTGAAATATAATGCCCAAATTTTGTACACTCTTAATGTTGGGACAAAAAATAACATTTTCATCATTGATTTAGTCTTAATTTCCTAAATTATTGAAAGACTATATAGTGCCATGCTTATTTTAAATACGGTGAAAATAATAATACAGACGTTCTCAGAGTGTATATACTAAAGAAAAAAATTCACAGGGTTAAAGCTTATTCATGATAGTATGTATGAGAGTGCTAGCTAGATGAGTATAGGAGTGGTAGATTAGAGACGCTATCTGTCTTTATAACTTTTTTGCACTAACATAACGAAGTCATTGTAATCATAATTTGATTTAATAACTTGTAAGGTATCCTTGGATCGGTTTAAACCTAGCATGAGAGTTTAAAAATGTAATAATATTATAACCATTTTGCTTCTGTACTCATTCACGAGCGTTTGGAATCAGGTATACATCTCAAGTCTCAACTAAACTCACCATAATGGATAGATAGTTTAGTTGGGCTGCTATATATATTTACTAAGATGTGGAACTGGTTTACATGCGAACTGAAGAAAAGCAATTAGTGCGAAATTTAAGCCATTTCTAGGAAAAAGTGATATTCAATTTTTTAATCACAAACAATTATAAGCGGAGTCTGTTTGGGGCGGCTTTTTTGCTTCTTTGCTTATAAGCGGAGTCTTATTTTCTGTTTGGTAAGGAAAATGAAAGCCACTTTTAGTAAAAGTATAAGTTGTTTTAAGCAAAAAGGCATAAGCTGCTCGGACCAGCTTCTACTTTTATTGAAAGCAGTTGCACACCCCTCTTTTCATATTTTAACTTTTTAATTGCGCACCTCTGTCAAATCCTAAACAATTTCACCCACCCGAACACCGTCAAAACTCCGAATCGAGACCCTGGAACAGACCAGCAGCCAGAGTTTCGATGGGGTTGTGGAGGAGGCGAGGGTGAGGCGGAGAGAGGTGATTTGGGAGGACATTTGATCCGAGTTCGGAGCGTCTACCGGTCGACCCGAGTTCGCACGTGGCTGTTGCCGCCGGTGGTGGAGCTTCACTCTAATTTGGGAGGAGATTTGGGAAAAGGCTGAAACTGATGGAAATTTAGGCCGGCGGTTATAAAAAGTGGGTGGGGTACGGGAGGATGGAGGTGTGGGAGAAAGTGGGTGGGGGTATGGGAGGATGGAGGCGAGGTTGTTTCCCCGCTAACTACAACATTAGAAGCAAGAGCAAGCTGCTTCCTCACGATAGAGCACGCCTTGTCCACAATCTCTGGTTTAGCGGCAGCGCAGGAGACGCTGAAGCGTTAGCCCTCTGCATCTTCAGAGACGGGAAGCTCTTCCCATTCACAGCGAGCGAAATAGAGTTCAACTTAGCTCCCCTGGTGAAGAATGCCTGTACCAAAAACCAGATTCAAAAAATTCAATCAATTCAGCTCACGCACCACAAAGATCGCCCCTTTATTCCAAATTCCAGTACAAATCACATCAAATAAACACCCCCATCAAACTCCAACAAACAAAAGTAAAGATCATTACATCACACAACATAATTCCAGATCAGACAACATGCATGGAACGAATCACTCCCCAGATTCATAAACAGCTCAATCTCATCAAATTTCAACACCGAAACACACACCAAATGCAGAAACAGGTGAAAAATTATCAGAAGTTTGCATCATACCACAAAAATCCCACCAAATCACAGAATCTCAAAATCCAAAAAGATCACAACTTTACATCAAATCAGAGTGCATGCATGAAACCCTTTTGCCCCAAGAACACAAATCACACAAACAATCATACACGAGATGATGATGATTACCTAGGTAAGCTTGAGGGAGCAAGAAACGGTGGAGAAGAATCATGTGACAGAGGCCATGGCGGGGGATTCAAGGAGAGGGGTATGGGGTCTGAGGAAAGTGGCGGAGAGCACGAAGAGTGTGTAGAAGAGACTTAAACAGGGTGGTTTGAAAGTGGGTGGGGGACTGGAGAATGTGGGTGGGGACTGGTTAGGAGGAGGAATGATGATGGAGAAAGTCAAAAGCACTTTTATTTTTATTTTACCAAGTACACTTTCACCTGCTTTTTTACACTAATAAGCTAATTTTCAAACACTAAAAAGTATTTTACCTGACAGCTGCTTATTCAAAAAATAAGCAGAAGCTATCTTTTTTTAGAAGCACAGCTATACCAAACAAAGCCTATGTATTTTGAAAAGACAAAAGCACAAATTTTTTATAAAATATTAACATTTGATAAAACTATAAAATGGGCATGCTCTGTAACATCTGTAACAGATTGAGACTCATCTTCACTATAAAGTATTAAATAATAGACATCTGTAACAGATTGAGACTCATCTTCACTATAAAGTATTAAATAATAGAAAAGTTGATGTCTGCCTTCAACATCAGGCATACATACACACATATGATGATACATGACAATTACAAATTACAACATAACCATTTATTCATCTGTCACGAACACCAAAATTTTAGACAATATAAGTTATACATGCAATAAAATAAACCAATTCATAAAATCCACTTTCATGAGAATCACCACAACTCACTAACACAAAGCATCAGGATTGGGAAACCAGGAGAATGATTCTGTAAAATGAAACACATGATACCATATATAATCATTCAACCGACCACAATCATCCTCAATGACCGCCAGCACAGTAGTTACTTCAGATGCTGTATTTTAACAAATGATGTGACGAGGAATCAGTAGAATTAAGTCCATGCTCTTCCCATCATTAGCCCAGATCACGCTCAACACCGAGAAGGAGTAGTAACTATACCTTTGAACAACAGGCTTATTGTCCTCGTCAAACTTGAACGCCAGCAGACAAAATTCTCTGGCCATCTCCGGGAACAATGAACCAAAATTATCCACACTGATGTTGTACAGCATGATCCAGTTGTCATAGCCATTATCCATCCTGTAGATTATTATTGGTGGATTGTAAAGAGCGTGAAACTCGACATCCACCAAGTGAAGATAGCCGTTAGATTGACACATCAATCAAACTCTATCAATTGTGTTCAAGTCCATTTTGAGTTGCGGCAGTGAGAAAGTCTTCATAGTTTCATCCTCAATCGAGAAACAGACAGATCCACCACTCGGGCAAAGCCAGTGTATCGCGCCATTCCAGAACACCCCACGCTCGAACACATTCATGAGGTGCTTAATAAACGATATAGTAAAAGATCAATAATTTACCATAAACAAAATATATCGGAATGGATGCTAAATGAAGGTTATTTTTACCATGAATTCATTAAACTTCCTTTCCATCTCCTCCATTCATGAGTTCCTGAAGAATATATATCCAATACGAAATCTTCGTCCCTGGCTACCCGGAAAAAATAGAGAACCTTGAAATCAGGTGCTCTTTTTGGGTCAGAGGCCAGAACAAGCTTGTACTGGAGATGGTACATGAGTTGGCTTTTATACGGAAGCTCGATGTAGTCTCCAGTGGTGATGTTGGTGACATAGTACGTCAAATAATCCTCGCACTCTGAAACGACTTGGCATAATGATAAACCAGCATAAGAGCCGATGACCTTCGTTCTCAGACAAAGATTATCATCAAGGTAGCCAAAGTTCAGTGTCCTTACTTCTCGAGGTTGATTTCGATCTTTATCGAGGACTGGGAGAACAATCCAATTATCTTCTTCACCCCAGGGCATCAGGAGGCAGGTAGGGATAAGGTACCTAACTCTGCGAGTATGGCTCATCCTGAACTCGTGACTCAAGATTATAGAATACCATTTCTCAGAGACGCAGCAAAAGCGCAGCAGAGGTTTTACAGGCAACTTAATCATGATTTGCAGGAGCAGATCTTCGTTTTGCTCGATTTCTTCAGAAGAAGAAGAATATGAAGGAATATCTGAAAATGGTTGTGGTGGATCAGACAGAGATAAAGATGCTAGTTCCTTCATCGATGAATCTAGAAGATGTGTCGGACTCATCATCATCATGGAAATATTTTTATGACAGAAAATGGTGTTTTGAGCTTGATCAGGATATGGTGGACTGGAGCTTTGCAGAGATGGGAATTTCATGCTGCTTGCAATTACACAAGGGGTTAAAACAGATAAAAATAATACTGTATATTCCTAAAATCTTCATCTGGCCACGAGCGGGCACCCGAAGACAAGCCCGAGGGAGGTCCTCAAATGGTGAATGTGACCGAATGAGTGTAGATGAACCCATGTCCACCAATGCGATCAAGGCTCAAATTTGGAACATCCCCCTGAAGAATCCGGACCAATAGATTCAGGCCCGATGAGGCTATCACTTTCTCGAACGCCAATCTAGTCCCCGAAATGGTCCCACGCACCGATCCCCTAGTAATCTAGTCTCGTATTCAAGATAAACCCATCAAGCGAGTGTTCATGGACAATGAGAGCGGTGTGGAAATCTTGTTCACTGCATGTTTTGACCAACTAGGTATTGGACGCCAGAATCTGAAGAAGCGATTGGTTTCGTTGTTGGGGTTCACAGGCAAGGCAGAGACTCCGGTCGGGACTATTGGTTTGGAGGTACTAGTCACAGATGAACGAGACCTAACAAACAACACCAATGTTCTCTGCCAGTTTGCGGTGATTGAAGCAGACTCTCCAAACAATGTTATTCTGGGCCGGCCATGGCTGAATTGAGTAAGAGCCATATATTCCCCATATCACCTCAATATTAAGTTCCCGACCAAGAAGGGAGTTGCCGTAGTTAGAGGAGACCAGCCAGCGGTAAGTAGTTTCCAGATCAACGCTCTCAAGACCATCAAGAAAGCTACCAATGGCTAAGGAAAAGGCACTCTACTCAGAGGCCCTGTCGGTAATTGTGAAACACCAGCCTATTTACCATTTTCCTGCATTTCCCTTTGGACAACGTGCTTAAAGATCGAAAGACGCTTGATCGATCATCAAAGTTTTAGGAATTAAAGGTTCGAACTTCAAGATCGATGTTGTCTCGTTTGAACGTGCGACGTAGAAAACATACTCGAAGATCAAAGCGAAGCTCATACGAAGGCTTGATGATGGAAAGTAAGTTCAACAGAAGATTTGACCACCTATGTGAGTGGAAAGTTACACCTGGAGTAGGAAACGATACTGATTACGTCTAAGCCAACGATTGAATACATATTGCACGTTCTTAAACCTAGTGGGAAAATCAACAGAATACAAGTATTTTCTCAAAAAGATAATCAAACATCGTTCGTGTCCTCGATGACTCGGTGAACATGGGTCTTAATAGCCTCGGTCAGACTCATGGCCTAACGACACAGCTGAACCATGGCTCCCATCTGGACTTGGTGTAACATCATCTAGGCCAAAGTGTTCGATCGCAGCACACCATTGATCCTCTCAACTATTCGATCCCGCACAAGTGGGTGGCAACTAGCATCTCCTTGTGGGTCAAGCGATCGATCTCCTTAGCTTAGGTTCGGATGCAGTAATCCTTCTGGCGAATCACGAGCTTCAGGTCTCCCACTCCAGGTCTGCAACCTTTGTGCGCAACTCAGCCACAGGTTCCCCAGCACGAAGACGAGCAATTTCATGAGCCAGCTTCGGAACTCTACGTCAGACCATCAAGTTATGTTTAGATACTACGAGCCGACGGGTAGGCTTATTCGCCTAGAGCGGTGTAAGCGTAGAGTGGTTGATAGATCTTAGTTTTTCGGTAGTTTTGTCCCTGACGAAAAATGCCACGCTAACCGTTCCTGAAAATAATTAGTAGGCGACTGTCATTTTGGCCTACCCTAAATATTTTTTCTGGTTCCGCCACTGTGAACATGTGTAACTTGATGGTGAGATTCGAATTTCGTTAACCGATTTGGGATCCAAAACCCAAAATTCACCCAATCAATCCGAACTCAATTGAATAGTGCTAGTCTCGAAACGAATCTAAAGCCAAAATGAACCCGAACCCAAATCAAACTTGACCGAACCGTAAAAAAACATGAACCAGAAAGAGATCTAAATCAATCTACACCCAATTTTTGAAATAGACCTGAATTTATATACACATGGTCTGAAAAAGACCCAAATTAAATAAAGGACAAGAATGTGAATATGATTGCATAGTTTATTAAGTTTTTATTATGCAGGTAGTTGTTGATTTTACCATATACTATTAATAACAATTGCGTACCTTTAAATGTAAAGTTTTTATTGTGTAAATAAAATCCCTTTGAACATATAGTGCACATTAAAAAGTTTAAAAGATATGATAATTTACTAATATGTTTTTTAATATAATGATGAAAAAATGAGCATTGGCTAAGTAGTAACTAATGGAAAAGGTTGAATATCAATGATGTTGCGAACATGCTGATCCTTATTATTCAAGCTTTATGAGTATCTTGAAACACGATCAAACATCTTAGATCACAAACTAAGAAAACAAAAACACGAGTTACCGAATATGCCAATTACATACATAAATGATCAATCTAATATATGTAATATTGAAATCGGCTACCATAGAATTTAATGAATTAAATCATCTTGAACACTACTTAACAATTGATAGTATTCAATTAACCAAATCAAAAAACATGTAATACTAACATGGAACATTCACATTTTATATATAACTAGATAAAGTTGACTGCACTCTGTGCCGTAATAACTCGGCCTAACATACATTCATGAAACAATAAATTAGGTTTACAAAGAATTTACGTGTACACTAAATTATGTTTACAAAGAAACCAAAACATACAGACACAAAATTCAAATCTTCATCCATGCTCATTGGGTTGCAATCTTCTTCAATTCAACATAGTACCTAATCCTGTGAGAACAACAATGTTTAAGTCAACGACAACATATCATTTAGGAATTTAATCGAACAGGTTGAGTTCATTAAGTTTAACTCCGCAAGTCACTTAAACAATGGAAGAAAATGAGATCGAACTGATCTTTTCAAATAATCGAAACAAAAAAGGGATGAGAGTCTGAATTTCAGGAAATCTAATGGTTATGCAGGGAGGTCGAAATATAGGAGGTCAGGGAAGAAAGGAACAAACGTTGTACGTACCTCGGTGAGTCAAGAAAATCAAGCCGGCTTACGTCATAGGTCAGGTCCACCGGCATTGAAGGTGACATCCCTTTGAAACTTTGATGGGCGGTGTAAAGTGAAGGTATTGAATTGCTAAAGGTGATCACCGTCTACTTGTAACTTGTTGCTTACTGGGAATAGGAGGTCGCGTTGTCAAGGAAGCTGGGAGGAAAAGGCAAGGAGGAAAAGGTGGAATTTACCTGCTGCCATACCTAAACCAGGACATGAAAAGTGGATTCTCTCTTTAATAATAGTATAGATTAATGACTTACGTACCAAACCTCAAATTTGTTTTAAAAAACTCAAATTGATTTTGATTCCAGCTCGGTTCAAAATTTTAAACCCGATTGAACTTGAACCTGAAAGGATTGAACCAAATCTGATTAAACCCATACCAATTGAAACTAGATCCAACCCAAAGCAAACCTAACAAACTCATAACAACCCGAACAAATCTGAAAACATTTCAACCCAAATATAAGTATATAACCCAAATCAAATCTGAATCTTTTGGGTTTGACCTGAACCTGTTCGGAAGACCTGTTTGCCAAGTCAGGTGCCCTCTTTAAAATACTTGAACGTAACTGTGGCTCATGTATAGGAAAATTGAAGGAGTATCTTAATATACGTACACATTTTATTTTTCAAGCGGAAATATATATAACAATATATATACCTCAGTCGAAAAATAGTAAAGTGTTAACGACATCTAATCCAATTTTCAAGTGTTTGTGGTTTATGTCTGTAAACGCATACCAGATTAGTTTCAAAAAAGAATAAAGTGATCGTGTACCCTTGAATAGTTACTTATGTGATCTTGTACCTTAAATTTTGAGAAAGTATCCGCGTGCTACTACTTGAGTGGAATTAACTACTTGATTCAAGCCACTAAAACCGTCCAAAAATATTCAGGTTCAATATTATTATGTCATTCGAATACTAGAAATATTCAAGCGGATTACTTTTAAATGTTTTAAAGTTATGAATTAGGAAGTCAAACTTCAGTCAAATAGAACACAAGCACTTTCTCAAAGTTCAAGGGTACACGAACATTTAACCCTTCAAAAAAACTCTCTTTATCACTTTGAGAGAACTCGAACATCACATCCATTTTCTTTATTTAATTAACATGTACTTTGGTAAAATGATCATATGTTTACAATGAAGTCTCTTAAAAGGGCATCAGAAACCATCAACTTTGATCAGAACTATGGCTGAATCCAATCTAGAGGTTTCCAAAGGCTTCGTATATGCCTGGACAAGAGCTTCCCAAACCCCTCTTCCAGGAATCAAATTGCTACAAACCGCCATTTCTTGAACCAGCTCCATCGCTTCATCAAACAAACCCCTCTTGAAATGACCAGACACCACCTGATCAAACGCAGCAGAGCCCTGCCCCGACGAAGGCTTGAACTCTTCCACCATTTTTCTCAACAATGCACGGGCCAATTCGATCATACTCACACCACAGCACCCATTGATCATCGCTTCATAAGCCTGCAAGTTCACTTTCACCCCTTTCATCTCCATCCTCTTTATAACCAATCCCACCCGATCCAAATCCCCGTGCTGATGAACCGCTCCTAAGATCACGCCATAGCTGGTCCAATCAGGTCGGCATCCTAGCTCCTCTATCCAAGACAGCATTTTTATCGCCTGCTCAGAATCACCCTGCTTGCAGAGACTACAAATGTGTGCATTGTAAGTGAAAATGTCAGGAGCCAAACCCCACACAAGCATTTCATCGAACAGTTCATCTGCTTGCTCACACTCCTCCTCCATCACCAGCCCATTCAGTACCCTGTTGCAAGATACCAAATCAGGCTTCTTTCCCTCCTGCTTCATCTTCTTCAACAGCGCCACCGCTTCCTTAGCACCACTCTTCTCAACCACAAACTGAACCACATTGAACCAATCCGCCATGCTCGCAGAAAACACCGATCTCCCAAACTCTTCGAAGAAGGCCAGAACATCACTAGTCTCGTGGCTGGCCTTCTCTTCACACATTGTGGAAAGGATCAACGAGAAAACCTTCCCATCGAAATCAAACCCTTCACTCACCGCTTGTTGCAGCATTTCCACGGCGTGGCTGACCTTTCTGTACCTGCACAGACCTCTGATCAGCACTTCGAAAGTCGAATTCTCCAAGGCAATGTTCATCTCCGAGCTTTTCAATAGAATTTCCGGCACAGCATTGAGAGCATCGCCGCGTTTCTGACTACAGAGCACGGAGAGGAGAGCGTTGAGGGAATTCACCGACGGCCTGCACCTAAAATTGGGGATTTTGAAGAAAACCTCAACCGCTTCACCTGGCAATCGAGCTCTCCCGTACAATTTGATCAGATCGATTGGGATGAACTCTGGGGTTTCGAAGGTGGCGGCGTTCTCGAGGTGGTGGAGGACGGCGGAGACCTGGCTCCAATCTCCGGCGGCGGCGAGGGTTTTGAGGACGAAGTGGTAGGCTTTTGGGGACGGTTGGCTGCCGTACTCGGCGAAGGACTGAACCAGAGCGGATAGGAGAGGGGTTTGGGATGGGGTTTTGAGCATGGCTCCCATGGCGAGCTGGTGAGTGAATGTATCGTGCCATTTGGCCTCGTGGGGGGAGTTTGGGAGCGGCCATTTTCGTCTCTTTCGGAGGAAGAAGTTGTGGAAAGATGGCCGGGAACGAGAGGACCAGTGGGTTGAGCGCGATTGCAAGAGCAGAGATAGAAGGATCGCCGGCGGCAACTTCAGTGTCTGGAATTTGGATATCAACATCACCGCCCTTCCTTCTTTCAGTGTCTGAAGTTTTAATTGTAGTCAGAAATAAAAAATAAATAAAAGAGGAGAATAACATTCATCCGGATAATTCTGATATAGTACTTATCAAAATTCTGGTATATCAAAATTTATTTGAACTTTATTCCAAATAGTATTGAGAAAATGACAGTTTTGGTGCCCAGTTTATGAGGAAATGTCAACTTTAGTTCCTACTTTTTGAAATGGTTCAGAAATGGTTCCCAAATTTTGATTAAATGTTCCAATTTGGTTCCCAAATCGGTTGATGACTGGCTATTGACTGTTTCCCCCCACCACTGTCTCCTCTGCACAGTCATCACCACCCCCCGTATACCCCACTACCAGTTGCCCTCACGCCCAGTACGGCCGCCACTAGCACAACCAGCAGTCAGAGTACCCCATTTCTACTCCTTGGGATCTATGTGTTGGGCATTGCCGCAGAGGACTCCGGCGGATCGTGATCATTGCCGCAGAGTGACGGGCTGAGCCCCAAATTCCGGCCACCCCAAATGCCGGCAAAGGCGCAACCACTGTACATATAAGAGGTGGTGAAGTCGGTGATGGGTTGAGCCGGCAGCAGAGTGACGCTCAGTCACTTAGGCCGAGAATGATCGACTCTCACTACCACGACGCCAACCGAGACTGATCTCCGATGGGCACCACTACAGAGTCATCATCGTCGACACGACACCGACACCGACACCTGCATCTCCACCATCCACCGCCACCGTCATTTTCTGGTTGGAGTTTAGTGTATTGGATTTTGGATGGTTTTTAAGCGATGAATGTCAGAACAAAGTGGTCATGAGCTCCCGCGTCGGGTAGTGGGCTGACCAGTGGAGAAGCTCCGACGGTGGTGGGCAACAGGTGAAAAGAGGAAGGTTCCGTCGGTGGGCGTGAGGCGGCTCTATGGCAGTGAATACTCGGGGTGGTGATGGCTGTGAAGAGGAGGCAGTGGTGGGGGAGAAACCGTCGATGCCCAGTCATCAACTAGTTTGGGAACCAATTTGGAACATTTCATCAAAACTTGGGAACCATTTTTAAACCATTTCAAAAAGTAGGAACCAAATTTAACATTTCCTCAAAACTTGGGCACCAACACAAACTTGGGCACCAACACTGTCATTTTCTCAAAGAGTATTTCTAAAGTCGCACTTCCAAATTGCCAATTATCAAGTTTTAGTACCAAACACATCCTAAACATAACCCAGAAGTATACCGTGGGTTTTCCAAGACAGTTCCCAATTCCGATCGCCGGTTACCAAAATGAGCAGTCAGAATCAGAGCCAGCGCCGGAAGGTAAAACCTTGGGTCCGGACTTCCATTAACGCGCTCCCGGACTAGATTTTGATCCACATCCTCTCCTTCCTCCCAACCCTCACCGCCGCCAAAACCTCCATAATCGCCCGTTCATGGCGATACCTCTGGCATTCCGTCCCCACCCTTCATTTCGACATGTACGATCTCCATCGCAGGAAGCCTAAGAAATATACCTTCCAGGTCCGTCGTCTGTTCGTTGAGTTGCTTAACCTGGCGCTTTTCAACTCTCCTCCCGAATCTCCTCTCCGGACCTTCACGCTCAGCTTCTTCTACTCAGACCCGGAGTACTTCCAGTGCTGTGTTAATTCCTGGGTGCGGTTCGCCATCAGCTGTAAAGTAGTGGAGCTCAATCTGAGTTTTCCGGTTTATGAGCATCCAGACCTCTACAAGTTGCGTGATGCTGATGCACCAAATGAAGAAAATGACGATGATTATATTGAAGTATTTTATCCATTCCAAATTTCTTATCTCTTAAACAGCTCGGTTGAGGTCTTGAACTTATGCAGATGCGAGGTTTGGATTCCTGATGGACTATCATCTGTGAAGCTGGGTACCATTAGAGAGATGCACCTTACATCCTTTATCATGCAAGGGGAAAGTGATGTCGAGCTTTTAATTGCTTCTTGTGTTAATCTTGAGGTCTTGTCTCTTGAGAAGGAATTCGATGTTGAGAGGTTGAAAATAGTGTCCCCAAAGCTCAAGCATTTCAAGCTGCACTGTCTTGGCAATGCTGTCCCGACTAAAAGCTTTTCACTTGAGATACATGCCCCGAGTTTGGAATCGATAGATTTTTGTTTTGTTCATCCTGGGAAGCATGTTATGAAAGATGCATCATCTTTGAAAGTAGCTCGTGTGAACTTTCGAGGGCGGAACTGGCCGGATTTCATTTGTTGGAGTAATGTACTAAGCATTATAAGTGGGGTTGAGCGTTTAACTATTCAGAATATGTGGACCTGGTTTATGGTATGTGTATATTCTCAATCACTTTCTAGTTTCTAAATGGACTTGTAAGGTTCATTTAAGTTGTTTTTCCTTCTTGTGTTTCACACTGTTGTTTTATGAAAGAGTTTCTTTTGTTGTGGCCACACTTGCTTGCATGCATTATTAGGCACATTTCGGAATGATGGAATACTTTCTGATGAACAAAAGGTTGAATTGTTATATTATCAAAATTAAAATTAGGGGAGTTATCTCAAAAACTCATTAGGCCTTTCAAGAATTAATCTGTTGCATATTGGACCCTCTACAAATTTATCTGCAACTCGCTGTACAGTTTTTCTCACTGCTTGCTCAGCTTATTTAATTTATTTGGTTTTCCTTCCAAAGGGAGAATCTACTGCCAAGAATAGTAATTGGAAAAGGAGACCAAAGGGAAGAAGTCATACTCTTTCACTGGAACAAGGACCATCATTCCACAAAGAGGTAATTGACTATCCTTTTCATTGTTGAACATGTATTTCTATGTCTGGAAGTCTGTGTGATCCAGAAAGAGAGAACTAGAGAACTATGGTTTACTTGTAATGTTCATTTTAGCTCATTATGGTTTTCATGGAATTGTAGCATTTATCAGGTTCTGTGTACATCTTTTTTATTTGAGGAAAATAAATATAACTCTGGTTGTGGTATCTGATTTAGTCAAATGATGATTGAGGATACTGTTTTGATATCTTACCCCATGGAATGTTTTCCGGTGATAATTTAGATAACATAGGGTCATGCAATTCTATTCTGAAGATGTTCTGATGTCACAGTGAGACCTGTTCGCATGATTCATTAGTTAGTGATGCTCTGACCATTTTGTTCAAGATGTTGATATTTTAGCATCAAGATATTCATTTTCATTTCCATTGTTACACTATTTGTGTTTTGTTCCTTCATTGTAGATTGTTAAAAAATAGTGGAGTCTTCTAGGATTTATTTTTTAATCCTATTACCAATTGGCCATTGTAATAGTGGGGTATTGAACATTCAGTTTGGTTATCATTTTTTTTCTTGTCGCTCTTTGGACTGCAGGTTCAGCTAGGAGAGGCTGTGTTATCAGAAACTTTTGTGTTCCACCAGCTAAAGCATTTAGTGCTATTGACTGGCTACTTGAATGATGATCTTCTTGCCCTTGAAGTTTTACTCAACAAATGCCCACTCTTGGTGACCTTGGTTCTTGTCTACAAGTATCAGTCAAATTTTAATGTGAGTCTAGTCTTTATTCTTTGTTTATATTAGTATTTGTCTTGTGGTTGCTAACTTGCTAATCACTTTCATTATCTAGGTACAAGAGAACAACAAGATACAAGATAGGCCATTCACTCTGCATATGCCTCACCTCCGGGTAGTAAAGATGAAAGACTACAGAGGAACCAAAAATGAATTGTCTGTTGTCAAACTCCTTAAGAAGCACGGGCCTATCCTAGAAAAGATTGTTGCATACCACCCTGCAGGAATATCACGGCCTCCTTTTGTTCTATGATTTGATGTTTAGACGGATTTGGATTTGTGTTTGAACTTCAATAGTTTTGATGGTTTTGGCCTAGCTGTTGCTTGCCTTCTGTTGAAAGGATGTCAATATATTAAGTTTAGGGAACTGAACTTTTGGGCGTATCCATATCCTATCTTTGAACTTCTTAAGTTACTGACTTTGAGCTTATTCAAATCTCATGCACTTCTGCACTACTTCTCCTGCTTTGTTTGTTTTGCTGAAAGTCAAGGGTTTTGTGATTGATTAGGAATACATATTAATATAGCGTAGCATATATGCATGTGTTTTAGCTGGAATATCGCATTAATCATTGCTTCGGCATTTGAAGGATATGGTGTGGAAACATATACTACACCATTTCATTAGTCTCTAACATACTATCCTTGAAAAAATGGGTATGATTAGGTCTGCTATGAGGGTGATGTTTGTACTGGTGCTTCTCTTTGCTGCAGTAGTGCTATCTGTCAAGAGTGCTGATTGTCAGCCCACAACAGATTGGTTTGTATCTGAAAATCCTTTTGAGGTGTCTTGTGAAACCAATTGTGCAGCATCTACAGACCCCAACTGTTTATTTGGGTGCATTGTAAACTCATGCAGCAACAAGGATGGCGGCCATGTTTAGTCGAGCAGTTTGATATATTAATGCTATTTGAGTTCATCTTCTGTTTTACCTGATCTGTTTACCTGATTGCTTCTTTCAATTTGTGTGCATTTCCTAGTACTATCCGTTTTTGTTTTTGTTCTTTTTTTGTAATGTCCTCGTATATCCATTAATGGCACGTGGAGCTCTATTTATTTTATTTTTTGGAAAAACTCGTCTATTCACCAATTATGGAAAATCAAACGAGTTCACATCCTCTGCACAATCCTATTTGCGTAAATCTGCAAATGAAGTAAACAACGTCGTTGTATTAATTACAACAAGGCCGTTTAATTCATTTGCGTACGATTTGTGCACATAAAGATATCTTATTTGTGCACAGAAGATCCGAGTTCATCAAAGACAACTGCATGTTTTACACAATTAAACACTTTAAATAATACTTCCTCCGAAAAATATGAAAGTCTTTGATAAAAAAATTGCACACTCCGATCGCGATCCATATTCGAAAAAACAGAGTTGATTTGGAAGAACGAATTTAGGGTTTTTGCAAGGAGAGCGAGACTTCTTTGCGGTTCGTATAGTTGCAGTCCGTATTAATGAGGAAATAAATGACCTTTTGATACATCTTCGCCCCAGTCGAAATTGTACATTTTTTTCACTTTCCTTTTATGGTAGTGCTATTTCATTTTAGAGAGTATATTGATTTGGTAAAAATATTTGGACTTTTCCCTATATTATCCTAAAGGGAACTAGAAGAGTTATTGCTCCGCTCAATAAATAATTAATAAAAAGCATTAAAAATGATGAAACTACGTAGTTTTGACTAAAGCCGCCACACAACCACCGCAAATTCACCATATTCCGGTGCCTATCTTTTTTATATATTCTTTTTTGGTTTCTTTTAATTTTTCAAATACAACTCATTCCACCTACAAAATCCTAATTTACACGGTAATTTCAGTCCATCATGCTAATTAACACGTCTGCGAAAGGAAAACATGAATGTGCGATATATGAAATATGCATGAAAATATTCTGTAATACTACAAGATCACCATAGATTATATATAAATATATTAGACTATAAATATAGATTATAGTGTTTATATGTTAATTATGCATGGATCGCTAGCATTTTTCCCTTAAAATGTGTACTTATAAAAATATTTATCTATTAACTTAATATTAAATAAATTTCTTACATTTTGATCTTAATATATATTATTTTATAATAATTACCTTTGATGAATAATAACCTGGCAATTACGATATATATTGACAATTTCATAATCTTTTGAAATTTACCACTATAACTTTGTTAATTATATTAAAGATTTTTTCTTTAAACACACTCATTTTCATAAGTTTGTTCATAATATTTACATAAAAAAAAGATTAAATATATCGTGCAACGCACGATGATATTTAGCTAGTTAATACTAAAAAGTTATTCTCACTTTTTTTTGGTACCCTTCTTGAGCAAATTTTTAGGATTTTTGTTTTAAAAAAATACTTTTTAGGCTTTGTTTGTATAAACTTAATTCCTAATCGATTACAAACTTGATTTCTAATAAATTTTTAATATATTCCTTCTTCCTCCTCCTCCTTTATAAAAGTTTACGTGATACATTTGTTTACTAAAAGAACATTCAGATTATACCATCCAATTCTTGCGATATTGAATTAATACTAATATGAATATGATACCAATATGATGATAATTATTATGATATTATACTAAACATTGCCACTTCAGAATACTATAATTTAATATATTTAGTTATGAGTATTTTTATTCTCACTTTTTTCTAGTATCACTTTTTTTTTGGTTTATTGTTTTAGTTCCAGGTAGAAACTTAGACCGGGGCTATTGTTTTAGTTTCGATAACTGCAACTATGTTAAACTTCCAACTACAATAATCATAGAAGGTACAAAATAAGTTAGTTCTTGGTAAAAACGGTTTTAATGCGACTAGCATGGTTTAATCGCGAGTTGCACAGTTTTTTCAGGTAATACTTATGCGTAATACATCCTAAAAGCTAAATTATTAGCATGAGAGAATTATAAACCACTTAAACTGATGCTCTTGGCGGAATTCAGATTTTGGTCATATTTCTGCATATTTGTGTTGATGGAGATCAAGATCAAAGTAACAAAATATTAAATTTGTCTACAAAATATCAAAGAAACTAAATAATAATTCCCGATTTCTCAACAATTATTAATTTATACTCATATTTGAGTTCAGTTCAATTATATTCGAATATAAGAAGAACTAATAAACCAAATCATAATAGAAATATAAAAGGAGAATTATTTATATATTAGAAGTTAGAAATTGATTAGGATTTAAGTTTGTATAAAATATGTTAAAATTTTACCCAAAAAATGAGGTGGACGAAATATTTTTATAAAGAAAAGAAATATATTCAAAATTGATTAGGAATTAAGTTTGTATAAAAATGCTAAAAATTTAGCTAAAAAATAGCAAACAAAAAAAAGGTGAGAATAATTTTTTTAGTATTAACATAGCAATAGCCTTAAAATCTTGTGATCGTGATACTGAGGTTAGTCAATGTTCACCATTTTATGCATTGGTTTCTCTGTTTCTAGAATTGAAAAGAATTTTGAGTTCTTTCTGTTCAGCTGGAAACCTTTTCAGCACTTTTTATCAGTGCTCATTTTCTTTTCTAGCTTTCTGTTTCTAAATTGAGATTCAAGTTAGGATTATTTTTGGGTAGGAAGATCTGGCTCATTCTTGAGTAATCTGGAAAAAAATACGAT
The DNA here is from genome assembly GCA_948330725.1 of Sherardia arvensis. Classification (NCBI taxonomy): domain Eukaryota; kingdom Viridiplantae; phylum Streptophyta; class Magnoliopsida; order Gentianales; family Rubiaceae; genus Sherardia; species Sherardia arvensis. The sequence continues at coordinate 32,124,479 of OX415241.1, forward strand.
ATGAATTCTCTTTAAGAGTTTTCATTAAAATCTCCATAATTTGCTTGTTAAACCTTTTGTTGTCATGCCAATTGCCCACCTCCATCCTTTCTATTAATACAACATCAACTGTCGAAAAAGTAGAGCTGAACTCCAGTCGTACTAAATCCATCATATTTGCCTCCCTTATTTTTCTCCAATGGATTCATATAAAAAAGATATACTTGACCTTGCATTCGGAAAGTATATATTCCATTTGTATTTGCAGTAAGTGTTTTGTCATACGATGCGCCAAAACTGGTGAAAGCAAGGTTGTTATTGTTGGACCTGATATTATTCCTAAAATGTATAGATTGCTCTGCTTCTCCAACTAATAATAAACGCAACTTCTTGGGTAACTCATACCCATCAAATTCAGTTTCACCCTTGCAACAACAAAACACTGATGGCTCTCCTTTAAATAGCTTAGCCTTGCAGTAGCCTTGCAGTATTTACAATCAACTTCTCGGGTAACTCATACCCATCAAATTCAGTTTCACCCTTGCAACAACAAAACACAGATGACTCTCCTTTAAACAGTTTAGCCTTGCAGTATTTACAATCAGGAAGAGTTTTAAGGATTCTACAACAATTTGGAACACTCTCCAACAACCCAACATTTTTCTTTCTCCTTTTCTGTAATTGACTTAAATAAAAATTATTTCTTTCAAACTCAGATATTTATAAGAGGGTAATATGTAATTTAAACAATATAACATATTCAAATCATCATACTCAAATATTAATACATGTTGTGTATTGAAACAAACCTGTATTGTTATGATAATTGGGTTAGTTCCGCTCTCTTGAAGTTGTTTTTTTCTTCCACCACGGCGGCAGGCAGGTGGTGCGTTGTTTAAATGTAATTTTGTGTTGGTGTTAGGGCGTGATGCACGCGATGGGACTTGAATTGGCGGAAACCAATCATGGAGGAGGGAGCTGCGTAGATATGGAGGAGGAGGAACTCAGCATAACCGACTCACAAGTGTATTATGGAATCAGGAGTGCCCTCAACTATGCTCTTCAGGTATTGCTTTCGTAATCGAACAATTTTTTAGCTTTGTTACTTCTAAATTGAGAATTTTCGCTTTAATATGTGTGTGGTTTATTGATATGGTACTGGATTTCTGATGTGGATTGGATTTCCAGCAAGGTGATGTCCTTCTTCTCGAACCTGCACAATGAGCAAAGTGAGCTCAGGCGGGCGGCGTTCGGCCGTCGCCCGCTCCGACGCCCAAGTTAGTTTTGGGGTGTTTAGAGAGAGGAAATCTGAGTGACAGGTTGAGAGAATCTGAGGAAAGAGAGAGGAAGCTCTCCTTCCTTTATACCTGTTGGGAGCCTCATCCGGTGTGGTTAGCTCCATAGAATCAGTTGTGTTCCTCCATGTGTTCTGCACGTGTTGAGCACGGGTTCTCACGTGTGCGTACTTTGTGTGAGCTGTCAAGCAAGTCGGGGGGTCCTCATCCTGTGTGAACTACTTGACTTTGTATGGGCTTTATGGCCCATACCCTATCAAGTCCCCCTAGTCCTGTCCATGGTTCTCATGGTGCAGGACTATTGCTGTGTTGATTTTGGGCGTCGGTGTGAACTAGTAGGCGACTGTGATCTTATGAGGTTCATGATGAAGTATTTGGACATGTTGCCGTTTTATCTTCAGCATATACAAACATCTGACCATGTTGAAATCTTTTGCCTTGATGACGTTCTGGCTTCTTCTCTTGTTGATCCCCTTGTATTTATTATATTGTTTGGCGGGATTTTAAGAAAAGTCGCGCATGTTCCTCTTGGGAATACCAGTGATGTGTCTTCTCATCAATTTCTCATTGATGGGACACGTCTTTTCATTCTGAAAAGGCATAAATTATTTTGCCTATTTATATCGTCTTCTCTTTTCAATCTTTTCTGTTTGCCTTCATCTTTTCTGTTCTTTTTCCTCACTTATTCCTTCCAATCATGAAGCCTGCCATTGAGACCCTGTTCTGCTCCGTCTCTGCGGAAGAGCTGTCTCTGTTTCAGCGTCTTTCTGAGGTGGTTGCTTCTGCTCAGGCCACGGCGCGAAGCCCGGCCGAAGAGGATCCCGTTGATGTCGATCTATCGGGCTTTTTCACCTTGCCTGCTGCCAATGTCTCTGTTGATCAGGTCCCAGAGGGTGATTGCGTGGTTTACCTGGAGTGGTTCAATAGCTGCGGGTTGCATTTCCCCCTTTCGCCTTTCTTCCAGTCGGTTTTAGGGTTTTATGAGCTAGATGTGTCCTTGTTGACCCCTAACTCTGTTCGCAATCTGGTGGGTTTTGAGGTGTTGTGTCGAATTCATCGCTTGGATCTGACTCCACAGCTGTTCAGGGCCTTTTTCCACCCATGCAAAGATCCGCCGAGGTGGTACTTTCTAAAGAGCTGGGAGGGGCTGAAAGTGGTGACGGATCTACCTACCCGAGTTGAGTGGGCCCGGAAGTTTGTCTTCGTGAAGAGGTATCTGGTGTTTGGTGATAATCCGGATATCTTTCTCCCTGGCCCTGTTCACAGTCGCACCAAACCCCCTGATGATGGAGAGATGATTCTACTTCGGGCTGCCTTCGATCTGTTAAGTGCCAACCCTGCGCCTTTCCATCTGCTGTCTTATGAGTCTAACCTTCAAGGATCTAGGATGTCGTATCTCCCCACGGGTTGTGTGCATGTGACGGGGCCTTCTGTTGTGGGTAAGTATTTCGGATTGCCTCTTCTTGTTTGTTGTCTTTCCATACTGTTTTGGGATTTTTATTTATTTCTTCTTTACATGGTTTGAAGTTGCCTCCCCTCTGGTTGATCCTGTCCCTGTGGTGAGGTCTTCTCGTAGGCCACCTCGTTTGAACCGAGGTTTAGTGAAAGGGTCTGGGGGTTCCACTGCCGTAGGTAGCAGCGAGGTGATTGATTTGACTGCAGACGTTTCTTCCAAGGGGAGGAAACAACAGCTATCTCCTCCTGGCCATGGTGATGATGATGCCAAAGGCTCGCGCCTCAAGGTGGAGGAGATATTGGATGCCATGGTGAACCATCTTGCACCTCCAGGGGAAACTAAGGCCGCTCGGAAGTCTGACCCTGTTTTAGTTGGGGGTTCACTGCCTGTCCCTGATCAATCGAGTTGTTCTCCTTCTGAACTGTGTCGCCTCTTGTTGCAGTCGATCCCGCAACCCTATATGAAGTCTTGGCTAGCCAATCCGCTCACCAACCTGTCCGGAGTGAGCAATCTGGGAGATAGGCTGGCTACCTCAGCTTTGGAGGTACTTTTATTTACCTTGTATTTGTTTTTGATAAGTATGTTCTTGTGGATTAAGCTCATATTGTTTTCATGTGCAGGGTTTGTGCGTGGCTTCTGCTGTCCAATCTTGGGAGAAACAACTCGGTGGGGATTTTGGTAAGGCCAAAGAGCTGTTTGATCAGGCTGAAGCTAACATCGCGAGGATCAGCGAGCTGGGTGCAGAGAAGGATCTAGCTCTAGCTCAACTCCAATCTAACAAGGAGAGTCTGCTTAAATCCAAGTTGGCTTTAACTGAGGAAGTTGGCAGGCTCTCCGACAAGAACAAGGAGACAGCTGACAAGCCGAGCATGGCGATGACAGCTAATCAGGATTTGGTGGCTAAGATCAAGGCCCTTGGTGCATATTTGGAGCAGCGTGACGCTGTCATTGGAGAGCACCTCATGATAAGGACCTGGCTCAGAGATGAAGGCTTCAGTCGGATTCGGGCCAGTGTGGACCAGAGTCCTGTGGCTAGGCATCTCCTTGATGAGGCTGACTGAGGCTGATAACATCATGGCCACTGTGCCAGATGATGCAGAGATGAAGCTCCAACTTGGTCGTGTTCATGCTCCTTTTCAGCAATATGACTTCCAGGAGTACTTCTCCACCCTTGGCCCTGATTTGGTTCTGGAGGACTTGATGATGTGGCAACCAAGTCTGTCAGCTCCACCCGCCCCTGCTAATCAGTGAATATGCTTGTTTCTTGTTGATGAGCTTACATGCTCTTTTTTATGGCGTTTGTGCCTACTTTTTATTTCCCTTTGAATATCCGAATTCGTATTTTGGGATATTTTTAATCTACACAAGCGTTTATTACTTGTTTGTTTCTTTGCTTTAATAAGCTTTATTTGGTGCGAGTTTATGGGCATGATGGACATCTCCATCATGTTGCCCTTTGCGCCGTGTGACAAGTTGAGTTTAGTCTTCAACTTGTCTTTTATGGCTAAGGCATCATAGGCCTTTTTTAGATACAAGTGTCTTTTCTGAAACTGTTTGCATTTATTTTGGGTTCTTTGTTCTTTGAACTCCATTTTCTTGTACTTCTCTTTTTAGACTTTTGAGCAATACTTGCCCTTGTTGTCGCTGCATTTTCATAAAAGAGAAACAAGTAGAATGACATCTACCAGTTGACTGGTTTGTGTCAGTGCAAAATGAAAGAAAAACGAGAAAAGAGACATCTACCAGATAACTGGTTCGTGCCTTGGTGAGATATACTTAAAAACACTTCTCATTGCATTCATCTTGTAAATTCTGGAACTACAAAGGCCACCCTCAAGATCATCTTGCAAGCCCTATCGAGCTGCCTAACCTCTGTTGGGGGCTTTTTCATTTCATTAGGCTTCCCTCAAGATCATCTTGCAAACTCTAATGAGCTGCCTGACCTCTGTTGGGATCCTCCACTGCATCAAAAAGAAAAAGAAGAAAACGAAGGAAAAATCACAAGTAAGGCGATGAGACGAGATCCATGTTGCGCCTTACATGTAATACTTGCGGAGGTTGTTCATGTGCCATGTTCTTGGAACAGGTTTCCCATCCAGATGCTCCAGCTTGTACGCTCATTTTTCCAGTACCTCAGTAACACGGCAGGGGCCTTCCCAGTTGGCATCCAACTTGAGTTGTCCTTCCACTGTTGATGCTTCGTTCTTTCTTAGGGCCAGGTCACCAACCTTCAAATTGCGAGGACGCAACTTGTTGTTGTATCTCTGCTCCATCCAGGACTTGTAGGCTGCTTCCTTGAGCGACACTTTCTCCCGCTCGTATTCTAACTCTTCCAGGTTCTGCCTCAAACCTTCATCGTTTTTTGCAACTGGCAGAGGGTCTTCTACTCGCAGGGTAGGGACAAGTATCTCTGGTGGTATGATGGCTTCAGTGCCAAAACACAATCTGTAGGGAGACTCTCTTGTACTGGTTCGAGGGGTCACCCTGTAAGACCACAACACGCTGTGCAGCTCCTCCGTCCATGCTCCCATGCGTTGCTCGAGTTTCTTCTTGAGTCCTTGCACGATGGTTCGCTTTGTGACTTCCACTTGCCCATTGGCTTGTGGGTGAGCTACTGATGTGAACTTCTGCTTGATGCCTAAGTTGTTGCACCAATCCTGAACACTTCTCCTTCGAACTGAGTGCCGTTATCACTGACCAACACTTGTGGGATTCCGAAGCGGCAAACCACATTCTTCCACACGAAACTTGTCATCCTCCGCCCTGTTATGGTTGCCAAGGCTTCGACCTCAACCCACTTAGTAAAATAGTCGACCGCTACCACTAGGAATCGGCGTCTTCCTGTTGCAGCTGGGAAGGGGCCGACAATGTCAACTCCCCACATTGCAAAGGGCCAAGGAGACTGCATGGGCGTCAGCTTCTCGCTTTGCAGCCTTGGTATATTAGCATGTGTTTGGCACTTCCTGCAGTTCTTGGTCATCTTGTTGATATCTTCCTTCATGCGAGGCCAATAGTAACCTGCTCTGGTTATCCGCAATGCGAGTGCTTTGCCACCTTGATGACTTCCACAACATCCTGCATGCACCTCTTGAACCACTCACATTGCTTTTGATTGAGTGAGGCATTTCAACCAGGGTTCCAAGAAGCCCTGTCTGTACAGAACTCCGTCTTTTAGTGTGTAGTTAGGAGCGTTGAGTTTCAGCTTTCTGGCTTCCTAGTTGCATTCAGGGACCTTTCCACTTGCAAGGAAATCTATCATTGGCTTCATCCAGCTTGCTCTCTCTACAGCATCGACAACTCCCACCATCTTGTTATCTATTGACCGGTGCTTGAGTGTTTCCACCATCACTGCCTTGTTCAAGTGTGCCCGTGTTGAGGACGCCAACTTGCTCAAAGCATCAGCTCTGGTGTTTTTTTACCTTGGCACATTGATGATGTCGAATTCCTCAAATTCCGACGCCAACAATCTCACCTTGTCCTTGTACTTCATCATGCCAGGATCCTTTGCCAGGTAAGCTCCTTCATATTGTTTCGCCACGAGCATCGAGTCGCTATGTGCCATCAGCTTTCTTGCTCCAAACTTCTTTGCTATCTCCATTCCCGCAATCAAAGCTTCGTATTCAGCCTCATTGTTTGATGCGGGGAATTCAAAACGCAAGGCATACGTGACCTCAACTCCACTTGGGTCGGTTAAAACAAAACCCACCCCGGCACCTTCGACTCTAGAGGCTCCGTCAACATGCAGCTGCCACTCGTCACTTGGAGAACGTTTTCTCTTTTCTCCAACTGCACTGGTTTCAGGTGAGGGTGTTGCTTTCTTCACTTCGGGTGGCATTTCTGTTAAGAAATCAGCAACAACTTGACCCTTGACGGCCTTTCTTGGTGAGTATTCGATGGAGTGCTCGCCAAGTTCTACCGCCCATTTAGCCAATCGGCCTGACGCTTCTGGTCTGGTGAGGATGGCCTTCATGGGGTGATTTGTCAACACCACCACGGGATGCACCTGGAAGTAGTGTCTGAGCCGTTGAGCTGCATGCACTACGGCCAGGGCCAGCTTCTCTTCTCCCGTGTACCTTACTTCTTCTCCCTGCAAAGCTCTACTTACAAATTATATAGGTTTCTGTACCTTTTTTTCTTCTCGTACAAGGGCTGCACTGACGGTCTCCACTCCAGCCGACACGTACAGGTAAAGAGTTTCACCCTGTTGAGGTGAAGTCAACAAGGGAAAGCTATGCAGGTGCTTCTTCAAGTCGTTGAAAGCTTCATTTTGTTCGGATCCCCAGCTGACATCTCCCTTCTTGTTGACACTGTTCTTTAGTGTCTTGAAGAAAGGGAGTGCACGTTCAGCCGCTCTCGACAGAAAACGGTTCAGCACCGCCAACTTACCGTTCAGACTTTTCCCTCCTTCACTGTCCTTGGTGGTTTCATGTCCTGCACCACCTTGACCTTGTCTGAATTTGCTCGTACCCCCTCGTTTGTAACCATGTGACCTAAGAATCAGCCTTCTTAACCCCAAACTGGCACTTGAGAGGGTTGAGTTTTAGCCCTGTGCTTCGAAAGCGTTCCAGGGTTTCCTTCACAACTTCAGTCAGCGTGTTGAAGTCCTTGCTCTTGATCACCATGTCGTCGATGTAGACCTCCAAGTTGCGCCCTATCTGTTCCTTGAAGATTTTGTCGACCACGCGTTGGTATGTTGCTCCAGCATTCCTGAGTCCGAACGGCATCATACGGTACCCGAATGCTCCTCTCTCCGTAATAAAGGCTGTCTTCTCCACATCTTCCTTCTTCATGGGGATTTGATGATAACCTTTATATGCGTCAAGAAAACATTTCACCTTGTACCCTGCCAATGCATCCACCTTTTGATCAATCATTGGCAGCGGGTAACAATCTTTAGGACAGGCCTTGTTGAGACAAGTGTAGTAAATGCACATCCTCCATGATCCGTTTGGTTTCTTAACCAAGGCGGGGTTCGCTAGCCAGGTGGGATACTTCACCTCGACCAGGATACCTGATTTGATCAACTCATCCACTTCCTTGTTGACTATCTCATTCCTGTCCTTGCAGAGTGCTCGCTTCTTTTGGACGACAGGCTTATAGTCTGGTGAGATCTTGAGGGTGTGGCACCCAATCTCCTCTGACACTCCTGTCATGTCGCTGGATTCCCATGCGAACACGTCTGCATAATCCCTTAGCACTGCGGCTAATCTCTCTTTCACATCTTCCGGTAGAGATACTCCAACCTGTACGATTTGGTTCCCCTTGCGTCCTAGCTCGACAAGTGCAGTCTCGCCTACCGGATCTTCTTCCTCACGTAGTGCCGCGGTCGTCACCATGGCCACAGCACGTCGGCGGTAGCCTGGACCTGCTTCTTCGCCCGTGCCGTCTATATTCCTCTTCTTATTGCTAAGAGCAATGCGGTGACACTCCGTTGCTTTTTGCTGGTCTCCTTTAACCGTAGCGATGCCCGCCTTGGTTGGAAACTTGAGTAACAGGTGCAGGGTCGACATTATCCCCTTCATGAGCGCTAATGCAGGACGCCCAAGTATCATGTTGTAGGGACTGCTGGCTTTCACCACAATGAACTCCACCTCGATGATTTTGCTATATGGGTGTTCACCAACAGTTATGGGAATGTAAATCGTACCTTCCGGCCACACCTCCCTGTCCGCAAAGTCCACCAGAGGGGTGGCAGTCGGCTTCAACTTCTTCCTCATGTCCCCGTCCAGTTGCATGAAATAGTACCAGTACATCACCTCGGCTGAGCTGCCCCCATCCACATACACCCTGTGAATGAGCTTGTTTGCAATCTGAACTTGGATTACCACCGCATCACCTCCAGCAGGACGATCCGGGATTGGATCCTTTGAGCTGAACGTGATGACTTCATCTTCCGCCAACTTTCTCTCATTCGGTGTTGGTTTTGGTACCTTCCTACACCGAACCTTCCTCTTGGATTCCGTCTTGCCACCTGCACTTCCACCTATGATGGTGTAAATGTTGGTAATGGCTGACTTTCTTCTGGTGTCGTCCGGGGTGTCTTCTCGGTCTGTACGATGTCTTTTCTCGTAGTGCTCATCATCATCCACCGAATACCTCCCTACTCGTGCCACCTCCTTCCCCTTGAAGCTGGGATGAGAGGGTTCTGGAGTTCGAGCCCTTCCTCTTATATCTCTTCGAAAATCCATCCTCCAGATGCTTCGGTCGACCAGGTGGCCTTGTTGTGGGCTCTGGCCTCCTTGGCAAGGTGGGCGAGTTGACATGATCTCACACACTTCTCAATTGCAGCACACAAGTGGTAGCAATCGTTGGTGTCATGTCCATGGTCGTTATGATACTCACAGTAGTACGCCTTGTTCCTCATGTTGGCTGGCTTCTTCATCCTGCTCGGAGCATCCAACAGGTTCTTGCCAGCTACCAGACTGAGGATCTCACGTGGTGATTGTGTCAACGGGGTGAAGGAGGTGTCTTTCAACTTGTTGAACTTCTCACCTCCACCCTTTTTTGACGGTTGCGTGTTGGAACCGGTGTTCTTCTTGTTCTTGCTACGTGCAACATAACCGCCATCATCCCCTTCCAGGTTCATCTCGTCCACACGCGAGAAGCTTTCAATACGCTCCATCAACTCCTCCAGGGTCTTCACCTTGCGGAGATAGAACTCCTGCTTCATCTCCTTGTGAATCAACCCCTTCACAAAAGAATCAATCATCAGCTTCTCAGTGAGGTTTTTCACCTGGTTGGCCAGGCTCGAGACCCGTTCCCAATACCCAAACAAGCTTTCTCCTCTCTTCTAGCGAATTGACATGATGTCGGTGCACTCCTTAGTGAACTACTTCCTCTGCATGAACCTGCACAAGAACTTCTCCTCCAACATCTTGAATCTGGCGATGATGCCGTCGGGTAGAGCCTTGAACCACAGACGTGCTGCTCAAGAGAGGATGGTAGAAAACGCCTTGCACCAGATCGCCTGCGGGATGGCGTACGTCGACATGTTGGTGATGAATGTGTGCATGTGGTCCTCAGGATCGACTGCACCGCTGTATGTGCCCAGGTTTTGGGGGATCTTGGTTTTGGGATCGGCCACAGCTAGCCGGATCTTCTTCACCCACGGTGACCCTTTCTCGATCTCCGGAAGGTGATCTTCATACTCCCCACGGCTCCTGTCCTCCACGTGAGCTTCTCTGGCGTTGGAGTAAACATACCCTGACTTCCATTCGTTGAGATCTGGATCATAGCCTTTTCCTCCGTCCTGGCAGGATCCGCGCCCATCCGATCTGGCAGCGTCGTTGTTGCTGCCTTTCTTCTGGATCTGCTTTTTTGCCGGGAGGTGCGACGCCACTTCTTGCTCCTCGCCGTCGAAATTCAGCTTCGTCGGCGCAATCTTCTGGCCGAGCTGTCGGGCTTCCTTCTTCTCTTCCAAGGACTTCAGTTTTGACAGCACCTGCTCCTGGGATGCTAAGAACGGTGCCATCTTGACCTGAAACATCTCCGGAGTCATGGGCTCTTGGTCGGTGTGCCGCACGGGTGGGTTTGCCGGCGGCGTGACATCGAGGATGGTCCCCTCTGCAACTGGGGTCTTCTCCATCAATTTCCGATCAGTGAATCGAGCTGCGTGAGCGAGTTAAACAGCGCTCCCCACAGACGGCGCTAATGATATGGTACTGGATTTCCGATGTGGATTGGATTTCCAGGAAGGTGATGTCTTTCTTCTCGAACCTGCACAATGAGCAAAGTGAGCTCAGGCGGGCGGCGTTCGGCCGTCGCCCGCTCCGACACCCAAGTTAGTTTTGGGGTGTTTAGAGAGAGGAAATCTGAGTGACAAGTAGAGAGAATCTGAGGAAAGAGAGAGGAAGCTCTCCTTCCTTTATACTTGTTGGGAGCCTCATTCGGTGTGGTTAGCTCCATAGAATCAGTTGTGTTCCTCCATGTGTTCTACACGTGTTGAGCACAGGGTCTCACGTGTGCGTACTTTGTGTGAGCTGTCAAGCAAGTCGGGGGTCCTCATCCTGTGTGAACTACTTGACCTTGTATGGGCTTTATGGCCCATACCCTATCATTTGTTATGTTTGTGTTAGGGTGATTATGCTAAGTATAACGAAGTTGTTGGAGTTATGAATAGAACTGAAGGCTTAAGCACTGAAGAGGTGGCTAAGCTTGTGGTATGTACTTGCGCTAGTTTGCGTTTGTGTATAATTTGAGGTTCAGTTAGTTTTTAATTGCTCATTTTGTGCAACGAAAATTGCAGACGTATTTGAGGAATTTAAGCGAGGCAGTTTCTAATATAGATATTGTTCACCATGGAGGGCTTCTCTCTGCTGTGAGTAACTCTTGCTCATTGAATTTCTTTTTATGTATTTTATTATGTTTGGCCAATATCTCAGTGGGAATGTTCTGTGCAGATCTTCGCAATGTCATTGTGGAAGTGCGACTCTTTAGTGACGACTGCTTTAGTTGAGCTAGTTTCGTCTTTGGTACGTTGAGAATTGATTTACTTTTACTTCCTGGACACTTGAGCATGTTGTTATTTGGTTTTGTATTACATTTAGGCATTACTATGTCAAGCAAACTTGGCTGTGGACAAGCTATATTTCGGCTCCTTTCCCTGACAGGTTGTGTTGTTGCAGGCTACATCAAAGCAAAGCAAGGTCTAACTGCTATCAAACTGGACATGAGTAAAGCGTATGACAGAGTATCTTGGCAATTTTTGGAGAGAGTACTCAGATTTATAAATCTCCCTGTGAATTTGGTTAAAATCATCATGTTGTGTGTTCAGACAGTCTCATATCAGGTGGTGTTGAATGACTCACTTATTGACACCTTCTTCCCTACTAGAGGACTGAGACAGGGATGCCCCATGTCCCCATATCTTTTATTCTATGCCAACAGTTCTTATCAGCAGGTTTGAAGTTCATGGTACTGAATAATAAATCATTGGGGATCAAAGTTTCTAGGAATGGACCACAAATCACACATATTATGTATGCTGATGACTGCCTCTTATTCTCTAAGTGCACACAACAGGCAGCTCAGGATCTACAAAGGATTCTTCACATTTACACTTCAGCATCAGGTCAGAAACTTAATACTGATAAGAGTGCTATCTTTTTCAGCCCTAGCACAAGTTCTGAGGATCAACAATTTATGAGAAGCCATCTAAACATCCAAGCTCAATAGGTGGTGCATACCTGGGAAATATCATCCTTTTTTATCTTAACAAAACAGATATTTTCAATTCCCTGATCACCAAATTCAGGCATAAGTTTGAGTCATGGAAAGCAAACCTGCTGAATCTTCTTGGCAGAGTAATAATGGCTAAACATGTGTTGCAATAATTAGCAATATATCCTTTGGGTATTTTCAGGATTTCAACAAGGATTCTAAAAAAATTGTATGCAATGACTGCAGCTTTTATATGGGGAGGTAAACTGGATGGAAGATCACTACATTGGAGAGCATGGAAATATATGTGTAGGGAAAAATCAGAGGGCGGTTTAGGCTTAAGATCTGCTATTGGGATGAATAAGGCTCTGTTAGCAAAACGTGCATGGAATATCATCTCAAATAAAAACTCTTTACTTGGAATGGTATACAGGGCAAAGTATCTTACGCATGAGGATATATTGCAAGTAGTTGCTAAACCTGGTGATTCATGGGGATGGAAATCAGTGTTATGGGCTGCAGACCTTATAAAGAAAAATCTGAGATGGAGGGTGGCTGATGGGAAGGATATTCATATCCATGAACAGTGGATACCAACAGTGCTGAATCCCATTCAAAATACATCAGTGTTATCAACTCACACAAACCTGAGGGTTTGCCATCTGATTGATCAGCAGAATGCAACATGGAGGCTTCCAATTATCAGGTTGATATTTCCTCAGCAGATCATTCCGCATATACAGACGATTCATGTGGATATTACAGGTAAGGATGAGGCTTTTTGGGGTGGTACAAGAGATGGTATATACACTCCTAAATCTAGATATTATAAGGCAATGGGGGAAATTAACCAGGCTACTCATCAAGTGAGGCTTAGTCCGGTGGCAAGAAAATTTTGGTCTAAAATTTGGAGGCTAAAAATCCCTCAGAAGCTCCTCATTTTTATCTGGAGATGGCTTACAGGAAGTCTGGCTACTGGAGTTAACAAAGTAAAGAGGAACTTGGATAACAATGCCATCTGCTGTAGATGCTTAATTTCTCAAGAAGATGAAACACATCTTTTTCTGGAATGCAGGATCTCCAAACAAATTTGGACAACATATAATTTTATGTTGAGGCAAGATCATACCTTAAGAATTAACACTTGGCTTTTCCAGGAGGTAATGAATGCACATCACACTGAACTAGTGTCCAGAATTATTGCCATTCTATGGGAGATCTGGAAGCAGAGAAACAAGAAAATTTTTGATCAACAAGACATATCTCCTGTACAATGTGCTCAGAATGTACAGGCAGAATTGGAACTCATAAACAAAGGTGTTCATTACTAGGAGGAATCTGCAGCAGGCATCTGGGGCACCCTCAATTGGGAGAGATCAACTATCTGTGCAGACAATAAAAGAGGGGACATCAAATGTAGGTTTATCACAGGCATGTGTAATTAGTTTTGATGGCTCGTTTAGACTTCAAATGAATTTGGGCGCTGCGAGCTGGAGAATTTGGAAGCCTGGCTGGGATCTTGCTACAGATGTTTCCGGCTCGGATTTCTTTACGGCAATAACTCCACTTCAAGCTGAAGCAGAAACTTGTTGGAGAGCATTGAAGGCAGAAAGAAGACAAGGCATCCAAAGAGTAAATTTGGTGACGGACTCAGTGCAACTACAACAAGCAATCAACAATTCTGAATTGGCTCCTCTGGAGGTCAATGGAATCATCAACAGTATAAGGCAATTACTCAGTTCTGTTATGGAATTTGCTGTAGTTAAGGTTCATCGTTCGTCCCTTTTGGAGGAACATAAAATGGCCACAAGTCTTAGCAGGAATATATGTAATAGTATAAGAAACATCTTTCATTTTAAGTAATGTATTGGTTTTCAAAAAAAAATAAAAAGAGGGAAAAACAAAACAAGCGAAATTGGACAAAAATTATAAAAATAGTCCAAAAATTACCAAATCAGAAAAAAGTATTTCTATTATGATATAGTTAATTAGGGATAAAGAAATAATTATGATGAAACGGAAAGTGAAAATAATAATGATAGAAATATAGAAAGGAAAATAAGTTTTAATTTAAGAGAAATTAACTAGAATATACGGATTATTTTTTGATCAAGCCCCAAATATCATATAATTTGACTAGGTCAAAGGGTCCAAAACTTTGACCAAGTCCAACCATATATTCGACCAAGCCAGGGACTAAAAAAAATATTTCGAAGAACCCTTACTAAACTAGTTTTGCTATTCCATGATCGATTCGGGTTCACCAAATCCCTAAATCTCTAAATCCCATTCCCCATCTCCTCTATAAATACTCTCTAACCCAACCCCAAATCTCATACATTTCTGTTTCCGTCCATCTCATCTTCTGGGGAGTAATATTCCTTCCCTTCTTCCCCAAATTAAAACTGGTTTCCCCAACTCCTCGTTTCCCCCAAATAAACAGTGCGATGATGATGGCCGGCGGCGATGGTGGTTTCTTTTCTCATGGAAGTTCAGAAAGCCAAGGCTAGGAGGCCGGATTTCGAAGTGGAGGGGACGGCCCCTCCCGGATGCATGTCGGAGTTGGTCATGTACGGCGGCCCGGGGATGGAGCCCTGGATACTTTTCTCTGGACCCCATGAAATTTGGGAGCTCCACCAGTCGAGCGATCAGACACAGTCCGTGAGGGAGAAGTATCTGGTGACCAAGCTCCACCGGAAAGGGCAGAACTGCAGCAGGGTCGCTGGGCAGGGGTGTTGGCTGGACAAGAGCGGCCAGAGCGGTAAGACGAAGAAGGAAGTGTATGACTGCGATGGCAAGTTGCTGGGCCACTAGAAGTCGCTGACTTACCAGTATTCCGGTAGTGATGGAGCCGCCGAGGGCAAGCCTCACTACTACATGAATGAGTATCACCTCAGCGAGCCCTCTGACTATGTCATTTGCAGGGTCTTGAAAAACCTGAAAAAACCTTGTCAAGTTCTGGTCAAAGTCGGCACCAAGAAGAAGCGCCAAGATGTTGTCGATGAAGATGCCCCTGCCACCAAGCGAGCATGCATCACTCCCACTCAAGAAATCCCACAAGGCTGCTCTAATTCTTTATCACAAATTGAAAGCATGTTCTTGGCTGAGCAGAACTCCTGGCGATGTTTAATGATGATCCACCCAAGAGCTTCTATTGTGATGCTGCTCCTGCTTGTCTCCCCGAATTCCAGCAACAACAAGAGCAACAACAAGTAGAGCCCGAATTCCAGCAACAACAAGTAGAGCCCGAATTCCAGCGGCAACAAGAGCAACAACAAGTAGACAACTTTGCAGAGGAAGGAGCTCCTGCTTGTACAACCGACATGACTGCAGTCCAGCAACATCAAGTTGCAGACTTTGTTGCAACCTTAGTTGCAGACTTGAGTCATGGGACCAGCTATAACCAGGTTGGCTTCCCACTTGCTCTTCACCTACGCTCGATCAGGATTTCGCTAAAAGCTGTGTACCTGAACTTCTTGATTGCTTTTAGGATCCTTTTGAGCAATCAGGTTTTTGTAGTGTTGTGTAGCTCCAGGTAGATGTAATTTCAACCAATGGTTGTATTTCTGAGTTAACTGTGAATATATACACTTGTTCTTTGCACATTATGTCTCAGTTACCTGCATTTTTTGCACAATGATAAGTTAGTTTCTATGATGTACAAATCCACTATCTATCTCTATTCTCTACTTGCATTTTGTTCAACGAAATGATAATATTACAGTGAACTAATCTAACAAATTCAAACCACATCGATGCTACCAATTTAAACCGTGTAAATGAAACGACAAGGCCTGAGCATTTTAACATGGCTGTAAGCAGAGGTAAGGTAATAAATGAAGTAAGAAATGAACTTTATTAGTTTAGTGAATTAATTAAGCAGATGAACAGATGCAGAAACACTGAACCGTGAGTATTGCATTGGATATAACTTACGAATTTAGAAGCAAGTCTCCATACACTTCCCATCATCTGCCAGATTTTCACACTCCCCCACTCCTAATACACTTCAACCCCAGATTTTCAGAGTCTAATTTTACGGAGTCACAAGCAACGAATGAACAAACATCCCATCATCTTCTGACAACCAAACGTGAAAAGGTCATAATACCCGATCTGTCTGATCTCTGAGACATTTTTGTTGGTGTTTTGTGAAACACAAGTATTTAAGTATAATTGGATTTGAGTACTAGTGAGCTCGGGACGTTATAACAAGTTTTGGTGGTGCGGAGTGCACACTTGTATAAACCAATCCACAAGCTCACAATTCTGGAAAATGATCATTTTGATATGACTAATCCGGAATGAAGCGTTACATTGATACTAATGCAGAAATGTATACGTAAACAAATTAACACGTGTTTTGGTTTAGGTTACTTGGTTACCAAATTGGTGTAACCAAGTGGTTTGATACGTACGTACAATTACTTACCAAACTGGTGTAACCAAGTGGTTTGGTATGTACGTACAGTTACTCTAACCTGATAGGATTGGATAAACGGGTGTAACCAAGTGGTTTGGTATGTACGTACAGTTACTCCAAACTTGACAGGATTGGACTGAGAGCGCCTGCAGTTACCTACGGTTGGTTGTAGATCGGTACATAGTTACTGTAGTTAACTCATCCTTATCCGGACGGTTGTGGTTTGGTATTTATGAGGTTTACCTATAAATACACATGCTTTACTGCATGGAAACGTACAGAATACAAAACAGTAAAGTTTACCATCCAAAAACATAAATACTCAGAGGTTTCTTCTTGTTTCAAGCCTAGATTCAAGAAGGTTCGATAGTTTTATCCTGCGAGAGAATTCGTGTAACCTAAGCTAATAGGGTCGAATTATTCTCAAAGGAAAGCGAGAGTTTTAACGTGACTCTATCGATATCCAGATACATCACAATCACTCTGTTTATACCCTTTTTACCCAACAATCTTTGAGAATAATTTCGTTGTTGATTGTGATAGTGGAGTACGATGAATTTATAATTAATGGTGAGAGGATGTGATCTGTGTAATAGACTCCCTTTCGTACCACTTGTACTTATTATGTGCAAGAGATCTGGTAAGGTGAAAAGCAAATGAATTTATTGAAATTTGAAAGTGTGCAGCAGCAGGACAAAAACAAAGATAAGTTTCTTATTTAAAATATTGTGTATATTGTGTATATAACAATTCATGGATGATTTGAATATATTATGTGTGCTGGTTATGAATCTAAAAGGTTGTGTTTTCCTTTGACCAATTTGATCTATATTAAGAATGAACACATGTTATTCTCTACGAATGTGGAAACCTCAATTAACCGGAGAAAGCAGGTTTGATGTGGTTATTTATAAACCATCAAATGCTTGGTTGGGGTTACGGTTTCATTTGATTCGGATCAAGTTAATTGCTTTGCATATATGGATATATATTGTTGGTTTGATAACTAATTATGCAAGTTGTATTAGGCCTCTTTAATACTATAAGTTTCATATAATAAGATATTGAATTCCATGATGTACTCGAACCACACCACTATGTGTATGCTTGGTGATCTTATCTATAGATGTGTTATCCGATGAATATGAGTAATGTTATGGAAATGAATTAAGTTTCTTGTAACCATTGTAATGAGAATGCTTCGGGTTATATTGTCATTAAAATGATTTTATACCTATTAAATATGATTACTTATTTGATGCGAAAATGTTTGGTATGAAATTATGTTTCATGACTTAATGTGAAAGGCAGTTGCAATATATACTTGGATAAACATGGGAGTATGTGACTTTTAACGTGTTGCATTCATATAGTTGCATCTTGGATGGTATGTATGACTCATAGTTTGATATTGTAATTTTATATATATCTAAAGATGGGAGTATGTGACAGTTAATGTGGCGCATATAGTTATATCTTGGATTATATGTCTGTTTAATGCTGCAACGTTGTTTTAAATCTTCAATGGTATGTATGACACTGTTTGACGTTAAAATGTTAAATATGCATACATAGTATGTGGAATCTTACGGAATTTCTATAGGGGAAGATAACATGAACAAGAATGTTTCGAAAGGAAAATGTCTTATTAGTATGTAATTTGATATTACAGGATGTTATACTTCTGCAGATTATCAAAGGATTGAATTGCTCTATGTGTATTTATTAGAGCAATTTGGTGCACACTAACTAAATGGAAATTAATCAATTTAGTTCGGTGTTGAGTGCACTCGATAATCTTGATGAAGATCACTGCATGATTTTCTGATGGAGTAATAATATTGTAATAAAATAATGAAGATTGCATAGTTTGAAATTATGTGAATCTGTATTTATGTTGGATTGATTAAATTTCTGAATTAATTAGTGGTTTATGTACATTACTTTGTCTATGCAAAATAAATATAAAATAAAATAAATCAGGGATTACTTGATTTTTGGACAGTTTATTTATTTAAAGGTTAGACGCCGAGTTTAATTGAAATGATATATGAATTACTCATCTTGTTTTGAATGAATGGACATGCATGAAGATGGTTTATACATTGAATATTATTTGTACTAAATAATTATTTTCAATGTCAAAGTTGCATGTGGATTGGTTAATTAAATTTGAGGATATGTGATTAGTTCATATGATTTCAAATGTACTGATACATGTTTGTTTGATGAGTGAGTACAATATTTATTGTATGATTCGTGATTCATGAATTCACGAGAAAGAAAATGACGGTCTTGGTTGATTTTGTGGTCAGTAATTATGAAATTTACATATTGTAAATTGCTTGATTTTGCGAAAAATTGTTTTTTGAGCAGTTGTGTTTGAGTTGATGTGATCAAACTCTAGTAAAAGTATGGATCATGTTATTGATTTAGGCATAATTAAAATGCCGAGAATTCATTTTTATTAAATGAATTGGTTGGTTGATCCGGGAAACTGTCAGACTTGATCACTTATAATTAAGTTAATATTATAAGTAACTTGGTCTGTGAAACTGCTTGTCGAATCTTTTTATTTTATGTAATAATGCATGATTTTTATGCATGAAAGAAAATGACATTTTCTTGATCAAATTGAATATATTTGATGATATCTTGAATGGATATTAATTTTCGAAATATGTTGAAACAAACATAGAGCACGAGATATGTGTTTTTGGCAATCTTGGATTGCAAGATCAAGCACAAATGTGTTGGTCACATTTTTTGGTTATAACATATTGTAACCTGGATCTGGATACATGTGAAAATTAATATGTTTACAAGCATGATATGTATGTTGCATTTTGACCAAATTGTGTCTTTCTGGTTGGCCGGCTAATCAATTAAGTAACTTTGTTATTAATAAAGGATGACTTAAGATAGCATTGCATGATATCTAAATTAAATAATTTAGTATATTGCTTGTGTTCGATATGAATTAATTCTTGGTATTGAAATTGCATGCAATGTGATCAGAATGCACGAGTAATATAATTCGATTATATGGTGATGCATGCTTAATATAAGTTAAGTGAATTTCACTAAAATTGCATGTGTGAAATTAATCAAAATCAAGGGAAAAAGAAATGATTTTGTCAACTTATATTGACTGACATTTGTATATTTTCCATGGAGGATGACTAATTAAATTAATTTGTCAAGTGCATGGCTTATGGTGTTTATTTGTACTAGTTTTTATAAGTGACAGTACATCATGATTTATTATGTATGGAATACATGTGCATGAAAATTATGAAAATATTTACATATCATTTATAATTTGTGCAACCATGAAATTTTACCTGATTAAAGCAAACAAGAAATTGTGGTGGGTAAAATGAACTAATTCGTTTGCCAATTATACTTGGAGCAATTTTATTCATAAATAATGATTTATGAAAGGGAAATGTTTTGAATTGTTAAATTGATTCCATGATATTTCGGCTTGAGTTTATCATGTACATGGTAAATGTGTTGATGTTAGTGTCATTATTATGTGATGATAAATTATGTGGAAATTTCTTATTAAGGGATGACACGCTATTTGACCATAATAGTTTGTGCAAGTAAAATACTTGTGATTATTAATCTATATCCTGGAAAATAAGAAATAGTTGATTCGGAAAAGAATCATGATTTCAAGAATATATGGAAATTCTTGGGACCAAATTATGATTTGGAGGGAAAATCTAAATTATTGTTGAGATGTAAAAGGTTTAAATAGCCTTTGATCTTGTGAATTGTTTTGTGGTTCGAGACAATTTGGAAATAGATAGATTTCTTTGTCGTTGATTTTATTCGACAAGGTTTCATTTTTATGGAAGGATTTCAAGTTCATCTTGAAAATAAAAGAAACTATGTCTCTTGTAGAAGACGGAAGTCATTTGTGATTTTGCACATAGAGGTAAATATCTAAAGGTGCAAGAATAACAAGTCTAAAGTTAAGTTAAGAGACTTGGATTGTCATAAAAGTTTGATATAGTTTAGCAGACCACTTGACGAAGTGGTTTAGCTAGGGACTTTCTAAAGTCGGTTATCGGGATGTTTAAGCCTATTTAAATCTTTGATGGTGGTATACCCAATTTCGCTCTAGTACGACGCTAGAGTCAAATTCAATGTGGAAGGCCCATTGTTTAGGATTGAAACATATAATATTATATCCCGAAAGGTATATGTTTGAACATGCATGTAAGACCGGAGGTTGAAGTTTAACTTCTTAATGAGTCCTTTGACAAAGTACATATGCATGTGTATAATAAAAGGATTCACCTATATGAAGTGCGAAGTGTAGCCGCTTCAAAAAGTTAAGACTTGACTTTGTATGCACTCATGAATGGATTGGGACACATGGCTTTAATAGTGTCAGTTTAGCTTTTGAGCTGTTTTAAACTTGTGTGTGATTTATCTTCAAGTGTTCAAATGGGTTGAAGGGTTCAATCTTTTAGACACCCCGATTCTCGAGCATTTGGAATGTGTAATTCACTAAGATGAAAATTCAATCTTTAAGACATTTTCATTTATGCACTTGTTTGGTTTTGATGGATGGTTGGTTTTCCGAATCAAGGATTATACTTAAATGGGGGAGGATTGTTGGTGTTTTGTGAAACACAAGTATTTAAGTATAATTGGATTTGAGTACTAGTGAGCTCGGGACGTTATAACAAGTTTTGGTGGTGCGGAGTGCACACTTGTATAAATCAATCCACAAGCTCACAATTCTGGAAAATGATCATTTTGATATGACTAATCCGGAATGAAGCGTTACATTGATACTAATGCAGAAATGTATACGTAAACAAATTAACACGTGTTTTGGTTTAGGTTACTTGGTTACCAAATTGGTGTAACCAAGTGGTTTGATACGTACGTACAATTACTTACCAAACTGGTGTAACCAAGTGGTTTGGTATGTACGTATAGTTACTCCAACCTGATAGGATTGGATAAACTGGTGTAACCAAGTGGTTTGGTATGTACGTACAGTTACTCCAAACTTGACAGGATTGGACTGAGAGCGCCTGCAGTTACCTACGGTTGGTTGTAGATCGGTACATAGTTACTGCAGTTAACTCATCCTTATCCGGACGGTTGTGGTTTGGTATTTATGAGGTTTACCTATAAATACACATGCTTTACTGCATGGAAACGTACAGAATACAAAACAGTAAAGTTTACCATCCAAAAACATAAATACTCAGAGGTTTCTTCTTGTTTCAAGCCTAGATTCAAGAAGGTTCGATAGTTTTATCCTGCGAGAGAATTCGTGTAACCTAGGCTAATAGGGTCGAATTATTCTCAAAGGAAAGCGAGAGTTTTAACGTGACTCTATCGATATCCAGATACATCACAATCACTCTGTTTATACCCTTTTTACCCAACAATTTTTTCTTCCTCTCTCACATGATCTTTCCTGTGTTGTTGAGTTTTAGGTCTATAGTTCTTGAGAAAATCTTCTACCTGTCACAAACAACAAAGAGTCTTATAAGCATCATTAGATCGCAGAAAAAACATATCAGACCACACACACACACTTAGTCAAGAATATCTGTTTTGACTGTTGCTTATCTGTGTCTAAGTATGTTTAAAACAAGCCGGCTGGTGCAAGGGAAAGTAGTTGAAAAATCCTCAATGTCTTTACTTACATTTTCAGACTCCTTAATATAGATGTTTTGGAGTATATAACAATGTTTAGCCAAACGGAAAATAGACTTAAGTCTTAACTTCGAACAATAACAAAGTACAATTGAATGGCTAGGGAAAGTAGTTGAAAAATCCTCAATGTCTTTACTTACATTTTCAGACTCCTTAATATAGATGTTTTGGAGTATATAACAATGTTTAGCCAAACGGAAAATAGACTTAAGTCTTAACTTCGAACAATAACAAAGTACAATTGAATGGCTAGGGGTGAGGTACAGAAGAAGCTACATGAACTCTGTGACCAAAATAAAGGCAGAAAACTGTACCTTTAGGGTAAGAGTTTCCTCAGAAACTGTAGAAGGAAAACTATTAAGAGGCATGCCAATCAGAGTCGTTATCCCACCTGCAATAACATAGTGGTCATTCACTGAAAGTAAACATTGACTGTGTTGCTACAATGGACAGTCTAAAGGTCAACAACATTTGCATCAAGAGAGCAGTTCAAACCATAGATGGTCTTAAGACTAGCTATCAATACAAAAAAAACACCCTTCAAAAATATAGTAGACAAGTACTGATGTTCAATCCGTGTTCACATTACAACATACACCTTCTCTACTGATAACACACACAAGGAAAACAAAAATAGAGAAAAGAGTACCTGCAGCAGCCGCTCTCGTTCCGGTAGGAAACCCTTCCCAATCTTCCCTTCAAGGATCATCAAGATGTGCATGTCTGCACAGAAAGTGCCATCATAAATTTAGGCCATTGTTAGGTGCAGGGACCAATTGTTTTTGCAGGTTAGGGTTTGAACTGAAATGCCTAAATTGCCCTCATAGGTTTTCTAGGGCTCATATTGAATATGTTGTTGTTATTTGCGATTTTACCGCATGGACCGAAATGCAAATAATTATTTGTAGGTGGGATAAGACTAAAACTTAGGCCCCAATCTGGAAAATGTCGAGGATGAAAAAGGCAGAAGTGGTGGGTGAGGGGAAAAGAATAGTGAAACGAATCGAGTTTTAGGCAATCATATCCAACAATTTGAGGAGATGATTTGGGAGATTTGGCAGATTTGGGTCGTAAAGATGTGAATCCGAGGTGTTGTGCTTGGCTTGATCGGCTTGCGGCGGTGGGTCTGAATCAGAGGTGGTGGTGCTCGGCCTGCGGCGGTGGGTCTGAATCCGCGGTGGGTCTGAATCAGAGGTGGTGGTGCTCGGCCTGCGGCGGTGGGTCTGAATCAGAGGTGGTGGTGCTGGGCCTGCGGCGGTGGGTCTGAATCCGCGGTGGATCTGAATCAGCGGTGGGGTGCTCGGCCTGCGGCGGTGGGTCTGAATCCGCGGTGGATCTGAATCAGCGGAGGGGTGCTCGGCCTCCGACGGTGGGTCTGAATCCGCGGTGGATTTGAATCAGCGGTGGGGTGCTCGGCCTGCGGCGGTGGATCTGAATCCCCGGGTGGGTGGGAGCGTCAGGCGACGGCGGGTATGAATCGGAGGGTTGAAACAATGGTGTGGGATTGGGAACGTCGACCGGCGTTGGTTCAGAATAAGGTAAGGGCGGCGGTGCCGTTTTGAATTAGGTATGGCAGATTTGGCAGTCGAACCATTTTTCCGGCGAGTCCAATCCGCTGCACACGGCGCCGTTTCATTAGCAGGCCGGCTGGACCAATCCGCTCCACACGGGGACGTTTCATTAGCAGGCCTAATCGACATGAGGCCCATATCAAAAGTAAGTTGCTAGGTGTGGTTTGGTGAGGCGGGCTGGTTTATGATTGGAAACACGGCCCAGATGAAACCCTAGCAGTACATTTACTTTTCTACCCCTAAGTCAATTCTGTGACTATATATACTTAGTGTGGAAGCAGAAGAGTGAAGCAGAGAGTTTCTCTGGTTTGTCTCTATGGGCTCACGAAAGGCAAGTGTCTAATCCTCCTACTGTACACTCTGTATCCATAGCATTTTTATTTGTAACCTTCATTCTGAAAATGTGTTGATCTGCAGATTTTTTTAGAGTTGATATGAAGAGTTAAAAGATGGGTTGTCGTTGAAAGTAAGAATGTACAAAACTCATTTATGTGTCTTGATCTGAGTGTGAATTTTATCTTTGATCTGAAAAAGTGATGGATTCGTTGTTGCATGTGGCAGGTGGAGCTAAATGATGGTGAAAACCCCTTTCTTGTAAGTGGATGTTACATTACTTGGATAAGTTATATGTTTTTTGTTATTGAACACTGACTGTGAGATTTGGGCGTGTTTTGTTGAAGGTGATGGACTAGGAAGCATATATTTGGTTGCATGTAAGCCGATCTTCATCTATTTTTCCATTTTGTGACATGCATACATCCCTTGTATTTTTAATTGATAGTACTTATCTGTCTGATGTGTCTATATCTCTTGAATTTATTTGCAGCAAAGAAGATCTGGTTTAGCTGTTGGACTTGTGTTCAATTGTTGTTGAAGGTTGATTCACTGTTGAAAAAGGCAGCATGGGAGAAGTAAGTGCCTATTCATAAGGACATTAGATCACATGCTTGTCAAACTATTACTTTGAAAATGATTTTATAAAAAGAAAAATAGATTGTTAGTATGTGTGCAATGTGTTGAATATTATTTTGATTATGATAATTTGAATGAAATGTAGTCTTGTTTGCAATGATTAATGGTGATTTTTTGAAAAAGATTAGCAGATAAATGTAATTATTACATGTATAAACTATAACAAAATAGGGCGGTTGAATATTAAATGCTGTCATTGAAACAATTGTAGTATTTAATTCAGTAGTTGATAAAATTGAAAATTTTGTGTAAACAGTGGCCTACATTGCAGACTGTTATGGAACAGACCTAGCATGTGGGCAATATTTTGCTGAAAGTAATAGCTAGTTCTGGATTTGTCAGGTGAATTTTTTTTAATTTTATCTGAGAAGGGCCCAACTGTAGTTTTACTTTATCTGGTGAAGTGAGGTAAATGAAGGGGTGGCTGCTTTTGCAGTGACGAAGTTACTTATTTGTCCAATGTTTTCCTTTTTTATAATGGATGAATAATATAATAAATTATTTCGAGAAACTAATATATTCCAAAAATGGATAATTATGGACCCGTAGGAATTTTAAAAAAAGGAACGTTTAGGCCCAACTTAAATATTACACACTTTAGAGGCGCAACATTTAAGTTTGTTTAAATTATAGGCCGAAAGCCAATATTCAAATATTTGTAAGTCTATTTTTGTAATAGTCATTTTATTGATTATATATATTTTGTATATAATATGTAACGAATCTCCTAAAACATGTTTTTAAATAAAATAAGACTCTTAAACTAACACCACTCTTCTAGTTTGTTGAAATTAATTTTTGTGTTGGAAAAGAAATATTCTTCCAAGTTAATTGTGTAATATTGTATTGATTTTCTAATTGACTATGAAAATTATGTATATCTAATTTAGTCAAATATATTACGTTTGAAGACACTTGGAAGAGGGTGTAGGTATACCTTATATTAATAAATATCCCAACTATTAACAAAGAATGGTTAATTATGTTTATGTGTTATGTGGAAAAGCCTGACCAAACAGATATATACATTAGAAACTCCATTCCTGGAAAAAAATATCCATGTAAATTGGTCAATCAAATTAATGAAATAAATAGAAGTTAGGTTTCCAAAATGATCGTCGGGATAATGTAATACCCAACTGTTTTTGATAATCAAGTTCATTAAATATTAATTATTATTTTGATATGGTTTGTTAAAAATTGTGCAGGAGGGCGGTCCTGATTTTACCGCACACATGTCGAGTGCTTCAACTGGAATGACTTTTGAGAGCGAGCTGTTTGCTTTCGGGTGGGCTAAAGCCCAAGCAAATGAGAAGCTCTTTAACATCATCAGATCCTCAAGAAGGAAGCGGCCAGATGGGTCCTACCACCATTATTTCACGTGCGAATGTGCTGACAGAAAAGAGTCGGACACGGCAGCGCAGCGTAGGAGTAACAAGAGGAGGAATATTTTCTCAAATTTGGCTGCAAAGGGAAAGAGGATAACATCGTCGAAGAGAGTTGGGTGCCAGTTCCGTGGCTCGATCAGAAAGGAAGATGACGGGCTGTATCACGTCCACGTGTTTAAAGGTTGTCATAATCATCCCCTCACATATTACATTGAAGGCAACCTTGCATACACACGGTTGACCGATGAAGATAGGCTGAAGATTAAGGAGATGTGGTTTGCTCACTGCGCTCCGAAAGCCATTGTCAAAGCTCTAAAGTATGCCGATAATCTGAAGCCGGTGTTGTCAAGGGCAGTGTATAATTACACAACTAAGTTGAAGAATGAGGCTGCAGAGGGCCGTAATCCAGCCATGCAATTTCTTCAGATGTGCAGAGAAAGAGATTATTTCACAAGGCATGAGCTTGTCCCGGGGACAAGAACACTGAGAGGTAAAATTTTAGTCGTCCCTTTGATGTACATAATTGTTTAATTGAGAAATGACATGAACATACATGAAACTGATGAGCATGTTTACTTGTGCATTGTAGATTTGTTTTGGTGCCACCCAAACAGCAGGAAAATGTTGCGGATATACAGCACTGTGTTTTGTCTCGATTCGACATACTCCACAAACAAGTACGAGTATGCGTTGGTGGAAATCGTTGGTGTCACTCCATGTAACCAGAATTTTACTGCAGCACAAGCCCTATTGCAGCACGAGAATAAGGACAGCTACTTGTGGGCTATGAGATGCTTCGCTGAGCTGCTAGGAGACACGCAGCCGAAAGCCCTTGTGACTGACCGGGAGCTTGGATTGTTGGACCCAATCAAGACTGTTTTTCCCAATTCCCATCACCTCCTCTGCATGTTCCATGTGAAGAAAATGATCAGAGCTAAAGCGCTTCATATACTACACTCTGCGAAGGATGCCGACCGATTATGCAATGGAGCTGTTAGGGTGATGCTACATTCTCCAACAGTTGAAATATTTGAGGAGAATTACAACAAGTTGAGGTGCAAGTACGGTTGGGTACGCGGTTTCATTAAGTACATTGACGATACATGGTTACCGCACAAGGAAAAAATTGTTCTTGCCTGGACAAACCGTGCAAGGCATTTTGGAAACAACACCACAAATAGGGTTGAAGGAGCTCATTCTGCTTTGAAGGCATGGATGTCTTCATGCCGTGGCGGTTTAGATACTCTGTTTGAAAAGACGCATGCGGAGGTTGAGTCACAAATAGCAGAGATTAAGTGCAGGCTGGAATGGAGTCAATCTAAAAAGCTTCATGGATTTGGTGTCTCCCCATTTGCCCTTTTACAGCGCCGTGTGTCGCACCACTGTCTAACGCTGCTTATGAAAGAGTGTACAAAACTGGGAAAGTGCACACATGCATTTAGGACAGTACACGGACTTCCTTGCCGGTGCCAGATTGAGGATCTTCGTGACAAGGGAGATTTCATACAGCTGGAAAATGTCGATCCTTTTTGGAGAACACTGGCGTACGACGGAGTGGCCGTGGATGTACCTTACTGCCCCTGCCCCTTTGACCTGGAGAAGATGTTTAGGGATTTGGAAGGGCGCGATGCCGCTGACTGGCGTAGGGTGACCCATTTGGTCCGGGCTGAGATGTACCCTGAGGAGGGGGTGTTCGATGAGCCGGTGCCGAAAGTTACAAAGCGAGGAAGACCGCCAAAGAAAAATGCCAATATGCCTCGTTTGTTGTCAGGGTGGGAGCATACCGACAAACAGTTTCGGTCGAGTCAAACCGAGCCTGCTATCACTGCATCTGGTATGTGAACCTTATTTATCATGTGCCACTTTCAGATTTTGTAAATTAGATCTTGTAGTGAACAACATGTTAACTGTGCACTACCATTTTGTGTAGATGAACTACTGTACATGGCTGGGGGGCGGGATGTGCCATTATTTGTGAGAGAATATCTTGTGGCTATAGACAACGTGGAAGGAGATGGCAACTGTGGGTTCCGCTATGCTGCCTTGAGATTCTTAAAGTCAGCGATCTGTATGTCACAGTGAGGTCATTGATTGTGACCGAGCTCAATTTACACAGAGATATTTACAAGGAGATATACCCTCGTGCAGATGGTGGTGTGAAGGCTGCAGCAAACCGCATTGACTGGAAAGGGAATAAGTGCTACATATCTCATTGGATGAAAACGCCGTCAGATCTGTTTGCCATTGCTCAGGTTTTCCGGGCCGTAACGACGGTTTACGCAATCAACGACACTGGTGGTCATGAGTGTACCACAGTTCTGCCGTGGAGGGGCAACATTGAGGATTACGGAGATCTCCCTCATCCTTAGGCGCGGCATGTATCACTTTGTGCTTGGCCACTTCTCCGTGGATGATGACGATGTACCAGATAATCCATTACCTAAAATGCATCCGACCTGGTTCCGGATCCGTAACAAGAGTCTGCAGCCTTGGGAGGAGCGATATGGTGAGAGATTGGAGAGGTTCCAGAATCTCCAAGCCATGTTCTGCGACCATCTTAGAGATACTGCTAGTGAGAATGTGGTAATTGATCCTTGAAGAGGGATATGTTGTGCGTTGGGAGATTGTAATTTGATATGTTTTAAGTTTGTTTTTTATTAAGTGCAATTCTGGATTTGATTTGAAAACAATGTTGGAGATGGCATGCTCGGTTTGAAACTCTGATGGGTGTTTGATCACCTCCTTAATAAGTGGAGCATATGTTTCCATTTTGAATAAGTGAATGAATTTTAATTCAATAAATTGTTAAACTGAATTGAGCACGGTTTGCGGGCGATGTTCTTTATTGTTAAACCCGCATATGAATTATTACTTGAGCATTTTATATCAGGATAATGTTGGTACGAGTACAAGAATCACATCAACTATTGAATAGTTAGCACGGAAACTAGCAACAGTATTTTGAAATGTAGATTGATAAAACACGCTTTAATTTTTGGAGGAGGAACTATAATGGGTAGCGCAGTAATCTTCAATCTTGTAGGATTTTGCATATGAAGTCACCCGGAATCGACCTGCTTTGCCCATGAACGCTGCCCTTATTCCATTTTTGTACAGTTCATGGTCGGTTCGCATTTTAACAATCATCGCATCCATTGCTGCCTTGATTCGGGAAATATCATCATTCATGCATTTCTGTAAAAATAAATAAATCCATCATGATATAGTTATTTTCGGTGAATTTATGATGTCACACACAATAACACATAAAATACCCGATTTTCGTCTATGATTCCCTCTTGCAGCGCGTCGGAGATGTTGCTGGGATCGGGATTCATGCTGTTATGCATGTCTTTCATGAGTTTGAATGAACGAGCCAAATTTTGTTGATCAGCATCAAAATCCAGCATTATGGAATCAAATTCTGAACATAAATGATGTCAAACAATGAATTAGAAGGTGCAAATGAGGTACAGAATTGATGAGCAGAAACGACAGTGTTATACCTGATGTGGTTTGCACCTTCACGTCTGCTATTTTGGCCTCAACTTCAACTTCCAATTCTGCAAAAAAATCTATCAGATCATCCATCGAACCAATTTCCTTGGGGGAGTTCATTTTTCTTAGTTTTCGATATGGATGGGAAATGTTTCTTTCTTAGTTGTTGGGAGTGCTTCCATTTGCTGTGTTATTGAAGGGCCATTATAGGTGCTAGAACAGCTACTGTACGCTGTAGCATCACATGTGTGCTTGCACGCTGCTACATGGTGGTCTGCCTCGGTCAGAGCATCATTTCAGTTTAGGGGTGGAAGCTTTGGCAGACTATGGTCATAAAAATAGGCATAAATTAGTTTACTTTTTATTATTCACATGTGGAGTAGGGACTTGTCACATCAATCATTCATACATACATATAAATGTCGGTTTCGGATGTAAGGCCATGACAAAGCACCCCTCTTACACATTGTGTGAAGAGTAATATTTGAGTTTAGCATCCATTTTGGAAAAAGAAAATCTTGTATAACCAAAGCATGGTTTTTGATGAGATTATATATGTTGTATAATTACTCATTTATGTTGTATAATGCAACTGTTGAATTAGTGTAAGCTTCAAAATAAAAGACTGCGGTTCATATGTAGTGGGTAGCGTAAATTATGTGTAATAGAAACAGATATCCATAGTTCACCGCTGTTTAAATGTAGAATATTTACATGCGGAATGTAAATATTCTGATTTTTTTAAC
This sequence comes from Sherardia arvensis, assembly GCA_948330725.1. Lineage (NCBI taxonomy): Eukaryota > Viridiplantae > Streptophyta > Magnoliopsida > Gentianales > Rubiaceae > Sherardia > Sherardia arvensis. Next base: position 32,154,660 of record OX415241.1, read on the forward strand.
CAATAAGGTAACAGAACAATTACTACAAATCTATATATACTAATTACTAATAAAGTAGTAAACACTCGTGACATGTGTCTGTTTCTCGTTAATTTATTTTCTGCCAAAACTTTTCTTTACTCATCTCATTTTAGCAAGTTATGTCAAGTTTCCCAAAAACTATATGAATAACCAAAAATAGTTATCACTATTTTCTTGCCTAATAATGTTACCAATTATAGTAAATTTTACTTTCCATAATAATTTTAATAGAATTTATTAATTTTCACTGATTGTTATACTATATTTTTGAATTATGATATACATATTCAAAGACAAATTATGGGTCGATCGAGAAAATTATTATATTTCTAATATCGCATTATTACAAGCAATAATCTTTTTATGAAAATGAAAAAATAAGATTAATTATATCCTAATCACAATCTCTTTAAGATTAATTAACGATGGCAATCTAATCTAATTGTGCAACTCCACATGTAATTTCTTTCGTTACCAATTTTCGCTATAATATTCTATTATTATAAATTGTAATAATGGAAATTATGTTAAAAAATGAAATTATGTGGATGCAGATAGAAATTTGTGTACTAATAAATCATGCTATTTATTTTATCTAATAGGGGTAATTTGCATTACTTTATATCATTTCCTGCCAGCACTCACATCTTCAATTCTAATATACGCCATGTATAGCTATTTTTCTTTGTGTTAAATATAAACCCTCCATTCTGTGGTGTAACAAATATGGCGTATTTACGTCAAATAATTTCATTTTTTACTATATGTAGAAATTACATCCAAAAATATATGTTATACCCTGGACTTTTATAGTCATTTTGAGATTACTACTCTTCTTTTACAATAATTACATTACGATATAATTAAGACTTATTTATTACATAATATACATAAGACACCATAGCAAGTAATGACATCGTTTTATGTTGAGTATTTCTTATATCTAACTGATGCAAAGTCGTAGGCAAGTGTAAATGATAATACATCAAATAACATCCAGAACTGAAATGACAGAATTACAAACAACTAGTAACTAACAATGACAGCCGTTTCTAGATCTAGAATCCTTTCTTGGATGAAACCATAATCAAGCTAATTAAGTTAGCAAGTATGGAAACCAGATTGACGAGTGCCAGTGCCCTGACCATGAAGCAGCAGCGACAAGATGGAAGAGGAACTCTTGTTTCCTGCGTTTCCGTCCTCACCGAAGCCATTGACTGGTTGATAGCTTCTGTATCTCCTCCAATGAGTGCCTCCTCCGCCTCCGCCTGGTCGCCGGTCCCACATCTTCCGTGACTTCGCTGACGGACCTGCTTCCCATGATCCACCAACCACCTCGTCCAGCCGTGGTCAGGACAAGAGTAGTAAAGACGTCCCGGATTTGCCGCGGATTTGGAGACGACTAGATAAGCTGATAAGCCGCATCTGCTGCAACTCACATTCTCCGGCCTGAGGTTCGGGATCGAGCTGGATGAGCAAGACTGCGCCATTCTTGCGCCGGTGACTTTGAACCGAGAGGGTGACCGTGAAAAGAGATGAAGATGCAGCAATAATGGAGATGATTTATGCTAGACCAAGCTTCCCCAACACACCATCAGCAGGTCAAATATGTGTAGATACACGTGGGTGGGACCGTAGTGAACAAAATTTGACAACAATTAACATATTCGTATCCCTTCTTTTTATTAAAAGATTTTCACTATCAAATATGTTATTTTTATACGCCCTTTTTATAAGCACAACAATTGAAAATATGGGACAAATGGAATGGCCAAACAATGCAACTCTGCATCTTGTTTTACATCCCCGAGTGATGCGTTTAGAAATATGCGATTTAAAATCAGTTGATTTTATTTTACTCACATTCAATTTAGTTTGAATACAATGTGCGAAGAAAAAATGAAGTTGGAGTGATTGTGAAATTAAACCGTTACTCGTAATCCGAGACGATAATAATGGCACATATCCGGTGAAGCTTTGGTAAGGAGATAGATGAAAAGAGAAGAAATAAAAGGGGCAAGTGAACGGTATTATTAATAATCGATAAATAATCACGGGTTCGAGTTGAATGTGGTATTATGAAACTCGGTAGATCAGATCGAGTCTAGTAGAACACGATTAATATGTTTCTCGAGTCGAGTCGAGTTACCCAGTACTCGCGAACGACTCTCACAATTGGCACCCCTATGTATGACCAATCTTTGTGTTCACGGTACTGAGGTTGTTGTACGCAACTGCATTTTACTATTCTTTTGTGTATTCTCTAATGTATTGTCATTATTTTCATCTCTTATTTCTTTAATTTTCTAAAAGAATCACGCATCTCTATCATCTTATATCGCTTCATTATTACTGTCATTATTTTTCCATCTTTATTCTCATATTTACTGTTTCAGTCGGTATGGTCTATCTTCCATTTGTCTAAATTCTACTAGTCTCCTTTTCAACCAGTTTTTAAGTGGTTTGATGCAAAAAAACCCCACACAACTCTACTTGAAAACTGGTGCGATATTTGTTTCAATTTTGAGTATCATGCATCAATTACATGACGCTTCCTGCAACTGATATGTAACTTTCCCTTCACGAGTGTGTACTGTTCATTATCATACTTTTGTTTGATAATGATCAACAAAAATTGGCCTATTCAATTTCATTTCATTCATATCAATTGTGGTCGTTTCGGGATTGTTGAACAAGGGATATAATATACAACCGTATTTGCTTATACTAATTGAGTCACGCTCGAGATTATAGAATGTAACCATATTTTTCATTCTAAAGTCATGTATTCATCATATATTTAAATTATACTTGTAATTAGAATATCATTATTTTTTTACCATACTTATTATAATTAAAATAAAACTAGTGACATTTTCTTAGCACTCACCCGATTATGTACTACCTGGACAGATGATCCGACCCCTTGCGGAAATTGGAGGGCGAAAAATGATGGATTCTAAAAAACTTGGGCAATTTTATCAAATTTGATGACTAAAAATGGATATGTCTTTCAGTAACTAATAGACGCCAAAATAGATGACAAAACCACCTTCGAATGATTCGGAAACATGTGGGAAGATGTCTGGCAACATATCAAATGGAGACGAAAGTACGAATTTATACATGCCAAAACCAAAATAATGAATGTTTATGTTGGCCTGAGGCCAGCGTTTAAAAATAAAACCATTGTTTAAACTGGGATCCACACATTTGGTCCCACCACGCAAACCAAACCGATAACAAAAGGCTATTCGATGCTTCACTCAAGACATGCTTCAGGCAGCAGCTGGTTCTTTCTTTCTAGCCAGAAAGCAAGGGATGCGATCATATAGTGCCCTCCGGTTCTTGTTGGACTCATCCATAACAATGAAACACAGGTAGGCCAAACGCAGCTGCATCCTCTTGTGCTCCTAGAATGAAAATGGATACATACATATTATGGTATGTATAAGCAGATGGAAAACACATAAATTGATCTATTAGTGGACAACTTACCGAGTCCAATCTCATCCCATCCAGAACATATGTTGAACCAGTGAAATGCTCCATCATATACATGACACATATTCCCCTGTCAGTGTACAAAACGGATTCAGTCCATGTTGGGATGATGTGCTTGTATGTGAACTCACGGAATCTGGTCAGAAAGTTTGAGTGCTTCTTAGCCTCTAGCAGCTGCCAGAAACATTCCCCCTGAATATCAATTGGTTGAAATTAAAGTGTTAGTAGTGAATAAAAAATATAATTCATCAAAATAGTATGAGGACCATACTTACAATTTTCCGACCCAGAATCGGGAAATCGGTCATGTCCTCAGTTGGCCTTCTCGGTTCAATCATCTGGACTATGTCGTCCACAAAGTTGACTACTACAAGAGAGTAATCACCATTGTACATGACAGGAATGTGCACCTACAAAACACGATGCATTGAATTTCGAGTCTAGGACTAGTAAAGCTTGTATAAAGAGGAAATGGATAGCTTACAAAAGCGGCTCCAAGAATGCGCAGGTCTGATGCACCCATCCACATCTGCCAATTCTCAACAACCTGCAAGGGGTCAACCTTCTCGATATCCTGGTCCAAGAACACATAACCAAGTTCAATTTTCTATATATTTATAAGGTACATGTGTTATAAAAACAAAATAAAAGCTGAAATAAGGCAGCTTACCACAACTATGACCGTCTCCAGGCAAATTCGTGTGGCCCATCCTCTGCGGCTCCAGTAAGAGTTCAATACCTTTCCATAAGCATTCAACGTTGATGGATTGACACTCCTATGGGGCGCAAGCGTCCACATTTCAACACGATACAGCAGCGCATCATCATCATTCTTGTACAGCACTTCCCTTTAATCAAAAAAATGAACGCACAAATTATGATCTGATCAGACTGTATCCAAAAAAAAAAAGACTAATATTTGCAAGAGGTAGGGGAATTTTACGACGCCATCCCGCCGCTTAGGCAGTAGTCTGCTATCTCCAGTTCATGCTGCTTGAAGTTATGGCTGAAAGTGCAGATCTCCTGAATTAGGCCTGAGTCATAAGTGGGAGGATAGTTGAACGTCCAGGTACACCAAGGACTGTTGCGCAGCTCTTGCTCGGGGTGCTCGGCATCTAGAGGCTCGATTACTGGGTTTGGCTCATCGTACATTGAGTTTCTGACCTTGGCAATGGAGGGTACGACCTCTGTGCACACCTGCAGCAGCTTCTTTTCCACAATGTTGAAACCTGGCCTTGGATCAAACGTCACCACAGCATCTGCATGAATTTTAAAGCACCCTTGCTTAAGAGATGGTGTCCTCATATCCAGACAGGTGGCATAACCAGATAGCAGCTTGTCAACGTCCCTAAGTATGTGCCATATCCTCCTATGGGGGTCCTGTTGAACATCACAATCACAGTCAGATATTAATTATACTTTTAAAAATACAGAAATAGGTAGCAAACACATGATTTCCATTCATACACAAACAGTGTCATTTATTATGTTAAGGTTTTCTAAATAACACCATCACAGCTTCACACACATTAGTTTAAGGCCGGATTAGTTTAATGTAATGTTAGCTCAATTAAATTGTAACAAATGCAAAACAAAATTAATATAAATAAAGTACTCACATTCCTCAGTGCTTCTTGCATGTCGTCCTCGTCTAGCCCTTCAACCCTGTCTTTCTCATCCCACTCCTCAATTCTCGGTGGCAGCTTGACAGCGGGGACAGCGTCGATTAGCTCAGCTCCAACACATATCTTATCTGTGAACATCAGATATCCAAAGCCCTTCGACCTCATCTCCTCCCATACCCTAAAACCGATCTTATGCCCTCCCCAGTGTCTGAGGTAGGGTTCATCATTCGAGAGAGGAGACTCGGGCCAGATAGTGTTGTGAAAATAAGTCAACTGGAGCAACATCACGCATCCTTCACTCCTTTGCTCAGACGATCCCCATTCTTACTCTCTTCTAGCTGGTTCATATAAATTGAGTGGCACAGATGATCTACCACATACCCCGCCCAGTTAAAGGTCTGAATTTCCTCGACGTCCCAAAGGCAACTGAGAAGACCCAGGTCAACGTTGCAGTCAAAAACCGGGGTAAGCAACAGCGTCATTGCTGCCAGCACAAACAGCCTCTTGAAATCTTCACCTCCTCTACCTTCACGGGTTATGAACTCCTTAACCCTTCCCACAGATATGTTTTCAGTAGAATGCAGACAGTATCGGGTCTTCCAGCGCCTGAGAACCCTCCGCGCCTCCTCGTGCCTGGGATTGGCAATCACCGACCTCTCCGGGTTGGCATTCAAGCCGAACACCTTCTTCGCATCGCAAGCAGTCAGAGAAAACCTAATGTCGCCATTCTAGTGGAAGTATTTCTTCACCGGGTCCAGACACCCAACTAACCAGGAATTCATGTCAGCCGGGATTTCGTCGACATCGAAGTGGAGCAGGCCACTGAAACCAATCTGCTCTACGGCCTCTCTCTGCCGCCTTGTCAGGTTCTCAACAATCTCCTTGAATTCAGCCATCCTTTTGTTTTGAATGTCGTGGAAGAAAAAGTGATCCTCCTCCTCAGCTTCGTAGGGATCCAAAACCCGCTTTCGTTTTCCCAGCTGAAAACCTCGCCCACCCTTCCAGCGGCCATCACTGCGGGCGTCAGCACCGGTAGACCGCTTCGACGTCCCCGTATCTATTCTTGATGCAGGTTTCTGACCTGAAGTACCACCTTCTCTGGCATCCCCCTTGGACACAGGGATAGATTTCTTCGCAGTCCCTTTTTTGGGGCGTCTCTGGTAGACCTTGTCAATTTTTGGGGCCTGCCCCACAGAGGCTGCAAGTACAAGAGAATATATTAGAAAAGTTTTACGGGTGGACAAAAATAGTGTACTTTATGAAGACAAACATTGACCCTTACCAAGTAAAGAATGATGAGTAAAAAACTACTTGTGGTCCAAATAAAGAGTCAGTGTTTTGTGTGTAAAAAATATAAAGTATTTCGGCTACAAAAGGTCCAATAATTGACAATACAAACCATAGGCACAAAACATCCGACTTTTATCAAGGAAGGATCGGATCTAGAAACATGTAGTATTAAAGATTCTACTTTTACAATTCCTTCCTGGATTCGGACTCCCAAACGACAAGTATATCTATTTTTACCAATAAATCCATTAAAACGAACTTCTTCACAATCAGTTGTCGAATTAACAATTTCATATATAATTGTAGCTCAATATTTAACATCCCAAACATAAAAACATGGCGATCTATTTACAATTTTACACAAGACCCTCACAATCAGTTGTGATACTTTCAAAAACAAACCCCAAAATTAAAACTTTGCATGCACTGTCAATAGATCTGAAAGCATCGGTTTATGTGAACTTACATGGACGTGGCGGTGAATCGGGAGCCCGTGATTCAGTGACGTGAACATCGTTGCATGCCTTATCCACAATATCGGCGACCGGCGCAGACTTACACGGTGGGAGGCTGGATGAGCTCGATGAGTCGGAGCTGGAGCTGTCGCTTGAAGAGGATGACCCGGAAGATCCAGCGGGCGTACGGGGGAGAATAGTTTTCGCCATAGCCGCTGGGAATGAGGCAGCTTCACACAAAAACCCTTTTTTTCAGAAGGGTGAAAGTGGAGAAAGTGGAGAGTGGTTTGTGAAGGAAGGAGAAGAGGTGGGAGATAATGACAGTTTATTTCTGAAGAGTAGTTTCATTGGGATAGTGGGCGGTTAAAACTTTTGGTTGTCCCGGCAATAATAATCAAGTGCAGCCTCATCTTTCTTGCAGACCGAACCCATTTTTAATTATTATTTGTAATTAATTTATGGTTATACTCTCCAAAATATTGTCTGCCCCCAACCCAAAGCATGCTGCAATTCAAAATGGCGTTCTAAATAGCCATTAATGAATTACTATATGAATATATAAATTTCAATAAACTCATTTTTTATGTATTTTACTCTAAAATAATTCTATGGTCCTCTAATATTGTATGAAATGTAGTATGCAATAGCAAATTATTCAACTACATATTTTGAATCGTGTGTACAATGACAATAGTATAAAAAGAGTTTTGATTTATTTTGCTTCTCTACAATTAGGTTTCACTGTCACATACGATGGTGATAGTGTGTTAAAAATAGATATATTGATCGATGATAGTAATATATTATCACACTTTACAAGTTCGTGAGTGAACGTGAAGCAGCTATACTTGATTATGAACTTACTTGATTTATTCCAATATCTTTCTATCTTTAAACCCGTCTAGTAGTTACCCTTAAGCCTTTTAATTTCATTAAATTATAGAGCATTGTAGCCTGTCGTTATGAACCACCGTTCATTTGATCGGTTAGCAACTACTAGTTGATGTCTTCTCGGTCATGCAACGCCTTTTTTAGACGATATATATATCTTTTCAAACGCATTTCAACATGGAACTAATTACGTACGTGTTAGATAATGACATATTATATAACTTCATTGCTTACAAAAATGAGACATTAAACAGTTGAACTAAGAACCCATTCTGTTGGAATCTGTTGTTCTCAAGTAATCACTACTACTACTCTATACAGTTCATGATTAAGATGAGTACTACATATATGAGCCTTTATATGTGTAGGCTAATCAAATTACTTGCTACAATAATACAATTAATTACTTTTTCAATATTGAGTGGTAAGTTCAAGCTAACTTTATTACATTATTCAATCAATCTAACCTTTACATTTATAAAAAGGGAAAATTATGATTGAGGGCGTTATACTTTCATAATTAGAAAGTGGAGTGTAACTTTTACACAATTTCTAACAAGAGCGGTAATTTATTAGCTTGAATTTATGTGATATAAATATTGGTTTGTAGACATGTATTTCTCTATGTTTTGTAGTCTAAACTTTATTATAAATGTAGTTGAGTTTTATGGACTCTAACGTGATTAAAATTTAATTTAGTCTTGTCTAATAGTTTTTATATTTGTCGAATTTCCATTTAGTTCACACTAAAAGAATTCAATTCAGTTCAATTTCACTAAATTCCACGAGGTTCATTTACTTAGAATGTTGATTAAGTTAAATCAAATTTAGTGTTTCATCCCAATTATAATAATTCAGTTTAGTTATATTAAGTTTTCAAATTTTTAATTTAAATTCACATAAATAATAACTTCAAGCTTTTTAATTGGATTTGAAAAAACTGAATGAAACTAAACTCAATTCAAATTATACAAAATAAATCTAATGTTATTTCAACTTCATAAAATTAATAAAATTGAACTGAATTGAATTACATCTAAATTATTTAGATGTTGTTGAAAATAATTTGAATTGAATTAGAGTAAGTTAGTGAGCTCAAATCAAACTAAAAAGAATTGAATTGAATAACAAAACTTACTTATGACTACAAAATAGGGGTATACGTTTCATTAAACCAATATTTAAATCACATGAATATATGTTAATAAATTACCGCCCTTGTTAGAAATTATGTAAAAGTTACACCCCACTTTCAAATTATGAAAGTTATACCGCCCTTAATCAAAATTTTCCAATTTTATAAATATTAACCTTATTATGTGTTTCTACTTACTCACTATTTTTTAAATTTCGATTTAGAGATGATGTTTTGCTCATTCTCGACTCATTAAGTTTTATAGTGCAGGTGACTTCGAGTCGAGTCGATTTCGATGTCGAGTTTTAGGGACTCGTGTGTAGACTAAGTCGATATCGAATTACTCGCGAGTGATTCAGCTCGATTACCACCCCTACATACAACGTTATTTAGTTCTAACATAACCAATCCTCACCTGATCTACCATTCTTGTACACTCAAACTTTATCCATATTCGACATATAATACCGACAGTAGGTTCATCGTCATAGGGTTGTTTAAAAGCGCGAATTCTAAAATACAAACAATATCGTATTTGTTTAATTAATGAACCTATAACTACACACACATATTCAGATCGAACTATGACAACTTTATTACATCATGTTTGTTAACCTTGTTTTTGTTGATCGAGCTTTGTCACCGCAATGACGGATCATGTATCCGAGCATTTCGAATACTTTTTTACACATGCACTTTTTCATCAACAACTATCGGTATACGATATATCTATAGTATACTTTCAAAGAGGATGAATTCGAATTTTCAAAAAATTCTGAGTTTTTTATAAAAAATAATGAGAACTTGACACGTGGATATTCTGTTTCCATTTACATTTTATTATTTTCATCAACTCCCATGTTTCATTTAATTAACCTCTTAATTGTCTTCTTCATAAAAAAGGCGTAAAAATAATAATTCCATAATCACAACTTCGTTGTTACCTTTCGTAACTGTATCTTGCCTTTTATTTGTATATTGAAGAATATTGCATAATATAATAACGGTTACATCTGATTGTAGATTTTGTGATTGTGAATTGTTTGATTTTGGCTATAGATCGATTCGATAGTATCTATAATTCCCATTTAATTATTTACGTTTGTGTTCCTTCTTTAGGTTTGCTTGATCTCAATATTGAATGATGAAGTCTTAATGTTCCATAATCTTGAAAACTTCATCCAATAGTAGGTTACAGTGTTAAGAATTTCTATTACTCAATATTTCCTTCTATATATAACCCCCTTAAAATATTTAGATGTTCAAGTACAAAATCTTTTGAGGAAACAATCAAACATAACTTTTCTATGTATATTATAATTTACTTATTTCGTAATTAATCCTTCAAATATATCTTTGTAGTATAGTACAGGCTAATTCATATGTATTATTATGGTATAATTATCATAATTACGATAACATACAATTTAATAATAAGCTATTTTTTTAGTTTTATTCTTTTAATTCATCCATAATAATATTCCACAAACAATTTACATCTTTATAAGTACTTTTCTTCAAAAATAAATCTTAAGTGACCTTAAAAAAATTAACATTTCATTTTACATTTGTTAACTCTCATAAATTATAAAAAAAATAAATAGAACATGTATTCGTGAGTATTCTAAGACTTACAAAGTTTACAAAGTCTTACCATATACTGGAGGTATATTTAGAATTCAAGACTTACAAAATCCTTTTTTACTAAAACTTTGTTTCGAACTCAACATTCATAAGTCCACTTCGAAATTCATGTTTTACATTACTTTACAGTACAACATTAATTAAGTTACGGTAAAAACAATTATATTAAGAAAAAGGCAAATCTATTCCCCTCAATAATAGTAAATATTACTCATATTACTCATTGATTGTTAAATATGTTTTTAAATATGTTTTGGTAACTATACAAATCAAAATTTAAACCAAACTTTTATTTATCTTTGCCGGGATATACAAGTTAATATATTAAAAAATATTTTTAGAAAATCTAATATCCGTGCATCGGCTCGGGGATGTTATACTAGTATTACGTTTGGAACCGCCTTACTAAGGGGTCAAAACTAGTCGCAAATTAGGGTCTGTTACTAATTAGGGTCTATTAATATTGCAACTTGACAAATAAGTTGGTGTCTAAATTAAATAAAATTATCCCAACAATGTGCTATTTGATTCATTCTTCTCTTCACCTTCACTACCGACATAATATTATTTGGCCATTTCCATACACCAAATCCATATTTTCGACTTGTCTTAATAAATAAAATACAAATTCCCTACTTTCAAAATTACTCAATAAACTAGTCAATTAAACATGACTTAAAACCACACTAATGCGAATTTCACAGAACAATTTGCAACAGTCCAAATCACCAATTCTTATCTATTAAGCTACTATTCAATTCTCATTTAATCAAAATTTCACTCACCACAATTTAAGGCAAGGCTATTTAATCAAAACTTCTCCACAACCCATTGTTTCAACTTTTCCACAGCCCATTGTTTATTGAACCCGCCTGCAAAACCGGCGTCTCTTCCCATCAAAACCACTCGAGTATCTCTTCCTCTTTCCTCTGTCAACTGTACCCTTGACCCGACAACTCCTCCCCATCACCGTCGAATCAAAGCTGTAAATCAGCACCAGCTTTACCTCCCAAAACACGCATCTGCAAACCTACCCCCATCAATTAAACCTACTCTCCGACTTACCGATTTATTCCCGAACATAAACTCCCCCCCCCCCCCCCCCCACCCCCCCCCCCCCCAATTCATTTGTTCCTTGCCTCAACCATTCCGCAGATTTCCTTAGCAATTTTACCTGATTCAAGGTGTTTTGCAACGTTTGTTTTACGTTTATTTTCCTCTAGTATCAATGTTTTTGTAAACAAATTTTTAACATTTTTTCCCTCACAAACCAAGTTTTTTTAATAGTCTAATTTACGTTTGAAGTTGGTTAGGAATAGTTGTTCATATGTTTTGATTTACGATTTTTAGTTGGATCTTTGCAAATATTGGAGTTGGGTTTTTAATCCCGCACCTAACCTCCCATCACATTCATTTACAGATCCTGTAAGTTTCATATGGAGAACACTTCAGGCTGCCCTGTTCTTTTAAAGATTCTGGTTTTTTAAAATTTTCAATCTTTTTTCCGCAAGGTTACTATTTCTTGTTGATTTTAAGTCGCAGTTTGGATGATTTGTGTTTGTACTCAATTCCGTGGTAGTATTTATCATCGTGGTAGGGAAGAAATTTCATCCAGGCTGCCAAGATCCTCCAGATCTAGCACTGCATGAGTAGTTCCAGAGGGGTTAAATCATCGCCGGATTTTTTAAACACGCCTCTACTCAGGTACAGGTATCGAAAACCCTACTTCTGTGTCTTTTCATTTTCCCCAGTTAGTTTAGCCGTACCTGCATTTTAATTTTTTAATTCCCCTTTTCCCGTGTCTTGAATGACTGCACTGCAATTAGTCAAATACTGCACAGGGAAAAGTGCACACACAGGCCAACATGATGTCGTCCCTGCATTAATTCACTGTTTTAGTCATAAACCCTGCTGCATTGACTTTTACAAAGATAAAGCATGCCCATTGAGACTGGCTAAAAACCAAACTTTTGGTTTTCAGTTTTGTTTCTATCATTTTTTAAACTTTGCATAATGAATGACCATGGGACTAATTTGTTTTTCCCACACACATTTCATAAGACATACATGAAATCAACTTATATTTTGTTAACACTTACATTATTTATATATTCTATTAATTTGATCATGACCTACTGGTCAGTAAAAAACCACACCTTCTGCAGAATTAAAAATGTGTAAAAAGTACTTTTATTTCTACAACTTTTTATCATTGCTACGCCTACGTTAACCTTAATACTTATTTACTAACTACATACTTGCTTTATATGCTCACACAATGTACATTCATGGAACCTGGTCTAAAAACTCAATCAATTTTTATGGTTATTAATCATAAACCTTGCTTTGAATTTGTATGTTTTATTTTTTTCAGGATTTTAACCAACTAAATCGGCTCATTCATCATGCACAATCAAAATCATATTATAAATCAGTTCCCACTTCTCAAATTCAATTGATTAGTGGAATCTTCCTTTATTGAACATACATGTTTTCTAAATATTTTTCACCGCTCTCAAATCACAATTAGATAACGGTTTTCGGTAACAATCTACAATGCCATTTCAGTAAAAATTTCAATTTTTTATTTTATATTTCTGCACAATTAGTGTTTTTCGCTATTAATATTCAATGACTATCGTTCCCATCAATTACAAAATTGTTATAAACCTATCGCGTATTTTAATATTTCTGTTTCTTACTATACTATTTTAATAGCCCCTACTCACCATCCACAAACTCCTTTTGTTGGGGTTTTTGCGGGAAATTTTCAACTATATATACATCCATTTCCCTCCATATTTTTCCCACCAAGGCTGCCTACCTTCTCCCTCCTTTTCAATTATCGAAACAGTTTCCAGCCATGAGTTCCAAAGGTCCCAATCCTTTCTGTTACATCCACAAACAAACCCGCAAGATTGAAACCATGAAAACACCTTCCATCACCAAGCCTTTAACCAGCAACAACATGATCCCGCTCACCAAAACTGCCTTCCATAAGAAACCACCGGCAACTAAGATATGCCATTACTGTGGTAGTTTTAAGCAAACAAAAAGGTTCGGTGGCAATAACATGTTTGGTAAGGCCAAGGGAACCATGAAGTACAAGCCCTCGCTCCCTTCAATTCCGGAGAAAGATGATGAAATTCCGCTCATCATTGTGCCTGATACATCCGATGAGGATACAGCAACCAAGTTCAATGTCCCGCCAGAAGTCACGGCTAAACCTGAACCTGAAATGCACGGCAACATGAAATGGGTCTTTATAGACGGAGACATCAAATACGTCGACGTCACCACCATCGACACCTCCACAGCCTACATTCATAAGCCCTTGTTCTTGTTGATGAATCGGATTCCGATGCCGATGCCTATGCTGATGAACCGTGGAAGGATGAAGGACATCGCTACTATGATGCTCAACATTTGAAATGATGTGCAATGGAATTCACTAGGGGAATTTTATGTTCTTTTGCTATGTAATACACTAATTTTGTAACTTTTGTACTTGCGCTTCCTGCATCCTTCATGTTTCCTGCTTGTAATTGTAATTCTGGGGTTCAGACTCCATTTTAATATATTAATCTGTTTTCTTTTTCTTATTGTATTCACAACACCTTGTCAAAACTTGTACCTATTTAACCATCCCGAAAACCAGAATTAACCTAGTTTTTTTTCGAATGACATGCTCAATTGTATGCTTATTACGGCCCAATTCAGTGCACACCACTCATTCAATGACATGCTCCATTCTTTTCTAATTATAGCCCAATTCAGTGCACATCACTCAATGACACATCACCAGGCTGAAAACTCATTATTTTGGATCGTCTTTGGTCTATTAATGGCCCAATTCAGTGTCACTAAGGCCCTTTCTTTATGATCATCCTAACAAACTAAAGTCCCAACTGAGTTGAAGGGCTAAGCATCCCTCCTCGGATGGCCCGTATTATACTCACTCCCGAACAATGTTCAGATGTCCGGCACCGGAGTCGCCTTACCACCGGAATGAACAAGATGTGACTTAACGCCCTCCTAAAAGGTATTGAGCCAACCCACCGACACACTATATCCCTGCCTCTACACCTGCCTCTGCCATACACCGTTCTTAACAGCCTTGCCTCACACCACCACCGACGACATACTGCCGGCGAAATACCACATCCCAGCACACCAAAACGCAACCTACCCAACCTGTACAAGCTTCTACATCCACAAATCACACCACCAAAGCAGATTCACTTTTCAATTACATCCCACCTTTCCGGCCGATTGCAACCGAATCCACTTCATCCGCCGCCCTCCCTTTCTCCTCACACCACCACCGACGACATACTGCCGGCGAAATACCACATCCCAGCCCAGCACACCAAAACGCAACCTACCCAACCTGTACAAGTTTCTACATCCACAAATCACACCACCAAAGCAGATTCACTTTCCAATTCCATCACACCTTTCCGGCCGATTGCAACCGAATCCACTTCATCCGCCGCCCTCCCTTTCTCCTCAACCCCAAACAATTCAACACGGTTTTATCTTTTTTACTTTAGGGATCATATCCAAATATATCAACACTTAGATGGCCTCATTTGTAATTCATAAGTTTCCGGGGTCATATGAGCAATGTCAGGAAATCAATTTTATTGGACTTCACCTAAAAAACTAAGCGAGGGCATTTTCGGAATTTCAGTGCAAACCCTAACCTGCAAAAACAATCCGTCCCTGCACCTAAAATTGGCGTTTACTTAACTGAAACTGGTAAGAAGGAATGAGAAGCAGCTATTTCTTAATCTCAACTCCCAACAGAGGAAAGAAAAAGCAAAATGAGAGAAACTCATATGCAAGAGAAGATAATTTTTACAAGGCAAAAAGAAATTTGCTTTGCAATTTCTAAAGTCTATAGTATTCCAGGTTATTAGGTAAGATAAAATGAAATAGATAGGGCAATATCTATGAAAAGAGTTTAGGGCACTAAGATTTTTTTTAATAAAAAAAAGACCCTTCAAAGAATCTCTAGCAGTCAAAATGTCAAATATTATATAGAAACAAAATCTTCTGAGTTACATTATGTAATTTTATTATGTGCAAGTTGGTTCTTTTTATTCACTACTAGGTTCAATAAAAAAGCCAGTTGCCAATTCATTAGAACTGGATAGTAGCAAATTTACAACACAGAGTATTTTACTCACACTATCCAAAGTTTGTTGCTTCAGCAGATGACCAGGTTCACCAAGATTTGTTCGCCATAGTATCTGTAACTTGCCAAGGACATTGCAACCCTCAACCTTCAACGGAGATCTCCTTGAGCTGAAGGATTTAGCTGATATTGATAGCCCCGGGATCTGATAAGGATAGGTTGCTTAGACAGTTCCCTATCAGAGCGATTTAATCAGTATTGTTTTAATATGCAACAGAAAAACAGAATTGATATTAAGACACTAAAAAGGCTAGCAATTTATGATAACAGCAAGAACATTAGTTTCCAACCTAATTAATGGTTCACTTTTTGACCGATAATCATCAGCATGTTCCAGTCCAGCTGTGAGCACTATGATTTGGCACAATGGTCTGTAATTTAAACAGACTCTACTTGGCTCAATTTATCCTATAAAAACCATCAAAACAATCAACACGAGATTGCAAAATGTAACCTTAAAGGTAAAAAAGTCTAATCTTAAAAGTATATGAGATTGTTGAAATCTACAGAGGCTTTTCCCTGGGTTGATACTGAGCATATGGTGCACAACGGCCAAAGATCCAATATCATCAACACATGACCATCTATCATACAGCTGCGTCCAGTAATCAGCCTGATTCCATTGCTGAATGTGATTCTTGAGGATCTCTACCAAATGTTCACCATGAAGCTTTCCATGGAAGATCATGTAATGAGGATCTAGTGTCAGCAGCGCTCGGACATCCCTCAGAGCTCCCTCGTAGTCCTCCATGGCGATTAGAAACCAAGCACGCAACTCGAGGCAATCGGGGGAAACCTTAAAACCGATGATTTTGTTTATCGCAGAAATAGCTATGTCAAGGTTGTTCCCTCTCCACCATCAAGGCAGCCCTCTGCTTGTAGGGATAAGAGAGAGTTGGATCCAATTCAGTTGCGGTGTTTAAATACATAGCTTTCTCGCTACCATGGCAGTACAAAGATCTCTCCTGATACATCCATCCTGATGGTGCATGATCAGAAATGAGGGAGTTCATCAACTTATACGCTCGATATTTGTGGCCACGCTTATATTTTGCCGTAGCAAAACCGACAGTTGAGTAAACATGGCCAGCTTCTGCAGCTTCCCTAAACCATTTCTGAGCATCTTTATACTCTTTTCTTTCAAGCATCGCACATCCCAAGAGATGCAAAGCTAGCTGCTTTACCAGCATTCATTCGCACAGTCTGCAAGCCTATCCAGCAGCATAACCGCTGTGTTAGACTTCAAGTCCTCTTGCATGGAAACCTGGCTCAGCAAACTGAACAGCAAAAACGACAAGTGCCCAGCTGAAACCAGCCTCTCCTTGCAAAGGAGCTTCATTACATTAGGACTTTCAATCGAACTAGGGAGCTCCCTCAAGAACACCTGGAGGCAAGCTGCCACAAGAAGATGAGCAGTTTCCTCCAAGCCATATTCCATCAAGGTCATGGCTGTTTCCAGGTCAACGATACGCGCAACAGACTAGTTTTGGCACTATGATTTTCTACACAAACTCAGCCGTTGGATATCTCAAACCTTTTCTCGTTGGCACTTTGATGCTCTGGGAAACTGAGAAACCTTGTTGGATATCTCAAACCTTTTCTAGTCCGTTATATCACCACAGCATATATCAACGATTTCCATCACCAACCCATGCTCCAGAAGGAACTTCAACAGCACAATCTTTTCCTTGTGGACATCAAAACCCGCAAGTGTAACACGCTTTAGACTAGTTAGCAAGCATCTGGGAACACGAGCTGGATCGCGCCAAACATGTCTACATGATTCAAATCACTTAATCGCAAGATGCTCTAATCTGTTACAACTGCCAAGCAAATGCATAAGACTGCTCCATCGAGCCCATTCAAGTCCTCGAATAACAAGTTTGACCACTCTCTCGAATCTTGGCAGTGTGGCTCTCGCAGCCATGGCCACAGCTGATTCAATCTCAGACTCAGCCACAGTCTCGAGTCTCTCAACCTCAGCCCTCTCCATTGCTCTATCAATTGCAACCATAGCGTCAAGATGCAAGGTTAGAAACTTCACTGAAGTGATGGCTTGCAACAATTTAACACTAATATTTTTAGATGAATATGGAGGATCTAAATTCACCTCCTCCACCGAGGAGGGTTCCATGGCAATGTGCTTACACACACTATCAGATAAATAGATGGTCTAGACTCTAGAGAGCCGGGGGTATTGATTTTCAGCTCAAAATCACCATCGCCACCACCGCGAAAATCAATAAAAATATATTTCAGCACAGGAGAAGAAATTAAACACACCACCAAGCCATCCCTCTTATTAGTCCTTGCCATTAGAAGGGAATAGAGAACAGGACATCCAGGCAAATAGTTTAGTGATAAGTCCACGGTTCGTATTCGCACCTCATTCATACTCGGACCAGGGCCCGAGAAGGATCGTGGCCTCAAGATACGCGGAGGGTGGATCCACAAATCCATCAATCCTAATCCTTACAAGGAATGCGTATATTATGAATGTTCTACAAGGAATATATATCCTTTCAAAGATGGTAATACAGCCATCCTAAACATGGTAACACAACCATATCCGAAATATACTTCTATTATACATGGTAATACAACTACTATTCCCATAAGAGTTGTATTCATACAATAAATACATATCTTGGTGATCTACGGATTGTAGCCATATAAATACCTTAAAGGTTTGGTAGACCTCTCCATCTAATCTCATACTACATACTTTACGCCTTAAGCAAATACACTGACTTGAGCGTCGGAGTGTCTATCCCCGGGACACCCGGGGCCTTTGTTTTACAGATCAGTTCGTGAGCCTGGTTCGTCGTCGAAGTGTTGGTGTCCGGCATACATCAATTCAGCACGCCCGGTGGGAGATCTCACACTCATTGACGACGTCGCCGAACCTTATCTCTGATCTGGTCTAGTGCACCTGAAGAAGCAACTTCCCCAACAACATGTCTGACGCCGAGCAACCCAAACGAAGCGCCCGAGTACTAGGGAAAAATCCGGAGGAGAATCCAGAAGCAGAGCAACCCCCCAAGGATGAGGACGGGGACGAGGACGCAGTCGACCCGAAGGATCTCGTACGCGCTCCACCTCTGAACCGCCGTGGGGCTATACTGTGGGGGAAGAAAACTCCAACGTTTCAAACTCCTTTGGTCCAAACCCTGTCGTATCAGGAACACCCTTCTCCGGTCCAAATCCTGTCATATCGAGAACACCCTCTTCCGGTCCAAATCCTACTGCATCCGGAATGCCACCTTCTGGATCGAATCATGTTGGATCTGAAGCACCAAACTCAGGACTGAGAGTTTCGATCCAGACGGACATGAACTACAGTGAACAAGTCAACAACTTAGACGGCCTCGACCGAGAGAATGGGTTTGGATACAGCGGATCTGATTCGATCTTTACCGTAGAAGAACAAGCACAAAGGGATCGACAAATTCTCGCAGAAAGACAGCAGGAGGAGGAAAGGCAGAGACGCCTCAGGGAATCCCTGAGGCAACCTATACACCATACCCCATTGGGCTCTGAGCCACCCTATATCAATCTTGACTCAGACACCCCTCCGAGAACGATCCTTGAAGATGCCCGAGCATTGATGAGGAACTTACATGCCCAATATCCAGATTTCGTTGCATCTTTGATGAACTCAAGTCAACAACTCCGTGCACAGACGCATGAAGCCCCCAACCGAGTATCTGTCTCAGGAGCTCAAACTACACCACCTGCTGATTCTACTCAACAGCGGAGACTCCTCAATGATTTATCTAAGGATCTACCACCTTATAATACTCATAGCAGTCTGCCACCACCTCCTAATCCATCTAATTACCAGAGTGAAGGCGTAGGATTAAGTAGGGAGGAAGTGCGGAGGATGCGCATCATCAACATCGAAGAAGAGCTCAGACGCGAGAAAAGGGAGCGAACTCGGAGCGAATGGCAAAATAGTGCTGATCGGCTTTTCACCCAAGATGGAGCCTACCCTACCTGAGGAAAATACGAGGTTGATCAAGAGATCACGCGTATTCTCGGACCTAGAGGAAAATCTGCTAGTTCCCCCTTTTCGCGGCATATTATAAACCTCCCCTTCGATAGTAACAAGAAAGTCCCAAAGCACCTGCCCACATATGATGGAACCAGTGATCCTAGAGAATTTTTTTCGGTCTTCTTCAAGACTCTGGAAACCAGGAATTTCCATGAACTGGAAATATGTAAGCTACCTCCGAGGGAAGGCACAAACATGGTTTACTCAGACAAAACCAGAAAGTTTATTCGATTACTGGGATTTCGCTGAGTTCCTTCTCCATGCTTTTTTCCAGAAGAAGAATTTTACCAAGTCCCTCGGAGATTTGGGATATGTGGCCGGCCTTGAAGGAGAAACTGTGATAGAGCATTATCACAGATACATGGATCTAGCTACCGAGTGCTATGATCGAGATGAACGCCTCCTGATCAATATGTACCGAATGAGCGTAGATGATGACATTCTGAGAATGAAGCTGGCAACAAAAAATCCAACAACCATTCAATATCTTCAGGCCATCATGGAAAAATACGCTAGCAAATCAAATGCCGTGACGGGCAAAAGACCCCCAGACTTCCTTATGGACAGAAAAGAATCCAGGGCGAAGATACCGAAGGTCGAGAAGATTGATAACGCTCCCAAACTTACCTTCGAGTCATACACTCCTCTGATTAGATCTCGGGCTGAAATTCTATCCATTCACAGGCACCTTTTGAAGGACCCGCCCGCCATGAAGGATTCAGCCGAGCGCCAAAAATCACCAAAGTTCTGTCAATATCACTGAGATCGGGGGCATGATACCGAGGAGCGCTATCAACTCAAGAACGAGATTGAGAAGCTGATTCGCCAGGAAATTGTGCAACAAATTGCACCGTCAACAACCAGCGATAATCAGGGTACCCAGAGGAGATATGGTAGAAAGCCCTGGCAGAAGAAGAAGGATGGCTCCCGTAACAACAATAACAATAATAACAACCATGGTGTCGGAGGCAACAATCCTCAAGATACTCCTCCCCCACCGCCTAATGGAGCCAACCGAGTCATCAACGACATCAATGGTTATACAGGAGAAGCAATTTCCTTGACCAAGCTAAAGGATAGTGTGCGAGCCATACCCCACACCGAGACAGTCAACAAGAGGCTCCGCCCCGAGGAAACCATTACCTTCTCGGACGCGGACGCCGTGCCAAATCAGATGCCCCACTCAGACCCTCTCATCATCTCGGCAACCATACAAGACTCCCTGGTAAAAACATTCTTCATAGACGACGAGAGTGGGGTAGAAGTAATGTTCCAAGACTGCTTCCAGATGGGATTTACCAAAGATGACCTCAAACCTACGGGTCAGATCTCGGGGTTCACAGGAAATCCAGTAATATCTCTCGGGGAAATCACACTCCCCGTCACAGTAGCAAACGGAGCAAAGAGCCTAACCTTATACTGCACGTTTGTGGTAGTAGACACCGTCACACCTTTCAAAATTATCCTTGGCAGACCTTGGATGTGCCAAGCTAAAGCCGTATGGTCTCCCTACCATCTGATGCTGAAGTTTTCGACACCACAAGGAGTAGCTTCAATCAAAGGAGACCAAGGAGTGGCGCATTCTTGCATGATCACGGCCATCTGTGACGCCAGAAAAGTGAGCAACATCTCGGCCGTCAACACTATCCTAGGAGATCTGGTCCCGGATCCTGATCTCGAACAACCTATGGTGTTCCATTTCGAAGAAGAGGCCTGCAACGAGATGACTGCATTATGGCATAAATGCCGCCACCAAACCTTCCAAGTGGGGGAACTGGTAATGTCAATTGGCCCGTGGTACACTAACAAGCTAGGAGGAGCGCTGGAGCCAAGGACCAAAGGACCATACAAAATCTCCGCAGCACAATCCGGTGGATTCTACCTCTTGCAAACACGCGAAGGAGAACACTTGGACCCCGTCATCATGGCGCCCTTCCTACGCAGGTACCTCGGAGCTAAAACCAAGTAAACCTTCTCCATATAAGGAGAAACTACTTCAATAAGGCCTACGGGCCAAGCTTCCTTTCTTTTCATCTTTTTAATTTTTCATACCCGAGCTCCCAAACTCGGGGTTGTCTTTCATAATTTTACCGAGTTCTCAAGTTCGAAGAATATAATTTCTTTTCGATATATATCTTCTATTTTATTTTGAAGCAGTCTATACTCTCTAAATATAAAGAGAAACTATGCCTTATAAAGCATAAGTAAAGACTGCTGCCTAAGATCCATACACTTATAAGTGTATGATTGATGCTTATCTAATATGAGCTGTTCAGACTACGTGTCCGAACTACAATCATCTTAGGCCAAAATAAAATAATATACTTATAAAAAGTATATGGTCAAAGACCAACACGATACGGGTCATACAAACTCACAAAGTTTGGAACTCGACTCTCCACGTGATACTCCTATTAAGGTACACATCACTATTTATTAAGGCTATTCATAAGTCTAAAGAGTCAATCTTCTCAAGGATTGCAATATAAAAACCTTTATAAAGGCAAAATCAAAAAGTGTTATTACACTACGAAACTTCTTACACCTCGTGAAGGTCTTTAAATACAGGGGTACGACCGTGAGAAGAAGTAGAGGCACGACCTCGACCACTTTGGAGGCCACGGCCCCAATTACTTTCTTCTGCCACCCTCATCAGTTGAGAGGGGGTAGGAGATCCCCTTCTATTTCCTACAATTACAGGTCGAGGGGGTTGTTCTACAAGGAATATACATCCTTTCAAAGATGGTAATACATCCATCCTAAACATGGTAACACAACCATGTCCGAAATATACTTCTATTATACATGGTAATACAACTACTATTCCCATAAGAGTTCTATTCATATCATAAATGTACATATCATGGTGATCTACGGATTGTAGCCATATAAATACCCTAAAAGTTTGGTAGACCTCTCCATCTAATCTCATACTACATACTTTACGCCTTAAGCAAATACACTGACTTGAGCGTCGGAGTGTCTATCCCCGGGACACCCGGGGCCTTTGTTTTGCAGATCAGTTCGTGAGTCTGGTTCGTCGTTGAAGTGTTGGTGTCCCGCATACATCATCTAGGAACACACTCATCCGACTCACAGATAACCTCGGTAAGCCGGAGAAAAAGAAGACTGGTCACATTCATCCGACTCATAGATAACCTCGGTAAGACGGAGAAAAAGAAGACTGGGAAGACATACCACATTGGGAAGCTTAATCAGAAAAGGCCCCTCCAGTTTCAGAACTCAAGGCTTCCACAAGTGTAAAGTGATGAAGGCAATTCAAACTCCCGGACTGAGAACGCGAACCTTCCGAGCAATCGCGATGCCAGCCCACTTGTAGAGATGCTCTTGCCAGAAATTAGCCGACTCCCACGCCAGAAAGAAACTGTTAAATGAATCACCGCTATGTTTGAGCAAAACCGTGTCGATAAACTCCGCAAAATCCATGGATTCATCGGAATCATCGTCCTTGGTCTTGGAATGTTCGCAGGTGTTGTCGAAATGGAAGCTGGTGATTTGAGTCCAGTGAAACCTCCAGCTCCGGGACAAGATGCTGGTTGCGACGGCCTCTTTGGTCGGGATATATGAGAGGATGTCGGAAATTAGATATTCCGGCAAGCTTCTAAGCCGGTCGGTTGATGTTTCGTACGCCAATTCTAGAGCTCGACTGAAATTTCTAGAGCTGGCTGGCTTAGATAATTTCTAGAGGATTAGATTAGATAATTGTTTTTATTTTACTTTTGGAACGGAAAATAAAATCTTTTAATTACATTTAGAAATTTTGACCATCTTTTATCTGACTTTGTCATTAACTTATCCCCAGCTTGGTTGAAATTAGCGAGGTGGCACCGCGCGATGCGCGGTGAATTTTGGTTAGATATATCGGAGAAGACAAAAACATTGATTAAAGGGGGTTGAATTTTTGGTGATACAACCATACCGTAGTGATCTAATATTATTTCAAATATATTTGGATACACCATTGTCAATGTAAGGGTTGTAGACTGAATTGATTTGATTAATAATGCAGAGAACTTAATTGAACTAATTTAATTGAACCAAAAGAAATTAAAAAACAAATCAATGTATTGTTTGAAATAGAATGGATATTGCAATCATATCCAATGAACATCTCTATTTAATGGTAGAGAAATCTCCAGTCTCGGCCGAATATCAGTACGATTGATTATCCTCATCGTAGCTATCCTCAACTTCACTCTCATGACTCCTAGGTTCATGGTCGTCGCTCCCTTCATCCTCATCTTCACCGCCATTAGTTTGATCATCACTTACAATCTCGATTTGGTCTGTAAGTGTTTTTTCTTTGCCCTTGCATGATATTATTATATGAGACACTGATGTTGAATTAATCGTTTAAATATAAAGTGTTTGTAGCAAAGTCTCTAGAAAGTCCAACTTTCCTAAATGTTATGGAACTACCACTATATGTTTAAACTAATATTATTTCAAATAAATTTGGATACACCATTGTCAATGTAAGGGTCGTAGATTGAATTGATTTGATTAATAATGCGGAGAACTAAATTGAACTGACTTAATTGAACCAAAAGAAATTAAAAAAAAAATCAATGTATTGTTACAAAAATTATGAATCTCCAAATTAGCGAATCTCCAAGTCCTCAAATGCTTTCACTTGCAATACTCTAAACATTATGAGCAAAGGAGACTGCCATAGTAGGTGCCTTCAGGTTCGTTGATGTACGCAAAATGCTTCCCTTTTTTAGGAACTCGCATCACATTTTTCAAAACAATTCCAGAATTTCTTCTCATCAATCGACGGATTGAGCGGTTTACGGGTTTTGATATAACCTTTACCCGTTTTACCCGCGGGTTTTACCCAACCCTTATTTTACCTTACCCGTATTTTACCCGACTCGTTTTCCCCGTTTTTAAACGGGTAAAAACGGGTCAAACCCATATTTTCGTATTACCCATTTTACCTGACCCATATTTTATCCATATACCCGTTTGCGAGCCCTATGAAGAATGAATCCTTCTTAGGGATGTTCATGCAAATATCTTCTGCCATCCTGCACATGCATAAGAAACAGATCTAGTTAGGCACTGTTTTCTTGAGTCGTTTATCAGTACACTACTCAGTTTAGTTTAGAAAGTAGAACAACAACAGTGGTGAGTGGGAGAGAAAGTGAATAATGCATGAGGATAGATACATTTCTGTATTTAAACAGATGTACTAATGAACTTATAATTTGTAAATAGAAATATACCAGTTAATGAATTCAAATGTGTAGTAAAAAAAATCTTGTTTACAGGTTATATCATAAGGTTACGTTGAGATAAATGATCTCTAACGTGTTTATTGGGAATTAAGGATTTTATGTATTTAGAATGTTTTTTAGGTTATGTTTATTATGTATCATAAGATCACTTTAGTGTCTAAATGCCTTTGTTGTGAACTAGAAAATGATCTAACCAACTATTTTCTATAATCCAAGTATGATGAATTATATGTTGGATTGGGCCAGCTCTCTAATTAATTTAGACCGATTTCGGGTCAAGATCTGACTCGATCCAAAACAAATTGACCTATTTTGACCTGATAATTGGATATGTTCGGGTCAAATAGTTTTCAATTTCTTGTTATGAATCATGTAACAATCTTTTAAATTGGGATTAGCATAAGGATTAGATTAATGAGCACAAAATCGAAGGTAGATTTAGAGGTTATACAGAAAGATATTGAATCCTACATTAGTTATTCTACTGTACTCAGTATGAACATAAGAGTTATCGATCAAAAGTTACAATAAAAAATCAACCAATACACACATACTATAAACCTATAATTCTCGCAATTATATTAAAACCAAATATACAAAATGATATTCAATGGTAGATTAGTTATTCTACTGTACTCAGTATGAACATAAGAGTTATCGATCAAAAGTTACAATTAAAAGTCAACCAAATACATTAATGTCAACCATTGAGATTCTGAATGCCAAATTAGTTACTCTATTGTACTTAGTTTGAACGAAAAAGTTATCAATCGAGAGTTATCTATATGTAAGTATCACCCTAGAATTTAGCATTCTGAATCTCGATGGTTGACATTGAATAGCAAGAATTACGGGTTTATAAAATGTTTTTTGTAGCTTAAATTGTAACTTTCGATCAATAACTCTTATGTTCTTACCGAGTGCAGTAGAATAACTAATCTAGCATTTAATATCTTTCTATATATCTGGTTGGCACTGAATTGGAATTTCAGGTTTGAAGAATGTATGTATTGTTTAACATTTAATTGTAACTTTCAATCAATCACTTATGTTCATACTGAGTATAGTGAATAACTATCTAGCACTCAAATCTTCATGTATATATTTAGTACTCCACTACTTACTAATGTTTCCCCTCATCCTCCAAAAGCGCCATCATCGAGCCACCACCTGTTTTCTTGATTCCTTTAGCAGAAAAACATAATCTTTCACCTTAAAAAAAACATTTATTAAAATCTCCTGTTTTTAATAATAATCTATCAAGTTTTGGAAAAGTGGGGAAAAAGGGTTGATTATATATATATATATATATATATATATATATATATATATATAAAAGTCCGGTCTAATTCAATTTGGGGTCCTTTTTTTTTATTTTGGACCCTCATATTTTTTAAATAAAATTTTATCATAAAACATACACTTTATAGGTAAATTTACACTGCTGATCCACATAAAAAAATGTATACTAGGAAGCTCCCAGAGCTCGCATTTGTCAAGTTCGACCATAGCAATGGCCTTGCTGGTGAAGCTGTCAAGGACCTTTTTGAGGAGATAGTAGGTGATGAGCTCCTCGTCAGTGGGATGGAAACGGAAATTTTTTTACATTGCTACATTCAAACACACAATTCTCTCAATTCAACACATTTTTGCTCCATAGTAAACTCCAATTCAAAAATACATATAAAAAGAAATCTTACTCGTCATGCATGGTCCATTAATCCTTAATTTATATATGTTGAACAACAAGACCGGTCTAATTTAATTTGGTGCCCTGTGCAAAAATTTTAATTTGGACCTTCATATGTTTTTTAAATAAAATTTATCATAAAATATACACTCTATAAATAAATTTACACTACTGATCCGCATAAAATAATGTCTTTCAGAAATTAAAAGGTCCAAATTCAAGAATGATATAGGCCCTTTTAAAATAACCAATCCTATTTTCAAATAAAATTTTAATATACATATACATAATATTGCTATAAAAACAATTTTTAGTCTCCTCTAAATTCCGGACCCCGTGCGATCGCACACTCCGCACTACCCTAGATCCGGCCTTGTTGAACAATAAAAATTAAGACGATTTTAACACAAATAGTAATATATTGTAACATTCATTAAACTCATACAACATTAAAACACTATTCCTCTAGGGAAAATACAAACAAACATCAAGGATGATTCATCGTACCATGATTTGATAGATCATTTCCACCAAATCACCATTTATTCAAACAAACACACAATAACAAACATTAATTAACTCGAACTCCTGAAAAAGGACTCCCATTATTCATCTTCATCATCATCACTTGCTTCAGAACATCAGGTCGTTCCCGTCGGCTATCAGATCATCGATGAAGAAGGTCTCAATGGGGTTGAATTCGATCGCGATCGGCTCGGGGTGGAGTCCGAGAAAGGACTCAAAGCTGGAGAGGGTGTAGGATGGAATAACAGGCGGTGGAAGCTGCTGGATGGTTGTTGGTGCAGGTGGTGGCGTCGCCATCGTGAGGCGGCGGCGTTGCTGGTGGTTGTCGGGGGAAGTTGAATTCGGTCTCAATGGGGTCGAATTCAGTCGCGATCGGCTCGGGGTGGAGTCCGAGGAAGGAATTAAAACTGGAGAAAGTGTATGATGGAATAGCAGGCGGTGGAAGCTGCTGGCTGGTTGCTGGTGCAGGTGGTGGTGGAGGTGGTGGTGTCGCCACCGTGAGGCGGCGGTGCTGCTGGTGGTTGTCATGGAAGTTGAATTCGGTCTCAATGGGGTTGAATTCAGTCGCTATCAGCTCGGGGTGGAGTCCGAGGAAGGAATCAAAGCTGGAGAGGGTATAGGATGGAATAACAGGCGGTGGAAACTGCTGGATGGTTGCTAGTGCAGGTGGTGGTGGAGGTGATGGTGTCGCCACCGTGAGGCGGCGGCGCTGCTGGTGGTTGTCAGGGAAGTTGAGCTTGGCCTTGCTGCCGCGGATGCGCTTGGCGGCCTCATCATAAGTTACAGCGGCCTCTTCAGGGGTGGCAAAGGTTCCGAGCCAGACTCAGACACCTTTCATCGGATCACGACTTTCCGCCGCCCATTTTCCCCATGGCCGGCGGCGAATGCCGCGGTACTGGTTCTTCCTCTCCCTTTTCTTCTTCTCACCTGATTCTTCACCTGCAAAAAAAAACACCAAGAAAAGTCAAACCTTCAAGAAAACCCCACCAAGAAAAATTAAACCTTTATAAAAAAAACAATTCTCACCTGTTTTCATGACTCCTTTAGCAGAAAAGCATAATCCTTCAAAAAAATTAAATATTTATTGAAATCTCGTGTTTTTAATTATAATCTATCAAGTTTTAGAAAAATGGGGAAGAAATGGTTAATTAATTATATATACCTGCTTTCATGAACTTGCTTGCATCCCACAGGTCGGACTCGGTGACATTCCGGCCGACGGTGTTGAACGGAAGGTCCTCGGCGACGACAGATTCGCCGCACATGGTGGTGGCTCGGTGGCACTCTTGGAGGAGAAGGGGAAATAGTAGTAAGTAGTAGAGTACGATTTTTTGGTTTCTGTATAGGGGGTTTTATAGGAAGTTTGGGGAGGGACTGGTACAAGGATATTGGGCTGGAATTACGATTTTAGGCGAAGGAGATGCCAAAAAGTGGGTGGAAAGTGGGACGAGTTTAATTGGGTGTAGTGAAATGACAGGTTTGCCCCTGGAGATTTTGATAATCTTAGTGAATTTGGAATAGGGATGAAGTCATGGTTTTCTTTGGGAATGCACAACATTATTGTTTGTGTCTAACAAACTTGGAAGAGTGATGCAACCCTTAGTGTTGAAAATACTATAAAAATAGATTTGCACCGACTATCAGATAAGATTGAAGGGGCTCTGACGCGAACGGTGGTCAAAAAATCAAAGTGGACGATAATTACAAACTCATTAATCATAGGATTCTACAAAAAACAATATTTTGTAGTGGTGCCAATGAGATCAAGAACCATTATTTTCTTTTCTCTCTTTCCCATTCACTGTTTTTCATGCGACAGTATCAATGTTAGATGAAGAATATTTGGTTTTTGTCATTATTACTTAATAAAACTTGGCCTTTTTACAACCTAAATTAAACAAAACAATATTGAAATTGCTAGATGAACATTATATTAAATTAAATTTATTTTAAATTGCTAACTTACTATTTTTCATAACTCAATAATTATTCTGTTTAATTAACATTATTATTATACAAATTCTCAAAAGAGACCGTTTATAATCTAGACAGTGCTATTTCTAAGTAGAAAAATATGAAGGTCCTTATTTGCAAAACACGAATGGGTTTGGTTGCAATTTTTAAAAACTTACTCCTGTCTCCTAAAATCACGCGCGCGTAATGAGGTGGGACCCATCACATGTGATTTTTTTCCCTCTTTCTTGCAAAAATGCAACCTTGAAGACTCGAACTCTAGAACCAAGGAGAAGCGACTGCACCAACTCATCTTTCATGACTTTCTATGCCAAGATAGATGTATATATACTTAATATTAAATAAAACTTCATATTTTAACCTTAAAACATTTGTGTTATTATCTACAAACTATTAAAATTAAAATATTTCTACTTTTGACTGAAACTTTCACATTTAAAATTCAAACATTCTAATTTATATTAAAAACTTCCGTATTTTAATCTACATCAATTAAAAACAAACGTTAAACTTTTGATTAAAAACCTCCGTATTTTAATTTACAATTTGTTAAAAAATAATCAACATTGTACTTTAAATTAAAAATCTCCGTATTTTACCTACAATCAAGTAAAAATCAAACATTTTACTTTTAATAAATAACTTCTATGTTTTAATAATGTACAACAAATTAAAAATCAAACATACTAATTTTAATTTACAATCTCCATGCTTTAATCTACAATCTATTAATCAAACATTCTAATTTTAATTTAAAACATCCATGTTTTAATCTACAATCTATCAATCAAACATTCTACTTTTAATTAACAACCTCCATATTATAATGTAAAACATATTTAAAAAACCAAACATCATGCTTTTAATTAAAAAATATCAGTATTTAATGTACAACATATAATGTACAACGTATTAAAAAAGTATTAGACCGTGAATAGTACTGGCCGTGAATAGTGCGCGCATGAATAGAACTGTGTCGTGAATAGTGCACGCGTGAATAGTGTTGGGTCATGAATAGTGCGCGTGAATAGTAATTTCAAAAATTGCAATTAAGGACTTCCTTGTTTTTATTCAGCCATACCCTTACTACTTAGTCACCGGTCTACAATATAGACGGTCTCTCACAAGATTACCTCTTATTATTATTATTATTATTATTATTATTATTATAGGGTGCAAAAGTTGAGGCAATCATGTGGAACGACACGGTGGCGGCAATGGGCAATCGGCTACAACTGAATAAGACATATAAGATTACCAACGCAAAGATCAGAGACATGAACAAAAAATTCGGCACTAATGTATTTTTTATGCAGTGGATAATAGAGATGAGCACGCTAATTGAACACCTTCCGGATGATATAAACAATCAGTTTATACCACCATCTTCCTCAACGACGAAGAAATATGCTGAATTTGACAAAATTAGTGATTTATACAAAGAAGAGAAACAATATATAGGTGAAATCCTTAGGCTGTGTTTGGTTCGCAAGATTTTTGAGAGTCTGGATTTTGTTTTGGGTCTTTGAGAGTTTGGGATTTTGAGAGTCTGGTTTTGCAAAATCCTTGTTTGGTTGGGTTGAGTTTGTGAGTATAGAACAAAATCTTTGATTGGTTTTTAGGATTTTGCAAGTCTGGATTTTGAAAAACTTGGTGAACCAAACAAGATTTTACAAAACTGGACTTGGATAGTCCAAATTTTGCAAAAACTTGTCCAACCAAACACACCCTTAAACTCTTGAGCATATTTACCCTTGAGTTTCAAGCCCAATATTAATTCAAAATTAAATTTTATATCAAACGCCCCCAACATGAAGAGCTGCAAAACACACAGGTCCGGCCACCATTGCTGCTGAAAGTCCATCCATATCCTAATCACTGATTACTCAAGATGAGTAGTCGTAAACAGCGATCGTTGGTCCAGACTTCCATTGATGATCTCCCGAGGCAGACTTTAGTCCACATCCTCTCCTTCCTCCCAATCCCGGTCGCCGTGAAAACATCTGTAATCGGCCCCAAATGGCGCAACCTCTGGCATTCCGTCCCTGTCCTTCATTTCGATATGTTCGACTTCCATTGCAGCATGCCGGAAAAATCTACCGACCAGGTACGCGGCCTTTTCGTTGAGTTCATTAATCTCACGCTCTCCCAATTCCCGCCCAAATCCCCCCTTCGGTCATTCACGCTCAATTTCTCCCACCAAAATAAACTCTTCCGGCCCTGTGTTAGTTCCTGGGTGCGGTTCGCCATCAGTCGCAAGCCACTGGAACTCAATTTGAGATTTCGGGATTACAAGCCCCCGAGCCCTGTGGAGTTGGATGTTGAAGAAGAGGAAGAAGCAGGAGAGGAAGAAGGAGAGGAGGAAGGAGAGGAAGAAGATGAAGAAGAAGGTGAGGAAGAAGAAGAAGGTGAGGAAGAAGAAGAAGGTGAGGAAGAAGAAGAAGAGGAGGATGATGAGGATGATGAATTTGCTTATGAAGAATCTTTTTGATTCGATTTTTCTTCTCTTAAAAACAGCTCGGCAGAGGTTGTGAAGTTGTGCGCCTGCCAAGTTTACAATCCTAGTAGATCTATGAAGTTTGATTCCATTAAGGAAATACATCTGGCATATATTGTATTGCCATGCAATGATCTGGGGGATTTAATTGCTTCCTGTGTTAATCTTGAGATTTTGTCTCTTGTTTGGAGATTCAAATATCTACACAGTTTGAAAGTCGAGTCCCCAAAACTCAAGCATTTTAAGCTACACTGTCTTGGTGCCTATGGCGATGCCGATCTTGAGGCCAATCCCCATACTACTGAAGACTTTTCACTTGAGATAGATGCACCGAGATTAGAATCAATAGACTTTTGTCATGTTCATGCTGGAAATTATGTTTTGCAAGATGCATCATCTTTGACTGTAGCTCATGTGAAGTTAAAAGACAGGAACTGGTCGGATTTTGTTTGGTGGAGTAAAGTACTGAGCATTATAAGTGGCGTCGAGCGTTTAACTATTCAGAATATGTGGACTTGGTTTATGGTATGTATTTTCAATCTCTTTCTTTTAAGTGACTTGTAAAATCCAGTTGAGTTTTCTCTTTCTCTTTATCAGATTTTTGTTGTATAAAAGAGTGAGTTTATTTCTTCTGTCGTGATCTTATTTACAACTAGGTGCATATCAGAATGATTATCAACAAGGTTAATAGTTATATTATCAAAATACTATGTGACTGCTAGGGCCATCTTAACAAGTCATTTGGCTCTTCATGAATTACTCTGATGCATTTTGGACCATGCAACACTTATACTAATCTTTTGTTGAAATTGTTTTTGCTATTCCGAAGGGAGAATCCACTGCAAGAAATAGTGAATGGAATAAGTGGCCAAAACGAAATAGTTATGACCTCTCGTTAAAAGCCAGATTACAGCTCCACAGAAAGGTAATCAACTCTCTTATTCTTTTGTGAAAGTGTATCTCATGTCTGGAATAATGTGTGTAATTTTTCAGAAATAGAAAATTAGAGGACGATAGTTTCCTTGGAGTAATTAATCTGTGCTCATTAGATTTTTATAGATACTAGAAATTGTACTTGTTATCTGCTGAAAGATAACTCAGGGCTAAGCTATGATTTAGTAAAATGAGGGATTTAGAATGCTCTTAGGTATAGCTTGGTTATCTTCCTGAGTGTATCATGAATAAATCTTCATCTCACTTAGGAGTTGTACTTGGGTTTTATCGTTAGGTTCTGAACTTATTCAAATAGTTATTCTGTTTATGATGTTAGTTCTTTCAACAATGTAAGTAGTTGACATCTGGAAATTGTTTTATGGAAGTTACAATCATTCTCGTTGTCCTCAGAATCTTCACTTTTTTGCCTTTGCTCAATGGGTGGGTCATTATATGATGTGAAACAGCTGCTATGTTTAGTTTCTTTGTATTCTTGATTTTTTTCCCCGTTATCAACTGACAACTACAAAGTGAGTATTGTTGCAACTGCAAGGCTCGGATTTAGGTTTTCAATTTTTTTCCTTGTTGTTTTCAGCTTGGAGAGGCTGTGTTATCAGAAACTTTTGCGTTCCACAAGCTAAAGCAGTTAGAGTTATTAACCAGCTACTTGAATAATGATGTTCTTGGCCTTGAAGTTTTACTCAACAAATGCCCCATTTTGGTGACCTTGGTTCTTGTCTACAAGTATTGGTCACAACTTGTAAGTTTACTATCAAGTATATACACTTTGTTCTCTGTTTATCCTCTTATTTAGCATGTGGTTGCTAACTTGCTATTTCAATACATAGGAGCCTCTAGAAAATGATATGAGAGACAAGTCATTGGCTTTGCATATTCCTCAATCCTCACCTTCGACTGGTCAAGATGAAAGGCTACAGAGGAACCAGCAATGAATTGTATGTTGTTAGGCTCCTTAAGAAGCATGCATTCGTCTTAGAAAAGATTGTTGCTTATCCTGCAGGAAGTAATGCACCGCCTCCTTTTGTTCTGTGATTTGATATTCAGGTTAGATGCTTGTTTGAATGGCAGATTTGTATTTGCAACCTACTTGTTAAGTATATTTGAATTAGGTTAGTTTTGTGAATTAGATGAATTGTGAGCAATTCTCCAGAAGTTTGGTCAAAGCTCGGTTTCAAATTTGGGTTGACCAAACTCATGTTCGAGTTCGAATTCGCTGGAATGTATCATCAGTTGTATTTCGATAGGTTCGATAAGGTTATTAAGCCATATTAAACTTGATTGAACTAAACATAGCTTTATTAAACTTTAGTTAATTAACCAACCGGTGCTCTGTTGATGCCAATTTTATCATTCCAGCTCTATAAAAACTAGTTCTCATTCCAAGCTTCTAGATACCCGTCTACGGATGACGCGTGATGACGCAAAGTGATGACGCGTATGGTAAGTAACCTTTTCTACTGTTACATTAGGTCGGCAGGAGAGACTCTAGTCTCCTTTGATGGCCAAGGACCGAGGTAGGTATTTGAAATAAAATAACCGTTAAAATAAAGCTTTTCCGGTTCCTTCTATCTCTATAAATACCCTTCTTCTTCCTCCGATTAGCTGCAATATTCAAAGTTCCCAGATTCCAATTACTGATTGCTGAAAAATGAGCCGTTGTGATCAGAGATCTTTGGTCAAGACCTCCATAGATGACCTTCCGGAGGAGATTCTGGTCCACATCATCTCCTTCCTCCCAACACCTACTGCTGTCCAAACCTCGGCTATCGGCCCCTCATGGCGCAACCTCTGGCATTCGATCCCAATCCTTCATTTCGATATGAATGAATTCGTGAACAATATGCGGACAGAGGGATTCTCTTGGGAGCTTCGCCGTCAGTTTGCAGACCTAGTCAACCAGACGCTCTTTCACTGCACGCCTAAATCTCCTCTTGGGATTTTCAAGCTCGATTTCCACTACCTCGACATTGACTACTTCCGCAGCTGTGTCAACTCTTGGGTACGGTTTGCCATCAGTTGCAGACCAGTCGAGCTTGATTTGTGTTTGCGGGTCGATCATAGTTTCAATCCAAATGATGAGGATGAGGATGAGGAAGAAGAAGTAGAAGAAGCGGTATTCTCATCTCTATATCCTCTTCAATGTTCATATCTTGTAAATAGCACAGTCCAGGTTTTGAGCTTGAGCGGCTGTGATATAATATGTTGTCCCAGTAGTCTCTTTCTGTTCAGTTCCATTAGAGAAATGCACCTGACTCTCTTTGTTGGAGATGTTGAGCGTTTGATTGCTTCGTGTGTTGATCTTGAGATTTTGACTCTCAAGGGGGGATTCCATCTACCCAGCTTGACTATAGCGTCCCCGAAACTCAAGCATTGTAACCTGCAAGATCTTTCTGGAGGCGACACTGAAATGGTTTCAATTGAGATACAAGCACCAAAATTGGAATCGATACACATTGCTTCTGTTGAAGCAAGGAAGTATGTGTTCAAAGGTGCGCCTGCGTTGGCTGTAGCTCATTTATATGACTTGGAGTGGTGGGATGTTAATGTGCTGAGCTTTATAAGTGGTGTCGAGCGCCTAAATATTCAGAACAAATGGAGTTGGGCTCAGTTTACGGTATGTGTTCTGAATATCTTATAAGGTTGAGTTGAGTGCCGCTCAGATTGATGTTCTATGAACTGCTTTTGCTTTTGGGACTGCAGTTTCAGTTTGGAGAGGCACTTTTCTCAGAATCTCTCGTGTTCGACAAGCTAAAGCATTTAGAGCTATTGACCAGCTACTTAATAGATGATCTTCTCGGCCTTGGGGTTTTACTCAACAAATGTCCGCTCCTGGTGACCATGGCTCTTGTCTTTGATTATGAGTCGTATCTTTTTGTGAGTATGTTGTTAAACCTTCGTTTTATCTTCTGTTTTCGGCCCGTGGTTGCTAACATCCTACTTCTGTATACAGGAAGAAGAAGAAAATGAGATAACAGATAGGCCATTCGCTTTGCATATGCCTCGCCTTCGGATAGTCGAGATGAAACAGTTCAGAGGAACCAGAAATGAATTGTATGTTGTTGGACTCCTCAAGAAGCACGGTATTGTCTTAGAAAAGATAGTTGCATATCCAGGAGGATTACCAGCACGGCTAGCACCTCCTTTTGTTCTTTGATTTTATATCAAGTTTGAAAGCTTGTTTTAGATCATCTCCAATGATTTCCTCTATTTTTCACCCGTTACAGTTGTTTTTACGGTTGGAACAATGTATATACCCGTAAATCAGTCTTAGATGGTGAATTTGTATTTGACCTCCCGTAATTCTAATGGCTTCTCGCCTAAAAGTTTTTACAGCTCATTAGATGAAGAGTATTACTAATAGAAATAATAGATATGATCCATGTCTGATATAATAAATAAATATAAATCATAGCATATGTATGTTGAAAACGTATTTTAAATTTTAAAATGCAAATAAATAAAATATTGATTATATCTAGCATGCTCGATTATTAAAATGACGTGTCGCTGTCTGATTTGTGCGTGATACATGAATATATCCGGATGATCTGATAAATATTATTATTTAGATCGATGACATAATTTTTTTTTTGAAATGTTAACGTGATAGTTACTACTAATTCAACTCAAATTGATGCATTTGAGAGTTGAGACGTCAATAAACCTGCAATAATATATCCGTCAAAATAAAGCTTTTTTTCCGGCTGCAATAACTTTCAGTCGACTCATCCAAACATTGCCCCCCAAATCCAATCCCTAAAAACCTAATTTAGCTGCAATATTCATCGTTCCCAAAATTTTCCGATGACTGATAACTTAAATTGAGCAGTCGTAAGCAGAGATCTTTAGTCCGGGCCTCCATTAATGACCTTCCGGAGGAGATTTTGGTCCATATCCTCTCCTTCCTCCCAACCCTCACCGCCGTCCGAACCTCCGTGATCAACCGCTCATGGAGAAACCTCTGGCATTCCGTTCCCGTCTTTCATTTCGACATGTACGACTTCCATTGCGGCAAGCCTGACGAATATACCTACCGGGTCCGCCGCCTGTTCGTTGAATTGGTGAATCTGGCGCTTTTCAGCTCCCTCCTCAAATCTCCTCTTCAGAGATTCACGCTCAGCTTTTTCTACACAGATCCCGAGGACTACAAGTGCTATGTTAATTCTTGGGTGCGGTTCGCCATCAGCTGTAAAGTAGTGGAGCTCAATCTTAGTTTTCCTCGTTATGGGCATCCAGACCTCGACGACGACGAGTCTGCTGGGGACGAAACATATGAAGGATATCATAATGGAGATGTGTATTATCCATTCCAAATTTCTCATCTTATAAACAGCAGGGTTGAGGTCTTGAACTTGAGCAGTTGCGAAGTTTGGATTCCTGATGGACTATCATCTGTGAAGCTGGATTCCATTAGAGAAATGCTCCTGATGTCAGTTATCATCGAAGAGGAAAGTGATATTGAGCTTTTAATTGCTTCTTGTGTTAATCTTGAAGTTTTGTCTCTTGAGAAGGAATTCAATGTTGAGAGGTTGAAAATAGTATCCCCAAAGCTCAAGCATTTCAAGCTGCACTGTCTTGGTGATGCTGTCCCTGCTAAAAGCTTTTCACTTGAGATGCATGCCCCTAGTTTGGAGTCGATAGACTTTTGCTTTGTTCATCCTGGAAAGCATGTTTTCAAAGATGCAACGTCTTTGACTGTAGCTCGTTTGAACTTTCCAGGGAGGAACTGGTCGGATTTCATTTGCTGGAGTAATGTACTAAGCATTATTAGTGGTGTTGAGATTTTAACTATTCAGAATATGTGGACTTGGTTTATGGTAAGTGTATATTCTCAATCACTTTATGGTTTCTAAATGGAATTGCAAGGTTCATTTAAGTTGTTTTTCGAATAGAGTTTCTTTTGTTGTGGCCATGCTAACTTACATGCATTACTAGGCGCATTTCAGAATGATGGAATACTTTTTGGTGAATAAAGTTTGAAAAGATATATTATCAAAATAAAACTTAAGGGCAGTTATCTCAAAAACTCATTAGGCTTTTCGTGAATTAATCTGGTGCATTCTGGACCCTCTACAAATTTATCAGCAATGTCTGTTCAGCTTTACTCACTGCTTGTTGAGTTTATTTAGTTTTTTGTTTTTTCCTTCCAAAGGGAGAATCCACTGCCAAGAATAGTAATTGGAAAAGGAGACCAAAGGGAAGCAGTCATACTCTTTCGCTAGAACAAGGAACGTCATTCCATGTAGAGGTAATTGACTATCCTTCAAATTCTTGAGCATGTATTTCTATGTCTATTCAGAAAGAGATAATTAGAGGATTTTAGTTTCCTTGGAATGATTCATTTTTGCTCATTATGTTTTCCATGAAATTGTATAGATATCAGATTTCTATGGTGCATTTATCTTGTTTCTGGTAAGAAGAAAAGGCATCTTTATCTATTTGTGGAAATGTAAGATAAATCAGGGTTGTAGTATATCTTGCCCTAAGTGTCAAATGAGGGATTGAGGATACCGTTTTTTTTTTTTTTTTTGGGAATGTAGATACATAGGGTTCAAGATAACTTGACTTCACCATAATACTTGCTCTTACGATTTATTAACTACTGATGCTCTAAGTTAGAGGCTCTAACCATTTTTGAATTTCAAGAATGTTCAATGTTATTATTCTGGCATCAAGACATTGTTGTGTTTTGTTCCTTCATCATAGATTGTTAGAACAGTCTTCTAGGAATTATTGTTTGATCCAATTACCAATAGGCCACTGTAAAAGTGGAGCATTGTGACGTTCAGATTTGGGTTATCATTTTTTTTCTTGTTGCTTTCTGGACTGCAGGCTAAGCTTGGAGAGGCTGTGTTATCAGAAACGTTTGTGTTCCACCAGCTAAAGCATTTAGTGCTATTGACCGACTACTTGAATGATGATCTTCTCGGCCTTGAAGTTTTACTCAATAAATGCCCGCACTTGGTGACTTTGGTTCTTGTGTACAAGTATCGGTCACAACTTAATGTAAGTATGCTGTCAAGTATCAATACTTAACTCTGTGTTTATCTTCGTATTATAATGTGGTTGATAACTTGCTATTTCTATATCTAGGAACCACTAGAAACCGTGATAAGAGACAGGGCATTCGCTTTGCACATTCCTCACCTTCAACTGGTCAAGATGAAAGGCTACCGAGGAACTAGAAATGAAATTTATGTTGTTAGGCTCCTTAAGCAGCATGCATTCGTCTTAGAAAAGATTGTTGCTTATCCCGCGGGCCTCCTATTCTTCTGTGATTTGATATTCAGGTTAGATGCACCACCTCCTAGTGTTCTGTGATTTTTGTTCGAACTCCTAGTGTGTTGGAACATACTGGAAGGTTGAAAGGCTGTCAAAGTCATGGTTGGCAAGGAATAACTTTTACTGTTGTATCTGTGTAATATTTTCACACTATAGTCTCCTTCCATGGGCGAGAAGTGTTGAATTTGATGTAATTAGAAATAAAGCTGCAATAAAATAACTGACCTACAAAACAGGGATATATATATTTTTTAATTCAATAGTTAAATTACATGAATATATGTTAATAAATTATCCTCTTTTTAAAAATTATGTAAAAATTACACTCACTTTCAAATTATGAAACTTATATCGTTCATAACCAAAATTTTCCCAGAAAGAATATCATATATATGTTTGATCTAGACTCTCAGTTTTAAAACGCATGAAAACTCTACTTTTTAACTTAACTTAACGATTAATATTATAATTTTCTTTTTTATCATTTACTCTCAATTTTTATGCATAAGTATCCTTTCAAACTAACTAAACGCATTATTTATATTCATTATTCAACAGACAAGTTTTTATTTTATTCTTTTAACCGTACTCTGAAAGTTTTGCTGCACATTTCTGCTTTTGTGTGGTGTGCCGTTGTTTTATTTTGTTCTTACAACTTGTTTTTATTAATAATTTGCTCATAGTCAGGGCATATCTAGCTAGGTTATAAGGGTTAGGCTCATCTAAATTTATTGTACCACTGAATTTCTTGTCCCGGGATGATATATATGAGGTCTTCTCACCAAAATGTGGCTGGTATTTTTTTCCCCGGATGATGGTCCCGGGAGACGACGTCGTCCGTTGAATCCGACCACCATTTGATGTAAATTGATCCGTCGTTTTTTCTTGCTTTGTAAGTTGTAAGAAACTACCACGGGAAGACGACGGCGTCTGTCGAGTTCTGGCTTTCACATTGCAGTGTCGAAGCCGTCAGCAGCTTAAGTGGACTTGCATGGAAATGGATAGTTGCGACTTGTGAGGGGAGTTAAGCCGAAGTGATATATGCAGTGCGATGTTTTACTCATATTAGTCCAAAATAATATTGAAATTATAATATCCTCCCTATATATTGTGCAGGACTAATTTCTATATATTCATACATCATATTCCATACGTATGTAATTCACGTCAAAAATCTGAATCTAATTCCATTGTAGGATAAAAGAGAAATAATTTTAATTTGTCAATTTGATGAGAGGCCCCTGCAAGGACATTTTTACAAAGACTTTACAAGAAGATTGAAAATGACTTGTACAGTAGAAAGGAGGAGGATTGAAGCAAGCATTATAAATTGGATAGAACCCTAACATTATTACTTCAAACCAAAATCAATTTCGTCCACATTCTATCATGGGAGACTACAGTACCTCTACTGTGCTCATTTTATTCACTCTCTTTCTCTTCACCCACACACACAATACTCCTGCAAATTCCTCTTCAAAGCTAAGATGCATAGAAAGTGAGCGGAGAGCTCTCATGGAATTCAAAGGAAGCCTGATTGTTGGCGAATACAGGAACCTGACATCATGGAAAGGGCGTGACTGCTGCGGTACTTGGGAAGGAGTCACTTGCCACAACCGAACTGGTTCTGTGCAGAGCCTCGACTTGCGTGGCTACTTCTCGGGAGGCCACGTAAATCCTTCCTTGCTCAATCTGAGGAATCTGGAGCACTTGGATCTTAGTGGAAACAACTTCGAAGGCCTCCCGATTCCAGCATTTCTTGGTTCCCTCAAGAACTTGAATTATCTGGACCTCCAAGGTACAGGATTCATGGGGAGATTCCTCGACAATTTGGGAATCTCACTAATTTAAAAAATCTCTCTCTTGGTGGTGAATACATTGAGTTTCCCTCTTTCACTACTTACCTTAGTATCAAAAGTTTGAGCTGGATTACAAGGCTATCTTCTTTACAAAGTTTTGAACTTCACTATTACACAAATCTAAGTGAGTGTGTGGATTGGTTAGATTCTCTGAACAAGCTAAGTTCTTTGTCATCCTTGACATTAGAAAATTGTGAACTTCCTACTAAGGTAAGATATGATGCTTCATATGTCAATCTTACATCTCTTCTTTCACTTGACTTTTATGCCACTAGCTTCGGATCTACCTTGCCTTCATGGTTGTTCAATCTTACCCGACTTGAGCATCTATTCTTGTATTCGAGAGATCTGCAAGGCCCGATTTCCAACACCTTTGAAAAACTGACCGCTCTTACTAATCTTGAGCTTTTTGGCTATTCACTGGGCTATGCCTTTCCAAATTCATTGTGTAGCCTAACTCATCTCAATCACATGGATCTGGGAGATACTAACCTTCAGGGTTCGATTCCTTTCTGCCTTTCCAACTTGACTTCTCTTGCAGACCTTGATATGGCATACAACAACCTTGGTGGGGAAATACCAAGTGTACTGAGTAATCTTACCCAGCTAACTAGTCTTTATCTTTCTTATAATAATCTTACTTCTTATATTCCCCCTGATTTTGGACACCTACAAAAATTGATGTATGTAAATCTGCAAAACAATCACCTGTCTGGGAAATTTCCTTCATTTTTGGGAAACCTCACCAACCTAGAAGAATTAGATGTTTCTCAGAATCACTTGATCGATGAGTTGTCTGAATCCTCTTTTGAAGGATTCACACGTTTAAATCGATTAAGAATTCTCGGAAACCCATCAATTGTTTTGAAAGTGAGTTCCCAGTGGATCCCTACGTTTCAAATTACAAGAATTGAAATGGCCGATGTCTTGATAGGAACCCAATTTCCTCCATGGCTTCAAACCCAAAAAAATCTTGCAGTCTTGGTCATGAGTAATGCCAGCATTCATGGCCCTGTTCCCATCTCTAATGCCATAAATAATGAATCACTCAATGCCCTTCTATTATCTGGGAACCATATCACCGGAAACATTCCTGATGCCTTGTGCAACTTTGGCATTCTAAGTGTTCTGTCTCTTGCCAATAATCAGTTGACAGGAAAGATTCCTTTTTGCCTCGGGACTTTAAAGGGTTTACAAGTTTTAGATCTAGCAAATAATAGACTTTCAGGTCATATTCCAATGGAGCTCGGTTCAACGACTTCCCTAGGGGCTCTACATTTGAGTGGGAACAAGCTATATGGAGAAATTCCAACTTCATTGAGGAATTTGAATGGGCTAGTAACTCTTGATCTTGGCAAAAATGAATTGGAGGGATGTATCCCCATGTGGCTGGGAAAAGAATTCTCAGATTTACAGTATGTGAGACTTGAATCCAATAACTTTTCTTGTGAAATTTCTGTAAATCTATGCCAATTGCCGTCCCTTCATCTATTAAATCTGGCTCGCAACAATTTAGTTGGAACGATTCCTCCATGTCTGGGTAACTTGAGTACAATGTTTGAATCTGCACCTATCAGTGAAAGAGATTACGATGCTTACGCAGATACACTATTGTATAGCTTCAAAGGAACCGAATTGGAGTACTATTCAAGGCTTGTGTATTTGAAGTTCATATCTCTTTCGGGAAATCATTTGCATGGGCCAATCCCTGAAGAGTTGATGAATCTTACTGGGCTACAAAGTTTGAATCTATCAAACAATAACTTGACCGGAAGGATTCCAGAAGGGATTGGCAAAGTGAAGAATCTAGAGTCGCTAGATTTGTCGATGAACCAACTTTCTGGAGTCATTCCTCAAAGTTTGGCTGATATAGACTTCTTGGACTATCTCAACTTGTCATTCAACCATTTGGAAGGGAAGATACCATCAGGAAGCCATTTCGAAACCTTTGATGATCCATCTATCTATGTCGGGAACGATGGACTCTGTGGAAAGATACTCAAGAGGAGTTGCCATGGTGATGGTGACGATGACTTAATGCAATCCAGGAAACAAAATGAGGCAGCTTCAAATGATGATGATGGGGTGCTTGAGGGGCCATGGATATATGCCGGTATAGGACCTGGCTTTGCTATTGGTTTTTTGGGGGTCATCATCACTTTGTGTTTCAGCAAGGAATGGAGATGTGCATATTTCAGATTTTTGGATAATGCATGTAAAAGAGTCAAGGTTCCCAATTTACCAGGAAGTTTAAGTGGGTAGCTTATGTAAATACTCATGTAAAATCCATATTCCTGTTTGGTTGAATTTAAATAAAAAAGTTACAACTACTCAATTCCTAAATCTTTGTTTGGTTGGATGGAAGTTTAAAATCCAACTCAACTCTAGTATTTTGTCCACACTTATAAAATCCCAACAAAAATTCAGATTTTTAAAAATTATAAAAATAATTTGTTCATATATTTATTTATTTTATTAATAAACCTAAATATCAAGATAATTGTAGTGTTTAATCTATGTTATACAACTTAAATATTAGAATAAATATAATTCAATTGTTAATTATGTCAAATATGGTATCAATTATATTAAATGTAATATGAAAAGCCAAACAATCATTTCTAGTACATCAAGTAAGAGGAATTATAAATTTCCTCTGTATATTTATCTTTCACACTCTAATGATTTTATTACAATATAATGAATTTAATTTTATACCAATTAAATCTAAATTTTATTAATCTTAACCTTCAAAATAGATTATAAAAATTATAAATTAATGTAGTTTTCATATAATTATAATATGTTAATAACCAATTATAATATCATATAAATATATTTATAATTAAATATTAAAAAATACATTCTCAATGTTTCATGTATTATTTTTTGTTTATCGTGAATATTAAATTTTCTAATGAGAAATATATTTATAATTCTTTTGTTACAAATTGTGTTTTGGAAATAAGGTTTTATAATTATTTTCATATAAAATATTTTTAGCCTACATTTTGGTTAAGAAACACTTGTATAATTAAGGCGGATTTACGATAACACAAAAGTCTAATTCTTCTTGTTATGGGCCAAAATTAAGTGAGATGAACCGTTGTGATCCAAGATAGATCACAAAGATATGATTGTGATTTAAGAGAATTATTCACAATATGAGTAGAAATTATATCAGAAGAAGAAGATTTAGACTGGAAATTAGGATAGAGATTGGGATTGGGAAAGCATCATCAAAGATGATGAATTACAGTGCAAAAAATCATGATCCCTCACTGACTAATCTAACTATAGATTGCTAACAGAAACAGTTACACTCAATGTGCTCCTAGCTCGCGTTGACCATCTGGATCCCAGCTGCTTGTTCATAGCTGGAGTGATTGGATTATTTTACCCCTCAGCAGCTATGAGCCCAATCCTGACTGAACAATCTAGGGTTCCGATCACAACCCGGAATTTAATGTTGTATTAGTTTGG
Organism: Sherardia arvensis; assembly: GCA_948330725.1. Classification (NCBI taxonomy): domain Eukaryota; kingdom Viridiplantae; phylum Streptophyta; class Magnoliopsida; order Gentianales; family Rubiaceae; genus Sherardia; species Sherardia arvensis. The sequence goes on from OX415241.1 coordinate 32,199,004, forward strand.
GTATAAACCCTAGTTTGTAAAGAAAGAAAACTAGTTAACTAAGCTATTGCACAAATCAGATCTACTTTCCAGATAATGACAAAATAGCCAAAGCATCTTTTTATATACTCCATTAGTCCCAATCAAAGCGTCCGCGGGAACGGAGACTAAAATTTTAAAATAAATGATGTGACAGTAAGGGCCTGTTTAGTACAACTTATCTGAATATTTTTCAGTTCAGTTCAGTATTTTTCAATTCAGTTCAGTATTTTTCAGTTCAGTTCAGTATTTTTCAGTTCAGTGCATTGTACTTTTAAAAAAATTAAACAAATAAAATGTTAATGATTCAACACAATTCAATCCAGTTTAGAGAAAATATATTTTATTTCAATTCAGTTCAATGAAAATATAATTTAATGATTTTAAGTTCATATTGAAAATCCAGTTCATTTCAGTTATGTGCAGTTCAATTTAGTTGATTTTTAGTTAAGTATGGTTCAACTCGATTCATTTCAGTTAAGTGTAGTCCAATTCAGTTCAGTCGGTTCAATTCAGTTCAACTCAGTTCTGTGTAGTTCAATTCAGTTCTATTTCTATTCTTGATAAAATACAACCTCATTTGGTTATATAAATGCATTGATCGTTTTCTTCAATTCAGTTCAATGAAAATATAATTTATATATTTTAAGTTCATATAGAAAATCCAGTTCAGTTCAGTTAAGTATAGTTCAAATCATTTCATTTTAGTTAAGTGTGGTTCAACTCGGTTCATTTCAGTTAAGTGTAGTCCAATTCAGTTCACTCAGTTCAATTCAATTCAATTCAGTTCAGTATATTTCAATTCAGTTCTGTTTTATATTCTTGATAAAATACAACCTCATTTAGTTATATCAATGCATTGATCGTTTTCTTCAATTCAGTTCAATTAAGTTTAGTTCAGTATGATTCAGTTCAAGTCAGTTTAGAATTGATGAAATATGATTTAATAAACATTTTCTAATTAAATTTTATCAATGCATACTTTTGTAAATTCAACTTAATAAAATTTGGTGCTAATAAAATTTGATTTGATAAAATATAGCACAATTTGGCTATATCAATTCAGTTGAATAAAGTTCAGTTCTATATACTTCAGTTCAATAAAGTTCAGTTCAGTATATTTCAGTTCAATTATGTTTAACTTCTAGGATAATGATGAAATATAAATTTGATGAAATTTAGCTAATGTTGATTAGTGATTTGTTTCTTCAATTCAATTTTGTTCAATTAAGTTCAATTCAATATACTTCAATGGCTTATTTTTTAATAAGAATTTTGAATATATATATATATATGTATATATATGTTATATAAAAGAATCAAATGTATTTTTCAGTTCAATTCAGTTCAGGCGTATTAAACAGGCCCTAAGACACATGGGTAAAAGAATAACCAAAGGCAATTTTCACCATCATAAGTATGTGGGTCAATTAATTTTTAAAGATTCATTAAGGGAAAAATGGACAATTTAGTTTATTTTTATCACCAAATGAGGAAATATTGAAAATGAGACTCTTTGGTTGAGAGACATCCAAAAATAGAAAGTAAGACACTTTGGTTGGGACATCCCAAAATAGAAAGTAAAACACTTTGGTTGGGACGGAGGGAGTACTCTCCTTGCTTAGAACATCTTCAATGGTTGGTTTTGGGACATACTATGTAATTTTTATAAATAGTTAAACGGGTTGTTTAACAATATTTTTTGTGACACCATTAGCCATTTCAAGGAAGTGTTTTCAGTCAGCTCATTTCAGGACAGATAAGCCCTCACCAGCTCTACTTCCGAGTCATTTACAGAGGCCTCCGGATCGCATCCCTCGAATACACTTTGATGCTGGGCTCACGCAGGATGCAGCTACAGCAGGCGTGGTAGCTTGGAGCGCGAACGGAGAGTTTCTAAAAGCTGTTTCATGGCGCTACATAAATGTTCAAGACCCGTTCCTTGCTGAAACTTTGGCACTTGAAGAAGCAATTTTATTGGCAAATGAGCTCAATTTAAGCAATGTTGGAATTTTTGGTGATGCACTTATGGTTCTTAATATGGTTCACAACCATGCTGCGGTTTTTCAGGACTGCCATGAGCCAGTTCGTCGCATTCAGCAGTTGGTCAATCATTCTCATCTTTCGAGTTTATTTTGGGTTCCTATAAACCATAATTTTGTTGCTCATACTTTTGCTAACTTTGCTAAGTCGAGTGTCTTGGTATTTAATTCTTGGACATCTCCTCCTAACTTTATGTCAAACGATTCTAGACGTTTTCCATAACTCTGAAAAGAAATATTTCCATTCGGAAAAAAAAGAAGTGTTTTCTTCACAATCTACTAATTTGGTATAATTTTATGCGGGTCCTACATTACTAATTCAATAGAATTTGATAAATATAGTGCATACGTGAGACCATAATACCTAATGTTTTAGGTAACTTACTACTAATTTAAATACTATCTTAAAAATATACTAATTTAAAAATATGACGTGTAAACCTAAACTAAAGGGATAGTGACTTATCCTTCAACATGCTCTTAGCTGATCGGATACTTTCTCCATTTTGCCATCTCATCATCTTTCCCACCAAAAGCTACAGTAGCTGAGCGGCTGAGCCTGATCAGTCAACCCCTGACCTTGATAATCTTGTTAACTGCACTTTTGCCCCTTCCCTTTGTCTTGTATTATTTTCAGACTCCATTGTTATAACATTACGACTATTTTCTAGAGCTGGCAAACGGGTTGGGTTGGCGGGGTGGCGGGTTTGAAATGCTAAACCCAAATTCAACCCAATAATATTTCGGGTCACAAAATATTGACCCAAATTTGACCCATTAAAAATCCGGGTTACCCAAACCCAACCCGCGAAACCTATTTATTAATAACGGGACTGAATATTTGACTAAATTTTAAAACTTATGCTGCTCAAATGATTATTTCATATGGAAACTAAATAAAGAATTACAAAATTAACTATCAATTTCATCATAAATTTGTTGGATTATCTCCATGATGTTGGCATTTGAGCATTTGTTTGTATTTGTAAAGGCAATTTCAATCATTTGCATAATTACACCGTAAATATATGGGTCAAACGGGTTACCCATTTAACCCACGGGTTTGACCTGAATCTAACCCATTTATTTTCGGGTCACTCATGTCTAACCCAATATAGATCCATGTCGTGTTTCGAGTCAACCCAAATCCACTAAATTCGTGTTGGGTTCAGGTCGAATTTTCGTGTCGTGTTCCAAATTGCCAGCCCTACTATTTTCAAATACACAACAAGTCATGTCTTATCACATGACCGTCTAGTCTAATTGTTTGTCATTTTGGTAATCTAATTCTTGTTTTAATAGGACTACATTTTATTAATTTAATTGTTTGAAAGTAATTTAAAATAGTAGAAAATACATCTTTTATGGTTTAAATAAATATAATCATCACGGATACATAATCATTATTTTTAGAATTTGTTAAATCTAGTTTAACTAAAAATGTTACAAATATTAAACAAATTTCTTAATTTTATTTTAAACAACAAAATTCAAAATGACATAAAATTCATAAAGATAGTGAACCAAATTTAAAATTAATCAATTTCCATTTTAATTCAATTTTTTGTAAAAAAAAAAAGTCAACTCAAAAACCAATACTAAACACCAAACAAGGTTTTTATTTGATAATTACAAAATATCAAACAAAATTCTAAAATCCTCTCAAACCAAATTCTCAAAATTCTCTATAATCAAAAAAACTAGAATGATATTGTTTCTTGGACTTAGATTCTACTTTGAATAACGTACTTGGATGGAACTTATTTAATTTGTCCATTTTTCAAAGATCTAGTATATATTGTTGCTTTCGATACTACTAGGCAAAGTAGATTTGGCATTGCCCGTTGTATTTTGAGTATTTTTGTTATATGTTTATAATTTGAAAAATGTGAAGACTATAACATGGTTTATTTGAACATATTTATCAATGTAATATTTAAAGAATAATGTTATTAAAATAATTGATATTAAAATTTGTGATGTTTTCAATATGTTTTTTAAGGGCATGAATCAATTTCATTACAAATTTAATGAAATTTCTGAATACCTAATCACATGGAATAAAATGAAATTCCTGAATCTAATAAAATGATTAGGACCATTAAAATCTTAGTTTTGGATGTAAGAAAATATCAATTATGTAGAATATTAGATGTGTATATACCATATAATAGACAGTAGGTTGATCTTTTTCTCTCTCTCCCATCGACATCCCCCGCTCCCTTTTCTCTCTACGAACTTTCTTGGGGAGGGATCGCCGGCGGCGACTTTGCCGCCGAGCGGATCATGACCTCCCCCACCCAAACCCAAAGTAGATACAAGCTCCCTTCCAAACCCCGAATCGGAAACTCAGGAATACCATAAAAGATTTACGATTTTGTCCCTCAAAATCGGATCCCCTACTATATGTTTCTCTCCTTATTTGCTGCCCGTCAGCGGTGATTCCTCGGCGATAAATAATTACCACGGAGGTGCCTCTCACAGATCAGAGGTACTGATGTCATTCCATACAACAGGCGCAACTTTAGATCCTCTCGCCGGAGGAGCTTGACAGAGGTAACTCTACATATGGGGTGTTAAAGGGATAAACCTCGATACTGATGTGTGTTTCATATTCACAATTATATAGACAATACATGGGTAGAAACCTTAGTTAAACACTAGACTGATACACATTGGGTTCTAGGCCCATAATACTATCTAACACCCCCCTCAAGCTAAGCGTCGGGTTGACCGAGACGCAAAGCTTGGATCTAAAGAACTCAAACAAATACTTTGGAAGACCCTTAGTGAAGATGTCCGCTAACTGCAACGAAGTGGGAACATGACTAACACGGACCTTAGTTGAAGCAACTAACTCCCGAACAAAGTGATAGTCGATGTCGATGTGCTTGGCCCGCTTATGAGCCACTGGATTCTCAGCTAAGAAAATGGCGCTGTTATTGTCACATAACAACAATGGCGGCCCTTCAAGAGGAAACTGTAAGTCTCGAAGAAGATGACAGAGCCAGACAACCTCTGCCGCTGTATTGGCAAGTGCACGGTACTCGGACTCTGAACTCGAACGAGATACTGTAGGCTGTTTCTTGGCACTCCAAGATACCAGATTACCGCCTAAAACACCACATAGCCGTAGGTTGATCGTCGAGTTTCCAAACAACGAGCCCAATCAGCGTCTGAGTAAGCACAAATATCAGCACAAAGAGTAGACGAACCTCCGGAGCGAAATGTGAGACCATGATGAGGCGTGCCAGCCACGTAACGTAGAATCCTGGTAACTGCAGCAAAGTGATCCTCGCGAGAGTCCTGGAGATATTGACTAACAGAATTCACCGCAAATGACAGATCAGGACGAGTAATGGTCAAATACTGAAGTGCACCAACCAAAGACCGGTAGAGAGTCGGATTGCTGAACGGTGCACTAGTGCTACTGTGAAGCTGCGAAAGTGGTACGAATGGAGTGGTTACCGGAGAAGCATCTGTCATACCCGCCCGACTAAGAATATCTCTGGCATACTTGGCCTGTCCAAGAAAGAGGCCAGATGGTGTAGAAGAGACCTCAAGGACAAGAAAGTAATTCAAGTACCCCAAATCCTTGATCGAAAACTCTCGATCAGTCTGTGCGATGAACTGGCGAATGGCTCCAGCATCGTTACTAGTAAGAATGATATCATCCACGTACACCAACAAGTATAGTAAAGTAGAACCTCGTGAGAAGACAAACAACGACATGTAAGAAGAACTACACCGAAATCCAAGTTGTCGGAGATAAGAACTGAACCGATCAAACCAGGCACGAGGAGCTTGTTGAGTCCATAAATGGCCTTCTAGAGTTGACAAACATAGTCAGGCCGAGATGGATCCTTATAGCCAACAGGCTGAGCCATATAAACCGGAGTGTCAAGAACACCATTGAGAAAAGCATTCTTGACATCAAGCTGGTGTAGAGGCCACTGTCTCAAAGTAGCAATGGCAATCACTGTACGCACCGTTGCAGCTTATGACCACTGGACTGAAAGTGTGGTCAAAGTCAAAACCAGGAATCTGAGAATATCCCTGAGCAACCAGTCGAGCCTTGTAGCGTTCAATGCTACCATCAGCTCGATACTTCAGCCGAAATACCCATTTGGAGCCAACTATGTTTGCATGCATTGGTCGAGGCACCAACTCCCAAGTTTTCTGATGTCGAAGAGCATCCATTTCTTCATCCATAGCACGAACCCATTTCGGGTCTTTAAGGGCTGCACGATAATCCCGAGGCTCAGAATGGTCCATAACCTGAGCAAGAAAACCGGTAGTAACAAAGTCTGGGCGAGATATCACACGACGAGTACCATCCTGGTTCCTGGTAACCATATGATGTCTGTGGTGAGATGGAGAATCTGAATCAGTGGTAGAGTCAGAATCAGATCCAGAAGAAGTCCGAGAGCCTGATGGAGATGGCGGAGATGATGGAGATGGAGGAGATGGTAGTGGTGATAAAGGAGCAGTCAGAACAGCTGGAGATGAGGAATGATCATCTGAAGGACAGATAGAGCAAGACCTGGAAGACGACGGTGCGGGCGACGGCATCTCAACTGGTGTAGCCAACACAGGATCAACTGGTACAGTTGGCGCGATGGACTGGTACACCTGCTGGTTCAAAAAATGATGAGACTTCCAAATCCGAGACAGGTCTTTCCCTAGAAGATGAGACATAGGGAAAACATGTTTCGTCAAACTGGACATGGCGAGAGAAATAGACACGACCGCTAGTAGGGTCGAGGCACTGATAACCCTTGTAACTAGGGTTATAACCAATAAACACACATGGTATAGAACGAGGTGCAAACTTATTCTCAACAACCGCACGCAAACACGGGTACACTCGACAACCAAAAGGATGAAAGACTGTGTAGTCCGGAGTAGTCCCATAGACAGTCTCAAAGGGTGATCTACCACCAAGAACTGAGCTGGGGAGACGATTGATTATGTAAACAGCCGAAGAGAATGCTTCCACCCAGTAAGAATGTGGCACATGTGAGTGATATAACATTGCAAGACCAGTCTCTGTAATTTGACGGTGTTTACGCTCAGCTCGACCATTCTGAGCAGGTGTATATGGACATGACATCTGATGATGAATGCCACAAGAAACAAAGTGAGCCTGCAGACGATGATTAGTGAACTCCGTACCACCATCAGTCTGAAAAACCTTGACCTTCGCAGAAAATTGGGTCTCAACAAATTTCTGGAAGCGAAGAAAGGTATCATAAAATCCGACTTATGCCGTAATGTATAAAACCACGTGAGTCTTGAAAAATCATCAATGAAGACAACATAGTATGAAAAACCATGTGCGGATGCAGCATATGCTGGAGCTGGTCCCCATAAGTCACAATGCACCTTCTCTAACAAAACTGTTGCCCTCTTATCACTAACAGAAAATGGTAACCGACTGCTCTTGACCATCTGACAAGGAGAGCAACTAACAGGTGCAGGTAAAGGTGAGGTGGCAGAAATGTGACCCTTCTTATTCAGCAACTGAACAGTGTCATAGGACACGGGCCCAAGACGAGAATGCCATAGCTCAAACGGAGCTCGGAGCTTTCCAGAGCGCAGCTCGCTCAAAAAACAAGAATCACCAGTATCCAAATAATAAAGACCCGCAATATGACGGCCTTTACCAACTATCTGTCCTGTCTGTTTATGCTGGATAGAAAAGACATCGTCAACAAACGTGATACTCACTGGCAAGTCAAGAGTGAGTTTGCTAACAGACAACAAGCTCTTAGTAATCTGAGGAACCACAAGTACATCGCGAATGGATAAACCAGAGATATTACACTCCCCAATGTGAGACGCCGGTATAGGCTGACCATTACCAACATAAACAGGTGGACCAAAGTAAGGAATTACATTCCCAAGACAACGAGAACTATCAGTCATATGAGCTGTAGCACCAGAATCAACAATCCATTGGTTCGAAAAATGACTACAATCAGAATTATTCAAATGATTCACCTTATCTGCAATCCAGCTATTGGAGCGATCTGCCCGTGATAATAAAGCCAAATTCACCATCATAAAATCCGAAATAACCTCAACACAACGTGCATACACCAAAAATCAATATATCCAAACAATAACAAATGCAAGTACTACTTCAATCCCCTAATGCTCAAATAAACCATTCCAAATCCATTCTCATGAGTTCATAAACAATCACTCTCATCCTTGCAAAAAGATCACTTCAAGAAAATGTAAGAGTAAATTTCAGAATGGACCTAGTAGGCGCGCAATGCGCGGGACAACCTTCCTGGGCGCGAGTTATCACGCGCTAACAGAGCGCGTGAAAAGAGATTATGTCAGGCGCGTGAAGATACGCGCCAATTGATGCAGAGTCGGCTGCTGTCTAACGCGTGTAACGCACGCGCTATACCGGGCGCGTGGATCTGGGCGCGCAACTGGACAGAACTGCTGAGTGATAGGAAACTGGCGACAAACGATGGCGACGTACGGTCCTGTTCCGGTGACGACAGACCCAGCTCCGGCGACAAAGCCGACTTCGACGAGAAGATCGGGAAGCCCGGTCCGACAGTCGAACGGATCGGCGACGAATGGACGGGCGAGCAGACGGGTCGGCGGCGTTAGGATCCGAGAAGTGAAGCCGGGAAATCAATCTACTCCGGCAACCGACGGCGAAAGGCTCTACTCCGGCGAGAAGGCTGGCGAACGGCGCACGTCCGTAGCCCAGTTCCGGCGATGGGTCCAATGAAGACGATGGAGCAGAGTGACGGGCTCTGATTGGTAAGAATTGGGCTCTGAAATCTTGGCTGAAAAATAAATCTAGGTTTTGATCATGAGGATCGTGTAAGCGACTGATACCATGTTAAAGGGATAAACCTCGATACTGATGTGTGTTTCATATTCACAATTATATAGGCAGTACATGGGTAGAAACCCTAGTTAAACCCTAGGCTGATACACATTGGGCTCTAGGCCCATAATACTATCTAACATGGGGAGATCAATCGGAACAAGATCGGCCAAGCAAGATGGGTTGAGATCGACAAAGCGCCACCACGATGCAAAGGATTGGGGAGATCTCCGTCAGACGCGCTAGATAGGCGCGAGAGTCTCCCCACGCGTCGTCACGGCCGCGCGTGTATGGAACGCGCCATCCACGCGCCGGTCTCTGTCTCACGCGTGCGCCCACGCGCCTCCAGTAGTCCCCCGGGAAGATCGGCTTCACCGGAAATCTCAGCAGATTGGATTATCTTATCTTTTTTTCCTTTTATTTATTATCATCTTTATTAGTTTTTTAGATGAATAATGGGGTATGTGCTTTGATATGAGTTTTATGATAGAGTACTGGATTGGTGTGTTGTCTGCCATTGTATTTTCTGACCGGTCCTTTCATTGGAAAATATGCTGGTGTCTGATCTGATTCAATAGATGACAGGAGAAATCTGACTCAGGGGACGTTTTTTACTCTCCCTATGGTGACTCTGTCTGAATCAGAATTGTAGTCGGTACAGGTAGATATGTCTTTAGACATCTCTGCTTGATGCGGATGGGCAGCATACTGATGTCCTGATAATGTGTGAACAAACTAGAAAGTCTCAACTGTCATAGAGAGCCACACCGGCGAGAAATGAGATTGTCCTACTTTAGGCTATTGCCGCCCTGATCATAGCGAGGAATGAGACAGTCTTGTACCGGTTAGAACAAGGACGATAGTGTATAGCGAGGATTGAGATTTTATAGGGAGTGACCATATTTTTTGGGATGTCGATCCGGTACTATGGTCAGTATGCATTCGGCCAGTCAGACATGGACTTTTTGAAAGCGCTGTTGGTTACAACCATCACCCTTTAGACCCCTCTTTTTAGTACTACCTCTGTCTCACCCAAATCAGCATAGTTGACTTTTCACACTATCCAACACACATCTTTGACCAACCGTATCTTTATTTATTTATATTATCGAAAAATAAAAATTTGATATTTGAATACTCTATGTTGCGATTAATCTAACGATACCAAATATGATAATATTCATGATTATATATCTATTTAAATAAGCGGTAAAAGTTTAAAAGCATATAGTGTCAAATAGTCAGAGTGCACATTAGGCTGAGACGGAGGGAGTATTAGGTTTGATAGGCTATCACAGGCCTTTTGATATGGTGTTACCTCCATTGATGCTAACAATATCTAGTAATTTCACACTCTCAGGAAATTTGTTGTAATCATACAAATAGGGTATGAAGAAGGCTCATAGATAGACATAGTTTTAGATTCTCCTCCTAATCCCACAAAGTGCCTTCATTTTGGAGATTATTGTACTACATAGTTACCTAAAGGGTATGGTGAGCCCATATATTTCATTTCACCATCGTATGATTTAATTAAAAAAATGTGTTTATACCTGATCATCAAAGCTTTATGTGTATGTGAATCCAAATTGGGCAACAACTTTCATCTGTGGAGTTAACGACCGCCCAAGTATTCTTGTCAAGGAAAAACTCACAAGAAGGCACCAAGACGATGTAAATTCTAAATTGAAACCTAAAATTGAACATGCACTGGAAAATAAATAGATGAAATACCTTTAGTCTTCATTAGCAGGGATGGTTAGTTGAGTTTTCTTAACCTCCCGAAAGCACATTGGAAGTTGTTGGAAGTAAATCCACATCGGAAATGGTGTCTGAAATTCAGTATATAACCTTAGTGGGTCACTCCACATATTACCAATTGGTTTTGTGATGGAATCTCATTGGGTTTGTGTGCTGGACCTAATTGGATTTATATGTTCGTTGGTGTGTTGGTTTTGTCCCATACATGGCCTTCTTACCCAACGTTCTTGTTGCCCCGCCCGGGCTTCTAACAAAGTGAAAATTTACCAAAACTCATGGGCCTGGGAACTGTAAATGAAAATTCAGCGAGACTGATTAAAATGGTTTGTTTGACTAGGACGATCGCTGATGTGGGAAGTTGGGAGGCGAATTAATAGTAGTGACACATTACAGTGACCCTTTTGTATTAAAATTTACCATAAAAACAATCGGTGGGCTTTGATGATGTCGTTGCCAGTTGTATCGAGAGTTTCAAGCAGCCAATGCCTCGCTATAATCTAATCTCAGGCTAGCATCTTGAATCCGTCGAACCTTAAAATTGTTCAGAAAGATTGTGTTTTGGGTCTAAAGTAGTGTTTGAAAGGTTTGTGTTCAGTTGAATCAGAGAGATTATTAAGTCCTCTCAATTTTACGGCACATTCTGATACAGATTGCATGGGTACTAAATGAAATGGGTTTGCTTGTAAAGTATTTGTTGAAAAGGTTGAATGAGATAATTAACTTCTCTTGATTTTATATACATTCAAACTGGGTGTTCGAGAAATGAAAATTGAGCATGAAAGGTGTTTGTTAAATTGTTTGAGAGAGATTATTGAAATTAAAAATTAAAATTGGCTAAATGTTTTGGAATTTTGAATACGAACCTTCAGCTTTTCTGCAACTTAAATCTTATTATCTACTAAAAGAGAATACTTTTGCCACGTGACGCTCTCACAAAAGTTTCCCAAATTTACCAAAAACAACTAAAACAAAAGTCATTTTCACATATAAACTCTTTCTTATCATCCTTCAACATTTAATTTACTACTATTTAAATTTTAATTTTTTTGCTTTCTATTAAGGAAAGAAAATGTTTGTTTTCTATATAAATTAGTATTGTATATGGAATATAGGTTAGACTATCCTTTTCCTTCTGTAATTATGTTATTGTACATTAATCCCACATCAGTAGATTCGATAGTTAGGTAGACACAGCCTCCCTATATATTGTAAACTTTCTCATGAATATACATATATACGAATTTATCCGAATATTTTTGATACAATTCTCCAATTCTACATGGTACCACAGCTTTCGATCATCTAAAGTCAATTTTTCTCCGATCTCTTTTTCCTCCGCTGCCACGCCGTGAGCCTCCACCGTTGCCGCTGTCGAAATATTCATTCCTACTCCTTTGATTAATGCTACCGACTTCTATTCTCCACAAAAAAAATATCGAAAAAAATAAAAATTTTGCTGCTTAAATTTTGTTGTCAGTACGTGTTTTGTTTGCTGGAAATTTTTGAAGACATTAATTCCCACCGTTTCTTTTATTCCATGGATCCTCGCCACGACAACGTTGCCGTCGCTGGACCACTTCTTCCTACCGTTTCTAAGATCGCAGTTGCCGCACACGACGATGTCGCCGCCGCCGCTGTTCCTGTTACCGCCGTTTCTCATTCGTCTGTCTCGCCTGGAATGCCGTTCGCCGGCGTTGTTCCTTCCCCGGGTGAACCCACTGCCGCCGCCGTCATCACCGATTTGGACAGACAGGCTTTCGGCCCCGTCTTATCTATGAAGCAATGGGGTATAGCTAAGAATATATTTTCTAACATGAATTCTGACAATTCCGGTAAGGTCTCTACACCCTGGATACTTGACACGGGTGCATTTTATCACATGAATGGTACCAAGGACATTCTTCACGATATTATGCCTACTGATGTTGATGTTGTACTGCCCTGATGGTTTGGTATCTACTGCTTTATTACATGGCACATTATATTTTGGCGATATTATGCTTCCTCGCGTCTTATTTATTCCAGAATTACGTTGTAATTTGTTATCTTTTGCTAAGCTAACTGCATCCTTAAAAGCTCTAGTTTTGCTTACCGAAAATATATGCATATTTCAGGACATCAGCACGAGGATGGTGGTTGGTGTTGGTAGTCAGCGAGGAGGGGTTTATTGGTTGTGTAGTCTCGGGGCTCCACTTTCGCCTGCTCGATCTCTCCATGTGTCTGCTGCTTCTGTTTTCTTCGTTTGATTTGTGGCATTGACGTTTTGGTCATCCTTCTCCATCGGTGTTGTCATCTATTTCAATATTAGGATTGCGTAGAAATAATACATCTGTTCCTTGCTCAACATGTCATCGAGCAAAATAATCTAGAAGTAGTTTTTCCTCGAATACCAAAACAGCTAGTAGTTTATTTGATCTTGTTCATTGTGATGTTTGGGGTCCTTATAGTAACCCCTCGCTTAGTGGGGCAGTGTCATTTTTGACTATAGTTGATGATCACTCTAGAGATGTTTGGGTTTATTTACTAGTTAGTAAGTCTGAAGTGACTTCCAAGATGAAGGAGTTCTTCGCGCTTGTCTCTACTCAGTTTCGCCGCAATATCAAGTGTGTTCGTGCGAATAATGGTACCGAATTTCAGCCTCTTCGTCAGTATTTTTTGAAAAAAAGAGTTCGTTTTGAGACTTCGACTGTTTACACGCCACAGCAGAATGGTCGTGTTGAGCGTAAACACCATCATATTCTCAACGTTGCTATAGCTCTCATGTATCAGGCTAATCTTCCAATTGAATTTTGGGGTGATTGTGTTCTTGCCGTTGCTTACCTGATTAATCGAACTCCGTCGCCGCTATTGAAGGATCGCTCCCCGTATCAGCTCCTCTTTGGCCGAGTTCCGGACTATGGAAATTTGAATGTGTTCAGATGTTTGTGCTTCGCATCCCAACTCCCTAGACCGAGAGATAAATTTGCTTCCCGAAGCCAAAAGTGCGTGTTTTTGGGATACTCTACAAACAAGAAGGCATGGAGACTTTATTATCTAGACACTCGTACAATTTTTGCAAGTCGTGACGTTGTTTTCTATGAGGATTGCTTCCCGTTTGCTTCACTAGAGTGTTCCTCATCGACAGAACGTGTTTCTGGGCAATCTGGGCCTTTTTCTAACGTAGTGCATGGCCCGGAAGTATATGAACCCATCCTGACCGATTTGGACGTGCATGGACCGGGTACGGCTGAACCGGGCATGCATGGACCGGCCTTGCATGGCCATGACGTGGCTCCCACACGTGCTCACGCGCCTGGAGGGGGAGCTCCCGAGCGTGCTCCTCACGCGCCTGGAGGGGGAGCTCCCGCGAGTGCTCCTCACGCACCTGGAGAGGGGGTCCCCGCGCGTGCTCCTCACGCGCCTGGAGGGGGAGCTCCTGTTTTGCCGACTTCGCCTGCTCAGCTTTTGAAAGCTGTTTCGCCGTTGACTGAGTCTTCGACTGCCACAAGCCCGCCGTCGCTGCATACCTCGCCTGAGCCTTCAACTTCCGTTTGGTCTCCTGCGATGGACCCAGCTGTCTTGGCGTTTGAATCTGACACTGGTTCTCCTTCGGACTCAGATGTTGAACTAACTGTTACTGCTCCGCCGCCCAGACCACCGAGCACCAGGATTCACCAACCTTCTGTTCGTCTTCGCGATTATGTCTTTGCCGCCACTGCAACTTCAATAAACTCCCCTCCAGCTGCTTCCTCATCCTCACCGTCCTTAGGTATTCGCTATCCTATTGCTGATTATGTTTCCTGTAATAATTTTTCGGTTCCGCACTCTAGTTTTTTGGCTGCAGTTACGGCTGGCTCGGATCCAACAACGTTTTCTGAGACTTCTCGCTCTGTTCAATGGCGTCTAGCAATGGTTGCTGAGATTGATGCTCTTGAACGCAATAAGACGTGGACTTTATCTGCTCTTCCTTCTGGCAAGCGAGCTATTGGTAGCGAATGGGTGTTTCGTACGTAGTATAACTCGGATGGTTCTGTTGAACGCTACAAACCTCGGTTGGTTGTGCTTCAGAATCGCCAGATAGAGGGGACTGACTTTACTGAGACATTTGCGCCTGTTTCTAAGATGTCTTCTGTTCGCTTGTTTTTGGGTGTTGCTGTCATTAAAGGATGGGAGCTTCATCAGATAGATGTGCATAATGCGTTTTTGCATGGTGATCTTGAGGAGGAGGTTTATATGAAGTGCCCTCCAGGATATGTGTTACCTCGTCCCGTGCTTGTCTGTAAGCTTCGGAAATCACTCTATGGTCTTCTCCAAGCTCCTCGTAATTGGTTTGCTAAGTTAGCTGAGACATTGCGCAGATATGGCTTTGTTCAAAGCAAAGCTGATTATTCCTTGTTCTCATATATCCGAAATGGTGTTACTCTCCATGTTTTGGTTTACGTGGATGATCTTGTCATTGCTGGTTCTTCTGGGGATGTTTTGTCCGCCTTCAAGAAGTATTTGAGTTCTTGCTTTCACATGAAGGATGTTGGAGCATTGAAGTATTTTTTGGGCATTGAGATTGCACGTCGCCCTGATGGTATGTTTCTGTCTCAACGGAAATATACTTTGGATATTTTGGCTGATACAGGATTATTGGGAGCAAAGCCTGCTGCTTTTCCAATGGAGATACAACATAATCTTGCGAAAGATGAAGGTCCTATTCATGATGGTCCTGCTCAGTATCGACGTCTCATTGGAAATCTTATCTATTTGACTATTACTCGTCCAGAATCGAGTTATTCAGTTCATACTTTAGCTCCGTTCATGGAGAAACCTCGAGTTGCGCATTGGCAAGCTGCGATTCGAGTCTTGCACTATCTCAAGGGCCATCCTGGTCAAGGATTGTTTCTTTCAGCTCGTAGTCCTTTGCAGCTTATTGGTTTCTGTGACTCTGACTGGGCTGCTTGTCCTATTACTCGACGATCTTTGACAGGCTACTTTGTGACCCTTGGTGATTCTCCAGTTTCATGGAAGACAAAGAAGCAACCAACAGTCTCTCGTTCTTCTGCCGAGCCTGAGTATCGTGCTATGGCCTATGTTTGTTGTGAGCTTATTTGGATGAAATCTCTTCTCAAGTCTCTAGGCGTATCGCATTCTCACTCGATGAAGTTATTTTGTGACAGTCAAACAGCTCTACATATTGCTGCTAATCCGGTCTTCCATGAGCGAACGAAGCATATTGAAGTTGATTGTCATTTTGTTCGTGATTTGATACCCCAGCGTGCCATGAAGATGCCTCCCAACAAGCGAAACTTGAACAAGTTTTGCGAGTACCATGACGACCACGGCCATGACACAGAGGATTGCATCCACCTGAAGAAGGCCATCGAGTCATGCCTGCGTAAAGGGCGGTTGAAACAATTTGCTGCCACCGCCAAAGCTCACAACAAGGCGACATATGCTAACAAGAATGGCGGCCAGGATCAAGGGGCCAACAGGGCGCGTGGTAAAGGAAAGGAGGTGGCGCGGGCCGAGCGACCAGATGAAAAGAGAGCAAAGTATGAGGAGGAATCATCACCAGAACGAGAACCAGCGAGGCGCGCGAGCAATGATATACTCACTATCATAGGCGGAAATGCCGGAGGGAGCTCGGATTCACAAAGAAAGGCTAGATGCAGGATAGCCCCAGAACACACTCCGACGAGCAGGAGGCTGGGTAGAGATGAATTGATCACGTTCGGTGCCGACGATCCCATCCCGGATCGTCCGGCCGGATGCGATGCGGTCATCATCACGGTTCAAATAATGGATAAGATGGTTCATCGAGCGTACGTGGATGGTGGCAGCTCAGCAGAAATAATGTATTGGCATTGTTTCGAAAAGCTGGACGACAATACAAAGGCCAAGTTGATCCCAACAAGCACACCGTTGGTGGATTTCGCGGACAGAACGGTGTGGCCAGAAGGAACAATCACACTTCCAGTTGGGGTCGGGGAGAGGCCGACTAGGAAAGAGGTGGACATGGAGTTCATCGTCATCAAGGCTCATAGCCCGTACAACCTAATACTGGGGAGGCCAGCGTTAGCCCAGCTCAAAGGTATTGTCTCAACCCTCCACCTTCTTTTGAAGTTTCCAACCAAAGGAGGGATATCGACCGTTCGAGGCGATCAGCAAAAGGCGAGAGAGTGCCATAGAATCGCATTAAAGAAGCGGAAACATCCAGATGACGAATCGCCACCACGATGTCCGGTCCACATGGTCCGGTCAGGGATCCCAGACCCCAAAACCTTGTCAGCATCATGCATGCCCATGTTCCTTGACCAAGGCGGATGCCGAGGAGTCCAAGTGGGATCCGACTTGCCCGACGCAAGTCGTCAGGAGGTTCTGGAGGTCCTGATCAAGCATCAGAAGGTCTTTGCATGGAAGGCGACAGACATGACGGGAGTATCACCCGAACTCGGTCAACACGCCCTCAGAGTGGATCCTTCACACCCACCAGTCATGCTGAAAAGACGGCCGCTATGCCCAGAAAGGAATGACGCGGTAAACAAACAGGTAACCGAGTTGGTGAATGCAGGTATCCTACGGGAAGTGCCATACCCCACGTGGTTAGCCAACCCGGTCCTGGTCAAAAAGTCAGATGGGAGTTGGCGAATGTGCATCGATTACAAAGCGCTGAATAGGGCATGTCTCAAGGATTGCTACCCGACACCCATCATCGACCAGAAGGTGGACGCGTTGGCCCCTTTCCCGATCAAATGCTTTCTAGATGCATACAAGGGATACCACCAAATCACGATGAAGGAGGACGACATCGACAAAACTGCCTTCATCACGGAGAGGGGAGCCTTCGCGTACCGGATGATGCCGTTTGGCTTACGCAACACCGGTGCCACTTACCATAGGGTGGTGGACAAGATTTTCAAAGCGCGGATCGGCCGCAACATGGAAATTTATGTCGATGACATGGTCATCAAGAGCGTATCGTATGAAGGTTTAGTGAAGGATCTAGATGAGACTTTGGGAACCTTAAACGCGTCAGGTATGATGCTCAACCCGGCCAAGTGCCAGTTCGGAGTGGGGGCCGGGAAGTTCTTGGGCCTCATGGTGTCCAACAACGGTTTGGAGGTCAACCCAAAGAAAGTCCAAGCCGTCTTGGAAATGAAGCCTCCCCGGAACGTTAAAGACGTACAGAGCTTGAATAGAAAGCTGGCGGCTATGAACAGGTTCTTGTCACGAGCCGTAGAGAGGTTACTCCCTTTCTTGAGGATCCTCAAGGGCAGCGTCGGGCCAAAAGGAGCAATCCAATGGGGCCAGGCCGAGGATGAAGCATTCCTCAAGTTGAAAGATCATTTAAAAGACCTACCAGCCATGTCCCCTCCCGAGCAAGGTGAGACGCTGTACTTATACCTTGCCGCTAAGATGGAAGTCG
This sequence comes from Sherardia arvensis, assembly GCA_948330725.1. Lineage (NCBI taxonomy): Eukaryota > Viridiplantae > Streptophyta > Magnoliopsida > Gentianales > Rubiaceae > Sherardia > Sherardia arvensis. The sequence continues at coordinate 32,217,077 of OX415241.1, forward strand.
TGAGTGGCGCGTTGGTTAGGGAAGTGAACAAGATCCAGCGTCCGGTCTATTATGTCAGCCGAACGCTGCAGGGGGCCGAGTTGAGATACAGCGCTCAGGAGAAGCTGGCCATGGCATTGGTCCATGCAGCGAGACGCCTCAGGTCATATTTTCAAGCACACCCCATCGTGGTTCTCACAAACGAGCCGCTCAAAGCAATTTTGACCAGGCCGGAGATGTCAGGAAGGTTGGCCAAGTGGGCAATAGAGCTAGGCGAACATGCCATTGAGTTCGCCCCAAGGAAAGCCATCAAAGGGCAAGTGATGGCTGATTTCCTGGCAGAATTGCCATCCGGGATCGAGGAGAAGGATGAAGTCACCATCGACGCACCAAGCGAGCCAGCCGACAAAAAGCAACGACGCGTTGACAGGACAGGATGGTGGAAGCTGCATGTGGATGGCGCATCCGGCGTGGAAGGATCAGGAGCAGGTCTGATCGTGACCGACCCCGATGGCATGGAGACGACGTATGCGTTGAGATTCCAGTTCTCAGCCACGAACAATGAAGCCGAATATGAAGCATTAATTGCAGGCATGGAGTTAGCAAAAGCGTTGGGCGCGACCAAGTTAGATGCATACGGCGACTCGGCTTTGGTCGCAAACCAGTTCAATGGGTCATACGCAGCCAAGGAGCCATCAATGCAGAAATACTTGGCCAAGGTGAAGAGTCTAGCCACACAGTTCGAAGGATTTGAGGTGACCCGAGTCCCCAGATCCGAGAATACGAGGGCAGATGCCCTCAGCAAGCTGGCCTCCACAGCAAGTAGCCATCTGTCCAAGGGAGTTCTAGTGGAAACACTGCCGACAAGATCAACTGACGGCATGACGGTCGCTGCTATTGAGGCCGAGCCGCCATGTTGGTTGACACCAATACGGGACTACTTGCTCAGTGGAGCGTTACCACCCGATCAAAAGGAGGCGAAAGCCCTAGAGAGGAAGGCGCTGAATTTTGCGCTCAGGAACGGGGTGGTATACAAGAGAGGATATTTGCAGCCGTGGTTGCGGTGTTTAACGCCCAGACAAGCAGAAAGAATCCTGAAGGAGCTCCATGAAGGAAGCGGCGGTAGCCATCAGGGGGCCCGGACACTGGCGCTGAGGGCAACCCGAGCAGGTTATTACTGGCCCAATATGAGGGTCGACGCCGACCATGTTGTTAAAACTTGTCATCAGTGCCAGATACATGATCGGGTGTCATTTCAACCGGGCCAGCCCATGAAGAGCATCACAGGCCCATGGCCGTTTGCAAAATGGGGCATCGACATTGTCGGTCCTTTCCCCCAAGCGACCGGCAAGAGAAGATTCTTGGTGGTGGCCGTTGACTACTTCACCAAGTGGGTTGAGGTGGAGGCATTGGCAACCATCACAGGCAAGAGGATGACAAGTTTCGTGTGGAGGAACATTGTCTGCAGATTCGGCCTGCCCAAGACAATCATCAGCGACAACGGACGCCAGTTTGAAGGAGGAGTCTTCAGAGACTGGTGCAACCAGATGGGCATCCAGCAGAGCTTCACATCAGTAGCCCATCCGCAGGCCAACGGTCTCACCGAGCGAACCAATGGAACGATTGTGCAAGGGTTAAAGAGAAGGTTGGACGGCGCGAAAGGGAACTGGGTAGATGAGCTCCCATTGGTGTTGTGGGCATACAGGACGACGCCCCGAACGGCCACAGGTGAATCACCTTACTTTCTGTGTTTCGGCAGTGAGGCCATCATCCCGCCTGAGCTCATCATCCCGTCAACGCGATCCGCCATCCCGGATGCCGAAGAGGACAATGACCAGCGTTTGAGAGAGAGCCTGGAGGACTTGGAGAGAGCCAGAGAGCAGGCCACAATCAAGGAGGCGGCCTACAAGTCATATGTGGAACAACGCTATAATGCCAGAGTCCGCGTAAGAAATCTGAAGCAAGGCGAATTGGCCCTCCGAAAGAATGAAGCCAGCCGAGTTGAAGGCTTGAAGAAGTTAGATGTCACATTGGAAGGACCATACGTGGTCGCAGAAGTGCTGAGGAACGGCGCATACAGGCTGCAGACCATGTCAGGCGAAGCGGTACCAAGGACGTGGAACATGGAGAACCTCCGCCGTTATTACGGTTGAGCAGCATCAGACCCATGAGAAAGGTACCAATTAGTTTGTATATAATGGGGAAATGCTTTTGGAGAACGGATTCCTGATCGGATCGCGACTTTTGCCCTCATGAGGGATGCGATCTTGAGGAAATCCAGTTCTCCCGCGCAAAATTGTATCTTTTGTACTCCCCCCTTCGCTTTTTAATGAATTCCAAGTGTCAAGTTCAAGAACATATCATCTCTTTTTCTGTTTCATTTATGCTTTTTTTTCGAAAGTCGAATGACATGATCGGAATCTGTGATAATGGACATTAAGAGAGGCAGTTCAGGCCATCGCTCCGGTTACCCGGACAGAGCATTAGAACACTCGGCACATCCCTCACTTAGGTTGTGAAGCATTAAGGGCACATCTTTGCCGAGTATCTCAGACATATGTCTGGAATGGCAAAGATGCGGTCAAAAGTGTACCCACACCAATGGGCAAGTCGGATGACACGATCATGATCGTGACCGCCAGACCGAGACTGAGGCTTAGCCGCCCTTTTTTGAGTACTGAACATAGGCGTGGTTTTTTGTTCAAATGCGGACGGGCAAATAGAACAAACCATATCCTCTCCAATCTCGGATAGCTACCGGTTTGGAGAAAAGGTGAGATTTTTTCTTTAAGAAAAACCCATGTCGGACACGGACCGATTAACAAGGACCATAGCTTAGCAGATTTGGTTTTGAAGAAAAAAAACCAAGGAAAGGTCAAGGACCACACACCTTGGTGGCTTGGTCAGGGTTTAGCGACCTCCAAGTTGGCAAGAAATTCAAGCCACATCAAGATTCGCCCCAAATAGTTCATCCTACTGACTCATCCCTCTTCATACAGAAGGATGATGAGTCGCCACCATGAACAGGGGTGAGCAGAATGGCAAGGTATCAACCAAACATTAAGGCAATAGCCAGTAATGCAAATGCACAAACAAGAGTTTCATCAAGTAGCAAACAGCCAAACCGCTAAGGCAATAATATATGCTGTCAAAGCAAGAATTCAATAACAATGTAAAGCAAATGTAACCCTTATGGGTCATTACAAACCAAAAGGAAATTATTCAAAAGAGTTTAAGGAAAAATCCAACAGAAAGAAAGGAAAGGGAAGCAGAACTAATGGTTCTGGGCATAAACTTGGACATTGTTTCCAGCATCCTCCAAGTCCTTCACCAGCCCTTCCTCAGCAACAACTTCACCATCGACCATAACAGGTGGAACTGCAACATCTGGCTCCCATGCAGCAAGCTCGGCCGGAGTCATCTCACCGGTCAATGTAGAAAAGTACTCAGGGAAGCCATAGCCAACAAAGGCATCTGTGAGCTCAGAAAGAGCAGTGGCATAGGCAGCAGAGTCTTCATACACGTTATCCAGCGCGTAAGCCCGTCGAAGGAAAGTAGAAGTGCGCGCTACGGCGCGTTCTGATCGAGCTACCTTGGCAAACACTTCACGCACGCCGGCGGTCAGCACAGACTGATAGTCAAGGGCGAGGCTGGCTTTATCCTCCAGCGCCTTCTTCAGTTGACTTTCGGACTCGGCAAAGCGAACTTGAAGAGCGGCCAGTTCGCCAGATATCTTCTCCATCTGATCAGCTTTCCCAACAGCTTCATCTAGGTGTTTTTGCAGCTCGGTGGCAGATATCTGGGCATCTAGTAGGGTAGCGTCGTTGGTCTCCTTGGCTATTTTCAGTTCCTCACCGTCCGAGATGGTAGACGCCAATTGAGCGTTGACAGCGTTCAGCTGCTTCTTCATTGCCCGCTCGGATTCCATCCAGTCATCCGGTGACCACTCAGCATCAGCATCTACCTTGGCCTTGGCCTCATCCTGAAGTTTGACTATCTCGGCATCGGCGATGGCCAGTTGCCTCTTCACATCCCCGAGCTCGATGAGGGTGGCGTGATGCACCTTCTGATCAGCCTCATGTGCCAAGCACAAGGTGCTGAAGTCAGAGATGACGGCGAGGGACGAGCAAGCACCCTAAAATTATAACAGTTAGGAGGACAGAGTTGGAAGAGGAAGTTAAGCATGAAAAGAGCGATAACCAGATGAAACTTACATCGAAAACAGACGAAATCAGATTGTGTGTGGCAGTCCTGACCCCATGAAGGTTTAGCGCCGGATTCTTCACCCAAGCCCTAAAATGGTCAAGGGGCATCACCTCCTTGAGATACTCCAAACGACCGGCAGGCGAGTTGAGGAAGACGGTGGAGGAGTTGGTTTTACCCTTGTCAGTTTGAAAACCACCAGCGTGCGGAGGGGCCCTCCCACCATGCTGCGGACCAGTCGGCTCAGTGCTGCTCCTCGGTTTCTCAGGCACTTGGGGTCGGGACGAGGCATTCTCGCGACCGCCGACCCCCATCTGGAATAGCTGGTCGGGCTTCAGCAAACCCCTTGACGACCCAGTATCCTGATAGGGAAGCGAAGAACCATCAGCATTGCCATCCTGCTCGGTTTGAAAGGATTGACCATGCGACTGAGTGGACTGGTTTGGGCCGGCACTGTCCTCCAACCTCCTACGCTGCGAGGGGCGGTTGAACTTCGTCACGTCAATGGTTGGGCGGCGGCGAGTCACATCTGTTGTAAACATACGCCATGAAGCAGATACGGTTGATACAAGAACAAAAGGTCGTGATAATGCTCAAGAAAGATGAAAAGGAGGGTCAAGTCTATCGACATACCTTTATCAGTTCGACCAATCGGAGCGAGTGCTAGAGCAGCAGGAGGGCTGAAAGGATCGACATTTGGGGGACCGTTGCCCTCATCCTGGATGGCATCACCGTCACCTGGGATGACAACAGGCTCACCCTGGATGGCAGGGAGCACGCGACGGTGAGGCAGGCCGGAATCCCGCAACCTTTCATCCAACTTTAAAACATCCCACCTCTCCGGTCTCTCCTTCAGGGCCCTGATGGAGGCAGCCAAGCGGTTCTGGGATACGCTATCTGGAGCGCGGCCGCACGTGTCAGGATCACCAACAGCCTGCCTTGGGCGAGAAGCGGTAGGTCCATACACCACGTCTTCATCGACGAACATGAACTTCACCTTCCAGTTGGTTGTTTTGGGCATGCCAGTCAAGATGTGCAGGTCTGCTTTGGGGCGAACCTTGATATGGCCCCAACCGTCCCCATCACCGCCACCGCCGGTGTAGAAGAACACCCGGAACAGGGTAACGGAGGGAACAACCCCACGGGCACCACACAGGGTCTCGAAGCCAATAATGTTGCGCACAGTGTTTGGTGTCATCAAGCCCAGAGTCATGTCAAAATAAGACAAAATGGACTGGCAGAAAGGAGTAAGAGGGAACCTGACGCTACAGCGAGCCAGATGCTCGTAGTAAACAGGAACTTTGCCCGCCGGGGCAGCATTGATGGTGTCGCTGGGTTTGGGCCGGACGATTGACTTCGCCAGATCGGCGATCTGGAGGCCCTCGGTGTCGCGGCAGATCTGAACAAACTCGGCCGCTTCGTCGTCCGTGATCTGACAGAACGCGCCGGAAACAGGGATATCTGTCATGATCAGAGCAGGCAAGACACGACAGAGGCAGGAGGAAACGAAAAATGAAAGTGAAAAAGGTACACAGGCGTGTGCGGAATGTCTACAGTTGTAAGCAATAAATTCGAGATGGGATGAAGAAGACAGAAATGAGAAGCAGTTTCGTATTTGAATGAAGAAAGGGGGGGGAGTTATGCGAGCAGTTAAAGCAATAATGGCGGTTGCCAAAAGTTACACAGTTACAAAGAGTAAGTTTACACGCATCCCCTCGAAAAGGTGACGACACGTGGCAGACATGCAGTTATATCAGAAGGCCCACTGTTGCACGGGGTCCAGAAACCCAGATACAGTCCATCACGCGAACCGTTGCTTCGCGCTCGGACTTGGGGGGACTTGTTAGGGTCGGGCATCTCACCATCCCGTATGGTTCATCCCGACCCCTCATCCTGCATGACGATCGGGCCAGACCCGACAGCAGATGGCAGCTTTACCTAACCTGGCAGAGGAATCTTCCCAGACCGCCTAACGGCGCGGTCTGATCAGACCAGACTAGCTGTCATCACCATATATATATATCCCTTTCTCACAAGAGAGAGGTAAGTTAACTAAACACAATCAATCACATCCCAACTCTCCGAACAGTCTACTGACTTTAGCATCGGAGCGGGAACGGCAATTAGCCGCCCCGCCCTAATTGAGAGTTCCTTGATTCTTAGCAGGTACTCCTCATCGTGCCATCGCGACGGATCATCAAGGACGCACATTGCGACTGTAACACTATGCATGATGGTCCTGCTCAGTATCGACGTCTCATTGGAAATCTTATCTATTTGACTATTACTCGTCCAGAATCGAGTTATTCAGTTCATACTTTAGCTCAGTTCATGGAGAAACCTCGAGTTGCGCATTGGCAAGCTGCGATTCGAGTCTTGCACTATCTCAAGGGCCATCCTGGTCAATGATTGTTTCTTTCAGCTCGTAGTCCTTTGCAGCTTATTGGTTTCTGTGACTCTGACTGGGCTGCTTGTCCTATTACTCGACGATCTTTGACAGGCTACTTTGTGACCCTTGGTGATTCTCCAGTTTCATGGAAGACAAAGAAGCAACCAACAGTCTCTCGTTCTTCTGCCGAGCCTGAGTATCGTGCTATGGCCTATGTTTGTTGTGAGCTTATTTGGATGAAATCTCTTCTCAAGTCTCTAGGCGTATCGCATTCTCACTCGATGAAGTTATTTTGTGACAGTCAAACAGCTCTACATATTGCTGCTAATCCGGTCTTCCATGAGCGAACGAAGTATATTGAAGTTGATTGTCATTTTGTTCGTGATTTGATTCAGTCTCGTGAGATAGTTGCTCATCATATTCGTACTACTGAGCAACCTGCTGATCTTTTTACCAAGGCACTTGGACGACGTACATTTCAGGATTTGATTGGCAAGATGGGCATTCGGGATCCTCATGCTCCATCTTGAGGAGGAGTGTTAAGGAAAGAAGATGTTTGTTTTCTATGTAAATTAGTATTTTATATGGAATATAGGTTAGACTATCATTTTCCTTCTGTAATTATGTTATTGTACATTAATCTCACATCGGTAGATTCGATAGTTAGGTAGACATAGCCTCCCTATATAATGTAAACTTTCTCATGAATATACATATATACGAATTTACCCGAATATCTTTGATACAATTCTCTAATTCTACACTTTCCCAACTTGATTAGTTCCAATTTTTTTAGGCACGTCCAGATTAATTTTATTGGTAAATGAAATAATATTCTTTATTGTGGAAGAATATTTGGAAAATGAAATTCTTTTTAGAGGTAATCTTGTGAGAGACCGTCAATATTGTAGACCGGAGACTAAATAGTAAAAGCATGATTGAATAAAAACAAGTAGGTCCTTAATTGCAATTTAGAAATTTACTATTCACGCATGCACTATTCACGGCTCGCTACTATTCAAGCGCGCACTATTCACACGCGTACTATTCACGGTCCAGTACTATTGACACGCGCACTATTCACGGCCAATACTATTCATTTCACAGTACTATTTTAATACCTTTTACATTAAAATACTGAGGTTTTTAATTAAAACCATGATGTTTGATTTTTTCAAAATGATGTACATTAAAACACAGAGGTTGTTAATTAAAAGTAAAATGTTTGATTCTTAATAGATTGTAGATTAAAACACGGAGGTTTTTAATTAAAAGTATAATGTTTAATTTTTAATATGTCATACATTGAAGCACGGAGGTTTTTTTATTAAAATTAAAATATTTGATTTTTAATAGATTATAATTAAAATAGGGATGTTTTTAATTTAAAGTATAATGTTTGTTTTATGACAGGTTGTAAATTAAAATATGAAGGTTTTTAATTAAAAGTATAATATGTTATCTTTGATTGGTTGTAGATTAAATTACGTAAGTTTTTAATTTAAATAGAATGTTTGAATTTTAAATATGGAAGTTTCAGTTTAAAAGGGGAATGATTTTAAGGTTAAAATATGAGGTTTTATTTACTGTAACTATAAATATATATTACTTGCATGGAAAATCACTAAAGCTGGATCGGTGGAGTTGATTCACCCTTTCATGAGGTCTTGGGATCGAGTTTCGTGTGTAATATTTTTGCAAAAAAACGGAAAAACTGGACAAGCAAGTGGTGGGTCCCACCAGTACGCGCGCGTGAAATTGAAAGGGATGAGCAAGTTTTTAAATATTGCAATTAAACCCCTCCGTGTTTTGGAAATAAGGGCCTTAATATTATTTTACTTAAAAATAGCCTAGTCAAAATTATAAACGGTCTTTTTCGAGACTTTCCCTTTTTTTTTAATCATTACGCTAAACTTTTCAAGTACATTAATGTACCAATCTTCCCGAGTACTCTATGTAAACATACATATATTTTATTATTTTTACATGTCATTTATTGCAATGAATGGACATGGGTATATATGCCCGTATTTATCTAGTTATAATACAAATCAAATCTCACACTACTCTAAGATTCATATAATATATAATTGATTAAAATCATTAAAATATGTAATAAATATTACTATTTATTATTCATAATTAAGAACGGCACGTATCGCCGGGCACAACCATCCTAATTTTATCAAAAATAAATACTCTTTATTAAAATTGGATAGGTCAAATTTTAAAAAATGTAAATACCACTACGTGAAATTTATATTTTTTGAATGGCTATTATGACCTAATATATAACAGTCATACCAAATGATATGGAAGTTGATTACGCATTTGTATCACGTGTATTAGAACCGAGAATTGGAACATGTAGGAAGGCTGTAAAAAGGTCTTGGTCGGCAAGATATAACTTTTACTGGTATATCTGTGTACTATTCTTCACACACTAGTCTCCTTCCTTGGAGGACCGTTCGAGAAGTATTTGAATTCCATGGTAAAACAAATAAAACAGCAATAAAATAACCGTTAAAACATCAGTCCTGGCTGTGTGGTTGAAACTTATATAATCCCGCCATTATTATACGCAATCCCAAACTACCAATATTCATAAATCTCAGATTCCGATACCTGATCACTCAAAATGAACAGTCGTAAGCTCAGATCTTTGGTCCAGACTTCCATTGATGACCTTCCTGAGGAGATCTTGCTCCACATCATCTCCTTCCTCCCAACACCTACCGCCGTGAAAACCTCCGCCATCAGCCGTTCATGGCGCAACCGCTGGAATTCTGTCCCGGTCCTTCATTTCGATATGAACGAATTCATTAACTGCATGCCGCCTACAGAAAGATCATCACACCAGCTTCGCCGCCTGTTTGTCGACCATGTTAACCAGACTCTTTATCACTGCCCGCCTAAAAACCCTCTTCGGGTATTTAAGCTCGACTTCTACTACCTCGACAATGACTATTTCAGCAGCTGCGTTGACTCCTGGCTGCGGTTTGCTCTCAGTTGCAAGCCAATGGAGCTCCATTTGTGGCTGCGGGTTGATCATAGTTTCAGTTGGAACGACGACTATGAGGATGATGAAGAAGAAGCTGATGATGATGATGTATTCTCATCTTATTACCTGTTTCGATCTTCAAATCTTGTAACCAGCTCGGTCGAGGTTTTGAGCTTGAGTGGCTGCCATATATCCTGCCCCTGTGTTCTTTTGCTCAGTTCCATCAGAGAAATGCACCTGAATATCTTTGTTGGAGATATTGAGAATTTGATTGCTTCGTGTGTGAATCTTGAGGTTTTGACTCTCAAGGGGGGATTCCATCTACCCAGCTTGACAATAGTGTCTCCAAAACTCAAGCATTGTAACCTACAAGATCTTACTGGTGGTGACACTGAAATGATTTCACTTGAGATCCATGCGCCAAACTTGGAATCAATACACATTGCTTATGTTGAGGCCAGGAAGTATGTTTTCACAAGCGCGCCGGCTTTAGCTAAAGCTCATGTATGTAACTTGGAGTGGTGGGATATCAATGTGCTAAGCTTTATAAGTGGTGTCGAGCGCCTAAATATTCAGAATAAGTGGACTTGGGCTAAGTATACGGTATGCTTTCTATCTTCTCTTGTAGGCTGGGTTGGTTGCCAATCAGATGCTTGATTTTCATTCTCTTCCTTATTGCTTTTGGGACTACAGCTTCAGTCTGGAGAGGCGGTTTTCTTGGAATCTCTTGCTTTCAACAAGCTAAAGCATTTAGAGCTACTGACCGGATACTTGAAAGATGATCTTCTTGGCCTCGAAATTTTACTCAACAACTGTCCGCTCTTGGTGACCCTGGTTTTTGTCTCTGAGTTGCATTTCTTAGTGAGTATCATTTAAACCTCTGTGCTTTGTTTACCTTCCTTTTTTGGCTTGTGAATTGTGATTCCTAACTTGTTATTTCTATGTATAGAAAGGAGAAGAATATGAGATAACAGATAGGCCATTCGCTTTGCATATGCCTCGCCTTCGGCTAGTGGAGATGAGAAAGTACAGAGGAACCAAGAATGAATTGTATGTCGTTGAACTCCTTAAGAAGCACGGTCCCGTCTTAGAAAAGATTGTTGCATATCCAGGAGGAGGATATGATGCACCACCAGGGACTCCTTTTGTTCTTTGATTTCACATACAGTTTGAAAGCTTGTTTTAAAATAGAGAATTTGTGTTTAAACTGTAATAGTTACAATGCTTTCTGCATATTAAGTTAGGAAACTGTCCTATCTTAAGCTATGGATTCATGTTTCTGATTTTATTACCAGGAAGGCTTGATTTTGATGTGTAAACTTTTATCGATGGATTATCTATAATGTGTTCGAGCATTACAATAGCGCTGCTTAGAGCAACTTCATTGTTTAGCTACATGATTGTGTAGTTTAACTTACCACATCATATATAAATTATGTGATTCTGATGCAGCGTGTGTAAAAAAAACAACGAATTATGAATCAAATCTTTGTTCAATTCATCAAAACAACAATAGAATTGACAGATACGAAGGAAAACCCCTCAATTTTATTAACATCAAAAGCCGTGTTACAAAATAACCATAAAACTGTTTATATATTAAACCATAAATGCTACTAAATATAATAAATAACATAAAAGTCCTCCCTAACTTAAAATATTATTTTAAGTATCCAAAAATAATAAAACACGATTTTGACCCTTAAGATAAAGACGAAGGAATTCGTCCAGAAATCATCAGTGCTCATGTATAATATGAGTTCTTATTAGAATCCCGTTTTCAATAAGAAAACACTACTTGTTTGTCGAATTCTGAGACTACTACAATAAACAACAAATATCAGAATCTGCGAAAACTTTTCGGCCGCTGTAGGTAAAGTTCACACCACATCATGTATTGAGAATGTTTTCTGGCAGATGGTAATGATGAAGATAACTTAGGTTTCCATCGGATGAGTGAGTAGTGACGATGATGAGTAGGATGAAGTAATAGTAAATAGAGAGGTATTTTTGTCTCGATTTTTAAATGAAGTGAATTAGAATGAATTTACATGCATTGAGGTAATTTAAATTTAAACATAATCAATTCCTCACCGGAAAACCAAGCAAAACAGTTATTTTTCTTCCCGTTGTGAGACACTGTCACTCATAACGGCTATTTAACGGCTACAAACCACCGTCGTCATGGCGGCCCACCGCCTCTGGCGGTGGTTTTGTTCCCGGAAAGAGTTTCTCACAAGCTCTCTCCAACAGACCTCCACCCCTCTCTTCATCCCTCCCTGCTAATCCAGAAATTGTACCCACCACCTCCCATAGAGGCGAGATAGCTTGTATACACTACAAACGGAGGTACTTTTAATCACACTTTTTAATCACACCAAGATTTTACTAATGTGATTAAAAATAATTAATCACAATTATTTAGATTCGAGTGTCATAAATAATATTATTAATCACATGTTATGTGACTAATGTAAATCTACTCACATAAGGTACAGTAGTAAATTTTGACTGTGAGTAATTAGTATTTATCACACTAAAATTTAAACTATATAAAAATAACAGTTAGTGTGACCAATAGTTTTAAATATATAATTAAACTCACTGGATATAAAATTTAAGACAAAAATGAACCACTGAGGACTAAAGTGCACTGTACGGGGTTTTATTTACAAACTTCAAACAATACTAAGGACCAAACTGTAAAATATAGCTTATTTATGAACTGATTATACGAGTTCCTCACAGTCGCAGTTCTCCCCAATTTTTCAACCCAAACCGTGCTCTTCGAGCAGTTGGTAGGGATCCGAGCAGTTGCAGTTGGTGATGCAGTCCAGCCAGATTTCCGGCAGCCTCAGCTTCAGCGGCGCCATGAGCAATGACGACGACGAGATGTCCCAGTCGGCGTTGTCCTCCTTCAAAGCTAAGGAGGAGGAGATTGAGAAGAAGAAGATCGATGTCCGAGAGAGGGTCCAGGCGCAGCTCGGTCGAATCGAGGAGGAGATTCTCCATTCTTATTGTATCAACGTTGCAGGTAATCATGATAATCTTCACTACTTATAATTTCATTATAATCATTACAATAATTGCTCTTCTTTCTCCACCATTCCTAGGGTTTAAGAGCAGAGCTGCTCAATCTCCACCATTTCGGTGCCGTTTTAGCTCGCACTGATCATGGAGCCACCGCCAGGTTTGTCACTGCTTCCATGATTACCCTGCATTTCTCTCCGTTGATCGCTCGTGTGTTATTTCTTCAGGATTCCGACAAGCTTTTCTCGACGCCGCTTCCAATGGAGATCTGCGGTTGCTCAAGAGTGCGTAAACAATCTCTTTCTGTTTTTTTGTTGCTGTTTTGCTTATTTCAGGGCGCCAATTTTTGAATTTTACTAGCTTGAGCCAAAACAATTCTGGCAAAACTCTTCATTTTGTTAGATATATGATTGTTGTTTAGAATTCTGTATTGATGTTTCAATTCAGTTTAACAGGTATAGATTATATGTTAGTTATCGAACTTTAGTACTCGTGCTTGATGAATCTCTGTTGATATTTATTCAACCTCTTATGTATTTGAATATGTGATTCATGTTGAATTGTTGATCATGTGTTACTTATCGAGGATGATATTTATTTCTTTGCAGTCTAAAAATACACTTTTGTCGACTTTCTTGTTCCTTGACCAAATTGTGTGGCTTGGTATGACTGGCATTTATAAGGTATGGAAGGAACTCTCATTAGTACCTGCCCTTTTGATACTAGATAAATGCTGAAGGTTTTTGTTTTTAAAAAATCTGATGAAACTCTCTTGATTTTTACTCTCTCAATAAGAACAAAGAGCGTGTTGAGCTCCTTGGCAGAATCTCGCTGTATTGCTGGCTGAGCTCATCTGTGTGTACCACTTTGGTTCAGGTTTGTGGTTCAGTCATTTGTCTACAGTTTTCTTTGTAAATCTCCATTTTAGTTCACAACCGACTCATGAGTCTGATGACGTCTTGATACTTTGCACCGTGCAGCTAGGTGAACTTGGCAGGCTTTCAGCATCAATGAAAAAGCTAAAGAAAGAACTCAAGGATACTGACAAATACAAGGTTTGTATTATCTCGAGATGCTTATATTTTTCACTCTCGCTCCATTAATCATCTGCTCATAATGCATTTCTCCTTACTTTTGGATTAATTGATTCTGCAGAATGAGCAGTATCGTCCTAAACTAGGGAAGTCAAATGACTGATCCCTAGCCTTGATTAAAGCTGGACTGGATTTGGTTGTTGCAGTTGGCTTGCTTCAGTTGGCACCCAAGAAAGTCACTCCTCGTGTAACTGGAGCTGTTGGATTCACCAGCTCTCTGATATCTTGTTACCAGGTAACACCCTCTCTTATATTAACTTACGGAAATAGTCTATACTTACAAGATCCTTGACAAAAAAAAGCCGATGTAAATGTGCTCTCTATAATATTCAGATGCTTTGTTTCCAATTTTGCAGTTGCTGCCTTCAAAGCCGAAGGCCAAGTCCTCTTGAAGTACACCATGGTTTCTAAATCTGTAGCAGTCTAAAGCCGAATAATTACTATTTCTGTTTAGAGTTTGAAGTCGTACTGCTTTAAAAAGGGCTGTCTGCATTGATACTAGCCTCTCATTATGTGTTGTCTCGTACAATTCATAATAAGATTCTCTGTTAGTAGTGTTATTTTTTCTCAATCTAGAAGTGACTCTTAAGCAACTGGGATTTGTTAATCTATGTGTCCGAAATACAAATGTATGTTGGGGAATGATTGTTGGCCTAATGACATGTGAATGTCAAGGGATCTGTTTTTTGAAGATTTTCTGAAACAAATTGGCTTTTACATCATCAATTCATGTTCAAGCTGTATCCTTTGCTATAGATATTGTTAGAGAGCTTGTTTATGAAGCTAAGTTTACCTCGGTTTATGAGTTAGTATAGTGTATAATGTGTGTCTGATTTGGGGTGTTTTTTATATAATTTAGGAGCTGAAATTGAGACCTTGCCCGGTTGTCTTTGCATCGTTTTCTGGTGGTCCGAAAGCCTGCATGTACAAAGTCCTTCAGGTGAACATTTACATCAACATCTTACTTAACGAAGAAAGTCTACAGCTTTAATGTTTTCCATAAGGTTTTTTAGCATAGAAAAAATGAGTGTAGCTGTCGTGGATAACTTGATGTAAGCTGATCTTGTGTGGCATTGCGTGTCTGAACTTTCTCATTCTTTTGATTACAGATAATTGAGCGAAACTGCGAAGAGCAAATCTATGTAGTACTTTCTATGTCCTCTACAAAGTCATCTTGCACCATGTTATATGTTCTTAAAGTTGATGTGTGACTGAGATTAGATTGTTGTCATGATCATAGGATGAGTTCCAGCTTGTAAGCGGGACTGTATCTCGGGGTTCATCTTTGACTCCAGTCCAGTTGATTTCACTAGTGACTTCGGCAAGAAGTTTGTTTGAAGATGTCGAGTCCTCCTCTCGTGGTCTTCTGGATTGCAAATGGAATTGCCTCCAACCTCGATACCTTATTCCTTAGCAGGTTTGAAATGCAACGAGCTGAGTATTGGCAGACTATATATGCTACCACAGTGAGTATTCATTGCACTTAGTTAGAATAAATAAATCTTTGGTAATGCATACTCATATGTTCTTCACTAATAATGCATTACTATCCTGTAGAAGGTTGCTACAAAGGTTGGCGGTGCTTTTGCTGCAAAGGTTGGCGGAGCTTTTGCAGATGAGGATGCCCATGGAGAGGTGATGAAGGAGAAAGAGACGATGCGGACTGGAAAGTGCACAAGGCTTTTGCAAATTTGGTTAGAGAAGCAGCTTGGATGAAGGAGACGATGAAATGCAGAATCTGCTGAAGAACTGAAGAGTAGCAGTGCAGAAAATAGTTCAGGTCAAAATTGCAAATATAGATAATTTTGGCCCAAACTGAAAATATAGATAATTTTGGGCCAAAATTGTAAATATAGATAAGTTTGGGGTAAATGTGTAAATATGGATGTTTTTGGGAAATTTTATAAATACATGTAGTTTGGGGCAAATTTATAATAAATTGAAAATTTGGGTCAATTTTTAAATATGCAAACGTTCTGGATATATTTGTAAATACTATATCTACAGGGGTTAATTTGAAAATATAAAACTTTGAGACAAAAATTGCAATTTATAAAACTATAATTAGTCACACTAGTTATACTTTTGGGAGTAAGGGTCACTAATAGTAAATTGGTCACATATCAATTATGTGACGAATACTTTTGGTCACACCCCATTTGAGTGTGATTAAGTATTAACCACACTGGCAGTAATGACACTTTGTTCATGAGTGTGACCAATACTTTTAGTCACACTTTTTTGACATTTAGTCACAAAAAATAGATGTGACTAAAAGCGACTTGATTTGTAGTGATAGTTACTAGACAGCAAGCTGAAACACTTGGTTCCCACTATAGCAATGCTCTAATCGGCAAATTCTCCCGCGGTAAGCCGTCCATGGAACGTCTAAATGAGGCTTTCTCAAAGGCAGATTTCAAAGGAAAATATCAGATCGGAGCCATTGATTTCCGACACATTCTGATGCGCTTTGAGGATCCCGAAGATTACCGCCGCTGCTGGTTGAAGGGATATTGGACTTTTGGAGGCTCTCAGATGAAGGTTATAAAGTGGACCATCTATTTTTCCCCAGATGCCGAATCATCCATTGTACCGGTTTGGATAACAATCAAAAAGGTACCCTTTTTCTACTTCAATGATACCATGATCAAGTCCATTGGAGATGAAATAGGCACATTTATCAAAATGGATGCGGCCACCACTTCTTTTACTAGGCCAAATGTATTGAAAATCTGTGTCGAAGTTGATTTAAGAAAGAAGTTACAGACTCATATCAAGCTATGAATAGATGATAATGTTGCCAGATTCCCCATTGAATATGAGGAGGTTCCTAACTACTGCCAGCACTGCTGTATGATAGGTCACCATGATGAAATCGGTGGCATTCTTCACTCTGAACTACGCAAAGCTCAGCCTCTCAGGCCTAATGCTCCTATCAAAGAAGGAAAACTGTCTATCACAGTCAATGAAGAGCCTCCTTCTAATAATGATCTTCTCAGGCCTATCACTGATGTTGGCAATTCCTCCACCATCCCTCAACCCCAACCTCAACTTTTTCAACCTCAGACTATGGCAGGCCCTTCTGGTTACTCCCCTGCCACCAAAGATAAAGAGTCAGCTAATCCCCCCAACCTGTTCCACCCCTCCTCACTCAGCAACAATAAATTGAAACCTCTGTCCCCTCCCAAATCTCCCACCAAAGATCCCTCCAAAACCACTACTGCCCCCTCTATCACTAACCCTTCACCATCAGTCACCATCTTGAAAAGACCTGCCTTCATGACAGATACACCATCCTCCTCCATCCATTCTCTTGCACCTAAACAAAAAGCCCCATCCACCTATGCAAAAGATGACATTGTTGTTGGTATAGGTAACAAAAATTCTCTCTTTGAATACTCTTTATCACCTAACAAGTCCTCATTTTCTCATGGTCAACAGGGAAATAGGTTTCTTCCACTTCTGAACACTGAGAATATTGATAAGGACAATCCTTCTGACTATGACATCTCCACTGAATCTTCAGAAGATGACAATTTGAAGGACATTTCTGCTCAGGTGAATTCCTCTAACCCTGACCCAATTCTTGTTGATGTAAATGAAAAAAAGTTACCTCTGGGGACATCCTCAACTCCAGTTGTTGATAAATCCAAAATAGCTAATTTTTTCACCCAAATCAACAGAAAATTTACTCCCAAAAAAACCCAAAAAATTCCATCACCTAACAAGGTCCTCACTAGATCAAAAAGCTCAAAAAATAGTTTTTAATGGTTGATACAACTTTAAAAAATAAATTTTTGGTTTGGAATATCAGAGGTATGAGGACCTCATTAGACAGATTGTTTGACTTGGTGCATGAACATAAACCTGATTTATTTTGCATCATTGAACCTATGCATAAACACCACAAATGTGACATTTACAGAAGAAAGTTACATTTTTCTAACTCAATCCACTCTCACAGTGGTAAGATTTGGTTAATGTGGAATAATCATATAAATGTCACAATTATCCAAGATCACCTTCAATTTCTATCAGTAAATATTTTCAGTCACACCTTAAATTTTTCTATGGAAGGTTTTTTTGTGTATGGTCTGAGAACCGTCCCTGGAAGACAAATACTATGGGATGAATTATCTGAGAAAAATTTAGAGGAATGTTTTTTGATAGGAGATTTTAATGCTATTACATCCATGCATGAATATAATGGTCCTTCCAGACCTTGCATTAGAAGCATGACTGATTTTAACAACTTTATCTCCACATCTGCATTATTAGAAATTAATACTGTAGGTAATATATATACATGGTCTAATAATAGGTCTATGCATGCCACAACAGAAAAATTAGATAGAGGTTTGGCCACTCAAAACTGGTTGGAGAAGTATCTATCTTCATCTATCCAGGTTTTAAATAGAGGCACCTCAGATCACTCACCCTTGCTACTCACCATAGGCAGTAACATACCATCCTCACCTAGATCATTTAGGTTCCTAGATGCATGGTTCAACAGAGAAGAATTCCTATCATTAATTCATAATGACTGGAACCTTCCTTTGAACGAGTCTGGGATGCTGAGATTTTTTCTCAAGCTGAAAAGACTCAAAATAACAATTAAGTGCTAGAATAAGCAAGTTTTTGGCAACATTGATACTAATGTGTCTGAATCTGCTGAAGCCTTAAGACAACAAGAAATAATCTATGATTCTAATGGCTCAACTGATGAGCTCATTAAACTCAACAGATTAAAATCATTGTACCTCAGATCTCTCAAAGAGCAACAAAAATTCTGGAAACAAAAATCCAGAATTAAATGGCTCAAAGGGGGAGATGAGAATACAAATTTTTTTCACAAAGTGTGAAAGAGAAAAGGAGTGGTCTGAGTATCACAAAAATTCAGAACTCCAATGGAATTTGGATAGATAATATCTCAGAAATTGAATCAGAAGTTGTTCAGTATTACACTGATCTGTTAACTGAACCTGAGAATAATCTCAATGGCCTTTTCCATGACCATGTCCTCACCCAAAATTCTAAACTAATCACTGATGATGATAATGCTCAGCTTATCAAGCCAGTAACAATGGAAGAACTTAAGGCTACTGTTTTTAATTTAGATAAAAACATTAGCCCTGGTCCAGATGGATATTCTTCAAAATTCTTCACCAAGGCTTGGGATATCATTAAAGAGGATCTATTACTTGCAGTTACTGATTTTATGAGTCCCTCTAAGATCCCAGCTGGAATAGCAGCACCACCTGGATCACATTGATACCCAAGAAAGATGATATAACCTCTTTTTCTGATTTTAGGCCTATAAGTCTTTCCAATTGCATAAACAAAATTTTCTCTAAAATCTTAATGGAAAGACTGAAACCTTTTATGCACAAAATCATCTCTCCTAACCAATCTGCCTTTTTACAAAATTAGGACATTTCTGATAATGTACTGTATCTTAAAGAATTGGTTAGGTTCTTAGATAGGAAATCCAGGACTCCTAATTGCATCATTAAACTGGACCTTATGAAGGCCTTTGATAGAGTAAGTTGGGGCTATTTAAACACTGTACTTATGCACTTTGGTTTCCATGGCCAGTTTGTGTACAATGTCATGAAAAATCTGAGAGATGCTCATTTCTCAGTTTTGATAAATGGCAAGCCCAGTGGCTTTTTCTCTCCTAGTAGGGGTATAAAACAGGGAGACCCCCTGTCCCCTTTCCTGTTCAATATTTTTTCTGAATGCTTTACTAGGAGTTTAGCATATGTGTACTCTATAGGAAAAATAGATTACTTTGATATTCCCAGAGGTCCTTTACCAATCTCCCATCTGAGCTATGCTGATGACACTATCATTTTTCTCAAAGCTAACAATACAAGTCTGAAAAGAATCAAAGCATTTCTTATTGTTTTTTAACAGACTACTGGGCAGAAAATTAATTTTAAAAAATCTAATTTTTTTTTGGTAAAAATGCTTCTAATTTTAAATCGAGACAGGTGAAGGATATTCTGGGGATGAGACAGGGTTCTTTACCTTTTGTGTATTTAGGGGTACCTATCTTTACAGGAAGAGCCCTAATAGCACATTTTCAGCCACTGATGCAAAGGATACAGAATAGAATTTCCAACTAGAAAAACAAATGGTTGTCAAATGATTTACACTTATTAAATCATGTATATTTTCAATCCCTCAACACCTGTGGTCTGTGGTAAAACCTCCCATTGCAGTTATAAATAGAATTGAAAAAATGCTATCTCTTTTTTTTGGGAGAAACTGAACTTAGACCTAAAAAGGTCTGGAGGAAATGGAGGGATTTATGCTACCTTATAAATGAGAATGGCTTAGGAATTAGATCTATCCACAATATTATTAAAGCATATTCAATCAAATTGTGGTGGAAATTCCAACTAGGTCTAACATTATGGTCACAGTTTTTATGGTTACTGCCCCCATCATATAAAAAATCTCCTACCTGGAAGAGAATTATTTTAGTTAACCAATATGCTGAGAATTTCACAAAGGTTATTGTAGGGAAAGGAAGTTGCAACTTCTGGAGCTCTAACTGGACAGGCCTTGGATGTCTAATTGATTTAGCTCCTAATGGCCTCCATGATCTCCCTCTTACTTTACTGTGAAAGAATTTCATGATAACAGAGATCAATTGCTTCAGTATCTAGCCTTTTGGCCTTCTGATATTCTCAGAGTTGTGCAGAATTTAGTCTGTTGTAATGACAGGGATGATAAGTTGATATGGAAGCCAGGTACAAATGGGGATTTCTCCTTCAAATCAGCTTATAATGCTCTGAGACACTCAAGACAAGTTTCAACCTCTCTGACACGAATGTGGAACCCCAAGCTTCAGAAAAAGATAAGTATATTCACATGGAAACTTATTAATGGTTTCCTACCATGCTGATATCCTGGTTAAAATGGGCTTTAACTTACCATCAAAATGCCCTTTTTGCAATCACTGTGACACACTTGAACATTGTTTCAGTGAATGTAATCTGGCTTTAAATATTTGGTCTTTTTTCTACTATTAATTGGTTGGTACTTCTGACATGTATTTTGACAATCTATGGGACAGATTATCTTTTTACTGGTCTTTTATTGGATCTAGTAAATTGCAGTCTAATCTGTTTAGAGTTGTCCCTTCAGTCATTGTTTGGTTCATCCGGAAGGTCAGAAATAACTACATCTATGAAAACATCATCCCTAATCCAGACTGTCTTAAAAAAGCTATTATGGATCATATTTTTGCCATTTACACAGCCAGGCCTAATAATCTCTGATTTTGATAAGGAACTAGTAAATTTAGGTTTCCTACCTTTGCACTCCAGACCCCCATAGCCAACCATTACAAGTATTGCATGGTCACCCCCTTTAAATGGTATTAAAATTAGTGTGGATGCTTCCTGGCATGCTTCTAATTTTGCAGGTATTGGAGTGATTATCAGGAATCAATCTGGAGACCTTATATCTTCCAACTATTTCTACATACCTGCAACTTCTCCACTCCATGCAGAGCTCTTAGCTATCCAAAAAGGATTGGAGATGGCAGCTCCATTGCAGACACCACACACACTTGAATCTGATTGTCTGATGGCAATTAAGGCTATTCAACAGCCATACTTAACTCCTTGGAACCTCTTTGAGCTTGCTTTTTCTATGAGAGATGCTGATCACATTTCCCACATTAAAAGACAAGGCAATCTTCCAGTTGATTCATTGGCAAAGCATGCTTATAAACATAAAATATCTGAGCCACTACACTTCCAACAGCTCCCTCCTTTTATACAAGGTTTGCTTCTGTTGGATAAAATTGGAACTCCCGCCCTGAGGATCTCTTAGTTTGGATGCTACTCATTCTTTCTTTTGTTACAGATTGCTTCATGGAATATCAACTTAATCAAATCCAGACTTTGGGACACAGTTTTTACACTGAGGATCTGTCACTGTTGCATCTGCTGCCACACTACTGATGTATTTTTGCTCCTACTACTACTATGTTTCTTCATGACTTTGGCACCGCTCTGAGTTTTGCTAGGCAATTCTCTAATAGGTTTCATAGCACTAGGTTGAACTAGTAGTTAGTTGTAGTTTAGAGAGGAAGCCCCTCTTCATTATTTATTCTTTTGGAGGTTGTTAAACCCCAAGGGCACTATGCTCCCATTTTTGAGGTTACCTTTATAAGGTAATTGTAAATATACAATGCCTTTTGTTAGGCTTTTTCGGTTTTGGGAGGCTTATAATATTTCCCACCACTTCTAAAGTGGATTTATTTTATTTTAAAAAAAAGATTTAAACATAATGAACTATACATTGGTCTTCTAAATTTATCTTAAAAATATATCAAATTAAGATGAATTTCACTAAACTAATCTACTAAATTCCAAAAAAAATTGCGAGATTGAATTTTTTTGTTAGTTATATAACACCTGGGAGATATTCTTCTGAGATTCATCTCATTTATTTATGAGTGATTTTTAGAATACTTAATAAATTCAATAAATCCAAGAAATCAAAACTTTAAACAAAATATACTATATTAGTATATTGAACGAAGCATAATTGATAATTTTATATTCGGTCTCGGTTTTTGATTTTTCAGATGTTAAAATAATCGAATAAACCTGTCTAAAACAAAGTGGATTGTGAAAGAAGAAATTCGCACACACAAAAAAAGGCCTTCACTTTTTTACCGGCGTCACAGCTCGCATCCCTACTCCGACTAAAATCTAATAACCGTCGCGCCGGAGAGAGGTGATTCCGGGAAGATGTCGAGAGGTCTGCACCGGTTGAGGAGCACTGGATCGGCGGCATACCAGTACGTTTCGATGCCCCAGTTAAGAAGAAAAGCTTCCCACACAGTCTCCGCCGTCAAAGACACCTACTTCTCCGCCAAGGTGCTCTCTTTTTTCTATCTGATTTCTGCTGTTAAGGTTTTAACTTTACGAATTTTGTTGGTTGTAAAAGTTTGTTTGTTGTATGTTTGTAGGATATATTTGAGAGGCACAAAGTGATACTGACACTTGCCACTTCCATGGCAACAGTAGCTACTGGTTTAGTTGGTACGCTCTAATAACTTTCGGAATTAATTTGTTCTTTAATTTTTATTTTTATTGCTGTGTATGTGTGTGTTTATGCTCTTTTGTAGTTCGATTGTAATGTGTTTTGTGAATATAGGCTATTCTTTACGCCATCTGCATGAGGCAAGGGTTGAACGAAGGCTTGCAAAAATAGAAATTGGTGTAAGTTTATGATGTTAATTTTGAATCATTGTTTCCTGTTACCAGTTTCTCTTGAATGGAGTAAGATTTATATATTTAACTTTGTTTGTTAATAAGAGTTGTCATGGATTTATTATGACTAGGTTGATAATGTGTATAGGAAGACGAGATGATGGAACCTAACTAACTGTATAAATAAATTTTCATGTATAATAAATGTATTGTGAACTTGTCCTTTTCTTCACCAGTTCGTTGTTTCAACTATCTCTTTCTCCTTCCCCTATCCCATGATGCAAGAGTCTTGTTTAATGCTTGACAGATCTGCTTTGGTTCTTGTTTAAATGGAATACTATTTTGTGTTGGATATTATTGTGAAAGTGAACTGTAAAAAGTTGGTGCTGGAAATTTAATGTCACCGGTGGATAGTTTTGAGTATCTAAATTCATAAAGATTTGTTAATGTTCGGTCTGTTGGATAGTGCTTCAGCAGGCACTTACAATATTTTTTAAATGTTTCCTTGCGATGAAGCTCATATAGTTTCTCGTGCTCACCTTTAAATAGTTCCATCTATACAGTTAGAAAGTATGCCTGTTAATCCTTGAAAGACGATCAGAGCATGAGATTGCTCACAACTCATGTTGAACTTAAGAGTACATCCTCCTTTTGATACTTCTGTTGGACAATAGGGGGCATTTTCTCATGTAAATATGCTTAAGTCAATACCTTCAGATATTCATTCTTTTTTGGTCTTTCTCTGCTGCTTTCTTTCAGTTGAAAAGCAAGAATGAGCTTGGCGACGATGACATTAGGAAGCTTATTAGAGGCACTGTCAGCATTCCTGCTAGTGTGGCAACTGCTGGAACTACATTATTTGTTGGGTAAGTTGATCCTTTTTTTAAACCTCGTGCTTATGGTAACTTTGTTTAACTTATTACTCCCCGTGGAACAAAACACAAGGGATTAGCTGGTAGCAGCGTAGTTCCAACAGGTGTAATTTACTACTGCCTGCATAGTCTTTCTTTATCCATTTCCCATTTCTCCTATTCTCTGGGATGTGATTTCAGGTCTTCTGAAAAGTTTTTAGCTTTCTGAAAGATTGTAGTATGTACTGTATCATACATCAAATAATCATCAACCATTTCTTAATAATAGTATCATGTTTTCCACTAAAGTAAACTTAGCTTTTCCAAAATTTGAATGGTGATTAGAGTGATAGAATTGTGTTTTGTTGATTACAGATATTTCCTGGGTTGGAAGGGTGGAAAATGGTACGCCGTAAGACAGTTTAGAAGGGAACAAGCAAAGTTACTCGGGCAAATAATACCAGCTAGGCAATGGCCACTGGCCTTCTTGAAAAGACACAAAGCAACACTGGGTACCAGGTTAAAACTGAGGAGATGGCCAGCTCTCAGGATCTTAAGAAGACATCATAAGAAAACTGAAAGTTCTGCTAATACTTCTTCATCTGAAACTATTTCCAATGGCAAGGATATGCTTGAAAAATCAGCTGGAAGTGTTGGCTGCTAAAGCTTCTGAAACTGCAGCTAAGTAAATGAGAGCAATTCACGCACATATACGTTGATACTTTGTTGCTAGCTTTTAGTGTTAGAAATCTAGCAGGTTTCTCTGAATTTTTGCGTTGAGGACAAAAAATAATCATGTAACTCCATGGTTGTCCTAATTCATATGGTGCAGATGCAAGATTTCTGTACGAAAGAGCATTTTTGTAGCTACTCTCTAAATTATAAGTGCGTAAGTTCTGAACACATCGTTTGATCAGTGCAGATAAGTGTATAAGAATGGAATGTTGCTTAGATCTTGAAGTTTGTAATATGAATATATGATGCATGATTATGTGAAGAAGATTGGTGAAAAGTGGAATATTAATCATCATAACCAGTGACGGCCCTAGCCATTTGGAGGCCTGAAGCGAACAAAAAAAAAAGAGGCCCTGTAGTTATTTAACGAGATTCAAAATAATGTTAAAAGTCAAAATAAATTACAATATTCCACTAATTTAATTCAACTCTACTTGCTTTCCAAGAAGCAAATTTTCACTAATCAAACTTCTACAATCAAGCTCTTTAACTAATTCACGCTCAATAGAGAGTGTAGCTAATCCACTCAATCTATCTTGCAACATAGTAGAGCGAAGGTACGATTTAATCAACTTCAACTTGGAGAAACTTCTTTCCGCGGAAGCAACCGTCACGAGAATGGTGAGTAATACTCTATAAGCAATCAAGACGTTTGGATAACAACCATCCATATCCCCTAAAAAATTCACCATTTCAATGGCTAGCATATCTTCTCGTGGCAACCCTACAATTCTCAATTGTTTCAACTCTCCAAACAATTCTTCTCCATCTATCACTAGTGGAAGGGGGGCCTTCAACAGCGCCCGTTAACGGCGGTTTCGCCAGAACGCCGTTATTTTTTGAGGTTCCGATATCGGAACCATGGTTGAGTGGTGCGGGAATATAATTAGCGGCATTTGCCACATAAACGCCACTTGATTAACGGCGGATAATAAGAAACGGCGCATAGGAAACGGCGGTTAGCCATGAACGCCGTCAAGATTATGTGTTCCGATGACGGAAGTCTGGAAATACCTTAGCCTTAGTCACCAGTGTCATGAGAATGTTAATATATATGTAAAGGAACACCGACATGATGACCTTCTGGTTAAGGAACATGACTGAACATATAATAGAAACTTATTATAAATTTTAAAATATCATAAAATATCAAATTTTGACTCTTAAACATGAAGTTTTTGATGATTATGTTAATTTTATTATGTATAATATATTTTTCTTGAAAATTTACTTTGGTATTAACAAAATTAAAGGTACTTGTAGTGAGAATTTAGTATCATGAACCTGAGAAACATTAATAAGACTAAAACTTGTTACTTAAGTACATATACTTTGGAGACATATTTCCTCCACCATTGTGATCAATTTATTTCTATTATTAAATGAAATCAATTTTATTTGAGTGTTTCTGAGTTATTCTAATATAAAGTTTTGAAATTGCACTGATATGAATGTTCAGTTCAGTAAAATTTTGAAAACGTCACAAAACATCAAATTTTGACTTTTTAAACTGATTTTTTTATGATTATGTTAATTTTATTATATATTAGACACTTTTTAAAGTAAATTTACTTTGATATTAGTTCAATGAAAGGTTCGTGTAATGAAAATTATAGTATCAAGAATCCGAGAAGCACTACTAAGACAATACCTTGTTACCTAAGTATATATACTTTAGAGTCATATTTCCACTATAGTTGTGATCATTGCACTTTTAGTGTAAATTTTCTTTGGTATTGACTCGATGTTTGGTACGTTTAGTGAGAACTTTAGAAGCAAGAACCTGAGAAGTACTACTGGGATTACAACTTAGTTAAGTATATATACTTTGCAGTCATATTTCACCCATAGTTGTGATCAAATTGTTTCAATACTAAATGAAATTAAGTATATTTGAGTGTTTCTATGCCAATATAACATAAAGTCCATGAAATATCACTGATACAAATGTTCAATTGAGCAACAATTTGAAAATGTCACAAAACATCAAATGTTTTACTTTTAATAATGAATTTTTTATGATTATGTTCATTTTATAATGTATAATATAATTTTGATGTGAATCTGCTTTGGTATTGGCTCGATGAAAGGTACGTGTAGTGACAATTGTAGTATAGCAAGAATCTGAGAAGCACTACTAAGACTATAACTTGTAGTTAAAACATAAAATTTGTACTTTAATACTGAATTTTTTGATGATTATGTTAATTTTATCATGCATAAGACATTTTTTATGTAAATTTACATGCAATGAAAGGTACGTGTAGTGAAAACTGTAGTATCAAGAACTTGAAAAGCACAACTAAGATTATAACTTGTTACCTAAGTATATCTACTTTTGAGTCATATTTTCACCACGTAGTTGTGATTGATTTATATCAGTTACTGAATGAAATTAAGTAAATTTGAGTGTTTCTAAGACATCCTAACATGAGTGCATGAAATCGTATTCATATGAATGTTCGAGCATTCTTTATCAATTAAGCGTAAAAGTTAAATTTTATATTGAAATAAATATATATTTTTTGATGCTAATATTCCTTTTACGATGTACTACAATGAAATATTTGAACTAACCAGTCCTCATTAAGCGCATTATGTTAAGTAAAAAAACTATAGGGGTGAGTTTAAAATTTATCAAAAGTTTAACTGAGAATTTCATTGACTACTGATTCCACTATTTTCTACAAGAATCGCGTTAATTGATATAAATGTTAAAAACTGATGATTTATGTTGAAATTGAATTTTTTTAAAGTATTTAGTCCGTAATTAAAATTATATTAAAATTGATGGGTTAATATATATAATATTAAAATTGTATGTTGCCAAAATAGAAACATACAACCGATGCATATTTTTGATAAATTAATAAAAACTTTAGTATTAATTCAAAAACATTTATTATATCATAATTTATTTTGTATTTATCTTATCCGTCAATTAATTTAATTGACTTAATCTGAACCGTCGATTCTATACCTATATAAATTTAGGGGATGGACCCTTACCTCCTTATCCTTTTCAGATTCGCCTTCTCTCTTCCGCCTTCTCCTTACCTAAATCTCGCAAACCCCTCTTCTTCCGATCTGCCATCTCTCATCGCTTGAAATCCCGCCGCTCTCAACTCTCGTCGCCGTCACCGCATCCGTCGCCCCGTCGCCGTACACCTTGTCGGATTTCCCGTTCTGCAGCTTCTCTCTGGCGGGTACAAGGCGGTGATTGTGGATAATCTGTATAATTCTTCCGATGTTGCTGTCACAAGGGTCAAGGAACTCGCTGGTGAAAACGGCTGCAACCTTTCCTTTCATAAGGTCCCCATCAATTGTCACTTTTATACTTTGGTGTTGTTGGTTTTTGATTATTTAGTTTTAGTAGTTCTCAGGTGTTGGAGGTTTAACCTTTTAATAATTTTACTTAAGGTTATGATAGATTATGAAACCTTAAAGTTGAATTATGGGAATGGTTCTGATTCTTGCTTCTGGAGACCTTATATGTGTGTCTTATTTGCTTGTTCTTGTTTTGCTGCAGATGGATGTTCGTGATCAACCTGCACTTGAGAAGCTTTTTGAGTCTGAGAAGTAAGTCTTGTGTGTTGTCTTGAAAAAAGTAGAGTGGATTTTTCATTTGTTTTTGTTTAAATAAAAGAAGGCTCGTTTGTTAATTCTTCTGCACTGTCTATTAAGGGATTAGCAGTGTTTAATTATGTCTCAGATTTTTACAACTGGAATAAAGTGAAGATAAGATACTGTGATGGTGGATCTTTTTCTGGGGACACTGCGGCCGAGTCTAAAGTAAGTTGAGGGTTGTTTGGTTGGTTGGAAACTATGGAAAAAATGTTTCTTTTGCTTTTGCTGGAATGTGAGTGAACTAGAGATTGATGTCTGTTTATCTGTTTGACAAAATGGAATGCCGTTCTTCTTCAGAGGTCAGCTTATCTGGGAGGCACTTATGAAAGAATTGTTGTTGATGGGACTTTATCAACTGTATGAGCATATTTGATGATATGTTTTGCTATTTTGCTGACTCTTTTTAACTTATTTTTTTGTAAATTAGACGGGTAAGAGTTTTTTTTAATTAGATGGATAGGGTTTTGAGGTTGCAAGCTGGGCATAAGTACTGCCTGTTGGCCCCAACTTTCGTCTGAGGTTGAATGGAACCACTATGATACCATCAAGGTTAGCATGCTTACTTCTCTTATGGGGATCTTAGTTAGTATTACTTTTCTTTTTCTGATTTTGCTCTTCTCAGGTGAGGAGGGATGTTTTTGGATTAAGGCATTTTGGTAAATGTTGTATGAATGAAGTTCTGATATAGTACTTGAGTATTATTGTGAGATCTTGTGTTGCTTAACTATGAAGTGTTTGCCCTATTCTTTGGGATAGTTTGTATTTTACTTATTCTCTTACAATAACTATTGAGATTAGTTGTAGAATTGCATCATATATCCTTTTTGAGGTTTGATTGATGTGAGATGTGAGTCTGATAATCTCTATAGCTAATTTGATTGTGCTGCAGGAGTTAGAGAAGAAGAGAAAGGAGAGAGCTCTGGTAGTATATGAGAGGAAGAAGCAGTTAACGAAACAAGAGATGAATCTAGGAGTTTCCTTCACATTCCTACTCTAGTTCAAGCATGGTTACATGGTTACGTTCTTATTCAAGTATTCAAGTACAAGCATAGTTGGATTAGAACTAGTGTAGAATGTTTATGAGTTAGTGTAGCATGCTAGTTAGATTAGAATTAGTGTAGAATGGTTTATGAGTTAGTTGTAGAATGATATGTAAATTAGTGTAATAATGGTGTAATGACAATTTGGATCTTCAATATAATTTATAAATTTTGATTTTTTTATTTTGAATTTTATTTTTTATTAATTTCAGCACCATATTTGGGGAAATCAAAATTTCATTTTGTTATCAAAATTTGTCTGTTCCGTTATCGGAAGTATGTACAAAAAAAGTCATTTGTTCCAGCTTCTGGTTGCGTAACCAAATGGTTTCCACAACCGGAACGAACTCATCAATACCTCATCGTTATACGTGTTCCGAATACGGAACAGGTATGCGTCGTTTATAAAAAAACACAGATACGGCGGTTCAGACCGCCATTACCTGTGTTCTGCACAACGGCGGTTAAGACCGCCGTTTACTTCACACCCCCCACCCACAGCGCAGCCACCGACGGCGGGCAGAACCGCCGGCGTAGGGGGGGAGCGACCGCCGTGAAATCTACCAACCTCCAGTAGTGTATGTCCGAAATTGTACCTTTTGTTAGATACTTTTCCTAAGCATAACAAGAGCCCTTCAAGCATTCATCACTCAATTCCCTTGATTTTAGCACATCAAACAAGAAGCCAAATTTTTCTTGGTATATATCAAATTGCTCAAACCTACTTTGAAATGAAATCAAAGCATTATCCACCACATCTTTAAAGTAACAAACTCTAAAAGTCTCTTCACGGGACATGTTCACATCCTCGCTACTACTTTCATCAAATTGCCTCTTTCTAACGCGGTGACGCTTATTAGGAAATTCGGGTTCAATACCCATCTCCGTAGCAAGAGGTTTAGCATCTATCAAGACTTCTTCGTATCCACTTTCTCTATAAGTTTGAGATAAGAGAGAAGTTCATTCAATTGAAACAATGCCTCCTTGATGTCCATATTCTCGGTTTGCAAAATTTTGCTCACCCTATTCACTTAAGACAACAAGTTG
The DNA here is from genome assembly GCA_948330725.1 of Sherardia arvensis. Taxonomy (NCBI): domain Eukaryota; kingdom Viridiplantae; phylum Streptophyta; class Magnoliopsida; order Gentianales; family Rubiaceae; genus Sherardia; species Sherardia arvensis. The sequence continues at coordinate 32,247,312 of OX415241.1, forward strand.
TGCCAAATAACCAATCCAAGTAAGAACTCAAAATTCTCCATTTGCTCGGTTGCAAGAGATTCGGCTTCACTTTTTGCCTTTGGATCATCAAAACTATCGGCCAACAAAAGTAATGCATCTCTTGTAGGAACTATATTTTCTAAATAGTGCAAAAATCAATTAACAATAAATCAAAGTAGCAACATGCAAAATCAAATTATGCTTGTATCAAAATATTAGAATAAATTAATACAAGTAGCATGCTCCACAACTGAAATAAATAGCAAAGTTTCAATTAGACGGAGTCGCGGCGGACGCTGCCCTTGAAACGATTTAGGCCAACCGGATTGGTCCTCGTTCCTAGGGTAAAACCATCAAGGGTTATGCTAACCTGTAGCAAAACCCCGTACCGGCGCACAGCCCGAATGCAATCTATCACACAGAACTGACCTGAAGACAGGAGACTCAAAAGCACGAATAGACAGAGCCAGACTGATGAACATGAGAGAGAATGTGAATGGTGTTTTAGGCATAAGACTGACTCGAATTGGATTCATCTAAATGGCTCTATATGGTAGTTTATATAGTGGTGCTCTATAGGCTGAATTGAATTGCCTGAATTCATTCTCATAAATATGAGTATTTGATTATTGGAACGTTATGTATTCATGAGCATAAATATGAGACATTCATGATCATAAAACACTTTTTGATAGTGGGCTAGTTCGGTAGAAAGTCCAAACTTAATTGGAAACCTTTTGAACTTTCCAAACTTTAAAATAGACGAATTTAGATTCATCTATTTTTCCAAGTTCAACCAACCAACTTTGAGCATCGATATCTCATTCATCGTTGGTCCGATTTGAGTGTTTGAATAATCAATTTTATAGTACTCGTTGAGGAGAATATAAATATACTCCTCAATCGACCCAAATCATTATGGGTCACACTCATATCTCAGCCCAAAAGTTGACGAAATAATTACATTTCACCCCTCAACTTTTCTCACTTCCAACATCTCTAACTTTAGAATATTGGTATCTTATGGCTTTCACACTTTCAACATGACTTTTCCATCGAGTTTGAGACAATGGTGTGAGGGTAAAAGTTTTAACCACACTCTTAAAAATTGCCCACCTCTTTGTTGAAGATGAAAATAACGTATAAATACGTTTTATAACTCCAAAAAAAGAAATGGCAAGGGAGCTACATTGAGCCATATCACAAAGGGCAAGGTTAAGAGAATGAAAACCACAAGGAGTGTAAAATGCTCTAGGATTGATGTCGAGCAATTTTCTTTGCACACCCTTATTTTTTCCCTTCATATTTGAACCATTGTCATATCCTTGTCCTCTTATATCATCGATATAAAGTTTAAGCTTATCCAAAATACTCTTAAGAGTCTCAAAAAGTCCTTCCCCCGTAGAATAATAACAAGTGACATTTGCTCTTGGTGACTTAGATCGGGAGTACAATCAAGAATAATTGAGTAGTACTTTGCTTTCTTGATTTTCTTGAGAATCACACTTTTAACCTCATCGGCCTTTTGCTCTTGGTGACTTAGATCGGGAGTACAATCAAGAATAATTGAGTAGTACTTTGCTTTCTTGATTTTCTTGAGAATCACACTTTTAACCTCATCGGCCATCAAAAGAATCATTTCATTTTGAATTTGTGGCTAAGATAGTGCTTTTTCATTTCTTTCTCACGGATACGATGTAGGTGCTCTCTCATAATTGGGTCCCATTCGGAAATCCATTCAATAAAGCTCAAAAAGTTTCCATTGTTTTCTTCATCTATCTTCTCACTACTTCCACGAAATGCCATATTACATCGTGCAAGTGTTTTCACAAGTCCTAATATTCTTTTCAACACCTCGCTCCATCGCTCATTCTCTTTGAGAATTTGCTCTTGTACATCATGATCAATAGTTGTACTTGTTTGAAACCTCTTATCCAATTCAATCCAACTTTTCATGCTCTTCATATGAACCCCACTTCTTTCATGACTTTTGAGTGTCCTCCCGGTATTTCTCCAATCTTTGAAACCTCCATTAGCTAGAGTAGTGGTGTTGTTTCTTTCCTTGAACAATTTACAACAAAAACAAAACACCGCATCCTCTTTCATCGAATACACTAGCCATCTCCTCTCTTGACTTTCTCCATTACTCATACAACGAGTGTAATGAATGCTAGAAAAATGCCTTTCATCAACACCACTTTTCAGAAACTCAAACTTGAAATCTTCTCTTTGTGGACCTTTCTTCACCACCAAATCTCTAAACTTTTGAGAAATGGTACTACAATTTCCGGGATCATACATGTTTACACTTTCATCTCCCATTTGTTCACCAACATTATCAACATTAAGTTCAACCACCTCAAGGGAGTCATGTTCAATCACTTGTACTTCCTCTACAATCTCATCTTCCACCTCAACTTGTTCATCATCACTACTCATCTCAACTTGATCATCATCACTACTCACCTCAACTTGGTCATCATCACTACTCACCTCTTTCTCACTATTTCTCTTCTCAAACATTGCCTTAAGACGACCTCTTTGTTGACTTGCATCCTTCTCGTTCTTCTCCTTCTTCACTCTTTTTGAATGACCGTTTGCACACTTTGTTTTTCGTTTTGACGATGTCTTATTCTCCATAATCTAAAGATAAAATAATCTACAAATAAATAAATATATACACATACATACAATTAAACAAATAACACAATGATTGGGATTATGGGTAAAACCAAAAAACCTAATTTAACAATCAATTGAATACAAACTTAACACTAACAAACAAAACACGGTAATTGATATTGAATTAAACAAAAAACAAGGATATTGTCTGGTATTTTACCTCAAACTCAGCTTCGGATTTCGCGAAATTTGATAGAAAACGGACACGGAGTTGGCCGGCAGCGGTGGAGGAGTCCGACGACATCCGGTGGCGGTGGGCTGGACCTGGACCGTGGATGGATAAGGGGGATGAAACGTCTGGTTGTGAGCAAAGGGAGCAAAGGCTTCACATGGACCTTGGGCTTGGGCATGTTTCAGCATGTTTCAGAAACGTCTGGACCTTGGGCTTCACATGTTTCAGCATGTGGGCTGGGCCTGGTGGTGAGCAAAGGGAACGTCAAGCATGTGTGCGGCTCATGCCACAATGGCTTTAAGACCGAAGCGTTGAAAGCAGTGCACGAGTCCAAGAAGAAGTGCAATCCCCATGGCGTGAAGTAAACTTGATGAAGAAGGCGAGTGGAAGTGGAACATCAAGATTCGTCAATTTCTGTAATTGTCAATATGGTCCTTTCACTTTCGCTACGCTTTCACTTTTCTCAATTAGTTTGACCTGACCTACAGCCGCCAACTGTTTGTTCATGAGTTCTTGAACGATTGACACACGTACTGCATCTGTAATCGGGTGATTTCATCAATAACATCACTTTCTTTGATTTTTTGCCTTGAATTTTGTTATGTTCTTGATTTCCCATCTGTTCACTTTCAATTTGCGCACTGGGGTTTTCTGGGGTAGTTAGCGATCTCCAGATTGGGGTTTTCTACATTTTTTGTTCGCGGGAAAGTGGGGGTTTTTAGCAATCTTGGGGCAATATTCCACTAATTTAATTCAACTCTACTTGCTTTCAAAGAAGCAAATTACCTAATCAAACTTCTATAATCAAGCTCTTTAACTAATTCACGCTCAATAGAGAGTGTAGCTAGTCCACTCAATCTATCTTGCAACATATATAGTAGAGCGATGGTACGATTTAATCAACTTCAACTTGGAGAAACTTCTTTCCGCGGAAGCAACCGTCACGGGAATGGTGAGTAATACTCTATAAGCAATCAAGACGTTTGGATAACAACCATCCATATCCCCCAAAAAATTCACCATTTCAATGGCTAGCATATCTTCTCGTGGCAACCCTACAATTCTCAATTGTTTCAACTCTCCAAACAATTCTTCTCCATCTATGTCCGAAATAGTACCTTTTGTTAGATACTTTTCCAAAGCATAACAAGAGCCCTTCAAGCATTCATCACTCAATTCCCCTGATTTTAGCACATCAAACAAGAAGCCAAATTTTTCTTGGTATACATCAAATTGCTTAAACCTGCTTTGAAATGAAATCATAACATTATCCACCACATCTTTAGAGTAACAAACTCTAAAAGTCTCTTCACGGGACATGTTCACATCCTCGCTACTACTTTCATCAAATTACCTCTTTTTAACGCGGTGACGCTTATTAGGAAATTCGGGTTCAATACCCATCTCCGTAGCAAGAGCTTTAGCATCTATCAAGGCTTCTTCATATCCACTTTCTCTATAAGTTTGAGATAAGAGAGAAGTTCATTCAATTGAAACAATGCCTCCTTGATGTCCATATTCTCGGTTTGCAAAATTTTGCTCACCCAATTCACTTGAGACAACAAGTTGTGCCAAATAACCAATCCAAGTAAGAACTCAAAATTCTCCATTTGCTCGGTTGCAAGAGATTCGGCTTCACTTTTTGCCTTTGGATCATCAAAACTATCGGCCAACAAAAGTAATGCATCTCTAACTTTAGAACATTTGTATCTTATGCGCTTTCACACTTTCAACATAACTTTCCCATTGAGTTTGAGACAATGGTTTGAGGGTAAAGGTTTTAACCACACTCTTAAAAATTGCCCACCTCTTTGTTGAAGATAAAAATAACATATAAATTCGTTGTATAACTCCAAGAAAAGAAATGGCAAGGGAGCTACAATGAGCCATGTCACAAAGGGTAAGGTTAAGAGAATGACTAAGGAGTGTAAAATGCTCTAGGATTGATGTCGAGCAATCTTCTTTGCACACCCTTATTTTTGCCCTTCATATTTGAACCATTGTCATATCCTTGTCCTCTTATATCATCAATATCAAGTTCAAGCTTATCCAAAAATACTCTTAAGAGTCTCAAAAAGTCCTTCCCCCGCAGTAGCATCCAATATGTAGTGAATTTGATTTTCCACTTTAACAGCAAATGGTGACAATTATTAAAGGTTAATAATTAATGTAAAGGAAAATAAAAAATAACACATGAACCCTTTTTCATGTTTATATTATTATTATCTGAATAAATATATAAAAAATGGAAAGAAAAGGATGAAATATATATCTGAAAATAAAATTAAGTTTCAGAATAAATCACATTTAGAAAACTAGGCTAACCGGACTGCGTGTTGCGCGGTTTTTATAATGTGATTGTTAAATAATAATGATGAGTATGTGAATACAAAGTATATATTTGACATAAATAGTATTTTAAATAATTAATTATGTAAAATGAATAACGTTTGTATAATAGAAATGTTGAAAAGTAAAATAATTGAAAAGAAATAAATTACAATAATTAAGGTAAAGTTTTGCATTCACTTCCCTATTTTTGACCTCTTGTTTACTTCAGAGTCAGTGCATTCTTGTATTTGAGTATGCGCAGTCTGTGTGTTTTATTTGTTCGTAGTTGTATTATTGGAACGTCGTTTTCATCATGCTGAGGTAAGGGTAACATCGTATTGATTTTTTATAAATATGCCACTACGTATCTAGTATGAATTTCTGTATTTTTAGGTTTTGGAGTTTGGAGGGCACAATATATTTTTCAACATAAAATAGCATAAGCGTATATGAAATCATGTTTTTTATTAGTGTTTAACATGGCATTAGTGTAAAATGGAGAGAACAAATAACCATACTTTTAAAATAAGAAGTTGGTTTAATATTAGTGATGGTAATAAAATATATCTTTAAGGAAACCATGATCTTTCAATGTAAATTTCTTTGGTATACGTTAATCTATTAGGTAAATAAATAATTATAGTGCATAAATAGTCTATTATTACTATAATTGTTATATAAAATTTTTTCGTGTGAGCCTATTAGTTACCTCTATGCATTATATTCTTTTAATACATAATAAAATAATATTTATGGTAAAGTACAACAAATTTAAACAAATATATCATTTTTGATCAAAATTATTTTCCCGTATAAATTATTTTACTTATGTTAAAGTACTACAACAATTGTATATTTAATGTTTGTTATGATTTTCTTATTATTTATTGATGATGCTTTATAAATGTTATCCGAACACTGCTCAAATCAATATTTTATCAATGATGAATGATGAAATTGAATGATTTGCAAAGGAAAAGGAAGTATTTGGCACACTTTATTTTAAATTCGGATTTTGCATCCATCCACGCATAAACCTAAAAAATTCAGCAATTAGAATTAATATAAAATCAACACACATCATTTGGAACTGAATTTTAAATTTAAATCAATATACATAAAATTATAGGAACGGTAACCTTGAAATCACAACTAATATATTAAAAATAATATTGAATGATTAAACTCATAAAAAAACTATCAAGCTTCTCAACCACATGGCAACAAACTTAAACCAATATTTATCTCGGCAAAAAAAAAACTGTTGAGGCTATCTCGGTAATCAAACTATGTTGTTCTTTGATTTGTGCTAGTTTCTTAATCATGCGGGTCCACTTAAGTTCAACATTGTAATCTACGTACTACCGATTAACATAAAAAATAATTAGAGCGAATAAGAAGAAATTATGCATGTACCTCGAAACATTTGCTTAAATTCTCAAACTCATGATTAAGTAGAAACAGGTGAAGTTTAGAAAATGTGCTGCACCACGAAATGTGAAAAACTGCGCCTATAATTACTGGAAGCTCCAAGAACCTAAATTAGTTTAAGATTGTGAGTGTAAGTTCTTTGTGTATCTGGAAGATGGAGGATATGCACTGCAATTGCCAACCAGAGCTCGATGGTCTCCGAACTCCATATCCATATCCATGCATGCCAACATATATGTTCGTCTTAAGATTATTGCAACCTCACCGATTAATTGGCCATTACAACGGTTCTCACAACCAGATCAACCCGGCCTCTCCGCCGGCACCGAAAACTACTTAGATTACGCCCCAAGAAATTAGTGAACCCTCTATCATGAATATATATCAAAGAGGCGGCTTAATATATACAACCGTTCATGAGATTTCTTCCATTGTGGGCGAGTTGATTCAACACAAATTCTGGCCTATTTATATGTATATAGGGATTATTAGGGAATAGTAATTTAACATATTTGATTTGTTTTATTTTTTAAACTATGCGTTTACATGGTAAGTGTACAACGAATTTGGTAAATTAAAATATTTGGTTTGATTTCATTTTTTAAACTATGTGTTTACATGATAAATATAGCGGATTTGGTAATTAATATATTTGATTTTATTTGATTTATTTGGGTGAATTTTTAATTTGGAAATTAGTTCAATTGACGGTAACTACATGGTAACTATACGTTTCTTTCCTTTTCAAAATTATTGTACTTATTACATAAATTAAATGTTTAATTTAAAACTCAACTTTCTCTATATATTTGGAATTTTTATAGTTATAGTCACTCCTATATTTTCTTAAATTACCTTGTATTCCATTCGGTTTCCATTATCATTGTGGCATATTTAAGGGTTCTATGTAATTATTAACCACTATAAATTAGGACGTATACAAATAAATTAATGAAATATTTTTTTAACGAAAATAACATGTATTATCATATTTTGCATAATATGGATAATTAATTATATGATTGTTTTAATTTAAGAATGTAAATTTTATTTTTCTAATTTTGGCCGTGAGATTTTGGTTAAAATCATTCTGGGACACAATTTTGTTCTTCTAATTTTGGCATTGGAATTTGGTTAATTATGTATATGTAAGGCATGGGAATTTGTTATCTTTCAAAAAAAAGAAGAAAGGTATGGGAATTTGTTAATTAAGTATTAGTTAATTAAGCGCAGAACTGGTTTTCAAAATTAAATGCGGCGCAGAATTAGTTTCGAAAATTAAACGCGGCGGCTTTACTTAATTAAACACACAATTCGGTATATTTTTTGTGTTCTTGTTAGCAATTTAATTTCATAATATATCCATGGCCGGAGTCCGGAGATATCCAAACGCAGAATTAAATGACGTTTCATGTATTAATTATAAATTTTGGTGGAGGACAATGGGCGGAGCTTTTTTACATTTATATTTATGCCGCCACTCTCCTTTTTAATATATACCTAATAAAAGATGAAATAAATGAAAGAGAGTTATCCATAATTCCATATTATATATATAGTGAAAAATTATTGTAAATTATATTAAGTTCTGTGAAAAAAATGTTTACCATTACGAATTTACGAAACTATACAAGCGTGGGGTATTGGAGGAGGAAAGCAAATAGCAGTCTGTCTCGGCCCGTTCCACTTCCACATCCCAAATCAATCATCGATCGCGACACCGCCGGCCACCGGCGCTCCGCCGTCTCCATCCTACTCCGACCATTCTTACCTCTTCAGCTCCCTCTCCGTTCCGGTAAAATCTAGCTCTGCTATCAACACCTCTTTGAATCTGCCTCCTCGATCCATCCTCCTGCTCGATCCACCGCCCCGTGGATTTTTCAGGTAATGAACTGTTCTTGTTCATGATAGTGTAATTCGCACAGCAACTAAGAAATTTCTGTTTCCTTGCATCAATTTGCTTTTACCCTTTTAGTGATTTCGAATATTGCTGCCCTAAATTTCAAATAGTGGTAAATGCCTAAACAGGGTGATAAATTTCGTTGAGGTGTGCAGGTAGAAACGTAGCAGAACTATAGGAGGGTCTTCAATATGGTATGTTGAGTTTGATACTGAAAGCTATCTAGCATTTGCAACTGCAGAATTTACTGACATTTTTGTGGTTTGATTTCCAGTCTGCGCTGTTCAATTTTCACTCGTTTCTCACCGTCGTGTTACTTGGAATATGTACCTGCACTTATGTCAAGATACATTTTGCTACCCTTCTTCAACACAGGACTGGGTATGTGTTTATTTGCTTTTCAAACTTATGTACTGCGAGTAACTTCATGGGCAAAACAATTGATCTTGCTGATGTACGTCTAGCGTCTGCAAGTTATTATAAACTTAGCTTGCTGCTGTAGAAAACATTATTTAATTTTGTATGTTTGTTGTAGTTACAATTTTTACTTTATCACGAAATTTCTGGCAAATGTTGGTCCCATTCTCATTATGATAACGTTGATCTCATTCTCATTCACACAGAATTAGCTGTTTCATTCTTTGTTGCTGCGCCTGTTTGATCAAAACTTAGCTACTTTGTTATTATATTCATTTGACTGATTCCTGGTGTGACTTGTCTCCATTCAATTGGTGTGAAAACTTCTTTATGAATATCTTTGCATCGCATGATTATCCACCATATTCTCATTACCTCGTATTGACTTGGTTCATGCATGCACTTCAGGTTTCGAGGTTTTTTCTGGAAGGCTGCTAGAATAGGTGAGTTACTGTCTAAAATAATGGATTTGCTGATCTTGGATTGTTTCTGTTCCTAGTGTGTGTAACTAGGCATCTTTGCAAAGAAAATTCTGAAACTTGAAACTGAAAACCACTAGTTGGCCTAATCTTTCTTCCTTTTAAAGTTTAATGCTTAAATTGTTGTGTTGTTTACTTGCTGGAGATGCACTTTATTTTTTGTATTCATAAATCATATAAGCTGCTTGATGTGAAAAAAATAATCCCACAATCCCATTGTGGTTTTATCTTTTGCTTAATCCAGATATAGCTACCTTTAAATACATGAAGTTGGCAATGCTTTTGAAACTTGTCCGTTAGTACCCAGCTGCTCCTCCCTTGTTTATTGTAGCAAGACTGGACTGTCGTGCTATACATCTGCTCATGACAACTGGCTCTTCTTCATGTCATGTCAAGTTTTAGTTGTGTAATTTAATAATTTTTAATCTGGCTTGGTTGAAAAATACTCACTGAACTCTGGAAAGTTTGCATACTGATTCCTGTTTCTTCTAAGATGAGTCTTTTTGAAATGGTTTGATTTTTGTTTTTTTTCTATTGGTTTCTGTGGATCCTCACCGATTATGACACTTACATTGCTCCTCTTTTGGCTGGTGTTTGCAGGTGAGCGTTTGAGCCCGTGGGTTGCAATGGGATGCCTTATAATGGGAGTATCGATAATTTTCTTTTGAAAGGACATTGTTTGTCAGTTGTGCTCTTTAACATAAGCAAACATGTAGTGGAGCTGGTTTTGCCTTTTGTAAACCTCTATATATATTTAAAGTTCGACGGTGTTAGGAATTGTTGCATTGTTAATTCAGTGAAGGTTGAAAACTACATATGTGATTATGGATTGTATTGTTATCATTTGTAATCAATTATGTTATGGATTAAAAGCATTGTTATCTTTTGCAATCAGTGATGTTGATAGGCCACCCGGCACCACCTCATGCTTCCCTCAAGCTTCGAGAAATATGATTGATAAATAGAAGAACTGAGTCTTTAAACGGATACATTCTTTTTCTTCTTGTTAGTCAATTTACAATCTCTTTATGCTACAAAAACCAAATTCATTTTGAGTAATACTCATCCTAATAGAGGCTCATATTTTTCCGTATAGCTTTCAGCCTTTCGCTTCAATTTAGTTTAGTTCAGTAACAAATAATCTCGAGAACATGTTAATTGCACAAAATCTTTCATTATTCCACTCAAATTGCATTGTTAAACTTTGAATTTATACATTGAACTAAAATATAAGCACAAATAGAATTAAATATAATACCGTTGAAGTGATTTGACAATTGACATGTATAAATCAATGTACTCACGGCAAAAAAAAGGTTCAATTTAAAAGTGGAGTGAGGACTTGTTACTTGAAACTTATCAGTAAATTAGTTTAGTTTAGTTTAATAAAATATAATTTAATAAAATTCAGGTAAATATAGTTATACATTAATTTGTAGTTCAGTCCAATTTAGTTGAGCGATAAATAAGGTAAGGAGAAAGAAAAGATGAATTAAGTGAGTAGTATGTATGAGTTATGATCACTGCTCCATTTCATAAACATGTTGAGAAAGTGGCGCTCAATTCTACAGAAACACGAAAATAATGGAAAAGCCATTCAACAAATACACTGTAAACTATTAACTCAACCATCCTTCCACTTTCCCACCCTCTGGAACTTCATACTTCGATACTACGCTCTATATTCCCCGCCAAAAGCCATTATCCTCTTCAAAAACCTCCAGCACCGCCATTCCCAAGCTCCCTTCTTCGACAGCTTCACCTACTGCTTCCTCGTCAAAGCCGGGGCCAATTCGGGCAATGCGGGACTGGCCAAGCAGCTGCATTGCTTCTGTAGAAAGCTCGGATTCGATAACCATGTTTACGTGCAGACTGGGCTTGTAGACATGGTCATGAAATGTGGGTGCACCGTGGATGCCCAGGAGGTGTTCGATGAAATGCCTGAGAGGAATGCAGTTTCTTGGAATGCTTTGCTGACGGGGTTTATCAAATGGGGTGACTTGAGATCTGCCCGTGGTGTTTTTGATAGGATGCCTGGGAAGAACATTGTTTCTTGGACTGGGATCATTGATGGCTACACACGGCAGAGCCTGTTTGATGAAGCTTTCAAGATGTTCGGTGAAATGGCTCGTCAGGGGGTGAAGCCTAGTGAGGTTACTCTCTTGGCGGTTTTCCCTGCTGTGTGGAGTGTTGGATGCATTGAGTATTGTCAGGTGCTTCATTCTTATGGAGAGAAAAATGGGTTGAACATGTTTGACATTCGTGTTATGAACTGTTTGATAGATGCCTATGCTAAATGTGGGAGCATGGAATCTGCAGTTAAAGTGTTTGAGGAGGTCTTAAATGAGAGGAAAAGCATAGTTACTTGGACTTCCATCATAGCTGCCTTTGCTATGCATGGACTAGCTACAGAAGCTATGAAGAGTTTTAGGTTGATGCTGGGAACAGGTTTGAGACCTAACCGAATCACGTTTCTGAGCCTGCTAAACTCATGCAGCCATGGAGGATTGGTGGATGAAGGTCTTGAGATTTTCAGGGAGATGAGCGATGTATGTGGGATTCTTCCTGACACAAAGCACTATGGCTGTTTGATAGACATGTTAGGGAGGGTTGGGAGGTTGAAGGAAGCAGAAACGGTAGCAGAGAAGGTTCCTAGTGATTTGGGCAATGCTGTGGTATGGAGAACACTTTTAAGTGCTTGTAGCTTCCATGGGGATGTTGAGATGGGAGTCCGAGTAACGAGAAAGATAATGGAGATTGAGAGAGAATACGGTGGTGATTATGTGGTGATGTCGAATATATTTGCTGGCAACGGTAGATTTCTGGAGTCTGAAAGAGTCAGGAGAGGCATGGATGAAGCTAATGCTGCAAAACTCATCGGACTAAGCTCTTTCTAATGTATCTAGGTATTAAAATCATAAACTGGAACTGATAGCTAATTTTGATTCCAAGTTGTGGAGAGTTTGAAGCTCATATAAGTTTTACCCTATTAATCCTTGAATTGGCATCTAATTTTTAAAATTTCCGATGTAGTTTATATGTCTTGAGCAGTTAGAAGTTAAAACCTGTTTGAGGAGTTGGTGAATGGTAACATAGTTTGTTGCTTCATCGAAGCTAAGATTGTAATCAATGGCTTATATGTTGGTCTTTGATTTACAAGAATCTGAAGCTTTAGATGGAATCTGATGCAATTTTCTTGACTATGGCCTTTGTTTATTTTACTCCAAGAGGGGACTATTAGTTTATTCCAAGAGTATCGCTGGGGTAAAAATTGTCTTTTATAAAATTGCTGGAGAAATTGGAATAAGAAGAGTAGTAATTTAGCTGACATTTGACTTTAAGCATCTTGTTTGCATGTAATGCTACTTTTTTTTATTTCCCTGCTTGCTGATACAATCAAGTTTTGTATTTAGAGGTGTATGTGTGATTTGTTCCTGACAATTGTTTTTGCCACAGCCGGCTATTAACCTGCAGCAGATAGAACTTCGAATTTTGAATGTGATGAGAATAAGCTACTGGCCTGCATATACTTAAAACGAATGTAGACTGAAATGTGGAATGCATCTTTGTATTGTGTATTGTGGCTTCCAGAGTTAAAACCGTTTAACTGCTTAATGGTGTAGTTAGTTAAGAGTCAATATTGGTTATTACGTTTCTGTTCTATTCTTGTTAAAAAATACTGGCTTTATATGCTGCACATATTTTGTGCTTCGCAATTTACAACATTCATGATAATATTGGATAGTTGTATGTCTAATGTGTTGCCTTTTCATTTCATTTCTTCAATCTAAATTTGTGAAGGGGGTTGGAGGCTGGGTCTGAACCAGAGAGGCTGGACCATCAAAAATTTTGACTGAAAATGCTTATTTGGAATACTTTGATGCTCGTCTTGATTTGAAGGACAATTGTTTAACCTGGTGATATCCTTTACTGTTTTTTACTGTTGGCTTATCCTTTGGACTATGCTTGCAATATTTTTACAGGGTTATGCCCCAGTGATGAAGTATCATATGGTTTTATAAAGTTACCATTTCGATTTAGATCGCCTCCTGGTCAGAGAGAGGCGTTGTTAATGAAACTCCTAGAGAACTTGAGTCTATGGTGAGAATGTGGACCCTGCGATCTGACTTGAGCATCAGGTTTCCAGTGTCAGCCCGACCTGCAAGTCCGGGACCAGTGATTGGTCACCGCCGAACTTTGACATTCCAATCAAATGATGGTCAACCGATTGTGGGGCAGCGGACCATGCATCCAGGGTTTTCGGATCAAGTTCTATGTAAGATTAGAAGATATGAACCTCAACTATTGATAACGAAACAGTTGATGATTCATTTTTGGTGATGCAATGGCAGCAATCCTGAGCTTGTGCTTGTGGACTCCTCAAGAGGACATATTACAGAGAATTGATGGACCTAGACATAGACTGGACAGGGTAGTTGGATAGTTTTGTAGAGTGACACTGTAAAGACATTGAGTATTTATGAATGGAAGATGGTAAAGTTTTTCTTTTCTTACAAGGTTGCAATTTGAGTTGATTTTTAGCACAACACTTATATATGATATATTGGGTAGCCGGGTGTTTACTTTTGATGTTTTTAACATCAGGTGCACACTCAAACCCTATTCTGAGCAGCTCCGAGGTTCATCCTACAGATCCTACAGTTTCCTAGTAAGTGATTCATACCCTGATGCTTGAGTACTGTATTTATATAATATAATCAATTGCTTTGATTACCTGATGCTTGAGTATTTTATTTATGCTTGAGTACCTTGGTTAATGGATGAAAGCAATTTGAGTTCGTGCCTCTGTATTTTATTATATCTGCATTGTTTGGAAACTGTCATATACTGCTGCAGCCAATGTTTCCTCCATCCGTCTGCCTTTTTATATTGCTAAGTTTTTAATCTTTGCTATAAACTAGCTGTGGAGGATTAAATAATGTCAATATCTTAGATACTGATACAGGTTGATATCTTATAATATAAATCGATTGGCGATACAGATTGGTTTTGTATATCTGGGTAAATATAGATTTTAGAACTGCAATTGACTGCTCATGGTTTTTAGAACTGAGGTCTTCTATTTTGGTCTGCATAAATTTCTCTCTGTGCATGCTTTTGGTCCGCGTACAGATTTTTGAAAGAATCTGGCATACTCTATATGTTTAGTTAATCTATGGGTCGTCTTCTCTTTGTAGCCATATAGTAATTATAGATTCTTTGGAGTAATGTATGTAATCGTGCTGTTTGTGAATCCATTCAATATCATGCCTTAAAGCGTCTACAATCACTTCAGAAAGCTTGTCCTTTTGTCCTGCCAGAGATTCCTGTCAAATATGCAGCTAAAACATTTCAGGCGAGGTTGTTTCCGCAGTAAACCACAAGTATTCAAAGAAGAGTAAGAGGACTAACTTAGCTTCTATCCTCATGCTAGGGCCACGAAAACAAGCCAAGCGCCGAGAAAAGCATGGCACAGATCTTGAGAACACGTCCTGAGTAAACCATGGTTTTGTCAGCAAAACCTCAGCCTTGTAAATATATGCTTAGATAGTAACTTTAGGATAGGAAAAATTAATGAAGACTGCAGCAGAGAGAATGGTAGGAAGGAAGCTATTTGCATGATTTGCAAACACAGGAAGATATTATCTTGATCTGATGCAGCTCCGGCCATGGCCACTCTCTGATGCAATGCTGATGATGAAAGGACGACAGAAGAATGAATATCCACCACAATAATTGAAGCATCTTGACAAATTCAACGAGTCCATCTGCATTGTTTGAAGCTGTGAAGCAAACCCAAGTAGCTGAACAAGAACAAAAGAAGCTAAATTTACAAACTTGAGCAATGCAGATCAGCAGTTCAATAAAGGCAGTCCCTTTTTTTATAAAATTGATGGAGTTTAGCTTTTCTTGAGCATGGCAGATCGAAGAAACCATCTCTGCATTGAAAATGCTTCAGGTAGGAAGTTGGATTCCACATCTCCTGTTTCAGCTAGCTTGCTAGCTGCATCAGGGGATAACATGCCTGTTAGTTGAAAAGTGGAAAACTTGTCCCGAAGGGTCATTTGGATGCTGTTTAGCCAGCCAAGGATGGAGCAGTGAAGAGGAATCGGCACTTCTTCTGGTGCGAATAGGATTCGCCCGAAAAGGGAACAGGCGAGAAAAGGGGTGTTGGATTCAGAGTTCACAAAGACTCATAAAGATGCAATCTTGGCAGAAAATGCAGCAGTTCAAGGAGTTAGAAAAAGTGGAGAAACTTTAGACCATCTCCGGGCATCTGCAGCATGATATAAAGGTACTGACTCTCTGATTTCCAATATTCCAGCTGAATTTTGAGATTTTCATCTGTAGATGCCATTCATATATGCCAATAGTTCATTTAGAATAAAACAAAGGTTGAATTTCCATTTAATTTTTCATTCTGTCAAAGCTGTTTTCTTACAGGTCAAGTAAGACTGGCAAAAATGAGAGCCTTTTTTCTGACAGCTACATTTGCCGTTATTTGTCTCACAGTCCTAGTGTTTTTGGTTTTGTGAAAGAAATGTTAGTAAAATGATGCATTATTTGTGATCAACATTGGTTGACTGTTGAAGTAGAGCCTATATCCCACCCCTCTTTGCCCTTTAGATTGATTATATAAATTCATACATTGTTAGTATACATAAAACTCAAACAAGAATATCGATTGAAAAAGACAGGGCTAACAAAATCAAATTTCTGAATTCAATAGAATCAATGTATATACACAGTCGATGATCGGTAAGAGAGATTACAAAATTTAGACCAAAAAGTCTAGTCTCTTTCTGACATGGGGGCTGGCGCTAATATACTATTTAGTTAGCATCATATCTCCCTCTCCTTTTGCTTGTTGAAACAGGCTTCTTCTAACAATCTTTTTACACAATCTTGATCTGTTGCTCAATTGTTGGATCTACCAGGTCTCCCGGGCTTGTTCGGATATGGGGCTGCTGGTTTCTTTTTGTTGTTCTTGTGAGTGATCTTCCCTCCAACGCTGGCCTTGTTGTCATTCCTCCTAATCTTGCATACCACAATATTCTGCCATCCCTCGACGTTTTGAACTTCCGGGAATGCATCAGCTGAGATGGAGTACTCATAGAGAGTCCACTGGCCAACAGTTGGTTTGCCATTGTTGGACCTGAAGGACAGGACTCTGCAGTGACCAACCACCAGTCCGCCGCGTTTGACCTCGTGCAAGGAATCGTTGGAGTGCCAGGCTCCGCATCCGGCCGTCCTGACTTTTTGGATTCCGGTGGACTTGTCGGTGGTTCCGACGTCTGAGAGGCGCGTGAAGAGAAAGAGTGTGGGGACTGAATCCGATTCCAACCACTGATACTCATTGTAGGGATCGCAGAATTTATCCCAGGGGCTGATATTCTCCCCAAATAGGGTTTCTTGTGGGATGGTGCCGGATTCCGGATATGATTTCCTCAGAATATGATTTCGGAGGTAGTAGGCTATGAGTTCGTGACCGGTGGGATCAAATCGCCTTTTCTCCATCGAAGACGAAATGGAAGACGGCAGAGTAAATGGGGTTGAATGAATGAAATGGGTGGAACCAGCCCTCTATTTATAGAAGAGAATGGGAGGAGGAAATCCCATTCCCAGTCATATTCGGGAAAACTTAACGCGTGGTTTACACGGTTAATTTTTTTAATTTTAAAAGACTTTTTTGTTTTTTTAAGTACTTTTCCCCCTTAGCACTATGAGATTACCGCAACCTATTTTACCTCAAACGTTATAGTCCCGTTTGGGAACTAGCTGTTAACTGTTAACTGCTAGCGAATTGTAATACCTGTTAGCCGTTAGCGATTTATATTATCTGTTTTAACTAGATATTTTTAGATTGTTGTTTGGTAAATGATAAATACATATTACCTGTTTGTTATGTTAAATGACATAAATGGACATCAACATAATTTAAATTATAAATTTTATTTTTGTGTGACAGTTATTTTGAAAAATAGAAAAATATTTCTAGTACTTGTATGTATATTTATTTGTATTTCTTTGGAATGATATCACTAACATATATACGACTTTATGTTTAATTGTTAAATTGTACTTTAAAATTTTAAAATAATTATTCAAAAATAAAAGTGATAGAAATAAAAATTAGTACAAATCAAAATAATTAATTATGTACAAGCAAAATGTTAGATATTACAGATACCTTCAAACAAAAATTTCAAAAATAAAGTTACTACAAAGGGAAGGATGAAAGAATATTATTTAAGATAAAAGAGAGGGTAAAAAGAAAAATTTGTAATATTTATACAATTAATAACAAGAAGTTTCGTCCAAAAAGCTTCCTTTTCGAGCGTTTTGAAAACAAGAGTTTTCATCCAAAAAGCTCATTAGAAAACTCTTCTCACCAAACAAGTAAAATAACTGTTTGACCAGTTAAAATTTATTTTTAGCAAAAAAAAAAACAAAACTCTCCTCCAAAACGTTGTTGGGTCATAGTCGTTATTAAAATATTACCTACATAATTATTCAATATATTATATGAGTATTTTATTTTAATAATTATTTATTAAGAAATTGACAACTAAATTAAACCTATACTAAATCAAATTAATAGTTTAAAACTTCGTTCTCCCAAATTATCTAGAAATTTTGTCATTTTAGTTCTATTTAATTACTCCAATTCATTTAGGATGGAATATGAATTTATTTCAATTTATTCATATTATTACAATTTTCAACATTCAAATTTTTTAGTTTGGTTGAATTCAAAATATTTCAGTTAAGTTTAATTCAATTAAGTTCAATTTATGGTCTATTGACAATTACTCTCCCCAGCTTATCTAAAGTTTTTTCAGTTCAATTCAAATGAAATATGACATGATAAAATTCATCTACAATTAATCATACTATTATTATTTTTAATACATTAATTTTACACTAATTCAGTTCAATATATTCAATTTTATTAAGTTAACGCCAAATAAAATGGGACATTAACCCTAAATTAAACCATAGATTAAAACACTAGAAGCATGCGAACGGTGCAGATATACTGGAATCTGCAGGTAAAGTGTAATTCTGGTAAATAAAACAAAGAGTAGAGTTAATGTAATTCTAGTAAAGGATTCCAAAATGTAGATGGCAAAACAACCAATAGTAAACAACGGGGCATGCTATACGCAGTACGTAATTTGCTTATTTTGCAGTCCAAAATAAAAATACGTGTTCGATATATATGATATGGTCAATAATTATGTATATCAGGCATATGCATCATATATACTACTTCTATTGCATACACTTGCAATTCAGTTATATATCAGAATCATTGTATATATGATTATTTTAAAAAAAATACGGACTGCAAATAAGTAAAATACGTACTGCGTATAGAAGTCCTGTAAATAATTTATATGCGAACTTATGTATTCAGAATGACTGTGATCTTGAACGAAATGAGCAGACCCCACAGTTCATGTAATTCAACTAAAGGCTTCCTGAATCTAAGAAGCAAATCAAACAAAAACATATGTGGATTTTCTTCTTTTCGTTCTTCCTTTCCTCCCGAGTAAGCTACTCTGAGAAGGGCAGACTTGTATTCAAAATACTGTACCATCTGCATAAGATATGTGAGAAATTGGAATAGCATTTGTCGGTAAGTTAAAATATGACAACTTTCTAATTTCAGAAATATAAGCCAAGATTTTAGAAAAGGATTCTGACAATGTATTAAATAAAAAGAGGAGAGTGGATCTCCTTATTTAATACATCTAAAAGCTTGATAGAATTTTACACCCTTTTCATGAATAATCATACTTGTGATTTTTAATAATACAATTAACAAATCTGCCTTGAAAATCAAACTTGAGGAGGATTCTGTTCAAACCTAAAGACGTAGTTTACACGTGTATTCAAACCGAATCCGGTTGAATTTATTTTTATTTTAAAAGACTTTTTTGTTTGTTTAAGTCCTTTTTTTTTCCTTTTTTGAAAGGATGTTTGTTTAAGTACTCTAGTATAGAAGGGAAAATAATCAACTTCCCTTGGCACTATGATATTACCACAACATATTTTACCTCGAATGTTATAATCGTTAATTAAAATACTAACTATTTTAAAAGGACATAATTGTTTAATTTATATTATACGAGCATTTTGAGAGAAAGTCTCTGATAAGGCAGTATTATGGTAAGGCAATGAGTATTATGTTCAGAGGCAGAATACTTTTGGGGTTAGAATATAAATATTTATTTTTCGGTGCCATTACTTAAAATGTTAATAAAACACAGGGATCATTTTGCAATAAGAATATATAACACATTTAATCTCCTTATTCATCATTTTCATCATCAATAATCAATATTAAATCATCAAATCATCGTCGCTCATGATAAATTCATCAACGTTCATTACCAAATCATCGACGTTCATCATCAAATCATCGTTGTTCATCAAATTATCACCGTTCATCATCATTCATTGTCAAATCATCGTCGTTCATCATCAAATCTTCATCGTTCATCGTCAAATCATCATCGTTCATCGTCAAATCATCGTCGTTCATTGTCAAATAATAACATAAACATAAAAATATCAAATCTACCGTCTTTATCATCATCAATTATATCATAAGTTCATGACCATCATCAATAAATATAAAATTATCAACTAAAGTAGACCTCGTTTTCATTAAACAGCATTAATTATATAAGCTACATTAATTATCAATCATGAAAATTAAATCACCAATCATATCATAAATATAAAATCATCCAATCAATCATCATTATTATCATCAATTATACCTTAATCATTATCATTAATAAATTATCAATTAATAAATTATCATCATCAACCCAACTATTCCACCACCAGTCACCACCAGCCACCACCACCGTACCACCACACCACCACCGCCAACCGCCACCACCACTATCATCATCACCATCAAATCATTGTGTGAACACTCATATCGAAATCATCATTCATCAAATCTAAATCATCATCATCAGTTTCATGAAATCGAAATCATCATCGAATCCTTCTTGTTCTCCGGCGAAATCGAAATCATCATCATTGTCAAAATCATCATCCTCATCATCCGAACCGTCTTGTTCTCAGGCGCAATCACCACCATCGGGCAATGGTGGCGCCATCTAATCCGGTTCGCTCTCAGGGCACCACGATCGGGTGGCGGCGCCATCGTATTTGTGTTGCTCTCAGGCGAAATATCCACCATCGGGCAGCGGCGCAATCGATTCCGTTTCTGATCATCGCCGGAATCGTTTTTGATCGTCGGCGGCCCTCCAGAGCTCATCTCCCCCACATGGAACTTTTCAATTTCAGATTTAGGGATAAAAGTTTGCATTTTGCAAAATAGTCCCTAAACTTACACGGCTTTTATAAAATAGCACCGAGCAAAATATAATTGTATTATGGCCCAAAAAAGTGGTTTGTCTTAATTCTGCCTTACCATAAGGTTGCCTTATCTAATTGTTTCTCGCATTTTGATTATTTTTATAATTATTTATTGAGAAATTGAAAAATAAATTAAACTTATACTAAACCACATGAATAGTTTAAAACATTAAATTAAGGTTTCGTTCTCCCCAAATTATTTGAATTTTTGTCGTTTTAGTTCTATTTAATTATTCCAGTTCAGTTGGGATGAAATATGAATTCATTTCAATTTATTCATATTATAACAATTTTCAACATTCAATTTTTTTTACTTTGGTTGAATTCAAAATATTTCAGTTCAGTTTAATTCAATTAAATTTAATTTATAATCTATTGACGATTGCTCTCCCTAACTTATCTAAAATTTTTTCAGTTCAATTTAAATTAAACATGACATGATAAAATTCATCAAATGATAACAATTAACCATGCTTGTGATTCTTAATAATGCAATTAACAAAACTGTCTTGAAAACCAAATTTGAGGAGGATCTGTTCAAACATTTCCACCTGATCCTATCAAAAGCCTTTATGAAATCAAGTTTAGCAATGTAATTTGGGTATCTGAATTTTCTATTGAGATGTCTCACCATTTATTTTAGATAAGGGACATTATAAATAATAAATCTCCGTTAGATATAAACTATGGGGATAAGGTTTAGAAATTGGACATTTTCTCTAATGTTACTACCTCTATTATTTCATTTTAATCCTATGACATGTATAGTCAGGGTAAAAAAAAAGAAAAAATGTTCAATATAAAAATGAAGTAAGTGAATTTGTTTTGGCTCCATTTAATAAGTTGGGGAATGAACGTGCTAGAAAATGGCGCTCAATTCTACGGAAACACGAAAATAATGGAAAAGCCATTATTCAACAAATCCACTGTAAACTTTTAACTCAACCATCCTTCCACTGTCACACCCTCTCTGGAACTTGATACTTCGATACTACGCTCTACATTCCCCGCCAAAAGCCATTATCCTCTTCCAAAACCTCCCAAGCTCCCGTCTTCGACACTTCACCTACTGCTTCCTCGTCATAGCCGGGCTGAATTCGGCCAACGCAGGACTGGATGCCCATAAGATGTTCGATGAAATGCCTGAGAGGAATGCAGTTTCTTGGGATGCTTTGTTATCAAATGGGCTGACTGCCTGGGAAGAATGTTGTTTCTTGGACTGGGATCATTGATGGCTACACGCGGCTGAGCCTGTTTGATGAAGCTTTCAAGATGTTCTGTGAAATGGCTTGCGAGGGAGTGAAGCCTAGTGAGGTTACTCTCTTGCCGATTTTCCCTGCTGCGTGGAGTGTTGGATGCATTGAGTATTGTCTGGTGGCTCATGCTTATGGAGAGAAAAATGGGTTCAACGTGCTTGATGTTCGTGTTATGAACTGTTTGATCGATGCCTGTGCGAAATGTGGGAGCATGGAACTGCAGTTAAAGTTTTTTCTTTGGAGGTTTTAGAAGAGATGAAAAGCATAGTTACTTGGACTTCAGTTATAGCTGGCTTTGCTATATGCATGGACAAGCTACAGAAGCTATGAAGAGTTTTGTAGGTTAATGCTGGGTACAGGTTTGAGACCTAACAGAATCACGTTTCTGAGCCTGCTAAACTCGTGCAGCCTTGGAGGATTGGTGGATGAAGGTCTTTCAGATTTTCAGGGAGATGAGCGATGAGTGTAGAATTGTTCCCGACATAAAGCACTATGGCTGTGTGATAGATATGTTACGGAGGGTTGGGAGGTTGAAGGAAGCAGAAATGGTGGCACAGAAGGTTCCAGTGACTTGGGAAATGCTGTGGTTTGGAGTACACTTTTGAGTGCGTGTAGCTTTCATGGGGATGTTGAGATGGGAGTCAGAGTGGCGAGAAAAGTAATGGAGATTGAGAGAGAATATGGTGGTGATGTCGAATATATTCGCTGGCAGCGGTAGGTTTCTTTGAGTCTGGAAGAGTGAGGAGAGGCATGGATGAAGCTAATGCTGCAAAACTCACAGGACTAAGCTCTTTCTGATCTATCTAGGTATGAAAATTGTAAACTGGAACTGATAGCTAATTTTCATTCCAAGTTGTGGCGAGTTTGAAGCTCTTATGAGTTTTACCCTATTAATCCTTGAATTGATATAATTTTTTAGATTTCCGGTTTATTTTATAGTATTGAGCAGTAAGCAGTTAAAACCTGTTTGAGGAGTTGGTGAATGGTAACATAATTTGTTGCTTCGTTGAAGCTAAGACTGCAAGTTATGGCTTATTTGTTGGTCTTTGATTTACAAGGATCTGAAGCTTTAGATGGAATCTGATGCGATTTTCTTGACAATGGCCTTTATTTATTTTACTCCAAGAAAGGACTATTAGTTTACTCAAAGAGTACCGCTGGGGTGAAAATTGTCTTTTATAAAATTGCTGGAGAACTTGGAATAAGAAGACGAGTATTTTAGATTACATTTGACTTTAAGCATCTTATTTACGCATTTTAGCTACTTTTTGTGGTTTCCCTGCTTGCTGATACAATCAAGTTTCGTATTTAGAGGTGTATGGGTGATTTGTTTCTGACAGTTGTTTTTGGCCATAGCTGGCTATTAACCTGCAGCAGATAGAACTTTGAATATTGATTGTGATGAGAACAAGCTACTGGCCTGAATATACTTAAAACAATTGGTAGACTGAAATGCGAAATGCATCTTTGTATTGTTTATTGTGGCTTCTAGAGTTAAAAACCATTTAACTGCTTAATGGTGTAGTTGGTTAAAAGTCAGTATTGGTTATATCGTTTCTGTTCTATTCTTGTTAAAAACTATTGGCTTGTGCTTTGCGATTTACAACATTCATGATAATATTGGATAGTTGGATATCTAATGTGTTGCCTTTTCATTTCATTTCTTCAATCTAAATTTGTGAAGGGGGTTGGAGGCTAGGTCTGAACCAGAGAGGCTGGACCATCAAAATTTTTGACTGAAAATGCTTATTTGGAATACTTTGATGCTCGTCTTGATTTGAAGGACAATTGTTTAACCTGGTGATATCCTTTACTGTTTTTTACTGTTGGCTTATCCTTTGGACTATGCTTGCACTATTTTTACAGGGTTATGCCCCAGTGATGAAGTACCATATGGTTTTATAAAGTTACCATTTTGATTTAGATTGCCTCCTGGTCAGAGAGAGGCTTTGTTAATGGAAATCCTGTAAAACTTGTATCTATGATGAAGATGTGGACCCTGGGATCCGACTTGAGCATCATGTTTCCAGTGTCAGCACGACCTGCAAGCCCGGGACCTGTGATTGGTCACCGCCGAACTTTGACATTCCAGTCAAATGATGGTCAACCGATTGTGGGGCAGTGGACCATGCATCCAGGGTTCAGATCAAGTTCTATGTAAGATTAGAAGATATAAACCTCAAGTTTTGATTACTGAACAGTTGATGATTCTTTTTTGGTGGTGCAATGGCAGCAATCCTGAGTTTGTTCTTGTGGACTCTTCAAGTGGACATATTACGGAGAACTGATGGAACTAGACATAGATTGGACAGTGTCGTTGGATAGTTGTGTAGACTGTAGTGTGACACTGTAAAGACATCGAGTATTTATGAATGGAAGATGGCAAAGTTCTTCTTTTCTTACAAGGTTGCAATTTGAGTTGATTTTTAGCACCACACTTATATATGATAATATGATATATTGGGTAGCTGGATGTTTGCTTTTGATGTTTTCTACATCAGGTGCACACTCAAATCCTATTCTGAGCAGCTCCGGGGTTCATCATACAGATCCTTCAGCTTCCTAGTAAGTAATTCAGACGCTGATGCTTGAGTACTGTCTTTATGTAATATCATCAATTGCTTTGATTACACTGTACCTTGGCTAATGGATGGAAGAAAGTTTAGTTTGGGCTCTGTTTTAATATAACTGCATTGTTTGGAAACTGTCATATACTGCTGCAGCCAATGTTTCCTTCATCCGTCTAGCTTTTTATATTGCTTAGTTTTGTTCTCTTTGCTTTAAAGTAGCTGTGGAGGTTTATATAATGTCAATATCTTAAGATACAGACACAGGTTGATATCTTAGGGGGTTGATAGGTGCAGGTCCAGAATTATTATGCAGGTCCGGAAATGACTCAAAATGCCCCTAGGGCACATATTTGATTTTCGAAGGACTTTTCGGCAATTTGGGGTCGAGGACTGTTCTGCAAATCTCTAAAAGAGAGAAGGATGAAATCAGAACCCCATATTGAAAATATTAGAATTCTTCCCTCTGACCACAAGATTATCCCCCAATCACCCTCTCACTCTTCCCAAATCCCTCAATGTCTTAATCGAACACCAAATCCCCCGCAAAGTTTATAGGATTTTCTTAGTTTCTGGTGTGGGATCCGGATGCCTGGTTTATTGGCTTGGCCGGAGTTTAATTTGATCCCGGGCGTGGTTTGATTAGTGTTTTGTTGTACGCCGGAGATGAGTTATTTGGCGTGTGAGTTTGGTTTCCGATTCTTGTTCGGCGTTTGTGATCCGGACGGCTTTCAGAGTTCGAGATCCGTTCGGGTTTCGGTGTTCTGAATCCGAAGGCGGCCAGCGGTCTTGGCATCCAGGTGCAGTTTTTCGGAGGCGCCGGTTCCCGTAAGCGCGGCGGAAACGTCGCTGCCTCTCCGGTCGTATGATTTGCCGGTGAGTTTAGCGGCGGTTCACTTTTCAAAGAGGTTGTTCATCCGGAAACGTCGCCGTTTCATAAGGTATGCGATCTGGTAAATGTGTATATGTATTACGGGCCAAGGCTATGTGTTCATTTTTGTCCTTGGGCTTATTTCATTTCCTAACACAAGACTAGGCATGTAATAAATACGGGCCGAGGCCCACTAGGATTTGTCAAGTTCTTTATCTGTTACTGTCGATGTCTTAAACCCTAGCATGTGTAAGTTACGATTTTACCCCTGTTTTAAGTGGGACGTATAAAAGGATGGTTGCGCACATGAATTCACTGTCCACCTGACCTTGCTTGTTTTTTCTTTCTTCTTTTTCCTCTCTCCATAAAAAGTAGTCTATTTATTCTGCACCTGCTCCTTATTCGGTCTTTCTTTGTTGCTCTGAATGTAATACGCCATATCTTTCTTGTCTCATGTTTCATGGTGAAACTGAGGATGAAAACTAAGCAAATGTGCATGTAAGTCGATCTATTAATAAATACATTTTTTTATAGATCCGATTATTTCTAGTTAAATCCAGGAGATGTGTTTATGATGTATGTTCTTTGTTGGTGAAATGTAGGTAGGAGAGCTTGGAGAGCAGCATTTGTAGTTGTGTAGTTAGAGTTTGGAGGTCCTTGCATTGACTCGTATTAACCATGGGAGATGTGAGTTGCTGCCTCCCTCAATCCAGTTTATTTTGTGATCTGTTTAAATCAAAAATAAAATTGATCATGCCTACGATGTAATGTATGTTGTTTCTGGAATGAAGTTTGTTGGAGAGTTAGTGTACACATTGTTAGGGAAATTGGTGATTTATATAATTTGGATAAGGAATAGTGTAAATCAAACTTGTATTTGTAAATGTGTGGGGGGCTGAAATTGCCAATTTTAAATGATGAATGTTGTTCTAGGTTGAGTATAGCTATACACTACTGCTATGCTTGTAAAGTGTTTTGCTGCCTTTTTTTAGTTTTGGAAAATTAAAAGGCTGTAATGCATAAAGTTGAAGATAGATGTAGGCTCCCTAGTGCATCTTGAAAGGAAGAAGTTATATGTAATAAAGTGGGGGAGAAAAGTTGGTGGGAAAAAATAAAGTGGACCATGTGAATTAAATTGTAAAAGTATGTCAAATCAATAGTGTTCATGACAGTCCTTGCTTTCAGCTGTGAGGTCTCCTATTATTTTTGGTACTAATTCATTTGGTAGTAACTAGTAATAAGCCTTTTCATGCAAATATCATTGTGGAAAAATATTATTTTCTACATTTTCATGCAAAGTACTTTGAATACAAAATTGAAATATATAAATTTTATTTTTTTAGTTTTTAATTCTAAGCGTTTATAAAATAGTTTTGCATTTTATGTGTATCCATGAATGGCGATTTTGACGTACTTGATTTGCTGTTTGAGAGGATGATTTAAGAGACGTTTAGATAAATCTCCACAATTCACAATATTATGAAATGTGCAGGATGATGTGCCTGATTTTACGTCGATATTGTCGAGTGAGGGTAATGGGCTATCGTTCGAGGATGAGAAAACTGCTTTTGATTGGGCACAAGGGCTGGCAAATGACAATCTTTTTAACATTATCAGATCATCTAGAAGAAAGCGGACTGATGGTTCATTCCATCATTACTTTACTTGTGAATGCGCATTTCGTTCCGAGTCTGCTGTGGTCGAACGCAAACAGAATCGTAAGAGGAAAAGTATATTCTCAACTCTGCGTGAAAAGGGGCAGAGAGTGACAGCCTCGAAGAGAGTTGGCTGCAAGTTTCGTGGAGTGATCAGAAAGGAGGAGGATGGATTGTATCATGTTACTGTGTTTGATGGGTGCCACAACCATCCGCTTACCTACTATGTGCAGGGTAACATGGCGTATACTCGTTTAACCCACGCTGACAAGGCGAAAATTAGGGAGATGTGGTTTGCTCACTGCACGCCAAAAGCTATTGTAAAAGCTCTGCAGTATTCTGAAGAAGCGAAGCATGTGTTGAAGAGGGCCGTCTATAATTACACATCCTGCCTGAAGAAAGAGGCTGCATCTGGGAGAAATCCAGCAATGCAATTCCTGCAGCTTGCAAGTGCCAGAGGCTATGTCACTAGGTGTGTCGTCGAGCCCGGCACAAACAAGATGAAAGGTAATTGTTTGTCAGCTAATTTAAATGTGTTTTGAACCATGCTTGGGATCTTATGTGATGAAATATTTAGACATTTATGAATTGATAATTTCAGACATGTTCTGGTCACATCCTCACGGAAGGCAAATGGCACGAGTGTACAACTCAGTTTTCTGCATTGACTCTACTCACTCCACGAACAAGTACGGCTATGCACTTGTCGAGTACATCGGCACAACTCCGACAAATCAAAACTTCACTGCCGCACAGGCTCTTCTCCAACATGAAGACACAGAGAGTTACATGCGGGCAATGAGATGTTTCGCTGAGTTATTGGGAGAGGTACAACCACGTGCCATGGTTACTGATAGAGAGCTTGGAATTTTTGAGCCAATCGCAACTGTGTTTCCCGAGTCGCATCATTTGCTGTGCATGCAGCACGTGAAGAAGATGATTAGAGCTAGGGCACTGAAGTCCCTGAAGTCAAGCAAGAATGCCGATAGACTTTGTAATGGGGCTGTGAGGGTGATGCTTCATTCGGCAACTGTTGAAAAATATGTGGAAAATGAGAAGAAGCTAAGGTCGAAGTATGGCTGGGTTCCGGGGTTTATGAAGTACATGGACAGGACATGGCTTGTACACAAGGAAAAGATTGTGCTCGCTTGGACGAATGCTGTGAGGCATTATGGGAACAACACTACTAATAGGGTAGAGAGCGCACATTCTGCCTTGAAGGGATGGATGTCTTCATGCAGGGCCGGGCTGGACACTCTTTTTGAGAAGACTCATGTGGAGGTTGAGTCTCAAATTGATGAGATCAAATGTATGCTCGAGTGGAGTCGAGCGAGGAACCTGAACGGTTTTGCGGTGTCACCATTTTCATCATTGTTGCGCCGAGTGACCCACACCTGCCTTTTAGTGCTGAAGGATGAGTGCATCAAGATGGGGGCGTGCACACATGCCCTGCCGACAACTCACGGCCTGCCATGTCGCTGCCAAATGGAGGTGCTGCGACAAACTGGTGACTATATTGACCCGGACTTAGTTGATCCGTTCTGGTCAACTTTTGCCTACGACGGAGCAGAAGCAGCCGCCCAGACCGCTCCCTTTGGGTACGCTCAGATGATTCGGGAGTTGGAAGAACGGGACCCGTCCGACCAGCAACGCTGCGTTGATTTTTATTTTGGCGAGATGCACCTGGAAGATGGCGGTTACGAAGAGCCCGTGACTAAAGAAACCAAGAAGGGCAGGCCTTCGAAGAAGAAGCCAAAGATTCACAGGCAGCTGTCGGGGTGGGAGCACACAGACAAACTTTTCGGTTCCAGTCAAACCGCGGAAGAAGTGAGAATAAGTCTAGCAGGTTAGTCCATTAAAACTTTCTCAAACTCTCTCCCAGTGTTATGTTTTAAGTTAAATGCATAATATTATGTCACAATTAACGTGAATTTGTGAACAGATGAGGAGCTTGACAGAGGAGGAGGCAAGGACGTGCCAGTCTTTGTTAGAGAATATTTGGTGGCAATAGAAGATGTCGAAGCCGATGGTAATTGCGGATTCCGATGTGCTGCCTTAAGATTCCTGAAATCTCCCGATTCATATGTCATGGTGAGGCAATTAATGGTGGCAGAGATCAATGGTTATAAAGACATTTATAAGTTGGTGTACGGTTGTGATGATGCTGGAGTGAAGGCGAGGGCGAGGGGGCCTGTCCCTGGAGTTCAGGCCGCAACTCGGCGCATCGACTGGAAGGGAAAGAAAAGCCCCATTACACACTGGATGAGCACTCCTACTGACCTATTTCCTTTGGCTCAAGTCTTCAGAGCCGTGGCGACTTTGTACTCCTTCAACGATGCTGGAGGTCTCGCTTGCACAACTGTGCTACCCTGGAGGGGCAGCTTTGATGAGTATGATGAGCTACAGGAGATTTCTATCATTCTCAGGCGGGGAAGGCTGCACTCCGTGTTGGGACATTTCTGCGTAGATGATTCATACGTGCCTGATAATCCCCTCCCCAGTATCCACCCGACCTGGTTTCGAATCCGCAACCGAAGCCTGAGGGTTTGGGAGGACGTGTATGCCAAGCGTTTGCAGCGGTATCAGCACCTCGAAGAACTTTGCAGAAATGCGTCTAAGCGCGGTAAGAGGGCGAAGGAGTTCGTCCAAGTTGATCCTTGATTCCTTCCCCTCCCGTATGTGCCATGGTTGCGTTTGATGTCATGTATTAGAATTCAAAAGACTTGTTTCATGTTCTGCACTTTTCATGTTTGCTGTAATGTGATGCGCTGGTGTGGTGTGTTTATCTCGCGTCCCGAACCCTCATGTTATTTAGATTTGCATCAATCGAGAAGAAGTATTTCATTAGACCGCAAATAGTAAAGTGGTGCAATCAATCTTCACAAGAGTAAAGTTAGCATCTACTGATACTTCCGTTCCATTATAGTATGATGAAAAAGAAGAATTTTGTTAAACTTAATTTGCACATATAGCTTGAGGTTATGTATTGTGGCAATGTTTTCTGGCAAATGGCAATTACACAATGTGTTATGACATTATGAGGTATGCCAACTGTTTTAGTAATCATTGTCCATCAAATGTCACAATAATTTGCAACACACCAAAATGACATCAAATCCATAATATTTCACTCCAAAATGACACATAAAACATTCTGAATTCAAATCTCAGGTGCAATTTATTGGCCTGGTAATTCAAAGCACCTTTCAGCTAAAATTCTACATCGGGGGAAAGCTTGGTGGTGGAACGTAATAATCCCCAACGTGGAAAGTTGTGCCTTCGCCCTCAATCATAATGAAAGTGGCATTCGGATCTTCATCTACTGATGCCCGAATTCGACTCTCACCCTTATCCTGCTCGCTGCGCATGTTTGCTTCCATTGCATCCATCGCTGCCACCACTCGCTGGCTAATCTCTTCCATCGCTTTCTGAAAGAACATCAAAACATATCAGTGAGAGTACTACTCAGTATTTGAAACACAGGAAAACAGCATGTGAAACACATCAACTCAGTCGACATTGCAATTTTTACCCGATCTGCTGCTCTAGCCGTGTTGCCTGCATCAGCTTCGAATTCCTTCATAATTGATTCCAACTCTAAATAATAAATTCAGATAAACATGTTATTAACCCATGCTCCAAACTTTTGACAGTCACGACCCGGAAATAAAATACCCGCAAAAGTTCTGGATCTACTAGCGGCGATAGCATCCTCCATGTTTGCCCGCAACTCGTTTAGATACGCGTTCAAAGCAGCCATTTGTTATTCCTGCACAAAGAAAATGGGGGGTTTTATTTTTATGTTTGGAAAGTAAGCAACAAATATGTACTGGCAGGGATAGTGGGTGAAAGGACAAGTCGTCTGAATGTCAGTTTCTTCACATGGCCTTGTTTTATTATTCTTGCAGGTCCTTGTTTTAAAAATATTAAACCCTAGGACTGAAATAGTAGGTGTGCTAGATTGAGTGTGGAGCATCAGATCTTTTACCCAACTATGCACGCAAATAATGCAGAAATATTCGCATGCCTCGGTCCCTCGGAGCAGACGGATTTGATATTTCTATGTGAGCAACTTTGGTTTTTTTTAGTCACTATAATTAGTATCCAATTTAATGGGATTATTCTATTCTTTGTATTTATCCATTCATACTGTAATTTAAATTAAATTACATTAAATTCTGGTAATGATGTAATTGAAACGTAAGTATATAATTTAAACCGTACTCTTGAGTAATTGAAAATATCTATAAACGTTAATACTTAAGTATGTATGTTTTGCCAAAACGGTCTTATTTTATTGTCTTCTTAGTTAATCACTTTTAAACAAAACAGTGTTTTAAAGAAAACAGTGTTTTCTATTACTGCATGAGTTGTTATTTCTAAATATTATATATTTAGTCTATCGGGAGCGAAATTGACCGTCACACTTGTATCCTTAGCCGTGAGAGAGAACCGGATATGACCGTCACACTTGTTTTAAACTTTATAATTTATTAACCTACTACCTACGATTCAATATTTTTAACTAACTATTTTTTATTAATCACCTTTCCAATTTTTAAGTATGATACTATTATATTATTTAAAAATATTAAATATATTGAACTTATACTACTTTACTACATCATATATACCTATGCCATATGGGATATTCCATTTAAATTGACATACATGTATTTTACATTTTTTTGATTGCCTTGCGTTAACTTAATAATTAGTTGTACAACCTCATATTAAGATAATGTCTTCATTCTTCATTAAAACGTTAATAACAACTTCATAAAAAATTATTAGAATAGGGGACTCTCATCGAGCTACATTCCTCTCTTGAATGAGTGGATGAACATGGCAATCAAATTTGCCAGAATTGAAACAATGTTAACGACAGTGAGAGCCCAGACCACTGAACTACATTTGCAGGTATTATATGGCACTGATTCACGAATGGTCAGCCGCTGATCCGGCAGAAGAGACATGTCCTCAACTTCGATCTCCACCAAATCTCCCGACGGCTGAACCCTTCGGTTACCCCGCTGCCTTACACCAGATCCAGTACCTGACTCCACTAACCACCTTGTCCATCCATGCTCAGGACAGGCATAATAAACTCGACCAGGATTAAGAGACGTGCTGGAAACAAGCAGATTAGTTATTCTTCCACACCTTGGACATGAAACCATGTCGGATCTGATGTTTGATACTGAGTTAGAAGAGGTTGACTGAGCCATGGTGTATAGATAGGCCTATGAGAGCAAGATATCTGATGGGGGGAGGGGGTATGGAGCTTGAATGAATATTTTTTTCTTTGCTTGGTTGCTTGGAGTTTTATAGAGAGCCATTCAGGGATTCTGTCGCCATACACATCATAGTGGGGCTCACCAATTAGCTGCCCAGGCCCGTAATCCAAAAGCCTGTATAATATATATTTCCATGTAGCCCGAATATAGAGCAAAAGGATTGATGGGGTATTGTGGTATGACTGATGTTTCCTCCACTAAAGGTTGGGAGTTCGATTCCATAGTTTCAGATTATAAGATGTTTTTATTTTATCAACTCTATTAAATAAAGAATATTTGAACTTCACAGGCTGGTAATTCTATTTTACTCTATATTTAACTTTAATTTTTTTTTAAACTATGGTAATCACTTTGAACTTCAATTCAATATATTTTGAAAGGGAACATATATGAACCCTACAGTCATCATCTAATGCATTTTTACGTCTAACTAAGGTGTATTATTATTCTCCTTCTCAAACAATGTCTCTAACATTGTATTCTCTTTTATTACTTCCTTTTAATATTTTTTCTTTGCTTCGGTAACTACTGTAGTTCCAAACTTCGTGTTTGGTTGGGCAAGTTTTTGCAAAACTCGGACTATCCAAGTCCAGTTTTGTAAAATCTAGATTGGTTCATCAAGTTTCCTAATCCAGACTTGCAAAATTCTACAATACCAATGAAAGCTTTTGTTCCTTACTCACAATATCCAACCTAACCAAATAAGGATTTTGCAAAACCAGACGACTCTCAAAAGTAAACTTTGCGAACCAAACACACCATTATTTGCGTTGCAAATATTGTACAGACGTTGAACAAAAATGGAAACAGTAGACCACAATTAAAGCTGAAGCATACAATACATTGAAAATGTCTAGATTTAGCCTGGAATATTACCAAATTGAGACCGGAACATAGTACATGTCTAGCAAATAAATCCAACAAACCCCACAACATCAATCCAAAGCCAATTACAGGCTCAAATCAATCCAAAATAACAACATATGAGGGTCAAACACGGTACAATGAGCCCAGTTCGACGCACGGCGAAGGCAGCAGCTTCATTCTGGCAAGGCACCCTTGGAAGCCAAGAAGTGTGGAATTCTATCATACACCGCCTGTCTGTTGGTGTTTTCCTCTGCCATGACAATGAAGCATAGATAAGATATCCTCAGCTGCACCCTCTTCTTTTCCTACACCACATTACACGGCACACATTCAGCATACAGAACATTTATTATATCACACGGGCATATGATTCAATGTGGTTTTACTATCTTACCACATCAAGTCTTAATCTGTCGAGCAGCGCCTACGACCCATTGAAATGCTCCAGCATGCACATGACACTCAACCCCCTGTCAGCATACATAAGCGCATCTCGCCATTTCGGAGTGAGCACCTCGTAATTGAATGCACGGTACTTGTCAAGAACATCATGGTACTTCTTCGCCTCGAGCAGCTGCCAAAATGTGGTTCCCTGCAAAAGATTCATATCACAAGTTTAGGCCATTGACATCATGGTCCCTTGCCACAAATTGATATAATTTCACTTACAATCAAGCGCCCCAAGTTCTCCAATTCAGGGTCCCCGGCTTCTGGCTGTTCGAGTTGGATAGCTTGAACTCTCTTGTCCATGAAGTTGATCACAACCAGTGAGTACTCGTTCTTGTAGATGATTGGCACGAATACCTTGAAACAACCAAATAAAGGAGTTAAGTGTTATACATTGAATCCAGACCTCACAGCGCATGCATGCATAAATACAAAACTCCGATTGCTTACAAACGCTGCAACAGAGAGGTCGAGTTCACAAGCCTCCAACCAGAGCAGCCAGCGGTCCACAACCACAGCTGGGTTAAAACTGCTCTCATCCTGTAGCATTTTAATTGTCATTACGCTTAAATTCACAAACTTCATGTCCACTAAAAATCTCATAATAAATATCTAACATATTTCAACAGTTTAACCAAGTCTTACCATTTTCACTCCAAGCATGCACACTCTGGAAGTCCACATTTTCCTGTCCCAGTAGGAGTTCAACAGCATCGACAGCACATTGACAACATCAATGTCAACGGTCCTTAAACGATCAATTGACAACAGTTTACCCCTGGCCAATGATACTCCCGGCATCACATCTCCCCCCTTGGTGGCAAACAGCACCTCACCGCTGAAGTGAATAAAATATAAACATACTTCAAACACAGAATGCAAAATGACAAATAAGAAGCGAATCAAATTTACTAGTGGCCTTACCTATTTGGATGTGATTGTAAGCAGTAGTCAGCGATCTCCAACCTGTGCTGCTCGAAATTATGGCTGTGCATGCACAACTTCTTCACAGTGAAGCTACTGTAGTTCGGAGGGTAGGGGAAGGTCCATGTTCGCCACGGGCTGTTCATCATCTGCTGAAGCGGGAAGTCCTCATCAATTGGCTCAATGACAGGGTTGGGCCCACCATGAATAGCAGCATCAAGGGGTGAAGGCCGGGCTCTCCCAATCTCGGGCGAGAGCGTATCACACACATCATACAGGTTGCTCACCATGATGTCGTAAGCATATCCGACATCGAACTTGAGTGTGCCGTCGCTCTTCGGCCTGAAGCAGCTCTCCTTGAGGGGTCTTGTCGGTATGTCCAAACTTGATGCATAATCCTTCAATCTGTGGTCAATGTCATTCAAGATTTGCCAAGTCTTCTTTTTGAGACCCTGTTCAAATGAAAAAATTAGAAGATGTTGATATACCGTGTGATCAAATAATATACATGTCAACACATTAATGAATATAATTAATTACTGACACCTTCAAAATTTTTGCAAGATTAACATGATCCAGGAACAATTCATTTGGAAATTCAGCACCTCGTTCAAGCAAGCCAAGTGCTCATGGATTAAAATTAGCATTTTGTAGAAATTTGTCAACCAATTTGTCACAAAATGGATGATTCACTAGTATCAAGCATTGTCATTGTTTTAATTCATATGATTTTCCAACTAAATTGTTCCTTACTACATGATTTACGTTAATGCAAGTGTAAACCAAAATCGGTTATGTAGATATAAAAGCATAAAAGTTTAACAGGCAGGGATTTAATGGACCAGAAGGCAAGCTCACCTCAGACAGAGAAGCTTCTACATCTGCTGCCGTGGGCAATGCCATCTCAGCCCTCTGGTTACTGGATCCAGACACACCCTCCACAGCTGGTCCTAGTAGAGCATCAGATCGAGCCCTCGAGCAGTTGCAAGGAGCACAAGGATTCTTGAACAACAGCTGCCCAAACCCCTTTGCCTTCATCTCTTGCATAACCCTCAACATGCCGCTGTCACCTCCCCATTGCTTGATATATGGTTCGTCATCGGATAATGTATGTTCTGGCCAGATAGTGTAATGGAAATAGGTGATCAGCAGTAGCAGCATACAGCCCTGGCTCCCCTTGCTCAGAGGACTCCTCTCACTCCCTTCTCTGTCAACATACCTGCGCAATTCAAGGCAAAGGTGATCCACCACATAGGCCGCCCAGTTGTAGGACTTGATGCTGTCTACATCCCACAGGCAATTGAGGAGGCCCAGGTCTATGTCTGTGCCAGCAGTGGGGGTGAGCACCATATGCATTGCGTACAACACAAAGAACCTTTTGAAATCATCTCCTCCTTGACGTAGTTTCCTAATCATTGAGTTCACATCTACTGCCGGCATCGTCGGCGCCACCGGCAACCCGTGAACCTGCCTCCATTCATCCTTCACATTCCTCACTTCAGGGGTGCGAGCATCCTCCACCACGGCCTTCTCTGGGTTCACATTAAGCCCAAATACCTTCCTTGCATCCTTAGCCGTGAGAGAGAACCGGATCTGGCCATCAGAATGGAAGTACTTGGTCACTGGATCGAAGCAATCCACCAACCAGTTGTTGATAGTATATACGGAGGCTGATACGGTTCTGAAGTGGAGCAGCCCCCCAAATCCGATCTCCCTAACATCTGCCTCCTGAAGGGGAGAGAGGTCCTTAACCAGCTGGGTGAACAGCCGACACCTTCTGTTGCACACATCTGAAAAGTAGTAATCCTGGGACTCATCATCCGAGTGATAGCTCTAGTCACTGCTGCTGCTGCTCGAGTCACCGCTGCTGCTGCTGCCGATGCTTGGGCTCCTTTTCCGTTTGGCCGCAGCGTTGGATTTACTACACTCGGCTTGGGCCGTCTCCCTGCGCTCGGCGCCGGGATGTCCAGATTTGGCAGATTTGGATATGCGAGTGTAGAATTTGATGGTCTTGGAAGACTGGCTCGGTTGCCCTGCAAGGATGAGGGTTAGTGTTGTCCAACCACCAAAACTTGAGAAGACAAGTCAAAACCGAATATTCTGTGGTCCAAAATAATAGTAAAACCAAAACAACAAAATTAGGCTTGTAATAAGGGCCAAAAAGGTCGACAATTCAGATAAATTGTGGTCCTAACTGTGTGTATAAAAGAAAACCAAGACCCAACATCACTGGCCCAAAAATGTCCCAAATTGTTTCGATTAAGGCCAAAACAGTACCTTATTTGTACTTTGTACAATACAAAAAAATACACCGACATCAAGGATTAGAATATTCAACTAATCCAGAACCAAAATAATGTGGCTCTCATCAGCATCGATGGATAAAGGTTCTGTCTTTACTCCGTACATAGAACCTTCTTATTACAAAAGAAACGGATTCAGTTGCCTTCCATCTTCCCCTCTTAAATAAAATTAATTTTATCAGCATCTTTGTCAAACCAAAAAAATATAATAACATTTCATGCCCTAAACACATCATCTTTATTTTTAATTTTATAGTTCAAGTCATATTATCCATACTCCCTCAGAAAAAAAACATTTCATCTCAATGTTTATCAAAGCCAAACCAAACAACTGAAATGAAGCCAAAAAAAAATGTCATTTTAGTTGAATATTTTACAAAGCAAGACAGATTATCCAATTTTCCTTCAACTAAAAGTCGAATCATCTTCATCAAACCCATACACAAAAACACAACTCAAGCCACGAATACTGTTATGTTAGTGGAATAGTTTACAGATGAAGTCATCTTGTCCATCTTCCATTCAAACAAACTCAAACCCCAACAAAAATTTCCAAATTAACAAACTAAAAAGTATGATTTCAATCTTATATGTTACAGATCTGTACACGAAAACGGCCGATCAAGACGTATTGACACACTGAGACTATAAACCAAAAACATGCCAGCCCCAACTTCGAAAAATACAGATCGCTTTAGGTTGAGATGAACTACTTACTACCGGGTGGAGAAGATGGTGGCAGAGTGTCCGTTCCACCTGGGGGGCTTGATTCGATCCCAGCGACAGGTTCCGGCGCCCTATCGGTGAATTCGTCGCCGTCGGAGGACGAGTCGCAACGAGTTAACAGGACCATCGTCTCCGTATAACACGAATGAAATATGTGAGTAGTTTGAGGGGAGGGGGAAGGTTTTCCTGAAACAGGTTGTGGGGGAATGGGAGAGGTTCGATGTTATCTGTTGGAATGACCTCTCAGTTGTCCCGGCAATAAGTAATAATTTCCAGCACAACTTTTCTCGCGGGCAGTTATGTGGCCATGGGAAAATTAATTTTCTTTTATTAATAATTTTGGATATTCACCGTACACGTGTAGCACATGCAGGGATCCAAATCATCAAACCGTTCATTCTGATATCAAATCGTTCATAAGGCCCGTTTTCATTTTCCTTTTCAAACCACCTTTTAAAATAACCGCCCGAGTTTTACTACATACCATTTTACTTGGATTATTTTTTAAGGGTTATATTTTGTTTTTGATTAAAGTGCAAAATATGGCCCTTAAAAGTTTGAAATATATTGTTTACGGCCCCTAAATAAAAACTGCATAGTTTGTGGCCCCTAAAAGTATAAAATGTATGATTCATGGCCCCTAAAAAATTAAAATGTAGTATACATGGCTTCAAGGTAATTTATGTTAAAAACATTTAATTTCTACAATTGTTAGACTTGGGACTCAACTTGGGACTCCCATTGTAGAGAAATTGGGTCCCGAGAGTATGAAAAGTTGGGCTTTGGGACTCCCATTGTGTATGCCCCCGGTCAATATTTAGGGAAAGGGAGAAAAGTTAAAGTAGTTTCAATGATGCCAATAAGATTATACAATGAAATTAAAGATTAATTTAATTTCTTAAAACTCTAGTCCATGAATTTTATTTTTTAATAGATATGGAATGAACATTCATTGTATTTTAATTTAGTTTAATAAAAATACGTCCCATTAATTTAATTCTAATGATACTTTTTACTTAATTTACATTAATTGAGGAGGAACTTCTCTACCAAAAGAAAGAACAAACAGCAGGTATTTTTTCTCAACTTAATAACTATGAATATCTCCTCCTGCTGCAGCACAGCAGCAGCAACAACAAATTCAAAAATCAAAAAAATTATAAATAAAAACAAATCATGAATTAATTAGAAAACAAAATGTGTGCGTGCGTGCGATGTACTGCATCAAAGATCTTCTAAGCATTTCCATGAGTGCTGTGAGTCTGGGAAGACTTTTTGTTCACTCCGGAAAAGATCGACTTGCTCGAAATCCGACCTAAATTGGAAGATCTTCTGAGAATTTCCATGAGTTCCAGTGTTCAAGGTTCTGAGAACTCTTGAATCACGCACGTTGTACAAGACGACCTTTTCGTGCGTGCTTAAGACAACAATGTCTCGATTATAGACCCCAACTGGTTTGGCCTCTTCTTGTCTCAGAGACGGCTCCAGTTCAAACCACATAACTATTCTCCACGTGCCATGGATCCGAGCCCACACGTGCGTAGTGCCTTCATCCCTGTCGGAATACATCACTCCAACCTTCCCTTCAAACTCAACCAGAGTTCTCCAATCATCGTACAATCCAATTTCCGGTAGAGGAAACCGGTAACAGGTCTCATTTTCAATGTTGAAAGCTAGCACTTGGCCGTCATTTGTTAGCCAGTGTACTAGGTTACCGATTGTCACCGGTTGACCTGCAATAACATTCAAATTCACCTCTATGCTCTCGACCGTCTTCCACTTCCAATTCTTCGAATCGAAAATCTCACAATGAAACATATTTTCTGTACGGTAAGCAATTCTCTTTTCCTTAGAAAGACGGATAAGGTTGTACCTGATCGGATTAGATCTCAGCACAACCACGGCCGCCGTGACAGTTTCATAATTGCTGAAATTGGGGTTACTGCTCAAAGGTATCCAGTACCCAATATTAGGTTTACCAACGTAAACCATCCGCTCCTGGTAGTTCATGTTAACACCGACAGCAAACAGAATACCTTGTTTCGACGAAGCTAGGATCTTCAGATCGTAATCATATGATGAGAACATCCTCCCATTGTTCCTCAGCATAAACCTTCCTAGCTTCTCGAGTTCAGTATCCTCAAAGGATACAAATTCCTGTCCGTTCCTGGTATTTCCCTGCAGTATGAATCCGTACAAATTCTTGGTTTTCTTGTAATAATCAGACATGAAAACTGGGCTATGTATGAGCTCGTTCCAGTCTGCAGAAATCAGGTTGCAAGCGTCCAACGTTGCTAAAGAAGGGGTTTTGGTCAGAATCTCAAAGGCCATGTCTGAAGGGAAAAAGCTGGAAGAATCCATATGAAAAGAAGCTGCAGAAATAATTTGAAGGATTTCTTTACTAACGTTGGTGAGACTTATGGTAATGATATGAGCAGGGGAAATGAGATGCCTATATATAATGTTTGGATTAATCTTTATTCATTGTTTCTGGATGATTCGAATTTATTCATTGTTTGGATTAAGGCATCCACAACTTTCATCTTCCATCAGCAAACCTTTCAACATTCTTCTTCCATCAGCAAACCTTTCAAGTTCCACAAGGAATTAATTTTTTTTGAGGTGTGCATGTGGTTTTCTTGAAAATGTGAGAATGGCTTTAAGTTGTTACTAGGAACTCTAACGTTTTTTACCATCAACATTAGTGTATTTGAAATTTAAATAGTTTTAAATTGTAGAGATGCAACTTATGAACTCGAGATTTAAATTATTTATCACATCCTATTTTTTCCTAAATGATAAAAAAATAAAATAAAAATTCCACAATTTTCAATAATTTCTATTTATTATAGTTTGATCTGATTAAATTACATTAGACGGAATTCAGATTAAAGCATCCACAACATTATTATTCCATCAGCAAACCTTTCAAGTTCCACAAGGAATTAATTCGCACTTGGATTTTCATTTCATTTCTAACTTATCAAATTATTAGAACTAGTATGTGTTTTTCAATTCACAAAATCTCATGAAATTAAATTTAATTCATATCACTGCAACCAAATTCTGAATTACTGACTATTGCACTAATTTTTTAAAATTTTGCCAAACCACCATTGGAGGGATATTCTATTAGGTATTTTTTTACCTTTAAATTGACATAAAATAAAATACAATGATCTCCTCTGGGGTTGGCAATTTGTAACATTACAGAGAGGTTTATAAAGATATAGCTATTCTAAACCTTCTCTGTATCTCTGTATCCACTTCGATAGTTGTACCTAAAAAAATACCAAAATCGAAAGATTCCTTAAAGACCGACACAAAAGCGTCAAACTGCCTTGAGAGGTGTACGTAATATCCCTAATTTGACTCAATAAATTAGTCAGACCAATTTTGCAAAAGGTCAGGGTGTCAATCACCCATCTCACTGATATATCCAAACTTGTACTGACAGTTTCAACCCCGATAGATCTCGTACCCGATCAAAAAGGTGCCTAAACTATAAATTATAATTACAACAATTAAATCTTCAATGTAGTCATTAAAAACACGATTTCATCATCATTCTTTATCATCATAAAAATACAATTCTTCATCTTTATTATTTTTACACTAAAATGTTACAGCATTAACTAAACTTGGAAAAATACATGTGAGGATATATTGTAGTTCCCTTTACGATGTATTTATTTTCCAACAAAAATCCTTTGAACTTCTATGGGGTAAATTATTTTGGGGGTTGGCAATAGTCATCATGAAAAGATGGAAAAGCCTTTACATTTTCCTACGGTAATTTGCATCATTAAATATATATTTGTGGGGACTCGCACATGTATCAGCCCTACTACCCTACATATCCCCCTCCTCCCTGTAAAATCACATCATAGCCTCCATTCCCACAGCTTCCTAAATATTCTCCCCCCTCTGTTTGCATATCTCTTCCCATGGATTTGTCCATGTTCATCACAGCCCTCCCATCAGAAATCCAGACGTTGATCTTCCTTCGTGTGTACTTCGAAGCCATCCTCCGTATGTACGTGGGTGGACATGATCCAGAATGGTGTCTCCGGTGGCTGAAGAGATCCTCTGCCTTGGGTAGCCAAGAGTCAACCTATGCGTTGGCACTTTTTCAAATCGTTGACGGTGATATGCAGGAAGGCATCCAGCTGATCACCACCATGAAGAGGACGGACAAGACGGGCCTCCGGCTTGCTCGTCAAAGCGTCAAAGCTTGTCTGGCTTACACTTGGGGTTGGAGGAACTACTTGAGGTTCATCACAAACCAAGCTCCACAAACTAGGCCGATCTGCTGCAATGTGCATGTTGCTCTCAATCGCAGAGTGAGGTACGACCGCTGGGTAAGGGTAGATCCGGCGGACATCTCCTGCGACGCATGCACCTGCGATCAGGAGGTCATTCATATCCTGGGATCTCCATGAGCATGCACCTGCGTCTGTGTTTTGTGTTGTTTCTTCTTGATTCTGCATGTTTTGTGTCACTTGTTTTCCACTATTCCTGTTTCAAGATCAAGGGGTTCAACAAATCAGGGTCTTCATGGAACTGTAATGTAATATACATTGCTTCATGGTAATTTATGTTGAAATCATTTAATTTCTAGAAGGGTATATTAGACAATTCGCATTTAATCAGCTTTTTATAATAAAAACAAAAAACATGATGATGATGTATAGTGATATGTTGCATCTGCATCACCCACCTCCTTCTTCCACGATTTCTGTTACCTTATCAGATACAACGTAAAACCTTGTAAAAACATCATCCATCCTTCCAGTATCATGGCTCGAATCGGTATCAACAATAGCCGAACGGTTATCGAGTCTAGTTTCAGCTAGACCTAACTAGTTACTTTGTACTTATTACTTAATATCGAACTAGTTAATTGATTGTAATTGTATTGCATAATTTCATTATGAGTGTGTAAAGCACACACATAAATATAGATTTTCATACTAAAGAATTGACTACACAATTAAGGATTTTGTATTTTATTTGTTATATTTATTACCATGGTAGTATTAATACTTATTTAATATGAATATTATATATTTTTAATTATGAAAATTAAAAGGGTGGTACAATATTCTGTTTAAACTCATCAGTATTTATCGATTATAGAAAAGACACATAAAAGCTCGTGCTTATTGTGTATAGTTCCCCAAGTATATTTCAAAACACAAAATACTAATCTTAAATAGTACTCTTAAATAGTCAAGAGACACGTACAAATTTAAGTATATTTCAATCCAAATTATAAATACTAATTTATGTTGGTCAAGTAGGAGTACACAATAAACTCATAAATAGTACTTCAAGTACACAAATATGTGTCAATGATAATTATTCAAATTTAAACAATACACAAATGGATCAAATAGTAAGACCCAAACATTCATCTCAATTAATTGTCACGTGCCCAAAATAAGACATTCTACATACACTAGCTTCCAACAAAACAAAAATGAAGTACCATGGAGTACTACACATTGTTGCCAAATGTGGTCATCATTAAATGGGACCCACCATTTCTTCCACAAAACAAGATCCTTTTTGAAGATACAGACAAGTTAGAGTGAGTACTCCAGCCTTTGGATTTTCATTTCATTTCTAACTTATCAAATTATTACAGTCTAGGGAATTTCGGAAGAGGATTTACGGTCTAATCGGCCCTTTGCATGTAGCAATAGTACTGTCATA
This sequence comes from Sherardia arvensis, assembly GCA_948330725.1. Taxonomy (NCBI): domain Eukaryota; kingdom Viridiplantae; phylum Streptophyta; class Magnoliopsida; order Gentianales; family Rubiaceae; genus Sherardia; species Sherardia arvensis. Next base: position 32,290,761 of record OX415241.1, read on the forward strand.
TTATGTTCTTCCATTTCAATTGAATTTTACTAGGACATGACATTTTGCGATCCACAAAATCAAGTAATAATATATTCTAATTTATTTAAATTGAACTTATTCATTACATATTTCATGTTCAAATTCATAAAGCGTTCAAATATGCCACGTTAATCGTATACTCCCTCCGTCCCAACCAAAGTGTCCGCGGGGACAGAGGCTCGAATTTTAAGAAAAATGATGTGGAAGTAGGACACATGGCCAAAATAATGGTAAAAGACTATTTTAACCCCCATAAGTATGTGATTCAAAAACTGTATAGAGATTCATTAAGGGTAAAATGGACGATAGACTCTATTTGTTTTGTCAAATGAGGAAATATTGAAAGCAAAACTCTTTGGTTGGGACATCCCAAAATAGAAAGTAAGACACTTTGATTGGGACGGATGGAGTAGCAGTTTTGGTTTATCAAATATGCCACGTTATGAGTAAGTTTGTGATTGTTTTGGTCTCTTTCATATCAAAACCACTCCATCAGTTCATCTTCAAACTTACGTAGTAAATTATGTGTTTCTGACATTTTTCGCTATCCTGCACATTACCGTCTTGTAACATTTTTAAACCCCCACGATGAAGTTAACCTTCATCACACCCGATATATCCAAACCTGTACTGACAGTTTCAACCCCGATAGATCTCGTACCCGATCAAAAAGGTGCCTAAACTATAAATTATAATTACAACAATTAAATCTTCAATGTAGTCATTAAAAACACGATTTCATCATCATTCTTTATCATCATAAAAATACAATTCTTCATCTTTATTATTTTTACACTAAAATGTTACAGTATTAACTAAACTTGGAAAAATACATGTGAGGATATATTGTAGTTCCCTTTATGATATATTTATTTTCCAACAAAAATAACAAAACTGAATATATGTATTTTATTTCCACATTCCTTAATGCCATGGAACTCAAAAAATTTACCCTCGGCTTAGACATCAGTAAAACCCTTTGAACTTCTATGGGGTTAATTAATTCGGGGGTTGGCAGCAGTAAGCATGAAAAGGAGGAAAAGCCTTTACCTTTTCCTACAGTAATTTGCATCATTAAATATATATTCGTGGGGACTCGCACATGTATCAGCCCTACTACCCTATATATCAGCCCCTCCTCCCTGTAAATCACATCAGAGCCTCCATTCCCACAGCTTCCTAAATATTCCCCCCCCCCCTTTGTTTACATATCTCTTCCCATGGATTTGTCCCTGTTCACAGCCCTCCCATCTGATATCCAGACGCTGATCTTCATTCGCGTGTTCTTCGAAGCCATCCTCTGTCAGTACGTGGGTGGACATGATCCCGAATGGTGTCTCTGGTGGCTGAAGAAAGCCTCTGACTTGGGTCACCTAGAGTCAACCTATGCGTTGGCACTTTTTAACATCGTCGATGGTGATTTGCAGGAAGGCATCCAGCTGATCACCACCATGAAGAGGACGGACAAGCCTGGCCTCCGGCTTGCTCGTCAACGCGTCAAAGATTGTCTGGCTTACTCTTGGGGTTGGTGGTACTACTTCAGGTTCATCACAAACCAAGCTGCACGACCTAGGCCGATCTGCTGCAAACTGCATGTTGCTCTCAATCGCAGAGCGAGGTACGACCGCTGGGTAAGGGTAGATCCGGCGGACATCTCCTGCGACGCATGCACCTGCGATCAGGAGGTCATTCATATCCTGGGATCTCCATGAGCATGCATGTCCTTGATCATGACTGTTTTTTGGCCAAGCTTATTAGCTAGTTTCTTCTTGCGTCTGTGTGTTTTGTGTTGATTCTTCTTGATTCTGCATGTTTTGTGTCACTTGTTTTCCACTATTTCTGTTTCAAAAGATCAAGGGGTTCAACAAATCAGGGTCTTCATGGAACTGTAATGTAATGAACCTGTGTTTACTTTTGTGGCATATTGTAATTAATGCAAATCTTTTCCTTTTTTGATCCCTCACTTACTCTTTGTCCCTGACACGGCAAATAGTCACGTTCATAAATTTGAAGCCATTATTGCAAACTAATCCTGCGGACTTGTCAAAACAAGAGAATGTCTGATCTGTCCATTCTTGGCAATGGTTTAGCTATCTTCACCATCTCACTTTTTCTTCCTCCCCTCTTGCTTTGAAACACGCACTTGATTCCTTCTTACCTAATGTGCAAATATTGCTAAGAAAATATTTGGAAAAAACTTGTATTTCATTTCAAATTAGTTTACTAACTCCAAAGATAAGTTACGCAAAAGTCGCATTTCATTTATAAGACGTAATATTTTTGAATTATTCTAAACACTTGTTGTAGACAACTAGTCTTCTTCATTACATACAGATTTTGGTAATGAAGCGGGACTACGTCTACGTTTATAAGTTCATGAAAATGTTAACCTCGATTTACTGTTTCATATGAACAGGCATGGGAGAGTAAAAGTATATTTGGAAACTACAGAAGCATTTACTGGCAATCACATGCATCTTTCAAAATAATCCACGTGCTTTAGCATCAGCACGCACGCTAATGTCCTAAATAGCAACAAATTACACACGAACTCAATAAAATCCAAAAGCAGGGCCCAACATGCCCAAATACAAATACTAGGTAAACTCAGTCCGGGGGCAAAAATGAAAAAGTCAACATTCAGTACGGACTGAACCCCACAAATCACCACCTCCTCACACTATGGCAGCTTTGCTTTCGATGAAACCTGGAATTCGATCAAGCAGTGCCTTTCTTTTTGCGTTTGAATCTGATAGAAGAATAAAGCACAAATATGACAAGCGCAGCTGCAGCCTTTTGCTTTTCTGCAACACATTTGGATGATTATTAATTGATTTTATGAGCATATAGTGAATAATCCACACACCTTCAAGAAAAAAACCAAAAACCACTTACCACATCCAATCTGAGACTATCGAGAGATGGTATCGAACCAGTGAAATTCTTCATCATGCACATGACGCACTCACCCCTATCGGAATAAAGCAGACTATTCCTCCAGAGGGGGTATAGCACATGGAAGGAGAAAGAACGGTACGCCTCAAGAACAGCCTTGTGCTTCTTAACCTCAAGAAGGCGCCAGAATAACGACCCCTACACATTCAAAGTGAGTTTGGAATTGTTACATTTCTTTACTATCAACAGCCAACATCAACAGCCAACACTTATACGAAATTCACTATTACTTACAACTGCACGACCCAGCTTCTCAATCTGTCCATCTTCTGGAGCTTCCCTTGTAGTCTCGATCAGTTGAATCTGGCCCTCCACGGCGTTGATAACCACCAGGTAGTGATTGCCATCGTGAAGTATCGGTATGTACACCTACAATTAAACATAGTGTTTGTTCAAAATGAATCCAACACTAATAGTTGTTAATGAGTTCAAGCAAGCTGGATCAAGAAACACTTACAAAGGAAGCACTTGGAATGTCAAGCTCGCACGTACGCAACCACCTAAGCCACTGATCCACCACCATAATTGGGTCAAACATGTCCTTGTCCTGGAAACATAAAAAATCAGAAAATCCATTCCATTGTTGAAATGCTTATAGCACACATTTACATATAATGCTTACCATCCGAACTGCGCGGAGACATATTCTTTTCTCCCATCTTTGGGAATCCCAGAACCTGTTCAGCAACATGGCAAAGACATTTACTACCTCCACAGAGATGTTTCTGTATGCACCCATGGACCACATATCAGCCCTGCACAACTCGGTTCTCAACCACTGATCTTCTCCCTTCTTCATAAATAGAATCTCCCTGCCAACAAAAAAACAAAGACATCATCAATCCAATGAAGCTTTTAATAAAACAAGCTACTGAAATGAAGGTAAAGGTAGCCTTACGCTGGTTGACCTTCTCCTAAGCAGTAATCGGCAATCTCCATCTTGTACGGCTCGAACTTGTGGTTGATTCTGCATAGGCTCTGCACAGAGTAGTTATTGTAGGTGGGAGGGTAATTGAAGGTCCATGTCGTCCACGGACAGTTGCTCATCTGATCATGGGGGAATCGCTCATCCAGAGGCTCAACGACAGGGTTGGGCTGACCATAGAGGGTATGTTGAAGGGGCGACGGCCTGCCTATCCCAACCTCGTTGGAGAGTCCATTGCACAGTGTGTGCAATTTGCTCACAACTGTATCGTAGCCGAAGCCCACATCAAACTTGGCTTTCCCCTCTGGATTCAGTCTGAAACTGCAGGCTGTCAGGGACCGAGTTACGACGTCCATATACTTGGCATGCTCGTCGAGCGTCTTCTCGACATCTTTAAGGATGAGCCAAGCCTTCCTTTTGTTTCCCTATTCCCAAAGGCATAGGCCATGCTTATGAGATGTTTGCAGTTGCATTTAATATAATATTATATGAAACAACACCCTACAATTTCAACCTTTTAACTTTTCATGCACCAACAAAGAACTTTCATTGGAATTATTATTAAGTTTGATTTCAGCAAATGTTTCTACAGATTGAAGGGCAAACATATTAGCCTCATATTATAAAGCAAATTCATACAGAAAATTGTTCTACCTTATATTAAAAATATTTTTTTACTTTACTACTTTTATAAATTACTTGTCAACTAATATTGCACATTATACAAACATATATTTATATAAGGCCTTTGAAAAAATGTACTCATTTTTTTTAAACAAATATTAATATATATTTTTTAAAACAAATATATATATATTCATAATCATGGACAGTTGCATTCACAATATTTACTTCAAGCAAAGCTTACCTCTTTCAGAGATTCACCAATATCTTCTGCAGTCAGAACTGAAATGTCCTCACTAGATCCTTCCTCTCCATTGCAAAATGGTTTCACAAGAAGCCTACCACTGTCAAACTCACCAGCACACTTATCCTTGAATAGAAGCTTCCCAAATCCCATTGACCGCATCTCTTCAAACACCCTGACCCCAATCCTATCCCCTCCCCAATGTTTGATGTATGGTTGGTCGTTGGGCAAAGGCTTTCCTGGCCAAATCGTGCTGTGGAAATATATTAGCTGGAGTAAAATCAGACACCCCTCACACCCCCTGCCAAAAGAAGTTACATCCTTTGCTTCTCTGACCTTGAACTTGTACACCCTAGTGCACAGATGATCCACCACATGCCCGGCCCAGTCGTAGGACTTTATGTTGTCCACATCCCACAAGCAATTCAGAAGTCCAAGGCCTATCTCTTTGCCAAACTTCGGTGTCAGCAGCGTGTTCATCACGTACAAAACAAAAAACCTCTTGAAGTCTACCCCACCCTGGGGTTGTTTCAGAATCATGCTTTCCACTTCTCTCAAATGCAGCCTCGTAGAGAAGCGCAAACCGTAGAAGTCTCTCCATCTCTGCGCCACCATTCTCACTTCATGGTTTGCAGATTGGATCACCACCTTCTTATCTGGATTAACAGGCAGGCCAAACACCATCCTTGCATCCTCAGCCGTGACTGAAAAACGAATCTGACCGTCACAATGAAAGTACCTCTTCACAGGATCAAAGCAATCCACCAGCCACTGGTTCATCTGATCTGGGACTGCAGCAGTGCTGAAGTGAAGCAAACCTCCAAATCCTATGTCCCTCACATCTTCCTGCTGCATCGGGGAAAGATCCTGAAGAACACGGTTTAAACGTTCTCTCCTCCGGTTAAGCACCTGGTAAAAATAGTATTCCTCAAACCCATCGTCTGAATCAGAACTGTGAGTACTGGCTGCGCTGCTGATGCTCAACCGTTTCCTTTTTCCCAGACTCCTAGACGGGCCAGCTCCTCCGCCACGCGGCTTTTTCCGGCTTCCAGTATTGGCCGACTGAATTCTTCGCTGATAAACTTTCACAGCCTGAGAAATCGTTCGAGATGTGTCTGCAAAGTGTAGATAATAAGAAGACCGATTAATGTTACCCAACACAAGGTGGGTCTATACCCTTGAATAAAAATATTCCACCGACATGGGTTGGTTATAAAACACCCAAAATAATATGAATTGGGGGAGGATCTAAATTAAACATAATCCGAAACCAAAAGTTACCCTTGCACAAAAGACCGGCCTTTTATTTTGACAGAAAGATTCGACCTTTATAAATTAAGATTCGACATTGACAAGTACGGATTGACACTTTAGAAAAGGTAATTTACAAAACAAAACATTCGGCCGGTCAGAAAGGGAAGTAACTTTTGCACATAGTGCGTCTGAAAGCTTGCATCTTTAATGGATCATTTGTGATTCTTATAAAAATTTTACCGATCTATCTAATCCAAACCACGTGGCTGCTCCAACCAGAAAACCCTAACTGTTGCTGGTTCAAAAATAAAAGATTTGTCAAACAAGGGTAGAGGCGATGATCTTACCAGCTGGTGGAGATCCGCTGGCGCTCCCTTCATGTCCATTAGCAGCAGCAGCAACATTGAGCTGCCTACCGGCCGTTGCTGAGGTCGCGTTAGGGGCGGCCTCGTTCGAAGAACTGAGATCGAGAATCCCACCGACCATGGCTCCTTTTCTGTCTGATTATCACAAGAACAATATACTTTTCCCTCTGCTTGGAATGTGAACAGTTATATTGAACCTGTGTTTCCGTATAAATGGAGAGAGGAATGGAATGGGAAGAGGTTGATGGGGGGAAGTGCGCTCTTTTTTTTCGATGGCCCGACAACTAGTAAATAATTTCAAATGCTTTTGTGGAGCTGCCTCCGTTAGGACCATACACGTGGCATGTAGGTATGAAATCGGACCATACACGTGGCATTTATGTACTACCAAAACAGCTTCCTTTTAAAATGTGTAGTGCTTAAAAACCAAAAATATTTCTAAGTCAAATTTAAAACATCATCAAGTAACAAATTTAAAACCTTTGCATAAAAATATACTAGTCGTACTATGGGTCAACCCTAAGTCAACGCAATTTTATAACATAATTTTGTAAAAATATATTGAAATCTCAAGTTAACTGAACTTAACCGAACTAAATTGCACTACACAAAATTGCGTTTAATCGCAAATACAATAACCATAGTAAATTCGAATATAAGATAGAATTTAATTGAAAAGTACTTCAACTGAACCGTACTAGATGTTACTATACTTCACTGATAAAATCCAAAGTATACCTCACTTGATTGAGAGGATCTAAATTGAACTGTACTCAACTGGAATCACCATAATCGATAATCACTAATCAAAAATAACATAATTCAAAAGTATTTCCTCAAATTAAAAGGGTTTCATCATTACCTCAATTGAATCTCGCAAAGCTTCGTTTAAAACTACTGAACTGCGGTGAAATGAATTTCAATAAGCTTCGTTTAAAACAACTTAGTTCGACTACACCTGAACCGAGGGAGGTGACAACGATTGAACTACAATGAACCCGAGATGATAACGATTGAACTACTATCAGCTCATAAGAGCTTAATTGAACCACTAATAACCACGACTATGCATACTGGACACTAACTCTGCGACAAGTTAAAACTAAGTCAGCTACACTTGGCTAAAATGATAAGAATTGAACTTCAGTTATCTAACATGAGAATAAATGAACTTCACTTAGCTAGGATTATAAGAAACAAATGACCAACGCTTCTTTTTAGTTGAGATTGACATGGCAACAGTTGAACTACAATCAACCCGAGATGATAACGATTGAACTACTATCAGCTCATACGAGCTTAATTGAACCACTATAATAACCACGATGATGCATACTGGACACTGGGTCCGCGACAAGTCAAAACTAAGTCAACTGCACTTGGCTAAAATGATAGAATTGAACTTCAGTTATCTAACATGAGAAGAAATGAACTTCACTCAGATGAGATTAGAAATGACCATCGCTTCGCTTAGCTGAGGCTGAGATGGTAACAGTTGAACTACAGTTAGCTGAGATGATAACAGTTGAACTACACTTAGTTGAGATGACAACAATTAAACTACAATTAGCTAAAAAATATAAGACCTGAACTTAACTACTATTAACCAAATTGAACTACACAACCCCTAATGTCTAGAGTTCAACTACACTTAACCAAAATGATCATAGATCGAGCAGACTCGGTGAATTGGGATAAACTTAAATGAATTCAGCTAATGACAACAAAAATGAACAACACTAAGTTATATGAACCTAATCCCTTAAACTTCAGTAATTGAAATGAGTAAATTGAAATTCAATTAACTAACATTTACTGAATTGAAATTAACTTAAAAAACATGAACTTCAAATCAGTTGGTAAACTATAACATGAATAATTTCATTCTAAAAGATAATTTCATTACATTAACTTTTATTCTTTTTATTGCATCACCACATTCAACCAAATTAGATAGGATAACACAGATTAGTTCAACCATATTAAAAAACCATTATTTAGAGCAGGTTTAAATTATTCAACATAAATTCCTAATTATCAAAACGAATTTGTAATTTTCACCATTTAACCAAGATATGAATAGTTATTTCCAAAATTATGAAATATAGCCCAAATATTTTCCCATGTGTATTTCCCGCGCTGTTGTGACTTCCCGCGAAAACATGCATTACCAAATTCATATGAAGTGGCCACTTCCAACTTCCGAAGCAGAAATAAACAATAATAGTAGAGTACATTTATACTCATTATTTGTTCATGGTCTTGTCCCATCAAACCAGAAGTTAGTTGTCAGTCCATTCATCCCACTTGCAATTTCATTCATGCAGGTCCAACCGAAAATAAAAAATAAATTCTCCTGTGATTATCATTTCATTTCATTTTTATTATATTTGTGATTCTGATTATATACTGATTTTTATTTCATTTTTACTGATCATGATATTAAATTTAAAATTCACAATTCATTTTAATTATAATTAAACCACCTATCATTTTTATCGATACTATTAATTGCTTAAGAGTCCAGAAGACTCAGCATGAATTTGTTGGCAATTTTGTAGAAGTTGACTATGTTTAAACACGCTTATGTTTAAACACTTGCTCAAGAAGATCAGAAAACCGAGCAATACGTCTTTGAAGTGAAGTACAACTCATATGCGATCAAACGAGATATTCTGACGAATCAAGATGATATTTGAAGAATGATTCGATTCTGATTTAATTAGATAAAGAATATATTTGTGAGTTGTATTCTATTTAGAATTAGTCGTAATTAAAGGAAAGAATATATTTTTTAAAATCCTATAGCTATAGAAATAGAATATAGATAGAACGCATGTACAATGGAGTCCCAAAGGAGAGACTAGTTATTGGGACTCTAAAATCCCACAATGGGAGTCCCAAAGGTTGTTTTTCAGCCCATTTATGCCACATGCCATGGAGTCCCCATCCGGACCCGCCACACGCCTACGTGGCGCCACGTGGCAGCTGAAAATTATTTTTCTTTTTTGTTTTCTCTCATCCACCTTTCTTCTCCCGCCTTCATTACTTTTCTTTTTCTTCTTGTTTTGGTTTAATGGTAATATTATCATCCTATATCTATTATTATTATTTTCTTTTTTTCCCAACGGTTATATTTTAATTTTGTCTTTAAATAGAGCCCAATATTACCATATGTTTGATACATTATTTTTTTGTCTCATTCTTTTTTTTTCTACGACGAATCTATTTTTAAGATTGTAATATGCACTTTTATTTCTATTTATGTCAAAAGTTGCATTTAAATATTACTATTGTATATTTTTTTATGATAGTTAATCTTTTATTAATTATTGTATTTGATAATGATATAGAACAATCATAATGCTTTTCATTTATTATGTTCCAATACCCCTTAATTTTGATTATTTAAATAATTATGTCCAGAAGACTCAGCATGAATTTGTTGGCAATTTTGTAGAAGTTGACTATGTTTAAACACGCTTATGTTTAAACACTTGTTCAAGAAGATCAGAAACCGAGCAATACGTCTTTGAAGTGAAGTACAACTCAGATGCGATCAAACGAGATATTCTGACGAATCAAGATGATATTTGAAGAATGATTCGGTTCTGATTTAATTAGATAAAGCATATATTTGTGAGTTGTATTCTATTTAGAATTAGTCGTAATTAAGGAAAATATATATTTCTTATCCTATAGCTATAGAAAGAGAATATAGCTAGAAGACTAAGTGTAGTTGTGATGAGCTTGACGAGCAGATCAGCATTGCCGAAATGGAAGGATCGAGAGGATCAAGACGACATCACAACATTTGGACTATAAAAATACAAAGACGCTGCGATAACAAGTATCCATCTTACAAGAAACTATTATGCATATCAGAATAGCTTAATAGTTGGAGCAGCTTATTGAAGGGAGTTCAATAGGCCTACCCCATCGCCAGGAGTCTGAAAAAAACAACAAGGCTTAATAAACGTGGTAGAATAGAAAGATTACTTTAGAATTTTGTGAAACTGATCGATAGAAAATTTCACTTGCTTCTTTGGAATTGTATATCAATACAATGTAAACCCACATAGCGTTTAGCGGAGCGTAATATTGATATTTCGATGAATTGCAGTTAATGCATTAGGTCGAAAAGGATCAATCGGTGGGAGTTCTTAACAATTTTGTTGAATTGTATCATTACTCGTTCGACAATTAAAACAATTTTCTATTCATCTATCAACCTTATTCCATTAGTCAAGATAGTCTAGGGTGAAAAGGATGACCATATATACAGATCGATGTCACACTGAATGGATCATGCATATCATAAATGAACCGCTTAAGATGGAGATTTTAAACTCGTTTTTAAAATTAGAGATCATCAATCGTTTCGACCCTAATACCATTACCCGATGGGTATACTGGGTCCCGGGGGTCTTAAACGGGTCATTATTAATTAAGTGGAAAACATACCCTAAACCCTAAATCCATACAATAAACACTAGCACCCCAAAACCCTAAAACCATGAGACCCATGCTAGACCCATACTTATTGGGTCTAAAATATTTAACCCATATATAAGATCCATGTATAAAGTTAAACACCTTATTGCTTATCAAATACAAACTATATTGCTTGTCAAAACTAACTAATCCCTTTCCCGATAATTCTATATACATATATATAAATAAATATATACATGTATTGGCAACTATGTTCCCTCTGCATGCGAATTCTATAGTACGTTTCATTATGGAACACAAAATGTGCATAAGAGTTTAAGGTACATGTTTAGTATTTTGAGTGCTCGTTAATAATTCAGAAGCAATGTAGTTTTTCATATTTATCGCTAAGACGTTGTCACTAGTTCATACTTCTAATTAAAAATCATAATATAATTGTCAGTTATTCACCACGATCGACAATATGCAATTCTAATTTCCAAACTAGTTAATCATAGTCATTTAGTAGCTATGCTATTACGTATCATGATGTGATAAGTTCATTCGTCTTCGTAATTGCCTGATAGTATCGTCTAACAATCCGGTTGGCTGGTATAACGCTAATTATCCCGATAATGTAATGTCAGAAATACCCTGTAATAAGATGCAGTGATTCAATATACTAAACCGGATGTTCATTTACGATACTTCCACATTGCTAGGACCCCTAATTATATATCTACACTTGCCTAATTATGACATATTACCAGCATATATTAGAGCTGAACTAAAATTCGTCAAATAAATTTTCTAAACAACCGATTTTTCTAATTCAATCACAATTATGTTGTACCACATCATATTTTAAACCAAACAAAAATAAAATTCTTCTATTCATTAGATATGAGTATTTTTTACCTCTAAAATACTCATAATTCGCAATATTCTCTAACCATTTTCTTACAACAAACCATAATACACCATAAACTTCCAACTAATTTATATTGCTATTTAATTCAACACTTTCACTCCCACAAAAAATATAAACCTTCCGAAATCGAAGTCAACTCGGGAACAATCTAGAGCACAAGTCAAAACCGTATTTTAGCCAATTGTTTATGTCTCACTCACAAAATGAAAACCACAAACCATACTCCAAAACCACGTTCTCCTCTTCCTATCACAAAGCTTGCCAAATCATCACACCAAAACCACCGTCCCATCTCTCTCCTACTCATGTCCACCAGTCCTCCAGCCCCGACCAGATCTGGTACGAAACTGCCATTATTTCCGGTGACAGCTGTCACCGGTGCCCTGCACGCCAGCTCTACTGCCTTCCTACTCGTACCTCCAAACCATTAGTTTACTGCCTTGCCTCAAATCCAGCTTTTTCCAATCCACCGACGATAACGTTTTCTACATCTTTAGTTACGATTAATCATTTACCATTCATCTACTCTATTCTTAAAACATTCTCAACGCAGCTCAGAGGTGTCAAGCATTTTGCAAATTTGATTCTGTGATAAGGTACTGATTTTCATCAACTTTCAATATTTTCCGATTTTGGTTTTCCTCCAGAAACTTAAATTCCAGATATTGAAAAATGAAGCACACAACATTTATGAGTACAGCTTTTTAAATAAATGAAGCACACAAGATTTATAGAGCTTTTGAAATGAAAGTATCATGTTCATTATTTAAGTTATTAATTTGGTTTTCTGAAGGTTTTTGTAAGTCAAGACCTGCATAGTGGTGTGAAAGAGGTTCATTCCGCCGGACCTACCGCTGCTGCATGATGTAGGGGAAACAGGTATTGCATATCTTTTCAGATTTCATGACCTGCATTAGTATTTTCAACCACTTTAACCCTTTTTTTTGTCTGTGCGAGAGGCATGGGGAACTGCAACTTAAAGGATTGCATAGAGCCCTGCAAAAGATTTGCAGCACAATACCTACACTAATACTACTTTTTTTTCCCATCACACGGCATCATAGGGTCAGGTCACATCGTCGTTCCCAATTGATTTTATAAATCTAAACTACTAACTTTGCTTGAATCCAATTTTATGTTCTTTTTTGTCACAATCACGTAAACAATTGACCTCAAACCTAACCACAACATTTTTATATCACTTAATAAATAATGCGGGTTTAATAATTTTTTCAATTCTGTGCATTCCAAAAAGATTATATTTTTGGAATTTAATTCACCCTTCCTTTTTATCAATTTAGAGTCATTTCTTCCCATACAATATAGCAACAATTACCTTTTCTGTTTTTTTTTTAAAATAATTACTTTTTCTGTTTAACATAGAAGTAAGGAGTTAGGCACAATTCTAGTTTTATTACAAATCAAGTCATTAGTCATCGTGGACTAAATTAGTGTAGTGTGTGATTAACCTATAACCATGTGATTGGAGGCAAACTAAATAATTCTACGCCGTTTATAACTCATTGAATTTCGTAACCATTGACAATTTTAGCTTATTCTAGTATCTTGTTCCATTCTGGAGGGAATTATTTGCCTTTCTACCATCTCTTTCCATTTTGGAGGGAAATTGTTGCCTTTTCTTACTATTGTTTACCATTTTGGAGGGAAATGTTGTCCTATAAATACATCAATTTCCCTCAATGCAACACCACACCTTTCTCAATCAAATCCAACCCGCCCTGTCTTATTTCTTCTCTTCAACTATGATTTCGAAGAAGCCTACCAACGCATCCATCACCGCCCCCCGGCTCAAAAAATCCGTTCAAGAGAAGCCTTCCGAGACCAAACCCCACTATCCTAGGGTTTGCACTTGTGGCTTCAAACAGATCAAGAGGTTTTACACCCCAACAGCCAAAGCTTATGAGAAATTTAGGTCATCACTGCCGACGGTTCAGGAGTTGGATGCTGACATTCCTATCATCGATGCTGACATTCCTATCATCGATGCTGACTCATCGGATTCGGAGTTTGAAATCCCGACACTTCCCCCAAAGAGAATGCACCCGAACATGGTATGGTCCGCCAGACATGGCCGCTTCATGTATAGCCCTAAACTCACCGCCACCTCCATCGCCATCTACAAGACTTCCTCTACCATCACAACCGCCTCCCCCCGCGGCTTCAAGAGTGCGGCGGCCACCTCCACGGCCTCCCCCCCACGCAGCTTCAGGAATGTCGCGGCCACCTCCAACGCCCTACCACGCACCTTCAAGAGTGCCGCGGCCACCTCCAGCGCCTCCCCACGTGGCGGCAAGAGTACTGCCATGAACACCTCCACCACCTCCCCGCAAGCGGCCAAGAGTGTTGCGGCCACCTCCAGCGCCTCCCCACGTGGCGGCAAGAGTACTGCCATGAACACCTCCACCACCTCCCCACAAGCGGCCAAGATTGTCGGGACCACCTCCACCGCCTCCCCAAGCGGCGGCAAGAGTGTCGGGTCGACCTCCATCCCCACCCCCTACAAATCTATCTACAAGTTCGCCGCTACCACATCAGCCGACGGCAATGGCCCGATGCAGTACATGCTCATTGACTCGGATTACGAGGATTTCCTTTACGAGCACTCAGAAAACGAGTATTCCGTTCGTCCACTCTCTGAATTTTACGATGATTCCGACTCCGACTATTGCGACTTGAAAGATTCTGACTTTGACCTTGCCGGTTACGCTGAGTTCTAGCTGGATGGAAGGACCTTTTGGATGGGAGGACTAGTTGGATGGTCTTTTAAACTACACTAGTTGGAGGACTAGTTGGATGGGGGTTATTTTGTTCATGGTTTTTTTTAATTATATGTTTTAGCCTGTCCCAACTATGGTCTAACAAACCATATTTTGATGTAACATGTCTTTTGTCAATCTAATGAAAGTTTTCCCATTTCTCTATCTCTATGGATAAATTTGACCAAAAACATTGACATATTAACCACAAACAAGAACATTTCTACTTTTTTTTTCATATTTCAGCCCAAATACAAACTTTATTTAAGCCCAAAAGCATGAACATATCTTCTCAACTTCTGAAAATAGAAACTTATTTATTATTACATATTTCAGCCCGAATTCTTACTTAAAACGGTCCGCCATGTTTTATTAATAGTGATGTTGGGCTTATCTATTATTTCGGCCTGAAGCCCAAAACCAATTCTAAACTACTTCCTTCCAGCTGCTATTTCAACTGATTCAGCCTCGTGACCTTCCTCCAATCTGCAACTGGTTTGACCAGTCTTAGCTTATGTTGACTGAGCTATTGCAAAGCCAGTTTTGCCCTTCTGATTTATTTATTTCCACAGTCATGACACTTATCTGTTTTTTCGGCCCATACACCAAAACCCAAAGACTAAACAAGCTGAAAATAAAACCAACACCAAGTCACCAAATCATTCCCACTTATCTGTTTTTTCGGCCCAAAGACCAAACCCAAACACTAAACAAGCTGAAAACAAAACCAAGACCAACTCACCAAATCATTCATCCTTATCCATTCAATCACAACTCAACCAAAGATCACTCGCTCGCCGCCGGTGATTTCACTGTGTGAGCTGGGCGATGATTTGCATTTTTTTTTTCATTTTGGATGGCCCATTTGGGTACCAAAACTGGATTTGGGTACCAAAACCGGAGGTACTTTCCTCCCTCCGGCAACTGTGATGCGTCCGTGGTGCAGTGCTCCGATCAATCTCCGGCATTCGTCGGAAAGAACTGGGATCCCTTCTTCTCGTCTCGGATGCGTCGCCGGTTCGATCCAGCTCGCTGTGATGCGTCGGATATGAAATCCAGCTCTCCGATCAACCCTGTTTGATTCGCCGAGCGTGCCGGAGACTGAAATTGGGGGTGTTTGCAGATCGAGGTTGAAGATGATTTGGCAAATGCATGACTTTTCTTGACTCGTTTGACTTTTTATTAAGTGGGGGCTCAGACAAAATTACTACTTTTTTAAGCCCTTCCCCGCAAATACACACATTCCATAGGTCAAATGTGCAAATTTGTTTTACACATCTCAACCCTAACTTATCAAGGGTATTCTGGACTTTTTTGGACCTGCATTTGCATTTTGGACCTGCATATAAAATGCCCCATATCTTATTATACAAATTGGTTGGCGATACAGATTTGTTTCACATATCTGAGTACTTTCCTAGAAATATATGCATTTTAGAACTGAAATTGACTGCTCATAACTTATTAAGTTGGATTTTAATGCTGATGAGAAAACAGAAACTGAAACAAGAAGAAGACAAATTGCATTCAAATTTTGCCATGGTTTACAACCACCTCTTATAAGTTATGAAGCACAAAGATGTTATTATGCCACACCAATAGAAATCCTTAAGTGGTACTAGCAGTTGCTTATTAACTCTCTGCCCAGAAACATGTTCTATAATAACTCACACTCCAGTCACACACAAGGTAAAAATACTAGAAAAAAAATATTCTTTTATGACTTGAATTTAGCATCTCCGTCAAAATTTCAGCTCGTAGAGGGCAACAATGTATGCCTGCAATGGCAAAACAGATCCCAATTAATCATCTATAGCAATGTAATCGTAGCAGAATCTAATTGGCATTAATGCAACATAATATGTCCTCTACCAAAGAAATGAAGCAAGCAAGGGTAGCATCACTATCACCCAACAATGTAAAACTGCCTAACCTGGACTGCAAAACCACTAAACATCACCCCAATTAGCCCTTATCAATCCCGTATTTTCACACCAAATCATTACAGGTGCAAATTTCTAAATTATCTATCTTGCATAATCTGAATCATAAATAGCAAACACAAATCACAGAACGTACCATCAAAAATTGGTGTTGATATATAACTTGATAGTAATAATGATGATAAACTTTAAAAGTGAAATACTCAACAGGTATGAAAAGTGAAATGAAGTAAAAAAGACATTTTGCGTTCTACTTAGGCAATTATACCACTGGAAAAATTAATAATTACGAATTAAAACTAACCTCATGAACACCACTCTCTAGCATTCTGGAACATTTGCAACCACGGACTGGGGCCTTTCTTATCCACATTCCAGTGCTTCGGGTACCAAGGATACTGCCACATTAAGAAGCATCGCTCTGGATGAGGCATCATTGCTAGATGCCTCCCATCAGGAGAACAAACAGCTGCAACTCCCATGGGAGAGCCATTCAGATTAAATGGGTAGACTTCTGTTGAGTTCCCATCATCATCACAGTACCTCACTGGGGCTAGTTTTGAGCCAAGCACAGAGTGAAATACTTCCACGTTGGGGAAATAAGCTCTTCCCTCACCATGAGCAGCCCAAACGCCCAACGTGCTCCCCTCCATTCCTTTGAACATTATTGCTGGAGACTCCTCAATCTTCACATTCGTAAAACGACATTCAAATCTGCCAGACTCGTTGTGTACGAACCTAGGTTGCGAAGGATCTCCATCAGGACCCATGACACCACCCACCTTTGGGCCAGGAACCCACCCTAACAATGCCATGAGCTGGCAGCCATTACATACCCCAAGACTGAATGTGTCTGGACGCTCGTAGAATTTTTGAAATTCATCCAAGAGTGGCTGATTAAACCGGATAGATGATGCCCAACCTTTTGCTGAATCAAGAACATCAGCATAGCTGAAACCACCAACAAAGACAACCCCTCTGAAACTTTGCAATGAAACCGTCCCACTCAGAAGGTCAGACATCGCAATATCCCATGGTTCAAATCCAGCAGCATAAAATGCAGCAGCCATTTCTCGGTCCCCATTGCTGCCTTCCTCTCTTATCACTGCTACCTTGGGCTTGACATTGACACTCATGAGTTTCTCATTTGTGTGAGTAGGAGTGAAAGACAGATTCCAAGAAGGTTCATGCCGCTTTTTCAGGCCTTCTTTCTCTAGCTCCACACAAGCATCCAACCTTTGGAACTTTTCAAGCTGGAAGCTAGTCTCTTCCCACATATCTCTTAGCAAGGCAGTTCCTTCATTCAAAATTGTAACTCCATCAATTTTCAAATCAACCACAGCAGATGTGGTTACACTGCCAATCACCTGGGAAGAGATGCCAAAATCTGAAAGTTTTGCCGTCACCGTATCAAAGTCTTTCTGGTTGACCTCAATAAGTAGTCCAAGTTCTTCTGCAAACAAAGTTTTGTAAATATCACTCTCAAATGAAATCAAGTCCAAGGAAATACCACAGTTCCCAGCAAACGCCATTTCAAGGGCACTGACAATTAAACCTCCATCACTGATATCATGACCAGCATAAATCAACTCGTCACCTAAAAGCTCCTGAACCCCATTGAAAGCCTTTTTGAGGTAAGAGACGTCATCAAGGTCAGGGCAATCATCCCCAACTTGACCAAAAACTTGAGCAAGAGCAGATCCACCTAATCGACGTTTACCCTTTCCCAAGTCAATATGAAGCAGTATGCCAGAGTCACCCAACTTCAGATCCGGAGTCACCGTTTTAGTTATGTCTGGACAAGTTACATAAGCACTGATTACAAGATTTCCAGGAGCCTTAACAACTTCCCCTGATGAATGAGCTGCCATAGAGAGACTATCCTTCCCCCCATCAATGGCAATACCAAGATCAATCATAGCTTCTGAAAGAGCCAATGCTGCATCATACATAGCGGCTCCTTCCCCATCCAGTTTGGCTGCATACATCCAATTTCCACTTGCTTTCACATCAGAAAGAGAAGTAACCTTTGCCCAAACAAGATTTGTGAGTGCCTCACCAACAGCCAACCGTGCCATAGCCTTTGGATCCAAAAGCCCCTTGATTGGCTGCTCTCCAATTGCACAAGCGCCTCCAGTAAAGTCAGTGTAACTTTGAGCAATAACAGCAACGTCTGCAAGAGTAATTTGCAGAGGACCCACTGTTTGCTGCTGGGCCACAAGACCAGTTACACATCTATCAACCTTTGTAGTCAAGAATCGCTTCGAACCAACAGAAGGAAGCCTCAAAACTCTCTTCAGTACATCCATAACCGTAACTCCGGGTGCAATATCAAGTGGTTCATGCACATCTACTGCACGGTTGAATTCATAAGTCTTCTGCGGCATATCACCAAGCACCTTTTCAAGCTCAAGATCTTCAGCTGGTGGAGGAGGTGGCAATCCATTTGAAGCGCTTTTCTCTTCAGCCAAAGAATCAACCAATACAATGCGCCCATCACCACTTATTGTCCCAATAACAGCCATGGAGACTCTTTCCCTGGCACAAATAGCCTGCAACACACCGCGGCTTTCAGACTTCACCAATATTGCATCTTGCTCCTGATACTCTGCACCCCATATTTCTAAGACAGACATCGTGTTGTCTCCAACCACTATTGCTCTTATATCAATCTTAGCACCTTGTGGATATATTATCTCTTTAACAACATTACAGTTTCCACCAGCACCTTGGTCATGGATACTAATAATGGGGTTCTCCTCTCCCATTTCAATACAGGAACGCACAACGCGGTATAATTTCTGAGCCATCTCTGCATCCCCACGCTGCACAGCATTGAAGTCAAGTTCAGCATCATTCTGACCGCTGACCATGCTGGATGCAGCACCACCTCCCATCCCAATACGATAGGCTGGGCCTCCTATCTTAACAACTAACATCCCAATATCAGGCTCACCCTTTGTTATGTGGGTGTGATCTATTTGTCCAATTCCAGCACTGAACATAATTGGTTTTAGCCATTCGCGCCTCTCCCCACTTGGTAGTCTCATTCCAAACGTCCTGGTGTAACCCTGAATCAAGGGTTCTCCAAATTTGTTTCCATAGTCAGATGCACCATTACTTGAGTCAATGAGGATCTGCAATGGGGACGCCAAGTTTGGGGGATAAGTAAATGAAGGATCCTCCCATGGGGCATATCCACCTTCCATATTCAGGTTTCCAACACAATATCCAGCAGTAGATGCAACAACAAAAGAGCCTCTTCCAGTTGCGTGGGTATCTCTTATACGACCTCCTGCACCTGTTTCGGCCCCAGGATATGGCGCCACTGCACATGGAAAATTGTGAGTCTCGGCAGTAAACAAGACATCAAGGTCACGGTCACTCATGTCCAGTGGGCAGGTAGAACCAGGTTTAACTGGTCGCAGCTGTTTCACCTGAAACCCTCTGATTGCACTGGAGTTATCCTTGAAGCCAATGACGGAGTTACTTGGATTCGCCTGTAAAGTACCCTTAACAATCTGCATGAGGGTCTTCTCCATTGGTTTCCCATCAATAGTCATTTTACCACAAAAAAACCAATGCCTGCTATGTTCACTGTTAGACTGTGCAATGTCAAACAGCTCAACATTTGTAGGATTCCGCTTAATATCATCCCTAAAAAGGCTGGTATAGTACTGAAGGTCTTGCTCATCAAAAGCCAACCCCATTCGGTCATTAATTTCTTCCAATGCTGCCCTTCCTTTCTCCATGACTGGTATAAAGTGGACCTCTTCTGGAACTACATCTGTCTGAAAAGAAGTGAGCTTCCTGGCATAAACACATTCAGTCATCCGATCATGCACCATTGCAGCAAACTCACTGATTTGACTATCCAGCAATGTACCATCTACATACAACAAGTATCTCCTTGACCGCTCGATCCTGTTTATCTCTGTCAGACCACAAGCTTGGCAAATTGACACAGCATTTGCAGACCATGCTGTTGTAAAAGACAGTCTGGGTCCAACTTCAACTATAATAGCATTCGAACTCTGCTTCACTTCATTGTCAAGAAAACTTTGAGTACCCAAATTCTGAGGCTCGTAAGTCTCTCCTAGAAGCCACTTAAGAGCTGAAAGTTTCTCATTTGAAAGACTGGATTGCAGACCAATATTGTAACACTGCTCGGTCTTCAGCCCAACTATTCGATTCGACACTTTAGTCTGAACTGATTTAAGAAGCTCAGCTGTAGCACTTTCTTGAATAAAGGGCACGCGAAAGAAATGAACCACATTTTCTTCACCCACCACCTGAACCTCACTTGTTTTTTCATCTATGGAGTTACTTAAATTTCCTGAAACAACAGCTCTAACCTTCACAGGCTGACGGGATCTTAGTCTACCTCTGCCAGAGATATCTGAGGCAGCCCTCTTTCCTGCTACATTTCCCCATAACAATCCATTAACACACCTCGGTGATTTCCTATCCAGCAATAACCTTTGCCTGGTTGAACCCTGTAAAGTTATCACAAAAACCTCATTAATTTTTTATTTTTTTAAAGCAACATACACCAAAAGAGAAACTGAGAATCAAGAACGGTATATCATACTTGGAGGAACTTTGTTACGGCAGCAACATCCCCAGTCGAAGTAGCCATTAGCTACCTAGGTCTGCAAACAAATTTAAAAGGCTAAATAACACATATTTAATCTGCAACAGCGGAGTAAAACAAAAAACAAAGATGATTCACAGGTAAAACATCAAATAAACGATTCTGCTTCATAAACCTTATCGAAAAGCAAGGGCTTTCCATTCTATTTGAGTACAAATCAACCAATTCATCACATAATTTCAGGAAGACATCAAAATCACTGGGACTTACGGATTGGTCTGCTCGGAGATAGCTGTAAGGAATCCACCAGCAGATATAGGATTAACGGCCAGAGAATCGGTATCGGCGGCTGCCGGAGCGGGGAGCGATCGCTGTGAGAGCGGTTGCAGGGTGTGCCGGAGAGTGTGACTAGGGTTTACGCCTTAGAGTGGTGGTGGTGAGTGGTGACGGCGCCAAAACATTACCGTTTCATTTTGCTTCATTTGCAATTTTTGGTCTTCAGATATTCCGTTTACAATTGACCCCTCAAACTTTTGTTGAGTTGGATGTTTTGGCAGGTAGAAGTGGAGTTGGATTGAATCTTTTGTGCATTCCTTTATTTTTTATGTTGTATTATATTCTTATTTTCTTTCTTTTTTAACTCAGAGTTAGAATTCCATAAAAAAAAAACTTAGAGTTAGAATGGTATGTAAGTGCTAAATAAGTACTCCTCCATTCATAACATTGGATTCGATTTACCACTCGAATTTGCATAAAACATTTTAGATGTTTAATGTGTTTAATGTGTTTAATTTTAAACACGTGTTTAATTTTTAATATTTTGAAAAAATGACGAATGCATGTCGAGTTCTTCATGAATTACGCTGTTGTAATCTTAAATTTTTAAAAATAAATATGTGCTTTCCGATTTAATGTGACATCATATATGGTATTTCAATACAATTTGATGACTATTGATGTAGTAGTATATATTTTCGCTATAAAAGTGATGATATTATAAATAATAACTGTATTATTATGAGTAATATCATTTCACATCACTCATATACACATCAATGTTTGCTGAATAATACAGGATTATAGTTATAGTAATTCCAATGGTACATGAGCACTTGTTTTTAAAAAAATTAAAGGGTACATACACACCATGAAGAAGAATTTAAGGGTACGTGAAAAATTAATATTAATAAAAGATATGTTATAACGAAATCAACGATATCAGATAAAATAATGTTATTGCTTACCTATTTATCCAAATATTATATCAAAATTTTATCATTTACGTAATATACCATCTCAATTTTCAATTCAATCTCCTCCATTTATTTGTTAAAAAATCAGGGGAGTAACAATGGACCCTTATATTTATCCTCTTACTTTATATTGTTTCATTTCTAAGATTGGAGTCTCATTTAAAATTAATTTTCATTTGCAAAATCTATCATCTAAACTAAATATTCCCGTCCATTTTTATTTTTTTTTGCTTCTCATCCATTTCTCTGCCTTTTATTTGAAGGATAATATAATAGTCCGGTGATGTTTCCCGAATATGAAGGATTCGCTGTGAATTGATGGCGGCGTCTCACCGGAGAATGGGTTGATAATGAAGAGAGGAGAGTTGTCAGGCATGGAAAACGGTGAGTGCTGGAAGCATCTTGCCCGGTGGCGGCGGTGGAACTCCATTCGTTCAGCTTGGGAGTATAGAAGCCGGAGAATTGCAATTATGGTTTAGGAAGTGTTTTTTAACTAAAATAAAACAAGGGGATACAATTAAATAAAAGAAATTATTACTAATTAAGGATATTTTATTATTAGTAAAATTTCAAAATTTGAGATCTGCAAATAGAAAAATGGGATAGGCAAATACGGTGTGTGTTTCTAAATATCTTTGTAATTTATCACCATTCATTTCTGTTTATGATTAATATAAATCAATTTCCAAAAAGAAATCTAGCATCAACTGATAATTAATATTAGTTAATTCTCATCATAGAAGAAGACTGGTAAACGAGTTCTTCGGAACATATAAATATTGATGAAAAAAACATTTTAAGAAGATCTCAACGTTAATTTTATAACCATAACTCGAAGTCCAGAGAACAATACTACACAATAGGACTATAGGAGGCCCCTGCCTTTTGAAAAGGAGTGTGCTTTGAAAAGAAAAAAGCACTTCGAACAAAAGGGGGAATTTATTCTAGAAATTTTATCAGCCACCCACACTAAAAAGCCACAAAAGGAAACCAAAAGAATGAGTATCAAGAGCACTAACTTCTGAAAATCTTCCCCTTTTCTTTGCTCATGTACAAGAGTCAGAAAATACACATGATACATGTGCTAATAGACAAACTATTACAGCAATGTCGAAATTCCATCATCCAACATTCAAGAGAAGACCATCCTCCTTACATCATCATTATCATCATAACAATTAATCAAATTCACAATAACTTATATCAGGCCGTCCCCTCCTCTACATGTGAACTCTTTCTCATAATCCAAAATGCAGCATAATATCGATTCTGAAGCAGATCAAAACCAAATTTGAGATGAAAATTGCCACAAATACACATCAGAGCAGTTTTAACTGCGATACTCGATAAGCACCTGCTTGCAAGCCAAAAGAAGAAGAAAGGAAAAAATAATGAACAATTAGGCCGATGGCTCGGCTCCTACACCCAGATTCTTGGAAGGGCAACTACCAGTGCCCTCCAAGTAAATGTGCTAAAGAAAAACTACAGATATAATCATGTGCCTAACATCCCGTCAATTTCTTAAGCTAGATTCACATTTGATACAAGATGCTATAGAAAGACATGCAGAAATTAGTCAGCGAAAAATGTGACCTAAGTGTGGGTGTTGTTTACTTCAGCTAAACATGATTTTAGAGCTGGGGCACAGGGATACATAATAAAGAAAGCAAAAAAATTGGAAAGCTTACTTGCATCATAGATCGAGGATTAGTGGTGTAAGTTGTCTCAAGAGTGGAGCATTGCTGCAAATAAGAACAAATTTGTATCTTCCAATTACAGACACGGTGAAACTAAGAAAACTAGAATAGTATGCTGTCATCAGTAACAATTACCTCAAACTTGAATCCATATTGAAGAGCTACTTTCTTCACATCTTCCAAACTTAGCTCAATTGACATCTCCTGTGATTTACATCAAATCAGAAGCTTCAACTTTTAAGAAAGATTTAAATCAAAACAAAGCAGACATAAAATCTGATCCGAACAATAAACTTACATCATCCCCCCCATACATATCTGCAAAGTGATAGAGTAAGGGACCCAAATTTATCCAGACCTGTAAGCATCAATGTTACAGTTATGCCTTCTTACTACATACTGAGGCTATTACTGAGGCTATTGGTTGTAGTGTATTTCTATTCACTTACCCCTCCTTCCTTGAGAATTCTTGAAATAATTTCAATATATTCAACAATGTTATGTGCTGTGTCAAGGAAGAAACAAGTAACAACAGCATCCCAAGCTCCTGCATACAGCACAGATATGTCAATTGAATAAGCTGAATTCATAGAATAGTTTGATGACAAAAAGGGCTTAACTCACGAGTGGTTAAACTAAAAAAGACAATTCCCAGGAGCTGCGGAACTATGTATTTGAATGCTTTCGTAAGAATCAGCGGAAGATACACATTGGCTTGTTATTTATTACTTGTCTTGCCGCTTTGTTCTCACTTTACTTTATTACTGTTTTACTAATTACTTTCATCATCATCCAATTATTCTATACTCCGCTGAGTAACACCCTTTCCTATTCAATTACAACCGTTCACTTGGCTTCTTATTAATCTTTATACCAAAAGCAATGGTGCCAAAGTCAGGTGAGCCGAGGGAGTATAACTTCCATTCCTCATGTTTTTTATCTCAGTGCTCACTGGTGCTAGGATGAATAGGGGATATAGGAAGTATTTGTTAAAGATGAAGTAATGCATCTCTCCTACCTATTTGGCTGGGATCAGTATAAACTTCAACGAAATCCCCTCCACACATTGAAAACCCTTCAGTAATCCCTGCACTGTATTTAGAAAGAATTTTTATATTCAGTTCACAGAGACCAAAAAAACAGTAAAAAGCACCATAAAAAAATATGTCATGAGTGTACAAAGTATATTTGGGACATGATATCTAATTTGCAGAACCATTCCCTTGGACAAAGTCTCATATGAATTATAGGCTCATCCGTCACCAAGATGATTAAAATTATGAACTGAAATATCATGATTTCGAATGAAGAGTAAAATTAGTCAGATAAAATGAAAACAAAAGCTTCTGAATGATTCTAAACTCCCCTATAGACTGTCTGGTTCCTTAAGCCTGAAGTTTATGTTTGAATCTTGTTATGTAGTTTAACCCTAGTTATATTAACAAAAGAATACAAATTAATCAACAGTATAATGCAGGTACAATTAGGTTCAGTTTTGCATGTACGGCTTAGCATCGGCAGCTGTTAGTCACATAAATGAAAGATCACAAGTAGAAAATAATAATAAAAGTGTATTACCTAGCAGGATGTATATCAGGAAATGTAACAGGCCGGAGCTGGTCACTGTCAGAAAGAGAGTTGCAATTACTGTGTATCCAAGGATAGATTGTCCACTCCCCAGGCCTCTCAGAACTAATGAAGTAATAAATACCCAATATTAGAGTTGAAAATCATATGAGTCTTCAAATCCAATTGTTCAACTAAAATAATTCAAGTAGCCTTACTTATTAAGAATAAAATTTGAACAGATCATCATATAGTATGAAAACTCATTTCCTTGGCAAATGAAACCTGTAGGGAATAAAAAGACACCAGACCGGTTATGAAACACTCCAATCAATGTGCACAAAAGAAATGTTTCAGCACGGAAAACGCACCAAGACATGATATATCTAGAGCTAGCCTCCCCAATCCGGCACCAGGAACCAAACAGGAAGGTGGACTGCATTAGGGAAATGCATAATTTTATCAGTAATTTAACCCCGCAAAAAAAGAAACAAAGCCAAAGTACTTGACAGCAATTATGAACATGCACATCCCTATCCATTGTTAAACATGTAGCAGGGATGTAGTAACCTAGAAAACACTAGAATATATGCAAATCACCTCTCCTTTTTGCGGTTAGGGAACAAATTATGAAGTGCTTCGAGAATGGGCTTATAACACTGATCTCGTTCCTTTTGCCCCTGTGGGAAAATAAACCAAACTCCAGTGGGAAAATCAGTTCAAAAACAATAGTGAATAGTCCCAAGGTCAGGATCTCTCAAGGTGAAAGGAGAAATCAATTTGAAGCACAAAGACTACCTCAGATGCCCAATCTCGTACAATATTTCGAATGATACACCGTACCTAGAAATGAAGATGCACACAAAAAGAAGTGATTGTTTTGAAACTAACTAGGCAAACTAATACCATAAAGTAAATAAACCTTGTAGAGCTGTAAGCAGTAACAGTCTTTTGGTAAATGAGATCAACCAGCTTTAAAAAACCAGTAGAAGAATCAGAATAGAAATGTGCTTTTGATGCAATATCTGGAAAAGATGAGCATTTAACCATAGAAATGTGCTAAACACCAATAAAAACAATCTGTGCGTACATCAAGTGTAAGAACATTTGGGTGCAATGGAAAACTCACATCCCCAAACAATTGTGAAGTTAAAATGGAGATAGATAGTGATCCACAACTAAGATATTTTTAATGATGCTTTGCACAATACCTTATCCACATCAACAAAGGGAACATGCAACTGTAACGATGGATCCAACCAGCCAGGGACCTGCAGCAGAAAATAATGCAGGAGATCGAATGATTAGAATGTACTCAGAAAGATGAAACTCATTCAAATACTATCATGTTCCAAGATACAAACAAAGTGGAGAGCAAAACAGGGACAAAAAATAGAGAACGGCACCAATAACCAACAGACTTTCTTTTTTATCACTCATCAATAAAAGCTAATAAAAATCATACTTTGACTTGTAAATGATGAATGCCATGGTCACAAAAAGAAATCTTTGTTAGCTCTTCTTTGACAAAAAACCAGGGACTCGAGGGATGTATCTAATTTAGGCCTATTTCTGGATAGATGAAAAACTAAAAAAACCTGAGTAAGTTACCTCGTTTGTGGGACCTTCCTTGTACTCTGGATCCATACTGCAGCTTCCAGCATTGCTTTCATTCAATTGTTCCTCTCTTATCTCCTACAGAGGTCAACACTCAAAAGTAATGAAAAATACACATTGAACTCTAAAAAACATGAAAAATAAAATTTATTTACACATTCATTTGATCTTAGTTTTGTTATTACTTTGGGAGGCCTGCATATCCCATTCGATGGGTCAGATTGGTCAGTTAATGAGAAGGAATCACCACCATCACCAAAAGGACCCGCGCAAGGCCCAAGGACACTCTCTACAGAGTGAAGATTTTGAGCTTTGCTTTGGCATTCACTATCACAAACATCGACGTCCTGACTCATATCAAGAGGGGGTTCAAAAGCCTACCAAGAAGCAATAATAATCTTATTGGTGAAGAAGGTTTGAGGGACAGTTCTGAGTACATCTAGGAAAGCATGTGAATAATGTGAGCAAAACACAGGAAGCAATGAGAGGGCAAGACACGTTAAAAAAATTTAATTATTACCTTAAGCATTTCAAAAATAAAATGTGAATTTTTGGTAATACACCTGCAGCATAAAGCAGTATCATCAGAATCAGATAGCACGGTACACGCATAAGGGATCAGTAAATAATAATTTCAGAATTGATGCCATAATCGTGGAGGTGGTTGTGCAACCAAAGGGCAGTTGCAAGTAAGTACCCTAATTATGGTAAAGAAAGAAAACAGTTCTGAGAACTATTTTTGTAATCAGGGGTAGCAGAGAACCTGGGTTGCCCCATGGTAATATAGTTTAGTCATGTAGGCAGGTTACCACAATTATTATCATTCATGACCAAGGAGAGAGCTCTGCATATTCTGTAGCTGTTTATGAAACATAATCATTAATGTTAACATCAAAATCTTGTTACTAGATGTATTTATTTAGAATAGTATGAATTTCCTTTGTTTTAAAAAAATTCATTATTATGCCGCTTTAGATTCTAATCATGCTCTACAAACCAAATTATCGCTATGTAGATCAAAAATTTGGTGGTCAAGTTGGAGAGAGAAAAAGGAGTGTATAAGGATCTTACTAGCACCCTTTACTCTGTGACATAAGAACTACCCTACCTCAAAATTATTGAAGTTCCAAAGTTCAGAGATAGCCAGAATATTAGGAAATCAAATCTAGCAAAACTTTGAATGGAAAAGAAAGAATAATAGCTTTCAAACGTGCATTGCTTCATAGAACGCCATGATTACATGTTGTTATTTAATATTTTCAACAATGAAGCCTATTAATGTTCCTTGAACCCATAGTCGTAACTCTTCTTACAAATGTGCCAAGGCTTCATTTTAAAGTTTTAAACCAAAACGAGGTTTATGTGCATGCCACAAATTAAAGTTAGCTAATTTTATTAAGTGTAAATGATGGATTCCAACAATCCATATGGCTAAATAAATGAATGTAACACAGTGATTCATTTTCACAAATGGAGTCAACTTTTACAGAAACAGGTAAGAAACACCAATGAATCTAAAAGTGTGAGCAAAAGGCACCCCTAGAAACAAATTAGAAACTGCAGATACAATGCATAAAAACTTACCATCTAAGTTCCTGAAATTTAGATGGGAGGTGGGATACAAGTTCCTGCAAAAAGCATACCACAATAATTAGTTAGCAACTTAAGCATTCAACATCACTGAAATTTTAGCAGAGTTTTATTCATAATTCATACCTCAAACCTGCATACTAATTTTAACAGGACCAATACAGTAGTAAGTGGTACATCTCGTTATAAATAATTTTGCACTATTTGCATGAGTTTACATGAATGCCTAGTCAGAAAAGTAGTTACGTTTTTAATATGCTACTCTCTAAGGTTCAGAATAATCCTGGCACAAATTTATAAGCCTTTATATTCATATAATTAAACTCCTCTGCACCAACAATTCAAGAAAACATAACTGTCTTAACTAATCTCCAATAAAACAATGATCTAAAACATGGTTGCAATATAAAGAGGGATTTTTTCCAACTATTTTTTGAAGAAAAGCATGATAATCCTCATAAACTGATACACATAACACAACAATAACTGTGCCAAAATGGATTGTACCAATGAGACAAATACAGCACCGAACAACTGATAACATTTCTTAGGCGGTTAGGCCATTTTATTCATTTAGTAATTTCACCCAGATATACTCAACAGTCAATACCTAAGAAAAGCTATACAAAGAGACAAGAACAATAAAAACACAAACCTTATGGGCTGGTGGAAGCCTAAGAAAGGACCTTTCATTCCTCTGGACATCTTCTTCGGCTGCCAATGGATAGCTGCAAAACAAATGAACACATTTCAGGTATCCAAACACACAAACACAGTCAATTACAGTAAAATGCTGTGAAGTTTAGGGATAAAAATGTGTACTTGAGATAAGCGCTGATGATCCGTTTCAGGGATTTGACTTCTAGGGCTACTTCTAGTTTCCTGCGGCGGAGCTCTTCGTCTTCGGCATCGTTTTGGGTAGTGCTCGCCATCTCCGAAAGTCCAGTTCGCTTTTTATACTAGTGCAACTCTGGACTCTGGAGTAGGAACTAGGAAGGGCCTGCAGATGGTAGCGGTTGCAATCAGGAGAACTTTATTTGTTGGAGCAAGTTCAAGTCGGGCACTGCTATTTTGAACGACAAAATTTTTGTGGGTCGCGTCTGATTGCGGGGCCCACGTACAAATATAATACCATTAATGCGTTGGCCGCTGTCACGTGACTTCCTCTCTCCTCATCTTATTCTCCTCCTTCCCATTCATATTCTCTCTCATAAAACCGAATGTGGGTGGGTCACGCGCGTTGCCGGAAAATACCGACGTTTATAATTTTATTCATGCGGTGTTATTATTTTCACATGGTGGTATTTCTTATTTCTCATGCTGGTGTCTTTCATATATTTTTGATATGTATTTAATTTTTAAATCTGTATTTATATTTTTAATTAATAATTTCATTTTCCTTTATTCTTCCATTTTCATTTACATAGTAATAACTAACAACACTTTTTTCAAAATAAAAACAACACTTTTAATTTTAATCTACGTCTTTTTAATTGTCCATTACACTACAACACTTTTAATTTTCATGCACATTTAATCAGAAATCAGGTTTTAATTAAACCTCGTACTAATAGTAGTCGAATCTCAATAGTAAGAATTTCAATGTAACTTTCAAACACAAATATATAAAAAAAAGTGATTTTGTGTGAGAAATCCACACATATTATTCGCACATTTGATTCAGTTTGTTGGAACCGCGTTTATAAATGAAATTAAAACTTTCATTCCATGCTAGAGTTCGCAACAAATTCCACATTTCTACAATATTTAACACCAGCAACATAAAATGCACTTGTTAGAGTGTATGCGTGAGAACTCACAAGGGTGTGTAATCTTGGTCATGCGGGTGTCTGGCGCATATTTTTCCAATGTTTCTGTGTTATGGATCCCCACTTCCGGTGACAAATACTATATGTTTTTCCTACGTTTCTGTGTTATGGATCCGCAATTCTGTTCACAAACACCAGTTTTACTTTCCCTTCATGTCAAATCAATGATTAATTAACACCAGCAACATAAAATGCACTTGTTAGAGTGTATGTGTGAGAACTCACAAGGGTGTGTATTCTTGGTCATGCGGGTGTCTGGCGCATATTTTTCCAATGTTTCTGTGTTATGGATCCCCACCTCCGGTGACAAATACTATATGTTTTTCCTACGTTTCTGTGTTATGGATCCGCAATTCTATTCACAAACACCAGTTTTACTTTCCCTTCATGTCAAATCAGTGATTAATTAACACCAGCAACATAAAATGCACTTGTTAGAGTGTATGCGTGAGAACTCACAAGGGTGTGTATGCTTGGTCATGCGGGTGTCTGGCGCATATTTAATGTTTCTGTGTTATGGATCCTCATCCTATGTTTCTGTGTTTTCATTCACGTCAAACTCGGGAGTAATTAACACCAGCATTCTTGCTCGCGGTGTAGTTATGAGAAATGTTTTCATGAATCATTTCAAGTGCGAAGTTACATTTAAAAAACCCTAACACTAAATCACTAAACTTGTTTGAATAGGAAGAAATGATGAAATGGAAACCGTAACTTGAATTTCTAAATAAAAACGCCCATCCCTGGACACTGGTGAAAGCAAAACAATATCGTAATCCAAATGTACTAATTATTTAGAGCGTTAACAGCCATGGCAGCATTATTCGTAAGAACCTTTGACAGCATTATTCAAATTATTCTTCACAACTGATGATACCATCGTGACGCAAACGAGAACAACTTGATCGGAATCTTGTCAACATGCAGATGATTACTTCCTAACTTTCCTGGACCTTGTCGCAGGTGACTTCTTCGGCGAACACGCACTATTAGTCTCGTCTATTGGACGCCTTCTCAAATTATGGCTGAAATTACGCTTGACCATGTCATCTTTCCCATTCGCAACAACCCATTTTGCAGCCCATTCCACAGCCGAATTTAGACAGGAAGTTCTTTCAGCGTTGTACTTCCACATAATTAGTCGCTGACAAATGTCCATCCTGCACCGTCTTCTGGAGCTCGACTACGGAAAATCAGGAAGCACGCAACGATTAGATATATTTCTACAACATACAATCATAGACTAGTAATCACGGAAGAAGAAGTCTTACTTCAGTAATGTGTTTCATGTTAAATTTTGCGGATCCGTAATTTTCCATGAAGTACATGGTATACACGCCGCAGTCATGGTTTCCTGTTTTCACTCGCCACCCTTCAGCGTTGATGTAATCCGGCGTCGCATTTTGAATAGCAGGGGCCTTGTGATGGCCGATGTGTTCTAGGTAACCGCACAGAAGTTGATGCTGGAATGAGAAGTACGTTAGGGTTCGGAAATGCATGCATGACTTGTGGATCACTGTTAACCTGGATTAATGGATTAATGGAATAGAAAATTGAAACTGTACCAATCTTTTCAGTGCAGCTGCATAATTTTGTGCTGCCTCGCTATTGCCGTGTTCGAGGTTGTCGAGACAGTAGAATCCGACGTCCTCCCGGAGGTCAGCTACAACGAGGAAAATATGGTCGTTCATGTGGACATGGAGCATGATCTGCGGACATGAATGAAGAATGGTCAGTATTTTACATCGAGGTAAAATCAAATGAATCTGAAATTACCATTTCGGCATGAATTGGATTCCTCTTGCAACTATTCTTCAAGAAATCATTCCACTGATCATACAAATTTTTTCTGTCCTCCGCGGACGACAGATCCTGCTGCTCAAACTAATCAACAAAATGTGGACGGGTTGTTAGTGATGGGGGTGTCCCCAGAAAACGCAGGGGGTGTGAATCACGAAAAAAGTTAGGCAAGTGTCAACTCACCTTTTCTAGTATGCACAGGGACGTTCTGGGTGGAGACAGTTGGAGGGAATTGATGTAGCGAGCCCAGCAATTCATCAGAGGAGTGGAAATGTCCTGCTGTTCCTCAAGCGAGGCAAAGTCATAAGCATCAGCAAGACATAAAAGGCCATCACTGAATAATTAGGGCCTGCAAACATAACAAAATTCAGCATGAAGCAATTTACAGTGATTAGTGAATGCGAACTCACTGTCAGGGCGCACTCTTACCCATCCTTCTTGGATGCAGACAAGCAGTAGTCAACAAGAGGACGAATGTCCGTTTTCTTTCTGGTCTTCTCGCACTTGAGGAGTTCACACTCATAAATTTTAATATCGAAGTTCTTCAATTTTTTAACAATGTTTGCAACATCAGGATCTTCTCGGTATTCCACCATTGTGTCTCCTTCGAAAAGCTGCTCAGGAGGAAACGGAAATCCTGCAGGATGCGACTGAACTCCTTGGGTGGTAGAACAAGCAGGAGGCGTCGTCACCGGCTCAGCCACTCCCACAGCTACGTTCAATTGTGCTGACGGATTCTCCTTAGCTGTAGGCTTTATCAATGGTTGAGCTGTCAGGGATGCAGAATCTACCAATTCATTTGATTGAATACTTAGTGCATTAGCCAGAGCCTCTTTCTTCTTCCGTTCTTCTTCCTCAGCTGCTTCTGTTTCCAGAGCCTCTCTCTTCTTCCGTTCTTCTTCCTCAGCTGCTTCTTTTTCCAGAGCCACTCTCTTCTTCCGTTCTTCTTCCTCAGCTGCTTCTTTTTCCGCCTCTTTCTCCTTCCGTTCTTCTTCCTTCTCTCTCTTCTTCTTCTCCTCTTCTGCTTCCTTCTCCTTTTTCTTCTGCTCTTCTTCTTCCTTCTCTTTCTTCTTCTGCTCTTCTACCTCAGCAGCCTTTTTAGCAGCAATCTTCTTCTGTTCTTCTGCCTCCTTCTGCTCTTCTGCCTTCTTCTGCTCTTCTGCCTTCTTCTTCTCTTCTGCCTTCTTCTTCTCTTCTGCCTCCTTCTGCTCTTCTGCCTCCTTCTCTCTCTTCTTCTGATCTTCTTCCTCCTTTTCTCTCTTCTTCCGCGCTTCTTCCTCCTCTCTCTTCTTCCGCTCTTCTTCCACCTTCTCCCTCTTCTTCCGATCTTCTTTCTCCTTTTCTCTCTTCTTCCGCGCTTCCTCCTCCTCTCTTCTTCCGCTCTTCTTCCACCTTCTCCCTCTTCTTCCGTTCTTCTTCTTCTTCTTCCATCTCTCTCTTCTTATGGTTTTCTGCTTCCTTCTCTCTCTTTTTCTGCTCTTCTTTCTTCTTCTTATTAGGTTGCCTCTGATCATCCTTATTTCTACCATCCTTTTGTTTCTTGTCCGTGGGAGGATGGCTCCCTCTTTCACGAGGTCGCTTTTTTGTAGCATGTTTTCCTTTCACTGCCTCAGCTTCTCCAGCTCCACTCCCTTGTATTGGTATTTCTTCATCCGAATGACCACGTTCAACGATAGAATTGCCTGTAGCATTAGCATTAATCAAGACTTCATGTTGGATGTCGTCTTTCAAAGCCAGAAGACCTTGCTTCATCTGTGCTAATTCAGTTTCAATTCTGACTATACAATCTACAGCACGTGTGATTGGCACCGCGGCAGTAGTTCTTGTTCTTTTAGTGAGAGTGAGTCCGGTCAGGTGCTGTTGGATTCTAGGAAAGTGGGATGCCGAGATCAGCGACATATCGCGATTGAAGTTCGAGAGGTCCTATTCCAATCCCTGAGAAGAGTACAAGCAAACAACATGAATATAAGAAAGATCCCCGCATGAGCAAATTTACACACCCTAATGCATTCTCACGCAAACATAAAATATAAGCAACATACTCGCATCGATACACACCCTTCAAAAAATACGCAAGATAACCGCATGACGACTAACAATTATTTCCACATTTACTTACATCCTCATAGCATTGTAATCCATTGTCCCTTAGGTCCTGCATTACACGCGCGATGCCAGCATCATCTGAACTAATGGGGAAGCCTGGTTGGAAAAAGCCGGAACCGAAGGGGACCTCGCATTCCTCTAGAATTCTATTCTTCAGCTTCTCCGGAATCCACCACCGAATCAGAGGAAGAGACTTTGGAATGGTGGTCTGTCTCCATCCATGATGGTGGAGGTAGGTAAGCTGCAGTATCAGCAAGCAACCACCGACATTGTAAATTTCGCGAGCTTTATTGTCTGCTTTATTGTCCGCAGCCCGAGCAACACTGTACTTGTATTTCAACACCTGTTCGCACAGGTGGCTGATCACAAACTCGCACCAGTCCAGTTTGTCTATTCTGCCTACATCAACCAGTGATGGGAGAAGGCCAACCCTGACTACTCGATTAATGGACGGAGTCAGGAATGAAGAGAGGGCGAATAGCACGAACATGCGCTTGAAGTCATTACCTCCATCCTTGAGCGGTAGCATCAGGTCTGTCAAGTTCTTGATGGTCAGCTTGCCTTCACTGTTCAGCTTGGGGCGCATTTTGTATTGATCTTCCCACCGTTCCCACAAGGCATTTACTTGAACTGAGAGTTCCCTTGGAGTGGCCCGGGACTTTATAATAACCTGTGATTCTGGTTCGTGTGGCAGGAGAAAGATGTCCCTCACATCGGCCCAGCCCACCTCAAATCTTAGGACATTATTTGAGTCAGAAACTGTCCTGGTTTGAGGATCGAAATGATCAATCAATGAGGCAACCATGTGCTTGGGCCATTCCTCGATTTCCATCAGCAGCAGGCCTCCAATCCTATTTCAGAAATCGCAGTCTTCTGAGCGGCGCTCATTTGTGTAACAGCCTTAACCAGGCTTTCAGGGCATGAAACTGCCTTGAAATATCCCCGACCTTTTGGTTGTCGCTTTGACTTGTTGGGGTTTTCATGAGCAGCTGCATCCGACGCTGCCTTTCGCATTCTTTGTGGCTGGTTACGGTTCTTCTTCATGGACGCACCAGTTTTCTTCTTCTTGGAAGATGCGGCCTCCTTCTTTTTCAACGGCGATTCAGTAGTCACTTTCTTCTTTCCTTTAGATGCAGGAGCATCTCTCTTCTTATTGGAATATGGAGCAGAAGGGGTGTTTTTTTTCAGAGGTCTGGGTGTCTGCCCCCGTTTGTTTCGTGCTGTCAGCTTGTTTGCTCCCGAATCCTTGTGCGAAGTTGTAGACTTCACTTTGTGGCCTTTTCTTCGCATTCTTTCCTCCCCCACCTCCTCCTCCTCCTCCTCCGACTCCTCCGACGACTCCTCATATGCAACGTCCTCCGGCTCGGACCGGGACTCCGACTCGGTCTGGGAATCCGACTCGGTCCGGGAATCCGACTCCGGCTCCGGCTCCGACTCCGACTGCGACTCCTCTAAATGGTGTTCTTGAGATCCATCATCATATCCTTCAACATAAGGTTGGCTAAACAACGTTAAACAGTTCTCCTGATCATCATTAGTTGAGCCATCCGGTGAATTGCTCACCCTTTTATCTGAATCATCAGTCGCTGAATTATCACCTTGATCTGATTCTTTCCGCCTTTTTCGTCGATGTTGGCTTGCATTTTCTTCGTCATTGTTTGGCCTCTTTTTCCAGGTACGTGCTTTCTTCGGCGATGGGGAACTGGCTGTTTTTCCAGACATTAGATCATTCAAGCTAGATGTTCCTGGTATACAGTACAAACACAAAGTATGAGTGGGTGGTATCACACACGTAGCAAACGGGTGCTTGACTTAACTCATGGGAATATGCAGGGGTGTCAGAAACGAAGCACAAGGGTACTTAACGTTTCTCCTACGACTAGACACTACCAGTTGGACTTGACAATACATGATGAAATTCTAGTGTATTCCTTAAACAAATCAAACAATAGGTTTCCATGTTTAAAGCGGCATGAATGGTTCAAAAGACAAAACAATGTCATTCCTTGGTGAATCATAAAACTTGCAAATAAATCATAAAACGAATATGCAACAACTAAGCCTCCAAAATTCAACCAGACGATTTATGGAGAGCAGACGATAACATCAATACACTGATACACTTCTCTATATCAATCCACCAATCTGAATTCATGTCAACTTCATAATGAACAGTTGAACAACATAAAACCGACATGCAAATGAATAACACTGGTAGGTTTGTACAACGGACACCATAAAGATCATCAATTGACGGCCCACGAACCCTAAACCTGATTCCTAATTTGGGGGTTTTCAATCGGACGACCAAAATAGTCATTAAACATGAAACAACTTACTCGCTTTCCGATGAGAAGTGGTCCGGGGGTCGGGTTGAGACCGTGAATGAAGACCCTTCTTAGTTGGCGGCGTCGCCCTACTATCGGTGGTTCCGCTTCTCGGACCGGAGCCGCGCCCACCAGATGAATCGCCGCGACTTGGGGGATGTCTAGTACGATCGCTGACTCTGCAAGACACCATTGCCTTCTGTGTATTTAAAGAATTTGAAATGTGAAGAAGAACAATTTGAAGTGAATTTGAAGCGTGGTGGTTGTAGTTATGGAGTATTTAAGAGCAACTGCACGCTTTCTGATTATTTATAATATATAAAAATTGGAAAAGCGCGTCTTATAACAAGTTTAGTTGTTTTACGGGTCCGGTTTCCACATAGGCTGCGTAATGGGCTGCCTAATCGTGTGATTCTTTGCGCGGGAAATTAGTATTTCAAATTTTATACCACATATAATTGACATAACAACCACTAAGCGTTACATCGTCCGTTTTACTTTCTTTAAACAATGGCCCTGTCTTAGGTTGGGCTGAAATTAATTTAATTGAGATTTGTTTAGTTTAACTGAGATTAATATATATTAATTGAGATTAATTTAACTGAACTGGGATTTTTCTAGTTGAACTGAGATTAATTTAACTGAAAAGAGAATATTATGTACGTTTGCCCGAACTTATTTCATGTTGAACTGAATTTTACTAAAGTGAAAATTTATGGAAAACCACTAATAGAATCAGCATGTCTAATTTTACTTGAATTTGCTCAAAATATATTTTCACTAAATTGAACTTAATTGAATTAAATTGAACTGAACTACTGATAAGGTCCATAAAATAGGGCCTGAGGGGCGGTTTGCTTGAGCTAATTTGTTACTAAGCTGAGTTGAGCTGAGCTGAGCTGAACTGATGAGTAGAACTGAAGTTAAAATTAATGAATTGAAAAATATAATTAGCATGTCTAAATTCACCTGAATTTAATCAAATTATATTTTTACTAAATTGAACTATTATAAGTTCAGTGCGAAATAACCCACAGAAACTGACAATTATATAATTAAAAATTTATGTTCATGGAGATCTTAAGCATCACTAAACTTTATGAACTGCTTAAGGCCCCGTTTGATGAAACTGAAGTCTGAAATGTGAAGTGTGAAGTCTGAAAATGATAAGTGCTGAATACTAATATGTGCAGTTATACAAGAAAAATTACATTATTATGATGTTAATATGATCAAGATTTAATATAAAATATTTATGAATATTACATCTATATAATTTTGAAAATATTGTATAAATATATAATAGTTTCAACATTGAAGTGCTCAGGTTTCAAATTTGAATATATATTATATCTGCATCTAATATAATATAATTATAATATCTTAAAATGAGTTATACAATTATTGATTATTAATTTAGATCATAAGTACTAAATTATTTTCTAATCAAATTTTAAATAACGTATACCATCTTCAGATTCAGACATAAGTGATACGCAAATCACTTAATCAAGTCATACGGATTGTACGCACCGTTCAGAGCCACTTATTCGCTTCACACACGCAAAATTTCTTTATCAAACAAGCGGAACGTAAGTTGGCACTAAATCTATTAAGTTAAGCGCTGAAAGTTGTTATCAAACTATGTTCTTTAATTTGGGACATGGATGAAGAAATGTTATGAAGGAGGCGGAGGAGGTATGAAGTTTGCCGATATACAACCTTGGGTAGAATGAACCGATATGTTGGAAGTACGAAGTTGATTATAGCAACAGACTTTTATGTTAGTCCTTTTTTATAAGCCGTTTTTAAAATTTTCTATTCAACTGGTATTACGTTTGTTTTTTGTGACAATAGAAGAAGAATCAGATTAGGATTTACATAAGCATTTATAGTACATACAATGGTCTAATAATAATTAACGCAAAACTACCTAAACCCTAAGGACATAACTGCAATGTACAATAGATACAATAAATACAAACAAAACCCTAATCTCTAATTCTTCTTCTATTGTCAGTTTTATAGAGCGTAATTTTGTTGTATTCATCTCTTTAATCCAATATTATTCTTATTGTTTTTTTACATAATTAGTTCATAAGTTTGGTGACATACACCTTCATGAGGAATGTGAGATATCTCTTGTAAAATAAAACTGTGGTACTACTTGCTTCCGTGACACCCTCAAGAGTAATAAGAGACACCCCCCCCACCCCCCCCCCCCCCCCAAAGATCACTAATCCATATAAAATCAAAACAAAATATCGCATCATTAAGGATATCTGACTTACGAAGTGGATTAATAACACTAATTTTTTGACACTTAAGCAAAGTTCATTTTAATAAAATGAAATATGTTAGGCTGTTAATTGTTACACTTGTTCATAATTAGTAATCATAATGAATAATCATATTAATGAACCTTGCAAAAATTTATTATATAAGTCTTTACATTTTAAACTCTTTACTCTCCATGCAGTTAACTTTAGAAGGGAGCTCCCACTCCTTTTTGACCGCCTGGGTGCCCGAGACATCATATTTATGACACTCAGATATCAAAGCGCCATTGTCTTCAAAATGTGAAATCCAGTGGTAAAGTTCAGATTATTGGTACATAATCTCTGTTAAATTAATCTCAGTTTAGTTAAAATAAATTAAATTAAATTATATTAAGCTCAGTTAAACTAAACAAATCTGAATTCAATTAAATTGAACTCAGATCAGTTAAATTAATTTCAGTTAAATGTGGACCTTATCAGTAGTTCATTTCAGTTCCATTCAGTTAAGTTCAATTTAGTGAAAAATATATTTTGTTCAAGTAAAATTCGACATACTGATTCTATTAATAATACCTTCATTTTTTACGTTCGGGCTAACAGGCCTTGTTTTATACATAATATTCTCTTTTCAGTTAAATTCATCTCAGTTCAGGTAAATTAATCTCAGTTAAACTAAACAAATCTCAATTTAATTAAATTAATTTCACCAACTTGGCAGGTCCAAAAACCGCTGACAAATTCAAACTCGTTCTCTGCGAAATTAAATGGAGTGTCTCTTAAGTTCGCTCGACAAACGATTTATGACGCACACAAATCAAACCTCCATTGCCTTCATCCTTTCTCTACAAAACCAGAGAAATTCCGACGCATTCTGCCACACAACACAAACTAAGCAAAGACCCTGTTCGATCTCATATTCTCTCTCCAAAATATGGATAGCTTCAGGATCGTGCACGCACCTCCCGCCGATCCCATTCGTACACTCCTCCTTCCTAACTACTACTTTGCAAATCTAGACCGCGGTTTCATTCCAACCGCGGCCGTTTTCTACACGCCAGTCGGTGAGATTCTACTTCCCCTCACCCGCGCGAACGAAATTCTCCCGCGATCCTCGGCTGCTCTCCTCAACCACCTCGGAATGGAGGCGGTGGCTTATCTGGAGTTCGAATCTCAGTCGAACACTGACATAATCGTCCGGGCATACAACGAGGAGGGCGAGGAGATGAACGATCGGAGAAGGTCCACGCATTCAAGAGTCCATTACCTCACCTGCATCACACATCCCAATGATCTACTCCGTCTGGTATGAGTCTTAGCTTAACCTTTCTGATTATTATTTTGTATCGATCACACAAACGACCTGGGGCGGAGCTAGGTATTGTATATGAGGGGGGCTGGAACTATGAATTTTGAATTAACTATTAAAATAATATAAAATACGATTATTCATTGTAATGTCAAAAAAATAAAACTTTAAAGACAAGTATTGGTAGATAAACATATAAAATTGATTTTAGAAAATTTGAAAATATAGTTCATAACATCTACATATACATATAAGTATTAATAAAAGGCTACTAAAATTTTGACTCTAATTTTAATATTGTAAATCTGTTGACATATAATATCGCATTATTAAATATAATGA
Organism: Sherardia arvensis; assembly: GCA_948330725.1. NCBI lineage: Eukaryota > Viridiplantae > Streptophyta > Magnoliopsida > Gentianales > Rubiaceae > Sherardia > Sherardia arvensis. The sequence goes on from OX415241.1 coordinate 32,331,540, forward strand.
AATTAAACTACCTTATTTGTTCAAAAAAGTAAAGTAAATAAATCTATTCCTATATGTGATTCCTATATGATTACTATTATATTTAAGAAAATATTATTACAAGAAATTATATGAAGCGAGATTTGAAGAAAATATATACAATTAAACTATATTATTCCTATATTTAGGTACTGATTTAAAAGAATCATATTCTAATTATGTTTGATTGTAATTATATTATATTAAACTAATTATGGTCTCATTTTCCTTTTATAGTTCATCAATAATTAATCTTTAAATTTCAGGTCGTCCGCTCCGATTTTGGCGGCATGAAATTTGAAACAGGCAAAAGACTCAATTATCTCAATCCTGGGACGGATCATCAGCTCCTGGTTAATGTCAAATGCAGGAGGCATCGCACCGGTGGACACTATCTTGTGGACGACGACATGTGGGTTGCTTACTGTCAGAACAACGGAATCGTTGAGGGAAGCATGGTGGTCTTAGGAGCGCACCGGTATTGGCACATGGGATGCCCGGCGATGGACATGTTTGTGTACCAGTCAAACAGTTCTGAATTGCGTCCTCTGCGGCCTTCACCAACAATAAGCCCCAGCGGTAATAACTCTACACCTAAAATTTTACTCTTTTACAAGATCAGACTTTCAGTTAAACTTGCTCGATACCACCTTGTGTTATATTAAATACCCGAAATGATCTAGTTAAACAATTGCTTCCATACATATCATTAATCTTAACTTTACGAATGTTCGTATCATTTTAAATGAAATACCCAAGTAGGATATAAACCTAAAGTTTTACACTTTTACAAGATCAGCCTTTCACTTAAATATGCTCGATACCACCTTTTGTTTTATTAAATACCAGAAATGATTTAGTTAAATAAATGCTTCCATATACATCACTATTCTTTTGTATATTAAACCCGTATGATTATAAATGATGTACTCATCAAGTGCATAAGTTATGATAAATGTATATATATACATATATACATATGTATATATATATATTAATTACCGCAAAGCCATTCGAGTTTATGAGTTTATGTAATTTACTCAACGTAGATTATGTTTCGGTTTTGTTTAGTATATATGAATATTGTTTAAGCTGACTGGCTTACATATAATATTTTCATTCCACAGTTTATTCCTTCACCAGGAGGCTTGGAGAAGAGGCTTTAACAATCACCGACGATCCACTCATCCGCCGTTTGGTAAGTCGCAAAAATGAACCCATTTAACTGCTATGTTATTATGATGTTCTCCTCTCCTCACATGTGATATTCTTATGTTAATGAATGTGAAAAACAGCCAGTGCACGATTTTTTTATGCATCATCTAAACGGTGTCTTCATCGGCCAATGCTATCACCTGAGAACCCTTACAAACAGCATTGACGTGGATTTATCATATACCGACCGCCTCAGGCTCTTCGGCTAGTGGGACTCGCTAGTGTGGACGGCGCCAAATCCTTTGTTGAAGATCCAGCTCAGCCTAATCCACAACCACCAACCAGATTACAGACCCTTGTGCGCCATCGAATTCTTCAAACTGGAAAACGTTGAGGGTGTTTGGCGCAACCATCGTCCACGCCAGGATTATGAAGACGGGAATTTCACTGAGGAGGAGGAGGAGGACTATGAGGATGAAAGGGGGGCTGAGGATGATAATAGCGATTAGCACGAATCTTAAGTTCATCCTATTATTATGAACACGTTGAACTTTGATTTCATTGATTTCTATTTGTTTAAAAATTATTGTAAAACTCAGAATCGTTTGGCAGCAGCTTTTTTGTTATCCTTTAAACATTTTTTCTATGACAAATTTCTGCTGTCTACTTTTATAAGCAATATAAATTAAAAGATTCATCTTTATCCTGCAAGCGTTTTTTCCATGCATTGTTTTATTCTTTTAATCATATTAGGTAAAGAATTTTTATTTGGTTTATATATTAATGAAAAACACTTCAAGTAAAAATGAAAATAAAAGTATTAGACATTTTTTATTCATAATTCAAAATAAGAGATCATAGATTAACTAAGCTATACAAACCATAGATTAACTAAGATATACACTTTCTTTTTTGAACTGAATTGATATAGCCAATAAAACATGCAAATAAAACATTTTTATGAACGACATGCCTGATTAAATCATCTGTTCTAATTAATTACTTCGCCAACAGTCAAACGATTGGAATTCTGACGCATGCTTATGATTTTGGGGGTTGGCAATGAGAATATGAAAAGGTGCAAAATCCTAATTTCCTTTTCCATACATAATTAATTACGAAATATAGGGAATCACAAATGACCTAGGGATGATGATCATTTGAGCCCTATTTAAACCAGCCCCTTCTCCCATTACAGCCACCTCACAGCCTTAGTTCTAATATTGCACTCCGTTTTGTTTCCCTTTTTCTTCCCATGGATCTGTCTTTTTTTAAAGCCCTCCCATCAGATATGTTATCTGAGATATTTATTCGTGTTTATTTCGACTCAATCATTCGTCAGTATCTGAGTGGAGATAATCCCGCTGGGGCTCTGAGGTGGCTCACCAGGGCTTCTAACATAGGTCACAACGAGTCCACCTATGCCTTGGCTCTTTTTTCAGTCTGCAACGGTGAAGTGCAGAACGGCATTAATCTGTTCAACGCCATGAAAAGAACAGACGAGAACGCCTTCTGGGTTGCTCGGGAACGCGTCAAATGCGCTGTTCCTTCGCCTTGGGGTTGGTGGAACTACTGCTGCAATCTGGAGCCTCATCAACATCTTATAACTGACATAGCTTGTGATGCATGCGTCTGCGATAAAGAACTGATTTATGTCCTCGGTTGTCCATGAGCTGGGTGATTTATGTATTTTTATGTATTCAACTAGCACAAATGTACAGTAAATCTTAATGAGTGGGGTGTGATGTCTCTTGTACTACAGGTTCTTGTGACACCCACAAGAGTAATAACAGACACCCAAAACATTATCACTAATCCAAATTTGATCAAACCAAATTTTCTCAACATTAAGGTTTCAGGCCTTAATAAATGGATTAGTAACGTGTAATATCATGCACTAGTTGGGTGGTCTCACGGAATAATTGCTGATTAGTGAAGGACGACACTAGACCTCCTTTGAAACCCTCAAGTAAATCATGAGACACCCATAACCCAGATCACTAATCCAAGTAAAATCAAGTGCCTACATCAAAATCATCACAGCATTACGGTTCCAGGACATGAGGAATGTATTAATAACACCAGTATCACGCACTCTATTCCATATTGTTTTCAAAAAAATAAAAACTATTACCGATTCATTCAAATGGCGGTGACATAGTGGTATATTAATATCTTGATGTCTCGTTCATTTACTAACTTCTTCTAGGTATTCAGGGTATTTTATAAACCCAATTAAGACAAGTAGTAGACAACCACCAAGGATCGAACTTTCACTCTTCCTTTTTTATATAAGTGTTCTGATACCGTGAGTTTTTGTAGTTCAAATTTTGACACTTATACAAGGTTTATTTAAATAAAAGATCATGTTTTTTAGCAAGTGACTTTTACTTTCTGTAGTTTGAATTAATAATAAACCAAATACAGTAACATCTTAAGCGATACATTTAATTCATAACGAAGTAAAATCAGTGTCGATGGTCCACATCTTGCCGTTAGTTATACAGATAGTATATCAAACTGATTTACAGAATTTGAGATATTATCAAATGTCATGCAAATAAAACATTTAGCGTGGGTGTTTTGCATAATTCTGATAGCAAAAGAACGGGAGATTGTTGCCAATTAAGTAAATTTTCCGGGTCACGTTCATGATCAAAATATAGAGTATTCACGTCGGTTCCATCAAACCATGGTCAGTTTCTGCGTTTTCAACACAGTCACAATGACTTCTGAAGAATGAATGTTGACCTGGCTCAGAATTAAATCCGTGCATACTTGTGCTCTTATAACGTTTCTCCCACGTACCTGCAAATGTGCAACGAAAAACAATTATAAGTGTTGAATTTCTGGTAGTGATTTGGGGTGCCCATTATAAGTGTTCACGGGTGTCCGTCATGGACACATGGTTTTCGAAGTGAAACAAACATGAAAATCTTACCGACGCAAGGACATCATGATATGAATTGGTCTCTCCATTGAAGTGTGCCATATGGTGCATCACTTATACTGTTGAGTCTCTGTTACCGGTGATGCCATGCCACGGACCTTCCACTGTTTCGATCTCAACCCCGGCAAGCTCACCAGCCTTATGGTGGCCCTTTGTGACTAAATACTCAGACAGCAGATTCCGCTGTACACATTGAATGAAAATGATTCAGTGAATAAAGTCCCAACTACTCTGTTGAAATCTAATGAGAGATTAGCGATTGAAATGTGAATTTTGGTCATCCTTCCTCTGTTGTCATGATGCATTAAATATGGTGTCATACACCATCATGAGGAAGGTGATATATCTCATGTAAAATAAAGGTGTGGTGTCACAAGCTTCCGTGACACCCTCAAGGGTAGTAAGAGACACCACCCCCCAAGATCGCTAATCCATAAGAAATCAAAGCTAGTGTTCACATCATTACGGTTTTCTGAATTGCGAAATGGATTAGTAACACTGATATCATGCCATACTTGTGAAGCATCACAAAATCATGTCCGATTGGTGAAGGACGACGCTAGAGTATGATGAAGGTGTTTGATAGTGTTAGAGGAAGGTGTGCATGTCACGTAGAGACCTGATTTGTTGCATTCATCTCATCCAATGCTCACACTTATTTTGTGTTTTTACATAATAATTAGTTCATAATCCGTGCACAATGTTCACATTATTAGCCTATGAGAGAAAATCTAATGAGAGATTAGCGATTGAAATGTGAATTTTGGTCATCCTTCCTCTGTTGTCATGATGCATTAAGTATGGTGTCATACACCATCATGAGGAAGGTGATATATGCATGTAAAATAAAGGTGTGGTGTCACAAGCTTCCGTGACACCCTCAAGGGTAGTAAGAGACACCACCCCCAAGATCGCTAATCCATAAGAAATCAAAGCTAGTGATCGCATCATTACGGTTTTCTGAATTGCGAAATGGATTAATAACACTGATATCATGCCATACTTGTGAAGCATCACAAAATCATGTCCGATTGGTGAAGGACGACGCTAGAGTATGATGAAGGTGTTTGATAGTGTTAGAGGAAGGTGCGCATGTCACGTAGAGACCTGATTTGTTGCATTCATCTCATCCAATGCTCACACTTATTTTGTGTTTTTACATAATAATTAGTTCATAATCCGTGCACAATGTTCACATTATTAGCCTATGAGAGAAAATCTAATGAGAGATTAGCGATTGAAATGTGAATTTTGGTCATCCTTCCTCTGTTGTCATGATGCATTAAGTATGGTGTCATACACCATCATGAGGAAGGTGATATATGCATGTAAAATAAAGGTGTGGTGTCACAAGCTTCTGTGACACCCTCAAGGGTAGTAAGAGACACCACCCCCAAGATCGCTAATCCATAAGAAATCAAAACTAGTGATCGCATCATTACGGTTTTCTGAATTGCGAAATGGATTAATAACACTGATATCATGCCATACTTGTGAAGCATCACAAAATCATGTCCGATTGGTGAAGGACGACGCTAGAGTATGATGAAGGTGTTTGATAGTATTAGAGGAAGGTGTGCATGTCACGTAGAGACCTGATTTGTTGCATTCATCTCATCCAATGCTCACACTTATTTTGTGTTTTTACATAATAATTAGTTCATAATCCGTGCACAATGTTCACATTATTAGCCTATGAGAGAAAATCTAATGAGAGATTAGCGATTGAAATGTGAATTTTGGTCATCCTTCCTCTGTTGTCATGAGGCACTAAGTATGGTGTCATACACCATCATGAGGAAGGTGATATATCTCATGTAAAATAAAGTTGTGGTGCTACAAGCATCCGTGACAACCTCAAGGGTAGTAAGAGACACCACCCCCAAGATCACTAATCAATAAGAAATCTAAGCTAGTGATCGCATCATTACGGTTTTATGAATTGCGAAATGGATTAATAACACTGATATCATGACATACTTGTGAAGAAGGTGTTTGATAGTGTTAGAGGAAGGTGTGCATGTTACGTAAAGACCTGATTTGTTGCATTCATCTCATCCAATGCTCACACTTATTTTGTGTTTTTACATAATAATTAGTTCATAATCCGTGCACAATGTTCACATTATTAGCCTATCAGAGAAAATCTAATGAGAGATTAACGATTGAAATGTGAATTTTGGTCATCCTTTCTCTGTTGTCAAGAGGCACTAAGTATGGTGTCATACACCATCATGAGGAAGGTGATATATCTCATGTAAAATAAAGTTGTGGTGCTACAAGATTCTGTGACACCCTCAAGGGTTGTAAGAGACACCACCACCCCAAGACACCACCCCAGAAAATCATCTAATAAAATCATAGCTCATACATCCCACCAATCTCCACCTCAAAAAATGGCAAGCTACATAATCATTCATGCCTCCCCTGCCGCTCCAGTTCGAAGACTCCTGCTTCCTGATAACCACTACATCAATGAAGACCCCGGGTTCAGGCCCACTGCGGCCGTTTTCTGCACGGGCCTCAGAGAGCTTCTCCTTCCGGTGACAGTCCGGAATGAAATTCCGGTTGAAGCTTTGGAAGCTCTCATCAACCATCTCGGAATGGGGATTGCGTACTTGGAGTTCACCTCTCATACAAACACCTTCATAATCGTCAGGACCTACGACGTAAGCGGCCGGGAGATGCATGCGCTGCTACGGCCCACGCATCCGGTAGTCCATTTTTTCAAGCGTATCACACGTCCAAATCACCTGTGGAGTCTCGTACGATTCGTAACTTTTCTCTTCTGTAAATTACCATTTATCAATCAATGTATAACAATTCTTAATCTTATGTTACAGTACATTCCCTCCGACTTCGGCGGCACTAAAACTGAATTTCTGGCCCGCGGAGAACACGAATTCCATGTTCTCAACCCTTACACGGAGCATAAGTTTTTGTTGCTGTCAGATCACGCAGCCACCGAGTAGGTGGACACTACTATGTGGAGGGCGATGAGTGGAGGGAATGCTGCCAGAAGCACGGAATCATGCCGGGATGCAGTGTGGTTTTCGGGGCCCGTACTGACCTGTTACGGAAGACACGTACGATGGACATGTACGTCTACGATACAGATGGACATGAGTTGCTCCATCTACACCCGAGGTATCAATGCACCGGAGGTATACTTTTACTAAACCTAAACTAGTACATTTTAACATTATCAGCCTTTCAATTCATAATGTTGGCTACTCCCTTGTGTGTTATTTTTAGATACCCAAATGTGTATTATTGGATACCCGAAACGCTTTACATACAAAAATGTTTACACATACAACAATAATCTTAGTTTTATAGTTCCGTCTGCTTATAGATGACAAATAATCAACAAGTACATACGTTATAATATATGAACACACATATTTACTCATTTACATATATTAATTGCCTGGCAGCCAATTGAGTGAATGTGACGATGTATGTAATTTATGCGTAGCGTAGAATATTATGTTATTTTGTGTCACGGATGCTGGAACAGCCGTCGACGGTGAAACTTAAGATTTAATATGTATTTCTTTGTCATATTGATGCTTTATCATGTAGACCAAAAAATATATTGCCTCTCCTGACCTTAAAAACCACAATATTATTGGTGATTCGATCTGACTAGGGTCCTCAATATGTTTGCCTATGCCTATGCAGCTTATGGCTTCTACCGGAAGCTTAATGGAGCGGCTTACGTGGATCACGCTCCGGGGATCCGCCGTCCGGTAAATTGCAACAAAATAAATTAACTGCGCTATTATTCATATATATGCCCCGTCGTGGTGATCTTATGTTAATATTTGTTTCAAACAGACTCTGCATAGAAATATTAGATTTTGGACCAATCTCAGGAACGACCAGACCTTGCAGGTCATAACCCTCGACCGTAACATTCCGGTGGAAATTTACGATCCCATTCCGCTCAATCTCTACGGTGACTGGAACTCACTACTGTGGAGGGTTTCAGAGCCCTTTGTGAAGTTCCAGCAAGGCCCCGACTTCGACCTTCTCCAAGATCACGGACCAATCTACGCCATTGAATTCTTGTGCCGGGGAGGTGGGGATGGTGATTGGCCGGATTCTCTTCCACCGCCGCCTGGACCCGTTGCAGAGGAGGCGGTACAGGCGGAAGATGAAAATGAGGAGGACTGGCCCTGGTATGAGCTGAATTCTGACGATGGGTCGGAGACGGATACCGAAGTCGAGGAGGAGGGGAGCGACCATCATGATTCTGGAGTTACTGATATGGACTCGGACGCTGACAAAGGCTCTGATTATTAAGACAGTTTCTATAATTTCTATGTTGTATTAATACTTTATAACATTTCTATCATTTAATTACCCATCTCCTTTATGCTATGCTCATTTGTTCATACACACAAGGCACACCCCAATCGACAAATAATCTTGGAATCTGCCAATTACTTATCGAAAACGTCTTACAAACCATTTTAACCAAATTGGGATCATACCGTCGATCTCCAACCAAATTGGAGATTATTTAAAATTCATTACTCTGATTTTACATTTTATTATACATTTTTCATTTTAATGATACTGTAATAATAATTCTGGGTACTTGTAATTCAATTGTTTTTCTGTGTTTTATACCGCTGTTAAGTGGTCTACTATTGAGTTTGAATTAGCAATGGTTTTTGCTACATTCAGACACGTAAAAACCCTAAACGTTCCATGCAAATGTGGGCCCTGTGAATGATACCCCATAAATGTAATGATCCAAAAAATTAAAACTAATCCTAAACTCATTTTTAGAGATCCAGTCTACTATGTCATTTTAGCTATTTAAACACATGTTTAGAAAACATAAATAGTTCACAAAACACTGTGTCATTAGACATAATCATTTATATAGTTTTCATATAATGTTTTGAATTAATTGATTTAAAACATGTTGCTTATAATTTTCATCAGTATTTTATATTTAACATAATATTAACTTGTTGTATACCAACTCGCGGTATTATCGTATTTTCGGGTTATGCCTATGGTTATTGTATATAATGAAAGAGATAAATTAAGAAGAATAAATATAGTTATATATTAGTGCTTGATATTTATTCTTCACTGTCCTTTTACTTATTCCAAATGATTGTATAATCGGTCTGATCGGATTATCCTGTCCAAATCGGTATGATCGGGTTATCCTCTACAAATGAAGCTTCCTTTTGTACGGGTCAAATCCTGCGCCACCAATCTACATAACTTGTGACATACAAGTCGAAAGAATACGTTGTAATATTCCTTTTTTTACCGTTTGAAATTTGCTGGACTCCCCGGGCCCACTAACTCCTCAACGATCATATTTCCAGTCCCAACGGACGTATTTCCCCCCTCTTTAAATACCAATCCGAAACACACATGAAATCACCTTCTCGGAATGGCCATCCAAGATGATTCCTTCCTTTGCTACTGCAATGTTGAAGCGGTATTACGAACATCAGCTACCAAACATAATCCAGGTAAAAGATTTTACGGCTGCATCAACTACGATGCTGGCGGGTGCAATTTCTTCGAATGGTTTGATCCCCCGGGTTCGAATCCCAATCAACAACACCGTCGGGAATCGTCATCGACCTCCAAGAAGCACGATAGAGAAAAGCAGAAGCATGTGGAGATTATCAGCCAACTCGAAGATCAGGCATCGACCTCCAAGAAGCACAGGAGAGAAAAGAAGAAGCATTTGGAGATTATCAGCAAACTCGAAGCTAAGGCACGCCAGAGAGAAGGCCGAGAAGCTCGCCTCGTGTTCGCTCTTGTTTTCACTTATGTTTTCCTCTTCTTCATCCTCTGTATCAGATTATTAAAATAGGTTTTTCAGATATTATGCCATTATTTTAAATTGAATAAACTGTTGTTAAGTTTGGACTTTTTCATGCAGTACCCCTACGTTCGTCTTGTGCTACCAGCAAATTTTTTTCGCCCGTGCTTCCTACGTGAAAGTATATTAAAAAACTATGCTTGCACAAGAAACACCTTTGTCAACATCAATTAATACCATCATTTCCCTCCAACGTAATTTCGGCTATGGCGCCAAAATCAAGTCAACAATAATACATCACACCATTGGAACACCCGTATCATACTCCGTGTGATACCCTTGTTTCCCTCCAATCCCCTGGCACATATTTTGGCGCCAGAATTATGCCATATTCACGAGGGATATCATCCCTTATAAATACACATCACATTCCATCCGATATATCATCAATCATAATCCGACCCAAACAGAGATACTTGCTATTTCCCATCCTCAACCACTGAATGACGCCCAAAAATTTGCTCAAAGTAGCCGGTGCTAGAGCCAAAAAACCACTTTCGACTACAAAAAACTCGCCTTCATCTGCCAAAAAACCATCCAAATGGGTGCACTCTTTGCATGTGGCTAGGCAGGACATCCAAGTCCGCCTATTCATTAGGCACCTCATCGAAACATTCGGCATTGGTGCGCTTAACGAGTTCTTCCTAGGATTGCATATTCCCGTTCCATACATTACAGCCTTTTTCCAGGCGGAGGCACAAACCTACAAGATGTCCAACAACGACGGAGGGTATTTTCCAAAGGAGAAAGAGGAGAGCGAGATTAGGAACGTGATCCCTACCTATTTCGGTTTGGTTAAGGATGAGGCCGTGGCCAATGACAAGAAGCACGCCAAAAAGGCTCCGGTTATGAAGAAGAAGGAGCCGGTCTTCATCGATCTGATCCTTGACGATGCACCAAAGGAACCCATCTTCATCGACCTTACCCTTGACGATGATGAATAGATGTTTCCTTGTTGTTGTTTGCGTTTAGCAAATTGTAGTTCTGGTAGGTTTTTGTGATTACAAACCCATGTAGCTAGGCGCGTTCTCGAAGAAACAAAGTCATGAGGTTGTAATTCATTATCTATTATCAATATCATCTTTTAACGTTTAGGCTTATTCATTTTTCATTCTCATCACACTTATTATGTTGTTTCTTCTTTCATTAAAAGTTAAAACTTACAAGCTTTTATTTTTCAGGATAGTTGATACCCTCAAACACATATAGAGACACCCAATCCATAAACTACGATTAAACAGTTTGATGCTATTAACAGCTCCCTCTTTTTTTAATTTGGACTTTATGGATGATACCCCTGTCCTAAAGAACAGACACCCAATTCATAAACTACGAATAAACAGTTTGATGCTATTAACAGCTGCCTATTTTTTAAAATTTGGACTTTATGGATGATACCCCCATCCTAAAGAACAGACACCCAATTCATTTACAATTCCCCTTCACAAGTTATTGCTTTTAAGGTCAGGAGTGTTGCTACCCATAACCACATAGTAAGATACCCACTTCATAAACTACGAACGAACAGTTTGATGATAATAACAGCTGCCTGTTTTTAAAATTGGGAGTTTACGAAAGACACCCCCGACCTAAACAACAGCCACCCAATACAGTGAGAGTGAGGCCCCTTCACAAGTTATTGCTATTAATTTAGATTCGGAACGCAGTTGGAATGCAATCGTATTTGGAAACAAAAATAAAAGCCCAACGCACATGACCAAATCTGTGGCCCGAAATTCCTGAATAAGTTCAAAATCCATGACCAGCTCTTACAAAAGACGCAATATTATTTGGAATGCAAATACTTTTATTGGCACAGTCAGGTTCATTCAATATTCAAAGTTACCGGTCCAACCCATTAAAGGCCCGTAACTTCCGCCCGGCAAGTTCTTTGATTCAGCATTCTTGTTCTTCTTTTTAGTCTTCTTCTGAATGATCTTGTTCGTGTAATATCCTGCCTGATGCTCAGCTGGGCGCCCTCTTTTCCTCTGATCCACGGGGTCCAGAGCGGTGGATTCGTGCGGCGGCGTGCTTCCACCGAAATCGACCATGTTGTCCGGATTTTCAGGCGCTATGCATGCACCTCTCCTGTCAACTTTCTTACCTGCTGCGTCCGCTTTCTTCGTAGCTGCGTCCGCTTTCTTGGCTGCTGCGTTAGATTTCTTTGCTGCGGCGTCCACTTTCTTAGCTGCGGCGTCCGCTTTCTTAGCCGCGGCCTCCGCTTTCTTATCTGCTGGAGGAGGCGCCAACGATTTATTAAGCAATCCCCACAACTTTACAATGTTTCCCCCATCGTCTATAGTAAGTCCCGGTGGCAGATCATGAGCGGGCTTCAACTCCAGCTCAAGATGACGCATCATTTCCATCACCTGCTCGTAGGCTTCTTCCTTCATCATAGCACGCGACGCAACTTTTTGAAACATCAGATCCATCTCATCGTAACGCCTCTTTGGAGCTGGAATGGACTTGAGAAGATCTTCGTAACCACCCATCTCCTTTACGTACTCCCTACATATGTCCTTCCTCCAATGACCAACGATGTATTCTGGTGGAACGCTTGTTAATTCCACCACTTTGAAGACCTGAAGCATGTGGCAACACATGATTCCTCGAAACTCAAAGTTTTTGCATTCGCATCTCAACACAACACTAGGCTCGCGCTGCAAGCTCACCAGAAACGATCTCCTCCTCGTCCTCCCCATTCGAACTTTAGTCTTCCTCACCTCGTACACAACTCCCCGCCAATTCTTGTCCTTTTCCGTCGCGTTGCAGTACATCATGTCCGACACCTGTTTCTGAAACTCAGCAAACTTTGCATTCGTGTAACAAGCTTGGAGCACCTCCTCGAACACGAACACTATCAAAAAAGGCAGCGGCCTATTCATGGAGGCGTCAAACGCCCTTTCCTCATCCTCCGTTCTCTTTGCAAGAGCCAGCCAGTACGAAAACCTGGAGGGTTGTGTTGACGTTGACGAAACCCCTGAAAAAGTTGTTCATTCCCTCGCTTCTTTGTGTGCTGGACATTCCTGCCCAGAACTCGTGCTTGAAGTAAACGGGAACCCACTTTTCTCTCTGCTCGAACTTTCTCTTCAACCACGGTCTCTCAGAAATTCCATATCTCTCGGCCCAGGCATGCCATTCTTGCTCGAACTCCTCGATGGAAAGGGACTCGTGAAGTATCCTTCTTAGGGAGGTAGCGATCGCAGCCCATTCAGCCATACTTCCAAAGCGTTTTCTGATATTCCGCAGCACGTGCCACAGACACCACCTGTGCCGTGCTGATGGAAACACCTTCTGCACCGCTAGTTCTGATATAAGGTGGATGGTGCGGTCATGCATGACGGCCAAAAAATAACGGTACAGTCCTTGAACATGCATCTTATATCAGACCAGCACACTAAAGTGCATTTCTGAAAGTAAATTCACATACAAGAAATCTTTATGCGGTTTTACAAGTAAGGGTATCTTCGTTTAAACTGCTGGGTATCACATGTAACGGTTATGTGCCTATACATGCAGGAGTACATATGTAACATAGGAAGGATCAAATATTGATGCATCTTTGTCTAAACCAACGTTTGATCAAATAATCGGCTTGGAAAATAATGTGGAAAGCATAAATTCTGAAAGACAAAAACTTACGAATTTTTATACACTGGTCGCTGAGTATGCACTCAGGAGCCTTCTGCATGCATCGGAGGAACGCTTTGAATACCCATGTGAAGTTCCTGACGCTGTCCCTTCCTATAAGTGCGCACCCAAACAGCACTGATTGACCATGGGGGTTGACGCTTATGAAAGGTGCAAACGGCATCTTATACCTGTTCGACAAGTACGTTGTGTCGACTGAAATGCACCTTCCAAACTCTATGAACGCCTTGATAGCTCGTGCTCTGCCCAAAATATGTTCCTCACCCTGCCATTTGCGTCTAGGTCATAATCGGAAAAAAACATGGGAGACTTCTCCTTCATACTTGCAAACAATAACTGCATTGCACAAAAATCCCCCTCTTCCATCTGTAGCCTAGCGTTCTGGTTCAAGAGATTCCGCATGTCCTTCTCTGAAAATGGAACGTTCTTGATGTCACCGTGCTTATGGATGAACACATGGTAGATTTGTGCTGGCCGGATTCCAGCACGATACTGCGCCATAATATCGGTCTCTTCCGCCTCCATAATACCGCGATACTTGCTGAGAAATCTAACTGCGGATGAGTCAATCACATGATTGTGCTCAAGTTGCATTGATGTCACCTTCCAAGATTCATCGCTTCTCTGTTTGTATGTGGTGGCTTCCATCCGGCAGCCACACACCCGAGTCCTAGCGCCTTCCTTTGGCTTCCCACTTCGATTGCAATACACTCTACAGCGTTGATAATCGTCCGGTCCCGGTTTTTCAATGGGAGAACGCTTTTCGATGGGAGAATGATCCAGGAATTTGGAAGGGTTGTCGCGGCTGCATCTTATAACGAACCCATTTGCGAATGCAAACCTGTCCATGAAAGCCTGAAATTCCGTTGATGATTGGAACACCTGTCCTCTGGGAGTGGCACTCAAGAATTCTGGTTCCCGGGCAGCTTCTTCATCAAGTTGCTCACGAGCAAGAATTTCCAGTCCGCCAGCTAGGTTCTCCAGATCATCACCGTCCAATGACTCATAATCTGAATCAACATCTCTGATGTAGCGGAAACTTATAACAAACGCAACCAAAGTAACCAATAGTAACCCAATGAATTCAACCTATTTAATTCTGTGAATACCTAGGTCGAAAACGCCTTCCAAATCTATATACTCAAAGAATATCTAGAATTTAGGTTTAAAACTCATCTCTCGAAAGAGAAAACTCTCAACACACTTTTATATCAAATAAGAAAAAAACTCAAAAACTATCTATTACAATAACAGGATGCTATTTTTATAGCAGAACTCTAAACGTAAATAATACCTAAACCAAATTAGAATGCTTTAAAATAAAACCAATATCTATTTAGAATAAGGGAATAATATGCATATTTCATAATTAACCAAAATCCCTATTCCTTTTGGGAATTCTTCCAGCTTTCCAACATTCAACCTCCATTCCTGGAACATTCCAATGAATCCAGAACTCGATCTGCATCTTCTAACTCGAGTCTGCATCATTCTCCCTGTGTTGGACAGAATTCGTCCTCGAATTCGACCTCGTAATGATCCTTCATCAAATAATATATTTCTTGTTGACTCAGCCTGCACCATTCTCCCTGGGTTGGACAGAATTCGCCCTCGAATTCGACCCCTCAGTCCTCCATTGTCAAGAAATAAATATCTTTTCTTAGCAGGTGGAAAACATGCAGAACTTGCAGAGCCATAAATCCATTCGTCTTTCTCCGAAATATCACATAATCGATCATTCCATGAAATTTTAGGATTTGGTTGTTGTTTCTCATCAATTTCCGCAGATGCGATGTAAGTATAAACTGATTGATCTACTATGACTTCATGTTGCTCGTGATCAATATCAAACACATGAATCTGAAGATGTTTCTCATTACCAATCTTGACATCAATGATATTATTGACATTAATATCAAATATTGATGGTTTTTCATCATCATAAGTATCAAATATTGGAGGAGCTGAATATATATCATCCTCATCAGCATCATCATCATCATCATCATCAACTTCGTCATCATCATCATCAACATCGTCATTATCATCATCAATATTGTCATCATCATCATCATCAACAGGAGATTGTACGGATGTGGTCTCAGTTTCCTTACTGGAAGAACAAATATGTTTTTGAGGTTTCTGGGGTCTTAAAACAATCGTGACATCTTCAAACCTAAAACTATAAATGTTGGATCTTCCTTCGTGCACTACTTCTCGATCAAATTTCCATGGTCTTCCAAGTAGCAATTGACAATTATCCATGGGAACAACATCACACCAAACCTGGTCCTTGTATTTCGATCCAATTGAGAAGGGAATAAGTGCTCGTTGATGTACCTCAATATGTTTTTCTTTGTCAACCCAACCCAACGTATAAGGTCTTGGATGTTTTTCTACTATGAACCCCAATCTCTTTACAGCTTCTTCTGACACAATGTTGTCGCAACTACCCGCATCAATGACAAATTTGCACACGAATCCTTTGATGGTGCACGTTGATTGGAATATATTACTTCTTAACCAATCATCATCACCTGGATAGTCCACCATTGCATAATCCCTTTGAATAATCATCCCCATAGGTCGTGTTCCTGGTGGTATGATTCCCCAGTAACAAACCAAGTTCTGGATACCAACTGATGTAGCGGAAGCTTATCAAAAACGTAACCAAAGTAACCAATAGTAACCCAATAAATTCAACCTATTTAATTCTGTGAATACCTAGGTCGAGAACGTCTTCTAAATCTATATACTCAGAGAATATTTAGAATTTAGGTTCGAAACTCATCTCTCGAAAGAGAAAACTCTCAACAAACTTTTATAAAACTCAAACAAATCAAAAACTATCCATTACAATGACAGGATGCTATTTTTATAGCAGAACTCTAAACGTAAATAATACCTAAACTAAATTAGAATGCTTTAAAATAAAATCAATATCTATTTAGAATAAGGGAATAATATGCATATTCCATAATTAACCAAAATCCCTATTCCTTTTGGGAATTCTTCCAGCTTTCCAACATTCAACCTCCATTCCTGGAACATTCCAATGAATCCAGAACTCGATCTGCATCTTCTTACTCGAGCCTGCATCATTCTCTCTATGTTGGACATAATTCGTCCTCGAATTCGACCTCGTAATGATCCTTCATCAAATAATATATTTCTTGTTGACTCAGCCTGCACCATTCTCCTTGGGTTGGACAGAATTCGCCCTCGAATTCGACCCCTCAGTCCTACCTTGTCAAGAAATAAATATCTTTTCTCAGCAGGTCGAAAACATGCAGAACTTGCAGAGCCATATATCCATTCTTCTTTCTCCGAAATATCACATAATCGATCATTCTATGAAATTTTAGGATTTGTTCGTTGTTTCTCATCAATTTCCGCATATGCGATGTAAGTATAAACTGATTGATCTACTATGACTTCATGTTGCTCGTGATCAATATCAAACACATGAATCTGAAGATGTTTCTCATTACCAATCTTGACATCAATGATATTATTGACATTAATATCAAATATTGATGGTTCTTCATCATCATAAGTATCAAATATTGGAGTAGCTGAATATATATCATCCTCATCAGCATCATCATCATGATCAACTTCGTCATCATCATCATCAACATCGTCATTATCATCATCAATATTGTCATCATCATCATCATCAACAGGAGATTGTACGGATGCGGTCTCAGTTTCCTTACTGGAAAAACAAATATGTTTTTGAGGTTTCTGGGGTCTTAAAACAATCGTGACATCTTCAAACCTAAAACTATAAATGTTGGATCTTCCTTCATGCACTACTTCTCGATCAAATTGCCATGGTCTTCCAAGTAGCAATTGACAATTATCCATGGGAACAACATCACACTAAACCTGGTCCTTGTATTTCAATCCAATTGAGAAGGGAACAAGTGCTCGTTGATGTACCTCAATATGTTTTTCTTTGTCAATCCAACCCAACGTATAAGGTCTTGGATGTTTTTCTACTATGAACCCCAATCTCTTTACAGCTTCTTCTGACACAATGTTGTCGCAACTACCCGCATCAATGACAAATTTGCACACGAATCCTTTGATGGTACACGTTGATTGGAATATATTACTTCTTAACCAATCATCATCACCTGGATAGTCCTCCATTGCATAATCCCTTTGAATAATCATCCCCATAGGTCGTGTTCCTGGTGGTATGATTCCCCAAAAACAAACCAAGCTCTGGATACCAACTGATGTAGCGGAAGCTTATAACAAACGTAACCAAGTAACCCAATGAAATCAACCTATTTAATTCTGCGAACACCTAGGTTGAAAACGCCTTCTAAATCTATATACTCAGAGAATATTTAGAATTTAGGTTCGAAACTCATCTCTCGAAAGAGAAAACTCTCAACAAACTTTAATATCAAATAAAACAAATCAAAAACTATCTATTACAATGACAGGATGCTATTCTTATAGCAAAACTCTAAACGTAAATAATACCTAAACCAATTTAGAATGTTTTAAAATAAAACCAATATCTATTTAGAATAAGGGAATAATATGTATTATTCCTTAATTAACCGAAATCCCTATTCCTTTTTAGGAATTCTTCCAGCTTTCCAACATTCAACCTCCATTCCTGAAACATTCCAATGAATCCAGAAATCGATCTGCATCTTCTAACTCGAGCCTGCATCATTCTCCCTGGGTTGGACAGAATTCGTCCTCGAATTCGACCTCGTAATGATCCTTCATCAAATAATATATTTCTTGTTGACTCAGCCTGCACCATTCTCCCTGGGTTGGACAGAATTCGCCCTCGAATTCGACCCCTCAGTCCTCTCTCGTCAAGAAATAAATATCTTTTCTCAGCAGGTCGAAAACATGTAGAACTTGAAGAGCCATAAATCCATTCGCCTTTCTCCGAAATATCACATAATCGATCATTCCATGAAATTTTAGGATTTGGTTGTTGTTTCTCATCAATTTCCGCAGATGTGATGTAAGTATAAACCGATTGATCTACTATGACTTCATGTTGCTCGTGATCAATATCAAACACATGAATCTGAAGATGTTCCTCATTACCAATCTTGACATCAATGATATTATTGACATTAATATCAAATATTGATGGTTCTTCATCATCATAAGTATCAAATATTGGAGGAGCTGAATATATATCATCCTCATCAGCATCATCATCATCATCAACTTCGTCATCATCATCATCATCATCAACATAATCATTATCATCATCAATATTGTCATCATCATCATCATCAACAGGAGATTGTACGGATGTGGTCTCAGTTTCCTTACTGGAAGAAAAAATATGTTTTTGAGGTTTCTGGGGTCTTAAAACAATCGTGACATCTTCAGACCTAAAACTATAAATGTTGGATATTCCTTCATGCACTACTTCTCGATCAAATTGCCATGGTTTTCCAATTAGCAATTGACAATTATCCATGGGAACAACATCACACCAAACCTGGTTCTTGTATTTCGATCCAATTGAGAAGGGAACAAGTGCTCGTTGATGTACCTCAATATGTTTTTCTTTGTCAATCCAACCCAATGTATAAGGTCTTGGATGTTTTTCTACTATGAACCCCAATCTCTTTACAGCTTTTTCTGACACAATGTTGTCGCAACTACCCGCATCAATGACAAATTTGCACACGAATCCTTTGATGGTACACGTTGATTGGAATATATTACTTCTTAACCAATCATCATCACCTGGATAGTCCTCTATTGCATAATCCCTTTGAATAATCATCCCCATAGGTCGTGTTCCTGGTGGTATGATTCCCCAAAAACAAACCAAGCTCTGATACCAACTGATGTAGCGGAAGCTTATAACAAACGTAACCAAAGTAACCAATAGTAACCCAATTAATTCAACCTATTTAATTCTGTGAATACCTAGGTCGAAAACGCCTTCCAAATCTATATACTCAAAGAATATCTAGAATTTAGGTTTAAAACTCATCTCTCGGAAGAGAAAACTCTCAACACCCTTTTATATCAAATCAGAAAAAAACTCAAAAACTATCTATTACAATGACAGGATGCTATTTTTATAGCAGAACTCTAAACGTAAATAATACCTAAACTAAATTAGAATGCTTTAAAATAAAATCAATATCTATTTAGAATAAGGGAATAGTATGTATTATTCCTTGATTAACCGAAATCCTTATTCCTTTTTAGGAATTCTTCCAGCTTTCCAACATTCAACCTCCATTCCTGAAACATTCCAAGGAATCCAGAACTCGATCTGCATCTTCTAACTCGAGCCTGCATCAGTTGAACACAAGCTCTGGATAGTCCTCCTTCAAAAACACCTTCACCACGTCCCGCGTTTAAAACACTAGCATCAAAATCGTGCAATTCTTCATCTGAATCAACGTCAACTGGAGGTTCGGAGTTCAGGTCAACCACTACCATCTGATAATAGCCCAACAAATGATGTTATTTGAGAGAGTACCCGCTATTATGGAATAGAATACCCACACCAGAAAATGTACATTGTGGGATACCCTCTATCACGAAACAGAATACCCCCACCAGAACATGTACATTAGTGGATACCCTCTATCATGTAATAGAATACCCCCACCATAAACGGTAGAATAAAAACCATATTGAATTATAACAACGAATCATTTGAGAAATATAATGAGATTAATGTTATATGAGAAATTCTAAATGAATAATCATGTATGAATGTTATGAAATCGTACAATGTTTCAGTTAATAGTGATACGGTTTAGTGTTTAGTGTTTAGGGTGACATGATAATCATACAATCCTTACAAGAATAACTTTTTTTTAAAAAAATAATTAAGCCACCCTAGGTGGGGGGATTTATTTGGCACCCCTAACCATTTGGAACCCAAATAGAGTATGTTACAAAAGTGAGCTGAGCTCACAGAAGCATTAAGCTTCTCAAAATTGCCTATTTTCTAGCAAGTTCTGTATGTTTAAGCTCAAGTAATTTGGACTCAAAAAAGGGGAGTTTGTTAGTGATCGAGTAAACAAATACCGAAGCACAAATCAACCACCCTTTAAATCCAAAAAACTGAGTGTCAACAGAAACTTGAATATATACAATAAGCCCAAAAAAACCTGAAAAGGTTCAAAAAATGGCTGTGTTTAAGAGTGAAACAAGATCTTGATGACAGTGCCTTCTGGCCTGAGCAGAGAAGCTACACCTAGCCTGAGCAGAAGGTAAAAGAACCAAGTCTGAGCAGAGTGTAGTGTCCATGTCTGAGTAAATGGCTTGAGCAGAAAAACTCCAAACCTGTAACACTTCAAGTGAGTCTGTTCCAAAAATTAAAAGGACCTAATGTTAGCCAGTCCTATCCTATCTAGTGCCAGTAACCCTCTCAGCTCATGAGGGGCATTCCTTAGCTCTACAATAGAGTTCTGCTGATGAGAAAGAGATGACCTTGCCAAAAAATCAGCTGGCCTATTTGCCTCTCTGTGTGTATGTGAAATTTTAGCATGAGGAGGCAGTAAGTCAGTGATCTCATTACATAGTGAATAAAATTCCCATGCACAATCCAGGGCGTTAAGTGATCCATTGACAGCCAATTTGCAATCTGACTCAATTGTAAAATGATTTATATTAAGATCCTGAGCTGTTAAAATTCCAATTTTGATTGCAATCAATTCTGAGTGTAGTGGAGAATCTGCCTGAGTATAAAATTTTCTCAAAATTAGCACTGAGCATCTCAGGTCCCTACCAACTATGCCAATTCCACATTCTCTATTTTTAAAAGATGCATCCACATTTATTTTGTAGCCTATGTCTGGAGGGTGCCATTTGATAATTTTAATTCTCCTAGGCCTCTTATGCTTGATAAAAGGTATTAACCTGGCACTGATCAAAAAAATATTTCTCTCCCTATTACCAGACAAAGGTTTAGCTGTAAAGATAATGGATGTAAATTTTGTGATTTTTCCAATCAGATCAACAGTAGAGAGTTTTATCTCATCATATAGAAGCTTATTCCTTTTAATCCACAAGTGCCAGAAGGTGACCATCATTGAAATTCTGATCACCTCTGTGTGAATTTTAGAGGAGCCTGAATATGATAAGTAAAAACTCAATCTACTTTTTGTGTTTCTGAACTGAGGGACTTGCATCAGTAATTTTGCATGCATTTCATTCCAAATTTGCAAGCTACTACTACACTCATTAAAATAGTGATTTAAAGAATCAGAGGTGGTGCTGCAAAAAAGGCATTTGGAAGAGATTTTGAAACCTATTTTAATGAGAATATCATCAAAAGGCAAAAAATTGTTTTTCATCTTCCAGAGAAATATGGCAATCTTTTTTGGAATTTTTGATCTCCAAACCTGATTAAAAACTGGATTTTTGGTGCCTGTCTCCCTAAGAGCATGATATGCAGACTTGATTGAGAAGTTTCCATCCCATCCTGGTTTCCAGACTAATCTGTCTGCATGTAGTGATTTCTGCTGAGCATTCTGCAATAAGACAAGAATATTGGTAGCAAAAAATTGCTCCAATTGGTTAGTGTAGAAAGCCTTACTGGTCAGAAACTGGGCTACTGTAAGATTGGGGAAGGGTAAAGTACTTTCAGTCCAGTGATAAAATAATGCACCAATTTCCAGCCAATTTGAGTTCTAGAAAGAGCATTTTCCAATTCCACTAATGACTTGAGAGAGACTGTTGGCAATGCTTATTACTCCACATATTCTTTGCCATGTTGGAGATGATTTGTAAGTATCTGGGAGTGACCACAGATGCCTTGTCCACAATGTCTCATTTTTCAGTAATTTCCACCATAGCTTACAAGAAAAGACCTTGATAACAGCTCTGATATCTCTGATTCCAGTTCCATTTTCTTCAGTAGGCAGGACCAAATTAGACCATCTGCACCAACTCCTCTTCTGTCCAAATTCTGAAAAGCCCCAAAAAAATTTTGAAACCATTTTTTCCATTTTCTGAATTACCATTTTGGGAGGCTGAATGACTGAGAATATATGTGTGGGAATAGACATAAGGACATGATTAATAAGAACTAGTCTGCCAGCTGGTGACAGCCATTGATTTTTCCAGTTATTCAGTGGCCTCTCCATCCTTTCTTGAAGACTCTGATAGTGTCTGACCAGGTTTCTGCCATGGAAAATTGGTGCTCCAAGGTAAGTGAATGGCATGGAACCAATCTTCATCCCCAACACTCTTTTAATGATTTTCTTTCTTGCTTGAGAGGTGGAGGGATGCACATAAAATTCAGACTTCTGATAACTAATCTTTTGACCTGAAACAGATTCATATGCAAAGAGGAAGTGTCTGAGTCTTTTCAAATTTCTGTTGCTGCTGTTGACAAAAATTGCAGTGTCATCTGCATACATCAGGTGAGATACAAGGCTGACATTTCTTGGCATGGAGAAAGGGATCAGGTACTGTGTAGAAAACAACTTTTTTATACCTCTGGAAAATGCCTCAGTGACTATATTGTAGAGGAGAGGTGAAATTGGGTCCCCTTGCTTTATTCCCCTGCTTGATGAGAAGAAGCCTGAGGCAATTCCATTTATGATCACTGAAAACCAGGCAGACTGTATATTTTGCATAATTAGCTTGACAAAAGTACCATGAAACCCAAAATTCAGCATTACTGAGTTCAGAAAACTCCATGACACCCTATCAAAAGCCTTCTGCATATCTAATTTGACCATCAGGTTGCCTAATTTATGATTTTTTGGAAGCAGCCTAGCCATTTCCATCATTTGCAGAATATTGTCAGAAATGTCTTTTCCTTTCATAAACCCTGACTGTTCTTCTGAGATAATTTTAGGCATGAGAATCTTCAGTCTTTCCATAAGCACCTTTGAAAAATTTTTATTAAGGAAGTTGGATAGGCTTATGGGTTTGAAATCCCCATAACAGCTTGGATTAGGTTTTTTGGGTATCAAGGCTAACCATGTACTTGATATGGCTCTTGGCAGTTTATTTCCTTCCATAAATTCTGAAGCTGCACTAAAAAGGTCCATCCTTATTATTTCCCAGCAGCTAGTGTAGAAGTTCCCTGTAAAACCATCAGCCCCTGCTGCACTATCTTTGTTTAGGTCAAAAGTTGCAGCCTTTAGTTCCTCCATGTCTAATTTCTTTATAAGCAGTTCATTATCCTCCTCTGATATGGACTTAGGGATCACTGACATAAATTTTTGCATATATTGCCCAGTAAGGTCAACCTCATCAATTTTCTCATTCAGTAAGTCTTCATAAAAAGAAGCTGCCTCTTTCTGAATTTCCTCTGTGTCTGTTATCCATGAGCCTTCACTATTTCTGATCTTTGTGATTTTAGCCTTGCATCTCCTCTCTTTCACTGAGTTGTGGAAAAATTTGGAATTGGCATCACCTTCTTTACACCATTTACATTGGCTTTCTGTCTCCAAAAATCTATGCTCTCTTTTTCTGCACTTATCAGCCTTTCCTTTCCCTCATTGCACTAGTGGACTGCCTTACGCTTCTCGGCGGTTCAGTCGTACTCTTTAAGGCGTTTTGGAAATGCCGTAACGGGTTGTGCCGTAAAATGGAACATTTTCTTGGCGGTTCAAAAACGCCTTAAAAACGAACGCTGCGTACAGCGGTTTAAAACGCCGTGTGCAGCTGTTAAAAAACGCCCTGTATTATTGTTACGAGTTTGCCACCTCAGGTCGCTTGTGTCTTTAAATGTGAGTGCTACGAACTCGCCTCCACTTTTCGCCTCCTGAGGCGAAATCGCTTATGTCGGTCGCCTCTGTCTAATAATGAAGAAGCGAACTCGTAACAATACTCGCTTGGGTGAGGGAGGCGACACCGCTGGCGTATTCGCTGGAAGAAATGGGAATATTAAATTTGAAAAATGTGGAAATGGCTATGGAGTTACGGTCTCGTGCACTATGTCGCTTGTGGTCGAAAAGGAAAAGCGACATCGCTCTGTTGGGGTGGCGAAAATGTACAGCGAACTCGCCAGCTGAAAATGTTGGTCGACCAGAGGGACACAGGCGGGGTGGGATACGAGATCGCCAGTAGAGGCGATTGTTAGGCGACATCGTGCACTTATTTGTTGTATGGAATGTGGCTGGCGAATTCGCCTATTAAATTCGTCTATGGAGGCGAATATTGGAGGCGAAATCGTTTGAGGCACGCCAGGGGCAACAGAGTCTAGCAAGCGAGTAGCCAGGCGATGTCGCTTTTGTGGGCGAATGTATAGGCGAGGCCGTGTGTATGACCGCTTGTTATATTGTAGTAGAAGGCGTGCCAGGTAGCGATCTAACTTCTGGATTCGACTTGAAGTGGATAAGGTAGCGAATTCGTTTGCTTGCAAGACAGAATTGTGTAATTATTTGTTAAAATTGACCCGTTTCTTTCGAAACATGAATCGGGATACCCGACTCAACATAAACCTGTCAAATTCAAATCCAACGCCCCTATACTAATACTAAAGATGCATAACCTAAGCACACAAGTGCGATACCAATGTCAAGCCCTACCAAAAAGAGAGACAATACTTTTTCATGCCTTGGGGAGGTTAGGGACCTGTGGCCTTGCAATGGTAAACGCACGGTTGTGGACCAGATATTTAGCCATTTGGTCTCTTCCGTCGTTAAGTTCTTGCAAGGAGAAAGGAGTGATATCATCCACGAATACCTATGGTTGAATATAACGCTTATTAGGAAATCTCGACGAATATAAATGAGATTAGACGCGTGTAGCGTACCTTTAGAAGATCTAGCATGTCTTTTTGAACACCATCCACCACCATCAAACCAAAGATCATTGTGTAATAGCCACATTCATAGTTCGATGATTGCTTCCTAGACTACAAAAGTGTTTAAAACATAAAACATTACTATACTTATGGTACTTTAAACGCAAATGTTGATTTTTGAAAGGACGTGATAGCATGAGCACAACATCTTACCCGTATGTTTATAAGGTGGAAGTCGAGGAGTGTTTTGTCGTTCACTTGAAGAATTGCATTATCAAGGAGATCGGAGAATGTTCGTGATGGAGGGCGGTGGAGTGGGTCTATCCAATATACTTGCTTTAAAGCGGGTATTATTGCAACAAAGCTCCAATGATCACTACAAATCACATGAAAGCATAATGGTCATAAAAAATGAATGCAGTAGAGCAAATACAATATATTTAGCATGAGTAATAGAGCAAATTGTAAGGTATACCTCTCGAGATATGGTCCGATCCATATTTTCTTTGATTTGTCGGAGAGAGTAGAATTCAAGTAATCAAGTCTTTGCCTATTGCTCTCCATACTAGCTTGCAAATGCATTGGATGCAAAAATCCAATGAAATGCTTGCTCCGGTGATAGGCATGGTGATGCAAGAACCTGTGAATGTAGTAGACAATCATGACGAGGATGTAATCATATATGGTTTGATAATTGAGTATCCTCATGAAACACATACAAATGGCTTACATTTGATTGAGGCAAAGAATGGTGGCGGGAAGTTCATTGAAATTCCAGAAATATTCAAAATCCTCCCATGGTACGTGGATGTCCTTTGTCATGGTAAAGCACCTTTCATTTCCGAGAAAGGCATAGCATGCATTCTTGTCGTGCGAGGATATCAAATCATAAAAGACTCGGATGAAGGGTGGAAGGGCTTTCATAAACTCCACGAGCATGGGGTCTAATGTTTGTCTAGCTATAGGCAAGGCATGCACGGGTATTTGTGGATTTTGTGGAGTTTGTGGTTTCCTACGGGGTATGGAGGTGGATTTTTCATCAAGCACCAACCATTTTGGCCATAGAACAAGGAAACCTTTAGCCTCCCCAACTCTCACCATCGGTGACTCCTTCACAGGTAGCATTTGTTGTTCTATCAAAATATCGGTAATGCGAACACTAAAAAATCCTGCGGGGATATCAACACGATTGTGTTTCACCGCACTTGGGTCGCATGTGCCATTGGCGACATGGAGTGGTTTTGATTTGGTACCTTGCGAAACATATAGCTTGCAAGGGGGGTTCTATCATAAATGAAAGAACAAGACAAATCATCATCCAACTATTTTTAGAAAGAGATTAGAAACCAACGATGTTCTAAATTAGCAAAATTTGTACTAACCTTATCAACTTGAATGGAATGCGCCGCATTCAACTTGATGGGTGATGAAGGTGGAGTAGGAGGCACTAGTTCCTCGTCCATTTCCACATTCTCACCTTCATCCTCCACAATTTGAGGTGATGCTTGAGAACCCTTTGATGATGGTGGAAGATGTGGTTGTGTACCTCCTAACCTCTCGATGTGGGGATAGTTGGTGTGTTGTGCTATGTCTTTCATCACCTCCCTCAAACCCTTCATTTCCGCCTTTGTCGCCGCCACCTCGCTCAAAACTCGTTGTAGTTGTGATGGTTTAGGATTGCCCCAACCTTGCTTAATCCCAAAAACCTCTTCTTGTGTCGCGTAACCTCCAACACCTAATGCTCTTCCCGGGTGTTCATTTTTCTTCCCAAGAGCAAAAGCCTCATTCAAGACATCCTTCTTCCCACACGGGATAAAGGTACCCTCCTCCTTTTGGCGCTCAAGAAGTTCCTATTATCAAATATGTTGTACTAGGTGAAAGTGGTTGTGAAGAATATTTGAAAGCAACAACAAAAATAAATAAGACTACAATAGATAGTAAGATAATGTAAGATAGATAGACTAACCACCCTCTTTGCACATTTTTCGGCATCCTCCGAAGTGAACTTACCATCCGAGTCTCTAATTCGACCCAACACGAAGAGTTTTTGTCTAGTATAATCCTCGGCGTCCTTTTCCACTACGACATACCGAGCTTCCGCCTCGTCCATCCCCCCTAATACCAACTCCTTCACTAGTTACTCCTTCTCCCTAAGCCCCTCCTTCTCACCTACACCCAAATACCCCGACCTACCACCGGTGTATGGCATTGTTATTGATTTCGCCGATGTGACCTTCTTGTCCCATTTCCCCTTTGCACAAGAAGATACCGTATCACATGTCATCATTAATGTAATTAGATAAGAGGAGGTTATGTCACCGAAGTTATAGTTTGTGACTCACCGAAGTCTTATTTTCAAGCGATGCTTGCTTGAAGGCCTCCCACGCATCGGTTGTAATATGATTGTATCGGTCCCTTGGATCTTGACCTAGCCTCTTTCCCTTCTCATACAAGTAGTCTTTTCTTAGAGCATGCTTGTGCTCGCGAAAAGCTTTGGAGACGATGTTGAATGCCTTCTTTCTCACCACTTCCATGTCATTAGATTCTATTTCAAAAGGTCGCTACGCCAAAATATGTAGCATGTATTATGTCTATATATTATGAAGATGTATAATATTGAGTAGATAGATCATTGAAAGGTTAAATGTTACTTACTTGGCATTCTACCCAAACTTCCTCCTTCTTTTTTGATGGGACGGTTCTCCAATTATCCTCCGTTATCTCAATAAACGTTCTTCCAACTCGGCCACACCAACTTGACCATTTTGAACGTTCTTTTTTTGGTCGGTTGCATACACCCTTAGCATTAAATCCTATGTGTGTTAGTTCTCCTCTTCTCATTCTTCTTTGTAGAACTCGACAATGTGAGCGGACTTGTAGGCCTTTCTTCGAGTTGCTACCTCGCTTCTTTGGTTGGGCACTTGAAGTGGTTGAAGTGGTCACCATTGCTATCTAAGGATGGATAGAAATTGTAACTTAACTAATTAGTACTATTATGACTAGGTAAAACAACAACAAAACCATGTCGAATGAGTTGTAGAAGTAAAATAACACAAGCATGACTAGTTAAAACAAGGAAAAAACGGATTTGTTGAATTGTATAACCAAAGTGAACCTAAGGTAGGCTAACATGTTAGAATGCCACATGAAAGTAACAAATAAAGGGAGCTATGGCTTCTAAATTTGATTTTAACATAGTCATGAAACACATATGTTATGGATAGGGACTAAGCATGGATAATGTCTACTCAAGCATGCCATTCAACCAATATATCTCAAAAAGTAACTAAATAAGATGTGCTTTGAATAATACTTCAAATTTGAGTCTCATACCTTAATTGTAGAAGAAGATATTAGTTGTTTGTTGCTCTTAGACACACAAAGTAGCGAGATTTGTAATATTCAACCAAAGTTGAAGGAGATTTTGGGGTTTTTGGTGGGTTACAAGCTTTATAGGGTTTAGTTCTCCACACAAAATATATGTGCTAGATTTGAGGGTGAGTTTGTGGTTGGTTTTGATGAGATTTCACCAAGAAATGAGGCAAGAATGGATTTGGAATGCAAGGATTTGAGATGGAAGTTGAGGGGGGGATAAGGTGAGAGAGAAGGAGGGGTAGATGGGAATGAATGGTGAAAATGGTGAAGAGGTTAGCAAAATCCGGGATAAAAGATATATATAGTATGGTAAAGTTGGACAAAACATGCCTGAATAGTATATTTGGTCGGTTACTGTTTAACCAGGTTACGATACCGCAATCTGCATCGGCTAGAGGCGAATACCCCTTGCGGTATCGCTAGCTAGCAAGTTGATGAACCCATAATAATTATTTTCTGAATATTTGCTACTTTGTTATGCAATTAATATTAACATTGTGTGTTTCATGAGATGATGTATATTAAAATTTAATATGAAAACTTATAAATGAAATCAGATTATCTGCACATAATATTACTTGAGTTGGTTGCAACGATGACGTCTGTTATGAAAGAGAATTGTTGTGACATGTTATATATAGTCCTATGAAGAGGTATCTGAAATTGTTAACTCTAATCCATATCCATGTTTATTGTAAAGCATTTGGCATAAACTGTTTAGATACGTATATGATGGGACTACGGGTTAATACCATTAGTTCGTTAACCAAATGTTACACTAGTGCAGACACGAGCAATAGGACTTTCTACATTAGCCACGTGTTGATCACCATCGAATATACATGTATTTGACAACTTCTGACTGAAAGTGTAGACATTTAGTTCTTCTGTAATGCATGTGGTATTACTCATAGTCTGGATGATGTTATACATACAGGCAACGTCGTTACCCCGTTAAAGAGCCGACTTCGCGATCACACATCTCGGGAGCTAATGAACGAAAAGTATCCAGTTTTAGATGAGAATAGGGGTGGTAATTGAGTCAACACGCGAGTAATTCGAGATCGCCTCGGTCAAAACTCGGACTAAACACGACTCGATCTAGCTCGACTTGAAAAACTCGTGCGTAACTCGGTAAGTATAATCAGTTGCAAGTTTATAATATTATTAGGTTATACTATATTAGTTCAATCATCTAATCTAGCTAGTTTTCTGTTACTACTCAATATTGAATAAACTAATTAATTGCATTGGTATTTAAATTAATAATTTCTAAGGATGCTAATAATTTCAATATTGAACAGGTATTTAAACGCACATATATATAATTAGAAATTTTCATAGTATAGAAGTAGTAAAATTTTTATTTAAAGAGAAAAAAACAATTCGAGTTCGAACTCACAAGTACTGTCGATACTCGATAAATAATAACGAGTTCGAGTTGAGTATGGTATTATTAACTCGCTAGTTCTCGAGTCGACTCGAACATGGTTAATATAGTTCTCGAGTCTAGACGAGTTACGCACTACTCGCTTGATTGAAGGTTGTCATTCCCAATCTCGATGATAAATGGGTTTGGTTTTTATCATGTGGGTTGCCGGGCATGGGTTCAGGGTTAAGGGTTAAGGGTTTGATGATTGTACAGAAGCGAAATCGCTACAACCTTCGCCTACAAACAAAATTGAGGCGAGTTCGCCAGTTGGTTGAAATTATAGGCGAACAAACAGGCGAGTTCGTTTCATAGTGAAATCCACGCGCGACGTTCTTGACACGATTTCATAACCAATTTCACCAACAGGCGAATGGAAGGGGCGAGTATGCCAGCGTATTTTAATTTTAAAAAAAATACAAAAACAAGTTTTGCGGGTGGCGATTTCAGAACCCCCCAACTTCCACCCGCAAAACCCTAAATCCCCAAATCGGAAAATCCCTGCAACACCATGGGCCGGAGCAAATCAGCCGGTAAAACCCTCACCCCACCAGCCCCCAAGCGCCAGAAGACCACCCCCACTGCTCAACCCGAAGCGGAGCCGGCCGGAATGCGTGAAGAGACACTCGCCGACCTTCAACCTCGCCGGAGACGCGATCGCCCGGCCGATGGATCTACAGGCGGCGGCGGCGGCCATACTTCTGGAACCTCCCATCACCGCCAACCCGCCACCAGTCCGTCGCCGCACCGCCACACCGCCACCAGTCTGTCGCCGCACCGCCGCACCGCCACCAGGAACCCGCCTGAAACTGGCGGCCATACTTCTGGAACCTCCCATCACCGCCAACCCGCCACCAGTTCGTCGCCGCACCGCCACACCGCCACCAGTCCGTCGCTGCACCGCCGCACCGCCACCAGGAACCCGCCTGAAACTGGTGGGCCAGCCGAGAATCCGGCGGGTAACCCTGCGACTGAGGAGGATGAGGAGACGTCTCTGTTCGTCAGCACAAAGGCCGAGACTAGGTACGAACAATTTTCTCGTCGCTTCTTGTTGAATGCTAGGGTTTTTGATGAAGATCGGATAGAGTCGTTAGGGTTTGGTAAAATTGTAGACTATTTTAAGGCGACGCATCTAGAAGGGATGTTGATGTCGAGAGAGCCGGTGCATAAGGATGAGTGTTTACAGTTTTATGCAAATATGACTTTTGCAAAGGACGCCGAAGAGGGGGAGACAATGGTTAGGGGAGTAAGGTTTAAGGTTGATAATTATTTGATTAATGAGGTGATAGGTTGCCCGTATGTGTCGGTTGACCACTTAAGGCCGTTAGATCCAAACGGTCCTTACGAGTGTTACCACACCCAAAACTTCCCATCTTTGTCTAGTTTGAACCCCCTAGAACCCGTTGCTATGCGTAGAAAATACTTTAAGTCGCGTAGCAAGTTGGAAGGTACTCCGAAGAAGTACAATATTGGCGTACTCACTAAGGAGCAGAGGTTGGTGTTCGAGTTGATATGCTCGAATGTCATGCCATCGGGTGGTCACCCTTGCGAGCCTACTATTGCCAATTTGATGTTGTTCTATTACATCATGAAGGGATTGAAGATCAATCCAGGGTACGCGATTGTGAAGTACATGCTGAAGCGTGCCAAGGACAAATCTGATGAAACGATCCCATATGGCCAGCTTATCACGGCGATGATAAAGAAGAAGGGTATTAGACCGGTTAGTCGGCCCGAGCCAGTTATGCACTACACCGAGAAATGGCTGCGTAGCAAGGGATTGGCACTTGGCGCCGATGGGGTCATAAAGAAGAAGAAGGATGGTGCTTCGAGTTCAAGTGCGCGTGGTGTTTTAAGTCCGGGTAAGTCGATTCTACCCAAACTTGGTATTTTATTATATTTATTTGTTTGCGCCTATACAATATTCTAATGGATTTGATGTGTTTTGGCAGGACGGGAACTTCAGTGGCGTGAGCGAATGGTCGTGATGATGGGACAGCTTTCAGCGGAAATAGAACAGGTGAAGTTGGAACAAGCCAAGGAAACGGAGATGATATTGGAGTTTGGCAGGATGCTAGACTTGGAACCTGAGCTTAGCGACGAGGAAGGGATGCCAGAATTTTCCGTTCAGCCTTTGCCACCAATGGACGCGGAGGCGGATGACCCTGAAAGTGAAGCGGAACCAGAAGAGGAGGATCCAGAAGAGGAGGAAGCACAACAGCTTGACGAGCCCGAAGGTGCTAAGGATGGAGAAGATCCCGTTGGTTCAGATGGTGGCCCGTTTTCTCCGGACGAAGATAATGACGAAATGTTCAAGGTTGTCTTCAGAAACGAACAAAGCCATAATGAGGATGCGCAAGAGTCGTCGGAAGAGGAAGTACAACAGTCGTCCGAAGAGGAAGTATAAGAGTCGTCGGAAGAAGATGATGACGAAGACGGGGGCAAAGAGGAGGGTGGTCAGGACGACGGTGATAGTGACGAGGACGACTGTGATGACGCTTAGCATATTTCACCATTTGTTATTATATACTACGGTTTTGTTGATTTTGTACTTAAACTCGCAACATCGTTTAGTTGCATTCTTTTGAGACTACTATTATTGTTAGCCAATCAAATATATTTCAACTTAATTAACTTCAATCTTGACAAATAAGAAAACTAACCTTGATAAAACATGAAAATTCGTATGAAAACAATATTGCATAATATTACCAAGCGAACCTGGAAGCGAACTCGCTTCACATATTTCCACAAGGCGATATAAGGCAGCGAAATCGCCTACTCTACCGCCTATAAAGATTTAGGCCTCACGAGTTCGCCACCAAGTCCGTCGTGTGGAACAGAAGCTAACAAGCGTGCCAAGAGGCGAACTCGTAAGATGAGGCGAACACGGCAGAGATACCGCCTACCCTAACGCCTACAACCGTATATGTCTTGCGATCTCGCCACCAAGTCCGCCGTGTGGAACAGAACCTAGCAAGCGTGACAATAGGCGAAATCGTAAGCATTGAGGTGAATAAAGAAGCGAGTTCGCCTCTGGAAAGAAGAATTTTAAAAAAACACAAGTACAGAACATGTATATACGACGCCGTTTGACACACAGGCGTTGGATAGAGGCGAGTTCGCTACCACGTCACATCAATTTTCCCAC
The DNA here is from genome assembly GCA_948330725.1 of Sherardia arvensis. Taxonomy (NCBI): domain Eukaryota; kingdom Viridiplantae; phylum Streptophyta; class Magnoliopsida; order Gentianales; family Rubiaceae; genus Sherardia; species Sherardia arvensis. Next base: position 32,364,869 of record OX415241.1, read on the forward strand.
ATCGGTGGGTAGCGTCCAATTGATCAGCTTCAATATGTGACCAAAACTAAATGGTTCAATAATTAGAGGTTACTGTAATTAATTACAATTTCAGTACTCTAGTTGCGGTTAGAGTACTGAAATTGTAATTACAACTAGAGTACTGAAATTGTAATTAATTACAGTAACCTCTAATTTTTTTTTTTAAATGTGTAATTTCTATCACAGATATTTTTTTTAATATATAAAATTAACAAAATATCATATTAAATAAAATATAAAATATTACTATTAAATAATAGTTTGACTATTTATGTGCAGAAGTTTTGCGTTCGGGACTCCGGAACAATAGAACCAAAAGGCCAAATTACACTAGTGGTCGTGTTATTGTGATGAGTGAGTTCCAAGTGTGATCGGCCAAAGGTCAAATTTTTTTTATAACTACCCGAAAACGAAGGCAAAGTTTGACTCATCACGTGTGAATGAGTCGAGTCGAGACCGAACACGGGTATCCTCAAAATTTTTTTTGTAATTATTACCAAATAAATTGATATATTAACCATATACCGAATTATATATACCTAATTATATATATATATATATATATTTATTTATTTATTTATTTGAATAATAAGCACGTTGAGCCGAACGAAATCAAATGTAAAAGCTTAGAGTCGACTGCGCCACATATTCGAACGAGTTCGAGCTCGAGATCTAGCTTGGTCAAACCGAGATCTAGCGATTAAAAGAAATTGGACATGAGGGGTTATACTACATCCAGAATTCGACCTACCAAGTTCATAGTTGATCGCAAATGTGTACAAAAAAACAATTTGAAACTAAATAAAGATTCATATATACTCCTATTTCAATATTAGTTAAAGAATTTATTTTTTTTTAATACTGGCGAACTCGCCTATCCAATTCGCTTGGAGGCGAGTGGCCACGCGAACTCGCCTCCACGTCACATCAATTTTCCCACATCGGTGGAGTAGCGTCCAACTGATCAGTTTAAATATGTGACCAAAACTAAATGGTTCGATAAGTCGCCGACCCGCGCAAACTGCCCATGAAACACCATGCATGATATACACATATACTATACATACACTATACATATACTATACACTGATGAGCGATCAGAGTGTTGAGTGCATCTATCAGATCCCTGGCCCAAAGGCCTACATTTTTTAACAATGAAGCGAACTCGCCTGCCAGCTCGCCTGTAGGCGAGTTACAAGCGAATTCGCCTCCACGTCACATCAATTTTCCCACATCGGTGAAGTAGCGTCCAACTGATCAGTTTAAATATGTGACCAAAACTAAATGGTTCGATAAGTCGCCGACCCGCGCAAACTGCCCATGAAACACCATGCATGATATACACATATACTATACATATACTATACATACACTATACATATACTATATAGTGATGAGCGATCAGAGTGTTGAGTGCATCTATCAGATCCCTGGCCCAAAGGCCTATATTTTTTAACAATGAAGCGAACTCGCCTGCCAGCTCGCCTGTAGGCGAGTTACAAGCGAATTCGAAACAAGATTGAATTGATATAATAACAAACAAGCGAACTCGCCTCTTAAATCGCCTGTAGGCGAGTTACCAGCGAACTCGTAACGTTGACAAACATAAATAGTCAACTGCTGGGCCCTGTCGATCAAAACTCAGATCCCCAATTTTTCCCCCAAACTCACGCAAAATCGCTGCTTCCTCTGCTCACCCACCGCCGACCAGCCACCGTCAAGCCGGAAATTTGCTCCCCCACTGCCATATTCCATACATCTGGTAAGTTCCTGACCCGTTTCATCTTACTCATTGTTAATCTGGATGCCATGTTTTCAAATTTTTAAGTTCATCAGTATTTTAGCTTTCTGTTGATTTTCTTTGTTGAAACTGGGGTTCAATCATAGGAATAGGATTCATGTTAGGTATTCTTGATAGGTACTTTGGTTAATTAGAAACATGGCTCCGAGGGGAAAGAAGAAGGTTGAACAATCGAGCGAGGTTATAGTTTTTGATAAAACTAAGTTTGTCAGTGAATCTGCTTACCTCAAGTATAGGAGTTTTGAGGATGCTAAGTCGCAGTTGAACACCTTACTTGTGGTGGATGAGAGTAAGGTTGAAGATCTAGGCTTGAAAGGGGTGTGGGGCTTGCTACATTATTCGGGTGCGGACACATTGATGAAGGTGAAGGACCCGGGTTATCTAGAGGAGACAATGCAATTCTACACTAATTTCCGACAGGTGGCTGATAAGTGGAAGACCAAGGTCAACAAGAAGGAGTTCAAAATAAGTCCTGAACTGTTCAATGCAGCCCTCAAGAACACGTACGAGGACGATGATGAACCAGTGGACCTTTACACAAGGGGTGACTGGCCAAGTGAGTCGATCTTTCCAGCCGCGAATTTGCAGAAATTGGGGTTGGAGCACTTCGGCCGCAAGTTAGGTCCGCTTGGAAGGCCAAAGGAGTACAAGCTGGGACAGCTTACACCCGAGCGAAGGATCTTGTATGAGATGGTGGCTACCAATATTGTGCCCAAAGGGGGTTACCTCCAAGAGCAAACTTCACCACTTTGGTCACTTACTACTTGTTGGCCTCGGAAGTGATGATAAACCTCGGGTACACCATGTTTCAACACATGAAGGACAGCGTGGTTGAGAACAATACGGTGGCTAAGAAGTTGCCCTACGCAAACTTCATAACAATGTTCCTCCGGTCCAAGCATCCGAAGTTGAAATTCTCCAACACCGCCAAGCCGTGTGAGTACTACACCAAGGAGTACTTTGAGAAGAAAAAGTGGTCATTGGTTGGGGGGACTTGGCAGCCAAACGGAGAGAAGGCCATGGAGCCGGAACCTGAGCAAATCGGAGGTAAGGGGATACAAATTATATTTAAGTTCCATTATATTGTGTTCAATATCTAAATTTAACATTTTCAATGTTCTCCATTTACTAGTGAGTGCGGAAGCATATTATAAGGGGCTTGAGGAGTCGAACTTCGCGATGAGGACAGAGCTTGCTAATCTCCGCAAGACGGGGTGGAAGAACAGCCACTTGCTTCGTGGTTTTCTAAGAGCATATGCCCGAAAAAATCCTTCGGCGGCCACTCCTGACAATGAAGACCAGACAGGCGGAGACAACTCTTCCTAGACATGTGGATGTAGTCTAGGGACGTTTTTTCAAATTGTATTGCTACAATTTAACGATTTTTTCGTTCTGATTGCATTATTCAATAAAATTTGGTGCTTACAGTTCATATGCGCTTATTGTTTAAATTACATATAATTGTTCATGTGTTAAACCGGTGTCGATATAGTCTTTTATAGTGTTGCTAGTACTAAAATACTATTTATGTAAAGTCAGAAACGAACTCGCAACCAAATTCGCTTGTGGTGTTATAACTGAAGCGAGTTCGCTTCTAATCTCGCCTGTTTCAACAGAGTCTAACAGACGACTCAAGAAGCGAACTCGCCAGTAACAGGCGAGACGGCTTACGGAACCGCCACCACCTAAATGCCAAGGCATAAAGTAAAACTACAAAAACGACGTAGTTTCAAGGTTGGCGAATAGAGATACGATATCGCCTCTAGTAACGCTTACAGGCGATTTGTACAAGAGAAGTCGTCTTTATTTATGCCTATGCTATGAGTGAAACACGTTTCAAGCATACATGAATACTAATTCAGTCCATACTAAATGTATATGCTGAAAACTTAAGGTTTTTCCAATTACATACTAATGTTTACATATTCTTTGGTTGATTCCTCTTTCGCTTCGTTGGTTTTCCAGCATTGGTGATCCAAATGCCCTCCGTGTGATCGTTCCGCGTAAAATACCTTTTCAAACTCGCCTCGTCTTCAGTTAAGGTTTCGTTAGGCTCTAAACCCAGAAGGTCCCGATATATGTTCCAAAGCCGCGATCCTCGTCATTGCCATTGTGAAGAAGCGCCTGCTTACCATTCACCACAATCTCCCACCGGTTATCCTGTGGATCCGTCACATAAAACACTTGGTGCGCCTGAGACGCCATGATAAACGAATCACCTTCAGAGCCAAGAACACTGCGATTCACCAGGGTTGTGCCGTAATCCTCTTTCCGCACCCCGCCACATTCTTTCACCCACTCACACTTGAACACTGGAATTGTGGCACTAATAAAGTCAATCTCCCAGATGTCGGTGATCGTCCCGTAGTATGCTTCGCATCCATGAACTGCCTCACCTGGTACTACCACACCACTGTTTTGGTTAGTTGACCTCTCATCCGACTATTTGGTTCCAAAAGTATTACCGTTTATGTCGTACCCACCAAAAGAGGAAACAGTGCCGAGGGGTCTTCTACATAACAGCTTGACAATATCAGGATGGTCCCCTTGCTGAATGTGAGCTTGCAGCCACCGAACGAAATTGGCACAATGCTTTTCCAGGATCCTCACATCACCGACAGCCCATGCATTTGACACTCTAATCTGATCCATGTGTATGTCAACATAAGGGGTCACCGCCTCGTGATTTCTGAGGATATATAAATGGACAGCATCCATGTCGGCGGCGGTAGGACTAAACAAACTATGATGCTTGAGCCCGTGCCCGTCCACTCTACCATCGTGCCTAGCATTTGGGATCCCCACTGTGGCAACATCTTTCATATAGTTGGTACAAAACTCAATAACCTCTTCTGCGACATAACGTTGAACTATACTAGCATCAGGCCTATATCTGTTCTTCACGAAATGCTTAAAAATCGACATGTACCGCTCAAATGGATACATCCATCTCAAGTAAACTGGGCCACATAATTTTACCTCCCTCACCAAATGGACAATCACGTGGATCATTATGTCAAAAAAGGCCGGGGGAAAGTACATCTCCATCCTACACAAAACTTCCACCACCATTTCCTGCAACTCATCCAGCTTCTGCCTGCTCACTCGCTTATGACATATGCACTTAAAAAAGTAACATAGCTTCGATATCGCCTTCCTCACGTGACGAGGCAATGATCCTCGTAGAGCGATAACATTCAGCTCCTGCATAAGATTATGACAGTCGTGTGACTTCAATCCCGCCAGCTTCAGTTCTTTGGTATTAACACAATTACGGATGTTCGAAGAGTAACCTGTTGGAACCTTAACAGACTTCAAAGCATTACAGTAACGCTTCTTCTCCTCGGTCGACATAGTGTAACAAGCTGGAGGTAAATAAGATTTACCTTCTTCCTCTACAGGGGCTAGAGACGATCGGATACCAAGCTGTACAAGATCTTTCCGCGCTTTTAAGCCATCCTTTGTCTTTCCAGGGGTATTCATCAGCGTACCTACAAGTGCTTCACATACGTTCTTCTCAATATGCATCACATCGAGACAGTGACGTACGTCCAAATGCTTCCAGTAATCTAGTTTGAAGAAGATCGAACACTTTTTCCAACTGCTATTCGACGCCTTCTTCTTCTTTCCCTTACCAAATTCATGATCCATCCCAGTAACCTTTTCTAGAACCTCCTCTCCAGTTAAAGGGATTGGGGAGGGATCATGCTCTTCTCTCCCGTTGAACCAATTCTTTGCTCGCCTCCAAGGATGTCCCGTTGGAAGAAATCTTCTGTGCCCGAGATACACCGGCTTACCACCGTGTTTCAATTGACAATAACTAGTCTTGCTCTCACATATGGGACATGCAAAGTGACCTTTCACTGAATAACCCCCCAAGTTACCTAATGCAGGAAAGTCATTTATACTCCACAACAACATTCCTTGCAGTTTAAACTCCTCATCACCTCGACTGCCATCAGGTATCCGAACACCCACATCGAATAATTTCTGCAAATCTTCGATCAAAGGCGCTAGGTACACGTCAATATCGTTACCCGGTTGCTTAGGACCAGATATCATCATGGACAATAACACATACTTACGTTTCATCATCAACCACGATGGCAGATTGTAAATCACAACCATAACTGGCCAAGAACTATGGGTGCTAGACATGTTACCAAAGGGGTTCATGCCATCAGTGGATAAGCCTAGCCTCACATTCCTGGGCTCAACAGCAAATTCAGGGTACCGCTCATCCATTTTCTTCCACTGATCTCCATCTGAGGCATGTGAAATAATGTCATCGTCCTCCCTAGCCCTATCCGCATGCCATGTTAGCAACTTTGCATCCTCAGGATTTGCAAACAACCTCTTCAGTCGAGGAATCAGCGGAAGGTAATACACTACTTTAGCCGGTGTTTTACATCTAGACGGCGTCACACTCTCGCCGCATACCTCTACGGTCCCCACCTTTGACTTGTACCGAGGCTCATTGCAGACTTGGCATGTATCTCTATCCTTGTCATCTTCCCTGTACAACAAACAATCGTCATGCATGAATCTTCTGCATCTCCATTCCCATAGGACATAATATCTTCTTAGCAGCATATACTCGACCAGGACACAAGTTGTCAGTGGGTAGCAACTCTTTCACCAACTCTAACAATTCAGTCATCCCGTTGTCAGATATTCCATGGCGCGCCTTTAAATTCATCAACAACAACGTAGAACCAAGAACGGAATGTTTGCAACCCTTGTACAATGGTGTCTCTTTATCATTATACATCGCCGCTAACATGCTCGGCTTTCCTACCCAATCCATTGCCACGTCTTCCGCCATTTCATCAAGACAACCATCATAACGCAATCCATCTGCCCCAAGCTTAACATCAAACTCTGCATCATTATGACTTGCACCTTGTCCATGCCAAACCCATGTTGTCTATGTAGGATCAAAACCTCTACAAACCAAATGTTCGCGCACAACGTCTACATCCTCACAAATCGCGTTGTTAAGGCAATCTATGCAAGGACATCTTAGCCCACCCATTCTCTTTTCTACACAATCCTTCCAACCAACATCAATAAATTCTTGAATCAAATCCGTATAACCTTGTGAGAGACGCTGATTCTCCAACATGATTTCACTACGACCCATGCTTAACAAGATACTATCAACAACGGTTTTGCTACAATCACTCAAACATTCCACAAATTTAGCACCCTAAGAACTCTACAAATCCATATAAACAAGCACATACACTAATCAAAAACAGTTTGCCCATTCCACAACCAATCAACAAAAAAATCAAAACCTCATACCTTTGTGTTCTTGGGCAAAATCAAGGCCTGAAAATGTGAGCAAAACTTGAGACAAAACAAAAGGAGAGTTCTTTTATCTACTTCTTTTATTTTCATTCCCGCAAAAAATCAGCTTTTATACACCCAGCTACGACACTGTTACGAATTCGCCACCAAATTCGCCCACTACATTTTAATACAAGCGAATTCGTAAACTGAAACGCCTCTGGTCATAACTATAGGCGAACTCGCTTCTTCAGTAACGCCTGCTGGCGTCAATACAAGGCGGTTTCGCAACTACAACGCGTCTTAGCATGTATGGGCGAACAACTATTCTTATTTCAGGCGGGTAATGCTGGCGAATTCATCACTCTACTCGCCTATCAGCGAACACGGTTCAGAGTTCGCCTAGTATTGACATTTTTAATACACTTTGGAAAACGCCTTGTTTTAATTGTGACACGCCGTGTTTTGTTTTTGCCCTAGGCGAACGGCAGGTTACGAGTTCGTAACCCAGTTACTCGGCGGTTCCGCCAAAATCTGGCCAAAACGCCGTGAAATGTGTGCCGAGAAACCTATGCTTGTGCACTAGTGTTGAGAGCATGCAAGTCCCTATCTGAACCAGATTCTTGGTACATATCTTCCAGGTCAGTGACTGTCTTTTCTGCATTCAGAAGATTCTCATGCACATTGCCAAAAATAGATCTGTTCCATGAGGCCAGTGCTGACTTTAGTCTCTTTAATTTAAAGACCATGTTGAACATTCCATCATAGTGAGAAGGCACTTCCCAACTATTTCTGACAATGTCTAAAAATTCCTTTCTGTTCAGCCACATATTCTGAAATCTGAATGGCTTGGGTATGTGTTGAATGGAGTTTTGGATGGTAATGAGTAGTGGATTGTTGTCAGAAGAGGTTCTGTTTAGCACATGTATAGATGAGTGAGGGAATTTTGTTATCCAGTCTAAACTACACAAGCCTCTATCAAGCTTTTGAAGTAGCCTGTCTCCCTTCAGCCTATGATTGGTTCATGTGAATTGGCTCCCTACTGTTGGTATTTCTTGGAGTTGCTTCCCATCTATAAAGCTACTGAATTCCTTAACGCTACCTAAAGGGGGCCTACTTCTTCCTCTCCTTTCCATAACTGAAGCCACAGAATTAAAATCACCTACAAACATTGCAGGCTGGCTAGAGATACTATACAGATCAGACCACAATTTTAATCTAGGGGGCCTAGTGACATGAGCATATACAAAGATAGAGTGCCAAGAAATTGTAGAATTTTTATCAGTGAACTTGATCTGAATGTACTGATCAGTTTCTGATATTATTTCTATATTGAAAAAGTCTCTGTAAAAGATCCAAATTTTAGCAGTATCTGCAGCTATACTGTGTTGGAAACCTATTTCATGTTGTAAGTTCCTAAGTTCAGTTTTATCATGCATTGGTTCAATTATGCAGAGAATTGAAATGTGGTGCATTAAGAGTAGTGACCTAAGTCTGTCCATAGAGGTGCCATATCCTCTTATGTTCCAAACTAACATAGTAGTTTTGTATCCATTCATTTAAAATAATCAATTTTAGGTTTTGGTCTAAGATTCCTACTGGCACTTACAGTGGGGAGCTTAGGTTGTGATTGTATGGGAGTTAGGATCTTACCTGGAGGATTCTCTTCCTCATTACCTTTTCCTGAGTTGAGAGGTTGACTGACTTGATCCACCAATTGAAGATGAGATTCTGTCTGTACAACTTTGATGAGTTCTCCTGAAGAAGAGTTGATCACTGGTTGACTGATGAGGGGCTGCACAGCAAAATTGGAGTGAAGCCACCCTGTGTCTTGCTCATCTTCCATTGATTCTTCTGAGCTACCATCATCTGAGTTGCCCTGCAAAACATCAAAAGTGTTGGATAGCTCTATGTTTTGGTATGGAGTAATAGCTAGACTGTGTGGGGTGTGAGATGAGAAAAGGGATGGCTGTATGTTGAGGTAGTGAGAGAGGATAAGTGGTGTGGAAGATTTAGTCTGAGAGGCAGTGTGTGGAAAGCTTGTGCTTGTGTGATGATGCATTTTAACCAGGCTCTTCCTTCTAGCTAGGTCTAGTTCATCAAGTGAGAAAGTGGTGATTTGGGGCTTTTTCAGGCCAGCAAAAATGTTTCTTTTCACTACTGGCTTGTATAAGACCATCCTCATATCAGACTCCTGATGTTTCAGTGGGATTTTCACCCATGTCTGAGATTTCTGCTGTGGAGTCAAACCTGAGGATCCAGCTCTATCTGATGCAGATACATTAACTTTTCTTGCATCAGTTCTAGGTTGAGCCTTCTGGTGCTGCTCTTGCCATATTTTATTGAGCTCAGGGTGGAGTATCCTACAATTGGCATTTTCATGGCCCAATTTCCTGCAATGTTGGCAGTAGAGAGGGAGACTCTTGTACTCCAACTCGCACTCCTTATGGTCTTCTGGAGAACCAATAAGTATGGAGGGCATCAATTCCTTTGTAACATCAAGCTCGACACAGATTTTTAGGGATGAAGGCCTGGTGATGTGAGCGGTGGCTGCATCCATCCTGAATTTACCTATCTTATTTCCAACATCCTGAATCAAAGTATTGTTGTACTAATACAGTGGTATATCTTTGACTGTGACCCATACTGGAACCACCGATGACTCATACTCCGGTGAGAAGTCCGGTGACCATTTCAGGACTTTCATCGACGATCCTGCTACCGGCCAGAAAGCTTTGAGCCAGCACCTCTGGTAGTCTTCCTCCAACGAGAATCTGATGAGGACGTGCTTGTAGTCCAGCGACCTGAGTTGGAACCGGCCGGAAAAGCCCATTTTCTGGAAAGCTGTTTGGATGCTTATCATGGATGGTTTAGCTCTTGGGAATTTTCCGATCAATGCATTGTGATAGTGCTTAGACAAGATGTGGATGGATTCCAACGTGTACAGACACGCCGGTTTACCGTTGAAACTGGTAATTGGCCGGATATCTGGGTTTGTCGGTAAGGGGGATAGAGAGGGGGTAGGAGTAGAGCCTGAAAGAGCTTGTGAATAGGATTTTCCAGTGGGAAGGCCACCGGAAAAGGGGGGGATCGCCCCCATTTCTGGCCGTTTTGTGGCCGTTATCAGTGGGTTTCAGTGCCCAACGGTTCTATTGGTTGAAAAAGAGGCACAGAAAGTTGCATTTGTGGAGGCGCGTGTAGGCAGTTGAGGAGAGAGGTCAGAGAGAATTGAGTGCAAACCGAAAAAGATTGATTCTGATCCTTACAAGAATAACGAAAACATAGAATGAAATGAACATCATGAGAGGAAAATAAAGTTCCTACATATGTGTTTGATTCTCGATGACAGTTCTCAAATTGATAATTCTATGTTTATTTCGCTTGGGATAGTTCTCAAGCTAAACGCTGCTAACTAACTGACTTACTAACTTTAACACAATTTTGTTTCAAAATTTTTCCGGATCTCAACAACAGTATTTTATAAGCCGTGATACTCTCATATTGTAAATGGGACACCATGCTTCACAAACAGTGACACCCTCCTTCCTATCTGTCGTTATCGACTATCAGCACCTGAATCCTCGCTACACTTCATTCTACTACTAATACACTCCTATTACACAGCATATTGGGCATTCTGGCGTTTTTCGACTCAAGCAATAAATTAAAATATGCATTAAAGCAAACGTACCTTGATACGTAGGGATCGCGCGTCTCCCCTGATTCGAAAAATGATTTTTTCAGATAATTCCTAAGCAAAAGAACGTTTTGCCATTGATGATCGGAATTGATTCAAGGAAGATACCCAGAAGATATGAAGTCTAGACTTGTTTTGCGAGGAGAAGAAAGGAGGAGAGAGAGAGAGAGTCATGTGCCCTTTTTATTATATTCATCGTGGGACCCACATGTTATCCACCTCGCCCAAATCTTTTGTCGTTTAGCGATAGGGCGAAAAAACCATGGGTTTTCTTTTTCAGAATTGTCCGTTCAAGTCTTTCCTAGGTTTTTTTTTCAGAATTGTCCGTTCAAGTCTTTCCTAAACTTTGTATCTAAACTGTAGAAGACTAAACGGAGTCGGTTACCCGTATTTTACTCATTGTAACCTACTTTTATCATTGAAATGATAGTACTATAATTTCGTAAATTGTCAAGTTTTGCAATAAATAAATAACATATTACATTTTCATAAATTCATATAGTATCTCATATTATAAACTTTATATATTAGACCCAACCTTTTATATATATACTAGGCTAACCTTACCGCGCGTTGCGCGGGTATTTGATGTATAACTTTTTATACAATATTAGTTGATGTGCATAATATGATAAGGTTTACTTAATTACAAAATACAAAAGTGTTTTGAAAATATCTCGCGTCTTGCATTTGTACTTATGATAATCCGCTTGAACATGAATCATCGTGTTTTTTAAGTATAGAATACCAATAGAATGGCAAAAAGAGTCCTCGAAGTTGTTGACATGTGGTAGGAGCAAGCTTCTAATATAGCCTTTTCTACATAATCATCTGAACTTAGCAGTCCTAGTGCAACTGCCGCTTCTCTAAAAGTAGCATATTCAGTACTATTTACTGTTCTTAAGTGTTTGTATGATTTTGGACTCTTTACATGGTTGAGCAGTAGTCTCAAATAGTACCTTTCACCTTCTCGTGGACTTACAGAAACTAATGTTCCGATAATTTTGAGTTCAGTTTAGTTTGATAGATTTTTACATTTTTAGTTCAATATCATTTAAAAAATTATTATAGAAACTACATTCAATATTCTTGTTAATACCTTGTTTTAGAGTTTTTCCGTGGATAAGTTAAGTTGAAAAAGTCAATTGAATACAAATTAATTTAATTCAGTTTAGTTCAGTTTATTAAGTTTGATTATGATTCATGATGTGATAAAAATTTAACTAATATAGCTATATCAAACCATTAATTTTGACTTTACTTTCAATTTATTTTGGCTTAGTTCGGTTCAATTTATCAGGTTTGGTTGCGAAATATGATTTGGTAAAATTGGGAAATTATACATGCAGGTCCATTTATTAATGCAGGTCTGAAAGACACAAAATGTCGCCCCTGAATTGTTCTAATGCACCCAAAAATTTGAATTTTTTTTAATTTTTAGACCTGCATTAGTAAAATGGACCTGCATGTATAAACCCCCATAAAATTCGATAGTATAGCTATATCAAAACAAATTTTTATATTACTTTGATTCAACTTAAGTTAATTGTGATGAAATATGATTTGATAAATTTTATTAAGATAACTATTCAATGCATTTATATTTTTTACTTCATTTTAATTCAGTTTTGTCATATACTCTTTATAATAAAAAATTTAGTAACTCATGATTATCATAATTATTTGTACTAATGAGTAATTTTTAAAAGAATTGTTAATTTGAACAGAATTATGAACATATTATGAAAAGTATGGAAACGTATTAATTGTTGTTGTAGCGTTTATGTCATGATTTGGATTTCAGATGGGGAAAGTTCCATGATGAGATGAGTTTAAAAGGAAACTTAAAAAGTGGTTTTATTTCATTTGTAATTTGACGGTGTCAAAACGGAAGGTGATATCAAGCGGAGGTTTATTCCATTATATAAAATGTCCAAAACGAAATCTACTGCATCGTTTTTCATAGTACTTTCCTCAGTTAAAAGTATATTAGTTACTTTTCCGACGAGTATTATTTTACACTGCCGTACTCTGCTAATAATTTGATATTAGGTCACGGCAGCATTAGATTCCACGGCCATCACAACATGGGTAGCTAATATTATCAGTTGGGTAAACTGGACACCCATATCCTAATTCAAATGGGAAATGTTTAGCTAGCAGCAGGCTTGATGATCCGTATCAATTTAATTACATTCTTTCCTCTTGTAATATAATTCGTCGCCGGCCAGCAGCAAACCGCCCTGATCTCCACTGTATTTTTCTTCGTGTCATACGATACGACTGGTCTCGTAAATCTTCATTTTATAACATGATAAAGCCAAAAATTTTAGAAGTGGACGTCAAAATATAAAACAATTTTAAATCGCTTGTATATATGTTAGCTTGAGTGAGTACGTACCAAGAATTCCGGCAAGGATTTTGCTGATATTTTTGCAGTAGTCCGAGCAACTTAGATCTACCTTGAGCACCATCCGCAACTCGTTCTGATCATGCATATATAGTTAGATAAATGTATTATATATTTGCAGTACGTACGTAGTACGTATTGAATATTAGAAGCATTAACCAAACCTGGTTTTTCGCCATGCATGGCTGCTCTGCAATATAACTTATATTAGGTCTCTATGTGCCCCAAACAGCAAAACCACCACCAACTCGACCTGCATTCATCCGCACAGCTTGTGTACCGCCAATCAAGTGATCACCTTAGGGGAGTGATAGATGCCCTTCAAGAAGTGGAAAGATGAGCCACCAACAGCACCCATTGTGAGCGAACGCTCCAGGATCATGGGAGTTCTCAGGAGTACCCATTACTAAATTAAAGGTGAAGAATTAAGGATTTTTCTCAGTTCTGAAATCAGAAATCAACAGCCAAACATTCCTTGCATACAAAGAAAACACCCAAAACTTATTCTTCTTTTAAAAAAAAAACACTCAAAACATCTGGAACAAAAAACAACGCAAATTCTTATGGTATTGTGCTCTTCTATTTCCTTATGTTAATCATGTCTGCTCATAATGTTCACCTCCTTAATCCCCTCCTCCCTTAAAAGCTTTTCGCACCATGATTTACACACTAATCTCAATCTTATCACTGACGTAAGAGGAAGGTAGTCTTGATAAGATCTTCCGTACCAAATCGTCCGTCGACATCGGGAACTACATCGTAACCCTAAACCCTATACCATGGCCCTGCTTGTCAGGGTAAGAAGGGATAGAGAAAATGCCTATTGCCAATGTTTGAGTAACATGCACTACGGCGCTCCTCTATTTATATGTATGTAGGGTTAGTAAATTAATATATTTGACTTGATTTTATTTCATTTTTAAACTATGTATTTACATGATAAGTATAGCGGATTTGGTAGAACTAAATATTTAATAAGAATAGTTTTTGAGTTCTTTCTCTCTGGCCTTAAACCCTAGGCGGAAGAGATTGATTTTGCCGACGAATCCCTTGAAACACAGGGTTTGTTGTTACCGTTTGACAAAGGGATATTTATTGTGGGAGCAGTACCGTACACACCGGCGGGAGTATATATACCTGGCGACTGGTGGAAAAAGGAGGCAACGAACGATATTGATATTGAACGAACCATGGAGAACATCGACGATATTGATCGACTTTATGGCAACATGAAGCTAACGACCGAGGAAGAGCAGCAGCTCGATCTGGGCGATCCGCAGTAGCTTGATGTGGAGGACGAAACCAAGGTTTTGGTGGGAAAACTCATCTCAGCGAGGAGGATACCACCTGGTGTTATACAGAGAATTTTTTCGGGGGTTTGGAACCTCCGAAATCAGCTTAAGGTGTTTTCTTTGCATGATAATGTCTATCGTTTTGAGTTCCCTAACATCGCTGAGAGAGTTAGGGTCTTCAACACGCAACCGTGGCTGATGGATCATAACTTACTAGTGCTAAAAGAACCTACGGTTGGAATGATAGGTTTTGAAATCGTTTTCGATAAGGCGCAATTCTGGGTCCATGCACTCAAGGTGCCGCAGGAGAAGTTTACCATTCCGGACGCCATGAAAATTGGTAATGCTATTGGTAAATTTATCAAAGTGGACAAAGACTCGAATGGAAGAGTTGTTGGGAACTTCTTTCGAATCAAAGTTGAAATAGATATCACGAAGCCGATTAAGCGTGCACAAGCGGTTAAAGGATACAGCCATACATTACCGCTGCGCTATGAGAAATTACCAGGGATTTGCAAATTTTGTGGTGTAATTGGACACAAACGGGATGATTGTACTACACGGTGGTTAGCCCCGGAGGAGCTTCGCGATGTGATAAACTACCAAGAGGGTTTTGGCACTCGCCCTAATCAATCCCCATTCCAATCTTTCAATGCCTTCGGAGGACTGCCAAGTCAGCAGGGCTGGAGAGGCAGGCCAGAGGTAGACGGAGCGCCACAAAATGGACCAGGCCCGAGAGCACCAAAAGCAACACCAGCACTTGAGACACTTGACCCAAAGCCAATCCGCAAAGAGACGAATGTCCGTAAGATCATGCGATCTCATGGTTTGGTGTTTCTCCAGAAAGCTAAAGATATGGGTATGAAAAACTGGGAATGTGCAATCTTAGAAGAATACCATAAAGAGATTGATCTGGAGAATCCTACCTGTGAACTAGAGACGGATGTAAATGACATACAGGTACGACTTCGCGATGAGAAGAGGAGGCGAGCTGCAATGGAAATTGATGATCCAACACCAACAGAAACTATGGCTGAGCAGAACCTTGGACAGCAGGACATGGTTGAGGGACCTTCACAGGTTACTTCGAGAAAAGAGGCTACTGTTGGTAAGGAAGATACAACCAAGAGTATGGGTCTCACCAAGAGTATTGGAAATTCCGTTTTTGCTGGAGTTCACATAAACAGAGTGGATCCGCGTCAAAGCATAGAAAGGAAGGCAGCAGAAGAGAGCATTATATCATCTATGGACTCAAATGCTATAACAATTACGGAAGACGAGCTGGATGCTGGACATGCTGGAGTACCGACGAAGCAAATAGAGAACCAGTTGATAGAAAGGGACTCCCAACCAAACTCTACGGATGACACACAAGGGAAAGACTCGGCAGCAGCAGCAACAACAAAAGACAAGGTGCCCTTGAGCCCCTTCCTTAAGGATGTGGCCGTGGAGTTTGATACACCGGCAAGGGCGCAGGCAGCACAGATAGCTAAGACAAAGCGTACGAAGAAGAATGTTGCGGGGCATGGCACAAGCGCCAGGCAGCTATTTGGTCGAGAGATAAAACCAGCAGCAACCGCAGTTGGAGAGGGAGGCGAGAAGCTCACACCAGTGGAAGGAATGGAGCAACCCAAACCTGAGGTCGCTCAAAAAGCGAGCTAGAATGATGGGATCAAATATGGTCCAAGAATCAATCGAATTGGATAGTGATCATGATGAGGACTTCCAGCCTAGGATCACCTTATCAGACACAGCACCAAAGAGGAAACTCTTCACAGAAGAAGCAGATAATATTTTGGAGGGTGATGGCTAGAAGATAGCAGATACTACACACACTGAAACAACCTCAACCGTGGCAGGTTCAGGCGAAGCACAGGCAGAGACTGGTTCTCAGTCCTGCCCAGGCCAATGAGTATTCTGAGTTGGAACTGCCGAAGGTTGTCAGGCTCGGGCCCGGGAGCTCAGGCAGTTCAGGATTTGCGTACCATGGTACGTATGAAATCACCTTCTATTATCTTTTTGTGTGAAACAAAGTGTTTGGATAGAGACATAGAAAAAATAAAAAATATGTTAGGTTTTTTTGGTGTTTCTGTGGCGTCCCAAGGCCAGTCTGGTGGTCTTGCACTGTTATGGCGCAAAGATGTTTTAGTTAATTTGAAAGCTTTTTGTTCTCGTTACATTGATGTCCATGCTAAGTTGAGTGGACAAGAAATAAGAGTTACTGGAATTTATGGAGAGCCGAATGTATCTAGAAGAAGGCAATGGTGGGAAAGCTTCAAAGAGAGCCTACACAACGGCTCAGATATGCCATGGATATGTTTGGGAGATTTCAATGAAGTGTTGGCGCAGGATGAAGCAATTGGTGCTGGGTTTAGAGCTGAATCGCAGATGGTTAACTTCAGGGATGCTTTGGATCACTGCGGTCTATTTGACATGGGATACAATGGGCCCAAATTTAGTTGGATTCGCTGCGCAAAGAGACCTGATACGAAGAAGAGTAGACTGGATAGAGCTACATGGAACAAAGAGCTTCATGATCTTTTTCCTTGGTCGAGTGTTACCACCATTCCCATGGTCCACTCGGACCATATGTGTATTTTTACACAGCTCAGAGTCCGTGATCCAGCGGCGGGAAGACATAGGAAGAGGAGAGGATTCAGATTTGAGGCCAAGTGGATCAAATCAGTGAAATGTGAGAAGATGATCAAGGAAAGCTGGGACATGCAGGAGGCTCCTCTCAGCGAGAAACTTGAGAACTGTGCGATAGGTTTGTTGCGGTGGAACAAAGCTGCGTTCCCTGTTATACCTGCCCGATTGAAGGAGATTAGGAAGGAGCTGCATCAAGTGCAGAGTGGAGATATTGATGACACGGCGCAGGAACGGATAAAGCAGCTGAGACAGGAGTATGATTTTCTTCAAGAAGCGGAAGCTATTCAGTGGAAACAGCGAGCTAAACAGCACTGGTACAAGGAGGGTGATAAGAATACTCAGTTCTTTCATAAGTGGGCTTCAAAGAGAAGACAGGCGAACCAGATTCAGGGATTGCGGGACTCAAACCAGGAGCTGAAGGAGATGAGGAAAGCATTGAAAGGATAGTGCTGGATTACTTCGGAGGCCTTTTCTCCTCATCCAACCCGTCTGCTGAAGTGATGGAGACAGTACTAAGTAGATTACAGCCTAAGGTCACCCACGACATGGCGAACATCATCACAAGAAGATACACAACAGTGAAGAGTATGCATCCGTACAAGTCTCCAGGTCCAGATGGTATGAACCCGGTGTTTTTTCAGAAATTTTGGAAGGTTGTCCGCAAAGATGTCACAAGAGTTGTTCTAGGGTTCCTGAACGAGGGTATCTTCGAGCCAAAAACGAATTATACACACATCGTTCTTCTTCCGAAGACAAAGAAACCAGAGTTGATTACGCAGTTTCGACCTATTAGTCTCTGCAACGTGGTGTACATGATTGCATCCAAGGTCATGACAGGCAGGCTCAGACCGATCATACCAAAGATTATCTCAGAATCCTAGTCTGCTTTTATTCCTGGTAGACTCATCACTGATAATGTTTTAGTGGCA
This sequence comes from Sherardia arvensis, assembly GCA_948330725.1. Taxonomy (NCBI): domain Eukaryota; kingdom Viridiplantae; phylum Streptophyta; class Magnoliopsida; order Gentianales; family Rubiaceae; genus Sherardia; species Sherardia arvensis. Next base: position 32,382,960 of record OX415241.1, read on the forward strand.
CATGAGTTCCACCATGCTATGAAGGGGAGGACGACGGGAAGTAATGGGCAGATGAGTATCAAGTTGGACATGAGTAAAGCTTTTGACAGAGTGTAATGGAGTTTTGTGTTGGCAGTGCTTCGGAAGATGGGATTCCCGCAATCATTTGTACAGCTCATCCACCGCTGTTTGACTACGGTATCTTTCTCTTTCATCCTGAATGGGAATGAACTAGGTCACCTCCAGCCGCAGAGAGGAATCAGGCAAGGAGACCCTCATTCTCCATATCTCTTCATTATTTGCTCTGAGGTGTTATCTATGTTACTAAGTGACTTACAAGTTGTTGGTAAGATACATGGTATGGGAGCATCGAGATTTGGACCGAAGATCAGTCATCTTTTCTTTGCGGATGACACGTTACTATTTGGAGAGGCTACGGAGGAGGAAGCAAGGTACCTGCAATGGGCCATATCCCTGTTCGAAGAAGTCTCGGGGCAGAGGATCAATACGGACAAGTCAGGGGTTCTGTTCAGTCCCAACACAGGGGAAGCTGATAGAAGGAAGATATGTGACATGCTGAAAATACCAGAAGTGGATTCACATGGCAAGTACCTAGGCCTACCATCAGAGAGAGGCCAGAAAAAGAAGCACATCTTCCAGTACATAAAGGAACGAATCCGGTCCAGGCTGGATGGCTGGAGTGAAAGGCATCTGTCTAAGGAAGGAAAGGAGATATTGATTAAATCAGTCTTGCAAGCCATTCCGAGCTATGCAATGAGTTGTTTTGAGTTACCTGCAACGTTGCTAGAGGAGATAAGGTGATGATCTGCAAGTTCTGGTGGAGAGGAGAGCAGGATTCGAGAGGAAAGATACAATGGATTTCATGGCCTAAGCTCACTCGAGCAAAGAACAAGGGAGGACTCGGATTCAGGGACTTAAGGGAAACTAACATGGCGCTGCTCAGTAAACAAGCATGGAGGATGTTAACCAATCCAACAGCGTTGATATCAAGAGTCTTCAAGGACAAATACTTCTCGAACGGCACAATCATGAAGGCTGTCCAGGGGTCTCGGACGTCTGCTGCTTGGCAAGGCATTTCAAAGGGCATCGAGGCGTTACAGTTTGGGAGCCGAAAGCACATCAGAAGTGGGAGGAATACCAGCATCACGCAGGACCCTTGGTTACCGTCAACCAGCAACTTCAGAATCAGAGACCCGGAGCGTGTGCCAGGACACCTCCAGCATGTCTCCGACCTGATCGATCAGGTCACGGGAGATTGGAATATTCCATTTATCCGAAATAGCTTTGCTGCGGAAGACGCGAATGATATACTATCAATACAGCTAAGGGGACAAGAAGGGAGAGATGTCTGGGTTTGGAATAATGGACCCAATGGTAAATTCACTGTGAAATCCATGTACCCATACACTGAAAGAGAACCAGGGATCAGCGTATTACCACAATAGTGGTGGTCCAGCGATAGTGGCTGATGACTTCTGGCCGAGATTATGGAGAATGCGTATACCATCGAGAGCAAAACATTGTGTGTGGAGGTTATGCATGGACTCTTTGCCATCATCGGAGAACCTCGGGTATAGAAAGGTACAAGTTCCGTTAAAGTGTCAACTTTGTGATACTGAGGATGGGACGACAAGGCACTTGTTCTTTGAATGTGAATATGCAAAAGGAGTTTGGCGAGCTCTAGGTCTGCAGCAAAAAATACTGGAGAGTGAACGAGCAAGAGGTGATGGATGGTTCAGACAGTTGCTCATTGACAATAATGATAAGACGAGAGAGCTAATGGCAATGGTCTGTGACGGGGTGTGGTTCCAGAGAAATACGAAGTTGTTTCAAGACAAAAACATCGGCTCGAGTTTACTGGCTGCATCTATCCGATCAACCTTGATATCCTTTGCCGAAGCTAATGCCTGGCCTGAGAGAGTTTCGGAAGTCCTGTCTGCAGGTAGCTTATTAAGACCGCCGGAGGTGGGGAGAAGGATATTGTTTGATGCCGGAATAGCAAGGGATTGCACAGGTTTGGGTGTAGTGGCAGTGGCTGCAGATGGATCGTTTGTCCGGGCTGTGAGCAGAAAGATAATGGATGTACGAGATCCTATATTTGCGGAAGCAGAAGCGCTGAGAGAAGCACTGGGAATGGCTGCATCTCTCCAATGGAACGATGTAGCAATCTTGGGAGACTCGTTGAGCTTAATGCAGATCATACATGGAGACATGGACTCCCCGGAATTATGCCACTCCATAACAGAGGAGATTCGAGCAGAGTTTGTACGACAAGGTCTCAACTTGCCATGCTGGATACCAAGGAATGAAAATACGGATGCCCATCTGGTAGCTAGTATAGGGAAAAATAATAGCTCGGATTATATAGAATGGAGTTATACTCCACAGTTTCTTTTGTCAAACGTTGCTGGACGTTTTCCAGCACCTTGAGTATGATATATATTTTCTTTTCAACAAAAAGTATAGCGGATTTGGTAAATTAATATATTTAATTTGATTCCATTTGATTTGATTTGATTTTTAATTTGGAAATTAATTCAACTTGTGGTAACTACATGGTAATTATACATTTCTTTCCTTTTCATATTTATATTAATTAAATATTTAATTATTGTGAAAGTCAATATAAAAGGAATGTGCAAGCTAATATATATCATTAATATATATTAGAATTATATTTAGTAACGTTCGCAGTCGGGTTTACATATATACATACGGGTAACATATGTTAACACATCATTATGCCATATATATATCATGTCTTATTAATCTGTTTGATATATCATTCCATAATATCATGCCATACCATATTATATATTCTCTATTAACCGGAGGAGGCAGCGTTCTCACCAAAACACACCCTTCTAAGTCGTTTTAAGTTTTGTTCTAATTATTTCGGTGGAGGTGACTTTTTTCATATTTATATTTATGCCGTCACTCTATGTTTTTCAATATATACATAGTAGAAGATAATATGTTTGATTTCATTTGATTATTGATTTCATTTGATTAATATAAATTTATGGTAATAGTATATTGATAATTATAAATTTATGATAATAATATCTTGAAAATAAACGACAGACGTTAATTAACATATAAAAGTATATATATATGAAAATCGACCGTCATTATATTTTGGTAACAAACGACAGATGTTAATTAAAATACATTAATTTTGTATATGGAAAATAACTATCAAATCAAATATATAAAAATATGAAGATATATTAAAATTAAATATATGGAAAGATAAAGATACCAAGATAGGTAATCTTCATTTTAGAATAGGTAATCTGTCGTATATGGAATCGGAGAAAGAGGACGGTGCCTCCGTTTTCCAAAACGATATTTTTTTGTGTTTTTGGTGCCTCCGATTGTCGAAACGCACCATTTCATGGTTTAATTTATATTTCCGGCGGCGGTATTTTCTTTTTTATTTATATTTACGCCGCCACTTTCTGCTTTTATATATATACCTAGTAAAAGATAATTTGAGAAATGATGTAACTCGTTTATTCTATCAATTTTTGATAAAGTTTATTATAAATTTAACTTTTTTCTGATAAACCTATACTTTTATCGATCTAATCGAGTACATAGAGCCCTATTCTACTACATGGATTCTATGATGAAACTACCATTAAATACCATGATTTATTTTAAGTTAAACAAATATCGGAACACGTTTCAATATATAAAAATTTAAATTTAAATTTAAAACTTTGATTAAAAATAGAGTTTAACATCGTGTGACTCGTTGACCTACATATTAGATATAACACTGATAAGCACATATACTTCACTTGACTTATCCAAAATGCCGAGAAAGGTATGGATTTTAACTATACACGGGATGAGCTTTTATATCTCTCATTTCTTCCTACCTTTACATGATGTGGAACTAAAAACCGTATACTCAATTTCCTATATTCTAAAGAAATAAAAAGGAAAAAAGGTAGAATACAATATAATTAAATTTAATCAGTTGTTTAAATTAGGAAAATTTATGACAGGAGAAGATAACATGTCATTTTTTGGTGAAGCAAAAAACAAATTCTAAATTTTTTCAAAAAATTAGCATAATTCTGTTTTAAATAGATCTATAAATATTACCAGTGTGGTTAATATGTAATTTAAACTCTCGTTACTCTTTAACGTAGATTATTAAACTGACCAATAATAAATATATTTAAGTGTTACACATACAATGATGCCCTTGTATGTTGCTATGTATTCCCATTACCATAATAATTGAGCATATTTAATAAATTTATGATGTATTCTTTACTGCAAGAGTACAACACCATAATCATACTACTCCGTCAGTTCCAATATTTTATGCACAAAATAGAAGTGTAAGTTGAAATTTTGAATGGTATAGATTGAGTTTGAGAAGAAAATGAATAATAAGAGATTAAATAAAATGTGTTATAAAAGGAAAATATGTAAACTATGGGATTGATAAATAAGAATATTGAGATTGTGATGGATCATAAAGATTGATTTCAAAGCGTTTTTTTTAATTTAAACCACTTAGGAAGTGGAGGGAAATCTATTGGCTCCCTAAACCATAAAAAGGCCAAGCGAAATTGGCTATAATATTCCTTCCAAAGAAGGTTACAATATGAAGAGCAGTAGAACTCTATGGAGCATTGTATAGCTCCTAAAAGAATGATCTAAGATGGAGGTATCTACACTCCACTGTACAAAAGAATTGTTCTACTAAGCTTTTCTAGAAACCTATTAGTGAATTGCAAAGAAAAACACAAAGCGGTACCTAGAATGCTTAGTGGAAGAAATATATAAAACGAGCTTCTGGACTGATGAGAAATTGCTCCATGAGTGTTGGTACAAAAATGATGGTCTGCTTGTGTTCCAACCTTGCAAAAGGAAAGAAAATTATTCAGTAGAATCCATACCAGAGATCTTAAGAGTTGAAATGTTCATGTTATCAAGAAGGATCAAACCTTGAATTTTCTGAGGGCATTGCTGAAAGGAGAGCGGTCTGTTTATTCCTAATGAATTTCTCAGTTTTGCCAATGCGTCAGCCACCTGATTAGCATCTCTGTAGTCATGAACAGTTTTCCAGCTCCCGACTTATTGATGGAGCAGACAAGGTAGTATAGTGTCCATGGAGCCTTTTAAGGTCCTGGATAGTTTGCAAAGCCATCATACAATTTGATTCAATCAGGAAAGGTTGCAGAAGGTTGAGACTTAGTTCAAAACCTTTTTGAATTGCCAATATTTCCCCCTGCAAAGAATTAGCAGCAGAGCAAAAACCAGAATATGGAGTAATGAAGGTACCAATTGAATCCTTAATTACCACCCCAATCCCAGTTCTATTAGGGGAGAGCCAAGAGGCATAAACATTGATTTTATATCCTGTAGATGGGGGACTCCATTTAACTGCAGAAAATTGAGGATGTTGTGGCCTATAATGGATAGGGAGGAATCGTAGGTTTGCAAGATCAATATCAAATGGTGATCTAGTGTATATAGGCTTAACAAAGAAGATATTAAAAACATAGTCCTTGATAGATTGTTTCAAAATGTAAGAGTTAGGATTTATGTTTTCAAATAGATGTCTTTTTAGCCTTCCATATAAACCAACATATAATAGCATGCAAAATACAAAAAGATTATTATGGAGTTTAGAATTGCCAATATATGACTAATAATAAGATAGCATATCCCATAATGTATTAAAATTGGGGTCTGCAATACCCACAATTTGATGAAAAAAAGACCATAGGGATAAAGCTAATATACACTAGTTAAAGCAATGTTGCGCAATATCAAAAGTGTTGCAGAAGGGGCATTTAGATGGGAGGTGGAAACCCATCTTGGTCAGAACATCAGAAAAAGGTAAAAAAGTGTTTATAAGCTTCCACATAAAAACAATTATCTTTTTCTGGATTCTTGGGTTCCAGGTTATATTGATAGATTGCATGGCACCCCTTATAGCTCTGAGGGTTTCATAGGCAGATCTGAAACTAAATTCTCCATTGAAACCAGATTTTCATACCATTCTGTCAATACATGATGTCTGCAAAATATTAAGAATGTCAGAAGGTAAAGACATCAAAAATATATTATATGTACCTCTGTTGTATATGAAATCTTGTACAGAATAGGACAGAGGGATATATGTGCTCTCAGGATTGATAAAATCCATAATTGGTCCTCTACCAGTCCAATTGGAGGACCAGAAGTTACACGTCCCTTGCCAATGAGTACCCTTGTGTATTGTTGCATTAGAGTTGATGAAGGAGATTCTCTTCCACACTAGAGATGTCTTGTAAGATGGTGGCGGTTTCCAAAGAAACTGGGCCCACTGTGCTGTGTTGATCTGGAATTTCCACCAAATCTTCATAGAGAAGACTTTGATGATAATGTGAATGGACTTGATTCCTAAGCCATTCTCTTCCACTGGAAAACAAAGATCTTTCCATTTCCTCCAAACTTATTTGGCTTTGAGCTCAGTTTCACCCCAAAAGAAGAAGGAGAGCAGTTTCTCAATTTTTCTAATTACTGCTATTGGAGGCTTCATAAAACTCAAGATATGCTGGGGAATGGAGTAGATGCAGGATTAAATCAAAGTAAAATTTCCCCCAGTGGAAAGCCATTTATTTTTCCAGTTGTTCAACCTGTTCTCAATTCTCTATATTAGAGGCTGAAACTGAGAATTAGTGCTCTACCATAAAATATAGTTACTCCCAAATAGGTAAAAGGCATTTTTCCTTGTTCCATTCCTAGAGTGTCCTTAACCTGTGTAAGTTTGAAATTAGAAGCATGTTTCCCCAAATAAAATTCACTTTTATCAAAGTTAATCTTTTGGCCTGTGATTTGCTCAAAAATTACTAAGAAGGCCTTAATCTTTTTCATATTCTGTTTAGAGGCCTTCAGAAAGATAATAGTGTCATCAACATAGCTCAAATGGGAAATAGGTTCAGGACCTCTAGGAATGTCATAATATTCTAGCCTTCCTGTAGCAAATACATATGCAAGACTTCTTGTAAAACATTCTGAAAAAACATTAAACCGGAAGGGTGATAGAGGATCACCTTGTTTAATACCTCCATAAGGTTTAAAAAAGCCATTTGGTTTACCATTAATAAGCACAGAAAAATGAGCATCTCTCAAATTCTTCATAATGCAATGTACAAATCTACCATGGAAGCCAAAATGAAGTAGGATTGTGTTGAGATAGCTCCAGGATACTCTATCAAAAGCTTATCAGATCTAATTTAATGATGCAATTAGGTGTTCTCACTTTTCTGTCTAGAAACCTAACCAGTTCTTTGACATATAAAACATTATCAGAGATATCCCTAGATTTCATAAAGGCAGATTGATGTGGAGATATAATTCTATGCATGTATGGTTTCAGTCTTTCCATGAGCATTTTAGAAAAAAATTTGTTGATACAGTTTGACAAGCTAATAGGCCTAAAGTCCTGAAAACTTGTAATTGTATCTTTTTTAGGGATTAAGGTAATCCATGTGGAGGAAATACCTACTGGAATTAAGGATGAACTCATAAAATCTTACACAGCAAGAAGGAGATCATTCTTAATTATATCCCAACACTTTATGAATAATTTTGAGAAAAAAACATCTGGACCTAGATTACTGTTCTTATTAAGATTAAAAAGAGTAGTTTTAAATTCTTCAATTGTTACAGGTCTGATGAGGTCATTATTGTCCTCAGGAGTAATTATTGTAGGGATTTGGCTAATAATGGTCATGGAAATCACCATTTAAAGGACAATATGGCTCACATAAAAGATCAGTGAAAAAGTTAACAATTTCTGTTTCTATATCTGAGATATTATCAATCCAGATCCCATTAGAATATTGTATCTTAGAGATACTCAAACCACATCTTTTTTCTTTAACTGAATGATGAAAAAAAATTGAATTTTCATCCCATCTTCTAGCCACTTCATCCTAGATTTTTGTTTCCAGAATCAAAAGCATCATGATTACTACTGCACCAAAAGAAAAAGGAACATATTTCTGAAATTAAGCATAATATTCTCCTCTCCTCGAGTTCAAAAAAGAAACCAACCAACCTAGTTTAATTTTTAATTTTAAGTCTGAAATGTAACACATTTAAACAAATTAAGAATTTCGATTCTTTCAAACTGAAATTTTGTTATTCATCAAAATTTACCAAAATATTCACGACTCTAATATGAGTTAAGAATGAAGAACATAATTGAATAACCAAACAAGAAATACAACTTGATATTCACTAGAGCCAACAAATTAGGAAATACCCAAAACGGGGGACAAATGGGAGAAAATGATTGAATGTAGGGCTGGCAATTTGGAACACGACACGAAAACCCGACCTGAACCGAACACGAATTTAGTGGGTTTGGGTTGACACGAAACACGGCATGGGTCTATATTGGGTTAGACACGAGTGACCCAAAAATAAATGAGTTAGGTTCAGGTCAAACCCGTGGGTTAAATGGGTAACCCGTTTGACCCATATATTTACGGTGTAATTATGCAAATGATTGAAATTGCCTTTACAAATACAAACAAATGCTCAAATGCCAACATCATGGAAATTATCCAACAAATTTATGATGAAATTTAGAGTTAATTCTTGATTTAGTTTCCATATGAAATTATCATTTGAGCAGTATAAGTTTTAAAATTTAGTCAAATATTCAGTCCTGTTATTAATAAATTGGTTTCATGGGTTGGGTTTGGGTAACCCGGATTTTTAATGGGTCGGGTTTGGGTCAATGTTTTGTGACCCGAAATATTATTGGGTTGGGTTTGGGTTTAGCATTTCAAACCCGCCAACCCGCCGACACGAACCCGCCAACCCGACCCGTTTGCCAGCCCTAATTGAATGGGAAACCTTTCAATGCTCCCTTGTTTGATGTCATAAATCCCCATATCCTTTCCACCTCCTTTGTAATTAGGATTTGAACGCCCTTTCTTGTCCCATGATGTCAAACTATACCCATCTATGTAGTCATCAGTGAAACAGATACAATTAGGTTTGATGGCACCGGGAAAATCATCTGCAGCAACAAAAACAGTTGCATTCTCACCAAGAAAAATGGCATCTTTTCCAATATCCTCAATTTCTTGGCATTCTCCCTTCACAACATCTATCCGAGCCACTTCAAACTCATTAGTCCTTGTAGATTTATATGCGCTCATACAAACATTATCGCGTGTGACAATCAGTAACTCGCCGGCACTTGATTCCACCATGTAAGGGGTAATCCCTCCAGGTCGGTAACTTAAGAAGTCGTCGAGTATGAGTACGAGTTGCATTTTGGTGAGGTTAGTCGCAGAGGGATCCCAACTCCAAAGACGGCATCCATAGTCAGTTGCATACATTTTGTGGCCACAGTAGCCAATGTTTGTGAATCCACTGTTAAATTCTAAGTCGATCTTTGTCCAATTCTTGTCTCCGTTCTTCCAAAACCCAATGAACTGGTTCACAAGCACAAACACCATGAAATCTGATGTGTCAGATGGATTAGCTGTGAGTGCGGCCTTCTTGACAAGCATAACCTCGGGATCATACCTAATCTCACGATATTTCGGGAATTTGTGGAAGTTTGGAAGTGGAATGGTTGAGGATGATGAAAATGGTTTGAACAGATTGACCTCACCGCCTTTAAGTGCTACAGCCACCATCCATCCAAATCCAGCATCAGTGCATCTCTTACCCTTCACTTATTGTTGCCTCGCGAACATCCCTCGTTGAGTGGTTGTAGAAACCGCGTTCATCACTGTAGTCGTTTTTATTTTCGGAGAGCATAAGAAGGGGAGCACTCTTGAAGATATGCTTGGCTGCAGCGGCTCGCCACGATGTACAAACTCCTCTCAAGGCCATAAAATCTGCGATGTGCTTTAGTTTTACCGCTATCTCTGTCAACAACTCAGGTGCCAGATCTGACCAGAATTCCATCTTATTATTATTATTATCTGAGGAGATGGACTTTTGATTTCAACTACTTCAAACAAAGATGCAAGTGTATATATAGCTAGGCATACAAATTTCATCCGAAACTTAAAGGGAATAGGATTTGTACAGATAATGATAAAAGCGTACCAATGTGGTAGCCCTGGCTCTCATATATATACTCAATATTTACATGGAAAAGTCTATACTAGCCTTTACCCTAATACACCCCCTCAATCTTTACGGGGTGCAATTACGGATAGATTGGATCTATGTTTACAAAACAGATCACTAGAAAGACCCTTAGTAAATATATCAGCAACCTGCAACTGTGTCGGAATCGAATGAACTCGGAGACCACCATGGGCAACCATTTCTCGAACAAAATGATAATCAACATCAATATGTTTGCTACGATCATGCTGAACCGGATTGGCCACAAGATATGTCGCAGAAACATTGTCACAATAGAGAGTGACCGGATGACGAAGATAATACCCAAAATCTGCAAGCAATTAACGAAGCCAAATAGTCTCCGCCGCAGTGTAAGTAACAGCACGATATTCTGCCTCCGTAGAGGACTTCGACACAGTAGGTTGTTTCTTCGAGCGTCAGGAAATCAAATTCTTCCCCAGGAACACAGCATAGCCTGTGGTGGAGCGACGAGTGTCCGGACAACCAGCCCAATCAGCATCGGAATAAGCAATCACCATCTCCGGAGAATTTGCGGCATGGAGAAAAAGACCAAACTCCATAGTGCCCTACAAATACCTGAAAATCCTCTTCACAGCATGAAGGTGAGTAGTACGGGGAGCATGCATAAACTGAGAAACCATATTAACAGCATAAGCAATATCTGGACGAGTCATAGTTAAATATTGCAATGCACCAACCATACTACGATATTCAGTGGGATCAGCAAGAAGGTCACCATCAACAGATGACAATGTAACTCTAGAAACACTAGGGGTCCGTACAGGTTTAACTGTGTGAGGATGAAACTTGCGCAACAAATCAGACACATATTTTTGCTGAGACAAAAATAAACCCTTAGGAATACGAGACACCTGTAAACCTAAAAAATAATGAAGATCCCCTAAATCCTTCATATCAAACTCAGAAGACAGAACAGAGATGAATTTGTGAACCAAGTCATTACTACTACCGGTTAGGACTATATCATCCACATAGAGAAGTAAGATAAGCATGTGACCTTTAAATTTAAGAACAAACATAGAAGAATCACAACTGCTACATTTAAAACCAATGGATAATAAGAAATTGCTAAATCTGGAGAACCAAGCTCGAGGAGCTTGTTGTAACCCATAAATGGACTTACGTAACCGACAGATGTGATGAGGACGAGAAGGATCAGCAAAACCTGGAGGTTGACGCATAAAAACTTCTTCATTCAAAAAACCATGCAAAAATGCATTTTTAACATCAAGTTGACGGACAGCCCAATTAAGAGAAATAGCAAGAGTGAGAACCAATCGCACAATAGTAGGCTTAACAACAGGACTGAAAGTTTCAAAATAATCGATACCTGTCTGCTGGTGATTTCCGAAAACAACAAGTCTGGCCTTAAACCGCTCCAATGACCCATCAGAATTGTATTTAATTTTATACACCCAATTACATCCAAGCACATTGCAATTGAAGTCGCGAGGTACCAACTCCCAAGTATTATTTTTAAGTAATGCATTATACTCATCAAGCATAGCATGTCGCCAACGAGAATCTTTGGACGCTTGTTTGAAATTAGAAGGCTCTAATTCTACAATATCTGATTTTAAATTCATTAACCGACGAGGCTTGGAAATACCAGCTTTAAGACGAGTAACCATGGGATGAGCATTGGAAACCAATGACTGTGAGGAAGGGGCAATGGAAGGCAAAATGGGAGAGGAAACACTCGGATGGATGACCGACTGGGAAGGTACACTAGACGGTGACGGAGAGGAACTAGAGTCAGCAGATCGAAGCTCAGGAGACGCAGATACAACCGGACTATGAACCGGGCTAGACGCAGGAGATCGATAGACAGGAGAGACTGACTCAGTAACCGGGCTAGACAATGAACTCGACCTATCCACAAATTTTGGCAACACAGGATCCATCGTAACTGGAGGTGAGCTAGGAGACAACGCGGAAGAGGGCGAGATAGGATGTGACTCAACAGAACGTACTAGAGACGTGATAGGAGGAGGAGACACTGGAGAAGGAGATGACGATAATAACGGGAATGTTGACTGAGTAGACGAACTAGATCCCGTAGACACCACAGTAGGCGACCAACCCTCAGAAAGATCAAGCGGTGAGGAAAAAGGTAAGCTCGACTGAGAAGGGAGGAGACTACGATAGGGAAATTGTTTTTCATGGAAAAGAACATGACGACTAACATAAACTCGACCAGTGAGAGGATCAAGACACCTATAACCCTTATAATCAGATGCATAACCAATGAAAACACAATGTTTTGATTTAGGTTGTAATTTGTTGATTTTAGGATCCATTAGAAGAGGAAAACAAGCACAACCAAAGACTTTAAAAAATTCATAAGATGGAGAACGATGAAACAATTTTTCAAATGGAGACACGCCACCTAAGTTCAAACTTGGTAAACGATTAACAGTAAAAACAGCTTGAAACACGGCATCAACCCAGAATTGAGCAGGAAGATCTGACTGAACAAGCATTGTGCGCGCCATTTCAATGAGATGGCGGTGTTTGCGTTCAGCAACTCCATTCTGAGCTTGTGTGCCGGGACATGATTTACGAAAAATTATTCCACATTTAGTAAAATGTTGGAGAAGAGAAGAATTATCAAATTCACGACCTCCATCACTTTGGAAAATCTTAATTTTGCAATTAAACAGATTCTCAACCATCATTTGAAATTTTTGAAATTGTGAGTAAACCTCGGATTTTCTACATAAAGGATAAACCCATGAAAAACGTGAGAAATCATCAACAAACACAACGTAATATCGAAAAGACTGATTTGATAATACAGGAGATTGCCAAACATCACTATGAATCATATATAAGGGATATGGAGCAGAATGTTGAACTGGTTCAAAAGGTAAACGATGAATTTTTCCCAATTTGCAACAAACACAATCGTCATGAAATTTCGAAGTACATGAAATTTTATTACTTGAAATCAAATTCCCTATAACTCTAGAAGATGTATGACCCAAACGAGCATGCCAAATATCACCAGACTCCTTAGTGGCTAGAAAAGCAGGTACGGTTGACTGAGGACTCACAAACGCTGGTTGGATTGGATAGACACCATTCTTACTGGCCCCCTCTAGAAGCATCTCCCCTGTTTCCTTGTCCTTAACCCAAACTAAAGAATCATCAAAACTCATAATACATGCATTTTCTTTACACAACTTATTGACAGAGAGGAGATTATGTTTAAGACCGGGGACATGACAAACAGAGGATAACCTAAGTGGGCGTGAGGGTGTTTGAATTTCCATTTTACCAACATGTTTAATTGGGAGAGTGGTACCATCGCAAACAACAACAGAACTTGAACCATGATATGGGGCTGTAAAAGAGAGTTTACCTTCTTGATGAGTCATGTGCGAAGCAGCCTCGGAATCCGGATACCAGACAGTCATTTGCTTCACCACCAACAGACAGGGCAGTGAAGGCTCTAGTAACACTATCTTGACCAGGGGGCACAAAATTTGGATTATATCTGTGAGGACATAACTGTGCGAAATGACCTGGAGTAAGACAGAAACAACAAGAATCGGGAGAGGGAGTAGAGCTAAAATTGCCATTGGATGAATTACTTCCTGTTGAGCACGCATTATTAGTAACACAGTTGGTGAAAGGAAATAATGAACATGACAAATCAGAAATATTACTCATACCATTGTTACGCTTTCTGTTGTTATTTACAGCTCCACTGGCCACCGTTGATCCGTCTGAGCGATTTGAATTTTCACGATTATTGTTACCACGACCTCCTCTGTTGCGATTGTTTTTGTTCTTATTTTTGCCACCCCCTGAACTCTTGGATCCAGTAGACGAGGAACCAGATGACTGTAGTGCCACGAGTGCATGGGAAGAAGTCTCAACAAGATCTTTCGAATGTTTCAGACGTTGCTCATGGAGTAACAACTTGGGACGGAGATCATCGAAACTCAGCTCAAGTGGGTAATGAATCAAAGTAGTCACCAAATGAGCATAATCAGGGTCACCCTCCACGCCAAAGAGTGTTGACTGAACCAAGTCATGATTGGAGACAGGACACTTGATAGCAGCAAGAGAATCCGCTAACATCTTAACATCACGCAAATATTCATCCATAGACTGAGTTTCAGCCTTTCTTAACCTAGTTAGTCTACCCTTCAACTCCATAGATTTAGCCATACTAGCTTGCATAAAACGTGACTGTAAACGAACCCAAATCTCACGAGAAGTGTGCAGCTCATGAACATCGACAAATACATTACGAGATATCGTAGCAAATATCCAAGTCTTAACTTGTTGATCAACAAAGCCGAGTAGCTGGTGTGATACCAAAAGACAAGTAATCTGAGTCTTCCAAAGCAAGTAATCTTCTGGAGATGACAGTTGAATCGTGACTAAATTGGATGGATTTGGAGCAGACAAGTGTGGAAGGGAGAAACCTTGCTGGAGTTGTTGAGACGGAACAGCTACAAACTGATTCTGCTGAAACGGAGCGGCTACAAACTGATTCTGCTGAAACGGAGCGCCATATGAGTTCTGTTGAACTGGAGCCGAGCCGGCGCGTGTAGCCCATGCTCCAGAAGGTGGCGGCGCGTCGGCGCCTGGAGCCCACGCGCCTGGAGGCACGTCGGCGCGTGCATTCCACGCGCCAGGGATGAGGCTCTGGTCTGGGGCGCGTGTATCCCACGCGACTGGTGGTATGGGCGCGTCAGCGCGTGTCGCCCACGCGCCAAAGCCGAGTGACGCGTCTGGAGCGCGTGTCGTCCACGTGCCAAAACCGTGGGACGCGTCTGGGGCGCGTGAGATCCACGCGCCCGACAACCCTGCGCCTTCTGGGGCGCGTGGCCGCGTCTGTGGCGCATGGGATCCACGCGCCGTCTGGTCTGGATGCTCCCTGCGCGTCTGGTCTGGTCTGAAGGCGCCGCTTGGAGGCTGGACAGCCGAGGTTGCACCGCTTGGAGGCTGGATAGCCGAGAATCCTGGCGATGCTGGCGGCGCAGAAACGGCCGATCGAGCCGGGGTAAACATCGGTGACACCGATTGAAGCAACGACGATGAATCGGTCAGAGCCGATTGAATTGGAGACTTCGCAGCGGCAGCGGAAGTTAATCGGGTGTCACTGGGCACTGCTTCAGCCTGATGAAGAGAACCATCGACAGGCTGATTGAACGGCGGCAGGCCTGATTCATCTCTCGACAGGATGTTTTCCATCGGAGAAGCAAAGAGAAAAAAAAAATCGGTTTTTTTTTTTTCATCGAAACCTAAGCTCTTGATACCATGTACAGATAATGATAAAAGCGTACCAATGTGGTAGCCCTGGCTCTCATATATATACTCAATATTTACATGGAAAAGTCTATACTAGCCTTTACCCTAATAGGATTAACCATTTTGGGTTTGGATTCGGGTTCATAGTCAGAAAGGTCGTAGGGCAAATTTTTATTTACCGGTTGGCGACAGGAAAGGCATATGTATAACGTTATACAGATATTATGACGTCATTATTCTAAGGCCAACCTATGTTGCAATTTTATCAAATTGAGACATAAGTAACAAAAAATGTTGAAAAGTGGAAAGTCGAGAAACTAAAACGTACAGTCTACAAACTATCTAGCAATATATTTACACATATATGTATATGTAGTAACTATCTAATGATATATTTGCAAAAGTTAAGGCCAATAGACTTGTTTATTAACAGTCGGATTAGTTTAATAGTGTGCTTTTAGCTACCCTCTTCATATTTTAAATGTAATCAAACCAATATCAAAGTATGCTGTAGATTTTGGAGATTTGGCGACGAGAATGGGACCATGAGAATTTCCATGCACTTTATGATGAACGAATTCGTCCTGGCATATGCTCAATTAAACTCTTTGATGACTGCACAGTCAATTATTTATGAAATGAAGCCTGAAAAGGTAGTTATCGTTATTGTTGGTATTTTGTTTAAATACCGGTTTAATTTAAGTATAATTGGATTCGAGATAGTGAACTCGAGATGTTATAACAAGGTTGGTGGTGCGGAGTGCACATTTGTAAAAACAATCTACGAGGCTACGGTTCTAAGATAAATATTTATTTATTTATCTATGTGGTTTATATTAAATTGAAGTGTTGCATCGATTCAGAATTAATTCTGAGAATAATATACGTGTATCAATTAACACAGTAATATTGGGTACAGTTGTGTGTATGTAGTTACCAGACTGTTTTGTTATGGATTGGTACGTACACACAGTTGGTTTTATGCGGTTACCTGATTTGGTACGTATGTATTGCCCTGGAGTTACCGATTGGTATGAATGCACAGTTGCATGTGGTTACCCGATACGTATGGAGTTACCACACGGTTGTCTGAACCGGTGTGGTACGGTATATTTTTTATACCTATAAATACATGTGACACACTGCTGGAATGGGGATAATGGATGATGCATGTTTACACTGAACTATTCAATCATCTGTGAATGGTGGATGTATCAAAGAACGATACGTGATGCCTGATGCAGGTTACACTGAAATATATAAACGACAACGAGAAATACAGATTACAATCCAGAAACACTAATACTCAAAGATATGTTCTTGATTCCAGCCTGAATCAAGAATACAAGCGATAGTTTTATCCTGCGAGGAATTTCGTGTAACCCAGGCTGATAGGGTCGAAATATTCTCAAAGGAAAGCGAGAGTGTTACGTGACTCTATCGTTATCCAGCTATTATCCCAATCACCCTATTGTTCCCATTGTTTATACCCAACAATCTTTGAGAATATTTTTCGTTGATTGTGATAATGGAATCGTACTTGTAACAAACTAATGATGTTTGTAGTATGATGAATTTGGGTTGGATTGATACGAGGTAGAGTGATTCCAAGAGTATTGTTTTGTAATAATAATATATGATTGTATGTGGTATGTATCTGCAAAAGAATACATTTTGACGATGTAAGTTGGTTACTCCAACGGATCAGATGAAGGATGGAAAAGATAAGTTCAAGTGAATGTTCTTTATTTTTATTTATGGAAGAGTGTTAAATCTCTTGTGCATGATTTAATAAATAAGTCATGGTTGGAGTATCAATTTGTTTTGTTTGCCTTGCATACAGAATTATGTCTTGGATTGTATATCTGAGTCACTAGAATGTGTTATCTTGGATGGTAGGTTTGATTGACTGTGTTGCATACATTTATATCTTAGATATGGCATGCATACAATTAGTTACATATCTGTATATGTTATAGTTGATTCACTGCTACCATGTTGTTGTGATAGTTGATGCATGCATATCTGTTTGCTATCAGATATGGTAATTAAAATGCTCAATGTGTCAGCATTCAATTAAGATGAAAATATAAATATATTATTCATGAAAAAAGATTTACACTGATTAAGTATGATTACTTATTTGATGTGAATGTGTTTTTAAGGAAATTATGTTTCCATGACTTAATGTGAAAAACAGTCGTAATATATACTCGTGTCGAATAGGGATGGGAGTATGTGACTGTTAATGCATCGCTGCATACCATCGATGTATGACACTGTTTGATGTTAAAATATTAAATATGCATACATAGTATGTGGAATCTTACGGAATTTCTGTAGGAGAAGATAACATGAACAATAATGTTTCGAAAGGAAAATGTCTTGTTAATATGTAATTTTATATTACAGGATGTTATACTTGTACAAATTATCAAAGAATTGAATTGCTCTTTGTGTATTTATTAGAGCAATTTGTATGACACTGAATTTAGTTCGGTGTTGAGTGTATTCGATAATCTTCTATATAGAAGGATTGGATGAAATATCTATGCGTGATTCACATGGAGTAATATTATTATAATAAAATAATGCATGTTGTATAGTTTGAAATTATGTGAATCTGTATATATGTTGGCTTGATTAAATTGCTGAATTAATTGTTGGTTTATGTTAATTGCTTTGTACATTGCTAAATTAATTAGTGGTTTATGTACATTGCTTTGTCCATGCAAAATAAATATAACATAAAATAAATCAGGGATTACTTGATTTTTGGACAGTTTATTTATTTAAAGGTTAGACATTGAGTTTCATTGAAATGATATGTGAATTACTCATCTTGTTTTAATTGAATGGACATGCATGAAGATTATTAGTTGTACTAAATAATTATTTTCAATGGCAAAGTTGCATGTGGATTGATTGTTTAAATTTGATGATATGTGATTGGCCCATATGATTTCAAATGTACTTATACATGTTTGACATTGAGTGATTACAATATTGATTGTATGATTTGTGAGTTATGAATTCACAGGAAATAAAATGATGGTCTTGGTTCATTTTGTGCTCAGTAATTATGATATTTACATATTGTAAATTGCATGATTTTGTGAAAAAGTTGTTTTTTGAGCAGTTGTGTTTGAACTGATGTGATCAAACTCTAGTAAAAGTACGGATCATGGTTATTGATTTAGGCATAATTAAAATGCCGAGAATTCATTTTTATTAAATGAATTGGTTGGTTGATCTGGGAAACTGTCAGACTTGACCACTTATAATTAAGTTAATATTATAAGTAACTTGGTCTGTGAAACTGATTGTCGAATCTTTTTATTTTAATAATGCATGATATTTATGCATGAAAGAAAATGACATTTTTTTTGATCAAATTGAATATATTTGATGATAGCTTGAATTGATATTAATTTTTGAGATATGTTGAAACAAACATAGAGCACGAGATATGTGTTTTGACCATCTTGGATTGCAAGATCAAGCACAAATGTGTTGGTCACATTTTATGGTTATAGCATATTGTAACCTGAATACATGTGAAAATTAATATGTTTCAAGCATGATATGTATGTTGCATTTTGTAAACCAAATTGTGTCTTTTTGGTTGGACGGCTAATCAATTAAGTAACTTTGTTATTAATAAAGGATGACTTAAGGCAACATTTTATGATAAATAAATTAAATAATTTAGTATTGCTGGTGCTCGATATGAATTAATTCCTGGTATTGAAATTGCATGCAATGTGATCAGAATGCACGAGTAATATAATTCGATTATATGGTAATGCATTCTTAATATAAGTCAAGTGAATTTCACTAAGATTGCATGTGTGAAATTAATCAAAAAGGGAAAAGAAATGATTTTGTCAACTTATCTTGACTGGCATGTGTATATTTTACATGGAGGATGACATATTAAATTAATTTGTCAAGTGCATGGTTTATGGTGTTAATTAGTACTAGTCATTATAAGTGACTGTACATCATGATTTATTATGTATGGAATACATGTGCATGAAAAATTATGAAAATGTTTACATATCATTTATAATTTGTGCATGCATGAAATTTTACCGGATTAAAGCAAACAAGAAATTGTGGTGGGTAAAATGAACTAATTTGTTTGCCAGTTATACTTGGAGCAATTTTATTCATATATAGTGATTTATGAAAAGGGCAATGTTTTGAATTGGTAAATTGATTCCATGATATTTTGGTTTGAGTTCATCATGTACACGGTAAATGTGTTGATGTTAGTGCCATTATTATGTGATAATAAATTATGTGGAAATTTCTTATTAAGGGATGACATGCTATTTGACCATAATAGTTTGTGCAAGTAACATACTTGTGATTATTAATCTATATCCTGGAAAATAAGAAATAGTTGATTCGGAAAAGAATCATGATTTCAAGAATATATGGAAATTCTTGGGAACAATATTATGATTTGGAGGGAAAATTTAAATTTTTGTTGAGATGTAAAAGGTTTAAATAGCCTTTGATCTTGTGAATTGTTTTGTGCTTCGAGACAATTTGGAAATGGATATATTTCTTTGTCGTTGATTTTATTCGACAAGGTTCCATTTTTATGGAAGGATTTCAAGTTCATCTTGAAAATAAAAGAAACTATGTCTCTTGTAGAAGACGGAAACCATTTGTGATTTGCGCATAGCAAATGGTAAGTCTAAAGATAAGACGGAAGTCATTTGTGATTTTGCACATAGAGGTAAATATCTAAAGGTGCAAGAATGACAAGTCTAAGGTTAAGTTAAGAGACTTGGATTGTTATAAAAGTTTGATACAGTTTAGCAGACCACTTGACGAAGTGGTTTAGCTAGGGACTTTCTAAAGTCGGTTATTGGGATGTTTAAGCCTATTTAAATCTCTGATGGTGGTATACCCAATTTCGCTCCAGTACGACGATTGAGTTAAATTCAATGTGGAAGGCCCATTGTTTGAGATTGAAACATATAATATTATATCCCGAAAGATATATGTTTGGACACGCATGAGAGACCAGAGGTTGAAGTTTAACTTCTTAATGAATCTTTTGACAAAGTACATATGCATGTGTACGATTAAAAAGATTCACCTATATGTAGTGCGAAGTGTAGCCGCTTCAAGAAGCTCGGGCTTGGCTTTGTATGCACTCACGAACGGATATGGACACATGGCTTGTATAGTGTCGATTTAGCTTTTGAGCTGTTTTGAACTTGTGCGTGTTTATCTTCAAGTGTTCAAATGGGTTGAAGGGTTCAATCTTTTAGACACCCCGATTCTCGAGCATTTGGAATGTGTAATTCACTAAGATGAAAATTCAATCTATAAGACATTTTCATTTATGCACTTGTTTGGTTTTGATGGATTGTTGGATTTTCCGAGTCAGGGATTATACTTAAATGGGGGAGGATTGTTGGTATTTTGTTTAAATACCGGTTTAATTTAAGTATAATTGGATTCGAGATAGTGAACTCGAGATGTTATAACAAGGTTGGTGGTGCGGAGTGCACATTTGTAAAAACAATCTACGAGGCTACGGTTCTAAGATAAATATTTATTTATTTATCTATGTGGTTTATATTAAATTGAAGTGTTGCATCGATTCAGAATTAATTCTGAGAATAATATACGTGTATCAATTAACACAGTAATATTGGGTACAATTGTGTGTATGTAGTTACCAGACTGTTTTGTTATGGATTGGTACGTACACACAGTTGGTTTTATGCGGTTACCTGATTTGGTACGTATGTATTGCCCTGGAGTTACCGATTGGTATGAATGCACAGTTGCATGTGGTTACCCGATACGTATGGAGTTACCACACGGTTGTCTGAACCGGTGTGGTATGGTTTATTTTTTATACCTATAAATACATGTGACACACTGCTGGAATGGGGATAATGGATGATGCATGTTTACACTGAACTATTCAATCATCTGTGAATGGTGGATGTATCAAAGAACGATACGTGATGCCTGATGCAGGTTACACTGAAATATATAAACGACAACGAGAAATACAGATTACAATCCAGAAACACTAATACTCAAAGATATGTTCTTGATTCCAGCCTGAATCAAGAATGCAAGCGATAGTTTTATCCTGCGAGGAATTTCGTGTAACCCAGGCTGATAGGGTCGAAATATTCTCAAAGGAAAGCGAGAGTGTTACGTGACTCTATCGTTATCCAGCTATTATCCCAATCACCCTATTGTTCCCATTGTTTATACCCAACAGTTATTGGTTTCCTTTCGCCTGTCAAATGTGTGCGGGGTTAACTGGTAGAGAAAGAAAAGAAGACTCCGGGGACCGTTTGAATTCAAAATCCATGGGAGACTTTGAATATTTCTATTTGCAATGAAATAATTTTTTTATAATTATTGATTAAGTGGTATGTTAAATTAAATTAAATTAATTAATATTTAATAATTAATTTAAATAATTTAATCTCGTGTTTAACTCAATATCATGAGAAACAATTAGATAAGGCAACCTTATGGTAAGGCAAATGGACCTCATAAGGTTCATACAAAAGTTTTAGGGTCAAATCATAATTATTATATTTTAGTTATTTTCAAATCAATTAATTATATCAACTAAAAATCATCTCCTTCATCATCAAATCATCATCGCGCATCATCAAATCATCATCGTGCATCATCAAATCATAGACATTCATTACCAAATCATCAACGTTCATCATCAAATCATCCTTGTTCATCAAATTATCACTGTTCATCATCAAATCGTCATCGTTCATCATCAAATCATCGTCATTCATCATCAAATTTTCGTTGTTCATCATCAAATCATCAGTCATTTATCATCAAATCAGCGTCCTCATCATCACTAATTATAAAATCATCATCAATAAAAAATCATCAATCATCAAAACAATATAACTGACATCAATCATCAATCAAAACTCACCAATCATCAAAAATTAATAATCAATCATCAATCGATCATCAGATCCACGGTCATAATGAATTATGTCATAAACATCATCAATCATAAATATCAAATCATCAACTAAATTGTACACATAATCAAATCGTCAAAAAATTGGGAAACTGAATTCTCATTGGTCTACGAAAATGAGGTCTATTTTATGATCTGAGCCGTGATTCTACGAGAATCTAGTTTCCCGATTTGACGGTTTGATTATGTGTATATTTTAGTTGATGATATGATGTTTATGATTGATAATTTTTTATTGATGATTGAACGGACTGATAACGAGGATGAGTAATGTTGCTGACCAAGCTATTATTCTACGAGAATCTAGTTTCCCGATTTGACAATTTTTGATCATGTGTGTATTTTAGTTGATGATTTTATGTTTATGATTGATGATTATTTTTCGATGATAGAAAGGAGTTGACGATCGGATTGATGACGAGGATGAGTAATGTTGGTGACCGAGTATACATATATATATATATCATATATATACGAGGATGACGAAAACGAGGTCTATTTTATGATCCGAGCCATGATCCTACGAGAATCTAGTTTCCCGATTTGACGGTTTGATTATGTGTATATTTTAGTTGATGATTTGATGTTTATGATTGATGATTTTTTATTGATAATTGAACGGATTGATGACGAGGATGAGTAATAGTGCTGAACGTGCATTGATTCTACGAGAATCTAATTTCCCGATTTGACAATTTTTGATCATGTGTGTATTTTAGTTGATGATTTTATGTTTATGATTGATGATGGTTATGACATGATTGATGATGACGGTGGATCTGATGATTGATTGCAGGGGCGGAGCCAGGATTTCGTGTTGGCGGGGGCTAATAGTTAAACAAAATTTTCATAAAAGCAAAGTTAACAAGCTAACATAATACAAAAATTATTTGAAGCAAATTTTAATATACAGATCATGTGATTCAAGTGATTG
The DNA here is from genome assembly GCA_948330725.1 of Sherardia arvensis. Lineage (NCBI taxonomy): Eukaryota > Viridiplantae > Streptophyta > Magnoliopsida > Gentianales > Rubiaceae > Sherardia > Sherardia arvensis. The sequence goes on from OX415241.1 coordinate 32,406,332, forward strand.
TGGCATTAACTTAATATCACTTTAAAACTAAACTAATAATCGAAAGCTATCATTAAAATATTAATTTATGTACTTACAAGTTATATAAACATCTATTACCTATAGTTAGTTGAATTTATAGAATTAATTAAAATGCTAACCTGGTAAAACTTTGTACAAAGTTTTCACTAACATACAGTCACTTGCCGTTGAATGCGAGTAAACAATTAGCCGACAAAACATAACTTATGGAAAATGAAAACTTAATATTGTTGGATAGGAACACAAAACAAATAACATCATATACAAGAGAATTAGATTAAAACGAAAATCATTACCAACTCAAAACCGCCGATGCACATGAGATTGAGGGGTTTTGGAACGCAGAAGGACAATACACGAACTTAGATATTGTTACATTAATTGATACTCTGTATGCCAGATTAATTGATACTCTGCGTACGGCGTACGAGTTGGGGAAATTTGGGTTTCTGGAACGTGTAAGACAACACAAGAACTCTTAGGTATTATTATGTTAACTGTCACTGATACTGCGTACGGCGTATACGTTTGGGAAATTTGAGGTTTTGGTAAATAACACACATAAAATATAGCTCGAATATATATATAATATATTCCTCCACGATCTCTGGCGGGGGCTGAGCAAAATTTTAACGGAACTAAACTTTAAATAAAAGATTATACCTTTACGTACTCAGTGATTCTGGAGACTTTGGCGGGGGCTTGAGTCCCCCCAGACCTGGTCTCCCTCCGCCACTGATTGATTGATTGATGATTTGATGATAAACGATGAAGGTTTGAAGATAAACAATGAAGATTTGATAATGAACAACGATGATTTGACGATAAACGACGAAGATTTGACGATGAACAACAAACATTTGATGATCTGATGATGAACAACGAAGATTTGATGATGAACAATAATAATTTGATGATGAACGATAATAATTTGATGATTGATGATTTAATATTGATGATTGATGGTGGTAATGGTTAATAGGGAGATTAAATGTGGTATATACTCTTATTTCAAAATGGTCCCTGAGTTTTATTAATATTTACTGTAGGAGCACCAAAAAATTAATATTTATATTCTAGCCCCAAAAGTATTTTGCCCCTTAACCCTACACCCATTGCCTTACCATAAGGCTGCCTTATCAGAGAGTATCTCCAATATCGTTCTTTTAAAATAAATTAAACTCAATATCATTCATATTAAATAACATCTATTTTGACATATTATAATTCTCAATATTTATGATTATTATATTTTTATTTAACATTCGGTGCAACGCACCGAAAACTATATTATGTTAAATTTTAGCGACCATATTATGTAAACCCCTTTTGATATATTATGTAAAAACACAAAATTACTGTATTATAAACATGTTGATGAATAATATATCAATTTTAGCGACCATATATATTTGTGTTATCGAGTTACTCGCGAGTATATCCAGTTAAGTACAACCTTTACTCATCTCGCGTTTGTGATGAGTCGAGTTTCGAATTCTTGCGAACAAATCTTCTCAATAAGCATCTGTAGAATGTGAATGTGTGATTATATTCAACGTACAAGAAAAAATAATCTATAATATACAAATATAATCACAAAATGTATTCTCTATATTCTCTAACAGCATCTCTGATCCCAGCAATGAGCACCAGATGCACTGGATAAAGTCTACACGATTTTCATCCAAGGCATGAGCACACCAGATGCACTGGATGAAATCTTCACGATTTTCTTCTTCCCTTCTAGCTTGATTTCTTGCTCTTCTTCTTGAAGTTTTCTGAACTATTTTTAAAATACGTATTTATAATAATTTGAAATGTGAAAAAACACATTATAGAGCCGTTGCTGCATTTGTGATGATAAGATACCAATAATCATATATATATATATATATATATATATACACGTTTATACTGAAAAGACCCCTAAAATGTAATAACAAATTCAAAAGAAAATGTGGAAATTTATTTTCTAATAAGCACCGATCCTCTCTTGTGACAGCTCCACTTCTTTTTATATTTTGTTATACTGAAGCTATTTTGGTCCTTTTCTGCTTAAATTAGATCACATTTTATGTCTTAAATAGGGATGTAAATGAGCCGATTTGTTCACGAACATCTCGCGAATAATTCGGTAAAAATTCAAACTCGTGTCCGCACTCGCTCATTTTATTCTTCATTTTTTATGTATGACATTTTGAGTTGGGTACGAGATCCATATGGAGATTACAATCTAGCTCTGGTCAAGTGGATATAGTGAGGAACAATTGGTGAATGATATAATCAAAAACTATGCAAAGAATCGGGTACCCGCACTTTCGGGTAGTAAAATATGTGATATGTATCTTGATCTGGAAATGCGGGTACCCGCACTTTCGGATACCCAAAAATTCGGGTCGGGTATCGGGTGCCCTTTAATCCTTTTATTAAATTATTATGTTTATGTTTTGCACATATGTAAGCATAAATGAAACCTGAAAATTCAACCACTACACTAAATTAAGTCATAAAATGTTTATAACTACAAGAAATAGTGTCTTTTTTTGTTAAAAATGCCAAAACTATGCAAATATAAGCCCAAATTATTCACTATATCTCTTTCCTATGTAAGATGTACATGAAAAAAATGTATTATCGAAAATATGTAGAGTACTAAATAAGAAAATATACATTTACATTTTCTTTACAAGTACTTTTAACATCTTATTATTAGTAATAATAATATTTAATCGGTATTTCGGGTACCCGAAAACTCAATTTTTGTGACCCGAACCCGAACCCTATTATAAACATAATTATCGGGTTGGGTACTCGACCCACTTATACTTCTAATTACCCGGACATTAACATTCTGGTATTTTCGGTATCGGGTCGGGTAGCTCGGGCTGGACAATTTTGAACACCCCTAGCAAAGAACATTAAAGTTTACTTCCCAAAATTATTTTCTCTGCACATTTTAGAAATAAAATCTTCTCTCATTTCACATTCTCTATTATTTAGGGATATGGAATGAGATGAAAACTCTTGAATTTCAAGAAATCTCCAAATTTTCCATATTCAAGTAGAATCCTTATTATACGGAAATTCTTCCTACTATTTATCCCTTTCTTTCCCTATAACTCGTGTAAAATGTAGATTGGTGATGAATATATAGTACATGTCGGACTTTCTCTCTAGTAGAGAGCTTTTCTCCTCCTTTTCTCTAACCTTATTCCATTTCCCTTTCTCTCAAACTTTCTATCTTCTTTAATACTCTCAATTACCTTATCTGTTAATCTTATGTTCTCTTCAATATTTATCATAAGATGTTTCCATTTCAAATTCACTGATCATTAATCCCTTACTGACACCTTAATAAGAATACAAGTTTTCGTAGTATATTTAATTAGAATTTAATTAGGATTTAATTTGTGGTTAATTTTGTAATTTTAGTTTATTTGTATTTGATGCTACCAGTAAGCTCCGAGATACCAGCCCCGGTATGAGTTGTCCGGGGAAAGCTGGAATCCTAGCCCGCGGCGGATCTCTCACCTAAAACCTGCAAAACAAAGCCCCGGGGGTCACCCGAGGGTAGACGCTCCGGCGTGAAGATGAAGATTGGGCTTTATGCAGAGGGGAGAGAATATGGAGAAATACAGAGAGTATTAAGTCTGATAGAACATCCCTTTTACTGTTGATCACTCCTCTATTTATAATGACAATGAGCAGAGAGGGTTTAAGCTAAGTGGTCCTTCCTGTGTCGCCTACTCGGGGTTGGGGGGTCATTTTCATGTCCTTCTTGTACCCGGGTAGATCCAAGATAGCTGATGTCATGGGAGGACCACTGATGGGCTGGACTCTCTCTTCTCCTTTGCCAATAGGCTTATCGGGCCATTGTATGGGCTAAGGCCCATATCACCACTAGCCCCCGAGACCCTGGCTTCCGGGGCTTGGCCCAGCAGGCTGGGTCTCCGAAAAGAAACCCAACGGGCTACAGCGTTGTCAGCCCGTATCACCACGCGCTAATTGCGTGTTTTTAACGCGCGCGTCTCTTCGTTATCCACTCCCTAATTAATGCTAATTATTGTTTTTTCTCGAATGTTAGGTTTTCTTTTCCCAATTTCGAGAAATTCCTTGTATCCTCTTCTATAAATACCTGATCAAGACTTCATTTTTATCTTCTTATCAACAAAGTGTTGTCACTTTCTTTGCTCGCCAAACTTTCTTCTTCCATCTATCACTTTCCCATCTATCTGATATGAGCCGTAGCACCACTGTCCCCGTAGACGATCACTCCTTGGACATCGAAGATATTCCTCCCCGTTCGACAGGTGGGAAGGGGTTGATGACTTCCAAAGTGACGGTAGTTTATGGTGCTCCCGTTCCTCTTGACCCGCGGGATCCTGGCGAGACCCAGGTACATGAATCGGTCCGGGATCTTGTCAAGCGGATGTATGTTCCGCTATCCTATGACGCGGGGCTTGAACCGTTTAGTGGTGACATGGCGTCCCGGGCTTGCGTGCCCCGGTATCTTTTCCTTCATGGTCTTACTTTTCCCCTCCCTCCATTGTTCACCGATTTTCTGAACTTCTACAACATATCCCCGGCTCAAGTGCATCCCAATGCTGTCAGTGTCATGATCGCCTTCCTCTACTCTTGTCACCAGGCAGGGGTGACCGGGACTGCTGCTGTGTTCCGCAGTTTTTACTATCTATCCAGTACTACTGTCCCAGGGGTCTTGTATTCAACGTTCAGTGCCGGAACAAAACAAAGGCTATTTGTTCCGGGAGGCTTGATTCTGTGAAGACAAATGACTGGATGAATAACTATTTCACTTTTGATGAGCAGAAGTATCCCGTCCCGGCATGGAATCAACAACGGGCCGCAGAGATGAAGGGTGCACTTCCTCCTTCTCAGTTCCGTCAAGTATCCGAGAGTCACAACCTAATATCCGGATTCTTTGTCAGTCTAAAGGATTACCAGATGGTGGGCGGTTATGAGTTTCCCCGGGACGCGTATCCCCCCGGAGGTGTTTACCTGCCGTCGCCTGTATGCGAAGCGGAGCCTTTGTGAGTCTCTCCTCTTGTCCTTAACCTTTCTTTTATGTTCTTTTGTTACTTATGTTAATTTTATTTTGTATTTGCCAGCCATATCCCCCAGACCAGCGATAGTCTCACCCGGGTCAAAGTCCGGCGAGGGGGCGGGGAAGGTTGCTTCCGAAAAACTGAAGAAGGTCAAGGTTCGTAGTGAGAAAGTGGTCGTGGAGACCAAGAAAAGGAAAGCCGGGGAAGAAAGTTCCAATGTGAAGGTCCCCGGAGCTTCCAGTGTTGAGAAAGTGGTTGGGTTAACCGAGGTTTCCCCGGCTGGCAACCGCCGTCCTCTGGCGTTTTCCGTTCCCTCTACCGGGGGTCATGCGGTTAAGAAGAAGAAGACCGAGTCCCACTCTCAAGATTCGTCTCGGATTCCCCGGAAAGAGCAGCTGGAAAAATCCACTGCTGAGAGCCGTCTCGAGCCTATAAATGAGAACAAGGCTGGCTCTTCCTCTCATCCTGTTTTGTTGGATGACTTACAGTATGTGTATTTCTGTTATTCTTATTTTATTTTAATCTTGTGTTTTTTGTGTGTGTTTTAAGTTTTTTATCCTTATGTAGGATCATGCCTCCAAGTTTTTTGGTTTCCCCGGGATGCGAGAGATAATCAACGAGGCTTGTGATTCCTTGTCATCTAGCCTTTCCCAGGAAGTTGACAAGCTGAGGTCGAAGAATGCCTCTCTTTGCAAGGAGCTTTCCATCGCCCATAAGGAACATTCTCGCGTGAAAAAAGACACGCTAACTACTAGTGAACGCGGTTTGGCCCCCGCGCAGGAAACTCTTTGCCGGGCATTCGTTGACCGGGTTTTCACAAGCCACTCCTTTGAGGAAAAAATATTGGCCCTTTGTGATGTCTCCAATGAAGCAGCCCTGCACGCCGCTTATAAGTCAGTCCGGGAGTATGTTCCCCGGGAGAATAGAGCGGAGTTCCGGGATGCCTGGTATCGTCCCAAAGCGGACGAGCGGTTTAACTATGCGGTAGACAAGTTCATGAAGGAAGGTGTTGATGGGATATCCCCCGGAGTGATGTCTGTTTTTGAGGGTGCTAAGAGTGTTGACCCCCAGGATATCAGTTCTTATGCGGAAGATGTCGCCAAACTTGCGCAGGATAGGGAGGATCCCGGTTCGGATGATCTGGTCAATCTAGCTAACATCGAGACTCTGGCAGCCTCCGAAGAAGAAGACGGGGGTTCTGATGAAGAGAATGATAAGTCCCCAGTCCATGAGGTCGAGCCAGTGCCTTTGAAGAATGAAGAAGCTCAAGTCTCCCCGGATGGCGATGAGGCCCAGCAAGAGGAGCCATCACCCCGAGATGATGACGAGGACACTGATGTGGAAGTATAGTCTAGATGCTTAGTCCTCGTATTTTGATTTCATTTCCATTTTTTTGCTTTTATTCTTTTGAATTGTTTTGAATTGTTGTTTCCCCCGGACTCCTCCCCTGAACAGTTCTCTTTTGTGAATCAGGGAGTGAAAAGGAGCTCCGGGGATGAGAGCGATGACTCCAACGATGTAAGAGTCTCTCTCTGTTTGTATTTAAATATAACTTTAGTCTAACTTTTATCCAATTTTTTAAGTTATGAATGTTTGTTTATACATGTTCTGAGATTGCATGCATGTTGTCAAGTTTGTATATGAGTTTTCTTGTTTGTGTAGCCCCGGATAATCCTCCTGGCACTATTCCTTCCGGGGCCATTTCGGAGAATGAGACGTCGTGTCCCCGGTGTGTGGAGTTAGAAGATTAGCTAAATCGTAAGCAAATTGGACGGCATCCAAACTCGTTATCTTTTGGTTCAATACGGGATCAGGTCAGTGATAGATGAGTTCCCAGATGTCACTTCATTAGTAACAAAGCTCCGGGAAATATCAAATCAATTTGGATCCCTTTCCCGGTGTCAATCCCTGGCACGAGACCGGGTAAACACCGTTTTAGATGCTGACAAGACCATTTCAATGCTCCAAGCCGAGCATGATGCCTTCAAATCCCGACTCAAGGATGAGTTTGACTTGGTGTGGTCCGAACTTCCATTTTATTGCGACAAACTCAAGTGGCTAGAGAAGAGGGGCGATCCACTCAAAAGGAATTTGAAGCTGGAAAGGGAGAACCGGGAATTGGCGGCCCGGAACTTAATCCTTCGAGAGAACTTGGTTACTCTTCAACTAACTTATCACCTGACCGGGTTGCGTTTGGGCCGGGTCTCCCCCCGTTATACACTAACTTTCCCCGCGAGTTTGGGGCGTTATTAGTGCGTATGTTTCGTATGGGTTGGAACGACCCCGAGTCCCGGTATCGCCCTGCTTTCGAGGAAACTGTCGTGTGGTGGCAGCGTCAAAGAGAAGGTCGTTATCTCCCCCCTTCCTTGGTGCTTATTCCGAGCCGGGTTTCCATAGATTTTACCGTGGAAAGGTATCTCGGGTTTCGCGTGTCTGTTGATCCGGAGGAATCTGCTCAAAGGGTGTCTAGACTCCTGGCAGACGCTGCCAGAATCCGAGCCTTTATAGCCTCCGAGGAGGCCCCCAAAGAGCAAAGACGTTTAGCCCGGGAAAAGAGCAAGGGAAAAAGTAAAGTTGTTGCCAAAAAGAAAAAGTCTCCCCGTGCCCAAGGACCCGTTGTTATTGGAGCCCCCCGGAGGGTATCGTCACCTGAATTTTCGTCCTTAGATGATGATTTTGATCCATATGGCGAGGCTGGGCCTTCCGGTGTTGGTCCTTCAGGTTTTCCCCCGGCGGGGGAGCCTAATCCCCCGGGGAATGCAAATGCTCCTAATCAATCAAGTCATCCCCTTTCCCGGACGACCAGGCCCAATCCCCTATTAGCTGGGATGGCCCTCCTTCTCCTCGTTGATTAAGTTTGCATAGTATAGGTTTTAAAGTTGTAAATTTCCACAGTTATTCATTGCAAGTAAATAGTGTATGTTTTTATGTTCTTTTTTAATACTTGTTCAAGCATTGTTTAGTTTCCTTCTCTCCCGGGTTGCTTGTTCAAGCGTACCCATGTATGTTCTTAGTTGTAACTTGTAACCCGGGCGCTTGTTCAAGCGTGCCCGTTTTATACTTTCGCATTAGCCCCCCGGGTGCTTATTCAAGCTGTCCCGGTTTAGCTGATATCAATAAAATAAAGCTCGCCAAGCAACTTCATAGACATAATCATAAAATGCAAACGCGGGCCATGGGACAACCTAGGCTCAACCCTGGCCAGAGGTTCCCATGCCGCTATCATGCTACCATCCTAGGCATATCCCTTGCCAGAGGGGTAAATACAGAAATAAACTAGGCATGGTACCTACGTAAATTTGTGATGTTCCAGTGCCGTGGGACCTTCTTCCCGGCCTTGTCCTACAGCTCATAACTCCCGCCGGGATGGGCTGCTATCACCTTATAAGGGCCCTCCCAGTTGGGAGCCAACTTCCCACTTGCAACTTGCTGGGTCTTTTCATTTCGGCGCATCACCCACTCCCCCGGAGTGAACTGCTCCTTGCGTACTCGCCTGTCGTGATATTTCTTGACCCGCTCCTTCACCCGGGCCTCGTGTAGGGCTGTTTTTTCCCGCTTCTCCTCCAACAAATCTAGGTCCAGCAGCCGTTCATTCTGGTTTGCTTTCTCATCTGGAAACTTCGAACGAAGACTGGGTACTCCAACTTCTGCCGGGATTACCGCCTCCCCCCTCCCCGTAAACCAAATTGTAAGGGGAGTCGCCCGTGGCGGAACTCTCCGTTGTTATGCTTGCCCATAAGACGCTTGGGAGTTCATCAACCCAGTTTCCCCTTGCTCCCTGAAGACGCGTCTTGATTCCGTTGACAAGGGTCCTGTTGGTGACCTCGACCTGCCCATTGGCCTGAGGATGGTAGACCGAGGTTAACTTCTGCTCAATCCCGTACTCCTTGCACAAGGATTTGAAAGGGTCATTCTCAAACTGTGCCCCGTTATCTGTTACTATGAACCGGGGTATCCCATAACGGCAGATAATATTCTTCCAACAAAATTTCACACAAGTGCTTCCCCTAATGTTGGTCAATGAAGCGGCTTCTACCCATTTGCTGAAGTAGTCAACGGCCACTATCAGATACTTGAAACCTCCGGGCGCTGTCGGGAAAGGGCCTACTAGATCCAAACCCCAACGGATAAAAGGCCAAGTCCCGGATATTCCAATCATCTCCCCCTGCGGCACATGGATCAAGGGTGCGAATTTCTGGCACTGCCCACAGGAGCGAACAACTTTTTGGCGTCCTCAAACAGCGTGGGTCAGTAATACCCCGTGCACATGATCTTCCGGGCCACTGTCCAGGCCCCTTGATGACTCATGTTGGGGCCCTCATGTACTTCTTTCAACAGGTGGCGTGTTTCTTCCCCGTCAACGCACTTCAGCCAAGGTTGAAGGTATCCTCTCCGGATCAACTCCCCGTCCAAGACAGCATACCGGGGGGCTTTAATCCGGATCTTCCGGGCTTTAACCTTGTCATCCGGCAGCGTCCCCTTCTCCAAGTATTCTAGGAGGGGCGTGATCCAGGACTCCGTTTCTCGAACTACTGCGACTTGGTTGGGGTGCTCATAACCCCGGGTAGTTATCATCTCCATGAACAGATTTCGATCTTGATCCGGCTTGAGCTCCGACGAAGCCAACTTACTTAGTGCATCCGCCTTACAGTTCTCCTCCCGGGGGATCTGTGTTAGTGAAACCCGGAGGAAATCCTGCATCATCAACTTCACCGCCTCCAGGTACTTCTGCAAACTTCTTTCTTTGGCCTCATACTCCCCATTGACTTGCTGAACCACAATGGCCGAATCACTGTAAGCGTTTACCACTTTTGCACCTGCCTCCCGGGCCAAACTTAACCCGGCAAGGAGGGCCTCATACTCAGCTTCGTTGTTGGTGGTTTTGAACTCAAACTGCAGCGCGTATCGATACTCCTTGCCTCCGGGACTGACCAACACAACCCCGGCCCCGCTTCCCCCAGCATGGGAGGAGCCATCCACGTGAAATTTCCACCCCGGCTCATCTTCCACCGGGTCTTTTACGGCGTTGTCCGCCATTTCAACTAAGAAGTCAGCCAGAGCCTGTCCTTTGATAGACTTCCTCGCCTGATAAGTGATCTCATGCTCTCCCAGCTCAATCACCCACTTCATCATCCGACCCGATGCTTCTGATTTCAGCATAACTTGACAAAGTGGTTGGTTTGTGAGGACTGTGATGGGATGGCCTTGGAAATACGGGCGGAGTCTCCGAGACGCGTGCACTAGGGCTAAAAGCAAACGTTCTAGTGAAGAGTAACGCGTCTCCGGTCCTTGGAGAGCCCTGCTCACAAAATACACCGGACTCTGCACCCTCCCGGACCGCAAGACTAAGGCCGCACTTATAGCTTGATTCGTGGCTGCCAGATACAAGAACAATTCTTCCCCTGGGACTGGCATGGACAGGGTTGGGAGTTTTCCCAGGTGCTCCTTCAATTCCTTGAACGCTTGCTCGCACTCGGGAGTCCATTCAAACTTCTTTGCTCGCCTCAAAATGTTGAAGAAAGGCAGCTGCTTCTCCGCCCCCCGCGCCAGGAATCTGCTCAATGCCGCCAAGGACCCTGTTAAGCGCTGCACATCCTTAACCTTGCTCGGGGAGGGCATGCTCAGGATTGCATCGACCTTCTCCGGGTTCACATCAATCCCCCGGTTTGACACCATATACCCCAAGAACTTGCCTGCTGCCACCCCGATAGTGCTTTTCTCCAGGCTCAGCTTCAAGTTGACCCTCCTTAACACAACAAACAGCTCCCGGAGATCCTCCAAAAAAGCGTCATGTGTCCTGCTTTTGATCACCATGTCATCCACATAGACCTCCATAATCCTCCCGAGCTGATCTTTGAACACCCGATCCACCATACGCTGGTATGTGGCTCCTGCATTTTTAAGACCGAATGACATTTTCCTGTAACAAAAAGTACCAAAGTCAGTAATAAAAGAGGTTTTTGGCCGGTCCTCCGGGGCCATGACAATCTGGTGATATCCCCGGTGCGCGTCAAAGAACGCAAGGAGCTGATAGCCCGTTATTGCTTCCACCAGCTGGTCAATGGACGGCAACGAGTAACTGTCTTTAGGGCAACACTCGTTCAAGTCTGTAAAATCTATGCACATCCTCCAAGATCCATCATGTTTCTTCACCAGGACCGGATTAGAAATCCACTACGGGTAGGTGATTTCTTCAACCATGCCGACATCCAGCATCCTCTTTATCTCCGACCGGACAAACTCCACCCGATCCGCTGCCAAGGCTCTTTTCTTTTACCTGATGGGTTTCAGATCTGGATCGACATTCAGCCGGTGTATCGCAAACTCCTCTGGTATCCCCGTCAAGTCTTCTGTTCCCCACGAGAACATATCTCATACTCCTTGAGCAGCTCCCGGAGCTCCTCCTTCACATTCCTCGGAAGATGCTTCCCGACACTCACCTTTCCTCGAGATCCTACCTCCATTCTTCCACTTCAAAGAATGCAGGGTCACCGTGCACTGCTCCCACTGTATTATCCTTCCCGGAACTCTCCCCAGGCTCCAAAGCGTGTACTCTTTCAGACCCTCCGGCCTTGGCATCCTTTATCGCGGTCAGCATGCAGCTGCGGGCAGTTGTTTGATTACCAATAACCGAAGCAATTCCTTGATCTGTCAGGAATTTCATGGTTAAGTGGTAGGGTGAGCATATCGCCCGAGCTTGCGTCAACCAGGGGCGGCCTATAATCAATAATACTGCCAAGTAGACTCCGTTTCCAACTGCCGCATGGCCAGGACCGTCGCCAGGTTCACAAAATTTGTCTTCATATCTGCATACCGATGGACCAGGACGGTAGCAAAATCCCAGAAAGTCTTCAAGGAACCTTGGGGAAGACTCTTGAACCAACTCAAGCAGTTGCCCCAGAGGTAAGAGGGTAATAGCTTGCACTGCAACTGCTCGTCAATGTCCCGAGCACCCATGACACTAAGATATGTGTGAACAAACTCCTCCGGATCCCCGTCCCCGTTGTACGTCGTAACTCCATCGGGCGCTTTGGTGCCTATTGGCCACTTATAATTCGAAACCTCTGGAACCCACGGGGAATGAGGACGCATCCCCCGCCTTCAAATCAGCCTACTCATCCGATCTTCAATGGAACCATTGTTGAAGGGGTGTTGTATCCGCCATAATATGGTTGAGCCTGCGGGTTTAAACCACCTGGGAGCTGCTGATCCGGATGCTGCTGCTGACCTGGAGGCATCTGCTGACCCGGGGGCATCTGCTGATCTCCGGGCCCTACTCTCCCATCCTTCTCCAAGTCCACTACATCAGGTACTTTGTTGTGGGCCGCTGCCTTAGTCACTTTCCATGCTCGAAATTCTCCAAATTCCGCAGCGTTGGTATGGATGGTTTCTGGGTCTCCAAACTCCTCTTCATCCAGGTATTCTTCCCCGGAATCAAAATACTCCGGTTCGGATTCACCACCATCTCCGAACGTCTCCTGGTTCAGCCTCTCATTTTCTTGCCGGACCTTTTCCCTCTACTCCTTCTGCATCTCCCTGAGAGTACGCTCTGGCACATTCTTCTTTCCTTTGCGCTTCTCAGCGGCTACACGGGCAGCCTCCTTGCGCGCCTGTTCCTTCTCCTCGGCCACTTTTCGCGCCTCCTGGGCAGCCGCAGCCCTCTTTGTCTTAGGGCCACCCTCTGCCTGACTAGCCTTGGTGGGGGTTCTCCCCCTGTCTTTTTAGGCCTACCGCGGGGCATGACGAAGCAGAATGTGTCCCACTGGGCGTGCCAACTGATGCTACCAGTAAACTCCGGGATACCAGCCCCGGTATGAGTTGTCCGGGGAAAGCTGGAATCCTAGCCCGCGACGGATCTCTCACCTAGAACCTGCAAAACAAAGCCCCCGGGATCACCCGAGGGTAGACGCTCCGGCGTGATGATGAAGATTGGGCTTTATGCAGAGGAGAGAGAATATGGAGAAATACAGAGAGTATTTAAGTCTGATAGAACATCCCTTTTACTGTTGATCACTCTTCTATTTATAATGGCAATGAGTAGAGAGGGTTTAAGCTAAGTGGTCCTTCCTGTGTCGCCTACTCGGAGTTGGGGGGTCATTTTCATGTCCTTCTTGTACCCGGGTAGATCCAAGATAGCTGATGACATGGGAAGGGCACTGATGGGCTGGACTCTCTCTTCTCCTTTGCCAATAGGCTTATCGGGCCAGTGTATGGGCTGAGACCCATATCACCAGTATTTATTTTGAATTTTTCTCCTAGTCATATCATAATTTTATTTTTTTACTATTTTTTAGATGCCAATAATCATCTCCCAATCGACTTGAAAGTTTTGTTTGCACCTGCTTTTAAATTCCTTTTTTCTGATATAGGCGTAACTCTTCGTAAATTAAACAGGCTGAACAAGAACAACCTACTAAAGAAGTTCATGATGGAGGTAACAAGAAGAAGCATGTAACTAATGAAGAAGGAACTAAGGAATCCCAGCCTAAGAATAAGGCTGTTGTGGCACATTTATCGATTTTGGTGTTTGTCTTGTTGTTTGTTTCCGAACTTGAAAGCTTATGTATCAACAAACAAGATTGTATAATTTTTTTCATCGCAAAGATTGTGTATTTAAACTACAAGCTCATATTCTTAACTTAAAAGATTGTATTACATTGTAAAGTTCTCAAAAAGGAAAGATCATTTCTAAGTATCACATGAATAAAAGGTCACACACACAGCTTGAAAGATCATCACATGGCTAAATTAAAACAACTTCCTCTAAATACATGTTAAAACATATTTTAACGTGAAATAAGGTTATATGTGTAAGTTAAAACAACAACTTCTACAAGACATGTTAAAACTTACAAGTAGTTCATTGTAAGAAGTTTTGATTTTTAGCTTACAGGGTTGTGTATATGTATGAAAGACTGTGTATATAAGCTACACGTTCTACTTATTAACTTAAAAATGTTGTTAGAGAAAGTAAAATTCTTGAAAATCATTGGAAAGTTTAAAGTGTATAATGTGAATAAAGTCTTGTTAGTTTATTTAAAGGTCGCACACGGAACTTAAAAGATCATATAGCTAATCTAAAACAATAAATCTATAACAACTGCAATTCAACTAAAACAAAGGTTGAATATTGAAAGAATGCATATGTAACTAAACAAATTTTTTTCTAAATTAAAAGATCACCTTTATAAAGCTGCCACAAAAATCCAGTATTTCTTGCAATGCTTACATCACTGTTCAAATTTTTAACAATACTAAACAATCCTAGTTCAACACTAACTATGTATATAAAATGGCCAATTTTAAAACAATTGTGGTTTTGGTGTTTTGTATCAATCTCATTCTTCGATCTCTCGACTTCTTTAATGAGGATTTGACGTTTCCTGACTTCATTCATTTTGTTACCGCACAGTTAGGGTCAAGCAGACAACCATGTTAACTAATTAGCTTGCTACTTGTATGAATTCTCCAATCCATCAATCAAGTCTCTTTCGACTCATTCTTTGCTTCATTCTGCATCAATTCCTGCAAATTCACACCAAATACCAAAAGATTACAGTTTTAGTTGAAAATATCATATTCTTATGTTAAAACACCTACACAAATGTAAAACATTGTTGTTCACTATCATAGCCTAAAATATTGTGGTTATAAAATGAAACATCAATCAAGCTTAGCTCATACAACATGATTATGTTCTTTATGTAAAACATTGCAGTTCAATCATACAGCTTAAAAGATTGTGGTTATAAACAGAAAGATCAATGAAGCTTGGCTCATATAACGGAATTAGGGATTGTATATGTAAAACATTTCAGTTCACTCATACAACTTAAGAGACTGTGGTTATATACTGAAAAATCAATCAAACTAGGCTCATACAACATGACTGGGTTGTTGTATATGTAGATCATTCCAATTGACTCTCATAGCTTAAACCACTGATGTTATACAATAAAATATGCACAAGCATTGAAGTTCACTAATATAGCTTTAAACACTGATGTTATACACAGAAGGATATGCATAAGCATTGCAGTCCACTCATATAGCTTTACATACTAATGATATACACTGAAACATGCACCAACATTGTAGTTCACTCTCGTAGCTTTAAATACTGTGATTATACACGAAAACATGCGTAAATTATTACAAACCTAGGATTTTTGTTCATATTTCGTACCTTCAATTGATATTTGTTGTTCAATCTCTTATTCGTCCATTGCAACCATGATTTCGTGACCTATAACATGTAGTTCAGTAGCAAAATATTATAATTTGAAGAAATTGTCCAGATCTTACTAATTTGGTTCTCAAATTAGCTTCGTATTTGTTAGAACAATGATGAAACCTATCGGGTTTTGATTGTTAGACATCATTCCGATCAATTTTCGCTCTGTAATCACCGATTATCGAATTAGGAGTTCAAATTTTCGCTGTGTTTCTTCACACCAAAGCTCCACATTTTTGGTGTGCAAATTTGGGAAAAATGGGTGTTATATAGTTATGTACATCAATTTTTTATAAATTACATGCATTGACCCACAATTTTCTTATATATCGACCTAGTAGTTCCTATTTTCATAGGAAAGTAGGATGTTTAGGATACCTTCTTTTCAAGGATTCCAAAATAAAAAGATTTTTAATAGTTAATGACTTCAAAATATTTTAGGATAGATAAGTAACGTAGAATCATCTTCTACCATGTATGCATATTAAACAGAAGAGAATGGCAGTATTAATATAAAATGCCGCCGCCGAAATTTGGAAACAAAACATAAAGAGGTGTGTTTAAAGAAAAAGTCCACCGCCGGATTTATATAATTACCATATAGAAATACAAATTTTGAGTAGTTTAATATAGGAATATTAATCATCCAAAATAATTATAGGTAATCTTTTTGCTGTTTTTGGAATCTTTTGTTGTGCCGTCAATTTCAACATACCAAAATTATATACCGAAACCAAGGTTTAACCATAACATGCTAGCTTAGCCGTCGAAAATTTAAATTACCATATTTATATAAATACGATAATCAGTCGGAAAGTTAGCTACCATATATAGTTTAATTAACAAAATTAAATACCGAAACCAAGGTTTAAGTTTAACTAGGGGTGTAAATGAGTTGAGTCGTTCGTGAGAAAATTTCGAGAAGCTTGGTCAAAACTCGATCTCGAGCTCGGGTTGACCAATCTCGATCTCGAGCTCGAACTCGTTCGAATATGTAACGAGTGAGTCTGAGCTTTTAAATTATATTTCGATAAGCTCGACGAGTTTATTGAGCAAATATATATAATTAGATATATAGTTAATATAGGGGTTTCTTTGGAAATAATTATGAATATAAAATTAAATTAAATATTAGGGTATGTGTGACTGTAATACAGCTTGTGTATAAACTGTATACACGCTAATCATTAAATAAATGAATACATTTCATGTGTTTTTGGATTTTATAATTGTTGTATTTTATTTTATTAACAGGATTATTTAGCTATATTATTTAAATTGATTTGAAATCGAGCCTTTTGAGTTAAACGAGCTCACTTGGCTCGAATACGAACTCGAATTTCGTTAAGCTCGGGAGTTGGACTCGAACTCACAAAAATTTAATGAGTCGAGTCATGAGGACGATTTTTTATGTTCGAAAGACCTCGATCTCGAACTCGAGCTCGAAAAATATTTAACGGGTCGAGTTTGAGCATACCCATGTTCGGTCTCGACTCGACACATTTACACCCCTAAGTTTAACCATAACATTCTTAGCCGTCGAAAATTAATTACCTTTTTCATATAT
Organism: Sherardia arvensis; assembly: GCA_948330725.1. Classification (NCBI taxonomy): domain Eukaryota; kingdom Viridiplantae; phylum Streptophyta; class Magnoliopsida; order Gentianales; family Rubiaceae; genus Sherardia; species Sherardia arvensis. The sequence goes on from OX415241.1 coordinate 32,423,217, forward strand.
TTCTTTAGAAAATAGGAAATTGGACATTAGGTCTTTAGTCCCATATCGAAATCGATGTGTAACGTAGGAAGGAATGAGAGTATAAAAGCACATCATATGCATCATTAAATCTCATACGTACCTCTCTCGGCCTTTTGGTTAAGATCAAGTGTAGTATCTGCTCTTATTAGTTTAATATTTGATATGTGTCTCAATGAGTAACACGATGTTAACTCTATCTTTTAGGAGGGAGGGGCCATCACGGTAGTTTACTATCCGGTATCTCGAGTGTTGCCTTAGTGTTGGACTACTGTCTTGGCCCGGCACCCCTCCAAATCTTCTTCAGTTAAAAATTATGTTTTGAAATATAATTAATATGCTGCAAAACTTTATCTTTTACTATATATATATATGTTGAATAGCAAACTATGACGACATAAATATAATTTATATATATATATATATATATAATGTTCCCAAAATATTAAAGAAAACGACATACATGCATGCGTTTTGGTCAGCCTCCGGCCACCGTTTTATATTAACACAATTTTAACCTTTTTTCCGTTTGTCAGACATACTTCTTTCTCATGCCATATATAGACTGTGTATGTCATATATATTTCTTTTTTACTTTGGCAAAACACGTTTTCCATCATTATAACATTAATCTTATCACAATGCATAATTATATGAGATACTACTTACATATAGTATTAAGATATATTTGATAACAAAATGACTGTACTGCATGGTATGTACTCTTATTTTCTCACGCTCGACAATCTTTAATTTGTAGTGTAAGAGTATACCGTTATCCGTCTCACATTTCTTTGTTTGTTAATTTTTTGTATAATTTTTGGGTTTTTTTAGATGATTGGGAGGATCTGTTTCGATTGTTCATTGATTTTTAAAATTTTAATCAATGGTTTGGGAGTGATGAGAGGCTCGAAATCCTTTATATATATATATAATATAGTTCACCCTCAATTAACTTTTTTACTTCAATGACCATGGATTCATTTTTGAACCATATACGGATGCAACATTCAGATGGTTGAACATTCGTGTTTGAACGTGAGAGTGAAAGGCTTGTTTTGATTTTGATTTCGAGAGTTTAGGGTTTAGGGTTTAGAGTTTTAATAATGTGAAGGGTATTTAAAATTGATGACTACGAGGATAATCATAACAAATATAGTTACAATCTTTTGTTTATTCATTTTTGTAAGGTTTTTATGATTTCTAATTTTCTTAGACCCTGATTTCATTGTGTTCTGCTTCAAATTCTATGAACTAGGTTAATTCACCATTTTGTTCATTTGTTGATCGCCAAAAGGTCAAAACCATCGAGAAAACCATTGATTAGCCCGACGGAGATCTTTTCTGGGTGTTTGGGGATCGATCTGCGCTCGTCCTGTTTTCAGAGCTGCCGGAATGAGGTCGGCTCGGCTAGATGGGAAGGAGCGAATCAGCCTGAAGATTGTTGGAGCTCATCGGAGGGAGGGAGGGTCGACTTCTAGTTAAACCGGTTTGCCCGGTGAACCGGTCCAAACTAAGTCAAATCGGTTTAGTTCATGAATGGTCTTTTGGGACTGGTACTACTAAAAGGAAGTGGTGATTTTATTTTTTTATAGATTTGTACGTTGTGACTTTCAAATTAGGACTTCCGCAAAATTATTTTTGGCTAACTAATTGAGTATTTGTGCCTATTTTCTTGTTTTCCTTCTCACCCAGAGTAGCTGGACAGTTGGAAAATCATTTACTTCCAGTCTATTTTATGATCACAACATAGGAGAAATCTAAGTTATAATAGTCTTGGCAACTTACTATATATCAGCGATTTTGTGGTTGGATCAATGAATTGACTTGTAGATTATGTTGGTTTTTATTGATTCGAATTATGGATGCTATACTAGTCTGACAGTTTAATTCTTTTTGAGTATTGTCCCTAGGTTTTATTCTTAGATCATCCTTTTTAGAGAAATTTGCATCTCTATGTAAATTTTCTCAACTACCAGCTTGCACACATTACAGGCCGAGTATACGATGGAGAACTAATGTGTATGATCTCTATACATGTTTTCTTTATTAGAGACGCATTAGCATTGGAATTTAATATGTATCTCTATACAGATTTTCTTATTTAGAACTTATAAATTTAGCCCTTCTAAAATTTGTTTACTCGTGCTTTGTAATAGTATCAAAAATCACTTCTAACTTGCCTATTTGATCTGTTGTTAGGGTTTGGGGAGTCTAACAAATTTCCCCTGCATTTGGCAATTTAAATTATTTTGGAGCGGTGATGGTGGTGTGCTTTTGTCTATTCATCAAGTCATTAGCCAAAATTAAATCGGCTAAAGTTCGTAAATATGTCCAATGGTGTAGTTCTACTTTAGGGATAAATGCTCAAATGACCCTCTCTTTTTTTGAAATAATGCTCAAATGACCCTTAGTTGTTGGTTATGTGCTATTATAACTCTCAATTCTTAGAATGTGCTATTATACCTGAATTGGCATGATTTTTGAAACGTATAACCTTCTAATCATTAATCGATATTGACTTTAATTTTTGAAACATTAATGCACCAAAAATGACAGAAATGGGCACGAAGCCCAGAACTGGGTTCTTTCAGAGTTCCACAACCACCATTTATCCCAACTCCTCACTGCCACTCGAAAATCAATGACGAAGATGAACTGAAATCAATTAAATTATAAAAACCTCATTCAAATCAAAATTTAAGAAGCAACTTTTTCTAAAATATTAAATTAAGATCACAACATCATCACCTGTACAAATCACCTTGCACCGTCAACTTGGCCTACCGCCACACCGGCGTCACGGCCCTTAACTAGGTGGCGTGGGTGCTAAACCCCTCCCGCTTCTGCATGGTCAACACGCAGTGCCTAGTGGCGTTCCAGAACTCCTTCGGCACCATCTGCACATACACCTTGCCTTATCTGGCCTCCTCTGGGGCGGCGACTCTCGCTGAGGCACCATTCAACTTCCAGGTGCCGAGTCTCATGGCCGAGTTCGTCGAGGCAAAGCATGATCATCACGCCACCATTCAGTTGCCCGCGAGCGAGACCGGTTTTCAGCAGCTCTGTCAGGTTAAATTTTGATATTTCCCATCGTATTCGAATTGGGTTTATTGAATTCACAGATTGTTGTGGATGATTTGGTGAATGGTTGCCTTATGAGAGATGGAGAGAAAATGGATGAAGGACTGCGTATTGGAAGATTGAGCAATACTGGTTTGTGTTTGGAGACGGCCAGTGAAGAAATTTTAAGAAAACAAGGCGAGGTTTTGTTTTTAAATCCAATGGTTTTATTGTCCTTTCACACTTGGACGGACTTTCAGTAACCGGAATGATAAGGTAAGGTTATGATAACATTAAAAAAAATTGAGGGTTATATTAACACATAAATAAATTGAGTGTGGCTTACTCGCCACCGCGTCGGAGGTCTCCCCTGGTATCTGGCCTTTTTCGTCTGAGATGGTTTTACTCTCTTTTTCTCTTTTTTGCTCTTTTTTGCTTTATTAAAATTTCTTATTTTGTTAGTTATTTAAAATGGATGAGTGCATATGTGCTGTAGTGAGTCAATTTTGCTAAGATATCAGTCGAGCCTGTTTGTCTGCCAATCTTAGATTTTCCGACGGGTACTTGTTCGGTTAAGCTCTGTTGACTTCCGATTTGAGTCATATGAGTATAGGAGAAATCCAAGTCGGGGTCAGTTTGAATACTGCCTTCTGGGCGCCACTCAGACTTGAATTGTAGACTGCACAGGTTGGTTCTCTAGCTTGGTTCAGTTAGACACACTTACCAGTGCCCTAATTCTGTGAGAACAAACTGGAAAGTCTCTTACTGACCCCTAGGGGGGAATCCGAATAATGTCAAATGAGACTGACTAGGGAGTGATTGCAACTTTGGGGTACTATGTCTGGTATTGTAGGCTTCTTGTGTTCAGCTAGTTCAACCCGGATTACCTGAGAGTGCCGTTGTCTACGACCGTATCCCCTTTCTAAGCACGAATCTTTGTTTTGTTGTTGAGACTATGTTTAGATATGCTATTCTGGCATTATGTACACTAGACTCATATGCAGAGATAGTTTCAATAGAAATTTCCCTGTAATGTTACTCATCGCCTCCACTTTTGTGGAGTTATTGTAACTGTAATTGTTTTTCATTTCGGTTTGGGGATGCCTAATATAATATCCCTCCACCCTTGGTGGTTTCAATTTAAAAAAAAAAAACAAAACCATCGAGAAGGCGATTTCGAACAATAAACTCACGAGGATCAATAAATATAATTTAAGTACATAATCAAATTATGCAAGATGTGTGCCGTCACTATTTCATAGATGATCCTAAAAGACGGAGATAGTACTTTTCCGGAAAGAAATAAAGTACATCGTTATTCAATCTTATAATCATATTATAATACAATAATGCGCATTATCCTTATACACGTCTAATTAAAGTATAAGGCATGCAATTCTATGGAAATATCATATTTAGCGTAGTTTTGATGAATTATACTATTTTGAATTATTATAATTAAACATTTACATTTTTAACTTTTAAGTATACATTACTATTCATTATTTGACAAATGAATAATAATTTATATCATAATTAAAAAATACTGTAAAAAGAAGAATTATTTATATGATCACAAAAAGAAGAATGTATACGTTGGATTGTAAAAAAATATTTCAAATGAATGAGAAATTTTTTTCAGAGCCAGTAACTATGTCAACTGCAATGCAATACTATTTAAAGGAGTGGTGGAGGTGATATTAAGATATAATCGAAGCCAATGCTTGAAAAGTTGCGTTCTTTATTGGTTGGAACTACACCTCAAAGTGATCAATTCAGGAGAAATATCATAACCTACAACAACCATTTCGCATTCACAACTTTCATAACAGATAATTATAATAAAAAAATTAACGGCATGCATTGATGGCTTATACACATTCAAAGCACAATATAATGTGTACCATTAAAAAAATACTTCAATTCATAATGATTTCGCAAATATTCAGTTGCATACTCCACGCAAACTTAACAGATGACAATGGAACAATACAAGCTACCTTTCTGGGTACTCGGGCTGAAACTATACTAGGTTTAAATTCGGAGGAAGCAATGGATGAAGTAACACAATGGCAAGAGGTGGATACAATGACACACTTATTTCAGCATGATGAAGACGACGTTTGAATAATACAAATACGAGCGAACAAAAACACAAAGACTGCGGATGCTCATATACAAGAATACATTGAAGTCGATTCTGAAATAAACAAGAAGTCAAAAATAGGAAACTGAATGCAACACTCTACCTTAATTATTGTAATTTAGTTCTTTTCAATAATTTAATTTTTCAGGATTTCTATAATATAAACATATATTCAATTTACATAATTTATTATTTACAATACTATTTGTATCAAATATTTACTTTGTATTGAATTCAAATATTTACTTTGCATTGACATACTCATAATTATTATTTTACAATTACATCATAAAAACCGCGCATCGCGCGGTCCGGTTAGCCTAGTAATTATTAAAAGTATCACATATTTACTTTGTATTGACATTCAAATATTTACTTTGAATTGACATACTCATAATTATTATTTTACAATTACATCATTAAAACCGCGCATCGCGCTGTCTGGTTAGCCTAGTAATTATTAAAAGTATAGGGATATCAAATAAAAATCACTCTTGCTTTCTGAAGAGCAGAGGCAATCTCGCATTCTTGCTTACCCGAGTCATCTGCAGAATCCCATTGAAAGCTTCAGAGAAATCTGTGGTTACAAGAGATTTGCCGATATGCAGGCTGGATCAAGGTTGGATTTTATGACCTCACGGAGGATCGCCGTTGATTGGCTGCTTGATGTCAGCAAATGACCTCACAGAGGCTGCTTGTTGTCAGCAAAATCGTCTATGTTGTCGATTTTGATGCTGCTGCACTTTAGTCTTCCTGGATGGATGATATGAATGTTCAGAGAAAAGAGGATACACACTACCAGGTTCATTCCCCGATAACCCAAAAAAGGTAACTTTATTCTTGTATGACTGATATCATTTGAAATTTTTTGGAGTTTGGATTGTTAGCTTTTCAGCTTTTGAAGTTTGGATTGTTACCCAAAAAAGGTAACTTTATTCTTGTAGGACTGATATCATGGAGTTTGGAATTCTATTTCTTCATGGAAGGGAAGAGAGCAGCGGTTTGTGCTATTGCTCCCTTTCTTACTGAAAGTCTTAGTTAACAGAATTGACCCCGCTTGAATGAAAAATGCAGTTTATATCTAGAATATGGGATTTCCTCAACTGGATGAGTAAGCCAAAAATCTTTTGCCATTGTACTGCAAATTGAAGTTTTTTTTTGTTTCTGATTATTTGTGAAATGTTTTTCTTTTGTTAGCACGTTTGCAAATCGTGGTGCCAAGGTTTTTCAGTTGGAACAATGTTTTTCTTTTGTAGTGCAGCAGTACACAGAATCAACTCTAACAAAAGTTTGCGGCTATTTTTATCTCTACTAATATTCTAATCTAAGCATAAACTTTTTGTTCTTGTACAGTTAGGCCTTTTGAGTATTTGTACAGTTATTATTTCACTCGGAGCCCATCGTTGAAGAACTTCTCCGATCTGGTAGCCTCTTGGTCGGTTCAACTCACCAGTGAGTAACCAGCTCTTTTAAACTGCTTTTGAATTAACCTTTAAGACTCAGTGTCTTCTTTGTGCCATTTTTAGATTGTGGATCAGGATGCTTGCATTTATGCCGGTTGTGCACCAGGGAGGTTCCGATCAGCTCTTCCTCTTTGGTAGAGGTGAGCACTGAGCTCGTTCTTGATTCTGTGCCATTTCTTGTTAAGTTCTGCTGGTTCGTTTATTATGAATATTCTATTGCTTTCTCTATTCTTTTTTGTTTTTGTCATTTTGTTTTTTTTTTATTGTTGTGGAAGTTAACTTATAATGCTATTATCAGTAGTCCGAAATTTGTATGAAAGACACCATATCAATGCTTGAGATCACAATGTTTGAGATTTGTATGAAAGGTGCCAGATCAATGTTTTACTAAGAGAGAGCTATGAACAAATGTTCAATTTTTAAGCCCATCAATTGAATTGCTCTAGAAGAAGCTTTACAGCAAGCTCTATTAAGAATTCTGTTTGGGTGAGGAATTCTGTTTGATCGTATGCCTGACAGAGATGTGGTCTCATTGAATGCGATTTTATCAGGTTATGCACAGAATGGATTGGTGGATGAAGAATTAATGAGATTTTATGGAGTGGGATTTTGTCAGCTTATGTGCGAAATGGGAGGACGGAGGAGGCTGGCAGTTTGTTTGAGTCGAAAGGGGGCTGGGTGGTGGTTTCTTGGAACTGTTTGATGGAGGGTATTTGAAGAAGAGGAAGTTTGGAGAGGCAAGGGGTGTTTTTGATAGGATGCCCAAGAAGGATAAAGTTTCATGGAATACTATGATTTCTTGTAATGCCCAGAATGGCGAAATGGACATGTCGAGGAAGCTGATTGATGAATCTCCAGTTCGAGATGTGTTTATGGGGACTGATATTGGGGTATGTGCATAGTGGTATGCTGGATGAGGCTCGAGAGATCTTTGATGAGATGCCTGAGAAGAAAGCTATCTCATGGAATGCTGGACGAGGCTCGAGAGATCTATGATGAGATGCCTGAGAAGAACACTCTCTCATGGAATGCTGGATGATGCTCGAGAGATCTTTGATGAGATGCCTGAGAAGAATGCTATCTCATGGAATGCAATGATTGTAGGTTATGTCCAAAGAACGTTGATTTGGCATGGGAATTATTTGAGAAAATGCCTTGTCGGAATATCAGTTCGTGGACTACTATGATTACTTGCTTTGCACAAAAAGGTGATACTGCACGTGCCAGGAGCTTGTTTGGCGTGAGGATGCTTCATCGTGATTGCATCTCTTGGTCGGCTATTATTGGAGGCTATGTTCAGAATGGCGAAAGCGAGGAAGCCTTACATATGTATGGATAAATGATGAGGCATGGGGAGAGGATGAAACAAATACGATCCCCATGAGTTGATCCTCCATTCCAGGTTCTCTTTTAGATCAGTTTAGGATATATTTTCATGCAAGGCGTTCACTGATTCCCTCTCATCAATGCCAGTGGCATCATCACAATCACCGCAGGTAAGCTCACCCTGCTTGCAAGTATTTAATAAGCAAGCTTTAGTAATCTTCATTCTTGGTTAATTAATCAGCGGTATGTTGAACTCTTTTCATGATAGCATCTTAAAGAAAGTGTATATAGCAGTAAATGTTGGGATATATCTTCTGGGGTTTGAGATGAAAGATTATTTTATTTAAATAGTCAGTGTTTTGATTCTCAATCACTTGTTTAATAACATGAAAGGACAAAGCTCAAAGCTTGAACAATTGTTTATTATATGGAAAGTGATTTGTGGAAAACGGTTGGGGGACATGCGTCTTCAAAGCCTAAGGTTTATGAACATGGAAAGACGAAGCTTAAAGTTTAACTGCTATGTTTGGTGTTTCTGATTACTTCATTGAACAACTGAAATTCTGGGTATGTGCAGCCTTAAAGAAGTTCAGTATTCTCAAGAAGTTATGGAGTACTGAACTTTTTTTGGTGAATAATTTGGTATTCTACTGAACTTCACCAAATTGTTAAACTGAAGTTCAGCCAAATTATTATTCTCATGTCTCAAGAAGTTTAATATTCTCATGTCTTATATAATAATTTGGTGAATAATTTATGTTTTCATAAAGCATACTGTGTTTTTTGCTCAACTTCCACCATACTCTGTTGCTTTTACTCTTATAATAAAGTGTTGAATCTTTAGTGCTCAATACAAATAAATCCAACTTCAATGATTTTACTAAGATGGATTGCTCTTTAAAGCCTGGAAGTATTATGCTTGACTTTTTAGCAGGGTGTTTCTTTCTGAATGTGCTCTTTGTACTGTATAACTTCTGCTACAATTTTCCGTAGTTTTCTGTGGGTAGTTTCCAAAAAGTTGCTGACAAAAACATGAAGATGAAGGTGAATTAGTATACAGTTCATGTTTCAAGTATTTAGTGTGGTACGATGGTTTTGTTCCGAATATTTTTCAGAAATATATTATTGCTTCTTGTAAGAAAGGTTGTGCTCATGCATATAGTGTCATGAGAAGAAGTTTATATCAAATGCATGGCTGCTTTCTACTAGACATTCCAATCAAACTGTATGTCTTTCATTTCATGACAGGAGTACTTAACCACCAGTTTTAAGGTCACATGTGTTCTTAATCACCGTAAAAGTCAAGGGAGGGGATATTGGCTTCAAGGTTAATATGCATGCTTCAAGGTTTTTTCCCCCTTTTTTGAGCTTTATCTTGCTTTTAAAATCAAAATTCTATGGTATAATCCTTTATTAGAATATACTAATTTTACTTTTAAAATCTTTGTGAATCTGTCCGTTTTTTTTGGTGTTTTATTTTCTCTAAAATATTTACTGATGCAATTAGTATACTAGGAGCAATTATTTCCGTGTGACAGAAATGAATGATGCTTTCCGCATCAATATCACTAGGGAGTGATTTGTTTGGCCTGAAAGGGAGTCTTGCTACATCTGATAGTGACTTGGATGATGTTGTCTCATTTGATAGAAATGGTGAACCTGGAATTGAGGATGAAAAGTATGTCTGTAATGTATTAGAATGTGATTTTGATGAGTGGGCTCGATTTAAGTAGCGGAATCAGTGAGTAGAAGAATCTTGAAATTTAGGTCTTATTTTCAAGAATGGTGATAATCTAGATGACCAGCCATTCTAAATCTGAATATGGCCACAACTCAACCGGTTTTGTGTTGAAGATGAGAACAAGCAAAAGAAGTGCTGAGGCTGCTAGACTTTAGAGTGGCAAACTTGTGATTGCTGGTGTGGTGTTGTTAGTGCTTCCAAATACATTGCAGGTGCTTGGATGAAACCTTGAAAGCAAGTGTCATGGTCTGTCCATAAAACATATGATACAGCAAAGTTCTCTGGTGCCCCTAATATAACCTGGTTGATGTTTAATCTTAGTTTGATATGAAGTCTTTCATCACTCTTGGTCATTGCCGGTTTAAGCGGAAGAGAAGGACCAAAATGGCCTCAGTATAAAAATACATACAAAGGAATGGAGCTGTCAACAGATGAATGGGTGCTTACTGGAAAATTTCCACATTTCATTTGATTTTTATTATTAAATTGTAGGGCCATTTTGGTCTTTTCCATCTGAGCAGACAAAAATGTACAGGGTTAGTTTAGCACTTATGGAAGGTAGAAAATATAGTGTAATTTAGTCAGATACTTGTTGTTTTCACTTTGTAAATAATTATTAAACAAAAATAAAAAACAACTGAAATGCGGCTCCAAAATTGAAATTTTGCGTTGGCGGTTTCAGTTTATAAACACACAAAGGGATCATTTTGTCACCAGAACCCCATTTTGCAGAAGAAGAAAAAAGAAATCAAAAACTGCAAAAAAAAAATAAAAGAAAATCCAAAAGCTTCAATGGCCGGCAAGAAGAATAGCGGGAAGAAAGCAGGCTGGATTCGATGCGCTCATTGCAACTTCAAAGGTGCTTCCCAGGACGCCGTCAAAGCTCACACCAAGTCGACTCATTTCCAAGTGGTGGAGAAAGGCCACGCCAAACATGTATGCGGCTCGTGCCAGAACGGGTTCAAGACCAAAGCGTTGAAAGCCCTGAAGAAAGCGAGTGGAATAAACTGATGAAGAAAGCGAGTGGAAGTGGAATATCAATCAAGATTCGTCAATTTCTGTAATTGTTAATATGGGTCCTTTCACTTTTGCTACTTTCACTTTCGCTGCTTTCACTTTTGTCTGTAGTATAAATAGTTTCATTTTGACCTGGCCTACAGCCGCCAACTTTTTCTTCCTGAGTTCTTGAACGATCTGTAATCGGGTGATTTCATCAATAACATCCTTTCTTTCTGTTCTTGATTTCCCATCTGTTCGCTTTCAATTTGCGTACTGGGGTTTTCTGGGGTGGTTAGCGATCTCCGGATTGGGGTTTTTTGCGTTTTTTGTTCGCAGGAAAGCGGGGGTTTTCTGGGTTAGTGAGCAATCTCCGGAGTGGGGTTTTCTGCGCTCTTTGGTCGCAGGAAAGTGGCGGTTTTGTGGGATCTTGGGGAGTTTGATTTGGGTGTTCTGGGGGATGTTAGAGGCATGTTATGGGGTTCTGCTATGTTATTTGACTCCTGTTATACAATCGTATAGTTTTACAGCAATAGTGAGGTATAACATTTCTGCTATCAAACATTGTATGGAACATTTCTGGTAGAACTCGTGTCTCGCCTGAAAACAAGGGTAATGGTAGAGAACATGAGTTAATAAAAACTAAGCTGTAGGACTATTTTTATTGGTTCCTTAGGATTCAGCTTGATGGTTGGTTGCATGAAATTAGGACTTTTTTCCTCTCTTGTAGCCTTGTATTGATGTCTTAGACCTTTTATCGTGGTTGGAGTTTTGGGGAAAGGGAACTATCTTGAGCTCAATATCTGATTGGCTCACAGTTTGATGAACTTGTTGTTGGAGTGCTCAGGTGCATGAGCAATGATCTTCTGTGAATTTACTTTCTCGATGTAGACTTCATTGTAGGTAGCTTGAAATCATTGAATATGCAGTTCTGTGATTTTCACTGTTAAAACCTGTATCCATGGGTACCTAGGCTTCAACAAGTATTCTCTTCTGAGCCAGTTAGTGAGATTATCGAATAGGCATTTATAAGGATTTAGGAAGGAGTGTGATAATATGGCTTTTGGCTTATTTATGGTGGTTAATTATGTGTATCTTTGTTGTGTTTAATTTAAATAGATTTAGTTTCCAGTCCAGGCCATAGTCCCCTTGCTTTGTTAACAATCCAGGGGTACCATATGACAATTGCTTTGCTTGTAAGGATGTTTGTGTATGCTACGTTGTCTTTTTTATCCTTAAAAGATATTTTGGGGGAAGGGAAGAAGGTTGTGCATGTTCTGATGTTATTTGAATGTTTTGTGTTACTATTATGCAATTCTGGGTGATGTGCATGCTTTCTGTTCACATTGTGTGATTAGGAATATTAACCACTATCTAATTGATTAATGATTCATAGAGGTTGAATCCATATAATCATTCGCTCGTATCGAGGTTTGTTAATGCTTCAGTGCCATGTATCAGCTGGTTTTGGGTGTGCTGTGTGTAGTAGAATTGGAATTCATGTTCTAGAGTTTAATTTGAATGTCCTATGGGGTAAATGGAACAAGATAGCTACTGAAGTATATAACTCTGGGAGAGTGATAACCTAAGTTGTGATAAGTCTTCTCCTGTGTTAGTTTTTATGTAATTGTGATATGGTGTAACAACTTGTCTTACTGATTACTCGGCACTTCTCTGTTAAGGGATTATGGCTAGGTTATCAGGGTTGTGTTGAACTGCCTTTAGAAGTGCAGATCATCAGGATGGAAATTGCGGATGTTTTTTCCCCTGATTAGATCTAACATTATTGTAGTGGATCTTTAATGACATTGGTGCCCGTGCATCCTGAAAGTTATTTGCTTTAGAATGTTAGAATATTGCTTTCAGTTGATTGGACCTGTTTGTCCGAGATGAATATCTTTTCTCGGGTGCACTGTCATGTGGAACATACACCTACTGGTTGCTATACATTGAAGAGTCTATATAAAGTAGCCTGCCAGGTACAGGATGCAGTTCTGCCTTCATCTTCTAGCTCAAATGTTATTTGGGAGTTTTTTTTTTTGGCAGAAATTTTGGAACATTGATTCCCCGGCTATAATAGAATGATATTTTTGGTCTGGCGACTTTCTCTAGCTCCGTAGAAATTGTGGAGCTATGGTTCCTTGTGCTCACTGTGTTGCATCGTTTGGAACCATTGATCATGTGTTCCTGGAAGGCCCGCACTCAAGACAAGACAGATGGCGCTGCACCCCACTTGATTTTGATTTTCAACAGGTATTGTTATCCCTTTTGGAGCATGGTTCTCTTAGTGGATGCAGACTGCCTGGGACGAGTATTCCTGGCACATCAGTGTTCATTATGGTCATTTGATGCACAAGGAACCAGGCTTTGGGAGTCCCCAGTTCAGGTTTGTCAGCTAGCAGCTTAGGAGCAGAGCTATTTTCCTCACAAGTTGGTCTACGTAGGCAGGGGCAAAGTACTACTGATGGCGGGTGGAGTTTTCCTCACTCCCTCGCTGGATGTGATGCCTTTGATGATAGTGCTTTTGATGATCAAACTCTAACAATTTCAGTTGGTTGGATGGAGCCAGTTACGGATTTGCGTAACCATGATCTGTTTGGAGGTCATGTGGTTTGCTTATTCTGCTTATCCTACATTATTTTTTCATAATAAAATAATAAAGTTCTGTAACTAATCACATTATCAGCTAGAGTTTCTGTTAACTTGTTGATTCAAAGAAGATGTTGGTCACGGTACTTTGGGGTTTTCCGCCTATTTTATACGTTACCTTTCTACTTTGTATGTGCTATGATAAAATTGCTGATTTAAGTGACCCAACAGGCTGCATTTTTTTCAGCTACTTGTACGATCCAGTCTTTCTTTCAAAAGTTATCCTTTCTAAGAAAATTTGGTCGCTTTTTCTCCATTACTCATTCACTTCAGTGCTTTTGCATAAATCATTGCCCTAAGTTTTAAGTTGACTAATAGTTTATTTAAACTCAAAATGTGTCATTTTAAGTGAGATGAAAATAAATTATATGTAATCTAAGAAAATATGCGCCTTTCCTGTCGCCAACCGGTGATGAAAATATATGAACCCGAATCGAAAAAAAGTCTCATGAACTCCTAACTTCCCATTAGACTCTTTATACGTTTTAGAGTGTATGTTTTAATTTGAATTGTATATTTTAATTAATTAAAAAATTTTAAAATTATATATGAAATTTCTTAAATTTTTGCATTAAAACATATTTTACTAAATGCTTACTTTCAAATGATCGATGTTTTAACACAAAAATGTATCAATTACATTTAAATACACGGTGATAGTTTCATAATATTTAAAAAAGTTGATCTGCTTTCACCGAATCAAAACCCAAAATTGTAATCCTATTCCCTTTTGGTTTTGGATGAAATCTGTATGCAGTATGCCTGTATATATACTTGCACCTGTTTTAGAATTTGGAAAATAAAACTCCATCTTTACAAAGAATATTGATAATAATAATAAGATGGAATCCTGGTCGGATCTCGCACCTGAGTTGTTGACAGGGATAGCAGTAAAACTAAAACACATCGCAGATTTTACGGCTTTGAGAGGAGTTTGTACGTCGTGGCGAGCCGCTGCAGCTAAGGATATCTTCAAGAGTGCTCCCCTTCTCATGCTCTCCGAGAATAAAAACGACTACAGTGATGAACGCAATTTCTACAGCCTCTCAACCAGGGATGTTCGCAAGGCAGCGGTCCCCGAAGCAAAGGGTAAAAGATGCATTGATGCCAGATTTGGATGGATTGTAACTGTAGCACCTAGTGGTGGCGAGGTTTATTTGTTCAAACCATTTTCCTCATCCCCAATCATTCCACTACCTAACTTCCACAACTTCCCCAAATATGAGGAGAATAGATGTAATCCCGATGTTATGTTTATCAAAAAGGCGATACTCACAGCGAATCCGTATGAGACATCAGATTTCATGGTATTTGTGCAGATGAATTTGGTCCTTGGATTTTGGAAGAATGGGGACAAGAATTGGACAAGGATTGAAACAGATATTCGTGGATGCGCAAACATTGGTTACTGTGGCCACAAAATGTATGCAACTGACTTTGGATGCCGGCTCTGGAGTTGGGATCCCTCTGCAACTAATCTCACCAAAATCCAACTCGTACCAACACTCGACGACTTCTTAATTGGTTTCCGAGATGGAGGGATTAATCCTTACATTGTAGAATCGAGTGCTGGCGAGTTACTGATTGTCACACGCAATAATGTTCGTACGGTTGGATATAAGTCAACAGGGGCTACTAAGTTTGAAGTTGTCCGGATAGATGCGATGAAGGGAGAATGGGAAGAAATTGATGATATAGGAACAGATGCCATTTTTATTGGTGAGAATGCTACTGTTTCTGTTGCTGCCGATGATTTTCCAGGTGCCATCAAACCTAATTGTATCTATTTCACGGATGACTGCATAGATGTGTATTCCGTGGGATCTAGGAACAGAAAAGCGCGTTTAAATCCTAATTATAAAGAAGGTGGAAAGGATATGGGAATTTATGACATCAAACAAGGGAGCATTGAAAGGTTTCCCATTCAATCATTTTCTCCCATTTGTCCACCGTTTTGGGTATTTCCTTGATATGGAGGGCTAGCATTATACTTGTGTGCCTATGTAGCGAGACATTAGTTGGCTTTAGTGAATATGAACTTCTTCTTTTTATGTTCTGTTATTGAATTATATATATACAAGTTCATTCTTAGCTCATACCATGTTTGGTTATTATGTTTTATTTATTACTGCTGTTGTAGAAAGGATAGGGTTCAATCTGGAATCGGCGCAAAATTATTACAATTGACTGATGGTTCCTCTCTAATTTGTGAGTGTGCATCTTGATTTTGATGGTCCTCGGCGATCACATCTTGCATTTCATGTTTAGTTATTGAATTAAATATGTACTTCATTCTTAACAGAACTCAAACTATATTGTGAGTTCTCAGCATTTTAAATCAGCATACTTCAAGGTTGATGGTCCTCACTCATACTTTTCATCATTTTCCTCCAATCCAGTGTGGTCAATGTTATACTATATTGTGTCCTCTGTGATCAAGATCATGACATTGCGAAACAAGGTTGTGTATGTACATTTCACAATATTTCGATTCTGTTAGCCGAATGGACTCTGGAGGATTTCACTCAACATTTTAGTGGTGGCAGCAGTGGCAGACCTAGCCGAAGGGAAATGATATTAGTTACCAGCCATTCTAAATCTGAATATGGATTCTGGCTACAACTCAACCGGCAAGGTGCCGAGGTTAGAGTGACAAACTTCCATTTAAAAACCAAGCTGGCTTTATGTTGCTGGTATTTGCTTGAATCCTTGATCCCTGGAGCCTTACATCAAGCTTATGGCACCAAAAACATCTATATGCAGGTTAAGTAGAACCATCCAAACTCAGTGGTAGAAACTGGAAAACACAACAGTCTGCCATAATGATTCCCTTGGAAGGTAATCTTACAATAATGTTGGCCTGGGATTTAGCTATTAGATGGTTTTGATTTTTTTAAGCTCAGCCTACTTAGAATGTCATGTCGAGTGGAATTTGGAGAACTGGAGAATGCCATATGTTGGTGCAGACTGTGCAGTTACATCTATCAATTCTAATTTTTCCTACTGTCACTCAGTATGCTTAGACTTGTGGTTCTAAGTTGTTATAAATATATGTCAATTGCTGGTGTGATGTTGTTATTGCAGGTGCTTGGATGAAACCTTAACTTTAGGCCATAAAACGTGATCCAATTTAAGCAGAGAAGGACCAAAATGGCCTAAGTATTACAAAAACAATGCCCCAAGAAATGGAGCTATCAGAAGATAGGATCGGTGCTTATTGGAAAATAAATTTCCACATTTTATTTTGATTTGATTATTAAAGTTTAGGGGCATTTTGGTCTTTTCAGTATTAACAGATGGTTATTAGCATTTGATCAAGACCTCTTTACTAATTGTCAATTTAATTGAAATAAAAGAAAGAAAGAATAGAAATGTTATTTTGATGGGTAAAATTAGGGGGAGTAAATGAGTTGAACCGTTCGTGAACAAATTTCGATAAAGTCGTTCAAAACTCGATCTCGAACTCATTCGAATTATTTCGATGGATTCAACGAACTTATCAACCCAATACGAATAGCTAAATATATTATTAATATTAGGGATTTGTAGAATTAAAAAAATTTTGGCCTAACTAAAATTCAATTGAGTTTTAGTCGTTTCTATTCATACGTTTTGGTATTTTAGATTGGTGATTATTATGTTATTATTATAATTTAATAAGTTAATTAAATTATGTTGCTTTGAAATTAAATTTTTTAGTGTAACATGAAGTTCGGATTCATTGAACTTGTGAGTCGGTGTCGAACTCATATATAACTTAACGAGTTGAGCATGAGTTCAATTTTTTATGCTCAAAAAAATATTTAATGAGTCGAATTTGAACACACTCTTACTCTATCTCGACTCAACTAATTTACACCCCTAAGTAAAATTTTAAAAAGAAATAGAAGTAAAAGGGAAAGCTAAAATGCAGCTATGGCTCTCTGAAGTGTGTTTTTTCTCATTTCAAATTATTATAAATACACATAACACTAAAAGAGAATTCCCAAAAACAATACAAAAAAGTTCATGTAGTTGAAAAAGAAGAGCGAATGGGATATCACAAGGAACAGATCAAGAATCACATGGAATCAAGTCATTCCTCAGTGATGAATAAAACGGGTAACATCCAGTTTTTTTGTGGTTCATGCAACAATGGGCTCAAATTGCAAAACGAATCTACAATTCCCCGTTCTGTAATCCACAAGTAACGTGGTCATGGAATGTTAAAATCTCGCAAGTAAACTAACGCGTGGCGTATCATATTTTATGAGGTTTTTCCAATTTTAGATAAGGGTGCATAGTTAGTGAGATTTGGCTCGTTCCGTGTAATAGTTTAGTGTGTTATTTTTGGAATTTTGGGGTATACAGGTATGAATGAGGTCAATAATTCACGAGTGACTCGTAAATAATTCAGTCAAAACTCAAACTCGCGTTTGAGTTGATTGAACTAGACTTGAGCTCGTTCATATATATAAGCTCAAAATTAAATATATTAGAACTATATAATAGGTTCGTCGAGATGGGCGAGTAAAAAAATGTACAATTATACATATTATTATATATGATATATTTTACATTTTATAAAATAAAAATTAATTTTTAATCAACTGGGGGCGGCAGCCAAGTGCACGCTCCTCACTTTCGTCGAAGAGTGCAACAAATGGGAATCTAACAGTAGTAGTGAAGTTTTAACTTCATGGAGCTTGCTGGTCAGGGGATTGGATTAATGATGAGACTATGTGCTTTTATTATCTTTAAAAAACTTTGTGTATTAATCTACATCTTCACTTTTCTTTTATACTTCTATAACTTCTACTATCACTTCAAAAGGACTTTTTTAATATAAAATAATACTACTTAAAACTTACGTTATATCATTGTTTTTTATTGAAAATTCTTGGATTACCGGGTAATAGATTATCGTGCGGCTTTTGATAGACTCCATATGCAACCTTCACTCTTTGATGCAGAAGCACGCTTCAGAGTTGAGACACGTGCATTATGGCCATAACCGAAAGGAAATCAAAGTACGTGTCTGTCATAACATTGTTGAACATTTATAATAAAGAATCACTATTCTATAAAACTCATAGTTTCCTCAGATATAGTAATAGGATGATTTTATTTACACCGCCTTAATTGATATATACAACTATTTGATTCATTTTGCCGAAATTAATGTCACTAATAATTACACCCATCTTCATTACTTTCTTGTCAATTTGATATTTTATTCATCCAACATTTTAACATTATGATTACATAAAATTCTTGTTGTGCAAATTAATAAAATTAATATGTACATTTTTTTGAAAATAAAGCTAATATATATCTACATTTATTTTGTTATATAGTTTTACTTGTTCATAATTTTACACCATTTAAAATATTCACTATACATGGTATCAATTTATTGATGATGATGATATCGGTTTTTGGCTTATCCGTGCCATGGATTTTTTATTGTTTGATTGTCTAAGGCCCTGTCAAGTTCAGATTATTTTCAGCTGAACTGCGCGAAAGCTGGTTAAAATTAGCTGAAGTAAGCCGCAATTAGTTGAAGCAAGCTGCAAGTAGTTGAAGCACACTGCAGTCGGCTGAAGCCAGCTGCAGTCGGCTGAAATTAGATTAAGCAAGTTGCAGTTAGTTGAATCATGCTGCAATTAGCCGAAACACGCTGCAGTTCGCTGAAATAAGCTAAAAAATAGAGCACAAAAATAAAATTTTATTAAATTTTAAATTCTCCTCCTTCCTTTGTTTAATGTGCACTAAACATTTTTTTAAATTTTTTTACTATTCCTCTTTCACTTTTTAAATCTCAAAATTTATCTATTTTTTCTTTAATATGATTCATCCGAATCATCCTAAAATCCCATGTATTCGGCAAACAATATAATATATTCTCTTTTAACCACTCTTTTTAATTAATTTTATTTTTCCTCTTCCAAATCCACAATGTTTTTTGTGTTCAATTTATGTAGGAAAATATTATTTGGTTGATTCTGGGTACCGACACACTTTTGGGTACATGGCTCCATTTTCCGATACAAGAGCAAGAAGACATGTACCAGAGTTTAGACATGCACCATCTAGAGGTAAGGCGGAACATTTTAACATACGCCATTCTTCATTGAGAATGAAAATCGAATGTGGATTTGGACAATTGAAAAATACTTGAAGAGTGCTTAAAATAATGCCTCAAATTGAAGATTGTCATAAAATGTCAATTATTGTTGTATGTTTCACGCTTCATAACTTCATTCCAATGCAAGAGATTGCATTCCTTGTTTTAGATCATGAGCATACACAAGAAACTAGTTCACTATGTTTGATGAACATAAAAAAAAAGGGCTATGTCAGAAATGTGTGAAGGTATAGCTGAACATGTTTGGAATTCGGTACATGGTGATACTAGTGAAATTGAACAATCAGATGATAGCGATTAGTATTGGATGCAACCGATATGCATTTTGGGAATAGTTGCTCAAATTGTTACTTTCGAGTATAGATTAATTTGATCTATTCTCGATTACTAAACTAAACATGTTAAAAAGTAACTTTATTTGATAAATCAAAATAAAATTTTATCATTGGCATTTGATAAAAAGTAACTTTATTTCAAAAAATATGATTGAAATTTTTTTAAGGCAGCTGGAGAACACTATAGTTAGCTGAAGTTTGCTGAAGCAAGTTGCAGGTAGTTGAAGCACGCTGCAGTTAGCTGAAATTAGATGAAATTAGCTTAACTTAATTGCAACGTATGTAAAATTGATTGTCTACTCAATCATATTTTGGTTATGGCTTGAGAAAACTACTCATACATTATAGCTTAATTGAAAAGCATATGCTACGATATTTATGCATAACATAAATTCTATAATTTGTAGTATATGCTAGTTGAAATTTGAGTTCCCTTTAATTTGATTAAAATGCTCATTTTGTGATTAAAAACAATTAGACATTTAATTATGGTTCGGTTTAGGGTCCAATTCACACATATATGGATTGATTTTTTTTTGAAATCACCTATATATTACATGGATACATATCTAATCTAAGACTATACTAGAAGACACCACCATTGAATTCGAAGAACAGTTAAGTTTGCACTCCATCCATTTACTAGCTCTGGGATGCCCTCCTGAGAAGACCCATAACTGCTTCACCAACGAGCCACCAAACCACCGAAACCGAAATCGAAACCACCAATCGGACCACTTATAGTATCGGAGACCACGATTTGGACCAAAAACATTGTCCATTGGGTTATCCATGACCCATTAACACTAGGTATAAACCCTTTCAACAATTAACCTAAAACTCGCAAATTGTTGTCAAATGTGTGATTTGAACCTGGAACCCCTCAGTTATGAGAATGTGAGTTTTACCACTTCAACCAAGTTTCATTCACATGGACTCATTAGTCACCACAAATGTGATAATTTTACATGGCATTTTGCTTCTGCACATTGTATGCTTTATACATGAACAGTTTGATCATTCTGAGTTAACACACATGCAATATATATATATATATATATATATATAAATATATATGATCCCGATTAAGAGGGTACGTGCAATATGTGGATAAATTTGTTATTTAATTAGTGACTTTATGGAATGAATGCAAATCAAGAATATGTAGACATACTTGCATGGTTTTGGTTTTAAATTGCATGAAGGAATTACATTATTGCATGTCTTTTTTTATGTGGTTTTGAGATGTGCATGTTATTCATCATCAAATATGTATGCGTGCTTTCATTATAACCTGATGTTGATATATATCCTGGATACATATTTTATGCTTATATTCATAAAAACTGCCATATTATTAAATTATGTTAATAATGCATGTAAACTTGCCTTGATTTATGATCTGTGGTCATGCATTTTTCTTTATTTGCTCTATATGTCATGTAAACTTGACTTGATCTATGATATTTGGTCATGCATTTTTCTTTATTTGCTCTTCATGTTCATGCATGCAATTATGCAGATTATTTTTTTTCATATAATCATTTGCATAAGAATACTATGGCTAAGTGATTTGTAAATTCGGGAGCCATCCTTGGTTGTACATAATGGACTACTTAATTATGCATTGCACCAAATTCGAAACCCAAAATTGTAATCCTATTCCCTTTTGCTTTTGGATGAAATTATATATAATATATATATATATATATATATATATATATATATATATATATACTTGCATCTTGTTTCAGAATTTGGAAAAGAAAACTCCATCTTCTCAGAGAATATTGATAATAATAAGATGGAATCTTGGTCTGATCTCGCACATGAGTTGTTGACGAAGATAGCAGTAAAATTAAAACACGTGGCAGATTAATTTGCACCTCGTGGCGATCCGCTGCAGCTAAGGATATCTTCAAGAGTGCTCCCCTTCTTATGCTTTCAGAGAATAATAAAAGTAAGAACAAGAATGAACGCAAATTCTTCAGCCTCTCAACGAGGGATGTTCGCAAGGTAGCGGTCCCCGAATCAAAGGGTAGAAGATGCACTGATGCTAGATTTGGATGGATTGTAGCTATATGTGAGTGTGTGGCTTTATATTGGAGTTCAACCAGGAATGCTCGGCCAGAGCATGTGGGGGTGAAGTTCAAGAGTAAAGGGAAAACACATTCTCACCTGGAAGTGCTCGGCCCGAGCCTTTTGAGGTGAGGTTTCTACTTGCTAAGGAAAATGCCTCTTTGTAATATTTGTGATATTTCTTCTTGTTGGGCCAAAAGCCCATCAGTTAGGAATAGATATAAATAGAAGGGTAAGGCTTAGTGAGGGTGGAGAAGAGTTAGAAACAAATCGTTAGAATTTGGGGGAGAGGCCAAAGGGAGACTAGGGTTTAGCGAGAGGGAGGAGAGATCTTGCAAGAGAGTTTTATCCTTGTAATCTTGACTCGTGAAACTAGTGGAATTATTCTTGCAGGACTCGTAAATCTCGTGTTCTTGCATCTTTTGAATTATTTTAGATTTCTTGTCAATTACTAGTAGCTCCATAGTGTTTTATGCATTCCGCTGCGTGAATCCGTCGTGGTAGAACACAACACTATAGCACCTCGTGGTGGCGAGTTTATTTGTTCAAACCATTTTTCTGAGTTTATTTTTTTATTTGTTAAAAAAAAAGTTTTAAAATTATGCCCAAATATACCATTAGAAACTAAAAATATATTTACGAGTAAATTCAACTCACTTTGTCAGTTGGTTGTCCGGGCGAACCAGAGAACGGACATGGAGACATCAGCTTCGAAACCATCCCTTCCCGCCACCGCTGCAGACCACCGTGACGACGACCTCTACACAATCCCCAGCAAATCCAGTACGTTTCTCTCTCCCTCTCTCTCTCTCTCGCTCGCATTCTCGAAACCCTTATTTCCCGACTGAGCTAACTCTGCTTCTTCTTCTTCAATTAGATTGGTTCGAATGGGGCAAGGTCCACGAGGTCGAGAAGATTCACCTGCCGGAGTTCTTCGACGGCTCCTCCTTCACGCGGACGGAGAGGATATACAAGGAGTACCGCGATTTCATCATCTGCAAGTACCGGGAAGACCCGTCCAGGAAGCTCACCTTCTCCGCTGTCCGCAAGTCGCTCGTCGGTGACGTCACCACCCTCCGCAAGGTCTTCGCCTTCCTCGAGGAATGGGGGCTCATCAACTTCACCGAGGCTGGGGATGACGACGAGGCGGAGGCGCGGCGGAGATGGGTGGTTAGGGTTGAGGAAGGTCCGCCGCACGGGGTGAAGGTTGTGCTGGCGCCTAATTCCACGAAGGTGGCTACGCCGCTCCCGCCTCCTGTGATGCTGCCTCCGCTGCAGGAGTCTGCTGCTGAAGGTGGGTCGAAATCGCAGCCTTTTGCTTCTTATTCGGATGTTTATGGGGAGCTGCTGAAGCAGGAGGAGCAGGAGAAGGAGCTGATGGCTTGTGGGGGATGTAAGGAGCGTTGTGATTCCGGGCATTATGAATACTCTAAGGTACATTTGACTGAGTTTAGTTGCATTTGAAGCATCCAATTTGGGTGATTTATGGGAACTTGTACATTATTTGTTTTTATAGTGCAGTTTAACCTGTTGATGCATTTGATGTTTCAAAGATATGGCTTGATGTTTTTATAATGCGGTATAACCTGTCGATGCATTTAATGATTCAAAGATATGGGTTGTTTTATCTGATATTATAGTTGTAGAATAAGATATGTTTTTGATGCATTTGATGATTTGGAGATATGGCTGATGTTTTTGATGCATTTGATGATTCAAAGATATGGGTTGTTTTATCTGAGATTATAGATGTAGACTAAGATATGTTGATGCTCTCCAATTTCTTTAAATACTGGATGTTCTGTTCTCATTTTTCGATGTTCACGTTTTTATTTTTATGTGAATATTACTTGGTTCTGTTACCACACATCAGGAGAAGGGCTTTATTCGCTGCAAGAAGTGCTTTGAGAAGGGTGACTGCGGGGGAAAATCTGTTTCGGACTTCGAGTTCGTTGATGACAAGAATGAGAGAGCTTTATGGACTGAAGCAGAAACCTTGCTCCTGTTGGAGTCTGTTTTGAAGCATGGAGATGATTGGGAGCTTGTTGCTCAAAATATTAATACGAAGACCAAGTTGGATTGTATATCAAAGCTCCTTCAGCTGCCTTTTGGCAATCTTATGCTGGGGTCTAGTGTGAATAGGAGTAGGTTTTGGGAGATGAGCTCTGAAAACTCTACTGCTGAACACACAATGTCAGCTTCCAGCATGAATCAAGATTCTGACAGCAGCGCTGTTGGACAAACAGCTGAAGCTTCTGGGAAGCGCCAAGGATCTGACACTGGGAATGGTATTGATCATAAGGCGAACGATGAGGAGCGGGATAATGCATCTGTTGATGAACAAGGTCCCCCGCAAAAGAAATTATGTACCATTCCTGATTTGGATGCTAGCAGCTACCTGATGAAACAGGTTACAATCCTACCGGCTCCTTATTACTCCCAATATTATATAACTTCTTTGTGAATCCTTCAGCACAGTTTCAGAGTTGTAAAATGTGTAACTGATAATATACAGAACAACCCAAAGTTCTAAAAAGCTATATATTCTTTACATTTCAATGAAGATATATTATTGTACTTGATAATTGATACCTTGTTCAACTTTGTCAGGTAGCACGTATTTCTTCAGTTGTTGGCCCTTCTGTCACAGCTTCTGCTGCAGATGCTGCGGTTGAAGAGCTCTGTCTTGAAAACAGGTGTTCAAGGGTTATACTTAATGATGATGATAACAAGGCGGATGAGTCTAAGTCCTCAGTTCCAAGTAACGATGAAGAAAAGTGAGTATCTTTCAGAGACTGATCTATTTCCATTTGTAATTCAATTATTTCATTAGCAGCAAAATATAAGAAACCTGTTTTTGAACTTATTCAGAGTCCTTGATGCTACAAATACAGAAGGGGAAACACATTCTACCGTATCAGGTCTGTGCAAAAGAGTTTGCATCTTCTTTTTTTCAAGTTCTTGTTTGTTAGTTCTGGCAATTTTTATAAATGAAAGCAAATAATTTAAAAGTTCAGATCTGTAATTTGTGCCGTACCAACTTTGCTCATGAAACTGTTAATGGCATTCTTTGGCAATCTCCTTTTTCTCTTACTTTTGAAGCTTCTGCCCACAGAGCCTCCAGAAACTGCTCAGAAGAATGTTATTCCTGTAGCCTTGAGAATGAGGGCAGCAACTGCAACTTCTCTTGGAGTAGCGGCCGCCCATGCAAAGTTATTGGCAGATCAAGAAGAGAGGGAGATTGAAAGTTTGATGGCTTCTGTAATTGAGACTCAGGTAAACGCAACTCTCGGATATATATTCTTGTTGTATTACGCATCAGTTTCTTTCTGCTAGTTTTTTTATCTTTCACACTTTTGTGAGTGTAGTTGAAAAAGATGAAACATAAGGCACAAATTTTGGAAAATCTGGAGGAGATGATGGAGAAACAGTACCAGCAGTTAGAGGAAATCGAAGAGACGATATTAGAAGAGAGGATCAATGTGCTTCAGCAGATTTTCAGTTCTGGGATCCCTAGATGGAAGGACCCAACAAGCATAAGATCTAACACAGGCAGCTAAAATTTGAACCCTGGTTTTATATTTAATTTGTTTGTGTAGATTTTGCTGTACAATTGAAACCTGAAAATTGGCATGAGAGGCTGTTGCTGTCAAATGTTAGGGGGATTAATATGAAGCTTAGTTTTATATTTACTATCTTCTGATTTTCATACTTATTGATAACTTTATGGACACTTTTATTTAACATTTTTTGAATTTTGTGTAAAATATTATTTAGAATTTTCATCTTGTAGCAGTTGCAGAGAGAGAGAACGTTTCATGCACTGGTGTCTAAGGGTATTACTGAGTATTTTTCTTACTTGTCGATTGACAATACTGTAACAATGAAGAGTTTGTTATCGAACAAATTCTTTGATAAAAAGATTTCGTTTGTTCTTTCAACTTTCAAAGGGCAAATTTCGATTGCCCATTGTTAATTTTTTGTTCTTCTACTAGAAACATTCTTTATGTAATCTTCTACTTTAAAAGTCTTCTCAAAGTTAATTTTGTTTACCAAGTTTTTGTGTTTGATGAATTTGAACATACGAGACGGTCGTAAAATACCTTACCTACTCGATTGCGACATCATCGTCTGTATCTCTACCAACTCGATTATTGATACTTAGGGTGTGTTTAGTTCACAAGTTTTTTGAGAGTCTAGATTTTGTTTTGAGTTTTTGAGAGTTTGGATTTTTGTTTGGGATTTTGAAAGTCTGGTTTTGCAAAATCCTTGTTTGGTTGGGTTGGATTTGTGAGTATAGAACAAAATCTTTGATTGATTTTTAAGATTTTGCAAATCTGGATTTTGGAAAACTTGATGAACCAAACAAGATTTTACAAAACTGGACTTGGATAGTTTAAGTTTTGCAAAAATTTGTCCAACCAAACACACCTTTACTCTGATAGCTATGTTAGAGAAGGGTCAAGGGCAAGCTTAGGGCTTGATGACTGCTAGCATGAGCAAACTAACATGAGAAGGTCTAACAAGTCATGATCTTACCTTAGATTATGGTGTCAAAATTTTTCTTGAACTATACAATTATAATCCCAAATTTATTCATGATGAGTTTCAATTTTATACCGGTGATATGTGAAAGACGAAATTAACCTTAATATTACATAGAATTCCGAGTTTTGGAGAGTTTTATTTATAACATTGAACCATCCAAATTCACGTAAACTTAAACTCTAAATGTGTTGACTGGTTTTAACCGGAGTTAATTTTGGCTTATTACAAAAAATACAAAACTAGTATTTTAATGATTTAATAATGTCATCAGGATTGATTTGGAGCCTTTCTAACTCGAACCTTCTAATGGGTCCATCTTTTATATTTTCTCACACAATTCGGGTCATATGCGTCTAGATCTAAAACTCTCTCATAACCACTAGATATGCATCTCGGTCGACGTCTTTCAACATCTATGTTTTCGGAAATTTATCACACTGTGAACAATCACTCGAACCACTAGGCTAACCCAGTGGACCCAGCAACGACCAGGGTTCCATCCCCACAAAAATAAAAAAGAAATGTACGCTTTCCTTTCAATTAATTTCCCCTAAATAAAAACCCTAAATTCTGAAAAACAAATTTACCCCATTCTTTTATTAACGTATTCAACTAGAACTTTCTCACCATTTATTCTTTTCACAAGGCTCATTCACAGTTTTCTCTCCGGTCACATGCTCATCTCCACTCTGATTCGATGACCCTATTCATCTGCCTAATTTTAAACTAAGGTCAAGAACACGGAACTATGCACACATAACCAAGAATTTGATGAGGATGAAACGGGGATTCCCCAAATAAAAGATTTGCTAAGCAGATTAAGTACAATTGCAAAACGGAATAATGATTTCTCGCAAAAGAAAAAGTTCACATGAAAACGTTCGACCCGAGTTCTGGAATGTGAAACTAAAGAAAAGATTCAAGTGGAAAGAATCGGCCCCGAGACTTTTGGGCTGAGTTTCAACGAACCCCCAAAACCACCTCAAATCACATAGAACACAACCGATTCAAGGATATAAACAGAGTAAACAAGGCACACAGATTTTACGTGGAAAACCCATTCGGGATGAAGGATAAAAACCACAGGACGATTCGGAGTCCAACCCAATAACTTATATGAAGCTCAAAAGGGAGGTTACACAAACCCAATCCATAGTCTCTAAAAGGCTACCAATCAAGCAACCAAAGACTATCAAAAGAGCAATACAAAGTAGAGAGAAAGTTGGAGAATATCACCGATAAAACAGAGCAAAGCCGATCTTGAATAACTCCCAATACGGAGAAGCAATCAACGATCCACAAGTTCAGACCACGGTCTCAAACGCCTCTAGAACGCTACAAGAAAGACAGCTTGATCGGACAACTGAAGACCCTTCAAAGAACCCAATGGAGTTGCTGCAGCAAGAACTCTTTTTCCCTCTCTCCTCTCACAAAAACAGATCTAAAAGCCTGAATGAAGGCCACACACTTTTCCTCATGTTTTGGCCTCATATGCTCTCTCAAAGAGTCAAAGTCAAAGCCCTAAAAGAATCTCTAAAATGGGCCAAAATAAATAGGCTTTTACTACATAGGAAGGGACCTATAACCCAACAGAATTTGGGTCGCGTTGGCTCCTCCCCCATCATATACCTTTCCTTTCTGCGTTAGTCGCCCCTTCCTTCCCCTCACCTATAAAATCACATTTTATCATCCATCGCCACTTTACAACCCCAAAATCCTTCTTTGTGGCGGTGATAATTCAGGCTGATCAACTTCTAAATAGATTGAAGACGATCGCTCTGATCTTGTGCCCACACTGATTTTTCCTGATCGAGTTGAATAGTAGATCACACATGTGTCCGTATAGGTGCAGATTTGGGCAAACTAGTGGCGACTTGTGAAGGCCAACACACTATCGTCGGATCTGCAACTTTTTCCGCTTAGGTCGACTTCTAATTAAACCGGTTTGCCCGGTGAACCGGTCCAGACTAAGTCAAATCGGTTCAGTTCATGAATGGTCTTTTGGGACTGGTACTACTAAAAGGAAGTGGTGATTTTTTTTTTTTTATAGATTTGTACGTTGTGACTTTCAAATTAGGACTTCCGCAAAATTATTTTTGGCTAACTAATTGAGTTTTTGTGCCTATTTTCTTGTTTTCCTTCTCACCCAGTGTAGCTGGACAGTTGGAAAATTATTTACTTCCAGTCTATTTTATGATCACAACATAGGAGAAATCTAAATTATAATAGTCTTGGCAACTTACTATATATCAGCGATTTTGTGGTTGGATCAATGAATTGACTTGTAGATTATGTTGGTTTTTATTGATTCGAATTATGGATGCTATACTAGTCTGATAGTTTAATTCTTTTTGGGTATTGTCCCTAGGTTTTATTCTTAGATCATCCTTTTTAGAGAAATTTGCATCTCTATGTAAATTTTCTCAACTACAAGCTTGCACACATTACAGGTCGAGTATACGATGGAGAACTAATGTGTATGATCTCTATACATGTTTTCTTTATTAAAGACGCATTAGCATTGGAATTTAATATGTATCTCTATACAGATTTTCTTATTTAGAACTTATAGATTTAGTCCTTCTAAAATTTGTTTACTCGTGCTTTGTAATAGTATCAAAATCACTTCTAACTTGCCTATTTGATCTGTTGTTAGGGTTTGGGGAGTCTAATAAATTTTCCCTGGATTTGGCAATTTAAATTATTTTGGAGCGGTGATGGTGGTGTGCTTTTGTGTATTCATCAAGTCATTAGCCAAAATTAAATCGGTTAAAGTTCGTAAATATGTCCAATGGTGTAGTTCTACTTTAGGGATAAATGCTCAAATGACCCTTTTTTTTTTGAAATAATGCTCAAATGACCCTTAGTTGTTGGTTATGTGTTATTATAACTCTCAATTCTTAGAATGTGCTATTATACCTGAATTGGCATGAATTTTGAAACGTATAACCTTCTAATCATTAATCGATATTGACTTTAATTTTTGAAACATTAATGCACCAAAAATGACAGAAATGCCCCACTTTATGCTAAAATTGTCTAGCAGGCACGAAGCCCAGAATTGGGTTCTTTCAGAGTTCCACAACCACCATTTATCCCAACTCCTCACTGCCACTCGAAAATCAATGATGAAGATGAACTGAAATCAATTAAATTATAAAAACCTCATTCAAATCAAAATTTAAGAAGCAACTTTTTCTAAAATATTAAATTAAGATCACAACATCATCACCTGTACAAATCACCCAACACCGTCAACTTGGCCTACCGCCACACCGGCGTCACGGCCTTGAACTAGGTGGCGTGGGTGCTAAACCCCTCCCGCTTCTGCATGGTCAACATGCAGTGCCTAGTGGCGTTCCAGAACTCCTTCGGCACCATCTGCACATACACCTTGCCTAATCTGGCCTCCCCTGGGTCGGCGACTCTCGCCGAGGCACCATTCAACTTCCAGGTGCCGAGTCACATGGCCGAATTCGTCGAGGCAAAGCATGATCATCACGCCACCATTCAGTTGCCCGCGAGCGGGACCGGTTTTCAGCATCTCTGTCAGGTTAAATTTTGGTATTTACCATCATATTCGAATTGGGTTTATTGAATTCACAGATTGTTGTGGATGATTGGGTGAATGGTTGCCTTATGAGAGATGGAGAGAAAATGGATGAAGGACTGCGTATTGGAAGATGGAGCAATACTGGTTTGTGTTTGGAGACGGCCAGTGAAGAAATTTTAAGAAAATAAGGCGAGGTTTTGTTTTTAAATCCAATGGCTTTATTGTCCTTTCACATTTGGACGGACTTTCAGTAACCGGAATGATAAGGTAAGGTTATGATAACATTAAAAAAAATTGAGGGTTATATTAACACATAAATAAAATTTGAGTGTCATAATAGCACTTTTCTCTATACTTTACAAAAATTGGTTGGAGGTTAATATTACTTTTCCAGAATTTAAGGTTATTTTCACACTTAATAAAACTTAGGGGTTATCTAAATCATTACATTTTTTAAATAAAAATGGCTATCAAAACATGTAACTCGGTTCTTTTTATAGTTTTCGAGGTTAAAATTGGCTAGAAGGACATTAATCCATCTACTATGTTTTTCCAAAGGTTGAATACAATGTATAATAATTGTAAATATTAAAAATAAATAATATAATATGTCAAAATATAAGTACTTGAAGTCGATGATAATGAGTTAAACATTATTCAACTAACATTTTCTTTATGAATGGGATTTCAAAATCAAAGAAGAATATATAAAATGTAGAGAATCAACAATAATAAATGAGAAAGTTGTGGGTAGGAGGATTATAAGTTTATGGTACGATCGCTTTTTATATCACATTTTCATGGGTTAAGTTTAATATATCTATATAATTAGTTCATGTGTTTCTACCACTAGTTCAATTTTTCCTCCATTTTCTATTTTTTAATATTTTAAAATAAATTAATTGGATTAGAATGACAAACAAATGTTATAACCAGGTGCGGATTTTAGGGTGGGGTCGCTGGGGTCACGTGACCCCACTGAGATTTGAGTTATATAAACCTTTTATACTCTTACAAATCACATAGTCTGACGGTGCAGGAGTGGTGATTTTAGTGAGAACGAAGTTTCATGTGATGTAGGTCCTGAGTTCAAACTTCTTCTTTTATAACACATTTGGTTTTTTTTCCCCTTCTCCTTTTACATTTATTTTCTTTACTTTTTTCTTTTTCTTTTACATTTGGTTTTTTATAATAAGTAGTACTCAATTTATACTCTTTACATTATACATTTAATTATGACATATTATATTTCATTTCTTTTTCTAATTAAGGTTTTATTGTTTTTTTCCTTATAAAATATATCATTTTTGTTCCTATCATATTTTATAGTTTTATTTGATTTTTAAACTAGGTAGAAGTTATTTGAGCATTATTCATGATCATTTTCAATAAATCATTTTTAAATTATATTTTAATTTTAATATGTTATATTCTTATAATTAATAAATATATAATAAAATTTATCATTATTATATATATGCACAACACACATTCATCGATAACGCACATTATAACATTAAAAAATTGTGTAACCATTTAAGTCATAAAATAGTTAATTAATATAAAATGTATGTAATTTAGTATCAAATTAAGTGCCCCTATCAGAAAAAATTTCTAGATCCGCAACTAGTTATAACCATGCAAATTATCCTAAATAAACACATGAAGAATGCATGCGTTCTACCATAAATTAGAGTAATACGATCTCACTCAAAACTTTGTAGTAATTAATAGTAGTCGGGTGAAAAGTACCATGATAAAAATTATCAAAATGTGACGAATAATAAATAATAATAGAGTGAATTTTGTTTTTGAATGGGTAATGAGTGAAATTAGATTGTAACAAAAAAGTATATATTAGTCTTGTAATAGACCGTCTATATTATAACAATAATATAGACGACATATTTCTGCAATTAAAATAGGAAGCGGCCCCCATCCTGCAAATTACTTTTGGGCAGGTCCTTTTTATGCAATTTCCGAAATCTAATAAATATATATACACGTTAACAGTGTCTTTCACTACTACAAAATTGTGCCATTTAAGGCGGTTGGTCCTTCATGTTTTAAGGCAGAAGACAAATGCCTTCTCTGGGTGTGTCTTAAATGAGAAAAATCATCTAAGGCGGTTCCTCTTCCGCCTTAAATGTTTTCAGTTTTAAGGCGTTTATTTCCGCCTTAAATGTAACTTGCGAGTTCGCAAGGAAGCTCGTTTGTAAAAAAAATCCTAGCAAGCTGGACAGCTTGCGATGTATCAAGTCCATTCTATTATAGCAAGCTGGACAGCTTGCGATGTCTTAACTCCACTCTCCTCGATAAAAAAAATGAGCTCTCCGATCCAGAGAGCTCTATAAATATGAAAACATCAAATTTTATTGACAATTCACTAACTCAAATGATTAACAAACAATTCTTGTGAACGGAACAATGTACTTAACATCTAAATGCCAAGGATCATACAATATTCCATTAAAGTAAGTACTCATCTAAAATTGAAGGTTCCTCTATAAAACATCATACTTGTATCTAGAATGATCGATTGTCCACTGTACCATACAAGCAACGTCATTGTTTTAGCTGATTTGTGTTGCTTAAGGAGGTTTTGCTTTATATCATCGTTTTGCCTTATCTCATTAGCCTGGAGACATGAAAATACACATATGAGGAAACAAGAAATTATATCTCAAACTTATGTAAAAACTAAAAACGTAGAGCAACCAACCCCAATAAACTAAAAACGTTTGTCCACACATCATATTATACCATAACTATTTCTAAGCCGTCTCTTCACATTCCACCACATCTTGAACACATACATTACAAAATTTCCTCACTCTTGATGAACTAAAAACTTGTTCATTGGGCTTATCTGCACTTAAGCTAATATCAGTTCAGTTTTTAAAAACTAACTTGATTCAAAATTCATACTTCAAAGCAGAGGGATAAAAAACATTAGTAATATCTATTCAAATTCTCATGTTTGAAATTCTACGAACAAGATTCTGCTGCCTTAAAAGTTCTGTAGTATACTCACTTTCATTACTGGTTTTGAACTAAATAAAAAAGAGTACTGATTATAGAGTTCGGTTCAATGTTTCTAGATCACTACCAAACAAAAATCAACCAAATCAGAGTCTCAGTTACAAAGATGTGCTTATCTTAAGTTAAACACGCTAGCTATCATTAATTTGTAATAAACTAAAACTAGCAGTTTTGAAAGCAAATTATCTCAGTCATTACTTATTCGTTTTCAATAATTTGAGGTTCTAAAATATAGCTTATCTTACAAGGATTATATAGGAATAAAACATGACAAAATCAGAGCTATTGCTTGAAAATTACAGGCTTTTCAAGTTCAGACTTCTTCTTATGCTACTGAAACAGAACAGTTAAAAGAGCAGAACTTCAAGATTATTTTTCTCCCTCGTTTGTACACTAAATAAGTCGATTCTTGATACTATATTGTAACTCTAAATCCAAGGTTTTCAAATTTATCATTAGTACCATGTATAAAGCTATGGATTCAATGTTACAAGCTTTTAAAGCTCAGTACTTTGATATTAGCAAAGTCCATATTTTTACAGTGTTTTCATATACCCAATTCATCCCTTTATAATTTAACTCACCAATCATATTCAAAATCTAATATTTCAAAACTACAATTCACCACACCCCCTCTATAATATAAACACATAAGAAGAGATTCTTGATATCCCTAAGTTATAATCGTAAAACATCAAAATCAACATTGAACCCAGAAGTTGCTAGTTATCATATGAGTATCCGAAGAATACCTGGGGAGTGAAGCAAACTAAAGAGCAACGGCACTGAACGAGCGGCGCGACCAAGCTCGTTTTTAATAGTGTAGCCACTGAACTACTACTTCTGGTTCTTCAAAGCAGAAATGATAGAGCTCTAAGAAGCCACATTATCACACACAGCATCACCAAACACCCGTGAAGCATCCTCAAACCTACAACTCACTGAAAACAAGTTCATCATTCCAGTCCTCACATAAGGACTTGAAAAGAATCCATCTTTCAGAGAAACCAAATAAACCTGCTCACCAAGTCAAGCACTCCAGACTTCCACACGCATAAAGAATACTCCCATAAGTATATTCATCCATAGCCAAACCCAGCCGGTGCATTCAACAAAACTCCCTCCACAAACCCCCAAACAGAAAGTTATTATTATAGCCTAAGTTCAGAGCATTCCAAGAAACAATATTTGGTTCAGGAATTTTATCAAACACCTTGAACACATAGTCGATGTTTCCACATATCAGAAGTAACAGTTGAGCAAAGTATTCGCATCGAATACGTCCCAATCGAGCACACTGACCTTTCAAATACGTCCCAATGCACGATCTTCGTATCCCGAAGGCAGAAGTTTCTGGATAATTTGGGGTCTGTAAGGATGAAAAGAGGGTTGAATAGTTATAGCTCTAAAACAACAAAATCAACATTGAACCCAGAAATTACTAGTTATAATATGAGTCTGAAGAATACCTGGGGAGTGAAGAGCAGCGGCACTGAAGACGATTTCCCATCTTCGAACAAAGAATGGACGAGAACAACGCGACAGAGGTGAAAGATTTACGGGTTCTGCAGAAGACGGTGCCGGGAAAAGGCTGATGGCTCCGACGAGGGCTTCGAAAAAAGACGGGCACAAGAAGGCTGACGGCCGTGGTCGGAGAATTCGTATGCCGATGGCGTTGCAGAAGATGGGATTGAGACTTTCTGTCTAAGTATGGGTAAGATTTTGGGGTAAGGGTTTAATTTGGGTGTTTATATCTTTTAAAAGTCTCTTGCGATATCGGAACTAGCTTTTTATCTATGACCGAGTCTACTTCCGAATTCGGAACACACTTATATTTACGACATTAATTTTAAACGACTTAAATATTTTTTAAACGCCGTAAACTTAACTTTTGGGACAAACGAAATACAGTTGCGAGATTGGAAGTAATGTTTAAGGCGGATGTTTCAACGTACACGTTAAACGTCTTAAATTTGTGTCTTAAATGAACCCTTTTCTACTAGTGTTTTTCCCCAAATTCTGAAACGAGTCTTTTCCCCTTTCCCCCAAATTCTCCAGAGCTCTGCCTTTCTGCCCGTGAAATCCTTTTCTTCTGCTTTTTCCCAACGATATATCCCCATTCTTTCGAATTGATGTTGAGATGGAGTCCTTACAGAGGTACTTCTATAAGAAGATGAGGCAGAACCAGAACCTCGGCGCTTCAACTTGGCATTTTCCAATTGTTTCAACTCGTCTTCCGGTCGGTGTTCAACTCGTATTCCGATCGGCTCCGGCTCCTGGTAACTTCTCGTGTCTGATTTGTTGTGGTTTCGATTTGCTGTGGTTTCGATTGTTGTGATGATTTGTATTCCGATTTATACTCTGATTGCTCTGATAATGTTAGGATCTGCTGTTTCGTTGTTGATCTGTTCTGTGATGTCTATGTATGCTCTGATTGCTGTGATTTCGATTGTTGTGTTATTTTTATGCTCTGACTGCTGTGATTATGTTAGGATCTGCTGTATTAGCTGTTGATTTGCTGCTGTGATCTTTATGTGTGTTGTTGGTTGCTTATATATGTATGTGCAGTTGTTTGATGCAAAATATATGTGTTGTGTGGTTTCTGATTATGCAGTTGCCGTGAGGCATCTATATGTGCTGTGTTGGGGTGCTTATATATGTGTGTGCAGTTTTTTGTGGATTCTGTCTTGTTATGAAATTTTATGTGTTTAGCTTGAAAACTAGACTGTTTAATGTGGTTTCTGTCTGCATATGAAATTTTGTGTGTTTAACTTGAAAATTAGGCTTCTTGATTTGTGTTGAAACTTGATTATTTATTGTGAAAACTGTGGTGTTTGTAAAGTTTGATATTTTAATGTGAAAACTGTGATTGTGAAAACTTGGTTATTAAGGCTGAAAATTACAGTGATTGTAGAAACTATATTTTTTAGGCTGAAAATTGTGGTGGTTGTAAAACTTGATTGTTTAGATTGAAAACTATTTTTATTGTGAAAACTTGATTGTTTAGGTTGAAAACTTTGGTGTTTGTGAAACTTGATTATTTATCGTGAACACTGTGAAGGTTGTAAAAATTTAATTATATAGGCTGAAAAGTAGAGTGATTGTAGAAACTTGATTTTTTAGGCTGAAAACTGTGGTTTTTGTGAAACTTGATTGTTTAAGTTGAAAATTGTGATGATTGTGAAAAAACTGAATTTTTAGGCTGAATACTTTGGTGAAACTTGACTATACTTAACATAAAGTTTTTATGTACCTAAAATCTGATGTTTATAATATGGAAACTTGTCTTTCTAACCTGAATTCTTTTGTGTTTACAAGTGTTTAAAATCCAGAAATTATATTTGCTGATTTGAGTACATATTCTTTGCGTGAACAGTGCCGTGAATAGTGCGAGTGAACAGTGCCGTGAATAATACTTTTCCCAAATTTTGTAAATAAGAACCTCCTTCCTTCCATATTGTAATATAGTTCTTGGTCTATTTTATATCTATAATATAGACGGTCACTCCAGACACCAACTCAAAAAGTATTTCTATTAAAGTATGGTTAGGCGTGAATAATAACTAACATAAAAGCCCCCGTACTCTTAATAACTAAAACACGGCCCCAGCATTTGTATGCTTAAAGAAGTTGTGCACTTCACAAGTCCTTGTGCGCATTTTAATACCAGAAATTTGCTGCCGCAGTAGCAGTTCACTTTGTCAGTATATTTCGGCGGCTCGCAAGTCAGACGCTGCTGAAGCTGGATTAACCAATTTCTGGGTAAAACATCTTTCACTTACATATGTATATGTTTAGATTGTGATGTAAGATGTTTTGATGTTAGATGGTCTTCATATTTGTTTGTTGGCTGCCTGTCAGATGTTTGTAGAAAGTCCTCAATCAAACTGTGATGAATGCTATAGATTACATGATACTAAATGTGCGTGTTTTTGCTAATATACGTGCAGAATTGTAGTATCAATATATCATGGGTGTGATTGAGATATTGTGCAATGCATCATCGTCATCGCTTTGCATTGACAGACCGAAGCCAATTTGCGTGTTTGAAGGGAATTATCCGACCAGTTGCTGCAGCAGAAGCAGGAGGAAAGTGGGTTCCTTAAATATCATGGCGGCATCCGCACCTGTAACTGCTGTTAGTGAGAAAGAGGATGCTCAGCCTGGGACTGTTAAAGGGGATTCTTTTATTCGGTCTCATCTCCTCAAATTGAAGCCTTACCAGCCCATTTTGCCTTTTGAGGTTTTTTCTTGTTCCTATCATTTTAAATTATCGAACAGAATGATTCTGATTTTCTGCTTTGGATTTCGACTAAAGTTTTATTATGATTTCCAATTTGTGCTTAATAAATTATGCTTTCAAAAACCTTAGGATTCACATTTGTAACTTTGTTGTTCTGCTAACACTCTTGTATGATTTATGAGTGTGAGTAATGACATATCTCAATTTGCTGTGAATTGTTAGGCATATCAATGAACGAACTGCTTAATTCTTTTTTAAAGGAAGTTCAATCCTTATGGCCTTTGTTGCTAACACTCATAATCTGAGGAATTTGCTAACATTCATAATTTAAGGACATGTAATATTATCAAGGATATTGTTCAGGTCTTGATTATCTCAATTTGGTCATGCTTCAGTGGACTATATTTTCCGACTTATTGAAAGGATGTATGAAATTTGATGACTTAGGAAATATATTGCCAATACTTATAACACCGCCAATTATTTTTCAACTTTGCAAAACTATAATGTTTTGAATTGTAGCACTATTGTTTTGTTAACTGGATACGAGTTTTCTTGTAAAAGTTATTGCGTACTGAAGTTAGTAATTCCGGGAACAGGTGTTATCTGCTCGGCTTGGTATGAAACCTGAGGATATTGTAAAATTGGACGCAAATGAAAACCCATATGGTCCACCTCCAGAGGCAGGTTTTCTCTTACAATTTAAAACTTGGCTAAGGCCCGTCCTATGAAATGCTCAAATGCATTTTCACTGTTTCCTGTGACTAAGACATGAATTTCTTATAGGTATTTGAGGCTTTGGGATCAATGAAATTTCCTTATATCTACCCTGATCCAGAAAGTCGTCAGTTGCGTGCTGCACTTGCTGAGGATTCTGGCCTTGAATCTGAACATATTCTTGTGGGTTGTGGTGCAGATGAGCTTATTGACTTGATTATGCGGTATAATGCATTTTGAAATGTTTACTTGTGTCTGTCCAATTTAAAATTTGCAGTTGATCAATTCGGTGTTCACTTGGTTGATATCCCCTTCTTACAGGTGTGTACTAGATCCGGGTGATAAAATAGTTGACTGTCCTCCTACCTTTACCATGTACGAGTTTGATGCAGCTGTTAATGGTGCCTTTGTAATCAAGGGTAAAGAAGAACTCTAACTTTGGTTTTCTCATTTGAATTTTAATAATGTCTACCTGTTTTCCTCCACAGGCTTTATATTGGCTGTATGCCATTTTCCTATACATATTTTGTTTTATTTTACTTCTGTTGTATGCAAACATTTAGGGAAATGGTTTGAAGGGGTGGGGGGATGATTGTAGTTTTCTTGCATTAGCAAATTGAAATCTGGGTCCATATTAGTCTCTCATCACTATACTTTTACATAACACATGTGGTGCTATTTTTCTGGTTAAGCATTGTATGCCCATACAGCTTTAAATATAAAACATGCTTAGTTACAGTACTGGGTAGTTCATTTTTTTATTGCTACTCTTTTAGCATATTTACCTTCATGTAACTGGGTGGTTATTTATTTCAAATTTTTACCAGCAGTTTTACCTTCGTGTAACTGGGTGCCTGTGAATACCTCAACT
Source organism: Sherardia arvensis (assembly GCA_948330725.1). Taxonomy (NCBI): domain Eukaryota; kingdom Viridiplantae; phylum Streptophyta; class Magnoliopsida; order Gentianales; family Rubiaceae; genus Sherardia; species Sherardia arvensis. Next base: position 32,462,134 of record OX415241.1, read on the forward strand.
TCGTGGTTTAATTATTAATTGTTTAAGAAACCTTCCTGTAACTGGATTTTTTTTTTTGCCTTATTCGAAATTGACTCCACTGTCTTTTACTTGAGCAGTGCCCCGCAAGTCAGATTTTAGCTTGGACGTGGAAAGTATTGCAGAGGTAGTTGAGAAGGAGAAACCAAAGTGCATTTTCTTAACTTCACCAAATAATCCAGATGGGAGGTATAGTTCTTGCTGCATAAACTGCCTATTCAAACACGTGCAGAAGATCTTTCCACGCCTTTAATTCTGTGGAAAACAGATTATCAATTAAGTATTTTTTAAAAAAGGGAAGGGGTTCATCCTTAACAAGCTCTAGTAACTGATCGTGTAGTCGGTAATTGAGCGTGTTTTTGCTCAAACTTTTAAGCCAGCCTAAAGAACAAATTTAGCACCTAGTTTTTGCTTGTTAAGATGGTCTTCTTAGAAGTTCTTCGAAATTTCTGGCTTGCTCTATACAGTAGTATGAGAAACGTGGCTACATATATCACACCGAAGTTACATTTGTTTCAAATCACAACAAAGTTAATTACCAGGTGGGTAAAGATGGTGCAATAGGTCACATGTATGACCTATATAATTATAGCTTAGAAGTATTTGGTATTCCTCGATAGAACTATAGAATCCTGATCCTCTGTTTGACATTTTGCTATATGATAACTTCATCCACTTGCAGATCTGTGGTTTTAACTTGTTTACATTTTGACTGATGATGTATAGAGATATTTGAACTAACATCATAAGGTTGTATCGAATATTAATTTATGTTGTGTGTCTGTGGCAGCATAATTGGTGATGATGCTCTTTTGAAAATACTGAATCTCCCAATATTAGTTGTTTTGGATGAGGCATACATCGAATTCTCTGGGTTGGAGTCTAGAATGCAATGGGTAAAGAATCGTGAAAATTTGATTGTTCTCCGGACATTTAGTAAACGAGCTGGTAAGTGTATCTTTTCACTTATATATAAAACGATTCTAGTTTTATTATTTTTGCATCCTGACTATCAGGTTAGACTAGAAGAGGGTAGTACCACCCCTCTTTTGAAAGAGATAAAATATTGAAACCGGCTCATTGGCTGTTAGTTCTTGGTGTGTCTTTCCCCCACTTTTTGAAGGACTGTTTTTTTAGAATTTTCTTTTCAACATCAGGTGCTTTGAGTTACAAAATTTTAAGAGTGCAAAAGTATAATTCCATTCTGTCCTTGGGTACAAATATGATTTGAGTAATTTAGATTTATCCTTCTTTCAAGAAGCAAATGTTGCTATAATAAGGATAAATAAATAAATAAATTCTTGTGCGAAAATATATGTTTCTCGTGCTTTTCATTCATTGAGACATGTAGTTGTTTGTTGAACAATCATTCAGGTTTAGCCGGTCTTCGAGTGGGTTATGGTGCCTTCCCGTCTAGTATTATTGAATATTTGTGGAGAGCGAAGCAGCCATACAATGTGTCTGTTGCTGCTGAAGTCTCTGCATGTGCTGCTCTGAAAAACTCTGCCTATCTTGAAGTAAGGAAAAAAAAATCCTCTATCTAAGGCAGGGATTTGATCATAATTTGTTTTGGGACTTTTCCCTCACTATATGAGTAAACTTGGCTACCACTAATGTGAGATTGTTCTGCCAGAATGTCAAAGTGGCTTTGGTCCAAGAAAGGGAAAGGCTATTTCAACTTTTGAAGGAAGTGCCCTTTCTTAATCCTTATCCAAGTTACTCTAATTTCATTCTATGTGAAGTTACATCTGGAATGGATGCCAAGAAAGTGAAGGTACTAACTCTCTCTTTTTTGGGGTAGAGTATCTCTCTCTCTCTCTCTCTCTCTCTCTCTCTCTCTCTCTCTCTCTCTCTCTCTCTCTCTCCTCTCTCCCTCCCTCCCCCCCCCCCTCTCTCTCTCTCTCTCTCTCTCTGCATTATAGAAACTTTGGCCACTGGACTTTTTCATGGAATAGCTTCATAATGTTTCACAGGAAGATCTTGCCAAAATGGGGGTGATGATTCGTCACTACAATAACAAAGAATTGTCGGGTTATGTTCGCGTGTCAGTGGGCAAGCCTGAGCAAACAGATGCGTTGATGAAAGGTTTGAAATCCTTATCATGATTGCGACTGCAGCACTTGTGTTTGGTTACCAGACCGGGGATGAATTCGGAGAGAACTTGTGATCAGTTGACTGTTATTTGGGTGAATTGCCAACACAGCTAGTAAATGGACCACACCAGCTAAGGCACTAGTAAATGGCCACTCCTGTGAACCAACAAACTGTAGTCACTTGTTTAGGTCTGCCTGTGAAAATGGATGGAAATTTGTTACTGCTATACTCTTGCCTAACGGGATGTTTACTTGAATGTTTTGTGGGAACATTATTAGTTTGGCATGATGTTTTTCTAATGGGCATAATGAAGAACGTAGCCTCGGCAATTTTGTTGCAAAGCACTGGAAATAAATTTAAAAAATTGGTAAATTAATTAGAGTTGTTAATTAAATAGTTTACCCACCACTTAGGAAGGGAAATGTATTTAATTTGGCTCAATTTTTTTGTAATTTTATCAAGTCCAAATTCCAATCTTTGCAAGTTACTATCATATTATCAGATGTCCAAAAGGATACATTGATGCCGGGACCTCAATTGTGGTTTATGAATGAGACTAATATTGAAATAAATAAAGACAGCCAGCCAATTTTAAGTGCTCTACCATATTCATTACCAAAAAGATATATTCGGACGATAGTAGTACCTTACATATGAAATGATACGGCAAATAATTGAACATTTAAGAGTCCGAGAAATCATAATGTTTAAGCATCCTAAATGATGCAGCAGATCCTAACACCCAGATTTCATTGCGTCCCCAAAATTTGCCACCAGCATATTTGTATCTTGTCTTCAATCCATCAAAATTAGAAAACCTGCTGGAAAGTTTCACATCAGCTCCCCTGAGTATTTTTTTTAAAAAAGGAGCTCCCCTGAGTATTTACATCTTCAAAAAGAGTTAGAAATCCTCTCTACTATTTTCAGCAAAAGAACATGGAGCTTGCAACATTATCCACTAGTGCGGGAATTTCTGGAATGGCTGGTTTAATCCCGTTTGCACTATCCTCGGCAGAAGTGGCAGCGACATCCTCGTAATCTATGAACTGCCCCATTTGATGAGCTGCAAGATGGGCATAGCGGATAGGAGCAACTGCAGAAAAACATCGGATGAGGTTCTGTAATCAACACTTGATTGATGAAGATAATATGTGAGAAAATGTACACGTTGTTTTAGCGAAATAAAGCAACACTTTAGCAGGGTCAAACAAAAATACCTAAAGATGTTGCACATGAACCCCTTTGATACCTAACAGACAATAAAGAGGGTTATTGTGTGCGGAATATGATAAATGCAGAAAAGAAGAAAGAAACTAGCAAGAGTACGCTATAATCCTTACACATATGACAGTGAAAGGATGAGTTGCTGTAATTCATCAGGAGAGAAACCAATTTCATCAAGTAATACATGATAGTGGATAGGCCGTGAGGTCCCCTGTCATCGGAAAAGAAGAATCAAACTTATCAATCAATACTTTGGACAGTGCGGGCCTTTTAAATCATCTAACACAAACAATGTCAAAATGTATACTGATACCAATGCATAAAATTTTCACTCAATGTTGCTAGCAAAACTTACAAACATCCCAGGTTGAGCGACCATATAGAAATCATAGCTTCTGGGATGGACTACTCCTGTGTCAATGACGGTACCTGCAGGTTGGAGAGGATCATGTAACAGCAGGCAGAACATGCATGTCCACAGTAGCCATCTAGAGATTCAGATACAATATGATGAATACACTTAAATACAGACAGACCTGGTGGAACATTTTCTGGGGACCCATCTTGAAAGAACTTCGTGTGATGATTTTTTTGAGCCACGATCACAGTGAATTTGGGAAGGTCGAGCTCACCAAGATACTCATAAGCCTGGAATATGGGAACATTTAGATATTCTAAAAAAGACACAAATTTGAAAGGGGATGCTGGTTACCACCCATTGTGAGAAAAGCTTTTTTTGTCAACACAAAGCAGATCATCAGTAATTGCAATTGCAGTGGCATATACCACTTAACTCCCTTCATTTAAGCAGAGAAGCATTAAGATTGGAAATTTAAAAGACCATATAGAATGGTCAATTTATTGCACCCAAACTGAAGTACCTTTATCATTTGATTAAGCTCAATGTCCAGAACTTGACTGAACTGTGATTCACTCACTCCATCCCTGATGCATAAAGACATAATAAATGAATGTTGTTAGACTAAAATATATCGGTGTAATGGTGTAACCTCACAACCACTAACCATCAGACCCATCACAGAAATATTGCTGAGGAAAATTGGTGTCAATACTGCCCATGTTGATAATTGTATAGCCATGAAGCTATTTTCAGAAAATGCTTACATAATGTAAGTGGATGAATTGCGAGATGAAATATGCAATTCCCTTGTAAGAGAGTACTGATTGGAAAGAATATTGACTTCCGCATATAGTAAACCATCTAATATTTCGTATACCTACCTGAAAACAATAATCTGAGCGGGCTTGCGAGCATTGCTTGTACAATAAAAATCCACTAGCAGCTCCCTGCAAACATGATAATTGAAAAACAAGAAAATATTTCACCAAATAAAAAAAAAACTACAGGAGGAAACTTTTAAGTTGACTTGCCTCATTATGCCATCATCTTTCCCATCTTCTGTAAGTTTATAAAGGGATTCAATCATTTCCACCTTAGGTGACTGCGAACGAACTGCAGCTCCATACTGCGATATCAGTGGCCATGATTTAGAACCAACAACCTGAAAATCAAAAAAAGGTGTCAGTTGGAAGGTAAATATAAGCATTATTAAGTAGAGAGTAAGGGTATACAGAAAAGAGTTGTTGAAGTGAATTACAGCAGCTATTGATGGAACATCTGCTCGTCCAGGAGATCCATGAGAGACATCCATCCCCAGAATCATAGTTGGAGTATCCTTGACAAATGAAATGCGGGAAGGGCGCTCTATTGACAACAATGAATTGATGCCTCCAAGCTGCACAACAAGATTGGGCGGAAGATCAACAAGATTGTCAAATAGAACAGCCAGCCCCTAACATATTGAGTCTCAAGTGCAAACAATTACCTTCGCATTTATCTTAAGGAGCACATTTCTGAGGTATTGATCAGTGATCTTGATTGGTGAAACACATTGAGTGATGACTCCTGGCTTGCACTCACACAGCGACATTCTCTTCCAGGGCCCTTTGGGTTGGAAAACTTTATCACTATAACATACTTTTTATATCCAAGCAAACTATAATGAAGAACTATCATACCATATAATTCAGAATTTTTCCGCTCTGGCAACACACATAGCAAGAATTGAGCTCCACCGGAAAACTTGGGAAGAATCTGCTTAAACATATTCTTAACTCGTTCAACGGGTCTCAGTTTTTTACTTTGACGCTCTTCCTCTATCAACGAAAATGGACGTTCAATGTGCTGGAACATGACCAGGGACAGACATAAGCACAAATTTGTGAAAGAAGTACGGCAAAAGGAAAAGGTTGCTTAACGTACAATGCCCATCTTCATTCCACAACTAATAAGCTCTCTTGAGAGATAGCTGGTGTCACAACCAGAAGAGAAGTTGACAACTGCCCAACGCTCTATCTTGGAGGGATTGAAGACTTTCTACGAAAAAAGAGAAGTATAATGGTAAGTCTATACAATCCCTTCAAACCAACATTAGATTAATAAAAAAAATACAGTTTTAAGATATAATCCCTCTGATTTCCTAATATTGGCTTAGTTTGACCTCCATAATTCTCAAGGTATATTTGTATAACTTTATGTTGCGAAAAATTTAAAGATATATAACATGATGATTTTATTATTTATGTACTACTTTAAACTTGTGGTCATTTGTTTAGAGAACTGGGGGGAGCACTTAGAAATTGATGAACTTGCATGATTAACATTCCTACCTTCCATCAAGCCTAAAGGTAGATAATAGTTTTGATATCTGCCAACATATGGATTAGGGGAAGGAGTAACCTTGCATTTCCACCTCGTAAGATCTAGGTGGGCTAACTAAAATCTTTGACACGTGAGAACATAGACAAACCTTATTTTTGAAGTTCCAACGTCCATTAGAAATGAGGCAATCTTCATTGTTACCAACCTTCAACTGCAAATTTCAATAATCAGTAGAAATATGTATACAATATCACAGTTATAAAAATGAACCTTTTCAAGAAATGCAATAAAATAAAATAAAATAAGGCTTACCTTTGGTATCTCAAGGACACGGCCATTAACTTGAGAGAACTGATCATCAATGGAGATACCACAAGCAGACAGGAGAGGCTCGTTGTCATAGCTATAGTTTTTCTTGGCCTGCCAAGTTGTTAGAACATGAATAAAAGAATACTCCATCCCACCTTAGTTTGCGCAAACACTATTCATTTAGTTCTGCTTGGTGACTAAATTTTTTATTATCATGTGGGATCTTGTTAAATGTGCTGCAGTGTATGCCTTTTCAAACTACAAACTTTTCAAATATATATAGTAGTTACATTGTATTTAAAGATTTTAACAATCATTTTTTTAGCGACTATGAAAAGTCAAACTGTGCAAACTAAGGAGGGACAGAAGGAATTATTAATGAAGCAATTTTTATGTACATGTACTTACATCCAGTATAACTCTACTCTTTTCAGGAGGCTTTTGCCTTGACTTCTCCAGAAACATTGCCCGCTGTGTTAAAGATAATGCTTTTGTGTATCTTTGAAGAGAAATGAGAGAACACAACTGCCATTAAAAGAAAACTTACTTTAGAAACTTACTAAAGCCTATGAAAACTGATATTTACATCTGAAAGGATGATGAAGAGGTGTTAGCAGACTAAATGCACAAAACAGTTCCACGCACCTCTATAGGCAGATAGGCTGGTCGCTTAGACTTTGCAACAATGCATGGCATGTATGCAGAAGAAGGGAGTAGTTCAACCTTTAGGATTTTTGTGAAATAATCATATACTGTGATTTCCCTGGTCTCATCTTCGTTGTGATTGCCACAACCATCCTTTACCTTCATAGAAAAACTACGAACAAAGGATGAAACACATATTTAAGTACTGGATAGGGTGTATCTGACATTAAAAGCATGTGGCAAATAGATAACCACTCACACTAGCTCGTTGCAATCCTTCTCGCTCAAACCTACAATCTTGTATTTCCTATTGCTGTGTGTTGCCTTCACCCTCATATTTTTTAACATCATCCCTGCCTGTAGGGAGTTTTCCACCCATTTGGTCAAATGACAAGGGTAATGTGAACTGTATTGTATGCAAGCAGAAAGTGATCTACCTTAGCCCAGTCAATAAAACGAGGTTCTTTTGCATCCTGATTAGCTAGTAGGAAGTCAATCACTGGTCCAGGTGTCAGGATCATTGTTGTGGTCACATCTGCAAAAGAGTATAAAGATAAAAAAAGCAAAGATGCACTATCACAAGCCAGCTCTCTTAAACGTTGTTCAAGCAAAATAACTGGAAGATTTGAAATAGTACCCATATTTAAGGACAAGCCTCCATGAGTCTGTCGAAAACTAGAGTGAAATCCTCGACAACTAGAGATGCCTCCTCCAACATCACTGAAGAACCTTGAATCATCATGAAAGAAAGACTGTCTAACCAAAAGGCAACCCCTACAAAAAATTTCAATGATTGTTATGCTCTATGGAGAGTAAAGAATTGAATATGGCAATGCCAGGAAAGTATCAGCCTACCTATTAGCAGCATATTGTCTCAGCACAACATTAAAAACTCTTAATGCATCAGAAAATTCTTCTGATTCAGTTCCTTGGAGGGCAAGAGAGACGGATTTCAGGGGTATCTTTGCAGCATAAGAAATCCCCACTGTGAAGGTTTGTGATTGCAGAGAGCACTTAGCCCTTTTAGTACACTCGGTGGGACTCTCAGCATGTAAAGAATTCCCCCTGCGGTGAGAATGTGCCAAATAGATCAAAGGCAGATAAAATCTCATATAAAAAGTTAAGCAAAGAAAAATGTAAACATGAATTTACTTACAGTTTTGCCACAACATCTTCAAGAATTACAGTGATATTGAAATTGTCCTCAGGCAGAGGCCCAACTGTGTATAGATTTTTCTCTCCATCATATGCATATCGTATTCCACCTAGCTCAGAAGAATAGGACTGACAAAGTTTATCGATAATTTTTCTCCCAATTTGTTTGTCTTCAATGACATTTCCTTCCCCAGATTTGATGAAAACCTGCAGATGTGGGCTAACTTTACATATCATGGTGTCAGTTAACTACTTATGGGAACCAAGGCAGGATAAGCATACACTGTATTGGTAAAAAGTCTGATCAAGATTCTTGACTGTAACTCCGAAGTAGTTCGCAAGTAATGATATGGGACGGCCAGATTTACCAAAACCAGGTCTACTGATCATGGTACGTTTATGCTTGTTTTCCTTAGCATCCATTAGAATTGAAGGTTCAGAGACATCTTCCTGCATTTCACCCACTTCCATTCTTGACTTTAAATTATGACCTGGAAGATGCATATAATAATGCATTGTATTAGCATCAAAACTGAAAGCGCTTTTTTTTTTTTTTTTTGAAAATATTGTATTAAAGGCAGCTAAAAATTAAAGGAATCTATTGACTGATAGAAAGGTAGTGACATGAATGAAAAATTAGGAAGTAAAGCATTAAGTGAAGAAAAAAATGAAATGATTGACCTCTTCAAGTTACATAACAGTCTCACATTGGCACATCATATTAGATGAATCCATACAATTACAAAGATTCCAACTTTATATGTACCATCCATATCAAATTTACAGAATTGATGACTCGTACTTGTTCACACAATCACACATTTAAAAATAATATACATTCTACCTTACAAACCAGCTAAAGTAGCAATGACAGGGAGAAGCAAAAATCTGGCATCAAATAGGTCCTGACAAAAAAAACTAGAATAATAAAACATTACTATGTTAAAGAAGCCGATATTCTAACAGATACACAATGGACAGTTCATAATACAACATCCATGAAATGCTGCATCTTAAGAATAAATGAGACCATTATAATTTGTGAAAATTTTACAGTGGACAAAGGTCCTGTGAAGACCCATAGTAACTAAGCAATAACTAACAAAAAAATCAATAACATGACGACTTTCTGACAACTGCAGAAAAATTATATATTGAAATACACTTATAGCAGGAATCATAAAAACTACAAGTCATCGTTTATCATGGCAGTGCATGGTAAAAAGAATTTAACATAAAAATGAGTAAAATGGAGATAATTACAGAAAAAGATATAGGAGAAAAAGTAGCTAACAAATACATACACCCTGAAAAAATAATGAAATAACTGCAGCTAATGACATCTATACAAAATGCATACAAGCTAAAAATTTGCACGAAAGAGACACTAAATACATCACTGGAGTGAGTCTAGAAAGATTATGATACTTAAGTGATTCTGTCTTCATCCTAGAAAACCAGTTCTTTAGACTTAAATAGAGTTACAAGGTCCAAGTGTCCAACACATGAAGTGAAACAATTAACAGAAACCACTAAATGGTATCAAAACTTCTTTTAAAATCTGAACACAAATTTATTTATCAGGAGGCAAAAAGGTGAAATGTGATCCATTCTTTTAGAATGACACGTACATCTTGCCGAATAAAGACCACAACACTGATATTCTGAAGTCAAATGTGCACCGTCATTAAGACCACTGCGCTGATGACTAAGTAATGAAAGAAACAATTGCTAACTTTTAACGACTAAAGCTACAATGAAAAGTTTATGAAGAAGCACAAAGATCACAACACACCAAAAACTGACAATACATAGTTTCAAACGCATAAAGTCGGTAGAATAGATCATAAAAGTATTCAATAAAACTTGGATTGACTTTCCAAGTTGATTGTAGCTAAAAACTGACAGGATTAACTTTCAACACATTGAAATTGCAGTATTTGCTTATTCACAAAGTACAAGCTGTCCAACCACATTGACAAACATCTGATTGGAGGAAAACAGAATCTTCCTATACAGAAAACAGAAAACCCAAATCTTGAAATGAAAATGTGAGTCTCTAATAACACGCCGCAGCGACAGAAAAAGATTCCCAGAGAGACAGCCTAAATTGCATATGAACAGCTAACAGCCATGAGACTCGTATCAACAACACTAGAAACTCACCAGCCATAAATTCGAGACTCATTTCTAAAGATTTCCCTGAATTTCTTGACTAAGAGCCATGCCATGCAAAATCAACCACGAGAAGCAGAACACACAAACAAAAACCCATAAAATTCAAACATGCAACATATCCCAGATGCTAAAAACACCACAAAAAGAGGGAAATGAATGGGATATTAGTACGGTGATACACGAAATTTGTGTGGAATCAAAAGGGTTTATACGGAAACAAAATTAAACCCACAAACAATAACCATTTGAGGTTGAAAGAGCAACACCATTTGCAAGAGTTGTAAAGGTTTTACCTTTGGGGAGAATGGGCAAAAGGGTTTATGCAGAGAGCGAGAAAATCCCAGTCTCTCTCCACTGCGACGCTGCACTGGAAGCTTTTGTACTGTAGTTTGGAATTGGAAACGGGAGGAGGGAAAATTTATACCTTTAGCTTTGGTACCCCTCTCAATTAGACTCAAATGGGAAAATTATGCCTTTCTTTTCTTTTCTTTTAAAAGAAACTAGTATAATGTACCGTGCCGATGCACGGGAATTTAATTTTAAAATATTTATAAATTAGTAAATAAAATGTAATATTAGTTAAGTAATTTTAACCAAATATTATTTTGTGAAAATTAAGTAATATAATGTAATAGCCTTTTGGTGAAAAACAAATTGGTCACTAAAACATTGTTAAGTTTTCAAGAATTTAAAAAATTAAGAAATTACATAATCTTATTATCCCATCTTCTGAAATACTTCCTTATAAACTATACTAACGGTACTATGGATTGGTTGATCATTCTTGTCACAAATCAAAATATTCAATCTCTTTCTACTTTTAATTCTAAAGACAACAACGTCTTGTTGTTCATGAATGAAAACGGGTTTTGAGATACAGTGCTTTTCATTGATAGTTGTCCGACGTAGGAGTAACTTTATAACATGCTGCTCTTGTATGCATATATTATAAATAAAATATTATTTAAGTAAAATTTATATTTGAGTAATATAATAAAATTAAATTTTAATGAATAGATATCCGTGCATCGGCGTGGGTGTCTTATAACCCGAACATGGCAAAAAATAGCTGATATTAATGAGTGAATAATTTATAAGTAATCTTAAATGGACCAAAATTTTTATTTAATCAAATACGAACACTGTGAAAAACTAATAAAGAAAATAAATGTATAATAAAAAATAAAACAAAATGAAGGCATAATGCAGAACAAATTAATATGATCAAAGAAATAAACGACTCACTAATTTCCAATTTTTATCTCTTTGGTTGCATGAATTAAATGTGGATTAATACACCAAATTAAATATCCATTGAAACCAACATGATGTAATACCAACCCAATAAAACGTTTTATTTTAATTCACTCATCAATTAATTTACATTGATACGACCATGATGTATAGGAGGCCAATTAAAACGTTTTATGTTAATTCACCCATCAATTATTTTTCATATGAATTCTAAACGCGAATTTAGACCACAAACTAACTACACTGGCTGGACCATGAAAGGCATCGATCACAACAAAATGACATTAGTTTTGAGTGGATTTAATGGGTTTTCTTAGAATATTTGTATCACCCGAGAATCATTAGTTTCAATTGGTTAAATACTAATAAATATAATTTTATTTTTTATGACTTTTATGAAACTTTTATTATTTTAATAATTTTGTCAAAAATTTAATCATTTTTTAAAATTTTTTAAATCATATGAAATTTCGTATGCATATAGTATGCATATATTATCGGTGAATGAAAATATTAATAATTTTTATGGCACAATTTGTGAGAACGGATCAACCCATAATAAAGAATTTGTGATAATGAATAAGTAACATTTTTATTTAAGGGAACGTTACAATTCAGATTTTAAAATTAAGTTTTACCATTACAAAATAAAAATTATTTGTGATAATAATTAAGTACAGTTTTTATTTTAGAAAGCGTTACGATGGAGGTTTTTAAATTAAAATTTGATTATATTTTCTGACATAATTGCAGGCTATAAAGAAGAAATAGTGCATGAATTACTGGCACAAAAATAATAAAGAATCGGAGAGGATGATTTAGTACTGTTTTTATTTCAAGGGACGTTACGAAGCAGAGTTTAAAATTTATCTTTAACGTTACAAAAATAATGAAGAATTGGTGAGGATGATTAAGTCCAGTATTTATTTCAATGAACGTCATGGTGTTGGATACGTTTTAACAATTTTTAATGAAATAATTGCAGGTTATGAAAAAGAAATGGCGACTAAATGCACAAATCAAATACCAATAATCAGCAGCACTATAACTATGCTTTTAAATTGTGAAAATCTAAACTTGTAAATTAAGATATTTAAACTATAAAATGAAGTGAAACAAACCAAATTACACGAAGTAGTATAGATTTGTTGCATAGAACTAAACTATCAATCAATGTCAACCCATCATGTTCTCTGCTAATATTTTTAACAAAATAGAAATCCAATCGTCAGGGAAGATCACAAAAATTATATGAAAACAACAAATCCTCATAATAAATCAATGAATAGTTCTTATTCACCAGCAAGTTCTTATTTATATATATATATATATATATATATATATATATATATATATATATAACCGTAATAGTGCATTTTCCAACCTCAATGATCTGGTAAAGTTCAATATTTAGAACTTGATTACTTAAATTGAGGTTCACTAACTCCATCCCTCAGAGGCTTTCTAACAGTAGAGTAATTCGCCTTCACCAGCCAAAACTTGATCAAGGACGCACCTTCCTCAGTATGTCTTTTGTTTGTGGGCCTTCTTCTTCAAAGCTCTCTGGGAATCGAAGGTTTCATGCCAGGGAAGAAAAGCAATGCACCGCACAAAGCCAAATTCTGCACAATAACAAACCGCCCAATCAGATTGATGCAAAAATTAAAAAAACATTACATGGCTCGAGAAAACAATTTATGATTTCACTAACCTGGGCAAACTTCAAGAACAGCTCAGCAAACTCTTTCTTGTCAGCATCATAGTTGTAGAAATCATACATAATGGGGGTGGAAAGCAACTGATGGATAATCTGGAAGCAGAAGAAGAGAAATAGGTGAGAACAGTGTAATCAACGCCAAAAATCAAGCAAAAGATGCAAAGGATATTTCAATCAGACTAACCAGAAGAATAGCTCCAAGAGTACTGCCAAAGATGAAGAGAAAGCCTCCAATACCCTTCAAGAGCATCGCACCCAGAACCAAGCTCCTGGCAATAAGTACAAGGGGAGATCCAATAACACCAGTGGTAGGGCGAAGTTGATTAATCTGTGTATCCGAGGACTGCGATAGTGTGCGGGATATTATGTTGGAAATAAAAGGTTCACCATATCGACTTGTCACCCTTCTCAACTGTGATCGGACTAAATCAACCTGGCCAAGTAACAAAAAGATGAGAAAATGCAGAAAAACCGACAGCCATTAAAGAGTAAACAAAATCAAAACTCACACATTACCTGTTCTAGAACCTCTTCTGAGATGTCAAAGTGATCTTATGGTATGCTTGCCAACGCCTTCTCCAGCTTTAGAGTCACACAGTGAAACTGAAACGCAAACTTCTTCGTAGACTCATCCTTCAATAAAAAAGAGCAGAATTTCAGAAAAGTGTAGATAACATATTTGATCAAATCAATAACTGTTTATAATAGTTTGAATTCCAATAAATATAGAGATAAGCTCTTCCAAGTAGCACAACAATGTAAACAAAGTCAATCAAGATCCCAGCTTTGAAATCCATTTCTCACAAGTCCAAAACAACCAAAACACTGATCTTAAACCAATAAGCACTCATCAGACAATCAATTGCCAATATGATCATAAACCTCACACAATGAAGAAATGACAACACAATCACCATATCCAAAATGCACAATTCCAATTAATATAAATCAGCCCCAATCAGACTCACCGGAGAGGAGTCTTTTCACAGATTATTCACAGCAAGGAGCAGCTTTTTGGCAGCGTGGAGGGCAAGAGAGAGATCATCGAATGCCCTGCGGCTTGCGAGACGGCGTGGCGTGCTGAAGCGCGGCGGTTGAGCTGAGGGACTGCTTTCTGGATTTGGCGGTGGTGGTGGGCGGCGGCAGGGAGGTGGGATTGGCCCAAATGCCAAGCTGACGTAGTGTCTGAACTATAGTCAATAGCGTACCTGTAATCGTGTTTTGATCGTATCAATCGGATACAAAGCTGTTTCAACAAAAACACCTGATGTGCCTCCTGCTATAACACCATCTGCAAAGATCACAGAAAGCTTAGCAATCACTAAAATTTGAAAACCGGTACAATAAACTCCAGATAAACTTGGCTTACCAAGCACTGTTCGGAAGAAATCAAATGGCTTGTCTTTGCCTTGTTGCTGCGTGCTGATTGAAGAGAAGAACTTGTTGCGTCTGAGCTCAAGGCCTGTACAAAACCATTACAGGCATCTGCAAAACCACTACAGCTATAATAATCGGGAAATCATCATAAAACCAATTGCATTGATGATGTAAGAGACGAACGATTACCGGGAGGAGTTGCAGAATCGCTCTTCGCGCTTACCGTCAAATGTCCCATGGCGATGGCACGCAGCAGTGACGGTGTGATGGCCGAGATGGGGGATAAGCTAAAACCCCGTGTGCTAACTACTTTAATGGTGAAGAGGGCTGGCAGGGAGATAAAGAGGGAGATAAAGAGGGTTATTTGCAACTTGACCTGGTAGCTCCCCTTCATTGGCAGCGCGATTTCAATGGTGAAAAATCCGACCCAATTCTGGGCCAAGCAGTCGTGCCTGGCGAAATCGAGCCCTCTGGGAATCTCCGCAAACTACATCGGTAAGTTTATCGTCTACGTCTACAACACGGAGCTTTCCCACAAAATCTTCGCGAATGTCCGGCCGATATGCTGAGTTTTGGGTTTAGATTTCGGATTTCAACTCAAATTTGGTTGGGATTGGTTTTGCAAAAAGTGATCGGGGCAAAATCTTATATGACAAGTACAAGTGAGTTTGAGTTTTGATTAATTATTATATTATTTATTCATTTTTATGTATGTATATTATTTTTACACTATGTTTTTGTGTTGCTACACTTATAAAATGTGTTTAAAGCAAAGAATGGTGAAATATTTAAATGAACATTTTTTTTGTATGAGTTGGTCTCTGGAGTGACCGTCTATATTATGCTATAATATAGACTAGGGACTAAATTACAATATGAAAGGAAAGAGGTCCTTATTTGCAAATTTTGTGAAAAGTACTATTCACGGCACTGTTCACGCGCACTATTCACGGCACTGTTCACGCAAAAATAAATCAGTTAATATAATTTCTGTATTTTAATAAACACTTGTTAACACAAAAGAATTCAGGTTAGAAAGACAAGTTTCCATATTATAAACATCAGATTTTAGGTACATAAAAACTAGGGTGTTTAGGTTAAATAATGTTGTGTTAAGTATAATCAAGTTTCACCAAAGGTTTCAGCCCAAAAATTCACAACCATCACAATTTTCAACTTAAACAATCAAGTTTCACAAAAACCACAATTTTCAGCCTAAATAATTAAGTTTTCACAATTAATAATCAAGTTTCGCAACCCACAAATTTTCAATCTAAACAATCAAGTTTTCACAATAAAAACAGTTTTTAACCTAAACAATCAAGTTTTACAAACACCACAGTTTTCAGCCTAAAAAATATAGTTTCTACAATCACTGTAGTTTTCAACCTTAATAACCAAATTTTCACAATCACAGTTTTTACATTAAAAAATCAAGTTTTACAAACACCAGAGTTTTCACAATAAATAATCAAGTTTCAACACAAATCAAGAAACTTAGTTTTTAAGTTAAACACATAAAATTTCATATGCAGACAGAAACCACATTAAGCAGTCTAGTTTTCAAGCTAAACACATAAATTTCATAACAAGACAGAATCCACATTAAAAAGTCCAGTTTCCAAGTTAAACACATAAAATTTTAAAAGCAGAAAGACATCACATTATACAGTCTAGTTTTCATAATAAAGCACATAAAATTCATGGAAGAAATTTGCAGAGCAACACAAAGTACAAAAAAACAGTGAACCGTCATCTCGTAGAGCCCGATAACATAACCAACCGAAGAGTACTTAATACATAACCAGATTATCATCTCATGTTTAACAACAGACAGATATCAGCAAATGAAACTCAATCCCCGACGAGAAATTGTCTAAAGTTTGCAGCCATAACATCATAACATTACTACAGACAGTACTAGAGCCGATCAGTAACCACAGAACAGATCCATGAGTAGAGACCTACCGAAGTCTCCTGGCCTCTCTCTCTGACTCGAGGAGTGTCAGGATGTCGCCCTCTCTCACCGGTCCCTTGACATTCCTCATGATGAAACGGTTGGGATCGTCGAGGAACTTGATACGGACTTGGGTGATCTGACAACCAACACCAGGACACAAATTATCAGCCAGACGGTTGACAGACTGCGGCGATTGCGATTGCGATCGCAATAGCCGATCTCCGGCGAGCGGTGGAGGAGTAACCGAACCGGATCCACTCTCCCGGCGGTGATGCGGCGGAGGAAGGCGGCGACTGCGAGGAAGGAGAGGAAGGATCAGAAACCTGATTGTAAATCGACTCAATTCTGGTCCGCAGCCGATCGGAGCTCTGGAGAATTTGGGGGAAAGGAGCTCTGGAGAATTTGGGGGAAAGGGGAAAAGAAGCGTTTCAGAATTTGGGGGAAAAGGATTGTTCATGTGTATATATATTGATTAGGTTACGGAAATTGCATAAAAAGGACCTGCCCAAAAATAATTTGCAGGATGGGGGCCGTTTCCTATTTTAATTGCAGAAATAGGCCGTCTATATTATTGCTATAATATAGACGGTCTATTACGAGACTAATATTTTTTGTATAGTCAATAATATTAATAAATACTAATACTATATTATAAAATTTTAATATTAAATCGAGTTCAGTATGAGATCAGAACGGTGAACATTTTTCGTAGACATTTCGTATCATATCATGTCAAAACGGTTTTATTTATTATTTTACTATTTCAAACTAGTTTGGGGCAGAAGATCTGAGCAGGCTCATTTTCACCCGGATTTCGCAAAAATATGTTAAGCTTTTCAATCAAAAATGGCACAGTACATTCATGGTCTAACCAATTCAGTTATAAGCATGAGCTGCCAAAAGAATTAGAGTGCAAAAAAGCTAACCAATTTCTAGTTTCCCCATTTTACTTATATCACACACAGATCACTGATTCTGTTGTGTTAGCTAACCACCCAACTAACTGGTCAGCTGTATAGTCAATTAGCATAGTTGACCAAAAAATGGAAAAGACGAATATGTCTTCCTAGTCTTGACAACTCCCTCCCTCTGAAAAAGTACTTGTCCTTAAGTACAAATGGAATTTGAAACAAGTATTTAAGCTTTGAAGGTTGGAAATAAATGCTTGATCACAAATGCATCCTCCCATGAAGCTTCTTCAGAAGGCAGGCCTTTCCACAAGATTAATCATTGTGTCAGTTGAACTCCATTTGTTGTAGCTAGTCTCCTTTGCAGCACTCTCTTTGGCTCTAAAAGAATCAAATCTTCTTCAACAAACTCAGGAGGTCCACTATGTATAGTAGGAGTAGTGCCAGAAAATTTCTTGAGAAGTGAGACATGGAAAACAGGATGAACTTTACTGTGAACTGGTAGTTTTAGTCTGTAAGCAACAGCTCCAATCTTTTCTTCCACCAAAAATGGTCCACGGAATTTAGGAGAAAGTTTATCTAATGGTACAGAATGTATTGACTGTTGTCTGTGCCTATGCACCTTCAAATATACCCAATCATTAACAGCAAATTCTCTGTCACTCCTCTTCTGATCAGCATAAAACTTCATTCTTTCTTGAGCCTTCTTCAGGTGCATTTGCAGTTTTTCTTGAATGGCTTGTCTGGTTTTTAGAATATCACTTGTAGCTGGGATGAGGGAATCAGTTAAATTTCCCAGTGGTATGTGTAATGGTTTAACACCATACAAGGCTTCATGAGGTGACATATTTAGACTGGAATGATGGCATGTATTGTACCATCTCTCTGCTAAACTCAACCAATCTCTCCAAGTGTCTGGAAATTCACCACAAAAGCACCTCAGTTAACTTTCCAGAACTTGATTAACTCTTTCAATTTGTCCATCTGATTGAGGATGGTAAGCTGTACTGAAATTGAGTTTAACTCCCATTTTACTGAATAGTTCATTCCAAAATAAACTTGTAAAAACCTTGTCTCTATCACTAATGATAGACTCAGGCATGCCATGTAGTTTAAAAACTTCATCCAGAAAGAGTAAGGCCACTTGCTTGGCAGTGAAAGGGTGTGACAAAGGTATTAAATGACCATATTTAGTATACATGTCCACTACCACCAACACTGTATCAAAACCTCTAGAATTTGGTAATTTTTCTACAAAGTCCATAGAAATTTGAGACCAAGATTGAGAAGGAATGGGTAGTGGTTGCAGCAAACCTGGAGAAGCACAATGCTCAGATTTGTTTCTCTGACATACCTCACAGTTTTGAATGAACTTGAGAATATCCTCTCTGATTCCTGGCCATACAAAAATTGTCAGTGTTCTTTTGATGGTTGCATTTTGTCCAGAATGCCCTCCCATTGCTGGAGAGTGAAGAGCTGACAAAATATCATTCCTAACTCCTTGGCTACTTCCAACATAGATTCTGTGTCCTTGTTTCAGGATTCCATTGATATATGATATCTTGCATTCTTCAGTAGCTGTACCTTGACTTAGAGAGCAGCTTTTGCAATTAACTCCTGAGAAATGTCATCACCACAATAACTCTGTTCCAGTTGCTGTAACCAAGTGGGAATGATCACAGAAGTAGAAAATTCTTTTCTGTAACAGTCCACTTCCACCTGAGTCAATTCTGAACAAGGTAACTAATGCATGGATATCATGTCAGAGATATCCATGTTATCATTGTCATCAGTCTCAGAAATGTCACTATCCCATTGTGGTGCTGCTAGAGTATCATTTATCTTGGAAGGTACAGTTTACTCAGCAATAGAATCTTGGTTCATCAGAGGTTTCCTTGAAAGTGCATCTGCAACAATATTTGACTTTCCTGACCTGTATTGAATTTCAAAAGTTAATCACAGTAACTTAGTCATTCACTTATGCTGGATAGTGCTGTGCAATCTCTGCTCCAAGAGATATTTTAGACTTTGATGATCAGTCCTAATAATGAATTTATTACCAACTAGGTAATGCCTCCATTTATCAACAGCAAGAACTAATACCAGAAGCTCCTTCTCATAGGTTGATAATCCCTTATTTTTCAAACAGAAAGCCTTGCTCAGAAAAGATATTGGTCTTCCTTCTTGAAGCAAAACAACTCCCATTCCTTCATTACAAGCATCTGTCTCTATAATGAAAGGAATGTTAAAATCTGGCATCCTTAGAATAGGTGCTGAAGTAATTAATTTTTTTAAAGACTCAAAAGCTTCAGCTGCTGCTTCATTCCATTGAAAAGAATCCTTTTTAAGCAAATCATGAAGTGGTCTGCAAATGACTCCAAACTTGGCTATGAATCTTCTATAATAGCCAGCTAAACCAAGAAAACCTCTTAGTTCAGTAACATTTTTAGGCACATGCCAGTTTAAAATTCCAATTACTTTCTGTCCATCCATTTCCACTCCATTTTTAGAGATGATATGGCCAAGATACTCCACTCTATCAGTAGCAAAAACACATTTAGATCCTTTAGCAAAGAGTTGATGTTTTCTCATTATGGTAAGGACTTCTTTGACATGCAATAGATGTGACTCTAAATCAGGGCTGTAGATCAAAATATCATCAAAGAAAACCAAAACTGATCTTCTGAGCAGATGCTGAAATACTTTGTTCATTAAAAATTGAAAAGTGGCAGGAGCATTGGTAAGACCAAATGGCATAACCTTACCAAATGGCATAACTAAAAATTCAAAATGGCCACTATGAGTTTGAAATGCTATCTTCTCAAAATCTGGCTTATACATTCTGATCTGATGGTATCCAGATCTCAAATCCAATTTAGTAAACACATACATTTTATTCAATTCATCCAATAACTCCTCTATAACTGGAGTGGGAAACCTATCTTTAACAGTTAAATCATTTAATTTTCTGTAATCAATACACATCCTCCATGTATCATCCTTCTTTTTCACCAGAATGACTGGAGATGAAAAAGGACTGTTGCTCTCTTGGATCACTTGATTCTGCATCAGTTACTGCACTTGCTTTTCAATCTCTTCTTTATGGGCATGAGATTGCCTGTAGGGTTTGATTTTGAAAGGCTCAGAGTTAGGTTTAAGTGGTATATGATGATCAATTTCCCTTTCAGGAGGTAAGGATTTTGGTACCTGAAATATGTCAGAAAATTCAAGTAAGATAGAATCCAAACCTGGTGGTAGGGAGCTGATATCAAAATCTAGAGTCCACTGCTTAGTAACCTCAGTTTCAGCTTGCACCTCAGTTTCAGCTTGCACATTCTCAGTTTCTTCCCTATCAGAAAGAGATTCCACCACATAAAGGTGTGAAAATTCATATCTGCTTCTCTTGTGACTGCTGGCATGATAAGAGTGTTTGTCTGGCTGAGATGAATGATAAGAATAATTAAGTGGATGGTCCTTCCTCTATATCTTGACCTGATCATACTCATATCTGCTTCTTCTTAATTCTGATACCTCTTTAGCCTCCCTTGCCTTCAAGATTTGGAACTTAGTATTGTTAGAATTGCCATGTAAAACATACTGATCCCCAAATGACTGATAAACACATTAGAAGTTCTAAAATCAAAAGCCACAGGACTAAATTTGGTCATCCAATCCACACCAATGATCATGTCCAAACCACTTCCTAACTTGAGGATTCTCATATCATAAGTGGAATGATGGTTCTGAATGCTCCATGGAACATTGAGAGCATATGTATCTCCACCAATTCTTGATCCTCCAGCAATAGAAACCACAAAAGGTTTGATAGAAACTTTATTAATTCCCAACTCGGAAACTAAATGAGGATCAATGAAAGTGAAGGTGCTGCCTGTATCCACCAACATTCTAACCTTTCTCCCATTAATATATCCAGTGAGCCTAATAGTATTGGCTCTCCTTGTTTCAGTATATCCTTCTGGACCAATTGAGTTGAGCTCAATTTTTTCTGGTTCAGTAGATTCAGTAGCTCCCAGCCGCTGTAAAGCTTCACAGTCCCAAGCTGCAACTAAATATCTTTTCCCTCTTCTTCATTGTCCTCACTAATACAGTGAATCTGCATGAACTTACAGACATGCCCTTGGTGAAATTTCTCTCCACACTTAAAACATAGCTTATTCTCCTTCCTGTATTGCAGTTCCTGAGCACTAATTCTCCTAACTCCTTCACCACTAGGAACATGTTTACTCTTGTCAGCAACAGTTGTAGACAAGCTAGGGTTTGGCTTCCAAGGTTGTTTGTCCCTATTGTTACTACTAACAAAGTTATTCTTATAGTTGCTGGTAGGTTGGTAACTGTGACCATGGTTACCCCCTCTAAACCTTTTTTCCATCATTGGTACAATTTTTCTACCATTAAAGCTAGCTCAATAGCTTCTGCAAGATTAGATGGTTTATATGGATCTACCATCACTCTCAATTCATCCTTAAGACCACTCAGAAAATTACCAACAAAATAGAGCTCAAGAAGGTTGGGAAAATTAATGACCAGCTGAGATTTCAAATCTCCAAAAATTTCTTCATATTCTCTAACAGTTCCCTTCTGATGCAATTTATTAAACTCACCATATAATTCTTTTCCCCCAGTATCTGAAAACCTCCTTCTTAAAGCTTCAGAAAATTCCAACCAATTTTGAAAAGGTCTGGTAGCTTTTACTGAATTATACCACACTAGTGCTCTCCCCTCTAATGTCATTTCCACAGTTTCTACTCTTTCCCAGTCCGGAATTTGAAAATAATTGAAAAACTTATCACATTTATTCAGCCAATCCCTAGGTTCTTTACCAGCAAAACTAGGCAATTGCAAGTTACTGTATTGCTTAGACATTACATTCCTCCATCCTTTGGTTACCACTTGTTCATTCTGTTCATAAGCCATATTATCTCCTCTAGACAGATTGACATCAACATAATCTTTCCTATTAACATCACTACGATCCACATATCCATATTTAGATGTTGCAGGATCACTGTCGTGCCAAATTATCTTAGGAGATTCACAGTTATCAGCCAGAACAACTCTAGGATATTTAGCAACATGCACTTTAACAGAAGGATCATGAGAGCGTTGTTGTGATGATACCTCGATCGGATTAAATCGATTTAAAGACGGATGATCAATTGCAGCGCTCGCCGGAGTTCCGATCGGAAATTTGCCTCTCTCCGACTTCAAATTGCTGTCATGGATCGTCGCATTAGTCACCTTCCGAGCACTTTCGCCGTCCGCCGGCACTGGCTCCCTAGGCAAATGCAAAGCTTCCATCAGCTGCTGAATTTGGAGAGTAGTGTGGTTTTCCGATGCTCGTAACTTCTCCGAGAGTTGATCGGAGATTTGTCCGGCGAACTGCTCCAACAAAGCTCGGTTTTGCTCCTTGGATGCAGCTAAATCTGCCTGCAAACTTGAGCTGGAATCCAAAAATTCCTGTTGATTCTGTTGCACAGAAGCCTCCATCATCTCCTGCCGATCATCCATCGATTTCAGTGCCTCATCAATCTTCTTGCTCGCCATGATTGCCGAGGAGCGTACTGCTGTGATACCACTTGTTAAGCTTTTCAATCAAAAATGGCACAGTACATTCATGGTCTAACCAATTCAGTTATAAGCATGAGCTGCCAAAAGAATTACAGTGCAAAAAGCTAACCAATTTCTAGTTTCCCCCTTTTACTTATATCACACACATATCACTGATTCTGTTGTGTTAGCTAACCACCCAACTAACTGGTCAGCTGTCTAGTCAATTAGCATAGTTGACCAAAAAATGGAAAAGACTAATCTGTCCTCCTAGTCTTGATAAATAAGGGTCAACAATTTTTAATCAAATATAGTACATTATATATTATTTTTGTCTTAAACTAAATGATCAATTTTAACATGATTTGACACGAGTCAATTGTTTATATCGGGATTGGTATTATTTTTTAAAAACAATATTTTCTTTTATTTATTTTGTTTTAGAAATGCTACAGTAAGTGTAGTCAAATAATTTCATTTGATCCTATTCCTAGTCAAGTATGATCGACAATTTTAATTCAAAAAAATAAAAAATTAAATATTCAATTTAATCATATAATTTAAAAAAATAAATGAATCACTTTTAGGTTGAGCATTTATATTTGGGGAGGATCTAACATTTTATTTTGTATTAATTTATCATATTTGTTTAAAAACCATTTTTAAATATTTAAAAAAGCAATTTAAAAAACTCAAATCTAGTTCAAAACTTGGTTATGGGTTTGACCACAACCAAATTCTGGTCAAAATCAAAATCAGGTATAACATACAAGCAGACACGGCCTGTCACTACGCAGGTTACCTGTTTTTTCTTTAAAAATTGGGGCCTCTTTTTTTGAAATTTCATAGTGTAAAAATAGATATTTTGCATTTATGCTATTCTTATTGATATTAATTCCAAATTAAAATATTTAAATTCGTGAATATAATATATTAACATGTTTTTTGGCTTACAACAAATAATGTACATAAATAAATGTGATAATATTTTAAAATAATATAATAACATACATATTTAAAATTTAAGGGTCTCAATTTTTTAAAATTTGCTTTATATCTCATTATTCCTAGGACTGGCACTGCATACAAGTTCTGAGTTTGGGATGAAATTCAAAACCACTCAAGACTGGTGCTGCCACACATGGATAGTCTAAGGCCCTCCCAAGTTCAGGTTACATTTTGCACTTTGCAGTTAATTTAAACTAATTTCATCTAACTGCAATTGGTTTCAGCGAACTGATGCGTGCTTCATCTGATTACAACGTGCTTTAGCTAACTGTAGCTTATTTCAGCTAACTGCAACTGAGTTCAGCTAAATTCAGATAACTGCAGCTAGTTTCAGCTAATTTAAGTCGGTTTCAAAAACATTCAATAAATTTTTTAAATAAATTTACTTTTTATCAAATGCCAATGATATAAAGAAAAGTATATAAAGAGATTTAGGGTTTTCTTGTGTATACGTGAGACGAATTATAAGAATACAGAGAGAGGAAAAATAAGGGTTTTAGATGAGTTGGAAAAATCCCGTTTTTGGTGAGCAGTTCTGTTTTGAAGATCTGATCGAGGGGCAAACGTAATCCGATTTTGCTGATATTTTGTCAGCGCGTTCGTGACTCTGGAGGCTTCGTTCTGAACGGTTGGATCGTCAGTGTATGCTCTGGTTTGGGAATTATAGCAGCTCTAAGTACAGCCTTATTATTTGGTGATATCTTACACCTTTTATCCTCTTGTTCTTATTGATGATGCTTGTGGTGGGTTGTAACCCTTTGTAGACTGATTTGAGTTTGTTTCCCTCATTTTATCATAATAAGAAAGAATAGGTGGACGCCTCCAGTCCCGTGGTTTTTACTCTTCACACCGAAGAGGTTTTCCACGTACAAATCGCTGTGTTCTTTGTCTTTAATTTTCCGTTGGCTGGTTTTATATATCTTCATCGCTGGTAGCTTTTGTGATTGCGTTTAGAATATTGGTTGGTTGTTATGCCGTGTCCTTGTTGTGGTGTTTTGAGTTTTATCTCTTCCGCTGCGCCCCAACAATTGGTATCTAGAGCTTTGGTTCACTTTGGCATAATCATGGATTCTGGTGGAAGTGGCTCTATGATTAAGTTGACATCAACCAACTATTCTATTTGGAGACCTATGATGGAAGATTTGTTGTACTGCAAGGACTTGTATGATCCTATTGTAGCGACTGTTGTTGCAGACAACAGTAGTACATCCAAGCCTACTCAACCGGAAAAATTGTCTGATCCTGAATGGGTCAAGCTAAAGAGGAAAACTTTGGGTACTATCAGACAGTGGATTGATATCAGCATATTCAATCATGTCTCTCAAGAGTCTGACCCATATGTTTTCTGGAAGAAACTGGAAGGTCTTTAGGAAAGGAAGACCGCTCATAATAAGGTTTCTTTGATCAAGAAACTTGTTAATTTGAAGTTGGAAGATGGCAAGTCTGTGTCTGAGCATTTGAGTGACTTCCAGGATATTATTAACAAGTTGATTATTATGATATTAAATCTTGCTCCTGAATTGCAAGCTTTATTTTTGTTGAGCTCTTTGCCTGATAGCTGGGAGACATTGGCTTAGTAACTCTGCTCCGGATGATGTTCTTTCTGTGGATGTTATCAAGGATAGCATGTTTAATGAAGAACTACGTAGAAGGGAGATGGGAGTTGATAATGAAGAACTACCTATATGAATTCAACTATGCTAAATTAGATGAATATTTTTGCTAAATAATCAACTAAATCGTAGTTTATTATACATAATCTTCATTCATAAAATGTTCAATTTAATCATTAAATCAAGTATAATGCTAACATTACTATAAAAAATATATTTTTTGTCAACGTATATTTATTTTGTCTTGAAACTTAACTAAATTGAAAAGTGCTTATTGGAGCTGAAACATGATGAAAAGTATTGTGCTGAAAGGTGATGTGTTATTGTGTTGTGTTGATAGGTGTTGTGTTGTGATGATCCGTGTTGTGTTGTGCGAAACATGCTTAAATAAGTTGAATTGCACAGGGACTTCGTTAAGTTTACTGTTATATCATATTTTCCATTCATTTTATAAATGGTAAGATGTCATTTCTCATTTCTTTCACATTTATTATCCTGAATTTACTTCTTTTATAACTCAAAACCATTCAAGTGGGCGGGAGACAGATTCACGACTCATCAACCCTACGTAAAAGCGGTAAAATACGTGATTCGTAAACCCAATAATACACATAAAATATTTTCAGAATTTCTATGCAAATTTGATTAAGGTGAAGAGTGATTTCATCATAGATGTACTATTACTTCACCTCGGAGTGGCGGCATGAAATCACCAATTTACTTTTACTTGTAAACCCAATAATACACATAAAATATTTTTGAAATTTCTATGCAAATTTAATTAAGGTGAAGAGTGATTTCATCATAGATGTACTATTACTTCACTTCGGAGTGGCGGCATGAAATCACCAATTTACTTTTACTTGTAATAAATAGTAATTCTCTCATTATTTAAAATATTAGTTTATTACTATTTTTCATCACAAGTAAAATAACTAACAATTATAAAAACATAAAAATTAATAATCATCATTCATACTTCATTAATCCATCCGTCACATCCCAAATTGAAAGAAAACAAATATCATATAAAAGTCTAATAAAATAAACACGTAAATGAATCTCATAAAATATGAAATAAAAATAAAAATCTTTTAAAGCCTTATGAAAGTACCGTTAACCCAAGACTTTCTCATTATTATAAATAAAACTAGATAAATCTATTTTATAAATAGTCAACTCATTATTTTTAATTTGCATGGTAATATACAATGAAATATAATCAAGGAATTAAACATTTTTATTTTATGAGAAGCCTTTAAACAAATGGTTTTCAAAAATCCTATTATTGTTGGTTTTAGGTTCTTACGTAGTTGTATTAAAATGACGAATGTGGTTCCGCACTACTACAATTATAGCAATTAAGGTTGTTTCTCTTTCATATTTTAAGGCGGAAGGCAAATTTTTTGGTTAAATGTGTATTAAAACCGGAAAATGCTTTAACGCGATTACTCTTCCGCTTTTAAAAAAATCCGAGTTTAAGGCATTTATTCCGCCTTGCAGTGATTTTATTTGCCTTGAACAACGCTTGCAAGTTTGCATGGCAAATCGTTGGGATCTTTTAAATAACTTACTTGTGACTGCGTATGCTACATTTGCATATTCAAATTTAGCCTTGCATTTACCCTAACGACATCGGAAGTACATTAGAAGTTTCCTAGTATATTGAGTTGTTACGAGCTCGCAATGTTGTCCGATCAATAATGGTGTAACTATTTGCTTACGACGGCACCTTGCGGTTCGCTATGGTTAGGCATGCGAGCTCGCTAGTTAACTCATAACAAACTTTGTTAGTTGCACATACGAAATGGTTGCTACGGCACCTTGTGTGTCGCTAGGATTACACTTGCGAACTCGCTAGTAAACCTGACTTGTGATTTGTTATTTGCACGTACGAGAATGGTTACGAAGTCGTCATGTTATCGGCTTGTGTCTGCGTCCCGAACTCAGAAGAAACCATTGATGGTGTTTATATGACGATATCGCAAGTTAAAATCGCTTGATTGAACATCGTCGTTTAATGTTAGAAGAAGCAAAGACAATGATTTAGTTGCAGACTCGTATGATATTTCGGTAGTGGTGGCGAAATTGGTTACGATGGCGCTAGGAGTCAGAATGGGGGTGACAGTGGTTATGTTTAATATTTAGACTTAGGTCCCACATAATTGTTTACTCTCTCTCTCTCTCTCTCTCTCTCTCTCTCTCTCTCTCTCTCTCTCTCTCTCTCTCTCTCTCTCTCTCTCTCTCTCTCTCTCTCTCTCTCTCTCTCTCTCTCTCTCTCTCTCTCTCTCTCCCCAGTGTGAACCCAAGAAGTTGAGCGTGGGATGCACATTAATTAGGTGGAACTAAATTGCAGATAAGGAACTCATTCCTTTTTCTATTATAGTTTAGTATTGGTCTATATATATAAACAGTTACTTTCAAGAATTCATAATAAGACTGGATTGTACCTTATATTTCAAATCTCTTTTGAGGAGTTGATAGAATATCACAATTATCCTCCAATTATCCTGAGGATAATTGTGATTGATTTGTATATATTTCTGTATCATATTTAGACTAGTCTAGATACATTGTATTTGTACTATTGTAATCCTATATATTTCAGATAATACAGACACACCAAGTACGGTGAATTACATTATCTCATGATATCAGCCTATTCGATCCAATAACCTGTAAATCCGTCAAAAATCCAATTTCAATCGAATGTGGCCGATGTTTTCCAGTCTTCAGCTTCTTCGAAGGAAAGGACTTCCAGTTGGTATATGGATTCTGGTGCTACTAACCACAGACCTCAACGTCTTCTGGTCTTGATTGTGTTGCTCCTTATACTGGTAACCTTTCTGTCTCTCTTGCTAATGGTCGTGATGTTTCCATTACACATGTTGGTCGTCATCAGTTTTCTCGTAACTTATTATTATCAGATGTTTTGGTGGTTCCCGATGTTACGAAAAACTTGCTCTCGATTAGCAAGCTCACAAAGGATTTAAAAGCTGTAGTTTCTTTTGATGAGTCTTCGTTTGTGATTCAAAAACGGTCAAACAAGGAAATTTTAGGCCGGGGTAGATGTCATCATGGTCTTTATGTGCTTGAACGGAGTGGTGCTGCCTTTGTTTCTTACGTTCGATCCAATAAAAATACAGCTTCTTTTGATATTTGGCATGCTAGACTGGGTCATACTTCTCATTCCGTCCTTTCTTTATTGAATAAACTGAATCATGTCAAGGTCACCTCTTTGTCGTCCAAGTCTTCTCTTTGCTCAGCTTGTGAAAAAGTGAAAGGAAAAAGGCTTTCTTTCACGGACAATCCGAAGCGAGTGCAGTCTATACTTGATTTAGTGCACTTTGATTTGTGGGGACCTGCACCAGTCTTATCTGCCAGTGGCTATTCTTATTATGCCATTTTTGTCGATGACCATTCGCGATTTACTTGGTATTATCCACTGAAGCGAAAATCAGATTTTGTTGAGACGTTCCTGCGGTTTCAGAACTTTGTGGAGAATCAGTTCTCCCGCACTATTAAGGTGTTTCAAAGCAATGGTGGCACTGAGTTTACAAATGCACGATTGGCGCTCTCACTTTGCGGCTAGGGGTATCTTTCATCAGATTTCTTGCCCGTCTACTCCCGAGCAGAATGGAAGAGCTGAACGAAAGCATCGTCATGTGACAGAAATAGGACTATCTATGCTTCATCACTCTGGTCTGCCAGCCTCTTACTGGGATGCCGCTTTTGCCACTGCTGCCTACACCATAAATTGGCTTCCTACGTCTGTTCTGGACAATGTCTCGCCGTTTTATCTGGTTTATGGTCGTCATCCAGACTACTCCAACTTTCATCTACTTGGATGTCTGGTATATCCCTATATTCGGCCGTTCTCTCAGCACAAGCTGGCTCCTCGTAGTACGCCTTGCGTTTTTCTTGGTTATAATTCTCAATACAAGGGTTTTCGGTGTTTCGACCCGGTCACTAAGAAGGTGTATCTTACACGCCATGCTCGCTTTGATGAGAGCTCGTTTCCACCATTGGAACGTCAATTCTCCACGGCCCTTGAATCTTTGGATGTCTCTACATTTCTTGACTCAGATTATGATGATGATATGACTTTGACAGTGCTTGATCCGCCTTCACCAGATGAGCCTATAGAGGCGTCTCCACCATCACCTGACTCTGGATCACCAAGCTTTCCTGATTCTGGAGCGTCATCGGCTCTCAACCCTTCTTCAGAACTAACTCCAGCCCATTCTCCATCACCACCGCCACCTCCTCCGCCGCCGCCGCCACCGCATCGCCATCGTATGACAACTCGTTCTCA
The DNA here is from genome assembly GCA_948330725.1 of Sherardia arvensis. Classification (NCBI taxonomy): domain Eukaryota; kingdom Viridiplantae; phylum Streptophyta; class Magnoliopsida; order Gentianales; family Rubiaceae; genus Sherardia; species Sherardia arvensis. Next base: position 32,492,160 of record OX415241.1, read on the forward strand.
GACAGGCAGTCTCACTGCCAAGGATTACTCTGATTATGTTGTCACCGGTTTTCTTGCGGCCCTTTTGGCTGAAACTGAACCTCGGGGTTTTCGTTCTGCACTTAAGGATCCTCCTTGGGTGGCTGCTATCACTACTAGAATATCAAGCCATCTAAGGCAGTTCATCCTTCATGTGTTAAGGCAGAAAACAAATGCCTTCCCTGGTAGTGACTTGAATGAGAAAAATCATCTAAGGCGGTTCCTCTTCCGCCTTAGATGTTTTTGGGTTTAAGGCGTTTGGTTCCGCCTTGGATGTAGGCTTATACGCCTTGCTAACAGCTTACGAACTCGCTAGCGTGAAAGTCTGTATGATATGAATTGGCTCGTTGCGATATCGTAACTAGCAAACGCTAGTCCCAAACAAATGGTTGATTGTCATGTTACGACAGAAACTTACGGATCGCCAGATGAAATACTAACGAGTTCGCTACATTGAAAAGCCTAAAATGTTATGAATGTGCACGAGACTGGTTACGACTTCCACCGTGCGGATCGCTAATATCGGTTACGATCTCGTAAGTGAACCTAGTTTGTCATATATTTATCTGCTGACGAGACTGGTTACGACAAATAGGGGTGAATCGCTCAGTCATAAGTAGTGAACTCGTTACAAGCCAAATTAACATTTCTGGTTAATCAAAACGAGCCAGGTTACGACAGTCACTAGCTACTCGCTAGTAACACCGTAGCGCGGTCGCAACCGAACAATTGTTTTTCATAAAAAATGGAAAAATGATATTATAAAAATATAATAAAAGTTGTTGGTTCGAGAGAGTTAACGATATTGTAAGAAAATCGCTTATGTGTATTGTAACGAATTCGCTACGGATCTCGCTAAAATTAAACGACGTCGTTTTGGCACTGGGTGAGCGAGAAAAAAAAATGACGTTACGAGTAAGCTAGACATTCGCCTGGCTTTGGCGTGTATGGTTACGAGCTCGACAGAGATCAGATTGGAGAGGCAGAGAAGAACGAGCGATTGGGTAGCGAGGGCGCAAAAACTAAGCTCAGAACCATTAAACGACGTCATTTTAGCACCGGGTGAGCGAGAAAAAATAATGTCGTTACGAGTAAGCTAGACATTCGCCTGGTTTTGGCGTGTATTGTTACGAGCTCGACAGAGATCAGATTGGAGAGGCAGAGAAGAACGAGCGATTGGGTAGCGAGGGTGCAAAAACTAAGCTCAGAACCATTAAACGACGTCGTTTTAGCACCGGGTGAGCGAGAAAAAAAAATGTCGTTACGAGTAAGCTAGACATTCGCCTGGTTTTGGCGTGTATTGTTACGAGCTCGACAGAGATCAGATTGGAGAGGCAGAGAAGAACGAGCGATTGGGTAGCGAGGGCGCAAAAATTAAGCTCAGAAATATAATTCGGGCGATTAAAGTAGTGATAGTACAAGATAATCGCAACTATTTTAATGTTACGGGCGAGAGAAGTAACGATCTCGCAGGGAATTCGTAAGTATCACAAAATTATAGGATTTGAGCCATTTCCACCCATTTCCACTAAAATTGGGTTTCATTTTAATTGTCTAAGCTGTCAATTGCAAGATGCATGGTATCTAAGCACAAAACATGAACATGAAACACTATCAAGCCACACTTTATAAACTAATGGAAGTAATGGAACTCAAAAGTATATTCATCCATTTGACAAAAAAAGAAACTAGCTTTTATTGGGAATGTGAGGCCTAGAGATATACCGAGATCTAATAAGGACCAAGTGTCTAGCCAATGCATCTCTACCATCCTCCAACTCCTTCTTGGTGTACGGTGCATGATTTTCCTCGATAATCTAAGAATATGAAATGTTTTTTTAATACTATTAAATGCAACGTAGATAGTAATAGGTACAATAAGTAGGTTATAAGAATGCTTACGAGATGTAATTCCAAATTATCTTGAACAAGGCCAGCTACACACTCGCTTGCGTACAACATCATATAGTAACCGCACTCCCAATTTGACAATTGCTTTCGGTGCTGAAAATGAAGAAGTATAACAAATGATTTGAAATGAAATCATAGTGGAAATAAATGAGCATTGGATTTGTACTGTCACCTGAATCTGTATAAGGTTGAAGGGAAGTAGTGCGTCGTCATGTGCACTATGCATAGCAACCTCTAATAAATCTGCAAATTTTGTAGATGGATCAAAGTGTAGCGGGTCCATCCAATACACTCGCTTCAACGATGGTATCATAGCTACAAAACTCCAATGGCCGCTACATATTTTAAGAAATGAAAATGTAAGAACCCGTCTCGAAGATTATAATGTTTACGAAGTGCAAATATCCAATTGTAACAAAGAAAACTAACCCCTCTAGATATGGGCCTATGTAAATTGTCTTGGTCTTGTCACTAAGGATCTTAGAGAGATAAGCAAGCCGTGATTGATTACTTTCATTCATTTCTTGCAAGCATATTGGGTGCAAAAACCCAATGAAAGTCTTTGCATTTAGAGCAAGGCATTGCATGTACCTAAATAAACAATAGATGAGATATGAACGTATAATAGTGCACAAGTACATGAAAATTCGTAACTTGCAATACGATAGAAGAGATGAGATCAAGTAGCTTACATTTGATGTAGTATAAGGATTATTTCGGGAAGGGTTTTATAGTGCCAGAAAAGGGCAAAGTCTTCCCATGGAACGACTAATTCCCTCGCTTCGCCGAACACCTGTTTATTGGAGTAGAAATAGTAAACAGAATCCCGACTATGGTGGCCCACCAGATCATAAAACGTGCGAAGGAATCCCGGGAGTGATTTTATGAATCCAACTTCTCCCACCGACATCGGTTTCTTAGCTACCGGAAAATGTAGCGGGTCTACGACGGGTGAAGGTGTGTTTTTATTAATTGGATAGAATTAGAATTCACATCAACGACCAACCATTTGGGCCACACAAAAAAACGGCCCAAACCTTTACCCACTGTCGTGCACTCTTGATCCGCGACCGGTACCAACGCATCCTCGACTAACACATGTAGTATAGAAACCCTAACGAAACCAATATGTACTTAGGCTTCATGATGTAGTGCCATGTCAGGATATGAATTTCCCATTGCAACGTGGCGGGGTTGAGAATTCATCCCACATTCAGCGTACAACTTGCAAGAAGGGGAGTTCTAATATACAAATAAGGCATGTTTAATTAGGTCGAATTAGACATATGTAGGATGAGTATATTTAAAAAATATCAATAATCATGAGTTGTGTAGAATTATTCATTTGATTGAGGTGCAAGTAATTAAACGTACCTTTGGTTTGGGATCGAATGGTTGTATGTGAACTTGCTCTTTGATAGGGGCCGAAGGTGTGCATATTTCCTTGTTGGGTTCAACAATAGGTTCGTCAAAAATAGGTTGGTCAAAAATAGGTTGGTCAACCTCATGTTGTGGTGGGGAAGAATGTGAACCTCTAGACGAGGGTCCATTGATTGGATCGGTGTCACAAAAATCGGATGGAAGAGGATACTTTATAAAAGAACATATATTGGCCAACATTGTTTTCAATTTCTTGACCTCTTGGTCGAATTTTTTGGCTTGGTTCAATGCTATTTGGAGTTTGGATGGTTTAGGGTCTTTACTACTACGTTTGATACCAAACGCCTCTATTTGAGTAACATAACCACCAATTCCCTTAGCTCTTCCCGGATGCTCGGCCTTCCCAAGTGCCCTACGTAGCACATCGTGTTTACCGACAGGGATGAACAAGCCTTCTTCAACTTCACGCTCGACCTCGTCCTAAAAAGGTAGTATAGTAAATGAAAAGTTATTATCGTCATCAATTGTTGTGTTTGATGGTGTGATTGTAGATACTAAAATGGAACATGGTATGGCGTAGTAGGTAAAGCGTACCACTCGATTAGCCACCCTTTTTGCCTCATCATTTGAGAAAGTCCCGTCTTTTTTAATTCTACCCAAGACGAATAATTGTTGTCTACTATATGTTGTTGGGTCTTCGGCAATGACTAGCTTGTTCGCCACTTCCGCGTCCATGCCCCCATCCACAAGCTCTTTCACCTCGGTTTCATGTATTTTTTTAGGTCTTCTTCCCCACACCCAAGTACCCCGCCCTACCCCCGGTGTAAGGCATAACATTATCAGCACTGGCTTTGCGCTTCCTATCCCCCAAATCCTTTTAAAAATTCTATGTTATTTTAGGAATAAAGAACTAACAAAAACAAAAATATTTGGCAAATTCACATGACACTATTATTGCAAGATGTAGTAAGTAAACTAACCTCTGTGTCATTTTCTAACCAACGTTTCTTGAATGCCTCCCAAGTAAGGGTTACAATGTGATTGTAACGCGTACTTGGATCTTCCCCAAACCTCGTGCCCTTCGGTTTGATATAATCCTTGGCAAGGGTATATTTGTGTTCTCGATGAGCTTTTGATGCGATTTGAAGAGCGTTCTTCTTCACTTGATCATAGGATGTTGCCTCGATAATAAATGGGCGCTACAAATGTGATCATAAAAATAGTCACACTCACAATTTTCAATTGAAATTAAAAATAACAAGTACCACACTAACCTTGCATTCCTTCCATATATCCTTTTTGATGTCGATGCTTAGTAGCCTCCAATCCGTTGTGTCTAATGGTGTGCGTATCCTACCCGTCTTAGCACACCAACTCGACCATCGCGCGGCATCATCGTCGGGTGAAATAGCAACACCAATGTCATTAAAATTTACATGTGTTAGTATTTTGTTATCGATCCTAATCTCTAATTCACGACAATGTGTGAGGATTTGAGCTTCTTTCGATGCGCGAGTCACTTCTCGTTGTCTTCTAACCTCACTTGAACCGCCAACAACATTTCCCCCCCCCCACTTGAGTCGGAGTTAACGGAACTTGAAGGGCTCTCCATTAAGCTTCCTTTGTATATTGAAATTAGTTAATGACTAACACAATACTAATAAATCAAAGTTGTACTTTGTAGTAAAAACATTATATTTCATAATCCTAAAATTTAGGACTAAGCAAGCTATGGAGAATTTTAAAAGAAAATCTTGATTTTCGTTCAGGACATGCTTCTGACATGATATTTAGTAATAACATGATAAATGGAGGCACTATGTACAAGAAAATCAAATTTTTAGCAAATAAGAATGAAAAAAATTGTACCTTTGGTATATGACAAAGTTGTGTCGGTAGAATTGATTATTTTGGTTGGGGATGGTCTACCTTGTTTGTCCCTCTCCTACCCATAACAAAGGATGTTACCAAATTGAACAAGAACAAATAAAGATTGACATTAATTGCAAAAAATATAGGCAAAAATGTGGTTGAGAATTTATTGCAAAACTTACCAATCTTTTGCATGCAATTAGTGGCTAGTTCCACTTTGTTTTGACACAATTGACGTGAGAAGATGTATGGGATGGGTAATGGAGATTTGATGTGAAGAAAGTTGAGGAGATTTGAGAAGATATGCAAAAGTTTGAACTTTTGGAGATGAAACCCGTAAGAAGTGATGGATAAGATGCCAAAAGTGTAGTGTTTTTCTGTTCTATAACGTGTTTACTTTATTCTAGCTTACCTTGTTGCGAAATCGGAACTCTCTCGTTACGCCTGACGTGGCCATTTACGAAGTCGTTACGTGCTCATGTGATTGCCTTTTATGCTCTACTTTATCCTTATAGCGACATCGTAACTGAAAAGCTGACATAAAGTATGTTACTGGGATGTTGCGACTTTGCTACGAATGCTCGCTAGAACCCTACTTAAGATTTTTTTTTTGTTTTTTAAATGCACTCATACATTTTTTAATGACGATTTAAACGAAATGATGGTATAAGACACTGATCATTCTATTTTAAGAATAATTTTCATTTGTTCCGTTGTATGCTCATGTAGAACGGGATAGGGATTTGGTCACTTAATCTGCAATTACATAATTTGAAAGAGTTTTAAGAAACTTAGTCTTTAATTGTAAGACAATAAGAAACTCTACACATCATGTGTACGCTTGAAAACGCTATCCATCGCTTACCTTTAGAGACAACAGCATAGTAGAGCTTCACACATGAACTATATATATATATATATATATATATATATATATATATATATATATATATATATGCGCAGTTCAAGTGCATTTCATTAGAGATACTTAGTTTATTACAACTCATTTATGTGATTACAAGCACGATTCTTGAATTAAACAAAGTATCATGCACACATTCACTCACCAACTGTCATCACTCATCATATTACCGAGTATCGCTTAATAACATTGCATGTTGATGTACTAAGATGTACTCTGCTTGACATAATGTGATGTTCGATATTTTCCAAATTGAGTATTATACTGTTTAGATTTAAAATGTACATATTTAAGAATATGATATTGCGTTTAAAAATTTAAACCGAATTATTGATGTTTTACATAGAGTTATGTCATACTGCTTATGTACAAAGATGTACTCTACCTGAGTGAATATCATGATGGATATTTAACAAATAGAGTATTGTACTGCATCTATATAAAATATATATATGTTAGAATGTGAAAATTGCTAATAAAAAATTAAAAATTTTTATATTTTAGTTACAATCTAATTAGCTTGTGTAGTAGCGAAATCGCTAGTATACACGTTACCACAGTTAAACCCTAAACCCTAAACCCACAAACCCGCAAACCCACAAACCCACATAACCCAGAAAACCAGTTGGCGACGGGGTTGCGATAGCGCTATTTAGTATTTCAAATAAAAAAAAGGTTTTTTGGGTTACGACCTCGCTACTAATTAGAATGATTCTTCTGTAGCGAGTTCGCTACTTGAACGCTTGCCTGGCGAGACTTTTTAAGACTCGCTACTAGATACTCAGGCTTGAGCGAGATATTAACGACTTCGCAACATACAGATGCGTGTGAACTAGCGATCTCGCAACATATAGAAGCGTATCAGCTAGCGATATCGCAAGTATTATTACTATAAATAAAAAAAAGGGGATCGGGCTAAAATTAATTAGCCCCAAATTGAAAACCCTTCTGCCATTATCACCGGCGACGACCCTGTAACTTCTCCGACAAAATGCGGCCAAAGACCAGAGGAGCGGTGCGAGGACGGGGTGGTAGAGGCTCAGACAGTGGAAGGGGAAGTGGTCTGGCGACGGGAAATAAACAGCGTCGGACTGAGGATCCTGAGGTTCAGGCAGAGGTTCCAGTCGCCCCGCTGCCGCCGGAAGTTCCAGTCGTCCCTGCCGCCGCCGCTGCTGCCGGAAATGATGGTGGGGAAGGGCCCAACAGTTCCAGTGAGGAGGAGGACACTCCTGAGTTCTTCAACGACGCCGCCATAGCTAGGTATGAGCGTTGTTCCTCTCGGAAACTTGTAAATAATAATGTATTTGATAGTAGTGTGGTGCCTTCGCTGCAACTAGATTACGTGCTAGACCATTTTAGGGCACAGCATCTAGATACATTGCTTATGTTGCCTGAGCCTGTTTACCATGAAGAGGTTCTCCAATTTTATGCGAACCTAGGTTTAGAGGAAGGGGTGGAGGAAATAACTACAATGGTGCGTGGTGTTAAGTTTACGGTCGATAACTTTAGCATCAATGAAGTTCTGAAATGTCCTTATCTGTCTCGTACCGACCTGAGGCCTACCAAAAAGGATGGTCCGTACGAGGTACATTACGAGCAGAGGTTTTCTTCTGTTAGCCCCAAGCAACCATTGAAGGCCGGTGAGATGGGTCAGAAGTGGTTTAAAAGGACGTCTGATAGGCCAGGTAAAGCTAGGTTTTACCCGATCCACAGGCTTACCGAGGAGCAGAGATTAGTTTTTGAGCTAATCTGCGGTAATGTGGTCCCGTCCCTAGGGCATGCATGTGAGCCCACAGTTTGCAGTCTCATGGTGTTCTACTATATCACGGAGAAGCTTCCAATCAACCCCGGCTTCACAATTCTGACTCAAATGATGAAGATGGCCAGACACAAGAACGCCACGCTTCCGTATGGCAATTTGATTGTAGCTCTGATCAGGAAAGCGGGTATTTTTCCAAGAGGCTGTCCCATGCCGCTCGGCAAATACGACAAGGAGTGGCTCAAGCACAAGAGGTTAGAGTTGAAGGCCGATGGGAAGTACGCGAGAAAGAAAGAAGCTGAAGAGGCAGCCAGAAGGGCAAGGGGTAGGATGGGAGTATCAGGTATGATTCTAGCTTGTTATTAACTGTAGTTGGTTCAAGTTGTTTAATTTGTTAATAATTGGTTCTTATCAACCTTGATTTGTTTTTGTAGATGCTGTTTTTGATGCCCGTGGTAGGCTTGTGGTGTCTATGGGCCAGTTATTGAATGAGATTGAAATGGCCGAGAAAAGGGCATGTGCTAACAACGAACGGCTCGGCGAACTGATATCCAGCGGGGTAGTGGAGTGCGATCTGAGCGATGAGGAGGAGGTACCTGATTTCCGCACCATATTTCCCAAGCAAAAAGACACCGCGGGTCCTAGCGAAGATTTGCCTACAGCCAACGAGAAGGAGCCATCCGATGGGAAGCTTGTTGCTGATCATGTAAGGGATGCAGATGCGGATAGTGATGATGGTGATGATGGTGATCATCATGACAGTGACTCTGATGCAGAAGATGAGCCGGCGAGGTATGAGCTGATTAGGAAAGAGAGGCTGATCAGAGAACACGACGAGGATGTTGAACCGGGCCAAGGAAAAGAAAAGAACACCTGCATCGAGACTGAAGCTCAACCAGCAGGCCAGAACGAGAAAGACAAGCAAAACGATGGAGGCAGTTCGGGGGAGAAGGCCGAAGGCAGCGACAAGATGTGTGTTGATGACTTGTATGATATGTTAGTCGCCGGCCTGTGATTTCGTAGTTTAGTTTGGTTTAAACATTTACTTTTTTGAATATTAACTAGTTTTTGGATTATGATCACTTGTGTACGCGTCACCAAAGATGCCGTTTTGGTTACAAGAATGTGGTCAATAACTTTTACAATTTTTAGATGTATACTGTTCAATTTCTTTTAGAGTTGTTGTTACTTCAGTTCAGCAAAATCAAGTACTTTTGGTATAGTGCGTGCTCCTAGCGATATTGCTTGGTCCTCGCTCCAATTTACGTGTAACTTGCGAGATCGCTACCTGTCGTACTCAGTCAACAGAGCCAAGTTGGCGCCTCACTAGCGAACTCGCTACCTGTGTAACTGAAAAGTAGCGAGCTCGCAACAAGTCGTATTCAGTCAACAGAGCCAAGTTGGCGCCTCACTAGCGAACTCGCTACCCGTGTAACTGAAAAGTAGCGATCTCGCAACAAGTCGTATTCAGTCAACAGAGCCAAGTTGGCGCCTCACTAGCGAACTCGCTACCTGTGTAACTTATGGTTACAATCTTATTAGCTTCTTTGGTAGCGATATCTCTAGTGTACACGTTACCACAGTTAAACCCTAACCCTAAACCCACAAACCCACAAACGACGCCGCCATAGTTAGGTAGGAGCTTTATTTATCAACATTAATCTAGTCGAAATTTAATAATTTTAAAATGTAGAGATAAAGTTTATTAACTCAGGATTATTATTTAGCACATGCTCTTTTTTTTCAAGATTTTTTTTTTTAAAAAAAATTCAATACTTTCAATTTAGTTTAGTTTGATTTGATGAAATAACATTAAAAAAAATTCAGTAAAACCTTTCAAATTCCATAAGGAATATAATTATTTTTGGGGTTTGCATGAGGTGATCTTGAAAAGGTGAGAATGATTTTAAGTTTTTACTAGGAACTCTCAAATATTTTTGAAATATGGAGCACCTCAACCCTATAAATATCAACCCCTTCTCCCTTTAGAACCTCACTAGATCCTTCATTCCCACATTCCCTTCTCCCTTCTCCTATTGTTTGCCTTTTGCTTCCCATGGATTTGTCTATATTCAACGCCCTCCCAAATGACATGATAAATCTAATCATGATTCGTGTTTACTTCGACTCGGTTCTTCGTCGGCACGCAACCGGAACAGCGACAAAATGGCATCGACAGTGGCTCACCGACGCTTCTGCACTAGGTCACACAGACTCGACCTATGTCGTGGCCATATTTGCAATATGCTGCGAGGGTGATATACAGAGAGGCATGAATGTGATCACCACCCTGAAGAGAGCCGATAAGAAAGGCCTCCGGGAAGCTCGAGTACGCGTCAGAGCCGGTTTGGGTAACGCTTGGGGTTGGGTGCACTACTATAGGTTCCTCAGAGATGGAGTAGTCACGCCTAGGCCGATCTGCTGCGTGGAACATGCTGCCCTCAATCGCCGAGTGAGGTACGATCGTTGGGAAAGGCTTGATCTAGCGGACATCTCATGTGATGCATGCACCTGCGATCAGGAATTGCTTCACGTCCTCGGTCCTCGTTTAGGCTAAATGTTCTAGTTTTTTTTTGTTGTTTGATTATGTTCTTTCTTTTTTTGCCCAAATTTGTTATGAGTGTAATAACCTTTTGTTTGCCATTTTGGCACATTTCATTATTTAATAGCTTTTTTTTATACCTTGTCCTTTACATTTTATACAAGTTTATTAATTGTTATTAATTAACTTTTATAAACATCGCATACTTGTAGCATAAGTTGGCGCCTCCCTAGCGAAGTCGCTACCTGTGTAACTTATAGTAGCGACCTCGCAACAAGTCGTATTCAGTCGACAGAGCCTAGCTTGAGATTCTCTAGCGAGTTCGTAACAACAAAACTTGGCACACCTGACAAACAATTGTTAGGCTTGGAGAGTAGCGATATCGCTACAGTCTACGGACCCATCAGTAAAAACCTTTGAAATTCCATCAGTAATTATTTTGTTTGGGGGTGTGAATGTGGTCAATGAAAAGGTGTGAATGCCTTTACATTTTTCTTCTTTTAATACAACAATTACTAATTTTAGTCTCGGAACTCTCACATGTTTTTGACCAATGTAGAACCTCACCCCTATAAAAGTCAGCCCCTTCTCCCTTTAGAGCCCCATCAGAGCCTTCATTCCCATATTCCCTTCAAACTTCTCCTATTCTTTGCCTTCTTCTTCCCATGGATTTGACACTTTTCAGCGCCCTCCCAGATGACATGATTCATCTTATAATGATTCATGTTATGTTCAGACACGTTCTTCGTCGGTATGTGAGCTTTAGTGCGACCGATTGGGCTCGACAGTGGCTCACCGAGGCTTCTGCAATAGGTCACAGAGAGTCGGCCTATGCCTTGGCTATATTTGCAATTTGTGAAGGTGATGCTCAGAGAGGCATGGATGTCATCACCGAGATGAAGAGAACCGACAAGAAAGGCCTCAAGGAAGTTCGGGATCGCGTCACCCTTGAATTGGCTTACGCCTGGGGCAATGCGCACTACTTGGGGTACCTCGATGTAGTAGTGCCTAGGCCTAGATGCTGCCAGGAACATGCTGACCTCAATCACGGCTTCAGGTACCGGCGCTACACGAGGGTTGATCCAGCGGACATCAAATGTGATGCATGCACTTGCGAGCATGAAGTGCTTCACGTCCTTCTAACCCCTCCGCCACTTTGGATGCTGTAGTTTCTTTCTTATTTTATTCTGTTGTTTTTTATGTAAAATTTGTTAGGATTGTAATAAGTTTATGTCTGCCATTTTGGCACATTAATTTAATTATTGAATAGCTGTTCTTGTTTTGATACCTTGTCCCTTACATTTTACTTTTTCATCGTAACGGTTATTTTTTCAGCAAAATCGCTCACTAAATCACTAGCTTCATCGTAAATGTTACTTTTTCTGCAAAATCATTTACTGTTGCTATAGTGCGTGTTCCTAGCGATATCGTCAGTGTCACGTTTATTAGTAGACTCAGCACAAGCGAACTCGTCACAGACTCGCTTATATGTTACGTGGTCCTAACGATATCGCAACAGCTCGTATTCAGTCAACAGAGCCTAGCTGGCGATTCTCTAGCGATATCGCAACGAGATAAGGGCTTTTGGTAGTATATTGGGCTGTAGTAGTAGTGATAGTATAAGTATTGGGCTTTGTCTGACCTGTGACATCAGTAAAAACCTTTGAAATTCCATCAGTAATTAATTTATTTTGGGGGTTTGCATGGGGTGTCCATGGAAAGGTGAGAATGCCTTTACATTTTCCTTCCATTAATACCATAATGACTGATTTTTGTCTAGGAACTCTGACATATTTTTGAATAATGGAGCACCTCAACCCTTTAAATATCAACCCCTTCTCCATTTAGAACCTCATTAGACCCTTCATTCCCACATTCCCTTCTGCCTTCTCATATTCCTTGCCTTCTGCTTCCCATGGATGTGTCTCTATTCAACGCCCTCCCAGATGACATGATAAATATAGTAATGATTCGTGTTATGTTCGACTGGGTTTTTCGTCGCTACGTGAGTGGAAGAGCGACCGAGTGGGCTTGACAGTGGCTCACCGAAGCTTCTGCAGTAGGTCACACACTGTCGACCTATGTGTTGGCTGTTTTTGCAATCTGCGAAGGTGACATTCAAAGAGGCATGAATGTGATCACAACCATGAAGAGAACCGACAAACAGGGCCTCCGTCTAGCTCGGCAACGCGTCAAAAGAGGCCTGAGATATGCTTGGGGTTGGAGACACTACCTCAGGTACTTCTCAGAAGCAGCAGTTAGGCCTAGGCCGATCTGCTGCAATCCGCATGCGCACCTTAATAAGTTTGTGAGGTACGATCCCTGGGTACCCCTTGATCCGGCGGACATCACTTGTGATGCATGCACTTGCGATCGGGAACTGCTTCATATCCTCGGTGAACAAACGATCTACTAGTATTAGTTGTTTGTTCTTCACTATGTATTTTTGTATCACCAGTTGTTTGTTAATTTCTGTTTTATACAATTTATTTGCTATACTCACCCTTTTTTTGTTTCACTTACATGAACAGGTGTACCCTCAGAGGCATACTACAAGGGTGTAGAAGACACGGTCGACCTTTTCAGGGATAAGATGGCCAAAATCAATCACGCAAATTGGTTAACGGAGAAGGTGATACGTGGCATTGAAAGGGCTAGTGTGAGGAAAAAATCGAAAGGGGATCCACCAGCACCATCACAGACACCACCTCCTAGCAATGATGATTAGATTTGCATTCGTTCATGTTGGCTAGTAGTTGTACTCAAATCCAAACAATTTCATTTTCAATTTGTTTTTGTCAGTTTCTCTAACAACATTGCAAAGAATATTTAAATTTGAATGTCATCTATTTTATTATGTATATTTGATTATTTAAACTTTCATTATTTATTTAGTGTGGCTAAATTTTCAAAATATAACACCACTTTACTAAGGAGTTAAAATTAAATTTTTGGTATGTGGCTTTATACTAGCGAGCTCGCCAGTATCAAGTTACTCACCTGGCGAGCTACTACCGAGTTCGCTAGTATCAAGTTAATCAAATTTATACAAATTTTTTCCCATCAAGCGAGATCGTAACCTGTCAGACTCAAGAGACAGAAGCTCATCTGCGAATTTCAGCCTTTTGTTGCGAAAGCTTAACCGGTTCGCCAATGTTACGAACTCGCGACGCAACAAGTTAACATGCATTGGTTTCTAGCGTGTTTAGTTACGGTATCGCCACGTCTACAGCAGTGTACAAATTTTTAAGAATTAGAAGATTTAGTGTACTAAAATTAATTAAATCAAAATTTAACTACATGAACCATGAAATACAACATAATATTCAAAAACAATGGTTATCAAATAGCTACTTTTGTTTTTTACTCTTTTTAGTCTTCTTCTTCTTTGGTTGCCTCCCCTTCCTCTTTGTAGTTTTCCCCGCAGGATTAATCCACATGCCTTCCTCATGATCCATTCTGCACACCGACGCACAAACAATGTCATCATCCTCCTCCAGAGTTTCGTACACCGAGGGCGGAATGGTGTCGGTGAAAACAGTGGAGTCATCGTCGAACAAGCCGTCACCATAGATGAATGTTTTCTTACCATCAACAACGATCTCCCATCGAGCATCAGTTGGATCTTCCACATAGAATACCTGATGAGCTTGAGCCGCCATGATGAATAGATCATCCCTAGACCCGAGAATTCCTCTATTAACTAGAGTCATGCCTAAATCCTCTGTGCGCACCCCTTCACCTTGATCTACCCATTCACATTTAAACAATGCGATTCGGACATGAACAAAGTCCATTTCCCATATATCAGTAATGGTACCAAAAAAACCATTATCACCCTCTCCAGGTACTGATACCCCACTATTTTGGGTTGCAGACCTATCATCACTCCACTTAGTACCAAATGTGTATCCATTGATGGCATACCCGCTAAACGACGTAACTGTGCCTAGGGGTCTCTTGGCAACCCATTTTACAACGTCGGGGTATTCACCGCCATTCTGCACATGTATTTTGAGCCAACTAGTAAAGTCTCTGCAATGAGTTTCTAGAACTCTAGGTTCCGACCAGCTCGGGTGTGCTGACCTAATATCATTAAGGTTAACATCAACATAAGGACTCACTGAATGATGGTTGCGCAGAATGTACAGATGTGCTGTAGATATTTCATCGGAAGAAGGGCTAAATTTAGACTTATGGCGTAGTCCGACACCATCCAATCTACCATCGTGTCTGGAGACTGGCAGTCCTATAGTAGGTACATCCTGTAAATAGTTGGTACAGAATTCTATTACCTCTTCCGCGACATATCGCTGCACTATACTGGCATCTGGTCGATAACGATTCTTAACAAAATGCTTGAAAAGGCTCATGTACCTGTCAAATGGGTACATCCATCTCAAGTACACCGGTCCACACAGCTTCACCTCCCGCACCAAATGAACTATCAAATGAATCATTATGTCAAAAAATGAAGGGGGAAAATACATCTCTAGCCTGCACAGTACTTCAACTACCATATCCTGCAATTCATCCAACTTACGACGGTTTAATCTCTTGCGGCATATTTTTAAAAAAAAAATAACAAAGCCTTGCAACCGCATCCCCAACTTACGACGGCTTACTCTCTAGCCTTGCAACCTCTCAGAGCAATGACATTCAAATACTGCATCAGGTTGTGGCAATCGTGCGACTTCATTCCCACTAATTTCAACTCGGCGGTAGATACACAACTACTAATGTTCGAACCATATTTAGAAGGCACCTTTACTGATTTTAGAGTTCTACGAAAACTCTCCTTCTCCTCAGATGACAAGGAATAACAAGCAGGTGGTAAGTATGTCTACCTACTTCTTCTTGAACGGGAGCAAGTGACGTCCTTATGCCAAGATTGACTAAATCCTTTCTACTTTTCAATCCATCCTTACTCTTGCCCGGTGTATTCAATAGCGTCCCAACCAAAGTTTCGCATACATTCTTCTCTATGTGCATGACATCTAGACAGTGGCGCACATCCAAGTGCTCCCAATAATCGAGCTTGAAAAAAAATCAAACATTTCTTCCAAATCGTAGTTTGAGCGCTTTTCTTTTTTCCCTTTCCCAACACAAACTCCATGCCCGCTACCTTTTCCAATATTTCAGTACCTGATAGTGGGACTGGGGCAAAACCATGCTCTTCCTGACCGTTAAACCACTTCTTTGCACTCCTCCACGGATGACTTCTAGGTAGAAATCGTCTATGACCTAGATAAACAGTCTTACCACCGTTCTTTAATTGACAATGACTAGTATGGCTCTCACAAACGCGACATGCAAAATGCCCTTTCACAGAACACCCTCCAAGGTTACCCAAAGCAGGGAAATCATTGATGCTCCACATCAACATGGTTTTAAGTTGGAATTTCGCGTCCCCTCGACTTCCGTCAGGAATATGAATCCCATGCTTAAACAAGGATTCCAACTCCTCAACAAGAGGTGCTAGATATACATCAATGTCATTGCCAGGTTGCTTAGGCCCCGATATCATAGTGTTCAAAAGCACATACTTTCGTTTCATCATCAACCATGAAGGTAGATTATAAATAACAAACATCACTGGCCATGAACTGTGGGTGCTGGACATGTTCCCGAAAGGGTTCATTCCGTTAGTAGATAGTCCTAAGCGCACGTGTCTAGGTTCGTCAGCAAATTCTGGGTACATAGCATTCATCTTCTTCCACTGATCACCATCAGAAGCATGAGATATAATATCATCATCTTCCTCTCGAACCCTATCGGCATGCCATGTTAACAATTTTGCATCAACTGGATTGGCATACAAACGCTCAATCTCGGTTTCAAGGGCATGTACCACATCACCTTAGCAGGACCTTGCTTTGTCGATGTTATCACTGTTTCTCCACATACCTCGACCTTTCCCTCTTTTTTTTCCATCTAGACTCACCGCATACCTTGCAATCATCCCTCAAGGAATCAACAATCCCCCTATACAACATACAATCATTCGGGCATGCGTGAATCTTAGTAAACTCCATGCCCATAGGACACAATATCTTCTGCGCAGCATAAACACTGTCTAACATAAGTTGTCCTGAGGAAGTAACTCTTTAACCAATTCTAGCAATTCCGTCATTCCTTTATCAGAAATACCATGCCTTGCCTTTAGGTTCATTAACAACAATGTTGCTCCCAGTCTAGAATGCTTAGCCCCAACATATAAGCTTGTCTTTTTATCGTCATACATTGCCTCCAGCATACTTTTCTTCCCAACAAACTCCATAACAACATCGTCGCACATGTCTGAAAGCTGTTCATTATACTGCAGGATTTCCTCGGCGCTTCCCTCCTCCATCTCCACCTGGTCACTTCCATAATGGCCTTCCCCATGCCAAACCCATTCTGTGTAGGATTTGTCAAAACCTTTACAAATTAAATGTTCACGCACGACAGCAATATCTTCAAATATGGCGTTGTTTCTACACTTGTTGCATGGACATCTAACCCCTTCTATGCTGTTCTGTCTACAATGTCGCAACCCAACATCTAAGAAATGTTCAACCAAATCTAAGTACTCATTCGATAATCGAGCATTCTCCTTCATTATTCGTTCGCGGTCCATAATTCACAAATCAGACACACAGCTACACAATAATACTAACCCACTGACTTTAGATGATCAACACATAAACTACACACTGCATTAACAAAACAACCAAGATAAACCAAAATGCAACCAAAAATTATGTATAAAATCAACCAAAATCAAGAGACAAGCCAGTACATTACGCAAGTTAAACCTTACCTACACCAACACGGGAACAATGAGACCTCCGAGAACACTTCAACTGATCACCCTTCAATACCCACCTGTTTAGACCCTTTTAAAGTTTTTGTTTTTGGAGTTAGAACGGCCAGTTCAGCTTAAATCTGTGACCCATACAGACGCGCTTGCGATATCGCTAATACGTCGCTAACACCTTTGGATAGCCAGCGAACTCGTAACATTTCAATCACCCTCACATGCACTGTACATTGAACAATTATAAATTTGACGTGCACAGAAGCGATACCGTAACATCAAACGTAATATACTACCGTCCCAGTTACGACATCTCCCACATCCTCGACTGCTAAAATTAGGGTTTAGCAAAGCTTACGAGATCGCAACGCACAAACCTACAACTAACGAGCTAACCTACGAAATCGCTACAGACACGTTTATATTACTACAAAGGTTACGAGATCGCAACAACCATTTCAATTTAAGGCGGATACATGTTTTCCGCCTTGGTCAAGTATTTTTTAACGTCAAAACCCATTTCCGCCTTTAACTGTCTCTTTCCGTCTTGAATGTAATTTTTTTTTGCTAGCTTGAAGAGGTAGCGAACTCGCTACTGTCAATCAAGGCGTAAAAAACGCGCCAGGTTTAAACGCCTTAAATATGTGTCTTGCATCTACCCCTTTGTAGTAGTGTATGGATGAAGAGATGCATGCATTGCATCAGCAACGTACTTGGGATCTTGTCCCTCGTCCTTCTGGAGTTAATATTGTTGGTTCCAAATGGGTTTATCGGCTCAAGCATCGACCGGATGGCACTATTGATCGTTATAAGGCTCGTTTGGTTGCTCAGGGATACTCTCAAGTTCCTGGCTTTGACTTCACTCACACGTTTAGCCCGGTCGTGAAAGCCTCCACCGTTCGGATTATTCTGTCTCTTGCCACCATTTTTTGTTGGCCCCTTCATCAGTTTGATGTTAAGAATGCCTTTCTTAATGGTCATCTTGACTCCCCGGTTTACATGGAACAGCCGTCTGGATACACCGATCCTCATCATCCAGACTATGTATGCTGTCTCCGGAAGGCTATCTATGGCCTTAAACAGGCTCCTCGTGCCTGGTTTCAGCGTTTCAGTTCTAATCTGACTCGTTTGGGTTTTCGGTGTTGTTCGTCTGACACTTCCCTGTTCCTCTTCATGCGTGGCTCAAAAGTGTTGTATCTTTTGGTCTATGTGGATGACATCATTCTTACTGGAAATGATCCTCTCCTTATTCGGAAATCTGTCGCTCGCACTGATCATGAGTTTGCTATTAAGGATCTTGGCTCTCTTCATTACTTTCTGGGATTAGAGGTCTCTCGCTCTTCTTCAGGGTTGTTTCTTGGGCAGGCTAAGTATGCCATGGAGATTCTTCAGCGTGCTGGCATGACTGACACAGCACCTGTCTCTACGCCTTTTGTTCCTGGTTCACAACTCCTCACTTCCTCTAGTCCAGAGTTTTCGAATCCCAAGCTATATTGTTCACTTGTTGGAGCCTTGCAGTATTTGACCATTACTAGGCCTGATCTAGCCTTTGCAGTCAATTCTGTTAGACCAGTTCCTTCAGTCACCTCGTGATGATCATTATCAGGCGGTCACTCGTATTCTTCGTTACGTTCGTGGTACTCTTCATCATGGAATTTTCTTTCGACCGTCTTCCAGCTCACTTTCGGTCTTAGGATACTCAGATGCTGATTGGGCTCGCTGTGTTGAAACTCGACGTTCCACTTATGGTTATGCCATTTACCTTGGTGGTAATCTTGTCTCTTGGAGTGCTAAGAAACAGCCAACTGTTTCCCGTTCCAGCTGTGAATCTGAGTATCGTGCTATGGCCAACACTGCGGCCGAGCTTGTTTGGTTGTGCAATCTGCTAAAGGAGTTTCGTGTTCCTTTGAAGTCTTCACCCTTACTGTTTTGTGACAACAGTAGTGCTATTTTCCTTGCTCAAAACCCCGTTGCTCACAAACGAGCAAAGCATATTGACATTGACTACCACTTTGTTCGAGAGTCGGTGGCTTCCGGCAGGCTTCGTGTTAGTCATGTCCCTACTTCTCTACAGATTGCTGACATCTTTACGAAAGGTCTCCCTGCTCCTCTCTTCACATTATCTCAGGAGTATTGTGATAAAACTAAAAAGAACAGATAATAATGAGTCTCCTTGTTTAAATCCCCTAGTAATTTTTTTTAACGTAGGGAATTTCATTGATCAAAACTAAAAGACCAAGCAGATCAAATGTTTTTCAGAATTACACATACTAAATGTTCATGAAAATCATATTTTAGAGGGAATGTATGTATTGTGCATGGAATATTTCACCAGGTTGCCGAAGCTTGAATTTGGAAAGAAGAACATTGACTATCATCAAAGGTGCAGGAGAATGGGAGTGCATTGTTTGCTGTTTGCTGATGATTTGCTTGTTTTTAGAAAGTTGATGAAAAGTAAGTTGATAGAGTGAAAAATGTTCTACTGAAATTCCATCTGGCCACAGGACTGGAGATCAACACTCAGAAAATCAATGTGTTTTTCCAGCAATGGAAGAGGCGGAAAAGATGATCTTGGCATATATATTGCACGCTAAGATAGGGGATCTACTTATGATGAAGTATTTGGGATTGCCATTGACTGGAATCAGATGGGATAAATGTGTATGTAATGCTTTTACTGGAAAATCTGATGAGCAGAATGAGGACATGGAACTCTAGAAATCTTTCTTATGCCGGGAGAATCCAGTTATTTAACACTATTTTCATGAGCATGGCTAACTAGTGGGCATATGTATTCCAGCTCCCTCAAAGTATTCATGCAGAGATTAGAAGATTTTGCGAGGATTTCATCTAGGGGAAGGAAGAGGACAAGAAAAGGGTTTATCTAGTGGCGTGGTCTACTATGACTAGGTCAGAAGGCCAAGGAGAATGAGGCCTCAAAGACTCTGCAATCTAGAACAAAGCTTCAATGTTTAAGCATGCATGGGATATAGTTCACAAGAAAGACAATATGGATCAGGTGGGCGAATGCTTACTACCTGAAGGGGCAGGGTGTTGAAGATCACATAGCTGGAGGTGGAAAGCTCCGGCCAGAGTAAAACATAGGTTAATTCTGGACATACCAAGGTGTGTGGTCAAGACCGGGCAATACATAATTGGTTTGGCTTATGACATCCTAAAAGGTCTCACTGATGGTGGATGTTACCCAAGGGTAGATCACCTACTATTGAGAGATTAGAAGCCGGGAGTGATGCTGTGTGTTGTGTGAACTTGAAAAGGAAACACCATTGTATTTATTCAATAAGTGTGATTATGCAGTGTACCTGCGCTAAATATTGGAGCTGTTGCAAATCTAAGAGAAGTGAGAGAGAAATTTTATCAATGGAGTACTAAAACGCAGAAAATGAGGCAGATGGTTTATACGATGGTTATGTACTACATCTGGAGGGAGAAGAATATGAGGCTATTTCAAAAGAGAAGCCTAAAAGTTGAAGAATAGAAGAGCAATATTTTGGATGAATGTACCAGAGAATGAGACTAAGCGCATGCACTAGTGGTTAGATCCGTGTAGAGTAGCATTTTGAGTTTGATTTAGTGGTTCGAGTGAATCTCACAAAAGAGTAAATCTTAATTATTTGCATTGAAATGGAAATTAGTTCCTAAAAAAGAATTAAGCATTAGCAATGGAACTCTATTAAACACTGGGGACATCAATTTTGAATATGAAATTTAAGCACTCATTTGATTTATCCAAAAATTTGGTCAGATGATTCACAATGAGAATATTGTTTGATAATTCCCTACCCTCGATAAAGGCTGATTGCTCTCCTGAAATACATTATTTCCAGACGTAATCTTATACCTGATTTTAAAAAACTAATTGTTCTGTATTCTTAAAAGCAGTATGAGTCTCAACTTTGAAGATTAGTAATTAGAGTAGTTATGAAGGTTGTATTTGGTTTGATCAGTTTTTGGAAAACTGGATTTTGAAAGTCCTGTATTTCAAATAGTTATTTGGTTCAGCTGATTTTCCAAAGTCCAGTTTTTGGTTCCAAAATTCAGACTTGCAAAATCCTAACAAATTAAGTACGAATTTTATTCCAGAATTATAAAATTCTAACCCAAACAAACAAGATTTTTGCAAAACCAGACTTTCAAAATCTCAAACAAAAATTTAAACTCTCAAAATTTCAAAATAATAATCAGACCCTCAAAAACCACTCCAACCAACCAAAAGTGTTTAGCTGGAGGGACTCTATACTAAAAAAAAATCATCTTTATTAATGTCCCATGCTGATTTATAAAATATAAATTCTTGAGGCATGTTGAAAAGGTATGAAAGCAACGAACAAAGTTCAAAATTGAAAGATTCAATTATTCACCAATCTTCATCCATATTTACGATAGTAGTTGTCAGTGCTTAGAAGTGATCAACTTTATTGTGAAAGACATAGAAATGTATAGTGACATAAATCATTCCTTCAATCTTGTGAAATAAAAGTAAGTAGGTATATTCTCACAAACAAACACAATATTGGTCTATAGATTTGGGCATCATACCACTTTTTTTTTTTGAGATAATGTATCATAACACTTTAAATTATTCCTAGCAATTGTTAATAAAGTTTCTATTATATCCAAAAGTTTTTTTTTTCTTTGAAAAAACTGTTAGATGATAAATAAGGGGAAGGTTAATCCGAACATGGTTAGAGAGCAAAATGTATATCAAAAGCTTCAAACGTCCTACCGTGGCATATAGTTGCTATTATAATAGTTAAATGAGATAAAATAGAGAGTATATAAAAAGTTGATATCTTAAAAACTTCTTTCAGACTTTCAGTAAAATTACAAACAATAATATTCTATGTTCATGTAGTATCAATTATAAAAGTTAGATAATAATCTAATTTAAAAATAAATCGACTTGGATATATATTTTATTCAGTTCAGCTTATTTCATGTTAATTCTTACACTTGATTACAATTTTTTTCCATCACTTAATTCATTTAAATTTTTTTTATTGACTGCAACTTTTTTCAAATGATTACATCTTCTTGTAATATTTACAATTAGGTCTTGTCCCGTTTAACTTATTACAGCATATTTCACCACTAAATAACATTTGTCAGCATGACACAACACTCATCAGCACTGATCAACAGAACAGATATCACTGATCAGCACACCACAACACTCATCAACACTCATCAGCACAACATTGTTCAACTCAGCACATTTAAATCTCTAAGTGAAACTGGTTTTATGTTTTGTAAAAATAATATTAATTACGTAAAATTGTTATTTTTTGAGTAATAAATATTACTCCCTCTGTCCCAGTCCAAACCGCAGAGAGAGAAAATGGAATTTGAAATTTGAGTGGTGAAAAGTGGGTGGAATGAGTGGAAGAAAATGAATTAGTATTACCAAAAAAGAAAAGTGTGCACTTTCGATTGGGACGGAGGGAGTATGTTTTTTCTTCAACTCAAATGAACATTATTCAACACTTTCTAACACTCGATCAGCACAACACAATACTGATCAGCACAGCTCGCCACTCATCAGCACAGCTCGTCACTCATTAGCACAACACAACACTGATCAGCACAGCACATGACAAAATAAGTTGAATTGGACAGGACATTAATCTCAACTAATTACTGTTCAACTAAACAGTCCATATTTTATAAAGTAAAATGATTTTAAATGTAAATGATGTCCTTAAGCTAGCCACGGGTTTCCATTATTTTGTTCACCCCGGCACTTTCGGGACGAATAAGGCCACAAACGAATCTCCGAAAACTTGTAGCTCTAATCACCGGTCCCACTTTTCTTACAAAAATCGTACGGACGACCTCATTTTTTTAATATATTAAAAATCTTTAGACGGTAATCAATTTTCTCTCTCCATCAGATAAAAAATTTGAAGTCCGCAGTTCAACGGTCCTGATCCCTTCGGCCTCTGTGGACTCCTCACATCAACGGTTCAGATCCAGCTGCTTGTCCCCCACGCCAGCTGACCTTCGTCTACGATTTTCCACAGTTTCGAATTCACAAATTAATAAAAAGTGACATAAAAGAGAAAAAAACTCTGATTTTCGCGCCTGATTCTGTCAGTCCCTTACAAAACTACTAAAATACCCCTACCTCAGCTCCACCTTATGCATCCCTTCCGTCCTCTTTCGTAATTTCCTCCAACAAACCTTTCCGTGTGGACTAGTATAATATACAACATTCAGCCTATGAATCGGTTTATTTTCACCGCTTTTAATATATTGAATATATTTTTAATTTAAAAACAGTACATTCTTTCATATTTTAACATTTATAGCGATTTTTAATCGCTTTCAGTTTAACAATTCATTTTCTCATATTTCAATACGCTGTTAGTAGATTATATAAACTTCACGTTTATATTATGATCAGATATCAGTAATTTTCGGCGTATTTACGTTCAATTCAACCGGACATGCCCTTGATACGTATACCACGAGTAAATAATGTCTTCAACATAGATAACAAAAAAAACTGAAAACAAATGATTAAAAAAGAACCAGTGCGTGTGTGCGTGTTTTTAAGGAAAAAATCGCATGACTCATGAGTCGTGAGAAATAGTGTAATAAAAGAAAAGGGAAAAGAAAGTCAAAATTCCTGGAATAAAATAATGGAAAAATGAAAATGAAAACCATAAATGAACAGTTTTAGTTGGAAGCTAAGTAGTAAATTCTGTTCAGACAGTACAGTTTCGTTTCATCGCAAATATATTTTCCTCCTCCTTGATCACATTCTTCTCCCAAAAATATTCATAATCTGAGTACAGATTCAGTTGCAGAAGATGAAGCCTTCCCGAGAGCGGCAAAATGGGGCTGTATCTAATGCTAATCCCCAATTTTCCTCAAGAAAAGAGCCACTTCATGGTAATTTATGTGTATATTTGTTTTGTTTTAAGGTTTTCTTTTTGTTTGTACCATTTTTTAAAGGTGCGATTGTACAGTTTGCTGTTTGGAATTCTGGGTCTGTTTTGGTGTTTGTTTTTTTGTCCATTTTAGTTGGAGTTTGATGGAGCTGGTTCCTTGTTCTGCTTGTATCCAAGAGTTGTAATTTGGGGGGTTTTAATCTGCTAGGATCATATGATCTTGTAATGTTGATCGTGATCTTTGAGTGTTGATCTTCTGCTCCGATGATTGATTTTCCTTGAGGCGATCAGTTTTGCTGTTTTGCTTGCACAATTTTGTTTTATTTTTGTAAAACTGGGTAATCTTAAGAATTTGTGTTGTTTTGGTTGCCATTTAATTTCGGGAGATGTTAAAGATGGTGAGAAATATACAGCTGCTTCGTTTTGATTTGATGAACTGATTTTCGGTATATTTACCCTTTTCCCATTTTGTAGAATCTATGGGGAGGCTCAAGATTCAGGACCGTGTTGATGATGATGATAAGGGCGATTCTGCTGAGGAGACTGAGTATCCTGATCGGCCCGGCGAGCCTGACTGTATCTATTACCTGAGAACCGGTACCTGTGCTTATGGGATCCGATGCCGGTTCAACCATCCACCTCTTTCTGGACAGGTATTGAGTTTTCTGTTTTGTTCAGTTTTGTGCAAAAACTCATAAATTCCTTGGTTTTGCTGTTCAGCCAATTCAAGACACCGGTGAATACCCGGAAAGGCACGGGGAACAAGAATGCAGGGTAATGTTTTCCTTCTTGTGTACATTTTCTGGTTGTTCTTCCATCTCGTATACTTAAATGGTGGACAATGGTTTGCTTGTGTTGATGTCCAATGGATTTCTTTCCTACTAGTCTGTTGCTTACTCTTATGGACACATGAGTAGCTCGTTTCCTTTTAAATGCCAAGTTATCAGATCTTTCGAGTGTGAGTTAGTCTTTCCTTTCTAGTTTATTCGTCTGTGTCTGGACCAAATGTTACCATCAAATAAACAGACTCTGCATTCACATATTCATCACTACAACCTATCTAGTCTCTTATTGCTTCTATCGCCTACTATTTTTATCATTTCTCATTTTTTCTCATACATCGTGTTTGCTGCTAATGGTAAATGTCATCTTTGCATTAAGTGAGGCTATCATGAAATAGACGCTTGCTTCACACTCTAATCATGTGTAGCAACTGGTTCTCTACTTCTAGGTATAAAACAGGATAGAGTAGTTACTTATGGCCACATTATGGCCTTAATTACTTACATAAGTTTAAAAATGCCGTTTTCATTATAATTCAGAGTTAAGCGGACAATTTTCTGTTAGTTTAAGATGTACCTTTCTCTTATGTATCACAATGTCTCTCTGCAGTTTTTTCTTAAGACAGGTACCTGCAAATTTGGATCTGCCTGTAGATATCATCATCCCCAGGCTAAAGATCGCGAACCAATTCTGCTGAACATGTTGGGGCTACCAATGCGAGAGGTACTTCCATTATTTGAAATTTTAAGACATTTTTTTTGTATATACAAAAGTTTGTTTGCCTTTCCAGCTGATGGAAAATATTTGAATCTTTTCAGGATGAACAGAAGTGCCGCTTTTACATGCTTAATGGTAGATGTAAATTTGGTATCATGTGCAAATTTGACCACCCACAACCCGTACCTGTTCCTGCTGGAAATAGCTTACCTGGTTATGGATCCAACGGCTTGATCTATCTGCCATCTTATGTCGGGGGAGCTTCAGACTTGTCAATGTCAAAGGGCACCTATGCCTCCAACTCATCCTTGCAAGTTCCTCAGAATTACTTGCCTCTTGTCCTGCCTCCTGTCCCTCCTCCGGGATGGAACAGATATATGGTTAGTAAAACTTTGTTTGACATTTCACAGAACTTCCATTTCTCGTTGTGTATTTCTTTTTTCTCTGGAGTGAATTTACCTTGCCCTAATCGTTTGGTTTACTTGGAAGATTGTGGAGTGCCTTTTATCTATTTCTTCTTTTGCACTTTTACTGCCTCTCTCTTTCTGTTTGCTGCACTTATATTTTGACATTTCCATGTTAAAGTGCTCATCTTATCCCTGTAAAAAGTAATGTCATATTTCTTGTTCATAGTATATCTCATAGTTCATAAAAATGCGTTCTGTTAGAATGGTTGATGCGTAAACACAATATTTTTACTCATGTTACAAGTGAACACAAGTAATGCCATTTTACTGTTTGCCTTTCTCAATCTGTAACAAAGCTCGCCATCTCTTTTACTTATCCATGATCTTGTTTTGCTTACAGGGAATCATGAGCCAATCTCCTATTCCAACTGTGATTACCAATCCAAGTTCCAGCAATCAGCTGCATGTTTTCTCACCTTCAGTTCCTCAGTATCTGCCTGACAGACCTGACCAACCCGAGTGCCGTGATTTTGTCAACCATGGTACCTGCAAGTTTGGCTTAGATTGCAAATACCACCACCCAAGGGACAAAGCTCCAATCATGCCAAATCCAAATCCCTTTGGCCCTCTTGTTCTGCCATCTCGACCTGTAAGTAATGTACAGATTCTTAAATTTGCATTGTGTAATTATCATATGGAAACTGATCCTACTAAAGTTGCGTATGTTTTGTTATTTTGGTTTGCTTGATTCCGCTCTTTTAGATGCAGGGTCAAGCTATCTGTCCTAACTATGTTCAGTATGGAATCTGCAAGTATGGCCCTACTTGTCAATTTGATCATCCATGGTCAGGGTACGTGTACAACTACAGCTTGGGAGCTCCTTCTGCACTGCTAGATTCACCTGCCTCACCATATCAGTGGAATTCGCCGGTTCTCCTCACAGTTGAAACACCTCCCTCGAAACCATCTCCTAATGTTTCAAAGAAAGGACAGAGTTCGACTTCCAGAAACACCAACGCTCGATCAATAGAAATTCATCAACATGATGAATCTGAGTGAGGAAGAGAAGTACTTTGCATCCCGGTTTACTATATTTCATAGAAGTGAAATTGGAAAATCATTTTGTCTCGGAATTTAGATCAATGAATGAACAAAGAGAAACAGCATTTTGTAATCAGATCGCATCTCGAATTCATTTGATCTCTTTGGACTATTTCATTTCTTGCTGAGGCTGGTTGACTATACCCTGTTGAGCTGTTGATTTGAATGCTCAGATTTTTGTTGAATTTGAATGTAGATGATGGCCAAACTTCAAATGGTGTGGCAAACTTCTTTATGTATGATAAATAGAAATGGAGGCTTATTCAATAGATTTATTACATATTCTGATTATCTTAAAAAAAGAAAACTAGAAAAGTTATTGCACCGGACAATATTTTTAAATTAATAAAAAGTATTAAAAACATTAAACTACGTAGTTTTGATTCAAACCACCACATAACCACCACAAATACATCATATTCCGACGTCTACAATTTTTATATATTTCTTTAATAATTTCCGCCTACAATTCAGTAGTTTATCGCCTTCTATATTTATTTCTTTTATATTAACAAGAACTAATTACAACTCATTCCACCTATAATTCAAAATCGTCTCAGGCCCTCTCTCTCTCTCTCTCTAAGTTTCAGTGCTCTCCCTTCTCTCTAGAAAGTTACTCTTCCCGATTAAACTTCTGATCATCCACCCGTTGCAACGGTCACTGATCTTGTCAGTGCCGCCGCAAACGGTAACAATCCCACCCCATCTCCGCCCCGCCACCATGACGGGGACACCACCAATCAACGGCCAAAAATCTTTTCTTTCCGCGCTTCAATCTAAATCCCCTCCCCTCTCATCCTCCCTTCGGAGTAATCCTGAAATCAAGGCAACCTCGAAATTTAAAGGTGAGTTAGCCTGTATTTTCACCCCCGAACAAATTGAGATCTTGTCTCGCCCATATCGAAACGCCCTGGTCGGAAAGTTCAGCAAAGGTCGACCTTCGATGCCGGCGATTGAAACTGCTTTCAAAGCGGCGGGTTTCGTCGGAAGTTATCAACTGGGGGCGATTGATCACCGCCACATTCTTATCCGATTTGCTAGCAAGGAAGATTTCCAGCGCTGCTGGATGAAATCGAACTGGTCGCTGGACGGATTCCTTATGCGGGTTTTGCGGTGGACGCCAGACTTCTCGACGGAGACGGAATCATCAATTATTCCGGTATGGGTTACTCTGTTCAAACCTCCAGTGTACTACTACGATGATGCAGTCCTTGAACAACTAGGTAATACCATTGGTTCTTTTATCAAAATTGATGCTGCAACTCAATTGATACCCGTCCCTCTGCAATTAAACTGTGTGTAGAACTGGACCTCCTCCAACCCATTCCCTATGATATTAGATTGGGTTCCACTGAGAATTGTCCCAATGTGAAGTTGGAATACGAAAATCTCCCTAAATATTGCAGTCATTGTAGAAAATTAGGGCATGATGTTGGTATTTGCAGGGACCTCCACCCTAATTCAGCTACTAAACCTCCAACCCAGCCCCAAAAAAATGATTCTGCTGTTCCTTTAGTCAATAAACCTCCCACTGTTACTAACCCTCACATCACTCACAAAAATCAGACACACTCCCACAATTTAGCCCATGCTCAGAACTCTAATGCCACCCCTTCTCCCAACCTATCTAACCCTATTGTTGCCACCCCAAACACTACAGCCCCCTCACCCTCTCTATCTATGCACACCACTCAATTCAAAGTGTCAAAGAGGTCCATTAAAAGAAAGAGGATTGCTGCACTCAAGGAGCTTACTGCCATAAAAGAAGCTTCCATCTCTGCTGGTAAAAACCATATTGTTGCAAGCACTAATGCAGCTACTGATCCCCATTTATATGACCTCCCTCAGCCTCCTGTAGTGGATACTATTTTGGGAAGTCATGAAAAACCTATCCAAGTGGCGCAATCCAGCTCTGACCTTGTGGACATCCCTGTTACTGTGGATGATATAGATATTATTCAAATAGAACCCTCCCCCAGCCCTCTCCAGATTTATCTCATTCCACCAAAAGTGTCAACCCTAATAAGCTCCATAGCATTTCAAAGTTGGTGACTGAAGCCCCCAAACTCAGACACCAATATGCAAAGGATGACTCTAATCTGGTACCAGGTATATCCTCAAACTCTCATCCATTTTTTAAAGCTGATAATCTGTTGTTTCTGTCCCAAGCTAAGAACAGGAATCGATTTGCACCACTGTTGGAGGAGTTGGATAAAGCTACAGATGATATGAACAAAGATGAGACAGAACAAGTACCTGCTATCTCTCAAACTAACAAACCAAAGGTTAGCACTTTTTTTACTCAGTTAAATAAAGTGAGTACCCTAACTAGAGCCTCTTCAAAAAAATTTAAAAATATTTTCCATGATTGATAAGACCATCAAGCTTAACTGTATTGTGTGGAACATTCAAGGAATGGAAACAGCTCTAGATAGGCTAAAAAATCTCATTTCTGATAATCACATTGAATTACTGTGTTTGATTGAACCCAAACATGATAATAGTGAATGTTTGAGAATTTTAATGTGAGAATTTTAAAATTTACTCACTGTATGTACTCTAATTCTGGTCAAATCTGGCTTTTTTGGAATGACTCTGTGTCTCTCTCCTTAAAGCTAGATAACCCCCAATTTTTATAAGTTCAAATCAATAGCCAAAAACTTAATGCCTCAACGACTGGTATTTTTGTTTATGGTTTGAGAACCAGAAAGGAAAGAAAAGCTTTATGGTCTTCCCTTAGAGCTATTCCTATTTCTGACAGTTTTTTTATTGGTGATTACAATGTCATGCTATCTATTTCTGATTATAATGGTCTATCTACTCCTAAACTAGGTAGTATGATGGATTTTCAGAAATGCATAGATAGAATGGCCTTGCTTCACATACATACTGTGGGAAATGAGTATACTTGGACCAACAAAAGGTTAATTCCTACACTGGAAAGATTGGACAGGGGCCTGTGCAATAATGCATGGAACTCTAAATTTCCCAATTCTTCCATTTTGGTTCTTAATAGGGATAACTCAGACCACTGTCCTCTGCTCCTAAAAATTGGCAGCAACATCCAATCCAGTCCCAAATCCTTCAGATTTATTAACACCTGGTTTAAAAGATCTGAATTTCCCTCCTTAATCCATGAAAACTGGAATATACCTTTGTCAGAAACTGGTCTTTTAGGATTTTTCCTCAAACTTCAAAGACTGAAAAAGGTATTAAAGGAGTGGAACAGGGAAATATTTGGTAACCTTCACAAGAATGTAGCAAAGGCTGAAGAAGCCTTAAGAGTTCAGGAAATGATTTATGATCACAATCAATGTGATTCTGAACTCATAAACCTGAAACTCAAGAGAGCTGAGCTAAAGAAAGCTACCAAAGAACAAGCACATTTTTGGAAGTATAAAGCAAAGCTTAAATGGATGAAAGAGGGAGATATGAATTCAAAAAAATTTCATAACTCCATAAAAGAAAATAGATCAAAGCTTAGTATCACTAAAATCAGGAGTCAAGCTGGGATCTGGTTAGAAGATAGTAATGAAATTGAATATGAAGCAGTCAGATACTACTCTTCTCTTCTAACTAGTGAGCAAACTCAAGCTGATACTCTATTTTCTTCACACTTCCTTTCACAGATTTCTACACTCCTCACACACTCACAAAAATGCACTCTTTTACAGCCAATACAAATTGAAGAATTGAAGTCTGTGGTTTTTTCTTTAAATAAACACAGTACTCCTGGCCCTGATGGCTTCTCTTCTGTTTTTTATATGAAATCCTGGGACACCATTTCCAGTGATTTACTTTTGGCTGTAAATGATTTTCTTATGGGTGCAGACATCCCTAGAGGTATTGCAGCAACATGGATTACTGTAATTCCTAAAAAGGATACCCCCATTTCCTTTGATGATTTCAGGCCCATTAGTTTGTCCAATGTCATCAATAAAATCTGTTCAAAGATTTTGATGAACATGCTCAAACCATTAATGGCCTCCCTGATTTCACCTCACCAAACAGCTTTTTTACATGGTAGAGATATATCTGATAATGTCTTATACCTGAAAGAGATGGTGAGAAATCTTAATAGACAGTCCAGAGACCCTAACTGCATTTTAAAAACTAGATTTAACTAAAGCTTTTGACAGGGTTAGCTGGAATTTTTTGAAACTAATCATGGAAACATTTGGTTTTCATGACAGTTTCATAAAATGTATTTTAAACAATCTCTCACAGGCTTGGTTTTCAGTCCTTGTTAATGGCAAGCCTGTGGGATTTTTTCAGTCTTCTAGAGGTATTAAACAAGGAGACCCACTGTCCCCTTTCCTGTTTAACATATTTTCAGAATCTTTTTCAAGAAGCCTTTCATATGTGTTTGAGATGGGGAAGTTAACTTATTTTAATTTGCCTAGAAATTCAATCCCTATCTCACACCTATCTTATGCAGATGATACTGTTCTGTTCCTATCTGCTAACAAGCCCACTTTGATCAGATTAAGAGCTTTTCTGGCAACCTTTGAAAATGTCACAGGCCAAAAAATAAATTTTCAAAAGAGTGACTTTTATATAAGTAAACATGCCAGTTCAGCCAGGACTAATTTGGTCAAAACTGTTCTTGGTATGAAGGAGGGTTCCTTTCCTTTCAAATATTTGGGCTGTCCCATTTTTGTAGGGAAAATTATGAACTCTCATTTCTACCCAATTATTGAACAGATAACCAAAAGATTAAGTTTTTGGAGACATAAATGGTTATCCTCAGGTGGCAAAATAACTCTGATTCAGTCAGTTTTATACTCTATCCCACTGCATATTTTTACTGTAGTGGCACCTACTGTCCATACAGTGGAAACAATGGAAAAGTTGTTTGCTAACAGAAATTAAGGCTAACAGAAAATGGAGGAAGTGGAAGAAATTGTGCTATCCTGTGGATCAAAATGGACTTGGATTTAGATCTATCCAGTTTATCAGTCAAGCCTGTTCCATTAAACTCTGGTGGAAGCTTCAATAAGGCACTGCTCTTTGGACTCAGTTCATTCTATCTCTGCTTATCTCTTCAAGAACCTCTCAAACCTAGAGGAGAATTTGTTCTGTCAATTGCATAGGGGAGCATTACTCATGTGTCATCCATGGAAGGGGAAGTTGCAACTTCTGGACTTCAAACTGGACAGATATGGGACCAATCATGGATCATTACCCTCCAGCCCTGACTAATATTCCTCTCTCTTGCTCAGTTTCTGAATTCATCTCCCAGAGACAGTCTCTTATAACACAGCTACAGGAAGTGCTTCCACTGGACCTGACTCAATTTCTTCTACAAGCTGAGATATCAGAACATAGGGATGAAAGATTAGTGTGGAAGCCCTCCATCACTGGGGGAATTTTCTTTCAAGTCTGCCTACACCATCTTGCTTGACCAGAGAAGTCCTTCTCCCTCTCTTGCAAAATTATGGAAAATTCCTATCCCCAAGAAGATTAATTTCTTTATGTGGAGGCTCTTTAACTCTTTATTGCCTTTTGATTAGATATTTATACACTATGGATTTCAGCTGGCTTCCAAATGTCATATGTGCAATAATGAGGATTCAATCAGTCACTGGTTCAATGGATACATATTCAGCAAGGGTATCTGGTTTGAGATGTTAGCAACTATTGGTGTACTAGATATTCATTTCACCACCATCTGGGACAGGCTCTCTTATTATCTCTCACATATAGGTTTATCTAGTCCACAAGCTAGACTGATAAAAATGTTGTGTGGTATAATATGTTGGAGTCTCTGGAAAACTAGAAATAAGCTACTGTTTGAAGAAAAAACCCAGGTAGAGGTCTTATCATTAGAGAAATTAAGGACTTAATGTACTTTTCTCTCTCTGCTCATCCCATATCCTCTAGGTGTCCTGTAGATAGGGAAATTGCTTCTGCTGGCTATATCCCTATAATTCTGAAACCAAAAAAAACCCAGGCCTCAGATTGTAGTATGGAAAAGGCCAGATTTTGGTTTTAAGCTAAATGTTGATGCAGCTTGGTTGGGATCAAGATGTGGTATTGGAATGGTTCTTAGGGACTCTGTTGGAGACACTGTGGCTGCTTGCTCCTTTCCATCAACAGCATCCTCCCCTCTTGAAGCAGAAATCAAAGCAATAAGGGCTGGTTTTGATTTTGGTTTCCACTATGGTCACAAGAACTTTATCATTGAGTGTGATTCCCTTAATGGAATTAGCATGATTCTGAACCCGATAATAGCACATTGGAAACTTTTTAAGCTATGTGAGGAGGCTCAGAAAAGTATTCTGGTAGATATCTGTCACACTTACAGGCAAAGGAACCAGGCTGTTGATTTTCTTGCCAAGCTAGCTCTCCAAAATGATCAAGTTTCATCATATACTTGGTTCCAGCTACCATCACAAGTAAGTGCCATCCTCTTATTTGACAAAAACCAAACCCCCACACTCAGATGTTGATCACAGCTCAGATTACTCTGATCACCTCACTGCTCAGGCTGGTTATTTTCATCTCCAACCTTGCTATCATTTCACAGATGTTTCCTCCATTGCTGCCAATCCAGGATTCTACTCAGACAGATTTTCTTCTGTCCCTAATCTCAGTGCTCTCACTTATATTGCTAGTCCTTTTTGATACAGTCAGGTAAGCTTTTTCTTGTCCTGTGGCTGCTCTGTGTTATACATTTGTATTTCGCTAATAAGCTCCGGGATTTTAGATAAAGTTTTCTACAAACTGTGCTTGATTGATAGTTTAGCAATATTCTCCTTTCTTCTCTTTTTGAAAAGCCTGTATTTGCTGGTAGTTAGCAGTATTGGTCTTTTTAGGGTTATAACCCTCACTGTAATCATCTTTGGATGTAACTATGCCTTATCTGAGGCCATTTTCTGGTTTGGGAAACCTTAAATAAATATTCCCTCCACTCTTGTGGATTTATTTTTTTAAAAAAAACTCATTCCACCTATAAAATCCTAATTTACACGCTAATTTACACACTAATTTATTCTTCGCTGATATCAATAGTTCTCGCCTTCTATATTTTCCTAAAGGGAACTGGAAGAGTTATTGCTCCGGTCAATATTTAAATTAATAAAAAACATTAAAAACATTAAACTACGTAGTTTTGATTCAAACCACCACATAACCACCACAAATTCACCATATTCCGGGGTCTACAATTTTTATATATTTCTTTAATAATTTCCCCTACAATTCAGTTTAACACAAATTACACACAAATACAACGCATTCCACCTAAAAATCCTAATTTACACTCTAATTTTGGTCCATCATGCTAATTTACACGTGTTTATTAACATATTTGGCGCCTACAATTTTCATATATTCCCTTTTGTTTTCTTTAAATTTCATTCTTTCTTGCCGAAAGTGGTTATTTTTCCGATCTTCACGTACTAATATATCTTCTCTGCGTAAAATATTCCAATATATCTATAAAGTGGTTATTTTTCCAATCTGTATGTACTAATATATCTCTACGTAAAATATATTCCAATATTCCAGCTTTTATTCAATGATGGATTTCCAGTATAGCTAAACTTGCCATTGTTTTCCTTCATGTACATGTTGTAGGGCCTGGACTCGGATACTATTTTTTAAAAGCATATATTTTCTCTATATTTATGGTAACAATATATTCTTATAAAATTTAGACGGATATATAATCCGTCGTTTCTCATTCTCCTCATCGCAACCTATAAACCCTAGCGTCTAGAGCCTCGAATTCTTCAGCCTACAAACACACGAATTTCTCGCTTCTCGCCATGGTCACGAATGCTTGATTCGTCAATGTTTTTTGTTTGTTAATTGACTTCATCGTGAATACCACGGTGTGCGGATAGAAGACGATGGTGGCTCCCTCGGCCACGGTTTGATGTTTGCTTTAACTAGATGAAAATATATGAATATATTACAGTGGCATGCTTTTAACCATGATATAGCCCAATAATACAGGGGTCGTTGGCGCCGCTCCGTTTCTCATTCATGCACTTGAGTGGTGGCGAGATTTGCTTGATGATTCATATGATTTATGGCAGTGCTGGGTTGGTATTCTCACTCGATCATCGACCGATGTCGCTTTTTAATTTAATTAATAGGTAAAATATGGAATAAGGGCGGTATAACTTTCAAAATTTAGAAATGGGGTGCAACTATTGCTTAATCTCTAAAAAGGGCGGTAATTATCCATTAAAAAATATTATTATTTTTTAAATACTGAATTGACACTAATACCCTAACTTCAAAAGCTGGGAATCTTAGTTTGAACGTAATGACAGCTTGCTTTTTAACGTGATTAAGGCCAAACGAAACGAGCATATATAGTTGGAATCTACAAGTATAGTTACCCGGTGTAGAATCATGGCCTGAGAAAAAAATTAAACAAACATGAGCATATATATTTTGAAGTATCTTTTCTCAGATGATGAACCCGCCACACTTATTTGCCGTATGCTCATGTCAAAACATACAAAGAAATAGCAGCATTTGATGCAAAACGAAACATGGATAGCACAGAGAGCCAATTTCGAGTATGCAACGAACATCGATTATAACAGTTTACAATCGAACATCGCTAGAATTGCGCTTAGCCACACTTAGGCACATTTAACACTGCAAAGGAAGCAACAATGGCTTATGATAAAGCTGCCCTAGAGCTTCAAGGACACAAAGCAACATGTTTCACATTCAGCAGGTTCACACAAACACAAAGCAGTCATGGCTTGTGATAAAGCAGCCTTGAGATACAAAGGCGCTACAACAGAGCTCAATTTGTCTACACCTGCCAGGAATGAAACTAATCATCTTAGTTCTGATGCTCATTGCTGCGAGCTTCTTTCTATCGGAGAAAATGATGGTTCAGATTCTCTAAAAGGTTTGAAACTCCTCTGTTCCCCCATATTCGCTGTGTATGTAAGTAGACTTCAATGTTTACAGTTTGAATGATAATACTTAAAAAGTTTATGTTCATGCAACTCACGAACAACGAACAACGAACTTGAATTTATC
Organism: Sherardia arvensis; assembly: GCA_948330725.1. Taxonomy (NCBI): domain Eukaryota; kingdom Viridiplantae; phylum Streptophyta; class Magnoliopsida; order Gentianales; family Rubiaceae; genus Sherardia; species Sherardia arvensis. The sequence continues at coordinate 32,528,300 of OX415241.1, forward strand.
TCCGCCGCAGCGCTCTGAAAATCTGGAGGGAACTGACACTCATAGTCATATGTTTGATATCTGGTTGATTTGGATGATGTTATTTGACATGCCTAGTCTCAGTTCATTTGATAATTTTAAAATTTTCTTCAAGGTAATAATAATGTTGCTAAAAGTTGTTAGAAATGTATTTAGATTCATAAAATTGTGGTACTGATAGCTGTTTTTCTGCATTTGTTTGTCATATAGAAGCAATCAAACTTTGTTTTTGTGTTATACATAGATTTGTACTTCCTAAGATTCTGCCATTTATCCCCTGTAATGGCATGCTACTGAAGTTTTAGGGAGAATAATTTCAGCATGCTACTCTCCTCTGTTGGTCCAACTTATTAAGGAAGAATTGACGAGCTATTATGCAGAAATGAGGAAGATGTGTGAATAAAAAAAACAGTCCTGGGTTTTTACAAGAATTGAAATATTTCTGCATATGCAACTTATATTTTCTGGTTTGAAACAACACATGTACGCATCAAACTCAATGCAAAGCAGGCTTCACAAATTCGAAAAATCAAGGAGCTACATGTTTTGAGGGTATTAGTGTCATTTCAGTATTGAAAAAATAATAATAATTTTTAATGGATATTTACCGCCCTTTTTAGAGATTAAACAATAGTTGCACCCCATTTCTAAATTTTGAAAGTTATACCGCCCTTATTTCATATTTTTCCTTAATAGGGATTGGTCCACTTAAATTTACATCATGCAGGTTTTCAGCATGTATGTATGAAAATTTGACAACGTCTTTAATTCTTTGAGATTTGATGGAATTAGCGGAAAGGCAAGACTGACAAGATCCATCACAGTGTGGCGGGATATCTTCAGGTTTAGGTTTGGGTTCACGTGTCGGCTGATATCTATGATGAGAGGAACATGGCCACAAAGCTTCTCGATTCAGTGCTCAAGGTTCTACTGGACTCTTTTTCTGACAAGATTTTCCTCGGCGGCTGAGAAAGGGTCCATATCACTGGATCCATTCGTAAAGCTATTCGATGATAGCGAGGTCGGGAGCAAAATGTTAGTGACAAAAAGGAGCAGTTGGCATCGTTCATACCCTCGCTCTATTGTCAACAAAAGATTGTTGGTTAATCTTGAGGAGTGTAGCTGATTGTATATAATCTGGAGCAAATGGCTTTTATTCAACTTTTATTGGATTTCTTGTTTATATGATACGTAAGAATTTATATATATTTATTATTGTTTATCTCTTTCTTTATTCCTAATAAGTGTTCTTCACCCCCAATTGACAACAAAAATGAGGTGTCATTTTGAAGCTTTCACTACAATAAACTTGAACCTTTTACTTTAGTTTGTAATAATATACCAGTGTATACTGTCACATTGATGTCAAATATGATTGAAAACATTTTTTAAATTGTGTTTGATTGTTACTGTGTAATTTGTGGCGTGTAGCGGTGCTTTGTGGTAGTCTATCATTTGAAAAAATCATTATTTAGAACCACTTTCAATAATATGTTTCCACTTTCCAATAGGTTACCTTAGTAAAATATCATATCAATATATTTTTAATATTGAGTAGTAAATTTGATTGATTTCTTAATTGTATTTTTTTTTTTTTGAAAAAGTGATTGATTTCTTAATTGTATTTGTTTGTTGTGCGGAATATGAGAAAACAGCAAACTAAACGTAAAAGAAAAAACAAGAACACAGAGATTTACGTGGTTCACCAATGATTGGCTACATCCACGGGAAGGAGACAGATTGTATTAGATAGGTAACCAGATTACAATGTTCCTATCGTCTAATACCCAGAAAAACAGTACAAACTAGGTTGCGGCAAGTGAAAGAGTCTTATAGAGCCTCTTTCACTAAACCCTAGGTACTGGGCCCGAAAACACACTTTTGGCCCAAGTCACCAACACCTCAGTAGAGAGGTAACCCGTACCGTTGGGCCGGGGGCGACTCCGCCCCCCGGACCCCCAAGGCCAGGGTGCGCTCCGCCCCCGGACCCCCGACTCGCTGACCGGGCAGCGAGACCCCCGTGCTAACTCGCAGTAGCGGCTATTACGGCATTCAAGGCATATACCAACAAAATATGATTGTTTTCTTTCTTTATTAAGATCGATAACATATGTAAAATGGATGCAGTAATATTTTCTTACCATAAAATTAATTATAATTATAATTAATTTTTGTAGTACCGACTTTTAAGAATATTTTAGTTAAGTACTCTTTGTTCTGTCTCGCCTTGAGCTTACGCCTGCTATTTATTCTTTTATGCCTTTCGCCCGGCCTAAACGTTAAGGGTGCCCCACGGAGCGGTATATCATGGCGCCTCACTTTCTTTACTGCATAAGCGAAGTCAAGGGATTTCCGTCTAACTAGTGGCTTAATTCTCTTCTGTAACTATAACGGATATTATTTGAAGTTAATCAAAGTGGATATTAGTTAAGTTAATTGAAGTATTTAAAAATAAAAATATTTATTTAAATTATCTTAAAAATATTAGTGTAGTTCAATTTTCACCAACACACAATTTTTACCAATATATGCTGCCGATATTATTGGAATATATGGTTTATTGAAATTAGAGAGTTGTGTATGACTTATTCATTGTAAATGGAAGCTGTACATACACACCCAAAGGAAAATATATATCATACTTAATTTAGATGATTCCTTTATCATCATAGAGAGATGAATATAGTGTTTCATTGGAGGAATACCATATGTTCTTTACCTTAACATGAACGTGCAATACATGGAAATATTCGGTATTCCGGCGCTTTTGATTTTCATATATTACTTTTTGGTTTCTCTTCACCAAGAGTACGTATGATCAATTTAGAAATTACACACATCAGCATTTTTTCCTTAAAATGCGTACTTATAAAAATATTTATCTATTAACTTAATATTAAATAAATTTCTTACATTTTGATCTTAATATATTTTATTTTATAATAATTATCTTTGATGAATAATCTGTCAATTACGATTTATATTGACAATTTCATAATCTTTTTCTTTAAACACACTTCATTCTCATCTTTATAAGTTTGTTCATAATATTTAGCTAGTCATTAATAATAGTTATCAATTCGATTATCATTATATATTTATCTAATTTTTCCATAATTTACTTGAACTTATCGAATTAAAATACACTAATTTTATCATCTATATAGTTTTACTAATTTTGTATAAATAATGTAATGAGATGATATAATTATAAATTTCGAATATAAGTTATTTAGTAAAAAGAATGGATAAATATCAATATGTTAACATTTTTGTTGAAATAATTATTTTCATTTTGATTATTGATAAGTCCACGGTTTAACATTTAAGTATTTCTCACTTATAATTATTTAACTTTTTTTATATAATAATTATTTTTATTTAATATTTAACATATATATATATATAGCAGTTACATAAATGCATCCACTAAACTCCAATCTTGCTCCGCCACTGCAAAATCTCACAAAATAAATCAAGATAGAGACATACTGTCCGTCTATACAGGAAAATTTGACACGCGCTTCACTGGAATTACTTCACCCACACTGGGTTGCAATTCTTCAAAGAGTGAATGGCTTTCCATTTTCAGATTGGAGGCAGTTGTTGCCCGCGAAGAAATGTGTCACTTTCTGCTTAGCACATGATTGTGCCTGTCTTCCGTGGCGTAACCAGTACATTTACATAATTTGAGGCGTTGTCAGATGAATAGGTGAAAAAGAATTAAGTTTAAAATAGAGCAAAATAGAATCTTGATCAATAATAATTACTTCAGTATTCAAAAAAATATAATCTTTAATTAATCACGGTCAAACTAATATAAATCCTATGTAACTAATCAGATTCATAGGTTAGAATTTTAAAACCTTGCTATATAATCAAATAAAACCTAATTATAAAATGCATATAATTCGAGTGAATATAAGTCGTAAATCTTATAAATTATATATAAAAAAAGTAAAATCGACATAATGATTTAACATACGTGTATAAGAAAATGTTATCACAAATATCATTCTATATCTACGCTCGTGACAAGAATAGCATGAAATTTTAAACTAAATAATAAAATTGAAGTAAATAATAAAGTTAAAATGAAAAGAAACATTAATGATAAAAATGAAAGTTTATGAGTTTTTTTTCTAAATAATCTTATTTCTAAAACTAATTCCCAAACTAATACTCTTTCAAAACTAATTCCAGAACTAATACTTCTGTATATATGATGGAGAAAGTCTCCTGAGAGTCTAACTTTCCAGACTTTCCATAAGAGTCTTTATACGTTTTAACTTATACAGTGTACCTTTTAATTTGAACTGTAAATTTTGTTATTTGAATTTTATTAATGTTTTAATGTAAATTCATGAATTTTTGCATTAAAACATGTTTTACTATATGTTCACTTTGATACTATCAATGTTTTTACACAAAATAGTATCACTTGACCTTAAATATACAGTGGTAGTTTCATAAGATTTAGGAAAGTCGGACTTTCTAGAAACTTTGCCTATATGATGGGACTACATTATAAATTATAAAAATTGTTAGGTTAAAACTAATTAGTATTAGCTCCATAAATTTTTGTACTTTTTAATTAGACTCCCTAAACAATTATTCACTAATCTTCCCATTTGAATCTTTCTGGATCACTGAATGGAACATGCCCGGACCATCTCGACTACTGGTGCCCTGCACATTGGGCACTTTTCTTTTTTGTGATTTGTGAACCAAATTCTCGGCACATCCTGAACATGTATAGATGTGTCCAGTGTCCACACCTGCACCTGCATTAAATCAAAAGGATGGAAAACGATTTATTTATGTGCATGGAAACAGAATATTGTTATCAAGAGATTATCACATCAGAAGCACCAAAGCTACGATTAGAAAGAGACATTCTTGGGTCAAAAAAGCAGTGCATATGTAGAAGTGCTGAAGGCAAGGTGACTGACCTATATATGTTCTTAGCTATGGCCGTGAATCTGTATGACTCATTAATTGATGGCCTCAGGGTTCAAGTTTTTCCTCTGCTGTCTAGGCCTTGAAATAGTTACATCATTATATTCTTACTTTACATTTAGAGTGAATTATGCTTAGGTTTATGTACTGAACCTGATTGCTGGTGTGTTTATCAGGGAACTACGTAGATTTGTAGGAAATGGATACGGATACGAATGCTTACTTGTGCTTGATACTGCTCAAGACTTTATAGATTTGAATAGCCATTATAAGCGCTGCATCCATGTTAGTCCAGCATTTCATAAAAGTAGGATCTCAACATTTACTCTAGAACCTAAATATATATTGAGCCTCTAGCAAGCAAAAGGTTAAAAAATCTACCGGAAGTAAGTTCAAGCATGAGAAAATAACCTGAATCCCATCAGTACCAGAATTCGATGATGAGACGGGAACCATGCATCAAAACCTTTCTCATCCAAGAGATTGTCCACTTTATGGCATTTTTTAAAAATAAAACATGTACAATTTAAAAAATAATTGGGTTTGTGCTGTTGCAAGCATTGCCTTGCTTTATGCTGTCGTTCTTTGTCTTGTTGGCCTCTGTAAGTTCAAACTTCAAAGAGCGCAGTTTCGGGAACTCTATAATTTGTTAGTTAAAACATTTGTGGGTATAATTAAAAAGTATAAAAATATATGGATCTAATACTAATTAACTTTAATCTAATAAATTTTATATTTTATAATGTGGCCCCGCCATATATGTAGGCAATTCTTATAGCATATCACGGGTGCATGTACACCCACCTTTAAGTAAATAGATTTATATCATTTATTATTTACAGAAACTATAAGTAAAAATATTTACAATGCACAATTATACACATAAAAATGTACATATATGAATCTTAAAATACACGTGGGGATACATACCCCAGATGTATGATATAATTTGTGATATGTAGGAGTATTAGTTCTGGAATTAATTTTAAAATAGTGTTATTTTGGAAATTAGTTTCAGAAATAAGGTTATTCAGACAAAAAACTCAGTGTAACACTCGTTTGGTTCAATACATGGAAAGGCAGAAAATGGTAATAGAGAATGATTTTGTGAGTCAATCATTGATTAAAATTGGTCTTTCCTAAAAAGGAAACAAGAATTGAAAAATGATAAAAGAGTATTTTAATGAAAAATATTATTTTGGCATATTCTTTTGATTGTCTTCCCATCAAAAGAACTCTCTACAAATCTCTTCTCCGTCTAAAAGCACCTACAGTGGTACAGCTTACAAATGGGCTACTCATCTCACTATTTTTCTCCAAAATCTTCTTTTTTCAGATTTTCCCCACAGTGATTCAGTCTGTCACATCATCCAACTCTATACACATCATTATATATTATCCACGTCATTATATATTATCCACGCCAATATATACTATATCTATTGTATATAATAATTGTTAATAATAAAATAGTATACTCATAATTAATCTATAATATAATTATATATTAATAAAATAATTATGAAGAAATTGTGATGGATTAGGCAAACATATTTTAGATAATTAGATCAACTAAAATAGTAAAAATACATTTTTTTTGCTAATATGTGTTGAAAAAATACTCTTTAAATTACCACTACATATTATAATCTTGATTCAACTAATAATTAAAATAAATTCATATAAACAACATATGGCATAATGGTTCATAAACATACAAATTTATTTTTACACGTTCCATTTAACAATATTGTTGTTTATCTTTATTTTTTAGCCATAATTAGACAAATACTTAAATTAGTAACAACTCAATATTCATAATGTAGTGATTTATTTTTAACTAATTGTATTAATTACCTTTGAAAATTCAGTTTAATATATATCAGGATCATCCTGATATTGGTAATATCAGACACCAATTAAATAACGACACATCATCTTTAACTAATTTATGATTGGGCCACGTGTTCAATCATTACCCAGACGGGTTTAGGCATTATAAATTAGGGTTTTAGAACTTTACTAAAAATATTTTAACCAATTAAAACATTACAATTGTACACGTGTCATTATCTTATTAGTGCCTGATAAGTCTTATATCAGTATCATCCGGATGAATGTTATTCTCTTGAAAATTAGGCAACCAATTGTTTTGGTTTTGTAAAATTATTGAAGAAATGGCCTTTCAATTTTGTTCTTTGATGACGTGGATTTTTGCCACATGTCTTGTTCCTATTGGGGTGTTCAAGTGTGTTCAAGGTTGGGCATGCTCAGCCCAAATGAACCAAACTCCCCTTGAAATATGGAAAAGCACCGTTGAAAAGCTCCATTGTGAGCAAAAAGCATGAAAAGCCCAGTTAAAAAACTCATAAAAAACCTCCACTGCGGGTGTTGTAAAACTCTCATACCTTCTTCGTCTCAACTTTCTTCTCTGCCTAAAACTCCCGAAAACTTTCCACGCCCAAATTGTAGGATTGCTAGAATTGAATTTTATACCTGAGCTTTTCTGTTCTCTGCAGTACTCCTATGTGTTCGTCAAATTTTGAGCAACCCTCTGATTTCGCCCCTGCTTCCGTGTGAGTCTTGATCTACTCCTTCGAAAATCCCATGTATTTGCACCAGACGCACTGGATGAAGTCTCCGCCGTTCTTCTTCTGCTTCCCCATTGCTTGATCAGTTGATCTTCTTCTTGGAACTTTCTAGCTGTTTTCTTGCTTGATTTTCTACTTCAACTTTTTCTCTAACTGTTTTTTTGTTTCTGGGAATTCCGTTTGGTGGTGTGCACTGTGCAGGGTGTATTTATGTCAATTTGAAATGGAAAAAAACTGATCAAAAACAAATTGGAAAAAGAAACAGATTACAGAGCCGTTGATTCTTTTTTGGTGTTTGGTGTATTAATGTGAATTTGAAATGGAAAATATTACTTTTTATTTATAATTAATATAGAATAATTTTTTTATATCGCTATATTTTAGATAATTTTGATTCTATATCATTTAATTTTCATAATATTTTTGGTGTCAGTAAACTATTTGAAAATCAGTTTTTTTGGAAGACTCCTTTAAATAATATACTATCTAGCTGTCAACTGACCAATTTGATTAGGGTACTTTGATTTTTTTTTATTTTAGAAGAGACCGTTTTCAAAAAATAAAATTACATAAAATTCAACTCCTTAATCTTATCAAATGGAAAAAAAAAACTTGATTCCAAGTTTCCAAAGCTTTGAAATATTTTACAAAGATCGAATATTTTAAAAAATTTAAAGAATTTAACATTTTAACATTTAAACTCTTCAATTAGAGAATTTCCAAAACCTTTTGGAATATGAAAAAGAAATATGATTTTTCATGGACACCCGTCTTCTTCAATAAATATTTTCATATTACAGATCTATAATTCTGAGATTTTGATCTCTTATAAGAGCACAAAGACAAAATTAACCTTACCAAATTGGTCAATTATTTGAATATTGTCCGTTTGTGGACTAACTGTGCTATTAAAAATTGATTTCCATAGTTTAGTGAACTAAAAATTGATTTGTTAAAAATGCATTGATCTCAAATAAAACCATTCTCAAATACATGTATTTATTTAAAAAGGATCAAAATTTGATGATGAAAAGATGGTCAAAAGTTAAAGTTTTTTTTGGCACATTACAACGGTCTAATCGAGCACATACATGGATACTAACTAAACCTAATTTAGCCTATTCTATTGATCCATACGTCGAGTGGCCTGAAGTCCTCACCAACGCTTTGCGGTTCACACTTCATGCGCCAGTTGATGTAGCTCCGGTAACTCCAAACTGCTTTGAGTTGAACACGCTATTGGAGATTTTTGGAGACTGTGAGAAGCCATAGAGGGCTTGTTGGAGGGGGAAATCAAACCGTACCTCTCTCCAGCCAAGACTCTTAACAAGATACATTTGACCAAGTGGGCTAGCCCACTTGGTTAAAAAAAGAAAAGCTAAAGTTTGAATTGACAAATGGTTTATTACTAAGAAAATATCCAATCTAATATTATACACTACTAAAAGGGGCAATGGCAGATTAATGTAGATTGATCTACAGTGCAAGGGCTTATTTGTAATTGAAGGGTGACCAGCCTTGATCCAGGAGGACGGATGCTTGGTCCAACTAATTGTATCCCAACTGACCAAAGTCTAGCCATAATCTAAAGTTATGAACATCGCAGCGGCTATGCAGGGCGGATCTACCGGATTCGGATACAACTTCCGTTAGAGAGATAAATCTCGATACTAAGGTGTGTATAGTATTCACAATATTTGTTAGAGAGATTAATCTCGATACTAAGATGTGTAGTATGCACAACATCATAGGCAGTACAAGGGTACAAAAGGAAAGTAAGAAACCTAATTAAACCCTAGCATTATACGCATTTGCCTCGTGAATACATTAGCCTTGATCTAGTTTTTTTTTTCTGCAGGTGCAATGCATTTCCATCATGAAAGCCGACACAGGTTGCACCTCTTTCTCATGAATTTCGGATTTGATCCAGTTTCTCTAATATTTCGTGCTTTTTGTTTTGTAAATTGCAATCAGAAGAAAGCCCTTAATAATAAGATCGACTTGCCGCAAGCACCCTGCTAATTGCGAGACTGTGGCATTGATGTCCGTTAATGTTCGCATGTGAATCAAAGTACGAGTTTTCTTAGATTCTACAGATTATCTTCAGCAAATTAGTTTGTTCATCTTTTGGCCAGGCCTGTAATGTTTTTCCTTTTCTGCCTATTGATCGACTTTCACGAAGAGTTGCATGCAAGGGACCGTTTTCAATAAAAAAAATTGAGGGGAGAAACTAGTATGGGTTTGGTTGGAGAGAATTTTGAGGGTTTGGGATTTTGTAAATCTGATTTTGCAAAAATATTGTTTGGTTGGGTTGGGATTTTCCAAGTCTGAAACAATATTCTTGTTTGGTTCATCGGGATTTTGCAAATCTAAAACAAAAATCATGTTTGGGGGAAAAATCTAGACTTGGAAGCACAAAAACCAGATTTTGAGAATAAAATTTAGACTTTCAAAAAGGGCTGGGCCATGCTAGGTGCAGAGCTAGTGGAATTGGGTAAAAGACAAAGTTGCGCTCCTTTAGTTTTTAAATGGAATGTTTTGAGTCCCTGCTGTCGAGAATTGCTAAAGCAGGCTTGAAGAAAGTCAAGCAAATTTGACTTTAGCCAAAGGTTTCAATTGCAAATATTATGTAAATTTGTGATCTAGCAGTTATAGTTTGGTTACGATTAATTGGTTTAGAGGCGGTGCTAAACCCCCTCTCACTTGCTCCCGAAATCAGATGATTCTGTGATTTAGGCTCATCAATCTTGATCCACATATTGGGATTTATGGATTCATTTGTGATTAGGATCGAATTGAACCAGCGGGAGGTTGCAAAAGTGGTCCTATTTATGGTTTAGGGTGCCGGCGCCGGAGAAGCGGGGACAGTAGGTGGAGCCTTGATCGCTACGTAGAGTCACCGGGCGGCAGTGGATACGGGATGAACACGGCTTTTCTTCAGTCGGATGGACAGAGTGGAGTTCCGACGAGAGCCAGAGGTGATTCTGTGTTTATAACTTTATTCGGTTGAGGTTGATTAAGAGGTCTCTGTGGGTATGATTTTAGCGGTTTTAATAGGCGAGGCGCATATGAAATTCAGTCGGTGATTTGGGGTTGAGTGTGAGGGCCGGGCGATCGGAAAATGGTCAGTCTGTTTGACCGGCTAATTTTGCCACTGGTTTTGGGTGTGCCTAAGAGTTAGTGGGCTGGTTATTCGGGCCTATTCGCTGTAAGTGGGCTGGGGTGTTTGGTCTGGTGGTTTGGGCTGAAGTTTCCCTATATCACGCAGTTAGAGGAAACTGATGTATAATACCGGATTTGCCCTTCATTTGTTTGGTGGCCCTATATAAATGAAGCTGCAAGGATTTTTGCACAGAAGGGTGGAGAGTGGGAGCAAGCATCTAATGCCCAGCTGGTCTTGTTTGCCCAGCCTTTACTCAGCTCAGCTCTAGGATAAGGTATCCTTTGATCTTTTCATAAAAATGTACCATGTTTGTTGTTAAGATGAGGGTGAAGAACAACATTCAGTGAGATGCTTGTAATATTTTTTAATTTGCATGAACAGTGAAAAAACCAGATCTGAAACTGTTCACTTGAACCTATTCTACACGCATGCAAGCATTGGTTTTAGCAGATCTGTGAATGACAATGTTAATGAAGTATATTTTTTTACTAATACTAAGGGAAGGGAAGTCAAACTTTTGAAGATCAGGTTGCAGGGTGGTTGTTGTGGATGAAAACAGAAGACCCATCACTGTTGAAGTGAGTTTGTAAAAATTCCTAGGCTTAAATTGTTATGTTTTGGATAAGGTTTTGATGTTGTCATTCATCATTGCAGGATAGTGAAGAAGTTAAGTCCAGATCCAGCCCTGTGTGGGTAGGTATCCTTTGTGTGTTACATTTGAACATTGTTTTATGTGGATATGTGAATTGGCCTGATGAGATTTTATTTGTTTGTTTTTATTGCAAGGGTTTGTGAATTTTATTAGATCATTTGCAAGTCATTTGGTAGAGGTTCTGCAGCTCAGAGAAGCCCTGTCATGGGAGAAGTAAGTTTCTAGTTTAGAAAAAATAAAAAATTATGTACTATATGTGTCATGTATCTTGTGATTTACTGGTCTTAATATTACCATGTCAACATTTGTGTAGTCTGAATCATTTAAAGAACTGCATGTGTGAGTCTGCTGAATGGAATTTTGAATAATTTTATAATTAGGACATATGTAATTTGGAATTAATTGTATTCTGTCCCATAGTGTCATGAAAAAGATGTGATTTAGTTGGTCTTATTACTGTGTGTGAAAGGGACCACAGTTTTTTGTTTTTAAGTCAGATATGTGTGGTCCTTTGTACTGTACCATTGGAAATTTGCTTTTAGAAGTATGGGATAAGAGTTGTTTTCAATTGTAGTGGGTCCTTGGTGGTTTTCTGTTTGTTAGGTCAAATCCTATTCTTTGTTTTGTCAGTATGTAGCATAGATTGAAAATGTGGTAAAGTACAGCTCTTGCCTGGCTGGTGTATATTTAATAAAAGTGCAGGACCTTAAGTACTTATGTGTTTTAAGTGTATTTGATTTTCTTTAGCAAAGATGTGATTGTGAATATATATATATATATATATATATATATATATATATATATATATATATATATAGTGCCAAACAATTCAAGGTTTTATATTATGTATTACATAATATAAAATAACTGTAAAGAAAAGTATAAATTGTCGCAGATGTTGTGAGTGAATCAAAGGCAAGGGTAATATGTAATGGTTGTCAAAAATAATATGAGCCCTAAAAAAATCTTCCAGTTTTTGTGAACACCACATTCAACTTATATGTGTAATTTTTTCATCAGATCATAATATTTGATTGTTATTTTTTCAGAGTCGATTGTTGAGTATGGAGTTGCATTAATTTATATTTTAAACCCCCTTGCCTTCTTAAAATTGATAAATGGTATATTAAGTATAATTTTATAATTACATGGTATATTAAGTATAATTTTATAATTTAGTTGTAAAAATTATTTTTTGTCATTAGTATGTACTTTATAATTTTCTGTTTTGAAAGTTTGGTAGTATGAATGTGATTCTTACATGAATTTTGACCTAAACTTAACTTGTAAATAATTTTACATGTAAAAATTGTTGTAAAGCAACCATATAGATATGGTTGCCCATTTAGAGATGGTTGCTGCTGTTATCTGGTTTTGTGCCATGGGCTGAATTGATTGATTAAGAATATGAGACATGACTGTTTTTTTCATGAAATTCATTCAGCCAGGTAACTCTATTTGATTATATATTGTTGCAGGAGGGTGGTTATAATTTCACAGCAGATTTAGCCAGTGAGCACACAGGTCTGAATTAATCACTTAGATGTATCAACTACTTCAACAATCAAAGTCAATAAATTCTTCTACAACTATATAAATTATGTCCTACATGAAGTTGGATTTTTTCACAATCCAACACCAATTTTAGCCGAAAAACTAATAACACGATTACAGATTACATTTGAGAGCACTTTAAGTTAAGATAAATATTAAATAAAAGTCTCAACTATTTTTATTTATTACTGTGTTTAGGACTTCATAAGTTAGGATATATGTCGAATATCCTTAAATTCCACTTGTTTATACTTTTTAAAATGATAAAACCTCATTTCCAGCTAAGTATGTATATTTAATTTTTATAAAACAAAATTAGGGCTTTTACTGACTTCTGGCTACCATTAAAACAAAATATCAAATGATATAGGAATTTTAAAAAAAGTTTAGAAAAATTAAGATCATCATATTATAATTTTATTAATGAGTTAGTGACATGCCTACATTTTGTTTGCATAACAAAGGGAAAGAAACTATAAGTATGGTATGCTACTTCTGTAAAAATCAAAACTTTGTTATTTATACTATTTCATTGACTAACTGGTTTAATCTGCACCATAATGGCACATTCAAGTGCTTTATACCCAATAGTCAGAATGATATATATCATTGTATATCTGTCTACCTCTTTTTGTTTTTATATATTTATTTTTCTGCTTTAAGTTACTTCATGCTACCATTAAAACAGAATTTGAAGTGAAATAATAATCCTATCAAAAGTTTAGAAACATTAAGATAACCATATTCTGATTTTATTACACAGTTACGGACATGTCTACATTTTGTTTGGCTAAGAAAGTATATGTAATGACACATATAAATGGATTTAAAACCACAAGTATAAACCAGGATTTTAACATATACACCACTGGATAATAATTGAGCATGCATAACACCAGCAATATAATTCTTTGACAGAGTTAAGGTGCTTACGCATTAATCAAAAGCGTGGGTCTAAAATTATACCTGTGGAATAGCAAGGCCAATCTCCTTGTCATCTAGGCTGTGTAGTTGGCGCCCAGACTTATCGCCATCTTCTGCATCTGCTCCCCAGCCAAGCTCAGACACCTTTCTTTTAGAGTAGAATCCAGTCCTCATCTTCTTGAACAGTAGCTTTCCATATCCACCGGCTCTCTGCTCCTCCAACGCCCTCATCAGAATACTGGTGCCGGTCCAATGCTTGATAAATGGCTCTTCCATTGACAACGGAGCATCTGGCCATATAGTGCGATGGAAATAAGTAAGCTGCAGCAATAGAAAGCAGCCCTCGCAGCCCCGTTGTGGTTCATGGACTTTGGTATTATAGTTGTATAAGGCTTCGCACAGATACTGCACTACATAGCCTGCCCAGTTCAAGCTCTTTATGGCGTCAACATCAAGCAGGGATTTAACAAGTCCAGTTTTAATCTCATTTCCATAATCAGGTGCCAGCAACATCTTCATAGCGTAGAGAATAAAAAACCTCTTGAAATCTGGACCACCACTTTTAAGCCTTTGCAGCATCATAAGCACCTTTCCGACTGTCAATTTACGCCATGCTTCTATACCATGCTGAAACTCCCATCTTTTAAGCAAGCATCTAACACGCGTATTGAAATTATCACAGACAACCTCCCTCTCTGTACTGATAGGCAGACCGAAGGCTCTTTTAGCATCGACTGCAGTGACCGAGAACCTGATCTCTCCGTTGCAGTGGAAGTATTTTGAACGCGGATTGAAGCACTCCTGCAGCCAGCTGTTCATCTCATCAGGCAATGCTTCACAAGTAAATTCTAACAGCCCACCAAATCCAATGGACTTCACATCTTCCCTCTGTGCATCAGTTAGTGACTGGAGAAGATTAGTAAAACACAACGCCCTTCTGCTCCGAGTTCTGGAAAAGGACCTATCTGTTGCCTCCACACCACCTAAATCAGCAACCAATTTCTGCCTTTTGTCTGAACTGGATGGTTCTACCTGAAATCGGTCTTCGGATCTGGGTTGCTTTGACGCGCCAGAGGACCTCCGACCATATCGGATCAGATCTTCGCCCTCCTCTGCAAACCGATCTAGAAACAGGCAAAAAAACAAATTTACTTGGAGTCATGGGTTGATCCAAAATTTAAATTAATGCTAAACTAATGGGTCCTAACCAACAATATCACGTGCCATAACTAAACAACCAATATCCAATCAGCCAAACTAAACTGAGTGGTCCTAGTCATGGGTTGAAAAACTGATTTTTTCTAAAAAAGGAATGTTTTTTCTTGAAAATATTTAATTCCTTGTCTAGTTGTTTTCTTCAGTCATATGTATATATCACCAACAGACAAAAAACCAGATCCCAAACCCTAGCATCTACCTCAATTCAACATGCATACAAATATCATAACCCCTATTTTTCACGGCGACTATCACCGGAAACCCCAAAACATTGGCCGGAAAGACATTTTTCACAACCAAATATAACACCACATACTAAATCAACAGGAAATAATCACCTGACAAACGAGAAGCGACAGACGGGCGTGATGACATGGCGACGGATGCGGATTCGCCGGAACCTCCGGCATCGGTGTTCGGAACTGTTGCCTGCGAGAACGAGTCTGCTACGACAACATCTTCGTCGGAAACTGAAGCCAGTTGCCCTTCAGCCGCCGCGCTGCGAACCATTGGTCCGAATCAACACTTGGATGAGAAACCCTAAAAAACAAGAAGAGTTGAAAGCCACAAGAACAAACTTCAACAGTTCTCCTGACTTATCATATTCTTTGTTCTGTCTGAAAGTTTTCAAAGTAATTATGGCCCTGCCGTATCCTACACCCAATCCACAATTTTGCCTTTTTTTAAAATTTTAATTACTACTAGCATTTTTTACGAGCATTTTTTACGAATAAACAATGAGTACTCAAAAAGAGTAATGGTTTTCATATTTCCATAACCCCCCGTTTTTTTGATGCTACTGTTTTTTTTTTCTTTACTTGCCGAAATTATAGAAAACAAATATAGTTAATATTTTCACTTTGTATTTAGTCCTTTCAATTGTTAAATTTCAAACGAAGAAATACTAAATGTTTTCCTTGTTTTAATTCACAAATTCAACACATTTAACCCTAAATATAAATTAAATACTATGTCTAATACACTTATGAAGTGTTTTTATTTAAATCAAGCGGGTTAAGGATAGCATCGACATATACACATAACTATTAGAAAAAAGTCATTCTTTTCTTCATTTGATATTATTCAATTTTCCAAGTGACCTCGTAAGTTGTTACTTTGATCTGTCAATTTAATTCATTATATGCTCAACATTGGAGTTGATCACTATTATCCGAGCTGGACCACGAACTCTTATTTTATCAAAATAATCCCTCTATTACTAATGTATCTAATTACATGTATATTTGCTGGATATACTCGTCAATCTCTCTCGAATTCATATGGTCAGTGCCAATCCCATCATGCGCTTCTCTCATAACCTTTTTCAAAACCTCACCGAACACATTTACATAACGAACTCTTCTCACTCAATAGCCTAGGGATGTCAAGTACGAATCTCAGTCTCATGCAAATGAATAAAGTTATAAAGCGTTAAACAAACAACAATGATTCTCCTTGAGTAACGGTTTCATGTATGAATCATTATTTTGAACACTTTACTGTATTTAAACAATGAGATCACGAGGATAATATAAGTTACAATTTTTGTAAATTGATAAAAGTAATAAATAAGTAATTAAGATTCTTCAGGTCACATTTCCTATATATACTTAATCAGTGCACCAATATAACGAATATACCATTTGGTGCAGCGGTAACATTAATCCTCGCCCCAGGTCTAGAGTTCAAACCTTGGCGGAAGCATTATTTTTAAGTAATAATTAATTAGGGTTATTGGGTTTTAGGGTTACTCGGTTTTAGGGTACTGGGTTTAGGGTTGCTGATATGGGTTCGACATTGAAGTGGGTTAAGCAGATTTAGTGTTTATGGGTTTCATGGCCGTTGGGGTTTACATTGTTTCATGTCTAGTTCAGGGTTTCACGGTTCATCTCATTTTACAATATATTTTTATAATTGTTTCATCGACTAAAAATAGATTTATTAATTGATTTTTTTATTTGAGTCACATTAATCTAAAATCAAATACAATATTCATCTGAATCCCATTACTATATTTTGTTTTAGTTGAAAGCCCAACCTTATATCTGACTATGTACATTCTTTTCTGGTGATACTCTTATCGATGCTTTTATTGGACAAGATTCTGGGTTGATTCTTTTTGCTGTTTTCTTAGAGTTTTTAGATTTTAAGAGTTGGGTGATTGAAACTTTGACTTTTTGCAAAATTGCTTTGACTAATTTATTGAGTATCCCTGCCCATTTGTTTGTCGCCTCCCTCTTACTTTGGGAAGACCCCTTGGGCTTCGGTGTGTGCAGTTACAGTAGAGGAGAAATCCAAGTCGTGGTACTTTCTTTAAAGTTACTATCGGTGTCTCTGTGCATACACTTGTAGATTTGAGCATTGAGTGCAGACTTTATGTTTCAAATTAGGGATATTACACCTGTCAAAGCAGTTTGACGCTTTTGTGTCGGTCTTTTAGGAATCACTCTACCCATCTCTTTTTTAGGTAGCACTATCGAAGTAGTGAATTAGTATGGCTGTATCTAGCTACTAAGGCTTTAGTTCCTGCTTCAGATACAGAGAAGGTTTAGAATTGTCACATCTTTAGAAACCTCTCTGTAATCTTACAAATTGCCTCTCACATAGGAGATCATTGTACTTTATTTTATGTCAATTAATGCTTTGGGGAAGCCTAATATAATATCCCTCCACCAATGGTGGTTTAATCAAAATTATATTAAAATTTCATTCGTTACAAGTTACCATTCTTTTATCCAGCTTAGGGTTTAGGGTTTACGGTAATATATTCAAATGTCTATACGTGTACTCAGAAAGTCACTCCTACTGATTTTGTAGCGGTCATGCCATCTCTTAACACACATATTCGTATGAAATTCAAATCCTATAGGTTGCAACTTTTTTTAATTACAACTCCACAAATTACGTTACAAATTATTTATTCGTCCGTAAACCAATCATATAGTATACTTTATTTCTATTACCATTTACGTGGCAAGATTACTAAAAATCGGATAAACAACCTAATTGCAAACGCTTCCCTGGTAACTGATAACCACCACATCATTTGGTTATACATGTCAAAATACTAATGCTTAATAATAATTTATTGTATAGTTGAATTAGGAATGAATCATGGGTAGGGGATACAGTATGGTCTAAGCCTCAATTTAATCTGCCCATCAGGTACGGGTCGGCTCAAGTTCCCTACTATATTTTCATAGGTCGGCCATGGAACTAGCTAGACCCTTCCCATACCCGACCGATGATCATGACGACTGCTCATTCAAAATATTTAGAAGTTATGGTTACTCCTCATTCATACTACTAACTTTTAATTATTATTATGTCCATTTCCTAAATGTGTTTTTTGATCTATATGAATCTGATCTAGAAGAAACGTTCAAACTACTTATGATGCATTACAATGCATTTCTTTTACATTTACGATTTGAATGCCAACACCACACTAATGATTAGAACTATTAAAGTCTTCAAACGCTTCCTCACTAGTCACTATTCATATCGGTGTCACTTTACATGTAACATTATATCTGAATATATATTGAATATTTCATTTTTTATAACTATGTACATTATATAGCACCATGTAAGAAAATCATAAAACTATATGTTAAAAACAACACATTTCCCTAATCAACATTTATTTTTACACTTTCATGTCCGCGTCATTCTCGCTTTAGTTTAGTTTTACTGAACCATGTTCATTCTTATACTATCATTTTTTAAATATAATAGTCAAACATAGTTATATTTTCTATTGCTAGTTATAACATCCAAAAAATAATGATTGCTTAAAATTACGTATGTATGAAATAGTAAAACAAATTTCCAACCCAACATTATTTTTGAGAAACATAATAAAATTAAAAAATAAATAATAAAACCAACAAGCAATACTAGGAACTAAATAAAACCACGACAACCTCTCCTTTCCAAACCATTCCTTTCCCTAAAAAACCATACCATCCAAGCACATGGTTTTGCTGACCCCTTTTCCTCTACCTGCAGTTCAGTCACGTCTTCACCACTTTTCCGACAACTCTTACTATTTGCAGCTCCCCCATTAATCCAGAAAACCCGCCCCTAGGTTGTACCCGAAATAATACATAGTTGCACCGTGGAAACCCGCCATCCACCCTTCATTTTTTGGGTTCTCGTGCATCAACGCAGATTTACAATCACTTGATCTCGGTTTTCCTGACCAAAACGTTCAACAAATATTGAACCATGCTTGTCTGGTAAGCGGATTCGGATTTCTTGTCAATTTTTTCCGATTTTATTTCTGCCTAAAACTAATTATCCCTATATTATTGTCGGTTTGGGCGTGCTCTGCAATAATGAGTGACCCAAAATCACATCGCCGGATTTTTTGCAGTCTGAATATGGAGCCAGCGAGGTACCTCGTTTCCCCCCCAGCTATCTACTAACTCCATGACTTTATGTACCTGCATCTACTAACCTGCATGACTTTATGTACCTGCATGATGTAGTCTAACTTAGAGGGTCCTGGTTTTGTGGTTGCTTATAATGTGAACTAGTTTTCTGGATTTGGGTTTCTGTTGATGTGATCACGCATTTCGTTTATCTGTACCTGCAGAAAATACTTTTTTAAAAATGTGTGGCTGAACTATAGAACTGCAAATAGCAAACATTTAATGCGCGAATCTCATACACTGTACACGCCTGATTCTGGGTCACTTCTAAGTCCAATTCACGTTCTTCAACTACGCTCGGATAGTTTATTTTCCGGTCTCCGATGCCAGTCGACGTCGCTAATTATTTTCAGTCATTCATCTTCTAATGCCACCGACATCTTTTTCCTTCAGTTTCAATACTACTAACTAATTAATTTTGGAACGTTAACTACTAAGCGATTTAATTCGAACTCTAATAGTACATGACATGCACACAAATATTTTAACAAACTTTCCTGTCATTAACTCCAACAAAACTTTTCTTTAACAAATGTCCTTTTTCTGAAAAATTAGTAGGTTTTTTCATTTTTTGTAACTGATATTTATTGCATTTACAGAAATATTAGACCATGCTCACACCACAATAGATTTTTTTTTCTCATTACTAAAATGTTGTTACTCATCATTTAAAATAATGTTTTTTTTTTCATACTCTCCTCACACCACATACATTTTTGGAGGGAAATATTATGCACTATATAGACCACTCTCCTTTCCCCACCAAATTTCACACTTAACCGAGCCAAATCTTCTATCTTTCAAACAAGCATGGTTTCCACATCTCCTCACTCCTCCAAACCATCCTCTAAAGTGCACAGAAAACCCAAATCAAAATCAAAAAAATGCAAGACACACACCACCATTGCACGTATGTGTGTATGTGGAGGTTTCAAGATCACCAAGCCCTTTTCTTGTAGCAAATCCTCTAAAGGTAAGGCTAAAGTGCTCCCAATATCCACTTCAAATCATCAAAATGTCAAGGATCCAACTCCTTTGATCATTGTTGATGATTCATCGGCCGACGAGCATGGAAACACTAAGAAGGAGGTAGCATCCAACAAGGCACCGAGCAAGTTGATTCTACTCCTCAAAAGGGACAACAACAATAAGTGGACTATAACCAAGAAGCCAGGCAACACCACAAACGCAACCACCGTCGTCAAGGCACTTGAGATCATTGATCTCACCACCGAAGATGGAGCCTAATATATTGGAACAACATGGGAGCTAGAAGAAGTGGGATGAAATGCTTTTGAATCTCTTTTTAAAATCCCTTCTTTTGTGTTTAATATTTAGCTTTAATTTGGTACTCATATGGTCTTCAATCACATGGTATTCAAGACCATCTTAAGGGATTACTTTTGATTGTAACCATTTCTTTTGATCAATGTCAATTTAATATGTTTTTTTTTATATTTGCTCTGTTTTTTTCCTCAACTTACTTTCTGTTTTCACTAATTTCAATTTAGCCTATTCAAACAATTTCATGAATAGTTTGTTTCATTTCCACTCTAATTTGTGTATAATGAGGGGCAATTCTGGAAATGTCACTTTATTTACTCTGATTATAGTTCTGCATAGTAAAACATAGGCCAAAACAAACAATTCAGCTCAAACTTGTGAACAGCCCAAAATAACTTCCTCACTCTAAAACAGGTCCAAGACCCCATAAAGACTTACTAATTCCCGACCGACGAAAGTCAATTTCCCGGCGACGGGACCGGTCAACAGTGAATCCGAACGCCCGACGGCCTAGCTCCGGCACAAATCAAGCACTACAAATCTCGGTTACTTCTCCTATACACACAATTCAAATCAAATACAACTTCACCCACACAATTTCCTTCGAAACCCGGCACCAAAACCTACCTTCGTCCAAAACTACCGGTGACTCATCTGACCTCTATTAAGCCTCATACCTGCACCCGCCCAGCCTCTGTATCTCTCCGTTGAGCTTCCTTCAACAACTCCTTCATCCACCCATCCAGATGGACAGAATCTATTAGCACCGATTATGGGTATATTCGGCCCATAATCCCACCTCTACGATTTGGGGAAAAACTTACAGATAACCTCTATTAAGCCGCCTACGCGCCCCCGCCCAGCCGCTGTATCTCTCCATTGAGGTTCCTTCAACAACTCCTTCATCCACCCATCCAGATGGACAAAATCTATTAGAACCGATTATCGGAATATTCGACCCATAATCCCACCTCTACGATTTGGGGAAACACTTACAGATAATCTCAAGTTGTTAAATTTAATAATTCTAAATCTCATAAATTTGCAATTTGACCCTTTGACATAAGTCAAACTTCATATGAGTTGATACAGGCTTCTTTCTGAACCATTGAAATCATCATGGGCTACATTGCAATTTCTGCTCTAACATTTCCATCCCAACTTATCAGGGATATTTTGGTCTCTTCAAGTTAGATTTGTATCTGCATAAACATTTTGGCTCTGCACCTAGTTTAGCCGTTCAAAAACTAAATGAACCAAACAATCATTTCCAAAACTGGATTTTGAAAGTCCAATTTTTCAAAAACCAGCCGAACCAAACACATTGGTTTTTATCTTGGTTTCTTTCCTTGTTAGCTGAGAATTATGTACGCTGACTTAATAGATTCATTACACAAAAAATAAAGAAGAAGAAGAAGGAGGCCAGCTGAAGCACTTTATCAAAAATGTTAAGGTTGGGTAGAGATTGAAACAATAAGGTTTGCATTGTGTTCATGATATTTTATTGTGAACATTTATAACAAATTCACTTTGCATCTATTTGCTATAATTATAGCTTGAGAACGCACCATTAACTATGTGGATGAAAATGCAAATGCAACTAAAAGACTGTGCATCATTTTCTTAATTTATTGATAACCTTATCAGCTTTGCTAATATTATGATTTTTACCTATTTTCAAGTTTTATTTATGTGCTAAACAGTCCCTGGATTGTTTTTGTTTTAACGGCCTTTCATTTTATTTTTTTTATAATAATAGTAATTGAGAGCTTCATTTATGAAAAAAGTATATAATAATGATAATTCTTGAAGTTTAACTGTAGATTGATTTCAAATAACATTTGTGATGCAATTAAATTATTAAACAAACATCTAACTAGTAAAACTTGTAAATCAGTTTAATTGCATGTGAACCTAAATATCCCTCTCCTCGAGTTTGAACAAGGCAATACCGTTTTAGCATCCAAACATGAGACGTAATGGTGCAAAGATCAAGGCGAAACAAATACTTTGAATTTCGATAACAGCAAAAAATCACAACCATGCGAGATTCAAAGGGGCGTATTTTTTTCCAACATTAGAAGAAAGATTGTCTTCTTTCATAGAAGTTTCAGGCATATGAAAATGGCACCAGATCAAGAATATTACAATATGCTAAAAAAATATGGATCCTGACAGTAAATTATATAGTAATTAATAACTAGTATTCTGTGTTGCAAACTATGCCTTGGATTTCATAACTAATATCATTTTTCTTCAGCCAAGTCTGCCACTTAAAAAGGAATATACATGAGCCTATTAGACTAGTGAAGTGGGAACCTCTGATGTGGGATATAATGTTAATGTGGATGCATCCTTTATCTCCAATGGGAATATTGGTATAGGAGTTGTAGTAAGAGACATTATGGGGGATATTATTGTAATGAGAATGAAACATGGGACAACCTTCTCATCCTTTCAAGAACGCAACTCACCCCAAAAATAATAATCACCATTTTTCAGATGATAAAAACCCTCAATATGACGCTCTTGGCCAATTACTTTCCATGTCTGCTTGTACAATCAAGAAAATCTTATCATCAAATATAAATTTGACAGGTACATCACAAGTAAGTATACTAAAGTACAATAAAGTTATGTAAGTCTAAGAACCATAAGAACATTATGAACTGAAAAACTTGAAAGATCACACTGACCAACGTGACAAATAGATAATGATGCACCATTCCCAACACGATCTGCTTCAAAACCATGATTAGGTTGGACGTGATAAAGGTGGTTGGTACTAGCCATCATATGGAGTGTGGCACCAGAATCAACAATCCACTAGTTCAAGAATAATTATGATTAAAGTCATTCAAGTGTCCTTGAGACAAAAATTTATCCGCAATCCAACTAATGGCGCAATCAGCTCGTGATAAAGGAGCCAACTTCATCATAATGAATAATAACCAAAGTACTCCAATAAACTCCAAGTCTAATCCGTGATTTTCATCCAACAATGCACCACACACCAATAGTCAAATCACCTCATTCATGATCAGTGGATCCCGACTGTAACAAACCTTTTCTGCAATTCAACAGTCATCTCTACTCACACGAAACTCAAGGTTGAGCATCTGATAGACCATTCAAACAGTACTTGGAGAATCCCATTTCTTAGAAGCATCTTCTCACCACAACTAATTCCCCACATCCAAGCCATTCATTTGGATCAACAGGGCAAGATACTTCAGTCTGGAGATGGACAAAGAATGGAGCCTACACTTCAAAAATAGGCTACCATGTGGCCATGCAAAAAGATGGAGGACAAACAAATCAGCCAAGGTCGAGTGAAAGCGCAAGAAAGTTCTGGACTCGGATATGGACGCTCAAGCTATCACGCAAGTTGTTAGTTTTCATTTGGAGGGTGATTTCTGGTGGGCTTGCAACAGGGGTAAAAAGAGTTCGCAGGAAACTAACTAATAATGGAGTTTTTTCAAGATGTTCTCATGCGGATGAGGATGAGCTACATCTGTTTATCAATTGTGTGCGTCTTGACAGATTGGACGGCAGTAGGCATCACGCTAGGTTAGCCAACTCAGGCACATTTCAGTTAGTGGTTCTTTGAAATTGTGATGGATATGGCACATACGGAGAATCTTTCAAACATGGTTTTCCTGTAACAGGAGATATAGAAACAATGAAATTCAATAATCTTTGACAATACTCTTCCATCTCCGGCGTGGTATGTCCAACAAGCACAAGATGCGGTGGAGATTGCTCGTCGTAGGCAAAGAGCATATCATGTTAATAACATTAGTGATGGCAGTCTAGTGAATACAGATAGCAGCTCAGATTAAAGGTCATCGTCTGTGTCTTTAGAGCTGATCAAACAAGGAAAGGTGCAGGAAGCTCTATTGGAGGCGTGTGTCTTGAGTTTTGATGGATCCTTCCAGAAAGCGGAATTGGTCGGAGCAACTGGATGGAGAACATGGAAACCGGGATGGCAACTAGAAAATGGTACCACTGGCACAGACTTTTTCATAGCGGTCACGCCACTGCAAACTGAAACGAAAGCCTGTTGGAGAGCATTAAAGGCAGCAATGCGGTTAGGGATCAAAAGACTCAATGCGGTCACATATTCGGTGGTCCGCAACCATCAATCAAAAACTCTTCTTCGGCCCCCGAGAGGTCAAAGGGATCATCTCGAGTATCAGGTGGTTGCTGGATTCTATTACTCCCTCCGTCCGAGAGCAAGTTGAATTTTCAACTATGTAAAATGACTAAATTGCCCTTCAAAAATCTTGATTATTACTGCCACTACCATCTCACCCACTGGCCCCTCCTGCTACCTTGCAAATCGCAACCACCAGTCCACCACCCACTCACCACCCACTCACCACCCTCTGCTACAGAACAAATTTTCAATCCCAATCATAGATTCGGTACCAAAGGTGCAGAATATCCTCACCACTTTATAATCCTCATTTACAACATCATGACCAAACCCAAACATAACATTGCTATCAAACTTCAAATCCAAATCAATATCAAGCAATTTCTTGAATTTTCCAAGTAAAGTGTTCCACAAAAACAACTCCTTTTCATCTACAGTACACATAAACCAAACCATAGCAATAACCCACAATCCAAACCGACTTACTGGAGCTTTTTTTGCCGGGATAATCAATATCCATTGAAGTACTTGTAGTAATCTTGCCATATGAATCGCTGGAGAAAAGGGCGGATGGGGAAATTGATTAGCAAAAAATGGGGTTTTGGAATTTTGGGCTTGATTGAAGATTGATGGGAAGAATGAGTTTGGTCGGGATCGGAAAGAATGAGATTGTATGGTTGGAAGATTAGGAAAGAGAGAAAAGAGATGCATTTTTGTTTTTAATTTTGAAGGATAGAAAAGTCATTTCATTTATAAAAACTTTCTTAAAATGGAAAGTGTGCAGTTTTGATTGGAACACCCAAATAAGAAAAGTGTGTACCTTTGAATGGGACGAAGGGAGTACATGATTCGCAATTTTAAAGGTCAATTGTGCCTTCCTATAATGGAGAATATCGTGGCCACTATCCTTAGTAAAACTCTATCTAATAACTCTTGTCTTTCTATTCTCAATTAATATAAGTGTGTTGTTTATAAAAGAATCACCTCAAGAAAAATTAACATGCCAAATCATACACTAGCCTCAAACAAAATACAAGGCCAAAAGAACACACGTGTAGGGCAGCTTTTCGGGAAAAAATGTAGGAAGACAAGACTGCATGCAAGCACGCATAGACGCGCTACCTGAGGAAGAGCGCGTGATCACACGCCCGATCGCGCAATGCGCGAGCCTTAGAGGATCAGCGCGTGATCACACACGCGACTGGGTGAGTGAATCTCGGCAGTAGCGGCGTTAGCGATGAACGGGCTGTGGACTGACACAATAGCGAGCAGCGACGCCTGAGGAGAGTGGATCTGACGAGTTTGAGAACAGACTGAGACGCCCGAGACCTGGAGAGTCTGATCACCTAGAGACGTCGAGCGGTGTCGGAAAAGTCATTCGATGGCAACAGATTGACTCACAAAACTCCAAACTCTCAGTTCCAAGAAAACTAATACAGAAGATCCAAAAGTAAAGGTAACCACAACGATGGGCGTTAACCCTAAAACTGACGTAACAACCAGAATGACAGCGACAACGTGGCAGTGAAATGGTGGCAGAATGGTGACAAAAAAAATACAACACGCCTAGGATCGACACTAAACCTCAATGAAGAGGTGTCTATATATACAATAATATATATCAGTTGAAAGGTACAAAGGTAGCGTAAGAAACTCTACCCAAACCCTAACCAAATACATGTTGACCAAAAGTATACATGTTGTCTATTATAAAAGTACACATGTTTAACTGACAAAAATTATCCTTAATTAATTTCCGAGGTTGATCATAACATAGTCCCTCATTTCCAGGCAAAACTGTTTGGTTAACCATTTTTCTCAAAAAACAATCAACTGAGCTGACTTTGACTGTTGATTTATAGTTTTATATATTTGGTATCAATATAGTATATATATTTTTAAATTATTATTATTATTAAATAATTAGTCTTGAAAGTGACGGTCACTATATAGTGACGGAGTTTAAATGCAAAGAAATTTGAGACGGGGGTTTTTCTGCAATTTATGCAAATTGTATTCAGCATGCTTGAATTTCACACTTGAATGCTTGTTTTTTAGACCAAACATGTTGTTTTTTAGAACATGATTGCATTTCACACTTAACAGGTTATTTTTTAGAGAATGCTAGCATTTCACAGTTAACAGGTTGCTTTTTAGAGTTCATGTATTTTGAAGCAAAAAAATATGGTTTTAAAGAGCAAGCTTGAATTTCACCCTTGAATACTTGTTTTCTAGACCAAACATGCTTGTATTTCACGCTTAACGGGTTGTTTTTTAGAATAAAATGCTTGTTTTTTAGACTGTGGATATGTTTGCTAACGTCTATTTTTAGACTAAAATGCTTGTTTTTTAGACTGAGTGAACAGTGCGCGTGTGAGCAGTGAGCGTGAGTGAATAGTGCATTTTTATCAAAATTGCAGATAAGGACCTCCTTCCTTCCATATTCCAATATAGTTTTTCGTCACTATATAGTGACCGTCACTCAAGAGACCAACTCATTATTAAAATATATTGACTCGTACAGATAAAGATATTCATGTTCAAAGTCGGACTCTTGAATTTGAAAGTTAACAGAACAATTTTGGTTCATTAGGGGTAGAGTGCGCGCTAATACACTTCTCTCTAATTTAACATCTCATAAATTTGGTACAGCGCATGCGGAGGACTCTCGTAAAATTGTGGGCACCTAAGTAATGAAGTTGGTTTAGTACTATATTAGTACTATATAGCATGGAGTAGACAGCAAAAATGAATTGATTAGTTAGATATTCTCTACCATATAATTTTAAAAATTTGCCTTAAAAGTTTGAAAATGTACTACAGATAAAAAAAACACTAGAACATTAAATGAATTGTCACCATTCTGCTAAGAGAATTTTGGTTTCTAGCTCTAACAACCACCAAACAAGCCATATGTTTGTTATATTTCACTTAAGTTAATATATTTACATGAGGATTATATATGAGCATTTGCAATGGAAGATGCAATGGCTGCAATCCATAGGTAAATACAGTATATTGGTTCAGTATTTTAAAATTCCTATTGCCCTATCGTTCATCAAGAGATAAAAAAGAATCAACTTTTCACAATTCAAGCAGCAAGTAACAAGACTTTGATAGTCCCCTGGCTGTTAGCAGCTAGCATTGTTGGACTATCACTTTTCCAGCACACTGCACTGATAAAGTAGGAACCCGGGTCGTCATCATTGTCATCCACAGCCGGGGAACCAAATTTATGCCCAGTTACGGGTCTTGCTATGGCCTGATGAAGACGAGAAGAACAATAAGAACTTGCAAAGTAAATATATAAAGGAGTGTGAAGAGATTAGCTGACCTTGTGGTAAGCAAATACTTCATTTGTCTCACTGCCACAAGCAATGTATTCACTGCTAACTGTCAAACCTACAAAATTCTTCTCATTTGTATGCCCTCTATATGTTCGAACCTGCATGGTAAAATTGTTTGTTAAATCAGTAGAAAACATTTCAGGTTTTCACCGCTATGAGATTGGATAATGACTTACAGGTACATTATCCTTCACATCCCACAACCGCAAGGTGCTATCTGTTGATGCTGAGGCAAGTTCATTATCGGAGAGAAACTTCACATATGAAACAGCCTTCTTATGACCGGTGAATACATGACATGGCTCACTAGTATTTCTCAAATCATAATAATGAATGTGATGATCAGCAGAGCCAACCTACAATATAATCAATTTCAAGGCGAATGTTATGTTTCTACAGATAGGAACATCAAACCTGTTATAAAGTGAGATGTTTCAAGTGTTCAGAAATGCATTTGATCTCCTTGAATATTAAAAATTGTAGCATACCGCGATATGCATACTAGAGCCTGGGTTATACTTTACACAGCATACATTAGCCTTCATGTCAATGTTGAGAACACTGGCTTCCTGCTTTGTGCACCATACTTTGACCTGTAATTTCACAAGAATATAGAGTACCAATGTTGCTTTTGTACAGGTGTAAAAATTTAAGAAGTGAAGTATAAACACTACCTGACAAAGAACTGACTTTCTTCTTTCTCAAAAAAGAAAACTTTAATTGACAAATCTAACCCTATTTACTTCTTCTATCACTGATGACTAGACAGTTTACTATTTACTTCAATGGTGACAAATCTATCACTATTTACTTGAACAAAATGATGAGAGAAGAGCAATACATGGGATGGGACACATCTAGTGCAATCAACAGAGATATTCTTACAAAGTGAACCTTTACTTCCAGATATTTGAGAAATGTAACACACAAACATAAAGGTGAGAGAAGTGAACCTAAAAAGTCAAAGTCAATAATCAATCACATAAAATGGTACATATTTGGCTCCGATACCTAATAACTGGCCCAGGACCTAACACTTGCTGTAAGCAAATAAGTGATTTGCCAAAAAATTCATTCCTATCGAATTCTTTAATTATGACCAGGGAGTGGGGATATTGCATAACTCTCTCATGTAACCAGACCCGCAAAAGTTAAGTTGTGTGTAACATTGGCCATTAATTATCAACTGCTATTCGAGATGAAAAATGATTTTCCTCTAACATCCATTTATCTCAATGGAGATAATGCATGAATCTCACAGAACATAGAAAGAGACATATAACACCTGTACTACTCTCAACTCAATGATGTGCCAGAATTCAACCAAAGCATTAAAAAAAAAAAGAATCTGAACATCAACGGTGACTTGTTTCAGTACCTTACAATCATCACTTCCTGAAACAAGCATTGATGGTTCCGTGCGCGAAAAATCAACACTCCATGCCCTTTTCTCATGTTCTTCATACTCCATGACACTCTGAAATCCCGTGAGATTAGAATCCATTATAATTTCAGAAAAAAAAATTAAGCCCACTAACCAATCTCAGATCTCAAGAAAATAAAGTACTATGCTGATGTTCCCAGAATATTTACCTGTCTAGTAGTCACATCCCAGACAGTAACTATTCCCTCATAATCACTACTAGCAATGTGATTTTTGTTGTATTTGTTCCAGCTTAAGCAACTAAGCTTGGATCGTGTTGACATCTCAACGACAGGACAATGCACATCTGCAGGTTCATTTATAATCTACAAAATAAAAAACAATTATCAGAAAGTAACGATTAAATTTAGTTTGCATGAATGAAAAGGAACTTGCACAGTTGCACTAGAATATCTGATCTGACATTATTATCAGCAGCAACATATACAGAAGTATATGAAAAAGGGCTGAGAATCGTGTGGTCACACATAATAACATCATGAATCAAGAGTGTCTATACGACTACACCTATAGGAAATGTATATTAAACCCTACAACATAATGTATGTCTACGCAACTTTTCTGAAGCTTCTAGCAGAGCATAACAGAAAACTATGTCAAACAAACCTCAGTGTCCATATGAGAACCTGTTCCAAATCTATGACATTTCACTCATTTGACCAAAACATATTTGGCATCATATCAAGGATAATTCTGCACTAATTCTTTCCACAAAAGATTTATACTAATATAAAACAACACCGCTTAAGAAATCACCAGTTTGCACCCTTACCGAAGAGTAATCAAAAACCTTTATTCTCCGAGAAACTCCAGCTGTAGCAAATAATTCATCATCACGATCAAATTCAATGCTGCAAGATGATAATAAGGGTTGCTTATAATTCAATTTGGAGTCCAAGTTCATTGGCAATGATCGTGAAAAGGAGGGGTATGTTATTGCTGGAAAAAGATTCACTTACCTTGAAACAATATTGGCAGGGTGAAAAATATCCCCATGTCTAAACTCAGCAATTACTCTTAATCGACTGTTTCAGAAAATATTTCCTTTTAGCAAACATGAATGGTTAAATGTAACAGATTGTATGAGGTACTATTCCTCGGAAGTTATAGGATAAGGTTAAAGTACGATAGTAAAGGTGATAAATAAGCAACTTTTACCTATATCTTGTAAAAGTGCTTAGTACAGATTGAAAATCTCCAAGCCCAGCACAAAAACCTTCTCTAGGTAAGAAGCCATTATCTTTCTCTTCCTGATTGTATAACTGGTAGGGTGGTTGTCTTCTCTTTTGCAAGTAGCAGTCTTCCAAATCATTAAACTGCAATCAGGTAAAGAAAAATGTCAACAAACATATCCTGAAGGAAGATTCTCAATAACATGCCGAGTAAAATGTAGTGACAAATATAGCTAAGTTTCAAGAGAATACAGCTAAGTCATGTGTTACAGATGTACTATAGCTCACAACAAAACAAAGCACTAACTTAGTTTGTTAGAAGATTGGCGTATAAACCTTCTCTAGGTATAGCAGTAATGATTTTCATCCTCGTGTGTGTATCTTTCAACAAACAAACTAAAAAGAAGCATGCTTCTCAATGTAAATCATTACACTAAGATCGTACAGACATCAGAACAAAAGCAATATAAGGTTGAACCATTTCAGCGGTTACATCATTCCCAGTAAATGCATATTCTGAAACTAAAGTAGAGACAAAACCTTGATTTCTTATATTGCATACCTGAGCAAGAACGCGCTTTTTCCGTACAACGGCCAAGCTTGATTGACTCACAGAAGGCGTATTTAATCCACTGAGAGAAGCTTCTGTTTTCTGGTGAGCAAGAGAACCAAATTGAGCTTTTGAATCCCCTTTCCTTTGTTGAAATCCTCCCATAGTTACGCCACGAGCATTCCGAGAGCCGGAAATCAGCACACTGCTACTCCTGTCGATGGATGGAGAGTGGGACCTTATGCCCAACTGATCATCTGGAAGCATTTGGAGCTTCAATGAAAACCGGTCCTTGGCCCGGTACAGGTCCTTTCGGTACCTCTCAACCGCATTTATATCTTCCTTTATGTAATGAAGATCACCTTGAATCTGTTCAAAAAGCAAATACACCAGTAAGAGTGAGTGACGTGCAACCAAAGAATAACAACAGGAGCTGTTATACTCAAAGTCAGTCAACCAAATAGATGAAAAAAGTAAGTGATCAACTTGGTGGCAAAATTCACTCCACTAAATAGATATGAAAAGAGTATTAAAGCACCAAGAAATGAAGTAAGATTTTAGAAACCTGGGGATTGAATTAGTTTGAAATAGAATTAAAACTGATTGAACAATTTTCCCTCAATTGACTAAACAAATGAATGAATATAAGCATTAACTTGAAAATACAGGCACCAAATTTTGAGGTTTGGTATGCTAATATGACTCAATCTTGGAAGGACCATTTAAATAAGACAGATAGCAGATACAAGGTGACTGCCTTTTTGAGCACAAGGATACCTTATTCTTTGGTTTCGCATCACTCTTATTGCTAAGGTGATCTGCATTACATAAAGGAAGATATAAATGCAGTGGAGAGGTATGGGGATCTGCATTACCCGGCCAAGGATTGGTTTTCATTGAAGCTACAAATGCTTCCAGAAGATTAAATGGTATGGGGTCTCACTCTTCATCCATAAATAGGACTAGCAGTGCCCCTTTTAGTATAGAGATTGTTTGAACTACACAAAGTGTTTTGGACTGTACAAAAATTCCCAAGCCCAAATAAAGCAGTTGGATGGAGAAACTGTGATACGAGGGTTGAGAAAGAAATGGTAACAGAATTTACAGGGATGATGCGCAGATCTAGGGAAGCAACATCTCTTTGGAGATTGGCCGGGGGAAAAGTCCACAATCTGGATCATTGCAATTTATGAGAACTTCATTTCCCTAACTAGGATAACTCGGCCAGTATGCTACTTTATGACCATATAAATACAAATATATGTATGTGTGTATTACATCATTTCACCTTTTCTGACTCTAATTTCTTTTTAAAAATCAATCAAGGTTAAATTTACGTGCGTACCCCTTCCCTCTACTTTATGACATTTAAATATACATATATGTATTATATAATCATTTCACCTTTTCTGACTCTAATTTCTTCTTCAAAATAAATCAAATTTAAACTTACACACGTACCCCTTCCCTCTACTTTATGACATTTAAATATACATATATGTTTTATTAAATCATTTCACCTTTTCTGATTCTAATTTCTTCTTAAAAATCAAACAAAGTTAAACTTACACACTTACCCCTTCCCTTCCCCCACTTATTCACACCCCACAAACCCGCACCCCAACCCACCCCCACAATTTATATCTAATATTATGGTGGTAGGCTTTACTTTGACAAAATAAAAAATGCATATGTTCTCTACACAATGTATCAATCTAAGAAACTGAATAACAGGTGAACAAGAACTTGTATCTATCCTATCTACATTATGTCTTAGGAATCATGTTATCAATCACCTAAATTCAGCACCATACAGAAATGGCATGAAACAGAGCATTTAAACTTTTCACTACAATAGGTCAAGGTTTTAAAGACTTTAAACATGGTGAAAACTGTAAATCACAACAGAACACATCAAAATGCCATCAAGAATGCCAGTGGACGAACCTCACTAAGTGCATCAGCTTTTTGTTTCCTCAAGACATGTAAGAAGTCCATTAGAATTTGCATGTTTCGTTCTGACTCTTCTTGCTCTAGTTTTCTCTTTTTATCAGCCAACAAAGTCAACAGGGTATTCAGCTCCTTAATTGACACTTCACATCCCTGTCAATGGAACACAAATGTAAGAACATAATATACTTCACAAAGATAGGAGGCACGCCCATGTGTGAAGGTTCAGCACATTTACACATCAACAAGAGCAAGAAATTTTATCAGACTTTTAAAGGAAGAAGCCAGCTAACTCTTTTCAATAGCTCACTAAATTGGGATCATAGGAGAGGGGGGAAACAAAATGCAAGATGGTGCATTTTCAAGTAATAGGATTTAAACAATGACATAGCAACCTCTAATCCAGATTCAAACTCGCTGTAAGCCTGGTATAACACAGGGTAACCATGCACAAACAGGTGATCAACAATTCTACATTCTCAATACCATGATCAGATATAAGTAACATAAATATATACCTGCTGAAGGGATTGTCGAAACTGTTCAGCTGGTGATGCAGTCTTGGATATTTGCACAGCAGACCTCTTCCTCAGTAGCTACAGACAGGCAACCAAAGTCAGAGCAACATTCTAGCTCATCAAACAAGATCCCAATTTTACAATTTCTTTCAAATCACGAATCAAAATACATGAATCCCACAAGCTGGTCATGGTCATACCTTATCGAGAAGGAAATTGGGGTAGAGCTGACTGGTGGTAAGAAAGTTAGAGCAACAGGGGCAATCACTCTTGTGCTGAAGATGAGTGACAATACACATATAGCAAAAACTATGGCCACATGAAGTCAAGAACGCATCTTTAATCGTCTGCATACAAATGGGGCACAGCAAATCCCTATCAAGGAGCAAATCATCCACATCATCGCGCCCTTTATCATCCACCGCCTTGTCGGAACCATTGTTTGCCGATTCCGCCATCACAGCAGCTGGAACCACTGCTCCAGTAGAAACCTCCGCCATTTCCAATCAAACACTGTATGACTATCTCTCAAGTGCCCAGAAACTTACGGAAATCAATACTCATTCTTCAACTCTCTTACAAATTTATAGAGAGAGCGATAAGGTTGTTTGGCACCGAAAAGAAATAGTAGAATATTAAAAGTACGGCGAAGCAGGAGGATTGTGGAAGGGGATGGAAGGGGTATAGGAGGGAAATTGTACATTCTGATGTACGGCGGTAACTCCATCCACGTCGCTGTAGCCTGCTTTCTCTCAGGTTTTTACATTTACACTTGGCTTTTGGTATATGGCATGTTTGATCATATTACCATATTGGTCCTCTGGTTTTAGTTGTGAAGGTGACCAAAAGCTCAATGTTGGATCGCTTATTTGTAATGTTGATCATGTTTTCAAGTTGTCAACAAATTAGTGAAATCCATCCATATATGTTGGGAAATAGAGGGTTTTCATAGATGTACACTAACTTATAAGAACTCTACAAGATTTAAAATGGACATACGATTCGAGATAATAACAGAGTATTATATCATAAACATATACAGATTGAAAACCATAATGGGATGAAGGTTGCAGTTGTATGGACTGGAAATTAATATGAGCAATTCAAATAACAGAGCATTTTAGATGTTTCTTGTAGTAAATTCGATGGATAATGGAGTGTGTCACGAAAATGACATACTCTATCAAATTTTACAGTACACATTTCGATTAGTTTAACAGTACACATCACTCATCTTCAAAGCCTGATAGGGAATGTTGTGAAGCACCAAAGATTGGTAGATCCATAAGATGGATGCCACCTAATTCAGGAGTTAAAATTAATGTAGATACCTCATATAATTGTAGTGGTGCAGTTAGAATTGACCTTGTGGTTAGGGGCAGTGAAGGAAATGTCATCAGAATAGAGCTTAAGGACTCTACTGTTTCCTCACCAATACATGTTGAGTTACTAGTTATTGCTATTGGAATTCATATAAGAAGACTCACTCAGACACCTTTTGTACTTGAGAGTGACTGCATGCATGCAATTAAATGCATCCAAAATACTTCCTTGGCTGATTGGAAAATTTTCAGTATTTGCCATGACATTTATGTTAGGTCACAGGACATCACTATGCATCATACATATAGAGAAGGAAATTGTGTGGCTGATTTTCTTGCTCAATATAGTGCAAATAATATGCTATATTCTACTATGCAAAATCAAGATGTTCCACCAACTCTCAAAAATATTCTTTTTCTGGATAAGATAGGAATGCCAAACATAAGGAGGGGCTAACTATTATCTGTTGTTATGAGTAGAATCTACTGATATCTATTCATGCTTATATTTATTCATGCAGGCACAAGAAGACACATTGATGGGTGATCAATGGGAGATGCAAGGAGCTCCAACTCTCAGACATAAGTGAACAATATTTGGGATGGACCTCATCAACACTGATGCACCACTATAGCACTCCAACTACTTTTTGACACCTCTGCATCACTTCTCCCACCTCTTGGCAGCCTTGTGTGTATGTTTTTACGATTCACTAACATGCTCGGAGGATTAGAGTGAAATCTTTGCAAAGAGTTGGAGAAAACTTAATTCTACAACTATTCAATTCATTCTTTTGAGCCATTGTATGGTTGAGCCTAACTATGGTGTAATTGAACTAAGACCGAGTGCCTATTTTTTGAAGTTTAGGGGAGCCAAATATAATCCCCCACCTATGGTGGATTTAAAAAAGTAGTGTGTCATGAAATTATATACTCTATCAAATTTAACAATAGACATTTCGATTAGTTTTAACCAATGCAAGGATGCCAATATTTCTACTGCCTCTCATAATGTACCAAGAGGTAATGTGTGGGGGTAAAGATCGTTATGGGAATCCAGCCGGCTTTGCATCCAATGTTCGCAGATGACTGCATTTATTTTGAGGTAATTAATGCAAAGTTGGTATTTTGAATAGTATATTAACGGAAAGGAAGTACGATATCAAGTAGTAAATTGTTATAGAGCTCTGCATAGTTTCTGGAAAGGTGTTTAAATGGAAGTTTAATGATGGGAGTATCTTGTTAAAGATGATGGATACATAGGATGAACAATCCAAACATACGTGTATTTCCGGTCATTGTAAGACTAAGCATTGCTCAAATGTATTATCATTAAGAAAAATACATGTGCAGGGTTTAAGAAATGACATTTGGTATCTGCAGCACTGGATGACACTTAGTGATTCGTTTGCACGTGAAGTACAAATGATTCGTTTTCTTATTGAATTCAGTTTCATAAATGAACCTAGAAGAACATTGCATAAAAAGTTGTCGGTGAAAATAGAAGTCAGAACTTAGTTTAGTGAATCATCGAGGAAATGGAACAATCAACAGTATTGTTCCCTAAAAGTTCCAACGGTCGAAAATTTAAATATGATTGATGATATGTGCTAGTCAAAAGTAGCGACAAATATTTTAAATTGTCACCATGATACTACCATTTAAATATATAAATTTCTCAATAAAAAAGAAAATCACTCAAATTTATCTGAACTCGACCACAAAATTTAAAAATTATATTAAAACACGCTATAGGGTAAAAAATAAAGTTGACATGTTCTTTTCTTGGGGCCATAACTTAATTTCAATCTAGGCACAAATGAACTCATGACAATACTCTAATGGCACACTTGCAACAACTTTGAAATATTTGATGCGTATTCAATGGTAAATGTGAGCCATTTTTATAAATGTGACTGATATTATAAAAATTTATTCAGTGTTATATTTTTCTACTGTAAACTGAAAATCAGTAATCCGTAAATACATATATTTTTGATGATGATATATAATTGGTCAAACATCTGGAGTAAAAATTTTCTTGAATTAGTACCTTTCTCAGTTACTGTGCAAACAAGTTTCCCTGTTTTACCTTTATCACCGGTGATATCCCTCCATCTCCATGTCAATATTGGATAATTGATTAGGCTTTAATGGATCATGCACTCATGATTTCCAATAAATTATCATTGCATTTGAAACAAGTTATTTGTGTAATATTCTTATTTCTACTTTGATTCGCCACCAACGATAATTTTATTTCTTGACTTAATTATACCGCGCCTTATACATATCTAAGATCGTGTAACAATATAAATAAATTCATTCCACCTTTGCTCAAATCTTCCGGCGAATCCTATATAACACAATAAACATGTATACACAGTAAATTGATCAATGCTTGCAAAGATATATACACGTTATTTATTACACGTTAAATAAGTGAAAAATATTTTTTAAAGATAAAATCTAAATTAATAAAAAAATTCATAATTATTTACCGCTTCCAAACCTTTAAAGTGAACTTTTATTGACATTGAGGTTCGTTGTGTATATTTTAACTAAATACTCAAATTTATCTTAATACTTTTGATATGAGTTAATCAATTTGAGATTTTCTTGTTCAAAATGTTTTTGTTGAAGTATATTTTTGGACTAACTGATGATTTTAGATAAAAAAAATTTTACTGTTAGATAAGTTTGTTTGAATCCTCTTTATTTTTGGGGTTTAATATATTATGAAAATTATATAAAATGTGTAGATGAGCGAAAGTATGAGCAAATGGTGAAACATAGCAAATATTTAATTAAATAGCATTTTACAAGTGGGCAACTAGATATCATACAGTAAGAATTTGAAGTTAAAACATAATAAATGATAAAATTACAAAAACACCCTTTTAAATTCATGACTAAAATATTGCCCATCCATTTTATTCTAACTGTCAAGGCGTCATCCCACTCACCCATCCGGCCATCCCTATTCCCTATTTACTCAGCTTGCGCTACTGCAACTTGGGTTGTTAAGAAGTTTACTATTTTTAGACAATCGGGTACTATTTTTAGACAGTCGTATAAAAATTGGAAATATTTTAGGTGGTTGTTAAAATGTTTTCTATTATAAGTAAGTGTCCGAAATTCAGGATATTTCCGGGGATTGCAAAGAAATTTCTTATTATTTCAAATAATTATTCTTATTTTGGGATTAATTTATGGGTTGTTAAGAAACTATCCAATTTCAATAATCATCCTGAATTTAGGAATATTTTAGAGCATTCAAAATTAGCGTAAATTATACCATACATCTGCATTTTAAAATGTGAAGATGTGCATTTAAATATGTATAATTGTGCATTATAATTTTTATTGCTATAAATAAATAGTATATGGACAACTGTTAGTACATATTAAAGTGGGATACATACACCTGGGATACCATATAACAATTATAAAATTAGTGTTGTCAATTTCCATCACCAAGTCACCATGTCATATCCAGACCGTTTCAAAAAAATTTAGCTAAAACATATCTAATTCATTTCGGGTCAATATATGTTCTCACATTGGTTTAGGCTGAGTCGGGTTATTATCGGGTTGGTTGATTTTCATAACATATTGGGTCGCGTTACTATTAGGTCATGTATCATTCGGATTTGGGTTATAATAAAATTGGCATAATTGTGTCTTTTGTTAACACGACTTTACCCAAAACTGTCGGTTAAGACTTGGCTTTTAAGAAACAAATAATATATAACTTGACCAACTTTTAAATAAACAAGGATCAATCCTTATTTATATTTATGTTACTGTTTAAAATCATATTATGCTGGTACTTTAAAGCATTATTAACGTCATTAATTTCTTGCTTGATTACGGATCTAAGTTATTGAGGAAAATTGAGTTCAGATTTAGGTGCATGTCAGGTTGGGTCAATTCCGGTTCGGGTTGATATATAAATTATCAAGTTATCGGTCGTATCGGATCATGTTCATGTCGTGACAGATCGTGTCGAGTTGATCAAGACCCAATTTCTTGGGTTGTTGAGTTTTAACCACAACTCTTTAAAGTTTTGCACTAAGGCCCTGTCAAGTTCACCTTCTTGCAAGCAGCGCCAAACAGCTCCAAGCAGCCCCAAGCAGCTCAAGCAGCTTACCTCATCCGACTTGAATTTTTTTGAAAAGAAATAAAATGCTTTTGAAATTTAGGTACTAAAGAGATTATTTTAATTGTTGTTAATGAATTATTGTTCATTTGAACTTGTCTAATTATATTTAAACCACATACGAATATTCATCCATAAATAATAAAATAATCCAAGCAGCACCAAGCAGTTTTAGCAGCTATCAAGCAGTTTCAAACAGCTGAACTTGACAGGACCTAAACATAAATCACGCTCTTTATGGCTCTTAAATACATCAAATAGGTCTTATAGTGATTTCATAATCTACTAAATTAAAATATATGAAAGAGCGATCCAACTCGAAATAGACCACAATAGTAAGCATTTGGGCAACACACCAACTTTGAAACCGTATACACTTGTGATCAACACTAAGACAATGTAGATGGATGAAGTCGAACATTTGTATACTTTTTGTTGAGATCTAAGGTGATTACAAGTCGAAATATGGTTAAAGGGAAGTCAAGTTTGTTGACGATGCTGTAATATTTGTGGGTTCACTCTCATTAAAGCAGGGTCAGGAGATGGAGATGGCTTCCTCATTCTCTTCTTTTATATCATCCTTAATTGGCTCAAACAAAGCGATGCTACCACTAACACTACCACATCAGTGCAACACAAGAACACAGATTCATTACTTTCCATTTACTGAAATGCTCCACCTATGCATATGCTCATATTCTAAAGATCATTTTTACAGGAAGAGGAAAGGTATAACCCAACAGTATGCAAACGTGTGAGCAATCTGTGTGTATGAAGCTAGATAGAAATAGAGAAAATGGGTGAGGATGAAGTACAAGAGCTTGAAATGACAAAATGAATAAATCAATCAATGAAAGCTTCATCCAAACAGATTAATAACACATGAGAAGAGTAAAGCAAAGACTCAGCCAGAAACGGTAAACAACAAAAGAAAGCTCCACAATTGGGACGGGAAAGATGAGCGATAACAAAGTGAATATGAACAACATCAGTATCCTTCCAACAAGTAACATAAAACAATAATACCTACATTTGTTTCTCCAGACCGATGCTAGAGTAGTACAGAAGAAAATATAATTCAAATGGCACCAAGAAAATCACTTCACCAGTTTCACAAGGCAGGCAAACAGAATAAAATATTTCACAGTTTGCATAATACAGAAACACCCATCAATCCCAAAGAAGTCAAGCTGTTAAAGTTGAAAACAGCGTTTTCTTGTTAACACAATCTCAACTTTCAGCATTGAAAGAGAAGCCATAGTCTACTTGGAAGGAGACATGGACATGATACTGTCCTTTCCAAACCTTGACAAACTACCAGCTCTTGGAGTACTTGCACCAGGACTCGCACCACGATAACTTGCCCGGAGAGATTCATCCACAGCATGTGAAGACTTACCAATGGTCTTCCTAATAAACTTCTGTGCAGCAGGAGAAAAGTTCCTAGCAGGACTGGCACTTCCCCCTCTACTGGGAGAGTGCAGTGGCGGTTTCTGGTACAACTTAGTCCTCTCTCTTATTTTACGAGCAGCTTCCCTAGACATTGAATGTGCTTTCACATCCCTAGTGGGAGGCATAGGAATCTTGAAATGCACACCTTCTCCACTGCCCCCAATATCAATTGGGGTATCTTCAGTCTCCAACCTCAATGGTGTACCTTCAATATCTCCCCAGGTCATAAAAGGCGATCCATCCACACCAGGAGCAGGTGAAGGAGTCTTCACAAAGCTGTAACCATTATCAGCCTTCTTCGCAGACTCAACATAAAACTGATTTGGGGTCTTCCTTAAATCTTCTAGATCATACCTCTTCATCTTATCCTCCCTAGCCATCGCTGGATAAGGTGTTCCCCCTGCAACTGGGGTATACAAAACCTCAACTGTATCATCCTCATTCTCCTTATAGTCCACCAACTTCCCCGTAAACCTTGTGTTAGTCTTGCTAATCTCCTTGGTCAATCCTTTCAACCTCTCAGCCATCTCCTCCTCTGTCAATGGAACCTCTCCCCTATCAGCAGGGTGATACATTAACAGATTCTTAGCAGTGAACTTCCACCCATCCAATGTAAACGTAGGCTGATCAGAGGTCCCGAACCCGTCCGTTGCAACTCTCTCCCTCTTTTCACCCTCAATTAGCTTGACATCCCCTTGTGTTTCGCCTTCCAGATAG
The DNA here is from genome assembly GCA_948330725.1 of Sherardia arvensis. Classification (NCBI taxonomy): domain Eukaryota; kingdom Viridiplantae; phylum Streptophyta; class Magnoliopsida; order Gentianales; family Rubiaceae; genus Sherardia; species Sherardia arvensis. Next base: position 32,569,892 of record OX415241.1, read on the forward strand.
TGAGCATACTTCTCCTTCATCTTTCTATGCCCCCTTTCCATAATCTTATTAAAGCTCTCATTATCTTCACTATTATACCTCCTAAAGAACTCATCCAGTGATAAAGAAGGATCAATCTCACCCTCTCCATCCTTCTGACCACCGGAATCAGAACTCTCCCCCGGCGGGAATTTCTGATTCTGATTAATCTTTCCACTATGATCCTCAAATCCATATGGAGTAAAACTATCACCTCTAAAAAAAGAAGAACCCGGGGTTCCGGTTTGAGCTCGGGGCTTAGAACGCTTACTTGTGTCGCCGCCATATCCAGCAGCGGCAGCGAGTCCGAGGCGGCGCTCGATGATTTTCAACTGCGTATCGCGGATTATGACGGGGTCGGCAGAGCGAGAGGCCTCGAGCCAGTCGAGGCGGTCGCGGAGCTTGGGGATGTCCGGGAAGTAGTCGCGCTCGATGATCCTCTCCACGGCGGCTGCGTAGGTGTCTTCATCGAGGACTTTGGTGCGCTTCGATGATCTGCTGGAGGATTCGCCAGCGACAGAGGCGGCGCTGTGGTGGGTGGAGACGGCGGATCCCGGCGTTGACGGGGAGGGGGAGGAGAGGTGGCGGGGTGATTGGCCGGGAGACAGCAACATGGTGCCGGAATTGGAAGGAAGGGATTTGGTTTCAACTGGTTAGGGTTCGTTTTGATTTGGGAAATTTTGGGAAGAGGGGTTTCGATGCGTATATATTTGTGGGGTGGGTTTTGAAAATATGTAATCTTATAAGGATTAGGATTTAATAGCATCCCTCTCCCACTGTCCCACGCGTTCGGAGTTTATACTCCAAAATTAAATCCTAATTTGCAGGTTGTATTAAAATACGGATCACAATTGCCCTATTTATTGAATACGCGCAATTTATACGCAATTTAGAGCATTTTCAGTGCTAAGCAAGATGATGGTGTATCTTGACTTGCCACGTCATCTTTTCAAGCAAATAGCTTGTCAAGCTAGTGTTTCAATTAGTAATAAACTATCTTTAATATTGACTATTATGGTCCAACATATGCACAATATTGATCAAATACTATTGAATTAGTGATGTAGGACCCACAAAAATAATGTCTAGCTACCTGCTTGTGAAGGCAACCCTTCCTTGAGAAAGTTAATGACGTGGCAAAAAACAATGGTAAGCAAGTAGTTTAACTTTTTATAAAAATTGCAAAGCAAGTCCAAAATGCAACCATTGGAGATGCTCTTATATCCTACATCGGGTGTACGTACCCCGAAACCCGTATTTGTAAATAAAAATAAATATTTGAGTAAACTTTCGTTCGTTTTTAACCATAGTTAAATTACGTTGAATATTACCGCATTACCTACCCACGTTCACATTAAATATTAAATGACCCACGATTAAGTCTAATATTTTTCATCTTGTAAATTAAACATTCTGCGATCACAAATTCACACCCATCAATAAAAGCAATGCGTTTGTGACTCACCCGCCGGAGCATACCACTTTTATCTGGTAATATTCTGACGCATCGATGACTCATCCACAACAACATACCACCCCTCATTCGTCTGGTAATATTCTGATAGAAGATATTTATTTATTTTAATTTATCTTACTCGTCAAGTGTTTTACTTTATTCCACCGTCGATCCGATCATAGTCGTTTATAGATGAAAATACTTATTAATCCTAATCTTGCTGCTATTTTGGTAGAAATAATTGCATTTTTTTGAAGGGGAAAGAATGTGCATGTTAGATAATTTTATATTTTGGAAGAGGTGTGTTCCTTATCAAGTATTAGCATGGCTAATTTTTACACTGCACATCATGAAGTTATGAAATGCAAATTATTACAATCTACCATGCACATTCTCGTCTTGTTTCTCCTGATCACAACTTTCTTTCCTTTTTGTGATCCTTCCCCGATGATCAAAGCAGGTGTTGGAGCAGCAACCAACACTTGTCTCTGATCGCTTATTTTCCTTGTGTCCTTTATCTTCAACTTAATCTTTGAATTCCTTCAAAATACAAAATAATTCAAAAATGGTTAATATTCAATCGGTAATGCACAACATCATATTTTATACCGCACGTAATAACATATTGGATACATATAATATAATTTATTTCATTTGTCATGCACACTAACGTAATTTAAAATACACATAAAAATCGGATTGGATTGCACCCTCCCTCATTTAGCAAGAAGTGTGGGGTGGCTACTAAATACTTTAAAAATGCACACACAAACGGATTGTAATACTCCCCACTTTATTCTAGGATGCACCATATTTTTTCAATACAATATCTGGTCAGGGAGGGATGGAGTGGTGTACTTATACATATACACATTCCATCAACATACGATGCAAATACAATAGATTTGGAATGCACAATCATACATTTTTAATAAGCGTATCGTTTTTCAAAAAAATATTACTACCATCAAAATCAAAATTTGCATCTTATATTCATTCAAACTACACTAATAAACATAATTAATATTCTATGAACATAGTATACCGACATGATTTAGAATGCACATAATAGTATACTGGAATGCGCTCACTTAAGATTAGGATGCACACTATTTTTCAATAAAATATACAATGCACAGTAGCGATGGTTGCTTAAATAGCTATACACATTCCATCAACATATAATGCACATCCATTAGATTTGGAATGCCCAATCACATATTTTTAAATTTACATGTTTTTTCTGTAAAACATACAAAAATACTGCAGGAAATGGTATTAATTAATTATGCACATTTGATCCACATATAATGCACCTATAGTAGATTTGGACTGCACATCCATATATTTTTTAATGCACATGTCTTACGATCATATAACATCTACCCATATACAACCACCAAACGTTACAACACCATCCGCAACCTACCCAAATCACAAAATTGCTAAGAAAAACGCCAAAAAACTAAATTACTTACGCCGCCAAAATGACTATACGTGCATCAGCAAAATCCTCGTCCTCCATCACTAAACTTGGTATACCTATTAACAATTTAACCTGCAATCAATAGATTTACCATTAAATCAACACATAACGTTTTTAGTTTTGAATTAACACTGATATCCAAAATCTTACCCACAATAACAGATCATCTGCTCCATAACCCTGTTGATATATCACCTAATTTAATACCATAGTGTTTTTTATATATAATCTGTTTAATACATCACCCAAGTAACAGCCCGTACGGATGTGGTTAGATTGGTACGTGGATGTGCAGTTCAAATGATATTATCAGCAAAACGATGCAGCGGTTACGATTTAGTGGGAAAGTAGGCAGTAATTTAACCTCGCACGTAACGTATATTTACTATTTATGAAAATGTCCACTTATTACAATTAGGGGTCTCGGGTACATGCACCCGTGATAGGATCTACCTACTGTTGAATACGGGTCTCAAATCTTGAAAATTTACCGAAATATCTTTATTGGTGATAATTTTTATTTTAAATTGAAATTCATTACTTTTTTAATTGATAATCATACAGTCTCCAATCATTGTCGTTTATTCACGGCCGACCTTAAAAGTGTTCAAAGTGCTCCTTAGAATCGGCCCCAAAATGATTTTGTTAATTAATTAATTATGTTAAAACAAATTAATGTTTAAGTATTTTTTTTATATTTTTATGTTTATCTTAAATTCTCATTTCAATTTTTCTAATTATCTTTTCCTTAATTCAGTATTTATTTCTCCTATCATGTCTATTAAAAATTAATTTTGATTCTATTTAAATTAAGAAAACTATACGATTATACGTTATTTTAATTAATAATTATAATTTTATTTATTTATTTGACGCCTCAATCTTATGTTTAGCATAGAGCCTCCAATTTCTCGGAGACGGCCCAACGTTTCTCCCATCTCCGCTGCCCACCTCTCCAATCACCACCACTCAGAAATCTCTCAAATCGCCAACATAAAATCCCTAAATCCAGATATCCAAAAATCTCACTAGCTACCTAGAAACCTCACTACCACAAAGTGGTTATCATCTCACATATCAAACGCTCGAAACCGTATGTTATCACTGACATAATACTCATGATGGTAATTTACATGATGAATACGGCGTTGGGGTGTGATGATATTATATTGACATGCACACGTGTTGACATAGTGTTGGATCTGTCACCCCAAATTGTTTGGAGAGATTCTGGGTGGTGGTGAGATTTCTGGGTTAGGGGTTTTATGGTGGCGATGAGAGATGTATCTTGGGTGGCGGTGATCAGAGAGGTGGGCGAGAGAAACGACGATGATTGAAAACAGTATGAGCATCTAAAATAGAAAGAGAATTAACTAAAAGTAATGGGTTTAAAATTAAATTTAAAAAGTTATCGTTAAAGGTATCTTGGGTGGTGATTCTAGATTTTGACTTTGACCACACTTTCACTCCAGTGGTCAAAGCAACGACGTTGCGTACAACGATTTCCATTGCTACTTTGAGATAGTGGCCGCTACGCCAAATTGATGTCAAGAATGCTTTTCTCTATAGTGTTCTTGACACTCCAGTTTATATGGCTAGGTCTATATATTGGCTATAAGATCCAGCTCGATCTGACTATGTTTATCGTCTGCAGAAGGACATTTATGGACTCAAACAGACTCCTCGTGCCTGGTTTGATCGGTTCAACTCTTATCTCCGACAACTTGACTTTCGGTGTAGTTCTTCCAACACGTCATTGTTTGTCTTCTCACGGGGTTCCACTCTACTATACATGTTGGTCTACGTGGATGATATCATTCTTACTGGTAATGATGCTGGAGCAATTCGCTAGTTTATCGCACAGACTGATCGAGAGTTTCTGATCAAGGATTTGGGGGTAATTGAATTACTTTCTTGGTTTTGAGGTGTTTGGTACACCATCTGACCTCTTTCTTAGACAGGCTAAGTATGCCAGTGATATTCTTAGTCAAACGAGCATGACTAATGCTTCTCCGGTGACCACTCCATTTATACCTCTTTCGCAGCTTCACAGTAGCACCAGTGCAACGTTCAGCAATCCAGCTCTTCACCGGTCTTTGGTCGGTGCACTTCAGTAGTTGACCATTACTCGTCCTGATCCGTCAATTGCGGTGAATTCTGTTAGTCAATATGATGAGCAATGAGAAGTGATTATTTTAAGATTATTCATGCAATCTAAAAATGATATCCATGGTTCTAGAAAGTTTATTTCTAATATGTTTTCTTTGTTAAGTGGGATCACTCAGTGGGGTATTTTTAAGGTATGGCTGAAAACAATGTGAGTATTGATAATGACAGATTAATATCATGAAGTAACTAAAAGATTTACAGTTCAATAATTATGATTATCGGCTACTCCATTAATTTTTTATGTGATTCAGTTGTAGATTAATAAGTTAAAGTAGGTACAACTTTCTACAACCTTAATAATTATGGGATACTCCGTAAACTTTTGAGCCATGCCACATTTGTACATACATATCCGCCCATGACTCCATTGTTTTTCTGGAATGAATGAGCCCACGAGGGAACACGAAAACCGGCAAGGCAAGCTCCGATATCAGAATTAATCCACAATTCTATACCGTGCTACATATATATTGTATCTTTATTATTAGTTACAGTGCTGCAGATCCATCGGAGCAGATCAGATCGATATCCATATTGGTTCAAGTGCTCTGCATATCCAGTTTCGATGTCAGAACCGAAGCCCGACTGTTGAAAAACTGCCTCTTAATTAATATCATACTATCGCAGGAATCAAGGAACTATGTACAGTTGTTGGGTGCAAGTTGTCAATATTAAGTATGATCGATCACATGTAAACATCGATGAAATAGCGAGGAAGGGTTGAACAATTATTATGCATCTCAAAGGGTGTAGTCAGTACTCAACCAAGTCGAAGGCCTATATAAGGACCTTCAGCCTCACAGATTTATATGCACACAAACACAAAGAGTTGTTAAAACTTCATACATATATACATACATATACATACACTACTGGGATCATTCACGAACAGAGGCGGTTTACCCCCAAACAAAGGCGTTTCCAGCCGCCATTCAGGGTTACGCAGGGGTAGGTGGTTTGAATCCACAACGTTTGTTGAAACCGCCGTTAATAGGTTCCGATATTGGAACATAGATAGATTAGTTAGTTCACTTTAACAACATGTGTTCATTCACTTCAACATCAGTTTTTTCACAAATAGTTACCACATTTGACTTCACATGACCACTTTAACATCATGGAAAATAATTACTCCCATGCCACGTAAATGATACTTCTTCCTGGATAAAAGTAAAAGAGTAATTAAGAAGAAGTCATCTGCATCAATTTTAAATCAATTAAAGTGCACCAGATAAACTAAACCAAAATTGATGAAAAAAAAAAAAAACATGAAACTTTGTTGCAGTTATTGTTCGCGAAAATCCGAAAAACATGAGTAAAGTCTCAAATTATTGTCATTAACTGGTTGCACCATTGTTACACCATATATTGCAAATGTTATCATCTTGTCTTCCCAAGGTCATTATTAATTAATATCATATTATTTTTATCTTTCTCCACAATGATCATCCCTTATAATATGATTAGATACATCGTTGGACAAAATTCCGCTAGCTAGACGCCATGATTCTCCTACACATATATATCCCATCCATACAAGAAAACAGGTAAAAACATCAAAGGGGCCCAAAAATTTGTAAAGGAACTAAACTACACAATTCATAAAAAAAAAAAACATGATCATGGAATATTGCGAAATAGAGATGATGATCCGAGCGACGCTTTGAAAAACCCGGGCTGGTTATATAGGTGTTTAAGGATTTAGGCTTGCTAAGTACCCATATAATGCTCACAGCAAAACAAATCAATCATCTCATCACCTAATATTAATCAGCTATGAATTAAGCATCTAAATTTAAACTTTCAACATGTAAATGTTGTTCAGATGCCTCTGGTCATTGCACGATAATCAATTGATGCAGGCGAAGGAGATGTTCATGAGCAAGAATCTTATTGCTGCTGTAATAATTCTAAAGATGACGCTCAACCCTAGATGTTGCAGTAATAATTGTGAATATTTTAAAACTAAATCCTAATATGTTTTTTTAACACAAACCCTAATATGTATGGAACTAAATACTCCAAACAACCTAATATTTGAGGTGATTATTATTTACAGAAAATATATTACTAATTAACAAAGATTAAACAATACAGGCTAAAAGTATAGGTAATTGATATTTAACACTTAAATTACCATTAATATTTAGTGAATGAAAAGAATATTATTGGTAAATAATATTAGATACAAAAACTCAATTTAACAAACTAAGGTTATTATGAATATGTAAAAAAGGACATGGTATTTCGAATTAACTTACAATTTGTATTTTACTAGCTAGTAAAGAGAATAAAAAACAATATTAATATTATTTCGATTGTAATTTTATGGCGAGTTTTCCTTTTCCTTTAATGTTTTTATATTTTCACATAAATAACAAAATTTCTTAAATTGTAAAGTAAATTACCGTATAACCATAACACCGCTTTCATACTTAGTAATTTTGTTATATATTTATTAATATTATTATTCATACCACTATTCTCTAAAAGAAAACACATAATTTTAAATTCTTATTTTTACCCTTCTAGGATCACGTTTAACTATTTAAAACATCTTATCATGAGACCAGCTTTCATAATATTAATTTGTAGAACAAAAACTAGGTATATATGTGCATGAAAGCCTTTATTAATCTTTACATCCTGGCGAATCTCACATCGGTTTCGTTCTGCGTCGAGATGCGGAAGGTGCTGAGACCAGAAGGTCTCTGAATGCATTAATAAAGACGTTCAGAGAGGAAAAGTAATCATTACATTTGGAGACAGAAATAAAAACAGCACGCGAGAAATACAATTACAGACGTAAAACAAGCCTTCTTCAATAACATTAACATCCCATCAAGTCGACTCTGCATGGTTTGTGAGTACAGTTAGGGGAGGGTAGTGGACTTAGCGTTGAATCGCGGTGTGCCAGCAACGTCTGCAGTGGCACTGTTGCCATCGCAACCGCCATAGCAAGTTTAGTTCTTTCGCACTGTTTAGTTCTTTCGTATTGTGAATCCTGGTATTTCTCCATACAAGCATAGTAGTCACTTTGACACTTGGAACTGCAACTCTGTGCCTGAGCACCAGGCGCCGGAAGCAGGACCAGGAGCAGGAATGCCATAGCCGTGATCGCCGTGACCAGGAGCAGGAATATTCTCTGGTAAAAATTTCAGTAATAAAGGTCAATCGCTTTTTTCTAGAAAATGAACATAATTTGACAACACACCTTAGCCGAAACTTATGTAATAGTATACGTTCTCTACTTCTATTTTGATAATGATAAGTTTGGTTCTAAAAAAGAAAAATTTCTTCCATCTTCTTCTTTTTTATGGGAATATGGGGAAGATATATATTTTTATTTATTTAATCTTTATTTTAAATGTGTGACATTTATACAATAAATTTTTTTATTTCTTCGTTCGTCAGATCGAAACTGTTTCTCTAAATAATAGTTTTTGATTGATAGAGGGGAAACCTCGATGATGGAGGCTGTGTATTATTCATGAATATATAAGCAGTACAAGGGTACAAGAGTAAATATGTCAAACCCTAGATAAACCCTAGCTAACACAAGTTGGGCTCAAGACCCAATACTACTCTCTAACATCCCCCCTCAAGCTAAGCGTCGGATTGACTGAGACGCAAAGCTTGGATCTAAAGAACTCAAATAAGGGTTTAGGAAGACCCTTGGTGAAAATGTCCGCCAACTGCAACGAAGTAGGAACATGACTAACACAGAGTTTAGCTGATGCAACCAACTCACGAACAAAATGATAGTCGATGTCGATGTGCTTGGCCCGCTTATGAGCCACTGGATTCTGAGCTAAGAAGATAGCACTGTTGTTGTCACATAACAACAGTGGAGAACCATCCAGAGGAAACTGCAAATCTCGGAGAAGATGGCAGAGCCAGACAACTTCCGCAGCTGTATTGGCAAGGGCACGGTACTCGGATTCCGAACTTGAGCGAGATACTTTAGGTTGTTTCTTGGCACTCCATGAAACCAAGTTACCACCTAGAAACACTGCATAGCTGTAAGTCGATCGTCGAGTCTCTAGACATCGAACCCAATCAGCATCCGAATAGGCACAAACATCAGCAGAAACAGTTGAAGAACCTTTTGAGCGAAATGTTAGACCGTGATAAGGCGTTCCAGCAACATAACGAAAGATACGGGTAACAACAGCAAAGTGGTCTTCACGAGGGTCTTGGAGGTACTGACTAACCGAATTCACCGCAAATGCTAGATCAGGGCGAGTGATAGTCAAATATTGAAGTGCACCAACCAAAGACCGATAGAGGGTTGGGTTGCCGAACGGTGCACTAGTGCTGCTATGAAGCTGCGAGAGTGGTACAAAAACGAAGTCGTCACCGGAGAAGTATCAGTCATGCCGGCTCGACTCAATGTATCCCAAGCATACTTGGCATGTCCAAGAAAAAGGCTAGATGGAGTATCAGACACCTCAAGTCCAAGGAAATAGTTAAGAGAGTCTAAATCCTTGATTGAAAACTCTTGACCAGTCCTGGTGATGAACTGCCAGATAGCACCAACATCATTTCCGGTCAGAATGATGTCATCCACATAAACAAGGATATAGAGCAAGGTAGTACCCCGAGAGAAAACAAAGAGGGATGTGTCCGAAGTGCTACACCAAAAACCAAGTTGCCGAAGGTAAGAGCTAAATCGATCAAACCAAGCTCGAGGAGCTTGTTTGAATCCATATATCACTTTCTTGAGACGACAAACATAGTCAAGATGAGCCGGATCCTTATATCCCACTGGTTGAGCCATGTAGACTGGAGAATCAAGAACACCATTAAGAAAGGCGTTCTTAACATCAAGCTGATGTAGCGGCCAACGCTTGAGAGTGGCGATGGAAAGAACTGTACGAACAGTAGCTGCCTTGACAACCGGCCTGAAAGTGTGATTAAAGTCAAAACCAGGAATCTGAGAGTATCCCTGAGAAACCAAATGAGCCTTGTAGCGCTCAATGCTACCATCTGGTCGGTACTTTAAGCGAATGACCCACTTTGACCCTACAATGTTGGAATCTGAAGGACGAGGAACCAACTCCCAAGTATTCTGATGGCGAAGTGCATCTATCTCCTCATCCATAACTCGAACCCACTTTGAATCCTTAAGAGATGTACGGTAGTCTTTAGGCTCAGAATGCTTCATAACCTGAGCAACAAGACCCGTTGGAATAAAGTCAGGATGCGTCTTTAAACGCCGAGTACCATCCTGATTCCGAGTAATCATCCGATGAGTACGGCGAGGGGGTGATTCAGGACTCGATGAGGATCCAAACGATGGAGTGGGTGACACTTGTGGAGGAGATGACGGTGGAGTAATCGATGGTGATGACAGACCGGAGGAGACTGGTGAAACTGGAGGAGATACTGTCTAGGCGACTGGAGTACGAACCACATTGTCCGAGTCACAAACCATACAAGGAGTTGATACAGATGGGTTGTGTGATGAAGACATCGTCAATGATGTGGCCGCAGGATCAAAAAAGGAAGAGAGTTCTAGATCCGAAGTAGGTCTACCATCCAACGAAGGTGCAACATATGGAAACAAAGTTTCATCAAACCGAACATGGCGCGAGACATTAATACGTCTAGATGTAGGGTCAAGGCATTGAAATTCCTTATAACGAGAGCTGTAGCCAATGAAGACACATGGGATTGAGCGAGCAGCTAACTTGTTAACAGCAGTGGCATGTAAACAGGGATATGCTCGACAGCCAAAAGGATGAAAAAGGCTATAGTCATGAACTGTCCCAAAAACCACCTCGAAAGGCGATTTTCCACTGATAACAGGGTTGGGTAGCCGATTAATTATGTAGACTACTGAGAAAAAAGTTTCGACCCAGTAGACTTTGGGTACCAAGGATGGCAATAACATCGCAAGCCAGTCTCAAGGATGTGGCGATGCTTCCGCTCAGCTCGGTCGTACTGAGCAGGAGTATAAGGTGAAAACATTTGATGGTGAATTCCGCAGGATGCAAGATGAGCCTGCAGACGGTTATTTGTAAACTCTGTGCCTCCATCTGTCTGAGAGATCTTAACTTTTGCAGAAAACTGGGTTTCAACAAACTTCTGAAACTGGAGGAAAATGTCATAGAAATCTGACTTATGTCGCAGCGGAAACCACCAAGTGAAGCAGGAAAAATCATCAATAAAAGCTGCATAATAAGAAAAACCTCCTGCAGACAAAACTGGTGCCGGTCCCCACAAATCACAGTGCACCTTATCCAACTAACCAGTTGCCCTCCTATCACTAACAGAGAATGGTAGACGACTACTCTTGGCCATCTGACAAGACGAGCAACTAACAGGCGCATGCTTGGCAGAAGAAACAGAAATATGACCAACTGATGCAGGAACTGAACAGTATCATGAGAGACGTGCCCAAGTCCAGAGTGCCATAACTCAAATGGGGCTAGGAGCTTTCCAGCTTGTAATTCACCAAAAAACAAGAATCACCATTTTCTAGATAGTAAAGACCCTCAATGTGACGCCCTTTGCCAATGATTTTTCCCGTAGACTTATGCTCGACCGAAAAATGTCATCATCAAATATAAATCTAACGGGTAAACCACCAGTAAGCTTACTGATGGACAATAAACTCCTAGTAATATTAGGAACCACCAAAACACCATATATAGAAAATCTTGAAAGATGACACTGACCGATATGAGAAATAGGCAATAATTCACCATTACCAACACTAACAGAATCAGAGCCACATTAGGGTTGTACCTTATCAAGATAATTGGGATTGGCGGTCATATGAGATGTGGCGCCGGAATCAACAATCCACTGATTATGAGGATGTTGACGAATTTTCCACAATGATTTATCAGCAACCCAACTGGTTGAACGATCTTCACAAGACAGATTGCTAATTTAACCATAATGCCAAAATAACAAGTGTCACTGGTCCACGAACAACACCAAAAGACCTTCTGTGAATGTCCGCGCAATGCGCGACGGCAGGGAGACCGCGCGTGGCGCGAGGCAGTGAGACCGCGGGTGGCGCGAGGGAGTGTTTCCGCGCGATGCTCGAAGGCAGTGTGACCGCGCCTTGCGTGAAGGCTGAGTGACCGCGCTTGGCGCGAAGGCTGAGTGACAACGTCTTGTGCGAAGGCTGAGTGACCGAGCATTGCGCGCTGGGCGCATGTACAACACGCGTCTGCTAAAAAAGAGGATCTGGGTCAGAATGGTGATCACGGCAACAACGATCTCGACTCTCAATCGGAAGGCCGGTAACAGCAGTGACAGACGACAACATGTGCGATGCGGTGGGCAGCAGCGTGGCGGTGGCGATGACGGCTAGACGATCGGCGGCGGCGAATGAACAAGAGCCAATCTGGAGCGATGATGAAGACGCCGATGATGATGGCGGCGGGAAACAACTTCAGGCCTATCAGTCAACAAGTAGACGTTGAAGAGGATACCGCGGACGAAAACCACGATAGGGCAGAGAGAAATAACAGTCGTGGCACAGCGGCGCGGTGGCTGAATGGTGGCACGACGGCGGACGACCGGCGGTGCAGCCAATTAAAAGAAATTATAAACGAAGACCTAGGAACGTTTTGCAACTGATACCATGATAGAGGGGAAACCTCGATGATGGAGGATGTGTATTATTCATGAATATATAAGCAGTACAAGGGTACAAGAGTAAATATGTCAAACCCTAAATAAACCCTACCTAACACAAGTTGGGCTCAAGACCCAATGCTACTCTCTAACATTGATCATTTAATAAGTGTTGAAATTCACACTATAGCTTTTTTCTTTGTTCGTCAGATCGAAATTTTATTTTGTTTTGTCAGATTGTATCTGTTTCTTAACTTGTTGCAAATTGAATTTCTTTTATTACGAGTTTTCAAAGTGTTTATATTTTTGATTAAACTGGTTTTAGTAGATTACTAAACGTTCCTCTGCTGAGTGGTAAACTTGAAAAAATAAATTGGGCATAACTAACTTTCAAAATTAATTATAGAGGAGCTGTTGAAATCAGTTTAATTTCCTCTCTTCTCTTGGAAACACAAGCAGGAAAAGAATTGATACATTCATGGAATAAATTTTACATTGATGGCGTACTTTCACACGTACATAATCACAACCGATCAAACAAGATTTTCTCAAATAAAATTTCAAAATCTCAAAACAAAATCCAAACTTTAGAAATACTCTCCGACTAATCACACCTTTAATTATTGGCATGGCACAACACACAGTAATTTCTCAGAAAAGACAAAATATGATGAAGAAACTTGAGAGCAATGGTGTCTATGGCTTAAGTTCACATTGTGTACTGTAGTCCCAGAAGTAATTCGGGCAGTAGTATCCATCAGGACATTGACATTGGTTCATTGCTCCACAAAGGCCTTGGGGTTTGCAGTAAGGCCGCGGATCCACGACCTGGACCAGGAGCTTCCTTGAGGTATCAGTAGGTACACCACAGGCTACATCAAATACGCTGATTTTACCAAAAACTATATATATATTATAATTCATTACGTATATTAGACATATGTATCATATATATTATTTCTATTGGATGTAATGACAAATCAGTTATATATCAAAATTATTATATATATGATTATATAACAAAATAAGGATTGCAAAGATTTAAAATACGGACTACATCTAGCAGACTAATAAATAAAGAGTGGTGATACATGCAGGTACATGTTTACTAATGCAGGTCTAAAATATAATATTTTAGATGCACTAGCACAATTCAGGACCACATATTGTATTTTTAAGACCTGCGTTAAGTAAATATGAATCTGTATATATAATTACTGTATAAATGACTCGAACCAAACTTTTGAAACAAGAAGAGGGATTTGTATATATTTAAACCAAGTAGATACATGAAATGGCTAAAGTAAAAATCTTTTTTTTAATCAAATGGCAAAAAGTAAAATGAATATGCATGTATTATACTAACCAGCAGTTGCGATGAGAAGAAGAAACGCTAGAACGGCTAGTTGCTTGGCCATTGTTTGATTATTGGTTTTTGTGTGAGTTGAGCATATCATTTCTAGCTGTATTTATAAGGCCAGCAGGAGCATGAGTATGTTCAATTCATTAAACTTGAGGGGTTCATTGAAAATATTAATTTTTTTTTTTTAAGTACAAGTATAAAGATCTCTTACAACTATCCTATTCTAGTCTAATCTATCCTAATCTAACCTAATCTATTAATCCTCTACTTGGTCCTTCACTGATGCTTTGAGTGGGGTGAAGGTCCCACTTTTTACACTTTCTGATGCACTTTTTACACCTTCATGCGCCAACTGATGGCTCCCGTTACTCACTGCTTTGAGATAAGCACGCCTCTGCGGGACTGGAGACTTCTGAGATTAGGAGAAAATCACAGGGGGAAGTGGGATTTGAACCTTGGACCTCCTCCTAGCCAAGGCATTAATGCATGACATTTGGCCAAGTGGGCTAGCCCACTTAATTAAAATATTAACTTGTACTATGCCACTTCTTTATTATTTCCAATAGTTGACTCAATCAATCGAATCAGGATTAATATGGGAACATTATTTGCCATTTCATACTTTTTTTTTTCTCCTTAAAAAAAGTATGTTTATGATGTAACTCTTATCATGCACCAATAAGAATGTCAAACCCGTATTATACACATGTTTTAATTGGTTAAAATATTTTATTAAATTTCTAAAATCCTAGAATGCTTAAATCCATCTGAGTAATAATTAAATACGTGTCTCAATTATAAATTAAATTAATATGATGTGTCTTTATATAGTTGGTGTTTGATATATGCACATATCAGGATGATCCTAATAAATATTAATTTAACTTTGAGAAAGTCTCTGGAACTCCAAACTTTCATGAATTTCCATGAAAGTTTTTATACGTTTTAAATTATAAAGTGTACCTTTTAATTTGAACTGTATATTTTATTATTTCAATTTTTATTTTTTTATATAAAATTTTTACATTAAAACATGTTTTACTATATGTATATTTTAAATGATCAATGTTTTAACACAAAATTGTATCACTTAAGTCTAAACATATAATGGTAGTTCCATAACACTTAGGAAAGTTGGACTTTCTAGAACTTTGCAATTGACTTTTACTGTGCTTGCATGTATTACAATATACAATGATGTTATAAAACTTTAAAATAATTTCAATCAATTCAATTCAATTAAGTTCATTACATTTATATTCTTCTCGGTTCAGTTTAGTTAGTTAAATATATTTTCATGGTAATCCTTAATAATATTTTTAATGCGTGCTAGAAAAAAATTAAATTTAATCAATTAGTTAAATGGGAATCAGAAGAATATGACGTGTCATTTCTAATAAAGTAAAATTTTATTCTAAAAATCTAAGAAAAAAATATGTAAGCAAACATAATTTTATTTTAAATATACCTATAAATTTTCTTAACATTTTATTAAAATGGATTAAAACATAATATTTGATATCAGGATAATCCTTGATATGGGTTTGAATTACTGTTTCGATTTCCTTATTATATATTAGCCATCTGAAATTGAAAGAGGGACAGATATGTAAGTATTATTTTTTAGTTGTTTCAATCTGTCTAAAGGCGTGATTATTTTCATTTGTTTCCTCTCGGACATAACTAAAATTAAATATTATATTTTTGTTGTAGTTGCTTTTCTCGTATGTCAAGTCTTAATTTCAATTTTAGTTTTAATCTAGTATGTCAGAGCAGCATGAGTATTCAAATTAGTTTGTTAAACTTTTCAGATTCAGTCAAATTGAATGCTATATATTTAACTAGATTATTTTAATTCAATAGTTATATTTTTAAATATTCGAGATAATTTATATATATTATAAATTATACAGATATTAATCATTTATTTATTTTGAATTTTAGGGTGAACTTAATAATATTCAGTACTTGAAGATTTTATGTGAAATAATTTATTCATAAAGGGATGACATACAATTTAATTGTAGTTTTGATTTTTAACCTAAAAAGCCGTGAATCACGTGATATACAACATGCTAGTTTGCATTAATTTATTTTAAATTGTCAAGTAAGTAAAATATATATGATAATAAAAATGTTATCAAATAATTATCAAAATTAAGAAGGATACTAAAAATATTATGTTAGTCTCGATGTCATAGATATACTGATAACCTGAATTAGATAAGTAATTCAACAAAACTAAGGTAAAGTCTTCGAAACCCTATAGTGAAACATTCTTCCATCTTTTTTTTTTATGGGAAGATGGGGAAGATATATACTGTTATTTATTTAATCTTTATTCTATAAATGTGAGAATCATACATTAGTCTTTTTTATTTCTTCGTTCATCAGATTCATATTATTTCTCTAAATAATAGTTTTTGTCATTTAATAAGTGTGAAATTCACATCATATATAGTTTCTTCCTTTAATCATCAGATCGAAACTGTTCCTTTATTTGTCGGATTGAATCTGTTTCTGAATTTGTTAAAAAATTGAGTTTCTTTTGTTATTTGGATAATAAATTTCGTGTTTTCAAGGTGTTTAAAATTTTTATCAGGATGTTTGCGGTCTGAACAACACACAAATGGGAGCTGATAGGTCACCCTCCAAGGGTGACACCCTCCTGTCCACGTGGCGTGTTCCGGTTGGACAATAACTATAATTTCATTTTGTTTAATTTTAATGTTGGCCCAATAGGACCCATGTGGGTCAGATTAATTGAAATTTACCAAGTTACTGAAATATGTAACTCTTCCTAATATTTGTTTTGAAAAACATTAGTCAAAGTTGAGAAATACTTCGACACTGGCACCGACATTTTTTCTCCGATCTAACTCTTATACAAACTGTATTACGATACCGAAATTTTTTCTCCGAACAAAGACATGGTTGTGAATGTGATAGACGTCAGCCGGTTAGGATCATCTTTTTGCTGAATCTGTTTGCCGATCAAAGTTTGCCGGTCAAAGGGCGCCTGTCAGAGTTTGCCCGTCAAAATTTGAAGCATCCTGCCGGTCAAAAGTTTGCCCGGTGGCTAGCCCATAAAAGTTTGCCGATTGGGATCCCGTTGAAACTTTTATCGGAGTTGAAAGAAGGCAATTAGGAAGAGGTAATTTGTTTCTTGCTTGTTTTTGTATGTTTTGTGAAAATTGGAATTCAGTTTAAGCATCTTGTATTCCTCTACCATGATGTGATTGTTGTGTCAAGATGAGTTAGAGTGTTTATCGAAAATATGGACATAAAAACTGTAAATTTGCCTAAGTGATAGTTGCCTGTGTAGGTCGAATATTCAGTTCTTGGATGTTGAACCCAACTTGGGCCACCTTCACATATGAATTGAATCCACTGCAAGAAACAACTGCATGTATGTGATAGAAATTTATACGATTAACCAAGTGCAAGAAAGTGTTTTTAGTTTAATTTATCTGGTATAAATTCTAAATGGAAATGGTTGGTTTACCTGAATGTATGCCTCCTTCAACTGTAAGCAGAGTACATTACCAGTGTATACTCTTTCATATTCACCGTTGCAGCTCCCGCTTCAAGGAATGAATTATATACAAAAAGTTCCAAGCATTCCCTGAACATTGTCCATAAAATGTATCAGCTTTGTACCTCATCTCTTGAGGTGCTTTTCCTTCATTGGAGAAACTCATCAGTCAAGCTGAGTAGATTAAAATTTCAGTCTGAGTTGTGACATATGAGATGTATGTACTTGTGTAAATGTGTAGTCTGTTTGTTTGTGCTTGTCTGGGCGAATCAAAATCGAAACTTGTTCCTAGACATTGTATTATCTTACTTGAGTATTGAATACATGTATTATCTTATTTGATGTAATGTAAAATACATGGTTTTTATTTTCAGGGTATTAGATGAACAGAAATTCTACTAATGAAGGGGCTTTTTAGAGGAGCCAGCTCCTAACTGTTTAGAGGTTCTTTTTAACGGTACAAAAATTTCTCTTTGCTGTACTGAAATTTTACTTGGTGTTCAAAACTAAAAACCAACTTCAAAGCTACTACCTGGCCTAAACTGAAATATGGTTATGATTTGATCGGGTGCAGGTGATGGATTCAAATGTGCAGTATGCAGAGAATGATGGGGATGGGAGCTTTGTTGAGATAATAAATGGCATCCATCGTCGTTATGTCAGAAACATTAATGGTGATGACGTTGATGTGGTTGAGATTGAAGATGTTGGTCATGATGAATCTGACACTTGTGAACCTGGTGATGAGTCACAGGTGGAGGATGTGGGTTTAATGCATTGTAATAGGACTGGTATAGGTACTGATGACGATAATAACGTTTGTGTAGTGGAGGAATTCAATGAAGAAGGGGAAATGATACTTACGTATCTCCCGGACCAGGATGGAGAAGGAAGAGAAGAGAAAGAAGAGAATGAAGTGATACCGCCACCGTTAGTGAGACCAGTGAAATTTCAGAGGTTCAGCTCCGGTGGCGATTTCTTAGAGCAAATGAACATCTATGCGTACTCATCCGGTTTCACAATTACTATTAAGGAGCCAGTAAAAGACAAGAAAGATATGGTATTCAATGGGCCTGCTCAGGATGTTGATGACCTGTTTACTTTCGACCTTGTCAGAAAGTACAAGAATCACCGCAAGCTTAGACTACAATGCAGCAAGGCAGGTGTCCCCAAATCCCAGAGTTCTGATCCAAATAAAAGTACAACTTCCAGAAAGACCATGTGTCCGTGGAAGGTAAACGCTTGTAGGTCGCCTAGTAGTGGAACAAGCTGGAAGATCACGATGCTGAACGATGAGCACAATCACGAGTTGGACCCAAAACTGAGTAGGCTGTTGTGTAAGTACCGAAGGATGTCAGTGGGAGATCAGACCAAAGCTCTGGAACTGCACCGAGGTGGCATTGGGATTTGTAAGATTTATGGTCTATTTGTCAGTAGGTATGATGGGATTGACAAAGTACCGTTCTTGGAGCGGGTGCTGAGGAACTTTCTCAACTTCTCTGCTGGGGAAAGATTGAAGGGAAGTGATTTTGTTAAAATGGAGACATACTTCAAGAAGATGAGCCTCGAGTGTCCTGGTTTTTTTTTATGAATTTGAGACTGATGATCAGAACCAGTTGAAGAGCGTGTTCTGGGCAGACGCTAGATGCCGTGCAGCTTTCAAGGTTGTTGGCGACACCGTATCTTTTGACACAACATTTTTGTGTAACAGGTATAAGTACCCATTTGCCCCATTTTCTGGAGCTGATCATAATGGAAACACCATTTTGTTAGGATGTGCGTTGCTGTCGACAGAGCATGAAGCCAGCTTTGCCTGGCTATTCCGAACCTTTAAAAAATGCATGGGGAAGCAACCAGATAACATTCTCACAGATCAAGATGTTAAAATCGGTAAGTAAATATGTTTCTCATATTTTCTAGCTAGTGTTTTTATTTATTGTGTCTCACTTAATTGTTGGACATAGTATCGCGTTGTAAAATATTGTTATTAACCGTGATGAAGAATTGCTGAATTCGACATGTTTAAAAAATGATTGGCTAAGCTGAATGAACATTGTATAGTCTGCTCAACATTTGGGAAGGACGCAAAATTCAATAGTAAAGTTAAGTTTTTGATGTCGGCTTGTGATGACTAATTAATATGTCCGTGAAGTATGTGTGAGTAACAGATATTGTGTGTTGCAATTGTCATGGTAATAATTTGGACATGTAAAGGCCTAATTTAATTAGTGAACCTTAAGAAAGGACATGACAACATAAAAATTGGTACCTAAAAAAGTAACAATATAGTTCAATTAATCATTTAGAAGGAAATTCTAATCTTCAAATCTATGTTCAGATTTACATAGTCATGTGGGACTGATTCATTTTAAAGTTAATACAGGTTTGATAAAAAGTAAATGTTGTAAACATAAAAGACAGTTGACAGTAGAAAATATATTCATGTGATTTTATCAAAGTGCTTCATGAATCTGTTTAATGTACTAATCATGATGGATGTTAGAAGAGTATTGCAATACAGTCTTAGGTAATCTGGGAAAAGAATAGGTGAAAAAATACACGCACTTTTGATATAATAATATTTGAAACAGCCCTTTATCGAAAGGGTTGGATTATTTATGGACCAGAAATTAAACAAAGTTGAATGGGAAAAAATTAGAACAATTCAGAAGCGTTTTTGAAATATATATGAATAAAAATAATTTTCTAAGTGCAACAAATATAATTTTGTTGGTGTCATTTCCAACTGAAACCCAGATTTGCCGAATGAAAAGATAAATAATAGCGAGGTACCTTTACTCCAAATTTATTTGTCAGCTCTGTGGAAATGCCACTGTAGACATACGTTAGGTACGGACAGAGGTAAACGGTTAATTTGGTAGTATGAAAGTAATTTCAATTCCTGGTAGACCAAAGTTACTTCACACGATGCCACCATTGTGTTTTGTATTGATGCTCACAATTGACTGTTACATTGTCGGGACTTGTTGCTGAATCTCAGGTAATGCGATACAGTCAGAATTTCCAGGAATTAGACACAGATGGTGTTTGTGGCATGTGAAGCAGAATGCTAGGAAGCACCTCGGAATGTTGCCTCAGTGGGGGGAAATATCCGATAAACTGCAGGATATTTTGTATGATTCATTTTCTGTGGAGGAGTTTGAGTGTGAATGGAAATCTTGGGTAAACGAGTTTGGAGTTGGTGGCAACGGCTGGGTTCAGAGGGCGTATGCAGACCGAGAAAGGTGGGTGCCCGTTTACTTCAAATCCATATTTTGGGCTGGAATGTCTAGTACTCAGAGGAGTGAAGGGATGAACAGGTATCTGCAATTGTTCGTTAATGTTAACACAAGTCTTGGAAAGTTTGTGGAAGAGTATGGCAAGGCTGTTAGTAAAAGAGTGTTTGAGGAGGTACGGTGTTCGAAGATTGGAAAGGATCGGTCTTCGCGTAAGACTAGCAATCATCCATTTGAAGATGCCTTTGAGAAAATGTATTCTCGGAACCAGTTCTTGAAAATGCAGGAGCAGATGACAGATATGAGACACAACGCTGCCACCGTAGAGAAAGTGACAGATGATACCAATGTTGAGTATAAAGTTGTGGTTAAAACTTTCAGGGAAGGATGGACGAAGCGAAAGTATTTCAGGGTGGTAATTGATCGTAGTACTGTGGATGTAAAGTGTGAATGTCAGTTGTTTGAGTTCACTGGTATTATTTGTTGTCACATGCTGCGTGTGTTTTGGGAAGAGGACATTGGCACTGTTCCTGTGGCGTACATTTGTGAGCGGTGGAGGAAGGATGTTGTGAGAGAATACGAAAGTATGTCTTATCCAATGGAATCTATAAGACCTCCTGTTAGCTCTTAGGTGAAACGGTACAATGAAATGCAGAAGGTTTCCGAGAGCATTTCTGCAATTGTGATGTATGACGAGGTAAGACACCGTGAGACGCTGGAGAAACTAAATGTTATCCATTCAGAATTGAAACAGAGCATGGCTAATGTCGAGGGCGACGCATCCTTTGGGGTAGGTAGTGTTGGATCTAGGTATAGGGCAGCAGCGAAAGCAGGGGAAGCCCAAGATCTGGATTAGGAGAAGCCGGTGGATGTTGAGCCATCACTCCCGCAGGTGAAGGATCCTATTGACAAGCGAGGGATGGGACGCGGGGCTGCAAAGAGGAAGTTGTCCTTTGCAGAGAAGAAAAAAGGACAATGGCGCAACCGGAAGAGGGGAGCTGGTAAAGAAACAAATGCAAGTAATCCGAACACGCCTATAAAACATGTCGAGGTAATTTACATGGACAATGTCACTATTGATTAGGAATTGCAATATCTTCATCTGATCATTTGCACTTTTGGCAGAGTGTTTTTTGCCGACAATGGCAGCCTACAGGTTTGGATGGATGGAAGCCTGGTGTGACGGTAACGGGAAGCGCCAAAATTCCAGTGGTAGCTAATCCCTTCACCCAAACCTGATGAAAAATCTTGATATGATGCACCAAAATACAATTTCATCTTATCAGATTTGTTGTAGGACTGATAGACTGTTTTCTTAGTTCTTTTTCTATGCATGGCAAAGACTAGACATGTTTATTTGATGTTTAAAACATTAATTGTAGTACTATTTGAAAGACATCAAATAGTTAAAGTCTCACTCTGAGCCCATTGTTGGTTGTTGTTTCAGCCCAAAGTTATATTGGGCTGAATATTCAGGAAGTGTGGGAGGCTTAATTTATTTTGAACAATTCAGGCAGTCCAGAATTTATTTGAATTTTTGCTGAATTGTTGGCTTGTGTCATGCTAATTATGATGGATTTAAATCCAATGTCCACATAATTAGATTTTTTTATTTATAAGCATCAGTCCATTTAACAGCTGTGGTATTCGGAATTTGGTGCCAGTGATTGGTACACACTTATTTTGTATCAAATTCAGCATTTAATTATAATTCCGGCTCATGTGAGTTTCTGCTAGCCTTAAATGTTATGTAGTTTGCTACCTCACTGCAATTTTGAGCTCATAGTAATGTCTGCATTTCAGCACAGATGCAATGTCGCTATCTCATTCTGCTACTTGTTTTTTGGATTCACGCTAACTATATGAACGAGCGAATAATATGAATAAAAATCAGTTACAAACATAGATACAATACCGACATTGTCAAACAAAGTTCGAATGAATTCTTCATATTGAAAAGACTGGAAATGATGAAGATGGAACAACACATCGCAGGAATTCTTGTGATTAAGACCGAATGTCATGCTCGACACATGGTCTGATTAGATCAAATCATCGGTGTCCATTGGAGCTGGCTTCTGTACCGTTTCACAGCCTTGCTCGGGAAGATAAGATTGTTGCATTTTAGTTCCACTAATCTGTTAGCCGCTTCAATGACTTTGACCCGCTGCAAGTTTATGGTTGTAGAAGCAATGAAGGCGCAGAAATAAACACGCTTCCTCACCCAAATGTGTTCCTGAAATCCAACAATTTTTCATTAAAATTACGTAAGCATATTGGGGCCATAGTATGCTGAATTTTTAGTCAGCATATAGATTAAGATTGAAACCACATTTGAAGTACCTCATTCAGGCAGAGTGTGGGAGACGAGAATGGTGAAGCGGGACTGTAGCACTCCATCATATGTATCACCGTCACACCACTGTCGTGATCATGAATCGAGCGGCTCCAAGGTGGGTAACTGAGCTGCATGGTAAACATGGTGAGCTGCTGTTTCCTGTCATCCCCCAGTCTATCCAGGACTTTCCACAAATACACCAACTACGAATGAAGATTTTGGACCAAGACATTAATCTCTCATTTACTGTAAAAAAAAGGAATGAACACGGTAAATAATGTATATGCATGCGCTTACTAGCTTTGATTCCATGATTTCCCAGGCAGAACAGGAGGCCCTATACACCGTGTCGATGCAAACAATTTTATGATTGAGGATGTCTACGATCATGACGGTGTAATGAGATCCTATCAAAACCGGAATGAAAATCTAGGGAACACACAACAATTGTCAGATGTATAAGGAAATTGATAATATCATGACAAGGGCTGATTCGATCGCATGTGCAAGGAGTTACCATTTTTGGTTTCTGAATTTGGTGTCTGTTGTTGCTTGCTGCAATCCATGAAAACCAGTGGTCAATCTGCTCATCCTCAGACTGATTGTTATCCTGTTTAGCCAATCAGGTTGGATGTAGTTGTTAAGTTTTTTGAAAATGAACATTGAAGATGTACGCATCTGACATAGTTCTAAGATAGTAAGGTCTTGCACTGCAGCTACCTACTGTTATGGACATTTACAAATGCAACAGTAATCAACACATAATATTTGTGACTGATTAAATAGCAAGTTCTAGATGTCATGTTGTATAACTAACCTTTACAACAACGTCAAGATACAGTTTCTCCGGTGTCCCAAGTGTGGTAGAAGTCTGCATCAGGGATCTTGCCCAAGCGTTAATCACTGAAGGGGCAATGGGAAGACCGATATCTAGGGTTTGCATATCATTTCTGAACACAACTAAACCCTGAACATCCTCGTATATGTACTCGCTGAAATGATTCAAAGCCAAAAGTACAAATTCATTCGCAGTTAGGGTTGCTTGAATGGTTGAAAATGATTAATCTTACTAATGAAAAATCAGAGCATTGACCTGTCGGCCAAGTTAGCATTCTTCGAAATGCAGTAATCAGCAACGTCAGCGTAAGAGCGGGGGAGACACTGAGTGCTGCAGTTGTACCTGCACAGTAATTTGCTTAGAAACAGACCCTTGTAATTCTTGCCAACCAGATTCAGCAGGGTTTCACGAGCTGGATTGGGTCCGTCGACACCCCTCTTGACAGCGATATCATCACCGCCATCTAGAAGGGAGTTGATAGCTTGCCTGACGGAGATCGGTTTATTTATCACCTCAGTTAGCCCATTTGTTAATGAAAATGACGGCCCCAGACGATCAAACGACACATGAGTGTTTATTGACCTCAGCTTCTGTCCAGTCATTCGCAGGAGATGAGAACTCAACACCACCTGCAGATCACGGGCAAGGAGGATGACTGCCCTCTCGTCGTCCTATACCCAAGACAGAAGGAATACATGTTCAGCCACAAACAATTCAATAAACCAGGGTCGAATCATTATGTTTATAAAGTGTATGTGAATAACTGTGAGTGATTTTCTATGTAGGAACCCTGGTTCTTATTGTAGACAAATAAATGTTTCCTTAAACATCATCTTAACATTTTAATTTCATCAGTTGAGCAAGAGGGAGCGTTGGAGGATAAATTTTGTTGACAATGTACTATTAACAATTCAATACTAATTAAATTAATTTGAAGCAAATCATTGAAGAACAGCCAGATGGATTGAATCCAAACTTACACAATCGAAGATATTCTCCAATTCACGGTCGCCCTGGTAGGGCCGCTCCAACGGAAACCATATGACATCATCTTCGTCCTTCATATTGTCCTGGTTCATTTCGGAAGCCCGTGTTGGGGTTGTTCTCCCTCCCGTACCTGGCATCAGTTACATGGAATGAGGTTTCAATTCAATTGTGACATTTAACATGTATATAGAACCGAAAAAAATCGACAACCCCAAAATGCCCCAGCCAGCAACAACAAAGCCAGACAAACAGAACCGCTAAATATTAAACATGTTTATAATTCTCAGGATCCACAAGCGACATTTATTTGCTTAAATACATTAAAACAACAACGGTGGAATCATTACCTATAAACGAATCTTCGATTAATTCTGTGGGAGAGGCCACAACCGCGCTGTTTGCAGAGTCGAGAAGACACTCCGGCCAATCGGGTCCTCCATCCGCGTCGCTGTTGTCACAGCTGAAGTGGTGTACGTGACCGGCGCTGGTGGAGTAGCTTTGATATCCACTCATTCCACTGCTCGGCATGTTCTGCGAGTATGGATTGTGGTTTCTCCGGAGTAACTGTAACTAGATGGAAAAGAGGGATAAACTGGGACTTGGACTTTTTCGAGACAATAGAAATGATTTAAAAGCTGGGGTTAAATTCCGAATCAATCCAATCCGTTGCTTTTTATTACAAACTCATCCACGCAGATACCATATTGCTTATTATGACCCAAAATATCAGCCAAATTGCAGTTTACACCCCATATCGACACGACACCAACGTTGTTTTACATTATTTTTATTTTAAAATAATTTATGGTACTGACATTCACTATTGACATAAAATTGACATTAAGAGAAATGAGTATCAATTTCTCGAAAATGAGATTTTTGTATTATCAATTTAATATATTAAATTACATAATTTTGAAACATGTTTGGAAAAAATTACCAACTACAATATATTTGAAGTTGATCAGTTTTTGACACTTCATATTTTAATAAAATTGTGTAACTTTCAGTGATCAAACAATCCTAAATATAACATTGCTGTTTATGATAATAAAAAATTTGTTCTTACCTAATATTAGTATTTGATGATATATTTATCCCAACTATCTTTTTGTTCGACTTCATAATACCTAATCCTAAAAGAAGGATACATTTGCATTTTGAATGTGAATGTTTAAAATACACGAAAATCTCAATTGTTATGCACCGCGACTTTGAAAAATTACTTTGATTACATTTAATATAAGACTGTAGATCATAATTCTTAAATTCTGGTCGTCGATAAATATTTGTTGCACAATTAGAATATATCTCATTCAAGAGACGGTCAAAGTTATACCTTTAAATCTCTATGTTCTACCCGAAACAATAAATCCTTAGCCCTAAACCCTGAGCCATTACAAAGAACGGTAAACCCTAAATCCACAACCCACGTTCTGAGAATCGTTCAGCGGTTTGCCATGTTGATGAATCTAAATTTTGATGAAAAAATTATTTCTTATGATGTTGGTTGATTTAATAGTTAGTTAAAACATTCGGATATTGGGATTATTTAGAATGCATATGTATCGACAAATGCTCTACGTAGAATTAAGATACAGCTATAGACAGAGCCTAGAAATATTATATACTTAGGCGATTCTTGACTTGGACTGCGATGAACTGAATTGAGGTACGTACAGCTTAACTAATAGTATTAATGTTGAACTAATATATTGGCTGTATTCATTAGCTTATTGTGACTGCATAGAGAATGCAGTAGTAGTACATAAATGTTTATATTGACAACCAATTCATATCTCAATAGAAATACTCTACATTGTCGGTTTTGACACTCATAACTTCCACACTTACAACCTCCTTAAGTACCACGCGTTATCTGGAGTCGGGATGCTAATCGAGCAAGCCGATCGAGATTACCAGGTAGTTAGACTCGACTCAATAACCATATCATTCTTGTCCGACTCGAATCGACCACTGAAATGTTTAATAATTCTTGGTCCAACTCGAACTCGTCAATATTTATCCATTATCCATGTCAAACTCGAACTGGAATAATTATTTCATTTTTTAAAGATTAACTTAACCAGTTATTGCACAAGTTAATATCTTATTCAAAATTAGTATACAAGTGACCTTCATCCAAGCCTATCACACAACATATCTTACTACACCTTCACTTTATAAACATAATAGAATCATTTATTCTTTATACTTTACATTCATATTGTATAACCGTATTAAATATATGCTATACCGTAACAATATACAAAAAGCCAAAAGACTGATCACATAACCGGATTATAACACATATGTATGATGAAATGTCTCATTATATGTATGTGGGTTTGCATATACATGATGACATGAATACTAATGCAATTCATTAGTTAATTCGATATTGAGTAGCATGTAGATAAAAACTAATTAGATTAGATAGTTGAGCAATCTGAATTTATAGTACAACCTCATTATCGGAAAAAAGTTAAAACTATTACACTAGTTCATTTACACACGCGTTTTTAGAGCCTTGTTGGACTCTGCCAAAAGTCGATTCGTTAACCTTTTTAGTCGAGCCGATCTGGAATCGAGCTTGACCAAGTCAAGGTTAGGCCAAATTTTGACGATTGTCAATATCAAATTACTCGCGAGTTGACGATCTCAATTCGCAGCCCTAAACTAGCCAAATT
Organism: Sherardia arvensis; assembly: GCA_948330725.1. Classification (NCBI taxonomy): domain Eukaryota; kingdom Viridiplantae; phylum Streptophyta; class Magnoliopsida; order Gentianales; family Rubiaceae; genus Sherardia; species Sherardia arvensis. Next base: position 32,597,604 of record OX415241.1, read on the forward strand.
ATCAAATGGTATATAGTAAACGCCTTAATTTAGTAAATGGTTTAATTAGAAGACTATGTAATGTAAAGTCCTTAAGTTGATATATATAAACATTTCTTCAAAAAAAGAGAAAAAACAAAATTTCCAGCACTCAGCCACCCTTCATGGTAGCGGATGCAATTTATTACTATATTTTTCAAAATCCGATATGTTTGATACGAAAATTAAAATAAAAGGGGGATTTTAAATTTTAGGGTATCATGTCTGATAAATGATATAACACTTCCATGTGAATAATGTCGCATGTACATAATCAAAAAAAATAAACATGATAATTTGAAAATGTTTATACAAAATCATGTCATAAATACATGTCATTACGAAGCCTAAATACAAATTCAAAGGTAATTTATAAACTGCGACATTACTTCAAAATATGTAACATAGATTTATAAAATATGTTGGACTTGTATTAAAAAATCGTGCTTGTAACATCAAATATTATGGCTGATTGGTTCGGTAACAGATTGTTGCAGAATGTGGGTATGTATCCATAAAAAATGTAACCCTTCCACTTTTTGATATTGACTGACCCGTTACAGTTCATACGGGTTTCCTGGAAAAGCTGAAAGCTTTGAGTGACCACTCACTCTGCTCAACAAGTCATAGCTTACTCTACTGCTACAACTCCTAGACACCAACTGTCAAAGGCTTTATGTGTTGAGGAAGGAAGCGTATAAAATACAATACTTGACTGACACAGTGGTTGTAGCCGTTGTCCATTACGTGAGAAACTCCATGGTGAAAAACTGTGTCTGATGGAGGCATGGGAAATTGTTGATAAAGCATGTGGAATTGTGTCAGGGAATCCCATCGTCGGAAAAAGGGTAAAATTGTGGTTATGGTGGTGAAACAACAGAACAACCATCACCGACATCATGTACATCCGCCTCGGAAATTATTTTCTAGTTAGGAATTTACAACACTTTGGAATATTCGTGCGCCACCACTACACTACAAAAATTTCAAATATTTAAATTTAATATCATATTATAAATGTTGTAATATATTAATGGAAAATAACAAGTATAAATACGATTACCATCGTCCCGAAGATGATATTTTTATTTTGATATGTTTTTAAACCAACCCCCCCAATAACCCAGAACAAACAGGACCATACCTAGCAGAATATACAAGGGAAAATAAACCTCCATATCATATCATATGAATTAGTGTTTGGTGCGAGAAATATTATTTCTGTTGGGTTAAATTCAGGTATCAATATCGATATCACCTTCGATAGAATACTCTAGAACTAAATAAGTTATATCCTTTGAATTTTATGAATCATACTCATATTACATTTTATTATATTCCATGAAGAATCAAAACATCGTTCAGACTAATCAATTATCAGACATTGTATAGATTTGAAGTTTAATAACGGTTTTGAAGTTTAATAACGGTACACTACAATTAAGTCCTATATCGGAATGCCAACAACGTAGTTGATATTTTATAGCATCGTCTCCACTATTTTTTTATAGCATCCTCTTCACGTAAGACCAATGAAGATAATTAAAAATCGTTGTTGTTACGTGAACTTTGTAGGGAAACTAATGATTTGACTATGTAGAAGTACTTATATGACATGGAGAGCAAAGTTAATTATCGTTGGCCTTGTTTAAGCACTTCTATTGAGGAACCATTTTTGCCTAACTTATAAAATGCTCGTCATTTGTGGAGGGAAACACAATGGCGGGAAAATTTTGGAGGGAAATTTGCTGCCTATAAAACAAGAGCACTACTAAATCAATGTGGATTAGGTCAACAATACCAAACATCCAAACATTTGAACCCTCAAAATGGTTTGCACTAGGTCTTCCAGCCAAGCCTTGTTTCAACTTTTGGATTCCCCCCGCAAAAAACAACTACTCATCTCGATGGTCAAGAAAAACAACATCAAACCCAAAGCACCACAAACCACCATTCCAGCAAGTTTTCGAGCTCTAAAGCGTTTCTCAGCATCTGCTTCTCCCTCAAAACCTTGCCGACCGGCAAGTGTTGTCCATGCTAATGAACTACCCCCTGCTCCAGCCCCGATTAATCCCGCCGTCGTCATTGCAGCACCAGTTGTACCCGTAGCAGTTGTACAGGAGTTTGTTGTTGTCCCTGACGCAAACCAGGAGGGGGAACCAGAAGCACTCCCTGGTGGTGTAGCTGTCGTCGATGAAGACTTCATGCCTGCGGTACAGAATCCGCCAGCACCGCTAAATTACGTGCCATCAGGACAGCATCTGCGTGATCTTCTTTAGCTGAAATGGCTTGCCAGAGAGGCAGTTGACAAACTGGGTGAAGCGGGTGTCAACGATTTACTTTCAGCGATCAAATGTCCTATTCCGACGGTCAAACGTATCTTCATGGAGGAACTTCATAACAAGTGGATTGCTGAGAGAGATTTTGGGAAATTTGAAATCAGAGGAGATGGAACTTTCATCCGAGCCGTTGGATTTGTAGACGATGCGATTGTCAGGATAGAGGAGCTGAACCAGATGATGTGGGTTCCAACTTACCCGAACCTTGAGAATGTGCTACAGGTTCAAGACTATATTAACGAGTAGATCTCGCTTTTGTCTACTCATTTTGACCCGCGCTTGGGATTTTGTATGATCAACGGCATACAATATCAGTAGCCATACCAAACGGGGATGTATTCATGGCAGTTATGGTTATTATCTATGTAACGTTTGGTAGTACCTTTCATTAACATCCATCCATCGTAGGAACAACTTTTGGATATGTAATTTTTTGCATTTCTGCTCCGAAAATGCTTTTCCATTAAATTATGTCTATGTATTGTTAGGTTGTTTCTGATTTGGTACCCTAATGGAGGGTAATTTAGGAAGTATTTTGCGTTTAAGCATGCGACCAAAAATTTTAATGACATGTTCCTGAAGTTTTACCGCGTCAACCTGTTGGATTGCGTTAGAAAATCAAATTTGTTTTTATGGGCTTCTTGGATGCTTTGGTTGGACAATGTAGCCACACTGTTGTCAAATCAACATTTTTATCTACGTCCTAAACCCTATCCCCCACTGTGTCATCGAGTACTTCAAGCTTCCCTTTCGGTACTACCACCATATAAAGGAAGACATAACTTTTTATGCTCTAAGTCACACCATGAGGTTTGCTCAATAATTGCGTACGTTATCTAATTAAGTATTAAACTCATCAAATTTCAAAAATTTTATTATTAAATAATGCAAGGGTATCTAATTTCAAATTTTGATTATGTATGTCAATTATTAAATCCTTATCACTATAGGATTTAACTAGATGACACTAGCATTTAAATCACGGTGGTACTTCTGTTTCCGATATCTGTACTATATTAAATAGCGATCGGAAAGTTTGTATTAACACTGTAATGAGTTTGCTTTATCATAAGTCAGATCATGTCAGATCATGCAATTTTAATCGATGATGAATTTAGGGTTGTAAATGAGTCTAGTCGAGACCAAACAAGAATATACTCATGACTAGACGCATTAACTTTTTGCGACCTAGAGACCGATTCGCGATCTTAACTTTCTGCGATTTAAAGATTGAGACAAGTGACCCCGCTTAACTAAGAAGTCTACATTTATTAAAAATACTACCATCCAATACATATAGTTAATACATTAATTTATGAGGCAACACCCCTATAGTTTTTTATATATACTTATGTATATATATTTTTTGGATGCATAAGATCTTATAGCCTAAAATCGTAAAAGTTATTAGTTCAGACTACTGGTTAAGTATTCGAATGAAATCGAGCAGTAGATCGAGTTTCGTCAGCCAGAGCTCTCGATTGAGCACTTGCCGAGATTGTCGAGATTGTTTAAAGAAGGGCTAATTTCTGTTTCAACATTACAATAAATGTTCATACTCATCTTAAATTGGATGAATTTTATAAGCAAAATTGAATCAATAACGGGTTAGCCGCTTCAGGGGTTCGCAGTAACATTATGTAACAGTTTAAAATGACAAATCCTTTTTTACTAGTACACCAATATTGAAATATGAATTCAAAGATTATAAAATGCTTAGTTTAAACTTAACAGTTCAACACAGATGTTCACCTAATCCAGTTTACTTTAATATGATTAAAGTAATTCATAAATATGAAAATTTCAGTGTATTTATTAATCATCATATCACTGTAGTAGTACTCATGTCTGGTCCAACATATTTGCAGTACAAGAACATAATGTCTACAAAGAAACTAGGTAACTAGATTGTTGTTGCAAATTCATCCACAAATTTTATGAAAAATTATTCCATTACTTTGGGTATGCTTTTTATCTATAAATAATAATATAACATGAGTATCTATGTGATGATTATTCCTACAGTTCCATCATCCACTAAACATTTACATCAACTATGTCACTTGTTGGGTATTGTTAAACAATAATGTTAGTACATATATCAGTAAACCAATGGATGACAAAAAAACAACACATATAAATGCAATGATGACTTAATTCAAAAGAGAGGGAAGGGTTAATGACCTATTATCGATTATTGAGTTGCAAAATACATCACTAGTACGTCACATAATGTCATCACTAACAACAAGGTGGAAGAAAGAAAAGGATCAAATTAACTAAGCCGAGGGAGTAACAGTGTTCTGTTCATCCTGAAGGAGCCCTGTCGGAACTGTCGACGCATTGTCCAGTTGAGCTCTTTCCTCCAACGTCCACAATAGCATAACTCCATCGAGTTCATCAGCTAGTAGCCCAAACGGAGGATCTCCGACAATGGTTTGCTTCACCAACTTTCCTGCTCCTTGACGAACAAGTCTACGGAAACACTCTCTCAACTCCATCTTCATTCGCTGGTGTGTGTTGGTCATGCCTTGGTACAGGTAACTCAGACCAGCAGGAGTCATCTCAACGTCCGACGAGCTGAAAACTGGGGCAGTTTGAGCGACGGGCGGAGGCGGAGTCGGTGCGACCTGATCATCGACTTTTTTTCTACTCTTCCAGGGTGGCATGTCGCTAGACTTTTTGCTTCTCTTTAATGGATCAGATGTGTCTTGTCTTACAAAATATCCTCAGCACCCAAGGCCATATTATATAGGCCACTTGCCACCATCGTCGGTGTTCACTAGGGTCAACTCAATGTGCCAGCTTCCCCGAGTCATTTGTCTTGTAAAAGCGGTCTGATTGTGATCACGCCTTCTAGGCGTCTCGAGTTGGAGCCCAGCCTGAAGCAATTATTTTTTAAAATGGATCGCTTTCTATTGTTAGAGTTTTGTTCACATCTATTAACCGTGCAAATTTTTTTGGGGTTGTATGGGGCAGTTGTATTAATTTCCAAATCAAATCAAATACAATAGATGCAATGTTTCATTCACTTTTTTCTTTCGACATTGCGGCCACTATTCGAGTACTGTGAGAAAGCCTCGGGGGTTTTGTGTTAGTACCACAACCGCTAAACCATGCATGTCATCATATAACAATGGTGGACTATTGTCTAAACCCACTTGGGTCGGCGTTCCGAAGACCTAAACCCATAGCAAAGGGTTTAAACAGAACCCGGGGTATTTAAATAAAATAATCAAACAACAAGGTTAAAAGATTAACTTGTTGATATCAAAGAAGGTGGAATCCATCAATGTTCCATCAATTTTCAAAATATCCATGACGGCTATTAATACACGCGTTGTGTGCGATGAGGAGGTGTTGGTAAAAAAATGAACTCTTGGGGCGAAGAATACGATTAACGAAAGAAGAAAAATGATAAAATGAAGGAAGACGAAAAATAAAAAAAATGACTTTGATACAACGTGACTTTGATAGTCCCATTTTGGTTTAATAAAAAAAAATGTGTTTGACCGAAATAAAGCAAAATTATTAGCTGATATTAGCTGGTCATTCAAATAAAGCGAAATGGAAATAATTGATTATGAACGCATGTAGCTAATTTAAATCATTTTAAATTTAAAATTGTCGTTTGAAATGGAACCACGCTAATTATAATATTGGACTGTGTATGACAATCACGTTTATTCGGCCCCTTCTTCCAGATTTTTTGTTGGAAACTAAATCCCCCCACAGTAAAATGACCATATTGCAGAATAAACCGTCGCTTGGTTCAAGTGGGAGTTAAATTCCTACGGGAATTATTAATTCCCGTGATTTTGTTTACTCCGTTAAAATACCAAGATTGTTAAAAACTTGTTTGGTTAGCGATGTCGGAAGTTAGAATTACTAGGACTTATTTTAGAAGATATTGTTTTGGTTGAAAGCATCTATTTTCTGAGAATTTCTTTGTATAACTAATTGTTAAAAATAACTTACAGTATAACATTTAACAAAATAATTCATATAAGATTTAACTATACTTCACCAAAAATTTAACCTATAAACAAATAAAACAACTCGAATAAATTAACCTCGATTCCATTTTCATTAAATAACTAATAAGTATTTACATTTTTCATACTCCAACGCAAACGACAAATAATGAAAAAATAATTTCGTTTCCTTCTAAACATACTTTATAAATTTTTCATTCTTAATCAAAATTGTCATATTTAATAATAATAATAATAATCTATAACATATCTCAATATTTTGCACCAATATTTTGATGGAATAAAGTAAACATTCGCCTAATATATGGGCTAAATTGGTAATTACACGGATAAAAAAATGACGGAATTGTAAACTACGTAGGTGCAGCTCGGTAAGATAAATCCTACAAACAGAAGAGAAGAGCATGAAGCGTTGACATTCGTTACACAATACTCTAATCGACCCGGAAATGAGCATGTCATCATCGTGTACTCACGGGAAGTTCAGGATTTCATGTTTTCTCATCGCACAAACAAGAAGAGGATATAAGAGGGAATTGGAGAGACAAGGAAAGATGTAATCTGGGTGAAAATGCTATAAAGGGAAATAAATTGTAATTAATCATCTAAACATTAAGATGTAGAGCATATATAGATCTAGAGTTAGGATTTGAGAGTTAAAAGGTGAGTGAATGGACCCTCCCCACCTTTTTAATATATGTATTTGTAAATTTTTTAATTTTATTTATTTTGATCCCCATATTAAATTATGTATAAATATTGGTCTATATAGAGAAGTATATGTGTGTGTATATATTATATATATATATATGTGTGTGTGTGTGTGTGTGTGTGTGTGTGTTGTTGAGCTGTCTATAAATGAGGCGTAATCAGTCTGTATATATAATAGTGCTCTATTCATACCAATTAATTAGTCAGTTTCTATTCATTTCAATGAGTATGCAATACGTTTATAAAAACAAATTGTAATTTATTAGAAGAGGCTGGAAGTTGTAATAGCAGTTTACAATTTCGTCACATACATTTCTATTTCCTCACTTACCTTTGTCAAGTCGGTCTAGATTGAGTCAACCAATTCGATCTCTAATTACTCCTAGTCCGATCTCGTTAACCATCCGCATATCATATTCAAGATGTAAAATAAAAAAAAATTGTTTTCAAAACTTTCAATTTATTATAGTTTGATTTGTTTGATCAACATTTGACTGAATTCATATAAAAGCATCCACAACATTTGATAAACATCAGTAAACCTTTCAAATTCCACAAGTAATTTAATTTTTTTTGGGGTTTGCATGAGGTGATCTTGAAAATGTGAGAATGCCTTTAAGTTTTGACTAGGAACTCTAAAAGTTTTTACCCTTTCAGCATAGTAAAAATGTGAGAATGCCTTTTTACTATGGAAAGGTGAGAATGCCTTTAAGTTTTTACTATGGAACTTGAAAAGTTATTACTATCAACATTAGTTCAGTTGAAATTTAATTAATTTTAAATTGTAGAGATGAAATTTATCAACTCAAGATTATTATTTACCACATGCTCTTTTTTTCAAGATGTAAAAAAAAAAAATTTCGTTTTCAATACTTTCAATTTATTATAGTTTGATTTGTTTGATCAACATTTGACGGAATTCATATAAAAGCATCCACAACATTTGATAAACATCAGTAAACCTTTCAAATTCCACAAGTAATTTAATTTTTTTTGGGGTTTGCATGAGGTGATCTTGAAAATGTGAGAATGCCTTTAAGTTTTGACTAGGAACTCTAAAAGTTTTTACCCTTTCAGCATAGTAAAAAGGTGAGAATGCCTTTTTACTATGGAAAGGTGAGAATGCCTTTAAGTTTTTACTATGGAACTTGAAAAGTTAATACTATTAACATTAGTTCAGTTGAAATTTAATTAATTTTAAATTGTAGAGATGAAATTTATCAACTCAAGATTATTATTTACCACATGCTCTTTTTTTCAAGATGTAAAAAAAAAAAAAATCGTTTTCAATACTTTCAATTTATTATAGTTTGATTTGTTTGATCAACATTTGACGGAATTCATATAAAAGCATCCACAACATTTGATAAACATCAGTAAAGCTTTCAAATTCCACAAGTAATTTAATTTTTTTTGGGGTTTGCATGAGGTGATCTTGAAAATGTGAGAATGCCTTTAAGTTTTGACTAGGAACTCTAAAAGTTTTTACCCTTTCAGCATAGTAAAAAGGTGAGAATGCCTTTTTACTATGGAAAGGTGAGAATGCCTTTAAGTTTTTACTGTGGAACTTGAAAAGTTAATACTATCAACATTAGTTCACTTGAAATTTAATTAATTTTAAATTGTAGAGATAAAATTTATCAACTCGAGATTATTATTTACCACATGCTCTTTTTTTCAAGATGTAAAAAAAAAGAGCATGTGGTAAATAATAATCTCGAGTTGATAAATTTTATCTCTACAGTAAAAAAATAATAATTCATTTTCAATACTTTCAATTTATTATAGTTTGATTTGTTTGATCAACATTTGACGGAATTCAGATTAAAGTATCCAAAACATTTGATAAACCTCAGTAAAGCTTTCAAATTCCACAAGTAATTTTATTTTTTTTGGGGTTTGCATGAGGTGATCTTGAAAATGTGAGAATGCCTTTAAGTTTTGACTAGGATCTCTTAAAGTTTTTACCCTTTCAGCATAGTAAAAAGGTGAGAATGCCTTTTTACTATGGAAATGTGAGAATGCCTTTAAGTTTTTACTATGGAACTTGAAAAGTTAATACTATCAACATTAGTTCAGTTGAAATTTAATTAATTTTAAATTGTAGAGATGAAATTTATCAACTCAAGATTATTATTTACCACATGCTCTTTTTTTCAAGATGTAAAAAAAAAAATTCGTTTTCAATACTTTCAATTTATTATAGTTTGATTTGTTTGATCAATATTTGACGGAATTCAGATTAAAACATCCACAACATTTGATAAACATCAGTAAAGCTTTCAAATTCCACAAGTAATTTAATTTTTTTGGGGTTTGCATGAGGTGATCTTGAAAATGTGAGAATGCCTTTAAGTTTTGACTAGGAACTCTAAAAGTTTTTACCTAAATGGAGCACCTCAAACCTATAAATATCAACCCCTTCTCCCTTTAGAACCTCATTAGAGCCTTCATTCCCACATTGCCTTCTCCATTCTCATATTGTTTGCCTTCTGCTTCCCATGGATGTTTCTATCTTCAACGCCCTCCCGGATGACATGATCAATCTAATCATGATTCGAGCAGAGTTCAACTGGGTTCTTCGTCGCTACGTTAGCGGAAGAGCGACCGAGTGGGCTCGACAGTGGCTCCCCGAAGCTTCTGCAATAGGTCACACACCGTCGACCTATGCGTTGGCTGTTTTAGCAATCTGCGAGGGTGACATTCAGAGAGGCATGAATGTGATCACAACCTTGAAGAGAACCGACAGGAAAGGCCTCCGGGAAGCTCGGATACGCGTTATAGCCGGTTTGAATTACGCTTGGGGTTGGGCGCACTACTACAGGTTCCTCGTAGATGGAGTACCAATGCTTAGGCCTATCTGCTGCGAGGAACATGCTGCCCTCAATCGCGTCGTGAGGTACGATCGCTGGGAGAGGGTTGATCCGGCGGACATCAATTGTGATGCATGCACCTCCGATCAGGAATTGCTTCACGTCCTCGGTCCTCGTTGAGCCTAAATGTTATAGTTTTTTTGTTGTTTGAATATCTTCTATCTTCTTTTGACCAAATTTGTTATGATTGTAATAAACTATTGTTAGCCATTTTGTCACAATTTATTAGTTAACAACCATTTTTATTTGGCTATACCTTGTCCCTTACATTTTATAGTAGTTTATTAAATTTTACTAATTAGCAACATGCAATACTACCGAAAGTTTAGTCGGATGAGGCTTAAATGTATTAATTTAACATGCAATTCCACGAAATGTATTAATTTTATTTAGCAACTTCAGTTTCGTCGTGAATTAAATAATTTTAAAATGTAGAGATAAAGTTTATCAACTCAGGACAATTTTTTTTAGAACATGCTCTTTTTTTCAAGATTTGTGTAAGAAAAAAAAATCAGGATGGTGTTACTTTGAAATAATATATGGAGATCTAGTTTCAATTTAGTTTCAATTTAGCTTAGTTTAATTTGATGAAATAACATACAAAAAAATTCAGAAAAACCTTTCACAATCTTAGCTCACGGCCAGTTATTCATATTTACGATTTCGGAAAGGACATCACAAATCAAAACCTTTCCGGATGAGGCTAGACATTTCCGAAATCGGAAATGTTTATTTCCGGATGAGTCTAGACATTTCCGAAATCGGAAATGTTTATTTCCGGATGAGGCTAGACATTTCCGAAACCGGAAATGTTTATTTCCGGATGAGGCTAGAGTAGCACATCTCAGTTTAATAGCCGTTATTGAGAATCAACTTATGTATACCAAACACATTTTATACAATCAGCTAATCAAACCATCTAATGCAATCATCTAGTCAACACAGCTAATGGGATCACCTAACAGCTATCGGCTGTCAGCTACTCACCGAAGTTCTAGGGTTGTAAACGAGCCGAGCATAACGCAAACATTTTGGTTGCTCCAACAGTATTGCCAAAGTCATTTGCTAAAATAGAAAAGTGAGGAGAGAGAGTGTTTAAGGGTGGTTTAAGGGCAAGTCCAGCAGATTTGGTAAAATAGCAAATATACCTATTTTTAGACTTATTTTAGAGTGTTATAGCTCCAACAAATTTGCTATATTGTTCTCTAAAATACAAATATAAATCAGAGAGAAGGTTTCAATCTCTACATATAGCGATCCAAGTTTGGATCTCTATTCATGCCACGTTTCAAGAATTTGGACAAAACATTCTATTTATGGTAAAGTCTACATCCATGATTGTAGGTTTTTATTTATTTTTTTAAAAAGAAAAATGATAGAAACAATAAAAACAAAGTGGCGGCGGAATAGGAGACTTAAATAGATTTGCTAAATTAGAAAATCTGTTGGGTTGAGGGAAAAATATTATAGAGAATATACTTTTTTCATATCTATTTTAGGAAAACATTTAGCAAGTCCAACTAATTAAAAAAAGTGAGCAAATCTATTTTTGGTGAATTATAATTAAGAACTCTTATAAAAAAAAGTGGATGTTAGTAAATTTTTATGTGAAAAGCTATTTTTGGCAAATTGTAGTTATTGAGTATTTGAGAGTGTAATTAAAAATAAATGTAAAATATACAAATTTAACTAAAAATTCTCTAAAATACAAAATCTGTTGGAACCAAAGGAAAATTATATAGAGAATGTGACCTTATTTTCTCTATTTTAGAAAAATGTTTAGCAATCCTGTTGAACTTGCCCTAATGATTCCCATGTATAATGGTGCGTACTCCAAATGTAACTGGGTAAACATGCTGAAATTCTGGTAGATTTAAATTCGGGGGACGCAATGGACAAAGTAAAACAGGTATCCACTAAAAACAATTTACGTATAAATTTCCTTGCTTTTTTTTCACATAGCCTTATACAATTTTATGTTGTAAAAATAGGATTTTCTGGAAGAAACAAACAATGTTGTACAGAGTAAACAGTACATTGTGTTCCTCCAAACTCCAAAACAAAATCATGTAGAATGATACTACATATTTAGTGGTTTATTTGCAACAAACGAGTACAGGGACGCCCTTACCTCAGCATGATGAGGTCGATATTCCAATAATACAACTAGGTACATATAAAAAACATAAAGTACGGCTACAAATAGACAATAATACACTGAAGTCGACACTAAAGTAAAAAAGAGGTTACAAATATGGAATTATAGTCATCACTTTACCTTAATTATTGTATTGTAATTCTTTTCAATTATCTTACTTTCCGAGATTTCTATAATACAAACATTATTCATTTTACATAATATATTATTTACAATACTATTTGCATCAAATATTTACTTCATGATGATATACTCATTATTATTATCAAACAATTACATCATTAAAACCGCGCAACGCGCTGCCGGTTAGCCTAGTCATTAAAACAGCAAATCCATATAAAATGTAAGGAAAACTTTTAACAACATTTTTAACTATGACGGTAAATTACAAAAATTAATACATTATCAATCTTATGTGACATATATCTCACCATAAAAGCGACATAATTGTTGTTATTTTTACCCATTTACCCTCCACATGTAATTGACCATCAACAATCGTCGTTATTATATATGACCCATTGTTGTCCAACCAGATACAATACAATCTACCCTTTATAAAACATCAAGCTCAACAATGGAGGGCGAAGGAGATCGGGCGGCACAGCGTGGGCGCACCCTGGGCGAGAAAATCAACAGAATGCGGGCGGAGATCGAGAAAGGTAAGTCACACATACGTCGGATGAAGATGCATGTGTCAGTTTCACCATTAACGTTGATTTTCCCTCTGCAAGCTCAGATCTCGCCGAGATCGAATCTCAATTTAACAGCCAAAATAACCCATGGATGGAAGCTTTTTGTGTCCTCGAAGCTATGAAACAAACTGACCAGAATACAAAGACACAGTTCTTGTGCATGTATCAGGCAAACAAGGTAATTATTCATACATGTCTGTCCTATAAATATAGGTTGCAAAATTGAACAATTTAGAAATTCTGGCTCTCAGGATAAACTTGGGGAGATAAAGGCAGGTATACTTGGGGCAATGGATGCAATGGAGCAAGATGTGCGCAGGTGCCATGCCGAGTTCGAGGCCCGCGTGGGGGACAACGGGGAACCTTCCGACGACAGCGTCGTCATGGATCTCAGCCTCAACCTAGGACAGTACTATGAGATGCCTCAGTTCGACTGATAAATTCAGGCGTTGTACTATTGATTATGTAATACACCCAGTTTATTTTCCAATGGGCTAAGCACGAGACTTTTAATGTCTTTATTTCATCGAAAATCCTACATAAGCATGAGAATGATAACGCTCATTAAGCATGTAGTGTATTTTGCATTTTCTGGCTAGTCAATTTCATTTTTCATCAAAACATCATTTTGGTTTACAAAAGAGTTTTAGTCACACTGTAATTATTATAACTACCACATATGATTTGTGTAATAGTATCTAGTAAAATTAAAGGCAACATTTAACATGGTAATGGTGAGTCAATCATGATGTAAAACGTAGGTGGATTTAATTGTTTATATTAAAGTTCAAAATATGGCCCTTCAAAGTTTGGGGAGAAGATGATCATCACATTTTATTTTTGACTTTTCAAAATTTTTTAACATGTGAATTTTCAATTATACCCTTCAGAAAATACAATTTTCAAATAAGATGGTTAAGGGCTATTAATTAAGCATTTTATACTATAACGGCCACAAACTATGCACTTTTTATTTAGGTGCCATAAACAATACATTTCAAACTTTTAAAGGCCATATTTTGAACTTTAATCTAATTGTTTAATTTGAACCCACTTTGCAGACATTAACCCAACAATTTTGACAGGCCATTCACATCACAAGTTCAATTTATTGAAATCAATGCTGCTGTTATGTCTGGTTGATCATATTAATAACCACACATTATATTATCTACATAAGCAGGAAACAATAGAAAGAATAAAATGCATAATATGTTTTTTGAAAATAAAATATTAATTAGTCCGGGGTTGTTGACTGACTGTTGTCAAACCCGGGTTTTCAAACACCCAAATCACTTTCGACATCAGTAGCTGTTCTGAATTCCAGTCTTTGCAGAACTGACATTTTTTGGGACTCATCATTCTGACACAACTTTCTAGCTGCTGGTGCTACTTGCTTCAATCACTCAAAAACAGGCTTTTCTACATATTTGTCCTTTTAAATGACTACGGGTAGTGCATACCTCTCTGTTTGCGTGGGTTTCTAAACCTCTTTCTGACAAACATACTGTCAACATGTTCTTATCCCTCCAACCTGGCCTTTGAATTTGTAACGGTGGATATTTATTCGGGATACGAATAGGGAGTATGGTTTGGGTGTGGGTCTTGCTATTTTGGGGTTTTGGTGTGGGTCTAAATAGTGGTGTGGGTAACATGATATCAGGGTTCCAGTTTTTATTTGTTTGTGTTTAGGGTTTATGGTTTACGGTTCTAATGTTAGGGTTTACGTCCTGTTCCACAATAATTAGTCCAAATCTACATATAAGTTCGCCCCGATTCCATCATGGAAAGCTCTCCCTACCAACATTTAATTAGTCGGGTTCAAGGTTTATAACAACAAATCATATTATATAAAAACATATCGCAAGTAATAATAAAAGTGAATATTTTCTATTACCTTATGGCATAAAACTTCCAAGTGTGTTACCCGCTAACACATAGTTATCTTAATTTACGTTACATATTTAGCAACTATTAAAGTACAATACGCAGTAAGCACTAGTTGAATATACTAGCTAGTGTATTCATGTACTAGTATCAGACGTCTTATCGTCTATTCCCGTTTCCTCCTTAAATCTTCTCCAATGGAAGCGTTAACTTTAGGTTGATAGGTCGAACAACGCCGAACAACGCCGCTATGCCCATAATAGAGTTACATATTAAGGATTTGTACAATAGAATTTATATTTGACGTTAACTAATCCAACTCCTAACCTGGATTAGCTCAAAACATTTTAATTACTTTTTAAGTTTCTTCATTTATATTTATATGCCCAATATTCTGTCTTAAAACAAAGTTATAAATAATATGTTGTGTTCATCTTCATGTTAAACCTGTTCAAAATGCTTTCCTTTTTCCTAGCTATACAAACTTCATATAACTAGTACTTTCATTTATTTTCTTACTAATCTCGAATATATTACCCTTTCAACTTTGGTTTCCTTTTGACTTTGCTTTGTAGGTTTAAATTAATTTATTTCAATTTCTTTCTCATTCACTGACAATTTTTAAAATCATAATGTTTCCCCCTTATCAATTTCCGTGCCGTTTTCCCTTCAACATATTATATGTGGGAACTACTATCATATTAACTGATTACATGTAATTTCAATTACTTTCCTCACATATTTTGAAAAATTTAAATCTTTTTCTTTTATACAGGTTTGACAAAATTCCAATGCAAAGGTAACTGAAACATTGACATAACTTCGCAATAAAGCAAAGATTTATAAGGATAACAAATGATTTTTTTATAAAGACAATCAATGAGTATTCTGTTTGTGGATATTTCAGATTAAACAATTGGAGTTTAAACACTGTTATAAATATAAAAAGTACTATGACTACTGACAATTCATGCAAAACCATTGGAGATGCCTGTAGCCTTTGTCTTCTCGTCATTATATATGTGGGTACTCTGGCTGTTGTTCATTTGTCAATTTCACTAACCAATAACCTACATGGGTTAGAACACTAGACAACGTTCATTAAAAACAACTGATTCGGATGAGTTGGAGATCAAAACTACATCGTTCATTTGCTAAACCAACCCTAAAAACTACTTTTTAGAATTGCCTATTCAATGAAAGATAAGCGATCATGATCATATAGATGATATTTTGATCGCGAAGTCATCGATACATGATCGATCGATCAATGAGGTGATAGACAACTGATAATGAAACCACTGATAGTTGTACCATTAAAAACAACTTGGACATGATCGATGAAGTGATCCCCTCCCTATGTTTATATAAGTGTGTGGGAATATAATTTTACATGTAGTTATATTTATTTCCATTTTTAATTATCTATACTCATTTCTATATGTATATATATATAAACATATATAGGTAAATACGCAAGGGCGGATTTAGGGTGTGGTCACTGGGATGAAGTGACCCCACTGACTTTGGCATATACATATATATATAATACTAGTTTTTGGCACATAAATTGTTGGATTAGTGTGGTGAGTCCATCGTCTCACCCATCAAAGGTCAGGAGTTCGACTCCTGTTTGTTACATTTATTTTCTTCCTTTTAACTTTTCACCGAAACTTCTTTTTGTAATTAATCCTTATTATTTGTAATCCTTTTAATACAACTTAATTTTGTGTATATCATTTTTTCCTTTTTATAGTTTTATTGATTCAATCAATTATTTTAACTACATAGATGGTTAGTTGAGCATTCAATAGTTTATTTTAGATTATATTTGCAGTATGTTATAATATTCTTCAAATTAGTAAATCTACAACAAAATTAATCATTTTTATATAAGTTCGACATACATTAATCGTAACACACATTATAACATTAAAAATGATTATATAACAAATTTAGTGTAGTTAATTATATAAAATTTATGTAATTTAGTACCAAATGAAGTTCCCCCATGAAAATATATTTCTAGATCTGCACCTGGTCATAGCAGATAATTAGTCAATTTCTAGTCATTTCATTTAATAATGAGATCGTTCATAAAAAACCAAATTTATTTCATAATATGAGGTTTGAGGTTATAATTGCAGTTTTCACTTTCGTGGTAGCTTATAACTTAGAACTTCGCATTTTGTTTTGGATACGATCAACTCTGGATCTAACCTCCGTTCACTTGATTTAGCCGATGCGGTAGTACAACACATTGTAACCTCTAGTGAAGTATTCGTGTAGATTGTTCACGCGCTAGTTTTAAATTCTGCACGATGCATATATTTATCTTTCCTCATTTACGTTTGACAATCAGGGCTACATCGGGTCAAGTGTTGACTTAGTGTTGACAAAGTCGATCATGAAATGCTACCGTCCGCGCAACAGTGTAACCAGTGTTGACAGATTCGATCACGAATAACTCCCGGTACGGTGTAACCACAAAATACTCCTAGGAAATTTATTTGATAGATAAATATTGTATTACTCTTTATCTAGACCCGGTTTCAACTTTTAAAAAACAAATTATACACATTGCTTTTTCATTTAACTTATGCTTAATTAATGTTGATGTTAAGCATGTGTAGACTTTGATAGTTTAAATTTGTTTCTTACATTGTAGCAAAGTCTTTCATTGTATTCTCTTTTGGCGTGACTTACAACCACTTACCTTCCTGACTGAAACTGGATGCTCTAACTATTTATGATTTGTAACTCTCACTATATCGTTGCATATAATCAACTATCACGGTATGAGTGTGTTACTACACTAAACACACATTGGTGAAATTCATTTTAATATACTCCACTATTTAAAACAAAATATTGTTTGCACTCTAGCGACGAAAATAATACCAGAAGGGGATACATAATATCTTGCCATCCCCTACGGAATCGTAACTACAAATTATGAAAATCTTAAATGCAGCATTTATTCTTCATTTCACCAATTTTTCTGCGTCCATGGTAATTTAGCTATAACCTAAAACATGTTAAAAGTATTCTAGTATGCCCAGTTTTTTACGACATTATTTATATACACAATCTCCTTAACATCCCAATTTTAAGTACAGAATCTGATGTCTGAAGTACTAAGGCTGTAAACGAGCTGCACCGTACGTCAACAAGGCATGTTCAAGATTGATCTCGGGCATAATTTTTCTGTTCATGATCGAGATACATTATTTTAGCAAAGGGTCAGCTGATAAGCTCTAAGCAAATTCGAGTTCAAGAAATTTGATCGACCACAATCACGCTTAAAATAAATTAATATTCAATTTTTATATTAAATTTTAAACATATTTTACATAAATAGATATAATTTTATTACTAGAACGGGTCGACGAGTCGAACGACCTATCTCTACAGTGTTCCAGTTTGAGCTCGAGTCGAGCTCTGAAAACTCGAACACAAGATCAAGTTTTCACCGAGGTGTTCTCAAACCGTTATTGAACGACACGATTCGGTTTCACACCTATCCTAAACCATGTGATCCAAACCCTTTTGCAATTTTTCCCGTCCACTAAAGCATTTCTGAAGGTGGGCTATCTTCACTAAATTGGCCCGTTTCAATTTTTACTCGAAGCCCATACAGCTTTGGCAATTACACACTTAAACGTTTCGTTTGCCCTCTCCTTTTATAATTTAAATTTATACGAAAACTTTTTCTGACATTAATTGAGTTGCCACCGTTACAAGCCAATAGGAATGCATGCAATGAGAAGTTTGTCGGTTCCATCTTAAAACTGTAGACACTCATTTAATATGTTCTGTTCATTTCAATTTAGAACCACCGCAATACCCCTTCACCCCTTCAACTTCTCCTTCAACCTTACTGTTCAATCTCAGTTCCATCTTGTAAACCCACAACCCACCGCCAACTATGGCCGGAGATACTTTTCCCAGAGAAGGCCCATTCCTCCGTTCAGCGGCCAAACGAGCGGCCGATACCATGTCACAGGATTTAGATCAGAACAAGAAGAAGCGCAGACGGGTGGTGATGTCCTCGTCTGAGGAAGATGAAGATATGGTTGAGCCTTCCAGCAAATCAGTCAACCCAGACGGCGCTGCGGACAGTGACTGCCAAATACTTGACCAAAACGGAAAAGCTGTCGGGAAAGGAGCAGCCAAGGGTTCATCCTCAACACCCAGCCGGAGATCCGCCGCAGAAAAGGGTAACGGTAACATTTTTTCTAGACCTAAAGTTCACATCTCAAACATCCTAGTTATATATGAATTCGCCTGTACCGATTATTGTGTTGCTGTAAAAAATTAGAAATCCTGTGTGTGGTGATGACAGTTGTCATACATTAGAAATCGTGCTGAAAAGAGGAGTTTTTTTTATTGTTAAGGAGATTCAGTCCCAGTAAATGATTTGGTTTGTCTTCAAAGAATTAGTTTAATCTACTCTACTTTTGAATGGCAAATTCACTATAATTTTAAAGGAACTCTTAAACATTTATCATGTTCTGAATGCCACCTAATTAAATATATACATATTTGCCCATACCTTAAATATGCATATAATGTCAGTACTTTTATTCACAGTCACCTTTTATCTCTGTTTATATGATTTAGAATGTTTCAGATCGTGACCCCTATTGAAACCCACATTCATTTGAACTGTAAACAAAATGAGTACTGGAGTAAAATTTGGGCATTTCTTCCACGCAAATAAAACCATGTTTTGGGATACAAAATATGATTTGAATAATGCCATGCCCTCTTTTCCCTTCAAAATTTATCAGATAGGGTACAAATGCTTTCTAATTTGTAACAATTTATAACAACAACTCAATATGACTTAACCTTAATCCAATCAGACACATAAATCTTGTTCGTATGAGCAGCCATTCTAGTTGTTAACGGCAGACAACCTTTTCCTTTTCTGAATGCTCATTTATATTATTCTGTACCACTTGCAGGGAAGCAGGAAGTTGAACCTCCACGCAATGTCATGCTCATTGCTTCGAAACCGGGAAAGCTGTTTTCGCTATGTTGTGAACTATTGCCTGAACAACGCTTCAGCATCATCGAGGCCGGTTTTGGAGGACTTCTGGAGGTCCAGGTCTAGCACATCCCATCTGACATGACTGACTGGCTGATCAGAGCTTTCAATCCAGTAACAAGGGAGATAACTCACAATGGGAGTGTGCTGTTCACTCTAACCCCTGCAGATGTGTGCGATGCTTTCCTGCTACCTTGGCGCCCTTCCAATCCAGTCGCAACCACAATTACTCCGGAATACAATGCCCTGAGAAAGCGATGGGAGGTTGAATACGGTTTCAAAGCGACGCGTCAAAACTTCACCACTGGAATAAACAGGCTTGAGCAGATAATGAAGGAGCTAGACGCAGGCGAACCTGACTTCATTCGCATGTTCTTGGTGTATGCGATGTCGGTGTTTCTGGATCCAGTCTGCAGCAACCGAGCCGACTTCTGCCCGTTGATGTGTGCGGTGGATGTTGAGATGATAAAGACATTTGATTGGTGCGGCTATGTCCTGGATAGATTCTGTGAGGCAGCTGCAAGGTACAAAGGAGGTGCTGATAAGAAGACATTCTCAGGCTGCTTGCTGCTGCTGCTGGTGACTTACTTCAACAGGATGGGTGGGGAGGGGGTGTCAGTTTCAGCTGTCGCAGCCCCTCTTATAATGAACTGGAGAACGTGGGGTTTACAACGGAGGATGTCACAGGAACTGGCAAGAGGCTACGGTAGCGGCACACCTGACAACATCAATTATCCTATACACAGGATACCACATGACATGCCGGCGGCTGAACCCCATCCAGCATCTCCTTCTCTGTCCCAGCTGATTATCACACTGACATGCAACTCATTAATCTGCTCCCAAACATAAGCACATCGTCACTCCTCCTAATAGAATTGTGATGAATTTTTCAGTGCCTAGTTACGCTGTGAAATTACCATGCTCACCTGTGTGACCTTTTTCATAATCTACACTTTTTCAACTATTTCTAACCTGCACCATTTATTGTCTCCAACCTGAATGAGATAGTTTTACACTCTTCCTGTAACATTTTATTTGAATATGTGTCTGCTGAATTTAACTTCTACCTTCCTTGTTCTTGAAGGAGTTCCAACGAACTGTTGCGACTTTGGCTAGGAATGTCAACATTGTCGTCGGTCCTGCTCTGTCCAGCTTGGAACGGATGGATGATTTCAGTTTGACGGAGAGCTACCCCAGATGCATTGAGGGCTTCATGCCTTCTGTGATGGATAAGGGTAAGCGCGCCATCCGACTACTGACTAAATGTGTGGGACTCCTAGAACTCCAGCTGCAGAAAAGCCAGCACCCCAGCTCATCCGATTCCGACGACACATTGTCTGGAACAAACAATGAGGTGCCATCACCAGAGAAGCCTGCAACCACCACCCCGACTCATGCGCATGCTATATCTAAATCTAGCGTCGGGGTGTCATCAGCAGAGAAGCCTTCATCCATCACCCCGACTCATGAACATGCTATATCTAAATCTAGCGTCGGGGACATGGAAACTGCTGATGCTGGGAATGCAACCGTTGAGGAGACATCCATCACCCCGACTCATGAACATGCAATATCTAAATCTAGTGTCGGGGACATGGAAACCGCTGATGCTTGGAATGCAAGCGTTGAGGAGACAGATAGGTTGGAGCTGCAGGTTTCTAAAACTGAAAATCACCAACAGCTCAGCATTGAAGTTCAGCCTGGAGCCGACGCAGACAAGGTATAGTTTTAAGGTGATTTGATGTATAACTATGCGCATTCTTACACTTCCTCATTTGACTGAAGAACATTATGGTATTCAGGTGGGTGTAGCTCGGTATGTCATTGATGAACAGTTGTACGCGGCGCTGAAGACTCCACCACAGGCACTTGTTAGGGTGTTGCCACGGGATGAGGACATGATTACCTTGAATACGCATGAGGTATTTAACTCATACCATCCTTTCCGTTTAATAAATATGTCAACTTGGCTAATACTTGATTAACACTTGGCACAGATTAGGAAGCTATTAAAGTCTTTGCTTCCAGATGATAACGTTGCCAGCGACACTCAACAATTACATGATCCTCAACCTGCTTCCGAAGCTGAGCCTGCTTCTTCTTATGAAGATAATCATGTTGAATCAGAATCGGATGACGAATTAAGATCTGTTTTTGCCGAAATAGATGCTACCGTCTTTTCTGATGAATCCGATTCTGAGGAGCGTCTAAGAGAGAGAGAGCAACGAAGAGCTGCTTATCTTGCCGCACGTGCAAAGAATGTGCCAGCAACCAAGGTACACCCTCAGTACAAGGACATTCCAAATGCCATTTTCAATTTATGATTTATTATTTTTAACATAATACATGCTACTAATGAACGATTACCAATATGTAGATGGAATCTGCTGCCATTGAACCAGCCCCAGCCTGTACAGTGGTGCCCATCACAGGAGTTGAAGAAAGGTTGACTCCTGTGATGTTGTTTTTTCCACAACAATACAAGGTACAATAAATGTGGATGAGTCCTGAAACCAACAATTTTACAAGACTACCTGATCTTCTTACATTACAGTTTCCTGAATTCGTACTAATTTCCCATCTGCCAGGTTCCCTCACTGTCTAATCCAGCATCAGCTATGGGTGTGAATGCCCAGCCTAAAACAGTAAACAGCAAGGTTCGATCCATTACTTAGTCATAAAGCCTGTATTTATCACTCCTAACTTATCAACATTTGATCAACATTTATTCATGCTTGGGTTTTACAACCTCTAACTTAGTTGTTTATCAAATAGGAGGCTGAGCCTACCCACCAGACAAAGACGCCAGAGTGCATGGAACTGGCTGTGGTGCCTAATCAGGCTGTGCTGGCTACAGATGAGCAAAATGTGGAGGTAAATTTCATTTCATCAATATACACCATTCATTTTTCCAATAGTTTCTACTCATCATCTAAATCCGGGATCTTTCAATACACACTTGCATTAGGTGTTCTACTCTCTCATTCAACACCATCTTATTATGATGGTGTTCTAATAGCTTCCTGCACTCTCATACCAAACTATTTATATGTAATTTAGTTCACCACATCCAAAATATTATAACATGCACATTCTAGGGATTCAATTTGATTGGATTAATGTACAAATACATTACCTCTGTAATTCTGAGATTTAGACCTTGCATTAGGACTTTATCTGAAAAGTAATTACCACGTGAACCTAACTTGACTATTTCATGCTACTAAACATTGAATTGAATGTTAAAAATGGACTCAAATCTATGTTCTTACAGTTTAGGGAAAAGTACTTCTTTATTACTACATTGTTACATCTATTCATGAACAAGTTAGGGATACGTTAGCAAAGACTTTAAATGATGTTACAACTTACAATCATTGTTTATCTTTGATTCAGATTGATTCTGTACATAAAATGGCTAAGCTACAACAAGATCAGGAAGGCAGTCCCAAAGACGATGAAGAGATGGCTGAAGTTGTGAATGATGCCGAGTTATCTCCAACCTCGGCTCCATGGTACATCACCTGTCCATTTTGACAGAAATTGTTACTGAAAATTGGAATTTCTACATCCTTCTGACACTAGTTCGGGATTGCACTCGTTATATGTTATAAACTTCCTTATCTTTTGTTTCTTTTTTGATCAAACATCGTTAAGCTTTTGGAATTTCCATTGCTTTTGGAACTATTACTGTTTTTTATCCAGCTACATTAGAACATCAGTGTTGAACAAAATGTTCTCAACAATAAATGCTCAGACAATGTCGTTTTTTACGGTATCCGATTGAGTTCATCAAATGTTGTTGCATTAACTTGAACTTCACGTTCAAGCTATAACCATACACCGTCTGTATGATTCTTTGCACTCATTTCCCAGATCATTATTTAAAGAATATATAATCTAATTTATCGGAATTACATGCCTTACAATCATAATACTGGCAGATGAATATAAAAGGGTACATCATGAAGAAGCTTCACAAGCCTGTTTATTGTTTATATTATGAATTTATAACAGCCCATAAGTCTATAACAACAGTAAAGCCCTTCTATTATGTCCTCAATTTCATCATGATATAACTGTCCAGTCCATTGCTTTGTCTTATATCCAGCACTTTTCTGGAATGACAGTTTTCACCCTCTTTTGGAATTCTCATTATCCTTTGGGATGGATTTTTTCTACAACACATCAAAAACATAAACTGACTCCATATTTTGATGTGTTACATGATCACCATGAATCTCAAATGAGTAAGGAGCCAGTACAACAAATTATTTTTGGTTTCATCTCCCTTGCCCGCCATTGCTGTTACAAGGTCAGCCTCCATCTACATAGCATCACCATTCATAACTTCCAACGAGGACCATATGCAGTTCCATATATAGACATCCATTGTCAAGAGTTGTTTTACTTCCAACATTCAGCTCCCCATTCAGCAATTCATTCACAACTGCGCACAACAGAACACAGATATCCCCTGCTTTCTTATATATCTGGACTGCAGCAAATGTCATTCAAACACCAGTTGGAAGACACCAGTTCTACCCTGAAGCATATCCAGACTTCTGCTTTGCTGCAATTTCCAGAAAACAATCCTTGTCATCTTCAAGGTAAAAAATATTTAGGCTACACTGCGACCTATCATCCATGTGCGCTTTGTAATATCATCTGAACCCTTACAACCTCTATAAGCAGGCTTGTAGATAAGGCCTCCGGGAGTTTACTGGTAGTGTCATGCTGAGAATTCTGGGATCAGTGCACACACAAAAATATATGCTCATGATCTAAAAGATTTCAGTCTGAAATCGATACCTTCTAGTACTTAATACGCTAGCAGAAACAACAAAGTAGAGATGCTCAACATGTAAATCTTTACTTGAAAAAAAATATATACATGCTGTGATAACTGATAACCATATCAAGACTATAGAATAAGGAGACGCATCTTCATCAATCTAATCTATCTAAAATAACGCATCCAAGGCGTTGCCACTAGATTATCATCATTTATTATCATATTTCAAGATCATTTCAGCTCAACGGGGCTCTGTGCTGAGCTGAATTACCTGAGATACAAGAACATTAACGCCAGCACGCTTGTTATCCCAAGCAATTTCATTACGGTTGTCTTCAGCTCCCAACGTTTTACCATTGTTCTGCATGTAACTGATAGAGGAGCCACCTTGAGTAGCCTTCCTCTACCAAACTGCCACCCACATCAGAATCTCATCCTGGGGATTCCCCACAACATATCATCCTCCACCCCACAGCCACTAACCACAAATCTTTTTTAAAAATTCATAATTTTTCACCGATGCTCGAGCAAGTGTTCATGACAAACAACATGTCTCTGATTTGTAGCTCCTGATCTACCTGCATTCTAACACAAGAATTACCCAACAATGAACACAACATTCACACATCAACCCTATAGGAAATACCCAATTCAAATAAAAATCACAGGAGCATCCAGGCCATGGGTCCTAAAATCTTGCCTTCAATTTGAGTTTCATGTATCCATTGGGTTGAAACATACGGCCAAGTTCATACTTCAAAATTGAAGTGGTGATACAGTATGATGTTTATAGGTGTTGCTAGAGAAATTAAAAAATTGAGATGATCTTTCCATCGGTTTCTGGAACTTCAGCATCCATCAGTGACGACAAACAAATTTTCCGGTGACCTCTGCGTCCATCTGGTTAATTTTCCGGCTCAATATTTGTCCGGCCAATCCAACACACAAACCATGACAAAACGACGCCGTCCATCTAAACTACTCCTACCACAAATCAGCTGACTAAACAATTACCTAACCATGTTTAAGAATATTACCCACAAAATATACTGGGTAACATACACTGCAAGCTGTCCCACGTGCGGGTCCACTAAGCTGTGGGTCCAAGGGGGAGGGCGACGTAGACATTTTGCACACAAATCAACATGTCTGTGACATTGTAGATGGTACAGATTTATGAATAACAAGAGCTTATTATGGATCACTTGTTTAGCAACTCTTGATTTCTTATTTTGAAAAAGGAAAATTAATTTGATTATTACTAAATTGGATGTAGATCTTACTTTAAAAAAACGAGAAAATGACAGTTTTGATGCCCAAGTTTTGAGAAAATGTTAAGTTTGGTTCCTACTTTTTGAAATGGTTCAAAAATGGTTCCCAGGTTTTGATGAAATGTTCCAAATTGGTTCCCAAACTAGTTGATAACTGGCCATCGACGGTTTCACCCCCACCACTGCCTCCTCTGCACATGCATCACCACCCCCGTATACCCCACTACCATAGAGTTGCTCTCATGCCCAATACGGCCGCCACTAGAACAAAGTGGTCATGAGCTCCCGCGTCGGGTAGTGGGCTGACCAGTGGAGAAGCTCCGATGGTGGTGGGCAATAGGTGAAAAGAGGAAGGTTTCCGTCAGTGGGCGTGAGGCGGCTCTATGGCAGTGAGGTGATGACTGTGCAGAGGAGACAGCGGTGGGGGGAAACAGTCAATAGCCAGTTATCAACTGATTTGGGAATCAAATTGGAACATTTAATCAAAATTTGGGAACCATTTCAAAAAGTGAGAATTAAAGTTGACATTTCCTCATTAACTGGGAACCAAAACTGTCATTTTCTCTTAAAAAAACCATTAGTAATATATTCCTCCAGCCGGACCGGGTATATGTAAATACTTAGGGAATAAAACAGAATAGAGAAATTTAAAAATGAAATATACAGAATAGTAAAATGGAGGAATGAATATAAAACGAAACAATATCATTTTTACCGTTTCACAATTTCAACCAGCATATATATTATTGTTAAACCCAAATTAAACTCAATCAAAATAACACACCTATTTGGTGCATCGCACGATGAAGATATACCCATGAATGAATCATTATCGATCTGTACGTATCTTATGAAATCGAGCATGGCATATAAATAACTATATATATAATTATTGTTCTTCGATGTATAAATATCAATATCTTTTCGATCATTATTGTTAATTTTTGTTTTTTTTTTTTGGATTCCGTCGGTTTTCTTTCTGTGTATTTGCTCATCTTTGAGAGCTTGAATCATTTTCGGAAGATTGATAGTAGAATTGAACTGGATGTGGTAATTTTATTAAGATCTCTTCTCCTTAGTCCTAAAGGGAACTAGAAGAGTTATTGCTCCGGTTAATAAATAAATTAATAAAAAATATTAAACTACGTAGTTTTGATCAAAACCGTCACATAACCACCACAAATCATCGAAAATTTACATAATTGCAGTTTTCCTTTTTCATTCCTCCGGCGCCTACAATATTGATTTCTTCCTTTTTTGCGTATTTCAGTATAATGGTTTATTCCTTATCTTTTTAAATATTGGCATTGATTTTATGTACAGGATACATCACATAAATAGATCGTGCAGGATACATGGTTTCTATTCAACTATATTTCATATTATATTTATGTTATTAATATATTTTAATTGATAGCAAAATGATCGTTTAAACTTATTATATAAATTGTCATTCTCAATTCACTCAATCTTACAATCTTTCATTTTCTCAATTTCTCTACATTCAGAAGGTAGACATGAAATATCGCCGGCAAGAAGGCGCCGACCTCAAAGAGAGAGTAAAAAGCAACAATGGCGTTGACAATCGGAATTGAAACGCATTGAAGTCAGTCGGTCTAGCTGGGCGATGAACGAGAAGTAGAGAACATGATGATTGCGGTGGTGAGGTTGAAGAAGAGGGCGGCGAATCGGAAAATGAGAATTAAGACGTTGAAGCGGCCGAGCTTCCTCTCGGAGACGGTGGAGAGGAACTGCAGGGCATGGAGGTTCAGTTCCAGAATATGAAAACCCGGACGCGCGAAGAGATTCAAACTATCCCAAACCCAAAAAGTTGATTGAGGAGTCACTAAAGCAACAGATGAAACTTAATGACATATATGCGTGTGTTGCACAAACCCTTTCTGCAAGAATGACTACAATTATATGAATCACAGTTATACCAAAATTAAAGCGTGCTTCTGGAATCAGGTGAAGTTGATATCAATTTTGAGACAAAGAAGCACCGTGCCACTGCACCACTGCAGAACTTACTTCCTTGCTAGAGTACATGAAAGGAAGTCTAATTATGGACAAGGTTAATGCAGCTATTACTGATATGCCGTAACTTTGATAATGGTCAATTTTGGAAGAGTAAAATCATACTATTTATTTTAGTTATGTGGTTTGTATTCAGACAACGTAATACTCCACATAATTTACAATATTATTTGGTGTGAACAAATATATTTTAAGGATGGAAATTTAATTTAGCCTTTTCAACTTTATAAAATATTTGATTAGATATTTATAAGATATCATCATGAAAATAAATCTATATAATTGAAGGCATGTTTGCTTGAGTTTAAATTTTATTGAACTGCTCTATTTATAAAAAGTTCATAAAAAAGGGGTTACTCTAATAATATTAGGTGTTTGCTATATGCAGGTCCTGTTTGCTTCTGCAGGTCCAATGAAAGTGGGAAAATACCATAATTACCCTTCATTCGTTTATTAATTTTTAAACATATATTTCTAAAACCCTAACCTTGAATGCATAAACCTGTCTATGTAATGATTGAACACGTGTCCAAATTATAAATTACTTTTCGTGAATTATAATAAAAAATTAAGAGGGACATTATTGTTATCTCTGATTTAATTTGGACCTGCATAAGTAAGTGGACCTGCATTTTAAACCAACCTAATATTACTCCTAAAATACCACGCAAGTAGCATTCCTAATATAAATGTATTGTAATATTTCTATTTTATAATTAAAGCTTGATATATTTATCCTATTTAGTTTCCTAATTAATTCCCCAAACTTCCATAGGAATATTTATGGGATTGCAACCGCGTGACACGTGTACAATAGAGATGTTTTAATTGGTTAACATAATTTTAGTAAAGTTCTAAAATCATTACCCTAAATGCCTAGATCCGTCCTGGTAATGATTGAATACGTGACTCAATAATAAATTATTTAAATATGACGTGTCACTATCTGATTGGTGCCTGATACTACTCATATCAGGATGATCCTGATATATATTAATCTGAATGGTTACATACTCTAGATCAATATTCATTCAAGTATTATATTACAATTCAAAGTTTCCCAATTCTTACTAATAGTTTTAACTATTTTACTAATTGCTTTTCATTTATGACTCGTTGATACTTTGCTACAATATAAGAAATAGAGAATTTTAGTGAAATTTAAAATTCCCATTCTGAATTTAATAATTAATAGAGTAGATTCAATTTCATTGCAATTAATAGCGTGCCTAATGAAAACTAAATTTCTCAATTCATTCTAGACAAATGTCCAATTTTACTAAATGATATGGAAGTACCACTATGCATTTATATTTAAACACTATAAAAATATTATTTATTTTAAATAAACGTATAGTAATACACGTTTCAATCTAAAAAATGCAAGAAATTTGATATAAAAATTTATAATTTTAAGTTATAAAATATTAAAGTACAACTTTTAACGTGTAATTATAAAAACTTTTACGAGAGATTATAAAAGTTTGATGAATAGGACCCCAACCCCCTCCATCCAATTTAATTTACTATATATATGTTTATTATTTAACTAAGTGTAGTGTTTCAAAAATATAGAAAACAATTCTACAAATTTCTTTTATTTAAATATATTTCAAAAGTAGTTCAAATATACCGCATAACGTGCGGTTCAACTACGCTAGTTTAGTATTTTTAATGTGGTAGTATATATATCCACCAATCCCGCGCGGTATGCATAGGGCAGGGCTATTAGTTAGGGTATTTTTTGTTCTTTTCAATATCTTTTTAGTTTAGTTTTGGTTTTTATAAATGTTATATGATTGATGAAATTCAGCTTCATTTAGATAAACTATTAGTATTTTTAATACATTACTATTTATTTCATTTCAGTTCAATTTCATTTTTTATTCAGTGAAGTTCAGTTTGAGTCAGTCCGTCAATCATAATTCTCTTATTTTTTAATTTAAACCACAACTGTAAGAGTGGAGTGAAATTTATTAGGCTCACTACACCATGAAAAGCCTATAAAAGGCACGTACTTTACAATTCAATAATCGAAAGATAATGAATCTATGAGAGATCCTTAGTCGCACCCATGTCTAAATTCACAAGCATGTTAGGTCACGTCAAAGTGATATACAACTCTCCCGATGAATGGACTCATTACTTGCAAGTATATTAGGGTTTCTTATGCAATACCCAACTATGCCGACAAGTACGGGGTTTGAAAAAAGGACCTTTTTCCTTATTCTATTCCCATGTCAATTTTGACAAGCAGGTTAGGTCACACCAAAGCGATTTCCAATTTTG
Source organism: Sherardia arvensis (assembly GCA_948330725.1). Lineage (NCBI taxonomy): Eukaryota > Viridiplantae > Streptophyta > Magnoliopsida > Gentianales > Rubiaceae > Sherardia > Sherardia arvensis. The sequence goes on from OX415241.1 coordinate 32,627,728, forward strand.
CCGATGAAAAGACTCATAACTCGCAAGCATATTAGGATTCACTAAGCGATACCCAACTCTTCCGACGAGCACGAGAAAAAGATAAGGAATGAGAGACACTCTATTACATAATTGATTACGCGGAGTATGATAGTCTAGGTTATTTCAATCCAGACATTTTCATTTTGACAGCTTCCCAGAAGATCCAGCATATGTATAGGTTAGCTCCTTGGCCATCACCCAGCTCCACTTTTCCAGCTGCATTCTCCAGCTCTATGCTCCAGTTCCATGCTCCATCCAGTGTCGTCTGCACATCAAACAAAAAAGCAGCAGTATCCAAGTTCTAGAAAATTATCTAGCAATAATATAGGGACATTCCCTATTGTCCATAGTTACAAGACCTTTTATATTTAAAGGTAGGCTTTGGTCATTAAAAATAAAGATCTCGTTAGGTTCATTGCCAGTTTAGATAATGAATCTACAACTGCATTAACTTCTCTTAAAATGTGAGAGTAAGACACTGAGAAATCACCTGCTAGTGCCCATATATTCCTGATTGTGTTCAGCAGCTTCCATGGTACTCTATACTCCCTACGAATGATCTTAAACAAAATCAATGAATCTGTTTCCATCCTAACTCTCTGGTATCCTTGAAAATAAGCAGTCTCCATCCCCAACGCCATTGCAACAGCCTTCGCTTCTAAGCAGTCCTGAGCTTGTAATGTGCATGCCTTTTCATAAAGCACCTTTCTTTTATAATCCCTGCAAACAATACCAGCTCCACTTTTACCATGCCTTAGAAATGACCCATCAGTGTTAATCTTAATGAAACCCTCCTCTCAGGTAAGATCAATTGTACTGTCCTTCTCTGCATACCAGACAATCTCAATCTAGATTTAGTCCAAGAGTGACCATGCACTCTTTTAATATCACTGAGCATATCTTTCACTTGGTTAACTATTATTATCTCTCTGTGGTATTATATTATCATATAGGTATACAACTCCAGCACGCCAGATAAACCACAGAATAGTGACTGGTAATAGTCTTGCCATTCTAATTTGAGATGGAGCCAACCCTGCAAATTCCAATAGTAATCCCTGCAAACAATACCAGCTCCACTTTTACCATGCCTTAGAAATGACCCATCAGTGTTAATCTTAATGAAACCCCCCTCTCAGGTAAGATCAATTGTACTGTCCTTCTCTGCATACCAGACAATCTCAATCTAGATTTAGTCCAAGAGTGACCATGCACTCTTTTAATATCACTGAGCATATCTTTCACTTGGTTAACTATTATTATCTCTCTGTGGTATTATATTATCATATAGGTATACAACTCCAGCACGCCAGATAAACCACAGAATAGTGACTGGTAATAGTCTTGCCATTCTAATTTGAGATGGAGCCAACCCTGCAAATTCCAATAGTAATAAAGCACATCTCACAATAACTGTGAACCGTGGCATGTGATATCATAATATTCACTTACTGATCTCCATATCCACTGCACCTGTTCACAATTATTAAAACTATGATGAATATCATCCCAGTATGCCAAGCAAAAACAACAGATTGATGGTTGGTGTATGCTCAAGTCTTCCAACACATTTGCAGTGGGGACTAATCTATTAGCTTATCTCCATCCGAAGAAAGATAGTCTAGCTGGGATTTGAGAAGACCAAAGAAACTTGAAGGATGGTATCACCAACTTGAAGGACGTAATTTTCAACTTTTCTAATTTATTAAAAATATTTTTGACCATTAATATATATATATATCCATATTACCCGTACATATATTACTTAATAAAATCATTCTCGTACATACAATGCTAGAATCAAAATCTGATACAACCTATTTCTTGAGTATATTCAACCCTGTGTGGAGGAACCCTAAACCAGCTAATCAAAAATCAAAAGGTGGAGAAAGTAGGCATAATTTGATACAAATGAAGAAATATGTAAAGCAGGTGAGTATAGACTCATTGATGAATCTGAAAACTGGCAATCCGTTGAAATCAGCACTGAGTGAGCCACTTGGTTTTGTTCTCTACATATATTTGTTGAGAGATGACTTGCTGATATGGCAAGTACATCAAGTTCATGTACATCAAGTTCATGAGCCACATAGTTTTGTTTTTTATAAATGTGTTGAGAAATGACTTGCTTCCCCTGCACCAAGAGCAGGGGCGGATCTAGGGGATTAGATTGGATCTAGTAATTTACTGTAACTTGGTAGTGATTGGATTGAGATGGGGAAGTCCGGCAACCTGCGTCTGGGCGAATTTCTCTGGAGAAGAAGGGTGATTTTCCTTTTCTTTTTTATATTTAAGTCAACTAATCAGAACTGCGGTCATTTTGGATTTGGTTTTGATTTTTTTTTTTATTTTAAAATATTAAAAAGTGTATAACTAGAAAAATAAAAATCTCTGCCTCTCTCTCTCGGGCTTACGATCCAGGGACTCAAAAGAGTCAAAACTTAGACTTCACTTCGCCATTCTGCCTCTGCGCCTCGGCTCGCTCCGGCTCCGCCGCACCGCACCGACATGGCTGGCCTCCCGTCGGCAACACCTCCTGGCTCCTGAGTCAACGAGCGACGGACGATTCAATCAACTCTTCGGTCATCTCTTCGATTCGGCTTAATTTCTCCAACTTCAAAATAATTTTGGATTTGAAATTGTGGGAAACTGGGCATAATGAGTAAACATGTAATTAGATTTCAGCTTTCAATTGAATTTATTATTTTTTTTGTGTTTTTTAACTTATTTCTTGTATGACATGAATTTAGAATTTAGGGTTTTAGGATTTTAGGGATTAAGGGGTTTGAGTTGTGATTGTATAATTTGTATTTTTTTAAGTTAAATGATTGCTTGATTATTGGGTGAAACTTGATTATATTGTTGTTATTGATATGAATAGATTACGGCGAATTTTCTAAACCGGGGTAAGACACCTAAGCCTATTAAAGAAGGCAGTGGTAAGAGACCTATTGATGAAAGTGAAGGTATTAGTAGTAGAAAGCATTCTCGTGTGGAGTTTGATACTAATGATGTTGTGATTGATCCCGGATTACGTAAACCAATTCACGAGATTGACGTTTTTATTAGAGATCAAGTAATAAGAGAATATGTGTCGAGAGGTCCTTGCCAACCTAAGAATCATTCTTTTCCTACGACCGATAGATGCTTTCAAAGTGAACGGTTTGACAAATATCCTTGGTTAGAGTATAGCATTGCAAAGGATGCCGCTTTTTGTTTGTGGTGCTATCTTTTTGGGGATTGTACAAAAGGAGATGGTGCATTTACTGTGACAGGTTATACTGATTGGAGGAATTCTCATAGCAAATTTAGGAGACATGTTGGAGCAACCGGTAATGCTCATAATAATGCTATGGTTACTTTTAGAGGATATGACAATCAAAGACAAAGCATATCACGTGTTTTTAATGCAAATATCCGTACATATGAGGTTTCATATCATACGCGTTTGAATGCCGTTTTAGATGTGACACGGTATTTGTTAAAACAAGGCTTGTCTTTTCGTGGTCATGATGAGGGGTATGATTCACTCAACAAAGGTAATTATCTTGAATTGGTTGATTGGTGAGAGAAGTGAAGATGTTGCTAAGGTGATGAAAGAAAATGCTCCCGGAAATTATAAGTTGACATCCCCCAAAGTTCAAAAGGAACTCTCACAAGCTTGTGCCGGTGAGGTAAGTGATGTTATCATTAAGGATATCGGTGATAGTGTATTCTCTATTTTGGTTGATGAGGCTAGAGATGTATCAATAAAAGAGCAAATGGGGGTGGTTGTTAGATATGTCAACAAAAAAGGATGCGTTTATGAACGTTTTCTTTGCATAGTCCATGTGGAGGAGACCACGACTCTTACTTTGAAGGAAGCTCTTGTTGGTGCACTTGACAAAAAAGAATTGTTAGTCTCTAATTTGAGAGGCCAAGGATATGATGGTGCTTCAAACATGCGGGGAGAGTTTAATAGATTGAAAACTTTGATATTGAGAGATAACCCATCGGCAAGGTATGTCCATTGCTTTTCTCACCAACTTCAATTGGTTGTTGTTTCCGTTGCATATAGTAATCGATTAGTGGGCGAATTTTTTCAATATCTTAGTTCCATTGTGAATCTTGTTGGGCCATCTTGTCATAGAAAATGCAAGTTGAGAGCGATAGAGCATGATAGACTTGTAGAGGCATTGGAGAATGGAGAGATTGTTAGTGGAAAGGGCAAAAATCAAGAATGTAGTTTGAGACGGCCTGGTGATACTCGTTGGGGATCACATCATATTATTATTCTTCTCCTAGTTACTATGTGGTCTTCTGTTGTTAAAGTGCTTATACATATTTGGGATGAGGCTGAAAAAGATAAGAATGGAGTTAAAGCAAATGGATTGATTACTAGTATGGAGAACTATAAATTTGTATTTTGTATGTTCTTGATTAAACAGTTTTTGGGAGTTACAAATCAGTTGTCCCTTGCCTTGCAACAAAGAGATCAAAATATTGTGATGGCGGTGAGGATGATGAAAAGAATGAAGTCTGATTTACAAGAATTCAGAGATATTGGTTTTGAGAAATTAGTGGAAGAAGTGAACAGATTTTGTGTGAAGCATGAGATCAAATTAGATGTGATGGAGGCTGAACGAAGAATTCGTAACCGTTCTCGACGACCTGGAGAGATGTCCACCAATCGTGATTACTATCGAGCTGATATATTTCTTGAGGTATTACTATCATCTTTTGTTTATTTCTTGTACTAGTTTATGTCTTTATCTAAATTTTTTTTTCAATACTAGAGTGTTGATAGGATCCTTATTGAAATGAACAATCGATTTTCTGAAGCTAGTACGGAGCTACTCACTTGTATGGCATGCCTTGATCATAGAGATTCATTTTCTATGTTTGATGGTGGTAAATTAGTTCGTCTTACTGAACTTTATCCAACTGGCTTTAGCCAAACTGATTGTCTTGAACTTGAGCAACAACTTAGAACTTACATTAATGATGTAAGAGAGGATGATTCATTTTTGACCATTAAAGATCTTGGATGTCTTGCTCAAGAGATGGTTAAGTCGCGGAGGCATGTGATATTTCCATTGGTGTATCGTCTGATTGAGTTGGCATTAGTTCTACCAGTTGCAACTGCTTCAGTTGAACGAGTTTTTTCTGCTATGAAGAATATCAAGACTAGTCTACGCAACAGAATGAGAAATGAATGGTTGAATGATACTATGACTGTCTACATTGAGAAATAAATTTTTTCTAGGATCGATAATGAGCCAATTATGCAACGTTATCAGAAAATAGATACTCGTAGAATTGACCTTCCTCCACTTGCTTCTAGTTCTACTTCTAGTGTTGGAAACTAAGTTTGCGCTGATTTATAACGTTTGTAAAAATAATTCACGAATTATTTGATTACTTTGAAGATTGAATGTGTTTTATTAATTATGTTAGAATTGGGTCGATAATTTTTTTTTACTTAGACCTGTTTGGCAACCTGTTAAATTTGCTTCTGGTTCCGCCACTGACCAAGAGTGTATTTTCATATAGTCTTTTCCATCTTCCAAGGGACTGTTCTTTTATTGTTGAGAATATATATGCCATGCAAACAATCAAATTCTACAGTGAAAGGAAATAAGTTATGCAAGACAAACTTCTCCAAACCGGTTGCACAAGCTTTTAGTTCACTATACAAAGGATCGTAAGTTGCTACAAATTAACTCGTCAATTCCCAATAAAAAAAAGGAGAGATTCCCCTAATGTTTCTGACAACAAACCCTCCCCCCGCATCAATATTCAACCATGGAATATTTGGTGCATTTGGTTGAAGGGGGTTTTTGCAAAACTGGACTCTCACCAAGTTTTACGAAATCTTACTTTTAACTCTCAAGTTCAGACTTGCAAAATTTTAAAAATCAATCAAAAATTTTGTTTCAAATTTATAAAACTCCAACCCAATATATCTGTCCAGTTTAGTCCGATATTGAACTGATATCATGTGATGAAGCCTACTGTTTAGTGACAAACTTGCGTCATTTGAGTAGCCGTGCCGTTCAGGCTGTTCCTTTATTCTTCCTCTTTCTTACTTGCTTCATCCGCACTTCAAGTCCCCCTTTCACATCTACCAGGCAAACGCTTAAAATAGTTTCAAGTCCAAATGCATTTTGGAATTACGGCAATACTTCCAACTTAAACTACTTAGTTGTTTTTGTTAGAAAGAGAATACAAACGAAACAACTTATTTTTCATCTTAACAAAAGGTTAACAAAACACAGAATTACATTTTCTGGTCATATTTACAAATGTTTTAGTCATCTATTGCGATCGAGTACATACTAAATGTGCGAGATCCATCTTCCCAAATCAAAAAGTGTCTCGTTCAACTTATTCTCTACATAACTTGGAATTATTTTTCTCTACTGCATTTTTTTTAATCGATTACCTTTTTCTTACCAGTTGGCCGTTTCTTATAGGCTATTTTAGTTAACTTCAATCAAACTTGACTTACTAGTAACATGGTGAATAACATATTAAAATAACAGATAAGTTAAAATGATACAGCAAATTAAAGGGTGGGTGAAGCAGTGAATAGAGACATTTACACCCATTTCTAGTTAAATTGACAAACATTGCATTTCAAAAAATAAAATAAAAGACAAACTTTGATTATAGAGGAAACGTGTAGTAATAATATATAGTAGCCTAAGGCAGGACCACACACCCAGAATCCTCAAGTCAAGTGAATCATTTCTTAAGCAAGACTCAACTGCAAAAACAATGGAAATGTGATCATATTTCAACTCTTCAAAGTTTGAGAAGCCTTAAAACTAGGATTCATGATTTCAATCCACCCGTGTGCACTGTACTCTGACTCACACTTGGATTACTGCTACATTAAACATCACTTTCTGTGCACAGATTGTGCCATTCATTCCTATCTCTGGTCAACATTTTCCAGTTTTCAAGAATTAGTTACTGCCAGAACTTCTCTAGGGACACAAAACCAGGAAGTTTAGAGGAGTATATAATATAATCCCACCTCAGTAAATGAGTGAATACTCTTCTGCACTGCAAAATTTACTGCTAAATGGAAGGAATTGCAGGCAGGAAAGATGGTTCTGTGCATTCTAACAGTCCTTACTCATCTCCGAATATCCGCGCTCTACTCAAGATCAAAGCTTTATCCTGGTAATTCTACATGTATCATGGTTTATGTAATTGTTATTGTTTCAAATTCTTGTCACTGAATGTCTGTTTATGATCATCTAATCTGTTTAGGAGCCAGGAGACAGGATTACCTGTTTCGATCCGTGTTTCGGTAGCTAACAGAACCTTTAACCTGCACAAGGTAAACCATCAATCTAGTATTATATATAACATCATTTGGTTATTTATGTTAGGTTGACTGATAAACTTCATAATATGGATCTTATTTTTCAGCATCCTTTGATCTCAAAGAGTGGATATTTCAAGAAAAGATTGAATGATTCCAATGAGGTAATTTTACCTGGGAATTTCCCTGGAGGAGCAGAAGCCTTTGAGATGATTGCACTGTTCATATATGGATCATCAACTTTAGTGGACTCATTCAATGTAGCAGCCTTGCGTTGCGCGGCTGAGTTTCTTGAGCTGACTGAAGAACACACTCCGGGCAACCTTTGCGAGCGTTTTGATATATACCTAAACCAGGTTGTTCTTCAAAGCTGGGATGACACTCTTATTGTTCTCAAAAGGTGCCAAAATCTGCTTCCATGGGCTGAAGACTTGCTTATCGTGAGCCGTTGCATTGAATCCCTTGCTTTCATGGCTTGCATGGAGATTCTCGACCCCGAGAGGAGAAGAGAGAAGCCAATTGTCACTTTAGATGGTTTAGCTTCTCAGCCATGGAGCTGTAAAATGGTTGAAGATATTGTCAAACAGGATTTGTGGATTGAAGATCTCATTGCTTTGCAGTTCACATTTTTCAAAAGGGTTATTGGATCATTAAGAAGACAAGGAATGAAAGAGAAATATGTGAGCCCCATCATTATTTTCTACACCAACAAATGGATTCTTTCGCCAAAAGCGACAAATCCAAGTGATGATGATGATGATCATAATCATGACCATATATCATACATTCTACAAGGAATTGTTTCATTGCTTCCTTTGGATGAGAAGAGGGCTAGTAAAGCGATCCCTGTCGGGTTTTACTTCGCGTTGCTTTCGCAATCTCATGAGTATCCTCTGAGGAGTGATCGAAAAGACAACCTGCGGCACCAAATTGTGTCTCTGCTGCATTTTGCTCAAGTAGAAGATTTTCTGCTGCCAAAGAACCTTAAGTCTGTTTCTGGCTGCACTGAGCTGGCAATCATGAAGAGCATTTTCACTGATTATGTTTCATCTCATCCATCAAGCAATCACATGGTGGCTGAATTATGGGACGCGTATTTATCTCAGATAGCGCAAGATCCCGACTTGAATTCTAATCACTTCATGGATCTGATTGAAATAGTTCCCTTGTCCAGCAGGCTAAGTCATGATCATCTCTACAAAGCTCTCAACACCTTCCTCTTGGTAAGACTCACACACACAAGGACTTTAATGTTTTTTTTTCTTGAGTAAATTTTTTCTATTATGAAAATGAACTTAAAACAAGTGTATTGAAAAGTAGAAACAATAGGACTAAAATAAGAGAAATTTTATCAAATATTTATTTTTATTTTGGTGAAAACTACATTTTACTAATAATGCATTTTGTGATTGTTCTCATAGGTGCATCCAGATATACCTCAAGAGGAGAGAGGCTTTGTTTGCAAGTACCTGAGCTGCCAGAAACTGTCACAAGAAACATGTATCGACGCAGTCCAGAACGAGCTGATGCCGCTAAGACTCATAGTTCAGGCACTGTTTGTTCAGCAGCTAAACACACAGCAAGCATTTAAGGAATGCTCAGAGTCATTCAGATTTGGCAACAGCAGTGAATTCTCAGGAAGCCTCCCAAGCTCATGGCACACCAACTCGAAAAGTCCATACATAGATGGAATCGGAAGCAACAAGCTCGGTTTCTTGCTCCAGCAAGATATAGCTAAGCCTACAATAAGGAAAGAGATGTCAAGAATGGATTATCAGGAGTCATCAAGTTTCAGAATCCAGAATCTCGAGCAAGAGCTGTTATCGTTGAAGAGAACGCTCCAACTTCAAAGCAGATCGAAGAAAATGGAAAATCAAGCAGAAGAAACTGAACTTTTAGCAGAGAAGCTGCAGAGTTTAAGGCCATGTCCATCGGTGAAAAGATCGCTGAGCAAGAAGAAGAATGCTGTTGGGCAGATGCCAACTTGTATAGGTGGAGTGAACCTCAATTCCCAGAAAAAGTATGCTTGCAAATTGCTCAAGATTTTCAGGAGGATTAGCTTTCTTGGCAGGAAAAAATCACCAAGTAATGGCCCTGGTGTAAAAGCAAAGCCACTGTAATTGTAGCAGTGCTGGAAATTCTGATTAGGACAAAAAAGGGATTGTAATAGATTGAAATAATGCACTGATTTTGCCTGATAAAATGCATGAACTGAGGCAATACCAGATCACTATTCCTACAAGATACTCTGAAATTGAAAATGTTAATAGACTTAGAAAAAAGGAAATCTTGCCACAACCTGTAAAATTAATCTCGAAACATCAGGGGAGAATTTATAGGGTGTTGCTGTAGAGTCACATCTAAATTCCGATAACGCACCGGTGGCGGTGGATTGAAGTCACTCACAGACTCTGTCCATAACTGCATTCAATTTTATCTCGAAAAGGGTAGATAACCGACGGCTTCATGATTTCGGCGAGCACTTCATTTCCCAAACCACCCAATAATACAGTACATCAAACAGAACTAAAAAGCAAAACTCTATAAATCGTATGCATATATATTAGCCGTCGCTCTTTGTAGATCTCAGATCAGATTATCAGAATCTAGTGCTTAAAACCTCCACCGTTTCGAGTACAGATAAAATGTTTTGAGGAAATTTTTTTCTTCTGGTTTTTCTTTAGGCTGTTGCAAGTACAATGATTGAGGGGCTTGGGATTGTAAAGTAGGCCTGGCCTGAGCTACTTCTATTTTAGTTTGATTAGACTCCACTCTGGTTTTTTTTTTGTTCGATTCTGTTGGGCTATAGAATATTTGTCCTGAGTACTATGTTCAAAGTTCAAACAACACTAGCCACTAATTAATTGGTTATGATATGTAGCGTATCACTCTGTTACCTGCATTCATGTTTGCTTATACGTTACTGATGTTTGGTCAAATTTGTGTGTATTTTGTGTGTTTAAGGGGGTTCAGGATATTATACTGACTCGAAAATAAGGTTACTAACTAAACACTGATATGGATTAAAGCAAGTATGTGTGTGTATAAGATTTGAAAAAACGGTCATATCTTTGTATTTGTTAGACTAAAATGCAACAAACAGGAAGAACAAATACCTGCATACATGTATATGTATATACATACATGTGTTTCTTGAGTACTGGATTGCATTCGGTCAATCAAACTAAACAGCTTGAGATAAATTGTTTTGAGCTGTTGAAGGTGTTTTCCGTCTAAATTGGGATCCTACAGAGATTAAGGAAATATAGCATTAGTCTTTTATTAGGAATAGATATATTTATATATATTACATTCTTATGTAGTAGTTATATTAAAGAATATCCCACATCGATTGTGGATATCCTAGAGCATGATACTCAGTGGCGGAGGCAGCCTTGGCAAGGGTGGCATTTGCCACCCACTTTATTTTTATTTTTATTTTTTATTTTTTAATTTGTGTGTAAAATTTTTAAATTTATTATTTTGCTACCCACTTTTTTAAAAAAATATTACTAATACCCATAATAATTTCTACATATATTATACTAAATTTTGAGATTACAATTAAAATTCTAAAAATATCTCTCCGTATCACGTTTGGTGATGGTCTCCGAAACCGAACCATGTGAATATTTTTTTGCCACCCACTTTATAAATCCTGGCTCCGCTTCTAATGATACTGGCTCAATAAATATTGTAATAATTCTTTTGTATTACTTGTCCTTTCATATAAAAGAGCCTATATTATCTATTATCTGTCTATTATTATTATTATTATTATTTATATCAGATCCATTCCAGTTTTTTATTTAGATTTTGTGAACTATTGGACCGTTACAAAGCATATATATCTGCCTTACAAAGAACCATTGGCAACAAAATAGTGTCAAACTCCATATTTGGAGTGAATTGCTATATCTCGCCCTGTATTTTATTTGTTACGCCCTAATACGTATAATACATGTATACAACTATTTACCAGTTTTATAAAATAATTCAAAAATAAAATAATTTCCTCAATTATCCTAAACTAATTCAGATTTACATTAAGATTTACCTTCTAAACTAATTAATATTTAGATGAAAATTAACTGTATCCTAATATAGTTATGATTTACTTTATCCCGCGATCATAAAACCTATCAACACAAAATAATTCTTCGCCGCCAATCTGGGTTCTTAACGCTTCAAAATCTGGGTTCTTCACCATTCAAAGTCCGGGCTCTTCGGTAACGTCCATCGATGGACCTTTTCCGACGTGAAATTTCAACACCGTTTCACAATATCTCTTGATCTCTCAACACAGTCACTATTGATTTGTTCACTCAGGGATGTCTTCTTCGCGCCTCCTCCTCCTCCGCGTCAAGAGTCAAGTGGGTCCTCGTTGGTGCTCCGCTACTCCCCTGCTCGTGGGTTTTTGGTTGCTGATTTCATATAGGTAAATTGATCTGTTTAATTTTGGGTGATTTTCTTGAAAATTTGTTATACTTTTCTGCAAATTTGTAATATATAACTCAACTCTCCTTGTTTCACCGCCACAGATTTGAATTGCAGCCCACATTCCCACTGATTTTTGTTTAGGAACACCATCAAAGGTTAAATATTTTATGTTTACACCTTTTCAATCGTTATTTTTAATTCTTAAGGGTTGATGTGTCTTTGCATAGTCACTGTTTGATGAAAACATGTAATTGGATATGATGACTGTGGTAAATTTGTAGAGAATATGGTTTGGGTATAATTTTCTTGGTGTTAGAACGGGGCTTTGGTTAAATTTGAGCTTTGCAAAAAAAGAATCTTTGTTTTAAGGACTTTGAATTTCAGTTGAATCATCAAGGAGACATTGCTTTACTGGATTATAGGGAACTGATCGACCTCTTATTTTTAGATAAGCATCATCGACAGCTTTCATGTCATTTGTTGGTACTCCTATGATGTGTGTTTATTGTGTTGTTTGAGTTTTAGCCATTCTCTTCAATTAGATTTTTTTTTTCTGTTTTACATCTTTTGAATTCATTCTTTTGAATTCTTCAATTACTCTATTACTCTATTACTCTGAGAGTCAATGTATGTTGCATAGTTTCGGTTTGATAAATCATGTGGTTGTCTATGACAAGTGTGGTGAATTTGTACAGAACATGATTTTGGGTGTATTTTTCTTGATGTTACAAAGAGGCTTGGGTTTGTGAAGATTTCTGGAATTTTTTTGTTTTTCTGGGTTTCATGGACAGGCAGGTTGTGCTGTTGTGGTGCTTTTGCTAGGAAGTTGGTGATGGACGTGGTTTGCTAGCAAAGAGATGGTAGAATGATTGCTAGCAAGATAAAGTGGTTGACTTGCTAGCATGGTTTTACTTGCTAGCAAATTCTGGGTGGATAGCTTTCTAGCAAGGGAAGTGTGCCTGGCTTGCTAGCAAGGTGAAGGGTGTGGTTTTGCTAGCACAAGGATGACGGATGGCTTGCTAGCAAGGGAATGGTGATTGGTTTGCTAGCATAAGGGTGTTGGATACCTTGCTAGCAGTGTTAGGGTCGATGGCTTGCTAGCGAGGAAAGGGGGGTTGGCTTGCTAGTACAAGGCTGGTGGATAGCTTGCTAGCAGTGTAACGGTGGTTGGTTTGCTTCAGTGTTAGGGTGGATGGCTTGTTAGTAGTATACCAAATTCCATTTTTGGAAATAAACATTTTTATTTTAGATTAATATTAGATATAAACTAGATAATACACGGACTGTTATTGTTTGATACATGAATGAATATCATTATCTTTTTAAGGGAAAAAAATTGAAATTTTAGAAAGTTATTAACATTTCATCTCATTTTAAACATAAAGATGTTAATTTTTTTTAATGACGTGTACTTAAAATCTGGACCAGTTCAACTAAACTTATACTCCCTCTGGATTTTTAACAATGGCCGAGTTGCCTATTTGGGCTGGTCATTATACATTGGCCCTTTTGTAAATTTGCCATTTTTAGACCAGACAAAAACGAAAAATTACCATATTATCCTCATTGATTTCACTTATTTACAACCTTTTGTAAAAGTTTAACTTAGCTAAATTGGTCAGATCCCCTAATCATAGTAAAGATTACACTAATCAATCCTCTTATCACTCCCTCTAATTACGTATATCCCTTTCTCACTCAAGACATCCAGAAACAATGATAAAGAAAAAAAGACATCCAGAAAAACACTCTTCCCCTTCATAGATCCAACAAATTTATAGTCATAGAAATGGACATGCACAATACCGATTCTGATTCCGATGAAACCCAGGATTTCACGGCGCCTGAGATTCAGCCGGAGCGCGCTGAGCATGAATCGGAGTATGATTCCGATGAAACCCAAGACCTGACGAAAATTGATTCGGAGATCCAGCCTGAAGCCAACTCAGATGCTGATTGCGATGCGGTTGGATTTTATGATGCTGAGTCGTGGGTTGCAAACACCGAAGCTGAGACATTGGATCTTGGAAAGGAATTGGTTCCTTGGTCACAAAAAAATTTGGATTTATCTCAGAGATCGCCGAGTCCCAAGGTTAACTGCTTGACTATTTTTATTTGCTTTAGGGATTTTGGTGTCATTGTCGAGTCTCAACTTGTTGGAAAGGGATTCGTTGATTCAAAATTTACCTGATTAACCTGTTGCAAATTCTTCTTCCAGTACTTTTTTAGGATTCGTTGATGAAAAAAATCAGGTTATTTACATAATTTTATTTGCTTCTGCTATCACTTGCTTATTGGTGTCATATTTGTTAAAAATTATGTAAATAGCAGAAGGATATTGAAAAGTAAATAAAGTAGAGGGCTTTACCATCTGTTTTGTTGTTAGCATCATGTTGTTTTCGAAAAACCTATGTAAATGGATTAATGATGGGATAAGAGGATTGAAAGGTGAGAAGTGAAATAAGCAAAATAAGTGGAGTTTGACTGTGAGTAAGGGCTTTAGGAAGAGTAGGCTTGAACCTTGCTAATATGTCATTTATAGTGTTCTCCTACAGAATGGAAAAGGTTAGAGTTATTCAAAGAATTAAGAGGTTAGTAGAGTTGAGCAGAAAGTTAAATGGAATAAGACCTTATTAGAGTTTTGTAACATAAAGTTATTTACATTTGTTCCTTTGAATATTCTATAATGCTATGGTGTCATTAGTGTTCATGAATGAGTAAGAACTTTGTCGGTTGTGCATGGTTATGTCTGTCAGATTGATTGTTTCGTGCATCACAAGAGTTTGTAAATAAAATGTTATTCATAGCATATGACTGTCCTGATAAAATTTTGTTTGATTTAGAGTCCGGTACACCATGTGTTTGATGACGATGAGGAGAAGAAGAAGAGTCTTGTTGCAGACCTAGTCCCAGCCCCATTCCAAAGAGCGCCAATAAGCAAGGTTTATCTACAACCTGTTTAATGCATACATTCTTGTTTTAGGAGCATAGGTGTATTATATATTTCAATTAACTACCAATAATTTACATGTTATTTAGCGTAAGGCATATGAGGAGTTTGATGAGGAAAGCAGGATCACTCTTGGTGCAGGGCCGTACACCTTCTGGCGTGCTAGATCAAATAAACTGGCATGTGATGACAACTTCCCCTCTGCTGAAAAGTTACTTACGGAGGACAATCCAGGACCTAAACTTGTTGGCTTTCATGAGTCTGCAGAACTGGATTATTCTGGGGTTAATCCGAAATACCTCCATTACTACCTGGACGCGGCTAAAGGTAAGTTGACTCAGAGACGGATTGATGGGTGGGCACATTATTTCCCGGCTGAAAAATAGACTATTAGCTATGTAATAGTGATGGAACTAGCTAACATTGGTGACCTCTAACCACTATGTTATTGTTGTTTTGTAAAATTTTGCACTAGTAACACCGGGCTTGTTTGATACCCTGTGTATAT
Organism: Sherardia arvensis; assembly: GCA_948330725.1. NCBI lineage: Eukaryota > Viridiplantae > Streptophyta > Magnoliopsida > Gentianales > Rubiaceae > Sherardia > Sherardia arvensis. The sequence continues at coordinate 32,642,962 of OX415241.1, forward strand.
GTATGAAATAATTGTTTTGTGATATTATACTTGCATACATTTATTTGATATGATCGAGTTTTGTGCTCTTCCTCGATATTTATGCTATTTCACTTACTGCACCGAACATCAAAGTGCAGATGTATGAGTGGGATCGGGCAGCCTCTAGTGTTTGAAGGTACATTTTGACTATAATTCAGTAAATGTGTGTCTCGTTTATATATTTGCATGCTCAATAGTTTTGCATTCTCATATGTCTGATATATTGCAATATATTGCAGCTCTTTGAAGGTCATCTTGAAAATTATGAAGTCCGCCTCCATTTCATTCTCCAGATAAGCGGGCAAGCGCGCTAGCTTTCGGTTATGTTCTTCAATTTCTGTTCTTGAATTCTGATGATGATTTGATGATTGAAAATTTGAAATGTGTTTTGATGTTTTGAACAGGGAAGTGTGACGTTCTCTTTGAAGAAATGTGCGGTTTCTGTTGCGTTGGCGGTCGGGTTGATTACTGGAATGCCAGCTCTGGATGCCATTGCCGGATGTGTCCGTTTTGATTTCTGGACCGCCAATTAAGGACCCCGGAGCGCTGCTGAGGTACGCATTGCCCATTGATAACAAGGCAATTAGGGAAGTGCAGAAGCCTCTTGAGGATATTACTGAGAGTCTCAAGATTGCTGGTGTTAAAGCTCTTGATTCTGTCGAGAGGGTAATATTTCTTAGCTGTTCCCCTCAGTTTGTGTTTTGAGTCTCAAATTATCGAGCTGAATTGAATTGTTGATCATTTGAAATTCTGAATGTGAGGCAAGCATCTCGGGCCCTCAAGCAAGGGAGGGCAATGATTGTTTCAGGTTTAGCGAAATATAAGATTGATGAAGGGGTTGAATTGCTGAACAAACTGGAAGCTGGGATGGAATCGTTTATTCGAGAAAGACACTGACTTGAACACAAAGAAGGTGTGTCGTCTTGTCCAGATCAAATAATGTCTAGGATATGTCACATGTCCATAGATATCATTTACCTGAAGAGAACCTTTGGATTCCAGAAAAAAGTTCTAATATTGTTGCTAGATTTGTCTTCATTCATTTTTGGTTTTGAACTTGTTTTAATTTCTCTCTTATTATGTAGCTTTTATCTTAAGACATGATCACTTGCTATTATATGTCTGAAGTCTTATGCTTTACTGCTATAGTGTATTTGATGATTGTGGATGTTCAGTCCATGCAACTGACCAGTTTGGTGTATTCTTTTTATGTTATTTATAAGATTGTGTTTTTCTTTTCTGTATCTCTAGTTCTCTACACACTTCCATCGTTCTTTCTTTTAAACTGGGGATTAGTTGACCTAACTGTTGGATTTATTTTTCATTATTGCCGGTGTTATTTGACAGGTTTCAGCTCGTGTTCACATGAGGGGAATTGATGTGTTCAGCTCGTTTGACAGCTTAGCTCTGAAAAAAACTTACCTCGCATGGCAAGTTTGAAAGGTAAGTTTTCCAATTTGAACAGAATCAAGCTTAGTTTTATGATCGAATTTTGACTTAGTTCATAGCCTTAATTATACTTATATGGAATAATGGAAGATAAATTTACGTGATTGCTATCAAATTTTTGTTTTCCTGTCATAAATCATCTTTTAATATCTGTATTATCAGGTAAATGATATCTATGGACATGTGACATATCCTAGATATTATTTGATCTGGACAAGACGACACACCTTCTTTGTATTCAAGTCAGTGTCTTTCAGAATGTTGTTGAGTCGAGAAATCGAGATGCAGTTGCCCCCTTGCAGAAGGAACTTCTCAACTATGTTGGAGGGTGAGTTTTATCAAAACCTTCTTACCTGCCTGTTGCAAGACTTGCGTATTAAGCATAAATTGAATTTGAATTCTCTGGACAAATTATGTAATGTTAACAGGTCTTTACCATGAGTCCATGCATTTCTTGAAGAATTGAGTTTATGTGCCTATGTTGTTATTGTTTCTTACCCTTAGGTTTTAAGAATCAGCTAAAGCAAATTAAAAATGAAATATAAAGTAGGAGGTGGGTAGTGAGACAGTCAGTCATCCCGAGATTCCTTAATTCTCATTTAGACCCTTGTCAATGACTGCAGCTGAGATCTTCCTGCGGCATTCGGTTTTCGCAGTGTAGAAGAAGATATGGTTGGAGGCTTTCCATATGAAGTACCCGAAGAATATCAAAATATGCCACTACTTAAAGGCAGAGCAGCAGTGGATATGAAGGTGAAGGTGAAAGACAATCCCAATGTGGGCGATTGTGTCTTCCATATTGTTCTAGATGGTTACAATGCCCCGGTAACAGCTGGGAATTTTGTGGACTCGGTGGAGAGGCATTTTTATGATGGCATGGAGATTCAAAGAGGTTAGACAAAGTATCCATTGTTAAATTATCCCATGTTGAAAACTAAAAATTCCTTTACATTATTAAGAAGTTTTTGACATTATGCAGCGGATCGTTTCGTGGTTCAAACTGGTGATCCAGAAGGGCCTGCTGAGGGTTTCATTGACCCCAGTACAGAGAAGACCAGGACAATACCCCTGGAACTTATGGTGGAGGGAGAAAAAGCACCTGTTTACGGGGATTTTTGGGTTTTATTTTGTTCCAAGATGGCATTTTTTGTAACTGGGGATTTTACTGCAAATAGGAGTCAAAACCACCAGTGATATCAGAGCCTAGTTGTGCCTACGAATCAGAAGACTGCACCATTATTGATGTGGATGACTACCCTGGACGAGATCGATAAGATGGTATGTGTATAATGTTTTCACTGGTAGAGCAATAGTCTAGTGTGATATCGAAATTATTCAAGAAGTTTTGATAATATTGCGTTTTGTGTAGGATGCTGAGTTTGAGATGGAAGTTGAGGATGCTGAGTTCGAGGATATTGACAACCCCGATAAGAAGAATCCAGTAGCTGTCAGTGAGTACCTCAACGATATATTCTCCTACTACCGGAAAGTTGAGGTACTGTTTCACAATGAGCTTCAGAGTTTACAGTTTGTAACTTGTCTGTGAGTTTAAAGTTTTTAAACCTTGTTCTACTTCGTTGCAATGCAGACTTAAAGCAAAGTGTGTTTCATACAACACTTTCGTTGTGCTTTCATACAACAGCTTTCCAGGGCACCCACAACGAAGTGTTCAGTACAGCTTTCTAGGGCTCATCCGATGGAGGCGGTAGAGGTTGAAGAAATAGAAATTGGCTGGAATTAAGATAAGTTCTTCTCACCACACAATGCTTTATACCCCTGATTTACACACCTGCTGATGTTAGGGTGTTTATGTGACAGCTACGTGAGTACATTATTTTTTTCCTACTGTATTTACACACCTGCTGATGTTAGGGTGTTATATGTGCTGCATGAGTTTAGATTCACTTGGTTTGACGTGGAATAAAACAAATGGTATCACATTGATATGCTTAGTAACATAGACTATTTATTAATAACAACAGAAAATAGGGATTTACATGAATGTCATATATGGTTGCATGTTAAACATGTCTACAAAATCTACCCAACATGTTTAAACTTAGAGCCTAAATGGCAACCCTATACAATCAATCAAAAGATAACCAGATCTGAGGTAACCTAAACATTAAGGGTTGTTTCTTGAAACGTTTCAATTAACTGTTGGAGACCAAAAGTTGCACCCTTGAGCTGTAGATACTCCAAGCTGTTTCTAACCAACATGTTATCAACTTCTAGGTCGGTAGGTAGTATTCCTTGCCTCTCTAACGCATCTTTTCCCATATGAGGAATTTTGTACCTATTCGACCCTCTCACTTTCATAACCTCAATCATGACTCCTTGTAGTGACAAAAATACCTTGTTCAGCGTTTTTGCATTCATCCCTTCAAAAGCATTTTCTGTTGCTGCAATGAGTTGATCAATTGTCAAGGATGCAGTTTCATGTTGTAGTGTTTGTATGGACCTGAAAAAACCTAGATCCAATACATTCAAATCGGGTGATTGGGCAGGTTGTGGTCCAATTCTAATGTTGAAACCATCTGCGCTTGCTACTGCCCTAAAATCAGGGTCATCATCAAAGATATGGGCCTTGGCATTGTCTTGTTGAATGTATATATTCCCGCTTGATATTAGAGGCCATTTCTCCTTGATGGCTGGAACTAACTTCTCAATCATGAACAACTTTGTTACCTCTCTTGTTACATTCATAGGGATTGTAATTGGTGTACCTTTTGCTCTCTTCGGTGTTGTCTTCTTTGCAAGCTTTGTAGTAACAAATGGCCATAGCCCAATCTTCCCATCAAAGATAACATCCCCCTCATCACTAAGAATAGGCCTACAAACGGCACACAAGAACATTACTTTTGTGATGAATCTCTTACTTTGACATTCACGGTGCGGGTCTGTTTCTTCTGGTAGCAGATAGTATCTCTCCGCGGCCCTAGTAAGGAAAAACCACTTCTCATCTATGTGCACTACATGGTGCATATCTTTGAAGGTAGTCTTTGTAGTTATAATGCTATGATACAAATGACTAACACAAAAATGCAACCTTTTTAACTGATTTTTCTGTGAAATAAAAGGTTTGATTGCATTGGAATGCTTGCGTATGTCTTTGTTTTTAATCCAACTACACAATTTAGTCTTGCTTACATGGAGTGCAGCAGCAAGTGAACGTTGGTTTGTCCTTTGTTGTAGTGGAATTGCCATAATCATCTCCTTGTTGAGCTCAATGGGCAGCCTCCCTTTCTTACCTTTCACCTTCTTGTTTAGATCGATGACGACATTTAATTGCATTTGTTTCTTTTGCAGGGCACCCAACCTTGTGATTGTCCTGATGGGGACATTCCACTTTTCAGACGCTTCTTTGGCTTTCCCGTGAATGAGTTTGCCATTCTTTTGATTTTGAATGAAGAAAACACTAAGCTCGCTTCGCTCAACGCTGCTCAGGTTACGGCGGATTGAGGGAATAGCCATGAAAGGTAATGAGAAGAAGAGAGAAGGTGGGGCAGAAATTCAAGGAATCTCTGTTTTGGGCAGCTCTGTTTTGGGCAGAAATTCAAGGAAGCTTAGTTTTGGGCAGCTCTGGACAGTGAGAAGAAGAGAGATGGAGAGAGTAATGAATAAATAAGAATATTTATGTAGATATTTTGTGTAAATTTGAGGCAAATTGTAGTATAAACAGATTTGAATTTCAACCATACAATTTCCCTCTATTTTTCTCCACTTCCCCCTCTTTTTCTCCACTTTCCCCTCTTAATTATGGACATGAGAGTTGACTTTTTTATTGGGTCTATGGAGGTTAGTCTCTAATTACAAGGGACAATTTTCTTACAATTTGCTGTGTGCTTCTGACCAAAAGTGTAGCTGGAGTAAAATAGTATAAATACTTGTACTGAAAAGTTTTTTTTTTGGGTCTTGGTCCAATGGCAACTCAGCCATTATTAAAAATCCAGAGGGAGTATTGATAATTTTTTGAAAAGTAATACACGGTAAACAAAATCATATCAAAGCAATCTTCTTCTATTTCAATGATTTTTAGTTTATTGATGAAATGTTACAAAAAATATATTTAGGGGTATGCTATTTGCAGGTCGTATTTTACTTTTGCAGTCTACATTATTTTTGAAAAATATAAATACATCCTTAGTATTATTAACTATATATGAGATCATCCGTATTGTTCTCACATATGCAAACTACAAACTTTACACACAGAAAATCCTTCCCACATGAATATCCCAGGTCGTTGATTCCCACCGGGAACCTTAAGATTGATCAGCCCGTCGCAGCCTACAATTTCGAAATATGTCGGAAGGCCAAACTCGTTCGCCGTCATGGCCCAGGCTCCGAAGCCTCTCCACATCGACGGCGAGAAGATTCGCCTAATTGGGGCTACGGCAGGGTGTCCATGTATCGTGACAGCTTGCTGTTGCAGTGGCTCCAATTCAATCCACCGTTTTTGGAGGATCTGATTTTTAGCAGAATTACTTCTGCCCCAATATGATATTTCTACTTCCTGGACCCATGAGGATACTTAGTAGCAAGCTGCCAAAAGGTCGCCATTTGATCGGGGACAATGTATTGTATGACATAGATGTTAGGCACCCTGGTGAAGTGTAGTCTTAGTTGGAGGCTGCTCCAATTACCAAATATTCAGACCGTGGTCTTGTTCTAGGGAGCCAAATTGCAGCGAACAAGACTTATATATGCTATTATTGAAATTGGGAGGCATTCGGGTTCTAAACATCAATACAACGTTCAGATTCGTCTGGGTCTAAGCCTGCGTCTAGAGGCCAATTCTTTCGTAAAATGGCGATGAACGGAGAACGGAGTATTTGACTTGAGGAATGGGGGAGGGATCCAAAAAACAAAGCAATGCCTGTATATTCCTAGCATAGAAACTACCATAAGATGTGGTAAGTTTGCTAACATAGAAGACGCGGTTGGCTTGCTAGCAGAGAAGCGGTGGGGTCATTGTTAGTATAGCAGTGGTGGTCATTTTGCTTGTCATCACTTGATGCTTTTGAGTTTTCAAGGCTTTAAGGGTGCGTTTGGTTGGACAAGTTTTTGCAAAACTTGGACTATCCAAGTCCATTTTTGTAAAATCTTGTTTGGTTCACCAAGTTTTCCAAAATCCAGACTTGCAAAATCCTAAAAACCAATCAAAAACTTTGTTTCATACTCACAAACTCAACCCAACCAAACAAGGATTTTGCAAAACCAGACTTTCAAAATCCCAAACAAAAACCCAACTCTCAAAAACCCAAAACAAAATCCACACTCTCAAAAATCTTGCGAACCAAACACACCCTCTTTGTATTTTGTTTTAATAAATTGAATGTGATTTGTATCAATACATCGCCTAGGAAAATAGTTTCCACTGAGCCTTTTATCGGACGTCAACTCCAGCACAGCAAACCGTAAGGATTTGATTCACAATAAAAAAGACTTGCGGGTGAGTTGTTGACTATATTATTCAGTTTAATATTAGCTTGGTTGTACCGCGCATCGCGCGGCTTATTTATTTATATTCTTTTAACTAAAGATGATTTTTTTTGATAAATTACAACATAGCATAATCGAATACATGGATTCTAACTAAACCTACTTTAAACCTACTCTAGCCTATCCTATTGATACTTACGTTGTAGTGGCTTGAAGTCCTCACTTGATGCTTTTGAGTGGGGTGAATCTCCCACTTACACCGTCTGATGCACTTCGCCGCTTCGCACTTCATGCGCCACTTGATGTAGCTCCGGTATCTCTGAACTGTTTTGAGTTGAGCATACTATTGGAGACTTTGTGGAGACTGGGAGAAGCCACAGGGGGCTTGTTGGAAGTGGGATTCGAATCCCGAACCTCTCTCCAGCCAAGACTTTTAAGAAGATGTCTTTGTCCAAGTGGGCTAGCCCACTTGGTTAACTAAAGATGATTAATTATGAACTTAATTTATTCATTTAATTTACATATCCAATCTCCGATTTGAACTTGTCGCATCCCCACGCGTTGAAAGTTTTTAACTGATGAATTAATTAATTTTTTTTAAATAATTGACGGTTAAAAAAACTAACCTGTAATACAAGTTTGTATAAGTACAAAACAATTCACTAAGTAAAATATAAATTAAACTAAAATAATTTAATAAATCAATATCATATTATAAAAATTCAAAAAGCAATTACAATAAAATAAATGACGGAATCTAAAATTCAATAGAATCCCTAAACCATAATAAGTGGAATATATAATAAGCGAATCTAAAATTCGAAAAAATCCTTAAGCGGAATCTAATAAATGGTACTTACGTTGTTACGTACGTATATTCATGGTTAAAGAATTAATAAAATGGAGGTTATAATTTTAGAAAAAATTATCTTGATCGAGACCTATTGTTATATAAAATTGAAATCAATATTAAGTGGATTAGTTCAATTCGGTCTAGTTCAATTCAATTCAGTTTAATTCAATTCAGTAAAATATAATTTAATGAAATTTAGATAGACTTACTAATTATATTTTACAGTACATTAATTAATTTACACTTTTATTTTAATTCAATACAGTTCAATTCAGTGAGAAATAGCTCACAGAAACTGACAACTAAAGAATTAAACATTTATGTTCATGGAAAACTTAAGTATCAATAAACTATAGGAATAAATTTTCCTAAACTTGTTTGAATCGGGACAAGTTTTGATTATGGTGAACTGGTTTCATTTGAAACTAACTCCCAATTATTCAAGTATTACCAATTGAAAAACTAAAATAAATACCGAAATTCTCAAAGGCAAGTCATCTAGCAGGCCATAATTAATATGATTTCAAAAAATGAAAATAAAACAAATCACAATTAATATGATCAGTATTACGACATGTGTAGTGCCGTATTTTTCCAGCCGTTGAATAGACTATATGAACAATTTTCTTCAATATATTTTAACCATGTATAACAGCCGTTCAATATCATTTATAATTTTACATGAATAGTATGAATAGTAAATATACCAAATTCAATTTAATTGAATGAACCAAAATTACATAATTAACCATATCAATTGAAAATCAGGAAATAATTACGAAAACAGGTCTAATTGAATATGAATGATGCATATATAATCAAACAAAATAGTAAATTAACAAAAGCACAAATAGTAAAAAAATAATATTATGGTATGATAGGGAGAAAAATTCCAAGTAAATATAATTAAATTGAAAATTACAAAATTAACACTGATTAAAATCTAATTAAATCATAATTAATTATATTTCAAAAATTTGTATTCTTATTAAATTGTCAGTAAGGGAAAAAGGTAAAAATTTACCCAAGGAAAATAGGGAGAAAAAATAGGGGAAGAAATTTAGGACGAAAGAAGGAATTAAAATTTGGAAAACAAATTCCTCAAAAAAAAGTAAGAATAACTATTTAGTATGGAGGATGAAAAACTTTTATAGAGGAGGAGGAGGAGAAGAAGAATGATTATATTAAAAATCTAATAGGAATCAAATTTGAAATCGATTAGCAAGTAAATTTCTATAAAAAAAAAAGCAAAAAAATTGCCCAAGAAAATAGGAGAAAAAATAGGGTAACAAAATTTGGTACAAAAAAAAGTGAGAGTAATTTTTTAGTAATAATATAGGGATGAAGTACCATGATAGATGAAGAGGTCGTTTGGTTGGAGTTACAAAACGGTGGAATTTCAAAATCCCATGATTTTAGATGACTTCGAGTTGTTTAGTCTGCGTAATTTGATAGATGTGGAGGAATATAGAAATACGCGGAATTTCCACTTCCCACAGAACGCATGATTTTTCTTACCGAGTCGCACCTATATAGTTTACAATTTCATCGTTTTTTATTCGTGTAATTACCAATTTATCCCATATATGAGGCGAATTTTTATTTTCCTCCAGCAATAACACGCGCAATGTTTTCACTTCCCTCTACTAACTCCGTCATAGTTGCAGATCTATCAATATTGGTGCAAAATATTGAGATTTGTTATAGATTCTTTTAATTATTATTAAATATGACGATTTTGATTAAGAATGAATAATTTATAAAGTATGTTTATAAGAAAACGAAATTATATTTTTCATTATATATCGTTTGCTTTGGAGTATGATTTTGATTAAGAATGCTTATTAGTTATTTGATTAGAATGGAGTTGAGGTTAATTTATTCGAGTTGTTTTATTTATTTATTGGTTAATTTCTTGTGCAGTGTAGTTAATTCTTATATGATTTATTTTGTTAACGTTATACGGTAAGTTATTTTTAAAAATTGGTTATACAATGAAATTCCCAAGAATTAGATACTTTCAACCAAACAATATCACGTAAAATAAATTCTAGGAATTCTAGCTTCCCACATCACTAATCAAACAAGTTCTGTAAAAATCTTGGTATTTAACGGAGTAAACAAAATCATGGGAAATAAGAATTTCTGCAGGCATTTAACTCCCACATGAACCAAACGAGCTCGATTTTAATTGAATCAACGTGTTTGTGATACTATTTTACAGAATTGTTTACCATTACTTGGTAATTTTATTCAACAACATATATAGTACTATAATATATCGAATGGTTTATCAAGTAGCCTATATAAACATTTGTTGACCTTTTGTGTTTCCCTGTTTTTTTTTTTTTTTTTTGACAAGATGTTTCCCTGTTATTCTTTTTAGTGTAAGTCTCCTCTCCAAGTCTTTATTTATTAATGTCTCCCCGTCATTAGCGTAAGTCTCCTCTGTAAGTCTTTATTTATTCATGTCTCCCCGTCATTAGCGTAAGTCTCCTCTATAAGTCTTTATTTATTCATGTCTCCCCGTCATTAGTGTAAGTCTCCTCTGCAAGGTCCCGTTCAGTTGCGCTCGTATAGTGCAGTGATGTGATGTTCTGTACTGAATTGTGTTGATCTTGAACTGAAAGGTGATTAATAGCATAACATATTTATATGAGTTGAAAATTGATGAGATAAGTTGAAATGTGATTAAATAAACTCAATTATACATATATGAATTCAACTATACTAAACTAGATGAATTTGTTTGTTAAAAAATCACTCAATTGTAGTTTATTTAACATAATATTCATTTAAATAATGTTCAATTTAATCATTCAGTCAAAGACTTGTATTCATTTAAAGACTTGTATCTCAGAAGCAAGAGTTATAATAGAGACATGTTGAATATTGGCAACAAAGAACAAAGCTAAATTGGATGAGATTTGGTGAAAGAAACACAAGATTTTTTCATCATTGGGCAACCCGAAGCAAGCCAATACCATACAAGGAGTTATGGATAGCAATGGAGTCTGGAGAGATGAACAAACACAAATTGTACATATTCTGAACCAACACATTAAACAGGTGTTTGTTTATCAACAAGATGAAGTTTGGAATATCTCAGGCCAGACAGCTGTACCTATTCAGGAGTTCTTGCAAGCAAATACTCAACTACTGTCTGTGGAGCAAATACAGAAATTACAAGCCCCCTTTACTAAAGCTCGTGTGTGGGAGGCAGTAAACCAAATGAAATCATGGGGTGCTCCTGGTGAAGATGGAATTCCAGCAGGCTTTTACAAACTTTACTAGAATTTAGTTGGAGATTCATTGTCTGCAGCCATCCTACATATCATACAACGTAGTTCCTTCCCTATTAAATGGAATTGCACTCAGATTATTTTGATTCCTAAAGTAAAGCTGCCAAAAACACCATCAGATTTTAGGCCTATTTCATTATGCAATGTTAAGTACAAAGTCATTGCAAAAATAATAGCTAACAGGTTAAAAAGACATATTGGCACACTAATATCTGATAACCAACATGGATTCGTTCCTGGAAGAAATATTTCTGAGAGTGTGTTACTGGCTCATGAGGTAGTTGAGTATATCAGGAAATATAAAGGAGGAAGGACATGACTTGCAGCTATTAAGGTAGATATGAGTAAGGCATATGAAAGGGTTTCCTGGAATTTCTTGGAAAAAGTATTGATACATATGAAAATTCCACAATCTCTGGTGAACCTTATCATGCTTTGTGTACATACTGTGACATATCAGATTAAAGTAAATGGTGAAATTGGTCAGACTTTCTCTCCAAACAAAGGACTTAGACAAGGCTGTCCTTTATCACCATACTTGTTTATTATATGTCAGCAGTACCTAACTTCATGGTTGGAGCAAAAGCTTTCAGGAAACAGGAATTTAGGGGTTCAGGTATCAAGAGGAGGACCAGTAATTTCACGTATAATGAATGCGGATGACTATATATTATTCATTAAATGCTCAGAGAAAGCAGTCATGGAATTATCAGAGATTATGCAGACACATGTCCACTTTTCTTGTCAGAAACTGAACCATGCTAAGTGCTCAATAATAATTCAGTCCCAATACATCATCTCAGCTGCAACAGGTGATAAGATCTAGACTGAATATTCAAGGTGAAGGCATAGGAGGCAAATATCTGGGAACCACAATCATTTTTGACCAAAGGAAGTCATAAATATTTCAGAACTTAGTTCAGAAGGCCAAACAAAAATATGAGTCTTGGAAAGTGAAACTTCTAAATTTCTCTGGAAGATTGACATTAGCTAAGCATGTGTTGCAATCCATAGCAGTATACCCTCTGGGCATCTTCAGAATCCCCACACAGATTTTAAAAAGGCCGGATGCTATGACAACAAAGTTTTTATGGGGAGGCTCATTGGATAAAAGACCTCTTTACTGGAAATCTTGGAATTATATCTCAAGATCCAAGTTGGAAGGTGGTCTTGGACTCAAATCCACTGTGGCTCTAAATAAGGCACTCTTAGCTACATTCATGGAATTTGATTAAAGGAGGTTCTTCTCTATTGTGCAAAGTATATAAGGCCAAGTATCTCAGATCTGAATCTATGAGATCGGTAACAGTCAAGGCAGGTGATAGTTGGGGTTGGAAATCTGTGGTTTGGGCTTCTGAATTGATAAAGCAGAACTTACATTGGAAAGTGGCAAATGGAAAGGAAGTCAAGATACATGACCATTGGATTCCTACAATTCAGAATCCTATACAGAATACTGCAGTAGTTTCTACTCATACCAACAAGGTAGAACATTTGATTGATCACCAGAATTGTACTTGGAGGACCTCATTACTGAGATACATTTTCCCTTCTGAAATAATACCACACATCACTTCCATGCATATAGATCCAACATCTGCAGATACACCTCTCTGGAGATGGTCAAGGACAGGGGAATATTCTACAAAGATTGGATATCACATTGCTGCTAATTCAATAGGGACAGCTTCACAAAGCATTAGGCTGTCAGCACAGGCAAGGAAAATTTGGGCTAAACTTTGGAATATTAACATTCCTTACAAAATGTCCACTTTCCTATGGAAGACAATCAATGTGATGTTTACCGACGCATTTAAATATGCTCAGGAGAAAGCTTACAGCTTCCACTTTGTGTAGCAGATGTAGTTTGGCAACTGAGGATGAATCTCATTTGTTTCTGACATGTCCGGAGTCAGTGAGAATCTGGTCAGTGGCAGGGACGGTTCAACAGTAGCTAAATTTGGTTTTCAGTTCTTGGATTTTCCATTTAGTTATGGGTTCAGTAGAGGATGATCATATTGTTAAATTCATAGCCATCTTATGGGAAATTTGGAAGCAGAGAAATCATAATGTTTTTCATCAAGAGCTTCTACACACTCAATGGTGTGTGAGCCATGCGGAATCGGAATTCAGAATAATGCTTAACAGGAGTAAGCTGAGGCCGGGGAGAATACAGAATCAAGACAACTAGGAGAACAGAAACAGAAGCAACAACACTGGCATGGAGCTGGATCAAATTAAGAAGGGAGTTGTCAACAACTGCTCCAGGAGGCTTGTCTATTAAGTTTTGACGGTTCCTTCAGAAAGATAGAATTGTTGGGAACAAGTGGTTGGAGGATATGGAAACCAGGTTGGCCTCTTGATGTATGTATCAAGGCATCTGATTTCTTCACGGCGGTGACCCCTTTACAAGTTGAAGCGGAAACATGTTGGAGAGCGTTGAAAGCATCACTCTGAAATGGCTGTCGCAGAATAAATGTGGTAACAGACTCAGTCATCCTGGCAGAATCGTTGCAAAACCCTCAAAGGACACCATTGGAGATTAGCTCAATCATATCAAGCATATGTAATATCATGAAATCCTTTGTAGATTTTAAAATAATTAAGATTAGTAGAAATTATCTTAGGGAAGAACATAGACTAGCTACTAGTCTAAGTAGAAGGCTTTGTAACATTTCTACCCGTTCTAATTAATATATTATCTTTATTTAAAAAAATGATAACTTTACCATAAAAATAACATTTTCGTCAATGTAATTTTGTTTTGTCTTGAAATGTGCTAAATTGCAAAGTGTTTATTAAAAATGAAATGTACTAAAAAGTGTTTTGATAAAAGGTATTGTGTTAATTAGTTTTTTTGGTATTGGATTGTGCTGATAAGTGGTGTGTCGACAGTAGCGTGGTGTGTGTTACAGTGTTACTGGACACAGCCTCAGACTTGATTGCAATTATTGTAAAAGGATCTGTCCATGACATGTGAACCCTTTTTTGACCTTTCTTTTTGTCATCTGATTGGCATGTTAGGCCATGTCCAATTTTAGTTTCTACCCAGCAGTTTTAGTAACTAGCACCTTCAGGTAGTTTTAGAACCTTACTTTACCGGACTTGATTTTTTTAAAAAGAAATAAAATTTTTGAAATTTAGGTACTAAATTTTTTTTTTATGAAATATTATTTATCTTAACTTGTTTAATTACATTTAAACCACGTACAAATATTCATTCATAAATAATAAAATAATCCAAACAGTTCCAAGCAAATTCAAACCGCTCAAGCAGTTCCAAACAATTCCAAACATATCAATCAGTTATAGCAGTTCAACTGCACATGGCCTTACTCATGAGGCCGCTAGTAATTATAGTAGTACAGTTAAACCTCGATAAATGAATAATCTCACTAAATAAATAATTTTTCCCGGTCCCGACTTGGGCTAAGGGGTTAAATGAATAATCTCGCTAAATGTATTAATGAATAATTTTTTTAGAATCATTAAAGATCTTATGTAAATATAAATGAATAATCACCACATTTCGTAAGATATATATGTTAAAAAGATATTTTTCAAAACAATAATGTTCATATAATAAATCATTCTCTTACAAAAAAGGTGTCTATAGTTTTTTGCTCTTTTCTCCCACCAAAATTGGTCTCATCCTTGATTTTTCCTAACGCAAACAAAACTTCGGAAGTATTCAATTCGTGTTGTATAAAGTAGTTTTGTAAGGTGATCATTGCTTGATATGTACTTAGTCCATATACATACATTAGTTTGTAATACAGGTTAGATACATTTTCTAAAACTCTAGATATTCCATACATTGCATACCATGCATGTATATTTTTAGTAGTTTTAAATATGATGCCCATATGTACATTTTTTTGTACTTAATACACATGCATAATTCATGTAATACTAATGTAATTTTTTCAATACTGTCTAAATGAATAATATATTAATTTATCGATAAATGAATATTCTCGCTAAATAAATAATGTTATGATGGTCCCAATAGTATTCATATATCGATGTTTAACTGTATTTAGTTTGTTAAGAGTAAAGAGTCAACTAACACAAGCATTTATAGAGCTGAATACGAGTTATCAGGAAGACAAACACATTTCCTTACTCTCAATCATTAGTTGCTTCATCACTGATATCTTCATTCCTCTTTATCTCTAGGCAAATCATATTCTTGTTGTGGTCTCTCAATTTCTCACCTTCTTAATCACCACATCATAAGCTAAGCCTATTCCTTTGCCAAATTTCCCTTTGCATTCAGACTTTACTCCCCTTCTCAGTTGTCATAAAAAATTCCCAAAACAAAACATGTCCTCTGTCACCATTGATTACATCAATTCTGCTATAGATGATGTGCAGCTGTTGGTGAAAGCTAGAAGCTCCCGTGACAACAATGAAAAGTTTAAGATGCTGAGATTTATGCTACGGAATCTGAAAACATTTGTTCTTGCAGCTGGAAATCCTGGCAACGATGAAGATCTTGAATCTTGCTTGGGTGATGTCAAAGTTGCCGTGCGCATAAATTCCGAGGCAATTCATCATCATTGCATCCGTTTGAGTAGTACAAATACAACTACTTATCAGCAAGTGGATGCGGTGTCCAAATTCCGAGAAGACATTCAATGTTTGGAGGAAGACTTGGATGAATGCTACATGACTATGTTGGAAGACGAGTCACAGCAGTCAAGCTGTTTCTCCCCAAATGGAGTCCTGGAAACCATTGGCTCAGTTTTGGACAGTCTCGTGGATCTCCAGTCTTTGAGATCCAGGAGTGTTCCTGTTGAAATCGTGGAATCAATTGTAGCCTTGGAAGAGGCGTTGAAATTCTTGCGAGGTCTTGTCCGCTTTGTAGAGCCCGAAGAAGACTTGCTGGCTCACGCTGAAGCTGTTGCGATCCATGCCGCGCATCTCATTTTCAGGTGCAGAGCAGACCATTTTGATGAAGAAAGCCGCAAGGAAATGCAGCTCAAGATTTTGAAATTGGAGCAATTGGTGAAGCCAACAGATGATCTGATCCACGGGCTTTACACTGAAGCCCTGCATAGCTCAAAGCTGCTTCGCCCTACTCCAGACTATAATGCAATCACAGATTTCCTCGATCCTCTCATATCTAATCTTTGGGAGATGCTGCGCCTGAGCACTTATGGGCTGTCTACGAGGACTCAACTGCAAGAGCTATACGAAGAAGTCAGGCTTTTAATGACCATCCTCAAGCAGCAGCTCCACAGCTTGGATCATGCGAAAGACACTGGAGTTGTGGTATGTGATACCGGACTCTTGATTTGCTCATGGTACAAGGCTGAAGAAGTCGACCATCAGCTTCGGCAGTTACTGGAAGCTGTGAAGGATATTGTTGCACAAGTTGGAGATGGCGTGCCCATCTTCAACGCGTCAAGGACTAATGCGCTGGTTTTGGTTGATGCTCTGTTGGAGAAATTGATGAACCTGCGGGTGAGCTGTGACGCTGCACAGGCCATACAAGAAGGACTCGACTTCCTAAGATGTTTCTTGGTGGAAGTCGTTGAGCTGCGCACTGGGCAAGAGGAACTCCACAATCTATGGAGTCGTGTCTTGGATACAGCATGCTACGCGGAGACTCTCATTGATCAGCTAGTGGCTGGTGATGAACCAGACTCCCTCTCACCATCATTCCATTCTCTCGCGTTGAGCATGGACAGCATCAAGGCGGATGTTTTGAGAGTCCAAGTCGACAAAGTACCCAGGAAATTTACTCAACCACCATCACAGACCTCTCCCTCACTGACACATGAGATTGTTGGCTTGGATAATGATGCAAGAGTGATGGTGGATCAGCTCTTACGAGGATCCAAGCGATTGCGTGTTGTCGCAGTTGTTGGTATGCCAGGACTGGGGAAGACCACTTTAGCTACTAAAGTTTACAATGATCCCGCTGTTTTGCACCATTTCCAGGTCCGTGCATGGTGTCCTATCTCACAAGAACTGAACAAGAGCGCCCTTCTCCAGGAGCTTTTAACTCAGGTTGATCCTAATGCATCGTATGGGCTTACAGACGACGATTTAGCAAACAAGTTGAGGCGCCTGTTAAAGCGTAAGAGGTATCTCATCTTCTTGGATGATATCTGGGATATTGAAGCATGGTATAGTTTGGAGTCATCACTCCCTGATGATGGTTGGGGAAGTAGAATCATCCTGACTAGTCGTCAGCATGATTCTATTCCTCATGACATGCTTGAGCCAGGAATGCCTCCACACTCTCTTCATCTTCTAAACACGGAAAATAGTCTAGAGTTGCTGCGTAGAAAGTTATTCCCACAAGAAGAAAACTGGCCTGTTGAAGTAAAAGACACTGCCAGAGACATTGCTGAACACTGCAAAGGATTACCTTTGACGATCGTAATCGTGGCAGGACTTCTTGCAGCTACGGATCAGAATGGTTGGCGTGCTATATCTGAAAGTATGGAGTCTAACATCAACATTGAACCAGATGCCGAGCACTCGCTGGAGCTGAGCTTTAACCATTTGCCGGATCATTTAAGACCCTGTCTTCTCTACTTGGGAGTGTTTCAAGAAGATCAAGAGGTTTCAGTCAGGAGGTTACTGCGCATCTGGATTGCTGAAGGACTTGTTCGCCAAACCACGGCGAATAGTAGCTCAGAAGATGTGGCTCAAGGATATCTGAAAGCTTTACTAGGAAGAAGCCTAATCATTGTGTCCAAGCAAAGATCTGATGGCGGAGTCAAAGCATTTCGGATCCATGACTTGCTTCGTGATTTTTGCTTGAGGAAATCCAAAATTGAACATTTTTTCAATTTTGTCAATGGGGACAATGCTTTGGAGTTCGGCGTGCAGCGCAATCTATGGAGATTATGCATTGATTCTGAACTGGATGGGTTCAAACGATCCAAGCTGTCCTGCCCTCGTGCTCGATCTCTCCTTTTCAACCCTTCCCAGAAGGCACAAGCAACAGATGGGGTTGAAATGCTGCTGGATCCCTCAATTGTGATTCACTTCTTCAAGTTGTTGAAGGTGCTAGACTTGGAGAAAATCGACATAGGCTCCACATTTCCAAGTGAAATAGCATTGCTTGTGAAGCTGGCTTTCCTGGCAATCAGAGGAAAGTTGAAGGTCATCCCACCATCTATAGGTCAGCTCTCATATCTGGAAACTTTGATTGTGGATTCAGGAGAGAACTCTGTTTCATTGCCAAGCACCTTCTGGAACCTGGTGAAATTACAGTACGTTTGCATCAAGAGTTCCCACAACTTTGGTGGTGGCATTTTGCCCACAGAAAATCTTGACAACCCGCTTGCTTTATACAACTTGGATAGATTCTCTGGTGCATTCATTCCTTCCTGGAAAAGCATGGAGAGGCTACTGAGAAAGTTTCCAAACGTTCGCAAGCTGAAATGCAAACTTTTCCAGGGCAGGGAGCGAAATGTCAACTTGATTGGAATTCCAGATTTTCTGAGCAAACTGGAATCACTTCATATGTCGCGTCAGAGTGGATTCAATACCAGAGGCGTGTTAGAGTTCAGTTTGCCAAGAAATCTGAAAAAATTGACACTCACAGGCTTTCAGCTGCATCCAGTGACCATGTCGACTATCGGGATGCTGCCAAGTCTTGAAGTTCTGAAGCTACTGCGTGTAACCTTTGAGGGTGATACCTGGGAAATGGATGATCACGAATTCTTCAAACTCAGATGGTTGACTTTGTCTCATGTGAACCTTGTCACCTGGAGGGACTCGGATGATCAATTCCAAGCATTTGAGAATTTGGTACTGGATAACTGCCGGCATTTAAAAGAGATCCCTTCTCTAGATCAGTTGGCAACACTCAAAGGGATTGAGGTTTATCATTGCTCAGAGGCTGTTGAAGACCTGGTGAGAGACGTCAAGCTAAAGTGCCACGAATGGGGAAATACAGATGTAAACATCCGCTTTCACTCCAGATGATTTCTTTCAACTCAATTCTAGTATTCAAGCTACAATTGACTAGTACATGGTTGCTATTAGAACATGGTTGAAGAAAAACATGTATTAGTACAGGGGAGTAGCTCATTCTACTGCACATCCTAAATGAAGCATTCCAGTTTACATTTCGCGATCAATTTTCACCCTATCCACTTTCAATTGTAAGACCTAGATGGGGCAAACGACCATCAAATGGTTATATTTGCAATGATGGAACACAGTCTTCACCAAATGAATAATAATGCAATCAAGGAAGGAGACTGGCTTCTTCCTCACTTGCCTGAGAAGTGATGTCATTCCTAAACAGGCGCAACAAACCAGAACAGTCCATAACTCTGAGTTTGAGCAGCAGGAAGAGCAGAATCCCACAGCCAAACCCGAGTGCAGCACTAGAACCGGTGAGCGAAACTGCAGCACAAACCAGCATCACAAAAGACTCTTCCTTGCTGCTCATATCCCTGGAGGCCATAGCCAGCTCAATCCCAGCAAACAAGAGCAACACTCCCAGAATCCCAATCGGAAATTGACTCAGTATCCTTACAAAATAGTTCCCGAACACCAAACCAAGCAGCAGCTTCCCTATTCCTAGAAACACCACAGAAGCGCCGCTCCTCCCGCCGAATCTGTACTGTCCGGCAAGCCCTCCGGCACCGTGGCACACCGGCATTGCACCGAACCAGCACCCGAACAGATTCATCACTCCCACGCTCACTGAAACACCGGTTGCTGAAACATTAAGGTCTGGAAACATGTCAGCTGATAACTTACACACAGCAATCACTGAATTCAGGACTGATAACGGAATCTGTGGGATTGCCCCTCTCAGGAAACCAACTTTCCAATCCTCCCAGGTGATTTTCAGCACGTGAATCTTAGACGGGCCGAATCTCAGCTCGTTGATGATCGAAGGGTCTCTGAGAAAGCACAGAACCAGGCCTAGTAAGAACACGATCAATGCTGCCGGAATAGCAGATAACATACTCCTCCTCCGGTCAATCCTGCGCCTCGAAACGTTGTCGTTTTGGTCTTCTTCGTTTTCAGCTCCTCCTCCACCGTCTCCGGTGGAGAGGACGAGAAAGACTAGCGCGACCAGGGCGACAACGACGCCGTCCAGGCCGAGCCATGCGCGGGGGCTGGAGGTTGTGGACTTGGTGGTGGTGGAGAAATCCTGATTGTAGCGAATGTATTTAATGGCGGAGAAAGCAAAGGCGAGGCCCTGAGAAAGCTGAACTCCTCGCACGACGGGGAGAGGGATGATTCTGTAGAAAACCGACATGAGTCCGGTGGTGCCGAGGACGAAGAGAGTGGCCGCCGTGCAGATTCCGGCGGCGGCGATCTGCTCGACGGTGAGGTGGGGGGATTCCGAGACGGCGACGGCGGCGATGGACTTCATGGGCTGGACGGGCATGGGGACCCCGAAGAGGAGACCGGTGGCGATGTTGTAAATAGCGGTGAAGATGAGGGTGGTGCTGAGGTCCAGGTTGCAGACCAGGGTGAGGGCGAGGACGATTGGGATGTATGTGCCGAGGTCGCCGACGGCGCCGCTGAGCTCGGAAGAGACGGAGGTCTTGAGGCGGAGAGAGGTGGAGATGGGGTGGAGCGAGAAGGCGCTGCACCGCAACCACGGGCGGCGGCGCTCTGGTGATTCTGTTTCTTCCGCCATCTTAAGCTTGACTATCCGGGATCCTCTACTATTATATACTAGTATTGATGTAGATCAGTGGATATTCCGTTTGAAATGGGATTTGATGAGCGCGAAGAGGCATCAAAAACTCAGAAGGCTAATAATAAAACGATGAGGACAACCGTTCAATTTGTCTCTTCAATTCAGTTTGAAATAGGCTGCTGCCACCTACAAATTTCAATTCGATTGGTTTCTTGTGAACCACTTCTTTGGCCTAATTGATGTACTGGATAGGAATGCTGAAAGTTATCGGATAATTTGCGTACAGAAATTTTCTTAATTTATTCTACTTACTGTTATTCATCATAATTTTAGTTTATGCTATAAATTTTGCGTAATATATGACTAAGAATGTTCTTGATCTTGATGAGGGGAACCAACAAGGCAAAACTAGTGGAAAGCTTCCGGCACAGTTGGAAAAGAATTTTAACTGAAGCGCCATGTAAGATATTTTATGCATCCACTTTAAAATACAATTAAAATTAAAATCCCGTCTCAGAAGTATTGTTAATTTTTCATGAATGATGATATTTTTATAAATTCATATCATATTTTGGACTAGAAATATAAAATATATCGGATTGTATATATCAACATTCAATTTAAAAAATCGAATACAGAGTACATGAATCATCCACCCTAGTTTCCAAACTGATGTGCTATACACAATCCAGTACTTTACTTGGTATAGTCCAAAATATCAATGAAATGACACTCCCGCCCCCTGCAAGTTGCCTAGTTTTTTAAAAATCAAATAAGTTGAAATCATTTTGTTTAGTACTTTTACACCATATTTTAAATTATAAAAGTAAAATACTGGATTGTGTACAGCAACACCCTTTCTGAACTGCCCAAATACAGGAATCATGGTTTTAAATGATTTGGCAAAGCTCAGCCCTTACTTTTCCACTTGATCACTGAAACTTCTTTATCTGGAGAGTTATTCACACAAACCTTCTCTTCTTCATCATTCTTCATTGAAATTTCTGCCATCACAATCAGTAGCCATTATTTCAGCTTCAACCTTCACAGGAGCAAGTTTATCAGTCTTGTTATGCAACAACAGTTTCAAAATTTCCAGATAAAAGATGTTAACATGTTCCAAGTTATGGAATCTAAGTGAGCACTTTCCAGTAACAATCGGAACCCTAATCCAACTCCAATTCCAATTCCAATTCTGAGTGGTTATTTTTTGTAGTTTCCAAAATATTGTAATATATATATAATTGAGATCAGGTGAGTGCCACCTGTTATGCTCCGGCAGGGGCCCGCCAGAGGGGTGATCGGAAAATAACAGAAATAACGGTAGTTGGCGGTTTTAGAAGAATTTAGATGCGAAGAGAGAAAATGGTTACAAAATTAACTAAATTTCATACAATCAAAGTGATCCCCACCAAAGGATCATTCTACCAGTTACAGATTCAAACTATATATACAAATTGAAGAATGAAATGAAAGATGAAGTTCAGTTTGAAGCTTCCCGTAGCTAACTTGATTCATTGATCTCATTTAGCTTTTGACCCCTTTACTTTCCTTTATTTATGAAAGAGCCCCAGATCAATTTCTTGTATTTGCAGTTGAAACCCTAGATCATAACATTCCCTTCCCTTATTTTGAAGCTGTCCTCAGCTTTAAGCATATCAAAAATGGCTAAAGAAAATGATTAGCTAATTAAGACTGAAAAACCTTGCTTCCATTCTGAACACAAGGTTCCCCTCTCAAGGCCTGTAGCTTATCCTGGTGCTGCTAATAATACCTGAACAAAGGTAGGTAATTCATGCAACTGAACATCCTTCTCATGTAATTCCAAACAAACACGTGCACATGATATTTCCTCCTGGCATGAAGAATGAACTAATGGCAATTATGCACATATAACCATTATGCACTTAATTATATGTTCAAGCTCCCACCATCTCATCCTAATTTTTTTTCAAACTGAATGCTCCTGTAACCCTATTCTTTGAGCAATCATGTGAGATTCATCTGGAACCATTTCAGCCCCATAGATCACCACATATTCCTCTGCAATCTGAAATCTCAAATTCCCTTCTCGAGTCGATAGAAAGTGAAGAATACTAGCTTGTCACATTGCCAAGAAAACAAGTCACCATAGAAGGCTCAACAATTGCAGACAATCATTTATACAAAGCTGCTCACTTTGTTGCTGCACTTTCATGAAATCATCGAGGTTGCCGCCATTCATTTCAAACCGCAGCAGTATCTTAATGGCCAATGTTTTAGCAAAAACCAAGTTCTAGCCAGAGATATCAACATGTAGGCACAATGCATCATCTTAACAAAGTTGTTGCTGCTGCAATATTGAAAGGCTGTGAAGAAGGTGTTGTTTTAGCTCAGAAACAGCTCCATCTTGGTGAATTGCAGGCACACATTGAATCCACAATATTCCATCCTCCTTAATATGCAGCTTGACAATGCTCTCCAAGCTCATATATTGATTTTCAGAGTTACTCACCACAGCCTGTACTAAGAAGAACACCATCAATATAGTCACCTCTTGAATAAGCTGTTCAGAACCAGCCTCTTCTGCACCACTACTTTGGCACTCATATTCCATCAACCTTATGACTCCCCAGAACACAGCGTGCACCAATATGCTCCTTTGCTTCTCTGGTAGCTGATTCTTAACTATTTTCCTTATTGCATACTCCCTCCTCCTAAAAACACAGCGTGTCTTCAAGCTATGGATCAGAAATCCAGTCCAACTCATTTTTCAACTCAGCACCCGCAATTTCAAGGAGACTACATGAATTTCTGCAATATCCACATCTAACATTTGCATAAACCGAGTAACAATCTTCATACTCATATTCAGCACTCCTAGCCTTAAACTCCAGAACCCGACTGGATCCTGACATCTTAAGATTAGTCTTGTGATATTTAACACGCACAGTAAGCTCAGACAAGTAATCTTTCCAACTAAATTTTAGATCATTTAAAGTCCTCTCTGAATCAATCCAAAATTCCAAACAGATTTTAAACTTCCAGCAAAAATCTTTAGGAACTAGCATTGGCTTACATCTTTCCAGCTCATTGACATCTTCTGTTTTAGCTAAAGACTGGTAACATAAATCAAGTAGACCAGACTTGGTTGAGATAACTTCTCCATCTACCAGTTCTTTCCATTCATGCACATCAAGAGTATTTTTAGGAATCTCAATACCCGGATCAAAGCACTTAATACACATAGAAGCATCAACACTATTCCTCTCAGTAACTAAGACACTCTGACCATCAAAATATTTAGGCTCCAACAGTTCTCTACCCTTAGAGATTTTATCAAAGAACTCAACAAAACTCCACAAGTATACGGCATTTTGTAATCCTTTTCCAGATTTAACAAACAAACAAGAATTAACTTGCTTACTGGACTCCATTTCACCCACAAAATACTTCACATCATTGAAACACTTAGAGGCTAAACCCTTAGCATTACTAGACATATTATCATATTCTATTTTAGGCTCGGTTTTAAGCACTGCCTCAGCATTAGAAAGTAAGTCACTCACTGGCACATGATTAATGATTCCGGGATCAAAACAAGCATTATGCTCAGATGTGTTAACACTAATATCATCAGAGTCTTCAATATTCTGACTAGCAAAATCACCCAACCCAAGAACTCTGTCCTCAACTTCTTTATTCAAACTTTCCACAAAATTTCCAGTACTAACATTCATATCCACTGAACTCACACCTTTAGGGACGTCATCAACAGTTTCTTGATCATAACTATCAAGCTTAAAATTGAGATTTCCTTGCCTAGAGTCAAGTTTCACAGAATCAACCAATACATGCACTTTTCTAGGATTAGAAGTTACATTTCTAGATTCATAACTCGCAGCCTTAGGATCAATCGAAACATAAGCATTTGGAACCACACTTTCAGGATTGAAACCAGTTAGGAGATTACCTCTAATCAGAGGTGGCGAAATGTGGCTCGAACCTTCGGTAACCAGTGATTCGGACTGATCTTTCATCGCTAGCCTCCGCTTTTGGAAATTCTGTTGATTCTTCTCAAAGAACGCATCCCACCGTTCTTCACTCTTCTGAAAGAACGCGTCCAATCGCTCCAACATATTCCTCTCAAATTGGCGCTGCCATTGGTCGTCATCAACCGAATCTGCTGTCTTCGTACTGGAGCTGCGATTGTTGCTGAAACTTCTCACAATTGGATTGGGATTTTCCTCCAACCACCTCAGATTGGTACGCCGGAACAGTTTCCTGATAACCTTCACCAATAACAGTCTTCGACGAATAACTGTCCCATTGCCATTGAGAGTCGAAACGACTCGGAGAAGCCATCGCCCTCCGATTGAGCTTCATAATGATACCACGACCCATATTCATCTTCCAAATCTTGCAAGTGTGAAGCTGCTGAAGAATCCCCAATTTCGCGAGGATTTCCAAGGTTCTCCTCGAAATTCTGCTCAAAATGCTGGTACCCATACTCCGCCGGAGGATCATCAAAGTCGCGGTAGCTATACTCCGCCGGAGAGTCCTCATGATAGCAGTAATCATGATCCCAAACCGCCGCCGGAAAGTCCTCATGATAGAAATAACCGTCCGATGAAACCTCCATAGCTACGCCTCAAGGACCTTCAATTCTTGCTATGATTGGGCATCACAGGTCGGTGGATGGGTGCTCTGATACCAATTTGTTATGCTCCGGCAGGGGCCCGCCGGAGGGGTGATCGGAAAATAACAGAAATAACGGTAGTTGGCGGTTTTAGAAGAATTTAGACGCGAAGAGAGAAAATGGTTACAAAATTAACTAAATTTCATACAATCAAAGTGATCCCCACCAAAGGATCATTCTACCAGTTACATATTCAAACTATATATATACAAATTGAAGAATGAAATGAAAGATGAAGTTCAGTTTGAAGATTCCCGTAGCTAACTTGATTCATTGATCTCATTTAGCTTTTGACCCCTTTACTTTCCTTTATTTATGAAAGAGCCCCAGATCAATTTCTTGTATTTGCAGTTGAAACCCTAGATCATAACACCACCCTCTTATGGAGAATAAGAAGAAGTCCAGGGCCGACTGGCTGGATCTCCCACCTGAGATGTTGGCGGAGATAGCGATAAAACTGAAACGATTTGCAGATTTTGCAGCCTTCAGAGAGGTTTGTACCTCGTGGCGTGCTGCAGCTGCTAAGGATATGTACAGTACAAGGGTCCAAAGCTCCCTCTTATCCTGCTTTCCGACAATAATTATCGAAACTGTAAATTCTACGGCCTGTCAGGGAAGGAGGCTCGCATTAAGGCACCCCTTCCTGAAGCAGAAGGCATGAGATGCTATGATGCTAGATTTGGATGGATTTTAGCGTTAGAATCTCGTGGTGTTGGTGAGGTTTATTTGTTCAAACCCTTTTTTGCATTCCCAACCATTCCACTTCCCTACTACCACAACTTCTCCAGACATTATTATCCTGAAAAATATAATCTCAAGGTTGACGATAAGGCCATACTCACAGCTAATCCATCTGAGGTGTCAGATTTCATGGTGTTTTTGCTCGTGAATGATGTCCTCGGATTTTGGAAGAATGGAGACAAGAATTGGACCAGGATTGAAACATCATGTCCTAGAAGCATCGCATACCTTGGAAACAAATTGTACGTAGTTGACGCTGGTTACTTTCTCTGTAGCTGGGATCCCTCTAAACCTGAAACTGACCTCATCCCACTACTACAACTCGCACCAACACCGATGAACTTCTTCCATATTTGGTTGAGGCAATATCTGATGATATCAAATGCTGGTGAGTTATTGATTTTGAAGTGATCCGAATAGATGTTGAAAAACCTGATTGGCAAATAATGAAGGGTGGAATAGGGAGAGATGCCATTTTTATAGGCCGGAATGCTGCTGCTGTTGCCGCAGAGCATTGAACTTCACCAGGACTTCCACACTGAATCCTTTTTTTCCCTTGATAGTTTTAGGCCAAATCATCTTCTTTTTGCATTTGTCATGTGTTAAACCCTCTTTGTATTTGCTTGTGATGTCATATGTTTGGTTCTAGCTTTGTGAATGAATGCACTTTTTTTTGATAATGAATGGATGCACTAAGACTGAGAGTAAAGAGTAAAGAGCATAACATAAATAATTTGTAGCACTTTTTTTTAAAAAAATTTATCACAATTTGTAGCACATGATTTTGAAGGTAAATTGCATATATTTACTGGAGTGGTAGAAAGTTGCATATACTAGATTGTAGCTGCAGAAAGAAAATAAATTTAAGAGGGAATATCATCAGAAAGCACCATCTACGCAGCCAGGGCCTTAACAGTCATAGTAGCTTCTTTCACAGGCTCAGCTGCATCTTTGTGCAGACTCACGTAGTGCTGGCGGCACACCGGCATGTAAAGATCAGCACCGCCTATCAGCTCAGTTTGCGTTTCCTGAGTCTTCCTTAATGTAAAGAACGCTCTCTTCCTACAGACCTCGCAGCGAGCTGTCAGTTTGGTTACGGTATCAGCAAGGGGTACCACTCCAAGAACCGACCCAAAGCTCCTCCTGTTTCAGGGATTTTAGCTCACATAACTGAGAATTACTGAAATAACAATAACATTTACTCAAAGAGAAGGTTTGTAAAATGAATATGTACCTCAAATAGTCCCCATCTAGGCCAGCAACGATCACAATTTTCCCATCAACATCAGCAGCCTCGCAGCAGAAATCATAGAGGTCATCGAAAAACTGGGCTTCATCAATACCAATCACATCCAACTGCCAAAACACATGAATATGCTGTTCAGAAGATAAGTAACAAACTATCCCTATAGCCTATAAATGATACACTTAAACTACTCGAGAACAAAGCTTAGATTAGCCTTATTTGACTACAAACACAAACAAGTTTTGACCTTCAAGACAAATTCCATGGAAAATCAGGCACTACATTATACTCCAAAGGATGTTCCTTTAGGCTTGCTTCTTCGTATGCAACTCAAAAGGAACTTTCTTGCGAATCAATATTTAATATAGTATGCGAATTTGAGATCAAGATTTAAACAAACCTTGTCGTAGGCACTCGCTCCTAACTCAAGCTTCAACGATGAAAGTTGAGATAAACATAGAGATGGGAACTTAACCCCGTCGTGGGTCACCACCGCATCTATGGCATATCTGTTATCCTTGCTTGACTTGATCATGGCCACAGTCCTGCACCGACACACGAAGCATGAAACGGTCAGAATACCTTACAGATGCAATTGCTCCATTTTTTTCAACCGATCCAGTAAATCAGCAATACACACAGAGGATGTGTTCGATTGAAAACTAAAACCCCTGTTATACTAACTAATACTTCAATTTCATTAGATTTCAGAGCAATCCCATACAAAACAGGCATACATACACCGGATCCATATAACATAAACAGGAATTGAGTCTCTGGAATGAAATACCTGCCACTGTCGGATTCAGATTTGACGCGGCGGAGTAGGGCGGTGGTCTTGCCGGCGAACATGGGGCCGATGATGACGTGGACTTCTCCGGCGTGATCGGCGGCGTCGGAGGCTGCAGAGCATCGGACTAGGGAGGACATCATTTTGCGGCGGTGGATTTGAGCGAGTGAGTGAGGAGGAGCGAGTGGGGTTGTGGTGGTGGGTGACTGGGTGAGAAAAAAAACAAACAAATATATAAAGAAAAGGAAAAGCTTTCGGAGTACGACTTGAGGTGGCGGGTTGAAAATTTCAAGAGTTTGAATTTATTTCGAGCGCTTTGAATTTTTGGAGGGAACCATTTTTCGAGGTTGTGGAATTTTGGGGGGAAATATTGAAGAGGAAAATGGATACGGAGCGTCGTCTCTTTTACGCAGTTTTTCCAAAACAAAATACAAATTTATATTTATTCCTAAAAATTTGCATTTAAAATTTGGTAAACTAATTGGAAATGTATAAATATTAAGACTTCCCTCAACGGAAACATCCATATTCATCAAAATCTGTTCTCTCTCCTAATGCTCCTGCTTCTCTCTAAAAAAGCCACTCTCTTTCCCGTTTATTTTCACTGTTTCGGCCAGTAACGGCTTAATTAGCCGTTACACCATGGCGGAACCACCGCCGGAACGCGGCGGCTTTGCCGGAAACCGCAGCTTTCTCAATGCTCTCACCTCCAAACCTCCCCCCTCTCATCCTCTCTCCCCTCTGATCCCTCAATTCACCCAACTACTGAATACAAGGGGAAAATTGCTTGTATCATTACTCCAGCCGAGGTAGCCCAACTCTCCGATCACTATAGCAACGCCCTAGTCGGCAAGTTTGCAAGGATGAAGCCGTCCATGGAATACCTGTACGAGGCGTTCAAGTCCGTGGGTTTCAAAGGAAAATACCAATTAGGCTCTCTAGACTACAGGCACGTTCTGATCCGGTTTGAAGAAGCCGACGACTACCACCGGTGTTGGATGAAGACACAGCTAGCATTCAAAGGTTCTGTCATGAAAGTGTACAAGTGGACGGCAAATTTCTCACCGGAAAAGGAGACTTCTATCATTCCGGTATGGGTTACTATACATGATATCCCCCTGTTTTGGTATAATACTTCTATGCTTGAGAGGATTGGCAACAGTATAGGAAAGTTCATAAAAATGGATTTGGCTACCTCTAGTCTCACAAGACCTTCAGCTGTTAAATTATGCCTAGAGATTGATCTTTTAGCCAAAATTCATAACTCAATCACCCTTACCACCTCTCTCAATGGAGATGTTGCAGAATTTCCCATTGAATATGAGCAATTGCCATTATATTGCAAGCACTGTCACAGGCTGGGACATGAAATTACTGATAGTAGAATTCTCAACCCTGATCTGAAGCCCCTGCCCTTTCCTGTCAGGCCAGCAAACCACCCATACAGGAAACATACTCCTCCTCCTACACACACTAAACCAGTTTACAAGCAAACCACATCCCTACCACAGCAGCCAAAAGGAACTGAAGCTAGTACCTCTGGACTTTCAGCAAAAGATAAGGCCCTGGCACTTCACTGTCAAGAGATACCAACTCCTTTGCCCACTGCTCCTGACATTACCATGAGATATATCAAGAAGAAACAAGCTGAGCCTCAACCTAAAGACAGCCTTCCACCAGAAGCAGCAAGCAGCATTGAAGCAGCTGTTCCCTATCCAGTTCAATCCACTGAGCCTAGCTGTGTAACCACTCCTCCAATTTCTGCTGATTCCCCACCCCCTGTCATACTGCTAGATTCTGATTCAGAAACTCCAGTCACTGAAATAATCTCAGACACTGAATTTGAACCTGTCAGATGCTCTCCACAAGTCCAACCAAAAGAGAATGAATGGTCCTCCCCAGTGAGACCAAAAACTTTTGCCAAAGATGACATTAAAATCCACTCTGGTAAGCTCCCTGTATCTCCTGACAATCCTTTTAATACTAATAGATTTTCCTTTTACTCTCAACCTAGGAAAACAGGTAACAGGTTCCTTCCACTCATCCATGAAGAAGAGGAACAAGCTGAAGAAATAGAGGATGCTGTGGGACTGGAAACAAATAAGAATTGTGAAAGCCCTCAGGATGAAAGAACTGAATCACACTCCCTCTCTCCACAGGTTAACATTTCTTCCAGTCATGACTCATTGAGTAAATCTGACAACACAGCTGCAAATGGTTCTAGTGTCATTGATTCTGACCAAAATAAGGTTTCATCTTATTTTTCTCAGATTAATAAAGTCATAACTAGAACTGCAACAAAAAGCATAAAACCCCGTAAATTATGATTAGTACAACCCTAGGAATTAATGTGTTAGTATGGAATATTAGGGGAATGGACACTTCACTAACTAGACTGAAAAGGCTTGTTATTGTTCATAAACCTGATGTTTTATGCATCATAGAACCGCAACATGATATGTCTGAATGTGACTCTTACAGAAGAGTTTTAAATTTTCCTCACTGTGCTTATGCCTCTAAATGCAAAATCTGGTTATTTTGGAACAACAATGTGGATATTTTGCCAAGATTGGATCATAACCAATTCTTTCAAGTACAGATTAAAAGTCACACACTAAATGAGTTTATTGACTCAGTTTTTGTGTATGGTTTGAGATCTAGGAACGAAAGAAAAGATTTATGGTCTGACCTTATATCATTACAGCTTACTGAATCTGTTTTTATTGGAGATTTTAATGCTATGTCAACTATAAATGAATATAGGGGGCCTGCAAACCCCAGTGCTGCTAGTATTAGTGATTTCAGTGGTTTTATAAATGCAAATGCTTTGTATGAAATTCACACTGTAGGAAATTTTTACACTTGGTCAAATGGCAGGACTAAAGAGGGGGGAAAATACTTAACAGTAGAAAGACTTGATAGAGGTTTGTGTACACATAAATGGTTACAAAAATTCCCCCACTCATCCATCCAGGTACTGAGTAAGCTAACCTCAGACCACTCCCCCCTACTCCTAAAAATAGGTAGCACTACTCCTTCTGTACCCAAACCCTTCAGGTTTATTAACACATGGTTTAAAAGAAAAGATCTATTAGAGATAATTCATCTTCACTGGATCAAACCTGTGGAAGGGAGAGGAATGTACAAACTTTTCTTGAAACTGAATGCTCTTAAACCCATCCTTAAAAAATGGAACAAAGATGTATTTGGGGACATAAATGAAAATGTTAAAAATGCAGAGGAGAAACTAAGACTCCAGGAAATTAGATTTGATCTGGATGGTTCAACTGATGAACTTATTCTGCTCAATGAAGCTAAGGCTCAGTTAACTAAGACTTTAAATGAGCAACAACATTTCTGGAAACAAAAAGCTAGGGTAAAATGGCTTAAGGAGGGTGATCAAAATACAAAATTCTTCCATAAAACTGTGTTGGAAAGAAGATGTAGATTGAACATCACAAAAATAAAAAGTTCAGCTGGTGTATGGCTAGATAGGATGGCTGACATTGAACAGGAAGTTGTTCATTTCTATCAGTCCCTTCTATCTGATGATCCACACCCAGATCAGAACCTTTTTGCCTCCCATTTTCTTTCTCAGATTCCAAATCTCATATCTGAGGAGGAAAATGACAACCTCATTAAGCCAGTAACTTTAGAAGAGTTAAAACATATTGTATTTGGACTTAATAAAAATAGCAGCCCAGGGCCTGATGGCTATACTGCAAAAATTTTTATTAAGGCATGGAACACAATATGTTTTGACCTCTTAGAGGCATCAAATGATTTTATGACTAGGTCTCATATTCATAGGGGTATTTCAAGCACGTGGATTACAGTAATCCCGAAAAAAGAAATCCCTATCAGCTTTAATGATTATAGACCTATCAGTCTCTCAAATGTAACCAACAAGATATTCTCAAAAATCTTGATGGAGAGACTGAAACCTTTGATGCCAAAATTGATCTCTTCAAACCAGTCAGCTTTCCTTCAAAATAGAGACATTTCTGATAATGTCATCTATTTGAAGGAAATGTTCAGATTCTTACATCTTAAGGGTAGAGATCCAAATTGTATCTTTAAACTTGATTTGATGAAAGCTTTTGATAGAGTAAGCTGGCCTTTTTTTAAAAAAATACTCCAGAAATTTGGCTTTAATGGTAGATTTATTGATTGCATAATGAAAAATCTGTCTGATGCTTGGTTCTCAGTTCTGATAAATGGTAAACCCGTAGGATTTTTCACTGCATCCAGGGGTATTAAACAGGGTGACCCTCTTTCCCCCTTTCTTTTTAACCTCTTCTCTGAAGCTTTTACTAGAAGCCTGTCCTATGTATTCCAGACTGGAAAAAATAATTTTTTCAGATTACCTCCCTCAGTAGATCAAATCTCTCACCTTAGCTATGCCGATGATACAATAATTTTCCTAAATGCTTCGAAAAACAGCCTAGTTAGAATGAGAGCTTTTCTTGCAACTTTTGAGGAAACTAGTGGACAGAAAATAAACTATGAGAAGAGTGATTTCTATGTGAGTAGACATGCTTCTGAGAACAAAATAAGACAGATAAAATCCATTATGGGCATGAAATTAGATAGTCTACCATTTAAATATCTTGGAGTACAAATCTTTTCGGGCAGAATCCTTAACTCATACTTCCAACCTGTTCTGGAAGCTATTGATAGGAGACTGAAAAATTGGAAGAATATATGGCTCTCCACTGGGGGAAAATTAACATTAATACAATCATGCCTATATTTTCTTCCACAACACATTTGGGCAGTAATGACACCTACCAAACAAATTATAAAAAAAATTGAGAGGAAATTCTCAATCTTTTTTTGGGGTGTGACTGAAACTGGCCCAAAAAAATCATGGAGAAAGTGGGACTCAATTTGTTATCCCACTGCCCAAAATGGTTTAGGGTTGAGATCTCTAGCCACCATAATTAAAGCTTTTGCTTGTAAATTATGGTGGAAATTTCAAAATGAAAGTGCCCCGTGGACACATTTCATTGCTTCCCTCCCTGTCTCAAAAAGGAAATCTCAGACATGGAAAAGGATATGCAATATCAATTCTTTTGCAGAATCCAATTCCAAGGTCATACATGGTAAGGGACATTGCAATTTCCGGCTGGCTAATTGGACAGAGCAAGGCCCTTTGATTGACTATTTTGAATTTGTTCCTGAACAGTTTAAAGATCTTTCAGTAGCTGAATTTGTAGCCAATAAACACATAGCCACCCCCATTCTACAGCCCTCCCTGCCACCCAATATCATGCAAATCCTTCTCTCAGCAACTATTTTTCCCCATAGGCATGATAAATTAATCTGGAAACCAGATACTCTGGGAAAATTTACTTTCAGATCAGCATATTTGACTCTCAGACCTCCCAGACAATCCTTCCCTGTACTTTCAAAAATCTGGTCTCCCATGATCCAAAAGAAACTCTAGGTGTTTATGTGGAGGGTTCTTAATGTCATTCTTCCCTTTGATGATGTCCTGGCTCAGTATGGTTTTAATTTACCATATAAGTGCTGCTTCTGTAACCACATTCACTCCCTTCAACATTTTTTCAATGAGTGTCACATTGCTACACAACTGTGGAAAGTTATGCACAATATTTGTTGCTCCTCTTATATAGTTTGTGATAATCTATGGGATAGATTAGCAACATACTGGTCTTTCTCTGGTCTGTCCAAACTGCATACACAGCTTCACCACTGTGCACCTGTTTATGTTTGTTGGTTGTTGTGGAAATCAAGAAATAAAATGATGTATGAAAGTATCCCACCAAACATTGACAATCTAGCCAAAAACCTCAGGGATCATATATACTTAACTCTTCTGGCTAAACCTATTTTTCTGACTAGGGAAGTAGATCATGAGCTGGCTGCAAGTGGTTTTGTCCCACCCATCAGGAAGCCACCGAAACCTTTGATTTCTCCTGTCTTATGGCAGAATCCTATACAGGGTATCAAAATCAACGTGGATGCGGCTTGGGAGCAACATCAAGCTGGAATCTCAATTTTAGCAAGGAACTCTGATGGTGTTTGTTTGGAGGCTTCTGGTTTCTCTATTTCATCCCCTTCCCCTCTGTTTGCGGAGATTCTAGCAATTGAAGCAGGTATAAAAAAAAGGGTTGCAATACACACAGCCATTCTATATAGAGTCTGATTGCAAAACTGCAGTTGAGATGATCAAAGCACCTGGAAAAAGCCATTAGAAGCTGTTCAATAAGGTGGATGAAGTTTCTCAATTACTTGGCAGCAACTCACTCACTCACATACTCAGAGAAGCAAACCAACCTGCTGACAGGTTAGCCAAATTATGCAGATATCACAGTACTCAGATATTTTATACAGGCTCTGAACTGCCTCCCATCATCCAAGGCTTGATCCTACTTGATGCTGCTCACTTTCCAACTCTGAGAATCTCTGCCACACAAGCACAATGATATCTAGCTGTCCTATCTACCATTTGCTGCATCTCCTACTACTCAATATGCTTCTGCCTTCTCTGTATGAAGATTCTTAATTTCTATAGTTTTAGTTTCTTTATTTCTTTGCAATATTTTCCAGTTCCCTAGTCTAAAGGTAGATCCCTCGGGCGTAAGA
The DNA here is from genome assembly GCA_948330725.1 of Sherardia arvensis. Taxonomy (NCBI): domain Eukaryota; kingdom Viridiplantae; phylum Streptophyta; class Magnoliopsida; order Gentianales; family Rubiaceae; genus Sherardia; species Sherardia arvensis. The sequence goes on from OX415241.1 coordinate 32,677,736, forward strand.
TCTGCTCTTCGTCATAGACGTTGGCTAAAATGATTCTCGTATGTCGTTTCTACTTTTCAGACCTGGGAAGTGAGGGTGATTATCACCTATATTTTTGGAGAGCCCTCAGCTCTCATATCTCTTTTGAGATTGTACTGAACAGGTCATATGACCATATTATAGGGGTATGGGGTGCCCAATAAATCCCCCGCTTTTTTTATTAAAAAAAAAGGAAATTTATAAATATTGCTTTTTTTGAAGACAAATGTAAAAATATTGTTTAATTTGATGAATACTGCCTCTTAATTCACTAGGTTTCGCAGAGTTGAATAGAAATAATATTTGACAGCAAATTTGATCATTAATAACTTTTGTGATGTACAAAATCTTTGATAGAACCATCCTACCATAACATTATGGCAGGATCGGGACTGAAATAATATTTCATAAGGACGGAGGAGCTAAAATAAAAAGTGATAGAATTGGAGGGACTGTAGTATAATTATGGGATACATATGTGTATTGCCATCATATTGTTGTACATTCACTTTCTCTCTCCAAAATAAACCGCCCACCTTCTCTCTCCAAAACCACTCAACTTATTTCTCCCCAATTTATAAACCCTAAGATTTCATGTTGATCGATTTGATTATTTTTGCAGAAGTTTGGTGGAGTTATCACTATCCACGGTAAGTTTTTTTCATTAATTATCTTTTTCTTGGTAAATATTCTCGGCGATTTCGATCGATTACGAGGGGTTTTGTTAATCCTCCATCCATTCGATTTCTGAGCAATTTCGAGTGCTTTGCGTACCTTTGACCAGTGTTTCAAAGCAATTTCGACGACTTTTTGCATTTTCCGGCAACGCTCAGCTTTTTCAGGTGATGCGGTTCTGTTTAATTTTTTAATTGTGTTTTGTGTGTTAATTGACAGGAATGGGGAACAAAAGGAAAGTTGTTAAGCATCTACCGGCAAGTTTGCACGATGTCGTTGATAAAGGTATTGTAGTTGTTTTGGAGATGAATTTAATCATGCTTTTTTATAACTATGATCTGAATATCATATTAATCTAGTATTATTTGTTGTGTATGATGAGTTTATGTATGTACTTAGTTAGGTCAACTTTATGTGTATGTGTAGTTAACTTTTGTATTTACTTAGTTAAGTCAATTTGGTGTGTATGTGTAGTTAGTTTCTGTATTTCACATCAGTTTAACTAGTAGTTGACATGGCCAATTTATGTATGTGTTTCTGATTATATCACACTAGTTTAGCTTGTATATATGACCAGTTAATTTTTTGCGGGTTATGTAGGTAATGCTAAGAAGAAGAAAATACAAAATGTGCATGATTATACAAACGATTGGATTCTCTGGTTGGTAATGCGGTTAAAATTACCACACAAGGTATTATTGATCAACTTCCTTCAAAATCAGCAGGCTTTTCAACTGGAGAGTTCCCAAGAATTTGAACGAGCAGCAAACTTTACACCATTATTCATCAATTATGGAGGAGGTATCATGTTATTTAAGTTGATTAATTATGATCAATCATTGTACCATCTCGCTCATCTCAATCTGTCTTGATATTTGTTTAGGCTTAGTACTACTGCCAGATGACTCGTCGTATAATTGGATTCCTTGATTTGACCCTAATAACTGATATTGGTGAGGTGGTGATGACGCCAATGATTCGGTAGTGATGACGATGATGTTGTTTCAAAACACTAAATCGACACCGAGATTGGGCTACATCGATGCTGTGATGGCGGAGGTGATGATGATGATTTCTGGGCTGATGGTGATTATACGATGATGATGATGATGACGATGGCTTGATGATTTAAGTTCTAATGGTGATGATGATGATTTTGATAATATCGATGATAATTGGTGATGATTATGATGATAATTGATGTAGTTTGTGATGCTTTGCTGATTGATATTATTGATGATTAATGTCGATTATGATGATTTGATGATTGATGATTTACATATTTACGAGAATCCAATATGACAATTTGATTATGTGCTTTTTTTAATATGATGATTTGATTGTATGATTGATGATGATGGTGATGGTGGATTTGACGATTTGATGTTGATGACTGATGATTAATGTCAGTTATGATGATTTGATGATTTGCGATATTTTTATTGATGATTGAACGGATTTGGAAATCGAACTGATGACGATGATAAGTAATTTTGGTGACAGAGTATTTTTTTATTTAAAACCACTTATAAAAGTGTGGTAATATTTATTAGGTCTACCAAACCCAAAAAACATCTCAAATGGCTGATAAATAATGTTCACTTAGTTTCTACAACAAATTAGTAGATTACAATTTGTATGAAAATGACATTTAGGGACTCTACACCAAACCCATGTCTGCGAAACCCAAATTTGCCGATAGGACGATTCACTACTTGCAAGCATGTTAATAAATCGGAAAGCGAAATACAAATCTCCCGACAAGCACGGGGTGTCAACCAAGTCATATGCTGCAACATTTTGTATCTCAATCCAGAAGACAAAAAATTGACACTCTGTATCTCAAACTGCCTCATCTTGCATCTCATATTGTATCCTCCAAATGTAAATGCCCTGACTTGCATCATTCTGAGGCTGCAGCCTTTGCATTCTTTGCCTTGTTGTGATTGTGAGTCCCTCTGCGCATCTCATGAATAGTACGAGCATATGCAACCTCATCAAGTAACTGAAGTGCATGTTTCATTGCCCCGCTAGCTAATCTGAAGTCCTTGTTTGTGATAATGAAAACGCTAAAATTTTCTTTCAAATGCCTGTAGAAATGCCCATGATTCTCTTCATTAAATAATGCACTAACACCATTGAGTATAGAAGCATTTCTATCAGATATAATCACCACTTCGCGATCACCCAAAACACCCTTAAAATGCTCCAAAAATCAAAACCAATTTTCGTCATTTTCCGAGATGACAATGCTATAAGCTAGTGGATAAATACCGTTATTAGCATCAACCGATGACGCAACTAGCAATGTACCTTTGTGTGGACCACTCAAATGACACCCATCAATAAAAACTAAGGGTCTGCATCCTGCATAAATCCCCGAATCGAGCAACCATAAGCTATGAAGAGTTACTTAAATGTTCCATCCTCATAGCATGACCAAGTAGCTATAGTGTCTGGCATGACTTCCTTCAGCCTATTGCAATACCAAGGAATTATCTTATAGGAATCTTCTATGTTACAATCTAAGAATACCTGTGCCTGCTCCTTCACTTTCCATGCCTGCTGAAATGACATTTCAAAATGGTAGTCACTCCCTGTATATTTGTCGAGGCAGATAAGATGGAGTGCTATATACTTTGTCCATTGATACATCGCTCATTAATTTCAAATTGTATTTAGGTTTAAATTTTAAAAAATATTGGACTGAATGCTTGTAAAGATTGTCAAACGTTCTGATAAAACCTGATCTTTGTTCCCATCCTGCATTACATAAATGTTCCAAGGACACCCCTCAACCTCACACACAACTCTTATATATATAACCACGCTTGTTGTGACGGAACTTATATGAATACACTTAGTAATTGAAACCTGTATAGCATAACACGAAAAGATGCTGCATTTTCAAACACTTGACTTGGACCGATAATAATATCATTCCACACACTTGCAACATTTTGAGTAATCTGCTCATGAAGTACTGGAATTTCAGTTGACGTATTGCAAGAACTATCAAAATTAGAAACACCGTCATTTGACAACCTAAGAGTAGATAAAAAAATCAATATCCATTGATAATTTCATGCCAAATTTTTCAAAATAACTCATAAAATATCTGGAGCTATAAATCACATCATATGTTTTGAGATACTTACATGTTGTGGTGATGAACGTGAGCCAAGGTTGCCGCATCTTCCAATGTATTTGAAACGTAAAAATGCCCAAAATCATCATTGAAGTTCTTGAAGGTGTAAATATCAGCATTATCTTTCATCAATATAAGTTGCTTCTTGTCATACTTAACAGTAAAATGCATAACTTTATCCATGGGATCCAGACCAAGTTTTTCATAAACCGTGGTCATAAATTCACCAAAGCTCACTTCACTTGACAAGCTAAATGATTTTGTAGTTCCCCCTTTATATGTAATTGAACCATCAGTAGAAAAAATATTTTCAGCACCACAATGACAAAAGTAGAATATGCTCTTTTCCATTGTAAAAACCAATCTGCATATGATTGTTATGTACATAGTCAAATTTTCAAATGGGATTACACAAAAATAAAATAAAATCAAACATGTACCATAATATCTGCAATATTTTATATCAATGTTAATAGTGCCCGTGTCAAATGATATGCAATTTCATGTTCTATGGGAATTTAATCGAACAGTATGTGTGCATATATATAAGTTGAAACTTTTAGGCAGCATAGCAACGCAGCAAGCCCACATCTACTTACTTATAATATTTCTTTAGAGACAATATAAACATCAGCCATGAAATAATTTTTTTTGCAAAATCTATAAGAATTTGTGCTTATCAAAATCCAAACATCAGAAAGTGTGGTGAGAGTGATATTTACCCCAATAGAACCTTGAACTATCTCTACGAGATGATGAAATTGGCTAAACTTGAAGTTACGTGTGTCGAATCGCGGCATGCGTCATTTACAGAAGGGCGAAGAAATTCTGAACAAAGAGTTCCATACTAAGCATCGTAAGAAAGAGTGAAACGAAAGAAATAGTTTTTAAATTTTATTTATTAACAATGAAGTGAGGGTATTATTGTAACCTCCCTTTTAAATATGTTTTACAGATTTTTTTAATTAAACCACCTCCCTTCTTAGAGATTAGGTAAGAATTACACACTCTTTATAAATAAAAATTTCCCCTAATCCATATTTTCCCTAGTATTTTACAGAAAAACCATCTGGACCTGGTGCAGAATCCCCATCCATTCCCCAAACTATGTTTTTCAGTTCAATCAAATCAGTAATCTTTACTAAGCTCAGATTGTCTTCATTAGTAATAACAGAATGGATATTATCAAGAAGCATATTAGTTTCATTCATATTACTATCTTGATTATCCTCAGAAAATAAAGTGGAAAAGACATAAACAGCTATCACTCCTATAGTCTCAGGTTCAATCAACAGATTATCATTTCCATCTCTGATGGCTAAAATTGTCTGTCTTGCATGCTTTGATTTAACTAAACATGAAAGAACTTTGTATTTGAATCCCCTACTGTCATCCATTTTACCCTTGAATTCTTTTTCAAAAACATTTCTTGCCTAGCCAAAGCTAAAGTAAGCTCAGCTTGAGCCTTATTTAACTCTGGCCTACTTTCAGTTGAACTATTATTTTGACAATCCAGTTCTTTCTGTTCAACTATCTGTTCAGTCTATAAGACATGGTCATGCATATTTCCAAAAGTATCTTTATTCCATAGCTTAATCCTTAGTTTTAATCTTCTCAGTTTAACATACCATAAGCATAACATTTCAGTTCACAATTTTCAGATTCTATTCTTTTAAACCCATCATGCATTAACAAACAATTTTGAAACCTAAATGACCTTGGCCCTGTAGTATAATTACTATTGGCCAGGTTCATTAATAAAGGTGAGTGGTCAGATGGATTCCTTGATTTGACCCTAATTCTGGACTGAGGGAAGATATCAAAAAATTTATAATTTGCTAGATCTCTATCTAGTCTCTGCCACACATTACCCCTCATTCTCATCCCACACCAAGTGAACATATTACCAATTTTAGGAAAATCAAGCAAATCATTAGACTCTGTAAACTCATTAAAATCACGCATGCTACTGTGACTAGGTGATGACTGTCCTAAATAGTCATTTGACTTCTCTAACCACATTGGAATCTCCTACAATCATAATTGCATTATTGGTGAATGCACTTAAATCATGTCAGAGTGTTTCCCTATCAAGTCTAGTATACCTTCCATACGCAAAAACCGCAGACCATGAACTAGACAAATACACATGCTTTAACTCATTGAGAACAAATTGATCATGTATATGCATAACATTAACAGTAAAATCATCATCCCACAATATTTATATCTTCCCTCTTGGCTCAGTAAACAATGACTGTATCCTAAACCACATGCAATAGACTTGATTTTTCTAGGGTTGACTAAAGGTTTTTATCAGCACAAAGAAAGAAATACTATTTTTCCTTTTTATGCTTCTGACTCTACGTTGTGCACGTTTACTCTTAATATCCCTCACATTCCATACACATATATTAAAATTTAACATGATAGATCAGAAGGAGTGGAACTAAGTTGAGATCGGTAGTGACAGTTTTAAGCCCCTAGTATAATCTTTTTTATTGTATCTCCTCTTTGTATTGGTATTAGGAATTACTGACTTAGTTTGACTCACAGATTGTTCAGAGATTAGTTTATTAAACCTTTTTTGAGAGATCATCAAAGGTTCAATTATAAAAGCCCCATTCTAATCTGTTCTTTCATGGGAACACTGTTGCATAGGAATTTTAGCTAGACTCACTTATTTGCTTATCACCACTTAGTTTCCAAGAACTTACCTGTAGTCATGTTGCATACCTCATCATCTGAATGACTTTCCATCCTTCCATTGCTTCCTTCATCCATATCCTCATGCCCTTCTATGACGTGTTCTCCTTCATTTGCAAGGTCCGAGTGGCCTGCAAACCTTCTATCCTCAGATACTTTCTCATGCCTGTGAGACCTTGCATTCACAGTTAAACCATTAGCAACAGGGGAATCCTTAGGATTGTCCCCTGTGTTTACAACAGTGTTATCCTAAACCGTTTCAACATCTACTAGTTCAACTACCACATCAGTTTCATTGTTGTCCATCAAAACATTGAAACTACTATAGGTTAGCACCTGCTGTTTATTTTTAGCCTTAGTACAAGTATGATTACTTGTTCACTTCCCTTACCTCTACATGCTTTGTTGTCGCTTTCCTTGCTTGTCCTTTATTCAGGTTCACTGATCTTGTTTATGAAATCTTCATTGCTTCCTGTCTTTGCATTCTTCACCTTCCAAGTTTGTTGTGTACCTACAATAGTGCCTTTCTTTTCCAAGTAAACTTGCTCAACAACAAGATTAGTATCAACTATTTTATTAGGTAGATTATCTGATATAGTAGGTCTCCAAACATTGGAGGACCGTCTGTTATTATTATCAACTTTACATGTAGACTCATTATGACCCAATGTAGAGCATGAAAGACAGTAATCAGGGACACATTCATATTCCAAATATTGCCAGAAACCCATAGACCTATATTGTATCCAAACCCTCTCTTTTAGTGGTTTTGAGACATCTATTTCAACACAGACCTTTGCCACATGTGGCCTGGTTCTTTTAATGGTTGCCCGATCTACTTTTATTTGATGCCCAACAAGATTTCCTAGGGATAGCGTTGCAGATTCATCAAAGAGTTGGTGTGGTATACCATACATGCTTACCCATACTGGAACGATCGGAGAGTCAGCATTCGGGTTAAATTCGGGGCTCCACTTTGTGATTCTAATCGAGTCGAATCCAAAGTTCCAAGATTTATACATCCAACACCTATAGTAGTCATCTGCAAGTTGAAAAATGATAAACACGTGACGCGCATCAACAACATAGATTTCAAACTGACCCTTGAATCCAGCCGTATGAAAATCTCGCCGGAGACGGTCCAGTTTTGGCCTGGATCTAAGGAAATCACCAATTAGGGTAAATCTCAAAGGGGCTTCCAATTGATCGCATTCCTCATCCGAGAAATGGGTTACCTGGTTCCCCAAATGATCGATTTGATCCTTTGGATTGAAGGGATCTCTGGTTTCCGATCGGATCGAATGAATGACCGGATCTGAAGATAGATTAGTGAGAGTTTGAGCGTATGATGTTGGAGGAAAAGCAGTGAGTGGAAGGGGCTGGGGGACACCCAATTATGGCACTGCCGTCATGGTGGCCCGATCAATCGACGGGAACGACAAGAAATCAAGGAGCGTGGTGGGTAGGCAAATCGTCTTTTTCGTTAGAGCAACTTTTCAGCCGAGTAACTTGTAAGTTTGGTTTGCAAAAATATTGTTTGGTTGGCTTTAGATTTGTAAATATGAAACAAAATCCTTTTTTAGTTCGTTAGGATTTTGCAAGTTTAAAACAAAAATTGTTAGTATAAAATCAAAAAAACTTGTTTGGACTAAAATTTGGACTTGGAAGAACAAAATCAAACTTGGGCGGGGGAAAATTTGGACTTTTTAAAATTACAAGAATCAAACATTATTTTTCAAAATTGGACTTTCAAAGTCCCAAAAACCGAGTAAACCAAACATAATCTAAGACTTTTTGGTTGGGACATGTCAAAATAGAAAGTAAGATTGTTTGGTTGGGTGGGATGGAGTATACATTTTGAAACTTACAAGCATGGAGTATAAAAAATTTAAGATGCACTAGGATGTATATAAAAATTATTTTTACAAAACTATGATATATGTATATATAATAATAAATTAAAAAATGTTTTTTAAAATAAAGTAATCACAGTTATAAAGTTAATTAAGGATATTATATATAGCTTTTCATCTGTTACAGTCTTTAATTATACGCATTCGCCATCTTCAAGGATCAAAACCTTGGGAAAATGAAATCTAGATCTGAAGGAAAAAAAAAGTGCTTGGGTAATTTCTTATAACTCAATGGAAAGTTTTCGGTTGTATATGAAGCAATAGTTTGTTATTTTAGCACACCAGCAGACGGAGTCAAATGATGTAAAGGTGATCGTCTGTTTCATGTGCCAAATCATTTGTTACAGAAGGGTGATGTAGAAGCATACATGCATAAACTATGTAAGAGTTATTATTGTGATGGAATAAGAAAACCGTACAGAGTGGTCTGAGTGGATGGATGGGATGGGATGGGATTAATTAAGGAGAATCAGGTACACACAGGGGGTTGCATTCCGACTTGCAGGTCTGACCGTATTTTTGGCAAACATCGGAATCAATCCCATAAACTTCCTCGCACACAGAGATGGTATCAGTGCAGTAAGTGCAACAATCTCTTGAATCTCCACAAATAATGCAATCTTTAGTTCTGCAACTCTTGTGGGATTCCCTGCACTGATTCACGCAGGACTCATTACCGCCACTCGGCCCACCCTTGCAGTTTCTGAGGCAGTACTCGAAATAATCATCGGAGCATGTAAGACAGCAGGATGCGAAGCCATAGCACGCATGGGAGGGGGTTACCGAGCGATGCATTTGCCATAAAACTCTGAGCATGGGAGGGGGTTACCGAGGCCTTCAGCGAGGTCGCACATTCTTCTCCTGTCAGCACAGATAGCGCAACAAGATTTGACTCCGCAGCCGGCGCATGGACTCTCAGCCCTGCAACTGCCTAGCTTCGCTTCGCACTTGGACAGGCATCCGGGGATGGCGTTGGAAGGACTTAAACGACAGGTTCGGGCGCATGTCTCGAAGTGAAAGTTACAATAGTCGCAACATTTACGAGGGGCGATTGAACAACCACCGCATTTACCCTCGCAAATGGTTAGGTTTGATCATCACTAAGTAACTAACAGATTCCTGCTAGAAACTTTCAACTCTCTTACCCGTTTAAATTAATGAGCACGCAGTTCGTCTGTCCCTTTTAAATTCCAGCCAAGTTTAGCCTGTTTAGGATAACATACAATTAGAAAAGTGCTGGTTTAGATAAGTTAAAAAGTGCTTATTGAAGCTAAAACGTCCTAAAATATGTTGAAAAGTATTGTGTTGTGCTGAAATAAGTTGAACGGTACTGGACATTATCACATCATACTCATTACTCGTACACTTTTTGTTGATATTGAGGTCATAATTAAATTAAATTTACTGCCAGGAAAGTTACTTGCTGTCATATATAACTAAATTTATCAAAAATAAAATCATCTATTCATATATATATGGAGATGATAATAGGACTATTCCCTTATTGTAAGTTGAAAACCATATATTAAGGGTATCTGCCACCAACAAACTATCATTTTCAGGGAGCATAGTATAACACATATTCAAAAAACTCCTTAGAGTTGCACTTTCATATGCAAGAGTTTATTGCCTCGTTTTAACGTGTTATTTTCTTTTTCTATAAACCTCTGTAGAATTAATGATTTTATTTTTGCAAAATAGATCCCGAATTGACCTAATGTTTGGTTTATTACCAGATCCAACTTCCGCGGCAAACAAATATTATAATTGGAGTACCTCGTGGCTCTTAAGTGGAAAAAAAGATTGAAAAAAAATCAGAAGAAGCAACAGCTTCAAATCGCTGACTTAATCTGTAATCTCAATTGTGACACTATTAAACGATATGCTAGGCCCTCACTTTCTCAGCGTGACGTCGTTATAATAAGTTTTTGTAGTTAGTTTACATATTATTATATTTATATATCTTTTGTTTTGTTTACTTAGTTTTCTTGTTTATTTAAATATTATACATGAAAAATAATGATTTGGTATCTGGAGTGACCGTCTATATTTTATAGACCATGAAGTAGACTATAGAAGAGTAGCAAGTAACTAAATATATCCTTATGGAGGGTTTTATTTGCAATTTCGAAAATATTAAAAATCCACGCGCCTTATTGTTCAACCCCAAATTTCCCCCAATTTCATTATCACCGACATCTCTCTTTCCACAGCTCGACTGTGGCGACGACAGCTTCTCCAGTTCGGCACAAGCTTGACTGCGGGGACAAAAACAAATGTTGTGATGATGGATCGGAGATGACGGATCGGTAGTTCGCCGATGGCAGACGGCAATAGCGGTGGAAGGCTCTGTATGTCGATCGATCTTCATTGTTAAAGTAGTTTATATTAGTTGGAAAGACGATCACACTGCATAATCACACTGTGTGTGTTGTGGTGCGTTTATGCATTTCAAATGTTTGATGAAATGTCTCAAAGAGACTTTAATATAATCATAATGTTTCATATAAAATATACTTATTTTAACTTAAAATCTTTATTTTTTAATCATGACTATTTCACATTAAATAGCATTTATTTTAACTTAAAATCATTATCTTTTGACCATGATGAGTAATTCACATTAAAATGTACTTATTTCAACTTAAAATCCTCATTTTTAAACCATGAGTATTTCACATTAAAAAGTACTTATTTTAACTTAAAATTCTTATTTTTTTAACCATGAGTATTTCACGTTAAAATGTACTTATTCTAACTTAAAATACTTAATGTCTCAAAGAGACCGGCCTCCATTTTATTCTAAATTGTCTAGTTTTTAGAATAAAATGTTTGTTTTTAATGTTGATCTAATTTCTAGCATAAAATGTTTGTTTTTCATACTGTCTATGTTGTCTAGTTTTTAGAATAAAATACTTAATTTTTAGTATTGCTCTAGTTTCTAGCATAAAATGTCTGTTTTTCATACTGTCTATATTGTCTAGTATTTTGAAAAAAATGCTTGTTTTTTATATAGCTCTAGTTTCTAGCATAAAATATTTATTTTTCATACTGTCTAAGTTTATTAAAATACACATATTTTAACTTAAAATGCTTGGTTTTTAAACATGAATATTTCATATTAAAATGAACAACTTTTAACTCAAAATGCTTAGTTTTTAACCATGAATATTTCGTATTAAATTGCACATATTTTAAGTTAAAACACTTGGTATTTTAACCATTAATATTTATATTAAAAAGAACATATTTTAACTTAAAATGCTTGATTTTTAACCATGAATATTTCATATTAAAATGCACCCGATTTAACTTATAATCCACATTTTTTAGCCATAAATATTTTGTATATAAAAGGTGAAGATTTTAAGCTAAATATACAATATTTTAATTTGAAAGGCTTAATTTGCATGATTCAAAAATTGTTTTTAATGAGGGGAATTTTTCAGTTAAAGAAAATGGACGCGGACTTTGGGGACCCACAGTAGACCACAAATACGCGGACGAAAAAGATCAGGAGCAGGCGCGCGTGTTTGGCGTGAAGTTGGAGTTTTTGGAAATTGCAATAAAGGGTCTCCGTGTTTTGCACATAAGGGCTACTTATTTTTCTATTATATTATAGCCACTAATCTATAAATTTCAAGACTAATTAAAAAATAATTGATTAAAAACTATCAAATGTTATCAATAATATACAAACTACATATCTTAACAGATATCATATATGTGAGAAACATTTAAAACCGATCGATGTCAAATTCATCAGTCTTGTGTTATAACACATTATGATATTCTATATATCATGAATAATAATATTAATCCATGATATAGAAGTGTACAATTTTTTCATACGTATATCAACTCGATCGAAAAGATTAGTTTGATCATGAATAATAAGTTTGGCATTCTTTAAAAATCAAACTGGAAAGTACATATATATTCATCTGGTTCAAAGACACATCCCACAAAGGGGATGCTGCTGATACATGAGTACAGCAGTAACAAGAAAGAAATAATTAAACAAGATTGAAAAACTAAAACTTTTATTTCCGTTAAGTTGATTAAAACTCTGCACATCGTGGTATTTATATATTATAAAAAATTTATATTATGTCTGACTACATGTACAGTTTGTCTGTTTAATAATCATATGTATGACTACAGTTACTTATAGCTGGTTCCAGCTATTTAGGGTGTGTTTGGTTCGTCAGATTTTTGAGAGTCTGGTTTTTGTTTTTGGTTTTTGAGAGTCTGGTTTTTGTTTGGGATTTTGAGAGTCTGGTTTTGCAAAATCCTTGTTTGGTTGGGTTGCATTTTGTGAGTATGAAACAAAATTTTTGATTGATTTTTAGGATTTTGCAAGTCTGGATTTTGAGAAACTCGGTGAACCAAACAAGATTTTACAAAACTGGACTTAGATAGTCCAAGTTTTGCAAAAACTTGCCCAACCAAACACACCCTTAGTTTTTGTGTGATCAAATCCTTCAATTGTGGAAAGACCTATTTTTACGGCACCAAATATCGTATTCTCATTTTATATGTCCGAAGCCAAATTATACCATACACTTGGGGTACGTATCCCAAGGTGCATTCTAACATTTATATACGTGCATTTTGATATATATAATTGTGCATTGTTAATCTTTTTTACTTATAGTTTCTATAAATAGTATATGTAAATTGTTATTAATAAAATACATAATTATTAAGGTCAAACATACACTAAATGTGGGTGTACATACACCCGTGATAGGATATAAGAATTGATGACCGAATTCGTTATTAATGGCATTTCTTATTACTGTCATGGCGGAAAATGGGACCGACGTAATAAAAATTGTTATACATGGCAATAATCTGGAAACGCAGATAAAGAGGACACAGTTATGATGTCGTAACTACGAACGAGGATGCATTCGTTTTCGAAACTGTAAACGAGAGTAGTTTAGATATTGCACCAAATAGTTTGTTGATGGGTACGATATCAGTGGTTTACATAGGTAAAAAAGATTGTTACACTTTTTGGCTACCGATATCGTAACATTTAAAATAACAAACGCGGGAATTTGATTTGGTTGACTTTCATGGGACTATGAGTTGCACGGTTCATAGATGCGATATCGCAGAGCTCTACATAGCATGAGATGATATTGTCAATGTTTGCCGAGAACATTACGATATTGTAAACGAGGTTTTATATCCGTTCAAATAAAAAAAATTCTTCAACATTTCAGCTTATTTGCTGCGTATTCCTGTGAAAGTGATGTGGTATCTTCTGATGAATTTGGGAAAATGGTGTGGATAAGCCTGGGGTATTCATGGTTAGATTTTTGCAGAAGAAGCAGAGGAATTTGGCTGTGGACAAGTTGTGTTGTACCTTGATAACAAGCCAGTCCTTGTGAAGGCTTGTGAAGTCTCAAATAAGGAAACATTATATTTCTTATAATTTAGCTATAGAAGTAGAATATAGTTAGGAGACTAATAGTAGTTGTGTTAGCTGGACGAGTAGATCAGCATTACCGTGATTGAAGGACCGAGAAGATCAACACAGCAGCACAGCTTGGGACTATAAAGAGAGACGTATGCTGTGACATAAAGTATCCATCTTGAGTGAAAGTATTATGCACTACAGAATAGCTTTGCGTTTTGGAGCATCGTTGAGTCGAGGAATTCAACTCACCTTTGCCAGCACCAGAGTCTGAAATCGGAAACCTTAATACCTCGGGAGAGGTGGTCAAGATTGCAGTAAGGAGTTGCTGACTGGATGTGAGGGGAGCTCACCAATCCACACGGAAAGATAAGTCATAGATAGTTAATAGTTTGTGAACTTTGTAACTGATCTTGATTATTTAGTGGATGAATTTCATACTTGGCAATACCCCACAGATGTAGGTGTTTTAGCACCGAACTGCTTAAACACATCGGGTGTTCTTACTTTTACTGTTTAAACTTACTAGTTAAAGTAGAAGTATTATTCAAGAACACTGATAATTATATTTACATAGAATGAAAGTAAACGATGAAATTTATTTATAGATTGGATCGAGTTCATGCAGTGCATGGGTAATGTGGGCTCTAAGGATCAAAACCTTGGGTAAATGAAATCTAGATATGGAGAAAGAAGAAGAAAAAAGTGCATGGGTAATTTCTTATAACTCAATGGAAAGTTTTCTGTTATTCATGAAGCAATAGTTTGTTATCTTAACACCAGCAAACGGAGTCTAATGGTGTAAATGTGTTTGTCTGTTTCATATTTTAAATAGCACTGCTACATAACATAGTGCCACGACGGAATCAAATATTTTCGGTTCCGCAGAAGTTTTGTCTCTTTTTTTATACCACGAATAGTATGTTCAAACTGAGCTGATTAGCCCCAAGCATTCGTTACAATCATTTGTTACAGTCTTACAGAGAGGATGATTGTAGAAGCGCATATATCATATTTGCATAAACTATGTAACAGTTATTATTGTGATGGAATAAGCAAACACAGAGTGGCCTGAGTGGATGGATGTGATGGGATTAATTAAGGAGACCAGGTACACAGATGGGCTTGCATTCCGACCGGCAGGTCTGAAGGTATTTTTCGCAAACATCAGAGTGAATCCCATAAACTTGCTCGCACACAGAGAAGGTATCAGTGCAGTAAGTGCAACAATCTCTGGAATCTCCACAAGTGGTGCAATCTTTGGTTCTGCAACTCTCGTGGGATTCCCTGCACAGACTCACGCACAACTCATTATTGTACCTTGACCCACCCTTGCAGTTTCTAAGGCAGTGCTCAAAATAGTCACCGGAGCATTTAAGACAGCAGGATGCGAAGCCATAGCACGGGGGAAATGAATTTACTGACGGGCATTGAGCGCTTCATTTCCCATAAAACTCTGAGCATGGGAGTGTTGAAATATATAAACTTGATTTTGGGTTTAAGCCCAAAATGAAGAGTCCAAGTCTAGAAGAATTCAAGAGAAGGTCTTGGAAGGTATGGAAGATTCTAGAGTAGTTTCTATAGCTCTCTAGAATATGTGGAGTAGTATGGAGAAGTATGGAGAAGTAGAGAATGTTCTAGAGACTAATTATAGCCATTGGATTAGAGTTGAGAAGGGATGATCCTAGCCATTGGTTGGGTGATGCCACTAGTATAAATAGGGTGATGTACTTGTGTTTTCATCAAGTCAAATAATACAAGCCTTCTCTTCTATAAACTTAGCCTATTCCTCCAAGTTCTCTATATTTCCCTTAACATTCATAAACCCTTTTTCAACCTTTCATAGTTTCTTCCCAACAAAGTGGTATCAGGAGCCATAAGATCCTCATAAGATGGCCAATAATGCCATTCCTTTTCAAGTCTCTATGCTCACAAAGAGCAATTATGATAATTGGAGTCTAAGGATGAAGGCTCTCCTTGGAGCACATGATGCATGGGAGATCGTTGAAAGAGGCCACGCCGAACCGGAGAATGAAGGTGAACTCACTCAAGCTCAACAAAATAGCTTGAGAGATTCAAGATAGAGAGACAAGAAGGCTCTCTGTCTAATCTATCAAGGTATAGATGAAGAAACGTTCGAGAAGGTTTCCGGAGCAAAGACGGCCAAGGAAGCATGGGATAAGCTTCAAGTTTCGCACAAGGGAGCCGATCAAGTAAAGAAGGTACGTCTACAAACTCTAAGAGGGGAGTTTGAGTCGTTGCACATGAAAGAGGGAGAACTTGTTTCGGATTATTTTTCAAGAGTTTTGGCGGTGTCAAATAATCTTAAAAGAAATGTAGAAAGCTTGGGAGATATGTTAGAATCATGGAGAAAGTGCTTCGATCTTTAGATCCAAAGTTCGAGCACATTGTTGCTATTATTGAAGAGACAAAAGACTTGGAGGAGATGACGATCGAGCAACTTCTTGGATTGTTGCAAGCCTATGAAGAAAAGAAAAGGAAGAAGGAGGAGGTCGTAGAGCAAGTTTTCAAGATGCAAGCTCATCCAACCAAGGGAGAAAGTTGGAGCAAAACAAGACAAGGTGGCGGCCAATGGCAAAGTCGTGGACATGGATACGGGCAAGGTTGGAGGTCAAATGACGACAACCATGGAGTAGAAGACTCGCCCAGAGGTCGTGGAAGGGGAAGATCCAAACCCAGGTTCGATAAGTCACGCATTAAGTGCTACAACTGTGAGAAGTTTGGGCACTATGCTGCTGAATGTAGAGCTCCTAGAAGCAGAAGAGTTGATGAGAAGGCAAACTATGCCGAGAAGAGCGGTCAAGACGATGACATTCTACTTTTTGCCTCCAAAGATAGTAAAGACGGTGAGAAGAACCAGTGGTACTTGGACAGTAGCGCGAGTAACCACATGTGTGTCAGACGGAGTTTGTTCGCTGAGCTCGATGAAGCGGTGAAGGGTACGGTGGCTCTAGGAGATGAGACCAAACTGGAGGTGAAAGGAAAAGGTAACATTCTTATCCAACTTAAGAATGGAGATCATCAGTTAATTTCTGATGTTTACTACGTGCCGAGCATGAAAAGCAACATCTTGAGCCTTGGCCAACTTGTGGAGAAAAAGCATGACATTCGGCTAAGGGATAATAGTCTTTCTCTAAAAGACTGGAGGGGTAACCTCATAGCCAAGGTGCCTATGACGAGAAATAGAATGTTCCTGCTCGACATTCAAACTGGAGTAGCACAATGTCTGAAGACATGCTTCAAAGATGATTCATGGCTTTGGCATCTTCGTTACGGGCATCTCAATTTCGGAGAACTAGAGCTACTATCCAAGAATGACATGGTGAGAGGGCTGCCAAGAATCAGTCATCCTGACCAAGCGTGCGAAGGGTGTTTACTCGGGAAGCAATTCAAAATGACCTTTCCGAAGGAGTCAAACTCGAGAACGAAAAAGCCATTGGAGCTTATACACACCGATGTGTGCGGTCCTATCAAGCCAAGCTCGCTCGGTAAGAGTAATTATTTCTTACTCTTCATTGATGACTTTTCAAGGAAGACATGGGTGTATTTCTTGAAGGAGAAATCGGAGGTGTTTGAAAACTTTAAGAAGTTCAAAGCCCTTGTGGAGAAAGAAAGTGGGCTTATGATCAAGGCCATGAGATCCGATCGTGGAGGAGAATTCACCTCAAATGAGTTCCTGAAGTATTGTGAAGACCATGGAATTCGGCGACAGTTGACGGTGCCAAGATCCCCTCAACAGAATGGTGTTGCGGAACGGAAGAACAGGACAATCCTTGAGATGGCGAGAAGTATGCTCAAGAGCAAGAGATTACCCAAGGAGTTGTGGGCAGAAGCCGTAGCGTGCACGGTTTACCTGTCGAACCGATCACCAACAAGGAGTGTGTGGGGGAAAACACCACAAGAAGCATGGAGTGGGAGAAAACCCGGCGTATCCCATCTCAGAGTTTTTGGGAGTATAGCTCACGCTCATGTACCGGATGAGAGACGGAGCAAGCTGGATGATAAAAGTGAGAAGTACATTTTCATTGGCTACGACGCCAACTCCAAAGGCTACAAACTTTACAATCCCGATACGAGAAAGACGCTCATCAGCCGGAACGTGGTGTTCGAGGAAGAAGAAGAATGGGACTGGAGTACTCAGAAGGATGAATACAACTTCTTTCCAATAATGGAAGAAGAAAATCACGAAGAAGCAAGGATCGAGCAGCCGAGAGAGGAGCCAACAACCCCACAAGCTTCCCCAGGTGCAAGTTCTGGAGAAAGTGAGAGTTCAAGTGAAAGACCTCCACGTTTCAGAACTCTGCAAGACCTTTATGAGGTGACGGAGAACCAAGAAAACCTTACTCTTTTCTGCTTGTTCGCGGATTGTGAGCCCGTGAATTTTCAAGAAGCCTGGGAAGCACATGATTGGAGAAATGCGATGGATGAAGAGATGCGTGCAATTAAGAAGAATGACACATGGGAGTTAGTTTCACTTCCAGAAGGTCACAAGGCAATTGGAGTAAAGTGGGTGTTCAAAGCCAAGAAGAATGAAAAAAGATAAGTCGAAAGATACAAAGCAAGACTGGTGGCAAAAGGCTACAATCAAAGAGCCGGCATCGACTATGACGAGGTATTTGCTCCTGTTGCTCGACTTGAAACTGTTAGACTAATAATCGCATTGGCAGCTCAATACAAGTGGAGGATACATCAGATGGATGTGAAGTCCGCCTTCCTAAATGGAGTTCTCGAAGAAGAAGTATATATTCAGCAGCCGCCAGGGTATGTAGTCAAAGGAGAAGAAGACAAGGTCTTGAAGCTGAAAAAGGCTCTATACGGGTTGAAACAGGCCCCAAGAGCTTGGAATGCACGTATCGACAAATACTTTACGGAGAGAAAGTTCATCAAGTGTCCATACGAGCATGCACTGTATATCAAAATCCAAGATGGTGAGATATTGATTGTATGTTTATATGTGGACGACTTGATCTTCACAGGAAGCAATCCACGGATGTTTGAAGACTTCAAGAACGAGATGAAAAGGGAGTTTGAAATGACGGACATTGGGCTCATGTCTTACTATCTTGGTATTGAAGTAAAGCAAGGAGATGATGGTATATTTATCTCCCAGGAGGCCTATGCTAAGAAAGTGCTCAAGAACTTTAGAATGGAGGAAGCTAATTCAGCAAGGACGCCCATGGAGTGTGGAGTTAAGCTAACCATACAAGGAGAAGGACGAAAGGTAAACCCGACACTCTATAAGAGTTTGGTTGGAAGTTTGCGATACTTAACATGCACGAGGCCGGATATTTTATATGCGGTTGGAGTTATTAGTCGATACATGGAGAGTCCAACCGAAATTCATCTAAAGACGGCAAAGAGAATTCTCCGTTATGTTAGAGGTACGACAAACTTTGGCTTACACTACACTATTTCCAATGATTTCAAACTTGTTGGATATAGTGATAGTGATTGGAAAGGAGATAAGGACGATAGAAGAAGTACAAGCGGCTTTGTGTTCTACACGGGAGATACAACTTTCACGTGGATGTCCAAGAAGCAGCCAATTGTTACTTTATCCTCGTGTGAAGCGGAGTATGTTGCAGCAAACTCATGTGTGTGCCACGCAATATGGTTACGAAACCTATTGAAGGAGTTGAAGTTACCACAAGACGAGCCGACGAAGATCTTCATGAATAATAAATCCGCAATCAACTTGAGCAAGAATCCAGTTTTCCATGAGCAGAGTAAGCATATTGATATGCGGTATCACTACATTAGAGAATGTGTTGCCAGAAGAGATGTACAAGTGGAGTACGTGAGGACGGGTGATCAATTAGCAGATATCTTCACTAAACCCCTCAAGCATGGAGACTTCATCAGGATGAGGAGCTTACTTGGAGTTCAAAATCAAGTTTAAGAGGGGGTGTTGAAATATATAAATTAACTTGATTTTGGGTTTAAGCCCAAAATGAAGAGCCCAAGTCTAGAAGAATTCAAGAGAAGGTCTTGGAAGGTATGGAAGATTCTAGAGTAGTTTCTATAACTCTCTAGAATATGTGGAGTAGTATGGAGAAGTATGAAGAAGTAGAGAATGTTCTAGAGACTAATTATAGCCATTGGATTAGAGTTGAGAAGGGATGATCCTAGCCATTGGTTGGGTGATGCCACTAGTATAAATAGGGTGATGTATTTGTGTTTTCATCAAACCAAATAATACAAGCCTTCTCTTCTATAAATTTAGCCTATTCCTCCAAATTCTCTATATATTTCCCTTAACATTCATAAACCCTTCTTCAACCTTTCATAGTTTCTTCCCAACAGGGAGGGGGTTATAACCGATGGCTAATTTATTAGCGACGTCGCACATTCTTCTCCTGTCAGCACAGAGAGCGCAACAAGATTTGACTCCGCAGCCGGCGCATGGACTGCCAGCCCTGCAACTGTCTATCCTCGCTTCACACTCGGACAGGCATCCGGGGATGGCGTCGGGAAGATTTAAACGACAGGTTAGCCCGCATCTCTCAAAGTGAGAGTTGCAATCGTCGCAACATTTACGAGGGGCGATGAAACAACCACCGCAGTTACCCTCGCAAATGGTTAGGTTTGAGGCGCACAAAATAGAGCAGGCGGGAGGCGTTGACAAGATGGGACATTCATTATGCATTTAGAGTAAGGAGCCTCGCAATCGGTGCAGCAATCCGCGTTCACCCTAATGCCAAACTCATCTGATGCTAGCATGATGGTCATCACCATCATTAACACCAGCTGCTTCTTCATCATGATCATCATAGAATTTATATATAGCTGTATTTGGTTTGCTCTCGCTGACCGGCCGGAATGGTATATATAGACGTGAGATTGTTGATTAGTATTGCCATGTATTAGGAGAGCTATACAGCGTGATGATCACTAAGTAACTAACAGATTCCTGGCTCGTTCCTAGAAAATATCAACTCTCTTACCCGTTTAAATTAATGAGCACGCAGTACGTCGACTGTCCCTTTTAAATTCCAGCCAGGTTTAGGATATAATATAATTAGAAAAGTGATGGTTCACCTAAGTTACAAAGTGATTATTGAATATAAAAGGTGCTGAAATATATTGAAAAGTGTTATGTTGATTATTGCTAATCAGTACTATTGTGTGCTGATCAGAATTGTACTGCGCTGAAATATGCTGAAATAAATTGAACCGGACAGTACTTCAATATAGCGAACTCGTACACTTTTTGTTGATATTGAGGTCAAAATAAAATAAAACTTACTGCCGGGAAAGTTACTTGCTCTATCTTTCTTTTACATCAGAACTAAATTTATCAAACAAAAATCATCTATCTATTCATATATATATATATATATATATATATATATATATATATATGGAGATGATTATAGGACTATTCCCTTGTTAAATAAAACTAAATTTCCTCTAAACTAAACTTTTAAAAAACAAATAATATACCCTTAGTATAACATATTGTGCTAACTCTTTTTGTTTTTTTGTTTTTTGTTTTTTGATAATGTGCTAACTCTTGATATGATGGAGAAGATTCATTTCTGATTGCTTGGTTGGGGAGCTGAAAGAGTGGAGCAAGCGTGTTACTATTAAATTAAATTAATGAAGAGACATTAAATTAAACTCCTAACAAACATATTAAATATCAACATTTAACAGAGTGTAAGCCTAAGAGAGTTGAATTTTATTGGAAACCAGTTATATATATAATATATATGTAAAAAGAGTAATTGAGTACCAGTTGTTCTCATGTTAAGAAGTTGGTTAGATGTCCTAATATATTGTGTTGGGAATACAATTTGATAAGGTTGTTCTGTATGCAGGATCAGTTTAGTTTAGCAGGTCAGAATTAAACCTGAAGTGACAATAATATTTCTTTTAAATATATATTATAATTCATGAAACAATAATTTATGATTTGGGAATGTATTCAATTATTACGTAGATGAGTTTAGACATTTAAATTTAGAGTTTTAAAAATTTATTTATTAAAATAAATGAACTAATGAAGGAGTTGGTGTTTGGAGTGACCGTTTATATTATAGCTATAATATAGAGCACGGCAATTATTGCAAAATGGGCGCGGGCCAACATTCGGGTAAAAACCAGGTTATAAGAGACCCGCAACTGATGTATATACACGCATCCAATTTCCCCCAAAAACCACACAATACAGAAGCAACACAGAACCTCCAATTCCCCCCAAAAATCACAGAATCTCCAATTGATCTAAACGCAAAACGCGATCGATTGAGTTTATTTCACAGATCAGAACACGAGGCATGAATTGTGTTTAGACCTGAATTTGAGGCAAAAGCGCTGAATTAAACTGTGGTTTAAGTTAGATGCATGGAGATCCAAAACAAGGTGAGTTCCTGATTGAATTTAGTTTCGATCAATTTTGATATATGCAAGATCAATCCAATGCTGAGGAATCCTTGCTAATTGTTGTGTTTATTAATCTTTTTTTTGTACAGCTTTCAATCAGTGGTGAAAAAGGTGAAGATTCTACTGTTACCGATCTAGGTTCATGCATATATGACAAGGAAGATCCATCTTCATTAGCAATACGTACTACTTGCAACGATTTTCGTGGAACCCTACTTTCAGTTTCATTTTGTAAATACTGGCTATTTGTGAAAAGGGACCTGTTTAGGTTGGAATCTGATCTGTTTAGAATGATAACTTGATTTGAATTTGTAAACACCATGGAAAACTGTTGAAATGCATGTTTGTGAAAAGAGGCATGTTTAGGTTGGAATCTGATCTGTTTAGAATGAAAACTTGATTTGAATTTGTAAACACCATGGAAAACTGTTGAAATGCCTGTTTGTGAAAAGGGCCATGTTCAGGTTGGAATCTGATGTGTTTAGAATGAAAACTTGATTATTTGTCTACTAGGTAACAATGTTGATCTACCTGATTTGGAGGACGTTGATCTTAGAGAGAGTTTTGATGAACTCAGTGCTAGAACCCTTGAAGAGTTAGAAGCACTTTACAAGCTGCATGCTAAAGCAATTGGTTTTTGCTATAGAAAATCAACAAGTAGGAGAAATCATAAAGGTGTTCTCTTCGAAAAATATTTCAGTTGCTCTTGTGCAGGGAAGCCTAACAAAGAACCCACCCAAACACCGCCAACCCCAATCCTAGTATTAGATGAACCTAAAGGTTCAACATCAAACTAAAGAAAAAGAATGCAAAAGGCGTTTCCCATAACCAAGACAGAGTGCAAGGCTTCACTTCGTGTGAAGCTGGTTGATGGAATTTTCCATGTCAAACATCATATCCTGACGCATAATCATGCCTTGAATAGGCCAGCATGGATGCATTTTGCAAGAAGTGAGCGCCGAATCACTCCAATAATAGGTAAGGTAAAAAAATGTGCTTTCAACTTGAAATGTCTAATGTTTAGCATAAATGTTTTTTGAAACTGTGAGAGGCTGTATTATTTCAGGTCATAATGGGGACACTAGTGGAAATACTATGGTTACACGGCACCATATTTAAGGCGTTTTGGAATGTTTTGCGTGGAACCGCCTTAAATTATGCTTACGATACCGTAACTATTAAATCGCCTGTAGAGTAAAAAAAACACGGCGTTGTGATTGCATTTCACGGTATTTTTTAGAAGTGCCTTAAATAATAATATGGTAAGCGACATCGCTAATAGAATCGTTCAGAATCAAAGTAGATTGCGATATCACCTTTCCATTTTCTCAAATATTAATTCTATCTTTTATCTCTATATGTCCATTATCGGTCCCAACCCCCACTTTTTCATCTCAACATCACTCAATCCTTTCACATCGATCTGAACAAATTTTCGCATCCAAACCAGCGACCACGACGACGATACTCCGGGCACGTCCGTGTCACAGAACTCCAGCGGACTACACGCGAACCCAGTTGACCCCGCGACGTACTGTGCGTGAATCCTTGGTTGACTCCGAAAAATCCCCCGCATCTGAACTGGCCGCCCGACGATGATGAGACTTCCGGGCATGTCTGTGTTCACAGAACTCCGACGGACTGCGCGCGAACCCCCGAGTTCCAGAACGGTTGACTGCTTCGAGAAAATCGAGCTTATTGGTGAGGGAACTTACAGGTATAAGTCTCTGCTTAATTTCATTGGATTGATTTGAATTTTGATTACAAGTTTTAGTTTTTGAATGAATTTGATTAATTCTAGTTTTAAAAGATTGAAAGCAAGAAGCTTTGATTAAAGGGGTTATGTAGACTGGTTCATGGAGATGAGGTGGGGGGGATAAAGATGCTTGTTTGAAGCTAAAATACACATTAACAATACAAACATCATTAAATTTATAGTGCTTTTCTGGGAATTTTCAATCTTAAGTTGTGGCCTGACCTATTTGATGCAGATGATTATATCAGAGTTCATTGTATGGCTCTGAGAGAAGAAAGAATTTTGTTAGGAAAACTTTTAACTTTATTTTTAAAAGCTATAGCTTGATTACTAGAGTGTAGTTTTTTGAGTTGAATTTTTAAAAACAAATATGTTGGAAAACTTCATGTTGCCACATATTTTTGCACTTGCTGCTTTCACATGACAATGAAATTCAGCAGCCTAATGAACTTATACATTGGCTGATGCTATGGTTACACAAACATTGACATATTACTTAATATCACAGGTATTTTAAGCACATTACTTAGTGTAGTCACGAGATTATGATGTTTAATGAATACAAGTTGTTATGCAATCGATTGTTTTCGCTTATATGATTTAATTAGTTTGAACATGTAGTTTCATTATTTATGCAATCGATCATTTTTGCTTATATGAATCAATTTTTTTGAATATGTAGTTTCATTATATAAGGTTAGTGACAGGTTTTTATGCTATGCAAGATTTGTGCTTTATATTTGCAACAGTTGTGCATTATATGTACATAATTTGTGCTTTATATGTTCTTTCTGTGCAGAAATTGTGCATATGTGGTGCAGTATGTGGTATTCAAGCAAAAGTAAATTGTGCATTTTATGGTCTGTGCATTGAAATTGTGCATTATGGTTCTTTGCTTCTGCTCATTGATAGAAATTGTGCATTATGGTCTGTTCATTATGTGGTGTGTGTTTGATTTGCCTCGCATGCGAGTAGACATCTAGGAAACTAAGAAGCTTTCATCTCTTTTCCTACTGCAGAGTTATCGTCGTTGCTGTTCTTAATGGTGCGCGGGTGCGGTGATAGTGCAGCAGACGAATCATTGAAGTGGGGATCAGACTGTGAATTTTTTAGATCATCCAGACTTTAGCTTTGTTAGAGGATATCGAAAAACCAGAAGGAAGCATATACTTTTGTAGAATTTAGATGTTGATGCTCCTTTTCTTAGAAGTTAAGATTAGAAATTAAGTAGATGCATGATTTTGGAAAACATGTAATACAATTGTTTTTTTAATAATTAAATTATGGTGTGACAAAAGTCTGATTTAGCAAGTCTTAAATATATTGCAATAAAATTATTTTGATGTGCCCAATAGCAATTGTATAAAACAAAATCGGCAAATAATATGGTGATTGTCAAATTGACTTACGAAATCGGATTACACGGTGTATTTTATAACCGCCTTGAGCCAAAATACAATTTACGGCAGAGCCAAATAAGGCACTTCAAAAACGCCGTGTAAATGCCAAATTGACCGCCGATTATGCTATACCCGTCCACTAGTGGGATGGAAGGTGCTGGAATGAAACCAACTGATGGATACAACTATCTCACATATTTAGCGAGAGGAGATGAGCAATGAGTCATGAACTCAGGGACCAAATCACAAGAGGGACGGTCATAGGATCCGACATACCTAAATATGGAGACCGTTGAAGATACTGGATCAGAACAACATACACACAAGTGACACAACCTCCAAGAGGCAGTGTATTTCTTGCTACGTTTGTGAAAGTTGGTCACCCCTTTAAGTAGCTGCTCCAAAACATACTTGCACCATTCCATGCTTGCTATCTCAGACACATTTGACACAACTTGAATCATCTTCATATCCACATGCCTAGTTTGCAAAGGATGAAGGAAGTTTTCGAGCATAAACAACACAAAAAACTGCACAAACTCATCACCACCATCTGGAAGGGCTTCCATCTCTCTCACCAAAGATTCAAGAGAGATTTCCTCATTCTCTTTTACTTTGAACCTCCTCTTCCATTCAAGCCTCTCCCGTTTTATCTTCTCAGATTTATCTACAGCAATATTCCTTGAAAATGAAGCAACTGGTACATCAACTCCACCGATCGGCAAGCCCAGAACATCAAACACCTCATCAACCCCAATCTTGTATGAAATTGAACCTATAGTTTGATTTCCATGGCCATCTAGACTGGAATTAAGAAGGGAATGATTTGCAGCGGGAACTTACTTATTTGCACCATCAAGATTCGACCAAAACCAGTTGACTCAACAACAGTCTTCTGAGCATCGGTCAGCTATGCTAGAAACTTGGCAACAATACTTAGATGGCATGTTATTTTCACGTCCTTATCCACTCTGCAAAACAGAAATTTAAATATCAATTAAAATGTAACTATCGAATGTTTAGTATAAAAAACTAAAATTTAAATTTAAAAACTTACTTAATTTCATCATTTTCCACAATGCAAATATGCTGTGACTTCTTCCTAGCTCTCTTTTCTGTGACTTCAACTACATCAGTTTCCACATTTTCCCTCTTCCTCTCTTTCTCAATTCTAACACCACACGCAGCAGCACATCAAACTGTGTGTATATGATGAACATCATGGACAGATTGCGAATCAAAGGGCTGTTGTTGAATAGTGGACTGGGAATGGGCCTCTACATTGTGTTGGGGCTCGGGCTCGGACTCGATAATCCGGGCTCATTAACCCGGGGCTCGTTAATCTGGAGCTCGACAGTGGTGGACTGGGGCTGGAGCTCGACAGTGGTGAACTGGGGCTGGAGCTCATCAGTGGTGACTTGAGGCTCAATAGTGGTGGGCTGGGACTCAGACGAGTCAGGAAGCAACACCTTCTTTGCACGTTTCTTCTGTGCATGTTTTTTCACCACAGGTTCACCAGCAGCTGCACGAGAACCTTTCTTCTCTGTAGATGGACACTGGTTGCATTTTTTTTAGCGATGCAACTTGCTCTTGCCCGTATCATAAAATCAATAAATAAAATAATCATTGTTACGTGTTAAATAGAGACTACATAAGATAAAAACTACATAAAAATTGCAAGGTAAACGAGATCACACCATGACCTAGAGGACCATCTGTATCAGTACAAGTGGTTGCATTAGCCACTTCTTTTTTCCTTTGGTCTTTTACACGTGTCGACAAGCTGAGTATTACTAGGCGGTTGGAAACTGTCTTCGAAATCTTCATCAATATTGGGCACATTTTCTTCATTAAGTTCTGGGAGAATAGTTTGCAAAACACCATCAGCAAACTTCTGGCTATCGCTCAGATCCTCGTTGATAGGCTCTCTTCCATCAGTAGATTTTTCGGAGCGCGTGTTGCGCTTATACACTATACGTACTGCAAATAATATGCACTCAAATAAGCTAATATAATTTCTGTTTAAACACTTGTAAACACAAAAGAATTCAGGTGAGAAAGACAAGTTTCCATATCATAAACATCAGATTTTAGGTACATAAAAACTGGGGTGTTTAGGTTAAATAATGTTGTGTTAAGTATAGTCAAGTTTCACCTAAGTTTTCACAATCATCACAGTTTTCAACCTAAACAATCAAGTTTCATAAACACCACAGTTTTCAGCCTAAAAAATCAAGTTTCTACAATCACTGTAGTTTTCAGCCTAAATAACCAAGTTTTCAAGCTAAATAGCCTAAACAAACAATGACAGCAGTTTTTCAGACTAAATAATTAAGTTTTCACAATCATCACAATTCACAATATATAATCAAGTTTCACAAACATCAAAATTTTCAGCCTAAATAATCAAGTTTTCACAATAATCACAATTTTCATTTTAAACAATCAAGTTTAACAAACACCACAATTTTCAGCCTAAAAATCAAGTTTCTACAATCACTATAGTTTTCAGCCTAAATAACCAATTTTTCAGGCTAAATAGCCTAAACAAACAATCACAGTAGTTTTCAGGGTAAATAATTAAGTTTTCACAATAAATAATCAAGTTTCACAAACACCAAAGTTTTCAGGCTAAACAAACAAGTTTTCACAATCATCACAGTTTTGAACCTAAACAACCAAGTTTCACAAACACCACAGTTTTAAGTCTAACAAATCAAGTTTCTACAATCACTGTAGTTTTCAGCCTAAATAACAAAGTTTTCACAATCATCACAGTTTTCATATTAAAAAAATCAAATTTCACAAACACCCTAGTTTTCACAATAAATAATCAAATTTCAACACAAATCAACACAAATTGAGCGGGAAAACATAATTCATCACCTCGGTTAATGGTAGGATGCACCGGAATAGCATTTTTTGAGGATGAGTTCTTCATTGTTCTTTGATCTGTGAAAATACATATACAAGGTTAATTACGCATAATCAGAGACCACAAAAAGAAAGCTAGCTAAAAGATACCATCAGACAATCAACACAACAGTTTCGATGCATCAAAACTACAACTACATTCAACCGTGGCATAAATCTCATCATACATGATCATGAAACAAACATCAACCAACACAACAACACATATATGCATCAAACAACTGCACACACTTATATAAGCAACCAACAGCTAAGCATATCCAGCATCACATTTCTGTAATTACATACACTACCCCAAGTAATTAGCATAAAAATTCAGCAAGACTTTGAATCATGACATGAAATCACAACAACAGAGCATACGTAGAGATCATAGAACCGATCAACAGCTAAAAACAGCAGATCCTAATATTCGAAGCATAAGCGATGATCTGATCATTGAATCGCGGAACTAATATGAAATGAGAAGTTACCAAGCGCGAGAGCCGATCGGAATATGAATTGAGCGCCGATCGGAATACGTATTAAGCGCCGATTGGAATACGTGTTGAGCACCGATCGGAATATGTTGCAACAGATCTGGAGATTGGAGCGCCGATCGGATTTCTGAGCTCTGGAGAATCGGGGGAAAGACGCGTAGCGATATGATAACAGAAAATCACTGTTCACACACACACACACACGCATATATATATATATATATATATATATATATATATATATATATATATTTATGAAGTTTCAAAATTTGCATAAAAAGGACCAACACAAAAGTAATTTGTTAAATGGGGGCCGCGTACATTGTTAATTGCAAAAAGAGAACGTCTATATTTATAGACGGTCTATTCCAAGACTAATTACTAATGAAGGGTTCTTTAAAAAAAATAAAAAGAAAAGAACTAATGGAGGTAATTATGATATTTTTCTACTTTCATTAGACTTGTCGAAATAAATTAGATTTCGCATATATGTTGCCCTTTAATAAACAATCAGGCGTGGTGGCCTTGCTCAGCTAGCTGTTTCATCCATCTTATCTGTTTATATACCAGCTTTTATGCATCCTTTTGATTACACCAAGAGAATAGAGTTATAGTGTATCTTAACAAAAACCATCAAATTAATCATAGTATTGATGATGAGGAAGCAGCAATCCATGATTTTAATTATGATGATGACGCTTATTACCATGCTAAACTCACACGAGTCTGGCATGGTAAACGCGGATTGCTGCTCCGATTGTTCAGAGGATACATGTCATGGAGCATGTCAGAATTCAACCGTATCAGAATTCGACCGTGTACATGCAGTGTGGGCCAACTGCACCAATTGGTGCAGAGAAAGTAAACTCACATGCACCGCCAATGAATGCGGTGGTTGTCCTCTAACCCAGAAGGATTGTTGCAGTGAATGCGTTCGAGATTTTGACGGATGCGCGCTTATCTGCCAAGAGGATCTTTCTTCTCTACCGGCAGTGCCTGTCGACGTGCAAAACCTCACTAGACGTATACATGGCTCAGATTCCTTGTAGTGGTTGTGCTGATGAGGAAGGATTCTAAAGATGTTGCGCTTCCTGCAAGACTACAACACGCAAATGTGATTACAATAATTATAATCAGAGAAGATTATTCAAACTCCCGTGCGACCTATTTGAGACCGATTGTGGTGCAAAGTTCCCACCATTGTGTGTTGTAATGAACACTCCTGCACTATGCTGAGATTCCTGCTCCGAGTTTTCTTTCCAGACTTGTCTGAGGAATTGCAGCGATCCAGATGTGGAATGCGTGGCTGAGTGCAAACAAGACCAGTGAAATTGCAGAACCAATCCCGGACACTGTGGAGACTGTTGCGCAGATTGTGCTCTACCCTCTCTTCTTGTGAGCAGGATCTAGGGACTGCTTCCGGTGTCTGCAAGATATATGATGTCGATTGCCGGAATGGCTGCCGACCCACCTGCCCGTCTCCCTAATCCCAATCCTTCCAATTTGCATGAGCATTTCCGGATTGGATTTGAAGTATACATATCCACCTAAAATCACCTTTTCTTTTCTTTGAATTTCTTGTGGTGTTTGCTCTTTTATTATGTTTATGCGTGTTTGAACATGTAAATTTCTTTCCATTTCATGTAAATAAAATAAAACCGCGCTCTCTCCATTCCAACAAAAAGCATCTTGATTTGATTTTTCAAAATTCAAAAAGACAAGAGTTTCACCAGTAATTTATCTTTTAGATCATGTCCACTACATCCGAAATTAAAAGTGTTGAAAATTGTTGAAAGGTGTTGAACTGTGCTAAAACGTGCAAAACAAATTATTGGCATTGAAATAAGTTCAATTGACATATATGTAAAAGTGAAATTCACCATTTTCATATTTATTTGGAATGCTTTTACTTAACAAAAATGTATTAACATTATTTTCTTATATATTAGTCTTGGAATAGACCGTCTATATTACAGCTATAATATAGACGACCTATTTCTGCAATTAAATTATGAATATGGGGACCTTTCTGCAAAGAAATAATGGAGCGGGGACATTTCTGCAAATAACTATTCTTTATAACCTTCTCCTGCAAATATTTGGAAAATATATATTACCAAATTTTATTTTCTTTTATCAGATGAATTCGATCGAAACCCCCAAATCCAAACCCAGTAAGATTCATCCTCCGCGACGGCGATTCATCCACCGCAACGGAGATTCATCCACCACATCTCGATTTATTCACCACAACGCTTGATTCATCCACCGCAACAACGATTCATCCACCGCAACAACGATTCATCCACCGCAACGGCGATACATCCACCGCAGCTTGATTCATCCACCGCGGCTCGATTCATCCACCACAACTGCACGATTCTCAATGGTAGGTAGTTGTTGATTTGATTTGAATCTAAATGTTTTTTACTAGTTTATTCTTAATTAGAGAAGAGTGAGGATAGGCTACTGTGTGGGTGACCTAATAATAGGCTGTTATGTGGGTGATGATGTAGCAGTATTAGTTTTAGGCTGCTGTATGGGTTTTCGCATATAGTTTTTGTGTGTGGTGGTGCGGTTTGGTTGATTTTGGGGTTTGTGTGTGTGGAGTCTAAATCCCTGGTCTACATTTTAATATTTATGAAAACTTGATTGTTTAGTCTGAAAATTGTAACTTTTAATGTGAATTCTGTTAGTTTTAATGTGACTATTAACATCTGAAAAACTGTTGTGAAACTTGATTGTCTAATCTGAATACTGTGGGGATTGTGGAAACTTGATTATTTAGTTTGAAAACTGTGGTGATTTGTTGAAACTTGATTGTTTAGGCTGAAAACTGTGGTGAGTGTGAAACTTGATTATTTTGCCTGAAAACTGTGGTGAGTGTAAAACTTGATTATTTAGCCTGAAAACTATGGTGCAACTTGATTGTTTGAAAACAATGGTGAAACTTTGATTGTGAAACTTGATTGTTTAGTCTGAAAACTGTGGTGATTGTGAAACTTGGTTATTTAGTCCGAAATATATTGATTTTAGTGTGCAAACTGTACATTTTAATATTTATGAAAACTTGATTGTTTAGTCTGAAATCTGTAGCTTTTAGTGTGTATTCTGTCAATTGTTTTTAAGTGACTATTCACATCTTCAATTTTATGAAATTTACTTTATTTAACTTGAAAACGTGACTTTTTAATCTGCCACTTTTACTTTTTGTGAAATCTCATGTTTTACCTTTAGAAACTTGACCTTTTAATTTTGTGTATGTTCATTCATGAAATCTCATACTTTTACTTTGAAAAATTATGATTATAGTCTAAAATACTTTCGTTTATGAAATATGATTGTCTTACTTTGAAAACTGTAGCTTTTAATGTGAAATATTAGTTGATTTGAGTACATATTCTTTGCGTGAACAGTACCGGTAAACAGTGCGCGTGAACATTACCGGTGAACAATACGCGTGAATAGTACCGGTGAACAGTATTCGTGAACAGTACTTTTCAAATTTTGCGAATAAGGACCTCCTTCCTTTCATATTCTAATGTAGTCCTTGGTCTATATTATAGATATAATATAGACGGTCACTCCAGAGACCAACAAATTATTGGCATTGAAATAAGTTCAATTGACATATATGTAAAAGTGAAATTCACCATTTTCATATTTATTTGGAATGCTTTTACTTAACAAAAATGTATTAACATTATTTTCTTATTGGTATCGAACAAGCTGAATTTTACAAATCATTTCATTAAAATAAAAATGAACTGATGTTAAAGAAAAATTAACATGAACTGAATTACATTCGAAAATCCAACAAAACCTAATTAAAGTTTTAGGCCTAGTGTTCAAATAAATATTTAACCTGATATAAATGTAAATTAGGAAAATGGCTATGACTGAAGTATGGATAACATAGCCGCACAAATTTGTCAACAATGGGGGTGATGCTAGTGAGTCGGAATTAGGGCAATTTCGTCCGATCCGACTCATCACTTGTTTCACCCACCCATTTAAATGGGTGAAAATTTGAAATTAATGGATGAAAATATGAGTGATGGGTGATGGGTCGGGTGGGTGATGGGTGATGTTTTCTCACCCATCACCCGACCCGATGTTGGTGTTTTATGAAACACAATCATTTAAGCATAATTGGATTTGAGTATTAGTGAGTTCGGGACGTTATAACAAGGTTGGTGGTGCGGAGTGCACACTTGTATAAACCCATTCACGAGCTCACAATTCTGAAATAATCATTTTGGTATGACTACTCCGGAATGAAGTGTTACATGGATACATGCAGAAATGTATATATAATATGAAATCAAATTTTGTTATGTGATTTTGATTTCCAAATTGGTGGTACGTACGTACGTACGTACATTGGATTTGGATAGGGATGCATGCACAGTTGTCTCAATTACTCATCGGTATGGATTGGAGCGTATACTGTACAGTTGCCTCATATGTACTGTGGTTATCTGCAGTTGCATCTTGGCATTTCTGTGGTTGCATGCAGTTGCTCTATCCTTATCTGTACGGGTGTGGTTTGAAACTGACGTTTTCCCCCTATAAATACACATGCCTTGGTGCATGTAAAGACACAGATCACAAAACAGTAATTACAGTCCTTAAACAAAATGTTCGAAGGCATTTTCTTGTTTCAGGCCTAGAAGCAAGAAGGTTCGATAGTTTTATCCTGCAAGGGAATTCGTGAAACCCAGGCTATAAGGGTCGAATTATTCTCAAAGGAAAGCGAGCCTACGTGACTCTATCGAAATCCAGATACATCACAAATATCCTTTCTCTTTACCCAACAATCTTTGAGAATAATTTGTTGTCATTGTGATGATGGATTCTGTACGTGATATGAATTCCAAGTTTATGAAGTTAGAGAAGTTTGTAGGTGTGGACTTTCGCAGGTGGCAGAAAAAGATGCACTTCCTCCTAACCACTCTCAAGGTGGTGTACGTCTTGTCTACTCCGATCACCGAACCAGCAGAGGATGAACCATTGGAGGAGACACGCAAGAGCAACAAGTGGGAGAATGATGACTACATCTGTCGAGGTCACATCTTGAATGGTATGTCTGATTCACTGTTTGATATATACCAACATGTTGAATCTGCAAGGGAGTTGTGGAATTGTTTGGAGTCAAAGTACATGGATGAGGATGCTTTTAGTAAGAAGTTCCTTGTCAGTAATTTTATGAATTACAGGATGTCGGACTCTAGGCCAATGATGGAGCAGTACAATGAACTGCTTCAGATTCTTGGGCAATTCGCACAACACAAATTGGAAATGGATGAATGTATTTCTGTGTCAAGCATAATTGACAAGCTTCCATCCACTTGGAAGGATTTGAAACACATACTTAAGCACAAAAAGGAAGAGCTATCTCTTGTTCAACTTGGGAGCCATTTGCGCATAGAGGAAACTCTAAGGGTGCAGGAAAATGGCAAGCCCAAAGATAAAGAGACAGTGGTATCTTCTTCTATCAATGTGATGGAAGTTGGTGAAAGTACTAAGAAGAAAAAGGGCAAAAAGCGTCCCTTTGTCAACAACAACAAGGAATCAAACAAAAAAACCTAAGGGTTCATGTTGGATTTGCGGCAAGACAGGGCACTTTAAACGTGACTGTCGTGTCGGAAAGAGCAAGAAGGGAGTGGTATCAAACCATTATGGGCAGGGGTCTAAGGACCAAGGTCCACCAAATCAAGGTCAGTATTTTGACAATGATTTAATTTTTTATGAAAATTATGTCACACTCATTCCTGAAACATTTTACATGCAGGATGATGAAGTTGCGTGGTGGGTAGATTCTGG
This sequence comes from Sherardia arvensis, assembly GCA_948330725.1. Taxonomy (NCBI): domain Eukaryota; kingdom Viridiplantae; phylum Streptophyta; class Magnoliopsida; order Gentianales; family Rubiaceae; genus Sherardia; species Sherardia arvensis. The sequence goes on from OX415241.1 coordinate 32,712,425, forward strand.
TGCAACCAAACATGTTTGCAAGGACAAAAAGTGGTTCAAGTCATTCGAACCGGTTACTAATGGTGCCATTATTCATATGGGAAACGAATCTACCGCCGATATTCTTGGTCGAGGAGAAGTTGTGTTGAAATTCAGTTCTGGGAAATATCTTCATCTAAAAGATGTATTATATGTACCTAGAATTAGAAAGAACTTAGTTTCTGTTGGCATTTTAAATAAGTGTCGCTATAAGCAAGTGATTGAATCTGATAAGTATGTATTGTCGAGGTATTATGTGTTTGTAGGGTTTGGATATTATTGTAATGGTATGTTTATGTTGAATTTGAGTGATATTTTTAATTCTGTAAACATGGTTTGTTCTGGTGCTGATTTACCATCATTATGGCATGCACGACTAGGACATGTTCATTATAATCGCATGCTTAATATGTCCAAAGAAAACTTGATTCCACCTTTTAATATAAATGTGCAAAAAGGTGATACTTGCAAGTTGACTAAAATTGTCAAACAACCTATGAAAAGTATTGAAAGGACATCAAGTTTGCTTGAACTCATTCATAGTGATTTATGTGATTTGCATGCAACAACATCTTTGGGAAATAAAAAATATTTGGTAACATTTATAGATGATTATTCTAGATTTTGTTACATATATTTGTTACATTCTAAAGATGAGGCAATTGCTAAATTTAAGATTTTCAAAAATGAAGTTGAATTGCAGCAATCTGTTTTGATTAAAAAGTTGCGCACTGATAGAGGAGGTGAATATTATGATCCTGTGTTTTTTGAATCTTGTGGCATAATTCATGAAGTTACCGCTCCTTATACACCACAATCAAATGGTGTGTCTGAAAGGAAAAACAGGGTTCTCAAGGAAATGGTAAATTCCATGCTATCCTACTCGGGCTTGAGTGACGGATTTTGGGGTGAAGCCATGTTAACGGCATGCTATTTATTGAATAGGGTTCCAAATAAAAGGAACAAGAAAACTCCATATGAACTTTGGTGCAAAAAGAAACCAAACTTGATTTATCTTCGAGTTTGGGGTTGTCGGGCAGTCGTGAGACTTCCTGATCCCAAAAGGAAAACATTGGGGGAACGAGCAATTGATTGCATCTTTATTGGATATGCCATGCATTCCAAGGCTTATAGGTTCTATGTTATTGAACCTAATGATTTCATTTCGGTTCACACTGTAATTGAATCGGTAGATGCTATTTTTGATGAAACTCGATTCTCCTGAATGGCAAGACCAAAGGATATAGTTCCAACTTCAATAAGAACTATAGAGGGAGATGAAATCTCTCCTGATAAGTCACTTGAACTTCGAAGAAGCAAGAGAGGAAGGATTGAAAAGTCTTTTGGTCCTGATTTCCAAATGTATTTGGTTGAGGGATCAAGAGATGAGATTGATAATGAATATTCTTATTGTTATCATGTTGATGAAGATCCTAAAACATCCTAAAACATTTAGTGAGGCAATGAAATCACGAGATGTTGCTTTCTGGAAAGAAGCGATAAATGATGAGATGGATTCCATCATGGGTAATAATACGTGGATTCTCTCTGATCTACCACGTGGTTGCAAACCATTAGGTTGCAAATAGATCTTCAAAAGAAAGATGAAATTCGATGGTTCTATTGACAAGTTTAAAGCCATATTGGTTATCCAAGGCTTTAGGGAAAGGGAAGGTGTTGATTACTTTGATACATATGCCCCAGTTGCCAGGATCTCCACTATTAGGTTGTTAATTGCCTTGGCTGCTATCAACAACTTAGTGATCCATCAAATGGATGTCAAAACAGCATTTTTAAATGGAGATCTAGAAGAGGAGGTTTACATGAAACAACCAGAAGGGTTTGTTATGCCAGGAAATGAGCATAAGGTTTGTAAACTGGTTAAATCATTGTATGGGTTAAAACAAGCTCCTAAGCAATGGCATCAAAAGTTTGATGAGGTGGTTTTGTCAAATGGTTATCAATTAAACCAATCTGATAAATGTGTATATAGCAAATTTGATAATTCTGGAAATGGAGTTATTATTTGTCTATATGTGGATGACATGTTGATTTTGGTACAAACTAAAATCAGGTTGACCTTACAAAGACTTTTTTGTCTTCAAGGTTTGACATGAAAGACATGGGGGAGGCGGATGTTATTCTTGGCATTAAGATCAAACGAGAGAATAATGAAATCTCTCTGACACAATCTCACTATATTGAAAAAATACTCAAAAAGTTTAATTGTGAGAATTGTTCCCCAGTTAGTACTCCAATTGATACAAGTGTGAACCTTGTACCTAATAAGGGTAAAGCAGTATCACAACTCGAGTACTCTCGAGTAATTGGTTGCTTGATGTATGCCATGACAAGCACAAGGCCAGACATCGCTTTTGCGGTTGGCAAGTTGAGTAGATACACGAGTAATCCTAGCACCTTTCATTGGCAAGCTGTTAGGCGTGTGCTCAAGTATTTAAAGAAAACCAAGGATTATAGTTTGTGCTATGTGGGATATCCTTCAGTGTTGGAAGGTTATTCGGATGCTAGTTGGAATAATGGCGGAGATGCTAATTCTTCTACTAGCGGTTGGGCATTTTTGCTTGGTGGAGGAGCCATTTCATGGTCTTCAAAGAAGCAAACTTGTCTTGCTGACTCGACATTGGAAGCTGAATTTATTGCTTTAGCCGCAGCCGGTAAAGAGGTAGAATGGTTGTATAATCTGATCTATGAAATTCCATCGTGGCCTAAGCCAATTTCGCCTATCTCAATTCATTGTGATAGTCTAAATACTCTTTCTAATGCTTATAAGGAAGTGTAGAATGGAAAATCAGACACTTGGGCATCAGGCATAGTGCGGTTCATGAGTTATTAACCCATGGTGTGATTTCAGTTGATTTTGTAAGAATACAGAAAAATCTAGCAGACCACTTGACGAAGGGGTTAGCTAGGGACTTGGTATTTAAGTCGGTGATCGGGATGGGTTTAAAGCCTATTTAAATATTTGATGGTGGTATACCCAATTTCGCTCTAGTACGACGCTAGAGTCAAATTCAATGTGGAAGGCCCATTATTTAAGATTAAAACATATAATTTTATATCCCGAATGGTATATGTTTGGACATGCATGAAGACCAGAGGATGAAGTTTAAAATTCTTAATGGATCTTTTGAAAAAGTACATATGCATGTGTATGATTAAAAAGATTCACCTATATGAAGAGCGAAGTGTAGCCGCTTCAAGAAGTTAAGGCTTGGCTTTGTATGCACCTCATGAATGTATTGGGACACATGGCTTAAATAGTGTCAGTTTAGCTTTTGAGTTGTATTTGAACTTGTGTGTGTATTATCTTCAAGTGTTCAAATGGGTTGAAGGGTTCAATCTTTTAGACACCCCGATTCTCGAGCATTTGGAATGTGTAATTCACTAAGATGAAAATTCAATCTATAAGAAATTTTCATTTATGCACTTGTTTGGTTTTGATGGATTGTTGTTTTTCCAAATCAAGGATTATACTTAAATGGGAGAGGATTGTTGGTGTTTTATGAAACACAATCATTTAAGCATAATTGGATTTGAGTATTAGTGAGTTCGGGACGTTATAACAAGGTTGGTGGTGCGGAGTGCACACCTGTATAAACCCATCCACGAGCTCACAATTCTGGAATAATCATTTTGGTATGACTACTCCGGAATGAAGTGTTACATGGATACATGCAGAAATGTATATGTAATATGAAATCGAATTTTGTTATGTGATTTTGATTTCCAAATTGGTGGTACGTACATTGGATTTGGATAGGGATGCATGCACAGTTGTCTCAGTTACTCATCGGTTATGGATTGGAGCGGTATACTGTACAGTTGCCTAGTATGTTCTATGGTTATCTGCAGTTGCATCTTGGCATGTCTGTGGTTGCTTGCAGTTGCTCTATCCTTATCTGTACGGGTGTGGTTTGAAACTGACGTTTTCCCCCAATAAATACACATGCCTTGGTGCATGTAAAGACACGGAATCACAAAACAGTAATTACAGTCCTTGAACAAAATGTTCGAAGGCATTTTCTTGTTTCAGGCCTAGAAGCAAGAAGGTTCGATAGTTTTATCCTGCGAGGGAATTCGTGAAACCCAGGCTATAAGGGTCGAATTATTCTCAAAGGAAAGCGAGCCTACGTGACTCTATCGAAATCCAGATACATCACAAATACCCTTTCTCTTTACCCAACACCCGATTACCCATCACCCACCCATATACCACCCACCCGTATACCATTTGGTTAATTTAATGATTAAAAATATTATAATGTATATAATTGTAATTAATAATAATTCTAAATACATATATAAATATAAACGCTTCCTAATTTTACTTCTTAAAGACGGGTGGTGCAATGTAAAGTTAAAGACGGCACATGTTCTTGAAGAAATTATTGAAAGATAAAATAAGACTGGTGAATTTTGTTATGTATCAAATTAGTTTTTATGTAAGAAAAGATGAATTTATAAATGGTGTATTTTGTGCCGCGTAATCAATTTTGTGTGCTTCATGTATAATATTGTGGCATTTGTTATGATTTCTTTCTTTTGATAATAAGATTAAATTAATATAAATTCATCTGATAATCACCCAGTTCACCTACTTCACCCGTGAGTGATGGATGGGTGAGTGATGGGGTAAGAATTTATATTGTCAAGAACAAAGAATCACAACCTGAACAAACTTTCTCTCTCCTCCGAAACTTTCTCCCAAGAGAAAAACCAGATCCCCAATTCTTGATTTGAGGGGAAGTCAACGCAGGCTCCTCCGGCGACCTCCCCTCCCCCTACCCTTTTTTTCTCTACTCCAAACCGCCCCCACTCTAACTCACCAGAAAATCATTGTCTCCCTTGATAATTTATGAATCAGATTCGTCTTTTACCCCGACCTCCAGTAATAAATCCGGCCAAACTGATCTGAAGCTAGATCGGAAGCCGTCATCAGAAAACCGTCAATTCTTGTGCAGAGACGTGTCCCCAATCTCGACGGAGCACCAGGGCCGATGTGGACCAGTTGCCGGGCTGACTTTAGAGAAAAATCGTCTCGTCGCTGATCACGACGATGTTTATGCCGGGCGGAGCGTAGGGTCGGATCGGGTCCATACGGGTCAAGGCAGTTCGATCCGGGTCGGGTCACCTCGGGTCGGGTATCGGGTTCGGGACGGAATTCTATCTGATTCGGCACTACTAGAAGGAGGTGGTGGTTTTTGCTTCTATTTTCTAATTTTTAGTTTGTATTTATGTCCAGTTATCTTTTGACGTGGGTTGATTCTGATTTGATTTGGATGGGGGAAAATCCTTGCTGTATACTCTAGTCATAAGTGTTTCGAGTTCAATCCCCTCAAAATCAAGTTTTGTTGTGTAATTCCGGCAACTCCGGCCAGATTTGGCCAATTCTGAGTCGGGAGGCGGCGGTCTAGGACAATACTAGTGAGGGTTTGGATAGGAAGACTCTAGACTGTGGCTTTCCCAATGATGTTTAGTTTCTACTCACATGGCACCTTAGTGGGTTTCTTATTTGCCTATATCGATTTCTTTTGGAGGGGTCAGACTTGATGAGATTACCTTCAATGTGATCGGTCTTGGTAGAATTTGTGAATCAATTAGAGAATTAATTTGCATCTTTATGCGAATTTTCTCAATGGGGGTAGTGTTTAATTCCAAGTCTAGTTGCTTCGGATATTACTTCCCCAACAGGCTTGCATATGGTACTAGCTTGAACATATTACAGGCCGGGTTTACAGCGGAGATTTACCTGTATTTCCATATGAGTTTTCTCACTCAGAGAGACATTTTCATTAGAGAATTAATCTATATCGCTATATAGTTTTTCTCACTTAGAACTTGTAACAGTTTAGTCCCTTTCTGAAAGTGTTGTTTACTCGTGCATTGTAATAGAATATGATCACTGTAATTGCATATATGATCATTTTATCAGGTGTGGGGAGGTTAATAACTTTCCCTCTGCCTACGAGGTAGTTTCATTAAAAAATTATATATAAGTGAGTGATGGGTGATAGATTACATGAGTGATGGGTGAATGGGTCAGGAAAAATAAAATAACGGATGGGTGATGGGTGATGCTTCACCCGACCTGAACACGATCCCTAATCAGAATCTTTATATAATAGCGAGTAGCGGTGAATAAAACACCCTAAAACTACTATTCATTTTTAAAATTATAATAAGTTATTAAAAAAAATTTTTGAATACAACTCGGGCACACTTTACAAATGACTTTAATTCATATGAACCACCTTGATAACATAAATGACTTTGCAAATTGAAATGTAATAATTCTTTCAGTATATTTCACACACTTAAATAAATATACTAGTAATTTTAATTTAACTTTTAAAGTCAAATAAGATATTTTGATTGAGATGAGTGGTAATTTTATAAATTGCATGTACAATTATTAATTAATTTCGGCAATTAAAGAGAATAAAAAAATCACATCCAAGCAATTTCTCTCAAAATCCTCCAAGTAGGGTTGTACATGAGCCGGGTCAACTCGGAAAAATAGCCCGGCCCGGGACCGAAATTGGTGACCCGGACCCGGATTTTTTGCATTCGGGGCCGCCCCGTGTCACCTTTTTAACCCATTCCGGGTTCCGGGCCGATCCGGGTTAAATCCGATTTTTCCGGATTAACCTGGGAGCCCGGTTATATATAATAGATATGCAAATATTACATAGATATTATTTTGTTCTGGTGGTAAGACTTTCCATTTTGTAGTATACAACCAGAGTTCAAATCTCACCAATAGGTTTACTGTGTTTCCTTTTTAAAATAAATTGAACATTTATATGTACTTATTAGTCTACAATATATTAACTAACAACAATATGATATAGTTGTAAGGAAATTGTTACACAAAGGTTTGATGTTCGATTCTTAATGAAAGCACTTTCTTTTTGTAAAAAAAAGTGTAATGGATGTTCTAACCGGGTCAACCGATCCGATCCGGGTCAAACCCGGAAAAATTTCAGACCAGGTCCGGTCAAAATGATAGTCTAACCGGGTCGGGCCCCGGTCCAAGGTTTTAAAATATTCCGGGTCCGGGTCAATCCGGATCCGGGCCGGGCCGGGCCGGGTTGACCCGGTTGTACAGCTCTACCTCCAAGCTCCAATTGATCAACATCGATATCCATTACTATACTTATTAGGCCCTTTTAGTTTAAGTAGACCGTTCAGTTCATTTCAATTAATTTCAGTTCAGTTAGTTTAATTTAATTTAGATAAGATCAATTCAGTCCAGTTCAGCAAAAACATAATTTGATGTAAATTTTGACATGCTGATTAATAGGTTCGATATATTAATTTTCAATTCCGTTCAAATCAGTTCGGTTTAGTTCAGATCAGTAAGAAACAAACTCAAACAAACTGATCCATATTCCGTCCGAGTCACTAATAACGACTCACTTCCCTTTGCATTGCATTATGAAGCTTGGATAAGCACCTAACCTATCAGTTGATCAAGGCACAAGCAGAAGTACACAGATGCAAGCCACCATGGACTTTGTTGGTATTTTGTATAAACACCGGTTTAGTTTAAGTATAATTGGATTCGAGATAGTGAACTCGAGATGTTATAACAAGGTTGGTGGTGCGGAGTGCACACTTGTAAAAACCATCTACGAGTTTACGGTTGTAAGATAAATATTTATCTATTTATCTGTGAGTGATTTATATTAAATTAAAGTGTTGCATCGATTCAGAGTTAATTCTGAGGATAATGAACGTGTATTAATTAACAGAATGGTTGCATACGAAGTTACCAAACAGGTGTCTGTTCAGATTGGTTTGGTACGTAAGTAGGAGTTGCATGAAGTTACTATATGGTTTACTGTATAGTTATTGTTTAGATAAAGTTGGTACGTATGCAGTTGGCATGCAGCTAACGACTGGTATCTTTACGGATGCAATCTGGTGCAATGGTGTTGGCTATAAATACATGTGGCTTTTGATGCATGTCAAAAGGAACGATACGTGATGCTTGATGCAGGTAACACTGTAATATATAAACGACAACGAGAAACACAGATTTTCTGATATATAATCCAGAACCACTAATACTCAAAGGCATGTTCTTGATTCCAGCCTAGAATCAAGAATGCAACGATAATTTTATCCTGTGAGGAATTTCGTGTAACCCAGGCTGATAGGGTCGAAATAGTCTCAAAGGAAAGCGAGAGTGTTACGTGACTCTATCATTATCCAGCTATTATCCCAATCACCCTATTGTCTCCATTGTTTATATCAACAGACTTCAAATCGAACGAATTAAAGAAAACCATCTTTCTGCAGACAGCGAGCTGTCAATTTCATCACAGTATCAGCTCCCTGCGCACCACTCCAAGAACGGACCCAAAACTTCTCCTTTTATAACATTGAAATTAAAATTAAAATCATTCAACAGATCCAACTTCCGCGGCTCTAAACATTGACTTCATCTATGAACTTATTGTCAGTTACATCTGACTCTCAAACTGATCAATTCTCCAATTCATTTTACAATCCACTAGTGGACTGGGGGCCTTTAACGGCGTCTGTTAACGGCGGTTCCCCAAGAACGCCGTTTATTTGTGAGGTTCCGATATCGGAACCATGGTGGAGTGGTGCGGGAAAATGATTAGCGGCGTTTGTCACATAAACGCCGCTTGGTTAACGGCGGATAATAAGAAACGGCGCATACGAAACGGCGGTTAGCCATTAACGCCGACAAGATTATGTGTTCCGATGACTGGAAGTCGGAAATACCTGAGCCTTAGTCACCAGGTCCCACCAGTGTCATGAGAATGTTAATATATATGTAAAGGAACACCGACATGATGACCTTCCGATTAAGGAACATGACTGAATATGTAATAGAAACTTATTATAAATTTTAAAATATCATAAAATATCAAATTTTGACTCTGAAACCTGAAGTTTTTGATGATTATGTTAATTTTATTATGTATAATATACTTTTCTTGAAAATTTACTTTGGTATTAACAAAATTAAATGTACTTGTAGTGAGAATTTAGTATCATGAACCTGAGAAACATTAATAAGACTAAAACTTGTTACTTAAGTACATATACTTTGGAGGCATATTTCCTCCACCATTGTGATCAATTTATTTTCATTTATAAATGAAGTTAAGCTTATTTGAGTGTTACTGATATATTTTAAAACAAATTCCATGAAATAGCATTGATATAAACGCTTATTTCAGTAAAAATTTGAAAAATGTCATAAAACATCAAATTCTGACTTTTAAACATGGATTTTTGATACTTATGCTGAATTTATTATGCATAATACACCTTTCATGTGGATTTACTTTGTTATTAGCTCAATGAAAGATACTCATAGTGACTAGTGAGAACTTCAGTATCGAGAATATATATGAGAAACACTACTAAGACTATAACTTGTTACTTGAGTATATATACTTTGAGTGTTATTTCCACCATAGCTGTGATCAATTTATTTCTATTATTAAATGAAATCAAGTATATTTGAGTGTTTCTGATTTGAGGGTTTTAACGCAGCTTAACTACATCAGAAACGAAGAAAGTTTTTTTACTTTGGAAGATCCCATTCTTGGCGCAACGGTCATCAATCTTTGAGGTAAGTTAATCCCATTCAAACCTATTATGATTTTGGTGCTTGTGGATTTGTTGTATCAAGTAAAATTCCTTCAAATGCATGTGATTACTGTGATATGTTTAGTATTTTAATCGTTTATGTATGTGTAATCGGTGGGCTTTAGGTTTATAGGTACAATGAGTAGTGTGCGAGGGAAAATTGTTGATCCAGGGCTGACAACGTCGACCGATTACCTTGAGCTGACAACGTCGCCCGGACACTGAAACATGTTAACTAATCAGAGTTCATACCTTACTCGACTGTTTAGAAATGTTAACTTAATATAGCTTAGCTAATCAAAGATCAAACACATTTTTACTTTTAGTGGATGCTAAAACATGTGTAATCTAACTATTTAGAGATCAAATCTTACTCGACTATTTATAAATGTTAACTTTATATAGTTTAATATGAAAGATCAGACATTACTTTACTTTATGTATACATTACTCACAAATTGTAATCGAATGTAACTTAACTAATCAAATATCAAAATTACTTGATCAAACACTAGTTTACTTTATATACGCAGTACTATCAAATTGGAATCGATAGTTGATTAAATAATGTAACACAAAAGCTATAAACAATATTCATGGAGTATTAAACTAAACCTAACAATATTAAAATTTTACTTAACTATATGAAGCATATATGAATACATAACCAAAAAAGTAATTAAATAACTTTTTTATATCAAAAAATATAATATACAATATATATGAGTAAATAGAAAATTAAAATTAAAATTATTAATTTTACTTTAATCTGAACCGTAAATTCATTAAATCAGTTTAATCTCAACCGTTCATGTTTTTTGGTATATAAAAAAATCAAATATAATCTCCAACATTATCCACGCCCTTTCCCCTTTTGTGAACTCGCAAAATCCCTAATCGAAGATGCCTTCTCGCCGGAGCCTCCCCTACGCGGACGCCTCCTCGCCTGTGTCTCCCATGTGCCGGCGCTTCTTCGCCTGCGCGTCCTCGGCGCATCCCCGGCGCCTCCTCGCCTCCTCGGACGCAGAAGACGAAGAAGAAGATTCAGAAGAAGAAGAAAGCACTGAAAAAAATGGAGACTTGGCGGTTGTGTTAGTGCATCCCTACTCAATCCTCGGTGGCAGTCAGGGGCTTCTGAGCGGGATTGCGAGTGGGCTGGCGCAAAAAGGGTACAAAGCTGTGACTTTTGACATGAGAAGGGTTGGAAGATCTACTGGGAGGCCTTCTTTGACTGGGTTCAAGGAGATTAAGGATGTTGTTGCTGTCTGCAAATGGGCTTCTCAGAATCTTTGTTGCAGCAGGGTTTTGCTGGTGGGATCTTCTGCAGGTATTGTATTTTCATCTTAGAGATTTTTGGTTCATTTTAAGCTTATTGGAGCTGTTGAATGAGTGATATTTAGTGTGAAATCCATGTTCTTTTTGGTCTAGTGATACTAATTCTAATTGTTGATGTTTGTGTAGTCATTGTAATGAAATTTGCTTGTACAGGAAACATATTATTGAAATCTAGGATAAGTTTCGTGTTTCGGAACTAGGGGATATGTAGTTTCCTAGCTGATCATATATTGCATGACTTTGAACATTAAGCTTGTTATGCATAAAATGTAGACCATCGATCACATTTTCAAATTTCATACTATTTACTTTCTGATAATCGAAAGAAGAAGCCTAATCTTTGGCTATCTCATAGACTTATACAATAAGCATGAGTGCTCAGGTGACCATTTATATTTTTGACATGTAATGTTAGTCTTCTTGTTGGATCATCATATATGGAAATGAATCTTAAGGTTGTTTTATTCATTCAAGAATTGTTGGTTTTTTTTCCAGTTTCTTTGCAGGAGGCACATAACTGTAATGTTAGTCCTCGGCGCATCCCCGGCGCATCCCCGGCGCCTCCTCGACGCATCCCCGGCGCCTCCTCGACGCATCCCCGGCACCTCCTCGACGCATAACTAGTTAAATTGTTTTTTTGTTCAGCTTGTGGGGATGGAATTCCAAGGGTGTTTAAGCTGGATGATGTTGCCAATAAAAGCTTCAAGTAAGAGTCTTTTGGATTTTTATTTCTGTTCATTTTCTTTTGATTCGGTTTTGACTGGTGTGGTGATGTTTAGGTTTTTTAGAATTAACTTGCCTACGGGTGGTCATCCGACTGCGCTCACCTTTGGCGATGATGCTACTTCCATAATAGTTGCGAGTCACACAATGTTAGGTTCTTCTCTTATCATGTATGGAGAAGAAAAACCTAAAGAGAGTGGTGGATCTAAGCCTCAGAATAAGCCATTCTTACGCTATTTGGGACCAAGGCTACCTATGGCAATGCTGATGGAAGCTCTATAGCAGTTTCTTGTACTGAAGGTAGCTTCTTGTTTCCTTTTGGTTCATTTTCAGTCGTTAGTAGATTTTCCATTCTATTTCACAAGCTTGTTTGCCATTGTCACGTCAATTTGGCCTAGTTTAGAGCCAGTTGGGAAGTTATCTAGCTGATTACCAATTTAGTCAGTTTTATGATTATGTATTTATTCTCCTAATTTGGCGAATCAACTCTTTGCTTGAACCATTTGCGCACTACAGATGAATCTAGGAGCTTCCTTCACATTCCTACTCAAGTTCAAGCATGGTTACGTTCTTATTCAAGTATTAATTAGTACAAGCATAGTTAAATTAGAATTAGTGTAGAATGTTTATTAGTTAGTGTAGCATGCTAGTTGGATTAGAATTAGTGTAGAATGGTTTATGAGTTAGTTGTAGAATGATATGTAAATTAGTGTAATAATGTTGTAATGACAATTTGGATCTTTAATATAATTTATAAATTTTGATTTTTTTTTAATTTTAATTTATATTAATTTCAACACCAGATTTGGGAAATCAAAATTTCATTTCGTTATTAAAATTTGTCTGTTCCAGTATCGGAAGTATAAACTAAAAAAACTTTCTTATTCCATTTTCCAATTCTGTAACCAAGCTGGCTTCCGAAACCGGAACAAACTCATCAACACCTCATCGTCACAAGTGTTCCAAATCCGGAACATTTATGTGACGTTTATAAAAAAAACACAGTTACGGCGGTTCAGACCGCCGTAACCTGTGTTCCTTATTAACGGTGGTCAAGACCGCCGTTTATCGCACATCGACCACCCACGGTGCAGCCACCCACGGCGGGCAGAACCGCCGGCATAGGGGGAGGAAACCGCCGTTAATTCGGTGCGCTTCCAGTAGTGATCCTTCCTTTTTCACAAGTTTTCTCTTTTGTGCATTCAGTTTTGTTTGACCCTTCATAACCACACTTAAAGTTTATTTGCCAAAGTCAGTCATCAGGTTACAAAGAATTACATGCATGTTTATATATGCAAGTACGGAAAATGGAAGGAAGGGTTTAGGTGATCTTTTCTTCCGGAATTAAAGATTAATTTCAGAAATTTAAACGCATGAAATTGATCCAGCAAATTTGAAACAGCACACATTTAACATTAATTGATGGAAATGCAGTGGCCGGAGAATCAAGTACATATTCTACTCCAAAAAATTAGATTGATCATAGATAATAAGTTTGGCATTGCTTAAAAATCAAACTGGAGAGTACATATTCAAAGACACAATATCCCACAAAGGGGATGCTGCTGACACATGAGTACAACAACAACAACAAGAAAGAAATAATTAAAACAAATCAAGGCTTCGTAATCAGTTGATGCTGGTGCAATCGGTGTTGGGGCTGATTGAGAAAGGAAGTGTGTCTTTGCAAGTGTCAAAAGCTTCTCCGATCTGATCAAATCCGCCAGCAATGGTCTTAAGGCAGCCGCAGAGTATTTGTTGTTGGAGATTCAGTTTAAGCACGTCACCGATTACTTCACAGCATAGATCGGTGCCTGACTGAGACGGTGCATCGTACACGACAGAGATGCACGGATCCAGCTTCCAACTGACATCCGAGCAATCGATCGCTTCAGCATTTTGGGGTGCAAATGCCACCATTAATCCTACCAGACCCACGCACAGAACTAGCTTCATGAACAATGTTGCAGAGCTAGCCATTATATATATAGTGAAGAAATGCTGATTAGAGGAGGAAATTTGGTTTTTTTTTTTTTTTTAACGTTAAACCACTCGAGAGCGGGGGAATTTTTATTCGATTTCCCAAACCTATAAAAAATAGTACAAATCATGGCCATAATAACCAGGCCAAGTTTATGGGGGACATAGTCCCAAAAGCATAGTAATGCTTTTCAAAAAATGATCTAAGCTAGACCACTAGCACTATACAATGATAGGCCAAAATAGGCATGATCTTTTCCCAAGACCTATTAGAGAATTGCTAAGCAAAACTCAATGCGGCCTTGAGAGTAAGAACAAGCTAAAAATAGTAAGTTTATATATATTACATCCGAGATAGGGCCTAGAGTAAGGGATGAAGCCTTAAGGAGAGAGCCTTTGGGCCGAGAAGAGTAGGCAGAGATCTGGCCAGAAGTGATGCCTCACCAGGAAGTATTTCCTGTTTTTCCATTCAATTAACAGCCTTGCAGCTGTCAAGTCCCTGCAAAAACAGAAAATGAAGCAAGTAAGGGTAATATTTGTCTAAGGGGGATGCAATCTGATTGAAGGAGTGCCATTTTTATCTAGCATGTATAACCCTTTAGCCAAATGGGGTAGCTGTGAAGATGAGTTGAAAGAATGAGCAGATTTAGTGATGACTGCATATTTAGCTAAAGAGTCAGCCACAGAGTTGGCTTCCCTATAAATATGAGTGATTTTAATGCCAGAGCACACATTATGCAGTTCATCAGATAAATCAAAGAGCTTCCATGGGGCAGAATGAGGGTTCAGTATACATTTTATAGCTTGACTGCAATCAGATTCTAGCACAAATTCAGTGTTAAGCTTTCTAGCATTTATAACTCCAAAACCTATTGCCAGTAATTCAGAATGTAAAGGGGACTGAGCATGAGTGTAAATACATTCAGAAGTTATAAAATTGCCAGTAACATCCCTAATTATCATTCCAATCCCAGTTTGATTTTCTAAGGCCTTCCAGGAAATTTTCTAAGGAAATTTGGTAGCTAGATCTGTTTGTGTTGTGAAGAATGGTGTTCATGGCCCTGAGTGTTCTGGATTTTTGTGGGATTTGGATCTTGGGATCTTGACACTATACAAATCCTTGGATTTAGAGTGGATCTTGCAAAACCCAGATCTAGAAAGAGCTTGTATGGTATAAAGATTTGGTTTTGGGTTTTGCAATAATTTATTAATAAAATAATAGTATATGCAAATATTTATATCTTTCTTTTTGGAGTAGTTATTTTGGAGTAGATGAACTCAAAATTTGTGAAAAATATATCATAATATAATTTTAAGAAGTATAATTAAATAATTTTATATAATTAAATTAAAAATAGAATATTTTAAATTTTTTACATTTTGGATCAATGCAAGTTTATAATTTTAATTATAATTGGATGGGTTGAAAAATTATGAACTAATCATTTATTTTTTTAAATAGAACGGAGTCGGTAATTTTAACCCGACCCATTATAAAATTAAATAATTTTATATATAATATTTCAAAATATAAATATTACTTATGGGCAATTATAATAATATTTATAATGTTTCAATTTATTTCAAAAGTAAATATTAACATAAATAATATATTAATATTTTCAATATAGAACAAAAAATGTGGCAAAACTTGGTTGGATTTAGGGTTTTACTCGTAAATCCCAAAGACCAAATCTTGTGCAAAACATACAAGGTCTTGGATCTTGGGGAGTAAATCTCAAAATTCAAAACCTCCAAGATCCTAGAACACACAGGGAACAACTGAATATAAAATATAATATATCCATCAAATAATTTGATCACTTATTTCAAATTTCGTAGCAGTAACAAGTTATATTTACGGTACATGCTGATATTGACAAGTTTTTCTATCTACTTGTTTAATTTCATTTCATCTCAACTATTTTTAATTTATGTTTTGAAGTTCAGTAATAACTATATTTTCAATTTTTCAGTTTTAAATGACAATATATTAATATTTATTTTATTTTGGCCAAATTCATTTTTATAAGATAAATAAAATCTACTCTATCTTTTATCATTTATTATATAGAAGTGAAATTATGTAATTCTCCTCACATGTGCATACTTCTCGCCTCTCGGGCTGATTTTGTCAATGGTTAAGTACAGAAAAAGTAAAACTTTTATTTCCGTTAAGTTCATTAATAACTCTGCACATCGTGGTATTAATATATTATAAACATTTTATATTATGTCTGACTACAGTATTTGTTTAATAATCATATGTATGACTACTGGTACTTATATAGCTGGTTCCAGCTATTTAGTTTTTACGTGGGATCAAATCAAACTGAACTAAATATATTTAATTATAGGGGTATAAATGTTTTTAATTGAAGAATTAAATTACATGAATATATAAATTACTGCCTTTTTTTAAAAATTATGTAAAAGTTACGCCCACTTTCAAAATATGAAATGTATACTGCACTTAATCAAAATTTTTCCATAAAAAATCATCCATTCATATCCTTTTAAAATATAAAAAATCACACCATGGCCCTGTTTGGAAACTACCTGTTAGTTGCTACCTGTTAGCGGATTGTATGAGTTGTTCTAACCAGCTGTTTTGACTAGTGTTTTGTTTATTGATGTTTGGTAACTTATACGTAGCTGGTAGCTGTTTTGTTACATAAAATGATGGAAATGAACATCAACAAAACTTATATTAAAATTCGTTATATTAATCAATGATAATAATAATTAGTTATAAAATGATATTCATTAACTACAAAATCCATCTCCTATAAAATTTTGATAATAAAGAATAATTCTATTATTATATTATACGCAGGTGTAATATTTAAATATTATATTTTTGAATATATATTTCTCAAACAAATATATTGGCATTTGATATGTCATTTACTAAACTAATAAGTAATTATAAAACATAAATTTATCCTAATCTTATTTATTTATACATAATATATATGTTTGCATTATCAACTCACACATATAGGGGGTCAAGAGAGTATTGTTTAAGTTCAAACAGAGTTCTGGACTTGCTATTAACTCTGCTAAATCTGTGGCTTATTTCTCCAAGATGCTTAGAATGGAGATGTTGTTGCTCGCAGACACTCTCAATGTGGTTCTGGGTGATTTCCCAGTGCAATATCTGGGCCTGTCTATAACAACTGGGAGATCGAGTAAATCTAGCTGTGCAAGGCTTGTAGATAAGATTGCTGGTAGAATCAACACCCGGAGTTCAAGGAAACTAGCCTACTCAGGGAGAGTGCATCTCATCAACTCTGTGCTCCATAGTATGGCAAGTCATTGTGCCAATGTGTTCCAGATCCCTGAGAGTATCCACAAATAATGCAGAAATGTAGAGATTACCTATGAAGCAAGGAAGAGGGAAAGAGGAAGCTGATTCCTGTGTCTTGTGATACTCTATGCACTGCCAAAAACAGGGGAGGAGCTGGACTGAGGGATCCATCCACATAGAATGAAACTTCACTCTGCAGACTTGTGTGGGATCTATGCAGTAAAAAAGACGTCCTTTGGGTTAAGTGGATCCAAGCTTACTACTTGAAAGACACTGACTTCCTGAACTACACAGGTAACTCATCTTATCTGAATTGGTCCTGGAAGGTTCTGGTGAGAATGAGGGACAAGATAAGGCAAAATCTGGGCAGTTGTATAGGCAGGAATGGCAAGTTCATCATTAGTACAACCTATAATGTTTTCAAGGGAGTCAGCCACACTCAACATTTTGCTTCAGTCATCTGGAGGACGGGCTTACTCCCAAGGCACTCTTTCTTTCTTTGGATGCTGTGGGCAGACTTTCTACCATTGTTGCTCAATCAAAGTAATAGTTGTTTTTGTGGAGCACGGGGAGATTGTACAACATATCTTTCTTTATTGTCCCTATTCGAGGGATGTACAAGAGGCCTTTCATGTTTGCTTTGGAAGTAACTTCAGAGCACTAAGGAAGCAGTTCATTCATCTGACCAGAAGAAAGGAAAAACTGAGATTTTTCTGTCTTATTGGCATTCTATACCACATCTAGTTAGAAAGGAACAGGAGAATATTTCGAAAAATGGAGTTTGCCAGTTGAGAAGCTTAGTTGGGGATTTTGGCAGGATATGATTAAATGTCAGAAGTTTAATTCTTCCTTACACGTCTAGTTAGATATACATTGATTTGTCAGGCTGGGAGCATGTATTGTAAACAGTTTTTTTGGTGATTAATATAATATTTTCCATCAAAAAAAACTCACATATTCACTGAAATTTAATTAATTTTTAGTAATTTAATGAATAAAATTTTCCATTAACTACCATATAAATTAAAAGAAATTTATATATTTTTTTATATTTTTACCTGATAGTAAACTATAAAACACTACCAAAATATATATGATTTATCGTAAACAAATTCATGTTATATGAATGTTCTACATTCACAAAATTATGATATATAAATGTCTTATACGTGTGCAGGGACAAAAATGAACTTTGAACCCTATTATCAAAAGAGTTTAATCTCAAAACACTGCTTATACCTGTGTTTCTAAAAGTAGTGTTTTATCCCAAAACGCTCATTATAAACCGCTACTCACCAAACACTACAACTAGAGTATTGACCAGTCAAATATTTATAACTTTTAGACGAACATACTAAGCGCTCTTGAAAATGCTTCTCTCCAAATGGGGCTATATGTGGTTTAATCTAAATGAATCACACTATTCATGATCTTGGAATCCAAATAAATCCCCGACCTATGTGGTTCACTCCGACATCAACACGCAGCTTCCGCGCTCACCCAAAAGTATTTTAATTAAAGTACCTCGTGGCCTTTTCAATATAACCTAGTTGGATGAATTTAAAAAAAACAACTGCCAGTCAAAGTAAACCTTTAAACGATTGACTATATCTACAAATTCATAATTCACTCTGAATTATATACTAAACCCTAGTTAATTAGTCACTACTTCAGTAGTATGTAGTTCGATAATTTCTGTTAAGGTTCTATCCAGTTCAACTTATTTGGTGTTGTGATATACTGATGAGTGCTGTGATGTGCTGACAAGTGTTGTGCTGTGCTGATCAATGTTATGGTGTGTTGATTTTGTGTTGAATAGTGCTGAAAGTGTTGAATATTGTTCATTTGAATTGAAGAAAAAAACATAATTTTATTACTCAAGATAACATTTTTTAAATATTAATTTTGTAAAACATAAAATAGAGTCAATTAGAGTTTAAGTGTGGTGAGCTGAACAGTACTATTCTAATAAGTGTTGTGTTGTGCTGACCAGTGCTGTAATTACACTTTGAATAAAATTTAAAACTATCGCGAGTTCCAGGTGCATCTGAACTTAATTAATGTCTATAAAATCAAATGGTTACGAAAAGAAAGTCTAAAAATATCATCTAAATTAATTAGTATTCATATTATTAAATAAATATTATATAATTTATTGATAAATAAATTATCTTGTCAAAAAATAGCTTTTTGGTTCCCAAAATATTTATTTATCCAGGTTCTACTATAGAATGACTTATGTTGGATATTTCGTAAATGATAGAGTTGTCAAAATTTATTTGATCCTTATGTTGCAGTATCAATGTAGCTTCCTTGTTCAAGAACTATTATTTTTACTCTAATGTAGGTATTATACACAGGTTTTAAATTTAATTTTCGAATACAATGTCTATAAATATAAACTATCCCTAATTGCAAAACAAAATTGAAACAACATATTTGCAAATAGTTTCCGAGGCAGTTCCATTCAGGGAAATTGTGAACACGCATTCCTATAGTCTAATATATACCAAAAAAAAAATTTTCTCTCGCTTAAATTCACAGAATTTCAATCACGTCTCTTCGGAACCCAAACCCTCTAAAAAACTCATCTTCAAATCCACGACCTTTAATTTACTCTCAGCATCTCGGTGTGTTATCCAATTTATCGCAAATCGATTCCAATGTATTATGGTTTTCGTTAGAAAACCTGACATTTTTTCTAGATCTTTTGCTTGTGTCTGTTTATTTTATGAAATAATATAGTTTTAGTTTGAAAACCTGACTTTTTAGTGCGGATTGTTTAAGTTTGGGTTTCTGTGTGTGTAAAACTGAGACTGTGTAGTAACTGATATTTTATGATTTGTGCCTTCATCTCAGTTTGTTTTTTTGGAAATTGCTAGGAACAATTTTGTGATTTGTGTCAAACTGAATCATAAGAAGGTGAACCCATGTTGCCACCAAAGCAGTGGGTTAGGGGAGTCAAACTGAAGAAATTCAGGAAAGCGAAGAGTTCTGGACCGAACAAGTGATTTGACGAGGTTTTCAACGCAGCGATCCCACAAGTGAAAGAAACAATGCAAAGTTTCGATCTGCATATTGACGACTATGAATTTTTTCATTAGATATTTGACTCATCTTGTGGGCTATTAATATTTCAGTTGGTTTAGCTTACAATTGATTATGTTTGATACATTGGTTGGTATTAGATCTTACAATTAATTATTCTCAGTTTTCACTTTGAATTGTCAAATCAATTCTGTTTTTTTCAAATTAGTTACTACTTTTTACTTAGAATCTTTGTTTTTCAAAGTAAGTTTTAAACTTCATTCTGAAAGTAAGTGTTTAATTAGGTTTAAATCCTTTCTTTATCTTAAAACCTTGGGCTTCCAAATTTCTACAATTAAACACAAGTTGTTCATATTCAGGTTTAAAACCTCGTTTTCTATCTTCTTTTTTTTTTTCATCAATTCATTAGTTAAGATCTAAATTCTTTTTGTTCACAGTCAAGCAGATTATAAAAAATCTAGCATTTTAGTATGTAAATTACACAGTTTAAGGTGAAAAATATGTTGTTTTTAACATATGCTACACAAAGTTTTACCCAAGCAGATTAAAAACCAAACATTTTAATATGAAAACAATTAAAATTTAGGGTGAAAACAAGATACATACATACTTTTAGTATACAAGGTTTAGGGTAAAAATACCATTTTCTACCATAAAACTATTAACAAGATACAACCATTAAAAGTGCACTTCACAAATTAAAACACCAATATAAAGCCATTGAAACACGAATAATTCAAATATCAGTATATCACAGATTCAAATATCTTTGGATATTGAATATTATGTTTATCATCATCATCTTCAACAACTGAAACTGAACAAAATGGGTGGTTAAACTGTAAATTGAATCAACCTAAAAATTACTCAAGTCAATTGTTCCCAGATCCAACTTCCACGGCCAGCCAATATATTATAGATTTTGCCTCTTATAATAATATACACGAGCTATCAGAATAACCAGCCAGCAAAAGAACCAAGCAATGCCAAAAAATCAACACCTTCAAATCATTGACTTTATTCAATTAAGAACTCAAACTTAGCAGCTTATTTATTACTCAAACCATGTATTTATACGTACGTAGTCAGCGAACTACAGCGTGCATGCTTAGCTACCAGCAGCATGCTTTATAAAATTACAGTTTACTTCAGCTAACTTTAATTAAACTAACTGCAGTTTGGTTCAGTTAATTGCAGCGTGTTTCCGTTATTAACAGCTTACTTCAACTAACTGCAGTTTGTTTCAGTTAATTTCAATTAACTTCCGCACAGTTCAATGCAGTTAAGTTGAAAATAAGGTGAAATTGACAGGGTCTAACATCCAAGGTTGGATGACCTTTTGTTTTGGAAATATCAAAGTACGCACACTGACGAACGGGATCAGAAATGAAGAAATTATATAGATTAGAGTTCTAAGAGCAAGTCCAACAGTTTCCCCATTCACATTTTCCATAATAGAGAAACAAAACTCATCCATATTTTTTCACCTCAAAACCAAAAGTTTTTCTATTTTTCATTCCCTAAAATTTATTAACATTTAATACTACATATTTATCCAATTATCTTCTATCTTTAAAACCATATATTCAATAAGTCTAAATAATAATGAATGAACAAATAATGAACTTGTAATACACGTTACAATAACATTTCATATTCCTATGTGAATAACCGGTCAAAAACCACTATGTGACGATTACACGTTCTAGTGTGTGCGATTCCTAGCTCGGTTTTCTTAGTTCGAAACTTTGTACTTCTGGTGTTCCGGCCGGCCTCCGGTCGTTCTCTGCCGCCAATGGGCAGCAAGTCAAGGAGTAAGGGCAGCAAGCAGGGTAGGAATAATGGTGTACAGAATCTGGATCGGGATTTTTCAGTAACAAGGGAGAAGCCGATTTTGACAGGCATGGTGAATGGGTTGCAGGAAACTCCGGGCAAATCAAGTCGGTATGTGTTACAGAAAGGTGATCTCGCAGCGGAGATGGGATTGAATCAGAAAGAGGGAAAGGGATCTGGTGCAGAGGTCCATTCACTTTCAGAAGCAGATCTGACAAACAAGGTACCCCCTAACTCTATGAATTTGGTTTCTGATGCTGAGAATGTTATCACTCCTGATTGGGGGAAATTGTTTGATAAACCCCAAGATGGAGTGCACTATTATGATACCATAGAGGTAGAGGGTATGGTTATGGGGAAGATTCCTAAAGATGAGGTTGAAGATAGTATCAGGGAGTGGGACAGCAGTGTGGTGTGTAAGATTATAGACTCTTTCCCCCCATTAGCAGTCATGAAAGGTTTTTTCAGAAGAATTTGGGGAAATCAGAAAGTGCAGAAAGTTTGGATGGTAAAGCCTGGTGTGTTTTTAGTGAGATTTGTATGCAAAAGTCATAGAGATGTAGCAGTTGATACTGGAATTATACTATTTGATAGTAAACCAGTAATTGTGCAAGCATGGTCCAAGAATTTGGATGTATCCATTCCAACTAAAGTCCCTGTCTGGTTGAGACTCCCTGGATTGGATGTGATTTATTGGAAGCCAAATCTTGTGAGTAGAATAGTAAGCCCCATTGGAAAGCCACTGAAACTAGATGAATCCACTTTGCATGTGGAAAAAATCAATTATGCAAGAATATTGGTGGAAGTAGAGATGGGGAAGAGGATTCCTGATAGAATTCCTTGGATGGATGAAAATGACATCATTCAACATCAAGAGGTGCATTGTGAATGGATGCCAGTGAGATGTGATCATTGTATTTTGTTGGGGCATGAAGAGTAGAAATGTAGAAGGAAGTTACAACAAAATGTGGTGCCAGCCAAACCAGTGGTAAAGAAGTATAGACCTAAGGACCAGTGAGAGAGCAGCCAACCATGCATGTGACAGTGAGGAGAAAATCAACAAAGCCTATATAGGATGAAGATAGTTTTACTGTGGTCCCAGTGAACTCTCAGAATGTACAAGTTTTAAATGATAAAGGAAAGGAAGTGGTGAATGATTTTGTATCAGTAGCTGCAAATTTTGAAGAAACTGTTCCCAGTAGTTCAGGTAATCAGTTCCAACTATTAACTGATCCTCCTGTTGAGTAAAATTCTATCATAGAATGTGAGAGGTGTGAATAAAGTGGAGAAGCAGAAACTAGTGAGAGTGTTTTGCTTATTTCACCAGGTTAGTTTTGCTGCTTTGTTGGAGACAAGAGTAAAACAAAAAAATGAACGAAAAATATGGAGTAATATGGGGTTGAGTTGGAATCTGGAGACAAATAGTGCAATAGTAGATCAAGGCAGAATTTGGTGTGCTTGGAGGTCAGACTATTTCACTGTTACAGTTATCAGTAAAGGTGCTCAGTGGATGGATGTACTGTTGCTAATGAAGGAGTTCAATGCTACTGTATATGTCACTATTGTGTATGGAATGAATCAACTGGAAACAAGAAAACCTATGTGGGAACATTTGCAAACTTGTAGATTTGGGGATTCTCCATGGTTAATTATGGGAGATTTTAATGCCCCTTTGAACTTTGAAGATAGAATTGGAGGAGATTTGATAGATCCAGATGAAGTAAAGGATTTTCAATCTCTGATGATTTCACAGGAGCTGAAAGATTTAAAAGCTTTTGGTCCTTTTTTCACATGGTCAAATAGAAGGAAAGCTGGTGACAGAATATATAACAAAATTGACAGGGCTGTTGTAAATGAAGCATGGTTGGAAAATTTTATGGATTCTACCTGCAATATCAAAGTGGATGGTATGTCTGATCATAATCCCTTAATTGTGCAGATTCAGGAAAATGCCCCATCTCAACAGAAAGCTTTTAAGTTCTTTAATATGTGTCCCTCTCCAAGGATTTTTTAACTATCATTCAATCAGGCTGGAGACATAAAGAAAATTTCTCTCTCACTGATTTGTTTACTCAGCTGAAAATGCTAGAGAGGCCTCTTTCTAAGCTCAATAAGAAAGAATTCTCTGACATTGAAGTTAGAATAAAGGCAGCAGTTTTAGCTTGGGAGAAAGATCACTCTCAGCTTCTCTTAAATCCACTTAGTCCTACCATGCAAGAAGCTGAAACTGAAGCAAGATCAGAGGTTGATAAATTGCAGAAGGCTGAATATAGATTCTTGAAACAGAGAGCAAAAGTGAAATGGTTGAAAGAGGGAGATAGGTCTACAACTCTTTTTTATGTCTCTCTGAAAGTCAGAAGATACACTAACCATATTGTCTGTTTGCAGCAAGATGGGAGGATGGTACAGGGCAGGCAAGAAATTGCAACTCAGCTCACTCAGTTTTTCCAGACACATTTGGGTAGAGCTTATGATACCAGTATGGGGATTCAAGATGCTATTGTACAGAAAGGAAATGTTCTCACAGTTTCACAGCAGGAAAAATTAATTTTGCCTATCACTGCTTCAGAAATTTTCTCAGCTTTAAAAGGCATCAAATCCAGCAAAAGTCTAGGTCAGGATGGCTTCACTAGTCTTTTTTTTTAAACAGTCATGGGCAATTATTGGTGATGACTTTACAGCAGTTATTAAATCTTTTTTCACTGGGACTGGTGAGCTGCCAGAAGAATTTAGTAGAGTTGTGATCACTTTGCTACCTAAAAATCCTCAGCCTCAAACAGCAGCTGATTACAGGCCAATAGCTTGCTGTTCAGTTGTGTACAAAGTGATTACAAAAATTCTGTACAAAAGACTTGGTGAAGTGCTCCCTTGCTTGATTAGTAATAATCAAAGTGCATTTGTGAAGGGTAGGCACATAGGGCACAACATACTTCTCACTAAAGAATTACTGCACAAGTATAATCAACCAGGATTGATACCTAGTTGTTTAATCAAAGTTGATATTTCAAAGGGTTTTGACAGTTTGAACTGGGATTTTTTGTTTCAGTGGCTGGGATGTCTAAAATTGCCAGTTTTTTTTCTGCACTGGATTAAGAAATGTGTTAGACAGTCTACTTTCTGCATATCTTTGAATGGAGTCCTCACTGATTCATTCCAGTATGGGGATTCAAGATGCTATTGTACAGAAAGGAAATGTTCTCACAGTTTCATAGCAGGAAAAATTAATTCTGCCTATCACTGCTTCAGAAATTTTCTCAGCTTTAAAAGGCATCAAATCCAGCAAAAGTCTAGGTCAGGATGGCTTCACTAGTCATTTTTTTAAACAGTCATGGGCAATTATTGGTGATGACTTTACAGCAGCTATTAAATCTTTTTTCACTGGGACTGGTGAGCTGCCAGAAGAATTTAGTAGAGTTGTGATCACTTTGCTATCTAAAAATCCTCAGCCTCAAACAGCAGCTGATTACAGGCCAATAGCTTGCTGTTCAGTTGTGTACAAAGTGATTACAAAAATTATGTGCAAAAGACTTGGTGAAGTGCTCCCTTGCTTGATTAGTAATAATCAAAGTGCATTTGTGAAGGGTAGGCACATAGGGCACAACATACTTCTCACTAAAGAATTACTGCACAAGTATCATCAACCAGGATTGTTACCTAGTTGTGTAATCAAGGTTGATATTTCAAAGGCTTTTGACAGTTTGAACTGGGATTTTTTGTTTCAGTGGCTGGGATGTCTAAAATTGCCAGGTTTTTTTCTGCACTGGATTAAGAAATGTGTTAGACAGTCTACTTTCTGCATATCTTTGAATGGAGTCCTCACTGATTCATTCCAGTATGGGGATTCAAGATGCTATTGTACAGAAAGGAAATGTTCTCACAGTTTCACAGCAGGAAAAATTAATTCTGCCTATCACTGCTTCAGAAATTTTCTCAGCTTTAAAAGGCATCAAATCCAGCAAAAGTCTAGGTCATGATGGCTTCACTAGTCATATTTTTAAACAGTCATGGGCAATTATTGGTGATGACTTTACAACAGTTATTAAATCTTTTTTCACTGGGACTGGTGAGCTGCCAGAAGAATTTAGTAGAGTTGTGATCACTTTGCTACCTAAAAATCCTCAGCCTCAAACAGCAGCTGATTACAGGTCAATAGCTTGCTGTTCAGTTGTGTACAAAGTGATTACAAAAATTCTGTGCAAAAGACTTGGTGAAGTGCTCCCTTGCTTGATTAGTAATAATCAAAGTGCATTTGTGAAGGGTAGGCACATAGGGCACAACATACTTCTCACTAAAGAATTACTGCACAAGTATAATCAACCAGGATTGATACCTAGTTGTTTAATCAAGGTTGATATTTCAAAGGGTTTTGACAGTTTGAACTGGGATTTTTTTGTTTCAGTGGCTGGGATGTCTAAAATTGCCAGGTTTTTTTCTGCATTGGATTAAGAAATGTGTTAGACAGTCTACTTTCTGCATATCTTTGAATGGAGTCCTCACTGATTCATTCCAGGGTAAGAGAGGGGTGAGGCAAGGGGACCCCCTCTCACCTCTTCTATTTGTACTTAGTATGGAGTATTTTAGTAGATTGTTGGAATTTCAATACAAAAATGGGGAGATAGAGTATCACCAGAGATGTGGCAAAGTGGGAGTTCACAGTTTATTGTTTGCAGATGATCTTCTCATTTTTTGTAGTGCATCATCCAAATCAATGGAAGGAGTGAGGAAAAGTTGGACATATTTCAGGCTACTACTGGGCTTGCTGATTCTAAGTCCCAAATAATTTTCTCTAAAATGGAGGAAGCTGATCAAGTCTTGTTGGCTTAGACTTTGAATATTGTGAGAGGTACTTTTCTCATCCATTATTTGGGGTTGCCTTTAACTCCATATAAATGGGACAAGGTTGTTGGTGAACAATTGATTGAGAAGATGGCTGGAAGGCTTAGAACTTGACAATCAAGGCATCTTACCTATGCAGGGAGGGTGCAACTGGTAAATACTGTGTTACTGAGTATTTCAAGTTACTGGACTAATGTATTCAAGCTTCCTGAAAATCTAATGCAGAAAATTGTAAGCATGTGCAGAAATTATATATGGGATAGGAAGCAAGGAGAGAGGGGTTTCACACCTGTTGGATGGGATTCTATGTGTTATTCTAAGAAATCTGGAGTCTGGGGAATCAGGGATCCTTCCATATGGAATTATGCATCCATTTGTAAGCTTCTATGGGATATTCACACCAAGAAAGATGTGTTGTGGGTACAGTGGATGAATGTTTATTATGTGAAAGGTAAATCTTTGATACATTGCAAAGCAATAGTGGGACATAGCTGGGGCTGGAAATCTCTGATGCAAGAAAGATATCTTTTGCTAGTTAGAGGGAAGGACTGTTTGACAAGAGCTGGTCAGTTCAGTGTCAGAGCAGTGTATAATTTAAAGAAGGGAGGCAGTGAAAAGGACTTTTTGGCTCAACTGGTATGGCATTCCAAAGTACTCCCAAAACACAGATTTTTTATTTGGATGCTTCTGCACTCCAGATTAGCTACTGTGGATAGGTTGCAAAATTTCAAGGTGTTGGGACCACAACCACCTTGTTGTTTGTGTCTTGAGGTGGCTGAAACTGCATTCCATTTGTTCTGTTCCTGTGATTATCTGAACAACATTTTGCAGACTCTCCAGCTACCAGTTCAGAAGAATATGAGATTGTTGAAGAAGTATCTGACGCAGCTGAAAAAAAGGAAGAAATGGTACAAGTTGATGGTGCAAATCACTGTCCTTTATGAGGTTTGGTTGGAAAGAAATAGAAGAATATTTCAGCACACTATGATGTCAGTTGATACACTGAGTACTCAAATAGTAGCTGAATGCAAAGGAAGGCAGTTGGCTTAATTGTAATCTGGGCAGTTAGAGGAAAGTAGATAGGTTCAATAGTTTTGTTTTTTGTTTGACTGGGAGTGAAAGTGAATATTTTTGTAAGTTTTGAACTGATTTTTAATGAAAAGAGGGTTCATAAAAAAAAACATTTCATATTTGACATTACTTACTTCATAATATAAAATTATAAAAATATATTTTATTAAAATAACACATTACGAATTACAATGGTATTATTTTTGTAACGTATTATGAATAATTAGATTCATCTGTTTTCAATTATTTATTAGAAGTTATTTTTTCAACCATTAAAAATAAAATGTTTGCCAAAAAAAATATTTAGCTTAGACGTTATGGTTTATAAACAAACGTCAAAATAAATATATTTATGAACTTAAAATTTAGTAAATTTATATTGAAAAATATATTATATTTTATTACTAAATATCAGTAGATATGTACATTTAAAAATAGTCATATGAGATCTTATTACAATCGTTTTAATGCATATTTTTAAAATATGTATTTTTATAAAATTTTAATGTAATTATTTTAAGATATTATCAATTAAAATTATTGAAGAGAGACAATTAATGAATTAAAAAAAAAAAACTTTCCAAGTAGCATTAAATGTTAGTTCTCCAAATTTTTCTTCTCATTCTCCAAATTTGGAGAATCAAATCTTTACTCTCTTCAATTTTATGGAGAATGAGATGGAAAATTGGTTGGAATTCAAAAAAAATCCAAATTCTCCATATTTAACTAAATTTGCCATTATAGCAATCTGTTGGACTACTTGCTCTAAGATCTGTTTCTCTTTGACTTATTTTTGTTGAACCGAAATGAAGTTAAAAATGTTAGATTAAAATTAAAATTAATATATCCCTAAATTTATTCAAAAAAAAAAGAGTATTCCTAAATTAAACTAAATTTCATCGACTCATATATATTTCATTTAAATGAAAAAATACTAAACTGGAATTTTCTAAAATAAGAGGGGAGAACAAAACCTTAGTATTATTCATAAAATGAAAATGAAGTTACAGATACAGGAATAATATAGCATGCTCCTAGTACACGTGAAATTGATTTGGCAAAACTGAAATGGAAAGGGAATCAGATTTGGAGTCGCATTCCAACCGGCAACTATCACCATAATGGTTGCAGACATGGGATCCCGCTCCAAAAACTCCTTGGCAGGAAGAGACGGTAGCACGACAGCCGGAGCAACAGTCCCCCGATTGGTCTCCATGACCACAGCCGCCGCATCTCGCACTGCAACTTATCTGATTTATTCTGCACACAGTCACGCACTGGACAGTACTGGAGTACTGATCATGATCACTGCAGCCTCTGAGACAGGCCCGGAATATATCATCGGAGCATGCATCGCAGCACGATGGGGTGTCTGAAAGACACGATTCCGGTAAGCATCGAGCCACGCAAGCCGTCTCGAAATCAGCGCATGGGAGCACCGATGAGTTCCCTCCATATCTGTTACTGAGGTAACCGCATTCGTTCGTGGCAGTGTTACAGGAAGCGCAGCAGCCGTTGTAGCCGTGGTCAGCACAGCCTCCGCATGGGCCTAGAGCCATGCAACTGGTCTGCGCGGTTTTGCACGCCGACAGGCATTCGACGGCGGCTCGAACACCGCCGGGAAGAAGAAGATCCGGAGCCTCCTGGCAGACTTCACCGCAAGCCAGAAATGTTTCTCTGCAGTCATGGCAGCAGTCTTGGGGGGTTTTGGTCTGCTGTGAAGCTACTATCATAGACGTCATAATCGTCAGTAACAAAATCATGGCTGATTGCTGCTTCTTCATCAACATTTTTATTCTGGGTGTAATTGATTAGGTTTTGCCCCGGTATATATAGATAGGTAATAATTAACATCCATGTAATCTGAAACCACTTGCTAGTTAAATACTCTCCCACTTGTTTACGTTTCCAGATATTAGGGACATCCAAGAAAGAAGAAGAAAGATTAATCAACACCACTATTATTACTCCATTTGAAATTTTACAATATAAAAATACGCATCTCTCCATTTAACCGATAAGCACGCAGTATATATATATAAGTCTCGAATATTACGACAAAATATTACACGTTTTGCGAGTCAAAAATCAAGTAGGGTGTAATTTATGATTGAGCAGTTTGCAAGCAATTCATCACAAGCAACTACTGATCAAAGTTGCCCGCATATATAATGAGTTGGAATCTATATTTCATCACACTATCACAGTAATTAAGTTCATCAAATTATTATGTATCGAATTGATATGTATAAATTAGTGAGTTGTTAAACTAAGGTTCTGTCTGATAATCCAATTAAGCGGGTAACTTAATGAATTATTAAGTACTTAAATATAATATAAGGTGTTTGATAATGGTAAAATTGACACCTTAATGAAAAAGTGGGTCTTAATTGTCAAGTACAAATGACTCTCCCAAATAAGTGATTTGGTTTTCACTGATCACTTAATGCATGAAATGTTTAGTTTACTTCTCTCATTCATACTTCAGATTCAGACATACTTCTCAGTATTGAGCATTTATCCGTTCAGATTTTAGACTTCAGTTTTATCAAATGGGGCCTTAGTGTACCCCTATTTTGTCAAGTATTTTTCTTTTCTTTTTTTAAAAATGACCACCAATGGTGGGGGAATTATATTAGACTTCCCTTACCTATTAGCCTCAAATGGCAAGAATTACAAGAATGGTCAAAAGACCAGTTTTTTTGATGATGCATGCCTAAGCATGTACCACTATACAAAAGAATAGAGTTAGAAAACTCCATACACCAAACTCTTCATAATACCAAGTCATATTTCAAGCCTATTAGAGAAATACTATGTAAATCTCAAGGTGGCATAAAATCTTCATTGGCATAAGGAGAGCTGGTCAAAAGAATAGCTAGAGCTGTAGAGTACAAACTGAAAATATGTAAAAAATGGACAAGGAGAGCACCGAGAAAGCTCTGAGGCTGGATCAGATCCTTATGGAGGGTAGCTGAGCTTGATCTAGGAGGCAGAGAGCCTTAGCTTCAGAAGGTAATGTATCTCCAGAAAAGACTGAAGAAGATTTGGATTGCAGTGAAAGCTTGGCCAGAAAATCAGAAACCAGATTTCCCTATCTGAGCACATGTTGAAAAGGAACTAATAGGGCCTGTTTTACTTCATCACAAAGTAGAAACAATTTCTAGTGAGCTGTTATGGGGTTGAGTATCATAGAGATCCCATTTAGAGAGTCTGACTCTATGATAAAGGAGTGGAGGCCATAAAAGAAACCAAAGTGAAATCCAGCCAAGGATAGCTTTTTATTTCAGCCTCAAGAGGAGAGTCTGCCTTGGAGTGAATGGTTCTTGCTGCTAGTGGGTGACTTGAAGAGTCTCTGATGATGAGTCCTAGCCCACAACTAAATTGGGACCATGCAGCATCCACATTGGGGTACCCCTGAGTATTTGGATAAGTGCTCATGTACCCCTGAGTTTTCATAAAGTGCTCTTGTGCCCCTGGGCCAAGTCTGACTTTATAATCCATACCCATGAAACGGTTGATGATCCTCCGACCAAGTATTCCGGTAGCAAAATGACAGAAAATGACAAAAATATCCTTACAACTCTTTTACACATCCATTTATATGTTTCTTGATCTGTCGGCCTCTGTGGAATCACCCCGCTTGAACAGATTTTCGATCTTGAACAATATGCGGATAAGGTATGTGATGATATTGCAAGAACTCAACTGGGGTTTTTGTTTGGAGAAAATCTCCTGAAAGTCCAACTTTCCTGACTTTCCATAGAGTCTTTATACGTTTTAACTTATACAGTGTACCTTTTAATTTTAACTGTAAAATTTGTTATTTGAATTTTATTAATGTTTTAATGTAAATTCATGAATTTTTGCATTAAAACATGTTTTATTATATGTTCACTTTGATACTATCAATGTTTTAACACAAAATAATATCACTTAACCTTAAATATATAATGGTAGTTCCATAACACTTAGGAAACTCGGACTTTCTAGAGACTTTGCATTTTGTTTGAAACTTGGAGTCGGAATTAAGCTTAGGGTGCTTTGGGGGTAAATTTAATTTGATTCAAAATGAGGTTTTTTTTGTATAACTGATCCATTTGTTGGTGAAGGGGTGGGATGATGATGCCCTGCTGGAATATTATAGCGCAAATGGGAGTGATAAAGGGCTCTACCATTAGAACTAGCAAGAGGATATAGAAGAAGATGAGTTCCGTCTATTGCTCTCGGGTGATGTCACAGCTGACAAATTTGCTAACTTGCAAGGTATGTTAGGTTTATATCTAGTTCTTCATGTGAGAATTTGAATTACTTTTACCTAGAATTCAATTTGTTCTTATTACTTTAGATTGTGAAACTGTTTATTGGTTGTTTATTTGTATTGAACTTGTGACAGCTTCAATGATATGCCTCTCTGATGAATGAATTCTCTGTGTGGAAGAGTCCTCTGCGATTCATATGTTTGATAAAGCGATGAGTATATTTGAGTTGCTTTATTCCTGTGATGATGTTTAAGTTACTGAGTGTGGGGAAAATATTTATGGAGTTTAAATTATAAGCTGTCAAATGAATGATAGGGGGCTTCTAGTTTCTAATGGTACAAGTCTTTAATTTCTTTGAACTTTCTGTAAAAAGTTGTGCTCGTTGCAGTAGTGAGTGGTCAGCAGCAAACTATTTGATTTCAGTTACGGTCTGCACTCGTGTTAGAGTGATCAGTTCACGGGGAAAATGTTTATGGAATTTAAATTGTAAGCTGTCAAATGAAAGATATGGAAGTCTAGTTTTTATTGGTGTAAGTTTCAAAATATTCTGAACTTTGTGTGAGCAGTTGTGATCGTTTCAGTAGTGAGTGGTCAGCAGTGAATTGTTTCACACCAGTTTGAATATGCAGTAAAGGTTGAGTTATTAGTTCAAGGATCAAACATTTTTGCAATTTAAGATATAAGCTGTTTAATGAAAGATATACAAGTTTTGTTTTTGGTGGTGTGAAATTCAAAATTTTCTAAATTACGTGTGAAAAGTTATGGTTGTTTAAGTAACAAGTTGTCAGCTGCAAATTGTTCAATTTGAATTCAGTTCTGTAGGCATGTTGGATTGATATTAAATGCCTTATAAGTAATGAAATTATGCGTGCAACCTCTATGATGAAAGCCCTTTCAGTCTAGTGTACAGTGGTGTAATTTCATGATTTACAATCTGTTTAGTTCTTAAGTATTTTCGAGTGTTGCTGAAATAAGTGTGTAGATGTATGCCTATTTGTATATGATGATCATGTGAACAAAAGGCCAAGTAAGATTATGGTTTGTGTGAATGCATCATGTTATTGAGTGTAAGGAAAAAATATCATGTTATAATACACTGATTGTGTTAGGTTAATGTTCTATAAAAGGTTGGTTTAATGTGTACTTGATTTTCTTTGTTGACGGACAAATATGGCTGCCACCAGAGAAAAATGGAATCCGATAGATGAGAAGGAGGCAAAAGATGGCTCACATTGTCAATATGGCTGCTTCAATTTCGTATCTACATGGAAGCAGGTTGGATGTAAATGTCAGATGGCTTGAACAGATTAGCAATCTAAAGTGAGGCTTGAAGAATACTATCTCAAGAAGCTATTCACATGCTTAGTCACTTAGTAGTTATATGATGTTAGGTTTTAAATCATCAATGTTGTTGTAAATGTTTAATATCACTAGTTAGGGACACACTGAATAATGAACTATCGAATCTTTTCAAGAAAAAATAACGAAAACAAAACACTCAAAAATTTAAATGATTACTTTTATCATATATATTTACATACCGCTTTTTGCGTGTTTATTCAAGAAGGATGGTGAAGCGGAAAAGAAGAGAAGACAACCGTCTTTTTCTATTTTATAGTTTTATTTTTTTGAAGGGTAAAATCGTCTTTTTCATTGGTCAATGCCGTTGACCGGTAGCTTGATTTTCTTAAGATCAAATCAGGGGTACAAGAGCACTTTATTAGAGTTCGGGGGTACATGGGCACTTATCCAAGAACTCAGGGGTACCCAAGCACTTTTTTCTAAATAAAACGTCTGAAACAGACCCGGGATTCGGATGATCTTCAATTATAGTTAGTCCCTGTCCAAATTCAATTTTTATTGGAGAATGTGTATTTACTATTTACAACAACTCTAAGAGTTGTAAATGAAATGAAAGTGATAACCGAAAAATTCATTGACAGCATGAAATATTCTTGTTCTTGTAATAGATTTTTTCTACAATACACTTTGTAAAAGGAATTTTTACATCCCACTAAAAGTTTTTCCAACACCATGCCTTTAATTTCTTGTTTTCCAGCCTCCCCTATATCTATCCCCAACCTGACCCCAATTTTTCAACCGAAAAATTACGTTATGTCTTGTTTTTTATCGTTGCCGGTTGGATCCGTAGGTGTTTCGCTGGAGAAACTCACCGCTGGAGCCGCCATAGTTCGACGGCGATGAAAAGCCTGTCCGCTCTCCACTGGTCCAGCCGGAGGAATCCAGAGCTCATGTCGTCTTCTCATATGCAGGTTTACAACGAACAGCCGGAAAAGTTAGGTTTTTTCTTACATATCTGGTTAATCCAGAGAGGCTCTGGTAAGCACGCGCAATTATGCGCCTACACATGCCGGTAGAGTCGTCGCGGCGTGAACTAACCGACGTTCCAACGCGCGTGAGCGCCTTGTCGAACACACGCGCCGCTTTCAAACGCAGCCCGCCACCAACAGCCGTCGTGAGTCGCCTTTTGGAAGAGTTCTGGTAGATCTAGAAATTTGGGTTCTTTCCTTTTCTTTATTTTTATGTAAGATGAAATATGTGCATTAGTGAGTCTTTTTGTATAATTATCTGGACTAGTTTATCGAGTATTCAATGCCTAGTTGATGTTTTCTCCTGTAACCGGACTAGCTGGGCAGCATAGAAAATCCCCCCGGCTTCCAGTCTCTACTCTATACTCAGTAAAGGAGAAATCCGAGTCGGAGTAATTTAGACAATTTAGTCTTGGCGATTTTGTTGTTTGGATTTAGACTGATAGACTTGGTTTGACTTAGACTTCATTGTTTGATTGATGCAAGTTAGATGTTTTACCTGCCACATAGTTTAGATGCTCTTGGGCATAAGATTTTAGGATGTTCGGATGTATTTCATCGCTCTTTTTTAGTTTAGGAATTGCGTGTTTCCGCGCTTCTAGATACAGTTTAAAGGTTTGGGGAACCTAATAAATAACTCCTACCTTAGGGGAAAAAAATTAATATCAATTATAAGAAAGCTTATAACAACCACTTTACAACAATTTTGGTGCATTTTACAAAAACATTTGCTCTTGTGATAGGGAGGAACTTTAATAGTGATAGTAGAGCTTCTCAAGTTCTTACTATTAAAGTTCGCTCTATAAGTACCTTTCATTGAGTCAATACCAAAGTAAATTTACAAAAAAAGTATCTTTTATATAATAAAATTAACATAATCATCAAAAAATCCAGGTTGTAAAGTCATAATTTGATATTTTATGACATTTTTCAAATTTTAGCTGAATTTGGACATCCATATATCAATGTTATTTCATTCACTTTATGTTAGAATGTCCTAGAAACACTAAAATATACTTAATTTCATTTAATAATGGAAACAAATTGATCAAAACTATGGTTGAAATATGACTCCAAAATGTAGATACATGCTTAACTACATGTTATAGTCTTAGTAGTGCTTCTCAGTTTCTTACAACTAATGTTCTCACTACACGTCCATTTTATCAAGCCAATACAAAAGTAAATTTACACAAAAAATGTCTTATACATTACAAAATTAGTATAATCATCAAAAGTTCAAATTTAAAAGTCAAGATTAGATGTTTATGACAATTTTCAAATTTTACAGATCTTGACTTTCATATCAATGTCATTTCCTTGACTAAATGTTAGAATGTCTCAGAAAACACTCAAATATAATTCATTTTTTTATTAGTAATGATAATAAATTGATCAAAACTATGTTGGAATTAGGACTTCAATATATACTTAATTAACATTTATAGTCTTAATAGTGATAAGGTTCTTGATACTGAAGTTCTAACTACACAAATTTTTTATTAGTTAATATTAAAGTAAATTTGCATGAAAATGTCTTATCCATTATAAAATTAACACAATTACAAAAAAAATCAGGTTTAAAATTTGGTGTTTTATTATACATTTCAGGGCTAAATAAAATCATTGAAACAAGAGCGACGTGGTTTTTCCTCTACTTGACAAGTGTTTTAATTTCAATTTGGACCTTTTCCACACAAGACATGAAAAAACTCGCTTCAAATCTGCTCGAGAGCCTAAAACTAATGGGCTCAACATACTCGGACGCCTAATTATTTAGTTAATTATCATTTCAACAAATTGCATCCTGAACCGTTGAAACAATATTTTGGGAGAATGTGGAATCCACAAAAGTCAAAGTTATAATTTCAAAAACGTTGACATATGGCATGTGCCTTTATTCAAAACACATCGTCACCTTAAAAGCCCATAATGTATTCAAACGATTGACTATGACTGCAAAACGATTCTCATAAAAGTTAGCGAATTCGTTGAAATCAAACCGGGTCCATCTAAAAAATTCGAATCTCCTGCAAGTCAATCATGCCATGTCTGCATTGTTTTCAACGATATGTTAAATTTCGATTAAAGGATTTCCTACAAACTTAAAAAAAATTGTTGACCGTGAAAAATTGTTATTGCGAATAGTGTTAACCGCTAAAATATGATTCAAATCAATGAAAGTTTTTGATATCCTTGAAATACGTCCATTTTATTTCTATTAGTGTTGACTCTGATAAGACCCGAAAGTTTTGCAAATATCATGGAATTGGATTTTGAAGACTTTGTCCAGACAAAGAATTCAAACCATATAATTCTAAGTGATCATAATTTTGGAAAACAAATTCTATTCCAAAATTATTTTGAAGCCAAACAGTTGAATTGAGACAAATCTATAGTATTTGAATATTAATTATCCTCAAATTCTATGCAAACAAAAACACACTAGAAACTCAGTTATGACTTCACATTTGATTAGTTAAACTCATTTTAGTTAGTGTCTAAAGAAATTCATACAAGACGCCACCTTTGATTTTAATTTAGTTAAAGTCTATAAAAATTTAAGTTTAATCATTTGGTTAAACTCAACTAAATTAGTATAAATAAAAATTTAACTACTAAAATTCTAAATAATATCATCTAACTCATTGTGAACCCAAATCATATTGTTCTAAACCCTAATTGGAACCTATTAACATATGACCGAACTGAGGTAAAATAATCAATTATACTTGAACCGATATTAATCCGACCGGACCGATATGAACTGATGAATGAAAATTTACCAATTCAACCCGAACTATTTGATCCGAAACCAATTCAGCCTAACGACCGAATTGACACCACAAACCTAGCTTCAACAAATACAAATTTGTGTAACTTTTATTAATTTTAACTACAAGTGTATTTTCTTTAGAAACTAGACCTTAACTTGATAATGTTTTTCTGATCCAACTAAGAAAAATTGAAAATATTCATGTTGAAGCCATCCATTCAATTCCTACAAATCAATAAGCTATCTAAAGAGAGTCTGAAATCTTAAGTCTGAAGTTTTAAAACTGAATTCTGAAAAAAATAAGTATTGAAGTCTTAAAATCTAAAAATAGTAAAATCTGAATGAGAATAGTTGTTTGATAAAATTGATGGGCTGAAGTCTGAACATACTCAAGTTTACGTTAATACCCCTTTACAACACATTACTTTAACCATATATTTTTATCTACTACAAGTGAATAATTGTTTTGTATCACGCTTCCAATTGTAGCAAAGAAAAAAATAAGAAACACAAAATGTATAACAAATATTGAAATAAAAATTCAATGTGTCAGAAAGAGTTAAAAACAAAAAATAAACGAGGGTTTAGAAAATGAAATTACAAATTAATCAAAATGAATTTTTTATTTGTTCACGGAGGTTGATCATAAAGTCATGATACTTTGTCTGGAAGCTCCACGACTAGATTCCTCCGCCATGTTTTCACCAAACACCTCTTCTTGTTGCAGATTTTTAACCACAATGTCTTCATTTTCGAATTCCTGAAAACAGATATCTCTTGAACCAATCTTTCGAAGATAATTATGAATGGTTACACAGGCTATAATAATGTTGCGTTGGGTTGAAAATGGATACGGTGCCATGAATCGAATAATCGGAAAACATCTTTTCAATGAACCGAAACTTCGCTCAATAACATTTCTCAACTTTGCATGCACTTGATTAAACATCTCCTCCTTTGTTCTTGCTCAACCACCAGTACGAAAATCGGACATCCAAATACATCAACAACAAATATACTAATCATCTTGCAAATACTACCAGCATGTTGTTAAGTTGTCCTAATATACATAATAAATTCATAACAAAGACACATCCCACGACAAGTGTTAGATTAGAAGCCAACTCCAAAAACCTTTGAACTGAACTCTTAAACGAACTGCTTAGAAGCAACACATATGTGAGCGCTGTAAGAAAAATGTCTTTACCACATCATTTAGAATCTTGTTCAGGGCATCAAAATCAGATCTTTCTTCATCTCTTAAACCTGTGATTCAATGGAACCCTCTTCATTCTGAACTGGTGGTGCCAGAGAGGGATTACCTTCCAATGATCGCTTTCGATTTGCTGCATCCTTGGAATTAACTGCAACAGATGGTTCAGACACAGTCATCTCCTGCTGCAAATTTTCTGCATCACTAAAGTTAACCGTAAGAGAAGGTTCAGTTGCTGTATTCTTTTGCTGCCCAGATCGCTTGCTCGATCGAAACGTTGCTCGATCTGAACGGCATGACAGTGGAGGAACTCATCGGCAGGCTTAGGTCAGCAGTAGATCGGTGCTCCATCAACACCACGAGCAACTCCAACGGTCAAGTTTTGATCACGGAGCAAGAGTGGATCGCACGAGGATGGAGCCCTAGCTCCGGGAACAAAGGCAAAGGCAAGGGTTTTCAGAAAGGGAAGAAACCGAGCCACAAGGGAGACGGCAGCCAACGGGCGGTGAGCGGTGACAGAGACTTGACGAATTTGAAGTTTTACAATTGTAACAAATACGCCGGCCACATCTCCAAGGAATGCCCCGAGCCACGGCGCAAACGAATGGGACGTGCCAACCTTGTGCAAGCTGAAGTGGACGAACAGACGCTCCTGGTAACAAGGTTTCACTCAATCACGATCGGGAACTAAGCCACCAAGGAGCACGTCCTGCTCAACGAGACGCGATCTAAAGCACGGTCAACGAAGGAGCCCGGGCAGAGTGACACGGCATGGTTCCTCGACTCCGGTGCGAGTGCCCACATGTGCGGAAGACGGGAGTTCTTCTCCGAGCTAGACACGTATGTACGAGGCTCGGTCAAACTAGGGGACGACACCTCCGTGGAAATAGAAGGCACTGGCACGATCCTTTTTACGTGCCGGAACGGCGAGCACCTAAAGTCGGACGATGTGTACTACATACCTCGGCTCCACAGCGGCATCATCTCCCTCGGTCAGCTGGACGAGGACGGATACGACACGAGAATCCAGCACGGGTGGCTAACGTTACGGGATCAAGGCGGGCGCTTGCTCGCGCAGGTGCCAAGAGGCCAAGGGCGCCTTTACCTCCTTCATCTGAATTTGGCACGACCAGTGTGCCTTGCGGTGCTTGGGTGCGAGGATGGGTGGCGATGGCACGCGAGATACGGGCCACATGAACTTCGAGGCCCTTCGACGCATGGCCAGGAACAAGATGGTGGACGGACTCCCGCTGCTCGATGACGTTGAGCGCTTGTGTGACGCCTGCCTGGCCGGGAAGCAGAAACGCAGCTCGTTCCCAAGCCAAGCCAAGAACCGAGCGACCGAACGCCTTGGGCTCGTGCACGCCGATCTATGCGGACCCATCGAGCCACAAACTCCCGGAGGTAAATGATACTTTCTACTAATGGTAGATGATCTTAGTAGATATATGTAGATAGTCTTGTTGACCTCGAAGGATCAAGCGGCGGAAGCCATTAGAAGGACCGTGGCAGCAGCCGAACGACAAAGCGGGTGCAAGTGGAAGACGTTGCGGACCGATCGTCGAGGTGAGTTCACGTCTCAAGAACTCGGCGAGTACTTTACCGACCACGGTGTGCATCGACAAACGACGGCGCCATACTCGCCCCAACAAAACGGTGTGGTCGAACGACGAAATCAAACGGTGGTTAGCATGGTACGTTGCCTCTTGAAGGCCAAAGACATGCCGATAAGATTTTGGGAAGAAGCAGTGACAACGTCGGTCTACCTTCTGAACCGGGGAATCACGAAGAGCGTCAGCGGCAAGACACCCTACGAAGCATGGCACGGGCGCCGGCCGAGTGTGAGCCATCTCCGGGTGTTTGGGTGCGTCGCCCATGTCAAGGTCACGCAGCCAGGGCTGAAGAAACTTGAGGACCGGAGAAAGCCGATGGTGCTACTTGGTTATGAAACTGGAACTGTGGCGTATCGCGTCTACGACCCTGCCACAGACCGGGTGAAAGTCTCACGCGACATCATCTTTGATGAAGACACGGCATGGGACTGGACCACATCGGCACAACAACAAAACCACGGGCATGGTGAGGGTTCCAACTTCGACCGTTTTGTCTCTTTTGGTGTAGGTAGCGAACCAGCCCATAAAATCCTTCGTTCGGACGATGAAAATTTCACCAGAAACAGGCCTAGAAGTGAAGCTCCTGTGTCAAGTCCGAGAACCCTAAGTGCATCACCACCACCAAACGTGGAATTTGTGTCACCTCCGGCAAACGCATCGGAACCATCCTCCGGAGCTAAGGCACAACGACGGTATAGAACTATGGAGGACCTTCTCAACGCCACCGAGAAGATTGAAGCTGAGGACGAGGAGCTTTGTCTTCTCACAGTCGACGAACCAACGAGCCTAGCTGAAGCCGAGAAGGACGAAGTATCGCGAACGGCGATGACGGAGGAACTTGCAAGCATCGAGGCAAACGAGACTTGGCGCCTCACCGATCTACCCCCGGGACACCGTGCCATCGGACTTAAGTGGGTCTTCAAGCTCAAGAAGGACGTGAACGGGGAGCTGGTGAAACGAAAGGCTCGGTTAGTGGCAAAGGGCTACGTGCAGCAACAGGGGGTGGACTACGAGGAAGTGTTCGCCCCAGTCGCGCGAATGGAGACGGTGTGGGTTCTGATCGCGCTCGCTGCACACCACGGGTGGCCAATCCACCACATGGACGTCAAGACTGTGTTCCTCGACGGTGATCTGATAGAGGAGGTTTATGTCAAGCAACCGCCGGGTTTCGAAATTCAAGGCAACGAATGCAAGGTTCTTCGGTTTAAGAAGGCTCTCTACGGACTACGTCAAGCTCCGAGGGCTTGGAATGCCAAACTTGACAAGAGTCTTCGCGACTTGGAGTTTGTACGATGTGAAGCCGAGCACGCGGTATATCGCCGGAGCAACGAGAAGGAGCAACTGCTAGTTGGAGTTTACGTTGATGACTTGATCATCACAGGAACTTCAATCGAAGAACTGACGAAGTTCAAGAAGGAGATGACGAATCTATTTGAGATGAGCGACCTCGGCGAACTGAGTTACTACCTCGGCATCCAAGTGCAACAACGGAAGGGTTTGGTCACTCTTTGCCAATCATCTTATGCAAAGAAGCTTTTACAAAAGGCAGGACTGGAAGAGTGTAATCCATGTGCGGCACCAATGGAAGCACGGCTCAAACTAAGCAAGACGGGAGATGGGAGACCGGTGGACGCCACAGATTACCGCAGCTTGGTGGGAAGCCTCGGGTACTTAGTTCATACTCGGCCAGAAATTACTTTTGCAGTAGGTTATGTTAGCCGATTCATGGAGCAGCCAAGAGTTGAGCATATGGCAGCAGTGAAGCATATTCCACGCTATGTGGAGGGAACTCTAGAGTTTGGAGTTTCATATGGAAAAAGTGTTGGACCTTTACTCTTTGCAGGTTACAGTGATGCTGATTTGGGCGGAGATGTCAACGATAGGAAGAGCACGACGGGGCTAGTTTTCTTCCTAGGTCAATCTCCGGTGAGTTTGCAATCACAGAAACAACGGGTGGTGGCACTCTCTTCGTGCGAGTCAGAGTATATTGCAGCTGCCACTGCCGCTTGCCAAGGTGTTTGGCTTAGTAGATTGCTTGGTGAAATGCAAGGTGAACAGCCACAAGCACCAACGTTACTGGTGGACAACAAATCGGCAATCGATCTAAGCCGAAATCCTGTGTTTCACGATCGAAGTAAACACGTTGATATACGTTACCATTTGATTAGAGATTATGTGGAGCAGGGCGATATTGATATCGATTACATCAACACAGAAGTTCAGCTCGCTGATATCTTGACAAAGGCTCTCGAACGAGTTCGTTTTCAGGAACTTAGGGGCAGAATCGGAGTTGCAGAGATAAAGTGATGACAAGATTACGGGGGTGATTTGTGAGATATTCTAGTCATCTTTCTTTTCCTTGTTTGTTTATTTTCTGCAGCTATTTCTAGAAAATAAAGATGTTAATTAGCATCCGTAGGAAGTAGATATTTTCCTTTCCTTTTTCCGTAGGAATTAGATTATTACGTTTCATTCTTCCGTAGAAATTAGATTCTTTAGTTTCCTTCTTCCGTAGAAATAGATTATTTCGTATTTCTTTTTTCTTTCAGAATTTGTGTATATAAAGGATGATATGAATAGAAAAACAGTATCAAGTTTTCTGCACAACATCATTATTCTTCTTTCTCCTCTTCTCAGCTTATCTCTGTGAAAGCTAACAGTCTGAAGCTAGCATGGTGACCATCACCATCACTAACATCATGGAATATAGCTGCTTCATAATGTAGGAACTATATTTTCTAAATAGTATGAAAATTAAATAACAATAATTAAAAGTAGTAACATGCAAAATCAAATTATACTTGTATCAAAATATTAG
This sequence comes from Sherardia arvensis, assembly GCA_948330725.1. Classification (NCBI taxonomy): domain Eukaryota; kingdom Viridiplantae; phylum Streptophyta; class Magnoliopsida; order Gentianales; family Rubiaceae; genus Sherardia; species Sherardia arvensis. Next base: position 32,755,245 of record OX415241.1, read on the forward strand.
AATAAATTAATACAAGTAGCATGCTCCACAACTGAAATAAATAGCAAAGTTTCAATTAGATGGAGTCGCGGCGGACGCTGCCCTTGAAACGATTTCGGCCAACCGGATTGGTCCTCGTTCCTAGGGTAAAACCATCAAGGGTTATGCTAACCTGTAGTAAAACCCCGTACCGGCGCACAGCCCGAAGGCAATCTATCACGCAGAACTGACCTGAAGATAGGAGACTCGAGAGCACGAATAGACAGAGCCAGACTGATGAACATGAGAGAGAATGTGAATGGTGTTTTATGCATAAGACTGACTCGTGTTGGATTCATCTAAATGGCTCTCTAAGGTTGTTTATATAGTGGTGCTCTATAGGCTGAATTGAATTGCCTGAATTCATTCTCATAAATATGAGAATTTGATTATTGGAACGTTATGTATTCATGAGCATAAATATGAGACATTCATGATCATAAAGTACTATCTGAAAGTGGGCTCTTCAGAAAGTTCTATAGAAAGTCCAAACTTAATTGGAAGCCTTTCGAACTTTCCAAACTTTAAAATAGACGAATTTAGATTCATCAATTTTTTTCCAAGTTCAACCAACCAACTTTGAGTATCGATATCTCATTCATCATTGGTCCGATTTGAGTGTTTAAATAATCAATTTTATAGTGCTCGTGGAGGAGAATATAAATATACTCCTCAATCGACCCAAATCATTATGGGTCACACTCAAATCTCAGCCCAAAAGTTGACAAAATAATTACATTTCACCCCTCAACTTTTCTCACTTCCAACACATAATCATCATCGTATATAAATGTAGAATATATATTTGATTTTTTACAACTCTATTTTGCTCTCGCTGTGATACAATGAAGGTTTTGTCCAGCTACCGGTTTATTATAGATTTGAGATTGATACACCACTTGATTCTTGATTATTGCCAAATAAATTAGGACAGCTAACCTACGCGTGATCACTCACAGAAAAATTCAACTCTCTTAGCAATTTTTATTAATAGGCACGATGTACGTGGCTCCATTTAAAATTCCAGCAATGTTTATATTACATAAGAGTTGTTTTAGGTCCTGTCCAATTAAATTTATTTGGTATCGTGATGTACTGAGTTGTACTGTGTTGATAAGTGTTATGCTGTACTAATGATCAGTGGTGAGATGTGCTGATCATTACTATGTTGTGTTAATTAGTGTTGTGTTGTGTTGATTTTGTTTTGAAAATGTTGAATAGTGATTTGAGTTAAGAAAAAGTAGAATGTTTATTACTCAAACAATTACTATTTTACTTAATTAATATATATTATTTTTGGGTTAAAAGCAGAGGTACCCCTATGTTTATAAGAAAGTGTCAATGTACCCCTGAGTAATTCAAAAGTGCTGATGTACCCCTATAATTATACTGAATAAAGAAGTGTACCTCTAAAACTAATTTTCAACAGTATTTTGAACTAAAAGACAAATTTACCCTCACTTGTTGGGTTATTTTTTTCCCTGATCCAAAACTCCACGGGCACCTAAAAAAATCGAAGAAATCGATATCACTGAATTACAGAATAAATGCACAGTATTATTGAAAAAAGTTAACTTTTATATCCAAAAATTCAACAAATTGAAAACACCGATGAACTTACCATAATCTCGCAAACTCTATTCTCTCCTTTGGTAATTTGAGCTAGCCACGCAAATTATTACTGGGTGTGGCGGTTTCGGTCCCCCGGCTCACACTAATTTCTAGGCACGGTGGTTTTGGTCCCGTCGGGTTCAAACCGTTCATTCCGATGAAGTAACGGAATTGGTTGGGTAATTTTTGTCATAGAATTTATTTTAATTAAATAACAGTGAGGGTATTTTGAACATTTTACATTTGACAAAAGAAAATTCTGTCCAAATTATACATTTAAGGGTACAATGGCACTTTTGAAAAACATAGGGTACATTAGCATTTACTTGAACACTTGGGGTACAATAACACTTTTTTCATTATTTTTACAAAACATAAAAATAGTGTCCATTGGAGTTTGAATGTGCTGAACTGAACATTGATGTGCTGAAGAGTGTTGTGTTGTGTGATGAGTGATGTGATGTGCTTATCAATGCTGACGAACCATTATCGTGATATACTGAAATATACTACGATAAATTAAACTGGACAGGTACTCAATCCATTTTGCACGTAGGTTAGACCTAATGTTGGGAACTTTTCAGCTCGCACTTTTTATTTGTAGTTTATTGCCTCATTTAAGGAGTTATTTTCTGTTGGAATAAATTAACCTAAAAAAAATCTTACTTTACTTTCCAGGATAAATAAATGAGTCTGGGAGCTAAATAAATCCTGAAATTAACCTAATGATATGGTTTATTCCCAGATCCGACTTCGATCTACGGCCCCAAAAGTATTATAATTGGAGCTCCTCGTGGAACCTATAGTTGGATAGATCAAAAGAAGCAACAGAGAAAGTCTAACGTGCACCTTAATTCAGATCATTGACTTTATCTATTAACTCACTGTGAGTTATTAACCCATACATAAGTTAGGTCAGTATGTATTAAACCATACATGATTTTCGCTGGTTTAATTATGAATCACTCATTGAAAGCTTAGCATGAACTAATTAACAGAGTACGTGATTGATAGTTTCAATGCTCGAGATTGTGTATATTAAAATCAGCACGAGGGAATCGGAATATTTTCGGTATCTGGTGTCAATTATAAACTCCATAATATGTAATATATTGTATTCAATAGGGATTTAAATGAGTCGAGTCAAGTCGAGACCGAACAAGGAGTGTGCTTAAACTCGACTCGTTAAATATTTTGTGAGATCGACTTTGAGCTCGAGTTCTTTCAAACATAAGATATTTAATTCAAACTCAACTCGATAATTTTGTTATGAGCTCGAGACCGGATCCAATTCTAACTAAGGGAACTCGTTAAAATAAAAAAGTTCAATTTCAAAGTAAGTTAACTTTATTAACATAGAAAAATACAGTAACCACCAATTTTAAAAACCAAAACACGCAAATATATTAGATTAAAATAAATTGAATTTTGGTTTGGTCTAAAATTATTTTATTCCTAAAAAATTTATAATATTAATAATATATTTAACTATATATATTCCTCGATAAATTCGTTGAATCTATCGGAATAAAATTTATAATTTCATACTCGACTTGTTACACAATCAAACGAATTCGAAATCGAGTTTGATATTGGGCAACCCGAGGTCGAACTCGAATTTTGATCAATCCGAGCTGATCCATTGAATGTGAAGTGAGTACAATAATAATTGACGTTACTAAGATTACATATCCTACCAGATAAATTCTGAAGTTTAAGATAAAAACATATTTGTTCTAGTTTGTGCTCTTAGGAAAAAAATGAATCATTAAAAATTACCTAATTTAATATAATAACAATTTTTAAAAAATCACAAATTTTTATACATAAAAATTTATTAAATTTAACCTTTAATCAATTAAGTATATGTGGACGGAAATATTTTAAAATTAATTATTAAAATAATAGCATAAACAAAACTATAAATATTAACTTTCTTCTACCTTAAGATTCAATTTTAACGAATGTGTATCTGTAAATTTGTAATAAGCAAGTCAACAAAAAACCATATGAATACATCTGTGCCTCTAGGAATTCTAATTTTCACAGTTCAAGCAGGAGAGTGAGATCAGATGCTCTGATGTCATGGAAACTATCACCTGTTAACAGTGTTAAATTGAATTTTGATGGTTCTTGGTTGAGAAATGGAATTGAACGTGCAGGTTTTATCATCAGGGATGGTAATGGTAGAACAATTCTGGCTAAAGCACAACCAGTGCAGGCACATGACAGCCTTGAAGCTGACACTAAGGCACTAGCTATTGAATTGGAGGCTGCAGATTTTGGGGATCCCTAGACTATACATATTGAAGTTGACTCTCTAGTCTTGTTGAAGATCATTAGAAGGGAATATCAGGTCCCCTGGAAGCTTACAACACTGATCAGGTCAATCTGATCTCTACAAAGTGAGATATCTTTAATGTTTTCTCATATCTTTAGAGAGGCCAATTCAGTGGCTGACTCTTTGTCAAAATTAGCTATCTCGTCACAATCCACACATATATTCTCACAACAGAACTTGCCTAGAAAGTTAAAGGTCTTGTGGTTCTTGACTGTAGGGAAACTCCCTACTTGAGAATTATACCTTAATTGTATCAGATAATGATAGTTACTCTTCTGATTGCAGGAAAGGAAACTACAAGCTGTGAAGGCATGAAGCTGAGGTGGAGACAGAAAGATAAGGGTGAACATGGAACCAACAAGGAGTCATCATTACATACATGATCTTAGAGAGGAGCTTGTTAAGCCCTATAAATAGCCTTTCTTACCTCGTACTCGTCGGCAGAGTTGGGTTTCACTTAGCGATCCCTAAAATGCTTGCTAGTGAGTTCTTTTGTCAGCAGATTTGATTTTCACATAGCGATACCTAACATGTTTGCAAAAGTAGAAATAGGTGGAGATTAAAGCTATTCACTCTATTATCATTTTCCACTTAGTCTTTAGTGACAACATTGTTTTTTACTCATTTTTCAATATATAACTATACTTAGTGGTTTTTGTTGGTGTGGTGAGCCAAATAAATTTCACCCCACCTATGTGGTTTCAATTTTTTTTAAAAAACTATATGAATAAAAAACTAATGGAAAGTGGATTCTAATAGCTCTCGAATCTTATTGCATTAATTACTAATTTGGGCCCGAAACATGAAGAATTCGACCATTATCTTATCATATGATCGCGTTACACAAGTGTTTTTCAACATCAAATCAAGCAAATTAAATTAATATAAACTAATAAATATTACCCAAAAATTAAATTACCATGAACCAAAAACATTGTTTCTATTATAGTGTGTGTTCTTAGGGATTAAACTGATCTCTCTATGAAATGTACCGTATACTTTACTTGTTAGAAAAAGTTTCACGATCTTGGAATCCAAACAAATCCCTAGACCTAAGTGGAATATTCCAAGATCCAACTTCCGCGCGCACCCAAAAATATTATAATTGAGAAGACCTCTCGTGGCTGGTACTGTAACCTAGCTGGATAAATTCAAAAGAAACAACACTTAAATGTCAAATGTAAACCTTCAAATCATTGACTTTATGTGCATATTAATTAAATAACTCTGGATTATATATTAAACCATAGTTAATTAGCTTTTCGTCTGAAGTCTTTAATTTTACCATCTTCAAGGATCAGAACCTCGGGAAAATGAAATCTAGATCCGGAGAAAGAAGAAAAATGGTTAATTTTTACAAGACTCTGCCTAATTTAATTTATTGCAGCATATTTCCGCACAACTGTTAAGAAATATACTAGATATATCTAATTATAAACATTCGTTCCTTTCTTGTATAGGAAGTAATACCGCTCATGGATATTCGGAGTACCATTTTCCGTTTCGCAGAAGTTGGATCTTTTCACATACATATGTTAGCAATTTGAATATGACTTTCATTTTTTTAGGGTGGTTCTATATGTAAGTCCACTTTACTTCTGCAGGTTCAAATTAAATCTGAAATGATAATAATATCTCTCTTATATATTTATTATAATTCATGAAAAAATAATTTTATAATTTGGACACGTGTTCAATCATTACATAGACGGCTTTATGCATTCAATGTTAGGGTTTTAAAAATATATTTGTAAAAGTTAATAAACGAATGAAGGGTAATTATGACATTTTCCCACTTTCATTGGACCTGCAGAAGCAAACAGAACCTACATATAGCAAACACATTTTTCTATTCTAGCTAGCTAGCTGTAAATGAAGATATAAAGATTAATGTAGATATATATATACCAAAAGGCTTCATGAAGGTTTACGGCTATAAATTACGAGAGCAATCCAAACCCTAAGCCTTTAACTAAATCTATTTAAATTACTTTTATCCCTTAGTAAACAAAATTAAGTATATGGATAGTAATATGATTTGAAATATAAAAATACGAATATGAAAATTTAAAATAGAATAGATAAAGGAATTTGAAAATTTAAATTATTATCATGGAAATGAATAAAGAAAATGTTAGTTTAATTTCAATGCTAGAGACGGTGTATATTAAAATGGTCACCACGAGGTAATCAGAATAGTGTTACGAAGATACTTAGCTGGAAACTTTTTTATCGTAGCTGTAGCTCAATTGTTGATTATTTTTTTTCAATTCGTTTTAATGAAATTAGTAATTTGGTTATAATATTGTTGTTTTGATACATTTACTTTTTATTATTTTATTACAATTTAATTTAATTCAATTCTGTTTTTTTTAATTCAATCCAACAAAAATAAGTTGTATAGAATGGATAAGCTGCTTATATTTCCTAACATTTGAGAACATACTTATATATATAATAAAATAAAAAAACTGGAAGTAATTATGAATATACTCATTATATATATGAGAGGGTCGTCTACTCCGTAGTCCTTCCACCGGCAGCAAAAGTTCATTATAACCAAATTCATAACTAAATCTCTTGATAGCTATAATATTAGATGATGAAGATGATGAAACTCCCAGTGATCATGTTATTGCTTGTGATCACGTTAGCTTCATCCTCTGCGTCTGCACACCCTGTGTCTTCACCATGTTGCGATTCATGCTCCAACGTTGATTTCAAACACTGTTTTCGCCGGTGCACCATAGACGACATCGTATGCATCAGTAAGTGCGATACTGACCGGACAAACTGCATAGCTTCATGCGACGGCGGATGCGCCTCACCGGCAATTTGCTGCTCCAACTGTCACATCACGCTCCGTTTGTGTCAAGGGATTTTCGGAGACGAGTCGCAAACCTGCAGAAAGAACGGCGAGACTTGCCGGTCAGGCTGCGACCCAAAATGCGACTAGTGGGTGCATAGGAGAGCAAGAAAAATGCAGATCTGAATGCGACGACTGTGATATATCATTAGACTGTTGCCCGTTTGTGTGAAGGGGCTGCTGGATCCCTCGGATCGTTGGGGTGCCCGTCAGGATGCGACCCTGTATGCGCGTCTCCTGAATAGTTAATCAGTTTCTCGTGAAAATTTATCTCGTTGAATAATCAGTTTCGTATGGATTTTTCTTGTTTTCTTTTGTTTTTAATTTGTAAGGATCAACGAGTTACGGATTGTTGAATTTGCAGCTTTTTCATTATTAAATACGCGGTCAAATTTTAAATGTAAATTATGTTAAAAAGTCAGAGTGCGGATTCAACTGAGACGGATGAAGTATCACATTATAACAAAAGTCAACATCCCTCCCCCATTTACCTATCCAGAACCTTCTGTCCTGTCATATTTAAAAACCTTCTGTCATGCCTATTACACAAAAATGTACTACCTCCTCTCACGTGAATGTGCACTCTGACTTTTTGACACTATTTATTATTAAATTTTGACCGCTTATTTAAATAGATATATAATCATTAATTATATTATAATACTTGGTATCATTAGGTTAATCACAAAATATAATATTCAAATATCAAATTTTGATTTTCCAATAATATAAATACATAAAGATACTGGTGGTCAAAATTGTATGTTGAATAATGTAAAAAATCAACTATACAGATTAGGTTGAGACTGACGTATTAATTCAAATATAAAAAGTCAACTACATTAATTCATTCAATATTGATTCTCCAATTTTATTTAAGAAATTCAATTCAAAATCCAAATCTATACCAAACAAAGATTTCAAATCTCAGATTTTCAAAATCCGGATTTCAAGTCCAGAATTCTCAAAATCCCAAAACCAAATCCAAATTCTCCAAATCTTCCAATCCACACACACCCAATTAACTCTACTTGAAATTCTCATGTCCTCACAAAAATCAGATCCGTAGCCAACAAGTTCTCAACTGAGAAAAAAAAACAAGACCTTGATAGAAAAACAAACCTAACTAATATCTGAGAAAAAACAATCCAATACAAATAAAATATCCTTCAATTTTTTTTTAAAAAAAGAAAAATATAATTGAAAATATCCTAGAAATAAATTAATTGAAAATAAAAAGAAAAGGTATAGAAACTATTGTCTCATGATCTAACATGAGCTAAGCATACTGAAATGAAATTAAAATATTTGAGCTAAACATTGTAAATGAATTAATTAAATTGGGTTAAACTTTACGAATCTATAAGTTGGTTGATAATATCAATATTATTTTATTTTTTATTTGTTGCTAAATCTTTACGGCTATCCCAACCATGCATGACAACATGAATCATTAAATAACGACTTCTAGATTCCTTAATAGCTCATAAATATTTATAAAAAGTTTAGCTAAAGATGCATAGACACGTGCTTCAAAGTTATATGGCTGAACTTTATTGGAAAATACAATCTCGCAAACACACACTTCAATATAATATTTTTACAAAATTTCAAGTCTAAAACTATTGAGCCAACTATAACGATCTAACCAAACATCGCACGAGTTCAACATGGTTAAAATCATCAATCTTTTTAAGATAGAGATTATATTTGTGGTACAAATTGATGCTAGTGCTGCTGGATAAAGCGACATTAGCTCAATAGAAACTGACTGAAGTTTGAAGGTGATTTGACTTGGGAAAATTATGAGTATAGCGCATGCGGTGCGTGAAAATTATGACGCGTGCGCCGCACGATTTATGCCTACTTATACTCGGAAAGTTGTAATCACAGGTGGAGCGAAAACCTATCTTAAGTAGAAATAGAGTAAGTTTTATTATTTTTATGCATGCATGTTTGAAACAAATAATTTTGGCACCCTACTTTATAAAAGAATGCTTGTATAATATAGAAATAATTATAATCCCTAAAAAATCAGGATGTTGTAGTGTTTCTACGATATCCCGTCGTACAAAGAACTGACGAGATCATTACCTACTAATTCAAGAATCCCCTGATTCTGAAATTATGCTGCTTAAATTTGAACACCTAGATTTACCTCTTTATTCCGGCACCCAAACCAAAGCAAAGCAAAGTAAAAGCAGAAGGAGATCGTCAGATATGGACCAGCTTAGCCACGGCCGCGATCTCCAGCTCCACCACCACCAGTTCCAGCAGCATATGCAGTCGCATGTGCATCACCACTAGAACCACAACAAGGCTAAGGATGAACTGAGCATCAACATAACTACTCCGCTGCCGACCCACCACCGTCAATGTAAGAAAAATCCATCAATTTTTGTTTTGTATTTTTGGCACTGGTAGAGGGTAGTGATCCGAGTATAAATGCTGGGTGGGGTAAAATATTTATGATTATGTCAGTGTTTACGATAATCTTCATAATGCTGGGTCGAAGAATCGCAACAATCTTCATAATGTTCCCGTATTTTTATTTAATAATGATGATACTTTCATAATGTTAACACGGTAATCTTAAATAGAATTTATTATTATTTTTAATATTTTTATAATAATTATTATATTTTCATGTATTAGATACTTATTTCAATCCAGCTATCACTAGAAATTATGTGCACTCACAGTGTACGCACACATTTAAGGTATAATGTTTTTAAAATTATATCACGCACAAGTTATATATATTTCGAATGATGGAGTATGTCTTTAAAGAAACATGTATATAAGCTTTTTTAGAGGTTGTATAGTACAATTTAAACTTAACCAATTACATTAATATAAATTATGAGACTCTAGTAATTTATATACGTGCGGACATTATTTACTGAAAACTTGTAAAACCTTTTGGCTTCCAAAATGTTACAATATTTAATCATAAAATTCTATCTTCACTCTATCGGCATGCAATTATTTCCATCTAGCAATGTATATAATAGAGCTACACTCTAATCAATTTAAGAATTTAACATTAAGGCTAATATATATAGGAATGAAAATTTTAGAGAAATTATTTATTTTAAATTATCAAACGAAAACTTCTACTACATGCAATGCAAAAAAAATAACAATTAAGGAACTAAAATATAAAAGTGCATACGATAATTTATGATGATGAACTTAGGGTTCCGAATGTCATATCCAAAATTTTAACTCACACAATGCTCTATGATCACTTCGTCATTCATCTTCACCAGTGATACTGGTTGTACGACTCGCGATAGTGCCAGAATTGCCCCTCACTCAAAATTCACACGGCCGCTTTGTATTGTACAGTTTGCGCCTCTCCATGATCTCTCTTCCTCCGCAGTATCCTTTTCTAAGGTAAGCGCAACTTCTCAGTCTTGGATAAACAGGCCTTATTAATTTGGTATATATTTAAAAATGGACTTATATATTATATTTAATCATTTGGACTCAAAATATGAATTATCAGGTCATTGCCTTATCCTAACGCATCCTTACAAAAATATTTCTCTTTATATTAGGCCTCCTTAAGCTGAAAAAAATGAAAAATAAAGCACAAATAATTGCATATAGTGAAGGCGGTGAGTACGATTACAAAAAAGTTTCAGAAGAACATCTCTATACCTAAATCAACTAGTAACTAATGCCGGATTGGTCTATCTAAAAAACCCAATACAAACCGAGAAAATGGACATGTAAAGATAGTAATAGTAACTAAAAACAATTTCAACCAATCCGAGTAGCCAAACACAAGTCATATATAATAATGGATTTACTCCCCAAACTTGCAATCATATTCCAGTCTCATTAAACGTTATCTTAATTTCCCCCTCGGAGCCAAGACATTTTTTTATATGGGTCAATTTTACAGATCTAGGGTATCTGAAAGTTTGTCCAACATTATCATTTAAAGAACAAATGAACTTAACCCATATTATCAACAAGTCAGTTACATTTATGTTAAGAAAATGCCAACGAAGAAAGTACCGTTTCTCGTGACTCGAATTTCTCCAGTCCTCCTATGGATCAGAATGCAAGCCAATTAATTAGGTTTTAACCGAGCAAATGACTCATCAATAAAAATCTAGATTTACTGATAAACATAATCAACCAATATAGATGCTCATTCTATTGCTAATTGTACAAAATCTTGTAATAGTGATAGAATGGAGTGGGAATCATTATTCGTTTTTCTCATATGAAACGATTCTTGACGTTTTCCATGGATTTGAAATATTATACATTATTTCTTTCAAAAAAGTAATTAAATATAATAAGCAATGTAAAACACGATAAAAAGTATTATATGTTATGGAATTTTTGGGTCCAGCATGGAACCTCTAAACTCCTTCTTGTATCTCCATTTGTATGCCTCTTACTAACGCATCAGGATCGAGAATATGGATCCAGAATGGCGCCGTCTAAAACTCGATCTGCTAGCCGATCATGCCTGGGTATGGTTCCTTTTCAACAAATACTAATATTTTCCAAAGATCCAAGGCTCTTTTTCTAAAGCCCTGATCTGTGCTTCTGGGTTTGGGAAAAAACATTGTTGTAAATCGTTTTACGTACACTGCAGTGCACCTCTCAAATTCCAATCCCTCTCAAATTCCTCCGTCGGCATCCTTCTCGGAGCAAGGATATACCGACCAACTTCCTTCTCGGCATCCTGTTGGAAATCCTCGATCGGCATCGAACGAATCTCTTTCTCCGTCAACTTCAAATCCCTTCAACGAGTTGAGATCTCATCCATGATCGGCAAGAGCTGTCGTGTGCGGCTCCGATGTGGTGATCGGCGGTAGAATTTGCTTGGATTTCCCGTGTCTTCGCCCAGACCCCAGGTGAGGCGTTTCAGAGTGAGAATGTCTTTTTTTATCGTCCACATGTTTAATTTCTGTTTGAAATCCTAGCCTTTTGGAATGACGTCTCCACATCGATGATTCTATTGAAGTGTGACTTCTGGTAAATGGCTCTCCTGTAAATATGCATGTTTTAATTATCAAGGAGAAATATTTAGATGTGCATGAATTCTTTAATTATTACATGTATTTTTTGATTAGCAGATAAACTCAGATAACCTTAGTTTGATTTTATAAAAATTAAATAAAGATATTTACAAAAATAAATCAGCAAAAATACTGCATGATTAGGAAATTAGGCAGTTAATTTGTTGCTTTGATGGCAAGCAACCTATAACTAACGCCATGCATATCCATTTATGATTTGGAAAAGTTCAACAATGATAAATTGTTTGGCTATAAATATCAAGCCCTGGTGCACCACAAAAAATGCATTAGATGCATCGATCATAAAAACCCAATTTGTTCTGCAAGAATTAATCAATTTGTTCTTCAAAAATCTACAAGAAACTTCAAAATGATTAATGAATCTTGGCAACCACCGGAAGGAGTCCGTTTCTGTCCTTACGAAGACGTTTTAATCACCGATTACTTGAGCAACAAGATTCAAGGCAAGCCTCTTCCGGTCGAGGGAGTTATAATGGAAGCCGAAGTCTATGGCCAGTTCGCCGGACCGTGGCAGCTCTTTCAATACGACGAAATCTGGCAGACACGTGTTGGTTCATGCGGTAAGTTAATCAGTAACGAATCGGTTCGCTACGTTTTCACGAGACTGAAAAAGGTCGGAAAGGGCACCGGGCAGAAGCAGATAAACCGTTGTGCTGGTGGCGGAGTCTGGCACGGGAATAGTGGGGAGGAAGTAAAAGATGAGTTCGGAGAAATAGCGGGGACAAAAAAGTCATTTAAGTATAGATGTGGCGATGATATTAATCTTCCGGAAGACACTGTTTATATCATGCATGAGTATTCAACGTTCTGGTGCAAGGAGTTTGTGCTATGCAAGATAAAGATGATTAAAAGGGAGAAGAAAACCAAGCGAATAATATTAGACGATCTTCAAGATCGAGTAAAGAAGTCAAGACCGGTGTAGTGCGATTAGGGAGAGCTTTCTCAAAGTAGCGTGGTTTTGCAAAATCATGGGCAAAATAGGGAAGATTTGGAAAACATGGACACCAGTATGATAGTCGCATTCACTGAATGCGACTTTGCTTTAAATTTAAATGGAAATTCATTTTCTGACGGGTTAATGGTGAGAGAGACATGGCGGCCACGTCAAAGTTGGGTGCTGACGTGTCATAAAGTCGCATTCAGCGAATGCGACTTCAATTAAATATTAAATTTTAAATATTTATGTTAAATTATATGAGGGGTGACGTGTCGTAAAGTCGCATTCGCTTTGCATTTTTTTTTATTTTTTAAAATAAAGTCGCATCCCCGGCGGGGATTTTAATTATTTTTAAATAAAGTCGCATTCAGCAAATGCGACTTTGCATTTTTATTTTTTATTTTTTTAAATAAACTCGCATCCCCGCCGGGGATTTGAATTATTTTTAAATAAAGTCGCATTTAGAGAATGCGCCTTTGTATGTTTAATTTTTAATTTGTAATTATTGATGAAATTCGACTTTCCCAGTGGGGGTTTTAATTATTTTTAATTAAAGTCGCATTTGCTGAATGTGACTTTGCATTTTTTTATTTTTTATTTTTACTTGATGAAATTCGACTACTCCAGCGGAGAATTTTAATTTTTTTAAAATTAAAGTCTCTTTCTATGAATGCGACTTTATATCTTTAATTTTTAATTTTTAATTTTTACTTGATCAAATTTGACTATCCATTGATAAATTTTAATTTTTAATCAAAGTCGTGTTTAGGAAACGCGACTTTTAATCTTTGATTTTAAGTTTCTTATTGAAGGAATACAATTACACATTGTTAAATTTTAATTTTTAATCAAAGTCGCATTTGATAAATGCGACAATCAAATATGACTTTTAGTAATTTTCAAATTAAAACGACTTTCACCATATGCGACATCATGTATTATTTACATTGTGCAAATTTTTCATAATTTTAATTTGTAACTTTATAAATTATACTTATTATAATATAATTATTTAACTAAAGACATCCTAATGATTTATTTAAATTATTATAATTTTTTGGATTTGTTGAATTAAACACATCCGTCTTACTATACATTATGGTGCTGCATTTCAGGTTATATTATGGTATTTATAAGTTACTGTCCTCAAAGAAATTAGTAGCCTGAAAATGCAGCAGATATAAATCACATAATCATGTCTATCAAAGGAAGCACAGTTAAATATATATAATTACAATCACCAAGACAAAAAGAAGTTTCATTGTCATCTGTCAACTGTTAAGTTAAGTCTTATTACTCTATGCAACAACAAAAGTAGTCCAAATGTCTGATTGTAGTCTAGTAAACTACAAGTGCCTTAAGAATTTCAAGTGAGCCTTCTTGAAATAGCACTAGAGAATAAGGCTTCTTGGCCGTCTTCTTGCGCTGCAGCAACAACATTATATCAACCTATTCAGAACCTTCTTTTTACCATGAATGGGTTTTCTGAACAATTGAGATTATCACAGTGATAATATATCTTTCAACGGTGATAATATATCTTTCAACTTCTTCCATCGTCTGACCTGTTTACTTGTATATTCCGTACAGATGAGATGATGCATAAACTCTCCTTGGCCTCATCTTCTTAGTTGATGTTAAACTGACAGAAATTTTGTGTAGCCTTCTGTTTCATCATCAACACAATAAAAAAGCTTGACTGGAGCCTTGACTTTCTCTCATTACTGGTGCAAGAAGAAGATTCATAAGGCCTGTCATATTTAACTGTTGTAAATAAGATTGTGATATAATAATGTCGTAGAACCATCAAAACCTATTGCAGATCATGAAAAAAAAAGTTCAGCAGGAATAGTGCCAAACCTCTGGGATACATCCAAGAGGAAAAACTAGTTGTCTAAGCTCTGATTGTGAGAGGTGCGAGAGAAAATAGGTTTGATCCTTGCCAATAAAAATATATAAGCATAGAGAATGCGTAGAGAATAAACTGGGAAGAGGTCCTATTGCACTTCCATGACAAAGAATGCACTAAAAATGAAACATCACTTTAAATTGTAGTCATTCACTAGGAGTGCAAGTCTTTTCTTGAAACTAAGAGCACTTTCCAATGTATAAAAAGTCAGACAGTGCAATTATATATCATGGCAGCTTGCAAATGATAAAGTTGCAATTGAAAAGCATCACAACGGGAACCATATGGAATTAGCTGCTGTAGCTTGAAGAAAGTTAAAACCAGTTGGACAAAATTGTACTAATATTGAACACATTTGGAAATCATTTCTCAAACTTTAAAAAAAAACTACAGAATGTGTATATATCATCAAATATAGGAGAAATGCAGTAGGCTACCCTTCAATATCCTTCAAAAGGAAAACGATATCCTTCAATTTTTGTTTAACACAATATCCTTCAAAAGGAACAATACATGGAAAACTCAAATAATACCAGATGTTTTGATAATTCCAAGACAGAAGGCTCGTCTATTTGATCAGAGAAGATTTGTGCACTACTTTTGCATAATGTCCAGAAGCAACATAGTCAAAATTCATTCCACTAACAGCATCTAGGAAGGCACCTGATTCAGAGTACGTCACAACAATTAGATCACATTTAAAACAAAGTAATTGTCAGTTCAAAACATTTAGAGACCCTTCTGAATCCTGAACCTGAATGACTAACTTCAATTAAGAAGTCTAGGACTGACTGCGTAATTGAAATTTCAGAATCAAAATAAAAACAATTAATTAAACTTCTTTAAATTTTTGTTTATTTTAAAACCACCATTTTGGTGGGAGGCATATATTGGATCCTCAGACCATAAAAAAATAAGCCAACACTAACAATATACTAGCTAATGGAGATACAACTCCATTTAATACATTCAAAAGGAGCTAAGAGCAATCTATTGAGAAGAAATATTTTAACAATCATTATTTTAGTTGAAGTTGAAGACTATTTCTTCCCCTTCTTTAATCATAGATTTTGGCTTTCAGCACGGCAGTTTACGATCAGCTGTTGAGAACAACTCTTGGGAGCTAGAGGTAATGTAAATTAATATTATGCTTTTTGATTGTTTTCATTTTCCTGGTATTTTAACAATCATTAGTTTCTGTTAAATTTTGATTTAATAACTAAAAGTAAAACACAAGTTGTGCATATTAGACATAGGTGAGGTAACAGATCATATTTCATGCAACTCAATTTCATAACTTCAAAGTATAAACTTGATAACTAGAGATAATATCTAAATTGGCACTGTTAAGTTCAAGAATCAATTCAAAAAGCATATTCTGTAACTCCCATTGAAGAAATAAAAATTTGATACTGTGATTACAAACATTTTCTCTGTTTTACTGAACTTTTATAGCTAAAAGAAATTAAACTAATGTAAACATGTCCAATTTTAACTCAATTAACTAACCAGCATCCTAAACTATAGATGACTAACTATGTTAGTTGAACAAGTTCCACTTTATGCCATTAATAATTAACAAAAACTAAATCTCCATGCACCAAATACTACGTACTACTATTATTATCATTCAAACATAAAAGGTTCATTCTAACTTCTACCGGGCATAGCATCTTGCCACCAAAATTAGGAAATTAGCAAAATCAATCACTTTTTTGGAACTATAAAAAACATCTAATTCTTTCTATACAAAGCCATAACCACATATTTGACAGAATGTGTAGTAAAAGTACAACTAAGTTATACAGAAGATGATTGTGCTAACCTTGATAATTAATTATGATAAATTGGTGCAGCAATTCAACACCATACACCAGCAAATCCATCGTAGAACCATATAATTATGTAGAACTATGCTACTCACAACCTTCCCAAATAGCCACCGAGATACACCGGTTTCATTTAAGTGTAGATATATATCATTCAAGCAAGCACATTGACCCTGCAAAAACAGAACTTGTGTGGTTCAATCGTCCGATTGAGTTAATCCTCACATTCATAAGGACTGTGAGTAATTGAATGAAAAATCACGATCATCCCCAGAAATTGATCAACCTTAAACCAATTAATTGAATGAAAAATCACATGAAAACTCATGCTCTAGCCAAAACATCACCGGAAATGCGAAAATACAAAGTTGTTAAACTAAAAGAGTACAAAACTAGACACATCAAATCCTATAACACCATCTATTTAAATGTAACATGTTTGATAGATACTAATAGTCACAGCTAAAAAGAAACACATGAACAAGATGAATAGATAATGGATTCTAAACTACCGTCTCAATCTTGTTCAAAGAAGACTGCAACATATCTCATATGCAAAGAATAAAACATAGCTAGATAACCAAATTCCACCTTAAATCAAACAGTAAATTACTCAAATTTGGAAGTAGTTCATGAAAACCAAAACAACCAGCTCTATCATCATGAAAAGAACTATAAAGATACAAGAATAGCTACCTACCGCCATGCTACCTGCCGACTTCTACTAGAGCACTTCTCCTGAGAATTGTTGGTAGCAGATGCCTAAAATAGCATTCTTAAACATGTAGTCCTTCAACGATCAGTGCGTAACTCCACAAATACTAATCTGAACAACTTCGACCTTCACCTCACATGATAACTTCAAATTTCCCAAGCCCGTCATCCCGTCAAAGTAATCCAGCAAAGCAATCCCCTATCTCTTAAACAGAATATGCCCACCTCAAACCCATGATCTGCGTCGAACAATTATACTTTTGTATGAATTGGTAAAATGAAATAAGCAAATAATTACCCTAGCCGGAAAATTGCTTTCTGCCGCCTGTCGCCCGTCGTCCCGCCGCCACCCGTTGACCCTGTCACTCGCCACCACCGCTCGTCCGTCGCCCCTCTCACTCACCCACACCGCCTGAGATCTCCCCGTCCGTCAGCCACACCACCCTGCCACTCGCCACCACCGCCCCTCCATCGCCCCTGTCACTCACCCACACCGCCCGTTCGTCACCCGCACCGCCCGCCCGTCAGTCACCCACACCGCCCAGTCCACCACCTGCCGTCCCGTCACTCGCCGGAATCTCTCCCTCACCCGCCGTCCCGTCACTCACACTCGCCGTCCCGTCTCGCCGTCCCCGTACCTCACCGGAGTCTCCCACTCACCGTCCCCGCCCCGATCTAAAACCAGATCTGTTTCTGCCCAATTTTGTTTTTCAGTTTTTTCTCGTTTTTTTTTTGTTTCTGTTGTCGCCCGATTTCTGTTTTTTTGTCTCGGTCTCCCTCCAGACCGGGCTTTTGATTGACTAAAATTTGACCAAAGTCGCATTCCAGTAATGCGACTATATGCCACGTAGATCAGACCACGTAATCCCTATCGCCACGCAGGCCAAGTATATCATTCTTCTTTTAAATTTATAAATAAATTAAAGTCGCATTTCCCGAATGCGACTTTCCTACTTGTTTCCAAGTCCCCGTAATGTTCCTATTTGTATCATATATTTACTGTTCCATCACAAATGCATCTTTCTCTCGCTCCTTCACTTAAACTCATGTAGCAGTAGCGTGTCAATGCTAGTTTTATTTGGAGTTTACGGAAAAACCTACACACGATCATAAAAATATAAACTTTAGAGCTTGGGGTGTGGTAATAAAGCTTATAACTGATAGAATATCACAATTATCTTTCGGTGCCTCCCTGAAATTTTGATGTGTCTGTATTATATCAAATATATAGAATTACAAGAGTACAAATACAATGTATCTAGACTATTCTAAATATGGTACATAATTATATACAAATCAATCACAATTATTCTTAAAATAATTGTGATATTCTATCACCCCCCTTCAAGCGAAACATCGGATGAGAAACCACGCAAAGCTTGGATCGAAATAGTGTGAAGAGAGGACCAGGGAGATCTTTGGTGAATATGTCAGCAATCTGCAAGGAAGTAGGGACATGACTAACACGAACTCTGCCATAAGCCACCAACTCTCGAACAAAGTGATAGTCAATGTCAATATGCTTAGCCCGTTTGTGAGCAACAGGGTTTTGAACAAGGAAAATAGCACTACTGTTATCACAAAACAGTAAGGGTGAAGACTTCAAGGGAACACGAAGCTCCTTGAGCAGATTGCACAACCAAAAAAGCTCGGACGCAGTGTTGGCCATAGCACGATACTCAGATTCGCAGCTGGATCGGGAAACAGTTGGCTGTTTCTGAGTATCGTGCTATGGCCAACACTGCGTCCGAGCTTGTTTGGTTGTGCAATCTGCTCAAGGAGTTTCGTGTTCCCTTGAAATCTTCACCCTTACTGTTTTGTGATAATAGTAGTGTTATTTTCCTTGCTCAATACCCTGTTGCTCACAAACGGGCTAAGCATATTGACATTGACTACCACTTTGTTCGAGAGTTGGTGGCTTATGGCAGAGTTCTTGTTAGTCATGTCCCTACTTCCTTGCAGATTGCTGACATATTCACCAAAGGTCTCCCTGGTCCTCTCTTCACACTATTTCAATCCAAGCTTTGCGTGGCTTCTCATCCGACGCTTCACTTGAAGGGGGTGATAAAATATCACAATTATCTTGAGAATAATTGTGATTGATTTGTATATATTTATGTACCATATTTAGAATAGTCTAGATACATTGTATTTGTACTCTTGTAATCCTATATATTTGATATAATACAGACGGTGAATTACATTCTCTCAATAACAAACACCTAAAATCGAACAAAATCGTAAAATAACAAGACTAAAAATAGTAAAACAATAAAATTATGGTATGATCGGTACACTAGTTTCATATAAATACAATTAAAATTATAAAATTAACAACTGATTAAATTCTAATTAAATATACTATGAAATTATATTTTTATTAGGGTGTGAGAAGAAGGGAGAAGGAGCACCGTACCATATTAATTTCATTTAATTGATCACTTGCAAATTTGAAAATATATAAATTATTCAATTCTACCTGGACGCTATATAAGTTATTTCGACGATAATTTAATTAATTGATAGCAATAGAATAATCTCCACCCCAAAATCACCCCACTAATAAATTTTGACGAATAATATTTAATTCATTTTAAAATAACTTCATTGGTAGTGTTAATATATCTGAATCGTCGTGTAAAATAAAAAAAAATTCCGAATCGTCGTGTAGAATTCTATCAATACATAGACTAATCTCCACGCCAAATTCAATCCCATAAACAAATAGATTCAATTGGAACAACACATTATTAGATTTTTTTTATTAGAGCCAATTTCAACGGTTATCTTCATTTCAGATCTTCATAAAATTTTAGCAATTGTTTAATCTCCACGCAAAAGTCCGTCCAATTAATAACAACGGAGGAAGATTCCGGCGGAAGATTTCACAACATCTGTTCTATTGAAATGTTATACGTGGTTCACTATTTTACTCAGTATAGTTCAAAATATTAATAAAATGGCAGTATCGTTCTCTCTAATATTGGGTAGTTTTTCAAAAATTAAATAAATTGAGAACATTTTCGCACTTTTATACCGTATTGTACCGAATTCACGAGTTGCGTTCAAGGTAGAATGGAGGAAAATTAGAAAACCCAAGGCAAAGAAGTACCTATACCTAACGGCACACAACTGTTTATTTGTTTTAAAATGATACAAAGCTTTTTTATGATCAGAGTGTGTCTTTAAAAAAATTATATATGACGTACTGCTCAAAAAAAAGAATCTTATGAATTAATATAGTTATTTAAAAATATACATAACAACAAATTCAAAAAATATTGTATATAGTTATTCCTATATAATAATAAATAATATCCCGTAGCATATATAGTTAGATTCACTACGAGAAAAGATGTTAGGTGTTACACTTTTTTCCCAATTAATTACACTTAAAAGTGTAACGAAAACAAATTACACTTTTGGAAAGTTTTTTTTTATATATATTACGACATAATCAAGTACAAGCATCTTACATCTATTTTTAATCAAACTCTATCTTACTCTACTATGCTCTACTGATCCCGTACGTTAAGTCGTCGAGGTCCTTACCCTGACGTTTTGAGTGGAGTGAAGATTACACTTACACCGGCTTGTGGTGCTCCCCTACTCTGGACAATCTCGATGCAGCTCCCATGTCGTTGATTTAGCACTTTGGAAGATTTGGCCTAGAGAGATCAGAGGAGAAATGATTTGAAAATAATGCGTCAGAGAGGAGATTCAAACTTCTGATATCCGCTGAGCGAGATTTGACCTCTGATTTACACTCTTGAAAATTTGATAAATATATAAATAGGAGGGGGAGGTGTTTTGTGAATGAGGGTGTGTAACGAAAAACTCCATAACACTTGGAAGTGTAAAGAAATTTCTCAAGAACATCTGGAAGTGTAATAGAATAATAACCAATTTTTTAAAAAATACGTGAATAATAATACGGCCCCTGGTATTCCAATAAATTACAAATCGATCCTTATTGTTTACAATTTGATCTACAGTGTTTTCTTATTTACAAACTAGCCTACAAAAGCTATTAAATTGCAACTTAGCTATAAAAATGTCCACATAACAGTAAACAAGAGTACAAGACCAGACCACATATGTTTAACAAAGTAATTGGCCAGTTTGAAATAGACTTGCATATATTTGTCATATGGTGCTCAGTTTCAGCGGTAATATTATTCTCTCTTGCTGGCAATAGTCTAATGTCCACGCCAAAATTATCTCATTAATTAATTATATTTGTAGTCCTACAAATAAAGATCCAAGATATGCGGCAGCTTAAAATATTATATGATGTATAGTAACGGGATTAATTTTTTTCTAATTTCATTTAACTCGAAGGATTTCCCTGAATATGGTGAACGCGTACAGAGAATTAACGATATTGAACTTAGGTTAAACTGAGTGAAATGTGTATTTATCAATTTTATTTCAAAATTAATCCTGTAACGTTACCTCATTTTATATAAATGTGAATTTTAAGTACGAAATATCATTAACTACTCCATTTTTCCTTTTTTTGTTTGTCTTATATATATTTTTCGATCAAACTTTTTCATACTATATTTGATCTTTAATAATATTGTGTGAAATAATAAACGAGGAAACTTAATTACCATATCTAATATGATAATAATATAGTCTCTATCCCTGCTGGTTCAAAAACAAAAAAAATGTATAATCTCTATCCCTTGTGCTAATTTGATTCAACAATTATCCATAAATTAGTTGTGTTTTTTCAAATTAATTGATTGAATTTCTTCGACTTGGTGATTGGGTACATCATGACTAGTTGTTACGTATTTTTCTCGATCTAATATTCTACGTATTATGCAAAAATATATGAGAATATTCAGGTTTGACTTGGATCCGCTGAAATAAACTTGTTATACATATAGAAGCGCCATTTTTTATACGATTAAAGTGACAATATATATCATGAGAGCACACTCCACAGTCCACACGGAAATAATTCATAAAATGAAAGAAATAAAAACATAAAAGTGACTGTAACTGTGACATATCATATATGCACTTGATTTAAGTGCATGATCCGCAGTCTTTCCGGCATTTATCACTGTATTTTTGGCAAATATTGCTTGAGTTTCCATAATAACCTTCACAAGCGGAGGTGGTAGTAGCACACTGGGAGCAACAGTCTTCCGATTCTACACAACCGCCGCTGCATCTTTTTCTGCAACCTATTTGGTATCCTCTGCATGTACTCACGCACTGCACATGATCACTCAGAGGACAGCGCTGCAGACATTCCTTAAAACGTGCAGCAGAGACGCAAGAATCACAGCAAGATAGGCACAGCGAAGGGAGGCATTTAGCGTTGCAGAGGGTTTGATTTGGCGTGCACAGAACTTCGCAGGCTGTCAACGCTAGAGCCCCTAAGGTTGAATTCTTCAGACAGCCTTGGACGCAGTCCGACTTGGTTTTCGAACAATCGGAGCAGCAATCTGCGTTCACCATGCCAGCCTCGTGTGAGGCTAGTATGGTGATCATCATCATGAATAACATCACAGAATATTGCTGCTTTTTCATCGGAAAAATATTATGGTATTTGTAATTATTTTGCTTATTTTGGATGTACTGGTCGATCCCTAGAAGGTCTGGTATATAAAGAGGTAAGATCCATGTACAGCTGGTTGAGCAAGCCACCACGTCTGATTGCTGGTTACTTTGAAATTCAGAAATCATTACGTTTAAACTAATAAGCACGCAGCACACGAATATTAAAGTTTAGTTTAAACCTTTTCAAAGAGGCAACTCCCTCCATCCTAGTGGAATCCGTAGTTTGAGAGAAAAGGGAAGTTGAATTTTAAAATGTACGGTGGAAATTAAATTTTAAAAAAACATGGGTGAAATGAGTAGAGAAAAATAAAGTAGTATTACCATAAAAGAAAAATGTGCACTTTGAACTAGGACATCCAAAAAAAAAGTGTAATTTCGACTGAGAGGGAAGGAGAAGTTTAGTTTAACAGCTCAGATTACACTGTTTGGCCGGCCGATCGAATGTTCAGTTAAGTGTCAACGCTCGGTGTTCCAATATTATTGCCTTCATTTCATAATTTTGTGGCTTAGATCTGAATAATCAATAAGGCGTAGAAGTCATTTGCTCAAAGTATATATGATCTCTGTTGGTGATGACTGATTCTCTTATCTGAGGTCTAGCTAAGCTAGAAATTAACAAAGGAGCCGTTTCCAAATTTGAAATGCAAAATCTTGTTTGGATATAGCAAATTACCAAGTTCACCAATTATTTCTTATATGACCTTGTAATTTATTTTGATGTTTTTATATGATTTTTACGTTCTATATACTTATCATAATGGTTATGTTTATTATATTGTGAACAACTAAACGGCGTTGCTGTTGTAAAATGGAAAGTTGAGGGACTAACGTTCAATTTTTTGTGAACAATGTTTGAATTTGAGGGACTAACATGCAATGCTTATGAAATCGTCTATCTATTACATATTTAAATATCCAAAGCTTGTTTAATCACTACTGCAAACGGTGGCATTGAAGGCACAAAACAAAGGCATTTGTGTCTGATCGTTTTTTTCCGCCTTCACGTAGACTTACGATCCCGCAAGTCCTAACGCATGTATTTGAAAATAAATAAGAAAGGCGGATACGCCACAGATTAGGGCGGAAACGTTTGTGTCTTAGAAATTTAAAGTTAAAGGCGTTTAAATATTTTCCGCCTTGGAAAATAATAGATGTTACGATATCGCCAGCAACAATGACAGAAAAACATTGTTTGTTACGAGATCGCAACAAATATGTTTTCATTAACAAGTGTTGTTACGAAATTGCAACAAGTTGCTCTCCACATTTTGTTTGTTTGTTGATGTTGTTACAATCTCGCAATGTAGCGCGACTAATTTGTTAAAGATGAATTTTGTTATGCTATTGTCTGGCGACTAATCTAGCGAAATCGTAAGTTACTTTAACATGAAATTGGATTGTGTAGCGAGATCGTAAGCAGTGATGTAAAAACTTACGCAAATTTTAAAATGAATGAATACATGATAAACAAATGAGTAGACTAGATGGGGAGATTGAAGTTGGGTCAGTTGAATTAGGTGATTGTGGAGTAGGACATTGTCATGGGTATTTCATCCAACGCTTACAAAGGTAAGTTTCGACTTATATTGTTTGTTGTTGATAAGTAAATGTGATTATATGTTGATATTTGTATATGAAGTAGAGATTGAATATGTTTATTTGATATTTTGTTTCTAGGTTGTTGTGAGGTTTGGGTTAGAATTATTGGTGCTATGGATCATGAAAGAATTATTAGAGGGAATGCACATTTGTCAAAAGAGTATTTGGATTTGGTTGAGAACTTTATTGATGTTGGTTCGAGGTATTCTAGGAAGAAAGACATAGGTGGGGTTAGATGTCCATGCAGGGATTGTAGGAACAATGCAATATTCGAAGATGTGGATGTCTTGCGTGAGCATTTAATTTGTAGAGGTTTTGATCAATCATATATCGAATGGGTATGGCATGGAGAAGGTTATTATGGAGATGAGAGTATGGAAGATGAGGTTGGAACCGAAGAGGAAATTCTACAATATAAGGAACAACTAAATGACATGTGTGATGATGTTGTTATGGAGTTTAGTGGGAAGCAGAGCATGTTGGAGGCAATGTACGCGGATAAGGAGACGAAATTATATGTTGGTGCTCGGCATTCTATATTGAGCGCGACTTTGTTGTTAATGAATTTAAAGGTACGCCATGGCATCTCCGATAAAGGAATGACTGAATTGTTAGATTAGTTAAAGAGTTGCTTCCACAAGATAACCTGTGTCCTGATCGTGTTTATGCTGCAAAGAAGATATTATGCCCAATGGGGATGGAATTTACTAAGATTCATGCTTGTCCTAATGATTGTATGCTTTACAGAGGAGGTGATGCGCTGATGGATGATTGTAAGGTATGTGGTGAGTCGAGATGGAAGAAGAAGGATAGTAAAGTTGATGTTTGTGCGGAAAAAGAGACATGCTCGACAAAACCTAGTCCAGCTAAAGTGATGTGGTACATGCCCCTGAAACCGAGATTGACACGGTTATTTGCTAATCCTCGCGATGCTAAATTGTTAACATGGCATGCTGATAGGGTTCAAGAGGGTGTGGATATAATATCTCACGCTTCTGATGGAGACCAGTGGAAGAAGATGGATGCCATTTATCCTGAATTTGCAAATGAACCTAGGTATGTGAGATTAGGATTGTCGACTGATGGAATGAATCCATTTGCTAACATGTCAAGTACCCATAGTTCATGTCTGGTTATGCTTGTGATTTATAATCTCCCGTCGTGGTTGATGATGAAACGTAAATATGTGTTGTTGAACACTATGATTTCAGGGCCTAAGCAACCGGGTAACAACATTGATATTTACCTAGGACCTCTTATAGAGGAGTTGCAGTCGTTGTTTGAGGTCGGGATACAGATTCCAGATGGTAGTCGCGAAGATGAGAAGTTCAAACTTAAATGCATGTTAATGTGGAGCATCAATGACTTTCCTGCTCTAGGAAATATGGGAGGGTGCTCAGTGAAAGGGCACTTTGCATGTCCAATTTGTGAAGGAAAGACAAGTTTTTGCCAATTGAAGAATGGTCAGAAGGCAGTTTATCAAGGACATAGACGTTTCCTTCCTGCAAGCCATCCATGGAGGCGTGCCAAGAAATGGTTTAATGGTAAAGAAGAGCACGGTGTTGCCCCTATACCCCTATCTGGTTCAGAGATTTATGAAAAAGTATCTGGAATGGAGCACGTGTTAGGTAAGGGGAATAAGAAAAGCGCCCCGACTGGTATTTGGAAGAAGTGCTCAATTTTTTTTCAAACTTGATTATTGGGAACACTTGGAGGTACGCCACTGTCTAGATGTTATGTATATAGAAAAGAATGTTTGTGAAGCTTTGGTTGGGACTTTGTTGAATACCGAGGGTAAGAGTATGGACGGGTTGAAAGCTAGAAAATATTTAGTCCATCTTGGCATAAGGCCCTCTCTAGCACCGGTGCAAGAGGAAGCGGGTAAAACCTACTTGCCGCCTGCATGCCACACAATGTCGTCAGAAGAGAAGGAAAGTTTCTGTGCAACGTTGAAATCGGTTAAGGTACCGTCTAATTATGGCTCAAACATTAGTAGTTGTGTTTATACTAAGGATCTGAAATTAGTTGGTATGAAATCGAACGACTGTCACAATCTGATGCAGGACTTGAATGTTATTGCACTTAGAGGTTGTCTTCCTGACCATGTTAGAGAGGAAATATCGCGACTCTGCTTTTTTTTAAAGCAGATTTGTAGGAAAAAGGTAAGTCGAAGGAATTTGGATGAACTGCAGATGATGGTTGTTGAGGTTTTGTGTAGATTGGAGATGTACTTCCCCCCTTCCTTCTTTGACGTTATGGTTCATGTGATTGTCCATTTGGTACGGGAGGTAAAGTTGTGCGGAGCGGTCTATTTGCGATGGATGTACCCATTCGAGCGCTATATGAGCATTTTTAAGCATTTTGTGAAGAATCGATATCGCCCAGATGCCAGTATAGTCCAGCGTTATGTCGCAGAAGAGGTGATTGAATTCTGCACAAATTATTTGCAGGATGTTCCGACTATAGGTCTGCCAACTAGTAGACACGAAGGGTGTGCCGATGGAATTGGACTGCGGCATAAGACTAAATTTAGCCCTTCATCCAAAGAGTTATCAACTACCCACCTGTACATACTTCGTAATCACTCTGCAGTGAGTCCCTATGTTGAAGTTCACCTCGGGGAACTTAGGAATAAGCATAGTAATTGGTCTAACCCTATGATCCTTGCAGAGCATTGTTGAGAATTCACTAGTTGGTTAAAAATACATGTGCAGAATGGTGTCGATCATCCTTCGATTGTTATTTGGCTTTCTAAATGGCCACTTGGCACAGTAACTTCTTTCAGCGGTTATGACATCAACGGCTACACATTCGCTACAAAATTGTCGGATTCTAATTCTGCGACCCAAAACAGTGGTGTTTCTGTCTCTGGAGAGTTGTCTGTTGCTGGGAACCGTTCATACTATGGTACCATCACAAATATTTTGGAATGGACTTTGTTCATGTGCGAATCACTGTTTTGAAATGCGAATGGGTAGAGTAATTAAAGGGGACACGAACAGAGGATTTGAGATTGGTGCTTGTGAATAGACAAATAAGAGACTCAAAGGATGATCCATTCATTATGGCCGCACAAGCTAATCAGGTGTTTTATGTTCGAGATCCAATTGACAATGATGGGAAATCGTAGTTGATGGAAAGAAACAGTTCATCCATGGTGATAGTTTGGTTGAGGACGTGAACATAACTACACACGACGCAATACCATCCCCCGTGTTTGAAACATTGGAAGAGGATGATGATTTAGTGGCTAGTATGTTAAGCAGGATGAATCATGAAGAAGGAATATGGATCACTGCTGGTGGCAAGACTTCAGGCAGAAAAAGAAAACATCCAAAGAAGAAAAAGAAGTCGAACAAGAAGTAGTTGGCGTCGGCTAGGTCTATTTAGTGTGTTACATGAAATGTAATCGAGGATAAATGATATAGTTTAGAGTTGTTCAACGATCATATCTATTATACATGTTTCTATTTTAGTTACTTGTAATGGTTATTAGGTTTGTTGTCTTACAATCATGCATATGAGATTTTGTAGCGAGTCACAGTTGCGAGATCGTAACGTATTTTTATTAAATAGCGGTATCTGTCACGATAGTGCATGTAAATTCGCTGGCACACATCAATTGGTAAGATTTTGTTTTGTTGTCATGAACACATGGTTACGATCTCGTAAGTATGTCAGTAATATTTTTGTATAGAAATAGTGACTATGCGAGGTCGTAACATATTCCGTCAGCAGTATATTGACTGTAAGCAAAATCGTAAGCATTGTCGCCTAATTTGGCACTGCTAACAGTTTGGTTATGCAACGAGATCATAGGTACCTCCGCTAAGATGCCTTTAATGGTTGCGATCTCGTAACTATATCATTTTTTGTATAAGTAGAAATATCATTTTGTAGCAACAAGCAGCTAGTACATTTACCCAAACTTTAAGGTTTGATTCAATTCGCACTAATTTTAGAGATCATTTTGTTGTTATAGCACGCTGCATATAATGAACCGGCTCAAAAGACATCATTTTCTTAACTAATGAATTTAAGTTAATACATCAGATTGTTGGTATCAAATTCCAAAACTAAAACAAGAGAAAACATGTTTCTAAAACAGATTCTATTCATGTTCTGGTGATGCTGGGGGTGTGGACGTCGACTTGGGAGGTGATTGTTGCGTAGGTGCTGTATCAAACTTTGCCTTGTTCCTAGCTTGTGCTCTCTGGATGCCCCGTATGAAGTGTGCGGTCCACCACGCCTGCTGCTTCACCCGATCAATATCTTGGCGCACGAGTTCGACAGTGTCTTCAAGTCCCTTGTAGAACAAATCGACAGGCACCTCTGTGAAACATAATATTAGAAACTGAGTCACTAAAGTGGGGAAAAAACTCGAACAGAACATGTACAAAAGA
The DNA here is from genome assembly GCA_948330725.1 of Sherardia arvensis. Taxonomy (NCBI): domain Eukaryota; kingdom Viridiplantae; phylum Streptophyta; class Magnoliopsida; order Gentianales; family Rubiaceae; genus Sherardia; species Sherardia arvensis. The sequence goes on from OX415241.1 coordinate 32,784,121, forward strand.
AAATGTACACTGTACGTCATCCCGGACCTCATCCTCGAGTATGTGTTGCTTATCTGCATTGGACACTTGCTTCCATCTTCCAGATTCCAGCTCACACTTCCCGTTCCTCATAAAATATTCTAAGGTATAGAATATACACTCCACTGGCTCACGGGAGAACTTGAATTTCTTGTTTTTTTGGGTTAGGAAGGAGGTGATGAAATTCCCGTACGGCAGCTTCTTGCAATGCCTCTCATTCTCCACCACACTTTCTTTCATGTGTTGAAAAATCACATGGCCGGGGTTTGAGAGCCTTCCCATCATTAGACAATAAAACATCGAAATCGTTGTGAAGTTGAGCTCGGTTATGTAGCCACCCTTTGGGGTAATCGTCCTAGCAACAAACTCATACAAAATTCGCTCCTCACAACTTAAGTGATCGAGCTTGTACTGCCTAGCCGTTCCAAGTTCAGATTCATTCCGGCCAAAATATTTTGCAGCTAGTTCAAGCAACTTAGCTTTAGTCAGTTCATCATCATTTTCCGGCCAACCCCCATGCGTAAAATCCACCGGGAGCATCTGCTTCATGTTTTTCCCCATCATCATCCACAGCTACATACTTGACACCCAACACCTCATTGAATATTTCCGAGCCTATCTCAAAGTCTTTCCCACCCACCCTAGTGTAAAAAAGACCCGTTTTTTCTCTTCCTCTACCAACTCATGAAAATTAGCGTAAAATTGACTGGTTTCATCCTTATACGCCGCATAATTTAGCCCAAACAGTTCGTGCAAACCACATTTTTCAACTCTTTTCATCACCCTTTTCAACCCTAATTGATCTATCATGCTAAAATCAAGAACATAGCAATCCAACAACTCCTTATTTTTCATGTACCTATCATACTTATCGTGGGCTTGAGGACTTACAAACATTTTTGAGTCATAATCGTGACTCGATGAACTTGAAGCAGGCCTAGGCCACTCTTTTGAAGAAACATATACCCAAAACAAGTAAGTAACCGTAAAAGGTTAGAAATATAAAAAATAAAATCATAAAACACAACGTATACAACTCATTTTACCTGTGCACTCGGCGCCGCCTCTGGCTCTCCTAGATGTTTCCATGCCGTCTGACTTTTTCTCGTACCTACCATCCTCTTTCAACTGCAGGCGCTTGCGTGTCAACCACTTTTTGGTATAGCGAAGTCGGGGCAAGGGTTTTCCCTGAGGTATCACACCAACTTTCCGGAGGATTGCAGTCACCAAACCACCATATGGTATCGCAGAGCTCTTGTGTCGAGCTTGCCTCATCATGTATCTCATAATGGTGTAACCGGGGTTAATCTTATACCCTTCAATGATATAGTAGAATAAACTAAGGGTGGTGACCGTTGGCTCACAATTATGCCCCTTCGATGGAAGGACATTCTGACATATAAACTCGAACACCAATCTCTGCTCCTCAGTCAAGAGATGTGTCGGGTATTTCCTAACTGTTCCGACTTTCCTAGACCTATGATGAAACATCTTTCTACCCAGCTCAACTGGATAAATTGGTTGTTTAGGAGTTTTACCGGGCATCTTCTGCTTGTAGTAAACCTCATAAGGGCCTTTCTTGTTGGTTGGTCTTAGGTGGGTTCTATCACTGTAAAGACACCTTAACAACTCATTTATCAGGAACTTATCAACAGTGAACTTCACCCCTCTGACAACCGTAGTAATTTCATCCACCCCCTCTTCCAACCCTAAATTCGCATAGAACTGTAGCAACTCATCCACATAAACAGACTCAGGCAGGGCTAACAATTTTTCTAGATGTTGTTTCCTAAAATACTCTAACACATAATCTAGTTTCAAGCTGCCCATGTCATTTGAGTCAAAAACCCTATTATTGATAATCTTGCGAGTCCGTAAGGTTTCATACCTTGCCTTAGCAGCATCGTTGAAGAAAGGTGGTATCTCCGGTACCTCGGCATTCTCAGCGCCAGCTGCAGCGTTGGCTACTGGTGGAGATGGCGGCGGCTGCACTGGCGGCGCCTGAACTGGCTGCTGCCCTGCTGCACCGGACCGACCGCGCCCTCTGCCCTGGCCACGACCTCTTCCAACTGGTGGCATTGCAATGGGTGGGCTGGTCGGAGTGATTGAACGGAGGTTGGGGCGTTTGGGATTTGCTGCGAATTAGGTTTTTGGTTTGGGGGAAATTTCTATTTCTCCTAGCCCGCTTTTTTTTATAAGTACCCATCCTACTTACGATCTCGTAACCTCTTCCGCAATATATAAAATAAGTGGTTCTTATATGTTACGATCTCGCAGCTTACTTAACGTTTCAACTGAAGTAGAATGCAGCGAAATACTAGTCACGATATCGTAACACATGAATCTTTTAAAGTTTAGCGATTTTGACTTACGATATCGCTACTAGACTACCAATTTTTATCCCATATCGCCACAGCAGGTCAAGATTGATCTGTATATATGTGTGTAGGTTTAAGAAGAGCTCGATAAGTCTCCAACCCGAGCAAATTGACCATGAAACACACATTATCATACATGCATACATTGGGCCATAGTCCACTGAACAATTATAATACTGACGACCAAGGCCCAACCCTAGCCACCCCAAGCCCACCCCCTTTTTTTAACATACATTTTCTACTTGCGATCTTGTGACTACTCACGCCAACACTCAATTTTTCAAAGAGGGTTTGGGGGTCTAGGGCTTGCTGGGTTTAGGGTTGGCGTGGGTTTATGGTTTTATGGGTTGAGGGCTGAGTTACGATATCGTTAGTCCTTCTATGTAAAGGGTCAAGAACTGGATAAACTTACTAAACATGATCAAGAAACAATTTTAATTCATTTCATTTAAGTATTACAAATAAATTGTGACTATTAAAAATAAGCTTTACATCTTTTCGAACGAAGAATCAAGTCTATCATGATGAAACATACAGGTTCACATGCCGAAAGTAACTATATCATGTAAGTATATTTTATATCATTTCATTTTATACTTATCGTCTAAAAAGAAAATAAACTACATTCACAAATTTCATCAAATCTACACTGCATCTACATTGAATTTAGCTGAAAATAATAAGGAGTGCTAGTCAACGTTTACCAATTACCAACACTGATCACAATCTTGTGTGCAACTTTCGAGATGTATCGTCAGAACATTCAATAAATGTATAATGTCATATCATTTCTGTTACAGTATATGGTATGTAATTCACGAGATTCGGACTTTCAAAATCAACCAATGAAACATGGGTCCTGTGGGTTCAGGGTTTTCTATGGGTTTCGCCAAGAACTCTTTTGCTATTTGTCATCATCGTTTGTAATTCTTTGTGACTATTAAAAATAAGCTTTACATCTTTTCGAACGAAGAATCAAGTCTATCATGATGAAACATACAGGTTCACATGCCGAAAGTAACTATATCATGTAAGTAAATTTTATATCATTTCATTTTCTACTATCGTATAAAAATAAAATAAACTAAATTCACAAATTTCATCAAATCTACACTGCATCTACATTGAATTTAGCTGAAAATAATAAGGAGTACTAGTCAACGTTTACCAATTACCAACACTGATCACAATCTTGTGTGCAACTTTCGAGATGTATCGTCAGAACATTCAATAAATGTATGATGTCATATCATTTATGTTACAGTATAGGGTATGTAATTCACGAGATTCGGACTTTCAAAATCAACCAATGAAACATGGGTCCTGTGGGTTTAGGGTTTTCTATGGGTTCACGAAGAACTGTTTTGCTATTTGTCATCATCGTTTGTAATTCCAATCATTTGTGTAGACTAAATAGTTAGGTTCACTGCTTGAATGTGTGAATCCAAACCAAATTGTCTATCATATAAATTTGTATACTATTTTTCTTATTTTATGGTAATCTAACATCATCTATCTAGAAACATATCTTAGAATTATAAGCAATAAATGTCTACATTCATGAAAGAATTACAAAAGAATGTATAAACTTTATAAATACCATATGTGTTACATGATCGTGTTTGTTCTTCACGGGTTTTGGGTTTTCAAATAGTGGGAAAAACTTAATCATGAACTTCCGAGATCGCTACTATATAAGCAATTCTTAATTTATGTCATTGACGGATCCAGTTACGATATCTCCAAATGTTGAAAATATGCTTAGTTACGATATTGTAACCTTTAATGAACGTTAAGTCAACTCAAAATTGGACCACAAATACTACATCTTATCCCTATTTGATATTTGCGGGTTCACCTCCAAAAAACACATATTTATCTTGTTCTTGGTCTAATTTGCATACTTCTCAACTCCATTCTTCAATCCACTTCCAACTTCCATCACGAGGTTGAATCCATACCCTAAACCCATGAAATTGACCATATGAACCCATTCATAAGGTTTGAGTTGCTTGCAATTAATGCAAAACGAAAAAAAACACGTGGTATAGAGCATTATTGTCAAACTCTCTATATGTTTCCCGTGGGTACGAGTGAGACAAACTAGGTTTATAGTCATACACATCACAACATCATATTGTACCTCATTCCAAACTACTCTTGCAAAGGTAAGCAATTTTCTAGTCATTTTCAATTTTTTTCCATTATACATCCAATTATTAGGGATAAATGTTCAACCTAGGTTATCAGTGTTACTAAACTACATGAAATTAGGTCCTAACGTGCATGTGACTATACAATAAATTTATGAGAACTAATTTGACTTTCTACCTTAGGTTTAGAGTTATGGATAGCCCCACATCATCTTCCTCGTCCCCAATTAGCGATGATAATATGTCAAAAGCCGGCTCTACTAAAGTAAGTAGGAAGAAGAGTGTTAGGCGCACTTGTACGGAAGAACAATTAAGAAAGCATTGTCGCGAAATAGAAATTAGGATTGATAACAAGATTCTAACGTATGTCAAATTTAATGACTTGGGAGTTGCGGTCGCGCCCGACGATGATGCCGCTCGATGGTCAAGTTGGTGCGGAAAAATGGGAAAGACTCAAGTACCATTAATAACCGAGGATTGGAGGCTTCTACACCCCGACATTAAAAAAGATATTTGGAAAGAGTGCAATGTTAGATTGTTATTCACCATTTTAATTACCAATTGGTTCTATACTTAATTTTTGACATTCATTGACCTTTTACTAAGCTAATATGACTTACATGTTTAATGTGTAGCGGCCATTTGTAATTGAAGCTCGCGATTTGGAACAAATCAAGAAGGAGGCTTTCCAAATCGTATCTAAGGCTCACCGGGAACACAAATACACCCTAGCAAGGGATTACCTAAGAGTAGGTGGCAAGAGATATGGTCAAAACTCCATGGATCGGTACAGTCACATCGTAAAAAAAACTTGGGACTTATTCAAGAAACGATGGTTAGAGAACGATGCTAAGGTTAGTTTATTTTTCATTTGATATTGAAATTAAATGAATCCTACATTTTATTTCATAAATATTAAATTGTGACTACGAATTAACATGTGTACTACCACATTCAAAGGGTATTGGTCTTACAAAAAGAATGGCCGCGTCTTTCAACACAATGCCCTATACCGGTGGTCGTAGTGGCTATATTGGGGTTGCAAAATAAAATCGAAAAATAAAAGATTAGATGAAGTGAAGGCGCTTGTAGATGGGGGAATGGATGAGGAAGAGGCAATGAAACAAGTAGTGGCCGATGACCCTACAACATACAAGAGGCAACAATTATTCGTTTTGGGTCGAATCAAGAAGGATGAAAAATTCTCTAGTACCGAGGCAAAAAAAATTGCCGACAACGTGGTTAGTTTTCAACTCTTGTTTCATTTACAATGTTCATACATCATGAACGAGAATTGTTAACTATTTTATTAGGACGAGGTAGAGCGCGAAGTTCAAGAAGGGTTGTTCATTCCCGTGGGTAAAAACGATGTGTTAAACAAAGCTTTGAAAAAAAAAGAACATCCCGGGAGAGCCAAGGGAGTTGGAGGCTATGCGAGCCAAATCGAGGCATTCGGTATCAAGCATAGTAAAGACCCTAAGCCCTCAAAACTTCAAGTAGCGCTGAATGAAGCTAAACAATCTAAGCAAGAGATGAAGAAGATGAAATCTTGGATAGCCGACGTGTGTAGGTTTGTTAATTTCCCCATTCCCGATAATTTTGTTTAACCACAACCCTCGGGGAAGCCTTCTTCTAGGGGCTCCCATCTCTCTCCTCCTCATGAGGATGTGGTTCAACAAAATGTTGAGGTAGGGAACGAAAACAACAACACACCCACGCACCCCTTACACGGGCAAGGTGTGGTAAACCAATCAAAACTCATCACTAAGGTGCGTTCCTTTTAAGTGTCAAATTCATTTTCATTTGCAATTATAAACATACTAGTTCCTAGGAATTGACAAGTGAAAGAATATTTTTTTTGTCTAATTGACCTAGGTTGACTCTTCTTGCAAGTTATATGTTGTTAGTGGGAATGATGACCAACCGAAACACGTTGCAAATGGAAATTCCTATGAAACCATGACGGCTAATCATGGTGAAAACATCCCTAAGGGCTTTATTAGGGTTAGTATAGGTGAGGTGTTGGTAAACGATGCACTATTGCCTGTGGCAAGTATAGAGCACAAAACTATTGGTCAAGGTTTGGGTATGTTCTTTGTGTGGCCTAAGTGGTTAGTGGTTGATGCAAAATCCACCCTTGTTCCCAAAAAAAGAAAGAAACCCGTACAAGCCGCCGACCTAAATTTTCCGACTGCTACAATTCCAATTTCAAACGACGATTATAACTTCTTAAAATCCCTCCCTGGTTTCGTTAGAACCTTGCACGATTCTATGAGTCACCACGACCGCAATTCCGTCTACTAATTTGTTGCTACTTCAGTGGTATTTGGAGAATCAATGCAACTTATGGTTCCATGGGAAGATTTTTCCTTTTTTTGGAACTTTAAATCACTTCCACACACCATCCTAACCTTGCATCAAATGTAAGTACGACATTTTCTAAATAAAAAGTTACAATTTAAATTTCTTGTCATTATACATGTTACTGTGTGACACCATAATACTTTCCCATATCTATCTCAAGGTACATGAATTACGTCGCTTTGGCGGCAAAAAAACCTTTATCGGCTTCTTGCACCCATCTTTCTTGCAACAATGTGGAGAAGGAGATAAAATGCGACTTCAATATCTAACCAAGGCCATTAGTGACAAGAGCAAGAGTATATTCTTAGCCCCATATCTAGAGAAGTAAGCTAAGATACACTTTAAATGTACTTATTTTAACTGTACCTGTAATGTTAGTGTGGTATATTGTGAATCGTAACTTTTTTTATTTCTCTAGCGCCCATTGGAGTTTTTTGGCTATTATCCCGTCCTTAAAGCGTGTCTACTGGATTGACCCTCTCCACTTTGGTCCATCACCCGTATTTTCCGATCTGTTAGAGGTTGCTATGCATTCTGTTAATGACAACACACTCCAACCATTTGAGCTTTTCCAAATTCAGGTAATTCAAAGTAATTAACCTTCTTTTTATATATGTTGTGTTTTTGACATTCACCGTTTCATCCACCTAGTCTCGCCGTCAACAACCAAATTGGGAGTGTGGATACTACGTCATGATGCTTGCTCACGCATGTGTTCAATGCCTTACAGAAGATAATCTTGATGTTCCAAGTGTAAGATTTATCACCATTGCTTGTTCTATGTGTACTTTGTAATGCAATTCAATAACTCATAAGTCATTATTTGTTGCATTCGTAGATGTTCAGCGAAGATCATTCCCCATACACCACTAGAGAGATGGAGGTTGAGAAAAACAATTTTGCCAAACATTTGATCTACGTAAGAATCAGGTACATCTCCAGACCTCATAGGCCTCCTCCTCCCCCCGCTGCATCGTGACATGTTCATACACTTGTTATACATTATTAGGCAATGCATAGCTTTAGTATTAACCATCTTTCCTTGTACAATGATGCCATTAAATTTCAATGCCGGATGTGATTTTGTGCTTTGACATGTCATGAGGGTTTCAAATGGTAGTTTGGTCGCATTTCAATTCATATTATATTTTAGTTTTGGTGTATTAAATTAGATATATACCATTGCATTGGTTGACGAAACGCACTTACAGTATCGTAACTGAAACGCAAACACTTGAGATTATACTTTCGGTATCGTAACTGAAATGCAAACACTTGAGATTATACTTACGAGCTCGCTACCATTGCCGAATAAAGCAACCACAAAATATTGTGAAAATAAATAAAATTTCCGCACAAACGAAATCGTAACTAGATCGCTCACTTAGGCACTGCCTCACATTTCTGAATACTAACGCCTTCGTAACACAAGCCGCTAATGACAATAAAAATGCAAACGAATTCGTAACCTAGTGCACATCATGCACCAAAACATTCATGAAACGGTGTCATTCCATTTTTGCCGGTTTTTGTTACGAGATCGCTACACGTGCAGTTGATATGTAATGTTGCGAGATCGTAACTCTAGGGCCTATATTAGCTGCACTTTCGAGTTCGTATCATAAATCGATCCTAATATTTTATAATATCTATAAACAAAAAAGAAGAACAAGCTTGCAGGGTAACGATTTCGTAACCATTAACATTTGTTTACAATAAAACCATAAACCCGCCAAACAAGCGAGATCGTAACAACCTGACAATGTTTTTCTTACGAGATCGTGACATCTGCCGATGTAACGTTTTTTACTGGTATCTTCAGAGGGCTTACGGTATCGTAAAACCTACATCTACATCATCATTTGAGTGGCGATGCCGCTTTCGAGATCGTCTCACTTGTTAATAAATTGTATTGTGTAGCTTGCTTACGAGAGCGTAAGCAAAATGAAAGGCGGAAAAAAATACATCACACGGCGTAAAAAACGCCATGTAACCAGAATTTGTTAACGGCGGAAGTTGAACCGCCTTTAAGCCGAAAATTGTTTCCGGCACATCCATAGAAGGCGGAAGGCTTCCGCCTTCCTACCTTCACGACCAACCGCCTTTGTTGCGGTTGGTTTGTAGTAGTGAATTTTAAGGGCAATGCTATTAGTAGGTTGTATTTTATTTTTGCAGTCCGTATTGTTTTCAGTAAAGACTAATACATCTTCGATCAAGTGGCTAAAGTTTGAATAAGATAAATCAATAAGGACAATCTTGTCAGTTTCAATCAAAATACAGACTGCGTTAGTAAAAGAACACCTGTAAATAGGAATTTCGTAATTTTAATCGTCATTAGAATTGAAGAATATCTCATCACAGACAGCGTAATCATAATGTCACCATGATGCTATCAGTTTCTGCAAGCGCGTGTAGCGCGTGATTTTCCCCGATGCGGCATCGTTTTCTCCTTTTCTCTATTGTTTTCTTTTTTACCTAAGTGCAATTCCAGCACATTTACTATGTACTGGCTATATAAGCCATGGATTGTTTACATTTTTAAGCTAAGAAATTAAGCTGATAGGATTGCTTTCTTCTCCTTTAAGTCTCCTTCCTCCCTTCATCATATTCTCTCTCTAATAACACAAATCTAGAATTATATCATGGTATCAGAGCATTAAAATCCAACCTCTCTATCAACTCCGATCTATTCTCCACACTGCCATTGCGATCATCTCATCAGAAATTGGGCAACCCAGCAATCCCCAGGCAGCTCAGACACCTCTACCAGTCCACAACAACCCAGCTGCTCAGCCACAAACAACAAACAAGTATGGAAGCAGTGATCCCCTTCACCTAAATCCTTCAGATCACTCTGCACTGCTGCTGGTGTCAGATCTGCTGAATGAACACAATTACATCACTTGGAGCCGCAGTATGCTCATAGCTTTGGGCACAAGAGACAAGCTCTCCTTCATCAGAGGAGAGGTGCAAGAGCCAGATCCAAGTGATGACTCATATACCTTGTGTTCTGATTGGCTATATACCATGTCAGAAAGCTTATAAATTGTATGACATAACCAGTTACAAAGTCATTCACTCTAGGGATGTCATTTTTCATGAAAATGTCTTTCCCTTTGAAAAATCTTCCATTCTGCCTCCACGCACATACTCATTTCCACATGAAAGCTCCACAATTCCTCATCCAGTCATTAATCCTACTCCTTTACACACATACTCACAGGCTGCTCCCCCATGCAGAGCCCAGTACATGTCTCTCCTATCCATAATTCACTTCCTCCTCCCACTCAAAGTGTGGTTCCCTTCACATTTTCTTCACCAGATCATCCTGTTACTATCTCTTCCTCCATATCCAGTCCTCTACATCACACTCCATCTCCTTCTCTCACCCTCACTATTCCCACAGCTCCTTCTCTTCCTCCCATACTCATAAAGCCACCCTCATGGACAAAAGATTTTGTCCTTGCTTCCACTGATGATCCATCCTCATTCCCACTGTTTTCCACTACACATAGGGCTTTTGTTTCTAATCTTGCTAGTGTGCAGGAGCCATACTCTTATAAACAAGCTTGCTATCAAAAGGAGTGGATTCTGGCCATGGAAGAAGAACTTCAAGCTTTGGAGACCAATCAAACTTGGACTCTTGTCCCCTTGCCTCCTGGGAAGCAGACCACTGGTTGCAAGTGGATCTACAAAGTAAAATGTAATCCCGATGGTTCTGTGGCTAGGTACAAGGCTAGACTTGTGGCAAAAGGTTTCAGCCAATTGGAGGGCATTGATTTTACTGAGGTCTTCTCTCCTGTGGCTCACACTGTTACTATTAGGTTTCTTCTTGCCCTGGCTGCTGCCAATTCTTGGTATATACACCAAGTGGATATCAACAATGCATTTTTAGATGGCAGCATTGATGAGGATGTAAACATGGCTCTACCTCCTGGTGTTCATACTTCCTCTCCTGATCTTGTCTGCAAACTGAACAGGAGCCTATATGGTCTCAAACAAGCCTCTAGACAATGGAATAAAGAATTTACCTCTCACTTGCAGTCCCTAGGCTTCACACAGTCAGTTAATGATTACTGTCTATTCATCAAGGTATCTTGATCTTGTTTTCTGGCTGCTGCTGTGTATGTGGATGATGTTTTGCTTATAGGTAATTCTTTGGAGGCCATCACTGCCATCAAGTCCTCTCTCCATTCTGCTTTTACTATCAAGGATTTGGGTGAAGCGAAGTTTTATCTGTGCATCGAACTGGCTAGATCTACATCTGGTTTGTACCTTAGTCAAACCAAATACATTCTTGACATCATCCATGACTGTAGATTGTCTGATGCAACATCTACTGCCACTCCTCTTCCTCTCACTTGGAAGAATGATGATACTTCACCTTTGCTTTCTGATCCTAGCATTTTCAGAAGGTTGATTGGAAGACTACTTTACCTTCACTTCACCAGACCTGATATAACTTTTGATGTTCAACAGCTCAGTCAATTTTTGCAGGATCCAAATGAACATCCTCTCAGAGCAGCACTGCACATTGTGAAGTTTTTGAAGGCTACTCCCTCACATGGCCTACTCTATCTAGTTCAATTTCAACCTTCTCTCACTGGCTATAGTGATGCTGATTGGAGTACTTGCAAGGAATCAAGGAGATCAGTTACTGGATTTGCTATCTTTTTTGGTTCTGCTTTAATTTCTTGGAAATGTAAGAAACAATCCACCATTTCCATGTCCTCTTCTGAGTCTGAGTATAGAGCCATGTCTATTACCTCTAGAGAGCTCAAATGGATTAATTTCTTGGCTGCAGATCTTCATCATCCTCCTAAGGGGCCAATACCTTTGTTCATTGATAATGAGGCTGCACTATACATCTGTGAAAATCATGTCTTCCATGAGAGGACTAAGCACTTGGAAAATGATTGCCATCTTGTCAGACAATATTATCTTTTTGGTTTTCTCATGCCTGCTCAGGTTAGCACTAAGGTCCAGTTGGCTGACATTTTTACTAAGGTGCTTCCTGCTCCTACTTCTCGGGACATTCTGTTCAAACTTGCCTTTCGGTTCTTCACCTGTCCAGCTTGAGGGAGGAATGAAGAATATCTCATCACATACAGCATCATGTTGTCACCATGATGCTGTAAGTTTCTGCAAGCGCATGTAGCGCGTGATTTTCCCCGATGCGGCGTCGTTTTCTCCTTTTTCTGTTGTTTTCTTTTTTTACCTAAGTGCAATTCCAGTACATTTACTAGGCTGTTAATTTTGAATTTACTATGTACTGGCTATATAAACCATGGATTGTTTACAGTTTTAAGCTAAGAAATTAAGCTGATAATATTGCTTTCTTCTCCTCTAAGTCTCCTTCTTCCCTTCATCATATTCTCTCTCCAATAACCCAGATCTAGAATTATATCAAGAATCTTAGAAGTTACATATATTGAGTTAACTACGTAAAAACTCATGATCAAACGCAACCTGCAGCAGCATGGTGAGCTGACTTAAACTACGTACAAAGCATTTGCAAGAAAGGAGGCAAGCATCTCAGTATTGTTGGCAGGAGAGAGTAGGACCCTTGATCCGACTGACTTCGTGACACAGAGATGTGGTGTAGTCACACGATTCGCAACAAGATTCGAATCCATTATGATCACAACCGCGGCATGGACCTTGATTCCCTACATGCTTCCAGCAATGCTTTGCACGCCGCGAGGCATACGACGCCAACCGTGTCTCGGGCAGCTCCAACATCTGGTACATCAGAGAGAGCATCCTTACATGTTTGCACACATAATATGAAACCGCCTTGCACGCAGTCCGTGCAGCACTTGGATTCCGACATGGGGCAGTCACCGCTGCAGTCTTCTAGTTCGCAACTGTCTCTACTTTATCTGCACCCACTGCTGCAACTGCCGTACAATGCGGCGGTAGTCTGGCGCCGACATGAGTCATAGCACCACCACCCTGAATCCGTACAATTGGTACAACAATCTTCTCTCACGCCACCCTCATTTGAGTCTAGCACCGCCACTGTCATCATTATCATTATCAACTGCTGCTTCATCGTCTTCATCGTCTTCTCGTGCCCCAGTTTTACAGCAACTGGGATCCATACATCACGATTACTTCCATTTGTTAAACTTAAACAAATACGCATAAATAAAGCGCCACGAGAGAATTCGATCCAATATTTTCGGTTGCCGTAGAAGTTTGATCTGTGTAGTCTACATGGGTAACATGATAGCCTGTAGGCTGAAGCAGCTGTCAATTAATAGGTTATTATAAACCTAATTATTATATCATTGCTGTAAGTGAAAGAAATGAGGATTGAGATCAAGAAGGTTGAGTGTCTGAATATTTGGGATATGAACTTTTTGTTTGATGAAATAAACAAGTAGAAGTAATAAATAATTAATATAAAAGATCTCTATCCGAATCGAGGTTTCGAACATTTCGACGCGGTTTTAGGTTGATACTTGATACTACTCTTTGATGGAAATTAGTCAAAAGTTCAGTTGATGTACTTTTTATTTACAGTTCTCTTTTTTTATTTGTTTGGATGGAAGTTTGAATATTTTATTTCAAACCAACCAAAATACTTACACATACCCTCATCGCTAGGCATCAAAAATTAAGAAACTTCCTACTGTACTAATTGGCATCAAACTTTAAACTTCAGACTAATCATCTATGATGATTCAAATATGGCGCCTCCTCCTAAGAAGAGAGGGATCCATACTAAAGGGATAAAGACTGACAAGAAATTCAACTTTCATGTCTAAAAGTATTACAATAAAATTTCTATTCCCACACACTCATCAATTCATTTAGCAAGCTACTGAAATCCAGATGACAGAAGATTGTGATAAACTCAATTGTCTGAAATTTTTTCTGGAGCCTCCTTCTATTTCTCTCCAACCAGATCTGTACTGACCAGCAACACAAATTTCTTCATCTGCTTCCCTTTGTAACTAAGAACCAGCTTCCTTTTAAACTCCCTCATATTTTGGACAGTCTATAATGCTAACTTCCCATAGAACTATTTTGCAAAGGATCATTGCACAAATAAATGCTAAGGAATTTCAGGTAAGTTTGCATCACACATACATTTATTTGATGTGATCACACATACTTTCTCTCTCTAGAAAGGAGAGTAGTTTTCCGGTCATTTCAGATTAGTATAAATCAAATCAGTCATCAGTTCTGATAGTTTTTCAGTTCAAAAGTTGGGGATCTGTCTTTCCCATCCATCAAATTTACAGTGGGGGTGTTAATTATCACATGCATAAAGGTTGAAGGTTATGGTTTTCTACACGCAATTAGGACCCGTTTTTGGCTTGGAAGTTTTCGGAAAAGTAAGATTCTCCGTTCGATTGGCCAACCAGTAGTCCAACGATTAGGTGACGGACGGAAAATTTAAAGCTTGATCTAAAAAGGGGAGCTTTGTGTGAGGCAGTTAATACGGTGAGTCTCGAGGCTTCAGAAGATACAAGGTTAGTGCTCTATTCTCTCGCTTATTGGAGGAATATAATTATATCATAGACACGTCCATCGAGTTCTGCAAAAGATAATCATGAGGGTTAGAGTTTCTAGAAAAGAATTCAATTCAGATGAATTAAGTCATCAGGAAGATGAGAAGATGTTATGGAGGAAGGGCTCTATAAATACTCTTGATCATAAACACTTAAATCCCATAAAACATTCCACTCCATTGTCAGTCTGTTGTTTAAAAAACCTCTCTAAAACACAATTGTTCTAAAATGGGGATAGTCAATCTCTGAACACAAATGAGAGGGCTCTTTCACCAACGGGCTTGGAGTATTCAGAGGAAAGGAGGGAGCTGAATTCGACAGGGGTGGATTTCGACATGTACACTCGGCCGACCAGGAGAGGATGAGTTATGACGCTGACAAGAGCGGACATTGAAGCTGCAGTTCCAGTAGAGATAAACTGTCTATTGGCATACTGCTTGGACAGCAGAAAGTTCTCAGAAGAGGTTCTGGATGCTTATTTCAGGAATTTCTGGTCAATCTCAGCGGAGGTAATCCACAGACACGGTAATTTCTTTATCATTAGATTCGATTCTCGTGAGGAAGCTCTGGCGGTCCTTCATCGTAGTCCTTATGCTATAGCGGGAAGTCTGTTAGCATTTAGGAGATGGGGGCAGGGATTGTGTTAAGGGATGTTCAGGTAGAAAAAGTGAAGGTCAAATTTCAGTTGCATGGACTGCCGGCGGAAGGTTTTGCGCCAATGGCAGCGATAAAAGCAGCAAACATGGCAGGAGATGTGATAGATGTGGAGATTTAACCACCGCCGGCCAGAAATGTCACTTATCTTCGGGCCATTATGTGGATCGTGCCGGGGGAACCTTTGGTCACAGGCTTTTATGTTGACCTGGATTATGTGCAAAATCCGGAACATAGAAGGATTATGGGTTGCTCTGAAGTATGAAAGAGTTTTCAGGGTATGTCGCAGATGCGGAGTTATTGGCCACCTCATGAGCAGATGCCCGATAGTAAGTGATGTGGTGCTAGATGAGTTAATAGAATCCAAAGTGCAGTCCCATTTCGAGCTAAGAGGAGTCAACATCATCTATGATCCAAGGAGGCAAATGTAGACTGGGGATGTTAGATCCTATAATCATAGAAGGGACCACAGAAACACTAACATTCCGGCAGACTATATGGAGCATAGGCGTCTAAGGTACAGGCACATGAGGGATAGAGATGTGCAGGAAGGATTTTTAATATCAATGAAGATGGAACCGGGAAATAATGGGTTCACTGTTGGGGATAAGCTGAAAGGTAATCTGTTTCAAGCCAGGAATCAGATTTTTGACCCCTATTTTGGGGAGCAAGATAGAGAGCCCCAACCAGTGATAGCAAGGCCGAACACTCCACCGTCAGATATGCTCGTTGATGAGGAGAGATATATTCCACAGAGGCAGCAGCCGGAGTCGCAAAATTTGGGATAATGGGTAAGAAATCAAGATGCCTTGGAGAATAATATAAGGGCAGAATTGGAAAGGGTCACGGTGGATTGACACAATCTGGAAGCAGCTGAGGATGCTCTTACTGCGATTATGGAGACAGCACTGCAAGGAAATCCAGACATGATGCAGTTAAGAGTTACAGTGAGAGGGGCCTCGGCCATTCCAGGATGGGGAGGAGCCATCTCTAAAATCCCACCACCAATACAACAGGTAGAATGGGAAGACCTGCAGCCAGAGGAAGGAGTACGCCAAGACACTGAGGTGATTGTATTATCTAATTCTGATGAGAGTGACTCGGACTCTACTTCGTCGGATTCCCAGACTGGTTCGTCTAGGCAATCTAGAGGACAAAAAAGGGCCAGACAGTAGGTGGAGGAAGGGGTGGCAGGGAGAAGAAGAAAATGAAGGTGTCACACCAAAAGAAGAAGTCCAAGAGAAGAGGCAGATATACAAGATTCGTGTTGCGCAGAAGGAGGCCAAATTTCGAAGTTGGTCAATCATAAAGACCAGTGCAGAAACTTAACGACTAGTCACACGGTGCAAGATGTCCAAACACTGAATGCAAACACGGTGGAGAGTGAAGGCGAGGAGAATCCACCAAGGCTGAGTGAAGATAATCCACCAATGCTGGGAGATATGGAAGGGGACGGAGAAGAGAGGCAAGTTGTGGATGTGGCATTTAACTGGAATATTAGAGGAGTTCACAGAGCTTCATCAGAGCCAATCAAGCAAACTGCGTTGGTCCAACAGAGGAAACATTCAAGTTCTGTGCACATTGAGCTCTCAGAAAAGAAGAAAGGTGATTCTGAATCATGTCCTCAGAGATGGAGAGGAATTTGGGGATAACCCAGATCAAGGTAGGGGAGAGCAGGCCAGTCAGATAGAGGGGCTAGGACGTGAGATCTTGGTTGTTTCTTCTGAGGATGGGAGCAGGAACGGAGAAGATGAAGAGAACTCAGATGCAGTAGGAATCATATTGAAGATCTACTGGATATAGCCAAGGAAGAGAGTGGGGATTCATCTACCAGCACTGGTGGAGAGGAAGTGTCCTCAAGAAGACTACCACTGCTGAAGGAGGCAGAAGAAGGAGCCTCAGGAAACGGTCTTCAGGTGGTTGAACCAAATCAACCACCTCAGCAACCATGACGATCATTGTGTGGAACTGTAAGGGCTGCAACAATGCCCCTACAATGAAGAAGATCGACCAACTCATCTGCAAGGATAAACTTGATGTATTGTGCTTATTGTAAACCAAAGCCACTGCTAATATTTTGAGAAGTGGCAGGAAAGAACGTATTTCAGGAACTCTAGAATAGTTGATGCAGTTGGAAAATCAGGTGGCATAGCTTTCTTTTGGTCTAGAAATATCATTGTAGACATAGAATCTGCATCTAGTAATAGCATTGTAAGTTTTGTTTCTAATGCCACTAGACAGAAATGGTGCCAAATAGTAGTTTATGGCCCTCCACTAGTCCATGAGAGGCCTGCATTTTGGAATCAAATGGGTAGTTTGCATTATCTTTCTGCTTTCTCATGCATCATTTTAGGGGACTTTAATCAAGTAATTTCCCTGGCAGATAAAAAAGGGGGATCTCCTATACAAATAACCCCACAGCGTGCATTGTTGAAGTTTTTAAATAGACATGATCTCAAAGACATAGAGTCTGAAGGTCTTTGATACACATGGACTAACTCTCAGCAGTAACCACACACAATTGTGGAAAAGCTGGATAGAACTTTTGGAAAGGCTCAGCTAAGGTAACTAATCTATCTTTCTCTCATTTTGATCATAGTCCCCTACTGCTGAGGTTAGTTAGACAAGAAAAAAGAGTACAGAAACAGCTAAGATTTGAAGCTATCTGGGCTAATATGGAACCTCCAAAACAATTTTTAGACAGAATATGGGATAATCCTTTATTGCAGCAGTCACAATCAGATAATGAGGATTCATTTTCAGCAAAGCTTAGATTGGTGTTAGTTCATTTGGAGAATTGGAACAAAAGGACTTTTGGTGATATGGAAAAAGAATTGGCCAAGCTTGAAGGATCATTACAGAAGCTGCAAACAGGAAATGGTCTTTATTTGAGTGCAGAAAAGATAAGTTTTTTGAATTTACAGAAAATGGACCTAGAGCAGAAAATCTCTGACAACTGGCAGCAAAGGGCTAAAGTAAATTGGATGAGGCAAGGGGGAAAAAGTACTAAATTTTTCCATAAATGGGCTACCAGAAGGAAAGAGTCTATTACAATACAAGGATTGCTATTACTTGATGGCCAGTGGATTACAGAGCAAAAGGATATGTTGCATCACATGACAGTTCATCTGAAAGGGATCTTAACAGATCACACTCTGGCAACCAACAATCTGTTGTGACTGGTTCAGACTGGGATGTCCTATTACAAGCAAATGAGAGGAGACTCACAGAGACACTGACAAGGCAATTAGAACAGGAGTTTTCAAGAACTGAGATTTGGGAAGCCTTGAAAGACATGAAATCATGGGGAGCTCCAGGAGAGGATGGGATCCCAGCAGGCTTTTTCAAAAAATCTGGAGTAAAGTGGGGCAAGAATTATCTTCAACTATACTGGGAATTTTCAGAGGGCAGACATTTCCTATACAGTGGAATAAGACTCAAATCATCTTGATTCCAAAGAAGAAAATTCCTAAACTGGTCACTGATTTCAGGCCAATATCTCTTTGTAATGTGAAGTATAAGATTATGGCAAAAATGATTGCAAAGAGACTGAAGGCACATATGGAGTTCTTAATAGATCAGTCACAGAATGGTTTTGTCCCTGGGAGACAAATAGCTGAAAGTGTATTGCTGGCACATGAAGTTCTGGAACATATCAGAAAATACAAGATGGCAAAACAAGGTCTGGCAGTTATCAAGCTAGACATGAGCAAGGCATATGACAGGACATCTTGGAAATTTCTGGAAAGAGGGCTCAGATTCATAAACCTCCCTGATAATTTGGTAAATATAATTATGTTGTGCGTTCAGACAGTGTCATATCAGGTGGTCATGAATGATTTTTCCAGTGAAATTTTCTCCCTACCAGAGGTTTGATACAAGGTTGCCCCTTATCACCCTATCTTTTTATCCTCTGTCAGCAGTCCTTGTCAACTGGATTGAAGACCATGTTAGTGGAAAATAAATCATTGGGGATCAAAGTGTCAAGGAATAGACCACAGATCACACATATTATGTATGTTGATGATTGTTTATTATTTTCTAAGTGCACACAACAAGCAGCACAGGACTTACAGAGGATTCTGCAAATTTACACTTCAGCATCAGGTCAGAAACTTAACAATGAAAAGAGTGCTATTTTCTTTAGTCCCAATACCCTGAGGCTGAGCAAACTATGAGAGATCAGTTAGCCATCCAAGCTCGAGGAATAGGAGGTACATATCTGGGAAATATCATTCTGTTTGATTAGAACAAGACATACATTTTTAAGTATCTGATCACAAAATTCAAGCATAAGTTTGATTCTTGGAAAGCTAAGCTGTTGAACCTTCCTGGAAGAGTAACAATGGCAAAACATGTGCTGCAATCTCTAGCAATATATCCTTTGGGTATATTTAGGATTCCAACAAATATCCTCAAAAAACTAGATGCAATGACTGCAGCCTTTATATGGGGTGGAAAGTTGGAAGGAAGATCAGTACATTGGAAAGCCTGGAGACATATATGCAAGGCAAAGTCAGAAGGTGGCTTGGGTTTGAGGTCTGCTATTGGAATGAACAAGGCTCTGTTAGCAAAGCATGCATGGAATATCATCTCAAATAAAAATTCTTTTCTTGGAAGGGTATACAAGGAAAAATACCTCAAACATGAAGGAATTCGGAGAGTGGTAGCTAAACCTAGGGATTTTTGGGGGTGGAGATCAGTATTATGGGCAATAGACCTTTTGAAGAAAAATCTGAGATGGAAGGTAGCTGATGGCAAGGATATTCATATCCATGATCAATGGATCCCAACAGTGCAAAATCCTATTCAAAATGCTTCAGTACTATCAACACACACAAATCTAAGCGTGTCATCTGATTGATCAACAGAATGCAACATGGAGACTCCCTTTTATCAGACTGATATTTCCCCAGCAAATCATTCCACATATACAATCTATCCATGTAAATATTACATGGAAAGATGAAGCTTTCTGGGGATGCACAGGAGATGGTCATTATTCTGTTAAATCTGGTACCGTAAGGCAATGGAGGAGACTGATCCTGTTACTCATCAAGTGAGATCAAGCTCAAATGCAAGAAAGTTTTGGTCTAGAATCTGGACAGTCAAAGTCCCGCAGAAACATTTGATTTTCATATGGAGATTGCTTACTGGTAGTCTTGCTACAGGTGTTAACAGAGTAAAGAGAAAACTGGATCAAAATGCCATCTGCTACAGATGTCAAATGGCACAAGAAAATAAGACACGTATGTTTCTGGAATGCAGAGTTTCCAAACAAGTATGGACAGCAGCAAATTTTCTTTTGAGTCTAGCTCCTGACTCAATAATCAACACTTGGTTGTATCAGCAGGTAATGAGTGCACAGAACACTGAGCAGGTAATAAAGATAATAACTATCTTATGGGAGATTTGGAAACAGAGAAACCGGAAAGTTTTTGATCTACAAGATATATCACCGGTGCAATGTGCTCAGAATATACAGGCAAAACTAGAATTGATCAACAGAGAAGCGCATTACCAGGAATATTCTTGAGGACAGCAATCAACGGCAATCACTTGTGCCAACCTCAATAGATAATCATCAGTCTATGGTCTAGAAAATTAGAGAAGGGACAGCTTCTGAAGGTTTACCACATGCGTGTGTCATCAGTTTTGATGGATCATTTAGACACCAAATGAATTTGGGAGCTGCAGGCTGGAGAATTTGGAAGCTGGGCTGGGACATAGCAACAAGTGTTTTGGGCTCGGATTTTTTTACAGCAGTTACCCCATTACAAGCTGAAGCAGAAGCTTGCTGGAGAGCACTGAAGGCAGACAGAAGACAAGGAATCCAAAGGGTAAATCTGGTAACGGACTCTGTTATTCTACACATGCAATCAAAAATCCTATGTTGGCTCCTCTGTAAGTCAAAGGAATCATCACCAGTATAAGGCACTTACTCAATTCCATCGTGGAGTTTGATGTAATTAAGGTTCATCGTTCTTCTCTTTTGGAAGAATATAGATTAGCTACAAATCTTAGTAGGAATATATGTAATAGTATAAGACACATCGTTTAATCTTCTGTAATAATATTTGTGCTTAAAAAAAAGAAAAACTAAATTTAACTGAATTAATTTTTTATACTATTGTATGTGGTGCAGGAATATAATAAATTTTGATGAAAAATATAATACACTAAAGTAAAGTGAATTGAAGTGAAATATATTCTTTTATCTATTTGAACTTAAGTGATTATGAACTTTAAAATAATATACTGAACTAAATAGGGAAAAAAGCAAATAATTAATTAACTAAACTACTGTAGAAAAACAATATATTTTAAGAGAATGGGGCCTCACTGATCACTTCTTAAGTATCACATCTTTATTTGGAAAGACTAGGTTTTTTTTAATTACAAGTATCAGAATCTCCTACAATTATCCTAATCTAACCTAATCTACTGATCCTCTACTCAGTCCTCCACTTTATGCTGTGAATGGGGTGAAGGTCACAATTGATACCCTCTGATGCACTTTGCTTCTTTGCACTTCATGCGCCAGCTGATGGCTCTTGATACTCACTGTTTTGAGATGAGCACGCCTCTGCGGGACTGGAGACTTTAAGATTAGGAGAAAACCATAGAAAGCGGGGGAGGTGGGGTTTGAACACTGGACCTCAGCCTAGCCAAGACCTTATGATTTCGTCTTTGGCCAAGTGAGGTTAATTAAACTAGGTTTACTATAACCCAATTTATATCAATAGCA
Source organism: Sherardia arvensis (assembly GCA_948330725.1). Taxonomy (NCBI): domain Eukaryota; kingdom Viridiplantae; phylum Streptophyta; class Magnoliopsida; order Gentianales; family Rubiaceae; genus Sherardia; species Sherardia arvensis. The sequence goes on from OX415241.1 coordinate 32,805,959, forward strand.
TGGTATGTAAAGGAGCGTTTGTTTAGATGTTAGGAAGTTGATTTTTCAGAAGATATTTTTAGGTTTAATATCACGAAAATGGAAAAAAAACAATTAACATCTTGGGAAATAATTATTTTTGTTCCTTGCATTCCATGGTGAAAAAGAGTGCAAGAAGAGTACAATCCTTAACAATATAAATAAAGAGACGAAGTAACTTCAAATTAACAAAAAGTATCAACAATGAGAGCAAGCATTGAATTTTCTAGGAAACAATCAGACGTGTTGGTGAGTTGTCGTAATTATTTTATAAACAATCAGATTTTGTTGAGTTTATCGATTTTTTATTTCTCTAGTCTTTATATACCGGTCTTGCGATCTCCTTCCGATTGCACGGATCTTTATCATCAGTGATTATGGTATCAATGATGAAGCAGCAGTCCATGATGCTGGTGTTAATGACGATGATGATCACCATGCTCGTCTCACGAGAGTTTGGCATGGTGAATGCAGCAGAAGATTGTTGCGCCGGCTGCTCGAATGAAAAGAATAACTGCTACTATGAATGTCGGAGCTCAACCGCAGGGGCTCCATTCCCAGGGGCAGCGTTGTTCTCCTGCAACGCTCAATGCGCTTTGAAAGAACTCAACTGCAGCAGTTCATGCGAAGGCGGCTGTCCTAAAACCACCGAGCAATGCTGCGGTGACTGCAAACAAACTTTCTTCGGATGCGCGGAAGTCTGCAGGGAGGCTCTTTCAGCTTCATCCGTTCTACCAGAAGTCGGAAGGGCGGTCGCCGTCCAATGCCTGTCGTTGTGCAAGACCGCGCAGGACGCGTGTATGGCTCTAAGTCCATGTGGCAGTTGTATCGAACAAGGCTTCGGAGATTGCTGCCCTTCCTGTAACGCTACCGCGTATGAATGTTATGACATTAATAGTAGATCCGGTGCAGTTGCAAACTCCGGCCTCCCATGCACAGGATTCGAGAGCGCGTGCAACGCTCAATGCTCACCACAGTGCCCTGATTCGAACAAGTGCTGCGACGGTTGCTCCGAGGAGGCTTTTGTGAAGCCTTGCCTGAGAGGCTGTTTTAAGCGTAATGCCATGTGCGTGAGTGACTGCAGAAGATACCAGGGAATTTGCACCGGGAGATGCGGCGGTTGTGGACAATCTGGAGACTGCTGCTCCGGTTGCCGTACTACCATCGCTTCCTGTCAGGGTGTTTTTGGAGCTGGATCCAGTGCCTGCAAAGACTACGCCGAGAGTTGCCTCTCAGGATGCCCATCTCCATGCCCTCCTCCTTAATCCTCTGATTCATCATCCCATTTACTTTCTTCACAATTCCATTATGTGATTTTCATTAATATGTGAAGATTCTAAATAATTTTGTAAACGTATATCGGATATATATTTCTGAGTTAAATGTTTTACATTCTATGGTTACATTTTAAAGCTTATATAAATACAAATATACAGTAGTTCATATCATATTTTAAAAACACTGTTATGAAAGGTGGATTGAAATCATCTAATTAATCCAAATTTCTGATTAAAGAATAATTAATTTTTGATGATTGCATGGAACTTTGATTAACTGTATATACATTCTCAACGTGCAAAATATACGGTTGCTGGTTGACTCGTCGTGCTCCTTCCCTTATAAAATTAAGTTACAGCTACAATATAAGGTCTCTCTTGTACTCCAGCTAGCTAGCTCATAAATATTCAAAAGAAGAATATAATCAAATTAAAAAATATTCAAGCGGGGATTGTATAAATCCAACTTCTGCAGCAATCGAAAATATATTATAATATATTCATGGCGCGTTACTAATAATTACGAGTTGTACAACTTTAGATCGTTTACTCTATCAATTAAGTTTCATCTTAGTTAAAGATTATGGAAACAATATTATAAGAATATGTACATAACTGTTATTTTGTGAACGATGTTCAGCATCAAGTATAGGAGTGCCAAGACTTCTATGTTCATGATCCGGGTCTCATTTCAGACCACTTACGTATTATGAGTGACTTAATTAATGCTGGTACAGGAAGGTGGCGTGTGAATTTGCTTTCATCCTATTTTGATCCTCCTAATTTGGTTATGATTCGGGGAATTCCGCTATATGGTTCTGGTGAAATGGATCGATGGCGTTGGAATTCTAATAGCTCCGGGAAATTTACTATCAGATCCATACATCATGCTCTAGTCAGACATAGTCTTTGGTGCTCTGAGATTATCACTGGACTATCCTGAGAATTTTCCGATAGTTAGAAATCAAACATGTTAGTTATGTGATTTTCACCGCTGTTGTTGTTAGCGGGTTTGCCGCCATTGCTGGGAAATAATCACCAAAGAATGTCGTTCATTTGCTACTATCAATCGACCAGTGGTAGGTTGAGATCGTTAAGCCACCGGGTCTCGCAGGCTGTATTGGTTATCTGCTTGGCCTATGGATCAATGGGAAAGTGGTAGGGTGGACGGCCTGGTGGCTCCTTCCCCTCGTCGTCTGTATTAGTAAAGTGTCCATCCCTTCAATTATGCTGGGCTGAATAAGCGAAATATGGCTGCACAACGACTTGAGGGGTTGCCCTATTGGATGAAGGGCCCGATGAGGCCCGAGATGGACCAGCTCCCGAGGGACCGGCTCCTAATGTATTGACCGTAGAAGCGGGATTCTGTAAGTTTGTGCTAGAGGTCGGAGGTGGACCGACCCTCGCGGGGGCAGCTCTTAATGCTCTAGCAATAGAGACAAAATTCTAAGGGTTTGCGCTAGAGGTCTGAGGAGGCTCGAATGTGGCGCGACATGCCTTGTGATTACGCGTAGGAGGCCTAGCGTAGGGATTGTTAGTATCCCTACCTCCTGCTGAGGCTTGAAACGGATTCGCTGGCTCCTGCGAAGGTTTTCACTCGGGTTAGACATGAGCTCGATTGATCAAAAAAAGGCTGCACAAGTCTCACTGGGTGTGCCAAATTGATGGATGTCTTAGGACTTGCAATTGAAACACACTCCAAACTGGCCGGGGGTAGACACTCTGATATCTAAGTCAACAAGTAAATTTTGGAAGCAGTAAGTATAAGAGCACAGTGTATGTAAAATAGATAGGGAGTCTTACCAGACTTTTACTTATATTACCCTAATCCTTAGTTCAGCAGTATTTATAATTCCTTTTGTAATTATAGTTGTATTCTCATGTTTAGAGGAAGTGTATGCCATATATTAAATTCTGAACATACATAAGTCATATTTATGTTAGGTTGGTGGACCATTAAACCCACATTTCATGTATACCAAATTCGAACCTTTCGGCATATAAACAGGTCCGAACAAAGCCCACGGGCATTGATGGACTTCAAGAACTTTAAGGATCCCGCAAAGGATTTATGAGGACGACGAAGAAGACAACTTTAACATTTTATTGTATACTTAAAAATTTTCAATAATTGTTGGTTTCAACTTTATTATTATATTAATAATATTCTTTATATTTTATACAACTTTTATACTGATTTTTAATCCAGAAGACCGCAGAATATGCGGTATACAAAATGCTAGTTGGAATAATATAAGGTTTATATTTTACATGAAAACGATATCGATTGAGGTATAATATAGCTTCTTAAACCAAGTGGGTTAGCCCACTTGGCCAGAGGCCAAGCCTCGTTCGGTGGAGGTCAGAGACTCGAATCCCCTCAAGCGCATCATATCCAAATCATTTCTCCTCTGACCTACCTGGGTCAGGACTTTCGAAGTGCTCAATCAAGAGACGGGAGTTGCATCGACGGTGTTCAGAGCAGGGGAGCACCAAAGCCGGTGTAAGTGAAATCTTCACTCCACTCAAAGCACCAGGGTGAGGACCTCGGCCATTTAACGTACGAGATCAGTAGAGTAGAGTAGAGTAGAATGTAGTTAGATTAGAATTAATTAGATGCAGGATCCTTGAAGTATAACAGGCCGTTGTAAAATCTTAATAACTACTAAAAGAGGCCACTTTTGCCACGTGGCGCTCTCACAATTTTTCCCCCAATTTAACCAAAAAAACTTTTAAAAAATTCTTTGATGAGGTGTGCTCTCTAATTTTCCCTTTTCTCCAGAAATTTCCATTTATAACTATTACTCCTCCCAATCAACCTAATTAAACCCCCTCTTCCCCAAGAAACCTTTCCAGATTCCCTAAACTTCCCGATTCTTCTTCTCCCCTCTCCTTCTTTTGCCCAATCATCTTCCCCAATCATCTTAACGAAATACACTTTTTCGGTGTTGATCGCTGAATAATCACGAAGGGGAGCAAGCTGCTGCGCAAGCAAAGGAATCTGACCGACCTTCTTCTACGCCCACCAAATTTTTTAGCATGATGGCCTATATCGACAGCCCGCTGCCTAGACCAGTGAGTTTTAGTGCCAGTGAGACGCCCGTGCTTTGTTAGTTTGCTGACTACAAAAGGTATGGCTTTCGTAATACTCTTCTCAAATTCTATTATTTTTCTCTTTTTCAACAAAGCCTGCTGTTTGATTAGATTATCAGATAAATATGAAAGTACTAATTGATAAAAATCTTTTTTGAGTCAACTTAATTATATGTTGTTGTAGATGGTTATACTCCCCAACACTTGATAGCACATTATTGCTGCAACTGATTCAAAAAAAATTTGTTTTTTCAATGATGATACAGATTTTCAATATATTCGTTAATAAGCTGAAGTCGGGCTCACTAAGTTCTTATTCGACTGGGTTCTATTTTTGCAATTGTTCAGGTTTGTTTTCATCTTTTCAAGACTCTTTTTTTTTTTGCTGATTGGATTTTTGTTTTGATTTAATATTTGATGGTTTTGTTGAAGAAGCTCAAGAGTTTGGTATTCTACAAAGTCTAGATAAGCTTAAGTATTTCATGGAGACTTGGGCTCAAGGAGCTTGATCTTCATGTCCCTTTTAAAATTTCTTATGTTGCATTGTATGTTGTGATTCCTTTTTTTATCAGTTTACATTTTTGGTTTGAGATAATGCCATCTGTAATAATGTGCAGGAGAAATAATGAGTATTGGGTGTGGGAATGTAGACCTGCTGTTAAAGCACTAAGGTCAACAGTTACTATGAATCGAAGTAATGATTGAGCCTATTGCAAGTTTTCCGGTGATGGAACTTTAATATGAATTCTTATTGTTAATGACTTATAGGCCTGCAAAAAGTCGATCTCCGGAAGAGCTTCGGATAGCTTTAAATATAAATTTTATTGTTTGTTGCCATCTTCAGTAGAGTTTCTGGATGACTTGATTAAAAAAAGGCATGATACAATATCATGCTCTAATTCTTTTGTAATATAATTGCACTTGATTGGAAGAATTTTTCTACTTCACTTTCCACATCTAAGTAAACTTATGAAGACTGTTTTCGGTGATTTTAAATAATATCTATGGTGTTTGAATTGTTTTTTGATAAATGGTGGTGGTTGCTGATTGTAAATGTTCTGTTAATTGTAACTGGTACTTTTGCTATTAATTATATAGGTACAGCTTGCAGAAAACCTTAGAGCAAGGTCTTAAACTGGAGTAATCAGTAAAATTTGCCAATATTGGAAGGTTAACGTGAGGAGCTTAAGCTTCTAAGTTCCAGTTGAGGCCAAGTGTTTAGTAGATATATCTTTTGTCACTATTTTCTACTCCAAGTACCGCTTTTATGCCTGTGAATCTATATATTGTCAATTTTTATGTATGTCTATTATATGTTTTGTAAATTTGACTTTGCTTTGTGTTCATTTTCTGTAGGCAGAGAGCTTATCATGGATGATGAGAGCTTATCACGGATGATGAGACTTTAGAAATTGCTGCTTAGGAATTGATAGCGATTTGTTTGTTTACGATTGGTTTGTAAAATGACCCGATTGGTTTGTAAAAGGACCCAGGTTTGTTTCAAAATAACTCTCAATTTATTTCTTTCCGACTTTTTTTAAAAAAGAATACTTTTGATTTTATTTTGATGATGACATTGTAGAATATAAGTTTAAGAATTTGTTTGTTTGTGATTGTTTTTGTTTTCAGAATTGATACTGAATTGCCGTTGAAAGAAAAGCTCTAGCATCCCCGGTATGAGTTTTGTTGGTCTGTTTTAGAAGTCATCTTAAATTTCTTAAAGTTTGTTATTTCTTTGGTTTGTGTCTATCATAATAAGTTTAACTCTAGGTTTAGGTTAGCTGAATGAGTTTAGCAACTTTAGATTGTCTACTGTATATGCGATGGAGGCTAGAAATTTCTTGCCGCCTAATTGAACTGTTAATGGTTTGTTGATTGTGATTTTGTGTTATTTCTTTTAACGATTAGATTTTAGGCTCAGTTGAAATGCTAATTGTATAGTATGTTAGAATGGCTTGCTGTTATTTTAACATGTTGATATGCTCAAATTTGATGTTAGTTTGTTGTCGGTTTAGATGGAGTTATAATAGATGTTTATGTCTTCTTTTCCTTACTAATTCTGTAAGATGTAAGATCAGCTTTGATTTCTATGGCTACATCGTTCGGTGATTGGTCCTATTGTGCTGATGATTTAACAGAGCTCCTCCCAAACTTGTGATTGGTATATGCTTAGAGAAGTTGAAGTTGTGGCAACTTCTCATGTACTTTGCATAGCATTCGTCCTCAGAAAGTGTCACGAATAAGTCTATTGATTTCAATGGTTGCTCTATTGCAAATGGTTGAAGGGAGCTCCTGTTTTTGGTGAACAATTGTTGTAGAGGAATTATTAAAATTCAAATACTAATGTTGCAAATTATTAAAATTCAAATACTAATGTTGCAGCAAGATGTTGATAAATATGTGTATTGTACTGCTGCAAATCATTTGAATCCATTCAATATTAATGATCTGCTAACATCAAATCATTATAATTTTGGTTAGGGTTGGCAGTCAAATAGATTTTTAGAGGATGCAGAATTTGTTGAATAAATTGATATACAGTAACATATTGGTCATTGAGCAACAGAGCAAGAGACTTGATGCTTAGATTACCGTTTGTTTATGTATTTTATATGAAGTATGCAATTTGATGCAGTGTTCTTAAATTTTATTGATATATGAAATAATATTCATAATTCACAATTAGTTTCTTAATAAAAAAACTCTGAATTGATATTAATGATAAAGTGACAATACATATTCTTTATAGTTTTATTATATTATATTAATATATGTTGAAATGGATTATACATACATAAGTTTTACAAAAACTTAAAAAAAATTGGGAGTTCACTTTTTTTTATCCGTGCAAAAACACGGCTGTTATCTAATAATATATATAAACATGAAAAAAGTTGAACGCGAAGTGTAACCACGTAGTGCTACAAAGATCCAACATCTGCGGCAACTGAAAATATTATGATTTTCTCGTGACGAGTTTAATATATATACGACCGTAACCGAAAATATATCAAATACCTTTTAGATCATTGACTCTGTCCAGGAGCTCGTGCCAGCGTATTCCTCACTAATAAGCAACAAAAATTATTTCCATTGACTTATCAGAGACAATTTTTTCATGTTCTTTTCTGATTTCATTTAATCCGAAGGATTTCTCTGAACATGGTGTGAACCAAGGTTATGATCGATGCGTAAATCACAGAAAAACAGATGAGTACTCTAACTTTAATCAGGAGAAGTGTGAATTTAACATGAGATTGTAAAATAGAATTGATCACGAACTTGATTTTTATATATTTTCTGAAATGAATTTGCTGAAGATGTTGTAAATATCCAAAATTTTTTAGGTATTACATGAGTTTTCTCCCTTTACATGCAATTTGAGGGGTCACAGAGGGAGTATACTAAACTTTAGAGTGGTTAAAATGGTATATTATTGTGTTAGTCGAGGTGATCATTATTGTTCTAATAAGTGTAAAGTATGTAAAATAGAGCATGATTCGCAATAGATGTTGGACTTGCAGGATAATAGAGTCTTTTAAAAACACAAAGGATAGATATATAATAGAGAGATCCAATATAAATAGGGGCATACAAGACGTATTCCGTATTTTACTTATTTTGCAGTCCAAAATAAAATTATGGTTTTGATATATATGTTATGGTTAATAATTATGTATATCAAACACAGAATCATATGTATTACTTCTATTGTATACACTTGCAAATCAGTTATCCATCATAACTATTGTATATATAATTATATAATAAAAATAAGTAAAATACGGACTGTATCTAACAAGAATATTGGAGCTTTATTAAAAATGAAAGATACGTGCATTTTGTCCACACGAAGTATTGATTCAGAAATTGAGAGAGAGAGGGAAAAGAGGGGGTGTGTGTGTGTGTGATGACGTGGCAGTGGAATGCTGGGTTCTAAGGAGGAGGGCATGATCCGCATGGTGACTGGCATTCTTCACTGTATTGTTGGCATGCACTGCTTTTGCTTCCATTAAATGTTTTTTTACAAGCGGAGACGGTAGCAGCACACTGGGAGCAACAGTCTCCCGATTCTCCACAACCGCCGCATCTTTCGCTGCAACGTTTTTGGTACCCTCTGCAGGTTCTCACGCACAGTACACCATCAAGCACGGGACAGCTTCTCAGGCAATCTTGAAAAGATGCAGCCGAGCAGCCGTTGCAGCATGGCGGAGCGCCTGGAAGGCATAGCAAATAGCATTTAGAATCGCAAAGGGTTTGGTTCGTCGTGCACAGAGCTTCGCAGGCGGTCAGCTCTGCAGCCCCGAAGGATGAACTCCGACACCCTTCCGAGCAGCTTGACTTGGCAGTGGAACAATCAACGCAGCAATCTGCGCTCACCCATGCCAGCCTCGCGTGAAGCTAGCATGGTGATCGTCATTATGAACAACATCACGGTGACCTGCTTCTTCATTGTATTTTGCTAATTTCTATGATATACTGGCCGATCCCAGGGGCTGGTATATAAACAAGTCAGATCTATGGATAGCTGGCTGAGCAAGCCAGCACGTCTGATTGTTAATTACTTTCAGAAATTCATAAAATAATAAGCACGCACCCCACGAATTTTAAAGTTTTGTTTAAACCTTTTCATAGTGACTAATCCAGATTTCAGACTAAAGAGGAATTCATTAAAGTGAAATGTCAATGGAATCTCATTTTTTTTAGACCTGCAAAATCAAAATGTCATTGAACACGTTTTTTAAGATTGCATAGAACTTTGATTAAATGTATTTTTTCTGTTATATTAGGAAAAACTGGAAGCATAAATTTTCTGGTTTTCTGATGATCAGAGGGTAAGCCCAGAACCATATGGAACCACGTCTAATTCTGTGTTTTAATTAACTGTATCGAGCATGTTTAAACATGGTGACAGTATGTTTAAACATAATGAAAATTAAAGACAATACACACATAATTGTTTACGCAGTTTGGTGATGAACACACCTACATCTGCGAGGCCTTACCCAATCTAAAAACCATTCACTAGATAATCAATATAGAATACAAAACTCCTCATTTCTACATATGTATGATTACCTTTAGTAGCGAACTTGTGAGCACCCCTCACTTGCCGGTCAATGTCAAGCTACTCACTTGACAAGGTCGAACTCCTCACCCAACTTTCTTATGACTACCTCTCCCGAGGATATTATGGCCGTGGTTCTAGACTTGCCGATGAACAAGATCCCGTTGCGGTGATAGCTGAACTGCAACTGCTCCACCCGAATGAATCATTGGCTTAGGATTTTTGCTCTCTAAAACCGTGGTTGATTTCGCAGTTTTCGTTCTTCTTTTATAGCGCATGTTGTACTTTCAATCATGTACAACCCTAATCTATTCTTTCTATAACTGAATATTATAATTTCCAATTACAGTATAGAAAAAGGAATAGACTAGATCTCTTTCCAATTCTAAAGCTATGCCTAACTAATTCTTCCATTATAATTCCGTAGGCAATATTTAATCTTCCATACTTGAATTGGACGAGAGTAGATGACTTGGAATTTTCTGTATATAATCTTCAATAACCAAAAATAAATCATTCTTCCATAATAATGTAATCCGATCGGTACAAAGATTCCATATCCATGAATAACTTTCCTGAGCATGTTAAAACATGCTTCCCTTCTTCACAAAAATGCCAACTTAAAAGTATGGACTTTACAATCTCCCCCTTTGGCATTTTTTGAACCAATCTTCATTTTGATGTTCTAAGAATATCGAATCACTCAACTCCCCCTTAATATTAGAACACCAAAAATTTCAAAAGAACTTCGAATCACATAATAAGGGTAATCCGAATACCAAGAAATTCAAACTACATCCCAGGAAAAGTTATTACAATTATACAAAATAAATAAAATTCAAATGGATCAAAAGTCATCAAAATATCTCCCCCTTGGGGTCAAAAACATGCCAAAGTAGCTAAAGAGGCGAATATAAGCACCATGTTATAACATGTGCAAGTCCAGCAACTTCCAAAATAAATAATACACCATGTTATAACATGTGAATTCCAGTGAAGATGATTGGCTGTCTTGATCATCCAGATGTGTTGTTCTCATCATCTGTATCAGATTCCTCAGAATCATTCATCTTCGTATCAAACCTTCTGTTAACGGAGAAGACATCACAAGGAACAATTTCTTCAGAAGCACAATCATTGAATCCAGCAATCCTTAAAGCCCGGTATTCAGAGCTGGATGAATCAGCTTGTCACAACTCCTGAGTTGCTCAACAACACCATGAATCCTATTGTAGATGAGCCAGCCAAGACTTACAGGTCTGCGAGTTCCAATGAAGTACATCAATTTGGCCATCTCAAAGGTGACAAAAGTGTTATTAGTAGACATTACCCAACACTGACCAACAATCTTGAATAAACAAAAGTATTTCTGAGTCAGGTCAGATGCCTTGATAGTCTGTCGAGTTCCCCACTCAGTCAATTTACCACCAGTAAGGGGTTCCACAACATCATCCTTTCCAATATTGTTGCACTCTTTGGGATAAGGACCAGGAAGAGAGGAAGTTATAGCAATGTTCAGAGCATGGTTGATCACAATAGGGATGAACGTATACAACTTACCTCTGATGTAAATCCTTTGAAACCAAGGACTGCTAGGATCCTTGTTATCTGCCCGTAAATTTGCATAAAATTCCTTCCCCACAGTCGTGTTAGCACTAACATAAAACTTGCAGCATCAAAAAGCCTAAAAATCCTAAAAATTGATACTCACAACCTCCAATAAAGCCTAAAAATCAGAACTTGATCAAGAATTAGATCAAATGCCTTGTGCATGGCACCCAATCTATCGAAGAGAGTCTGCAGGTTCACTTGAAGAATGTGTATCCAAATCCACCACAAAGATCCAATCTTGTACCTCGGAAAACAAGGAGATGGATTATGATACAAGACATAGCTAGAAGAAAACGAACAGATTCTAACCTTGCCACCGGAGTAAATGTTTCATCATAATCCACTCCTTCAACCTGAGTGTACCCTTGTGCCACCAATCTAGCTTTATTACTTGTAATATGTCCATCACCATCAGATTTGTTCTTGTACAAGGGTACACTCAACTCTGATACCAATTGTGGTATCATAGCAAAAATCAAGCAGGAATCAAAACGGCGGAAGTTTTTGTTGTTTGAATAAGAAAATCAAACATGGCCTAATAGAAAGACTCTGTTTTTCTTCTTATATGCAGAATTTCTGAATTTTACAGAACTGCCCCGTATCAAATTTTCAAAAATTTCACATTGGCCCAAGAATTTCCAGAAAATTGTACTATGGCCCATAAATATTTCAGCAGCTACTCATAATCCTCCATTTAGCATGTTATAACATGCTATACCTCAATATATTTTTTCTTTTGCTTTTATAATTGTTTTTTAAATACATAGCAATAACAAAAAGAAATCTACAACAACAATATAGAGGTTTTGACATGGTACCTCAAATTCGACACACACCTAAGTTTTGTCTCAACAGCTCAAATGTGGCTGCATCCAATGGCTTAGTGAAGATATCAGCAAATTTTTCAGTTGAAGGAACATGCTTGAGTAGAACCTCCTTCTTCTTTACTAAATCCCGAATAAAATGATGCCTGATGCAATGTGTTTTGTCTGGTTATGCCTCACTGGGTTCTTAGATACGTCAATTGCACTCTTGCTGTCACATAAAATTTCCAGAATCTCTTGATTAGTACCATAATCTTTTAGCATCTGTCTCATCCAAAGCAATTGTGCACAGCAACTCCCAGCTGCAAGATATTCTGATTCAGTTGTGGATAGTGATATAGAATGTTGCTTCTTGCTATACCAAGAAACCAAGTTCCCTCCAACATAAAAGCATCCACCTGTAGTACTTCTTCTATCTTGAGCATTTCCAACCCAATCAGCATCACTATAGCCAATTATCCGAGCTCTCCCTCCTCTGGAGTACCATAACCCATAGTCTGATGTCCCAAGTATATACCTAAGTATCCTTTTAACTGCTACAAATTGAGATTCTTTAGTATTGGCTTGAAACATTGCACACAGTCCAACACTCAAACTTATATCAGGTCTACTAGCACAAAGATACAAAAGACTTCCAATCATACTCCTGTATAGCTTAGTATCAGCACTAGCTCCTCCATCATCCTTAGTTAACTTCTCAGTTGAGGTCATTGGTGTCCTGATCAATTTTGCTTCAGACTATCCAAACCGTTTCACCAGATTAATAGCATACTTTGTCTGATTAATGAATAAGCCTTCCTTCATTTGTTTGACTTGAAACCCCAAAAAATATGTAAGTTCTCCTACCATGCTCATCTCAAACTCACTCTTCATCATAGGCACAAAATCATCAACCAGCTTCTTAGATGTTGGACCAAACACTATATCATCTACATAGATTTGAGCCAGCAGTGAATGACCATCATGTTTAAACATGAACAGCGTGCGATCTACTCCCCCTCGATGATATCCTTTCTTCAGTAGAAGTTGGGTGAGACGCTCATACCAAGCCCGAGGAGCCTGCTTTAGCCCATATAGAGCTTTCGTCAGCTTGTAGACATGATGTGGAAGATAAGGATCCTCAAAGCCCTTAGATTGTACTTCTTCATTGACTACACCATTGAAGAACGCACTCTTGACATCCATTGATGCAGCGTAAAGTGCAAAATACAAGACATAGCTAGAAGAAAACGAACAGATTCTAACCTTGCCACCGGAGCAAATGTTTCATCATAATACACTCCTTCAACCTGAGTGTACCCTTGTGCCACCAATCTAGCTTTATTCCTTGTAATATGCCCATGACCATCGGATTTGTTCTCGAAGATCCACTTTGTGCCTATTACATTCACTCTTGTTGGTCTGGGTACCAAGTACCAAACATCATTGTGAGCAAACTGTTGGAGCTCTTCTTGCATGGCTGCGATCCAATACTCATCTTCCAATGCCTCTTTGTAATTTCTTGGTTCAGTTGAAGACAGAAAACATTGAAGAAGAAAACCGGTATTCATTTAAACATAGTCCAATCGAGGCTTTTGACGAAGATTATAAGGTTGTTCAATCTCAGCTTCATGGTCAGTACTGTCCTGAGAGCATGTTATAACATGATCTGTCGGAGGGGATGTTATAACATGATCTGGTGCGGTAGTTGTTCCATCAGAAACGGGTGAGTCAGTACTGGGATCTTCAAGTTCAGGCTGTTGATCATCATCATCATCATCATATATGACATCCAATTCCTCAATGTTCTTTGAATCTCTAACGATAACATTGCTAGACTCCATGAGTGTTCATGTTCTATTATTGAGTACTCGGAAAGCTTGACTGTTTGTGGAGTACCCAAGAAACATACTAGTGTCAGCACGTTTATCAAATTTTCCCAGCAACTCTCTATCTCTGAGAATATAACATGGACTTCCATAAACATGAAAGTAAGCCACATCAGGTTTCCTTCCTTTCCATATCTCATAGGAAGTTTAGATTGTGAATGCTCGTAAGAATATCCGATTGATAATATAACAAGCTGTAGTTACTGCCTCAATTCACCATCGGTTGGACACGCTATTCTCTGCCAACATAGCTCGTGCCATCTCTTGCACTGTCCTATTCTTCCATTCTACGATTCCATTCTGTTGAGGAGTAATGGGAGAGGAGAACTATTGTTTAATTCCCAATTCATTGCAAAAAGCAGCTAGCCTTGAATTTTCAAATTCTCTTCCATGATCACTGTGAAATCGAGTAACTCTCAGATTCTCACTAGCCTTTTATGTATTGACTTGTGTTACCAACTTGGTGAAGACCTCCACTGCCTCTGATTTTTCAGCCATAAAATCAACCCAAGTGTACCTTGAGAAATTATCTACACACACAAAGATGTATTTATTTCCTTACACAGGAGGAGTTACAGGTCCCATTAAGTCCATATGCATTAACTCAAGGTTTCTTAATGTAATTTCTGATACTGTCGGATGAGATGTTCTCTTCTGCTTTCCTTCTTGACACGGTGCGCATACCATGTTTGTAGCTAATATATGGAAGACCTCTAACTGCCTGCAACTTTGAAACCTTTGATAGTGTCTTCAAATTAGCATGACCTAGCTTCCTATGCCACAACAAGCTCTCATCCATATTCACCTTGAGACAGCTTATGTTCAGATCAAATACATAGCAATTGTCGGAAGATCTAGTTCCAATCAGAATGGCTTTATCACCCTTCTTAACCGTGCATGATTTTTCATCAAACGAGACAGTCAGCTTGCTATCACATAGATGACTAATACTCAATAAATTTTCCTCCAGTCCATGTACAAGTAGAACATCGTGAAATACAGGAAATTCTTTTATCTGCAATTCTCTTTTGCCAATAACATCGCATTTCTTTCCATCGCCAAATCTTACTGTTCCATTCCAAGGTACTATATTTCTAATCAAATCTTGAGACCCGGTCATATGCCTAGAGCATCCACTATCAAAGTACCATGTATCTGTAGCATATGCACTAAAACATGTATGAACAACATAACAAAGTTTAGATTTTGGAACCCATACCTTACATGTCAGATTTGCTTGGAGTGACTGGCTCATGTTATAACATGATTTGAAATTCTTTCCATGCATGATATCTCTGAGAAGTCTGAAGCATTGATTCTCTAAATGCCCTTGAAACATGCAGTAGTTGCACTTTATTGCCGGTCTCTTTTTCTTAACTAACTGTTGAGTTTGTCTTCTGAATTCATGAATGGGTTTCAATTGTTGACTTATTTGAGCAGAGGTATCCACGTATCCAAATCCATATTTTGGTATTTTCTGATTTATGTATCCTAGACCATGTCTGTCACCCGACGCTCTTCCCAACTCCAGCAAATCATCTAGGACGTTCCTTTGTTGAGTCTCATGATTGTTCCTTCGACATCTTCTGTCCTTTTAGTCATACTCAGCAAATCACCTTAAATTTTCTTCACCATTGATTCTAGTCTATCATTCATAACCTTGAGACTGTCCCTTTCATCCAACAAGGTGTTCTTCTCAGCTCTCAGTTTCTTGATTGATTCCATTGCCTTCATCCACATCCTGCGTAGATTGTTATATGATTCATAGATATCATCTCCATGATTAGTTTCGGTTACATCCTCCATGACTGGTTCATCTTCTTAATGATTTCAGACGGCATGTTTAAACATGCTGAGTCAGTTGGCATGTTAAAACATGCATGCTCTGATTCTTCGATCAGTGTTGCCCCAAACGACACATGATTGTTGACATGTTTCTCCTCTTCATCATCACTCCAGTTAGCTGCATATGCTTTTCATGTTCCCTTGGGAGAGGCACTAGGACACTGCGACTGTATGTGACCAAAACCTTCACATTCTCTACGTTGTACCTTTCCAGCATGCTTGAATGGTTTTGTGAGTGATTTAGACTCATTCTGACCTGAAATTCCCCTTCTGATAGGTGCTGGATTTTGTCCTCTAGTTTCGCTTCTGTTTGGACCAGTTCTCTTCAACATCCTAGCAAAATTTGTTGAGATATTTGCAACTTCTTCTTCACTTAGCTGGTCAAAATTTTCATGTTCACTTTGGTCAGCTGCCTAGCACCAGATTCCTCTTTCTTCATTCCTGCCTTGAAAGCCAAGTTAGATTGTCTCTTTATAGCTTGCAGCCTCATCTCAAATGCACCAAGTGATCCCATAACTTCATCAAGAGTCATCGTTGAAGTGTCAAATGCATCTTCCATGGTTGTTACCTTGCCATGAAATCGTTCAGGAAGAAATCTCAAAACTTTCTGAACCAGTTGGAATGGTTGTCCCAATCGGTCTACTATGTGAGCTATATCTCTGATCTGAATGTTATAGTCACCAATGATTTCATGTTCATCCATTACAAAAGGCCTCGCAGATGTAGGTGTATTCATCACCGAATTGCGTAAACAATTCTGTGTGTATTGTCTTTAATTTTTATCATGTTTAAACATACTGCCACCATATTTAAACATGTTCGATACATTTAATTAAAACACAAGATTAGACGTAAAGTTATAGTAGATCTACTGATAGTAATTTCAATTGGTATTAGAGCTTGGTCACTACAATCCCTCTTACAAGGTTAGTGAGATCGGAGCTGTCATTATGTCTACTCAAGAGAAACTCGGCACATTAACATCGAGACCACCGCAACTGGATGGAACAAATTATGCTTATTGGAAGGCGAAGATGATGGTGTTTATACACGGTCTCTATGATGGTGCATGGTATTATGATGATGCATGGTATTGGATAGAAAATACCTGGACTTCACCACTGTCTGAAGCTAAAACTGGAACACTGTAGAAACCATTCACTAGATAATCAATATAGAATACTAAACTCCTCGCTTCTACCTATCTATGATTACCTCTAGTAGCGAACTTGTGAGCACTCTCACTTGCCGGTCAACGTCAAACTCCTCACTTGACAAGGTCGAGCTCCTCACCCAAATTTCTAATGACTACCTCTCCCGAGAATATTATGGTCATGGTTCTAGACTTGCCGATGAACAAGTTCCCGTTGCGGTTGATAGCTGAACTGCGACTGCTCCACCCGAATGAATCCTTGGCTTAGAATTTTTGCTCTCTAAAACCGTGGTTGATTTCGCAGCCTTCGTTCTTCTTTTATAACGCATGTTGTACCTTCAATCACGTACAACCCTAATCTATTTTTTCTATAACTGAATATTACAATTTCCAATTACAATATAGAAAAAGGAATAGACTAGATCTATTTCCAATTCTAAAGCTATGCCTAACTAATTCTTCCATAATAATTCCGTAGGTAATATTTAATCATCCATACTTGAATCGGACGAGAGTAGATGACTTGGAATCTTCTGTATATAATCTTCAATAACCATAAATAAATCGTTCTTCCATAACAATGTAATCTTATAGGTACAAAGATTCCAAATCTGTAAATAACTTTCCGGAGCATGTTAAAACATGATTCCCTTCTTCACAAAAATGTCAACTTAAAAGTATGGACTTTACACATAATAATCAAAATATTTTTTATTTTTCAATTCAGATCCCTCAGCTGTAATTTTAGATTAAACTGTACCAAGATCATATCAGTTGAATAGAACATAATGGTTCTAACGAAGCTAAATGCAGCTAATATCTGTAAATGAGAATGGAAATGGACAACTTTGTTTTTAACTAGTCTTGCTTTCTTCTGATTTGAATGGAAGCAGGTGTTATAGTACCCGTCATCCTTCTTGTCGAATCAAACGACGCCGGCGATGTTAGACACCAGCTGGTTTGTATGGATGTTTATCTTGCTTGGTTGATATAATTTTGGATATGTAAAATTGTTTATAAATTCATTGTGGTTTGGCATCGGCAAAAAGTTGTGAGCATGAAACCGTCCTGCTGCAGTGCTGCATAGTCCCATTGTAGAGTCTTGTGGCTGTATTCGGTGAGGTAAAATGCCCGAGCTGTTGGCGTTGGTTTCAGAGTGATAGATAACAGGTCGTGCAGCAGGAAAGATTACTAATTGAACCGAAATGTTAAAGATCTTAAGAGTATAACACAGAAGTTAAGAAAAATGCAGCCACTTCATCAAACAGCATCATGCTAGCATGTTGTTATAATATCAAATAGCAGCCAGGAACAAGAAAGACAGAAAGAAATAGCATGAAATGTTTTATTATTAACACGGAAGAGTACTACATCAGGCAAGCCAAAAGAAACAACTGTCAATTACTAGAACATGGTTCAGAAGAAAGCCCTGCTGCCATAAAACACTCTAGGACTCGGTTCGCTGCCCTTTGATGAAGCCTTGGATTTCCCATCCGAGCTAGAGTCTCCAGAACTCTTGGCATCTGCATCTTCCTTGGCAGGCGGAGACGGCTCCCCTGCTGTCATGTCCAGAGGAAGCCTCATCTTCGCAAGAGCATCGGTGAACTGCTGCATGCTCTTCATGTACATCTGGACTATATCTTCTTGAACCACCTTCGATTCTTGCTCCAGAGCCACATTGATGAGAGGCTTAGGCAACTCAGCTGCTGGAGCTTTGGCTTGTTCTGGAACGCTTGATGCTTGAGAAACAGATGAACTGCTGTTGGGGACCAGAACTGGATCAGGCTTTGGAACTGAATCGGGCTGAATCACTGCTGAAGAAGCTACTCCATCAGAGGTAGTCTGAGTCTGAGTCTGATTAGCAAGCGCAAAATCCATTTCTTTAGAAATAGCTTCATCAGAAGAAGCTATCTGAGTTATGGCATCGTTTCCATCGGGGCAAGATTGCTCGGTGCTGTTGCAATCCAACTCAGAACATGGAATGTTGAGATACTCAGACGCCATCTTCTCATTTTCATTCATAATCTCAGGATCCACAAACTCGATCTTGTCAAACATCTCACAAGAAATGGCATCGCCGTTTCCTGAATCCTCACAGCCCTCGCTCATCACAGAATGCGATGAAGGGGCAGGGATTTCAAGAACCTCAGGCGATGAGCCGCTGTATGTGAGAGTCAGCTGCACAAAACCAGCAGCGGCATGGTACAAATCACTGGAAGACAACGAGAACTCTTGCTTCGGTTTCCCATTCTTGATGAGCACATCACAGATGGGAACCAAAGCAAACCCTAGCAGCTGATCTTCCAAGTAATTCTTCACCCTACTAAGCATCCAAACCTCAATCTTCAGCGAGGTTTCGATCTTATCCACATTAAGCCTAACATTCTCATCGAACACCGGATTCCTACCCCCACCATTAATAATCCGGGTCGAAACAGCGCTATCTGGACTACTCTTCAAGTAAAGCTTGGCATACACATCCTGATTCTGGTAAATGCATATGTTATGTATATCCCTAGCTTCATGAATGTAAACATCAAGAACCCCTATGAAACCCTCTGAATTCCTCTTCAAACCATCATCCCTACCCATTCTCCCATTCCCAACCATTCCCTCAGAACCCAGATTCAAGAACTCAGACTGTGATTTCCCAGACTCCATAACACTACACACAGATTAAAAAACCCAACTCAAAACACCACAAGATAGTATACTAGAGAAACTAAAACTACAGCAGCTTAAATAAGCAAAAGGGGACCAAATAAAGCAAGAACTGACTGAAGTGTGAACAAACTAATTACCTTATCCAAAACGGCTGTAACGGAAGAAACTGTCGGAAACCATAAAGAACGGCGGCAGCTTTGCGGGATTTCAGGTGGAGATAACCAGGAGTAGAAAATCTAGAAAGGGGTGATAACTGATAAGTGGAGGGTAAAGATATTATATTTAGAAGATTAATTTAGTGATGACTAGTGGAGAAGAGACAAAGTGGGGAGCGGTGCGGTGGGCTAAAATTCAAAGGAATTCAAAGTAAAGTGGAATTCCGGGCCTATACTTCCGTAACTAATTTGTCATATTTATGCTCCCTCCGTTTCGGTCTGACTTTTTTTTCATATTCAATCATCGATAACTATAATTATATATATTTAATAATTTTAAATTTTAATATTTAAAAGTAGATATTACAGAAAATATTATATGATGATATTATTATTTCATTTACTTATATATATTTATGATCAAAGATTGATGAAAGAAATGACACAAAGTCAAGGTGCCACCTCTACTAAAACGAAATATTCCCACCATTTTTTATAATGACACGTTACTAATTATTATAAAATTTGTTTAAAGTTTGACAAATAATTAGAAATATTATATCAATATTACAATATCACATTTTCATGTGACGTTCTTTTGGCAGGTTTTGAACATATATTTATCAAATATCAAATATTTAGATTTAATTAATATACATGATAAAAATTATTGATGACCAAATTTACCGTAGAATAATGTTGTTTTTCAAGTGTACCGCTATAAAAAAACAGAAGGAGTATTTTTTTTGCATAGTTTTTTTTTTTTTTGCATAGTAAAACAGGAGTATAATCCGTTATTTTACTTAATATTTCAAATATCAATAAAATTTATGCTCTCAAAATATTGCTTACTTTCTAATGAACAAAATAAATAATGATTATACCATATTTTATATTTTATAAATAAATATTTTATAAATTTATACCATATTTTAAATTATAACTGTAAAATACGAATTGCATATCGTAACACCTTATTTATATTGTAACCTCATTTGCGACAAATTTGATTTTTGTTCATGTAAGATTTTTTAATTTGTAAAATATATATCAAAAATAAATAATATTATATATAATTATTTATATGTTATTTTAAATTTATGACAAACCTTTAGAAATGAATGTAACAAATATTTGGTTGACAATATAAGAGGATCCGTCAGGTAAAATATTTCAAATAATGAAATCATGCCCCTTAAAAGCATTTATTATATAGGACTTTGATCCTTTTGACTTTGAATAAATTTGTATTTTCAATTATATTTATATTTAATCATTTATTATCATAAGATAAGGTATATTACGAATATTATTCACAAAAAAAAGGTATATTACGAATATTAATATTAAAATATTAGAAATTCTCAAAAGAGACCGTCCAGATTATAGACGGGACTGGAAAAAAAGGAAAAAAATGTGCGAGAGCTTGATTGAAAAGAAACTTAATACTCGGGGGGGTCTTTTTGCAATTTTGTTAAATATTATTATATGAACAAGAAATTTTCATTCTCTCTCCCCACTTTTTGATTTCTCCGGAACCGCAGCTCCACATTCCTCTCCCCCAAATCCAAAACCTAATCTCTTTCATCTATGGCGGTTTTCCGATTCATATGTTAATTCAAGCGTGCAGAATAGCAAGTAAGGTTCCTGATCTCTTTAATTTGGTCTTCTTTGTCGATTTGTTCGCGAATTTTGTTTTTAGTTTTTGATTTGTTAGTATTCTGTGTTGTAGATCTGAGCGTCATGGTGTTCATGTTCATGTTTAGATGTTTAGATGATTTGATTTGTTTAGATATTCGTGTTCATGTTTGTGACTATAATGTGGACTTTATGTTCTTAAATCCCCATATTCTGGTCTGTTTGAGGCATGAATGGCCATATGTGAGGTTTGGTGTGTGAAAATTGGCTAGGGTAACATGTGTAGATGTCCGTGTTCATATTTGTGCCTATAATGTGGACCTTATGCGCTTAAATCCCTATTTTCTGGTCTGTTTGAGACATGAATGGCCAGATGTAAGGTTTAGTGTGTGAAAATTGGCTAGGGTAGCATGTTTAGATGTTCATGTTCATGTTTGGGACTATAATGTGGACCGTATGTACTTTAACCACATGTTCTGGTCTGTTTGAGGCATGGATGGCCAGATGTGAGGTTTGGTGTGTGAAAATTGGCTACGGTAGCATGTTTAGATGTTCGTGTTCATGTTTGGGACTATAATGTGGACCTTATGTGCTTAAATCCCTATTTTCTGGTCTGTTTGAGGAATGAATGGCCAGATGTAAGGTTTGGTGTGTGAAAATTGGCTACGGTAGCATGTTTAGATGTTCGTGTTCATGTTTGGGACTATTATGTGGACTGTATGTACTTTAACCACATGATCTGGTCTGTTTGAGGCATGGATGGCCGGATGTGAGGTTTGATGTGTGAAAATTGGCTAGGGTAGCATGTTTAGATGTTCGTGTTCATGTTCATGTTTGGGACTATAATGTGGACCTTACGTGCTTAAAACCTCATGTTCCGTTTGAGGCATGAATGGCCAGATGTGAGGTTTGATGTATGAAAATTGGCTAGAGTAGCATGTTTAGATGTTCGTGTTCATGTTTGAGACTGTAATGTGGACCTTATGTGCTTAAAACCCCATGTTCTGATCTGTTTGAGGCATGAATGGCTAGATGTGAGGTTTGGTGTATGAGAAATTGGTTAGGGTAGCATGTTTAGATGTTCGTGTTCATGTTTGGGACTATAATGTGGACCTTATGTGCTTAAAACCCCATGTTCTGATCTGTTTGAGGCATGAATGGCCAGATGTGAGGTTTGGTGTGTGAAAAATTAGATAGGGTATCATGTTTAGATGTTCATGTTCATGTTTATGCCTATAATGTGGACCTTATGTGTTAAAATCCCCATGTTCTGATCTATTTGAGGCATGAATGGCCAGATGTGAGGTTTGGTTTGTGAAAATTAGCTAGTGTAGCATGTTTAGATGTTCGTGTTCATATTTGGGACTATAATGTGGACTTTATGTGCTAAAATACTCATTTTCTTGTAAAAACAAATGTAGAGATCATGACGCGGGTCGCCCAGTGAATAGTGCAACCCAGTGAATAGTGCGCGTGAATAGAAACTATTTTATGTAAATTGCAATTAAGGACCTCCTTGTTTTATTTTACAACACCATTACTATATAGTCCTTGGTCTATAATATAGACGGTCTCTCCAGAGACTTTCTCTTAAAAGATACTCCAATCAAATTAAACTGGGAACAATTAGATAAGGCAGCCTTATCATAAGGTAAAGGGGCTGGGAAACCCCATTTAATAAATTTTGGATAAAAAACTTAATACTTTTTTCTCGATGTCATAGTATAAAATAAGTGTAAGTACGGGACTAAATTGTAAATTCCAAGAATTTATCCACAAATCACACAATCAGAATTATTTCAATCTGCTCCTTGGGAAAGAATTTATCCACAAATCACACAATCAGAATTATTTCAATCTGCTCCTTGGGAAACTCAGTAGCATCCAACCTGCAGATCAACCTCCACCACATCCACCAGACGCAAACCGATTACTTGACCTGTGCCATTTTCTGGAAAACCTCCACCCACATCCCCAATGGCCACCTCATCATCTCCTGGGGCGACAAATTAATAGAGCAGAGAGAAGCAGACCTGAGGTTCTCAGGGATCGATGGAATAGTGGTGGTTGACGGGGGAGGAAGGCAGAGGAGTGGTGGAAGCCATGGAAGGGCGGGAGCAGAGCTTTCTCAGTCAATCGAAGTTAGGATTAAGTTTTGGAAATGGAAAGGAGTGTTAGATTAGAATACTATTTCTAGAAGTGGTGGTATGGCGGCTGAGATCGAGGGGGTGGTGGTGGTGGTGCGGCGTCATCTTAAGGTGGTGGTGATGTGGCCGGTGGTGATGGAGATTTTATTTTGAATTGTGATGATGTTTATTTTGAAATGAATGATGATTATGATGATGATTTCTGATGTTGATGACAATAACGACGCTCACTTGACGATTTAAGTTCTAGTGGTGATGATAATGATTTTGATAATATCGATGATAATAGGTAATGATTATGACGATAACTGATGTAGTTTATGATATTTTGATTATTGATAATTTTTTATTGATGATTAAAGTCACTTATGATAATTTAATGATTGATGATTTACGTATTTAACAATGTATATATTTTAGATGATGATTTTATATTTATGACTGATGATGGTTATGATATAATTGATGATAATAAAGACGGTGGAATTACCAATTGTTTATGATTGATGATTTTTTTATCGATGATCGAACGGATTTATGATCGAACGACGATGATTTGATGATTTGACGATAAACAACGAAGATTTGATGATGAACAACGATGATTTGACGATGACCGACGAAGATTTGATGATTTGATGATGAACGACGAAGATTTGACGATTAACAACGATTATTTGACGATGAACGACGAAAATTTGATGATTTGATGATGAACAACGAAGATTTGATGAAAAACGACGATGATTTGATGATGAACGATGAAGATTTGATGATCAACGATGTTTTGATGATGAGCGACGATGATTTAACGATGAGCGGCGATAATTTGATGAAGATGAAAATGATTTGTGGTTGATATAATTAGGGGTGGGCGTCGGGTCGGGTTGTTCGATTTACGAGTTATTCGGTTCGGGTTATTCTGGTTGATCTCTAAAAATGTCTGACCCAAACCTGATCCAAATTGTCTAGAAATCCGAATTCTGAATTTGGATTCGGATAATTCGGATTTCGGTTTGAACCCAAATAACCCAAAAATACCCAAATTATAAATTTATTTTTTGGAGAATTGTTTTAAATTATAAATTTAACTTGCCATGCAATTCAAAATATCTCTAAATTTACCTATCCATATTATAAGTTTATGATGTATATGAAAATAAGTATTCAACAATATAAAAACAAATAAAATTCAATTTTATTATACAAGATAATCAAATTTTGGTGATTCAAGATATGAAATTAAGATGTTGGATGATTTAAGAATGAGTGTTTAGAATATTGGAACTTTAAATTAATTTCACTTTGATGGTTCATTTTTTTTTTTTATATTTCATGGATGACTTTTTTATATGTATAAATATGTATTAATTTATTAATTCAGTTTTCGGGTCGGGTTTCGGGTTGAGTTTCAATACCCACACCCGAACCAAAACCCGTATTATAATTCAGGTTTCTTACAATTCGGACACCCAAAACCCAAATATTGAATTCGGTTCGGATTATTCGGATTCAGACCATTCAGTTTCGGTTCGATTTTTGGTTTGTCGGAGAGTATCTCAATTAAAATACTTTAAAAAATTAAAATAAGTTCAAAAAACGTTATAATTGTTTTGACACACATTTGAAAAGCCCATTTGATATCAACATATCCTGTTTGATAACCGCGATTTGTTTTTTTGCAAAAAATAAAATAAAATTATATAGATACCCATTTCTTTCATTTAACATAACAAATAACTAAAATTTATGTATAATTTACCAAACAATCATCTAAAAACTGCTAGTCAAAACATCTAATACAATCCGCAAGCTAACAACTAGTTCACAAACGAGACAAATTGGCCCCAACTGGCAGAAGACTTTTGTTCTTTTTACCAAAAATAAAGTTTGACTGGTCAAACAGATATTTTATTTATTTGGTAAGAAGTTTTTTCCATTGAGTAATTTGGATGAAAACGCTTATTTTAAAAACGGTCGAAAAAGAAGAGTGTTTTACATGTTATTAACTGGATAACTATTACAAAATTTTCTTTTTATCATTTGTTTTACCTTAAGAAATTTTCTTTTATATCTTCAAAAAAAAAAATTCTTTTATCCTTCCCCTTGTACTCCCTCCGTCTCAGCCAAATGTGCATTCTGACTTTTTGACACTATTTTCTTTTAAACTTTAACCGTTTATTTAAATAGATATATAATCATATGAATATTATCATATTTGGTATCGTTAGATTAATCGTAACATAGATCATTCAAATATCAAATTTTTATTTTTCGATAATATATGTAAATAAAGATACGATTGGTCAAAAATGTGTGTAGGATAGTGTGAAAAGTCAACTGCGCTGATTTGGCTGAGAGAGAGGTAGTGCATAATTTTATTTGTAAAACTTTCGTTTGAAGTTATCACGTAGTAGCTAATTTTATTGTTTGTACATAATTAATTCTTTTGATTTGTACTGATTTTTATTTTTAAATAATTGCTTTAAAATTTTAGAGTACAATTTAACAAATAAATATAAATTCTTATATATGTTAGTGAATATCATCTCAAAGAAACACAAATAAATACAATACAAGTATTAAAAATAATTTTCAATGTATAAAATAAAATTCATACAAAAATAAATTTTAAAATTTAAATTATGTTAGTGTCAATATCCGTTATTTAACATTAAAAAAAAATAGCATCTATTTATCATTTATCAAATTATCATCTAAAAACCGCTAACTAAAACAGTTAGTTAAAACATTTAATACGATCAGCAGCTAACATTTAACATTTATTTCAATCCGCTAATAATTAACATCTATAATTAACAAAAAATATCAATTAATTACACTTATTAGAATTTACAAGTCAAGCATCCAATTAATGACAACTTCCATTTAAATCAACCAAATTCCAACTAACAACCATTTACCAGACCAAAGTCATAAACTACATTTCACCTCTTTTCTCGGCCGAATTCATTCATCTAGAAAACTCAAGTCATTCTATTGATTAGTCGCTACACATACAAGGAAACCAAACAACTTTTGTTGTACCTGTCAAACACATGTCATTTTCAAAATTTTGTAACAAACTCTATTTCTGATATTTTTTTCCTTTCTAAAATTGTTTCAATTGTTATTGTTAGAAAAAGAATAATACAATTTCAAAGGATGCTCCCTCTATGTCAAAGTTTCCTGCGAGAAATAGAAATGTAAGCTGAAATCTAGCTAGATTGTTAAATGAATTGAGTAGAGATTAAATTTGAAAAGAAAATGGTGTAAAATAAAGTTTATTACAAAATGAAAGTGTGTAGATTGAGGTGGGATAACCAATTAAGGGTGTATTTAGCAGAGCTTTTCAACTGATGTTCTTCAAAGCAAATCAACTTTTAGTGTTTAGTAAACTGTCAAAAAACTTATTTCACAAGCAGAATGCATTTTTAGCCCAAAAGTGGTTCAAAAACAGAATCTAATATGACCAACTTCTGTTTTTCACCACAGTATAAATCAAAAGCATCCAACTTATTTTGAAAGCATAGTTCCACCAAACAAACCCTAAGAATAATGTACAGACTGAGAGACGTGACAAAAGGAGCAGATGAGTAATTTAAAAAAAGTAAAAAACTACTATTGCACAATGCAAACTTTAAGTTGATTTCAAATGGCCTCAAAGTATATAAATGTGTGTATTAGCTCTAACAATGTATAATAAAAGCATACATATATAATCACTAACAATGAAATTTAGCTACAACAAAAAAAATATAGTAGCACAAAAATTAAACCATAAATAACCTCGATCGATCCCATATACACATACAAAACCCTAGCGATCCACGATCAATCCCTCCCTCAGTGTCACACTAATTAATTAGTTCATAGAAAAACCAATTAATCAAACAATATTTAATTAAGCTCCAAGCTCATGAGTTCTACCATTGTGACCATTGGCGCCATTATGACCGTTTGACATATGGGGGTACTTCTCTTCACCGTTCTTCTTCCTCCTCAGCACCACGAACCAGGTGAAGGCCTCCAGGGCAGCTGCAACGACTCCAATCGCGATGATGACGCCGATGTACGCGTTTTTCCACTTCTGATCGGGCTCCAGGATGTCGATTCCCTTGAAGATGTTGACGATGCTGAGGATGATGACGACGTACCCGACGCTCCAATGGTAGAGGTTCCAGTACAGCCTGTACTTGTGGTCCGGCTTTGGTCGCAGTAGCAGTGCAAACAACTACATATAGAGAAAATGAGAGCCAAATTAGGGTTTTTTTGATCATTTTGCCAAATTAGGGTTATAAAATGATTTCTTTTTTACGGTGGGAACTTGTAATTACCTGAAGGGTGCCGAGAGCGAAGAGAGTGATACCGATGTTTCTATGGGTATCATATGTGATACCCTTGGAATCGCTACCTAACTTGAGACCGGTGCCCCAACCGGCGACACCGACGATGTAGGCGGAGAGCTGGCAGGCGATGTGGAGGTAGAACCAGGCCGGAGTGGTGGACTTGAACACCTTCAAGTATCTAGCTATCACAGCACCCAATGGCATCAATATTCCCCAACTCACCGCATTCAACACTCCATGCACCTACAAACCATGAAATTGTGCTTTATAATTAGTACAGTTCGGTTCAATTCATTACGTAACAGTATAATAAGTTATATTAAGTTTAGAAGACTTAATCAAGTGTCATACTTATTTCATTCCAATCTTATATTTAAACTGAGGTAGGCGATGATATTGGTCAAAAACACAGTCCAAAAAGATAATGAGTACAGTATGACAGTTTCACACAAAATATTATTGTAATTTTATTAACTTAAAAAGTTCAATATAGTTATTTAATTTCCGTAATAAGTTATGTTAAATTTAAAAGACTGGTCAACTCTTATATTTAAACTGGATTAGGCGATGCAACTCAAAAGTATAGTCCGGAAAGATAATAGGTTCAATATGACAGGTTCACACAAAATAATATAATTATAATTTTATCAACTTAAAATTTTTATTATAGTTATTTAATTTCCATTTACACTATCAACGTTAAGACAGATAAAAAATAGACAGTGCTATGTTTGTACATTAACAGAATCGGAGGGAGTATTAACAATGCTAGTATAAGGACGAAACTATATTGTTTGATAGCTTACCTAACTTTAAAACGACTTGAAATGTTTTCAATGAGAAAAGAATGTTTAAAATGTTAAAATCGAAATATATTAGGTTACACGTAGCTTCGTGGATCAAGTGAATGTAACGTCAATTATTATAAATCAAACATCTGTATATATGCTTTGCTTTACCAACTACTCCAACTCCTAACCAGCCTACCTTCCAAAAAAGTCAAACGTTGAAAATTTCTTTGTTCTTCTTAATACAGCGTATTATTTATTCATACTACTTGCTCCATTAAATTATATTTAATTTTATTCGAACAAAGA
Source organism: Sherardia arvensis (assembly GCA_948330725.1). Classification (NCBI taxonomy): domain Eukaryota; kingdom Viridiplantae; phylum Streptophyta; class Magnoliopsida; order Gentianales; family Rubiaceae; genus Sherardia; species Sherardia arvensis. Next base: position 32,834,766 of record OX415241.1, read on the forward strand.
CACTTGTAATTTCAAATTAGATCCTTCTGGGAACAAGTTTGTTCCGACAAATATTTTAGATAATATGTCATTTTCTTACGAGTTTAGTGGAATCATTTTAAGTTAACATGTCATCAATTAATATATAATAATTCAATCGTTGAATGAAATTTAATATATATTCTATCATAATTTTATTCACACTTTTGATTTTAAATGAATTAAAGTTGAAATGATTTACATTTAGATTAATCAAGACACGTTATACGTAAAAATAAAATGAATAATAGGGTTGATTAGTGGACTCACATTTCTCCGGCGAACTCTGGAATTTGAACTCCCATCGGCGGTGACTTGGCCGGTGGCGAAATCCACAGTACCGACAGACCTCGTGTTAGCGCTTCCGCTAGATGTGTCGTGCGACATCGGAGAACCGCCGCTGACGGGCCCAACCTGCCAGACCTGCTGGAAGCTGGTCCCACCTGGGGGCAGCTGAATGGTGGCGTAAATGATGATCGCGCTTCCTCCGACGAACTCGGCCCTGAGACTCGGCACCTGGAAGCTGAGCGGCGCCTCGGCGAGAGTCGCCGCCCCCGGGGAGGACGGGTTGGGCGAGGTATACGGGCGGATGGCGCCGGAGGAGTTCTGGAACGCCACCAAGCACTGCGCGTTGGCCATGCCGGAGCGGGAGGGGTTCAGCGCCCACGCCACCCAATTCGAGGCCGTGACGCCGGTGTGGCGGTAGGCCAGGTCGACGGTGCCATTCTCGGCGTGGTAGGTCCAGTGCAGGAACGAGTTCAGCACGGAGAGGCTTATGCAGGTGGCGAAAGGCCCGCCGTTGCTGAACGCGAAGGAGGAGCAGTTCGTCTGCGCGGTGGTGCTGCTTATCATCGTACCCGAGATGATAAGTAGCACCGAGAGGATTACGTAGCTTGACGACCGTTCCACCATTTTTTATCGCCGGGAAAACTGTTGATGGATCGTTGTTTTAATCTTTTGCTTGAATTTCCGGGGAAGCTTGATCGATAAGATGGGATTGATTAGTTTTCCGATGAAGATTATGAAGTGGGGGAGATGGATGTTTTTATAGAGGTGTGAGAAAGTGTGTTGAAAAGTTTAGGTGAACGTATTTTATTGTGATTTGAGAAAAAAGAACGTTGACGAGGTCATGCATTATGTGTAGAAGAAAAGAGATGCAGTAATGGCATAATTTTTCTTTCACATGTCCGACCGAGTACTATGATCAGAAAGGTTCGTCCATGTTTTCATTTTAATATTTTTTAAAAACAACTTATTGATTTTATGTGACCATATCAAATGATATACTAGCAGTGTTGATTAATTCATGCATTTTATGTCCAATCACTTGACATGTCATTAAAGTGATACTTTAAAATGATGAAACATGAAGGGGTGATTCTATTTACACCACCTCAATTGCTAAATACACCCACCTGGCCCACTTTTGTCTAAATTAACGTGTATCACTTATTCAATTTATAAAATTCATATTTATTACTTGTTAACTTCTAGACATAATTGGTAAGCGTTTTTGGGTGAACCCTCTCTTCATTTAATATGGTATCTTTTTGTTTATATCCATTTTAAAAAAGTCATAATACATATTTTCAGAAATATTTTAATTAGAATAGAAATAAAAAACATCTAAATTACTATTCAATTATTTAAAATATTGATTTATATCGGAATAAAATATAAGAAAAATATTTATTTTCACTCCAATATTAACCTGACCATCTTATTTTATAATTTAACTTTCATATTGCTGATATTTCCAATAAATTTGAACACAAATTTCTATTTTACGTCAAAACAAACCAATCTAACCATATTTCAAAATATTGATCTAGTTATTCTATAATTTTTGATATTGAATGTGAGTTGGAGCTGGTTGGGTGATACTAACCATTTTTTTGTAAATGTTTTATCAATATAATGTTAATATATATTTTTATTAATTTTCTATATTAACGTGATTTAAAATGTGGTATCAAATAAAATTTTTTAAAAAATATTCAAGAATACATAATTTACCTGATATAATAATAATTTACCTAATACCATAATACACTAATCAAATACAATAAGTAGGACACATTTTGCTATACACGTAATAAATACAGTAGGTGCAAATAGCATTTTATTCTATATACACCATGTGGTCCACCAACTTTTTATGATATCGAGGTTATTTTCACACTAGGGTGGTGTAAATAGCAACACCCAACATGAAACAAACTTATTGTACACATTGTGCCTCCGTGCCACATTTATTTTCTGATTCGACCGCACTATTACCCCACACGTTCGATATTATAGTATTATAGTTTTTGGTGGAAAAATAAGTCATGACATCTCCTATTAACTGTCATTACTCATTTGTGTCATTTGTCTCCATGTGCACGAGAGATCTTACAAGTAAGAAATTCTCATACTGCCGCTGTCGAGATTCGAATCTTAAGTCACGGCATCCCAGAGTTAGGACTTATTTAGCATTCTTTGTTTCAGTGCGCACAAGAAATCTTACAAATAAGAAATCCCGCACTGTTACTGTCGAGGCTCGAACCTTAGACCATGGAACAATGAAACCAATATCTCAACCGTTAGAGCACACCCCGTGAATGTACACTTTTTTTTTCTCAAGAGAACACATATCATGTTGTATACCAAGGTGATTGGTGCATCAGATGCTTCTTTTTATCATGGCTATTATTACAAAGTATCATCTCTAACAATGTTCTTTATCTTTATTATAGTTTTTAATTAAATGGACTCCTTAACATATAATAATATAGACAGTATGATAATGGTTGACACATATAATTTAATTATTTTTTGTATTAAACTAGTTAATTACAATGAATTTCAACTACACCATAATTGCTATTAGATGTTAATTTTCTAGTAGTTTTAAGAAACGAAGAGATACAAAAGCATAAATTGTGGACATTGTTTCAACTGTTTAAACTAGAGCGTAAATGAAACATCATGCAATGAATTGTTCGAGTTCAAGTATGAAAAGATATTATTAAGAGTTTGATTTTATGGTTGGGTTCAACTCATTTAGTTTGCTGATAATCCGAGTTTGTCTCATAACCTGATTAAAATTTAGTTCAAATTCGAGCCAAAATCATCCATTTAAATCATAATATTCATAATAAACTTCAATCGAATCGTCAAATCGACTCTGTATTTTATAGTTTAATTTAGATATGTCGACACTAAATGTGTCATCTTTGATTGAAGTTAATCTTGTACAGTAACTTTTATACATGTAACTAAACAAAATCGTGAAAATTTTAAAATAGCTAATAAAACATGATTTATCATGTTTCAAGAATTATTAATACTTAGCACATCATCAATAAAAGCAATTATTAAAAACCGATTTGCTTATTTTGGTTTTCACGTGTGGGATCAAAATGTAATATTATACTTCTACATATAATCCAATTTTGTCTTCTAATAGCCACAATAACTAAATTTTTTATAAATTAGTTAAAATAGTAATCGCCGATAAGACGCTTCGAAAGTAGGAGGGTAAAAAACAAAGACCCGGTAAACGACCGTCAACTTAAGAGAGGGGAGTAGGTGAAGTGTGATTTTAACCCTAACAATAATAGTTCACCAATTCTCAACAACTTTCCCGCGCTTTCACATGCATTTCCTAAAAATGCACTCATTCAAACCGATGACTCCATGGTTTGGTCACCAACAGAACGGTGAGTCTATAACTATAAAATGAATGGTACTATTTAATTCACATGCTGTTTTTGACTGCTTTTATTTTCCCTGCCGTACAATCCAAGACAGGAATGTCGTTTTAATGTGGCATCTTCCGTTTTGTTTTTAATCGATGTTGTAACAAACACACGTTTGGATGCATGAATCGTGTTAGTAGCATCCATTTTTGTCCGGAAAAGCTTACAAGTGTAATCCAAAAAATTGAGTTGTTACAATAGTTTTATACATGGTTCTGGGACCGAAAATATTTTTTTTTGAATGTCACCTATGCAAGGTGAGGGGAGTTTATAGGCACCCCAAACCAAAAAATACAGAAAAAAATAAAAGGGGAGCATGGAAGCTCAGTTTGTTACAGACATGGCCTAGAGTAGTAGGCATCAAAAACTCTACCTTTAGATGACAGAAAAAGTGTCATCCTCATTCTCCCAATTTGAAACTTGTAATTTAGTGGAAGAAGCTTTTTAGCCAACGTTAAACGAAGAGCAATTCAGCCGCCACCACAGTTACAAGTAATTAGGAGAATGGAAAGGGGAAACAAAAATTGCCTAGTTAGCTTTAAGTGATTAGACTAAACTGAGTACATAAAGAAAAGAAAGTAGCAACCTCCCTGCTTCAAGGCATGGCCCTAAGAGTTGGGACCTGTTCAGCATCCAAAATCAGAAGAGCCTTCACAGAAGGTGGCAGGGAGTTCCAGTGGTATCTCTCATCCTTTTGGTTTGCAAGTGCAGACTTTGCCAAGGCATCTGCAGGCTGGTTGCCCTCTCTGAGAGTATGGGTGATGGTAGAATCCCCTAGTAGACAGTGAACTCTTTCTAGCTGTTGAATTAGTCTCCATTGCCTGATTTCTGGAAGGAGGATCATCTGAACTGCCTGGTAACAGTCTGATTCCAGTGAGAAAAGAGAAGCATTTATATCTCTAGCAGTGAGGATCCCTATCTCAATAGCCATAATTTCAGCAGTGAGGGGGGAACAAGACTCAGTGTAAAAAGCAGCAGCTGAAATCAGAGAAGCATGTTGGTCCCTAATTATAATACCTATCCCTGCCCTACCTTCTATCCAGGCTGCATCAACATTTACCTTTACTCCACAGATAGGCCTAATTCATTTAACAGTAATAAAGTTTGGTTTGGGTGGAATATAAGGCTGAGGGATAGCACCTGATTCTGCAAGCTCAATATCCACTTCCCTGGTGAGCTTCAGTGGCTTCTTTAAGAAGGATAAGAACAATGAATCTTTCAGCTCCTTAGCCATCTGGTCAGAAGAGGGTGGTGTGTCTTCATATAACATCTTGTTTCTTGCTTTCCACTGGATCCAGCACACCAAAGAGGGGGCCACAATGTTGATCTTAGTATGGGCTTTTGATAGACCTGTAAAGGCCCAACAAGTGGCCAGTCTATCCCACAGACTTCTGCAACTGAAAGATTCAGAAAAACAGATCTTGTGCATATATTCCCACAGAGTGGTAGCCACCTGACATTCAGAGAAAAAATGATGTATAGAGTCTGAGTTATGACAGAAACAACATTTGGAGACTAGATGAAACCCAAAGTGAGTAAGAATGTCATCAAAAGGAAGTAGAGCATTGAGCAATCTCCACATAAATATTGATATTTTCTTTTGAAGTTCAGGAGCCCAAATTTTTGACATGACTGCAAATTTCTGTTTGGATTCTCTCAGAATTGAATATGCAGTTTTGAATGTAAAATTCCCTATAAGGTCTAGTTTCCAAATAAGCTTATCAGGCTTCTGATGAACAGTAGCAGATTGTAAAAAAGAAAGAATCTGCTGAGGAAGAAACTGAGCCAACCAGTGCAAAAAATGGCCTTTGTTTTGGACAAACTGAGCAACTGTTAAGCTGGAAACATCATCAGAATTAGGGTCATGAAAATCTTCTAATGGACCAAAATGAGTCCAGTTAGAAGTCCAGAAATTACAGTCCCCCCTCCCATGTATCACCCTAGAAAAGGATTCTGCAATGAGATTTTCTGAACATATCCTTTTCCAGATTTTAGATTTTTTCTTTGCTGTGTATGGTAAGGAAGCTAGGAAATTAGACCATGGAGCTCTTCCCTCTTGGTATTTCCACCATAATTTGCAGGAAAAAGCCTGAATTATGGTGGACAAAGACCTGAAACCAAGACCATTTTGTGAAGTGGGATAGCACAAAGAATCCCACTTCCTCCATGTCTTTTTAGGGCCAGTGTCTGATGTTCCCCAAAAGAAAATAGAGAGCTTCCTCTCTATCTTTTTAATGATCTTTTTAGTAGGAAGCATCACTGCCCATATGTGTTGTGGTAAGGAGTATAGGCATGACTGAATAAGTGTCAATCTGCCACCTACAGACAACCACACATTTTTCCAATTTCTGACTCTATTATCTATCATTTCCAGTATAGACTGAAAATGCATATTGAGAGTCCTACCTGTGTAAATCTGTACTCCAAGGTATTTAAAAGGTAAGTTACCATGTTTCATGCACATTATGGATTTAATCTATCTTAGCTTGGCTGCTGAAATATTTTTTTTGACAAAAAATTTACTTTTTTCAAAATTTATTTTCTGTCCAGAGGTTTCCTCAAATTTCACTAGAAAAGCTTTGATTCTAATCAAGTTGATTCTGGAGGCTTTAAGAAAAATAGTGGTGTCATCTGCGTAGCTAAGATGTGAGGTAGGGATTGCATTTCTGGGCAGAGAAAAAAAGGTTAATTTCCCAGACTCAAACACAAAGGCCAGACTTCTTGAAAATGCCTCAGAAAAAATGTTGAAAAGAAAGGGGGAGAGGGGGTCACCCTGTTTAATGCCCCTAGTAGCTTTGAAAAAACCAACAGGTGACCCATTAATTAGGATGGAAAACCAAGCATCTGACAGATTTTTGATAATGCACTGAATAAACTTCCTGTGAAAACCAAATTTTTGGAGTATTTTCTTTAAGAAAGACCAGCTGACCCTATCAAAAGCTTTCATTAAATCAAGTTTAAGTATACAGTTAGGGTCTCTGTCCTTTCTATTTAAAAAATTTAGCATTTCTTTAAGATAGATGACATTATCAGAAATGTCCCTATTTTTCAGAAAGGCTGTTTGTTGTGGTGAGATTAATTTAGGCATCAAGGGCTTTAGTCTTTCCATAAGCAATTTTGAAAAAAAAATTATTTGTTACATTGGAAAGACTTATAGGCCTATAGTCACTGAAAGTGACTGGTGTCTCTTTTTTAGGGATTATGGTGATCCAAGTACTGGATATACCCCTGTGTATATGAGACCTACTAAGAAAATCATTTGATGCCTCTAGTAAATCTAAGCAAACAATGTCCCAGGCTTTAATGAAAAAATGGGCAGTGTAGCCATCAGGCCCTGGACTGCTAGACTTATTAATGCCGTGGACAATTTGCTTCAATTCTGTCATAGTTACTGGCTTGATTAAACTGTCATTGTCTTCCTCAGTGATAATTTTTGCAATTTTTGACAGAAAATGAGAGGAAAAAACTTCCTGATCAGGGTGTGGTTGGTCTGAGAGTAAATCCTGATAAAAAGATACTGCATCATTCTCAATATCAGTCTTTTCAGACAACCATACACCTGTGGAACTTTTAATTTTTGTGATTTGAAGTCTACCCCTTTTTTCCAAAATTGATTGATGGAAAAATTTGGTATTTTCATCACCCTCTTTTAGCCATTTAACTCTTGCTTTATGTTTCCAGAAATTTTGTTCCTCTTTTAATGCCTTATGTAAAAGAGTCTTAGCTTTATTAAATTTGATTAACTCATCATTTGAGCAATCAGTTTCATAAGCTAATTCCTGGATTCTTAAATGTTCCTCAGCCTTTTTAACATTTTCTTCTATGTTACCAAATACCTCCCTATTCCATTTTTTCAAAATATTTTTGAGGTAGTTTAGCTTCAAGAAAATTTTTCGCATGCCTCGACCATTCTGTGGCTGGTTCCAGCGAAATCTAATGAGGTCCATGAAATCATGCCTTTTAAACCAAGTGTTGATGAATCTAAATGGTCTGGGGACTGAGGGAATATTGCTGGCTATTCTAAGAAGTAAAGGACTATGGTCAGATGATAGCCTATTTAAAATATGTACAGAGGAAAGTGGGAATTTATTTAGCCATGAACTACTGCATAGAGCCCTATCCAGTCTTTCTAAGGTTAATTTTTCTCCACTATTCCTAGTTCTACCATTTGACCATGTAAAGTAGTTACCTACAGAGTTAACATGTTGTAAGGCCATGTCATCAATAAACTTATTAAAATCTTGCATGCTACCTAAGAGAGGGGAGGAATGCCCCTGGTACTCATTTACAGATATCATAGCATTGAAATCATCTATGTACACAGCATCAGGTAGATTTATATTTTTAAGGTCTAGCCATAGGTCCCTTCTTTCTTTCCTAGATCTCAGGCCATACACCACAATAAAATCAGTGACTTCATTGAGTGTATGACTAGTTATCTGTACTGAAATGAATTGACCATTGTCTATTTTTTGCACTACATCAAGATTGCAGTTCCACATAATCTAAATATTGCATAGAGTAGAGTGTAAACAGTGTTTGAAATTTAGTCTTTTACAGTAAGACTCACATTCAGAGAAGTGATGTTGAGGCTCAATAAAACAGATCAAGTCCAGTCTATGAATCCTAATCAATTTTTCAATTCTCAACATAGAAGTCTCCATACCTCTAACATTCCACACCAGCTCATTTAATCCTAAGGTCTTATTAATCATTTTTTACGAGATTTTATACTTTTAGTAGCAGTTCTAGTAACCACTTCATTAATCTGAGTAAAGTAAGTATTACTTTTATCATAATCAATAGGGTTATTATCTGCTGATGGCAATTGGGAGGAACTAGAGGGGGAGGAGCTAACCTGTGAAGCCACTACTGTTGTTTTAGCCACAATATTCTCCTCTTGGGATGGAGTCTCAGGATTCTCTTTTTCTTGTAGATTGCAGTCCTGTTCATCACCTTCTGTGTGCTTTATTATCTCTTCCTCAGGTCCTTCCTCTATAAGGGGAAGGAACCTATTACCTGTATTCCTTGGCTGAGAGTAAAAGTGATACAGTCAGTATTAAAAGTACTGTCTGGAGAAACTGGGAGCTTACCTGAGTGGATTTTGATATCATCTGCAGCAAACTTTGAGAGTCTTTTGAAAGACTTTGTGGTGATCCTTGGAGGGCTGGAATTATTCATTTCGTCAGATGGGATAATTGTTAGAGGAGTGGAAATTTGGCTAGAAGATGGAGTGATCTGTGGCATATCCTCACTGGCCATGTCTACTTCAGTTGCATCATTTTCAGTGTTAGAGTCTAGAATGGTCACAGTAGGGGGAGGGCTATCTGGGAGAGATAAGCTGGGAGGTTTGGTAGTGATCTGTGTAGGAGTACTAGCAAGTGCTAATGTTGTAGTGGCTGGAGTTTCTGCACCTGAGTTATGGCCATCATTGAGAGTGGTTTTCTTAACATATTTAATCACTGGCTCTATAAACTGAGCCTGAGCGTTTAAGGCCATAGCTTTGTCAGAAGCTGATACACCAGAAGAGCTAGCTTCATTTTGTCTCTGAGGGGGGGTGGAGGAGCATTGTATTTCTGAGGAGGTTTAGGTTGGGTGGGAAAATGAGGATGCTTTCTGAAGGGCTGGTTTAAATGTCTAACTGGGAAAGGCTGAGGCTTATGATCAGGGTTCAGGACCCTACATTCTGGGACTTCATGGCCTAATTTGTGGCAGTGCTTGCAGTATATTGGCAATTGCTCATATTCAATGGGAAATTCTGCAGTATCCCCATTGAGTGAGGTGGTAAGAGTTATGAAATTGTGAATTTTTGCCAACAGGTCTATTTCTATACACAATTTCACAGCTGAGGGACGGGTAAGACTAGCAGTAGCCTGATCCAGTTTAATAAACTTGCCAATACTATTCCCAATCATCTCTAACATAGCAGTGTTATACCAGAAAAGAGGTATGTTTTGAATCGTTACCCAGATAGGAATTATGGATGTTTCGGTTTCAGGCGAGAAATTGGCCGTCCACTTGAACACCTTCATGATCGGACCTTTGAATGCCAGTTGCGTCTTCATCCAGCATCGCTGATAATCCTCTGCCTCTTCAAACCGGATTAGCACATGCCTATGGTCGATTGATCCAAGCTGATACCGTCCTTTAAATCCCACTGATTTGAAGGCTTCGTACAAGTACTCCATGGACGGTTTCATTCTCGCGAACTTGCCTATGAGTGCATTATTGTAATGGTCTGAGAGTTTGGCAACCTCTTCTGGGGTGATAATACAGGCGATTTTGCCCTTAAATTCTGTTGTGGGTCGGATTTGGGGATCAGAGGGGAGAGTGGAAGATAGTGGAGGAGGTTTGGAGGTGAGTGCGTTAAGAAAGCTACGAGTTCCACCAGCGCCGCCGCGTTCCGGCGGTGGTTCCGCCATGGCGCAACGGCAGAATTAGCCGTTACCGGCTAAAACAGGTGAAAATAACGGGCAGAAATTGGGGCTTTTTTAGAGAGAAGCCAGAGCAAAAATTTGGGACCGAAAATATGTTACAAGTTGTTAACCATTGATGTCCAAACTAAGTTTGTGGCCGAGGTGATACTCTTACTCGTTTCATTAAGAAGTTGTAAAATTACAATTGAGATATGATATGCAAAGCTAAGAAGAAGAAAAAATATGTAGTACAATCATAATAAAATACTAGTTAAAATAGGTTTTAGTCATTACAAATTCTCAAAAGAGACTGTCCAAATTATACACTGGACTAAAACAAAAGAGAAAAAAAGTGCGGCATCAACGCGCTAGAACCTCCCCCACGCGTCGGCAGCTTCCGCACGTGCATCACACGCTCAAGCCCACGTGCGCGCACGCGCCGGCTGCCAGACTGTGTGTCCTTCCACGCACTATAACCTGTCTGATTCAACCCTTTCAGGAGTTCTGTGCAAGAATTGGTTTCCTATTTTTTTCCTTTTCTTTATTTTTGTGTTTTATTTTACTCTTTATTTGAATAAGTGGGTGGATTTTTTGATAGAGTATTGGTTTGATCTGTTGCTGTATTTTTCTAACCGGTCCTTTTATTTGGGAAACTATGTTGGCTTTTGATCTGATTAAATAGATAGACAGGAGAATCTGAGTCTATGGAAGTTTTGATTCTCCCTATAGTGACTATACCTATGGTGACTTTCTGAATCACATTTGTAGATTTGTTTTTTGACAGTTATGTTTGATATGGATGGGTACTTTGCCGGCATCCTGATAATGTGTAAACAAACTAGAAAGTCTCTTACCATCATAGAGAGCAACACCGCGAGAAATGAAATTATGTCCTAATAGTAGTTATTACCGGCAATGAGGAACAACGATGCAGGCGACAGTCTCGTACCGTCATGGATTGGACGATAGCATATAGCGAGAAATGAGACTTTCTAGGAGTGATCATATTGTTTGGGATGTCGAGTCAGTGATGTAACCAGTATGCAGTTGGTTAGTCAGACTGAAATTTTCTTGAAGCGCTGCTAGTTACAACCATGGTCCTGTTACACCTAGTATAAGATTAGACAGACGATTACTGGCCAGTTAGTTATGGTGTTACCGCCATTGATGCAGAACATGTCTAGTATTACATGTTCAAGAAATTCTCTGTAATCATTCAATTAGGGTGTGGAGGAGGTTCATAAATAGACTTAGCTTTAGATACTACTCCTAATCCCACAAACTGCCTCCATTTTTTGAGAACACTTCGTAAATCATTTCAGAATGTGGTAGGACTGGAAAAATTTACCAAAAATACCGTACCAACCACATTTCAACCGAAACAATACCAAATTATACCGTACCAATTCATTACTGAAATTTGTGGTATGGTATACAGTACCATAGTCTATTATTGGTACGGTGTTGGTATAAAATTTTCATTACCATGGTATTACCGTACCATACCGAAATCATAATATTAATTAAATTAAATATATTAATTAATTGAAATGATTAATAATTTTAATTTATTAAATAATTATTACTAAGTCTCTGGAAAGTCCAACTTTCCTAAATGCTATGGAACTACCACTATATATTTAAACTCAAGTGATAAAATTTTGTATTAAAACATTGATCATATTAAAGTAAACATGTAATGAAACATGTTATAATACGAAAATTCAAGAAATTTCATGTAAAAATTAAAAAATTTCAACTAACAAAATATACAGTTCAAATTAAAACATACACTGTATAAGGTGAAACATATAAAGACTTTCACGGAAAGTCAAGAAAGTTGGGAGTTCAGGAGATTTTCTCAATAATTATTAAGTCTTTTACTCTTTTTTATACTCTTGACTACCATGTATCGTAGGTCTTTTAGTTTCAGTATCTTACAAAAACTCTAAGACTTTCACTTTTCTTTATTAATTTTATTTTGCAATGCTCAGCCCCGCTGCTTGTGATTCTTGACCGAAGCATTCAAGTGCCAAGAACTATTTATTTATTTTGTAAGTGAATATTATTTTTCCTCTATATTTGTTTGATCGTGCTGTCATAAAGTTGTAAAAAAGATCGATGAAATTATTTTTGGTATGTACGGTATATACCGAATATCAACCATACTTATTGGTAATCAATATATGAATATAATGGTATACCGACTTATTTGGTTGGCATCGGTATTTAAAAAGTGTGTAACAAAATATTTGGTATGGTACATGATAGTGTCTTAAAAGGATGGTATTCGCACCGATTTCACCCCTAGAATGTGGTGAGCTCACATATTTCACTCCACCATGGTGTGGTTTAATTATTTATTTTTTAAAAAAAAGTGTTTCTCAAAGTGTTTTATTTATATTTTTTGAGGCCGAAGGAAATATATCCATTTTCTTGGGCTAGTCACCGGTTTGTATAGTAGTTTAGTTGCCTAAAATAGCCCAACGCAGTTTTATATTGACGTACTACGCTTCTCCACAGTTATACAGTTCTTCTACACCAGTATTCTTCTCGAGCATCCACCAATGGCGCCGCCGTATCTGAACCTGAGCGCTGCCGCCACGGCTCTGCAACTCCGCCTCCGTTCGTCCGCAGGTTTGCTTCTGTTCAAGCGCTTTAATTCTTCTGTCCCTCCAAATTTTGTGGGTGCGGCAAATTATCAAACACCTTATGGGCATCAAAGTCAAATGAACCCTTATCCTCCTCAACAATATAACAATCAGCCTCAGTTCGGCAACAATGTCAATGCTAATTCCACCAACTATCCTCCGCCACCACCGCCACAGAGGTACCAGAATCAGGGCTATTATCCGCCACCATCTCCACCCACGCAGGGGTACCAGAATCAGGGCAATCAGGTGGGACACAGAGGAGGCAACTTTGAGTATAATCAGAGGGGTAATCAGAGGGGGCCGCATCATCAAGGTCCGCCTTTTCCTAACTATAATCAGAACCCAAATCAGAGGGGAGATTCGGGTCATCTGCAAAATGTTGGTCAGAATCCTGCCCCTTCTTCAAGTGGTGTTGATTTGAGAGGGTTTTGTGAGGGAGGTAAAGTTGCTGATGCCTTGAAACTGATGGATGAGGGTGTGGTTGCTGATTTTCATTGCTTCAATTTGCTTATTGAGTCGTGTATTAAGTCCAGGAACTATGGGGATGCGAAGAAAATTCATGATTATGTTCTGAGGTCAACTTGCAGGAGTGATCTCATCTTGAACAATAAGGTGCTTGAGATGTATGTGCACTGCCGGAGTATGACAGATGCGAGAAGGGTTTTCGATTACATGCCTGATAGGGACATGGCTTCTTGGAACATGATGATCAGTGGGTATGCTATAAATGGACTTGGCGATGATGGGCTGGTGATGTATGAGGAGATGAGGAATAAAGGGTTGCGGCCAAATGGGGAAACGTTCCTGGCAGTTTTTGATGCGTGTGCTAGTGCTGATGCTATCGATGAAGGGTTCCTGCATTTTGAATCGATGAAGACGGAGTATGGCATGGAACCTGGATTGGAACACTACTTGGGGCTGCTGGGGCTTTATGCAAATTGTGGGCATCTTGAAGATGCTGAGGAGTTCATCAAAACACTGCCTTTTGAGCCTACAGCTGTTGTATACGAAGCTTTGAGAAAGTATGCAAGAATACATGGAGATGTTGATCTGGAGGATCGAGCTGAGGAGATTATGATCAGTCTTGATCCTTCAATGGGGGCTGTAACTAGTGGGATCCCCACACCACCACCAAAGAAGCGGACTGCAGTTAATTTGCTTGAGGGAAAGAACAAGGCTCCTGATCTTCGAAGCCCGACTCTGTACAAGGATGACGAGAAGCTGAGAGCTGCAATGAAGCAGCAGGCTTATGTTCCTGATACTCGGTATGTTCTTCATGACATTGATCAGGAAGCTAAAGAGCAGGCATTGCAGCATCATAGTGAACGGCTGGCGATTGCTTATGGTCTGATCAGTACCCCTGCTAGGTCTACTCTGAGGATCATGAAGAACCTTCGTGTCTGTGGAGATTGCCACAATGCCATCAAGATCATGTCCAGGATTGTCGGCAGGGAGCTGATTGTGAGAGATAATAAGAGGTTCCACCATTTCAAGGATGGCAAATGTTCTTGTGGCGATTACTGGTGAGCCAACATCGTTTATGCATTTTATTTCCGGTTACTAGCCATTAAATCCTGGAATGTATGGCGTGTTTGAATGCTACTGAGAAAGATGTTCCCAGTGTGATCTCTAAGAAGATTAGCATAAAACTGGGCATCTGCAACCTAGTTTGTAAAGTTATTAGAATTTTTATTCAGCTTTTCACAAGAAAATTCCAGTTCTAAAATTTGATATGGCCAAGGATTGTTGAGTTTTAGCTCCAATGCGTTATGTATCTTAAACCATAATACTTCGATGATGTATGACATGCCACACTGCTTTGCATTTACATTTAAATCTTATTTTTTGTTCACAAGATTAAATATACGTTAGGACTTGTGACTCATAATTGTGGTCAAATGACAATGGAATCAACACAATGTAAAAAAAAAAGGTATATAAAAGAATTTTGGATCCCAGCAATGATAAAAACAAAACCATCTACATGTACAAGCATTTAACGTTCCCACATGAAAAGGGACTGGGTTTTCCTAACCATAGGCAAATGCAAAGCTAGCATTGACACTTCTTAATTTCAATACAACGATCACAATTCACAAATGGATGTACTGGAACTGACTAGTTTGCTCTAAACTTTACAAAGCAACTTTTGTCATCCCTTAACTGCTCCCATGGGATCGGACAGAAGTCATTGACTGTGCAGAGACTGAAGCAGTCGGACTGTTGAGGTCTCGCTCCCCATTGGCAACTTTGGGTCTCCCACTCATCCTATCCATTGCTTCACGAGAAACCTCAACAAACCACTCATCCTCTGGAAGAACACTGCATTATAATGATAAAATCTCACCAATCAGTTTTTACAAGTTTACTTAATAGATACACCTTACATTTGCAAACATCTGCAGGACACCATTAAAATTTAATTTCACAGGCTGAGAATGGGAGTACCTATTTGGATCTATTCCAGTAGAGGAAAATGCAACCATTGCCTTATTTATGATATCATTAAGAACTCGAAGCAGATTCCTGGACAGGTACTTTCCATCTCTAGTAAATAACATGACAAATTGCATGTCCAGATAGAACTGCAAAGTTCACAATGAGCTCGTTAAGGGTCAGCTGCTAAGTTGAAAAGTTTGTAGAAAGTTAAAGCTTGCATACCTGTTGAAGACCAACTGCACCCAAAGGTCTCGGTCCTTCGTTTAAATCATCCCAGAAAGTCTGGTCTTCGGACAGAAACAATATCACAGTTTCTGCAAGCCTCATAAATAATAAAGTAGCAAACCTATCCCGGCCCACAAACATTTCAGCTGCCAATGCAATTATCCTGTTTAATTTTGCATAGAGTTCCTGAAATGAGCCAGAAAAAAAAGAAGAAGAAAAACACCATATCATTATGTGATTATTAACTTTGAAGGTGTACATGGACTCTAAATGCTAATTTGTGATATTGAAGGTTCTAAATGAAAAGGAAAATTAAAAAGTACACTTATAATATACAGAAGATTTAAGTCATAGTAATTGGCGATTATGAACTGGGGACAAAACTGGGCTCCTTTCTTATCCTATTCTAGATGAAACTGGGGACGGGATCATAAATCTGGGTTGAGTACTAGCTAAGCCAAACAAAAATGAATACGAACCAGAAAGAAAGGAGAAGAAACAAACCTGGAATACTCCAGAAGGAAACCATTCTATTTCATCCATGTCTCCATCCATGTTAATATACATATCTGCATTAAGATAGCAATCTCCTTCTTCAGTAAAAATAAGATCCAAAGCATGTTGACGGCAAAAACTGTCTTTAAGTCGATCAACACAGCTGAGGAGGCGTTTCTTCCATTCCCTTTGCTCAGGGTGACGATTCTGCCTGTCTGACGGTCTTCTGCGAAAATCATCTACATAATTGCTCTGACTCACAGGGGAAAGCTTCATAGCTGCCCGAGGTAACAATTCATCTGCTAGAATGAATGCATTGGCAAGCAAAGCCATTTGCTGGGCTTCAGTCTCAGCCATTCTTGATATTTTATTTACTGAACCCTCAAAAGTGACTTCATCTTCCATGGAACCAGGCAATGCCTTTATGAGCATGTTTACATATGAATTGAACACTTGAAATACCCCTTCCAGCATTTTACCACCGAGCTGCATGCTTAGCAAAGGTCCTACATCTTCAAAGAAGTCCTGCAACAAACATAGAAAAGGCAGAGGTTGCCAAATTATTTAAAACACCACATCGAATTTTAACAGATGGTAAGCTAAGTATCTATATGGATAACAAGACAACTATATACAGTTTTGCTGCCCATTTATTGAGGTAGATGGAAACAAACAATATCTATGAGAAATGACCAAACTGATCAAATATGTAACTACCTCTAATTCAATAATTAAATGAGTAATGATCAAGCTAATGCCACATCGTCATCGCAACGAACAGTAAGATAGTAACAAAGTCATTGTTTTACATTCAGAAAACTGCAATTGGGTCATATCTTGACACTGCATTCTATTAATACTGCAGATCAGTTCAAATTTGATTGTAAAATGTCCTTTATCAGTTTCTTTCCAAGTCTACTAAGGTCTTCTCCCTTTTATATAATTGGATCACTATAGAAGTACTTAACAAACATGCACTACTTAAGGAACCAAGAAAAAAGGAAAAGAACACTCAAGATGAATGCCACAAACCATAGCAACCTAATTAGAAACAAACTAAGACGGAGAGGATTCACATAACACAACCAAGGATTTCACTCCTCAAGAGCCAAAATGCGCTGGCAGTGAAGAAAACATGTGTCTACTATATATGGAATTAGTATCAATATCAAAGAATATTACCTGAACCATTGCATTGAACCTGTGAGCACTACTTGATAGTTTATATTGGTATGATGAGATACTTGCTGCAGCAGAACTAGATGACCTGACAGATTGGCGGGCTGTAGGAGGATAGACAAGTTCCCAATTATCAGCGGCAGTTAATGCAGCAGTACTCTCTTCAATTCGCTTCAAATTAGCATCCAAAGATTGCTCAACGCTGGGTCTAAAGAGCTTCAACAGCACAGGGCAAAGTGCAAGTCCCCGGCTTTCCAAAAGTGAACAATGTCCCAGAGCTATTTGAACACATTCTGCAGCAGCCCTCAAACCTCCAGCAGCAGAAGATGAGGCCAAAGCATGTCTTTGGACAAGTGATGCAAATGTCTCAATCTGTTTAGTAGCCCACATCACAAGCTCAGACATATATGCTGGCTCCTTACCAAAAATTCCCAAAGAATCAGTGGCTGCTTGACCAATTGCTGAAAATACCAGCTGAGAGAGAGCAGCTGTGTATGCTCCCCCATAAGATGTGCTTGACGGACGAAGGCTTTGCATGTTGTACTGGTATCTTTGATAGTGCGCACTGAGCAGTAAACTATGAGCGCGTGGACCATCTCCAAGTTTTTTAAGAGCTAGAACAGCAGCGCGAAGCTCAGCCCCTCGTGTCGAAGGTTGGCCAGCAGCGTCAGCCAGCTGATCAGCTAACTTTTGTCTGCGTTCAGTGATGGCCATCTCCAGTGGAGACAGCACAGAAGGACTCAGAGTCCCAGACTCTTTGGCTTCAGCAATTATTTTCTCACCTTCATCCAGCCTTGCCAAAGCTTCATCTATTCTCCTTTCAGCCAACAGAACATCAAGAAGATCAGGAAATTCAATTAACCTTCCCTCGAGATCTGAGGGTTCTTTCAATTCCTCATGCAACGAACCATTCGCAGTATGACCATCAGTTAAAGTGTCAGATAACGAGTCAATCTGAACACCTTCAGCTAAACTGTGAATTAAAGTTGCTTGAGTGGAGAGTAGACTTCTCATTGATGACAGCTCACCTTCCAGATCTGATATTTCTTTTGAAGTCCTGGAAATTTTTATTTGGTTATATAGAATTTTCTTTAAAAAAAAATTGAAACCTTAAATAGTCGACTAACAAATCAATTAGTATCTGGCGTTCAATATAATATGATGATACGCCACAATAACATTTCACAACATGGATCCCTCAACATGTAAGCATGTTTTGGTCACTCACACATTATGTATATAATTAACAAATAAACTACAGATGCTGACTCGATGAGAGAATCATAGAAGCAAAAGACTGATCTAGTTCCTCAGCCTTTGACAACAAAAGCAAATCACCAAGACATCAACTTTGATCCCTCAAGAGTTATATGCTGGGTAGAATCTTTCCTGCCTACACATGTTCTTAGTTTCGTAAAATTGGGTTAACTTGGGCAAAAAAACTTCTAATTTTTACTTCAATAATACATGAAAGGAGCACAGATTTTTTTTTTAAGTTATCAGGCAAAACATAAGGGGTCACCTAATGAAAGATGAATAATTGGCATAGACACTTCTGCGCATTTCCTCAGCTGAAGCTCTTTTGAGATCCATAAGATGCGAGCATAACTGCCTTATTTCCTGTAGTTAAATAAATAAGATAACAAAAAGCATAAGCATTTCCATTCTGTTCATCTGAGGTATAATATCAAGCATTTACCAGATTGAGAAAGTATTATCTGTAGTTAAATAATTTTCAGTTCAAAAGCATTCATAGAACGAGTTATTAGTTCAGAATCGGTCAAATGCATTCGTTAGCTTGCTGACAACTGCCAAGAAAAGCCCTACGTTCTCAAATCCAATGAAGTTCTTTACATTGAAGAATCGAAACCATAAATCTTAGACATGTGCTTGATTATTAAAAGTAAGTATGATATTCATTCATGCTTTATTATTGCAACTTCATGCCACTTTCAGAAGACGCGTTTCATATGCTTAATCACATAGCTAACCAGTTACTGGGAATAATGCTAAGTAGCTGAATAGGAATATATTCCCAAAATTAGCAAATTTTCCAAAAGTAAATGAAACATGTGACAATGAAATATGCTTAGCTATCATAATGGCAATTCTATCATAGTCTTAAGATTCAAACTTGCGACGATGAGAGTGAAACATCGTACAGCAACAAGTTCAATATAGAATCAGCGGCATTAAACAGCCCCAACAAAATTGTGACATAAGACCTAAGGCCCACGGACCAAAGCATGTGCAATATTTTAACATAAGTGGGTTGGGCTTTAAACCCTTTAACCTTTTTCGCAAACTAAATAAGTGATGTGGTGCAATTTGATATCTAATCATCAGATACAATTCAAGTTAATAAGTAAATGAAGTAATAAAACATTAACCTAAAAATGAAATAGCTCTAGTTCCCAAAAATTGTAGCTCTCAAACCACAAACTATTTGACACTTCATGTCTGTGGGAGGGGGGCATCAAACCCCTTTCAATCCACAATCAGAAATCGTCCTAATGGTTGATATAGAAACTCAATGATAGAAGGCGAATTACACCGCTGCATAAAATTTACACTCATACATAATAATTATTTCAAAGAGTTTGCTTTTTGGTTGTTATAAGTTACTTGACCAAGATAAGGTGTCATTAAACCCTACCACACAAAAATGTCATGTTCAGTTTCACTAGTGTGATTTGTAGTCATTTCCCCAATTATGAAACAACCTACGATCTTTGATTTGATCATATGCTCGAAACCGATTCCACGTGAATTAAGTAAAGTTTACTATCTCAAAAGCCTATTATCTTCCGGTCAAAACATTAATTAACATGCAATTCCGCAAGAGAATCCTATGCCAAAAACTGATTCCACGTGGTCCTGACGTTACGAACTAAGTACCTTTTCATCACTTTTCTAATGTACTACCACATAATCACACAACTTCAGTTTCGTTAATCTTCTCTTTTTTATTCAACTAATATATCATCCTAAATAAACCATACCAAAAACCCATGGCAATATCAAAATCTAATTCCAACATAACCTATAGCACAAAAATGTCGTGCTAAATTTCACCTATTTGATATGCACCCATTTCCCCTATCATTTGCTGATAATGCCAGTTATAGTAGATTCCAAAATCTCACTATTCAATCCCATGCTTGAAATGAATTCCACAAGACCGTTGATCTTCTATCCTACAAACCATGCCATACCTAAAGTACATACAATTCCATTCTCAGCCCAAAACACTAATTCACGTGTGATTTCGCAAGTGAGTCCTATGCCAAAAAAAAATTCCACGTGGCCCTGACGCTACAAACTAAAGTAAATTTCCATTTTTTTTCTAATTACTACCACTAAATTAATATCTAATCGCACCAAAACTTCAGTTTCATCAATCTTGTCTTTTAATCCAACTGATATACCAGTTCTCCTAAATTAATTAGTCTAAGAACTCATGGCTCATTTTCTGATATCAATTATATTCCAAAATCTCACGATTCGATCCAATGCTCAAAATCAATTCCACGCGATCGTTGATCTCCGATCCTACAACCCATGCTTGCACCTAAAGTACATTTTTATATCTACCACATACACAGTTATACTCTCTATAAATAGACAGTCACCCCTAAACTTCAGCAACACTAATTTTGATTTTTCACAACATTTCTCAGAAATTAATCAGCAACATCAAAATCAAATTCCAAAGCATTAAAAACAACTGAAAAACAGAATTAGAGGACCTTTTCGTTGAAGGAATTGCATTTGGAGCGGACGTAGGCATCGGCGTCAAAGCTGTCTGACTTGAAGACGGTAAGATTCTCCTCGAGCTTGCCGGCGGTGTCCTTGGTAGCAGATTTGGACGTGGCCGAGTGATGCACCCTGGACCGCGACGACGGCGGCGCGGTCTTCCCCGAAGCCATAGCGGCGAGAATTTAGGCGGAGATCCGGTGGCGGAAACTTAGGGTTTGTCGAGAGGAAAGCGTGCCGAGAAATTCAGCTTGGGTTCCGGAGATCGGTGTAGTAGGTGACAGAGCAGAGAGGAATTGTTCGCAGCGAAAAGTCGGGATTATAAATTGGGATTACGCATTACAGAAATGGAAAGATCCAATTGTAGAACACATCAAAAGCTCATAATTCTTTGGATTTTGGGGTTCACTGAATCAAAAGGTAGTAGGATTAACCGAGAAGGATTGTATTGTGATACAGCTCGTCTGTATTAGTTGGCCATCTGCCTCTCACCTTGAGTTCTTCTTTATATATTTTTTGTTATTTTTTCTTTATGAAACTATTCTCCTTGGAATATTATTACTTTTCCATATTTTTTTAATAAACACTATTATTATCTTCTAGCAATACGACTACCTCTGTTCTATGAAGTTTATAATTATATCAGTTTAAAAATAACGAAATTTGATGAATCACATTGAGGAGTGAAATAGAACACGAAATCGTAAGTTCTCAAGCAGTGGGAGGAGTCCGGAGCTCTGACAGCATGCATGTTGAAGAATGAGTCGGCGAGGCAGTGGCTTGGTTAAGGGAACCCATCGGAACCTTAGCAAAAGCGAGTCTTGTTAGGGTAAAATGAATCTAATTAGTTAGAGCTACTCTTTTGATCCCCATGTGGTATGGGAGTTTGATCGCGAAATTTCTTTATTTTTTTCCTGGAATATGAGTGTGTGACTTGTTAAAATTGATCATATTGATAGTATAGATAATGGGTCTGTCATCTTGCTTGATAGAGGTAGTTTTAGATAAAGTTAGTCATACGAATTCTATTTTTCAATCCATTATTTTTAAATTTTATTCATGTAAGTTCGACTCATATCAAATCAGTTCAGTTCAATTCATCAAGAGATGAGCTCGAATTATACCAATTTAGTTCAATTCATTAATTAAGAGATGATCTCGGATGAATAGACATTCTCCCACTTTTCAACACTAAAATACACGTGATATAAATTTCATCAGCCACATTTTTTTAAAAAAATTCCATGCCGGTAACTTATAGAATGCTATTTAAAAAAATGTTAGGGCCGAGCATCCAGACCTGATGGCTCATCAGGACCAACGGCTCGGCCCCTTAGCACACATGGTGCCCGGGTACGCCCGGACGCGCCAGTTGCCAGGGCCGGGCATCTCGCCATCCAGGATGGCTCATCCCGACCCCTCAATGCACATGGCATCCGGGCCAGACCCGATCGCAGATTAGAACCCTACCTGGCCTGGCAGGAGCATCTTCCCATACACCTAACGGCGTGATGTGACTGACCAGACCCCGATTCCCTTCTATAAATACCTCACTAATGTACAAGGAGAGAGGTATGTTCACAATTCACTATTCTCTACCAAATTATTCCCAACATGCTTTTGGACTTAAGTATCGGAGTGGGAACGGCACCAAACCGCCCCGCCCTGACCGTGAGTGTTCATTTGATCTTAGCAGGTTGAATCCATCTGTCGCCGAGGCGGATCAAGGGACGCTGCAGTACCGCCTCGATCGACAGTCCAGGCAACGGTCCAGCAGCACCGTTAACGACGTGGATATTCCTCCGAGAGATTTCCCGGCCGTAACAAAAAATTAAAAATTGAAATTGTATAAAAAATTTATTTGGTGTTTTCTTCTAAACAAGGAGATCGTTTCGACTCTCATATCAGCCTTTGTTGCTCAGGTTCGTGAAAAAAAACATCATTCATATGAGACTATGAAGCAAGATGATGAAATTTGTTTAGGATGACATACATAAGTACATTTTTTCATGTGAAAATAGTTATCAAATTAATCAATTGAAAATTATGTTTTGAACCGATTCAATATAATTTAGCTTCATTTTTATCCCAATACTTTTTCTTTAATTTAATTGATAGTGAAAATGAGGTTGAGTTAGTGGAGGTAGTTCATTTGAGTTGCTTTGCTTCCCCCAAAGTTTCATTTTGTGGGATTAAAAAAAAACCTTCATTTTCTGATCCAGTATTGAAGATACTGGACATTCTCTTTTTCACTTCCATTGTTGTGTAAGAGAATAAGAGAGAGAATTGGTCTTCAAAAAAAAGAGAGAGAATTGCATTTATTTGCAACAAAATAGGAAACATCTTCTGATCAATGCAACAAAGTACTGCAACATTTACATCAATATCTTTACCCATTGAGACTGCAACTAACCTTCTACACATATGCCACAAAGTTCAAACTCGTTAGGAAGGGCTGCCCGGTTGGGTGATTCCCAAGGCCTTCATGATCACTTCATTCTGATGCCTTATGAAGTCATTTTGGGCAAGCAAGCTATCTAGTTTGTTGTGCAAGGCTTGAACTTCTTCATGTACCGAGGCAATGGTCACCCGTCCTGCACGAGAAGAAGAAGCAGTGCTCGAGTTGGGAAGACCCGACTCATAAAATTTGTAAACATTGTTTTCCAGGTACACCAAGTTACTCTCCTCCATATAATCCAAATCAAACAGTGTCGGCTCAGGCAATAGGGTAAAGGAAGGTGGAACGGTCAAGTTCACAGAGTTGTCGAGCAAGACCCCAACCAAAGTGCACAGAGTCATATGCCTGCCATGGTCATTTGCGATTGTATGTAATGAATCGGCCAACCAATAACCCAAATTAAGTTTCTCCTTACGAAGCATACACCAAAGAACAAATAACGCGGGTTGGCTGACCCTACTGAAGGTAGTGGAACGCCCAAATACATTACGCAGAATATAGTGACAACATAACCTCAATACTGGATCAGAAATCCAGTGCACATTACAACTTTTAGGGCAAGTAGAATCATATTTAAACGGACAATCGGGAGCTAACAATTTCCAAGCATCAACAGGATTAAAATCTGGAAAATCCTTATAAGTGCCAACAAATGCATCCGCATAGACCGGTGATGTGATATCCTCTGGAGAGATCAAGCCTAAAGCCACATTCCACTCAGTCAGATTCAGAGAAACAGGGTGCAAACCCAATCGAAACGAGATACAAGTATCATCTAGAGACTCCATTTTCTTCAAATTAAAGCTCACCATAAATTCTTCGCACAGAGGGGCATACATATTCAGAGAATGCAACGTAAAAAACTTCGACCATCCCACATTGTCAAAATATCGCATAAATTGATCATACACTTGCAAAGATTTCAGGGAGGAAAAACACAATTGCAAGCCTGAGCAAAATTGCTTTTTATCTTTCCTGATCACTCTAGTAAGCCGCTTCTGATCATCAAAGTGGAGGAGCTCCTCCCTGGACTCGACAATAATCTCAGGTGGAAAGCCGCGCGATTTACTAGTGTCGGCTGCCATATCCTCAGGCAGCCGTTTAATACGTTTTCCAGGTGGCTTGCTGCCAGGTTCTGCACCTCGGCGCTTTGGACCCGAAGTTTTCTTCTTTGTATGCATTCTGCTCAACTCCTCAGAGATGGAGATAGTGGTGGTGAAGCAGAAGGATTGACGAGGATTTTAATTTATACCCTGAATTGCTTCTGGGACTTTCCTTTAACAAACCTGAATCTGATTAATTATATAAGTTGTTATTGATTTTCAGATCTCTACAAGGAATCAGAAAGTTAATTATGGAAGCTATTTTTTTTTATGAATGATTTTTTTTAACGGAAAATCATCGAGTTCTTGCAGAATTATGCAATTTTAGGATATCATTACCATGTATGGCAGGAGTAACACATAGACACTTAATTTAGCCTACTATCACAAGTAATGTTACAGAACACTAATGAAAAACTCGATTACCTTTACAAGCTAACTATTCATCTAACTCTGAAAGTCATCACAAACCTTCAAATATGTCTCTTCCTATTAAAAACTCTACACAACTGAACAATTCACTTATAATTTAAAATTAATGTTTGATTTAAAATTTACTAATACAAATTTTAAAGAAGAATCAGATGTTAATAACATTTCTGCCTAATCTTCATTTTGACAACTAGATACTCAAGTTTAAAAAAAGGATAGATACGTGAGCATGGACAAACCAGGAGTACCATATACCTACACACTTCAATCTATAATCATCAATCACCAAGGGAACAAATATTAGAAGCGAAAGAAAAAGCATTTGAACATAATGAGAAAACCTGAGTCCATCAACAAAATATTTATTGTTGCTACGCAATCTCTTCTCACATTGAGACTGCATATCCTAACCTTAGCCAAATTTCAAAGTAACAGCAAATAATAGTCTTGAAGGAACTCACAGTGATGAACTGTAGAGGTGCATTAAAAGATAGACGGGACTTCAGTTAATTCACCCCCTCCCTATCCTCCTCTGAATACTCTTGGGTCCTCTTTCATGGAGCTTAACGCTCTCTCAGCTTCCACCAGTTCAGCCCTACTTATCATTATCGCGCTCCACGCCTTGGCTAATGTATCCCTAATATACTTATTCCATAAATTACTGAGATCACCGGCTGTTGGATCGAGCACAACAGGTGCCTCGCCAAGATTCGCAGGAACCAGAACAACCTTGTTCAGCACTACTCTGCGTTTGTCTAATAGGTACAGAATCAGGTTCTCAGTCCTGTTTCTAAACCATTGCACCTTCACTTCGTGAAGACTATGGAATTTAGTCTGATTCAGCTTGCCGAGCTCATCAAAGAAAGCCACTAAATCAGACATATCATCTTCCTCGTCTTCTTCACGATAGTGTAGAATACCAAATTCAAGTGTTTCCAGTGCAGGGAACAGCTGAAGCAACAAGGATACACCTAACAAGTCATCGAGTAGGTACCCCGTCGCCACCTCCAAATGTTTGAGCCTTCTAAGTTGATAGCATTTACCAAATTCAATCTTGGAAGGTACAAACCCCTTAATCTTAAGATTCTCTACGCCACTCAACAAGTTCATAGCATTGACCCAGCACTTCCCAGAATTGTCGAATACATTGGAGAATATCACTTCTGCCTCGTTCACTGACGACAAATCACCGGTAAAAGTCGCTACATAAAAATCTTGCACAATGATCTTGGACAAGTTCGGAGTGCACATCTCTAAGGAAGAATGTTCCCTACTAGCACCGCTATAAAAGTGGAGCAATTTCAAAAACTTTAAAGACTTAGAGCAGATTCTAAAACTCCTCACCCCTTCAAAAAAATCAAGACACAGATCTTCCAGATTCCGGCAGCTCGAAATCATGTTTGTGAGGAGCTCATCAGCCACATCAACACCAATCAATTCCAACACCCGGAGGGAATCAACCCGATGGGTTAAGCTACCCGGCATTACAATCTCACAGCGGATTAAAGACAAACGCTTGATTTGTTTGTTCCTAAGATCGGAAAAATGAAACTGATAGAAAATCTTGGGTGCATCGTTACCTATATCGTAGAAGGTGAGGCTGAGATCCTCGATGCGACAGTCAAGGGCGTAGCGCAGCCAGGAGGAAATG
Organism: Sherardia arvensis; assembly: GCA_948330725.1. Lineage (NCBI taxonomy): Eukaryota > Viridiplantae > Streptophyta > Magnoliopsida > Gentianales > Rubiaceae > Sherardia > Sherardia arvensis. The sequence goes on from OX415241.1 coordinate 32,861,335, forward strand.
AGGGAGCTGTGGCGGTGGTCGGGGAAGTAGAGGATGGCGAGTCGGAAAACCGTGAATGGGATGGAATTGGGGCGGTGGAGGAGGATCTGAGTGATGGAATTGGCCAGCCGGAGATGTTCTTCTGGGTCGGGGAAGGACTCTGGTTCCACGTAGAAGTCGAGAGTGGGGATGAAATGCCAGAGTTTCCGCCATCGCCGGGAAATGAAGCTGGCATCGCCGATGGCCACCGTGTACGGCAGGAGGGAGAGGATTTGGATGAGTATGCAGTCGGGGAGGTCGTTTATGGTTGTCGCCGCCGGTGCGGGGAGCTTCAATTTTGACTGCCCCGCCATTGTTCCACTTCTGCCTAATTGGGAATGATGACTTAAGGGTTCAACCCTATAAATAGTTGCAATTTTAAAAAAAACATCTGTGAGTTAAAACTAAAAGGCTTGTCCTTGATACTTCTGGTACCTAGTTTTTGAGAAAATGTTAACTTTGCTTTCTGCTTTTTGAAATGGGTCCCAAATTTTGATGAAATGTTCCGAATTGGTTCCCAAATCGGTTGATGATTGGTCAGCGACGATTTCTCCCCCACAATGGCCTCCTCTGCACAGCCATCACCACCGCCGAATATTCACTGCCATAAAGCCGTCCCACACCCACCAACGACAACTTTCCTCTCTTGACCTGTAGCCCATCACCATCGGAACCTCTCCGCTGGTCAGCCCATGACCCGGCACAGGAGCTCATAACCACTTCGATCATTCCGACAATCATCCCCTTAAAACCCATCCAAATTGGCGATACAGTACTAAACTCCCACCAGAAAAATGGTGGCGGTAATGGATGGTGGAAGTGCAAGTGTCGGTGTCGGACCGACAATGATGACTCAATAGTGGTGCCCGTCGGAGATCGATCTCGACTAGCGTGGTGGTGTGCGGCTAGCGTGGTGGTGTTCACAGTCGATCATTCTCGGCCTGAACGACTGAGCGTCACTCCGCCAGCTTAGCCCATCACCGACTTCACCGCCTCCACTTTGTATAGTTGTTGTGTCTTTGCCGTCACTTAGGGTGGCGGGTGGCCGGATTGAACAAAGGATGACTGTGCAGAGAAGACAGTGGTGGGAGAGAAACCGTCGACGGCCAGTCATCAACCGGTTTGGGAACCAATTTAGGACATTTCATCAAAATTTCTGAACCATTTCAAAAAGTGGGAACTAAAGTTGACATTTCATCATAAATTGGGCACCAAAAATGTCATTTTCTCTATTTTTTTGTTTAATAATTGTATGAAATTATTTAGTATTGAATTGAAGTAAACTAAAGTAAAATTTATTAAGGATTAAAATTCTCATAAAATAGAAATTCCTCCATCAATTAAACTCCCACATGAACGAAACGAACTCTAAATCACAAGCATAACAAAAGTATTTTCTAGTCATTCTGCAGGGAGAAATGTTATTTGGAAGGGCGGGTCTAGGGCCAAGGTAGTAATGGTTCAAGTAATACCAAAAATCAACATAGTCTTGAACGGTCAATGTTTATTGTACGGTCAATGTTTTTTGAAAATTCCGCTTATTAGTTCATCCCCACCGCAGCTATTAATTCTATTCAGTCATACTACAAAAGCTATTCTAGATCCGTCACTTTGGAAGCGCAAAATGAATAATCACACACAGGGTCCTCCAAGTGAGGATGGAGATAGCAGGAGTACATATACTAAAACACTTCAATCTATAAGTTGATAGCAAGATCAAGAGAAAGAAAGAAAAAGCAGTTGCAAGATCATGAGAAATATAACATTCCATCAACAAAATAGTTCCTGCTGCAAAAGTACTGCTACACCATGCAATCTATTCTCACATCAAGACTGCATATCGTAAGTTCCTGACCATAACCAAATTAAAATCTAACAGCAAATAATAGTCTTGAAGGAACTCACGGTGATGAACTGATGATATGCATTAAAGATAGATAGGATGGGACGGGACTTCAGTTAATTCTCCCTTTCCTCTTCTGTCGTCTGAGTCCTCTTTAACGCCCTCATAGCCTCCAACAGTTGAGGGTCAGTGCTTTCTCTTTTCATTAAAACATCTAATGTAGCCATCAGACAGTTATCCCAAAAACTACTGAGAGCATCAGCTGTTGGATCAAGCACGTCAGGTGCCTCGCAAAGATTTGCAGGAACCAGAACAACCTTGTTCAAAACCACTCTGCGTTCATCTAAGAGGCGCAGAATCAGGTTTTCAGCCATTCTGTTTCTAAACCCTTCTATCCTCACTTCTCGAAGACTACGGAATTTAAACTCCATTCGTTTACTGATTTCAGAAAGGAAAGGCACTGCATAAGCCATTTCCTCCTCCTCGTCTTCTTCACTCCAGTCTGTATGGAATATGATGATACCAAGGACAAGTGTTTCCAGCGCAGGGAGCTGCTCAAGCAACAAGGATACACCTAACAAGTTATCGAGTGGGTACCCCACCGTCAGCTCCAAATGTCTGAGCCTTCTAAGCTGAACACATTCATCAAACTTGAGATTGGAGGGTACAAACCCAGTAACCGTAAGACTCTCTACCCCACTCAACGAATTCATAACACTGCCCCAGCACTCCCCACAATAATCGAATATATAAGAGAGCGAAATTGTTGCCTCCTTCACTGAGGACAAATCACCCATAAAAGTTGCATAAAATTGCTTAACTTTTATCTTAGACAGGTTTGGAGTGCACAACTCCATGGAAGAATATTGACTAATAGCACCAGTTCTAGAGCGAAGCAACTTTAAGAACTTGAGAGATTTCGAGCAGATTCTAAAATGCCTCAACCCATCAAAAAAATCAAGACACAACTTTTCCAGATTGCAGCAGCTCGAAATCAAGTTTGTGAGGAGCTCATCAGCCAAATCAACACTAGAAAGTTTTAAAACCCGGAGAGAATCAAACCGAACGGATACGTTACCAGGCATTACAATCTCACAGTGGTATAGAGACAAACACTTGACATGCTTATTACTGAGATCAGAAAAATGAAAATCATAGAGGTTTTTGGGATCATCATGACCTTTGAAGGTGAGAGTGAGGTCCTCGACGCGGCAGTCGAGGGCGTAGTGCAGCCAGGTCGAAATGAGGGAGCGGTGGCGATGGTTGGGGAAGTAGCGGACAGCGAATCGGAAAACTCTGAGCGGGATTGATTTGGGGCGGTTGAGGAGCACCTGAGTGATGGTGTTGATGAGGCGGAGATGCTCTTCTGGGCTGAGGAGCTCCCGGGTGATGGTACTGACCTGTTGGTGAGGCTGATCGAGAGAGAAATTCCAGTGGTTTCGCCATTTCCGAGATATGGAGCTGCCTGGTGACGGCAGGCAGAACTCGAGATTGGGGATGAAATGCCAGAGGTTCCGCCATCTCCGAGATATGAAGCTGGTTTCGATGGCCGCAAAGAGCGGCAGCAAGGAGATGATACTGATTAGGACGTCGTCCGGGAGGTCGTTTAGGGTTGTTGCCGCCGCCGTGCGGCGGCGTTTGAGTTTTGATTGCCCCGCCATTGTTTCAACCTAATGGAAAATTAGAAATGACTCACGAGGTTCAACATATATATACTCCTGTTCTATATAAAAATACAGTAATTATACATGTTGATTCATATTTATTAATGCATGTCTGAAACACAATACTATATAGCCCTGAATTGTATTAGTGTAGCCAAAATATTATATTTTAGACATGCACGTATCACCACTCTAAAAATAACTAAATACGCGATAAATTAGAATAAAGTTCGCCTTTATTTCTCAAAAGAGGTTAAGTTTATCTCCGTTGTTTTCAAATATATTTTAAGTTAGTGGTTTGAGAGAATTTTCGAGGTGTTCAACTAGCAATATGATAAAAGAAATTTTATGACCCAATGTGATAATTAGCCTTATATGAGTATTTTTTTTTTCATTGTACTAAGGGGTCCTGCTTTTTCCCTATTTATTTATATGAATTAAAATAAATTAAAATAAATTCTAAACAATCAAATAAACTATGAATGCCTCGACTTCCGCGGGAATAGAGACAAATTCTCGTTACAATAAAGAGTTTTGACAGAGAAATTCTCATCATTACAATAAAGAGTTTTGAATAAAGAATTTTGAGAGAGTATATAAGTGTCATTCGATTGAAATAGATTTCTTTATTAAATCAACAATAATGTGTTGAATGAGAAAAAAAATTGAATGAATGTATGAATTGGTTGGGCTTGTTTTTGTCTTTTTAATTGACAACACTGTTAGAATTTATATTAGAATTTATAGTCAGCTATGAAATGAGCACTTCTAACTTTTAAAACTTCTAAAAGTCAACCTACATCTAGGATAATCAGACTATTTTATTTTACAATAAATGGGATATATGCTCATTGGAAACATTTTTGACCTTTTTAAAAATAAGTAATAATTCCAATAAAATTATACCATTTTTCCCATTCCTTTTTTCATTGATGAGTAGTTACTTCTTTTTTCATTGATGTAGTGAGCATTTATGATAAAATGGAGAAAATTCTGAAAATAGAACAAACTTAAGAGTGTTTATAATCTTTTTATTTGCAATAAAAGTAATCTTTTAGGAGATTAGAAAAAATAATTTCTAACTAGAATTTCGTATTAAACAGTAAAGTTTTTTTCTTTTTTGAGGAATTATTAAACAGTAAAGTTTGGTTCACAATTCCATTTTGTCTGCATATGATTCAAAACCTTATTCAGGTTGGCATAATTTAGTTCACGTCCGATGTAGAATCATTCTGACAATTCACAATTTAGCCATTTTTAAGTTTTAGCTTGCTACAAATTACAGATACTTTTTTGGAACACTAATCAAATGTCAAATTACTTTTTCATTGCACCAAAAATTCAAAAATACTTCAATCTATGATCATCAATCACGAAGGGGACACAAATTGGATGAGAAAGAAAAGCACTTGCAAACTAATGAGAAATAAAACATGGCATAGTCATCTACAAATTATTCCCTGCTGCAATGCAATCTCTCTTTTTTACACTGAGACTGCATAATCTAACCTTAGCCAAATTTCAAGCTAGTAGCAAATAATAGTCTCGAAGAAACTCACAGTGATAAAATGATGAATACGCATTTAAGATACACGGGACGGGAGTTCAGTTAATTCTCCCCCTCCATCTCCTCCTCTAAGTCCTCTGTCATGCAGATTAACGCCCTCCTAGCTTCTGCCAGTTCATCCCTCTGTTTCACCAGTTCAGCCTTCTCTTTCACTGCAGCCACTAATAAAACCCTGAAATGGTTATTCAGTAAATTACAGAGTGCACCAGCTGTTGGATCGAGCACAACACGTGCCTCACCAAAATTCTCAGGAACCAGAACAACCTTGTTCAGAACCACCCGGCAGTCCTCTAAGAGGTGCAGAATCAGGTTTTCAGTCGTTCCGTTTCTAAACCCTTCTATGCTCACTTCGCGAAGACTACAGAACTTAGTCTCCTTCGTTTCAAGTTCAACAACAAAAGATAATGCATCAAAGCATTTCTCCTCATCTTCTTCACCATAGTCTCTTCTATATATAATACAAAGTGTTTCCAGCGCAGGGGACCGGTCAAGCAACAAGGATACAACTAACAAGTCATCAATTCGGTACCCCACAATCAGCTCCAAATGCTTGAGCCTTCTAAGTTGAAAGTATTCATCAAACTCGATCTTGGAGGGAACGAACCCCTTAACCTTAAGATTCTCTACACCACTCAACATATTCATAACATTGAACCAGCATTTCCCAGTATTGTTGAACGTATAGGAGAATACAACTTCTGCCTCCTTAACTGAGAGCAAATCACCCGTAAATGTTGCTGTATAGAAGTCCTTAACTTTTATCTTGGACAGGTTTGGAGTATAAAACTCCACAGAAGAATGTTCCCTATTAGCACCAGCTATAAAGTTGCTTAATTTTAAGAACTTGACAGACTTAGAGCAGATTCTAAAATTCCTCACCCCTGCAAATAAATCAAGACACAGCTCTTCCAGATTCCGGCAGCCCGAAATCATGTTTGTGAGGAGCACATCAGCCACATCAACATTACTCAATTCCAATACCCGGAGGGAATCAAACCGAGAGGATACGTTACCCGGCAGCATCAAAATCTCACATTTATACAAAGACAAACGCTTGACATGCCTATTACTGAGATCGGAGAAATGAAAATCATAGAGATTTTTGGGATCGTCGTTACCTCTACAATCAAATTTTACGCTGATTTCCTCGACGCGGCAGTCGAGAGCGTAGCGCAGCCAGGAGTGGATGAGGGAGCGGTGGCGGTGGTTGGGGAAATAGCGGGTGGCGAGGCGGAAAACGGTGAATGGAATGAAATTGGGGCGGTTGAGGAGGACCTGAGTGATGGTGTTAATATGGCGGAGATGTTCTTCCGGGTCGTCGGAGTAGGGTTCGTCCAGGTAGAACTCGAGATTGGGGATGAAATGCCAGATGTTTCGCCATCGCCGGGAAATGAAGCTGGCTTCGATGATGGACATCATGCACGGAAGCAGGGAGAGGATCTGGATGAGAATGCAGTCGGGCAGGTCGTTTAGGTTTGTCGGCGCCGCCGCGGGGCGACTGAGTTTTGACTGCTCCGCCATTATTTGCTCCGCACTTCTGTCTACTGGGGTTTAGGAATGACTAGGGTTCCTACCATACTCGCCTATAAATAGTTACTTTTGATTTTGATAATAATCTCTAGTGAAAATTGCTCATATAACTCCCAGTACTAATAATAGTTCTGGTAATAGTATATGTCAGGGTCGGGCATCTCACCATCCCGTATGATTCATCCCGACCCCTTATCCTGCATGACGATCAGGCCAGACCCGACAACAGACAGCAACTTTACCAACCCTGGCAGGAGAATCTTCCCAGACCACCTAACGGCGTGGTCTGATGTGACTAGGGTCAACTTTTCAGCACTATATATCTCTCTATCACACTAGAGAGAGGTAAGTGGACTAAACACAATCAAACACATACCCACTCTCCGAACAGTCTACTGACTTTAGCATCGGAGCGGGAACGACAATTAGCCGCCCCGCCCTGACTGAGAGTTCTTGATTCTTAGCAGGTTATCCTCATCTCGTCACCGGGATGGATTATCAGGACGCAACATTGCGACACTAACATTGGCGCCGTCTGTGGGGATATAACCGATTATCTTCACAGCCCACGCACTACAAATGAGCAGAGAAGGACAAGACCACGGCACCCCCAGGCAGAGGTGGTGGTCACAGATCTGGGCGATGAGGGGGCTGGAAATCCATTCACTCCCTCAAACCCCGCAGCAACGCCGATCTCGGTGACGCCGGAGCAGGCTCGGCACCCGGGCGCCTCGCCATCATTCACGTCCGAAGATGGTGATGTGCTCCGCCAAATTCTGGAGTCACAAGCTAACATCAACAAGCAGCCGCAGGAGGTGCGAGATACGCCGCCGAAAACGCGGCGCCTTGAGGGTTTGGCGAAAACAGTCACTCCGACCAAACTTTTTGACGAGCCTACCCGGGGGAAACGCAAAGCTCCCATCCTCACGGAGCTGGACGACGACGGGAACGAGATCGGGAAGTGAAGTGGGAAGAACAAAATGCGAAGGAAGGCAATCCCAGATCCCGACCCGGGGAATGGGCCGTGACGTATGTTCACAAGCCTAGTGTCAAGCCCAGAGTGCCGGCCAAGCAGAGGTTGTCGGTTTTTTACGAGGCCCCGAACTGGGAAAAAAGAGGAAGCCCTTTCTCAGAGGCGATCCGGAGTTCGTCGCCAACCCGCGCCTCTGGATCCCGCCAAATCTGGGCACGTGTGATGGTTTGTTAGACCCGGCTGACCATCTGCACACGTTCACAACTAACATGTCAACGTACGCCACGCCCGAGCCCGTGTGGTGCAAGGTATTTGCCACCACGCTCAAGGAGGCAGCAAGGGTGTGGTTTACCAACCTGGACAACAGAAGCATATCCAGCTTCGCGCAGCTCGAGGAACTTTTCCTCACCAGGTTCATGCAGAAAAGGAAGTTCACCAACACGACCCAGGACCTGATGAAGATATGCCACAGGGCATCATCCGGCGAGAGCCTGATGGAGTACTACGAGCGCTTCATCGAGGAGAGCAACAAGGTGGTGCACCGTGGTAAGCCACGGTGGTTGATCGAAATTTTCATGCAAGGTCTGGATCACAAAGGCCATGGATTCAGAGCTTACCCTTCGTGCAGTATACACGTTGGACGAGCTTCATATGGTGGTGGAGATGTTCCACCGAGCTGACGAAAACGCCAAAAAGAAGAAGCTGGCGATGTAGAAGGAGGCCCGACCTTATTGGCTAAAGCAGAAGCTCATCCAGGATGGTCAACCGGCCAAAGCGGAGAAGACGTCGTCGGTGAAGGACAGGTTGGGCCCTAGACTCGTACAAGAGAGGGTTTTCACCCCGTTGACGAAGACACCTAGAGAGGTTTTCTTGGCAAGCCGCGGCATCATCCCGCCCCCACGCGCCATGAAGATGCCCCCCAACAAGCGCAACTTGAACAAGTTTTGTGAGTACCATGATGACCACGGCCACGACACAGAGGATTGCATCCACTTGAAGAAGGTCATCGAGTCATGCCTGCGAAAGGGCAGCTGAAACAATTTGCTGCCACGGCCAAGGCCCACAACAAGGCAACGTACGCCAACAGGAATGGTGGCCAGGATCAAGGAGCCAACAGGGCACGTGGTAAAGGCAAGGAGGTGGCCCGCGCAAAACGACCGGATGAGAAAAGAGCCAAATACGAAGATGACTCATCACCAGAGCGAGAGCCAGTAGGGCGTGCGAGCAATGATATACTCACTATCATAGGCGGGAATGCCGGAGAAAGCTCGGATTCACAAAGGAAGGTCAGGTGCAGAATATCCCCAGAACACACTCCGACGAACAGGAGACTGGGCAAGGATGAGCTGATCACATTCGGTGTTGATGATCCCATCCCGGATCGCCCGGTCGGATGCGATGCGGTCATCATCACAGTCCAGATCATGGACAAAATGGTTCATCGGGCGTATGTGGACGGTGGTAATTCAGCGGAAATAATGTATTGGCATTGTTTCGAGAAGCTGGATGATAATACCAAGGCCAAGCTGGTCCCGACGAGTACGCCGTTGGTGGATTTCGCTGATAGGACGGTGTGGCCGGAAGGCACGATCACGCTTCCAGTCGGGGTCGGAGAGAGGCCAACCAGGAAAGAAGTGGACATGGAGTTCATCGTGATCAAGGCTCACAACCCATACAACCTCATCCTGGGGAGACCGGCGTTAGCTCAGCTAAAAGGCATTGTTTCGACCCTTCATCTTCTTTTGAAGTTCCCAACCAAAGGAGGGATAGAAACCGTCCGAGGTGATCAGGTAAAGGCAAGGGAATGCCACCGAATCGCGCTAAAGAAACGCAAACACTCAGATGACGAATCGCCACCTCGGCGCCAGGTTCATATGATACGATCGGGGCGCCAGGACCCCAAGTCCTTATCAGCATCATGCATGACCATGTTCCTTGACCAAGACGGATGTAAAGGCGTCCAAGTGGGATCAGACCTGCCCGAGGCAAGTCGACAGGAAGTCTTGGAAGTCTTGATCAAGCACTAGAAGGTCTTTGCATGGAAGGCAACAGACATGACGGGAGTGTCGCCCGAACTCGGCCAACACGCTCTCAGGGTAGACCCTTCACACCCGCCAGTCATGCAGAAGAGGCGACCGCTGTGCCCAGAAAGGAACGAAGCAGTCAACAAACAGGTGATCGAGTTGGTGAACGCATGTTTTCTATGGGAGGTGCCATACCCGACATGGCTAGCCAACCCGGTTCTAGTCAAGAAGTCAGATGGAAGTTGGCGAATGTGCATCGATTACAAGGCATTGAACATGGCCTGCCCCAAAGATTGCTACCCGACGCCCATCATCGACCAAAAGGTGGACGCGCTTTCCCGATTAAATGTTTCCAGGATGCATACAAGGGGTACCACCAAATCCCAATGAAGGATGACGACGTCGACAAAACCGCCTTCATCATGGAGCGAGGAGCATTCGCATACCGGATGATGCCTTTCGGCTTACGAAATACCGAAGCCACTTACCAACGAGTGGTGGATCGGATTTTCAAAGCATAGATCAGCCGCAACATGGAAATTTACGTCGACGACATGGTCATCAAGAGTGTATCATACAAAGGATTGGTGGAGGATCTGGATGAGACCTAGAAGACTCTGAACGCGGCCGACATGATACTCAACCCGGCCAAATGTCAGTTTGGGGTGGGAGCCGGAAAGTTCTTAGGCCTCATGGTGTCAAACAATGGTTTGGAGGTCAACCCAAAGAAGGTCTAGGCAGTCTTGGAGATGAAGCCACCTCGGAACGTCAAGGAGGTACAGAGCCTGAATGGGAAATTGGCGGCCATGAACAGATTCCTATCCCGAGCCGCGGAGAAGTCACTCCCATTCCTGAAGATTCTCAAAGGCAGCATCGGGCCAAAAGGAGCAATCCAGTGGGGCCAAGCTGAGGACGAGGCATTCATCAAGCTAAAAAATCACTTGAAGGAGCTCCCAACCATGTCCCCGCCCGTACAAGGTGAGACGTTGTACTTATACCTTGCAGCCGGGATGGAAGTCATCACTGGAGCGCTGGTCAGGGAGGTAAACAAGATTCAACGCTCAGTCTATTATGTCAGCCGAACGCTGCAGGGGGCCGAGTTGAGATATAGCGCCCAGGAGAAGTTAGCCATGGCACTAGTCCATGCGGCAAGACGTCTCAGGTCATATTTCCAAGCACACCCCATCATGGTTCTGACTAACGGAACCACTGAAGGCGATCTTGATTAGGCCAGAAATGTCGAGAAGGTTGGCCAAGTGGGCAGTAGAACTAGGCAAGCACGCCATTGAGTTTGCTCTGAGAAAAGCCATCAAAGGGCAGATAATGGCCGATTTCCTGGCAGAGCTGCCATCCAGGATCGAAGCAGAGGATGAGATCACCATCAGTGTGTCAAGCGAGCCAACTGACAAAAAACCACGACGCGTTGACAAGGCGGGATGGTGGAAGCTGCATGTGGATGACGCATCCGGTGTGGAAGGATCGGGAGCCGGGTTGATAGTAACGGATCCCGATGGCATGGAGACAATGTACGCGTTAAGATTCCAGTTCCCAGCTATGAACAACGAGGTCGAATATGAAGCATTGATTGCAAGCATGGAGATAGCAAAAGCATTCATTGGGAGCGACAAAGCTGGACGCATATGGGGACTCGACCTTGGTTGCAAACAAGTTCAACGGATCGTACGCAGCCAAAGAGCCATCCATGCAGAAGTACTTGGCAAAGGTGAAGATTTTGGCGATACAGTTCGAAGGATTTGAGGTAACCCGAGTCCCCAGATCCAAGAACATAAGGGCAGATGCCCTCAGCAAGCTGGCCTCTACAGCAAGTAGCCATCTGTCCAAGGGAGTTTTGGTGGAAACACTGCCAACCAGATCAACCGACGACATGGCGGTCGCTGTCATTGAGGCTGAACCGCCATGTTGGTTGACACCGATGCGGGACTATCTGCTTAGCGGAGCATTACCACCCGACCCTAAAGAGGCGAGAGCTTTAGAGAGGAGGACGCTGAATTTTGCGCTAAAAAATGGGGTGGTATACAAGAGGGGATACCTGCAGCCGTGGTTGCGTTGCTTAACACCCAAACAAGCGGAGAGGATCTTGAGAGAACTCCACGAGGGAAGCGGCGGCAGCCATCAAGGAGCCCGAACACTTGCACTAAGGGCGACGCGAGCAGGTTATTACTAGCCCAACATGAGGATTGATGCCGACCATGTGGTCAAGACGTGCCATCAATGCCAAGTACATGATCGTGTGTCATCCCAACCCGGCCAGCCCATGAAGAGCATTACAGGCCCATGGCCATTCGCGAAGTGGATTATCGACATAATCGGTCCTTTTCCCCAAGCCAGTGGCAAAAGAAGGTTCTTGGTGGTGGCCGTCGACTACTTCACTAAGTGGGTCGAGGTGGAGCCATTGGCAACCATCACGGGCAAGAGGATGACTAGTTTCGTGTGGAGAAACATTGTTTGCCGATTCGGTTTGCCCAGGACGATAATCAGTGACAATGGACGCCAGTTTGAGGGAGGGGTGTTTAGAGACTGGTGCAATCAGATGGGCATCGAGCAAACCTTCACGTCAGTGGCCCACCCGCAAGCCAACGGCCTTACTGAGCGGACCAACGGAACGATCGTGCAAGGGCTAAAGAGGAGGCTAGACGGCGCAAACGGGAATTGGGTGGACGAGCTTCCATCAGTGCTCTAGGCATACAGGACGACGCCGAGAACTGCAACAGGTGAATCACCTTACTTTCTCTGTTTCGGCAGTGAGCTCATCATCCCGTCGCCACGATCGGCCATCCCGGATGCTGAAGCAGACAATGAGCAGCGCCTGAGGGAAAGCTTGGAGGATCTGAAGAGAGCCAGAGAGCAGGCCACGATCAAGGAGGCAGCCTATAAGTCATATGTGGAGCAGCGCTTCAACGCGAGGGTTCGCATAAGGAACCTCAAGCAAGGCGAATTGGCCCTCCGGAAGAATGAAGCGAGCCGAGTTGAAGGCCTAAAAAGCTGGATGTCACGTGGGAATTACCGTATGTGGTCGCAGAAGTGCTGGGGAACAAAGCATACAGGCTGCATACCATGTCGGGCGAAGCAGTCCCAAGGACGTGGAACATGGAGAATCTCCGTCGTTACTACGGTTGAGCAGCGTCAGTTCCACGAGAAAGGTACCAATTAGTTTGTAAATTATGGGAAAATGCTTTTGGAAAACGGATTCCTAATCAGATCGCAACTTTTGCCCTCATGAGGGATGCGATCTTGAGGAAATTCAGTCTTCCCGCGCAAAATTGTATCTTTTGTACTCTCCTCTATTAATGTATTTCAAGTGTTAAGTTCAAGAACACATCATCTCTTTTTTGTTCATTCACACCTCATTTCGAAAGTCGAATGACGTGATCGGAATATGTGATAGTGGACATGGCAGTTCAGGCCACCACTCCGGTTAACCGGACAATGCAGTAGAACACTCGACACATTCCACACCTAAGTTGTGAAGCATCAGAGATGCGCTCTTGTCGAACGCGCCAGAAATATCATTTGGAGAGACAAGGATGCAGTCAAGTGCATTTCCACACCCATGGGCAAGTCGGATGGCACGATCATGATCGTGACCGCCAGACCAAGATTGAGGCTTAGCCGCCCTTTCCGAGTGCTGAACGTAGGCGTGGTTTTGTTCAAATGCGAACATGCAAACAAAGCAGACCATATCCTCTCCAAATTCGGGTAGCAACCGTTTTGGAAGAAAGGTGGGCTTTTCTTCAATGAAAACCCATGTCGGGCACAGACCGATTAACAAAGTCCATGGCTTAGCAGCTTTGGCTTTGAAGAAAAACCAAGGATGGGATAACGCTCTCATATCCTGGTGGCTTGGATAAAGTTTAGCGACCTCCAAGTTTGCAGACAGCCGAACATATGGCATCAAGTCACACACGGGTAAACCGACTTTTCACCTTGATAGTTCATCAGGACGACTCATCCCCCTTCACCAAGAAGGATGATGGGTTGCCACCTTGAACAATGGTAAGTAAAATGGCAAGATATATCAAAGGTATGAACCAAACAGGTAAAATACTAAGACAATAGTTTATAATGCAAATGCAAGATTTTCACAGGAGTACAGAATCAGAGAGTTCAAATTTGTCCCTATACGGGTTATTACAAACCAAAGGAATTATCCAAAAGAAAACAAACAGAAAAGAAGGAAAGGAAGCCCGAATCAATGGTTCTAGGAAGTGACCAGAACGTTATTGCCCGCATCCTCCAAGTCCTTAACGAGTCCTTCATCCGCCACAACTTCACCACCCACGACGACAGGCGGGACTGCAACATCTGGTTCCCAGGCAGCAAGCTCAGCGGGAGTCATCTCACCGGACAGCGTAGAGAACTACTCAGGAAAGGCATATCCAACATAGGCACCGGTGAGCTCAGAAAGGGCAGTGGCGTAGGCTGCAGAATCATCATACACGCTGTCCAGTGCGTACACCCGTCGCAGAAATGCAGAAGTGCGCGCGACAGCACGTTCGGAGTGAGCCACCTTGGCAAAGACTTCACGTATACTGGAGGTCATCACGGTTTGGTAGTCGATGGTGAGATTTGTCTTATCCTCCAGTGCTTTCTTCAGTTGGGCCTTAGATTCGGCATAGCGGGCTCGCAGAGCGGCCATCTCATCAGACACTTTGCTCATTTTCTCAACCTTCTCGACGACGTCATCCAGACGTTTCTGCAGTTCAGTGGCAGACTTCTGGGCATCCTGCAGGGCAGCGTCGCTGGTCTCTTTCACTGTTTTCAGTGTTTCCCCGTCCGAAATGGCAGATGCCAATTGGGCGTTGACAGCATCCAGTTGTTTCTTCAGTGCCTGCTCAGACTCCATCCAGTCGTCGGGCGCCCACTCGTCATCAGCGTTTGCTTTGGCATCAGACTAGAGTTTAGTTATCTCGGCATCAGCAAGGGCCAATTGCCTCTTCACATCCCCAAGCTCAACAAGGGTGTCATGATGTATTTTCTGCTCATTCTCACGTGCCAAACACAAGATGCCGAGGTCAGAGAGAACAGTGAGAGATGAGCAAGCGCCCTGACAAGCCGAATTACGAAGTTAAGATGAGAAAAACAAAGGAGAAAACAAAGTGTTAAAAGACCACAAACAAGGAGGACTTACATCAAAAACCGACAAGACCAGATTATTCGCGGCATTTTTAACCCCATGAAGGTTCAACGCCGGGTTCTTCGCCCAGGCCTTGAAATGATCAATGGGCATCACTTCTTTGAGGTACTCCAGCCGACCGACAGGCGTGTTCAGAAAAACATTGGAAGCATGAGACTTACCCTTGCCACCATCAGATTGGAAAGGCATGCGATGGTCACTAGTGTGGGGCGGAACTCGGCCGCCATGCTATTGGCCGGGAACTAGCGGCTGAACAATCTTCGGCCCACCTTTCTGTTGCCCGGGCGCTTGCTGGAGGGATAAGAGGTTCTCGAAATCTGTGAACAAGTCGCGACCACCGACCCCCATCTGAAATAGCTGGTCAGGTTTTAACAGCCCTCTTGATGATCCGGTATCTTGATACGGGACGGAGGAGCCATCAACATTGCCATCCCGGCGGGAAAGACTGACCATGAGACTGGGTGGACAGATTAGGGCCGCTACTGTCATCCAACCTCCTGCGCTGGGAGGGGCGATCGAGCTTAGACACATCAATGGTCGGACGATGATGAGTCATGGCTGCAAGAGTCATGTGTCAAGAGGAAAGAACAGTTGATATGCCTAAAAAAAACAACAAAAACAAACAAAGGAGATAAGCCTAGCTACATGCCTTTGTCAGTCTGACCAGGTTTCGGGACAGACAGCTCAGTAGGCGGGTTGAAGGTCTCAACATCTTGTCCAACGGGTTCAACATCCCGGACGACATTGTCATCATCCTTATCGGCGGCAGCAACATCCTGGATGGCAGGGAGTACACGACGATGAGGTAGGCCAGAATCCCGTAGCCTCTCATCCAACTTCAAGACATCCCATTTCTCCGGCTTCTCTTTTAGAGCTCTGATGGCAGTAGCCAAGCGGTTCTGAGACACGCTATCTGGAGCATGGCCGTGAGTTTCGGGATCACCCACGGCTTGACGGGGGCGAGAGGTGGCGGGACCATACACTACATCTTCATCAACAAACATAAACTTCAATTTCCAGTCCCGCGTCTTAGGCATACCAGTCAAGATGTGCAGGTCAGCCTTGGGGCGAATCTTGATATGGCCCCAACCATCCTCGTTGTCGCCACCACCGGTGTAGAAGAACACCCTGAATAGGGTAACAGAGGGGACAACCCCACGAGCACCACACAGCGTCTCAAAGCCAATCACATTTTGCACAACATTTGGCGTCATCGAGCCCAGAGTCATGTCGAAATAACACATGATAGATTGGCAGAAGGAAGTAAGGGGGAACCTGACGCTACAACGAGTTAAGTGCTCGTAATAAATTGGAACCTTGCCCGCCGGAACAGAGTTGATGGTGTCGCTGGGTTTAGGCCGGATAATGGACTTCGCCATATCAGCAATCTGGAGGCTTTCAGTATCTCGACAGATCTGGATGAACCCAGCCACCTCATCGTCGGTAATCTGGCAGAACGCGCCGGAAACAGGGACATCCATGGTGCCCGAAATCGGAGAAACGCGACAAAGGCACGAAGAAGAAAGCACAGAAAGAGGAAACTAAATGTTAAAAAGCAGAATACCCGAAGAAGAAGAGAGCGAGTTTATGACAGGAGGAAGGAGATAAAATGAAGAGCGGTTTCAAATTTGAATAAAAAAGGGGGGAGTTATGTGAGCAGTTAAAGCAATAATGGCGGTTGCCAAAAAGTTGCACAGTAACTGAGAATAAACCGTCCGCATCCCCGAGGAAAAGTGACGACACGTGGCAGACATGCATTTAAGTCAGAAGGTCCACTATCGCACAGATTCCAAAAGCCCATTTAAAACCCCACGCTCGAATCGTCATTTCGAGCTCGGACTTGGGGGGGCTTGTCAGAGTCGGGCATCTCACCATCCCGTATGGTTCATCCCGACCCCTCATCCTGCATGACGATCGGGCCAGACCCGACATCAGACAACAATTTTACCAACCCTGGCAGGAGAATCTTCCCAGACCACCTAACGACGTGGTCTGATGTGACTAGGGTCAGCTTTTCAGCACTATATATATATCTATCACACTAGAGAGAGGTAAGTGGACTAAACACAATCAAACACATACCCACTCTCCGAACAGTCTACTGACTTTAGCATCGGAGCGGGAACGACAATTAGCTGCCCTGCCCTGACTGAGAGTTCTTGATTCTTAGCAGGTTATCCTCATCTCGTCACTAGGACAGATCATCGAGGCGCAACATTGCGGCAGTAACAGTATACGCATAACACTCAATTATGATTTAGTGTAATTATAACTCTGTATTTTAATTAAATTGATTTTTCCATTATTATTGGCTGAAAACTCGTAAAAAAACAAAACTGACCTCATTTAAAAATAAATTTAAAATTTTAAGTCGATGTGCTAGTGTAACAAAAAGAAACTCGTTTGGAAAATATTTAAAAACATCGTATTATTTCAAATCTTTTTTTTTCGTATTTCATAAATTTGTTGGGCACGTACTCCACGCCGTCGACGTCGATATTCTGCCTACGTGGACCATCGACGGCACTCAATTTTCCAATCATCTGCCGACAGACCACGCAGTCACGCTTCAAAATTTATAGGGGAGGCGATGTACACACTAGTGAGGTGAGGTCGGGAAGTTAGTCAGCACCAATCACCCATCTCCAAGTAAGTTGATCCGTCAGCGGTTGTGGTTAATTTGAATTTTATTTTGAGTAGAAATCAAAGGTTATTTGTGACATTTTATATGAATTGTTAATCAAAATTAATTATTAAGTATGTTCAGAGTCATATGTGCAAAGTTTTGCCCAATCGAATATTATAATCGCACTAAATAAGAACCGAGCGTTATAAATGCACTATTTCCAAAACTGATGGTCATATAAGTCTTTTACCCTAATCTTTTGTATATATTGCCAAAAAGTAATTTTGTACATTTTAAATAATTTTTAACTTCAATAGTGCATTTTGCAAGTTATATATTGCCTGGTTTCAGAACTCAAGTATTACTTATATGTGTTTACTTTAAATTATACCGCACAATGCTAAAATGAGAGCGGACTCATTGAAACCTTTGCAGTTTCCGGTGTTCGAATCAGTCTTTTGTGGAACAGGAATTACATGCAGGTCATCATTCTTCACACTACTGCGTTGATTGCCATGGAACCGCCTATAACTCTATAGATGGTGAAACTGTGAAACCTTACGCAATGAAAAGGCGAAGGTTATAAAAACAATGAAAAAATTGGAGTCTAGTGATGTTATTGCCTGTAGATCTGAAGCTGTTCCAGGAAGAAAAGATTCAGAGCTGATATTACAAGATGTGACTGATGAAGCTATCCTAGCAAGTAGTAACGATCGATAACAAGATTTAGAGCTGAATTCGCTCTATATGGACAAGTACAATGTTGAGTACCCGATTTATACGAGCAGCTTGCGCACAACGTGATCAATGGAGACCAACCATTTGTTCATGAGGCGCAACAAGGTCTCGACAACCATTGTGTAATCTCTTTTACCATGAGACTGCATCAGCCTTGCCAAAACCTTACTTAAGTTCTACATTCAACTATCAGGGAGTAATGAAGTAAGGATCAAAATGAGTTTTGAAACAGCACCACATGAGGTTTACTCAAGTTCAAACTATACTATCATCAAGGAGGGCAAAGAAAGATAGGCACTTGCATGATAATGAGTAAATCTACTAAATATTTTTAAAAGCGAAAGATTACTGCTATAGTACTGACTCCGTTGAGACTGCATCTTAGCTTGCCATACCTTACATTATAAGTACATGCCACATAGTTCAAGCAAACAGGATCATAAGCATTCTAGAGATGGGTTTCAGTTAATTTCCACCCTCTCCTTCATCCTCGTCCTCGTCTTCAACTTCATCCCCGTCCTCGTCTCCAACGTCATCCTCATCCTCATCCTCATCCTCATCCCCAGTTGACTCCTCTTGAAGGCAGCGAGCTTCCATATTGGCCTTGGCATCAGCCATACGTTGTAGCCAGAAATTAAGGAGATCCTCAGATTTCAGGAGCACAACAGTCGCCTTGCAAGGATCCGCAGGAATCACAACAACCTTGCTTAGAACCACCTTGTGTTTTTCTAAAAGGAGGAGAACTGTGTGCTCATTTGTTGTGTTTCTAAACCTATTAATCTTCACTTCCCGGAGACAAGGAATATGAAACCTAACACTCGGGTTCTTTTCATCAAGGATACTCTTAGAATCAGCAACTTTGCCAAAAGCACTATCTTCCCCGTGTTCATCATCACCATCCTCATCTTCATCCTCATCTTCTTCAGGACCATTACCGACTACAAGGGTCTCCAGAACAGGGGACCGCTCAAGCAACAATGATAAACCTATCACGTCAACGAACTTACACACCCCCATCACCTCCAAATGTTTAAGCCTTCTAAGTTGAGAGCATTCACCAGAAAGTAACTTGTAGGGTATAGACCCCTTAATCTTAAGAAGCTCAACGCCACTCAACAAATCCATGGCAATGCCCCAGCATTTCTGAGAATTCTTGAACTTATTGGAGAACGACAGTTCGGCCTCATTTACTGAGGACAAGTCCCCTGTAATGGTCGATACATAAAAATCGCGAACTTTTATCTTAGACAAATTCGGAGTGCACAACTCTAACGAAGATTCTACCCCATTTGCAGTAGCATCACCGTAAAAGTTGAGCAATTTCAAAAACTTGAGTGATTTAGAGCAAATTCGAAAATTCCTCGCACTATTAATCAAATTCAGACACAGCTCTTCCAGATTCTCGCACTTCGAAATCAAGTCTGTGAGGAGCTCATCAGCCACATCAACACTAGACAGCTCCATCACCCGGAGGGAATTAAACCGAACGGTAAAATTTCCCGGCAATACAACCCCACAGTGTAATAAAGACAAACACCTGACCTGCCGATTACCGATATCGGAAAAATGAAAATCGTAGATATTGTTGGGATCGTCATTACCTTTATCGTCGAAGGCGAGACTGATATCCTCGGCGCCGCAGTCGAGGGCATAGCGCAGCCAGGAGGAAATGAGGGAGCGGTGGCGGTGGTTGGGGAAGTAGCGGATAGCGAGCCGGAAAACTGTGAGCGGGATGGATTTGGGGCGGTTGAGGAGCACCTGAGTGATGGTATTGACCAGGCGGAGATGGTATTCCGAGATGGAGAGGTAGGGCGGGTCTAGGTAAAACTCGAGAGTGGGGATGGAATGCCAGAGGTTTCGCCATCGCCGGGATATGAAGCTGGTTTCGATGGCGGAAAAGAGCGGCAGCAGGGTGAGGATGTGGATTAGGACGGCGTCCGGGAGGTCTTTTAGGGTTGCTGCCGCCGCGGTGCGGCGGCGTTTGGGTTTTGATTTCTCCGCCATTGCTCCGCCTAGTGGAAATGGTTAGCGAGGGTGGTAAATAGAAGGGCAAAGAATATCTCTTTGGCACACACGTTTTAACTTCCTTTCACTTTTGCCCAGTTTTAATGTTTTTTCAATCATGTTTTACCATCAAACTTTTTAATAACTTATGTAACATTACGGAGCTGTTTGTATAAATGAAAATAAACTAAACTATACTGAAATAAAATTAATAGATTAAACATACTGATAATATATTTAAATTAAATTCCATTTAATTCAAATATTTATACGGATCAAGCTCAAGCCCCACATAATAAGTTGATAAATCTATATTTTTTTTGAAGTTTTGAATCCATTAACTTTTTAAACACATTTTACATTACCACTAAAAGAAATATGTATTTATATTTTATAACAAGGTTAAGGCATTGTGTGTATTATGGTTATTTTCTAACTGAATTGAAATGAAGTAAAAGTCATTGAAATATTGAAATTACAAAAAATATTTATAGTTTTAACATGGAGTAATATCGAATATCTTTTTCTGACTTGAACACAAAAAAAAGACTAAAAATTGAAACTCTTTTGAAAAGGTAACCCGCGCGAGAAAAAAACAACTAATCGTTGGTCGGAACTCGGAACGACGTGTTTAGCTTGGGGACACCTCGCCGGGGCTTATTCCGTCCAGAAGCTGCCCATATATAACCCCTCGCTACTGGGTAACCTTTTCTTATTCACTTTGCCTTCCAAGTGATTGATGAAAGAACACTAATGCGGCACATAAGGTGTTCGATGAATTGCCAAAGCTAACTCTCCAGACCCCGCTGTATGATTTTTTTTTCAGGCCAGAAGGTCCAGAGATAGTACATCAGCCGGGAGCTGAAGTGACGAGGTGTCCTGTTTTTGAAGTTTGCTTTGCTGGGCTTTGATTTTGCGACTCAAGATCAACCAGGGTTTGCTCGATTTCGTCGATACGAAAAGGGTTTGTCTCCATCCTTTTTACTTCAATTAATTTTTCATTTTTATAGTTGGTATTGCTGGATAGATTATTTGCTGTTGAATTTGAGCCACACATTAGATAAAGCGATAGCAAAGAAGGCTAAATCAGTTTTTGCACATTTTAGTGACTCAGCAGATACTTGTAGTGGAATGTGTGTTACAGTTCATGGCTGGGTATAAACCATATTGATCATCTTAATTAATCTTCAGCAGAGAGTTGAGAATTAGGGCTTCACGGATATAAAAAAAGATTGGTGTATCAAATTTGATAGCATGACCGAGTTACTGTGGCTACCTTCAGGCATCAAGACCATATAGGATGTGAGATGAGTTGTCGAATTTCAGCTATTTTACTTATTCAGAGAGATTTTATTTGTTGTTAACTTAATTGCAATTATAAATCAGTTTCAAATATATGTTAAAAACTTACTGAGATCACTCGTAATGTTTTTGTTTTAAAACATGTCATGTAGTTTTTTGATGATGAGATTATCCTGGTTACTCTTTTCCTTTTCCTGTTTAGAAATCTGTTCACGTAGATGCCTATATAAGAATGTCAGGCTCCTATGTCTTCAACCAAATCAATTCAATAAACACTATTCTTTTTATGCTATCTTGAGGAATCAATAATTATCATAATTGCCATTTTGTTATTTTATTCATATTTTAATTTTTGGAAGAATTATATGCACTAATTGAAGTTTTTTTGTTTTGTTTCTGCATATATAGACAGTTCAATAAAGAGTCCCCCTCTACTATTCTGAAATTTTCACTGCTACTGAGGAGCTTCATGTGATACTATTGTTGGAGGTTTTCGGTTTTGTAAATTGCTTCTAGAAGAGGGAGAAAATGTTAGCTGAGCTGATAAAAAGATCCGCATTTGAAGCTGATGACCCACTGGAAGTCACTCTTAGAGAAGCTTTTGAGCTTATGGAATCCCGGTTGAGACCCCCCTTTTCATTGAAAATCCCAAATCAAGAAGAGTACAAGAACCTGAACAAGGCCATTCTTCTTGGAATTCTGTGTGAACCCCAGTTACCCAAGGTTCATATTAAACACTTACACGGTCTGATCACCGATGGGTATGCTTATTTTACATCGATGCTTGTCAAGGTTGTTAATGATCTGTATCCAAAGCTTGTCAATTCTGTTAGAGTTCAGGTGATTTGGGTAGCTAAGGAGATGGTGAGCGTGTTGGCTGTGGGGTTTGATACTCTTTTGGTGGCCCTTTTAAGACAAATTGTTGGTGGTGACTTTAGTGTAGATAATTTGTGGTTGTGTTTTGAGTTGGTGTGTGTGTTTTCGGCTAATTGGGATTTCATTTTGGAGGATGAACCTATGGTTTTGACTAGTGCTTTGTATGTGTTTCTTCGGTTATTGGCGGATCACTCTCGGTTGCATAGTGAACTGAAAGTCGAGTCTTTGAAGAGGATGGAAATTCAGTTCTGTGTGAAGATGCTTAGGGAAAAATTTGATCTTTGTTTGAAGATTGGTAGGGATCTGGTTCGGCTTTTACAGGACTTGGTTCATGTACCTGAGTTTCATGGTATTTGGAAAGATTTGATCTTGAATCCTAGTGTTTTTCAGGTTTCTGGTTTCGCTGATATTTCGAACCTCTATCTTTCAAGGACTTCATCTAGGTACTTTCTGTTGAGGATTACTCCCGAAATGGAGGTCCAACTTAGGTTCATGCTAACTCATGTTAAGCTAGGTAATCAGTTGCGGTACCAGGATTGGTTTTGGCGGAAGTTCCTTAGTGCTCCTGGGAGGGAAACTCTGCTCATTGACATGGTTAGGTTTATATGCTGTGCTCATCACCCATCTAATGACATTATCAGATCAGACATTATTCCTAGATGGGCTGTGGTAGGTTGGTTGCTGAAAGCATGCGTGAAGAATCACATTAAAGCTAATGTGAAGCTTGCCTTATTTTATGATTGGCTTTTCTTTGATGAGAAGGTCGACAATGTAATGAACATTGAGCCAGCAGCTTTGTTGATGGTGCAGTCTATTCCTCGATACATTGACGATACTCATACACTTCTTGAATATCTCCTGATCTTGGTTGAGAACTACGACATCGATAGAAAGGATATGATTTTTACAGGAGTGTCTTCAGCTTTAGAGTTGCTTGTTAGAAAAGGCGTGGTTCTATCTCTCGATATTTTCGCTTCTTCTGATAAGCTTTCTCCTTTTCTGAGGCAATGGTTCATGAGAATCTTCATGAGCACTCCACGGATATCTACTTCATGAGAATAAGCATGGACTTGTGACTTGTTTCAATTCTTACGATAGTTATCTATGGGACTGTGTGCATGTTTGAAGTTGTCTATTGTTTTCTGCTTTTGAGTGCAAAGCATCTGATTTCGGACATCCTCTGGTGGATAGAGTCATTGTGTACTTACATTAGCAGAAACGTTCGTGGTCAATTTTATTCAACCACATCTTTGTGCATTTCTGCAGTTTGTTCTTATTCAGTGGTTTACTGGGTTTTTTCCCTTCTATTCTTTTCCCACTGATTTGCTCCATTTTAGTGATTTTACCATTTCGTTTGAAATTTTAATAATTCTTTTGCTAGAAATGACCAAAAAATCAGTGAACAAGTAGTAGTATATATAATGTCTTTAAAAACAAAAACATCAATTTTATTACTATTCAAAAGGAACAGACTGTTCATAAAGCAAATTGCAATGATTTGATTCGCTTTACTTTAAAAAGAGTTGGGTGGAGGAGAGTTCAAAGTCTTCAAAGCGGTTAGGAAAAGCAGCGGAGGAGACTTTAAAGTCTTCAGGTACCTCCCGAGAAGAACATTCATGAAGCTGTTCTTGTGTAATAGTTTGCCTGTGAATTGAGACTGAAGCTCCAGATTCCTCATACCAAACAAGGTGATTTCTTCAGATATTTAGTACATTCAGTTCGCCGATCGGGTTATTTTTAAGCTAACTTGTTCACTTTATAACTTGCAGTCTGGCCATATCAGTTTCATAAGCAAAAACACTTTTATTTGGAAAATTTTGTAAGGCCGCCTGGATCAACTAGGTACACAGAGAATCCTTTTACTTGTCATTGCTTTCTAAACCTTTTTGCGTGGATCAGTAGTATTTCTCTTCACTCAATTTCTGTTGCAAGTTTCAAATTTATTCCAATAATAAAACAATTGAATTTCGTCAATCTGACCATATGCTCAAATTCCATCAGTCATGTATATGTGGAGAGAGGGATTTCGAAAACTTATTCATAGGATGTATTGATAGATGTTTAACTAAAGGTTGAATAAATTCCCTACCAATTCTGCTGTTATAACAATCTTCATTTTTGAATGAGTGATTAATTTTTGGAAAATTTTATGTGAAATCAGGCTTACTGGGAGTATGGAAGAGAAGTCCTATAGAACCTGTCTTGACCCTGCACTAGATTTTCTTGAATTTCTAGAATGCCCTGACACAATCCAGGATGATAACTCTGATGATAGCTCCTCCGGATTTTCTGAGTTGTGCTCTTCTGAAATCTCACACCATGCATATGGTGACTATAATCACTTGGCAAGTTCCATAGAGATGATGATACTGGAGCTGAACTTTCTTAAAATGTTTCTTTGGGGTTTGGCATATTGGGAGGAATTGAAATATGATTGGCATTTGCGGGCTGCCATCGATAATATGATACTAAAATGCAGGCAGGTAGCCAAAGAGTTTGAAGTGAATTGCAGCCGTGTGCATGATAAAGATCAAAGGATTAATTGGGAGGAGGTGATTTATGACTTGGAGAAAGTGGTTCAGCAGTTTAAGCCACAAGTGAAAGATATCTGCCTTCGTTTATTATGTGGTGCTTTTGAATATACTTCCTGTCAGCCCAAACAGAAGTTCTTTTCGGAATTTTGTGCAGACACTGCCTCTTTCATTGTTTTCATCCGAAACAATATTGAGGAGTTACTCAATCCTGACTTTGATTTGATTTCTCCAATGATGAAGCAACAAATTGTATCAATTCAACAGGAGTTGAGGGATTTTGGAATGTTTGCTGACCCTGTCAGCAGGTTGTGTGATCTTTTATCGCACTCACGAGTTTGGTCTAACTGCATCTCATGTCTCGTGTATCTCTATTGGATTGATGGAAAGAAAGATAGCATGGTATCTACCATGGATGCTTTGCTTTCTGGTTTGCTGCACAAAACTAGGTCATGCAGTAACCCTGGGGTAATATCATCATACTTTCAAGGTGCAATAATTCATCGGCTTCTTGCGAGTTCTATTGAGTTTCTTATAGAAGATATGGTTATACCTATGAGAAGTGATATTGAAGAAGGTCTGATATTTTTGTTATCATTTATCATGGAACCACCTGAGCATGATTCGGATGATGGCGAAATAATTTGGGCACAAATTTATGGTTTCATCAATAAGTTTCTACATCTGATTCTCTCTACCCGCTCTGGTGAAATAAAAGGAGAAATTTGCAGATCTAACATTTCTGATTTCCTGCTGAAGATTGAGACAGCAAAGGCTAAAGTGAAAAGGCTGTATTTAGTCACTCCATATCCATCACACTCCACTTCTGCCAATTCGAATGTGATTGGAATCCTCAATTCGCTGATACGAGATTTGAAGAATATGTTAGCAGGGGAGGTGGGTTTGGTTCCTTCTTTGAAGCATCTGTGTGGATTACTCCAGACAGAGCTATTATCTCTTAGGCCTTTGCTAAACCATATCATGGGGCACGAGGAAATTCAGGATCTTTGGAAAGAATTATGCACAGTGATTCACAATACGGATTATATCATCAAATTCTGTCTTCCAAGGAGTTTTTCTGTGTGGTATGGTATTATAGCACTCCCAGATGTGGTAGAACATATAAAGCTTCTCAAGACTGAGATCAGGAGCTTTGGAGTTGACAATATGCACAAAAAAGAAAAGCTCAGTCATGTTTTGCTACCATTACAAGGTACAACTTCTGAAATCGAAGGAGCTTTTATCGGTTTCCAAGAGCTCACTGGAGTAATCATTGATGACCTTACAAGAGGGGCAAAGTCTCTTACAATAATTTCAATTTCGGGATCAGCCGGCCAAGGCAAGACAACTTTAGCCAAAAGAATTTTTGACGATCATTGTACTGAATATCACTTTCATAGAAAGGTCTGGTGCTACATCTCTAAAGAATGCTCAATCAAGGATTTATTACGCCATATGATATGTGATGTGATTGACGGTGATGATAGAAAGAAGAACGATGTGAAGAGCCTCGACCAGCAAGGTTTATCTGAGCATCTTCGGAAAAGTTTGAAAGGGAGAAGGTACCTCATCGTTATGGATGATATTTGGGATATTGAAGTGTGGAGTGATATAAAGTGGTCATTTCCAGATGATAAAAATGGGAGTAGAATCTTGTTCACTAGTCGAAACCATGACCTGGCTTCACATGCTAAACCAAATTCAGTATGTCACCGTCTTCCACTGTTTTCTGACGAGGAAAGTTGGGAATTAATGAAAAACAAAGTTTTTGGCTGCGAAGTTTGTCCATCAGAATTTTTGGAGATTGGAGTGAAGATTGCTAGTTATTGTAAAGGATTGCCTTTAGCAGTGATTCTAATTGCTGCTATTCTTAGAAAGACCGAACGCAAATTGCTTTTATGGAGTGAAGTGGCAGATAATCTGAAATCACACCTTGCTCGTGAAGGTTGTGGAAATGTTATTGAGCTGAGTTACAAGCATTTACCAGATCATTTGAAGCCATGCTTCCTCTACTTTGGAGTATTTTCTAGGGGAAAGAATGTTAATGCTAAGAAATTGAAGTTGCTTTGGATTTCAGAAGGATTTATCTGCCAGGATCAACAATTTTCAGAAGAAGATATGGCAACCAGCTACTTAAACAATCTTGCTTGTCTGAGTTTAGTAATTGTGACAAAAAAGAGTTCCTTGGGTGGGATAAAGAGATGCACTGTTCATGATTTACTATACGATCTGTGTTTGGAGAAAGCCGAGGAAGAAAATTTCCTAGTCTGTGCAGAAGAGAGTAGTGTTGTTGAGGACCTTTCTAGTGGTATGCTGCACAAGTATAACCACATTCGGCTTCGGGTTGGTGTAAGTGATCCTTTTATCAAGTCGAGCCCAATTCCTACCAAAAGAAGATTGCCAACAAGTTCACTCTACTCTTTATTGTGGTCTAGCAATTCATACTTTATGGACTCCTCTTTCGACCTTCTTGAAAACCTCAAAGTTCTCACGGTTCTGGATTTAGATTTCCACTACATTCGGGTGGAATATGGTGAGTTTCCTGAAGAAATCATATCCATGATCCATTTGAGACACTTGGCCCTGCGATCACTGCCCATTATCTCTGAGATTCCAACAGAGATTGCTAACTTATGGAACTTGGAAACCCTAGTTCTTTCTCATATTTCTTCAAAACCAATATCACTGCCTGTTTCCATGTGGGAAATGAAAAGCTTGAGGCACGTTGATATAGAAAAGGCTCATCTCGACTTGGAGGATTTCAATCTGAATGCCTTGGAGTATAGTAATATTGAGACGCTTGGCGCAATACATCTTGTATGTAATAGCAGAACAGCGGGATTTCTACGACATTTTCCCAAGCTTAAAATGTTGGACTGCAGTTTCCAGGGAGAAGAGCACATTTTCAAGCTGTTTTCGATGTTTGGATCTCTAACACAGCTGGAATCTCTCAAAGTGAGTCACCCTGAATGGCTTGAAAGAGTTTCATGCTACAAAAATGCAGTTTTCGACTTTCCTGTTCTGATTATGAGTCTTAAGAAGCTGGTTTTGAATGGTTTGCAATTGCCATGGAGTGTTGTATCAATGATTGGAAAGCAGATGCCCAATCTTGAAGTTCTCAAGCTACTTTTCGACGCATGTGATGGGAGCAGTTGGATATTGGAAGACGGCGACTTTTTGAAACTCAGGTATCTCAAGTTAAGGTATTTGCAGAAGTTTAAGGAGATGGATGTGTGCGACTGTTATGATAACCTCCCGCTTCCCGGCCTTGAGCATCTAATCGTTGAATCCTGCCCTAAACTTGAGGAGATTCCATCTGTTTTTGGAGAGATTTGTAACTTGAAGACACTGAATGTGAGTTTATGTTCTGAAGAAGTAGAGACTTCAGTTTTGCGAATTTGGGAACAGCAGAGAGAATTGGGAAACCATAGCTTCCGTGTGTTCATAACAAAGCAGACCACCTTCCAATTCCATATTGTTAGTACACCGTTGGAAAATGGCACATGCCAAGGGTTTCTTATTCCAGTCACCTTGTAGTTTATGAATTCTCTTTAAAACATTCCCTTCTTTATCAGTTATAATTTTGTTATTTCATCTTCTTTTGGAAGCAGCAACATCTGAGTTGGTGACTACTTTCCAAAACTCTGTTAGTTTTAATTTTTGATCTGAACTGAATTGAAATTAAAAAATAATGTATTAGAAAAATAGAATTAGTATATATATGAGTTGTGTAACAATTTCATCAAATTATATTTTGATAAACTGCATCGAACTAAATTGAACTTAATTGAATTGAACTGTTCTACTTGTAAACTCCAGAAAATTGGGTCTAAGGCCCTGGTTGTCTTTTTGATGAAGTAGAGTAGAGCAGTTTAACTTAATTCAATTCAGTTCAGTTCAATTTAATTCAATTTACTTCAGTCCAGTTCAGCTCAGTGTAAAATAATTTGATCAAATTCAGGTAAATTTGGACATGTTGATTCTATTTTTCAATACATTTTTTTCATTTAAGTTTAATTCAATTCAATTCCATTCAACTTAGTTTATTAAGAAATAAACTCAGACAAACAGACTCTAAGAAATGACTTATGCTCATGAAATAAACAGTTTTTTGGCAGTTTAACAAACACTAAAAACTGATATACTTTAAAGCACAACATATGAAAACCTCTTCCAAACACACCCTTTAGACTCGTGCTTTCAGATTATCTGATTTGTTTTAGTTCAATTTAATTTAATACTCACATTTTTTTAAGTATCCAATTTAATATTTACTAGTTATGTATACAATATCATGCATTTGATTAATGCAAAATCTCTTTAAAAACCAACTTTTCTAATATTGAGAGGAATCAAAAAATTGCTTTCTCTCACTAGGTGAGAGCTTTCCTTTTCTCTGCCTTCTCTCTAGTCATATATTCTTTCCTCTCCTTTCTCTAATTTCTTCCGGTTTTCATCCAAATTTTTCTCTAATTTACTGTGGTTTTCTTCTACTGTTCTAGCCAAAATGTTTATCTTTCAAGTTCATTAAGATCATGGTCTGCCCATAGTTTTACAGTAGTTTTTCGAGTCTTTTCCGGGTCTTCAAAAAGGGGGAAAATCTGTAGATTTAATCAACCTTGTTCTGGTTTGTTGTGGGTCTTCTATAAATAAGTAAATCGGACTAGAATCTGTTTATTGTAGGTGTTTTAGTTGGATCAAACTCCTAGATTTGATTTTGATTTCTTCCTTTATTAAAAAAAATATATTTTCTCTGTATTTGCCCGCTTTTAGCCGAGAAATCATGGTAGGGAAGCGACAGAGAGTAGAGGAAATCCCAATCATATGCCATCTTCAAGACTCGAACTCTCTATGGAGGACCATACCGGCGAAAAGGATCTGTTTAAGCTGGTATTGGACGAAGCCAAGCCTTCACAAAGGAACAGCTGACAACTCTGCCCCTTGCATGTGGGATCCTTCCCTCAAAATCAAGCTGAAAGGTACTTCTAAATGGTATGGGCTGTTATATAAAAGGTCTTTTGTAGATCTGAGTTCTAAATACCAGAAGGTCAAGCTTTTGTCCAAGAAAAAAGAAAAGGATGGGAACATTCATTCATTCTCATCAAAAAAACATGGGCTAACTGGAGCTCGTGGGAGGCATGTAGATTGTATGAGTCCTGGAAAACAGTTTGATATTTTGGGATACTGGTGTGATGATCGATATTTCTCTGATAATCGTTTTCAGAATCTTATTAGGGATCTCCGGGGCTCAATGGTCAGAATAGTACACAGGCAAAACAACCTTATGGTGATAAGGTTCTGGTCTGAAACTCAGATGAACACAGTTCTGCGCAAGGGCCCGTATGTCCTAGAAGGAGGCCTTTGTTTACGGAGATGGGAGGAGGAATATCCCAGCAGAAACCTTCTCGTCTTCAAAATCATGGCATGGGTATGTTTGATTGGTGTACCTTATGAGCTGTGTAATCTAGTAGGAGGTAAGAGTTTGTTGAACCTAATTGGAGATGTCGGTAAGGTCCGTTTGAGTCATGGTGTGGATAAGAAGATTACACATTTGAATGGCAAAGTATGGATTGATCCCACTAGACCATTAATACCAGGATTTTCACTGGTAGATGATCAGGGCAACCACATCTGGGTGGCGTGTTGGTATGATCGTATTCTGAAATTCTGCACTAGATGTGGGATTATTGGGCATCCAGCCTCAAGATGCAAGCTAATGGATAATGACAAAGCAGAGTGTTTTATTAAGCATTCCATGCTGAAGCACTTTCTTCATAGGGAAGCGAACGAAATGTATTGCAAGGAGACTGGGACTTCTACTTTGGATTGCAACCTGGGAATGGTTTTTGCCATAGAAACAGGCCAACAAAATCAAAACTTTGATGAAGGCAACTCTCTTTCAGTATGGGTATGGAGGCATGAAGAAAGTAAATATATTCCCACCTCAAATGTGATTAGAGAGGATCCTTACATGGTACAACACAGAGTGCAACTAACGACGAGGAAACGACCTCGGGATGATGCAATCCAAAATGCAGCAGTTGGTGAGTTTCTGGACAAAGTAACCCCTCAGGCTAGTCAACTCCCAAGGGACCGAGCTAATTTCCCGCGTCAAGAGTGCCGTGTTGGTTCAAAATGGAAGCTTTGTGACGGTGAGTGCTTGAGGGATCTTGGCTCTCTTTTTGTCCAGAAGAGAAGGAAGTTGCAGGTTCATAAACCAACCAGGAAACGGAAAGGTGGAGATGCAATCGAGACTTTTGAAACAAGACCATGGAAAAAATGTCGCCAAGGGACACATAAACCACCAAATGGGAGTTTCCTACATGATGTTAAGCTGTTCTCTATATCTATTCCAATTCATGAGGAATGGCAAGATTTGCAGGCATCACTAATAGAATTGAAGCAGCTACATGGTGCTGAGTCACAGAATGTCACTAATGTTTTTTCGATGACCGCCCCACCTTGTGAGGAACTGCATGGCTTTCAGTTTATGTCAGGTAACAAGGACCATCATCAGGCCAATGCTAAACACCAGAAGCTCATGTTCTACGACCGAGTAAAGGGTTGTCTGTCATCACATGGTACCTGCAACCAGCTAAATGTGGCATCCTCAAACACGGTTCCTACAAGATTAGTACTACTTCATGTATTGCTACTTCTCAGTCTGTCTTTAATTCTATCAGGTTCAACAGAGCTAATTTGGAGCAGGGAAGAGGACGGGAGACATTATGTGGGAATCAAACATCTAGTGTTCTTAGCACTGGGATATGCAGACCGTTGGAGACGGAAGTTGTGGGACAAAGTATGGAACTTTAAAGTCCCCTACAAGTCGATGCGTTTGGTAAGGGAGATAGATATATGTGGAGTTTCACCTCTGCAAGGAGGTCTAGGTCTTTTCTCTTGCACCACTACGATCCAGGCATTGGAAACGACCTGCCGGAAAACTATCAAAGCAGCAATCAGGGCCTCACCCCGGAAGATTTGCTTGCTCACGGAGTCATCCGATACATTGGCGGCACTCTACCATCGCGAGTTAGCGCCAAAGGAGATGGAAACTATCATGGAAGACATACAATGTTTCTTTCATGTATCATCATCTCAGTTTAATGTAATAGAGCTCCATAGGAGCGACCTTTATTCTGTTATGCTTAATGTCTGTAAGATGGCTTTAGGCCAAAACTATGTAGTTTGTACCTGTTTTAATTATAACTATGGTTTTTCTTAATTATGAATGTAGTGTTTTACTTCAAATTTTTTTTTCCTAATGCTATGGAACTACCACTATGTATTAAAACTCAAATGATATATTTTCTGTATTAATATATTGATCATCATTTTAAAGTAAACATATAATAAAACACGTTTTAATGCAAAAATTCAAAAAAAAATGTGCATAAAAATTTGAAAAATTTGAAAAATTAAATATATATAATTCAAATCAAAAGGTACACATTATAAGTTAAAACGTATAAAGACTTTCATAGAAAGTCGGGAAAATTGGGAGTTCAAGAGATTTTCTCTTAGATTAATAGTAAAAGTCACATTCGCCTATATCTCGTCCACTCACTTCCATTCCATTGAGTTTGTCACTGATACGTAATGATTGCACAATCTGTTGGAAGATCAACTTTCATACATAGTATGAAACCATTACTATGTATTTAAACTCAAATAATAAATTTTAATATTAAAATATTGATCATTTTAAAATAAACACATAGTAAAACATGTTTAATTTAAAAGTTCAGGAAATTTCATTCAAAATTTTATAATTTTTAAGTGACAGAGTTTATAGTTCATATTAAAAGATACACTGTATATAAGATAAACGTATAAAATCTTTCATAAAATATTAGGAAAGTTGAGAGTTTCAAATACTTTCTCAATAATGATTCAAAAATGACGGATTTGAGTTTAGTTAGGTTGTTTCAATAGTGAGGAATGAGACCGTCTTGTACCGGTATAGCGAGAACGATAGTATATAGCGAGGACTGATATTTTCTAGAGAGTGACCATATTGTTTGGGATGTCAATCTAGTACTGTAGTCAGTATGCATTTGGTAAGTCATGGACTTTCTGAAAGCGTTGCTGATTACAACCATAACCCTGTTAGATCCCTCTTTTTAGTCTTAGGATATGTAGGCTGTTACCGGTCTTTTGATATGGTGTTACCGCCATTGACGCAGAGAATGCTCTAGTAAGTTCACATTTTTAGGAAATCCTCTGTAATCATATACATAGGTTATGGAGGAGGCTCATAGATAGACATAGTTTTAGATTCTCCTCCTAATCCCACAAACTGCCTCTATTTTG
Source organism: Sherardia arvensis (assembly GCA_948330725.1). Classification (NCBI taxonomy): domain Eukaryota; kingdom Viridiplantae; phylum Streptophyta; class Magnoliopsida; order Gentianales; family Rubiaceae; genus Sherardia; species Sherardia arvensis. Next base: position 32,894,499 of record OX415241.1, read on the forward strand.
GAGATTAATTGTACTATACAGTTGCTTTTAGGGTGTAGTGAGCCCATATACTTCACTCCAGCATGGTGGTTCGAGTAGAACGATTCCATCTCACCTCCGCAAGGGCAAAATACGCCACATGTACGTTGCGCTTGGCCATGAGAAGATAGAATCTCAGCGTCGGAGAACAAACCTGTTAGGTAAAGTAGAGTAGAATCCCAAAAGAGGGGGAACAAAATCGTTGGGTAGAGTGAGTCAAGGACTGGGAATTCCATTGTGCAGGCCGGTAGAGTTTGATGGTAAAAATAAAACAGACGTTAAGAATTCATAACAGCGGTAACTAAAAGCAGAGGGCAACAATGATGGCTAAAAGCAGAGGGCATCGATCACAGTTCCGAGATTTAACCCAACTATGATATCATATAATAAGAGTAATAATATAATCTATACAATAAGGCAAAATTGAAAGGCCATTATATTACAAGATATGAGTACAATATTTATAGTTCTGGATCCCAGCCTCTAAGCTGTTAATAACCGATGTGGGATAATCACAATATAAGTACAATAGGAAATAGGAAATATATTTTAATTTATATCCTAATTAAGGATATTTCCTAATATATTCAATGTATTCCTTCACAACAAACATTTATTACAAAGGTAGGACAAGAGGCAAATATGAGATAATAAGGAAGTTGCACACTGTAGCAAAAAGGTCGAAAGAGTACTATACGGTAGAATGATAAGGCATGCATATGATATGTTTTCATGCATTCACGCATTCAGTCAAAGCTTGAAGTGTTCCTGTGTGGAATGTGCGACATTGTTGTAAATATTTGGGTAGTGATGAGCCATGTATTCTTTACTGGTTGTCTTCTTGTACACTGCCGGATTATTTTTTTCAGACAACAACTTCTCTATCGGCCTAAAAACATGTGGTGCAAGAGCTCCCTTAGTAATTGGTCCCATGAAACTTGCCATTGAAATCCTTGGGCCAATATTCTTTGACAACACTCTATGTTGTGCGCTTTTGAATTTGTCATTTGTAATGATCTACATTAAGTTGAAAAGCCAACATCAAACTTCTTAATCTTCAGAGGAAAAATAAACTTGAAGAAAATAGATGGAGAAAACATTAGAAAACTTGATGATGATCTAATGTTTATACAATATACCTGCATCAGGTCTCCCACGTTGACAACCAGAGCTCTAGGTAAGGGAGTGACGTCAACCCATAGATTATCATGAAGCACTTGAAGACCACCAGTTTTGTCTTGAAGAAGCATGTTAAGTAAAGGACTATCTGCGTGACTAAAGGCACCAATGGTTTTTTCAGGTTCTGGACAAGCTGGGTAGTAGTGTCCTATGAAGTACATTTCATCAGCACACCTTAGTTTGATGTTGGATTTTCAAATGATCAGTTTCCAGTCCCAATGCTTCTGAGAGTAGCCCGTATAAAGTAGTAGCTGATGCAGTGATGAACCTTGTGTACTCTTGCAAGGGACCTTTGCAGTTTAAATTTGGTTCAGAATCTTTATAATCAATAGAGATTAAAGTTAAAGAGTGGAGTGACGATAAAAGTATTGCTAACCTGAACTCAGCCGGCACATCTTCAAGGTCCGGAGGAAGATGACCCATGAAACAAAACACAGAATCACGCCAAGTCGCGGCGTGTTTCAAGAACATTGTTTGTTCATCAAATCTACCACTATTGTACTTGAACTTTACGTTTGGATCACTGCTACTAATAGAATATCTTAATTGATTTAGAGATATTCTTGTATTGTTGTAAAATATATCTATTCATATTTTAGAGTAGCCTATCTTAGCTCTCTTGTATTATATATTGCATACTTTCGTATCAATGAAATCATTCTGAATTTCACATTCACATGGTATCAGTTTTGGTTATCGATCTCCAAAATTTTACCTAAAATTCTTGTCTCTAAACCCTAGCTGCCGCCAAGCCTAGGTGCCTCCCAAACCCTAGCCGCCGCCAAGCCTAGGTGTCTCCTAAACCCTAGCCGCCGCCGTCTGCTAGGTGAACCTTATCTAAATCCTAGCCGCCGTCGTGCCTTGGTGCCTTGCGTTACAAACCCTAGTTTGTTCTAGGTGTTCTCCTCTCCGTCGACGATATCCTGCCGTCGCGTTTTCAGTTTCGACCACCTCCAATGGACGCCGGAAAAATGCAAACACTGACCTACGCCACCATGATTCATATTGCCGATCAAGCTCAGTTCCAGCAATTTCATGGCATGGCGTTCGCAGGTGCAAACCTTGTTTGAATCGACGGGCCTGTGCGGTTATCTTGAAGGCTCCATTGTCAAGCCTTCCGCTGCTTCCGCCTCGGCCGTGGTCTCCTCGCCGGCCGATCCTTCTGACTATGCCCTGAAGTCGCCCGCCACCTCATCCCCGACGTCGGAATCCACCCTCACGCCGGAATCCTGGACGGCTCAAGACAAGATCATCCAAGTCTTGCTCCGTTCATCTCTCACCGATGACTCGATCATGGAGACGATCAGATACACAACGTCTCAGGCCATGTGGGACTCTCTTATTGTCGCCTACGACAATGCCTCCGACGCCAGAGAGATGCAACTTCACGACAAACTCCACATCGCCCGTCGCGACTCCTCCACAGTGATGGAGTTTCACCACCGGTTCAAGATCATCTCCGATGGCCTCGCCGCTCTCGGCACACCTGTCCAGAACCGTGACAATGTACTTCTCTTTCTTTGTGGTCTCGGTGCAGGTTTTGAGACGTTCGTCACGATCCAGTTCTCGCAATCGTCGATCTTGCCTTACGCCGAGATCATTGCTAGGGCTCGTAGCCATGAGATCTTGCTGTCTTCTGGTGGTTATGGAGAGTCGCCGGCGCCGGAATCACTCCCAGCAGCCTTTGCCGTGTCGACTCAACATGGGTTTGGAAACCCTAGCCAGGCGTATGGGCCGCACGCACCGCCGTCTGGCGCGTCGGCCGCCACGCGCGGCCGGTCCGGCGGTGGTTCTTCTGGTGGCAAGTCTGGTGGAAAGTCTTCTGGTGGTGGTCAATCTTCTGGTGGTCGTAATCATCGTGGTCGCAAGAAGTGGAACCCTAAATGCCAGCTCTGCGAAGAATTTGGACACACTGCTAAGACATGAACGAATCCCCATCTAGAGTCCAATCTTGCTGATGCGTTTGAGTCCAATGTGTCTCTCGACAACTCCTCTGACTGGTATCTAGACTCCGGTGCAACCAACCACATGGCATCCACATCTTCTGGTCTTGACAACATTACTCCTTATAACGGTAATCGTTCTGTCACTCTTGCTAATGGTAGACCTGTTAATATTACTCATATTGGTCATCATCGGTTTTCTCGTATCTTTTATGTATCTGATGTGCTGGTAGTTTTGGATATTATGAAAAACCTTCTCTCCATTATTAAACTGACCAGGGAGTTGAAATATGTGATCTCTTTTGATGAAAAAATGTTTTTTATTCAGACAAAGGTAACAAAGAAAATCGTGGGCCGAGGTCGCTGTGAGAATGGGTTGTATGTGTTGGAACAGGGTGGTGCTGCTTTTGTTGCTTATATTCAAGCGAATAAACATAGGGCGTCTTTCGACATATGGCATGCCAGGCTGGGCCATACTTCCCTAATTGTTATTTCATTATTAAATAAGTTGAGCCTAGTTAAGGTTGTTTCTGTTTCGTGTAAACCCTCTTTATGCTCTTCATGTGAACGAGCCAAGGGTAAACGACTTTCATTTATGGATAATCCCAGACGGGCTGACTCTTTACTTGCTTTGGTACACTGTGATTTGTGGGGTCCTGCACCTGTTTTATCAGAAAGTGGTTTTTCTTACTATGCTATCTTTTTTGATGATTTCTCTCGCTTTACTTGTTTTTATCCGTTGAAGCGGAAGTCCGACTTTTTTAGACATTTGTGCGGTTTCAGAATTTGGTTGAGAATCAGTTTTCCTACTCTATAAAAATATTTCAAAGCGATGGAGGAACTGAATTCATAAATTCGCATCTGCGGGCTCATTTTTCAGACAAAGGGATTTTTCACCAGATTTTCTGTCCTGCTACACCTGAACAAAATGGTAGAGCCGAACGCAAACACAGGCACATTACGGAGATGAGACTTTCGATGCTCATGCACTCTCAGCTACCATCATCTTACTGGGATGTTGCTTTCGCTACTGCAGCCTATACCATAAATCGTCTCACAACACCGGTGCTTCGCAATGTCTCACCCCACTTTCTGGTCTATGGTCATCATCCTGATTACTCTAATTTCCACCCTTTTGGATGTAGAGTTTATCCTTATACCCGACCTTTTGCACCTCATAAACTCGCGCCAAGAAGTATTCCTTGTATCTTCATTGGGTACAACTCTCAGTATAAGGGTCTTCGTTGTCTTGACCCCTCATCCAAGAAGGTCTATCTCACTCGCCATGCTCGATTTGATGAGACCTCCTTTCCGGCAGCTGAAGATTCAGCCACTATTGTTGATGTTGCTCCTAACACCTTGGATGTTTCGGTTTTTGTGGATTTGGATGAGTCTGTCTCAGCCACAGTCTCGCCACCAGCACCGTTGGTCAACCCGATTTCAACACAGTCACCTGCTGCAACTCCAACTTTGTCACCCGTCTCATCGGTCAGTTCCTCACCAGCCTCTACTTCACCGCTCTCGTCTCCACCGGTTTCTCCTTCGCCTCCTACTCCAACGATTTCTCCGAATCCGTCGCCCTCTCCTCCGCGATACATGACTACTCAGTTGCAAACTGGCAGTCTTACAGCAAATCGTAGGTTTGGCGATTATGAGATGACTGGTCTTCTTTCTGCTTTGCTTGCTGAGACTGAGCCGCGGGGATTTCGCTCGGCTATGAAGGATCCTCGTTGGATTTTTGCCATGGATGAGGAAATGCAATCTCTTCACCAACAACACACTTAGGATCTTGTTCCGCGTCCTGCTGATGCAAATGTTGTTGGCTCCAAATGGGTTTACAGGATCAAGCATCGTCCTGATGGTTCTGTTGATAGATATAAGGCTTGTCTGGTGGCTCAAGGGTTTACTCAGCTACCTGGTTTTGACTTCACTCATACCTTTAGTCCTGTTGTTAAAGTTTCTATTGTTCGCATCATCCTTGCTCTGGCTGTGACATTTTCGTGGCCGCTCCATCAGCTGGATGTTAAAAATGCATTTCTCAATGGAGTTCTGGATGAGCCGATCTACATGGAACAACCAGCTGGTTACTCTGATCCTGTTTGTCCGGATTCTATCTGTCGTCTTCGTAAAGACATTTATGGGCTTAAGCAAGCCCCTCGGGTTTGGTTTCAGCGTTTTAGCTCCTTTAATTTCTTGTGATCTTGCGGTTCAAGTGCTGCTTAACGGACACTTCCTTGTTTGTGTTGTCTCGTGGATCGACTGTGCTCTACATGTTGTTGTATGTTGACGACATTATCCTTGCCGACAATGATCCTGCTCTTATCCGCAAGTTTGTTGCTCGTGTTGACGCTGAGTTTGCTGTTAAGGATCTTGGTTCCCTTCATTATTTTTTGGGAATTGAGGTTGCTCGCTCTCCGGTATGGTTGTTTTTGGGACAGGCTAAGTATGCTATGGAGGTTCTTCAGCGAGCTGGTATGACTGATGCTTCTTCTGTCTCTACTCCGTTTATTCCGGATTCGCAGCTTGTTAGCTCTTCTGGTCCCGCTTTTTCAAATCCCAAACTCTATCGTTCCCTTGCTGGCGCGCTGCAGTACTTGACCATTACTCGTCCAGATTTGTCTTATGCGGTTAATTCGGTCAGTCAGTTTCTGCAGTCTCCCACTGAAGATCATAATCAGGCAGTTACTCGCATTTTGGACTATGTTCGTGGGACGCTTCACTATGGACTGATGTTTCGTCCTTCGCCTGTTGGTCTTCCTGTTCTTGGCTACTCCGATGCTGATTGGGCTCGATGTCTTGAGACTCGCCGCTTCACCTAAGGCTATGCTATTTTCCTTGGTGGCAATCTTGTTTCTTGGAGTGCTAAGAAACAGCCTACTGTATCTCGTTCCAGCTGTGAATCTGAATATCGTGCTATGGCGAACACTGCTGCTGAACTTGCTTGGCTGTGTCAACTTCTCCGTGAACTTCGGGTTCCTCGTTCCTCCACTTCGCTTCTGCTTTGTGATAACAGCAGCGCGATCTTCTTGGCTCAGAATCCGATTGCTCATAAGCGGGCCAAGCATATTGACATTGACTATCACTTTGTTCGTGAGCTTGTTTCCTCTAAAAATGTTCGTGTTAGTCATGTTCCGTCTGCTTTTCAAGTGGCTGACGTCTTCACCAAAGACCTGTCTCGTCCACTTTTTGAGCTGTTTCGTTCCAAGTTTTGCGTCTCCTCGAATCCGACGCTTCGCTTGAGGGGGATAATAAAATATCTTAATTGATTTAGAGATATTCTTGTATTGTTGTAGAATATATCTATTCCTATTTTAGAGTAGCCTAGTTTAACTCTCTTTTATTATATATTGTACACTTTCGTATCAATGAAATCATTCTAAATTTCACATTCACAGTTACAATAAGGTATCTTCTTCTCAGCATCTTGCTCGTGAAAAGTACGAACAACATCGATCATATATTGTCCATCACATCTAATGGAACCCCATGATTAACCACTTGGAAGAATCCCCATTTCTCACACGCGCTGAGGATTTGGTCCATCACAGCGGCGCGTGAAGTCCCATCGCCACTGCCTATGTTGATCACCGGAATGGAGAGGTGGGATTTTTTTGTGATTTCCGGATTAGAGATGAAAATTTCAGGGATACCTTTCACACCTGAATCTATGAGACCCTTAACCCCTGATTTTGAATCGAAAAAGGCTTTGAAGGCTGCTTTCCGATCATATTCCATGCCTGCCATTTTTCTTAATTAAGCTAAGGAGGGATGAAATGCTCTTGCTCAGACATGCAATATATAGCAAAATCGCATGCAAGTGGTACTAAATAATAAACTTCAACCTGCTGCTACATTAAAATATTCAAGTATTACTAATGTCAACCTCTGCAACATAAAAAAAATACTAGCAATTTGAGGAATTATTTTACCTAATGGTTTCCCCTTATCTTTCAGCTGCTACGGTTGTTTTTACAGCTGTAACAGTACATGAACTCTAATAGTTCAACTCTAAATTTTCCTCTAAAAAAATATTCCTTCACATCCTTAACAAAACTTAATCTTTATTTTTATATGTGTTTGTTATATTTTGAAAATTATATCAATTAATTCTTAATCTTATACCGATAATTTATTTAATTAAAATAAAAAGATTAATATATAATTATTCATAATAAAAATATTCATAAAACACTTAACCTTATAAATAATTGGTGATATGGGCCTCAGCCCATATCCCGGTCCAGCGGACATATAGATAAAGGAGAAGAGAGGGTCAAACCCACCAGTGGTCCTCCCATGACATCAGCTATCCTGGACGCACCCGGGGTTGCGGCCAGAAGAGGACCACTTAGTCTAAGCTCTCTCTGATCCTCACCATTATAAATAGAGGAGCGACCAACAGTAATAGGTAGGTTTTATCAGACTTAAATACTCTCTGTATTTATTCATATTCTCTCTCCTCTACAAAAAGCCCTATCTTCATCATCACGCCGGAGCGTCTACCCTCGGGTGACCCCGGGGGCTCTGTTTTGCAGGACTTAGGTGAGAGATTGGCCGCGGGCTAGGATTCCAGCTTTCCCCCGGATTACCCTATACCGGAGCTGGTATCCCGGAGCTTACTGGTAGCATCAGTTGGCACGCCCAGTGGGATACGCTTCGTCATTCCCCGCGGCAGACCTAAAAAGACAATGGAAGAACCCCCTTCCAAAGCTAATCAGGCAGAAGGCGGCCCTAAGACCAAAAGGGTCGCGGCTGCCCAGGCGGCGCGGAAGGCGGCCGAGGAGAAGGAGCGGGCACGCAAGGAGACTGCCCGGGCGGCCGCTGAGAAGCGCCAAGGAAAGAAGAAGGTGCCGGAACGTACTCTCAGGGAGATGCAGAAGGAGCATAGGGAGAAGGCCCGGCAAGAAAAGGAAAGACAGGACCAGGAGACGTTCGGAGAAGGCCGTGAATCCGAACCGGAGTATTTTGATTCCGGGGAAGAGGACCCGGAGCGCAGAGATCCAGAGACAATTCATACCAATGCAGAGGAATTTGGGGAATTTTGAGCATGGAAAGCGGCTAAGGCAGCCCCCAACAAGGTGCCCGAAGTGGTGGACTTGGAGAAGGATGGGAGAGGTGGTCCTAGATATCAGCAGATGCCCCTGGGTCAGCAGGTGCCCCCGGGTCAGCAGATGCCTCCAGGGCAGCAGATGCCTCTCGGTCAGCAGATGTTTCCGGGCAGCAGCAGTACCCGGATCAGCAGTTTCCAGGAGGCTTAAACCCGCAAGCACGACCGTTTTATGGTGGATACAACACCCCGTTTAACAACGGGTCCATTGAAGATCGCTTAACTAGGCTTATTGGTAGGCGGGGGATGGTTCCTCATTCCCCGTGGGTTCCAGAGGTGTTGAACTATAAATGGCCGGTGGGTACCAAAGCGCCTGATGGAGTTCCGACATACAACGGGGACGGGGATCCAGAGGAGTTTGTTCACACCTACCTCAGTGTCATGGGTGCCCGGGACATTGAGGAGCCGTTGCAGTGCAAGTTGTTGCCTTCTTACCTCCGGGGCAACTGCTTGAGTTGGTTCAAAAGTCTTCCACAAGGCTCCTTGAAGACTTTCTGGGATTTTGCTACGGTCTTGGTCCACAGATATGCAGCAATGAAGACCAACTTTGTCAACCTAGCCACGGTCTTAGCTATGCGGCAGTTGGAGACGGAGTCTACTTGGCAATATTATGTCCGGTATATTGCTGAGTCTATGAAGGTCCAGGATAGGCACCTGCATGAGAAGGCTCTGATTGGTAACTTTGTCAATAGGCTGAGAGACGAGATGTTCTACATTGAATTGATGAAGAACATGCCAGGAACTTTCTACCATCTCCAGTTGACAGTTGAAATGCATTGCACTGTGCATGAAGCTAACCACACCCGGATGAACACGGTCGGTTTCTTTGAGCAGCGGGTGATTACGGCCACAACAACCCAAACAACTACACTCCGGGCCACTCCTCACCAAGGGCCCCGCCCGGAGGCAGCAAGACGCCCCCCGGCCCAGGGAGCAGCGCCTGCACCGGGAGGGCAGACGTTGGTGGTCAGACCAACATATACTCCACTCTCCAAGACAAAAACGGAGATTTTGGCCATTCACCGGGGTCTTTTCACGGATCCCCCAGTTATACAAGGGGTCCCGGCCCCGGCCAATGCCCAAAAATGGTGTGAGTTTCACAAGTCCTATGGTCACACTACGGAAGGCTGTCGTGTCTTGCGCACGGATATTCAGAAGTTGGTGGAGCGGGGTCAGCTCCGGGACTGTGTAGCGGGTGAAGCACACCCGGCGGCTGCCCCGGCAGGACAAGGGAGGAAACGTAACTGGAGGAATAACCGAGGTCAGGGCGGCAACCGCCCCGCGGAAACCAACGTTGCTCCTAACCCCGCCCCACAAGCACCTAGACCAGGAGTTCCGGGACCCGGAGCACCCCGGATGATAAACGTGATCAACGGGATAGTGGGAGATGGAGCGCAAACACTGTCGGCAGTAAAGGCCAAGAGTAGGTATGTCCCCCCGGGGGAGATCCAGGGAAAGAGGTTTAAACATGACGAGACAATCACGTTCTCAGAGAAGGATGCAGTTCCGGCCCAAGTGCCTCACTCTGACCCGATGGTGATCTCAGCTGAGGTAGAAGGTGTGGTGATAAAGCGAGTCTTTGTGGATGATGGGAGCAGTGTAGAGGTTATGTTTGCTGATTGTTTCGATCAATTGAACATTGGTCGACAGAATTTGAAGCCATGCTTGTCTCCGCTGTCAGGCTTTACGGGGCGCACAGTTCACCCGCTGGGTGTCATAGCGCTACGGGTGACTCTTGTTGATCATCTGGATATTAACAAGAGGTGCACTGTCCTGTGTAACTTTACGGTCATCAATGCATCTTCCCCGTACAACATGATCATAGGTCGTCCCTGGTTGACGCAGGCCCGGGCGATATGCTCGCCCTACCATCTAACCATGAAGTTCCCGACGGACCAAGGAATTGCATCGGTTATTGGCAATCAAACGACCGCCCGCAGCTGCATGCTCACCGCGATAAAGGAAGCCAAGAATGGAGGATCAGAAAGAACAAACGTGCCGGAGCCCGGGGAGTGTTCCGGGAAGAATAGCACGGTGGGAGCCGTGCATGGTGACCCGGCCTCTTTTGAAGTGGAGGATATGGAAGTAGGATCTCGGGGGAAGGTGAGTATCGGGAAACACCTCCCGGTGAAAGTGAAGGACGAGCTCCGGAAATTGTTGAAGGAATATGAGGATGTGTTCTCGTGGGGAACGGAAGACTTGACGGGGATACCAGAAGAGTTCGCCATCCACCGGCTAAATGTCTACCCAGATTTGAAGCCCATAAGGCAAAAGAAAAGAGCCTTGGTAGCAGATCGGGTAGAATTCGTCCGGGCGGAGGTGAGGAGGATGCTGGACGCGGGAATGGTAGAAGAAATTACTTATCCAGAGTGGATTGCCAACCCGGTCCTAGTGAAAAAGCATGACGGGTCCTGGAGGATGTGTATCGATTTTACAGATTTAAACAAGTGCTGCCCAAAAGACAGTTACCCGTTGCCCTCCATCGACCAACTGGTGGAAGCTATAACAGGCTACCAGCTTCTAGCTTTTTTCGATGCACACCGGGGATACCACCAGATTGTCATGGCCCCGGAAGACCGACCAAAAACCTCTTTTATCACTGACTTTGGTACTTTTCGTTACAGGAAAATGCCATTCGGTCTTAAAAACGCAGGAGCAACATACCAGCGCATGGTGGACCGGGTGTTCAAAAACCAGCTGGGAAGAATCATGGAGGTCTATGTAGATGATATGGTGATCAAAAGCAGGACTCATGACGCTTTTTTGGACGATCTCCGGGAGCTTTTCGTTGTGTTGAGAGAGGTAAACCTGAAGCTAAGCCCGGAGAAAAGCACCATCGGGGTGGCGGCAGGCAAGTTTTTGGGGTATATGGTGTCAAACCGGGGCATTGATGTGAACCCGGAAAAGGTTGAAGCAATCCTGAGCATGCCCTCCCCGAGCAATGTGAAAGATGTACAGCGCTTAACCGGGTCCCTGGCGGCGTTAAGCAGGTTCCTGTCCCGGGGAGCCGAGAAGCAGTTGCCTTTTTTCAACATTTTGAGACGAGCGAAGAAGTTCGAGTGGACTCCCGAGTGCGAGCAAGCTTTCAAGGAGTTGAAAGAGCACCTGGGTAAACTCCCTACCCTGTCCAAGCCAGTCCCGGGGGAAGAGTTGTTTCTATATTTGGCAGCCACTGTTCAGGCAATAAGTGCGGCTTTGGTTCGAGGGTCCGGAAGAGCGCAGAGCCCGGTGTATTTTGTGAGTATGGCTCTTCAAGGACCGGAGACGCGTTATTCTTCACTAGAACGTTTGCTGCTGGCACTAGTGCACGCGTCCCGGAGACTTCGCCCATACTTTCAAGGTCACCCTATCACAGTTCTCACAAATCACCCACTTAAGCAAGTCATGCTGAAACCAGAGGCATCTGGCCGAATGATGAAGTGGGCGATAGAGTTGGGAGAGCACGAGATCACTTATCAAGCCAGGAAGTCTATCAAGGGCCAGGCTTTGGCTGATTTCCTGGTTGAGATGGCGGACAACACCGTGAAGGACCCAGGGGAAGGTGAACCAGAATGGAAGTTGCACGTGGATGGTTCCTCCCATGCCGGGGGGAGCGGTGCCGGGGTCGTGTTGGTCAGTCCGGGTGGCAAGGAATATCGGTATGCGCTGCAGTTTGAGTTTAAAACCACCAACAATGAAGCTGAATATGAAGCCCTCCTTGCCGGATTACGCCTAGCCCGGGAAACAGGTGCCAAAGTGATACAAGCTTATAGCGACTCGGCCATCGTGGTCCAGCAAGTAAATGGGGAGTATGAGGCAAAAGAAAGAAGCTTGCAGAAATATTTGGAGGCAGTGAAGTTGATAATACAGGGTTTCCTCCGGGTGACCCTAACACAGGTACCCCGGGAGGAAAACTGTCAAGCGGATGCGTTAAGCAAGCTGGCTTCCTCAGAGCTCAAGCCAAGTCAAGACCGGAATCTGTATATGGAGATGATAACAACCCGGGGATATGAGCAGCCAAGCCAGGTTGCGGCAGTGCGAGAAGCCGAATCCTGGATTACACCCCTTCTGGAGTATTTGGAGAATGGAACGCTGCCAGACGACAAGGTGAAAGCCCGAAAAATCCGAGTCAAAGCACCCCGGTATGCCGTCCTGGACGGGGAGTTAATCCGGAGGGATATCTCCAACCTTGGCTTAAGTGTGTGGATGGAGAGGAAGCACGCCACCTTTTGAAACAAGTGCATGAGGGCCCTAACGGAAGTCATCAAGGGGCCCAGACAGTGGCTCGGAAGATCATGTGCACGGGGTATTACTGGCCAACGCTATTTGAGGATGCTCAAAAAGCAGTCCACTCCTGTCAGCAGTGCCAGAAATTTGCACCCCTGATCCATGTGCCGCAGGGGGAGATGATTGGGATATCAGGGACTTGGCCCTTCATCCGATGGGGTTTGGACCTGGTAGGCCCCTTTCCAACCGCTCCGGAAGGTTTCAAGTATTTGATAGTGGCAGTTGACTATTTCAGCAAATGGGTAGAAGCTGCTCCTTTGACAAACATTAGGGGAAGTACGTGTGTAAAATTCTGCTGGAAGAACATCATCTGTCGTTACGGAATTCCCCGGTTCATAGTGACAGATAACAGGGCGCAGTTCGAGAATGATCCTTTCAAATCCTGGTGCAAGGAGTACGGGATTGAACAGAAGTTGACCTCGGTCTATCACCCACAGGCTAACGGGCAAGTTGAAGTGACCAACAGGACCCTGGTTAACGGGATCAAGACGCGGCTCCAGGGGGCAAGAGGAAACTGGGTTGACGAACTCCCAAGTGTCTTATGGGCAAGCAGAACGACAGAGAGCTCCGCCACGGGTGAGTCCCCTTATAGTTTGGTTTATGGGGCGGAGGCGGTCATCCCGGCTAAAATCGGAATCCCTAGCCTCCGATCAAAGCTCCCGGACGAGCAGACGAACCAGAATGACCGACTCCTGGATTTAGATTTACTGGAGGAGAAGCGAGAAAAAGCAGCCCTGCATGAAGCTCGGGTGAAGGAAAGGGTCAAGAAATACCATGACAGAAGGGTTCACAAGGAGCAGTTTATCCCGGGGGAGTGGGTAATGCGTCGGAATGATAAAAGCCAGCAGGTTGCAAGCGGGAAGTTAGCCCCCAACTGGGAGGGGCCTTACAAGGTGATAGCAGCCCACCCCGGTGGAAGTTATGAACTGCAGGACAAGGCCGGGAAGAAGGTCCCGAGGCACTGGAATATTGCAAATTTACGTAGGTACTATGCCTAGATCTTTTTTATGTATCCACCCCTCTGGCATGGATTATGCCTAGGACGGTGGCAGAGGAGCGGCACGGGGACCTCTGGCCAGGATTGAGCCTGGGTTGTCCCGTGGCCCGCAGTTGCATTTTCCCATTTCGCTTATGAAGATTATCTTTCGAGTTAACATTTTCTCACAAGTATAGTTATCCCGGGGCCGCTTGAACAAGCGCCCGGGGGGCTAGTGCAAGTCGATCCGGGAACGCTTGAACAAGCACCCGGGGGGCTAGGGCAAGAATATACGGGACGCTTGAACAAGCACCCGGAGGATAATAAAGGCACGCTTGAATAAGCGACTGAAACAAATATTTGAACGAGTATAAAGGAAGGACAATATAACAAACACATTATTAACTTATGATTGAAGATTACAAATTTTACAAACTTTGAAACTTGAAAAGCCTAAACAAAACTAACAAAGGGAAGGAGGACCATCCCAGCTAATTGGAGAGTCCGGGTCATCTTGAGTGCCGGGGTGACTTGGCCGATTATTAGCAGCAGGGGGGCTCGGTGGGTTAGCAGTAACAGTACTCCCCGGGACATTGGGATCCGCAGCTGGATGATTACCGGACGGACCAGCCCCCGAGGGACCAGCCCCCGAAGGACCAGCTTCGGCATACGGGTCGAAGTCGTCGTCTGAGGATGAAACCTCGGGAGATGGTGTCCTTCGGGGAGCTCCAATGATAACGGGTCCTTGGGCACGGGGGGATTTTTTCTTTTTCGTAGCAACGACTTTGCTTTTGCCTTTCCCCCTTTCCCGGGCCAAACGCCTTTCTTCTTTAGCGGCATCCTCGCGGGCAATGTAGGCTCGGATTCTGGCAGCGTCCTCGCGGAGTCTTGACACCCTCCGGGCGGACTCTTCCGGATCAACTGAAACACGGAACCCGAGATACCTTTCAACGGTGAAATCAAGGGAGATCCGGCTTGGAAGAAGTACCAAGGACGGGGGGAGATATTGCCCCTCTCTTTGACGTTGCCACCAAGCAGCAGCTTCCTCGAAAGCAGGCCGGTATCGAGACTCGGGGTCATTCCAGCCCATCCGAAACATGCGCATTAACAATGCAGAGACCTCTCGGGGAAAATTAGTGTAAAGAGGGGGAGAAACCCGACCTAGACGCAACCCTGTCAAGTGATAAGTCAGTTGTAGGGTTACTAAATTCTCCCGAAGGGTGAGGTTCCGGGCCGCCAGTTCCCGGTTTTCTCTTTCCAGCATTAGATTCCTCCTAAGGGGATCGCCCCGCCTTTCCAACCATTTGAGCTTGTCGCAATAAAATGGAAGCTCGGACCACACCAGGTCAAACTCCTCCTTGAGACGAGATTTAAAGGCATCATGTTCGGCTTGCAGCATAGAGATAGTCTTGTCTGCATCCAGAACAACATTTACTCGGTCTTGGGCCAGGGATTGACACCGGGAAAGGGATCCAAACTGATTGGATATTTCCCTAAGTTTTGTTACTAGAGAAGTGACATCCGGGAACTCATCAATCACTGATCCTATCCCAGAGTGAACAAGAAGATACCGGGTCTGGATGCCGTCCAGTTGCCAACGACTTAACTGTTCCTCCAACTCCTCACACCGGGGGCATTGTTTTTCGTTATCCGAGGCCGCCCCGGATGGAACTGCACCTGGGGGATTATCCCGGGGCTACGCGAATAAAACAAAACACAAAGATTTTAAACTTAGAATTAAAACAAGGTCGTACAAACCCCGGGGAATCAGAACAAAAGATGAGTAAAAAGATAGAAATTTGAAAGTCTAAGCAAGTTACTAACAAAACAAGTCATAAAGTAATAAACCCGGAACGGATATTATAAATGCAAAAGTCATAAGTTACAAAGGAAAAGAGAGAGGGACTCTTACATCGTTTGAGTCGTCGCTCTCATCCCCGGAGCTATCATCTCCTCCCTGAATTACAAAAGGGAATGGTTCAGGGAAGGAGCCCGGGGGAGGTCAAGATTAAAACACAATTAAAAGGAAAAGAAGAACAAGAATACTAAGTAACTATGTTTACTTCTTCATCAGCATCGTCTTCATCTTCATCCTGGGGAGATTGCTCTTCTTCTTGAGCTTTGCCTTTCCCCGGGGACGGCTCCTCCTCCCCCTCCTCTTCCTCTTGCGCCGGCTGGAATTCTTGCTCCGGGACAGGGGACTTAGCGTTTTCATCATCTGAATCCCCGCCTTCTCCTTCCGAGGTCACCGGGGTCTCGATGGCAGCAAGATTGGCTAAGTCGTCTGGACCGGGGTCTGCCCTATCTTCAGCAAGTTTTGCGGCATCCCCGGCATAAGCCATGATATCCTGAGGATCAACACTTCGAGCCCCCTCAAAGACTTCGAGCACTCCGGGGACAATTCCGTCGAGGCCATCTTTCATCAGTCGATCTGCTGCATAGTTGAAGCGATCGTTTGCCTTGGGGCGATACCAGGATTCTCTGAACGCCGCCCGGTTCTCCAGGGGGATATACTCCCGGACGGCCGAGTAAGCAGCGTGCATGGCAGATTCATTGGAGATGTCGCAAAGGGACATCTTCTTCGCCTCGAAGGAGCGACTCTTGAGGACCTGATTGGTGAAGGCCCGGCAAAGAGCCTCTTGAGCCGGGGCCATGCCGCGTTTGCTGTCCTTTTTTACCCGGGACAGCTCCTTGTGAGCCTCGGACAGCTCCTTATAAAGAGAAGTTTTCTCCAGCCTTAGTTGATCAACCTCCCGGCACAAGTTCTCAGACAGGGAGTTGCAAGCCTGGTTAACCAGTTCTCGCAACCCGGGGAACTCCAACAATTTGGAGGCATTATCCTACGAAATTATAAATACTTAGAATTAAAATATCATATAAAGAGTGGATATATTAGGGAAGAAGAGACACGTACCTGGGAGCCGTCCAGTACCAGGGGTTGGGATGAAGAGCCACCCGGTTTCTCCTTTATAGCTTGGAGACGGCTGTCGACAGTCGAGTTTTCCTCTTTCCGGGGAATTCGGGAAGAGCCTTCGGAATGAGGCTCTGTCTTCTTCTTCTTCTTTAAAGTATGACTCCCGGGTGGAGGAATGTTGAATGCTAGCCGGCGGTTGCCGGTTGAAGGGACGACCGTAGTACCGGTTTCTCTCTCTCCCGATCTCCCTTCCCCGGACTTCCTCTTCTTGGTGTCCTTGACCGCTTTCTCGGTCTCGGGCTTGTCTTTCTTCGCCCCTCCCGGGCCCTTGTCACTCCCCTCACCGGACTTCGACCCTGACGGGACTATCGCTGGTCTGGGAGATACGACTGAGACAAGGAAAGTAATAAACTTAGCAAAACTTAGCAAAAAAAAAAAAAAAAAAGACATAAGAAGTTAGAAAAAACAACACAAGAAATAAGTTAAACAAAGATTACCGAGGCTGCGCTTGGCATGTAGGCGGCGGCAGGTGAACACCTCTGCAGGGTACGCCTCCCGGGGGAATTCGTAACCTCCCGGCCTCTGGTAATCCTTCAACTGGACGAAGAATTTTGCAATCTTGTTATGCTCATCTTGCACTTGCCGAAACTGAGCCGGGGGTAGAGATGCCTTTGTTTCAGCAATCCTCGGCTGGTTCCATCCCGGGACTGAGTACTTCTCCTCGTTGAAAGTATAGTAGCTATTCATCCAGTCGCTGGTCTTCACGGATTCCAACCTCCCGGAGAAGATGTTTGGTGTCTTATTCCGGCGCAGAGCATTGAATACTCCCGGGACAGAGGTTGCTGCCAGGTAGTAGAAACTGCGGAATATCTCCACAGTCGCTGTAATCCCCGCCCGTCTGCAAGACAGGAGAAAGGCGATCATCACGCTGACGGCGTTTGGATGCACCTGGGCCGAAGAAATGTTGTAGTACTTCAAATAGGCAATGTAGAGCGGGGGCAGAGGAAAGGTTAGCCCGTGCAGAAAGTGGTGCCGGGGGATACACACCCGGGTTTGCACATCCCCGGTGTATGGCTCCAATCCCGCATCATAGGATAAGGGCACATACATCTTCTTAACTAGTTCTTTGACCACTTCGCTCACCGGGGTCATACCGGGATTCTTTGGGTCCATGGGTTCCGGGGCACCATATACGATTTCAGCCTTGGACGTCATTAGTCCTTTTCCGCCGGATGGGGGAGGGAGAGGAGAATCGTCTACGTCCAGGGAATGGTCGTCTGCCGGGTTGAGGACTTTATTGCTCATGTCAGATGGGTAAAAAAAAGAGAGATTGGTAAAAGTAAGCAAATAGGACAAACAAAGAGAAAGCGACAGCGCTAAGTTGATGGAAAATGAAGCTGAGATTTTTTGATGAAGTATTTAGAGGGAAGAATAAAAGGAATTTCTTGAAGTTGGGAAAAGTAAGCACAGCATTTTAGAAAAATAATAATGAGCATTTATTGATGCGCGAATGGCGAAAAGGGCGCGCATAGTAAAACTACAAAGAACGAGGAAGGAGAAACACGCGTGGCGCGTGATGATACGGTCCCATACCAGCTGCGACCCATTGACTTCCTTTTCAGAGACCCAGCCTGCCGGGCCAAACCCCGGAAGCCAGGGTCTCGGGGGGCTAGTGGTGATATGGGCCTCAGCCCATATCCCGGTCCAGCGGACATATAGATAAAGGAGAAGAGAGGGTCAAGCCCACCAGTGGTCCTCCCATGACATCAGCTATCCTGGACGCACCCGGGGTTGCGGCCAGAAGAGGACCACTTAGTGTAAGCTCTCTCTGATCCTCACCATTATAAATAGAGGAGCGACCAACAGTAATAGGTATGTTTTATCAGACTTAAATACTCTCTGTATTTATTCATATTCTCTCTCCTCTGCAAAAAGCCCTATCTTCATCATCACGCCGGAGCGTCTACCCTCGAGTGACCCCGGGGGCTCTGTTTTGCAGGACTTAGGTGAGAGATTGGCCGCGGGCTAGGATTTCAGCTTTCCCCCGGATTACCCTATACCGGAGCTGGTATTCCGGAGCTTACTGGTAGCATCAATAATTTTGTAACATATATTTCTTAAAACTAGTAAAAACAAAAATTCTTTTAAAATTAACACTTAAAATTACATTAGTAAATATAATTCTACAATTAAATATAACATATACAAGTTTCAAAAATACACATAAGACAAACAACGGACCAGTAGATCCTAGAACAAACAAACCAAAATTAGATTAAAAAAATATCCAAAATATAATGAAAATAGAAACCTAAAATGATAAAAAATAAGAAGGAAAAAAATTAAACTAGAAGATAAACATCAGCACAAAAATAACGAGCAAAAAAAGGAATTGGAAATACATCAGGCGGAATAGGGCTGGCAATCGGGTCGGGTTGGCGGGTTGGCGGGTTCGTGTCGCCGGGTTGGAAATGCTAAACCCAAATCCAACCCAATAATATTTCGGGTCACAAAATCTTGACCCAAACCGATCCAGTAAAAATTCGGGTTACCCAAACCCAACCCACGAAACTCATTTATTAATAATCGGACTGAATATGGGACTGAATTTTAAAATTTATGCAGCTCAAATGATAATGTCATATGGAAACTAAATCAAGAATTACAAAATTAACTCTCAATTTCATCATAAATTAGTAAGAAAATCTCAATGATTTTGGAATTGGAGGATTTGTTTGCATTTATGAAGGCAATTTCAATCATCTGCACAATTACACCTTAAATATATGGGTCAAACAGGTTAACCATTTAACCCACGAGTTTGACCTGAACTTAACCCATTTATTTTCGGGTCACTCGTGTCTAACCCAATATAGACCCATACCGTGTTTCGTGTCACCAAATCCACTACATCCGTATTTGGTTCAGATCGGGTTTTCGTGTCGTGTTTTAAATTGCCAACCCTAAAGCGGAAGGATAAATGAGCAATAAAGGAAAAAATAAAAAGAAATAGGTTAAGTGGAGGAACAGTTGCCGCTATATTTAACGCGACTGTTCCTCCTTTGGAGCAGAAAATGGACAAAAACGTAAAGTTGAAGAGTCCATTGTAAAAGCTCTAAGATGCTTCATTGTTGGCACTGGGAATCTGCCAAAAAAAACTCAAAAGTTTTTTTATCGGGTTATAATTAGTCGGATTGAGATGGATCAACGTCTTTTTAATAGTTTTATCAGGTCTTGTTGGGTTGTGTCGTTTAGATTAATGTTGGATTAATTACGTTTTCAAATTTAGTCGTGTTGTGTTTATTTTAGTCGGCTCGATTGAGTTGGAATTTAAATATTCTCATCGGGTCTTTTTTTCAATTTGGATCCATTTGTCATCCAAACTATATACAATTAAACCTCGATAATTGAATATACTTGGGATCATTATAAAAATATTTATTTAGCGAGATTATTCATTTATCGATAAATAAATATATTATTCATTTAAACAGTATTGAAGAAATTATATTAGTATAACATTAATTGTATGGATATATGTACTAAATACAAAAAAGTACATATGTGCATTATATTTAAAACTACTGAAAAAATACATGGTATGTATTGTATGGAATATCTAGAGTGTTAGAAAATGTATCTAACCTACATTACAAACTAAGGTATGTACATGGAGTAAGTACATATCAAGCAATGATCACCTTACAAAACTATTTTCTAACCATGATCACCTTACAAAACTACTTTTTACAACAAGAACAGAATACTCCCGGAGTTTTGTTTGCGCTAGGGAAATTCAATGATGAGATGAATTTTGGTGGGAAAAAAAGTAAAAAAATATAGACACTTTTTTTTTTTAAGAGAATGATTTATTGATTGAACATTATTAATGTATATATCTTATGAAATGTGGTGATTATTCATTTATATTTACATAGGGTCTTTAAGAATTATTAAAAAATTATTCATTAATGCATTTAGCGAGATTATTCATTTAACCCCTTTGCCCAAGTCGGGACTGAGAAAAGTTATTCAATTTAGCGAGATTATTCATTTATCGAATATTCATTTATCGAGGTTTAACTGTATGAGTCAATTGTTTTTTCAATTTATTTAATTTTTGAGAGAATTTATATTTTAAAATTCTATTATATATTTATTACTTGGGATTCAGTAAAATTAATACAATCAACTCAACTCAACAATCTTATCTTTTACTTCAATGCTAATAAAGAGTTAGTTATTGTTCTCTTAAACTTATTTTTACTGAGTTGAATTGAACTAATTAAATTAATTTTTTTAAATAAAATGAACGGAACTGAAAAATTATAAATATATATATATATTTAACTGAAATGAACTGAATTTTAGTATTTTTCAATATATCATTGTATGTAGTAGGAATATGAAAATTTTATCAAAAATAAATTTACTGATTTTAATTGAAATATATTTATATGAATCGATCTTAATTTTTTCTAAATGCACTAAACTAAAATAAAAATTATAATAAAATATAATTAATCTGAATTCATCAACTGAACTTATTTATATAAAAGTTCAACGGAACAAGACCTAACAATTTAAAGTCAATATCTATACGCCTTGATATAACTAGGGGTCTAATTAATCCAATTAAGATGCTAGCTGCTAAGATTAAAAGTTACTAGCAGCTAACAACAATTTGCAGTCGAAAGTTAGCTGCTGTTAGCCGTAGTCACCTCAAAGTTAGCTGCCTAACAATGTTATTTGAGTTTTAATATTCACATATATACAAATATAAAATGAATTGCATGAAATTTTAAATATTTTTAGAATATTTGTACCGGAGCAAATCTAACTGCATGCTCTGAAGGAAATATAAACATATAAAAAATGTATAGCATGAGAATTGGTAAAAAATGACAATAATATGTACATATATGGTTTCACTGTAATTTAGAGAAGTTAACAATGTTGTTTCAATTTTGAATTATTTTTGGTAATTTCTACTAATTTAACTCAATTCAATTTATATTTCATCATTAATTAGCACTAATCGATATAAATTATAAATTAAAGTGCAAAAAATAGACCTAACATTGACTAAAATACCAAATTTCTAGACCCAACATTAAAAATGACCAATTCTTGGTAAAAAATGAACAATTTCTAGACTTATGTTAATTTTGACCGTTAGTTCAGTTAGTTTTAGGGGTGTTTTTTGTAATTTTATGAATGATTAAAAAGTATAAAAGTAAAAACCATCATAAATCTAATGTAATAATATTTATTATAAATATATTTTATGTCGTATAGCATACTATTTTGTCTAAATTTCAATTTTTAGGTATGTTGTACTTGAATATTTTATAATTGTCAATTTTATATAGTAATGACTTCTACTTATATTTTGCTTCCAAATTTTAAATTTAATCAAAGAGGATGTCAAAAACTAAAATTTAGAATCACATGGATGTTAATAAAATAGTACATATTATTTTGAAATAATTTTCAAGTAAAATTGTAAATCAGTGGTAAAAAATTAAGGAGTGTTTATTAAATTTCACATCATCACTTATGATAAAATCTAAGTAAGGAGTAATCATTAACAATGAAATTTCTTTTTTGAAAACAATCATTAACAGTGGAATGATTTTTAAGTTCCACACACAATTAATTCTAATAATAAGAAGAATAAAATATAATTAGTAAGAAGCATATATGTAATAAGAAAGAAGAATAAAAAGTAATAGTAAGAAGCATTCAAATATTTATTGATATATAATAATTTCAATTTCATATAAATTTAAAATATAATAAAAACTAATATGATTATTCTTTATCTAGTATAAAATATTAGTATAAGTAAATATAGTTTCAAATTTGAAATTAATCGAATGATTGTTACAATATACTTATTTGAATGTGTATACCATCCAAAAAAGAGTCAAAAATATAAAAGGAAAATAAGAAATGATAATTTTTAATTGGTGTATCATTCTAATTAAATTAGGTCGTGCTTATTGAGTAAGGAGTAGAGAAGTAATAATCGTCAATAATAAAAAACATTAATAAAAGCACTCATTAATAAGAAAAATTATCTTGAGAAAGATGATTGGAGATGCTTTAATACTTCTTATGCTTTGAAGAGAGAGATAAGAATCAAATAAGCATGTTAAACAATTGTGATAGTGAGACCTTGCCTAGCTACCTAAATTGAAAGTTGACTTTCTTATGTAGAGTGTGTCATACATCTAATTTTCAGATCAGCAACACAACTCAAGAGCAATGGAGAACAACAACACTGCAACGGTGGGTGGAGAAAGCACCAAAAGCTACTTTAGAAATTCCAAGCTTCAGGTTTCTTACTTGTTTCGATCGATACCGAAAGGTGTCATTTGTACTCATGAAATACATTTATCAAAACTGATGCAAATGATGGTTCTTTAAAACTTGATCATGTTTTTTTGCAGAAAGAATATGCAGATCAGGCAAAGAATCCCTTAGTTGGAAGCATTCTGGATTCCCTCGAGCTGCTAAACGATTCGCATGTCTTCTGCATAGCAGACCTGGGATGTGCTGTGGGCCCCAACACATTCTCAACCGTCAGCGCCATGGTTGAAGCCGTGAAGATCAAATGCAGAGAGTCAGAGATGGAAGAAGTTGAATTCCACGTATTCTTCAACGATCAAGTCTCTAATGACTTCAACACTCTCTTCAGAGGGCTCCCCGAAGATAGAGGATACTCAGCAGCTGGAGTTCCAGGCTCGTTTCACGGCCGGCTTTTTCCGAAGAACTCGATCAACCTGATGACCTCTACCATGGCTCTTCACTGGCTTAAGAACCTTCCTAAGGGTTTATGCAACAGAGGGAGGATAAGTTTTGCGCGGAGCTCTAGCGAGGTGATTGAGGCTTTTAAAGGTCAGTATTACGTTGATATGAAAGCTTTCCTCAATTTTAGATCCCAAGAGCTGGTCCCTGGTGGTCTACTGGCCATTCATTTGCCTTGCCGGCCACAAGGGACTTCTCCGGAAAAGGCAATAACACTCCATCTCATTGAGTGCTTTGGTGACCTACTCAATGATATGGTAAAACAGGTATACATTCTTTAACCATAGCGGTTGGTTGTTTTCCTTTTGAAAATATAAATAGCGATTACCTGTTTCATTTAACCAATTAGACATGTGTAAGGGAGGAGGTTATACACTAGAAATTTCAAAGTCATTAAAATTAATAATTAAACTTGAGTAAAATTTGTTTGACTCCATTACTATTTACTCAGGTCAATTTAACTTCAACTACTAAAATATTCATAAATTTACACTATTATTACATGATAAGTAAAGATAAAGTGGGGTCGATTGCATCCTTAACTCAATAAGTAAATTGCCCCTGCATCTTGTATTGCAGGGTGTAGTGAGAGAAGAACTAGTGGACAGTTTCAACATGCCTTGGTTCTTTCCAACGGCTTTGGAAATGGAGGAAATTGTCGGCTCAGCTGATACTCATCTGATCATTGAAAGGATTCAAGAACTGAAGCATGAAACAAGGTACAATTACAAATCCTGGGAAGATGTTAAGTTTGCGACTGCACATATGAGGGCTGCAACAGAATGCATTCTTTCTCAACACTTTGGCGCAGAGGTTGTAGACGAAATTTTCACAAGGTATCCTAAAAAGCTTCAAGATTTCACTCACTCGCTCTCTGACGAGGAGATTCGCCACACAACTACTCTTTTTATGGTTCTCAAGCATAATGACAGTATGTAGGTTTTCATAGAAATGAAACTCATAAGACTGAGCTTGAAGTTCCGGCTGGTCAGAAGACTCTTTCTCTTCATGGTGTTCTTATCACCCTTTCTCTGCCTCCATTTGATTCCGAAACTAGGATGTCTGCCTCCATTTGTGTGATTACATAATGTTATTTAAACATCAATATTATTATTTTGTAAGAATTATTTTTGTTTAATTTACACTTTTATTTTATATTTTACAATATTATATTTTAAAATGTTATTTATACCATGCCTAATTTACACTATATTACAATATTATATTTTTGTTTGAGAAGATCGCGTATTTGATAATGTATTAACAAAAACAATTTTCTGACACAGTGTACTATTTGACTTTTGTTATTAAACTAATGACTGATGTAAATGAACAAATATGACATTTTATGTAAATAATATTGAGAAATTAATATTAAACTTTTAGCACGGAAATTCACTAAGCACAACTATACTCTATACCATATATAGAAAAGGGAGTCCTATTTGTATATTTCAATCTCATATATCAACAAAATATCTAATAAAAATGGTAAATACACAAACTATTCATAGTTGTAATTTCTATTATCATCAACACCTGATCGTGACGTGTCAATTTCATCATCATCGCCACCGGATCGTGACGGATCCATCATGATCGGACATCAACGGCCATCGTAAATATGCTGCAGATCTAGAAAGCGTTCACCGTCGATTGAGTTGAAGAAGAAAATTATGTTTTACCATGTAGAGGCCGATTCCTAGTTTATTTGGCCGCTGATCTGACTGGAGAAGGTAGAATATAAATATACAAATTTAATTTTGTGTGCATATAAGGCTGTGCGTACGAAAACAATGTAATATAGAATAGGTTAACTGCAAAGATTATTTTTTTTCATTGATTATTGACTTATAAGGATTTTCTAACTGTAATCTTATAATATCTCTAATTTGATACAACAGGACTTCTACGTATATCCTGAAATATTCTACGAATATTTTGTACAATTAGAATATCTAGACAAAGTCAGAGACAGCAAAGGAAGAAGTTTATGATAAAAATAATTTACACGTTAATACCTTCCCGCAAGCTCATGTTCAAGCACGAACAAGAAGTTTGAAACGCAAGTCTTTGAAATGGGAAGTACCAACAGTCTTAGTAAACACGTCAGCCACTTGATTGGAGGAGCTAATGT
Source organism: Sherardia arvensis (assembly GCA_948330725.1). Taxonomy (NCBI): domain Eukaryota; kingdom Viridiplantae; phylum Streptophyta; class Magnoliopsida; order Gentianales; family Rubiaceae; genus Sherardia; species Sherardia arvensis. Next base: position 32,919,852 of record OX415241.1, read on the forward strand.
GTCGAACAAGAAGAGAGCCATCTTGCACCTGCTCACGAACGAAATGAAAATCCAGCTTGATATGCTTAGAGCGATGATGAAGAACTGGATTAGCAGTGAGGAAAGTTGCACTCAAATTGTCACACAAGACGGTGGGAGGCCCATGCTGGGTATGTTCATTTCTTTGAGCAGTTACTGGAGCCATATCAATTCAGCAGCAGCAAAAGCAATTCTGTTTCGGTGCTGGAGCGAGCCACAACCCCTTGCTTCTTGGACGACCAACTGATAAAATTGCCACCAAAATAGACACAAACCATGCTGAGAGCGGGAGTCGTCAGGATAAGAAATCCAGCCAGCGTCGGTGTAGCAGACAAGGCGAGCATCCGGTGACGGGCGAAAGTAAAGACCAGCAGTAATGGTCCCCTTGAGATAGCGGAGAATGTGCTTAACCGCGAGCCAGTGAGTAATGGTTGGCTTATGCATGATTTGACAAACCCGATTTACAGCATACGAAATGTCAGGTCTGGTGATGGTAGCATATTGCAGTGCACCGACGATGCTCCTATACAGGTGCTGATCCGGAAAATCAGTACCAGTTGTAGTGAGCCGCGACCCTGGAGTGGCAAGTGAAGAAATCGGCTTGGCTCCGACCATGTCGCTGCGATCCAATGGGTCCAAAATGTACTTCCGCTGGCAGAGAAGCAGACCTGAGGGGAGACGCTGAACCTGGATGCCAAGGAAGAAATTAAGGTAACCTAAATCCTTCAAGGAGAAGACCGAGTTCAGATAATGAACAAACTCATCGATGAACTTTGAGTTGGAGCCAGTGATAATCAAGTCGTCAACATAAATCAAGACACAGATAACATCGCGGCCATGAGACTTGATGTAGAGAGAAGTGTCAAAGATACACTGCCTGAATCCATGCCGCAAAAAAAGTATGACTGAGCTTTTGAAACCATGCACGCGGAGCCTGTTTAAGGCCATAGATAGCCTTCTTGAGTTTACAGACAAAACCAGGAGTGGAAGAGGAAACAAAACCCGGTGGTTGTTGCATGTAAACAGTCTCCGCTAGCTCGCCATTATGAAAAACATTGCTGATGTCGACCTGGAAAAGAGGTAATTGTCTGGTTACTGCAATGCTAAGAACCAGATGAATGGTAGTGGATTTGACATGGCTGAATGTGTCAAAATAGTCTACACCCTCTTCTTGGTTGAAGCCTTTTGCCACAAGACGAGTTTTGTATCGCTCCACAGTGCCATCCGCCTTCTTCTTGACCCTAAAATCCATTTGCATCCAACAACATTAGCAGTACAGGGCTTTGGAACTAAGTCTCAAGTCCCATTAGTCAATAAAGCATCATACTCTAACTGCATTGCTTGTTGCCAATGAGGATGTTTAGTGGCTTGAGCAAAAGTTTTAGGTTCCGGATGAGAGGAGTCGCGAACGACAGGATATTTGGTGGCAAGTAGAGCTTTAGGAGTGAGTGAGTTGGTTGCAACTCGAGTAACCATAGGGTGTTGGGATAATTTAGATTGTCTGAAATACGACGGGGCATGAGTATATAGGACAATGGACAAGGAAGATGTAGAGGCTGTGGATTGAGGCTCAGGTGAGGGAGGGGCAGAGTCAACCGAATTGCCGGCACTGAAATGAGAAGGAGCGGACTGCGACAGAGAATCAGACAAAGACTGTCCAGATGGGGATAAGGACTGACTCGAGTTGGTGGGAATAGTGGAAAGACTGTCGGATAAGATGGTGGGCTGGAATTTGATGGTGAAGCTGGCAGACGGTATAGAGCGTCCTCAACTACCCCTCTTAGGATTGGCTGAATCTGGAGACTCTTAATAAAACAATGATTAGCATGCAATTCAACATAAACATTGTTATCTTTGCACAATTTAGAGACATTAATAAGATTCTTGGAAATTTTTGGAACAACAAAAACCTCTTTAAGAGTAAGATTCTTATTAGAAACATGCGATGTAGGAAGAGCACCATTACTGATGACTAAGTTGTCGGTGCCAGTATAAGAAGCCTGAAGATTGAGAGCTCCGAGATCCAATGTGACGTGATTGGAAGCACCGGAGTCCATGATCCACAGGTCAGTGATGGCAGAAGGGCTGGTGTAGGCCACGTGTGCCTGCTTACGAGCTGGATTACACTGTTTTTGACGTTCCGCTTATCAACGATTGGTAGGTGGATAGTCCACATCGTTGAAGCGGTTGTGGCAATTCTTAGCAGAATGATAGGGCTTGTCACAAATTTGACAAATAGTGCGAGGTGGATCACCTCCATCAGGTAGCTCAGACGGCTGAGCACGATTAGGGCCGGAGCGGTGATGAGCCACGCAAGCCGAAGGAGAGATCGAGTCAAAAAAATTAAGAATACGTTGCTCTTCTTGAAGGAGGAGACCAAGGAGTTCGTCAGAAGAGACAGAGTCTCGCATGCTGATGGCGGTCTTGAAAGCACTATATTCAACACCTAAGCCAAATAGAACATAGGAGACAAAATCATCATCAGAAATAGTTGAAAGACACTCCGCCAGAGAATCAGATATGACGCGTTTCTTCTTGACATATTCCATGATAGACAGGGAAACCTTGGTGAGAGACTGAAGTTGCTGCTTAAGATGATTCTGATAAGCGCGCGTCTAGGATTAAAACATCTGAGCAAGCATAGTCCACACTTCAGCAGTGGTGGTGGCGCGTGCAACATGGCCTAGCAACGGAATGGGGAGCGTTGTGCGAAGCCAAAGAAGAACAAGGTTGTCATTGCGCTTCCAGGGTTTGTATTCTGGATTCACCTTTGATTCCGCCGAAGCAGAAGAAGATGACCCTGCAGCCGCTGCAATGGTCTTGGCCGGGGCATTGTCGGGAACAAGATGATCGTCAAGCTCATAGGCTTCAAGAGCTGAACGAACAGTGCCCTTCCATAGTGAGTAGTTGGTGTGGTCAAGGCGAATAGAAAGTGCAGGGAAATGGAGGGCGGCGGTGGCGCCTCCAGACGCAGGCAACAAGAGTTTGGAAGAAGTAGAAGAGCTTTGCTTTGGCCATAGCGGGGATCGAAAGCTAAACCGATACCATATAAATATACAAATTTGATTTCACGTGCATATAAAGTTGTACGTACGAAAAGGTGTGCGTACGAAAACTGTGCAGTGCAGAATAGGTTAACTGCAAATGTTGCTTTTTTCATTCATTATTTACTTCTATAAAAACAAGGATTTTCTAACTGTAATCTTATAATATCTCTAACTTGATTGTGATATAGCATATATCCTGAAATATTCTACGTATATTTTGTACAACTAGAATATCTAGACAAAGTCAGAGAAAGTAAAAGAAGAAGTATATGATAAAAATAATTTACACATTAATATAGAATGACCATAAATCGCGCTGGTCACACACCGCTTCAAACACCTTCATGATGCCGGTTAACTCACACGCTGACCGCACGTCTTTACCAGTGCCTCACACGCCGCTGCATATGTCATCTCCCGCCTATGTCGCCTGATATTGAACTAAACTGAAAAAATAAAATAAAAACATTGAACTGAACTGAAAATATAAATATACTGAAATGAACTGAAAAAAAATTACTGAGCTGAACTGAAAATATTTAAAAATACTGAACTGAACTGAAAAAAATAAAAAAATACTGAACTGAACTGAAAAATATTTAAAAATACTGAACTGAACTGGAAAATATTTAAAAATACTGAGCTAAACTAAAAAAATAAAAAAATGCTGAACTGAACTGAATTTTTTTTAAAAAATACTGAATTGAATTGAAAAAAATAAAAAAAATACTCAACTCAGCTGAACTGTTTTACAGAAAAATTCTGGCAAACTGACCCTTACTTGAGAAGGTTAATGATATGGCATAAAACAACATTTCAATCAATTTTAATAGTATTAAATTTCACAGTAAATTAAATCTTATCCTTTCATTTTTTTTTAATTGAGTTGGTAAAGAAGTTCACCTAAGTTATAAAACTAGAACACTATAAGTTCACCTAAATTAAATTACTGCTAAAATTTTATAATTTTGAAAAGAATTTGGAACCCATGTGATTTGACTTTATGTTTTCTCCTACGATTTCAAACACAAACCCCCTTTTCTTAATAATATAGTCTCATAAAGTGAAGCACCAAACGAACCAAAATACGTACCCCCGTGTCCAAGGTTAACTTTTTTTTTTTTTTTTTTTTTTTTTAAAGATAAAATCACCAATGATGGGGGAGGATTGTTATAGGACTCCGAAACCTAAATAGCCATAAATAGCCCAAAAACAGCATGAGTGCTTAAAATGCACCTTTGTTCCTATAATCTAGCCATCTAAAAATTGCTATCTGTCAAAACCAAAACATCAAACTATTCCAAAGCCTATTAGCGAATTGCCGGGGCAAAACACAAAGCGACATTAGAAAGAGTTTGAGATCTTGTTACAAAGATAAGCAATGAAATTGGAACTAGCCAGAAACATAGAAAAGTAGAAAAACAAACTAAAGTCTCAGTGATGGGAGTCTGGACTGATCCAAAAGAACCACAACTCTAATAGTGTTTGGAAGGATATCCCAGTTGAAAACAGATGAAAACTTGTGAGACAGACCATTTGGATAGTGCATCAGCAGTTTGATTTCCTTCTCTAAGGGAATGGATGATCTGTATCTGATCTGTCTCTCTATTAATCTCATCGGCAAGTCTGAACAGCTTCCAATGTGCTGTTATGGGATTTAAAACCATAGAAACTCCCTTAAGGGAGTCAGACTCAATAATGAAATTATGATTGCCATAGAAATAACCAAAAAGGTATCCTGCATATATTGCCTTGATCTCTGCATGTAAGGGGCTGTCAGCTGTGCAGAAAATGGTTTTTGCTGAGATGAAATGACCTTGAGAATCTCTGATTATCAATCCTATCCCAGTAAATGAGTCTTTCCAGGCTGCATCTACATTAATTTTCACACCCATATCTGGAGGCTTCCAACTTATAAGTCTGAATCTAGGCTTTGGGGGTCTGTGGAGCACTGGTATGAATGCAGCAGCAGCAAATTCCCTATCTGATGAGCTTGAGATAGTGATAGGATTAGCTGCCAAAGAAAATACATGGTTTCCCTGATTTTTCTAGTAATTGCTGCTCTGGAAGGGTTGATATCATCATGAATCAGTCTATTTCTGGCCTTCCACAGACTCCAACAGACTATTGGACACAACATTTTAATCAGCTTTGCATGAAAGCATGAAAAACCTGTACGTGTGAAATAGTAAGAGAATCTGTCCCATATTGTTTCAAAACTGCTATCCTGAATTCCCAGAGTAGAGAACATCTCATACCATATCATTTTTGTAAAAGTGCAGCCATTAAAAAAATGGTTTATAGAGTCAGAGGCAGGGCACAACGGACATTTGGAGACCATATTAAAACCATGGAAAATTAAAACTTCATCAAATGGCAGAAGGCAGTTGAAAAGTTTCCAAGTGAAGAAAGTTATCTTTTTGGGGATCTTGATGTGCCAGAGTTGCTGTAAGGAGAAGTGGGATGGTCTATGATCCTGAATGGTGAGATAAGCTGATTTAAAGCTAAATTCTCCAGTTATGGAAGGTTTCCATATTATTCTATCATCTATGTAGGGCAAAATACTGACATCTTCTAGGAAAGTATAAAGCCGGGGACAAATTAAACCATATAGAGCTGGGAGAAAATTATGTTTATGTGTAACAAACTCTGACAAGGAGCAGCTTAGAGGAATGTGAATAAGATTCTGAGGCAAGTGATCAATCAGAGGTCCCATACCTGAGAAATTGGAGGTCCATAGATTGCACAATCCCCTTCCATGAATAACCTGAGTATAGTGCTCACCAATGCATGTAACATCATAAATCCTTTGCCATGTCTGAGAGGATTTGGAAGATGAGGGAAAGGACTGGATTAGATGAGTCCAAAGGGCTTCAACTTTCTGGAATTTCCACCAGAGCTTGATAGAGCAGGCCTGAATGATGTATAGCAAAGATCTGAATCTCAGGCCATTCTGTTCAACAGGATAACACAGCTTAGGCCATTTCCTCCATTTCTTGTTTGCTTTGACTGGTGTAGAGCCCCAAAGTAAAGTAGCCATTAGCTTCTCAAGAGTTTGGATGGTGTGAGCAGTTGGAATCATTACTGTAAAAAGATGCCGAGGGATAGCATATAGAACAGATTTGATCAGAGTGATCTTCCCTCCAGCTGATAACCATTTGTGTTTCCAGAGACTCGGTTTTTTCTGGATTTGCTATATAAGAGGGTGAAAGTGACAGTTGAGCACTTTGCCTTGAAATATTGGACATCCAAGGTATTTAAAAGGCATGGTGCCTTCTTTCATTTCCAGGATGGATTTTATTTGATTTTTCTTGGCTATAGTGGCATGTTTACTTGTGAAGAAGTCACTTTTATCATAGTTGATTTTCTGTCCAGTGACTACCTCAAAAGTGGCCAAAAAAGCTTTCAGATTAATCAAAGTGTGTTTGTTAGCAGTGATGAAGAGCACAGTATCATCTGCATAGGAGAGATGTGAAATTGTCATAGCATTTCTGGGAAGAGAAAAATAAGTGAGTTTCCCATTTTGAAATACATATGCTAAGCTTCTGGAAAATGATTCAGAAAAGATGTTAAACAAAAGAGGAGAAAGTGGATCCCCTTGTTTAATCCCTCTGGAAGCTTGAATGATGGTTTTCCATTAATTAAGACTGAAAACCAAACCTGTGATAGATTCTTTAAAATGCAAGCAATAAAATGAGGGTGAAAACCAAACTTTGTGAGGATTTTACTAAGAAATGACCATCTAACTCTGTCAAAAGCTTTTCACAGGTCCAACTTAATGATACAGTTTGGGTCCCTGGCTTTCTTATTGTGATGTCTAGTCATTTCCTTCAAATATAAGACATTATCAGAAATGTCCCTCTGTTGCATAAATGCAGTTTGATTAGGTGAGATAATACCACTCATTAAAGGTTGCATTCTGTTCATGATGATTTTAGAGCATATCTTGTTTATGACATTTGATAAGCTTATTGGTCTAAAATCATCAAAAGAGACAGGAGTATCCTTTTTAGGTATAACTGTGATCCATGTGGCAGCTATACCTCTTGGTAAATCAGCTCCTATTAAAAAATCATTAACAGCCTCAAGTAAGTCAGCAGAGATTGATTCCCAGGACTTAATGTAGAAAATAGATGAATATCCATCTGGACCAGGGGAGCTGTTCTTATTTAGTGAAAGTACAGTCCTTTTTAGTTCATCTATTTCTACAGGCTTAAGCAAAGCAGTGTTCTGAGCCTCAGAGATAAGGGATGGAATTTGAGATAGAAAATGTTCACAAAAATGGTCATCTGATGGAGTATGCTCATTGGATAGAAGATCTGAGTAGTACTGAACAGCTTCAGTTTCAATCTGGGAAATATCATCTATCCAAATCCCTGCAGCATCTCTTATTTTTGTGATACTCAATTTTAATCTTTTTTCTTTCAAAGAATGATGAAAGAATTTAGAGTTAACATCTCCCTCTTTCATCCATTTCAGATTGGCTTTATATTTCCAGAAATGCTTTTGCTCTTTTATTACTTTTCTAAGTTGGGCTCTCTTGAGTTTCAGTATGATTAATTCTGTGTCACATTGATTGTGATAAAAAATGATCTCCTGAAATCTCAGAGATCCCTCAGCCATTTCTACATTTTTGTGAACATTCCCAAAAATCTGTTTATTCCATATTTTTAGTTCCCTTTTCAATCTCTGGAGTTTTAGGTAAAATTTTAACAATCCAGAGTGAGTCATTGGGATCATCCAGTTTTGATGTACAAAGTTCTGAAATTCAAGCCTTTTGTACCAAGTGTTTATGAACCTAAAAGATTTTGGAAATGTTTTAATGGTTGTATCTATTCTAAGAAAAAGAGGGCTATGGTCTGAATTATCCCTATTGAGGACCAGGATTGAGGAATTAGGGAACTGAGTATTCCAAGAATGGGTACACAGTCCTCTATCCAACCTTTCTGTTGTTGGATTTCTCAGCCTTTTGTTAGTCCAGGTGAATTCATTCCCTACTGTATTAATGTGGAGTAAAGACATACTGTCTATACATTTCTGAAAATCCTTCATACTACCAAGTGGAGGGTTAGAAGGACCATTGTAATCAGATATAGAGAGCATGTCATTATAATCTCCTGTAAAAAATGTATCAGAATTAGGAATGGCCTTAAGATCTTCCCATAAGGCCTTTCTCCCTTTTCTGGTTCTTAGACCATACACAAAAACACCATTCATGGTCAGATTAGTATTTTGGTGGTGTATTTGAGTGTGTAAGAATTGAGGCATGTCTGCAATTAGTTGGATAGATATAGGATCTTTCCAAAATAACCATATTTGACCAGATCGTGCATGCATGAAGTGTTGAAAATGCAGAATTCTCATATAGTGATCACATGTAGAATTATAGTGCTTAGGTTCTATGATGCATAACAATATTATTATCAGAAACAAGTTTGACTAGTCTATCCAGTGCAGTTTCCATGCCCTGAATATTCCAGACCATGCAATTAATTTTATGAGTTGTATCAATCATTAAAAACATTTTTAGAGCTTTTTGATGCAGACCTTGATATGGACATGGTTCTATTGATCTGTGTGAAAAATGTTTTAATAGAACTTTTGTGAGATGAAGGGACCTTACTGTCATTTACCTGTCCTTTAGAAACAGAGGGGTCATCATTCTGAACCTTGTAAGGATCTACATTGGTATCTTCATGCATGTGTGAAAGTGGAGAGAACCCGTTTCTGTTTCTTTCTTGAGACAAAAATAGAAGATTGTTAGCATGAAATGTAGGAGGAGAAATGTTATTCAGACCTTAGGGGATGGAGGTATCATCTTTGGAGTATTGTCTTTTGAGTTTGGCTTTATAAGAAACAGTAGTGAACTGATCCAGGTTGGATATCTTAGAGCCTTCCTTTTTCCTCCATGTTGTCCTTCTCTGGTTCAGGTAGGTGTTGGAAGGCCAAGGTGGAGAGGTGGGATTTGACTGTGAGCTGAGATGCTTAGATTGAACAGGTGAGGAAGGAGCAGAGTTGATATACTCTTGAGCTTCCACAAAATCTCCCTCTGAGTTGGAATCTTCTTTAAGCACTGGACTTTCAGGTATTGGCAGCAAGATGGGAGATGATCTGGGAGGATCATATGCCTGAGGGTCAGTGATAGCACTAGTTGTAGCTGTAATAGGTATGTGGCCTGTTTTCATCTGAATAGGGACATCAGTAGAGCTGGATGGCAGTAGTGTATTTTTTGGGGAAGGCTTTTGTGAGGGTTTAGGCTTAGAAGGGATGGACTTAGCTGGTTTCTGTGAGGAAGAGGGAATATCTGAGAGGGGTAGTGTGACATTGGTGTTGGAGGTGTTGGGAGTGATAGTGCTATTAGGCTGAGCAGCCTAAGAGGTGTGAGTGTTGGTTCCAGTTGGAGGGGCTAGTTGTCTGCAAATTTTGTCATCATGCCCAACTTTCTTGCAGTGTGAGCAGTAGGTAGGCAAATTATCATACTCTAATCTAACCTTTTTGCAGTTTTGAGTGGAACCTAGCCTTATATCATATGGGATTGGTTGCATCAAATCTAGTTCAACACAAATCTTAATGGCAGAAGGCCTAGTGATAAGCTGGGTGGCTGAATCAATTTTGATGAAACTACCTATGTGATTGCCCAACTGTTCAAGAACAGATTCATTATAGTAGTACATCGGAGGTTTGTAGATAGTTACCCATACCGGAACAATGGAAGATTCCGACTCCGTTGAGAAATCAGGTGTCCATTTCAGCACTCTCATAGGGAATCCATCCATAGACCATGTAGCTTTCATCCAGCATCTTTGAAAATTAGATTTGTTGGTGAAGCGGATCAAGATGTGGCGGTGATCGATGGCCCCCAATTGGTATGTTCCGGTGAAGTCTGCCGCCTTAAACGCAGCCTCAATTGCCGGCATTGATGGCCGACCCTTGCTAAATTTGCCAATCAGCGCGATTCTGTACGGTTTGGAAAGGATTTCGATCTGATCCGGTGTGAAGATGCAAGCTAATTCACCTTTGAACTCGGAGGTGGCTCTGATATCAGGGTTAGATGGAAGGGAAGTCGATAAGGGCGGAGATTTGGCTTGGAGAGCATTAAGGAATGACATTTGGCCGCTAATCGGCGGTGTCCCCGCCATGGTGGCGGGGCGGTGGTTTGGGATTTTTGTGACCGTTCACGGTGGAGATTCGGTGTAACGGTAATATTGTCGGAGAAAGTTAGGTAGATTGGTTCAGAATTCTAGAGAGAAGGAGGAGCGAAATTTCATGAGAGAGAAAGCCTTGCGATGAAACTTCTTCTGTGTCCAAGGTTAACTTAATTGTACTATTCAAAAATCAAAATAAATTAAATTAAATAATGAAATATATTGTTGCATAAAATCGAACAATACCATAAAATAAATAAATAAATATTAATGCATATTTATAATATATTTAATAACATTTTATTAATATATTTGATTAATAATATATTATTAATGATATTTAATAAATATTATTGCATAAAAAATATATAAGAAAATATATTATTGCATAAAATCGAACAATACCATAAAATAAATAAATACCAAATCAAAATCCGGTGGAGAAAATGAAATGGGAAATCTGACTTCTTGAAATGTGCATAGTCTTAAATTTAGTTGGATGGATTCTTCAAAAGTTGTCCATTTAGTCAGCTATAGCTGGACGTCATCCAATTTTCTTCAACTCTATCATCGTAAAAGACTCATCTTTATAAGTTGGGATCATGTTGTTGCATATGCAATGCTTTGTGTAAGGTTCTTCTTTAGGTATAATGGTGAAATCACCCTACAAATTTAAGGTTGTTACGGTGGATGGAAAAAGTCATCATATATCGACATGAATAGTTGATGGTAAGTTCAGAGTCAAGAACGAAAAGATATCAAATATCGACAAACTCTGTATAAAAATTTTTTGATCGTAATTTTCCATCATTTAAATATAAATAGTTAATGATGATGAAATCAGATTCAACTAATATATCGACAGAAAGACTCTATACAGAGTTTGTTAAACCATTAGAGTGGGGTTGAGTCCCCATCAATTCACTAGCATACAAGAAGAGAAAAAAAATGGAGCCAATCATTAATTTGGTTTTTATTCCAATTTCAACATTTTTAGAACAGAAACTATGCTTTGGATACCATTCTCACTTGAAAAAGAAAATAAAAGAGAGAAAAACAAAAAGTAGAAGAAAAGAAAACCAGCTTGCTGATTCAGGCATTGTCATGTGCAAGCAACAAATCATTAGCTTAGTATCAAATCAAGTCTAGCTGTATCAAAACATCAAAATTCAACATTTTGTAACCCTACAATGCATCATCTCTGCCACATAATTCAGGCCGGCCTGATTAAGTTCAGCCTATTAAGATTCAAAAACTGATTCAGTTGGCAACAGATTCATCAAAAGTTCACTCATAAAACACGATTACTTTCTGCGCTTGAGGCGCTTCAACTGCTCAACCGCGTGCGCGCAGCCTTCCTTCAGTACAGCCCTTTTGTCATCCTTGAAGTTCCACAGCTCCAGAACCGGATACCTCCCGCTCCTGTTGTACTCATTCAGCTCCCTCAAGGCTCTAGCCACTGTCTCGTAAACTCCCTCTCCCAGTTCGCGCCTTAGCTTACTCAGTTTCTCATCATCTGGATTCACAATTTCCTGAAATTATTGATCAAGAAATGGACTAATCAGAACAGAAAACTAAGATGACTCCTGAAAATAGTGATAATAAAACATGCTTAGCTAAAATTAAAAATTAGATGATGAAAAGATCATGTATCATCTGTTCACAACATCCAGTGATCAAGAAATCATGCTAATGAGGTCAGAATCATGAAATCATGCTAATGAGATCAGAAAATCATGAAATCATGCTCATGCAATCAACATTTAAGAACAGAAAAGGCGAAAGATAGACACGAACCATGAAATTATCAGTTCCAGTGATTGGCACCATCGTGTAAGGATCCCAGTGGGGATTCCTGAGTTCTTCAGACCACTGTGAGCACAGCTCAGTTGCTTTGAGTTCAACTTTCTTTTTGCTTGACATTCTGTCCTTGATTGCTGCGCGGAATGGTTCGATATCGACATCTCCAAGCCGCTTCACCCCGATAACCTTATTAGTACTGTCATTCAGATGCTACAGAAACACACCGCGATAACACTCAGATTTTTATGAGAGAAATGAATCATGGTAAACAGGTTCTTAACTTACCTTGATCAGTTCTTTTCTAGCATCCTGCAGTTCATCATTCGTGTTACGCTCCTTGATGATAAGAGCTTGGTTCAGTTCTGTCATAGATTCCAGCTCCTCTTCTTTCTCTTTAAGCTCGTTCTGAATTTGCACCAACTTCTTCCCTGCTTCTTCCCCTTCATCTCCCATGTGTTTCTTCACTTGGATAGCTCCTTTGAGGGTCTCAATCTCCAGCTCCAGCATTGATTTTGTATCCAGTTTCTTTTGGATCTCAATGATTCGAGCATGGAGCTTCTCTTTTGCTCTCTGAAGAGTATAGTTCAAAGTTTAGAACACGTACTTCTAAAAGGACGGGATCAGGACCAATCGAGACAGTACCTTGTGTTCAGCAGCCAACTTCAACATATCTTCATCAACCTGTTTTTGTTCTTCGGTGGCCTTCCTATTCTGTATCAATCATGACATAATACATCTCTTCAAATATACGCAACTCGATGGATCAAAATGACAAAGGTAAAAACATCAAACTTATGCAATAGTAGCTTGAAATATGGTATGCGGCATTAGATTCAGGAAATAATACGCGATTAAAATCATACGCAATAAAGACTATGTACCATTTCTTGCTGCCAAGCAAGCCTTTCCCTCTCTCTCTGCTGAGCAAGTTTTTCCCTCTCCTGCTTATTGGCAGCCTGTTTCTTCCTCAGCTCCTCCTCCTTGTCCATCAGCTTCCTTCTCTCAACTTCAAGACTCGATAACGCCTTCTCGTGGGCTGCAAAAATGTCCTTCAGCTGAGAACTGTCTAACTCTTGCATCCTTTTCAGCTCCAGAGCACGCTAACATGAAAAAAAAACAGTTATATAAACAAAAAAAAAAAAACAATCCAGAGTTTAAAACAGGATGAGACAACTGCACACCATCATCGAAATGGCGATGGAGATCCTCCTTCTGTCCCTCAATCTTGTTAATAATCTCACTAGTCTCAGTGAACTTCGTTTCGAAATCCTTGATGGTCTGAGCTTTCACATCGATTTCCTGAGCCAAGTTAGAGACAAGGCTAGAGAGCTTCTTCTGCTCATCTTCTTGAACATCCAGGACTGTCTTCAAATCAGCCTTCCTCTTAAGATACGGACAAATGTTTCAGATGATCTGAAGTCATCCGCTTGCGCTATCCATCCATACAGTTCATCTCCAACATAGCTCGAAGTGAAGTAATCCTTCTTACCATGCTGTTTTCCTTCAAACCATCTGTCAAAGTTCATCGCGTGGCTGAATCCAATCCAATCATTCTTGAACTCCACCACTGCGAATCCAGAGAATCCAGATCGGCCGCTCCACATTGGAATGACTCTCTGAGGGCTGAACCCTTCAGCAGTGAGCATGTCTCTGAGCTTTGCCCCACTCTCTCCCACATACCTAGTCCCATCATGTTGGCGAGGAATGTTTGCCACGATCCCCATCCAGGGATACACAAACAGCTGATCCCCTTCATTCTCTTGACTCGAATCCATCGAATCCCTGGAACAAAATTAGATGAACATCAACTTCATCAGACCTAACCAAAATCCATCTAATGAATTCACCACACGATCAACACGCAATCACAATGTCACACAAACACACACAGAACCATATGAGCAAAGTAAGATGATTTTCAACTATCAACACACTCATCACAACAAATTCACAGAAATTGGTCCATCTGTCGAGATTCATGCCTCTCCAGAACTCTCACAAAGTCACTCAGCAATACACTTATGCAACTCTACCTAGGGTGTAAAATGCTTTAATCGGGCAGATACAGAACCAGGACCAAAATTCTTGCAGAAAAATCTAATCTTACGAGAGATTAACAAGTATCGATCATCCTCAGTCAAAAATTATATCAACATCATGAACAGCAAACAGCAAAACTAAACAAATCATGAACATGCAGCAACCACAACAAGTTGATCCAACAAAAAAACTGGATAATCACGTGTTCACGATCCAAAAACAACTGGGTAAATCATGATTTAGAAACAAGCAACAAGAATGGATTCAAGGCAGCAAACACAGCAAAAACCACAACAAAACAGAGTGAAAAAAACACAGAATCATGATGAAGATGCTGATTTCTTCATAAAAACACACCTTTCTGCAGATTCAAACGGAAGAAAATGTTGATTGATGGAGAAGATTTGTTCCTCTCTCTCGGGATATGCTAATGTCAATTCGTATTGTGCAGAGAGACGCTCTGCACTCCTTTTATTTTGCTCCTCTGTACTGAGTGTACTGTAGCTAGTTAAAGTCACCCACGCGCATTCCTTCGCGTGATGATTGATTCATACAGGTGGCGGGACTCTATTGGTTATTGTGAGGCACATGGAAGGGTAGAGATGCGGGGTTGTATTTCCATTTCTTCTCAATTTAATCTTTTCTGGCTGAAATGTAACGTCAAAAGATTGAGGCTGTGTTTGGTTCGCAAGGTTTTTGAGAGTCTGGATTTTGTTTTGGGTTTTTGAGAGTTGGGTTTTTGTTTGGGATTTTGAAAGTCTGATTTTGCAAAATCCTTGTTTGGTTAGGTTGAGTTTGTGAGTATGAAACAAAGTTTTTGATTGGTTTTTAGGATTTTGCAAGTCTGGATTTTGGAAAACTTGATAAACCAAACAAGATTTTACAAAACTGGACTTGGATAGTCCAAGTTTTGCAAAAACTTGTCCAACCAAACACACCCTGAGTTTTTACTATAAACGGAAATATGATGGATACAAGTAATGAGAAATGGTAAAAAAGAGGGTCTTTGAAAATAGTCAAATTATTGTGTTTTAATTATTTAGGTGATATACTTCCAAAAACAATTAATTTTACTTTTCAAATTTGGATGTATCTCTAATTTACTAGTGGTACTTTACATGATAAATTTCAAATAATGGATTGATAATTCACACTTTTATTGATTTTTTGAATTATTATTTGAATAGAAACACTATAAAAGTGTAGGTACTAGGTAGAAATTCAATCGATTTAAAGTCAGAAACTATTATTAAAATTTAAGGGTTTCGATTTGCTAGATCATAACATGTAAGCTAATATTAACCTTTTTTATTGTCGACCTTTTCTATTGTTTCAAAATCTAGTGTATATTACGATTCATTTATTTATTATTATTTTAAATGTAATCTGAAAAAAGATTATTACTTATGCAATATTCAACGATGGTATATAATCTCACTATATTAGCATATGCGAGTTAACTTTGGGTACGTACCAAGATTAGCAATAAGGTTAGGCGGGCTGGAAGCTCCAAATCCAAATCCAAATCCAAACCCAAACCCAAACCCAACCCATTATATTTGACCCAAATGTCCAACAACCCCGATTCAAGATCAATCTCAAATTCAGTGCAAGTTCACGGCATTGATCATACTAGATTGCGACATTAATTTTGATTCATTTTAAGGGCAGATCTGTGCATAACTAGGTATGTCTGGAGCCACACCTAAAATTTGGGGGCGAGTCCACCATATCTAAGGGTTCGCTTATTGATTTTGGGCGATGATGCAGGTTTTTCGTCGGAGCAGATCGGCGTCCGTACGCCGTTGCATTATCACAACCACAAATCGTCACCACCACTAATATCCAGTCCCCCGGCAGATCTGTGCATAATTAGGTATGACTGGAGCCACACCTAAAATTTGGGGGCGAGTCTAAAAATTTTAGGAAATTTCACCAGATCTAAGGTTTCGCTTATTGATTTTGGGCGACGATGCAGGTTTCTCGTCGGAGCAGATCGGCGTCCGTACGCCATCGTAGTACCACAACAACAAATCACCACCACCGCTCATACCCAGTCCCCTGCATCGTCGGATCCTCTGTGCTCTTCACTCCGACAGCAGCAGGTTTTCATCCGACCTTAATTTTTATTGTTATGAATATGATATAATTTAGGTTTTATTGATTGAAATTGATATAATTTTATAAATGTGATTGATTGATTGCATATGTATAAACCCCATGCTCATTAATCTGATATATTGAATTTAATTAGGATATCCTAAAATGTTGATCCATCTTAGATTATCCGGAATTGATTGAGGGTGAATAGGGTTAATCAGCCATAATTTGAAGAAGGTTTTCTATACTCCATTGATTTTATTTTAATATACCATTGTTGGTTCTTCTTGGCAATGCAGATGAGAATGGTTGTTGTTAAGTTCTTTGCTTTGTTCAGCTAAGCCTGATGCCCTGCCCATCCATATAATGGTTGCCAATGATGTCCCTGAGAGTTGGACAGCTCTCAGCTGAAGGACATTTTTGCAGCCCACGAGAAGGCGTTATCGAGTCTTGAAGTTGAGAGAAGGAAGCTGATGGACAAGGAGGAGGAGCTGAGGAAGAAACAGGCTGCCAATAAGCAGGAGAGGGAAAAACTTGCTCAGCAGAGAGAGAGGGAAAGGCTTGCTTGGCAGCAAGAGATGGTACATAGTCTTTATTGCGTATGATTTTAATCGCGTATTATTTCCTGAATCTAATGATGCATACCATATTTCAAGCTACTATTGCATAAGTTTGATGTTTTTACCTTTGTCATTTTGATCCATCGAGTTGCGTATATTTGAAGAGATGTATTATGTCATGATTGATACAGAATAGGAAGGCCACCGAAGAACAAAAACAGGTTGATGAAGATATGTTGAAGTTGGCTGCTGAACACAAGATACTGTCTCGATTGGTCCTGATCGCGTCCTTTTAGAAGTATGTGTTCTAAAATTTGAGCTATACTCTTCAGAGAGCAAAAGAGAAGCTCCATGCTCGGATCATTGAGATCATTAAGATCCAATATCGACATCTCCAAGCCGCTTCACCCCGATAACCTTATCAGTACTGTCATTCAGATGCTACAGAAACACACCGCGATAACACTCAGATTTTTATGAGAGAAATGAATCATGGTAAACAGGTTCTTAACTTACCTTGATCAGTTCTTTTCTAGCATCCTGCAGTTCATCATTCGTGTTACGCTCCTTGATGATAAGAGCTTGGTTCAGTTCTGTCATAGATTCCAGCTCCTCTTCTTTCTCTTTAAGCTCGTTCTGAATTTGCACCAACTTCTTCCCTGCTTCTTCCCCTTCATCTCCCATGTGTTTCTTCACTTGGATAGCTCCTTTGAGGGTCTCAATCTCCAGCTCCAGCATTGATTTTGCATCCAATTTCTTTTGGATCTCAATGATCCGAGCATGGAGCTTCTCTTTTGCTCTCTGAAGAGTATAGCTCAAATTTTAGAACACATAGATTTGCTTAGTTACTTCTAGAACGACGCGATCAAGACTAATCGAGACAGTACCTTGTGTTCAGCAGCCAACTTCAACATATCTTCATCAACCTGTTTTTGTTCTTCAGTGGCCTTCCTATTCTGTATCAATCATGACATAATACATCTCTTCAAATATACACAACTCGATGGATCAAAATGACAAAGGTAAAAACATCAAACTTATGCAATAGTAGCTTGAAATATGGTATGCAGCATTAGATTCAGGAGATAATACGCGATTAAAATCATACGCAATAAAGACTATGTACCATTTCTTGCTGCCAAGCAAGCCTTTCCCTCTCTCTCTGCTGTGCAAGTTTTTCCCTCTCCTGCTTATTGACAGCCTGTTTCTTCCTCAGCTCCTCCTCCTTGTCAGTTAGCTTCCTTCTCTCAACTTCAAGACTCAATAACGCCTCCTTGTGGGCTGCGAAAATGTCCTTCAGCTGAGAACTATCCAACTCTTGCATCCTTTTCAGCTCCGAGCACGCTACCATGAAAAAGAATAGTTAAATAAACCAAACAAAAAATTCCAGTGTTTAAAACAGAATGAGGCAACTACACACCTTCATCAAAATGGCGATGCAGATCCTCCTTCTGTCCCTAAATCTTCTTAATAATCTCACTAGTCTCACTGAACTTAGTTTCAAAGTGCTTGATGGTCTGAGCCTTCACATCTATTTCCTTTGTCAAGTTAGAGACAAGGCTAGACAGCTTCTTCTGCTCATCTTCTTGAACATCCACGACTGTCTTCAAATCCGCCTTCTTCCTAAGGTATGGACCAAATGTTTTAGATGATCTGAAGTCATCCTCTTGCGCTATCCATCCATACAGTTGATCTCCAACATAGCGCGAAGTGAAAGCATGTATTCTGGGTTATCTTATGGGAGTGTTTGGTGATTAGATGATTCATGTTAGTTGTTAACTGATTGAATTTAAATCTCGATTAATTAACTAGATCATAACCTTTGACCTGGCATGTTAAAATGTGGACCTTTTTAATTGTCTCGAAACCAATGCTGGCTCAAAGATTTTAGGGGCCTAAATCAAAACTAAAAAGAGATCTTTATTTTGAGTTATTGTAAAAATAGGCCCATTTCTTAGTCATGTTATGACTTATTATGTGCAATTATTATGTTTTGATCGTCTAAATATATATTAAATACACATTAAATTTATAAAAATAGGGCATATTTCGGCCCAAAATTTGGGGGCTTGAAGTTGTGTAGTCATCCAGTTCACTGCTTGGGCCGGACTTGCTAGAAACCTCATGCATATTACGATTCATTCATTTATTATATTAATATGGAAAAGATCATTTGTGCAATATTCAACTATAATATTAATTCTCACTATATTAAAATATGCGAGTTACATTTGGGAATCATGACTAGTAATCAGGTCGGGTTGGAAGCTTTAAATCCAAATCAAACTCAAACCACACCCAAACACATACCCAAAACCAACTCAATATATTGCATTTGAGCCAAACCCAACCCAACCCAATATATTGCATTTGACCCAAACCCAATCCAACCCAATATAGGTTGGTGATTACGATTCTCTTTTTTTATTCATTATTTAAACTACGATGACTCATCATCGATTCTTATTTTCATTTTTATGTAATTTAGATTTCATTGATTTGAACTGATATAATTACTGTTTTCCATTAAACCATTGGTGGGAGGAGGTTTATTAAACTTCTCAACCTTTTGAAAATGGTCTAGTTGCCCCAATTATTCAATACTAGATGATACCTGTGCCCATGCACGGATGTCTTCTAACGATTTGACAAAAAAGATTAGCATTTATTAATAATATAGACATGAGAATTTCTTATAGAATATAAAAGATATTAAATTCAGATTATTTGTAATATTCATGTTATATATATATATGCCAATAAATAAAATGAAATAAAATTACATGTATAATTATTTTTACTTTATTTGATGATAATCATTTAAGAATAAATATATATACTAACTAGCTAAATATCATCGTGCGTTGCACGATATATTTAATCTTTTTTATGTTAATATTATGAACAAACTTATGAAGATGAGGATGAAGTGTGTTTAACGAAAAACTCTTTAAAGATAATTAACAAAATTATAGTGGTGAATTTCAAAAGATTATGAAATTGTCAATATATATCGTAATTGTCAGGTTATTCATCAAAGGTAATTATTATAAAATAATATATATTAAGATCAAAATGTAAGAAATTTATTTAATATTAAGTTAATTAATAGATAAATATTTTTATAAGTACACATTTTAAGATAATTAATAGATAAACCAGCAAGTGCTTTATATTGTACGCTTCTTATCCCTTTTATACTTGGAATGGAATCCCTCCCTCGTCGGAGTTTCATTTCCTTCACTTGTTGGAACTTTAGCTTCAGATTTTTAAAGGCATTGTTTAGTGTAACAATATATTAATACCATAGTTATACTATATTGTACGTAAACAATATATTGTATTAGTGTAACAATATAAATAGAAAGACCTTAATATGGAAATGGTTAGTGTATAGTGAATATAAATGAGTTGTATTTTTGCGCGTAATTTGTAGTAATTTGTGTTAATATGGAAGACAGAAAAAAGTTATGGTAAATTACGGCTAAAAAAAAGAAACAAAAACATATTAATACCACAAAAAGTCATACGTAGAGATTATAAATGTAACCTTGCCAAAAATTATGTGGGATGAAGAATGAAATAATAAAAAAAAAACAAAATAAGGAATATATAAAAATTGTAGGCGCAGGAATATGATGAACTTGCGGTGGTTATGCGGTGGTTTTAGTCAAAAACTACGTAGTTTCATCCTTTTTATTTCTTTTTATTAATTTATTTATTGACCGGAGCAATAACTCTTCTAGTTCCCTTTAGAAAGAAGGAGAAACTAATTAAGTAAAAGGGTTAAAAACGGTATATCTATATTATTACTTAAAGTAAGATGTCATATACTTCTATGTGAAGAACTACATAATTATTGATAGCATTTTTTAGTGCAACGATAATCAAATCAATTACTTGAAAGATAAATTTAAAGATGAGAATTCAAAAAGGTCAATAAAATAGAATAATTTAAAAAAGTCAAAATTAGTTTTAGAGAAGACAAATGAATGTTCAAGAAAAAGCACGTAGAAAATTATCATGTATAATATAGTTTAAACAGACTAAAACGGAAAAACTATTGATCTCATAAATTTTGTAATGTTAATGGTGCAATCAGCTACCATCAAAACAAAGGACCTTACTGAAATTTCTTATTCTTATAACCAACAAAATTGATGGCTAAAAATCATGTCAAAATATAAAATAAAGAATACTTGAGAGTCTAAACTAAACAATCCTTGATGTTAGAGTCCAAATAAGATGTCCTACCCCAGCTTCTCACTTCAGCCATTTTTATTCTTCTGCAATGCTTCTTGCCTAGCATTGTAATTATGTACTCTGATAGGGTATGGGCGAGGTCAAGTAGTTCACACAAGATGAGGACCCCCGCCTTACTTGACAGCTCACACAAAGTACGCACACGTGAGACCCCGTGCTCAACACGTGCAGAACACATGGAGGAACACAACAGAATCAATGGAGACGCTCACACCGGATGAGACTCCCAACAGGTATAAAGGAAGGAGAGCTTCCTCTCTCTTTCCTCAGATTCTCTCAACATGTCACTCAGATTAATTTCCTTTCTCTAAACACCCCAGAACTAACTTGGGCGTCGGAGCGGGCGACGGCCGCCCGCCGCCCGCCTGAGCTCACTTTGCTCATTGTCCAGGTTTGAGAAAAAGGTCATTGATAGGGTATGGGCCATAAAGCCCATACAAGGTCAATTAGTCCACACAAGATGAGGACCCTCGCCTTGCTTGACAGCTCACACAAAGTACGCACACGTGAGACCCCGTGCTCAACACGTGCAGAACACATTGAGGAACACAACAGAATCAATGGAGACGCTCACACCTGATGAGGCTCCCAACATGTATAAAAGAAGGAGAGCTTCCTCTCTCTTTCCTCAGATTCTATCAACCTGTCACTTAGATTTCCTCTCTCTAAAACACCCCAAATCTTACTTGGGCGTCGGAGCGGGCGACGGCCAAACGCCTCCCGCCTGAGCTCACTTTGCTCATTGTGCAGGTACGAGAAGAAGGTCATCACCTTACTGGAAGTCCAATCCATACCGGAAATCCAGAACCATATCATTGGCGCCGTCTGTGGGGAGTGCTGATCTATCTCGCTCACGCAGCTCGATTCACTGATTGAAATTCAATGGAACAGACCCCAGTTGCAGAGGGGACTATCCTTGATGTCACGCCGCCGGCAAACCCACCCGTGCGGCACACCAACCAAGAGCCCATGACTCCGGAGATGTTTCAGGTCAGCCGCTAGATTGATCCAGGCATGGGATTTGTTCCTGATCTATTAGGCCTAACCATTGTTGACCGGAGGAAAGTTGGTTACAAGTGGGATCCATTCATTCTAGCGACACAGGCCGACCAAGTGTTCTACGTGAAGGACCCTGCTTCTGTTCACTAGGAGATTGTACTGAACGGGAAGAGAGAATTTATTGGTGGAGATAGTCAAGAAGAATGTTTGAACGATGTGGATACCTTTAAAATAGCCTTTGATGGTGAAGACAATAGAAACTTACATGAAACTGGAGCAAATATCCGCCGTTGCCAGTGTAGGTTGGATCATGAAGAAGGGCAGTGGTTTGATGAGTGGGATACCAAAGAAAAAACAACCACCTAAGGCAAAGGGGTCGAAGAGAAAAAAGATGCGCGTTTCGTAAATGTAAAACACATCGCTCTAGAGCATTTAATGTATATTATGTCTAATATTGTAATAGAATTTGTGTTCTTATGTTATTTATCCTTGTAGGGGTACTCCTTGTGTAATTAGAATTGCGAAAACCCAATAAATTGGCGAGTATCACTTAAGTGACACATTTTCCGTACTCTTTCCGAAATCGTAACACACTCAACCGGCCCATTTACGCTATCGGAAATGGTTTTGTAATCTAATAAATAAATCATATTTCCTGAAATATTATTTAGCTAGCTCCAGTGGGTTACCCGGATGCCTTTCCAGCTCGTAAACTTTTCTTCTTCCGGATGATTTCCGAAATCGTAAAGGCATCTTCTTTTTTATGTAAAAAATCCATGTTTTCCCGGCTCATTTCCGAAATCGGAAGTGCTTAGACCAGAATTTAATTTGTGCATTTTTTAAATCCAGTGGATTACCCGGATGGGCTTCCGGCTCGTAAAGTTTTAAAAGTCAGGTATTTTCCGAAATCAGAAATTGATAGCAGAAGGTGTTCCGTACTGATTCCGACTTCGGAAACCAATCATTGACTCTTAAAAAAAAAGTTGTAAACCATGATTTTGTCTCTACAAGTGAAATACATTACGAATGAAATAACAAGTGAAAACAAGGGATGTATTTAAATGAAAGCCATAATATTGTATTATAGAATGCCAAATGAAATGATGTTTGATGCTAGGAACAATCCAACTACTTAGAAGGTGATGTGCTTCATTACATCATTGTCATCTTTGTCTTCATCAGCCGGATCTTGGTGTCCATGTGCCTCATCTGCCTCGGCACCAGTAACCAGCCTCGATTGTGAGCCGCCCGCTTCACCACCACCCGTTCCCCGCATCATCGCCTCGCGCTCAGCTCTATGAATAGCGCGCTCCCGCTTTTCAGCCAACCGCGCTTCCTTGCTTACATACAAGAAATCAGGGATTTTTTACTTCATTCTCTTGTAAAATTGTTTCCACCCCACATTCTCGTCGATTTCTGCCATAAAAATATTAAAGAATATTAATAACTAAGTAAAAACTAACAACAAATTCAGAAAAACAAACAAACATTAAAGAATATTACCTTGCTTCTCAACATTTTGCATCGTCTTGTTCTTTGTTTTGGGTGGCTTGTTCATCCAAGCTCCATCAAATACCACCATCCTTCTACTGTCAAAATAATCTAGGTCTAACTTCTCCGACCTAATACCCGACGGAGAACTAAGTGGGAAAGATTTCTGGTACGACAACATAAAGCTTCCGGCCAGAAAAAAAGTAATAAAACTACCATAGGGTAGATTATCCCGTGGCTTTTCCCCCTTCACCGCCATTTTCATATGCTCCAAGATGGTGAATCCAGGGTTTGTCAATTTGTTCTCTGCAAGATAGAAGAACTCCATGGCAGTGGTGGTGTTTGGCTCTGTGGAATAACCTGCCCTCTAAGGTCATGAACTTTGTATTTAACTTGTTGGCTGCAGCTCCAGGGTTGGAGTTGTGGCGCCCAAAGTACTTCTCAGCTAAAGATACTTTATTCAGGCCGTGCATCTGATCGGGGTGATCTGGCATATGGCCCTTGTAATGGACATTGTAAGGGCCATCTTTTTTCTGAGGGTGGCATTCTTCAAGTTTCTGGTAAGGAAAGCCTAAAACCCGGTTTATCAAATTCCAACTAACCTCCATTTTCATACCATTCACCCCTGTTGTGCAACTACCATCCTCCAACTCATGCAATTACCATAAAACTGACATACCTCCTCAGAATAAGTCTCACTACTATTAAACACTAATTCAGTCAAATAGTGTTTACCTAGGGTAATTTCTATGACATTACCAAGCAACAAATCCTCCACATCATCATAATCAACATAATAACTATCAAGAATATTGCAGTGATCACGAATGTACTCATACCTCTC
This sequence comes from Sherardia arvensis, assembly GCA_948330725.1. Classification (NCBI taxonomy): domain Eukaryota; kingdom Viridiplantae; phylum Streptophyta; class Magnoliopsida; order Gentianales; family Rubiaceae; genus Sherardia; species Sherardia arvensis. The sequence continues at coordinate 32,944,162 of OX415241.1, forward strand.
TTGGTTTGCCTTGGAGAAAAAGATCGAATCATCATAGTCGTCGTCCGATTCTTCATGGACTAGTGCAGCCTTGGTTTTTGACTTCTTGGGTGCCATGGGTTTTCGATGTCGGATCTAGTAATGTGGTAAAAATTCTAACTTGATGGATTTGGACGGCTGATTGGTGACTATAGGTGGGCGTTGAAGGTGGAGAAGGAGTTTTGATTGTTCTGATTTGGGACATAAGACTGCAGATAAGTTAATTTTTGTTTTATATGTCTCCCGTTTCCGAAGTCGTAAACCACCCGCAAATAAATTTCGAGCACTTTACGGGTTCAGAAACTACACGACAAGACATTCATTTACCCCCATTCCTATTTCCGGTGTCGTAAAGCACTCGCAGTTGGACAAATATTTCCCCAATACTATTTACGAAATCGCAAATATAAAATTTCTGTTAATCCGGCCCATTTCCGAAGCCGTAAATGAGTCACATTTATCAACATTAATTTAGTCAAAAATTAAATAATTTTAAATTTTAGAGATGCAGTTTATATACTAAAGATTATTATTTAGCACATGCTCTTTTTTTCAGCTTGTTTTTTTTTTATAAAAAAAATCAGTTCATTTTCAATATTTTCAATCTAGTTTAGTTTGATTTGATGAAATAACATTTGACGGAATTCAGATTAATGCATCCACACCATTCTTATTTTCAATACATTAATTTTATAATTCGAAGAATAGGCACACCCAACATTTTAGTCAAAGTTGTGTAAATGACTACACATCTTCCAATTTCATCTAGCTAGTCTGAATTAATAAATTCAAACCCTAGCTCACTTGAGTTGAAGAAATCAGTAGAAATAATTCGGAAAATTGGTCCACCCAAAATTTTAGTCAAAGTTGTGTAAAACTGTAAATGACTACATATCTTCCAATTTCATCTAGCTAGTCTGAATTATTAAAGACTGAACAACCAACTAATTGCTTTTTATTAGATTAAACGCATGCACAGACTATAACAAGTAGTTTCGAACCTTATGAATTTTGTCTTGCTGGAAACCTGAGAAAAAACCAAAGTGATCAGACAATGGACAAGGCGTCGACATGTCCTTCCCTTTTTAAGCTGTTGATGGAGGATGATATCAACCATGGAATTATAAGTAAATTTCATCAATAGGTTCTTCCAATATTTCATCAGTTTTACATTTCAACTAAATTCTATATATTTTATATGTTTGTTTAGCGAATTCCCCATAGTTTTGTAATTGAAATAGAGAAGAGTGAATCTCCTTGTAACTATTCACTCGTCACTGGAGAAAATAGAAGGTCATCAAGCGTCACAGTTTCCCTCTCTTTACTGTTTGATCTCCTTGTAACATAATAAGGAATCAATTCAGCGTCACAGTTTCCCTCTCTTTACTGTTTGATCAGTTTCTACGAGACAATATGACCAATCAAACTTAGCTTGCTACTAGTAACATAATTAATTTATTAATTCCAAATTTATTCATGTCTTTACTTTCATATGTTCAACTAAAATGTACATTTTACGATTTTGGAAACAGTGCCCACCGGGCGGTTTACGACTTCGGAAATGACCCTCATTATTTAGTTCCAGCCAGTGTCCGACATCGTGAACTCTTCGTGACCAAAATTATACAATGCTTTACGCTGTCGGAATAGCTACAATTTTTGTTATTTGAATAGACTTGTTTCGAGAGATTTACGAAATCGTAAACCAAAAGAGATGATCTCCGGCCAGTTTCCGATTTCGGAAACCAGTTGCCTAACCCAAAAAAAACAAGATCAACTTGATAAAGATGAAAATGACAATTTAAAATTGAATTGAAGGGGAAAATTGATTTTAAAAGATTGTAATTAATTCATACAATTTGTAACACATGATCAAATTGCAATAGTCTTCAAAGGACACAATGTCTTAAGTAAAATTTAAAACAATATTTCAACAACTTGTAAACCTAGCCATCAAATCCTGGAAAAAAACCATGCTGGGTGAAGTCGTGGTCTTGTGAAGTTGAGGGGCCACGGGGAGGTGAGGGGCCTTGTGAAATTGAGGGGGCTTGTGAACTCGACGCGGCATTAAAAGTAGAGGCGTTATGTGTGGCATCATGTGTGGCCTCTTCATCCTCACTCACTTACGCAAGGTCGCCATAGTATACTTCTTCCTCATCCTCACTTAGCACGATCTGGAGACCCTTCTCTTGGATGTACGCTTCTTGATCAGCTTTGATCGCATCCAGTCTCTTCTACGTCGTTTCTAGCTGGCTAGAAAAACAACAAAACAAGTGCGAGAGCTTTTCAAAAAACCCCTTCCGTTCACCTACAACTCAGACACTTAATTGGTTAGGAAAAAAAATCAAAATCATACTCATAAACAACTACAGTGACTGAATTTAGTGGAACTCACCCGCAACAGCTTTTAGAGCGGCAGCCTCCTCGCGAGCTTGTTTTCTCCTCGCCACCTTTTCCTGTGCACCAGGTTTCAGAGTCTTTTCCTTGAATCTGCATGTATCCTGGTCAAACACCCAATTTTTCAGATCGATCCACCTGTCATCATAGTAGGACTGCATAACCAGCCAATCCAAGAGAGGCACATTGGCTTTCCTACACAGCGCAGTGATAAGCCTACCGTACGGAAAACTTTTATCCAACAAAGGAGCACACTTTCTCATGTACTCATAAATGGTATACCCAAGATTTATTGGGATGCCCTCCATCAGGTAGTAGAATACAAGTAGGCGACCAGTGGTGGGCTCGGTGGCATGCCCTCCCGTGGGCAGAACATTATAACAAACCCATTCAAAAACCAACCTCTGTTCTAGGGTCAACACATCTATCTTATAATCAGTCTCTGCAGTCCCTTTGCCCAACGACTCATCTAACTTGAAGTACTTACGGCCCATTTCAACCATGTCTAAAGGTTGTTTGTTAGACTTCGTCGCCCACCTATTGAATGTGAAAACATTATAGGGCCCCTGTTTATTTTGAGGCCTCAAATGAGTAGAGTCAACCCACGGGCACTCTAGCACCTCATTAATCGCAAACTCATCAACGGGCACTAACACATCATTCACCCTACTCGATATCCTAGTGGTTGTGCATCTACCTAGATTAGCATAAAATTGTCTAACCTCATCTTTGTAGGTAGGCTCGTCTATCATGATTAGGTTATGTAAATAACTAGGACGAAAATAATTAATCGACTCATTAAAACCTAAATCACAAACAGAGTTGGATTTTAGCACCTTTGAGTCGCACATGCCACACATAATCCACTTGAAGTAGTTCTGCTCTGCCACTGAATCGTAAAATCGCTGGCTGTGACCTTCCCTTTGGCGCTCATCCCCACCTCGCTCATGACGATGTGCACGCCCGAGCATTACCGGCCTTCTTAGCGGCTCATCCTCCACCTCATCCTCTTCCACATATCCCCCACGCTCTCCATGGGTACCCTCAACCTCTTCCTCACTGCTAGTATCCAACCCAGCCATCTCATCGTATTCTGACTCGGTTTCAATTTCAGGTGGGGTGGGGGGCTTCTTCGATTTCTGCTTCTTTGGCTAAGGGTTTGATGGTGGGGATGGTGATTGACTCTCAAGTGATGTTGGGGCACCCCTCTTAGCTTTGTGCTTCAGCCTGGCTGGAGGCATGATGGTGGTGGTAGGGTATTATGTCGCCGGAATTGATTCAATGGGGTGGTGGGGTTTGTGATTTTGTGATTTGGGGCTTTTATGAATCACAAAAACGCAGTTGACTATATATACCATCCAGATTTTACGATTTCGTAAACCACCCGCAAACACATATTTTCTATTTCCGAAATCGGAAACGGGTCCGGAAATAAGTTGAATTGGGGAAAATTGCATTTAACCGGCCACTTTACGAGTTCGTAATTGATAATCTAAAAAAATTAAATGCTGATAATTATAATCCAGTGAAAAACCCGGCTACACTTCTGGCTCGTAAATATTTCACTTTCGGGTGATTTACGAACTCGTAAATTTAGTGCCCCATCTGAAAAACAACTTTACGACCCATTTACGATTTCTGAATTGATAAGCTGAAACAAATTAAATTCTGAGAATTAAAATCCAGTGACAAACCCGGCTACACTTCCGGCTCGTAAACATTCTTGTCACGGGTGGTTTACGATTTCGTAAATATCGTGCCCCATCCGAAAAAGATGCTTACGACCAATTTACGATCTCGTAAAGGGAAGATTAAGATGGCTTCAATCTGCCTGATTAGAAAAGTCAACCCGGTCCAGTTGCGCCATCGTAAATATTTCGGACAAGTCCATTTACGATTTCGGAAATCACTCTATATTTAAAAAGAGTGACGGTTGCGATTTCGTAAACCATCCGTTTCGTCATCAGATCAGACTAAAACCCACCACGTGGGTTCATTCATTCATTATCTTTCCAACCCATTTGTCTCTTCCTCATTATTTCTCCTCCTACACCACTCTTCCCTCTCAATATCTTATCAATTGTACAATATCACACTACCCAAATCCAAGAATCCAACAAAAGAACCTCACAAAAAGTTGAAATTCTACATTTATTCCACAAGTTCGACTATTTTGGGGGTGTTTCATTCCAAAATAGAGGTACAATTGGTTACCTTTATTAACCCATTTGTATTGCTTTGTCACGTGCGATGCAAACAAATATATGGGTTATGGGGTAACCAAATATTATCAAATCCAAACCCTAATCTAGTTGATGCATTAATTATCTATTTTAGGGTTAATTTATGTTATTGTCTTTTGCTTTGTTAGCTAAATCATTATACTAAAATCTTCTTTTTTTGTTAAATGCACCCTAGCTATTTTATTGTCGGTGAAATTGAATTTTTTTTAGTTGTTCTTATTTGTAGGTGAATTAGTGGACAAGTGCTTGTATTTGGTATTAGTGATTAATTTGTTAATCATGGCTCCTACATGTAAACACAACAAAAAGAAAATTCCTACGAAGAAGAAGGTCAAGTCATCCACAAAAGAGCAATTGGTTGTAGATACAAAAATTCCTAGAAGCTTATGTCGAGAAATACAAAGGTATTGGGACGCGGGTATTTCCACTCTAATGGAATTCAATAGGTTAGGAATAGCCATAGGGGTAGAGCGTAAATATTGGTCTAGTTGGGTTGGTAAAATCGCAAGAACAAGACATGATATTAAATGGTTCGATTGGACCAAAGTACCGATGGAGGGTAAATTAGAATTGCTGGAAGAATGCAAGGTATGATGTGGGTTTTTTAATCGCATTTTACTACATGTTTTACAATCGTGAGGGCATTATAATGTGGATCATACTATGTACAACTAATCATTTGTGTCATTGTTTTAAGAACCGTTCACTATTACCACCCCCGACATGGCGATGTTAGAACGTGTGACTTTGCAAAAGATCTCGAAGTGTGCACGTCAACATAAGTCTATGCTAAGAAATGAGTATATCTACGGAAATAAGAAGAACATCATGCCATGGACGGTGTATAAGGACATCCAATCCGAGAGTTGGGAAATCTTCAAAATCCATGCACAAGAGCTATTGGACGATGTAAGATTTTTTCTCTTCTTTTCAAATTATACTATAGTGTTTGATGTTGCTACTTATGTTGGTTGCTTTTAAAATAGGGCACTCATGAAGATATGGTAGAACTAGCGAAATCAAACAAAATGATTCATCACTATAGTCGCTCGGGATATTATGGAGCGGAGGAGGAATTCATAGAGGAGGAATATGAAGATGGTGTCAAACAAAAAATGGACAAGGTTATGTCGGAAGAGGAGGCAAGGGAGACCACTACTAGGATGAATCCCGACCAAATTGAGAGGTGGGAGTTGTTCCTTAAATTGAGACAAAATCCTTGTGGCGTTTATGAAGCCGAAGAAACTCTTGAACTTGCCAAAAAAATTGTAAGTCAATTAGAAAATGTGTTTGTATGATATGTAGTAGAGAAATGTTTTTTTATCTATCTAATCAAATTATTGTCATGGTTTCGCCCACTTTAAAATTAGGCACTGGCTAAACAAGAGGAAGCCGATGGAAAATTCACCCCTATGGAAAGATGTGACATATTGAATAAGGCGATGGGGGACGATCATCCTGGCACCGTTAGGAGGTATGGTTCATGTCCGACCTAAGGATGTGTATGGTAAACATCCTTTAGCCTCGAATAATGCGCAAGATGCCAAGTACAAGAAGGTGCGGAAGGAAATTGATTCCATTAAAACAACCATGGAAAATTGTTTTAAGTGGTTTGCTCGCAAACATGGAATCATTTTACCCGCCAATTTCGAGGATTTAGGTGAAGATTGGGAACCCCCCTCTTCGGGGTCGTGCAACGAACCTCTATAAGATGACCTTGATGAGCCACTAAATGTGGCTAGTCCACCCTTTGTCACAACTCCCTTGGACGCGGCAAGTGGGGGTGAGACTTCTACTCCCAAAAAGGTTAGTCTTCTTGTGCTTATGTGCCAAGTATTTGCTATTCTTTTCCAATTTTCTACAATTAGATGATTTTAATCTCCGACATATAATCTAGTGTAAAATTAATTGGTATTTCCTCTTACAATTTCAATATCTAGGTTGTCCATGCAATTTGTACATCGATGTGAGTACCACCCAACCCCCTAAATTAGTAACCATTGGAAATTATGAGGAGGCCATTAAATTACACCATGGGAAAGACATTCCAATAGGCTTGGTTAATGTGTCTATAACAAAAGAGATATGTGGTGATGCCCACGTCCCGATTCAAAAAGGCCCACCTAAACTAGTTTCCAAATCAAGGGGAGAACTTCTCTTATGGCCTAGGAGATTAGTACAAATTCCTAGTAAAGGCGATAAGGAACCACAAAATCCTTGCCCACCAACTAGCAATGAGAAATCTAAGGTGCCAACCACAATTCAATCTCATAAATCCAAAGGGCCAACCACAATTCCATCTCCTAAATCCAAGGTGCCAACCAAAATTCCATCTCCTAAATCCAAGGTGCCAACCATTATACTAAATCCAAGGCGCCAACCATAATTCTATCTCCTTCACATCCATTTGAAGAAAGCCAACCTTCATCGTCACTCCGCCAACTTTTTGACAAGTTGTCAAAGCATCCTGAACTTAGTACATATAACTTTCCCGCACCAGAATCTGTTTTTGGTGTTGAAAAATTAGTAGTACTATGCAAGCAAGACTTTGATGATATATGGCGACCTCAAAGGCTACTGTCTACGACAATGTGCCTCGTTCAACTGTAAGTCTTCATTTTCCAAAATAAAAACTATTTTATATTCCAACTACAATCGACTAGGCAGTAACACTATCTCTACAATTTATTATAGACAATTGCATCATTTGGCACAAATTCGGTCAATAATATTTCTTGGCTTCATATGCCCCGACTCCGTACAAGTGGGGACCCACTCAACAGAGGAGAGGCTAGCTTATTTGAAGGTTGCCTTAGGAGATTGAACGAAATACCTCTACATTTGTCCATACCTTGGAAAGTAAGTAGCATTTATACATTTCTAATTTTTTTGGTGTTTACCTAACATTGATGTTTCCATCAACGAATACTCATGTACAAATTTTCTTGAGGATTAGCGAACATTGGCGGTTGGTGACGATAAACACGGTCTCCAGAGAAGTATATTGGATTGATCCGCTTAACATTGCTCCAAGCCAATCATTTAACGAGATTATCAAGGAAGCGGTGAATTTCGTAAATCCAAAATCATCCAAATTTAAGGTCTACCAAATTAAGGTAATCTATTCTTATTATTCATCATATTTTAACCTTCATATTTGAACCTTATTAGTACCTAAATTGAGTATCTTTTGTCAATATTAGTACAAGGTCCAAGATAATGATTGGGTATGTGGTTACTACACCATGATTTTTGCATGGAGGTTGGTTGCACGTGCAAGGCTTTCAAACTTTAACATTCATAGTGTGAGCTTACTCTTCCATTCCTTATTTGATTTAATGTAACTCCTTGTAATTTGTTACCAACATGCTCTACTTTTTAAAATCGCAGGTTTTCGACGAAGATTATACCCCCTACACCTTGCAAGAGTTGAAGGCAGCAAGGGGTGCATTGGCAACCTTCCTGTTGGATGAGTGCACTTCATGCATAGAGCACCCAACTACAACGACAGAATTGTGAGTCGTCATAGCCACATCATTTTTGATTGTGCACTAGATAGTGTTATGAACTTTACTAGGTGTATACATTTGCTATTAAGCATTTTTTGGCTCGTTAAAGCCAATATTCAGGGATTAGGTCCTTTATTCTTGGTATTATATTTAATTTCTATTAGACGCTCATCGATCGCGTAAAGCAAAATCAAAATTGTAAAATTTTTTTACACGCCGCGAAGCATTTACGATTTCGGAAACCAAAAGAAGAATTCTTCAACTTTCTCCGGGTGCTTTCCGACATCGTAACTAGTTTGGTTTTCTCTTCCCAAAATAAACAGTGGGAAATTCGGCACATCGTCCGGCTCGTAAACAGACCACCATAATGGTCTGTTTACAACAACATTTACGAAGTCGGAAATGACCCGCTTCAGATCCATTTCCGCTATCGTAAAAAACAAAACAACACCAATTCCGGCCTACATTTACGGGCTCAGAAACTTAATTAGAGAACGGTTAAAATTTATATTTACGAGCTCGGACATTGAACCGGAATATGATTTCCGGCCTTGTTTTCCGACTTCGTAAATTGGTACGCACAAAATTCTTTCCAACACCGTAAACTTTGTTCTTCAATCAATTTCCGATACCGTATCATTGAGTTCACGGCTAGTGATTCATCTTTACGATTTCGGGAAGGTGATTACAAATCCAAACCTAAATCTAAGTTTACGAGTTCGGAAAGTTTTATTTCCGGATGAGGCGAGAGATTTCCGAAATCGGAAATGTGTGGAGAAGCACGGCGGCTCAAGTAACGGCGGGGCAACCCCGCCGTGCTACCCCGTTTTCCCCGCCGTCCTTCCATGTTCCGTCCACTAGTGTTTAAGCCATAAAGTGCAATCCATACCAGAATAACTGGAGAGTCGGCGTTGGGATCAAAATTCGGGCTCCATTTTTTTATTCTAAAGTTTTAAACCCCAAAATTCTAGATCTTTTGCATCCAACACCTGTAATAGTCCCCTGCAAGATCAAAATGGATCAGACCCTAATGATTATCAAGTAAACAAATTTCGATTTGACCTTAAAACCCGTCGCCTGACAATCTCGCCAGAGTTTCTCCAATCTGGGGCGAATCCGTGAAAATTTACCCACTTGAGTTTGTTTCACGATGTTTTCAGCTGGTCACATTTCTCATCGTAAAAATTGCAGACATGGCTCTCCCAAACGATCCACTAGAGATTTTGGATTGAAGGTTTCTCCGATCTACATAGAGTTCCTATTTGGGGTGGATTTGTTCGCCACCACCTGTGCATAGGAAATCACAAGTGGGGCCTGAGCGTCATTAGAGGGCTCCACCAAGAAGGCAGCGCCGGGGGAGAAAAAGAGTGCGTATATCGGAGCGTCATATATTGATCAATATTTTTATTTATTTCCACTACTCCTTATTCAAAGTTTGCTTCTTTGATATTTATATTTATTCCATCAAATCAAGAATATATATAAATTTTCCGGTTTAAAAAGAGAAACGCTACTTTTGCTCCTTTTAATTAGATTGTCAATTTTTTAATTTTGAAAATAAATAGAAAAATACTAAAATACCATTTGTTCTTCATTTTATGATTTCAAATTTTAAAATACATCTCAAATTTTATGATCATTCGATCCTAATCCAACTGAAAATTGACATTTCAATTTTGTTCATAAATACAAGATCTCATGTAAATAAATTAAATTACAGATAATAAACGATGCAAAATCCTTCCAAACGAAAATCAACATCTATCGGAAACAACGATGTTTGGCACGAGATTCTCCTCCTCGTACCTTCAATCTTCAACTACATCTTCGTTTGTAAGACATTGCTTGAGATCATCACCACTCCCGAATTCCGGCAAAGCCACCGGAAAATGTGTAAATGTGTAAAATATTCAGTATTTTTATTGATTAATGAAAATGGCTTGGTTATTAAAAAAAGAAAAGAAAAAATATATTATTGCATAAAATCATTGAGATATCATTATTAAAATCATTGAGATATTAATAACTGAACATTATTATTATAGTTAGTTATCAAAAGTCAAAGTATGCGAATTATGCCGGGACTAAGGAATTAATGTATTTTCTGAATGCAGGGTATAGTGAGGGAAGAGCTAGTGGACAGTTTCAACATGCCTTGGTTCTTTCCAACGGCTTCGGAAATGAAGGAAATCATTGGCTCACTGAGACTCATCTGGCCATCGAAAGGGTGCAAGAGTTGAAGCATGTTACAAGGTTCAAATCCCAGGAAGAAATCAAGGCTACAGCGCTGCACACATAAGGGCTGCAACAGAATGCTTTATATCTCAACACTTCGGCACTGAGATTGTAGACGAACTCTTTATAAGAAGCTCAATGATTTCACCTCTCTCACTGCCGTGGAGGTTCACCACACGACGGGTCTCTTTATGGTTCTCAAGCACAACGGCGGTGTGTAGGTTTTAACAGAAATGAAACTCCGGAGATTTCTGAAAACTCTGCAATAAATCGTTGTATTTTCTCTTAAAAAAACAAAACAGTTGATCATATATAGATTAATTTGATGTTTTAATATCATATATTAATAGATAAACTCATGCGCATGCAGCCATATAATAATATGAACAATATAAATAAATAGTTGTAAATAAAGGGTTTATAATTTAATTAACTTTGAAAATAGAAATTAACCATTCCCAAATGGTCCGGTTCATGCATGTTTTTTGGCTAATCTCAGTTTTTAATCTTTTTTCTTACCCCTACTTGTTTCATCTTCCTTCTGATTTTGGAAGCTGTGACGTCAGTGATCAGTCTGGACTATTAATCTATCCATGTCAATGCACACAAAAAAAAAGAAAAAGAAAGAATGGATGCAACTAATTAATACAGTTTATTAATTAAAGAAGAATAAAAATGCAACTGGGAAATATGACAAACTATTAGAGATCTAATTTGAAACAGATCAAACCAAACAAAAAACGCAGAAAACAAGCATCGAAAAGTTGAAACAGATTAAACCAAACAAAAAACACAGAAAAAAAAACATCCAAAAGTTGAAACACATATCAATCAGGCTTTTCCAGACTGATACTTCTCATTAAGAAGTTGAAGAATGGCAGCCTCATATTCAGCAACACTCTGAGCACTGAACTTGTTCTTCTGTTCCTGGTATATCCTCTTGCGCTCGTAAGAAAACCTCGCTGCATCAATATCAGCATCCCAGATGGATTTGGCACCACCTAATTTGGACCTAAAGTCACTGACCAGATCAGAGATAGTCTTGCTCTTGTTCTTGGCCAAAGCATCTGTTGTCTCCCCAGAAACAGCAAGGATGCAAAGACCCAATTAGGTTAAGTTTGGAGAAAGTAAGGCGACCTTTGTAGTAAAAATGCTTCTTGATGAACAGAACTAGGGCTGACAATCTTGTTTTTCTGAGAAAATCTTCGACGACTTTCCTACGAGTGGTGGCCGCGAGAAGGCAAACATGCGCCAACGATTTTAGGATGAAGATCTGCGATCTGAGTGGTGAGATCGAGAGCAAGCCTTTATGGAGTAGCATGAGGAACATATTCATCCACTTTCTCGCAAAAATCAGTTGGTTCAAAATCACTTATATCATCCAGAGCCATCTGATTTAGCAGTTCTATTTCGGCACTTGATAAGGCCATAATTTCAACTCCACGGACTTGTTTTTAGGCTAATTAGAATGGGAGAATGATGAAAAATGAACGAGTAGTCTATATATATAGTACATTTTCATGTACAGTTTATATAGGCTAATGCACCTGATGTAGATCCAATTTACTTGTGCATGTCCGAAAAAGACAATATTATCCTACTTATATCAAATCAAAGGACCTGCAGTAGTAAAAAGTATGGGCATTTAAGTAAAAAATCAGACTTGCACAAATAAATTGAATCTGCAACTAGTTTGGCCGTTTATATATCTGGCCATGTCTTCGTTTTACTCTTGGCGCATGAATTTGAAAATTGAAACGTCATTAATTCATTCAACCTTTTAGTTCCCTAGAAGTCAATTTAATGGGTGGATTTTCACATTCCAAGAAGTCTAGTAAACGCTACTAATAACAGTACACGGATGACGAGATTTACCTCCTTACCTGAAAATTTTCTAATAAACACTGGGTGTTTGTTTTACTGATGACGAGTTCATCTGATTTTTTTCTTCAATTTAATTTATAAAAATTTAGTTTAGTTCAATCGTTATGGAATATTGGGAGCATTTAATTGGGAATCCGCTGTTAGCTGTTACCTGATTATCTTACCTGGTTTGACTAGTTGATTGTATTAGTTGATTTAACTAGTTGATTTGACAAGTTAATTGTGTAAATGTGTTAGTAAAATTAACTGATAGATGATAACTTTTTATGTAACCAATATTGTAAAATATATGACATTTATGGACATGACTATATTTTACTACTTATTCACTTATTAAATATATATAATTTATCAATTGCTATTTTTTAATTATAAATGAAGCATAAGAATTATAATGAATTAAATTAAATTATTATACAATCCAAATTTTCAAGAATTTTTTAAAAGCCCATACATGCATTATAAGTTAGTTAGAGATTTCTTCAAACCTTTCTCTTGTTTCATATTCATGATTTTATGAAAAAAAAAGTAATCAATTGTTTCCTAGTAATTTTTATGAAATGTTATTCATATTATACTGGAAAAAAAAAGAATCAGCCAATAATATTATAATAAAATATCACATGCCCTATTTGCAGAGCCACATTCTCTATTTGCAGAGCCCAAATTTAACAAAAATACAAAATTGTCCTTAATAAATAATATTACATTTTCTTTAATTTTGACCCACTTGTTCCACTTAATTTCATTTTTGGGAGAAACTTTCAGAAAATTTTGCAAAAAACCCGAAAATACCTAAATCCTCAAGAACACCATCCTCTGCTCTGATTCACGTTATGGGTACCTAGGGATCTGAAAGCCCGCCCCCCATAACCCACATTCCCCGAAAAAATCATCGAAATCCAACGAATTTGGCCGCCGATCGGGTGAATCAAAATCCGGCCGAAAAAGTCAACCATCACCGCTACCGCCGTTCGGCGGCGATTCGGCTCCGGCCGAGGGCAGATTCGGGTTCCCCGCATCCTCGGCAGCAAAACCCATATCCTCAGCAAAACCCGGTGCAGATTGTTTCTTCTCCGGCGAACCGGCAGAAACCGCCTTTTGCTACGCAGGCGAGGCAGAGGGGGTCTTTCCAGGAGAGAGAAAGGGTGAAGTCGGTGGTGGCGATGTAGTCGGGATCGGCGTCGTTTTGGCGCACTGGCATGGCCACGGTTCCGATGAGTTCACAGGCGGAGGGCTTGTCTGCGGTGAAGTCGGAGAAAGAGAAAAAAAATTAAGTTTCTTAAGTTTCGAAGTCTGGCAAAATTTTCTGAAAGTTTCTCCCAAAAATGAAATTAAGTGGAACAAGTGGGTCAAAATTAAAGAAAATGTACTATTATTTATTAAGGACAATTTTGTATTTTTGTTGGATTTGGGCTCTGCAAATAGGGAATGTGGCTCTGCAAATAGGGCTCCCCTAAAATATAATAAACATAACCATCCAAAATATTATCATAATGGTGCAACTCGAAATATTAATTGAAGAATTGGTATGATGTATAATTATTTTGAACACTTGAATTTCCCAACGAAAAACCAAGTTCAACAATATTTATTTTATCTTTTAGCAATCGGTTTATAGAGGAGAAAGGGCAAAACAATATTTAATTGTCGAAACTATAGCTTTTGAGTAGAAAAAATAAATTTTTTAACCTTTTGAAAATTAGTCTATTGAGTCTAACAAGTACTTTTTAAAAACAATTTATCAAATACTAATAATAGTTGTTTGATGGTCAAATCAGGTCGTTTTGATCAAATCAATTAATTTTTGCCCAAAAAAACAGTTTATCAAACACTCCCTATATATCGACTCGCTAGCCATTTTCAATTTTCTGACTCCGCCTCTAGGCACGGGTAAACCTAAATTTTGCATCGATGAAAGCATCAGCAGTACTCTTCCCAGAAACAGCAAGCATGAAAAGACCAATTAGGCTAAGTTGCGAAAAAGTAAGACGATCATTGTAGTAGAAATGCTTCCTGATAAACCAAACTAGGGCTGCCCGTTTCGATCATAGTTTTTAATACATTAGTTATCTGGCCTCGTCGGCGTTTCATTAATTACCTGGATTTTAAAATGATGTGGAAATGCGAATTAATTTTGTTCAACCTTTCATTTCCAAGAAGTAATTTTACTGGGTTGAATCGGCACATTTTCAAATTCCAAGGGAGGCCATTAATTGTTAATGAATAGGTCAAATCAGTATTATCATTTTGTCTTATCTTCTTTTTAGAAATCTTGAGTTTTTTACTACTTTAAAAAACTTTATTGGTTTTAATTTATCTGAATTTTTTTGTTCATGTCCGTTCATCAGCTAATAAACTATAATTTGATACTAAAATTCAGTTTAATTTAGTCATACAACTGTTATTTAATATAATATATGATTCTTTTACTTCAGTAAAAATGAGTTGATAACAATATGCTTTTAGATTGTAACATATATAAACAAATTCATTATTATTCTTTCAATTTTTTGAGATGCACATTCATAGTGAAAGTTGAAAGAAAAAGACACCATAAAAAAAGAATTATTATATAGAAGAGAGAATAGTAAGCTTAAAATACCAATGAAAAACATGACAAACAGATTGGCGACGGATCAAATCAAGCAAAAAACACAGGGAAAAGTTGAAACATATTGTACAAATAATAATAAAAGCGTACCAATGTGATACCCCTTCCTCTCATATATATACTCAACATTTACATGGAAAAGTCTATACTAGCCTTTACCCTAATACACCCCCTCAATCTTTACGGGGTGCAATTACGGATAGATTGGATCTATGTTTACAAAACAAATCACTAGAAAGACCCTTAGTAAATATATCAGCAACCTGTAACTGTGTCAGAATCGAATGAACTCGAGACCACCATGGGCAACCATTTCTCGAACAAAATGATAATCAACATCAATATGTTTGTTACGATCATGCTGAACCGGATTGGCAACAAGATATGTCGCAGAAACATTGTCACAATAGAGCGTGACCGGATGACGAAGATAGTACCCAAAATCTGCAAGCAATTGACGAAGCCAAATAGTCTCCGCCGCAGTGTAAGCAACAGCACGATATTCTGCCTCCGTAGAGGACTTCGACACAGTAGGTTGTTTCTTTGAGCGCCCGGAAATCAAATTCTTCCCCAGGAACACAACATAGCCTGTGGTGGAGCGACGAGTGTCCGGACAACCAGCCCAATCAGCATCGGAATAAGCAATCAACATCTCTGAAGAATTTGCGGCATGGAGAAAAAGACCAAACTCCAAAGTGCCCTGCAAATACCTGAAAATCCTCTTCACAGCATGAAGGTGAGTAGTACGGGGAGCATGCATAAACTGAGAAACCATATTAACAGCATAAGCAATATCTGGACGAGTTATAGTTAAATATTGCAATGCACCAACCATACTACGATATTCAGTGGGATCAGCAAGAAGGTCACCATCAACAGATGACAATGTAGCTCTAGAAACACTAGGGGTCCGTACAGGTTTAACTGTGTGAAGATGAAACTTGCGCAACAAATCAGACACATATTTTTGCTGAGACAAAAATAAACCCTTAGGAGTACGAGACACCTGTAAACCTTGAAAATAATGAAGATCCCCTAAATCCTTCATATCAAACTCAGAAGACAGAACAGAGATAAATTTGTGAACCAAGTCATGACTACTACCGGTTAGGACTATATCATCCACATAGAGAAGTAAGATAAGCATGTGACCTTTATATTTAAGAACAAACATAGAAGAATCACAACTGCTACATTTAAAACCAATGGATAATAAGAAATTGCTAAATCTGGAAAATCAAGCTCGAGGAGCTTATCGTAACCCATAAGAGCATCTTCAGTGGTAAGCAAGATGATGGTGTAGCTTGACATGCCACATCATTTTTTCAAGCAAGTAGCTTGTCAAACTAGTGTTTCAATTAGTGGTAAGCTACCTTGAATATTGGCTATTATGGTCCCACATATACACAATACCTACCAAATACTATTGAATTAGTAATGTAGGGCCCACAAAAATAATGCCAAGCTAGTTGCTTGTGAAGGCAGCCCTTCCTTGAGAAGGCTAATGACGTGGCAAAAAACAATGGTAAGCAACTAGCTCAACTATTTAAAAAAATTGCAAGCAAGTCCAAAAAACCAACCATTGGGGATGCTCTAAATGGACTTACGTAATCGACATATGTGATGAGGACGAGAAGGATCAGTAAAACCTGGTGGTTGACGCATAAAAACTTCTTCATTCAAAAAACCATGCAAAAAGGCATTTTTAACATCAAGTTGACGGACAGTCCAATTAAGAGAAATAGCAAGAGTGAGAACCAATCGCACAGTAGTAGGCTTAACAACAGGACTGAATGTTTCAAAATAATCAATACCTGCCTGCTGGTGATTTCCGAAAATAACAAGTCTGGCCTTAAACCGCTCCAATGACCCATCAGAATTGTATTTAATTTTATACACCCATTTACATCCAAGCACATTGCGATTGAAGTCGCGAGGTACCAACTCCCAAGTATTATTTTTAAGTAATGCATTATACTCATCAAGCATAGCCTGTCGCCAACGAGAATCTTTGGACGCTTATTAGAAATTAGAAGGCTCTAATTCTACAATATCTGATTTTAAATTCATTAACCGACGAGGTTTGGAAATACCAGCTTTAAGACGAGTAACCATGGGATGAGCATTGGAAACCAATGACTGTGAGGAAGAGGCAATGGAAGGCAAAATAGAATAGGAAATACTCGGATGGATGACCGACTGGGAAGGTACACTAGACGGTGACGGAGAGGAACTGGAGTCAGCAGATCGAAGCTCAGGAGACGCAGATACAACCGGACTATGAACCGAGCTAGACACGGGAGATCGATAGACAGGAGAGACGGACTCAGTAACCGGGCTAGACAATGAACTCGACCTATCCACAATTTCTGACAACACAGGATCCATCGTAACTGGAGGTGAGCTAGGAGGCAACGCGGAAGAGGGCGAGATAGGATGTGACTCAACAGAACGTACTAGAGACGTGATAAGAGGAGGAAACACTGGAGAAGGAGATGACGATAATGACGGGAATGTTGACTGAGTAGACGAACTAGATCCCGTAGACACCACAAGTTCAGTAGGCTCTGATACCATGTACAGATAATGATAAAAGCGTACCAATGTGGTAGCCCTCGCTCTCATATATATACTCAATATTTACATGGAAAAGTCTATACTAGCCTTTACCCTAATACATATGAATCAGGCTTTGACGCCAGGCGACTGATACTTATCATTAAGAACTTGAAGAATGGCAGCACCATTTTCAGCATCACTCTGAGCACTGAACTTGTTCTTCTGTTCCTGGTAAATCCTCTTGCGCTCGTCCGAGAACCTCGCTGCTCCAATATCAGCATCCCAGATGGATTTCGCACCGCCTAATTTGGACCTGAAGTCACTGACCAGAGCATGAGTAGACCTAAAATTTCCATTTGCAAAAGCATCCGTGGTCTCCCCAGAAATAGCCAGTATGCATAGACCAATTAGGCTATGTTGCGAAAAAGTAAGACGATCAGTCTCATTGTAGAAGAAATGCTTCCTGATGAACTGAACCAGAGCCGACCATTCTGGCTTTTTGAGATAATCCTCGACGACTGTTCTCCGACCGGTAGCCGCCGCAAGAAGGCAAACATTAATGAACTCGCCGACGTTTTCAGGAGGAAGATTGTCGACGTGAGTTTTGAGATAGTGTGACAATAGAAGAAGACTCAGAATAGGGGTTTGTTTGTATTTATTGTATCTATTATATATTGCAGTTATGTTCTTAGGGTTTAGGTAGTTTTCATTAATTATTAATAGACCCTCGTATGTAGTATAAATACTTATGTAAATTCTAATAGAAATCAGTTTGGGAATTAGTTTTTACATGGTATCAGCAGCCTTTACGATCCTCTAAACCCTCCCCTCTTTTTTCTTCTCTTTTTCTCTCGTCCGCAAGCCACCTCTCGGCCGCCGACCTAAAATTATTCCTCCCTCCACTCATCAAAATCTTTGCTTTCTGTATTTTTCCTACTCTACGATGGTTTCTAGTGGACGTCATGAGAAGTTGTCCATCAACACGATGATTCATATGCTTAATATTAAGTTTGATGTTACTACGTATCTGCAGTGGAAGCAACATGTTCAGTATGTTCTTCGTCTTCAAGGTTTGTTTGGCCATCTTGATGGCTCCTCTCCCTGTCCTGAACTTCCGGTGCCTGTGCCACCGTCCTCCTCCACCGTTCCTCCCGATGATGATGCTAAGCTGAAGGCCAGGGAAGCCTATGATGCTGCCAAGGTGGCGTATGATGCCTGGATGGATGATGATCAGGCGATTTGTGGTGTTTTGTACTCCTCGCTTACCCCAGAAGCGAAGAATGAAGCCTCTCAGTGTCACACTACCAAGGCGATGTGGGATGCTTTTGCGAAGGCCTACCAGCATGGATCTGCGGTTGCCAAGTTCAGTCTTCGTCAACAGGATGCCTCACTCAAGAAATCGGGTACCGTTCACGAGCTACATCTTTCTTTTATGCCAATTTTTGAAAAGTTGAATGCTATGGGTGATTCGGTTGATAATCGGGAGAAGTTGATTTGGTTTTTGAATGCTCTGGGACTTGATTTTAGTTCCTTTAGTGCCCCTATTTCCTCTAGAGATCCTGCCCCCTTGTATCAGCTGGTTGTTGATGAGGCACAAGCTCATGAAGCGTTTTTGGCCAATTTGAGGGTTTCTGCTGGTCCAAATCCAACCCCGGCAGTTTTCATGGCAAGCTCTCAACAGCAGGAACACACTACCGCCGCCGCCGACCTAGCAGCGGGCGGCGCGTGGCCGCACGCGCCGGCAGAAGGCGCCCGTGGGCCCCACGCACCGCCGGTGCTGGCCGGTCCGGTCAGCGGCGTGCGGCAGATTCTTTGGCAGGTTCTAGGCGTGGTCGTGGTGATCCGATTCAGTGTTATACCTGTGAGGGTTATGGTCATGTGTCCAAACAGTGTCCGTCGTCCACTCCTCGTCCGGCACCTCAGAAATCCCAGCCCTATGTTCAGCCCTATGCTCAGCCCTATGTCCAGCCATATGCTCAGCCACAGTTTCTGCCTTTTGTGGCTCAGCCAGGTCAAATTCCGCGGACTTCTCAGGCTAATCTTGTCCAGATGCAACCATATGCAGTACCTCAGCAGCCAGCGCCGCATTATGTCATGTATTCTCCTCAGCAGCCCCAACAATACTTGACATATCCAACTCAGGGATCTATTTAGTATCAGCCCTCTTTTGCTGCTTCATCCTCCACTGCTCCGGACTGGTACATGGACTCTGGAAGCACGAATCACATGAGCTCCTCTGCATCAAATTTGTCCAGCATCACGCCTTATAACGGTAACACTCTTGTCTCTGTTGGTAATGGTGTGGGTATTTCTATTACTGGTATTGGTGATACTCGTGTTAGTCCTTCTTTGCATTTATCTGATGTGTTGGTTGTACCTGCTATTACTAAGAACTTGTTGAGTATCAGTAAGCTAACTAGGGCGCTTGGTGCTGTTATTGCATTTGATGATCAGTCTTTTCTTATTCAGCACAAGGCCACCAGGGCAATTATGGGTCGGGGCAGATGTGAGGATGGTCTCTATGTTTTGGACCGTGGTGAGGAGGCATTACTGTCATTTGTGGTGAAGAATAAGAATAGAGCATCGCTTGAGACTTGGCATGCTCGTCTGGGACATGTGTCCCCTAGTGTTATTTCCATTTTGAATAAGACTGGTTGTTTGTCACTTACTTCTTTGCTCCCTAGACCTGGTGTTTGTGAGTCTTGTGCTATGGCTAAGGGACAAAAATTATCTTTTGTTGAGAATTCTAAGCGTGCTACTCACGTTCTTGATTTAATTTATTGTGATTTATGGGGACCTTCTCCGGTTTTATCTGGTAATGACTTTGCTTATTATGCTGTGTTTGTGGATAATCACTCGCGTTTTACTTGGTTTTATCCCTTACGTCGGAAGTCAGATTTTGTTGATATATATCTCCAGTTTGAGGCGTTTGTTGAGAATCAATTTTCTTCAAGAGTCAAAATCTTTCAGAGCGATGGTGGAACTGAGTTTACCAACAATCGATTACAGACTCACTTTAGCACTCGAGACATTCATCATCAGATGTCTTGTCCTTACACGGCAGAGCAGAATGGTAGGGCTGAACGGAAGCATAGACATATTACGGAGATGGGGCTCTCCATGCTGTTCCACTCACACTTACCTTTTTCCCACTGGGATGATGCGTTCAGCACTGCGGTTTTCAATATTAATCGTCTGCCTACTCCTGTTCTAGGTAATGTATCCCCTTTTGAGCTTTTGTTTGGTCGCTCTCCAGAATACTCCAACTTTCATCCTTTTGGTTGTCGAGTATTTCCATATGTTCGTCCTACAGCAGCTCATAAGCTGGCACCACGTAGTCTTCCATGTGTTTTTCTAGGCTACAGTGCGCAATACAAGGGGTTTAAAGTGCTTGGACACAGCTACCGGTCACGTTTATATGACTCGCCATGCCAGATTTGATGAGACTCATTTTCCTTTCTCGAGTGCTACTTCGGAGGCTCAGTTTACTTCACTGGATGTCTCGTCGTTCTTGGATCCTTCCACTCCAGCAGGATATCAGGATCCAGCTCGTTCTCATCACGTGTGTCTTCTTCGTAAGGCTATCTATGGGCTGAAACAGGCTCCCAGGGCATGATTTGATAGGTTCAGTGCGTTTGTTCGGGATCTTGGATTTGTTGGGAGTCTCTCGGATCCGTCTTTGTTTGTGTTTACTCGTGGTGATGTTATTCTCTATCTGCTAGTCTACATTAATGACATCATTCTCACAGGAAACAGTAGTACAGCCATTCGTCAATTTATTACTCGAGCTGATCGTGAATTCCAGGTCAAGGATCTTGACTCTCTGAGCTATTTTCTTGGTCTGGAAGTGACTCCCACCTCCACTGGTTTGTTTTGGGGCAGGCCAGGGATATACTTCAGCGCGCTGGGATGTTGGATGCCACACCTGTTTCTACTCTATTTCTACCTTTGTCTCAGCTCCATAGCAGCACCAGTGGACCTTTTCATAATCCCAAGTTGTATCGTTCCCTTGTTGGAGCTCTTCAGTATCTGACCATCACTCGTCCGGATTTGTCGTTTGCGGTTAACTCTGTGAGTCAGTTTCTTCAGGATTCTCGTGATGATCACTTCTAGGCGGTGACTCGGATTCTTCGGTATGTTCATGGTACGCAGCATTGTGGTTTGACTTTTTCTGCTGGTGGTATTTCAGAGGTACTTGTTTACTCGGATGCGGACTGGGCTCGGTGTTTGGAGACTCGGCGTTCTACATATGGATATGCTGTATTTCTGGGTGGCAATCTGGTTGCTTGGAGTGCTAAGAAATAACCCTTTGTTTCTCGTTCGAGTTCAGAGTCGGAGTATCGAGCGCTGGCTAATACAGCTTCAAGTGTTGTCTGGCTTATGCATCTTCTTCGTGATCTGCGTTTTCCTCTGCAGGCTTCTCCTTTGCTTCTCTGTGACAATAACAGTGCTATATTTTTGGCGGAGAATCCTGTTGCACATAAGCGAGCTAAGCATATTGATATTGATTATCATTTTGTGCGAGAGCTGGTAGCTGGAGGCAAGTTGCGTGTTGTTCATGTTCCTACTACTTTGCAGGTGGTTGATATTTTTACCAAAAGTCTCAATCGTGCCTTGTTCACTAGTAGAATCAAGCCGGAACACGGCGCCTAAAGAAGGCGATTTCGTGTGAAAATAAGGGAACCGCCGTGTAAGGCATCCGGCTAAGTTTCCGAACTCGGAAACTTTGCCGGAACTTGATAAACGGCGGTTCCGTGTGATTTTTTAACAAACCGCCGTTTATTGAGTTCCGGCTAAGGTTTCCGAACTCGGAAACTTAGCCGGATGTTTGTTTTCAAACACTATCTCTCCTTCTTATGCAAGTTCTCTCCTTCTCCTTCTCCATTTTCTCCCTCTCCCTCTTCTTCTCTATCTCCTTCTCCCTCTTCTTCTCTATCTCCTTCTCCCTCTTCTTCTCTATCTCCTTCTCTCTCTCCTCTCCTTCTTCTTCTTCTTCTTCTTCTTCTTCTTCTTCTTCTTCTTCTTCTCCTTCTCCCTCTCCCTCTCCTTCTTCTTCTTCTTCTTCTTCTTCTTCTTCTTCTCCTTCTCCCTCTCCTTCTTCTTCTTCTTCTTCTTCTTCTTCTCCCTCTCCTTCTCCTTTTCCCTCTCCCACTCCTTCTCCCCCTCCCCCTCCCCCTCCCCCTCCCCCTCCCCCTCCTTCTCATTCTCCTTCTTCTAACAAAAGGTTGACTTTTTAAATCTATGTGTGTTCTTCATATGATTTAGTCCAAAAATCAATAGATTAGGATGATAGTTTGTGTTTTTGGGATTTCGTGGTACGATCTAATCGATCCACGAGTACCATGATTTGGGGGTGAGACTTTTTTATACTGATTTTGATTTCGC
This sequence comes from Sherardia arvensis, assembly GCA_948330725.1. Classification (NCBI taxonomy): domain Eukaryota; kingdom Viridiplantae; phylum Streptophyta; class Magnoliopsida; order Gentianales; family Rubiaceae; genus Sherardia; species Sherardia arvensis. Next base: position 32,967,006 of record OX415241.1, read on the forward strand.
AGGCCAAATTGGCCTGCGTTTTTTTTTGTTCTATCCGACTAACTTTTCCGAACTCGTAAACTTAGCCGGATATAGACTTCCGGATAGATTTCCGAACTCGAAAACGTTACTCGGCGGTTTCAACCGCTGTGTAACGGTGGCGCCAATTACACGGCGTCACCATGGACGGCGGTCAAAACTGCCGTCCAATAGGGACGGAACCGCCGTGTTCCGTCCCTTATTCCACTAGTGGTTTGATTTTCCGATCCAAGCTTTGCGTCTCCATCAATCCGACGCTTCGATTGAGTGGGGGTGTGACAATAGAAGAAGACTCAGAATAGGGTTTTATTTGTATTTATTGTATCTATTGTATATTGCAGTTATGTCCTTAGGGTTTAGGTAGTTTTCATTAATTATTATTAGACCCTTGTATGTAGTATAAATATTTATGTAAATCATAATGGAAATCAGTTTGACAATTAGTCTTTACAGATACCGAGCAAGCTTTTCTGGAGCAGCAAGAGGAACATATGCAAAGATATTAGCTGAAATATCCATATTGCCAATGAAACGTGTAATTGCGCCTATATCCATGAGCGAATCCAACAGTTCTTTCCTATCTCGATAGAAATCATCTCGATAGAAATCCTTGCCATATGATTCTGACATAATTTTGATGATTTTACATATAACGAATTTCTTTTTAGGTTTATGGAAATGCCGAAGATATGAACGGAGGGACTATAGTCTATATATAGTACAAATAGGGAGTGAAATATCATGTATTTGAAAAATTGAAATTAGTATGTGGAAAGTTGAAATGTCATTTAATTCATTCAACCTTTAAATTTCCAAGAAGTCTGAGTTTACTTTGCCGATAAACGTATTCCAAGACGTCCATGTACATGCTCGCTAGACGGAAGGTCGGATGTACAAACTACGTTCACACTGTTATGTATTGTTTGATTGTATTGTATTTAATAAAAATAAATAACTATTTCATAAAAGTAAAAAAGTATTAAATTACAATATATCAGGGAGTTGAGAATGGTTCTGGTAATAAATACTAGGAGATTTTCTCAAGGTTACAAGTTCAACTCTCAAGGACGGGGGGTGAGATTATATTGGCGTTTCGTTTGAATTATTATCTTTTTTTTTTTTTTGCAATATATCCGTAGTCAAAATCAATCCAAGCCAAGTAAAAAAAATTCTAAAAACAAAAAGCCAAATGCCACTATTTTTTAAAATAAAGTTAAAATCATTATGAAAGTGGAGGAAAATTTATTGATTCTGTAAATCATAAAAAAAATCTTAGAAAGCCAAAAGTGATACATCAAACCTAAAACCTGGTTGATGGCAAAAACTAAAGAGTCAAGAGGCTCATGAAGCATGATAACACTTCGAAAAGAATATAAAATTTGTTTCATGTTACATTCCTAATTACAAAAGGGTAACCTAGCTAACACCTAAATTCAGAAGTCTATTAGCGAATTTCAATGCAAAATACAAGTCAGCACCTAGATTGGTAGTGAGAAAATCCACGGGAACATGTTGATCAGCTGTACATAGGCCAGAGCAGAGTGAAATAGTTGTGATGTGATCCTTGATTTATGTGTGACTCTTGGAGATTGCGGCATAATGATCATCTGCAATGAAAATATGAATCATTAGCATCTATTCTGTGAAAGTAGTAGAGTAGGAGTTCCTACTTTATCAAGGGCCAGAAGGCCCTTAATATGAGTAGGCATGTCAGAGTATAGAACTTGACTATTTCAGGTGCACAGAATGAGCATATTTGGCCATAGCATCAGCAGGATTCCCTGCCTGAAAATATAACTAACCTTAGCAGTGATCTGAGTGTGAGCAGTAGTGCATGCCATGTTGAAAAGGTTCCATGGTGCTTTGGTAGAAGTATGGATTGCTTGGATAGCTAAAAACTAGTCTGACTCTATGTTAAAAAACTGAGCCATTTGTTTGCTAATGAATGATTCCTTCTGGATTGCAATTATTTTTATATTCAATGGGGAGCTAACCTCAGTGAAGGCACAGTGGCATGATATACAATTACAGACATGTTTATGTTAATAATACCAATACCAGCTGTTTTGGAGGGGTATCAAGAGACATCAACACTAATTTATATGCCTTGAACTGGTGGTTCCCATTTTATCACAGATAACCTGATTTGTGGTGGTTTTATGAAATAGAGCATGAAGTAAAGAGAGGGCAGGTCCTTGTCAAATTCAGACACAAGTGAAAGAAGCCAAACACTATAGATATTGAAAGTATAATTTCTAACAAAGTTCTTTAAAACATCAATCTTAAGGATCATATTCTCAAAAAGATAGGCATTCCTAGTTTTTCATAACAGTCATTGAATCATACTAGGAATAAAGTGGAATAAGATGGACTATAGCTTAGAATTTTCATGAAAGGAGTCAAAGGACCGGCAGTATGAAGGCCTATCCCAAAAGTATTAAAATGCCACTAGTCAATGAAGTAAGTAAGAGCAAGTCCAACAGCTAGCGAATTTGCTATAATAGAAATTTCCTATAATAGCAAATTTGCTCAAATATGGAGAATTTGACCCTTTTTTGAACTCCAACAGATTCTCCATCTCATTCTCCATAATGGGGAAATTGAAGAGAGAGAATATTTGATTCCCCAAATTTGGAGAATGAGAAATTGTTTTTGGAGAACCAACATTTAATGCTTCTTGGAAAGTTTTTGATTATTTAATTCATTAATTGTTTCTCTTCAATGTTTATAAATGATAATATCTTAAAATAATCACAATAAAATTTTATAAAAAATACTTATTCTAAAAATAATGCATAAAAATGATTGTTTTTAAGTTAAACCACCAAGAAATCAGTGGAGGGAACTTTTATTAGGCATCTCTAGACCGTGAAAATGACAAAAATAAATACAGATAACTCCCAAAAAGGAGGCAACAAGTGCGAATCTCTACAGGTGGAGGAGATTTGTGAGATCAGAGAAGTTTCTTAACATATAGCTATTCTAAATCTTCTCTGTCTTAAACTACAAGTACTAAAACCAGGGCGGCATATTAAAAAACAAACATATTTTCTTCCTCCTCCTGAAAATAGACACTTCACCAATGTACAGCATTTTAGGGCTCCAAGAATTCACCATCTCAGTTTACATTGCCAAAACAGCCAGTTCTATTAAAATGAAGACCCTCTACCTGAGCCAATTACCCCTCAATCACGTTGCGGTCGTCCCAGGGTAAAAGGGAGTTTCTGATTGTATTTTAGGGCTTGTACCTCCGAAGTAGAGTAATCCATGAAGCATACCGGACTTACATCTAACCATGAAAACTAAGAAAGATTCATCTAGAACTATAACTAGAGATTGCCATATAGATTTCTCCTTTAGAGGTGATATAGTCCATCATCAAGAAGAGAAAAAAATCACAAAAATCTTGTATCTAAGATAAATAAATTTTAAAAAGGGAAAAAAGAAATAAAACGACCTTTACAGTCTAATTGTGCCAATTTTAGTATAAACCTGTCCAAATATGCCCAACCCGACCGGACCGAGCCGACCTGACCGAGCCGACCCAACCGAGCCGACCCGACCGAGCCAACCCAACCAAGCCGACCCGACCGAGCGAGCGTTGACCTGCCATTCCTGCCACGGATCTGGCCACCTTTCATCGCGCGACGGAGTTCGGGGCTCCGGCGTCTGGCATCGATCTGGCATCGGCGTCTGGCTCGATCTGTTCTCCGGCTACCCGGGATTGGAGCTGCGTCCACCACCTGCGTGTGTGGCGAGTTTCTGGCCTCCCATCCCGATCCATGGCGGTCTGGTGCTCCAGCGCTCCGGCGCGAAACGACGCCCGGCCCCGACTGGAGTTGTGCCCTGGAGGGGGTCAGAGTAGCTCCGACCGGCCGGATATGTGTTCTCAGGGACGGAGCAGCGGCGTAGGTGCTGCGCTTCCAGTTGGCTGCGCGTGGCAGTGTGTGCGAGCAGTGGCGACATGCTCGCACCGACAGATCAAAGGTTGGGGACTTGAGGTACTGAAAGTGTAGTTTGTCGAAAAAAGAAAGGTGGTTTCGGGGTGTAGATTAGGGAGGGGTGGTTGGAAACGGAAAGAAAAAGGTGAGGGGGAGGCCGCCGGCCGGTGAAAGCACCGGCGGCCTCTACTGAAGAAAGTAGATCTGGTTTACTTTTGGGGGAGAGGAGAGAGGAGGGATGATCAAGCCTAAATTTGCTTGTGCATAAAAACGATTGTAATAAGATCTCATATGACTATTTTAACATGTACATATTTATTGGTATTTAATAATCAAATATAATCCGTTTTTCAATATAAATTTACTAAATTTAAAGTTCATAAATATATTTATTTTGACGTTTGTTTATAAGTCATAACGTCTAAACTAAATCTTTTTTTTGGCAAACATTTTATTTTTAATGGTTGAAAAAAATAACTTGTAATAAATAATTAAAAAGAGACGAGTCTAATTATTCATAATACGTTACAAAAATAATCATAACGGGAACTAGAAGAGTTATTGCGCCGATCAATAAATAAATTAATAAAAAGCATTAAAAAAATAAAGCTACGTAGTTTTGATTAAAACCACCACAGAATCACCAGAAGATCACCATATTCCGGCGCCTACCATTTTTATATATTCTCTTTTCCTAAAGGGAACTAGAAGAATTATTGCTCTGGTCAATAAATAAATTAATAAAAAATATTAAACTAAGTAGTTTTGATGAAAACCACCACATAACCACTGAAAGTTCACCATATTCCGGTGCCTACCATTTTTATATATTCTTTTTTTTTCTTTTAGTTAAAAGAGTTTTGATGGAAATTAAATATATACATCCATTTTTAAACTTTATAAAATTATTCGCCGTGGTTATTTTAGGATCTTCAGCGCAGTAATCAATATTCTGTTACAATTCTTAAAATTTATTACTAACTTTATAAAAATATTAATATGATGTACCAAATTATAAAATGTGAAAGTATCATTATTCTTTTGTTTATCACTAACCAAATATAAATTCTCTTAAAATATCAAAAAATCATTATTACTAACCTAAAAGTATTAATAAGATGCGCCAAATTATAAATAGAAACTTACTTATATCTCATAATCATTGTTTTTATAAAACTAATCAAATATTGTTAAAAAAATCCAAGAGTCATTAGTAACTTAAAAATATTAATTTGATGTACCAAATTATAAATGAATGATTATCTCTTTGAGAAAATATAACAATTTACTATTGCTCTTATTTTTATAAACACATACTTAAAAGAGGTAACAGTAGTAACACGTGGTAAAACGTCTAACGATAACACATACTTATGGATCATTCACTGTCGAAAAACATATACTCATTAAATCAAAATCTCTTACAAATTTATTTGTTTTCTATTATGAAACTAAAACTTATAAGTTATACATTACATGCTATTATTTTACACGATTCGTTGTGTGGTACAATTTTGGTATGTTAAACTTGTATTTTCAATAGGTTAGCTTCTACGCTATGTAAAGATAGAGAAAAATAGTTTGATCAATTACATTTACTCTTATGCAAATATTATCTAATTCAAGATTTAATTTAATATTTACAAGTGTTTCAAATTGCACAAGCAGATTTTCAAGTATTAATATCTATGTAGAAACCGTGTATTATTAAAAATTTTGCTTGATTTTGTAATAATAAATTGGTCTGTTTTAACTAAAATGTTTTGAAATAAAATCAACTAAATCAATTGCATGCATGATAAAAATTCAATCCGATTAAATCTACTATTCAAATTCATACTTAAAATTTAGTTTACCCTTTGTGCCAAATTAAATTCTTTTAAAAATGTTCATAATATACCGCATAACGTGCGGTCCAACAAGTTAGTTTTACAAATAGAAATATATAACTGTGGTTTTATTACATGTACAGTCATACAATAATTCGTCACCAATATAATTTTCGTTTAAATTTGGCATGTTGTGCACAGTTGTTCAAATACATATAAACAAAAACGTAAATATTTCAATCCGTCAGATAATTTTAAAACGTAATGACTTATTTATGTAAAAATCAAAATTTTATAAGATAACATTCATGTATTCATGCAAAACAACCCTAAGCTCAGTGATTATATTTAGTCATATGGTAATGGTAATTACGTGTCTACCAAATCGAATTATTTAATTTTACTGATGCCAAATCGAAACTACATAGTTTATTTTTCCGTCTTCTATTTTACAAATACAACTCATTCCACCTATTTCCTAATTTACACGCTAATTTCAGTCCATCTTCCTAATTAACACGTCTGTTAAAGAAAAACATGAATGTGTGATCTATGGAATATGCATGGAAATATTCTGTATTAATACAGAATATGCTGCAACATAATATATCTTACTACTTTGATACCAAAACGATATTATTTAGATTATTATTATATAAAGTTATCACTTCATTATATTTATGGTATTAATATTTTACTCTCCATACTTAATTAGATCATTTAAACTTATTATATGGTCTATTAAATTTTCATTCTCTGTCGTATATATGTATTCTCATAATCTCTCTCATGCGTATTTACCTCATCAAAATTTTCATTCTCCGTCGCATGATTTTTGCCCCGATGTTTTTGTTAGGTTATTGCAAAACTTTTTATAAGTGTTTATTGAATTTTTTCCCGGTGTTTGTATTTTCAAAGAATTTTATATAAGCTCACGTATTTTTGTTTTGATGATTTTTTAGAATTCGAAGGATTTAGATGACTTGATGACCATGTTTAGGGACTGACTGAGATTTGAGGAAACTGCAATGTTGTGCCAATTTAAAAGGTCGGTGATGGCACGTCAAGCCGATTCGAGAAATTGTCTACTTGAATCGCGATATCATGGACGATGAACGTCGTGGTGATTGGTGGCGTTGATCTCTAAAATTATTGAATCAAGCAATTATTGACCATACTTTTTATTTTGTTTATACTTTTGAGAACTGCCTATATATTTTATTTAAATTAGGTTGATGACGTTGTTTATACTTATGAGATTTGTCTATATATTTTGTTTAAATTAGGTTGATGATGACACGTCAGACCGATTCCAGAAATTGTCCACCTGAATTACGGCATTAATCTCTAAAGGAAACAACTAATAGTATCTCTTTTTCTTGAAAGTGATTGGAATTGTATATATAAATTAAATCTCCTTTCATCACGATTTGAAGAAACTCGTGATGGGATTTCCACTCTCTCACAGGTAACATAAGCTGTAGGCTATCAAGTGATACACTAATTTGGTTTTGGTTATTGTGATTTGCTAAATTACTGTGATTTGCTAAATTATTTTAGTGTATACATACACAACCACATTCAGAATACTTTCTGTTTATGAAAGAATTATTTTTAGAATGCTTATTCTCGAAACCAATCTAAATGTTCTCTTTCTTCCATTTTATATGCCATTGATTATAAATCAATCACCATGAAACCTCTTAGGTGAAACATAAAGTTCTTTAATAATTATCATACTTCTTAATTTTAAATTTTAAGTAAGGATGGTAAGGTAGTTTAATTGATTTATTGCTTAATTTAGAGAACAAAGAGATAACTTAGAAGAGCACGTCCAACAATTTTGCTATGATGAAAACAAGAAACAAGAAAGAAATTAAAACCATTCCTTAATGTTTAGGAAAAAATATTAGTAAAATATTTTGTATAAGATTTTTTTAATTAGATATTTGAAAGTTAAATATATTTTTTATTTGAATTATAATTTGAATTACCAAGTGTTAATCATAAACAATCAAAATTATTATGAAATATTTTCATCAAATTATCATAATAAATTATAAATTTTAATTTATTTTTTGTTAATTATCATCAAAAATTTACCTTAAACTTAGTTCACCCACATCTTCATAAAATTATTTAATAAGTGAGCAAATATACCGTGCAACGCACGGTAACATCACGCTAGTACTATTGTAATTCGTAATGTGTTATTTTTGTAGCGTCCCAGTTTGACCCTCTATCCCTTACGAGGTGTCCAACCGAACGGCTGCCTGGTTCGCACCAGGACTCGGTCCAGAGATAGTACTAAAAAAAACTAAAATGACATAATGTTACTAGCTCTGTAATAATACCGGGTCAGATAAAATCATCAAAATAAAGAGTACATGTCCTATTTGCTATTCTTCGTACAGAATTCGTAAATTTTCAAAAAGAGAGGCACATATGCCTTTATATGGTTTACAGAAATCATACATCTTGTTTCAACCTAAGGCTTCAACCCTTGATTGGCGTACTGATCCTCCTATGACTGTCATGCAACACATAACGCACACATGAGCTTTCGCCCAATGAGGTCCTAAAACACATTATACATACAAGCTAACTAAAGCTTCCTTCCTATAGCAAAGCAAGACATCACAGAACGGAATAAACATCAACTTTTCTAAACTGTTAACTATAAACCATATACCTAACAAAATTAAGCCAGCAACTTCTCAAGAATTGCAATAACAAATCACAGAAAATACGTGAAATTATCATTCTTAGAAATTTCAGAAATCATAACAAGATCCTGCCACATGTGAAAGGATAAAACCAAAACAACATAACTGATTCATCACCAGATCTCTGGTTATTATAAAATTCATTCACTACAAAATATTCTAATCAATTGCCACACCACAGACTAACAATTTTATATGATCACCACACCAGAATCATTCACAATATCAGAATCATTCTCACAGTGTTAGAATCACCACACCAAATATAAACGTAACTCTCCACACCACAGTCTAGAATCGATCACCCATACCCTAGTTTAGATCGACCACCCACACCCTACATATATTATACCAACCACCCACACCATATTTTATAATTACCCACCCACACAGTATTTCAAAATCATCCACCCACACCATATTGTAAAATCAGCCTCCACATCATATATATAAGAATTCAACACCACACCATCCATATATATATATAGATATATATATATATATGTATATATGTCAAAAATCGATCTCCACACCACAACTCATATTAACAACCATACACTTTAATTTATAAATGTCAATCTACCACACCGCAACTCCAAAATGGACAAATATGCACTTCAATTTATACAAGTCAATCTGACCTCCAAGAAGCAAGCAATATCGTTACTACACAAAACACATGTCTTTAGAGACGAGTTAAGTTTACACAGTGGCGCACACCAGTCGTTAATCATATCTCATAACACATAACACTCCTAAAGTGTACGCAACTAATAAGGCACAACCAACAATGGATCATAGAGCTACTGTAATGTACAATCGTCAAAGAGTATTCAAATAAACACTATTATGGTTCAGTAAAACAAATCCAGCAAAGTAACACAACAAAGTATATAGAAATTTCACCATATTACTTATTCTCGGCGGCACGTTAAATTCTAAAATAACAGACTATGAATCAATAAGAAGAACGAGTAACCCACAAGAGTATGACACAATTATACATCATTATATATCAAGAAAGATATCTAACTCCTCTTTGAAAAATAATATGTATAATACACATAGGCATGACAGCTTAAAATTATATAGTATATGGTTTTAAAAGTGAGAACACTCACTCTAGTCAGCGGTTTTCTGTAAGATGTTGATCTTCGTAGTCTGTAAATCAACCAAATAGAAGAGAAGTTACTCTATCTGAAACATACTCTCGTATATAACTTATACTAAGTTAAACCATATCTCAACTCCCTGTTCGAGATGATAATACAGAAAAGAAAATACTCCTATATGAGGGTCTTCTCTTCAAACACATAGCCGCATATATGTAGAGAGGGAGAAAGACGGGATAGAAGAGATTAGATTACTAAACTTCCTGTTTGCCCAGTTTATAAATTAGCTAGATAAGGAATTGATTTTTTTGAGGTTGAGGATCTATCTTCTTCTCGATTCTGAGAATTCTCTGTTAACCCCTCTCGGCTCTCGGTTCGGTGACCTCCTGAATCGTCTAGCTAAACTTCTCCTTTTTTTTTCTTTTCTGTTGGAGTATATCTATAGAAAACTAATATTCCCACCTATTTACCCCTATAACCAACACCTGTGCTTTATTTTGGGGTCTACAATTTCAATCGCTATCTTTTGGGGTATAATATATTATTTTAATTATTTTTATACTTCTTTCTTTTCTTTTGATTTCTATTTATATAAATAACTTATTCAACATGTTGTCAAGCTTCTTTTTTTTTTCTTTCTTTTCCATACAGGAATTAGTTTCTAGAGTAGGATATAATAATGGTCATTAAAAATAAAAAGGGTAATATATATATATATATATATATATATATATATATATATATATTATTGATTACCAAAATAATAAAAAATAAATATAGGATTTTTAAAAGATTAGAGTATATCAATCTAGTACCTTAAAGATTATTCTTCACAGTACACAGTTACCGGTACTTAAGGTGGTGGTTCCTCACAATTTTTATAAAAAATATTTTTATAATTTTATATTATGGAGTAAGTAATGTCAAATATAAAATGTTATTATAAAATGTTATTGTAACTTTTATTATAAGTTCATTATTTGTTTGTTCATTATTATTTGGACTTATTAAATATATGATTTTAAAAATAGAAGAAAATTGGATAAATATGTAGTATTAAATGTTAGTAATAAATTTTAGGGAATGAAAAATGGAGAATCTGTTGAGTTTGGGGTGAAAAATATGAAAAATATGAGATTGCTTCCATATTATGGAAAATATGGATGGAGAAACTGTTGAACTTGATCTAACATCTTTCTTTCACCTTCTTTTCGAAAGATGGTCGGTTTTATGGAATTTTTTTTTTTGTGAATTGGGAGACCTCTCAAGTGTCTCAAGGCTATGAATTTTACCAATATATTTTTAAAAAATATTTTTGGATAATAATTTCAAATGATCATCAACAAAAATCTCACCTCTCTGATTTTTCTTGGCATGGTTTGAATTCATGACTTTATAGTAGTAGTTTTAGACACACATCGTTAGACTAACATTCAATCCATACCTATATTAAATTTAATCAATTTAACTTTTTATTATATATATATATATATCAAAGTAAAATAAAATTGTAAATTTGATTAGAATTTTACGAGATTTGAGATTTTGTAAGTATGAAACAAAATTCTTGCTTGATTCGTCAGTATTTTGCCACTGGAATATAAAAATCATGTTTGGATTGATTGAAATTTTGTAAGTATTAAATTAAAAACTTGTGTGGACTAAAGTATGGATTTGAAAGAACAAAAATCAGACTTGGACTCTAAAATTACACGAATCAAACATAAATTATCAAAATTTAAACTTTAAAAGTCTAGTTTTTCAAAAAACAGTTAAACCAAAACTTTTTTCTGAACTAAGTATTTTTTGAGATGTAGTTGTTTGTTATATTTCACATGCTTGAAGCACGCGGTATGGGAACAAAGTGTACACTCACGCAACAGCACTCCTCAAGAACATTTGAAACATTTTTCTTGATTTCAGCAGTTAATTATCCAAGTGTGTAGTGACATCCATTGATCCGCAAAAGGTCACACATTTTTAAAATTTCGTACTCGGGTTTCAATTTCGTCAAATTTAAACCGAATCTGTAAGCAGTAACAATAATCTGGACTACTTATTTGAACACACAAGTAAAAAAAAGGATGGTTGTTATAAATATTGTTTTAAGAAGAAGAAGATTATAAAAACAACTGGGAATATGACAAATAGATCAAATGAAACAAAAAATAAAAACAGTGAAAAGTTGAAACCTATTATCAATCAGGCTTTGACGCCAGACGACTGATACTTATCATTAAGAACTTGAAGGATAGCAGCACCATTTTCAGCAACACTCTGAGCACTGAACTTGTTCTTCTGTTCCTGGTAAATCCTCTTACGCTCCTTGGAAAACCTGGCTGCTCCAATATCAGCATCCCAGATGGATTTCGCACCGCCGCCTAATCTGGACCTGAAGTCACCGACCAGAGCACCAGTAGACCTAAAATTTCCATTTGCAAAAGCATCTGTGGTCTCCCCAGAAACAGCCAGTATGCAGAGACCAATTAGGTTAAGTTGCGAAAAGCTAAGACGATCAGTCTTCTCGTAGAAGAAATGCTTCCTGATGAACTGAACAAGAGCCGACCATTCTGGTTTTTTGAGATAAGCCTCGACGACTGTTCTCCGACCGGTAGCCGCCGCGAGAAGGCAAACGTTAATGAACTCGCCGACGTTTTCAGGAGGAAGATCAGCGACCTGAGTTCTGAGATCGTGAGCAAGGTTTTCTGGAGTAGCAAGAGGAACATATGCAAGTGATTCAGCAATGGCAGCTATGTCAGATAAGTCTACTGAATTAAATTCGCGAATCATTTTAGCTAATTCGAAATCGGATATTATCAAACTTCCACTGGTGTTTGATTCAGCCATGGTATTTCAGTAACGGGATCTTTTAGGGTTATGTGTGGTGAAATGGAAGAGAGCGAGTACTAACATATATAGCAGTTTCTGTTCAGTTTATCTGGCCATTTCGTCGTTTTATTATCAGGATTAATTCAAAATTATGTGGAAATGCTAATTTATTTCGTCCAACCTTTGATTTCCAAGAAGTAATTTTACTGCGTTGAATTTGAATGGGCACGTTCCAAGGAGTCTATTAACCGTTTGATTAAAAAACATATAAATTACTTCGTTTAGGAAAGTGAAAAGTCCTTCATTAATTAAAAGTACAAAACACGAGCTAACCTCTTCATGTGGTCTAGAAAGTTTAACAAGTGTGAGAAATTTACTTGTAATGAAAAATTTGTTTGATTTTAGAGATTTTTGATCATTTCTAGACTTCAACAAATTATCTATCTATACTATTAAAACAGCAACTTTTGGAAAAGTCAAACCTCTCCTCCTTACGCCACGTCAGCTTTGAGAACCCTCCTAAAAAGACACCACGTCAGCTTTTTAATACCTTCTAAAATTGCCACCTATCATGTTTCTTTTTTCCTTTTCTTTTATCCTAATCAAGGCTTCCTTCACACGCTCTCCCTTGCCGTTTCAAACTTCTGGACTCTTCTTCTACTTCCCACCTTGAAAAGTGAAACCGTAATCAAAGCTCTTCCTTCCCGAGGTTTCCCAATTCATTGCATTCTTTCATATTCAAGAAGATTTTGAAATTTTCTGGCTTCACACATTCTCTTCTGTTTTAGGTAAAGCCTCTTTTACGGTTTCCTGTAAGATTTTGTGCTGAGAGTGTGATTGGATTTTTGTTGTGTGATTGATCTATGAGGTTTATTCAACCATTCTCAATTCACCCACCATTTTCAGTCAAAAAGCACCAATCTTTCCACTCCAAGAACCCTAGAATCACCTTCAAAGTCCTCTGCAAACAAAAACATGCCCGGCTAAATTTAAAATCCTCTACTTGGTTGCTGTTTCGAAGGCTCTCCTCTGCAATCTTTCCATGTTGAAGCTTTGTATTCGAGGTACGAGGAAGGGAGGAAGGCCTGGTCTAAGGTGATTTTGGTGACTAATCTGATTCTTTCGTGTTATGCCTATATTCGGAGAGAAGCTCCAGAAGATCGGAATAGGCCCTGCGCAGGAGCCAGTGATGCCGGAGACGACGTTGAGCCCCGTTTTCTGGTGGCCAGAGGCGGTTTCCGTCGGCGGAACGCCGTCGGGCCAGGCGGCGAGGATGTTAACACCAGGAGCGGTTATGTAAGATTTTGCATTAACAGACCTTTTATTTGTGAAGGGTATTTTCCGAGCGATGGGAATTTGTTGAATTCTGAATGCACGGGAATGATTTGGTTTCTGATCAAACGATTGATTTGAGTTCTTGGTTCTGATCAAACGATTGATTTGGGTTTTTGCAAAAATTAAGGTTTTTCCCCTCTTTTTTTGGCAGATTGACTATAATTATACTGAAAGGGATGCTGCCAATTATGCCCTGGGAATTGGAGCTTGTGCAAAGGATGCTTTAGATGATAAGGATCTCAAGTATGTGTATCATCCTGATGGTCAGCAGTTCATTCAGGTAAATTAATTCAGTTTGTTCATTTTCAAAAGGTGTAAAAGATTGGTTTTTGAGGAGTTTTAGGATTAGGATGTGTAAAAGTTGCCTGCTTTAATGATTAATTCAGTTTGTTCAGTCTCATATGGTGTAAAAGATTGGTTTTTGAGGGGTTTTAGGATTAGGAGTTGGTGTAAAAGTTATCTGCTTTACTGAGGAACGCTGATTAATGAGTGTTTCCATGTATGTGTCTCAAGGTTTCATGCACTTCTCATCTTTCTTGGTATAATTTCTTATTGTATCTGTGTACAAAAACTAAATGATTGGATCTTTCTTTTGAGTAGCTTTAATATAATTTACATTTGTCGATTTGGTTTGTGTTGTGATCGAATGGATTGTGACCTACATAACGAGGCTGGATTAACTGTAGGAGCAGGTTAAGAGGAAAGAGCTAAAGGAAAGAAGCAGGTTAGTTCTTGAACATATTTACTCAACTTTCTGCAATTTATGCCTTGGAAGTATTTTGATTAATTTGGTTATGAATTTATATCTTTGAGTTACAAACTGTTTGATTCTTGTGATTTAAACTATGCCTATATGTATGATGTTTTTGTTTCTGTTTCATGTCGAATGTTTGAATGGAAGTTGCTATCTGAACTGAAGGTGTTTATGTAGTTATTACAAGGCATTAGAATTGACAAGAGTACCCTCAGACCTTACATTTCCAGGCTGTGTAGGAGCCAAGATGTGTTTTTTCATGGTGGTTTGATTACTCAATGCTCTGTTGTTGGTTTTTGAATTGCGGTTCTTAGTTATTTTGATGTGTAATGTGTGGGATCCAAGCTGCCTTTGTATGCTTACAAGAAGCCGACCAAAGTTTCTGATGTTGCGGTGGAGCTGAGCCACCATGAGACTGAGATTGAGCCTCCAGTTCCTTTTCTGGATTCCCTCTTTTTGAAGGCAATTCGCAGCTGGTGGGCGGTTACTATGATGCAAGGGATGCGATTAAGTTTCATTTTCCCCAAGCGTATGCCATGACCATGTTGAATTTATTGATCGGATTGCAGCATGTTAGTTTTTTGTCTGTATTTGCCTTTGATTCATGTTTATTCATTGTTTTAGTTAACTTTAAAAAAATTGTTTAAACATCAACGAAAGATAGGCTTCATGATGGAGCTGCTCCAGTTGGCTAGATTCATTGCCCTCCTTCCAACCAGATTGGATTTTAGTTTGTTGACATCGGATTGTTTGATGGGTTTAAGGAAGAAATCATCAGCCCCTTGCTCCAAACATCTCTTCATCATCGCAGGTTGATTTTCAGAAGACATAACAACAACTAGAACATCCTTGAGGGATGATGAAGATTCCTTAATCTTCTTCAGCAGTTCATAGCCAGTCATTCCAAGCATTTGCTGGTGATAAATAAGGATGCGTTTGAATATGGTGATGGAAAAACGGGTTCTTCATCTCTTGCAGGACGTTCATATGCTAAAATACAAGCAGAATCAGACAAGGCTTGCGTTGATGAAAGAAAAAGATACCTGTAAAATATGAGAAGCAGCTAAGAGATTCTAGAGCGAGGTTAATGTTAAAAAAGGAGCCATTCTTCAAAGGAATATTATACTTAGAAATGCTGATTATTATTGTCTAAGGGATAGGAAGTTGATTTTCACTATCAAATTATAAACAGTTATGCTTTTGCCAATAATGTCGAACATTTGAGAGAATATCCTAAACTCTGTATAAATTGGAAGTGTTGGTTAGCAGATAATTAACTATTTTGAATGTATTTTCTTGAACATTTCTTTGTTTTCTTTCAATGTATTTTTTCATAGTTGGAATTATATCATTTGATTGACTTTTTGTGACTTTTAACTATTGTGGTATTAATTATTGTACGGTACATAAAAAAAATTTCATCATCAATTAGGAGTGGGAAATATAAAAATGGACACGTTGCTTAATCGTTTTAGTAAGATTTATTAGCTAATTTTTTTTGTATAATGGTTATCATAAAATAAATTATAGTTTTATTAATTTGATTTTAACTATATACAACAATACAATTGAATTGTAAGACTTTAATTCTTCTTCATAGAATTTGTATGCATATATTATTAATGAATGATATTATTAAGTCGTTACAACTTAAATCATTTTTCATATGCTTTATAAAGTTCGTGTATACACATGAATTGATATTTAAAATAATTTTTGAATAAGCACCGTGCATCGGCACGGGTATCATCTAGTTTATATTAAAATTGTATATTATAATAAAAAGGAAGGCACTATCTAGTTTTTAGATTTACTTTTCCAAAAATGTATTATTATATTGAATCAGTTATTCAAGTTTATATTAGCTGTTAATGCTTGAATAATGTAATTATAAATACATTTTACATAAAAAATATTTCTTTCAAATTATAAATTATAGAAATCGTATAATAATTAAAATATTGCACAATAGTAGCTAATGTAAAATATATATATATGAAACAGTATCGCTAGATGGATGAAGAAACAAGAAATTAATTAGTTTTTATAACTATTTATACGCGTTGAAGAAGTAAAATATAAAGCTATAATCTATAAAGAATAATTTAAAAATCACTTAAAACATGACATGATGAAAATCATGAAATAGTTAAAATCATCGTACTAAATTTTATCATTTAAATTATCTTTTATAATAAATGTTCAATTTTTAAAAATGTTATAAAAGTAATAGATTTCAGTCTTTACCCTAAAATTACCTTTGATTTTATTAGACCTAAAAAATTTGTTGGTCTTAAACAAATATATTCAGTTATTCAAGTTTATATTAGCTGAAATAATAAAAAAGAACAGATAAAATTAGTAGATGTTGGCGCGGGGCATCATTTTTCATCTTGTTCTTAGAAAAAGAACGTTAGAAAATGAATAGCAGCAGCCTTAATAATCTGTGCCTAAACACTTGTTTCTGCTTTCCCGCCCAGAACCCAGCTCTAAAATCCCACCTGAGACCACAATCCTTCCCCATTCCATCAGTTTTTGGCCCTCTAGGTTCGAAAACACCGACAAGGGTAACATGCACCTCACCTGTTCGACAAAATGCCACACCGTCATCGTCGTGGGATGATAAGCCCTTTCAGGTGTACCCAAATGGGAGTGTAGTGTACCTAGACGAGATGGACGTCGTCACGTTTCTTGATCCTCCCAAGGACCTCATTCCCCTCGACCCTTCTTCGTATAATCCCGCCTCTTATCTCTGGTACGCCCCTTTGATCTTTCTCTGCTTTTTTTGATATCATATATGGATTCTAGATAGTTTTGTTGTGTGTGTGTGTGTGCTTTTTTTTTCGTTTTGTTTAACACATTGCAGTTACCTGTGTTTGTAGAGTCACTGCTGGTTTGAAATAGTGTGATTGGTTAGTTAATGTTTGTTGGATGGAATTTTATTGTTTTTGATGCTTGTTTTCTTTCCCCTTGTATTTTGTTGCCTGTGATTAGGAAGAAGATTGAGGACATTCCTGAGGACAGGCGACATCGGTTG
This sequence comes from Sherardia arvensis, assembly GCA_948330725.1. Classification (NCBI taxonomy): domain Eukaryota; kingdom Viridiplantae; phylum Streptophyta; class Magnoliopsida; order Gentianales; family Rubiaceae; genus Sherardia; species Sherardia arvensis. The sequence goes on from OX415241.1 coordinate 32,984,587, forward strand.
CTCAAGTTCTTAAATCCCGGGTATGGACATCGGGATTTGAAAGTGATCTTGTGGTTGTAATGTTGAAGAGGAAGTTTTTCAAGTGTACTCTTGTTTCTTCTTTCTTGCAGTATGCTGTATAATTTCTGATTAAATGTTTCTGATGGCTGCTTTTGATATTTTCTTGCATTTTAATGTCCACATCTCATATGAACCATCAGGCTTGTATCTAGAGCATGGGAAATAGCAGGCACGCGATATGATGATCCCAAGTTAGTTGAAAAAAGTGCATCTAATTTTCTTTCTGATGGGAAAGATGGAAAGCCTCCTGAGTTTTGGAACTGCAGAACAAGCGGAGGTATCTAAGTTTAGCCACTGTTTATGACAAACAAGAACTGTGTTTTCAGATTTTGAATGGAAACTTATTCAAAATTTGAATGTTTGGAACAGGACCGCCTCCTATTGCCTGGATGAAATCCTTTAAGAAGGTCAAAAGTCAAAACTGCTTCTTTATACAGCTCTTGAACTCCATATTTATCCTATGATTAACACCTTTTATCTGCGGATTGCAGGCTTTGTTTTACGGCGAAGACATGAAGCCTTACGGGCGATTCATTGGTATGATAAGATCTATTTTAATTTTTTTTCTTATTGAGTTTCTAGTAAACTTTACGGTAAATAGAGAGCTGAAATTTATCATAGAAGTGAATTTTAACCATAGTGACCGTATGGGGTTGAATGCGCTTAACATTGTAGCTCATTAACTAGATTAACCCACTTGAGTGTAACTTAGGAGGTTCTTTTCTGGAGGGAATATCAGCTTCATTTGCCCCATTATACTTTACGGTGAATAGAGAGTGGAAGGAAGTCATGGTGACAGAGCAGCCTTGTGATTTGGCCTATGAATTCGGGGAGGGAAAATTAGACATTTCTGCATATCCCACTGGTTTCCCCAACTCAGGTATCCATCATGACCATAGCCTCATATAAGCTTCTTATGTGGTAAAAAAACAAAACTGTTTTATCATCAGTACATTTTCTTCTGTGAATCGTTGGCAAATTTAAAAAATCATCTGCCGGACTCTGAGTAAACTTATGCCACATTTGATTTAATTTGGCTTCAGTGACACATCCATGGCCTTTTAATGATCAAGTAGTAGTGTATCTTCGTCATGTTGGACCTGGAGTTTTGGTTGGCCAGGCATGGCAAGAAGGTGCAGAGCTAGAACAGCTGCCCAAAAAGCTCTGTGGCGAGATTTTAATGGTGAAAGAATTCTCAGCCACTACGGCTACCAGTTCCAACACAATTTAGGCGAGGAAATGCTTGAAGTTTTGAAGGTCTCTACTGGGGAAGGAAATCAAGGCGCTCTTTTGTGTATGACAATTATTCTTAAGCATTGTACTCCTAGTTATAATTCTGTAAGCCGGTGATAGATAAGAATGCTGCATTCTCTAATTAGGTAATGTATGGCCGAAGTTCGTGAAGATATAGGAATCCATATTGTTGTTTCTGAAGTAATGTAGAAACAAACAATTCTTGTTGTAATGAACAAGTTAACATGACCATCCATGCATTAGGGTTTATTAGTTCTTTCTAGTGGATGTCCTCTTTCTTAAGAAAGATTGTCAACTGAATGCTGGCAGTGTTGTTTGCTGGAGTTAGTCGCACTAACTGAAAATCATCATAGCCAATCATATACCTCAAAGATTTAGTTCCAGCAGTTGCTGAAAGTTCCCCCACGAGTCTAGTTCCTTCAGCGTCGAGAGATCCTTGAACCTGCAAAGTGCTACCTTGATACTTCCATAATCGAAAATGATCTAAAACACAGTATATCTGTGGGTGGCATCGAAGGAAATGACAGCATGAATGCCTTGTGATCGACCAACTGCGGGTGAACACTATTAATGCTTTCTGTGTTAAACGAATATCAAACACGAATACTTTTCCGAATCTGAAATTTGTCGTCAGATCGCGATCAGGACCAGCAACTGGAATCAAGCTGACATTTGGGCCACCAGTGAACAAGATGATTTCTTCTGTGTCTGAAGAATGGGAGTGCACCAAAACGGGTGCCATCATGAGCAGTACGGACAACATTGCTATCCCTAGGGTTACAATTTTGGCCATTGCTAAGGAGGATTTAAAGAGAATGAGACGAGTCTGGGCATGAAAGCATTATTATAATGATATTCGATGGCAATTATAAGTTTGTAATACAATGAAAGTTTTGAAATGTATATATATTTTGAAGACTTGTTGCATTAATTAACAATATGATTTGTAAATTCAACACTCACCTACCATCTCACAAATTTCTGTCCAATTAATAATAGAATAATTTCATTACTATTTTTTAAATGTAATTTTAAAATAATGCTAGGCTAGCTGGATTAACTACACCAAAAAAAAAAGGCATTAAAATTTTATTAATTTTCACTTATACAAATAAATTAGTATACATATACCTAAGTTTAGAATATAATATACTTCATTATATTTATAGTTTCAGTCTGTCATTCAAAATACATAAATATATACAGAAATAAATGGTATCCACATGGTTGATTACAAAAAACCGGTAATCATAGAAATATTAATAAGTTTGCAAAATCTGATACAAAGTTGTATTATTGGTAAAACATTGAATGAAATGTTATATATACATATTCATGTTGAAATTATTATAAAATGACCAATATAGTTTGAACTTAATTTGTTTTCAAGTTCTTACAATCATATATCTACGCCAACATAACGCATTGTCCAAATGATGTTAAATGTTATGCCACTCATTTCCCAGCCCTCAAAATACATCCTTGCAGCAGACCGATCCTTTAAATAGTAATTGAATTCATGTATGATAACATTTCTCGCTCTTAACTTTCTGCATCTTCTAGGTGATGAATACTTGCAATTTCAACACTCGCCCATGCGATAACTCAAAACCTCATTTGGCACTTTTAAGTAATAACATGCCTAACATTATATTTTAAAACTTCCACACACGCACGCGTGCACACACATACACACAAACAAGGGAAAAATGTTCCTTGTTAGCCTGCTATAAATATAGTTAAGAAGGGTTTAACATCAAAGAAAAAGATGAGTTTTATTCCAGAACCATGGCATGGCCAATTATGAGAAAAATATACTCGTAGAATTAGACAATAATTTAATCTCATTGTTACATTGAGTCTTTTGACCAAACAATGCATTTACAATAAAAAAGATGGTAAGAAACTTCCCATGTTTTATGGGAGTTTCAAACACCTGGAAATTTTAAATTTCCACATGTACTCCTTATTTTCTTCCAACCAAACACTCCAACCAAAACCAAATTCCTGAGATTTTTTTTCCAACATACTTTACCTCATACCAAACAATCTCTTAAATCGAACCAAAATTTTCTTTTTCCACGTGACTTAAGGACTAATGTATACAAAGAAGAACACAAATATATAAACTTGCAATAGATTACAAACCAATATGATCCAGAAATGCACGATTGAATGTTGTTCTCATCGATTTTCCTGCTCCAAATTTCCGATTGCTCTTGATTATACCGTTGAACTCAAAAAATAATTCAAAAAGCAAAATAAATATTCATAAGAACAAATTAAAAAAGCTTAAATGGATGTTCAGATTTAATTGGTAAACCCGAATGTAGTCGCTAATACGTAAAATGAAAGCGAGAGCATAATTAGCTTCCAGATTGAGTCAAATATATGGGTTTGGCAGTCAAATATATGGGTTTGTATCCAAATCAAAGGATGCCAATGAATGCGTCAATTGAACGAAAAAACTAAAAAAATTAAGGGTAACTGAATGGGAATTGAAGATATCGAAAGGGATCTAATGAAAATAAATTGAAGAAAAAGTAACGAATGGACAATGGGAGTTAGAATGAAATGTAATTGGTAGAAGTCAATAAGGGAATTAATCAAGGATGTGCGGTATGAAAATAATAAGGAATAATGTGGAATCAAGAAGTATGAGGTTGGTCCGCTTGAAAAACCCAACTCGAAAAGTTACACTCTTTAACTTGTTAATGTCGAGACTATGAGGCTAATGAAAAAGATCAATTCAAAAGTTATTGCCGGGGAATCCGTGTTTGATTTAAAAGACTTTAATTGGATAGCGCACTTCTTAGGGACCTTAAGAAAGAGGGATAGAGAAAGGAACTCACAACGTAAGGACGCCTTTAAGAAAAATGAAAAATGAATTTTAAAGATTAAAGGAGTAGATTTTTCTATGCCTGATAGATGGAAAAAAATGTAAAAGTTTGCGCTTGCATGAACAGAGAGATAAAAGTATTTGGTACACTTACAAAGTGCGGAAATATTTCAAACAGGTTGTGAACCTTACTCAGAGGGTTAGATGGCATATTATTAGGACTTTCTTAGAGTTTGGACCAGGTGGTTGGACATATGACGAGATCTACGAAAAGTTAGGGTTTTCAGTGGCCATTAAAGTAGAGAGACTGAAGGGGAAATTAAGAATCAGAGCCTTCATTACTTACTTAAATGCCGAAGGAGACATTCTAGACTGCAAAAAGTTAAACATAAGTCCAATTACTCTAGGCGGGCATTCCTTAAAGTCAAAGGTGGATCGCGTTTACGTTCATTAAAGAGTAAAACTTTGTTTTGGTACTTTAATTCGCATTATGCTCACAAGAGATGGTGGAAATTACAATGTAACTCTTTATCTTCACAAGCTGGTAAAGAATGCAAACTTCCACACACACACACACACAAAACAAACATGAAAAATGTCTCTTGTTAGCCTGCTATAAACATTGTTAACATACGCCCAATTACTCTACGATGCCCAAGAGAAAAAGAAATATTCATGAGAATAAAAAAGCTGAAATCGATGTTAAGGTTTAATTGGTAAACCTGAATAGTTGCTAATATGTGAAAATGAAACCGAGAGCATAATTAGTTCCACATTGAATCAAATATATGCGTTTGGAAGTCACATTTGTATCCAATTTAAAGGATGCCAAAGAATACGTCAATTGAAGGAAAAATCTAAAAAAATAATGAAGGGTAACTGGATGGGAATTTATGATATTGAAAGGGATCCAATGAAAATAAATTGAAGAAAAAGTAATGAATGGACAATGGGAGTTAGAATGAATTGTAATTGGTAGAAGTCAATAAAGGAATTAATCAAGAATGTGCGGTATGAAAAGTATAAGGAATAACGAAGAGGGATAGAGAATGGAGCTCACAAGAAACACGAAGAACGGATTTTAAAGATCAAGAGATTAGATTTTGCTCTGCCGGATAGGTGTGCCCTTACAAAGTGCGGAAATATTTAAAACAGGTTGTGAATCTTATTCAAAGGGTTAGATGACATATTATTAGGATTTTCTTAGAGTTTGGACCGGGTGGTTGGACATATGATGAGATCTTCAAAAAGTTAGGGTTTCCAGTGGCCATTAAATTAGAGAGACTGAAGTGAAAATTAAGAAGAGCCATCAATACCTACTGCATTTCTCAAGGATACATTCTAGATTACAGAAAGTTAAACATACGTCCAATTACTCTAGACGGGTGTTCTTTAAAGTCAAAGGTGGATCGCGTTTACGTTGATTAAAGAGTGAAATTTTGTATTTAATTTAATTCGCGTCACAACAGATGGTGGAAATCACAATGTAACTCTTTGTGTTCACAAATTGGTAGAGAATGCAAACTTGCACACACACAAAAACTTTAAAAATGTTCGAAAATATATGTTTAAAGGTATAGTTATAGATGTTTATTTGAAAGTTATCTTTAAGTAAAAATTAGGGTGGTTCTAAATGCAGGTCCACTTTACTTCTGCAGGTCCAAATTAAATCAGAAATGACAATAATGTCCCTCTTAAATATTTATTATAATTCACGGAAAAATAATTTAATTTGGACACGTGTTCAATCATTACATAGACGGATTTATACATTCAACGTTAGGGTTTTAGAAATATATTTGTAAAATTAATAAATGAATGAAGGGTAATTATGGTATTTTCCCACTTTCATTGGACCTGTAGAAGCAAACAGGGCCTGCATATAGCAAACACCTAAAATTACTGTAGTAATTGACTCCACGTGTTAGTTAAGATAATTTAGACTTTAACTTTTCTCTTTGTTCTTCTCACTGCATGATTGATGGAAGTAAAAATTATCATGGATAGATATATACTTCAATTTAATCATAAGAAAAAAGAAACTTGCGTTTAGCATTATATAAGCTAGCATAAATTGGAATTTTCATTATATATAACTTACGAAACATATATGAGTACAAACGGAGGGATGGACAAGTATATATACCTGATCGCCTCCAAAAATACAAGCAAGGATATTCATATCCATGCCCAGCCACTTTATTTTGCTAGTATATATATAAGAAGTCGTGATGCCACAAAATTCAATCATATTCGAATACCATAGATACAAACGGTATTGGATTATGACCTTCATTTCGGAATTCGGACTAATAATAACGTACTATTAATATATAGATTCCCAAATGGTCCTTATTTTTTTCCAACCAAACAATCCAACCAAAACCAAATTTCTGAAATTTTATTTTTCCTACATACTTTACCTCATACCAAACAACCTCTTAAATCAAACTAAATTTTTTTCCCACGTGACTTAATGTGGACTAATGTTTACAAATAAGAACACAAATATACGAACTTACAATAGTTTACAAACCAATATGATCCAGAAATTCGTGATTGAATGTTATTCTCATTGATTTTCCTGCTCCAAATTTCCGATTGCTCTTGGTCATACCGTTAAACTCAAAACTGAGTTCAAAAAGAAAAAGAAATATTCATAAGAACAAATTTAAAAAGCTGAAATGGATGTTAAGGCTTAATTGGTAAATCTGAATGTAGTCGCTAATATGTGAAAATGAAAGAGAGAGCATAATTAGTTTCAGATTGAGTCAAATATAGGGGTTTGGAAGTCACATTTGTATCCAATTCAAAGGGTGCCAATGAATGCGTCAATTGAACAAAAAAACTAAAATAAATTAAGGGTAACTGAATGGGAATTGAAGATATTGAAAGGGATCCAATGAAAATAAATTGAAGAAAAGTAACGAATGGACAATGGAAGTTAGAATGAAACGTAATTGGTAGAAGTCAATAAGGGAATTAATCAAGGATGCGCGGTATGAAAAGAATAAGGAATAATGTGGAACAACCAACTATGAGGTTGGTCCGCATGAAAAACCCAACTCGAAGAGATACACTCTTTAACTTGTTAATGTCAAGACTATGAGGCTAATGAAAAAGATCAATCCAAAAGTTATTTCCGGAGAATCCGGGTTTGATATAAAAAAATTTTAATTGGATAGCGCACTTCTTAGGGCCCTTAAGGAAAAGGGATAGAGAAAAGAACTCACAGCGTAAGGGTGCCTTTAAGAAACACGAAAAATGAATTTTAAAAATTAAGGGATTAGATTTTTCTATGCCGGATAGTTGGAAAAAAATGTAAAAGTTTGCGCTTGTATGCATTAACAGAGAGATAAAGGTATTTGGTACCCTTACTAAGTGCGTAAATATTTCAAACAGGTTGTGAACCTTACTTAGAGGGTTATATGGCATATTATTAGGATTTTCTTAGAGTTTGGACCAGGTGGTTGGACATATGATGAGATTTACGAAAAGTTAGGGTTTCCAGTGGCCATTAAAGCAGAGAGACTGAAGGGCAAATTAAGAATCAGAGCCTTCATGACCTACTTTAATGCCGAAGAGACATTCTAGAATAAAAAAGCTAAACATACGTCCAATTACTCTATGTGAGCATTCCTTAGAGTCAAAGGTGGATCGCGTTTACGATGATTGAAGAGTAAAACTTAAAGCAGAGAGACTGAAGGGGAAATTAAGAATCAGAGCCTTCATGACCTACTTTAATGCTGAAGAGACATTATAGACTAAAAAAGCTAAACATACGTCCAATTGCTCTATGCGGGCATTCCTTAGAGTCAAAGGTGGATCGCGTTTATGTTGATTGAAGAGTAAAACTTTGTAGTTTTTGTAATTTAATTCGTATTGTACTCACAAGAAATGGTGGAAATTACAATGTAACTCTTTGTCTTCACAAGCTGGTAGAGAATGCAAACTTCCACAACACACACAAACAAACAGGAAAAATGGCTCTTGTTAGCCTGTTATAAACATTGTTAAGATACGTCCAATTACTCTACGATGCCAAAGAGAAAAAGAAATATTCATAACAACAAAAAAGCTGAAATCGATGTTAAGGTTAAATTGGTAAACCTAAATAGTCGCTAATATGTGAAAATGAAAGCAAGAGCATTATTAGTTCCAGATTGGCAAATATATGGGCTTGGAAGTCACATTTGTATCCAATTTAGAGGATTACAAAGAATACGTCAATTGAAGGAAAAAACTATAAAAATAATGAAGGGTAACTGAATGGGAATTGATGATATTGAAAGGGATCCAATGAAAATAAATTGAAGAAAAAGTAACGAATGGACAATGGGAGTTAGAATGAAATGTAATTGGTAGAAGTCAATAAAGGAATTAATCAAGGATGTGCGGTATGAAAACTATGAGGAATAAGGAAGAGAGATAGAGAACATAGCTCACAACGTAAGGGCACTTTTAAGAAACAAGAAGAATGAATTTTGAAGATAAAGAGATTAGATTTTGCTATGCCGGATAGGTGTGCCCTTTCAAAGTGCGGAAATATTTCAAACAGGTTGTAAATCTTACTGAGAGGGTTAGATGGCATATTATTAGGACTTTCTTAGAGTTTGGACCTTGTGGTTGGACATATGATGAGATTTTCGAAAAGTTAAGGTTTCTAGTGGCCATTAAAGCAGAGAGACTGAAGGAGAAATTAAGAATCAGAGCCATCAAGACCTACTGCATTTCTGAAGGAGACATTTTAGACTGCAGAAAGTGAAACATACGTCCAATTACTCCAGGCGGGCATTCTTTGAAATCAAAGGTGGATCGCGTTTAAGTTGATTAAAGGGTAAAACCTTGTATTTTTGGTAATTTAATTCGTGTTATTCTCACAATGGATGGTGGAAATCACAATGTAACTCTTTGTCTTCACAAGCTGGTAGAGAATGCAAACTTCCACACACAAAAACTTGAAAAATGTTCAAAAGTATATATGTTTAAAGGTATAGTTATATATGTTTATTTGAAAGTATATGTTTAAGTTAAAATTACAGTATTAATTAACTCTACGTGTTAGTTAAGATAATTTAGACTTTAACTTTTCTCTTTGTTCTTCTCACTGCATGATTGATGGAAGAATAAATTATCATGGATAGATATATACTTCAATTTAATCATAAGAAAAAAAGAAGCTTACATTTAGAATTATATATGCTAGCATAAATTGGAAGTTTTCATTATACATCACTTAGGAAACATATACATAAGTACAAATGGATGGATGGACAAAGATATATATCTGACCGCACCCAGACACTTTATTTTATTCATATCATATAAGAAGCCGCGATGCCACAAAATTCAATCATATTCGAATACCATAGATACAAACGGTATTGGATTATGACCATAGATACAAACGGTATTGGATTATGACCTTCATTTCGGAATTCGGACTAATAATAGCGTACTATTATTATATATATATTATATGTATATATATATATATATGTATATGTATATTTAATCCTTTTTAAGAAAGAATTTCAAACGATTGATAGTGATCTTGGTTCCTGGAATTTCACGGACCGTCTCAAGTTCAGCATATCCACGGTTAAACCTTAAAGATATAGTACCAGAAGTTACTGAAAGTTCCGCAATGAGTGTATTTCCGGCAGCTTTTATCGTCCCTTGAACCTGTAATGTGTTGCCTCTGTACTTTCCACTGTCGAAAATCACAGAAAACTGAGTATACCTGTGGGCGCCATTCAAGGACGTGACTACTTCAATACCTTGTAATCGACCAACCGGTGGTGTGTCGCCGTCGATGCTTCCGGTGAAAGGAACATCCAACACAAATATTGTTCCGAACAAGGTGTCGTTTCTTTTTGGAGTAGGGCCGGCGACGGGAACGATGTTTTCTCCGCGAACTGCTCTAGCAAACAGCACAAAGTCAGGGTCACGAGAACTGGAGCGTACGACTGTAGGTGCCATCATGAGTACCATGGATAACACTGCTACCCCTAGGGCTACGCTCTTGGCCATCTTTCCTGTTTTGGGTGATTTGAAGATATGTGGTTGCAATGACTAAAAGAAGAAGAAACTTTGTTATGATCAGGTAAGTGGGCACTGGTTGAAGGTTGCTATTTAAAGATATTTAGCTAGCATTTTCATTAATGGTTGGGGTTGAATTTTTACAATTTTAATTATTTGTAAAATTATAAAAATACCCCTTAAACTAATTACTTATTAAATTAATAGTTAAAATTGACACAAGTCTAGATATTGTACATTTTTAAAATGTTGGTTATCAAAATTGGTCATTTTAAATGTTGGGTTTAGAAATTGGGTATTTTGATCAATGTTATGTCCACTCTATGTGAAAAAGTGATATCATATGTTGATTAAGTTCTATTAGTTCAGCTATTAATTAAATAAAATTAGTATGAATTGTGCCCACAGAATTGTTCCCCGACTTGATTAATTATTTTTTTTTGTCAATGTTTATGATTTTATTCATGTCAATGTTATGTCATCGACTTGATTGTAAGTTTGAGTTTTGTCCTCCATCTGACTTTACATGTCATGTTCCGTTCTTGATTTGTGTCTAAAGTGACAACAGTTTGAATCAAGTGGTAAATTCATCTTTGAAATAGTAATTGATCTATGAGATGCTCCACTTATCAAGCAGTTTCGGTGGTTTTCATGATTTACAATTTTATTGGATTGGATCTACAAATCTGTCATGATATAAACAATATGGATTTTATCAATACATTATTTTAATTAATTACTATTAAACTAGATTAGTTAAATTAGATGTTAGTTTTGTTATAATCTCTACTTGATTTTTAAAGTATTATAAATATTTTTTTATTTTTTTGCAGGGTATATACCCATGCATGTAGAAGTAGCCAAGCTAAACCATCATAATTATCAACTTTTTTAATGTGATTATATATAAATTGCCTAATTTACCATCTCAAAGGGCCACATATAGGCATGCAGTCATTGATTCAAAAGTCACAGATCTCTAACTTTATGTGCCAAACTTTTCATTTTCATTGAAGTTTCCACAACTCTAACTCTACGTAGCCGACTGTAAATTAGTTAATTTTAGACTATTTGACTATTTTTAGAATATTTTCTTGATTTGGTTAACTAGTAGAGCTTCTTTTGATAGCCTTATACATCATTATACTCAGACAAAAGATAGTGTTTTAATAGTTTTATTATTTGAATATTTGATTTTGTATTTTTAAGGTGTTTAGATTTGATTATCATGATTATAACAAAGTTGTTTATCACTTAATTAACACAATTGATTTTAGTTAATATATATGCAGATTTACTATTAGGTGGTTCATGATTTTTACGGTGATTAGTTAATATTTTCAAAGGTACAATTTAATTGGATAAGTGAAAACAAGTGTTGATCTCTTATAAATATGGATTTTTTTAACATTTCAAGAAAATATTTAGACGTTTTAATTAGATAATTATCTTAAAATTTGGAAGTGTACGATAGTAACTTAAGTTTTTCACTTTTCATAAAACCTTTCTCATATTTTTACCATAAAATATGTGTATTATATGTTTATGTCGAACTAATTCATACTAGTTGTGGATAGTCGTACTTTTAAAGAAACTTTGCTAAATATTTTGTCTTAGTTTGATTTGAAAAACATTGTGAATTATTAATAAAAAAATAATAATTTGAAGACACTTTAGGGCAACCCGAGATCTCTAATGTGTGGTGTTTTCAATATTTGAACAGTTTATCGTTCGTCTGAATAGGGTAACGAGGGTGAGATTTTATTAGCAGTTTATTTAAATTATAGTTAATTATTTGTCATTCAAAACAGGAATATGAACCATGATTAAATCCTGATTAAATAACTGTTACAACTCTCTTCTTCTATTCTTTCATATTTTTTCCCTTTTTTAAACGGTAATTATACATGCAGGTCATGTTTATTAATACAGGTCTGAAAAACACAATATACGGTCCCTGAATTATGCTAGTGTACCTAAAATATTATATTTTTCGGACCTGCATTAGTAAACATGAACTTGCATGTATCACCACTCTTTTTTAACTATAGGAAGGTAGAGTATCAATGGTTGATTAAATATATTTTTTATGTTGAAAAAAGTGTGAATTGTCCACGCCGATATTGTGTTCTTTAAAGAAATTTATTAGATCTTGTGCGCACAATTAATGGTTGATTTAGTTTTTCATATTAATATTCCTTCTTGCATTCTTCTTGCATTTTTTACATTGGTATCGCATTTTCATAATCTATTAGATCTTCTTGCATTGATGTCGCGTTTTGTTCTTGCAATTGATCTAGTTTTACAAGTCCTGTTTTGATTTGTGATAATTTATCTGTTTCAAGATGTTAATTGTTTCGAGAACATAAATTAATTTTTATATTAAGTGATATTTCAGTTCTAACAGATCGCTATTTGGGGTGACGATTGATGCATGAGAATATGTTCTCTTCATTTTTCACAGAAAATAAAAAGCAAAAAAGAAGCAACACATTTAAATGGAAGTATCAACGATGATTTGATATACACACACATTTCTATATATACAATCATAGGGGAAAAAAAAAACTTCCAAATAGCAAGTGTGAATAAATTTTCATTACATATTTTTCACGAAATATAAGTAGAATGGAGGGAAGGACACATGTAGATGACAATTAAGCAAGGATACTTATATCTATACCCATGCACTTTATTTTGCTACTGTATATATAACTTATGTCACAAAATTTAAATCATATTCTAAATACCATTTATATAAAAAATGGCATTGGAACTTGACCTTCATTTTGGACTAATAATATATTATTTAAATTTTTTAATCTTTCTTAAGAAAGAATTTCAAGCGATTGATAACGGTCCTGGCTGTCGGAATTTCCCGAACTGTCTCAACTTCAACATATCCACGGTTAAACCTCAAAGAGCCAGTGCCAGAAGTCGCTGAAAGTTCCCCCTTAAATGTATTTCCAATAGATTTCACGGTTCCCTGAACCTGCAAAGTGCTGCCTCTGTACTTTCCACTGTCGAGAATAACAGAATACTGAGCATACCTCTGGGCGCCGTTTAAGGAGGCGACTACTTCAATGCCTTGTAGGCGGCCGACAGGGGGAGAGTCAGTGTCGATGCTTCCTGTGACAGGAATATCAAACACAAATATTGTTCCGAACAAGGTGTCATTTCTTGGTGGAGTTGGTCCGGCGACGGGAATGATGTTTTCTCCGGGAACCGATCTAGTGAACAAGACAAAGTCAGGGTCACGAGAATTTGAGCGTACCTTTACAGGTGCCATCATGAGTATCATGGATAGCACTGCTATCCCTAGGGCTACACTGTTGGCCATCTTTCCTGTTTTGGGTGATTTGAGAAATGTGGTTGGGAAGGCTAAAAGAAGGAGATACTTGATTCTGCGGTGGTTGAAGGTTGCTATTTAAAGAAGTTTAGCTAGCACTTCCATTAATGGCTGGGGTTAAATATCTGTTTTTTTTTTTTTGTTATTAATTAATGAAAAGTAGGCAAACTTTTTTTTAACACAAAGTAGGCGAACGTTGAATAAGATATATTAAAATTATAAATATTAATAAATTGTAAAATATTATAGCATACTTAACCAACACATATTAATTATAATATATAATAATGGACAAGGGCATCGTCTTTTAATTGCTCCTAAAAATAAATTTTTTTTGACAACGAATTACTAAAACTAGATGCAATAATATAGTATCAAAGTTACGGAAATAATCCGAACTTTACTTAACTGATAAAAGTATTTTTACTATGGTGTGCTTAGGGATGTATTTTATATGTTCCTCGTCAATATTATTTATTTTTTTTAATTTTTTTGTGATTGGCAAAATCTTTTGGCTCTAAGGCCATTTCAGCAGGCTACAAACTTCAGAGTCAAATGAGGAGATGGAAGTACAAGTAAGGTGAGGCGGGAAAATGTAGCTACCTTCTAAATGCCCATGTCGCCAAATCTAAGCTGAATAACCTTTGTAATGCTAGGTAACTTAACTGCCCAACGAGAGTAGCCATGAGCAACAATTTGATGAAGATCAGCATCTGTTTTCGCATCACCATGCCCTGAAGTCTTGCCATAAAGAGCCAAACTTTTCACGATGAGCTGTGATAGGCGATTCATATCATCACTGCTGAATTCAGGATGAAGCTGCAGATCGTTCTCAGATGTAGAATCGAGTACGAGTGCACAAATGCTTGCTGCCATCAGAACACTACCATCTTCATCTGTTTCCATCCCCAGCTTGATAGTGCTTTCACGAGTTTAAGAGGTGAATCATCCACAATTTGAGGTCGAAACAGCAGAAAGTTGAGCAGTGTATTACAGGCCAGGTAAACAGCACCCTCATCATCAACCGCGCGTGTTCCTTCTCAAGCCAACCAAACTAATAAGGTACTCAATAACTGCTTTATATGCACCAGATGATATAAAAATCTCGCATCCATCAACACTCATTGTTATTTGACATAGCATCGGAAGCAAAAAGCAGGTAGAGTAGAAAGGACATGGCTCGTCTTTCCCTTGAACAGATATCATGTAGCTTAGAAGTTCTCTGACCTTTCCTCTGCATGCATCAGGTGTTTCTGCAAGATACCTACCGATGACTCTCACCGAGGCAAGATGATCATCTCCCTTGTTTTGCCTGTGTTCCTTAGCATCTTGTAGATGTTCTAAAACATCACCAATTGTCTTATTCAGTCCTGATATGATCTTCATCAAGATGCTATCACTCAGAATGGAATCTGGACGTGATTCTTCATCTTCGTCCAATTCCGAAATTAGTTTTATCACACTCTCAATCAAAGAAAACATGACAGCAAGATTTTGGGATTTCACCATGATGGATTCAGGACTCGAAGCAGAACCCTTGAAGGCTTCATCTCTCAAATATGCCAACTGCCAAGTCATTCAGAAGAAGAGCTATTTCCACCCTTGAAGTTTCAAACACTAGCTGAATACACCTGCTGGCAGGAATCAGATCCTTGACTTGAGGTAATATAACTGAACCTATCAGCCAATCTTAACCAACAATGGCAATGGTGTATTTAGCTAGGAAGAGAGCGTGAAGCCTGTCTGCAGGTGCAACTCTACTGATCAAGATAGCCACAACACCAGCACGCATATGAGTTGACCAGACACGGTCGTTCACTGACCTAAGAGCTTCAAATACAGGTACTGAATGTTCTGAGGAAAGGATGCCTGATAGGAGGTGAAGGGCTTTAAATTTGAGATGATCAGTATGCAGCAAACCAAACTTCTGCGCTGCTGCAACAACCAGCATTGCCATTTCAGAAGGATGCTTGCTGTAAATTTCCTCAGCTGGTAACTTGCTTATCATGAGCTGAACAAGTTCCATTGCAAACTTCGGAACTGGGGAACCATCTGAGAGACTAGGGATCTGAGAAGCAAACAGTTGGATCCCTCCGGATTCAAATAATGTCCTGACGCCATCTTCTTGAGTATTTATCACCAAATATAACAACTCGTAGCAATCTTCAATCATACAAGGGTATGATCCAGTAGAGAGAATCTGTAGCACAAGAGGCACGACATGAAGCATTTCTGGAGAAGCGGCGATTTCGGGAACTCTACAGAAAGCAGCAAGTATCGTAACAGATAACTCTAAATAAGCATCACTATTCTCACCCTTATTTGTGAGCAAGTGACGGAGAAGAAACTGAGAGCCTATAGCCTGGTAGACTTGAAGTATGGCGGAATGATCATCTCTGTTGCATTCTTTGGTGACTAAAAGTAAACCGGCCAGCCTCTGGGAGTCACTCTCTCCTCTAAGAAGTTTCAAGCAATCCTCCATCAGCAATGATGGAGCAGGTGCTGTTGATGTTACACCAGAAGACGTTCCAGCATCCATTGTTGAGAGCTTGAAATTCCTCAACTTTGAGTCGTGGAAAGAGACTTCGGTGAAATCGTCGAATGTTGGAAAATAACCTCAATATTTATATGCTAAAAAACACACAAAAATATATATTTATCACCAACACAACAACAACACACACAGCAGCGAAAACTTTCTTAACAAACAACAAATTCTTTATTAATCTTTAATAGGTTGGAGGAGGCGATCACACAACAACCACGACATCGCAAACCCGACGTATGTTTAACAGGGTAAGTTCCACTATACTTAGAACCCTAAACTAGACATCAATATCTGTCTCTCCTTGTTTTCCTTAACTCTCAATCTTGCCTCTATCTCTCTCACCTAAAATCAATCTACGTCTCTTTATATAGAGACTACATCAAACCTAATTTATAATGGAATACAACTTCGTAATTCTTATTGGATACAATAAAACATGCAATATCAAATTATCCATAATGCAAATTAAATTTGGTTAATATCCAACGTAGAATGGTAGAGAATCTGTAGTGAAATTTACTTTCGATCAGTTTCACAATGTTCTTAACTAATAGTTCTACTCTAGCAAGTATGTTTAAACATGCAGTTCAGTTTAAACACTAAAAGTAAGAACACAAGAATTGGTTACGCAGTTCGGTGCTAAAACACCTACGTCTGCGGGGCCTTGCCCAGTCTGAAAATCATCCACTAAAATATTCGAGATCAGTTACAATGTTCCTCAAAAAATTAACTATATATGATCTAGACTTATCTTTTCCGTGTGGATTTGTGAGATCCCCTCACTGCCGGTCAGCAACTCCTCGTTGCTGTCTTGACCACTTCTCCCGAAGTATTAATGCTTGCTGATTTCAGACTCCTGGCGATGGCGAAGACCTATTGAAACTCCTTTCAATATGCTGCTCCAAACTGTAAAACTATTCTGAACTCCAGAATACTTTCACTCAAGATGGATACTTTCGGTCGCAGCTTCTTCCTCTATTTATAGCTCATTTCTGCGATGCCGTCTTGATCTTCTCGATCCTTCCATTTCGGCAATGCTGATCTGCTCGTCCAGCTAATCACAGCTACAAGTAGTCTCCTAGCTATACTCTACTTCTATAGCTAATCTGAGGAAATATAATCTTTCCTTATTTGAGACTAAACTTGACTAAGATACAACTCTATCAAATATTCTCTATCTAATCAAATCAGCATCAATCTTCAAATATCATGTTGATTTGATCGAATATCTTCTTGATCACATGTGAGTTGTACTGCATCTCCAACACTATTGCTCGGTTTGTGATTCTGTTGGAGCAAGTGTTTAAACATAGTGGTTTCTACAAAATAGCCAACTAAATCATGCTGAGTCTTCTGGACTCTTCAATCTCCCCCTTTGGCATTTTGTGGAACCATAAAACGCATTTTGATGCAGAGATAATACATAGCTCCCCTTGCATGTAGAACTCCAGACTTAATTCATATTTGCATCAAATAAATCAGAAACAACATGCATAATCACTAAGCTCCCCCTACTCACCAGACGTAGATAGAGACATTCATACATGCTTCATAACAATTTTCCAAAATAAATGGACACATTAAAAATATCCAAAATAAATGGTCATCCATAACTATCAAAATATTCTCCCCCTTGGGAACAGAAAATGTGCCAAAACTGCACTAAAAATATCCCAAAATAACAGAATAACTCTCAGAATTTCACAGAATTAACAAGTTCAAGAGAGATAGAGAAAAATGACATGGCAGAGCTACTCAGAAATTTTCAGAACCACTGGTTTCATCATCAGTCTCTGCTATGACTTCCATCTCCTCTTGAAGATCCAACATCTTCTGTCTGTGATATCTGATCTGCCCTCTCAGTTCCCTCTTCCTGATAGTGACAAAGTTCTCCTGCACTGGTTTAGCATCTGATTCCTCCTCCTCTGTTTCATCTGCTGCAGGTAGATCATTTCTCTTCCGAAAAATGGTTCTGTTTACTTGCACGTCATCATAGAAAGTGATCTTATCATCAACACCATCAACTAAACCAACATGATATAGCAGACCTCTAATGAGGGCAGGATCGGTGATGTACTCATCAGATTTCTGGTGCTGAGCCACTAACAAAACCCTATCATAGATGAACCATCCCAGATTGTAAGGTCTTCCTGTACCAATGCAGTACATTAGACAAGCCATTTCTTCAGTCACCAGGGACACATTTTTAGACATTGCCCATAAATTTGCAACCACCCTATACAAACAGAAATACTTCTGAGTGAGATAAGCTGTCTTGATAGTCTTTGCTTCACCCCATTCTCCAAGTGTGCCTCCTGATAATTCCAATGCTATCACATCATAATCCAGAGTAGAATCCTCTGGATAAACACCATTTGGACAAGTGGAGTCATGGCCTTCTGTCCCTAATACCAGATTGATTAAAGAGGCATCAAACCTGTAGAGCCTGCCTCTGATGTAGACCTTCATGTACCAAGCAGAATCTAGAGCACTATTGGTTCCTCTCAGGTTTGCATAAAACTCCAGCACCAGTGAGTGGTTGACTTTCACATAGAAATTGGCTGGACCAAACATGTGAATTTTTTTCATGTAGGTCACAAAGGCAGGATGTTTAAACTTCTCAGTTAGCCTCTTCTCCACATGCATTTTCTTGTTGATCAACCCTTCATACACATTCATTACCCTCCTGGAGTAAAAAGTCTCATCAAAAGCTTTTTCTAACAGGGGATCATCATCAGGAAAGACCAGTGGCACCTCATCATTAGCATCATCACCCTCCACAGATTCAGATTCTGAACTGCTTACTTGAGCTTCTGCAGTAGGTTCTGTAGATGGCAACTCTTGATCCTCTGGAAGTGGTACTTCCTCAAATTCCAGATTGAGCTCAGGAACCTCATCTCTCTTCCTTTTCCCTGAGTTTGAGGAAAAAAATTGAATCACTGAAGGCAGTGTCTTCTTCCTCAACTTCTCCCTCTTCAGCTTCTGCAATTCCTCAAATTTTGAGCTCAAAGGCTCATTATCCTCACTATCTGGTGCAGTCTCAGTTAGTGGTTGCATCATGGTTTGAACATTCTGCAAAATTCTTTCCACATCCACTGGTTCCTCTACTTCCAAGGGCTTCTCTTTCTCAACAGTAGTCTCCCCCTCAGTTACAGAACTGAACACACCTCTACCAAACTTCACTTCTCCATCTGCTTGCCCTCTCTTCCTCCTCCTCTGATAAACCTTTTTACCCACTGGACATGATTCTGCCTTCTCTGATCCCATGGTCTGCTCAGATTCTTCACCAACCTCTGAACTCTCATAGAAGAAATCCAGAACTAGCCCTCCTTCAAACTCAACATCTACCCTCACAGTAGGATGACTATCATGAGCCACGGATTATGGTGTGGCTCTGAGAGGGTTGGGATTATTGATAATCCACAGATTCAGATCCTCCCTAATCATGACAGTGGGGTTTGGGGTGGCTAGGTTCTTAGATTGCGGGCTTCCCATGATAGTCTAAACACAACACTAGGTTCAAACACAAACCGAACTTCACAGATAATACTTCAGAATCCACAAACAGCAGACCCCTAGACTCAACACTCCCTCTAATTTACTAGAATAACAGGAAAAACACAATCTTGATCCAAGAACTAGCAAAATACCTCTTGCATGTGCAAATTGACTTGAAACTGCGACAATGCAAAGCTTTGAGATTTTCTTGTTGTTTGGAGGCTAATCCAGCAATATGCAGTGCAGAATGGTTGGCTGGAGTGTCGGAGATTGATCTGAGAGCTTCTTGTCGGTGAAGATTGACGATTTGACGTAGAGGGTTTGTTGGAATTGAGAATGTCGAGGGTTGGGTGGTTTCAGAAAAAAACTTTTACCTCTTATATTTTTGGAATTTCTGAAATTCAAATCCAGAACCAAAATGGAAAATATATCCATAATTGCACATCAGTCAATAATTTCCAGAAGTTCCTCAATTGTCCCTCACAAAATAAATATGAGTCAAAAAGATTCTGTTATTCAGCCCAGATGGAATTTTTCAGCCCAATAATGTTGACTCATTTAGCCCATTCGTCACTTCTCTTCATTTTTATCTCTAACTCCCATGTGTTTAAACACACTCATTCACAGTGTTTAAACATCCTCTATCACACAACTATCATCCTTTTGTATTTTTCATAAAAAAAAACTAAAAGACATAAAGTAGTAAACTAATTTACAACAATGAGAGGTAAGCAGAAGTACCTCGAATTCGACAAACACCTAAGTGTTGTCTCAATGTCTCAAAAGTTGCAGAGTCCAATGGCTTGGTGAAGATATCTGCAAGTTGTTCAGCACTAGAAACAAATTCAATGGTCAGTTTCTTCTTTTCCACCAAGTCTCTGATGAAGTGGTGCTTGATGTCTATATGCTTTGTCTTCTTATGATCAACAGGATCATGGGAGAGATCAATGGCTCCCTTATTATCACATTTGATGATTAGAACATCCTGCTTGAATCCATAGTCTTTCAACATCTACTTCATCCATAATAGTTGCTGGCAACAACTTCCAGCTGCTAAGTACTCAGATCCAGTGGTAGACAATGAGATAGAATTCTGCTTCTTGTTGTACCATGACACCAGATTCCCTCCTACATAAAAGCACCCTCCAGTGGTACTCTTCCTGTCTTCAGAATTACCAGCCCAATCAGAATCACTGTAGCCAATAATCTCAGCTTGACTTCCTCTAGAATACCAGAGACCATAATCAGCAGTTCCATGTACATATCTGATAATTCTCTTGATTGCAGAGAGATGACACTCCTTAGGATCAGATTGAAATCTAGCACATAGTCCGACACTTGAACAAATATCTGGTCTGCTTGCAGTAAGATACAGTAAGCTCCCAATTATACTTCTATAGAGCTTAATGTCTACCTTCACACCATACTTGTCATAAGTCAGTTTCTCTGTTGAGGCCATTGGAGTTCGCATATTCTTAGAATCATCCATCCCAAATCTCTTAACCAAGTTTAAAGTGTACTTGGTTTGATTGATGAACATACCTTCCTTGTGCTGTTTCACTTGGATCCCTAGAAAATAAGACAGCTCACCAACCATACTCATTTCAAATTCACTCTTCATCATTTCTTTAAATTTATCAACCAACTTTTGAGATGTTGACCCAAATACAATATCATCTACATAAATTTGGGCAAGCAGAATATGTTTATCATGTTTAAACACAAAGAGCGTTCGGTCTACTCCCCCTCGTCGATAGCCTTTCTGCAGAAGAAATTGGGTGAGACGCTCATACCAAGCCCTGGGGGCTTGCTTAAGACCATATAACGCCTTTTTTAGTCTGTAAACGGGATTAGGAAGATAGGGATCTTCAAAACCCTTGGGTTGTTAAACATACACTTCTTAATTGACGATGCCATTTAAGAATGCACTCTTGACATCCATCTGAAAGAATTTAAACTTCATAATACACGACATAGCAAGCAAGAAACGAACAGATTCTAACCTTGCAACTGGAGCAAAGGTTGCATCAAAGTCAACACCTTCAACTTGATTATACCATTGTGCCACTAGTCTGGCCTTGTTTCTGGTGATATTGCCATCTCCATCAGACTTGTTCTTGAAAATCCACTTAGTGCCAATGACATTGACTCCTGAAGGTCGTGGAACAAGATACCATACGTCGCTCCTAGTGAACTGCTCCAGTTCCTCTTGCATGGCTGAAATCCAGTACTCATCATTCAATGCTTCCTTGTGATTCTTGGGCTCAATGGAGGAGAGAAAACATTGCAATACATGCATTCCAGCATTCATTTTGGCGCAGTCCTTCCGTTCTTTTTGCCTCAGATTGTACGTGTTTGGTGGTGCAGAGGTATCAGATGTTGTAACATTAGATACAGTGGTAACATCAGGAACTGTGGTAACTTCAGACGATGTTGTAACATCAGATGATGTTGTAACATCTGACAGTGTTGTAACATCAGGCAGAGATGAATCATTCTCCGAGCTGATTGACAGATTAGGTTCATCTTCAAGTAGAATTCCACTGCTGATGTCCTTCAGATCTTTAACAACCACGTTGTTGGACTCCATCATGACATTTGTACGATTATTAAAAACCCTGTATGCCCTGCTATTTGGAGAATAACCAAGAAAAATACCAACATCAACTCTTTTATCAAACTTACCGAGAGGCTCACGATCTCTGAGAATGTAGCATTCACTCCCGAATACATGAAAATAAGACACGTTTGGTTTCCTTCATTTCCACAGTTCGTAGGCAGTTTTCTGAGTGAATGGTCGGAGATAGACTTAGTTTATGGTATAACAAGCAGTATGAACTGTTTCAGCCCACCATTTCTTGGGAGTATCATTCTCTGCCATCATGGCTCTTGACATGTTGATGAGGGTCCTGTTCTTTCGTTCAACAATACCATTTTGCTGTGGTGTGATTGGGGCAGAGAACTCATGCTTGATTCCAAGTTTTGTACAGAAGTCCATCATGGTAGAGTTAGCAAATTTCCTCCCATGGTCACTCCTTAATCAAACCACTTTAAGACCATCATGTGATCTTTCTGTGTTGACTTGGGTGATGAGCTTAATTATAATGCTCACTGCATCTGATTTTTCCTTCAAGAATTCCACCCAAGTATACCTGGAAAAATCATCTACACACACAAAGATATATTTCTTTCCCGTAACATTAGTTGGACTGATTGGTCCCACTAAGTCCATATGAAGCAGTTCAAGACCATAAGAAGTGGTAATCTCATGGAGTTTAGAATGTGGTGACCTGACCTGTTTACCTTCGTGGCATGGTGGACAAGTCAACTCCTTTGTATAGGACAGTAGTGTTTTCAGATTAGACAGTGTTTTCAAGTCTTGTCACCTTAGACAGTGTTTTCATTCTAGTCATGACCCAGCTTCTTGTGCCATAAAAGATTGTCGTCCACACTCACTTTGAGGCAACTTACAGAGTCATCAAGAATGCAGCAGTTGTCTGACGATCTGGTGCCAATAAGGACACCTCTTTAATCCTTTCTGACTGTACACACTTTATCATCAAACAAAACTGTTAATTTGATATCACACAGATGGCTAATACTTAGCAAGTTTTCCTTTAGTCCATCCACAAGAAGTACATGTTGGAATACTGGAAAGTTCTTGACTTGTAACTACCCATTTCCGGTTATTCTACACTTCTTCCCATCTTCAAATCTCACTGTTCCAGTCCAAGGAACAACATTGCTCAACAACTCAGGAGTACATGTCATATGTCTAGAACAACCACTATCGAAGTACCAAGCATCTCTGGCATATGAGCTATAACAGGTATGGACAACATAGCAGTAGTTGATTTTAGGAACCCATACCTTTTTTGAATGCTGAGCCTTTTCTGGTTACACCATGCTGTGACTTGCTCCTGTGTTGTAACATGCTCCATTTGTTGGTGCTTGCATCAAATCTCTTAAAAGACGGAAGCAGCGCCTCTTGTAATGTCCTGGTCATCGGTAATAATTGCATGTTGCCTCACATCGTGGTTGAAACATATTTCTTTGCTGATGATAGGTAGGTTTATACCCTAGTCCAAACTTTGGAACTTTGGTAAGGTTGTTTGGAGCTCTAACAAGTTGCTTTTTCCTGACTTGGCTTGGATTAGGTTGAATCACCTTCTTGTCCATCTTCCTTTTTGTCTGGTCATTCTGGTTGGTCATTTCCATTCCATCATATCCTAACCCATGTCGGTCTCCAGCAATTTTTCCCATGCCAAGAATGTCATCCAAGGCTGCTGTTCCTTTATTCAGTTTGGTGATGGTTCCTTCAGCGACTTCTGCTTGAGCAAGGGCTATCTTCAGTTCTTCTCTCATTGCATCAAGAGTGATCAGTTGTTGCTCAACTTCTTCATTCAAACTGTGATTGTCTTTTTGTAAAACTTTATTCTGTTAAGTCACACTGACCCAGAGTTTGTGGAGTTTGTCGTATGATTCATGAACATCATCAGAGTCCATGTTTAAACTCTTAGTATCAGATACAACAGTAGCACCAAATGCAACATAGATTTCTTCTTCAACTTCTTCGTCGCTTTGAACAGAAACTGCACCGAAAGCTACATGGTTGCTAACATGCTCTGCAACTGACTCTTCTCCATCACTCCAGGTGGCGTTGTAGGCTTTCCCCTTTTTGCTAGATGATCCACTTGGACACTGTGATTGAATATACCCGTAACCTTCGCATTCTCGACATTGAATTTTACCAGCATGTTTAAACACAGACTTGGATTCTGTTTGATCATTGTTTGTTCTTCTGCTCATACTTGAACTTTGCTCCCTTCCTTCATTTCTTCGATTTTGAGATTTTCTCAAAACTTTTGCAAAACTTCTTGATATATGAGCAAGCTCATCCTCGTTCATATGTTCATTGTTGCTTCTGATAGAGTGTTTAGACACAGAATTGCGTTTAGACACAGAATTTTGTACAACTGCTTTTCGTGCAATTGCAGTGAAGGCCAGATCATTCTGCATTACTGTAGCTAACTCCTTCATTTCAAAGGCTGATAGTGCTCCCATGACTTCATCAATGGTCCTTTCAGATGTATCGCTTAGCTCTTCCATTGCAATAGTTTTTCCTTTGAACCTTGGTGGTAGAGACCTCAATATCTTCTGCACAACATCATCTTCATCGAACGGCTTCCCCAACTGATAAGCTGTATTAACCAGATCTCTGATCTTTGCATTATAGTCAGCGATGGTCTCATTATCATGCATAACCATAGTTTCAAATGTTGACTTTACGGTATGCATTTTTTGTCGTTTCATTTTTGCATCCCCTTCATAGCTGGCTTTAAATTTCTCTCATGCGTCATTAGCAGTACAACACGTTGAAATTAAGCGAAAAGATTTTTGATCAACAGCAGATTTAATACAGTTGAGTGTTTTGCTGTTGAGTCGCTTGTCCTTTCTCTCTTGATTGGTCAACTCCTCTTTGTTTTTCAGAACACTTTCGGTTGCGCCTGCTACAGGTGGGTGTCTGGCTGGTTGCCACTCGTTCTCAACCCAGTACCATGCTTCTTCATCAAGAGCATCAATATAACGCCTCATCCTTGCTTTCCAGTAGCCGTAGTTGTTCTTATCCAGCATGGGTGCGCGTGTATAAAGCGAACCATCCTTCTCCTGGTTTGACATGATCGATAGGGATCTCCACTGACCTTGTTAAAGGTACAACTCAGTGGACAAACTCTGATTCCAAAGGAAATTTACTATCGATCAGTTTCACAATATTCTTAACTAATAGTTCTACTCTATCAAGTATGTTTAAACATGCAGTTCAGTTTAAACACTAAAAGTAAGAACACAAGAATTGGTTACGCAGTTCGGTGCTAAAACACCTACGTCTGCGGGGCCTTGGCCAGTCTGAAAATCATCCACTAAAATAATCGAGATCAGTTACAATGTTTCTCAAACAATTAACTATCTAGACTTATCTTTTCCGTGTGGATTTGTGAGATCCCCTCACTGCCGGTCAGCAACTCCTCGTTGATGTCTTGACCACTTCTCCCGAAATATTAAGGCTTGCTGATTTCAGACTTCTGGCGATGGCGAAGGCCTATTGAAACTCCTTTCAATATACTGCTCCAAACTGTAAAGCTATTCTGAACTCCAGAATACTTTCACTCAAGATGAATACTTTCGGTCGCAGCTTCTTCCTCTATTTATAGCTCATTTCTACAATGCCGTCTTGATCTTCTCGATCCTCCCATTTCGGCAATGCTGATCTGCTCGTCCAGCTAATCACAGCTACAAATAGTCTCCTAGATATACTCTACTTCTATAGCTAATCTGAGAAAATATAATCTTTCCTTATTTGAGACTAAACCTGACTAAGATACAACTCTATCAAATATTCTCTATCTAATCAAATCAGGATCAAATCAATCTTCAAATATCATCTTGATTTGATCAAATATCTTCTTTGATCACATGTGAGTTGTACTTCATCTCCAACACTCTTACTCGATTTCTGATTCTATTGGACCAAGTGTTTAAAATCAATATGTTTAAACATAGTGATTTCTATAAAATATGCAACTAAATCATTCTGAGTCTTCTAGACTCTTCATGTAGTTTGAGGGAAGCGACGGAGGGAAACTTCGAGAAATAGTTCGAAACCTCGAAGGAATGGGAAAAAGATATCTGAGCAGGTGAATGGCCTCGAACGACGTCGTCTAGTATTGGTCCCTCATCAATATATATAAATTAGTTATTATAATATGGTAAATTTAATGATCTGAAATATTCACATACACCAAACTTATTAAGGGATATGAAAAAAATTGATATATTAGATTTCTGAAGTTGCGACATATAATGATTTAGTTTGTTTTACGGTTATAAAATTATGCAGCATGAAATATAAATAATAAACACGGATTCTAAGTACATAGCAACAAATCATAAGAACAACTCCTTCGTATGCTTTATTTTTTGGGAGTAATTTATAGTTCATTTCATTGTTCAAAATCTACAAAACTCTCATGTCATCGATTAATTTGTTAACTTTGGGACTAAATCGAGTTGAACCGAATTAATTTTAATTGACCTAACTATAACAAAAATCTAAAGGTGCAATGAGATATGGTAGTAAACACATTTAAGTAAAATCTATCGAATTCATTTGTTGACAAATTGAACCAAATTCAAATTATCTTAATGATATTGAATTAAATTAATTAAAGCAAACTAAATCAAAACCAAAAATAGGACTGACCTTAATTGTCTTGAGTTTTAATGGGATTTGCTGAAATTAAACAAACAATTACTATGTACAAAACTAGATTACAATTTAAACCAAAAAATAGGCCAAAATACTATTATCATAACTAGCGTGACATTACCGTGCGTTGCACGGTATATTTGATCATTCATTAAACAGGTCTATGTAATTAAATGTGGGTGAAATTTTGAAATTAATTAAAAAATAATTGAAATTTCATTATTATTTTTATTGTTATTTTACTTATGTTATAATTTTATTTTAGATTTACACATATCAAAATATTTTGAAATCTCCATCAAATATATTCCAAAGTTTGAAGTATATTATTTATTTTTATATATGTCAAAATATATAGAAATCTCCATCAAATATTACGAAAGTTTGCAGTTACATCTAATTTCAAAATATCTAAACTCAAATATAAAGAAAATATTATACAAAATATTTTATTAGTATTTTGCCCATGAGAAATGAAGGAATGTTTTGTTGAATTTCTTTGCTGTTTCTAATCATCAAACTCATCCTCAGATGTTTTGAAGTGGTAATCGATTTCTAATCATAAAGTAATTAGTTGGTAGCATGTTGAGTAATTCAATCTTTAAAATATATAATAAACTAATAAATTTATGTATACTCATGTCAAAATTTTCTTCAATCTATTTACTTGATTTCATCTATTCTACAACCATCTCCACACATTAAACATTTGATTTCCACTACAACATGATGATTACGTTAGGTTGTTATCGCGAATTTCAATTATTTTTCCTTCATAAACCCGATAAAAGAGAACTTAGTAATTAGACAAATCTAAAATAACAGTATATATATATACCTCCAAAATATACACCCTAGTTGATTATGAACCTCCAAACATACTGGTACTATGAATCCCTAAAACCAAAATTTGAAAATTAAATACCATCAATATAAAAGTGCATGCATAGTTCTGCTATTCCATGGGCCATTTTTTCTATACCAACTATATATAGTAAAACTATTTAAGAATAATAATCATCAACCAGATCCATAATCATAATGATGTTATGTGCCTCTTACCAAAAACACACACATATATATGGCAAGTGCCCGCATACATATATATTGATGAAACAGCCTCACCGCGACTGGAGGTTGCTTTGCATCATCCCAGAGAAGTCAGTGCCGAAAATGAGTCACCGAAACACCAGTTCAGGAAAGTTGAGTTGTCCAAGACAGCGACTCTCCGAAGAAGTCATCACACGATCACCACAAATGTATAAATAATGCCATTAGCGACCTTCAGCACATCAGCGATAATTTCCGTCACCCTCAGCGAGTCCTCGCAGCCGGGGCCTAATCACTTCAACCAACGGTGAGACTCGAGACCTCTTCCCAGTGAATTCACTTAAGGTCGAAGCCCTCGACTGGCCGGCGAATGAAGCCGAACATCTCCAACATCTGGAAATATGCATGACACCAAAACTATAGTATTAAAATTTTTGTAAAAACTTTTGCAGCGACTCCAGTTCTAGACATCGGTTCAAGACATTGCTTACGCTGCTTCGGAAATTTAAGGAGGAAAACTCAGAAATTTACAAATCAGAGAAACTAAACTTACCTATGAAGCCGAGAAATTAAACCAAACGCTTCTGAAGGAAATCAAACACTCACCTTCAAGTCACCAGTACCCCTCCTCTCCTTCCTTAGTATACCCGGCAAGAAATCAAAATATTCAAACCCCAACCCAATCCCACAGATAATCACCCGCTTTTCTGAGCTTTTGGAAATCAACGAAAATGGACCTAATCATGAAGAAGATATAGAAAAGTAATTAGTAACATTTGGAGTTCGGAAAGTATTTAACCAACTAATATATGTGGCTTCAGATATTTGAGATCTAAATATCGTTGATTCGATGTACTTGCTTGTGCGAAAATACCATTATGCCAATCTTCACGATCGCTAGCTTGAATTTATCCGTTCACCAAGCTTATCAAACCCAACCTGAAAAGGACGGTGAGTATTCAAGCAATACTCAAGCAAAAAAAATATTAAAAATTTCCATACATTTTAGAATCATAAACTCATGTAGTAACAAATAAGATATTCATAAGCTAGACGTTTATGATATTCATAAGCTAGACGTGTGTTTATATATATATATATATATATATATGATATTGGAGACGTAGTTGCGGATATGAATTAAATATATTTATGTGATGGCGAGAGAAATAGACTGAGATTATATACAGCGGAAGAACATAGAAAAGTTAAAAGTTTATATCAATATAATAATACCATAAAAATGTAATAATATTATTCAAGAATATATTTGCGCCGAAACATTCCAAAAAATATATAATAATACGATACACTAACATAGAATAATAAGATACATGAATATATAGTACTTCGAAAAAAGATATATGAATATATAGTGTTAGTACTATTGCCAAAAATAAAAGAATGAAATTTAAAGAAACCAAAAAGAAATATATGAAAATTATAGGCGCCGGAATATGGTGGTCTTGTGGTGGTTATGTGATGGTTTCATTCAAAACTACGTAGTTTAGTGCTTTTAATTAATTTATATATTTACCGGAGCAATAACTCTTCTAGTTCCCTTTAGAATTTAGGGTTTAGGGTTTAGGGTTTAGGGATAAAGGGAACTAGAAGAGTTATTGCTCCGGTTAATAAATAAATTAATAAAAAACATTAAAAATGATAAAACTACGTGGTTTTAACTAAAGCCGCCACACAACCACCGCAAGTTCACCATATTCCGGTGCCTACCATTTTTATATATTCCTTTTTTTGTTTCTTTTACTTTAAGAAACTTCTGCCTTCTATTTTTCAAATACAACTCATTCCACCTATAAAATCTTAATTTACACGGTAATTTCAGTCCATCATGCTAATTAACACGTCTACGAATAGAAAACATAAATATACGATATATGGAATATGCATGGAAATATTCGATCTATATTACTACAAGATCACCATAGATATATATATATTAGACTATAAATATCGATTACAGTGTTTCTATGTTAATTATGCATGGATCGCTAGCATTTTTTTCTTAAAATGTGTACTTGTAAAAATATTTATCTATTAACTTAATATTAAATAAATTTCTTACATATTGATCTTAATGTATATTATTTTATAATAATTACCTTTGATGAATAATCTAGCAATTACGTGGAACGCGCGATGATATTTAGCTACTAATTGACATTTCAGTAAATTTGATAGCCAATTTTCTATCACGATGATGGCCAATTTTCTGCTTGTATTTTCATTTTCTGATTCAAAATGCGCCAAACTTTTTGTTTTCCCTACCGCTTATATTTTGATCTGTCTTTTTTTTTTTTTCATGTTATTATTTAGACTAAGCACAATCAGAAATAAAGATCTGTCTCAAAATACGCAGCTAATTATAGTTTATGCGCCAAACTTTTCATTTCATTGTAGTTAGCGGTCCCAAACTCTATGTAGGCAAAAACACTTGAGAGCAAATAACATATATGGATATTGCTATTTATAATTTGGTATTATATTTTTATAGTTCAAATTGTGATATAAATTTATCAAAAAAAATTTCATTTATTATATTTATTGAAAAGCTCAACAATATTCAAAAAATAATATTATAATTTCACTAATATTTTGACGATAAGTAACATACCGTTGCTTATAGTAGTTCAGTACTATGTTGGGTAGATAGGAAGGAAATGTGTAAAATTTGCATTTCAACTTTCTATTGAGAACCACAAGAATGCTATATACAATTAACATAATTCTTGTGGTTCTCATTTGGATGCATCAGAACACTTAGCACGAAATTTAAATTGAAAGTGATCAACTTCAATCTTACAATATTTATCATTATATATATGATGGAAGATGACTAGATCGAATCATACTAGTTTTTTTAACTTATATTTGAGTAGGATTTCGAGGCATTTGGATAGCATTGTAGTCTTATTATTCTAAGAACGGTTCTAGTGGTCGTTTTCACTACTTTCCCCTTGAATTGCTTTTAGGTACTTTCTAAGATTTGCTTGCCAACATAGCACAAGAAGATGACGCGAAGAAGAAGAATGAGCTCCAAAAGGGCACAAAGAATAGAGAAGCAAATCCTGCTTGAGCCAAGAAGAGAAGAAGAAGCCGAAGAGAGTAAAAGGGAAATCGGGCGCAACTGGCCGAGCACGGCATAACCTCCATGCGCGACTATGCCAAGAAAAGAGCCGTGTGAGGGCCGGTTAAGAATGAAATTTTTCTAAATAATATATTAGTTAACTTGTAGGTTGCGTGAAACTAAATGAAATAATATTCTTAATTAAATATCATATTATAATCTCAATTTTAAACCCCTGTCAAGTTCAACTTATTTGGTACTGTGCTGATCAGTGCTGATCATTGCTGTCCTGTGCTGATGAGTGCTGGTCTGTGCTGATTAGTGTTGTGCTGTGCTGATCTTGTGCTGAATAGTGGTGAAAGTATTGAATTGTGTTCATTTGAATTGAAGAAAAAGCACAATGTTTATTAGTTACGAACTAAAAAGTTTACTTAAATAATATTATTTTTACAAAACGTAAAAATAGTGCCCATTTATAGCTTAAATGCGTTGATCTGAAAAATGCTGTGCTGACCAGTGCTGTGCTATGCTGTGCTGAAATGTGCTGCAATAAGTTGAACTAGACAGGGCCTAACTCAATATAATTTCATGTTAAGTAATATTTATTTTGATATATTATATTATAATTATTATGTATTTATTAAACATTCGGCGCATTTGCACTTAAAGCTAATTTAGTAGTTTATAATATGGTATTCATTTATGAAAATATTCTTATTTATGATGTTCATTTTAAAAAATATAACAATATTTAGAAATACTTATTGTAGTTTTAATTATATTTTGAATTATATTAAGTATAATGTTGGATTCCATACATCATTCCAAAAATAACCCAGTACAAAAATGGATTGAGGAAGATTTTACTAATAGTACGTCTAATTCTTTATTATTTTAATATAGACGATTACGACCAGCACACCGACCCTTTACTAAATGTGAATATAAGATAAGTAAATTTTATTTATTGACTGGATATGATGTAGCCCAACCGCGACCTAGATTATCAAAACCTTTTTTTTTCAAGTATTTAATTATCTTGTTTGAAATTGTTATCTTAATTGAATCTGACTAAAACTAGTTGCCCCTGCCAGTAATAAATATGTACCAAACTGCGAATTTAATTTTGAAAGCCTCCATTAGAGATTTAATTACACTGGCTTTCCACTTTGATTATTTATAATTTCACTACTGCTGAATATAAAAAGTTCAACCGTTATAACTGAATATCCAAATTTTACCATAATGTCATTTTTTTAAAAATGAAAACCATCAAATGGTAGAGGATTTTCTTTATTAATAGATCAAGTAATTACATATAGTTTCAGATGGAATATTGAGAACCATCTTATTCACACTTACAAAATTTTTAAAATTCATTAAAGAGAGGTAATATTATTTGATTTTACGTTTTCCGCACAATAGAATAAATCTTTATTTTGTAATGATTGCTCAGAATTTGTTATTTCTCACAAATCTTATCTTATTGTTAGAGTTTGTAAGGATATATCATTATAACAATCCTTTTTTAAATAAATCATTATAATAATCCTTTTATGTCCTTACAAGTTTTATAAATAGCTTCTTCTAAACAAAACAAATTCCATGCACACCTCAGAATCAAGTAGGTTTGCCATAATTTCCTAACTCTAAAAATATGGCCAAAACTTCAGCCCTAGGGCTAGCAATGCTGTGCTTGGTACTGATTATGTCACCGATAATGGTACGCTCCAACTCTCTAAAAGAAATCACCCTGTATGCTACAACCATAACCGGTGGCCCAGACGCCAACGAGGTTCTCGTCGCCGGTGGTGATATGGGCTCTGTCCCATATCTAGGCTACGGCCCAGAGTGTAGTCCGGTCCATATGACGTCAGCTAGAATGGCGCTATCCGGGGACAAGGGGACATGAATATGACCTGTCTCCGGGTAAGGACAAAAGGACAGGACCACTACCTCTGGGTTGGAGGCTGACCGCTCACAACTATAAATACAGCTTTGGACTTGTGGAGAAAGGTATGTTCTATCAGATAAAAACTCTCTCAATATATCCTTATTCTCTCTCCTATTCAAAGGCCCCTCTTTCATCATCACGCCGGAGTAGCTATCCTCGGGATACTCCGGGGCGTTGTTTTGCAGGACTTTAGGTGAGAGCGCGCGGAGCACGGACAAAGCCTCATCCGGGCCGGAGACCCGTCATCAATCCGGACCGGGACTGGAAGCTGGTAGCATCAGTTGGCACGCCCAGTGGGACCTTAAAAATTCCAGTTACAAGTTACGTTCATGCCGCCGCGCGGACGACCAAGAAAGAACCCTCTCCCAGCTGAGGAGGAAGCGGGAGGAGGGCCAAAAACCAGAAAAGCCGCTACAGTTAGAGCTCAGAAGATAGCAGCGGAAAAGGAACGGATTCTCCAAGCCAAACAGGCGGCAGCAGAGAAGAAGGCCGCGGCTGAGGAGCGTCGGCGACAGCGCCTAGCAGCGGAGAAGGCGAAAGGGAAGAAGCCAGCTTCCGAACGGACTCTGGCTGATATACAGCGCGAGGCTAGGGAGCGACTGCGAGCGGCACGTGAGGCACGGAATCAGAATCAGTCTGAT
Organism: Sherardia arvensis; assembly: GCA_948330725.1. Taxonomy (NCBI): domain Eukaryota; kingdom Viridiplantae; phylum Streptophyta; class Magnoliopsida; order Gentianales; family Rubiaceae; genus Sherardia; species Sherardia arvensis. The sequence goes on from OX415241.1 coordinate 33,018,174, forward strand.
GATCAGGCGTCGTCGGAAGGGGATGAGACGCCTGATCCGGATCGTCCTGAGGGATCCGGTTCTGAGGAAGCCGAGGATTATGAACCTGAGGAATCTCCGGAAGGGTATAGCACGGAAGGCGATGCTCAGAGCCGGTCGATTCGACCTCGAGTTGGGCGGAAGGCCGGACGGGAGGAGCGTAAGCGTCATGATTCCGGACTCGGAGGCAACATCCTGAGGACAAACATGACGGAGTATCAACAGTTCCAGGAGTGGAAGGCAGCTCAACGAGGTGAGGCGGACAAGCCGCCTCCGGATCAACCGAGAGCACCAAACCTAAACCCATACCCGGGCGGACATCAACGGCAGACTGCTGGTTTGAATCCGAACGCACCACCTTACTGGGGAGCACAAACCCAGCAGGGATACGGTACCCAGCAGGGCTATGGGATGGGTGCACCCGGAGGACAACAACAGATGATGTTCGGGATGCAACCCGCCGGAGGACCCGGGGGTCAGCAGCAGATGATGTATGGGATGCAGCCTGCCGGAGGAGGATTCCCCGGAGGTTTTGGTTTTCAAACACCTTTCTGTCCGGATTCCATTGAAGACCGTCTCAATCGCTTAATCGGACGGAACGGGATCGGGCCACAGTCACCTTGGGTTCCGGAGGTGTTAAGTTTTAAGTGGCCAGCCGGAACCAAGGCTCCGGACGGACTACCTACCTACAACGGAGAAGGCGATCCGGAGGAGTTCGTTCATACTTATGCAAGTATCATGATTGCTAGGGATATTCCGGAAGAGCTACAGTGTAAGATGGTACCTTCATACTTACGGGGCAACTGCTTAACATGGTTCAAGGGTCTGCCGAACGGTACACTCCGACATTTTTGGGATTTCGCCATAGCCCTGGTCCGGCGCTATTCCGCTATGAAGCACACATTTGTAAACCTCGCCACGGTCCTGGCAATGAGGCAGCTGGAGACGGAGACTACCTGGGAATTCTACACCCGGTACATAGCTACGACGATGAAGGTGGTGGACCGGCATTTGCAGGAGAAGGCCATTATCCACAACTTCGTCAACGGACTGAGGGACAACGCTTTCTACATCGAGCTCATGAAGAATATGCCTACGTCATATTACCACCTCCAGTTGGTAGTAGAGATGCATTGTACGGTGCATGACGCCAACCAAGTCCGGATGACAACAGTGGGCTTTTTCGAGCAAAGGTCTCTCACGGTGACAGGGACCCAAACCACTGCTGCAAGGGCTCCGGCCCGGACGGATCAAGTCAGACGAGTACCCGCCCCGGCGACAGCAGCACCAGCACCGGCAGCCGCTGTTCGTCCGACCTACACCCCTCTCTCAAAGACCCGTACGGAGATCCTTGCGGTTCACCGAGGTTTGTTTACGGATCCGCAGCCCATTGTTGGCGTGCCGGCACCAGCAAATGCGGATAATACGGACCAGCAAATGAGTTTCATAAGTCACATGGACATACCACGGAGGGATGCAGGGCGCTTCGTTCGGATATTGAAAGGTTAATCGGAGCAGGCCAGCTAAGAGATTGCGTGGCGGGAGAAGGACTCGGACACCCGGCCCAAGCCCCGGTAGCTGCAGCCGGACAGGGTCGAAAAAGAAATAGGAACAATCGCCCCCGAGGGGGGAACCAAGCTAATCCGGCAAACCCGGCACCAAGACAGGCTGCACCAGCTCCGCCCCCAACTCAGCCTCGGATGATCAATGTGATAAACGGAATCGTCGGCGACGGACTTTGTTCCATGACGGCGATCAAGGCCAAAAGCAGATACGTGCCTCCGGGTGAGATACAAGAAAAGAGGTTCAAGCCAAGCGAGACTATCACCTTCTCGGATGAGGATCCGGTACCCCCACAGGTTCCCCATTCGGATCCGATGGTGGTAATGGCGGATGTCGAAGGAGTACTGATCAAACGAGTGTTCGTAGATGACGGTAGCAGTGTGGAGATCATGTTCGCGGCATGCTTTGATCAGCTCGGGATCGGACGACAAAACCTAAAACCGTGTCAGACCCCCCTTTCAGGGTTCACCGGACGGACTGTCCATCCGCTCAGAGTCATCCCTTTGAAAGTCACCCTGACGGATTTCGAGGACCCGACGAAGCGGGCTACGGTGGAGTGTAACTTCGCCGTCATTGATGCTGTTTCCCCTTACAACATGATCATCGGAAGACCTTGGCTGTCACAGGCACGGGCTATATGTTCACCTTTCCACTTGATCATGAAGTTCCCCACGGAAAACGGTATCGCATCCGTCCGGGGCCACCAGCAAACCGCCCGGAGTTGCATGCTGACCGCCATCAAGGATGCCCGATCCGGGGAGGGCCAACCCAAGCTGTCCGCCTCGGACAAGGGAAAAGCCAAAGCGGACTTGATAGGAGCTATCCATGGAGAAGCACCATCTTATGAAGTGGAGGATATGATGGTCGGACAGAAGGGGGTAGTCAGTGTGGGGAAGAACATGCCGGATGACGTTAAGATGGAGTTGCGAAGCCTGTTGGCGGAGTACGAGGATGTGTTTTCCTCGGGGACGGAGGACTTGACTGGCGTTCCGGAGGAGATCGCAGTCCACAAGCTCAATGTCTTTCCGGAGCTGAAACCAATCAGGCAGAAGAAGAGGCCCCTCGCCCCGGAACGCGTGGAGGAGATCCGGGCGGAGGTGGGTAGACTGTTGAATGCCGGAATCGTGGAGGAGATATCATACCCGGAGTGGATAGCAAACCCAGTTCTGGTGAAGAAGCACGATGGCTCGTGGAGAATGTGTATTGACTTCACAGATCTAAACAAATGCTGTCCGAAAGATAGCTATCCGCTCCCCTCCATCGATCAGCTGGTCGAGGCTATTACTGGTTACCAAGTGTTGGCATTCTTTGATGCGCACCGAGGGTACCACCAGATTACGATGGCCAAGGATGACCGCCCCAAAACATCTTTTATCACTGACTTTGGTACTTTTTGTTACAGGAAAATGCCTTTCGGACTGAAAAACGCAGGTGCAACATACCAAAGGATGGCGGACAAGCTGTTTCGGAACCAGATGGGACGGAACCTGGAGGTCTATGTGGATGACATGGTGGTCAAGAGCCGGACGTACGAATCTTTTTTGTTCGACCTCCGGGAGATGTTCGACGTGCTCCGGATGGCGAATCTCAAGCTCAGCCCAGGAAAAAGTACCATCGGAGTAGGAGCAGGGAAGTTTCTTGGCTACATGGTGTCGGCTCGAGGAATCGACGTCAACCCGGAGAAGATATCGGCCCTTATGGAGATGCCTACTCCGAGAGGGGTGAAGGACGTACAAAAACTGACCGGGTCGCTAGCCGCTTTGAGCCGATTTCTCGCTCGGGGGGCTGAGAAGCAGCTCCCGTTCTTTAACATACTCCGAAGAGCCAAGCCGTTCGAGTGGACCGAGGCATGTGACCAAGCGTTCACGGATCTCAAGGCTCATCTAGCAAGCCTCCCTACCCTTTCCAAGCCGTTGCCCGGAGAAGAGCTTTTCCTCTACATAGCAGCAACGGAACACGCTATAAGTTCTGCTCTGGTCCGAGAAGATGGAAAGGTACAGCGTCCGGTTTACTTTGTGAGCAGGGCACTCCAAGGTCCGGAAACAAGGTATACCGCTTTGGAAAGGCTGATATTGGCATTGGTCCATGCTTCTCGGCGCCTCCGACCATATTTCCAAGGCCACCCGATCACGGTACTGACGAATCATCCGTTGAGACAGATCATGCTGAAGCCGGAAGCCTCGGGACGGATGATGAAGTGGGCAGTTGAGCTTGGAGAGCACGAGATCAAGTACCATCCCCGGAAGGCTATTAAGGGGCAAGCCCTGGCGGACTTTTTGGTAGAAATGACTGAACCTTCAGGAGAGCCGTCCGGATCGGAACCACCCTCTGACAAATGGAAGTTGCATGTGGACGGATCGTCGCATGCTAACGGGGGCGGGGCTGGTGTCCTGCTTACTAGCCCACAAGGAATGGAGTACAGGTATGCTATCCAGTTCGCTTTCCGGGCAACTAACAATGAGGCAGAGTATGAGGCACTTCTGGCCGGACTCCGACTGGCGTTGGAGATAGGGGTCACGGACGTTGAGGTGTACAGCGATTCTCAGATTGTGGTTCAGCAGGTGAATGGAGAATATGAGGCAAAGGAGCGGAGTTTGCAGAAGTACCTTGAGGCGGTTAAGCCATTACTGGCCAAGTTCCGTGGCGTTACCATAACACAGATCCCTCGCGAGGACAACGGTAAGGCGGACGCTTTGAGCAAACTTGCTTCTTCTGAGATCAAGCCAGACGCGGAGAGCAACCTAATGATGGAGACCCTATCCGCCCGGAGTTACGACGTCCCACTAGTGGCAGCAGTGGAGGTGCAAAAGGAGTCATGGATGGCCCCCTTCTTCGACTATTTGCAGCACGGAAAGCTCCCGGAAGACAAGGCACTGGCACGGAAAATCCGACAGAAGGCACCGCACTACACCATAGTTGATGGAACCCTGCTCAGACAAGGATATCTCCAACCATGGTTAAGGTGCGTAGACTCGGATGAGGCAGCTCGGATTGTGAAGGAGATGCACGAAGGACCGAACGGTAGCCACCAGGGAGCCCGGACCATAGCGAGAAAGATAATGTGCACAGGCTACTACTGGCCGACCCTGTTCGAAGAGGCACAGAAGTACGTCCGCTCCTGTGTGCAGTGCCAAAGGTTTGCTCCGCTCATTCATGTTCCGCAAGAAGAAAGGGTCGGGATCACCGGCTCGTGGCCTTTTGATAGATGGGGCATCGATCTGGTCGGACCCTTCCCCTCCGCTCCGGGAGGATTCAAGTACCTGATAGTAGCAATCGACTACTTCAGCAAATGGGTTGAGGCCGAACCTCTCACAAACATCCGTGGCAGCACTTGCGTTAAGTTTTGTTGGAAGAACATCATCTGCCGCTACGGAATCCCCAAGTACATCGTCACGGATAACGGAGCTCAGTTTGAGAATGACCCGTTTCGATCTTGGTGTAAGGAGTACGGAATTACGCAGCGACTCACATCGGTTTACCACCCGCAGGCCAACGGTCAAGTGGAAGTTACCAACCGGACAGTGGTGAACGGATTGAAGACTCGTTTGCAGGGGGCACGAGGAAACTGGGTCGATGAGCTGCCAAGCGTTCTTTGGGCATACAGGACGACCGAAGGATCCGCCACGGGCCAGTCGCCGTACAGTTTGGTATACGGGGCGGAGGCAGTCATACCAGCTGAAGTGGGAGTTCCCAGTCTCCGGACCCTAACTTGGGATGAAGACCAAGCCGGACGGAGCTCTCCGCTCGGATCAAGCAGGCTGCTGGATTTGGACCTCCTGGAGGAAAAATGAGAGCAGGCAGCGCTGCATGAGGCCAAGGTGAAGGAGCGGATGAAGCGTTACCACGACAAGCGTGTCAGGAAGGAATCATTCGTCCCCGGAGATTGGGTGATGAGGAGGAATGATAAAAGTCTGAAGGAGGCCACTGGCAAACTGGCACCAAACTGGGAAGGTCCGTACCAAGTCACAGCCTCATATCCGGGTGGGAGTTATGAGCTGGCGGATCAGTCCGGACGTGCAATCCCCAGAAGGTGGAACATCACCAACTTACGAAGGTTTTACGGAGCATCCTGAGTAGGTATGCTTTCCGATAGAATTCTTTAAACTGTCTTTTCTTTTCAACAAGTATGTAGTTCCGGGTCCTCTGGCTAGGGTTGAGCCTAGGATTCCGTTCCGACCTATTTACTATGTACTTGGCTCCGGCCGCATTTAGACAAAGGGTATGTCTAGCCGGAGTACGATTATTTGAATGAAGAGTTGTTAAATTTTATACTTGTTCAATTTTACTATGTACTATTTTTCAATTCCGCACAATTAGAATCCTCCGGATCGTTTGGACAAACGGACGGAGTGAGCAAAGTCGAACAAATAAAGTCCTCCGAAGTGTTTGAATAAACCAACGGAGGTGAGCAAAACAAAAGGATAAAACGGTTTGATCAGACAACAAGGAAAAGCGCTTGAATAAGCTATCTCGACATACAAAGAAATTACATTTGAATAAATGATACATTGGTACAATCTGCTACGTCCGGACGGACGCAGAAACAAAAGAAAAATAAAACCTATCTATTCGGCCACGGTATATCCCAATCGATAGGAGGAGAGGTGGGCTCCGGAGTAGGAGGTTCCGGAGTAGGAGGTAACATAGCTCCGTTCTCTGGAGATGGAGGCCTTGCGTCTTGAACCCTTTCCTGATTCAGGCCAGTAGGAGTCTGCTCTGGAGTGTTGTCCTCAAGATCGTGGACCTCATTCTCACTGCTTTGAGCCACTGGTCCTCGATACGGAAAGGGAGGGATGGGCGGAAGTTCCGATGGACCAGCTCCATCCGGATCAGAGCCAAAGATCTCGTCCGAATCAGAATCGGAGAACTGCATGGTCTCCTTTGTGACTTTGGCTTTCCCTTTGCCCTTAACCGGAGGCCCAGCTCGAGACGGACGGAAGGGATTCTGGCTCGGATATCGCGAAGGAGAGCGAATCCGAACGGGGACTTGGGGACGGCGAGCTGGTTGGATACTTCTTCCCCTTCCCCTTCCCCTGGCCGCCTGTTGGGCACCCCTCCCCCTTCCCCATGCTGCCTGCTTCGCCATTCGGTTAAGGACGCAGTTGAGGCCTCGACTGTTCCCGCCACGAGAATTCTGACTCGCCCGGACACGAGTATTCTGGACCCCCCGGAGACGAGTCTGACATCGCCTCGCCAATTCGGCTAGTTCCCTAATGATAAAGGGACGGATGATGGAGGCATCTTGACGGAGCCGCTCTACGCGACGGGCAGACTCTTCCGGATCGACGGAAACCTGGATGCCAGTATACCTTTCGAAGGTGAAGTCTATCGCCACCTGGCTCGGAATCAGGGTCAGCGAGGGAGGGAGAGTACTGCCAGCATGCATCCGCTTCCACCATTCAACGGCCTCCTCGAACGCAGGACGATACGGAGACTCCCGATCGTTCCACCCCAGCTTAAACATCCGGACGATCAAAGCACTGACGTCACGAGGGAAGTTGCGGTATATGGTCGGAGTGACGAGTCCGAGGCGGAGTCCGGTCAGATGGTATGAGAGCTGCAGGGTCATCAGATTCTCCCGGAGGACCATCACCCGGCCGGCAAGCACTTGATTTTCTTCTTCCAGCTTCAGATAATCTCGTTGAAAATCCGTCCGGCTGGCCAGCCACTTCAACTTCTCGGCATAGAACGGAAGCAAGGACCAGACTAAATCCAACTCGGTTTTCAGCTTGGCCTTGTAGTCTTCATGCTCCGCTTGCAGCATGGAGATTGTCTCGTCCGCATCACTGGTCACGCTGATCCGCTCGCGAGCAAAATCCCGACACTGGGACAGGGTGCCGAACTCCTCTGATATATCTCGGAGGCAAGCGGCCAAGGTTGGGATATCCTGAAACTCTTCCATTAGGGACTCCATTCCGGATCGGACGAAGAGCTCGCGGGTTCGCTCCCCATCCATCGTCCATCCGGAAAGTTCCGCCTCCAACTCCGCGCATCTAGGACACGGAGGGCTCGTAGAATGAGAGCTGGCTGGAGAACGATGGTCACGTAAGTCACCAGTCCGGAGAACCGGATTCAGACCTCGGGGCTGCGGACAAGTAAAAACGCAATGAATACGAGAAAATAAAACACAAGTATGGGAGGAATGAAAGACTCGTTTTATAAAAGGGTAGAAAGATTACATCATCCGGAGGGTTGTCATCCCCATCCGAGTCCTCGCTATTGTCCTTCCTACACTAAACAATAAAAGATCAGACCTATCCGGATGAAAGCTATTACAAAGAAATTAAAAGCTAAGGAGTGCGCTCTACATCAGAGTCCTCGCTGCGGTTATTGTCGTCATGACCGCCATCTCCTTCCTCATGGTCCCCGGACCGGGCATCGTCGCCATCACCCTCATTGGCGTCCGGAGATCCGTACAGCTGAAGAACTTCCATGTACTTGGCCTTGACATGAGACTCCGGTTTGGTCCTTTCCGGGACGGGGGGCACCTCGACTTGCAAGTTCACCAACCCATCATTGAAGGCACGGACTGACTCAGCCGACACCGAGGCTGGACTCTCTTCCGGGCGGGCTTCAAACACCGATAGCACGGAGGGCTGCATCTTCTCGACCCCTCCGCGGTAAAACCGGTCCAGATCATGGTTGTATCGGGCCTGGGCGTCCGGATGATAGTAGAACTTGGTGAACGCCTCCCTTCGGACCTCCGGAACCCAGCCTCGCATCTTCCTGTAGACTTGGTGGGCTGTAAGCTTGTTGGATTCGAGGCAAAGACCTTGCAGGTTCTTCTCGAACGCTTCGCTTTGAAGTACCTTATCCGCGAAGGCAACACACAGATCACGCTGCGCGCCCGGAGAGGAAAGGTCCTCCAGCTCTCGGACCCGGACCTCCGCTCTGGTCGCCCGGGCCTCGGCCTCAGCTGCCCGGGCCTCTGCAGCAGCCAGCTCACGGGTCAGGTTCCCCCTTGTCCGCTCCAGCCCACTTATCTTCTGAGATAACTGGGTATGCATGGCGTGATAAGCCTTGTTGATGGCCGTAGAAACACCCGGAGCAGCGATAAGGTAAGCAGCAAAGTCCTACAAAGAGTTAAATTAGACAAACCATCCACTAAATGGACAAACGATAAACAACAAACAAGGTTCTACCTGGCTGGTCCGGCCAGAAGCGTAGCTACTGTCCGGAGTGTCCTTTTTCGCGGAGAGGTCCGGAATCTCCACCTGCTGGACGATCTGCTTCGCGGACGAATGCTGGCCCGTTTCGGTCCGCCCAGTTGTCTCGGTTTCACGGCGCTGGGACAGAATCCTCCTCCTCGGCTTCTTTGACAGCGGGAGGTCATCTTCCTCATCGGTGGACGGAGGATCCTCAAGGATGATGGCAGCGGCTCGATTGACAGCCCCGCCGCCCGAAACGGAGGACTGTTTCACGGACGCAACCGCGATATTCCTCAAGGCCTCCGCCTTGGCCTTCTCTTCCGCGATCAGCGCCAACTGGCGCTTCCGCTTCCTCTCCTTGTCCTTCTCTGCTTCTTCAGTAGTTGGGGTTTTCATGCCGGTCCCCGAACCGGTTGCCGACTTCTCCTTGTCTGCGGTTTTTGTAGTTTTTTGTCCGGGCGGAGGATTTCCGCCCGTGTTCTTGTTCTTGTTGGATCCGGACTGAGGGTCCACACCCGCCTCGATCTCAGGATACACTGCAAGCAAACAGAAGGGGATAAGCGACAAGAAGCATAAAGCAAGGAGTAAAAAGAACAGAAACTCACAAGAAGTATCCCGGGGAAAGTAGTAGCGGCACTGGGTATAAACGGCCTCCTCAAACGCCATCAGTGGGAAGATGTACTTCCCGTTGATCCAAAACTTGTTCAGATCAATCTGATTGTGGCTCAATTTGTTGATGTCCGCCACGTCAACCCCGTCCGGACGGAACACCTCCTTGTCTTCCTTCCCCCTCTTGTCATTCCATACGGGGCACGGGTACTTGTCCAGGTTGAAGATGAAGTAGTTCTTCTGCCAGTTTGCATAGTAGTCGTGACGACCCTTGCTGCAGTCCTTCACCCCTTTCCGCTTCTGAAAGGTGAAGACCTTCTCGTCCTTTGTGGCATCCAAATGGTAAAAGGACCGGAACAAGTCGAGGGACGGAGTTATGTCACACCGGTAGCAGTTCAACAGGAAGGCCCGGACGACGGCGATGCAGTTGGGCTGAAGCTGAGCGGGGGAGATCTGATAATGCTCAAAGATGTCCAGAAATAACTGAGGAAGGGGGAAAGTAATCCCATAGAAGAAATGGCTCCGGGGGATGGCCGCGACCGCGGTATGATCCCCGTCGAACGGCGTCAGACGGGAGTCGACAGAAAGGGGAACCACCATAGCTCGAACCAGCTCTTTAACAGTGGGATTAATGTTGACGACTTCGCCGGCCTTTGGATCATCGACCTCCGGCTCAGGGTTAATCCCTATCGTGACGTCGACACCCTCAGCAGACATTATGATTGAAGAAAGAAAAGGGATGAGAAAAAAGAAGAAGTATTTTGAAGAAACAATTCACTGAGTAGCAGAGATATCGCAGCAGAGTGAAAAGCAAGAGAAGGAAAAAGTGAAAAACGAAAATGATGGAAACAACTCACTATTTATAGACATAAAACTGATAAAGTAGGGGAGCGAGTCCCGAGGCGACATGATTGCTCTCTGAAAAAAAGAGAAGGAATTTATTTGGAAAAGGGAAAGCAAAACTTTTTTGAATTGACAGCGCATTTATGGCGCAGCAAGCACGCATCATTAATACGCCTTAAAGGCACGCGCACAAGAAGTACAAACGGCAAGTGCGTACCCAGACGCGCCTGGGCAGGTATTGGGCTCCCGGGACGGACTGCATACCTCCGCCCGGATCCGACAAAGAAAAGGAAAGCGTTCATGATGAGACACGGGATCCCTCCTCCGGATCGCTCTTTCGGCCGGATCCCATGTCTCGGGGGGCTAGTGGTGATATGGGCTCTGGCCCATATCTAGGCTACGGCCCAGAGTGTAGTCCGGTCCATATGACGTCAGCTAGAATGGCGCTATCCGGGGACAAGGGGACATGAATATGACCTGTCTCCGGGTAAGGACAAAAGGACAGGACCACTACCTCTGGGTTGGAGGCTGACCGCTCACAACTATAAATACAGCTTTGGACTTGTGGAGAAAGGTATGTTCTATCAGATAAAAACTCTCTCAATATATCCTTATTCTCTCTCCTATTCAAAGGCCCCTCTTTCATCATCACGCCGGAGTAGCTATTCTCGGGATACTCCGGGGCGTTGTTTTGCAGGAATTTAGGTGAGAGCGCGCGGAGCACGGACAAAGCCTCATCCGGGCCGGAGACCCGTCATCGATCCGGACCGGGACTGGAAGCTGGTAGCATCAGCCGGCGCCGGCTCCGGTCCTCCGACAAACGGCAGCGTGTTTGGAGTCGTAAGCGTGTACGATGCTCCCCTGAGAGAAAGCATTAACAGTAACTCGCCAGTAGTTGGCAGCATCCAAGGCTTTCAAGCTGTCAGCTCCAAGGATGGCACTCAGGTGTACATTTCAGGCTCTGTTATAATTCAAACCGGAAAGTACAGAGTCGGCGCACTGCAAGTTCAAGGAGTTCTGAATTTTAAGGGAAACGAAAACACAGGAGAAGTTGGAATTCCTTCGGGTACGATATCTTACAGGTTTGCCAATGGATATATGAACGTTAAGGCAGTCCAACAAATTCCAGAGAAGAACATTGCTATCCTTGAGCTGAAACTAGTTTATAAAGAATCCGAACATTAGCGAGTTAAATCAAACTATGAATAAAAGTCAGGTTCTAATGCCATTAATTTACGTATGGTATTCGATTTGATTTCGTGACAATATATTTAAGATTAATATATGTTTGTTTGAATTCCTACAAGTGAAGTGAGTGAAGATGTAACACGTATTTTTCCAACAAATGGAATGTGAATATGAGAACTAGGGCAGTTCTTATTTTAGTTGATCTGACTGAACTTTACTAGATTGAAATTTAAGTAGATTTGTTTTTCAAATGACATTTATTTAAAAGTGAACCTAAATTAAAATTGAACTGAAATGAAAATTACTCAAAACCAAATGAAAGTTTATGAGAATAAGATGGAGTATTCAAAAAAGATGGAAAAAAATAACCCTTAAAATGGAATGAACATTTATGAGAATGAGAAAGAAAATGGAAGAATTAATTTGACACCTTTGGATTTAGGGCTTCATGTCTTTCATCTTGATTTCGATGAACTAAAATTATAGAATTAAATTAAACTGAACTGAAATATAATTAATTTATTAAAAATAATAAGAGCAAAAGTTAAAACTCATAACATTTATTTTTATTAAATAAATTGAAATTAAAAACATGAATTAACCTGAAATAGAAAATAATCATAAAAATTGGGGAGGAAATGTACCTGAGGAGAATAGATCAATTACAAAGTCATACTTTAAATTTTAGCTGGTCATTAATGAAATCTAATTTAGTGACAACTAGTTAGTGATATTTAGGTACTAGCTATTTGAACTTAATCTATGATCTTAACTACGAGTTACATTTTTCTTCTTATTATATTTAGGTAATTGTGGTATTTTTCTCTCCAACTTACTTTTAAAATTTTAATTGAAGTCAACTGATTTGAATTATAACAAACTGAATTAAAAAATATATAGAAAAAAGGAAAGAGCAAATACACAACCCATTCAATATCATTATAATAATTCTTACACGTCCTTAAAGATCTCTATAAATATATAGTATCTTTGATAAAATGCCATATCAACTCAGAATCAAGCAATTCCCACCATTTCCCAACCTTATAGAAAGAATGGCTAAAATTTCAGCCCTAGGGCTAGCAATGCTTTGTGTGCTTTTTGCCGTGTCACCAAATTTGGTGCATTGCAACAAAGAGTTGACGTTATACGCTACGACGATTCCTGGCGAGAACCTAATTTCTGTTGCCGGTGTCGGCCCTGATCCTCCGGCCGGCATCCCCAAGTTTGGAGATGTCAGCGTATTTGATCTTCCGGTCAGAGAAAGCATCAGTACCGATTCTCCGATAGTTGGCCGGATTCAAGGCGTTGGAGCTGTCAGCTCAAAGGATGGTACCAAAATATATTTTACAGACTCTATTATAATCGAGCGCGGAAAGTACAAAGTTGGAGCCTTGCAGGTTAGTGGAGTCCTCACAATCGGGATATCTTCACAAGGTACAACATACACGGGAGAACTTGGAATGTCTGCAGGAACTCTGGCTTACAGGTTTAACTACGGTTATATCATTGTTAAGACTGTCAGACAATTTCCAGAGAGAAACACTACTGTTCTTGAGGTGAAAATCTATCTAAAAGACTGAAACCCTTAATCACAACTAATGTATACATGATATATAATAAAACTCTAGTCCAAAATGAAAATCATGTTTTGATGCCATTTATATATGGTATTCGAATATGATTTAGATTTCGTTACCAAAGTAATTCTACATGTTAAAGTGATTCTAGTTTACTTTTTCGCAAATAAAGTGGGCAAGAGATGTAACATGTATCTTTGCTTGTGTTTAGAGGTCGAATTTGTTCTTAATTACCTCTTGTTGTACTTTGTGATCATGAATGAGAATGAAATGTTTTTGTTCATATAGTATATATGTTGATAAAAAACAACTATATATGGATGATTCTTAAGATTAATATATATAAGATTCTTAAGATTAATATATGTTACAAAGTGTTAGGTGATACTCTTTTATCATAAGATTAGGGTAGAATGAATGATATTTCATATGTTTTTTACGCTAATTTGTGTGATTGTAACATTTGTTTCTCTTTCTAACTAAATTAATTCATTTACTTTTTGTTTTAAATCAAAATCATCCAAGTTGACGGGAGAATTATTCACGAATCCTCAACCCTACTTAAAAGCGGTAAAAATACATGATCAGGTTTGAATAAATCCAATAATGCACTAAAAATTTTATGGGATTCTGTGGCATTTGAGTGAGGTGCAGAGTGATTTCAGCATAACCTTGCTACTACTCTGCCTCAGGGTGGTTACATGTACTACTAAAAAAGGATATATCGTAAGAATTCTAAGGTCTAATACCCAAAATTATCTAAACTACCTGACATGTAAAATATCCTTAACTCGCAATATTTAACTCAAAGTCTACAAAGTCTATACACAGAGACGCCATTTATAAGCTATCAAAACTACAAATGATTTGTATTTCTCCTCTACTGTATTGCATAGACCAAAACCCAAAGGGTCTTTCCCTCCCGCCAAACTACACAAGTTAGGAGAGAGACATGACAAACATATAGGCAAGGATACTCCATAAATTTGTCTAACGGTTCTGGAAAAAGACCAATTCCAAATCATATCTCACTACATAAAAACTGATACATATGAAAAATAAGATCAATACTAGAGCAATTTCAACCAATCCTGGTATGATTGGTTAGCGGTCAAATATTGGACAGATTAAATGCAACCTAACACAATATAAGCTAAAAGTTTAACCTGTCTACAAATCTAATAACAACATCGCCAATAGTAAGTAATCAAACTATTTTGACTCATATTTCTCCTTACTATACAAATCAGATCGGAAGCTAATCAAAGTTTAGCCGAACAAAATGACCCGTCGGAAAACTAAGATTCACAATCAATCCAATATTTTAGTAAACACCCCCAATTCACATATATCCCTGAAAAGACTAAGAAAAATATTATTTTAAATAAAAAAGAAGTAAAACCTCTTTCTCAATCTAATGGTTCCAGCTCCAGTAAACATGTCAGAACAAGTCGAACCGACACCGTTTCGACCGAACCGCCTGACCGTATCATACGGATCGGACCAAAAACCCCAATACCAGAGCCTGTATTCAGATATTATCCCTCTTAGATCAGATCGGATCGACATTGCTTGAGCTAGTCTGGCGGGGCTTCTACATCGGCAATCTCGTCATCGCTTGATCTCCGATCCTATCCGAGCTTCATTTCTGACAGTTACATGGAAAACAACAGCGCGTGGTTGCGACCTGCCTCACGCCGGAAAGAGGAACTGCCCGTGAGAGTTTAAAAAGACTTTATTTTTTCGAAAAAGAGGTTGGGGTGGTTTGAGACATTGAAATTAAGGGGATGGAGGAGGCCGCCGGCCAATGATAGCACCGGCAGCCTCGATGGTTCTCAAATTTGGGCGTTTTTTTTTTTGAGAGAGAGGTGTACTGGTACTTTTTAAATTAGTTAATTTACAATATTAAAGTACATAAATAAAATTTAAAAACGAACATGAAAAGTAAAAACGTCTACAATTTGGTCAAGGTGTTTACGCTTGAACGACACATGTCAATGTGTTTGTGATATTACACATATTAAAGATCAAATATTAACAAGATTTTTTAATTTATTTTTTTTAAAATAAAACCACTCTTAGGTGGGGTGAGATTTATTAGGTTCACCAAACCTAAAAAACCCTGTAGGGAAAAGTATAAAACAAAATTGTTACAATAAAGTGTATCAATTAAGAATTTATAAAATAAATTATTGAAACCCATGTCTAACTCCCACAAGCAATTTAGAGATCGCTATGCGAAGTTCAACTCTGCCGATGGGAGGACACGCTACTTGCAAACATGTTAGGGATCACTATGCGAAGCTCAAATTTGTCGACAAGCATGGGGTACAATAAAATATTTGCTAATCTGTTCTAGCTAGATATACAGATTATTAGCTCCATGATTTCAGCCTGATATAAATGTGTTCCAGCTTGATCCACACTCGTTGATACTCGCATTATCTTTTTCCAGTGATTTTGAAGCTCCTTCTTTGCATTGTTGAAATCTTGTTCAGGCCTGGCGCCTGCAATAGACATCAAATAAAATCAGCAGAAACTGAAATCTGATAAGTTTAAACTCTTATATATGGTACCTCTCTACTATCTAAGGCTACAAGACCCTTAATAGTATTAGGTAGTGTCATATTTGTAAAAATTGCATTCCTTCTTTCTTTACTAGCTAGGTTAGCTAATGCATCAGCAACTGAATTAACTTCCCTATATATATGTATAAAAGATAAAGAGGAAAACTCACTTGTTATTGCTAGGATTCCTCTGATGTATGGCTCAATCTTCCAAGGTATTTTGAAATCTTTTCTAATGATTCTAAGTAAAACTTGAGAATCTATCTCCACTTGAAGATGCTCCAGTCCTTCAAAATATGCCATTTGAAGTCCCTCTAGCAATGCTAAACTCTCTGCTTCCAAACTGGTTTTCTGTTGCAAATAGATTGCATTTGCTTTGAGTACTTGTCCTGTGTCTGATCTAATCACCATACCAGCTCCCGCATGTCCTGGATTCCCCAAAGATGACCCATCTGTATTCAGCTTAAAAGGAGATGTCGGTAATCTCCATTTTACTAACTGGATCTGTCTACACACCATGGGAGCCACTGGTGCTAGTTGAATCAGTTCAGAATAGATTTTGCTTGCTTCTGAATGCTTCCACTTAAGGTTATTAATTCTAATGATGCTTTGTATCAGAAACATCACATTTTGTTTCATCCTCTGAACACTTGGAATCACATCTGCACCATATCACCCAGTTAATAATAAAAGGCAATATTTTAACAATTATTTTGTGCAACTCATATTTCACATGTATAGTCCAATAATACAGACATCTATCCCATAGACTATTAAAAGTCTCTGGTGTCAAGTCTAACTGAACATGAAAGTGATTCCATAAACTTTGTATAACTAGAAACTCATGAAACACATGTTCCAACTCATCAGATGAGTTCTTACAGAAGCAACAAATAGAAACTATACATATATGTTGTTCCTGCAACACATCAGAAACTGGGAGCAATCTGTTTAGCATTTTCCAATTAAAGACGGATATTTTTCTGGGCACATACTTCCACCACATATATTTATAAGAACTAATGATCATTCTCTTTGGTCTAAATAATTCATAAGCAGTAGATGTAGAGAAAAGACCATCAGTTTCAAGTTTCCATATCATGTAATCCCTATAATCATCATATATAGCAAAATTCTTTGCTAATAAGTCAATAATATGTTGAGGGAATCCATGTACCATTTTGTAATAAGCTGCTGTTGGTTAAAAAAGAATTCTCTCACAGTTAAATCTGGATGAATGATCAGTAGATCTTCATTCCAGAAATTTATAAGTATACCAACCTGGAGCCAGTTGGCTTCCCAGAACGAGACTTCTCCTGCACCAATCTGAATCAAAGTATTTTGCTGTGCAATATCATCAACATCTTTATATCTTTGCCATGTTTTAGATCTCATTTTACTTTCTGGTAGTGACCACATAAAAGAAGACCAAAGAGATCCTCCCTTTTGTACTTTCCACCAGATTTTTAAAGAGAATGTATCCACTAGAACATGCAAATTTCTAATTCCAAGTCCATTTTCTAAGTATGGATAGCACATATTTGTCCAAGATTTCCAGACCTTATTTTGGCCATATTCTGAATTTCCCCAAAAGAACTTTGCCAATAGAACATGCAATTTATCCACTACCCATTTAGTATGCAATTAACAAGATTGATTGGGTTTGGGTTCGGACCCTTGTCAAGTGGTTCATGATTTTTGCGGCAGCAGTATTAGGATTTTATGGATCTCTTATTTATAATTATAATTGAATAATTAGTCTAATTATAGGTTGATTATCCTTTTGATAGAATTACTACAGTAATGATTGTCGAGCAATTCCCAATATTTCAAATTAAATTCTTAAAAAAAACCGGTGATGTAGTTAAAAATTCAAATAAAAAGTTTAGACTTGGGATGGATAAATAGTACATACAGTACTCTACCTACTAAACCATAAGCCTAGACTAAATCAACCACGAATTGAATTCTTATACCTAAATATTGAGAACTGCACATTGGTTACACGTACGAGTTTCTATTTTTTGTGATTAATTTCTCCATCCATTGCTCAGTTTCAGTAACATATATAAAATGAAATTAGATGTATATGTTTTAATTCATTTCAACAACAGATGATAAAGTTCATCATTTAACCTGAAGTTGAGAAGCTACAAACTCATATGACGCAGATTATTTCATAGAAAATTACGTGAATTCGAGCTTGCTCTTCCGTAACACTTGAAACTTCCCAAAATTGCCTATCTGTTGTGTCTGCATAATTTACCCAACTTTGAATGACTAAAAGAAACTATTTTTCCTTAAAAAAAAAAAATCTCGATGGGCTTAATTTTTCCATCTCGAAGAGCCTCCTATATTACAGTCGTCTACCATAATTATGGCCAAACTTCTGCTTGTGTTTTAATTGTCTCATTCAAACTTATGCGCCAAACTTTTTACTTCATTGTAGATTGCGGTCCACAAATCTAGGCAAATACACGTGAGAGCAAATATTATATATATGGATATCCTTATATACATTTTGATATTTTATTTTGATATTTTAAAATAAGGTGGCGATATTGTCAGAGCACTTTTTAACATCTGGAGCAGAATTAATTATTTTTACTCAAATTGCCCTTTTTCAGTCAAAGTCTACTTATTACATTTTTTTGTTTCTTTATTTATTGAATTATTTTTGTATAAGTCACTCAATCGATCTTCCTGTTCCCAATCTTTCAGTTCCTAATCTTCCGCCAAAAAGTTTCATTTTAATTTGATTTTCAACAAAATATAATTTGATGAAAATCAAATGAATGTGGTATACGTATCTATATTTTGATACATTTGAAAAAAAAGGTTTAATTTATAATTAAGTATGAAGAATAAAGATGGGAAAAAAATTTACAGCGAAAAATATTTAGATAGAAAATTTGTATTTTTTAAAAAATATAATTGAATTAGCATTAACGATTACAAACAAAAATTTAAATGTTGCTGCGCTTATTTTTTTGGCTATTTTAATGTTGTTGTACTTTTTTGTTAATGCCGAACTTGTGGTTTGAACGATGCGACTCATCTATTGCTCAAAAATTATTATATTTTTATATTAAGTTTTGATGTTTGATTTTATCTTACGATCTTTTGTTCTTTCTTCTGTTAAAATTGAGCTTTGAGAAAGTCTCCTGAAAGTCCAACTTTCCTGACTTTCCATAAGAGTCTTTATACGTTTTAACTTATACATTGTACCTTTTAATTTGAACTGTAAAATTTGTTATTTGAATTTTATTAATGTTTTAATGTAAATTCATGAATTTTTGCATTAAAACATGTTTTACTATATGATCACTTTGATACTATCAATGTTTTAACACAAAATAGTATCACTTGACCTTAAATATATAGTGGTAGTTCCATAACACTTAGGAAAGTCGGACTTTCTAGAGACTTTGCATTGAGGTTTTGTAAGACATTCGGCATTCAGTTTATTAGACTTTTGTTTTTAATCAATTCGATACTTAAAAAATAGAAGGTTATGTTGGTTAAAAAAAGAAAATAAGAAAAATGTAATTCGGGTAATCCGTAAAAAAAAATAAACAAAAAAGGTAATAGGTAGACTTTGACGAAAGAAGGGCAATTTAGGTAAAAACAATTAATTCTGCTCTGGATGCTAAAAACTACTCTGGCAATATCACCATGATATAAATTTACAAAATATTCATATATTTATTAATTTTATTAGAAAATTTAATAATATTCAAGAAAATTATTATGAATTGAAAGGTATGTGAAGGAAGGGAAGAAAATTATTATGAAATGAAAAATTATTTTGCATTTCAACTTTCTATTGAGAACTACAAGAATGCTATATATAATAATATAATTCTTGTGGTTCTCATTTTGGTCCATCAGAACACTCAGCGCGAAGTTGGAGTTGAAAGGAATCAACTTTAATGTTACAATATTTATCATTAAAAATATACAATATTGGAGGACATTTTAGATATTACATATATATATATTCTTTTTTCAACAAAGGAAAATACAAACAACATAGAAAATGATATAAAATTATAAATTAATCAAATAACCATACAATTACAACATCTCACGATAAATTAATTCTTCTTGATTTTAGAAAATTTTCTTTATATTTTATTATCTGATTCAATTATTATGAGAACTAATAGGTGCATGTCCAAATGTATTGTGCAGTTCTGAAAATATGATTAAATGACCCAATCGCCTTCAAGATTTTTTTTCCCAGATTTTAACCCTAATTTTGAGGGATATTTTAGCCATTTAACCACATTTTTGGACCTGAATAATCCGTTTGTATCTGTACCTAAAATCCTGAATTATAGAACACCTAGAAGATTAAATGGCCCCGGAACTTCCAATCTAATTTAAAATGATCTATCCGGTGTATCAACTCCGTCATCTCTTTAAATAGAACCTTTCCATTAATACTATGTCAGTTCATAACCAACATTCCCTTTTTCTTCTTCGCCTTCTGCAGTCATGGCCAAAAGTGTACACTTAGGGCTAGCAATGCTGTCTATGATACTCATAACGGCACCTATTCACTCCCATTCATCACGTTCTACGAAAGAAATTATTCTGTACAGTCAAAGGATCGGAGGTGGTCCAAATGCAAACCTAATTCCCGTTGCCGGTCCTGATCCGCCGAGAAACAACATGTTCGGAGCAGTATCTGTGGTGAATTTTCCTCTTAGAGAAGAAACTAACGTTGATTCTCCACCAGTTGGTAGAGCTCAGGGCATTGGAGTCTCCGGCTCCGTCGATGGCAGCCAATCATATTTTTCAATCTCTTTCAGTTTCGATCATGGAAAGTTCAATGGCAGCACTTTGCAGCTTCAAGGAATCGCTAGGTTTACAGAGAATCGAGTCTTGGCGGAGCTTTCGGCACCTTCTGGTACTAAAATGTTCAGGCATGTGAGCGGGTACGTTCAAATTCAGACGGTTCGAGAAATCCCAGCAATCAACACTACAATTGACCGGTTGAAAATATTTCTGAGAGATGACAGTTACTAATAAAGTATAATAAACAAGGATTTATAAATCCTAAATAATATCCAAATAATATCAGAAAATTCATATTGAGATGTGATATCTTTCTTTGTGCTAGTTGTACTAGGTTGAGATGTAATAATTACCGTGAGTCCACATTATCTAATTGAATCGAATTTATCACGGGTCTCATTATAGTATTCCACGCATGTCTTTACGAACTTAATAAACAAAATAGATATATGCCGTATTTTACTTATTTAAAGTTCAAAATAAAAATAACCATACATTCATGTTGCTAAATTCAAGTAGATTTTTTTTTTCAAACGTCATTTAATTATAAGTGAACCAAATTAAACGGAACTGAATAGAAAAATATTCCAAATGGAATGAAAGCTTACGAGAATAAGATGGAGTATTAAAAAAAATGGAAAAAATAGACCTTAAAACAGAATGAAAGTTTATGAGAGTAATTAAGAAAGAAAATGGAAGAATTAATTTTCTACCTTTGGATTTAGGGCTTGTTATCATCATCATAATTTTGATGAACTAAAATTATAAAATTGCATTAAAAAGAAATGGAAATATAATTAATTTACTAAAAATAATAAGAGAATATCTAAATTATGTTAATTCATCAAATTAAATTTTATTAAAAATAAACGAAATTAACTTGAAATAGAAAATAATCATAAATATTAGGGAGGACATGTACCCTGAGGAGAATAGATGGAATTACAAAGTCATACTTTAAATTTTAGCTGGTCATTAATGAAATTTAAATTTTAGGGACTAGCTATTTGACTTAATCTATCGTCTTAACTACAAGTTGCACTTTTCTTCTTATTAAACTTATACGTAATTATAATATTTTCTCTCCAGCTTACTTTTAACTAAAATTAACTTATTTGAATTGTAATAAACTGAATTAATTAATATACGGAAAACATGGCCCTTACAAAACCCACCTACTATCAATAACAGTTTAATATATTTTTCAGGATGATCCTAATTGAGACATATATTCAATAATTATTACCCAAACGAATTTAGATATTCAAAACTAAAAATATCTTAACCAATTAAAACATCTCTATTATACATGTATGACGTCATATTTTTATTGATATCTGACAAGAGTTATATCAAAATTATCCCAATGAATATTATTCTTTTGTAATTATTCTTACTTGTCCTTACAAATCTCTATAAATAGTATGTTTGAGAATATGCCATATCAACTCATAATCAAGCAATTTCCACCATTTCCTAGCCTTTTAGAAAATTCTCTCGCCTCTAAGAAAGAATGGCTAAATTTTTAGCACCAGGGCTAGCAATGCTTTATGTGTTTTTTTCTATGTCAATAAAGTTGGTACATTGCAACAAAGAGTTCACTTTATACGCAACGACGATTCCAGGCGAGAACGTGATTCCCGTCGCTGGTGTTGGCCCTGATCTTCCGGTCGGCATCCCCAAGTTTGGAGATGTCAGCGTAATTGATCTTCCGGTCAGAGAAAGCATCAGTACCGATTCTCCGATAGTTGGCCGGATTCAAGGCGTTGCAGCTGTCAGCTCAAAGGATGGCACTAAAGTATATTTTACAGACTCTTTCATAATCGAGCGTGGAAGGTACAAAGTTGGAGCCTTGCAGGTTAGTGGAATCCTCACAATCGGGATATCTTTACAGGGTCCAACATACTCGGGAGAACTTGATATATCTGCAGGAACTCTGGGTTACAGGTTTAACTACGGTTATATGATTGTTAAGACAGTTAGACAATTTCCAGAGAGAAACACTACCGTTCTTGAGGTGAAAATCTATCTTAAAGATTGAGACCCTTTATCAAAACTAATGTCCGCATGATATATAATAAAACCAGAGTCCAAAATATAAAATCATGTTTTGATGCCATTTATATATGGTATTCGAGAATGATTTAGAGTTTGTGACCAAAGTAATCTATATGTTAAAGCGATTCTAGCTTACTTTTTCACAAATAAAGAGGGCAAGAGATGAGATATATATCTTTGCTTGTGTTTAGAGGTCGAATTTGATTTTAACTACCTCTTGTTGTACTTTGTGATCATGAATGAGAAGGAAATACTTATGTTCATATAGTACATATTTCGATTGAAAACAACTATGAATAATTCTTAAGATTATTATATATATATATATATGTTATAAACTAATGGATGATACTGTCTTACCATAAAATTAGGGTAGAATGAATGATTTATCATATGTTTATTATAATAGTTTGTTTGATTGTAAAATTTGTTTGTCTTTCTAACTAGATTAGTTTTTTTTTTTAATTCAAGCCATCCAAGTGGACGGGAGGATTATATACGACTCCTCAACCCTACTTAAAAGTGGTAAAAATACAAGATCCTGTTTGGGTAAACCAAATAATACACATGAAACATTTTAGGAGTTTCTGTGGCAATTTGAGTGAGGTGTACATTCCAGCATAGTCGTACTACTACTCCGCCTCGGGGTGATTACATGTACTACTAAATAGGGATACATCGTATTAAACTTAAGGTCCAATAGCCAAAGGTATCTAAATTACCTAACATGTATAATGTCCTTAACTCGCAGTATTAAATATTCAAAGTATACAAAGTCTATGCACAGAGACGGTAAGTAAGCTATCAAATTAAGCTACAAACGATTTGGAGTTCTTCTCTACCGTATTACATAGACCAAAAACCAAAGGGTCTTCCGTGGGGGCCAAACTATACGAGTTAGGAGAGAGACATGATAAAAAAAATATGCAAGGATACTCCATAAACTAGTTTAAAGATTTTGTAAAAAGACTAGTTCCAAATCATATCCAATTTTTTTAAAAAAGATATACGTAAAATAAGATTAGTAATAGAGCAATTCCAACCAATTCTGGTCTGATTGGTTGGCGGTCAAATATTGGACAGAGTAAATGTAACCTAACACACTATAAGCTAAAAGCATAATCGGGTTACAAATCTAATAACATCATCACTAATAATGAGTATTCAAACTATTTTGATTCGGATTTCTCCTAAATATACAAATCATATCGGAAGCTAATCAAAGTTAGCCAAGCAAAATGACTCGACAAACTAGATTAACAAATCATATTTAATCCTATATTTTAGTGAACTCCCAATTCACATACATCCCTGAAAAGAATTGGAAAAGGAAATTTTATATAAAAAAATTTTAATCACACAAACACTTAAATATAATTAATGACACTTAAATTTGCCTTTAGTCCATCCACAAGAAATACGTCTTGAAATACTAGAAAGTTCTTGACTTGTAACTTCCCCTTTCCAGTTATTCTACATTTCTTCCAATCTCCAAATCTGACTGTTCCAGTCCAGGGAAAAATATTGCTCAACAACTCAGGAGTACCTGTCATATGTCTAAAACAACCACTATCGAAGTACCAAACATCTCTGGCATATGAGCTATAACAGGTATAGACAGCATAGCAGTAGTTGGTTTTGGAAACCCATACTTTTTTTGAATGCTGAAAACTTTCTGGTTTCATCATGTTGTAACCTGCTCCTGTGTTGTAACCTGCTCCATTTGTTGGTCCGTGCATCAAATCTCTTAGAAGTCTGAAGCATCGTCGCTTGTAGTGCCCTGGTCGTCGGCAATAGTTGCACGTTGCCTCCCAGCGTGACTGAGATATGTTTCTCAGCTGATGATAAGTAGGTCTATACCCTAGTCCATACTTTGGATTTTTGATGAGGTTGATTGGAGCTTTGACAGATTGTTCTCTTGTGACTTTGCCTGGATTATGTTGGCTCCGAGCTATTTCCCTTTCGTCTGTTCGTTCTGGTTGATCACTTATGTTCCACCATATCCTAACCCATGCCTGTCTCCACCAACTTTTCCCATGCCAAGAATGTCATCCAAGACCGCTGTACCTTTGTTTAGCTTGGAAATGGTTCCTTCAGCGACTTCTGCTTGAGCAAGGGATATCTTCAATTCTTCTCTCATTGCATCAAGAGTGAATTGAATTTGCTCAACTTCTTTATTCAAGCTGTGGTTGTCTTTTTCTAAAATCTTGTTCTGCTCAGTCACCCTGACCCAGAGTTTGTGGAGTTTGTCATATGATCCATGAACGTCATCAGAATCCATGTTTAAACTCTCACCGTCAGAGACTATAGTAGCACCGAATGCAACATAGATCTCACCTTCATCTTCTTCATCACTTTGTACGGCAACTGCACCAAAATCTACATGATTACTAACATGCTCTTCATCAGACTTATCTCCATCACTCCAGGTGGCATTGTAGGCTTTCCCTTTCTTGCTAGATGATCCACTTGGACATTGTGATTGAATGTGTCCGTAACCCTCACATTCTCTACATTGAATTTTACCAGCATGTTTAAACACAGACTTGGATTCTGTTTGCTCATTGTTTGCCCTTCTACTAAAACTTGAACTTGAATTTGCTCTCTTCCATCATTTCTTCGGCCTTGAGATTTTCTCAGTACTTTAGCAAAGCTTCTTGAAATTTGGGCAAGCTCATCTTCGTCCATATCTTCATTGCTATTTCTGGTAGAGTGTTTAGACATAGTACTGTGTTTAGACTTTTGCCTTGCAGTAGCCGTGAAAGCCAGATCTTTTTGTCTCACTGTAGCCTTTTCCTTCATCTCATAGGCTGATAATGCTCCCATGATATCATCCAAACTTCTCTAAGAAGTATCACTTAACTCCTCCATTGCATCAGTCTTCCCTTTAAACCTAGCTGGTAGAGATCTCAGCACTTCTGTACCACATCATCTTCATTAAACGGTTTCCCTAGTTGCTCGGCAGTGTTGACCAGATCTATGATCTTTCCATTGAAGCCTGCAATGGTTTCGTTGTCTTGCATGATCAACGTGTCAAATGATGATCTTATCATATGCATTTTTTGTCATATCATTTTGGCATCTCCTTCATAGCTGGCTTTCAATCTGTCCCATGCATCCTTTGCCGTGCTGCAAGTTGAGATCAACCGGAAGGCTTCTTGATCTACAGCTGAGTTGATACAATTGAGGGTTCTGCTGTTTAGACGTTTGTCCTTTCTTTCCTGTGTTGTCAGCTCCTCCTTGGTTTTCAAAACCCCTTGAGGTGATTGCTCTGTAGGTGGAGTTCTGGCAGGTTTCCACTCGTTCTCAACCCAGTACCATGCTTCCTCATCCAGTGCATCAATGTAGCGCTTCATCCTTACTTTCCAATACCCATAGTTGTTCTTGTCCAACATGGGCGCACGCGTGTGAAATGAACCATCTTTCTCCTGGTTTGACATGATCGATAAGGATCTTTACTTGCCTTGTTAAAGGCACAACTCAGTAAACAAGCTCTGATACCAATTGAAATAGTTATCGATCAGTTTCACAGTGTTCTTAACTAATATTTCTACTCTAACAAGTATGTTTAAACATAAGACAGAGTTTAAACACTAAACGTAAGAACACAACAATTGGTTACGCAGTTCGGTGCTAAAACACCTACATCTGTGGGGTCTTGGCCAGTCTGAAAATCATCCACTAAAATAATCAAGAGTAGTTACAATGTTCCTCAAACAACTAACTATCCAGACTTATCTTTTCCGTGTGGATTTGTGAGATCCCCTCACTGCCGGTCAGCAACTCCTCGTTGTTGTCTTGACCACTTCTCCTGATTATTAAGGCTTGCTGATTTCAAACTCTGGCGATGGCGAAGGCCTATTGAATCTCCTTTCAATATGCTGCTCCAAACTGTAAAGCTATTCTGAACTCCAGAATACTTTCACTCAAGATGGATACTTTCTGTCGCAGCTTCTTTGTCTATTTATAGCTCAATGCTGTGTTGCCTCGTTTATCTTCTCGATCCTTCAATCTCGGCAATGCTTAACTATCTTCCAGCTTGTCACAGCTACGCTTAGTTTTCTAGCTATACTCTACTTCTATAGCTATAAGGTAAGAAAGATATTCTTTCCTTAGTTAAAACTAATTCTAAATAAAATACAACTCAAGAATATATTCTCTATCTAATTATATCAGAACCGAATCATTCTTCAAATATCATCTTGATTCGTTCGAATATCTTGTTTGATTGCATCTGAGTTGTACTTCGCCTCAAAGACTATTGCTCGGTTTCTGATCACTTTGAGCAAGTGTTTAAACATGAGAGCATATTTAAACATTGTCAACTTCTACAAAATAGCCAACAAATTAATGCTGACTCTTCTGGACTCTTCAGATTCTTATAGAACCATAAACTTGCGAGACAGGTGATCATTTTACGTCTTTAAAACATTTGCTCATGTACTTGTAATGTATCATTACATATAATCAATAAACAATTTTTATTATTTATTTCAATAAAATATAGGGGATTGTTGTATGTAGTACAGTATTTATTTATGCAGTCCATATTTATTCATGAAGTGTCATTAATATCCTCAGTATTTATTCAAAAATGAATGTAGTTCCCATAAATGAGGGTATATCAGGAATTTTAATTATAAATACGGACTGCGAAAGTAATATTGGACTGCACCTATCAATTACCAAAATATATGGGATCTTATTATCATTATCCAACAAATTAAAATAAATTGCATGTATTATTAATTTACTAGCCGACCTAAGCCTTCAACTTTTCAATGTGATCGTTTGAATTTGTTGGGTAATTTTAATGTGAACAAACTTGATCGCCAAACCCATCAGCAGCCGAGCATAAATGTTCGCCGGACTATGAATTAATTTCAAAGCTCATTGCGGGTGTTTTAAGAAACAATTAATCTTGAAATTTTGTTTTTATTTTTAATTTAAAACGAGCACCTTGGGTGTAATTTATGAACGATTTTAGTTGTATTCGTGGGTGAATCTACGTACTAAAAGATTTGTATGGTTCCCGCCATATAAAATATTGACGAAATAGTCGATAATTATATTAAATTATAAATTTTTTAATAGAGAATAACATTTATTCGAATGATATTAATATACCCTTTATCATACACCAATAAGTATATGACACCGCTGTTACATTAGAGATATTTTGATTGTTTAAGATATTTTTAGTAAATTTCTAAAACTCTAAGTTTGAATGCCTAAATATGTCTGGATAATGATTGAATACGTGACCTAATTATAAATTACTTTAAGCTAATGCGTTGCTATTTGATGGGTGCCTAATACATGCCTATATCATTATGATCCTAATATACATTAAACTGTTTTGAATATTAATTATTTTAACTTATTAATTCTTCACGAAACTATATAAAAAAATTAACAGAGTAATCGTCAGTTATTGAATTGTAGAAAGTTTTAGGTATATCAACTTATTATCTATTGCTTTGGAAAAAAAAACTTATTATCCATTACTATCTTTGGTTATTAGTTCTATTCAGACATAACTTAAAATATTTTTTTGGATCTATCATTGAATATATTCCAGGATCATGTAAGTGATAATTAACGAAAAGATTTCTGATACAAATCATGCCTAACTTAAAAATGTTTTTGGTATTAGCTGATTTCTGTCGCTTGTCTTATTTAATCACGGCTATATTTCTTCATTTTTTCTCTACTATGAACTCACACTAGCTAGCTGGCTATATTTCCAATCTTTTTATATGCTTTCATGTCCTACATATCTCTATAAATAAGAAACTTTGTACGAGTTTTACATCACCTGTTCTGAATCAAATTAAGTTCCCACAGATTTTTCTACAGCAATTTCTCTCCACACCAAGAAAATGGCTAAAAGTTCAGCCCTAGGGCTAGCAATGCTGTGTGCATTACTCATCATGTCACCGATAATGGTACACTCCAACTCTCGTGAAGAAATCATCACCCTCTACGCTACATTCATCGAAGGCGTCAACGAGGTTCTTGTTGCCGGTCCTAATCCTCCGAAAAACTCCACCAATTTTGGAAAACTGTTCGTCTTTGATTTTCCGCTGAGAGAAAGCATCGAGACCGGTTCGCCTGTGGTTGGTCAGCTGCAAGGCGTTCGAGCAGTCAGCTCTCTGGATGGCTCTAAATCATACATAACCCTCACAAGTATAACACTGAATCGGACCACCACGACCACGTCCAGAACCTGCCAAAGAACCTGCCGCACGCCGCTGCCCGGACCAGCCAGCACCGGCGGCGCGTGGGGCCCACGCGCGCCTTCTGCCGGTGCGTGTGGCCACGCGCCGCCCGCTGCTGGGTCGGCAGCGGCGGCATTGTACTCCTGCTGTTGAGAGCTTGCCATGAAAACTGTCGGGGTTGGATTTGGACCAGCAGAACCCCTCAAATTGGCCAAAAACGCTTCATGAGCTTGTGCCTCATCAACAACCTGCTGATACAAGGGGGAAAGATCTCTAGAGGCAATAGGGGCACTAAAAGAACTAAAATCAAGTCACAGAGCATTCAAAAACCAAATCAACTTCTCCCGGTTATCAACCGGATCACCCATAGCATTCAACTTTTCAAAAATTGACATAAAAGAAAGATGTAGCTCATGAACGGTACCCGATTTCTTGAATGAGGCATCCTGTTGACGAAGACTAAACTTGGCAACTGCAGATCCATGCTAGTAGGCCTTCGCAAAAGCATCCCACATCGCCTTGGCAGTGTGACACTAAGAGGCTTCATTCTTCGCTTCTGGGGTAAGCGAGGAGTACAAAACACCACAAATCGCCTGATCATCATCCATCCAGGCATCATACGCCACCTTGGCAGCATCATAGGCCTCCTTGGCCTTCAACTTAGCAGCATGATCGGGAGGAACGGTGGAGGAGAACGGTGGCACAGGCACCGGAAGTTCAGGACAGGGAGAGGAGCCATCAAGATGGCCAAACAAACCTTGAGGACGAAGAACATACTGAACATGTTGCTTCCACTGCAGATACGTAGTAACATCAAGTTTAGTATTAAGCATATGAATCATCGTTTTGATGGACAACTTCTCATGACGTCCACTAGAAGCCATCGTAGAGCAGGAAAAATACAGAAAGTAAAGATTTTATTGAGTGGAGGGAGGAATATTTTTTGGTCGGCGGCCGAGAGGAGGCTTGCGGCCAAGAGAAAAAGAGAAGAAAAAATAGGGGAGGGTTTAGAGTATCGTAAAGGCCTCTGATACCATGTAAAGACTAATTCCCAAACTGATTTCCATCAGGATTTACATAAGTATTTATACTATATACAAGGGTCTAATAATAATTAATGAAAACTACCTAAACCCTAAAGACATAACTGCAATATACAATAGATACAATAAATACAAACAAAACCCTATTCTGAATCTTCTTCTATTGTCACATGAAGTCTTTTTAATTAACCACCACACGGATCAGATCTATGTAGCACAGACGCGTATTTGAAAACAGATACAGATATAGGTACTGTACAGGGAAACAAATACAGGTACGGTATGGTGGAGAAATGGAGATAATTTAAAAATAAAATTATAATATATAATAAATTAATTAATAAATAATTATTATTAATTTAATACAAATACATAACTAAACATATTCAACAAAAAAAACTAGTAAATATAAAATATAAACGGTTTAGATTTTGTTGCGTGAAAGGGATACCGTGATAGATTATGTCCATTCTTTTGTCATATAAACAAAATCGTAGCTCGATATTTAAGTTTTATTCCACTATTAATTTGAAAATATAGCAATACGTTTCCTTCTTGATCAATTTTCCTCCCAAAACGTCATTAACGTTTCCCCTGCCGGCGGTATGCCACGTCGGCGTTTCCCCGGCGTATCTACACCGGATATGGTAAGGTTCGTGAGGCGTCTTCAGATTCACGTAGCGGTGCAACGTAGGATCATATCTTCTCTCAAGCAGGGCAACTCCACTAACAATAGTACGACAGGAGTGAGACTCAATTGGGACTGCTAATGTGCAACACCAGCTGTGAAACTTCAATGTCTAGCACTACAAGAAATCTATGTTTTTGCAACATATTTTGTGCGGCCAATTTATAGGAGTTGTATATTCACCACACTTTGTATAAATGTATTATTTATTGACGACACTTTTACGTCACTTTCTTTCTATGTCGTAATTTTTATGACACTTATGCGTCACATTATTGAAGTGTCTCCCACGTTTAGAACATATTGTTGCGACACTATCAAATTATGTTTTAATTATGTGACACATTTATGAATTTGTTGTGAATTCGTGGCACAATTGCATCACTTTTTTGGATTGATTCATTGCTTTCGACATGTATGCGACATTTCATACAATGTCGTGAAATTGCATCATATTATTTGCGACACATAAGTAACATGTTTTAAATATACCAAACAATCATTAAATTGTTGCAAATTTGTGACACACATGTGTCATTCTTTCCCCTTTGTCGCAATTCGTGCGACATGTTTGCGTCACTTTATATGACGTCCCAATTTTATGACAAAACATTTACTACACATGAAAAATGTCTTAATTACACTAAACACTACTAAATTCGAAGCATATTTGGGACACATTTGCGTCATATGACTAAAATATTATATAATTGCAACATTATTAGTGGCACTTTATGGTTGTTGGAATTACTTAATTTGGTTTCATTTGGTCCTTTTAAATTATCTTGTTCTTATTTGATCTCATTAATGTTGATATTGGTTCTATATGATCTTCTTAAATATTTCCGTTCAAAATTGAACTTAAAAGTGATTTTAGATTTTTAAGATAAATTACTCAAATTTGTAGAATTGAGAGATAAAATGGAACGATAAAATGGAATTGGGAGATAAATCACACACACACACAAACACACATCTTACATCAGACCCCATACACACTCATGCATCATAAGGAGTCATGAAAAATAAATCAACACTAAATCACAATAGAGAGAATTGATCGGGCCTTACCATAGGAGGAGAGATGTTTGGGGTGATGATGTTGCGTTGGAACTGATCAAGTTCGTGGAATTCCTCCAAAGATTTTGCTTAAAGATTTTGGGTAGATCTGTTCGACCGAAATTAGGAGCAGGTAATATTGAAGGGGTATCAAGTGTCGTAAATTAGGAGCAAGGTAATATTTATAGTGTGCTCATTGGGTACCTAATGGGCCAATATTTCAGCACTAATCCAAAATCAGTGAACAAATAAATTGATTATTTATATAAATAATCAATATATAAATAGTCTGTTTAAAGTAAAAAAATAAAGTAAGGCGTGTTATTTTGAGTTTTATCAGTAAGTCAATTGAGTGAAAATATAACTTGATAAAATTTAGATGGATTTAGTTATACTAATTTCATCAAATTATATGTTTGTTGAACTGAATTAAATTATACTCAAATTATTCAAATTTAATTGAAATTAAATTAACTGAACTGCAATTAATTTGGATGAAATGAGGTTAAATCAACTGAGATTATTCCTCAATGATCCGAACTTGACATGGCCCAAATCTCTGCATATATAATTTTTTAGTTTTTATTTGTAATCTCATTCTCAAATACTACGACTAAAATTTGCTAAATTAGATTTTCCCACTAGACTTTGTTGAAAATAATTTTTTAAACAAACTTGTTGTAACTAGATATCACTTGACTCTGTCCAATTGAGCTTATATTGTGTTATTTTTGTGTTGATCAGCGTTGTTGTGCAGATTAGTGTTGTGATGCACTGATTAGTGTTGTGTCGCTCTGAAGAGTGTTGAAAGTGTTGTATACATAAAATACTTATATGAGATGAAAATTTATGAGATGAGTTGATATATGATGAAATAAACTCAACTACACTTATGTGAATTCAACTATACATATTAGATGGTTTTTTATTTTTAAAGATCACTCAATTTTAGTTTATTTTACATAATCTTCATTTAAAGATTGTTCAGTTTAATCATTTTATAAAAAGTAATGATAACATTACTATAAAAATAACATTTTTTGTCTATATATAATTTTCTTTGTCCTGAAACTTAGTCAAACTGAAATGTGTTTATTGGAGCTGAAATGTGCTTAAGAATATTGTGCTTAAAGGTGTTGTGATGTACCGTGCTAATCATTGTTGTGTTGTGCTGAAATAAGATGAACTTGACAGGGTCTTGAACATACTAATTTCTTTGTAGATTTAGATACAGAGAGTGTGTGTGTGTGGTTTTGGAGAACTAGATTCAAGGAATGCTTTTATGTTTGTTAGGTCACCCTACTCTAAAAAATATGCTCTCCCTTCTCTCCACTTTATTACTGTTCAACGGTTAGAAGCGGTCACTTTAAAACCCCAACCCATAGCAGCACCACCGCAATTACGTGATGGTATTACCGCTGACCGAAGTTTCTCGCAAGCCCTTACTAATCGCCCACTTCCCAACACTTGTTCCCTTCCTCTGAGTATAAAGGTCATGCTCAATATGACAGCAAGAGTATGTCTGATTTTAATCAGTTTATTGCTTCAAAAGTTTTGCTAGAAATTAACTCAGTTGGAAATGTCTATACATGGTACAATAATTGGTTAGTTCCTACCCTACAAAATATAGACAGAGATCTTTCCTCACAATCTTATTATTGAAGTATCCATCTTCTTCAATCCAGGTACTTATATAGTATAGACACCTCTGACCACTCCCCCTTACTGCTTACAATATGTAGCAATATTAATTCAACACCTAGATCCTTTAACTTTATAAATGCATGGTTCAATAGGAAAGTTTTCATCCCATTAGTCACTAATGACTGGAATCTCCCAATTACTGGATCTAGCATGCTTGCATTTTCCTTAAACTTAAGAGGCTGAAACTGGCTATCAAATCTTTGAATATGCTTGTTTTTGGGAACATTGACAATAATGTAACACAAACTGCAGAAGTTTTAAGATTAAATGAGATAGTTTTTTATCTTGATAACTCAACCGATGAGCTTATCAAACTAAATCAATTAAGAGCTCTTCACCTCAGATCCCTAAAAGAGCAAAATAAATTCCGAAAACAAAAGTCCAGATTGAAATGGCTCAAAGAGGGAGATGAAAACACTAAGTTTTTCATCATTCAGTAAAAGAAAAAAGATGTGGTTTAAACTTCACAAAAATTCAGGATTCTAATGGAGTTTGGCTTGATGACATCTCTGAAATAGAAATTGAAGATGTTATTTTTACATGAAATTTTTTGAGTTTTTGTATTTGATTAAATATTCACTTTAACATGATCAATGCATTAACACAATTTATCATTTAACTTTCAACATTTAGGAAAGCCGGAGTTTTAATACACTTTACATTTTTTGTTACAATAGTATCGGATGCTATTTCTTAAAAAATACAAATAGTATCGGATGCTATTTGAATGTTACTAAAGTCTTTTGCTGCCAAATTTACCACCACAGACGCCAATCGTAATTATGCGCGCCAATCTATGAATTTAATTACAAAGCTTCCATTGGGTATACCTAAGCCCTATTCCCCCACAGTGTATTTAATAAAAATCTATATTCTTCACAGTTTATTGGATAGAATAAAATTGTATTGAATTGAAATATTAATATAAAAATGATGAGGCATGATTAAATTAATTAGCTTATATGTTAAAACTTAACATATAATATAATAGACTTGAATTAAAATAAATTAAACAAAATTAGATCATATAAATTTAATTGAGTAGTAAAAAATATTGCATCTGAAATGGAACAATATGTGTAAGCCCGTCCATTTCTTCAAAGAAATTTGTCACCAATCAAGTGAATTAACTAAATGAGTATTGTTTTAGATTTTAGTTGACCTTAATTTATCACTTATCTTCAATTACAGTTTTATTCAGGGTGGCTCCCCTTCTCTAAGAGGTAGTGCAGATAAATTACATTTCGCATATCAATTTCTAAAAATCAAATATTCAACACACTTTGTACTACTCACCAATAATATATACATAATATGGTTCACAATTTTAAAAAGTATAACGAGTCTAGTAAATTTTATTACAATAAATAAATGGTTTAAATAAAAATAAAAATAAACTAATTAAATAGTGACACTTTTCCACGTACTTAGAGCATGTTTGCCTGATTTTATTTGTTATTGATTTGAACTGATCTGAATTAAACTGAAATGAAATTAATGTATTGGAAAATATATTCAGTGTGTTAAATTTACCTGAATTTGATAAAATTATATTTTACAGAACTGAAGTGAATTAAACTGAACTGAACTGAACTGCTTTACTTATAAGTTCAAGCCAACATGGCCTTAAAATTCTCTATAAATTGCACCCTTGAATGTATTCCAAATCACACCTGAAAATCAAATAAGTTTCCATTATTTTCTCTCAACTACCAAATATGGCAAAAACTTCAGTGCTAGGGCTAGCAATGCTGTTCGTCGTCCTTGTTATCACACCTACAATGGTACACTCCAACTCCAAGAAAGAAATCACCCTCTATGCAACAATCGCTAGAGGTGGTGAACATCCCAACACGGTTCTCGTTGCCGGTCCCGGCCCTGGTCCTCCAACAAACGACGCCGTCTTCGGAGCTGTAAGCGTGACTGATGCTCCTCTGAGAGAAACCCCTGATGCTCATTCACCAGTGGTTGGAAAATTACAAGGCTTGATCGTTGTCGCATCAAAAGATGGAAAACGACTGTATTTCTCAACCTCTGCTACAATCGAGCACGGAAAGTACAAACCCGGCACTCTGCAACTTCAGGGCACCGTCGGCGTTGAGCATGATTATCTCACCGGAGAAGTTGGAGTACCCTCTGGTACTGGTGTGAATTACAGGTTTCACAACGGTTATGCCGAAGTTCAGACTGTTTCTTACTATCCCGCGACGAAAACTTCTGTCGTTAGGTTCAACTTCGTTATTAAAGAAATCGATGATTGAGCAGCGATCTGAAATATTAATAAAACACGAGTCTGGAATGAAAGTTTTGTTCTGATGCCATATTTATATGTGGTATCCGAATAATATTTTTATTCTGTGATCAAAGATATATTATATATATTATAGCGTATCTCTAGTTTATAGTATTCCTGCAAATAAAAATTAATGGGCGAAGATGTAACACATATCTTTGCTGTGAGGATGGCTGCTTGATTCCCTCCCTAATTGGTACCTTTCTATTTCTTGATGAAATTATATATATTATGTCTGCTAAATTGAATACGCCATGCGCATTTATTCATTTGATTCTAAGTCATGGCAGTTTAGTGCCGTATCTCCATATCAAATATGTATGAGACACGTGATTGAAAATATAGTTTTATGTTATTTATCTTACTTTAAAAATGTTCATGTGTCGGATATTAGAATAAAACGCGACACACATCTGTGTCCGACTACAAATCATCATACGTACCAACGAAGTATCGATATATATCTCTGCATCATACATATGTTTCATGCACACGAATCCCTCAAATTATTAATATTGTTTTTTTGAAGCGCGTCCTCTTTAATTACCTTTTATATCAATGGATCATATATATTTTTCAATTAATATGAATATTACTGTTATTTTTCTTTATAAAAACATTATCCACATTAACATCCACCTAATCTTCTCGGGGGTTTATTGAAAACGTTGGATCTCCAATCAATATTTTACTCTTTGTACAACACATTTTGAA
The DNA here is from genome assembly GCA_948330725.1 of Sherardia arvensis. Lineage (NCBI taxonomy): Eukaryota > Viridiplantae > Streptophyta > Magnoliopsida > Gentianales > Rubiaceae > Sherardia > Sherardia arvensis. Next base: position 33,054,273 of record OX415241.1, read on the forward strand.
ATCCAGAATGCTCAAAATGTCAAGACTCAATATCCAAAACATACAGTAACCCAAAATTTGATTGACTGACAAGTGAAAGTTACGTACTCACATATGGTTGAAATTTTTATATGTAGAAAAAGAAGAAATTGTGTAACAATGCAGATTATTATAAGTGAATGATTTTAGACTGGATAAAATCTCGTAGATCTAGGCATAAGAGCTCGCAAATATAATTATTTTTACCAAATTGCATTATCAATTTTCATTTTTTTTAATTGTTTAAAAAATACCATCTGCATATTCATGTTTAACACAAATTTTAAGCATAATGCACAACAAAGAATTTAGTTTGAAGTAAATCTAGAATCGAAAATACCTTTAGAAATTTTCAGAAAGAGTTATAATATGAATTACACTTATACTATTTTAAGGGAGTTTCGTGACAATAAGAATGAAAAATCTCTTGAATAATTTACACCCTTGAAAGAGATATTAAGAATGTAAAAATGCATTTAAGTTGGAAAACAAAATGTATCCATAATGTTATGGCGAATACCTGATTAAGAAGGTTGATTGTAGTTGAGTGCGGATTAGATTAATTTTTAGTATATGACCAATACTTTCACTAGTAGCTACTTAATATATTTCAAATAACTATTTAACATTCTGAGAGTAGTTTTGCAATTTTATTCAACCGCTTATTTATAATAGAATAACTAGTTTAATTATCATTTGGTAAGAAATTTCGATTCAATCTTAATTTCACTCATTATTATTGCTATATTTATAAAACAAAAAAATGAGAGGAATATATAATTGTGTTGCAACCGTTAATGATAGAAGTTTTTCACATTTGACGAAATTGCCTAAAAATGGCTGACCTAATTAAGCTTCGTTTATTTTTTCTTTGGCAAAAAAATACTTAATTTCGTTTGAAATCACTGTCTTATTTGAGTGTTGCCAAAGTGTTTTGCATGCCGGCAAATTTAATAGCACATATAGCCGCCAATCGTAATAATTATGCGCCAAACTCCGAATTTAATTTTCAAGGCTTTTTCCACCAAATTTTAATATATAATTTATATAACCTTGAGTGTAAAGATTTAACTATTAGGGTGTGTTTGGTTGATAGAATTGGAATTGGAATTGATATTCTAATGCTATAGAATTGAAATAGTGAATTAGTGTTCAAATATTTTATGAATTCTAGTGTTTGGCTAACACTAGAATTACTTAAGAATTGAAATTGTGATTCCAATTCTTGTGTTTGGATAACTAAAATATTGACATTGAATTAGAATTAGAATTGTCATTTATTATTATATTTTTCATCATTATTTACTTTGCAATAGTGTGATACATCATTATTTGGTTGCTAGAATTTTTCATTCTTTATTTACTTTGCAATAGTATTTCATCATTTACATACACTATTTACAATTTAACATCAAATGTGAAAAAACTTTATAAAAGGATAGTTTTTAATAGATAATTTTAAAATTTAACATGAAGTGAAAGCAAATTAGAATTTCATCAAACGTGATACAAACTTGCAATTACAGAGCTGCATTATCTGCATCAAAAGTTCTCATCTGAAATTTGTATTGCATCATCATCAAAAATCCATTGTTCCATCACACCTTCAGAAATCCCTTCTACATCAAAATCTTCATCATAAGAGATACTCTTCTACCTCTTCATCATCAGGATTCTTTTCTGCTACTTCTTGACATGTGGACCAACAACATCATCACACACTCGTTCTGATAAACATTCAAACAATCCATACAAAACCAAATGAAAGATCCCGAGCACAATAGCATAAAGAACAAAATATAAGCCTCACAAGTTGATCAAGCAAAATAATTTCTTGTACATACATTATGCACATCAGCCAAGCTCAATCAACAATTGCTTCCACGTAGAGAGAATGTTGTTGGTATAGTACATTTCAGACACATATAAGTCATTGCATATAGAGTTATAAGTTAATGATAAATAATCTTAATAACTCCTTAACAAAAACCAAAACAAAAGCAGCAATCACAGGCTACTATCAAATTCAGAGAGCACAAAATCATAGTAATACAATGGAAGAGGCATAAAACACACGAGTTGTAGTTTTTAGAGCATTTCATGCATCTCCTAATTCAAGTAAAACCTGAGCCTTCTGCTCATGCAAAGTTGCACTTTGTGGAGTCAAAATTGGAGCAGCCTCCCACTTCTCCAGTGCCTCATGAAAACGTCCATCCTTCAGACAAAAATTAGGTATGAGTGATCATCATTCGAATAGAAAAACAACTAATATAATCAACCGTCATAAAAATTCCAGGAAAATAAAGAGAGAAGATGTCAACTATATATGGTTTTATCTCTCAGAAGCATGAGAACCTGGCATCAGCTGTCCTTAACTTGTTAGTAGATCGTACGAAATCCACCACTTTGTCAACGTGCTGTGAGAATCGGAAAACTAAAATGCAGATTAGCTAGACACTGAAGTGTTAAATAAGATTCATTATAACCATGCTTAAAAAGAGCAAGAAAGAGCACAACACATGTACAAGCACAAGAACAAGTTTATAAATAGTTATATCTTCCCGAAGGCAGGAGAAATACACAAATCAAACTAGCCATGATCAATGCCAATACACTTAACCTCCATAAATTTCTAAGGCACTAAGGAAACTAGCCATGATCATCGTTTCTAAACCAAATTGGTTCATTCCTGATTCTAAATCATAGTCCGGAGTTTACAGATGACAATGGTGTCAAAACCAGTCACAATGGAGTTACAATTATCAAGATATGAATTTTTAAAATACAGCACAGCTGCTGCCAAAAACTATGAAACTGCAGAGGTTAAAAAATCATTTTCTTGCTCGTTTCTGAGCCAAATTGGTCCATTCCTGGATCTAAATCATAGTTCAGAGTTTACAGATGGCAATGGTGTCAAAACCAGTCACAACAGGGTTACGGTTATCAAGATATGAATTTTTAAAGTATAGCTCAGCTGCTGCCCAAAACTGGAAAACTGCAGAGGTAAAGATCATTTTCTTGCTCGTTCCGAGCCAAATTGGTCCATTCCTGGTTCTAAATCATAGTTTAGAGTCTCAGGGTTACTATCATGCAAAAATAAGCCAAACCCAAAAATAACAGACTTGACCAGCTGCTTCAGACTCTTTCTGGGGAACTGGTTTTGGATGAAACCGCCTCTCTCCTCTTCTCCATCTCTATCTCTTCCTCCAGCTGCAAATTAATGATGCCATCAGACCAGACCATTAAGTAATCTAATCATATATATAGCTAATTAGCTACTGCGAATCTGAATTGTTTATGTAATATGAAAACAGATGATGGTGGAATGAATGTTTACCTTGCGCAGTCGATCCTCGATGTGGGCGAGCCTCAGAATAACAGTACCTTTGAGGCCAGTTTCCATCCTCACAAGCTCCATAGGACGACACAGACACTGCTTCTCCACACTCCTTGGCGACAACCGATCATCGCTGCAACTGCCATCCGTTAACTCTGTGCTAGACGACGTCATCGAGGCTGTTGAGCTCTTTGGGGAATTGGAGCAACATATCAAGGGCAACCGCCAAAGAGAAGCCGGAGCGCTTGACGACTACGCTCAGCAGATGAGCGACTCTGTTTACGAGCTCGGAAAAACACTGTCGGAGCTATAGAGTCGCCGGCGAATACATGACTTCAATGGCGGAAAGGAGGAAAGGAACGAGCCAGGCGAGAAAGTTATAATATATAGCAACCCATATTTTTTATGACCCGAAATTGTCCCGCATTTTGACCCGCGAGATTTTATCAAAATGATGAAATTGGTATTGGAAAACTTTGCCCTATCAAAAGAATTAAACCCATGGAATTTAAGGCATCATAATTTTCGAAAACCAATTCTAAATCAAAATTATTGTGCAACCAAACAGCAAAATTGACTCAATGTCATGGAATTTGAATATGATGCTCCAATTCTATGCAAAACAAACACACCCTTATAGGAAATACAGAGTATATATCATGAGTTGGTCTCTTGAGTGACGGTCACTATATAGTGACGAAGGACTGTATTGGAATATGGAAGGAATGAGGTCCTTATTTGCAATTTTGACAAAAATGCACTATTCACTCACGTGCACTGTTCACACGCGCACTGTTCACTCAGTCTAAAAAACAAGCATTTCATTCTAAAAATAGATGCTAACATACATATCCACACAATCTAAAAAACAAGCATTTTATTCTAAAAAACAACCCGTTAAGCGTGAAATACAAGCATGTTCTAAAAAACAACCTGTTTGGTCTAAAATAACAAGCATTCAAGGGTGAAATTCAAGCAAGCTCTATAAACCCATCCTTTTTTACTTCAAAATAAATGAACTCTAAAAAGCAACTGTTAACTGTGAAATGCAAGCAATCTCTAAAAAACAACCTGTTAAGTGTGAAATGCAGGCATGTTCTAAAAAACAACCTGTTTGGTCTAAAAAACAAGCATTCAAGTGTGAAATTCAAGCATGCTGAATGCAATTTGTATAAATTGCAGAAAAACCCCCATCCCAAACTTCTTTGCATATAAACCCCGTCAATATATAGTGACTGTTACTTCCAAGACTAATTAATATATCATTAAAACATGTTAAATAACATGAAAACTCCTATCACAAATGATGATTTATTACACATATAATTGTTTTTATTAATTTTAAAAATAATAAATTAAACTAAACCACGGGTAAAGTATATGGATTTATCACGCTCTCCAATCGGCACCTGTGTGAAGTGATATATGAACTTACATATTCACGTGGAATGTTTTATTGAAACCTAATTATTTAGGCAGCGTATATTTTGATAAGATTCTACTTTAATTTGCTCACATACTTTAATTTTCTCTAAACAAAAAATAATTTTATTGATCAGTTTCATATTTTTAAATACATTTTGTCTCTTAATTATTTTTTAATTATTGTAATCTCACACAAGCTATGTAATTAACCTCATTTTAATAAGAGATTTGGTGTACGTAGATTCAATTTATTTCAGGAATTATTTGGAAGTGGAAAAATATCATAATTATCATTCATTAATATTTACAGATAAATTTTAAAACCCTAATTTTAAATATTTAAACCCGTCTATGTAATGACTAAATACGCGTTCAAATCATAAATTACAATTTGGTGAGATATAATTCATATTTGAAAGAGACATTATTGTCACTACAAGTTTAATTTAGACCCGCTAAATTAAACTGTTCTTTCATGTAGAACCACCCTTTAATAATTCCTGCAGGTCGATACTTACAGATCATGTCTATAAATAGCATACTAGAACGAATTCCATCACACCACCAAATCAAATAAGTTTCCATCATTTCCGAACTCTAGCATTCTCTTAATAACCCCCAAAAATGGCAAAAACTCCAGCCCTAGGGATAGCATTATTGTTCTTGGTACTGGTCATCTCACCTATGACGGTACTCTCCAACTCCAAGAAAGAAATCACCCTGTACGCTACAATCACCAGAGCTGGCCCGAATCCCAACACAGTTCTTGTTGCCGGCCCCGGCGCCGGTCCTCCGACCAACGATCAAGTTTTTGGAGCTGTAAGCGTTACCGATGCTCCTCTGAGAGAAACCAGTAATGCTAATTCACCGGTAGTTGGCAGCTTACAAGGCTTGTTAGTTGTCGCCTCCAAAAATGGAGATCGACTGTACTTCTCAACCTCTGTTACAATCGAACATGGAAAGTACAAAACTGGCACTCTGCAACTTCAAGGAACCGTCGGTGTTGATATTACAGGAACCGTCACTGGTGGATTTATCGGTGGAGAACTTGGAGTGCCTTCGGGTACTGAGGTTTACAGGTTAAATCACGGTTACGCGGAAGTTCAGACTCTTGTGTATTATCCGGCGACGAAGACCGGTATCGTTAAGTTCAAGTTTGTTGTTAAGGAAATCGATGATTGATTGACGAACTGATCATTGAAATACAAATAAAACACTGGAACGAAAGTTATGTTCTATGACATGCATGTAGTATATTCCAATATGAAATTTATTTTGTGACTAAGTAATATTAAATGTTAAAGCGCATCTCCAGTTTACAATCTTGCAAATAAAATGGGCGAAGATGTAACACTTTATATTTCTTGATCCATCAAATTATACATATATTGTGTTAAACTGAATAATTCGTGGTCTTTATTCACTAATTTGATGATTTTTAAAGGTTATCTCTGCACCAGTGCAATGTGTACAGTGTTCCGACCTAAGCTTCATGCATATGAATTCCTCATTAGCTAAGTCTATTAAAATTAATATCTAATATCTAATATTAACATTTAATATTGGCGAACTTGATTTTATTGGACCGTTGGTTCATCAGACAATATTTTACTCTTTGGCGAAACCATTATAATGAAAATATCCAAAACTCACAGTGCACAGCTTCCAAATCCATGAAAGTTTGGCAAGTGTGGATTTTGAAACACTTGAACACATAACTTTACTAATAGATTAAATAGTTGAAGCGCTAGATTAAATAGTTGAAGCGACTAGCGCGAGAACTTATTAGGGGAAATTCCACAAATGCCGTAATAAGAATTGAAATTCATATTTAGGGCGTAAATTTTTTAATATTTCTACTAAGAAAATTCAATTACTTTTAAGATAAAATTTACCCATTTTATTTTTTTCTAAATTTAGTTTTATTTAATTTTATCATGTAAATTATCATGTATTTTATCATGGACTTCTCTCTGTTTATTATATTTTATCTTTCATCTTTCGTCGATATAAAAGCTCTGATTGAATAGTTTTTGAGAATTTAGACCCTGTTGGAGCTTATAAATAAATCAGTTCAGATCATTGATATAAGAAAAAAACCTTACGAGTTAGGAAAATAGAGCTTGTTGGGAACTTGTTTTGAAGTTGATATACGGCATACGCTAATTAGTTAATTTGGGAACTCTTTTGCATTTTTTTAAGAAAAAAAAGAAACATTTCATAGTCCGATTAATCAATAAATTAAGAAATTTAAATGAAATGAGATGTGATAAGAAAAAAAGGGAACTCAAGTGGTTGCCGCCCTAGGAGAAGTAGAACTGGGCGGAGTTAGGCAAATATTTTAAAGGCGTTCATGATTACTAGTTATAGCAAGTTGTACTGTGAAAAGTCAAGAGAAGTAATTGAGGTTGAAACCTATAAATAGAAAGCTCATCCTAAGTAAAACACACACACACAAAACCATCCATTCATCTCTCTTAGCAAAAACCAAACACACTTCAAAATGGGTAGCAGCAAGTTTTTCCTCGTCCTCGTGGTTGTGGTTCTTGCATTAGTTGCAGCTCCGTCGGCTCGGAGGTTTACTTAGCTCCTTACTTTCGGTGCCGGCACCGTGAAGAAAACCCCTGCACTAACGCCACCGTGAAGAAAATGAAGAATGAATGAAGGATGAGAAGGTTGCAGTTCAGGCGCGAAAATCAGATTTGAATTTTGGCGCCTGGATTCAAACCTGGAAACGACGTCGTTTTGGCACTGGCAAGTGGCCATCTGCAAATTGCAGCAGCAAACCATGACTTTCTTGGTTGTATAGCTAATGATTTTAGTCCATAGTTTTGTCTTATTTTATTGCTATTAGTTGTGTATAAATAGGACTACTCAGTTGTAAAGAGATCAATCAATAATAGACATGAATTCAATCTGAAATCTTCAGCCTTACCATACCCTTGCATATCTTTTTGTTCTTACAAAATAGCTGGTTTTTACCAGTTCTTTATGGTATCAAAGCATGACCTTATAAATCCAAAAATCACAGATCCATAACCCCCACATACATAGCTTCATAACAACACCCTAATCCATGGATCTTGATGCAGAATCTGTTGACTCTTATGAGCACAGATCAGGTGACAACAGAGGTGAGTCAGCCTACAAGAGAAATCCTTTCAGTTCAAATGAAAGAGATTATGTTCTCAAGCATGGTGACAATTCAAGCATGGTGTTGGTGGCTGAAAAGCTTGAAGAAAACAACTATGCAACATGGAGTAAAGCCATGGTGAGGGCAATCAAGTCAAAGGGAAAGCTGAGGTTCATCACAGGTGATATTCCAACTCCTGAGTTCACAGATCCAATTTATGAAAAATGGGAAGAGGTAAATTCAACTGTCACTTCTTGGATAATCAATTCAGTGAGTCCTAGCCTGTCAAAAGCATACATGTTTTATGATGATGCATATGAACTGTGGACTGAGATTAAAGAAAGATTTGGTGAAAGTAACGGTCCTGTTTTATGGGATATCAGAACTGAAATTAGTAGGCTAAAGCAAGGTTCAGATTCTATCTCAATGTACTATACTAAAATGAAAAGTCTTTGGGATGAATTTGCTTGTTTAAGACCTAGAAAAAGATGTTCCATTGGATGCATAAACTATCATGAATTGCCTGCACATGATGCGGCAGACAAACTGTATGATTTTCTGATGGGATTGAATGAGGGGTATGGAGCCATAAGCCATCAGATCACAATGATGGAACCTGCACCCAAGGTTAGCAAGGCCTGCTGCATGATAGCCAAAGTTGAGAGGCAGAAGACAGTCCATGACAGCAACCAAGGTGTGCAGAACAGTGCAGCAATGGCTGTGAAGGTGTATAAGCCCGTCAAAGCTCCCAATCAGCCAAGGCCAATCCAAGGAGACAGACCACCAAGACAGCCAAGGAGGCCAGACCTGAAATGCAATGCTTGTGGAAAGATTGGCCATTTGGAGGAAACTTGCTTCAAAATTGTGGGATATCCAGATTGGTGGGAGATGCCAGGAGAGTCAGTACAATGGAAACCAAAGGCAATGGAGGCCAAGCCTGTTCCAAGGATGCAGAACCCCCCACCCAGAGCACCAATGTACCAGAAGCAAGCTGCAGGACCATCACAATATAGGTCACCACAACAACAAAAATTCATAGTACATGCTGTTGCTGAGGAAGACACACCACTCAATCTTGAAGGAGCCAATGACAACTCAGAGCTTCATGCTCTGATTGCAAGGATGGTGGATGCAAAAAATTGACAAGCAAGCTAAGGGAAAGGAGCCTATGCTGGAGCAAGGAGAAGCATTCAACTATCATCACTATCATGATTTTGCAGGTAGTGTTCTCTCTCACAATTTTTCATTTTCTGTTTTGACTTTAAATGTTGATAACTGGATCATTGACAGTGGAGCTTCAAGTCATATGTGCAATGATGTTTCAATTTTCAAAAATATAACTCCTGTCAAGCATATAACTCCAGTATACGTGCCTGATAATACCACCAAAACAGTCCAAGCCATAGGAAATATTGTCTTAAGCCCTTACATTACTCTACAAAACTGTCTGTACATTCCTGATTTCAAATACAACTTGCTATCAGTCAGTAAGCTTACAAATAGCATGTCAGTCAAGTTCAGTTTCTTATCAGATACTTGTTTGTTGCAGGACCTCAAGATTGAGAAAGTCCTAGCAGCGATCAAGGCATCAAATGGACTATTCATATTAAATACAAGCTCTTTTGATCCATCTGTCATAGAAGAAAGAATTCAGTCCATCACTGCTGGTATTTTGAAGAAAACTTTTGTGCTAAATACTAGCATTTTTGAGACAGCATTGAATGTAAAATCTTGGCACTATAGATTAGGCCATCCATCTTTTGATGTCATGAACCATATGAATGTTGTGAAAAATATTTCTGACAAAGATAGATTCTGTACTGTCTGCCCCTTAGCAAAGCAACACAGATTGCCATTCCCATCTAGCAATTCCAGTACTGATCATCCATTTTCTTTAATTCATGTGGATCTATGGGGACCTTACAACATTCCCTCTACTTCAAACTGCAAATACTTTCTCACAATTGTGAAGGATTTTTCTAGATGCACATGGACTTATCTCATCAAAACAAAGGATCAAGTGCCTTTTATTTGTGCCTGAATAACGTAGCTCATCATATGAGGAGTTCTACATCTTCCTCGTAGTACCTGCGCTGTGTTGTTTCTTTTTTCTGTTTTACACTTTGATAAATAAACAGACCTGCTAGATTCAGTTCGTATTTTGCCTAATTGCAGTCCGTATTTTTTATATATAATCATATATACAATAGCTATGATATATGATCGAGTTGCAATTGTATACAATTGAAGTAGTATATATGATGCATATGTCTAATATGCATAATTATGAATCATAACATATATATCGAAGACGTAATTTTATTTCGGGCGGTAAAATAAGCAAAATACGGATTGTATCTAGCATGCACCATAATAAATGAGAAGAAGTTTATATATATGCATTTCTACGTTCATCAACTAGCTTGCAATCATTAAACCTTCTTTCAATCCACGTAGTTTGATACAAGAAAATCCAATAAAATCCACGTAGTTTTGTACATATATGTTTAATTTTTTGGTTTCCATCATGTCCTTTTTTTTTCAATTACTGGTAATCAAACCCTCGCGCCGTTCAAGCAAAGGATACATCTACACTAACTATAAGGGCGGATTGCGTTGACCCTCTCCGGTATAGGTACGGTGTCAGGTTTTCCTCCGAATTGCATCTTGCACATATTCGCTTCTTCGCCTGCTTCGCCATATTCATTCCCGGTACTGTACTCGGTGCCCCGTTGCAGTCAACATAGCCACGTGCCCTCTTTCTAATCCCTCTACTCACCGCAGGCTGACACGCAGCTATCTGATTCACCGCATCGGTAGTGCCGCCTTGCCCAGCTGCTTCTCTTATTCACCCCACGAGATGCCTCTCTGCCCTTACCCACTCCGATTTCCATGCAACTTCCCTTTCCATTCTTTCAAATTCGTTGTTTTTTTGGTCATCTTTGGTGCTTGTTTCCATAGGCCGCCGTCTGGGATTCGTGGCTTTCGTTTTGTTTCTGGGATGTGATCCCGTTTTTTTTTTGTCTGGGTCAGTAGATTTAGTTTTACGTTTATGTGTCTGTGGCCTCGGTTTAGGCTTTCTATGCCAGTTTTCTGTAGTTCGGGCTTTTTTCATCTGCTGGGTTTGGGGAGTCTGACCTAGGTTACCATAGCCTTGTTTGGTTTTGAGTAGTCGTTTAACAAAATTCATCTTATCATTATAGTATCCCATCATCTGATTATGCTGTCATATGGCGTTTGATGGTGATTTCGTTTTGTAATTCATTTGCGTACGTTTGTTGCTTAACTATTTCCTGTTTTCTTTTGTTTGCAGGCTTCTGACCATACAGTCGCCATGCTTACCTCTGTGCCACAACCGAGCAGGTACTTCCTTGGCCTGTTTGTTTCTTCGCTTATTGTTGAAATCAGTTCATTAGTTGGTGAGTAAAAACCAAACTAATTCATGGTATTTTTACACTTTCCCGTTATATGTTTGAACTATAAATATACACTATTGAATTGTGGCTTGATATTTCCCTGTTGCTTGATTCTGTGTGTGTGTGTTTGTTTTTATGTTGTTCGGTTTCTTGTTTGTTCCGGTGTGGTTCTTGTTCTTGTTTCCCTGTTTTTATCAAGGTGCTAAAAAGGCCTTTTCCTTGCTTGACTTGGATCTGGTTGTGCCTTTGTCTTTCTACGCTTGAAGATCTTAACCTGTGAATATAAGATTTAATTGCTGTCAATTGGTTTTTGACTTGTGGGGGTCATCTTCGAGAAATTCTCTTTTTCTCCGATATATTGTCGGGACTCTCCTAAATCAAACAGTCAAACTTATGATTAAAGGTTATCTTCACTTTCCTTGTCTGAGATGATAATTTGGTTCTCTTCTTTGTTTCTTGCATAGTTGTTGTTCTTGCATGTGGTCAAATGTTAATAAAGGTAGAATCTTGAAATTATTTGCATATTGTTTCTGGGTTCTTTCCCTTGCCCATGAAAATACCTTTGCTCTCTTCTCTTCTTTCTTGCTTGTACAGTTAGGTTTTGTTGTTCTTGCATGTGGTCAAATGTTAAAAAAGGTAGAAACTACAAATTGGCTTCTTCTGAATTTGTTTTAATGTTAATTTGAATGGATATTTTTGACTTACTTTACTTTGAATTTCGCTGAGCCGATCATAACAAGCTCCTGAAATTAGAACGCACCTGTCTTCAGGCTACTTTTTGGTTGGCCTATTTTAGAATGTTCATTATAGGATATTTGTTGGTTTCAGTGCTTGGTAGTAATATAATGCTATGTGTTTTTACCGATTTAAGCATATCACTTGATTTAAGCATCTCATTGGTGGTGTTGGATCGACCGAGTTCTGGAGAAAGTTCTTTAGCTGGCTTTGGGGTGTTTTAAGGCATTAATAAGATGACATGTTCCTCCTTTAATAAAATTTTAATAGACATTGTGACTGAATTTTAATTAATATTTCATAAAACTGTCGTTGCAGCAATGGTGGTTTGGGGAGCCTGATTTAGGTTACCATTGTCTCGTTTGGTTTTGAGGAGTTGTTTAACAAAAGTCATCTTATCATTATAGTCTTTGCCCTTCCCTATTTCATTCCCGGCCTTTTTACTTGCAAGATTATCTTACCTAATCTACATGCTCTGTTTCATCGATACATATATTCTGATCGTGCCAGTACCATACTTCACCTATCTTAGGCCGATCAAGGACAAGTGCATACCAATTGCAGCTCTAGAGCCCACCATTAGGAGTTGGTTCATTAATGTATTTGTATCTGAAAAAATTCCTATACGTATGACCAGGTGGCATAAACGTCGGCAAATGGTTGTCCTGACAGATGCACGGGTACTGTTCTGCATTTTATTCCCATGCTTGCTTATTCTATTTTTTATTGCTGCTACCTGATGTTCCCTATTACTTTGTAGAATCGAGCCATCCATTGCGTTATTAATGAACCAGATGATGATTCACTCGATAAATTTATCAAGCCGTACCATGCATACATTGTTGGCAATGCAAAGATCAAGGCCAACACCCCAAGCATTCCAGCATTGACAGATTCAGACTACCATATTGTTCTGACTAGGAGTTCTTACATAAGGGCTGCAGAGCACAATGAGGAACTCTTCCCAGTTCAAAGGGTGTATGCACTAGCCCCATTTTCCCGATGCTCAAAATTGACAGAGGATGCAAACACGCACATAAGTAAGATTCCATTTCCTTTGCAAGTTCCTCCAGCCAGCTGTTGATTTTATATGACACTTATTTTCCTGCAGATTTGTTGTGTGGTGTCATACATGTTTTCCCTCCGCGCACGGTCTAGAAAAACAACAGACATTCAAGAATTTGTCGTTGTGAACCAGGAGTAAGATAGTTGCACTCTTCCATAATTTATGCCTCTCACTTTTCCAAAGTCACCTTAATACCTCTGTAATTTTGAATCGAATGCAGATGCAGGCCGATGATTTAAGCTTGTGGGAAGAATTTCTGCAGGCTGGGGCTCCTTTCTTGACTGTCCATGTCAATGAGATGCCTGTGGTGCTGGGGACGCGTTTAGCAATTAGTACTTTTCATGGTATTCTCTCCTGTCTTGCCTCATGACCCATATTTTTTTAGTACATCACTTTTATATACTATATCCATGACGGTGTTGACAACATATTCTTTCCACAAGCGTTGGACTTGCAAGTATGCCTAACAGTACAATCTTGTTCAACCCTCCAATGCCAGAGGCTCGGGCTTTACAACTGTGGTACCAACTACTGCTTCGTGTTGCAACAATTAGTTCCCTCTGTAAGTTTGTTCCTCTATATTTAATTTCTCCCGGCCCCATGCTTTGCAGGCTAACTTCGAACCACGAGTACGTTGAGGATGTTGTCTCCCAAAAACTTTATGAGAAACATCACCAGGTCCCACCCCAGCCTCTTCATAGCCAACTTCGGAGAATAAGCCAAATCACAAGTTCAGCTCATATGGTATTTTCCGCGGGAAAAATCCCTTACCATTCGTCCTGCAATTGAGAATTACTCAATTCTCACTAGGTTGTCCTTTTTTAGGTTAGGTCTTTCTGGGTGAAAGCTAGGCTGTTGATCAATCACACCTGCCACGCAGATGAGCCCCTATATTTCTTAATTTGCCCGACCTTCTCAAACACGTGTGGATTAACTCCTGGAAATCTATTCAACTGCTTCCACTGCGGCGTGATTTCCCATTCCCAACGGCCCTGTAAGTTACAATTTTGCTTATCGTACTCCTACGGTTGCTGTTACTTGAAGGTTAAACAAAAGCTGGTGCTTTCCCTCTAATTTTTTTATGTATTTTACTCCACCCTAGATTCGGCTTGAAGGTCGATTTGTTTGATTCAACTGGAAAATTGAACGTTCATGTCGAAGTCAAAGAAGCCAGGTAACTGCTGCAACTGCAACCTCAGGACATAATTGACATGGAAGAAACAGTACGTCATACCCATCTCTTGGTATAACTTTATCCTCACAGTTTTGCTGTGTTCTGCACTTGACATTTTGTGTCTTCAAACACCAGGAAGAGGGAGTTGATATTGATGTTCTCAACGGCAAGCTGAAAGAGAAGCACATGTTCTACCATGTTCGAGCATCTGCCTCTGATTCACAAGGAAAGCCCTGTGGCCGATACACTCTTATAGAATTCCTTCCCATCACTGACTTCCATGCATCAACATCTTCATCAGGCAGCCACTGCTCATCATCAACAGCAGGACAACTACTCGACTCTGATATACTGATGCGCGAGTTTGATGGCGCTGTATCGACAACAACTGGCAGCGAACTTAGGGAAACTCCTGCTCTATCTCCACAGGCACTAACCGATAAAAGGCCTATGGAACTAACTACTACCTCTACCGTTAAAGGTGCAAAGCACGCTAAACAGGATTAAGCTTCGTCAGCATAGTTACCTACTGCATAATTTTTGCTATCCGGACGCAACATTTTGCCATGTTCATAGGTACAGTGTGCTCGTCCCGGATATAATATCTTTTGCTGGCTCATGCAACATACAACTTATAACTAAGTCTCTAGAATGAGTCTGAGAATGTAACATACATGCATAATAGGTGTGCCTACGTTTGCTTTCAATTTGTAAATAGCTTGCGTAATAAAGTGAGGCTTGCTTTTGCCATGAAAAACATCCCAGTTCGCCTGTTATTTATTTCATGAACACATAATTGCATGCTTTTGTTGCTTGGTTACATAGTACCGTTATTTATATACTAAAAAAAAGGAATGTCGAATACTTTTTTATTTACGTGGCCTTAGTAACCTAATATTTCATAAGCTCAACGGTACCTTCACAGTTCACACGCATTTACTTGGGATTATGGATAATTGGGTATGCGGAGTTAGTCTGTATATATGGTAAACTTGTTATGCTTGTTTCAATGCTTTCCCTGATGAATAACACCTTAAAGAGTTATAGTCTGTGACCGGCTACAAGAGTTTGGGGTAGCATGCATGAAAAGTTGGTTCTCTCGATTCATGAGAAGGTTACTTCATTCATCTTTATTTTCTATTAATAGTTTTCATTTCTTCGCTATTTGGTTCTTTTCTTATCTAACATGTATTGATATGGTAGGTTATATGTCTAAGTTTGATAGCTACAATTTCTGTTTTATTCGCCTTGTGGCTGTGATCCGAAGCCTGAAGAGTAACCTTGTTTTATCTATGACTTTTGTGACGCTTAGTGAAGGTAGCTTTTATGGGTAAAATGCTAAAAGAGAACGTTGTTTTATGCTTTTATGTTGGAGTTGCGTGGCTGGAAAATACGAAGTTCGATTACAAGAAAAATGTTTGAATTTCAGGCCACCCAACGCAAACAACTCACTCAAAAAACACTTCAGTTATTTTCCAGAAATTAAAAATGTAGTAATACATGCATTTTATTGTTCAATGTTCACATGCCGTAGGCCTGCTTACGTTCTTGACATGTTTCATAACTATAATTTTATGTTCAACTTATTTGTTTAACCATCTGAACTGAATTGCAAAATCAAAGTACTGGAAACCAGCTTTTGAGGACTCTCTAAACCTGATTGCCCAGCTTCCAGTAATTGCTGCTTATATTTATCGCAGGATATACAAGAATGGGCAACATATACCTACCGATGTCTCCTTGGATTATGGCGGCAATTTTGCCCACATGCTTGGTTTTGAAAGCCCCGAAATGAAAGAGCTTATGAGGCTTTATGTAACCATCCATACAAATCGATCATGAAGGTGGAAATGTTAGTGCTCACACGGGTCATCTGGTTGCAAGTGCCCTTTCAGATCCATATCTTTCATTCGCTGCTGCATTAAATGATTTAGCTGGACCGCTCCATGGTTTGGCCAATCAGGAAGTTTTCCTTTGGATTAAATCTGTGGTGCAGGAGTGTGGGGAGGACATCTCCAAAGACCAGTTGAAAGATTATGTTTGGAAGACACTGAACAGTGGCAAGATTGTTCCCGAATTCGGACATGGAGTTTTGCGTAAAACAGATCCCCGATACACATGCCAGAGAGAATTTGCATTGAAACATTTGCCTGATGATCCACTATTCCAATTGGTTTTGAAACTTTATCAAGTAGTCCCACCAATTCTTACAGAACTTGGCAAGGTTAAAAACCCCTCGCCCAATGTTGATGCCCACAGTGGTGTCTTGTTGAACTATTATGGTCTTACCGAAACTAGGTATTATACAGTTCTCTTTGGAGTATCGAGGGCCATTGGCATTTGTTCTCAGCTAATATGGGACCGTGCTCTTGGACTGTCATTTGAGAGACCTAAAAGTGTTACAATAGAATGGCTGGAAAACCACTGCAACAAAGCTGCAGCTCCGAATTAAAATGACTTTTAACTGGGAATGTCCAAGGAAACCACTGTCATAAGTTAAAGGGTATTGAACCATTTGCTACAAATATTGCATTCAGAAATAACTTTTTGTTCACTTGATGCGCGTGCTTAGTTTATTGTTGCGAGCTTGATGATAATTTTGACTGTTGTCAAGTAGTTTTCATTTACTATGAAATGAGCTCTTGAATAAATTAGATTCTTATTCAAAAAAAAAAATCTGAACTGCAACCTAAAATATCTAATTCTTAGAATAAAATGCTTCTTTTTTAAACCATCTTCAGTTCCAGTCTAAAATGTTTTAGAATAAAATACTTGCTGTTTAACCATCTCAATTTTAGTTTAAATCTATTTTTTAGAATAAAATGCTTATTTTCTAAAACCATCTTCAATTTCAATCAAAATTGTTTAGCTTTTAGAATAAAGTTCTTATTATTTAGTTGTCTAAATTTCAATCTAAAATATCAATTTCTTCTAAAAATTTAGGACTTTAATTAAAAGGCACGTTTCTAAACACTTATTTTTGAAATTCAGTAAATTTCTATTATATGTATCAACAACTCTTAGGTCCAATTATCCTAAGATATTGCTTGATGCACTAAAAATCTGAAATGAAATAAATTGAAAATAATAAAACTACACTAATTATTTTGAATTAAACTAGACGGAACTAAACATGCATGCATTGAAAAACTAAATTAATGTGATTCAATTTCACCAAATTTTGCCAAATGATATTTTAGTGAAAATATTCAGTTTATAACTACAATTATAATTTCTAAAAAAAAAATTCAGAAAATAAAACTAAATTACAGTTCAAGGCTGGGTTAAATCTGGGTTGAATTACACAAAGTGTAATATCCATCCCCTAGTATACTAAAAGAACACATTTAACATCCAGAATAACAGCATGTGCTTCATTAATTATATGGAATACAAATCAGATGTATTATTACAATCCGAATGTACTCTTTCACGACTGAGTAATCCGTAAGAAATTATACTAATACAATCAACTTGAAACTCAATAGATTTAAGTTCACTAGTGAGGAACGGTGGGAAGGCGCCGCCATACTTTACACTCTACTAAGCACGACTGATTTCCATTATTTGGCTTTTAATTAATTTATAATTGACATATCCTAGCAGCATAGGTGCATTAAAAAAATAGATGTTTCGTCATGCCTCCATTTTCATCACATAACTGACAGAGTAGAGCCACTTGCATTGTTTACTTTCTTAGATTTTCCGTAGTAGGTTAAAGTGTCAAGGCATATTCTCCAAGAGCAATGCGCTGCCCGTGTGCTAGAATCCTAAGCTTCCACAATTTCGACCAGAACCCCTCGTCTAGGCTTGGGATCATGTCTTGCTAGTTTAGGTAGTATGAGAATTGCTGATCAGTCTTGAAGGTGTAATACATCGATTTGACCGTAAACCAGCTCCATTTGAACCGAGATGCCAAGCCCATTTATCAGCACCGGTCTGGCCTCGAAACTAGATTTCGAGTATGTCTGCTGCGTCCTCAACGCTGAAGCTGGAGTGGATCAAATCAGTCTTTCAGCTGTCCGTGTCCTCATCAATCAGGTGCGAGACTCTTGTGAGCTCACCTGGTACTCGGTCCGGCCCCCGGAGGTTAAAGTTCGGCGCTTTTAGTAGCCAAGGATCTTGTGTGATACTCACACCTTTAGTATACTCACATCTTGTGTGATGCCATTCGTAACAAGTTTCATGAACACCTTTACAGATACCTTTATCAATTATTTGTCGGATGAACACTTCTACAAATACCACTCCAAGCACCAGACGGGCTTCTCTCTTTTGCGGCCTCCAATATTGTTGAATTCGGATCGTACTAATCTTAAAAGACCCTCGAGAGCAGGGATGACGAATTGATAAGCTACCTTCATGCTTGTTTGCTCAACAGTGCCAGGTTTGTTGCCTTCAAAGCACTAAATCCAACCTTTGCGCTGTGATCTCGTATGTGAGCCAAGGACACCCACTAGATATATCTTGTCGAGTCTTGAGCTCCTCCCCAGCAAAACTTGCAGATCATGATCCTGGTTCCTCCAAAAATGTCACAGGCAAGCTAAAACAGCTCATAGGATAGTTGGGGATGGTGTAACAGCGATTTTATCAAGATTTCTTTTCCAGCTTTAATTTCGAGAGGTTCTTTTCATTCCAATCATCAAGCTTGGCTCTCATACCATATTTGATATACTGGAAGATTTGCCTCTTCTTTTGTTCAATTTCATAAGGTAATATTCCTAGATATTTCTCACGGGACTCCACTTTCGAAATCTTGAGCACATCACATATTATGTTCCGCATTTGTGCTAGAGTATTAGGACCGAACAAAATGCCTGATTTACGTCCTTCCCCTTAATTTTACAGTCTGAGCTATTAATATGTTCTCTCTTCAACAATTTAAGCTACTATTAGTAGAGCAGGATTCTCGGGAAAAAGAAGTTGTTTATTTTTTATTCAAACTCTTACATTTAAGATCGAAGATAATGCATGCACTATACATGCATGCCTCTATGTATTTTAAATATTGCGGAATTCTGATGTGTGGAAGTAGAATACTCAAAACTATCAAGTTGACATACGATGCAACGTAACTTTTCCCTAAATTCTACAAAATTTACTAATTGCTAATTAAAAAATTAAATCTTTTGAAAGTCAAACTTTCCTGAATGTTATGGAATTACCACTTGTGTATTTAAGCATAGAAAAACGGGACCTAAACTGCTTCGATTATTTTTTTAAGTTATTCTGCACCAAGGATCAGTAAAATAAACCAGTACATAACAAATAGATTGGGAACTTGTTTTAAAGTTTATATACGCTTTTATACACTAATTTCATAGTCCACATATAAACTCGTATCAAAACATTAAAGAGATAAAATGGAATGAGATGTGATAAGAGAAAAAGGGAGCTCAAAATGGCATGCCTTTAAGTTAAGCAAGTGGTTGCCGCCCTAGGAGAAGTAGAACTGGGCGGAGTTGGGCAAATATTTTAAAGGCGTTCATTACTTACAGCAAGTTGTCCTGTGAAAAGTCAAGAAAAAATAATTGAGGTTGAAACCTATAAATAGAAAACTCATCCTCAGTAAACATACACACCAAAACCATCTCCATCTCTCTTAGCAAAAACCAAACAAACTTCAAAATGGGTAGCAGCAGGTTTCTCCTCGTCCTCGTCGTTGTGGTGCTTGCAATAGTTGCAGCTCCGTCAGCCAACGCCCAACTCCTTAGCTCCTTGCTTTCGGTTCCGGCACGCATCGTGTGCAGCGTGAACGGAAACCCCTGCACTAACGCCACCGCGCCTCTGGCCAACGTCACCGGCAATCTGATCTGCAACGGTCAGCTCGTGGGCAGTGCAGTAAGCAATGTCAACGGCATCATTTCCATTAATGTGCTAAATATCAACGGACCTCTCCTGTCTCAACTCCTTGCGGCGGTCGGGTCGACCCTGTCTCCTATTTGCAGTCTCGTCGTCCCACTCGCCAACAACAACCTAAACCTATGCCCCCTTCTGCAAGGCCTGCAGGGAAACCTTACGGCCCCTGTCACTATCCTCAACCCGCTTCTTGGCACGTCGCTTCCGCTGATCAACATTAATATCCTGGTCTCCATCGTCCTTCCCTTCGTTCTTACTGTGTAACTCATGCACCAGATTCCCTTCTTCTCCGATCCATGCTTACGTTCGCCTGTTGTGTGTGTTTGCGATTTCTATATATACATATTACATATATAGCACGATGATATTTGTGCCTGAATAACGTAGCTGATCATATGAGGATTTCTACATCTTCATCGTAGTGTATTTGGATCCACACATGCACTTAATTAGTACGTACTGTAGTAGTTCTATTACTACGTATATACGTACCTGCATGCGCAATGTTGTTTCTTTTTCTGTTTTTCACTTTGATAAATAAATGGAGAAGAAGTTTATATATCTGCATTTTTACGTTCATCAACTAACTTGCAATTATCAACCTTCTTTCGGTTTACTATTGGTCTTCTACATCTGTTTAAAATTTAATTAACATAAAAAAAATACAATCTCCGGTCCACTTAATTTAAAATAAATCATGGATGTTTCGTACATATATATGTTTAATTTCTCAGTTTCCATCATGTCCTTTTTTCAATTGCTAGTATTCAGCCCGTGCGCCGTTCAAACAGATTACATGGAAGAAAACTCTGATGTATTATTATTAAACCGAAGGTACTATTTCAGGACTGAGTAATCTGTAAGAATTATACTAATATAATCAACTTGAAACTCTATAGGGTTAAGTTCACTAGTGGAATCGATCGGATAGCTAGGAAGGACGTGGGGAAATGGACATATCACGGAGCGGGACCTTCCCGTTGTAACTTGGACACCGCCGTGCATGGTACCTTGCGAATCACGGCGGTTTTCCACTCATTTCCGATTTTGAAAATGCAGTGAGATTTCGGAAACTCGGAATATGTTTTCTATATCGATAAGTGATTCAGAAGTTATTCAAGAAAATGCTTCCTCATTCAAAAATCAGTAGGAAATAATATTTGCTCATTTGGAAATTATTAGGAAAAAAATATTTACTCATTCGGAAATAATTCCGGAGAATCATTTCGGAAGACGGAAATCTAATTGGAATTGATAAGAAAAACGCAGGACAATTTGGCCGGTGATATTTTTAGGAGGACCGAATTAAATACAATGAAAATCAAGATTTATAGTGAGTCGAGAAAGCTTACTATAAAGTTTGTCAATTGATCATTTAAATTTAATAGATCGGAGAAAGTACTGGAGAGTAAAGATAGAAAGAGAATAAAGTTAAACGGAAAAAAGATGAGTATATAGTATAGGAAGGAGAAAATGATAGAAATGGTGCCCACTTTATATGGAAATGTCAGATTTCGTTCCCACTTTTTTGAGTTGTACCCAAATCGTTCCCAACATTCAATTAAATGCACCATTTTAGTTCCTCTATCACTTGATGACCCGGTCAACACTTTGGTCAACGGTTAAAGTGTCATAATTTAATAACAGTATCTCTCAGATAGTGTTTTACAAATATTTATATAAATATATTTAAATAAATACAAAAGAAAATTTTGCTTGAAATACGATCAACTAATTTACATGCTTCAAAATATAGCAAAAAAACGGTATAATATATCAAATTCACGTGTGTCAACTTTTGACAACTAAAACTTAGGAAAAAATTAGAAAACTTATTATTTATATAAACTCCGGAATTACAGTAAACTTACGAAATTCAGAAATTCCTTAACCAACTTCCATGTTCTGGAAATCTCTCAAATCATCCCAAAACTCAGACACAACAACCGATGTGTTGGGATTCATGAATAATTACAACTAAAACACAAAAACATCATTTTTAATTCGTTAACCCACCTTTTTCAAAGAAATCGAGTGATAATAGAATTGGTTGACAAAAATACCTTTGAGAAAAATAGAATGACTCCTCCAGTAATTAATCCTTTGAAGAAAAACCCATTTAGCAAATAGCTATATATGGGTTTTGATTTGATGCTTTCTGTAAAGTTTTCTTCTCCGATTCGGTCTCCGATCAAGAGTTATCGGTCATTTGGCAACCCTTCTACTGTGTTTATGTTATTTACAAGTCAATTTTTTTTTATTATTTGTAAAGGAGCCCATTTTTTATTATTTGCATGTCTTTTTTAATTATTTGTAAAATAATCCTTAAGAAATACTTGTAATTTTTTACCACTTTAATCGTTGACCGAGAGATTTACCGGTGATTTGGAGGTGAAGGAAAAAAAATAATACATTTGATGCAAAGTTGGGAACGATTTGGGTACAACTCATAAAAGTGGGAATGAAATCTGACATTTTCCTATAAAGTGGGCACCATTTCTGTCATTTTCTCGTATAGGAAGATTTATTACGTAACAATAAAGGTATCAGATATTATTATTTTGCGCATTCATGTTGCTACCAGTTTCCTCCTTCAGAACTCATTTGGAAATCCTTTTTAAAATCCGTTTCGTCATTAGAACTCATTTGGAAATCATTTTCCAAATCAGTTTCCCCGTTCAGAAATTATTCCCAATACCTTATAAACTTTGTGGCATGTTTCCTCCTTTGAAATTTATTTAGAAATCCTTTTTCCAAATCAGTTTCCCTTATTTGAAAATCATTTCCAAAACTGTAAACATTTTGTAGTATATTTCCTCAATCTGAAATCATTTGAAAATCTGTTTCCGGGTCAGTTTCCTCATTCGAAAATCATTTCCTAAATCGTAAACATTCTACAGTATGTTTCCTCCATCGGAAATTACTATTTTTTAAACCATCCAAGTGGATTGGAGGATTATTCACAACTCCTCAACCCTATATAAAATTATAGAATTACATGATCGAATTTGGATAAACCCAATATTACACATGAAACCCTGTTGGGGTTAATGTGGCAAGTTTTTGCCCGAGGCTATATTCCGATCTAATATCGGAAGCAAAGTGAGATATCAGAGATATGCCTAAAAATATTACAATAACTAAGTCATCTCTGTATCGATGTCGGTCACACCATAGCTAAAAACCTGACTTCCCTCCTTCTACTCCGTAAAGACATCACCAAATATAGCATTCTAGAGCTTGTAAGAATTCACCATCTCACTTTCTCACAGTCTAAACAGAAAACTCGGTTCTATTATAACAAATACTCTCTACTTGAACCTCAACCGACTACCCACCGGAAGATAGCAAGTCTTAACAAGGTTGGACATCAGAGTAGTATGTAAAGCATACCGAGTTAGTCTATCTAGCCATAATACTAGTAGGAAAGTTTCATCAAGATTTTAACTAGAGATTGCTATAAAAATTTCTCTTATAAGGTGATATTCTACAGCGCAACATTAAGAAGAAAATCACATAAATCTAAAAATAGATATATGTAAACTAATATCGGTACTAGAGCAGTCCCAACCAATCCTGCTCTGATTTGCTGGTGGCCAGATACTGGATAGAGCAAATGTAATCTAACTCGATATAAGTTTAAAACCTAACCGGTCTACATCTAGTAATAGTATAGCCAAAAATAGTATTTCAAAACCATTGTGACTTGGATTTCTTCTAACTGTACAAACTAGATCGGAAGCTAATCAAAGTTTAATTGAGCAAAAGGACCCGTCAGAAAACTAAGATTAGCAGATCACATTCAAACCAATATTTTTAGACAAACATCAATAAATATATACCCGAAAAAGACTGAAAATAAATTTTAAATTCCTCAAAAAAAAAATTTAAAAAAAGGGAAAAAAGAAGTAAAACCACCTTCTCAGTCTAATTGTGCCAATTCCAGTATTAACCGGTTCAAATATGCCCGGCCCGACCCGAGCCGACCGAGCCGATCCGAAGCGACCCGAGCCAACCGAGCCGTTGACCTGCCAAAACTCCACTTTTGCTGCCCGGATCGGAGTCACGTCTGGCCGCCTTGGTCTTCGCCACCTCGTCGGAGGCGCGCGTCCCGACGGTTGAGACTTCCCGCCCGATCCTTGTTCGTCGGCGGCTGGGCTTTCGGTGCAGCCCGGGGAGGTGGCGTCGGAGCCCTTGGTTGCCGGCTCGATGCTGTCTCGTCAGAGCCCTTGACTGTCCCGGCTTGATTTTGGTTCTCCGGATCCGTGGCCCTTGGCTGGTGGCTGCCCCGGCTCGATGTCTCGCGCACGCCGAAGTCAAACATTGCCGCCATCGTGGCTTCCGGGCATCTTGTCGGTGGACCGGAGCAGTAGTCACTAGATCGACGGAAGCGGTGGCGACCCGAATCGCTGTTCGCTGATCTGACATATCTTTCAGACAGAGGAAAATTTGAAATTGTAGCTTTTCAACGGAGAAGAATTGTTTCGGGTTATGGGGTTGGGATGGGTGGTAGAGAAGTTAAACTATGGTGGGGTGGATGGGGTGACCGATGCGGCGGGGTGACCATAATTTCCGATGGTCTCTCCTTAGAAACTCTGTCCAGATCTCTCACCTTAGCTATGCTGATGACACATTTATTTTCCTCAAACCTTCTAGACTAAATTTGATAAAAATGAAAGCTGTTTTGGTCAAATTTGAGGAGACCTCAGGTCAAAAGATCAACTTTGAAATAAGTGAGTTCTATGTCAAAACTTCTATTTCTGATTCCAAGCTAAAACAGATTAAAACTATAATGTGCATGGAACATGGTAGATTACCTTTCAAATATCTTGGAGTAAAAATATTTACTGGCAGGACTCTAAATATCCATTTCTAATCTATAGTGGAAATGATAGACAAAAGAGTTAAAAATTGGAAAAATGTGTGGCTGTCATCTGGAGGCAGATTGACTTTAATTCAATCATGTCTCTACTCATTGCCACAACACATTTGGACAGTTATACTCCCCACTAAACAGATATTTAACAAAATTGAAAGGAAACTATCAATTTTTATTTGGGGTATGACAGACACTAGCCCAAAAATAATCTGGAGGAAGTGGGACTCACTGTGTTATCCCACCTCCCAAAATGGTTTAGGTTTTAGCTCATTATCCACCATAATACAGGCATTCTCCTGTAAACTATGGTGGAAATAGCAATTGGGAAGAGCTCCTTGGACTGTGTTTTTAGCTTCCCTCACTGATACATCCAAAAAATCACACACTTGGAAGAGGATATGCAAAGTAAATCTTTTTGCAGAATCCTGTTCCAAGGTGATACATGGCATGGGATACACTATAATATGTGGAACTCCAATTGGACTGATCATGGCCCCCTATTACATATGTATGAACCTACAGATATGACTCCATCTATACCCTTGCAGTTGCTGAGTTTGTCAAACACAAAAATCATATCCTTCCTCTTCTGACTTAGCACCTCCCACCCCATGTCATCTCCATCCTCACATCTACAAACATCTCTCCAAACAGGCCTGATAAACTGATTTGAAATCAGATCCCTTTGAAAATTTCACATTTAGGTCTACCTATGAAAAACTCAGAGTGATCCCCAAGCAACATCTTTCAGTAATGAGTACAGTTTGGACACCTGAACTACAGAAAAAATTTCCATATTTATGTGGAGATTCCGGTGGGGTGACCATTGGAAATTACTAGGAAATTCATTTTCCAAGTAGTTTCGGAAATTGGAAATTATTTCCGACTATGTAAATTTTCTCAATACACGACGGACCCCTCCGTGCTTATTATTTCAAGACGTTTATGTGCCATGTTCCATTGCAATTTCGATTTCGGACACCCGTATCACGGCGGCGGGGATGAAACTTTTGATTCCACCGCCGTGCTTCTCCGCCCAATATCACATGAATTGCACTAGTGGTAATACTAATTAAGTTAAGTTCTCTATATATTTTACTTTATTTGCAACTTGATAGTTATTATCAATGCAACTTATATTATGCAACCACGTACACTATAGCTCTAAGATTACGGTTTATCCCTAGACTTAATTCTCTAAAATAACTTTCATGTTATCTGTAAAAACTAGCATTTGTCAAAATAATTATTTATAAAATTAAAGGACATGATTAGTTGATTATTGAGAAATAATTTAATTAAACATGTTAAATTAAAAAATTACCTAGAGATTGTATTTTTTTTGTTATACTATTATTATCTAAGTGAAGGAAAAATTATCATATTACAGGTAATGGAAGACTCCAAAATTTAATAATTGTAGGGTGTAAATTTTTCCTGATTTCTAAAAATGGTTAAATGTTTCAATCCCAAATTGACTATACATATATTACCCTCCTATTTCATCATTGTGATTAAGAAATCTATTATGAATCGAACATGCACTGCTAGAAAAAACAGGACATTTCAGCGGTTATTTCGTGTCCTTTTAGCGGTTATTCGAAATCAAAAAACCGCTGTCTATGCTCCCGGTGAAACGTAATGGTCGTATCAGCGCTTTACCGACACTGGGACCCGTCAGTGTCATGTGGCAATGCTGAGTTGGATTGGGCCTAATTGAAACCCATTACATTTCAACGATTAATAAAAACAGCTGAAATGTTTAAATATTAAAAATAAAAAAATTGAAATATTTGAATTTCCAAAATTCTCAATATTCTAAATTGAATAAAATATTACAAAAATGAAAATACAAAATATCAAAATTATATTAAAAATCAAGAATGTCAATCAAATGTCATAATACTAATTCATATCATTCTATACACTAATACATATTGTTCTATACACTAATACACATGAATTGCAGTATAAAGAAGCACCTGGTTTCTCCATTGTGTTCGAGATCTCGACATACAAATTTCCTTCTCAATGCTCTTCTCAGTCCACGGGTAGATGGGGTAGCTGATGAACTCTTCACAAGGTCCTTGATCTTCCTTTATTCTATATACTCCATCTGAAAATTCAGAAAAAACCAGATACAAAACTAGTTGAGTACTCCATCCATACAACAGAACAATCTGAACTGTCATAAAAATCAGAGCGAAAATGAAGAACATAGATTACCTGATCTTCTTTGAGGTATAGAGTAACCTTTGTTCCCCTGCCAAGGGGCTCACCCTCAGTGTCACGAGTGACAGTAAAGGAACCACCAGCTTGAAACTCCCACACATATTGTTCATCATCATTATGATTTTGTGGTGACGATGAGGTCTGCTGGGAGGTGCTACCATGGGAGGTGCAGCTGAGGTCTTTCAGTGCCTTGAGATCAGGAGTGCTGCTTCCAGAAGTTGCAGCTGCCCTAACTTGTTCGAAGAAGAGAACCTGAACCACCACGCATAAAGGAAGCCTCTCATCTTAGACAGCATGCATACAAGCTTCAACAGACAGCTTCTTACAGTCCATGAGCCTGCAAATTTTCTTTCTTTCGATCTTACTAATGCTACGATGCAACTGTTTATCATAAACAAAATATCATGAGTATCAGATTGCAAACAGGAGAGCTAATTACACAAAGTATGCAGGATGATATGTTGAAAACTGATTCACATCAATGTAATGATGGTTGAATTCATAGAAAGTATGATACATGATAAGTTAAAATGATATTCACATTGGTATGGGAGGGACATCTTACTTTCATGTACATGTCGAAAAGCCTGAAATCATCTCAGCAAGGCTGACAAAAGCTGACAGAAGTAGATGACGATCCTTGGCTCAGCAAGGTACAAATCAATCAGCTTTGCAACCATCAGCTTTGAGGCTCCAAACAGGATCCCGGGGCGCCTAATTTCCTTAATCTCTTCACCATTATGGTCCAATCCCGACGCATCATTCTGGTCCCTTGTCAAAAACTCCTGGAGAATCTCACGAACAACCTGGACATCATACATGGATGTGTCCTTATCCTGGGATGGGATCAGGAGATCACTCACATAAGCCTCTTCTTATAAACACATCTATGCAATTATACGTAAAAAAAATGTCAAACCAACTAATCAATATCACAAAAAAGGCACAAAAAGGGCTTTTTGCACTTGGTAGAAGGCGCGCCTGAAGCCACAAAATGATCCTCTCGTAATCTGAGGCATCTATACAAATACAAGCATCTCTACATGGTGCAGATGGCGTAAACGAAATCCAGTTCAAAGAAGAGTACCAGAACAATACCGTCGAGTCTCGACATGCACATGATAGCATCCAGATTTTGCAGATATGTTTGGCGAAATAGTTTCTAATGAGTTCATTACAGGAAAACAGCTAGCAAAGTAGGCATCTTTCTTAATGACCAAAATTTGCTTACCCCGGAAATGTGACTCTTCAGTGGAACAGGGGCAAGGGCATGATTAACCTTACTCCTGCCGCGCCGGATCTTGCTCGTCCTGCACCGGAAAGGTCATCTCCGGTATTGTCGACCAGAGCTTCTTGGACGACGAGCTTCCGGAAACCCAAACCCGAACCCGTTTCTCAGAAGGCGGCGGTTAAGGAGCAGATGAGCAAGCGGATCTCCTGCTGCAGCAGCGAGGAGGAAGTTCCGATCGGGTCGTTGATAGACAACAGCCTAAGGACGAAGATGCAGCGTGAGCGCGATTTCTCCGGCGAAGAACAGCCGGCGAGAGCGCTGCCGAAGTATCTCAAGCTCATCAAGCCACAGATCGAGGAGAGGTGTGGATCGGCATTGAGAAAGATGTGGGATGAAAGATGATTCAAGATTTAGAGGATAAGGTTCAATATATAATTATAGCGTCAATGGTTCAGATTAGATTAGATAAAATTAATTGACGGATCAGATCTATGGATACTTTTTATGAAAATGCTATAAGCAATTCAGAATTAATATTTCATTCTAATTATATTCATGAAAAAAAACTATGCAGCCTTTACATGTTCTTTTTGACAACATACAAATTTTAATAACTGCGTATTAACCATCAATTTTAGTATAATTTTAATAATATATTAAATATTTTGTAAAAAATACAATTTCAATACAAATTATTGGTTTTTAACATTGATACCAATTGTAAATTTCGAATAATACAATTCTTTCATAAAATAGTGAAAACACGGGTAAAGAAAGCTAAGTTGAAATTTTAATAAATTTTAAATTCACCCGTGTAAAAAATTTAATTCATTTTAAGATGATATCGTGCACATTACATGCTTTATGAACAATGATTAGTACAAATACTTTATTTTAGTGCATTATAAATGGAATAATAACAGGGAAAAATATAAAATGTAACTTTTACACTTGATAATGAATTTTCGAACATTCTTATCAATGTTATTTCATGAACTTTCTGTTATAATATCTCAACATCAGTCAAATATACATAATTTCATTTACTAATTGAAATAATTGATCACCACATGATGGAAATATAACTCCAAAGTATATCTACTTAACTACAAGTTATAGTCTTAGTAAAGGTTCTCAGATTCTTGCTACTAAAGTTGTCACTACACGTACTTTTCATCGAGTCAATACCAAAATTATATTATACATTATAAAATTAACATAATCATAAAAAATTCATTATTAAAAGTAAAACATTTGATGTTTTGTGACATTTTCAAATTGTTACTCAATTGAACATTTGTATCAGTGATATTTCATGGACTTTATGTTGTAATGGCATAAAAACACTCAAATTTAGTATTTGAAACAACTTGATCACAACTATGGGTGAAATATGACTACAAAGTATATATACTTAACTAAGTTGTAATCCCAGTAGTACTTCTTAGGTTCTTGCTTCTAAAGTTCTCACTAACGTACCGAAAATCGAGTCAATACCAAAGAAAATTTACATTAAAAGTGTCTTATACATTCTAAATTACCTTAATCATTAAAAAAATTCAAGTTTAAAAGTCAAAATTTGATATTTTATGACATTTTTCAATTTTATATACCAAGAGCAGCAGTTACTTGTTGCTATGCATACGTAGAGCAGCCATTAATTGTTGCTATACATACCTAGAGCAACAGTTAATGGTTGCTAAGTATACCCAGAGCATAATTTTTACATGAATTTGGTCCACCAAGTCAATATTTCAAATTCATTTGTCGTTCATCACGCCATTAAACTATCGTATACATAATAAAATTATCATAGTTATAAAAGAACTAGTTTAAAAGACAATATTTGATTTTTTATGATATTTTTGTGACAATATTTGATGTTTTATGACTAGTTTTCATTACACATATCATTTATTGAACTAATAGCAACGTAAATATACATTGAAAGTGCCATATGCATAATAAAATTAACAAAATTATCAAAACTTTTAGGCATATAAGTAAAAAATTAGTTGTTTTTGACATTTTTTCAAATTTTATTCAACGTGACAGTCTACCAATGCTATTTCATGGACTTTATGTAATAATGTCTAAAAAACACTCAAATATACTTAATTTCATTTAGTATTTGAAACAGTTTGATCACAACTATGGGTAAAATATGACTGCAAAGTATATATACTTAACTAAGTTGTAATCCCAGTAGTACTTCTTAGGTTCTTGCTTCTAAAGTTCTCACTAAACGTACCAAAAATCGAGTCAATACCAAAGAAAATTTACATTAAAAGTGTCTTATACATTCTAAATTACCTTAATCATTAAAAAATTCAAGTTTAAAAGTCAAAATTTGATATTTTATGACATTTTTCAATTTTATATACCAAGAGCAGCAGTTACTTGTTGCTATGCATACGTGGAGCAGCCATTAATTGTTGCTATACATACCTAGAGCAACAGTTAATTGTTGCTTTGTATACCCAGAGCATAATTTTTACATGAATTTGGTCCACCAAGTCAATATTTCAAATTCATTTGTCGTTCATCACGCCAAGAAACTATCGTATAAATAATAAAATTATCATAGTTATAAAATAACTAGTTTAAAAGACAATATTTGATTTTTTATGATATTTTTGTGACAATATTTGATGTTTTATGACTAGTTTTCATTACACATATCATTTATTGAACTAATAGCAACGTAAATATACATTAAAAGTGCCATATGCATAATAAAATTAACAAAATTATCAAAACTTTTAGGCATATAAGTAAAAAATTAGTTGTTTTTGACATTTTTTCAAATTTTATTCAACGTGACAGTCTACCAATGCTATTTCATGGACTTTATGTAATAATGTCTAAAAAACACTCAAATATACTTAATTTCATTTAGTATTTGAAACAGTTTGATCACAACTATGGGTAAAATATGACTGCAAAGTATATATATTTAACTAAGTTGTAATCCCAGTAGTACTTCTTAGGTTCTTGCTTCTAAAGTTCTCACTAAACGTACCAAAAATCGAGTCAATACCAAAGAAAATTTACATTAAAAGTGTCTTATACATTCTAAATTACCTTAATCATTAAAAAATTCAAGTTTAAAAGTCAAAATTTGATATTTTATGACATTTTTCAATTTTATATACCAAGAGCAGCAGTTACTTGTTGCTATGCATACGTGGAGCAGCCATTAATTGTTGCTATACATACCTAGAGCAACAGTTAATTGTTGCTATGTATACCCAGAGCATAATTTTTACATGAATTTGGTCCACCAAGTCAATATTTCAAATTCATTTGTCGTTCATCACGCCAAGAAACTATCGTATAAATAATAAAATTATCATAGTTATAAAATAACTAGTTTAAAAGACAATATTTGATTTTTTATGATATTTTTGTGACAATATTTGATGTTTTATGACTAGTTTTCATTACACATATCATTTATTGAACTAATAGCAACGTAAATATACATTAAAAGTGCCATATGCATAATAAAATTAACAAAATTATCAAAACTTTTAGGCATATAAGTAAAAAATTAGTTGTTTTTGACATTTTTTCAAATTTTATTCAACGTGACAGTCTACCAATGCTATTTCATGGACTTTATGTAATAATGTCTAAAAAACACTCAAATATACTTAATTTCATTTAGTATTTGAAACAGTTTGATCACAACTATGGGTAAAATATGACTGCAAAGTATATATACTTAACTAAGTTGTAATCCCAGTAGTACTTCTTAGGTTCTTGCTTCTAAAGTTCTCACTAAACGTACCAAAAATCGAGTCAATACCAAAGAAAATTTACATTAAAAGTGTCTTATACATTCTAAATTACCTTAATCATTAAAAAAATTCAAGTCTAAAAGTCAAAATTTGATATTTTATGACATTTTTCAATTTTATATACCAAGAGCAGCAGTTACTTGTTGCTATGCATACGTGGAGCAGCCATTAATTGTTGCTATACATACCTAGAGCAACAGTTAATTGTTGCTATGTATACCCAGAGCATAATTTTTACATGAATTTGGTCCACCAAGTCAATATTTCAAATTCATTTGTCGTTCATCACGCCATTAAACTATCGTATATATAATAAAATTATCATATTTATAAAATAACTAGTTTAAAAGACAATATTTGATTTTTTAATGATATTTTTATGACAATATTTGATGTTTTATGACTAGTTTTCATTACACATATCATTTAATGAACTAATAGCATCGTAAATATACATTAAAAGTGTCATATGCATAATAAAATTAACAAAATTATCAAAACCTTTAGGCATATAAGTAAAAAATTAGTTGTTTTTGACATTTTTTCAAATTTTATTCAACGTGACAGTCTATCAATACTATTTCATGGACTTTATGTAATAATGTCTAAAAAACACTCAAATATACTTAATTTCATTTAGTATTTGAAACAGTTTGATCACAACTATGGGTAAAATATGACTGCAAAGTATATATACTTAACTAAGTTGTAATCCCAGTAGTACTTCTTAGGTTCTTGCTTCTAAAGTTCTCACTAAACGTACCAAAAATCGAGTCAATACCAAAGAAAATTTACATTAAAAGTGTCTTATACATTCTAAATTACCTTAATCATTAAAAAAATTCAAGTCTAAAAGTCAAAATTTGATATTTTATGACATTTTTCAATTTTATATACCAAGAGCAGCAGTTACTTGTTGCTATGCATACGTGGAGCAGCCATTAATTGTTGCTATACATACCTAGAGCAACAGTTAATTGTTGCTATGTATACCCAGAGCATAATTTTTACATGAATTTGGTCCACCAAGTCAATATTTCAAATTCATTTGTCGTTCATCACGCCAAGAAACTATCGTATACATAATAAAATTATCATAGTTATAAAAGAACTAGTTTAAAAGACAATATTTGATTTTTTATGATATTTTTGTGACAATATTTGATGTTTTATGACTAGTTTTCATTACACATATCATTTATTGAACTAATAGCAACGTAAATATACATTAAAAGTGCCATATGCATAATAAAATTAACAAAATTATCAAAACTTTTAGGCATATAAGTAAAAAATTAGTTGTTTTTGACATTTTTTCAAATTTTATTCAACGTGACAGTCTACCAATGCTATTTCATGGACTTTATGTAATAATGTCTAAAAAACACTCAAATATACTTAATTTCATTTAGTATTTGAAACAGTTTGATCACAACTGTGGGTAAAATATGACTGCAAAGTATATATACTTAACTAAGTTGTAATCCCAGTAGTACTTCTTAGGTTCTTGCTTCTAAAGTTCTCACTAAACGTACCAAAAATCGAGTCAATACCAAAGAAAATTTACATTAAAAGTGTCTTATACATTCTAAATTACCTTAATCATTAAAAAATTCAAGTTTAAAAGTCAAAATTTGATATTTTATGACATTTTTCAATTTTATATACCAAGAGCAGCAGTTACTTGTTGCTATGCATACGTGGAGCAGCCATTAATTGTTGCTATACATACCTAGAGCAACAGTTAATTGTTGCTATGTATACCCAGAGCATAATTTTTACATGAATTTGGTCCACCAAGTCAATATTTCAAATTCATTTGTCGTTCATCACGCCAAGAAACTATCGTATAAATAATAAAATTATCATAGTTATAAAATAACTAGTTTAAAAGACAATATTTGATTTTTTATGATATTTTTGTGACAATATTTGATGTTTTATGACTAGTTTTCATTACACATATCATTTATTGAACTAATAGCAACGTAAATATACATTAAAAGTGCCATATGCATAATAAAATTAACAAAATTATCAAAACTTTTAGGCATATAAGTAAAAAATTAGTTGTTTTTGACATTTTTTCAAATTTTATTCAACGTGACAGTCTACCAATGCTATTTCATGGACTTTATGTAATAATGTCTAAAAAACACTCAAATATACTTAATTTCATTTAGTATTTGAAACAGTTTGATCACAACTATGGGTAAAATATGACTGCAAAGTATATATACTTAACTAAGTTGTAATCCCAGTAGTACTTCTTAGGTTCTTGCTTCTAAAGTTCTCACTAAACGTACCAAAAATCGAGTCAATACCAAAGAAAATTTACATTAAAAGTGTCTTATACATTCTAAATTACCTTAATCATTAAAAAAATTCAAGTCTAAAAGTCAAAATTTGATATTTTATGACATTTTTCAATTTTATATACCAAGAGCAGCAGTTACTTGTTGCTATGCATACGTGGAGCAGCCATTAATTGTTGCTATACATACCTAGAGCAACAGTTAATTGTTGCTATGTATACCCAGAGCATAATTTTTACATGAATTTGGTCCACCAAGTCAATATTTCAAATTCATTTGTCGTTCATCACGCCATTAAACTATCGTATATATAATAAAATTATCATATTTATAAAATAACTAGTTTAAAAGACAATATTTGATTTTTTAATGATATTTTTATGACAATATTTGATGTTTTATGACTAGTTTTCATTACACATATCATTTAATGAACTAATAGCATCGTAAATATACATTAAAAGTGTCATATGCATAATAAAATTAACAAAATTATCAAAACCTTTAGGCATATAAGTAAAAAATTAGTTTTTTTTGACATTTTTTCAAATTTTATTCAACGTGACAGTCTATCAATGCTATTTCATGGACTTTATGTAATAATGTCTAAAAAACACTCAAATATACTTAATTTCATTTAGTATTTGAAACAGTTTGATCACAACTATGGGTAAAATATGACTGCAAAGTATATATACTTAACTAAGTTGTAATCCCAGTAGTACTTCTTAGGTCCTTGCTTCTAAAGTTCTCACTAAACGTACCAAAAATCGAGTCAATACCAAAGAAAATTTATATTAAAAGTGTCTTATACATTCTAAATTACCTTAATCATTAAAAAAATTCAAGTCTAAAAGTCAAAATTTGATATTTTATGACATTTTTCAATTTTATATACCAAGAGCAGCAGTTACTTGTTGCTATGCATACGTGGAGCAGCCATTAATTGTTGCTATACATACCTAGAGCAACAGTTAATTGTTGCTATGTATACCCAGAGCATAATTTTTACATGAATTTGGTCCACCAAGTCAATATTTCAAATTCATTTGTCGTTCATCACGCCATTAATTTATCGTATATATAATAAAATTATCATATTTATAAAATAACTAGTTTAAAAGACAATATTTGATTTTTTAATGATATTTTTATGACAATATTTGATGTTTTATGACTAGTTTTCATTACACATATCATTTAATGAACTAATAGCATCGTAAATATACATTAAAAGTGTCATATGCATAATAAAATTAACAAAATTATCAAAACCTTTAGGCATATAAGTAAAAAATTAGTTGTTTTTGACATTTTTTCAAATTTTATTCAACGTGACAGTCTATCAATGCTATTTCATGGACTTTATGTAATAATGTCTAAAAAACACTCAAATATACTTAATTTCATTTAGTATTTGAAACAGTTTGATCACAACTATGGGTAAAATATGACTGCAAAGTATATATACTTAACTAAGTTGTAATCCCAGTAGTACTTCTTAGGTTCTTGCTTCTA
The DNA here is from genome assembly GCA_948330725.1 of Sherardia arvensis. NCBI lineage: Eukaryota > Viridiplantae > Streptophyta > Magnoliopsida > Gentianales > Rubiaceae > Sherardia > Sherardia arvensis. Next base: position 33,090,414 of record OX415241.1, read on the forward strand.
AAGTTCTCACTAAACGTACCAAAAATCGAGTCAATACCAAAGAAAATTTACATTAAAAGTGTCTTATACATTCTAAATTACCTTAATCATTAAAAAAATTCAAGTCTAAAAGTCAAAATTTGATATTTTATGACATTTTTCAATTTTATATACCAAGAGCAGCAGTTACTTGTTGCTATGCATACGTGGAGCAGCCATTAATTGTTGCTATACATACCTAGAGCAACAGTTAATTGTTGCTATGTATACCCAGAGCATAATTTTTACATGAATTTGGTCCACCAAGTCAATATTTCAAATTCATTTGTCGTTCATCACGCCATTAAACTATCGTATACATAATAAAATTATCATAGTTATAAAAGAACTAGTTTAAAAGACAATATTTGATTTTTTATGATATTTTTGTGACAATATTTGATGTTTTATGACTAGTTTTCATTACACATATCATTTATTGAACTAATAGCAACGTAAATATACATTAAAAGTGCCATATGCATAATAAAATTAACAAAATTATCAAAACTTTTAGGCATATAAGTAAAAAATTAGTTGTTTTTGACATTTTTTCAAATTTTATTCAACGTGACAGTCTACCAATGCTATTTCATGGACTTTATGTAATAATGTCTAAAAAACACTCAAATATACTTAATTTCATTTAGTATTTGAAACAGTTTGATCACAACTGTGGGTAAAATATGACTGCAAAGTATATATACTTAACTAAGTTGTAATCCCAGTAGTACTTCTTAGGTTCTTGCTTCTAAAGTTCTCACTAAACGTACCAAAAATCGAGTCAATACCAAAGAAAATTTACATTAAAAGTGTCTTATACATTCTAAATTACCTTAATCATTAAAAAATTCAAGTTTAAAAGTCAAAATTTGATATTTTATGACATTTTTCAATTTTATATACCAAGAGCAGCAGTTACTTGTTGCTATGCATACGTGGAGCAGCCATTAATTGTTGCTATACATACCTAGAGCAACAGTTAATTGTTGCTATGTATACCCAGAGCATAATTTTTACATGAATTTGGTCCACCAAGTCAATATTTCAAATTCATTTGTCGTTCATCACGCCATTAAACTATCGTATACATAATAAAATTATCATAGTTATAAAAGAACTAGTTTAAAAGACAATATTTGATTTTTTATGATATTTTTGTGACAATATTTGATGTTTTATGACTAGTTTTCATTACACATATCATTTATTGAACTAATAGCAACGTAAATATACATTAAAAGTGCCATATGCATAATAAAATTAACAAAATTATCAAAACTTTTAGGCATATAAGTAAAAAATTAGTTGTTTTTGACATTTTTTCAAATTTTATTCAACGTGACAGTCTACCAATGCTATTTCATGGACTTTATGTAATAATGTCTAAAAAACACTCAAATATACTTAATTTCATTTAGTATTTGAAACAGTTTGATCAGAACTATGGGTAATATATGACTGCAAAGTATATATACTTAACTAAGTTGTAATCCCAGTAGTACTTCTTAGGTTCTTGCTTCTAAAGTTCTCACTAAACGTACCAAAAATCGAGTCAATACCAAATAAAATTTACATTAAAAGTGTCTTATACATTCTAAATTACCTTAATCATTAAAAAAATTCAAGTCTAAAAGTCAAAATTTGATATTTTATGACATTTTTCAATTTTATATACCAAGAGCAGCAGTTACTTGTTGCTATCCATACGTGGAGCAGCCATTAATTGTTGTTATACATACCTAGAGCAACAGTTAATTGTTGCTATGTATACCCAGAGCATAATTTTTACATGAATTTGGTCCACCAAGTCAATATTTCAAATTCATTTGTCGTTCATCATGCCAAGAAACTATCGTATACATAATAAAATTATCATAGTTGTAAAATAACTAGTTTAAAAGACAATATTTGATTTTTTATGATATTTTTATGACAATATTTGATGTTTTATGACTAGTTTTCATTACACATATCATTTATTGAACTAATAGCAACGTAAATATACATTAAAAGTTTCATATGCATAATAAAATTAACAAAATTATCAAAACTTTTAGGCATATAAGTAAAAAATTAGTTGTTTTTGACATTTTTTCAAATTTTATTCAACGTGACAGTCTATAAATGCTATTTCATGGACTTTATGTAATAATGTTTAAAAAACACTAAAATTTCCTTAATTTCATTTAGTAATGGAAATAAATTGGTCAGCGTACTATGGTGGAAATATGACTCTAAAGTATATACTTAAGTATCCAGTAGTAGTCTTAGTATTGTTTCTCAAGTCTTGATACTAAAGTTTTCACTACGCGCACCTTTCAGTGAGTTAATATCGAAGCATATTTACACGAAAAGTGTCTCATACATACTAAAAGTATAATAATCATTAAAAAATTTGGTTTAGAAGTAATAAATTGATATTAAATAATTTTTTTTTCAAATTTTTATACATTTCAACGCTTTGAAACAATCTTGAAACAAGAGAGACGTGGCTCCTCTCCTTCATGACACGTGTACACATTTTGCAATTGGGCTATGGGTGAAGTCGTATAGTGTTGGATATGGGCTATGGGAGAATTCGTATAATGTTGGATATGGCCCAAGAGTAGGCTTTTTTTAATTTGCCATCAATTGTTTCAACGTTTGGTGTGGTAATACTTAAACCGCTGAAATAACACCCGGGCCTTTATAAATCAGGATCCATTTATTATATTTGTGAAACAGGCCCAACATAAGCCCAATAATTTGGATTGCAAACTAAACCCAATTGTCGAGTCAGCATTCGTTACAACGCTACCCTCACCTAGCGCTGAAATAACGCGGGTCCAATCAGAAATTCAACGCAAGCACTCGGTCAATTCGTCCAGCAAGCATTCGTTACAGCGCTTCCCTCACGTAGCACTGAAATATGTCGGGGTCCTTCCACAAATTCAACGACCAGGTTCTGGTCAATGCATCCAGTCAGTTTCCCGTTCAGCGGAATGCCTGGCAACGCTGAAAGCAGATTGAGCCATATCTCATTGTTTCAGCGACATTTGAGGAAACAGCTGAAAGCTGAAAGTCAACACTTAAATTCTTGGTCAGACTCCGCGCCCAAAATAGAAATAACCGCTGAAATGATTGTTTCATCTGTTATTTTACACGTTATATCAGCGGTGTGTTCAAACACCGCTGAAACGGCTCCGTATTTTTTTAGTAGTGATGGAGATTGAAACTGCCGCCTTTGAGACGCTAATCCTTTTTAGGCAATCGATTTGATTATGCTACGTGCCTCATTTTCAAATCTCCATTCTATATATATAATTAAGTTCAGATGAAGTTTAGTTTGAATTGTTATTTTTGATCATATATAGTAGACCAAAAAAAGTTGCATATATAGAATGTGGTATATTATACTCAGTTGACAGATTGCTCTATCATTCTTTCTTACATGTTCATACTGTATTTATTAGTCATGTGAGATTAAGAGTTTATTTGAGATGTTACGAGTTTAAGTGGACGTTTATTTTGTACACGCTTAAAAATATTTCATCAAAAATATCCGGTCAATCTCTTTATCACAAGATAGATATAGTAGAACCAATAGGATAAAACTGCAGTTTTACAATAGAAACAAACCAATGAAAAACTCACAAAAAAATAGGACATCACAGAAACATAAATTAAGTAGTCTGAACCATGGCCGTTTAATTACTTGGAGAAAATGGCCAATGCTTTAAGTTTCTTGGTTTTCTCTTCATATTCATCGACTTCTACAAGCTCTTCATTTTCATCCAACCATTTCAAGGCCTTACCAACTGCAACATCTGCATTATTTTTATCAGTTGAAGAAATGGTCATCTTCTGTAGCTTCTCCCTCAGATTGACGGCGCAACTTTCAAAGGTGTTCCTTGCTTTACACTTCTTAAAGAACACATCATCCTCAGCCTTGGACTTCTTTGCTTCCTCGATCATCTTCTCCATTTGTAGTGTCGTTAATCTTCCGCTAGTCACAGTAATGCCTTGTTCTTTTCCAGTCTTTTTATTCTTGGCGGAAACCTTCAAAATGCCATCCGATTTCAAATCAAAGGTCACATCTATCAAAACAGATTCTCTAGCTGCTGGTTCGATCCCTGTTAGATCAAAATTACCCAACAATTTGTTATCGGCGGATCTCATTCTTTCACCCTCCAACACTCCAATATACATGGTTTCCTGGTTGTCATGGCTAGTCACAAAACTTTGCACCCTTCTAGTAGGGATGGAAGTGTTCTTCGGAATTATAACCTCGAACACATCGCCTGTACCATCAATTCCAAGAGACAAGGGGGTGACTTCTATGAGCTCAAACAAATGAACCCTCTCATTGCCTCGATCGCTGAGCTTTGCCGCTTGAATAGCTGCTCCATAAGCAACCGCTTCATCTGGATTGATGCTGTGGCAAAGATCCTTCCCATTTAGAAGCTCCTTTAAGAGTTTCCGAACTTTTGGAATCCTACTTGAACCGCCCACTAGGACAACATCATGTAAATTGCTTTTCTCCATCTTGGCCTCCACCAAGCATTTATCCACAATCTGAATGCACTTGCTGAATAAATCTTTGTTTAGTTCTTCAAATTTAGCCCGAGTTATCTTTTCATAAAAGTCGCAGCCATCTAAGGTATCAATCTCAATCATCGTCTCAGAAGTTGATGAGAGTACCCTTTTAGCCTTCTCACAAGCTGTTCTAAGTTTCCTGATTGCTCTTGGATTCCCGCTGATATCCTTCTTGTTCTTTCTGTTGAACTCCTTAATGAAATGGTTCACCATTCGGTTATCAAAGTCCTCCCCACCAAGGTGAGTATCGCCAGATGTAGCCTTGACTTCAACCTTGCCTTTCATCATGGTGAGGAATGGAGATATCAAAAGTACCACCACCGAGATCAAACACAAGAACATTCTTCTTACTTGTGAAGCTCCAACTGTTTTCATGACTGTAAGCAACAGCAGCAGCTGTTGGTTCATTGATGATATTTAGTACGTTAATTCCTGCAATTTTTGCAGCATCCATCGTCGCTTGTCGCTGTAATTGGTCGAAATATGCAGGAACGGTAATGACTGCATTCGGACCCTATCTTTTCCTCCGCCGTTTGCTTCATTCTTGTAAGAACTATGGAGGAGATCTCTTCGGCTGCGAATTCCTTGGTCTCACCTTTGATGAAGGTGACCGCGATGATAGGCCTGTCATTTTCATCAGAAATGACCTTGAATGGCCAGAGTTGCATATCGCTTTGTACAGTCTCATCACTGAATTTCCTTCCAATTAATCTCTTTGTATCTGTAATTGAAAATATTAAAAGGAGTCAAAAGTTACAATGATTTTGTATGCAATCCAATCCATAAAAATAAATTTTGAAGTAAAATAACAAATTAATTCTAACAATTTCTTGTATCTTAGTTTGGCACGTCATATTTCAATTTAGTGTGATTGCAAGCTACATGCATAATTAACGATAAGCTAAATATTATTTTGACTACTTGAAAACCAAATATATAGAGGTTTCCTTCTGTTAGCCCAAAGCAACCATTGAATGCCGGTGAGATGGGTCAGAAGTGGTTTAAAAGGACTTCTGATAGGCCGGGTACAGCTAGGTTTTACCCGATCCACAGGCTTACCGAGGAGCAGAGATTAGTTTTTGAGCTAATCTGCGGTAATGTGGTCCCGTCCCTAGGGCATGCATGTGAGCCCACAGTTTGCAGTCTCATGGTGTTCTACTATATCATGGAGAAGCTTCCAATCAACCCCGGCTTCACAATTCTGACCCAAATGATGAAGATGGCCAGACACAAGAACGCCGCGCTTCCGTATGGCAATTTGATTGTAGCTCTGATCAGGAAAGCGGGTGTTTTTCTAAGAGGCCGTCCCATGCCGCTCGGCAAATACGACAAGGAGTGGCTCAAGCACAAGAGGTTAGAGTTGAAGGCCGATGGGAAGTACGCGAGAAAGAAAGAAACTGAAGAGGCAGCCAGAAGGGCAAGGGGTAGGATGGGAGTATCAGGTATGATTCTAGCTTGTTATTAACTGTAGTTGGTTCTAGTTGTTTAATTTGTTAATGTTTGGTTCTTATCAACCTTGATTTGTTTGTGTAGATGCTGTTTTTGATGCCCGTGGTAGGCTTGTGGTGTCTATGGGCCAGTTATTGAATGAGATTGAAATGGCCGAGAAAAGGGCATTTGCTAACAACGAACGGCTCAGCGAATTGATATCCAGCGGGGTAGTGGAGTGCGATCTGAGCGATGAGGAGGAGATACCTAATTTCCGCACCACATTTCCCAAGCAAAAAGACACCGCGGGTCCTAGCGAAGATTTGGCTACGACCAGCGAGAACGAGCCATCCGATGGGAAGCTTGTTGCTGATCATGTAAGGGATGCAGATGCGGATGATGGTGATGATGGTGATGGTGATAATGGTGACAGCGACTCTGATGCAGAAGATGACCCGGCGAGGCATGAGATGATTAGGAAAGAGAGGCTGATCGGAGAACCCTACGAGGATGTTGAACTGGGCCAAGGCAAAGAAGAGAACACCTGCATCGAGCCTGAAGCTCAACCGACATCCCAGAACGAGCAAGACAAGAAAGATGTTGGAGGCAGTTCGGGGGAGAAGGCCGAAGGCAGCGACAAGATGTGTGTTGATGACTTGCATGATATGTTAGTCGCAGGGCTGTGATTTCGTAGTTTAGTTTGGTTTAAACATTTACTTTTTCGAATATTAACTAGTTTTTGGATTATGATCACTTGTGTACGCGTCACCAAAGATGCCGTTTTGGTTACATGAATGTGGTCAATGAATTTGACACTTTTTAGATGTAGAATGTTCAATGTTTTATAGAGTTGTCGTTACTTCAGTAAAGCAAAATCAAGTTCTTTTGGTATAGTGCGTGCACCTAGCGATATCGTTTGGTCCTCGCTCCTCTTTGCGTGTAACTTGCGATATCGCTACGTGTCGTACTCAGTCAACAGAGCCAAGTTGGCGCCTAACTTGCGATATCGCAACAAGTCGTACTCAGTCAACAGAGCCAAGTAGCGATGTCGTCACTGTCACGTTTTATGATGATTTATTAATAACAGAACACCAAACGAAATCGCAACTAACTAGCGCCTGGTAACGAGGTCCTAATGACATCGCAACATGTCGTATTCAGTCAACAGAGCCTGGTATGAGATTCTGTAGCGACTTCGTAACAACGAAGATTGGCACAATAAAAAAACTCAACATTGACGTGACTTGTAGCGAGTTCGCTACATGATAAGAACCCATCAAAAAAGGGTTTTTGGGTTTGGGTCTATATTGGGCGTATAAGTGTTGTTGGGCCTTAGCCTGTGTAAGTATTGGGCCTTAGCCTATGTATGTATTGGGCCTTAGCCTTGGTGTTTCATGTTCAGTTTGCGCTGGTCGGCGACTTATCGAACCCTTTTGAAATGTAAGTGTATATAAACTGAAAAATCACCTTCTAATCAGCCGATGTGGGACAAATGTTGGCGATCTTTGTTACGATCTCGCTAGCTGTGTAACTTATTGTAGTGATCTCGCTACGAGTCGTACTCATTAGACAGAGCCTAGCTTGAGATTCTCTAGCGAGTTCTTAACGACAAAACTTGACACACCTGGCAAACAATTGTAGCGCTTGGAGAGTAGTGACGTCGCTACAGTATACGGACCCATCACGAAAAATCTTTGAAATTCCATCAGTAATTATTTTGGTTGGGGATGCCAACTTGGTCAATGAAAAGGTGTGAATGCCATCAGTAAAAACCTTTGAAATTCCATCAGTAATTAATTTATTTTGGGGGTTTGCATGGGGTGTCCATGGAAAGGTGAGAATGCCTTTACATTTTCCTTCCATTAATACCATAATGACTGCTTTTTGTCTAGGAACTCTGACAGATTTTTGAATAATAGAGCACCTCAACCCTTTAAATATCAACCCCTTCTCCATTTAGAACCTCATTAGACCCTTCATTCCCACATTCCCTTCTGCCTTCTCATATTCCTTGCCTTCTGCTTCTAATGGATGTGTCTCTATTCAGCGCCCTGCCAGATGACATGATAAATCTGGTATTGATTCGTGCTGAGTTCGACTGGGTTCTTCGTTGCTACGTGAGCGGAAGAGCGACCGAGTGGGCTCGACAGTGGCTCACCGAAGCTTCTGCAGTAGGTCACACACCGTCGACCTATGTGTTGGCTGTTTTTGCAATCTGCGAAGGTGACATTCAAAGAGGCATGAATGTCATCACAACCATGAAGAGAACTGACAAACAGGGCCTCCGTCTAGCTAGGCAATGCGTCAGAAGAGGTCTGAGATACGCTTGGGGTTGGACACACTACCGCGGGTACTTCTCAGAAGCAGCAGTTAGGCCAAGGCCGATCTGCTGCATTCCGCATGCTGGCCTCAATGACTTTGTGAGGTACGATCCCTGGCTGCCCCTTGATCCGGCTGACATCACCTGTGATGCATGCACTTGCGATCAAGAACTGCTTCATGTACTCGGTGTACGAATCATCTACTAGTATTAGTTGTTTGTTCTTTACTATGTATTTTTGCATCACCAGTTTGTTTCGATTGTAATGAAGTTGTGTTTTCCATTTTGGCACATTTACAATTAATTTTTTCTTGTTTTGATATATTGTCCCTTACATTTTATTTATTCATCCTAAGAGCCCATATCGTATCAGCAAAATCATTCACTTTTTGTATAGTGCGTGGACATAGGGATATCGTCACTGTCACGTTTCATGATGATTTATTATGAACAGAACACCAAGCGACATCGCAACTAACTAGCACCTGCTTACGAGGTCCTCACGATATCGCAACAAGACGTATTCAGTCAACAGAGCCTGGCTAGAGAATCTGTAGCGATCTCGCAACAAGCCGTATTCAGTCATATAACACCTTTGGATAGCCTGCGAACTCGTAACATTTCAATCACCCTCACATGCACTGTAAATTGAACAATGAAAAATTTGACGTGCACCAAAGCGATACCGTAACAACAAACGCAATATACTACCGTCCCAGTTACGACATCTCCCACATCCTCGCCTGCTAAAATTAGGGTTTAGCAAAGCTTACGATATCGCAACGCTCAAACCTACAACTAACGAGATAACCTACGATATCGCTACAGACACGTTTATATTACTACAAAGGTTACGAGATCGCAACAACCAATTCAATTTAAGGCGGATACATTTTTTCCGCCTTGGTCAAGCATTTTTTAACGTCAAAACCTATTTCCGCCTTTAACTGCCTCTTTCCGTCTTAAATGTAATTTTTTTTGCTAGCTTGCAGAGGTAGCGAACTCGCTACTTTCAATCAAGGCGTAAAAAAACGCGCCAGGCTTAAACGCCTTAAATATGTGTCTTGCATCTACCCCTTTGTAGTAGTGACATCATCAAGTACAACATTCTAGAGCTCCCAAAAAATCACCGTGCCACTTTCTCAAAACCAAATTAAAAAGCCTTGTTCTATTATAATAAAGATCCACAATCTGAACCTTGATGCTGCCCACCTGGTCCATCCGGGTGGTCCCTTAGTCCCTGATCCGATACCTAGCCCTGCAAGACAGAGCCCCGGGAGGTACTCGAGGGTATACCCTCCGGCGTGATGATGAAAGATGGATCTTGGGAGAGAAAAGGGGTATTCACTAGAATAATGAGAAGATACTTACTTGGAATAGTGCTGAAGAGCACTATTTATACAGTAACCCATGCTCTCCATGTGGTCCATGCTCTGGGTGTCCTCTAGTGTGCTTGTCCCTTTCCGAGTTGTACGAACCCGGATACTGCCAAGCTGTGCTTACCTACTGGTGGGCCGAGCCCATGCTACTGCCAAGTAGTTGGGCCTGGGCCTGGTATCACCACTATCAACCTGCAACCCATTGAGTCTGGTGACCTCTTTACGAGGTTAGACAGCAGACTGAGCAGAGTAGTCTGTAAAGCATATACCGAATTATTCTATATGGTCATGATACTAGTAAGAAAGCTCATCAAGAATTAAACTAGATATTTTTATAAAGATTTCTCTCCTTAGGTGATATTTTACAGTACAAAATTAAGAATAGAATATCGCAAAGATTTAAAAACAGATATATGTAAATTAATATTAGTATTAGAGCAATTTCAACCAATACTGAACTGACTGGATAGTGAATAAATTGGACAATAAATTGAAATACTCTTATAATGTAAATATGAAATTGGATGTCAATTTGAGTGTAATACAACTTCCCAAAACTATTTATAAATCTAAAAAATATGTATGCCTTTTCCCACTAGTTAGTAATGTATATTAGTTATTATTGGACCTAACAAATCTATCCATCTGGTCCTTACTTATATCTGTATTTCCCATTTTTTTTTTCTTTGTTTATAAATGGTTTATTGTCTTAACTTTACAGGCAGATCAATTCAGTTCAATAAATATATAAAGTGATGAAATGGGAAATATAGCTATAGTTAAGGACTAGAGGGATAAATTTAGTCATACTAATTCTATATTTAATTATACTAATTTTCATTTCAGTTCAATTTTATTAAAATCAATTTAATTGAATTCCGTTAAGTCTATCAAGAAATAAGCTCAGAAGAAAGGAGCCTAACCCACATTACCTATCCAAAATCATCACATTATGTCCTTGCACATTTCTATAAATATAGCATCCTTGAAAGAATTCAATATCACAGAATCAAGTAACATTCCACTCTTTCCTAATCTATTACCCCAAAAATGGCGATAACTTCAGCCCTAGGGTTAGCAATGTTGTGTGTGACATTTTTTATGTCCCCTGTAATGGTAAACTCCAACTCTCTGAAAGAAATAGGCTTGTACGTGACTATCATTACCAGTGGTCCGAATGCCAACACAGTTCTCGTTGCTGGCCCCGGTCCCGGTCCTGCAACAAATGACACCGCTTTTGGAGCAGTAAACGTTTTTGATGGTATATTGAGAGAAACCGCTAATAAGCTTTCACCCGTTGTTGGAAGAGTACAAGGTATACAAGTAGTCTCATCCAAAAATGGCAACCGACTTTACTATTCATTATCAATTATAATTGAACGTGGAAAGTACAAAGTTGGCACTTTGCAAGCTCAAGGAAACCTCAAAGTTGTAACATCGGGAATTGGCGCCGGACAACTTGGATTAACTTCGGGTACTATGGCTTACCGGAGTGTGAACGGTTATGTGGATGTTCAGTCGGTTCCACAGGTTCCAGCACCAAACACTATTATCTTTCTGCTGAAAATTTTCTACAAGGACATTGATGACTAATTAGCTAACTATAATACTTCACAAATAAAATGTTGGTCCAAAATAAAATTCATGTTTTATTGCCATTTACATATGGTACTATAAGAATATGAATTTTATTTTCGACCAAAGCAATATTATTACAGCTTCCTCCTCCTACTTCCTTGCCTATTATCATTATTAATTATCTGCCAAATTACGACTCTTAATTTCAATTCCCGAATCGATCGGTAACTCATACCTACAAATTGCGCAGTTAGAAATGGTTAAAAGTCTACTAGGCGCCGAGCTATACAATGCATGGTACCATCCCATTCATTACATCAGCTAACAAGAGAACTACACTTTCTTTTTATATGGATTAATTAGGATTAAGTTTTCATATCAAATCCTGACAAAAATTAAGTTTTATTATATATCATTAAATTTTATGCTATCAAGTCCCTGCACATCTCTATCAGTCCCATCCTCTAGCACAACCCTTGTGATACGGGCGATCGTACCGTGCTCCAAATTTGAGTGGTTTCAAATATTTTAATATTTTATTATATCTGATGTGTAATTGAAATGAATTTGTAGAAATTTACAAAGAATTGATTAAAAAATTGAACCAGAGAAGATTTGAGTAGAGCCTAAATTTTATATACTCTTATAAGAAATTAAATAGAAAAAGATTGAAGGGTCGCAATTTTTTTGCTACCCTAGACCCAATTCACTACTGCACATTGATAGGGTATTCAGAGTTCCATAGGTTCATACACGGCATTTTACAAGTGCCGTAACAAGATCGTCAATTAATTTTTTCAGGTGACGACCTACTCCTTTGAAATGAAAAGTAGTTTTTATGATTTCAACAGTCCTAACCCGATTTCTTGATGTCTTGAAGGCTCCTCATAACTGACATTTTGTTATTATCGTAAACGAATTAACTTTCATTTCAAACGTTTTGGAAATTGTTCAAAAATAATTAACATTGAAGAGTTGGTACATATAATTTTAACAGAGTCGGCCCTTATTATAAAACATATGACTGCAATGCTTCAGACTCAAAATTTCTAATTTTTGGTGGCCTTATTTATTGGGATGTTAATATGTGTATATATAAACCCTTTAAGAGGGATAAACCTCGATATTGAGGTGTGTTTCATATTCACAATTATATAGACAGTACATGGGTAGAAACCCTAGTTAAACCCTAGGCTGATACACATTGGGCTCTAGGCCCATAATACTATCTAACACCCCCCCTCAAGCTAAGCGTCGGGTTAACCGAGACGCAAAGCTTGGATCTAAAGAACTCAAACAAAGACTTTGGAAGACCCTTAGTGAAGATGTCCGCTAACTGCAACGAAATGGGAACATGACTAACACGGACCTTAGTTGAAGCAACTAACTCCCGAACAAAGTGATAGTCGATGTCGATGTGCTTGGCCCGCTTATGAGCCACTGGATTCTCAGCTAAAAAAATGGCGCTGTTATTGTCACATAACAACAATGGCGGCCCTTCAAGAGGAAACTGTAAGTCTCGAAGAAGATGATAGAGCCAGACAACCTCTGCCGCTGTATTGGCAAGTGCACGGTACTCGGACTCTGAACTCGAACGAGATACTGTAGGCTGTTTCTTGGCACTCCAAGATACCAGATTACCGCCTAAAAACACCGCATAGCCGTAGGTCGATCGTCGAGTTTCCAAACAACGAGCCCAATCAGCGTCTGAGTAAGTACAAATATCAGCACAAAGAGTAGACGAACCTCCGGAGCGAAATGTGAGACCATGATGAGGCGTGCCAGCCACGTAACGTAGAATCCTGGTAACTGCAGCAAAGTGATCCTCGCGAGGGTCCTGGAGATATTGACTAACAGAATTCACCGCAAATGACAAATCAGGACGAGTAATGGTCAAAAACTGAAGTGCACCAACCAAAGACCGGTAGAGAGTCGGATTGCTGAACGGTGCACTAGTGCTACTGTGAAGCTGCGAAAGTGGTACGAATGGAGTGGTTACCGGAGAAGCATCTGTCATACCCGCCCGACTAAGAATATCTCTGGCATACTTGGCCTATCCAAGAAAGAGGCCAGATGGTGTAGAAGAGACCTCAAGGCCAAGAAAGTAATTCAAGTACCCCAAATCCTTGATCGAAAACTCTCGATCAGTCCGTGCGATGAACTGGCGAATGGCTCCAGCATCGTTACCAGTAAGAATGATATCATCCACGTACACCAACAAGTATAGTAAAGTAGAGCCTCGTGAGTAGACAAACAACGACGTGTCAGAAGAACTACACCGAAATCCAAGTTGTCGGAGATAAGAGCTGAACCGATCAAACCAGGCACGAAGAGCTTGTTTGAGTCCATAAATGGCCTTCTGGAGTCGACAAACATAGTCAGGCCGAGATGGATCCTTATAGCCAACAGGCTGAGCCATATAAACTGGAGTGTCAAGAACACCATTGAGAAAAGCATTCTTGACATCAAACTGGTGTAGAGGCCACTGTCTCAAAGTAGCAATGGCAATCACTGTACGCATCGTTGCAGCTTTGACCACTGGACTGAAAGTGTGGTCAAAGTCAAAACCAGGAATCAGAGAATATCCCTGAGCAACCAGTCGAGCCTTGTAGCGTTCAATGCTACCATCAGCTCGATACTTCAGCCGAAATACCCATTTAGAGCCAACTATGTTTGCATGCGTTGGTCGAGGCACCAACTCCCAAGTTTTCTGATGTCGAAGAGCATCCATTTCTTCATCCATAGCACGAACCCATTTCGGGTCTTTAAAGGCTGCACGATAATCCCGAGGCTCAGAATGGTCCATAACCTGAGCAAGAAAACCGGTAGTAACAAAGTCTGGGCGAGATATCACACGACGAGTACCATCTTGGTTCTTGGTAACCATATGATGTCTGTGGTGAGATGGAGAATCTGAATCAGTGGTAGAGTCGGAATCAGATCCAGAAGAAGTCCGAGAGCCTGATGGAGATGGCGGAGATGGTGGAGATGGAGGAGATGGTGGTGGTGATAAAGTAGCGGGCATCCTCGGTGAAGGAGCAGTCAGAACAGCTGGAGATGAGGAACGATCATCTGAAGGACAGATAGAGCAAGACCTGGAAGACGACGGTGCGGGCGACGGCATATCAACCGGTGTAGCCAACACAGGATCAACTGGTACAGTTGGCGAACGTTCGACTGGTGCACCTGTTGGTTCAAAAAATGATGAGACTTCCAAATCCGAGACGGGTCTTTCCCTAGAAGATGAGACATAGGGAAAACATGTTTCGTCAAACTGGACATGGCGAGAGAAATAGACACGACCGCTAGTAGGGTCGAGGCACTGATAACCCTTGTAACTGGGGTTATAACCAATAAACACACATGGTATAGAACGAGGTGCAAACTTATTCTCAGCAACCGCACGCAAACACGGGTACACTCGACAACCAAAAGGATGAAAGACTGTGTAGTCCGGAGTAGTCCCATAGACAGTCTCAAAGGGTGATCTACCACCAAGAACTGAGCTGGGGAGACGATTGATTATGTAAACAGCCGAAGAGAATGCTTCCACCCAGTAAGAATGTGGCATATGTGAGTGATATAACATTGCAAGACCAGTCTCTGTAATTTGACGGTGTTTACGCTCAGCTCGACCATTCTGAGCAGGTGTATATGGACATGACATCTGATGATGAATGCCACAAGAAACAAAGTGAGCCTGCAAACGATGATTAGTGAACTCCGTACCACCATCAGTCTGAAAAACCTTGACCTTCGCAGAAAATTGGGTCTCAACAAATTTCTGGAAGCGAAGAAAGGTGTCGTAAAAATCCGACTTATGCCGTAATGGATAAAACCATGTGAATCTTGAAAAATCATCAATGAATACAGCATAATATGAAAAACCATGTGCGGATGCAGCATATGCTGGAGCAGGTCCACATAAGTCACAATGCTCCTTCTCTAACAAAACTGTTGCCCTCTTATCACTAACAGTAAATGGTAACCGACTGCTCTTGACCATCTGACAAGGAGAGCAACTAACAGGTGCAGGTAAAAGTGAAGTGGCAGAAATGTGACCCTTCTTATTCAGCAACTGAACAGTGTCATAGGATACGTGCCCAAGACGAGAATGCCATAGCTCAAACGGGGCCCGGAGCTTTCCAGAGCGCAGCTCACTCAAAAAACAAGAATCACCAGTATCCAAATAATAAAGGCCCGCAATATGACGGCCTTTACCAACTATCTGTCCTGTCTGTTTATGCTGGATAGAAAAGACATCGTCAACAAATGTGATATTCACTGGCAAGTCAAGAGTGAGTTTACTAACAGACAACAAGCTCTTAGTAATCTGAGGAACCACAAGTACATCGCGAATGGATAAACCAGAGATATTACACTCCCCAATGTGAGATGCCGGTATAGGCTGACCATTACCAACATAAACAGGTGGACCAAAGTAAGGAGTTACATTCCCAAGACGACGAGAACTATCAGTCATATGAGCTGTAGCACTAGAATCAACAATCCATTGGCTCGAAAAATGACTACGATCAAAATTATTAAAATAATTCACCTTATCTGCGATCCAGCTATTAGAGCGATCTGCCCGTGATAATAAAGCCAAATTCACCATCATAAAATCCGAAATAATCTCAACACAACGTGCATACACCAAAAATCAATATATCCAAACAATAACAAATGCAAATACTACTTCGATCCCGTAGTACCCAAATAATCGAGTTTAACTCCAATCTCGTAAGTTCGTAAACAAATTACTCCAAACCGTGCAAAATGGGTGCAACTCGATGGAATAATAAAAACAAAAGCAAAGGTTTAGATGAGTACTCGGATAGCGCGCCGTACGTGACAACTAGGAAAACAGCAGTAGGACCAAGGCGCGCGAGCTGGGTGAAGATCAGCACGTGTAGGCACGCGCGACAGGATGAGAGGATGCAGCAGGACCAGGCGCGCAATGCGCGAGCAGGCTGAAGAGTCGCGCGTGACGCGCGACAGGAACGCGTGAATCTGACCTGCAGCCGAGAGTCGGCTCCCTGGAGAAACTGAGATGCAGAGACGACGACCGGTGATGACTGGCCTATCCCGAAGACAACGACTGGTAGCGGAGGACGGGAATAAGTGGACAGCGATGATCAGCTATGAAACGGGGTCGACGATGAATAGAATAACGGTGAGGGGGAACGAGCGGAGAAATCAAGCACAGCGTCGACCGGCTGAACAGAGGAGTCACCGACAATGCTTCAAACAAACTGAAGCTGAACAAGCGATTTCGACGTTACTACAACGATTCAATCCCACAAGGCCAACCGAAAATAAAAATTAATTAGGGTTTTGGATCGAAGGCGACTGATACCATGTTAGAGGGATAAACCTCGATACTGAGGTGTGTTTCATATTCACAATTATATAGACAGTACATGGGTAGAAACCCTAGTTAAACCCTAGGCTGATACACATTGGGCTCTAGGCCCATAATACTATCTAACAAACCCTAACCATCAAAACTCTCTCTTCAACTCTTCTATCTTCTTTCCCATCTTCTTCTTTTTTTTTCTTTTTTTTTTAAAGTTAAAACCATCCAAGTGGACGGGAGGATTATTCACGGCTCCTCAACCCTAATAAAAGCAGTAGAATTACATGATCAGATTTGAAACCCAATATTACACATGAAACCCTGTTGGGGTAACTGTGGCAATTTGTTACCCGAAGGCTATACTACGATCTAATATCGGAAGTAAAGTGAGATATCAGAGGTGTGTCTAAAAATATTACAAGAAAACTAAGTCATCTCTGTATTGATGCCGGTCACAGCATAGCTAAAAACAGACTTCCCTCCTTCTGCTGCGTATAGACATCACCAAGTACAGCATTCTAGAGCTCGTTAGAATTTTCTCATCTTCTTATAATGCAAAGATGGGGAAGAAACTGTTCAACTCTTCTATCTTCTTTCCCATTTTTTTATAATGGGAAGATTGGGAAGAAACTGTTGATTACGTTTTTTTGTTGAATAAGTGTGAACCATATCGGTTAGTTTCTCTATTTAATAAGTGTGAATTTTCTACCTTAGAATTGTTCTTCAATTTGATTGATTAGGTCTTGTGTCTGCAAAGTTTGATCTGATTTTTGAAGTCGATACTTTGTTCTCGTCCTAATTTTATAGGTCATGTCTTGCTCTCGATCTAGCATACAGGTCGTGTGTAATGTTGTCGATCTGATTTATAGACCGTGTATCAGTTTGTGATTTGTGTCTTTCAAGGTGTTAGCAGTTTAATTAGAGAACATAGATCATGTTCTGGATCAAGTGGTGTTATAATCAGTTATAGCAAATCCCTGCTTGCTGTAATGGTTGATGCACGAGCAGTTTCGCTTTGCCAAGCGGTTTTGGTGATTTTTGCTGCTAGCAAGTTAATATCACCGAGGGTAGTATTGTATTTTTTGTTGGATTTCCAAATCTGTAATAGTAAAAATAATAATAGATTAGTTAAATTTGATATATTTTCACAATAATTGCTACTATTTGCTAATACCATCGTTGGATTATCAAAAAAAAAATTTATCTATATAAAAGAAAAAAACATCTTTACAAAAGAAAATAATAGGTATAATGAATCTGTTAACATAAATAAACAGATTTATAATAGAAAATGAAATGCAATAATCAGCTATTTTCTTCTGATCTCATTTTGCACTAAACCATTACTGAAAATTTTATTGGTGGTTTCGAATAAAAATTTCTTACATATTAGATAGATTCAACAAGTGATCAGTGTATTATGATACTCTCTAGTGAGTTAGAATTGATCACAAAATTTTACTCTAAAATCTTAATTGGTAAATATATTTTTAAGAAACCAATTAATAATCAAAGAAATGAAAATATTATAATTCTTTTCAATTTTGATATTTTTCAATACTTAAAACAAAACTAAATATTTTTATTTTTGTACACATATATTAGGGTCTCTCTTTTATAATTGGATCAAGTCTTTTAAATCTCAGTGGCAGTATACTGGATTTGAATACAGTTCAAAACAGTTTGGTAGTTCCTATAGTTTAAAAAGTCGATGAACGACTTTGTTATTTTGATTTTTTAAATGTATGCAGGATTAAAAAAAATACCCAATCAAAATCGTTCTCATGGATTGAGATTTCAAATTCATTTTTTTTTTTTGAAGGAAAACAAATATTATAATCATGTTAATGGAAAACGTGCAGAATCGTTTGACAAAAAAAAATGTGGGAGGAATATTCCACTCTAATCTACTAGCTGTCTGTTCCCTAGCATATCCGGCTAATGAATCGGCCAAATTATTGCTGTTTCTTGGTATCCCACATGGGAAACCCTTGTCAGACTCCACAATCTTCCTCTTCAGCTCCTCAACTAGATTATGGCACATCACTGTAGGTGGTTCCATGTCTCTCACTATGCGCACTAGGTTCAGGAAATCTCCTGCGACTGTTCTGCAATCCGTTGCTATCTCGTTCGCCAAGTCAAGCGCCAAACCCAAAGCCATCGCTTCTGCCAAAAACGGATCTGATATTCCGGGGACATTCGACGATAGAGTTTTGATGAAACCGCCATCCTCCTCCAGTGCAATTGCCGCTAACCCTGCTCTGCCATCCTTTACACTAGTATCAAATAAAACTCGAGAGCCACCAGGTAGCGGCCTCAGTAATGAATCTTCTGCGAGGTCGTCTGACGTTCTCTCAGGCCAGGAATTAGCCGCGTGGAAACGCCGTAAATTTGCAGCCACTGAAACCGCTATATATTCCGCCTCCATGGTTTTATCAGTAAAGATACGTTGATTCCTTTGTGTCCATAGTGCATCACACATCATCAATATTAGTTCCGTGGTATCAGCCGCGTGCACCGACAAGATGTGCTTGAACCACAGCTCCCCTCGATTGAACTGAGTAGCTCGAACAAGGTCTAGTAGACCTGCTGCAG
This sequence comes from Sherardia arvensis, assembly GCA_948330725.1. NCBI lineage: Eukaryota > Viridiplantae > Streptophyta > Magnoliopsida > Gentianales > Rubiaceae > Sherardia > Sherardia arvensis. Next base: position 33,109,669 of record OX415241.1, read on the forward strand.
TCCACATCTTAACAGCAAACTCGCAGGTGAAGAATAGATGAGCTGAAGTACCGTTTTCCTCGTTGCAAAGCGGACATGTTTGAGAAACCTGCATTGTTCTGGCAAGTAAGTTGGCACTTGTAGGTAACGAGTCTATAACAAATCTCCATGCAAAGTGCTTCGCTCGTTGTGGCACTCTAAACTTCCATAGGCGGCTCCAAAACTTCTTATCAGGATTTCAAATTCATTTAAGATTATGTTTGAAAAGAATAAATTCTCAATTAATTGAGACTTGATGTAGCCAAGAAAATAAGCATTGTTACATGCAGTATAATATTTACTTATGCAGTCCGTATTTATTCATGAAGTGTCACTAATACCCTCAGTATTTATTTAAAATTAAATATGATTTCTATAAATGAGGATATATCAGAAATTTTAAATACAAATACGGACTGCGAAAGTAATATTGAACTGCATCTATCAATACGACCTAATCCATCATAATTATGATTCTCCTGCCCCTCAGCAGCCAGTAATAATGTTTGCGCCAAACTCTGGCTGCGCTATATCACTATTCACTGGAGACTCTAGTGATCAAAATTAAAATTTATTCTATAATCAGGGACCGATCGAGATTATATATATGATTTTTTTTAAAAAATAAAAGCAGACATAAAAATTGTTTATACCTTAATAATATTTATGTAATTAAAAATAATATTTGACTTGATAAAAATTATAAATTTGTACACAGATCACTACAAAAAATCACTCCTCCAGTAGCGACATAATTTTAGTGACGGAACGGTAAACGTCGCTAAAGTTACTACATTTTAGTGCGTCACTAACTGTTACAGACACGTGCATATGTCACTAAATGAATAGATGACACCTGCTCAGGTCATAAGTCTTTGTGACGCTTGAAGGTATCATTATATAGCGACAGTCAAGGTATCATTATATAGCGACGTGTCAAACTGTCGGTGTTTATCCTTACTCTTATAAACGTCGCTAAGATATTGATTCCAGATTAGAGTCAAGCATATGGGTCTTCCGTTGACCCACACAACGTAACTTGCAAAATGAGCCAAGTAAAATCTAAAATTTATATTCCTACCCAACTTAATAAAATAGTTTTTTTTTTTTTTTTTAAACCACAGCAAAATGTCAATACATATCACAATATTCTGATCCTACCAGTTCTCCCAAACCAATATTCACAACATTCAGAAATCCAATTTAGTCCCCTTGCCAACTTCATTTAAGGACAAATTAATTAAAAACATCTAAACCACAAATTTTTTTATTTTCCAACCAAACCACGATGAAGAACACATGAAATGGTTACAAAGTTTTCCAGTCATGAGGAGCAATGATTCCAGGAGTTCTTCCTCGTCTTTAACTCATAGCGTACTTCTGCGTCCAGCTGCGCGCAGTGGCCTCGTACTTGGCCCTGTCAGTCTTATACATATGCGCGATCTCAGGCACCAAAGGGTCATCGGGGTTCGGGTCAGTCAACAATGAACAGATTGACAGAAGCACCTTGGATATGGTAAGTGCTGGGCTCCACTGCTCCTTAAGAATGTCGAGACATATACTTCCATTGCTGTTGATGTTGGGGTGGAAGACCTTAGTCCTGAAGGCCACCTTTGGGGGCTTGAAAGGATAATCCGGAGGGAAGTGAATGGAAACTAGGAAGACGCCACCAGCATAAGGGCTATCCCCAGGTCCCATGATAGTTGCCTGCCAATGGAACATATCTTCGGCTACCGGACCTGCGCTGCACGAGGTCGGCGGGTCCTTCTGCAAATCCTTAAGCTCCTTCAAAATCCTCTTGGACGCCATCCCTTACAGATCAGAACACACCTGATGAAGGGAGGAAAAGCTGGATGGGTGAGGGGGATTGATTGATAGGTTTTGTGGGGAGTTGTTTATATTGAAGGGAAAATTGGAGCAGTATAATTAGAGTACATATTTAAAAAGTAAATATGGTATATTTTTGCTTTAATTTTCTTAGTCGTAACATATGTAATAACGTTATTTCCTTTTAATATATATATGGTGTTTTGATAATAAAAATCAACATTTTTGTTTCATCAAAAAATTAGCATATTAGTGATATACTATACTACTACCAAGTAGGCAAATGCACCAATTACCAAATCTTTTTTTTTCTCACAATTACCAAATCATAATCAAAACATTTCTCATTGTTTTAAAATAAAACATTTCTCACTCTTTTTCATCATCATCATCATCATCACATTATAATAAAATTACATAAATTAAAAATCCAAAACATTTGTCCATTGCATCCTTCCAGTTATTTCCGATCTCGTTTCAGGATATATTAAACTTTCTTGTTGCAGGGAACTCCTTTTCTCCGTCGACGTGGAAGGGCGGTTAAGATCGAGAACGGCGGCGATGGTGGGGAAGACGAGATAGAGGCGAAGATGACGTATTAAGGCCGGGGCGAAATCAATTCCAGGCTCGGTGATTCAGCTGAACAGTTCATCTTCGTCGGCGGTGATGGCGGGGAATGTGCGGTTCGTCTCCTTCTCTCTAAGGTCGTGATTTCATTTGTTCGATTAGCAATTGATTGGGTTTAGGCCTGAATTCTAATTGTTAGATTGATGGAGTGAAGTTATGTTTTGCTGTTTTATGAATTGTGATGCATGAATGCTACTCAGTTACTTGGGTCTGTGTTTTTCTGCAATCTTTTTGGGTTTTGGGACTTCTAATGGATATAATTTCTCTTGCTGGACTCTTAGTGAGTGGATACTTTAGAAGATAGCTGAAAAATTGCAACAATTGTACTTGAAAGCAGTGTATGATATTTGCTATTGATCCATTAACCTTTTGATGAATCACTCTTGCTATTAAATCCAGTATGCTGTTTATTTTGAACTGCATTGCTGGTTTTCCGGTGCAAGGTGACTGTATGTTAGAGTTGCAGCGGTGTGGATCATATATGTGTGACATTGGCTCTTTTTTACCTCTAGTGAAACTCTAGATTACCATTAATTTATCGTGGTGTTTAAAGCCTGTTATTTGACTTTCTTGTTCATTTGATAAAATTGGTCTTTAATGACGTGCATTCCTTTTTGTCTTGGCTATGATCTTTCAGTCGGCAACATTGTAAAATGTACCCTAATTTGCTGGGAGCACCAAATGCTGTGGAGGCATAGCAACTGCTTTAGTGCTTTCTGCAGTCGCATTCATTTTCAATAAGAACTTAGCTATGTGACTTGCATAATTAACAACGTAACTTCTCAGATTTATGTTGATATTGGTCTTATATTGTGACTGTTCAGTGTACATTGTATTGGACTGCTGAGGTTTTCAGTCATGTGGAAGGTGTTCCATAGAGCGAAGATCTCCAAAAAAACCTCACAACGACTGTTTGAGAAACCAGGTTGCTTTAATCTTTTTTGTGTTGTTTTTTTCCTGATGTGTGAACTGATTCGTAGAAATTGAATAAATTTTTGATTCAGATAAATTACTCGAGTAAAGATTTTTCTGTGATAGCCACCAAGGATTGTCAGCCCTGGGCAATTTCAGTCGCTAGGTATGCTTCTGCTTAATAATCATCATTTTTGCTTGTAATGTGGGCATGCTATATCAATCTGTAATTGAAATCGGGTTTATTGATTGTGTATCTGAATTAATGTCTTTTGTTGTACTCTGGTTTAACCTTTGATGGTTAAAAGGAAAGCCATTAACCTCTCCTTCACTGAGCTACAGAAAAATCTTCTCAATTTCACCTAGGTAAATGTGCTCCAATTACGTATACACTCTAAAGTAACATCTAAGTAGATATTTTTTTCTTTTATCTCATGTCATGCTCTTGATATTTATTTATGATGAATGAGACTTGCTTATCTCGTATATCTCATATATAGCGAGGTTCTTATTCAGCATTTCAATTTTCAGACCACTGTTGCTGCTGCCTTCATGAATATATTTGTTGTTTATGTGAATCAGCTGTCAGACATCAAAGGTGACAAGGTACAAAAAATGTTATTGAAATTTGATCAGTATATTTCATCACGTGTTTATATAATGTGTACACACGAGTTTCATTTGCATCAGTTGAATATTGATTTTGCAGATTAATAAACCATACCTTCCATTGCCATCAGGCATCTGGAGAAATTTCTCTTAATGCTGGTCTGGCCATTAGCTTATCTTTTGCAACAATGGTAAGAGCATCTCCAATATTTCCTCTATCACAACTTAAACTGCACCTTGTTTTTACAATTTGATTATAAATTTCAAATTGTACTTTACGTTCCCCTCTGATAATGATAATTTCTATGTGTTTTTAATTAATGAGCATTTGTGTCTATCATAAGCTTATTTTTAGATTATTATTGCTTATTAATACATAAGCTTCTTTGTCTATCATTGCAGATGGATATAAGGCTAGGCAATGGTTTAATGAGCTTGAGGTATAAATATGAAAGAACTGTTGAAACATAACAAAAAAGCTGGACTTTATATTTGTGTTACCTAATCTGCCAGTGTATATGTATTAGTCACTCTGTGACTGTCGTATCTTTTTGATGATTGGCCTTTCTGTTTAAAATCCCTTGAAGGGATATCAAATGAACAGTATGTTGCTGGATGGTGAATCTGAAGTGCCCGGTTTCAGATGCTTCAGAAAAGTACACAGGCGACATGTAAGTACATTCTGCCTTGCCTTTTTTCTATGTGATTAGATACTCGATTGTGATCAATAATTAAGATCAGGTTTTAATTATTTATGCGATGAGATCAATAATATTTATGCGGTGACTCTTTATATAGTTTGCTTCCCCTTTTATATCACTTGTGTATTAGATCTCGAGATGGTCATCAATCCGAGGAACCAGAGAAAATTCAGAAATTTCGAGAAAAGGTAGTTTAATCTCATCTTCTGAAATTTATATTTTGAGTATTGTAATTATATGTTCTGGCTTGATGGTTTTGTTCTTGTTCTCGAGGGACAAACCAGTATATGATAAAGGCGGGTGGAATGAGCAGCCCGTGGTATCAGATGGCATGATGTGGACGTTTTACTGGTATTGTCTTGTTCTTATTCAGAAGTTTCTCTTTTAATGTTTTGCGTTTTGCAAGCTGAAACTGCTGTGACTTTTGTGGGGTTTAATGTTTTTCAGGTATAATAGAGCACTCTGCCCTGATTGTCAAACTAAAATAGCGGAGCCTGCTTTATGTTTACTGTGCGGTAAACTGTGTATTGCTGTCTCTAACATTATTAGGGGGCAGTTTTACAGGGTTGTGATATGCTTACAATCACCAGAGGGGTTACAACTTCGCGATATGTATTGCGTAGATTTAATGATTTCTTGAAGTTTCATGCTGCAGTAAGTGTTTTACTTCATTTTTTTTTTCCTAGTTCCATGATTGCTTGGGATTTCTTGTATTGATGATATATGTAAGTGATATTTCATCACTTATTTTGCAGCTAAAAACTGCCTTCCCCCGAAAAAGTCTTCCAGCAGCACCACCAAGAGGTGTCCTGCGTCTGAAAGCAAGGGCATTATTGGAAGAGGTAACCGATGAATAGAGTCTTTCCCTGTTGTCATTTCATGTAGTCCTTTTCTTTTCGCTTCTGTAGTATGTGCTTCTGGATAAATACAAGTGATCATGTTCAATAAGCGTGCTGCCTTTAGCTAATAGTTGTATGCCTCGAGTGTTTTTGTATGTTGCAGAGACGACGAATATTCGAAGAATGGACTGCATTATTGCTATCAGATATCGATGTATCAAGAAATTCTCCTGCTCGCCTAGGTATGTTTTTTAAGGCTACATGTGGTGTTTGGTATTAATGTATGATCAGTTGATGAATTTTGTAAGCTTTGAGCTACAATAGAATTGAGTTGCTCATTTTGTTTCTGTTACTCCGGACTTGGGTTTTTTTTGGTAACAAATCTTATGGCTAAAGATGTTTACGGTATCTGTGATATGGTTTATTGAATGGAAAAAAGTTGCTTGTTTTGGTTTAAGGTAATTTGCATATTCTATTCATGAATGCATTGATTTTTGCTGTCTTTCACTTTAGCCATTGATTATTTGTTATGATGATAATTGATGATCATCATATTTATATTATGATGATTATTGATGAATTTCTATTTCCATTTCTTTGTATATTTATGCAAATATATTTAGCTGATTAGTAGTTATTAGACAAATTTGGGTAGATTAGTAGTTACTAGAAATTTGTGGGTAAATTAGTAGTTACTAGAAATTTGTGGGTAAATTAGTAGTTACTAGAAATTTGTGGGTAAATTAGTAGTTACTAGAAATTTGTGGGTAGATTTGTAGTTACTAGAAAGATTTGGGTTGAATAGTAGTTATTAGAAATATGCATACTGTATTGTAAATATTTAACATTAATAGACTGAATTGCAATTAATGAAACAATTAGGGTCTAGATTATAAATTGCATTTTTTTTAATTCTCCTTAAGGATTCGCGACGCTTCCAACCGTCGTAATCCTCTGCGACGTTTGCAGGTGGAGATCTAGTTTGGACAATTCTAAGCGTCGGTAAATTTAACGGCATCTTGAAGCGTCACAAAAATATAAAGGCATTTTTACGCGTCGCAAACCCATTAGTGACGTTTACTTGTGTCAAATAATTTTAGCGACACGCTGAATACAGACACTTACTTGAAACGTCACTAAGTATTTTAGCGACGGTTTTAAGTGTGACTACCTAGCAAATTTTGCGTCACTACTGAAATTTTCTGTTGCAGTGAATATTTGGTATTTTGATGTTAAACTATATTTTAAAAAATTAGACTATAACTCAAGTGGGGCTTCATAGTTGAACTCATAATTTTTGGGCAAATCTACACATGTTTTACTAATAGAGCCATGTTCGGCAACTCCCCATGCATTGATGTTAAGCTATGTTTTGCTATTTTAATTTTAAAATTAATTAATATTTAAATTAGAAATGTTAACATGTAATCCGTAACATAACTTTTTACTTTGATTTTTTATTCTGTCCCACACATAATTTCTTAACTTTCCTTCTTTCTAATTTTGACATATATATTTTTAGGAAACTTGTGAATTACACACTGGTATTAATATCCTAAAAGAAATTATTTTCTTTCCTTTCCCACCTCACCGTTATCTGCAATCCAAATATCATCCATATATCAGATCATTATTCATAATCTTCTATGTATTCAATCACACATACACTATGTTTATTTCTAAAATAATAATAATTTACGACATTGTTAATTAGTGGAAAATTAAGATTTGAGACCCTGGGGAATTTGAGGTCCTGTGCGACCGCACCGGTCGCACACCCCCAGGGCCGGTAGTGTGTATCGATGCCGGTAATAGTATATCTAAAAGAAAAATTTCCCCTTTCTCCTGTGTATAGACATCACAAAGTATAGCATATTCTGACCTCTCAAGAATTCACCTTCCCACTTTTTCAAAGGCAAAACCAAAAAATCCGGTTCTACCCACTACCTAAACCTCAACTTGCGACCTATTGAACCTGGTGCCCTCTTAACCACCGGAAGACAAACAAGTATTTACGAGTTTTGACAGCAGAGTAGTCTGTAAAATATACCGAGTTATTATATCTAGCCATGATACTAGTACGAAAGCTCATCAAGAGTCTAATTAGAGATTGCTATAAATATTTCTCTCATAAGGTGATATTCTACAATACAAAATTAAGAAGAGAATCATAAAAACTTAAAAATAGATTTATGTAGATTAATATTAGTACTAGAGCAATTCCAACCAAGTCTAATCTGACTTATTGGTGACCAAATATTGAACAGAGCAAATGCAATCATGTCATATGTAATTGGAATACTCTTGTAATGTAAACATTACATTGGATGCCAATTTAAATGTAATGCAACTGAATGTTTCCCAAAGACTATTAATTAATTTAAAAAATATGTGCTTTTACCCACTAGCTAGTAATGTAGTTATTATTGGACCAAACTAATCCATCCCTCTGGTCTTTAACTATAACTATATTTCCTTTTTATTTTGTTTTTAAAAATTGAATAATAACTCAAATGAGCCCACAATAAAATTCCATCCTTTTCTCCCTCCCTCTCCTGAAAGTTGAACCCAAAACCTCTGGGTAAATTTACTAACGTCTTACCGTTAAAACCATTCTTGATGATACCCGCATGGTCGGTCCGAGTGGTCCCCTGATCCCTGATCCAATGACCTAGCCCTGCCAGATAGAGCCCCAGGAGGTACCCGAGGGTAGACCCTCCGGCGTAATGATGAAAGATGGATCTCGGGAGAGAAAATGGGTAATCACTAGAATAATGAGAAGATACTTACTTGGAACAGTGCTGAGGAGCACTATTTATACAGTAACACATGCTCTCCATGTGGTCCATGCTCTGAGTGTCTTCTAGTGTGCTTGTCCCTATCCTAGTTGTACGAACCCGGATACTGCCAAACTAACTTTCCACATAGTGGGCCGAGCCCATCTACGGTCGAGTAGTTGGGTCTGGGCCAGGTATCACCAATTCTCAACTCCCTTTTATTTTCTTTCTTTATTAACGGTTTGTTGTTTTGACTTTATAGGCTGATCAATTCAGTTCAATAAGTATATTATTTGATAAAATTTTGATAAATTTAATTATACTAATTCTATTTTTCATTATATTAATTTTCATTTCAATTCAATTTAATTAAGTTCAATTCAATTCAATTAATTCTATCAATAAATAAGCTCAGAAAAACGGAGCCTAACTCACACTACCTATCCAAAACCATCATCATTACGTCCTTGCACATTTCTATAAATAGCATCCTTGAAAGAATTCAATACCAACCCAAAATCAAGTAAGCTTCCACTCTATCGTAATCTATTATGCCAAAAATGGCGATAACTTCAGCCCTAGGGCTAGCAATGTTGTGTGTGACACTTTTTACATCTCTTATAATGGTAAGCTCCAATTCTCTGAAAGAAATAGACTTGTATGTGACAATCATTACCAGTGGCTCGAATGCCAACACAGTTCTCGTTGCCGGCCCTGGTCCCGGTCCTGCAACAAATGGCACCGCTTTTGGAGCAGTGAACGTTTTTGATGGCATATTGAGAGAAAGCGTTAAAGAGTTTTCACCCATTGTTGGAAGAGCACAAGGTATACGAGTAGTTTCATCCAAATATGGCGACCGACTTTACTATTCATTATCCATTATAATCGAACGCGGAAAGTACAAAGTTGGCACTTTGCAACTTCAAGGAAGCCTGAAAATTGTAACATCTAGCATTGCCGGAGAACTTGGATTAACTTCGGGTACTGAGGCTTACCGGAATGTGAACGGTTACGTGGAAGTTCAATCTATTCCACAGATTCCGGCACCGAACACAATTATCTTTCTGTTAAAAATCTTCTATAAGGAGATTGATGACTAATTAACTAACTAATATAATTTACCAATAAAGTGTTGGTCAAAAATAAAAGTCATGTTCCGATACCATTTACATATGGTACTTTACGAATATGAATTTATTAAAGCCTATGTAATTTACATATACATGCAAATAAAATGGGATATATATATATATATATATTATATATCTGTCGTCTATCAATTTATATTTTATCAAAATAAAGGAACTCTCATTTTAGAGCTCTTAAAATCATACGAAAATATATGATAAATTTTTTGAAAGTGATAGAGTTCCATACATTAACTAACAGGAGATTTGAATTTAAGTAGCTAGGTTGTGTGTAAAATACCATGAACCCAAAATACCATGAACTATATATAATAATTATAGACCTTCCTGCATGCGCCCCGGCCCATATAATATGCATGTATCGTCCTAATTGATTGAAAATTATATCCTTTTATGTGTAATTCATGTATTAGATTAGAATCCAAATGCTCTTAGTATTGTATTTTAAATTAAATTTAACAGTTATATAGTCATGTTTATTTTTCATAAAAATAGTACAACAATTACTGAACCTAATTGAAGACTGAATAAGATAAATTAAGAGTTAGTAATTGAACGAAGTCATCTTGTCACAATCAGTGATATCCCCGACATATTTTAGTTGAGACAAGAAAAGACCTGACTTTGAACGAGTCACTAGTGGAATAAGGGACGGAACACGGTGGTTCCGTCCCTATTGGACAGCGATTTTGACCGCCGTTTATGGTGGCGCCGTGTAATTGGCGTCACCGTTACACGGCGGTTTAAACCGCCGAGTAACGTTTCCGAATTCGGAAATCTATCTTGAAATCTATATCAAACTAAGTTTACGAGTTCGGAAAAGTTAGCCGGATAGAACAAAAAAAACGCAGACCAATTTGGCCGGCGAAATCAAAATCAGTATAAAAAAGTCTCACCCCCAAATCATGGGTACTTGTGGATCGATTAGATCGTACCACGAAATCCCAAGAATACAAACTATCATCCTAATCTATTGATTTTTGGACTAGATCATATGAAGAACACACATAGATTTAAAAAGTCAACCTTTTGTTAGAAGAAGGAGAATGAGAAGGAGGGGGAGGGGGAGGGGGAGAGAGAGAAGGAGAGGGAGAGGGAAAAGGAGAAGGAGATGGAGAAGAAGAAGAAGGAGAGTGAGAAGAAGGAGAGGGAGAAGAAGAAGAAGAAGAAGGAGAGGAGAGGGAGAAGTAGATAGAGAAGAAGAGGGAGAAGGAGATAGAGAAGAAGAGGGAGAGGAAGAAGATGGAGAATGAGTAGGAGAGAACTTGCATAAGAAGGAGAGATCCTGTTTGAAAACAACCATCCGGCTAAGTTTCCGAGTTCGGAAACCTTAGCCGGAACTCAATAAACGGCGGTTTGTTAAAAAATCACACGGAACCGTCGTTTATTAAGTTCCGACTAAGTTTCCGAACTCGGAAATTTAGCCGGATGCCTTACACGGCGGTTCCCTTATTTTCACACGGAACCGCCGTCTTTAGACGCCGTGTTCCGGCTTGATTCTACTAGTGAGTCACAGAAATATCAAGTAACTCAAGAACGAGCTCAAATTCAACTCAAACGCTGATGCGAACAATGAAGCTCAAAATACTACTGCAATGATGTTCATGAACATCTCACACGATGCTGTACGATGCTGGGTTTTACTCGACTTTTGAGTTGGGTTTTACTCGACTTTTGGGTTGGGTTTTACTCGACTTTTGAGTTGGGTTTTACTCGACTTTTGGGCCTCGATTTTGAGTGGCTTCCAATGTGATTTGGATTCTGTTCTTGGTGGTTTTGGATTCTCCTCTGTGAGTACTACAAAATCGACTATTTAAACACTAAAATCGGATCAACGGTGAATGAGATATCGATGCTCAAAGTTGATCTCTTGGACTGGAAATATTTGACGAATTGGGCCAAACTTGGGCCTAATTTTCAGAATATGAATTCAATTATTTTCCATAGTTGGGCCTAATATTAAATTCGAATTTTCAGCTGATAAATACAAGCTGTTGAGATAAATTCGAGTTTGTTCAGATAATAGAAGATCAATTCGAATATTTTCTGATTATCTAAGAACATTCCAACATATTTACTTACCAGTAATAGTAAATCAATTATGAGAGATTGTGATCTCAACATATTTACTTACCGGTGATAGTAAATTAATTATGGAAGATAATTATTTCATAATCATCAGACTTATCACTTTCTGATTCTGATAGGGTGTCTAGTGCCTATAAATAGAACCCTCTAAGTTCAGAATTTTTCATCCAATTCTTCAGCTGACAAGTCCTGGAGTCTCAATCTCTCTCTCTCTCCCTCCTCAGTCTAAAAGGTCCGACTTTGTTTCAAGCCTTTTTCCCGTGATTATGTGATAGATAGCCATTGGGCAAAGTGCGAGTACGAGGTACTGCTACTCTTTAGTAGGCGAGTACCTTGATGGTTTTACCCTGGGGGACGAAGGCTTTACCGGGCCAATTTCGTTTCCAGGGCAGTGACCTGTTACGACTCCATCTGTGTATATATCTGATTATCTAAGAACATTCCAACATATTTACTTACCAGTAATAGTAAATCAATTATGAGAGATTGTGATCTCAACATATTTACTTACCGGTGATAGTAAATTAATTATGGAAGATAATTATTTCATAATCATCAGACTTATCACTTTCTGATTCTGATAGGGTGTCTAGTGCCTATAAATAGAACCCTCTAAGTTCAGAATTTTTCATCCAATTCTTCAGTTGACAAGTCCTGGAGTTTCAATCTCTCTCTCCCTCCTCAGTCTAAAATGTCCGACTTTGTTTCAAGCCTTTTTCCTGTGATTATGTGATAGATAGCCATTGGGCAAAGTGCGAGTACGAGGTACTGCTACTCTTTAGTAGGCGAGTACCTTGATGGTTTTACCCTGGGGGACGAAGGCTTTACCGGGCCAATTTCGTTTCCAGGGCAGTGACCTGTTACGACTCCATCTGTGTATATATCTGATTATTTGATTTTTGGATTTATTGTGCATGATAATTAATTTTGTATTATCTTACAATTAATTTTCTGTATGTAGTTCCAACAGTCTGGAAACGAAATTTTATTTAGAACTATATGCTGTGCTTGAGATTTTTCCGAAAATCAATGTGTTAGTCGATTTATTATTCGAACAGATATATACATACGTTTTTGAAGCTATTTGATTAACATGAATATTATTAGTAATATGAATATTCTTCCCTGTCAATTAGTATGCATGTGTATATGTATTAGTTGTTTACCATGCATGTATATTAATCTGTCTTGTCAATTGGTGTATGCATGTTTGTATGTGTTAATTATGTGTTAATTATTTAGCATGACACGTCTCTTATTTACATACATATATTTTATGTAATCTTGCATGAATAATTAGAACACGCTAAATGTGTCTAGCAATCACGTGTATATTGCACGCTAAATAAGCGAGTCTTGCATGGAATGATTTCTAGCAATATGTAATTGATTTCTTTTCCATGCTTTAATATATATTAATTGATCATTGATATGTATATAACTTGATAAGCATGAACCAACGTGTTTGTATGTACTGTTTTCATAAAACCTGCTTGAATGTGTTATATGCTTGATTCGTGTGAAATCTCCGTCAATATTTTTATATTTGTACGGATTTTTCCAACACACGTATAAACACCAAAATTGATTTGGTTTGTTGTTTTGTACAACAGAACCATGTCTGCGAACAATAACGTCACTGCTGGACGTGATGGTAATGGGCTACCGCTGGTGCCATTTAACCATGTTGAAAGACCCGAGAAGTTCAAGACTGGAATGAACTTCAAAATGTGGCAGCAGAAAATGTTCTTTCTGCTGAACACTCAGGGTCTTGACAGCTACACCAACAAGGATCCACCTACGGTGGCCGAAGGGCTGGAAGCAGCGGCAAAGACAACAGCAGAAGAGAAGCTTCAGAAGTGGAACTCTGGCGATTACTTGTGCCACAACACCATTCTGAACTGCCTGAGTGATCCATTATGGAACATGTATCACACCAAGAAGCCATCGAAGACTTTGTGGGAGACCTTGGACAAAGTGTACAAGGGTGATGAGTCAGGATCCAAGAAGTGGATGGTCGGCCGATTCCTTGAATACAAGATGGTCGACACCAAGTCTGTTGTGGTACAAGCTCAGGAACTCCTGACATTGTGTAATGAGATGCAAGCTGAAAAGCTGGGAATGATGGAGGGCATGCAAGTCCAGTCAATCATCGAGAAGCTGCCTGCATCCTGGACAGCCTTCAAAAGCTATCTGACGCTCAAGAAGAAGGAGATGTCAATGCAAGACCTGTTGCACAAGCTACGTCTTCATGAAGAAGAGAAGGCCTTAATGAAGGCCAACATGTCTGCGGCGAAGGCGAACGTTGTTGAAACTGGTGGCGGTTCCAACTCAGACAAGCCTCGCAACGCCAAAAAGGGCACAAAACTGAAAGCAAAAGGTGGAATCTCTAAAAAGACGAAATTCACTGGAAAATGCTATAACTGCGGCACCATTGGACACAAGTCACCGGAATGCAAGAAGCCAAAGAAGAACCAGGCAAATGTGGTCGTAGATGCCGCCTAGGATGTGGACTACATGGACCTGTGCGCTGTGATCAGCGAAATGAATTTGGCAGACTCCAATCCCAAGGAGTGGTGGATTGACACAGGCGCCACAAAGCATTTCACCTGTGTCAGGGAGGCCTTTTCAAGCTTCCAAGCTGTGGAAAACGGCGAGCCATTTTACATGGGCAACTCAGCAACCTCTGTTGTTAAGGGACGTGGCACTGTGGTGCTGAAGATGACGTCCGGGAAGGAGCTTACCTTGAAGAATGTCTTGTATGTGCCTGACATTCGCAAGAACCTTGTGTCCGGTTCTCTGTTAGATAAGCATGGCTTTAAACTAGTGATTGAGTCTGGTAAAGTAGTCTTATCTAAGAATCATGTGTTCATTGGCCGTGGCTATGTGCTTGACGGCATGTTCAAATTGAACACTATGGTTGTACCTTCCAACAATAATGAAATGAAAACTTCTTGTTCTGCTTACTTGATTGAATCTTCCAATTTATGGCATGGTAGATTAGGACACGTGAATTATGACTCAATCCGACGATTGATGAACATGGAAAACATTCCATATTTGAAAATCGATCAAAGTCACAAATGTGAAACTTGTGTTGAGGCGAAAATGACTAGAACTTCGTTCAAACAAGTTAAGAGAAATACTAAACCGCTGGAACTTGTTCATAGCGACATTTGTGATCTCAAGTTTGTTCAAACTAGAGGAAATAACAAGTATTTCATCACCTTCGTGGATGATAGTACGAAATATTGTTATGTGTATTTGTTGAAAAGCAAAGATGAGGCGTTGGAGAAATTCATTCTCTACAAAACTGAGGTTGAAAATCAACTTGATAAAAAGATCAAGGTGATTAGAAGTGACCGTGAAGGTGAATATGTTGAACCATTTGGGCAATATTGTGCTGAAAAGGGTATTATTCACGAAGTCACTGCTCCTTATTCACCACAATCAAATGGTGTAGCTGAACGGAAGAATCGCACTCTTAAGGAGATGATGAATGCGATGTTCATAAGTTCAGGGTTAACACAGAACATGTGGGGGGGGGGGCTATTTTGACAGCCAATTATCTTTTAAATAAGATCCAACGAAAAGATGAAAGCAAGACTCCACAAGAGTTGTGGAAAGGTGTGAAACCATCTTTCAAATACTTAAGAATGTGGGGGTGCCTTGCAAAGGTTATGATACCACCTCCTAAGAAGTTAAAGATCGGACCTAAAACGGTTGACTGTATCTTTATTGGATATGCACATGAGAGCAATGCTTATCACTTCTTAGTACATGAGTCTCATCATCCAGAGATTCATAAGAACACGATCATGGAATCAAGAAATGCTTCTTTCTTTGAAGATGTGTTCCCCGCCAAGGGTAGGGTGGATTCGTCAAAACGGACTCGCGAGTCTGTAGATGATGGTGTAGAGATTCCTGAAGATCTTGAGGGTTAAGAGGAACATGTGGATGAACTCAGGCGAAGCAAAAGAGTTAGGACAGAAAAGTCTTATGGTGCCGATTACATAATATACATGCTTGAGTCTGAACCTCAAAGCTATAAAGAGGCTGTGAGCTCGCCTGAGGGACCAATGTGGAAAGAAGCGATTAAGAGTGAAATCGATTCTATTCTACATAATCATACTTGGGAGCTAGTGGATTTACCTCCAGGTTGTAAACCTCTAGGCTACAAGTGGGTCTTCAAAAGGAAGATGAAGACTGATGGAACCATTGACAAGTATAAAGCGAGACTTGTCATTAAGGGTTATAGACAAAAGAAAGGTCTAGACTATTTTGATACATATTCTCCTGTTACGAGAATATGTTCCATCAGGATGATACTAGCGATTGCTGCATTGCGAAAGCTTGAGATTCATCAAATGGATGTAAAGACTGCCTTTTTGAATGGAGATTTAGAAGAAGAAATCTACATGGAGCAACCTGAGGGTTTCAGTGCTCCCGGCCAAAAAGGTAAAGTCTGCAAATTGGTAAAATCATTATATGGCTTAAAACAGGCACCAAAGCAATGGCATGAGAAATTTGATAGTGTTGTTTTAGCCAATGGTTTTAGAATCAATGAGTGCGATAAGTGCGTCTACGTGAAAGACACTGACAAAGGATATGTGATTCTTTCTCTGTATGTAGATGACTTGCTCATTGTGGGTAGTAATGACATAATGATCAAATCTACCAAAGCAATGTTAAATTCTTGATTTGACATGAAAGATAAGGGATTGGCGGATGTGATCCTAGGAATCAAGATCATTCGTAGTTCTGAAGGTATTACCTTGACCCAATCTCATTATGTTGATAAAATCTTGGATAAATTCAACAAAGATGACTCTCAAACGTCGCCTACTCCAATAGATCCTAATATGCATCTATTCAAGAATAAATCTGACGATGTTAACCAGTTGGGGTATTCGAGAGTCATGGGAAGTCTGATGTACTTAATGAATTGTACCAGACCAGACATTGCTTATGCTGTAAGCAGATTGAGTAGATATACGAGTAATCCAAGTGAGACTCACTGGAAGGCTATAACGAGATTGTTGAGATACCTTCGTTTTACTCGTAACTACGGTATACAGTACACGAGTTATCCAGCAGTACTTGAGGGATATACTGATGCCAACTGGATACAGGATATCAAGGATTTGAAATCCACTAGTGGTTATGTATTTCTACTAGGTGGTGGAGCAATTTCTTGGAAATCTACAAAACAAACTGTTATAACTCGATCCACTATGGAATCGGAGTTTGTTGCCTTAGATAAGGCTGGTGAAGAGGCAGAATGGCTTCGTCAGTTTGTTGAGGATATCCCGAGATGGCCGAGACCCATATCTGCGATTAGTATCCATTGTGATAGCACATCTGCTATAGATATGGCTCAATCCGCGATATATAATAAGAAAAAGTCTCGTCATATCAGACGGAGACGAAGTTCTATTAGGCAACTACTCTCAACTGGAGTGATCACGATAGACTATATTCGGTCAAGGGACAACATAGTTGATCCCTTAATGAAAGGGTTGAATCGAGAGGTAGTTGAAACATCATCAAGAGGAATGGGACTAAAGTCCATTAAATGATGTGGTTACGTATGTGGACACCCAACCTATGCGATTGGAGATCCCATGGTCTAGGTTCAAAGGGACAACTAAACTGCAAAGACCCATCGGCGTTCACTGTGGGGGTTTTATACCTCCTGTCCTATTCCTGATGAGAAACAGTGAAAGATTAAACGCTTTTATTGTTAAGCATTAATTGTGTTTAATAGTTTGTGAGGATAAGCCTTTGTGTGCTTTTAATGATTCACAAGTAATTCTGTTAGTTGATAATCCCAAATTTATGGTCGAATTTCCTGAATTTCGATTCGGAGATTGATAATTCCATATCTTTGGTCTACTTTCAGAATTCAAGGTTTAAGGATTCGTTCCTTAGTAGAGAATCACCTATGTAAGCGAGAAGTGTGGCCGCTTCAAAAGGGAATAGTTGGGGTGCTATTTCATAAAACACTTACAGAACCAGGGCGGTGTTCATGGCCTTATTAACGAATACAACCGAGGAAAGCGCTGAGGCTAGGACAGATGGCTGTGGGAAGTGCATTTGTCGTTCACACAAAATGGTTGGGGAAGTTCAAAGACATCGCGTTCTACTTCCTACCAGTGGGTTAAGTGTACTCTCTCAAGGGAAAGTTCAAAGGGTAACACCTACTTATCCTATGCAGCATCTTTGCCTTCAATAACGTATCTATCACATAGTCATACTCCGTGTCTGTCGTGATTGTCTGATGCCCGCATCAATATCTGATTCATGTGGGGGATTGTTGGAAAATTGGTTTTTTGAGTTGGGTTTTACTCGACTTTTGGGCATCGATTTTGAGTGGCTTCCAATGTGATTTGGATTCTGTTCTTGGTGGTTTTGGATTCTCCTCTGTGAGTACTACAAAATCGACTATTTAAACACTAAAATCGGATCAACGGTGAATGAGATATCGATGCTCAAAGTTGATCTCTTGGACTGGAAATATTTGACGAATTGGGCCAAACTTGGGCCTAATTTTCAGAATATGAATTCAATTATTTTTCATAGTTGGGCCTAATATTAGATTCGAATTTTCAGCTGATAAATACAAGCTGTTGAGATAAATTCGAGTTTGTTCAGATAATAGAAGATCAATTCGAATATTTTCTGATTATCTAAGAACATTCCAACATATTTACTTACCAGTAATAGTAAATCAATTATGACAGATTGTGATCTCAACATATTTACTTACCGGTGATAGTAAATTAATTATGGAAGATAATTATATCATAATCATCAGACTTATCACTTTCTGATTCTGATAGGGTGTCTAGTGCCTATAAATAGAACCCTCTAAGTTCAGAATTTTTCATCCAATTCTTCAGTTGACAAGTCCTGGAGTCTCAATCTCTCTCTCTCTCCCTCCTCAGTCTAAAAGGTCCGACTTTGTTTCAAGCATTTTTCCTGTGATTATGTGATAGATAGCCATTGGGCAAAGTGCGAGTACGAGGTACTGCTACTCTTTAGTAGGCGAGTACCTTGATAGTTTTACTCTAGGGGACGAAGGTTTTACCGGGCCAATTTCGTTTCCAGGGCAGTGACCTGTTACGACTCCATCTGTATATATATCTGATTATTTGATTTTTGGATTTATTGTGCATGATAATTAATTTTGTATTATCTTACAATTAATTTTCTGTATGTAGTTACGACAATGCTCAAATTCACCTCAAATTCAGCTATCATGAAAAGCTTCTGAAGTTGATAATATATAGCAGGTTTTCATTTAAACAATAAAGCTCAGAAAATTATAAGGGGCCATATACGTACACCTACAAATTGAGAATTCACACCTACAAATTACCAGTTTCAATTTCATTTCTCCCAATTAGAGAATTCACACCTACAAATTGCGCGCAGCTGGAATTAAATGGTCAAAATCTACAATACATGGTACCACATCCCATTCATTTCTTCAGCTTACAAGAGAATTACACTTTTATTTTGATTTGAATTCGGATTAAAGCTTAAGATTCAATCCAGACAAAAGTAATTTACATGTAAATTTAAATATTCAAAAATTATAATTCCTTTCATAAATATTCTAGTTCGTTTCTTACTATGAATAGTAATGTTGGATCGTAGCTCGGCGCAGTTATAATTACTGTTGCAGTCCAACATTACTGCAGTTCGTATTTATATTTAAAGGTCCAAATATACCTTTATTTATGGGAACCATATTTACTTTTGAATAAATACTGAGAATATTAATGGCACTTCATGAACAAATACGGATTGCAAAAGTAAATACAGGACTGTAATTATGAATGCTTTTTTAAAACATGCTTTTTATCAATGCATTTATAGATATCTTATCCGATTGACAGTTTAATGAAGATAATTGAAAAACATAATATGGAGAATCCAAAAATTTAATCACATGAATACGTTAATACTCGTGAACAGATACTATTTGAAGTTTAAGATCAAATTAATTAAGATCCTTTAAAGAAAACTTAGACCAAGTGAGTGTGAATATAAGAAAATGGGGAGATACGTGATTTTAATTTGATGTTTTTAATCTGTACTATTTCAACCGTCTCACCTTAATCCGCGTTGTGAAATTTTCATAATCTTCAACAATCGTGTTTAAAAATTAATATCCTTAAATACATGTGGTAATAAAAATGCATTAAATTATTTTTTGAGAAATATATATTCGTGTACATTTAATAATATCTTACGTGATACCTTTTTTGCCTGTATATTAATTTAATTTTATCATGAAAGTTTTATGAATTTGACTTTGAAAAATCAAAAGTGAAACAATGGACTATTAAATTTGAGTTATGTTATTATTTTCTCACTGGTATTTGTTAGGTATTGTAAGAAGAGAATAAGGTAAATGTTCGTGATGTGATATACAATGAAATTTAATGTGTGTGTGTCTACCACGTCGAGAGATGTATTGAATCATGTGCCAAACCCCAACTGGGAATATCTTCATTTTTTGTGAAACCTAATGGGGATTCTCTACAAATAGCCAAGTAGCACTGCAATTCTAACGGCGTTGAGCTACGATCCAACCGTACCCTTCCATTCATAAAATGTGTTGCTAAAGAACTAGTATATTTATTTTTGTTTGGATTCAGTTAAGCTTAATTAATATCAAAATTTGAATTAAAGTATCTATAATTTTAACATTCTCAACATAGATACAGAATATTATATACAGTTTATACTTTGGATTGATTATACCTCAGTTTATACTGAGGTAATTGATAGATGTAGTCCAACATTACTTTCACACAGTGTTTATTTGTATTTAAACTTTCTGATATACCCTCATTTATGAGAACCACATTTAACTTTGAATAAATATTGAGGGTATTAATGACAATTCATCAATAAATACGGACTGTATAAGTAAATATTGAATTGCATATAAAATTACCTACATAAAATATCGGTATTGTTTTTTGTAATTCCTCATTTGTAAATGTTAGAGTAATAAACACAGCGGAAGACGAAGTGGGTGATATTCTGTATATAAGTTTGGTGGATTATGTCGATTGATTTTATGATGGAGAATTTTACTGGACATATACAATGAACCTGTTGAGCTTATGTGTAGTTCCACCTCCATATTTACTGACGGGCCAATTATCCGTCAGAGTTTATAATAGTAAATGTGTTAGGTTCTACTTAGACCTAAAATTTTGGCTGGTCATTAACTGCATAGTTATATAGTCTCTCGCACTAGGTAGGGTATCTGATATGCTGTAATGATACTTTCATGTGATCGAAAATCTCTATAAGTGAACTGAAATTCACTTAACTGAAGTTCGCTGAAGTTTGCTGAAGTTCGCTGAAGTCTGCTGAAGTCCGCTGAAATTCGCTGAAGTTCGCTGAAATTCGTTGAAGTCTGCTGAAGTTCGCTGAAGTTCGCTGAAGTCTGCTGAAGTTTGCTGAAATCTGCTTAAATTAACTATAAAATGTTATAATAATAATAATAATAATAATAATAATAATATTTTTATTATTATTAATTTGAGTTCATGAATTCAACTTCAAATTTGATCAAAGAATAAAGATTTTAAAGTAATTATTTTATTTGTACAATGGCTTTTCAAAAATTACACACATCATACAAATCAAAAATGAAATACTTTGTTTCGCAGTAATTATTTGATCAAATAATAAATATTTCGCAATAATTATTTTGATTGTTAATGGACATATTCGTAATCAGAGCCTGTTTAATACGCCTGAACTGAACTAAATGGAATAAATATTGCACCAAATCAAATGGAAATCTCTATCTAATGGTAGAGAAACAGAAATTCAAGAACAGAAAATAGAACTGAATTGAACTACACTTAACTGAATTGAACTACATTTAATTGAAATGAACTGAATTGAACTTCATTTAACAAAAATGAACTGAATTTTCAATATAAACTTAAAATAGTCAAATTATATTTTCGGGGAATTGAATTGAAATAAATTACAATTTCTCTGAATTGGATTGAAAACTAGACTGAATCATTAACATATATTTTGTTTTAATTTTAATTAAAGTATAATGCACTGAACTGAACTGAAACTACTGAACTGAATTGAACAGAACTAAAATGAACTGAACTGAAAAATAATGAATTGAACTGCAAATATCCAGATAAGTTGTACTAAACAGGCCCTTTTGTTAATTTTGAGTATAAATTAGAACTATTAAAATAACTTTATTTGATAAATTAAAACAAAATATGTTGAAGAAACATTTGTTCACAATTAGTTTCATTTGATAAATCAAAACAAAAGTATTTCATTGACATTTTTGAATTGTAGAAAATTTAATTTTAAAACAATTTAGTGAAAATAGGGATTTTTTTTTTAATTTAGCTGAAGTCTGCTGAAGTCCGCTGAAGTCTGCTGAAGTCCGCTGAAGTACGCTGAAGTCTGCTGAAGTATGCTGAAGCCAGCTGAAGTACGCTGAAGCCAGCTGAAGTACGCTGAAGCCAGCTGAAGTCCGCTGAAGTCTGCTGAAATCCGCTGAAGTCTACTTAACTTAACTGAAATGTACAGAATTTAAGCTGAACTTGACAGGGCCTAAATAGCATCTTTGTACGATCCCATATCACCCCATTAATCAAGAAGGTTTCAACCAATTGATAGTACGTAAATTCTCTAAACCCAAAAATGGCGAAATCTTCAGCCCTAGGGCTAGCAGTGCTATTTATGGCACTCGTTCCGTCACCTGTAATTGTACTCTCCAACTCTGTGAAAGAAATCATCTTATATGCAGTGGCGGAACCAGGATTATATTTTGGGTAGGCCCAAATGATAGCAGTCGGAACTGGGTGGTGGTGGAAAATGGCCGGAGGCCCGGAGATGGTGGCAGGCCGGCGGCAGGCGGAACTCGGAAGAGAAGAGTGAACCGTGCAGTTGTCGGTTTCGGGCAGTGAGGAGAGGAAGAAAAGAGACACGGCTCTGTTCTTCTTTGCATAGATTGGTCAATATTGGCCAATCAAATATTCTTATCCATATTTATCTGATTTTGTTTTTATTTTTTATTTTTAAAACTCCCAAAACGACGTCGTTTAAGTACTGATTAAAAGAAAAAAAATAAAACAGAGGATTTCATCAGAAAAGCTGCAACTCCGGGCCTTGTCGCCGGCGGTCGGAGAAGGCAAACGTTTCGCCGGTGTACAGTATAATAGGTTGTGTTTGAAATTTTAGGGTAGGCCCGAGATTACCCGTGCCTATACATGCTTCCGCCCCTGCTTATATGGTACATCCATTAGCAGCGGCTCAAACGCCAACGAGGTTAATGTTGCTGGCCCCGGCGGTCGTCCACCGGCAAAATCCTCGGCGTTCGGAACAGTAACCATGTGGTTGATGCTCCTTTGAGAGAGAGTAATAGAATATCTTAATTTAATTTAAAGATATTCTTGTATTGTTGTAGAATATATCCATTCCTAGTTTAGAGTTACCTAGTTTAGGACTCTTGTATTATATATTGTACACTCTCAGATCAATACAATCATTCTGAATTTCACATTCACATGGTATCAGTTTTGGTTATCGATCTCCAAAATTATTACCCAAAATAGTGTTAGGTGCACTAAACCCTAACCTACTAAACCCTAGCCGTCAAAGCTCTAGGTGCATTACTAAACCCTAGCCGCCGCTGCCGACAGCTAGGTGCTTCTTCTCCGATCAAAACCCTAGCTTCCCGCCGTGTCCAGGTGCCGCCACAACAAATCCTTGGATTCTCGGCCGTTCTAGGTGCACTCCTCAAACCCTAGTCTTTGCTCTAGGTGTCACTCTTCAGTTGCTCTTCCCTTTCTCCGATAAACTCATGGAATCCAGTAAGACCCTCTCCTACGCCACCATGATCCATATGTTGCCGATCAAACTTGGATCCGGCAACTTCATGGCTTGGCGGTCACAGGTTCAAACGCTCTTCGAGTCGACGGGACTTTTTGGTTATCTTGATGGATCCCTCGTCAAACCGCCCGTCGCTGCTCCGGCCGAATCAAGCTCCTCCATCGACGTGTCTGCCGCGGCCTTGAAGACCCCCGCCGATCCGGTCGCGTCATCGGACTCGGGCCTCACGCCGGAATCGTGGATCGCCCAAGACAAACTGGTTCAGGTTCTCCTCCGAGCCTCTCTCACCGATGACTCCATCATGGAGACCATCGGCTGCTCCTCCGCCGCCGCCATGTGGGAAGCTCTCCTAGCGGCGTATGACAGCGTTTCCGATGCTCGTGAAATCCAACTTCACGACGAGTTTCACTCGGCCCGCCGCGGCTCCTCCACCGTCATGGAATATCACCACCGGTTCAAGCTTATCACCGATGGTCTTGCTGCCATCGGAACTCCCGGTGGCCAACAGGGATAAAGTTCTCCACTTTCTTCGAGGTCTCGGCGCCGGTTTCGACACGTTCGTCACCATCCAGTTTGCCTTGTCTCCTATCCCGCTCTATACCGAGATCGTCGCTAGGGCTCGCAATCATGAAATCTTGATGTCAACAGGTGGTTATGGTGCAGCTCCGGCGTCTGAATCATCCCCCGTAGCTTTTGCCGTTTCAGCCCAGCGCACCTTTTCAAACCCTAACCAGGCGCGTGGCTCGCACGCGACGCCCTCTGGCGCGTCGACTGCCACGCGCGGCCGTTCTGGTGGCAACTCTTCTGGTGGCAGGTCTGGTGGTCAATCCTCCGGTGGTGGTCAGTCTTCAGGTGGCCGAAACCGTCGTGGTCGCAAGAAGTGGAATCTCAAATGCCAGCTCTGTGAAGAATTTGGTCACATTGCCAAAACATGCACGAATCCCCAGCCTGAGCCCAATCTTGCTGATACTTTTCAGTCCAATGTGTCTCTCAACGACTCTTCGACTGGTACCTAGACTCTGGTGCAACCAATCACATGGCAACCACATCTTCTGGTCTGGACGACAGTGCTCCCTATAACGGTAATCGTTCTGTTGCTCTTGCTAATGGTAGACCTGTTAATATTACTCATGTTGGTCATCATTGGTTTTCTCGTAATTTTTATGTATCTGATGTGCTGGTAGTTCCGGATATTACGAAAAACCTTCTCTCCATTAGTAAACTGACCAGGGATTTGAAATCTGTGATCTCTTTTGATGAGAATATGTTTGTTATTCAGACAAAGGTCACAAAGGAAATCGTGGGCCGAGGTCGCTGTGAGAATGGTCTGTATGTGTTGGAGCAGGGTGGTGCTGCTTTTGTTGTTTATGTTCAAGTGAATAAACATAGGGCGTCTTTCGACATATGGGCCATACTTCCCTAGCTGTTATTTCATTATTAAATAAGTTGAACCTGGTTAAGGTTGTTTCTTTTTCGCCTAAACCTTCTTTATGCTCTTCATGTGAACGAGCTAAGGGTAAACGGCTTTCTTTTATGGATAATCCCAGACGGGCTGACTCTTTACTTGCTTTGGTACACTGTGATTTGTGGGGTCCTGCACCAGTTTTATCAGAAAGTGGTTTTTCATACTATGCTATCTTTGTTGATGATTTCTCTCGCTTTACTTGGTTTTATCCGTTGAAGCGGAAGTCGGATTTTTTTGAGACATTTGTGCGGTTTCAGAATTTGGTTGAGAATCAGTTTTCCTGCTCTATAAAAATATTTCAAAGTGATGGAGGCACTGAATTCACAAATTCGCGTCTGCGGGCTCATTTTTCAGACAAAGGAATTTTTCATCAGATTTCTTGTCCTGCTACACCTGAACAAAATGGTAGAGCCGAACGCAAACACAGGCACGTTACGGAGATGGGACTTTCGATACTCATGCACTCTCAGCTACCATCATCATACTGGGATGTTGCGTTTGCTACTGCAGTCTACACCATCAATCGTCTTCCTACACCAGTGCTTCAAAATGTCTCACCCCACTTTCTGGTCTATGGTCGTCATCCTGATTACTCTAATTTCCACCCTTTTGGATGTAGAGTTTATCCTTATACCCGACCTTTTGCCCCTCATAAACTTGCTCCAAGAAGTGTACCTTGCATCTTTATTGGATACAGTGCTCAGTATAAGGGTTTCCGTTGTCTTGATCCGTCATCCAAGAAGGTTTATCTCACTCGTCATGCTCGATTTGATGAGACCTCTTTTCCATCTGCTACAGATTTGACTCCTGCTGCTGATGTTGCTCCTAACACCTTGGATGTTTCGGTTTTTGTGGATTTGGATGATTCTGTCTCGGGTACAGTCTCTACTCCACCTCCCTTGGTAGACACACCTTCACCTACTGCACCTCCAGTTTCATCGCCTGCTTCCTCAGCCAGTTCCTCTCCAGTTTCTGCTTCACCGCCCTTGTCTCCACCGGTTTCTTCTTCGCCTCCTACTCCAATGATTTCTCCGAATCCGTCGCCTGCTCCTCCGCGACGCATGACTACTCGTTTGCAAACTGGTAGTCTTACAGCAAATCGTAGGTTTGGTGATTATGAGATGACTGGTCTTCTTGCTGCTTTGCTAGCTAAGACTGAGCCGCGTGGATTTCGCTCGGCTATGAAGGACCCTCGCTGGACTTCTGCCATGGATGAGGAAATGCATGCTCTTCGCCAACAGCACACTTGGGATCTTGTTCCGCGTCCTGCTGATGCTAATGTTGTCGGTTCCAAGTGGGTTTATAGGATCAAGCATCGTCCCGATGGTTTCGTTGATAGATACAAGGCTCGTCTAGTGGCTCAAGGGTTTGCTCAGCTTCCTGGTTTTGACTTCACTCATACTTTTAATCCTGTTGTCAAAGCTTCCACTGTTCGCATCATCCTTGCTCTGGCTGTGACGTTTTCGTGGCCGCTTCATCAGTTGGATGTTAAAAATGCGTTTCTAAATGGAGTTCTGGATGAACCGATCTACATGGAACAGCTAGTTGGTTACTCTGATCCTGTTCATCCGGATTCTGTATGTAGTCTTCGGAAAGCCATTTATGGACTCAAGCAAGCCCCTCGGGCTTGGTTTCAGCGGTTTAGCTCCTTTCTTGTGCTTTTGGGGTTCAAGTGCTGCTTAACGGACACTTCCTTGTTTATGTTCTCTCGTGGATCGACTGTACTCTATCTGTTGGTTTATGTTGACGACATTATCCTTACAGACAATGATTCTGCTCTTATCCGCAAGTTTGTTGCTCATGTTGATGCTGAGTTTGCTGTAAAGGATCTTGGTTCTCTTCACTACTTTCTGGGTATTGAGGTTGCTCGCTCTTCGGCCGGATTGTTTTTGGGACAGGCTAAGTATGCTATGGAGGTCCTTCAGCGAGCTGGAATGACTGATACTGTTTCTGTCTCTACCCCATTTATTCCGGGTTCGCAGCTTGTCAGCTCTTCTAGTCCTGTGTTTTCCAATCCCAAGCTCTATCGATCTCTCGTTGGTGCACTGCAGTACTTGACGATTACCCGTCCTGATTTGTCTTATGCGGTTAATTCGGCCAGTCAGTTTCTGCAGTCTCCTACTGATGATCACTTTCAGGCGGTTACTCGCATTTTGCGCTATGTTCGTGGGACACTTCATTATGGTCTGATGTTTCGTCCTTCGCCTGTTAGTCTTCCTGTTCTTGGCTACTCCGATGCTGATTGGGCTCGATGTCTTGAGACTCGCCGCTCCACCTATGGCTATGCTATTTTCCTTGGTGGCAATCTTGTTTCCTGGAGTGCTAAGAAGCAGCCTACTGTATCTCGTTCCAGCTGTGAGTCTGAATATCGTGCCATGGCGAACACTGCTGCTGAACTTGCTTGGCTGTGTCAGTTTCTCCGTGAACTTCGGGTTCCTCGGTCCTCCACTCCGCTTCTGCTTTGTGATAACAGTAGCGCGATCTTCTTGGCTCAAAATCCGATTGCTCATAAAAGAGCCAAACATATTGACATTGACTATCACTTTGTTCGTGAGCTTGTTTCATCTAAAAAGTTTCGTGTTAGTGATGTCCCGTCTGCTCTTCAAGTGGCTGATGTCTTCACCAAAGGTCTATCTCGTCCGCTTTTTGAGTTGTTTCGTTCCAATCTTTGCGTCTCCTCGAATCCGACACTTCGCTTGAGGGGGGATAATAGAATATCTTAATTTAATTTAAAGATATTCTTGTATTGTTGTAGAATATATTCATTCCTAGTTTAGAGTTACCTAGTTTAGGACTCTTGTATTATATATTGTACACTCTCAGATCAATACAATCATTCTGAATTTCACATTCACAGAGAGCATCAATGGCGATTCACCAATTGTTGGCCGCTCACAAGGCTTACGAATATTTACCTCCTTGAAAGGGGATCGAGTCTTTCTTTCACTGTCTGTTGTAATCGAACGTGGAAAGTACAAAATTGGTACTCTGCAACTTCAAGGAACCCTGTCTGACAGGTTTACCGGATAGCTTGGGTTATCTGCAGGTACTGAGGGTTACAGGTCTGTGAACGGGTACGCTGAAGAACAGACTGTTCGACGTAATCCAGCAACCAACACTATTATCTTCAAGCTGAGAATCTCTTATAAAGAGATTGATGATTAATTTTTCCGAACTAAAACGGAATGCAAATAAAACACGTGTCTGAAATGAAGTATCATGTTCTATATTGCCAATTACACGTGGTGTATACGAAAGTGATTTTATGTTGTGAGGAAACTAATTTTATTAAAGCGTATTTATTTTGTGGCTGAATTGTGAAATGACTATCGATCAGACTATCAGTGTTCTTATATAATATTTTTACTTCAGCAAGTATGTTTAAACATGCAACAAAGTTTAAACAGTAAAGTAAAGAACACACGATATGTTTACGTAGTTCGGTGTAACCACACCTACATCTGCGGGGCCTTACCCAGTCTGAAACTCATCCACTAGATAATCAAATATAGTTACAAGTTCACAAAATATTAACTATCTATTGACTTATCTTTCCTTGTGAATCCGTGAGCTCCCCTCACAGCCAGTCAGCAATTCCTTGTTGCTATCTCGACCACCTCTCCCGAGTTATTAAGGCTATCTGGTTTCAGACTCTGGTGAAGATAAAGACCAATTGAATTCCTCGACTCAACGCAGCTCCAAAACGTAAAGCTATTCTGTGTGTAGAATACTTTCACTCAAGATGGATACTTGTTCTCGCAGCATACGTCTCTCTTTATAGTCCTATGCTGGGCTGCCGTGTTGATCTTTTCAGTCCTTCAATCACGGTATTGCTGATCTTCTCATCTAGCTAATCACAGCTGTAGTTAGTCTCCTTACTATATTCTACTTCTATAGTTAAACTATAAGAAATATAATCTTTCCTTATTTGAGACTAATCCTAACTAAAATACAACTCTAAAATATATTCCCAAGCTAATCAGATCGGCACTTGAATATCTTCGAATATCTTCTTTGCATCTTGGAATATCTTCTTTGATCGCACACAAGTTGTACTTCAACACAATGATTGTTGTTCGGTATCTAATTCTGCTGGAGGAGTGTTTAAACATCAGTATGTTTAAATATACCGACTTCTACAAAATAGCCAACAATATTGTCCTGAAACTTTTGGACTCTTCAATCTTCCCCTTTGGCATTTGTGGAACCATAACAACTATTTTGATGCATACTAGAATGAGGTGGTGGTTTCAGTTTTTTTAGTACTCTATTTTTATGTGTTTATGTGTATTGGATTCTAGTCTGATTCGGAGTAGCACTCTATTTTTTTTTGCAGTTGGTTTCTAAATTTCTTAGTTCGATTTACTCTGGAGGAGTTATATATACTTGATGAGATTACTTTACTTAGGTCGACTTATGTAGAATTGAACAATCAGCTAGAGAATTAATTTAAATCTTCATGCGAATTTTCTCATATCCAGGTGGTATTCACTTTAGAATATAGACCTTCAGACTAGTGCTTGCTTGGTTATTGGCTTGCATTTTTATTACACCTAGAGTTTGCTCTGGGATTAGTCTGCATCTCTATATAGGTTTTTCCGCCTAGAGATGTCTTGAATATTATATTATAATCTCAAGTTTAACTCAGTATCATTCACATTAAGTAACAACTATTTTGAAATATTATATTATAATTCTCAGCATTTATAATTAAATTATTTTTTATTCAACATTCGTCGCAATGTGCCGAAAGCTAACCTAGTAAAGTAAACTGAAGTAAAGTTTAGACTAAAGTTCACTTTTTGTACCTAACATTGTTCAAAATGTTAAGTTTTGTACCTAACATTCAAAGTGTTCAAATTGTGTATCTAACATTCCAATATTGCTCAATTTTTGTACATCGTGTTAATTTAAAGTTGAAGTTGTATAATTTACTGATTTATTAGGAGCATTTCGGTAATTTTCAGTCTAAATTGAGTTAAAAGTAAAATTATATTTTACAAAAGTAAGTTTAAAAGAATTGAATATGACTAAAAATGTATACATAACTAAGTATTTTAAATGGTGAATTTAATGGTTTAAATTAAATACGTTTTAACTGAAATTTTGAAAAGAAAATGTTATTTTAAGTGAAATTACCAAAATAGCCTTGATTAAACGATAAAAATATTCAACTTTAAGTTAACGCGAGGTACCAAAATTGGATAATATTGGAATGTTAGGTACATAATCTGAACACTTTGAATGTTAGATTAAAAAATTAAGCAATATTGGAATGTTAGGTACACAATTTGAACACTATGAATGTTAGGTACAAAAATTAACATTTTGAGCAATATCATGTACAAAAAATGAAATTTAGTTAAAGTTTAATTAATATGTTGAAGACAATAGCACTATGACTAAACTAAACAAAAATTGATCAAATTACATTTGCTCATAATTGAAATGAACTTATTTTAATTGAATTGAAATGAACTAGTTCACAAATAATATTAAATTTGAATCAATCGAGTGAAAACTGAATTGAACCAAATTAAAATTTAAGGTATTGATCAAATTAATTTTTTTTGAACTGAACTGCTCTATTTATAAGCTCCAGCAAACAGAGCCTTAATCGTATTTGCAAGTTTATATTTTTAATATTTTCATGCGTGTGAAGATGTGAATGATTAAGAAAGTATAGGATAAAAAAGGAAAGAAAATGTAACAATCAATGATAGCATTAAATTTTAGAGCATGAAACAAGTATATCCCATATGCCTTTTCATTCTTCCAATTTTACAATATCTCTATTTTAGAGTATGTGATAGAGTAGCTGTTGGAAGCCATAAGAGCAAGTCCAACAACTTATCTACTCACATTCTCCATAATATGGAAGCAAATCTGATATTCCCTATATTTTTTTACA
Organism: Sherardia arvensis; assembly: GCA_948330725.1. Lineage (NCBI taxonomy): Eukaryota > Viridiplantae > Streptophyta > Magnoliopsida > Gentianales > Rubiaceae > Sherardia > Sherardia arvensis. The sequence goes on from OX415241.1 coordinate 33,140,498, forward strand.
TCAACTCCAACAGTTTCTCCATTTTCCATTCCCTATAATTTATTGACATTTATTACTATACATTTATCATATTGTTTTCTATTTTTTATCACATATTCAATAAGTCCAAATAATGATGAACAAATAAATAATTAACTTAAAATACATATTACAGTAATATTTCATATTTGAAATTACTTACTCTAACTTATAAAATGATAAAATTACATTTTATAAAAATAACACATCCTGAGTTACAATATAACTATTTTTGTAATGTATTATGAATAATTAGACTCATCTCTTTTCAATTTTTTGTTACAAGTTATTATTTTCAACCATAAGAAATAAAATGTTTAGTAAAATTTTTTAATTTAAACGTTATGACTTATATAAAACGTCAAAATAAATATATTTATGACCTTAAAATTTAGTAAATTTATATTGGAAAATAGATTATATTTGATTATTAAATATCAATATATATGTACATGTAAAAATAGTCATATGAGATATTGTTACGATCGTCTTTATGCATATTTTTAGAATATGTATTTTTGATAAAATTTTATTGTAATTATTTTAAGATATTATCATTTAAAATTATTGAAGAGAAACAATTAATGAGTGGGATAACAAAAAACAATGCAGATATCATTAAATTTTGGTTCTCCAAATCTTCTCCCTCATTCTATAAATTTGGAGAAGCAACCCTTCTCTCTCTTCAATTTTTCTATTATGGAGAATGAGATGGAGAATCTGTTGGAGTTCAAAAAAGGCTCAAATTCTCCATATTTGAGCAAATTTGCTATTATAGCAAATCTGTTGGATTTGCTCTAATATAGTTAAAAATGGAAAACTTAACCAAAAACTCTATTATAAAGTAATTGTTGTGCATGCTCTAAACTATTTATCTATCAAGTGTCAACTACTACCATCTATCAACTCTCCAATCTATTCTTATCCATGGCGGTCAAAGTTAATTAATGAGATATACCTAAAAATATTTATTGGCTATTGTGGAATCTGTGACATTTATGATCATATAAAAGGAAAGATATCACCAATAGTATTATATTATACACCCGGTATTTACACTCCTATTTGGTGTGGTCTAATAAAAACTTACTCAATACGTAAATTTACAGAAGATGTGTATAAAATAGATGTCAATCATATGTATTTATTAAAATATATATTTATTTGGAATAAGTGTAAACGTTATATTTAGCAAATCAGACGATTTTATTGAGTAACGGAATGTTCAGTAGAATTTTCCTATGACCGAATAAAAATATCTTTATAAATAACCTCTTCTAGTCCATATACATGAAACTGCAATTATCATTGTAAGGATTAAGCACCACCAATGACTCAATTTCATGGCGTTGGTTTCATCATTGTCTTGTTCTCTACCAGTTTTATGCTGCAGGTATCTCTTTTCTGTCAACATGAATTTCACACCAGATATCTTATAAACATTCATTATATTCAAGAATTGTTTAGATAATGGATGGATGGATTCTACCTAATTTTCAATCAAATATATCATTTTTTTTTTTTTGCAGACTCAATTGACGACAGGTTCAGGATTTATTCAACAAAATGGAATGGCAAACATGAACAGCCATGATCAGATGATTGCAAATGACCCTACTTTGAAACAATTCTTCAATACCCTTGAGCTCAAAACTGGGAAAATAATGGCCGTTTATTTTCCCATGAAGGAACCCTCCAAGCGTCCTCCCCTTTTGTCCAAGAAATCAGCCCTTGCAATCCCTTTCTCATCCACTGAACTTCCAAATGTTCTCAATCTTTTATCCATATCAGAAAGTTCTTTGACAGCAAAAAGAATGAGAAGCACAATTGGAAAATGTGAAAATAAAGCCTTGAGGGGAGAAGTAAAGTTCTGTGCTACATCCATGGAGTCATTACTTGAATCAGCACAAGAAGTTTTTGGGCCAGAGATCGATATCAAAATTTCATCTACAAAATTCGATCGCTCGGAGAATTCTTCTTATGCTCCTATTCTGCAGAACTACACCATTGCAGAGAGTCCTCGAGAGATTCAAGCCTCTAAAGCTATGTCGTGCCATGAATTGCTTTATCCGTACAAGGTTTATTATTGTCACCTCCAGTTAACTGATCATAAGTTGTATAAGATTCCTTTAGTTGGTGATAATGGATGGAAGGCTCAAGCTCTTGGAATCTGTCACATGGATACCTCTGCTTGGTCTCCAACCGTTGATGCATTCCGAGTGCTCAACACTCAGCCGGGAAAATCTCCCGTGTGTCACTTCTTTTCTGAGCAAGATCTTGTTCTGACACCATCTACAGTAGATATATGAAATAAAAATCTGTGAAAACATTCGCAGTTTTTACTAATGCTACAATTATTTAAGAAATGAACGAATGTTCATTAGTAATTCAGTACTTTTCTACTCTAAAATATTCTTCTCTTTTATAAAGCATATAGAGTATTTTAATTCATCTAATTAATTGTATCATTTAAATGAATAATCTATTTTATTTTGATGTCTATAAAGTAGACAAAAGGTCCATGTACATACTCATGATTTTATATGATGGGGTATGATGTACTTTAGCAGTGTATATAATAATATAATAAAAACAATTTAAAACTCCATCCATCCGTCTCAACCAAAGTTTCTAACTTGATTTTTCGAAGTCAAACATCCCCAACTTTTGACTATGAATATCTCTAGTTGTGTGTTTCTAAAAATGAAAAAAATAATTAATTGAAAATAGATGATATAATTAATCTAAAACTATGTACTGTGTATTATTGATATTAAATATATATTATTATAAATTAATAGTCAAATTAAACTCAATCTGACTTTGAAAAGTCAATCATAAAATTTGGTTGGGATGGAGGGTGTATACATTTTTTTAAATGACCTTTTATTATTTAGAGTTTTGTACGCAACTCTTGCAATTTTCGTGTTAGAAAATCACTCCGACTTTAGTCTCGTGATTCTTTAATTCCTCCTGAAAATCTCAAGGCTTTGTTCAGGATGAAAATTCTGTATGATCCAACTTAAAATATCATGCCTGGTATTGCCTTTGTATCATAGTTATATAATTTTGAAGATTGGACTTGGGATGCATTCTAAGAGTGTATATTAGTTTGAAACACCTGATGAAATTAACCAGCTAAATATTTAATTTCAACTTTTATTTGAGTAACAATATGACCAATCAAAATAATTAGGCTTGACCAAATCAAATCAATATGACAACCTACTAACTTGCCAACCACTATGGCCGCATCATATATCTATTCATCTCTATCATTGTGGTGATATAGATAGCATGAATGAAGTATTTTAATTTGGCTGAATTTTAAATGTTAGATATATCATTAATTGTAGAAGGTAATAAAACAAGATCTGATTCTGAAAAGAAGTGACAAACAGAAGACTTTTCCGGCTGAGTGTTGAGCACCAGAAAAGCAATATGGCTAAGCTCCCAATTTGAGGTATCTGTGTGACACATTCCAAGAGTTTCAACCTTCCATCCATTGTCACCAATTAAATGGATCTTATACAAATTATGATCAGCAGATGGATGGTAGCAATAATAAACAACGTATGGACAAACATGAATATGGCACGCCATAGATTTAGAGGGTGAACACTCTCGAGAATTTTTTGTAATCGTGTAGTTTTGCAGTATTGGAATATAAGTAGGATTCTTTGAGCGGTCAATTTTTGTAGTTGCAACTTTGATATCAAGATCTGACCCGAAAACAGTCTCATGTGTCGCATCAATTAAAGAATCCAAGGAAGTAGCACAAAATTTGACTTCTCCTCTTATGGCTTCCTTTTCACATTTGTTGATTGTACCCTGAATCGATTCTGCTGGCACAGATCCTTCTGCTATGTCGAAAAAATTTAAAATTTTTAGAAGTTCAATAGATGAGAAAGGGATCGATTGGGCTTGTTCCTTGGAAAGAAGAGGAGGACGTCTGAAAGGTTCTTCCATGGGAAAATAAATGGGTAGCTTTTTCCCTTGGTTGAGATCAAAGGTTCTGAAGAACAACTAATCAAAATCCTTGGGTCTCCTATGATGATAGAGTTGCTCGTTTGTTGAGATTCCATGGAGACTCTACAAAAAGACGAACATGATTATTTGATTAAAATTAAATATACTCAATCCATATTATATAAAAAACCTAGACTGATCTGAATGCTTATAAAAAATATGGTGTGAAAATTATGTATCTTGAATAATAACCTGTGGTGTTAAAATGGCACACAGCAGGAGAATGATGGAGCTAACACCAGCAAAATAAACCATTGGTGGTTCTTGATTAGATCTTTTAGTATATACTAGGTGAAACACACCACGCAACGCGTGGTGTTGGTATGTAATTTTTTTAATGTATATTTATCATCCTAAATTATTATTAAAAATAATCATAAATTAGTTTAAATACAAAATTAATCATGGATTAAACATTTTGGTCAATCATTTTGTCAGTTAATTTAATTTCAATTTTTAAAATTATAATTTGATAAAATTTGACTTATTTACTCATATTAATCCTATGTATTTTTAATTCGAAATCAATTCAAATATTTGAAATATTTTACCACCTTTGCATTTTTTCACAAATCCCTCATGCCTTGTATAGTCCTCATTTTTCCATAAAATCAAATAAGATACCAATTCAGCTTATATATTCCCACTGCAGACAACACCCATCCGCTTCGGTTCAATACCTTGCAATACCAATCAACCTTTTAAAATTTAATTTAATTCAACACCTTGCAGCACTTAAAGATTCCTAGTTTAAGTGGGTAACTTGATGAATAAAAGTACTTGATCAAAATTTGAGGTGTTTGATAATGGTAAAATTGACATTTTAATGAAAAAGTGGGTCTTAATTGTCAAGTACAAAAACACTCTCCCAATTAAGTGATTTGATTGTCACTTATCACTTAATGCATGAAATGTTTACTATTTTTAGGAAATTTAGTTTACTTCTCTCATTCAGACTACAGATTCAGACATATGAATTTTACTATTTTTAATTTTTCAGTATTCAACACTTAATCGTTCAGAGTTTAGATTTCAGATTTCATACTTCAGTTTTATCAAACGGAGCGTAAGAGTGCAATACAACTTAGTTTTAAACATGAACTAAGTCTTTGTGTATGTTAATAAATTGTAAATGGCGTTTATATATATATATATATATATATATGTTTTATTATAATTCTTGTATCATAAATTGGGCAATTTAAAATTAAGTAGTATGCGGTTTCTTAGTTTTTTATAAAAGATCCTCATTGCAAAATAGTAACTAATAGTAAAAATTGTGCAAGATAGATTTATGGTAAGGTATGACCTAATTCTTTTAGTTTTTTCGCTCAAAGTTATAGTTATCCACATTTTTGAATACAAGTTTAGGTCATGACTTACTATAAAGCTGTTGTTGTGATTCCAGTAAAATTACAAAGGCAAAATGATCTTTTTACAATATGTTGCATTTAAATAAATATCAATTAGAGAATTGTAATCGATAGCTAATTATTGTTGATTTTTGTCTTATATTTATCTAATCCGGCTCTTTGAATTGTACTTTCCGACTATCCTTGTTCACCAAGCCATAATGTGCCCAATCTATTCTTGGGCCATGAGTACATTTCTAACCGTCGCTATATCTAATTGTTTGTTAATGATATATTTATTACTCAAAATTGTGCCTAATAGTCGATGAAAAGAAATACGTAGATTAGTGAAACATTATGGAATAATTGAGTTTTACCTATTATTATATTCAAGAAAAAAAATCCTTGAAAAAAAACCTCATAAACATTTATTAAAACTAAAATTATGTGTAAGAGATTACATTTACAGTTGAAAAAGAAAATTCCTAACAACAAAGGAACCATCTGATCATATAAAGGGTTGTTGATACATCAAAATGATTCTCCAAACACAATTAATATTCCCCATACAATAGAATATATAATTAAAAGGCACATCTTAGGCATTACTTTCTTACTGTACTTCTCGACTCCAAAGTAGATCTATATTGATAAAAATAAAATATCATGTACAACAATTCAAAAGTCTTGAAGTATTGGTCCACAAGATTCTACATATGCACAATCTTTGTTTATTAAAAATATCCAACACAACTTGATTGTCATTGTTTTCTAACTTAAGATAGCATTCGAAAAGTATAAAAGGTTGTTTTACTTGTACTGACAGTCTGACACCATGTTCATTCCTCTAAAATGGCAAAACTGAAAATACTTCTACAGAGGCAAAGTGCAAACAACTGAAATTGAAATCAGCATAGGCCACTTAGATACTTTCACTCGCCATCTCAACAGCGGTAGTTCCAGCAGCATTCAGAGCATCAAGTCTCTCAATCAACCTAGCATTCCTCTCCTCATGCATAACTTCAATTCTAACACTAAATTATCTTCAACTCAGAATTCTTGAAGTGTCTGGCCACCCGTTCATCATTGGAACAATTATTGCTGCAATTAGTAAAACAAAAATTGAAAGCCACATTAATAAAATAGAAGATCTTGAAACAGGAAAAGTAAGTTACTTGATTGATAGTAAGCTTATCACTCCTCCAGTACCTATTGGCTTCAGGTAATCAATCCAAAGGATTTGACAACAGCTCCATCTGTCATACTTAAACCAACAAATAAAAACAACTAAAATTAGTACATTTCACTGTTCTTTTCATGTAAAACATATGACATCGAGTTTATATATGATAGCAACAGCAGAAACCTCATTAAAATCAAAACAAAAAGGAGCCAGCCTTAATAAACCGTGAAACACCAGCCACGGTTCCACCTGTGCCTGCTGCAGCAATAAAAGCATTCATTTTTTCGCTTGTCTGTTCCCATAATGCACTGCAGCTTACAACCTTCACCATAGAGCTTCCATAACCACATTCTGACCAAGCAAATAATAAGGGGTTCAGTTATAATGATAATGAAAATTCATATTTTTGATAATACATATTCAAGAGAACCTAATCATAAGCTAAATACAAGCCAGCTTGAAGGCAGTCCGACCTATTAACGGTCTTGTATTCTATCATCATTTGCTTCCATTCTAGCAACTGAAATTCGCTCGTTGATTATTCTATCAAGGAGTGATGTCCTTAAACATATCATGAGCCTGGGACCATCAACAAACAAACTTTAGATGTGAAAGAAGTAATGTATTTATATTTTTCTATCAAACTTTGCATTAGCATGAATGTGAATCACAATCAAGAGAAAACCTAATCAAACCAGAAAGCATCCGAAGCATGATATTCCAGCACAAACCTGCAATATTAAAAATAGCACAAAAGGTGTATAGAACGAAGAATGCCGTCTTCCCCAAAAGCTATTAAGGTCCGCCTACTTCCATCCGTATTGTGACATGAACCTATTCAGCAGCATACACAGGATGAACCTGCAGCCATGGATGCTAAGTAACCTTAGCATGTAGTCGGGACAAGTACAAGTTCCGAATCAGGATGATGGTCCTTAATCTCATCGTAACAGGCAAGCAGCTTTTTGTAGAGTTTACCATAACCGGTGCACGCACTTTTGCACCAGTCGAGGTAAAGCAGCACTTTCTTACCCTTGGTTTAGGCACAACTGAGTAATGCCCGTACTGGTTATTGAATGTTTAGGCATAGCATTCTGAACTTTTAAAAAAATTGAACAACTTGGAGATCAAGTACACATCATTGAATGTTTTCACATCAGATCAAAACATCACTCAGAGAAGATTTGCACACCTTGACAATCACATTCTTTTTGTGAACCTCCCCCTTCTAACCCTCTAGGAAGCACAGAGCCAATAATATTTCTGTTGCTCAGGAAAATCTCATTGGAGTGCATGAATCCAATCAGATAGAAAAATAAATTCATCATTGGTTTTAAACAACTAAACAACATATCCACAATATTTCAAGTAACTATCTTCCACTAACCATATTTCAATTTTAATACATGAATACAAATTATTGTGCCACTTAAACATTTTTAAAATTGTCAATTTCTACTCATCAATATTGATAAATCCAGGGTTCGTATTCGGACCTCATTCATACTCGGACCAGGGTCCGAGAAGGGTCGTGGGCTCGAGATACGCGGAGGATGGATCCACAGGTCCATCAATCCTAATCCTTACAAGAAATGCGTATATTATGAATGTTCTACACGGAATATACATCCTCTCAAAGATGGTAATACAGCTATTTTAAACATGGTAACAGAACCATGATTGAAATACACTTCCTCTATACATGGCAATACAACTACTATTCCCAATAAGAGTTGTATTCCTACCATAAATACATATCTTGGTGATCTACGGATTGTAGCCATATAAATACCCAAAGGTTTGGTAGACCTCTCTATCTATTATCTTACATACAATACGCCTTACGCCTCATACTAACTTGAGCGTCGGAGTGTCTATCCTCGGGATACCCGAGACTTTGTTTTGCAGATCAGTTCGTGAGCAAGGTTCGTCGTTGAAGTGTTGGTGTCCGACATAAATCAATTTGGCACGCCCAGTGGGACGCCACATCTATTGACGACGTCGCTGAACTTTGTGTCTGATCTGATCTTGCACACCTGTTCAACAAGTTTCTCACGCCATGTCTGAAGCCAAGCAACCTAGACGAAGCGCCCGTGTACTAGGGCAAAATCTGGAGGAGAATCCAGAAGCAGAGTAACCTCCCAAGGACAAGGACGAGGACGAGGACGCAGTCGACCCGGAGGATCTCGTACGCGTTCTAACTCTGAACCTCCACCAATCTCTACCGTGGGTGTAGGAAACTCCAGCTTTCCAAACTCCATCGGTCCAAACCCCGTCGTATCCGGAGCACCCTCTTCCGGTCCAAATCCTGCTACATCCGAAGTGCCACCTTCTGGAACGAACCCCGTCGGATTTGAAGTACTGAACTCAGGTCAGAGAATCTTGATACGTACTGACATGAACTACAGCGAACGTGTCAACAACTCAGACGGCCTCGACCGAGAGAATGGTTTTGGGTACAGCGGATCTGATTCGATCTTTTCCGTGGAAGAACAAGCACAAAGAGATCAACAAATTCTCGCAGAGAGACAGCAGGAGGAGGAGAGACAAAGACGTCTCAGGGAAACCCTAAACCAAACCATACGGCATATAACCCGCCGGGCTATGAGCCACCCTATATCAACCTTGTCTCGGACACCCCTTCGAGAACGATCCCTGACGATGTCCGAGCACTGATGAGGGATTTACATTCCCAGTATCCTGACTTCGTTGCATCCTTGATAAACTCAATCCAACCACTTCGTGCCCAGACACATGAGGCCCCAAATCGAGTCTCTATCCCAGGAGATCGAACAGCGCCACCTTCTGATCACAACTAGCAGCGAAGATTTTTGGATGATTAATCTCGAAATCTACCTCCCTACAACAACCAGAGGAGTCTGCCACCACCTCCTGATCCAACCAATCACTTTAATGAGGGCTTAGGGCTGAGCAAGGAGGAAGTGAGAAGAATGCGCATCAACAATATCCAGGAAGAACTCAGGCGCGAGAAGAGGGAGCAAACCCAGAGCGAGTGGAAAACCAGTGCCGACCGGCCTTTCACCCAGGACGGAGCCTATCCTACTCGGGGAAAATATGGGGTCGATCAGGAAATTAAGCGTATTCTCGGACCTCGAGGACAGTCTGCTTGCTCCCCCTTCTCCCTATATATCGTTAATCTCCCCTTTAATGCTAGTAAGAAGGTCCCAGAACACCTTCCCACATACGATGGCACCAGCGACCCTAGGGAATTCCTCTTGGTCTTCTTCAAGACCTTGGAAACCAGAAACTTCCATGAGCTGGAGATATGCAAAATCGTTCCTACCTACCTCCGAGGCAAAGCCCAGACATGGTTTACTCAAACAAAACCAGAGAGTTTATTTGACTACTGGGATTTCGCGGAATTTCTCCTCCTTGCTTTCTTTCAAAAGAAAAAAATTCACCAAATCTCTTGGAGATCTAGGATATGTGGCTCGCCATGAAGGAGAGACGGTGATAGAACACTATTACAGATACATGGATCTAGCCACGGAGTGCTATGATCGAGATGAGATCCTGTTGAGAAACATGTATCGCATGAGTGTGGATGATGACACTCTGAGGATGAAGCTGGCGACAAAAAATCCCACCACCATTCAACACCTCCAGGCCATCATGGAGAAATACGCCAGCAAAGCAGATGCAGTGACGGGTAAAAGACCCCGAGACCTCGACAATAAAGGAAAGGAACCCAAGATGAAGATGCCAAAGGTCAAGAAAACTGAGGGCACACCTAAACCAACCTTCGAGTCCTACACTCTTCTAGCTAGATCTCGGGCTGAGATCTTGTCCATTCACAGGCACCTTTTAAAGGACCCACCCGCCATGAAGGATTCAGCCGTGCGTCAAAGGTCCCCGAAATTCTGCCAATATCACCGAGATCGGGGGCATGACACAGAGGAGTGCTATCAGCTCAAAAATGAGATCGAGAAACTGATCCGATAAGGGATTGTGCAACAAATTGCACCTTCAATAGTTGGTGACAACCAAGGCACCCAGAAGAGGTATGGGGGAAAGCCCTGGCAGAAGAAGAAAGATGACTCCCGAAACAACAACAAAAACAACAACAATAACCAAGGCGGTGGGGGCAACAATCCTCAAGATCCTCCCCCAGCACCACCAAATGGAGCTAACCGAGTTATCAACAGCATCAACGGCTACACAGAAGAAGCAATTTCCCTTACCAAGCTGAAGGATAGTGTGTGGGCTATACCCCACACCGAGCCAGTCAACAAGAGGCTCCGCCCCGAAGAAACCATCACCTTCTCGGACGCGGATGCCGTGCCAAGCCAGATGCCCCATTCTGACCCACTTATCATCTCTGCAACAATACAAGATTCCTTGGTAAAGAAAGTCTTTGTCGATGACGGGAGTGGAGTAGAAGTGATATTCCAAGACTGCTTCCAAAAGCTAGGATTTACCAAAGACAACCTCAAGCCTACAGGCCCAATCTCGGGGTTCACAGGAAATCTAGTCATACCTCTTGGAGAAATCACACTCCCAGTCACAGTGGCAGAAGGAGCGAAAAGCCTAACCCTTTACTGCATATTTGTGGTGGTAGACACCGTTACACCCTTTAACATTATTCTTGGCAGACCTTGGATGTGCCAAGCTAAAGATGTATGGTCTCCTTACCATCCGATGCTAAAGTTCCCAACAGCACAAGGAGTAGCTTCCATTAAAGGAGATCAAGGAGTGGCGCGTACTTGCATGATCACGGCTATCCGTGACGCCAGAAAAGTGAGCAACATCTCGGCCATCAACACTATCCTAGGAGATCTGGTCCCCGATCCTGATCTCGAACAACCCCTGGTGTTTCACTTCGAAGAAGAGGCCTACAACGAGATGACTGCATTATGGCAGAAAAGACGCCACCAAACCTTCCAAGTGGCGGACCTAGTAATGCCAGTTGGCCCGTGGTGTACTAAAAAGCTAGGAGGAGCGCTGGAGCTAAGGACGAAAGGACCATACAAAGTCTCTGCAACACAATCCGGTGGATTCTACCTCTTGCAAACACGCGAAAGAGAGCACTTGGACCCTGTTATCATGGCGCCCTTCCTATGCAGGTACCTCGGAGCTAAAACCAAGTAGACCTTCTCCAGATAAGGAGAAACTACTTCAATAAGGCCTACGGGCCAAGCTTCTTTTCTTTCATCTTTTTATTTTTTCATGCCCGAGCTCCTAAACTCGGGGTTGTCTTTTATAATTTTGCCGAACTCTCAAGTTCGAAGAATACAGTTTCTTTTCAATATATATCTTCTATTTTATTTTGAAGCAGTCTATACCCTCTAATACAAAGAGACACTATGCTTTATAAAGCATAAGTAAAGACTGCTGCCTAAGATTTATACGCTTATAAGTGTGTGATTGATGCTTATCTAACATGGACTGTTTGGACTATCTGTCCGAACTACAATCACCTTAGGCCAAAATAAAATAATATACTTATAAAAAGTATATGGTCAAATACCAATATTATATGAGTCACACAAACTCACAAAGTTTGGAACTCTATTCTCAGTATGGTACACCTACTAAGGTACATGCCACTACTTATTCGGGCTATTCATAAGTCTGAGAATCAATCTTCTCAAGGATTGCAATATAAAGACCTTCATAAAGGCAAAATCAAAAAGTGTTATTACACTAAAAACTTCTTACACCTCGTGAAGGTCTTTGAAAATAGGGATACGTCCCTGACCGCGAGAAGAAGTAGAGACACGACCTCGACTAGTATGAAGGCCACGGCCCTAGTTACTTTCTTCTGCCACCCTCATTAATTGAGAAGGTGTAGGAGATCCTTCCCTGTTACCTATAATTGCAGGTCGAGAAGGAGAGCCTGATAAGCCACGAGCCCCAGGAATAGGTGGTGCCCCTCGTCTTCTTCTATACGGAGTTCCTTCTGGAGGGTTCACAATCCCTCAAGATATACCACCTCGGACACAAGGCCTCACCAATGGACCTGAATTCGGGGTTGAAGAGGACCCATCTATTTCTCTCCTTGAAGACACCGAAGGCGTGACAAACACACCTTGTGCTTCTGGTTTCTTTATTTGGAACCTGTAAGCATTCAGCTCGGCCTGGCATATCCTCAAATCATCTATGGCGATGACAATCTTATGATTCACGTCGGTGTTTTCGCTCCGAAGGGTAGAGATACGAAGATCCTTCTCATGACTCTCACCCTTGAGTTCCATTAGCTCACTCCTGGATTTTCTCCACTCATGGTCATAGTTCTTATTGGCATTCAGAACCTTGCCATAATTATCATTGAGAGTCTTGTATTTCTGCTGAAGATCACTCAGCTGCTTATTCAGCTCAGCCCTTTGCTCCAGAGCTATCTTTAATCCACCGCGAAAACTTTCACATTCTTCTTGCACAAGGCTAAAGCGGCCCTTGGAATCATCTAAATCTTCCTCCAGCTCATTGCTCTTCTGAAGGACAGCCTCATACTTGACCTGCAAATCAGCACAAGCGGCAAGGCAACACTGGACATAAAGGAAGGTAAATACCAATCAATTCCAGGAATAAGGCATGATATTCAGAATACATGAAACGCCAAAATCTGGCGGAAAGAGAAAAATTCTGAGTAAAAGATAAGGCTCTAAGAAGTTACAATATTTTCATGTCCATCTGGAGTTTATAGGACCTCAGTCGAAGATACCACAGTCGGCTTCTCTACCAGGAATGATAACTCAGGATACCAGCCGCACAGCTTCTCCTGAAACTCTTCCAAAGTCAAAGCCTTCTTCAAAGATTCCAGACTAGTTAACAAACTAGTCTCGAACCCCCCAATCCGGCGAAACTTCGCCCGAAACTTCTCCAGGTTTTCTGGCACCTCTGGCCAAGTATAAGCAGGAGCCAACAGTTCCTGACCTTCTTCACTAAGAACTTCTTGAAGATAGACCCACATTTTCGGAAGCTCAGACTTATGATAGAACTCGCCATGCTCTTGGCGATGGGCCTCCATTTCAAGGAAGTTCAAGCAGAAGTCCATTATCAACCGAACCAGCTGCCTCTAGCAATCGGGATTAGTATATCGGTTCTTCTCTGCCTCCACTGCAGCCATCTTCCTCTTCAGCTCTTGAAAGGAGTTATCCGTCAACCTCTTCTCATTCTTCAAGGACATGACTTCCACTTCAATGGTCTCTCTCTTCGCCTTCTCTTGGGCCAGCTCATCTTGGAGACGCTTCATCATTTCGGAAGGCTTACTTGTTTTTCTGGCCATCTGCTCCTTCAAAATCTCCAACTCAGCCTCCCGCTCTTGACAACGAAAGTACAACGCTTTAACAGAATCATACAGGTGTTTCATATGATTCAGAGACTGTGGAGAAGAACAAGACAATCAGACAATGACATGTGTTATCAAGTTATGGTCTAAGTTACGCATACCTGGTTTACTTCAGGACATTCTAGAGTAATCTCGGTCCTGGCTTCTAGAGGAGGAGGCATAACGTACTTTTCGAACCCCCCCAACAGTTGGATCTCGATCCTAGCCCTTTTAGGAGACTTGGTAGAAGCACCTGTGGAATTCCCTGAGGCTTCAGCATTCCTCTTCTTGTCGTGATGATCTTTCTGCTTCCTTTACTTGACCATCTGAGCCAACATATCCAATGCCTTGTCGGTCTGAGAAACACCCACTACACGTAAAAGGAATGGAGTTAGTATCAGGAAATATGATATAAAACGGATGAAAATATCATACACAACATAGAAGAAATACCCGCAGGCAGTGTATCAGTGACTACTACAGAAGTTAAAGATTCTTCTTTCTCAGTCCTACTAGACATGGTGAGCGAAGATACGGAAGTCCGAGATATCTCCCTTCTCGGACACCTTACTAGGGCTGAACTCCAATCATCCTCTTCATCTGATGGATCTCGGGCAACATGTACGAAGGGACACTCTGTCTCGTCCCGGCCTTCAGCTTCTACTGGAGTATTCTTAGGTCCTTGGACCAATCTCTTAAACCGACGAAGAGCATCAGGCATAAGTCCAGAAATTTCCCTATCCACATCTCTCTCGGACATCTCTTCCCGAGCTGTCCTCTCTTCTATTGCTCTAGAAGCACGAATCACCCTAGCTGAACCAATGGGATCCTGCTCCATGGATAGAATGATTTCCTACCATTCAATATCTACACCATCTGGCTGGTCGAAATGAGACAACCTCAAGTAGCTGCCATTTAGAAGAGTTCGGCCAGGCATTTGATATAACCACTGATACGTCTCAACAGGCCACTGCCAACCCATTTGGGGATCTCCTGACACAAACTTTCCATTCCCAAGTTTGATCCTCTCCCTTATTAACTCCTCAGCTATACCCATCAACTTGTCCGAGGTCATAACATCTTCCCAGTCTTCATTTTGGAGATCATTGTTCCATGGGGGTACCTCATATTGGGTTCGGTCAAAGGTTAGTTTCACCTTGTCCCATCTAACATTCTGTCGAGGAAGAACGAAGGCCCGACCCATGGACTTATCTCGGACAGTTAAAGTTACAAGCTATTTAACAACAGACACCTTATATAGGGTCCGCAACAGAGCAAGCCTGGGCCTATAACCTTTATGAGCACACCAGGTTATCAGTGCCATTATGATTATTACAACATCAACATGCAATTGACCTGGATGCACCTTATACCACTGAAGAAACCTATTCAAGAATGGGGGAAATGGAAAGGCTAGACCATGCTACAAAAACCTCCCATATATAACCCCTCGGGTTTGAGTTACTAACTCTGCTGCAGACCTATCTCCTCCAAATACATGAGATCAGCATCAGAAGAAATTGAAAAGGGACACCCTTCTACAAAGATAGCAGCATCAGCATGAGCTTTATCCTCCTTCATTGACCTATTGCTACTACCTTCACCATTCAGGGATAATCCACCTGCGGCAGCATGCATTAACATGGGGCTATTCCCCTCTATCTGAGCCCTCCTGGCCATAACTATTAATCTCTTCTCTTCTTCAGAGGCTTTCTTCTGCAAAACTACAACATTTTTCCCACTCGCTACCTCGGCTCTATGGCTAACACGGGAGCTACTCTCCTCGGCCTAAGTACTTACATACTCTCCCTCATCATGATGGGGGATGGAAATCGTTTCACTACTATTTCTCATGATCACAGAGAGGATGGGCGGGGATGGGGGGGGGGGAAACACACACAGAGAAAAAGGAAAAAAGCAGACAAACAAACAAAGAAAGAAGATAGCACTTACTGATGATTGAGAAAGCAGAGATTGGGGCTTCAGAGATTTGATAAAGCAATGATGCACTTTCTGAACTTGGAAAGAAGAAATTGTGAATAAGGAAGACAAGAAGAATGATTTGAGAGATTTAACCCAAACTCAGACAATATTTATGGCGAGTAATTATCTCGATTCTGGTTCCGATGCAAGCAATTGGAAAGACGGAGGACAGACCGCCTCTACTTACCAATGACTACACGCCACGTGTATCTACCATCTGGATTTTAAAGGAAGCTAATCTCAACCGTTCATATATTTGGATAGAATACGAATGAACTTGAAACTAGATTTTCAGAAGGTTAAGCCCGAAAGGATAGTCCTTGAAGAATGCCCCGAGCTTAATACCCCGAGACATCCTCCCTTGAGTTATTGGTTTTCCCTCGAGGAGCAAGCCTCTCGTTCAACCTTCGAGATGGAGCACTCTAAGTTCTGAAGATCTACCTTGGGGCTACTGATAAGTCCAGGGTTCGTATTCGGACCTCATTCATACTTGGACCAGGGCCCGAGAAGTATCGTGGGCTCAAGATACGCGGAGGATGGATCCACAGGTCCATAAATCCTAATCCTTACAAGGAATTCGTATATTATGAATGTTCTACAAGGAATATACATCCTATCAAAGATGGTAATACAGCCATCTTAAACATGGTAACACAACCATGATCGAAATACACTTCATCTATATATGGAAATATAACTACTATTCCCATAAGAGTTGTATTCCGACCATAAATACATGTATTGGCGATCTACGGATTGTAGCCATATAAATACCCAAAGGTTTGGTAGACCTCTCTATCTATTATCTTACATACAATACGCCTTACGCCTCATACTAACTTGAGCGTCGGAGTGTCTATCCTCGGGACACCCGAGGCTTTGTTTTGCAGATCAGTTCGTGAGGAAGGTTCGTCGTCGAAGTGTTGGTGTCCAACATACATCAAATATATAACCCTAAGTAGAGAGCACTGAGTTTCTTCAGGACTCTACTGCACAGTCCAATACTCATGCTAGAAAAAACAAAAATAATTTGAATATAAACTCGGGGTCGGAAAAACCTTCAAATTCATCGATAAAACCAACCGGCAACCACCATTTTTCCCGGCTGCACTTCACCCAGCAACACTTCAAGCACAACTCCTCCGCCATCATCAACTGCGACGACCACCTCATCTGAATGTTCAAGATGCGCCGCCACCACGTCCACTGATCTTGCCTCCTCATCGACATCAGAGTCCACTGGACGCGGTCGTATATCACCGGCCACCAGATACCGTCAGTGACGATCCAACTCTGCATCGGTCCCAATTTAGCACACCTTTATATACTGTTACGGGCAGAAGGGCATATAAGATGACTTTTGAATACAAATTGAAATCGAACGGCATCCACGCAGCCAAAACGACCAAATAGGCAGGGAAAGTCGAATTTAGCCTTGGAAGACGACCATATTTTGATTTTCAAGCATGGAAAAATCGGGCCGAATTTCTGTGCAGGGCAGGGACACGGGTAGGGGAAAAAAGAAAATTGAGGTAAAAAGAGGCGCAGAAAGAAGCTTGGAAACGTCACCGTTTTGCAGATCAAGAAGCTAAAAAGTCAAAAATGACCCTACGACCGTGAAGAGTGATAGACGTATTCTGCTTTTTGTTTGATAAACACACATATAACTCCCCTTCCAATTCAGAATTCCAGACTCCATAATTGTAAGCATCAAATATCAGAAACAGCATGTATATTCAATACGCTCCCCCTACTCAAATAAGTGGAGGGGAGTTTTTTCAAAAGAAGCAGCCTTAGTGCTACAAAGTTGCCTCAGATTTTCTCAGAACTCCTTATGCAGATGTTGTTTGCAGTCTTTATGGCTTGGTATCCCAATGGCTCCTCCATTGGGTCTTCTTGTGTCTGCAATTAAAAAATCAGTAGCATCTACTCATATTTAGCTACACATTTCTTATAGTACTAACACCATTCTTATCAAGTGTAATTATACTTTTTAACATAGATGGTGCATCCTGATAAGGAAGAGAGGAGGAGATTAATTGCTGACTACTCATCTTAGCTACGTAATCTGCAATAGTATTACCCTCCCTGAAAGAGTGTATGATTTTAATGTCCCTAGACAACATGTGCAGCTTATGACATATACTAAACAAATTCCAGTCTGCTAGGAAAGGATTCTGGATGCATTTGATAGCATGCATATAGTCAGATTCCAGCATGAAAGTCTGAGAATATTGACTGCCAATTTCTAGTCCAAATTCCGGAACCATAAGTTCCGCACATAACGGAGAAAAAGTAGAAACTAATTTGAGCTCCATTCTCAGCACTTTCTCCATGAACATCTCTGACTACTATGCCTAATCCTCCCCTACTATACCTAATCCTCCCCTAGAAAATGATAAATTTGTAACGTTTTGTAACCCATTATTTCAATTGAAGAGCACTCTTATCTACGTATAGTGGGAAGATAGTGGAGTCGCCATACTCATTTATTTCCTATTAATGTTATGATATTTAGTTAAGAACGATGAGGAGTATATATATATTGTTTAGTTTACAGATTATTATAGCATCCGGTGTACATGATACCTGATGTATGTTTTCGAAATTAATTTTAGGATTGTACCTAATATATCTTTTTAAAGTTTTGGATAAATTGTATAATGATAAAGAATTGAAGACCATATATATAAGAAAGACATATCAAAATTGAATGAAATTGAATGGATCAATATTACAAAATTAACCAAATCAAAGAAAATCATAACAAACAATTATAAAAGTCGATCTAAATTAATACGAATAAAACATGTATAATCAATTAAAATCGTTAAATATCACAACTAAAAATAACAAAAGAACTAATTATGGTACGAGGGGGGATAGTATTCTAAATAAATATAATTAGAACTAAAATGACAAATTAACTAACTAATTAAATACATTCCAGAAAGATTGTATCCTTATTAGAGTGAGGATTAAATTTCTTTAATTATTAAAAACCAAAGGGGGTGTTTGGTGATTAACTGTTAACTGATTGTATCAACTGTTTTGACTAGCTAATTGTATGACCGATTTGACTAGCTGATTGTATTAGTTGATTGTACATAAGTGTTTGGTAAATTTACCCGATTGTTAATAGTGGTTTGTTGAGCAAATATGGCAAAATGACATATAAGGGCTTATGCATAATATTATTTAATTAATACTTAAAAATTAGTAATAATAGTGCACTATAAGTAATTTTGGTTATTAAAAATAAATAAACGTAGATATAAAAGTTTAAGATTATAATACTAACTATATATATTTCCCAAAACTCAAAAAAATCTAACAAATTTATGGTATTTGAATAATCAAAGTAAATAAAAAATAAAAAATATCATTTAATTATTTATTAAAATAAATTTATAAACCCACTCTATATATACACTAGTATAATTCTCGTGTCGACGCACGGATCTATTCAAATAAAATAAAATAATTATTTTATGCATATATCAGTTTATAAAAATGCTAGTTTTATTTATCAATAGTATATATATATACAGATTTGAGTATGTAATTATTACAAGTTTGATGATTTAATTATAAAATATGTGTTATACAAATGTAAATTATATAAAATATATCTCTTAACTAAAGTAAACAAAAAATATGCGTTCAATTATTTACAAAAATTATACATTAAAATATTTAAAAACAATAAAATTAATGCAAAACCTAATAAAAGCACTACTACAAAGGGGGTCATCTAAGACACTAATTTAAGGCGTTTAGCACATACGATAGGTTATCCGCCTTGCAGAGTAGTTGCGAACTCGCAACCCTTGTTTCGATTGTGAAAAAAATATATTTAAGGCGGAAGAAATAAAAAATAAGTCGTTTAAAATAAGTGTCTTAATTAATATGAACTTACGATATCGCAAGGTTATCGAAATTGTATTATCAAACTTTCCTTAAAATTCCAATCGCACCCAATTAATCCTCCAGAATCAAACCCAAGCTTCTTCATCATCTCGAACTCGAACCCATCTGAAATCCGCACCTTTCTTTGCTTCTTCTCCTTATCCTTCTCCTGCAACTCAACTGAGTCGCTGCGGTCATCCATTCGGCGCTTCCTGGAAGGGCTCTCAGGGGTCGGGGAGCGGCGGCGATGGCGGTGGCGCCGATTGGGAGAGCGAGAGTGGCGGTGGTCGGTGGAGGGAGAGCATGTTTGGGATCGTGCAAGGCGGGATCAAGATGGTTTTGAAAAGGAAACCCTGCTACGGACAGTCTCAATCAAGACAGTCTCCCTGGAGATGGATCTTCCTAGTCTGGCGATCGTTCTCCGCGGCGCCCTCAGCCCCAATCCCGATGAACGGAAAGCTGCTGAGGACAGTCTCAATCAAGTAAGTGATTGTTGTTTTTTTGGCTTATGCTGCTCTTGCTTACTGATTTGTGTGAGAATCTGATTGGATATGTGCTACTGATTGATCGTTGTTGCAGTTTCAGTACACGCCTCAGCACTTGGTGAGGCTGCTGCAAATCATTGTCGACGAGCACTGCGACCAGGCTGTGAGACATGTGGCGAGTATCCACTTCAAGAGTTTCATTGCCAAAAACTGGGCACCACATGAGATTGGTAAGTTGTGTACACTGTATTTTCTATCTAATCATAGTTGGCATTGTGAAGGTTGATTCTTGAAAAGTGATCAAGTAAAATAAATGTGTAGGTGAGCAGTCAAATATCAGGCAGAATATACTGAATTTTACCCAGCTTTTGAGGTACATCTTTCACTATTCTTGTTTAGTGGAAAGGGTTAATTGTAAGAGAGCTAATGGTCTTCTTGTTTGAGTTGATATATGCTAAATTGAATTTTATTTTATTGCCAGAGCACAACTGGGTGAATTTTTGCAAACAATCATTCATGCTGATTACCCGGAGCAGTGGTCTGGTCTTTTACAGTGGGTGAGACTAAATTTGCAAAACCGGCAAGTATTTGGTTCTCTTTACATGCTCAGGATATTAACCAGGAAATATGAGTAAGTCCTTGTTTGATTTGTGCTACAGAATAATTGTATTCACTGATGTTTGTTAGTTATTATTATTAGAGTGTATGTCTCTGAAAGCTTACCACAAGGGTTTTTATAATTTCATCTTTGGTATCCTTTTCCCTTTTAATTTTTGTGTGTTACGAGAAATTATGAATATGTGGCCTGTTGTCTGCCATAATGAAATCTAAAAGATTTATTGATAAGCAATTTATCTTTATTATAAGCATAAAATGCTTATATCTGAACTTTCTAGAGAGGAATTAGCTCTAGGTTTTTTTGGCTTGTTTTCCTCACCAGCCAGTACTGATTTGTGTGTGATCAGACGAGTTCTCAGCGCCCTTCGGTATTGGAATGACCGGAAGAAGATTTCCATTCTCAAGCATGCCGTTAATACTCGACAGCATATGGGAAAAAGTGGAATTGTTTTGGTTTCTTCATTTTATGGGGTTTAAGGATCTTAACTTCATTTTTTTGGTTCTGTAAAGGCAGGTTTCATGCCTTTACAGCAGAGGTGTAAGGAAATTTAAAACAGCCCTCTTTCAGCGTCTTGAGCAGGTATAATGTGCTATCATGAATGGAATCCTAATGTTGCTGTTATTGTTTATAGTAAGAGAATTGAGTCATGATTTGGTATTGATTTGGATATGGTTTTGTTGCTCTAAATTATGGAGTTTGAGTATTTGTTTACATTTTGATCCCCTCACAGGATGAAGAATATACGATTAGGAGGAGGAAGGAGAAGAGTGATCTGCTTGAACTTAGGCGCGTTTACCGTGAGTACAAGGACTACATTATCAGGCACGGTGGAGATAGTAATATGTGGAGCAGGTTATGATCATGCCAATTTAGTTCTTTAATTCCATGTAGCTATTCAGTTTATTGAGTTCTTATATGTGCAACTCATTTCAGGGAGAAGATGATTAAAGCACGTGTCATTGCTTCTGTTTTGTTTGAAATCTTACACACTGTGGCTAATGCCTCGGGTTCCCAGCTTTCGTTGTTTCTGGGAACTACCTTCCTCGAGCTGTTTTAGCCGCCGATCCTTCCTCCAGGTAAATTTCTTGGATGCATGTATACACTTTCTCCAGATTGACTTGGATCAGCTTATCATCCTTCCAGAAATCCAGCGTAGAAGCTGCTTAATTATACGGTGGGGGAAGCTTGTATGGTTTTCAAGGTAAGGGAGTTTTCATTAGCTGCAGGAAGATGATTGAAAGTTAATGAGGAACTACTAAGTATGTTTTCTGCTGCTGTGTACTATGATATGCATCTGCTGCTGACATCAAGAAGGCCTATTAATTCAAGGTGAGGCCTTTTTTTGCTTGATTAATTTGGTGTTGTGTACATATTATGTTCCCTTTTAGCCTGATTGTTGTCACGTTTCTGTCCCAGGCAAAAGTCGTGCACCCCGACAAAAACCCGAATGATCCCAAGGCTGTTTATAACTTTCAGGTATATATAGCTCTGCCTTTATCGTACATATGAAAGTGCTTTTGTGTGTGACTAGTTGAGTGGTTAAGTTTATATATTATGATGTAAGTTGGAACTAATGGAACAAAATTCATATGTGAAGGTGCTCGGTGAGGTATACCAGGTCCTGAGTGATGTAGAGAGACGCGAAGTGTAGAACATTGTTTTAGCTACAATTATGTTTTATATATAGAGAGGAACTTTCAATTTTGTAGAAGTATTGAACTTTAAAGAAACATAGTTTGATCCTTGGAATTTCAATGTTATGTAGTTTGTTTCGTTCACAATAATTGTTTGATCATTTGAATTAGTGAATGATTAAAACAAAAGTGATGTTGTCATGTTTACGGAGCTCATTTGGATCAGAGAGCTCTTTTTTTTTATCGAGGAGAGTGGAGTTAAGACATCGCAAGCTGTCCAGCTTGATATAATAGAATGGACTTGAGACATCGCAAGCTGTCCAGCTTGCTAGGGTTTTTTTTACAAACGAGCTTCCTTGCGAACTCGCAAGTTACATTTAAGGCGGAAATAAACGCCTTAAAACTGAAAACATTTAAGGCGGAAGAGGAACCGCCTTAGATGATTTTTCTCATTTAAGACACACTCAGAGAAGACATTTGTCTTCTGCCTTAAAACATGAAGGACCAACCGCCTTAAATGGCAAAATTTTGTAGTAGTGAAGGTTTTAAACTAGTTCATCAAAAAAAAAAAAGGTTTTAAACTAAAGACATATACAGCCTAATAAAACAAGAAAGGTACAAGAGAGGGTACTATTGTAATATTATCACAAAAATACAATCAGTTGTTTGAAAATGAAGTATTTATCATCGTTTTGTAAATTAACCTCTTGAGGTGAAAAGACAATTCCAATTAACTTATCACCAAACAATCAAATTAGCTGTTTGACCGGTCAAATCAACTAATTATGGTCAAATTAGTTTTTTTTGCTCCAGACAGCTCTTCACCAGACACCCAAAATTAAGGGCACCGTTACATGCAGTCCAATATTTACTTAGACAATCTATATTTATTCATGAAGTTCCATTAATGTCATCAGTATTTATTCAAAAGTAAACGTGACTCTCATAAATGAGAATGTATCAGGAACTTTCAATATAAATACGAATTGCGCAAATAATGTTGGACTGCATGTATCAATTGCCAAAATCAACTAAAGAACAAACCAAACTCTAAACCAAAATACAACTTGCGTCCCTCAATAGGGAGCTGCCTGGCTCCTAAAAAACAAATCACCAAATACAGCTTTCTCGCCTACTTTTTACTCTACTCCCACCTCCAAGCAGATTATCATAATTATGCGCGCCGAACTACTGGTTTTCGTTTCAATTCCCCCAATTGGGATTCATTTATAAAGATAGAACCTAGAAATGGCCAAAAGTGTCCACTCACTAGCAAATGATCGATGACGCACGGCGTCTACAAATAATATGCATGATGTAGGCATATCGGTACGTTCCAATTTAATTTGTTTTAAGAAAACATTATTCAGCAAAATTAAAACTGAAAATATTTAAAAAGTACGTCACTATAAATTCAATACTTATAATTAGAAGACAATTTGTAACATTACAGTGATTTTTATAGGACATTAAATATATTACCCCGCATCAATAACACAAGAGTAGCGATATAAACTAAATAGTGAGATGATATCAAACAGAGAATTAAACCGGAAATAATAAATATAAGAGTAAATTTAATTGGTTATGATTTGACAAATATTAGTATCTAACGTTTTAATTTTACGATCACTTCCCAAATCATCTCATTAAACATTCTAATTCCACTCGGTGTAATGAAAATTTTATCTGATAATTGTTTTTCAAAATTAACATTAAGAGTGTGTTTGGTTGGGATCCAAGTCCATTTTTGTAAAATCTTGTTTGGTTCACCAAGTTTTTCAAAATTCAGACTTGCAAAATTCTAAAATCCAATCAAAAATTTTGTTTCATACTCACAAAATCCAACCCAACCAAACAAGAATTTTCCAAAACCAGAATTTCAAAATCTCAAACAAAAATCCAAACTCTCAAAATTTCAAAACAAAATCCAAACTCTCAAAAACGTTGCGAACCAATTACACACCCTAAAATTTTTTGGCATAACATTTATCTTTATATTTAGTCAATTTTAGAAAATAGTTTGGTCCGGTGATCTATCCAATCTCAATATAATCAGTGGGAATGGGGGTTGCCGGAAGTGGCGGCGGCAACCCTCAAATTTTATAGTTTAATGGTTAATTTAGTGCAATGCTATTTGCAGGTTGTATTTTACTTTTGCAGTCTGTATTATTTCCAGAAAAGACTAATACACTCTCGATCAAGTGGGTAAAGTTTGGACAAGGTAAATCAATAAGGACAATTTTGTCTGTTTCAATCAAAATACAGACTGCATCAATAAAAAAAACCTGCAAATAGGAATTCCGTTAATTTAATGTAGCTTGGCGGTTGTACGGTGGAATGGTAAAGGAGAGCAACCTCCCGAAACATAACTATTCAGCAACCCCATTAATTCCAGTCGGGTTTCGCTACTGAATATAATAATGCTTTCATGTCCTTACAAATCTCTATAAATTGCATCTGTGAAAGAATGGCTTCAATCAAGTTCACAATCTTCTAATCTTAAACTAACTTCTCACCAACTCCAAAAATATGGCGAAATCTTCAGCTTTAGGGCTAACAATGCTGTGTTTTGTACTGGCTATGTCTCCTATAACAGTACACTCCAACTCTCTGAAAGAAATCATCTTGTATGCTACATACATCACCAGTGGTCCAGATGCCAGCTTCGTTCTCGTTGCTGGTCCATCAAACGCCACAACGTTTGGAGCAGTAAACGTCTACAATCTCCTCCTCAGCGAAACCATTGATACTGATTCTCCAGTAGTTGGTAGCTTACAAGGCTTCTGTGCAGTCACTGCCAGGGATGGCACTCGATCGTATTTCTCAAACACTGCAACAATCGAGCGCGGAAAGTACAGAGTTGGCAGTTTCCAGAATCAGGGAATCCTCACACTTCAGGCATCTGGATACACCGTTTCTGGAGAACTTGGAGTACCGGCGGGAACTGGGTCTTACAGGAATGTGATCGGCGTGATGAATGTTCAGACAATCCGACAGGTTCCGGGAACGAACACAGCCATCCTTCTGATCAGAATCTCTTACAGACAACTCGACTAGGTAGCGAACTAAAACTAAAATATGAATAAAACATGCATGAGTCTGAAATAAAAGTCAGTGAAATTTAATATCGATCAGTTTCAAATAGTTCTCAACTATTCTTTCTAAACTAACAAGTATGTTTAAACATAATGCAGAGTTTAAACATAAAAAGAAAGAACACACAAAATTGTTTACGCAGTTCGGTGATGAACACCTACATCTGCGGGGCCTTGCCCAGTCTGAAAATAATCCACTAGATAATCAAGATACGTTACAAAGTTTCACACAACAATTAACTATCTATGACTTATCTCTTGTATGGATTCGTGAGATCCCCTCACTGCCGGTCAGCAACTCCTCGTTGCTGTCTTGACCACTTCCCCTGAATTATTAAGGCTGTTGATTTCAGACTGCTAGCTTTCGGCAAAGACCTATTGAACTCCCTTCAATAAGCTGCTCCAACTGTAAAGCTATTCTGATCGGCAGAATACTTTCTTGTAAGATGGATAATCTTCGGTTGCAGCTTCATTGACTATTTATAGTTCAATGCTGTGTTGCCTCATTTATCTTCTCGATCCTTCAATCTCGGCAATGCTGATTTCTCATCCAACTCGTCACAGCTACATTTAGTCTTCTAGCCATATCTACTTCTATAGCTAAAGGATAAGAAATATCTTCTTTCCTTATTTAAAACTAATCCTTTCTAAGATACAACTCTATTACATATTCTCAAACTAATTCAAATCGATACAAAATCAATCTTCGCTTATCATCTTGATTTCTCGAATATTATCTTTGATCTCATCAGAGTTGTACTTCTCCTTCAATACTCTTGCTTGGTTTCTGATTTCAGTTCCGCAAGTGTTTAAACATAAGCATGTTTAAACATGATAATTTCTACAAAATAGCCAACTATAATATGCTGAGTCTTCTGGACTCTTCAATCTCCCCCTTTGGCATTTTGTGGAACCATATCACTTGTTTTGATGCAGAGACAATAACTCACTCCCCCTATCATATAGATATTCATTTTTCAACCACATTCGCATCAATAAATCAGAAACAATATATATAGCTTCAAAGCTCCCCCTATCAACCAGACATAGATGGAGCTCATAAACCTTTTCATAACAGTAATGTTCCAAAATAAATGGTCCAAAATAAATGGCTACCAAGGCATCAAAAGTAATCACAATAATCTCCCCCTTGGGAACAGAAAATGTGCCAAAGTACCAAATATCCAAATATCCAGAAAAAAAATAAAACAATCATCCAGAATATATCAAACTACTGAGGGCAAAAGAGAGACAAAATAAGAATAATAGGGCTCAGAATGCATCAGAACCACTAGTCTCATCCTCAGTTTCTTCAAGAGCTTCCAGCTCCTCTTGAAAGTCATCCATCTTCTGTCTATGATATCTAATTAGCCCTCTAAGATCCTTCTTCTCACCACAGCATAGTTGACCTCAGCTGGTTCCTCCTCTGGATCTGCCTCTTCTTCCTCAGCAGCAGCAGGTAGATCATTTCTCTTTCTGTAAATGGACTTGTTAACTTGTAAATCATCACAGAAAGTGATCTTATCATCTAGTCCATCAACTAATCCAGCATGATACAACAAACCAGTTATGAGAGCAGGATAGGTGATGTACTCATCAGATTTCTGATGTTGAGCTACTAGCAGAACCCTATCATAAATAAACCATCCAAGATTGAAGGATCTTCTGGTACCAATGCAGTACATCAAGCTTGCCATCTCCTCAGTTACCAGAGATACATTGGTAGACATGACCAACAGATTAGCAACAGCCCTGTACAGAAAATAGTACTTCTGAGAAAGATAAGCTGTCTTGAGAGCCTTGTCTGCACCCCATTCTCCAAGTGTGCCCCCTGTCAGCTCTAGTGCTACCACATCATAATCCAAAGTAAAATCTTCTGGATAAGCACTGTTTGGGCAGATGGAATCATGTCTCCCAGTTCCTAACACCTGGTTGATCAAAGGAGCATCAAATCTGTACAGCTTGCCTCTGAGATAGACCTTTCTGTA
Organism: Sherardia arvensis; assembly: GCA_948330725.1. Taxonomy (NCBI): domain Eukaryota; kingdom Viridiplantae; phylum Streptophyta; class Magnoliopsida; order Gentianales; family Rubiaceae; genus Sherardia; species Sherardia arvensis. Next base: position 33,168,084 of record OX415241.1, read on the forward strand.
CCATGCAGAATCTGGAGCACTGTTTGTTCCCCTCAGGTATGCATAAAATTCCAGCACCAGAGAATGATTGGCCTTTATGCAGAAGTTTGCTGGACCAAACATATGAATTCTCTTCATAAAAGCTACAAACCTAGGATGTTTAAACTTGTCAGTCAGTCTCTTTTCAACATGCATCTTCCTGTTGACCAGTCCTTCATACACAGTCATAACCCTCCTGGAATAGAAGATATCATCCCAAGCATTTTCCAGCAGAGGATTGTCATCTGGAAACACTAATGGCACCTCAGCTGCCTCATCACCCTCCTCAGGCTCAGACTCAGAGCTGCTGTTCTCATGATCTTCTGCAGTTGGCTCACTTGACTCATCATCCTCCTCTTCCTCAGATTCAGAGCTAATCTTCACATGCTCTGCTGTAACTGGCTCATCTGACTCATCATCTTCCTTCAACTCAGATTCAGAGCTCCTGCTCTCATGGTCTGGAGCAGCTGGTTCTGCAGATGGTACTTCTTCTGATAGTGGCACTTCATCAAAGCTCAGATTAAGCTCTGGCACTTCAACCCTCATTTGTTCACTAGGAAATACTTGAATAACTGGTGGAAGACACTTCTTCTTCCTCACCTTCTCCCTCTTCAACTCCTGTAGCTGATTAAATTTTACAGTTAAAGGATGGCTATCCTCACTGTCTGGTGCTGTTTCTGTCAGAGGCTCCATCATAACTCTGACATTTTCCAGAATCCTATCCACATCTACTGCCTGCTCAGCCTCACCAGGCTTCTCCTGTTCCACAATTTCTTCTTCTCCCTGCTCAACTTCAGCATGCTTATCATGCTCAACAGTACTTATATTGAAAACTCCTTGACCCCTCTTCCTCTTCCTCAGGTAAACCTGCTTCACTACTGTACTTGATGCCCTCTTTTCTGAACCCAGATTCTGCTCAGATTTATCATCAACTTCTGAACTCTCATAGAAAAAAGTTAAGTTTGGGCCCCCTTCAAACTCAACCCCTACCCTAACTGTGGGATTACTCACAAGAGCCACAGATTCTGGTGTGGCTCTAGAGATATTCAGGCCAAGTTGTTCAGCCCGAAGCAACTCTTCTCTAGTGGGAATGGAATCAATAGGCAAGTTGGATGGAAGATTGCCCATAGTGGTTTAAATACACAGTAGGTTGAAACACACACAATGACTTCCAGAAATCTCAGAAATCCACAACTATCACAACTCCTAAGTGCGGCAAGCACTCTAATTACTCAATCAACCAGAAAAACTCAATCTTTAAGCAAATCAAAACCAAATACCTCTTACATGCACAGATTTGGGGCTGAACCTTCAGTCGACTAAAGCTCAGGTTTTTCTTGTTTTGGGACTTACGATTGAACAATGTGTTGCTTAGACTAGATTCCGGTTGCGATGAGAGTTGATCGATCCACTAGTTTGATGATGAGCTTTGATCAATTGCCGATGAATGCTTTGTTGAAGTGGGAACGACGGAGCTGCAGCAATTATGAGAAAAAAGGACAAAGATTTTCCCTCTTATATTTAATATTTTTCAGAAATTCAAATCCGAACCCAATTTGGAAAATAAATCCACAATTACACACTGATCCCTCAATTTTCTGATAGCACTAATTATTTCCCATAAAATAAATATGTAGCCAAAATTATCTCCTCAGCCCGTACGAATATTGTAGCCCACTGACATTAACTTTTTCAGCCCATTAACTAGTCAGGCCCAATCGACTTTCTTCTTCATTTTCGGCTAACTCTTCAGAGTTTAAACACACTGATTTCTCAGTGTTTAAACACTCTTGACACCAACTTCCTTCTCCCCTTTTTTTTATATTTTTATTTTTCAAAAATAAAATAACACAAAGCAGTAAACACTAATATACAACAGATAAGAGGTGATAAGATGTACCTCAAATTCGACAAACACCTAAGTGTTGTCCTAGTGTCTCAAAAGTTGCAAAGTCCAGTGGTTTGGTGAAAATATCTGCATATTGTTCAGCACTAGGAACAAACTCAATGATCAGTTCCTTCTTTTCCACCAAGTCTCTGATGAAGTGATGCTTGATATCTATGTGATTTGTCTTCTTGTGATCAACAGGATCATGAGAGAGATCAATGGCCCCTTTATTGTCACATTTAATAATTAAGGCATCCTGCTGGAATCCATAATCTTTCAACATCTGCTTCATCCACAGTAGTTGCTGGCAACAACTTTCAGCTGCTAAGTACTCAGATTCAGTGCTAGATAGTGAGATAGAATTCTGCTTCTTGCTATACCATGACACTAAATTCCCTCCTACATAGAAACATCCTCCAGTAGTACTTTTCCTGTCTTCTGAATTTCCAGCCCAATCAGAATCACTGTAGCCAATAATCTCAGCTTGACTTCCTCTAGAGTACCAGAGACCATAATCAGCAGTCCCATGCACATATCTGATGATTCTCTTGACTGCAGACAAATGACACTCCTTGGGATCAGACTGGAATCTTGCACATAGTCCGACACTCAAACAAATGTCTGGCCTACTTGCAGTGAGATATAATAAGCTCCCAATTATACTTCTATACAACTTAATATCCACCTTCACACCATACTTGTCATAGGTCAATTTCTCCGTAGATGCCATTGGAGTTCGAATATTCTTAGACTCGTCCATCCCAAATCTTTTAACCAAGTTTAAAGTGTACTTGGTTTGATTGATGAAGATACCTTCCTTGTGCTGTTTGACTTGAAGCCCCAAGAAATATGTTAATTCGCCAACCATACTCATTTCAAATTCACTCTTCATCATTTCTATAAAGCTATCAACCAGCTTTTGAGATGTTGACCCAAAAACGATATCATCTACATAGATTTGGGGCAAGCAGAATATGTTTTTCATGTTTAAACACAAAGAGCGTTCGGTCCACTCCCCCTCGTCGATAGCCTTTCTACAACAGAAATTGGGTAAGACGCTCATACCACGCTCTGGGAGCTTGCTTAAGGCCATATAACGCCTTTTTTAATCTGTACACGTGATCAGGCAAATACGGATCTTCAAAACCCTTGGGTTGCTCCACATATACTTCTTCCTTGACAATGCCATTTAAAAATGCACTCTTTACATTCATCTGAAACAACTTGAACTTCATAATACAGGACATAGCAAGCAAAAACCGAACAGATTCTAACCTTGCAACTGGAGCAAAAGTTGCATCAAAGTCGACACCTTCAACTTGAGTATATCCTTGAGCCACCAGTCTCGCCTTGTTTCTTGTGATATTACCATCTCCATCAGACTTGTTCTTGAAAATCCACTTAGTGCCAATAACGTTTACACCTGAAGGTCGTGGAACAAGATACCATACATCACTTCTGGTGAACTGCTCCAGTTCTTCTTGCATGGCCGAAATCCAATACTCATCAGTCAATGCTTCCTTATGATTCTTGGGTTCTATGGATGAAAGAAAACACTGAAGCACATGCATCCCAGCATTCATTTTTGCGTAGTCTTTCCGTGCTGTCTGTCTTAGATTATACGTGTTAGGAGGAGGAGTGACAGATGTAGTTGAACCAGATGTATCTTCAGATACTGTGTTACTTTCAGGAACATCAGATGATGTTGTAACATCAGGTAGTGTTATAACATCTGACAGTGTTGTAACATCGGACAGAGGTGGATCAACTTCTGAAATGATTGACTGCTCAGGTTCATCTTCAAGTAGGATTCCGCTACTGATATCCTTCAGATCTTTAATAACCACATTGTTGGAATCCATCATGACATTTGTGCGGTTATTGAAAACCCTGCATGCCCTGCTATTTTGAGAATAACCAAGAAAAATCCCAACATCAGCCCGTTTGTCAAACTTACCAAGAGGTTCACGATCTCTGAGAATGTAGCATGCACTTCCAAATACATGAAAGTATGAGACGTTTGGCTTCCTCCCTTTCCAGAGTTCATAAGCAGTTTTCTGAGTGAAGGGACGGAGATAAACTCTGTTGATTGTATGACATGCAGTATGAACAGTCTCAGCCCACCATTTCTTCGGAGTATCATTTTCCGCCATCATAGCCCTTGACATGTTGATGATAGTCCTGTTTTTGCGTTCAACAATACCATTTTGTTGTGGTGTGATTGGAGCAGAAAACTCATGCTTGATTCCAAGTTTTGCACAAAAATCCATCATAGTAGAGTTTGCAAACTCCCGTCCATGATCACTCCTTACTCGAACCACTTGAAAACCGTCATGTGATATTTCAGTGTTAACTTGTGTAATGAGCTCAATAATTATTCCCACGGCATCGGATTTTTCTTTCAAGAATTTCACCCATGTAAACCTGGAAAAGTCATCTACACATACAAAGATATATTTCTTTCCCGAAATATTAGCTGGACTGATTGGCCCCATCAAATCCATATGCAGTAGTTCGAGACCATGGGAAGTAGTGATCTCATGAAGTTTAGAGTGTGGAGACCTAACCTGTTTACCTTCATGACATCGTGGACAGTTCAACTCCTTTGTATAAGAGAGTAATGGTACTCCTCTTATTGCTTCAAGATTTGTTACCTTAGCCAGTGTTTTCAGATTTGCATGACCAAGCTTCTTGTGCCACAAAAGAGTATCGTCCACACTTACTTTGAGACAACTGACTGATTCGTCCAGAATATAGCAGTTATCTGATGATCTAGTGCCAATAAGAACACCCCGTTCATCCTTCCTGACTGTGCATTTTTTATCATCAAATAAAACTGTTAGTTTGTTGTCACATAGATGACTAATGCTGAGCAAATTTGCCTTTAGTCCATCCACCAAGAGTACGTCTTGATATACTGGAAAGTTCTTGACTTGTAACTCCCCCTTTCCAGTTATTCTGCATTTCTTCCCATCTCCAAATCTGACAGTTCCAGTCCATGGAACAATATTGCTCAATAACTCAGAAGAACCTATCATATGTCTAGAACAGCCACTATCGAAATACCAGGAATCTCTGGCATATGAGCTATAGCAAGTATGAACAGCATAGCAGTGATTGGTTTTTGGAACCCATACCTTTTTAGTGTATGGAGATTTTTCTGATTGTACTATGTTGTAACCTGCTCCAGTGTTGTAACTTGCAACTGTGTTATAACCCGCTCCTGTGTTGTAACCTGCTCCATGTGTTGATTCTTGCATCAGATCTTGTAAAAGGCGAAAGCAACGCCTTTTGTAGTGTCCTGGACGTCGACAGTAGTTGCACTTTGCCTCCCACCATGGTTGAAACATGTTTTGCTGACGAGGATAGATCGGTTTATAACCTATACCAAACTTTGGAACATTGATCGAGTTGTTTAAAGTCTTGACAGGTTGCTCTCTCCTGACTTGACTTGAACTCGGTTGCATCACCTTCTTGTTCAACTTCCCTTTTGACTGATTATTCTTGTTAGCCACTTCTATTTCATCATACCCTAATCCATGTCGATTTCCAGCAATTTTTCCCATACCAAGAATTTCATCCAGAGCAGCTGTTCCTTTGTTTAGTTTGGTGATGGTTCCTTCTACTACCTCTGCTCGAATGAGAGCTATCTTCAGTTCCATTCTCATTGCCTCAATAGTTATCTGTTGTTGCTCAATTTCTTTGTTCGAACTATTGTTGTCTTTCTGTAGCACTTTATTTTGCTCAGTCACACTGATCCAGAGTTCATGGAATTTGTCGTAAGGTTCATGAACCACCTCAGAGTCTAAGTTTAAACTCTCATTCTCTGGACTAACAACAGCACCAAACATAACATAGTTTTCTTCTTCACTTTCTTCATTGCTTTGAACAGTGACTGCTCCAAACGCCACATGATTGCTGACATGTTCTTCATCAGAATCTTCTGCATCACTAAATGTAGCATTGTAGGCTTTCCCTTTCTTGTTTGCTGATCCACTTGGGCATTGTGATTGAATATGCCCGTACCCTTCACATTCTCGACATTGAATTTTTCCAGCATGTTTGAATGCCGGCTTGGGTTCTGCTTGATCATTATTTGCTCTCCTACTCATACTTGAACTCTGCTCCCTTCTTTCATTTCTCCTATTTTGAGATTTTCTCAGAACTTTTGCAAAACTCTTTGATATGTGAGCAAGCTCATCCTCGTCCATTTCTTCATTGCTATTTCTGGTAGAGTGTTTAGACATAGAATTATGTTTAGACACTGAATTTTGTTCAGCTGTTTTATGAGCAGCTGCAGTAAATGCCATATCACTCTGCCTAACTGTTGCTAACTCCTACATTTCAAAGGCTGAAAGTGCTCCCATGACTTCATCAACAGTCATCTCAGATGTATCATGTAATTCCTCCATTGCAATAGTTTTTCCTTTGAACCTTGGTGGAAGAGACCTCAATATCTTCTGAACAATATCGTCTTCAACAAATGGTTTTCCCAACTGATATGCTGTGTTGACAAGATCCCTGATTTTTGCATTGTAATCAGTAATCGTCTCATTATCCTGCATAATCAAAGTATCAAATGTTGTCTTCACTGTATGCATTTTTTGTCGTTTCATTTTTGCATCTCCTTCATAGCTCGCTTTTAACTTCTCCCATGCATCCTTAGCAGTGCTGCATGTTGAAATCAACCGAAACGCTTCTTGATCAACACACGAGTTGATGCAGTTGAGTGTTTTGCTGTTTAAACGCTTATCCTTCCTCTCTTGAGTTGACAGCTCTTCTCTGTTTTTCAGAACACCTTCGACTGCCCCTGCTGTAGGTGGATGTCTGGCTGGTGACCACTCGTTCTCAACCCAATACCATGCTTCTTCATCTAGAGCATCAATGTAATGCCTCATCCTTGCCTTCCAATAACTGTAGTTATTCTTATCCAGCATGGGAGCACGCGTGTATATTGAACCATCCTTCTCTTGGTTCGCCATGATCGATAGGGATCTCCACTGGCCTTGTTAAAGGCACAACTCAGTGGACTAGCTCTGATACCAAATGAAATTTACTATCGATCAGTTTCAAATAGTTCTCAACTATTCTTTCTAAACTAACAAGTATGTTTAAACATACTGCAGAGTTTAAACATAAAAAGAAAGAACACTCAAAATTGTTTACGCAGTTCGGTGATGAACACCTACATCTGCGGGGCCTTGCCCAGTCTGAAAATCATCCACTAGATAATCAAAATACGTTACAAAGTTTCACACAACAATTAACTATCTATGACTTATCTCTTGTATGGATTCGTGAGATCCCCTCACTGCCGGTCAGCAACTCCTCGTTGCTGTCTTGACCACTTCCCCTGAAGTATTAAGGCTGTTGATTTCAGACTGCTGGCTTTCGGCAAAGACCTATTGAACTCCCTTCAATAAACTGCTCCAACTGTAAAGCTATTCTGATCGGCAGAATACTTTCTTGCAAGATGGATAAACTTCTGTCGCAGCTTCTTTGTCTATTTATAGTTCAATGCTGTGTTGCCTCGTTTATCTTCTTGACCCTTCAATCTCGGCAATGCTGATCTCTCATCCAGCTTGTCACAGCTACATTTAGTCTTCCAGCCATATTCTACTTCCATAGCTAAAGGATAAGAAATATCTTCTTTCCTTATTTAAGACTAATCCTTTCTAAGATACAACTCTATTACATATTCTCAAACTAATTCAAATCGATACAAAATCAATCTTCGCTTATCATCTTGATTTCTCGAATATTATCTTTGATCTCATCAGAGTTGTACTTCTCCTTCAATACTCTTGCTTGGTTTCTGATTTCAGTTCCGCAAGTGTTTAAACATAAGCATGTTTAAATATGATAACTTCTACAAAATAGCCAACTATAATATGCTGAGTTTTTTGGACTCTTCAGTCAGGTTTTAATGCCATTTACATATGACGTTCGATTGTGATTTTGTATTTTGTGACCAAATTGAAGCGTTTCTAGTTCTACATCCTCAATGAGAATGAATGTTAATAGCACAGCCATAATTGATGGAACTTAGTTTTTCTTCATCTTGCAAAATATGTGCTACGCTTGTTTATACTTTTTATATTTTTTAATCTAAATATCATTTTAGTTTGCCACGTACAGTTTCGGTCTCATCCTTTCAAGGTTAAATAGTTTTTAAAATAATTTCATTTCTTTTTTTAATATTATGAAATTAAACTGCAAAATGCTAGATCATGTTTTTTATAGACTCCCCAATATAGTAAAGCATTTCAATAAAATGAGAGCAAACATGAAATAAGTCAAACTAAAAATTACAGGAAAATAATAGTAAAACATAGTGCGATGGGAGCTATATAACAAGGTATAGAGAATAATGATCAATATCATAGGCAAGTACACTTTTAGCCAATTCAGTTCTAACCACCCTATAACTGCATGTTCGCTGCAATCAATCATCACTATTTTCATGATCGCATCATTTAAAATTTAAAGTGATCCGATGAAAATAATTCATGATCGTGATCATCCTTATCATAAATAATCGATCAAATGATTAATGTTCGATAACGATCGATTGTGATCAATCATTTGATCAACTTAAAGTTAATTAAAAAAAATTAAAAATACACAAATTATCAAATTAGTAAAAATACACAATAAATTATAAACATACATATTAAAATTAAAAGATTTCCCCATTATTATTAATGTATATAATTATATTACTTTATTTTTATCGATCGATCTCGATCACCTTATCTATAGTTCATCTTATCCATCTGTTCGCAATCATGATCGAGCTTCTATGTTCGTGATCATTAATCGATCGTTCATTTAATAAACGATCATAAAATTCTGATCATGATGGGTTCATTTATTAAATGAAAAATCTCGATCCGATCTTTAAACGATCCGATCTCGATCTTTTTAACGAACGCTCGTGATCGTTCTCACCCCTATCTGCAATACGAAGTACAAACTGATTCGGTGATCACTCTTATCAGATAATAGTATTGGAGAAAGTCTTTGGAATTCCCAACTTTCCTGTCTTTCTATGAAACTCTTTATACGTTTTAACTTATACACCGTGCACCTTTTAAATTGAACTGTAAGTTTTATAACTTAAAATATTTTAGTTTTTATATGAAATTTATTGAATTTTTACATTAAAACATATTTTAACATATATTTACTTTAAATAGATAGTGATAGTTCCACAACATTTAGAAAAATTGGACTTTTAGGAGAGTTTGTGATAGTATTGGGACTTGAGTTCAATATATATTAATTAGTTATTATTAGAATTTACTCAGTATACATCTAATATATGTGGATTGTAGAATAATATATAATATCAGTTAATCGAGGTTCAACAACTTTCCAATCTATCTTTTTATTTTTATGAAACTTTCCAATCCATCTCTCAGATACGATCGATCGATATAGCGATTACATTTTGGCCTAATTTTTACTAGCTCACAAACTAGCTAAAATTTCTCCGCCGTTTATCATAATTAAATACCAAACTCTACGATTCTTAATTTCAATGCCTGATGCCTACTTTCCAGTATTTAAAAGTGTATTGCTACATATAATATTTTGTCAAGTATAGTTCGTATTTTAATTTAATATGTTATTTACATTTTAATTTTGAAAATGTGTGTAAATCGATATTATTAGTGAACCGAAAAACTACTAATTAAACTAAATAAAACAAATACTGAATTATGTATAGTTCTTCAAAATTTAGTCGATCGAATGAATTTTTTTAAGCAACCTAACACTTAATTAATACATAAATATAACATGTTGTTATTCCAAAAATGGTTTTTTTCTCACCCTGAAATGTTTCTTTTTTCTTAGTGAACAGAAAAAGGAGTAAGGCCAGGGTACAACAAATTAATCTCTTTAAATATAGACCTAAAACTGTATCACAACTCACAAAGTTCTCCTCTCATCTTTTTTTTCTAGCCATTCCTCTTCGGCAACTCGAAATGGCCAAACATCTGGCCTTAGGGCTAACAGTAATGCTGTTTATCGTATCGGCACCTGTAAAGGTCCGGTCTCATTCTCAGCATCCCATCGTCGTGTACAGTCAGGTGATTTTTGCTGGCCCAAGTGCTAACGAAGTTACTGTTGCTGGCCCTGATCCTCCAAGAGCCAACATGTTCGGAGTACTGGGCGTGGTGGATTTTCCTCTGACAGAAAATATTAACAGCGGTTCACCACAAGTCGGCCGGTTTCAAGCGATTCGAGCCGTCAGCTCCATCAACGGCACCCGCCATCTGTTTACTTCAGGCTCCATTATCTTCGAGCACGGGAAGTACAGAGGTAGCACTTTGCAGGTTCAAGGAATCGAGAAAGAAGCAGATGATGTGCTTACCGGAGAACTTTCAGTGACTGGTGGCACAGATTCTTTGAGGTTTGCGAAAGGGTATGTTATACTTCAGACAGTCACACCAGCAATTAACGGTACTGTGGTCGATCAGTTGAAAATCTTTCTTCAAGATTAATTATAGTGATCATTAGCAAAGTAATGGAAATGATTTACTACGTCTAATAAAAACCTAATTCATAATGTATGGGTCAAATGTAAGAATTATGTTCTAATATATAACGTTTATATATAATTATCAGTGTATTTCATATTAATTTTGTGAGTTGTGACCACGTTATTATTAGGGGTTCCTTACATATTTGCTACATAAACATAATGTTGAGATGTAATATACGTTTTTTGTATAATTACCAAGATGCATATCTTTGCTTGTATAATTACTAACACCCTTCTTTTAATTCATACCTTACGTTTTATATATGAATAATATCCATGGCTAGTGGTGTACATGTGTATTTGATCTCTAAAGTCTACAAAGTCTAATTAAGGACCTATTAAATAGGTCTGAGCTGATCTGGACTGCACTAAATTAAACTTAAAAATACTGAATTGAATTGAACTAAATTGAAAAATAATGAACTAAAACTCATTTAATTTTTTTGATAAAGTGTAGTTATATTCAAAATATTGATTAAAAATTAATCCAATAAAGTGTATTGAATTGAACTTAACTAAACTGGACTTTATGGAACTTAATTGATGAAGAATAAATCAATGTATTGATATAACAAAATTATGCTATATTTGATCAAATCATATTTTATCAGAACCAAACTTAATAAATCGAACCCTAACTTAATAAATTGAGATGAACTGAAGCATACTGAATTAAAATAAACTAAACTTAATTAAGCTGAACTAACAAGTGTACGCATTAATATATATAAATTAGCAAAACTTTATCAAATCATATATCATCAATCTAAACTTAACAAATTGGACCTAGCTTATTAAATTGAATAAAACTGAATCATATTAAACTGAACTTAATTAACTGAATTGAAGAAAACAGTCAATGCATTGATATAACTAAATGAAGCTTTATTTTATCAATTCATATTTCATCCGAACCGAATTTAATAAATGGAACATAAACTAATACCCTAAATTGATAGAATATATTGAACTGGAATTAATTGAACAAAAAGAAAGTGAAGAAACAAATCAATGTGTTGTTTAAAATCGAGAAGATATTGCAACAAAATCGAATGGATATTGCAATCAAATCAAATGAATATAGTAGCCAAATCAAATGGATATAGCAAAAAGAATTTGGCAATCTCTACCTAATGGTAGAGAAACTGAAAATCAAGAATAGAAAATAGAGCTGAATTAATGAACTACATTAAACTTAAATGAACTAAATTTTCAATATAAATTACTTAAAATTATTAAATTATATTTTCACTGAACTGAATTGAATTAAATGATATTTTCTCTAAATTAAATTGAATTGAACAAAATTATTAACATATTAGATTTTAAAATTTTAAAAGTATAATGCATTTGAACTGAACTGAATTTAAAAATACCAAACTAAACTGAAAAAAATAATGATCTGAACTGAACTGCATTGAGCTGAACTGAATTTAAAAGTATTCAGAATACATGTATTAAACCGACCCTATATCTAACCAGTACGTCTATAATACAGACGATACCGACGGGATTATATTTGATGTTACTATTTTTAGTTAAATAAATGTCAATTCCAGTGTAATTTGATTCATCTTCAAGGAATTGAAAACGCTTATTGGTACGTATACAGAGTGAACTAGCTTAATTAAGTCATTTCCACAATCTCAATTACAATGTCGTGAGAATCTCTAATGGTAATAGAAAATACTTCTTAAATTTTAAATCATAACTTTGATAGAATCTAAGTAAAGAGCAAACTCAATAATAATATGATTCTTAAATTACATAACTACATTAATTAAAAATAGGAAGAATAAACCTTCAAAATATTCCACATCAAATTAGGTATTACTTCTTAACTAAGAAATAACTATCTAATAAGGATTGTTTCTTAAAAATCAATACTGGTAAAACTTTAAAAGGAGCACTCTTATTAAGAAAAGTGGTCATAAGGAACTCCATTGGAGATACCCCTAACATACGGATTTTAAAATTTTAAACCCTACTGATCTGAGTTGAATCTAAATCAGATGTTCTTTACGGGTCGGATCCGAATCTAGGTTAATTAGACCCATACCTGCTCCAGAGGTTTAATAATAATAAGAAAATATTTTTCAGGTTATATTAGATTGACAAAACAAAATTGGAATGAGAAACAACCATTATTATTTTACAGGTTATTCGATTAATCCTTACAACCAAGAATTGGAAATTACAAACAGCCAGGCGATGAGCATGAAGAAGAAATATGACAAGTATTGGTCTAATGTCAGCAATATCAACATTTTCCTCTTTGTTGTATGTGTTTTGGATCCAAGATACAAGTTTAGTGATGTTGCAACTATGATTGAAAAAACTTATGAGCTTGAGAAAGCAAGTGAACTAAAGAGGAAGGTGAATAGTGTGGTGCGTGCATTGTTTCAGGCTTATTCTCCTCCAAAGTCAAGGAAAGATACGATGAGTGAAGTTGATGATGTCTTGATGGAGGATAACGATGCTGGTGTTTATGCAGATTCGTACTTTGATGATGATACAGATTTTGAAGCTAACAGCCCATAATTGGACATGTACTTGCTTGAGCCAAAATGTAGCAAAAAAGACAAATCATTTGATGTTCTTCGATGGTGGAAGTCAAACGGTTACAAGTTCCCAGCTTTAGCATTGATGGCTCGAGATCTACTCGCTATTCCAGTGTCTATTGTAGCTTCAGAGTCGGCTTTTAGTGCCGGGGGTAGAGTTCTTGATTGTTTTCGCAGCTCTTTATCTCCAAGAATGGTTGAAGCCCTCATTTGTAGCAGAGATTGGATACTTAAGGATCGAAGGATTATCAATTTGGAGGAGAGCTTGGAAGAGATTGAAACAATTGAACAAGGTAACATTAACATTAATTTTTTTTAATAATGGCCATTCTTAGTTAAAAACTTCTGCATCCTCTACTAATTTAACCATGGAATGCTCTGTGCATGGTGCTTACAAATGTATCATTTGGTTTTTGTTACTATAGTGTTAGACATTAAGCTAGACTATCATGAAGTGGTGCTTTAAAAACTAATTCAACTGATTGTTGCTACTTAATTCATGAATTTTTATTTTTCTTATTGTAGAGATATCAAAGATAAATGAGAAGCATCCTTTTATTAGAGTCGATGAGTGAACGGAATTGAAAAGTCGAGGAAGGTTGCTGAGAAGCTCAACAAGGAAGATCAAGAATTGTTGGAGTTGATTGTTGCTCAATTCTGGAGTTGTTTGCCAAAATATTTGAATTAAAACTGTTTTATTCTTAACTATTAAGGTTTAATTGACAGCTGAACTTGATGTTAAATTATATGCATGTATTCTGGTGCAATGTGCTGATAAATCTGCATAGAGAACATGCAAGTGATTAAAGCACAAACAAAATTAATTAATTATCATTAAGAATATATATTCTCTTTCATATATTTTAGTTGTTTTAAAATCATTTACAATATTCAATTATACTGATTTGTATTGTTTAAGTTTTTAAAATATTTTATTAAAAAATTATATTATCAAATTGGATCGATCCATCAATTATCCGCGCCCCGCGGATAATTTTGCCCCGCCCCACCCCGCGGATAATTTGCCCCGCCTCGCCCCGCGGATAATTTAATAATGGGGTGGGGCGGGGCGGGTAGTATAACATGCACAACCCTATCTATAACAAATTTCCATGCAAAATGCTTTGCTCATTAATATTAAATGCAAAGGGGACATGCAAAGTGCATGTCGTTAATCTCCGACGGTAATATTTGATGTTACTACTTTTAGTTAATTAAATGTCAATTCCAGTGTAATTTGATTCATCTTCAAGGAATTCAAAACGTGTATTGGTACGTACATAGAGATCAACTAGCTTAATTAAGTCATTTCCACAATCTCAATTACAATGTTAAGAGAATCTTCAACGGAAGACCACTTGCCCAAAAGCATTTTCTTAAGTGCCTTGACTGGGGAGAGCTCCAGGGTTCGAACCCCCCTCCAACAAGTTTCCTATAATTTCTTCCAGTCTCTAAAGTCTCCAATAGTGTGCTCAACTCAAACCAGTTTAGAGTTACTGAAACTACATCAACTGGCGCATGAAGTGCAAAGCGGCGAAGTGCATCAGACGGTGTAAGTGGAATCTTCACCCCATTCAAAACGTTGGTGAGAACTTCAGGCCACTCGACGTACGGATCAGTAGAATAGACTACATTAAGTTTAATTAGGATCCATGTATGTACTCGATTAGGCCATTGTAATGTACGTACTCAAAAAAAAAAATCTTCAATGACAAGGAAATAAGGAATGCTTCTTAAATTTTACATCATCACTTTGATAGAATCTAAGTAAAGAACAAACTCAATAATATATGATTTTTAAGTTACATAACTACATTAATTAAATATAGGAAGAATAAACCTTCAAAATATTTCACATCAAATTAGGTATTACTTCTTAACTTATGAATAACTACCTAATAAGGATTGTTTCTTGAAAATCAACACCGCTAAAAATTTAAAAAGGAGCACTCTTAATAAGAAAAGTGATCATAAGGAACTCCATTGGAATGGAGATACCCTAACATATGAATTTTAAAATTTTAAACCCTACTGATATGAGTCGAATCTAAATAAGATTTTTTTTACGGGTCGGATCCGAATCTAGGTTAATTAGACCCAAACCTACTCCATATATTTAACAATAATGAGAAAATATTTTTCAGGTTATATTAGATTGACAAAACAAAATTGGAATGAGAAACATCCATTATTATTTTACAGGTTATTCGATTAATCCTTACAACCAAGAATCGGAAATGACAAACAGCCAGGTCATTTTATTCGATTGACAAAACATTCCTTCTTATATTAATCATCCCAATCTATAATAATTCTGCGTATTATTTATTAAAGTACCACGCTGGGTCGCTGGCAGTACAGATGGATTCCTAGTCCAACATGGCTTCCGGTTATCGGCCATCTTCATCTAATCGGAGCAAACCCGGCCCCATCGTGATTTGCACAAGCTGGCTAAGAAACACGGTCCGATCATGCATCTACGGCTTGGATTCGTCTCGAACATCATCGTGTCAGATTGAACATAGAGAGGCTGTGGCTGGTGTCTATTCTTTTAGGCTCCATCTCTAGCGCCGCCCAGATTCCGGCGTTTTCATTACTATTTCTTCAGATGGATTTGAAAGCAAAATGAAATCCAATCAATGTGGAATTCTTTTTTGAATATTTCCGATCTCCGTTCTTGCTTACAGCTGGTTTGGTTTACTCTTATATATATGCACGTGAGTTGCACGCGCATAACCGTACTGTAATTTGCAAATACCTATATGCACGTATTACACATGCTTAACTGTTTGTTTACATGCACGTGTTTTTTTTACACTTTCAATGAATTAGTAAATGCTTATATAGCTCAAATAACATAAAAATTACAGACATAAAAACCTGGGATTGATGTTTTCACATGGTTGACGCTGGAGAAACGGCCTTATAACAACATCAGTAGTTTCATAAGGATGCGTCGGAACAGGCCACTCTGGTCCTCCTCGCGTTGGTGAAGGTAGACAATCAGCATAGTGATCCATGTGATTTCTTCAAACGCCTTGTTATTTTGTTTATCTTTTACTGTGAGGTAAATCATGGGTAACTCATTTTCATCCTGATTACATGCTATACTTATAAGCACATAAGCGGGAAGAGAAAGTATTTAGTCAAGTACTTTAGACGATATATTGTTGCATTCCAGAGTCAAATCAGTTCAAACCGCTCCAAGCACTTCAAGCAATTTTAATAACTGACTTCATCCGACTTGTATAATATAAAGAAATAAAAAAAATTCAAAATTTAAGTACTAATTTAAAAGGTTATTATAATTGTTGCAAATGAAATAATATTGTTTCTTTTAACTTATCTAATTACATTTAAACCACGTACAAATATATATTCGTGCATTAAAAATAAAATAATCTAAACAGACCAAACCAGTTCAAGTAGTTCAGCTCAACGGGACAGGGCCATATATAATTTCTTCCACGCAAATGCGTTGAATAG